>JAVQMG010000082.1:1727500-6773325 GCA_032878915.1 Castanopsis chinensis | reverse complement strand
ATATATGCATCTCCTTCGATTGATAAATGCTCAAACCTGACTTCAATCTTTGGAATGTCAATTCCCACCCTAAAAGCAAATGATTAAAGATCATTAGAAGCTTAAAATCAAAATTAATAATAGAACTTCGATTCAACCAAATAAAAGAAGAAGAAGAAAAGGCACATACTAAAACATTATGTAACCAAAACTATACCCTACTCTTAGAAAAGGGTCTACCTATCAGTCCTGGCCCTTAGTCTACGAAGCAGCTTCTCATTATCTTCTTCAACAACCTTCAGTATACTCTCGATGAGATGCTTCTTGTCCTGCACTCCAAGATTGATAACATCAACCTCCTGATAACCAACTCTCCCATCATCCAAAACCTGCTTCAGCATTCCTTTCCTCAACCTATCATACGTTGGAAGCCGCTCTAATGCCGCCCACATCAGCTCCTCTTCATCATCTTCCCTCCCACTCTTCTGAAACACATCAGTTTGTCCTGTCCAAGCCTCACGCAAGCTCGATGAGGCCCAGCTTCTCTTGCTGCTGGATGACCGGAAACTCATCCTCTTGCTGCTCATGGACCTTACAATTTCATCTCCAGCCAAAGCAGCTGCCATAATTTAATACAATACTCTCTTTTTTAACTTTTCGAGCACCTGACTATTCCCTAGTGTATGTGTAATACTATACTTAGCACTTCCTTACTTTAAAGCACTACAAAACTTATGTTGCCATAGAAATTCAAAAGAGTACTTAAAAATAGTGAATGAAAAAGTTCAAAAAAGTCTGTATGAGCTCATGAACATGTGAATCTTGAATAAGAACTCAGATAGTTTTGAGCTAAATTTGGAGATGATGGGTGTGAAAGAATGTGTGGCTTGGTGGTAGTTTGGACATGGTATATGTAGGAGAAAATGGTGAGGAGTAAGAGCATGTCACTGACTGAAATGGGTATTAAAGAGTTTGGACAAAGTTGATAAATGCATGCAACTAATTATCCAAAGTTTGTCAAAGATTTGACGGGATTCGGTCAAAAAAAAATTCCCTGTTCCAAGACAAAGAGAAGCGAGACAAGAATCACAATATTTTCCATTTGAATCGTCGTTTCTTAGGGATCTAAGCCGGCTTAAATAGTGCATGCATATAGAGACACACATGAATCCTAATTTAGTGTTGGCCGCTGGTGTTGTTCGAGAAAACTAAGAAGAGGCATTTTTCAAGTTACTATTTGACTATGGTATATATATTTACTATTCAGGCATTTATATACTTTTTTTAATGCGTATTTTTGGATTAGCTTTTTGTTTTGAAAACTGATTATATTGGCTATATTTACTTATTTGTTTAAAATTGACAAAAAATATAATTGTGCATAAACAACAATTGAGACTTTAAACTGTTGTGCATAAACAAATATAAATGCACTATGAGCCTAAATTGTTGAGTCTATGGTTGTGTTTGCCATTAGCTTAAAAAGCCAATTTTTTTTACTATTTAGCTTATTTTACTACTATTCAACTCATTTTTAGTACTATTTATGGACTCCATTGCACTTTTTAGTACTATTTATAGGCCTCATTGTACTATTTTAGCTTTATCTATAGTACTCTTGGCAAAAAGTTTTCAATTTCAGCTAAATAGCTATTTCTAACCTATTTCTAAACTTCTAGTTGTACCTTTAAAATGTCCTGCACATCGATCTTACAGGACATCTACTAGGTTAAATAAATCAATTCATTCAAATATTTGCTTAAATGAAAAGTTAAATGAATATTAGTATATATTTCTCTTTTAAAAAAAAAGTGACACATGACACTAATTAAAAGATTAAATGAAAATTTTTTAAAGAATGTATAATATGACAACCTCATACTCTAATACATGTGTTCCTACCCTTAACATGCATAACACGTGTGTTTAGTTTATTTTGCGGTTTAATTAGCTTGAAAAATAATATTATAAACTAGAAAATAAACCTTTTTTTAATAGGATCTAGAAAATAAACTTAACCATACATGTTTACTAGTTTGTGCTTTGGGGGTAATTGTTTTTTTTTTTTTAAATAAAATCAATTACATCTGGTCGGAATTTTCCAATACTTTTAACAAATCATTAGAAAATGTTACATGCTGATCAACTAGAAACATAGAAAATTTATTTGATTATCCTTCTCAAAAATAAATAAATAAATAAAAACCAAAAAATAAACAAAGGCAAATCAATCAATATATATATATATATAAAAGCAGAGACCTCATGTGGGAGTGCATGAGCTCTTGCCATGTAGTGCTCTAAGTTTACATTTGGCTTTTTTAACCTCTTTCATTAAGTTTTTTTAACTATTACCCAATAGATCACAAGAAATTATTTTTACTATTACATAAAATATGGGTTATTATTGACAATTACTCTAAAGAATTGACTACCTTTTAAAAATAGACCAAATCTTATGAAAAACTCAATCTTATTTATTACCTTACATATTATATCCTTGGCTTGACCCTCCTCACGTGTAGATGAAAGGCTTTGCATGTTGTAAAACCTACTCTTTTATATATCCCCGTCTCCTTAGGAATCAAAAAGTTATGCTTCTATAATTTCTCTCCCAATATTGACATTTAATTTCAAAAAGTACGATCGTTTTCAAAATTTCATATTCCTCTTAAATAGTTTGTTTATTTATTTATTTATTGTTGAATCCCAAAATATTATGTTCGTTTGAAGTATTTAGTTTAGCTCTCTAAAAACTATTTGCACTTCAATAAAAAAAAATTTGTTGATCCACAGAAAAAATATTGATTTGTTGTTTAATCCCATAATATTATGTTCGTTTAAAGTATTTAGTTTAGCTATCTCTATAAATTGTTTGTAATTTAATAAGAAAGGAAATTAAAAAATAATAATTGTAAACACAAAAAAATATATTGATTTGTTTGTTGAATCCCAAAATATTATATTCATTTGAAGTATTTAGTTTATAATTCAATAAGAAAAAATTTATTAAAAAAAAAAAACAGTTGTTAATCCACACACAAAAAGAAAACATAATTAAAAAAAAAAAAAAAAACAAAGGAAGTATTTTTCAAATACCTTTTCCAAAGAAAGCGTATGATCATATACAAGAAAAAGATTGCATAGATGTATTACACAAACATAGAGTTATCAAAGAAATTTGGAGGTAAAAGTCATAGAAGTAAAAAGCCTCATGACATGGCAATGATCCATGATACTGATAGTCGTAATAGAGCAAGACTTAATAGGCAAATGGTATTAAACCTTAACTGTACTTGGGAAATTAGTTCAAATAATAAATGTTTATGGTGATCAATCCGTTCACTTATAAATGGTTTTTTCTCACCTGGTTGTTGGGCTTAATGATGATGGATTTTTCTATTTGCTAAACTAATGGTGATGTTGCTACTACAAGTACTATGCAAGAATTTGGGAGACATCTTCCCGACAAATGTCAGTGCCTTGGATGAGTATGCAACTAAGCTTACAGGTACTAATTTAATAATTGTTCATGATTATACTAATTCAGCAATTAGCTTAGTTAGAGTATCTATATGTATGGTTGTGACATGCATTAAAGTGTATTGAATCTTTGCTTAGGCTAAAGTATAAGTATAGTAGCCCTTGATGTACTCATAAAACATGATAGTGATTAAAAGGAAATATTTTCTTTGGCAGAGGTTTGATCAAAATAAATTCTTAAAATTACCCATATCATATGTGTCTTTCTTTTTGGTGTTTTGTCAAAGTTACATTAACACTTACCGTCTTTGCAAACTCAACAAAATGACTAGGATTCACAATTTTGAAGCCCTGTCAACTATATGACTTTCTTTTTTCCACATGCATATTAATATTTTAAAAATATAAGAGCACTGATTGAATTTATTTTACTTTTAAAAATATGTTACCACGTTTCATATTAGTTTTTTATTTATCTTAACCATTTAAGGAAATAATCAATAAAAAAAGAAGAGCTTATCTTGAATGGTCATAAAGGTAATTTCATTTATAATATTTTAATATAAATTTATATCATGCCCGTACGACATCAGCTAGTACATACACACGAAAGAGGCTATACTGCGAAACGTCAGAAGCTAGCTGCCAAAGTAGCTGATTGTCTTGACTCTTGAGTCAAATCTACGACCAGACACTTTCAAAATCTAATGGATATATTTCACTTTAATTAAATCGATAAAACCCCCAAATTCTGTTCCATAAACTGTTTTATTACTAAGAAAATGTGTAAATATTGAGACTACATTTTGATCTTCTGGGTGTATAGTATTTACAGTGTTCGCCCAAAAGTAACAACAATTTTCCGAATACAAGTCAAAAAAAAATTGATGTTCCTCACCCTTCACTATTTTATTAGTGCTCTCTGTGAAAATTTTAAGAAAACAAAATTTAATTCTCTATTAAAAATTTAAAATTTTGCAAATCACTCTCTTTTACTTATAGACTTTTGTAGCAATAGTTTTTAATTTCTTTCTTCCTAGTATACATTTAACCTGATATTAACAAAACTAAAATTAAAGTACACTTTTGGCCCTCAAAATTTAGATCCTTCTTGTTTGATTTTGTTTTCATATTAGCTTTGTCATCCATTTCTGTTAATGATCAAACCATTAAAGGCCCTTGATATTTAACAATTTCATGAAATACTAACTCTAAAGTGCAGTAGAATGCAAGTTTTTTTTTTTTTTTTTTTTTATTATAGGCAGAAAAACATATATGGATGGTCAAATTACTAACGGAAATAGATTGCAAGGCCAATATGACACAAAATCAAACACGAAAGGTTAAAATAAAAATTTTAAAATGTAGAGGATTAGAATGAAACAATCTCAAACTTACGTGTAGTTTAGTCTAAAATCAATAGCATAAGGGGAATACTCTCTAGATCCATAAAGAAGGCATGTGATCATACCAACCGAAGTACGTACAATTTGAGTTCCCCTAAAATTGATACATTATCTCTCTCTTTATATATATATATATATGTACAATTTGAGTTCCCCTAAAATTTTTATACATTATCTCTCTCTTTAAATAGATTTATATATATATATATATGATATCTGATATATATGGTGTTGTAGTTTTTCCCTAGCCTTTTCTTAGTTGTTTTGGGGTTTTCTTTGAGCCATAACACACATTTGAAATGTGCTTTTGTACCTACTGTAACACCCCATAATTTTAATACTAATTTAGTTCTTATACGTAAATTAAAAATCGTAGGTAGGATCGAGAGGATCGTACAATTAAATAGATTTAATTGGTTTTGGCTTGAATTTTTTTTTTTTTTTTTTTTTTTGAAGGCCTACAATATTTAAATCTGAAAATTACTATGAAATAAAATCTCAAAAAAAACCTATGGTATAAGTCTAACGTTTTCAAAAACAAAACCTAACCTATTCAGAAACACAAAACTCCATAAGTAAATCTCATATGTTAATGGTGAACTCACTGCCTTTAAGCTTTATTAACTTAAGATTTTTTTTTTTTTTTTTATAAACCCTAGCCTTTTTTGTCTCTTAAGATACAAACTTTCTGTGTTTTGGTATGTATAAAAATCAGGTTTTGTTTTTGTTTGTTGTGTAGCCACAACACACTAAATTAAGTAAAATTTGAAAACAACTTATTTTTTTTGCTTTGCAGTTGAACACACAACCTATTTGATAAATTCTCTGTGTGATTTTTTGCAGCATATCTGTATCTTGGATTTTTTTTTTTTTTTTTGCAGCTCTAGTACAAATATACAACGTCTACTTTGGCTCTAAAAGAAAATTAGGGAGTGTAGATAATATTTTGGTACTTAATGGTACTAAACTTTTTAGATACATTATGTCAAAACTTAAATATATTGTGCTTCGTTAGAATGACATAAAAACGATGTAGTGCGTGCAAATATATTTTATGATGCAATTTTTTTTTTTAATTGATGCCGAAAATAAATTCAAGATCCGAACTGTGCTGAGACTGCAGCAGGTATGATTTCCTCTTAGCTCTAAATTTAGGGAGGTGAATATTCAATGGCTAGACTTGTCCCACGTTTGCCGGAAAGAACTGTGCTTGAAATTATTTTAGTAGCTAATAGGATAATATGCATTACTTTATAAAACCTAACCTATCAATATATTAAAAGAAAAAGGACTTCTAGGCATATGTTTAACCGGTCAATCTCTACCTATTCTTATTTTAATTTAATGGAGGAAATGACTTATAACTGTTATTATGGAGAAAATGACTTATAATTGTTATTATATTATCCTTATATTAATTTAATGGAGAAGATGACTTATAATAATTATCCTTGTATTAATTTAATGGAGAAGATGACTTATAACTGTCATGATATTGGAGTAAAAATTATGCATATAGCCTTTTTTGTTTTATCCTATTTTCATCATCAAATATAGTCTTGACCTTTCAACCATTAGCGGAAACCACTAGCAGGTTGAGATAACTTCTTAAAACAAGAAATTTCCAACAAAGAAAATATCTAGATATTTCTTGTACCCTTTCTAATGACATCAAAATAATGCTTTCATTGTCTTTCTTATATCTTTATTTTACGATGACTCACTATATAAAGATATATTTTTATATATATATGAAGTATTTGATGATAAAATATTGATGAGTTACAAGTTATGAATTTGCTGTAAGAATTATTTATTTAAAAAGTTTGTTCCCACACTCCAATGTTAATGAATTACATTTATTAAGTTATCTCACCCCCCCTTTATTTCTCCTTACAGATACATTCGAAGGATTATTAGAGTAGAGATTATTAGAAGACAACAGTTACGAATTATTTTGTGGAATCGAGGATTTTATTATTATTTTTATGGCATTAAACATTGTACTGGAGAATTATTTTGAGGATGTTTTATCTTTGGTAAATTAGAGCTCTGACATTTGTAATGAGACTTTAGGTTACTGGTTGCTTTTATTTAATTTTTTTATGGATTATTTAGATTGAATAGACTTTTATTATTTATGATTTTGGGGCATTACACTTACAACCTAGGTTCTAAAGAAAAGGGAGTTGAAGTGTTGAACCCCTACTCATTCTAATGTTTTGAACAATGGAGGTTAGATTTCACTGCTAAAAAGGTTCTCACTCACAGAAAGAAGCATGATAATGATCAAATAATGATGATAAACTAGGATTACAATACAAATGAGAGAGAGAGAGAGAGAGAGCAATACTTATGCTACCACGCACATAAGAACTTTATGAAATTTGATGCTTCCTATAATCAGAAGCTCAGGCCTAAGTTAAAACATAATTGTAGTTGGTGAGGTAGACAAAACTTGAGTAATGCTTGGCTTGGGACAAGCCTTTATAGTAGATCAGAGATATGTCTAATATGCATCTTTAGGTACTGATTGAAGCTTTTGGCTGATGGATTTTTGAAAGAATGGCAACCTTAAGCAATGTGCTTTTTTGAGTATTTCAACAATTTGGTTTGCTACCAATTTTGAATAATCTGGTTAGGTAAACTAGTTTTTCTTTGCTCTTTGAAGGGGAAACGACCCCTTTAAGAAGTTGCTAAATTTGAATGATCTCATCAGTTAGCATTAATAGGGTCCAAATATTATTTATGGCTCTGAGTTATGGGAACATACAACAAATTACTTAGGTGCTCTTTTTTGTGTTGCACATGGGCTCATGGATTTCACCAAGTGTTTCAAGCTCACTTGGCAAAATTCATGTCTTGGACACATGAATAAGCTGATATAAGCCCACTCTACCCTCAAATTACACTCCAAAAATTTCAAAAAAAAAGGACTTAGGCTAATGGAAATATAAGAGAATAATAGGCCCAACCATAATGGAGAAAATGACTCATAACTGTTATCAGATTGGAGTAAGAATGATGCATATAGCCTTTTTGTTTTCCCCTATTTTCATCATCAGATCTAGTCCTGACCTTTCAACCACTAGCAGGTTGAGATGCCTTCTTAAAACAAGAAATTTCCAACAAAGAAAATATCTAGATATTTCTTATACCCTTTTCAATAACACCAAAATAATGCTTTCATTGTCTTTCTTATATCTTTATATTATGATGGCTCACTATATAAAGATATTTTATATATATATATATATGAAGTATTTAATGATAAAATATTGATGAGTTACAAATTATAAATTTGTTGTAAGAATTATTTATTTGAGAAGTTTATTCCCACACCTCAATGTTAGTGAATTACACTTATTGAGTTATTTCACCCTCTTTTTTATTTCCCCTGTACAAATACATTAGAGGAATTATTAGAGTAGAGATTCTTGAAAGACAACAATTACAAATTATTTTGTGAAATTGAAGATTTTATTATTATTTTTATAGCATTAAACATTGTACTGGAGAATTATTTTGAGGATGTTTTATCTTTGGTGGATTAAAGCTCACATTCACTACAAAAAAGTGGACTTGGTTCAACCTTGTTTTTCGAGGGTTTATTAAAATTTGTCCAAATAAACACTAAGTATGTGTTTGGCTCCGGATTATTTTGCTTATGCATTTTTAGCGTTTTTTTTTTTTTTTTGGCTACATGCATCTCAGTTTTAGGGAACAAAGTTATGGTTCATACTATTCATAAAACCCACGTCCACTTTATTAAAAAAAATTAAAAATAAATTTTACAGTATTACTCACTTATTTAAAAATTATTTTGTTACAATATTTTACGTATTTCCGTTTTCAATCGGCAAAATAAACTGTTTGGATCGTAGGCTCACTGAGAAACTTCAAAATAAGTCAACAGATAACCCTTGAAATAAGTTCTGAAAAAAATGGCGGGCACACCAGCGTGAGTTTTCGCTCTATAATTTGTAGATTTCCCAGTACCCCTCGAAAAAAGACTGTAAAACATAAAGACTAATTTATTTGCAAGCAAGACTGAAAAATTTTGTATGAAAATTTCAGACTGATCTTATTCTCTTTCATTTATTTTTCCTTTGATTGCTCTTTCTCTCTCTCGCGCTCGCTCTCGAAGTAGATCGCATTTTTCTCTATGTGCGAAGATGAATCACCAGAATGTGAGGAAATCTCTGATCGGAGGAAGGAATTTTCCGACGAGGACAGCAGCGCCGACAAGAACTCTCATACTCTCTCCGTTACCACCTCCGGCTAATCTTCCGATGGTTTTTTTTTTTTTTTGTAAAAATTAAGTTCGTATCTTGATCATATATAACGCAATCGTAGTGATTGAATATTGTGCATTGCTCTGTGCCTCAATCTTTTTTTTTTTTTTTACTTTATTGATTGACTATGGAAATTAGGGTTCAATTTTGGTGTGTGATTTTAAACACTGCTTTAGTAGCTGAGTATTTTAACAATTCAACATTTCAACCAGCTATAGATGGAGTACTGATGTTATTGTTACAATTCAATCATTTCATATAGGTTAGTAAAAATTCTGAGTCTTTTTGCAATTTTTGTATTATAAATAAGTCTTTTTGTGATTCTATATTCAATTAATTTAGCAGGCTGATGCCAAAGGAAATAATAAAAATTGGCTTGGCCAAGCTAGGATTGATTTTGGTTTTAGATTTGTGATTAATCGAGCTCTCTTGTGGTTGAGATTCATTCAATAGATATAGTGTCCAAGGAAGGAAACTGCAAGAACTTGTTTCTTTTGGTTTATATTGTATTTATTCATATTACATTGGTTGACTTCTTATGATATGATTGCCCTGCTCAAATGTATAGTGGGTTTAATCTTTTCCCCTTATTTATGATTTCTTTGTGTTAACCCTTTTCCGAATCCATTTATTAGAACTTATACTAATTGTAAAACTTTTTATAATGTTACAGAAGTTTTAGCTCAAACAATTTCAATGGAACATTACCTATGCAGCTTGGAATGTTGACCTCCTTACAACAGCTGTGAGTTTTATATATATGTGCATGTATGTATATTTGTCAAACATGAAGTAGCCTCTTCTTATTAGCTGTGCAGTATCATTATTTACCTATATTGTTTCAGGTACATTGATAGCAGTTGAGTGAGCTAGGAAGCACGGACATGGACACGGGTATGGGTACAAGCCCTTCAAATTCTGTACTTTTATCTCTTCTTTATAGATCAGTATACGGTGGTTTTGAAACATGGAAATAGTTTGATTATGTTATTTTTAAATTCATTCATGGATTGATCTTTTCTTGTTCAAATGGACATATGATAATGGCTTTACTGGAATGCTTCCAAATTTCTTGGGACTCTTACAGAACTGAAGGACTTGGATTGAGGTATACAACCCTCCTGAAAATGGACAGGCTTCGATTGAAGAAAAGGAAATGCCGGTTAGTGAGGTAGTAGATGAAGTTTCAGATGAATGGCAGATAGTGGCTGAATCCAACTCTGAAACTGAAGAAACTCCAAAAAAGTCATATGCCTCTATTGTAAGCATTCATCAATCATTATTTTATCCTTTTGACTTGCTTATTCATTAAGTGTGGTTTCATTGGCAGTTACAGTTCTTGTAATTTTTCTTCAATATTTACTGCATTTTGATCACTAAATTTTGATATGCGCAGAATGGCTGGGACAAGATTAATCCAATGGTTGAATCTTCTAGTATGGACACTAGTAATGCTCAAAACAGAAGGTGCTAATGTATCAATTACTATTGTTGAGGATGCGGTGGCAAAAGGAGCTGGTAAGAAATCTCTTGCAAGATAAACTGATCAAAATTAGACCTATATTCTTTTCCTTTCAAAAACAATACATTCTTTCAAATCTTTGTTTCAATATGTTCTGAAATTAGACATATGGAGCAGTTTGTCTGGATGGAAGTCCGCCAGCTTATCACTGGGATAAGGGATTTGGTGCAGGAATTAATAGTTGGTTGGTTCACATTGAGGTTTGTCCTTTTGTCACAACTGGAATAGAATTAAGATTAGATACTGTGATGGGGCATCATTTACTGGTGATGTAGAAGTAGTCAATCCAATAAGTTGATTGGAATTTCAATTTTTAACTTCAGGGCAAGACTTGATTTCAGTGTATTTTTCTTTTTTCTTGGTGGGTTTTAATTAATAATAAACAGAGTGGGTAAGTGTGTGTACTTGTGTGTTAATGAACCATTCATGTCTATAGTTTAAATTGTTACAGAGATTTAAATGCATCATTTATTTTCTAATCTGTCTAAAATTTCCAGACTTCTACAACTGGAACAGAATTAAGATTAGATACTGTGATGGGGTATCATTTACTGGTTCAAATGGGCATATGATAATGGCTTTACTGGAATGCTTCCAAATTTCTTGGGACTCTTACAGAACTGAAGGACTTGGATTGAGGTATACAACCCTCCTGAAAATGGACAGGCTTCGATTGAAGAAAGGAAATGCCGGTTGGTGAGTTAGTAGATGAAGTTTCAGATGAATGGCAGATAGTGGCTGAATCCAACTCTGAAACTGAAGAAACTCCAAAAAAGTCATATGCCTCTATTGTAAGTATTCATCAATCAATATTTTATCCTTTTGACTTGCTTATTCATTAAGTGTGTGGTTTCATTAGCAGTTACAGTTCTTGTAATTTCTCTGTCCTGGATGTGGGCAGAAGTGATATCATAGTTTTCTTCAATATTTACTGCATTTTGATCACTAAATTTTGATATGCGCAGAACGGCTGGGACAAGATTAATCCAATGGTTGAATCTTCTAGTATGGACACTAGTAATGCTCAAAACAGAAGGTGCTAATGCATCAATTACTATTGTTGAGGATGCGGTGGCAAACGGAGCTGGTAAGAAATCTCTTGCAAGATAAATTGATCAAAATTAAACCTATATTCTTTTCCTTTCAAAAACAATACATTCTTTCAAATCTTTGTTTCAATATGTTCTGAAATTAGACATATGGAGCAGTTTGTCTGGATGGAAGTCCGCCAGCTTATCACTGGGTAAGGGATTTGGTGCAGGAATTAAAAATTGGTTGGTTCACATTAAGGTTTGTCCTTTTGTCACATCCTGTTTAGCCATTTCTTTACCAACTAAATAAACAATGCCATAATAAATCCTTGAACAGATTGCCTACAGGAAAAAAAAGAAAAGAAATGGGTATTAATACTGAAACATTTTTCTATTGCCAAATAGTAACAATAAATATTACTCTTCATCTTTTATGAAAAGTATCAGAAAAGGCTAAATATTGTAATTTTGATCACATGTTATGACATATGAATGCTAAAAATTTCTTTCAAATCTAGTTCTTGAAGGCTTTAACAGTTTTAATTATTAAAATTATTAAGTTGCAAAAAAAAAATTGAATAAACTTAATTTTCTATATGTTACTTTTGTTTCTGGTTCTTAGGGAGGTGGATGGTGCAACAATGTCACCCCCTGTCTTAATCGTTCTTAAACTCGTTTAGGTTCATCTAAGCATATGGACAAGACAGTTAATTTATAATCCTGGTATGACTTAATTGTTTATTGTTTTAGTTAATCTTTCATGCTTTTTTCAGCTTGTGTCAGCTCTGTTCTCCTGAGTCTTGCCTTTTAATGAAATTAATAGAATCTGTCTAAAATTTCCAGACTTCTACAACTGGAACAGAATTAAGATTAGATACTGTGGTGGGGCATCATTTACTGGTGATGTAGAAGCAGTCAATCCAATAAGTTGATTGGAATTTCAATTTTTAACTTCAGGGCAAGACTTGATTTCAGTGTATTTTTCCTTTTTCTTGGTGGGTTTTAATTAATAATAAACAGAGTGGGTAAGTGTGTGTACTTCTGTGTTAATGAACCATTCATGTCAATAGTTTAAATTGGTACAGAGATTTATATGCATCATTTATTTTCTAATTGAATTATTTTTCTTTATCGCAATTATTCTGTTTAATTGCTTGAAGTTTGTTTATGTTGGATGTCCTGGTTGTGTTTTAGAAAATCTTGCTATTTTTTCACGGGAGTAAGCTTAAATGTTCTGAACTGGAACCAAATTGAAGGGTGATTTCCTGTTACATTCAGCTGTTTATCAGTATTTTTGAACTTAAGTTTGTGTTTGGATAGATTTGAATTGCATAATTCCTTATGTGATACTAAGAGTCAATATTTGTGATGAGATTTTAGGTTGCTGGTTGCTTTTATTTAATATTTTTTTTAGGGATTATTTAGATTAAATAGACTTTTATTATTTATGATTTTGGGGCATTACACCTACAACCTAGGTTAAAAAAAAAAGGGAGTTGAGCCCCTACTCATTCTAATGTTTTGAACAATGGAGGTTAGATTGCACTGTTAAGAAGGTTCTCACTCACAGAAAGAAGCATGATAATGATCAGAAAATGATGATAAACACGCACATAAGAACTTTTTGAAATTTGGTGCTTCCTATAATCAGAAGCTTAGGCCTAAGTTAAAACATAATTGTAGTTGGTGAGGTAGACAAAACTTGAGTAATGCTTGGCTTGGGACAAGCCTTTATAGTAGATCAGAGATATGTCTAACATGCATCTTTAGGTACTGATTGAAGCTTTTGGCTGATGGATTTTTGAAAGAATGGCAACCTTAAGCAATATGCGTTTTTGAGTATTTCAACAATTTGGGTTGCTACCAATTTTGAATAATCTGGTTAGGTAAACTAGTTTGTCTTTGCTCTTTGAGGGGGAAACGACCCCTTTAAGAACTTGCTAAATTTGAATGATCTCATCAGTTAGCATTAATAGGGTACAAATATTATTTATGGCTTTGAGTAATGGGAACATACAACAAATTACTTAGGTGCTATTTTTTGTGTTGCACATGGGCTTTCACCAAGTGTATCAAGTTCACTTGGCGAAATTCATGTCTTGGACACATGAATTAGCTGATATAAGCCCACTCTACCCTCCAATTACACTCCAATATTTTGAAAGAAAAAGGACTTAGGCGAATGGAAATATAAGAGAATAATAGGCCCAACCATAATTGGGCTTGCGTTGTATTGGGCTTTCTATAAAGGGGGGTGACAATTAACAGGTTGCTAATTGTTGATTCTAATTTGCATTTCAACACTATAAAATTGACAGTATGGGAGCTTCTACCATATTTGTAAGCATTATGTCGAATATGGACTCGCAATCGCTCTATTATGCGAATGGGGTGAGGATGAAAACCTATTACTTTTATCAATTCTCAATCAACTACAAAAAAAAAAACAAAAAAAAACAAAAAAATTAATAAACTGATTATGGTAGAGTTAAGTAAAAATGTTCCAAATAGAACTCAACAAAAAAAAAAAAAAAACGTTGCCACCACTACGTTTATTTTAGAACTTTTTGATTAATTATGCTTAAATGCAAAATGCATTATGTTTAACTGCTTAAAATTTATGCAAAGTACCCAAAAAAATCAAATCAAATCAAATCAAATTGCAAATATGGATTAGTTAACATACATATTATATATTATATCCCTTCACAAAAATAGTTGCATTAAAGATTATACATATGTACACCTAAGCTATGCGGGTCCACAATTAGTATATATAAAATAGATCCTTTGATTTATCGTTTGACTTTTTCCATGTTGACATAAAGTTCTTCACATATTTTCACATTTTTTAGAACATTTTGTTAGAATAAATAAACCCAACACAAAACAAACTCTAGTTAAATTGAGTTAAATATTTTCTAAACAAATTCTAATTAATTGCATTGCATATTTTCTACAAATTTTCATTTTTTATATTTTTATTTCTTAATAAATATTTAAATATATATTATCTATAAATGCTTTTCAATAAACCTTTTGAGTATCATATTATTATTAAATGAAAAAAATTATTATTATGAATTTTTTCTAATGTTGTCATATAAGAATTTAAAAGCCTACATTTTTTTAAATCATTTCTACAAATTTGGTTTTTAGAGTTAAATAATAGTGTTATACTACATTGGTATAAATTAATTATAATTCAAGCCTTTTATAATAAAGTAAGCCAACACCATAGAAATTCGAATTAAATCACATTTTATTTTCTTAAAAAATTCTAATTATATTAGGTTGGTTAATTTCTAAGAATTCTCTAATTAGACTCTTTATTTTTTTAATTTTTATATTTTTTTAGAGTTTTTATTATTTATTAATATATCATATATAAATATGTTTTGTTGAACATTTTGTGCATTATACAGGTTAGGGACTCGTAATTCTTCTTTTTTGAATTCTTTAATGTTGACATGTAAATTATTGAAAGGCATTTTTTTTTCTTTAGTTTAGTTTTTAGAGTTACAAAAAGAGCTAATTTGACTTCTTATTTTAATACTTATTAATTAATTATGTATCATATATATAATAGAAAATATATACATTATCAAGCTTTCTCATAAACTGCACAAAGATGACACTAATATATGTGAAACTAATTTATTTTATATTTAAAAAAATTATTTACAAAAGGGCTGTTGAAGACCGAGCACTTAAATATTGGGCCAGTTGGAGTACACAGAAGCTGGAAAAGGCTTTTGTTTTCACAAGTGAGGCCGAAGAGCATGGGTCCACAATAAGCAAATTAAACGAACTATAACCCGAGCAAGGAGCAAGCATGAGCGGTCACATCCTGAGCGTTCATGAATCATGGCCTTCCCGTGCTCACCGAATCAGTGCACTGTACCAATTACCATATATGTCATTTTCGTTTTTCAAAAGTCTACGTATCAAGAGGGTTTTGCTGTCGAAATAAGAGGGATTTGATCCATATTTTGCAAGACTGGACAGACTGGACAGCCACTCCAGTTGCAGATAGCAGCCAGGAGAGTAATACATAATTTATGAAAGGATTCATATCATTGCCTTCGGAGTAAAACTTTTAGTTTCAGTCCCAAAAATATAAAATGCCATTTTGACAAATTTCACCAAATGAACGTTTCTTATGGCCATCCTTTTATTCTATCCAGTTTTCAACTTCAATTAGCAACATAATCAGACACCCAAATGCAGTTTTGGCTAAAAGGACTGGTTTAGATACCAAACAGAAACAACTGCAACCAATATGAACAGAAAATGCACCGTGCCTCCAATGAGAAGCTAAAAAATAAAACCCGCATATTCTTGAAGACCATCTCTAAGCATCAGCATAACTGAGGGCTTAAATTTTGTCATGTATTTCTTCTTCTTCTTTTTTTTTTTACTTTTTCCTTTTTCCCTTAAGGAAATCAACTAAACCTCCTTGTACACGATTGGTGTGAACTTATAATAATACAGAATGTACAGTCAATCAAAATCTATACAAAATTACAATCTTTCAAGGGTAGTCTTTCTGACGACTTCCAAAAACAGCCGCAGGGCTGTACTGCAATCTTTCATGTAATAAAATTAAAAAAAAAATCGCCATGCCCATCCCTCGGGAAAACCTACACCCATCAGTCAAGAAAACGACTTGCAGCATCCGGTGATTCAGCAACTCGGGCTGCTTCGGCAATTCGAATTGCCATCATGGCTCTGTAAGTTGCTAAATCTGCATTCTCCATAAGAAATTGAGCCCTTTTACGTTTGTGAATGGCAAATTCCACAGATCTGCTTGCTGAGGCATTAGCTTCTTGAACTTTAAGCATGGCATTCTTTTCTTCCAAAGCATCTTGCTCGGCTGCCATTGCTGTACATCAATAGAAGACGGAATGCAGTTGTTAGGACAAAACATGTAACACAAGTACAGTGCAGATGCTTACGAAAAGACATGCACAGTAAAACTCAGTTTTCACTTTTTACGTTTTAATATGGTTATTTCAACACTACCAATAACAACATCGCATCCAGGAGAGGACTGAAGATTTTGCAATCCAGTTTGCATGAGTTACATCCATATATGTTGACTTGGTTTTAGATTAATTCAAAAGCTTAAAATTTAGCATAATAAAAGTCCAAAAACAAATTAAGAGAAAAGGCCAAAAAACTATATCAATCAGAACCAGACAAAACCCAAGAACATGGAAATGAAGTCTTGCTATTGGTTTCCCACCAAAAACAGAACAGTTCTGCGAAGTCACAAATCACAATAAAGTGTTTCGGGCAATTTGATCAAGGTTCAAAACTCTAATTACATTAGGCAAAACAATCAATACACTTTCAGTGAGACCATTTTTGAATAACAATCAATTAACCACCACAAGATTGAGAAATTTTATTAACCAGAATATTTTATATCCTATTTTCTCAAATTTTAACATAATTAAAATTAGAATAAATTTTTTTTTTTTTAAAGCATCACTAACAATATAACAAACAACTGCACTTACAAAAAACTCTAAACAGCAGATATGTCTAATGCTTTCCAAATAACACCATAGACAGTTAATTTAAATGACAAGAAAAGTAATTCTAGTTCAACACCCAATTTTGTCTTGTCACCTCAATATTGAATCTCAAATTTAACCAGGTATCAGGTACAGGAATGTTAAAACTTAAATTTGTATCAATTACCTTGCAAGATATATGGCTGTTTGCCTCTTCCGACTTGGCTTGGCTGTCGTTTTAATGATCTTCTCTTTCGTAAAATTGGCTTAGGGATGACTGGGGCCCTCTTGGGTTGATGACCCTGTATAGAAAAATCATTTACACTGATCAAATAACCAGTTCAACAGCAATTTATAAGCCAAAATTGGCATATGTACACCACGGAGAAGGGATGATGAAGAAGGGAGATGGAAAGTAAGGGGGGGAGGCAAGCAAAAGGCAGATCATTTCTCATGAATTACAGTATTAAATGAATATAAGAATTTCAAATATCCCTGGTTGATACACATAGGCTCCTTCAAGTGCAAAGCACTCTAGTGGCATATGCAACATCCATTTGCTATATTAGTGGACCAAGTTCATAAGACCACAGGAAAGCAGGAATTGAGGAAGTTCAATACCGTTTGTTTTTCAAGAACACATTTCAAATGAAAGATGGTACACAAGATTGAAGCATCTCACATGTCCCTTGTTCAACTATCATGCAATATTTGTTTGCATAAACATCAAATAGGGAAGAGATGGTTAAGAATTATCTGAACAAAATGATAATTTACACTCTTTCAAACATATCTCCATTTTATGATCCTCTTACCATTCTACAAAAATGAATAAAATAAAATTAAAATGTTAATACATTCTGCTATCAGAAGCTCAACTTCAATCCAAGCCAGAACTGGACCCTTTTTTTATTAGGATTACAACATGAGCTGACTAAATTGAAGCACACATCAACCCACAAAGAGAGAGAGAGAGAGAGAAACTTATAACATTATACTATGGTAAAATAGTACAAACAGAAACGCTGGTTCTACAAATCTAACCAACAAATAATATAACCCATGGCCCCAAAGCACAAATAAATAAAATAAACACTGCCAATCTTTTGCATAAGTAACACATTGCCAATATGAAATGAGAGATCTTAAACATAATAGTGCTTTTACCTGAAAACACCTAACCAGCGCTGAGCGCTTTTGCTTCCGTTTCCTCATCCAGTAATTATACACAGCTACTACTACTTCACTCCTAGCCAGATCTAGACAAAGATTAGCGGCCGCTCTCTCATCAGGGAAATCTTCTGGACTACAATAATTAGCCTTCTCAAATGCATCAACCATCAACTCAAAATTATTCTCAGAAACATGTTGATGAAGCTCATTGTGTGTAAAAGATTCATTATTGAATTTCACTAGCCACAACTCATCTTCTGAATCCATGTCATAATTTGCCGTCCTCCTTGCTAAAGCTCTAGACACTTCATCATATTCTGTAGAGATATATGAATTTGGTCTGCAAAAGGGAATATCATTTCTATTCCCATAGTCTAAGACTTCCAAAACCCCAGGCACGGGGATGTTCTTAACAGTTGAAGGCATACCATTACGGTCTGAACATTCCTTGTAAAGATGCTTGAAAATAAACCAGTCCTGTCGAATGGGAAACTCTAGCTTCCAACCATTATCCAAATTCCATATTACTGCATTGGTGAAATGATTGCAAGAATAGGGCTTCATAATTTTTTCAGCCTTTTGGGTATATCTTGTCAATCCATGTTTCTTGACTACAAAAACCCACTCCCTCGAAGAGGAGACTTCTAACATGACATTCACCCCTTCTTCCCGGTAACACCTGTCTGACTCAATCACCAATATATTTGCAGAGCAGGAAGATGACTCTATCTCACGTGTGGATCCCAATGTGGTAGAACTCACTTCTTTATCTTGTCGTGCAGAGGCAATCCGAACTGAACTCCTACACTTACCATTAGTCACCACAGAAGAGAAAGGTGAGCCGTTTCTCCTACTATTGATTACATCAGAAGCTAGGGCTCCACCAGATTTGTGCATACCCACCATTAAAGGATTTCTAGCACTCCTCCTCCTCGTTGAGCTTCTCCTCTTCCGAATGCCACGAGAATTTAAACCATTTCTGTATTGTGCAGTTCGCCCAGCTAATTTTGAAGCTCGAACAGACGGATGTAAGATCGACCTGCTCTCATTGTTATGAACTTCATGCACAATGTTTTTGTTTTCCGAAGAATCTCTTGCAGGGGGGAGACCTTCAGACACATCTCTGTCAGAAGTGATGATCAAATGGTGTTGTTCTTCACTCTCATCTTCTTCACTGTCAGTCATTGTGTCGGAATCTGTGTCCATATTAATCAACTTATTTACAATGACAAAATTCCGACACTCAAACCTCAGAAACATCCCGTAATACATGTACATGAAGCAACGAGGAACTGCAGAAAAATCCACAGAAAACATGGGTATATGCTCCAAGGTCCCAAAAAACTTGCATATTCCAGAGACACTAGTGGCAGGAGGATCCTGAAAGAACACAAAAAAAAAAATTAAAAAAAAAAAAAAAAAAAACACAGAACAAATAAGCCTAAAACACATATTCAAATCAAATTCTCAACTTTATAAAAGTAAATGACAAAAGCATAATAACTTTATTCAAGTCAGATTCCCCATCAACTTAACCTACTATTACCATAATTTTTTTTTGAACAGTGGTACTATAACAATGATAATGAATACAAAATTGAATAGTTAGTTCATTTTCTTCATGAAAAGTTGAAACTTGAAACTACCCATGTCGTGTTACAATTGAAAGGAAAAAAAATAAACCAACATTAATTGAAGTTTTACCTATTGAAATCAGAATCAAAGCAACTACTTACCCTCGAGAATCGGATTCCACGCGAAGCATAGACGCCTGCAATCGGCTCTGTGCACAGGAATTTCAAAAGCTGAGACAATGTCAGCCTTGCCCTCCTCATGTACCTCAAAACCGAACACAAAAACCTCGCTACAAACCCATCATCATCATCATCATCAACGCTCCCACTACCCACAACAACAGCAACAGAAAGCTTGGGACGCGGAATCACCCACTCCTCGCTACCGTCGTCCGCCTTCCTCCGCTGCCTTCGGGCGAATCGAATCCCATACATCTTATCGTTGTCCGAATTTCTCCTCCTCTTTCTGCTGTACACAACCCCAAACATCTTATCCACACTCTCCTCAACCTTCACCGCCTTTCTGCTCCTCTTCTTCGGCTTTTCGACTTCGCAATCAACGGCTGCGCCTGCTGTTGCCGCTGCCGCGTCGGCGACATTTGGGGCGGCGACTACTCTCTTGACGTCGCCGCCGTGGGACCAGGAGGAGGTCTGCTTGTAGGGGAGGGCGGCGGCGCTGTTGTTTGGGGAGCTATTGATGATTTTGAGCCACTCGTCGCCGCCGCCGCCGCCGCCTCTCCTGACCTTGGAGGAGTCGCTGGATTCGGGCCAAAGGCGGCGGCCTGACCGGAGAACCCTGCCGCTGTCTTTCACCACATTCACGACGTTGAACACCCTCGTAGTCCGCCGCATCCCTACCGACGGCATTGCCGTTCGGTTCCCTATCGAATCGGCACGAGTCGTGGCTCAATTACAAATCCGGATTCTCTCAACTCGCTGAGTCTCCCCTCCGAGTTGACTCAGTAGAAACAAACAAACACACAAAAAAAAGAGACTCGACTCGGACCGGGACTCGGACTCGGACTCAGACTCTTTTGAGTCTCGACTCTCTCAGCGCATACTGAACAATTTGCCCAAAAACGAAAGAGAAGGTGTACGGAATTATCGGAGAGAGAAAAGGCTAGAGACTCGCCGATTCCATGAACCGAAACCACCACAGACAGATTTCTCAGACTCGGACTCACCAACTCGGTTTCGGATCGGAGTCGGATCCGGACCCAAATCAAATATAAAATAAAAAAGAAGATAACCAACAAACAAACACTAAATAGGAAGAACAAGAAGAAAAGCACACTACCATACAAAGAACCGTTTCACGAGTCGGGTTCCGATCAACTCAGATTTTACAAAAAAGATACATCTAATTCTATAATAACAAGACAAGAAGATTAAAAAAAAATTACACAAATAATTTATATTTTTTGAAAAAAAATTAAAACAAATATCTAAAAGCTTAAGATCTGAGAGAGAGAGAGAGAGAGAGAGAGAGATCGAAGATCGGAGAGTTATGGCGGTTCACGAAGTTTATGTGAAAGAGAGTGAGAGAGTATCGGCTAGGGTTTATGATAAAAACCACAAAGGAGGGAAGAGAGATTGGGTAACCACTAACAACTACGCCGACTAATATGGGCCGTTGGATTGGGTGAAAGGACGGTCCTGATCTTTTTTGAAATATATATGTTAAAAAAAGTGCGAAATTTGGTTCGATGGCTCCAAAGACCCACCAAGAGAGAGAGAGAGAGAGAGCTTTTTAGAGAGTGATAGAGAGAGAGAGAGTTTGTGTGTATGTGTGCGTGTGTGAGAAATTGTGGATATTTTTATGGATTTATTAACGCGAGTGAAAAGACAAAAATGGACGTGATGTGAAGGCGTGGCAGCTTGGGACCCACAAAAGAGTGTAGAGTAGACGAACAAAGAGAGGGAATTTTTGGATTTGAGTATGGGGTTTTTGGTCTTTTTGAGATGTGGAAAAAAGGCTATTAATATTTTTTAAATAAATGTGGGGGGTGAAAACTGAAAAGCGGCGAGTATAGCTGCAGTAAAATCGGGGTTAGAAGACACTATATACAGTTGTAAAATCTTGAAGGGGTAAAAGTCTTGAAAGGGTAAAAAAAGGGTTGAAATAATTTAAGGCTGCTTGCTATACCAAATAAACACATGACCAATATCTTTCCAAAAAAAAGAAACACATGACCAATAGGAGAATAGCCGTATCATATTATACAACCGTTACAGCCTTTACAGCTTAGCTTACACCAACACATACCAAAAAATATTAACTATCCAAGATTTTTTTTTCTTTTTTTGACAAATTGATATTTAATAGTGGGTAAAAAGTGCTCCCAAAAAAAAAAAAATAGTGGGTTAAAAATTTGGAGGCAATACCATCCAAATAACAAAGAGAAAAATAGACCAAGCTCGAATGGCAATTTGGCACCTACTCTATACTCTAGTTTCTGTGTTGCAGGTTGAACCAGTCTCTGTCCTTGTCTCTCTGAAAAAGAAAAGACAAAGAAAGAAAAAAAAAAAAAAAATACAAGCAGAGGAAAAGAATGGACCGCCGACTGGGGATCCAGCTATGCATTTATGTGGTGCCCATCTAGATTCATAAATAGCTATCACATTTACACTTAACGATACTATGTGAATTTTTTTTTTTAAAGACTATGGATTTTTATCACAAAAAAGAAAGGAGAGATGTTCTTCAACAACAGTAGTGTATATTTAAAAGAGTCTAATTCTTAAATTAACAATATATGTTTTTAAATCTTTTTAACTCATACTCATTTTTCAATATGAGATTAACTCACTGTTTTTTCTTTTGAGAATACTGAGTATTTTTAACACACACACAAGAGAAGGGAGAATGTCTAAATGAAACTAGTATACATCTAAAAAGATCTAACTCTTGAATACATAGTACAGACTTGTAACTACGTAGATATAGTTACACAAAATTTGACATTTATTACCGTGGCAAGATGTTAGTGATAAAATTAAAAAGAAGTGATATATAGAATAAATTTAAATAATAATTAGTACAAGTTTGCAAACTACATATAAATGAGTTACTTTTCAGCTAAAATAAAATTTTAGGTTTGATGCAAAATAGCAAAAGAAACAGATATTTGTTTTTATTAATTATTGTGAATAAGAATTGTGTTTTACATGGAGGAATATATTTGCTGAGGAAATGTTTATTAGTTACAATTAGTGGAGGTGTTTGATATATGATTTCAAACAACAATTTTTAATTTTTAAATAACATTATATATATTTTTACACATTTTTTCATCTATGTATATTTTTAAAAAACAATTAAAACTTAAAAACTACTGATTAAATACATGTATCAAACGGGGGCTTCATTCAAGAGAGAGACAAGTTTAGAAAAAGAAAATATGCTGTGCTTTCATGAAAGTCAAAAGTGTCTAGACCTAACAACTTTTATCGTTGGTAGCACTTTAAAGCGGGAAAACGGGCTCTATATTAATATTCTGCTACTTTCAAGGAAAGTTTTGTACACCAGCCAATGTCACATCACAGGAAAAAGAAAATTACACTCTTCTTCACATACATTTTTTCCACACCCAGTAGGCCATGAATAAAGAGGTCAAGATTTAGCCCCAAAAAAAAAAAAAAAAAAAAACAACAACAACAACAATAATAATAATAATAAAAAAATAAAAAAAAAGAGTCAAGAGTCATAAAATAACACATAACCAACCCTTCCCCCCAAAAAGAGACAATACTTAATGCAGTCATGCAAATTCTCATGCAGGTCTACGAAAGGCTAAGGTTATGTTTGTTTCAGCTATAAAAGAAATTGGGAAAACATTTAATACCATGCTTGCTGTTTAGGATGGTCAGAAAATTCGATCAAACGAACAATTATTTGCTTTGATTGTAAAAAAAGGGGTGCCTAAAGTGTAAAATACTTTACGCTTCAATTTTACCTTCAAACTAATTTTACAGGCCTACCCACACCGAGAGAGAGAGAGGCTACCCACAAGAGAGAGAATCACCCACTTGAACTCGAGCTCAAGTCCATCATCGTATGTAACCGTGCCTGTCACCGTTGATCAAGGTAAACTTTGAAGCCCTCTTCCTACTTCATTCTCCCCCTTACTCCCTCCCCATCCTTCTTTCTCTCTCTCTCCCATACCGATCTGACTTCCATTGTCTACCCTTTTGTCCTCCCTTCCTCCCTCCCCAATCTGCCCTCTATGGCTTTTTGCTTCGGAATTTTTTTTTTTTTTTTTTTTTGGGTTTGATTATAAATAATATTTGTTCTTGGGTTACGAAGGATTGGTGGTTGGGGTGATTCGTGGGTTTCAATGGCGGTGGGTTGTGGTAGATGGGTTCTGATTTTGATTATGAGATTCATGGGTTTTGATTTTGATTATGATTGTTTCTAGTTAATTGGTTATGTGATGGTTGATGATGGCTAGTGGTAGTTGGGTTTATGATGGTGACTGTGGTGGCAAGGCTTATAAAAATGGGTTTCACATGCAAAACCAAACACATGAAATATTTTTACGGCGTATTTTCCACAACACAAACAAACAATTGTAAGTTTTTTCCCTTACATAAAATATTTTCACTTGAAAATATTTTACACTCAAAAAATATTTTACAAAGAGCCAAACACAGCCTTAGTAGTTACATTTAAATTCATAAAATAACTACTTTTTTAATAATTCAATAGTTAAATGGGGGTAAAAGGATTTGAATCCTAAATATCTCTGCCAAAAATATCAAAAAATGTCATTTGAGCACTTGAGTTACCAAACTATCAACGGGTTTGGAACATGAATACTTCAGAATATTTCCGGGACTAATTGTTTCAAGGTAGGTAGGGTAGAATACTGATGTTAATTACAAGTTGCTAAAGATTTTATGATATGCAATATATCGTGGGCTGTGCTGAGTGCTGACCTCTAAGACATTCATCATTTGTGACCTCTAAGACTGTCATCATCACTTTCCTTTGCCCCTTTTGGTAAATCTAAAAAACAATATTATTGAACTCACTTTTTCGATTAAGTATGGATTCCTGGGTAATCTTGAGAATCAATCAAATCTGTGAAGGATAATGAACTTTTTATAAATATTAAAGCCTACAAAAAGGGGAAAAAGAAAGGTAGTTAATTCATCATGTCGACCAATAATCAATTGGTCCAGAGACTAACAGGAAACAGGGAACCTAAGTAATCAAAAAATTTTGCGATGAGTTTTGTTCTGGTAAACCACCGAGGAAAATACAATCATCTACAGTCTAGGCTAGGCATTTCGTGTCCACCAACTGTATTCTCTGTGGTTCTCCCGAAGACAAGTATTCATTCAAGAATACATTCCACAGCAAAGTTCTATTTTTCTTGATACAACAAGTAATATATTTAGCGTCAATGGAGCCCAAAGGAAACACATAAAAGACAAACTGTCTGAAATCTGAGTGCAGCAACCTTCTTTAAGTACAATAATAACCAATCATGTTTGCATGAAAAGGCTGGGACCAGCAATCTAATAGGCCACGCTTAAAAAGATTTCAAGGGCAAACCGAAGAACTTAGCTTTATATTTACGATGTTACTTTGAGAAATCAAAGAGTCTAATATCTTCGATAGTGTATTTAGAGTGAAAGAAATACTAGATGCTTTGAGGGATGTGAACGGTCATCGCTAGAGATTAAATCATTTTTCTTATATGCTCTCCTTGTTTGGAGTGTGGCTCTTTCACATTTTTCTTATATTTTCCTTCACGTTTTACTTGATCATTGTAATCTTGGTTCTTGATTTTTGCCCCCACAGTACATCTCCAATGTACTCAGGTTGGCTATTTTTTATTAATAAAATTTTTCATTATCTATCAAAAAAAAAAAAATAAACCTACAATTTATAGTTTTTTTTTTTTTTTGAAAAGAAATATCCTACAATTTGTTTGTCTTTGCATCACCTGAACCTATGACTTGTCCAAGCCCCACCCCACCAATTTGCAACCTGAGTCAAGACCTAAAACTATGTACATAAATGAATGCAACTGTGTTTTTGTGTGTAATGAGCTCATGCACTAAATGCACACATAAGCCAAATTATAGAAGACCACCCCAATTGAGGTGTAATGTGAGCCTCAGAGTCCCCTTTCTCTGGTGAATGCCATTAGCACATCAGAGAGAGCCACAACCCACAGTAGACAAGTGGGGAAGAAATGAAAGCAATTTTAGCTTTTAAAAAGGTCCCATGGTTCATGTTCCATGTTCTACTGGCATTCTGGAAATTGGGCTGGAAGTTATATATTTACTGATAATAATCTGTGGATTTCAAACATTCTCCTAGCTTAATGTAAGAACAAAAATGAGTTGCTTTCGTTGAAAAAAAAAAAAAAAACTTTCCATTGACTAACAGGAGTGGAGCCATCCCCTGCATGACATGCCATGTAATGAATGATATTTAGTGGATTCATAGGCAACCTCCTCAATGAATAATTAATTTAGTGTAAGAGCAAGTTTAGTTGCTTCCGTTGGAAGTGAGATTGATCAGAATTAAAGTTAAACTTGTCATTGACTTACAGCATTTAAGCAGCCCCTGATGAAGTGCCATTGAACAAATTGAGTACTTCCAATTTCTTATCCTCCTTTCTTTAGCACTGGAAGTACAGCGAAGCCTTTTCTTTTCTTTTTCTTTTTCTTTTTTTTTTTTGGTTGCTTTTTGCTTTCATCTTCCTCACTGCACCATGCATTTCAACAAGGATTCTAATATTAATGATTTGGAAAACTGATTGTGCTTAATTACAGAAGTGCTAAGGAGTATGGTTATTATATAACTAACTTAATTAAGTGATCATATACTTCTTTGCCTCCACATTTTTTAAATTATTTACTAATAAGTGAAGATACTTATTTCAATGAGGACACTCAAATTCAAAATATCTAAATCTTCTAAGAAAAGAAAAGCAGTCATTCAGTAATAAAAAATAATTGCTTTATTACATGCAAAGAGCAATCAACTGCAACACCTTGTCAATAAGCTCGAGTTTAATCAACAAGAAAATGAATCAAGCTTGAAAATGTAATCTAATTTGATGATAAGCTCAATTTCAGCTCCCGTTCAAAATAAATTTAAATTAAGTCCTAAAATTTTAATAATTGACTCGACTCATTTACAACCCTAGTTAAGAAGTTAACTTTATAGATGAAAACAAGGAAAGGGGCATTGCCCCCCTCATTGTAATGTGATTCCATCACTTGCTGGTGACCTCAATTCATTCATGAGGGAAAAGTCCATGGATAATGTAGACAGAATGTAATTGCTTAAGTCAAGATCTAAGGGAATACTCCAAAAGGAAGAGGCCACAGCTACAACATACATGAATTTTTTTGGCCAAATAGGAAGTAAAAATTTGACACAAACCATTAGCAAACCATTAGCAAGACTAGTTCATTAACACAAACCATTAGCAAGAGAGAGTTAGTGATGGTTGAGGTTAATAATAGTCAAAAATTGGGACTGTAAAAATTTGACAGTATTGTCATGGGTATAAAATGTGGTGCAGCTCCGGCCAATGAGCTCCTTCCTCCTCCCATAATAATGGGTAGAGAGTAAAATTGTAGGATCAAAATCAAATTGGTGTATGTGTAACTTACCAATAAGAAAAATGTGGTGCACCTTGACGCCACCAACGAGTATGAACAAACTCAAAGAAAATGGTTGAGAGAGAGAGAGAGGGAACTACAACACACTGAAATTCCTTCTAGCAAAAACTTAATGGGGTGATCTGCCTTTTTTTATCTTCCTTTTAACCAAAATCACAATTCTTTTCAGTATTTACAATCTTCAATATCTATCACTCCAGACCTCTTGACTCTTTGTTTAATCAAGTGAATACACAACTCACACACATGGAATTTAACCCATCGCCTAACCCTCCACTTCCCTACTAGGGGAGATGACATTTGATCCAAATTAGGTTAACCTTTTAAACAGACCTAACCTCTCTCTGTTTTTTTTAATAAGTAAAAAAAAAAAAAAACATAACTAGCTTTCAATATCATTTCATTAGATCATAAATAATCTTAAAAATTTTAAATCAAAAATAACTTGAATATGCTTGTAAAGTCGCACAAAAGCTAACAAAAAGACTCAATAATGCAAACTATGAAACTCTAATGTAACACAAACAATGTCCTGCTATATAACATAAATATACATATTTACAGCACAAAGATTTAAAAACAATAAATTCAAATGATATATAGTTCAAACATATGCAATTAAGGAAATAAATGACTGATCCTAAACTCATGTATACAAATCCAAAAAGAGGTCCATCTCGTGTCGACTCTATGTCAGCTGGACAATATGGCCCAAAATATAGGCTTCAATATCAGTTTTTTCAGCCATATATGATGATTTTGGAGTAAGACTAGAGAAAACACCAAATATGCCCGTTGACCCATTGATGTTGATTGATTCCATTGGACATGATCACGATTAATTACAAATAATGTTGATTGATGTAGATGGATGCCAAGAATTTATTTTTTTTATTTGCTTTTATTATTTTATTTTTATGTAATTGGTAACGATTTATTTCTTTTCCTTACTTGGTCATGAAGTTATTCCTTTCCTTTCTTGATGTAACTTGTGAATCCTATTTGAAGGCCTTAGAATTCGCTATTGTAGACAACTTGCTCATGGTCTAATAAAATTTTTATTGGGAATTTCATTTGAATGCATGATGCTAACTCCAAGGTGCTATATGGTTCTTATCTCTATTTCTTTGCTTGGTTTTGACTCCAGGTAACACTAAGGGCTAACTCCCATGTTTACAATTTTTTTTCCATACTTGATACTGACTCCAAGCAACACTAAGTGCTGAGTCCTAAGTTCTATCTTTCCTTTTTCACCGCTTACTGTTGAATCGACGAAACCCTAATTGTTGATTCTAAAATTCTTCCACTAAAACCCAAGAAGTCAAGAGAAGGTCTCTTAACTTCACAATGTAATTTTGATACCTCTGCCTAAATTATATGGTCATCAACAATGTCCAAAATTATCTCCTTAAGTACTAGTAACTATCAAAAGTGCTTATTTCGAGAATAACTATCAGGATCACCATGACATGACATGTGATCCTCATTATTGAGTATATTTTAATCAAATAATAATGGAAGGTTACAGCTGCAGGGGGTAGCCACCCCATACCCAAATCTCTCCCCTCATATAAGTAGAACTTAAGACCTTCTTAATGAAGGGGGAGGTATCAATCAGCTAGAAGGACTAATAGTAGTATTGAGCAACTTTAGAGCCCTTATCCTTCAACAAGTCAATGAAAATTCCCTTGATGATTATCTCCTTCACAACCTGGTATGACCAATGCTCTTCAATTTTTACTTTTTACATGTCCTCAAAATCAAGTTTCTCAAAGTTTCAAATATCAATGAATAAAAACAAGAACCTTAAAAAAAAACACACATTACTTCCAGTAATATTATGAAGTCTCTATAATCTAACGAGAATGTCCAAGAAAGTTATTCAATTTAGCAACACCTGTTGCATTTATAGGCCAAGTTACTGAATCAAGAGGCTTCTTTTCTTTTAATAAGTGAGTGAGCCTTGACCCCAAGGGAAGATTCAAACTACTGACCTCCACTTCATGAGGTGTGATCCCCATAAGAGGCTATACCTATGTAAACCAAAACAATGAGAAAATACTATATTTTCTAGGTTTATTCCTTAATACAAAAAATGTACAACTCATGCACCCATATATGATTGAACCACTGAACTCATCCTTCACACCCTGGGACCATCTCAATGATAAGAAAAACCCCTAATCAATAAACTCTGCCCATAAAAAAATCATTACTTGATTTGTTTTTCACTTTTTGGTCCACCTAAAGGATCAAAACCCAAATTCCAACACAAACCCAACAAATAGTCAAATACTCTTACAGCTATGCTATAATCCTATACTACTATTGGGAAAACAACAATAAGCAACGTTCAAATGTTTATTACATTGTCCACAATTGGTTTTATGAACAATATTCAATGTGTTAGCACTAACAAGAAGCAAAGCCATAGAACGAAGAGCAAGACTTAGAAAAGAGGTCTTACCATGATCTCACATCATCCAATAGACACAATTATCTGCTTCAACAATTGAAAATATCAAACCCCATGATTCAAAAAACAACTATTTACACAAAATTCAGGTTGAAATGGAACAAGCACTAGCCTATGTTACTTACTTAGTCTGAGCCTTGAAAATCTGTTGCACAATCTGATACTCAGAGTCCAATCTTTGAGATTGAGAAAAAGAAAAGTTTTGGTATTGCATAGAGAGATAAGGATTGCTACGAAGGAGGAGGTGAGGGGCACAAGACAAGACAAGACAAGAGATGAAGAAGAAGAATCATGGGTTGTCATAAATAGGGGTTGAAGGGCTGAGAGAGAGAGAGAGAGAGAGAGAGAGAGAGAGGCAGATGTTGCATAGGTCGTCCCTGGGTTCTCCGCGTATTAGATAGAACAAGTTTAAGGTAAGGTAGTTATGTAATGTGGAAATGTATTGAGTACTAGTACTCGGACCTGATCATGGATGTTTTTTTGCAATTATATATAGTGCCCAAAGGATTCAGATTCACCGTCACTGACTCATTTTATATAGCCTAAAAATGTGTTTACGCCCTGTTTTTCACGTTCTTAACACGCGAACAAAATGCGCTGCACAACAGTGTATAAAACAATTAAACAAACACTGCTCTTTTTACAATGTATAAAACAATTAAACAAACACTGATCCGTTATATATTCGTGTTTTTAAAATATAGATGAATTGATGTTAAGAGTTGTAAAATGAAGAAGTAAAATAAATAAATTGACTTTTGTAAGTGCCAGCCAAATAGCCAAATTTTTCCCCCACCAATGTGAATATGCTTGGTGAATGCTCTAACTTATTAGTGTAGCCAAGGAGTGCAACCGGGACTTTCTAGTGTTTTCATCGGGAGACGTCTAAGGTTCAAGTCTTTTGTATCCCATTTTGCAAAATAGCTGAGTGATGAGTTCAATGGGAAATTGACAAATTCACTGTAAGTATCGATCCATGAGGATTTTTGGGTATCTTAACAAGTGGAATATTTTGGTTGTGACACTACTTCCTTCTATATATATACTATATGGGGGTAATTACACTCTCCTTCCTCAAGTTTATGAGGGAGAAAATATTTTCCCCCTTACATCCATTTGACTAAACTTTGATAAATTGACATTAAAAATATTTTCTACTAACCTACCCTCAAGTCTCCAAGATTTTCCACCACCGCACACCCTCGATGTGGTAGTCACTCTACAAGTATAAATGTTTGTGGAGTGTGGGGGGTAAGAGTTGGGGTTCAAGTCTCCAGAAAGGAGCTCCACACACATATACACTCAGATTAGGATAGAGTAAAAATTCTATCTTGTATATATAAAAAAAAAAAGTCTCCAAGATTTTCCCCCTTATTTTTTCTTTTTTCAATGAGTTGTGGAGATATTTTCAATTGCAAATCTTTTGGTGCTTTTCATTATTATTTTAAAATTTTCAATTATGTCTTTACTAATCATTGTTATACTTTGGCAAAGAGAATTTTGTATAAATATAAAATATTTCGTTACTAATCTATATCTATATATATTTAAAAGCTGAAACATATCATTTATTATTACTACGCTCCAATTGAACCACGTCATCGACTATGTCACCTTTTTTTTTCCTTCATTTTTTAAACAATATTAATATATAAATAAATAGTGCAACTTTACATATTCTCTAACTCATTAAATCTAACTCACTATGAACAACCTTTCACATTCCTTAACTCATCTAACTCACCATTAATTCAACCCTCTTCCAATTTTCAACTCTTCATTTTCCCCTTCAAAACCGTTTGGCTTTTTTGAAGTTCAAACCCTTCAATTGCCAATCTTGCAATTAGCTATGTTAGTTTTACAACTATAAAGTTCCAATTGCTCTCTCTCTCTCCCCCCTGCAAAAGTTGCCAAAGTGGCATCAAATTTGAAAAGTCCCTCTAAGGTGTGTTCTTTCCTTCTTATTTTTTCTTTTTCCCCAACTTCGGTTTTTCCATTGGATTTCTAAATTTTGTGGATAATATGATTTTTTTGTGGGCTGCCGACAATGTGATCACTTTGAGGCTATGGGTGGCTAGGATTGGTTTGTCGATTATGTTTTCAAGGATTAGAAATATCTACAACAACTTCTTACTTCATATTCATGTTGTACAATTTTTATTTTACATTTGTGTTTTACCCATTCAATTTGTTTATTTTTGACATTTTAGTTTTCTTACATTTGACATTTGTTTAACTCTATCTAAAAAAAAAAAACCCAAAGTTTAATGTATTTAAACTCTGATAGTTTTGAAACAATAATAGAGTATACGCTATAAATTACTCCAATTACTGCTTTTATATTTGTTAACTCAACAGTTTTTTTTTTTTTTTTTTTTTTTTTTGGTGGGACCTTTCTCAATTTCTGTTTGGCTTTGACAAATACTATGTTTAGCACACTATTTCTTATTATGCGTAGAACATACTAATTTGATCTTGCAGTCTAATAGACAATAAAAAATCTACCTCAAAAGTTCGGTCACAAGGAATAGAAAATCTCAAAACATGATTGGGGGTTATTTTTAACTAATTTTGATAATGCTAAATGTGGAAATTGGTTCTTGTAAGGTTTAGGATCATTGACCTAGATACATAAGAGTTTTACAATGAAGGTTTCTTAAGTGGCTAGAGACATTTCCAAGAAACTGTAAGAGATGAAAGAAAGTTATTTCAAAACTTCCATTATTATATATAGCATACACATGTATATACATTGTTTTTGGTTTTTCATTTTTCATTGATTTCATTATTTAATTATAAACATCTAAATTAAAGTAGATGAATATATAAAGACAAAATTATATGTAATGTTAAAACTGCCCAAGATGACTGTGTAAAGTCAATAATCAAAATGCATTTCTTAAGGAATACTATCTTTTACTCAACTACTAATTTCATATATTTTTTTAACTCAATGGTTCTTTTTTGATGTGGGATCTTTCTCAATTTCTGTTTTGCTTCAACAAACACTATGTTTAGCACACTGTGTCTTATTATGTGCAGCATATAATAATTTGATCTTGCAGTCCAATAGACAACAATAAATCTGCCTCAAACGTTTAATGGTCACAAGGAAATAGAAAATCTTAGCAGGGTTTAGGAACATTGATCCAGATAATAAAGAGTTTGATAATGAGGATTTCTTAAGTAGCCAGAGACATTTCTAAGTAACCTTAAAAGAAGAAAGACTTTTTTCTTTTCATCATTTTGAGTTAGGCCAATTTGGACAAAATGGAAAAATTGATCATTTGAGGCATGACATGTGTTCTAATAATGGCATTAGGAAAGCTCAGAGAGCAGTAGTAAACTACAAAATCATACCTTCAACAAATGGAACAAAGGCTAAAAGGGATTGAAAAAAAGAAGCAATAAATGATGTCCTTAGTAAGGGCAATGCAAAACACAGCAAATAAGTCCAATATATTATTGTTTGCGGTTTTTGAAACAATAAGACGAACAAACTAAGTTCAGCATCGTTATTTTTGATAGTGGTTCATTTACAAGGGATCAATATTTGATTCACACTTATACTTCCTGGATAATTCACAATTAGCTCAAAACAAATGTTACAACCTGAGATGCTGTTCCCAAAATAGGGCAAATAGCAATCATCACTTCATCGATTCAAACAACCCAGATCTATACCAAAAAAAAAAAAAACTGAAAACATAAATGCTATCTATTTTTTTTTTTTTTTATCAATAGCTATAAAAGATAGGGAGGATTTGAACCTTAAATATCGTGAACACGCCAAGAGATTCCAACCATTTGAGTTGCAACACTCTTGGCTAAATGTTATCTAACTAGATAACATTAGATTGATACAATTTAATTATAATTAAAAAACTTTTGACTCCCGACTGCTGCATGATTAAAAAAACCTCAACCGGCAACTATTTAGACCATGCAAATTGAAACTTGCCAAATAATCACTTCACAATCACCCATCACTCCAATCATACTTTAGAATCAGGTCTTAATGATTATAAAATTTTATTCATTTTTCTTGATTACTCCACCATAAATCCTACTCTTTCCTTGAATTCGGAAGTGGCAAATTGTTGCTCACAATACCACTTCGCAAAGAGAAGTTCTAAACCACTTTAGGCTTACACTGTGGGTTTATTTCACTTCACATTCTTATGTACCTTTATTTAAAAAAAAAAAAAAAAAAAGCCTATACTCCTGTTTATGTGATTTCTAAGAAAATGAACTAAATTTTAAATAAATAAAACAAGTCTTGAGTAAATGTTCAATTTCTAAGAAAAAGGTGATCATTCTCTCTCTCTCTCTCGCTCTCTCTCTCTCTCTCTCTCCCCACTTAAGATTGCTGAATTTTTGTGTTTTTTGTATCTTTTCTTTCTATTGAGGTGGTGTATTTTTTGAGTTCCCCATCACATGCACTCTCTCTCTTCCTCTTATAGTTTTAGTTTGAGTTAATTCTTAATATTTTAGAATTAATAATTTGAGTTTATATCAAAATACAATCTACGTGGTTATGTATTTGAGTATGTTTGACGATGCAAAAAATTGACAATTGTATTCCTCATCAATACAAATGGACGAAGCCAAGTCAGTGGCTGCGAAATCCTACAAAAAGGAATAAGTAGGCTTGGAATACATTGGTGTGGTGTATGCCAAGGAGCCTCCAATGAGCTCGTATAAACAAAACGAGAGACATTTTTCCCTTTAGGTTTGGGATAGAGTGTCATTCTTCCAAACTTCAAAAGAGGGGAATGCAATAAGAAAGAGAAATCAAATCAAATCCCCTCGTACTCAACTATTAATTATTAAAAACAAAATCATTAAGTTTACAGTTTTCAAATCGATTTAAGCAATTTTGAGTTGTAATCACTTCCAAATTTTTGTGAACTTTTTAATTATCATTAGTTGACATATGTCAAACTCATCATTAGGGCCAGAGATTAAAGGTTATTAACAGGTACAAAATGAGGTGTTTACACCTTTACGCACATATCTAGCCCAATATTAGCTTCAATACATATTAGTCTATTAATCACCATAATTAAAAAGAATAAAAGAGTCTCTCTTATTTTCAATGTGAGATTAAACATATTACTAACTCCTTATCTTCTATATTTATGTTGTAAGATAGTTCATTTTAATTATGTAATATTAAAATGCTACAACAGAACTTGTTAGTTCATGTTTTGTGACTTGAACAAAGGCATTAAATTGGGTCTACTTGTGTGTTCTTGCATTAAAGCCATGAATAGACATGTTTCTCATCAATCTACTTCTTATACATTCATCACTCATTGTAATTGCTTTTAGAGCATTTCCAGCAATCTCTCTAAATTGGTCTACTGTTTTGAGAGTAAACAATTACATTTTTCTTTTACCTATTTACTTTTTCATATACAATTTTCAACCGATTCTCTATCACTTTCTCTATCCCATTTAAATATTATTTCTTTATTCTTTTTTAATTTTTTTTTCTTTCTTCTTTTATTCACTCCCTACAAGTCTACAATTATTTAAAATCCTATGTTAAGTCTTGAAATTTATCAATTTTTTATAATTTGGAATGATTTTATTCATTAAACTTTCCCTAAAAATTCATTAATTATTATCTAGTTCTCTTTTTTAGATTATTTTTATTCTTCATTAACTTATAATTATCCCTTTCTATTTTTTTTTTCTTATAAAAAAAAAAAAACTATCTGATTTTTTTTATGAGCACGTATTTAATTTTAAAAACCTCATATTTTCACTCAAAAAACTAAAATGCATTAACTCAACTGTTTACTGAACCACACATTTTCACTCCTAATTTATTACTCAATCTTTAGCCTCAGGGATGGAGTTGAAACTTTGAGATAGAGGGGACAACTTTACTTTTTTTTTTTTTTTTTAGCTAGACAGCTTTACTGTTAGTTGTGTGCAGCAGTTACAACCTCTGACTCTGCTATTACTTAGCTGTTGAGATTTTTTTTTTTTTTTTTTTTTTTTGTGTGGGTAAGAACAAAATTATTTTGTTTAGAATTTTTAAAGAGCATGGCTTTTTTTTTTGGATAAAATTGGTTAATTAAGCTTAATTTGTTTTAGTTCTACTATTGATAATTTTTGTTGTTGAGATTTTTTTTTTTTTTTTTTTGGGCTTGTTTATTTTTTATTTTTTAGATTTCACATCTATACTTTTTTTTTTATCGTCACTAAAATAAATGCTAGAGTTACAAGTTTTTTTTATAAATTACTGATGTAATAAGTAGTTACTAGTAAGTAAAAAAAATGATGAGGGCGTTGTGCCCATATGTGAACCAATAAGAATTTGTTACTAAAATAGTTTTTTAAAAATGTTGTAAAAAATTTTGTAAGTATAGCATTACTCTCAAAAGAATCAATGATATTGTTTAAGCGAAACAAAATGTAATTTCATAGAACAAAATTACCAAAATTAGTACACATATGTAGTAATATTTTAAAAAAATTTGGGAGAAAGAGAGAAATCGTTAATCACAAAAAGAGAGAGATTGACACAGCAAGACTAATTGAGAGATCACTAGAGAGAGAGATTGCTCTCATACTCCAATTTTTCTTCACCATCCATAACCATCAATTCCCCTAGAAAGATCCAAAACAAGGCCCCAAAATTTTAGATCGGTGTTCACCATGTGAAGCTGCCTCATTTGCTCCAATGCCGCTTGTCCTCCTCCCCATAGCCAAGTGCATGCGACTCAGATTGGGTCAAATCAGATTCTTCGTTTTTTTTCTCTTCTTATTTTCTTGTTTTGATTCAACTTTGTTGTTCCAATTTGATTTTACTTTTATGAGAGCTAGATTGGGCCAAAATTGGCAATTAACTCCAATTGCCAAACTATATAGTTAGTTGTCAACGTTTCTAAACTATATTTTTAACTAACATCTCAAGTTTAAAAGACTCAATTTAGGCCTTCAAACTCGAGCCTTATAAGCTCGATTTGTATGTTCTGATCTGGAATAATTCCACGTGGAGTCCACCTGGAACTCAAGTCTTAGAGACTCGAGTTTCATACAGACCCTTAGAAACTTGAGTTTTGTGCTCTGAGATTTCACATAGACGCTAACTAGAAATCAAGCCTTAGAGGCTCGGTTTGTTAAAAGTGAAACCGAGCCTTAGAAACTCGATTTTCAAATTGTGGTGAAATATTACACTATGTGGTTTTTTGTCTGGGTCCCCATATCACAAATCTGGTTTTTTGTCTAGGTCTCTTGGGTATCATACATATTCACTCTTACTCGCCCTCTCTCACTCTCATACAATCCCAACACCCATTGTACTCTCCTTCTCTCACTCCCATACAATCCCAACACTCACATTTGCACATCCTCATGTTAGGTAAGATCTCACTCTCTCTAGTTGGTTGTTTAGTGTATATAATTGTTAGTGGATTTTGCTAGGTTCATGTATCTAGTTGTTAAGATTGTATCATGAGTATGTATGTATCACAACTTTTGTTGTTTGGTTTGATATTTGTCTTTAGTTTTTTTTTTCTTGAGTATGAAATGATAATCATTGATATATTTAAGATGTATTATAGATATATTTGTATTGTTAGGTTTTTATCATGGGTATGTATCATGACTATTTCTTTTGTTGTTTGATTTGATATTTGTCTTTAATTTTTTTTGCTTGAGTATTAAATGATAATGATTGATATATTTAAGATGTATTGTTGGTATATTTGTATTGTTAGGTTTTTAATGATTGTATTGTTGTTTGGTTTGATATTTTTCTTTATTTTTTTGTTAGAATGATTTCAAATTTTGTAATGGGAGTGAGTTTTGTCTTTAAATTTTTTTGTTTGAGTATAAAATGATAATGATTGAGTGTGTTTGTATGTGATGTAGGGTGAGTATATGCAAATGTGGGGTGTGTTCGTATTTATGCATATGATGTAACGAGTTGTTGTTTTTGCACTATGAGTAGATAGAAAAGGTTTTGTAATTGAAGTTAAATAAAAGAGATAAAATATGTCACTAACATATTACACTTACTCTAATAAGTTCACAATATCTGAAGAATATTGATATAAATGTATACTACGGTGGACCCCTTGTCAATCTTGAAGAGATTGATGGATTCCCATTTAAGGCTGGGTATCGAATACTATTACATGATGATATGTCATAAGTTGAAGACGTTGAATGATTTGAAGATAAAAATAATGGAAGAATTGAATTTGAACCCTGCTAGTTATGAAATAAAGATTATTTACCATTACCCACAAGAAGTCCTTCATGAATGGATAAATTACAAGTATATGGCGATCAATAAAGACAAACATGTAAAGATCATATTTAATAGGATCCATAAAATGCCTCAAGTAAATGCTGCTGAGTTGTATGTAAATTCGGAGCTACTTGTAGAAGTTAATGCTGAGGAGGTAAAACAAACAACTATATCTTTATAGTTTATAGCCCTAGATGATGAATGCACTACAATGAGAGGCTATACAATGGGAGGTTATACACTCTCATCTCAAGATCATGCTGTCAATACTAGTGAAACACTCCAACCTCAAGAGACACATTTAGGACAGGAAGATGAAGACGAAGATCATGCTGCGAATGATGATGAAAATCTTGATGATATGGATGAGTATGAAGAGAGAATTAAGTGAGGCAACTTTGACGAGGATCTGGATGACCATGAACTTGCTCTTAATTTTGAAGAGGAAAATATGGAATACCATGATGAAGGTGATGTGAACGATGATATTGGCGTCCAGTATGCTACAAATACAACCATATCCTGCACACCTCCTGCCAAGTCATTCTATGCAAATACTTGGGAAAATATGATTGATTCTTCACGTCTTCAGATACCATTTGTTTCTACTTGGGAAGATGGGATGCATTTTAGTAAAGGGTTGACTTTTGCAAATAAAGAGATGGTGAAGCGTGCATTGATAATATATACAACAAAGAATAATAAAAATTTTACAATTTAGAGGTTAACCAAAACTAAATTATGCACCGCATGCATTGATACCAATTGCAAGTGGTACGTTGGAGTATTCATGAAGGCTAAACCTAATGGTCTATGAGTGGTCACATCTTATGTGGGTCCACACAGTTGTATATCCTTTGACCTGTGAAGAGACGGTAAAATGATGGATTCTAATTTTGTTGCATTAGAAATTGTTTCAAAATTGCGACAGAATCACAATGCTCGTATTGATTAGTTTTGGGATATCATACATACTAAGTATGATCATGAGCTTTCTTACTATAAAGTATAAGATGCGAAACAAAAGGCAATTGCTAAGATATTCAGGGATTGGGAACAGTCTTACCAAAGGTTGCGAAAGTTGTTATTGGCATACTTAGATCAGGATCCGAGTAACCAATACAACTATCACACCATACCTAGGAATGTACTTGGTACTATGTTATTGAGCTATGTATTTTTGGTATTTGCTGCATGCATTGCTACATTTAGATATTGCAAGCTAGTAATCAGTATTGATAGGACTCATTTGTATGGTAAATATTGAGGGGTGTTGATGATTGCAATGGCAATCGATGCTAACAACAAGGTGTGGATAAGGAGTGAGGGCCTAGTTGGTGGTGGTTTTTAAAGTGCCTTCAGATTTTGATAGGGCATGTGATACTTGACAAGGGCATTTGCATTATTTCTGACCGACATAAAGCTATCAAATGCACCATTGCAAAGTGGCCTAGAGGTGATGATGGAAGATTACAGATATTTCACCAATATTGCCTTCAACATGTTGCTAGCGACTTTAACACACACTTTAATGACCTGACTCTAAAGGCATTGAAAGCTGGATATGCGACTCAAGAAGCTAAATTTGAGTCCATAATGCAAACCATTAAGGATGTCGAGTTTAATGCACTTAGGAGGATAGACTCAAATAATGACAAACCTGAATGCTATATACTCTACACATATCTAATGAGTAAGAATCTGGACAAATGGACCTAGTCACATGATAGTGGAAGACGTTATGGGGCAATGACGACCAATATCTCTGAGTGCATTATTTCTGACCGACATAAAGGGATCAAATGCACCATTGCAAAGTGGCCTAGAGGTGATGATGGAAGATTACAGATATTTCACCAATATTGCTTTCAACATGTTGCTAGCAACTTTAACACACACTTTAATGACCCGACTTTAAAGGCATTGAAAGCTAGATATGCGACTCAAGAAGCTAAATTTGAGTTCATAATGCAAACCATTAAGGATGTCGAGTTTAATGCACTTAGGAGGATACACTCAAATAATGACAAACCTGAATGCCATATACTCTACACATATCTAATGAGTAAGAATTTGGACAAATGGACCTAGTCACATGATAGTGGAAGACGTTATGGGGCAATGACGACCAATATCTCTGAGTGCTTTAATGGGGTACTTAAATGTGCTCGCGGTTTGCCCATTGCTGCAATGGCTGAGTTCACTTGGTGCAAACTAGTGAAAATATACTTTATCTAATGAACAGTAATGATAGAAGACGTACTATCTTTGATGCTTATTTCTGAAGGTAAAGGGATCAAATGCACCATTGCAAAGTGGCCTAGAGGTGATGATGGAAGATTACATTCAACATGTTGTTAGCGACTTTAACACACACTTTAATATTGATGGATATGCGACTCAATAAGCTAAATTTGAGAATGCAAACTACTTTAATGCACTTAGGAGGATAGACTCAAATAATGACAAACCTGAATGCTATATACTCTACACATATCTAATGAGTAAGAATCTGGACAAATGGACTTAGTCACATGATAGTGGAAGACGTTATGGGGCAATGACGACCAATATCTCTGAGTGCTTTCACTTGGTGGTAAAATTTCCATGATCGACATAAAGAAACTACTTTTGATCTCTCTCAAGGTAGGGTGTGGAGTGATTATGTCATGGGAATCTATGCCAAAAATGTACACAAAGCTTTAGGACACAGTATGAGGGCATTTAATCATGAAGCTAGTATATATCAAGTACTTACCTCGTACGACTATAGCGGTGGAGGGGGAAACCACAGTCATGAAATATACATATTGGCTAGAACAAGTGGTTGTGGAAAGTGACAAAACATTAAGGTCCCTTGTTCACATGCAATTAAAGTTTTTCAGAGTCTATGACTTGATGCGACCAGCTATATTGACCCATGTTACAGTTTGGACAATGCCATTCACATATATTCTCATCAATTTGTGGTGCCAAAGTCAAAGTCATTATGAAGGGACGTTAGCGGGCCATGGTGGGTGCCTGACCCAAATCTATTGCGGGCCAAAGTTCGTCCTGTAAAGTCAAGAATAAGAAATGAAATGGATGGGGTATGGCAAGAATGGGGAAGTCGGAGGGAAGATTCAGACTTGAGGGAAATTCAACTGAGGCAGCGATTCAGAGTGTGTCATGAAGAGGGGCATAACAGTAGAAGATGTCCCAATTCCCGTGGGGCTTTGATAAGCAGTGGTGTTACAAACTAGGCAAGTGCTGTTTTTATATAATATACTCAGATTGTACAAAGTACTTGAGATATAATATGCATAGAATTTCATTTGCTTTATGATATTTGCATTTGGGAACTAACGACCATATTTAAATGTTTGTCAGGTGAGTGGAGACTCAATTTTGGAATGGCATTGTACGTGGAAGTTGTGGTTATCTTTAGTATGGATAACTGCTAGGCGACTATGTAGACTATGTTGTATCAACTCAATAGTTATTTTGTTTATTGCTGAATGTTCTTGTAATTGAACTATTTTCTACCCATTGTGCTTGGTAGATTAGTTGCGTTGTGCATCTTTTTATTGCAACTGACTTCAAAATATGTGCTAATTTCATCTACATCTTCTTGGGTTGGTTCCCTTATATATATATATATGTGTATATATATAATGCTAGTTGCATCTTCTTGGGTTATATTTTGTTTCTTTCATTATGGCTACAATCAAGAATAGAATCCAGTTGATACAGTTGTGAAACTGGTTTACTACTTCAGGTGGGGGAAGAAAAAAAAATTCCCAGTGGAAATCGAGTCTAAAAGACTCAATTTCAATTGTAGTGGCATAGTCATAAAAAACCACCAGTATAAATCGAGTTTCAAAAACTCAGTTTGTAGTAAATTTATTTATGAAAATGCCACTGCAATAGAAATCGAGTCTAAAAGACTCGATTTCTACTGGGAATTTTTCCAGTGGCATTCTTCGTAAATAATTTTAAACTCTCAACTTGGCATACTCACTGGTAGTGAACTCGAGTGTCATATGCTCAATTTATACTGTTTATTTTTTTTCATAATGGAACTCGAGTTTTATATACCTGAGTTTTGCTGGAATTTTTTTTTCCCATCATTTTCTATTTTAGATCATATTAAATTTTTTAAAGGGGGGAACTATTTCTAGAGGTTCTCACAGAACTTATTCATGAAACAACTAACTGTAAATTTCCTCCAACCATAATAATACTATTCTCAAGCATCAACTATAGTAAAATAAGAAGAAGAAAAAAATTCCTCCAAATTTGTGGTCTTCCATGAACTACAGTACCAATTCCCTTTAAAAGTGATAAGGAAGCCACTATTTCATGCCATCTCCTTTTTCTCCTACAACAGTTATTTTTGACCACCAAACTTCAATCCTACAAAAATGGATGATCCTCAAATTCATATATTGCTGCCTCCTTCTTATAATCTTCCCACAAAAATCAGCCAATAGAAGGCAAGCATGCAGATAAAGAAAATGAGATGCTGACTAGCCAGCTAATAAAATGTTCTTAAATTTTTTCAGTAATATGAATCTAATTTAATACTAAATCATCAACTTTAACAAACCCTAACATCAACAATTTAATTTAACAAAGACCCAGTTAACAGACCCTAACAACATCACTGCATAGAACAATTCATAGTTCAAAATAGGAATTTGAAATTTGCCCCAAAAGAAAATGTTTTCCGATATAGGCTCTACTTTCGTTAATGAAAGTTTTTTTTATATATAATAATTTGGAATCATAAAACATATGAATGATTTCCAAAATCTAGTTCATTTTCAAGGTCACAACCAAATACAACAAATAAGTCAGTCTTCCAAAAAAGTCATTTTCCATAAAACACTTTCTGTTGAAACAAACAGAGCCAGAGTTCCCAAATCAATCGCGTAAATGCACACAATACTGGTTTAAAATCCAATGAAAAACCATTACCACATAATGATTTCACCAATCATTGCTAAAAATGAATTCTTACTCAGTCTCCAAATCCAGTCTTTTTGCTTATTCTCTAACCTTATCCAAATAAAAACACAATTTTGAACACCATTCTGAACTCACAATACTCAAATTTCCAAATATTCCACCACATTGTAATCACATATACTACTGCAATTCTCTCTATTCACTAACAAACACTAATCAAAGCCCTTAAATGCACTTAAAACCCTAGTTTAAACAATTACCACCTTCATATTTGTTCAAATTTTGAAAGTTCACAAATTTAAAACCAAACATAGCATTAGAAATAAAAACTATACATATCAACAGTTCAACCGACGAACAAAATAAAGCGCAAAAAAAAAAAAAAAAAAAAATCAAACCCACAAAACAAAAAAAGCATTTAAGAAACAGATTACCTGGCGTGGGTTTCAGTGAGGATGACTTTGTGCAACAAAATTTGGTGGAGGACGAGGATTTGACAGAATGAGCGTGACGAATTGAGAGTGTCTCTGTGTCTCTGAGGAATTGAGAGTGAGAGTGGAGACTGAGTGAGAGTGGAAAGGGTGAGTGAGAGTGGAGCTGCGTGAGAGTGGAGTGTCAGTGACTTATGAAATTTGAATAAACCCTTTATGAAATCTAGTGTCTAAGGATCGGTTTTCAGGTGGCTTCCACATGGATAAACCACATCATTCTTAGAACACTAAAATCGATGCTTAAAGGGTCGAGATATAACTCGAGCCTCTAAAACGCGAGTTCTAGGTGGATGCCTCATGGAAAAATTCCAAATCAGAACATAGAAACCAAGTATTTGAGGCTCAATTTTTAAGTCCTAAATCGAGTCTTTTAAACTTGAGATGTTAGTTAGAAATATACTTTTAGATCGTTGCCAACTAATTATATAGTTTGGCAATTGGAGTTAATTGCCAATTTTAGCCAACTAGATTGTGTTTTGTGTTTTGATTGTGTGTCTCCATTAGAGACATATGAGGGAAAAATAAATTCGTTCGAGATTTGTAGCCACTGAGAGGTGAATATTTTAATGGGTTACTTCTGACAAACTTTTTTAGTCTGTTTAATTGTTTTGTTAATGTAGTACTCTTCAGACCAAGAGGGTGACTGTTCATTAGCACAAAAAAATTGCAATTTAGAGAGACTGTTGGAACATCATTTTGTGCTTTTACTCTCTAAATTAGACAGGATTCTGTGTTTGCCGCATCTGCTGTATTTTGTCCTCCTTTTGTACTATAGATAGGACTAAAAAAATTCATGGTTTCGTTTAGAACAGGATCTACCCATGCACTAATGCTTCTTCTCAATTTCTATTTCTTCCACCTTAGTTTCTGTAGGAGATTCTCATGTATGCTCATTTTGCGCTTGAGTTTCTTCTTATTTCAATCAAATTTATTACTCTTTTTTTCTCTCTCTCTTTTTTTTTTTTAATTTCCTCCTTAGGATGGTATGAATGTGAACAGTAAACTGTTCTTGGATTGTGTATATGCTTCATTCATGTCCACAAACAAATGGTTATTAGGGTGAGTTTCGCATCAATTTTAAGTTTTAGCTTTAACTTTATGTATAGCTTTTTAAAACCTCATTCGTTCTCTTTTTTTTATTTTTTTTTTTTTTTTTTTTTTCAAGGTACAAATATACTTTAGTACATTTGTAACAAAAAAATTTCAGTAAAAAACTAGATAAATTATTCTCAAACATACACTTATGGCCCATTTGTTGCTCTTGTTTAAACAACAGTTTTTAGTGTTTAAACAATATGTTAATATTACACGTATTTTCATACACTTTTTTACTTACACATATTTTCAAAAAATACAAACAACATTGCTAGAAATTTCTTATCAAACGGACCCTTAGTTGTTTTGACTGTGTATGTGTTTCGTTCATGTCTTGAAACAAATGGTATCTAGTTGTCTTGAAGACCCACTTTTGGGCTATTTAAATACCTGTACGGAAAATGTTTATGGATTTTGATTAGGAAAGCTTCTTTACCAATAAAGTTAATTGGGTCTAGATTCTCAAAAAAATAAAAAAAACAGTTAATTGGGTCTAATGTGGAATTTGCCTTGCCATTATGATATGCTTAAATAGTTTAGGTAAAATCTGGATTATTTGATCTAAATTGGAACCCACATACCGTCAATTAGTGTCTCCCCTCTTAAATTTGTACTCTATAAAGTATTGTATCAAATCGATTATATTGGATATTGCATATTGGCTAATCATCAATTGATCAAGACTTACAAATCTTACAATTTTTTTTTTGGTTGATATACTCGTATTCAATGGTGCTTCTTGTTCAACCCCATTTTAAGTTGAGCTCCTTTAATTTTTGTAATACAAACAAATGTTATCTATTTAGAAAGGACTTCTTTAGCGAATTTTTTGGTCCTTGCCTGGCTCTTCCTAATTTCTACTTCTGGTAACACCATTTTGGTAATGCTAGCCAATCCCCCATTCTGGATCAAGATATATTTTTAATATTGAAGCAATTGTCTGTTGGGTGCCAGTGTGAGTTTGACATCAAATTAAAAAGCCAACTTATTTTACTATTCAGTTTATTTTGCACTTTTTAACACCATTCATGGGTCTGACTGTATTATTTCAGCTAACATTTACCTTTATTCACAATACTTTCAGTAAAAAATTTTCAATTTTAGCAAAATAAACAGATCTCAAACAGACCTAACCTAAAAACATCTAGCAAAGTAGCTACGTTAGCAGGTTTGCGTGGTCTTTCTTGACCCATTCCCCTTCTGTATTAATCAGAAATAGTTATTGGTCTTTTATCCTGTTGGTCGACCTGTCTTATTGGGTTTACATTGGTTTAGTTTAGGTTGTTGCTTTTAGGTAAGGGTATTTTGGATTGAAAAAACATTGGACTAGTATTGCTATATATTATTGAAGTTATATTTTAATTATAAATAATAATAATAATTTATTTGAAGTTTTTTGCCTTAAGCCTCAATTTGTATTGACCTGACCTTGCAAGAATGACCTAAAAATGTCATATGATTTCAGCTGAAAATTTTGGCAAGCTTCTTCCAACAACACCCCCCCTCCCCCCCAGGCTGGCCGCCCTCCCTTTTTTTTCCCAGGTCTTCTTCTCATAGTAATTGCTTTATATATTATTATTATTTTTGATAAGTAATAAAGATTTATTGATATAAAAAAAGAGACACCCAAATACTAAGAGAGTACACAGGGGTCTATAGGTTAAATACAAAAATTACATAAATCAAAGCCAAAATTGAAAAAAAGGGTTGGTTTCTCCACACTGACAGCCAGTCCAATAAGGTCAAGGTTATAAAAAGGAATAACTTGAAATCAGGCATAGAATGCTCACTATCTCCAAAACACATATTATTTAGTCATATTTAGTCTATTAAACTAAAATTAAAATGCTATATTATATAGCCTATATATAGAAAAGATAGAAAATGATTTTCTCAAACACTAGCATTGTTACTAACAAAAAAATAAAAATATTTTTCCTCCCAGATTACTCCTAAAAGAATCTCTTACAGAAGGAAAACCTTCAAGCTGCACTTTCACGTTTGATTAGATGGCACAAACTACGTCTATTTAAGAAAATTCTAAAACTTAAACAACTTTTTGTGTACCTTCAATACTAATCGACATGTCAATGAAATTCTGTTAGTATTTCTATGGATGGTCTTAAATTCTTGAGTTCTCATTTCTTCACTACCTACGTCCAAGCCAAATTGTTGCTGATCTTGTACAGAATGTTTCAGGGCTTCAATCTCATTTACAGCCTGAACAGCAAAATGTGAAAAAAAAAAGCTATAATGGACATGTAAGTTCATTCAGGAATAAATTCAAGTTGAACAATAAAATTTGAGTACCAAACTTATATCCAGCAGATATCACTTTTCATTTGACTCAAGTCCAATTCACCCATCTATTAAAGTAATCTTACCCCGTCATATTCTTGCACTTCAGTATCTTTTATTCCATGCAGGTAATCTGGAAACCATAGGCATAATGTTTTCAATTTTTTAGTAATTATGGTAATCTTAAATAATATAAAAGGAAGAGGCAGACTAAATACTGACCTGAGTATGCCTCGTCCTTGAATATCAATAAACTGCGAGGCATCAATACAATCGAAAAAGAGTGGTCATCACCTAAGAATTTATCTTTTCCAATGTCAGAAGCTCTACCATCAGAATTAGTATCCTCGACATTGTTTGTGCAAGATCTCAATCTTGAATGGGGAGTAAAGTCCATAACAGCAGGTGATCCAAGTGACAGAATTGCTACAACTGGAAAATAAGCAGGCCCATCCTGGTGTGGCTGTATGACAGACATGCACTTTTAAGTCATGCATAACATGAATGCATTTTGACGCTCATCACGTGGAAATTATAATTTATAAACATGAAGCAATAAAGTTCTCAAGAGCAATGTATCATTACCAGAATTATATTGCAGACTTGAGCTTAAATGCTACAAGGAACTTGAAATTACAATCTTGTTGGAAGGGTTTAGGGAAAAATAAAAAGATCTTGTTGGAAGGGACAGTTTGGTAAGAGAAGCAATGGGGAGATTTGGAACACTGTTCCTGTGTATAATGTGGTGCCCTTGGAGAGAAAGAAATGCTCAGTGCTTTGAGGGGCAAGGGAAGCATATGTCAAAGTTGAAGTATTTAGTTTTGAAGACTTTGTTTATCTGGACTTTGACTTCTTAGGCTTATTCCACTGTGGACTTTTTAGAGTTCCTGGATAAAGTGAGTTTCATTACCCTCTACTGATTTTTCTTTTTAACACTTTCATTTTTATTTTTATCTATATTTTATTTGGGCTTTTCCTTTGTATACCTTCTGTAAGCTAGGATTGCACCTCTTTAGCACCTTTTCTTTTAATAGACTTTTATTACTATAAAAAAAATAATTGACAATAAGAAGAAAAAGAAACTATAAAGCAATGGCTATATATAAACTAAGGAGGGTCCTGTGCAAACCATTATGCCTTGGTTAGGAAGGTATTCATTGATAAGAACATGATTAATTGCTGAGGGGAATAGCCCTGATTCTTCATATATCTTTTCTGTAATCTTTGTTAGCCACGGGGGCACTGCAAGATAGAGTGACAAAGAATACCATTAGCATATCGCAACAACTAGCAGTGGATGAACTTCAACACTGATAAATCATGCTAATAATAATTTTCAGCAATGGCAAAACACAATTCAGCAGAATTATATGTGCATCATGCCTCACTCCTAGTGACAATGAGAGCTAAAATTGGACCAATCAACCACAAACAATTGCTTAATAATACACTACCTTTTAATAAAGGGGGCTGAGAAACATTATGCACGTCAAACCAAAGAAACATTTACAACTAATTTAATTTCATGGGTTGAAGGGAAGATTTAAGGGTGTTTGGACACCTAATAAAGTTTTGAACAAAATAAGCATGAATTAGAGAACCCAAAAAAAAAAAAAAAAAGAAGAAAAAGAAGCAAGTTTGAATCACATGAATTTGCATCAAACACTTCTTAAAAATAAAGCAAAGGCATGCAAAGTGCGAATCTCAAAGCCTATGGATGCTCAAACACCTCTAATGGTAACAAGGTTGTTTACTGAAAGAAATAAGAATGAACAAAGCAAACACATCTCCGTATTCCATGCTGCTTCAAGTTATATGCAGCATTCAAATACCACACAGCATGTATAATTACGTGATGCATGCAAGCTGAAAATGCCATAAATTATAATTATTTTCCCACTTACATTCTTGAGGCAGAAGACCCTTTTCATGGACAACACCGCCTGTCAGTTAACATAGACCACAAAAGCAAACTTTACTCAATATGAAAGAAACTGAAATAGAAAGGTTTACAAAATAAAATGTCAACCTACCCCAATTCTGTAGTCTCCTATTCTTCAAAGATTTCCACTTTGATACAGGGGCTCCATCAACCTATAAAGCATAGGTGAAGTAACATGCAATAACACTCTAATAAAAAAACAAACAAGAATTGGAGAAAACAGAACAAGGCATGCGTAAGAAAAAGATAGAATTTTTACATTATTTAGGAGCATGGTTTGTTCGCTCTCGGATATGAAGTCAGGAATGTATATTAAGGTGGGCAGTGAACCAACTTTAAAGCCGTTCAATCCCTCTTTTGCTTCCATTGCACTGTCAAAACCCACTATTACAAATTTTATTGATATGTAAAGCATCAAAAAAGAAAAGAAAAGAAAAACAAAACAAAAACAAAAAACATTATCCTTTGATATTAAGCATCATAAAACAAAAATAGAGAAAAATGAAGTAAAGAAAGTCTCAAGGATGATAAGCAGGATAGATAATTTTGTCAAAGAATTACCAAAGTTTCTTTCTCCTAACTCTGCTTTCTAGGGGATCCACATGATATATATTTTTTTTAAAATTTTAAAAGTAATATGAAATCTTGTTTTGATGAGTTACATAAAATTTTATTAAACAAAACGGAAATCCAAGTACATGCATGGTATACAAGAGAAACACAAACAAAAAAGAAATCACTAAGATAGCAATGATCCAAAAAGCCATGAAGCGATTGAATACTCCAACCGCTCTAGCCCACTCAAATACAGATATCAAAATTACAAATTTCAGCTGAGCAAAAGGAATTTCAATTCCCACAAACGGCCTTAACCTTACACTCTCCAAACACTTCATAATAAGCAAAGTGGGATAACTTCCCACACCTCCAACATATATTATGCCTCCTATAACCACCTCTCCAACAAGACAGCAGCTCCTTCACGGACATAGGCATCACCCATGAGACTCCAAACAATGCAAAACCCAATTGCCCACCCTATTCAAATTCATCCTCTGGTCCCTCTAATTGGCCCGCATTCCCTTGTCGTTCACAGCACGACTACTTCGACAACTCCACTTCACTGCCCGAGCATTCAACATGCCACTGAATTCCACTTTGCATAAATACTCAATAAATCCCCATCCCTAAACCCCCTCAACTTATTTCATGGATCTCCTGGTCAGGAGGCATACTCTTAATACTGATGGCAGTGCTTCCTAAGATTGTCCACGTTGAGAATCTTCCCATGAGCCATCATCTAAACATAAGAAGCTATCTTTAAACATTGTTGTTAAATCTCCTCTTTCTCTCTCTCTCTCCATTGGTGTGCAACCCAAGTGCTTATTTTTGTAATTGGTGGTGCTTATAGGTTAACTGGCACCTCCTGATGTTTCCAACAATAACATCCAGTGTTGAAATCCAAACACCCCCAATTACTGATGTACCAAAACAATCATGAAATATGACTTGGGTGTATATAATTATTACTAAAAGGTATATACATACATAAATACAGACTACCTAATGGGCACAGTGGATTCATAGAAATGCATGTGCTAGTGTTCAAACATGCGCGAGTTCTGCATATTCAGTTGGTAGTTTCTCACAGGCATTTTCACAAACAAGTAATTCAGTTCAGGCGCATGACATATAACACAAAATACAAACACAATGAATGCCAAAAACAACAATGAATATTACTACATAAAAAAACTAACCAACGGCGGCTGAGGCTGATTCAATATAGGTGTCGATTAGCGAGCGAGCGAGCGAGAAACCGGTTTTGTTTTGTTGTTTTTGGTTTATAAAAAAAAAAAAGACAGGAATGAAAAATTGTAATTAAAGTGGTTATGTTCTGAGCCACGTGTCCTTCATCTAAAATGAAAAAGGAGAAAACTGTAGACTTGGAAAAACCGTAGAGGAGCCACTCCTATTTTTATATATTTATTTAGTTGTATATTTTTTTTATTATTAGGTAATGAAAAGTAAAACCCCAGACACAAACCCAAACCCAAACCCAAAACCCTACACTTCTCTCTTCTCTGCTCCTCACACACACACTCTCTCTCTCTCTCTCTCTGTTATCTATCTATCTTCTACTTCTCTACAAATGACATCAATTCCCACACTTTGCTAATGCAATCGTCGATGGCCCAATTATCAACTGTGAGTCTCTCTCTCTCTCTCTCTCTCTCTCTCTGCTTGTTGTAGTAGCTTCATTTCCATACTCAAAACAAAAATGTCTCATCCACAACTACTGCTACTGCTAGCTACAATCAACACGCACTCTCTCTCTCTCTCTTTCTTCATTTTTCATGCTTTAATATATATATATATATATATGTCAATCTTCTTCTTCTTCTTCTTTTAATTTTCATATTTTATTGTAATTTTTGGAAAATTTGAGCGAAGAATTAAACTTTTGGTGTTTGGGTTTGCACCCTTTCTTTCTTATATCAATCTTCTTGTTCTGATTTTATGGATGAAAATAATTTTTTTGTTTGTTTGTAATTTGAGTGAGAAATTAAAGGTTTTGGTATTTGGGTTTTTGCACTTTGCAGCTGAACTCTTTTGCAAATTAAGAAGTGAAGAGAAGAGATTAAAATGGCAAGGAAGACGGCCTCACAACTTCAATCCCTTCAACAACTCTACTTAGGTACCCTAAACCCATTTCTTATCCTCTTCTCTCCTTTCTTTTTTATGCCTTATTTTGTTGTTTCTGTATCATTACGACAAAAAAAAAAAAAAAAAAAAAATTACAACCCCATAAAACTAAAATATTTTATTATTACTTCAAATTTTTTTGTTCAAAATGGTTTGAATTATTATTAAATTCACCATTTCCTATGCTTTTTGATATTCTGGTCTCCACCCTACCCACGTGTTGGGGCCCACTTATTAAAGAGGAGTTTAGACCATGTGAGAGTTTAAGCTTTTGAGATAATCAGTAATTTATCATAAACCAAAACTCTGCCTGTACAATTCGTACAATTCTTATTTGTTTCACTACCTGTAGATTTAATGCCATATCTTCCATGATAAACTTTTGTGCCATAAAACTATCTAAAGTTTCATACAGTCCCATTTACACCACTCACTATTGTTTGAGTGGATGGATTATTTTCCTTTTCAACCCTATTGGATTTGATTCATCGTTGTACTTTTAGAGTTTGATTTTGATGATTGTTACCATAGTATTACATCCTGTGTGTTTGGGCTGCACTTGTTTATATTTATTAAATATTGCGTGGTTTATTGTTAGCTTATTTGCTAATTTCTCTTGTGGCCAAATGAGAGACCTGGGTTTGAATGATGCCTACACCAAAAAATTAATTGGTGTCTTAGTCTTATGGGAAAGGAAAATCATCATGGAGTAGATACCACAGGTTCAAATATTTTCATATCTGTAATAAATATTGCTATATATCTTACTTTAATTATATAATTTTACAGTGTCTTTGAGAAATCTTTGTTTCGTAGATATCTTAATATACTGACCTTTTGTTTTTAATATATTTTTTTCCTTTTTAATATGCAGAGGATAAGTATCCTACGAAAGAGTTGATGGAAGACAATGCTGCTGCTTTGGGGTTGACGTACAAGCAGGTCCGGGGATGGTTTATTGAGAGGAGGAGGAGGGATAAAAGAGAAAATGGAAGTATTGTACCATCACATTCCGCTTCAAGTAAGAAAAATCCCATTCTTACTACAAGGGTTGGGTCTGGTACTATTGCTGCTAGAAAGGTACTTAAAGGAGACCCCTTGTTGCATAAGGCAAAGGCTTCTTTGTCTTCAATATCCAATCGCCCATCTACTGTTGAGACCAGGAATCCTAAGAGAAAGAGAAAACCCATTCTTCTTCAGCATTTGTTTACTTCGGATTATATTCTAAAGAAAGTTTTCCGCAAGGATGGCCCTCCGCTTGGTGTGGAATTTGACTCTCTTCCTTCTCGGGCATTTTGCTGCCGTACAGGTATACTCCAAATATGATTATTTGTGTAACATGTCGCTCTTGTTTATTCATATTGCAATAATAATTAGGCTGTTTTAATTCTCTTGTTCTGCATGATAATTGAGGTTGAGATGGATATGGAAACAGTGGTGGGGAGTTCTTATATTGTTTTTTGATGCTAGTAAAATTTAACTCACAGAAGTTTTGTTTTCCTACTGGAATTAGGAAGGCACAGTTGCCATGAAACAAGTCTTTGAGCTTCACCAAGAAATTAAGCATTCTCACATTTTTGAGACATCAAGCAGCTAGGCAGATTGAATGATATCTCTTCCAATATATTTTCATTATCTACTCGTATATTGAAAGTCTCCCCAGGTTTCTTCACTTGTGCAAGAGGCCTAAGGGATGATTTTGGACAAATTATTTTCTGAAATGAGTTGATGGGTATGAAACACACTGAAAGTGCTAACCCTGATCACAGAACACACAGAATATAATTTGATAGATCACCAACATCTAAAGATGGGATGATTGAATATGCAAAAATCATTCCTAAGGGTTAACGCACGTGAGGTTTTTTTTCTGACATGTTTTACTTCTAGCCAAACCTCTTTTCTTTATGCAATGATTGGTAACTTCTATCAATTTTGCAACTAATGGTTGGGGTTAGGATATCAAGTTTTGGGAATTGGCTTGCAAATGCACCATTAATTGGGATGTGCAATTTGGGTTTGCAGTTCTAGTGAGTAGGGGAAGAATCCATTAACTCTGGTACTGGGTTATGGGGTCATGCATTAGTATCCTGAAGCTTGTAGATCAGTTAAGATTGGAAGGTAGATTCCATTATTTTTAATGAGCCTATTTAGAGGTCCAAGCTGCAGGATATCGGAGGGCAATTTTGGGTTGGTGGTAGCTAACTAATGATGAAAGTTTTTATGCGACATTGTGTTGTAAGGCTTGTGTGGGGTAGAATCATAGGAATTTTCCCTGAAAAAGGATTTGGTGTGCTATGCTCCTGCAAAAGTGGCTTTGTTTATTTGTAAGTAAAACACTTCAAAGAATTCTTTGAGGTGACAACTTGATCAAAAGAAAGAATTTTGGCAATTTGGTGTTATATGTGTAAAAGGACAGGGAGTTAATGGTTCATTTTTTGTCAATGGTGTTGGGATTTTCTCCTTACTCTTTATTCTCTTTAGGTGTTTCTTGGTTCCTTCTGAAATGTGTTAGGGGAACTTCATTGCTTTTCCTCAAGAATTTTTACGCCTTCCTTGTGGGGGTGGTTATTTTTATTTACTTTTTCTTTTCTTGATATTTACATGTACTTTCCACAAACACTGGTGCTTGGAAGTTCTTTAGGGGTGTCTTTATACTTCCTATGTATGGGGTTTTGTTACCTTTTAAAATTTTCTAACAAATTAGTTACCTAACAATGAAATGGTATATAAGGTAATCAAAGACTGATATAGCAGCCTTTTGGGCATTCATTACCCTGTTAGATTTTCTTTTATTCTCCCATTCTCTCTCACAAGATCTTAATTTGCCTTGCACTATATGGTTCTATAATAACATTTTGCTCATAATGTCTTTGCTTGTTTAGATCCTAAAAAATCTCGTCCATCTTGCCAAGACAACCAAGGCTCAGGCAAAAGGCTTAAGGTATTTGAGAAAGATTTTTACTTGCCATTCTTTGAAAGTTGTCATGGCCTACTTTTTTTTTTTACCCTTGCCACTCTCATTACACTGTCTTTACTAATTTTCACATAAACTCCTTGACCTTTTATGTGTGCGTGTGGGTGGGTGGTAGGTTTCTGAGCAAGCCATCTTACGTCACCAGGTCTTTAATAAAAAGAGTGCTCCGGCGAAGAAGCATGGTATTGGAAAAGGTTTGATGGCTCCGGCAAAGAAACATGGTATTGGGAAAGGTTTGATGGCTCCGGCAAAGAAACATGGTATTGGGAAAGGTTTGATGACTCAGGCAAAGAAACATGGTATCGGGAAAGGTTTGATGACAGTTTGGCGGGCAACTAATCCTGATGGGGGTGATATTCCTACTGGTATCAATTATACTGACAGGGAAGTGTTTGTATCTCCAATCTCAACATCTACAACACCTAAAAAACCACAACATCGCGTGAAAAGATCACAACAAGTACCTGTGTGTGTAAGTCATTTACTTTTAATTTTATGAAATTTTTTTGTCCATTTACCTTTCTGTATGGGCTTTTTGGATTGATGATCTTATAAATTGTTCCTAATGGTTACTTACATAAAGTTTTCTGACAAGTATTTATATATTTAGAAACAGGTAAAGTTAAGAAATAAATCACAAGATAGGAGGAAACAGTCCACCAGAAGAAGAGAGGTATATAATAAGTTGTTATTGAAATTAAACGGTTTGAGTAGCAACATATAACTTCTTGTTATATGCCAGGTGGAACCCAACCAGGATGAGCATCTCAAGCAACCAGATATAGTAAAATGTGAACTTGCTTTGGAAGGAGCAATATCTCAAGATTACCTTAATCATGTAGCTATGCTTGTGGATGATGAAGAGCTGGAGCTGCAAGAGTTACAAGCAGGACCAAATCCACTCAGGTGTTCAGATCATTTTGCTGCTAACGGTATACATGGTTGTTCACTTTGCAAAGGTTGGTTTTGGAGGAAGAATCCGACAAAGTTCTATATCATGTTGAATGCATGTATTATTTGTAGATTTAAGGTATTTGATGTTGTTGATATCTGTAACTTAATTTGAATCGCAGATTTGCTGGCTAAGTTTCCTCCAAATTCTGTTAAGATGAAGCATCCATTCTGTACTCAACCTTGGGATTCTTCTCCAGAGATTGTCAAGAAATTGTTTAAGGTGCATAGTTTGCAAAATCTGTTATCAACTGAATTTTTTAAATTAGTCTTCAACCAAGATATATCATATGCAAAAGATGCTGCATATTGTCTCTCTGTTGCAGTGAATTTTATAATGCATGTGCTTGATGTTCTTATTCATGAATTATTTTATCTAGCAAGTGCAAGATATACAATATTTGCTATCCCTGCTACATGTCGAAAAAATTCAGTGACTCCCTACCTCTTATTTGATCTTTTGATTAGCATGTTCATTGGATAAAAAATGCTGACAGTTTCTATATATATATATATATATAAGCTTTTGTTAATTATTTTATAATTTAGAAATCTGTCATGTTTATGACTTGGAATTAAGATTGTATAATTTTTAATTAGTGCAAACTGATGGGGTTGGCTCTATCCTATCTAAGGTCATATAGTCACTTTATTTATAGCATCCCTCTCTAGACTCTCTTCATCATGTGTTGCAGGACTAAGACATGCTCATTTATTGTACTGCATGAAAACAAATTAATGAATATACATCTTACTTATCAAAAAAAAGAAAAAAAAAGAAAACAAATTAATTAAATAAGTAATAATGTTAAAGCTTTTTTCTTAATTCCTGCATTTCCCTCCTCGTAGGATTTAATAGTGGTTGTATGTGGAGGCTTTTTGTTGGGATTATTGCATGTTGATTTATCATGCTAAGACTTACGGCTGACTTTTCTTGAGCAGATTTTCCATTTCCTTTATACTTATGCTATTGCAGTTGATATATGCTCCTTCACTCTTGATGAATTTGCTCAATCATTTCATGACAAGGTTAAATCTCATTTCTGATCCCCTTCTACATATTGAATTTTTGTGTCTTACCTTATTATTTGAATAACATTTAAATTACCTTTTGTTCTTCTTTTCTCTATGCATTCCTTTCAGGATTCCCTATTACTTGGAAAAATTCATGTGGCCCTTCTCAAGCTTCTTATATCTGAGGTAGAAGCAGAGCTTAGTAATGGATATTTTCCCCCACATTTGAGCATATCCTGCAATTTTCTTGCGTTACTTCACTCGGTGAGTATAAAACAATGCAGGTTGTAGTGGTCAACATATAACTTGATCAACAACAACTTTGTTTATTTTTTAACTGTTTTGTACACTTGTATCATTTTCGGACAAGAAACAAATAATTACAGTGAAATGGATGTGACATTATGCAATGGATGTAAATGATTTGGGCCTACATTTCCACTGTTAGGATGTGAAAATGATTGAGGATATATTACTTCTCAACGGTTAGATTTTATAAAGGTTGTGCATAATAAGACGTAGCTGTTGTGAGTAAGGATTTTTTAAATTGTAGAAAGATAACCACTCTGTAGAATTTTTTCACATATTCTTACTTGATGACACTTTTTTTGTTTGGTTCAAAGATGAACTTGAGGTTGAGGTTTTAGAAAGTTTACAAAATCATTATTGTAAATCAGTGTAACCATCATTGTAAACTTGTAGGGTGCATGTATAACTTACCACTAAAAGAAATCAGGTGACAAGCAACCTGTGTGGCAGTTGAACTGCCTTCTTCTCAAATAGAACTGTATAGGTCTAAGTAAGTTGACAAATCTGGTGATATATTTAATTGAATAATGAAGTAATGGTAAAAAGAGAATAGCAACTCATAATAGAAGAGTTCATTGCCCAGAAAAAGCCTCACACTCTAAAAATATGATAAGAATATTCTCTATAAATATGTATCGTGACTATTAGCAGCCCCAACACCTTTAAAGATCCATGCGCTCTTTGGTTTTTGATAGTTACAATGAGGAGGGTGGGATTTTGAACTCTAGACATCATCATTGGAAACACTAGGAGGTGCGAGTTGAGCTACAAGGCTCTTGGCAAAATCCATGTGCTCTTTGTAGGACATTAGTTTTCAAATGAATTATAATGATGCTTATAACTCTTAATTCTTTTATTATAATAAAATTAAATGGAAGATCTTCATACTTGTGTACTTTTATTGATGATTTTGGCAGGCTGAAAACCAAAAAGTTGCTCTGGAGTTTTGGAAGAGAGCTTTAAACCCTCTAACATGGACAGAAATATTGCGTCAAGTATTGGTTGCTGCTGGTTTTGGTTCAAAGCAAGGCGCAATGCGGAGGGAGGCCCTTAACAAGGTATTCAAAATATTAACACTTTCATCAAAAAAAAATTATCGACTCTTGGTGATCTGATTAACTTGGTGTGATAAAATCATAATTCCTGTTTAAACAAATTTTCCTATAAAAATATAATTTATGTTTAGGTGTTGTAGATAGTACCCCCTTAATTGGTTTCTTCTCATATGAAATTTGATCAATAATGAGAAATAAGATTATATAGCATTTCAAAAGATTTGAATATGTCCAAAAAAAAGAAAGTCTTTTAATGGCAACAAGCAGAAATTTGTGGTTGAACTTTTAACTTTGTACTCTTTGCCAAAGTGTGGTTTTGGACATCTTTTTGGTTTAACTCAAACTCTACTTTGGGACCTTGGGTTAAGAAAGTCAGACAATCTTGGCATTATACTCATATAACTCTAAAGGGTTGGTCTACTGGTTCCTCGAACTCATGGTTTGTCACCATAAAGTCTTGAGTTCAAATTTATCCATTAGTGCATGCAGGGTTGTACATATCTGGGAATTGGTTATGTGCTCAAGAGTATTGGACACCTTGTTAACCAAAAAGAAAAGACTTTATACCCGTACACAAATTCATAGGTTTATTAAGTACACAAATAAATAGGTTTATTAAGTAAATGGGTTATGTATTTAATCTCTAAAAAAGTATGTTTTAAAAATCAATATCCATTTTTGACTTTGATTAAACCCCAAACTATGGTGAACATCCCTTCTTGTGGCTAACGGAATTGAAAAGTTGCAAAGGGACTTTTTGTAGGGTGATAACAAGACTCATTTGGTAGGGTAGGACAACGTGTGTGTGGCCAATGGTAGTTTAGGTATATGGAAACTAACTACATTCAATAAAGTTGTACTAGGGAAATGGCTTCGATAGTTTGGAAACGAGGAGACTCGGCTTTGGAGGGTGGTAGCTTTGAAGCTTGGGGAAGTGTGGGGTAATGGACTTATAAGTTGGGTAAGGGTGCTTATGGGTGTGGATTATGGAGAGGTATCCATATGGGTTGGGAGGATTTTAGCAAACATACTCAATTTGTTGTTGGGATGGGGAGTAGAGTGAGATTCTAGCAAGATGGGTGGTGTGGGGATCAACCTCTCCAATTGGCTTTCTTGAGGCTGTATGGTATTGCCATTGATAGGGAGGCCTCCTCTGATTCTGCTTTGACAAGGCTAGGGGTGGGGGTAGGAGAAGTTGGGATGTTCATTTCATTCGGGATCTTAATAATAGGGAGTTGGACATAAGGGAGGCTTTTCTTCGTATCTTGGAATCCTATATTCCTTCAATGGATATTGGGGTTTGGATGAGATGGAAGTTAAGCCTAGGGATTTTGAAATCTGCTCGTATTATAATAAGCAGCGAGGTTCTTCTTCTGTTGTTTTTCCTTGGAAAGGTATTTGGAAAGTCAAGGCTCGTGTTCCCTTCTTCGTTTGGACTGTAGCTTGGAATATGGAATTAAATTCTTACGGGCAATAATTTGAGACTTGGGGGTTTTGATTTTGTTGACTTGTGCATCATGTGTCGTCGTTGTGGGGAGACTGTGAACCACTTACTAATTTGTTGTGAGAAGGGTCATCGGTTGTGGAGTTTTTTATTTTTTAAAATCTTTTGGGGTTTCATGGGTCTTACCAAAAACAGTTCTTGATCTACTTTTTGGATGGTGGAATTGGTTGGGAAAGCACTCATTAAACATTTGGAATTTAGTTCCGTTGTGCTTATTGTGTTATCTCTGGAAGGAATGCAATCGGTGGACTTTTGAGGATTTGGATAGTTCCAGAGATTAGTTGCTTGCTTTCTTTAGTGGATCTCTATTCGACTGGTCTTGGACTTGGGGATTCACATCTAGTGATTCTCTCCCTTCGTTTCTTTGTTCTCTCCTCTTTTGTAATTAATTTTCTTTATTGTTTTCTTTTCTAGTTTGTTTCTTTCTTTGAAATTTTTGATTTGCTTTGTGCTTTTCATGCATGAAGTAGCTTTTGAATATACATCTTTCCATGCGCTTAGGTTTGATGACTGGAGTTCTTGTTCCTCAATCCCACCAAGGAAAAAAATGTGTTACACATGACAAGTAAATTTGGTTAAGTAGATGTTTCCCCCTTCTTACGCCATGGCCCAATGCCCTTCATACGCCATGGCCCAATGCCCTCATAAAGAAGGGGCTTCAAGAATTCCGCTCAATTATCATCTAATTCATATTGAGTAGCTCTTTTCTCTCCTTTAATTTTTTAGTTTATTTTTAAAATCCATGTACTTGCGGTTAAATCCTTTACCATTGCACACAAATCCCTCTGAATATTTAGAATTAGACTGCAAGAACTGGCATCATGATAAGGGTATGGACTCCCAATAGATTAGGGAGGGAGATTGTTGAATTTAGGATATAACCGTCTTTCAGTGTGACTTACTAAATATGAGTTGTTTGAATATTTGAGTGCATGTGCTTTTCTCTTCTTATGTATGGAATTTTTTGCTTTAATGCTCATAGAAACTGCAGGATTGTTTTTTTATTTATTTCAATTGGTTCTTCTACTTTCTACCCTACATAAAAATCTTTTGTTGTTCTGTAGACCTGATGATATGCGTATTTAATTTTTGAATTTTAATCTTCCACATTTCTGTTGTCTAGGAAATGAATCTCATGGTGAAGTATGGTCTACGCCCAGGCACTTTGAAGTGCGAATTGTTTAAAATTTTGTCAGAGCAAGGAAATAATGGGTTGAAAGTTTCTGAGTTGGCAAAGTCATTGCCGGTAAGTTGCTAGAATGTGGAGTTCACTTGTTAAATTAGGAGAGGAAGGATGTTGACCATGTTGCTGTTATCATTCTCACTATCACCATTACTTTTGAAAGATGATAAATAAGTGTTCTGGTGAATTATATTAGTGATGATTTTTTTTTTTTTGAAGATTGCTGAATTGAATATTGCCAGTACAACTGAGGAACTGGAGTCTTTAATATGTTCATCTCTTTCAAGTGATATTACGTTATTTGAAAAGATTTCATCATCTTCCTATCGTCTTCGTATTAGTTCTGTTGCAAAGGAAGTTGATGAATTTCAATCTGACACTGAGGACTCTGGAAGTGTTGACGATGACCCTAATGACCGTGGTCTGTGTAGCGACAGCGATGATTCGGGCTGTGAATCAGGAAATTCCAATTCAAGAAAATTTAAGTATATGAACCGTCATAAAAGTCAAAATAACATGATGATTGTACACAATGAAATCGACGAAAGCCATCCAGGGGAAGTCTGGCTGTTAGGATTGATGGAAGGTGAATATTCAGATTTAAGCATAGAAGAAAAATTGAATGCATTAGTGGCTATAACTGATCTTCTTCTTGCTGGATCCAGTTTCAGAGTAGAGGTAATCTATAGACCATTATAGCAATGTTCTTTATTTTGAAGTGCTTTTGTTGTTTTTCCTGTGTGTGTGTGGCAAGTTCTTAATGAAAGTTCTGCAGCCCTTCGCACTATAACTCTGTTCAACAGTGAATGTTCATATGTTACTTATGATATTTGGTGTAACCAAACTGAATATGATGATTTAGGACATTCTTCTTGCTTCTTACCATATCTTCATCTTATCAAATTGGATGTCATTTTCAGTTCAACAACTGTGATTTCATCATCAATTTACTTGGTCTTTCATTGCTCTGTTGTTGACAGTTTTATAAATAGTGCACAATATAATAGCATTTCAATTTTCACGCGATCTATTGATTTTTATGTATACAACTGTAGCTATGATTTTTAAATGGTTATGGTAATGCTGGATAATTCATCGTACTTTCACTTTCATGATTATTTCAATCGATGATTGAAGCTTATTTAGCTTTTTTCTATATAGGATCAAACACAAGCTATTGCTGAATGCGCACCTAACATCCATCATTATGGTTCTGGCGCAAAATTAAAGAGGTCATCAACTAAACAGCATTGCATTGACAGGCCATCTTGGGGCTCTGCTGGACAAATGCATAGTATAAAAGAAGCACACTCATTATTTAAGTTTCATCCAGTTGATTCTTCAGTGTCAATATCAAAGTCTTATGAGAAGGAGAGGTCCTCTGGTGAAGGAGAAAATGTAAAAGAAAAAGAAGTTGAGTCAGGTTTGCATCTCATGCAATCTGTGTTTTTGGGGTCTGATCGCAGGTACAATAGATACTGGCTTTTCTTGGGCCCTTGTAGTACATTGGGCCCTTGTAGTGCATATGATCCAGGCCATAGGAGGGTTTACTTTGAATCTTCTGAAGATGGTCACTGGGAGGTGATTGATACCATAGAGGTACCCTTCTGAGCCTTTGTTATAGTCTGTAGCCCTTTCTTGAGAATTATATTTATTAGACGTATTTAACTAGTAAAACTACACTTGTCCATATCTAATAATCTGCTACCTCCTGTCCATATTTAACTGCCACTATTTGCTTGTTTTTTTCTTCAACCCAATGCAGGATTTGTGTGCCTTGTTGTCAGTTTTAGATGACAGAGGTAAGCGGGAGGCCATCCTTATTGAATCTTTGGAGAAGCGACAAGCTTTTCTCTGTCAAGCAATGTCAAATAAAATAGTAAAGAGTGCTGGAACCAGACATTTGACACAGTCTGATCAATCTGAGCTGGACATGGTCAGAGAGGACAGTTGTTCTCCTGTATCTGATGTAGACAACCTAAGCCTGAGTGAGACTATAAAAGATTCTTTGCCTTCATCAGGGGCTGTTGTTCTAGATGTTGGAAATAAGGGAGAAGAAGAACAAGAAAGATGGAAACGACTACAAGAATTTGATTCCTGGATATGGAATTCTTTTTACTCAAATCTTAATGCTGTAAAACATGGTAAAAGATCATATCTTGATTCACTTGCTAGGTGTGAAAGTTGTCATGATCTATATTGGAGAGATGAGAAGCACTGTAGGATATGCCATACCACATTTGAGCTCGATTTTGATTTAGAAGAAAGATACGCCATCCATGCAGCCACATGTAGAGAGAAAGAAGACTCTGAAATTCTGTTCCCACAGCATAAGGTGCTATCTTCACAAATCCAGTCTCTGAAAGCTGCAATCCATGCAATTGAGGTGGGTTTCATTTGTCTACTAGCTTTGTGTGTGTGTGTGTGTGTGTGTGTGTGTGTGTGTGGTGTGTGCGCGTGTGCGTGCGTGTTAAGCTGACATGCTCTGCTAAGGAACTTGGCAATATATTGGGAGGAGGGGTGCTTCTTCATGGTGGAATTGCAATGACCAGGCCCTGGTGTTTTTTAGGAATTCTATATTTTGTTTGGGCCTATGGAAATTATAACACTAAATGAGGTTCAGGTAGGATTGATGGTACAGGGTTGAGGAATTGACATTTGCATAGAGAACTGGAATGGCTATATAGAGTTGTGCTTTGGGACTCTTGTGGTTGATTTTATGCCTATCAACTCTAAGGCCTAACTTTATGATTCTGTAAGGTAGCTATGGAATATGCCATTGCTTTATGGTGCCAATTGTTTGATTGGTAAGACACATGCATATGATTGACGGAAGAACGCATCTCTCAACAGGCTGGAATGGTGAGAGAGTATTTGTGCTGCCAATCTTGACAAGCTGGGATTCTTATCTAACTACACATAATTAGGATATTGCTTAATGGTATTTGGGCTTACAACTTTTTGTGTAATTAATAGCCAATGGTAAATTTGACAAATATTGACCCAGTGTAACATGGACTCACATTCTCACATGCCCACACCACACCCCCCCCCCCCCCCCCCCCCCCCCCCCCCCCCCCCCCCCCCCTAAAAAAAGAAGAAAAGTAATAGCCCTTCACATGTTTGATTTTGGGAGTTTCCTGTTGATGTTGAAAAGGTACACTTGTGTCTGTGTCAACCTAGTGTGGATATTTTCTGTCTTCATCAAATAAAAAACCTCTTTTTAATTATAAAAAAGAATATAGATGATGTATAGCATTCAATTCATTATACATGCAGTCAGTCATGCCTGAAGAAGCATTGGTGGGTGCTTGGACAAAGTCTGCTCATAAGCTTTGGGTCAAAAGGCTCCGACGCACCTCTTCTATGGCCGACCTTTTGCAGGTTTTTCCCCCCTTCAAATATATATGAATTTATTATTTTATTTTTCTATAAGTAGCAAGAGCAGTTTCTGAGTGTAAATCTTGCAGGTTGTTCTCTTAACTGCACATGCTTATTCATTTTACTCCATAAATCTCACAGGTTCTTGCTGATTTTGTTGGTGCCATCAATGAGGACTGGTTGTGTGAATGCAGTGGTCAGCAAGTTTCCTTTAATATTGTTGAAGAGACTATTGCATCCTTTGCATCTATGCCGCAAACATCATCTGCGGTTGCACTTTGGTTGGTGGAATTGGATGCCTTAATTGCTCCCTTCTTGGAAAAAGTTCGTTTTCAAAAGAAGCCAGAAATCAGTACCAAAGGTAAAGGTAACTTTATCTGTCATATGCATTTTATTCAAAACATCATAAATTTCAACTCACGGGACTTCCCCGATTTGTTTATTAATTTTCTGAATTGATTTAGGCTCGATTCCTTTTTCCAAGTATAAGTTGAGAAAGTAGAGGCAGATTATTAATAATTTGAATTTTACAATTTAGTTGTGGTCCTCTTGTGAACCGACTGTTGTTGTGGATGCAGGCATATTTATGATGATAGGTGAATAGAATCCTTGTGCAGTATTCTTTATGGTATAGTATTCACTGTTGCTAATAATGATATATATATATATATATATATATATATAAGTCTGGTACAGTGGTACTTATAATAGTATGGAGGTTGAAATAGCTGCCTAAGGAATTCCTCCTTTTTCCCACCTCAAGAAATAAAAAGGAGTTTCCTTTGAACTTCTTTTCTTTAATTTTCAAAAAGAAGTGTTTTCTGAAGAAGAATCTCTAGCAAAAAATTTGCTATAGAATAATTGTTATATGTAATATTTAAAAGAGAAATTGTACTTATAAACAAAAAAAGGGAAAGAAATAAATGAATCCTCCACATAATATGAATTACTTTAATTTTTTAAGAAAATAATAATAGAATTAAACCTGCAGGCTGCAGCTAACTTTTTTTGTGGAAAAATTTTCCTTATAAAATTGTTCTGATTAAACAAATGGGCCTTGATGTAATCTATTTTGTTCATGAAAGATTTCTTGATACTTCCTTTGTTTGAAGTGGTTTATGTTTAGTACAATCAACAATCTATTCCTTTCCTTTTGATCCCCTTGTCTGTCTTCCCAATGGTGGTGATCTGCTAGGCTGATTCAATCTGGCATGACATGTGTCCATTTGACAAACTGTCGCTGGTAGAATACTTTAAACCTTGTTAGGGAAGATTAAATAGGTGTTTCTCCATTTTAATCAAAGATCACTTGCTCTCTGTGGTTCGAGCCCCACCTCCCCTCCTCCACCTACAAAAAAATCAAAGATCTCTTGCTTCCCTAAATGAACCATATCTTACTAATTATAAGAAGAGGCAAAGGGAATGTGATCGATGAATAGATCAAAGAACTAGGTTCTTTGTTAGTTTGTTATTTGTTATGGCTAAATAAATGAAAAAGACAGGAAAGTAATAAATCCCCTAATTTAAACGCTTCATTAGGAACCGTACCAAGTTGCACTGTGTCTTTTTGGAGCTAGATTGCAGAACCCATCTGTAATATATATTCTGGAGGTAATTTTTGTAATTTTCTTATTACATCGGCTTACATCCCATGTTATACTTTACACACACGCAGATTGTTGATGTATCCTCTTTAATCATAGTGGTAGTGATATTTATTTGCTGCAAAAACCAGTTGGCATGCATAGTTGCTACGATCTATTTCCCAGAGTGGCTGGATTCTGGAAATAGATGCGAGTTATTGGTTGAAACTTGAAATTATAATACATATTGGTTTTGCACATGAATATTTTTGGTGAGTTCTCTTTTGAATATCTAAGTTACATTGTCAGCTAAAATGCTCCTTTGCATTGCAGGTAGGTATGCTCCAAAGCAATCAATGCAGCTTTCTTAAGATTCTTATGCTAGTAGGAATTAGTATCTCCATATCTAAGGCATTGAGGAACATTTTACATGTTCATTTTTCTCATTGTCACAATATCGCCCAAATATCTGTTGCGGAATCAGTGAACAGTTGTTGGCTATAGTGGCTTTTAGTTTTGAGGGGCATCACCGATGCTTTTTGGGTTTTGAATGGGAGGTGCCGATAGCAATATCTTTTTTGTACAAATTACTGCTCTTGACTCCATTCCTTTTTTTGTTGTCAATATAAACTGATAGCTTGAGCTATTGAATGTTGTACAGCATTAGATTAGATATATTCAGGAAAACAAAGTCTTTGGTTCATTAACTTTCACAAGTCCTCTTAATTCGTTACATTAATGTAGTTAATGCCTCTTTCAAGTTGCAACCTTTTGTGTTGATAAAATGAAGTGTTGTGAGTGCCCACTTTTTAATCTACTTAACAAATAGAGGAGTAAATCTTTGGCAACGTATGCTTCTTTTATTTGTTCTCTTTTTCATTTTCCTATATTTCAATGTACACAGTGAAGAAGAAAAGGGTAAGCTTTTGACTCTCTCTAGGAGTTCACAGAACAGGAATTGTTTGAAATTTGGCATCTTTGGCGTCTTTCTTTTCTTTTTTCTTATTATGGTTAGACGGAAAATCGGAGAGACTTGTTGAGGGAGAGGAATTTTCGGGTTCATTAAAATATCTATGAAGATTTCTACTCTCATTTTATATTGTTATGTTAATATAAACTCAGCGGCTGCTCTAGAATAACAATATTTGTGTCTGTTATGCACTTTGCTGTGTCAGTTCACTTTGTTGTGTCTGATTTGCAAAGAACTGCTTGAACTGTTCTGATGTTTGAATGAATTACTGATTCATCCCCCCAACCAAAAAAGGAAGGACATTCCCTTCCAATGAGTTCTCTGCAACAATAGAAGAAAACTAGCTACAAATGAAACAAAAGATTGATTGTTAAACTCACTGAGAATGACCTTAGTGATCTTATATAGTCATGCCTTGCTCAACTCTTACGGTCTTTTTTGAAGTCTTTTTGTGGCATTGTTGCTTGCCTTTTGAAGTTGAAATTCATCGGTTGAAGAACTTTAAAGGTTAAATGCTTTAAGATGTTAACAGGACAAGCACGATGGTCTTTTGTTGAACTCAAGAACTCTGAACTGAGAAGATGAGGGATATTATAGTATACCTCTTGGCTACAAGCCAGCCGTGCTTAATTGTTAATAGCCAGAGGAATACTTTGACGACATCCGGTTGTAATCATATGTTTGGATTTCATTGAGAAACAAATGTACAGCATCAAAAAAATTGTACGTAAATTAGGAGAGAGTAGTCGATAGTTTTATTGGTGAACTCTCTCTAGTCCATAATGAAGATTGGTTTGGCTCCTCCTCAAGCCATAAATCCAAGGAAAAGCATGTGTGATGCTTTGGGCTTTTGTGGCAGCAACATTTGTAACCTGTGGTAGGGAACAGCTCATGGCAGCAATGAGGTTGTCCTTGTGGTCTCCGAAAGATCGGAGCAAACATTGTGTAACCTTCATGTTTCTAGCTTCCGGTAGTGGATTACGTCTAGTGCATTCGACTTGTAGATAGGGTGACACGTGTCCAAAAATGGTCACTGTCACAATCGCAGCTGGTCCAGTGACACTGCATACTGGATGTAACCCGCTCCCTTAACTTCCTATCTTGGTAACTTGATGCTTGTCTGGTTAGATAATCAATATTAAAATCTGCATTCATTTCAAGCATCTATCTTAAAGGAGACTCAGGAGGTACCAAGAAAGTGCACATGATTTTTGCTTTATATACTCCATCCGAATTCCTTACTATTTAATCTTCTTTCCCTCCAGGATGGATCTTCAAATTAAAATAGATATAAAAGAAATTTTCAACCCATAATCAATGTATATATATATAAAAGTAAAGGCTTCACACGGGAGAGAATGAGGTCTTGCCATGTGACGCTTTAATATTGTATTTAGCCTCTTTAACCACTTCTTATTAACTTTTGTTACTGTTATCCAAAAGATTATATATATATATATATATATATATATATATTTACTGTTATCTAATATTGCACTTAACCTCTTTAACCTCTTCTTATTAACTCCTTTTACTGTTGCCCAAAAGATTATGTTAATTTTTTTTTACCATTATCTAAATGATGGGTTGTTGTTGAAATTAGACAAAATCATACCAAACTTTATGAAAAACCCAGCCCACTTATTCTCTTACATATTATTATGACCCAGGTATGACCCTTTTCCAAGTGTAGATGAAAGCCAAGAGTCTATCCCACTTAGAAACTCTCTTTTTTCTCACCCACATGTAGATGAAACTAAAGCCAAGATCATAACTCACTTAGAAGTTCTCTTCCTCTGTGCAAGTTTCCCTTTAGACACACAATCTTCAGCTTCTTTAAAAACATTGGTTTGCAATCCATATTCAGTGATCCCATCTAACAAAACCAACGTTCATACTCATTTTTCAAGTCTTAATTCAGTATTCCTGTGTAAACTAATGGAGATATATAGTTAAGGAAAATATACAATCACTAAAAAAGAGGAAATTTATAGTCTCACCACTCTATTTTCTCTTCCTCTTCCTAAACTTCTCTCTCTCCCTCTCTCTCTCTCTCTCTCTCATTGTGATGCCTTCGAATTGCAAATTTTTTTTTTAAGCAATTGCATGAAAGTGGTAGGTCCATCATAAGCATAAAGATGATCATAAATTCAAATATGACAAATAATTGAGATATTGTGGTTATGGATTCTAATAGCATTTATCCATTCTGAAAGTCTAAACAGTTTATGGGATTCTAGCAAAAAATATTTGGCATATAATCTATGATGCAAAAATAATTTTGGTATACAATATGGTAGAAACTAGAGAGGACTTCTGAAACTTTTAGTTAGATGTGTACCAATTATTTTTAAGTCTTCCTATAGTATTTACATGGTTTGGCTTAAAGCAAAATTTTATTGGCAAAATCAGTGGTGTTCATTCAATCAAATCCTCGAGCAACAAAAGGCATGCCATTTGTGATCTTTTTATTGTAAATTTTACTTCATTCAATTATTTCATTATATATGCACTACTTTTTTATTGTTAGTTCCTGATTTATATTATTTTTAAAATTAAAAAAAAAAATTTGTGGCTAACAATATGTACTTATTTTTCTTGTTATAGCGAATCTATGTTTATTTAGATGTTTTTTTCTTTGAATCCTCTTCAAGCTTTTTCTGCTTACTCAATTCTTAATGTTGTAAATAGTGAAGATTGGAATTGTATAGAAATCAAGTTTATTGTTTCAATTTGAGACCAACATAATTTAATTATAGTTTTTATGCAAAACTTGAGACCAAAATACTTTTAGGCAAAGTTTTTCCATGCATCACAGAGGTTTTCAACTAGCTCACGAAACCAAGTCTGTAACGAGTCCAAACCATTGATAATCAGCTCGAGGAGGTTCAAGTTGATTGGAAAGGGAGTGAAATCTGAGCTTGTATTCCGAAATTCATGCACATGCATCGAGTGGTCAAATCCAAGTCAGCCAAGGTGTCCATGTCTTGTCCTCATTATTTTCCTCATTGGACTTCTCTGGGACTGAACTCTTGGTTGCCCATAGAGTTGAACTTCTTTGAGAGCATAAGAATATCTGAGGATAGGGTTATTAAAAAAAGAAAAAATGAAAAAAGAAAAAGAAAGAAACACTGAATTATTTTAAAGGGTAAATATGTAAATTCTATTAGCATACTTTGAGGTTTAAGTCCATATCCACTAGGACCAAATTTTTTTAAAGCTAACCAATTTGATCTCTAAAACTAACTTAATCGTTAAAACAATTGAGAAAACTACCGCACACCTTTAGTCTTGGCGCAATAGTCATTCTACAAATATAAGTATTCGTAGAATATAGGAATAAGAACCGAAGTTTAAAAGTCTTGAACATAATTGACATTATCCAAAGCTTCAAGCGTGTTAAGTGGCTTATTGGGGCTGTTATATTTTGGTAGGCCATCCTTGTCTCATAGTTCTTGTTAAGAACGGCAAGTAAAGAGTGAGAAAATAGGTTGCGTGCTTTTCCGGAGGTTGAAGTTTTGTTGGCATCTAACTACCATTGGTGTTTATTTTGCCAAGTGTTTTGCGTTTGCCCACAAAACTCTTGGCTACAGCAACAACTAATAAAAAAAAAAAAAAAAAAAAGTGTCGTCTACCGTTACGTTATCCATAATCCAAGCACTTACAAATAAAATAAGAGGCAGGTCGTGCCTGATTGTGTGAGCGTTTGCGTTTTTTTATTTATATTTTTTTTCAACTAAGCACGCCTCCTGTATTATTCATTGTCAACGAACAGGAAATTTAGGTATGTAAATAGTAAAAACATTTATAGAGAGTAATTTTTTTATTAATTTTAGTTTTCAGCAAAATAAACAGTATCTAAATAGATCATGTATATATATATTTTTTATCTTTTCGATCCATCAACCATGGTCATCAGGATGTTATTATTATTAATTTTAAAAACAAAATTTTAACGTTCCCATATTTAGTAATTTATGGATATTGGGTGCAATAGATTTGAAAGACATGCCCCGCAAATTTCATTCACCACTTTATCTATCTAAAATTTTTTTGGATGTCCTATTGTTTATAATTGAAGTAATATGACCACAAGATATAAAACAAGTTGAAAAAGGTCACTTAAATCAAGCATAGTTAAATTTGCTAAAAAAAGAAAAGAGAAAGGAATCTATATATATAATAATAAGTAAAGTAGAGAGAAAGTCCAATTAAATTTCAAATTGGAATTCAATTAGAGTCTAATTTTGTGCTATGTGTCTCATATAATTTAAATTTTAGAATTTTGTACCGAGTGAGTTAATTTAGTGTAAAAATTAAATTTTAATTAGAGTTTAATTTTGCGTCATGTGTCCTATTTAATCTAAATTTTTAAATTTTTGTGCCAAATTAGTTAATTTAGTGAAGAAAACAAGGAATCCATTATAATAAACCATAAAAAACATAATCATATAACTAAAAAAATTCAAATTTATAAGTCATCTATATATATATATATATATATCAATAGGCAAAACTTAGAGAAAATTGAATTAAAATATGAAATTATAGTCCAATTCCATGAGTCTAAATTTATGAGGAAATTACACCATAATTATCCACTTAAGCTTGTGCCATGTGTCTACTTAAGTTTTTTAATCTTTGTGTCAAGTGAGTTAATAAGTGCAAAATACTTAGAAGCTAATACTAATGAACTATAAAAAAAAAAAAATCACATGTACTCAATAAAAATCACCACATGTTTCTCAAAAAATAAATAGGATAAAAATCACCACATAAAAAAAATCATCACACGTTTTATCTTATTAAAAATTAAAAAAAAAATGGTCATAAGTAGTATTAAATTTAGGTAAGAATTTTAATATGTGAATAATTATGTTTACTGTAAAAATATAATTTGACTAATTATCTATATTTTATGATAAAAAATGTGTTTAATTTTAAATGCATCTATATGTATGCATGAATGCAAGTGTTACATGCTTTAAAAGAAATTAATTTGACTAATTATTTATATTTTAATAATAATTTTTTATAATTTTAAATGCATCCATGTGTTTGCATGAAGTTACATGCTTATATATATATATATATATATATATGTACACACACACACATTAAAGCATTTGGCAATAATTAAAATAGCAAAATCGTATTTTATTATTTTAAAATAGCATTTGGCAATAATTAAATACATCACCTATTAAAATAACCTAAAATAAGATCAACCGTTTGTTAAAAAGAAAAAAAGAAAAACACTCAACCACAAAAGTAGAGAGACCTGACATCAGTGACATGTGAGAGGAGAGAGAAGAAGAAAATAAAGAATAAAATAAATAATGGAAAATTTTTATTTTGAAATTTAAACCTCTCAAAGTATTTTTTTATTAAATGTGAATTTTGAAAATTTAACTGTTGGACTTAATGTTTTTATTATATCCTCCATACTTAAAAATTTTCAAGAAAATAAAAAATTAATAATTGCATCTTTGATAAGTGTTTAAATTTCAAGTTTTTGTGATAAAAAATTATACATAAAGAAATTATTGATAAAGTGGTAAATAACATCTAACTTGAATGAAATTTGACATATATGTTAAGAATATAAATACAAAGAACATACAATTTAACGGCTAGATTTTCAAAATTCTTATTTAGGGTCTGTTTGAAATTTGCTTATTTTACTAAAATTGAAAACTTTTTGCTGAAAGTATGGTAGATAAAGGTAAAAATTAGCTAAAATAGTACAGTGTGATCCATGAATAGAGAAAATTATTGAATACTCCAGAGTATCATAAATGAGTATTCCCCTCTCTCACATGAATTGTGGGTCCTGCTATAAATTTAATTAGTGGGATCAATAATTATGTGAGAGGATGGAGTATTCATTTATGATATTCTGAGAGTACTTAATAATTACTCCATGAATAGTACCAAAAAATACAATAGACCCATAAATAATAGAAAAAATTAGTTGGCAAAAATAAGCTATTCAAATGCAACTTTAATAAAAATATATAGGACGAATATGAAAGGTTTCCTTCCAAACTAATAATAATAGCATTTGTTACTGTACACTAATAAAACACATTTAATGAAACTCACTTTTTGCTCTTTGCCTTTTTCTAAATGCTAAAAATTTAATATTTAACCCATCCAAATCTAGTGCTCTTATATATTGAATTTTGTTTTTTTGTTTTTGCTCTTATATATTGAAATTGAAATAATTTGACAATATATATATATATATGTGTGTGTGTGTGTGTGTGTGTGTGTGTGAGAGAGAGAGAGAGAGTTGAAAAAGGCCATTTAAATCAAGTATAGTTGAAAATTTGCTAAAAGAGAAAAAGATAAAAAAGATATATATATAATAGGTGCACGCTTAAATCTGGCATAGCTGAAAATTTGCTAAAAAAAGATAAAAGAAAAAAGACAAAAGAAAAAAGAAAAAAGAAAATTCGGCTTCCTAAAAAAAAAAAAAAAAAGAAAAAAAAGAAAGGAAGAAGGAAAAAGAGAAGACGAGGGAAATAAATCAATAATTAATAATATTAGCTAAAATGTGGACCAGACAGAAAAAGTGTAGTTAGTGTAGTAGAATATTCAATGTTCACGTGTTTTTTTTAATAATCACACGTCTGCTTTTACAAACACATCTATTTAGTATTTTTCACAGATTAATATGAGTCTCTGATTCGTTTACATAGTTTCGTTTGGAACACAAGAAAAACAGCGCCCATTTTCTTGCACCGTCCTCATTCTCAGACTTATTTGCTTGCCACCCATCAAAGATTTTCTTGTTTCTTCAATTGGGTATTCATTGTTTTTTCATTTCCTTATTCTTTTGCTATTTTGTGATTTTAATTCATCTGGGTTTTCATTTTCACCTGATATTCTTTCTTCTTTGCTGTTATATACCGAACATTCTAATTTCTATTTGACTTTTTTTGTTCTTGTTTGTTGGAATATTTCACTATGTAGTATATATTGGTTTCATTTGAATTTCACTTTGAAATGATTGTTCATGAATTAAAATTCTGATTATATATCACAATTTGCTACTTTGTTTTTTTGTTTGTTTGGTATATATGAATTGGGTTCTTTACCAATCAGAATGTTGATTTAGCATTTTTGTTTCTATGCTTGTCTAGATTTTCTGTTTCTCAGCTACCAAATAGAGGGTAATACATATTATTATTCAGTTCTTTTCCATGATTTCAAACATTACAGATGCACTTCTGAAAAAATTTTATATGTTGATGAATTATATGTTTCTGATTTTGGTTTGTACCGTGCAGGTGTCTTGAATTAAATAGGAGATTTTGGATTCTTTTTGACCAAAAGGATTTCAATTATAATACAGTTTGTTTAATTTGATAGAAGAATTGTATTGATGGGAACTTCTGAAGCAGTTCTGCAAGTTTTGTCTGGGGCTGTACCTCGTCTCATTCATAGTGACTCATGTTTTAGCATGTTGGATTCGATATATGCTTCTAAATTTCGTTTAAAATGTTCGAGGAGAAGGGCCTCAAGGTATCTGCAGTCTCTTAAGTGTTCAAGTGTGCTGCAATATGGAGTTCGAGGGATAGGAAGTGGTGTTCCCAATAAAAAAGATGATCCTTCTTCGCTTCAAATTTGCAAATGCCAAAAATCCGAGAGTGTAAGTGGGGTAACTACTGAAGATGGAAATGGGGCATGGTTTGTTGACAATGCAAAGAACTTAAATCCCATTAATGGTATGGTGAATGCGCCAAATGTTCTGGAGTTTCAGGATCTTCAACATTTGAAACAAGAAAATGAGGGTTTGAAATCTAACAGTGCAAATGGTACACTAAGAGATACCTTTCACAAGATTAGTGTTGATTCCATCGAGGATGAAGCATGGGACCTACTCCGGGAATCTGTGGTGTATTATTGTGGTAGTCCTATTGGAACAATAGCTGCAAAGGACCCGACAAGTTCCAACACGTTGAATTATGATCAAGTTTTCATACGAGATTTCATACCTTCTGGTATAGCTTTCCTATTGAAGGGGGAGTACGATATTGTTCGGAACTTCATCCTTCATACACTTCAGTTGCAGGTAATGCAAAGGACTATATTATACCGAACACTTTCTGGAGAGAAATCAACCTATGAAGTTGCTCCATAATACTCACTGCTTAACAACGGAAACAATTCATTTACCTAGCTTGTTTTGCCAAGTTACATTTTGCTCACCATTGGTTGATTCACATATTAATTCAACTCTGTGTTATTTGTTTTCCCCTCATATTTCTTGATGTCTTTTTTGCTTGTGTGGAAGTATACTAAGTGTAGTTTGTGTGCCACTGAATTGTGTTTATAGGATTATAGAATTATACATGTGATGTGTGTGTGTGTGTGTGTGTCTAGAGCTTTTTGAGCACCTGACTATTTCCTTGGGTGTGTGAGAGATGCATTTATTCAATTAGTAGTTGTTATAGTAGATTGTAATTTATTTTTTTGGAACCATCTACTTGAAACTTTCTTTGCATGCAATTGTTAAAATGAACTTGCTGACATGATTCTGTAATGAAACTTTCCTTTTGTACAACTGTAGATTTGATAAATATAAGACAATTGCTTATTTATATGTGAATGTTTGAATGTCAGTGGCTTTGCAATACAAAACTCTTTCAGATTTTTATTTATTTTTAAAACATAATATCAAATAGATAGCTTATACATGTACATTCTGCTTATATGCAAATCTTGGTTGCAAATTCAAAATCGGTGCCCATTTGAGAACATTACTTGTGAGAGGTTGGTATCTTACTAACTATCCTTATAAGATGATTAAGTGTTTGTTTTTTTTATGTATTCATCCTATTAATTACCCATGGCGCCATGAACTGCAGAGCTGGGAGAAAACAATGGATTGTCACAGTCCTGGTCAAGGGTTGATGCCGGCTAGTTTCAAGGTGCGTACAGTTCCCTTGGATGGTGATGATTCTGCAACAGAAGAGGTATTGGATCCTGACTTTGGAGAGGCAGCAATTGGCCGTGTCGCACCAGTTGATTCTGGTAAATATTTTTATCATCAGCTCAACTGGATTTCTTTAAAAGAAAATATTTTCATTCATTAGTTCCTTCTGGTGCTGAATCTGTATTTGTAATATTATGTCAATTTCAGGATTATGGTGGATTATTTTATTACGTGCCTATGGAAAATGCTCTGGGGACCTGTCTGTTCAGGAGAGAGTTGATGTGCAAACAGGAATTAAAATGATTTTAAGGCTATGTATTGCTGATGGTTTTGATATGTTCCCTACGCTATTAGTGACAGATGGTTCCTGCATGATAGATCGGCGAATGGGAATTCATGGTCACCCTCTGGAAATACAGGTAAATCAGATGTCATATCATTCTTCTGTGGTCACTTACATATAATTTACAGAAGACACTATGATTTTGGATCATGAAGCAATTGCTTGTGGCTGGAAAACTTGGAGGAAGAGAGGACAAAAAATCATTAAATGATTTCTATTAATTTCTTTTTGGGAATATCTGGATTTTTTTGGTGTCACTGGGGTATGAAAATTGATATTTTGTTATAGTAATTAATGATTAGTAATAAAGAAAAAGCATAGCTCGGTTTTTGGAAAGATTTTGATTAACTTTTAAATAATTCTAATAGAATAAAGATTATAAAACTTGACATGGATATAGCAGTTGGGAAGGGTAATTGAGGTTGAAAGATTAGATTTTAAGCTTATTGAAAGTTGTCATTCCACAAAGGAATTCTAAAAGCTACCTAGTGCTAATAATTTTGTTAATAATTTTGTATTATCAACAAACTAACAACAATACAGTGTACTGACGAGGTTAAAAAGGTTCTGTTGATCCTTAAAGGAGAAACACAGGTTTCTTGAAAATAATTTTGGAGTGTTAGGGATTTGGTTGATGTTACTGGTTTTGTAACACTGAAAGGAGGTTCAAGAAGATCATCTCTTACATAAAATGAAATTATTGGTGATCAGGTTATGAGGTTCAGACAGGCATTAAGTTATGTTATATTTGAAGGACAATGATGTAAGATCATAATATGAAAATGACAAAAATGTTGTTAAGGATGAGTGGGATGAAACTTGAGCATCAAGATACCAAACTGAATGATGGAGATACTGAACTAGGACACCATGGATTGCCAAATAAAAATAAGTAAGAAATAATTTTGTTGTGTTTTATGCAATACAAAGATGATTGCTCTGTCTTGGTAATGGATCTGTAATTAAGATGGGGACACTTATCCAAGAAGTTAGGAGATGTGTTTACATTAAGGGCTTGTTTGGATTGAGGGGGAAAGGAGGGGGAGTGGAGGGGAGTAGAATAGAGTTGGCTAAAATAGGCTAATTTTGGGCCAAATCAACTCTACTCTACTCTACTCTATTCTCTCTCCCTTCCCCTCAATCCAAACGGACCATAAAGGAGCCTAGATGTTGAAGATGATCTTAGCCATGATAAATAATTTTTTGTTATTGGCGTTAAACTCCATTTTTGTCAGTGCTTAAATGTCAAGAAATTATCATATGGCCTATCTCAAGCCTAGAAGGAAGAGGGTTGTAGTAGGTTGATGGCTAGTGTAAAATTTAGTCCCTCTATTATGAATTTTAACAAATATATGTGGCTAACCTCAATTAGTTTGTTGAGGATTTATTGCCCCAGTTTTGGAACTAAAGCTTTGTTGTTGTAGTGTTTCTTAAGGGTCTTTTCAAAATTTTCCAACTCTAATAATTGGTTTTGCTGGCTCATTTCAACAATTTCATCAGTCATCCTTTTGCCTTTGCCTCCCCTTTTGTTTTTGCTTTGTATATTTTGGTGTGTTTGTGTGTTTTTTAGGGGGGAGGGGAAGGGGTAATGGCTTTTGACTAGTTAGTGGCTCTATTGCAGCATGTAGATATGTGAACTTATCTTGCTTCCACCCATGCATATTGTAATAGTTTTTTTTTTGGACTTAATATGATCTGATACACACTCTAAAGTTCTTTGGAGATCATTGTGGGCGTTGAGTTAAACTTTTTTTTGATAAGTAACGAAATTTTATTAAACAAAGAAAAATAGCCAACCCGAGTACATTGGGGATGTACTAAGGGGGCATAAAACCAGAACGAAGATTACTACGATTAAGAAGAACAGGAAGGGAAGAACAAGAAAAATGACAAAAGACCACACTCCAATCAAGGAGAGTGTGAAGAAAAAAAGACTTAAGCTCTAACATAGAGCGTTCACATCCCTCAAAGCTTCTAGAATTCCTTTCGTGCCAGATACACCAAATCAAACAATGAGGCACAATTTCTACAACTCTATATTTCTATGCCGACGAAACTTATCCTGCCAAGACTCAAACAACTCAATAACCTTCTGAGGCATAACCCAATGGATTCCAAACAGACAAAACACCAACGACCACAACTCACAAGCAATGGGGCAATGAAGAAGAAGATGATCCACTGACTCCCCACACATTTTACACATATAGCACCAATCAAGAACTAGCACATGTCGTTTGCGAAGGTTATCAGTAATTAAAATCTTACCTAAGGAGGCAGACCATGAAAAGAAAGCAACCTTTGGAGGAACCTTCGATTTCCAAATCATCTTCCAAGGGAAGGATAAGAAGGTAGGAGGGTAGAAAGAAAGATAGAAACCTCTAACCTCAAAACCTCTACTCCTTGCTAGCTTCCAACACACCCGATCTTGACCCAAACCCCGAACTGTCGAAGAGTAGACCAAATCCATAAATAGATCAAAGGATTCTTGCTCCCAATCTTGAGGAGGACGACGAAATTTAGCATCCCAATAAATCCTCCCACCAGACCAACACATAACCTCTGCAACTGAAGACTCCTTTGTTCTACTAATACAATAAAGCTCCGGAAAAGCCTCTTGGAGAGTACGGTCTCCACACCACACATGCTTCCAAAACTTCACTCGAGTACCATCCCCCACATGTTTCCATAACCATTTTCCTAACAAAGCAGAATTAAAACTCCTCAAACGTCTAATACCCAACCCTCCAACCTGCATCGGCTTACAAACCTGAGCCCAACTGACTAAGTGAAATTTAGAGTCACCATTAATATCATTCCGCAGGAAATCACGTTGCAACTTCTCCATAGGACTTGCCACCTTCCCAGGTAAAGGCAGAAGGGAAAGAAAGTAAGTAGGTAAGGAGGAAAGAGTACTTTTAATAAGAGTTACCTTGCCCCCCTTAGATAGGTACAACCTCTTCCACCCTGTTAAACGCCTTTCTATCTTCTCCAAAATAGGATTCCAAATTGATAACTCCTTAAATTTAGCTCCTAACGGAAGCCCCAAATATCTCAAAGGAAGAGAGGCTTGCCTACAACCCAACATCCCCACCAGAACATCCATATTGCGAACCACCCCAATAGGAACCAACTTTGATTTCCCCAAGTTAATCCTTAAACCTGAGACCTCCTCAAATCTAGCCAGGATTGCTCTTAAATGAGCTATTTGCGAAGAATCAGCATCACAAAAAATAAGAGTGTCATCAACAAATAACAAATGAGACACCATCACCGAGTTACCAGCCGTATTACCTACAGAGAATCCAGAGAACTGACTAGTAGAAGCAGCCACATCCAACATTCGACTGAAACCCTCCATAACAATATCAAAAAGCAACCGAGACAAAGGGTCCCCTTGCCGAATCCCCCTAGAACTACCAAAAAAATCTGAAGGACTACCATTGATCAGAATGGAGAATTTAACAGTAGAGATACAACACATTATCCATTTTCTCCATTTCTCTGAAAACCCACAGCGCTAAAGCATATACATTAAAAAACCCCAACTCACATGGTCATACGCCTTTTCCACATCCAACTTATACAACACTCCTGGAACACCTGACTTCAATCTACTATCAACACATTCTGAGGCAATTAAGAAAGAGTCCAAAATCTGCCTACCTTTCAGAAAAGCATTCTGAGAATTTGAAATAAGCCCATGAGCCACCCTTCTGAGACGGTTGGCCAACACTTTAGAGATAATTTTGTAAATCCCACCAACTAAGCTAATAGGCCGAAAATCCTTGATATCCACAGCATCCACCTTTTTGGGAATAAGAGCAAGGAAAGAAGCATTAAGGCTTTTCTCAAACACAGCTTGAGAGATGATTTCTTGTCTGGTATTGTTGTAAATAGGATAAGTCTGAATATGCTGTTTGGGCTATAAATGATAGGACAGTGAAATATATTTGCTTTTCATGGAATTATTAAATCTGATAGATTACTTTTAGGCTTTGATTGTGGAGAGATTTATGCATGCATAGAAAAATAAGTTCTATATGTTGTATGATGTCTAGGTAATTCTCTCTCTCTCTCTCTCTCTCTCTATTTATTTATTTATTTGTTAAATAATAAATATTTATTAATATTGAAGAAAGAGACATTTGAGTACACAGGAAGTATAAGGGGTACATAATCAAATACAAAAATTACATAAATCAAGTAAATCAAGAATAGAAAACAAAGAATGGCTTCTAAATGCTGGCAACTAGGTCATTGAGGTTCTAGAAAAGAATAACTTGAGATTTGGCTTAGATCTCTCATTATCTTCAAAACACCCACTATTTCTTTCCCTCTAAAGACACCACATCAAACAATGGGGAACAACTATCTATATATGACCATTTTGATGACGACAAATTTGTGTCTCTTTTTAAAATTCCTAACAATCTAGCGGCCACTTGAGCAAAAAAAACAGATTAGAGACAATGTCAGAGGGTTGGCTACTATTGATTTGATTATTTGCTTAAATCAGATGCTTAGAGACTGGAGTAATTGTTGCAGTTCAATCTGTTCATGTGCTAGTAGCATTGGAATGATTTCAGGGATAAAATCTTAAATCTTATGGATTTGAAAAAAGAGAAAAGTGGAAAAGAAAAATAATAGGATTTCCCTAGTAAGGGCTTTGGACTTAAACTTTTATTGTTGGTGTAAAGATTTGGTTTGGATTGTTTCTAATCAAATAAAAAAAGAAAAAAAAAAGATTTGGATTAGATTCTTGGAGCCAAAATTTGGTTTGCAGTGGGAATAGCTAATCCATGGACATTGCAGTCATGAATGAGGTCTTGATTGGTGGGGCTTTTTCGTAGTTGCTTCAGCGTTTAAAAGCTCAGTCTCTCTTTATCTCGTCTAGTAAGCTAAAAGTGTTCGAGCTTTTTGTCAATTTTGTGAAGTGGCTTGTCCTTTTTAGGAGACTTTATAGTTCAGTGCAATGTTACTGACACAAGACAATCAGAACAATTGAACAGTAAAATTGAAAGGCAAGGAAATAAAGGGATCAAACCTAGGAGTCAGAGTCTTGTTTGCAGTCAGCACCAAGCGAGGAAAACCACTAGGAGTTAGTACCTAGGGTTGGCTGGAGTGGACACTAGACCAAAGAAACCAAAAGTCTGTTTTTTTTCATTCATAAAAAATCTTCTCCAAAAGTACAATAGTTTGCTTATAGAGGAAAACTAAACCATAGTTCTAATTGGTGTAGGAAACTCTAATTGCCTTATTACAAAAATAACCTTACTACCATATATTAAAATACTAATAGCCTAATAAACTACTAGGATCTAAAACATGAAAATTCAATTGACTTGCAAAAATAAATAATACTAATTTGAATAAAATTCTCCTTGTGTCTCCCTCATCATTTACTTTTGGGAGCAGTTTCAGACCTCCTAAACTTCTCCCAAGTCTGGTACAATGTCTTACAGGCTTTGAGCCTGCTTGAGTTAAGTTGATGTAGATAATATGCTTTGCTCTCACTTTTAAATCTCTTGCTCTCCAGAATTTCAAATTGAGCTGCTCCACATTAAGAAAGAGTGGAGTTAATTAAACTAATGATCATATGAGTTTTTGGGGGAGCTTCTTCAGTGCTCCAATAAGGCCTACCCAAGGTCCAAAGAAAAAGGTTTATGAAGGTATACTGTATATATGATGGCCAAGCCATTAGCTAGATATAAGGAACCTTAGGTGCACAAACACTATGTTTGATGCACATTTGATATGCTACATTGGGATAATTTCTTTCAGAATTGTTAGAGCAGCTACTTAGAAATTTTTCTCTGGGAAAGAGTGAAATGTTGTAGTCAAGGGCAATAGGAGTGCCCAAATGGTTAATGACATTTGCTTGTGCTGCAGTTCGGTAAAGGTTATAATATACCAAATCTTGCAATTTTACCTGTCTTTTTACCTTTCCCCTGGTGCTAAAGTCAGTTTCACCTGAACATGCAAGAAAAAGAGTTTAGTAGTCTGATGATGATCTTTTTGTTCTTGTAGGCACTTTTTTATTCAGCATTACTTTGTGCTCGTGAAATGCTTGCTCCTGAGGATGGATCAGCTGATCTTTTGCGGGCACTGAACAATCGTCTAGTAGCTCTTTCATTCCATATTAGAGAGTATTATTGGGTTGATATGAAAAAACTAAATGAGATTTATCGTTATAAGACTGAGGAGTACTCATATGATGCAGTTAATAAGTTCAATATATACCCAGATCAGATTTCTCCTTGGTTGGTGGAATGGATGCCAAATAAAGGTGGCTATCTAATTGGAAACTTGCAACCAGCTCACATGGATTTTCGATTTTTTTCTCTAGGAAACTTGTGGTCTGTTGTGAGCGGTCTGGCAACAATGGAACAATCACATGCCATATTGGATCTCATTGAAGCAAAATGGGCAGATTTGGTAGCTGGTATGCCATTTAAGATCTGTTATCCTGCTCTTGAAGGTCAGGAGTGGCAGATTATCACAGGCAGTGATCCTAAGAACACGTAATGTATCATGTATCCTGATTCTAAATGATGATATACTTTTTCTTTGACTTTGTCGTTTCCCTCATGCCACAGTTTCTCTTTTTTGATACAGGCCTTGGTCCTACCATAATGCAGGTGCTTGGCCAACTTTGCTCTGGCAGGTTAGTTCTTGTGGTCCAGTTAGGAACACTCTTAAATATGTTGTTTGTTTCTTTCTTTTTTCCTGAAGATAGAGAAATTAGTTTTATTACATTGGGGGATGGGTATGCACATAAGGTGTAATAATTAGTTACAGTTTTGAGGAGTACTTATGTCTCTTTCTGGAATTCAAGGTTGTCTGGTCTTTCTTGATGAAATGCAAGTGGTTGCAGGACCTATTATCTATTATGTATCTGTATGGTCACTTTTTTCATAATATCTGGCCCTATTTAGGAGCATCCAACTAACAATCACTGGTCTAATCAGATGACAATAACCACCTGGACTGTTTAGAATGTCTTGTGTATCTTTTTAACTTTCTGCAGATTGTATACACATCAGGATGGATATGCATAGTCAATTGGGAAAGTTTTAACAAATTATTGATAAATAAAGTTCTAACACATTCAAGATGTCTTTGCAGCTCACAGTTGCATGCATAAAGATGGATAGGCCAGAAATTGCTGCTAAAGCTGTTGAGGTTGCTGAGCAACGCATATCACAAGACAAGTGGCCTGAATATTATGACACTAAAAGAGGAAGGTTCATCGGAAAACAATCACACCTGTTTCAGACCTGGTCAATTGCAGGATACCTTGTGGCAAAGCTCCTGCTTGCTGATCCAAGTAAAGCCAAGATTCTTATAACTGAAGAGGATTCTGAACTTGTCAATGCCTTCTCTTGCATGATTAGTGCGAACCCAAGAAGAAAGCGTGGTCGGAAGAATTTGAATCAGACATATATAGTATGAGTATTCTATGGTCATATTGACTAGGTGCCAGACAGTTTACCTGCATGCGTATATATCTGGGTTTAGTATTTGCCAATTAACATTTTAATCTATCAAAGTTCTATGATTCTTTGATAATTGGCCAACAGTATGATAATTCTTTATTAAATGGGGTGGGAAAGCTGAACTTGTTGTAAAGCCCTTTCATGTGATATTTAATTGTAAAGATTATGTAGCCTAATTTAGGAAATTAGGTGGTACTTAATTACTCTATTGAACACAGACTGTAATTTTAAACTTCTATGTATCATAAATTAAATTAATTATATTGTCTTTGGGATTCCACTTTGAGTCAAGACAGTCATATAATTTATTGATTGTCATACTGTTTTGGAATTGTTAATTGATTTTCATAAGATTGTGATAAAAGGAAAATTATTAGGTACTCCTGGAGTACCATAAATGCGTACTTCCTCCTCTCACATGAATAGTGGGTCCTACAATGAATTTAATTACTAGGACCCACCATTTATGTGAGAGGAGAGAGTACGCATTTATGATATTCCGGGAGTATACAATAATTTCCCGTGATAAAGGGCAAGTTGAGTAATCCTTTCCTTTGTATGCTCATCTATTTTACTTCTCCAATTATGCGGGGACCATATTCATGGTCTTCCATATTGCAGTCTTAAGCAGTTTTGACACATTGTTATCAAAAAGAAAAAAAGAAAAAAGAAGCAGTTTTGACACATAAAATGATGTTACACAACTTTTTCCAAAACTATTAAGTTGGCAAGTTATTGATTCTCATATTGGACTATCACCGACACCACTCTGATATCTACATTAACAACTTGTCACCTTTAACAATTGTGAATATGTTGTGAAAAATATTTTGACTCCAGATTTATTGTTAACAAGTTATCTATATAGTACGTTCATTGTAGAATGCAAATTTGGTTGTATTATTTTATTTGATGATTTCATCTATTCAATTTATCAATTAAGCTAATCAGATTTCTGAGATCTCGTACCATAATCATTTAATTAAATTTCTGAGCAACTTGGTAATGCAAAAATATGGTTAATATATATATTTTTCATTGAATATTTTAAACAACAATTAATTTTGATACAGTTATATTAAATTGCAGTATACAGAACAGAAAGGCAAGGATAAAACGCCACGAAATTAACAATATGCTCAGTAAGGAAGTCTAGTTGAATTATGTGAATAAGAAGCTAAATTTAAATAAAAATTCATTATTCCACATAAAAAATGGTATAATCCAATTAAATAAAATTTTTTGAAGATGTTTTCCTTAATTATTAGTTTAATTTTTATCATAGTTTCTTTCTTTACTGACATTTTATGTTTACTCATATGCCTATCTTTGGGTATGAATATGGTTGCCACATTTGGTCTGGCATATATCTTTAAATTCTCACATTTTAGCTCCCGCATATTACTGACACTGTTACAGTCTTACGCACACTATTAATTACTCGAGCTATGCATGGTTTTTATGGGAAAATGAAATAAAACAATTAATGTTTTGACAACTTTTTTCATTTCCCATAAAAGTGATGTTAAAACTTTCTTAAAATGGATTGTTAACGAATGCCCTAAGGGCATTCGTTAGCATGACCCAATATTATATTGTCATTCAAAATTCATTACTATTGTGGTTGACCATTCGTCTTATCAAAGTTAATAACTCATTATGATTACTCTCTCGCCCCATTAATATCAAGAGGAATAGGATTTTAGACTGACCCTTTGTTTGAATAGTTGGATTCTGAGCCAACCACAAGTGTAATTCAAGGAGCTCAGAGTCAAATTTAAAATTTCAAGCTTTTATATTTTTTTTGCACTACATAAAATTTTCACTTATGATACAAACATTTTTCTTTATTAAGTAACATGAACATAAACATATATACAAACATAAATATAAACAAACATATAAATCAAATATTGAATGAGAAGTGGGTTCTATTTAACTTAGTTGGTAAAATTTATTGCCATAAAAATAAGAGATATGAAATTTGAATCCTCCCTACACCAACAAAACCAATTGGTGTTTTAGCCTAATGATAGAGAGCAACTATCATGGAGTGGGCACCATAAATATTGATTTTGTCAAGCATTTGTATTAGAGAGTTAACATTTTTAGGATCATTGCCATCATTTTCTTAATCACATGAAACATAATTTATCACGTTCTTGATCTCATTCTCTATATCAAATATATAAAGTGGAGCGAATCTAGTTTATGGAGGATTTTTTTTTTTTTTTTTTAAAAATTTAAAATTTGGTCCATTTTAGTCCATTTGGTTCATTTTGGTCCCTTTGGATCCACTTTGGTCCGTTTTGGTTCACTTCGGTCTATTTGATCTGTTTTGGTCCATGTTGGTCCATGTCGGTCCATGTCGGTCCATTTGTTCCTAAAGAAAAGTTATTCAATTTGCGTTGCAAAGTGACTAAAACTTAGAAAAATTAATGTGAGTGCTAGCACCCTAGTATTTCATGTTCATGCTTTTGCTTAGGGTCCACAAACAATATGATATATATGTAGAGAAATATTGCAAAGAGAAAGAAAAAGAAGTACTAAGCCAACTTTGGATTTTGCAAACACGCTTAAAAGTTAAAACTATGAAACGTTTAAATTTTGAAATGGTAAGAATTTTAATATCCACTTAACAGATTTAAACAACAGTAGACTTGCCAAATCCATTGCATTCATTAAATTAAAAATTGGACTCCTAGGTTTTTGTAATTTTTTATAAATACTGCATGTAAATAAAATGTTAATACGGTTGCTTGCTTTTATTGACTATTGTAAATTATGTGGGAGTCATACAATGCTTGGATTTCTTAGTTTTTATTTGCTTGTATTATTTTCAGGTAAGATGAGACTAGTTAAGGCACCATTGAGGAAAAGAAAAGGGGGTTGAGACATGGCTCACTAAAATCCAGCAACCTATTTTAATTAGTTGAGTCCAAACTCAATAATCCTTGTAGCTTAAACCTAATCTATAACCCATTAAGTCCGCACTATTGATATGATCCACACTATTGTGAAAAACTCGATATTCAATATTATGAGTTTTATATTGCATAGAACTCAATTTTTTGAATATTGAGTTCAACATGACATTTTATTGAGAAATATCACATCATCAAATACCACTGTGGGTATTTACTCATGAAACTCAATATCTGTGAAATTGAGTTCTATGTGTTCCAAAAGGGTGTTATTCTACTACATAGTTCACAAATAGTACTGTTTTGCTGAAATTTTCAAAAAATAGTTTTATTTGGCCCATTTGGCCAAAAAATGTGTAAACATAAACATTTTGTTGTTTTAAAAGAGTGTAAACATAAACATTATTACAAACTAAAACACAATATTAAAATGAACATAATATATATATATATATATATATATATATATAAAATACTAAATGGTAAAACTAGGTTGAAATATATGCATTACTATGATTTTATCAAGCATCTTGATCTTAAATAAAATATTTTGTTTTCTTATTGTCTCTGTATTGAGATTAGTATACAGGGAAAAAAATGATATAAATAACTTAATAAATTATGCTATAGTTAGAGCACTTGGGAAATCTAACTTAATAAGCAGCCAAGATCAGTTGTCGGAATAGTGTTCCCCTATTTTAGGCTGGTCACCAAGTAGTTTTGGCGAAAAATAAGTAACATACTTTAATCCATAGAGAACTCAGTTGCGTTGAGTACAATGGTAATAAGCATGCTCGTTAAAATTTATTGCTTGTTAGCGCATTCCTTTATGTGAGATCTTTGGAGGAAACATTCTGAAGAAAAGTTAAACATTATTTTAACACTCCGTAAATATCTAATATTTGCTAGAATAAGAAAACGCAAATGTGTCAACATTACGGCTGTCCACGGGTCGGGTTTGTGCCCAACCAGGACCCCACTCGACTTCATTGGGTGGGGCAAAGTTTGACCCGCAACCGACCCGTATAGAGCTTCGAGTTTGGCGGTTTGGGTCGTATCGGTTTCGGGTCCATATCGGTCGGTTTCGGGTTTGCTGGAGTGGAGCGAAATCTGGCCTCATTTTGGCCGAAATATTGCCGAATCTCGTCAGATCTGGTTGGATTTAACGAGATCTGGCTGATATTTCTCTATATCTGTAAAGATCGGGCCGAGATCTAGATGGATCTGGCCGAAATCTACTCATATCGTCGGACTTAAGAGATTGGACTTATCGTTTTTGGCCGAAATTCGTGGTTCCAACGAGGGAAGAATAGCTCATCGGGCGGGTCGGGTTCGTCGGTTTCTCAGATAGCCAACTCGCAACTCGAATCGATGGTCTCGGGTCCTTGCGCCGGCGACCCGCGTCTGACCAAAAACAAGCTTTGATCGGGCAGTTTTGGGTGAAGATGATCGGGTTTCGAGCGGGTTTTCGGGTTCGGGAGGGTCGTGGATAGCCCTAGTCAACATAAACTTGTGGTTGAAAAAGATATTAAAATCATTGAGATAGTACGCGTGTGTCAAATCTCTTCGAAAACAAAATACTAGTCGATGATGCAAGGAAAATCAGTAGGCTGAAATGCTTCGGGTTTGATAGGGCTTGCGGTTGATCCTGGTAGCCTGAAAAAGAAAGAAGGAAATCAAGGGTGACCGGGGTTACCGGCCAACAACCCTCCGATGGTAAAGTCAGTTTTTTTTTCTCAAATATTTCCAAGCTCCAATTTTTTAGGAATGATTTCCCGTACCTTTTTTTAGTCTGAACCAACGCTTATATAGTGTCTTAAGAGCGGTTGTCGGATTTGTAACCTCCCCCTTGATTTGAGGAGGTTCGTTTTTTTCGAATATAACTTTCTCAACCGTTTAGGAGTTACCCTTTTTATGCGTAACGGTCACTGGAGGTTGCTTGTACAATGATGAGATGTTTCAGACTTTCATTAATTTCTAAGTGTTCACGTGTCGTCCATCACTTCTCGTCCTAAGGTATTCAAGGCAGCCTACCTCGTCTTGAGCACGCCAAGACAGCTAACCTCGTCTTGAGCACGCTGAGACAGTTCACCCCGTCTTGAGCATGTCAAGGCAGCTTACCTCGTCTTGAGCATGTGGAGACGGTTTACCTCGTCTTGAGCACGCTGCCCGTTTTGGACGATCTCCATGGACAATTGGAGTTGCATTTTATCATACCACATCACTAGTAGCTCTTCTGTGCAAGCATCCCCACTTAAAAATGTGAGTGAGAGAATTTCTTTCAAGTTTTCCTTTTCAGTTTCCTTTTAAAATTAGTAACATGTGAATTTGTTATTAAATATGAAAATTGTAGGGACTGGATTTAGCTCCGGGGCCCAAACAATTGAAAGACGCAAGCTCAAATAACCCAACACAATGAATTTGTAGAGAGTAGGCTGTAAGACTATACTTCTAGGAGTTAGATAACGTTCACTATGAGCCAAAAATAACAAGGAAATAAGGAAAAAAAGAAGGCAACCACAATATTGTAAAAGAGAATTCTTCTCGGCCAAGTCCGAGGAGATTGGTTTTTGAATATTATGAGACCTATTTATAGTTTCAATTCCTTGAGCTATAGTGTTTTTTTTTTTTTGTTTTTTGATCCCCTCTCTCTGGGGGACCTTTTATCTTATATAAACTCTCTCAGATGATCTTAGCCTTCTATTTGTTGATCATGCAGGCCACCACTCAAGTGTTAGTCCTATCAAGCACCTTCCTAGAACCCCTGTGAGATGCGGCAACAAAGGCAACATTGTGCAAATGTCTTCTCCACATAAATGCAGCTAGGAGATTTGATGGGATGCATTAAATGGGGTGGTAGCCACTAGCTCTTCAATCATGTCAGTGCTAGCCCCTTCCCCAAAACTCTTTCTGTACAGTAAGGTCACCTTTGATGACATACTAGTAACGTGGTCCTAGAATCCGAGAGTGTGGCCTCCTCGACACAATAATTGTCCTTCTCGGACCAGGTATGAAATGTGGCGTAGGCGCGTAGCTACCTTACTTGGAATTCTTGTACCTAACAAAAATTATTCAAAATTATCATTTTTACGTGAATTATCTAACATCTACAAATTAGAATTTTGAAGTTAATTTGAAATGGTTTGTATACTATCTGTTTGTGATTACAAACAATTATTACATGTACTAAATGACCTAAATACCTATGGAACCACTAAAATAATCAACATACCTTTTGAAACCTCCAAAATCACCCAAATATCCCTTAAGACTAAAAACAATGATTAAAATATGATCAAAACCACTAAAATGACAAATATACCTCTAAATCCAAAAAAAAAAAAAAGACCTAAATACCCTAAGAATGTCTGAAATGACCAAAATACCCCTACTAATCCACCCAATTGCCAACCTTACTCATCACTGTTGCTCTCCTCCCATAAAAGGGCTATCCAAGGGTTGGATTCAATCCCAACCTAGATTGGACTTGATCACTTCGAGTCCCCAAGAATGGCACCCGTAGCCAATTAGGAAGAAGCCTCAGTTTGGGCAAATCAAGTCTCTTCGGATATCGGTCAAATGTCAATTAGAGTTGGATTGAGAAGATCTGGTCGAAATTTCACCAGATATGGTTGAAATCTTATCGAATTTATCGAGGTATCATTGAATCTCAATTATATCTCATTAGATCTAGGCCAAATTTGACTGGAGAATGCCTTATATCAGCGAAGAAAGTCCCATACTAGTAGAGTACAATGACTTGTGATGATGGAGATTGGTTGGGTGGATTGGAATCAGGTTTTCATACAAAGACCCACTAGAATCAATTTTTGAGGGTAGGGACTCGTCCTTGACCACCATAGGTGTTAAGTCGTCTGGTTTTTGGGTCGGATTCTATTAGTTGGGTGGGTGGGTTAGTTTCACGGGTTGCTTGGACAACCCTACCCATAAATATGAAGAGAAATAGTGATTAAGGTTAATCATGATTGTGAGAAATGATTGATGGGTCATGGTGAAACCAAATTGAATAGATTCCAAGGGACAATATCCCTTATAATATCCTTACCTGAAATCCTTATAATGTATTCTAGGTGGCCTAATTAAAACACATCACCTCATTTAAAAGTCCGTCTCATGATCTCTCTCTCTCTCTCTCTCTCTCTCTCTCTCATGGCAGTTATGCTTTCAACTAGACTTCTCCTCCAATCCTTCGACAAAGATTAGATTTGCATTAATTTAAACTCTAGATTTACATCAATTTGCAAAACAAATATAAATTAAAAACCTCACATTCTAAGATTTTGAAATTAATTTCAAATCCTAAAACACAACCATCCAGCACATAGGGTTTACCTCAAAATTTCAAAAATAAAACCATTAAATTCCAAAAAACCCCATATAAAAAATATTTCCAACTTAACTTGTTACGAACAAAAAAGCACAAATATAGCCCTCATTTTTTGTTCAACAAGTATAAGAAAATTAACCTCAATTTTTTTTAAATTTTTTTTCTCAAATTCCTTGTCAAGTTGTCCTTGATTTTACAAAGGAGCACCACAGTACACATAACCCACAAAAATTTGAAATGGAAATGATACTTGGATTTTGAGCTCTTGAGGAAGTGGGTTTGGATGCGTTAAGGAAATTGAGGGCCCCTTTGGTTTGTAATTTGTCATCACTCAATTTTCTTCACTCATTACTCGTCACTTAAAATATCCCAATTTCCCAAACCCCTGTTTGGCACCTTAACTCAGACTCAGTTTTCAACTTCAACAGTTGCCTTGGGTTTCACAAAAAAAAATCCCAAAGTTTGTCAAACATTGCGGCTGGGTTTCACCCAAAAAAAAAAAAAAAAAAGTCTTTTGTCAAACATTACGGCTGGATATATGGGGTTAATTATGAAAATGTCATCATAACTCTATTTCCATAACTTGAAAACACGTAAAATGTGTTTCAGTTTCCATAACTCATCACTCAAAAATCAGAGAATTGAGTGATGGAAACAAGAGTTGAAAACCAAGCCAAACAAAAATATTTGTGTGGGTCCCATATGTTTTGATAACTCAGTTATGAGTTTTGGATCATATCACTCAAAACTTTTCTAAACCAAACAAGCCCTGAGTCTTTGAGTGAGTCGGTGATGAGGCCATAGCAAGTCCATACCATAACTTGGTTTTGAGGCCTTGGAACTCGAATGAATGAAGTGATTTTGGTTGGCCATATTTGCAATGATATCAATATATAAAAAGAGCGAATTTTAAAAGATATAGTATTTTTGGTTTGTTCAATTCGCATTATTTCACTAGCCTTTTTCTTGTGTGGTTAATATAGCTCGTTGAACTCGCTTTTTTTGTTTTTTTTTGTTTTAAATAAAATATTTTTATATACGTCTGAGCTGTTACCTTTTTCTCCAAAAAAAAAAAAAAAGAAGAAATTTTTACCCTATTTTTTTAAATACAAATATATAAAATAATAAAATATTAATTCAACAAATCGTCACAATTTTTGAGGTGTTAATTCCTTATAGGTTAAAATAAAATAATAAAATATCATACTTGAGCCAACCACAACTAAAAATAAAAGGTATTGTGAAAAAAGAAATGTTGCATCCAAAATATTTTTCCCAACATTTTCATAAAAAATCATAGAAGGTTGTTGAGGACTCTTTTTTCGGCCCACATGGCATTACTTCATTGGCAACCCATGCCATGTCAACATATTATTGATTTTTTGGGTAAATCTCTATAAAGCCCAAATAAGCTTATATCTTATGGATTGGGCTCACATGACCCACAAGATCTTTACTTCAAGAGGCGAATTCATGGTCCACATTTCCTTTTCATCGATTGAGACCATAATCTCATGACATCATCAACATCAACATATGGATCGGGCTTAAGCAATGAATCAAAGCTCACGGCCCATATTACCTCTCTTACACTCATGGCAAGTGGCTTCTTCAACAAGAGCTCATATTCACACAAAATGACAACAAAACCCGAGGTACGTCATCTCATTTTCGGCTTATGATCTAAGCTCATAAGTCTCCTTGGGGAAACTTTGGGAGTCGTGGTTTGGAGGACCAAGAGATATGTTCAGTAAAGCTCCAGTGGTTTAAAGTTGATAAAAGAAACATGTTGCTTGGCATGTCTTCTCCAACTCCCTAAACTCTGACGAGTCCGTGTGTAGCGAGTAACATATGGTAAGCATCTCTTATCACATAGCACTTCAGATGATAAATTCCTCATTTCTCTTTTCTTAAAATTTAATATTCATCACATGACACATACTTAATATCCCCAGCCATCTAACTGCTGGAAAAATAACTGTTCATTCAATCCCCAACAGTTGCTAGACAAATTTAGAAACTTCATTATATTATTCTACATAAATCTTATTATTACTTTTAGCTAAAATCCAACTCAAACACATGACTTAATCTGATTGGTTATCTTTTATCTCCAACTATATGCAAAATATTCATAATATCTCACATACCCAGCTGTTGTCTGCCACAATCAGACCATATATTTCTCTGTCAGCTGCCAGAACAGAGCATTAAATACTCTTTTTGCTCACCAAGTTTATGTCACAACACAATGAGACCTTAACTAAATCTCTAAAGCTTCATTAATTTTCAACCAATCCTTCTACTACTTACTAGAAATGTTTTGCAATGGAACCTTGCACCAAAAACAAAAACACAAACACCCAAAAGGACAAACATTTACAACAGAATCCCAGTAGTGTATTCAGCACTTAACACCTGACTGAGAGTGATATCATCAGTCATTTAATGCTGAAATCTCAGCTACCAGCTGCTATACCCAAAATAGCAAGATACCATCGAAAGAGATCTTACCATTTTTAGCCAAATTCATAAAATCCAGCAGTCTGAAACCACCCAGCTGACCTCATTTGCTTCTGCCCAAAGTAACAGCTGTCTGATGACAGCTGTGACAGCTGTCTCATGATAGCTATCACAGCTTTTCCTGACAACTAGGATAGCCTTTTTCAGAACAGCTGTGACAGCTAACCTAGCAGCCTGAGCATTACTATTTTTTTCACATTTGGCTAAAACCAAAACCAATTGAAGTAACTATCTTTTTCTTTTTTTGGCCAAAAATACCTGCATTTTTTGCTACTCTTTCCCCAGCAGCTCTTACTTAAAATAGCAAGCATACCTTAAAGCTAAACCTACCATTTTTGCCCAAATCTTAAGATGGATTCTCTGAAGATTTATTGCTGTTTGGGACAGATTTTAGGACCCCTTCATCAACACCTCAAGGGGAGAAGGACCAATGGAGAAGAACAACTCTTTCACAAACCTCTCTATGCTCTCTGCCTAAGTTTTCAAAGAAGTTCTAAGTTTTTAGTTTCCAAATCAAGAACTAAACTCTTCAGCTCTTAGCTCATAAATACCCGTCATAAGCCTTCATACACACTACAGCAGAAAATCCCAGCAGTAAATCTCAGCAGCAAATTCCAGCAACATTGCTAAACACACTACAACACTATTACCCCTCTTATATTGATTCTCTCACTCTCCATATTCAAAAAATACACCTATCTTACTGTTCCTATCTCCAAATACCTAAACACATCTCCATACTCTTCTCTTACAAAATATTTCCTCTTGGAAAGCAATCTCTACATCTTTCATACTTCCATATACCATACATATTATGAATGCTACATCCCACAAAGCACTCATATCTCTAAATATCTCTTTCTCCACTTCTCTTACACAAGCTCATACACATTTACTACACCATTACATATAACACACTACACTCTTCTAAACTCCACTCTCATGCTCTTTCACTCTGAAGTTCTACTGTTTTGCTGCTCATAAACACTTATCAATACTCTTTTCTATCTCTTTTATAAAAGCTCTTCTCATGGAAGACATAAACTTCAATGCTAAAACCCTTCTCCTAGAAGGCACCAAAGTCTCATATCAAAGCTCTTCTCATGGAAGACACAAATCCATCTTACATAAAGCCTTTCTCTTATAAGGCACAAATACTCTATACAAGAGCCCTTCTTATGGGAGGCAACACTATTCATAACTTTACAACAACTAAAAGAGCATTGTCAAAGGGAAAACTCATTTAAGTGCATGATAAGAGGGGCAAGCTTAACCAGCCCTTACACACAGCTGGACATACTCTCTCTCCCTCCAGTTGTACCCATTTTCCCCCTCAATCTTGAAGTTATCATGGCAAATTGCCTCTTTACCGCTGGGGTCACTCTGCTGAGATATCATCAACTCTAGCTGTACAGCTGGGCTACAAAACATACAAAGATAAGTAACTTTGCTTCCTTATCTTTGAATTTACATTATTGAGTACATGACTACTTCGCATTTAAATACATATTACTTTATTCTAACTACTTTTACAACTGTTAACCAAGACTTAAATTCATTTAAATGCATGATAAGAGGGGTAAGCTTAACTAGCCTCTACCGTTGGCATTCTGCTGGAATCTTATCAGCTCACTGATGCTACACAGCTGGGCTACAAACCATATGAAGATAAGTGATTTTGCTTCCTTAGCTTTAAATTTACATTACTGAGTACATGAATACTTCACATTTAAATACATATTACTTTATTCCAACTACTATTACAACTATTAACCAAGGCTTAAACTCATTTAAATGCATGATAAGAGGGGCAAGCTTAACTTGCCTTTCCCGCTGGCATTTTGCCGGAATCTTATCAGTTCACTGATGCTACACAGCTGGGCTACAAACCATATGAAGATAAGTGATTTTGCTTCCATATCTTTAAATTTACATTATTGAGTATATGATTACTTTACTTCTAAATAAATACTATTTTATTTCAACTACTAATCAAACCTATTATATCAAACACATATTACATATTTATTCAACCATTATCATGATTCTTAGACTTTGGCTTTAATGGTTTGGTAGGCTTAAAAGTATACCGGTAGACATTGGACCACGTGGCCCAATGTTGAGTTTCGGGACACAACTCCTCAAAAAGAACCCCGGGCCTAGCAATGTCACCCCTCAAAGGACCACACGTGGCCAAGCAACTGAAATAGGCCCCCGAACAAAGGTAAATTGTTATTTCTATATATAAAAAAGTGAATGATAAAAGCAATAGTACTTTTGGTTTGGTCAATTCACAATTGTTTCACTGGCCCCCCCCCCTTTTCTTTCTGGTTAATGTCACCCGTTGAACTTGTTTTTATTTTTTTAATTTAATTTTATATACATTTGAGCTATTACCCTTTTTTTAAATACATATATATAAAAATAATAAAACATTAATATAACAAATTGTCACAATATTTTTACAATTGTTGAAGTGTTAATTTCTTATAAGTCAAAATAAAATAATAGAATATCATACTTGAACCAACCACAACTAAAAATAAAGGTATTATGAAAAAAGAAGTGCTACATCCATAACATTTTTAACAATACTTTTATAACAAATCATAGGTGGTAAATTGTTATTAGTTTTAACTAGTTGAGAGGCTCGTGTAGTATGTGGATAATGTTATAAGCTGTTATATGAAAAGGTTATGTAGAATGTTTAACATTTTTTTAAAGTAATAATATGAAATAACGCATTTTTCCCAATTCCAAAAAATAATTGCAGTTAATTTTCAATTAGAATTGCTTAAACTAGTGACATTAGCTAATCAATTATGTTATATGAGAAGCTCACATGATGTTGGTGATGTAGAGAGATAAAGCCGAGAGAGGGTGAGTTAGTCTTATTTTATACTCAAACGATATTATATAGGTTCCCCCATGAACTTTTTTGTTTTTATTTTTGTTTTAGAATCACAAATATTAATAGTTATTCATGATTTGAGATAAATTTAAAAAGAGAATCAAACACAAAGACAGAATCCCTTGTGTGTGAGTGTGTGTGTGTGTGTTTGATTCCAAAAAGAAAAAAAGAAAAAGAAAAAAAGAAGAAGACGAGGATATTGGAAACTCCTTCCCATGCTTCTAGATGGTGGCAGCTCCATGAATTTTTTTCAAGGTGGTCACTAAGAAACTTAAATTAAACAAAATTTAATAAAAATAAACTCTTGAATATATTGACATAAAAAAAAAAAAAATCTCAAATACATAAAGTTTTAAAATTTCCTTTTATGAGTTTTTTATATTTGAAATTGTTGTATGATAGCTTTATTATTAATGCTATCAGTTACATCTTTTTCAATAAACATAACCAAGTAATTTTAAACTATTGATCTCTCATTCAATTACCAAAATCTTGCCTAAATAAGTAACAATATAAAAAAAATGCATCATCCTTTTTTATGACATGTTCCAACCAATATTTTGTATTCTTTAATCTAATCAAGATTAAATCAACGCAACGCTCCACTAATTTCCCTTTTAGGGAATCATGTTTAAGAAGTTGACAAGAATATCTTTGTAAATATGCTCTTTTTATTTTCTCCTTATCATTAGGAAAAGATAAGACCTTTTCTCATAGCCTAGAATCTAAAAGAAAATTATTCAAGTAATTATGAATTTGCGTAGTAGATAAAATTTGCAATAAAAGTGATTTCTTTATAAGAATTTTGTCAATAGTACTAACAAAAGAATAAAGGGTAAACTATAAGTTCATTCAAAATATTCAACTTAGACATTAAACTGTTACATTAATCATGTTCAATAAAGTATTTAAACATTATTTTCGTGCATATGCGTATGTACAATATGTATCACATAAATCCCAAAAAATTTAGCTAAAAACTAAAGCAAGCACTAACCAACTAGCTTTTGGAAAATATGCATATATATATATATATAAATAAAAATTTAAAAATATGTCTTTTGAAAAAAACAATTTAGATATCACAATTAAACATTTGATTTGGGTTTTTAGGCTAATTTATTTGTTTGGACAATATTTGAGAAATGCTATATCTACAAAATTTTTACAACAAATCTTAGTTGACAATTGTTATTGGTTCTAATTTACATATCACTAAATTATTTTTTTGCTCACCAGTAACAACCTACCACTTAGGATTTGTTGCAAAAGTGTTGTGAAAATGTTGTGAATATAGCATTTTTTTGCAATTTTTTGGTTTAATCTTGAATAAACTAAAATTTTTTGCAATTTTTTGGTTTATTTAGGATGTTCGAGGTTTTTTTAGGGTGGTCAAATTTTTTTTTTTTTTTTTTCTAAGATGGTCAACAATCCATATTAATTTAAAATTCATTTTTTAAGGTATAACCAAAAAAAAAAAAAAACAATTCCAAGCTTAGGGTGGTCTTGTGATCACCCTAAATCATACATAGTGCTGCCCCTGCTTCTAGATAATAATTCATGTAAAATAAATGAGATGTTAAATAGGCACCTTAACTTTCACATTGCAATTGAAACTTTCATAATTGACTAGTTCATATGCTTACGATTAATTATTAACTTCCACTTGATAGAACCATCGAATGAAAGAAATCTCAACAATCATCCTTGCTCCAATAAGCAACACAAAATAACCATTCATTTAATGGCAACATCTGTTCCTCTCCATTTTCCCTTAACTCTTCAAGATATGTGTTTTCTATGATTTGTTAATATAATAAAATAGATGTCTTGCTCAAGCTCATTACTAACCTAAACGCTGCAATCCATTAAAAAACCCAGCATCATTACATTCTAATTAAGATAAGAATAAACATTTGTAAATTCTTGGCACTAACTGACTAATAAAACATCTCCTTAACTTGTATGTTTCACACTTTTGGCACATGTAACTCCAATATAAATTGCATGTCCATGTTAACAATCTTCGCAAAGGTAGAAAGTTTTGGCCGGAGGTAGGGGAAATTTGGTTCAAGGATTTCTTTGAATTCCATTAGATTAATTGAGAAAAGAAAGGGGAAAAAAAAAAAAAAAAACAGCCCACCAAACCTCACATTGTTGTTGCCAATAGAGTGTATTTTGGACGCAAAAATTGCATTGGCAGCTTCTATATAGTTAACTCCATTCTAGATTTTGTGACATTGGAATTGAAATTATAATTAGAAAAACATGGTTTGTATCTCATACAAATCATACATAGCGGAAAATTAATGGATCTACTTCATTCGCAATTGATAACATGTACTATGTGAATTTCAAAATTTAAGAACAAGAGAACGTACCTTGAAGCGGTGAATTTCAAAACAAAGATCAGAAGCACTTGGGAACACTTTTAATCTTCACTCTAATTCCACTAACGCCCAAGAAGTATGGTCTCTCAATCAGTTTCCAAGGGAGAATTAGAGAGTGGCTTACACTCACATACACACCATTTCATAGGCTTACAACCACTCAAAAAATTTTGTATGTTTCTCCCTTAATATCTAACTGATTATCTAATTGAGCTAGCCTTTTGGGCCATTCCAATTGGGCTTAAGTGTGTGGCTTGGAGTGGGACCAAAAAGGACCAATAAGAAACTAGCTCCAATGGGCCTTGAGCTTTTCTGTCAACTCTTGACAAGTCCAAAGTTACCATTAATTATATTTAATACCACTATATAAATATAATTACACTCTAGGTCTTATTTATAAATTATATCCCAAAACTTTATTGTACATGCAACCATTTCATAAAATATTCGTAGTAACACAAAGTCATGAATGTAGACTGCTATTTTGAAGATTACTACATCTTAATTCCTTGAGTACCCGGTTTAATCCTTTAAGTTACTCATCATATATTTATGAAATCTAATTTCGCAAATATATACTTTAGTAACTCTTTACTAAAGTGGTTAGGCCTAACACTCTGAATAACCAAACCCATTAAACTTATCTCAAGGAAATATTTTATATTTCTGTTAAGAGATTATGAATTCCATCTTGAAAATATATGTTCTATCAACATTAAATGTGGCTGCCTAACATACTAAGATTTTGATCGTGACTTTAGATCTCACTCCTGATAAATTAAAGTAACTTACACTTCATGATCAAGTCTATTATTCTCTTAGGATTAAGAGTTCATGTAAATATAAGTCGTGAGATTTATTATTCATTTGACAGTCGTTAGGAGAATAATAAATCTCATAGCGGTCCAGTTCAATATGTCTTAACTCTTAAAACATATCAACATAACAACTAAAAGTCTCCACTTCTATGATCAAGACAAATCATCTTAGTTGATATGTTATAGTCTTCGCAGATGAAATGCCCAATTTCATCACCGACTACGAACTAAAATTCTGAATTTACAAAGAACTTGTGATTTATATTTTCAGTGACTAAATCACATAAATCACATATTATGCATCTCATGGACTATATGACAATGTCCAAATATTCATGTTACCATTATTTTAGATAATAATAAAACAACTTTATTAATTACAAAATTAAATCATACATAGTATCATACAATAGGATTTAAGGGCATATATCCTAACAATTATACTGTAGCCCTCCATAGACACAACACGCCATTAACCTATCCTCAATTCCTACAAAATTAAATCATTAATCAACGTGAGCGTTTGTGTGAAATTGACTTGAACTAATGCAAAAATGAACGACACATTTCATCAACTACAAGATTTACATGTTCCAAATGGGAATGAGATGAATGTTTTGCAACATGAATCCACCTAAATATAACACCTAAGCAAAAGCTTATTTCTTAGGGTGTTCAAATAGCTCTTTCCTTTCTCCATTACACCTCTTTCTTTGATTTATTCCTACATAGTTAACAATTAACAAGAATATATTGAACAACTACGGTGTTTAAATAAATAATAATTATGCAACAATCATGTAGTCTAAACTCTGAACCCGAAAACTTCATAGAAATTTGAATCAACATTAATTGTGGAAAACAACAGCTAACATAATCAAAAGAGACAAAAAAGAAAGTACCTTTAATACAAAGGCCTTTGAAAACCTCATCATTGCGTACCAAAGAATTTGGGGTCGCAATTGCCAATAGAACCAAACCCAAGTTCCACTAACTAAAGCAAAAAGAGATAGGATTTTCAAAAAAAATTAATGCCATAAAATACCAAAAGATTATACATTGAATTGGAATAGTGAATTAAAAAATAACAAAGTTGTCAAACAAAACAACATAGGGAAATGCTCTTTTAGTTGTTGTGAAGTTAAGAATAGTATTGCCTTCCATGAGAAGGACTTTTGTATGAAGTATTTGTGCATTCTAAGTGTTAAGGACATATTTTATATAGTTGGCTAATCCTTTGACAAAACACACTTTACTTGTATTTGGGTAGATCTAGGATGTGTTTAATACTTCAAAGAACATGTTGTTCAAGTCTAGTATTAAATCCATGAAGATTGGACCAAGAAACAAGTGAAGAAAAAGTGTTCACTAAAGCTGGACAGATAGCTGGACACCTGCTCGACAGTTGCTCGACAGATAGCTATCTATTGAGGTTTAATGAGGCTTAACACTTGCTATCTATCAAGGTAGCTATCAAGGTTATGGAAATCAAAATTTTCAGATCTGATTTTTGGGCCAGGCTTTTGTATTTGTGTAGGGTTTCTTTTCTCACAACTCTAGACACATATAAGGCTAATTTTTGAGGTCGTCACACGAGAATACAAGGAAAACATATGCAAAAGGTGACTGAAGTCTTATTCTCTCTAAAAGAAGTTACTGCGTTTTTGCACCTTAGGGTTTTGTAACCAAGTGCTTCTTGATCTTCATTGTTGATGAAGTGAAGAACTTTGCAGCCAACATTCTTCTTCCTTAAGTTGGTGAGTGAGTCATGTACTAGGATTCGTGCAAAGGAGTGAGTCATGTACTGGGATCTGTGCATTAAAGGGTGGCATTCATAGATTGAAGAGTTTAGAGGTTCTGAAGCAGTAGAAGGTTTCTGCTATGAGTTCATCTACGGGGATTGTAGAGTCTAGGGACAAAGGTTTTGTACTAGATTTAAAACTTCTCTTTACTATAGTGAATTGCTTTTCGGGAAGGTTTCCCCCCAAGTTTTTTACTGTGAAACTGGTTGGTTTCATTAGTTTTCTTGAGTCATCATATATTGTCTTATTTACTTTTCCGCTGCACTTATATTTGACATGATATTGATGTTTGTTTATTTTAACAAGTTTTATGCATACTAAATCTAATTAACAACTTGGGTTTAAAACTTGTTAATTCTATTAACTGGGGTCTAAATTTCCCAACACTAACAAAAAGACTTTTTGTAAGATGGATTTGTGCCTTCCATAAGAAGGGCTTCGATATAAGATCTTCATGCCTTCTAGGAGAAGGGCTTTAGTATTAGAAGCTTATATCTTCAATGAGAAGGGCTTTTAGTATGAGTGTTTGATATTTTTTGAGAAGTGTGGAGATGGTAAAAGATATAAATATTTTGTGAGATGTAGTATTTGTAATATATATGATATATGGAAGTATGAGAGATATGGTGGTTAAAGATAGTAAAAATATGAGAATATAACTGCTGGAGAAGTTGTAGAGATTGCTTTCCTAGAGGAAAGATTTTATAACAGAATAGTATGAAGATGTGTTTAGGTATTTGGAGATAGGAGCAGTAAGATAGATGTATTTTCTGAATATAGAGAGTGAGAGAATGAGTATAAGAGAGTAATGGTATTGTAGTGTGTTTAGCAAAACTGTTGAGATTTTCTGTTGGAGGATGTATAAGGACTTATGAAGAGAATTTATGAGCTAAGAGCTGAAGAATTTAGTTCCTAATTTGGAAACTAAAAACTCAGAAGCTCAGAACTTCATTAAGAGCTTAAGAACATAATTAGAGAGAGAGAGAGAGAGAGAGAGAGAGAGAGAATAGGGAAGTTTATGAGAGGATTGTTCTTCTCTATTGGTGTCCCCCCTTGAGGTGTTGATGGGGGGAGGGGTTTATTTAGAGCTGAGTTTAAAGGGGTATTTAGCAAATAATCTTAGCCAAAATCTGTCTCAATCAGCAATAAATCTTCAGAAAATCTACCCTAGGATTTGGCCAAGAATGATATGTTTAGCTTTAAGATGTTCTTACTGTTTTGGGTAGTAGCTGCTAGGGAAAGAGAAGCAGAAAAGGAAAGTATTTTAACAAGAAAGAGATAGTTACTTTTGTTGGTTTTGGTTTTTAGCCAAATGGGGAAAAATCAGTAATGCTCAGGCTGCTGAGTCAATTGTCACAGCTGTTCTGAAAAGGCTGTCCTAGCTGTTAGGAAAAGCTGTCAAAAGACAGCTGTTGCTTGGGGCAGAAGCAGATGAGGTCAGATGGGTGATTTCAGACTGCTGGAGAGGACATTCAGCATTTATTTCATGGATTTTGTTGAAAATAGTAAGATCTCTTTCAAAGGCATCTTGTTATTTTGGGTATAGCAGCTGGTTGCTGGGATTTCAACATTAAATGGTTATGATATCCCTTCTAGCCAGGTGTCAAATGCTAAATACACTGCTGGGGTTCTGCTTGAAATGTTTCCTTTTTAAGTTGTTTGTATTTTTGGTCCAAGGTTCTATTAAAACACATATTTAGTAAGTAATAGAATGATTGGTTAATAGTAAATGAAGCTTTAGAGATTTAGTCAATGTCTCATTGTGTTGTGACTTAATCTTGGTGAGCAAGAAGAGCATTTAATACTCTGTTCTAGCAGCTAGTAGAGGAATATTTGGTCTGATTATGGTAGACAGCAGCTGAGTGTTAGAGATATCATGAATATTTTATATATTTGGAGATTAAAGATAGCCAATTAGATTAGACCATGTGTTTGAGTTAGATTTTAGATGAAAGTAGTAATGTAGTTTATGTAGAATAATATAATTAAGTTTCTAAATCTGTATAGGAACTGATGATGCGAAGAAAATCAGTAGGCTGAATGCTTCGGATTAGAAAGGACTACTGGTTGTCTTGATGGCTTGAAAAAAGAAAGAACAGTGATCAAAGGTGACCAGGGTTGCCGGCCAATAACCCTCCGATGACAAAGTTAGTTTTCTCTCTATTATTTTGGAGTTTCAACTTTTTAGGAAATTTTAAAACGTACCTTTGTTTGGTCTGAATAAGCGTTTATATAGTCTCTTAAGAATAGTTATTGGACTTGTAACCTCCCTCGGATTTGAGGAGATGTATGGGTTCAAGAATAACTTCCTCAACTGTTTAGGAGTTACATTTTTCGCGTAACGGTCACTGGAAGTTACACGTGTGATACGGAGTTGTTGTACACATTCATGAATTTTTCCAAGTGTCAAGTTCTCGTCCAGAGTTCCTCGTCTAGAGGCCCTCCAGTCATGCCTACCTCATCCTGAGGCCCTCTAGTTATGTGTACCTCGTCCACAAGAGAGGTTCTTCCTTTACAGACGAGCTTCTTGTGAACGAGATAAATGGTTCCCTTGGATGACATACCGTGGTGTTGACCTTTGACCATGCAAAGCTTCGTCCAAGCACCTTACTTGTCCTAGACGACCTCCATGGACGAAATTGGAGTTGTATTTTATCATACCCCATCAGTTGCCCCCTTGTCTATGGGTCGTCTAGGAAGCACATCTACTGATGTCACCCTTTGGACGCGTGTCATTATGTCAGCTATTATGGGTGCAACATGTCATGATCTAATTGGTGATAGGTCATGTCAGCTCGTTTTTCGAGGGATGTGCCATTTGTCACATTTTGGCTGATCGCGTCGCTTCGTGTACTAGGGTTTAGTGCCTATAAATAGTGGAATTCCTCCGCTACCCTCCTCATTTTTAAAATTTTCTTCTTTGACATCCCTCGTCTTAGCGCCTCATCTAGAAGTTTCTTGCGTCCATAGTCTCCCTTCATCTAGATCCAGGTATTTTCTCCATCTTCGTCCTCAGGTTTTAAGTTTTCATTAAAGAATGTCCGAGGTAGTCCTTTCCTCGTCTAACGATAGTGTTGACAAAGCCATAGACGAGTACCAAGACCCTAGTAGTTTTAGTGGTTCTAGTGATAGCAGTGGTAGTAGTAGCAATAGCAGTAGTGATGGAAATACCACAGACGAGTATACGTATGGTGTCCCTGGGATTCCTTTAGAGGTATTTCAAGAAGAGCTTAGGACAAGGGCTAAGTCAGGTTCTAGGGCTGGCACAAGCGCTCCCTCATCTTCTGCTCAAGACGAGGAAGAGGTGGTTTATAGTTGTGCCATTACGATTGGTTCTAAGACAGACGAGAGAAAGTTAGGTCATCATAAGACTTGGTATCAAATCCCTGAAAGTTTGAACCCTAGAATACTTGTGCGAGACGAGTAGTGTTATCAACCCTGTTTTGGCTTTGGCATTTACGAGGCTTACCTCTTGAGGGGTTTGAGGTTGCCCCTTGATGCCTTTACCAGAGAGTTGCTTTCTAGATTGGGTTTAGGTATATGCCAGTTCAACCCCAATGCATAGAGGCTAATAGTCGCCATGCAAGTTTTGTGGAGGGAGGTGTTTGAGGGGGACTGTCCTCTTACTGTGGACGAGTTCCTCTTCTGTTATAAGCCTTCCGAGATTAACCAATCCCTTGGCTTTTATCAGTTCACAGCCAGAGGGAGAGATTATAGGCTGATAAAATCTTTAGTCACCTCAGATAGGAAATGGAAGATGGAGTTCTTCTTCGTCTCTGGCTTTTGGGCTGGACGCCCTATTGAGGTTGACAGGGATCCATTCCCTCCCTACACAGGAGAGTTAGGGAACCTTCGTCCTGAAGGTATGGCTGGTTGTCTCTTTACTTCTTCTCACACTTTTTGTTCCAGTTGTCTAATCACCCTCCTCTCCTTTTTTTTTTTTTTTTTTGGTAGGTGACGACCTCACTTGAGCAGTTTTTACCTTGAACGAGTTTAGAAGGCTCGTCTACACCCTGAAAGGGATTTCCACTCCTTGGTAACCCTTCAACGCCTTGCTACTTGGAGACTTGGTCCTGAGCCTTCTTCTAAAGCCATAGCCCACGAGCGTACTGTCCGTAGACGTAAGTTTTTACTTCGAGTGATCCTTTTTTTTTTTTTTTTTTTATAGAAATGATTCTAACAGATTTCTTTGCAGGAATGGCCACCATGAAGGAGAATAAGGGGAAGGAGATAATGGATGAGGATGTGGGGCCAGAGGTTTAGCCTCAACCTCGTCCTGTCCTTGAGGAATCCTAACCTTGTCCTACCATTGGGGATAAAAGGAAGAGCTTGTCCCTTGGAGTTGATCTAGGGAATCTTCCAAGTAGGCGTAAGGAAAAGAGGGCTAAGCATAAGTCGTCCAAAGCTAAGGGTGCTCAAACCCAGGACGATCAACTCGAACCTTTCCTTGTCCCCTAGGGTGATTCTATCCAAATACTGGATGTTGATTCTGAACCTAAGGATCCCTCGTTTGTGCAGATCTCGTCCAAAGTTGGCCCCCCCTTCCTCATCCCAGCCTTCTCAACAAGTACCTCAAAACCTTCTTTTCAATGAGGACTTGGCTTGGGAAAGGTTTGAGAAGGCCGTGACGGACGAGGACGTAACGGCATGTTATGACATGTCCTTAAAGGATTTTGAACGTTCTGGCGGTCATGACCTTTTTAAGGTATGTCTTTTTCATATTATGTATATCTCGTCTTGTCAGTTATTTATATGTACATGTTATAATGAGATTTTAACTGGTGCAGGTAATGTTTAAGTTTATTGCCGCGTCTAGGCAGGCCACTGACTTTGACAAGATGAGGATTCTGTTGGAGAGGACGGTACAAAAGGGGAAGGACGAGTCTAAGAGATGGGCTGAGATGGCTGCCAAGGTTAAGGAGGATGCAAAGAAGTTAAAGAGCAACGTCGAGGAGTTGAAGACAGACGTCAAGAAGAAGGACGCTCATCTTGAACTCCTCCAGAAGAAGAACGATAAGCTAAGAGCCCTTCTCACAAAGGCTAAGGGAGACACAGTTGCAGAGTTTCAAGTGTTTAATCAATTCACTAACCTACTGGACACCAACTATGCAGCTGGGTTTGAAGATTTTAGGATGGAAGCAGTGGAGAAGTTCCTTGAGATTGACTTTAGCCTTATTAAACTTAACCTTGGTGGAGCTGCTTCAAGCTTCCTCCTTCAGACGAGCTCATAGGACGTCAATGTTGAGGACGATGCCTCTACGAAGCCACCTCAGGACGACCCTAATGCCAACGCCCCTCCTGCTTGAAGACTAGATTATTAATTTGATCAAGAGTTTATTTTTCTTTTCAATTTGTCCCTTATTTTTAGGATCTTTATTAAAATGTATTTGGAAACAATTTTCTCGTCCAAAGCACTTTGGATAGGCTTATTAACAATTGCCTTTTAAGGCTTACTTTGTAAGGGTTTTTGGACGGTGGTTGTCTACCCTTTCTAAACTTTAATGTCTATTTTCATCCATTATTTGTTATTGCATGGATGAGTTTGCCCTCTGTGTCATTGCTGTTGTTAAGGTTTGCATACTTTTTACTTTTTTTTTTTTTTTTTTTTTTAAGTATTGAAGAGTCGTCCATATGCTTTTCTCATGGACGATGTCAGAAATTTGTCCACGTACTTTTTCTATGGACGACGAGGTTTGTCCACACGTTTTTTGTAGACGACTTGTGTATGCATGGATGATTCAAAATAGCAATGATTTGTCTTGTCAGACGTTTGCCTCGTCCATAGGCTTGGCATTTGCCTTTTGTCAAAGACGCTTCTAGTGTTTGACTTGTCCTAGAACACCTGTCTTGGTCAGATGCTCATATTTGGACTAGTGCTTCACTGTATAGCCTTATGCCTTAGCTTATTTTTTCTTTACTTTATCCTCGTCTTGAGGAAAGCTTATGAACGTTACATCCATGCGTCCAGGAATTTTCATTTGTCTTAGAGTTTTGCCCCCCTTGTGGGTATTATCATGGAAGTTAGATTTATGCATAAAATACATTGAAATCCAAACCATATCATTTATATAAACATTGTTCACAAATATGGCACTTGTTTAGAAGCTAGTGCCTTATGAAAGTACTTAAGAAAATACTTAAAATACGTAATCTCGTCTTTCACAAACTTGTCTGTAGACGGTGCAAAAGTTTAAGAACTAGTGCACTTTTATTCTTAGTACACACTATAGTAGTAGTAGTAGTAGTAGTAGTAGTAAGAACACAGCAGTAGACATTAGTAAACACGTAGACCATAGCAGTAACGTCGTCTACAGCTGTAATCTTGTTCTTGGTAGATTTCGTCCAAACTCATTACTGATAATACCTCCTCAAATATTCCACGTTCCATGGATGCTCTAACTTTCGTCCGTCTAGAGCTTCCAAGTAGTACGACCCCTGCCTTTTACAGTTGATTAACCTATATGGTCTTTCCTAATTGGGTCCTAATTTTTCGTGAGCTGGGTTCCTAGTTGCCAAGGATACTCTTTTGAGAATGAGGTCCCCTATGCTGAAGCGCCTGAGTTTCACCATGGCATCATGCTGCCTAGCCATAAGATTCTTGTATCTTGCTGTCCTTTGCTCCGCATCCATCCTTACCTCATTAATGAGATCGAGGTCAAGACGAAGTTGTTCTCCATTTTCTTTCTCCTGATACTTCATCACTCGATGGTTAGCCATATGAACTTTTGTAGGTATGACCGTTTCACTTCCATAGGCTAGCTTGAAGGGGGTTTCTCTTGTCAGGGTTCTCACAATCATCCTATAGGCCTAAAGAACACCTAGTAACTCATCTGGCCATATCCCTTTTACCCCCTCGAGCCGAGTTTTGATGATTTTTTACAGGGATCAGTTTGCTACTCCGCTTGTCCATTCGCTTGTGGGTAAGCGGGTGAGGAATAATGATTCTTGATTCCAAAATGTTCACAAAAGTCCCTAAATGGCACGTTGTCAAACTGTCATCTGTTGTCAGATACTAGCACTCTAGGTACTCCGAACCTACACAGAATATTCTTCCAAACAAAATTCTTAACGTTTTGCTGAGTAATTTTTGCAAGAGGTTCGACCTTCATTCACTTGGTAAAGTAGTCAATCCCTACTGCCAAAAATTTTATTTGCCTAGTTTCTAGGGGGAAAGGACCTAGGATAACCAGTCCCCATTGTGCAAAGGGCCACGGGGCCATCATTGGGGCCTGGTACTCAGACGGCTGCCTAGGGACATTGCTATAGCACTGACAGTGGTCACAAACCTTAACATAAGCCTTAGCATCTGCTTGAATCGTAGGCTAGTAGTAGCCTGCACGAACGATCTTATGGACTAGTGATCTTACTCCTGAGTGATTCCCACATGCTCCTTCATGAACCTCCCTCAAAACGTAGTTTGAGTCATCTGAAGCTAAGCACCTTAGGTAGGGCTGAGAAGAGCCTCGCTTGTATAGCATTTCGTTTATGAAGACATACTTGGTAGCTTTGACCCTCAGCTTACTAGCTTTGTCCTTGTCTTCCGGGAGCCTTTCATCCTTGAGATAGATTGTTATTGGACTCATCCAATTTTCTTCCCCTCTAATTTGCTGTATATCTAGGAGGTCTATGCTCGACATGTATTGGACATTGCCATACTCGTCCATAACTCGTCCTGTCGAAGCTGCTTTTGCCAAGGTATCTGCTTCCATATTCTCCTTCCTTAGGAGCTAAACAAAACTCACTTCTGAAAATTTTTGTACAAGGTGCCTCACTTTGCTAAGGTATCTCTTCATTCGATCTTTCTTGGCATCGCATATTCCATTCACTTGATTAATGACTAGCTGAGAATCTCCTCTAACTATTGCTGACTCTGCCCCTAGGGACTTAGCTAATTCCAGCCCTTTGAGTAGGGCTTCATATTCAGCCTCGTTGTTGGTAGTTTGGTACTGTAGATGGGCTGCGTATTCCAACTTATCACCCTCTGGGGACTTGAGTATGACCCCAATCCCTCCTGCATATATCATAGATGATTCGTCTACATTGATAACCCACCTTCTAGTTTTTTTGTCTTTGTTTAGCTCGTCCTAGCTTGGGGTGAACTCTGCAATGAAGTCCGCCAGCGCCTGCGCCTTTATCGCGCTCCTTAGCTGGTATCTGACATTAAACTCACTGAGTTCCACTGCCCATTGGATTAGCCGTCCTGCAGCTTCCAACTTGTTCATTGCTTTCTTTAGGGGATGATCTGTTAGGACATTGATAACATGAGTTTGAAAATAGTGTCTCAGCTTCCTAGAAGCTGTGACCAAGGCAAAGGCTAACTTCTCCATCATCAGGTATCGTCCTTCCGCTCCTCTCAATGCCCGGCTTGTATAGTAAACTGGTTTCTGAATCCGTCCTTCTTCTTTGACCAACGCCGAGCTTACAGCGTGCAGGGATACCGCCAAATACAAATACAGCTCTTCACCAGGTACAGATGGACTTAGTAATGGTGCCGTCGTGAGGTAAGTCTTTAAATCTTGAAAGGCCCTCTGACACTCATCCGTCCACTCAAACACCTTCTTGAGGACTTTAAAGAATGGCAAACACTTGTCAATAGCTTTCAAAACAAACCTGTTGAGGGCAGCAACTCGTCCGGTAAGAGACTGGACTTCTTTGATGTTCTTTAGTGGTTCCATGTTGAGTATTTCCTGGATTTTGTCTGGATTCGCCTTAATTCCTCTATGCAAAACCATGAACCCCAAAAACTTCCCTGATGAAACTCCAAAAGCATACTTGCTTGGATTCAGTTTCATGTTGTATCGCCGAAGTGTATCAAAGGTCTCTTGAAGGTCGTCCAGATGCTTCCCCTCGTCCAAACTCTTTTCCAGCATATCATCGACGTAGACTTCCACATTTTGCCCAATTTGAGGATGGAACATGTGGTTCACTAGTCTTTGGTAAGTCGCCCCTACATTCTTCAAACCAAAAGGCATTACCTTGTAGCAAAATAATCTTTGGCTGGTAATGAATGAAGTCTTCTCTTGGTCTGCCTCGTCCATCTTTATTTAGTTGTAGCTTGAGAAGGCATCCATGAAGCTAAGCAGCCTGTGACCTGTCGTTGAGTCCACCAGCTGGTCAATGCGTGGCAATGGATAACTGTCCTTGGGGCATGCCCTGTTTAAGTCAGTAAAGTTTACACACATTTGCCACTTGCCATTGGCCTTCTTGGCCATGACTACGTTCGCCAGCTAGTCCGGATAATAAACTTTTCTAATGAAGTCTAATGTGATCAACTTTTAGACTTCTTCTTTGATGGCGTTGTCTTGCTCAGGAGCAAATACCCTCTTCTTCTGACGCACTAGTTTAGAGTAGGGACATACATTCAGACGGTGAGTAATGACACTTGGATCAATAACCGACATGTCCTCATGACTCCATGCAAAGACATCAAGGCTTTTCTTCAAAAATTGGACCAGTGTATGCTTTGCCTCTTCTTCCATGCTCGCCCTAATTCTAGTGAACTTCTCGGATATGCTCTCGTCTAAGGGGACATCTTCTAACACCTTAACGGGTTTTGCTGTGATCCTTCACTCGTCTATGCTCATTGTTTGTATGTGCTCGTCCATCGCCAACATGGCCAGGTAGCATTCTCTAGTGGCTAACTGATCCTCTTGCACTTGACCCACGCCATGCTCGGTTGGGAATTTAACGGATAAGTGGTAGGTAGAAGTTACCGCCTTCCAACTATTCAAAGTTGGCCTTCCGATAATAGCATTATATGATGATGAACAATCAACAACAAAGAAGTTTACCTCTTTAGTTATCTGTTGCGGGTATGCTCCAACCACCACTGGCAGTGTGATGGTGTCCACCGGTTGCACTTTCATCCTTCCAAATCCTACCAAGGGTGAATTCACTGGATGAAGATAATCTCGTCCTAGCCTCATTTGTTGGAAGGCGGGGTAATACAGAATGTCCGCCGAGCTACCATTGTCTACCAACACCCTCTTGGTCGTATAGTCGGCAATGAGTAGGGTAATGACAATCGCGTCATCATGGGGGTGATGAACTCTTCCAGCATCCTCATCCGTGAGTATGATAGCTTGCTCGCCAACTTTCCTCGTCCTGGGAGATCGTCTAGACAGCTGGACGTTTTGCACCACCTTCAGGTATGTCTTCCTCGATTTGGATGACTGAGCTGCTGAGGTTCCTCCTATAATAATTCTTATTTCTCCAAGCGGGGGTCGTGATGACTCTTCTACCTTGGCCTTTAACTTCTCGTCCTTGTGGTCTCGTCCAAGGAAATTCCTTAACTTTCCTTGCCTGATAAGGTTCTCTATCTGCTGCTTCAAATCAAAACACTCGTCCGTGTCGTGCCCATGGTCCTTATGAAAGCGACAATACCTGTTCCTATTGCGCTTGTTAGGATCTTCTTTTATTTTCTCTGGCCATTTCAAGGATAGATCATCCTTGATTTGCATAAGCACCTGTTCTAGTGGCGTATTCAAGGGAGTATACTGCTGACTTCTTGTTGAGAAACTTGCCTTTTTATTTTCTATCCCTTTTCTCATCTGCCCGAGCCTTTTTGGAACAAGGATCTTGATCTTGATGACGCGGGTGACCTGCTTCCAAACGTTCTGCTCTTTTCCTCTTCTTGGCTATAATCGCATCCTCAGCATTCATGAAATTCTGGGCTGACTGGACGAGTTCGGCCATGGTCTGAGGCTCTTGCTTGTAGAGCTTATGAATGAATAAGTCAGAATTGACCCCATTATGGAAGGCGGCCAATAACAACTTGTCGTCCATTTCATCCACTGTCAAGGCCTCTCTGTTGAAATGGGTAATGAAGGACCGTAAACTCTTGTTCTCCCCTTGCTCAATAGTTAGTAAACTGGAAGAGGAATGCTTGTGGCGTTGTCCTCCAATGAAGTTATTGACAAACATCTTACTCAACTCCTCGAATGATCTGACAGAGTTTGGGGGTATTTTGCTGAACCACACCCTCGTTGGTCCCTTAAGTGTGGTAGGAAATGCTCTGCACATAATCTCGTCCGGAACCACACCCTCGTTGCTCGTCCTTTTGCATGCCCTTCATGGTGTTGTCTCCTTAAATTGGTCTCCTTGTTCAACTTCTGATTTTGACAGGTCAATTTCGCTATAATAGCAGCCATGGACTACATGTGTTGAATGGAAAGCAGTCGCATAACAGGCGCTGACTGACGATCGCGGAGGGGATTACTGAATGCATCCCTACTCTCTTGGTAGCCTGGGCTGATAGCCCTTGATCTCGTTTGAACCATTTAGCCTTTTGTCTGGGAAAAGGCTAATCGTTGAAAAACAATCAATCAAATGAAAAGAAAATGCTTTTTCCCACAGACGGTGCCAACTGGTAATGAGAAGAAAATTAGTAGGCTAGATGCTTCGGATTAGAAAGGACTACTGGCTGTCTTGATGGCCTGAAAAAGAAAGAACAGTGATCAAAGGTGACCAGGGTTGCCGGCCAATAATCCTTCGATGACAAAGTTAGTTTTCTCTCTATTATTTTGGAGTTCCAACTTTTTAGAAAATGTCAAAACGTACCTTTATTTGGTCTAAATAAGCGTTTATATAGTCTCCTAAGAACAATTATTGGACTTGTAACCTCCCCCAGATTTGAGGAGATGTATGGGTTCAAGGATAATTTCCTCAACTATTTAGGAGTTACATTTTTCACGTGTAATGGTCACTGTAAGCTACACGTGTGATACGGAGTTGTTGTACACATTCATAAATTTTCCCAAGTGTCAAGTTCTCATCCATAGGCCCTCCAGTCATGTGTACCTCGTCCACAAGAGAGATTTTCCCTTTACAGACGAGCTTCTTGTGAATGAGGTAAATGGTTCCCTTGGACGACATGCCGTGGTGTTGACCTTTGACCATGCAAAGCTTCGTCCAAGCACCTTACTTGTCCTGGATGACCTTTATGAACAAAATTGGAGTTATATTTTATCATATCCCATTAGGAACAACTAGAGGTTGAATGAATAGGTATTTGTTTAGCATTTAGATGGCTGAAATTTTTGTGTGTTTGTCATATGATGAATATTAAGTCCTAGGAAAAGAGCAATAGGGAGTTTTATCATTTTAAGTACTATGTGATAAGAGATGCTTAAAATATGTTACCTGTTACACACGGACTTGTTAGAGTTTAGGGAGTTGGAGAAGACACGCCAAGCAACATGTTTCTTTTATCAACTTTAAACCACTGGAGTTTTACTAAACATACCTCTTGGCCCTCCAAACCATGACTCCTAAAGTTTCCCCAAAAAAACTCATGAGCTTGGATCATAAGTCGAAGATGAGATGACATACCTTGAGTTTTGTTATCATTTTGTGTAAATACAGGCTTTTGTTGGAAAAGTTGCTTGCCATAAGTGCAAGATAGGTAATATGGGCTATGAGATTTGATTCATTGCTTAAGCCCAATCCATATGTTAATGTTGATGATGTCATGGGGTTATGATCCTAATTAATGAAGAGGAAATATGGACCATGAGTCCGTCTCTTGAAATAAGGATCTTGTGGGCCATATGAGCCTAATCTATGAGATATAAGCTTATTTTGGGCTTTAAAGAGATTTACCCAAAAAATCAATAATGATTCATCATTCCAGATGACTTTGTGATTTGTTGAATGTAATGACTGTTGAGTAGATGATAATGATTGAAAATATTTGATCTTTGTGTCATTGTTTATGAAGGAAATAGCATTGGCAGCTTTTAGGAAAGTATGGTTGACATGAGTTCCAGCAGTAAGATAGGAAATACCAGGTTGATGGCAACGATCTTGGATCCAGCAATGGAATAGTAAAGGGGCAGCTTTCCCCTCGTGTTTAGGAAGTAAGTTCAGCTGAACCTCTTGTAGCCCTAAAGTAAGAATCAAGGGTGCCACTTAGAAATGTTGATGGATGATCCTTTGTTGGGCTTAGATAGTTTGGAAACTACTTCATCTTTTCCAGCGGTAGGTGGATTCTTGTCAAGTTGTTGGCCATTAGCTTACTGCATTTTTCTCCATTTGCTGGATCATGATCAGAAGTAATAAGGACTGTGGATTACTCATCTTGCTTTCCAGCAGTGTAAGGCTTTTATTGATGTAGTAACTTTTAGACCATTGCGATAGCTGGGGAGATTATGTGATGTGAAGATACAGTAGTAAGTAGTTTGGAATAGTGCCATGAGATTGCTGGATGGATTCAAGTAAGACTTGGATCTAATTTTTGCTTGTGGAGGGCAACAGAAGTAATCCTTAATTCTTCATGAGAACACTTTTTAGAAAATATTCCCCATGTAGCAATGGAAGTAGGTTGAATAGTGATGTAGCAAAATGTTGTCATGATCCGTGATGGATTAAGAAAATTCTCTTGCAAAGTTCTCCATTTCTTAGATGTAGGCCTTGAATGATAACCTGAATGTTAGTGAAATAGAGATAATCGCCATGAGATTTACCATGGGCTTTGATAAGTAGTTGTCATGGGCTTGAACCATGGGCTTTTAATATGGGATTGAATTCCCTTGATGAAATAGTTTGCCATGGACTTGAATCATGGGCTTTTGAAATATATTGTTGCCAAAATATTAATTTTGGGCTTTGAGTATAATTTAATATTATTTTCCACATAATATTTGGGCTTTTACGAAATAGTTATTTGTAAAAAAAGTAGTAGTTTTGGGTTGTTGATAAGATGTTGCCAAAATAGTATTGGACTTTTGTAAAATATTGCCAATGATAGTATTTGGGCTTTTGAGTATTTGTAAAATTTTGCCAAACTAGCATTTGGGCTTTCAATAATATATTGCCAAGGATAGTACTTGGGCTTCTGAGTGTTTGTAAAATTTTGCCAAACTAGTATTAGGCTTTTGATAAAATATTGCCAAGGATAGTACTTGGGCTTTCAATAGTATTCGGGTTTTTGTAAAATTTTGCCAAAATATTATTTGGGCTTTTGATAAAATATTGCCAAGAATAGTACTTGGGCTTTTAGTATTTTTAAAATCTTGCCAAACTAGTACTTGGGCTTTTAGTATTTGTAAAATCTTGCCAAACTAGTATTTGGGCTTTTGATAAAGTATTGCCAAGGATAGTTGCCAAAATAATATTAGATTTTTTGTAAATAGTTGCCAAAATAATATTGGGCTTTTAGAAATATTTGTCAAAATAGTATTTAGGCTTTTAGAAATAGTTGTCAAAATAGTATTTGGGCTTTTGTAAATAGTTGCCAAAACAGTGTTTGGGCTTTTATAAATAGTTGCCAAAATAATATTGGGTTTTTAGAAATAGTTACCAAAATAGTATTGGACTTTTAGAAATAGTTGCTAAAATAGCATTTGAGCTTTTGTAAATAATTGCCAAAATAATATTGGGCTTTTAGAAATAGTTGCCAAAATAGATTTGGGCTTTTGTAAATAGTTGCTAAAATAGTATTTGGGCTTCTTTGTAAATAGTTTGAGATTTTGTAAAAAATATTAATGTTTAGCAATGGGCTTTAAGGTGCCATGTAGCAATGGGCTTTAAGGGGCCATGTAGCAACGGACTTTATAGTGAGTTTTTTGGGCTTTTTGTGTTTTGCCCACAAGGTAAATGAGTTTGGGCTTTTTATAGAGATGGTATAATTTTGTGGCCCAAGTTAGGTAATAATGTGGAGAGTATTTGGGTAATATGTGGGAAGTATTTGTGGGGGTTATTTGAATATTTTGTATTTGGTGAGTGGGTAAATAGGGATTTGAGATGTAAAAATTTGTCCAGCTGAAGAAGTGTTTTTTGCTAGAGGCTTTTTTGATTGAACTTCTAGAGAAAATAGATTGTTCAGCAAAATGAGGGTTTTCTGCTGATGAGGCCTGTTGATGAGGCCTGCTACTGTAGAAGTGATGGATAACAATGAATGTGTCCAGCAACGTGAGAGCTTGTTGCTAATCGAACCCTTTGTTGCTGGGCTACTGGATAATAATAGATCTATCCAGCTGTATGAGGGTTCGCTGATAAGGCCCTCTGATGTTGAACTACTGGATAATAGTGCAGCTAAAGAAGAGTAATTTATTGCTAAGCCCCTTTGTTGCTGGAGAGATGAGCATGTCTAGCGGTAAAAGGGGTTGCTGTTGATTAGACTCTTTCTTTTTGGATTGCTGGATAGTAATAGATCTAAACAGCTGCATGAGGGTTTGCTGTTGATAAGTCCCTCTGATATTGAACTGCTGGATAGTGCAGCCAAAGAAGGCTAATCTGTTGCTGAGCCCCTTTGTTGCTAGAGAGATGATCATGTTCAGCGGTAAAAGGGGTTGTTATTTATTAGACCCTTTCCTTTTGAACTGCTGGATAGTAATAGACAATGCCAAAAAGGGTAATCTATTGCTAATGCCCTTTGCTACTGGAGAGATGAACATGTCCAGCAATAAAAAGGGTTGCTGTTGATTAGATCCTCTCTTGCTTGAAATAATGGTATAAATTTTCCAGCGAAAGGAGAGTTTTTTTTTGCTGATAAGGCTCTCTTTTGTTGAAGAGATGAATATGCCCAGCAGTAAGAGGAGTTTCTACTCTTGAGTCCCTATATTGTTGGAATGATAGATAATAACGGATGATAGATAATAGGAAAGATCTCCAACAGTAAGAGGGGTTCCTGTTATTGAGGCCTTCTGTGGCTGGAATGACAGATAATATTGAAGAGCTCTAGCAATAAGAGGGGTTTCTGCTGTTGAAACCCTCTGTGGTTGGAATGACTGATAATTGCGAAGATCTCCAGTGGTAAGAGGGGCTTCTACTATTAAGGCCCTCTGTTGCTAGAATGACAGATAATAACAAAGATCTCCAGCTACAAGATGGGTTTTTTTGCTATTGAGACCCTCTATGGCTAGAATGATGGATAACAGTGAAGATCTCCAATGGTAAGAGGGGATTCTACTACTGAGGCCCTTGTCACTGGAATGATAGATAAGAGGAACGATCTCCAACAGGAAGAGGGGTTTCTGTAGTTGAGGCCCTTTGTGGCTGGAATGATGGATAATAGGAAATATCTCCAGTGGTAAGAGGGGTTTCTACTGTTGAGACCCTCTGTAGCTAGAATGACAGATAATAGTAAAGAGCTCCGGCGGGAAGAGGGGTTTCTGCTGCTAAGGCCCTCTGTGGCTGGAATGACAGATAATAGTGAAGATCTCCAGCGGTAAGAGGGGTTTCTGCTACTGAGGCCCTCTGTGGCTGGAATGACAGATGATAGCAAAGATCTCTAGCGGTAAGAGGGGTTTCTGCTGTTGAGGCCCTTTGTTGCTGGAATGACAGATAACAGGGAAGAGCTCCAGCAAGAAGAGGGGTTTCCACTGTTTAGACCCTCTGTTGCTGGAATGACAGATAGTAGCGAAGATCTCCAGCAGCAAGAGGCATTTCTGCTACTAAGACTCTCTGTTGCTGGAATCACAGGTAATAGGGAAGATCTCTAGTGGGAAGAGGGGTTTCCACTGTTGGTTCCCTTTATGGCTAGAATGATGGATAATAACGAAAATCTCCAACTACAAGAGGGATTTCTATTGCTGAGGCCTTTGGTTGTTGGAATGACTGATAATAAGGAGGAGCTCCAGCGGTAAGAGGGGTTTCTGCTGTTCAGACCCTCTTTTGCTGGAATGACAGATAGTAGCAAAGATCTCCAGCAGGAAGAGGGGTTTCTGCTGTTGAGTCCTTCTCTAGCTGGAATGACAGATGATAGCAAAGATCTCTAGCTGCAAGAAAGGTTTCTGCTACTGAGGCTTTTTGTGGCTGAAGTGACTGATAGTAGCAAAGATCTCCAGCGGTAAGAGGGGTTTCTACTGTTAAGGCCCTCTCTAGCTACGATGACAGATGATAGTAAAGATCTCCAGCTGCAAGAGGGGTTTCCACTGTTAAGGCCCTCTGTGGCTGGAATGATTGATAGTAGTGAAGATTTCCATGGTAAAAGGGGGTTTCTACTGCTAAGGCTCTCTGCGACTGGGATGATAGATAATGGCAAAGATCTCCAGCGGTAAGAATGGTTTGTGTTGTTGAGGTCCTCTGTAGCTAAAATGATGAAATAACTTCTTTTATTGGGTCAATAAGCTCATAATAAGAATGTTGTAGCCATGGAGCTACTCGAATGATAGAGAGACAAGTGGAATAGCATTTCTGTGAATAAATATGAGATAATATTGTTGTGACTCAACGCCGTGAGCTGCTGGATTAAGAGATTTTGAGTATTTCGAGTTGAGTTCTCCTTTATGATATATGATTCTAGACTTTGGAGGCATGACATGGCAATACATGCAACTCCCCAGCGGAGTCGCCAAATGTTCAGGGGCTTTTTCCGGTGCTTGGCCACGTGTGGTCCGTTAGAGGGGTGACCTTGCTAGACCCGGGTTTGTTTGGGGAGTTGCATCTGGAACTCAACATTGGGCCACGTGGTCAAACGGCTACTAGCATACTTTTAAGCTTACAAAACCATTAAAGCCAAAGTCTAAGAATCATGATAATGGTTGAATAAATATGTAATATATGTTTGATATAATAGTTTTGATTAATAGTTGTAATAAAGTAATATGCATTTAAAGGTGAAGTAATCATGCACTCAATGATGTAAATTTAAAGATATGGAAGAAGAGTTACTTATCTTTGATGGTTAGCAGCTCTAGCTGTATAGTACCAGTGAGTTGACAGCATTTCAGTAGAATGACTCCAACTGTAGAGAGGCAGTTTGCCATGATAACTTCAAGATTGAAGGGAAACAATGGGTGCAACTGGAGGGAGAGAGAGTATGTCCGACTGTGTGTAGAGGCTGGTTAAGCTTGCCCCTTTTATCATGCACTTAAATGAGTTTCCCTCTTAACTATGCTCTTTTAGTTGTTATGAAGTTATGCATAATGTTGCCTTCCATGAGAAGGGCGTTTGTATGAAGTATTTGTGCCTTCTAAGAGAAGGGCTTTTTGTAAGATGGATTTGTGGCTTCCATAAGAAGGGCTTTGATATAAGATCTTGGTGCCTTCTAGAAGAAGGGCTTTAGTATTAGAAGCTTATGCCTTCGATGAAAAGGACTTTTAGTATGAGTGTTTGATATCTCTTAAGAAGTCTGGAGATGGTAAAAGATACAGATGTTTTGTGGGATGTAATATTTGTAATATATATGATATATGGAAGTATGAGAGATATGGTAGTTAAAGATAGTAAAAATATGAGATTATAACTGTTGGAGAAGTTGTAGAGATTCCTTTCCAAGAAGAAAGATTTTGTAAGAGAAGAGTATGGATATATGTTTAGGTATTTGGAGATAGGAGCAGTAAGATAGATGTATTTTTTGAATATATAGAGTAAGAGAATGAGAATAAGAGAGTAATGGTGTTGTAGTGTGTTTAGCAAAGCTGCTGGGATTTTCTGCTGAAGGATGTATGAGGACTTATGAATGGCATTTATGAGCTAAGAGCTAAAGAGTTTAGTTCCTAATTTGGAAACTAAAAACTCCGAAGCTTAGAACTTCATTAAGAGCTTAAGAAGATAATTAGAGGGAGAGAATAGAGAAGTTTATGAGAAGATTGTTCTTCTCTATTGGTGTCCCCCCTTGAGGTGTTAATAGGGGCGTTCTATTTAGAACTGAGTTTAAGGGGGTATTTTAGCAAATAATCTCATCCAAAATCTGTCCCAATCAGCAATAAATCTTAAAAAAATTCACCCTAAGATTTGGCCAAGAATAGTGTGTTTAGATTTAAGATGTTCTTGCTGTTTTGGGTAGTAGTTACTGGGGAAAGAGAAGCAGAAAAGGAAAGTATTCTAGCAAGAAAGAGATAGTTACTTTTGTTGGTTTTAGGTTTTAGCCAAATGAGGAAAAATCAGTAATGCTTAGGATGCTGGGTTAGCTGTCACAGCTATTTTGAAAAGGCTGTCCCAGTTATTAGGAAAAGCTGTCACAGCTGTCAAAAGATAGCTGTTGCTTGGGGCAAAAGTAGATGAGGTCAAATGGGTGATTTTAGACTGTTGTAGAGGACATTCAACATTTATTTCATGAATTTGGCTGAAAATGGTAAGATCTCTTTCAAGGGTATCTTATTATTTTGGGTATAGCAGCTGGTTGCTGGGATTTCAGCATTAAATGGCTAATGATATCACTTCCAGCTAGGTGTTAAGTATTGAATACATTACTGGTGTTCTGTTGGAAATGTTTCATTTTTTGGATGTTTGTATTTTTGGTCCAAGGTTCTATTACAACACATTTTTAGTAAGTAATAGAATGATTGGTTGATAGTTAATGAAGCTTTAGAGATTTAGTCAAGGTCTCATTGTTTTGTGACTTAATCTTGGTGAGCAAGAAGAGCATTTAATGCTCTGTTCCAGCAGCTGGTAAATGAATATTTGGTTTGATTGTGGCAGATAGCAGCTAGGTATTAGAGATATCATGAATATTTTATATATTTGGAGATTAAAGATAGCCAATCAGATTAGGCCATGTGTTTAAGTTGGATTTTAGCTGAAAGTAATAATGTAGTTTATGTAGAATAATAATTAAGTTTCCAAATTTGAATAGTGTCAGTGCAAATTTATATTGTTATAGTAGCAACAATGCACGTTTACATAATTTTGGCTTATCTGATGTGATTAGCTCATAGAAACAATGCAAATTTACACAATTTTAGCTTGTCTGATATGGGTAGTTCTTGCAAAAAAATGTTTAAATTTGACACATTTTTCCATTATACACCCTCTAATGTGAGTGCTTTGACACCATAAATCACTTTTGCTAATGCGATATGCATTAAAGCGGATAAGTACAATACTTCTTTATAGGTTACTAGAGATTCTATTAAACAAATTGAATTTTGAGAGGGCCCCAAATTTCGCAGCCTCTCACATTATGATTTATTTGCTATTTTTTTTATTGAATTTGTGCTGGTTTGATCTCTGTATTTCTATGTGATAGTTGTTATTGGGAAGTATTTGCTTCTTCTTCTTCTTCTTTTGTTGAATTCTGTGATATCTTTTTGTGTTGTAATATTGTTCTAGTCTTGTATGATTAAAGTTTCACGCTTGAATGTTATATACAAATCATTTGATTTTATAATTCCTCCAGGTGTATTGATTTTAAATACTTTGAAGAAAACGTGTAAAGTTGAATTTATTCAACTATGCGTTGGCTTTATTCCATGTCAAATTTGCTTGTAATTCAGCATTTAAAAACCCTGTATTTAGGTGGGAATAATGTAAGGGTTATGTGTGAGAGAGTGTGAAGATTTGATCAAGAGTGTGCAACGAGAGGTGACTCGCGACTAACTCGCGAGTGGTGACTCGTCAAAATGTAGCACACGTGTGAAGCCTGCAAGAAGTTGAAGGGTTAGGACAACTAGATCACCACAGGACAAAAAGTACAGTTTGACCAGTCTAGTAACTAGCGATTGGAACTCGTGACTCGTCCCAATCGCGAAGTGAGTCGCCAGTGCACCTTGTTTTGCTGAAAACTGACTTTTCACATTCCATCTCATACCCTACTATAAATATTCTTATACCCATGAAATGTAGAGTAGAGAAGAGAGCTTCCAAAGAGAATTTTGAGAGAGAAACCCTAGAGAAAAACAAGATCAATTCATCCACAGTCTTATATATTTGATTCTCCAAATTCCTCTACTCTCACTATCTCCATTATCATACCCATGAGAGGATTATAAACCAAATCCTTACCTCACCAAATTCAGAGTAGTGAGAAGGTTCTTAGTATTTGAGAAGCAGTTCAAGAGAGAACCAATTCATATTGGTTGATCCAATGGGCTAATTGCGAGATCCAGTAAGCTAGAGAAAACACGGTTCGGCGTAACCTTGTTGGAGCAAGAAACTTGGAGGGCTTAGGTGCATCGAGTAGATTAGGCCTGGACGGTCTACTATAATTCTTGTATCCCAAATAATTTTCTAGTGGATTATTTACCGCTTGAAGAGCGGCGAAGAGTTTTTCCACTGAGGTTTTTGGTTTCCTCTTCGATAACACGTGCTGGTGTTATCTTGTGTTTGCATCTCTCTTTCCCTTACTCTTAGCTTTTAATTTCTACTGGTTGTGATTAATTAATGACTTAGAGTAGTTTGATAATTTGGGTATTGCTTATATTTCATATTCCGCACATATATTGTTTGAATATAAGCATGCTTTGGAAATTCTGTTTTTGAGGGGTCTAAACATTCACAAGTGTTTTATACACTAAGTGAGTTTTCAAAACATATTATTGAATTAGAATGAATAGACAAAATTTTATAAATTAACCAGTCAAAACAAAATTCAACTTTTTCAAAACAATTACCAAACAAATTTTCTAAATTGTTTTTGGAAATTGTGTTTTTTTCTTTTAACTAACCTAACGTGTTTTTCATCTTGAAAAAAGTTTTTTTTTTTCCCCTTTTTTCCTTAAAAACAAGGAAAGTAAAATAGAAAATGAAAATAGTTACCAAACATGACTTTAATCTTTTAGTGTTTGAGAACTAAAATTGTGAGCTTTTTTATTTTTTAATTTTTTGAGAAGACTAAAATTTTGAGTTGGTGTTGATGTTTAATTAGTAACAGATTATCATATCACGTTTGTTAGGACATATGTGAATCATGTTAGAAACATATGTCAATATTTTATGTAATTGGCTAATTTTTTGATAAAATGCACTTTACTTGTATTTGAATAGATCTAGAATGTGTTTAATACTTCAAGAAACAAGGTTTCAAATTCAAGTGTTAAAACCAAGCAAGTCTGTCCAAGAATCAAGTGAAGAAGTGTTGTTCATCAAAGCTCGACAGCTAGTATCTATCGAAGTTTAAAAAGCTGTTTTAGCACAAGGCTCGATAGCTGCTCGACAGATAGGGTATCTGTCGAGATTTATGAAAAACAGATTTTCAGTTCTGATTTTCATCCAATCCGTGAATGTATGTTTGTGCTTTCTTTTCTCACAACTCTAAACATATATAAGGTTTATTTTAAGGGCTGTCACAGAGAGCATAATTGCACAAGTGTGAAGCAAAGTGTTGTTCATGCTAATTGTGACTGCAAACCTAGTTTGCCCTATTTCATCTTAAAGAAGCTGATGTGTTTCTACACCGTAGCGTTTTGTGACTAAGCAACTTCATGATGAATTGAAGAATTTTGCAGCCAACATCTTTCTTAAGTTGGTGATCAAGTCGCGTACTGGGAACTGTGCATCTATGGTTAGTCACGTACTAGGAGCCGTGCAATACAAGGAGAGATTGTCACTACAAAATAAGTCCAATTGGATATTGAGGTAAGGGTTCAACTGTAGGTTGATATAAGGTACTGGGATTCCTTTACTTGTAACCGCTTGTTGTGATAATACTGAATTCTCGAGAGTGGTGACCTTAAAATCACCCAGTGGGGTTTTTTTTATCTTGGAGGTTTTTCCCTATTCGTAAACAAATTACTGTGTCAACTTTATTTTTTGCTGCACTATATTTTAGTTGGTGATTTGTTTTTGCTGCCACGTACATTGCATGTTAAATTGATTAATTGATAAATATGAGTAATTAATCAATTAATTTATCACAAGGGGTCAATACATTCTCGGCCTATCAAGTGGTATCAGAGCAGACATACTCTGATTAGGTTTTAATCTTTACTGTGTGATCCATTGACCCCTATTGTCATGTAGGCCTGTCCAGAAGGATCCGGTCACTCGACCCACCCGAAGAACCGACCGGATCAAACCCGAATCCGGCTAACCCGATTGCTCCGGCGGATCTTCACCACTAAAAACTGATTCTGGTAGGTCGGCGACGGGTTTCCTCCCCTAAAACCCGAAAAAATCGAACCAACAGAGAGATTTCTAAATTTCGGCAAAAATTCCAGATCCCGGCCAAAAATTCTAGAATCCGGCAACATTTTTCCAGAATCCGGTAATATTTTTTCAGATTCCGGCGGAAAAAGCTAGATTCCGAAGATATTTTCCTTAAATCCGATGATATTTTGACCGAATTTGGTGAAATCTCATCAAATCTAGTGAGATTTTCGCCGGATCTTGCTAAATCTCACTGGATCTAAGGGAAATGTCGCCGGAATCTGGAAAACTTCACCGGATCTTCGTTTTCTTCACCATTTTCTCGCCATCTTCTGAGATCTCTGACTCCGACCGACTCGCTCGCCACCCGTTGATGATCTGAACCGTCTGACTCGATTACTCCGACGGGTCGGCGGCCGGTGCATTTTTTCTCCACCTGATTCTGGCGAGTCGGTTCTAGGTTGGGCATAAACTCGATCCAGTCCGACCTGTGGACAGCCCTATTGTCATGGATAGAGGACAGTCTCTTATCATACCTCTTCTATTTGATGGTACCAACTATGCATACTACAAAGTACACATGAGAGCTTTCTTCTAGTCTCTAGTCAAGAAAGTGTGGCAAGCTGTGGAAATAGGCTGGACCAAGCCTAAGGAAGCGCCGGCCGACTAGGTTGACGCTAAGATCAAGGAAGAAAATTTCAACAACAAGGCATTGAATTCTTTATTCAGTGCGGTCACAAATGAGGAGTTCAAGAAGATATACTCCATTGAAACTACAAAGGAAGCATGGACCATCCTCCAGAAAACCTATGAGGGAACTAAGGCTATCAAGGATTCGAATCTACAGAGGCTGTTAGGATGTGTACCCTTAAATCCTATTGTATGATGCTATATATGACATTATGTATGACTTAATGTTATGATTAATAAAGTTATTTTATTATTATCTAAAATAATGGTAACATGAATATTTGGATATTATCATATAGTCCATGAGATGCATAGTATGTGATTTATGTGAACAGTCACAGAAGATATAAATCACACGTTCTTTATAAACTCAGAATTATAGTTCGTAGTCGGTGATAAAATTGGGTATTTCATCTGCGAAGACTATAACCTATAACATATCAACTAAGATGATTTGTCTTGATCATGGAAGTGGAGACTTCAAGTTGGTATGTTGATATATTTTAAGAGTTAAGACATATTGAACTGGACCGCTATGAAATTTATTATTCTCCTAACAACTGTCAAATGAATAATAAATCTCACGACTTCTATTTGCAAGAACTCTTAATCTTGAGAGAATAATGGACTTGATCATAGGGTGTAGGTTGCTTTGATATATTAGGAGTGAGATCTAAAGTCACGATTAAAACCTCAGTATGTTGGGCAGCCACATTTAGTATTGATGGAACATATATTCTCAAGATGAAATTCATAATCTCTTAACAGGAACATAAAATATTCCTTTGAGATAAGTTTAGAGAGTTTGGTTATTCAGAGTATTAGGCTTATTCACTTTAGTAAGGAGATACTAAAGTATATATTTATGAAATTAGATTTTATAAATATATAATGAATAACTTAAAGGATTAGACTGGGTACTCAAGGATTAAGATGTAATAATCTTTAAAGTGGTAGTCTACATTCATGACTTTGTATTACTACAAATATTTTATGAAGGGGTTACATGTATAATAAAGTCTTAGGATATAATTTATCAATAAGGCCTAGAGTGCAATTATATTTATATAGTGGTATTAAATATAATTAATGGTAACTCCGAACTTGTCAAAAGTTGATAGAAAAGCTCAAGGCCCATTGGAGTTAGTGTCTTATTGGTCCTTTTTGGTCTCACTCCAAGTCACACATTAAAGCCCAATTGAAAAGGCCTAATAGTTCAGCTCAATTAGATAATCAGTTATTTATAAAGGGCGAAACATACATAATTTCATTTAGAGTGACATCATTATGAAATGGTGTGTATGTGTGAGTGAAGCAACTCAATTATTCTCCCTTAGAAATTGATTGAGAGACCACACTTCTTGAGCGTAAAGTGGAATTGGAGTGAAGATTAAAAGTGTTCCTAAGTAATTCTAATTTTTTGTTTTGAATTTTACCAAACCAAGGTACACTATTTTATTCTTAAATTTTGAAATTTACATAGTGCATGTTATCAATCATGAATGAAATAGATTCATGTTTGTTGCTTCCGCTGTGTGTTTTGTATGAGATCCAAAACCAGATTTTCCAACAAAGACTTACTACAAGTTTCAATGAAATCAAGATTGAGGAGGATGAGTCATTTGATGAGTTCTATGCCTGGCTTAAGGACATAGTGAACTCGGTCTTTAATCTTGGGGAAACCATTCCCGAGCCCAAGATTATGAGAAAGGTGCTCAGATCTCTACCCGAGAGATTTCATGCCAAGATCAGTGCGATAGAGGAATCAAAGGATATTGACAAGATTCCTTTGATAGAGCTAGTTGACAATCTGCAGACCTATGAGTTGGGTTTGTGTAGGATCAAGAAATCGAGCAAGAGCAAAAGCATGACATTGAAGGCCAAGAGCAGTGACACAGATGAGTCTTCCGACGATGAAGATTTTAAAATGAAGTCCTACATTACCAGGCAATTCAAGAAGTTCATGAAGAATACCAATGCAAAGAGCTTCATCAAGGATCGTAAACAGTCAAGTTCTTCTCAGTCTAAGAGCCAAGACAATGGGAATAAGGATGCTAGAGACGATGATCAGTACATTGTTCCCTCAGGACCCAAGTTCTTCGGGTGTCAAGAATTTGGCCACATGAAACAAGAGCGCCCTGCTTATCTCAAGTCCATTGGTAAAAACAAGGCACTGACTACTACCTTGAGCGACATCAAACCTAAGGATGATTCTGAAAATGTAGATAACAGAATCCTAAATGCCTTTACCGCCACTGTTAATCCTACTGAGGGGATTGTGGAAGATGTGGATGAAGAAGAAGACTTGGTGGAGTCAAAGTTTGAGAAGATGGATGAACAAAATGACATCCACATTGCATATACAAAGTTATACAAGGTCTCGAAAAAGTATAAGAAGTTGTAGAGGTTGGCCACCAAAAAGCTCAGTGATGTGAAGATTGAACGAGAAGAACTCTCCACAAAATTTGATGAAGCCAATCAGACTATAGGAGCACTGACGTTTGAAAATAATTTCATGGCTGGGAAGACCAAGAAGTTTGAACTGGAGCTAGTTCAAATTAGAGCTTAGTTGGAGAGGACTTCAAGTGCAAAGCTTGATGAGATGCTTAGCTTTCAGAATTCTGCTTCTAATCGAACTGGTTTAGGGTATGATTTCTCTTCTTCTAATATTACTTCTTCTAGCACTACTGTTTTTGTTTCTCTTGCTAATAATGCTGAATCTGAGAACAAAGATGTGAAAAATGTGATAGTTAGTGAGAACATAGACAAGGGTAAATTTATTTTAAGAGCACCTCTTAAGCTTGCTAAGAAAGAAACTAAAAACCCTAGGGCTAAGAAGAGTAATGCTCAAAAGTTTAAAGAGAAGAAATAACATCTCTGTCATCACTGTAGAGTAGCTGAACATACTCGATCTAATTGCTACAAGTGGCGAGCCACTCAACAGAGAAATAGTATGGTCTCATCTGGAAACCTAAGTCAGTTTCCATCCTCTCTTTCTCCTCTTGGAGATCTCCTCAAGGCCCTCATGTTCCTTTCAAACTTGAACGGATGCAATTCTTCCCCCTTACCACTGGTTCAAGGGTTCGCCAAAAGGAAATGTTCTTCCAAGGTGTGGAAGGAAAAAGACTCTAAGTGATTTACTCACTTTTCTCTCTTTCCTTCTTTTTTGTGTGTTTACATTACTTGTGTGTTTTGCTTACTTATTTTGAGTCAGCCTAGTTTTTATGCATTGTTTTGTTTAACATGTTTTTGTTTGTGTTTTCAGTTTTGCCTTATTTTGTTGTTCAAAAAAAAAAAAAAAGAAAAATCAGAAAAATACAAAAACAGTATGTGTTTATGTACATTGGTACTTGTGTACCTTGAATGGCTAATAAAACAAAATTTTCTAAACTTTATATCTCTTGTAGCTTAGATGAGCATCTCTATACACAACTAAGCAAGTGAGCTTTGTGGCTTGTGTTTGTGATGAGTAAGATTAAGTTATCTCTTGTACATAACACTCGTATCACTTTTTTTGTCGGGAAAGACTAGAAAATCCTAAGAGAAAAGTATAAATAGCCATCTCACCACTATTACCCACCAATCATGAAATGACATTTGTATGCTTCGGCATAGCAAAAATGCAATGTCCAAAAGTTTAACTTAATTGGGTATTTCTTTTCTCTCTCTTATGTGCGTATGCATGATATGCTTAATAAAAGAAAAATATGCAAAGAAAATTAAAGTAAATAAATTAAAATGCTTTAAAATATGATTGTAAGTGTGTATTCTAGGAGATGTGGGAGTTATAGGATGTACCTCGAAAGTGATAGTCCCTATCAAGCAGTTATGATCGTGTGTGAGTTAAATTGATTTATTCATATCTCAAATCGTCATAACATGTAGACACTCATGCAATCTTGTGATGTTTTTCACACACAACACGCAATATTCTTTGCTACTTTTGATACATATGTAGGTACAATGTGATTTGGCCATCACAAGGTTTACATATGTTAATATATGCTCACTAAACTGCCTTGACTTGTTTTTGAAATATAAAATTGGTTAGACTTGTTTTAGTGTATGTGTTTTTTGGATCTAAATTCTTGACATTTTTCTAGATGAGAGATGTTTTTAAGAGCTTAAAATGTTTGTTGGATCCTTGGTTGAGTAGCATGTTTGTTGCATTCATGTCTGTATTTTTCTCTTTTATAAAAAACTGATTTAAGCAATCTCAACAACTCCTCGACACCTCTCGACAGCTAGGCTATCTATCGAGCTCTTCAGCTTCTTTTTATCGCAATCTCGATAGCTTCTTGATAGCTCCTTGATCCATCGAGAAAGTCTCTATCTCCTCGATAGATGCTTAATAGCTCCTCGATCAATCGAGCCCCTTTTGTTGTGGACACCTTTCGACAGATCCTTGATAGCTCTTCGACAGCTAATTCACGTTTTTATTCTCAATAGCTCTCAACACCTCTCGATCTGTTGAGCTACTGAGATTTCTATTTAAAGGGTCCGCGTAACATTTCTCTCATTTCTCCTCGATCTCTCTCGAGGGAATTTGTCTCTTCACCTCCCAAAACCTCTCTCACTCACTCCAAACCTCTTCCCCACTCATTCTTCGGTCTCAAGATCTTCTTTCTTCTCTGGTATGATGCTTTCTCACTTATTAATCATGCATTTCATATTTTTTGACCTAAAGTTTGGGGTTTTTGAAAACTTTTGGGATTTTTCAAAATTGTTAAGGTTTTTGCAAAATTTTTGGGATGGGTTTGTGTTCAAATGATTTCAAATCATCGTACATTGCATCTCATGAGCATTTTAACTATATTGTTATGCATTATAGATGTGTGCTATATATGTTGAATTGTTGTGTGCTGGTAGGTTTGGATTGGGCTAAGCCCATGATATTTTTACTATTGCATATCACATGCTCATGCATTTTCATGCATACGTACCTTCAATTCTTTATATTCTTATATACTGATGTTGTTGGTGCTTTTTTGCTTGTCTTTCTCTCTCTCTCTGTCTCTGTCTCTGTTTTGCGTTAGTCTGCGTTATGGCACCTAAATGCAAATCCGCTTCGTCTCGAAACCCTCTTTGTTCTGAAGCATCATGTTCTTTCGATTCTACCCCCACTCACATCCAATTCGGTGATGATAAAGCCCGCAAGGACTTTTCAGAGAACTTTTCAAGAAGAAGCATTCATTCGGAATGCCAAGTCATTTTATTGGATTTCTCTAATACTAACCTACCCATTTTCATTCATAATAGGGGTTGGAAGTCACTATGTGATGTCCCGATCACCTGTCCTTCCATGATCATTCAAGAGTTCTACTCCAACATACACAGATTTGATTATTTAGTACCTCGTTTCTTCACTCCCGTTCGAGGTACGCGCCTTGTGGTTACTCTGAATATTGTATCCGAGGTGCTCCACGTCTCGAGGGTAGTGCATCCTGACTATCCCAGCTGTGATCGTCTTAAAACTGTGTCTAAAGACGAGCTCATGTCTTCTTTTTGTGAGCGGCCTTCCGATTGGTATGATCGTTAGTACATCCCTTACTCGGCCTTTGCTAAAGGTTTGAGGTTTCTTAATATGGTGATGACGTTTGTTTTGCATTCTTTGTCTCACTATAACTCTATCATAGAGCCTCGAACTCGATTTTTGCTTTCCCTCTTAGAGCATATCTCTATTGATTTCCCTTCTCACTTCATTCTATCCCTCATAGATGTCTATAGGGATACGGTGACCCATGATAAGCTCATTTTTCCTTCGGCTATCACGAGGATTATTTGCCATTTTTCTATCTCCTATCCCGAGTAGGGCCACTTCTTAGTTATGTGTGCCATAGATGTCGCTATCGTTAAATGGAGTGAGGCGTAGCTACAATAGAGGTAGACCAGGATGACGATTCCTCCAAGTTCTACAGCCCCATCCACATCTGCTCCTTCTTTTTCTACCGGGGGGGGGTGACTCTTGAGGACATCATGGCACAGCTTGTGCACATGGATGCTCGCCTTGACACTCTCAGTGATGAGTTGTGTCAGGTGAACACCAGTGTTAGTCGTATTGCACGACGACAGGCTGTTATGGGTGGCTTCATTGCTTCTCCTTCTCCATCTCTAGAGACTTCAAAGGTTGAGGACGATAATGGTGATGCTGAATCTACTGATGCTGAGGACGATGGTGCTAGCTCGCCCAGTGATGATGAGATGTCTACTTAATATACTTACCCTTTGTCACTCATGATAAAAAGGGAGAGTAGTTTTGGATATGAGAGTAGTCATATACATAGGAGGAGAGTTAGTACTTAAGAGATTTTTGTTAGGGGGAGTGTCTATATTTTGAGGGATGTAGTGAGGACTTATGTATCTTTTTCTTTTCTTTCTATTTTAGATACATTGTTCATGTACCTTTGGTCTTATGACCACTTTGTGATAGCAACCCTTGTACTTATTGATGATATATATACATTTGAGGTTGTTGTTACAGTTCTTTCACCTATCTTTATATGTATTGTTTCTTTTCTCTCTTTATGCATATGATTCTTATTATTTGTATGCAATTTTTTATTTCTGTCTCACACTAAGATGCCTTGATGAGTTTTGTTTAAAGTGTTTCAGAAATATAGGTTGTCAAAGTCTTCTTTCCATGAATTCTCTTCTTGCAAAGTTTTTCAAGAGTTTGTGTTGAGATAGATTTTATTGTATTCAACAAGTGAGTATGAGTTGAGTGATTTATGACATCTCTTATATGTTCATTTGTTTGTTGTGGTTTTATCACGGATTTCCAAAAGGAGAGATTGTTACGACATATGTGAATCATGTTAGGAACATATGTCAATATTTTATATAATTGGCTAATCTTTTAACAAAACACACTTTACTTGTATTTGGGTAAATCTAGGATGTGTTTAATACTTCAAGGAACAAGATTTCAAGTTCAAATGTTAAAGCCATGCAAGTCTGTCCAAGAATCAAGTGAAGAATTGTTGTTCATTAAAGCTCGATAGCTAATATCTATTGAGGCTTAAAAAGTTGTTTTAGCTCGAGGCTCGACAGCTGCTCGACAGATAGGGTATCTGTCGAGATTTATGAAAAACAGATTTTTAGTTCTAATTTTCATCCAATTTGTGAATGTATATTTGGGCTTTCTTTTCTCACAACCCTAAACATATATAAGGATTATTTTAAGAGCTGTCACAAAGAACACAGTTGCACGAGTATGAAGCAAAGTGTTATTCATGCTAATTGGGATTGCAAACCTAGTTTGCCCTAGTTCATCTTGAATAAGATGCTATGTTTGTACACTGTAGGGTTTTGTGACCAAACAACTTCATGATCTTCATCGTGTGATGAACTAAAGAACTTTGCAGCTAACATCCTTCTCAAGTTGGTGATCAAGTCGCGTACTGGGATTCGCGCATCTATTGGTTAGTCACATACTAGGAGCCGTGCAATACAAGGAGAGATTGTCACTACAAAACAAGTCCAATTGGGTATTGAGGTAAGGGTTCAACTGTAGGTTGATATAAGGTACTGAGATTTCTTTGCTTGTAACCGCTTGTAGTGATAATAGTGAATTCTCGAGAGCGATGACCTTAAAATCACCCAGTGGGGTTTTTTTTTGCGTTGGAGGTTTTTTCCTATTTGTAAATAAATCACCATGTCAACTTTATTTTCTGTTGTATTATATTTTAGTTGGTGATTTGTTTGTGCTACCAAGTATATTGCATGTTAAATTGATTAATTGATAAACTTGGGTAATTAACCAATTAATTTGTCATAAGGGGTCAATACATTCTTAGCCTATCAACTTTAAAAATTGAGATATCATAACTCCATTAAACACAGTAAGGGTGTGTTCGTTTGGTTTTGGTCGGTTTTTTCAGTGTTGGCCAACTGAAACCAAATTTTCGGTTTGTGAAATTCTCAACCGAAACCGACCGAAGTAATTGGAAATCAATCGATTTCGGTTTCAGTTGGTTTCGGTGGGTTTTTTCTGTTTCCTTATCATTTATTTTCTAAGAAAGCAAACAAAGAAAAAAAATTAACAAACCCAGAAAATATTAACAAACCTAGAAATCCAGAAAATATTAACAAACCCAAAAAAAATTAACAAACCTAGAAAAAATTAACTAACCTAGAAAATCCCTTTGCTTTCTCACGTTTTCTCACCACCCAAACACCAAGCACCAAGCAAAGTAGCAAACAAACAAAAAAAAAAAAAAAAAAAAAAGAGAGGGGGAAAGCACACAAGCACATATGACCTCGTTGAGCAAATGCAGTATCTCTATGTCCGTGTTGTCAAGGCCAAGGACTTGCTCGCAAAAGATGTCACCAGTAGTTGTGACCCTTACGTTGAAGTTAAGCTTGGAAACTACAAGGGTACAACTCGGCATTTTGAGAAGAAGTCAAATCCTGAGTGGAACCAGGTGTTTGCTTTCTTGAAAGATCGACTTCAATCTTCGGTGCTTGAAGTTACTGTGAAGGATAAGGATCTTGTCAAGGATGATTTCATTGGTCGGGTTATGATTGATTTGAATAACAGAAAGAGAGAGATGGGGAGGAAGAGAGATGTGGATGAAGAGAATGACTGGAGAGGGAAAGAGGAGAAGAGCGGCTGTTGTTGAAGAAAGTGAGAGGCAAATGTTGAAAATAGGATTAATAGGGTTATAAAGTAAACCCCAAAACGACGTAGTTTTGGTAATAAGGAGAGGAAAAATAAAAAGGCTATTACTAAGGGTCGAACCTGGGCTGACTGGAGGCAAGCGCGTGTCCTTGCCACTAGGATACCAGGAACTTTGTTCAAATAATTTGTACAAATTATTATTTAATATATTTCGGTTCGGTTCAGTCGGTTTGGTGTATTAGAATTTGCCACCAAAAATTGAATTGAAATTTTCGGTTTTTTATATAATGAAACCGAACCAAAATCGAAACCAAAATTGAATCGAAATTTTGCATCGGTTTGGTCGGTTTGAAGCGGTTTTTTCGGTTTGTCGGTTTTTTGCACACCCCTAAAACACAGGGCAAAAAAATTTGGAAGTTGACCAATGGACCAATAGTGCAAATTTTTTAAAGTTTAAGGACTAAAAGGACTAAAAGTTCAAGGACTACTGGGGCAACAATACATTTTGACCATAATAGTTACTAATTAAAACCAAAAAGGACTTGTAGGTAGTGGGCTATTCTATTTCTACCTCCAAATTATTGTAATTTTTACAACTAGTCGCAAAACCGTGCGATGCACAGGATAGTTTTAAATCAAATGTTAACATGTTCAGGTTTAACATCTCTCTAATTTCAATTATTGAAAGCTAAATTGGCTCTAATACAAGATGAAACATGTAATATTATGAAGTAATATTAAAAATGAGATAAATACAAATTTTATGAAGTAATATATTACAATAATCATAATGTGCTCTTACATTTGGTTTAATAAGTATTAACCCATGTGATGCACATAAGTCCCAATACCATGTATTTTTGCTATGGCTTTTTTATAGTTTTCAATTTCATTTATTTTATGACTTCCACTAAATATTCAATGTATTCATTATATTTAAAAATGTTGACGTAAAGCTATATCCTCAAATAACTAAATATAAGAGTTTAATTTCTCTCTATTTCAATTTAAAACCAAATTGTGCATAAAAGCCAAAAAAATCCCTTTGTTCCAATATGTCTTTAGTACCAAAATCACAAATCCATTAAACCAAATTGTGCATAGAAAATCTTAGAGATTGAAAGATAACTTTGAAGTGTTTTTTGTATCTTCTTCCTTTGTTTCTTTGTAGTAGTCCCTGAATATACCCCTTTGTTTTCCTTGAGTACAGATGTTGGTGTGAGTTGCACATCGCTTTGAACATCAAGTTTTTTAAATTTTGTACAGTCACCATCTTCTTTAGTTGATAAGTTGTTGCTACATTCATTTGAAGTATCACTGATGTAAGCCTAGCAATAGAACAGGTTGAGGAATGTATTACAACATATACATCTTAAATATCATTTTTGTAAGAATTGCTTTGTCAGTTTCTTCAAAAGAGTTAAAAAGTTTCTTGACGGTGTAGAATTCCCATCCATACTTGAGATTATAGTCATTTAGTTGTATTTGGAAAACAAATTATTTTCCTTTCAGATTTTCTATTTGCACAGGAAAAATGACTTCATCGGGCTCCTAACAAAAGTAACATTTTTCAAATTATACACTCAAGTAGAGTTTAGTAAATATTAAATACTAATTTTATCTTCCACATTCTCACCTCTAAAGATTTGTTCAAAAGGTCTTTTGCTGATATGTTGAGCAATTTTTCTGCTTTTGAATCAAATAAAATGAATGTGGCCATTCCTGAGCTATCTTCAACCTTTAATTGAATTCTATACATGATAAAAGAAATGGCATATATAATGTTAATACCATATTAGTTATTGTGTATTTTAATATAAAAAGTAAAAATTTTCATTTTGTGTACCTTGGGATTGGAAAGCATGCCTTTTTGTTGCAATCGTTGCACCATAAAAATTTATCTCTTGACTTTACCTTTTTACAACATACTTCACAAGAGATAAAGTACCAACCAGAATTATATATGTCAATGTTTATAATCTTTACTTGAAAGGTACAAATAGTTTCCTAGAAATTGAATTTAATATCAATCAATTCATAATTTTATAGTTAAATTTTGTAAAAGCAAGTCTATAGTACATAAAGCAATGTTAAGGACACAAAGTTATTGTTGAAGGTATTTTTTTTTCTTACCTCATTATCAGAGTCCCACATAATTTTTGTTATTTCACTTATGGTTCTTCTATTGATGTTCATCTCTTCTTGAATTGTCACTTGTGGTTTGAATTGCTTTGGCATTTGTACTATTGGTTGGTTATTTTCCACTTGCTTGTTATATTACATAAAGATATTAGGCATAGTATTGTAGAGACTGTAAATATATTAAAAATGTGAATCCAAAACAAAGCACTTACTGATCTTTGAATTCAACAATCTTAGGAATGTCCAAATCAAAATAAACTCTTGTTCCACTTGTTGACGATAAATTATACTCTCCTACAATGCACGAGATTCATTAGAAAAAAAGTACATTGAAGTTTCAATGGAATCATCACAGTAACAGAGAGAGGTCTAGATCAGAGGGCATAGTATCTTGTAGACATGTGTTTGAAGACAAAAATAATGTTGTTGAGCAATACAATATTCAAATTTGAAAAATTAAACAACTCTGTCCTCAAGGGCATTTCTAAAATTTTAACAATACTAAGCTACACTCTACAATTTTATGTTTGTGTTGAAAAAAGTTTTAAACACTTGGGTTACATGGGCTACAAAAAATCTACCCACACCAATTTCGCTTTGGTAGCATAGCATCCTCAACGTATAAAATATTTATACATAATAAGTTACAATTCAAATTGATATGAAGCTTGCATCAAAAAAAAAAAATTATCAATTCCATCTTCCTCTTCTTTTGCTTAGAAATCATAAAATCTATAATATGATTACCATGGATAATCAACATGCACTCTATAGACATGATATCATTAGTGTAAAATACTTACTTGAGTTATTTGACAAAACCAAAACTCAATTAAATCAAACCTTTCATGAAAAAATCCTTTAAAGGTGCTACTTATATATATATATATATATATATATATCATCATGGGGTAACAAAATAGTAACCTGATAAAGTTGGGATGGATAGGATAAGATTGGCTTATGAACAAATACTTTAACTCAATTACATCAATGGAAAATCCAGAAATGTAAAAACCCAGATAGGTACAAAAAACTGATAAATTATTTACACATAAAATAAATAAATAAAGAAGGGAAAAGAAAAGGAAACAAAGGATTGAATAAAATAGCACATCATTGCTATTAATAATGAAAATATAGATTGACATATGACACATGCTTCTCAGACCAATGATAGAAACTTATTTGTCCATAATCAACAAATACATGCAATTACTGAAATCTGATTTATAATCAAATACGCGTCACTACTATCAATAATGAAAAAGAAATAGATTGACAAATGACACCTACTTCTCAGACCAAAGATGGAAAAACAAACTTAATCCATATCATATACATGCAGTGATATCTATCATATTTCATTATTAAGATTGAGAAATCAATTGTATCCATTAGTTAAATCCACTTGGTGAACTAATTGATGGAATTGATTACAAACATCACCATCATTACTTCCACCCATGGAAATATCCAAAATAAACATATTCCCATAAAATTTAAATAAAAAAAAACTCTCACCACACGCGTACACAAATTAATACAATAAGCAGTATAATACCACCCCATTAAATTGTACACATATATACAACAACTTCTTCATCATAAAAGCAAAACGAAAAGAAGAAAAAATCCATTGCACCATATTGAAAGACCATAATTATTACTTACAAATAGAAAAAAGAATCCAAATTTGTGAACAAATCACTACAATATACTATGTTATTAAAACTCCAAGCATAAAAGCAGATTTAAAACAGCCACCATATATTTGCTGTAACTATTAAACATACACAGGGGAAATATAAATTATTTAAATATTTATAAGGTACAATTGTACTAAGCATAGATATAAATTATTTTATAAACTTGCTCCATATCTGTAAAGAAAAGAAAAAAGAAAAAGAAGAAAAGAGACATATAATTCAATATGAACAATGTAATGAATAACTAACCTCAATGAACTCCACACCAATTTTGCTAAGATTATCAAGAATGTTATGTGATGAAAGCAAGCTGATAACTCTACCTCGCTCAGTTTCCACTAAACAAATTCAAACCCATAGCTCAATTTCCACACAAAAAAAATTCAAATTGATTATCACCATTTTAATATCTATTTAAAATATTGAAGATGTAACTCACTTCAAAAAAATTTATCATCAAAACACACTACTAAAGTCAGTTACAAAGTTCCAAACCTAAGACTTATCTAAGTGTGTGAACAAACTCAATCATAGATACAAAAGAAACACAGCTAAAATAGCACATATTAAAATAAAAACCCAACAGTAAACTATTGAAGTTACATGTTATTATTGCTCTCTAGTATAATGGTGTTTTTGTCAAGGAGTGAAAAGAAGTGGAGCAATTATTAAGACAAAAAATTCCATTAGTATGATTATAATGAAAGTGGCAGAACACAAAATGCTTTACAACATACCAGGTCTTGACACATAGTTTGTTTGTATAAAAGGGATGGATATAGGTGGCTAAGAAAGTGAGTCCACTTAGAAGCACTTTGCTTCATGGAATGAGATATTCTCCAATTACTAATTCTCATGGCTATGACTTGGCTTATGAGTTGTAAGTGCACTAACTTCTAATGGTTTTCTAGTTTTTTATTTTTAGGAAAAATTAAAAACTTCTAATGGTTTTCTAGTATTGTGTCATTTTAGAATCAACAATGAAAATAGGACCTACATTAAAAAAAAAATGGTATTGCAGATTAGGATAATTAATTGTTACTTTAGTCCAAAGGCATGGGTAAATATTTTATTATAGATGATTAAGATCAAAGTTTTGTAAGTGAAAGAACTAACAATCTTCCGTCAAATCAGATTCCTTTTCCTGCAATTTTTTTAGAAAGGATTTTTTGTAGATCATGTAAGTAACTTTAAGTTTACCACAAAAGGGGGAAAATTTTCAGCACCCCCCAATTTCTCATGCTAACAAAATGGAACCTTGGTAAATTCAGAAAGCTAATAAGTTCCCTCTCTTTTATTAGGGTATTGATAGATCAAGTAACAATTACAACTTTCTTTAATTGTTCTTTGTAACCTATTGGTGTCTCTTCCCATTTATTTACTTTTTGATTGGTAATCAGTACAAACAAAAATTGAGCCACTTAATAAGGCATGGATTTTCGAGGGTTAAGGCTATATCCATTGTTTTGCAAAAATAACTTTTTCCATTGAAATGGAAACTGAACACTACAATATACTATGATATTAAAACTCCAAGCATAAAAGCAGATTTAAAACAGCAACCATATATTTGCTGTAACTATTAAACATCAAAAGAAGTAAAGGAAAATCCATAAAGCTGGATTGTTGTGGTTATCTATAAATAAATATATATATATATATATATATATTTTCCATTGAGAGTGAAAGAAGACTAGTTTTTTCAAGCATAACCTAATCTTCAAAACCTCAATAGTTCTTTTTTTTTTTTTTTTTTTTTTTGCTTTTTGCTTTTTTGCTTGGAAATAGATTGATCATAGTGGATTTCTTTAGGTTATAACAATTATGCATATAAAAATTATGCATAAAATAGCATTGTTTAGGAACACGACCTTTTTTTTTTTACAAATTGAAGTATTTTTTCTGCTAAAACTGATATAACTAAACTAAAATTCGAAAAAAGCTAAGAAATCCAATCTATTCTAAGTATGAACTTGAAACCGTCAAAACATAAGCCTACCAGCTATATTTTTTCTACAAAAACTGATAGAAGTACACTAAAATTTAAGTTTCACAAGTTCTTTAAATGTAAATAGAACACTAAAATAGTTAGAAATTAGATATACATTGATTATCACAGAGGCAAACGAATACCATGCATTTAACCTTGATTCAAATGGAGGAAAAGAATGAAGAGAAAGCAATAAGAATAAACCTTGAAATTGAATAGTCGTGAAGAGAAAAAAAAAAAAAAAAAGACTAATCAGAATCAACTATTTATAAGATAATAGTTATAGAGTCCTAATAGCTATAGAGTTCGGATTCAAAAAAAAAAAAATTATAGAGTTCTAATTAAATTTATTTAGTAGTTACCTTTGGGCCGGTTTCGACGGCCTAGATTGGGTGTATTGCCGATCGACATAGTTGATCGTCCATGGGCTAGATGAGACCCACGGCAAATGGGGCACCGTTTTTGGGTTTTAGAGGTTGCATGTGGGTGGTTTGTGGCAAATGGGTGGTTTGAGGAAGGAGCTAGGTTTGTGAGTTTGGTGGAAGATGTCTGTGGGTTTGTGGGTATGGTGGGCATGGTGGGTATGGTGGGTTTTGATGAGACCCACGACAGATGGGGTGCCGTTCCTAGGTTGCACAAGTTGGACAAGGGTGGTGGGTGGTCTGAGGAAGGAAATCGATTCTAAGGAAGAAGGTGTCTGTTGGGTATGGTGGGTATCGTGCGATGCTTTGCTGTTGGTAGAGTTGGTAGAGGAAGGAGATGGTTAGATCTGAGATTTGGGGGAAGTAGGTTATAGCATTTGAGAGATATGAGAAGAGAGATTATCTCAGTTTTGGGTTTTGGGGGAAGGAGATGGTAGTGTGAGAGATATGAGAAAGAGATCGGGAGGCAGAGCATCGTGAATTTTTGGTTTTATTGTTTTGAGTGTCGAGTTTATTATTATGTTTTTTTTTTTTTTGTTTGTGTTTTAAATGTTGTGCTGACGTGGAAAATTGTGGGAGTTTCAGAGGTTTCGGTTATATATATATATATATATAGAGAGAGAGAGAGAGAGAGAGAGAGAGAGAGAAAGAAAGAGATTAAAAGCTTTTTTTTCAAGAAAAATATTAAAGGTATTACAAGTTTTACATAAATTAAAACTTACAAATTGATGCGGTAATTAATGTAATTGGTAAATTTTAACCATCTCCTAAACGAACATATGAATGGCCTTATTAGCTACACATCAATATGGTAAAATTTGTAGTACACGTGGCACTATATCATGAAGAAGTCCAAACTTGCATTGCACCTATTGGTTGGTTCTCCCTCTTTCAGAAATTTCATTTTTATATCAAAACACGAATCACCAGAGACAAAGAGCTTTTCTTTCGGAGTGAGTTGTAATGCTTGAATTTCAGGTATGTAACTGGAATTTTCTGTTTATTAGAGTCTTCTATTTCCAAGCTGTAAAGCGTACCTGTTAAGGCTTTTTGATTGCAAATTTGCTTTAAAATAAATATTTATAAAAAAATTGTAAATGGCCCAACATAAATGAATGAAGCAATGAAATTCGCGTGCTGGGCGTTTTTAAAAAAAATTTATTTATTAATTTGAAGTTGTGCTAATTATTCTTTCGGTTTGGTTATATTTTGAACTTTTAAAAATATTAATAGAAAGTCTAGGGTGTTACTGGGTAATGGGCTTTTAACTGCAAGTTCTAAAGGAGTGGTTGAATTTGAAGAACCATTGATCACCAAGTTTAAGTTGCATATATATACAGTCCCTAAACTTCCTTCAACCCAATATCAGGGTAAAGGCCAGGAATCTAGCATTTTTACTGCATGATCTTTATTAGTAAATTATGAATCTACAACACTTCCTCATCCAACAATTAATTTCTTAAAATTCCTAACCAATAATAAAAAATGTTAGATAGTATTACATAACTTAGAGCTGATGGAAAAAAAGTCTAAGTATATAACAAAAATTTGCATTCAATAAATGATAAAAAAGTATAGTCAAATAAAAGAAAATCTCTTATTTGGCTATACATAACAAAAATCTCACAATATTTTTCTAACACTTGGAAAAAAAAAGAAGAAGAAAAGGGACACATCATCACCGAATGCTTTAGTTCTTACCTTTGATAACTGATTTTTTTTTTTTTTTATAAAGAAATGTTATGTTTACAACATTTTTACAATATCTTAAGTGGTAGGTAGTTATTGGCTATTACTGGTGGGCAAAAAGTAATAAAAGTTGTGGATTCAAATTAGAATCAATAATTACTTACTAACTATGATTTGTTGTAAAAATATATAAAAATGTTGTAAATTTAATCATTCTTTTTATACCTATCCGTTAACCACCTATGTCTTGCGCTAGTGTTGAAGGAGGTGGTATAAGGTGTTTCGGATGCATGCATCCTCCCACTCACACGGGAGGATGCATGCATGCGAAATACCTAGTGCATAAACATGAATAACAAACAATAAAAGTAAAGTACAAGAGTAATGGAAGAAGGATGCAAATATAAGATAACACCAAGACGTGTTATCGAAGAGAAAATCGAAGAACTTGGCGAAAAACCTCTCTGCGACCCTCCAAGTTGAAATCAATCCACTAGGGAATAAAGTTGGAGTACACGAATAACAAAATACCCTTCGAGCCTAGTCTACCCAATGTACTTGAGCCCTCCAAGCTCCTACTACCAATGGACTTAACAAAGCCTTGTCTTCTCTAACTTTTTGGATCCCGCAATACGCCCGATTGCATCCACCAAGTCTCACTGGCTTCTTTTTGCAAATCTCCAAAACTTCCTAAACTCCAAAACACTCTTTACACTCAGAAAATGTGTGAGTTGTGTTTGGGTACAAATCTCCTCTCAAGGTATGACAATAGGAGAGCGAAGAAGAAGAGGCTACAATGATTTCTCACTAAGAAAGGGTAGCTCTCTCTCTAAAAGATGGGTGTATTATGTTGTAAAAAACCTATCTAGGATTTTTCTCTTTGAATAGCCTCTCATACTTTTGTAGGTAATGAGGGTATATATAGTATGGGTAAAGGGTAAAAAAGTTACACTTAAAAATCATTTAGGTAGAATGTTTCATGGTACTTCGCGGGAAGGTCTTACCTGCGAGACACTTGCGAAATCGACAGCCTGATATGACTCTTTAGCTTCCAGCATGTACTTCTCATGTGGCTCACTTCGCGAGATAGCTTCTCGCGAAATCCATTTGTTCATCCAATACATGATCAATTCTTCACCAACCTAATACTAAACCCAATACAATAAAATTCCACAAAATACAAGGAACAAAATTAAAGTAATTACAACATTTTATGTCATGAAATAAAGCCGACATAAAACATAGTTGTAAATCACATTGGCAAAACTCATTCACACCTAAATCTAAAACCTGTGATGAACTTGGAACATATATATTTGTAACCTGAAATACTTGCACAAAACACATTAGACCCTCAAGGTAAATCAAGTAATAAACAGACAAGTATAATGTAACAAGTAAACATACGATCAAGTAAACATGTTGTAAAACATATGAGCAACTCAATCAAACACAAAAAGTCATATGAAAATGACTACAATGATCAGATAGCAAAGCAAATAATCATCTGAACATGCAATCAATAAAGCACAATGACATATGGATGTATGCATGTCCAACACATAAACACGATGTGATGAGAACAACAAAGTATAGATACTAAATGAAACTCAAAGCATCATAAAGCAACGAGAAAACAAGCATAAAGTAAAGCAAACAAAACAAGGTTTTCTCATAAAAAAAAAGTCTTCTTTCCCTTGCTATATGCATTTCTTCTATGGTTTTCTCCCCCTACAAATGTGCACGAGGTAGAATTTCTCCCTTTAAGAATGTGCACATGAGTTATATAGAAATGACGATACAATCCGGTATACTCACTAGTATACTCTCCTCCTTTTTATCACGAATAGACAAATGAATTAAAAGGAAGGAAGGAAGGAACGAAAATAAGATATGAACAGGGGTAAAAGATGATACATGAGGGGTGCAAGATGAATGAAAAAATGAAGATCAAACAAAAGACAAAAACATAAAAAAATGCTACAAAGAATAAAGTAAACATGACATGCTAAGGATGATGGAACATGATATAAACCTAGGCATGACATAGACATAAGAACATGTAATATGTGCTAAAAGGTCTAAAAAGACTTAACTAGCATGAATGAATGTAAAAACATGTCAAGTTTTAGGGTGTGTGTATCAAAGGTGCATCTAGTGTGCATGTGAGATGTATGACCAATGCATAGGCAAGCACTCACGGGGCAAAATGTGTAAAACACATAACTAATGATCAAAACATGCATAATCATGGCAATCCCCAAAGTTTGGTACTCATCGGAGTCCAAAACAACGAGAAAATGTCATTTGGGTATTTTATTAAATACTTAGATTGTACACACTACACATGTATGTTAAACAATGCATGAACATATGAAAATCTTGATCTAAGTACTTAACTTATCTAAGTGCGGAACAAAAGTAAATGAAGCACAATAAACTGATAACTACTTTAGTGCATAAATATGAACAACAAATAATAAAAGCAAAGCACAAGAGTAAGGGAAGAATGATACAAACATAAGATAATATTGAGACGTGTTATCAAAAAGGAAACAAAAGAATTCAGCGAAAAACCTCTCCATGACCCTCCAAGTCGAAATTGATCCACTAGAGAATAAAGTTAGAGTACATGAATAACAAAAGACCCTTCAAGCCTAGTCTACCCAATGTACTTGAGCCCTTTAAGCTCCTACTACCGACAAACTTAACAAAGCCTTATCTTCTCTAGCTTTCTAAATCCCGCAATATGTCCGATTGTATCCGCCAAGCCTCACTGACTTCTTTTGGAAAATCCTCAAATCTTCCCAAGCTCCAAAATACTCTCTACACTGAGAAAATGCGTGGGTTGTATTTGAGTACAAATCTCCTCTCAGGGTATGACAATGGGAGAGGGAAGGAGAAGAAGCTACAATAATTTCTCACTAAGGATGGATAGCTCTCTCTCTAAAAGAAGGGTGTGTTGTGTTGTAAAAAACCTATCTAGAGTTTTTCTCTGTGAATAGCCTCTCATACTTTTGTGGGTAATAATGGTATATATAGTATGAGTGAAGTGTAAAAAAGTCACATTTAAAAATCCTCTAGGCAGAATGTTTCGCGAGTACTTTGCGGGAAGGCCTTACCTACGAGGCACTCGTGAAATCGACAGCCTGAACGACAGCCTGGCACGACTCTTCAGCTTCCAGCATGTATTTTTCACCTGGCTCACTTCACGGGATAGCTTTTCGCGAATCTTCTCATGGTATCCACTAGTTCATCTAATATATGTTCGATTCTTTACCAGCTTAATACTAAACCCAATACAATAAAATCTCACAAAACACAAGGAATAAAATTAAAGCAATTACAACACTTTTTGTCATGGAATAAAGCCAACATAAAACATTGTTGTAAATCACAACTTTACAGGTTATCTTACCATTTTCAGTCAAACCATGAATTTAATGCTATATATGTTCCTCCAATAGATGATGTCATTCAGATGACATCATCTAGCAGTGTCAGCTGCAGCTGCAGCTATTGCTGTAGAGCTGACAACTGTGACAGATAGCTATAACAGCAACTCCAACATTATTAAAGTATCAGAATTTCTTCTTTTAGCTAAAACTAAAAACCAACTAAGGAAATCACTTGTTTTGCCAAAAACCTTTCCTTATTTGCTGATTTTTTCCCCCTTCAACTACTTCAAACTTAGTTAACTACTTCAAACTTAGTTACATACTTGGCTCTATATAAAGAGGACCAAGCAACACATAACTCACCACACCATTATACACTATCCATTTCTCTCTCACCCTCTTATTCTGAAACTTCATTCATTTTGCTGCCATATACACATTTTTATACTTCTCAATTTCTTTTACAAAATCTCTCTTTTTAGATAACAACACAATACACGTATTACAGCACACCAATATCCATTACCCATCTTTTCCACACTCTATTATTCTGAAATATCATAATTTTGCTACTCATAAACACACCTCCATCTCTTTCTCTATTTCTCTTACAATACCTCTCTTCGTAGAAAACAACATAACTAATGTCATAACACAGAAAACAACTCTAGTGGTAACTATAAGCTCATGTATTTACTATATTTAACCTTTATATTATCTATCTCATACTTTCATATATTTTATAAACACATTTCTCACAAACTATCAATTCATACATACTTCTCACATATATTTCTCATTTATCTTACAAATACCATATCTCATAAAATATATATATATATATCTTACTATTTCCATACATCTTAAAAGATATCAAACACTCTTCCAAGAACATATTACAAAAGCAATTTCTCATGGAACGCATATGAACATTAAAGACTAAAAGTCCTTTTCTTAGAAGGCACAATGATCTCATATTAAAGTCATTCTTATGAAAAACATAAATTTTTAATATTAAAAGTCTTTCTTATGGAAGACAATAACACTTATATTTGATAAAGACTAAAAGAGTATTACATGGGGAAAATCATTTAAATGCATGATAAAGAAGATAAACTTAACTAACTTATGCACATTGCTGGACATGTTCTCTCTCTCTCCAGTTGCACCCATTTTTCCCCTTCAATCATGAAGTCACCATAAAATGACTCAAAATATCACATTGTATCGCTGGACTCATTTTATCATGCTGCTAAAATGTTATAAATCCACTGTTGTTATACGGCTAGAGCTACAAACTGTGAAGATAAGTCATTATATTTTTATCTTCAAAATTATACTATTTAGTATATTTTAATTTGTTATTATTGTACTGTTGTACTCATATTATTTTGCCGCTGGGATGTTATCAGTTCACTAACGCTATACAACTGGAGCCACAAATCATATAAAAAATGAAGTGCTGTTATATATCTGGAGTCAGAAACATAACAGATAGGTCAATGTTTTCTCCATCTTTGAAATGACATTATTAAGTATATATTAACTCATTATCGTTGTACCACTGGATACAAATTATTTTAATATTATCGCGCTATTTAATAAATATGGATTTACTAATGCTTCATTAATAAACATATATATTAATAAATTGAATCCATCTCACTACCGGACATATAATATTTGAAAATAAAACCACCGCTAGAGATATACCATTTGGACATGAACTACCACTGGACATATATTATTTGGACATAAACTATAGTTGGAGTAACTAACTGAAATATATTATTCAGACTTAAACCACGACTATATACAAACTATTTGACATACACCATTTGGACAAAAACCATTACTGGACACACTTTTTAATATTAAACACGAACTATATCACAGCTGGATATGGCCTATTGGACTTATCCCATTACTGGACATATGACACTTAATTAATTACTTTCTAATATCGAGTATCACTTAATAAACATAATAATGATGTTCAACTAATCATTTAATCAAACCTATATATTATTCATTTATTTCAATCATTATCATAATTTTAAGACTTTGGGCTTTATTTATTTTGTAGGCTTAAAATGCACCGAAAGCCATTAGTTGATACAGCCTAATGTCAAGTTCTAGATTAGACTCCCCCAAAACAAATCCAAGTCTCACAAAGTCATACTTACAATGAAAAACATGTGACTATGCGCAAAAACGCCCCAACAAAAAGTAATATATATTTATTAAAAAATAATAATAATCAAATTAATATTATATTTTATTAAAAATAAAAACCAATCTGCCATCACATGGTCTTTTAAAATTTCAATTCATTTGGTAAAACAAAAGTCAAGACATGCTAACTGTAAAGTAACAAGTACCAGTAAATATCCGTTTGAAAGCTTTGAAAATTAACATGCTAGCTGTAAAGTCTATTTCCTGAAGTTCATTTCTCATAAAAATAAAAAAAAAAAGGCTGTAAAGTCTATTTCTTGGGCGTGTTAAATATTATTTGAAAGGTTTGAAAAACTGAGAAAGAGAGAGAAAGAGAAAGAGAAAGTTAGACGGGGAGAGAGAGAGAGAGAGAGAGACGAGAAGAAGATGAAGATGAAGTAGCAGTAGCCAAAATCAGTCCACGCTGCGTAGGCCATTGTCTATCTGGGGATCTCACATGAACCTCAAAGACTTGAACCCGAAATTCAAGTGTCCTGGATTTTTCCACTACAAATTAACATGTGGGTCCAAATTCATGGCTTGAACACAGGCAATGTATGCTTTAGCTTTAAGTGCCAATGTTTATTTCAGTGTCGGGTTCATCGATCACTAGCCAGCAGTCAAATTTTTCCCCTTTTTTCTCACATTCATTTCTCATCTCTCTTGCTCTCAAACATAGAAACCCCACTCAAAACACAACATATAAACCAGTACTTCTTGGTCGTGAATATTTGAATAGGACAAACAGCCCCGTGGATATCTTGCTTCGTAACCCATGGACGAACCATCCCAACACTCACAAGAAGCTCACTTCACTCAGTCTCTCACTCACTGCAACAATTTCAAGCGGAGTCAACAAGCCCTGATCCAATCCAAATTCCATAGCCCACACTAATCCTGGTCCAAACCCAGAAGCAGGCCCAAACCTTATTCCCAACTTAAGGTATATGTTTCTAAATTAGATAAGTTTGACTAATGTATATTTTCTTTTCTTACTGTTATTGTTAGTAGCTCATTAAATTAAAAAGTATTCAATAAATATGTTTTTAAAGTTAGATAACTAAATTTCTTTAATTAAAGTCTTCTTTATTAAAGAAATAACATTTGAAAAATAGTTGTGTAAAATAAAAAAATAGATTTTTAGGTTAAAATAGATAGAAAATTTTGAACCAACTAATGCGAATTAGAGATTGAAAAATGGAAATATAGATTTCTCAATATAGAGAACGTAGGAATATAATTATATAAAGCAAAATGCAGGAACTAATAAATAGCATAGTATAATTCATCAAAAAAATAGCATAGTATAAGTTCCTCCAACTAAGACTTATCCAGGCCCAGCCAGATAAGTAAAGAATCAAAAAACTTTGTAACAATTTTTCTGTGCTTTAACGTCTAGTTATAAAGGAATAGGAATGGGAACTTAGCTTCTTCAAAATAAATATTGAGGCATATACCCAGGATTGGCTCGAGACATTTTGGGACATAAGACGAGAACTAAAAATAGGGCATTTTTTATACCTATATATATATATATATATTTGTTTTGAAGGGTTTTTATACCTATATATTAATTAAATTAATATTTATTTAATATTTTTATATTATAATATATTTAATTTCAAATATATTTTTTTTGTCTTTTGAGATACAAATTGACTAATTAAATTTTTGTATCCAAGTTCTTCTAACATTTTATTTTTAATTAATTTTTCTTCTTTTTTTCTTTGTTTTAAGTTTATCATATTCAGATACATATTTTCTAGTATATATTTCTAATTAAATAATATATTTATAAAAACTAAAATAAAAAATAATTTTCAAGTGTAGAGCAAATGAGAAATAAAACTTGACTTATATAAAAAGTATTGTTGTAGTTTCATCGAACAATAACAAATTTTTAGCAGTCTCAACCTGAATAAATAAATAAAAATTTAAGCACAACTATAAATAATAACACAAGGCTTATTAATAATACCCACCCACAAAAAATAAAAAAACACAAAACAAATCCTACCTTAAAAAAAAAAAAAAAAAAAAAAAGGGCTGAATCTTACGGCTGAATCTTATTACAAAACCAGGCTTTATATAAAAATAAATGGAGGCCCAAAATTGATAAACCAAACCAGGGCCCAAATCAGCCAATCTTATTACAAGTCATTGAAGTCAATTAGTCAAAGTTCCCAAACCCAAAAAATAATTTATACCTGAAGTGAAGAACAACTGAACCTGATAGTCTGAATGTCTGATACCCTAAACGGCTGAACAGTAGTGAGCAGTTAACTGTTGAGGGAGGCGGAGAGCAGATTCAGAGAAAGAATGAGAGAGGCGGAGCCGCGGAGAGAAAGCTAAAATTTTGAGCAGATGAGCTGCCTTGCTTGCGCAGCTGCGCTGTTGAGCAGATGAGTCTGATGAGAACAGTGGAGTGGAGAGAATCAGAGACAGAGAGAGGCGGAGAGCAGAGAGAAAGGTAAAATTTTAAGGATTTGAATTGTTTTATTTATTTTGATTTGGGATTGTAGTTTATCTGGTTGATTTTTGGTTTGTCTAGAGGACAATAGTGTTTAGCTAGATTTACCAAAATTTTTGTTTTTAGTTAAAAAAATGTGTCAAATTTTTGTAATTCATCTTAAACTTTTTTTTTTTTTTTTGCACCTACTACCCCTTATTTTTTAAAATTTTGGGCCTCCCTTCCACTTAGTGCCTTAGGCAATTGCCTAACTTGCCTAAGGGAAGGGCCGGCCCTGCATATACCTTCCTCAATATTGAAACCGCATATAATTGCATGGCTAAGTATCAGTTCCTTATAATCAAGGCTAAAGCCTTGATTCTTTTCTTGTCTCAGTAGGCTTGGATCACTCTTTAGTCTTTAGATCAGTCTTATACTCAAGGCTAAAGCCTTGATTCTTTTCTTGTCTCAGTTCCTTATACTCAAGGCTAAAGCCTTGATTCTTTTCTTGTCTCAGTAGGCTTGGATCACTCTTTAGTCTTTAGATCAGTCTTAATAGAGTTGAAAAAGAGAGAGGGAGAGAGAGAGTAAAAGACTGAACCAAACCTAGTCAGACAAGTAAAGAATTAAGATATTTGGTGACAATTAAAATAGCTATGGCCAACTAAAGTCTAAAGATACAAAATCTTTAAAGATCTTTTTCCCAACTTGTAATTTGTAAACGTGGCAAGATTTCATTGGAGGAACATTATGTTTATATAGACATAACATTAACACTATTATAATTACAACAGCTGCAAAATTCTGTTTTCAAATTCATTGAGAAAAAAAATATAAACAAAGGTGTGAAATACTTAACCATTGCTTCTTTGTTATTTGATCCACGGTTTTTGATAACCACAGTTTTCGCATTCCCTTATTTATGTTTTGGTTGGGCAGAAAATATTTCTTGACCACAATCAAACCAGTCTTCTTGGAGCAGGAACCCAGCTTAGCCGTTCAGGTTCGTATGTTGACTAATTATTACTAGCTTTTAATTATGCATTTAAAATTAGCTATAATTAAACACACATATGAAACATTCATACAAGTTTGATATCATCAAATTTCATTTTTGAATTTTTTTTTTAGTATTACTCCCTTGTGAACAGGGATGGAGTTAGAACTCCGAGTTAAGGAGGCCGTAGTATAAAATGAAAATTATCAGAAGAGAGAGGGACAAGAGCTCTAACACAACAAAAAAATCACAAACTCCATTAAAAAACCATGGTAAGAGTAATGCAAGTTATGCGACAAACAACACACTCAATTATCCATTTTTTTTAACAAAAACATTCATTTAGTATTAACAAAGACACAAATACTAACTGTTTATCTATTTTGTATTATTTGTCACTAAAATACAAATTCAATTTATATAGACATATTGTAATGAAAACAAAAATACCCATTGACATAACCTCACATTCAAACTTACAATAGTGAGCCCGGCCTCAACTCACAATTATTGTAAACAAAACAATTATTTTTTTGCTATAACGCAGGTGAAATTTTTATCCAATTTGTAATTTTGGACTCATTTGATCCACTAGATTATTTATTTATTCATTGTAGAGCAAATATCTTTCAATGAATCATCAAACAATCATCACTCACTGTACAAATGCACATGGGTCATTATTTAAACTAAAAAAAGAGAAAGATAAGAGGCAGAAAGCTCTCTTCTCCTCTTCCTTCTTTATTTCAGAGAATAAAAGAGGAATTGAGAAAGTGAGACAAATAGATTACTCTACCTACTCGTTGCTCAAATGAGAGGGACACAAAAATACCAGATTTGGGGATTGGAGCACGGCTCTGCTGCTTGTGTATTGTGCTAGAGATTTGCTTAATTTGCTGTCTTGCTGTGCAGCTCAGCTGTTGCTTCTCAGTCTCCATGCGGCAATAACACTACCTCTCTGGTTCTTCCCTCTATTCAATGTCTCTCACTCACTCGGAACGTTAGGTTTTTTTTTTTTTTTTTTTTTTTTTTTTTTTTTTTTTTTTTTTTTGTGTGTGGAAAAAATGAAGGAATGATTTAATCCATAGATTAGTGTTTTTTCAAAAAATTTTAAGGGCTGGGCTTTTTTGTATTGGTAAAATCATTGATTGTGATAAATTTTTTAACTTTGACATTGGTGATTTTGTTGATGGGCTTAATTTATTTGGGCTTAATATGTTAAGGGGGTTAAATGTACAATTTTATTGAACCAAATTAGTAAATTTATACATATAGTATATACTAATAATTTTTTTCAAATTTTAAGGGGGGGCTATTATCCCCCAAAGCCAAAGAATGGCTTTGTCCCTGCTTGTGAATATGTGTATTTGTTTCTCAAAAAAGAAAAATATTGATGGGAAAAATTTTCATTGAAGTTTATGCATGAGTTAGTAAGCTGTAGTAAGAGAATTTGAATTAACTAATTAAAAATAGTTGTTAGTGGTTTAAATAATTTTTGCAGTAGTTTTTTTTTTTTTTTTTGGAGAAAAGGGTAAGCGAAATTTTATTTGCATGATGTATTCCAATATGAATTTTCTTTATTTCTTTTGAAGTAGTTTTAAGTGTGTAAGCTATTTTAAATGAATTAGAAATAGTTTTATATGAATAATAATTCACCATTTCATTTTGTGTTCTATTTAATACTCCACTAATCACAATTTACTACATATTCATTTTTCTTTCCTTATAAAATATAAAAATAACCCAAGATTAAAATGGAAAAATCACACATTGAAATGAATAAAGAATGAACATGAATTAACCAAACATTTAATCTTTAAAGTGTGATTTTAATTGTTTTTCATTTAATACTCCACTATAAACCGTACATTAAAACTAATTCATGCTCATGTTTCTTTCCTTATACAATAACCTAACATTTAAATCGGAAGAACATATAAAATATTATTAAATTAAAATCAATCTAATATGAGACAATTGGCCAGAATTATAGCGATCGACTTAATAGTAATATTACGTTTATAACATTTTCACAATAATTTGACAACAAACCCAAAGTAGTAAGTTATTACTGATTCTAATTTGCACATTTTCTTTACAATTATTATTTTTTCCTTGTCTAGCATGTTATCTTATTATATTCTCAAATGTTTATATATTTAGTTATTTTTATTAGCGATTTAATTTTCTTGTTGCTTTATATATTTACTAGAATGTTAGAATTAATTTCATGTTTTATATATGACAGTTATATGCAGTTTTGTGTGTATTTCTGTGTCTTTGAAATTATTGGACTAGTACAATATTAAAAACAAACTCATACCCAAACGGATTATACCTGAACTCATCCAACCCGCCTTGTTACCATAGTGTACTCCTAACACTATGTAGGTATATTTGACAGATTAAAGATGGAAACAAGGTCTGCCTCAAGGAGTGCAGCTGTTAGTGAAGTTCTTGATAGAGACAATTACTTGGTTTGGAGTGTTCAATTGAGAAACTATTTGATGGTTCATGATCTTTGGGACATTGTTAAAGCAACCAACGAACCACCTAAATCAGAAAATGATGAAGCTGCTTTCAAGGCTTGGAGTCGAAAGAATATCATGGCTTTACACATGATCCAGATTTCATGCGGGCAACGCATATGCTTTGTGATTAGTCTGATTACTTCGGCCAAAATTGCTTGGGATACATTGGAAGAAATATGCAGAATCCCCAAAAATGTTTATGAAGGTATCTCTCTCTTTCTCTCAAACATTTTGTGATTAATCACTAGTGCTCTTGCGAGCAAGATGGGACCACCAATATCCTTTAAGTGAAGGCTGAAGTATCTATTCCTTATTTTTCGAAATAATAGTTTTTGGTTGTTATTAAGCTTGTTTAGGACTTGTTATTTTGTTAAAGTTAGTTTGTTATTTTGCTGACTTTGTAGCATAGTCCTAGGAGTCCGGTATCTCTTATTTTGTGGCTAACATTGTCTTCAATTTTGTTTGTATTATTGCTTGGATTTGTATAAATTCCCTGCTATGGAATTGAATAAAGGCACCAGAATTATTATCCAAAGAGTTATCTTTGAAGGAGGCTTGGATTACCTCGAATTAATCCAAACTTATCTTTTGTTCTTGTTAATGTGTAATAGGTTATGGGCTTTAGGCCCACCTTGTTTACTTGTATAGCATACATAATTGTACTTTACACTCTGCCTTCTATATAAAGACACTCATGTATATTTTATTATTTGAGAAATATAATACATTCATTTAGTATTTCTAACATGATAGAAGAACCATTGCTCTGACATTTTTCTTAGCAGTCTTGTCTCTCTTTGGTGTTACTCAAAATTCATAGTCGCTTCCACTGTCACAGCTATTCGTCGTTGAACGTCTCTCAGTCATTGTCTCTAACTCTGGACTTGTAGCCATTGCCGTTCAGGAGTCTCACACTGCAAGTCCATAGCCATATCGTCTCCACGGTGAACCTTGCCCCGATTGTGTTTTTTCAGGTACCATTGAGATCGTCCTCTGTCAATTTGCTATCCCATGGAAACCTCACCCTCATCGGAGCCCTCACATGCCCTCATGCGCCACCCAAACTTTCTACACCTCAGTCACGCGCTGTCCTTTGGTCCAAGCTGACATCATTCGTGATGTTATCATTGCCACGTCAGCCCTAGCTGATGTCAGCATCCAGTTAGTGCCATGTCATCTTGCTTGCCAGTTAGTGCCACATCAACTTGCTTACGTCAGCACCCAGTTAGTGATTATGTCATCCTGCTAATGTTATCGTCGTTGATTCTTGACTGCTTTTGTTGACCGTTGACTGTTGATTGCCTCCTTTGACCATTGATCGTTGACTTTTTGACGGGTTGACTTTTTGCAATCTAGGTGCTCCTTACCCAGTTTTTCGCGTAGATTTCATTTTTGCATATTTGGCTTCTAAATGAAGAAGAAGGACATGTCTTCTTCTTATTGCAACAATCGTCACCAACAATCCAATAAACGTTTTTGAACTTTTTCAAACATCTTAGCCATAATATTGAGACTTGCTATTATCGCAACAAATTAACTATTTTCATTTCTGCTGCTACTGTTGTTAACATTGAGAGTATCCAACCAATGGCTCCCATCTTCGTAAAGTCCAAGTCTTCTGGATCCATTATCACCATATTCACAGTTGACCTTCAAAACATTATTGCTAATACCATTTGGATGGTTGGTAATACATCTAATTCCTATTCTCTCTCAGTTTTATCTGGTATGTCTCTTTCCTTTTGGCTTATGAATTTTGCTTTTTGTAATCAGATGACGTCTCATTCGTCTTTATTTTCTTAGATCGAACCTGCTTCACACCCTCTTAATATTCGCACAACAAATGGTTCCACAATGTTTGGTCATAATATAGGTTCTATCTCGACCTCCAACCTCTTGGTTTTTTAGGGTCTTTAATGTTCCTAACATTTCTTACAATTAGCTGAGTTGGGTTATCGACCTTTGATTATTTTGAGTGTATTGTGTATGATCCAAGGATGGCACAGGAGTTTCGGACAGGTCCTAGAGTTGGACGTATGTTTCCTAAGGACAATCTTTGTCTTCCACCTGTTGCTCTTGTTTCTATTGTTACTATAGCTGCTACAGTTTCTTCTATTCATTCCCTTGCACTTTAGCATGCTCGACTTGATCACGTGGTGACTCTCTTTCTTAGGAAATTTGTGGTTGGTTGTAAGTGGATCTACATGATCAAGACTCGATCTGATGGGTCTATTGAGCAATATAAAGCTCGTATTGTTGCAAAAGATTTTATACAAGAGTATGAGATTGATTATGAAGAGACATTGCTCTAGTTGCTCAAATCTCATCTCTTTGTGCCCTATTAGTTGTTGTGGTTGTCAGTAAATGAGACATTTTTTAGATGGATGTCAAAAATGCTTTCCTTAATAGGAATTTAATTGAAGAAGATTATATGCAACCTCCTCTTAGTCTTTCTATTGAACCGAACAAGGTTTGTCACTTTCGACGTGCTCTTTATGGCCTTATTGTCACATTCGACGTGCTTTTATGGCCTTAAATAAGCTCCACGAGCTTGGTTTACCAAGTTTAGTTCTACCATCTCTCGCTTGGGTTACTTTGCTAGTCATTATGATTTTGCCTTATTTCTTCGTTGCACCGATAAATGCACTATTTTGCTTCTCCTATATGGAATGATATGATCATATCTGGTGATGAACTTAGTGGCATTTACGAACTCAAAAAATTTTCTCAGTCAGTAATTTGAGATGAAAGATTATGGACATCTTAGCTACTTTTTGGGTCTTGAAATCACTTATTCTACAAATGGACTTTATATTACTTAAATCAAGTATGCTTTTGAACTTTTGTCTCAAGCTAGACTCACTGATAGCAAGACTGTTGACACTGTAGTTGAATTTAATGTGCATCTGACTCCCTCGGGGGGGGGGGGGGGAACTATTGTCTAATCCCTCTCTTTACAGATGCTTGGTTGGCAGCCTAGTTTATCTCATTGTCATTTGTCTAGATATTTCCTATGCTAACTATAGTTAATGGAAATTTTGGACTTGTCAAGAGTTGACGGCAAAGCTTGAGGCTCATTGAAGCTAGTGTCTTATTGGTCCTTTTTGGTCCCACTCCAAGCCACATACTAAAGTCCAATTGAAAAGACCTAAAAGGCTACCTCAATTAGATAATCAATTATAAAGGGAGAAACATACAAAATTTTTTAAGCGGGTGTAAGAGACACTATTATAAAATAGTGTGTATGTGAGTGTGAGATACTTTATCATTCTCCTTTAGAAATTGATTGAGAGACTACACTTCTTGGGCGTTAGTGGAATTGGAGTGAAAATTAAAAGTATTCTCAAGTGCTTCTGATCTTCTGTTTTGAAATTCACCACATCAAGGTACGCTCTCTTATTTTTAAATTCTGAAATTTACATAAGGCATATTATCAATTACGAATGAAGTAGATTCGTTAAATTTTCCGCTGTGTATGTTATATATGCGATACAAACATTTAATTATCCATCATCCATGTGAGACACTAGGATCATAACATTAAAAAAAATACCCTAATAAATAATTACCAATTGTGTCTCCTTCATCATGTCTTGGTATATTCAAAATTGTCATATAGTATGGAAAGCATAGACCCAGCTATTCGCCTTCTGTACCCATGTCCAACACGTATGGGACATGGTGTATGCCTAGGACATGGCTCACTAGTGTCCCAACCATTTTTTCAAAATAGAATGAACACGGCTGGGACATGGCAAGAACATGTATGGAAACGCCTCTTGCCAAAAAAAAAAAAAAAGTTTCGTTCTTGCTCTTATCGCAAAGCAGCGCAATTAGTTTCTCAACCTCTGCTTGCTTCTCCCTCAAGCTGCAGATCTCCTTGTTGTATCTTCAAATTGCAGAAGTGTCTCTTCCTTTCGCCTCTCTTCTCATTTCAGGCTTTATTTCTATTTCTCTCTTTCTTGGTGGCATGTAAACTTTAAAGCTAATTGCAGCTTCTTTTGTACACCCAATGTCCCAAGATAATTTAGGGCCTGTTCGGTAATTTTGTTATAGTAATATTATTTTAGTGTTGTAGAAATATATATGAGTGAAAAATTATTATGAGAATACGTGCTATGTTGTTTAAACAACAAAAACTATTGTTTGAATGACATAACCAAACGAGCCTTTCCACCCCCCAGAACTTTACTGCTTACAAAGATGTCAAAAGTCATTGTCAGCTTTTGTACGTTTTTAAGTTTTAACCCCAACCCCACGTGAAGAGTACTAGTTCAAGACTACTTTTTTACATCTCTTTTTTCTTTTTTCTTGAAGAGATGTATGTATTACTTTTATTGGGCTTGGGCTTCAGCAAGAATATTGGGTTAAGAATTGACAATTTAGTGAAAAACATGGATTTAATGGTTGTATATTCACTTTATATTATCTAATATCTTTTATTGTTATTAAATTGATATATTTTTGCTTTCTCAAAAAAAAAAAAAAAAATTTTGATATATTTTCAACACACTATATATATATATATATACATGTTTAGCATTATATTAAAAAATGCTTAACTATATATAGAAAATATAAATTAAAATTTATTTAATAATTAATTAATATACATATTACTGCGGTACTTATATTTTACTTTTTCAAAAATTGTTATATTGTTATACCGTATCTGTATACTTACTCATACTTGTATTTGTGCATGTGCTTCCTAGCACATATGAGTGTATTTAGATATCACTTATTTTGCTGAAACTGAAAAATTATTATTGAAAGGCTTGTAGATAAAGGTAAAAGTTAGTTGAAATAGTTCAGTGAGGCCCATGAATAGTGCCAAAAAGTGCAGTGGGACCTATGAATAGTAGAAAAATAAGTTGAATAGTGAAATAATTTTCATTTTTCACCCCTACCCAAACACACACATAGCCGAAAGCTTTTTAACTCAACTGATACTTTCTAATATTTCTAACTAAAAATTCTTGAGTTTAAATCCCTCCAACCCCAATTTTCGAAATATCAACCAAAAAATAGTGGTGTAGCCCTGTTTATAAATTTTTTAAGCTCCAAGATTTGAGTTTTTAAGCTGAACATTTTGCGTGATGACCAATTGTAATGATGAATATAATTTGCCCTATTTGAGTTTTGTAAGCCCACTTAGTTGGATTAGCATATCACTCAGCTTCTTGATTTTGGGAGGGAAAATTACATAACATTGTGTAAATCTAAGATTTACAAAAACTTAAAATTTCACCGTGTAATGGTGTCTCTCTTTTTAAAACGAATAAAATCAGCTTGTTCCTCTCTCTCTCTCTCTCTCTCTCTCTCTCTCTCTCTCTCTCTCTCTCTCTCTCTATATATATATATATATACTTTTTTTATGGGACTATTCTGTTTTATTTGTTTCTAAATCTAAAGGGAAAAGAGATTCTATATACATTGTAAGTCCAAATTCATGAAATTTGTCCTTGTTTGAGTGCTTATATGAGGTATGAAATTAGCATCTACACTTTATGCTCTGTTTGTTTCGACGTAAAATATTTTCAAATGTAAAACATTTTACTTTGAAAATATTTTACCGAAAAATATTTTCATTTTACGGTGTTTGGTAGCATAGATGAAAATGTTCAGGCTTTGTAAAAATTTTCCAATCTCACAACCCACCAGATCACTGCAAAGTCCACCTAGATCAGAGCAAATCCAACCAAATCAAAGCAAAATTTTGTCCAGTTGGAGCTATTGAAGCATCATCGATAAATCTAAAGTCACAACTCAGGAAAAACACAACAGCAATCATCATATCTACCCCACCAAGCTACACATGAAACCCATCAAACAATCCAAGTCACCCGTGAATCCACCGTCAACCCACCACCATGACAAACAAAACCCACACCTGAAATCCATCAAACGCACACGCCGTCCACCAAGCCACCATCACCTCGCCTCTGCCACCGTTGACAAACACAAACCATACCCAAAATCCATCAACACAAAAATCATCCACTCACCATATCCATAGCAATCCGACCCACCAAAAGCAGGTCCGCCACAGTCTGGCCTCCAGAAACTCAACTTGAAAATATTAGAGTAAGTGGAGATTGGAGAACTATTCGATGAATGATTCTGACCTCTTCAATCTTGGTCTTGATGGGTGATTTCGAAGCTGAAGAACCAGATTGGATTTGGTAGGGAGTGTGGCGCCACCGGTGGTCTGTTACTGGTGGGTGTTGTTGGTGGTCTCACCAGTTTGGCTTGGTAGAGTTTGAGAGAGGGAGAGAAGAAGTGTGAGAGTCTAGGCACAAACTTTGGTCAAACTGAAAATTTTTTACAACTTTGACTATATTTTACCTCCAAACAAACGCTTGAAAATAGAAAAATATTTTACAGAAAATATTTTACTTCGAAACAAACGGAGTGTTAATCTCTAAGCAGTAACTTGTGGGAGTTAGTGGTTAGAGCAAAACACAAGGGGACATTTTTTTTATTGTCAATTTTATTAAATTTCAATTTTGTCCTTCATATCATTTTTTTGCCTAACCGTTACTCTATGTTGTAAAATGGTCTCTAACTTTTGAAACATGTTATTTTAATTCTAAACCTTTTTTTCATGTGTCAAAATAGTCATTGTCACTAAATTACATTACAAAGATTTTCAGTATCAAATATGACGAGAAGCTAAGTTAAAAACATAGAGCAAGAACGATTGAAATGTAATATAGCCTATGCCATTAGGGTATAGGAATTTTAAATAGTTTAATAGCACCTTTGCACAGTCACAATTTTGTACATGAGAATGATATATTTATTCAATGCTATTCTTTCAGCTTCTAATGAAGGAAGTTACGTGGCTTGGACCAATCGGTTGGGAACATATTTTATGGATCACGATCTTTGGGACATTGTTGAAGCAACCACCAAACCTCCTATGCCTGAAGATGATGAAATTGCTTTCAAGGCATGGAGCAAGAAGAATGCATTGGCTTTATATTTGATCAGAGAATCCTGTGGCTCGAACACATTTCCTTCTATAGGGACGATTAGTGAGGCCAAAAAGGCCTGGGATACTTTGGCAGAAAAGTTCAAGCCTGGTACTGACTCAACTATCTCTCCTTTCTATGGAAAATACTAAAATAGGCTTAAAGTCTGCAACCTGATGATAAAATTATTTAAATTAAATTTTAGAAAATTAAAAAAAAAAACTTTAAAACCTTTGTACACATTAGCTTGCAAGGGGACAAAAAAATGGGTTCCTGTGTTTTTTTTTTTATATGTCAAACTAGTCATTAACATTTTAAATGTGTTAGTTTAATCACTCATATTTGGGTAATAAATGTTCAAATTTTTGATCTCCATAATTAAAAAAAAAAAAAATTAAGAGGAAGAAAAATTGAATCTCCCTTAAATATTGAATTCCAATAATTGAAAAATTCACATGATTGAATAATGTGAATAATGTAAATAAAATTAATACATCAGAAAATAATTTAGTTATTATTAAATTTAATATTGTAATATAAATTAATTGGGTTTATACTTGTCAACAATTTTTTTAATTAATTGTTACAACAATAATTACAAATGCACTTAAATGTACTGTTAGATCCATAGCTTATTTTTCCTTACAAGCTTGATAGTCTAACTTGCACGTACAATGAATAATTTAAAAAATTAAATATTTTCAAATCTCAAAAAAAAAAAAAAAAAGTGAGGAAATAAATAAATGAAAAAAAGAATAATAAAATTTGTGGCATAAATATGAGATCCACATATTAAAAAATAAGAATAGCATCCAAAGTAGATATAATCTTCAATGGAATAGATATAATCATATAATAGCATTTGTGTGGACTTTGCAATTAGGATACATGTTGAAGGGTAAAGTTTTAAGATCTTGAAACTTCATAACTTGGAAAAATTATTAGGTACTCCCGGAGTATCATAAATGCGTACTCACTCCTTTCACATAAATGGTAGGTCCTACCATGAATTTAATTAGTGGGACCTACTATTCATGTGAGAGGAAGGAGTATGCATTTATAGTATTCCGGGAGTACACAATAATTTTCCCATTACTTGGGCTTCAAAGCTTCAGGATAATCTGTAGCATCATTTTTTTTTAATCAAAGTGAATATTAGAGCATGATTAAAGGTAGAACATATTATTATTATTATTATTATTATTATTATTATTATTTATCAAAAGAAGAGGTCGAACATATAATCGATAAAATTTAATGTGATAAATATTCGCAATAAAAAAAAAAGTGAAAGAAGCCACCAAAACTGATGGAGCTAAATGCGTTTTCCGAAGGAATATAAGTAGGATTTTTACAAGTGAAACAGTAGAAGTTTTATTCATGTGGAATTATAAAACTGGAGGAATTAATTGTTCACCAAATTTAGGAGTGTCCTTTATCCAAATTACACCGGTGTCAATTTCTTCTGCTTATTTGGCTAACCCTAATTCAGCAAATATTTAGCAAATATATACGGAAACAATAATCATGGTTTTAGTTGAAATAGAATTTTATATTTTTTAAAACTTTTGTTTTTGTAAAGTATTTTTTAAAAGTTAGTCACGTATGTCTATTGAAGATTTTAAAATTAGGTAAATTAACACTTAAAATTGTTGATAAAAATCAAGTATTAAAAAATTGTAGATAATTCATAAAGTGAAGAGGAAAGATAAAAAAAAGAAAGAGAAGTTGATATTAACAATTAAGGGGAAAAAATAATATGTAAAACTTAATAAATTATAAGAGAAGAAGATAAAAAAAAAAACTATTATATCTAATTTTTTTTAATCTAAAAAGTATAAACAAATAAGTGAAATAATGTTGCTATTTTTTTTACTTGCAGTAATATAATTTAAGTAAAAAAAAGTAAAAAATAAATTAATAACAAAAGAATAAGATGAAGAATTTGGATTGTAATCAAATTAAGATTTTTATTAACTTAGAAATTATAGGAGAAGATGATAAGAACAAAAAAAATTATATCTATTTTTTAGAAAAAAAAAAAAAAAAAACTTCTACATTTTGATGAAGCCACTTAGTGCAACCACAACTTCTAATTCTAGCTTTTATTATATAGTATACTAGTTGCTAATCCATGTTATGCACGGAAACCTACCTATTTGTGAGGGAGACTAAAATAATTTTATAAAATCTTAAATTAACTAAAAAAGTACATCATTGCATGATTTGCTCTTGTATGACTTCAATTTGTATTATAATTTGATGAAGAAGTTATTACTTAAACGTGCAATGACTTACAAAAAATTTATCAGACAATTTCAGATATTACAAAAAAAAAAAAAAAAACTCAAAAATACAGATATTTAAAACTTCTAAAAGATAAAAAAATATTAAAAAATCAGATAATTCACTGTTTAGAAATTATTGAAACAAAACAAAGTATATATGACTAAAAAATAGAAAAATATAGGAGAAAGATGGGTTACATTGAAAAGAATAATCTATGACTATAACTATTGAAAGGAATTAAAAGATTTAGAGTCTACAAATTATAGATAATATATGTGTGTGTGTGCGCACGCGTGTGTTAAAAGTTCTAAAATGCCAAAAAAGATATATAATTAAAGAATAAGTTATTGAAAAAATTCAAAAAATATATGACTATTCAAAAGCGAAATATAAGATAAATAAAAAAATGTAAGAAAAAAAAAGTACACGAACTCATAAAATAATAAGTTTTAAATTTTAACGGGTCTAAACTTTAAACGAACCTTATCAACATGTTGCCCATGCTAAAAAATGTTGAGTAGAAGCCCACGTTTAAACAATGAAAGTTATACCTCCTCTAAATATGCTTTCATGTCGTGAGATGAAGCAAAGACATGCAGTAATAGTAACGTTAAAAAGAGTTTGGTGGTTTATTTACAAAAATTATTTTTTAAAAAATACAAGAAAAACCATAATATATATATATATATATATATATATATATATATATATATAACAAAGTAGAGGAGAAGAAAATAACAAAAGAAGAGCTCATACCACTACTTGACTTTTTTTTTTTTTTTATTAAAAATATTGATGTTTGCACTGCTTTTATAGTGTTCATGATTAACCATACAAATTCAGAGATAAATTATTAATGTTTGAGTTGGAGTTTAAGATTGGACTTGTTAGAGAGATAGAGTTTCACTTATTGTTAAGTTTGGATTAAACAAAAATAATTTACAACCAAACCGGCATTTAATAATTTACAACATATTTTAAATGAGACACTATATAGACTTTTTATTTACAACATATTATGCAGAGAATAACCCAAAAATAAAAGAAGACACAACAAATAAAAAGTAAAAATAAAGAAATATCAATGAGAAAGCAAAGGATGTTAATAAACCAAAGAAGAGAAAAAAGATTTATAAGATTCTTGTGAAAACCAAAAAGTCTTTGCAATAATAAGCCCAAAAGAGTGAAAGAGAAAGTGAGCGTGGAAGTTTATCAAATTGCTTATTTAAAATATATACCACATAATATATAAGAAAAACAGAGAATACCAATCAACTACCTGAATTTGCTATGAAATTTACCAGCTTTACACTTCGGTTTCCCCATGTCTTAGACTTAATGCTCGTCCATGATTAAAAAAGAAATGATGACTCACTAAGATAAAACAGTCAATAAAAGAGAAAACAAAACAACAAAAAAAATTAAAAGTGAAGCATAAAAGATATACTACGGTTTCTTCTTGATGACAGCTGACAGTTATTTGTTTTAATATATACTTATATATTGAAACTTAGCAAAATGAAAAGGTCCTATGTTTTTGTGTTTTTAAAAATGTAGACATGACAATAATTTGTGTAGTCACGTGGCGTACTGAGAAGTGGTCAACAAAAAGTCACACGTTTCGACTATTAGTTATTATATATATATACGTATATATATATAGATGATATGATATGGCATGGTATGATTTGTTGCTACTCAAATAAGTTTGCTAAAACTTTGTAGGTTAATTGTCTTGGAAATTACAACTTCACAAATAGCCATAAAAATAAATAAATTACAGATTTTGGTGGGTTCGTGTGTGAGATAGTAGGCTAATTTGAAATGTAAAATTATTGTGAATTTTTACTGTGTCCTTAAACTTTATTGATACTGAAATTCAAAATATACCGGAGAACAAGTAGTAGTTGGAATGTAGATGTGAGAATGGTTTCATTTCAATTTATTCTCTGAAATGACGAAAATGTTTGCAGTAAGTGACAACAATAGGATCAATGACTACGTTAATTATGTGACCTTTTTCAAGACTTTGCAAAGTGGTGATTGGAAAGATGCAAATGAGTTCCTTAGACTCCACCCGGAGGCAGTAAGTGCAAAAATCACAGTTATGGGCCAGACGGCTCTTCATGTTGCTGTTGCTGCTGGACATGTGCGTATAGTGGAGGAGTTGGTGAAGCAAATGCCTGAAGAGAGCTTGGAAATACGAGATATGAATGGTTTAACAGCTCTACACCAGACGACTATGGGTGGAAATTACCGTATGGCGGAGTTCATGCTTAGAAAGAACATGAACTTGATTAGCATTGGAACTAACCGTAAATATATTCCAGTTACTATGGCTATTACCAATGGGCATGTAGAATTGGCTCGTTATCTCTATTCGCTCACTCCGCTGGAAGATCTAATGCCCGAAAAAGGCAATAATGGTGCTACGCTTTTTACCCAGGCTATATATACTAGAACTTTGGGTAAGAACTCTTCGTCAAACTATCCATTGGCTGTTATTTCTGAATATTCAAATCTTTGCCATATAATTCCTTTTCGTTCATTAATTTTTTTCCTCATGGTACAACACTATAGATATTGCTTTGGATTTAATCCAGCGTTGTCCACGTTTGGCTGTTGCTTTGGACAAAGAGGGTTGCTCCCCTCTGTACGCATTGGCTTGTATGCCTTATGCTTTCCAGAGTGGACATCAACTTGTGTTTTGGAAACAATGGATCTACTCATGTTAGTACAACTCTCCCCTTACTCTTTATTCTTGCTTTTTATTAATTTGTTTTAATACATGTGATGCTAAGAATAATACAAATTTACTATATAAGTTTTACAAATTAATGTATTACCAATCACCAAAAATCAATTCAACTTTTATTTATTCCTAGTAGTCGCAACCTTAACTTTTTTTTTTTTTTTTTGCTAAGCAGTCGCAACCTTACTTGATATGTGGGAATATGTAACTATTTTGTGATGAAGTGTTATCAATCAATCAATATCTAATCTGATCTAATTTATAGATATTTAAGGGTCTGTTTGGATACCGTTTATTCGCTTATTCTGCTGAAATTAAAAACTTGTTGCTGAAAGTACTATAGATAAAGGTAAAAGTTAGTTGAAATAGTACAATGGAGTCATTAATCTAGCAAAAATAAGCTGAATAGTGAAATAATTATAATTTTCATTGCTTTTTATCCGCACACTAAAAGTTAAAACGTAGCATTTATTGTTGTTATGTTTTTGTTGAGTCACATCATCGCCCACATTATCTATTTATTTTTTTATTTCTTTTTAAACTTTTCTTCTCCCTATCCTATAAATAAAAATAAAAACTCTTTTTTTTTTCTTCCTGTTAGTCCACACCTACAATTACATTTTTTTCCAACATTTTCTTCTCCTTCTTTACCTCTTTATCTTCCCATTACTCTCTAGTTTTCTGTTACACTTCTTTCATCATTTTCTCTTTCTTATATGTTGATCCTTATTCTCCTCATTTTATTTTGTATTAATTTGATATCATTTTTCCTAATTAGTTTATATTTTTCCCATACGAAAATTGTGACTACTCTCTCTCTCTCTTAGTGGATTTTTGTTCATTTCTATAATCTTTTAGTATTTTTTTTTTTTGGTATTGTTTTTTAAATTTCCCATCACAAAGTCTTCTATCTCCTATTTATAACTTTGGTAAAAGTTTGGCTTGGGTTAATACTTTATTTATTTATTTTTTTTAGAAAAAAGGAATTTGAGATTACATCGAAACACAATATACATGGCTATGAATTTGAATATGTTTACCAATTGTTTGAGTAATAAATTATTATAAAGGCTATTTTTTTTATTCCTTTGGTTTTATTTCATTTTTGTACTAGTCGCTAACCAATGCGACGCACAGAAAAATTCCAAAAATGAAGAACTCCAATGCATATGCTACTTATTACCACAGTTTTAAAAGCCAATATGGGCAAAGAATTGAAATAGAGAGTGGTTTTCAGTTTTATGGTTGGACCAATGGTCAAACCGATGATGTCATAAATAAATACTTAATGAGTATAAATTAAAAAAATAAATTATTAATTTTATAGCTAGTCATTTTAAATATAAAAATTAAATAATAGTAAAACATTAAAAATTAAGGGGGCGTTTGGTACATGCACTTAAAAACATGTGTTTTGTTATTTGAAAACATGTGTGGAAATACGTGTGAGTAAAAAAGTGTGTGAAAATACATGTAATGTTATTTAAAAACTGTTTGAAATGTTGTACCAAACAGTTCTTAACTTACCAACTTTTGGACATGACTTAACAAAATTCAACCAAAAAAAAAAAAAAAAAACATATAGCGGCTGCCACTACAAAGTATTTTAGTTATTTTTTAATTTTTCAAATAACAAAGTGTAAGTGCACCAATGGGGTCTTTTTTCTCTCCCGTGTAGGAGCTCTTTTCCTCTCGAGTCATCTCGAGTCTTTTTCTCTCTACCAGTGCTTAGGAGGTTCTCTCTCATTCAATTTTTTGCAGTTTTTTTCACTTCTTTGGCCTAGATTAGGCTTGTCTTATCTACCTACTCTGGTGGCCAACTGATATTTTCAAGTCAAAATGGATCAAGACTTGATAGAAGGGATGGACCATATGCGCTTAACCAAGGAAGAAGAAGCCCAGATTGCAGTTTCAGGGGAAGACAAATTTGAGCTTTTGGAAGAATGCTCTCTTAGTTTGGTGGGGCAACTCTTAACGGACAGGAAGCAGAACCAGTGAGCACTGAAGAACACGCTTGGCTTGGCTTGGCTTGGCTTGGCTTGGAAAGCAAGCCTAGATTTGAGGACTGTACAGGTTGGAAATGATATCTACCAGTTCAAGTTTTCAAATGATAATCAGCTAAAGTGAGTGGAATCAAATGGCTCATGGAACTTTGAAAATAATCTTCTCCTCATTCAAAGATGGAAGAGAGGGATGACAACAAACAACATCAACTTTACCCATTCACCATTCTGGCTACTAGTATGGGGTCTTCCTTTTGATATGATATTGGAAAATATTGGAAAAGATATAGGGAATAGCATTGGAAATTTTCTGATGGCAAATTCTAGGTCATGGTCATCGGACCAAGCAAAATACATGAGAATTCGTGTAGATATCCCTCTAACAAACCGCTAAGGTGGTGTGGAATGGTGGCCAATTTGGAAGAAGTGTATTAGATCTATTTCCAATACGAAAGGCTTCCCATTTTTTGTTTTCTATGTGGGATAATAGGGCATGATGATCGCCACTATCAATTGGGGGTGAATAATAGAAATGAACCCTAGAAATATGGGGAATGGCTAAGAGCCCAAGGGGAAAATCAAATGGGAGGCTTGAAGAATGGTCCAAAAAAAATTTTTGCTACACCAATTGATCACCAAGATCTAGGCGGAAGAAGACAAAGTACAGTATCAGGGGCAAAGGAAGGTAGGAGGCAAGAAGCAGTGTGGCAAAACTAAGAAGCAAGAAATTTTCTTGGAAAAAATGTTGATGTAAATCAGCCTGAAGTGACAGTTGATGGAGACAAACTCCTTGGAGAAGAATTTTCAAATTCAAATTCAATGAAACCAAGAAGAAAATGATAGACACCATGGTTTTAAAAACCGATACGATGAAAGAATCGAAAAAGAGGCTAATTATTGGTTTTTTGGTCCGATCGGGGTCTGACCGATGGTCGAATCGGTGACGTCATTAATTAATAATTTTTTAAATTATATAAATAAATAATGATGAATATATTTTATTTTTATAATATTAATAATTTTTCACAACTTATATAATAAATATCATTTAAATATTAAAGGTAACTTACTATATTTGTTCATAAATATGGTTAAAACTTTAAAAGAAACACATACAGCTACTAGACTTTCTAAGCTCCACCAAAAAAGAAAAAGAGATAATAAATAAATAAATTAAAAAATCCACCTTACTTCTCCCAGCCATTACTAACAACTAACACCCACCCACTTTTTGACTTTCATGACATAGCATTTACTTCTCCCAACTCCCAAGACTCAGCCTTTCCACTTTTCTAATAGAAATCCATCAAAATCCAAATTGGCAATTTCCCATAAGGCCATAACCTGTCATTCGTCTCTCTCTAATCTATCTCTCCTTCTTACCTTTTCTGCCAAGCCCGTCCATCACTCCATCTCTCTGCAACATATCACTTATCAATAGTTCAAACTTCAAACCAAAATACCTTCCTCCACCCTTCTCATGTTGCTTCTCTTACCTACTTTCCAAATTTTATTTTACTTGCAGATTTGAAAGTTTCATCCACCAAATCTTATTTACAACTGATCTAAGATTTTCAAAATGAGGAAGAGAAATCATTCATTCCCATCATTCACAGCAGCAAAGTAACCGTTGCACCAATGAGAGAGGCCGAATAGGGAAGAAATCAAGAGAACCAAAGTCATTTTCTCTGTATTTTGCAAAACCGGTTCAACCATACCGGTTTTCGGTTTTACGGTTGAACCAGCCGGTTTTTGATTATTTCTAGTTTTTAGATGATATCCGGTTTTTAGTTATAACCGGATCGGATTGTAAGCCAATTTCCGGTTGAACTGGTCGGACCGGCCGGTCTGGTTTTTAAAACCATGGTGGGCACACACTATAGAAGGAAAAATGAAGGAGGGAGGGAATCAGGTGTAATTGAAGACTATGAGAGGTCTGTAGATAGTGACTCTTGGGGCCCACAATTGGGCAAAAGGGCTATGCAATGTAAAGAGTGCCAAAAGATAACAAGCCCAATGAAAATACAAAATGAGCCAAATGAAGGAACAGAGACTAACAAAGAAAAGGAAAAGGTCCAAGCAAAAAATGGAAGGTGGAAGAAATTCGCAAGGGGGCAGTAAAAGAACAACAAAGAAGAGATGGAAGTAAATGAAAGTATGGTGGGAACAAAGCGAAAACTTTGGGGAGAGGAGAAGTTAGAAGATGAAGGTAGGAAAAAAAAAGATCTTGTGAAGGTGAGTCCTTTTCTTTTGATTTAACAGGAATAGCTGCTAAGAAGCACCGTTGAGAGCCATGGATACCTTAAGTTGGATTTGCCGGGGAATTGAGAATCCTTTGACAGTTCAAGCATTGCACGACTTAGTGCAACAACGTAGTCCCAAAATAGTCTTCTTAATGGAGACAAAAGTAGGCGTTAAAAGGATGGTGAAGGTGAAGGAAAGAATTGGTCTACCAAATGGCTTGATAATCCTTAGTGAAGGTAGAAGTGGGGGAATGACTCTCTTATGGGTTAGAGATTTGGACGTTGAGATCAAAAGCTTCTCAAGATCCCACATCAATGCATTTGTAATAGACCCTAAGTTAGGTTTCAAATGGAGGATGAATCGTTTTTACGGAAACCCGAAAGCAATCCTGAGGAAGGAATCATGGAATATACTCCAGTTCTCAATTCCCAATACCATTTGTCATGGATGTGTATGAGAGACTTTAATGAAATTGTGTCAGCAATGGAGAAATTAGGAGGCTCGGATAGAGCCCAATAGCAGATGGTAGGCTTAGGTAGGCTATAAATACTTGTGGGTTCCAAGATATGGGGTATGAGGGCCCTGAGTTCACGTGCAACCAAAGATCGGGTGGGGGAAGAATTCAACTATGGTTGGACAGAGTTCTTGCTACAGTGGATTGGGCAGAGCATTATCGAAATGCTATAGTGTTTCATATTGTGGAATCAACCTTTGACCATTGTGCTATTTTATTGATAGACCAACAACACCCAACAATATATCAGAAGAGAAGGTTCCACTTTGAAGCGGCTTGGACCAGATATCATGAATGCAAGGAAGTTATATAGGAAACATAGATAAATTTTGCCATGGTACACAATCAACAGCTGTGTTGGTTGAAGGCCTAAGGAATGTGCAACTAGGTTATCTAGATGGAGTCAAATTGATATAGGCTAATATCCTCAAAAAATCCAAGAGAAAAGGAAAACTTTCCAAGCCTTTGTTCAAGAGGATAGAGATGGTAGTAGAGAACTAGAGATAGATGTGCTACGAAAAGAGATTAATGAGCTTTTGGAAGAAGAAGAAAACAGATGGGATCAAAGATCAAGAGTTCAGTGGTATCGAAAAGGTGATAGAAATACCTAGTACTTCCACTACAAAGCATTTTAAAGAAAAAGGAAAAAAGAGATTAGAGGACTATGGAACAAGGATGAGAATGTTAGGAATGCTATATGCATATGGATAATAATTGTTGTATTGAGATTTAGTTAGTTAGTTAGTTAGAATTCCAAGCATGTTAATCACATTTAGCACATGTTGGAATTATTAATGCACATGGTTAATCACATTTAGCACATGTTGGAATTATTAAGGCACATGGAGAATAATAGAACCAATAGGATGAGGCCATGTGGGCCAATGAGATTAGAGCTAGTCTCCTATAAATACATGATTGTAATCCAATATGAGATATCAATTGAAGAATAAATCAACTTCTTAGTGCATTAGTGCATCTCTCTCTCTTTTAATCTATTTCTTTCTCTACGGAGGGTGACTACCTCGAATTAAGTCAATCTCCCTATAATTCCTATCCATTTCCCTATAATTCCCATCAATCTCCATTAGGAACCACCGGGTTCCTAACATTTGGTATCAGAGCCGTCGATCTTGAGACGGGTGAATATGACCAACAAGAAATCTTGGAGGACTTACAAAAAATGATGAATGAAGTTTCAGAGAATGTCAAGGCCATGGTTGAATCTAACATGACCATGAAAGAAGAACTCTTAAGATTGCAACAGGATCTTGAGAACATTACGGAAGAGTAGTTACAATCTCTTGATTCAATGAAACTCGAAGAACAAATCAAGTTCCAAGAATCCACTACTGTTGTTGCAAGCCGAGATGTTGATTTTTGGGTTAAAGTGGATGATGATATACATGTACATGCTGCCTTTGAAGTTTAGTCAAAAGAACCAACAAAGAAGGTGATGATGATCTTCCAAGAACCAATTCTTGATGCAACAATGGAGGCTTTCATTCAAGAGTCTATGGTTTAAGAATTGGCAATCCAAGTGTCGGTGATCCAAGAATCCAAGATACAAGCGCCAAGAATTTTAATGGTTTTAGAATCAAATGAGGTCTTGAGGATACAAGAATATTTTAAGGTTCAAATAAACAATGAGACCTTGAAGATTGAAGAACCATTGAAAGCTCAAGAATTCAAGCAAAGTTTGAAGATCTACAAAAAAGAAACCTTCATGTGCATGAGACCGCTTGTCAAAGAGAAATGCATTAATATGGTGATCAAAATGTCATAACGGTAATGGTCCATTGGAAGATCTCCTTTGATGAAGATGCTATTTCACAACAACATCTTGTGGGCAAGGTGTTTTCAAGGAGAGGGAAATGTTAGGAATGCTATATGCATATGGATAATAATTGTTGTATTGAGATTTAGTTAGTTAGTTAGTTAGAATTCCAAGCATGTTAATCACATTTAGCACATGTTGGAATTATTAATGCACATGGTTAATCATATTTAGCAAATGTTGGAATTATTAAGACACATAGAGAATAATAGAACCAATAGGATGAGACCATGTGGGCCAATGAGATTAGAGGTAATCTCCTATAAATACATGATGGTAATCTAGTATGAGATATCAATTGAAGAATAAATCAACTTCTTAGTGTATTAGTGCATCTCTCTCTCTTTTAATCTCTTTCTTTCTCTATGGAGGGTGACTATTTCGAATTAAGTCAATCTCCCTACAATTCCTATCCATTCCCCTATAATTCCATCAATCTCCATTAGGAACCATCGGGTTCCTAACGGAGAAATGGTGTGAAGATTTGGGAGGCATTGCAAGCATAGCAATAAAGTACTTTAAAGAATTGTTCTCAACCTTTTACCCAACCAAATTAGAGGAAGTAGCTAAATTAATCCCAAGAAGAATTACTCCAGAGATGAATGAGCAGCTCACAAAGGAATTCCATAGAGAAGAGGTTATTCATGCCATCCATAATATGCACTCGATAAAAGCCCCTGGCCTTGACAGTATGTTTGCAATTTTTTACCAAAAATACTAGGATGTTATTGGCAATGATATTATTAATATTGTTCTAAATGTCCTTAATTCAAATGCATCAATAGCACCCCTAAATCAAACAAACATTGCTCTCATACCAAAAACAAACAGCCCATCCAAAATGAATGAATTCTGGCCTATAAGTCTTTGCAATGTGAATTACAAAATGATATCCAAAGTCCTGGGTAATAGATTAAAACCAATCTTATCCATCATTATTTCAGAAAACCAAAGTGCCTTTGTCTAAAGTGCCACTACTACCCATCTTCTCTTTGTAGATGATAGCATTTTATATTGCAAAGCAAATGGGCAAGAAAGCAGGGAATTGCTAAGGATCCTTAAAAAGTATGAAGAAACTTCAGGACAAAAGATTATCACAGATAAATCCTGTATCTTTTTAGCCGAAATACAGAGGAGGAAAAAAAAGAAGAGGTGAAAGGCGTTCTCGATCCAATGCAAAATACTCAGCCAAAAAAATACCTGGGGCTCCCTTCTATGATTGGTAGGTCCAAGAAACAAGTCTTTAATGAAATAAAGGAAAGGGTGAGAAAGAAGCTCATGGGATGGAAGGAAAAATTATTATCTATTGGAGGGAGGGAAATTCTAATTAAAGCCATGGCTCAAGTGATACCAACATATACAATGGGGTGTTTCTTGCTCCCAAAGAGTCTTTGTGATAACATTGAAGGAATGATGAGGAATTTTTGGTAGGAACAAAAGCATCAAGATTCCAAAATTTCTTAGGTGAGCTGGTTAAAATGTGCAAAGCAAAAAGGGAAGGAGGCATGGGTTTTAAGGATCTCCAAGCTTTCAATCCTGCTATGCTTGCAAAACAGGGATGACGGATGTTTGAAGAGCCATTTTCACTGATGGCCCACCTATACAAAGAAAAATTCTTCCCAAATTGTGATGTTCTTAAGGCTGGTATGGGAAGCAATCCATCTTATGCTTGGAGAAGCATCCACAAAAGTTTGGAGGTTCTTTAGAAAGGCACTAGGTGGAGAGTGGGAAATGGTAAATTGATACACATTTGGGATGATAAATGGTTGCCAAATCCTACAACCTATAAGGTGATATCCACTTCAAAAGAATTTGGAGACTTTCCAATGGTATCATCACTCATAGATGAGGACACTAAAAGGTGGAGAGGAGATAGGCTAGATGAAATTTTCTTACCTTTCGAGGTGGAAACTATTCTCAATATTCCCATTAGTCACCTCCTACCGGAGGACTCTGTAATATGGGTGGGCAACAAAAAAGGAAATTTCATTGTGAAGAGTGCTTATTATGTAGCCAAGGAAATGTTGGATTCAGTCATGCAGAGCGAGTCCTTGAGGGTAGATGTGCGAGCCTCTTTGTGGAAGGGGATATGGCAATTGAATATCCCAGAAAAAAAATCCGAATCTTTGCTTGGCGATTGTGTATGAATGCATTCCCCACCATGGTGAATTTGAATAGAAGAATCCAAGTTGATGTCCTATGTCCTATATGCAAAAACGAAGAGGAATCTGCGAAGCATGCCATCCTGAAGTGTGAGCTAGCTAAAGGCAGTTTGGTAAGTGGAGTAATGGACCAGGAAAAATATTGGATTGCAATTTTAACAATTTTTCTGGCTCTTTCTATAATAAAACATGGAACTAAAAGTGATCTGGAAAGATTGTTTGGAGTAGCCTGGGCAATATGGTTCCATAGTTTTTTTTTTTATTTTTTTTATTTTTTTTATTTTTTTATAATTTTGATTTGATTCCCTTAATTTATAAAAAAAATTTCCAGTATATTTTCTTAAATTCTTCAGTTTCACTTTTTTTCAACCTTTCATCTACTTTCACCATTCCTCTTCCATCTTAAATTTCATAAAAATTTCTTTTTCCCCTATTCCTTCCAAAGTTGTTCACGTAAAAAAAATGTCAATACTCTCTCTCTCCAAATTTGTTTCCTTTTTGGTGGAATTTTCTATTGGTACAACCATTTCTTTTCCCGCTAATGGTTTTTTATTTTTTGGTTATTGTTGATTTAATTGTCGTGTCACATTTGTTTCTTTTTTTGGCAAATTTGTATCGACTTTTGCATATTGAGGTATTTTGATATTTTAATTCTTGATCACAAGTTCTGTTTCTTTATCCCATTGGGTTGATTTGATTTGCGTTAATAATTAGTTGTTTTGCAACTTAGAATTTGATTTATTTTAGGGATCCATTTAGATGTTAAACTATGAGACTTTACTAAGTTTTGTTTATTTTTTAATCATTTTGGGATTAAAGATAACATTAAAATAGAATGTTACAAGTTAATTTTTTTTGAATGATGGGAAAACTCTATTTTTTTTCATTCCTTTTAACTATTATGATTGGAAAAACTTAATTCCCACTATATTCTATCACTAACAAATTGGCTCATATTGAGTAGATGAAAATTTTAATATAAAAATAAAGTAAATATATAATTTTTTATTTATAGGGAACACACAATTCATTACTTAAAAAAGAAAGCAATATGGCGTTTATTTTAGAAAAATAAATTATTGCCCATTGTTGGTTTGGTAAGGGTAATAATATTTCTCAATTAGTATTTAATACATTTAAAATGAAATTTTTTATGAGAAAAACACATTGTTACAGTTTTACAAATGACTAATCATAATATATGAATTTATGAATATCTTAGAAAATAAATTAAAAATTATATGTTATATATCTTTAGAAAATAACTAGATATTCCTACGCATTGCGCGGGCTTGCGACAGTCTTTATTTTCTTTGTCTTGATAGTTGACAATGATGTTGGGTTGATCATTTAATAATTTTTTTTTCTTCTAAATATGCTATATTGGCTATTGTTTATTTTAGTATGTTGTGCATGGACTTGGATAATGGGTGAATTAGAAATGGAATTCATAGATTGATGGGGTCGGAGACATAGTGGCTTTTGACAATTCCAACCAATTATTGGCTTTTGTTGGTAGTATGTTTGTCTTTGAACGACTAAAAAATGTTTCAAGGTTTATATAATCAATTCCCCTTTTAATATATACTGGACTCAAACCCTTGTGATGCATGAGAATATATAACTATTATGTAATGAAAATATATTGTAGTTTCTCCTCTCATTGGAGCACTCTCTCTCTCTCTCTCTCTCTCTCTCTATATATATATATATATATATATATAAGTTCTCCCTATTATTTAGGGTTCTCTAGAGGCTAGTTCCTTCTTGTTACATCCTTCTCAGATTTCTTTCTCGTCTCTTTTTGCTTCCCTTGTTGACGATGGATGAGGAGGAGGATATTGTTATTCTGGATGAGAGTAGAGTTTTTGACATTAAGGGCTACACTCTCAGTTTGATAGGTAAGTTTCTTACATGTAAACCCTTGAACCGATGGGCTGCTAAAGATGCACTTTGAAGGGTCTAGGTTCTAGGAGAGGACCTTCAGATAGAAGTAGGCTTGAATTTGTTTCAGTTCAAATTCCCATTTGAGTTTAAACTGGATCAAATTTTGTGAGGAGGTTTGTGGTCCTTTGATAATCAATTGCTGATGTTGCGTCGATGGAAGAAAGGGATGTGTACAAGCAGTGTGTTTCATGAACATGCCTCATTGTGGGTCCAAATCTGGGGTGCCCCTTTTGACATGTGGTCCCCTAAGGTGGCTAATGATGTGGGTGCTCGACTAGGGGTGGTTGAGGATTTTGAAACACAAAGGCGATGGGACGATTAGAATATCTTCCTTCAGGTTAGAGTAGAGCTCCCTATTTTGAAAACTCTCTGGAGGGGTGGCTTTTTGGTTGGTTCGGATGGGACTAGAACTTGGACTACATTCAAGTATGAAAGAATACAAATGTTTTGTCACTATTGTGGCCTCTTTCGTAATGATTTACGATACTGTGTCTCACATTGAAGAAGAAACGTGGTGTTGTGTGTGATTTGCAGTATCGGGATTTGCTTCGGGCTAATTTAGGACTCCCTCGCTCTACTCCTAAGCTTAACATTCCAACTTCCAAAGAATCCGGAGGATAAGCATAGGGAAGGGTTTTTTCAGTATGAACACTATGGAGGATAGTATATTTTAAAATGGGCCATTGGCGGCAAAGGCAAGGATAATGACGGTTGTAGGTCATAGTGAGGTCACTGCAAGAAACTCTAGGGAGGTTCAATGCTCTGAAAACGGTAACTCCCTTATAATTTTTGATTTTTTTTTGGTTACAAGATATAATTTCTACTCTAGCCTAATCTAAGCGTATTTGTGTGTGAAGCTCTTTCTTAGAGACTTAAACTCCTGCCTTTACATCCCACATCTCATAAGCAATTATACTTGTGGAGTGACCATTGCACCAAGGGTATGCGGTGATCGATTTGATTTCTAATTCTCAGGATCTCAACCCCACAAATTATGGTTTTCATGGAATCCAATAAGATGGGCCATTGGGCCCATGATGTTTGCTGAAGGCAGATTTATTCACCAAGGAGTTGAGAGTCACGTGTAGTCACTTATTGATCCGGTATAGGGCTCTCTTCGAACCCTAGTAAATGCACATGATTTGGCCCAAGCTAAACCCTCCTCAAAGTCCAAGAGTCACTAGACTAAGTATATTCAGATGGATTTTGTCCTTTCTAGTTATGAGGCTCTATCCAATTTTGCAGAGCCAAGAAAACATCCTTCTACTCAATGAGAGCTGGACCTCTATGACAAGTCTTCCAAGGATTCTTCGTCCAAACACTGCAAGCTCTTTATTGATAACATTCTGAATGGCTTTGGATTGGCGAGGGTGGTGGATCACCCTTGCCGGGGTTAATGAGACTGTTAATTTAGAACTATCAAGGGCTTGAGAAATCTTTGACAATTTGTGGCTTTCACAAGTTGGTGAGGGAACAAGCTCCTATGGTCCTTTTTCTTATGTATACAAGAATGCATAAGGAGGATTTTAAGTGTGTAAGGATATTGAGATGCCCCATTTGTACATTGTGAAAAAGTCAGATTGGGGCGGTGGTTTGGCTCTTCTTTAGAAGGAGGGTGTGGATGTTCAAGTAATTAATAGTATGGACAACCATATTCTTGTCAAGGTGGTTGAGGTCAATGGTTTTAAATGGTTATTAATAGGTTTTTATGGTTGGCCTAAAGCGTCTAAGAAACCTAAATCCTAGGCATTGTTAAACCATATCAAGTCTTTTGTTGATGGTCCATAGGTATGTATTGCAGATTTTAATGCTATTCCTAACTCTACTGCAAAGCTCAGTCTTCGATCGCTAATTCCAAATAAATTGAAGACTTATGTCAGGCTTTGGAGCATTGTGGCTTGATTGATTTAGGTTATAGAGGGTACACTTATACATGGAAAAATCAAAGACTAGAGGAAGCTAACACAAAAGGAGAGACTAGAAAGGGTCGTGGGTAATGAATTGTTGAAGACTAAGTTCCCATCCTGCATAGTTACTCATCTTCCCACTCATGCATCCGATCATTTGCCTATTTTTCTCCAAACTGGTCTAAGTCTAAGATGAAGCCCCATGGACCTCGTGGTTTTAAATTTAAGGAAGCATAGTTGTTGTGGATGATTGTGAGGAGGTTATCAATGATCCATGGGCGTGTAGTGATGGGATACCTTTGGACTTGGGTAAGGCATGCTGAAAGATCCAAGGGTGTGGCTCTGACCTAAATGCCTAGGGGGCTTCTAACCCTCATCTATATGTGGCTGCTATTAAAGCTCTCCAAAACAGATTAGATGTGCTGGTCTCTGAACTTTTAATTGTGGACACTCGGGATGAATTTTTGACACTTACTAAAACTCTTGATGAATTGCTCCTTAAACAAGAGATTTGCTGGTGTTAATGATCACAGATTTCGCGGATGAAATACGGGAATAGGAATACAAAATTTTTTCACTCAAAGGCCACACAGCACCATTGAAGAAATTTTATCCAAGGGATGAAAGATCATCATGGTATTTGGTTATGGTAGGCTATTTTGATTCTATTTTCCATTCTAGTGCATGTGAATGTACAAATGAATGTCTTAAGGCTATTGCCCCTAAAGGTCTCCCTAGAGATGTCTAAGGTGTTACTACAGCCTTATGATGCTGACGAGATCAAAGCTACTCTATTCCATATGGGTCCCACTAAGGCTCCTAATCCTAATGGTATGAATACTCTATTTTTCCAAAAGTTTTGGCTTATTGTGGGGGATAATGTTGTATCTGTTGTGCTTTCATTTTTAAATTCTGGGATTATGGTGGATATATTAACTATATGTATATTATGCTTATTCCCAGAGTTAAGGCTCCTGAAAAAATCATGGACTATAGACCTATTAGTTTGTGTAATGTTATTTAGAAGATTATTGCCAAAGTGTTAGCAAACTAATTAATACAGATCCTTCCCCACATTATCTCCCCCTTCTAGAGTGCTTTTATGTCAGGATGGTTGATCACAAATAATATTTTGGTGGCATATGAGGCTTTACACCCTATGCACAATAAACGGACAGGTGAGAGAGGAGACTTGGCCTTGAAGCTGGACTTTAGTAAGGTGTATGACCGTGTGGAGTGGTCTTTTCTTAAAGGAATTTTGATTAAACTTGGATTTCTAGAATCTTAGGTTGAGCTGATCATGGGTTGTGTCACTGCTCCATCTTTCTCCATTCTTATTAATGGAAAACCTCATAGCCATGTTATTCCCTTAAGAGGTCTTTGTCAAGGGGATCCTCTCTCTCTTTATCTTTTTTATTAATGGAAAACCTTATGGCCATGTTATTCCCTCGAGAGGTCTTTGTCAAGGGGGTCTTTTCTCTCCTTATCTTTCTCTTTTATGTGTAGAAGGGTTTACCTCTCTTTTACAGAAGGCAGAGGCAGAGGGCAGCATCCATGGGGTTTTTATTTATCTGCAAGCTCCAGGCATTTCTCATTTACTTTTCGCTGATGAATCTTTATTTTTTATCAAGCTACACATAGAGAAGTTGAGGCAAGGGAGACGATTTCGTATCGTACCAGCTGGTACCTCCGATATTTACCGTTCTGGTAGCAAAACACAACTTGATTTTGTACCGATTTAAATTCCTGTGATACCGAAGCTGCTTGGGCAGTACCGGGATAAATTCTTGATTTCGGCCGGTTAGTGAATAACGGGCCGGTACTAACTAGTGACCAAAAACACCTCCTTATGACAGTCGAATTTCCTCTGTCTCATCATAATCATCCTACGTTTTGACTTCTGATATGCAGTGAACAATGAAACCAGAGCTTTGATGAGACTGTGAGAAGAGGCTAAAAGCTTGCAAGAGAGAGAGAGAGAGAGAGTTTTCTAAGATCTAAAATCCATAGGAAGGACTGAGGGAGGCGTGAAACCCAAATAATTGAAATAAGTTTAATGTGTGAGAGTGGAAAAGCTAGAAAAGCATGTTGGAACTTGGAACACATGAAAAAAAGAAAGATAGGTTGGTTTATTTTTGGTTTTATCACTTGATTAAGTTTTCAAAAGTTAAATTGCTTTAAAATTCTTTAATGGAGTTTTTACCAAACCATTTAATGCTTTCACCAAAACCTCATGTCCCATCTAAAATTTAATGTTCTCGTTAAATTTTTTCCTTTTTTCATTATTATTAAAAGTAAAAATCCATAACAAATTAGATGGACTTTTACCAAATAATTAAATAATATATATTACACAAAAATAATATATATATATATATATATATATATTTTGAATTCATCAATATATGAATATAAATTTTAAATTGTGGTAATTTCGAAATTGTACACCGGTATCGAAATATTTCGTTTCACTAGCTAAACTGAAACGACCTTTGGTACGAAATTGACTCCCTTAAGTTGAGGTGATTTACTAAATTCTCAATTTTTTTGAAGAAGCCCTGGCTTAGTGTGTGAATATGGAGAAATTGTTGGTGTTCTTTAGCAGCATCACATCCATACCAGTGGGAGCTTATCAAAACTATCCTCAGAGTTTGGAAGGTGGGCAGATTTGAATCATATCTAAACTATCCTACTCCGATTGTGTGTTTGTGTGTGTGTGTGTGTGTGTGTGTGTGTATATATATATATAATTTGATAATTATAATTGGGGTGAGAGAATTTGAATCCTAGCTAAATGTCTGTGTTGGAAGTATCACAGAGTGTTACATGGCTCTATGCTAATTTATTATAATATTAATTTGTTGAGATTTGAGCAACCTTGGCCATGGTTTCTTTTGGCTTGCATCATACGTGGTTCTATATGTGTTGCCTTTTGAATGATGCAATATATTTTTGGGGGAATGACACTCCATCTCAAACCTAAAAAGATAAAACAGTTCCCTCCTTTGAAATTTAAAGAAAATAATACTCCCAAACTTGAAGCAAAAAAAAAAAAAAAAACACTTCCCCTTCTTTAAATTTGAAAAAAAAAAAAAAAAAACACTTTACCCATGGTTTTTAAAAATTGAAATGGTCAAAAAATTGAAAAATGATAAGATTCTCGGTTTTTATTGGTTGAACTAGGGATTTTAATGGTTTTTACCAGATCAGTTGATGGTCCTATTCCGAGTTGAACCGATTGGTCTGGTTCGATTTTAAAAGCCATGACTCCACCCCTTCGTTTAATATTAGTCGTGAGATATTTTAAATTTAAAAAAAAAAAAAATTCTTTTTACTAAAATTTAACCATGATTAGTAAAAAGAGCATGTTATAATTAAATTCTTTTTGGTCTTTAACAATTCGACCTTTTTTTTTTGTTTTTTGGTGAAACAAGTTGACATATATTGAAAATTGAGCTACATATTCAACTGATGTTATTCAATTACGAATTGCCAAACATACTTGCTTACTATCTCAATATACTAAGGTTGGTTACTTTTTACTGGGTAAAATCTTCTTTTCACAAATATATACTAATATAATTTAACAACCCCGGCGCCCCACACACACACCCCGGCGCCCCCAGCGCGCCCCGCCCCCCCCCTCAAAAACACATACCCGAAATACAATTTAAAAAGAGAAAGAAAAAAAAAAGTAATTAGTCTTCATCTTTTAGTCACACGACTCACACCTCACCAAAGGTTAGATTAGTTTCAGATATTTTAAGTTTTTAACTCTGAAATAGACAGTTATTTTGCAAATCTACTATTAACCAAATGGCAGGTTAATACACAATATTTTTAACATCAATTTAACAAAATTTAGTCAAATGAATGTCAAGGGAGAAAATGTTTTTTCCCTTTAGGTTTGAGGTGAAATGTCAGCTTTCCAAATCTTAAGAGAGGGAAGTATAATTATCCTTTTTTTATATTTAATTTTCAGTTGCTTAAAAGAAAATTGCTTAAGCGAGACATGAGTTAACTGTACTACCAAATTTTTATTTGAGATTCATTGGCCTTTTTTTGCTTAAAGGTATGCACATTCAATCGGCTCATGCCACCAGTGAAATTCGCTTGAACATTCAAAAACTAGCGGTAAAGCAAAGCGACCAAGAACAAAATATTGCATCGGGTATGTCACTATCCAAACTTTATTTCCTTAACTTAAGATTTGGCTTATAACAAAGTCAATCACATTTTGGTAAATTTCATCTTTTTCTTGAGATTACTACTTTTTAATATAAAAACATAATTGCCTTTCATCATAGATAACTGTAATCAATTATTTGTGTAACAATTTGAAACTAAAGGGTGGAAAATGATAAAGTTAAAATGTTAGTATTGAATTTAAAACTTAGGGCTGCAATTTTATTATATAATTTGTTGGGTTAAAGATTGATCACAGTTAATTAATTTAATTACCCAAATTAATTAATTATTCAAGTTACATGCAAATAACATGGAGGCACAAAACAAAAATGTTTTGTGGGGGAAAAAACCTTAATTAGATCCATAGGTTCCTAAACCTCCTTTGTCTTCTTCCAAACAAAATAATGTTTTGTGGGGGTAAAACCAATAATTTTTTTGCTCCCGACTTGTTCTCAAAACATTGGCCTTTCTCAAGGCATTTTTATTTACAGAGTGCCTTTCTCACAATTTTCACGGCAATTTGTTCTTTATATTGACCAAATAAAGGAAAAACTATTTATGTCCTTTTGTACCACACTAGCCTTACCCTGTACTAATCTTTTTTTGTTTTTTTTTTTTTCTTTTATGCCTTAGCTTTTTCACTCTTTCACGATCTCAATTTTGGCTATACACGAAAATTTTAACTACTTTTTGGCTGTAGACCCAGATTTTAACTACTTTTTAACTACTTAAAAGAATATTAAAAGAAATGTCAAATTCTACATAATTTTTGAAGGACATTCATGGACATGAGAATACATCTTTGCAGGGATGTTACTATATTCATAACACTTTTATATTAATTTATTTGAAGGAATCAGATTTACATGTTTAAATTCTATGTTCAAGTGAATTAAAGTTTAGTTTCTCAAAAAAGAAAAAGAAAAGGTGAATTAAAGTTTAAGATTATATTAGATTTTGTTTGACAATTACTTTAGTATATAAATATTTATCTATTTTCTGATTAGTATTAATAATATTTAGATTAATTATACATATTCTATTATTTATTTGTATTTTATGTTTATAGTATTGAGTTTCCAATGGGTTTAAGGTCGATCGTCTTTCAGGGGAAAATAAAGTAAGCTCGTCTGTAAAAGTTTGAATATGACATTAAAACAACCAAAGATATTTCATAATAGTATATTTGAGTAAAGGACGTGCTTACTTCATTAGTTCTGTTTATAGTAATTTTCTAATGTGTATTACCCATTTTCGTTTATGACATTGCAGCACCATCTTTATGGGCCCAACTAGTTTCAAATCTCCTTACGCTCTTAGGTACTGTTTGCACCACTCAATTAATTTAATTCTTAGAGGATTTTCGCATATCTTAAATCATGCAATATAAAATAATATACCTGGTTTTATTTATTTCTTAGTTTGACAAGTTTTTAGTTCAAAATGAGGCTAGATATATTTCTTTAAAAAATTAATTTGCCAATAGTTTCTTTTAAATTTACTTTCTCTTGAAAATAAAAAATTTTTAATTCTATGACTGCAAACAACATAATGTTCTTTTTGTTTCTATTTTTTTTTTTTTTGTTAATTAATTGTAGAAGATGAGTGGGTGGAGTTTATATATATTAGTCTTAAGTAGGGTTGTCCACGGGTTGGTCCAGGTCGGGTTTGTGCCCAACTCGGAACCAACCTGACCACGTCGGGTCTTCAGCATCTAGACCCGCCGCCAATCGTTAGATGAGTCAGTTCGGGCGACTCGGATGTCGGTTACGTATCGGTTGGTTGTCGGTCGAACTTGGGGAAGACGAAACTAGGAGAAATCAGGCCGGAACTGGCCGAAATCTACTAGATCTGGCCGAAACATGGCTGGATCGAACAAATTTTGCAGAGATCTTGATGAGTTCTTGAAGAGATCTCAACTCGTCGGATCTTAATGGATCTATCGAGAAATGATCGGAAATCCTTGCCAAATCTGTCGAGCAAATTTCTTTTCTCACCAAATCTTGAAGAGATCTCGACGAGTTCTCAAAGAGATCTCATCGGATTTTAATGGATTTGTCGAAAAATGATCAGAAATCCTCATACCTGAGAAAATCAGTGGGTGTTTTCGATATATAGGCAGTCAGATCGGTTGGAATTGGATTTTGAAGAGCAGACCTGTCAACTGACCCGCCGGTCTCGGTTTTTGGAGGTTGAAACCCGCTGCCGGCCATCACTAGTGTCGGGTCGGTCGGTTTTGGGTACGGGTCGGACGGTTCGCCTCGGGTTGGTCGGGTATGGGTTCCGGTGGACAACCCTAGTCTTAAGTCACCTCAATTTAACGGCTCTAACTTACAAATTAAAGTAGTTTAGACACATATATATAAGCACATGTCCATATTTTTAGCTAGTTGAATAAAGTTCTTTGTTGGGAAATAAGGGACTCGAGTTTGAACAATAATTTGTTTTACAAGAAAAAAAAAATGTGGGATGTAGGGACATTTCACGAGGAAGACGAGTTCTACTATAAAGATCCTGAAGATTTGGAAAAATCACAAAATATCAAGAAGATGATGGCAATCCAAAAAAAATAAAAAAATCGAAGAGAAATATTAAGAAGCTAACATATCTAAAAATAACATTCTTGACCACTGCGCACCCTTGGTGTGATGGTTATTTCACAAGTATGAAGTTTTTATGGGGTGAGGAGGGCAAGGGCTAATATTCAAGTTTTTAGGAGGAAGTTTCATACACATATACACTTAGATTAAGTTAGAATAGAATTTTTATCTTCTATAACGAACTAAATAGATCCCATTGTCCAGATAAGACTACAATGGACGAGGGAAAGCACCATTTAACATACATTTAATGGGAAACCGTTACTCACCAATGAATGCAAGAAACATAGCCGCTAGAAGAGATATCAAATCCTCTAATTTAAGCCACCCTCGGATGTTACGAAAAGACATTGAAATCACCATTGATACCACTAATGGCTAGGAGGGAAAGCCCTATATATGGGCAATGTCAAACCCCAAGAGGAGGTACAAATTCATTTTTATCCACATATAACAAAAACAGAGCTCTCGCCATTACTACTATTCTTCAGTCATTTGACTTTGCCATTGGATGCTTAGTGGTCGACACTATATGGTGACCTCTCGAGTGGAAGTTTTCTTTTTGTTCTTGTGCAGGTCACCTGACGAATTTGAGCGACATCCTGTCTAGACGATCACCTCAACTGACGATTTTGGCATCATCAGTTTGGCGCCATCTATGGGGAAAAACAATACGTCAAACGTTAGTTTGAAAACGTAGCTCTACCCTTTGTGACACCTAGATGGAGTCTAATGCATCTCAAGATTCGGTAGCAATGGCTTTGCAGATTTAAGCATTCACAGCTAATGTAGAAGAGCTCACTAGAAAAAATTAAGAGATGAGGCTACAGCTACAACAAGAGGAGAATTGCGATGCTAACAGGAACGACAATGAGGAGAACAACAACAGGAGGGACGGGTCGAGAAGGGTAGATTCATCTGACGGGGCCAGCAATGATCTCCTAAAGAGCATGCGAAAGGAAATTGACGAGCTTAAGAGCGCGATGAAGGAGAAGACGGATAAGAACCTAGACGGAATGGTAAAAAGGATTGATTCTCCTCTCACCTCCAAAGTCCTAGAATGCCCTTAGCCACCGAAATTCCATTTCCCCCAACTCGAGTCGTTTGATGGTTTAAGAGATCCTTTGGATCACATAACCACCTTCAAAATGACCTTGAGTTTACAACAAACTCTTGACGAGATCTTATACGAATCCTTCCTAGCTAACCTTAAGGGAGCTACAAGAGCATGGTTCAGCAAGTTCGCTCCATCGTCCAATGACAACTTCGAGCAACTCAGTACGTCACTTTGTTGGTGGTCAATGACAGAAGAGGCCAGTGGATCACCTGCTTACAATCAGGCAAGAAGAAGGGGAGTTATTGAGATCGTACGTAAAGAGATATAACAGGGAAGTATTGGAGGTGGATGAGGCAAAAGACAAAGTGCAACTGACTAAGTTCAAAGTTGAGTTGAAATCCAAAGATTTCGTGGTCGCTTTTGCCAAAAGTCCTCGCGGGTCAATCCCCTAGTCAGTTGCACTTTGATCATCCTAATATCTCCTATGGTGTCCCTCGGATGATCCTTGCCCCTAGGATGATCAATGGAAGCCTTACCACAGGTTGGTTGTTCAAGTCCCTTAAAAAATCCTAGCAAAGGCAAGTAAACAGCATCCATGCAATGCCCTCGTCAAAGCACCCAAGAAGGGAAAATTTGGGTATGGTTTTTTCAAAAGAAGATGCCCAAGGAGTGAAACAGCTGCATGACGACCCCTTGGTGGTCATGCTTATGATAGAAGGTTTTAATACCCAATGAGTCCTAGTGGATAACGGAAGCTTAGCGGACATTATCTACCTTTTCACCTTCTAGTAGCTGAAGGTGGATCCAAAGAAATTTCATCCATTCAAGTCTCCCCTCGTCAGTTTCGGTGGAGACAAAGTGTACCCAAAGGTGATAGTAACACTGACGGTCACAACTGGATTGTATTCTCTTCAGATAACTAAGTAACTTGATGATTAGGCCTCGTTTGGGAGGAGGGAATGAATGGAATGAAAAGAAATGAAAATAATAATTTTAGAATATTCTTCCCTTCCTTTATTTGGAAGTTTTAATGGAGGGAATGGGAAGTCCATTCGCTTGCTTGGGAGTTTAAGTGGGAGGGAATGGAATGGGTAGGAGGGAATACTCATTTCTCTCTATTCCCTTAAAACCTCAAATTTTCATTTCCCCCGAAATTAGGAGGAATGTGAGAGAATGAAATTAGATTTAATGAATTTTTTACTAAAACTCCCAAAATACCCCTATATATTCAACCCTTTATTTTAAAATAGGGGTCTAATAGTAATATTGTCATAAAATGATTCTATTCCATTCCCTCCATGTTACTTCCAAACAAGATTACTTATATTCCATTCATTTTCATTTCTTTCCATTCCTTTATTTTAAAACATCCAATCAAGGTTACTTAATTCCATTTCATTCTATTCTTTTCCATTCCTTTCCCTTACTTAAATACATTCCATTCCCTTATGATCATTCTATTCCATTCTATTCTCTTTCTTTATGAACTCCCAAACGGACCTTTAGTTTCCTAGTAGTTGATTCCCCCTTATCCTACAATGTCATCATAGGGAGACCCACTCTCAACCGTTGGAAAGTAGCTACGTCCACTTATTGCTTGAAGGTGAAGTTCCTGACGGAGCATAGGGTTGGAGAGATAAGGGGGGACCAAGTATTGGTTCAGGATTGCTACCAGGTAGTGCTAGCTTCGGAGGAAAACCATACCTTGATGATTAAGGAAAAGACCCTGGAGGTCATGGAGGCCTTGGAGATAGTCGAGCTCGTGTAAGGAGAATCGATGAACATTACCAAAGTAAGGACGAACCTAACTACCTCGATAAAGAAAAAAATTCTAGGTTTTTTGAAAGAGAACCTAGATTTTTTTGCATAAAGCCACAAAGACATGCCCGGCATATCAGCAAATGTTATCCAACACCATCTGAATGTGAATCTCGAGAGGAAACCAGTCCAACAGAGAATGAGGGTTTTTGCCCTTAAACAGAAGAGAGCAATAATGGACAAAGTGGATAAGTTGCTTGCTGCCAATTTCATCTGGGAATTCCACTATCCAGAGTGGTTGGCCAACGTCATTATGGTAAAGAAGGTGAATGGGAAATGGAGAATGTGTGTGGATTTCACAGACTTGAACAGTGCTTGCCTCAAAGATAGCTTTTCCTTGCCAAGAATCGACTAGCTAGTTGATTCAAAAGCGGGACACAAAATCCTCACCTTCATGGACGCTTTCTCAGGTTACAACTAAATCTAAATGTCTGAAGAGGACCAGGAGAAGATAGCTTTCTTACCAATCAAGGACTCTATTATTACAAGGTTATATCCTTTAAGTTAAAGAATGCAGGAGCCACCTACCAAAGGCTGGTGAACCAAATGTTTAGCAAACAAATTAGGAGGAATATGGAAACTTATGTTGATGACATGTTCGTCAAGAGTAAAAAGGAGGATAGTCACTTGGAAGACCTTAAAGAAACCTTTGAAACCCAACCAAATGTGCTTTTGGGGTTTTCTCAGGAAAATTCCTCAGCTTCATGGTATCTCAAGGAGGGATAAAAGCCAATCCAAAAAAGGTGAAAGGTATACTCGAGACATCTTCACCTAAAACCATCAAGGAAGTGTAGAAGTTATTTCAGGAGCTGAAGCATTATTTCAGTAGCCGCCCACTCCTCAATCTGTCAAGAGGGCGAGGATCTATTCCTGTACTTGGCAGTATCTACCACAACTGTAAGCGCAACATTCATTCGAGAAGAGAATAAGATACAACGCCCAGTATACTACATCAGTCAGGCTTTTCAGGGAGCTAAGGCTATATACCCACGAATGGAGAAGATCACATTCGCCTTGATTGTGGCTTCCCAAAAGCTCCGTCCATGTTTTCATGCGAATCCCTTTCTAGTAATGACAAATCAACTAATCAAGAAGGCAATGAGTAAACCTAAAGCAGCAGGATGGATGGTACAATGGGCCATCGAGCTCAGCTAGTTCGACATAGAGTACAGGCCCTGGACGGCCATAAAAGCCCATGTGCTAGCTGATTTCATCATAGAGTTCACCGTACCCGAAGACAAGGAAGATCAAGATGAACCAACCCGTTGGATGATACATACAGATGGCTCGTCAGTACAAAAGATGGGAGGGGTTGGAGTTGTCATCTTTACTCCCGAGGGTGACACCCTAAAGTATGGAGTCCATCTCCAATTCCCAAGGACTAACAACGAGGCTAAATATGAGACCATATTGACGAGGCTCAGGGTTCGCAAAGGCCCTAGGAGCCAAGAAAGCTCTACTAAAAAGTGATTCAAAGCTCATGATAGGTCAAATCAATGGAGAGTTTGAAGCAAAAGAAAGTAGGATGCAAAAATATTTGAAATTGACAAACCAGCTGATTGGAGAATTTGATAGGGTAAGCTTTGTACAAGTACCATGAGACCAAAACTCAGAGGCTGACGAAGTAGCTAGATATGCATCATCGAAAGACAAGACAAAAACACTAGACTTGAAGTTAGAAGTACAAAAATCCCCTAGCATTGAAGAATTTTAAACTTCTCGATATAGGATTAGACTAGCTGGACGAGCCCAATCTTGTCCTATCTCAAGATCAGGCAATTGCCCTCCGATTAGGATGAAGTAAGGAAAGTTAAAGAACGCACTACAAGATTCACGGTGCTGAATAGTGTACTCTACAAGAGGGGATTTTCACAACCCTACTTGAGGTGCATTGAAATGAATGAGGCCAAGTATATTCTTGAGGAAGTCTATGAAGGGATCTACGGGATCATATGGGTGCAAGGTCTTTAGTAGGGAAAATCATGAGGGCAGGCTATTTTTAGCCCACGATGCAGAAGGTGGCAAAGGAGTTCGTCAAGACAAGTGATAGGTGCCAGCGGTATGGAAATGTTCAACGGTTACCAGGGGAAAAGATGATGACCATAACCTTGCCATAGCCATTTGCCCAGTGGGGGATCGACATTATGGGTCCTTCACCACCAGGTAAGAAACAGGTGAAATTCTTGCTCATGGCAATCAATTACTCCACGAAGTGGGTAAAGGTAGAGGCATTGGCAACAATCACAAAAGAAAATATTTAGAACTTCGTGTGGATGAACATCGTGTGCAGATTTGGGATATCGAGGACGATCATCTCTGACAATGGTCGTTAGTTTAACAGCCAAGGTTTCTACTCTTTCTGCTAGAACCTCGGCATTAAGAACAAATTCTCCTCCCTAGGGCATCCTCAAGCTAATGGACAAACAGAAGTGATGAATCAGATATTGTTGAAGATAATCAAAGTTTGATTGGATTGGGTAAAGAGAGCATGACCCCGATGAACTACCAAGGGTCTTCTGGGCCTACTGAACTACAGCCAGACCCCTAATAGGAGAAACACCTTTCCACCTCACATATGACACGAAAGCAGTAATCCCCGTTGAGATAGGAGTCACCAGCTTAAGAAGGGAGTTTTCAATGAACACGGTAATGACGACCAATTGAGGTTGAACCTGGACTGCCGAGACGAAGTTAGGAACAAAGCTTCATAGAGAATAGCCAAATACCAGTAGAGGATGACCAGATATTATAACCAGAAGGTAAGACTCAAGAGATTCAGCATTGGAGATCTCATCTTACGGAAGGTGACGCCAGCGACAAAAGATCCAACGTAAGGTAAGCTAGGGCCAACATGGGAAGGTCCATATAGAGTCGTCCACTATTCAAGACAAGAGAGTTATCATATGGTAGATTTAGACGGAAAGAAGCTACCCCATCCATGGAATGTTGAACACTTGAAAAGGTATAATCAATAGGAGCCAAAATTCGTTTGAAAGCAATTGGTAATATTTTATGATTTGAAAACAGAATAATAAACGTACTATTCAGTATTCCTCATTGTGAGTGAGTTCAAATGAATGTCAAAGTGATAAAATTTCTTGAATGGATGTAAATCACTTAACAAAGCAAAAGTAATAAAATTCCTTGAATGAATGTAAATCACTTGATGAAATAAAAGTGATAAAATTCACTTGACAAAGAAAAGGTGATAAAATTCCTTTAATAGATGTAAATCACATAACAAGGGCAAAGTGATAAAATTCCTTAAATGGATGTAAATCACATAACAAGGCCAAGGTGATAAAATTCCCTAGACGGGTGTAAATCACTTAACAAAGCTGAAGCAATAAAACTCCCTGGATGGATAAAAAATCATCTAGACGAGGGCAACTAGTAAAACCTCCTACTCTAAAGGATACAAATCATATAGACGAAGAAAGGGATGCAGATCACGTGGATCAAGCCAAGTCTTAAACTTTCTCCATCCAGGGAAAGGCAAGCCATATAAGCGATGCTAAGAATTACTAAACGCCTTATTGATGAACAGCAGTCCTTACAAAGATGCTTAACACAAGACAGTGGTGGGACTAGGATAAGGAAAAAGCAATAGCAAATATGCATGAAAGGTAACTTAATCGTTATGAAATTGTGTCTAAATTGCAAAAAGGCCCAAAACAAACGAGGCACCATTTTAAAATGTTTAGAATTAGCAAAGGCCCAAAAGCAAAACAGGGCACTAATTTTTTTTAAAAAAAAAATGAAAAAAATGGTATAGTGATCTAGTAGCAATATTGCCTCCAATAGTAGGAAGGGTGGCTCCAAGATTGGGGGTTGCCTCTTCAGCAGGAGTAACAATAGCTTGGATCGTCTCATCAGCCTCCATTTCCTTGTCCACCTGCTCAAAGTCGAGGTTCTCTAGGTCAACTCCTAGAATATGCTTCAGCGGATACCTCTGAAGAAGCTCGAAGCCCTTATAGTACTAGCTGATGATGACAGTGTTGTACTTGTCAGTAAGCTGGAATGCTTGAACAGTTTTGGCAACCACAGTTTTGACTTTTTGGTTGGCCACCTGCAACTGCTTGTCCTCATGCACCGTCAATAGCTTCTCCACCCTAAGCTCCTCAGTTAGGGCCTTAACCTTCTCCTTGAGGGAATTACCCTAATCCATGGCCGCTATAAGTTCTTTCCTCATCTTAGAGCTCTCTACTTCCTATGCTTTCGCTTTGGAGCTAGCCGTGACTGCTTTCTCCTCCTAAGCCAAGAGATCTGTGGTGATATGAATTGTCTCCCCTAGCACTTGACGAAATAAGAAGTTAAGAGACGAAAAAAATGTCCCAAGTAGAAGGAATTGCTAAGATCAAACTATACCTGGACGAGCTTGTGTATATGCCGATTTACCACCTTGTGAGAAGGGACCCTCAAAAGCTCCCTTAGATTTTCTGCGGTGATGACGATGTGCGCCCTCATTAAAGCTACCCTAGTGTCATCCCACACGCTGGCTTCCGCCTTCTCCTTGCCTTTCCCACCAATTTTGCACTTCTTCGGACGAGGAGTGATCTCCTTAATGGAAGTGGTAGGAGAAGCTACCCAAGCCCCCTTAAGGGCCAGGGCAGGAGGAGCTGTCTCAGGAATCTCCTTCTGGACGACCTACACCCTCTTCTGGCCGATGCTAGAAAGGGGCTCATTCTTCTTAGCCTTCAAACGGGCATACATCTCCTGATTAAACTTAGTTGTCATCTCTGTGGCAAGTAGGAAAGATTATCACGAGATTAAATATAAAAAAATCATCTCAAGAAGAAGAAGTTTAAAAAGCTCCCTCGAAAAACGGAAACTGTGGGAAGCTATTCCACTACCAAGTAAGCAGAGTGTGACATGTGGCCACGCCGTCACATTGCAATAAATACAAAAGGGGATAGAACCCCAAAAGTTGTAAACTGGCAAAGAGTGACCCTTCATATTCCCAGGATCGTCATTACATGTCTTGACGATCGCGGAATAGGAAGGCAACTAACGAACCAAATAAATCCCCTCGTCCAGATAAGACTACACTGGATGAGGGAAAGCGCCATTTAACATTTAATGGGAAACCGTTACTCACCAATAAATGTAGGAAACGTGGCCGTTGGAAGAGATATCAAATCCTCTCATTTAAGCCACCCTAGGACGCTACGAAAAGACATTTAAATCACCATTGAATACTATTAATGGCTAGGAGGAAAAGCCCTATATATAGGTAATGTCAAACCCCAAGAGGAGGTAAGAATTCCTTTTTATCCACATATCACATAAACAGAGCTCTCGCTATTACTACGATTCTTCAGTTATTTGACTTTGCCATCGAAGGCTCAGTAGCCAGCACCACACCGATGACCTCTTGAGTGGAAGTTCTCTTTTTGTTATAGTGCAGGTCACTATAAGTTTATAGCAGTTCGGATCAATGGCAATTAAGAGGATCTTGTTTATTTCCAGTGGAAGTTAAAAAAAAAAAAAAAACTTGGAAAACAACAAATCGCATCCTTAATTGGGTGTAATTATTGAGTACTTTTGGTATATCATAAATACATATTCCATTCTCTGACTTAACTGTAGGTTCTACTAATTAAATTTATAGTGGAGCCCACAATTCATGTGAGATGGGGGAGTACGCATTTATGGTATTCTCGAAGTATTTAATAATTTTCCCTTGATTGATTTCTGATTATTTAGTTTCTTTATTAAATGTCTTATTTGAATAGGAATTCAAATAGGATCTTTAGATTCATTTCATTTTCATCTTTATCTTTATCATTATTGTTATTATTTTTTCTCCAAGTTTAGGTGGGATTTTACTATGAAAGGGTGTAAGGGGATCTGGGGAAATATTGAGTTTTGTATTTTTACTTTGATAATTATGATGAAACTTTTACATTTTCATCAAGAGTTGTTACAGCACTCTTTTATCCATTTCGCTTTGTCTTGATTGTGGCTTGACAACCCACATATCAGAGTATTGTGGCTTGACAACCCACATATCAGAGTATAGTCATATCAAAGTATAGCTTGACCTACCCCGTGTCAAGTGGTAATGAAGCAAGCCTTTTTTGTGCAAGCATGATGACGTCCAGTGCCCTCGATTTTATTTGTTAGATGTAAAGAACGGTTAAGTATGTTATACCCATGATTAATACTCATGAACTCTTGGTGCAATTGTTACTCCATAAGGATAAGTGTTTGTTAGGTATAAGGAGCAAGGGTTGGAATTTAAATCCCTAGAAGGGAGTTTCACACACGTATGAACTTAGATTAGGAAAGAGTAGAATTCTTATATTGTTTCAAAAAATAAAAGAAAATAATCGGCAAGATCATGGCGGTGTCCACATGTAAGCTCATTGTTATGATGTCCACACAAATGACAAGGAAGATTTGTAGAAGATTTTCGGAGAGTCTAGCACGCTGAAAAATTTTATTGTAATAATCTCGAATTTGAGGATGTCAACCCTTTTTATTTTTGCGTTCATATGGTTAAGCTAAATGAATGGGAGTTAACTAGGCTACCTCATTAAATTCAGCAGCCATGTGATGTTGATTTGAAGTTTGATATTTCGGAGTTTGAAGCTTTGTGATGTTAATTTGAAGTTTGATATTTCAAGGTTTGAAGAAAAGGTTTAGTCAAACAATTTTATTGAATGGTTGAACATGGTGGAACCAATATTTGATTACAAAACAGTCTAAGATGAGATAAAGGTGAAGGTTGTTGCACTAAAGTTGAAGATGTTGGAAAATATGGCTAAACAATTTTTAACTCAACAATATAAACCCTAAAAAATTAGCAATGACAAAAAAAATAAATAGATAGAGTTAGAAAGATCTCAGAAACCATAGAATCATGAAAATTGCGTTATTCTTAAAGGTTGATTTGTGCCACCCAAAGTAGAACTCGGTGCGTTAGGCTCTCTTGGCCGAACAATCCCATGGGATTAGACTATAACAAATATCTTCGAGATGGATGCACACCCAATCAAGAAGAACTAAGGAAAAACCTTCTTATTTTTTCCTTTCCTTACACCCAAAAACAAGAGCATAAAATTTTGTGGGAGAAGAGAAGAAACAAAGGAGCAGAGAAGCTGTAGAAGTGTGGCTGGAGAAAGAAAGAGATAAAGAAAAGAAAGAAGGCTGAAGGGTTTTATAAGCTATAGGAAAAGGGTAACGGGCCAACAGACTAAACCAAAATAGCTAGAAAGAAAAGAAAGGAAAAGGAAAAGAGCCCAAGAGAGATAGGATCAAACCTAAACCCAACCCCAAATCCAATTCCAATCAATAGCTCGTTATCTTTCAAGTTACAACTTAGGGTGGATAGTAACTTATAAACATATAACTTGATCCATATCTAACCAATGTGGGACACAAAGCACAAGACTAAGTATTTGAAACACAACCCAATCCAACAGAAGAGTCATGCTTGGGCTTGGTGGGAGCAACTTAATGTTCGTAGAGCATAGGTGGGAAAGTCAAAATCAAATTGGAAAAGAGGAAGAGGGAATTGCAAAAAGAAAAAGGTTCCTATCGAAGAATTATATCCAAGAGTACTACATGCGACTATACAACCTGCTGCAAGGAAATGGAATCATAGATGAGTACACAAAGGAGTTTGATCTTCTTACCATACCACGTGATTTGACAGAGGTGGAAGCAAACAGTGGCATGTTATTTGATTGGATTACGGAAGGAGATATATGATGTGGTAGTGTTGAAACCGTTCAGTGGTTAAAATGATGTTTACAAACTTCTTGTAAATGTTGAATGGCAGCGAAAAAAATGTATTGAGTATTCTAATGGTAGCAATAGTGATGGACTAATGGTGCTGAAGTTGTAGAAAAAGTGAGTTTGCAGATAGTGAGGAAGGTAAATAACTTATGACGGAACAAGATTTTGCAGTCAATAATGTAGGGTTCTGCAGCAAGAAGTTCAACCATAGCAAATTTAACAATGTAAGCTGATGATGCTCAAAAATCGTCAGTAAGCCACACGGTCCTCACGTACTCCTGACGACGTACCTGCACAATGCGAAAGCTGAAGACCTTAGAAAGGGCACCGGTGTGGTGCCGGCCAAATACCCTTCGACGGTCAAGTTAGAGAAGTCTCTTGTTCACAACTCTAAAGTACTAGAGCTAAGGTGAATTATGCGTACCTCGCTTTGAGAGGGCTTTGGGGTATTTATAGTAGCGTTGGGTCGAAATTCATGCCTTAGTCAAGAAGTACTTTTCCTTCTAGGAGAGTAATTCTTAGATTTTACGCATCTCCTAGAATCCTTGTCCTTATAGGAGTCTTCTTAATTTAGACGTGTCGTGCAAGAATCCTTGTTGTATGCGTGTTGGTCAAGTAGGGTTATGGACGGGACCTACACCGACTTCTTCAGCTTGTCTCGTCAGCTTAAAGCCATCAATGCCTAAGGTCGTTGGTTTGTGGGTTTAGACCGTCAGGTAAATGGTCCATAGCGCGATGGTCGTCAGCCTGTAGGGTCGTCAGCTTTTAAGGTCGTCAATCTCCTTTTGTCACGGGCAAAATCCAGTCGGCAAACGGGATTCGTCACTTTAGAGTCATCTTACAAAATTACCCTTATCATAAGCCATAGAAATATGCAGAAACGTAAGCCTCGTTGTTCAAACAACCTTCAACAGACCTCAAGACATACTTCGCACAAAGTAAAGGAAAAGGGATCTTTGAGACGCAACAAGTGCCTAGGATACGGTCATATCACTTATGATTGTCCAACTCGTAGGTGCATCAACTTGGCTAAATTATCATTGAAAGACCAACAAAAAGATGACCCTTTTTACCAAAGACAATTAGGTCTCATTCATTACATGACTAGTGTGGCAAAATATGAAAAAAGAGAGATACACCGTTTGAACCCTCAGGTGAAGATTCTTGTTATGGGCATGCTGATGACACACAACTGGACTTCAAAACTAAACCAATATTCGGCAACTATCCTAATGAGGATTGTGAATTCATCGTGGACCAATGGATTGTAGAAGATGAACACAATGACACGATGAAGGCTGTGAAATCAAAACTGTGCCTGGACTATCAGCGTGGTGAAGAAAGAAAGGGTGAGATTCATCAATGGTGCTTAAGGATGCAGAAGTGAAGGAATCAATGGAAGCCATTGAAGGAGCTTCAGAAGCTTTGGAATCTAAAAATCTAGGGATTGAAAAATAAGAAAGAGGGAAAAATGAAGAAATCTAAGCGAAAGCAATTTTCTGTTCTGATACCATATGAAATCTGAATGATTGAGAGAAATGATTTCATTAAGTTGGTTTTTTGAAACTAAAAAGATTTGGGGAGACGACACATTGTAAAGAGAGGAAGGGATCGTACCTGACAATTTATTAGACGTAATTGTGAAAATTACTAAGCCATTTAATTGGCCTATGGCATTTGGAATATTTCCCACCAAATTATTGTACGCTATAGCGAAATCTGTGAGTGAAGAAAGATTTCCTAGAGAAGGTGGGATCCCTTCTACCAAATTGTTCTTGCCAAGCTGCAGTGATTTGAGTTTCATCAAAGAGCCTAGCTCGGTTGGAATCTTCCCTTTAAGCTAATTCCCCCAAAGATCTAAGAGTCTGAGATTGGACTAGTTGGACAAGCTGGATGGAATTTCCCCTTCGAATGTGTTATTGTAAAGATCGAGTTGTTGCAGTGTAAACAAATGACCAATTTTTTTTGGAATTTCACCATAAAAGCTATTATTCTGGAGGATGATGGACCTTAGAAAACTGAGGTTGCCGATGTAAGGTGATAGAGTTCCACGTAACTTGTGGCCTTGTAGGTCTAAGACTGTGACTTTTTGGTGCTGACAGCCGCATTTGACTCCTAGCCAGTTGCAGAAGTGCATAGAGTCATTCCATGAGCCTAACAAACTTACTGAAACCAGAAAAAGAGATCCTATTCTAACAGCACTAACACGTGTGTATAACAAAATCTTGCACGTGCTTCTTATTGTCATTTAAATACACTGCTAAAACTACATGTATCTTTACATACACACATCTAAACTACTTGTCGTTTTTCACTGAAATCACTTTCTTGTTCTGCTTTGCATCTCTTCTACTATCTTTCTTCTTCTTCTTCATGTTGATAACTTGCTGTGCTTGAGTAGTAGAGCTCTGTTCGTCATTACTGCAATTCTGAAGTAAGCTATTATCTTTGGTAGCTTATTGTAGTTTAGGTGCTAAAATTTTTTGGTTTAGCATCTTTGATGTATCATGCTTTTTTTTTTTTGTTTTTGTTATAACTTTTTAGCATTTTTCTAGCTGTGCTGTGAATACTCTTACAAATAGTCAAGTACAAATTATTTGTGATTTCATTGTTCAGATAATTAATTGCTTTCTCATCTAATTGAATTGTCATTGTTTCAACTTTCGACAAAGGAATCAACCATCTATATGAAATGAAGTTGGTCCATTTCCAGTCCTATGAAATCCTGAGTCGCATGTGCGAAGAGATATTGACTTTAAATACTGAACAACGAAGGAATTGTTGCGTTTATACAGCCATATTCCGTGCTATCAAGGAAGGAATTTTTGAGTTTGTTTTTGAAATAATAAGAGTGAATCCAGATCTTATATGGAGCCAAGACGATGAAAACACAAACATATTTTCAGCTGCTGTCCTATATCGGCGTGCCAAAATCTATAGCCTTATCTACAGTGTTGATGTGAAGAATGTTTTGACATATGATGGAGATACATCCTTCAATAACATGCTACATATGGCAGGGAAGTTTGCGGGATCCACTCAGCTAACTCGCATCCCAGGTGCAGCTTTGCAAATGCAAAGAGAGCTACAATGGTTTAAGGTCATCTCTCTTACTTCATATTTCTCGGTTACACTTTAACTAAGAGCTATACAATTGAACTAGTAATGTCATTTTGATGAGAAGAAGTTCTATTATTTCAGCCCAAAAAAATAGTGAGAAGTAGGGTAATGACACATTCACTATATTTTTCTGCCAATAGTCTTGCATCTGAATAACATTGTCCACATATTTTTATGGAAAGAACTTGGATTCAAATGTGTTGGGTTAAGATAGTTTGACACTGGTTAGTTAATTCAATTATCCAAGTTGATTAATTAGGTTCAATTGCATGCAAATCGTGAAGGCACTAACAAATCACCAAAAATACTAAATGCAGCAGAAAAAAAATTAGACACGGTGATTTGTTAACAAATGAGGAAAAGCTCGCAAGACAAAAAGATCATTAGGTAATTTTAAGGTTACTACTCTTAAGAATTCACTAATCAACAATCAAGCGGTTACAAGTATAAGGAATCTTACCAATTATCTTGGCTTATCTCGAAATACCAATCTACAGTTGAATCTTTGTTCTAATGCCCAATTGGACTTGATCTTGTAGTAGCCTTTTTTTCTTGGATGTACAAACCTTCAATTTGTGACTAACTTTTTGCACGGATCCCAATACATGACTAGCTCCAGCAACTTCAATGAATGTTGTTGGCTGCAAAGTTCTTCATTTCATTAATAATGAAGATCAGGAAGCACTTGGTTACAAAACCCTATGGCGTACAAATGCAATAGCTTCTCACAGAAAAAAATAAATCTATTGGTCTTTGTATTCGTGTGTGATGACTCTTATATATGTCTAGGATTATGATAAAAGAAATCCTAAACAAATACAAAAGCCTGGGTCGAATTTTAGATCTGAAAATTCTGAAATTGTCATTCTCAAAAATTCGAGTTGCTGTCAAGCTATCTATTGAGCTTCACATTAAGTCTCAATAGCAGACATCTGTCAAGTTATCTGTCGAGACTTAATGAATAGCTTTTCTTTACTTGTTTCTTGGACCAATCTTCATGCCTTTAATACTTGACTTGAACATGTTTTCTGAAGTACTAAACCCATCTTAGATCTGCCCAATTACAAGGAAAGTGCATTTTGTCAAAAATTAGCCCTCCTTTGGCAATCTGTGACAAAACCACCAAAAAAAAATTATGAGAGAAGTCTAACACAACTATCCCATAATTTACAAAAGTACATAAGTCTAACTCTAGAATGAACTCTTGAAAAACTTTGCAAAAAGAGAGATCACGACATGGTAGACTTGCAATATGTCTTAACTAAAGCACTTAAACTAGATTCATCAAGGCATCAAATGTGAAACATAGACAAGTTGTATACAAGAAGAAACATGTGTATAAAGAGAGAAAAGAATACACCAAAACCTCATTACATCCCTCAAACACACTCTCCCCCTATCTAGTATATCCTATGCTAGCTCTCTCCCTAATAAAAATACTACTCTCATATACAAAATTATTCCCCCTTTTTGTCATGAGTGATAAAGGGTACATCATTGAGAGGTTGTCACTCCTTAGCAGACTAGGGTGAAGGTGAAAACGCGTAACCACCAAGGCAAGACTGGTGGTGAGCGATGTGATCGATTCTGGTGTTCATCTAACACATCTTATCAGACAAATGGTTAGGACGACTACCAAAATCAACACGTGTGTGCTAAAGCTGGTCCATGATGTCAGCAAGAGAAGGGCAGATGTGGAAGAGGGTCGAGAGGAAGGGGCTGCATCTGTTGTCTCTACATGCGGTCGCTTCGCAACAAGCTGCACTTCACTCCTCCAGATAAACTCCTTGCTAATGGCACCCATGACATGGAAGCAAGGAGAAGGAGGAACGGTAACATGCAAGTGTGTAAGGATGCACGTGATAGCCGAAGGAAATATGAGCTTATCACGTGTAGCAATGTCTTGATAGCAATCTATAATAGACACTATCATGTGTGATGGAAAGTCTATAGAAAGACCTTCCATGAGAGAAAGAAGGAAATAAGAATGAGGCTTGGTGATAGTGTTATAGTGTAATCGTGGAGTGAGTACATAGGTCATCGTCACATTAAGGATTTGTGGAACCTTAGCAAACTCGATTGTGGAGAAATTTAGGGTACCTCCCTACAACATGATCTTCTCACAAAAGAGTGAGGCCAATTGACCAGGCGTTCCAAATGAATCGCCTGGTTAGAAAAGTTCTCAAAGAAGTCATCTCGTGCCTTCTCATCACGAAATTGAATAGAGTAAGAAAAAGAAGAAGAAGAAGAAGAGCCATGACGTATCGGCTTTTTAGATGGAACAAATTTCTTATATGCCATGACAAAGATACTAAATGAGAGAGAGAGAGAGAGAGAGAGAGAGAGAGAGAGAGAGAGAGAGAGAGAGAGAGAGACAGAGAGACAGACAGACAGATAGACAGACAGAAAAACACTGCGAAAGATAAGGCACGAGAAAGAAGAATCACAGCGTGCAATGATGATAATGCATGAATATGTTATGTGCTAAAGAAATTGCATTATGGGTAGAAAACCCAATGCAACCTAATAGCACTCACAAGATATAATTAGTCACACAACCTAGAATGCATGAAACATTGTTATAATGAACATAGAATGCAATGCATGAGCATGTAAGATCATTTTAACAAAATCTAACTCAAAATTTTTGACAAAAACACAAAAACCCCAAAAATTTTCCAAAAACGAAAACCTAGGTCACAAAATGCATGAAATGCATGAAGAAAGGAGAAAAGGAGAGATTCAGAGCACTTACCAAGTGATTAGGACTAGGATTAGGCCAAAATCTTGATGGGAGGAGGGATTTTGGTGAAAAGAAAGTGTTTAGGTCGAGAAAGAAGTAAGAGAGATCAAGATATTTGAAAATGCTCAAAACCAGGTCGGACCTCTGATATATATATATATATATATATATATATAGAAAGTGTAGCTCGATAGATCGTGAAGGTATCGAGCTTCTATTGAGAACAAAATCTCGATAGATTGAAGGAGATATCGAGCATCTATCGAGTAGACAGAGACTTTAAAGAATTTGGCTTGATGTATCGGCCTTTCTATCGCGAGGTATCGAGAACAAACCCAAGAATCTCAATAGAAGAGGCATGTATCGAGAGGTATCGAGAAGCTATCGAGGAGGTGTCGAGCTGCTATCGAGATGTTTGAAAAGAAGTTTCAAGGAGAAGAAGCAGTACAAGATGAATGCAAATAAGATACACACCAAAACAAGTAAACAAAGAGCATGTTAAACATAAAAACACAACCTCAACTCTAGATGCAAAGCAATCCTAGATCACAAACACGCTAAATAAGTCTAACCAATTTTATTAAAAAACAGGTTTAGATAGTTTAGAGAGCATATACTATCACATGTATTTCTTGTGATGGCCAAATCACATTGTATCTATATAATAGTATCAAGAGTAGCAAATAGTATGCATGTTGTGTGTGAAACTTTTGCAAGAGAGCATAAGTAAATCATTATATGGAAAGTAATGATATAGGAGAATAAAAAATATTCACACACAATCATAACTGTTTGATGGAGACTATCACTTTCTAGGTATATCATATAACTTTCACATCTCCTAGAAACACGCTTGCAACCATATTAAAAGTATTTTGATTCTTATTGCTATTCATATTCTTTGTATATTTTTTTTTAAGCATATCATGTATGAGCTTATAAGAGAGAAAAGAGAGTATCCAATTTTGTAAGCTTGAACATCCTTATTTTGCTGTGCAATTGCTATACCTTACCGAGCACGGGTTTTATGAATTGCACATAGATGTTTTATGATTGACGAGTTTTAGTGGTGAAATGGTTATTTATGCCTTTCTCTTAGGACTTTCTAGTCATTCCTATCAAAAAGAGTGATTCAAGATATGAAAGATGAGAGATCAACTAATCAACCAAATCACATAAAAGAGCCACAAAGCTCACATTGCTTAGTAGTGCATGAAGATGCTCATCTAAGCTACAAGTGATACAAAGTTGAGAAACTTTGTTTTAAATGCCATCCAAGGTACACAAGTACAATATACATGCACATTGTTTTTGTATTTTTTTGATTTATTTATTTTAATTAAAAAACTTAAAACAAAGCAAAAACAAACAAATAAATAAAGAATCAAAAGGAGACTGACTCAAACCACAAAATAAGCCATGCAAGAGATCAAACAAGAGAAGAAATCACTTAGAATCTTTTTCCTTCTAGATGGGTGACCTGGATGGAGATCATTTCTTTGGCATGAACCTTTGTTCAGATGGATAAGGAGGAGAGTTGAAACCATTGAAGTTCGAGAGAAGCATGACCGCTTTAAGAAGTTCTCCAAGAGGGACTAAAGAAAGTTATAGTTGATTTTGGTTTCCCAGAGATGACACACTATTGCTTTGTTGAGTGGCTAACCCCTTATAGCAATTTGGAGAAGAGTGCCTAGATGCTTCACAGTAGTGATAGAAGTGGGGCTTCTTTGGTAGCGACTTCTTGTTGGTGGAGCGATGATTATTCTGCTTAGTCTCTTTCTTACCAACCTTAGGGGGTGCTCTTAGAATGTATTTTCCCCTCTCATTTTTATCCTCATTCACATTTTCAATTTTAGGATCAGTTACCTTAGAGTTATCTTTATTAGCAGGTGGAACAAAAATAACTCTATTTAAAGCATTAGAAGAGGTACTACAAGAGGAGAGAGAATGATCATATCTGAGACTTGTTCTATCAGATGCAGACTTCTAGAAGTTTAGCATTTCATCCAACTTGACACTTAAAGTCTTTTTTAGTTGTGCTCTAACCTGAAATAGTTCAGTATCCAGTTTCTTAGTCTTTGCAACAAGAAGGTTGTTCTCAAATCTCAGTACTCCAATAGTCTGATTAGCTTCATAACCATGATGGAGAGTTCCTTATATTCCAATTCCACTTCACTGAGTTTTCTTGTAGCCAAATGGTAGAGCTTCTCATGCTTCTCAGAGACCTTGTACAACTTAGTGTAGGCAGTGTAATTGTCATTTTGATCATCCATCTTCTAAAACTTTGATTCTATCAGCTCTTCTTCCTCATCAATTAGGTTTATTCTTCCTCAGAGGACTCAATAATGGCTGTAAAAGCACTCATTATCCCATTTTGGTCACTTTCATCAGAATCTGCTTCTGGTTTCGTATCACTCAAGGTGGCAGCTAGGGCTTTGCTTTTGCCAATGGATTTGAGATATGGGAGACACTTTTGCTTCATGTGTCCAAATCCTTGACACCCATAACATTTTGGTCCAGCAAGAACACTATTGCCTTGACCAGTATCCTTGAATTCTCTTTAATCTTTGTCTTGGGACTTGAATTGAGAGAATGCAGATTGTTTGCGATCCTTATCACTTGCTTTGACATTCACATTTTTGATAAACTTCTTGAATTTTCTGGTGATATGTGATTTTAACTTGGTATTCTCATCATTAGGCAACTTATCTTTATCATTATTCTTAGTCTTCAAGGCCATGTTCTTGCCTTTGCCACCCTTGCCAACCCTTGCTAACCCTAGTTCATAGGTTTACAAGTTTCCATTCAGCTCTGTCAAAAGAATAGAGTCGAGATCCTTTGATTCTTCGATGGCAGTGATTTTGGCATGGAATCTCTCTGGAAGAGATCTGAGGATCTTCTTGACAATCTTGGGCTTTAGAATCTGTTCTCCAAGATTGAAGGCAGAATTCATTATGTCCTTGGGCTTGGTATAGAATTCATCAAATGATTTGTCCTTTGCGCCTAACTTTCATCCACAATAAAGCTCTTCTATCACACCTTTTATATAGGATGGCACACCTCCTTACTGCTTCTCTTTTCAATGTGGGACTACCTATTTTAATCGAATAAGTGCACCTCCTTATTATTCTTCTAGCCAATATGGGATTCCAACACCAATGAGGTAATTTCTAACCTTCTCCTATCATGGGCAAGATTCAATTAATCTCCATCTCAACCCATCATTTGTCTTCACTAGTACCCTTTTGGGACTCCCTTTGCACCCCGTTTGTGGGTAAAGATGTTCCACCTAGTTCTCAACAAGACATGCTGGCAATTGAGTTCAAGCAATGCTTGAACTTGTCTCCACAACCCTACTCGAAATTGGCTTCACAACCATATCAATCTCATTCTCCATAAATCTTACTTTCTTACCTCCTAACCAAGGACTCCTCCTTAAATTTGAACCCACTAGATATTCCACCTATGATAGTCTCACCAATCAACTTGTATAAATTCTTGAAAGTTCTCTCTCCTTTCAACACCACCAAAGCACATTTAGAAACTTTCATAATTTTTCCGTTTGAAGAATATCCATACCCAATGATTCTAGTCAGCTTAATGAAATCAAATTTCTTCCAAGCTCAGGTACATGTCTAACCTTACCCAAGTTCATCACAATTCCATCAAGCATCTTAACTTTTATTGTACCTATTCCCATAACTTTGCATTCCACATTATTAGCCAACATAACAAACCCATTATCACAAGCCTTACGGTTTCAAACCAATCTTTATTCAAACACATGAAAGTGGCACGCAAAATCCAAAACCCATGAATTTTCAATAGAATCCGTACCTTTGCTAACCATAACAATATCACCACAATCTTCGTCATTACTATATGTTCTAGCAACCATTGCATTTGCATACTTCTTACTACCACGGATTTCTTGAACTCTTTCAAATCATCTTTCAACCTCTTACATTGATATTGATAATGACAATTCTCATGACAATAATAACCCTCCACATCATTAATGTCCTTCCTTGGTCTAAACTTTGATCTTGACTTCTCTTAATAATTCTTCATGAAAGCTCGGATTTGTGTGAAAACACAAGAGCTTGTTTAGACCCCTAAATAAAAATTATAGCTAGATTGTTTTTACTCTTACTTAATCAAAGTGCGGAATAAGAGTAAATGTACGCAATGAACCGATATTACTCTAGTGCATAAACATGAGCAACAAACAATAAAGATAAAGCACATATGTAAGGGAAGAGAGATGCAAACACAAGATAACACCAAAACGTGTTATTAAAGAGGAAACTAAAGAATTCGGCGAAAAACCTTTCTGTGACCCTTCATGTCGAAATTGATCCACTAGAGAATAAAGTTAGAGTACACAAATAGAAAAAGACCCTCTAAGCTTAGTTTATCCCATGTACTTGAGCCCTCCAAGCTCCTGCTACTAACAGACTTCTCGAAGTCATGTCTTCTCTAACTTTCCGGATCCCGCAATGCGTCCGATTGTATTCGCCAAGCCTCACCGGCTTCTTTTGGCAAATCTCCAAAACTTTCCAAACTCCTGTGAGAGACCGCGCCCCCGGCCCGTTTTATAATAAGTGTTGGGCCAAACCCACGTGAATGGGTGGAGTCGTGTTATTGTCTCTCAAAATAGAGGTTCGACTAGTTATATTTTCCCCTTTAGATTAAGGGTTTTACAATGGAGTCGCCACTTATTTAATTATTGGAAAAATAAGAAAATCGAAATTGAAAAATTCATCATTTTATTAATTTTCAATTGAATTTACATTGGTCATAGGAAAATTACATGGCTTTGGTCCTAGATACAATCTAAGATAAAGTACATGGCTTTGTTTCCTAGTTACAATCTAAAAATTGAAAATTACATGGACAAGCATTTAATCTACTAACCCTTGATCTAAGTTCGGAGGCTAACACCTTCCCACCTTGCCCGGTGAAACCGGTCTTCTAGACTATGGTGGCCAACATTCATATCATATCATCCAATATATCAATCAATTTGCATGGTGAATTTAAGGTGTGTGCATGTGATAAACCCTAATTCAATTTATTAAGCATTGCATTTAGATTAAAAAATGAATTCTAGTGAATGTGTGTGGATGGTGATACCCTAGATTCAAAGATTTGAAAGAATTATGAAATAAACATGTTTTTCATATTTTTGATGTGAATTTAGGATTAAAACTAGTGTTATGCATGAACATGTGATGAACAACCAAGAACATATGAAGAACACATAATAATATTTAAGAACATTCGAACATATTCAAGGAAATTTAAATAGTTACTATCATGCTTTAATCCTAAATTCCTATCATGGTAACACAAAAAACAAGTTAGGAAAATGAATTATACCTTCATGCAAGATCAATATGGTGGATGAGGAGACTCTTGAGAGAGGTCTTATGGGTGGAGGAAAAGAAGAGTTATGAGAGGAAGAGTGAGTCTCACTCAATATTTTGAGTCTCAAGAAGACCAAAATATGACAAGACTACTCAACTTCCTAGAACTCAAGAGAGGAGAAGAGAGGGGGGTTTTTCTTTTTCCTTTGAAATGAAGGAGAGGGTGGGTTTATATAGTAGTGGTGGAGGAAATATGAATGGAAGGCCATTAATGAGGGTTGACAAAGAATCATGAACCTAGACCTCATTTTAGCCTTAGGGAAAATTTGGTGCATTAAATGGAAAGATTGGTGGGAGTAAGGAACAAGGCAAAATTCGGTTTTCCCGTAGCTATTGTAACAGCTTGTAGAGCCAACTTTGAAAAATCATATCTGACTCAATTCTGATCGGAATTGTCTCGTTCTTGTGCTCAAATTGAAACCCCGGATGTCTAGTTTCTGGGAAAATTAATTTCATTCATAGATTCAAAATATTCTGAGAGATATCAGTGAAATAGTGAGCAGAGGTCATTTCTTAGAAAAATAGTTTCAGCACAATTAACATTAATAGGTCCCAAATTAGTTTCCAATTAATCATTAATAGGCTCCAATCACTCCCATTTCAGACCTAATTAGTTCCAAATTTACCCTAATTAAAAGATAATTGCACAAATTACTCATTGAATAATTAATGTTTAACTATCTAATTAATTAGGTGTATGCAACCTTACCATAAAATGTAGTCCTAACCAATCAAATTATGACACATCATTAATTTCAAATTGATTATAATTATAACCAATTGGAATCAATTGTTCATAATCACATAAGGTCGGACTCAATTTGTGATAGTGCATCTCGGCCATTAAAACTTGATTTGATGATAACTTTCAATTTGATGGTCCGATTAGGGCTTATAACTAATCGATTTGATCGTTACAACATCAAGATCATTTTGGTGAAATGAGATTAAGGATCTAATGACCAAAATTGAGATGCATATTTCCAATATGAAATTACCCTTTTACCCTCCAAGTGAGGTTAAATGCGGGTTGCAAAATGAGGTGTCAACAACTCCAAAACACTCTCTACACTTTGAAAAGGTGTGGGTTGTTTTTGGGTACAAATCTCCTTTCAAGGTATGACAATGGGAGAGGGAAGGAGAAGAGGCTAGAATGATTTCTCACTAAGGATGAGTAGCTCTCTCTAAAAGATGGGTGTGTGTGTTGTAGAAAACATATCTAGGATTTTTTTCTCTGAATGACTTCCTTATAATTTTTGTGGGTAATGATGGTCTATATAGTATAGGTGAAGGGTAAGAAAGTCACATTTAAAAATTCTCTAGGTAGAATATTTCGCGAGTACTTCGTAGGAAGGCCTTACCTACGAGACACTTGCAAAATCGACAGCCTGTCACGACTTTTCAGCTTCCAGCATGTGCTTATCACGTGGCTCACTTTGCGGGATTGCTTCTTTCGAATCTTCTCTCGAAATCCACTTATTCATCCAATACATGCTCGATTCTTCACTAACTTAATACTAAACTCAATGCAATAAAATCCCACAAAATATAAGAAACAAGATAAAGCAATTACAACATTTTTTGTCATGGAATAAAGCCAACATAAAATATAGTTGTAAATCACAACTTTAAACTTCCCATATGACCAACACCTACAACTTGAATAAGAATTCACCACTAATGCTACCGCTTCAAAATTATTTGTTGGCTTCTTGACCTTCTCTGTCTCCAAGAAATTTTTTTTTTGAAATCTTCTAACTTTAATGTGTCCTTACTAATTAGTCCAAGAAAATTGTTTTAATGTCTTCTAACTTTAAGGTCTCTTTACCAACTAATAGTGTAGTCGCTAAAGTGTCTTATGCAGGAAGGAGTAAGGTTAACAACAACAAGGCTTAATCCTCCTCATCAATCTTAGTCTCCATACTCTAACACCACTTGTTGGGGAGAGGAACACTTTAGGGACACTTCTTGAGTAGTTTATATGACATATAGAGCCACTACTTAACCCAAAAAACTTAAGCCCAGTGGATATGAGCTCAGCTATGTTATATTAAACACTAATTCTTCTATTTAATATTCATTGAGGAACTTCACTACTTAACCAATCATAATACTCACTCATGAATATTTCCACGACATATATATATATATATATATATATATACCGAAAAAAATAATCCTAAAAGACTTAATCTCTTCCTTTCTCTAACCCTTAAATACATCAACATTTCCATTATAATTTAGGACCTATAATTTTAGTGAAAAATTCTAAAAGACTCATTCTCTTCCTTTCTTTAACTCTTAGACACACCAATATTTTCATTTAATTTAGAACCTATAAATTTAGTTGTTAAATCAAATATGAGATGGATTTAAGTTACACTTGGTATAACTCCAAAAGAACTACACATTTTTAAAACCACTACTTTTCATTAGATCTAATGCTTTAAGAAACACTAGTGCTATGTCAGATCTAATATCATTAAGCCATTAAAATAATAATAATAATAATAAAAAATTAAACTCTTTTTACCCTCCGCAGTTGTCTTCTTCTTCTTCTTCTTCTTCTTCTTCTTCTCTCTCTCTCTCTCTCTCTCTCTCTCTCTCTCTCTCTCTCTCTCTCTCTCTCTCTCTCTCTCTCTCTCTCTCTCTCTCTCTCAGAATTGTTAGAATATAACACTAAGAATTGTTAGAATTTATATCTAATAAAAAAATATTGAGTGGTATAACATAGTTTAGAGTTATACCAAATATAACTTGAACTCATATATAAATATAAATATAAATATATATATATATATATATATATATAGACACATACACACAATGGGGATGTGTTTTGGTATACATGGTGACTTGAAAAATGAGTAATGAAGAAATTAAAAAAATATTCCTTTTTAGTATAATTAAATTCCCCGATCAGTAAAAATATAATTATATAAGTAAGATATTTCATAAGTATAGTTTTTAAGTTTTGTTCTAATTTTATAAACAACGTTTAAATAGAAATTATTATTCTTGGAAGGTTTAATTAGCATATAAAATACCAATGAACGTTTGGACCCCCAATTTCAACTTAACCGATACAAATATTCAAACGATAGATGTGTGGAATAATAAGTACAAGCAATACCCAAAACAATAAACAACTGTAAACCATAATTAATCACAACACAACATCAATTAATATGTAAGAGTATGGGTTAGAGAGATGGAAATACAAAGATAATACGGCGATGTGTTTTCGAAAAGGAAACTGAAGTACTAGGCAAAAAATCTCTCCGCCGCCCTCTAAGCGGTCAAATAATCCCCTAGAGAATAAAGTTGAGATACATGAATAGCAATAGACCTTTCAAGCCTAATTTACCCGATGCACCTAAACCCTCCAAGTTTCTTACTTCAATAGGGTTACACTGAACCTTATCTTCTCTAGGTTACCGGATCCCATAATAAGCTCATTGCTACAACCAAATGAATTGGTCCTCTTTGAACTGCTTCCCAAGCACCAAAATACCGCCTCACTAATATGAGTATGGTGATATAAGAATTTGGTAAATGAACCTCTCAAGGATGTGTCAATGGAGAGGGTGAGAGTAGAGGAATTTGGAGAATCAAGTGTCTAAGATTGTGGATGAGTCAATCTTGTTTTTCTCTAGTGTTTCTCTCTCAAAATTCTCTCTAGACGCTCTTCACATTTCATGGGTATAAGGGTATTATAGTAGGGTATGTGAGGAATGTGAAAAGACATTTTTAATCTAAACAGGGCATTCTGGCGACTGGAACGAGTCGCGAGTTAGCTGCTAGGCCAGACTGTACTTTTTATCTTGTAATGCTCTAGCTGTCGTGACCTTTCAGTTTCCTGCATGCTTCACATGTGTGTCACTTTGGCGACTTGCCAGTCGCGCGAGACTCCTTTGAGTGCACACATTTTGAGTTTTCTTCACTCTCTTACACATTACCCTTACATAATTCCCACATAAATATAGGGTATCTAATTGCTAAAATACAAGCAAATTTGGCACAAAATAAAGCCAACACATGATTGAATAAATTCAACCTTACAATCTCCCCCTTTGGCCATTTCGCAACCTTACAATCTCCCCCTTTGGCCATTTCGTGACAAAACCCTAAAACAAACTCTAGACTTAAAATGTGAGTTGGGGATAGTTGCCAAAACTCACTCACACCTTACTCTAGATTTTGTGAAGCTCTTGAACCATACGAACAAGTTACCTGAAAACAACAACAACACAATAATATCATTGTAAGCAGAAACTTTGAAATGCATATGGAGCAAGAACAATGCGATCAAGCAATAGATAATGTAACAACAAAGCATGGCTTGACCAAAAAAGATCAATCACTATAAGTAATGATCACAATGATCATTCACACAAAGAATGAACATCTGGACATGTAAGCTAATAAGCTCTATGCAAAATATTATTTGCATGCCCAACACTTAACCGATGCAATACTACTAAGGAATGCATTAAGGATATAAGATCCAACAAAGGGCACAAGAGTGTAAAACTAAAGATAATGCATATATAATCTAAAAGTACTAAATAGCTACAAAGCAAAGGCACATAATAAAATAAGCATAGTCATCAAGTACATAACATAAGCCATGAAATATGAGCATAGAATATAAAAGACATGAAATAAAATATTAATTAAGCTTGTTGCGGCTTTCTCTTCATCTCCTATACTCCCCCTGCTACTCTTGCTTTTCATCTCCAATGCTCCTCCTTTGATCTAGTTCTCTTTCCCCCTATCATGACACTCCCCCTTTCAAGAGTCATCTCTCACTTTTGTTACGGAATAGCTAGTCCTCATCTTCCTCTAGCTTCCTTTGGATTTGGTCCAATTGAGTTTAGAGAGATGTGAACTGTGTATCAAACCGGGTGTGCTGAGAGTACATGATAGATGCTAGACCAGACACTTTGGTGCTGAATTTTTGCAGAGATGCAAGTATTGGGTCCAACTTCTCATCATTTAAGTGTGAACTAGAGCTTGCACCACCTTGAGGAGCATTAGCTTCCTGCTTGACTCTCTTCTAACTGTGACCAATGCTAGCATTTAGAGTTTGAATGTTGATTGGACTTGGCTGAGGGTAGGGAGACTTATCTTCCATTGGATAAACACCTTTGAGCTTCAATATTTTTGAAATGAGGCAACAGTAATGAATGCAGTTCCTTGAAGTAGTTCTTCTAGCGGTTTTGCTCAAAATAAGGAAGATATGAAAGTAAATATCGATTTCTTCTTCATTGATCAAGTCATGAAGGAACAAAGTTCTATCGAGATTCATGTATCCGGTGCTTGAGAGAGGATAGAGGTTGTTGAACATGATCGTTGTGAGCACCCTCAATTCGGGAGATAGTAATGAAACACTAATTGATTTCCCATTGGGAGAGAACTCCAAGTTAACTCCTAGAGTTTCCCGAAGTAAAACCTCTTTGAGATTCAAGTCATCATACACCAATGGTTGTGGGAACATTAGCCGGTTGATGCGCAAGATGTTTGCAAGATATGATGGTGTCACTATGAAATTCTTTCCTTGAACCCAACATTTAAGCTCATCTCCTTCTGAAATGGCATTAGCGTAGAATTATTTTGCCATATTTTCATATGGTTCCTCAAAGCTGGTTAAAAATGAAGTTTCAATCCTTGGTGGCGAACCATTTCGGAATATTTGTATCAAGAAGAGAAGCTTGATCCACCACCCTTTTCTACCAACATGGGGGCATCCTTGAAGTAGTTGTCATATGCTTGAGCCACTGCATATGATCTAAACTTCTCGGCATCATAAAATACTGTTGATGGCTGAGTCTTCTTAGACTTAGGGGTGAGGCTATCAAGATCAATCACAGCTTCTTTTCCCTTGCTGTTACTACCTTTCACAACTGATTTCTTAAAGGGAGATATCGTCAAGCTACATCATGTAATTTCAAAGAGCAAGGTGAAACAAAAGGACAAGAAGCTTGATTAGCAACAAGTTAGTCCTTAACCAGAAATTTTGAATTAAAACCCTAAAAACTAAAATTTTAAGAGAGGAATTCAAATAAAATTGACATGTGACAATATAAATCATCAAAACATGATAAAATCATGACCACTCAAACATGTCAAGGTGTGTGTGTGTGTGCGCACGCACGTCAAATGCAAAAGTGTGCAAACTAGGACAAAATGTAAAAACACATAAGCATATGATGTTTCTAGATCAAAGAAACATGATCATCCCTACAACTTTGTATCCCTTGGAATCCAAAAAGACATACAAAAACATCTAAGAGACATTTTATCATGAATATGATATGTACAACACAACACAAACATGGATAAATTCACAAAAAATAAAGAATAAACATGTAAAACATGTAGAATAGGCATTATACGTACATGATCAACAAAATCCATATATCAAACTCAACAAAACATTACCAAAAACCATATTCAAACATCATATTATCAAATCTCACCATAAACACAAAATTCAAGAAATCTAAGGTTAGAAACATGAAATACTTTTGAAATAAAAGAAAACCCATACCTTTTCTTGAAGATTGATCAAGGAGTGATGAAGAAAATAGAGGCTTTGAGAGTAAAAATGGAGGTTTTGGAAGAGGGGGAGGTGGATAAGACAAAGTAGATGCATGTGATGCGAGGAAAAACTGAAAAGTTTTTAAAAACTGTTTTGGATTTAACCCTATTTGTGCAAAACAAGTGTTTTTCGCGATTGGAATAAGTCGTGGGTAAGTCGCCAAGTCAAGTCACCAAAATCCCTTGACTCAAATTTTGAAAAATTTGTCTAAGTGTTTTTCACGACTAGGAAGTCCACTCGTGAGCAAGTCGCGAAGGGACTTGCGAAACTTTTGAGTAAGCTCGTGACTGGAGCTCTACTCGCAAAAAAAGTTGCCAACTTGAGTTGCAACAATCCCACAAACCAAGAATTTTTGAAAAATATTCTTAGTATTTTTTGCGACTGGGGGACTAACTCGCTAAAGAGTTGCGAAAACTTCCGAGTAACCTCGTGATTGGGGTCTCACAACTGGCTTGACCCGCGAGTGAGTCGCCAAAATAGAGTTGCATAGTTTTTTGAAATTTTGAATTCTTCAAAACAAAATACTTTCCAAATGCCACAAAAAAAATTCAAAAATCTTTTTGTGTTGATTAACATAAGATTGAGCATGTGTAACACATTTAATCAAGTACAATTATACAAATGAGTAAGACATTCATTGAACATAGACAAGTGTGATGTGTGTGGATATCAAATATGAGATAGTCTTTAGTCTAATGTGAAGTTTCAATGATCAATTCAACCAAGACATACACAATTAGTACTAGGAAGAGTGACCAATCTCAGTTATATAAATATGTATATATGACCTCCCACATAAACTTGAAAACATTACTTTGAAGCTTTTCATTTGCTTCTTTGCAATTCATTACATCTCATTTTTGAGATCGATGCCTTAAATTTTTAATATTTCAAATTGATGAACAAGCTTTTGGCTTTTTGGGCATCATGCATTTTCATTACAAGTTGCTTTCTCTTTTTTCTAGTCAAATACTAGTATGTGCGATGGCTTTTGCAGCTCATTATCTCTTTTCGAGATTAGACATTGGTTTAGCTATATTAAGCAAAAATATAAATGAGTGGGAAGATATATAAGCACAAGTCTATGTATGTCTCAAGATCAACAAAACCATTGACTAATTATTCATGACAAGTTTGAAGATTTATTTACAATAATTACATAGATGCCAAGATTTTTCCCACAATTATATGAGTGCATAGGGAACAAGCTATGTTCGTAAATGCATAAAGTCATTTGTATGAAGGTACAAGGCAAAAACATGCATGTAACAAAGCACAATAATGCCGATCAAACTTTTTGAATTTTTTACTTTTTATGTGTTTTTGGATTTTTGACACAAAAGCAAGTAAAGATTGATAAAAAAGAAATAAACACTCAAAGCGTTAAAAAGAACACACAATGCAGTAAAAACATGCTAGAATGAAAAACATAAGCACATGACCAAACAATGTCACATCAGATAGGAAGTATTAATGCATAGACATGTTCTAATACTTATGCATGTGTACCCTTTTTCACCCACATGACACGTGTGTTTGGGGTGATATCCTTGGAGGATTGGGTACTATAGTTTTGACTTTTAAACCTTTTGGTGAAGCTTGCCAAAAAAGAAGTGAAGGCATCAATCATCTTCATCACATCCCTCACATCGGGATCACCTTCTTCCCCTTTTGATCACTTCGCAGTCCAATTCCCTTTGTCATTTCTTGGTTCTCTTGGCCTTTGAACACTTACATTCTTCAATGCTTGAAGCTTATGGCAATTAGGTCTAGTGTGTCATTGAATTCCACAATGATGATAGAAATGTTGAGTTTGTGGACCTCTTTGTGACTTTGGAAAAGATCTTCCTTTAGCCTTGGGTTTGACTAACAATGGGTTAGAAGGCTTTGTTAAGACCCGTTCAGTAATCACCATTGGCTTCTTCTCAACCTTCAATTTCTCAACAATAGGAGCTGCTATCATTGGTTCCTTTGCTTTTACAAACTTCATTTCCTTAGATGCATTGGCGTTTGAACTACTCTCTCCGGTGTATCCCAATTCAATTTTGTCGGAGAAAGGCTTTTGGTGAGCAAGCACTTCATCAAGGCTTCTTGGAGGCAACCCGCTCCACTTTAGCATTAGCTTAAATCACTTCAAGCTCAAGGAACTTGATCTTGGAATAGGCTTTGGTTAGTTCTCTGTTCAGCGCTTCAACCTCGCATTTAGTCTCCTTGTACCGCACTAGAAGACTTTTGTAATCTTGCTCGGCTCTCTTCATTTTCTTAATGGCTACTTTAGCCACTCTTGCATATTCACCGGTCTTCTCAAAGGGAGAATTGTAGGGTTCTTGCAATCCCATTTCTCCTTCATCTTCATCATCATCGAATTCCTCTACTATTCATATCAACTCCACTTCGGTGTGCTCACCCAACTCTTCTACTAGAGCACTCAAATCATCCGAAGATTCCATGGAAGCAATGGTCATAAATGTGGAGTAGTTTCCTTCTCTGTCATAGTTTTCTTCCAAGTCTGACTTGGAGGAGTCTGTGTCTCTAAGGGTAGTGGCGTACACTTTACCTTTTCCTCTCAAATAGTTGGGACATTCCTTCTTTAGATGTCTATGATCGTTGCATTCGTAGCACACGATCCCTTGTGAGGATTGAGAATCCTTCCCATTTTCCTTCTTAAAATCCTTTTTCTCCTTCCAAGAATTTGAGAATTTTTCCTTCTCAACAAACTTTCCATTCTTCTTGAACTTTAAGAACTTGCGGAAGTTCTTAGTAAGCTATGCCACTTCTTTCTCAACCTCATCCTGATTTGAGGAGTCTTGAGGAGTCTTGAGCTTCCACCCTTTCATTAATCGTCTTGAGAGCAAAAGATTTGCTTGTCTTATGTGATGGTAGAGATAGCTCATATGTTTGAAGTAAGCCAATGAGTTCTTGAATTTTGATCTCATCAAGATCCTTGCTCTTTTTGATGGCAGTAACCTTTGCACAAAAGCTCTCCGGTAATGATTGTAGAAATTTCCTCACAATCTTGGAGTCTTCCGTCTTTTCTCTCAAGTTAAATTTCCCAATTACCACCTCATTTAGCTTCTCATAAAATGAGTTGAATGACTCATCTTCACTCATCTTTAGCTCTTTGAAGCGTGTGGTAAGCATTTGCAACTTGGTGTCTTTCACCTTTTTGGTTCCCTTATAAGTCGTTTCCAAAATTTGCCACGCCTCCTTGGCAACTGTAACATGAGAGATCCTGTGAAATTCATCAAGAGAAACACCATAAAAAATAGTATTAAATCCTTGCTATTAGCGTTAGTTGCTGCGAGGGCTGCCACATCCCATGTGGATTTGGCGGCCTCCGACCTAGTCCATCTTATCTCGACAGCATCCCAAACACTATCATTAATAGAGCATAGAAATGCCTTCATACAAACTTTTCAAAATGCATAGTTGCTTTCATCAAAGTAGGGAAGTGCATTGAGAGATTAAGATTGTTCCTTCTCAAACGGGGTTTAGGATCGCACTTTGGTAATGAAACCACACAAGTGAACCCGCTTTGATACCAATTGAAAGGTTCAATTAGTGTATAAAACACCAATGAACGTTTAGATTCCCAATTTCAACTTAACTTATACAAGCTTATACTCAAACAGTAGATGTGCGGGATGATAAGTACAAGCAATACCCAAAACAATAAACAACTCTAAACCATAATTAATCACAATACAACAACAATTAATATGTAAGAGTAAGGGTTAGAGAGATGCAAACATAAAGATAACATGACGATGTGTTATCGAAGAGAAAACTGAAGTACTCGGCGAAAAACAACTTTGCTGCCTTCTAAGCGGTCAAACAATCCACTAGAGAATAAAGTTGGGATACATGAATAGTAATAAACCCTCCAAGCCTAATCTACCTGATGCACCTAAACCCTCCAAGCTTCTTTCTCCAACAGGGTTACACCGAACCTTGTCTTCTCTAGCTTACCGGATCCCGCAATAAGCCTATTGCATTAACCAAACGAATTGGTCCTCTTTGAACTGCTTCCCAAGCACCAAAATTCCTCCTCACTGATATGCGTATGGTGAGATAAGGATTTGGCAAATGAACCTCTCAAGAATGTGTCAATAGAGAGGGTGAGAGTAGAGGAATTTTGAATCAAGTGTCTAAGATTGTGGATGAGTCATGACCCTTCAACTCCCTGCATGCTTCACATGTGTGTTACTTTGGCGACTTGCTAGTTGCGAGACTCTTTTGAGTGCGCACATCTTGAGTTTTCTTTACTCTTTCACACCCTACCTTTACATAATTCTCACCTAAATACAGGGTATCTAATTGTTAAAATACAAGCAAATTTGACACAGAATAAATCCAACACATGATTGAATAAATTCAACCTTACAATTCCATTACAAAATATGTTATTTCGAGTAATGAAGATTACCACTTCTATCCTAATCTCTATTTATTGTAACAAACGTGCCCTAAGCTTTTTAACAACTCGAAACCTTAATTCTCATTTTGAAAGATAACAATTTTATCCTTGATGTCAATTATAATCAATTATGAATTTGATAAGTGGATGTCTTGAAATGTATGACCATTTTGCCATTCTTTTATTTATTTTTCCATATTAATATGAATTAAATTAACGTTAATATCTACTTTTTTTTTTTTTTTTTATTATACCATGAGGTAAAATTCTGTCTTTTCTACTGTTGTAACTTTTTCACATTTTGGTAGCCTTTCTTTCAAAGATTCTGTTCGACAAATGCAGGAGGTGGAGAGCATTGTTCATCCCAAGGTTCAGTCAGCTATAAACAAGGAAAAGTTGATTCCCCGAGAATTGTTTACGAAGAACCACAAGGACATGAGGAAAGAGGGAGAGCAATGGATGAAGGAAACAGCAACTTCTTGTACTGTGGTGGCTGCTCTCATTGTTACCATTATGTTTTCTGCAGCCTTTACTGTTCCAGGTGGTAACGACCAAAACACAGGCTTCCCAATCTTTTTAAATAAAAAATTGTTTATGCTCTTTATAATATCCGATGCTCTCTCTCTCTTTTCTTCCTCAACTTCAGTATTGATGTTTTTGGGAATCCTCACATCACGTTATGCAGAAGAAGACTTTCTTAAGTCTTTGCCGACAAAAATGATTATCGGCCTTTCCACCCTCTTCTTCTCTATTGCAGCCATGATGACAGCCTTTTCTGCTGGACTTTTACTTATGCTGCGTGGACAATCTTGGATTTTCCTACCTGCCATTTTGTTGGCTAGTGTTCCAGTCACCCTTTTCATATTGATGCAGTTCCCTCTTCTTGTTGAGATGTCCATTTCAACTTATGGATCTGGCATCTTTGATAGGAAAATGAAACGTTGGTTATAACTTGTATTTATTGCACCATTTGATAAATACATGTTTTATTTAATAGTTGGCGTACCAGCCAAAACCGAAGCTATATCTAGAACAGAAAACTGATGAAATTTCTACGTGTGCTGCATATTATGGGCTTCTTTAGTTTTCCCTTGCTCCCAAATGATTTATCCTCTATTTTATTTTGTGATATCTCGAAATGTAATCTTTTTTAAAAGTCAATAAATAAATTGCTCCACATATCCTTTTACTTTATGTACATAATTGATATCCTCTCATATTTCACTAGAATTTAAATTAAATAGGTTAGTTTAGAAAACTTGTACCTTTTATGAAAATGCATTTTTTTTGAAAAAATTTAGATCCCGATAATTATGCTGAATAAATTAATTAGTCCAATTATGCTTACCCAATGATTATAGCAACCGCACCCAATATTGTGTACAATAGATAATAGCATAATCAAGAATCACGCAATGTGGTGACGTAGGAAAAATGGATAGAAAAAAACTATCCTAAAGGAAAAATTATTGAGGGGGCTCATACACCAACCCCAAGGAAAACAAGCTCACCATATAGTATTTAACCCTATTTTAAATTACTATCGCCAGGAGAATTTATTGTCGTTATCCAACACAACTCCAAATCCACAAACTACTTCTATATATGAAATGTTGCACATAAACTTCCTGCTCATGACTCCAAGTACCAATTTAAAAGCACAAATTTTCAAGTCATTAATCACATTCTCCAGGTTTTCTTTTGTGACTTGGTTTTGGTGGCATAAAACCCTAGTAACTTGGATGGTAGATTGGGCATGTGAACACAATGGGAGAGAGGCAAACCCCACAACTCGAACTCTTTTTCCACCCTAGACCTCCAAACACTTTGTTCATGAGAAGGTGTTAATTCAACTACAAAGCTTTTGGCATGGTGTAACCTATATATATATAGTGTACATTTGTATTAGAACTCAATCTCCTTTTCTGTGTGTGTATTTTTAGATACAATTGTATTTTTGTCTAGTTTGTTTTTAAATCTAATACACCAATCAGGGGCGGCTTGATGCAGTTGGGGGCCTAAGGCGAAAATTGATATGAATTACGTAGAATTTTTTTTTTTTTTAGGAATTTAATAAACAGAAAAAGTTTGACAAAATTTTTCATACTTGTTAATGTGGTAGATTGATAGTGGTAAGTAAAAAAGCGATGTAAGTGGTAGACTTAAATGAGAACTAGTAAAAGTTTGCTAACTCAACTCTTATTATTATTCTTTTTTTTTTTTAGAAGTGCAATATTCACATTATTTTTTATAACAAATTTTAGGTTTTAAGTTGTTTTTTGTTTTCTATTTGAAAATATAGCTATAATCATTTTTTTACCATCAATAACAACCTACTACTTAACATTAGTTGTAAAAATGTTGTGAAAAATATTGTGAACGTTGCATTTTTTTCTCTTTTTTTTTTTTTTTGTTTTTCATTTGGTAAAAAAATATTATTTTATTTATTAATTATAAATAACTCTATTAGTTAAAATTTGGGGGCCTTTTTTTTGCTTGGGGCCTTAGGCGAATGCATTTTTTGCTCTAGCATTCAGCTGGCTCTGACACCAATAAAAATAAATTCGACCACACAAATGCTACATAAGAAAAAAGAATAGACAAGTTATTTGGGTATTTCTCCACATTTTTAGATTTATTTAATATGAATAATTTACAAAATTAATGGATTGGTTTTCTTTTAGAAAAATGTTAAATGTGAAAAATGTTAATGGATCATTTTTTGTAGTAAAAATTATAAATTGGTGTGACAATGAATGTAATTATTGGGTTTCAACCCCCTGATAAATTAATATTTGAATAACTTTTTTTATGATTGGTGACACATCAATAAACTCAATATAGTAAAATCCGTAGTACTCATAGTCATAACACTGCTCATTTTTATGTACATATATTTCTTGTGACAACAACTACTTTGGTGCATGATGGGGTATATCTTACCGGTAAGAAATACCTTTTTCATGAAAGTTAAATGCAAGTTTGAGAGATTGCATCTAAATCCTTCAGAGAGAGAGAGAGAGAGAGAGAGAGAGAGAGAGAGAGAGAGAGAGAGAGAGAGAGAGAGAGAGAGAGAGAGAGAGAGAGAGAGAGAGAGCATTTGTATCAGCAGGGGCGGCCCAACATAATTTGAGGCCTAAGGCGAAAAATTTATGCGGGGCCTTTAATATGTAAATATTAATTAAATAAAATTATTTAATACTAATCAAATTAATGTTAATTTGATACGTTAAATACATAAATAATACTAACTAGACTAATGTTAATTTCATATAGAGAATTGAATATCATAGTTGAACAATAAATATTACTAAAAAGAAATAAAAATATATTGCGATTGAAAAAGATACTTTATTTTAGATATAAGACGATGCATAGTTAAATAAAGTTGTAATCTAATTTTTAATTTTATATTTTGATTTCAAGAGAGAAAGAGAGATAGATATTATTTGGTGCGTGGCTTTGTAGGATATTAGTTTACAAAAATCAAAGTCTCAAACTATCACAGGAGATTAATCTATAATTGATGATTTAACACATTTGCAACATCTTTTTGAAATATTTTAGGATTTCAATTGATTTAAGGTTCTATTGGTCTCATATTTTGAGAGTCTTAATAGAAATAAAAAAGATGCGCTAATTAAAAGCACTATAAAATGTTCAAAATATAATGTGACATTGTCTTTCATTGATGAACTTCATCAATTTAACTAATGAATGTTTATATCACTTTTTTGTGATTAATAACATGAAAATTTGTAAACCAATAGTAAAATTTGTAGTATCTTTAACATCACTAATAAAAAAAAATGTACAACCTTTAAAAAATATATATAATTTTATAAAAATTTGGGCCTTTAAATAAGAAAAGTAGGGCATTTTTTCTTAAGCAAAATTTTATTTTTTGGTGGGGCCTTAGGCCTAGGCCTAACTTGCCTAGGCCTTGGGCCGGCACTGTGTATCAGTTAATGTAAAACAATATAAATGCAAAATTTTGGCTGACTAACAAAAAAAATCACTTGCATCAGTTTGTCTTAAATTATACATATCTTGTCCACAACTACATTATCCGTATAAATTTACATGATCTGCTATTCATATGTAAAGACATATTATATTCATTACTCAATTCACTTTTTTAGTTGGTGTGTGTAAGTGTGATATGGTTGTTTAAAAAAAATGGCTATGTGAATGAAGAATGAATATCTTATTAAATAACTTCTAAAATATATAATTTAATGCATAGGCAGAGCCAGGGGGCAATTGACCCCCAGACTCTTGCCAAAAATTCCCATGAGTATTTCTAAGTCTGAGATTTTTTGCCCCTTCTATTATAAAAAGAAAAAGACAAAAAGTACCTCCATATTCTAGCATTACAAACAATAGTTTCCTCTACAAAGCAGAGGCAGTAGCCTCTCACGCCCATTTTCGTGTGAATTTCTTTTATACTGTTATAGATATGGAACTACAAGAACTTAATAATCGTTTTGATAATTCTAGGCTATTACTCTGTGTTGCATTCTTGAACCCAGATAACTCATTTTCTGCTTTCAACAAGGAGAAATTGATTCAGCTACCTCGGTTTTATCCAAATTATTTCTCAACGGTTCAACTTACTGCTTTGGATTACCAGCTTGAGACATACATCTTTGATATGCAGTTTGACAAAGAGTTTTCTACACCGTGTGATTGGAAAACTTGTAGAAAAGATGGTAGAAGGAAGAATGATGATTTATATCCATTGGTTTAGTTATTAATGACATTGACATTGATCTTACCTGTAGCAACAGCTACTGTTGAAAGGGCATTTTCAACAATAAACATTGTTAAAAATCGATTACACAATCAAACAGAAAATTAGCTGATGAATGATTGCTTGGTCACATATATTGATAAAGATATATTCAAGACTATGGGGATGAAGAAATTATCCAGCGGTTTCAAAATATGAAAAAGTGCATGACAATTGTGTGACAATTGTGTGACTATGGGGATGAAGAAATTATCCAGCGGTTTCAAGACTATGTGTGAAAAATAAATCATAGTTTGTTTGTATTAGATTTTGCATGACAATTGCAGTTTTTTATAGTTATTTATTTTATTATTAATATCGAGTAATATTATTTAGGTTAATTTTTAGGCCAAATTTCAAAACTCATCCTTTACGTTTCGCTAGTTTTTATTTCAATATTCTAGGTTTGCTTTCTTTCATTTCAATCCCTTAAGTTTCAAAACAACCCATTTAAGATTTCTGTTATCTGCCTTCCATTGTTGCCGTTAAATCAATAAAACTATGTCATTTGGCCCTTAATTTAAATTTAAAATTTTATTTTCTAAAAAAAGTATAAAAAATTTTAATTAAAAACAAAATTTCAAAAATTATAAAAAAAAAAAAAACCTTATATGGTCTAAACCAAGGGTGTCAGAGAGGTGGGTTTGAGGTGGACATAATTGGGTTGGGTATATAAATCTTATTTACCCATTAAAACTCATTCAACTAATTACTTCTAACCAAAGCCCCCATTCCCCAATGACTACATCACTCTGTGGCTCAAGGTTGAGTAGAAGTTTTTTGTATTGGTGCTTTAATTTATAATCATATGTTTGTCTGATTCCTGAGTCAATAATAAAAACAATGATCAGTAAACTAGATGAGGGAAAAAAAGGAAGTAAAAATAAACTTTTTAACACAATCAATTACTAATAATTAAATATACGGAATTAATTGATTAAATATATTGTAACCAAAAGTTGAAATAGATTTGAAACAAATAATAAGTTCTTCAAAGTGAAAAAAGAAAATAATAATAATTTAATTAATAAAATTTGCTTACTTAAAATATAAAAATAAGGGAACTATAATTGATGAGCATAGAAAAATCATTAGGTAGTCCACCATAATAGACAACCTTGTGTTGCTGGCAGTTAAAAAAAATAAAAAAAAAAAGATGTAACGGTTCAAACACATTCAATCTATTAAATAAATGTCAGTTCTAATTAACTCAATTGGTAAAGTCTTTGATAAATAAATAATAGGTCTGGGGCTCAATCACTGTCTACACCAAAGACTAATTGGTGTGTGGATGCCAAAAATTGAAATTCACTCTAAAAAAAACTATTAAATTATTATGTTACTCAAAGCCCTTATAATACAACGACTATCTGTAACAGAAAAGTGTGAAATGACGGAATAAATAACTTCATTTTATTGCCAAAGGCCTTGTAGCTGAATTGACACCTCCTCATGTGCAAAGTGCTTGGGGGTCTAGGGGGGAAAAGGTTCGAGGTGCAGGATTAGCAGCATGTTGTAATTATTTCTCAAAAAAAATAAAAATAAAGGGTAAAATATTATTTAAAAAAAAATAACTTCATCTTATTAGATTCAACACTCTGTTTATATACTCATTAATGCAGAGCCATAAAAACTAACCACGCTAGTGATTTATAGTTGTACACTTTATGCCACGTCACCAGCACACTGCATAAAGTAAAATAAATTACTTGTAGCTTAATGGAAATGACTGCTTAAACTACTGTCGTTTCTTCTTTCTTGTCTTTCCTCTCTTCTAGCTTCTTCTTTATGATTGAGTTCTAACAACCTAGGCCACCTATAAAAGGAATAGCCTATCTCAATTTGCTAAAGTATGAGTAAAAAAACCACAAAATACTATCAACATACAAAATAAATTAATTGACACTAACTTAAACATCATGTAAAGTTGTGATTTCCAACTAGCCATTGTTGGCTTTAATTCAGTACCAAATTTGGTTGTAATTCAGTCAATCATTTTCTCGGAATATATGTGGGTTTAATTATAAGGGAAGAGTGTGAGAGATTGGTGAAGAATCAAGCATGCAATGAAGATTAGTGCAGTTTTGCGACTAGCTCGTGAGTAAAGAAACCCATGAAAAGGCCATGTGTGAAGCACATGACTAGAAATTGAAGAGTCGTGCCAATTTGTCATTTCGCGAGTACTTCGCAAGAAAGACCATCTCGCAAGGTACCTACGAAACTCTCTATTTGGCAAAAATAAAAAGTACTTTCATAAATTCTTTACACACACACTATATATACTCTCATTACTCATGAAATTATAAGGATGCATTTTCAGAAAGAAAATCCTAGCAAAATATTTGAAAGTTAGAGATTGTCATACCCACAATCATCTACACAAATTCTCTTGGTTTTCCTCTACTCCTACCTCTCCATCTATACATCCTTGAGAGGTTCTTAGCCCAAACACTTACCTCACTCATCCTGAGTGTTGAGATAAATTTTGGTGCCTTCGGGAAGTATTGGAAGATGCCATTGAATGGCAAATGCAATCGGGCGGAATTATGGGATCCCGAAAACTAGTGAAGACAAGACTCCGAGAATGTCGTTGGTAGCAAGAGCTTAGAGGGCTCAAGTATATTTGGTAGATTAGGCTTAGAGGTCTTTTTGATATTCATGTACTCCAACTTATTCACTAGTGGATCGATTTTGACTTGGAGGGTCATAGAGAGGTTTTTTGCCGATTATTTCGATTTCTTATTCGATAACACGTCTCCGTCTTATTTTGTGTTTGCATCTCTCTTTTCTAATCTTTAAGCTTTACATTTATTGCTCATTGTAGTTGCTTATGGATTATAGTGTTATTGATTTATAACGTGCGCTTTACTCTTGTTCTGCACTTAGTTAAATTAGAATAAAAGCAAGTAAGCCGTAATTTAAAATTGAGGGTCTAAAGAAGAATTAGTGTTTTCATACTAATTGAGCTTTCAATTGGTATTAGAGCAAGCACACTTTTTAGATTTAGCACACTTTTTAGATTTTGTTATCCTTATGTGATCCTAGACCACGGTTGAGATGTTCAGATCTCAATCCCTTAACATACCTGCTTTCTTTGATGGGAGTAACTATGCGTTTTGGAAAGTACGTATGCATGCTTTTCTATGTGCCATTGATGCTATCGTTTAGGATTCCATTGAGAATGGTTGGGTGAAATCAACAACACCCAAGGTTGAGTAGGACAAAGCTGCACTTGCTTTGGCAAATGCCAATTGCAAAGCTATTAATGCAATCTTTTGTGGTGTTTCTACTGACAAATTTCATAGGATCTCTCATCTAAAAAATGCCAAAGAGGCGTGGACTATCCTCGAGACTACCTACGAGGGAACCAAGAAGGTCAAGAACACCAAATTACAAATGCTCACTACTCGATTTGAGGAAGAGAAGATGGGTGAAGATGAGTGGTTTGACTCATTGTATGGTAGGCTTAATGAGATGGTCATTACCAAGCTCAATCTTGGAAAGAAGATTAAAGATGCCAAAGTTGTAAGGAAAGTCTTGAGATTATTACTTGAACGCTTTTGAGCTAAAGTCACCGCCATTGAGGAGAGCAAAGATTTGGATGAGATCAAGATCCAAGAGCTTGTTAGCTCTCTTCAAACTTATGAGCTCGGATTGCCCTCTCACAAGTCTAGAAAATCACATGCTCTCAAAACCATAAATGAGAGAATCGGCGATTCCTTAGATGAGGAAGATGTTGAAAAAGATGTGGCATATCTTGCAAAGAACTACCGAAAGTTTCTAAAAATAAAGAACATTGGGAAGCCGTTTGGCAAAGGAAAATTTTCATCCTCTAAGAAGGACAAAAAAGACTTCAATAAGAAGGATGCAAAAGATTCATCACCATCCCAAGGGATTGTGTGTTATGAATGCAATGGTCATGGACATTTGAAGAAAGAGTGTCCAAACTATTTGAGAGGAAAGGGTAAAGTGCTAATAACTATCCTTAATGACTCGGAGAGCTCAAATTCTACTTCAGAAGAAGAATGCAATGGTGATGGTAATTATTTAACATTCATGGCAATTACCTCGGTTGATTTCAAAGATGAATTGAGTGATTTGGTTGAAGAACTTGGTGTTCATTGCGAGGGTGAAGAAGATGAATTTTCAGATGATGAGGATGTGTACCTAAATGAAGGTGATAAGAATCTTCAAGATTTGTATGATGCATTACTTGAGGATTGTGGAAAATATGCTAAAGTTGCTAAGAGTGCAGTCAAAAAGATGAAAATGATTGAAGAAGAGTACAAATCCACTCTTGCACAACTTAAAGATGCCAAGTGTGAAGTTGAAGAGTTAAAAGAAAAGTTGTTGAATGCCTACTCTAAGATCAAGTTTCTCGAATTTGAAGTGATTCAAGCCATTGTCAAAGTGGAGTGCATCACAACCAAGAAACTTGATAGTGTGCTTTCATCTCAAAAGCCTTCCATGGACAAAACCAGATTGGGCTACATTGGTGAAGGAAGTGGTGAACCAAGAAGGGAGACGAAGTTTGTATCAGCGAAGAATGTAGAGAAGCCTAACATTGAGATCCCTACCGTTGAGAAGAAGGACGATTGGACCAAAACCAAAGGCAAAAGGGAAGTCATTGCCTAAGAATCAAGGGGACCTCAAGTGGAGCATTTTTGTTATCACTGTGGCATTCGAGGGCACACATGACAAAATTGCTTCATGCTCTCAAGAGGGTTAATTCTTTGCATGATCAAGGAAATACAAGAAGAATGTCAAGAGGAAAGCAAATTAGGGGAGAAAATGAGGGTTAACTCATTGGAGATGTCATGAAAATGCTTAAGAACATTTCATCTTGCCTAGCTAGCTTCACCCCGAGGTTTGAGAGCTATGTTGGTCGTACCTCTCCTTCTAAGGACCTCACTCAAAGCACTCATGCGGTGTGGGTGAAGAAAGGTACTCATGCATGATTATTCACTATGTCCATGCATTAATTCTTCCAATGTATTAGGGTTATAATATCATGCATCATGTCATATGTATTCTTCTTGCTTCAATGCTTCCTTCCTAGCATGTTTCTTTTAATTTTGTTTGCTTTTGTTTTGTTGATCTTACTTTATTGCTTTGCTTTGAGTGAGTAAAAATTCAAAAACTCATAAAAAGTATAAAATCTTAAAAGGTTTGATCGCTTGTGTTGTGCCATATCATATGTTGAGTTTGGTCTAGTATCTCCATACTAATGGCATAGTGCATTTATTAGCTTAGCTTGTTATGTATGCACATTTTAAAGTGTGGGCGGAATCTAGAAATCTTTGTTTGATTGTTGTAAATAGATCTTCAAGCTTGTCATGATAGATTATCCAATAGTCTTGTTTGCTCTTGATACATGCGTAGACTTGATCCTATATATCTCCTCATATTTATTCTTTTATATGTAAATGCTCTTTAAACGTCTATTTCTAAAAGAGAGAGAGCTAAAAAGGCCTTGCTTCAAAAACTAGTTTGACTAGGAAAAGATGAAGCAAAAACGTATTCAAATTGTTTGATGCCAAAGTCAAAGGCTTATTCCTCAAAGAAATATAAAAAATTTCATGGCATCGTTGCTCAAAAATTGAGTTATATTGATCAAAAAGTATGAAAAATGGAAGCCAAATGAAAAGCTTTTAATTAGTGTAAACACTTTGGTGAGGGGTCACATATATTCATTTTTACTAGTGAGATAGGTCATTTGACTTCGTGCTATTTGTGTATGATTTGATCGAACTGATCATTAAAATTTCATACCAGACTATGGACTAGTTTATACTTGATTCACACACACAACACACAAGCCTAATGTTCAATGAATGCCTATTTCATTTATGTAATTGTATGTGTTCAAATGTGATATGTGTATGCTCAATTGCTTAATGATCAAACCCAAAAGGATTTTTGAGTATTTTATTTGCTTTTGGAAGTGTTTTATTTGTCACTTGTGTTCTGAAAGTTTTTCCAAAAGATTAAATCTATTTTGTTGAAAAACTTTTGTATTAGCATTTTTGTGAGTGCTTCACAAATAAGGCTTCCCATACCTAAGTTGCGAAAATGTGGAGGTGAATTTCCAATTCCTTCACAATTTTACACAGAGAGTCTCGTGACTCCCTCACTAGTCCTTCGTGAGATATGCCTACCCGCAAATGTTGCCTTGTGCAAATGAGGATTTTCGTGAATAACTCGTGAGTCACTACTCTCAAAATGAGCAGATTTTCAATTTTTAAAGAGGCTCACAGTGACAATTTGTCAAGATTTTGTTTTTGCCTCCCTCGTGTCTCTCTCAACCCAAAATATCATCTTCCCTCATATCTCAACCAAATCTTCTTGGATTTCATCTCTAAGACTTCTCTAAGGTATTTTTTAACTCTTTTTATCATTCAAATCCTTATATTAAGTGTTAGATTCCTAAAATTTCTAGGGATGGGGTTATTTTGAATAGGGTTGGGAAAACTTAATTTTTGTCTAGTTTTTTCAATTTTTTCTTGTTTGGGTTGTGTCCCATTTGTTTTGTTGATGATAATGTTAGCCCCTTGTGGAAAAATAATATGTATTTAGAGAAATTTTTTACATGTTCACGCATTGTTCATCACATATGTGTAGTGTGTGCATACACTACAAGAAATCTGTACTATTGTAGTGGGTTTTTTGCCACGGGTGCAAAAACTGCCTCTATATGTCACATATTGCGATGTTTTTTCGGATTGCTGCTGTACATTGGATCTATTGCAGCGTTATTTTGGACCACTGTAGTAGTTCTAATCTTTTGCAACAGATTATAGCGGTGGTTTATAGAATCGCCGCAATATGTGTGTTTTAGAGGTGTTTACATAAATATAGTGGCGCTCCAAAGAACCTACCATAATAAATATAACATTTGTGGGGATACTATTGTGGCAGTATCAAAAACCACCGCAATATGTAAGTTTTAGCGGCGTTTTTCCTTAGTTATAGCGGTGGGTTTGTGATCGTCACAATAGACCTTTGAATTTCCCATAACTAGTTCAATTTTTCCCCCCACCTAAATCTATCAATTTAGACCCTAACCTTTTCATTTCTCATCCAATTGTATCCCTCTAAAACACACACACACACACACACACACACACACTCTCTCTCTCTCTCTCAAATTAAAATCTCACATCATTTATCTCAATACCCAAATATCGATCTTCCCACCACCACTATGAATTCTCATTCTCAAACCCTAGGTTGGGCCTTTATCTATTAGCACTCACTGTCGCCGCTAGCCGATTGAAGCCACCAATGATCAATATTTGAATATTAATTTCATCAAGTCTAGTGGTATCGGGGCTATCTATTAAGTTTGACCGGGTTTGACCAATTTAAACTAAACTTTGACCACACCTTTCTCTAAATCCGACTGTTTGATTGTGACCATAATTTACCAAAATTAACTGTTCATTACACTTTTTAGATCGAACGGTTAGATTACAAATCTAAGTTTGGCACGTATAGACACGTGCTGTGTAACTATATGGTTATGATTTCTCAATCTGACCATTCAATTGGTCTCAAATTTCACCAACATTAATATGTCACAATACTCTTCAATCCCAATGAATCAGATTTGAATATGATTTTTACCAAGTCCAATGGTCTCGAGACCATCTATTAAGTTTGATCGGGTTTAACAAGACACAACTAAAGTGATTAGCCACAAATCCATTATATATATATATATATATATATATATATATATATATATATATATCATGGGAGGAAAAGAGGAAAAAATCACCTTGAGTTCGTAGTCATAAAAAACAGTGTGAGAGGAAAGAGAGATAGGAAATCTTAGATGAATTTATTTCTTGGGGTGGCAATTGAAGTATCTAAAGAAGTGGAGGAGTCAGAGGTGAAAAACGATGGCATATTATTTACTATCATTAACTAATCCTCATTGCTTTACATAAGTTATTAATGATGGGCTTGGGTTTTTTTATTTTTATTTTTTACGATGTATGGTGTTTTAGTCGAAACTTTTTGCTATACATACATACATACATGCATGCATGCATACATATATATATATATATATATATATATATATATATTTGGAGGAAAGAATGGTGGAAGAAGATAATGTGCAAGGTTATATGAAACATTAGAGTACCACAAGGCAAAATCTCATGCTCTAGTGCGTGAGGTCTCTGGTTATATATATATATATATATATATATATATATATATATATTTATTTATTTATTTAAATTTACCAACAAAATTAATTTTTTTAACTACTAATAATAATCGATAATAACCTACTACTTATGATTTGTTATAAAAACGTTGTGGACATCTTGTGAAAATGTTAAGACATCATGTTGTTAGTCGTCACAATATGTTTTACAACTGCTAAGGTGTCGATGCTTTACAAAACAAAGTAAAATATAACAAAATTATGAAAACTTTGTGCCATTCTGTTATGTTTCTAGAAATTGATTTTTGGGTTTAGTTAATTTTGTTGAGCCAAAATTCACTCTCATGTATAGTTTTCTTGGGTTGATTTTTTGTTTTTGTATTTTTTTTATACACCATTTTAAGTAAAAACCACATAGATTTACACATGCAAAACAAAAACAAAAACTTAGGATTAAAACACTTATCAACCTTTATGTTTGGAGTAGTTCACAATTCCTCCTAAAACTTTAAAATCAAGCAATTTCTCCCTTAATATTTTGGAGAAGAGCAAATATGTCATATTATTATTCTCCCAGTTAAACCCTAATGAAAGCTTGTGATTCTTAAAATTTTTCATTGTGTAATGTCTAAAATACTCTCACTAAATTTTAACATCTTAAAATTATTTTTCATGTGTTTTGAGTTTTAGATAGTAGTAGTGCTTCGAAAGTTGGAATGATGATATAAAGTGTTTTATTTGTTACCTAGAAAACATTGATTTTTTAGGTTTAAATCTTCAAAACTCATAATTTATCTAATGAAAAATTCGACGAAACATGTCTTTTATTATTTTTTTTTAATTTTTTTTATTTTCCCCTTTTCTTGCCTAAAATGGGTGTCCATTAAAAACTAAGCTAAATATTGCACCTAGACTCATGTAAAATGATAAATAAGAAAGTATGAATGACAAAATTTTCATTGTGTATGGTTGAATGTATTTGATAAAGAGTTTCAATTGTAGCATATGATATTATTCATTAAGAAAATTTAAATATTATGATAAGGTCTTAGCAAAACTCAGTTGCTTGTTATTGGAAGATGATGGTGTTTGTTATCATTTTTAGAAGTTTTTAGTGAGTGGATATTTATTAGCAAATAGGTATCAAAATGCTTATACAAATGAGATTAACTTTATATGTATATAATTTTATACTTTTTCAAATAAAAATTCTATCTTAATTTTCTCATTCAAGACGAGACTTCATGTGCCACCCAAACTAGTAGATTTGTAAAGCATGTTATAAAAGGGGCCACTGCAATATGAAAGTTGGATCTGATATGATTGCCTTTACAAAAGGCTTTTCTTGATTTTATATTCCATCAGTAAAAGGCTTCAGGACTGAATCACTGAACTATGAATAATTGGGTTTTGAGCCAAGCAGAAGTGTAATTCAAGGAGTCCATCAATTCGTCATCACATAATTTTCAAGCTTTCTTTGAGCTACATGAGTTTTGCACTTAATACATGGTTGCAGCGGTTTTAAGTTGCTTTCTAGGAAAACCATTTCAATATTTTTACATTCCACCTAGGGCCTAGACAACAAAGGATCTGAATATGGACCTATCACTTTTGAAGAGAAGGTAAGATTTTTTTTTTTTTTAATTTTTTTTTTTATGGTGTGTGTGCACGCGTGGAGGATCATGAAAGGTAGGAGTTTGATATACAAAGATGGTGGATGAGCGTTTCTATAAAGCATTATGCCTAAAATGCATACGAATCATGGTTGTTAGTATTTACTTGGATTAAAAAAACTTTATTCTCTATTTAAATTTTTGCTAAATAAAATATGATATACAAAATATATGTCATAAAATTTCATAGGTTAAATTATAAACGACAATTTCTAACTTTGCTAAAAATTGAATTCAATCTTTTAACTTTAATTTTATTCATTTCAATTTAAAAAAAAAAAAATACATACAATTAATATAAAATATTAAGAAAATTTTTTCCATTAAGTTGAGAAAAAATAACAAAGAAAGAGACAATAGTTTCTCCAAAAAAAAAAAAAAAAAAAAAAAAGAAATCCTCCAAATATATTCCAATTTTTATCACAAATTCAATAAAAAAATTTCCTACAAAATTACTAAAAGACTGGGGATGGTAATCATGTTTGTCTAGTGCAAGCATGTTCTTTTCATAATGCATGAGATAACGACTCAATCACTCTAATAATCTCTCATATAAAAAATTGAGAAAAGAGCGAGCTCATAAGTCATACCGTTGAGATTCAAAGACCTTATGGTGGGGCCTATTGTGGAGGAGGAGACTGTGAGGGCCTTGTATTCGGGAGAATGGAACTTCGACTTCATAATTTTTCATGGCATTGGGTAGCGGTGGGGGGAGGTTTCGACTAGACATGTATAATCTTTGTTCTGTCTCAATGGCTCCCTCTCATTCTGGATGTATTTTTTTGGGATTTGTGTGTTTGTGATAATGAAGTTGCTAATTTGAGTATAAGTATGTAGTGTCTTTAATCTCTCTTTCTCTAATTACTTTACAATCGAGTTACCCACCAACCCACCATTATGGGAGGCCAGATTTAGCTCTCACGGTGCCTCCCTCACCTAACAGAAGCACATTTAGATGACAATCATTCATTTTCAGAGTGACATTAGTTGATATTTTTGAAACCCAATTTGATCGAGATAGCAGGTATTTGTGGCAAATTTGGTTGAGAGAGAGAGAGAGAGAGAGAGAGAGAGAGAGAGATTGGGTTGAATGGATTTTTGTCATGGTTTAACGTTTGAATAAGTTTGGTTCGGATTGATTGGGGTTGGATTTAGTGGTGGCGATTGGATTGAATGGAATGGATTTCGGTCATGGTTTAATGGTTGAATGAATTTGGCTAGATTTATTGGTGACAATTGGGTTGAATGGTTTTCAGTCATGGTTTAATGGTTGAATAAATTTGGTTCGGATTGATTGGGGTTGAATTTAGTGGTGGTTGACTGGATGATTGTTGAATAATTTTTTTTTTTTTTTATAATCAATTTATATATATATATATATATATATATAATATTTATCGCCTTTTATTTTCAATTTGTAATTTTTAAAATTCTTACAATATGATGTCATTTTGGGACAATTGATGGTGATCTCTTTGTTGGAAATGGACAAAATGACTGATTTGAATTAAGTCAAAAGTTAAAGTACATAATTGAGTAAAGTTGAAGTTACATGACTGGTCCTTTTCTATTTTACGTGGTTAGAGAAAGATGCATAATCACCACTGCCGCCACCAATTGTATCATCCTCCCTTGCCCTCCTAGTCTTACTTTGCCTCTAGTATCCTCTCCCTTCCACCTTATTTCCCATTTTGCCTCCATCATCTCCCTCAATTTGTCCATATTGCCACCACTGTTTTTAGAACTAGACCGAACCTGGAGGTCGGATCGTGAAAACTGGAAACCAGGACGAAAATTGGTTTTTTAAGCATAAAGAACCGTATTTTTAGTTAATTTTGTGAACCCCTAAAACCGAGGTTGAATCGCTCGAACCGGTCAAGAACTGTGCGGTCCAACCCCTTAGCAATTTTTTTTTTTTTTAATAAAAACAACTTAACACAATTTTATTCTACTTAATTAAATTATCCATCTCTTACAAGAAATAAAAAAAAAATTATAATTAAAATCCTACAAAGATATTCAACATTGCTTCAAAAATTAATCATAAATTTTAATGTTTTCATGGTTATTATTTTATTTTATTAACTTTCTTATTTAATTATTAAATATATGTTTGAAAATCATTAAATTTTCCTCACATATATAGATATATTAGTCAATTTTGCTAGTTTTATAAATTTAATATCTATATTTAGGTTTTAATTAATTATTAAATTAATTATGACATCATCATGGTTCGACCCCAGTTCAACCTCGGTTCGACCTCATAAACCTTGAACCTCTCCCTTTTACGGTTCAATGAACAGTCCGGGTTTCAAAACCTTGATTGCCACCACCGTCACTGCGCTCCCCTCCAACCATTAATACCATACACAACAATTACAACTTATCAATGTATTTGTGTTTTTATTTATTGTTATTTTTTTTAGTGTAACAAAAAACATTACATAAAAAAATTAAGGACTTAACCAAACAACTAAATACATTTTTTTTCCCTTGAAAGTTTTCTAAAAAATTAAAATATTCATTTATTTAGATTTTATTGAACAATAAAAAAATTTAGAACTACTATAGAAAAAGGATTGATTTTCAAACTATTTACATATTGTTCATCCCCATCCCCTTTATTTATTGCAGTCTATATTTCTATTGTTCTATATATGTGTGTGTGTGTATGTGTGTATGTGTATTGTTATATATTTACTCTCTCATCACCTAAAAAGATTTTCTATCGATTTTTCCTAAATGGTTTTTTAAACCTTGTTTAAAACACAATATGAGTATGTTGCATCAAAAGATGGTTGATGATTTGAACTCTCATTTATTTTTTTGGCAAAGGACCCATAAGGCTTGAACAAGATTAAAGCTTATTTTGGAGAAATCCCCAAAAAACCTAATTTTTTTCCAATGAACCTTTACTTTCCATGTCATTTAAATTTCTAGTCATTTACTTTTATTGTCATTTTAATTTCTAATCATTTACTTTTCTTGTCATTTTAATTTCAAGTTATTTACCTTTTTTGTCATTTGAATATCAAGTTATTTACTTTTCTTGTCATCTAAATTTCGTGGAATTTACTTTTCCTAGTCATTTAAATTCCAAGCAACTTTATTTACGTTGATTACTTTATTGCACTTTATTTTCTTGTCTTTTAATTTATAGCGCTTGTTTATTGTTGTCGCTCTTTATTTTTCTCATAAACATTGTTGCCATAAATTAATAGCTTCGGTAAACAAATCTTTAAAATATGCTTTTCCAAAAGAAAAATGATTTTCATAAACTTTACTCCATTTCAAAAATTGTTTTAAAAAACAAAACCTTTTTCTTAGAACTTTTTTTTTTTTTTTAAGTTTTCCTTCCCCTTTTTAAAAATCTTTTTCTTTTTTAAAAAACCTGAAAATAACAAGTTTAAAAAAAAAAAAAAATTAAATAGGGGGCTTTTCTTTCAAAAAAAAAAAAAAAGATTTTCTTTTACCACGTTGAAAATGCTTTAAAAAAAAAGGTAACAATAAAAAGAAATCTTTTGAATGAGCAAAGTTTCCAAAAGGAGAAATTCTTTCTAAAAAATCATGGGATTTTTTGGGACAGAAACCTTTTGAAATAAAAAACCCATGAAACTTTTCTTTACTCAACTTCTTTTCGTTTCAAAAAATGTTTTTCTTATTAAAGTGTTTTCAATATAAATTTCCTTTTATTACAAAAAAATCATGGGATTTTTTTTTCTTTACTTAACCCTGAAAATTTTTCTTTACTTAACTTCTTTTTAAACCAAAAAAAAAAAATAAAAAAAGATTTTCAAAACAAAACTCCTTTTAAAATAAAAATCATAGGATCCTTTTAAAAGCTAAACACTCTTTCTTTAAAAAACCAATGAAGTTTCTTTTCTATCAACTCTTTTTTCCAAAATTCCCTTCCCCTTTGTTTTTCTCAAAATAAGTATTGTTTACAAAATGGTTTTTGATGATGCAATAAAAATCGTCAATAAGCCACACAGTCCACACGTGCTCCTGATGACGTACCTGCACAATGCGAAGGCTGAAGACCTTAAAAAGGGCACCGGTGTGGTACCGGCCAAATGCCCTCCGACGGTTAAGTTAGAGAAAACTCTTGTTCGCAACTCTAAAGTGCCAGAGCGAAGATGAATTATGCGTACCATGTTTTGAGAGGGTTTTGTGGTATTTATAGTAGCGTAAGGCTGAAGTCCATGCCTTGGCCAAGAAGTTCTTTTCCTTTTAGGAGAGTAATTCTTGAACCTCACGCACCTCCTAGAGTCCTTGTCCTTATAGGAGTCTTCTTATTTTGAGCTAGACGTGTCGTACAAGGATCCTTTTGGTATGCGTGTTGGTTAAGACGTTGGAGACGGGACTATGTCTAACTTCGTCAGCCTTGTCTCGTCAGTCTGGCGATATACCTGGAGGCGTTGGTTCTTTGGTGAAGGTCGTCAGCTTCAGACTCTACAGCTTCTAAGGTCGTCAGCCCCAGGGTCGTCATTTCTTGGTTCCTCAGCTTTTGGACTTACCAAAATAACCTTATCAGCTGCCCCCTACTCCATAACCTCATCAGTCATTGCCTGACGGGTTATGGAGTATGTACTTATGATGTTTGTAGGTGGCCTCTATTAAATGCTAGCACACGTGGCATAGCCCGATTTGCCTTGATCTGGGACGAGCACGTCGCTTCGTCTTCCGTGCCCTTTTTCCTATATATATACCTCCCATTCCCTTCATTTCGAACTTTCCAACACTTGCGATCTTCTGAGAGCCAAAGCATCACGTCAATAACTCCTGTTCGTCCATTTGCTAGCCTTGGCTATTCCGTGACCATCAACCCTTCGGGATCGTCGTCGAACGACCTTTTACTTGTAAGTTTTTTTCTCCTTTCAATTTTTCTATTCTTTCTACCCTGTACATTTAGTGAGGTCGTCAACCTAGGTTCATAGAACAAAAAACCGTCGTTTGTAGGTAGTCAGATGTCGAGTGAACAGTCGTCAGTCCGTGAGGGAGCGGATTACGACGAGGTCTTCCCGTCAGGTCGTGAGCCCGAGGAGGGCTCGTCCTGGTCGTCAAAAAGGGACACATCGGCCCATTCTTCTGACGAAGTGGAAGCAAGTGGTAGAGAAGGTGAGGTAAACGAGGATGGGGATAGTGAGGAGAGGAAAGAGAGAATAAGTGACGGGAGTGAGGATGACGGTGATGAGGAGACCTTGGAGAGCACTTCGGGAGCTCCTAGTGATGACCGTCCTTTCATCCTCCCCTTGGAATGGTCCGTCAATGGCTTCTTGCCGACGATGTCCGAGAACGTTTTCAACACGTTACGGGCCTGCTATCAGATTCCAGACGACATCCCAATCCGTCTACCCGGGGAGGGTGAACGGTGCTATTCTGGGAGAACAGCAGACGTGGGTATGTACGACGCCATGTTTGCTGCGGGTTTAAGATTGCCGCTGACGCAACTATATCGTCAGCTGGCTAACTTTTTGGGTATCTCCGTCAGCCAAATTGCCCCCAACGCCTGGAGGACATTTATTGGCGCAGAGATTTTGTGGGGTCGTCTTAGCGGTGGGCACCGTCAGCTAACTTTGGATGAATTCTTTTAGTGCTACCGTCCCCAACACATCTCTTCGTCTAAGGGGTTTTATCACTTTTCAGTAAGGACGAAAGAATTGAAATTGGTGTCAGACATGCCTGACTCAAATAGGAAATGGAAAGGACGATATTTCTTTGTGGAGGGTACCAACTGGGTATGCCGTCAAGAAGAATGGGAATCAATGCCTCATGGCTTTTTTGATAACACATGGGCATACGTCAGGGATTCAGGTTGACTCCGTCAGCCCTTCTTTTTACTTTATTTGACTGATTTCTAACCCCGTCTCTTTTTCCTCCAGCCAACGTTCGTCCACGTATAACTGCGGAGCAGGAAGAGTTTATTCGCAGGGTGACGTCATTTCCTTTAGACGAAAGGAAATGCCGGGACCTAATCACCCTAGACACTCTGCACTTATATTGTGGTGGCCCAGAACCGACGGAGGAGGCTCGGAGGCTGAACGACTTTCTTGTCGACGTGAGCCTCAATTTCCTTCGTTATTTTTCTCATATTGTTATTGTTTTTACTCACTTTTTATCCTTAACAGAAATGGAGATGGCAAAACAAAGAATTCGTGCTGCCGCTGCTAAGAAGAAACAGGAGGAGGAGAGGGTTAGAGGAGAGGCGACACCGTTGTCAGCTCCCAAGCCCGTCGGGAAGAAGGGCGTCAAAAGGAAGACTGACGGGACGGACGATCGGTCCGGGAAGAAGGTGGTCCCTTCCTCTGGGGATAAAACTACCAAGAAGCCATCGCCCCCAAAAGCTTCTCATGGGTCAGGCAAAGGCTTGATGACGGTGCCAGGGGTCGTCACTCCTGATCCTGTTCGTCACCTCCTTACCCACAAGGATTATGCTGTGGAGGTGGCAGAGTCCATCTTAAAGGAAGAGGAGATGGAGCTGTGTGACGAGCAGGTGACGGATGAGATAGGGTCGTCAGGGCTTTTTGACCTTACTCGGGAATACTTTTTCTTCCTCTTATTATGCTACATGGACGACCTTATAATGGACTGACGTTATTTTTATGTTTTGCAGGCCATGGTCCGGATGAAGTTCCTGCGGGACAGGTGTGTGGCAAGGGAAGCGGTGGTCTCCCATCTGCATGTTCGCATCAAGAACGCTGTTGATGCACAGCAGCAGTACAAGGAGGCCAACGTCCATCTTGCCGGAGAAGTGAAAGGACTGACGGCCAGGCTGGAAGAGGAGATCCATCAGCGGAGCTTAGCTGACGAGGCGAAGCTGACGGCAGAGAAGGATCTCAAGAGCCTTCTAAGTCAAATGGAGACGGCTAAGGCTGACGCCGTGACAGAGTTCAAGGACTCCCAGACTTTTGTTGATTCCTGCGCCGTCTACTACGTTGACGGATTCAAGGACTGCTTGAAGCAGGTGAAGTCTGTTTACCCCGACCTGGACCTGTCCAAGATAAATATGGATGAGCCCCTACCGTCAACTCTGGCAGGTGGCTCCATTTCCGAGGAGAATGACAAGACTACTGAGCTTAGGGCAGACTCGAGGGATGGCAACTTCGTCCTTGCTCAACCAGCCTTGGAGAAGTCCATCACCTTAGCTCCGTCAGCCGGTCATGAAGCAGAAAAGTCAAACACCGAGGATCCTTCTACCCCAGTTATTGTCTTGTCTCTATCAGTCGCTGCTTCAGCTTTGTAATGAACTTTTTATGCTAAAATGCTTTTCTTCTTGAGTTGTAATGAACTTAATGCCTGACACCCGTTTTTTGGGCTTTTGTAAAGACAATTTTTACTTCGTAGTATTTAATTCTTATTACTCTCAATTGTGTTGTTTAATTCTTTTGTAGCGTCAGCCTTGATTTTTATAAAGGCGTCGTTCTTGTGAGGTATTAAAATAGTAGATTCGCTAATTTTGACGAGGTCGCCCATTCTGTAGACAGTAATCGGCCCGTCCACTTTGTGGGTAGTACTTGGTACCTGGTTCGTCATCTTTATGAACTGATGAGGTTGTTTAGTGGACTTATGTGGTGAGATCGTCCACCTTGCGGACTTTGTTGTAGATCCGTCAGCTTTGTGGACTATGTTCATCCCCTTTGAGGATTTTGGGTCGTCCACTTCTAGGGTCGTCCACATTAGGGTCGTTCACTTTGTGAACTTGAGGTTATCCATCTTGTGGACTTTATAGTATTTAATATTCACTGTTCCCTAGTAATGTTTGCTTTTCCTTTGACGCTTTCATGACGTCGGTTTGAATTTTGTAATAGCTTTGTATTTTAATTGTAGATGAGGTCGTCTGTTTGGTAATCTTTGTATTAGTTCCTTCTACTTTGTAAAATCGTCCACTTGGTGGACTTGAGTTTGACCACTTCATGGTTTTAAGACTGTTTACTTTTGTGAACTTTAAGATCGTCAATACCGTCCACTTTGTGGTCTTAAGGTTGTCCACTTCGTGGGCTTGAGGTCATCCACTTTGTGGACTAAGTAATTGTTCCGTCTACTTTGTAGACATAAGGCCGTCTGTTTTGTGGACTAAGTAGTAGGTCCGTCTACTTTGTAGACATAAGGCCGTCCACTTGGTGGACTTTAGATTTGGTTATTGAGATCGTCCATCTTGTGGACTTTGTTGTCCATTTTATGGACTGTGGACTAGCTTTTTGGTGGATCGTCTGTTAGACACATCAGTCGTTTCTGAATAAACTCCTCTTATTGTGATGAATGCATACATAAGTAGAAAATTGTTCCAAAAAGAATAAATCTCAGCCCTTTGGGCTTTAAATGTATTGTAGTCAAAAGTAAACTAAAACAAACGACTAAAAGAAATAGACTGGAATTGAGAAGTAGCGTTCTCTGTTCTCTACTGGTAGTACTTTCTGAGGTGCTCGGCGTTCCATGGATGGCGTAGCTTTAGTCCGTCCAGAGTCTCTAAGTGGTATGTGCCTCTCCTTAGCCATGATGCTATTTTGTAGGGCCTTTCCCAGTTTGGGCCGAGTTTTCCTTGTGCCTGGTCTTTGGTGGTGCCCATTACTTTCCTCAAGACGAGATCCCCAATTTCAAAGTCCCTGTGCTTGACTCGAGAGTTGTAGTGCTTAGCCATGAGGCTCTGGTATCGTGCGAGCCTTTGTTCAGCCGTTGCCCTAGTCTCCTCAACCAGGTCGAGCTCTAGTCTCATGGCTTCGTCATTCCTTCCTTCGTCATGATTGTCCACTTTGTAGCTCGTGAGTCCGACCTCAGCTGGTATGACGGCTTCAGCTCTGTATGTTAACCGGAATGGAGTTTCTCTTGTGGGGGTTCTAACGGTTGTCCTATACGCCCATAGTACGCTGGGTAGTTCCTCCGGCCATATGCCTTTTGCCCCCTCGAGTCGAGTTTTGATTATCCGAAGTAAGGATCGGTTCGTGACTTCGACTTGCCCGTTGGCCTGGGGATGAGCGGGGGAGGAATAGTGGTTTTTGATTCCTAGTTGTGAGCAGAACTCCCGAAAGGAGTTATTGTCGAACTGCTTGCCGTTATCCGAGATCAGAACTCTTGGAATTCCAAACCTACAAACGATATTCTTCCATACAAAGCTCCGTACATTCTTCTCCTTGATTGTGGCCAGGGCTTCAGCCTCTACCCACTTGGTGAAGTAGTCGATGCCGACTATTAGGAACTTTTGTTGCCTTGCTGCTATTGGGAATGGGCCCATGATGTCCAACCCCCACTGGGCGAATGGCCATGGAGCAGTTATTGGGGTTATCTCTTCGGCTGGTTGCCTGATAATGTTACTGAATCTTTGGCACTTGTCGCACGTTTTGACAAACGTTTGGGCGTCCTTCTGCATGGTAGGCCAATAATATCCAGCTCGGACCAACTTGTGGACCAACGACCGTGGTCCTGAATGATTGCCACAGATCCCTTCGTGCACTTCTCTCATGACATAATCCGCTTCTTCGGGCCCTAAACACCTTAGGTATGGTCGGGAGAAACCTCTTTTGTATAGTATGCCCCTTATTAAGATAAATCGTGCCGCCTGGACCTTCAGCTTCCTGAGGGCCTCCTTTTCTTCAGGTAAGATGCCTTCTTGGAGATAAGCGGTCAAAGGGGTGGTCCAATCACTCTTGGATTCTACCTCTTGCACTCTGGTGACATCTATTAGCAGTGCGATTTGAGTAAAAAATAGTACCTTGCTGGGGATGATTATGTGTTCTGCGGATGCAGCTTTCGCAAGGCGATCGGCTTGCTCATTGTCTCCTCTTGGGATTTGGACGACTCTTGTTTGAAGCTCGTTTGCCCTCCTTGATGCTTGTTCTAGGTACATCTTCATCCTCTCCCCCTTACATTCGTAGTCGCCGTTTATCTGGTTGGTGACGACTTGAGAGTCGTAATGGATCACTATCTCTACGGCTCCTACGGCTTTGGCCAGATCCAAGCCTGCTATGAGGGCTTCATATTCTGCTTCGTTGTTAGTCGTAGGAAAATCAAGCTGAATCATGCACTCGATTTCGTCACCCTCTGGAGACCGAAGTACGACCCCCGCTCCGCCGACCCTTTTATTTGACGACCTGTCGGCGAATATGCTCCACCGAGGATTCTTTGCCCCCTAGTCTTCTCCATTCGTGAACTCCGCAATAAAGTCAACGAGCACTTGCCCCTTGACAACGGTGCGTGGGCGATACTTTATGTCGAATTCGCTCATTTCTATTGCCCACAAGGCCATACGTCCTGCAGCTTCTGGACTGCTCATTGCGCGCCGTATGGGCTTATCGGTTAATACGACCACCGTGTGGGCTTAGAAGTACGGTTTAAGCTTGCGGGCTGCCGTTACCAGGGCGAAGACGAGTTTTTCCATCGGCGAGTATCTTTTTTCTGCCCCGTGAAGCGCCCGACTGGCGTAGTACACAGGCCTTTGCACCTTGTCGTCCTCCCTAACTAGGGCTGCACTAACGGCTGCCGGAGAAACGGCCAAATAGAGGGACAGCTCTTCACCCGGTTGTGAGGGGGTTAATAATGGTGGTGATGACAGGTATACCTTCAGGTCTTTAAATGCTTGCTAGCATTCATCCGTCCATTCAAAGGACTTCTTCAGCGTGCGAAAGAATGGGAGACACTTGTCTGTTGCCCTGGATACGAACCTGCTGAGTGCGGCGACCTTGCCATTAAGGCTCTGTACCTCTTTTACGTTTCTTGGGGGCGTCATCTCCATTATAGCTCGGATCTTGTCCGGGTTGGCTTCAATACCTCCCTGGGACACCATATACCCGAGAAATTTTCCAGCCGTTACTCCGAAGGCACATTTGGCTGGATTTAACTTCATGTTGTAGTGGCGAAGAGTATTAAAGGTTTCCTTTAAGTCTTCTAAATGATCTTTTTCTCTTCGGCTTTTTACAAGCATGTCGTCGACATATACCTGGACATTTCTGCCAATTTGCTGTGCGAACATCTTGTTCATGAGCCTTTGGTATGTTGCACCTGCGTTCTTCAAACCAAATGGCAGACATTATAGCAAAAAAGGCCTTGACTCGTGACGAACGAAGTTTTTTCTCGATCAGCTTCATCCATTAGGGTCTGGTTGTATCCTGAAAACGCGTCCATGAAGCTTAATAGCTGGTGCTGGGCCGTAGAATCCTCTAGGAGGTCGACCCTTGGTAGAGGATAGCTATCCTTGGGGCAGGCTTTGTTTAGATCTATGAAGTCTACGCACATCCTCCATTTTTTGTTGCTCTTCTTTACCATGACGACGTTTGCCAACCACTCGGGGTAGTAGACCTCCTTGATGAAGCCCGCTTCTTGTAATTTGCGGACTTCTTCCGCTACTTCCCGATCTCTTTCTGGGGCGAAGACTCTTTTCTTTTGGCGTACCGGCGGACAAGACGATGATACGTTCAACTTGTGTACTATGATCGACGGGTCGATGCCCGGCATGTCCTCGTGACTCCAAGCGAATACATCTCAGTTTTCTTTGAGGAAGGCGGCGAGCTCCTGACGTATTGTTGGGTCTGCGAGAGTGCCGATCTTGGTTGCCCGTTCTGGCTGAGAATCGTCGAGAGATATGTCCTCCAGTTTTTCCACGGGCTCCGTAGCTGTGCGCTGTTCTTCAATGTTCATGGACTGGTGGTGATCATCCATTTCCATCATTGCGACATAGCATTCGCATACAGCTACTTGGTCTCCTCTTAGTTCTCCCACTCCATAGTCCGTTGGGAATTTTATCATTAAATGGTATGTTGAGGTCACCGCCTTCCATGAATTAAGAGTGGGACGTCGTATGATAGCATTGTAAGCGGATGAGCAGTTGACCACAAGGAATGTTACATTACTCGTGACTTGCTGAGGGTAGTCTCCAACGGTCACCGCTAGGGTGATGATGCCAAGAGGAAAAACCCTTGTACCTCCAAAGCCGACGAGCGGGGCGTTAGTCGGAACTAGGCGCTCCCTATCAATTCCCATCTGTTGGAATGCTGGATAGTAGAGGATGTCCGCTGAGCTCCCATTGTCGATGAGAACTCGGTGCATGTTGTAGTCTCCTGCTTGTATGGTGACCACGAGTGCGTCATCATGGGGGTGGTGAGGCGTCGTGCGTCTTCTTCTGAGAATCTAATGAGGGGGCTATTAGTCTGCGGTATTTTGGGCATGGATCCTGTCAACTGGATGTTCTGGATCATTCTGAGATAAGTCTTTCGAGCTTTCTTTGATGACCTGGCGGTCGTGGTGCCCCCCACAATCATCTTTATATCGCCTACGGGCGGTCTGGGGCGTTCGTTTTCTCGTCGGGGAGCTTGGTCTTGCGGGGGATCCGTCCGCTCTTTGCTAACAAACCTCTGCAGCCTCCCTTGCCTGATTAGAGCTTCTATTTGCTGTTTTAAGTCGTAGCAATCTGCCGTATCGTGCCTATGATCTCGATGGAAGCGGCAATATTTGTCCCTTGGCCTTTTGTTGGGATCTCCCTTTATCTTGCCGGGAAAAGTCAAAGCCCCTTCGTCCTTGATCTGCATTAGGACCTGATCGATAGGGGCGGTCAGTGGCGTGAAGCTCATGAATCTCCCTGGGGGTGGCTTGGAGCGGTGATCGTCCCGTCGCTTTTCGGTCCTAGCCTTCTTTTGCCCCTTATCCGTTCGTGTGTCTTCCTGCCTTTCCCTCTTCTTAGGCTTGTCGTCCCTTGCAATCAGTGCGTCTTCCGCGTTCATGTATTTTGTTGCCCTGTAAAGTACTTCGGACATAGTTTTCGAATCGTTCTTGTACAGGGAAAAGAGGAATTTACCTTTTCGCAGCCTGTTGACGAAGGGTGCTACTTGTATTTTGTCGTCCGCTTCATCTACTGTAAGAGCTTCTTTGTTGAATCGTGTTATATAGGATCTTAGAGTCTCGTCTTCCCTCTGCCTGATGCTCATCAAGCATGCCGTGGACTTCTTGTATCGGTGGCCTCCGATAAAGTGTGACACGAACTGAGCACCGAGCTCTTTAAAGGTGCTAATCGAGTTCGGCGTCAACCTGCTATACCAGACTATGGCGGACCCCTTCAACGTGGTCGGAAAAGCCCTGCACATAATCTCGTTTGGCACTCCTTGAAGGTGCATTATAGTTTTGAAGGACTCTAAGTGGTCCAGGGGGTCTTTGGTTCCATCGTAGTTCTCGACCTGCGGCATACGAAACTTTGGGGGGAGAGGGCACGAAGTGACATGCGCCATGAAAGGTAAATCAGTCCGCTGGACCAGGTCGTCAAGATTGGTAGATACTCGTCCTTTGAGGGTGTTCATCAGCACGTCCATTCGTTCCCGCATCTCCTGCATCTCTGCGGCGATATAGGGTGGTAAGGCTTCAGAAGGGGTAGTCAGATTGGTATCCCGCCTCTCCGGTCTGCTCGGAGCGTTGCTGCCTTCGGGTGCTTCGGGATCCCTTCTTTCAGCGTTTGTTCCTTCCTGATTTTCTCCTTGCATTCCAGGATGCGCATTCTTCTGGCGTAGCTGCTCCTCTAAGTCGTGATTTTGTTTGGTCAGGCGTTCGACCGCTGCTGCGAGCGTTTGGACTTGTCTTTCCAGAACGGTAGCGCGCGGTTTGTCCGCTTGAACGTTGTTGGTGGTAGCCATTGAGCGGGTGAGTACCATGCAACTTTTTGTCCGGGAAGTGATAGTGCGACGTTACTACTTCTTCTCACAGACGGCGCCAACTGATGATGCAATAAAAATAGTTAGTAAGCCACACGGTCCACACGTGCTTCTGATGACGTACCTGCACAATGCGAAGGCTGAAGACCTTAAAAAGGGCACCGGTGTGGTACTGGCCAAATGCCATCCGACGGTCAAGTTAGAGAAAACTCTTGTTCGCAACTCTAAAGTGCTAGAGTGAAGATGAATTATGCGTACCTTGTTTTGAGAGGGTTTTGTGGTATTTATAGTAGCGTAAGGCTGAAGTCCATGCCTTGGCCAAGAAGTTCTTTCCTTTTAGGAGAGTAATTCTTGGACCTCACGCACCTCCTAGAGTCCTTGTCCTTATAGGAGTCTTCTTATTTTGAGTTAGACGTGTCGTACAAGGATCCTTTTGGTATGCGTGTTGGTTAAGTAAGACGTTGGAGACGGGACTATGTCTAACTTCGTCAGCCTTGTCTCGTCAGTCTGGCGATATACCTGGAGGCGTTGGTTCTTTGGTGAAGGTTGTCAGCTTCAGACTCTACAGCTTCTAAGGTCGTCAGCCCCAGGGTCGTCAGTTCTTGGTTCCTCAGCTTTTGGACTTACCAAAATAACCTTATCAGTTTTCAAATAAATTTTAAATGCCATGAATTTTTCGGGTTTTCCCTTTGAAAAAAAAAACATTGTCATTTCTTTTCTCGAAATAAATTCTTCTCATAAAAACTTTTTCAAATAAATAATAAAAACTTTTTTTCTATTTTCAAATTTTGCTTATAGGTTCTTTTCCAAAAATGATGGAAATAGTTTTTTTTTTTTTTAAATTTTCTCTTTTGTCAAAATCCTTTTCCCAAAACTTTCTTTTCTCAAAAAATTAATGTTTTCAAAAGTAAAGAAAAACTATTTTTATAAAATGTGCATACTTTTTAAAGAAAAATCATTTTAAAAATAATTCATGCATTTTCTTTTTAGCATTGTTGTTTAAAACTTTTTCTTAGTATTGTATCTTAGAGATTTGTGTCTATGGTTCAATCTCATTTAGCCCATTGGCACTAATCAAGCTTACATAGTTCCTTTCCTTCTTGGCACTAATGTGCTTATATTGTGTTCTTTAATTTTTTGCATGATAAAATGAGAAAATATGGTGGATGACAACAATGTGTTATTCTTCTAACGCCCTCTCTTGTTTTTCTATGTTATAGTATATTTACATGTAGTATATAACATTTGCATGCTAACTATATAGTAAATATATATTCACATGCTATTGTATATTATTTCTTGCAACGTGGTAAATGATTCTCACTTGCTATGTGTGTGTGTGTGTGTGTGTGTGTGTGTATAGTTCACATGATTTGTTTTGTAAAATATTTCTTGAGATAAATATTCACATGTTACATAATAAATAAGTAATTATTCATACTTGTGTGTGTGTGTGTGTTTTAATTTTTTCAAAAAATAAAGTGCCAAGTATTTAAATTTTTCATTAAAAAGATAACATTAGAAATAAATTAAAATGTAGTACTATCCTTTGGATGGGCAATGTGGGGTGCCTAACACCTTCCCCACATGTAACCAAACTTCTGAGTTCAAGATTTTTGGTTCGAGACATTTGGTTTACCTTAATTAACATGTTGTATTTATAGATATATACATAGATAGGTTGTAATAATGATGTTTGAGTTTGGAGAATATTGTTTCATAATGTGAAAATTCAAGTTTTGGAATTTTCTAAGTAAAATTCAAACTAAAGGATCTTTTGATTGGTTGAAACTTTTGCTCAATTGATCGAAATGATGAAGAAAATAATCCTGGAGTCTCTGGATGATTTAATCGCTATTCGATTCCTATTCGATCGATCGAAAAGAGCATTTGATTGATCGAAAGAAACTCTTAACCAATCGAAACTCATAAAACTGAGTTTTAAATAGAATTTTCTGGAAACTATTTTGAATGTTTGAAGAGTTTTCAAGCCTTGTGAACTATTTATGAAACATTTTGACTCTCCACACATGCCTTTTGATGGAATATAACTTTATGGGTATAAACACAAGAATAGTAAGTAAGAGAGAAACACAAGAAATTCTATGGTCATTCTTCAAAATTGCAATCTGTAGAACCCAACAACTTGATTGTATCCTGGAGATAGGTTTGCGATAACTCTTTAGCAACAAGAGTATGGGGGCAAATATTGTCTAAGGATAACAATTTTGTGCCTCCAAGTTATCTATTTTCTATTTGTCTTCTTTGTTGACATTTTTCTTCTATTATTGCTTTGTGTATTATCCCTATCATAATAAACCCTTAAAATTGATTTAGTTAATTAGGTAATTTAAAATGAATTAGACCTATAGGTGACCAATCACACCTAAAACAAAACCAATGGTTGGTAGCAACTTCTAAAATAAAAATAAGAAAATGCACACACACACACACACACCTCACCCTAGAAACACATGCACACAGAGTTACATCGCTAAGGACCCAATAAGCAATACACCTAAATATCCGATTTTTGTGGGTGTCACAATATAGACATTAAAAAATGCCTTTAATCTAAGTATTATACTGACATCAAGATGACCTACAAATACCAACTAAAGGTCTTGTAGAGAAATTTTACTCCAAAAACCATAGCTGCTGCTAACCTTGAGATCAACATTGACAACATATATTGAAGTGACAAATATATTGAAGAATGGAGCATCAATCTAAATGTAGGCAGAGGCATTATTAGTAGCAATACCTTCCTCCACCAATTCCTCGCACTTGCATCACCTTCGACTAACTTGAAAGCCCATCCTTCAGGACTTGAAGTTTCCTATCTTCTCAACCTTGGTTGATTCAAGAGGATTTATTTTGAAAGAGAACAGTGTGAGCGTTATTGACAACTATAATTAAACACATTGTAAGAAATCCATTAATAAACAATCGAAACAACGCTACTAGGCTTTCGGTGGGTATTTAACACTGGGTTTTTGGGGCTGTTGAATCTCTGATATTCCTTGTATTCGAAAATAAAAAATCACAATAGACAGATAACACTATTGAAATAGTTTCACCAAAAAATAAAAGACCTTATGAAACTACATTAGACTATTATAATCCAAATTGACATTGAAACCAAGAAATAATAAAAAGAATCTACTTATTTGAGTTCTATTTTTATTTTATAGAAAGAATCTCCTAATACTTTTTGATTCAGCTTTAATCTTATTAACCAACAATCGTGGAACTAGCAAAGCTGACATGGCAACATATTATGAGGTCAATAAAGCTCATTCTAAAAGATATATATAGATTAACAATTCTATTGTCACTTCATGAAATATGTAGCAAAAGATATTGTAACTCTAAATTTATTAGAACAAATTCTTCATATATATACATAGTTGGTCACTTCTAGAATACAAATTAAGTTGTTTTACCTTAATCAAACATTTCATATATTCCACTAATCAGTTAAGCTAATAAGATGTTAGAGACCTTATAATTAAAATTCTTAGTAACTTGCTAAAGCAAACTGATGATGGAAAAAATTGCTAGTTGGGTCACTCGTCCAAATCTAGAGCTTTGGAAGGTCTTCTTGAACCTTCCAAAAAATGAAAGCTTTTCAAAGTGACCACTGGGTATTTCTTAGTAGGGAAGCCTCTGATGCTTAAGTTAATATCAATTTACGTATTTTGTATAGTGATAGTATTTTAGGGTATTTTCTCATTCTTTAGCAAATAAGGTGGAATGTCCCATTTGTAGGTGTCCTAGATAACTATTGTGCTCATAAATGTCTTTACCAAATTGCATGTAGTTATTACTGTGAGTGTTGCGGTCACTATCTTAAAAAGAGTTTAAGGTCTTTGAGTAACAGTTGTCATCTTTAATGTGCTTGAATGGTTACATCTTTTTCTTCGAAGACTTGCTAGTTGTCATTTTCCACATACTAATTTTTCCATACTCATCACAAACCGTATGGTTCATACATATTTTTCATTAAATATTTTTAATGGAAATTATAGTTATTTTGAAGTGCAGCATACTGAAAAGGAAGGTAAGGAGAAAACACCACAACCATGGACAATTTATTTGTTCTTATCAACTTTATTCTACGTCATTATCAATTTTTTTTTTTTTTGGATAAACACAAAAACTTAATAGTTGATATAAAACTATATTTTCCTTCACTTCTTTTATTTTCATTTATTTATATTGTATACATTGATGATTTTAATATGAGAGTTAATCAATGTGGGACAAGCAAAATTTTGAATTTGGGGCATTATATGTGAAAGCTTGGATTTGTGTAAAACACAAGAGTTTGTTCAGACCCCCAAATAAAAATTATGGCTAGATTGCTTTTACTCTAACTTAAGCTAAGTACGAAATAAGAGTAAATGAGCGCAAACAACCGATACAACTACCCTAAGCTATATTCATGCAATAACAACAATAAAAGATAAGTTTAAAGAGTAAGGAAGAGAGATGCAAACACAAGATAACACGACAATGTGTTATCGAAGAGGAAATTGAAGAACTCAGCGAAAAACCTCTCCGCCGCCCTCCAAGCGGTAAATTGATCCATTGGAGAATAAGTTGGAGTACATGAATAACAAAATACCCTCCAAGCCTAGTCTACCGAATGTACTTGAACCCTCCAAGCTCTTGCTACCAACTGCTTCTCGAAACCTTTTTTTCTCTAGCTTTCTTGAATCCCGTAATTCAGGCCGATTGCATCCGCCAAGTGAATGACCCCTTCCAATGCTTCCTAGCAGCACCAAAACCTCCCTTTACACTCAGATTGGGTATGGTAAGTGTTTGAGCTATCAACCTCTCAAGAGGTCTCCTCCCTTTATCAGCATACTTCTTCATTGTCCTATGCACTTTCAACAAGCTGTCTTGTGCCTCTTGCATTAGCTCTTGCTTGTTGATGGCAAATCTGTATGCTGCAAGACACTTGCCTCCTGAATGCTACTTAGCAATCTCATAAGGTGTGAAAGGCTTCTGCCCCATTGCCAACTCGAATGGACTCATCCCAGTTGACGAAGACTTATGCAGATTGTAGGCAAACTACGCAAAATCCAATAAGTCTTACTAATTCTTCTGGTTGGCAGTCACATAATGCCTTAAATAGTCCTCCAACACAGCATTGATTCTTTCTGTTTGCCCATCTGTTTGTGGGTGATTAGTAGTAGAAAACTTCATTTATGAACCCATCAAACCAAACAGAATAGTCTAAAATCGACCAATAAATCGAGTCTCTGTCACTTACAATATTTTCAAGCAGCCCAAAGTATTTCACCACATTCTTATAGAATAAATTAGCAGCTACCTCTACTGTACATGTACTTGGTGCAGCCATAAAAACAACATACTTTGAGAATCGATTAACTACTACAAATACTGAACCCATCCCCTTAACTTTTGGCAAACCAGTAATGAAATCCATTGAAACCGAAACCCATGGACATTCTAGGAAGAGACTGCAGCAAACCTACTTCCTTTTAAGTTAAGCCTTTGTCTTGTTGGAAACTAGACAAATCTTCACATACAACTCAATATCTAACTCCATTTTAGGTCAATAATATGAACGGGACAGTAAAGCATACATTCTATCCTTACTCGGATGTCCTGCCCATTGTGGATCATGAGTTTCCTTTAGCAAATCCCTACGGATCTTCCCACTAGGAATAAACAGCTTGCCACCCTTGGCATACAACAACCCATCTTCAAGCCAATAATGCCTCACAAGGCCTGCAGTCACATCTTGCACTAGCTTTTGATAGGTAGCATCAAGCTTAGCACTTTCCTTGATCCCGTCCACAAAATCTGACTCCATTCTAGTCAAGGCAGCCACATAATCTTGCATATGTTTACGGCTAAGTGCATCTGCTACTTCATTATGCTTACCTGGTTTGTGCTCCCATACAAAATCATACTTTTGTAGCAACTCCTGCCACCTAACTTGCTTGGGTGACAACTTCTTTTGTGTGTTAAAGAAGGTATTAGCCACATTGTTTGTCCTCACCACAAACTTAGGCCCTAGTAGATACACACACCATGCTAGCAAACAATGCACCACTGTAATCATCTCTTTTTTATGAGCTGAACACTTCTGTTTTGCCTCATTCAACTTTTGCTCTCATAGGCAACAAGATATTTCTCTTGTACCAACACACCACCAATTGCTTTGTCAGAAGTATCAGTACGAGCTTCAAATGGCAACCCAAAATCTAGCAGATGCAGCATAGGTCCACTAGATATAGCAACATTTATGTTCTCAAAAGCTTGTTGACATGCATCTGTCCACGCCCATTTCTTGTCCTTTTCTAGCAAATCTGTGAGAGGAGCCACCTTCTTGGAATACCCTTGAATAAACTTCCTGTAATAGTTAGCCAATCCAAGGAAAGACCAAAACTCAACAACTTTACTTGGTGGAGGCCAATCAAGGATAGACTGCACCTTCCTCTCATCCATCATCACTAGACCTTTGCTAACCTTGTGCCCTAGGAACAAAATCTCTTGCTGGGCAAACTTACACTTCTCTTTCTTGACATACAATTGATGTTCTCTCAATTTGGACAACACCTTCCTAAGGTGTTCCAAGTGATCCTCCAAGGATTCATTATATATCATTATGTCATCTAAATAAACCACAACAAAGCAACTCACATATTCATAGAAGACATCATTCATCAAATTACAGAATGTAGCAGGGGCATTTGTTAAACCGAAGGGCATAATTAAAAACTCATAAGAATCGTACTGGGTCACATAAGTAGTCTTGGGCTCATCCCCTTCAGCAATCCTCACTTGCCAATAACCTGATCTCAAGTCCAGTTTTGTGAAGTAAACGACTTTGCTCAATCTGTCAAAGAGGTCTTGAATCAAAGAGACTGGATATTTGTTCTTCGCAGTCACTTTGTTCAAGGCTCTATAGTCCACACACATCAGCAATGAGCCATCTTGCTTCTTTTGGAACAGAACAAGAGCACCATAACGGGCCTTGGAGGGCTGAATGTAGCCTGCATCTAGCAATTTTGTCAACTGATTTCTCATCTTAGCTAACTCCATTAGGGACATTCTATATGGGGCTTTCGAAGGTGGCTTTGATCCAGGAACCAACTCGATCCTATGATCAACAACACGCCTTGGTAGAAGGGTCTTAGGCAATTCTGGAGGCATCACATTGGTAAACTCCTCCAACAGTCCAGCCATAGCATCTGAAACTTTAACATATTTGTCCTGCTTCATCTCGATTAATGTAGCCAAGTAAGTCATCTCACTTTCTTCAGCCCATGCACAACCTGCATGGTTGAAACCATTGGTTCTTTCCCCTTGCTAGTCTTGCCATTTCTTGCCCTGCGCCTAACAGGAACATAGCATGACTGCTTCTCATCAAGGATTAACAATAATCCAACGTGTAAAGATTTAGACCCCTTAACACAAAATGTTTAACCTAATATTAAGCCAAGTTGATTAACAAGTTTGATAATTAAAACTAGGGTAAACAAATATGTGTAAGATAAATATAATGTGAAAATATAAAGAACACAAAGATTTGTTGACCCAAGAAAACCAAACTAGTAAAAACTTGGGGAGGATTTAACCTAACTATCCTCAAGGTAAAACAGATCCACTATGAAAGAATTGAAGTTTGTACAATAGAACTTAGACCACTAACATCCTATTGCTACCTCGAGTAGAAAACTTGCTACCTCAAGTAGAAAACTTACTACCACGACTATGTGACAGCACCAAGTCCACGGACTACTTCTTTCCTTTGATCCACTGCAACCACAAGTTCTCTTACTTATGACTTTGAGACTCCACTCAAAGATTTCAGATCTTCGTTAAGTTCTTTATGCAGCAACTAAAGCGATCACCAAGCTCTTGACATTAATCTTGATCTTGATAACCCTAAGTATGTATGAAGGAAAACACCTCTAGATCTCACAAGAGATTCACCACACAGCACATCAAAAGCATCTAAAACATAGCTAGGGTTTTTCTATTTATATGAGAAGTAAAACATAAAACCCTACACGTCAAACAAGCTTGGGCTGAGTTGAAAATTCTGCAAAAAAAATAATCTGCACGTGGTTCGATCGATCGAGTCTTGCAGATTTAGTCTAATAAATTCTACAGTCACTCGATTCCAATTTTACAATAAAACAAACTTTGAACAATCTTAAACCTAGACTCTATGTTTTGATCATGGTTTTTCAATACAATACACGTTGAAGTTCTAATACATTAGTTCCTAAGGTCTTAGAACCTAACACAATGAATGGCAGTAAGGCAACCTTAGCAGCCACTAAGAACTCATCACCCAGAATTACATCAAAGTCATCTAACTCCATGACTAGGAAATTCACCATTCTTGTCCACTCGCCAACCTTAAACTTCACTCCATATGCAATTCTCGACATAGGTTTTGCCTTTGAGTTTACTGCCTTGATCTTACTTGGACACTCGCTTACTTTCAGACCAAGCCATTGGACCATCCAATCAACAACAAAATTGTGGGTAGCACCATAATCAAGGATACCCTCAGCCCCATTCTCGTTCATCTCCATTTGAACATAAGACAAACCCCTAGAAGTACCTCCTGCATGTAGTGCATTCAGCAATTGCAAGGGGTTCGCTCTACTAGGAACTTCTTCATCGAACTACCCACCACCATCTTCAGCAACCATGGCATTAAGCTTCTCATGCTTTAGATAGTCTCTTGCAAAATGAGGGCCATTGCAAATGAAGCAGCCAGTAAGCTTGGGCTATTCTTTGCTTGGTTGAGAGGTAGAACTTTCTCCATTGCTCTTGTTACCCCAATTTTTCTTTTTATTATCCTTCTTCTGCTTGTTTTTGTCTTTGTCCTTGGACTTACATTTTACCTCATCCCTACTAGGCTTACTAACCTTGTAGTCCACTAAGACATTTGTAGCAGACATAGCAGTAGGCAGATGACGCATAGCTTGCCTCTTTAACTTCAACTGTGCCCAAGGCTGTAAGCTAGACATAAAATTAAACAGTTTGTCCTCCTCTGACATGTTCTTGATATCTAGCATCAAAGAACTAAATGTCTTGACATATTTTTTCACTATACCAGCCTGTTTCAATTTCTTCAAGGCGTCTCTTGCAACCCAAGCAGTATTGGTGGGCAAGAATTGGTCCTTCAATTCTTTCTTTAAGGCTTCCTATGAGTCAATTTTCCCTCTACCAGCATCTGTATCATCTTTCACACGGGTTCTCCACCATAACTTGGCATTCCTTGAAAGATACATGCTAGTAATCATCAAGATCTCTTGACTAGGCACCCTGGCAGCCTTGAAGTACTGCTCCATATCCCAGAGGAAATTCTCCAAATCCTTGGCATTCTTGGCACCATTAAAGGGCTTTGGTTCAGGCACCTTTACTTTGGTGGCCACTTTCCCCTCCCTAGGCAGGCCACTCATTGCTCTCTTTAACAGGGCAATTTCTGTTTCAAGTTGATGTTGGGTCTCCCTTGCTGCCTGGCCTTGGGCATCCAGTGCAGCAGCCAACTCTTCAACACAAGTAAACACAATATCCCTCTGTTCTGCAAGATCATTGCTCACCACAGTAGTTTCTGCAGAGACATCTTCCAATCTATCACACACAAAAAGTTGTTCCCCCTCTCTAGGAACTCCGAGTATGTTCACCAAGATAGTCACCCTTGCCTTAATGTCCCAAGACATAACAGCTAAGCTTTGATACCAATTGTCACAGGGTCAATTTTTCTTTTAAATTTTTTGCCTGTGATGGCACTAAGCCCCTGGCTTAGTCTCAGCCAATATACTACACACACATACACACACTACAGGAACACTCAGAACAGAATTATCAAGGGAATTCACACACACACTTACACACACACACACACACAGCACACACAGTATTTACAGGGCACCAACTCCAACCTTTATTACTTAATATCAAGTACCAAGGAAGCCTGAAGAATACATACAAAATTCTCTAAGCCAAAATACACACTCTCTGTTGTTGACAGCCCCAACGCCTAGGATAAATTCACATAAATAACTGTCGCAGCAGTTACTACCAAGTAATTACCCCCTTGTCCAGGACTTACTACCACAGGTGGTCTCACTTAGGACACCTTCAACTGATGCTATTTTGGCCTGCTCTCTACGTTTCCTGCCTGTACTCAACAAGTCTGAACGTCCAGTAAGCTAGGAACTACTTGGTAACTGCTGCTGCACACTCTACACATACCAGCCCATGTCTCAAAACATCATGAGGCTTCTGCTCACATGCTCTAGTAGCTCACACATAATTGCTTCATCATGTTTTAGAAGGCTTGACCCTTGCCCAAGCCCTTCTTATCAGTATCACAGCTCATATAGCATGCCCATTTGCAGCACATCAAGCAACTTTCGATGCCCACTCACACAAGTCCATGCATTCTGCCAGCACCTACCAACCCAATGCCTTGCACAACATATCATCATCACAGTAGTCTAGCACTGCCTTGAACTCAAGCCACCAAGCCTACACACAAAGCAACCATCATCCAAGCCATTAATGCCATGCACTATCTCATAGAGTTAGCACAACCTGCTACTACCCAACATCAAAATCCATCTCTGCCCACCATGGCCCTCCTTTGCCATTGCCTTGGGAAATCATGTGGAGCAAGGTGCCTCCACATGTTGCCCCTCATCACTGCTCATCGATCCAACTCGGGTATGGAGACTTGGCAGGTCCCCCTCAAAGAGCCATTAGAAGCATCACTAGTCAGGCATGAGGAACCATGAGTGTGTTGAGAAAACATGAAGCCATGTGACTAGCCCAATGCTGCCCAAGCACCCTCATTCCTCATACCATCATCAGCAACTTGTAAAGCTCTTAACAAACCACCCTCACTAGAAGAAGCTGATGTCCTTGTTGGTAGGGTTTCCTCAAATGCCTTCACCTCTTTCTCAAACAGCCACAATGATGCCTTCTCCTTGCCTCTGTTTCACCCGTCCCTTTCCACTTCACTAAGTAGTAAGTTATCATGTTTCCTCCCTTTCGATAACTTATCACCTTCTTGTCAAGAATTCTATCCACTTCTTGATCAAACTGAACCGTGACAATAGGCGAGGCACGCCTTGCCTCATTCCTTGTAGGATCTTCTACATCATTATGATAAGGCTTTAAGAAGCTCACATGAATTGTTGGGTGAATCTGCAATCTTTTTGGTAGCTTCAACTTGTAAGCCACATCACCAACTCTTAAGTGTATATTCTAGGGTTTTTTCAGCAATCTACTTAATATGCGGGTAATGAGGGTATATATAGTGTGGGTAAAGACTTGGTAAAGTAAAAATGACAAAATAGCCAAACATAATGTTTTGCAAGTATTTCACGAGAAGGCCTTACCCGCGAGATACCGCGAAAACTCCAAGCTGTCATGACTCTTTGCATTCTAGTTATGTGCTCTATACGTGGCTACTTCACAGGATACCTTCTCGCGAGCTCCTTGCAAAATCCACTTGATCTTCACTTTAAGCTTGAGTCTTCACACTCTCTCACACACACCCCTTACAATTAAAAACCCCACTGTGAGAGACCAGGAAATTACCTCTCAAAAAAGAAATTTGGGTACCTTTTAATGTACTTCTCTTTTTGGGTAAATGGTATGAAGTCGTCACTTATTTTTTTATGTACAAAAAATAAGAAAAACTAAACACAAATTTACATAACTGAATGTTCCATTCATTGATTGAATAAATAAATAAAAATACAAGTTCAAAAATTTGAACTTTATATGGCTTTGGGTCCTAGTTACAATTTACCCAAAATAAAAATAAAGATAAAGCGTAGGTCTACCTAACCAAAAATCTAAATTCGGAGGCTAGGTTACGGAATGAGAAAGTGTTAGACATCCATTCTGCCCAGATAGAGTCTAGTCTTCTAGACTCTTGTGACTAATGTGCCATTTTATGCATGACATGAATGATATGTTAAACATGTGAAATAAACTAAACAACACAAAACCTTTTATGAATGTATCCTCTTTTGTTTAAAAAATTTAAATTTGTTTTAATGATTAAAAAATGATTTTGGTTTATATAAAAAAATCAGATCTATTTTTGTATTTGTAAAAAGAATGGCTTTTGAAGAGAAAATTCAGATCTGTTTTTATATGTGTAAAAACAATGATTTTTGAAGAGAAAATTCAAATCTATTTTTTAAGAGATAAAAAGTAAGTGATCTTGAGTTTTGTAAAAGATCAGATCTGTTTTGATGATGATAAAAAAATGGTTTTTATAATAGAAAAATCAGATCTGTTTTTGTACTTAAAAAAGATATATTTTTTTACAGAGGATCTCTTTCACAAAATAATTTCATGCTACATGACTCAAAAAAAAAAAAAAAAAAAAAACCACAAAACAATAATTCACAATCTCTTTCTTTATTTCAAAAATTTGCATGCATAAAAAAATCAGATCTATATCTAACAAAAGATACAAAATCCATTTTTTATTTTAAGAAAGATTCAGACCTACATCTAAGGAAGATGTAGATCTATTTTTGTTCTGAAAAAAAATTTAGATCTACATCTACGAAGATGTAGATCCGTTTTTGTTTTGGAGAAAAATTCAGATCTACGTCTATGAAGATGCAAATCTGTTTTTGTTTTGAAAAAAAACTAGTTTAGTACATACAGGTTTCTAAAACTAAGAAACAGATTATGGTAATAGTAAAAGAATCAAGAGCATATTATAATAATCTAAACTAACAAATTAGAACATGAATATTTAGAAACAAGAAAGCATGCATCATCATTATTAGAGAAACATTAAGAACAAAAGGGTTAGAGAACAACCTCTTGCATGAGCACATTTTGTTCTTGAAAGATGTTAGGACATATGTGATTCATGTTAAAAACATATGTCATCATATATTAGCTAATCCTTTGACAAAACGTACTTTACTTGTAATTAGGTAGATCTAGGATGTGTTTAATACTTCAACGAACAAAGGTTCAAGTCTAGTATTGAAGCCATGCAAATCTGTCCAAGAAACAAGTGAAGAAGTAATGATTCATTAAAGCTCAACAGCTCTCAACAGATACTATCTATCGAAGCTCGACAGCTACTCGACATATTCGATCTATCGAGAATTACGAAAATCAATTTTTCAGATTTGATTTTCGGCCCATGCTTATGTATTTGTGTAGGGTTTTCTCACAATCCTAGACATATTTAAGGCTTATTTTAAAGGCCGTCACATAAGAGAATACAAGGAGAACACATGCAAAAAATGGCTGATGCTTTATTCTCTCTAAAAGAGCTACTGCGTCTTTGCGTCTTAAGGTTTTGTAGCCAAGTGCTTCTTGATCTTCGTTGTTGATGAAGTGAAGAACTTTACAACTAACATCTTCTTCAAGTTGGTGAGTTAGTCATATACTGGAAGCCGTGTATCATTGGTTAATCGCGTACTGGGATCCGTACAAAAGGGTTGCTTTCATATATTGAAGAATTCAGAGGTTCTGAAACTGTAGAAGGTTTTTGCTGTAAGTTCATCTATGAGGATTGTAGAGTCTAGGGACAAAGGTTTTGTACTAGATCTAAAACTTCTCCTTACTATAGTGGATTACTTTTTGAGAAGGTTTCTCCCCAGGTTTTTTACTGTGAAACTAGTTTGTTTCATTAATTTTCCTGGGTTATCATATCTTGTCTTATTTAATTTTCTGTTGTGCATGTTATTGACATGATATTGATGTTAGTTTTTTTTTAACAAGGTTTATTCATAATAAATCTAATTAACAACTTGGGTATAAAACTTATTAATTCTATCAACCGGGGTCTAATTTTTTCAACAAGTGATATAAGAGCAAATACACTTTAGTTGGATTAATTTCCTGAGTGTGATCCTTGACCCCCATTATTATGGATCTTGGACAATCTCTTTTGATTCCTCCTTTATTTTATGACACTAACTATGTGTACTAGAAAGTTTGCATGAAAGTTTTTTTGCAAGCTTTAAGTGAATAGGTATAGCAAGCTATTGAAGTTGGTTGGATTAAGCCAAAGGAAGTGCCAATGGATTGGGATGAAGCAATAATTATAGCAGCAAATTTCAATAGTAGGGCCTTGAATACTTTGTTTTGTGGGGTGACCGATGAGGAATTCAAGAAAATATCATCCATGGAAGTTGCCAAGGAAGCATGGACTATTCTTAAGACCACCTATGAAGGTACCAAGATAGTAAATACTGTGAAGCTTAAAAAACTCACTAGTAGTTTTGAAGAAATAAGGATGGGAGAGGATGAGACCTTTGATGAGTTCTATGCTAAACTCAAGGATATTGTGAGTTCTACCTTCAACCTGGAGAATCTATAGCAGAATCCAAATTGTTAGAAAAATCCTTAGGTCCTTACCTGAAAGATTCCATGCCAAGATCATTGCCATTGAAGAAGTAACAGACATTGATCAACTTGCTTTGACTGAGCTTGTAAAACCTTCAAACCTATGAGATAGGATTAGGCTCAATGGGAAAAGGTGGAAAGAGTAAAAACTTGGCACATAAGGGTATAAAGGAAGAGATTAAGGACTCTGAAGATGAAGATGAAAGTGAAGATGAAGACGAAAAATGATGATGACGATAAGGATCTAACCTTCATAACTGATGAGATTATCAAGCTTCTTCAATTTAGGAAAAAGGATAAGGGGAAACCTCATAGGAAATCTAAATCCTTAAGGAAGGGCAAGAATGAGAAACCCCTCATCCAATGCCATGAGTGCAAAGCTTTTGGTTATATGAGGATAGAATGCCTAAACTACCTTATGAAGGAAAAGACCAAGAAGTCAAAAGATAAAAAGTTGGCTACTACTTAGAGTGATACTGATAATGACTCTTCTGATGAGTATGTGGATGAATGTGGTCACGTTATGATTTTTGCTGCCTCAACCGATAAGGTGATTGTGGAGAGTACTAGTGATAATGAGGATTCTTCTGATGATGAAGTACCCAAGAAGTTAACCCTTCAGGAATCCTATGATAAGCTTTGCACTGAATTCATAAAATCTGAAAAGACTTCTCATCTTTGTAGAAAAGAGCTTAATGAGGTAAAAACTGAAAAAGCTGATCTATTAGTTAAACTAGATGAGATTACAAGGTTAGTTGAGATTATAAGATTAGTTGAGACTTTTGTTGTGGAGAACACCTCATTAAAAGAGAAGGTCAAGAATCTCGAGATTGAGCTTAGTCAAACTAGAGCTCAAATAGAGAGGATGTCTAGTGCAAAGCTTGATGAGGTAGTGAGAGCTTAAAAGCCTAGTTCTGATAAGACTAGCTTAGGATATGCTGTTTTCTCCGACTCCTCCTCTTTCACGGCTTCTGGATCAAGGACTGTTTTTGTACCTTAATATGAGAAAGGTGATAAAGGTATGAAGTCCAAAATTGATTTGGGTAATTCTAAATCCTTTGTTAGACCTCATGTTTGTCATCATTGTGGTGTTTTTGGATACATTCGTCCTAATTGCTTTAAGTTGTATCCTCAAAAGCAAGTGTCCGAACGGTTATAAGTTTTCTCTTAAGGACCTATACCTTTGTTTGGAGAGTTATTAAAATCTTGAGCTTTTTAGCTCAATTGCAGGAGAATCTTAATTCTTCTATGTCCTTTAGTAGACATACTAGGACATGTACATTTTCATCTTCACGACTAAAGACTCGTGCTATATAGGAGAGAAAGGAGCCTAAGACTTAATTGCCTTTTTGTTATCCTCTGCTTTAATTCTTTCTATCTAAAGTTGGACTCTCTTTGTTTCATTTCTTATCTGCTTTTGGAATCATGCTCATGCATATGCATATTTCTTTCATGCTTTCATGTTGTTTGTCTGTTTTTGTTTGGTTGTCTAGTTTTTATTTTGTTTTGTTTTCCAAAAAAAAAAAAAAAAAAAAAAAAAACGAAGAAGGAAAAATCAGAAAAATACAAAAACAGTGTATGTTTGTGTACATTAGTACTTATATACCTTGAATAGCCAATGAAACAAAGTTTTCTAAACTTTGTATCTCTTGTAACTTAGATGAGCATCTCTATGTACAACTAAGCAAGTGAGATTTGTGGCTCATGTGTGCAATGAGTAAGATTAAGTAATTTGTTATACTTAACACTCGTATCACTCTTTTGACGGGTAGGACTAAAATATCCTAAGAGAAAGGCATAAATAACTATCTCATCACTGTTGCCCACCAATCATGAAAGGACATCTGTATGCTTCAGCATAGTAAAAGAGCAATGTCAAAAACTTAACATAATTGGGTATCTCTTTTCTCTCTTATATGCCCATGCATGATATGCTTAATAAAAGAAAAATATGCAAAGAACAAGTAAAACAAAAAGAATCAAAATGCTTTATATATGATTGCAAACGTGTATTCTAGGAGATGTGAGAGTTATAAGATGTGCCTCGAAGATGATAGTCCCCATCAAGCAATTATGATTGTGTGTGAATTAAATGGATTTGCTCATATCTCAAATCATCATAACATGTAGATGCTTATACAATCTTGTGATATTTTTCACACATAACACGCAATATTCTTTGCTACTTTTGATGCATGTGCAGGTACAATGTAATTTGACCATCACAAGGTTTATATGTGTTAATGTATGCTCACTAAACTGTCTTGACTTGTTTTTGAAATATAAAATTAGTTAGACTTGTTTAGTGTGTGTGTGTTGTTGGATCTATGTGCTTAACATTTTTTTATTGAGAGATGATTTTGAGAGCTTAAAATGTTGCTTGGATCATTGGTTGTGTAGCAAGCTTGATTGCAGTTATATCTATGTTTTTCTTTTCTTAAAAAATTGTTTTTAAGCAATCTTGATAGTTGTTGGATACCTCTCGACAGCTAGGCTATCTATCGAGCTATTCAGCTTCTTTTTATCACATTCTCAATAGCTTTTCAACAGATTCTCAATTCATCGAGAAAGTTTCTACTGCTCGATAGATGCTCGATAGTTGTTCGATCCATCGAGGTTGGCTTTTGCTCGATAGTTGTTTGATCCATCGAGGTTGGCTTATGCTCGATAGCTGTTTAACAGCTTCTCGATTTGTCGAGATCCTCTTGCATGCATTATTTTTCACATGTTTTGCATCTTTCTATTATCCTGTCATCCACAGCATCTTGTTTCATTATATTCATGCATTTTTATGGATTCCTTTTGCCCCCTTGATCATCTTTGATCATCTTTATGTTTCTCGGGTGAGGTTTTATAGCTTCTTGTACCATTTGTCAATCATGACAAAAAGGGGGAGAAAATGTGGAGAATTTGTGTTTTCTTGTTTAAGATTCTATAAGTTAGGGGAAGAAATACATGCTCTTGTAAGGGGGAGTTGTGTTTCATCCTGTTAGAGGGAGTGTTTACCTCCTTGTTGTTGTAGGAGCTTCTTTTAGCTTCTTCTTTTTGTACAACAGTCTTGTGACCATGTTTACATACATTGTGTTTATTTTTGATATATATATACATATATATATATATGATGTATGTCTTCTTCACCTAACTCTACATGTGTTGTTTCTTTTCTCTCTTTATACACATGTTTCTTATTATTGTATGTAATATTTTATTTCTGTTTCACACTAAGATGCCTTGATGGGTTTTCTTTAGAGTGTTTCAAAAATACAGGTTGTCAAAGTCTTTCTTGCCATGAACTCTCTTCTTGCAAGAGGGAGAAATACATGCCCTTGTAAGGGGGAGTCGTGTTTCATCTTGTTAGAGGGAGTGTACACCTCCTTGTTGTTGTAGGAATTTCTTTTAGCTTCTTGTGTTTCATCTTGTTAGGAGGAGGGTTTATTTCCTTGTTGTAGGAGTTTCTTTTAGCTTCTTCTTCTTCTACAACGGTCTTGAGACCATGTTTACATACATTGTGATTATCTTTGATATATATATGATGTATGTCTTCTTCACCTACCTCTACATGTGTTGTTTCTTTTCTCTCTTTATACATATGTTTTTTATTATTGTATGAAATCTTTTATTTCTGTTTCACACTAAGATGCCTTGATGAGTTTTGTTTAAAGTGTTTTAGAAATACAGGCTATCAAAGTCTTTCTTGCCATGAACTCTTATCTTGCAAAGTTTTTCAAGAGTTTGTGTAAGGATAGATTTTATTGTATTTAATAAGTGAGTATGAGTTGAGTGATTTATGATTTCTCTCATATGTTCATTTGTTTGTTGTGGTTTTGTCATGAATTGCCAAAGGGGAAGATTGTTAGGACATATGTGATTCATGTTAGGAACATATGTCATCATGTATTGGCTAATCCTTTGATAAAAAGCACTTTACTTGTAATGGGATAAATCTAGAATGTGTTTAATACTTCAAAGAATATGAGTTCAAGTCTAGTGTTGAAGCTATACAAATCTGTCTAAAAATAAGTGAAGAAGTGATGATTCATTAAAGCTCAACAGCTCTCAACAGATACTATCTATCGAGACTCGACAGCTACTTGATAGATTCTATCTATCGAGAATTACAAAAATCAGTTTTTCAAATCTAATTTTCGGCCATGCTTATGTATTTGTGTAGGGTTTTTTTCTCACAACCCTAGATATATATAAGGCTTATTTTAAAGGCTCTCACATAAGAAAATATAAGAAGAACACATGCAAAAAGTGACCGATGCCTTATTCTCTCTAAAAGAAGCTACTGCGTCTTTGCGCCTTAGGGTTTTGTAACCAAGTGCTTCTTGATCTTCATTGTGGATAAAGTGAAGAACTTTGCAGCCAACATCTTCTTCAAGTTGGTGAGTTAGTCTCGTACTGGGAGTCGTGTATCATTAGTTAGTCACGTACTAGGATCCGTGCAAAAGGGTGGCTTTCATATATTGAAGAGTTCAGAGGTTCTGAAGCGGTAGACGGTTTTTGCTGTAAGTTTATCTACTGGGATTGTAGAGTCTAGGGACAAAAGTTTTGTACTAGATCTGAAACTTCTCTTTACTATAGCAGATTGCTTTTCAGAAAGGTTTCCCCCTAGGATTTTTACTGTGAAACTAGTTTGTTTCATTGGTTTTCCTAGGTCATCATATCTTGTCTTGTTTAATTTTTCGCTATGCATAATATTGACATGATATTGATGTTAGTTTGTTTTAACAAGGTTTATTCATAATAAATCTAATTAACAACTTGGGTTTAAAACTTGTTAATTTTATCAATCGGGGTCTAAATTTCCCAACAGAAGGATATTTAGGGTTCAAAAAAACTTATTTAGTTCTCTTTGAAATCTAAAAACCCTAATTCTTGTAGCAAATCTTAGAGAGGATCAAAGAATATCAGCATTTTTAAGTCCTAAAAAGTATGCCTCCCAAAGAGTAAAAAAAGGGTCCTGAATTATGAGGTTCAGACTCTATTTGTAGAGGTCAGAAATCCCTAAAAAATAGGTATGAACGATTAAGGTTTGAATCTGGACGCATCCTTTTGCAAAAAGGTCGAAAAGGGTATGTTTTATGGTCACCCAAAGGCCGTTGGGCCAAAACCCAACCCATGAAAATTCAACACTCCAAAATTGCCGAATTAGCTATTGGAGTCCAAACGCGCTTTCGTCTTCAGGTGCTAATTGGACTCTCTTTCTAGGGGTTTTTGGCTGGTCCTTGTACCTAGACACGTTTTCATCCTTTGTTTATGATTTTTTTATCTCTTTTTTGGATTATTCAGGCTTTTTAAGAACCATTATCTTGAACAATTATCTTGACCTATTACCTTGTGAATAAATCCTTTAAAATAAATCCTAATAAAGTTCAAATTATCCACAATTTTATTGTTATCTAACCATCCCTTTTATTCCTATACATGCATCCCTATCTTAACACTAATTATCAACTAATCATGAAGTTATTTAATTAATTTTAATTGTTTGACCAATTAGAATTAATTTAAGTTAATCGTGTGTGGTCAACTTTTTCTAGACACAATGCATATGGACCGTGCAAACTTGATCATGCGATATCTTTTGATTCGATGGTCCGATTTAGAAACTGGAAACACCGTTGCGACCGTTAGAATCTCAAGATCATTATGATGATAGACATGATGCATGTAATGCAAAAACAAATTAATGCATGTGATACAAGAACAAAATGATGCATGTAATGCAATTATGATTTTTTCTTGGATACATGGATGGTCATTCGAGTCATTCTCCTTGATTAAATCATGAGTGCAAAATCGAGTGTCTACACCCATATAAATACAGGTAAAAATGATTGAATAAAATTACAATCAAATTTGGTACGGAATAAAAGCCAACACAAAAATAATTGTAAATCACAACTTTACAATATGAGAGTTGACATGTGTTGGGGAGGGGGGGGGGTACATGGTTGGAGCAGAGGACGTGGAGAACAAACAAAATGCCTAAAAATTTCAATTTTTCTCAAAGCTTCTCATAGCAGCTGGTAAGACTAACTTCAAAAAGTCATATATCACTCATTTCTGATCGAAACGACCTCATTGTTATTCTCAAATTGAAGCCTTGGATGTCTACTATCTATAAACAATTCTAAAGGGTCTGGAATATATTCATGAAATAGTGAGCAAAGGTCATTTCTTGAAAAATAGTTTCAACACAATTATCAATAATAGCCCCCAAATTAACTCTCTTACAATTTTGAGCCCCAATTCACTCAATTGTAGAATGTACCTGCCTTAGTTATCATTAAACAATCTCTTTAAAAGTGTAATTTCACAAAAAATAAAATAAAGGAATCAATAATGCTTTGACAACCAGATTAATTGAGTACATGCAATCCTACCATTGCTTTTAGACTTAACCAATAAGATCATGACACATCATTGGGACCGATCAAAGTTAATTGTTTATAATCACATGTGATCAAACTCAATTATATGGATACGTCAAGACCATTAAAATTGATTTCATGATATCTTTCAATCTGATGGTCTATTTAGAGCTTATGACATGTTGTTTTGATCGTTATGATTTCAAGATTTATTTTATGTGAAGCATTATGAAATTAAACATTCAAAATTATAATTTTACGCTTGGGATGTTTGTTTACAACAAGCAGTGCATATAAGTTACTGGTTGCCTCAGCCTTAGCTAGTCATGTAGGGAGCTCTGTTTTGGAACCTCAAAAAACATTTTGGAGAGAAATTTGACGGCTGCGTGTACCCAATAAATTAAGCATTGAGATGGGGAGCATGCAATAACACTTTGCCAACTTAATGCAATCTGTTTTGGAGGCAAATCACAACGATAGATACTTGTGAGCTGTGCAATGATGGTCGAGAAGATGATTGGCATGCATTTTGTCTCTAAAAAGAAGTGAAATCTGTGTGGAATTCCTTCCACTGGTCCCAGACCAGTGGAAGGAATTCCACACGGATTCCAGACCTCAGTACCACCCCCTCTCCTTAACTTTTATGATTTAATTGATAGGTTTCTGTAGGTACACAAGGACTTTAGAAAGGAGAACTTTGCCGTTACAACTTAGTGTTTATGGTATAGACAGAATGCAAACCACTTTGGACAGCCTTCTCATCCTTTATCAGACTTTTGCTCCTTGGTGGGTTCCTTGCTTTAGGAAATTCTGGCGGTGTAGAAAGTAAAGCTTACCAAACCTCGGTCTGTGATGCTGAACTGTACGGTTTTTAGACCCCTTAAACACAAACAGATTAATCTAGTTATTTAGCCAAGTGATTAACTTAGGTAAATTATTCAAGTCTAGGTTAACACAAGTAAATCATATCATTGATATGATAACCCATGAAAACAAAACCGGTAAAAAACCTAGGGAGGATTTAACCTAGCTATCCTTAAGGTAAAACAAGATCCACTATGAAAGAATTGAAGTTTACACAATAGTGACTTAGACTACGAACATCTTATTACTACCTCAAGTAGGAAACTTACTATCACGACAACGTGACAGCTCCGAGTTTACAGATTACTTCTTTCTCAGATCCACAGCAAGCACAAGTACTCCCACTTGTGTATCTTTAAGCTCTTTATGCAGTAACTGAAGTGATCATCAAACTCTTGACATAATCTTGATTCTTAATAATCCTAAGTATATGTGAAGACAAACACCTCTAGCTCTCGCAAGAGATTCACATACACAGCATAAAAACCGTACACTAAAACGTGGCTAGGGTTTTCCTGTTTATATTAAACATAAAACATAAAACCCTACACATCAAACGGGCTTGGGCTAAGTCGGAAGAATTCTACAGAAAAACAATCTACACTAACTTCGATCGATCAAGTCTAATTTTTGATCAATCGAGCCTTGCAGAAAGTGAACAGTAATTTTCTGCAATTACTCGATTCCAACTTTACATTAAACATACTTTAAGTAGCCTAAATCTAGACTTTAAGTTTTAATCATGGTTTGCCAACATTACACATTGAAGTTTTAATACATTTAGATCCTAAATCCTTATAACCTAACAAATTCCTCCTTTGGCAATCTGTGACAAAACACAAAATAAACAAAAACTCAAAGTTACATAAACAGCCCAACCAAATACAATTCAACCTAACAACTGTCTATCAGTTGCAAGTGTAGACAACAGAATAACTGAATCAACCTGTATATTCCTGAAACACTTAACAAGCACATAAATGCATGGGTAGAAAATACAAGTAAAACAAAGTAAATTCTTGATTTCACATAACATAAAATTAAAGACATATATCATGAATACCCTCATAAATATAAATCAATAATCAATGTATCACAATGTGATACAAGAAATAGAAATAAAAACATAATGTCTCCCCTTATCATATACAACACACACACAAAAAATAAAAATAAAATAAAGACATCAAAATAAATACATCATGAACCAAAAGAATAAGTACAAAGTGAAACGCCTAGATACAATCTAATAAGTACAAAGTGAAGCGCCTAGATACAATCTAAAGCTCCAAAACAACAAAAATACTCCCTACCTCCATCCATATGTACTTCTTCTTTTTGTGACGAATTGCCAAAGGGCAATCAAGACTCATCATCAAAAGGAGGTGGCAGAGGTGACCGTCTAAAACTCGCCAAATCTGCTTTCAAAGCTTGAAGCTTGGTAAGCACGCCCACCAAAAGTTGACCATGAGTCGTTTGAACGGTCATGACAGTGTTCAAAGTACGACGAATGCTAGAAACATCCGAAGTAGAAGGTGGAGGATCAGCAGCAGCAACAGCAGTCGAATCGACATAAGCATCAGCAGCCGGATCACCTGTAGAAGGAGGAGGAGATGCACCAGAGGAAGACTCTACTCTAGGACGTTTAGAGCTAGCTCACATTTGAGCAGCCCTCTGCCTAAGGAAGGTGGCACTTATGGGAGCAATGATATGTATGGGCTCAGAAGCAGGAAACTCATCTAAACCTAAATGCAACAAAATCCGATCAATGAAAAACGGAAAGAAAAGTGCATGAGAAGAAGGACTACTCTTATGAACCTCAACCAAGGAACGAAGGAAAAGATGAGAAAAACTCATAGGAGCGTCAGTGACAAGAGCATACAAAAATGCACATCTCTTAAGAGGAATAGTGTGCAAATGAGAGATGGGCTAGATAGAATGACAAGATATCTGAAAAAACAAGTAATGAATCTCGGTCAACTTGTGAGAGGTGATTTGAGGATCAGAACTCCACTAGATAGAAGATCCAGTAAGATATGACATGAGGAGAGTAGAAAAAGGTATAATCATGCAAAAATAAATGTTCAAACATAAACATTATTACAACACAAGAAAAATATCAAAAATACAAAAAAAAAACATAAACATAAAATATTAATAAAATATTGAATGAGAAAATTATATATATATATATATATATATATTCATTGTATCTTGTATTGAGAATAGTATACCAGAAAATAATTATATAAATTAAATAACATAATAAATTAAGTAATAATAATGAATAAATATAAGCACATTTGCTATTAAATATAGAATTATCCAAAATTAATTATTTGTACATAAATCATATAATATTTGCATGATTAGAATTTTAAATTAATTTGAAATGGTTGGCTTAATGGCAAGGGCTATGAACTTGGGAGGGGTTCACATGACAAATGTCAAGAGGACCACAAAAACCTTATTTCTTAGAGGAAAATCACTAGTTAAAAAAATGACACATAAAGATGCGATGAAAAACATGGTTTTTCAAATTATAATGTTTTTTACTATTGTGAATCTCGCATTTGTTGCATGTTTACACTAAAGTTCTAGATTCACATGAAAAATCAAAGCAATATCTTGAATCTTGACTTCTTTGTATCATTTGCTACTCTATTGGTTGGATAGATTGCTTATATTTAGAGGTTGGACTAGCTACTAGTCCCAACGTTGAGAGAGCTGTAGGATGACGCTGGGTATACTTCTTCTATAACCATCTTGCTAAAGCTCTCTAGTTTTGTTGGTTCATGATGACTAATAAGGAAAGCCGATGGTTGTTGGAAATTATTTTGATTCTTTGTTCTTTTAAACCCAACATCCATTAAAATATTTCAAATGATGACATTTTTTGAGTCTTTCGAATGGTGATCTAAGAATTCTAAGGCTGTAAAACTCATCTAGTTCAAGGTATCTTCTCTTTTCACTTTAGGCACTAAAAACAAGTTTTGTACTCTCTAACTAATAACATATAAAATGATACCAAGGCCTAAAAGTTTCCCCCAAGACAAACAATGTTAACATTATGATAATTTTTCTCACCAATTGATTTAGCAAAAAACAATCCTACTAATCTCTAGTAGGCTAAAAATTATACTACTTATTGCTTTAGGGATGAAACTCTTTGAATTCATTTATTTTGGATTCATGCTAAATATATGGGCAAACATAAACACTATTACAAAAACATGGACAAACTTTAACATGAACATAAGTAAACATATATATATATATATATATATATATATAAACATAAACATTAAACTGATATATAAATGAAATATTGGATGAGAAATCTAGGCTAAAAATATTTGCACCATTATCATTTTATAAATCATTTCAATCTCAAATAACTTGTCTTTAGTTATTGTAACTTGAATTAAGAATAGTATACTAGAAAGAATAACAAAATAAATTTAGTGATAACAATAAATGAATGAATACACACACACACACACATATATATATATATATAAAACGAGATTATCTATACTTAATTGTTTGAATATTAGCCATCTTATATCGCTCTAAAAAAAAAGTCATCTAACGTTATGCATGATTAGAATTTTAAATTAATTTGATGTTCAATTACTCTTAAAAAATTAACCCAAATCTTTTTAAATATTTTTTTTTTCAAATTTATTCCAAAGAAAGAAAAAGAAAAAGGAATACCAACGATACACATAAACCAGAAAAGATAAAATGAAAATGGTACCAAGATTTAGTCGTATAGTTGATAAGGGTTGATACAATGATAATGTGTTAACACAAGGGTTGCTGCTGTTCACCTTTCATAGAAGGTCCGAACATGGTCCCAGAGACAAGAGGTATTATATCCACTAAGACAAGAGGTATTATATCCACTAAAACTTCCAACCTCATGCAAAAGCAAGAAGCAGAACATATGGCCTTATGAAGTGTAATAAAGAGATTTTCATGTGCATTGACTTTCAGTTCCATGAACTCATAATATCTATCACGTTAGTGTTAATTAGAATTTTTGGTAATAAGTAACGCATTTAGAAGCAAATAAAGCCAATCTTTTGAATTCATTTATCACTCATGAATTTCATTATTATTATAAAACAAAGATAATTGTTCATTGTACTCAAGATATCATTAGTTTAAGTTAAGAAATATATCAAATAATGATTCTCATTGAAAGGAGGGGAACAATTTTCTTTTATCTTTAATTTGTTTTCTTGGTGTATAATAAACATCCATTTTTCTAACTTCATAGATGCAGATCATAAAGCATTATAACTTTTGAAAAGCCAGGATATAATTAGAAAAATCTTAGGAGTGCACTAGTAATGCTCATTTTCTCTCAATTTTATACTCCATATTATTGTTATTGAAAACTTTTGATCTAAAAAAGAATAATAACAAAAGAGATACTTTTTATCCACTATCATATTCATGGCCGAACATGCATTGAATTTATTTTCTTCAATTGAATGATGTGAAGTGCAAAAGGGAAAGAGTATGCAAACCAAAATGACACTCGATGTGTTATTGTAGAGGAAAATCAAAGTACTTTGCTTAAAAATCTCTCCACAACCCTCTAAGTTGAAAATGATCCACTAGTGAATAAGTTAAAGTACACGAATTTACAAACACCTTCCAAGCCTAAGCTATCAATTGTCCTTGCACCTTCCAAGCTTTAGCTACTAATAGACTTCTCAAAGTCTGGTCTTCAACTAGCTTTTTAGATCCCGAAACACCACCTGGTTGCACCACCAATCATACATGGCTAAAAATGGTTAAGCTCCAATTATTTCCAAGGGACCAAACAACACTAAAAACACTAAGGTGAAGATGGGAGTGAAGGGTCTAATCTCCTCCAAAGATTTAGCAATGGTAACTGGTAAGAGGGAAGAGTGTAGAGATTCTAAGATATTTGACTCTCACAATAAAATACTCAATTCTCATACTCTTAAGGTGGGTGTATTTGATATCTCTTGGGTAAAATTCATGGTAATGAGATGTATATAGAGTGGGTATTATAGAGGTATTGCAAATTATTCAAATAACTAATTTCCTATAGTACCGAGCCACTTACAAGTGAACTGTTAGGCCCTAATCCTCATGTCAATAATATTGTCTTCTTTGGGGCCTATACCTATCACATATTTATTATTCCCAAGAAAAAAGTAAAAGAAAACACATTGTTAACATTTTGGATACTCCACCAATATATAAGGCCTTCCCATTTACCAAACCCGACCTAAGAGATGTAGGATTCTATGGATTGCAAGCTCTCACCTCATTGCACCCACACCCATCCACATGGCCTACAACTCTTGGCCTTTTAGATTACTACAATCCACCTGCTTAAAGGCACACTTGTCCTAAAAACCATATTTGACTAATAAAATCACCTTGGAAAGGTTGGTAAGGATGGGTGATTGTCCGTGAGTGTCTTACAACTTTCTTGTATTTCCTAAATTTCGTATAATAAGATCTCTTGTGTATTGCTACACTTCATTGTACTAATTTATATTTATTTATAGGACTTGGCTTGGGTCAGGTCCCCACACTTCCAGCTGGGTTCTGACTCTAATACCAATTGTAACTATGTGATCATCATGTCAACAATATTGTCCACTTTAGGCCTATACCCCTCCTGACTCTGCTCTTCTAGAGTACAAAGTAAGGAAAAATGCGTTGTTAAACATTTTAGATTTTCAACCCGCACATAAGGCCTTCTCCTTTACCACACTTAAGTGATATGGGATTCCATGGATTGTAAGCCCTTACCTCATCGCATGCACCTACGCCCATCCACAATGCCTACGCCTCTTGGTCTATTCATGCCAATTGTAATGCCCCATTCCTTGTGTCAAAGATATTGTCTTGCTTTGGGTTCTATACTCCTCATGACTTTATTTTTCCCAAGCATAAAGAAGGGAAAAACGCATTATTAACATTTTGGATATTCAACTTACATATAAGACCTTCCCTTTTACGTTACGCAGGTGATGAAGATTCCATGGTTGCAAGCCCTCACCTCGTTGCACCCATGCCCATCTACGTGGCCTACACCTCTTGGCCTTTTGGGTCACTACACTTTGACAGTTTGTCTTGCAAATCATCTCACGAGTTGCTCTCTCAAGTCTCAACAGATTTTTGAACTCTCATGTGTAGGCCACATGCTCCACTTGCGGGTGGCTTGGTCCAGCTAGTCGTCTCAAGAGCTGCATTGATCCAACAGCTCTTCATGAATTTCTAAGCTCAAACCTATTACAAATTAACCCCATAAAATGCATAGAAAAATAAGCATGAAGATATAAAGAAATCGGTATAGAATAAAGCCAATATAGAACCAAAAAAAAAAAAAACACACACACACACACACACACAAAGTAACATATTCCATCAATGAAAGGCTTTGAGACTGACCCCGTGAATAGTTGGGTTTGAGCCAACCACAAGTATAATTTAAGGAGATCGTCATCACATATAATTTTCAAGTTTTCTTTTAACTACATGAGTTATTGGAGTTTGGGATAAAATAAGTGTAAATTTTAGACTTAAGAAGCATGCTTTAATGATGTGTACCAAGGGAGAAAAGTCGATAATTTGAGCAATGATAAGAAGCTGAGAAGTGCTACAGTAAAAAAAAATGTTTGCAGCAATTTTAAATTGTTTTCTAGGTCAATATTTTTACAATCCACCAAAGGCCTAGGTAACAAGGGGTCTGAATGTGGGCATGTCACTTTGTGTGTGTGTGTGGGGGGGGGGGGGGGGGGGGGGGGGGGGGGGGGGGTTTTGAGAAAGGTAGGAGTTTGATATACAAATATGGTGGATGAGCCTTTCCAAAGCATTATGCCAAAAATTAATATGACTCATGGTTTGTTATTTACTAGATTTAAAAACTTTTATTCTCTATTTTAATTTTTTGATATACATAATATATGATACACAATAATGTCAAGATTTAATGGGTTAAATTATAAATGACACTCTAATTTTTTTCTAAAATTCAATTCAGTCTTGTAATTTTAATTTAGTTCAATTTAATTTTTTTTTTTTTTTTAACTTTTAACTTTACTAAATTCAGTTCAATGTTAGTGTCCATTAGATGATTTGCTATTTTGTTTGTTTTGATGTAAAATATTTTCACATTTTATCATATTTGTTTTATAGTAAAATAATTAGTCAAATGTAAAATATTTTCAGTTAAAAGAAAATCAAAAGCAAAAATTGTAAATATTTTACACTTAAAAAATGGGTAAAACATTTAACCATTTCTTCTCCTCTCTCACACTCAACACTTTATCAGCTTCTGCTCTCTTAACTTTCTCAGTTCTTCCTCTCTCCATCTCTCAGTTCTCTCAATCACAAGTCACAAGGCCACAACCCTCTCATCTCCACCCATCTCACACCGTTGCCCACCCATTGACTGACCCCAACCGCCAATATCGGCCCTACCAACCTCATCATGTCTCTTTTGCACAAATCCTTCTTCTCTTCTCTCTTGCACAAATCCTTCTTCTCTTCTCTCTTGCACCGCCATGGATCTGACTACGATCTTAAGTTTTTGGTGGCTACTCAATGTTGCCTCCGCTAGGCTTAGATTTTCAGATTATGTTTTTTGTTTCTTGGGTTTTCGATCTGCCTCCGCTAGGCTTAGATTTTCAGATTATGTTTTTTGTTTCTTGGGTTTTCGATCTGAGTTCGTGGAGGTTTTTCTTGGTTGATGGTGGTTGTCTTTTGGCTGGTTTTTCCGATCTTTTTTTTTTTTTTTTTTTTTTTTTTTTTTTTTTTTTACCGATCTAGATTTTTGGTTGATGGTGGTTGTCATTTGAGCAGTCAATGGTGGTTTGTTGGAAGGTGGCTGTTTTTTGAATGGTTGGTGGTGTTTTGGTGGTTGTTTTTCCTTCTAATGTGGAGTTTGGGGGGGGGGGGGGGGGTCTGTGCACCAATTTTTCTTTGTTGAAGGTCTCTGTACACTGCACAGGTTTGTGCACCAGTTTTTTTTGTTGAAGGTCTATGCACACTGCATAGGTTTGTGCACCAATTTGTTGTTGTTGTTGTTGTTGTTGTTGTCATTGAAGGTCTGTGCACCAGTTGAGTTTTGAGAAGTATGAAAAAAAATTATTTTACAGTGAAGCATACAATTATAAATGATTTTCAATGTATATATATGTTGACAATCAAACACGATAAAGTGAAAGTATTTTACTGAAATATTTGTAAATACTTTACTTCGAAACAAACAGAGTATCACAAAAAGACATAATTTTGGGTTTTTTTATTTTTATTTTTATTTTTACATTAAAAAATCCACACAATTAATATAAAATACTTTTTGAAAAAATTGAAAAAAAAAATTCCATTAAATTAAGAGAAAATCACAAAGAGAAAAGAGACAGAAGTTTCCCCAATAAGATTAAAAAAAAAGAAAAAAAGCACACCATATATGTTCCAATTTTTATCACAAATTCAACAAATATTTCTTATGTACGATTACTAGTAAACTGGGGATGGTTATCATGTTTTTCTAATGCAAGTAGGTTCTTTTCATGCATAATGTATGAGATAGTGATTCAGTCACTTTAAAAAAGCTCTCATATAAACGATTCATTATGAAGCTTGGAAATCACAATAACTCAAAACCCTACTTGGTCATCGAGAGGAGAAATAGAGTTTTTGTGGGTGGTTGGAGATTAAGAGGGTTAGTATCAACCTTACACCAAGAAACTGAGGAAAGAGTGAGCTCATAAGACATAGCATTGAGCTTCAAGGACCTCTTGTGGTGGGGCCTATCGGGGAGGAGGAGAACAAGCAGGCCTTCAATTTGGGAGAGTGGAACTTGGATTTCACAATATTTCAAGGCATTGGTGGTTTCCCTCTTATTCCAGGTTTATTTTTTATTTTTTTTTTTTGGGGATGTGTGTGTTTGTGATAGTGAAGCAGTAGAATTAGATAGCGTCTTTAATCTCTTTCCTTAATTTCTTTACAACCTAGTTATAACCCCACCAACCCGCCATTATGGGAGGCCAGATCTAGCTCTTATCGTGCCTCCCTCACCCAACGGAAGTACATTTGGATAATCGTTCATTTTCAGATGGCATCAATTGATATTTTTTAAACCCAATTTAATCGTGTTAGAAAGTATTTGTGGTAGATCTGGTATATATATACCAGATCGGCACATGGCAAGTGCCAATTGACACTTCCACATGCCGATTAGCACAGATTTATGATCCGACCTATAAATTTTTAGATTAGGTTTAGACTTATCAGATTCGATTTTTTTGTAATAAAACCTAACCTAACTCGTATTTGCTGATTTTTAAGTAGCCCTAGCTTATTTTTTAAGCACAAACACCTCTATAAATACATAATTAAATTAAGAGTCCAACACCCCTTTGCCCTTAATGTCAAAGAAATTTTGGAAGTTCAACTTTAAAAATTTCTTTTTTGTTAAGTAAAATTTCTATCTTTATTTTTTTTTTTTTATTTACATATTTGTGCATCCAAGTCAATTCTCCATGCCTCTCTAACATGATTTTTCTTTTGTTTTTCAATTTTTCTTTATTTCATTTCATGTAAACATATCATTAATGTTTGTTCATGTGCATATTTTGATCATGTAAATGTATAATACACATGATAAAATCTTAGATCTGTTGTTCTATGTTAATTAGAAATTAAATCTAAAAATTATTTTCAAAATCTCTACTGTTTTCTAAATTGAAAACCAAATCTGAAAATTATTTTCAAAACCTCTTCTGTTTTCTAAATTAAAAATCAAATCTGAAAATTATTTTCAAAATCTTTACTGTTTTCTAAATTAAAAATCAAATCTGAAATTTTTTTTAAAAATCTCTTTAAAAAAAATAAAAAATCAGTTTTGAAATTTTATTTTGAAAACTCATTATTTTTTATTTTAAAAAATCAGATCTGAAAATTATTTTCAAAACCCAGTCTGTTTTTTAATTAAAAAATCAGATTTGAATTTTCTCTTTGAAATTCATTCTGTCTTCTAATTAAAAAAATCAGACTTGGAAATTTTTTTTAAAATATCTTCTATTTTCTAAATAAAAAATCAGATCTGAAATTTTATTTTGAAAATTCATTCTTTTTTATTTTTAAAAAAAAATCAGATCTGAAAATTCTTTTCAAAACCCATTCTGTTTTTTAATTAAAAAATCAGATTTGAATTTTCTCTTTGAAGTTCATTCTGTTCTTTAATTAAAAAAAATCAGATTTGGAAATTTTATTAAAAATCTCTTTTGTTTTCTAAATTAAAAACCAGATTTAAAAATTCTTTTCAAAAGATCATTCCTTTTTTTTATTTTAAAAATCAGATTTGAAAACTCTTTTCAAAATCAAATCTTTTTTAATTTTAAAAATCAGATCTGAATTTTTTATCAAAATTTTATTTTGTCTATTAATTTAAAGAGTAGATTTGAAACTTCTCTTTTGAAAATTCTATTTAAATTTTCACCTCTAATAAATGAAATTGGATCTGAAAATCTTATTTTAAATCTTTTTTTTTTTTTTTGAAATTTCTCTTTAAAAATCCTTTTCCTATAACTAGAATTCAGATTTAATTTCTTCTTACATAAGAGCAACAGATCTAAGATTTTTGTATGTTAACCAACCATAGATCTAGGATTATTAATACAACAAGCTGCATATCAATTTTTTAAGGGTATTTAAATGGCCATTTAAATTCTAGAAGATCAAACTCTGTTTGGGAAAAATGAATGCCTAACACCTTCCCATTTTGTAACCTAGCTCCCGAGTCATAGATTTTTGATTCGTAGAATAGTGTTTTGTCTATTTTTTAGATTGTAACTAGGAAACAAAGTTTTTTAATTTTTTTACTAGATTGTAATCTAGGAAATGAAGTCTTGTAATTTTTTTACTAGATTGTAATCTAGGAAATAAAGCTATGTATAATTCTTTTCATCAAATTGTAATTCATTCGAGTTAATGAGAATTTGTATTATTCATATATGTATTTGGTATTTTGTAGTTTTTCTTATTTTTTATAATAAAAATAAATGGTAGCTCCACACAATTCAAAAAGAGAGGTGCCGATGCCTAACTCTTTTTGGGAGCCAAGTTCGGGTCTCTCACAACTTCTTATCAATGTTGTGTTTTTTTTTTTTTTTTTTTTAAATAAAATTTATAATTTTAAATTTTTTTTAAATGTAGCCAAGCATTAAAAAATAAAATTAAGTTGAAGACTTAGCCAAACAACTGGAATTTTTCTTTTTTCTTGATATGTTTCTGCAATGTGCATTTATTTAGAGTTTATTGAACAGTAAATTAAATTTTGAATCACTCCAGAAAAAAGATATATTTTCAAAAGAGTAATGTTACAGCCTCAAATTATTTTACAACATTTTTACAAATTGTTGATGTGTTCAACTTTTTATTGGTTTTCTTTTAGGCCTACCAATAATATTATATTTTCATTTACCAATAATTGCTTACCATATCAATAGTTTGTAAAAATTTTTGTAAAAAAGTATGTCTCTCTATTCTCTAGCATTACTCTTTTCAAAATGTAAAATTGATATGGCATGATAAATAGTGCACAGCACACACTTAATAAACAACAATGATGAAAGATTCAGGACTGTATATAACAATTGGAACTTTTTTTTTTTTTTTTTGATTCAATATAACAATTGGAACTTAATCAAAAGGCGCGGTCGTTTGAACATCATGATAAGAAGATAAAGTATAACCTTTTCCGTACAAGCCAGTGCTTAAAATTAAGAGTTTCATGCTCTTATTAGACTTATTTGCCAATTAAATTTAAATCCCCTGTCTACGCAAATTTTTTTTTTTATTATTATTATTTTTTTAATGCAGTTCTTTCTTGTGAAGGAATGAACCATATACTTTATTATTGAAACCTATATATTGTTCTAAACGGCAGGGTTGTTTTAGCCGAATGTTCTCTAAAACTAAAATGCTAAAATTAATAATCCTTTTACTCTTGGCTGGATGATATCCTCACCTCATGCCATGCCTTATAATACAGTAAGAAAAATATATTCAACAGTTTCCAAATCAAAGATGATATGATAGTGATTTTTTCCTTATTCTTTTTTGTTGTGTGATGTTATGAATTATATGATAGTGCTTTAATAAATATATATATATATATATATATATATATAATTGGAATAGAACTTTTTATTGTCTACTTTTTATTCTTCTAAAAACAACCCTATTATCTAATTCAAAATGAGTTACAGTAAGATAGATTAAGGATAAAAAGGTAATCTGAGAAATTTAAAATTAAAATTCTATAAAATTAGGATTGAAAGACAAATTAATTATATATAGATAAATTGTGAAATTTAAAATCTAAAAAATTATGACACATATTTGTACTTGTTGTAACTTGTAGCTTTTTTTTTTTGGGGTGAGAAACCCCTAAAGAGTGGGGATCTATTATTGATCAATCATACTCAAATCAAAATTGTAAACATTAAGGATGTTAGGAGGAACATCCTCCATCCAAATAAGAAAATGATTACAAATAGCTCTTTTAGCTAATCTATGAGCAACGCAATTTTCTTGCCTCTTAATATAACGAAAAGAAACACTGCATGCAAAGGAACTAACCAATTTAATGTCCTGGAGTACATGTCCATATTCGGATAGGAGCATAGTATCACCATTAATAGCATTGATAGTAGCTTTCGCATCACCTTCCACCACCATACTCTCAAAACCCAGCTCTTGGGCAAACTAGAGAGCTGGACGTGCTGTTAACACTTTCACCATCTCCACTGAAGTAGGCAATGGAATTTTTTGTGATAAAGCAGCCATAACTAGTCCATGATCATCATGGATTATAATGTTGAGACTGTTAGGAATGCTATAAGCATATGGATAATAATTGTTGTATTGAGATTTAATTAGTTAGTTAGTTACAATTTCAAGCATGTTAATTACATTTAACACATGTTGGAATTATTAATACACATGGGGAATAATAGAACCAATAGAATGAAGTCATGTGGGCTAATGAGATTAGAGTTAGTCTCCTATAAATACATGCTTGTAATTCAACATTAGATATCAATGGAAGAATAGATCAATTTCTTAGTGCATTAGTGCATCTCTCTCTCTCTCTCTCTCTCTCTCTCTCTCTATGGAGGGTGACTATCTCGAATTAAGTCAATTTCCCTACAATTCTCATCAATACCCTTATAATTCCAATCCAATCCTATTAAGAACCACTAGGTTCTAACAGAGACCTGCAATGTTCTCCTTTGGAAACAAAGCACCATTAAAGTTTACCCTAACTGACCCGCTGGGTGGAAGGCGCCATCTAACTGATCTTGCTGTCCTTGGAATTTTTACATGAGTGGGGCATAGTTTTTGGAATTCTTGAAGAGACTCACCTGCCATTGAATTGATCTTATCCAACAGATATGATTCCTTTCTGACTCTAGCTTTGTTCCTCCGCATCCATATCAACGAAACCATCATTGCAAATAGATCGAAGCAAGATTGGTCCTACTGAGCTAACTGTATGACATCAAGAACTTATTGCAACTTGATACAAGTCTAAGTACTAAGGTACGAGCTAAAGCAGTTGGTGGTACATGCTAAGGCAATGGGTGTCTAAAGGTGTTGTATGATGTACAACTGTATGCATTGAGGTGTGCACTGAGGTGTGTGGGTTGCTGGTGTGAGATGTGTGAGTTGCATGATGTGATAGCTTCAAGGGTAGTCAGTCAGTTAGGCAGTTAGAGTCGGGGGTTATGGGTAGTTAGTTAGTTACTCACTTACTGTTTAAGCATTGATTAGTGTAATGTAATCAATGATTAGGGAATTAGTTAGTTACATTGGATTCTATACATAAGAGGTTGGATTGTATTGATGAGGCATGAGAAATAACACACTATTTTCCATTTTTTCCTTTATTGCTCTATTTTCTCTCCTTCTCACTCTTTCTCTACTTTCCACCATTCTCGGAGGTTGGTTGTCCTTGAATTCAACTAATTCTTGTCAGATTCTTAAGAATTTTATCAATTGGTATCAGGGTAAGCTTGTCATGTGATTACAAGTTCCACCATGACTGAAACCCATTTTACTACAATTCTCAATGAAACCATAGCTTCCCTGAAATCCACCACTAATCACCACAATAAAGACATCCAAGAAATTCACAAAATTACCAACATCCATACCCGTACCTTGAATGAAATGAGTCAACAATTAGCCAACATTTTACAGAAATTGAATGTAGTGGATAATATTGAGCACAAACCTGAGAAACAGAAGGTCATACATGTCACCAACTTGTTTCAAGTTTGTCGAGGCCAGTGAAATTGGATTTTCCTAGATTCTGTGGTGAGGAACCAACTTCTTGGATCTACAAGGCTAATCAGTATTTCAAGCACTACAGAATTCAAGAATCTCAGAAGTTGATGATGGCATCTTTCCATATGGAAGGAGAAGCCTTGGTTTGGTTTCAAGAAGGTGAAGATGTTGGAGTTTTTGGTACTTGAGAGGCCTTGGTTCAAGCAATGCTAATTTAGCTTGGGTCTACAGCCTATGATGACCCAATGGAGGCTTTGACTATGTTGAGGCAGATCTCAACTGTGGCTTTATATAAAGGTGAATTTAAAGCCTTGGCTAATAGGATTAAGGACTTGTCTTCACAGCGTAAATTGAGCTGTTTCTTGAGTGGCTTAAAGGATGAGGTGAGGTTGCCTGTTAGAATGTTGAATCCTCCCACTCTCATTGCTGCATTTGGGTTGGCCAAAATCCAAGAAGAATGCTTATTGGGTTGCAAGAGAAGCTATAAAGGGACACAAGATTAAGCTAGACCTTCATTACTTGGTATGCTTAGACTTGCTGCCCTAATTGATAATAGTACTACCCAGATTCCTGTCAAGAAGATCACTACTGCTCCAATGGAAGAAAGGAAAAAAAAAAAAAAAAAAAAAAGGGCTTTGTTACAATTATGATGACAAGTGGGCTCCTGGGCATAAGTGCAAAAGCTACTCTATTTTTACTAGGAGTGGAGATGACATCAAATTCTAACTGTAATGAGTAGTTTGTTGAGATTGACAATGGGGGTTGCATGGCTAGGAGACATGAAGAAGAGGCAAAACTAGAAATTACCTTATATGCTTTGGTTGGCAGCCCAACTCTAGGGATAATGAGAGTCAAGGGAAGGGTTAAAACTGTCTCGTTGGTGATCTTGGTAGACTTTGGAAGCACTCATAATTTCATTGATGCAGCTATAGTTTTTGTCCTCCATGTTTCTGTGGATGAATCACAAATTCTTGAGGTTAAGATGGCTAATGGTGATACTATCAAGACTCAAGGATTGTGCAAGAATGTTCCTGTATGCATACATGGGCATGTTTTTCTGGTTCAATTGTATGTGTTGCCCTTCGAAGGTTGTGACTTGGTTTTGGTACTCAGTGGCTTAGCACCTTGGGAGTCATTAATTGGGATTTCAAGAATCTTTCAATGAGGTTCAATTATGGAGGCCAGCAGGTGTTGCTACATGGTCTCAATACTCCAAAAGGTTTCAAAGTTCAAGATGTGGTTCAATTCTTCAAAGAACCTACTAGAAAGGGTTTAATTTTGCAGATTACAATAGAGGGCACAGCTGAAAGGTAGTCTTCCCTTCCACCTAAGATCACAGCCTTGTTGCAAGAGTTTCATGGAGTGTTTGCTACTCTAGTGGACCTGCTACTAGTGAGAGGTCATGAGCACCAAATAAACCTTAAGGAAGGCACTCAACATATCTGCCAGAGGCTATATAGGTATCCATATTACTAGAAAAATGAAATTGAAAAGATTGTGAAGGATTTGTTGGAAGCAGGCTTTATTCAAAATAGTCGAAGTCCTTTTGCCTCTCTTGTCCTTTTGGTTAGAAAATCTGATGGTTCATGGCATATGTGTATAGATTATAGGGTATTAAATTAGGCCACTATAAAAGATAAATATCCTATCCCTGTTATAGGTGAATTATTGGATGAATTGCATAGAGCTTGCATTTTTTCCAAGCTAGACGTAAGGTCTGGCTGCCATCAAATCAGGATGCGGGAACAAGATATTCCAAAAATAGCTTTTAGAACTCATGAAGGGCACTATGAATTCCTTGTCATGCCCTTTGGATTGACAAATGCCCCCTCTACGTTCCAATCCTTAATGAATCGGGTCTTCAAGTCTTTCCTTAGGAGGTTTATCTTGGTTTTCTTTAATGATATTCTGGTTTGTAGTAGAAGTATGTTTGATCATGTAGAGCATCTCAAAATTGTTTTAGGGGTGTTGGCTAAGAACCAGTTGTATGCTAAGATGTCTAAGTGTATGTTTGCTTGCTTGAAAGTTGAGTACTTGGGCCATATCATTTCTAGGGAAGGTGTAAAAACTGATCCCAAGAAAATTTTGGATATGCAAGAGTGGCCTATGCCTAAGGATGTGAAGTCCTTGAAAGGGTTCCCTGGCCTTATTGATTATTACAGGAAATTTTTCAAGGGCTATGGTCATATTGCAGCTCCCTTGACTGCCCTTTTAAGGAAGAATTCCTTTTCTTGGAGTGCTGAAGCTGAAGGATCCTTCCACTAGCTTAAGTTGGCTATATCTAACCCACCTGTCTTAGCCTTGCCTGACTTCACTAAGACTTTCACAATTGAATGTGATGCTTCAAGCAGAGGCATTGGTGCTGTTTTAATGTAGGAGCACAAACCTATTGCCTTTCACAATCAAGTTTTGAGAGGCAGTGCTCTAGCCTTGTCCATTTATGAGGAGGAGTTCCTTGCCCTAATCTCTGCAGTGAAGAAGTGAAGATCATATTTAATAGGTAGACCTTTTATGATCAAAATAGACCAGCAAAGCCTTAAGTATCTACTGCATCAAAGGATTGGTACTCTAATTCAAAAGAAATGGTTGTCCAAATTGCTTGGCTATGCATTTGTGGTTGAATATAAGAAAGGTTCTAAGAATGTGGTGGCAAATGCTTTGTCAAGGAAGGGTGATGTGTCTGAGCATGAGGTTCAAGATTGTTAGAATGTGCTTGAGGGTACTGCTGCTTTGAATTTGATGAGGGGTGGTTAAGGTTGTTTCTGAGTTGCCTTCCTCATCTGGCACTTTATATATCATCTCATTTCCCACTCCAACTTAGGTAGCTGAATTGAAAGCTAGTTATGTAGCAGATCCTGCCATTCAAGATATCTTGTCTGCTTTTCAAGAGGGTGGTATACACCCTAAAGGTTTTTCCTTAGTGGATGGGCTGTTGTTCTTTAAGGTCAGAATTTACTTGGGTCCTACTAGTGCTCTCAGGTCCTCAATTTTGCAACATGTTTACAATGACCCCCCTAGGAGGTCATTCAAGCTATGTGAAGACCTTACATAGGCTTAAACAAGATATCTATTGGCCTAGTATGAAGAAAGACTTTAAGTAGTATATCAAGGAGTGTGATGTTTGCCAAAGGGTTAAGCATGAGAATTGTAGACCAGCTAGTCTACTTTAGCCCTTACCTATTCTTTGCAAGCCTTGGTTAGCTGTGAGTATGGATTTCATTGAAGGTTTACCCAAGTCTCATTTGAAGTCTGTGATTTTGGTGGTTGTGGACAGGTTTACTAAGTATGCTCACTTCATTACCTTGTCCCATCCTTACACTGCATCGAAGGTTGCTTCTATTTATATGCACATTTTGTTCAAACTCCATGGGATGCCTGCTTTTGTGGTAAGTGACATGGACCCAATTTTTACTTCTCGTTTGTGGAGTGAATTGATGAAGCTCCAAGGGGTAGACCTAGCTATGTCCTTAGCTTACCACCCTTAAACAAATGGCCAAACTGAGGTGGTCAACAGAAGTTTGGAGTAGTATTTAAGAGTTTTTGTAGCAGCTAAACCTTCTGCTTCGGTAGAGTAATTGCCCTTGGCTGAATTTTGGTTTGATACCAATTTTCATTCTTCAACCAAGTTAACTCCTTTTGCAGCCTTATATGGATGTCCACCTCCTAGGTTGTTGGATTATATCCCTGGCACAATTATGGTAGTAGTTGTTAATGATCATTTGAAATGTAGGCAGCAAGGTATATCATTACTTAAGCAAAACTTATTGCAGGCTCAAGAGAGAATGAAGATTCAGGCAGATAAGCATAGAGCTGAGAGGAGTTTTTCAGAGGGTGATTGGTGTATTTGCGATTGCAGCCTTATAGGCAGAGGTCTTTGAAGCCTAATGTTATTGGTAAGCTCTCTCTCAAGTTTTATGGCCCCTTCCAAGTGCTGCAAAGGGTTGGAGAAGTGGCTTATAAATTGGCTTTACCACCTGATTCCTTGATTCATCCTGTTTTTCATGTCTCTTGTCTCAAGGCTAAGTTGGGGCAGCAGGTTACTCCTATTTCTCAAATGCCTTATGTCTCATCTGAAGGTATTCCTATGCTTGAACCTGAGGCAATCTTGAAGGATAGATCAATCAAGCTTAGAAGCAAGAGCATCACCCAACTTTTAGTCCAATGGCAGGGCTGTACTTCTAAAGATGCTACCTGGGAAGATTTAAGTGAGCTCCAACAGAAGTTTCCTCACCTTGTGGGCAAGGTACTTTGAGGAGGGAAGTATTGATACAAGGCGAAGTACTGAGGCACGAGCTAAAGCAGTTGGTGGCATGTGCTAAGGTAGTGGATGTCTGATGGTGTTGTATGATGTACAACTATGTGCATTGAGGTGTGTGGGTTGCTGTTGTGAGGGGCGTAGGCTGTTGTTGTGATGGCTTTAGGGGTAGTTAGTCAGTTAAGCAATTAGAGCAGGGGGTTATGGGTAGTTAGTTAGTTACTCACTTATTGTTTAAGCATTGATTAGTGTGATGAAATCAATGATTATGGAATTAGTTAGTTACATTGGATTATGTGGTTGGATTGTATTGATGAGGCATGAGAAATAACACATTGTTTTCCATTGTTTCCTTTGTCGCTTTGTTTTCTCTACTTCTTACTCTTTCTCTACTTTCCACCATTATTGGAGGTTGGCTGTCCTTGAATTCAGCTAATTCTTGTTATATTCTTAAGGATCTTATCACAACTTGCTGTGGCAGTCTTCAAAGTTGCAAATTGAGTTTGACAAGCCTCGGCCAAAACTTGGGTAGGAACATAGTGCATGGACAATATCCTTAAGTTCTAGTTTACATTAAGAGCTAAGAGTGTCCGTCAGCAGCTTCCTCTTAACCAAGTTCACCTTGGTTGGTAAGGATTCAGACCATGCATGCCATATGAGTGATCTGATGTGTGGTGGCACCTTAAGCTTCCATACACCCTTCATCATATCGAGATTGGGCACACTTGGCATATCTATTCCTTCATCTTCATGCAGCAACTTGTATCTGGATTTGACCTAATAAACTCCATCCCAATTCCATGTATCGGGAAGCCAACGGTCTTTGATAAATCTTGACAAATGACCCATCACCAATCCTCCACCTCATTCCCTTTCTGATAATTTCACAACCCTTAAGAATGCTTTTCGACGCATAGGAGCCCTTATTCTCCTTAGCATCAAAAATTGTTATATGTGGAAAGAATTTAGATTTAAAAATTTTTAAAAATAGGGAATCTTGATTAGCTAGTAACCTCCATACTTGTTTAGCCGACAAAGTATAATTAAACTTTTGAAGTTCTCAGAAACCCATACCTCCTTCACACTTTGGTCTACTTAATTTACTCCACTTCACCCAATGAATTTTTCTCCTCTCACCTCGTTAGCCCCACCAAAACTTTCGCATCATAATCTCAATTTCATGGTAAAGTGATTGAGGTAGTTTGAAGCAACTCATCAAATATGCTAGAATGGCCTGAACTACAACTTTCAAGAGAACCTCCCTTCCAAGTTGTGATAGGGGCTTTTCTTTCTATCCCTTGATTTTTTACCATACTTTCTCTCTAAAAGCAAATTGGCTTTTTTTCTCCACCCTACAAATGAAGGTAGACCCATGTACTTTTCATATTGCTTGATCTCCGGAACTCCAAGCATATTTATAATGCTAGATTGAACATCTTCGGGGGTGGCCTTGCTAAAAAATGAAGTTTTTTTTTTTTTTGGTCTCTATTAAGCTTTTGTCCCGAAGCTTCCTCATAGGTTCTAAGTAAACCTTGAATATGAAGGCATTCTTGTGTAGTTGCCCTGCAAAACAAAAGACTATTGTCTACAAAGAATAAATGTGTTAGCCCTGGTCCATTCTTGCATATAGAGTTACCCCTAATGTTGCCCATTACAAAATAAATAAACATATATATATATATATATATATAATGTTTTAAAATCAATCTATTGGGCCCTAATGGCATAAAATCCAGCCATGTGGTCCATTCCCACTTTGTCGGTCCATTACTTCCTTTCTAATTTCCACTCTTCAAAAACCTCTCCCTTTCATTCTCTCTTTTTTAGTTTTCCCCATTAACCATTTGCTCTCCTTACATAAGGTGGCTCTCACCTCTCTTCTTCACCACCACCACTAACACCATCATGCAACCATGCATCAACGACCTCGCCGACGATTTTGACAACCTCAGCACCAACTTCACAGCCACCACTGCTATAAAAACAAAGTGTGGCATATGCTTAGGTTCTAAAATTTTAGGGTCATGTTTTATTGTAATTGGCTAATCCTTTGACAAAATGTTCTTTACTTGTAATTTGGTAAATCTAAGATGAGTTTAGTACTTCAAGAAACATGTGGTTCAAGTCAAGTATTAAAGACATGAAGATTAGTTCAAGAAACAAGTGAAGAAAAGTTGTTCATTAAGTCTCGATAGATAACTCGACAGTAGCTCAATCTATCGAGAATCACAATTTCAGAATTTTCAGATCTAAAATTTGGGCTAGTCTTATGTATTTGTTTAGGCTTTTTTTTCTCATAACTCTAGACATATATAAGGTTTATTTTAAGAGCCGCCACACACGGATACAGAGACCAAAAGACTATTTTCTCTGCGTGAAGCTACTACATTTGTATGCCATAAGGTTTTGTAAATGAGTGCTTCTAGATCTTCATTAATATTGATGAAGTGAAGAGCTTTGCATCTAACATCTTCTATTCAAGTTGCTGGAGTTAGTCACATACTTGGGCTCCGTGTAAAGGGTTAATCACAAATTGGAGGTTTGTGCATCAAAGGGAAAGAAGGCTATTACAAGATTAAGTTTAATTGGGTATTGGAGTAAAGGTTCAACTGTAGGATAGTATTTCGAGATACGCTAGGGTAGTTGGTAAGATTCTTTATACTTGTAACCATTTGATTGTTGTTTAATGGATTCTTGGGAGTGGTGACCTTAAAATCACCCGGTGGGGTTTTTGTGTTGCAAGGTTTTCCCTATTTGTCAATAAATCATCGTGTCTAATTTATTTTTCGCTGCACTTAGTATTTTGGTGATTTGTTAATACCTTCACATTTTGCATGCAAATTGAATCTAATTAATCATCTTGGGCAATTGAATAATTAACCATGGTCAAGAAATCTTAACCCAACATGAAACAACAACATGAACAACCACAACCACTAGTAGCAACATCGCTTCATCCTCCTTCAAGCCCCATGCTCCCTCCCACGACACATGTTGGGACATAGGGAGCGTGTACCTTGTGGTGATAGTGGTGGTGGTGAAGGACAAGAAAGAGTTTGTGAGCAGGAATAAAGATATATGGCAGGGCTAAGATTGAGAGAGACAGTTTGGACCACCTTTTTTTTGCCAACACTCGAAGGTGGTCTTTACCTTTTTACTGAGTTCTGTCCTAGACTCCCAGTGGTGACTCCGCATACGCTTTTGGTATATATCTACTACATTAACAACTTTATTGTTTAGATAGTTGTGAAATATGCTGCAAAAGATATTGTTGCTCTAGATTTATGATTAACAAATAAATCCCTCGGATAGTTGGTCGCTTGTTGAATGCAAATTAAGTTGTTTTACTTTAATTGAAGATTTCATCTATTCCATTAATCAATTAAGCCAATAAGATGTTAGTGACCTTTTAATTAAATTTCTACTAATGCAAATTGATGATGCAAAAAATCATCAATTGGGTCACTCATCCAAATCCAAAGTTTTGGAAGGTCTTCTCAAATTTGCACGAAAAAGAAAGTTTATCAAAGTGACATCCAGGTGTTCCCTCTTAGAAAAGCCTCATGTTCTTAAGTTAGTATCAATTTATGTATTTTATATAAAAAAATTATTTTAAGTTCTTTTCTCATACCTTATCAAATGAGGAGGAATATCCTTATTACAGTAGTCTTGTAGTTATTGTGCTCATAACTGTTTTTATTTAATTGTTAGTGTTTATTAATTTTGAGTGTAACGGTCACTGTCTTGAAGAGAATTTAAGGCATTTGAGTAATGGTCACCATTTTTCTTTGATGTGCTTGATCAGTTATATCTTTTTATTTGATGGCTTGCTGGCCGTCATTTTCCACTTATTAATTTTTGCTCTTACTCATCACAAAAATATGGTTCATAGATATTTTTCATTGAATATTTCAAACACCAATTACAATTTGTTTGAAGTGCAACATACAGAAACAAAAGGGAAGAAGAAAACACCATGACCACGAACAGGTGAAGAAAGAGGGAGAGAAGGGAAAAAAAAAGGTTTACAATATGTTCAGAAAGGAAGCCTAGTTGAAGTTGTATTCATGTGAATAGAAATCCTTACTAAGAAGTACATAAGAAGTCTCTAATGAAAAAGCAATCAAAATCTAATTAAGAATTCATTATTCTATGATAAAAAAAGGTATAACCCAATTAAATGATTTATTGTGGTTGGCCATTCATCTCATTAAAGTTTTGTTTTTTTTTTTTTTTTTTTTTGAGCAAAACGGTAAAAAGTTTGTATTGCAAAAAGGAATAAAGTTATAGATACACAAAGCGAGATGCCATTCTAGCAGACAACTCAACTTATACTATCCAGGCCGAGTATGCATTAAAACAACGTCAAACCTCACAAAACAAAAGGGTGAAAAAATTAAAGACCCTATGTCCCAAAAGGTGTTGCCGCATTGTCAGGTACTCGTGGATGTTCTACAAAGTCTTTGATACTCCTGTAGCAAATTCGTCGCTCCCTGTAGAATATCACTGGGCGTGCTTTGCTTCTTCTCAAAGAGAAAACGGTTTCTTGCGTTCCATATAGACCACGATAGCATCGCCCATAACTCTAGGTCCTTTTTAGATAGTTTTTCGTCCACTTGTCACGCAAGAATGTAAAAGTTTGGGGTTTCAAAGTTACACTTCTGCAGCTGACCCTTAACCATACTCCACACGTTGCTAGCTAGTGGACATTCCCAAAGGACATGGGCCACCATTTCTATATGTTGCTGGCAGATTGTGTAGGGAAAGTCCACCGGTATCCTCCTATGACAAAGGTTTGTGTTTGTGGATGTTGGGAGTATATCAGAGCTTGCTCGCCACATGAAGTTTCTAACTTTTGGGGGAATAGGGAGCTTCCACATCGTATTCCAGAATTTCTTCTCTTCTCTTGCAGTGGAGTGTTCAGCGTTTTCTGACTGATGAAGGAGGTGGAGTGCAACTTGATAGGCTGACTTCACCAAGAAACACCCATTCTTTGTTTTCTTCCATCGGAGCTTGTCTCGATCTTGCTCCTCACCAAGATTTATACGTAGAATATCTTCCACAATGGACTGTAGGAACGTGGCTTGTAGTAACAGACTGTTCCATTGTCGAGTTCGCTGGTCAATAAAATCAGCCACCTTCAAGTTTGTGTCAGTCCTAGGTTTGAACTGAGGTGGGTGGTTTAGCCACCTATGATCATTTACTCCAATACTCTGCTCATCTCCCACATGCCATGCCGTGCCTGCCCTAATCAATTCCCTAGCCTCCAACAAACTTCTCCACACAAAGGAAGGGTTACTCCCTAATTCAGCCCCCATAAATGAGCAATTGGGGAAATAGCGAGCCTTATACACCCTAACAAAAGGAGAATGCCCTCCTTGGATCAACTTCCATGCTTGCTTGGCTAACATTGCTATGTTAAAGGCATGGATGTCTCTAAAGCCCATTCCCCCTTTATCTTTAGGTTTACATAGTTTACCCCAATTGATCCAATGGATCTTCCTTTCATTTCGAGTTTGCCCCCACCAATACTTTGCTAGGACTGAGTTGATATCATCACAAATTTTCTTTGGGAACTTGAACATGCTCATAGAGTTAATTGGTATTGCTTGTGCTACGGTTTTGATCAACACTTCTCTACCTACCTTTGAGATGTGCTTCTCCTTCCATCCCAATACCCTTTTGGTTACTCGCTCTTGGATCTCCCTAAAGGTGCTCACTTTTGATTTGCCCCCCACCATAGGCACTTCAAGGTATTTTTCACAATTGGTCATAATTTGTGCCCCCAACATGTTCTGAATTTCTTGCTTTACTCCATGATTAGTATTAGGGCTGAAGAAAAGTGTAGTTTTTTGCCTATTGATAGCTTGTCCCGAGGCACCTTCAGACAATGCTAGTATATCCAGTAGATTTATGCATTCCCTAGTTGTTGCTTCACAAAATAGTAGGCTGTCATCTGCAAAAAGTAGATGTGAGAGCCTGACCCCTCCTTGGCAAGATACCATGCCCTTCAAGTGTTGATTGTGTATGGCCTTTCAGATAAGTGAAGAGAGTCATTCCGTACACATTAGGAATAGATAGGGAAATAGTGGGTCTCCTTGCTTAATGCCATGGGAAGGGGTGATGAAACCTGTGGGTTCACCATTGAGGAGAATGCAATAGGAAGCCGTGCACACTGTTTCCATGGCTAAATGGACCCATTGGTTTGGAAGGCCAATTTTGAGCATTATATGACGGAGGAACTCCCACTCCACTCTATCATATGCCTTGCTGATGTCGAGTTTTACTGCCATGTGACTTGTTTTCCCTTTCGTCCTGTTCCTCATATGGTGCAGCATTTCAAAAGCAACTGTGGTATTATCTGTTATATTTCTATCAAGCACAAAAGCACTTTGAGAGTTAGAGATTACATTGGATAAAATAACTTTTATACAGTTTGCAAGGACCTTAGATATGATCCTTGAAACAATATTACCCAAGCTAATGGGGTGGAACTTCGTAATATATTTTGGGTCATTTTTTTTGGGAATGAGTACAATATGTGTAAAATTCATTTTTCGTAAGTACCTTCTTGATTGTAAGAAAGATAATACAGTAGTAGTAACATCATTCCCAACAATGTGCCATCTTTTTTGAAAGAAGAAAGGCGACATACCATCAGGTCCTGGTGATTTGGATGGGTGCATTTGAAAGAGAGCAGTCCTTACTTCTTCTTTTGTATAGGGGCGAACCAAGGATTGTGCCATCTCCTTCGTCACAACATGGTCCACTGACTCAATCACCCTTTCCATGTCCAAATGGTTGGAAGAAGTGAACAAATTTTTATAGTACTCCTCTGCAATGGTAGCTACTCTATCCACTCCTGTTTGCCATACTCCATCCCTATCATGCAACCCCTCTATATTATTCTTTCTTCTTCTTTGGCTAGCACTTTGGTGGAAAAATTTTGTGTTTTTATCCCCCACCGGTAGCCAAATAGACCTTGATCGTTGTTGCCAAAAAACTTCTTCATGGTGTAAGAGTTCCCTTATCTCCTTTCTCACCCCATTTATTCTTTCCACATTCTGTCCATATCCTTCCTGCATTAAGGCAGCCAACTCACCCTACTCTGCATCCAACTTGGTTCTAGTATTACCAAAAGTCTGCCCACTCCATGCTATTAGATTCAACTGGCATCTTTTTATTTTCTCAAAGAGGGGATACATGGGGCTGCCTCGTGGTTGTGCTTGACTCCATGCTTCCTGAATTACATTTTCGCAATCAGGATGTGTTACCCACTTCTCTTCAAAACGTCTGATTTGGCGTTGAGGGTGGTTGGAAGGCGCCATATCCAACAAAACTGGATCGTGGTCAGAGTAGGGCATGGCAAGATGGTGCACCGTAGCTCTCCGAAACTTGTCTCTCCATTCCATTGTTGCAACACACCTGTCCAACCTCTCTTCCACAAAAGCCGCCCCTGAACTGCCGTTTCTCCACGTGAACCGGTAACCCCTGAAACCAAGATCAACTAGCCCATATTGAAGAAGAGTGTGTCTAAATGCAAGCAAAGGTGTTACCTGTCTAGGAATACCTCCATTTTTCTCATCGGAGGACAAAATTTCATTAAAATCGCCTAGGCATACCCATGGCAATGCCCCACGTGCTTGGAGATGCTACATGAGTCCCCAAGTTTCTACCTTCCTCTCCTCCTCTGAATGTCTGTATATCCCAGTTAATCTCCATGGCGTTGAGTCTTGTGTGTGGATATTGGCGTCTATATGGTTCAGGGAGTAAGTTTGTGTGTCAACAACCACCTCATCATTCCATAACAAGGCCAACCCTCCTTTTCTACCATTACTCTCGCCCCCATAAATATGAAGAGAAATAGACTTCGAGATCAATACTGCAGACTCTTTGTATGAATGGATGGGTTTTAAGCCATGTAGTTCAAGTGTAGTGCAAGGAGGTCGACATCACATACGATTTTCAAGCTTTCATTGAACTAAATTAATTTTTCACTTATATACAATACAAACATTTTCTAGAGTTTGGGATGAAAAAGTTGGGGCCCGCTCAATAAATTTTGGGGTTTTAAGACGAAAACTTTAAGGGGGATATTTTCTTGCATTTAAACATTACTTAAATAATACAATTCATTTTTTATTTACTTAAAATCTATTTTTCTTGTTTTTTAAAATGCAAAATTACTAGTTAAGTTTTTAAATTCAAGTTCTACTAACCTTGCATTTTCAATTGATAATATAACTAATCCACTTAATCATTCTTGTGGCATAGTTGATCTTAAATATGATTATTAATTTTCATTTTGAAAAACTTTTGAAAGAAAATGCAAGTATTGCAAGTATTGTTACCCAAAATATACAAAATTAAATAACCTACATAAAATAAAATGGACCGATACTCTCTTATTATTAAAATAAAATAAAAATGACACATACAATGGAAAAAGTTCAAACTAATTCAAAAATTATTATTTTAAAAAATAATTAAATTATTAAACAATTGTAACAAATAACCAAAATGGATTGATATAAGTAAAAGAATATCCTAAAAGTATTGGTTTATAAAATATTTTAAAAAAATTATTAAAAAAAATAATTGATTTTTTTTACAACTTGTTATATTTATTGTAAAAATAATATCAAAATTTGCCTAAAATATCCAATAACAAAAACTGGCCATGACCCAATATAAATAAATCCAATTAAAAATCATGTTATTGGGCCCTAGTGGCACAAAATCCAACCATATGGTCCATTTTTACTTTGCCACCCATTGCCTCCTTTCCAATTCCCATCCTTCAAAAACCTCTTCCTCTCATTCTCTCTTTTCCGTTTTCCCCATTAACCATTTGCTTTCCCAATCCCAACAAGGTGGCTTTCACCTCTCTTCTTCAATCTTCACCTCCACCACCAACACCAGAAAACCTCAGAACCAACTCCACTGCCCCACATGCCCACCCACAACCCTTGTTGAGACGCAATCTAACACGTGAAATCTAACAAGGTGGCTCTCACCTCTCTTCTTCAATCTTCTCTTATGTTGTGAATGTCTGTAAATTATTTTCATGCAAATAAATAGCATGGTAGAAATATAAGTAGTGTGCCTTTTTTCGCCTTACAAAAAGTCAATTCTCAAATTATATTTGAGATGATCACTGTATTATAAAATGATTTTTTTTATATCTATTTTCTAACTTTATTTTGAACTAAAACAATTGATCTTCATTTTTTTTTTTTTTTTTTTGGTAACAGGATATCTCATTCAAAAGCTAAACAGAATACAAAGAAGGAAAAGAGATTGTACTGATGCTACGATCATACAAAGTACCATCTGCATCTAATCTAAGCAGCAGATCAATATCAGATAGAGGTTTCAAAAAAATAACAAAATCACGATTCATCAACGCTCCCCGTCTAGCTAGTGCATCAGGGCACTTATTAGCTTCGTGGAAACAGTGTTTAATTTTTACCCTTGGACTATGCCTAAGGCCCTCCTTACAGTCAGCAACAATGGTATTGTTTCCATTTATACTACCACATTCCTTCCCAAGGAGGTCTACAACGAGTTTGGCATCAAGCTCTACTTCCACTGCCTGAAGGTTCAATGACACACACAAGTTTAAACAATCTCTCAATGCCCACAGCTCCACCGCTGCCCTTGTGGTGATCCCAACAGCCCTCGCATAGACTTTTATCCATTCACCTCTATCATTCCGTATGAGACCTTCCCCTCCAGCAATTCCAGGATTCCCTAATGATGACCCATCCGAATTAAACTTAAACCAACTGATCGGAGGCCTCAGCCACCTATCCTGAATGGTGGACTGAGGAATTGAAGAGTTCCCATTGAGAACAATATGGGCCATTTCCCAACCACCTAACCTCTATCTTCATTTGTTTTTAACTCATATAGTATTATAGTATCTAAATAAACAAGTAATATCATAAGGTCATTAATGTTATCAGCTTCTGCAATTGAATTATGTTGTAATGGTGTGTGAGAGACCGTGCTCCTGGCTCACAAGGGCAGCTCCACTTGGAGCCTAGAAACCCCCTAAACTGGCAATAAAATGTGTGTGTGTGTGTATATAATTAAAAAAATTTTGACCCCTGTAAACTAAATTTAAACACCTTGACCTTAGATTTTTTTTTTTTTTTTTTAACCTAGCTGAAATAAGTTTGAATATGGTCATTTTATTAACATCCTAGTATTTTTAAACACACACACACACACACATAGAGCCCAATAACAAACCAATTTGATCTAAAATCTTGAAAAAAAATTTAATAAGCCTAACAACAAAAGTGGAAATTTGTTAATCTTAAACCTTAGAAAAAAAACTCATTTAGATCTTAACAAATTTGAAATAAATCAATCAAATACGGAATTAATGGTTGAATGATTTCTTGACTATTTATATTAAAAGAGATGTAGCTCGTAGGATTGGCAATGAAGATATTATGCAACAATTTTAAAATATGATATATCATAGAAAGCAATTGTAAAAATTTATGTATTTCAATTTTTGCTTTTATTTTTTTGTAATGTGGATACATTCAAGTTCTCTTTTGTTTTAAATTTTGTATAACTTATGTTTCTTATTGACCCCCTAAAAAATAATCTTAGAGCCGCCACTGCTGGCTCGCCAAACCAGTGTTTTGCCAAACTTGCATGAATGAGTGGAGTCGCATTTATGTTTTTCAAAAGTGGAGGCTTTACTAATTATATTTTCCCCTAGATTGAGAGTTTTACAAAGCAGTCGCCTTTTATTTAATTAATGGAAAAAAATCATATGAAAAATACATCACTTTTATTAAAAGTAATTCTTTGCATTGATTCAAAAAACAACTAAAACGTTATATGGCTTTAGTTCTAGATACAATCCAAGAAAAGTATATGACTTTGGTCTTAGTTACAATTTATAAATTCAAAATAAATTGAAAAAACTTTATCGAAGTTCGGAGGCTAAGTTACTAGGTGGGAAAGTGTTAGACAATCATCTTGCCAGATGAAACCTATTTTTTAGACTATGGTGGTCAATGGTCATATTACATCATCCAAATAATATGTCATAACATTCATCATCCAAGATTGAAACAAGCATTTCTGTGTGCATGGTGAAAACCCTTAATTTAAACATTCAATCACATTTGAATAGCTTCAAAATTAAAACATGGTGATTACGTGTGTATGTGTGTGCTAGGTGGAAACCCTAATCTAAGCATGTAATCACATTATTTTAGATATAATAAAAAAACATGGAAACATGATTATTATTAGGTGAAGATCCTAATTCAAAATATATGATCATGTTATTTGAGTTAAAAGGATGCAAAACATATTTAGCATCAAAATTAATAACATCCTAAGATCTAACATCCTTGCATACAAGAACGTACAAAGAACATAACTAGAACATTCAATAACATAATCATGGAGATAAAAAAATCTCAAATATAAAATCACAGTTGAATCTAAGTTTCATAATTAAAGATAGGGTTTAAGGAATCATACCTGCATGCATTAGCATGCCAAAGGGAGGGAGGTTCCTTTTAGAGGTTGTTGTGGAGTGAAGCAACAAATGTGAAGGTTTTAAATTCAAGGCCAATAGAATTTGATGTTTACCCCAAGAGGCTACCTTACTTTATTACTTCCTCTAGAAACCTAAAGAGAATAGAGGTACTTCAAGAGAAACATAGAGGAGTGAGCCAACAAGTTGAAGTTGTAAACCCGAGATCTAAAGGGCCAATATTAACATTTCTAGTGATTTGAGATTAAGAGGATCACAACACTAAAGGAACCTTTCTTGTTACTTCCTTTACAACTTTACGGAAGTAAGGTGCTTTTGAATGTTGTTGGAGGAGTTTATTTATATTGGATGCATGGAGGATTTTAAGATGAGAGTTAATCGATGTGGGACAAGCAAAATTATGAATTTGTGGCATTAAATGAGAGTTGACATGTGTTTGTGCGTGTTTGTGTGTGTGGGGGGGGGGGGGGGGTAGGGACTGTGCATTAGTTTCATGGTTTGAGGGAGTGGATAACAAGCAAAGGGATTGTAACTTTCGGTATTACCTAAACCTTCCCATAACATCTAGTAGGTCCAACTTAAAAAAAATTATATCTCACTCATTTCTGATTGGAATCACCTTATGCTCATTCTCAAATTTTGAAGCATTGGATATCTACTGTCCATCAAAAATTCCAAATGGTTTGGAAGATATTCATGAAATAGTGAGTAGATGTCATTTATTGAAAAATAGTTTCAGTAATATTATGAATTTGTGGGACAAGCAAAATTATGAATTTATGGCATTAAATGAGATTTGACATGTGTTTGTGCGTGTTTGTGTGTGTGTGTGTTGGGGGGGGGGGGGTTGTTGGTAGGGATTGTGCATTAGTTTCATGGTTTGAGGGAGTGGATAACAAGCAAAGGGATTGGAACTTTCGGTATTACCTAAACCTTCCCATAACATCTAGTAGGGCCAACTTAAAAAAAATTATATCTCACTCATTTCTGATTGGAATCACCTCATGCTCATTCTCAAATTTTGAAGCATTGGATATCTACTGTTCATCAAAAATTCCAAATGGTTTGGAAGATATTCATGAAATAGTGAGTAGATGTCATTTATTGAAAAATAGTTTCAGTAAAATTATCATTAATAGTCCTCAGATTAACTCTTTTTTAGCATTAATAAGCCCCAATTAGCTCAATTTTAGAATGTACCTAACTCAAATATCATTAAATAATCTCTTTAAAAGTGTAATTTCACCAAAATAAAAAGATCATTAATGTTTTGACAATCAGATTAATTAAGTACATGCAATCCTACCATTACTTTTAGTCTTAACCAATAGGATCATGACACATCATTGGGACCAATCAAAATCAATTGTTCATAATCACATGTGATCAAACTAAATTATATGGATGCATCATGACCATTAAAATTTGATTTCATGAAATTTATTAATTCGATAGTCCAATTAGAGCTCATGACACGTTGTTTTATCATTATGACATCAAGATTTATCTTATGTGAAGCCTTAGGAAATCAAATATTCAAAATTATAGTTTTACCCTTCGGATGTGATATGACCATTATACCCTTAGATAAGGTTAAATGTGAGTTGCAAAATGGGATGTCTATGACTTGTTTTAAAAATTGAACTGCATATTGGGTAGTTCAACCAGGAACTGGACATTGAACCAGTTTGGTGAAAACTGGGACAACTAGCACTTGATTTGAATACCAAACCCATTTTCAGTTTTTTGAACATTCCAATTTTGAAGGCCATGTGTCTACGTGATGCAATTAACGAAGGTGAAAAATTTATAATTATGAAAAACAAATGTTTAAACATAAACAATATTACAAACTCAAAAAAATATTAAAATGAAAATAAACATAAACATAAATAATTATCTTAATAAAATAATTAATGAGAAAACTATGATCAATCACAATGATTTTATTAATCACCTCAATGTCAAATAAATTATTCCTTTTTCCATTGTATCTTGTATTGAGAATAGTATAATTGAAAATAATTATATAAATGAATTAATTTAAGTTATAACAATAAATAAATACAAGCACATTTGGTATTAAATGTAGACATTACCCACAATTAATTGTTTGTACATGAATTATCTAACATTTGCACAATTAGAATTTTAAAATTAATTTGAAATGGTTGTTTGATGGCAAGGGATAGGAAGTTGAGAGTGATACACATGACAAATGTCATAAGGGCCATGAAAACCTAATTCCTTAGAGGAAAACCATTTATGAACAAAAAAATGACACAAAAGATGTAGTGAAAGAGACAGCATTGTAAATTACAATATTTTTGGTTATTGTGAATATGCATGTATGTGTTACATTATAACAATGAGGTTTCAAATTTACATGGAAAAATCAAATTTGTGTTTGGACCTTTGAGTACTATGTATTCATTCGCTACGCTCTCGCTTGTGGGATTAATACCAGGGAAATATATTAGCGGTTAATTACCGTGGCCACCACCATTAACATACCACATATATCTTCAAACTTTGGTATCTTAACTAATCTAACCATTTTTTGCTTGACCACTTTGGTCTTGTTAGTTCTCAATGATGACATTTTTCAAGTCTTTTGAATGGTGATCTTAGATTTCTAAGGCCGTAAAACCCATCTAGTTCAAGGTATCTACTCCTTTCACATTAGACACTAAAAGCAAAGTTTTGTGCTCTCTACCTAATATCATATAAAATAATATAAAGTCCCAAAAGATCTCCCCTAAGTCAAACAATTGGAACTTTATATTTTTTTTTTCTCACCAATTGATTTAGCATAAAAATATTCTCATCATTCTCTAGTAAGTTCAAAATTAGGCTACTTATTGATTTAATTGTATCTGATGAACTTGCCCAAGACATGACTATAGGTTTGCGATAATTAAAATTTGAAACTTTTGAATTTTATTTCTTTTGTACAATTGAATGATGTTGTAGGGATTGAAACTATGTGAAGAGTAGAAAAAGTATAGTCATGCAAAATATATAAGCAAAAATAAACACTATTACAAACAAAATTACAAACTTTAACATGAACATATATATGAACATTAACATAAAAATAAAAAATAGAAAATAAATACATTTAATATTGAATGAGAAAACTAGGCCAAAAATATTTGCATTACTTTGATTTTATCAATCATCTTAATCTTGTATAAAATAGTTTGTGGTTATGTCAATTGTGTTAGGAATAGTATACTGGAAAACAATTATGTAAAAACTTAATAAAATAAAACTATTCAATTTATGAGAACACCATATAAAAAATATCTCCAGCTTAACATTTTAATTATTATAACCAAATTATTATGAAAGCAAAAAAGCAAAAAGATAACTCCCCATTTTTTGTTCAATTACTCCTTAAAAAAATAACTCTAATTTTTTAATTATTTTCTCAAATCTAATAATAATAATAAAAATGAGATCTAGTGATGTACATAAACCAGAAATGCTAGGCATGGAAATAGTACCAAGATTTGGAGCTATCATGTACTATAAGCCCATTTCAAAACTATGGAAAAAAAAAAAAAAAGAAAAAAAAAAAAAAAAAAGAAGAAGCTATCAATGTTGCAACTCCCATCAATTTGGAGCTTGGAAAAATGACTAAAGAGGATTTAACAAGTGAATCTTACTTCTCTCTTGTAGTTCAATAACATGATTGTCATAGAGTAGATTAGGGTCACTACATAAGGTTTTAATCGAGGTTCACCTCTTATAGAAAGTCTAAACATTGTCCCAGAAATAAGAGGTTTTATATTTACTAATGCTTTCGACCTCATTCAAAAGTAGGGAGAAGAAAATATAGCTTTATGAAGGTGTAATAAAAGAGATTTTCATGTGCCATTTATTCATTCAGAATTTGAGTTACTTTTAAATAAATGGCCATGTATGTGCACTAACTTTGGGTTTATGTACACATCAAATCTTTCATGTCTAGTCTTGATTACAATTTTTGGTAATTACAATAACGCATTTACAAGCAAATAAAGCCAATCTTTTGAATTCATTTATCACTCATGAATTTCATTAACATTATTAAACAAAGGTAATTGTTCATTAGACTCAAGATATCATTAGTTTAAGTTAAGAAAATAAATATCGAATGATGATTCTCATTATAAGGAGGGAACAGTTTTATTTACCTTTAAAATTTTTTTTTTTTTTTGGTGTATAACAAACATCCATTTTTCTAACTTCATAGATGTAGATTACAAAGCATCAAAAGTTTTTAAAAGCCCACATATGATTAGTAAAATCTTAGAATTGCACTAGTTATGCTCATTTTCTCTCGTGTTTATACTCCTTGCTCCTTGCTTATTGTTATTGCCTCCTCATCTTCAAATGCCTACCCTAATTAAATATGCTTTTTATCACCATATTGATCTAAGAAAAGGAATACCAATAGAGATAATTTTCATCCACATTCATCTTCATGGCCAAACAAGCATTGACTTTATTTTCTTCAATTGAATGATGTAAAGGGCAAAAGGTAAAGAGTATACAAACCAAGACAACACTTGGTGTGTTATTGAAGAGGAAAACCAGAGTACCTAACATAAAAGCCTTTCCACAATCTTCCTAGCTAGAAACAATCTCCTAGTGAATTTGTTGTAGTACAAGAATACATAAGCGTGCTCCAAGGGTAAGCTACCCAATGTACCTGAGCCCTCCAAACTCTAACTACCAATGGACTTCTCAAGACTCTTATCTTCAACTAGCTTTTCAAATTCCACAACACCACCTGATTGCACCACCAAGCATCCATAACTGAAGATGGTTAAGTCCCAATGGTTCCCAAAGGTCCAAACATCACTCACAACACTAAGGTAAAGATTAGTGTGAAGGAACTAATCTCCTCTCAAAGTTTTGGCAATGGTGAAAGGGAAGAGTGTATAGAAACTAAGGCGTTTGTCTATCATAATGAAATGCTCAATTCTCACACTCTCAAGCTGGGTGTATTTGATCTCCTAAGGGTACATGGGAATGAGATGTATATATAGTGGGTATGGAAAAGGTACTGTAGGTGATTCAAATCATGGTTTTCAGACCCGAACTGTTTAATGAACCGTAAAAAGGAGAGGTTCAAGGTTTTTGAGGTCAGATCGAGGTCAAAGCGGTGTTGAACTGTAGTGACATCATAATTAATTTAATAATTATTTAAAATATAAATAAATATATTAAATTAGTACAAATATTTAAAAAAATTAATTAAAATAGTGCAATTTAATATAGAGATCCATTATTCCTTTATAGAAACAAAGAGATCTATCTTTCAAATGTATTTTCTATATTATAACTTTAAGAAATATTAAATCCTAGTATTTTTTTTTTTTTTTATGTTGATTAGTTAAACTTGTGATAATATCTAATAATAGAATAATTATAATAAAAAAATACATATAAAATGGTATTTGTCTAATTGTGTCGCATGTTTGTAACGTGGCACTTATAAAATTACGAATGCATTAATTTTTTTTTTTTAAGTGATGAACGGATGATATTAGTATTGCATTGCATGTCTACAATGTGGCCCACTAAGAATATAAGAATCAGTTATTTTCTTTAAAATAAAAGGCAAAACATAAAAGTTAAAAACTTCAACCACTAGCAAAGCAAAATGTGGCAACTCCAATAAATTTTCCTACGTATCCACCTACTACCCCACTTGACCACTTCTCTTTCTTACTTTTGGCCATTGAAGCCATTTTCATTATTCAATCATTCTCCTTTCTGTTCTTCGGCGTTGAGCTCTTTGCCTCTCTCTGCAGTAGATTTGAAGATTGTGAATCAGTGAAGTTTAAGCACCTCCAAAAATTATTAGATCTCCTTTCGATCTTTGTTCTTCTTCATGTTCTTTCATTTCTTTTTCACTTCTTCTAGATCTAATAATATCTTCACACCGGTGTATTGGCCAAAATTCACCAAAAAAGTTGAAAGAAAAAGAAACCGTTTGAATTGCAAAAATCGGTCACAGTTCTAAGAATGTACGGTCCGACCGCGGTTTGCACAAGTCCCTGCTTTTTTCCCATAAAGCAGTACTTGAAGTTAAAAGAACTGCATATCTGAAAGGTTCAAGGTTTTTTCGGTTGGACTATATGGTTCGGTCCGGGTTTCAAAACCATGATTCAAATAACTAAATTTCCTACAATACTAAATTTCCCAAGAACAAAGTAAGGGAAAAAACATTGTTAATATTTTGGATATACATATAAGGTCTATCCCTTTACAACACCTAGGTGATGTGGGATTCCATGAATTCCAAACCCTTACCATATCTCACCTCACACCCATGCCCATCCATATGGCCTACGTCTTTGAGCCTTTTGATACCAATTGTAATGTCCTAATCCTCACTTCAACAATATTTTCTGTTTTAGGGGCCATGCCCCTCATGGCTTTATTATTTTTTTTTTTTCCAAGCACAAATATGGATATTCAACCCATATACAAGGTCTTCCCTTTTACCACACCCAGGTGATGTGGGATTCCATAGATTGCAAACCCTCACCTCATCGCATCCATGCCCATCCACATGGCCTACGTCTCTTGGCCTTTGTCACTCAAATTAGATAGTATGTCTTGAAAATCATTTTGCGAGTTGCTCTCTCAATAGATTTTTGAACTCTCACGTGCAGGCAAATTGTCTTGGTCCAATTAGACAGTATGTCTTGGTCCAGCAAGTTGTCTTGCAAGTCGCATCGATCCAGCAACTCTTTATGAATTTCTAAGCTCAACCCAATTACAAATAAAACCCATAAAATATATAGGAAACATGCATGAAAATACAAAGAAATCAACACGTAATAAAGCCAAAATAGAACAAGAAAAAAAAAATACAACTTAACATATTCCATTAATAAAAAGCTTTGCTATTGATCCCATGAATCTTTGGGTTTTGAGCCAATTTTTATCACAAATTCAATATAAATTTCTTATATAAAATTACTAGAAGACTGGCGATGGTAATCATGTTTGTCCAGTGCAAGCAGGTTCTTTTCATATATAATATATGAGATAGTAATTTAGTCACTCTAACAAGCTCTCATATAAAAAATTCATTGAGAAGCTTGAAAATCATAATAACACAAAACTTGTTTAGTCATCAAGAGGAGAAATCGAGTTTGTGTGGGAAGTTGGATATGAGGAGGGTTACTTTTAGCCCTACACCAAGAAACAAAGAAAAGAGTGAGCTCATAAGTCAAAGCATTGAGATTCAAGGACTTCTCATGGTGGGCTCAATCATGGAGGAGGGGACTGTGAAGGTTTTCAATTTGGGAGAGTAGGACTTGGATTTCAGAATATTCATGGCATTGGGTGGTGGTGGTTGGAAGTTTCAACTGGACATGTATAATCTCTTCTTTATCTCAATGTTTCCCTCTCATGATTAAAATCCATTCAACCCAATTAATGCTCTCTCTCTCTCTCTCTCTCTCTCTCTCTCTCTCTCTCAACCAATTCTGCTACAAATGCCTTCTAACCCAATCAAATTGGGTTTCAAAAATATCAACTGGTGCCACTTTGAAAAGGAATGTTGTGTGAGGGAGGCACGGCAAGAGCTAGATCTAGCATCCCATAATGGTGGGTTTGTGGGGTTGGTTTGAATTGATTATATTTGGATTGACTGGTCATTAAATAAAGTTTTTGTGGTTGAATGAATTAAAATATAAAAAAATGAAAAATGAAAAACAAAAAATCAATAATCATTTTTTTTTTAAAAAAATTTTCTCTCTTTGTATTTTTTAAATATTTTAATTTTAAAAATTCTTACAAAACTACGTCGTTTTGGGATGCTTCATGTTAATCTCACAATTAAAAATGAATGGAGTGACTTAATTGAATAAAGTTAAAAGTTAAAGTACTTAATTGAATAAAATTGAAGTTATAAGTCTAAATTGAATTTTATGCAAAGATAGAGAATGAAAATTGCAATTTAGCCAATTTAATCAATTATAGATTTATAAAACTTCTTTAATTAGTAATTTCAATTTTATCATCTTTTGCACAACATGGATTTAAGGTTAATTGACTACATAATTCCCCAAAAAGATTGAGCCTACCAATTCACTTGGATAGACAAAGATATTTTTGGGTAAAGTATCTTTTCCATGGTTTTAAAATCAAAATGATTAAAGAACCGAAAAAAAGGTCTAGTTCTTGATTTTTATCATTTTAACCCGCAGTTTTCATGGTTTTACTAAACCGGTTGAGGGTCTAATTCTTACTAAACCGGCCAATTCGATCATAAAAATGGCTTCACGTGTCGGACCCATGAGTAGAATCTATCCATAATGTGATAGCAAAGAGTATGCTTGATGGATCTAATAATTTTACAACTGTTTTTTTCTTCAATAATTCAATAGTTACAACAATTGGAAATGAGAGATTTGGACTCTAGACATCTTCGTTGGAACAACACAAGTTGCTCATTGAACTATAAGAATCTTGGAAATTTTCCAACTGCTATATATATATATGATAGTTAGGGGAGAAGAAATTTAAACCTCACATGTCCTAGAGACATCAAGATGTGCTAATCAATTGAGCTAAAAGGCTCTTGGTGAATTTATATGCATATTATGAGAATAAAACAAAAAACAGTCTATAGGGTATAATTGTCTCTTTTCAACGAAGTGAATAGTAGTGTTTTTCATGCTTTTGATGTGTAGTGCAACCCAAAATTGCTAATTAACATGAATATTTCTATGGTCAATGAAATATTACATCATCATAGCATAAAATGACTAACACTTACATCATTCCCCTGTCTAACTCTATGTATTTGCCACCATCTCCTTCTCCTCCCTCTTCTGTGTAGCTAGAGAAAGATGCACTGTCACTACTACTGCCATCACTAGTATCTCTCTCTCCTACCCTTCTAGTCTTGAGCTACCACCAACACCAACCCCTTCCATGTTTGGACTTTACTACCATTAGTATAAAACACCATTGTTGTGCAGTAGGTACTTGTACAGAGTTAGTTAGGCAAAACATGTATTAAAGTATTGTACATTGTTCGTTGGATTGCAGGCTATAATGTATACCTTATGATTAGTTAGTTAGTATTACTAAGCACATGGAGTGCAGTACCACAGTAGAGTATAAGCTGGGAATGATTGTAAAAAGAAGAAGTGAATAAGAATGCATTGTGCTTAGATCTCAGTGAGACTAGCTTCGAGGTTGATTCCCTCAAAGAATCATTAGAGGACTAGTTTCCTCGAAGAACTACAATAATGAGTGAGTAAGAAAATTAGAGATTTAGAATCACTGAGGATTCTATCATTCCACCTTATTTCCCATGTTGCTTTCAGCATCTCCCTCAATTCCTTCATATTTCCACCACCATCAGCTCCCTCTCCTCCAACCATTACTACCATTAGGGGCGGAGGGAAGGGGGGGCGAGGGGGGCAGGTGCCCCCCCTGAACTTTCAATTTTTTTTACTGATAATGATAATGTAATTAATTAAAATGTCTTATTTGCCCTCCCTACACAAAAGACAAAAAGACTTTTCTATTGATTGGGAACAACCTATAGCTACATAGTTCAGAACTCAACAGTCTTAACTAATAGAACAAAACTACTATAACTTTAATATAAAACTATTGGTCCCACCTAGTAATGATTAAAAAAAAAAAAAAAAAAAAACCTACCACTAATGCTATATGCCTCTACGGAATAGGAATCACAGCAGCCTAATACTAATAGAATTTTTTTTTTTTTTATTGGAATACTAATACTAATAGAACTCTGGGAAGAAACAAAAAAAAAAGTATATATAATACAGTATAAAGCACGCCTCCCAAAAAAAAAAAAAAAAGTTTTTTAGATTTTTATAAAATTAAGTAAGGGGAGAATAATTAGTTTTTTTATTGTTTGTAATTTTGTTAATATAATAAAAGTAAATTTAATAATTCATTTAGTTCAGCACTTCTAAAATCTGCTCTCTCTCAAAATCTCTCCAATTTTGGAGAATTAAAAATGAGGGGTTAGAACCCATCCAAACCCCCCCCCCCTCCCAAAATCCCTCCCCCTTCTTCCTTAAAAAATATCCAAATAAAGTAATTTAACTTAGTCTCTCTCTCTCTACTCTACTACCCTGTACTCACTCTCCATCCAAACAAGCTATTAGGGTTTCTGTTGAGTTTTTAAAAGCATTCAAGCCGAGTTTTTAAAAGCATTCCAGTCATGGAGTCACATTTAAATATTCACAAGTATATTGCGTACTCTTAATATTCATATTTAAATTTTTTTAGATTAGTTTTTTTACTTTCAATCTTATCTTTTAATCTTGCCTCCCCTGACCTAAATTCCTAGCTCCACCACTGACTACCATACATGACAATTACTGCTTATCAATGTTTTTGTGTTTTTTTTTTTTTTTTAAAGAGTGTGACTAGGCATTAAAAAAATAAAATAAGATTAAGGACTTAACCAAACAACCGGATTTTTTTTTCCTTGACATGTTTCTACAATGTGCTTTTATTTAGATTTTATTGAACAATAAATTAAATTTGAAGCCCTCCAGGAAAAAAGATCTATTTTCAAAATGTAAAATTGATAGGACAGGATAAATAATGCACACACTTAATGAACAACAATGATGAAAGATTCAGGACTGTATATAACGCTTGGAGCTTAATCAAAAGGCACGTTCGTTTGAGCATCATGATAAGAAGATACAAGTATAACCTTTTCCTTACAAGCCAATGCTAGTTAAATCCCCTGGCTATGCAAATTTTTCATGCGGTTCTTTCTTGTTAAGGACTGAATCATATACTTTTATTAAAACCTATTGTTCTAAACGGCAGGGTTGTTTTAGCCAAATGTTTTCTTAAATGCTAAAATAATCCTTTTAATCTTGGCTGGATGATAACCTCATGCCATGCTATATAATACAGTAAGAGAAATAAATTCAACAACTTCCACGTCAAAGATGATATGATGGTGATTTTTTCCTATTATTATTATTATTATTATTATTGTTATTATTATTATCATCATCATCATCATCATCATCATCATCATCATCATCATCTATCTATCTATCTATCTATCTATATATATATATATATATATATATATAAACTGAAACCTTTAAAACTCTCACAATTTTTCACGTCAGCACAATATTTAAATTAAATTATCATTTTATTTAAATAAAATTATTTTTATTTTGTCTAAACTTAATAAGGAGCGAAATTTTATCTCTCTAACAAGTCCAATGTAAACTCAAATTCATCATTTTTTTAGATAAAATTATTTTTGTTTAATCCAAACTTAACAACGAGTGAAACTTTATCTCTCTAACAATCTTTTTCTTATATTTTTCTATTTTTTAGTCATATATATTTTGTTTTGTTTCAATAATTTCTAAATTGTGAATCATTTGATTCTTTAATATTTTTTGGTCTTTCAGAAGTTTTAATATATGAATTTTTAAGTTATTTTTTGTAATATCTGAAATTTTTTAATAAATTTTTTGTAAGCCATTACACGTTCAAGCAATGATTTCTTCATCAAATTGTAACAAAATTAAAGTCATATAAGAGCAAATCATGTAATGGTATAGTTTCTTAATCAATTTAAGGTTTTATAAAATTATTTTAGTTTACCTCATAAATAAGTAGGTTCTCGTGTATAACACGGGTTAGCGACTACTATATGTGTGTGTGTGTGTATATATATATATATATATATATATAATTGAAACCTCTGAAGCTCTCACAATTTTTCACATCACCATTATCTTATCAAGTATTACAATAGTTTAATTTCAGTAAAACTCTATTAGATATATGCTTTAAGAGCTTGAAAATTCTACTTCAACTAAAATTCTATTACAAAAATTTTAGTTGTTTGGTATCATACAACCACTATACTTAAAGGAAACCTAAATTTTCACCTAAATTTAGTTGTTTGGGTTTCTTTCTTTTGCAAAAAACCTCGCGGTAAGCACCAAGCCACCAACACAAACATTAGATTGCTTTTGTTTTTTTTTTGTTAGAAATATATTTGGATTGCTGAATTGCAGAACCAGCCCTCTTCACTGAATTTGCTTCCTTTTCTCCTCTACATCCTCCTGTAAGTTTTTTTTTTTTTTTTTTTAATGGGACTCCTATAAGTTGGGTTCATTCTACTTTAGATTACAACCTTATCATTGTTTTTAATGAATTGTAAGGGATGTTCTTATTTCCCCCTTTCTTTACGAAATTATAATATTGCTTGATTATTCTGTTGGTGAAGTCTCATTCGCAGGCACTGTATGAAATGAAGAATAACAGTAGCTTAATCTTCAGTTTTATTAAGCTATTGAATATGAGAAAGTTTGTTATATATTAATTGTGGTAGTTCAATTCACGGAAATATTAAAAAAGTTTAGGAATAACAAGACAACCCACAACCAATCATAAGCAAATTTCACCGATGTACACCATTTATATATGTTGAGTCTTCGGTTTTAGAATTTATATATGTTGAGTCTTCGGTTTTAGAATTTATATATGTTGAGTTAATCTTTGGTTTAATATTTTTCTTATATATTTTGGATTTGTCTCAATAAATATTGGGTTCTAATTCTATAGTTGTCAAATTGTAGGAGCATTGTGCGTGTTTTGTGTGATTTCTAATGTTCTAGCCGTGGCCAATTTCAACAAGTTGTGGAGCTAATATGATTAATCCTCAAAAGAGCTAGATTATTAGTAAGAGAATTTCTATCATCGTCGTAAGGGGTCATGGAATATCATTATAAGAGGTCATAGGTTAGAACTCTCTAAAAAAAAATGGAGCATATGTACATATAAAATTATACTCCTTGATTTTAACTTATTTTGAACTACCATATGTTCTGCCAAGTTTTTATGTGAAGCGTTATTTTATGTATGTTAATTTCTCAATTGAAAGCTATAACATAATTATGACACAATAACAAAGCATTGGATCATAGAATAATGGACTTGTAGATGGCCGAAAGTCTATATATATATATATATATATATGACATTAACAGGCATGCCACAAAGCGTATGTTTTTAGTGTGTTTTTACTATACCTATTAATTATGTTTTAACCTATTTATACATGCCACAGATTCCTTCATACAAGTGTAGTGTATTAACCCCTATGTGATGCACGGCTTAATCAAGAATCATGTATAAACTAAATAAAATAGGAAAATATTTTCGAATTTAAGTAAAATTAAATAATAAAATAGATAAAACAATATATCATCAAATTTATTCATAATTGATTCTCAAACCATAACCATATAAATCAGATAAAACTTAATAAATTTTGGTTAAACAAAAGACAAAAAATACACAAAACCTATTCAATTTGATGAAAAAAATTAGAGTAATCAAATATAAAAAAAATTAGTGTGGACAATACATACCTGTAAGGTTGTAGGTAGAAGAAGAGAAGAATAGAAGGAAAAAAAAATCATGTAGTAGGTATTTATTATGCATTATTGAATATATATACACTCTATATTGAAGAAGTTAATATGAACAAAAAGTCTAATGCTAGTCTAATTTATGAAAGTATGAATTATAGAAAAAGAAGACAAGAACAAAATATTTTATATATATATATATATACTGAAAATATAAAAAAATATGAACTAATAATGATAAAATTTTAAGTTGATTTTAACATATATATATATATAATTGATTTTAACGTGTATATATATATATATATATATATGATATAATTTATGTTTTTTTTTTAAGATTACGATATAATATATATATATATATATTCTTTTTTTTGCAAAAAAAAAAAAAAAACTAATAACGTTGCTCTTTTTGGACGTATAGTAATATAATTTATGTAAAAAAAATCTAGATGAAGAATTTGGATTGTAATCAAATTAAGATTAAATAAGGATTAGAGATTATATGTAACACCCCAAACTTTTTAAAGCAATTTTACAATGTGAATAATATCTCAAGTGAATTTTATGTTTTTCAATAAGGTTGTTAATATTTTTTTTTTTAAGAGATCCTTTTAATTTTAAAAGCTTGAGGTGGCATTTAAGTGATTTGTGATGATGGGCTGAGTGAGGATTAAGGAAGAGAAGAAATTTAAGGGTGAAATGGTAAATTTCTTCCCATGATATTTTTGTGATGAGTAGTCTATAATAACTCATACATCACCATACGGTAAGCCACACCCCCCCCCCCCCTCTTATTTTTCTTCAACCGCTTCTCTCTCTCTCCCTTCCCCTCTCTTCTCATATTCAGTCTTCTTCTTAGTTCTTCCCCAATGATGACCGAACCTCCAAGCTCCCATATCTCTTTCCTCATTTCTTTCTCTCTCTCTAGTCGAGACCTCCTTGTTAGGGAGGATTATGTCTCCATTGGTTTTCCTAGTAGCTAAAACTCCATGAGATTTTGGAGTGGATTAAACCCAAGGTAAAAATCTAAGCTTTTATCTCAATTTCTTCTATGAAATCCTATGGGTTTTGCTATTTAATGATTATTATGGTGAACACTTAATGGGTTTTGGTGAATAACGAAAGATTAGAGGGTTAAGATGATTTGGGCAGCAATGGTTTTGTTAAAATTTGAAAATTTCATATCATTGAGAGTTTTTGGTTTGATAAAAGGTGTTGGTTGATTAGTTTTCTAATGGGTATTTGAGGGTTGGTTTGCTAAATCAACTATATGGATCTTGTTGTTGCATATGTTGATATGAGTTGATTTTAAAGTGTGCTTCCTTTGCATTTGGGTGACTTTGACATATGTGAACATGGGCATTTGCTTGTTGCGTGCCAAGTGTTTGATGAATTTCCTATATGAGGTTATGGGTTTCATTCGTAGTTGTTAATGTGTGCTAAAACATGTAGCTTTAAGGTTAATCAAGTCTGAAAGTTTTTGGCATAGTATTAAGATTATAGTAATTTTATTTTGGAATTGTAAATTTGGCCCTGATAGATTTGAGTTAGCTGCAATACATGATTTTTAATAAATTACAGGAAAATAGTTTTGGGCTGAATTTTTTATGGTACATACTGCACATATAAGATCTTATCCCTATTTAATTTCAAGTTAATCAGATAATTTTCATGGACCAAACAAATTTTACGAAATGGCTGACCCACTGTGTATCGAATCTGAAAGTGCGATGAAAATGCTAGGATTTTGTGGAATTTACTTCAAATCTTTGTTGAATGGATTGGTTTAGAAATTTATGTGATTTCTTCGACATGTGTTTTACTTAGTTAAGTCTAATAATGGTTTGGTTTAATCATTTAGTGCTCTAAAGGGAAACTCATGAGATATGCTACTCCTATTATGAATTGATGTATTTTATGTTATGTTTATATGTGTACATTGCTTGCAGTGGAGAATTAAAATGCTTTGGTTTTGTGCTGTGGCACTATGAGTTTGTATGCTTGTTTGGTTCCCGTTGGGAATGGGTACTTATCTTAGATCGGACAAGCTAGGCTTTAGTGCATTTGATTTGTTTTAGGGGATCCTATTCGATTTTGGAGACAAATGTGATAATAAACTTTACGATAGGTCTTGTTATTAATAGGCTTGTTCCTTATGTTTCTAGATTTTGAGATTCTTGGTGATGGACCAAGTGACGGGATGGCTTGATTTTCTTTATTTTTGCAACTAAGAGGTAAGTAGTGTTTACTAATTTTAGGGGTTTTCCCAAAATGGTGTTGATTATTAAATTGTTTTGTATCAAAGAAATATATTGATATTTTGTATATAAATTGATATTTTATAAATATTTGATGTGCACATTGACTATTCGTTTTATGAAAAACTTGTGGGACATCCTAAATTTATTTAAACTTGTATTTTTGAATACATCTTTATATTTTTTAGAATTATGAATGGATTATTTTTGTGAGCATATTGAATATGTTTTGAAAACCTATAGCAAGTCGTGATTGAAAGCTCAGTATTGTATTCAGTTCTTAGCAAGGGACCATCATACTGCAACTGGTCCTTAGCAAGTGACAGTCCCAAAAAAGGGGATAGTGCACATTTGATAGCTCTTTAGCAAGGGAGTATACTATTAAGGAACAAAAAAAGAAGTTCTTTAGCAAGAGAGTACACCTTTAGGTTCCAAAGGAGCCATCCTTAAGAAAGGGGATGAAAAGAGGGTTCCAGTCCCAAAAAGGGGATAGCACAACCCTGTCAACGAAGCGTAAACATTGACCACGAGAAAAGCCTAGGAAATTGTGTATATGATGGTATTGATATATATATATATATATATATATATATATATATTATGATGGCTCACAAAATAAAGATATTTTTTTATGAAATATTTTATGATAAAATAATGATGAGTTACAAGTTATGAATTTGTTGTAAGAGTTATTTATTTGAAAGGTTTGTTCCCACACCTCAATGTTAGTGAATTTCACTTATTGAATTATCTCACTCCCCTCCCCCATTTATTTCCCCTTACAGATACATTAGAGGGATTATTGGAGTAAAGATTCTTGGTAAACAACAGTTATGAATTATTTTGTGGAACTGAGGATTTTATTATTATTATTATGGCATTAAACATTGTACTGGAAAATTATTTTGAGGGTGTTTTGTCTTTGGTGGATTAGAGCTTTGAAATTTATGATGAGATTTTAGGTTGCTGGTTTCTTTTATCTAATGAATTATTTAGATTAAACAAACATTATAGGAGAAGAAAAATTATATTTTTTTTTTAATCTGAAAATCTAAAATAAATTCTGTAATTTTGTAAAGCTACTTTGCGCAACCACGACGTCTAAGCCCAACTTTTATTATATAGTATATGACATATGACATTAACAGGCATGGCACAAAGTGCATGTTTTTAGTGCTTTTTACTATACCTATTAATTATGTTTTAACCTATTTATACATGCCACAGATTCTTTCCTACAAGTGTAGTGTATTAACCATTTGTTTTAACTTTATTACTTTTAGATAAATTATGTGAACTTTATTTTGAACAAAATTACATATTTTCTTTCATTTTTAAGTTGCATTACCTTCCATTAAACTAAATATTTTTAATATGAGAAATATTACGTCCACAAAATTTTCACAACAATTTTGACAATAAATTCTAAGTGACAAGTTGATATTGGAAGGTAAAAAAAATGTAATTTCAATAATGAGTGAAGATTAGAACCAAAAAAAAAAATTGCTACATATAATTTATTGTGAAGTTTTTATGAAAATGTTGCAGACGTACCACTCCTCTTTTAATATTTATTTAACCATTCCATACATCGCACAAGTTAGCAACTAGTTATTGTTATTTTGCTTGATGGTATGAATCACATGATAGTGGATATAATTTTTTTGGTCAACTTTTTAGACTTCCAAAAACAATCCTATTATCTAATTCAAATTTCAAAGTGAGTTACAATAAGGCAAACTAAAGATGAAAAGGCAAATTACGAATTTTAACATTTAAATTCTATAAAATTAGGATAGAAAGAAAAATTAAGTATATAATGATAAGTTGTAAAATTTCAAAATCTAAAAAATTATGACACATATTTTTGTACTTAATACACTACTAGCTTATAACTCAAAATAAATAAACATATATATATATATACACACACACACACAGAAGTTAGTCTATTTTATAATTAATATATACTATATATAAGAGAATTCTCATTTTTTAACTGGATTTTAATGTGATTAAAAAATATCCTCATTAATGAAAGGTGACTTCATTTAGAAATAGGATTATAAATGTCAAATAAAAAATTTCATTTTGAATTCAAAAAGAGACTTCTTAAAATTTAGGATTTTTTTCCTTTTATGTTCAAAAAAAAAATTGCAATTACTACTTATCTCTAAAATTTATCATTTTTTTTAAATAAAAATAATATATTTATAAATTATACTAGATGCAAATTATTAACTTTTACCCAAATAAATAGAAAAATCTCTTAGCACGCGTACACACACATGCTTAGAGGCTAGTTATCATTTTTTTTTTTTAAATCTTATTTGGAAAAGTAGAAGCATGTCATAAAAGCATTGTTTTATAAAATATTTTTAAAAATTATAAAAAAAGAAAAAGAAAAAGAAAAGAAAAAAAAAAACAACTAATTTTTTTTTACATCTTTTATATTTATTGTAACAGTGATATCAAAATTTACCTAAAACCGCCCAATAACAAAAACTGGCCATGACCCAATATAAATAAATCAAATTAAAAATCATGTTATTGGGCCCTAATGGCATAAAATCCAGCCATATGGTCGATTTCCACGTTGCCGCCCATTGCCTCCTTCCCAATTCCCACCCTTCAAAAACCCCTTCCTCTCATTCTCACTTTTCAGTTTTCCCCATTAGCCATTTGCTTTCCCAATCCCAACAAGGTGGCTCTCACTTCTCTTCTTCAATCGTCACCTCCACCACCAACACCAGACAACCTCAGAAACAACTCCACAGCCCCACTTGCCCTCCCACGACCCATGTTGAGACGCAATCCAACACGTGAAATCCAAAAACGCCAACCATGGCCTTGACTACCTCCGCTTTGTTCGCCGCCTAGGCAGCGGCAACATAAGGAGCATGTATCTCGTGGAGCTCAAGCGTGATAGTGGTGGTGGTGTTGGTGTTGGTGTTGGTGACAGTACTAAATATATGTTTGCTGCAAAGGTGATGGACAAGAAAGAGTCGGTGAGTAGGAATAAAGAAGGTAGGGCTAAGACTGAGAGACATATTGGAAATATTATTGGACCACCCTTGTTTGCCAACACTCTATGCTACATTAGACACACTTATACCAGTTTCGCTCAAGCTTGGTAGAAAATATGATATGTCGATATGGATCATGTGTGTTTTCCTTTGAAATTTGATGTATAGCATGTGCTAAGTATGTTAGTCATGTCTTCCCTCGTGTTGTGAATGTCTGTAAATTATTTATGTGGAAATAAATAGCATGGTAGAAATATAAGTAGTGCATTTATTCGCCTTATAAAAATTTAATTCTCAAATTATATTTGTGATGATTGATGTATATAAAATGAATCTTTTTATATCTATTTTCAAACTTTATTTGAACTAGAATAATTGATTTTCATTTGTTTTTAACTCATATAGTATTATAGTATCTAAATAAATAAGTAATATTATAAGGTCATTAATGTTGTTCGCTCCTACAATTAAATCATGTTGTAGTGATGTGTGAGAGATAGGGCCAGCCCTAGGCCTAGGCCACTTAGGCAATTCCCTAGGGCCCCCTACTAGAGAAAGTCCCCAAATTTTGGGGCAAAAATTGAAATATATATTTTTTAAAATATTTTTTTTGAGATATAGGAAAAAAAAAAATTAGTTTTACATTTTTCCTCTACTTTTAAGAAGTCTAAAGAATTGAGTAATGCTAGAGATAATACAATTTTTTTTTTTGGTGAAACTGCAATGTTGGTCCCTCAAATTTACCTTGCAAGCGTAATTAGTCCTTCAAATTTCAAGTGAGCGCACTTGGTCCCTCAAATTTTCAAAATGAGTAATATAAGTCCTTTTGTTAACTTCCGTTAGCGATGTTGTTTACGTGGCTAACAGAATAATGACTTAGCATTTTTTTAATAATATGGCATTTCTCTTTATTAAAAAATTACAAAATTAAATTACCCATTCCAAATTCAAATCCTAATCCTAACCCGGTTACAAATCAAAAATCAATTTGCAATTTGCAATCTGATGTGAGATACTGAGATTCACAAACCCACAACAGAGAGAGATTGAACAGACCCAAGCCCAGCTGCCACGACGCCGCCCCCCTCCGCTGGAGACATTGACCTCCTGCTTCTCCAAGCGACAACCACTGCCACGGTTCATGAGTTTTACTTTTGTGTCGATTTTAAGCATGTTTGGAATAAACCTCTGAATGTTTGGAATCAACATCTGAGCACAAGAATTCTGGATGTTTTATTTTATTCATGAGGTTTTCTTTTGTGTCGATTAAAATATAATTCGTAGTGGAACAATATATGCATAGGGACTGGGATTTGTAAAGGGTAACTCTAATCTTAGATTATTCTAGACTGGCTTTTACACGTGATTGTAATGCTCCTTGAGATTTTAAAGTCCATATCTGTAATGGTCTCAGATTCTAGTTTTAAAGACTTCAGGCAGGTCAAACTTTTTTAATTGGTCAGTATGTATTTCTTCTGTGGTTATCTGACAGTCATCATCTTGTATTTTGTTAAAAGTGGGGGTTTTATATGCATTGCATTTGTACACGGTTCTGTTACATAAGAAATGGCAATTTGTTTGTTGGTTGTACATTATGAGGGAGGTCACCATGGCTGTTGCTTAGAGAAGAAAGTGCGGCGTGAGGCAGGATGCCACTGTCTCCAAGGAGGGCGGCGGCTGGGCTTGGGTTTGGTCAATCCCTCTCTCTTGTGGGTTTGTGAATCTCACGTGCAAATGGACTTTTGATTTGGAATCGGGTTAGGATTAGGATTTGAATTTGGAACAGGTCTTCTTTGTTTCTTGTGTGTAAATTTTAATTTTGTAATTTTTTAATAAAGAGAAATGCCACGTCATTAAAAAAATGCATATCATTATTCCGTTAGCCATGTAAGCAATATTACTAACGGAAGTTAACAAAAGGACTTATATCGCTCATTTTGAAAACTTAAATGACCAATTGTGCTCACTTGAAACTTGAGAGACCAATTGCTCGCGCTCACAGAATAAACTTGAGGGACTAACATTGTAGTTTCACCTTTTTTTTTTTATATACAAGATAGAATTTCTACTCTAGCCAAATCTAAATGTATATGTGTGTGAAGCTCCCATCTGAAGACTTGAACTCCGGCCATTGCCCTCTGCACACCCCACAAGCACTTATACTTGTGGAGTGACCATCGCACTAAGGGTGTACGGTGGTAATACAACTTTAAATAAATAGAGTTTACAAATATGTATCACTAATTACAAGAAATAATTTTAGATAGGAAAATACTATAAATTTTATTTTAAAACCTTTGTAAATTGATGTGACACTTAATATGATTTGTAGACGTCAACAACCTATTAAATGCATTTTTAAATTACTTAGAGATACATCTTTATAAGCATTATGTTGTAAAATTTATAATATCTCTAACATCATTTATTCAAATACTTGTTTATTATCTTTTTGAAGTGTCATTAATCACTTTCATTGCTACAATGTTTGTAAGTTTTTCGTAGTAAAATTTGTTATAGTTTTAGCATTTATTCCAAAGAAAAAAAAAACATATTACAAGATAAAAAGAATACATTTTTGTTAGATAAAAATTACAATATGAAAACTAGTTAAATGTTATTTAATTAATAACAAAAATGCTTTATTTAAATATATCGTCTTAGGCCTCAAAGTTTGTTGGGCCGCCACTGGTGAGAGACCATGCCCCTGGCTCGCTAAATCAGTGGTTTGCCAAACTTGCATGAATGAGTGGAGTCGCATTGGTGTTTTTCAAAAGTGGAGGCTTCACTACTTATATTTTCCCCTAGATTGAGAGTTTTGCAATACAGTCATCATTTATTTAATTAATGGAAAAAAAAATCAATTGAAAAATACATCACTTTTATTTATTGTAATTCATTACATTGATTCAAAAAACAACTAAAACGTTGTATGGCTTTAGTCCTGGATAAAATTCAAGAAAAGTATATGACTTTGGTCCTAGTTATGATTTAGAAATTCAAAATAAATTGGAAAAAATTTAATATATGAACCCTTGATCAAAGTTTAGAGGCTAAGTTACAAGGTAGGAAAGAGTTAGATACCCATCTTGAGAGGTGAAACCTGTCTTTTAGACTATGGTGATCAATAATTATATTACGTCGTCCAAACAATATGTCATAACATTCATCATCCAAGATTGAAACAAGCATTTGTGTGTGCATGGAACCCCTATTTTAAATATTCAATCACATTTGAATAAGTTCAAAATTAAAACATGGTGATTATATGTGTGTGTGATGGGTGGAAACCCTAATCTAAGCATGTAATCTTATTATATTAGATATAAAAAAATTTAAAAAAAAAAAAAACATGGAAACATGTATATTATTAGGTGAAGATCCTAATTCAAGACATATGATCATATTATTTGAATTAAAAGCATGGAAAATATGTTTAGCATCAAAATTAATAACATCCTAAGATCTAATATCCTTGCATACAAGAACATACAAAGAACATAACTAGAACATTCAATAACATAAGCATTGAGATTCAAAAATCTTAAATATAAAATCATAGTTGAATCTAAATTTCATAATTAAAGATAGGGTTTAAGGAACCATACTTGCATGCATTAGCATGCCAAAGGGAGGGAGGTTCCTTTCAGAGGTTGTTAAGGAGTGAGGCAACAAATGTGAATGTTGTAAACTCAAGACCTATAGAAATTAACTTTTATCCCAAAAGGGTACCTTACTTTATTACTTCCTCTGGAAACCTGAAGAGAATAGAGTTACTTCAAGAGAACCTTAGAGGAGTGAGGCAACAAGTTGAAGTTGTAAACCCAAGATCTAAAGGACCAATATTTACACTTCTAGTGATTTGAGACTAAGAGGACCACAACACTAAAGGAACCTTTCTTGTTACTTCCTCTACAACTTTAAGGGAGTGGGGTGCTTTTGAATGTTGTTGGAGAAGCTAATTTATATTGGATGCATGGAGGGTTTTAAGATGAGAGTTAATCGATGTGGGATAAGAAAAATTATGAACTTGGGGCATTAAATGAGAGTTGACATGTGTTTGTGTGTGTCTGTGGAGGGGGGGGGGGAGGGGAGGAGTGGGGACTACTGCATTAATTTCATGGTTTAAGGGAGTGGACAGCAAGCAAAAGGGTTAAAATTTTCTGTTATTCCTAAACCTTCCTATAATAGTTGGCAGGGCCAACTTAAAAAATTATATCCCACTCATTTCTGATTGGAATCACCTTATTCTCATTCTCAAATTGAAGCATTGGATATCTACCATCCATAAAAAATTCCAAATGGTTTGGAAGATATTCATGAAATAGTGAGTAGATGCCATTTCTTGAAAGATAGTTTTAGTCCAATTATCATTAATAGCCCTTAGATTAACTCTCTTTTAGCATTAATATCCCCAATTAACTCAATTTTAGAATGTACATAACTCAAATATCATTAAATCATCTCTATTTCACCAAAAATAAAAGGATCATTAATGCTTTGACAATCAGATTAATTAGGTACATGCAATCCTACCATCACTTTTAATCTTAACCAATAGGATCATGACATCATTGGGACCAATCAAAATTAATTGTTCATAATCACATGTGATCAAACTCAATTATATGGATGCATCAAGACCATTAAAATTTGACTTCATGATATCTTTTAATTCGATAGTCCAATTAGAGCTCATGACACGTTGTTTTGATCATTATGACTTCAAGATTTATTTTATATGAAGCCTTAAGAAATCAAATATTCAAAATTATAATTTTACCCTTAGGATGTGATATGACCCTTAGATAAGGTTAAATGTGACATACAAAATGGAATGTCTTGCATTGTTTTTAAAATTAAACTAGATACCGGCTAGTTCAACCAAGAACCAGACATTGAATCTATCCGGTAAAAGTTGGGACAACTGGTAGTTGATCTCAATACTAGACTCATTTTCAGTTCATTGACCATTTGAATTTCTAAAACCATGTGTCTACGTGATGCAATTATGTTGAGAGTAGAAAAAGGTATAATTATCAAATAAATGTTTAAACATAAACAATATTACAAACTGAAGGAAATATTAAAATGAAAATAAACATAAACATAAACAAATATATTAATAAAATACTTAATGAGAATACTAGGATCAAGCACTATGATTTTATTAATCACCTCAATGTCAAATAAAATATTCTTTTTTTCATTGTATCTTTTATTGAGAATAGTATAATAGAAAATAATTATATATATATATATATAACTTAATTTAAGTTATAACAATGAATAAATATAAGCACATTTGGTATTAAATATAGATATTATCCCCAATTAATTATTTGTACATGAATCATCTAACATTTGAGTGATTAGAATTTTAAAATTAATTTGAAATGGTTGGTTAAATGGCAAGGGCGAAGAACTAGAGAGTGGTACACATGACAAATGTCAAGAGGGCCATAAAAACCTAATTCCTGAGAGGAAAACCATTTATGAACAAATAAATGACACATAAAGATGTAGTGAAAGAGACGGTATTGCAAATTATAATGTTTTTGGTTATTGTGAATATGCTTATATGTCTTTGGTTTCAGATTTACATGGAAATATTAGAGTCATGTTTAAAACTTTGAGTACAACGTAGTCAATTCCCACAGCTTGTCTGAGGGATTAAGCGCAGGCTAATATGTTATTGTAAACAAAAGCGTGGCCAACACCATTAATGTACCACACATATTCTCAAAGGTTGGTATCTTAACTAATCTAACCATTTTTTGCTTGACCACTTTGGTTTTGTTAGTTCACAATGATAACATTTTTCAAGTCTTTTGAATGCTGATCTTAAATTTCTAAGGCTGTAAAACCCATCTAGTTCAAGGCATCTGCTCCTTTCACATTAGAAACTAAAAGCAAGTTTTGTATTCTCTACCTAATATCATATAAAATGATACAAAGGCCCAAAAGATCCCCCCATAAGACAAACGGTGTGAAAATTATGATTTTTTTTCTTACCAATTGATTTATCATAAATATATTCTCATTATTCTCTAGTAAGCTCAAAATTAGGTTACTTATTGATTTAATTGTATCTGATGAAACTGCCAAAGACACAACTATAGGTTTGCAATAAATTTAAATTTAAAACCTAGGAAACTTTTGAATTCATTTCTTTTGAACAATTGAATGATGTTGTATGGATTGTAACTATGTGAAGAGTAGAAATGTATATTCATGCAAAATATATGTGCAAACATAAACACTATTGCAAACAAAATTACAAACTTTAACATGAAAATATATATGAACGTTAATGTAAAAATAAACAACAACAAATAAATGCATTGAATACTAAATGAGAAAACTAGGCCCAAAATATTTGCATTACTATGATTTTATCAGTCATCTTAATCTTGAATAAAATAGTCTGTGGTTATTGTCAATTGTGTTAGGAATAGTATACTGGAAAACAATTATGTAAAAACTTAATAAAATAAAACTATTCAATTCTTGAGAACACCATGTAGAAAATATCTCTAGCTTAACATTTTTAATTATCATAACCAAATTAGAATGAAAGCAAAAAAGAAAAAGAGCAAAAAGATAACTCTCGTTTTTTTTTTTGTTCAATTACTCTTAAAAAAATAACTCTAATTTTTTAATTAGTTTTCACAAATCTAAATAAATAAATAAATAATAAATAATAATAAATAAATCAAATCTAGTGATACAAATAAACCAAAAAAGCTAGGAATGGAAATGGTACCAAGATTTGGAGCTATCATGCACTATAGGCCCATTCCACGACCATGAAAAATGCATGCTATCAATGTTGCAACTCCCATCAATATGAAGCTAGCAAAAATGAGCTAACACGATTTAACAAGTGAATCTTACATCTTTCTTGTGGTTCACTAACATGATAGTTGTAGAGCTGATTAGGGTTGCTACACAAGGTTTTTGAAAGTTCAATTAGTGTATAAAACACCAATGAACGTTTAGAACCCAATTCCCAAAATACCAACACAAGCTCATACTTAAACAATATATGTGCGGAAAATGAAATATAAGTTATAACCAAATTGGTAACATACTCTAAACCATATTTAATCACAAACACAATAGTAATTAAAAGGTAAATAGAAATGGAAGAAAGATGCAAACACAAAGAGAACACGTCAATGTGTTATTGAAGAGGAAACCGAAGTACTTGGCGAAAAACCTCTCTGCCGCCATCCAAGCGGTCAATAATCCACTAGAGAATGAAGTTGGGATACATAAATAGCAGAAGACCCTCCAAGCCTAATCTATCCAGTGCACCTAAGCCCTCCAAGCTTCTTGCTCCAACAGGGTTATGCCGAATCTTATCTTCTTTAGCTTATCGGATCCCGCAATAAGCTCATTGCATCAACTAAATGAATTGGTCTCTTGTGAACTGCTTCCCAAATACCAAAACACCTCCTCACTGATATAGGTATGGTGAGATAAGGATTTGGCTAAATGTACCTCTCAATGATATATCAATGGAAATGGTGAGAGTAGAGGAATTTGGAGAATCAAAGGATGAAAATTGTGGATGAGTCAGTCTTTTTTTTCTCTAGGGTTTTTCACTCAAAATTCTCTCTGGAAGCTCTCAACATTTCGTGGGTATAAGGGTATTTATAGTAGGGTTTATGAGGAATGTGAAACGTCAGGTTTATCCAAACAGGACATTCTGGCGACTCGACCACGTGACTGGAACAAGTCGCAAGTTTGAGTCACGAGCTAACTACTTGGCCAGATTGGAAGTTTTGTCCTGTAGTGCTCTAGCTATCACGACCCTTCAACTCATCTGCATGTTCCACACGTGTGCCACCTTTGGCAACTCACCAATCGCAAGATCCAGTCGTGAGGCTCTTCTTGAGTGCACACATTTGAGGTTTTCTTCACACTATCTCACACACTACCCTTACATAATTCCCACCTAAATACAGGGTATCTAATTGCTAAAATACAAGCAAATTTGACACGGAATAAAGCCAACACATAATTGAATAAATTCAACCTTACAATTTTAATCAATATTCACCTCTCATAGAATGTCTAAACACAGTCCTAGAGATAAGAAGTATTGTTGATGCTCATTTTGAAAAACCCCAACAGCAAGAAGAAACCCAACAATATGGGTAGGAAAGAGTTAGCAAGATTGACAGAAAACCCATTAAGTCTGAATGGCAAGAATAATGGGTCATAGGCCCATAAAGTAAACAAATCGGCCTTGAGGAAAGCAAATCGGCCTAAAGGAGCCTAGAGAAAGAACTAATAATCCCATGGGCATTATGTGATGTAGAAAAGTAAGAATGGGTCACAGCAGGCCCAAAGTAATGAAGTAAGAAAGTAAAGGGTTAATGGAAGACCCATGAACCCCAAGGATGAAGGATATAGTAATTGGGCCGGTAAAGCGCAAAAGAGTTAGTAAAACCTATGGGAATGTAGTTGGAAATGGGTCGAGGACGCCCAAGGAAAGAAAATGGGCTAAGGATGCCCAAGGAGGAAGAAATGGGCCAAAGGGGCCCACGAGCAATGTAATGGGTCAAGAAAGCCCAAAGTAGCATAAGCATAAACCCAATAACAATACTGGGTCATTGTAACTAATTGAGAAAAGAGCATACAGCAAGCCCAAAAGAGGCCCAGCAAGCACAGATCAAATTGCATCGTAGCAAGAATAACAGAATAACATGGCAGGGATATTGGCAAGCCAAAGGAAGGAGCAAACAGTGGGCTAAAAGAGAGAAAAGCCCACGACCAAGAAAGGCCCAGCCCTTGGAGGAAGCAGGCCCTAAAGAACGAAAGGTCAGAAAACAGTTCACGCCACAAGAGGTCAAGAATGAGCGACAGAACACACAGACAAGCATCCAGACCATGGCAAATGTATGAGCAGCAGACAAGCTTTGGACATACTTGGGAGTGGAGCACGCACAAGGCCTAGGCACCACCAACCTGTACCCAGCCAATATAGGATTGGTAGGTCATGGGTCAAAGGAAAGAGAGGGCATGGTCTAACGGTGGGGAGAAGGGAAGGCCTATTCTGAGGTTCCTGCTCAAACTCTTTTGGGAGAAATGTCTAGCTGGAATGACATACCACCCAAAAGATAGAAGAATAAGTTGGAACCACTAGGTACATGTCATGAGGGATAGTAAGAGAAAATACCAACACTGTGGTGGATAAGAATGTCAAGGTGAACAAGCAAACAAAACAGTTTTTTTATCTGGTAATGGGGAGTGGCACGGTCAGCACAAGTAAGTGGTGGTGGCTGGGCAACTGACAAATTAGTGGGTGGTCGAGAAGGACACCCATATCCAGATAAAGGTAGTTAAAGGGTAAAATAGTAAAAACTAGCCATGGTAGGCAGTATATAAAGGGCCCTCACCATGCACAGTAGGGGCAATAAAAACAGTAACAACCACTAGGAGAGAATCATAGCACCTCCACCACCATAACACTACATGAGCAAGCACTAAGAAAGAAAGAAAAGAGTGAGGAATCAAAGTAACAAACCTAGGAAAAAAAAAGAAAGAAAAATAGAAAGCGTAGAATGGCAGGCATGCACCAATAGGCCCATCCTTTCTTTCCCTCTAAAAACCTTCCCTCTATTAAGGATAAAGGATTTGTTTAGGCATAAGTCATTCAGGCCTGTTCCCTCAAAGTGGGTAATTTCTACAGCAAGATCCCCTTGCAAGGTTACCCACGTTGAGGAGGTGGTTCCCTCCTTGGTCTTAGTCCTGTAACATAACTGAATGCGGAAGACTAAAATTTTGCTTCTTTGATTTCATCACTAATCGTTATTATTTCCTTTCTTATCTTCGCATTTCACTTATAATGTGTTTCTTGTTGTTATGTTATTTTTTCCTTATTTTAATTAAAGGTTCCTTATTTATTCTGCCTAACAGCAAGCGTATTGCCTTTATTATTGTTCTATTGCATTCGTCTTCTATAACTTTTTTGTAACAGTTTCGCCTGCCATGGACATGTGACCAAAGTTTCAGCAAAATGGGCATAGTTTGTGCACAAGCCGGCCCAAGGTAAGTTGCAATTGGACCAGTCCCGACTCTCCTACCCAGAACACTTGGGCTTCAATATAGCTGGAAGCAACCCAGCCCAAAATCACAAAATGACCCACCACAGGTATTATATCTACTATAGGCCAAGAATGTATTGACACTTTGTGATGGATTAATTGATTAATTACTCAATTTTATTAATTAATCAAATTAACATATAATGTACGTGGCAGTACAAACAAATCACCAACTAAAATATAAAGTAACGAAAAATAAAGTTGACATGGTGATTTGTTTACAAATGAGGAAAACCTTTGAGGTAAAACCCCACAAGGTGATTTTAAGGTCACCACTCCCGAGAATTCACTATTATCACAACAAGCGGTTATAAGTAAAGGAATCTCAGTATCTTATACCAACCTACAGTTGAACCCTTAACCCAATACCCAATTGGACTTGTTTTGTAATGACAATCTCTCCTTGTATTGCACGGCTCCTAATACGTAACTAACCAAAAGATGTACAAATCTCAGTACGCGACTTAATTACCAACTTGAGAAGTATGTTCGCTGCAAAGTTCTTCAGTTTATCATACAATAAAGATCACAAAGTTGCTTGGTCACAAAACCCTACGATATACAAACACAGCAGCTTCTTCAAGATGAATTAGGGCAAACTAGGTTTTCGGTCACGATTTGCATGAACAACACTTTGCTTCACACTTGTGCAATTGTGCTCTCTGTGATAGCCCTTAAAATAATCTTTATATATGTTTAGGTTTGTGAGAAAAGAAAGCCTAAACAAACATTCACAGATTGGATAAAAATCAGAACTTGAAATCTGTTTTTCATAAATCTCGGCAAATAACCTATCTATCGAGTAGCTGTCGAGCCTCGAGCTGAAACAGCTTTTTAAGCCTCGATAGATACTAACTGTCGAGTTAGCTATCGAGTTTTAATGAACAACACTTCTTTACTTGATTCTTGGATAAACTTGCATAGCTTTAACACTTGAATTTGAAACCTTGTTTCTTGAAGCATTAAACACATCTTAGATTTACCCAATTATAAGTAAAGTGTGTTTTGTTAAAGGATTAGCCAATTACATAAAATATTGACATATGTTCCTAACATGATTAACATGTGTCCTAACAAATACTTTTGACCTCATGCAAAAGTAGGAAGCAGAAAATATAGCTTTATGAAAGTATAATAAAAGAGATTTTCATGTCCCACTTTATTCGTTCAGAATTTCAGTTACTTTTAAATAAAATGGCCATGTATGTGCACTAACTCTCGGTTTTATGTAGACGTCAAATCTTTCATGTGTAGTGTTGATTACAATTTTTGGTAATTACATTAATGCATTTAGAAGCTAATAAAGCCAATCTTTTGAATTCATTTATCACTCATGAATTTCATTAATATTATAAAACAAAGGTAATTGTTCATTAGACTTAAGATATCATTAGTTTAAGTTAAGAAAATAAATATCAAATGATGATTCTTATTAAAATGAGTGGAACAATTTTATTTATTTATTTTTTTTCATCTTGGTGTATAATAGACATCCATTTTTCTAACTTCATAGACGTAGATCACAATGCATCAAAACTTTTAAAAGGTCCACGTATGATTAGTAAAATCTAAAAAATGCACTAATCATGCTCAGTTTCTCTCATGTTTATACTCCTTGCTTATTGTTATTGCCTCCTCATCTTCAAATGCCTACCCTAATTATGTATTCAATTTATCACCATATTAATCTAAAAAATAGTAATACCAAAAGAGATAATTTTCATCCACCTTCATCTTCCTGGTCGAACAAGCATTGACTCAATTTTCTTCAATTGAATGATGTAAAGGGCAAAAGGTAAGGTGTATGCAAACCAAGATAACACTCGGTGTGTTATTGAAAAGGAAAACTGGAGTACCTGACGTAAAACCCTCTCCACAGTCTTCCTAGCTAGAAATGATCCACTAGTGAATCAGTTGTAGTACACGAATACACAAATGCACTCCAAGGCTAAGTTACCTAATGTACTTGAGCCCTCCAAGCTCTAAGTACCAACGGACTTCTCGGGACTATTATCTTCAACTAGCTTTCTGGATCCCGCAACACCACACGATTGCACCACCAAGCCTCCAGGACTGAACATGGTTAAGTCTCAATGGTTTCCAAAGGTCCAAACAACATTCACAACACTAAGGTGAAGATGAGTGTGAAGGAACAAATCTCCTATCAAAGATTTGGCAATGGTGAAAGGGAAGAGTGTATAAAAACTAGGGTGTTTGGCTCTCACAATGGAATGCTCAATTCTCACACTCTTAAGCTGGGTGTATTTGATCTCCTAAGGGTAAAATACATGGGAATGAGATGTATATATAGTGGGTATGGGAAAGGCATTGCAAGTGATTCAAATAATTGAATTTCCTACGATACTAAATTTTTTAAGAACAAAGTAAAGGAAAAAGAATTTTTAATATTTTGGATATTCAACCCACATATAAGGTCTGCCCCTTTACAACACCAAAGTGATGTGAGATTCCATGAATTTCAAACCCTTACCTTATCACACCTCGCACCCACTGTAAAGATGCTAAAGAAAATAATGGAGTTAAGAAGGAAAGGAATCAAGACAAGAGCACAGATAAGAAGCAAAGCCTTTGTTCAAGAAATTTAGCTAGTGCACTAAACGACAATAGCCATTCCACATGACAGACAGAAACGGCATGTAGCTTAGTTCTGTATATATATGTATTCTAAATCAGCATGTGACAGCCACGTGTATTATCTTTGTTATTTCTGTTATTTTTCTGTTAGCTTCTAATTAGTTAGTTAATGAGTAGTTAGTTACTAAATTGAGGGATTTGATGTATATATATACTCGTATCTGATTGTATCAATTCAATTTTGATTGTTCAATAAAATCAGAGTTCCAATTCTTCAAAACTTCTCTCTATTTTCCAATATGGTATCAGAGCAATCACTTTTTGCTTCCGCCTAATTTCTTTGTTCTCAAATTCTTCTTCTTCTTCTTCTTCTTCTTCTTCAGAAGCTAGGGTTTTCTTTTCGAAGGTACATCAATGGCGCCTTCTGATCAGAGCATCACTATTGATGAATCACATCCCTTTTTCCTTCATCACGCCGAGAGCCCTGGTACAATTCTTGTGTCTCAGCCACTGATTGGAGGAGAAAACTATCCTACATGGGCACGATCTATGGAGAGAGCTCTTAGGATCAAGAATAAGTTTTGGTTAATTGATGGTTCTACTTCTCTGACCTCTGCCATGGAGAGAGTTCCTCTTCTTGTTCAAAGCTGGTCACGATGCAATGAAATTGTGGTTTCTTGGATCATCAACTGTGTTTCCCCCAAAATTGCAACCAGTATGGTATATCGAAGAACTGCCAAGGAAGTTTGGAAGATGCTTCAGAATATGTTTTCTCAAGGTAATGGACCTAGGGTTTACCAATTGCAAAAAGATCTTGCTAGCATTTCTCAGGGAGAACTCACTGTGAGTGATTATTTTACCAATCTCTCAATCTTATGGGATGAAATACAAAACTATGAACCACTACCTCTTTGTTCCTGTGAAAAATGTGTGTGCCATGTGAATGAAAAGATTTCTAATCTTCATCACAAAGAAGCAATCATGCAGCTTCTAATGGGTCTTAATGATTCATTCTCTCACATTCGAGGCCAAATTCTGTTAATGGATCCTATTCCTTCTGTTGATAAGGTATATTCATTGTTAGTCCAAGATGAAAGGCAGAGGTCAGTTGGACATAGCAACAATGGTCCTTTTGTTGAATCCACAGCTCTTGCAGCCAAAACAATTCCTGGTTCTGGTTCCAAGACTTTCAAGAAAGGAAAAGAGAGGCCTACCTGCAGCCATTGTGGGTTACTTGGTCATACCGTAGAGAGATGCTACAAAATTCATGGATATCCTCCTAGATATAAGACCAATGCAAGGGCAAATCAGGTCTCTTCTCTTGATTCTATTCAAGAATCTATTGCAACATCCACTCCACAAATGTTTCCTTTCACAATGGAGCAATGTCAGAAACTGCTTGCCATGATTGGAGGATCTGATTCTCACAATAGTTCAATTGCTATGGCCAACAGTGTTTCTTGCAACCAAGCTTCTACTTCTCAATCAACTCGTTTGGCAGGTAATCTCAAGCATTCCATTTTCTCTGCTAAGTTTGTAAATAAATCTGCTTTTGGTGGTAGTACTTAGGTTCTTGACACAGGTGCAAGTGATCATATTGCTTGTTCCCTTTCACTTTTTCACTCTTATAATGCTGTATCCCATTGTGTTATTGAATTGCCAAATGGTGAATCTGCTCATGTTACTCACATTGGTACTATCAAACTATCCACTTCACTCACCCTTGAACATGTTCTTTGTGTTCCTTCCTTTTCCTTTAATCTTGTGTCTGTCAGTCAAATCACTCAAAAATTACCTTCCTGTCTTGTGTTTTTGTCTTAATTTTGCTTCATTCAGGACCTTTCTTATTGGAGGACGATTGGAGTGGGTGAAGTCCAACATGGTCTGTACTTGCTGCAGAACAGCACTTCTAGGACTCCACCTTCTCTGTCAGACTACCTATCCACCAACAAGTTTCCCAAGTCAGCTTTTTCAGCATCTGTCTCTAACAAAGATATGTCCATTTTATGGCATTTTAGATTAGGACACCCTTCTTTTAATAAATTGTCATCTTTGCAAGGTGTTTTGCCTTCTTTTTCTTCCAAATGTAATGACATTTGTACCATCTGCCCTCTGGCTAAGCAGAAGAGGCTGCCATTTCCCTCAAACAATAAAATGAGTAATGAGCCATTTGCTTTAATTCATGTAGATGTTTGGGGTCCCTATTCTGTTTGCACTTATGATGGTTATAAGTTTTTTCTTACCATTGTTGATGATGCCACTAGGTCTACTTGGGTATATCTCATGAAGGCTAAGTCCGATGTCAAACAGCTTTTAATTTCATGTTATAACATGATTTTGACCCAATTTAATATTGGCATTAAGGTAATTAGATCAGATAATGCTCATGAATTCTCTTTGTCCAATTTTTATAGTGATCATGGCATTGTGCATCAAAAGAGTTGTGCTTACACACCTCAGCAAAATTCTATGGTTGAGAGAAAGCACCAACATCTTTTGAATGTTGCTCGATCTCTTAAATTTCAATCCAATCTGCCCTCAGCATATTGGGGAGAATGCATTTTGATAGCCACTTATCTGCTTAACAGATTGCCTATGCCTTTGTTAGGTCATAAATCCCCATTTGAGCTTTTGTTTCATAAACAACCATCTTTTACTCATCTTAGAGTGTTTGGTTGTTTATGTTTTGTTTCAACCCCTCCTGTCCACAGGTTGAAGTTTGATTCTAGAGCTTCCCCATGTGTCTTTTTAGGCTACCCTTTTAATATGAAAGGTTACAAAGTCCTCAACCTTCATACTAGAAAAATTACTATATCCAGAGATGTTGTCTTTCATGAGTCTATCTTTCCTTTTTCAAATTCTTCTTCCCTCTCTAGTCTGCCTTCTTTTCCTTTATCTGATTCATCCCTTCCTTCTCTTAACTCTCCAACATGTCCAATTTCTGTTCACCTTCCTCTCACAAACTCAAATTACTTACTGATCTTGTTTCTCATTCCCACACTTGTTCAGACACCTCCTCTCCTTCCTTTATTCTTATTGGTTCATTACCTGTTCCCTTGGACCATTCTGATGTCCCTAATCAGTCTGCTCTTTCCCTTGACCAGCATATTGTCCATTCTAATCAGTCCCCTGTTCCTCTTGACCATTCTGCTCATACAGCACCTCATGCTTCCATTCCAGCCCTAAGGAAATCAACTAGACCTTCACACAAACCTGCGTATTTACAAGCTTATAAATGTAATCAAGTGTCTCAAGTTCCTCCTAGTACTGCTTTCCCTTTATCATCTTACATGTCTTCCCACAAATTGTCTCCTGGACACTTGTATTTCTATAATGCTATTTCCTCCATTGAGGAGCCTCAATTCTACCACCAAGCAGTTAAAAATCCCAAGTGGAGAGAGGCTATGGCAGCTGAGATTTCTGCCCTTGAAGTTAATCACACTTGGACCCTCACCATTCTTCCACCTCATAAAAAGACAATTGGTTGTAAGTGGGTCTATAGGGTGAAATACAAGTCTAATGGTACTGTGGAAAGATACAAAGCTAGGTTGGTAGCTAAAGGCTTCACACAAAAAGAGGGCCTTGATTATATTGAAACATTCTTCCCTATTGCAAAGCTTGTTACTGTCAAGTGTCTTCTTGCCGTTGCTACTATGCAAGGCTGGTATCTTTGTCAACTTGATGTAAATAATGCCTTCCTCCATGGTGAATTGAAGGAAGAAGTCTATATGGATCTTCCACCAGGCTTCCACAACAAAGGGGGGCTAGTATGCAAACTTACTAAGTCTTTGTATGGACTAAAACAAGCCCCAAGACAGTGGTTTGCTTTTCTTCTGCATTGGTTCTTCTCGAATTTACACAGTCCAAGGCTGATTACTCTCTTTTCATCAAGAAGACATCTACTTCCTTTATTGCCCTATTAGTTTATGTTGATGATATATTAATTACTAGTGATAACAAGCAAGCAGTTGATGAGTTGAAGATTTTATTGGATCAACAGTTCAAGCTAAAAGATTTCGGTAATTTAAAGTTCTTCTTAGGTCTTGAAGTTGCAAGGACCACTGCTGGTATCAGTTTATGCCAAAGAAAGTACACACTTGAGGTGTTGGATGATGCTGGCATGTTAAGTTGTAAACCAACCAAGGTACCTATGGATCAGAATCTCAAGCTTAGTAAGTATGAGGGGAAGGAATTGCAAGATCCAAGCTCTTATAGAAGATTGATAGGAAGGCTGCTATACTTAACAATAACCAGGCCTGACATAACCTTTGCTGTGAATAGACTCAGCCAGTTCATGGCACATCCTAGAGAGCCTCATTTGCAAGTAGCTCATAAGGTCTTGCAATATCTAAAGAGCTCACCAAGTCAAGGGCTATTTTTCTCAAGTAAATCAAAATTGCATTTAAAGGCTTTTGCTGATTCAGACTGGGCTGCATGCCCTGACACTAGGAGGTTTGTCACTGGTTTTTGCATCTTCCTTGGTGAGTCTTTAATTTCATGGAAGTCAAAGAAGCAACAAACTGTCTCAAGGTCTTTAGCAGAGTCTGAGTACAGATCAGTGGCAATAGCAGTCTGTGAGGTCATTTGGTTCTTGTATATTCTTCATGATTTTCAAATAAAACATCCTCAAGCATCTCTCTTGTTCTGTGATAGTCAAGCAGTCCTTCACATTGCTGCAAACCTTGTTTTCCATGAAAGAACAAAGCACATAGAGATTGATTGTCACCTAGTCCGAGATAAGGTCTTGGAAGGGTATGTTAGAATGCTACATGTTAGGACCAATTCTCAAATTGCAGATTTGCTAACCAAAGCCTTGAATGCTCAACAATTCTCTTTTCTTGTATCCAAGTTGAATATGGTCAATATTCATGCCCCTTTTCCACTTGAAGGGGGGTGTAAAGATGCTAAAGAAAATAATGGAGTTAAGAAGGAAAGGAATCAAGACAAGAGCACAGATAAGAAGCAAAGCCTTTGTTCAAGAAATTTAGCTAGTGCACTAAACGACAATAGCCATTCCACATGATAGACAGAAATGGCATGTAGCTTAGTTATGTATATATATGTATTCTAAATCAGCATGTGACAGCCACGTGTATTAGCTTTGTTATTTCTGTTATTTTTCTGTTAGCTTCTAATTAGTTAGTTAATGAGTAGTTAGTTACTAAATTGAGGGATTTGATGTATATATATATATTCATATCTGATTGTATCAATTCAATTTTGATTGTTCAATAAAATCAAAGTTCCAATTCTTCAGAACTTCTCTCTGTTTTCCAATACCCACGTCCATCCATATGGCCTACGTCTCTTGGCCTTTCGATACCAATTGTAATGCCCCAATCCTCATATCAACAATATTGTCTGTTTTAGAGCCCATGCCCCTTATGGCTTTATTTTTTTTTCCAAGCACAAAGTTGGATATTCAACCCATATACAAGGTCTTCCCTTTTATCACTCCAACATGATGTGGGATTCCATAGATTGCAAGCCCTCACCTCATCGTACTCACGCCCATCCACATGGCCTGTGTCTCTCAGCCTTTGTCACTCTAGTTAGACAGTATGTCTTGCAAATCATTTCGCGAGTTGCACTCTCAATAGATTTTTGAACTCTCACATGCAGGCAAGTTGTCTTGGTCTAGTTAGATAGTACGTCTTGTTCCAGCAAGATTTCATTCTGGTTAGACAGTATGTCTTGGTCCAGTAAGTTGTCTCGCGAGTTGCATTAATCCAGCAGCTCTTTATGAATTCCTAAGCTCAACCCAATTACAAATAAAGCCACAAAATATATAGAAAAATATGCATGAAGATACAAATAAATCGGCACGGAATAAAGCCAAAATAGAACAAGTAAAAAACACAATTTAACATATTCCATTAATGAAAAGCTTTGATATTGATCCCATGAATAGTTGGGTTTTGAGCCAATTTTTATCACAAATTCGATGTAAATTTCCTATATTCAATTACTAGAAGATTGGGGATGGTAATCATGTTTGTCTAGTGCAAGCAAGTTCTCTTCATATATAATATATGAGATAGTAATTTAGTCACTCTAACAAGTTCTCATATAAAAAATTCATTAAGAAGCTCGAAAATCATAGTAAACACAAAAGCTAGTTTAGTCATCAAGAGGAGAAATTGAGTTTGTGTGGGAAGTTGGGGATGAGGAAGATTACTTTCAGCCCTACATCAAGAAACTAAGAAAAGAGTGAGCTCATAAGTCAAAGCACTGAGCTTCAAGGACTTCTCATGGTGGGGCCTATCATGGAGGAGGGGACTGTGAGGGTCTTCAATTTGGGAGAGTGGGACTTGGATTTCAAAATATTTATGGCATTGGGTGGTGGTCGTTGGAAGTTTCAACTGAACATGTATAATATGTGCTCTATCTCAATGCTCTCTCTCTCTCTCTCTCTCTCTCTCTCTCAACTAAATCTGCTACAAATACCTTCTGACTCAATCAAATTAGGTTTCAAAAATATCAACTGATGCCACTTTGAAAAGGAACGTTGTTTAAGGGAGGCACGGCAAGAGCGAGACCTAGCCTCCCATAATGGGGGGTTTGTGAGGTTGGTTTGAATTGATTATGATTGGATTGACTTGTGGTTGAATAAAGTTTTTGTGGTTGAATGAATTAAAATTAAAAAAAAAATGAAAAACAAAAAATCAATAATTATTCTTTTATAACCAAATTTTATCTTTTTTTTTTAATTTTAATTTTAAAAATTCTTACAAAACTACGTTGTTTTGGGATACTTGATGGCAATCTCACTATTAGAATGGAATGACTTATTTGAATAAAGTTAAAAGTTAAAGTACTTAATTGAATAAAATTGAAGTTACAAGTCTGAATTGAATTTTATGCAAAGATAGAGAACGAAATTTGTAATTCAGCTAATTTAATAAATTATGGATTTATATAACTACTTTAATTAGTAGCTTCAATCTTTTTTCTATGCACAACATGGATTTAATGTTAATGGACTACATAATTCCCCAAAAAGATGGAGCCTACCAACTCACTTGGAGGGGGGGGGGGAGAGAGAGAGAGAGAGAGATTTTTAGGTAGAGTATCTTCTCCATGGTTTTTAAAATCCAAATGATCAAATAACCCAAAAAATTTCTAGTTCTTGATTTTTACCAATTGAACCTGCGATTTTTATGGTTTTACTAAACCGGTTGAGGGCCCGATTCTTATTGAACCGGCCAATTCAATCTTGTATTTAAAACCATGATCTTCTCCCTCTTATGAGGATGACCTCACATGTAGGACCCATGAATAGAATCTATCCATATTATGACAAGAAAGAGCATGCTCAATGGACCTAATAATTTTACAACTATTTTTTACTTCAATAATTCAATAGTTACAACAATAAGAAATGAGAGATTTGGACAGTAGACATCTTCGTTGGAAACCCCACTAATTGCAGTTGAACTATAAGAATCTTGGAAAATTTTCAACTACTATATATATGATAATTAGGGGTGGGAAAAATTTAACCCTGCATGTCTTGAAGACATCAAGATGTGTCAATCAATTGAGCTATAAAGCTCTTGGCAAACTTATATATACATATTACGATAATAAAATAAACAACAATCTGTAGGGTGTAACTCTCTCTTCACGAATTGAACAACAGTGTTTTCCATGCTTTTGATGTGTAGTGCAACCCAAAATTGCTAATTAACATGAATATTTCTAAGGTCAATGAAATATTACATCAACATACCATAAAATAGCCAACACTTATATCGTTCCCCTCTCTAGCTCTATGTTGTTGCCATCATCTCCTTCTCCTTCCACTTTTGCATAGTTGGAGAAAGATGCGCTGTCACCACTATTGCCACCACTAGTATCTCCCTCTCCTACCCTCCTAGTCTCGAGCTACGACCAACACGACCCCCTTCCACCTTATTTCCCATGTTGCTTTCATCATCTCCCTCAATTCCTTCACATTTCCACCACCGTCACCTCCCTTCTCCAACCATTATTACCATACATGAGAGTTACTACTTATCAATGTTGTTTTTTTTTTTTTAAGTGTAACTAGGCATTATAAAATTAAATTAAATTAAGGACTTAACCAAACAGCTGGATTTTTTTTTCCCTTGACGTGTTTCTACAATGTGCTTTTATTTAGATTTTATTGAACAATCAATTAAATTTTGAACCGCTCCAGAAAAACGATCTATTTTCAAAATGTAAAATTGATAGGACATGATAAATAATGCACACAATTAATAAAAAACAATGATGAAAGATTCGATTACCAAAAAAAAAAAAAAAATGATGAAAGATTCAGGACTATATATAACGCTTGGAGCTTAATCAAAAGGCGTGTTCGTTTGAACATCATGATAAAAGATACAAGTATAACCTTTTCCTTACAAGCCAATGCTTAAAATTATGAGTTTCCTGCTATTATTTGCTAGTTAAATCCCCTGGCTATGCAGATTTTTCATGCAGTTCTTTCCTGTTAAGGACTGAATCATATACTTTTATTAAAACCTATTGTTCTAAACGGCAGGGTTGTTTTACCCAAATGTTTTCTAAAACGCTAAAATAATCCTTTGAGTCATGGCTGGATGATAACCTCATGCCATGCCATATAATACAGTAAGAGAAAAAAATTCAACAAATTCCAAATCCAAGATGATATGATTGTGGCTCTTCCCTTATTCTTTTTCTGTTGCTTGATGGTATGAATCATATGATAGTGATTTAATATAAATAAATATTGGAATAGAATTATTTATTGTCTACTTTTTATAATTCCAAAAAAAATCCTATTATCTAATTCAAAATGAGTCATAATAAGACAAATTAAGGACAAAAAGGTAAATTGAAAATTTTAAATTTTAAATTCTATAAAATTAGGATAGAAAGACAAATTAAAGATATAAATGGCCCGTTTGGTAGCATTGTTGAAGAATTGTTGTTTAGTTTTCAGTATTGTAGAAATACGTGTTTGAGTATTATAGAAATATGTATCAAAAGTGTTATTATTGTTTAAATACTGAAAATTGTTGTTTAAAAGCCACTACCAAATAAGCCCAAAGATTATGGGTTCTAGTTAACTCAAGTAATAAAATTTTCAACTATTGAATAAGAGAACAGAAGTTTAATTCTCCGTCTACACTAAAAACTAATTAATGTCTTGGTTTAATGCAAATTAGAAACGGACGACATATGTTGAAACTGTCTAATATATATATATATATATATATATATATATATATAAAAGATATATTGTGAAATTTAAGATCTAAAAAATTATGACACATATTTTTACTTGTACTACTAGCTGTTGTAACTTATAACTTAAAATAAATATACATATATATAAAGGTTAATCTATTTTACAATTAATTACTATCATTTAGAAAAAAACTTTTCATGGGAAAATCCAATTAAAAATCATGCTATTGGGCCCTAATGGCACAAAATCCAGCCACATGTTCCATCCCCACTTTGGCGGCCCATTCCCTCCTTTCCAATTCCCACCCTTCAAAAACCTCTCCCTCTCATTCTCTCTTTTCAGTTTTCCCCATTAAGCATTTGTTCTCCTTTCAAGGTGGCTCTCACCTATCTTCTTCACCACCACCACCACCACCACCACCAACACCATCATGCAACCATGCGTCGACGACCTCACAGACGATTTCGACAACCTCAGCATCAACTCCTCAGCCACTACAGCTATAGAAACAAAGCGTAGCACAAGCTCAGGTTCCGAAACAACTACATGGACAACCACAACCACAACCACAACCACCACCACCACCACCAGCATCGCTTCATCCTCCTCCAAGCCCCACGCGCCCTCCCACGACCCATGTTGGGACGCAATCCGACAAGTCAAATCCAAAAACCCCACCCTCAGCCTCGACGACCTCCGCTTCGTCCGCCGCCTTGGCAGCGGCGACATCGGGAGCGTGTACCTCGTGGAGCTCAAGGGTGGTAGTGGTAGTGGTGGTAGTGGTGATGGTGGTGGTGGTGAGTCTGGTGACAGAACTAAATGTATGTTTGCTGCAAAGGTGATGGACAAGAAAGAGTTGGTGAGTAGGAATAAAGATGGTAGGGCAAAGATTGAGAGAGACATATTGGAAATATTGGACCACCCTTTTTTGCCAACACTCTATGCTACGTTGGACACTCCTAGGTGGTCTTGCCTTTTGACTGAGTTCTGTCCTGGTGGTGACCTCCACGTGCTCCGTCAAAACCAACCGGACAAACGCTTCGGTGAGCCTGCTGTACGGTGCGTAAAGTTGGTTAATATTCATAACTACGTACTCTTTTTGTTAGTTTTATAACTTAATTGATACTTTTTTTAGTATTTTTAATAAAAACGTTTAAGGTAGAAATTCTATCCTCTAGTTTTTACTATTGAATTCAAATAATTATGAACTGTTACGTCTAGTGAGTTGTATCTCTAAAATTGAAGTTGGAAGGATTAAAAGTGTCATATATTATGCATGTAGGGTGGGATTGTGGCACTGCATTATGGTGAATGATGCAACTTTATATATAAGTGGGGGTCACCACCACTTTTTACAACTATTCATTGCTTATGGGCTCCATGAGTTTAATCTATGTCTTGGGCAGTGTTTGATTACGATCCCTTGTGGGTCTATTGTGCACAATATCATAATTTGATGGCACTTTCACGTATTGAATTTTAAGCTTCAAAATATATGGCTTGGTTTACCCCAAGTTTTGGTGCTCCAGAGACATTTTATTGAGGATTGGAATATGGGTTTGGATTTTCTAAACTTTTTAGAGTAATTCAATTAATTTTATGCTATCGAATTTACAAAAATGATTGACTATCATCATTTTGGTGAAAGCTTTAAAATAAACTTATTAATTAAGTGTGTGAATCGGTAAGTTCTTTTAGGGGGAAAAATCTGTCATTCTATCTATAATTTTTTAAATAAACAGGTTACAATTTATTGTCAAAATTCAAAACCTTCAAAATGAGAATTATTTTAAGAATTTTAAAGAATCTTAATCCACTATCATCAATCACCTCTTTTTAAGTGAGTGGATCACTAAGTTTCTTTAGGATCGAGAAGTCTAGAAATTCAGACAACATAATTGGCAATCTTCAGCAACTAATTTATGTTTCTTCTTTCAAGCCTCCCACTTTCTTGGAAATTCCTAATGATCAGCATGAGTGACATTATTCAATTTTTTGACACTCTTCAAAATTTGTCATTATTGATTAGAGTGTTCTGAAATTTCCAGTTCAAAGAAACAAGAGATTTTTTTTTTTTTTTTTTTGAGAATAAAAAAAAAAGATTATAATAAGAAAGTAATGATTATTACAAACATTCCAGTATATATATGTATATATATATAATTCACACAAGTTATAATTTTACAAAAAAACCTTGTAACTTTAATTTATCGTATTGAACTAACTTAAGTTGTATGTATTGGATACACCTTTTTCTTTCTTTTTTATTTTTTTTTTTAGAAGATACTATTTATACATTTAACTGTGAGCATTAGTCCTTCTCAAAACAAAAACAAAAAACAAAAAAAATATGTGAGCATTAGTGGTTTTCCTTGAATAAGTTTATTAAACTTGTTAGACACAATAGCAAAGATTTTCTCATCGTCCCTTGTCCCTAATTGATAATTCAACTTCATGACAGTAATGACACAGTAATCCGGTGGACCCCCTCGTGCAAGATTCTAGTTATTCTGCTTCTTCTATTGCTCTCAAATTAGGACAAATTCCACGCGATTTTGTCTCGCGTGTCCCACTATCCCATCTTTTTTTGGTCAAACTATTCATATCTTGTGGACCACTCTTTACTTTGTAAGCATAGCTCAATTATGAGGTGGTCTATACTTTGTACTTTTATCTTTTCTTTTTCTTTTTTTATTGGAGAGTGTACTTCACGCACATGTTGTGTATTGGAATGAGGTTTTGATGCGAGGGTTTCCATTGGGTGTCACAGGTTCTATGCCTCAGAAGTTGTGGTTGCTCTAGAATATCTACACATGATGGGGATTATCTACCGTGATCTCAAGCCTGAAAATGTACTAGTAAGATCCGACGGTCACATAATGCTAACAGATTTTGATCTATCACTAAAAGGAGATAATTCAACATCATCAGCTCAAGTTGTGTCTGATCAAAATCCATCGGTCACCACAAGTCCATCTAATGAATACCCTAATGACCCGCCTCAATTTGCCAACTCATCATGCATTCTACCCAACTGTATGGTGCCAGCTGTCTCGTGCTTTCACCCGAAACGAAAACGAAGGAAGCGATCCGCTCATCGTGGGTCTCTCGAGATTGTGGCGGAGCCAATCGACGTTCGATCAATGTCGTTTGTTGGGACCCACGAGTACTTGGCACCGGAGATAGTATCAGGAGAAGGGCATGGCAATGCAGTGGATTGGTGGACACTAGGGGTTTTCATATTTGAAATGTTCTATGGTGTGACACCCTTTAAAGGTCTTGACCATGAGGTAACCCTAGCAAATATTGTGGCTCGAGCCTTAGAATTCCCAAAGGAACCAACTGTTCCAAGCTCAGCTAAGGACTTGATGACCCAACTTTTGATCAAGGACCCCACAAGACGAATGGGGTCGACAATGGGTGCAACAGCAATTAAGCACCATCAATTTTTTGATGGGGTTAATTGGGCATTACTAAGATGTACAAAGCCACCCTACATTCCACGTCCGGTCAATTACCGGGACACTGTCCGAGCTGATAAGGGTGCAGACAATTCGGTTGAGTATTACTAGCAAGGATGGTACTTCAATGACAAAGTTGCAAAGTTTCATACACAAACTATTGATTCACATGATTCCCAATTCAAAGCTTTTCAAGGAAAGCATGCCTTGGATACCATATTTGAGAGTTAGACCCACCTGTTTCTCTTCGTTTTATATACTTACTTTTTATTTGGTATATTTTTTGAACATATTTTTGGACCTGTGGGCCTGCCAAGTTAGTTGCCCTTGCTTAGATCAATTAAGTTATCAAATATAATACACAAATTTCCTTGTTTAGGGTACATGATACACATGTCCATTCTCTATACAACACAATCTTCTGTTCATGTAGAGAAAAACTCCAATTTTACATGCATTGTCCATTTGATATATAAACTATCAGTCTTGATCTTGTATAATTTTATAATTATTGAATTGTATGTTTGTATATTTTTGTATACACATTTGTATAAATATATATATGTGAAAATCAACGAACCCAATAATAGATGTTGTAGCCATTACAAACTACTTTATGAAAAATAAATAAATAAAATAATTTATTCTCATAGATTCCTATTAAACTACACCAACATGGTGTAAATTTAATCGATTTCTCATATTCCTGTTTGGGGAAAATATACTTTCCACCCTAATCTATGAGATCAATTCTAAGTTAAAATCTCTAAACTATGAGGTTGGTTGTATTGTTATAGCCTGTCCAATTCGTATTATAATTAAATTAAAAATTCTTATTCTTGTCATTTGATAACAATAGGAAAATATTAAATTAACTACATATTTTAATAGGTTTATGTCTCAAATTTAAAATTTATGGAGACAATATTTATGACTCTATAGTTTATATAGTTTAAATGGGATCATACAATGATACAATTACCTTTGTTTTCTTTACTTTTATTCACAATACCTTTTACAAAATATAAATTGTCATTCTTCATTACAAAAATTGGCTATCAATTCCACATTATGATGAGAAAATAGCATGTTATGATCAACTACACTCCCAAACCGTGGCGGAACCAGAAAATTGTCTTTGAGGCATCACAATTAACCTTATTCTAAAAGATATAATTTTATACATTATATATTAAAAATTATTATTATATATCTAAAAAGAATAATTATTACAAAACTATACACATAACAAAATTTTGTAAGTCATTGACGTCATTTATATTCAAAATAATGTTTATAAATTTTTTTATATCTTATGTTTTTAGATATATTAAAATCTTATAAAAATAAGCAAGCATGTATTTACAAATCACATTTCTAATACTCAATGATTTATAAGTTCCATGAATATGATATGAAACAATAGTCAATAGACTATTAGACTGAGATTATGATTAAATCAATTATAAATGTAAACAGATGATCAAAAAAATTGAAAACTAAATAAAAAACTAGATTTCATAATAGGAATGGAACCAAGGTTGGAGAGATATTATTATATTTTATACACACAAAATACATTTATACTAAATTTATAACATGCGTTTATCATCACTTAATATATATATATATATATATATATTGGAGGATTATATCTTAATTTTTTTGGGTATTATCCAAGTGCGTCAATCTCGTACCAGAGGTTGTACCAATTTGACCAATAGAACGACATATTTCGGTATCAGTCAATACCGATGTACCATTTCGAGTTTACCGTTATTTTTTATATTTACATATATATATATATGTGTGTGTGTGTGTGTGTGTGTGTGTGTGTGTGTGTGTGTTATAATAAATATAAAAGCTTGCCATAACACATTACCTCAATTCAGAACAAATTATTCATGGTTTTAGACTTTAGCATTAATTAAAAGAAAAAAAAAAAACACAATATAAAAAACAGAAAGCTTAATTGTTCATTGCATTACTAAGAAAACAAATAATACTAATAGGTTAATGCAAATAAATTATTATTTTGCCTTTACAAAAATTCAAAAATTACAAAACTAAAAAAAAAAAAAAAAAAGGATTTTTTCTTTACTGGTCAGTATTTAAACCGGTACAAAACATTGGTATTTCGATACCAATATATGTACCGGTACCAGTACAATATCGACTACACTGGTATTATCTCTAAATATACAACACTTCTAATAATATAAACATTTAAAATATTTTGATGGGGCCAAGCGGAATTTTTCTTATGGATTATATCTAAATATAATTATATATTATAATATAAAATTGATAATTTTTAAAACTTCCGGGGGGTGGGGGCGGAGGGGGAACTCCCGGTCTCTGGTGAGAGAAATTATTAAGTCACCGCAAAGATTATCGAAGTGGTCATCTGGTCTTTTTAACCAATAAAATGCTATTATTTATGCAAATGTGACATCACATAATGATTTTTTATTGTTAATTCATGTGTTGATAAGGAATCTGACTAACACATTTGCATGAGTGTTAGTATTTCATTGGTTGAGAAGACCATTGCAGCAATCCTCTTGATAAATCTAATAATTTCTCACTCCACCATTAATCCCAAAATTACGTAATTACCTAAGTTATTGTCAATCGGTCACTGGTCATTAACTATACATGAAAAATGCATGGCAATGAAATCACCATGACAAATCATACTATTTTTGTTTCTTTATCATTACATTATTGTTTTGTCATTACATAATTAAGTTGGTAAATGGGAAAATTTTATTTTGACTATGAAGTTGAGGCTTTTAGATATTAGAAACATGTTTTGAGATATTGGAGAAAACTATTTGAGTCTAAATTTGATAAATATGAGATCTAAAAGATATAGAGCCTGTTTTGTAACGTTGTTCTGGTAACGTTATTTAAGTGTTATGGAAATATGCGTGGATAAAAAAGTGTTGTGCAAATACATGTTGTGTTGTTTAAAGAACAAAAGCTATTATTTAAACAACACTAACAAACAAGCCCTATAGTTTACATCATCCAATAATAAGTTTCCATGTCAGCACTTTACTTAATACATCTTCTCATAAATAATCTAAAATCCCATATTCTCACTATTTGCTTAGAGTAAAGAAGCACCCACACTCCGTCACACACGGCACTATTAAAATTTCTATCACGATCCTTAAAAAAGCACCCCCATTCAAGAGATCTATATGCCAATAACACTTCATGATTAAATCCCATTACCATCACCTGTTCATGGCCAAAAACAACATTAAAGGATCTACATCAACATGCCCATAAAGCACAACAATTCACAATAGATTCATCCAAACACTAAATTCCATTATTACCATTAATAACCACTTTACTCCTCTGATTCCATTTACTTCCGAATCCAGAAACCCCACAAATCCAAGTCCTTCCACCACACCACAATTTGTTTCTACCTCACATATGACACAAACTTTACCCTTTTACAATTCTTAACATCCATGTGTGTACTGTGTTGGTCGGTTAGAAATTTATTTTTGGGAGTCCAAACATAAAATTAGACAACTGATATTTTTTTCCTTACATATTACACAATTTCTAATTTTTCTCAATTCTTAACACCCATATGTGAATCGGTTTCATAAAATAAAAAATGGAGTTGCCCGTGTTTGTGTGTTAATGTTGTTGGCCGGTAAGGCACTTTCAAACCCAATTAGGTTGGCAGTGAATAAATAGAGCAGTGGTAAAGACTTGAATCCTAACTATTGCCCCCACCCTCACAAGAACATGTACTTGTGAAGTGACCAACACATCAAAATTGCCCAGTAATTACGCTATTCATTTTGATTGTAACTCCTTTGTAAAATATTTTTTCTTTTTTAATTTTTAAAATATTATATATATATATATATATCACATTTAATTACTGAATTTTAAATTTGCAAATGTGGTTAATGATAGATATGACAGATCTCAACCATATAGTCATACAAAATAAAAAATTCTCGACCGATTTAAATTACCAAATGTTTTCTATTTTTTTTTAATATTTTAAGAATTAATTGTTTTCTAATTCTAATGAAAAGATTCAATTTGTAAAAAAAAAAAATATTGACATGGCAGAATGTGAACCATATGTATTACATCATCGATAAAAGTGGACTAATTCTTAGAATTTAATGCTCATATATTTTTTTTAAACCTAATTATTCCATTATTAACAATCACTTCTTCTAATACATTAGATAATTTTAAAATTAAAAAAAAAAAAAAAAAAGTGTGTGAACTTTTACCCTTGAACGTGTAACATATAGTACAAAGTTTTTTTTTTCCGTCCTTTTTTTTATTCATATTTTTTGGGTTTTTTTGAATTGAAATTTTTTTTATTAAAATAGTTCCATTTATTTGGGACTTTTTTTTTTTTTTTTTTTTTTGTAGATATTTGCGACTTCTGTTATCACAACATATACCATTTTTATATTTTCTCGTTAGCATTTCCCTTTAACAATTAGTATTGTGTTGTATAGAGAATAGACGTGCATTTACTATACTTAAATGCTGTGGACATATTGTTGGACACAATTCTTAATCACCATTGCCTAAACTAATCTCCATCGCTGTCTTGTAACGATTATAGTCGACAAACGTTGTTGTCGAAGTTTTAGACTCATATCTTAATCATGACACATTGGATAAAAGATGGTATTGCTCAATCGTTGCCTGAATAGGGTGTTATTTTGGGGGTATTTTCTTAAAATCACGCAATCTGAGAGCTATTGATAAAATCTTACCTGTAATTAAGGAATCTTGTGGTATTTTTGAAGTAATCCATAAATTTTATAAGAGATGAAACTAAATTTCAGCTTTATGATTCCTTTGATGCTATTAATTTGTTTTGACCAAGGAAATTTATTTATACATTCTAAACAATAAATTTCAAAGTCCATAGATCCATATTCAATTATTCGTCTTCATTTTCATTATGAAAACACTTTATTTCTCTTTCCATCATGGAGTGTTGAAATATTTGGTTTTTTGTTTTCATGAAATATATTCCCACCTTATATGAAGCATCATCAACAAAAATAACAAAATGTCTATTAGACTATTATCACCTAAGAGTCTCAACGTTAATTGAATCACATACATCATAATAAACCAAATTTAACCCATTGTGCTTTTAGTAAAGGATTTATGAGATGATGCTTAATGCTGTTTGTAGGAATAATTATCTAGTAAATAAGTTTTTCAACAAAAAAATTAATCTAAATACGCATTTAAGTCTAAATCAAGATAGGGCAAATAATGAAAATTAGGAATTGTGCTTTGACTTGAACATGAAAAAAATTTTCTTTGTGTTATATAACTCACCAAAATTGCGGGTTTGGAAAGAGCAGATGAAGTTCAAAGAAAGCTATTTGTCAAAGCTAAACTAAAATGGTGCGCAAGTGAATATTTATCCATCCTATACCTAGGTTTAAGTGCTATGTTTTAATGGGGTATAAAGGTGATGTTCTTTGAATTTTTTTGTAGGAATTAAGTGGACAATAGGGATCACTTATTTTTTAAATGTGGTTTTTCAACTATGGTGAAAAACCATAGGAGACATAAATATTCACCTGCGTTCCATTCAGATTTTATTTTTTATTTTTTCTGTTATAATTTTTTTTCTTGTGCTTTGTGGAGTACCAAGATGTTGGTATATGCTATTTTTCGAGTTTGTGTGCTCTCTCTCAATTTTTGTTTATGCTATCTACTTCATAGTAATGAATTTATGAGGGTGTTGTGATTATTTTTTTTAACTACCGCATTATAAGGCTTGAATTCTTGGGTTTTTAATACATTGCAGTAATGCTTGGAATAGTCCTGTCCTGTGTTGGGTTCTTTAATAATAATAAATATCTCATTTATTAAAAAATAATATAACATAGTGAGAAGATGGCAATTCTTAAAGTCAATTTTTTTTTTTTTTTCTTACATGTAGAAAATCAAATAAATTCAAAGATATGGATTCTAGTTAGTTCAACTGGTAAAATCTCTGATGGTTGTATAAGAGATCTGAAGTCCAATATCTGCCTTCAAAAATAAGTTAATATAAACAAGATAAGTTGGGTTTTGTCATGAATTATATTGATGGACAAAACTTAGTACAATTTTATATGTGTAGTATATTACGTTTCCCAATTATATTCAAACACATGTATGCAACTTACCAATAACACATACAATATTATCTTTATCAAAGAAAATTAAATCTAGTCCAGTTATGTGTGTTCAACTGTTCATTGATAAGGCTGTTTGAAATTTTGGGTGTACTTTTTGAAATTGCTATAACGAGTAGAGAGAGTGAATCACATTGGTGATTCAGATTTCAGAAGCAATTAAGAACAACCTTAAAAGGTATAATCTCTCGCAGACATTGCATGTCATAGATGTTTAAATGTTCAGCTTCTAACTTAAAACAGCTCTGCTTTGAGCTTGAACAATAGAGAGTCACTTTGAGTTTGATCTCCTCTGTCTAAACTGCCCTTTTGCAAAAGCTCTATGGGTGGGGTCAGACCTGAGTGTCAAAACAGAAGCTTTGCAACCTTGCAACATACTCCATTGGATAGCCACTTGGCTGAAGCAAATGAAGTTGTTAACTCATGCTTTGAAACAATCATGGTATTGACCTCGTGGACCATATGGACCAGCAGGAACCAGCTGCTCTCTCCATTGGATAGCCACTTGGCGAAGTAAGTGAAGTCATTAAGCGAAGTCAACCCATGCTCTGAAACAATCATGGTAGTGACATCATAGACCATATGGACCTGCAAGAACCAGATGCTCTTTGAAGGTAAAGTCACTCATCTTACAGAAGCTCCAATGTCTAATTACTACTGAACATTTAATTAACATGAATAGCAGAGCTTGGAATCAAGAGGACTACTCACTACTCTACAACAAAGGAAGGGATAAGTTCTGCAGCGTATCCGTAAAAAAACCAGATTCCTACAAACTACGAAGTCTTTATCCTTGCAGCAGGACAGAGGAGAAGGGGAATGAAATGAGGCAGCATAGCATTCCAGTCGAAGAACAAAGTCAGAAAAATCATGTAAGGCTGCCAAACCAGACGAGTCCACAGCAAAATCTAGGCCACACTTTTAATCCTCCAAAGAGCTATATAGCTATTTTAGCTTCACCAAAACACAAAAAATCCGCCTGCAGCAGTGGAGGTATAGGTAAAATTTTTAGCTTAATTGCTACAGTGCTCATGCATAGATACATAGACACTGTAGCATAGAGCTAAAAGAAAAAATTAATTTTTTATTCAGTTTACTATAGTACACATGATTAAAATAAAATAAACTGAATAAAATTAACTCACGCCTCTCTCTCTCTCTCTCTCTCTCTCTCTCTCTCTCTCTCATTTTTTCTCGATCTGAAATTCTCAACTCTCTCAGGCTCACTCTCTCAAGCTCACCACCGCCGGCCCTTGCCATCTTCAACGTCACCGACCCACCGCCAATCAACTCTCTCAAAACTCTCTCGAACTCTCTCAAAGCTCCCAAACGCTCTCAAACGCTCAAACAATCTCAACCGCTCTCCACCGCCGATCTTTACCGTCTCAAGCTCACCGCCGATCAACCTTCTCAGCCTCAAACCCACGCCGATCAACCCACTACCACCAATCACCAAACCTAGCTAAAAAAAAATAAAAATAATAAAAATAAAAATAAATAAAAATAAAAAAACCCACCGATGAGCAAACCCACCACCACCATCGATCTACACGGACCTAGACCCAAACCACAGCACCTCTACCGACCCACCATGCTCAGCCACCGCCGAATTTAAGGAATCAAGTAGAAAAAAAAATAAAAAAAAAAATAAAGAGAGTAGAAAATGAGAGCTGGAGAAAGAAAGAGTGAGGGAGGTTTTGGAGAAAGGGGAAAGTAAAGAAAAAAACAGAGAGAGGATGGAATCTAGGGGTATACGTGTGTGGTGGATAAAATGCAAGAGAAAAAAAATAAATAAATAGAAGGGGAAACGAAAGGATGAAAGAAAGGCAAAGAATAAGGAATTTAAAAATATTGCCACAATATTTTCACAATAAATTTTAAGTAATTAGCTAATATTGATGAGTAAAAAATATAATTGAAGTGGTAGGTTCAAATTAAAACTAGTAACAACTTTTCATATAAAATTTTGTTATAATTCTTGTGAAAGTATTGCAAAAAATATTGTGGATGTAATACTTTTTGTTGAAAAATATAATTGTTGAGAATGAATAGAGGAAGAAAAAATAAAGATTATTGTGGCGGTGGCGGCAGCGGTGGCGGCAGCGATGGCAGCAGTAGTGGCAGCGGTAGGGTGGTTATAATTATTGTTTATTGTAATGAATATATTATTTTATTATAGTGAATATATTATTTTATTATAGTAGATATATTATTTTATTGTGATATTTATATTATTTTATTGTGTTGAAAACTAAAATAGATTCACTGCTGCAGCATATTTTATAAAGTGAGTAGGTAAAATAAATAAAGTAACTTTTTATGGAGCTAAAAAGCTAAATTTTTAGCTCTACTGCTGTGAATGCTCTAAGCTAGCAATACAAAAAGGTATCTTCCAAGCGAAGGGACAAGGCTATCAAAGAGCAGTGATCCTAACAAAGCAAAAACAAGTCCAAACTCGCTTGGACAAGGATACAATGCTAAATGAAATTTTGACTTTTGAGACAATGGAAGGAAGAAGGATACAAATTTGTAAGCTTTGTTGTTTTTTTTTTTTGGTAAACAAGGAATTTCATAAAACACTAAGACAGAACAAAACGATCATAGGCCATCCCAGCAGAATCAAGACTCAAAAGCAAGGAAACATCTGCTGGGGGGTCTAAGAAAAGTACAAAATCTTGGGAAAGCAAAGCTCCCCTTCTAGCTAGCGCGTCAGCGCACTTATTCGCCTCGCGATAACAATGATTAATTTGGACTCTAGGAATCTTACCTAACTCAGACTTACAGTCACTTACTAAAGCATCAATGCAATTCCGATGGCCATCTGGATTTTGCAAAAGATCAACAATAAGTTTGGCATCCAACTCGATGATCACAGAAGAAAGCTTGAGGGCTATGCATAATCTGAGCCCGTCACGAAGCGCCCAAAGCTCTGCTGCCACACTAGTCGAATACCCCACATTTCTAGCATAACCTTTTAGCCATTCTCCCTTATCATTTCAGATAAGGCCTCCACCACCCGCCTTCCCGGGATTGCCAAATGAAGAGCCATCCGAATTAAGCTTGAACCAGGCGGGGGGAGGGAATAGCCACCTGACAGCAATCTGCCTTCGGTTGGTAGGGTGCTTTTCATTGATACCAATGTAAGCATATTCCATTGCTTTAGCGAGGACATCAGATTTTAAACTTCGCTGCCCACTCTCCTGTCTAAACACCACACCATTCCTATTTAGCCAAAGAGTCCAAATGCCAAAAGAAAAGATAATACCCCAACTAATACCCGAAGAAGGAGAAGTTTTAGAGATGCAGCAATTTTTTCGAAGCCAATCCGAAGTATTTAAACCAAAGAATATAGAATCAGCCATAGGAGGGGATAACGAATTCCATAGATTACGAGCAACTTGGCAATCTCTAAGAACATGTAAAATGGACTCTGTACCATCCCTACACAGCTGGCACACCGGAGAAACATCCATATCTTTGAATTTTTAATGAACTCACCCCATTCGTTGACGCTATACGATACTAACTAATATTCCTATCAAGGATCAGTTCTATTACAAGTTATCGAGCCCACGAATCTATTCCCCGCTTTTTTTGTGTATGATTCAGCGGTTAGTACTTGAATTTATAAATAATACAGAAATGGAATAAAAAAGAATCCACTTCGAATAAAGAGATTGTTTTCAAATCTATCACTTGCTAAAATTCGAAGAGAGTGACCCCTTTCAATAAAGAAATGCATGAAAGAGCCCCTTCAAGTAACAAATATTATTCAGATTTTGAAACGAAAGAACTCCCTTTCTATCAAAATATCCAATTTTTTGAAAAAAAAAAAACGACGCATAGTCCGGGAATAATTGAGAGAATTTTCTGAAGAATATTGTGATTCTGATAAAAAAAATGACTACCAAAACAAGACAAAAAAGCTATCGTTATAAGCATCCCAATCGTTTGGTAATTAAGAAGTACAAAAAGGGATAAAAAGAAAAATTGATTGACAAAACAAAAAAAAAGAGAATCTTGTCGTGGGACATTCAAATCTATCTCCATGAAATATTTCTATTGAGGTATTAAAAAAATATAATGATTGGGAATTAAAACCACAAGGTCCACAACCAAAGAGTATTGCATGGGATTATGAAATTGTGACAAGCAATTTCTCTGGAACAGTTTTCCTCCAAACTATCTCGAAGGTGAACTTTATCCAGCTGTGTCCATTATTAAGCAAACATATGACAATCATGAGACTAAAAGTGCAGTTTCTTTGGGAATCTGACTATGGCATCCCACAACAAACATAGAGTTTTGCATGATATCATCCTCATTTGGAAACAATATCATATCTGACTTCACTCAGCTCTGCGCCTTCCCTTATAACACTTCATGGTCAGTGCGTGTCACCACCAACACCTCCCTATGGCCACTGTCAGCAGCACTTTCTAGAACAGTGGCCGTCGCATACATTTATAGCACCATTTACCGCAATTCCTGTTGCAACTGCCAGGTTGTAGTTTGCAATTGCTGCCCCCAACAACCCAACTACTGGCAGCCCTTCAAATTGTCTGCTATTACTTATTTTTATGTATCAACAGTTATTGGCATGATTTCACTGTAACATAAGTGATAGTGGATTTCATTGGCATTTTATTGCTGCAAAAATTTCAGCACAGTTTCACTCAGTAAAGTATTATTAACTCATGTCTCAGAAATACTTCTCTGGGCTAAATTATCAAAATAATCAGTACTCAAAACTTCAGCCATCCAAGATCAGAAGTCTCAAGTATCAACATCCGAGTATGGGAAATTAGTAAGACCATGCCAGCATCTCAAGGAACATCGCAAATTGAAAAGACAAAAATCCATACAAAAAATTTTAACACAGAATACTAAGTTAACCCGTAAGATTTTAGCATGGTTATCAATCTCCGTGTCTTGAATGGGAAACAACCAAAAATGACAGCCTGTAGAGACAAACTCTTAAGTTCTACAAAGTCCTGAATTGGAGAAATCTTGAAACAAAAGTAACTTGATATCCTAATTCCTCAATCAAAGAGACTGAAGCCCATATCCTGCAAAAAGTAGAACAAAAGAAAAGAAGTCAGATTAAAATGGGATAAAATTATATACGCCTGCTTGCTTTTTTCCTTTGGCAAGTACCAAAAAAAAATAAAAAAATAAAAAGCCATTAGAGTAAAGGTAACATCTCTAAAGAAACAAAGTTCATGCCCCTATGTGAAATAGTCTAGTTTAAAAAGAGGACATGGATTTGTCACCCATTCCCACCGGTCCACATAGAGTCTACTGAGATCCCATGGTGCAAAAGCAAGAAAGCAGACTGGTGTTGCCCCACTACCTAAAGTTACCACTTTGAATTTTGTCTCATTTTCCACACAATCTAATTTCAACCATATTCTTGATGCTCTGATTTGACCAATTTTAGCCCTTGAATTTGAATTTAGCATGTTGTCTAATGTTAATGCCTAAATGTGGCACCACAGCTACACATGGCTCCTAAAATTGATATCATATATATGTAAGGATACACTTGAACAAAAAAATGCTAAGCACAAAAATAAAAACCATAATTGGAATATATGTAATCCCCTAGTCCCTAAAAGAAAATACTTGCAAAATAATTATATGAATTTAGAGGCTTGAAAGTTTTATTTGGATGGAAGGGAAGAAGAAACCAAATCTGACAAGTAAATTTAGAAGGTTATGATAATTAATCAAGGTTATTAAATTTTGCTGTAGAATGCTTACATCATCTGATTCCTCTTTCTCTTCCACCTTTTCCTCTTTCTTTGCCTCAGCTGCAGCAGGAGCAGCAGCTGCACCACCACCACCCCCTGTTGCGGCAACTGCAACAGCACCGCCACCACCAGAAGGCACAGATGCCAATTTCTCTCTTCCAGATGCAATAAGCTCAGTTATATCTTTACCCTTGACTTCAGACAAGAGAAGCTCAATTTTATCATCATCAACTTCAGCTCCAACTGCAGATTAAGAAAAAAATTATATTAATAATATACTAATCATTATTACCAGAAAACTTATGTTTGGTTTTATTTCCAAAAATATATTAGTTAAAATGATGGCATGATAACATCAACCAAGAATACAGACTATTTCATATTTTAAAAAGGGAAAAGCAAACAAAAGTATGAACAATTCCACTTTCACAATTAGAATTGAATTTTCTACTTGAACCAAAGGAAACAAAAAGCAAAACATTCAGATAATTATGAGAATGTTATTCTGATATGAATTGCATCAAGCCAATCTTAATGCATAAAACAACAGAAATTGTTGAAACAAAAATAACATATCCATCTTCTAATCAAATGTAGAAGCAGCGAGTCTTGCCTTTAATGTTCTTTCTGCACAAAATACAACATATGCACAAGTCTTCATTTTTCCACATATAAAGGAAATATGCTGCCCAAATTATTTAAATTCTTCCACTTGTCGCCCAAAACATTAAACCACAAGCACCAGTCAATTGAAATCAAAACCTAAAATGGTGTCCAAATTAGGCTGAAAGAGATGTCAGACAGACCCCTCTTAAGTAAAAAAAACTAAAAGATATACAATCAACTTAAGGAAAAGCCTTATAGACTCAACCCACTTACAATCACTTTTTACCATTTTCCTCATTATATTATGATGCTCACAAATGAACTGTAAATCATCCAACCCATCCCCTCCATTAAAACATATGAACAACTGCCCCAAAAGCTAAATTACGGACAACATAGAAGGGAACCAATTCAAATCTAGCCAAAACCAAACACAAATCCTACGTCTGAGGAAACATTTCTATAGGAAAAATAAAGCTTATTAAGGCTATACATTGGTTGCAATACATGAAACTTGTCTGACCAATTTTTCATCCAACTAAATAGGCAGCAAATGATGCAATCATCTAAAACCCATTTGAAAGAAAGCCAAAAACAAAAACAGAAAATTACAAAAGTGAAGAATTTGAAATTTCAGAAATGCAACTGGGTTAAATCAGATTAACCCATTTGAAAGGAGGAAAGAATAGTACCGGATCCAAGAATGTCCTTCAAGTTCTCAGCTGAAGGGCTGGTGTTCCCTCCCAAAACAGCCAACAAATATGCTGCTATAACCTTCATTTTTTCTTCTTCTTCTTCTTTCTTCTTCTTCCTGCAAAAAAAAAAAAACCAATAAAAAACCCATTTGGATTACGCTTAAACCTTAAGCTTTAGATGCACAGAGAAAGAGAGAGTGAGAGAGAGAGAGAGAGAGAGAGCCTTTGGGGTGCTGTGAATCTGAGACGGGGACGAAATGCGCGTCACCAAGCTAGAGCTGCAGGGTCGTTAGGGTTTTACAGACCCTTTTATAGTGCTAGGGTTAATGGTTTTTTTTTTAATCAATAATTTGATGTATGGGCTTTAAGCCCAGTGGGAATAATGAATAGAGCTAAATGGGTATTGGGCTTCAAAGCCCAACAAGGTACAAAACGTCTATTACATCATGTTATTGGGCTGCTAAACAAATTAACCAATAAAAAAATCGTTTTTAGAGTCACTCCTTTTACTGAGGGTGTATTTAAATACCACTTATTTTACTAAAAATTGAAAAATAAAACACTATAAAAAAATAATTTTTAAATGTGTGAATAATACTGTAAGACCCAGCTTTAAAATTTTTTTTTAAATAAAGTACTTGCGAGTCCCGTGAACAGTGCACAAAACTCACTGGAAAAACATAAATTTAGTTTCTCTTCCTGCACGGGACCCACAATGCATGTGAAACACTCTTCTCAAAAAAAAAAAAAAAAAAAAAAGAAGAAGCAAGAAAACAAAAAAAATGAAACACAAACGCAATGCTTTTTAGCACTATCCAAACGAAGGCTTAATCACAACTGGCAATCAATCATGTTTTTCATTCTAGGTTTATTATTATCATTTTAATACTACTTTATTTGAGATCCGTAAGTTTGACAGCAGTCCATTAATAAATAATTTTAGTTATCTTTGACATTAACGAATTTTACTTTTAGGTAACACTAAGTTTAAAATGGTGTGATTCTCAAAAAAAAAAAAAAAAAAATTAAAATAGTGTGTGAGACACGTGATCAAGAACCCATGCATAATTCTCTCCAAAAAAAAATAAATAAATAAAGCTTAAGAATCGTGCATTACCCTCCTGGCACATAGAAACACAAACAAAAAGGCCTTTGGAGCTAGTTTTTTTATTTATTTTTTTTGGGAACCTTTACAGCTAGTTTATTTGCTCATTTACTTAAAAACATTTTATATATCACTTTTTTGTTTCGACGATAATGCTTTCTAGAAAATAAGTCATTTTCCAAAAGTATTCTCAATAAAACTATCACATTTTCCATGTTTAGTAGTAACTTTAAATAAGTTGAAAAACAAATTCCTAATTTCATTTATTTAGTTTACTGTGAAACTGAATTATTTTCCATCAACATTCATGAATACCATATGAGGTGTGCACCGTTTCCAAAGATGCTAGTAACAATGGGAGGCATGCACTATTGTCAGTTGCAATAACAATGTACTAGACAATAGACCCTAGGTTAATATCGTATTTTGTCCTGCTATAAATTTCAATAGAAGTTGTAGCCAAAAATGAAGGATCTCATGGTTTTAATGGTCATACCTCATTTTGTGTTCATTTTATCAAATTTTATGCAGTTGATTGAATTTCATTAAACTTCAATTGAAATCTAACCATGTGATTGGATTAATTTTGGTACTAATTATAAGATCTTGAAATTCCTTTAATTTGGTTGGTTATGGATAAAAACTGCACTTGATTTGAATGAGATGTCACTAATTAAAAGAACTTACCCAATTTGCATTTTAATTGTGAAAAAAGCACATAATTTACTTGCTCTATATCAGTCTTTAAGGGTCTTTCTTAGAACCTGTTGTGCCAAGAGCATTGGGTAACAAGATTTACTTGCCAATTATCCAAGACAAGAAAAACATATACCACTCTCTCAGTATTGGCAAGTATCATTCCATATTTGATGATTATTCTTCCAAAAACATTCATAATGTACAGGAACCGATAATTCGCTATTGGATTCAAGACAGGCCAACACTGGCTTTAAACAAAGACCTTGAATGGTGATTAAGAGAATTCCTCTCTCTCTCTCTCTCTCTCTCTCTCTCTCTCTCTCTCTCTCTCTCTCTCTCTTAAGATTTATAATTGATTATAGAGAGTTAGATTGAAATGTACTAGTGTTGCTTTTCTTTTTTCCTTCCCTGTTTGTTTTAACCCAAGTTCTTTTAGTTATCGAAAATGATCTCTCTTATTCAGAGTTTTGAACAAAATTTATAGTTTTTTTTTTTTTTTTTTTTTTTGGAGAACCTTCGTTAAAAAAAAATAAAACTAAGTAACAAAAGAAGCACACCATCCCTACAAACATCATTTTTTTTATAAACCAAACAAGAAATTCCAAGTGGTGGCTATTATGCCCATAACATAGAGTTCTTTGTGGAATTAAATTAGAATACTTGCATTAGAAAAAAAGAAGCATACCGGGTGGTGGCTATTGAAAGGTGCAGCAAAACTATTTTATATATATGTATATAAAAAGATAGGTTGTAATAATGATGTTTGAGTTTGGAGAATATGGTTTCATAAAATGAAAATTCAAGTTCTGAAATTTTTTAAGTGAAAATTCGAAAATCAGAATTTTCTAGAATTTTCTAATGACTGTTCAGAAAGGGTGAAAATGTTTGAGGCCTTGTTATCGGTTTTATGAAACATTTTAACTCTCCATACATGCCTTTTGATGAAACATAACCTTATGAGTATAAATAAAGACTTATATTCACTCAAAATAGTAAGTTTAAAAGAAAGACAAGAAATAGTAGGTTTGAAAGAAACACAAAAAAACCCGTGGTCATTCTCCAGAATTGCTATCTGTAAAACCCAGCATCTTAATTGTATCTTAAGAACAAATTTGCGATAACCCTTTAACAACAATAATGTGAGGGGAAAATATGGTATAAGGACAACGACATAGTGCCTTTAAGTTATCTAGTTTCTGTTTGTCTTTTGTGTTAACCTTGTTCTTCCATTATTACTTTGTGTAATATCCCCAACAAGAACTACCAAGGCAACGCCAAGACAAGGGTGGCGAGACAGTGAGGAAAAGCTCTGTGGTGGCTCTAGCTATCTCTCTCTCTCTCTCTCTCTCTCTCTCTGCCAATCAAGCCTAGGTCTCTACTCTCTCTTCTTTCTATTGGGTGATTGGATTTGTTTTTTAAGGAACATGTATATCTCGCATGCCCATTACATTAGTATTTTAACATTAGACTAACTGAAGTACTGATTTGGCAGGTATGTATAATTTAGAAAGTAAATTGGTTAATATAATAGTTCAAGGGATATCTTGGCCACAAGTCCAAAGTTCAAGGGGTGTATGAGCATTTTTCCCCTTTTCTTATGAATGTAAACAATGAAATGATATATATGTATACACACACACACACATGTGTATTTGTGTGCACGCGCATGCATGAAAGAAGCTTACTGTTCAAATTCCCTCTCTTCTTGTAATTATTGAATTATAAATAAAAAATAAAAAATTGAAATTATGAAATATTGGTTAGGTTCAATAGTCCCCCGAAGAAAAAAAAAATTTTTGTCTTCTCTCTGTAAGGAATAACAGTGGAAGGAAGGGGTACCTAAGAGATGATGGAGATATGTGGTTAAAAGTGTCTTCATGAGCAATGGTGTGACAATCAACCTTCAAGCTTGAGCTAAGGGCTCTCAAAGATGGGTACTACTTGCCTAGAAATTGAACTTGATTCTCTTACCACTGTTTGACAGGCCACAAATGCATTGACCCCTTGTGATAACTTAGATTAATTAATTAGCCCAGTTTTTAATTAATCAAATTAACATGCAATATCACGTGGCAGCACAAACAAATCACCAAACTAAGTTAAGCATCAGAAAATAAATAACACGGTAATTTGTTCACGAATGGAGAAAACCCTTACGGCAAAAACTCCACCGGGTGATTTAAGGTCACCACTCCCGAAACTCCACTATTATCACAACAAGCAGTTACAAGTAAGGAATTCCAGTACCTCACCAACCTACAGTTGAACTCTTACCCCAATACCCAATTGGACTTGTTCTGTAGTGACAGTTTCTCCTTTCAATGCACGGCTCCCAAGTACGTGACTAACCAGATGCGCGGATCCTAGTACGCGACTTCAAATACCAACTAGAGAGAGAGAGAGTTGGCTGCAAAGTTCTTCAAATCATCAGAGATGAACTAGGGCACAAACTTTGTCTTTCTAATCACAAATTGCATGAACAACAAGTTCTCAAAGAATGTGCAACTTGTATCATCTGCTTCCTTTCTTGACGACCCTTAAAATAATCCTTTTATATGTCTAGGGTTAGGAGAAAAGAAGTCCCAAAGACACACTCACGGATTAGACTTGAAACAGACTTGGAAATATGTTTTCTTTAATTCTCGACAGATAGAGGTGTCGAGAGGTGTCGAGAAGCTGTCGAGGCTCGGGCAAAACAGCTTCTTTAAAGCTCGATAGATGCATCTGTCGAGGTATGTGTCGAGCTTTAAAAACCTGCACTTCCTTGCTTGTTTCTTGGACAGACTTTGACGGCTTCAACACTTAACCTTGAACCACTGTTTCTTGAAGTGTTAAACTCATCCTAAATCTACCCAATTACAAGTAAAGTGTGTTTTGTCTAAGGATAAGCCAATTACATAAAATAGTGACATATGTTCACAGACTTGAACTACATATGTCCTAACAATCTCCCCCTTTGGCAATCCGTGACAAAACCACAACATGCAAATGAAGATATGAGAGAAGTCATAAATCACTCAACTCATATTCACTTGTTACATACAGTAAAATCTATCCTAACACAAACTCTTGAAAAACTTTGCAAGAAGAGAGTTCATGGCAAGAAGACTTTGACAACCTGTATTTCTGAAACACTTATAAACAAAACACATCAAGGCATCTTTGTGTGAAACAGAAATAATAGATTGCATACAAGTAAAGAAACATGTGTATAAAGACTGAAAAGAAACAACACATGTAAAGGTAGGTGAAAGAAAAACATACATCATCATATATAAGAAGAGAATAAATACAATGTATGTCAATACATGATCAAAGTATCTCTGAACATATGAGAAAAGAAAAAATACATATGATCACCTCACTACATCCCTCAATCCACACTCCTCCTAACAAAAATGTCCTATGCTAACACTCCCCCTAAGTATGACAACTCTCATACAAAACTACTCCCCCTTTTTGTCACGAGTGACAAAGGGTAGAGTGTCAAGTAGACATCTCATCCGAAGAGTTCGCATCTCCATCATCATCATCATCATCGGCGGAAGCATCATCATCATCGCCATCATCATCAACCTCGGTCTCAGTCGACACATGAGGTGGCGGAGGAGAAGCCTCTGGAGCAAAGCCGCCCATGGTCTCCTGTTGCCTGGCGATACGACCAACACGGATGTTCACCTGATACAACTCCGTGGAGAGTGTATCTAGGCGAGCATCCATGCGCTGTAGCTGCGCCATGATGTCTCCTAACGTGACGTCGCTCGAGGAGGAAGAAGCAGACGCACGAGCTGATCTGGAGGTGGCCGGACGAGTGGAAGGAGTGGCACCATCTGTCTGTCGCGATCGGAACTGTGCCTCACTACGTTTTACGGTAGCGGAGTCTATGGCAGACATGACGTGGTAAGGATCGAACGAGGGGAAAGGGATGGAAAAACGGCTCAGGATCCTCGTGATAACGGAAGGGAAAATGAGCTTATCACGGGTGGCCGTATCTCTATAGACATCTATGATGGAAAAGATAAAGTGTGAAGGAAAGTCTATAGAAAGATCCTCTAAAAGGGACAACAAAAATCGAGCGCGAGGCTCTGTGATAGAGTTATAGTGAGAAAGTGGGTGCAAAACAAAAGTCATCACCATGTTAAGAAAGCGAGGACCTTTAGCAAAAGGTCGACATGGTGTGTACATATGATCTCCCCAAGAGGACGGACGCTCACAGAACGCCGAGATCATCTCGTCTTTGGACACAGTCCAGAGACGCTCACAGCTAGGGTAATCAGGATGATCCACCCTAGGGACATGAAGAACCTCAGAGACTAACTCTAGGGTGACACAAAAGCGCGTACCTCAGACGCAAGAGTAGAAAAGAGGTACTAAAGAATCTATCACGTGGATCTTGGAGTAAAACTCCTGTATCAACACGAGAGGAGAGGTGACCGGGACGTCACACAGTGACTCCCATCCCCGAGAGTGAATGACATCGGGAAGGTCGGTGTCGGCAAAGTCTGCCAGGACAACGTGGTGTTCCGAATAAACACCGCATTTAGAAAAGTTCTCCGAGAAGTCCTTATGGGCTTTCTCATCACGGAACCGGACAGAAAGAGGGGTAAAGTCAGAGGAAGACTGTCCCTTAGAACGCAGAGGGTTCTGGGACGGAATGGACTTACGTTTAGGTGCCATAGACACTACTAACGCAACCATAGAGAGGGGGAAAGAGAAAGAGACACAGAAAAGTTCCAAACAGTTCAATATTGGCAGAATAATATTGAAAAGAAAGAACGTATGCATGAAGAATGCATGAACATGTGACATGCAACATAAAACCATCATGGGCTCAGCCCAATCCAAACCTAACAGCACACAATCGATAGGCACACATCTAAATGCATGAAAATACAATTAGAATGCTAATGTGATGCAATGCATGTGATTTTGAAGATCAAAACTATCAAACCAACCCAAGAATTTCATGAAAACCCCAACAATTTTGAAAATTCCCAAAAATTTTTAAAAACACAAAACCTAGGGTTTTAAAACAATGAAATGCATGAATATGAGGGATAAGACGCTTACCAAGAGATGAAGATCGCAAAGAACACTTGAAAACGCCTTGGGAAGAGGTTTGGAGGGAAAATGAGAGATTTTGAAAGTGAGAACAGAGGTTTTGAGCGAGAGAGATCGAGCAAGTGAGAAACAAAATCGCGAACGCTCAATATATAGCCTCTCAGTAATTCTCGACAGATGATGCTATCGGGAGGTGTCGAGACTGCTGTCGAGGTCATGTGTCGAGAAATGCACATGGACAGATGAAGTTATCGAGATCAGGTATCGAGGAAGAAGAAACAAACAAGAAGTAACCTCGATCGATCCAGAAGTTATCGAGAAGCTATCGAGCAGACAGAAAGTTTCTCGACCGATCCAACAAGTGTCGAGGTATCTGTTGAGACTACGATAAGAAAGAGTCTAAGGATCTCGACAGATAGCCTATGTGTCGAGAGGTATCGAGGAGGTGTCGAGATGCCTTTAAAAACAGTTTTTCAAAAGAGGAACAACACAGACATGAATGCAATCATGCATGCAGCTCAACCAAGGATCCAATCAACACATTAAGCTCTCAAAATCATCTCTCAACAAGAAAATTGATGTACATGTATCTCAAAACACGCACACACACACTAAACAAGTCTAACCAATTTTATATTTCAAAAATAAGTCCAGACAGTTTAGTGAGCATACATTAAAGCATGTAAACCTTGTGATGGCCAAATCATATTGTACCTGCACATGTATCAAGAATAGCAAAGAGTGTTGCGTGTCGTGTGTGAGAACATCGCAAGATTGGATAAGTGTCAATGTTATGACGATTTGAGATATGAGAAAATCACTTTAACTCACACACAATCATAACCGTTTGATGGGGACTATCACCTTCGAGGTACATCCTATAACTCCCACATCTCCTAGAAAACACGCTTGCAATCATATTTTAAAGCATTTTTGATCTTTTTGCTTTCTATATCTTTGCATATTTTCTTTTTAACAAGCATATCATGCATGGGCATACAAGAGAAAGAAAAGAAATACTCAATTATGTTAAGCTTTTGACACTGCACTTTTGCTATGCCGAAGCATACAGGTGTCATTGACATTGCACTTTTGCTATGCCGAAGCATACAGATGTCATATTATGATTGGCGAGTAACAGTGGTGAGATGGTTATTTATGCCTTTCTCTTAGGATTTTCTAGTTCAACCCGTCAAAAAGAGTGATATGAGTGTTAAGAAGAAGAGATCACTTAACCTTAGTCATCACAAACAAAGAGCTACAAAGCTCACTTGCTTAGTTGTGCGGAAGAATGCTCATCTAAGCTATAAGTGATACAAAGTTTAGAAAACTCTGTTTCAATGGCCATATCAAATGTTCACATGAACTAATGCACACTAACTCACACTGTTTTTGTATTTTTCAATTTTTCAATTTTGTTTTTTTTTTTTAGAGAAGCAAAAATAAAACACAAAACTGAAAACACACAAACAAAAACATGTAAAGCAAAACAATGCATAAAACTAGACTGACTCAAAACAGTAAAGAAACACACAAGTGATGCAACACACAAAAAGAGGAGAGAAGAAGTGACTGAAATCACTTAGATCCCTTTGCCTTCCACACCTTGGAAGAACCTTTCCTATTGGTCGACTCTTGAACCGGTAATGAGGGAGAAGAGTTTAGCCCGTTCAAGTTCGAAAGGAACATGAGAGCTTTAAGAATGTCTCCAATTGGAGCGAGAGAAGACTGAAGCTGATTCTAGCTCCCAGATGCTATTGTGCCATTGCTCTGTTGAGTGGCATGCCACTTGTAGCAATTAGGTCTTGTGTGACCGGCAACACCACAATGATAACAGAGATGCGGTTTCTTCTGTTTGGCCTTTTGAGTGTTAGTCTTCTTAGTCCTAGGATTTCTAGATTTCCTTTTCTCAATTTTAGGGGGTACTCCTAAGATGGACTTACCCTTGTCTACGTTCTCACTAGCTAATTCAGTTTTAACATTCTGTTCTTCATTTTCAATGTTATTAGCAGGTGAAACAAACACAGTAGTACTAGAAGTAGGAGTATTAGAGAGAGAGAATTCATACCCCAATCCAGTACGATCTGAAGAATATCTTTGAGCACTCAGCATCTCGTCCAGTTTAGCACTTGACGTCCTCTCCAGTTGTGCTCTGACTTGAAACAGTTCCGCTTCAAGCTTCTTGGTCTTTTCAACCAAGAAATTGTTCTCGAACCTCAGTGCTCCAATGGTCTGATTTGCTTCATCAACCTTTATGAACAACTCCTCACGGTTGAGTTCCACATCACTGAGCTTCTTGGTGGCCAGCCTATAGAGTTTCTTATGCTTCTCAGAAAGCTTGTATAGCTTCTCATAGGCGGTATGGATATCATCTTGATCATCCATAATTTCACACTTGGAATCCACCAATTCTTCTTCTTCATCCACTTTTTCATTAACCCCATCAGTAGGATTAACAGTGGCAGTGAAGGCATTCAAGATTCCGTCGTCTTCATGTTCGGAATCGTCCTCGGGCTCTGTGTCGCTTAAGGTAACAGCAAGTGCCTTGCTCTTCCCTATGCTCTTGAGGTACGTAGGACACTCTTGTTTCATGTGTTTGAAGCATTGACACACGAAGCATTTTGGTCCAGGGGGAACAATGTACTGACCGCCATCCTTGACATCCTTCTTCCCTTTATCTGAATTCTTGAATTGTGAAGAACTGGATTGTCTACGGTCTTTGTTGAAGCCCTTTCTGTTGGCATTCTTCATAAACTTCTTGAATTGCCTTGTGATGTAGGACTTCATCTTGGAATCTTCATCATCTGACGAATCATCTGTATCACTGCTCTTGGCCTTTAGTGCAAACTCTTGCCCTTACTTGACTTGCCTAACCTAGTCAGCCCTAACTCATAGGTTTGCAAGTTTCCAACCAGCTCAGTCAAAGGAATTCTGTCAATATCCTTCGACTCTTCGATCGCCGTGATCTTAGCATGGAATCTTTCGGGCAGCGATCTGAGCACCTTCCTTACTATCTTGGGTTCAGGGATAGTTTCTCCAAGATTAAAGGCTGAGTTTACTATGTCCTTGAGCTTGGCATAGAACTCATCAAATGACTCATCCTCTTCCATCTTAATTTCTTCAAAGCGTGTGGTAAGCCTTTGCAGCTTTGAATCTTTGACAGCCTTAGTGCCCTCATAGGTTGTCTGGAGGATGGTCCATGCTTCCTTAGCAATTTCAGTTGAGGAAATTTTCTTGAACTCCTCATTGGTGACTGCACTGAATAGGGCATTCAATGCTCTGCTATTGAAGTTAGCCGCCTTGATCTTAGCATCATCCTAGTCGGCCGGCGCTTCTGTAGGCTTGATCCAGCCTATCTCCATAGCTTGCCACACTTTCTCATCTAAAGACTGCAAGAAAGCTCTCATGCGTACTTTCCAGTATGCATAGTTAATGTCATCAAATAAAGAAGGTATAATAAGAGATTGTCCTCTATCCATGACAGCAGGGGTCAAATGGATCACACATAGAAGATTGAACCCTAATCAGAGTGTGCTTGCTCTGATACCACTTGACATGCCACAAATGCGTTGACCCCTTGTGATAATTTAGATTAATTAATTAACCCAGTTTTTAATTAATCAAATTAACATGCAACAGCACAAACAAATCACCAAACTAAGTTAAGCAGCGGAAAATAAATAACACGGTGATTTGTTCACGAATGGAAAAAATCCTTACGGCAAAAACTCCACCGGGTGATTTAAGGTCACCACTCCCGAAACTCCACTATTATCACAAGCAGTTACAAGTAAGGAATCCCAGTACCTCACCAACCTACAGTTGAACTCTTACCCCAATACCCAATTGGACTTATTCTGTAGTGACAGTTTCTCCTTTCAATGCACGGCTCCCAAGTACGTGACTAACCAGATGCACGGATCCCAGTACGCGACTTCAAATACCAATTAGAGAGAGAGTTGGCTGCAAAGTTCTTCAAATCATCAGAGATGAACTAGGGCACGAACTTTGTCTTTCTAATCACAAATTGCATGAACAAGTTCTCAAAGAATGTGCAACTTGTATCATCTGCTTCCTTTCTTAACGGCCCTTAAAATAATCCTTTTATATGTCTAGGGTTAGGAGAAAAGAAGTCCCAAAGACACACTCACGGATTAAACTTGAAACAGACTTGAAAATCTGTTTTCTTTAATTCTCGACAGATAGAGGTGTCGAGAAGCTGTCGAGGCTCGGGCAAAACAGCTTCTTTAAAGCTCGATAGATGCATCTGTCGAGGTATGTGTCGAGTTTTAAAAACCTACACTTCCTTGCTTGTTTATTGGACAGACTTTGACGACTTCAACACTTAACCTTGAACCACTGTTTCTTGAAGTGTTAAACTCATCCTAAATCTACCCAATTACAAGTAAAGTGCGTTTTGTCTAACGATAAGCCAATTACATAAAATAGTGACATATGTTCACAGACTTGAACTACATATGTCCTAACACTGTTGATATTATTAAACCAAGGAAGACCATTAATACTTTTTTTAGACTTATTATAGATGAGTGTATGTCTAATAGGAATGTGAATAAAACAAGCTTAGTCATTTCTATATAGAGGCTAATGGATGCACAGATTTCCTTGATAATGTTGGGTATACAAGTGTGAGTAAAGTCTCACATTGAATAATGATAAGAAGAATGAGTGGATAATATATATAGTTGAGTTCATACCCATTGAGATTAGGCATTTTGGTTAAAGTGTATCTCAATATGTTATATTAACTACTCAAAAAGTCTCCCCACTGTGTTTATCTTATATTGCACACACAAGGCTAATATTGTATATTTTGAAAAGCAAGTATGTAAAATAGGGAAAAAAAAAATATATATATATATATATATATAGAGAGAGACAGAGAGAGACAGAGAGACAGAGAGAGAGACAGAATTTTTATGCTTGAATATACATGAATTTTTTTATTTAAAGAAAAAAAACAGATTTTTATGCTAAAATGTTCATGAATTTTTGGGCCACAACAATAGGTACAAGCAAATCAAAGCCCAAATGAGCCTTTAGGTGTCTCAATAAGAATGGTCTTGTTGCCCACTTTGGGGGTCACAAGCCTATAGAGTTTCCAAAACACTGCCAAGCCATGAAGAACTCACCCGCCAAATGTGGTGGTCTTCTCCACTTCCTCTCTATCTTCTTTTTCTTAATTTCTTTTGTTCAAAGCTCTCTCTTTTTGGTTGGTGTGTTTAGAGATTTGTGTTTCAAATGTGGAATTTTTATTGGGTGTGGTCGAACAATATTTGTGTTTTAATTTGGGGTTTGTGGTATGTTTTGAGTGGATATTTTCAGAGGTTGGGTTTTGAGGATATTTCGAAGTGAGTTTATCGGGTTGTGTGGCCATGTGTATATGTCCTGTGTTCATGTATGAATGTGAATCTAAGCATGTGTAAACAAAACGTGTTCAAGCATAGGCATGTATGAGCAAAACTGACCGAAAGGTATGAGCTTTTATGTTCAAAAATGCATGCTTGTGTCAGTTGTGTGAATAAAAATGATGTGTACATGTTCTATTTATCTTTGTGTACAAATCTAGATATTTGAACATTAGCATGCTAAATAAAGGGGGGTAATAAATGCTACCCATTTTTAGTTTGAGCTTGTTGCTGTTTTTCCTTCCATTCTTGCTTTTTCCTTGAGTCTAGCTTCTGAGTTGTGCTCTATTGATAGCTGAAAAGGGAACAACTTTAGATTAGACCTTGAGCTTGAAATGGAAAAGTGACAAGAGAGAGTGGGAACAAAGTGAGGAAATTTTGTTGGGTTTTCTCTGCCTTGTATCCTCACTCATTTCCTTTATTTTTGCGTCCAGCCTGCTTTGTTGTTGTTGGTTATTTGTTGATTTTTGTTGGTTGTTGAGGGTGAATGGGAAAAGGAGTTGTCTTTGCTTGGTTTCTCAATTCAATAAGAAAAGGTAGGAATTTTTATGGAGCTTTGGAGGTTGTATGGCTATGGCTTCAGATTTTTGAAGGAAAGGAGGGTGTTTTCTTATACTTTGGGGTTGCAAAAGGGTTTACCATGAAGGAGAAGCTCGAAAAAATGTTGGATTTTTTTTTATTTTTTTGTGCTTTTGGTTTTGTTTTGGAGAGTAGAATGGTTGCTATTTTGTGTTGGTGGAAATGGGAAAAGGGTGGGATTTTGATGAGTGATTTCTATGGAGTTTGCACTAAAAGCTAGGTAAAGGGCTGTGTGTGGCTAAGTGTATAAGCAATGAATTGCAGGAGTTGAAATGAGGGAATGTAGGGAGGGTTTTACGAGGGGTTGTCTATTTATGGATATGAGTGGACAGAATGAAGGAATTTTGTAGTAATTTTTAGATCAGGCAGGAAGGTTGTTTTTTGGTGTTTGATGAGGTAGCCAAAGGCTATATGTTAGCCTCAGGAAGTGCAGAGACAGAGGTTCAAAATGAAAACCAATAGAAAATGAGAATAGCCAAATCAGGCCATGGAAGTGAGGGAAACATTCTTTGGGCGTATGCCTCCCAAGATGGGGCTAATGATTGTTCTCCCTTTGTTAGTAGGAGAAATAAACCTATTTATATGGGGTCTCCTAGGGTTCAAGGCTACACAACACTTAGACTATGTGTTGGTGGGTGGATTTTGGGCAGAGTGGAAAAAAAAAACAAGTGAAAAATATGAGAGAAAATGTTTGGGAGGGTTGTTTGGTTAGGTGAGGGAGAGGGAGTGAACAAAAGAATAGTCGCTTGTTTTTTGGGAGAAATTACAAGGTCCTTATAGTGGACCAGGTCACTGTCCACCATTACACTAGAAGACTCCCACTTGTTTAAAATTATTAAGTTAGTTTAACTATTTTTTTTTTTATCATAAGTTGACTCAACAATTTTAAATAGATAAAATTCTTTTAGTAGAAAAGTGACATAGTCCACCATAAGTATATAATTTCTGAATAGGAGAAAATAGAACTGAAAATAAGGTGTAAAACTTTGGACTAAAATACCTTCCCTTTGAGCACCAATACTAGGGATTGAAAGCCCCCAAAATGGTATTTTATACCATCAACTAACAAATACAATTCTTTAACAAATATGAACTAAATTTATTTATTTTAACCTATAGATGAGTTGGTAAAAAATAAAAAAAGAACAAAACAAACAAGAATAATAGAGGGTTAGGATTTAATTGTGTTGTTATTAATCTGAAGTTAAAGTTTTCAATTTTGATCTGTCGTATGTTTTGTTAACTAAATTAAATTGTGTAGAGAGAGAAAGAAATTTTGATGTATTTATTTATTGTAAACATGTTAGGTAATGGGTTAGATTGCCATAATGGCAATGTTTACACAATAAAACTCCTTTTAAAGGAAAAAAAAAATAAAGGCTTTAATAGATATTTAGGGTATTTTACGCAGAAAAATGAAACCATTAATCCTGCATTGCACCCTTTTTTTTTTCTCTACTTTTGAAGCTCATTTTTTTTTTCTTTGGGATGATATTTTAATTTCAATAATAAATCAGGATTCTTTTTTTTTTTTACTTTTTTGAGAAAAATAGCTACAATCATATATGGAAAGTATAGCATCTCATCACCAATATTAGCATTAGTCTTTTATCTTATCTTCCAATTTTTATTCATATGGTGTAACTAATACAACAACGTTGTTTATTTGGAAACTTGGAAATAGTAATACGGCACCGTTTTTGCTTTTTAAACTTGGTTATGCTAATACGACACCATTTCTTTTTATTTGAAAACTTTTTCGATTCAAAAACTTGGTAACACATAATCGTTTTTGCTTTGGAAACTATAGAGGGTATAAAAGTAATTCGGCCACCCGAAACCCTAAAATCCCTAAAACCATTCCTCATTCTCGAGCTGCAGTCCACAATCCACAATTCTGTTCTCCTTTGTGTTTTCTCCGTTCATTGTTCTCTGTATTTTCCTCCATTTGCTGTTGAGAGGTAACTGGTAATTGTTTCTGTTCATTTTTGCATTGTTTACTATTCATTCCACTGTTTATTTCTATAACTAAAGCTCTGTTTATTTCGAAGTAAAATATTTTCAAATGTAAAATGTTTTACGTGTAAAATATTTTACTGAAAATATTTTCATTTTACCGTGTTTGATTGCATGCAAGGAAAATCATTTACAAATTTTTGTTTTAATGTAAAACGTGAACATTTTTCTACCTCACAGTCCACCGGATCAGCGCATATCCAACCAACCAAATTAGAGCAATCTATTTGGAGCTATTAAAGGATCACCCCAAAGGCACAAACCCATGGAAAAAATAATCAAGATCTGCCACAATCAGATCTACCACAATCATCTTGAAAAACAACTGTAACCCATGAGAAAGGAGAAACAACTGCAATTTGCCACCAAAAAGAAAAATTAAGACCCATGAAAAACAACCCCACCCACGCCGTCCATCAAGCCACCAGATCAAACAAAAGAGACCCAAAATCCTTCAAACAACTGAGACCAAAATCCATCAATCCAAAAACTATTCAATCTCAATCACCAAATCCACCTTCAACCCACTAAAAGCAAACCCACAGCAACCCAACCTCCAGAAACCCAGCTAAACAATATTGAAGAAGGAACAAGATTGACAGTGGCGCTGAAAGAACTTGAAACTAGTGGTGGCACTGACGACGTGGAGCCAGTGATGGGTGCAACGAAGAAGGGAGAGCCAGTGATGTGTGGTGCCGAAGAGGGTGGATTGGAACCGGCGATGGGTGGGAGAGAAGAGCTAATGGTGGGCTGAGTTGTAGAGAGAAATCTAAGAAAGCGTAAAGTTGAGAGAGAGGAAGAGGCAGTGCATCAGGACTGAAAGAGTTCAATAAATATAAAATATTTTACCAATATTTCAAGTGTAGAATATTTACACAAATTTGACTTAGTTTGGTTAAGTGAAAATATTTTACTTTTAGATAAATATTTTACTTCAAAACAAACACGATAAAATGTGAAAATATTTTACATCGAAACAAACAGAGCGTAAATTAAGTTCTGACCCATATTCAATGCTTGGCGGTGATAAAAGCTCATTTATGTTAATTTAGCTCATTATAATTATATTATTCAGTTTATTTATGTTAATTATAATTATACGATCCAGATCATTTATGTTAATTATAATTATATATGATCCAATTTATTTATGTTAATTATGATCCAATTTTCATTTATATTAATTTAGCTTATTATAATTACATAATCCATATTTCATCTGGTCAACTAATTGGACTTAGATATCTGATCTTTTCAGCCCCATTGATGTAAGCTAATCTCAAGGTCCATTTTGTTGAATTCTATTATTTCAGAATGGCCCCCAAGGTTGCTAGAGTGCCTGCTAGGAAGAATAAGAAGGGCCTTACGAGTGCTGCGACATTCGGTGGATACATATGCCGTCACTGTCACTGCCACCGGGAGTTCAATGCCGATGGATACTCTGAATTCAATGCTCATCAGAGAGCCTGCCAAAATCTGGTAAGTATAAGTTTGGCTTTGGCAAGTATTTAAATGTGTATTAAATATTGATGTATCGCATTTCAATGGTACTGTTAAGTTAAGGTAAAAAAAAAATTGGATTATTATTTTTTACCTTAGCTTCACAATACCATTGAAATGCAATACAGCAATATTTAATACACATTTAAATACTTGTCAAAGCCAAACTTACACTTACCAGATTTTGGCAGGTTCTCTGATGAGCATTGAATTTAGAGTATCCATCGGCATTGAACTCCCGGTGGTAGTGACAGTGACGGCTTATGTATCCGCTGGATGTCGCAACACTCCTAAGGCCCTTCTTATTCTTCCTAGCAGGCACTCTAGCAACCTTGGGGGCCATTCTGAAATAATAGAATTCAATAAAATGGGCCTTGAGATTAGCTTACATCAATGGGACTGAAAAGATTAGATATCTAAGCCCAATTAGCTGACCATATGAAATATGGATTATGTAATTATAATAAGCTAAATTAACATAAATGAAAAATGGACCATAATTAACATAAATAAACTGGATCATATATAATTATAATTAACATAAATGAACTCGGTCGTATAATTATAATTAACATAAATGAACTGGATAATATAATTATAATTATAATGAGCTAAATTAACATAAATGAACTTTTATCATCACCAAGTATTGAATATGGGTTAGAACTTAATTTAGTTACAGAAATAAATAGTGGAATGAATACTAAACAGTGCAAAAATGAACAAAAACAATTACCTATTACTCTCAACAGCAAACGGTGGAAAACACGGTGAACAATGAACAGAAAAAACACAAAGAAGAACAAAACTGTAGACTGTGGACCGTAGCTTGAGAATAAGGAATGGTTTTAGGGGTTTTAGGGTTTTGGATGACCGAATTACTTTTATACCCTCTAATTTCTAAAGCAAAATCGATCCTATTTTACCAAGTTTCCAAATCGAAAAAATTTTCAAATAAAAAAAACGGTGTCGTATTAGTATGACCAAGTTTAAAAAGCAAAAACAGTGTCATATTACTATTTCCAAGTTTCCAAATAAAAAACGTTGTTGTATCAGTTACACCATATGAATAAAAGTTGGAAGGTAAGATAAAATACTAATGCTAATATTGGTGATGAGATGCTATACTTTCCATATATGATTGTAGCTATTTTTCTCAAAAAGTAAAAATAAAAAGAATCATGGTTTATTATTGAAATTAAAATATCCCAAAGAAAAAAAATGAGCAACAAAAGTAGAATAAAAAAATAAAAAGATGCAATGCACAATTAATGGTTTCATTTTTCTGCATAAAATTACCCTAAATATCTATTAAAGCCTTAATTTTTTTTTATTTAAAAGGAGTTTTATTGTGTAAACATTGCCATTATAGCAATCTAACCCATTACCTAACATGTTTACAATAAAATAAATACATCAAAATTTCCTTCACTCTCTACACAATTTAATTTAGTTAACAAAACATACAATAGGTCAAAATTGAAAACTTTAACTTTAGATTAAAAACAACACAATTAAATCCAAACCCTCTATTATTTTTGTTTGTTTTGTGTTTTTTTTTTTTTTCTTTTTTTTTACCAACTCATCTACTAGTTAAAATAAATAAATTTAGTTCATATTTGTTAAAGTATTGTATTTGTTGGTTGATGGTATAAAATACCATTTTGGGGGCTTACAGTCCCTAGTACTGGTGCTCTAAGGGAGCGTATTTTAGTCCAAAGTTTTACACCCTATTTTCAGTCTTATTTTCTCCCATTCAGAAATTATATAGTTATGGTGGACCACATCACTTATCTATTTTTCCAATAAAAGATTTCCATCTGTTTAAAATTGCTAAGTCAGCTTATGATTAAAAAAAAAAAAAAAAGTTAAACTGACTCAGTAATTCTAAACAAGTGGGAGTCTTTCAATGGAATGGTGGACAATGACCTAGCCCACTATAAGGACCTTGTAATTTCTTCCATAAAACAACCGACTCTACTTTTGTTCTCTCCCTCTCCTTCACCTAACCAAACAACCCTCCCAATCATTTTCTCTCATATTTTCCACTTGTTTTTTATCCATTCTGCCCAAAATCCACCCACCAACACATAGTCTAAGTGTTGTGTAGCCTTGAACCCTAGGAGACCCCATATAAATAGGTCTGTTTCTCCTGCTCACAAAGGGAGAACAATCATCAGCCCCATCTTGGGAGGCATACACCCAAAGAATGTTTCCCCCACTGCCACGGCCTGACTTGGCTATTCCCATTTTCTATTGGTTTTCATTCTGAACCTCCGTCTCTGCACTTCCTGATGCTAACATATAGCCTTTGGCTACCTCATCAAACACCAAAAATCAACCAACCTGCCTGATCTGAAAATTACTACAAAATTCCTTCATTCCGTCCACTCATATCCATAGATAGACAACCCCTCTTAAAACCCTCCCTACATTCCCTCATTTCAACTCCTGCAACTCATTGCTTATACACTTAGCCACACACAGCCCTTTACCTAGCTTTCAGTGCAAACTCCATAGAAAACACCCATCAAAATCCCACCCGTTTCCCATTTCCACCAACACAAAATAGCAGCCATTATACCATCCAAAGCAAAACCAAAAGCACAAAAAATAAAAATAAATAAATAAATCCAACAATTTTTAGAGCTTCTCCTTCACAGTAAACCATTTTTCAGCCCCAAAGTATAAGAAAACACCCTCCATTCCTTCAAAAATTTGAAGCCACAACCATACAACCTCCAAAGCTCCATAAAAATTCCTACCTTTTTCTTATTGAATTGAGAAACCAAGTAAAGACAACTCCTTTTCCCATTCGCCCTCAACAACTAACAAAACATCAACAAATAACCAACAACAACAAAGCAGGCTGGAAGCAAAAATAAAGGAAATGACTAAGGATAAAGGGAAAAGCAGGTTAAAAAAGAAGCGGAGAAAACCCAACAAAATTTCCTCACTTTGTTCCCACTCTCTCTTGTCACTTTTCCATTTCAAGCTCAAGGTCTAATCTGAAGTTTTTCCTTTTTCAGCTATCAACTGAGCACAACTCAGCAGTTAGACTTAAGGAAAAAGCAAGAATGGAAGGAAAAACAACAAGAAGTTCAAACTAAAAATGGGTAGCATTTATTACCCCCCTTTATTTAGCATGCTAATGTTCAAATATCTAGATTTGTACACAAAGATAAATAGAACATGTACATATCATTTTTATTCACACAAGCATGCATTTTTGAACATAAAAGCTCATACCTTTCAGTCAGTTTTGCTCATACATGCCTATGCTTGAACACATTTTATTTACACATGCTCAAATTCACATTCATACATGAACACAGGACTTATACACATGGCCACACAACCCAATAAACTCACTTCGAAATATCCTCAAAACCCAATCCCTAAAAATATCCACTCAAAACATACCACAGACCCCAAATCAAAACACAAATACTATTCGGCCACACGCAATAGAAATCCCACATTTGAAACACAGATCTCTAAACACACCAACCAAAAAGAGAGAGCTTTGAACAAAAGAAATTAAGAAAAAGAAGAGAGAAAGAGGAGAGGACCACCACATTTGGTGGGTGAGTTCTTCAGGGCCCATGGTAGTCAATAATCTCAATATTTTAGTAGTCAATTCAGTCCCTATTATTTACAACTTATAATTAATTTGATCCTTACTGTTAACTACTAACGAAAATTGCTTACGTGACAAACAGTATGCACAATTGGTACGCATATGTCTAGTAAAATAATATTTAATTGCAATTAAAAATACCACGTCATAAATTTAAAAAATACTAAAATAAGCCACATTAGACAAATAAAATAAAACATTTGACAAGGTAATTTTTTTTTTAAATCAAGTATTTCTTGCACTTTCTTAACAACCAAACACAACCTAAAAACACAAAATTCAAACAAAACAATCACCCCATCACAGTTAAAAAGATCCTACTAGATCATATCACAATAACTTCAAATCAAAATAAACCCCACCAACCACCATAATACCACCACCATTTTTCAGATCAGGAAATTCTGAAATTGTAGATTTCGATAGATTAAGCTTGTGTCAAGCTTCTCCATTAATTTTCAATAGCAATATTTGTCAAGCTTGTGTCGAGACTTAATAAAACAATTTTTCTTCACTTGTTTCTTGGATCAACCTACATGTCTTTATTGATACCACTTGGTATGTTTGAACAACATACTTTTTGATACATTAAACCCAACTTAAATCTACCCAATTACAAGTAAAGTGTATTTTATTAAAGGATTAGCTAATTACTGGGTAAGTGTGCAAAAATGCATAGAAGCAAAGAAAGCCAAACGGGTAGCACAAAGCAAGCATAACATCGCACGAAGTAGAAAAATATGTATTAAGCACACCAACATCACGAAGATGTATTTCACAAGCGGTTACATCCAAACAAGCCACAAGAGGAATGGATGCAACCACACGAGCAAGTGGCCCCAAAGACCAATTAGCACAAACCCATGAAGGGCACAAATCATGGCAAAGCCTAGATCTAGACAGGCAAACATGGATAAAAAGTATAAAAGCAAGCAAGCAAGCACACACATGTATAAAGGAAACGATCCAAACCCTTTTATATAGGCCTAGGTGTATGGGTGTAGGCCTAGACCACAAGATCTAGGTCTACACCACCCTACCTAAAGGGCCAAAACACAAGAAAGAGATATATCAAGAGACAAAAAGGCTAGAGAAGCACATGGCATAGCTACTGACATGTAGATCTAGACACATGAACATGGCATGGAGCACACATGGACATAGATCTAAGCATAAGCACAGCAAAAAGTGCATAAACACATGGATCTAGGCATAAACATGGCAAGAAGCACATAAACATGTGGATTTAAGCACAAACACAATATTTAGACATCTCCTATCCCAAGAAGGCTAGGCCAACATCATCAAAGTAATAAAACGTGTTACAATCGCCATTCCCCCCGCCTCCTAAAGAATTGGACTGTGATCTAAAATAAGACAAGGTAAAATCCTTTGAATAACATCTAGATAGTGTTCCTCCCAATCATGAGTGATCAAAGCTCTATCAATCCTTTGTACATAAGTTGTTTTGTTTTCCTTTGTTACTTGTACATATTTCCTTCATTTACTTCATCTCTTTGATGGAGTAGTTTCTTTTTAATACAAATGTTTCTTACCTATAAAAAAAAAATACCGGTTACCCTCTCTCTCTCCACCAAATCATTTGTTTCTTATTTTGCAGTACTTCTCTCTAATGTCTCTCCTTTGATGGCTCTAAACTTGCTAAGCAAATCTCAAACCACTTATAATGTCTCTCCTTTGATGGCTCTAAACTTGCTAAGCAAATCTCAAACCACTTATAATTGGCTAGGGTCATCTGCATTCCTATTAAACATTGAATTGGAAATGATCTAAGAAGTTCCTCCACAAATCCAAATGATGGTAATGGGTCCAAGCATCTCAATAATAGAATGATGATTTAATTTGACAAACCAAACAAACCACAGGGAGGGTCCACAATATATCTTATTAAAAAGTAAAATGGAATGTATATTTGAGGCATATTCCTCCATTCAAAAGCAAGAATTATACATCTAAACTTATATTTTTTACGTTTTGTTTGTTAGAAAGTCAAATATTGACCATGCATAACCAAATATAAATTAATACCCTAAGCTCTTAATGACATGAATAATCATATCTTTACTTTCTATATGCATATTGATGGTGGGGAATGTCTGAATAGGTATTCAATGCTTTTTTTTATTTCATCCAAAAAAAGTTACTTAAATAAAGCTTCTAATACCTACATGTATGGAAAATAAAGGTGTCAGCTCAAAAAGAAAAAGGAAAAAAGAAAGACTTGGGTCTAAAAGAGCCTTGCATGGTTAATACCTGAGAGGCATTTTTAATATGATAAAACCGATAAGCATCTTTTCCAAGCAAACCAGCATCAGCAGAATCCAGATCAGATCCACCATTAGCCCTGTCACTGTTAAAACACAGAGAACCAGGAAAAGGATTACTTGAACTAAGTTCTGAAGTAGAAAAATCAACCAAATACAGTTGTGAAGCACTCAAATTGCATTGAAAACCCTCAAGGATACATCTGGAGAGATCATACAACAGTGAAGAGAAGAATATTTGAAGGACATGCGATACACATGAGACTACCAAATAATGCTCTCATGCCTATTTTCCCTCAAGCTTCAAAGGAGCTTAAGGATTGTAATAATGTGACTTCAACATACGATGCAGGAATTCCAATGTGGCGTATTAATCCTGAGAAAAATGGGAAGATAAGGAAATGCTGCATTGTTAATAAACAAACAACCCAATTAACCAAATTTAAGTTCAAAATACATATGAATCTGGTTCATCCAATGATAATTGTTCAGCTGGACACCTAACTGATCACAATGGAGATACTACCAAATACCTTGGTTATCAATTGAAACAGTGGAAACCAACTGACATACAATTTTTTTTTAAAAGCAAACCTAACCATACCAACCATCCCAGTTTGTTCAAACATATAAACAGATTGGGGCCACCTTGACGACGACCTGATTCCATTAAAGATACTGCCAGATTCTTGGTTTTATTTAATCCTTTTCCACACAGCTTCACCCACCTTTTCTGTAAAAGCCACTCCAATCAACTTTCTGATTTTGTACAGTATATGCTCATGTAACATTTTTCTTAGAAGTGTTTGCAATAAAGTCTTGCTCGTATTTATCCTCAAATTATTATTTATTCTATCATAATCCCCTTAGACAAGCTGAGGGAATACAAAAATTCAACTAGAAACATATCTACCACTTTCTGCTCATTTTCTACGATCAAATATATTTTCAATACTGGTTAATGCCAAGAAGTTAGATAAGGCTGCAATGTAATGATGTTTGTAACTACACCAAACGTAAAAATTGCTCTCCTTCCCAACCGCTCCCAACACACACCCCCCCCCCCCCCAAAAAACAAAAAAAAGGCACAGACTCTATTTCAAGTTATCACATGCATAGCTAGAAGATAATATAGCACTGAGAGATGTCAGTTGTTATGATTTAAGTAAATATAAACAAGTGATGGCGCAAAACTTTCTTCTTACAATTGATGACAGGCTATCAAACGTTGGTAGTACGAAGCAAGGACCCAAGCACCTTAAGTGGTATATACCTTGGAATAGCCTTCCTCCAGTGATCACGAAGTGTTTCAACTGCCTTTTTACCACCCAAAAAAAAAAAGTTAAAAAAAGCTAAAAGATGAATAACAAAGTAAACCAAATTTCCTTCAATTTTTAAACCTGTAAATTACTAGACACTCTTTCTCCAGACAAACTTGATGCTAGTTCAAGGAATTCTTTAACTTCCAAATCATCTACAATTAGAAACCCAGGACTAGAGAGTGAAACTGAAATTTCTGATCTTCTTTGTAACTCTGAGACAGCAAATTGTTCCCTTTGGCTTCCCTGTCCAACATATGGAAATATAATTTGCATGATTAAAATTTTAAATTTAACTAGGTACAGGGTGGGCTATAAAAATAATCATAACACAATCAAAGGATTATTGAACTTAAAAAGATGAGTACAAAATTGATTTTGGTTCAAACTCGACTTTGGACCAAAAGCTTAAACGTTGTTTGTGTAAAAGGAAAATTGTACTTAAAAGTATGAGTATAAACTCAATTTTGGTTCAAAATTTGTTTACATAACGGGAATTTATATTGAAACTTTTAAGAATGTCCATACAAAAGCTTAAACTTGTAATAATACCTTGATTTAAACTTCAACTACCATTTGGACTTTGGTTGATGCCTATGAAGCACGGGTGCGTTTTAAGACTTGGGTGCGGGTGCGGGTGCAGGACTCAACAATTTTTTAAAAAGGTGGGTGCAGGTGCGGCGGGACTCGGCAATTAAAAAATTATTAAAAATATTTTTATTTATATTTTCTATATATTTTTACTATTAAAATATTCTTAAAAAACATATTACTATGCCTTGATTCACAAAACAAAGAAAGAAGAAGGCAAGAAACACAAAACAAAACACAAAACCAAAAAGAGAACACAAAAGAAGTAACAAATATTCAAAATAAAATTAAGGACAGATTTAGGGTGTTTGGGCCTCATTCAAAGCCGATTTCGGCTGTTCCAGCATGATTCATGGTTGATTTCGGCCGTTTCGGTCGCCGGCTGATACGGCCTGATTCTGGACAAATCGGCCCGGTTCGGCGTAAATTAGCGCAAATCAAGCCGAGTCGGCACGAATCCGTGAAAAAAAAAAAAAAAAAAAAAAGCTCAGACGCCGCACCGACGCGCGGGCAACCACGTCGGCTGTGTCGAACTTGGGTGCGGTACCCTCCCAACCACGTCTGTGCTTTCTAGGTTAATGCACCAAACCAAGAGTTCTCAAAACAATACACTTATCAAAAGGCCAATTTCCTCATATACGCTTTCATCTGCATAAGTTATGGAACAGGTCACTACAGACATTGGCATCTGATGCATACCTCTACTTCATTGCAAATTTTTTTTTTTTTTTTGTTACCATGAAATTGAAATTTAACAACTTAAACTATTTTTTTTGTAACCATTTATTGCAAATTCATAGTTTAAAAGTTCAATATGAAATTGGCAAAAAGAATCAGTCTACTTGAAACAAATACAAGTTAAGGAGATTGCTTGAGCTCCTTGGTCAACAAGCTCAATAGAAAATGCTAGGTGTCATTAAAAGCAGCAGCAGTTATACCTCGAGTGCAGATTGGACATTATTATTTGCTATTGTAACATCCTTATTTTCAGGAATATCTTTGGGTGGAGATGCAGTGAACCGCTTTGCAATAGGGTCCTCTACAAAACAAGCAAAGTTGACAAAAATTTATTCCACATAGAATCTGCAGAAGTAGAAGTTGATCCATTAGCTTAAATATAATCAAACCCTGTTTGACTTGGGGCTTGGTCATCATTAATTGAAAACCCAATTTCAATTTAGTAGTGTTACATGAAAACAAAAAACTTGCCCTCCACACCATTCTTATAGAAGGGGGTGCCATTTGAGGTAGAGATCATTGACAAAAGTTCTAGCTAAATTGTTACCATGGAAATATGCACCTAACCACATCATAAAGTGTGATATAATAAAATAAAATGGCATTGCATACAACATTATGCAATTCCTTACAGAGTAGGAAGAAGATTACAGTGCCTGACCATCATAACTGAAAAACCTAAATTCAATTCTATAATCATATGTTGTATGATAAAAGTTTGGTCCTCCAAGCCATGGTTAGGTAAGTGTCCATCTTCTCTATGCAACAAGTAACTACAATCTCCATGCGCCAAGTGGCTACCCTTTATTAAAGACTTGAATAAATTACATGATTTCCCTATAGTTTGTGGTGATTAAAATTTAGTCCCTAAATTTTTTAAAAAAAATTAACTAAAACCATTAACTTTTTTTAAATTGTTACAATTCACACCTCTCAATTTGTCTCTATTAACTAAAAGTAACAGCTATTCGTATAAGTTGTGACTAATACATACCTTAACACAAAACCTCATTTCATGTGAAACTATAAGACCTCTAGTAGACTACATGAAAATAGTAAAATTGCGTAATAATTGGTCGATAGTTATTGGTGGCAAAAATTCACAATAACACTCTTTTTTCTTCATTTTTTTTGCCAAAGTTTATTTTTTATTTTTGATAATTCAATAGTTGATGAATGTGGGAAGGGGGGGGGGGTGCTTTAATCTTGGATGTCTTCGTTGGAAATACCAAAAGGTGTCAATTGAGCTGCAAGGCTCTTGGCCTATTGCCAAAGTTTCAAAAAATTTTAAAAAATACTAAAAAAATAATATTCAACTACCAATTGCTTTTAAAAATCTAATATAAGTTTCAAAATTTATATTATTTTAATAATCTGCTTTAATTTTTTGTTTTAATAATAAAATTTGGGTTGTACACGTCGTGCTTGCATTATGTGACTCATTATAAGTATATTAAAATTATTAACATAGTTTGCTTTAAGTGAAACTCTATTATCAATTTTTTAAAACTAAAAAAAAAAAAAAAAATAGCAAAGAAAAAAAACTACTTTGATTAAAAATAAATTATCAAAAAGTTTCAATTTGTCGTGTAACTTAAAACCATTTTTTTATATTTGATTTTAATTATATTATAGAAATATTTTCTTTAGTTTGCATATGATTCTTAATTACGCAGTGCATCATGAGATTGGTTAGAAATATTTACTTAATTAAATAGCCCCATCCCCTCCCCACCCCAGGAGCACTTGAACCTGGGTCCTCAAACACACCCCCCCCCCAAGCCTTATAGCTTAGGGAAGTAGCAACTCACCCAACATGCCAGTGCATCATGTGTGCTAACAGTAGTGTTACATATAAAAAATAACTAGACATATTTACGATTCATAAAAATCAATCACTTGCATAACATATTTTGGTAATTCAACAAAATCCCCTCTAGCTAAATATTATAATAGAAAAATGAATGTAATCTATAGAGGAAATGATACTGCATACAACATTCTGTAAATGCTCCAAACAAATATGTTTGAGACAAACTGATGTATCATCAAGAAGATTTTGTCATACAAGAATCAATTTAACGATTTGGATGTTTAGAAATTATCCAAGTGAAAATCTGAAAAGAAAAAAGGTATCATTTATCAAACAACAACTAAATGACTCAATATTTTTTAAGTATTTCAAAGCAAACCAGTACCTTCTAGGACCAACCACCACAGATTACCAAAGTTTGACTTGCCATCAAACCCACCAATTAATAGATGACATGAACCAATGGATGTCATAGTCTCATAGAGTGGTATGCCCAAGCAGCAGGGGGCTCGTTGCCAGTCAGTAAGCACTTCCATTGTGCAGACACTTATTTGCCAAAAATAAACACAAATTTTTCAATAAACAACCATATATGAAACAGTAATTTCTACAGCTTGTTTCACCCCTGCTAGCAAAATTTCACTGATGACATGCTGAAATTGGTTTTACAGGTGTTGTTGTTATTGTTAATATTATCATTTCTTTATAGAAAAAAAGAAGTAAAAATCATCTTGTGAAAGTTGCAAGCATATCATATATCCGATACTATCCATCATTGTATCCACTGCTCAGTTCCACTGGTAACAAAAGGACCATAAAAAATAGTCATACACGTAGTGTGTTGCTTATTTCTAAAACAAGTTTTGAGATATCTATGTTACAACATAGGGGCTTTTCCATGAAACCAAACAATGCATGCATTATTGTCAGATAATCAACCATTTTTGGCTACAACATGTTTGAACAGCACCCACTAGGTATCTTGTGAGATGCATGTCCATGGAGACAACAAGTAGAAAAAAAAGAAAAATGTTGTCACTGATGTCCTTTAATCTATGGTTCTGAAAATAACCTCTCTCACACCACTATTTTTTATTTTTGAATTTAAAAGGTAAAATGTAATTTCACATGTAAATGTCACACTTCGAAGAAAACTGTTTACAAAAAAAAACAAACAACTTTATGCAGGTAATAGTCAGAATATGCATAGCATGAACAATATAGAACGTTCATTAACATCATGACGACACATCCAGCACATATCTGCTAGGAATCCAACCAGCAAAGTTGTTAGGCACTCACCCCGATCTAAAACAATGCAATCATTGTAGTAAATGTCATAACGACTCAACCAACCACCAGTCCCATGCCCTCCAAATAACAAAAGCTGCAAAGAAAAAATTTTAGCAGTAACGTTTAAGGAACTGTAAGGAAAAAAGTTTCAGCACTGACACAACAACACATGAACAGTAATCAACAAGGAGAATATAAAGGCTGCTGAAGATGTCGTTACATAGTGCCCTCCAGAGGTCACAGTATGACCACAGCGAGAAGAAGGAGCTTGACCTGGAAGCTTCAACTGGGTGCATCCAGGTGTTTCATTTTCTTCCTTCCACAACAAAGAAATGACATAAATTCAACTTAGAAAACTTCTAATAGAACCTTTTTTATTATTCTCTAACACTCAAGAACTGATTGAGAAATATTACTTCAAAAAAAGCATATGCAGGCAAGGATTTCTTATAAGTACTTATTAGAAGACAGAAATACACCTCATTGTCAAATAATCATGGACTTCTCCACAAATTAAATTCAGAGAATAGTTTCTTAATAGTATTTATCATAAACAAATTTACATAATACATCCATTAATCTATAGAAGAGATTCATTCATTTTAAGCATGTTTTGGCAGATGGCTTTGTACACTGAAATTCAACCACTGATTTAAACTTTTTTTTTTTGGATAGGTATGAAAAACTTGTATTAAAAAGAAGCTACTCCATCAAAGAGATGAAGTAAATGAAGGAAATATGTACAAGCAACAAAGGAAAACAAAACAACTTATGTACAAGAAAAAAGTGAATCTAAAAACAGCAGAATGGATTTCGAAGAAGTAAAACCCCACACACGAGACCAATCAAACAAAGTGCTCACAAATAACTCTAAGAAATTATCCCCAGAAAGCACCGAATCTTCAAATATGCGATTATTTCTCTCCCTCCAAATAATCCACATCACACAATGTGGTACCAAATTCCAAACATGTGAAGAATGCTTCCCCAACCAATTCCTCCAACCGACTAGCAAGTCAATAACTCTTTTGAAAAGATTTGGGGTTGGTTTGTAATATTATTGAAGCTGTGTTGGGCTAAAGCTTTGGGAAATTTGATGGGCCTAAGTGTTCATGCCTATATAAATTTCAGACTGGGCTTACTTTACACACACGGATTGGGCTTAAATTTATTTAAGTGTTTGGGCATGTTGGGCTGGATTTAATTGAGTCTTTATTTCATTTCTTTCTCAAATTAAAATCTCCCTCATCAGATTAACCTAATCTTCTCTAACCCATAGCACCCTCTTTCTCTCTAATTCCACATCCTTTTCTTCTCTCAAAATCAACCAAAGCTTCTTGGTTGGACCTTCATGGCCGAAACCTCAACTCCTCTTTCTCTTCGCCGAAGCTCTCTCCTCTCAAGATCTTACACTAAACTCACTTCTCTAAATCGAAGCTCCACGTCTCCACCGCCAACCACCATGACCAAAGGTGGTGTTCTTCTCCTCTTCCTCTCTATTTTCTTTTTCTTAATTTTTCTGTTCAAAGCTCCCTCTTTTTGGTCAGTGTGTTTGGAGATCTGGATTTGGGTTTGGATTTCAAAGGTGGGATTTTTATTGGGTACGGCCAAAAGGTGTTTGAGTTTTGATTTGGGGTTTGTTTCGAGTAGGTATTTTCTGGGGTTGGGTTTCGAGGACATTTCAAAATGAGTTTACTGGGCTGTGTGGCCGTGTGTGTATGTCCTGTGTATATGTATAAATGAGAATATGAGCATGTGTAAACAAAATGTATTCAAGCACAGGCATGTGTGATCAAAACTGACAGAAAGGGATGAGCTTTTATCTTAAAAAATGCATGCTTGTGTGAATAAAAATGATGTTTACATTTTTTGTGTATCTGTGTGTACAAATCAGATATTTGAACATTAGCATGCTAAATAAAAGGGGGAAACAAATGCTAACCATTTTTAGTTTGAACTTGTTGCTGTTTTCCCGACCATTCTTGCTTTTTCCTTGAGTCTAGCTTTTGAGTTGTGCTCCAATCTGACCCATCTGAGCCGCGGTGGGGAGGAGGACAAGCGGGGGGTGGGGAAGAGGACAGGCATGCGTGAACATCCGCCGACAATCTCTATGTGTGTGAGAGTGAGAGAGAGAGCTTCTGGTACTGATATGTTCTAGAGTGGACAGTGGTAAAAAGAGAAAAGTAAAAGTGAAGATAAAGTGTTATGTGTGTGGGGTAGAAAAAAAAATGGAAAACAAATAAATGAAAGAAACTTGTGAATGAAAAAAAAAAAAAAAAAGGGATAAAGAAAAAACAAAATGTAGAATGATAAATTAAAATGGGGGAGATACTATTACAATATTTTTATAATAAATTTAAAATGTGAGGTTGTTAATATTAGTGAGAAAAAATTAATTTAAGTAGTGTATTAAAATTAAAATCAATAACAACTTATTATATAAAATTTGTTGTAAAAATATTTTCGTGCAACTTTATTACTCTTCTAGCTTTTTACAATTATAGACCTGCGGAAGGCTACAAGAGTAATGATTACAAGAGAGTAAAGATTACAGAATTTGCAATAGGGGATTTACTTTAAGTTTAGAAAACCTGTGTTTTAGTGGGAAATATCAAATATATAGCTCATTTCATAACGATTGTGTCGTTTAAACATTATGTTCCAAATATCATATGCAGATAAAGGAAAAAGGTTCCTATAAAAAAAATAAATAAATAAGGAAAAAGGTGGATTGAGATCCGGAGGTATGGCATTAGTGCAACACCGTCAAAGAGTTAAGATTCAAAATTAAAAAGTTAACTTTTTCCTTCAACCCTTAGCTCAAAAAAGTTAAGAAGTTAAAAACTTTCCTAATCTAAGGTCTTTGTGAAAAAGTTTTAACTTCTTAACCTTAAAGCTTTCTCTCAAAAAAAAAAAAAAAAACTTTAAGAGGGCATTTGGTAAGAGATTTTAAATAACGTTTTTTTAGTATTTAAACAACATTATATGTATTTCTCAACACTTTTTCACCAACATATATTTCTAAAAAATCTAAACAACATTACTAGAATAATATTATCAAATCCTTAAATACTCAATCTTAGGTATTGTATTGGATTTCAAACCAAAAAAGGTGAAAGGTGAGTTTACAAGGGTATGACTCTTATTGGGAGTCTAACATTCCTATTTTCCATTAATTATTTTTTGAAATTTGAGATAAAATGTGACTTTAAACAAATAAATTTACTTTATTATTATTTCTTTAGATTATTTTTGAAAATGTGAAATAAAAATTAAACAAATACGCTAAGAGCATCTGTAGTAGATGTTGCAAAAAAATGTCATTTTGCCACACCAAAAGTTTACTTTATTATTTTACCACATCATTTTACAACATCTCATTTATCAAATGTTTTATCATTCAATTCTATACATTAAAATAATATTTACTACACATTAAAATAAAATATTATCTCCTCCCTATCATCACCATCAACAACAACGACACATCCACCACTGCCGCAACAATGGCCACCAACAGCAACAACACCGACCACCCACCACCGGCACAAACCCACATCTACCAACGCCACCTTAAAAAAAAAAATTAAATAAATAAATAAAAAACACAACCAGAGAGATTGGCACAACCACAAATCTCAAACCCATTGGCACCATCGCAAATCTCAAATTCACAGCACCATCCCAAAATCAACCAATCACCGCTCAAATTAGCCAACCACGACTCAAATTAACCAAATGCCCACTACAACCATCCAAAAACACAAAACCACCAAACACAACCCACAACAACCACCCTAAAAAACACCGCCACAACCACTACAAGAGAAAGAAGAGAAATCCGGCAGTGTGCGAGATGGTGGAGGGCGAGATCGGAGAGACCTAGACGACTTGGACGGGGAGATGGTGCCAAGCGAGATCAGAGAGACCTAGACAACAAGATGGTGGTGAGCGAGATCAGAGAGACCTGGACGGCGAGATCGAGGCCAGTAGGGAGGAGCTGACAAAGGCGAGATCAATAGGGATCGAGATCGAGATCGGCAGGAAAGATTTTTGGGTTTGATTTGAGGTGCAAAGAGAGAGAAAGACGTTTGAGGTTGAGGGAGGAGCTAGAATCTGATCTGAAAAGGAAAGAACATCGGTTGGGAGAGAGAGAAAGAATGTGAGGAGAGAAAAAAAATCAATTAAATAAGTGAGAGGAGAGAGAAAAGTTGAATAAAAAAGTAATAAAAGCATTTTGCCATTCTTGTTCGTACTGTGGCAAATTGCAACGATACTATTCAATATTGCAAAAATTTGACACATTTAACACATCTAATAATACTCCATTTTTGTGTTTGGTGTGCCAAATGTGCTAAATATTTGGCACTTGGCACATTTGGCACATCTGCTGTGGATGCTCTAACAAAAAGCAAGGAATGCCAATCTCAAAACTCAACCTAAATTTTCATGCTGATAATGTACTCATTATCATCATAAATTAATACACAGCATAAAATACTAACAATAACATCATTATGTGACGAGCTAAATATAATTACAAATGTTAATGAAGAACTACATCTGTAACACGATTTTAGTGCTAACTACTGTCTCAAAAGTGATAAGAGACGAGCCAAATCTATCAATCTTGAACTGATGGTATGGTAATAAACATAGATTTGAGAGCACTTCAATAGTTTGGTGCGTGCTGACATGACCAAGCAAGGTGGAAGAGTGGAGACCACTTTTCTTGGCTCTTCTTCAAATATCCAACCAAATGTGTTAGTTGTCCCTACAGTACTACCACCTATTTATGTACAATCAATTCTAAATCTAACCTCATAAACCCAACCAACAAAAAAAATTACATTATGCACTTGGATAGGAAAGCTAGACAAAAACATTTTTAGCTTGATTGTGCTCCTTCCAATCTCTTTCAAACACTTTGCTTTTTTATCTAATGGCACTTTCTGTGCATTGCCATGACCATGATCTTGCATCAATGTCAATGGATTCACAGGACAGAAAAGAAACATTTGTATCAACAGCTGCAGTGAGGTTGCAAAAAGTTTACAGAAGTTATCGTACCCGGCACAGGCTAGCAGATTCAGCTGTTGTTGCTGAAGAGCTGTGGTGAGTGTCAATATATGTTTCATTTCATATACTTTAAGAATGTGACTGTGTTTTTTCTGAGAAGTTATGGGACTATTTGGAGGTCGCAAGCTATAGATTATGCAAGGCTGAATCACAGCACGGTTTCCTTCTTCAATTTTCACAAAGCCGAAACAGCGGCCTCACGCTGGAGTAGGATCAGCTTGATTGCTTCTAAGGCATGTAGCTTACACAATTATTAACATATTCATTATTGTATTTGCAACATATTATGACTATTCTGTTTCTGGCCTCTTATTTTATCATTCACTCAAACTGATAGAAAACATTAATATTACAATTAAAATGGGATAACTAATGGTGTCATGCTTTAATAAATAATAATAATGGTTTCATGCAATTTGATAATTTTGGCAGGTTGGAAAAGGGTTATATCAAGACGCTAAGGCACAAAAACTAGCTTTCCAACATTGGATTGAAGCTGTAAGCCTGTTGTTTTAAGCTAAAAAATCACTATTATTATTATTATTATTATTATTATTATTATTATGTTCCACAGATTGATCCAAGACATCGTTATGGTCATAATCTCAACTTTTACTATGAAGAGTGGGGTAAAGGTGATACAGAGCAGCCGTTTTTTCATTGGTACGCAAACTTCTCTTGGTTGATTCTTTGATTTTTCTGCCTCTAGTGCTATACGGGCCCACAAATATCTGCACCATGTTTCCTCTTTTTTCCCCCTTCTTCTTTACGAAGAATGCACAGTTTAACCAATTTTAGATGCTTCGAATGTCAAATATTTCCACTTAATGCCTTGGCTTCTGCATTTGACTCCAAATGCATCCACAGTGATAAAAAAAGAAAGTATGAACACAAGTGCGGGAAAGTCTTAATAAAAACTATTCTGTCACTAAGACTGCTTACATGAAACTGGTAATGCCTTCATTGATTCTTATTGTTGGTTGTGAAATAACACATAGTGTATTACATTCCAGTCTGGTTTGTGTCAATTCACATTCTGCCACGAGAGTTGCTAGTGTTCTTTATAATTTGCAGATTTGTCCAAATAAGAAAGGCCACATTTATCTGATTGTTGTTGCCTCCCACTGAGAAAATGATGGGAGAGATGAGATTGATTATAACAGTAATCTTATCTATTGTGAAAAATGTTTATATGCCAACGTGATTTTAATTTCAATGTCAAAAACTAAGACCAAGCAATCTACATGACAATGCATTTGCATCTACATCATGATCCTCTTTTTTTTTTCAAATGCCAAGGTTTCAGATCCCTAAAATCACCCAACATTTTCTGCAATGGCCTAAATCATTATTCATGTAAACAAAACCATTCAAGGATTGGTTAAATTGCCCTTTGCAATTTACTCTTTCAATTAGATATAGGAGACTACGCTTACCCAAAGACCGATCAGGAGCTCAAAATCTCAGAAAACCTTTTGAGAGGGATTTAAATTAAGGAATATCAATGAAAGCTCTGCGATCATTTTCATCACAGCCTAATTTGATATGGATTACATCTCTCATTTGGCAGCCACCGAGTTTAGCCTTGCTTTTACCCTTTATATGTAGCCTTTGCACGCCTGTGCATTATGTTACTACTTGTTTGCATGCCAGCGCATACGCAAAGATGTGGTCATGCATCACCTCTAAATGAAAGCCTCCAATTATTGGGAACTGTCATATAAGAAATGAATACTATGTTCAATAATTTCTAGCATTCATAAACTCCTCTCAAACCCAACAGCACCTCCCCCTTGGAGAATCAAGTTTTTATGCTCTAACTTGAGGTCCTTTTTGTCTAATTATAGTAATGTCTCTGTTAGGTGGGTGCCTAGGATCTGTAATGAAGCTGCCCACTCTTTAGCCAAGTGGTCTTTATTTTGCAATTTTTATGGCTCTTTTGATGTTATCTTTAGCCCGGACTGTTTCTCTTCTGTTGTTCTGAGGGAGTCCAATCGCTTGTTGTAGTCTGTTTCTTTCTTAATAAAAGTTTCTGATTATAAAAAAAAGATCCTTTTTTTTTTCAAGGACTAAAGCTTTATCCAATAAAAAGCAGAAAATAGTCAAATAAATTAAATCAATACTCAAAAGAAAAGGCACAAAGACAGCAATCTGAAGATTATAAATGGAAACATGACACATGTAACTCACAGCATTCTCTCCTTTTAATTTTCATCTAAGTACATGATAAACATAACTAAATCAGTAAATAATAAAAAAAACTGTTCTAGTATTTAAAGTGTGATTCTTAATTTCTAAAAATACATGTGCATATGCAAAGATGCATCTCAATCTCCATCTCTGTAATTTCATCCTGTATCCAATGTTCATTTAATTGCTGTCAAGAATAGTAAAACTAAATAGAAAGGGGAAATAGTTAAAAGATATGGTATCAAAGTACATTGCAAAAATAGAATGTCTGGAATATTATTGAATGTTAACTTCTTGCTAGAAAAACAAAAACAAAAAATTATTGAATGTTAGTGGGTTAGCATGATAGGTTTCAAGCCAAGGGCTTGAAGTTTTATCTCAATGCTAGGGGGTATCTTCAAAATCGCAGAACACCTCTCATGCAAAGACCTCACAAGAATAGAGATAATTATATACTTTCTCATACCTTGATGTCCCATTCAAAAAGAAAGAATCTCTAGTGTCAATTAAATCAATGTGTCACTAAACAGCTTAATATATTCCTTGTGTAGGTTGGACGTTGGAGATGGCAAAGATGTTGATCTCAAAGATTGCCCAAGATCAAGGCTTCGACAGGAATGCATTAAATATCTCGGACCGGTATGCTCCTCCTTTAATATGAAATCTAGTATCACAGTTCATAAATCATAAACCAAGATCAGAATGGGGTCAGATTATTACTATGGTTGGAACGCCAGCTTTGTATGTTCCGTGGAAATCAATTATATCAATAACCATTAATGAGTCTAATGCATTTCAGAGTATCATGAAATACCATGATAGAAATAAAATAAGTGCTGTTTCTGGTTATTACTTAATTTTCTACAAGCATGAAGCACTAAAACTCTACCTACAAAATAGCTTTGTGTTTTGCATACTAAAAAAGCTTATGGGAATGAATTAACTTCAATTGGATTTTAGATGCTCTTTAACACCTGCTCTACTTAAGTTTTCCTAACTTTGCTCACACTGTTTGTGGAAATGCACCATGAACAAGCAAGAAAGGGAATGCTATGAATACATAATTGCTGAAGGGATGATGATGCATAAACAAACTGGAAGTCTCCTTGATACAATTCAAAAATTGCAAGGCTCAAAATGGATTTTTGTTATGAGTACCTCCAAAAAGCTTTATGCTGGTGAGGTAAAAACTGATACAAACACCACAGAATTTGTTGACCGTATTCCCAGATCTAAGATGCCACTTTAGTTTGCATCATCTGAAGCCTAATGCTTTGTCTCCTTCCCACCAGAAAAGGAAGGGATTATTTCATCATTCCAGCTTCCTTGCAGGAGGGGCCACTTTGGCTGCTGGAAGACTTGAGGCAGAAAGTGGCAAGGTCAAGGTATGCATGTAGCAAGCATTTATTATAATGTTTCCGTAATGCCATTTTCTAATGACATCTTTGTATAATTCAATGTTCTCATTATGGAGACATACAACTCAAAATGTTCCATACCTCTAATCTACACATTAAAGTATTCAACCCAAAGCTTAAGCTATCATTGAAGAGGCCCAACAAGTACATATACAACCAAGCGCACACCCAACCTGTTTGGGATTCCTCTCTCATTTCCAGGCTCACCAGAAACTGAAACCAAAGAAAAATATGCTCAATGACCCTACTGATATTGAAAGAAAGACAAGTAGGCCAGGCACATGAAATCCAAGAACAAACAAGCCAGACTTTGACATCATGTTCATTCTGGGGCTCTATTTAGTAAACAGCCCTCAAATCCAACTTGCTGTAGATACTAAGTACAGATGCTTTCACAAAAAATATATGATTGCTATGGAAGGGAACTGCATATCTTAATTTCACATTTCCCATGGTGTATGGGGTTGGAGGAGTTGAAACAGCTCCTTGTACCTGAAAAGTGCAACACTATCATCCTCTAGTGAAGCATACTAATTGTAGAATTTTAAATTCGATAATTTAGATACAAGCAAATCCTATCAAAGAATTAAAAAAGTATTAATGACTTTAATCTTTCAAAATTGCTTCTGAATTTAGAAGATCTTATTTTTTTACCCTTATTAAAGGTGAACTTTCAATTATATGAACGTTTAGCTCAAATGTTACTTCTAATAATAGATGTCAACAAAATGCAAGACTAAGTTAACTACTTGGTTATATGATTTAAGTTGATGTGAAGTTCAGTTCAGTTTGAATGAGCTCACAGGACCATCTTTTGTTTATAAATTTATGCAATTAATTGCGTAAGAATCCCAAGCTCTTTAAGACAAGTTGATGCTGGTAGTGGCAGATCTCATAAATTCTTCTCGATTGCTATATGTCATATCAACATAATTTGCATAAGGCAAAGGCCCATTATATAGATCCCAGAGCTCTCACATTTCAATTCTTCTCGGCTTTTTTATTAATTAATTTTTTTTTTCAATTCAACAGTTGGGGGAGGGGGGGGGGGTGTCAATTCTTCTAGTAGTTAACACATTAAACCCATTCATTTGGTATCAAAGGAAATGCACTGGTAAGTACTATCAATGTGCTATTTATTCTACACACATCAGCATATTAACTCTGGTAGGATCAAGAAAAGATTCCAGTTACAGATAATAAAACACTATTCTTTTTGGGTAACATAATAAAACATAAGTTTATAAGGAATCTATTCTTTTTAATTTTATGTTAACAAAGGAGATAGTTTACCAACGTACTTTGTATATAAACTTGAAAAGTCTCTGTTTCTTGCATCCAAATTCTGAACATGTCCTTATGACTTCCAGTCTGTATCGGCTTACAGTGGACATTACCGACCAACTGCGGAGAACCTTGGTAGCTTCTTAGCCTTCCTTGATGAGAATGGGGTCAACCTTGATGAAGTTCAGGTATGCAACTTATACATAATGTCATTTCACAAATCTGGTACCCCTCTGCTAATTCTACATTGATTTAATTGCAATTGATAGAATATTTGGAGACATGAAAATAGCTTTTCAAAATTTTAGGATATTGTGGGTCACAATTTGATATCTATGAACTTTTTTCTGCCATTGTTCACTTTTGTACTTTTTATAATCCAAAACCTGTACAATGTAACCAACATATGCCTAATCTACTGCTTCTACCACATTTTCCTCTGAGCTCTATCTATTTTAGTCAGGTATTTTCCCCTACGGAAGATCATGAGAGCTACAATAGCCGCAAATCAGTTAATGATGGAAGTTATTCAACAAAAAATGTTCAAGAAGAGAGTAAACTTGGAGAACTAGCAAATTCTGAACCACCCTGCCAAGCTCCTAGGGAGAATGAGATTAACAGCAGACCCTCTGAATCATGTACCTATGCTCAAACAAAAAGCACACAAACACACAGTTATAAGAGAACCTTGTCCAGTAATCTCCAGAGAACTAGAACAAGTCTTCCAAAGAAAGAGATATTGCAGAGGATCAAGTCAAAAAAGGAAGTAAGTTCATATCAACTAGGGCATCAGCTGTCATTGAAATGGTCAACTGGAGCAGGCCCAAGAATTGGGTGTGTTGCGGATTACCCTCTGAAACTAAGGCTTCAAGCCCTTGAGTTTGTTAACCTCTCACCAACAGATCCTCCCACACCATCAGTCTTTGATGATTTTCTTAGTTCAATTACAACTTTATGTGTGGTAATGTGACCTTAGATTGACTATCTTTCTTACAAGTTACTATAAGAAGTCAACATCACTTTACTTTTCAGTTCTTTCTGTACTGTTTAGTCCTCTTTCAATATCATCTCATAGAAATATCGATCATCTCAGACGATCATGGATTCATTTCTCTTATTTTCTCATATGTAAAAGACAATAATGTATGAATGAATACTTTTTTCATCTAATATCCCTAGCTTATTCCCCACAGTGCAATACAAACATGGCATCAGGCATGTATCCAGTGTCAAACAACTGGGCTGTCAACCCATCCAATACCTCCTGGAGATTTGTTTCTTGGAATTGTGTGTAATGAGTCGCAGAAAAGTAACATATACTGCTCTTCAATTCAGCCCAGCTATAGCCTGTATCTTTCTTTAATACCTTCTCCTTCATTATTTTTCGCACTTGTGCTGCTTCATTCCACATCTTGGCCTCAGCATATATATTTGAAAGCATGATATGAGCTGAAGTATCTTCTGGATCAATACTCAAAATTTTCTCAGCAGCATATCTTCCCAGAGCTACATTCTTGTGAATTTTGCAGCCAGACAAGAGACACCGCCAAACCACCTTATTAGACTCCATTGGAAAACTCCTTATGAGTTCAAAAGCTCTTTTTGTCTGTCCTTTACGGGCAAAGAGGCTGACTAAAGAAGCTAAATGATCTGTTCTTGGGGAAATGCCATGGTCTTTGATCATTGAATTGAAGTGGTGCCATCCCTCCTCTACAAGTCCCACATGCCCACAAGCAAATAAGACTCCAAGAAAAGTAATACCATTAGGTTTGATCCCATTACTACGCATTATGTTATAGATCTCTAAAGCTTCCCTCCCAAATCCATGTTGGGCATATCCCACAAGTATGGTATTCCAGGAAACCAAGTTTTTTGTAACTAGAATGTCAAAAAATTTCTGAGCTTCACTTAGTCTTCCACACTTAGCGTACATGTCTATAAGAGCACTCCCTACAACCACATTTGAGTCAAACCCAGGTTTTAGGATGCGGCAATGTGTTTGTTTACCCCACTCGATTGCTGGAATATCACCACAGATATTAAAAATGCTAGGATATGTATGAAGATTTGGTTCAAATCCTTCAATCAACATATCCTTCAGAAGGTCAATAGCTTCTCCATGATGACCAAATCTAACATGCCCAGAAATCAGTGCATTCCATGAGATAACATCATGTTCATGCATTTCCTCAAAAGTTTTTGATGATTCCTCAAGAAGCCCACATTTTGAGTAAAAATCCAGAATTGCATTGCCAACGAATATAAAGGAATTGAACCCCATTTTAATGATCAAAGAGTGGAGTTGTGTTCCAACTTCAACATCCACTGTATCTGCTAATGCTCCAAGTACTGATGAGAATGTTCTTTCACTAGGTTTCAAACCCAAAGAATGGAACTTGTGGAAAAGATCAATAGCTTCTATTGCTTTTCCTTGTTGAGCACAGCCTCCCATTAGTGCAGTCCAAGCCTGCAACTGTGGCTTATCCACCTCCAAAAATGCCTGATTTGCATAGTCCAATTCTCCACACTTCGCATAAAGATTTATCAATGCTGTCACAACAAAGTTGTCAAATCCAAGTCCACACTTTATGACAAGGGGATGCACTTGCGTCCCAACCTTCAAGTTCTCAAGTGAAGCACAAGCTCCCAACACACTCGCGCAAGAAAATTCATTAACCTCCACTCCTTCCTCCCGTGACCTCATGAAAATCTTTAAACCCTCTACATTCTCCCCACATTGACAATAAGAAGAAAGTATTGAAGTCCAAGAAACTAAATCCGGCTTCAAAGTGGCATCAAACACAAGCCGGGCAGATTTCAACAAACCACATTTCCCATACATATTAACCCAGCAATTACTAACTTTACCATTCAAATCTTGTTCATGCCTATAAATCCTTCCATGAATCTCCTTACCAGCTCTTGCATCACCTAGACTAGCACAAGCAGATATAGCACCAACATATGTATAATTATTGGGATCAAAACCATCTTTAGCCATTAATCTGAAACAATTCAAGGCTTCTTCAGGCACACCCATTTTGGAATGCCAAGTTATTAGAGCAGTCCATGAAACAAGATTTCTTTCGGGCATTGTATCAAACATTTTCCGAGCATCATTTATACGATTAAATTTTAGATACAAAGACATCAAATGGTTATTTGCATATGCATCGGGGGAAAACCCAGATGTGATAATCTTGCCATGGACTGCTCTGCCTTTGAGGACGCATTGGGTGTCGCCAAAAAGGCGTAGAAGGTGAGCAAAAGACATTTGAAGAAAATTTGAGAACTATGTCTATGAAAGGGGAGGGTGATGAAATTGAAGGGGCTTAAGTTTAAGAACATATTCAAAAACTGAGAAGAAGCATAGGTTGAAGAAAAGAAATGGAATCAATATTAGTGACTGAGGAATGTTCGGTGCCCGCTGCAAATATCAGATTTTCATGGAGTGGGAGAAGCAGGATAATTAACGCTAATTTTCCAGGGGTTGTATGACGGGGAAGGTTTTTTTTTTTTCCAAATAACTTTAATATGCTAAAGATCTAGTTAGTTGGCCAGATAAGAATGAATGTGGGAAAGAAACTCGAGATTTTTATAGAATTCAGAGTTTTAATACTCGATTTTAAAGTTTTTCATAGGATGACGTGGGCTAAGTTTATAAAACTCGATATATGAAATCGAGTTTTATAAACTCGATCTATGAAATCAAGTTTTATAAACTCGATTTTTAAGCCACGTTTTGACTGAAATCGAGTTTCAGAAACACGGTTTTGACCGCTTCAAACCTAAACTAAACTCTGCCCTCACTCGTCACTCTCACTCTCACTCTCACTCTCACAATCACGATCGCCCTCACAGTCACTCTCACTCTCACTTTCACACTCACGATCACACTCACGATCATCGCCCCGATTCTAGTCCTTAAGAGCCCTCTCTCTCTACTTAATACTCTCTAGACCTCAAGAGCACTTAGCCAATCCGCCGCCGATTCTAAACCCATTGCTCCCATTGACCCACCGTGCCGAGGTACTCTCTCTCTCTCTCTCCAATTTTAGATTTTCGAATTTCATGATTTTGGGTTTTTGATGATTATAGGAAATTTGTAACAATCTTCAAAATTAATAATAATTATAATTTCATTAATCTCACCCAAACCATGCAATAATACAAAATTTTGAAGATTCTTATGTGATGCGCAAGGATTAAATCTACCATGAAATATATAAAATTAGTTTACATTATGTTCTTGTGACAAGGAATTGTAAATGAACAAAAACTACAACCAATAAATTAATGCACGCACACACCCACGCCCACGCACACACCCCTACATCTACAAACCTGTCCCAATTACTTTTTTCCCATTTCCCATAATTTCATTGTCAAGAAGTTTGTCTATAATGTAATAATTACGGAAATTTTAATATTCTAACTAAAATATTGATGCTTAATCAATGTTATTGTGATACTTGTGATGCTTAAATAATTCATACTTAAATATATGCTTATGATACTTTCCTGTTTTAGCATTGCTAAAATTCTTATGCTAGCAACAATTTGAGAATGAAGACTGGGAAGTCACAGTAAACATTAGAATATCATGATTTTTCTAAATTTAAATTGAAGGTAACATCAACATGAACTGACTTGCAAAGTTGAAGACCATGATAAAAGAGTTAAACAGCTCAAGCAAAATTATCAGGGCTAGAATGTAAATTAAAAAGGAACAAAACCAGAACATTCTATAAACGCTATTCTTTTCGATGTAGCATATTTAGATATTCCATTAACACTAAAGATTATCTTTCCATCTTTAAGAGGCTCTACATCCCCAGTTAGCGCAACCTGAGCCGGTATCTGCAGGAAGTCAATAAATCAACAACGTTGCTTCCAATAATCAATTTAGTTAGTGTAAATTGCGATTGGTGGGTACTCCTGTATATGCACAGTATATGTACAGTCTGCATTTGGCCTGATCCCTAAAGCCAAGTTTTGTTTCTTTTTTTATTTATTTTTTAGTCTATGACTAGTGTTACATAATGACTGTGAGTTATTTGCCCCCACACTATTAATGCAAAATATTGTTGCACTCTTTGCAGTATGGAGCCAGAGATTGTGTTCCCTGGTTCAGAAGATCCTTCATTGTTGACGCGACAACCAAATCATCGATCCGAGGACATTTGGAATGGCGAGGTGAAATATCTAGTTCTAACAACCGATTTAATTTTTACGTTGTCTTTGACTTTTACCAACTTCTTTCAAAGTTGTATATCTAGTTCTAACAACCGCTATAATTTTTATCTATTTTGTAGGACCCGAGCCCACTTACGTGCTGTGGTCGCGCTAAAGAGATGGCAAACATAACGATGCAAGATAATCGAGTGATTGACATTATCAAGTTGGTAGGGCTAGAAGGATTGTTTAGGGCCCCTTCTAGAGAGATAGATCACTGCCTAATATCGACCCTAGTTAAGTGATGGCGGCCGAAGACACATACGTTCCATCTTCCACATGGTGAGATGTCAACCACACGGTGAGGTCTTGGTTGGGCCGACTACTGCAGAGGATGGGGATTGGAAGCGACTGTGCGAGGAGTTGCTTGGTTTTGAAGTTCTGCGGAATGACAACAAAACTTTGGTGGGACAAAGAATTCTTATCTGCTGCCTTGTTGAGTGCATTGAAGAGCCACTGTCTCATGATGCAACGGAGATGCAAATACATCAGTATGCTCGATGCTATATATTAGCACTACTAGGGGATAAGATTTTCATGGACAAGTCGGGAGATAGGGTGCATCTGATGTTCTTGGAGTTCCTGTGGAACTTTCGTGATCCGCGACAATATAGTTGGGGTAATGGTTGCTTGGCATGGTTGTACAGAGAGTTGTGTCGGGCAAGCCATAAAGAGTCATCACAGATTGGTGGGACATTGCAATTGGTCCAGTATTGGGCATGGGCGAGGTTGCCATTCTTGTGCCTGAGGATAGAGCCCCCACCTGGATGTGATTATGGCCCATGACTAGAGTTTTAAAGACTCCATTTTTTTTTTGTAAAACTCGAGTTTCAATATCCTTATTTCCCAGGACCATACTCTGTTTCAGGTAGAAAGGCAGGGGAAGAATGCCTTGTTTTTAGAGTCATGAGCCTAGTGGAACTCGAGTCTCTGAAACTCGAGTTCCACTGGGAATTTTTTTTCCCCAGGTGCTCTGTTTCAGGCAGAGAGGCAGGGGAAGAATGCCCTGTTTTTTGAGTCGTGTGCCTAGTGGAACTCGAGTCTTTGAGACTCAAGTTCCACTGGGAATTTTTTTTCCCCAGGTGCTCTGTTTCAGGCAGAGAGGCAAGCGAAGAATGCTCTGTTTTTTAAGTCATGAGACTAGTGGAACTTGAGTCTATGAAACTCGAGTTTCACTGGAAATTTTTTTTCCCCCCTAAACATGCAGCAAACCAAAAACTGTAATGTATGCATAAATTGACTGAGAAACAGAGATAGAAAAGGTTCAAATGTAATCCTTAACATACTCATTCAGAGGTAGAGAATTTGAGAATGTAAATGCACTTAAATTACATCAAAATGAAATCTCAACAGGCACCAAAGTATAGAAATTGTTATGCTCTTTGTATAACCATAGTTTTACAATGTAAATGCACTTAAATCACAACAAAAGTCATTCTCAATATATCAACATTCTAAACATGTCCAACCACCCTTAATTAGCAACTCTAATCATACTACTCAAATCACAATCTTTATAGAGGTACATTGGATAGAGAATTACAATTACATTGAACAAAAACCAAAACATTAATTGTGCCGATACAACGTAGTCACTTTTCCTAAGATCGGCGGTCTGCACGACAAAAATATCGTCCATGGAAGCATGCCTGAAATACGTAGAGTACTCACATTAGGAGACAAGATAGTAAACATTATGTAAACATCGAATGAACAACAATTATTTAACCGATGCATAACTTTTTGCCATCTACCTACCTAGTGTGGAACATGATCGCTTGTGGAAGCGCAACGGGACTGCGAACATTTTCTGCGGTTATGCCTGGAAGCATGACACAGTCCACATGTCTGCTTGGGTTAACTCTCTATCAAATCTGCGTCCTCCCTCCGCCATCCTGGTTCTCGATCCTTATTCCTCACTCCATCCATCTCATTCCTTATTCTTGACTTCACTGGTCGACCTTTAGCTTGCAACAATGCTGGATTAGGCAACCACTTTGGCCTCATGGGATCCCTCTACAATGACTGCGACTTCGGAACCACAAATGCATGCTCATAAGTATTAAGGGCATGCTTCAAACCATAACATGGGTGAATATATGTGATCGAATCAATATGTAAATAGTCACATACTCTAATTGTATGTGAACACGGGATCCCTATGTTTTGCCATTTCCCACAGCTGCATGTTCTTTCCCGTAATCGAACTTCATAATTGTGGTTTCCCCCTCCTCCGCTACACGCGTTGAGTTGGGTAACTACTTGAAATACCAGCTCTTCATTGCTAAATGGCTTGAGATAGTGTTTCTCAGATTTACGTTTATTTCCATCCCATGTGGAGAAGGCATATTCACTCCATTTCTTATCCTCTGACAACTCATAATGGTATTCTTTATGCCGGTCGTGGAAATATTCAACAAGTTTGTTCCAAGTGAACTCAACCAATGCCGTAATAGGAAGGCCCCGTGCACCTTTCAGTACACCATTGAAGCACTCTGATACATTGGATGTCATTGCCCCAAAACGTCTCCCACCATCATGTGACTAGGTCCATATATCCACAGACTCGCTCATTAGGTATGTGTATGGAAGATAATCTTGATTTTTTTCCTTACCATCCTTCTCAGCCATCTTCTTCTTATTCCTAATGGCCTCAATTTCCACATGCTTAATAAAGTCCATTATGGTATTAAATTTAACTACCTGACTAGCATATCCCACTTTCAACGCCGCTGACTTTAGAGTCAATTTCTGAAAATGGGTGTTGAAGTTGCTAGCAACATGTCGAAGACAATATCTATGAAATACCCGTGTTCTTCCATCATCCCTTCTAGGCTAGTTTGCAATGGAGTTTTTGATACCGAGATGTTGGTCAGAAATTATGCAAATGCCTTCGTCAGGTATCATGTGGCCAATCGTTTCTCTGAGGCACTCTAAAAACCACCTCCAACTGGACCCTGACTCACAATCCACAACAGGAAAGGCGAGAAGGAATACCTTGTTGTTAACGTCCGTTGCCATTGCGACCAACAACTTTCCCTGATATTTACCATGCAGATGGGTCCCATCAATACTGATAACCGGCTTGTAATATTTGAATCCTGATATGCATGGATCGAAAGACCAAAACACATAATGCAACAATACAGTGTCATCTTCATCGGAGGGTGTGATACGATAGGATACCTGAGTAGTCGGGTCCTGATCAATATATGACATTAGCAACTTTTGCAACCTTTGGGAAGACTCTTCCCAATTTCCAAACATCTTCGCAATTGCCTTTTGTTTCGCATCTCATACCTTGTAGTAAGAAGGCTTATGGCCTGTATATTTCTCCTCTATTATAAATCTGAGATGCTTAATTGGGGTAGTGTGATCGTCACATAACTTCTTATGGATGTTTGCTGCAATAAAATTACAACTCATCATTCTACCATCATTTCGCACCCCAGTCGGTATACATGTGTGAGGACCCACATACACGGTGACCATCCATAGTCCATGGAGATTGGGCTTCATAACTACGCAGACATACCACTTGCATGACTCATGCACGCATTTCGCACAAAATTTTTTCGTCGTCGACCTAGTGATCCTAAACTGTTTGTTTTCCTTGAGGGCACAAATTGTTAATACGCGCTTCACCTCCACTTTATTAGCAAAAGTCAACCCTTTGCACAAATTCATCCCCTCTCTCCAAGTGGACACAAATGACATCTCAATATGTGAAGGATCAACCATATTTTCCCAAGTATTTGCAGAGAATGACAACACATGAGATGCGTAGGCAGGGATTTTGTTCGTAATGTTTTGGACACTAATAACATTGTCTGCATTAGGTTCACTACCATCCAATGTCCCATCGTCATCAATGTCCTTCTTAAAGTCCTCAAAGTCCCGAAAGTCCCCTATTTCAATCCTGTCTTCATACTCATCTCTATCGGCAAAATCTTCACCGTTAATGGCAAGATTCTCATCAACATAGTCGTCATTATCATCGTCATCATCATTGTTAACGGCAGTAGTCTCATCAACATAATCGTCATTGTCATCATCATCATCATCATCATCATCGTCACCTTCGGCATGAACATCATCATCCTCTACATGCGTAAAATACTCATATTGAGCATCTGGAACTGTAAGCTGTAAGCTTGTGGTTGTTTGTTGGATATCCTCTTGCCACACTGCACGCGGCTCCAACTGTATGTACAACTCAAGGTTAGTTACTTCAGCTATTCTCTCCAACTTGTCAAACATGATCTTTACATGTTTGTCTGTTTCTATTGCCATATACTTGTAATTAATCTGGTGCTTCAGGAGTTCATTTGGCATACGATAAGTAATTTGTATGTTGTGCACAGCAGGATTCTCACACAACTCTTTCATGACAAATATCTTCAATTCCTCAAGGGTCTTCAACCTACGATCAATTTGGGTACAATAGGCCTTTATACCCGGCCCTTTAAATGGCAATCCCTTATTCGCATTGGCATTCTTAAGCGGATCACTGTGGTATAGGATTATATCAATTTCAGGTATTGTGAACTTGTTGAAGTTAAATTACTATGTTAGTTAAATCACATAGTCGTAAGTTACTATGTTAACTAAACATATTCAAGCCAAGATGTAAACCTTCTAATCCTAGTGGATGGAGAGACGGAATTATCTATTACTCCATTGTATGGTGACCTATAATGCCTAAAAGGGTTCTGAAATAACTAGGTGGGTAGAGGAGCATGATTACATACCCATTTCATACCCATTCATTACATTCATTCACTACTCATTTCATACCCAAAATAATGATGAATAAAGTCAAAAAAACTTGTAAGATCATGGTACAAATAAAACCCTAGAAATGATGAATACATTTTTAATAACAAAAATCATGCAAATAAATACTCAAAAAATTAACACTAACAAAACAAAGTTCTATAATTCACAATATTGGTAAATTAACTAAGTTATGTTAACTATCTACAAAATAAATAGTCAAAATCTTTAACCCACACCCATAGACAACTAATACCCAACTACAATGACAATCAAATTATGCAAACTCTTACCTGAGATATGAATTTGTTGAGAGAGAAGAGTAGTGAGAGAGGCAGTGTGGTGAGTGAGAGTGAGAGGCAATGTGGTGTGAGAGTTATGGGTGAGTGAGATTTAGTGAGGCTGAGGAAAAGCAGTGAGGATGCTCTGTTTTTGGGTGAGAAGGCTTTTGTAATTTGTGTGTGCTACGAGCTGAGTGTTATGTGTTTTTTTAAAATTTTACTCAGTGAAACTTGAGTCTATAAGACTTGAGTCCTTTAGAAATTTTAATTAAAGAAAATCGAGTCTTTAAGACTCGATTTTTATTTCGTGCAAATCGAGTCTTAAAGACTCGAGATCCAGGTGGCATTTTTGTCCAGCTCAGCCACCACAATGCGTTCTCTGACACTCGAGTTTTATGTAGATCTCAAGTTTCTAAAACTCGAGATGCTACTTTCCATTTTTCTTTGAACCGAGGCCTAACTTACTACATAGAATATGAGCACACTGCTAGTCTGCACATTTGGCCTGACAGCGAATATGAAATCATAGTTGTTATTATTTAATCAATATTACACATATTTTCACCCCTTTTTTAATTATGCATATTTTTAAAAAATACAAATAACGTGACATTAAGAGCCTATAAAAAAAAAACCATTAAGAGAGTGTGTTATGTATAGTATAACTTGTCTCACCCTCCCTTAAAAGTTACCATAGCTTTTGAGTAGAGTTGTAGTGCGCATTTGTGTTAAAACTCATTTTCCCTCTTTCTTATGTGTGTTTGTTTCTCAAGAACAACATTATCAAATAGCTCCTTAGTTACAGTACCTTAGATGCTGTTACTTAAATTTTTCTCGGCTACTTAACTAAAAAAATATATTTTTATTCCATAAGAAAAAATCCACATAGCAGAATTTTAAGCAGGGAACCTAAGAAACAACACTTAAGTACTGTATGTAAGTCTATCTCTTTATTTGAATGGTTCAAACTCAATATATATATATATATATATATATATATATATATATATTAATGAAAAACTCAAAAAAAGAAAAAAATTGAAGAAGAGAAACTCAAAATATATTGATATAGAAATCAAGGGCCTTTGCTCAACTGTGATTCTTGTTGTTTACAAGTTTCAGTCCTCCCATCCCAAGTATTGGTTTAATTTTTTTTTTAAGTGAGTTAAGGACAAAGAACAAAAATTGTCCTTAAAAAAAAAAAAAGTTTTAATGATATTTTTATGTGGAAAATAAATAAACAGGGAGAAGTCTGATTTTTATTTTATTTTAGTTTTTTTTTAGAATGCAAAGAAGTCCAACTTTACTTATAGGCAAGGTTGTCAAAATTGGAATCCTATATAAGATCGTGGGAGATAGGTAAAATCGTGGATCGTATAATCGGATCATGGATCGTAAGATATTACATTATTTGAGAAAAAAAACAAAAAAAGATACACATTGGTATGTTAAATAATCATATAAATTATACATTCATCTATCTATATATTACTAAAAGTTGAAGCGTAACATTTAATATTGCTACGCTCACATTGAGCCACATCAGCAACTACGTCATCATTTTTTGTTTCCAATTTTTGTTATATATATTTTGTAAAGCATTTTCTCATTTAAGGTGACTTAAAAACTTCATTATTTAAAAATTAATATATCTTTTAACCATTATTTTTATTATTAATTTTTGAAAACTCTCCCTCTCTTTTACCTCTTCATCTCCCCACTACTTTCTACCTTAATATCATTCTTTCTCTAACTTTTTGTCTTCCTTTATTTTGACCCTTCTTATTCTCAACATCTTACTGTAAACTTGACATTTTCCTTTTCATTTTATGCATAGTTTTCTCATACAAAAAAGGTTACTTCTCTCTCTCTGTCTCTCTCTCTCTCTCTCTCTCAATTTGTTCATGTTTTGTTTGATTTTTTATTTTTTATTTTCATTGCATCAATTCTTTAGGTTGATAAATTTCTATGTAAATTAGGATTCTATTTTGGGTTGATGCAATTTATTTTTGTGTTTTAAGTTGTTATCTTTTATATTTTCTTTGATTAAATATTATCCTATTGCATTATGTATATAGTATATAATAATATAATGTTATTATATTACATAGAATGACTTGGATAATTTGATATTTATTTCTATATAGTTTATTTTTAATCTTTTTTCCTCTCATCTTATTTTATTCACCATTTAAATCAAGTCACATCCTCCATACTGTTAAATTATGCGGCACAAATCAAGAAAATGGCTAGACACAAACCTGTCTTCCTTTACCAAATGTTGGGGGAATCAATATATTTGTGTGATAAAGGGTTATATAATTTATAATTTAGATAGCATCATTTAAATGTTACTAGGCCCATAGATTGAGCAATTTGTAGACTTAAAAAGGCTATTGAGAATGAACTTTTTGAATTAAGTCTAAAAAAATATGAACTACTATATATCATTTAGATAAAAACTTTTATCATAGATACATTAATATATTTTTTTTTGCCACATTTTATATCACGCAAAGTTAATAATTTTATATTATGTGTTAGCATAGTCTCTATTTCTTCTTCTTCTCAGAAATATTATGTATCATCTATAAAGGATGCCAACAATATTGATCTTACGGAAAAAGTTACATAAAATATTGAGAAAAAAAAATTTATATTACAATGTACTAAAAATGTTTTACACATTCATCTATTTTAATTTAGATTTTTTTCCAAAATAAAATTTTAATTTAGATATTTATAAGTAAACAATGAAATAATAATTCATGAAAAAAAAAATTTATACATATTATCTTGTGTAGTTGTAACTTTACATATACTTTTGCATTTATATATTCATCTACTTCAATTTAGATGTTTATAACTTAATAATGAAATCTATAAACAAGGTGATTAAAACAATCATATTTGTAGAATTCAAAAGGTCACAATTTCTTTTATCAAAAAAAGGCCTTTTACATTTCCTAAAATTTTTTTTATAAAACCTTTGACATACCACTAACCTTACCACTTCATACATTAAAAAAATTTAAGGCTCATTATTACTTCTGGTAATATATTATGTATATTTTAATTGATTGAGACCAAACTAGAGAAATGTCTTTCATATTTCCTCGAAAATTCAAAAGGAAAAAAAAAAAAAAAACCCTTTGAAATACTACTAACGTAACTACATCTATAACTATTTAAGCCATCCGTGATATCTATTTCTTATTGATAACCATAAAATTTACAACTAGCAATGGAACATACAAAGTAATAAAGAATAAATGAAGGAAGATAAAAAGAAATGAAATCAAACGTCAATTAATAACTATTATTTGGAAAATAAAAATGTGGTAAAGAGGAGTAAGAAATAAAATAGAGATGGCTATATAGAGGACATTAAAAACTTTATAGTGCAATAAAATCAACAATTAAATATAATAATACAAAATAGTAACTTAAAACTAATTAAATTCTAACTAGGGAAATTATATATATATATATATATGTATATATATATATATATATATATATACATATATAAAATCATAATCTTCATACACCATGACTTAAAAAAATTATTGGTAGTTCTACCTCTAATTTAATGTCTATTTTATACAAATTATCTACCAATAAATATATGATAATGGTAAAAAATGTTATAGACAAGATTGTGAAAAATATGATAAAACTATTTTTTTTTTCTTTTTGAAAAACTCTTTATAAAGTCTAGGGAGTAAAATAGTATTTTATCTAAAAAATTATTACGCGCAAAGCGCGGGTCTGTGATTAGTTGATATAATTACTATACATTACTACATCTATTTGTAAGTATCATTCAAAGTAGCCAAAAAATCTCAAAACGTGACACACTATTAGAATATTTTTTATTTGAGTCTAATTGACACACTCTCTACATTAGAGTAGAAAAAATTGGTTTGTTGGGATTTTATTTTTCATTTGGGTCTAACTGAGCTTTCTATCAAGTTAAAGAAAATTACAAGAAACCAAGGTCGTTTGGGATTGTCAGAATCGTATGATCCTACCAATCCTGAACAATCGCTAAGATTCTTGAAAGATTCGAATTGTTTTGGGCAGGTGGGATCGTAAAATCACAAGATTGTAGGATTCAGATCAGGATTTTGATAACCATGATTATAGGAGTCAATGCTGGGTTTGAGTTAATATCAGCCAAGTTCAAGACATTTTAAAATTGAACAACTTGATCCCTAACAGTTACTGTTGTTCTTCTCTATTTTATGGTGATTAGGGATTAAGTTGGTTAGTTTTGAAATATCTTGGACATTAACTCAAATCTCAAGAATGTTAAACGTATTTTACCTTTAATTATATATGAAATGAATGTTGTATAGATAGGCTTGTAATACCAAAATGAACTTTGTATGAAACTCAAGTTATACAAAAAGAAATGCTGGTGCTATAAAAAAATATCATAACTTTTGGCACAACTTTCCACGTAGTGAATTATGAGTAGTGGAGAAAAAATAATGGGTCTATAAGGGTTTACATTTTCATCACTCATAACTCGTTGTATGACGAATTGAATTGTGACAAAAATTGTAATTTTTTTTGATGACGCTAGCATTTTTCTTATACAAAGGGACACATGTATGAAAATGTGAGTGAAAATTTTTATATTTGGTGAGAGCAACTAAACTATAATTATAAAGAAATTCTTAGTTCTCAATATCTTTTTATATATATATATATATATATTTTGACATCATCATATGTTTTGATTTGATTAAAAACTATATTTCATATTACTGAGTAATTTAAAGATCTATTAGTTTTATATAAAATAATTAAATTTAAATTGAGTATTTATATAGTATCTATAATACGTTTTTAGCTTTATTAACTTGTTATGAGATAATTTTGTTTTATTGAATCTTTTACCCTTATATACATTTGAATTTTATTTTTAAAAAATAATTTCATTTATCACTCACAATACTAACAAATGTGTGAAATACACTCGATTCCTAGAGTATATAACAATTATTTGATCAAAAAATATACACCCATCAATAATTATTTTAAGAAATAATTTGTTTCAATAAATTTATTTAAAAAGAAACCCAATATTCTTTTCAAATGACATTACATGTGACTTTACTCTCTTTCACGTCCCAAGTATTAACAAAATACTCGAAATTGGGAGGTGGGGGGATCTTTGAGTACTAAAGAAAATTACAAAACTAATAATATTGAAGTATTGAACACAAAACAGCACATCGTTAAAACTGGGTTGATAAGACCTAATATTCTTTAGACAATACTATATTACTTATACTAAATAAGTATTTTATGTTGAATTTGATAATAAATTTGCTTTAACTATGTGCCTTTAATATATTAGAATCACTAAAGATTTGTCTCGTATTGTTTTTCACAAAAATAATAAATTTGGGTGAGTTTTTTATAAAATATAATAAAATAATTTGTAATGCTATTATTTTTATGAGATACTACAATGTTTTTTAAAGTTCCTTAAAAGAATCTCCTTTATTTTAGGAGAGGCCAATTTATATTTTTTAAGAGACCACTAAAAAAATTAATTTCACTATCGCATACTCTTGATGCGGTGGTCACTCTATAAGTATAAATGCTTGTGGGGTGTGAGGGGTAAGGGCCAAGTTCAAGTCTTCAAGATAGAGTTTCGCACACATATATACTTAGATTAGGTTAAAGTAAAAATTCTATCTGGTATAAAAATAAATAAAAAAATTAATTTCAATAATAGTACATATAAAATATGAAAATGTGTTTGGGACTAAAATGTTTATATCAAGCCATCAATTGTAGATGGTGTATAATATAGTGGCGATAAAATAAGAATAAGGGAATATTTTCCTAAGAGAATCTCTACATGTCCTGCACTATTTAGTCCGGCAACGATTCATAGGAAACGACGACCCAGATTGGAAATATTCGGACTCATTTCTGTCAGCAGTCGGTACCAAGATCTTCCAACTCACCATCTTCTCCTACATAAACCACCTCCAATTCACTAAGCCTGATCACATTCTTTCACACCCATCTTTCCAAACTTGGCTCAAAACTTTCCATGTTGTTATTCAAGATTTACATGTTCATAAGCTCATACAAACTTCTTTGAACTTCTTCACACTCTATTTTTTAGTTCTCTTTTGAATTTCTGTGGCAACATAAAGTTTGTAGAGCATTAAAGAAGAGCTAAGTATAATATTACACATATATACTCGAGGATTAGTCAGGTGCTTAAAGAGCTAAAAATAAATATAGTATTTCATTATGGCGGCTGATGTGGCCGAAGATGAACTTGTAAGGTCCATGAGCAGCAAGAGGATGAGCTTCCGGTCATCCAGCAGCAAGAGAAGCTGGGCCTCGTCGAGCTTGCATGAGACTTGGACTGGACAAGGTGATGTGTTTCAAAAGAGTGGGAGGGAAGATGATGAAGAGGAGCTGATGTGGGCGGCATTAGAGCGGCTTCCAACATATGATAGGTTGAGGAAGGGAATGCTGAAGCAGATTTTGGATAATGGGAGGGTTGGTTATGAAGAGATTGATGTTACCAATCTTGGAGTGCAGGACAAGAAACATCTCATTGAGAGTGTACTCAAGGTTGCTGAAGAAGATAATGAGAAGCTCCTTCGTAGGCTAAGGGACAGGACTGACAGGTAAGATTCATTTTAGTGTGTGGTATTGTTTTAGTATGAACATTTCTTAATTGGTTTTATCCAAGTTCTATTATTAATTTTGATTTTATATCATTATTTACTTTCAGGGTGGGAACTGACATTCCAAAGATTGAAGTCCGGTTTGAGCATTTATCAATTGAAGGAGATGCATATGTTGGAACCAGGGCACTCCCAACTCTGCTGAATGCAACTTTGAATTCAATTGAGGTATTTTTCTCTCCTATACATTGGTTTTTTTCTTTTCCAATTATATGCGTGCTTTCTATCTGAACAGGGATTACATAACAGAGTTTTATATTTTTTTCATAGTCCAATTATATGCATGCTTGGAAATCTAGTGTGAATCCACACAAAGGATTTTATGGTATGTGGTAGGGTAGTCAAAGTTTCAAAGGCTTATATTAGTTTCTTGAATTTTGAGAAAAAATTGTTCCCCTCTCTCTCCCTTCCTCTCATGTTAATTGGTTTCTAAGACTCATTTCATAGCCTGGTTTACAAAATGACAAAAGAAAATCCCGTTCTTCTTTATTTTCAAGTATGTCAGAATGAAAATTCCAAGTATATTTTCATTTTAGATTATTTAGTATATATTGAGGGTCTGAGACTCTGAGATATAATTTCAGTCAAGTTGTCAATGCATCATTGAGTAATTTGTTGTCATCAACTCATCATATTAGAAATGTTACTTCTATTTGTTTTACAGATTGGTGTATGTACTGATAAATGTTTTTTTGTGATCATTTAGGCGGTTCTTGGGTTAATCAAGCTTTTACCATCGAAGAAAAGGGCTGTCAAGATTTTACGTGACGTGAGTGGAATAGTGAAGCCATCAAGGTATTGGATTATTGCAAAACTTATGATGTAGTTTGACTCCCTGACTTATTTGACGAAACATTATGTAACAGAAAGACCTTTTAATGAATTAGAGTTAACAATATAGTTTTTGCTTCTCATGTGCAGCGTCACGGCTATTTTATATACATTATTTACCTTTTGAATTTCTTGTATATGTTTTGTTGATTAATTTGGTGGCTTTTCTCCAGAATAACACTGCTTCTGGGACCTCCTGGATCAGGAAAAACAACACTGCTGCAGACACTTGCTGGGAAGAGGGACAAGGAGCTCAGGGTGTGTGTCATTTCCTGCTCTCTCTCACTAGGACAATGTGTTGTAGGAAAGCGCCTCCAGATAGCACTCCTACCTCAACATATATATATATATTTTTTTTTGAGGTTCTCCTACCTCAATATTGATTGGGAAAATATTTTAGACTTGTGAAAGACCTTCAAACTAATAATAGGAACGAAACAAAGTCAAAATCAGAAAATAAACAAACACACACAAGCAAAAGAACACCAAGGATTTATGTGGTTCGGCTTTTGGCCTTCATCCACGGGCAACAACGAAGAAATTCCACTAATCAAATATGGAGATATACAAGTTGGTGTATCAATATTCTCACACACCCAATCCCCAATACACCCAATAGCTCTTTCACAAATACAAGGAACATAGAAAACCATGCACCCTATTCTAAACTAGAGAACTCTCACAAATATGCAGCAACCAATCACTCTATATCACTCTCTATTTTTTCTCTCTATTTCACTCTATGTCTCAAGTATATCTACTTTGCTACTATTCCAAACCAATCAATATTCTTTGAGGTCCAAAACACCAATTTCATGTTGACCTTATCTAAGGCCGGTTGGGAATCAGTTTGAAAGTAATCCAATAACAAGAGACCTAAAACAATTAGGAAATAGAGTTGTACTTGGAATAGACTCCAAGTCTTGTATGCCACTTCAAACCAATCATGGTTTATGTTAAATTCAAGCCACCTCACACAATGTCTATGGCTTTGTTGTATGTATGAAAATTAATAAAATAAAAATTCTATGGTTCTGCTAAATTCTGTTTGAATAGCGGGATGAGCAGGTAATGCTGGAAATTTTAGTTTATAAAATGTTCATGAAGTCTTGTTTGCATGTCCTTTATGTCTGCTTTCTTTGACATATTCCTGAAAATGTTTCTTAATATGAAATATGATAAATTTGCCAGCTATTTCACAATGACTTCCAAAAATAATTGCTGAATTCTTGGTACTTCTAGTAATGATTGCCACTCTTATGTTGTGCTGTTCTAACTTTTTCATTAACAACTTCTATGAACAGGAATCAGGGAGAGTCAGTTACTGTGGTTATGAATTATCAGAATTTGTTCCACAGAGAACTTGTGCATACATTAGCCAACATGATCTTCATCATGGGGAAATGACAGTTAGAGAGACGTTGGACTTTTCAGGATGTTGTTTGGGAGTTGGAGCAGCTTACGAGGTGTTGGCAGAATTGTCAAGACTAGAAAAAGAAGCAGGAATAAAACCAGATCCTGAAATAGATGCATTCATGAAAGCCACAGCAATGGCAGGCCAAGAAACAAGTCTTGTTACAGACTATGTTCTCAAGGTATGTTGACATTATGTCTCGATGGTAACTGACCTTTTACTTATTAGGCAAATTTTTTTGTCTAACTTTTCAAATTATGCATAACAGATTCTTGGATTGGATATTTGTGCTGACATTATGGTGGGTGATGAGATGAGAAGAGGCGTATCTGATGGACAAAACAAGCGTGTTACAACAGGTACGTAAAAATAGGCAACAAGGACTACATATAAAAGTTAAGTGGCAGTGTTTTTTCTAGAACAATTTCTGGACTTACAGAAATCTAATAGGAATGATTATACTAAATCCAGGAGAGATGCTGGTTGGACCAGCAAAGGCTCTTTTCATGGATGAAATATCAACTGGTCTGGACAGTTCAACCACTTTCCTGATAGTCAAGTTCATGAGGCAGATGGTTCATATAATGGATGTGACAATAATAATATCTCTTCTGCAACCTGCACCTGAAACCTTTGATCTTTTTGAGGACATTAGTTTACTTTCAGAGGGTCAAGTTGTCTACCATGGTCTGTGTGAGAATATACTTGAAATTTTCGAAAATGTGGGCTTCAAGTGCCCTGAAAGGAAAGGAGTTGCAGACTTTTTGCAAGAGGTTACTTCCAAAAAGGATCAGGAGCAGTATTGGTGCAAAAATAATGAACCTTACCGATATACCAGTGTTCCTGAGTTTGTAGACCACTTTCATAATTTTCACATTGGCCAGAAACTTTCTGAAGAGCTTGGAATTCCATATGATAGATCTAAAGCCCATCCTGCAGCATTAGTAAAAGAGAAGTATGGAATTTCTAATATGGAACTCTTCAAGGCATGCTTTGCAAAAGAGTGGCTATTGATGAAGCGCAACTCTTTTATTTATCTATTCAAGACAACCCAGATTACCATAATGTCAATTATTGCCATGACAGTGTTCTTAAGAACTAAAATGAAGCATGGTCGATTAGAAGATGGAGGGAAATATTATGGTGCATTGTTCTTCAGTCTCATTAATGTCATGTTGAATGGAATGGCAGAACTTGCATTGACTACGTTTAGGCTTCCTGTATTTTTTAAGCAACGAGATTTCTTGTTCCATCCAGCATGGGCTTTTTGCTTACCGATTTGGCTCCTTAGGATTCCCCTCTCATTAATGGAGTCAGGAATATGGACCGGCCTAACATATTACACTATTGGGTTTGCTCCTGCGCCTAGTAGGTATGTGCCTACACTTATTTTCTTTCAGATAGATGAATAAACTTAATTTCTTGTTATGTCACTTATTTTCCTTCCATGAGCTATGTGAATTTATGATGTATGTTTATTAATACATCTTGAAAATTCTATTAGGTTTTTCCACCAATTATTGGCAATCTTCAGCATCCATCAGATGGCCCTATCTCTCTTCCGGTTTATTGAAGCAATAGGAAGAGTTCAAGTTGTGTCAGATACACTTGGTACCTTTACATTGTTATTGGTTTTTGTCCTTGGTGGGTTCATTGTTGCCAAAGGTTAGCAGTTTATGTTTTCGAAGAGTTAATTATAAATCTTTAGTGCCCAAGTTTCTACATAGATGATTCTGTAGATATGCTGAAAGATGATGAGCACTTCATGTAATGGTATTATATTTGAATAGTGAAAACACCAAAATCCTTCCCCTTGCTAGATGACATTGAACAATGGATGATATGGGGCTACTACATTTCTCCCATGATGTATGGACAGAATGCCATAGCCATTAATGAATTTCTTGACGAAAGATGGAGTGCAGTAAGATCTCCAAGCAAACTTGCATACAGTCATTTTGTTCCTTTAAAATACCTTCATTTAATCGTCTTCACTTTTTCCTTTTTACAGCCCAATCCTGACCCAAGTATTCCTGAACCCACCATCGGAAAGGTTCTTCTCAGGGCCAGGGGCATGTTTAAGGAAGACTATTGGTACTGGATTTGTGTTGGGGCACTCCTCGGGTTTTCTGTGCTTTTTAACATCTGTTTTATTATTGCACTCACATTTCTAAATAGTAAGCAATCTGTTGGTGCAAATACAATGATAATGGAAAATACACAAAGAGAAACTGAATAATACTTCTGATTTTTTATTGATTTGAAGAAAGAGATTACAACACTGTTGGATTGAGGCTAGGCACAACTTCTACACAAAGTGTTCAAGCCCAAAGCTCCACCATACGCACGTATCTGGCCTAATATTTGAGACAATTCATGTTAGCCCATTAATCACCACAATTAAAAAGAACAAAATAATCTCTCTCCTTTTCAATGTGGGATTAAACATTTTCACAACTCCTCATCTTCCATATTTACTCTCACATCTTTACATTTATGACATAACATTTATTCATTTTAATTATTTAATATTAAAATGCTCCAACAATCCCCCACTCATTTTAATATTAAATTTTTTAGTTAAAGAGAGATTACCGGACAAAAATGGGTCACTATGCATCATGAAGGTGTGCTCTGCATTGAACCTTCACTTAGTAAAATAGCGATCTCAACTCCAGAGTCGTAGTGGTCTCCGACTTGAACTATAACTGCTTTAGGGAAATTAAGTGTCACTGCTTACACATAACAACCCAGGTGTTGACATGAGCTTTTATAGCTAGCACTTTACGGCTGTGTGCTGATCCCGGTTTCATGAGTGTATTTGAGATTAAGTCCAAATCTCATAGAGAGCGGCCCTACCCCCACACTCACATAGGTGAAATTTTGTCAAGGGTGCTTCTGTAATTCTGACACCCCACTCATTCGGGCTACAAAATTTCATTAAGAGTTTTTTACTCAACCTCTCCACATTACAGGATAAATGCACTTACATCATAGGGATGAACAATTAAAAAATTATTTACAAAATAAATAATTAAAAAAAATTATGCATTTCTTATGATCATCGTATGATTCGTTTTTCCCATTGAACCTAATTCTTAAGATCTCTGGTCCTTAGGTTGGGTATCCTCATACATGGCTCATGATTTTATGGACTTTAGTCCCACCCCCTTCGATGTATTCCAGACTCTATCTTTAGCCAAGGCCTTGGTAAATGGATCTGCAAGATTATCATTAGATTTAATATAATCCACAGTTATGATGCCACTACTCAAATAAGATCGCACGGTACTGTGCTTTCTTTTTATAGGTCTGGATTTACCATTGTAATAACGGTTTTTAACTCTACCAATTGCGACAGTGCTATCACAATGAATTAATATAGGTGGAATTGGCTTTTCCCAAAGTGGAATTTCATATAACAAATCTCTAAGCCAATTTGCCTCTTCACTAGCTGAAGCTAATGCTATTAATTCAGCTTCCATTGTTGAATTAGAAATTATTGTTTGCTTTTTAGATTTCCAACAAATAGCACCACTACCTAAGGTAAAAATATAACCAGTGGTAGAGAGAGAATCACCTGACAAAGTATTCCAATCGGCATCACTAAAACCTTCAATCACAGCAGGGTACTTTTTATAAAATAAGCCATAGCTTTTGGTACCAATTAAATATCTCATGACTCGCTCAATAGTTAGCCAATGATCTTTACTAAGCTTGCTAGTAAATCTACTTAGCACTTCTACTGCATATGCAATGTCAGGTCTAGTACAATCAGTAGCATAATGCAAACTACTAATGATGCTAGCATAATCCTTTTGATTAAAAATTTTATCATCATTATTCACAGGAAATAAATGAACACTAGAATCAAAAGGAGTAGTTACACTTTTGTGATCATGAAAATTATATTTTCTCAATATATTCTCAGCATAATGTGATTGATCAAGATATATTCCATCACATGCTTTTGTAATTTTCATGCCCAAAATAAAATTAGCCTCACCAAGATCTTTCATATCAAAATGGCTTTTAAGCATATTTTTTGTCTCATTTATAACATGCATATTTGAGCCAAAAATCAGCATATCATCCACATAGAGGCTAATAATAACATGTAAATTATTCCATGATTTAGAATAAATACATTTATTATATTCATTTGATTTATAACCATTCTCAATCATGTAGGAATCAAACTTTTCATGCCACTGCTTAGGTGCTTGTTTTAAGCCATATAGGGATTTAGTTAGCTTACATACCTTGCTTTCTTATCCAGGCTCTACAAAGCCTTCGGGTTGATCCATATAAATCTCTTCCTCTAGGTCCCCATTTAAAAAAGCAGTTTTTACATCCATTTGATGAATTTTCAAATCAAAGATTGCAGCAATAGCAATTAACAATCTAATAGATGTAATTCTTGTTATCGGATAAAATGTATCAAAGAAATCAAGATCAGCTTTTTGTTCAAAGCCTTTTGCAACAAGTCTAGCTTTAAACTTATGTATTGATCCATCCGGTTTCAACTTTTTTCTAAGGACCCATTTACAACCTATGGTCTTACAACCCGGTGGAAGATCTACTAATTTCCAAGTTTTATTAGAAATTAGAGACTCTATCTCATCATTTACAGCCTCTTTCCAAAATATAGCATCAGGTGATGTTAAAGCCTCTTTTAAATTTTGGAGATTTTCCTCAATGTTAAAAGCATAATAATCAGGACCAAAATCCTTTTCAACTTTAGCTCTTTTACTTCTTCTAGGTTCCATTTCAAGATTTTCTTGATTTTGTAGATGTGAAGTAGAAGAACTAGGTTGTGACACAATATTTTCTTCACCCCTACTATTTTTCAATTTAAAAGGAAATTTTTCTTCATGAAAAATTGCATCACCAGATTCAAAAATTATTTTGTTTTCAAGATCAAAAAATCTATAGGCTGCACTATTAAACGCATAACCAAGAAAAGCACAGGTAGTAACTCTTATACCTAATTTAGGCATTTTAGGGTCAGTAAGCCTTACATAAGCAAGACAACCCCATACTCTCAAATATCCCAAATTTGGCTTATGTCCTTTCCACATCTCAAAAGGTGTGGTGTGTGATTTTTTATGTGGCACCCTATTCAAAACATGACATGCAGTTAAAATAGCTTCACCCCAAAAATGTAAAGGTGCACCAGATTCAATTAGCATGGCATTTGTTAACTCAATTAAAGTTCTATTTTTTCTTTCAGCCACACCATTAGAAGCAGGTGAATATGGTGCAGTAGTTTCATGGATAATTCCCAAAGACTGAACAAATGATTGAATGCACTTGATTCATACTCACGGCCTCTATCACTTCTTATTCTTTTTATTTTTCTACCGAATTGATTCTCAACTTCTTTTAAAAAATCTTAAAATTTTTCAAAAGCATCACTTTTATTTTTCAACAAATAAATAGTTGTATATTTTGAGAAATCATCAATAAAAGTGATAATATATCTATTTCCCCCACGAGTTAAAATTCCCTCAAACTCACATAAATCATAATGAATTAACTCAAGCAATTCGGTATTTCTTACAACACTTTTATGAGGCTTTTTTGTAATCTTAGCTTGACTACAAGTTTCACATTTTTCAAAATCTTTTGACAGTCGTGGAATTAATCCTAAACTACTCATGATTCCCATATATCTACTATTTATATGACACAAACGAGCATGCCAAAAATTAATAGAAGAAAGCATATAAACTGAACTAGTAGATGCTTTATTATTCTCAACATTCAATTTAAACATTCCATCACAAGCATAACCCTTGCCCACAAATAATTCCTTTTTAGTGATTACATAATTATCAGATTCCATAGTCTGCTTGAAGCCAGCCTTGTTAAGTAAAAAACTTGACATCAAATTCTTCCTCATGGACGGAGTGTAAAGTACATCTTTCAATGTTAGCACACGTCCAGAAGTGAATTTCAATTCGACCTCACCACTCTCAAGAACCTTGGTTTTGCTAGAATCACCAAGCATAACAGTTTTTTCTTCTTCAAAAGGAGTGTACAATTTGAACCAATTTTTGTCATAACAGACGTGCCTATTAGCACCAGAATCTGCCCACCACCCTTTAACATAATGCACCATATTGATGTCTGTAATCATAGCCACTAAAGGCTCTTTGGTTACGTTAGCCTGCGGGACAGATTCACGTTTCTGAAATTTGCAAAATCGAGCAATATGCCCACTCTTGCCACAGACAAAACAAGATCTATTAAATTGATCTTGTGAAGGGGGTCCTTGGTTCTTATTGTAATTTTTATTCGGGTTTTCCCTTCCTTGAGGTCTATTCTTATTTTTAAAGGCTCTCTTTTTAGGCTTCAAATTACCATTTCTAGGAAAATGATTTTTGGGCATATTATTATTCGATGAAATAAGGTTTACCTTTGTGGTGGAATTACCATTGCTCTCTTGTGTCATGAGTGCATCTTGTCCTCTAGCCTCCTCCTCCACACAGATGTGTGTGATCAAAGTCTCCAAGGATGTCTCCTTTTGTTTGTGCCGCAAGGTCTTTTGGAACTCCCTCCAAGATTGTGGTAGTTTGTCAATTATGCCAGCTACCACTAAATTGTCTCTAATCTTTATACCTTCGGATCTCAATTCTGCTACAATCATTTGGAAGTCTTGTGCTTGATCCACCACCGATTTTCCATCCACCATTTGGTAACGGAAAAATCTACTAGCAGCATACTTCTTTGCACCTGCCTCCTCGGTATCATATTTGCTTTGTAAAGCTTTTCAAATTTTTTTGGCAGAATTGTAAGTTGTATCATAATAATCATAGAAATGATCAGCAAGACAATTCAATAGATAAGAGCGACAATTATATTCATCTTTTGTATACTTATCTATTTTTTCTTGATGGAGAATATATTCTTCCTCACTCATCTCATCGGTAGGAACCTTTGACGGATTCTTCTCAGTGAGGATGTAGGCGACTTTGAGAAGGCTCAAGTAGAAGAGGACCTTTCCTTTCCACCTCTTGAAGTGGGCTCCCTTAAAGCGAAAGGGCTTGTTAAGATCTCCAACAGGCTCATTTGGTTTCTCTTGTGTAGACTCCATGTGTTGAATCTCCTTAAAATTGTTGGTGCAAATACAATGATAATGGAAAATACACAAAGAGAAACTGAATAATACTTCTGATTTTTTATTGATTTGAAGAAAGAGATTACACAACACTATTTGGACTGAGGCGCGACATTCGCTCTCTTTAAGGAGATTCAAGCTCTTGGTTGGCTAAAATTTGTAACCGGTGCAAACCGTATTTGACTTGTCTCCCCCAGCAGACCTCCACCCTTCACCTCCCCCTTGCGCACGTATCTGGCCTAATATTTGAGACAATTCATGTTAGTCCATTAATCACCACAATTAAAAAGAACAAAATAATCTCTCTCCTTTTTAATGTGGGATTAAACATTTTCACAACTCCTCATCTTCCATATTTACTCCCACATCTTTACATTTATGACATAACATTTATTCATTTTAATTATTTAATATTAAAATGCTCCAACACAATCATTTACCACACTAATCTCCAGTTCAGTTACTGCAATGAGATTTTGGAGCTGACATTGCTTTGACAATCAAACGCAGCCTTAGGAGATTCTAAATCCATTATTGTTGAGGAGGATGACAATAACAAGAGTGGAAAGCAGTCCTCTAATGGACAGCTTCAGATGAGGAGCATAGAATTGAGCACATCTTCAACTGCTCCATTGTTTCAAGGTTCCATAACTTGCAGTATATGAAATCATCTATATGGTTGCTTTAAGGAAAATAAATGGTCTCTTCTGTTAATGATGACAACATGTGAATGAGTACAGGTATTGATGCAGTGAAGAACACTCCAGACAACTCAATTCATAGTACTGCAGAGAATGCACCTACTAGAAGAGGAATGGTGTTGCCATTCCAGCCTTTGTCACTTGCATTTAATCACATAAATTACTATGTTGATATGCCAGCTGTAAGTCACATTTCTCATTTATCTCTTTCCATTTTGCAGAATCGCCATACATTGGGAAGAAAATGCAAAAAAAAAATAAGAACTGATTCTATAAATGGTCAATATAAAAGTTTATTTACCCAATAGACTAATCATTTATACTTTTTAATCATTCTTCCTAGAGTGCATCATAAGTGGACTTCTAGACTATTAATTGTGCAATAGTGATATCCCAAATGTCTAGAAGGTGCTCATCAACTTAAGTTGTCAAGATATTTTAAATACTACATAAGAACGAACAACTCTATAGTGAGTATTGTCCTAATAATTAGGCTCATAATACTATGTGTCACATGAAGCTAACATCTTGAAATACTTTCCAATTCAAAAGTTTAAACCTTCAAGTTTTCTAAATCTGGATGTTAAACACTAGTTTCTTCATCAGGAAATGAAGAGCCAAGGAATTGAAGAAAGTCGTCTCTAACTGTTACAAGAAGTTAGTGGTGCTTTCAGGCCTGGTATTTTAACAGCATTGGTTGGTGTAAGTGGTGCTGGAAAGACCACATTGATGGATGTTCTAGCAGGAAGAAAAACTGGTGGGTACATTGAAGGAAGTATCAGCATATCTGGTTACCTGAAGAACCAAGCAACTTTTGCTCAGGTTAGCGGTTATTGTGAACAGAATGATATCCATTCACCCATTGTTACTGTCTATGAATCTCTTGTGTACTCTGCCTGGCTGCGTCTTGCTAAGGAAGTTAAGCAGGAAACTCAAAAGGCATGTTTTTTTGTCCAAAATATAATTTCATTTTCCTAGCAAGTCATTTCTATATGAGATTATTGTATTTGATCTTTCATTGTAGTAGGTTATTTATCCTTCCTAAGAAAAGATACAAACTTGTGTCGCAGGCCACAATATTCTAATTTCACAAGTTAATTAGCCCAAAATAATTAGATAACACTTATTTTGGGCTGTGCCCATATGTTTATAGGTCATGTGGGTAGAAAACAACTTCACAGAATCATTATTTGTACAACTTGGAGCCATTTGCATGATTCACTTCTGCCATTTAGATTTATTTAAATTTTCTTTATTTAAATTCGGCTTACAATATTTTGGTGTCAAGACAAGAACAAAATTGGAGTTTCATAACCTATCCAAACTTTGTTTCTTGACATGAATGACTGTCTATTAAAATTTAAAAGTATATATGTAACTCATAATATGTATAGCTTCCAATTTTCCATTCACCATATATGTCTAAAAATTAAAGCTTTGTCCAATGGTCTTACTGGTGCGGACATAAGATATAAGCCTCCAACTATACGCATGTATGGGAGGAAGAGCAAAAAGAAGACAGCCCAACCAGTGGCCTTATGGATGGGGCCTGTTAGTTATCAAGCTTGAGATTGAGCAAGCCCGAACATTTAATAATTAGGGTTTTTTTTGTGCTTTATGTTGTTAGCTATTTAAACACTTTTTCCTGATTATTGTAAGACAGCTTTGAAAATTATAAACAAAACATGTGTTTTCTTTTACACTGGTGCCGACTCCAGTTTGCTTGGCGCTGACTCCAAGCGACCCTTAAGTGCTGACTCCTAGGGTTTTATTATTATTTTCTGTTTATTGTGGTTGTTCTACGTCAGTTTTGGTATCAGAGCAGACTTCAGATCCATACAACACAACCGTAGACAACCATGACCGTACCTTTCAAGTTTTTGCCCCATGAGATCATGAACAAGCCCAAGCCAGCCCTTGCAATCCGTTTCTTCCCCCAAGCCCCACATGAGTTTCTCACACTCAAGCCAACAGAGAAGCCAACGGCGCCACCCAAGCCGGTGACTGCCATTCGTGCACGCCTCTGATCACAAAACCAACAGCCCACACAGCAAAAAAAAAAAAAAAAAAAAAAAAAAAAAAGACGAAGAAGAAAGGAGGAGCAGAGGCCCACGAAAGACCTAGCCGCCAACACCCACCAGCCGTCGCGATTACCAACACCCATCAGCCACCAGCCGCCGCAATTACCAACACCCATCAGCCACCAGCCGCCGCAAAACCCAGCCGCCAAAACCCACTGCCGCGACTCCCAACAACCATCAGCCACCAGCCACCACAAAGCCCAACGCCTCACCCTCTACCACCGCTGCTGGGGACATCGACCACCGCCGATGTCAAGGCTGAGACGAGCAGCCACCAACTCCGACGGCAACTCCAGCCGCTGCCGCCGCCCATGACTCCAGCCGATGACTCCGTTACCTCTCTTCTCTTTATTTCCTTTTGCTTGTAGTTTCTAGTTTCTAAATTTTTTTTAGCGCCTGTAGTTCGTATTGTGTTGTCTCTCCTTTTTAAGTCCATTACAGTGTATTTCTTTTATTTTCCAAAAAAAAGAAAAAAAAGAAAAAAAGAAAAAGAAAGAATATTGTTGCTGTAACAGCCCATTGCTTGTATTGGGCCTAAATTCCTACGTGAAAGTATTGTTCATCCACAGGTCTTTTTGTCCAGCTAGACCCACTCAATTGAGGAGCCCGATCGTGACTGTCTAGTATGATAAGCTGGCCACTAACTAGGGTACAATTCTTACTCTATTATTTTTGGTGGATTCAATTTTGTCTCATTAAAAAAAAAATATTATCTTTATATTTTTTATGTGCATATCCCACCATACCCCATTGGCCTATCCATTTTGTGCTCAAATTAGCTGTTTTATTATTTGTGTTTTCTTTCAGTACCCACTCTAAAATTCCAAAAAAAAAAAAAAAAAAAAAAAAAAACATCACCCAATTTCTTTGAAATATCTAATTCTCATTATTAATTGGCGAGCTTAGTGGAATTTGATTGTTATTTGGGCTATCTTTCAATATTGTGAACACTGTCACTATTTGACTGCAATTTATTCTTTTTGATTCATTGATCTAGCCTCTACATGCACTCTTGCTTGACCTTCAATTTTACATTGAGAATTGATTACTTGAATATTTTGGAATCTCAACTGCATTCATAAATATAGTGTTGCATGCATCTACGTAGTGGTCGCATCATGTCAAACCCTGAAATTCAATCTACTTCCGAGTCTAGTCCCTCTTTAGAGCAAACTATAGGAGACCTAGCAAAAAGTGTTCGTGATTTACTGGTTAGGGTAGATCGAATTGAAGCATCCCAAAGAGAGACCATTAACCAGGAAGGAGATAACATGCTTAGGCAAAATAATCATGGTTAGTTTAATAGGGCTCCGAACCTTGAACATGATCACTATAATCACTATGGCCCTAGGGACTATGATGATAGGATGTCTAAGGAGAAGATAGAAGCGCCCACCTTTGATGGCTGCCTAGACCCATGGGTTTTCACTGATTGGTTACGTCAAATGGAGAAATTCTTTGAATATTACCATTAGGCTGATAATAGGAAAGTGAGGTATGCTAGGATGAAGTTAATTGGGAGAGCCGACCTTTTTTGGGAGGACCTTGAGGAAACCCTTAGGCGTAGACGTGAGCCCCCCATTATTGATTGGATTGAGATGAAGGAGGCACTTTCGAGGAATTACCTTCCTCCAACTTATAGGAGTTCCCTCCTTGAGGAATGGGATCGCCTAAAACAGGGCACTGCTCTTGTGGCCGAATACATAGAGAAGTTCAAGGAATTCAAGAGGCGAATTCGAATAGTTGAGGAAGAGGTTGTCACACTCAATAGGTTCAAGAAAGGTTTAAATGCTAACCTACTAGGCGAGATTATCACCCGAGGAGTCACTACCTTAGGAGAAGCCTATGACCTTGCTAGGAATTGTGAGTTAGCATCCAAGTCTATCTTTTGGCGACGTTCTGAGCTTCGGAGTGTTCCTACCAACCCTCAACCTTTTGGTAGCAAATCTAGACTTGCCTTACCCCCTAAGGTCAACCCCAATAGCATCCCAATAGAAAAAGAGGATAAGGGAAAAGGTGTAATCAATGAGCCCTCAAGATTAGGCTCTCGCCTCCAATGCTTCAAATGCAATGGGATTGGACATGTGGCAGCTAGATGTCCCTCTAGGACCCTTGTCATTCAAGAGGGTGATGAAAAGGTAGAAAATGTTGAGGAGCTAGTGTATGATCCAAATGTTGAAGAAGTCCAAGATATTGAGGCCGGATGGGAAGATGAACCTAACTACCTCGCGTACATTAGAACCCTTTCTCCCCAGGTTGATGATTCCAATGTTGTTTTTGGTGTCCCTAGAGTGAATGTGGTAAGGTGTGCTTTGACTGAACAAAGAGACACTGATGATTGGCGAAGGAGTGCCATTTTCCAGACTTACACTAAGTGTGGAGACAAAACTTGCAAGGTTATTATAGATAGTGGGAGTTGCATTAATGCAGTGTCCTCTAATGTTGTTTCCCGCCTAGGCTTGAAATTGATCCCACACCCTAACCCATATAAAGTTTCTTGGGTGGATACTTCCTCCATATCCATAAAAGAAAGATGTGTTGTCCCACTTCAATTCCTCACCTACAAGGCTGAAATATGGTGTGACGTAATTCCCATGGATGTAGGGCATATTATCTTAGGTAGACCTTGGCTTTATGATTTGGATGTCACCCTTCATGGGCGTTCCAATTCTTGCTCATTTATGTTTGAAGGTAAGAAAATTGTGCTCAATCCTTTGAAACCCAAGCCAATCGATGTGAGCAAGAAGCTAGAAGCACCAAAGGCGAAAGGTCTGAACATCATAAGCCCAAAGGCATTTGAGAGGGTAGCAGTTCAGGAATCCATTGTGTTTGTCTTAGTTGCCAGAGAACTTCATGGAGACACCCATGAGGAGCAACCTGAAGAAGTGAGGTCTGTGCTCTAGGAATTTAAGGATGTTTTCCCTAAGGAACTCCCCGATCACTTGCCGCCCATGCGTGACATACAACACGCCATAGATTTTATGCCCGAAGCGACCCTACCTAACTTGCCTCACTATAGGATGAGTCCTACAGAACATGCCAAGTTGCAAAGGCAGGTAAAAGAACTACTTAGGAAGGGTTTTGTTCGTGAAAGCATGAGTCCTTGTGCAGTCCCTACACTCTTAACTCCAAAAAAAGATGGGACTTGGAGGATGTGTGTTGATAGCCATGCCATCAACAAGATCACTGTGAAGTATCGTTTTCCTATCCCTCGGTTGGATGACATGTTGGATATAATGGCTGCAGCAACGATCTTTTCCAAGATAGACTTGAAAAGTGGCTATCATCAAATTAGGGTTCGTCCAAGTGATGAGTGGAAAACCACCTTCAAGACGAAAGATGGTTTATATGAGTGGATGGTCATGCCTTTTGGATTGTCCAATGCTCCTAGTACCTTTATGAGAGTGATGACTCAAGTGCTCAAGCCTTTTATGGGAAAATTCCTGCTTGTGTACTTTGATGACATCCTCATCTATAGTAAGTCTAGGGAGCAACACTTAGACCATCTCACTCAAGTTTGTACGGCCCTTAGGAATGAGAGCTTATATGGTAACCTCAAGAAGTGCTCTTTCTTTACCGATAGAGTTGTCTTCCTAGGCTTCATAGTATCTTCTGAAGGAGTTTCTGCTGACCCCCAAAAGGTTCAAGCGATTGTGGATTGGCCCGAACCTAAGAATATCCATGAAATTCGAAGTTTTCATGGGCTCGCTTCCTTTTATCGCCGATTCATCAAGGGGTTTAGTACCATTATGTCCCCTATCACTGATTGCATGAAACAAGGAGAGTTTATTTGGACAAAAGCTGCTACTAAGGCTTTCAATGAAGTAAAGCAAAAGATGACGGAGGCACCTGTCATGCGTCTCCCTGATTTTAACAAGCCTTTTGAAGTGGAATGTGATGCCTCAGGTATTGGTATAGGGGGAGTACTTAGTCAAGAGCGCCACCCAATTGCTTATTTTAGTGAGAAGTTGAATGATGCTAAGCAAAAGTACTCCACATATGACAAAGAATTCTACGCCATTGTGCGAGCTCTTTGGCATTGGCGCCATTACCTGTTGTCGCGAGAGTTTATTATCTACTCCGATCATGAAGCTTTGCGCTACCTCCATTCCCAAAAGAAGTTGAATTTTAGGCACGGTAGTTGGGTTGAGTTTCTGCAACGCTACTACTTTGTGGTGAAACATAGGGCGGGAGTTGAGAATAAGGCTGCTGATGCATTAAGTCGAAGGGTGTCTTTGCTGTCAGTCATGAGTGTTAAGGTTACTGGGTTTGAACGACTCAAGGATGACTATGAATCATGCCCAGATTTTGGGGAGCTCTACACTAGCCTAAGTAATGCCTCACGGCCAGTCCTGGATGATTATACCCTTCGGGATGGTTACTTGTTCAAGGCCAACAAGTTATGTATCCCTCGGTCATCAGTGAGAGACTTCCTAGTTTGGGAGATACATGCGGGAGGTCTTGCAGGTCATTTTGGTCGAGATAAGACAATTGAGGAAGTGGAACGTCAATTCTATTGGCCTAGTCTTAAGAGGGGCGTTGCCAAGATAGTTGGTCAGTGTCATACATGTCAACTAGCCAAACATCACAAGCAAAACACTGGCTTGTACATGCCTCTACCTGTGCCAGATCGCCCGTGGCAGGATGTGAGTATGGACTTCGTGCTAGGTTTGCCCCGCACCTTTAGGAAGCATGATTCTATCCTAGTAGTTGTTGATCGCTTCTCTAAGATGGCTCATTTCCTACCATGTTCTAAGACTTCTGATGCTTCTAAAATTGCAAAACTCTACTTTGATGAGATTGTCAAGCTTTATGGTCTTCCTAAAACCATAGTGTCTGATAGGGATGTTCGCTTCATGAGTTATTTTTGGAAGACCTTGTGGCACTTAGTAGGCACCAAATTGAAATTTTCCACAGCATTTCATCCTCAAACTGATGGTCAAACTGAAGTGGTCAATCGTAGTCTAGACAACCTTCTTCGGTGTCTAGTGGGTGAAGCCAATCGAAATTGGGATTCAATTCTTCCTGTAGCCCAACTTGCATATAATAGCTCTGTCAATAAGTCTATAGGTGCTAGTCCTTTTGAGGTTGTGCACGGATTTACACCTAGGAAGCCCTTAGATCTGTTGCCCATGTCCCCACATATTAGGATTTCTGAATCTGCTGAGGCATTTGCACGACATGTTCATGATTTGCATAATGAGATTCGCAAAAAAATTCAGGTAAGTAATTCTCAATATAAAATTCATGCTAACACGCATCGGCATCATGCAGAGTTTCAGGTAGGGGATTATGTCATAATTTGGATAAGACCTGAACGGTTTTCCTCTGGGACCGTTAAGAAATTGCAGGCTCGTAGTGCCGGTCCATTCAAGGTATTGAAACGAATGGGCCCAAATGCATATGTCATTGACCTTCCTCATGATTACGGTATTAGCTCCTCCTTTAATATTGAGGATCTAGTTGCTTATAAAAGCCCTACAGCTATTCTTGATACTCCTTTTGATGAGCCTTTACCTGATCCTATTGATGCCCCTATTCCTACCCCTTTACCCTTAAATTTGCCCTTGCACATAAAGAATCTATTGATGCTATTTTAGATGAGCAGATTGTTTCTACCAGGGATGGAGGAGTTCACCGTTTCCTAGTTCGGTGGCGAGGGCGACCAGATTCTGATTGCACATGGATTACTAGGGATGAGCTACAGCGATTGGATCCTGACTTGCTGGAGTACTACCAGAACTCTTTAGATTTCCACTTTACAGGGTCGAGTTCTTCTCACCTGGGAGGAGTTGGTGCGGACACAAGATATAAGCCTCCAATTATACGCATGTATGGGAGGAAGAGCAAAAAGAAGACGGCCTAACCAGTGGCCTTATGGATGGGGCCTGTTAGTTATCGGGCTTGAGATTGAGCAAGTCCGAGCATTTAATAATTAGGGTTTCTTTGTGCTTTATGTTGTTAGCTATTTAAACATTTTTTTCTGATTATTGTAAGACAGCTTTTGAGAATTATAAACAAAACGTGTGTTTTCTTTTACACTGGTGCCGACTCCAGTTTGCTTGGTGCTGACTCCAAGCGACCCTTAGGTGCTGACTCCTAGGATTTTATTATTATTTTCTGTTTATTGTGGTTGTTCTACGTCACTTACTTTACATAGTTGTCCAATGTCTAAAAATTAAAGCTTTGTCCATTGTTATGTCCTTCCTAAGCTTCTGGAACCTGTTCTCTGGTTTCCTCATCCCAAGGCCGGAAAGTAATGTCTAAACAATTACACAAAATATAGAATGATATATCCACCTATGGAGTATAGTATACAGAAGCATTTTCTAAAGTGATTTTACTTCTAATATTAAACAGGCATGTGTGTCTGTCACGTATATATTGCCCCCTCTGTGGTCAAATCCTGGCCTCACTTATGTCACAATTAATAGTTTAGAAGACCTTCTTAGTTCTTAATGAACTTAAGTTACTATGAGGAGCTGAATGATGATTTGCATATCTAGATGGGGAATTAGGAAACCTTGAGTCAGATGAATATATATTTCTTTTATTCCAAAAGCTTCAACAATACATTCTTGAGTAAGAAAAAGTATACTTCAATAAATATATTTTTTTTTATAGCAATGAGCATATATATATATATATATATATATATTTTTTTTTTTATATATGCATACATTCCACATGGTAGGAAAATGTAGGTTTAATAATATTCAAGTGATTGTGCTACTGATATAGGAAAGGATCTGCTCCTATCTGATTTTCTCCAATTTTTAGTTAGATGAGAGACATCTGGCATTAAAAAATCCAATGGACTTAAAATGCTTTTTTTTTTTTTTTTTTTTTTTTTGAGAAAGTAAATACTACGTGACACAAATTTGACAAAAAATTATAGGGAATAAGAGGATTTAAATTAGAGGGGATGTTCTCCCAATATACCATTCAAGATTATGATACAAATTTGCATAAAAGAAAGAAGATCATTATATAGTTTTCAAGCCCATTACATTAAAAGAAAATCGAATTTCTAAATTCGAAATTCTAATGGTTCACATGTGCAGCTAATTCCAATATGGTGGAGGTGGTATTACTGGGGTTCTCCACTGGCTTGGACACCCTATGGGCTTGTGACCTCCCAAGTAGGTGACAAGACTACTCCAATTGAGGTACCTGGAAAAGGTTATGTTACGGTGAAATATTACCTAAAGTCCCGCTTGGGTTTTGAATATGACTTCCTTGGAGCTGTTGTTGAAGCCCATATTGACTTTGTCCTCCTTTTCTTCTTTGTCTTTGCCGATGGCATCAAGTTCCTCAACTTCCAAAGGAGATAAAAAAAGGACTCAAGCTTTGACAATGATAAGATTTTGCCTAACAAATCGATCTAGCTTAAAGATATGATTGGCATTGTATTTTATTTTTACCAACTTTGTAAATCAACACCCAGTAAACGACCTATTATTTTAATCTTCATATTCAATAATTTTTTCACAAATTGAAGTCCTTGTATACAAATTAAGGTAAGATTTTTATTTATTTATTTTTTTTGTGTGTGTGTTAAATCGAGTTGTGGTCATAAGAAGTAAGAACTCACAGCTTATTGCACCGTTATTTAACATTGACATTCAAAAGTTTGGTTTTGTTATCAAAATCTAATATGTCAAATGGTTAACATTAAAGCATACAGAAGTTTAGTTTGTTTAGAGCATTAGCATTAGGATTGTAAAACCCCCCAAATTACTATTTTAGAACCACACGTTAGCCCCTCTTTAGAAATGATTAAGCTTATTTTATTCACATTCATATTAGACGCATACACTCATCTATAACAAGTCTCAAAAAAGGTATTAATGGTCTAGCTTGTTTTGATAACATCAATAGTGGTCAGAGAATCAAGTTCAATTTCTAGGCAAGTATATCCATTTTTGAGAGCTCTCACCCCAAGTTTGAAGGGTGGTTGTCACACTATTGCTCATGAAGAGACTTTTAACCACATATCTCTATCGTCTCTTAGGTACCCCTCCTCCCGCAACACCTTGATTCCTCATAGAGAGAAGTTAATTGTCTTTTTTTTTCTTTTTTTCTTTTTTGTGTTGGGGGGCGGGGGGAAGGGGATTGTTGAACCTAACCAAAATTTATTAATTTCATTTATTTATAATTCAATAATTACAATAGGAGAAGGGGGATTTGAACAATAATCATCTCTATTAAAAACACCAAAAGTAATTAGTTAAGTTACAATATTTTTCGCTTAATTTTAATATCTAAACAGTAAGCATATCCAAGTTTTAGCTGAAGAAAAAAAGGCAGCACCCAAGTTTTAGCGGTTCACAATTCTTATTTTTTTTACTAGACTCATCACATGCATTTTGTGCATGCAAAAATGTTTTTTTTTTTTTTTTTTTGCTTTTTTGATTTAGTGTTATAATGTTTAAAAGTGATATATAAATAACCATGTGCATTTTTTTTAAGAAACAGGTAAGGTAACGTGTAATAATATAGTAAAAAACCTAAAACTTATGAATAGTAAATTATTCTTTTAAAATTAGTTTTTTTTTTAATTTAAAATTATTTAACTAAAATATAGGAGTATTTTAGAGAGTTTAAAAATTTGTGTAAGGGTATTTTAGTACGCAAAATGTTGAAACTCAAACATGAAATCCTGTTAATTATAATATAGATATTATAATCATTTCACTATTATATATATATATATATATATATATATATATATATGACAATAGAAGGGCAAATGTTGAATAACTTGTCCTCGCAACAATCATGTACATTAAGGTCTGGACCATGTGTTAAGATGGACCCTGAATTGACTTTGTATTTCCTATGTATACCTCCAAATTTTAATTGAACTAAAAGTAGCCAAAACACCCCCCCCCCCCCCCCCAAAAAAAAAAAAAAAAAAAAAACCTACAAATCCTTCTCAAGTATATGCATCATACAGAAAACCATAAATCTAAATTGACACATAATATGAAAAAAAAAAAAAAAAAAAAGTCTAAACATGTTACAATGCTATGTAACTTGGCTAATCTACGTACCAAAAGCCAAAATAAAGGTATTAATCTACGTAACTTGGCTAATTTATACAATCCTTGCACTTTATGTAAAAGCATCACTTACCTAGTTTGGATCATTACTACTTGTCTAAGCCCCATGGGAAACTAAACATCTTCTATAGTTAATCCCCTGTTGGTGACATAGTCCACATCTTTGCTTTTGTTAAATCTACCTCAAGTCAAACTCTTTCTTCTGACTTCCCAGTTCTCGCCGGATCCCATCCATCTCATTCTGTATTCTAGACTTCACAGGTAGACCTTTGGCCCATAACAAATTTGGGTCAAGCACCCACTTTGGACTATTCACATCCCTTCACAATGACTCTGACTTTGGCACCACAAATGCATATGAATAGGTGAGAATGACGTTGTCCAAACTATAACATCGATCAATGTAGCTGGTCGGATCTTGCGTTAGGAACTAAAGAACTTTAATTGCATGTGAACAAGGGATCTTTTGATTTTGCCACTTTCCACAACCACATGTTCTGGACACTATGTTAATTTCATAACTATGGGGTCCCCCTCCAGTGCTATAGATGTCATTAGGGTAACTACTTGATATATACCATGCTCATCGTTAAATTCCCTTACAAAGTGTCCTGCAGCTCTTTGCAAATTAGCGCCATAGATTGACATAGCATATTTGCTCCACACCTTACCCTCGATGAGATCATGAGTAATTTCTTTATGTTGATCATGGAAATATGTGACAAGTTTGCTCCTAGTGAACTCAACCATTGCAGTAATGGATAGGCCATGGGCACGTTTAAGTACTCCATTGAAGCACTCTGAGATGTTGGCGTTCATAACCCCGTAACAATATTCACCATCATGTAGTTGTCTCCACATGTCTAGATCCTCGCCTATTAGATATGCGTATGGCATATAGGGTTCGGGGTTGCCTATCTTCATTTTGATTGTCACGTTTTTTCCTAAGGGCCTGAATCTTAGCTTCCTTGATAGACTGCATGTACAACTCAAATTTAGCTTCCTAAGTAGCATATTCTACTTTCGAGGCCAATGACTTTAGAGTGGGGTCTTGAAAATGCATGTTGAACTTGCTAGCAACATGTCAGAGGCAATATCTGTGAAATACTCGTATTTGTCCATCATCATATTTGGGCCAGGCTGCAATTGCATTTTGAATACCCAAATACCAGTAAGAAATTATGCAAATGTCCTTATTTGCTATCACATCCCCCAATGAAACCCTGAGGCATTCTAAAAACCACTCCAACTAGGCCCTGACTCTTTGTCCACAACGACAAAGACAAGAGGAAAAACCTTATTGTTGGCATCGGTTGCCATTGAAACCAACAACACCTCTCGATATTTACCATACAAATGGATCCCATTAGTATTGATCACTGGCTTGCAATGTCTGAATCCATCAATGCATGGAGCGAAAGCCCAAAATACATAGCGCAATAAAGTAACACTGGACACGCTCCCGGGTATGGTGTGATAGAAATATCAGGTGCTTGGATCTTGTTCCAAGTATGCCAACAACTTTCTCAACCCTTGGTAAGACTATTCCCAATTCTAGAATATCTTTGCAATAGTCTTTTGTTTCGCATCCCATACCTTATAGTAAGAAAGCTCATGATCATAATACTTCGCTTTAATGATGTCTCTGAAGTGATCAATTTTTGCCATGTGATTTTCTTGCAACGTTGGAACAAGTTTTGCTGCAACAACTTTATAATCCATCATTCTACCATCTTTTGGCATAGCAAGCGGTATGCAACTATGATAACCCATATAAGATGAGACCATCTATAGACCATCTATAGTCCATTAAGTTTAGACTTCATGACTACCCCAATGTACTACTTGCATGACTCATCCATGCATTTCATACATAGTTTACTTTTGGTCGGCCTACTAGTCATATAGTCTCTATTAAGCTTTGCGGTGTAAATTGTTAATGCACACTTCATTGCCTATTTATTCATAATAATCAACCCTTTACTAAAATTCATCTCCACATTCCAAGAAGAAGCAAATGCTTGTTGAAGAACTTTAGAATTAATCATATTTTCCCAAGTATTTTAAAAAAATGATGAGGCAGGAGGCTGATAAACAAGAGTCGTGTTTGTAACATGCTGAACTCCAATAGCCGTATGTCGGGGGCAATTTTTTGCGCGTAGCCACGTGTCTTCCGCTGGAAGTATGACTTTGCTAGACCCATATTTGTTTTGGGGAGTACAATCCGGAACTTGACATTGGGCCGCATAGACCAAAGACTTCCAGTGCATTTTAAGCCTATAAAATAGATAAAGCTCAAAGTCTTAGAATCATAATAATGGTTGAAATATACAAATAATATGCTTAGTATAATAGCTTTGATTAAATGATGAGTTGAACGTTATTATTATGTGTATTAAGTGATGTTCATTAAAATGTAATTAATTAGGTGTAATACTTCCAGTAATGGGATGAGTCCAATAGTCCATATCCAGCTGTTGTATAGTTCATGTTTAATATAATAAGGTATGTCTAGGAATGGTCTATGTCCAAATAATATATATCCAACAATGGTTTATGTCCAAATAATACACATCCAACAATGGTTTATGTCCAAGTAATTTATGTCCATTGGTGGTATATGTCCGAATAATATATGTCTAGCTATGGTAGATCAATTTATTAATATATACGTTCATTAATGAAGTATTAGTGTGATCATGATTCATTAAATAATGAGATGATATTAAAGTAACTTGCATCTAGCGGTATAATAATAATGAATTAACATGTACTTAATAATGTAATCTTGAAAATAGAGAAATATTGACTTATCTTGTGTGTTTCTGACTCCCGTTGTACAGCATCACTTTATTCTTTATATAATTTATGGCTCTAGCCGTATAGCATTAGTGAGCTGATAACATTCCAGCGGTAGAATAATATAAGTACAACAGTACAATGATAATAAATTAAAATATACTCAATAGTATAATTTTGGAGATAAAAATATAATGACTTATTTTCATAGTTCGTAGCTCTAGCCATATAACATTAGTGGACTTATAATATTTCAGCAGCATAGGAAAATGAGTCTAGCGGTGCGGTATGATATTATGAGTCATTTCATGGTGACTTCATAATTGAAAGGGAAAAATGGGTGCAATTGAAGAGAGAAAGAATATGTCCAACCATGTGCATAAGTTGGTTAAGTTTATCCCCTTTATTATGCACTTAAATGATTTTCCCTAGGTAATACTCTTTTAGTTTTTAGTCAAGTACAAGTGATATTACTTTCTGTAAGAAAGGCTTTTAATTTTATAAGTTTGTGTCTTTCATAAGAATCGTTTTAAGTATTAGAAATGTATGTCTTTATTGAGAATGACTTTAATACGAAGTCTTTGTGCCTTTTAGGAGAATGGCTTTAGTATTGATGGTCATATGTTTTTCATGAGAAGGGCTTTTGTAATATGTTCTTGAAAGAGTGTTTGATATCTTTTAAGATGTATGGAGGTAACAAGAAATATATATGTTTTATGAGATATGGTGTTTGTAAGATAGATGAGAAATATATATGTGAGAAGTATGTATGGATAGTTTGTGAGAAATGTATTTGTAAAATCTATGGAAGTATGAGATAGATAATATGAAGGTTAAATTTAGTAAATATATGAGATTATAATTGCTGCTGGAGTGGTTTTTCGTGTTATATTATGGGTTATGTTACTTTCTAAGAAGGGAGATTTTGTATGAGAAATAAAGAATGAGATGGAGACGTGTTTTTGGGTAGCAAAATGATGAAGTTTCAAAATATTAAAGTGTAGGAGAGATGGATAGTGTGTGATGGTATGGTGGAATAGGTGTGATGTAATGGTGTTATCTAAGAAGAGATATTTTTGTAAGGGAGATGGAAAAATATGGAAATGTTTAGAGATATGTGTAGCAAAGTGAATGAAAATTTTGAATATTGAGGATGAGAGACGGATGAATGGTGTATAATGGTGTGTGGCTTGGTCCTCTTTATATAGAGCCAAGCATGTAACTAGATTAGAATTAGTTGAAGGGAAATTTCGCAAATAAGGAAAAGTATTTGACAAAGTAAGTGATTTATTAGTGGGTTTTTGTTTTTTAGCCAAAAGAAGAAATTTTGAGCCTTTAATACTACTGGAGCTGCTGTTATAGCTGTTAGTCACAACTGTCAACTCTACAGTAGTAGCTGCTAGATGATGTCATATGAATGACATCTTCTGCTGGAGGAAAATATTTAGCATTAAATTCATAGTTCGGCTAAAAATGGTAAGATAACCTTTTTGAGACCTTTTTATTTTTGGTACTGCAGCTGGAGGCTAAGGATCTTAGCTTAAAATGCTAGGATTTCTTTTATGGGATCCTTACTTCTTTTGGTATAGTAGGTAGTTGTTTGGATTGACCATAAATGGGCAAGTGATGTCATTTTAGGACATGTGTCAACTATCTAAATTGCTACTAGAGCTATTGCAGTTGCTATTGGAGGTATTGTAGCTTCTGCTGGAGTTAAGGCAGCTTCTGCTGGTGCCATTGTTGGTATTTTTGGCTAAGTTTTCTCTTTTGAAAAAATTTATTTTTAGTCCATATATAATTTTGGTAAGTAATAGACTAGTTGACTGATATTTGACGAAGTTTTAGAGATGTAATTATGGTCTCTTTGTATTTTAACCAAATTTTGGAGAGTAAGGAGAGCATTTAATGCTAGATATGTGATATTAATATATATTTAGTCATGTGTTTGGCATTGATTTAAATGAAAATAATAATATAATTTATATGAAATAATATAATTACATTTTTAACTTATATTCTATGATGAACATTAATTTTTATGTAAAGAGCATGAGGAATTTTATCATTTTAAGTATTTTGTGATATGAGAGGCTTACCAAATGTTACCTATTGCACATTGACCTGTCAGAGTTCAGGGGATTAGAGAAGACATGCCAAGCAACATACTTTCCTTTATCAACTTTGAATCATTGGAGTTTTACTGAACATACTTCTTGGCCCTCTAAACCATGACTCCCAAAATTCTCCCAATGACACTCATGAGCTGAAAAATGAGATGTTATGCCATGAGCTTGAACTATGGGCTTTGATGAGATAATATTGCCATGGATTTTGGACCATGGGTTTTGATGCATTTTTGTGTAAATATGGACTCTTTTGGGTTTTAAAAGAGATTTTTCTAAAATTCATGATAATGTTGATGTGGTGTAGGTTGCCAATGAAATAAAGCTATGTGGTGTGAAAAATGTGTCCTCAACACAGTGTTCGCATCATCTTCATCACATTTAGCCATATCATCAACATGAGGATTGGAAACAATTTCATGGTCATCAACACCCTTGTCAAAGTCGCCTACTCAGTCCTCTTTTCGTACTCATCTATATCGTCAATATTTTCACCATTAATAGTAGCATGATCAACACAGTTTTTGTCTTCATCTTCAACCACTGGAAGTATAGAAGGTTCACTTCGATGTGTACAAAATTCATCTTCATATCTATTGCCAGCTTCGCTCTCAATTTCTATTGGAGTCTCTTAAAAAGGGGGTGTATAGCGTCCCAATGTGGTGCATTGACCATCTGGGACTGAAAACTATAGAGATGTAGTTGTTTGTAGAATCTCCTTTATGTCTACTTCTGCACGCGGCTCCAAATTGACGTACAACTCAATAGCAATTACTTAGGAAATTTTCTGCATCTTGTTAAACATGATCTTCACATGTTTGTCTTCTTTTATTGTTATATACTTGTAACTAATGCGTTGATTGAAGACTTCATGTGGAGAACAAAAAGTAATAGGTATGCAAAGTAGGGTTCACATGCAGCTCTTCCATAATTTTTATTTGTTAGAATGTGTGCCCTTAAAACCTATTGTATGATGCTATGTATGACATTATGTTGTGATTAATAAAGTTGTTTTATTATTATCTAAAATGATGGTAACATGAATATAAGACATTATCATATAGTCCATGAGATGTATAATATGTGATTTATGTGAAAAGTCACAGAAAAATATAAATCACAAGTTCTTTGTAAATTCAGAATTATAGTTCGTAGTTAGTGAAGAAATTGGGCATTTCATCTGCAAAGATTATAACATATCAATTAAGATGTTTTGTCTTGATCATAGAAATGGAGATTTCTAGTTGATATGTTGATATATTTTAAGAGTTAAAACATATTGAACTAGATCGCTCTGAGATTTATTATTCTCCTAATGACTGTCAAATAAATAATAAACTCACGACTTCTATTTACATAAACTCTTAATCCTGAGAGGATAATGAACCTGATCATGAAGTTTAGGTTGTTTTGATATATCAGGAGTGAGATCTAAAGTAATGGTCAAAACCTCAGTATGTTGGGCAACTGCATTTAGTGTTGATGGAACATATATTCTCAAGATGGAATTCATAGTCTCTTAATAGAGATATAAAATATTCTCTTGAGATAAGTTTAATGGGTTCAGTTATTTACAGAGTTAGGCCTAACTACTTTAGTAAGAAGTTACTAAAGTATATATTTATGAAGTTGGATTTCATAAACATATGATGAATAATTTTAAAGAATTAAACCGGGTACTCAAGGATAAGATGTAGTAATTTACAAAGTGACAGTCTAATTTCATGACTTTTTATTACTACGAATATTTTATGAAGGGGTTGCATGTATAATAAAGTCTTGGGATATAATTTATAAATAAGGCCTAGAGTGTAATTATATTTATATAGTGATATTAAATGTAATTAATGGTAACTTTAGACTTATCAAGAGTTGACAGAAAAGCCCAAAGCCCATTGGAGCTAGTATCTTATTGGTCCATTTTGGTCACACTCCAAGCCACACACTCCAAGCCACACACTTAAGCCCAATTAGAAAGACCCAAAAGACCAGTTCAATTAGATAATTAGTTAGACATTAAGGGAGAAACATACAAAATTTTATGAGTATGTGAAATGGTGTATATGTGAGTGTGAAAACACACTCTAATTTTCTCCATTTGAAACTGATTGAGAGACCACACTTCTTGAGCATAAAGTAGAATTGAAGTAAAGATATAAATTGTTCTTGAGTACTTCTGATTCTTATTTTGAAATTCACCATGCCAAGGTATGCTCTCTTATTCTTAAATTCTGAAACTTACATAGTACATGTTATCGATTGCGAGTGAAGTAGATCTGTTAAATTTTCGCTGTGTATGTTTTGTATGCGATACAAACATGTGATTTTTCAACATTTTCTTCAAATCATTCAGGGTCTTCTACTTACGACGTAATATCATATAATAGCACTCGATACTTGGACTTTGAAATGGGAATCCGTTGATAGTGTTGGCATTGCTAAGGGGTCCACTGCGGTATATATTTATATGGATCATTGTCAACCTATTGATCTTCAAGTGTAATATGTTAGTGACCAATTTATAACTCTCAATCAACATCAATTACAAAACTTTGCATATGAAATGCCAACAATTTGTTACAACCTACGGAACAGTTATGACATTATGTCCTAACACCTCAACCAAATTTGCATATACTCACCCCACATCACATACAAAAATAGCCATTACCTGCATAAAAAAAAAAAGCCATTACCTATTTCATTTTTTTTTTTTTTAATTCCAAATCATTCTAAGGGCATGACTTTCAAAACCCACTCAAATAAGTTATGATGAACAAGAATATTATACCAAACCACTCACTATCCATTTCATAACCGTTACAAATCTTAAACATATATATCTTGAAATAATTTATGCTAAAAAGCCTAGACTTAGATATCAAACTTATAATCCATTTCATACCCATGATAAAATCCTAACAATACTATATATCTTAAATAACTTTAAAAAAAAAAAACTAGCAAATAATTAATCACAATATTTACACTAACAAAACTAAATAAATATTCCCAGTACTTAGAATAATATCTTAAATAAATTGTAATAAAAACTTCACTCAATATATAAGTAACATAACTCAAGTACAAATTTATAATCTATTTCATACCCATGATAAAAACCTAACAATACTAAATATGTTAAACAGTTTTTTATTTTTACAAAAACTAGCAAATAATTAATCACAATATTTACACTAACGAAACTAAACAAATATTCCCAATATTTAAAATAATATCTTAAATAAGTTGTAATAACTTCACTTAATAAATACATAACATAACTCAAGTACAAATTTATAAAACATTACCTAAGATGTAGATTTACTTCCACTGTGAAAGAGTGTTGTGAGAGTGTGAAAGTGTAAGAGTTGATGAATATTGTTGAGGGAAAGACTGTTGTGTTGTAGTGAGTGAGTGAGTGACAGACTGAGTAAGAGAGACGAAGAGAATTAGGAAAAAAGGCACCGCTGGGACCCATATTAAACATGTGGAGGACTGTCCACCAAGCATAGACTCAATTTCAATTTAAATAAAATCGAGTCCAATGAACTCGATTTCAATTCAAACAAAATCGAGTCCAAGTGACTCAATTTCTATGCCTATGTGGAAGAAATTTCCACCTTAACTGCTACCACAATGTGGGAATCAGTTCACTATACTCGATTTTGCTGTGCAAAGTCGAGTCTTTTCCTCTTGAGTTGTTAGATTGCTAAATAGTTTTGATAATGTGGTAACTAACAAAATTGTTGAGTTTTAGTGTTATTTTGAAAAAAAAAAGTCCTTACGTCCCCCCCCCTCCCAACACAAAACTCACACCATCTATTAAAGGTGAAAATAGCCAAATACCACCATTTTGCAAAATTTGTAGCAAAAAAGCACTGTTTCGGAACTTATTAGTGATCTACCACTTTTCTAGTACTCGAAATCTAAATGGTACTCGAGTTCCTAGAAGTTCTGCCACTGTGGCATTGCTGACTTGGAATTTGTATGATTAAAAAAAATAATGTGGTACTCGAGCTTGGTAAACTCAAGTTCCATACAACACAATACTGGAGCATACCAGGCTTGAGTTCTTTGTAAATAAAATGTATATGTTTATTTTTTTCCTACGGTACTTGAGCTCACAAAGCTCAAGTTCCTTGTAATATGGAACTCGAGTTTGGTAAACTTGAGTTCCTTATAACTTTTTTTTTTGGATAATCAACAAATAAACATAACCATAAAAATAAGTAAATTTTTTATGTTTTTATTTATTTAAATAGAAGCATTGTAAAATATAGAAATTTTAATTTCAAAATATGAATTTTTAGGCCACTCATACCCCTTGTTCATTTATTTTAAACATACTCATCAATTCCTTACTTCTCGAAAGCATTATGGTCAAATTGGTTAAAATATTGGGGTTAGAATGAGAAATTAGAACAACATATGAAAGAAAAATATCACTCCATTTTTAGCCATAAGCACACCGAAAGAAGTTTAAGCTACATAAATTCTTCACTGTTTTCTCATAAAACACTTAGTGAAATCGTGTTTTCTACATTTAAAAACCAAATCTGAATACTTTTTCATGTTTGAATTTCACAATAATTGAATATATTTTTCTGCATTGATAAAATCTGTTTCTACATCAATAAAATTTGCTCTCTGCAAATCATGTTTACTGTATATTCAAACCTGCTTACTGCATTCATAAAATTTGTTTTCTATATTAATTAAAACTGTTCATTGTTTTTTCATAAAAATTGTGCACTGTTTTGTGCATAAACTATTTCTAGCATTCTGCATAAAATTATTTCTTGTTTAGCATTATTTAAAAAATTATTCACTCTCTTTTTGCATAAATTATTCTTTATTCACTACATAAATTGTTCACTGTTTTCTCATAAAACACCTAGTGAAATCATGTTTTCTAAATTTAAAAGCCAAATCTGAATGCTTTTTCATGTTTGAATTTCACAATAATCGAAGTTATTTTTTTGCATTGATAAAATCTGTTTTTATATTAATAAAATTTGCTCTTTGTACATCATGTTTACTATATATTCAAATATGCTTACTGCATTCATAAAATCTATTTTCTGCATTAATTAAAACTGTTCATTATTTTCTCATAAACATTGTTCACTAAAATTTGTTCTTTGCACATTATGTTAACTATATATTCAAATATGCTTACTGCATTCATAAAATCTGTTTTCTGCATTAATTAAAACTGTTCATTATTTTCTCATAAACATTGTTCACTATTTTCTGCAGAAACTATTTCTAGCATTTTGCATAAAATTATTTCATGTTTAGCATTATTTAAAAAAATGTTCACTCTTTTTTTTGCATAAATTATTCTCTATTCATTGCATAAATTGTTCACTATTTTCTTATAAAACATCTAGTGAAATCGTGTTTTCTAAATTTAAAAGCCAAATCTGAATTCTTTTTCATGTTTGAATTTCACAATAATCGAGTCCATTTTTCTGTATTGATAAAATCTATTTTTACATTAATAAAATCTGTTTTTTGCATTAATTAAAACTATTCACTGTTTTCTCATAAAAATTGTTCACTGTTTTGTGCATAAACTGTTTTTAGCATTGGCTCAGTTATTGCACTTAAATGGTTTTTGTGTTTTTTTTTTTAATATGTAACCATATGAATAATGAACAAACTCCATGAAAGAGAAATGAATAATTCATATAAATCACCTATTGGTAAATGCCTCGAATAAATCCAAAGAGTAACTAATAATCCTACTATACTGACAAAAGTAGTTATTATGCATTTTTTGGACAAATCATATAGTCCTAAGGTTGTATGGAAACATGTTTGTTGTATGTAAACATGCATTTAACATTGAATAATTTATGCAGAAAAAATAATAAACAATTTTTTAAATAATACTGAAAAGAAAATAATTTTATGCAGATTGCTAAAAATAGTTTATACAGAAAACAATGAACAATTTTTATGAGAAAACAGTGAAAAATTTTAATTAATGCAGAAAATAGATTTTATAAATGTAGTAAGCAAATTTGAATATATAGTAAACATAATGTAGCACCAACTGTGGCATGAGTAGTTTTTTGAAGACACGTCACCAACCCGCTGCTATAGCACCAACTGTAGTCATACAAATCACATGCGCCAACAGATGCCACTGTTTCACACGTGCTGCTTAACAGCTAGGCACTATTTCACACACTGTCCACTCATATCATCCACATTCACGTGAATACTTAAATATATGAATAATCGCACCATGGTGCTAGGGACAAAGCACTGTGTCAATCAAATATGATGCTATGTTTAAGAACACTGCAACTACCGCTTACATCTTCAAATCTCACTGTGACATTAGAAACATTTAAAATCATGTTCATATAGTGTTTTTCAAGCTTGTATTGACATGACAAGCTCTAATAATTGAAATTATAATACTTGGAACATGAAATGAGATTATAAATGCGCCACAATAATGATCTTATTTTTACCCCACTAACTTCATAGATTGACTAAGTTATAAGTTGCAACGCCTCAACATCAAATCATATAATGCGAAACAAGTTTGGATCTATTTCAACAAATGGATTATCACAAGTTCTAGCAGATCAACAACTACAGACATACACAAACCACTTTGGAGGGAAACGGGTTGGAAAAAAGAGAGATTTCGTTAATATGCCAATATACACATACAAGAGTCTTGGAAGCGTTGGGCACATCATGGTCTGCAAACCTACAAAACTAAGTACAAAGAACACCGCAATAGAGTTCACCGTAGCAGAACCACCATGGTCAAACCTATACGAAAAGAGATGTAAGTTGGAGGTGTATTGTAGATGGCACAGGTTATGAGTTCCTAAGGCACGCTCAGCCGAGTTACCTAGAGATGAACCTGCCAACATACTTGCTCGTCTTGAACAAGAGAACAATCAAATGCAAAGGCAACTAAACCGTTTTCATGCAATCCAAAAAGCTAGGAAGCATCTAAAAGGGAAGGCACAAGAGCGAGCCATCAAGTCTATTAATGAAGTTACTGCGTTAGATGATGAAAGAGATATTTCAGACTTCTCAGATTCAAGCAATGATAATTTTCAAAAATTTTTACCTACGAACATTAGATGTTGTTGTTAATGGCTACACGTTCTGTGCAATACAGAATGTTGTTGTTAATGTATGATAACTAATGATTATGTACATTCAAATTTTGTAAATCTAAAGATTAACTATTAATTAGTTTTGGCTAAATTTATATGAAATCACTTGCTCATTTTTTCTCTACTGTTCTTTGTTGCTACATATGATTTTTGTGCTTTGGTTGGATAATGTCATCTGCTTTGTAACATAGGAAACACCTTAGGAAGTGAAATGCCTCCAGTTAGATATGTTGATGTTTCCAATATTCTGTTTATGTAATTTGAAATGTTACACACATAGCACTTATCATCCAAATTAGATTTATTGTACATTACTTATAGCCAAATTTAATAGATTCTATACATACAGACTCATCCAAACCACACAGACCAACCACTCTTTCACAGAAAAACCATATGGCTCCCAAAGCAAGGACTCGCCACATGAATACACAGATATGCAACCCTTTGCAATGCACCGTTTTCAAGGATGCAGAGCATCCTTGGAAAGTTTATGCATCAATTTTGGGAGTGAGCTTTGTCCACCATTGCTACACTGATGTTCACAGTTCTGCATGTGCTGCTTAACAGCTTGCCACTATTTCACACACTGTCGAGTCATATCATCTTTATTCATGTGAAAAGAGATCATAAAAGTGATGGTTCGCAATGACTATACCAAAAAAAATAAAAAGAGATCACAAAAGTAGATTAAACATATATAATAGGGAGCTCAAAACACCAATAACAAAGTTATAACAGATTTAAAAGTCACTTACAGTTGGGCTTCACTTCATACTGGTGAGTCTTTGATTTAGCTTCCATAATCAAACGTATATAACCACGATGTTTGATCGAACAGTCGAGTAAATATGTATTCAAAATCTGTAACGTAACAGTAATTGGTTACGATTACAAGAGATATTTCAGTATTACTTCTAACCAGTAGTCACAGATTATAGGAAAAGCGTTTTGACTAGCATCCTTGAAAATGGCCAAAGATAATAAACAGTTCTACATGTGTTGCTCAACAGTTCGGCACTGTAGAGCCCTGACCAGAAGTACCCATCCACACTCACGTGAATACACAGATATGCAACCCTTTGAAATGTACCGTTTTCAAGGATGCAGAGCATCCCTGAAAAGTTTATGCATCAATTTTGGGGGTGAACAATCCACCGTTGCAAGTATTCATTACTAAACTTAGTTTTCCCTTCATCGGGTAGAGCACATGACAAGAACACCTCATGCGTGAACAGGTTAATGAAATTCACTAGGTGTTTTATGAGAAAAAAGTAAACAATTTATGCAGTGAACAGAGAATAATTTATGCAGAAAAGAGAGTGAACAATTTTTTAAATAATGCTGAACAAGAAATAATTTTATGCAAAATGCTAGAAATAGTTTATGCAGAAAATAGTGAACAATTTTTATGAAAACAATGAATAGTTAATATAGAAAACAGATTTATGAATGCGATAAGCAGATTTGAATATACAATAAACATGATGTCCAAAGAGTAAATTTTATTAATGTAAAAATAAATTTTTTCAATGCAGAAAAATAAATTCGATTATTGTAAAATTCAAACATGAAAAAACATTTAGATTTGGCTTTTAAATTTAGAAAACACGATTTCACTAGGTGTTTTATGAGAAAATAGTGAACAATTTATGCAGTAAACAGAGAATAATTTATGCAAAAAAGAAAGTGAATAATTTTTTAAATAATGCTGAACAGAAAATAATTTTATGCAAAGTGCTAGAAATAGTTTATGCAGAAAACAGTGAACAATTTTTATAAGAAAACAATGAACAATTTTAATTAATGCAGAAAACAGATTTTATGAATGCAGTAAGCAAATTTGAATATACAGTAAACATGATCTACAGACTGCAGATTTTATTAATGTAGAAATAGATTTTATCAATACAGAAAAATATATTCGATTATTGTGAAATTCAAACATAAAAAAGCACTCAAATTTGACTTTCACTAGATGTTTTATGAGAAAACATCGGTTATAAAAAAAATAAAAAGTTATAAAGAATTTGAGCTTGGTGGGCTTGAGTACCGTAGAAAAAAAAAAAAAAAACATAAACATTTTTTATTTACAAAGAACTTGAGTCTGGTATACTCGAGCATTGTGTTGCATGGAACTCGAGTTTACCAAGTTCGAGTACCACATTATTTTTTTTAATTGCACAAATTTCAGGTCAGTAGTGTCACGGTGGCAGAACTTCTAGGACTTGAGTTTCATAAACTCGAGTATCATTTAGAACTCGAGTATCATTTAAAACTCGAGTTTGTAAAACTCAAGTACTAGAAAAGTGGTACATCGCTAATAAGTTTCGAGACAGTACTTTTTTGCTACAAATTTTACAAATTTTGCAAAATAGTACTATTTGACCATTTTCACAGTCCATTAAAACAATAAAAATAAATTTTAAAAAAAAAACCTACTCATGCGCTCTCTCTCTCTCTCTCTCTCTCTCTCTCTCTCTAACCCAGCTTCCGGGGTCACCCAAGCCCTCTTCTCCACCCCCAAATCTCATCTGTCTCCACTAGTGGTGGGCTGGCAATCTCGATGGAGAAGACGCCGGATGTCTTGTTTATGGAGTAGCCATGGACTGAGAAGGGTACGAGTCCGATTGGGAAGCCGTAGTTGGTGAGCTCAGTGATGGCTGCAGATAGGGATTGAGTCAGTTTCGGGTTCGGGTTGGAGGTTTGGGAAAAATGGGTATGAGAGGAGGATGAAAAGGGTGAGAGTGGAGAACAACAAAAGAGATTTAGGGGTGATGGATGTTATTTTGAAGACAAATCCGTTTCGCCATTGATGTGTTTTGAAGTAGCACGTGACAGACAGCGAGAGTTAGAGAGAGAGAGAGAGTAACATAAGAATAAGATAAAGTGCTCTGTTGGGTGAAGCTAACGGCAAAAACACATAGGAAAGAAGATAGGATCACAGATTGAGATTTGAGATTGAGAACAATGGCAACGACCTTCATAGGAACAACGCCGTCGTCCTGGATGAGGATTAGTATAAATCCTGAGGTTGCTTCTCCTTCCATTTTCCGTCAACCCTGTCTCTTTTTTCACAAACGCTTTCGCAGGAGTTTCTCAATCTCGGCGGCCACTCCCACTGCAGAGGAGGATATAGAACAAGTAGTCCGTGTGCGTTTTGCTCCTTCGCCCACAGGGAACCTCCACGTGGGTGGAGCTCGAACTGCGCTCTTCAATTACTTGTTCGCAAAGTCCAAAGGTGGCAAATTTGTGTTGAGGATTGAAGACACTGACTTGGAGAGATCCACTAAACAATCTGAGAATGCCCTCTTGCGAGATCTCTCTTGGCTCGGTCTTCACTGGGATGAAGGTACCCCCTTTTCCCTTTTCCCAATTCTTTTCTTCTCATTTTGGGATCCTATTTTCACTTACTGTTAACCGTTAACCATTCCCAATTCTTTGCTACTTATACTGTGCTGCAGCAATACAATCAATTTGTTAACTTTTAACGCTTATTTGCTTGTTTCATCTATGCTATTTTTATTACTAATCATTAATTTCTGTTCTATTTTTCATTATAGTTTTTAAGCAATGCTAGAAAGATAAATACTTCGCCCGCCGCAGTCTGTGCACAGTGTCATATATTTTTTTTAGACACTCTATTATGAATGTCATAATATGTTAGATGGCCCTGAAAGTCTGAGACTAATAAGCTGTTGTTGTTGCGGCTAAGAACACAAAGTTTTGCAACTTGTTGAGGTGTCAAGTTTCCATGTGCCCCTGCTAAGATGCTGACACCATTTTTATTATATACCAATCACAACTTGTCACCTTAACAATTGTGAAGAAGAGTGAATTTTTTTTTTCACAAGACTTAATTGTATTTATTTATCTTGCACACATTCTTGGCTATGATAGACAGTTGGATAGTGAGATGGAGTTGGAATTGAGTGATAATTCTCTACTCATAATTAACATTGCTTGTTTTCATTTGGTTTTTATACAATTCTATCCATGTTTTTGGCTTGCCTGCTTATATATTAAATTATATGTAGTAGAACATAACGTTGATGTCCTTTTACTTCTGAGCAAAAAAGTGAATGAATTGATTAAGATATAAACTCTTAGTAATACTGTGTTTATACTTTGAAGGTCCTGGTGTTGGTGGAGACTATGGTCCATACCGACAATCTGAAAGAAACTCTCTGTACAAGCAACATGCTGAGAAACTTTTAGACTCTGGTTATGTTTATCGTTGCTTTTGTTCCAATGAGGTAATCGGCATTAAACTTTGAAGCTTGTGTTGCTATTACTTATGAGTTTTGACATTGGAGTAATGAAAAAGTTGTTTTTGATGAAAAAATGAACTTGTAATCATCATTAATAAAGACTTACTGTTGATAAGTTTTTTTCTATAATGTCTAGCAAGGCTAAAATCTTGATTTTCATTCTTAGCTCTCTCTCTCTCTCCTTCACTCACATTGGTTGATAGGATAAATCTTTTTTTCCCCCTTTCATTATGCTGTTTCAGCAAAACTAGTACCTTTTGGTTTTAATTGTCAGGTAGTCATTTATTTGGACTACAAGCCTTATTAGCACAATCTTTTTGCGTTTTGGAATGCATGTTTTTCGGTTTTTAGTAGTTTCCATCTTCTATCTCAACTTATCTTTCTGGTCAAAGTTTAGGGGGTTTTGTGAAAATGTATTTTCTACTTATAGGATCTTATCATTATTTTCTTCAGGAACTGGAAAAAATGAAGGAGATTGCAAAACTAAAGCAGCTGCCTCCTGTATACACTGGGAAGTGGGCAACTGCTACTGATGAAGAAGTACAAGAGGAGTTGGCAAAGGGAACCCCTTATACAAATCGGTTTCGTGTGCCAAAGGATGGGAGTTTGAAAATTAATGACCTTATTTGAGGCGAAGTTAGTTCTTTACATTTTTTGGGCTCCCTGTAGTCTTCTTATATTACAATTTTTTATTTTATTTTTGGGATAATTACAGTAAACCCACCTGTAGTATGACCCGTTTTCACTTTGCCTACCTGTGGTTTAATCATTTACACTTTGCCCACTTGTACTTCAATCTGTTACCCATCCGTTACCCACCTCACCTTCACCTTCAGACGTTAGAAAAACACCTTTTTATTCAAAATTAGAACATAACACGGATCAAAACCCGAATCTTCAATTTCTTTTCCTCACGAGCCCTAAAAACACGAAAACCCCTAGAGAAACCCCATTCTGCGTTTGATATTGAGTTCGCGCTATAAGTATAAACCTAGACGAGCAATGGGTTGTTTGAGGGACTAAAATCCTGGTAAGAAATCATTCACTGTTTGAGTTTTTAATTTGGGCTTGTGGTTGTTTTATAGTTTTGTGAGTAATTAGTCCGTGGCAATGTTACATGTAATGTAATGAGAATATTGATTGTGTTTGTTGATGTAATGTTACCTATTGTTTGGATTTGTGTTTGTTTATGGGCGTTTTGTCTATTGTGTTCATTGTATCTCACAGTGGACCGAATGGGAAATTTTAATGTTTCTATTGGTTTAAATTTTAGCGTTTGCATGCATGTGGTATTTAGTAAAACAGAAACAAAAGCAAAGCAGAAATGTGGTCCCTATGGTCCCTTTGATGTGTGTGTTGCATCCCAAAAGCCAAACAGAAACATGCAAGTGTTTACTCTTTTGTGTCTATTGTTTGCAATTCTTTAATTGTTAAATTGTGTACATATCAAACGGTAATTTGTTATTGCAGATGGATGATGAAATAGTGAAATTTAAGGTACATTATGGGGGGACTTTTATTTGGAACCCTAATTTAGAATACTTTGGAGGGAAAGTTGAAATAGTGCATAGGGATCCTGATAGGCTTAGTTATTTTGAAATACAAGGTATATGTGAGGACTTGGGGATTGATGAACCGTGTAGGGTTCATTATTTAGGTCCTGGTGGCAACTTGGAGCAAGACTTGAGGCTCCTACAAGATGATCAAGATGTGGTGCCCCTGTGCAAGCTTAGGGACACCATCATACTGTATGTGGAGAGTGGTCATGCTCCACTTGCAGTTGAAGTTCCTGATGCTGCAGGGGCTCGTGTAGGGGCTGGTGCAGGGGGTGCAGGGGCTGATGCAGGGGCTGATGTAGGGGCTGGTGTAGAGGCTGGTGCAGGGGCTGCTGCAAGGGGTGCTACAGGACAAGGTGATGGTAGTGTGGGGGTAGAGGAGGAGTTTGATTGGTTGAATGAAGGTCTGGAAGGAGAAGACTTTGCTGATGACATTTTTGGTGAGTCTTCTCCACCTCACACAGTGCCATCTAACACTGGTCCAACCATTGATACACCACAACCAACCACTGATACACCACAACCAACCACTGATACACCACAACCAATTGCAACCACTGATACACCTCATCCAAACACTAATACACCTCAGCCAAACACAGATGCACTTGGCCCAAGCAATATTCCTCCCCCAAACATAGATTTAGATGAAGAGTAGGTTGAACCAGCTTTAGAGGATGATATTGCAAGTTTGGATGGTTCTGATGATGAGCAGAGGCCTGGAAATTTGGAGTTCAATGAGAGGACTGATATAGAAAATGTTAGGTTGGTAAAAGGGATGAAGTTCCCAAACTCCAAGGTGTTTAGGAAGGCTTTGAGGGAGTATGTGATTCAGAATCACATTGATATCAAGTGGAAGTTGAATGAGAAGAAGAAGATTTCTGTACATTGCAAGAACAATTACGGATGGAGATGTTATGCCTCAATGGTGACTGGAGAGTGCACATTTGAGATCAAGACACTTTATCCTGAGTGTACCTACCCCCTTACATTTCAAAATGGGCAAGTTATATCAGCCTACGTGGCAAACAAGTATTTGGAGGATTTTGGTAAGAATCCTAATTGGGAGGTCTCGGGTGTTAAGCACCATGTGATGTAGCAGATTTCTATTAATTTGAGTATTAGTCAGGTGTATAGGTTAAGGAAGGCAGCTAGGGGACTGATTACAGGGAATGAAGAGGCTCAGTATGGTTTGCTTAGAGACTGTGCAGAAATGATAAGGAGGACAGATGTAGGAAGCAAGGTGATTTTGCAAACAGAGATGGAAAATGAAAATGGAGAACCCAAGTTTAAAAGGATGTACATTAGGTACAATGCCCAGAAAGTTGGCTTTCTAGGTGGTTGTAGACCTCTTGTTAGGCTGGATGGATGCCACTTGAAGGGGAGGTTTGGTGGACAATTATTATCTGCCACTGCCAAGGATGGAAACGACAATATATTCCCAGTGGCAATGGCTGTGGTTGAGCAAGAGAACAAGGATAGCTGGGTCTGGTTCTTAGAGCAATTTGCAGATGACATTGGCAGGCCAGAGGACCTCAATCTGGTATTCATCAGTGACAGGCAGAAGGTATTATCATTACATGCTTATCTTTTTACATGCTTACTTGCTGACATTGAATGCTTACTTGATTGCAGGGCCTGGAGAGTGCAATGGAGACTCTATTCCCAACTGTGGAGCACAGGTATTGTGTGAAGCACATATACAACAACTTTAAGGTTAACCACAAGGGGATGGAGTTGAAGAGTGTACTGTGGAGGTGTGCTGGCACAACATCAGCCAGGGAATTTGAGAGGGGGATGGACCATCTTAAGAGTTAGACGAAAAAGCTTGGAAGTACCTGGCTGATATAGAGCCTGCACAATGGACCAGATCCCATTTTTCTTCAAGAGCTTTGACAGATTGTCTAGTAAACAATCTGAGTGAGAGTTTTAACTCTATGATTGTGAAGGCTAGAGACAAGCCCATCTTATCAATGCTGGAGTGGATCAGAGTTAGGCTTATGACCAGGCTGTATACAAAGAAGATTGGCATAGAAAAGTATGGTGGCAAGTTGTGTCCAAGCATACAACAGAAGTTGGAGAAGTTAAAATTAGAGTGTAAGAACTTTTGTGCGATGCCATCTGGGAGGTTTGTGTATGAGGTTGACAATGAGAGGGAAAGACATGAGGTGGACTTGGTACAGAGGACATGCAGTTGTAGAGCATGGGACTTGACAGGAATCCCTTACAAGCATGGAGTTGCAACCATTTTTGTCAATCGTGAGAAACCAGAAGACTACACCCATCCATGCTACTACAAGGATGCTTCTGTGGAGACATATAAGACACCCATACCTCCCATGCCTGGCCAATCTGAGTGGGTGTCCAGTGGCCAACCCAAGCCTGTTGCACCTGTTATCTATAAGCCACCAGGCAGGCCACTCATGAAGAGGAAGAGAGATTCTGATGAGCCAAGGAACCTTTATAAGGTGTCTAGATCAAACAAGCTAGTGAGGTGTGCAACCTAAGCCTGTTGCACCTGTTATCTATAAGCCACCAGGCAGGCCACCCATGAAGAGGAAGAGAGATGCTGATGAGCCAAGGAACCCTTATAAGGTGTCTAGATCAAACAAGCCAGTGAGGTGTGGAAGATGTCAACAGGAAGGGCACAATGCAAAGGGATGCAAGGCTAATGTCACTGGTGAGACACCATGGGAGAGGAGGCAGAGATTACAGAAATCTGTAAGTTGTCACAAACTTTTTTTTATTGAAATGCAAAATCCCAATAACTAACTATAAAAAAAAATGCTCATATGCAGGGAAGTGGAAGGCCTTCTACACGCAGACAAGGATCGCAGGCCCCATTTTCATCCCAGGCCCCATCCTCAGCTCAGCCTTACACTATGGCCTCATCCTCATCCAACCAGGCAGCAGGGTCACAACCACAGGCACAGCCACAGCCATAGGCACAGGCACAGCCACAAGCACAGCCACAGCCATAGCCACAGCTACAGCCAAAAGCTCCATGGTCACAGCCACCAGCTCCATGGTCACAGCCACCAGCTCCATGGTCACAAAACCCGAGCCAATGGTACTCTTTAGACTTCAGGTACACAGTTAGAGGAGCTCCTTGGTTCTCTTCAAGCCAACCAGCAGCACACACCCTTGCAGAAACATGGGACAGCAGAGCACCTACAAGGATACCTGCTACCAGAGGAGCTACTTTGAGAGGAAGGGGTGATGCAGCTAGGACTCAGAAATGTAAAACAAGAGCTGGAAGGACCAGTTGTGGTGGGAGAGGAGGCAGGGGCAGTAAATGAAGACTAATTGAAGACACTTTTGTTGTTGCTATCTATTAGGGTTATGTAGTGTTAGGGCAGACAGTTTTAAATTGCCCTGTTCAAACATTTTATGTACTTTTGTAAGTTTTGTAAACAATGGGGAGATGCAACTGTTTTGGTGGTTGTGCCAAATGCCTTATATTTACTAGTGGTTGATGAAAGACTATTCAATGCCATCTTTGTTATGTATACAATTTTCCAACTTAATGACAGGTGTTCAGAATTATTGTTTAGAGTATTGCAATTTTTTGTTTTTGAAGTTCCATATATGAGTTTGTTTAGGTGTGCAGCCGTTTATGTTGAATAGCAGGTGTATAGAGGATGATATAGCAGCAGGTGTATGTGTTGACTAGCAGGTGTATGTGTGCATTTGTTGTCTTTTCTTGCAAGTTGACAGATATTTGTCATGTACTTTAAACACAATTGTCTTCACACAATGCACTTTATGCACAATCTTGGCTGGCACAGCTCACACCATTCTAAAGAACACCAACACCAACAGCTCACACCTCACAAGTAGCCAATTCACTTTAAACAAAAATACCAACAACATCTAACATAAATAACACTTTATCTGAAAAAGGTGGCATCAAGCCAACATCATCATAGTTCTCATTCTTAAAAAAACCTTACATACTTCTATTACAATACAATTGAGTACCAACTTATATTACAACCCACCAGGCAGACTCAATCTTATAATTCTAACATTCTCACTTGAGTTAAAACATGAAAACAGAATTAATGCAATTTTGCACTTTCTCTCTTGCTCTAAAGCTCTCACTGCTATCTCCTTGGCTTGAACAGAGGAAGCTCGAAACTTTCTCTCCCTATTAGTGGCTTTTGCTGCCCTGTCTTGAGCAATTTCTGCCATTTGGGTAGCTTCTGCTGCTGTCTGGGTAGCTGCTCTTTCCCTTTCATGTGCAAGTTGCAGCTCCCTCCGCAATAAATCCAGCTTTTCTTGCACCAAATGGGTAGCTTCATTCCCACGCCTACAAGTGGGATAATCAATCTATCTAAAGAAAGGGCACTTCGGACCAACCTGTTTATAAAATGAATTGAACACATCACATTCCAATCTCACGTGAATCAACTCGATTAAGTAAAAAGTTTACTTACCTTATATCAGCTACAACCTAGAAACCTTCTCCTAAAATTATCCACTGTTGGTCCGACTTGTTCTCAGCACACAAGTCTCATATGTACACAAATGTCCACTTGAACTTGGGTAATTTCCACTCGAAGAAGACATCGATTATCAACTTCCTGTGAATCAAAGCTACCATCAAAACTTGAAACCCCAACCCTCAAAACTTCAAGTAGAAATGTTGTACCTGGTGATGATCTATCTTCGAATATTCAATGCCTCAAGACAACCCACAGACAGAACCTCACCCTCACACGAAAGCACGATTAGAAAAATCAAAACCCAACTCAATACAAGGGATTTTCGTGTTTTTAGGGCTCGTGAGGAAAAGAAATTGAAGGTTCGGGTTTTGATCCGTGTTATGTTCTAATTTTGAATAAAAAAGTGTTTTCCTAACGTCTGAGGGTGAGGTGGGTAACGGATTGAAGTACAGGTGGGTAAAGTGTAAATGATTAAACCACAGGTAGGCAAAGTGAAAACGGACAATACCACAGGTGAGTTTACTGTCATTATCCCTTTATTTTTTTCATTTTCCATTTTCTTTGGGGCTTTTCAAATTATCAGATGGCTTTTGCCCTGCCAGCCATCAACTTTAAGTAAATAATATAGTGGATGTATCTAATAACATAATGTTAAATTATGTTGTGTAGGATGTTAACTTTGTTTGGTAGTGAAATTAAGGTTAGCTGGAACTTGGACACACTTGGAGATTTTGTAATTATGAGGAGCTATGGGCAACCTGTTTACAATTTTTGTGTCACAGTTGATGATGCTACCATGGCTACATCACATGTTATAAGGTATTACATCCAACCTCCTTAAAATTAAGGGAAATTTGCTATTTACCTGTCTGTAAATGTAGCAAGTTTACCATCTCTAATTTTTAATTTTTCTTTACCCTGGTCGTGGTCCATGTTATGTTAAGACATCATATTCTTTCAAAACTTGCATTTTCAGGGCAGAGGAACATTTACCAAATACTTTAAGGCAAGCACTGATATATAAGGTACTGTTAAAAATCTGAACCTTTTTCCTGCTTTTCCTTGCTTTTGGTTATTTTGGTTTTTAAAAACAGAGAGAAACTGATTGTGGTCTCTATACATTATTCTACTACAGGCTCTGGGATTCTCAGTGCCTTCTTTTGCACATGTTTCCTTAATTCTTGCATCTGATCGGAGTAAGCTGTCAAAACGGCATGGTGCAACTTCTGTGGGTCAGGTAATTAATCTTTATTGCTTGAATTCGTACTTCATGCAGAAGTTGGGGTATGAGTTGTTCTTGTGCTCTCCTTTTTGTTCATTAGACTTTTCTTGTTAGCCTATATTTTTATAAGGATAAACATTTCCAGCTTTACTACCATCTAACAGTTCAGGGAGATGGGGTATCTACCCCAAGCAATGGTGAACTACTTGGCACTTTTAGGTTGGGGAGATGGCACTGAAAATGAATTTTTCACCCTTGAGCAACTTGGTTAGTGATTTTGAATCCCCCCCCCCCCCCCTCTCTCTCTCTCTCTCTAGAACCATGCTGATAGGCTCATGTGGATAAAAAAAATCTAAATTTTTTGCGTGTGCATTTATTTTTCTTTTGATCAATTTCTTACCTAAATATCTTTTTTGCAATTTACAGTTGAAAAATTCTCAATTTGTCGTGTCAACAAAGGTGGTGCTATTTTTGATTCTACTAAGTTAAGGTAAATATGGCTTTTCGTTATCATATGCTGAGAAAACCTATTTGTTTGTTATGCCCAGCATGCAGTCCCTTTGACTTGAAGATGTAGAGTTTAAAAAATGTTATGCAATGGATTTATCAAAAAAAAAAAATTACACAATGGCATGTTTGTTTACATTTTCTGATGGTTGCATATATTGTGTAATATTCCAAATTCAAATTTTTATTTCCACAATTTGATTTTGATCGTTTCTCGATAATTTGGGCTGCCTGTCACTAAAAACAAAAGATGGTTTATTTTATTTTTGAATGAGCGAGACTATTTCTAAATTGTGGATGTATTGGAGGTTAATTGTCTAATAGTGTGCAAGTTATTATTGTGTATAGTAGCTGCCTAATAGGTTCTCGTATATGTTCAAATTAAAGGTGGATGAATGGCCAGCATTTAGGAGCACTACCAGCAGAGGAGTTGACCGAGCTTGTTGGTGAGCGCTGGAAAAGCACTGGTATCCTCACAGAGTCGGAGGGGACATTTATCCTTTTAAGACTTTTTAGTATTAAAATCTTTTGATTGCATTGAATTATAATTATAAACTTCAAGTTAAAGAGTTAAGAGAATTTCTTTTTTCTGTTTAGATTTAAGGTGATCTTGTAATCCTTGGTATTGTTGTGGATTATACTGTTATTTATATTAAGTATGGGATTATGTGGTCTGCTGCAGAAAGACAGGTTACTGTATATAATTTCTTTCATTTTGGTTTTATGATGTTTTAATATCCTATAATCAAGCAAAGCAAGCATGTTGTAATAGTTGAAACATAATTTTGTATAATAGGAAGTGGTTCAGCTGCTTAAGGATGGGCTTGACTTGGTAACAGATGCAGACAAAGCACTCTCAAACTTGCTATCTTATCCTTTACCTGACACTTTAAACAGGTTATATACCTTGCACTTAATTCTGTTGTTTTATGCTGTCATATGTCATCATTTTTTCGGCCTGATAAACTCTTTCTTATTTTCTTAGTTGAATACACATTGTGTCATCTATAAATATGTTCTTTACTGGATTTTATTTCACTTAATTATTGCTATAAGTACCATTTGGGAAAATTTTAACTGTGATAAAAAAAATGCTTCAGAATAGTTTGGCCCCTAAGAACACAACCATGTCTAATTACAAATTCTTTTGCCCTCTGCAGTCCTGAAGCTAAACCTGTCTTAGAAGATAAGCTTTCTGAATTTTCAGCCGACCTCATAGCTGCCTATGACAGTGGTGAACTCCTGGGTGCTCTTGAAGAAGGGCATGCTGGCTGGCAGAAGTGGGTGAAGAACTTTGGCAAATCGCTAAAGCGCAAGGTGGTCTTTAATTAGAGAGTGATATATTTATTTCACTTAACAGTATCTGGCCATGAACTGAAAATCTGTCTACTTTCATCCTTATCACAGGGGAAATCACTCTTCATGCCTCTGCGAGTGTTGCTAACAGGAAAACTCCATGGCCCAGATATAGGTGCTAGCGTGCTTTTACTCCATAGAGCTGAAACCTGTGGTGTTGTTGCTCCAGAAGCTGGGTTTGTGACATTGAATGAGAGGTTTAAAACGCTGAGGCAACTTGACTGGGAAGCATTAATAAAGGATCAGTTTCCTTTGGAATCTGCTGCTGCTATGTCAAACTGAGAATTCACAGTTTTGACCAGCTATTTCTAAAAATTAGTTCATCCATATATTTTTTCAGATTTATTTATTTATTTTTTCTGTTGTCAAGAGCAGTTGATTTGATTATGAAGGTTCCATCTTTAGTTTACTATCTACAAATTTATAGTGTTATGAATGCAATAAGTAAGTCTCCCTTCTTTGGATTGGTTGTAGAGCATCTATTTTGTGTCATTTAAACGCATGGAATGGTTATGAATTTGAATTAGCAATACTAGTACCTATAACTGCTCATACTTGTTTATTTTTCCACAAACAAGCCTAATTTAGCTAGAAGACCAAGGATGAAAATCCACCTTGTGGCACTAAGAAGAGGAATGATCGTCAAACAAGCACCTTAAAAAACCTCTAATCCATCTTCTATCATGTTCCTTTATGGTCCGTTTGGTTTGAAAAGTAGGGTAGAGTTGGCTTAAATTTAGCATAATTTTGAGCTAATTCTACTCTACTCCTTTTTGCACCCTCATTCCTCTCACTCAATCCAAACAGGCCTTTAGTAAGATTTTAAGATGAATCAACAGTTTAGCCTCATTGGTTCATATTTCAAAAATCAAATCAAGAGAGAAAATTTATGATGATTAAAATGAATGCCATAAATTTCTCATGGAAATAATATCAAATCAAATATACAAATGAATTTATATTCTAAGGGGATAAAAAAGGACTGAGAAAAAAGATGTTAACGTCACGTACTAGTCAAAATCACCATAGGAACTAAATTTAGCAAAATGGATAGGAGTGGAGAAAGGAACTAGATTGACTAAAATTTAGACTAGGATAGAATAGAGGGTTATTCATACCCATTAACTAACAAAAATGGAAATTTTCAGCTATTCTGATCAAAGAGGAAAGACATTGCTAACTTTGAAATATAAATAAGATGTATACAAAGATTTAAAATCATTTGAAAAAAAGCAAATCACATAATCTATGAAAATAATTTGATTCAATATTAAATAAATAGGAATCACACAAACTCTATTTAAATTATGTATATTCTTTTCTATAAATGCTCTAATTGAATTTATTTAATAAAACTTAGTAAATAAATATGTATCATTTATAAATAATTTGTGTATTGCACAAATTACTAACTACTTTACATGTATACTACAGGGGTAAAAATTACCCAAAGTTTATAATGATGCTGTACATTACTGTTAAAAGAAAAAAGAGAGCCACTATACATAATGTACACAACACAGAGGTTAGACGCATTTTACTTGGGAAAATATGACCCAAGTTTATTTAAAAAGGTATTACTGAAGCCAATGAGCTCAAGCTTAGATATCACGTCAGTCCAAGGGAGATGTGGTGTGCCAGGCCTTCTAATGAATCCATTCCTTCAGGGCAGAAAATGAATGTATTCCAGTTTTTGGCTATTTGAAATTACCCTGATGCAGGAGATGCCCATGGCCCAATCTCACTCTTTCCCAAGTTCAATTGTTGTCAATAATATCTGTAACAAGTTTTCTGCATCTTCCTTGCTTGGCAGGCAAGGGTGGTAGCAGGAACTAGGCCTTGTGATGAATCCAATCCTTCAAATCAATAAAAAATGTACTCCACTTTTAAGCTACTTAATATTTCCTTGATGCAGGAGATGCCCATAGCCCCAGCCCGCTCTTTCCCAAGATCAATTGTAGACAACAATATTTGTAACGAACTTTCTGCATCTTCCTTACTTGCCAGTTCCAAGTTTGTCTGGAAGAGTAGTAGGATTGCTCCATCGCACTGTCCTTGTACCAACACCTTTTCTGGGATGATGTTGGTTTTGCCTCAGTATGGTATCTGGACTGCTTCCAACAATATGTTCCACTTCTTGATCCGAATCAGCATGTATAACACTCTCCGAACCAATTTCCGATTCTATCACCCATTCTGGATCAGCAGAAACGCCTCGAAATTCAGGCTTACCCAACTCCACCAAACTAGGGCAACTAACAATCAATACAAATCTCTGTGTGATGATGACAAATTTACCAGTTTGTTAAAGTGCTTTGCACATGACTAAGGCCTCATCCTTGAGCTTTAAATCATTGTCAGCCTCCACAAGTACTGATGTTCCAGCTGCTTCTTCCCAAGAGTAAGGTCTTAGAGGAAGTTCCCTGCTTAGAGGCCTTGGAAGACAGGCCCTAAAGCGCTGCGATCCCATTTGGTATAGCCTACTTTTATTTCTGATACTCTCTGCAGTTTTTCCAGTAACTTCAAGGATACTAGCGGCTGGTTTCACCAAAAGTCCTGTGACTCCCAATGCTATACCTGCTCCAAGGGATATGAGCAAGAAAGCAGAGTCAATTGCTATGCAAACAACACAAACCATCTCTACATCTAAGTGACAATGTTCGTGTTGCTGATCCCTTAAATGCTCATAATTTTGAGGGAAATTATGCTAATCATAATGAGATGTATACAATTTACAGCATCCTAGTAGTTGATTACTTGAGAGGACACCAGGAAGGCCATGTTTCTCAGCTCCTTTAATTGGTGACTGGAGAAGACCAGTGAGTCCCTGTAATTAAACAGGTTACACAATTCAACACATTAAAACATAAATAATACAGTGCATATAATTTCCCTTATAACACATGTTTTCAAGTTATGCAAAGATTTAACAATCCCATACATTGGAAAACACAACATATACATTGGCTGTGTTAGAATTTGACCTCGGTAACAGATACATATCCCCACACCCCCCCCCCCACTCGGGGTGGGTTCAAGTCAATATGGTCGAACACTTGAAATTTTGTCAAGATTACACCTCAATAAATTTCTAATGGAAGCGTCTTTTGACAAATCACCATTAAATAATATTGTCTTCTTATACCTTCCATATTTGCAAAATAGTAATATGATTAATAATCATCTCATCTATGAAATGTTTAAATTTCATGACTTCAAAATTATACACAAAATCGATCTTGAGTTTTCCAATCAAAATATTTTCTAACTGATTTTTTCTTTCTTTCTATATCTATATTCTATAATATTATCTTCAATGAGTTAATTATCGATAACAGAACCTCCCATCATATCAATGATTTGCTAGGCATATTGTAACTATAAGAAATCTCTTGGTTTATTTACTTGTAATGGAATTCATAGAGCAATAATATCAATGGACTAGCTACATGAATCACTTTTAATACAAGAAGATGTACAAATGGATTGGTCTAGATGAAGAGGAAAAAAAAAGGATTGAACTTATACATCAATGAGAATTTCATTTGATTAGTTTAATAAATTATTATATATATATGTGTGTGTGTGTGTGTGTGTGTGTGTGGGGGGTAAAAAGTAAACAGGCCAAAACTTATCTTTCCTTCAAAAATGGAATGAAAATTGTCAAAAAAAAAAAGTAAATAAAATATAAGGAGAGACCAAGTGGATGAGTCCAAGAAAAGAAGAACTAAACGGGGTCAAATTTGCCTTGTAACACTTTTTTCAAACACTTATTTTAGTTAGCATGGTTTCCAAACTATTTAGGAAACTAACATCTTGAGTCTTTTCATGTTCTTGCCATGCTGATATGGAGTTTAATCCACGTGGAACTCGAGCTTATGAGGCTTGAGTTCCTTACAGAATTCCTTTCTTTCCCTCACCTTCAGTTCCTACCTTCAACCAACTCCAACAAAAATCACATTCAGTTCCTACAACCAACTCCATCAAAACCTTCCTCACAAGTCTGATCTGATCCAAGTAAAATCTCCACCACCCCATATCGATCCAATCAAAAGCTTCCTCACAAGTCGTCACAAACATCTCACTAGCAAAACCAAACCCAACAAAATACACAAAGCCAATCGAAACCCTGCAAACCCAAACCCAACAAACACACCACCACCTCATACCGATCAGAACCTACAAACCCAAAACCAACAATTGTCCCATCACCTGATCCTGATTGAATCCTACAAACTCAAACCCAAACCCAACAAACACAATACCACTCCATCCTGATCAGAGGTGAGCTTTAGTGGGCAACAAGAGATATAGTATGAGACAGAGTGAAAGAGAACCACCTTGATGATGAACTTCAGCCTTGGAGGCCCGATTTGGGCTTTGATCTAGAGGGAAAAAAAAAAAAAAGCCTAGAGAGAGGAAGGTTCAAAGAGAGAGAGAGAGAGAGAGAAGAAGAGATTCAGGGAGAAGATTGGTCATTTTTTTATTTGGTTTTCTTTTAAGTTCCATACGGATTAAAATTCTATATAAGCGTGCCAAAACATGGAACTCGAGTCTAATGGCATGTTTGGAAGTTTAGAGAGGGAGAAGAGTAGAGGGGAGTAGAGGAGAGGAGAATAATTATCCTCCACCTTATTTAGATGTTTTTAAAATTAGTTAGGAGGAAGAGAATAATTAATTCTTCCTCTTGTTTGGATGTTTTAAAAATTAGGATGAAAAGGAGAGGAAATAATTTAAATAGACAAATTTATTCCTATTTGAAAATAAACTTGCAACATTGGTTTATAATTAATTTATTAGATTAAATAATTATTTAATCAACATACTCATTCCATCAAATTCCACTAATAAAAGTATAAAACTACTATTTATTATTATAAAATAATTTTTATTACCTCACAAATAAATTATAATAAAAATAAAAGTAAATTTTATGCCCAACTCTTCCAATAACAAAGAAACACACACACACAAACTCTATTCAAATCAAATCTCACTCCGTTTTCCATTTCCTTCTTCAACATATTATTGGAGTCTTTATCATCACTGTCGTCATCGTCGTCGTTGGAATCGGAGGCGTGTTGCTTCGGGGTGCGAAGGGAGAAGAAGTAATGCAAGCGGTCAAGCTTGACGGCAGCTTTGTCTTTCACCAGAGGCCATTGGATCTCATCGGCAACACGGGCGAGGACGGCGATGATGACATCGCCTTGGCGGAGATGGACGACGGTGAGATCGCCGCAAGCGAGTTCGACACTGTAGTGCTTGTCGATGAGGCTGAGAATGGCGTCGGGGATCTTGATGAGGACCTCTTCGATGGCCTTCCACGGCTCGATCTGGCCTCACCAATCTCTCCCCTGAGAACTCGTGGTTCAGTGGCCAATGGTGCACTCACCTCAAGCTCTAGCTCTAGCTTTTCTGGCTCAACTTCAGCCAAGAATAGCAACAACACCCAGTTGGCAAGCAGATCTGAAACCAAATCAAACAACCACTCTAGAGAGCTCTCGGGCTTGTCTGAAACCAGCCTAATTGCCCAAGACCCTCACCAATCCAGTAATTCTAAACCGGGTCATATTACTCTGTTTGGTTGCCCAGAAAGTTGGAGCAATAAAATTCAAAAATTTCAAGTTATTAGTTGATTTTTTTTATTATTTATTTTTTCATTTTCATGGTCTTTCAATGGCTTTTAGTAAAAATGATATGATTGTTTAGCTTTAGTGAAATAGTGAGATTCAAAAAAAAATTTTCATTCACCTAAAATTTTCTCAGGAAACAAACAGAGATTATTTATATAATTGGTTTGTAATTTTGTTAATTTAAAAATTATAAATTGGAGAATTGATTTGGTCAATAATTTATTTACTCTACTCTCCCTCCAAATCTTTCCAATTTGGGAGAATTAAAAATGAGAGGTTAGAAGTAGTAGAAACCCCTCCAAACCCCTCTCCCTCCTTTCTTAAAAAACTTCCAAACAAGATAATTGAATTACTCCCCTTCCCTTTACTCTACTCCCCCTCCTTTTTTAAACTTCTAAACAGGCCATAAGAGACTTAAAATGTTAGTTTTTACAATATTTCGGAAACATTTCTAACTAACCACTATGTCTGAAAAATTGTGTTATATGGTGAATTTTGCTCAATAGAGGGAGAGATCAAGGAGACCAACTTAATGGTGGTTGGTGGTGGTGAATGGCGACGAAGGAGACCACAACCACCAACAACAACTACCGATCTGGGGTTCTGAACATCATTGCCACCAACCACCGATATGGGGTTCACAACACCACAGCCACCAACCACTAGTCTATGTTTTACAACACACACAAGGGGGAGAAGCTGTGTTGCCTACCATTTTCTTTGATCTGTGTTGCCCATCGTTTCACAACACATAAAGTGCAGAAGCCACCAACCACTGATCTGTGTTGCCCATCATTTTCTCCACATTAAGATTCCATGGCCTCCATGATCAAAACCTCGAAGATCAGCTCCTTAATCTGATCGTCATTGGTCGAAGGAGAAGGTGAAGAAGGAGAAGCCGAACCACTGCCGATCGCATCTCTCTCTCTCTCTCTCAACCCAAATATCTCTCTAAATTTTTGGTTAAAAATTCTCATATTGGTGGTCTAATGATAAAAAATAATACTTGAAAAATAGTTTTAAGGCGAAAGTTGAAAACAATTATAGAATTAAGATTAAAAAAATTAATTTAAAAATTAGAATTTTGTTTTTAATTTTTTATGATTTTTCGTATTTATTTAAATATTGACATGGATGTTGACATGATATTTTTTTTATTAATTTATTAGCCACGTCAGCATTTAACATGCCAACGATGCACTCCGTCTGTTATGTAGACAATTTCCATTAATGAGATGATAGCAAGGACTAAAATAGAAATGATTTTTCATTTTCAAGGACTTAGGTAGGTGTGTTTAAAAAGTAGAGACCAAAATGGGAATTAGCTCAAAATATAGATATCAAAAGTGCATTTTTAATTTATATATATGAAATGAAGGTTATATAGACATACACTAGCACATAGTTATGTGTTTTCTTTTTTACTTAGGAATGCAAGTGAAGAGTTTTATATTTGGTGAGAGAGACTAAAGAACCATAATCGGAAAAGTTAATGATATACTTAGGCATTGGTTTAGGAAATATTCTTAGAAACTCTTTATGGATAAAAAGAAAAGCAATTTACTTTTTTTACAGCTTTTTTATATTTCCTATAAAATTATGAAAGTAGTATTAAAATTTTCTTAAAATGATCCATTAATTAATGCCCTAAGGGCATAATTTTATATAACAAAAACTTAGAATATAAACATTTGATTAATAACATAACTGTTGATTTTTGATATTCTAGGAATTTTCGTAAGCATGAAGGATATATATAAAAAATAAAATAAAAAATCAAATGGTAGATTTTGTTAAAATTCACTTCTAATAAAAAAGATATTAAGTGGAGTTGTAGTCTTAAATTATAACTAAGTTTGTAATTAAACTTTGTCTGTATTCTTAATTTTTAATTTCTTCATATGTGTGTGTGTGTGTCTCTCTCTCTCTCTCTCTCTATATATATATATATATATATATATAGACACAAACACACACACACTGTTAAGATGTGTGCCCTTAAATCCTATTGTATGATGTTATATATGATATTATGTATGACTTAATGTTGTGATTAATAAAGTTGTTTTATTATTATCTAAAATAATGGTAACATGAATATTTGGACATTATCATATAGTCCATAAGATGCATAGTATGTGATCTATGTGATTTAGTTACAGAAGATATAGATCACAAATTCTTTGTAAACTCAGAATTTTAATTCATAGTTGGTGATGAAATTGGGCATTTCATCTGCAAAGACTATAATATATCAACTAAGATGATTTTTCTTGATCGTGGAAATGGAGATTTCTAGTTGGTATGTTGATATGTTTTAAGAGTTAAAACATATTGAACTGGACCGTTGTGAGATTTATTATTCTTCTAATGACTGTCAAATGGATAATAAACTCACGACTTCTATTTACATGAACTCTTAATCCTGAAAGGATAATGGATCTGATCATAAGGTGTAGGTTGTTTTGATATATCAAGAGTGAGATCTAAAGTCACAATCACAACCTCAGTATGTTGGACAGCCACATTTAGTATTAATGGAACATATATTCTCAAGATAGAATTCATAATCTCTTAACGAAGATCTAAAATATTCCTTTGAGATAAGTTTAATGGGTTTGGTTATTCAGAGAGCTAGGCATAACCACTTTAGTAAGGATTTACTAAAGTATGTATTTATGAAATTGGATTTCATAAATATATGTTGAATAACATTAAAGGATTAAATCGGGTACTCAAGGAATTATGTAGTGACCCAAAAGGGGGTCTTGCATTTCATGGAATCCCACATTGCCTAGGGAAGCACATGAGAATGTGCTTATAAGGAATGCCTTCCCTTGTTGTGTAAGAGGCCTTTTCCCCAACGCAACTTGGGGAAGAACAAAACCTTGAGGGACTAAGAGAGTCTTCGGGCCGCCCAAAGAGGACAATATCATACACACGGGGGCGGGGTGTGACAAATGGTATCAGAGCCATGCCCTAGCCAGAAGTGTGGGCCCCACACGCGAGGACGCGTGTGCCCGTAAGGGGGGTGGATTGTAGTGACCCAAAAGGGGGTCTTGCATTTCATGGAATCCCACATTGCCTAGGGAAGCACATGAGAATGTGCTTATAAGGAATGCCTTCCCTTGTTGTGTAAGAGGCCTTTTCCCCAACGCAACTTGGGGAAGAACAAAACCTTGAGGGACTAAGAGAGTCTTCGGGCCGCCCAAAGAGGACAATATCATACACACGGGGGCGCGGTGTGACAAATTAAGATGTAGTAATTTACAAAGCGGCAGTCTACATTCATGACTTTGTATTATTACGAATATTTTATGAAGGGGTTGCATGTATAATAAAGTCTTGGGATATAATTTATAAATAAGGCCTAAAGTACAATTATATTTATATAGTGGTATTAAATATAATTAATGGTAACTTTGAACTTGTCAAGAGTTGACAGAAAAACCCAAAGCCCATTGGAGCTAGTGTCTTATTAGTCCATTTTGGTCACACTCCAAGCCACACACTAAAGCCCAATTGAAAAGGCCCAATAGTGTGTATGTAAGAGGTAAAGTCACTCTATTCTTCTCCCTTGGAAACTGATTGAGAGACCACACTTCTTGGGCGTAAAATGGAATTAGAGTGAAGATTAAAAGTATTCCCAAGTGCTCCCGATCTTTGTTTTGAAATTCACCACACTAAGGTACGCTCTCTTGCTCTTGAATTCTGAAATTTACATAGTGCATGTTATCAATTGTGAATGAAGTAAATCCGTTTATTTTTCGCTATGTATGTTTTGTATGAGATACAAACCATGATTATTCCAACACACACACCAATCAATTATTGAGTAATTCAAAGATCCATAAGTTTCATATGAAAATTAAATTTAAATTAAGCATTTATATAAGAGAAGTGTTATATTCATAATATTTTCACAACACTTTCACAAAAAGTTATAGGTGGTTCGTTAGTATTTGTTTTAATTTGAACCTATTAATCAAATTACTTTTTTGTTCTATCAATAATAACCCACCACTTAGAATTTGTTGTGAAAGTGTAACGAAAATATTATAGACATAACATTACTCCTCTATATAATATTTATAATATATTTTTAGCTTTAGTAACTTGTTGTAAGATCATTTTTATTTTATTGAATCTTTTACCCTTTTATACATTTGAATTTTATTTTGAAAAAATATAACTTCATATACAACTCACCATACTAACAAACTTGTGAAATACACTTATTCTTAGAATGTATAACATTTATTTGATCTAAAAATATACACAAATCAATAATTATTTTAATAAATTTCTTTTTTCAAAAAAACTCGATATTCTTTATGGTTGACATTTCACGTGACTCTTTTCCCTCTTTCAAGTCCCAAGCTTCCAAAAACAAAAATGACTAGAAAATAAGGGGATAAAAAGTCCTTGAGTACTAAAGAAAATTACAAAACTAATAATATTGAAGTATTTAACATATGTTCCAAACAATGCATTGTTAAGCATTAGCATTAGGGTGCGAAAACCCCCAAATTACTATTTTACCAACATACACTCTCAAAATGAGCTTTACCTGGGTATGTATTGCTCAATTTTTTTAGTAACTATGGATAGTGAGTTCTCATATGTACCAACTACTGTAGTTGCGTAAGTAAAACCAAATATATTATTTTATTAAAAAATATCTTCTCTTTCTCTCACTTTAAATGTAAATAAAGAATAAAAAATTTAAATGAAATGCTAAAAGAATAGAGATTGAGATGTTGATTGTATTGTAAAGTGGGTTAGTTGTTATGATCCTAGTATCCCACATAGATTAAGTATAAACTTAACCATGAATTTATAAGTTTTTGGGCACCTCCCCTGCAAGCTGGTTTCTAAATGTGAGTTTTTCCCATGAGTTTATAACATTTAGTATCAAAGTCAACCACTACGTCGAGTAATGCTAGATTAAAATTACTGATAGATGAGTGGAGCCACCAAAAAGAGAGAAAGGGCTACCATTAGGCACGTGTTGCTAGAGTAAGTTGTCGTGGACGTCGGTTGCGGGGCGTGGTGGTATGTTATAATCCTAGTGTCCCCACATAGATTAAATATAAGCTTAACTATGTGTTTATAAGCTCTTGAACACCCTATCTGTGTAAGTCGGTTTTTAAGAGTGAATTTTACCCATGAGTTTGTAACATTGCTATAATAGATAATCTAACTTTTTAGATGGTAAATAGCAATTGCTATGCAAACCCGATGCTCAGAATGTGGCTGATAAGACCTAATATTCTTTAGACAATAGTTTATTACTCATACCAAATAGGTATTTTATTTTGCTCGAAATATTCTAGAAATACATTCCAGTATAGTGTGTCAAGTAAAAAAAACCCATTTCACGCTTAAGATTTTCTGCCTGCCTTCCTTTAAATTTGACAGTATAGTGTGCCAAGTAAAATCTTTCCATTGAAATTATCTCCAAAAAAAATAATAATAATAATTATAAGTACAAAATAAATCCTAATTTTTTATTTTTTACTTTGTGAGTTCTAGTTAGTTTAACTGGTAAAATCTTTAATGATTGAAACCTACACCAAAAACCGATTATTATCTTAGTTTTATGTAAATAATACCACTATCAAAAGTGGATGTCACAGATTAAAACTCTATTTATTAAAATTAAGAACATAATAATTCTACTTTTCTGTCATTTCAACCCAATACATTGTAAAAAACACAAATACTACATTTTTTATCCTTCTAATTTTTCATCCTTTAATTATGGGTAATAATAATTTCACTTTCACTTTTATTTTTATTTTTAAATATAGAGATTTCATTTTGACCTTTTAAAAAGTGTATATCAAGCCATCAATTGATGTATAATATAGTGGCGGCAAAATGAGTATTAGGGGATATTTTCCTAATAGAATCTCTATATGTTCTGTACTATTTAATCCGGCAACGATTCCTAGGAAACGACGACTCAAATTGGAAATATTCGAACTCTTGTCTTTTCTTTTTTTTATTTAAATATATATATATATATATATTTATTAATTCTACTATAGTTTAAATTTAGCTTATATATGAGTGTGAATTGTGAAACTTCCTCTGGGGATTTAGGGCTTGTTTAGTTGGTTAGTTCTAACCAATATTTTCATATTTTAAACAATATTACACACATTTCAACATACTTTTTCACCCATACGTATATCAAAAACACTCAAATAACATTAATCATAGGGCTGTAAACGAGCCGAACTTTGTCGAGTAGTGAATGTTCAAACTCGACTCAACAACGAAAGCAGAATGTTCGAGCTTGGCTTGAGCTTGATACAAGCCTACAAATAATGTTCAAGCTTGAGCTTATTATAAAGTATAAGAGCTTGAACTCGGCTTGGCGGTTCGGCTCGGTTCATTAGTCAAGCCAAGTTCAAGCTCTATATCAAGCCCAAACTCAAGCTCTATATCATTTTTTTGAGCTTGAGATCCAACACAAGTATATTATCAAGCTTATATTTAGCCTATTTAGTTTGGATGAATGGTCTCAACTTATAATTAATTAAAGTCTTAAAAGGATATGAGTTTACTTGTCAAACTCATATCAATTTCATTACCAAACTCATAAATAAGCATAGGCTCAACTTATTTTGTTACTTTTGTATCAAGCCTTAATGTTCATGAGCTTGTTCATGAACAATATTTTTTACTCGGACTCGGCTTGTTTATCAAACGAGCCTAAAACTAGAGCTCAAGCTTGGCTTGTTTATAAATAAACAAATATGAACGAGTTTTTTATCGAACCAAGCCCGACCTGTTTATGAACGGCTTGGTTCATTTACAGCCCTAATTACTCAAACTAACCTACCAAACAGGCCCTTGAACTTTGGCTCTTGCCCCCGCACTTATACTTATGAAGTAACAATTGCACCACATGCCTTGTCAAATTACATGATTATAACATTGGAGGAGATGTATATTGTGAAAAAGGTGATGTATAATTTGATATTAAATACCTCTTTCTATATATATATATATAGAAAGAGGTATTTAATTTGAGAAGGCATGTTGGTGCAATTGTTACTTCATAAGTATAAAACCTGAACAAAACTTGGGATAATGTCATGCAACCTCCTTAATACCCATTTCTGTCAGTACCATGCTTTTCCAACTCACCATCTTCTTCTACATAAACCATGTCCAAACCACTTCCAAATTCACCAAGCCTCACATTCTTTCACACCCATCTCTCTAAATTTAGCTCAAAACTTTCCATGTTGTTATTCAAGATTTACATGTCCATAAGCTCATTCAAACTTCTTTGAACTCTTCATACACTATTTTTTAGTTCTATTTTGAATTTTTATGGCAACATAAGTTTTGTAGTGCATTAAAGAAGTACTAAGTATAGTATTACACATATATACTCGAGGAATAGTCAGGTGAGTAAAGAGCTAAAAATAAATAAAGTATAGTATTCCATTATGGCGGCTGCCGTAACTGGAGATGAACTTGTAAGGTCCATGAGCAGCAAGAGGATGAGTTTCCGGTCATCCAGCAGCAACAGAATCTGGGCCTCATCGAGCTTGCGTGAGGCTTGGACAGGAAAAGGTGATGTGTTTCAGAAGAGTGGGAGGGAAGATGATGAAGAGGAGCTGATGTGCGCGGCATTAGAGCGGCTTCCAACGTATGATAGGGTGAGGAAAGGAATGCTGAAGCAGGTTTTGGATAATGGGAGAATTGGTTATGTAGAGATTGATGTTACCAATCTTGGAGTGCAGGACAAGAAACATCTCATTGAGAGTGTACTCAAGGTTGCTGAAGAAGATAATGAGAAGCTCCTTCGTAGGATAAGGGACAGGACTGATAGGTAAAGATTCTTTTTAATGTTTATGGTATTGTGTTACTATGTGCCTTTCTTAATTGGTTGTATCCAAGTTCTATTATTAATTTTGATTTTATATCATTGTTTACTTTCAGGGTGGGAATTGACATTCCGAAGATTGGAGTCCGGTTTGAGCATATATCAATTGAAGGAGATGCATATGTTGGCACCAGGGCACTCCCAACTCTGCTGAATTCATCTTTGAATTCAATTGAGGTATATTTCTCTCAATATATTGGGTTTTTTTTCCCCCCAATTATATGTATGCTTTCTACCACAACAGAGTTTTATATTTTTTTTTATAGTCCAATTTTACTGCTTCTGTCATCTCTTTATAATTTAGCCTGGAAATCTAGTGCAGATCCATAGAGAGGATTTTGGTTTGTGGTAGGGTAGTCAAAGTTTCAAAGGCTTATAATAGTTTCTTGAATTTTAAGAAAAAAATAGTACCTCTCTCTCTCTCATGTTAATTGGTTTCTAAGACTGATTTCATAGCCTGGTTTGCAAAATGACAAAAGATAATCACGCTCTTTTTTTTTTTATCAAGTATGTCAAAATGAAAATTCCGAGTAGATTTTAATATTAGATTTTTTATGTACATATTGACAGTGATAGTCTGAGACTGTGAGATATAAATTCAATTAAGTTGTCAATGCATCACTGAGAAAGTAAATTTTTTTTTTTTTTATCGAAGCATCATAGTAGAAATGTTACTTCTATTTGTTTTACAGATTGGTATATGTATTGATAAATGTTTTGTTGTGATCTTTAGGCGGTTCTTGGGTTAATCAAGCTTTTGGCATCGAAGAAAAGGGCTGTCAAGATTCTATGTGACGTGAGTGGAATAGTGAAGCCACCAAGGGATTGGATTGTTGTAAAACTTATGATGTAGTTTTGTCTCCCTGACCTATTTGATGAAACAATTTGTAGCAGAAAGTCCTTTTTTTTTTTTTTTTTTTTACCTTTTGAAATTCTTGTATATGTTTTGTTGATTAATTTGGTGGCTTTTCTCCAGAATGACACTGCTTTTGGGACCTCCGGGATCAGGGAAAACAACATTGCTGCAGACACTTGCTGGGAAGAGGGACAAGGATCTCAGGGTGTGTGTCATTTCCTGCTCTCTCTCACTAGGACAATGTCTATGGCTTTGTTGTATGTAATAAAAAATAATAAAATAAAAATTCTATAGTTTTGCTAAATTCTGTTTGAATAGCGCAATGAGCTGGTAATGCTGGAAATTTTAGTTTATAAAATGTTCATGAAGTCTTGTTTGCTTGTCCTTTATGTCTGCTTTCTTTGACATATTCCTGAAATTATTCTTAATATGAAATGTGATAGATTTGCCAGCTATTTCACAATTTCACAATGACTTCCAAAAATAATTGCTGAATTCTTGGTACTTCTAGTAATGATGACCAATCTTATGTTGTGCTGTTCTAACTTTTGCATTAACAACTTCTACGAATAGGAATCAGGGAGAGTCAGTTACTGTGGTCATGAATTATCAGAATTTGTTCCTCAGAGAACTGGTGCATACATTAGCCAAGATGATCTTCATCATGGGGAAATGACAGTCAGAGAGATGTTGGACTTTTCAGGACGTTGTTTGGGAGTTGGAGCAGCTTATGAGCTGTTGGCAGAATTGTCAAGACGAGAAAAAGAAGCAGGAATAAAACCAGATCCTGAAATAGATGCATTCATGAAAGCCACAGCAATGGCAGGCCAAGAAACAAGTCTTGTTACGGACTATGTTCTCAAGGTATGTTGACATTATGTCTTGATACCTTGTATTTATTAGGCAAACTTTCTTGTCTAACTTTTCAAAGTATGCATAACAGATTCTTGGATTGGATATTTGTGCTGACATTATGGTGGGTGATGAGATGAGAAGAGGCATATCCGGTGGACAAAAGAAGCATGTTACTACAGGTATGTAAAAATAGGAAAAAAGGACTACATATAAAAGTTAAGTGGCGGTGTTTTTTCTAGAATAATTTTTGGACTTTAGAGAAGTCTAACAAGAATGATTATACTAAATCCAGGAGAGATGCTGGTTGGACCAGCAAAAGCTCTTTTCATGGATGAAATATCAACTGGTCTAGACAGTTCAACCACTTTCCAGATAGTCAAGTTCATGAGGCAGATGGTTCATATAATGGATGTGACAATGATGATTTCTCTTCTGCAACCTGCGCCTGAAACCTTTGATCTTTTTTATGACATTATTTTACTTTCATAGGGTCAGATTGTCTACCAAGGTGCACGTGAGAATATACTTGAATTTTTTGAAAATGTGGGCTTCAAGTGCCCTGAAAGGAAAGGAGTTGCAGACTTTTTGCAAGAGGTTACTTCCAAAAAGGATCAGGAGCAGTATTGGTGCAAAAAGAATGAACCTTACTGATATACCAGTGTTCCTGAATTTGTAGATCACTTTCATAATTTTCACATTGGCCAGAAACTTTTTGAAGAGCTTGGAATTCCATATGATAGATCTAAAGCCCATCCTGCTGCATTAGTAAAAGAGAAGTATGGAATTTCTAAATGGGAACTCTTCAAGGCATGCTTTGCAAGAAAGTGGCTATTGATGAAGCGCAACTCATTTATATATATATTCAAGACAACCCAGATTACCATAATGTCAATTATTGCCATGACAGTATTCTTAAGAACCAAAATGAAGCATGGTCGATTAGAAGATGGAGGGAAATATTATGGTGCATTGTTCTTTAGTCTTGTTGGGGACATATTTTGTAATTGGCATATCCTTTGACAAAACGCACTTTACTTGTATTTGGGTAAATCTAAGTAGGTTCAAGATGATCATTACAAGTGGTTAAATTAAAGACATGAAGATTACTCAAGAACTGCTCAAAAAAAGTGCAAACTGCAGGTCTCAATACCTCCTCGACAGAATCTCGATCTATCGAGATTTATTAAAGCTCGGCAGATGTCCCGATCGATCAAGCTTACGGGTTTCAGATTAAAGCCAGCAACGTTTTTATTCTAAAAGATTAATTGTTTATGGGTTTGTATAATTCTTATTGGACTAGGAAAACCTAAAGTTTGTGTAAACCTATTTGGAATAGAAGAGCCCATTAAGCTCCTATTTAAAGGAGGTGGAAAAAGAAAAACCTAACCCTAGAGAGCTTCATAAGGTTTTCTTTTTGAAACCCTAGCCTCCTGTTACAGAAGAAAGAGTTCTTGCTGCGTTTTTTGTACGCCTTTAGGTTTTGTAACCAAGCAAAGTCTCTTGCACCAACATTGAAGATCTTATTGGTGATTCTATGTGAAGCTGTTGAAAATCAACTACAACAATCAAAGGGTTGTTGTGGAGTTAGTCACGTACTGGGATTCGTGCAAAGGAGTAAGCCGCGTACTGGGATCCGCGCATCAAATTGGTTAGTCACGTACTTGGGACCCGTGCATTGAAAGGAGAAACTGTCACTACAGAACAAATCCAATTGGGTATTGGGGTAAGAGTTCAACTGTAGGTTGGTAAGGTACTGAGATTCCTTGCTTGTAACTGCTTGTTGTGATAATAGTGGAGTTTCAAGAGTGGTGATCTTAAATCACCCGGTGGGGTTTTTGCCGTAAGGGTTTTCTCCATTCGTGAACAAATCACCGTGTTATTTATTTTCCGCTGCATAACTTAGTTTCGGTGATTTGTTTGTGCTGCCACGTGATATTGCATGTTAATTTGATTAATTAAAAATTGGGCTAATTAATTAATCTAAGTTATCACAAGGGGTCAACGCATTTGTGGCCTGTCAAGTGGTATCAGAACAGGCACACTCTGATTAGGGTTTAATCTTTGATGTGTGATCCATTGACCCCTGTTGTCATGAAAACTCTTGATTGTTTTGATTTGCATGATCTTGTGTTGAATGATGATGATGATATTCATGATGCCTATTGTAAGCTTTATAATTTTTGTATGAAATCTCTTGAGTGTTCTACAAAATTAAAAGCTAAATTTAAAAAGGTCAAGCTTGAAAAAGATGATTTGATTGCAAAATTGGATGAAGCCACTAATCTGAATGAGAATTTTAAAAATCAAATTTCATCTCAAGTGGACAAAATTAAGAGTTTGGAAGAGCAACTAGTTGAATTTAAAACTGAAGTTAAAAAATTAACTAGTGCCAAACTTGTTGTTGAGCCTAACTCAAAAGAAAAGGATATTTATATTCCCCCATTCAAAAGGAATAATGAAGAGTTGAAGGCTAATATTGCTAGGATAGACAAAGGTAAACAAACTGATGTTAACGCTGAAGTTTCTAAACCTATATCTAAAACTCCTCCTAAGTTGGATGATAAATCTGTTTTTGTCCCCACTTGTCATCATTGTCACATTGTTGGTCATATTAGGCCTAATTGTCTTAAGCTGAGGACTCTGTCAATCTCTGAGGTTAGACCTCCTTCTAGGAAGCCGAGTAGCTCTAAAACTACTCATGTTTGTCACCATTGTGGTGTTTCTGGACACACTCGTCCTAATTGCTTTAAGTTGTATCCTCATAAGCAATTGTCCAAACGGTCACAGGTTTCTTCTCAAGGACCTACACCTTTGTATGGAGAGTTATTAAAAGTCTTGAACTTTTTAACTCAATTTCAAGAGAATTTTAATTCTTCTATGTCCTTTAGTAGTCATACTAGGACACGTGCCTTTTCATCTTCACGGCCAAAGACTCGTGCTGTGTGGGTAAGAAAAGAGCCTAAGACTTAATTGTCTTTTCTCTTTGTCCTCTGCTTTAATTCTTTCTATCTAAAGTAGGACTCTCTTTGCTTGATTTCTTATCTTCTGTTAAAATCATGCCTTCATGCATATGCATCTTTCTTTCATGCATTCATGTTGTTTGTCTGTTTTTGTTTGGTTGTTTAGTTTTTATTTTATTTTGTTTTCAAGATAAAAATAAAAAAAAAAATTGAAAAATACAAAAACAGTGTGTGTTTGTGTGCATTAGTTCATGTGAACTTTTGAAATGGCCATTGAAACAGAGTTTTCTAAACTTTGTATCACCTGTAGCTTAGATGAGCATTCTTCTGCACAACTAAGCAAGTGAGCTTTGTAGCTCTTTGTTTGTGATGAGTAAGGTTGAGTGATCTCTTCTTCTTAACACTCATATCACTCTTTTTGACGGGTTGAACTAGAAAATCTTAAGAGAAAGGCATAAATAACCATCTCACCACTGTTACTCGCCAATCATAATATGACATCTGTATGCTTCAGCATAGCAAAAGTGCAATGTTAATGACATCTGTATGCTTCGGTATAACAAAAGTGCAATGTCAAAAGCTTAACATAATTGGGTATTTCTTTTCTTTCTCTTGTATGCCCATGCATGATATGTTTGTTAAAAGAAAATATGCAAAGATATAAAAAGCAAAAAGATCAAAAATGCTTTAAAATATGGTTGCAAGCGTGTTTTCTAGGAGATGTGAGAGTTATAGGATGTACCTCGAAGGTGATAGTCTCCATCAAACAGTTATGATTGTGTGTGAGTTAAAGTGATTTTCTCATATCTCAAATCGTCATAACATTGAGACACTTATACAATCTTGCGATGTTTTCACACACAACACGCAATATTCTTTGCTATTCTTGATACATGTACAGATACAATGTGATTTGGCCATCACAAAGTTTACATGTGTTAATGTGTGCTCACTAAACTGTCTTGACTCATTTTTGAAATATAAAATTGGTTAGACTTGTTTAGTGTGTGTGCGTGTTTTGAGATACATGTGCATCATTTTTCTTGTTGAGAGATGATTTTGAGAGCTTAATGTGTTGCTTGGATCTTTGGTTGAGTTGCATACATGATTACATTCATGTTTGTGTTTTTCCTCTTTTGAAAAACTGTTTTTAAAGGCATCTCGACACATCCTCCACACCTCTCGATACTTGGCTTATCTGTCGAGATCTTCAGTTGCAATTTATCGCAATCTCGACACCTCTCGATAGCTAGGTGGATCAATCGAGGAACTTTCTATCTGCTCGATAGATCCTCGATACCTTCTCGATCCATCGAGGTATGCTCGATAGCTTCTCGATACCTCTCGATCCATCGAGATACCCTTGCATGCATTTCATCCTTCTTTATTTTGCATGTTTTTCCCTTTGTGTCCATAGCATCTTGTTGTTCTTTCTCTTGTAGGTCTATGGTTCCTTGTTCTCCTCTTTCCCTCTTTATCTGTTTTCTGTCTTTCTCCAGTCAAGTTTTTTGGCTTTTTATACCCTTTGACAATCGTGTCAAAAAGGGGGAGAAATTTGAGAATTGAATGTCATTCCTCAGGGGGAGTAATAGACTTAGGGGGAGAACTTCATGTTAAAGGAAATAAAGTTTTTGTTGTAACTAACTTAGGGGGAGAGTTAGTTTGATACACATTAATATTGATATTTTTTTGTGTTGTGTATCTTTTGGTTTTGTAACCATTCTTTTACATACATGATACTTATCAAGTGGTATATGTGATGATGTATGTGTTTCACTCTTTATCTCACATGTTTTGTTTCTTTTCTTTATTTATACACATGTTTCTTGTTTATTCAACTTGTCATTGTTTTCCACGTGGTACCTTGATGTGTTTTGTTTAGTGCCTTTCAGGAAAAACAAGTTAAAGCCAAGTTAAGATTCCGAACCTTCTTCTTGCAGCAACTTCCAAGGTTCAAATCTTTTAGACTAGGTTTATTTGTTCTAGAGTAGAATGTATTCTAGGACATTCAACGTACTCTTATGGTTTTGTCACGGATTGCCAAAGGGTGAGATTGTTGGGGACATATTTTGTAATTGGCATATCCTTTGACAAAACACACTTTACTTGTATTTGGGTAAATCTAAGTAAGTTCAAGATGATCATTACAAGTGGTTAAATTGAAGACATGAAGATTACTCAAGAACTGCTCAAGAAAAGTGCAAACTGCAGGTCTCGATACCTCCTCGACAGAATCTCGATCTATCGAGATTCATTAAAGCTCGACAGATGTCCCGATCGATCGAGCTTATGGGTTTCAGATTAAAGCCAGCAACGTTTTTATTCTAAAAGACTAATTATTTATGGGTTTGTATAATTCTTATTGGACTAGGAAAACCCAAAGTTTGTGTAAACCTATTTGGAATAGGAGAGCCCATTAAGCTCCTATTTAAAGGAGATGGAAAAAGAAAAACCTAACCCTAGAGAGCTTCATAAGATTTTCTTTTTGAAACCCTAGCCTCCTCCTACAGAAGAAAGAGTTCTTTCTGCGTTTTTTGTACGCCTTTGGGTTTTGTAACCAAGCAAAGTCTCTTGCACCAATATTGAAGATCTTATTGGTGTTTCTATGTGAAGCTGTTGCAAATCAACTACAACAATTAAAGGGTTGCTGTGGAGTTAGTCACGTACTGGGACTCGTGCAAAGGAGTAAGCCGCGTACTGGGATCCGCGCATCAAATTGGTTAGTCACGTACTTGGGACCCGTGCATTGAAAGGAGAAACTGTCACTACAGAACAAGTCCAATTGGGTATTGGGGTAAGAGTTCAACTGTAGGTTGGTAAGATACTGGGATTCCTTGCTTGTAATTGCTTGTTGTGATAATAGTGGAGTTTTGGGAGTGGTGACCTTAAATCACCCGGTGAGGTTTTTGCCGTAAGGGTTTTCCCCATTCGTGAACAAATCACCGTGTTATTTATTTTCCGCTGCATAACTTAGTTTCGGTGATTTGTTTGTGCTGCCACGTGATATTGCATGTTAATTTGTTTAATTAAAAACTTGGCTAATTAATTAATCTAAGTTATCACAAGGGGTCAACGCATTTGTGGCATGTCAAGTCTCATTAATGTCATGTTCAATGGAATGGCAGAACTTTCATTGACTATGTTTAGGCTTCCTGTATTTTTTAAGCAGCGGGATTTCTTGTCCCATCCAGCATGGGCTTTTGGCTTACCAATTGGCTCCTTAGGATTCACCTCTCGCTGATGGAGTCAGGAATATGGACCTGCCTAACATATTACACTATTGGGTTTGCTCCTGCTCCTAGTAGGTATGTGCCTACACTTATGTTCTTTCATATAGATGAATAAACTTCATGCACATATATTTTCTTGTTATGTCACTTATTTTCCTTCTATGAGCTATGCGAATTTATGATGTATGTTATTAACACATCTTGAATTCTATTAGGTTTTTCCGCCAATTATTGGCATTCTTCAGCGTCCATCAGATGGCCCTATTTCTCTTTCGGTTTATTGGAGCACTAGGAAGAGTTCAAGTTGTCTCAGATACACTTGGTACCTTTACATTGTTATTGGTTTTTGCCCTTGGTGGGTTCATTGTTGTCAAAGGTTAGCTGTTTATGTTTTTGAGTTAATTATAAATTCTACTAGGTTTTCTACATAGACGATTCTGTAGATATGTTGAAAGATGATCAGCTCTTCATGTAATGGTATTATATTTGAAATAGTGAAAACACCTAATTCCCTCTCCTTGTTTAGATGACATTGCACCATGGATGATATGGGGCTACTACATTTCTCCCATGATGTATGGACAGAATGCCATAGCCATCAATGAATTTCTTGACAAAAGATGGAGTGCAGTAAGATCTTCAAGCAAACTTGCAAACAGTCATTTTGTTCCTTTAAAATACCTTCATTTAATTGCCTTCACTTTTCCTTTTTACAGCCCAATCCTGACCCAAGTATTCCTGAACCCACCGTCGGAAAGGTTCTTCTCAGGAACAGAGGCATGTTTAAGGAAGACTATTGGTACTGGATTTGTGTTGGGGCACTCCTTGGGTTTTCTGTGCTTTTTAACATCTGTTTTATCATAGCACTCACATTTCTAAATTGTAAGCAATCATTTACCATACTAATCTTCAGTTCAGTTACTGAAATAAGATTTTTGAGCTGACATTGCTTTGAAAATCAAACGCAGCTTTAGGTGATTCTAAATCCGCTATTGTTGAGGAGGATGACAATAAAAAGAGTGGAAAGCAGTCCTCTAATGGACAGCTTCAGATGAAGGGCATAGAAATGAGTACATCTTCAACCGCTCCTTCATTTCAAGGTTCCATAATTTGCAGTTCTATTTCTTTATGAAATCATCTATATAGTTGCTCTAAGGAAATAAAAAGTGCCTGCTGTTAATAATGATAACATGTGAATGAGTACAGGCATTGATGCAATGAAGAACACTCCAGACAACTCAATTCTTAGTGCGGCAGAGAATGCACCTACCTGAAGAGGAATGGTGTTGTCATTCCAGCCCTTGTCACTTGCATTTAATCATGTAAATTGCTATGTCAATATGCCAGCTGTAAGTCTTATTTCTCATTTATCTCTTTCCATTTTGCAGAATCGCTTTACAGTTGGAAGAAAATGAAAAAAGAGAAACTGATTCCATAAATAACCAATATAAAAGGTTTATTTACCCAATAAACTGATCATTTATACCATTTAATCATTCTTCCTAGAGTGCATCATAAGTGGACTGCTAGACTATTAATTGAATGATAGTGATATCTTGAATGTCTAGAAGGTGCTCATCAACCTAAGTTGTCAAGATATATTTCAAATGCTACATAAGATCGAACAACTCTATAGTGAGGTTGTTCTAATAATTAGGCTCATAATATTTTGTGTCACATGAAGCTAACATCTTGAAATACTTTCCAATTCAAAAGTTTAAACCTTTGAGTTTTTGAAATCTAGATGCTGAACACTAGTTTCTTCATCAGGAAATGAAGAGTGAAGGAATTGAAGAAAGTCGTCTCCAACTGTTACGAGATGTTAGTGGTGCTTTCAGGCCTGGTATTTTAACAGCATTGGTTGGTGTAAGTGGTGCTGGAAAGACCAAATTGATGAATGTTCTAGTGGGAAGAAAAACTGGCAGGTACATTGAAGGAAGTATCAGCATATCTGGTTACCTGAAGAACCAAACAACTTTTGCTCGGGTTAGCGGATATTGTGAACAGAATGATATCCATTCACCCAATGTTACTGTCTATGAATCTCTTGTGTACTCTGCCTGGATGCGTCTTGCTAAGGAAGTTAAGCAGGAAACTCGAAAGGCATGTTTTTTTGTCCAAAATCTAATTTAATTTTCCAACCAAGTCATTTCTATATGAGCTTATTCTAATTTATCTTTCAATTCATATATATATATATATATATATATACTTCTTTTTAGTTGGAAAATCATACAATTGACCTATAATTAGGTATACTATTTCTGTGCTTGTTTAATGGTGAAATTATCATGTCAACAGGTAGAAGGAACAAGACCTGCTGAATCTGCTGGGGGCTATGTATGCTGCTCTTCTTTTCCTTGGAAGCACCAACACTGCTGCAGTGCAGTCTGTTGTGGCAATTGAAAGGACAGTTTTCTACCGCAAAAGAGCAGTGGGAATGTATTCAGCCTTGCCTTATGCACTTGCTCAGGTAAAGAAAATAATTGAGAGAAAAAAAATAATTCTGACTTGCAGCAAAAATAATTTGCATTTATATCTTATGCCCTGCAGGTGGCTGTAGAGATAATCTATGTTGCTATCCAAACTTTTTCCTACACTCTTATCCTTTACTCAATGATTGGATTCCATTGGCGACTTGAAAAGTTCTTGTGGTTTCACATATTTATCTTGATGTGCTTTATGTACTTCACATTGTATGGGATGATGGTTGTAGCTCTGACTCCTGGCACCCAAATTGCTGCCATTGTTATGTCCTTCTTCCTAAGCTTCTGGAACCTCTTCTCTGGTTTTCTCATCCCAAGGCTGGTAAGTAATATCTAAACAATAACGCAGAATATAGTATGATATATCCTCCTAAGGAGTATAGTACACAGAAGCATTTTCTAAAAAGATATAAATTCTAATAGTAAACGTGCGTTGGTCAGATAAATTTTGCCCTCTTGGGGGTCAAATCCTGGCTTCACTTGTCACAATTAACAGAGTGTAGAAGACCTTAATGAACTTAAGTTTTCATCAGGGGCTGAATGATGATTTGCACATCTTGATGGGGAGTTGGGAAACCTTGTGGGAGTCAAATGAATACATTTTTTTTATTATTCCAATAGCTTCAGCAATACATTATTGATCAAGATAAATCATGCATTGAAATTGCCTAAAGCATTTTCAAATGGAGAGGATCTTAATACTTCTATGAATCATTTTTAGCATTGAACATTTATATAAACAAAAGCAGCTTATTCAAAAGCAATGGGAAATCATGTCTTATGCATACATTCCACGTGGTAGGAAAAAGTACTGTTTAGTAATATTTATGTGATTGTGCTACCAATATAGGAAAGGATACTGTCCCATGTAAATCCCCAAATTCACTTTTTTAGCTAGATGAGAGACATGTGACTAAAAAATCCCCCAAAAAACCATACGAATCAAATCAATAATGTGTCACAAATCTGACTACAAAATTAGAGGGAATGAGAGAATTTAAATGAAAGAGATGTTCTCCCCATACAAAATTCACCATTCAAGATTATAATACAAATTTGCATAAAAGAAAGTAGATTATGATACAATTTTCAAGTCCATTATATTGAAATAAAATTGAATTTCTAAATTCTAATGGTTGAAATGTGCAGATAATTCCAATATGGCGGAGGTGGTATTACTGGTGTTCTCCAGTGTCTTGGACACTATGGGCTTGTGACCTCTCAAGTGGATGAACAGACTACTCCAATTGAGGTACCTGGACAAGGTTATCTAACAGTAAAATATTACCTAAAGTCCCGTTATGGCTTTGAATATGACATCCTTGGAGCTGTTGTTGTGGCCCATATTGGCTTTGTCCTCCTTTTCTTCTTTGTCTTTGTCTATGGCATCAAGTTCCTCAACTTCCGAAGGAGATAAAAAAGGACTCAAGCTTCAACAATGATAAGATTTTGCCTGACCAACCGATCTAGTTGAAAGATATGATTGGCATTGTATTTTATTTTTACCAACTTTGTAAATCAACACCCAACAAACGACTCGTTTTTCTAACCTTCATTTTCAATAATTCAAGTCCTTGTATACAGAAGTTTTTGTGTGTTAAATCGAGTTGTAGTCGTAAGAAGTAAGAACTCACTGCTTATTGCACAGTTATTTAAAATTGACATTCAAAAGTTTGGTTTTGTTATCAAAATCTAATCTGTGGAATGGTTAAGAGGTTTTTTTTTTGGGTGATGAATTTTCTGTAAAGTCTAATAATCTTACAAAGTCAGTACAAAATGCATTTTTATCCAGGAAAGAAATATCACTTTAAGAATATATTGAAAAAATCAAAAGTCAACACCTTAACAGTAGCCACTATAGATTTTGACCAAAACTCCAAATAAGAGAAATCATTTCAGTAACTAAAAGAACTTGGGTTAAAACAACAAGGAAAGAAAAAAAAAAAAAAAAAAAAAAAAAGCAACACTAATACATCTCAGTCTATTAATTCTCTAAAATCAATTATGAATCTGTAGCGCGAAAGAGGAATTCTCTTAATCACCATTCGAAATCTTTGTTTAAAGTCAGTTTTGGCCTGCCCTGAATCCAACAACAATTCATCGGTACTTGTAAGTTATGAATATTCTTGGTAGAATAATCATCGAATGTGAAATGATACTTGCCAGTATTGAGAGAGTAGAAAATGTTATTATTGTCCTCGATAATTGGCAAGTAAATCTTGTTACCCAATCCTCTTGGCGCAACAGGTTCTAAGAAAGACCCTCCAAGACTGATATATAGTATTCTATTTCCCAAACTTCTCACAATACGACAGACAATCTTGCGAGGTTTCATCATGTTTTTATTTACTTGTAACTTAGGTAGTTCAAAAACATGAATTGGTGTCTTAGTGTCACCCTCCTCAACCATGAATATTGCTAAAAGCTTCCCTTCATCACTTTCCACCAAGTAACTTCGATGAACTGAATCAAGCTTTTCTTGAATAAGGGGAATTTTATCATTATGATAAATAATCCAGTTACTTGGGTTGTCGTTTGGATCAAATACTCCTAATCCTCCATTCTCACCCAAACAATAGCACAATCCTTTGTGTAAGATTGGATTGCAATATGTTGATGGCGTAAAGTCTGGCCTTTTAATAATTGTATGGTAAGTCCAACGTTTTTCTCCACGTTTAATGAAGCCAAAATCATCCCACCCACAAATTCCAATAACAAAACAGTCTGAAGAAGTAGGCGGAGAAGAAAAACTCATGGTAATGAATGATTCTCTATCTGTGTATTTAGGGAGTTCTACTTTTTCCTTTGTGAAAGGATTGAAGAAAAAGACACTCAAATTGTCAACACCAAATCCAGTCAAGAGCAACCAACCATACTTTGAGAAGCGAATACGTGCATCCAATAATTCTGGAATGTCAATCTCACATGCACCGTGCTTTTGGTACGCAGGGTGAAAGAATGTGCATTTATGCGAGGCAACAGACATTAAACATGGAGATAGAGACCATGGAGAATCAGTTAAGGTTGAGACCGCTGGTCGAGGAAAAGAAGTGCTTGATCGCCATGATTTGCATATAACACGAAAGGTTGTAAAGTCCCCAGCTAAAACATATGAGGAAACTAAACGTAGAAGCTCAGGTGGAAGATGAGACCAGGATCTATGTAATCCCTTTTTATTTTCTTGATTTTCTTCATCTTCGGTAGAATATCTAACAATTTGTTTGGCCATGTGTAGTTCCACTCCCGCCGATTTCTTCCTTCTTTACGTAAAGGCTATATATTGGGAAGAGAAACAATATCACCCTTGTAAAGGTTTCTCAATTGAAATTACAATTATACAAAACGAATTCATATACTATCACAAAGTAAAGAGCTTCTCAAACAAAAATAAATTGAACACAAAATATTTTGACAAAAAAAAAAAAAAAGGCAAAGGCAAATTTAAAAACAAGTCCTATTAAAAGTGTGGTCCTAGAGTGAGGAACATCAATTAGAATTCTCAAAATACAAAATCTTTACTTCAATATTGCGAATTGAAATTTCAATAGAAACTGGATAGTAAAAGTTGTACATGATACCTTGATTTCCTTAAAAAAAAAAAAAGTCGATGATACCTTGATTGCTTTCAAGCTTCTTGGCTCAGAATCATCATCACCACCAAAAATCGATTGCTTTTTCTTATTAAAGGAATTGTTTCTGTCGTCAACCTGAGACTTCTAATGCACTATTCGGCTTTTATAAGCTATTTATTTAGAAGTCCTAATGCACTTGGAACTTAGTTCTATTCAGGCGGTGGCTTTCCTTGTCCCTGGGACAAGGAATAATAATAAGACTCCTACTAATGCACTTAAACTTATTAGCTCTCTGTTTAGACTCCTAATGCACTTAGAAGTTAGAACAGGCGGTGGCTTTCCTTTGAATAATAGTAATACGAATTGCACTTGGACTAGGAATACAAAGTTTATTATATGTACAAAGTTTCTTCAATTTAAAATCGCCAATCAAATATTCTGCCTCTCAAGTAGTAGTGCATCTGCCTGAGTTTGCTCTTGCTCATTCAAGGACTTCCCTCGGATCCAGGTTTTGATCTATTTTTGTATTTGCTCTGAACTCTAATGAATTTATGTTCTTTAACACTTATCATCTCTTTTTGCTTATTTTGGTTCCAAATATATATATATATATATATATTGAATTCGATTTATGATACCTGATTCTAATCAAGCCTTAGATTGAAAACTAGTGCACTGATTTAATTTGTGTTCTTGCTAGAACAAATCTTACTCTCCAATACTTTCTGCCTCCATCATCGGTGCTTTTAATAAACCTTTGTTCCATTTAAACACCGTTAGTTTTTTATGTGTTTTTTGTACTTCATTATATAAACAATATAACCATTTAGGGTTTTACACTGTCCTAGGTTGTTGGGCCTTACGTATTTTTTGTGTTATCTTTTTCTCTTTTTCTTGCTTTCGCTCTCTTTACAATATTTTTTCTCCATTAACTTTATTCCCTTTCATATTTGCAATTATTTGGGGTCCTTATTCTCTTGATTTTTGGGTTTGATTGACATTGGTGGCCGAAGTTCTAGTTTTTTTTTTTTTTTTGTGTTATTTTAAATTTTATCTTTTCGTCTCACATTTAAAAAATAAGTCATTAGAAATTACGAGATACCAATTTAGTTGTGCTTTGTAATGTGTCCGTAGTGGCTTATTTGATTTATATTTTGTATCCCTTATACTAAATTATGTGGTTTATTATATTTTGTATCTCATATGCTAAATGTGATTTTAATTGCTAACAGCACAAACAAAATGGAAGTAGCAAAAGTAGAGAAACAAAATACGCATTCCTATCCTGTCACAGCTTCTCGATTGTATCCTTGGCTTGTAATCCTTGATGGTAAGCAAGGACAGAGGCAAACTTTCTTTGACGTATCAAAAAATCATTATCAGACAAAAAATATTCCTGAGATGTGCAACAAACTAATATACGCTTGTTCTCATGGATGGTTGGTTTTGGTTGATCCTGATCCTGATTCAATGGATTGTTATCTTTGGAATCCCATCTCTTTAGAAAAGGCTCAGCTTCCATCATTGGAATCCATTGATTACAAAGGCTGCATTCTATCGTCGTCTCCAAGTGATCCTGAATGTCATATCTTGTTCTTCAATAGATTGGAAAACTCTCTTTTGGTTTGCCAAAAGGGTGACCTTGAATTTAACAAACAAGTTGGTATATTTGCTGAAGATGTTCAACTATGGAACTTTGCAATGGTTGGAAAAACAATCTATTGTTTGACATTACAATATACTCTGTATACAGCTGAATTTGTGGGTCGAACAGTCCAGTTTACACGAATTATAATGGTGGAACTTCCTCGGCCATCACCATTGGACCTTCCAAGATTTGATGCTTTTATCGTTGAATCTTGTGGTGAACTCTTTCTAGTTCACATGATGTTTTTTGGATTTCGCATGGAAGAGGTCTATGGATTCTTTGTCTTCCGAATGGATTTTGAAGAGAAGAGGTGGGTTAAAGTGAAAAGTATAGGAGATCGAACTATTTTCTTAAGTCAGCATAGCAGCACTGGTTGCATGTATTCTTTGGCAACAGATTTGGGAATTAAAACAAACTCAATCTACTTTACGATGAACTGCCAGAGACTTCTTTACGTGTTTGACTTGGAAAGTCTATGTATTTCAAAGTCTTTACCTTGTTCTACTGTAAGCCGTGATTTAGAACAATATTGGGTAATGATTTAGTCTTTTGGATCTACAGTAAGGCAGTATGTTGAACCTAAAGTATACATGTTTTGTTATGGTTGACAGTTTTAATTATGAGTTGTAATATATGAATTTTGTTATGCATGAATAGTTATTAACATTTATCAGCAATAACTTTAGAACAATGACCTATTTGATCTACCTTTCTGATGGACTCCTCATTGTCATTGTTCATATTGGATCATAAGAATGAATTAATGTTTTCGAAGACTACTGCCAGGGATACCATCTCCTTCTATTACAAGTTTTTAACCAAATGATGTGCTAGTTTATGTGTTAATAACCTCTGGCAATAAATTTTTTTTTTAAAAAAAAAAAACTCATATCACATTACAATCAATTAACAGCAATAAACCATCAACACAATAACATTTGAAACAAATCAAAAGAAGAACACAAATTTGGATGGAAGGTTTAGGTAATTAAGTCTTGTTAGTGTTAAATCTATCTTGTTTAGTTGATCGGCTTTATTTTAGTTTTTTAAACACAATAATGAAAATTTTCAATATCATATGACCATATGACAATTAAATTATTAAATAGCTATGTTACCCTCTATGTAGCAGCCTGTCACATTAAATAGGGGTTTTTCAATATCTTGGACACTCCATAGGCTTGTGACCTCCCGAGTGGGCGACAAGACCATTCTAATTGAGATACCTAAAGCCCCATTTGGGCTTTGCTTTGCTTGTAGCTGTTGTTGTGGACCAAAAATTCATGTACATTTTAGCATAAAAATTTGGTTTTTTTTTTGACAAAAAAATTCATGTATATTTTAGCATGAAATTTCTTTTCTTTTCTTTTTATCTATTTTACGTACTTGCTTTTCAAAATACACTACATTAGCCTTGTGTGTGCAATATAAGATAAATACCTTAGGGAGACTCCTTAAGGTTAATATAAAATACCTCAATACACTTTAACCTAAAAGGCCTAAGCCTAGTGTGAATGAGCTCAGCTATGTTATATTATTATTATCCACTAATTCTCCCCATCATTATTTAATGTGGAACTTTACTAACACTTGTACACACAACATTAGAAAGGACATCCATGCATCCATTAGCCTCTCTATAGAAATGATTAAGCCTACTTTATTCACATTCCTATTAGGCACATACACTCATCTATAGTAAGTCTCAAAAAAGTATTAATGAGCTTGCTTGGTTGAATAATATCAATAGTGGTCAAACAGTCAAGTTCAATTTCTAGGCAAGTAGTACCCATCTTTGAGAGCCCTCAACTCAAGCTTGAAGGTTGTTATAATTATTGGTTAAGCAATTAAATTTACCATATCCCAAAAGTTTTGGGATAATCGATAATTTAACATGGTATCCAAGCATGAGATCCTAAGTTTGATCTCTGTCTCCTCCACTTTATGAATCATTTAAATTCTCATGATCTCTATCTTCTCCACTCTACCTCTCATTTAAATTCTCACGTGTTAGTCCTCACCTATTAAAAGGTAGTTTCAACCCACACGTAAGTGGGAGTATTAGAAGTATTGGTTAAATTATTAAATTTACCATATTTCAAAAACTTAATCGGTAATTTAACTAAGGCTTTGTCACACATTGCTCATGAAGACACTTTTAATCACATATCTTTATCACCTCTTTAGGTACCCCCTCCTCCTGCAACATCATGATTCCTTATAGAGAAGTTGATTTTATTTGGAGGGGAGAGGGGGGTATGTTGAACCTAACCAAAATTTCTTAATTTTATTTATTTTTTACTTTTTATAATTCAATAATTAAAAAGGGAGGGGGGATTTGAACTATAAGCATCTCTATTGAAAACACCAAAATGTATTAGTTAAATTACAAGATTTTTATCTTAATTTCAATATATAAACAATAAACATATCCAGGTTTTATATGAAAAAAAAGGACAACGCCCAAGTTTTAGTGCTTCACAATAGAAGGGAAAATTTTGAATAACTTAGTTATATCTATGAAAAAACGATTTGAATTTTTGGTATTATATGAAGCTCTTCTTCGCTACAAAAAACTAAACCTATAGTGAAAAAAGGCCACTCTAGGTCCAAAAAAGGCCACTCTAGGCCCATTTGGGCTATAGCAGTTGCTATAGTGGCATTTACAAATGCCACTATTGTACCGCGACTATAAACCTATAGTGGCGTTGGTAAAACGCTGCTATAGGCCCAATTTTTTTTTTTATAAAAAAAGGCTATTGCAGTGTTTTACAAATGCCACTATAGACCCAATTTTTATCAAAAAAAATTTTAATTTAAATTTTAACTTTTAAATTTTGAAAGCATTAATATTAATGCTTTCAAATTTTGAAAATTTTAATTTTAATTGAATTAAGAAATTCAAAACAAAAATACAAACCTAGCAAATTCAAGCACAAACCTATAAAATTCAAAGTCAAACACAACACAACATGCTTCAAAATACAAGAACACAATCTCATAAAAATCCAAGCTCAGGAACACATTTTTTTTTGTTTAAAAATAAGTACAAGATCAGATACATAATAGCACAAATCTAAGAACACAAACCCAAATTTAAACATAAGCACAAGATCATATACACAATAGCACAAATCCAAGAACACAAATCCAAATTTCAACATAAGCACAAGATCAAAAACATGAATATAGACACAAACATTGCTAAAATATTTGCTTCATTCAAAATATTCCTCCATTTTATTACAACCCAAATAGGAAAAAAAAAAAAAAAAAAGGGAAGAAGCTAGATCTACTATCAACAAAAACCCAAAAAAAGCTAAGGGGAGGGGAAGGGGAAGGGTCTCACCGGGTTGGTGGTGGCATGGTGGGCTAAGTGGCAGGACCGGCGACATGTGGCTTGAGTGGGGGGCCGGCTTGGTGGCATGGTAAGCTTCACGACAGCATTAGAGAGATGAGAATGAGAGAACTAGAGATGAGAGAGTGACTTAGAGATGAGAGAGTTTAGAGACTGAGAGATGAAAGAGTGATTTATGAGAGACTTAGGGCCCGTTTGGTTTAGAGATGTCTCAATTTTCATATCTCAGAACTCAGTTTTCATAACTCAATCTCAAAACTCATAACTTATATCCCAAACTCCACTATCACTCAAAAAATCCAACACTTTTGTTTGCTCACAAAACTCAGTCATGTATCTCAGTTTTTAACTTCACTTTTTGTGACCCCCCACTGACACTACACAGAAGAATATGGTTACTACCTGCATCCCTTTTCTTTTCTACTCTTCAAACCCAGCAACACCGAAACCCAGCTCCACCACCACCACCAACGGCAAACCCTTCATCCACCACCAACGGCAAACCCAGAAATCCACAACCACAACCACATCCACCACCACCAACAGCCCTCAACACAACCACAACCTCCACCAAAAAATCTGAATGAATCAAAAATCCAAACCCACCAATAGCCCTCAACCAAATGTGTTTGATTGAAGAAGAGGAAAAAAAAAAAAAAGAAGCATCAGGTCTCACCTCGTTACAGCCATCACTGCGTGAAGAAAAAAAAAAGCAGCTAAAAGAAGAAACCAAAGTGAAGAAGAAAGAAAGAAAAAAGAAAAGAGAGAAGAAAGCATCAGGTCTCGAATCCCCTGTCACCGAGAAAGCTTCCGATCTCGAGGTCCATGTGCATAGCAAACCCAAACCACAAATATATCAAACCCAAACTTCCGATCTAGGCTGAGCTTGAACCGATCCGATGGTTCAAATCTTCAGTTTTCTGATCTGGGCTGAGCTTGAACTGATCTGGTGGTTGCTCATGACGGTGATGACTGATGTGGTGGTGGCGGCTTGTGGAGGAGCAATGAAAGGCCAATGAGAAGAGAGAGCTTTGGGTAAAAGAAAAAAAAGTGAAGAAGGAGAAGTGATAGGAACGGGTGGAGAGAAAAAGAAAATAGAGGGAGAAGAAAGAGAGAGGGAACAAAATCAACAGATATGGCTCCACAAAGATAAAAAATTTACACAACTGCCACTGAGTTATGTAACTCAAAAACTGAAAACACCAATTTGGTGTTTTCAGTTTTCATCACTCAAACTCAAAATTTTTGAGTTTGAGTGATGAAAACAAAATTAGGAAATCAAGCCAAACACTCAAAATTGTGTGGGTTCCACATTTTTTGATAACTCAGTTATGAGTTTCCAGTCATATGACTCAAAACACCCCTAATTCAAACAAGACCTTAAGATCAGACCCATTTGTTTTGTGTGTTTATGTGAATAGCCAGTAAAGTAAAGCATTCGGGGAAGCAAAGTGATTAGACTTAATGTAAAACATGTGGAGGAGAAAAAGTAAAACGTGTGGAGGAGAAAAATAGAGGAAAAATTAAATTAAAAAAAAAACTAAATATAAAACTTCTAGGACACTACGTGCCAGAGATTTGACAAGATGAATTCAAAATTCAAACTTTCAAATTTTTTTTTTTTAAGTTGGACCTGTAGTGGCTTTTCTCAAACGCCACTATAGGTCTTTTTCCCCTCTAATCTTTTCCAAAAAACCCAACTAAAATAAATAAATAAATAAAAATATAAATAAAATAAAATAAATAAATAAAAAGTGCCTATAGTGGCGTTTGTCAAACGCCACTATAGGTCTTTTTTCTCTAGCCCTTATTAAAAAATAAATAAATAAATAAATAAAACCAACCGAAAAAAAAAAAAAAAAATGCCTTAGTGGCGTTTTCTTTAAGACCTACAGTAGTACTTATAAGACCAAGACCTATAGTGGCATTTTAAAAACGTTGCTATAGGCCCTTGGAAATGCTACTATAGACCCAACTCCACTATAGGACTCCCTAAACACCACTATAAACCCAATTTTTTAAAGTGCTTGTCCACTGTAGCCTAGTCATTAAAAGCAAAATATATTTATAAAAAGGAAACAAAGTTTCAACTCAATATCTGTTCACATTTATAAAAATAAAAAAATAAAAAATAAATAAAATAGAGAGAGAAAATATCTGTCTACATAAGGAGTACTGAACCACTAAGATAAAATTTTGAGTAAATTTTACTAACTTACTCTAAGGTTTGAGCTAATGCCAAGGAAGTCCAAAACATTTCAAAACTAACCAACTTCGTCCCTAAACCCAACTTGGTCCAAAACACCGTTTAAGCCCCGTTAGTAATTTAAGCCTTTCCTCTCTCTCCCCCCTCTCTTAGATACTCTCATCTCTCTCGTCCCTCTCTCCTCTAATCTCAACTTTTCTCATCCCCTCCTTAACCCCAAACTCAAATCAAATCCCTCAAAATATCATGGTTATTTCCAGCAGGACATAGCCGCCATGAACTACCACTACGATGGTTATCTCTCTCTCAAGCTTAGCCATAGCTCCATGAAGCCCACACCACCACAGATGGAAGCTGAGCTCAATGACGCCACCACAACCACTGATTGCTGCCTTCTCCTTTCTATCTTTCTTATACTCTTCTTTATTTCCTCTGGTCATTTATGGCCAAAATCTCCTTTTGTCTTCAGTTTTGTGATTGGTTAATTTAGGGATTGGATTTTCTATTGGCTTTACGAATTTAGTGGTTTTGATTTGGGTTTGTAAACTGGAGTACTAGGTGTTTTAGGGTTTGGAAAAAGAGATTTTGGGGTTGATTTTGAAATGGCTTTGGATGTACAGCTCATATAAATGTTATGCATGCTCCATGTATATGAATGTGTGTATATATGTCTAAGTTAGTGAGTGTGTGTAAGATTTGTTTGTGGTAGTGGGCTTTGTAACAATTTGTGGCGAGACAGTGATTTTGTAAAAAATAAGCTTCTATTTCTACTCGAATAGATGGGAAATATGCGCCTCCACCACCATTGAACACATTCCACCCCCACATTCTAGCCTATTCATATCAGTAGGCTGTTTGAGAAATATGGGTATGACATAATTTTATATCTTAATTTTTTTGTGAAATTGGCACTTTCCCTCACTCAAGGTATTTATTTTTGGCATAGGATGTACATGGATTCAAAACTAAATCTTAGGATTTTTGCTTTGGTTTCATGTGGTTTTGTACAAGAGAATAATCTTTTGTTTTGGCTGTCTTGAATCTTTGTATATGAATAATTGAGATGAGAGAAAGAGAATAGAAGGATGACTGAAAGAGGAGCTAATTAGAGAGAGGAGAGGGAAAATAACGCACAAACTAATGGGTCTAACAGTGGTTAGGGGCTAACTCGGGCTAACTTCGCGATCCTCAGGTGCTACTAGTTGAAGTGGTTTTCTATTGATTTTCTTTTCCTTTTCCATAAAGTACTCTAGTCTCATCATGGATTCCGAATTTATTCAAAGTCTACAACGGATTAACTTAACATCAGAGGAAGGTGAAGTTATCCAGGTTCGTCCAAGCCAGAGGGAAAAGGTTTTAGAGGAGTGCTCACTAAGTCTATTTGGAAGATTTCTGACTAGAAGATCAATTAATTTAAGGGCAGCAAAGAACTTATTACGTAATAGTTGGAAATTTGGAACCGATCTAAAGATACTTGAAGTTGGAAAAGGGCTTTTGCAGTTCAAGTTTGCTATGAACAGCCAATTGCAGTGCGTTTTGAGTAATGGGCCGTGGACTTTTGACAACTCTTTATTACTATTGAAACGTTGGGAAAAAGGAATGACAGCGGGAATGATTTTGTTTACACATTATCCTTTGTGGGTGCAAGTATAGGGACTTCCGTTTGATCTTTTCACTGAAGAAGTGGGACAGGATATCGAAATAGGGATGGGATAGGTTGTGGAAGTTGACTGCAAGGGATTCACATTTGATCAAAGCCAGGTTCCTTCGGATATGAGTCAAAATTCTGATAGACAAGCCTTTTCACCGCAGAAGTCAAATTTAGAGTCCAGGAGACATACTATGGGTTGCCTTCAAATATGAGAGGATGGTGAGTTTCTGTTTTAATTGTGGACTAATTGGGCATGAAGTAAATTACTGTGACAAACCAAGAAATACAGTAACGCAGGACTATCAGTACGAGCAGTGGTTAAAGGCCGGACATCGAAGACCAGAAGAATTTCATAGAAGTAGGCATCAAGGCCAAACATCGGCAAACCAGAGGTTAGACCAAATACAGTTACTAGAGTTATGCCACAAACCAATTCGTTAACAGCGAAATTATTAGGTAACCGCTTTGAAAATTTCAAAAATCATGGGACAGCTATGGTAATATCAACAGTTCATGCTGAAGATAAGGAAGTTAACACAGTTAGTGGTTTTTTAAAATATATGGATTGTGTCTATCAACCTAAAGGAACGGTAGTCCAAACTAAGGATAAATCTAAGAATCTAGTGATAAAGGAAAGCGCTGAGATAGTGGCTAATCCTGTTGACATTGTGGCTAATCCCAATTTTCCTAGTGATAACCTATTCAGTGTACCTATCCTTGATACGAGGCCAAAACAAAACTCAAACTTTGGGTAATTTGCAATTGAAGAGAAAACACGTGAGGAAGTAAGTATACAGCATGTGTGGCAAACTTTGAAGATAAAAGTAAAGCAGCAACATGGAATAGAGTTAAACGCAAGGGAGACACAATGAGAATAGCATCAGAGGACACCTCAAGTGTGACACCAAGAAAGAGAGTTTACACAGCTCAAAAAAAAAAAACTTGGGAAAAAGGTGGGGAATGAAGGAAGCAAGAGATATAAAATACAAGAGTTTAGGACCTACACAATTTCACCGGCGGAGGCTACTATCCAGCCCCGCCAAAAGCAATGATTGTGTTAAGTTGGAACTATCGGGGGCTTGAGAGCCAACATGCAGTAAATGTCCTTTCTTACTTGGTGAAAGAACAAGCTCCCAAAGTTTTGTTTCTTATGGAGACAAAACAAACCGTTGATGAAATGAGACGGATTCAGAATTATCTAAATTATGATTCTATGTTGGCTGTTCCTTTCTTGGGTAAGAAAGGCGGATTGGCAATGCTTTGGAAATACAATCGGAATCACATTGATGCACTCATTCTTACAATCCAAATTTGCCTTGGAGAATTACTGGATTTTATAGGAAACCAAAAGAACAATTCAGGTGTGAAACTTAGGCATTGCTCAAACATCTAAAGACACGAAACTCATATCCATGGATGAGTATAGTTGATTATAATGAGATTTTATCCAATGAGGAAAATGATGGCAAAGTACCAAAACCAACTCATCTTATGCAAGAATTTCGTAATGCTTTGCTATACTGTGATCTGATTGATTTGGGATTTATTGGAAGTATTTTTACATGGGAAAATGGCCGTGAGGGAGAGGCTTCCGTGCAAGAAAGGCTTGATAGGGCTTGTGCCACGTTGGAATAGCAAGAATTATTTCCTCATAGTAGAGTTTCACATATTACTGCTTCTTATTCAAACCATGTGCCAATTATTCTTAATACACAAGTGGAGTATAATCAAACCCAAAATAGAAGAATCCCAAGATGTTTTGAGGAAAAATGGGCGAGCCATCCGGAGTGTGAAGCCATAGTTCATCAGGCATGGTCAAATGTTAGTGTGGTTAGTAGTCCAATGTTCACTCTTTTTGAAAAAATCAAGAAGTGCGGGATGACATTAGTTGATTGGAGTAGAGTCACTTTTAGTTTTTCAAAAATTAAAATAAAAGAAAAGCATCAGCTCCTACAAGAACTATGTAGCTCTAACAGGGCCAAAAATCACCAAGCCATTAGAAGAGTGAAGGATGAGATAAACACTTTGCTATATGAAGATGAATTGCATTGGCATCAACGATCTAGAGCTATTTAGTTGCAGGTTAGTGATAAGAACACTAGATATTTTCACCAAAGGGCTAATCAAAGACGAAGGAAAAATCATATCTATGGGATCTTTGATGGAGGAGGAAATTGGTGTGAAAATGAAGAAGATATTGCAAGAGTGGCAAAAAGTTACTTCCAAGATTTGTTCAAATCGGCAGACCCATCAACAATTGAAGGTGTGTTGGAGACAGTAGATCGTGTTGTAACACCAAAAATAAACCAATACCTTTTCCTTCCTTACATAGCGGAGGAAGTAAAAAGAGCATTATTCCAGATGCACCCGTCTAAGTCACCTGGCCCAAATGGTATGTCTCCATTCTTCTTTCAAAAATATTGGCATGTAGTAGGTGAGGATGTTAAAATGCAGTCTTGTCTATGTTACATTCTGGCCTTTTTCTACATAAGATGAATTATACACATTGTTCTCATTCCAAAAAAGAATGAACCACAATATATGTCTGATTTTCGGCCCATCAACTTAGAAAATGTGATTTCTAGAATTATTTCTAATGTTATAGCTAACAGATTGAAAGTCATTTTGCAAATGTGATCTCGAATGCCCACAGTGCGTTTGTGCCTGATAGACAAATCATTGATAATTCTACTATTGCCTATGAGGTGTTACACAGAATGAGGAATAAAAGAACTGGGAAAAAAGGGCAGATGGCGATAAAGCTTGATATTAGTAAGGCCTATGATCATATGGAGTGGGCTTTTCTTCGGCAAATAACGATTAAATTGGGGATGGATGAAAGGTGGGTCTAGTTGGTGATGGAAACAGCATGTACAACATCTTACTCAATATTGATAAATGGGAAGCCTAAGAGTTTTGTCCATCCAACACGGGGAATAAAGCAAGGATATCCTTTGTCTCCATATTTATTTCTTTTGTGTGCAGAGGGATTATCAGGAATGATAACGAAAGCATCAGAAAATAGACAGCTACATGAAGTTTTATCATGTACAGGTGGAGTTTGTTTTCTCATCTACTATTTGCTGATAACAGCTTGTTGTTTTGTGAAGCATCAATGGAAGAATGTCAATGTCTATTAGACATCCTGGGCAGGTATGAAGAAGTATCCGGTCAAGCCATTAATAGACAGAAGACTGCTTTGTTTTTTAGTAAAAATACAAGAGATGAGGTAAAGAGGAAGATACAGCAGCTATTGGGAGTAAAGATTATAAATGAATGAGAAAAATATCTTGGATTACCTATGGCAAGTGGAAAAATCGAAGGTTAATACCTTAAAGAGTTGCATGAAAGAATAAATAAGAGAGTCATGGGATGGAAGGAAAAATTTATCACTAAAGCTAGGAGAGAGATCTTGATCAAGACCATTGCACAAGCAATTCCAACTTACTCTATAAATCTCTTCAAATTTCCACAAGCAGTAGGTGATTCTATTAACTCTACATTGACTAAATATTGGTAAGAACAGACAAAAGATGAAAAGAAGATCTACTGGATAAATTGGAAGAAATTGTGTAGTCCAAAGTAAAAAGGAGGTAAGGGTTTCCGAGATATACATGCCTTCAATTTGGCCATGTTAGCTAAACAAGCGTGGAAATTGATGCATCACACGCACTCTTTGTTTTATCGGGTTTACAAGGCTAGGTACTTTTCTAGTTGTTCATTCTTGGAGGCCAAATTAGGATATAAACACTCTTATGTTTGGTGAAGTTTGTTATCTGCCAGAGATGTTATCTTGGAAGAATCAAGATGGAGGGTGGGGGATGGTACAAAGATTGTGGCTTCATCCTCTAAGTGGTTAACACACAGACCAGTTTTTAATGGAGAAGAGAGACTATCGTTTATGGTGTCTGACCTCATCTATATATTACTAAAAGCTGAAGCGTAGCGTTTAATGCTGCCGTGCTCACGTTGAACCGTGTCAGCATCCACGTCATTATTTTTTTTTATTTCCATTTTCTTATAATTATTTTCAATATATTTTTATTTTATATTTACACTTCTCCAACTTTTCTCCCTCCCTTACCTTTTTATCTCCCCACTACTTCTCCAACCTTTCTCCTTCCCTCACCTTCTCATTTTCCCACTACCCTCTACATTAATATCATTCTTCATCTTTCCCTTTATCTTCCTCTATTTTTGTCTCTTCTTATTCACACATTCTTATGATAAATTTGTCACTATCTCTTTCATTCTATGCATAGTTTTCTCTTAAAAAAAGGTTCTCTCTCTATCTGTCTCTCTCTCTCTCTCGCACACACACACACAATTTTTGGGTGGATTTTTATTTTCAATTTTTCTTGCATCTTCACTTTAGGTTGATAATTTTTTATATTGTTTAATCTACTTTAGGTTAATGCGATTCAGTTTTTTTTTTTTTCTTTTCTCTCTTTGATTATTAAATGTTATCCAATTGCATTATAAATGATTAAATATAGCATATAAAAATATAATATTATTCCATACATAGCATGATTTAGATAATATAAATTGGTATTTATTGTAGTTTGATAGCTTGATTTTTATAGTGTTCAATTTAGATGTTAAACTATGAGACTTTAATCATTTTTGTTAATTTTTTAATCCTTTGTGGTGGACAAAGTACTCTTAATAATTGCATTAAAAGTACTCTATAATGCCATCTTAATGCCATTTACTCTATAATCATTTATTTAGAGAAAAGTAAAGGTTGGCTAAACAAAAATTATTGGATGAGAGACAAATTTTATCTTTTGCAATTTTACTTTTACTATTATTATTATTATTATTATTATTATTATTATTATTATTATTATTATTATTATTATTATTATTATTTTATAACAATGCATATATAGAAATTTAATTCTTAGATTTTGCTAATAATTTTTTATCTGATAATATGTTTTGGGTTGATGAAATTACAATTTTCGTAAAGAAAATAACCTTAGTAGATTATAAATAACAAATTGTTTTCCTAATTGGTCCAATTAATCATAGTTAAGTTTTATTAATTTTTTTAGTTACTTTTTTCAGTGTTTTGGATTGTAGATAGAAAAAATAAGTTTGAGAAAATTTGTTTTATAAAATTTTGTACTCTCTCTCTAAATAGAAACTGAAATTTTATTGATAATGAATTGGAATGAATACAAAATGATTCTAATCCTATCTTATATACAAGTTAAGACTAAAACAAAAATAACTAACTCCAAATTATCAGGTGAAGTTGTTACAACCAACTTCCAACTTCAACCTTACACGTGTACATAGATCAAACCATAGAATTGATAAATTGATCATAATGTGGAATTGATTCAATCAATTCTTCTATGATGCCACTTGTCAATCCCACTATAACTGATCTTTTGGTTGCTCCCTGATGATGCAATATTGGCTGTGCTGCACTTGATTGCAGCATGTCCTGATGACTGATGCATGTCATGCCGCACCCTATGCTCTATTGCTGCCTTGTGCTCTATTGCTGAAGTGGACTTGTAGTTTTAACATGTTTAAAACTAAAAGAATAATTTCCAAATTTTATATTCTTTTTAATGATTCACAAAATTTTATAAATAGCTTTTATTAAAAAATAAATATTTTTGTTAACTTGCCTTTTGAATTCTTGAGAAAAATTGTATTTTTTCATTTTAATACAGCAAAAATTATTAAATTTATAATTTATGATTATTCCTATATTACATTTATGATTATTTTTATAATAAATAAAAATATAATTATAAAATACATTACTCTTTAACTAATTAGTTTAAATTGTATAAACAAATTTACTAAAACCACCATAAAAAATAATTATCATGCGCAACGCGCAAGTTCGCGACTAGTTGACACTAATACTTGGCAGTGGGATAGAGCTAAAGTTTATGAAATTTTTGCACCCAAGACTAGGAAGGAAATCTTAGCTATTCCACTGAATCGAAACCGTATGAGGGATGCCTTGATATGGAAAGAAAATAGGAGACATGAGTTTACTGTTAAGTCTGCATATCAAGTTGCTCTGCATTTGAAACAGAATGGTGGAGTTGAACATTCAAAGGCTCAAGAAGATAGTAAATGGTGGAAACTAGTCTGGGCTTTGAAGGTACCTCCTAAAATTAAAACCTTTTTATGGAGAGCTTGCTCAAATGTTCTTCCTATAAGGGATAATCTTAAGCGGAGAAAGAGACAAGTTGATCTGGTATGTAATCTTAAGCGGAGAAAGAGACAAGTTGATCTGGTATGTAAACTGTGTTGCCAGAAGCCAGAAACATGTGCTCATCTATTGTGGGAATGCCCCTTTGCACGGAATGTGTGGGCGATGGTAAAAGGTGGAGTGCAGAAATGTAGCAATGAAATCCAGGATTTTTTTTCATCTATTTGGTATGCTGGTGGAGAAGTTGACGAGGAAGGAGCTTGAACAACGGGCCACTATATCATTGGCAATGTGGAATGCTAGGAACAAGATCTACTTCGAGAAAATCTAGCCACAACCAAAGGTAATAGTTGAAGGGGCGTTGGCAGCGCTGGAAACTTACCAACGGGTCTCTTGTCTCTCAAGAATACCTCTGAACAATGGTTTGAAGAAAGACTTGGGGATTTGCAGCTTTTTGAATGTATAAAATGGGGATGGGCCTTTTCTTGTTAGTTTTTGTTTTCATCTGTTTGGGTTGGTGTGTTTTTTTGTTTTTATGGAGTAAACACAGCTGGTTCTTTTTCCTTTATATTTGTGTACCTTGTTTACATTTATTAATAAAGTTCTGTCGTTTATTAATAAAGTTCTGTAGTTTCTTTTTAATACAAATTTTTCTTACCTATCAAAGAAAAACAATACCGGTTACCCTCTCTCTCTCTCCACCAAATCATTTGTTTCTTATTTTGCAGGATTTCTCTCTATTGTCTCTCCTTTGATGGCTCTAAACTTGATAAGCCAATCTCAAACCACTTATAATTGGCTAGGGTCAGCTGCATTCCTATTAAACACTGAATTGGAAATGATCTTAGAAGTTCCTCCACAAATCCAAATGTTGGTAATGGGTCCAAGCATCTCAATACTAGAATGATGATTTAATTTGACAAACCAAACACACCACAGGGATGGTCCACAATATATCTGATTGAAAAGTAAAATGGAATGTATGTTTGAGGCATATTCCTCCATTCCAAAGCAAGAATTATACATCTAAACTTAATTTTTTTACGTTTTGTTTTTTTTTTTTTAAGAGAGTTTCAACCTATGGCGTCCACTCATGATGATAGTTCTTTATCATCAAACTAAAATACCAATCAGTTTTTTTAGTGTAGGTGGGAATTAAACCCCAAATCTTTTATACAATTATTAGAAACTTTACCAATTGAGCTAGCTGGAACCCACGTTTTGTTTGTTAAAAAGTCAAATATGGACCATGCATAACCAAATATAAATTAATATACTGAGCTCTTAATAACATGAAATATCATATTTTCTGAGATGGGTTCAAGTTACACCTAGTGTAACTTCAAAAAAATTACACATTTTTGTAGCCATTGATTTTTATAAGATCTAATAGTGAGAAAGAGAGTAATTTATACTATCACTAATATTCTAGAAATTAATAATTGAGTTGCCTCCACAATAAATGCATATTATTTTATTCTTTATGTTCTCAAATTCCCTTCTCTTCTTGGCGTCACCTCTACCACAGCTCCATCCTCTTCGCCATAAAACCAGCTGGCTTTATGAATAGGTTAAAGAACTAAACGTATTAAACCAGTTGGGTTTCAGATGGAGACCCACCCTCACAAAGAGAAAACTGGATCAATACACACAGAGAGAAAACTGGATCAATAATTTACAGAGTCTCCTTTATTAAGCTCTCATCAATATCTTTATGTATATGAACACAAACCAAGCCTGAAATGGTGAAATCATCAAGTTTTATCTCTAATAATTACTTCTTTGTTGTAAACTTTGAACACCAATTTTGCCACACAGTGACAATCCCCGCACATTTGAAGGTTCTTTTCGATTCTAATTGATAGCTGCATATGTATTACAAAGTGATAATGGTTTAGACCAAAAATCATCATTTTTAACCAAGGACCAAGCCTTTCTTGCCACCGTCGAGTTTTACCGAGACCCACCCTTTTTGAAAAACCCAACTTGTTTAAGAATTAAAAACCACCTCCAATTTTTTATTTTTTTTTTGAGAAAAACAACCTCCATAAACTTTGCTGGTTAAGTATGTTTTGTTCCTTTGCTGGTTTTGTGGCCAATGTAATAAGGTGGAGCTATGGGAGAGATGAATTAGAGAGAGAAGGTGCATAATTTTTGTAAAAAAATGAATAATAAAGTGATGTACGTTCATTTCAGGGCAGTTATGTAATTAAATTTTAATATATTAATGATGTGAAAATTAGTGTCTTTTTCACTTTTAAATCTTATAAGAATCAAAGGCTATAAAAAAAGATAACTCTTTTTAAGTTATACCAGGTATAATTTGAACCTATTTCTCACTTTCTATATACATATTGACAATGGGAAATGTTCGGTTTAGCAACAAAAAAAAAAAAAAAAAAATTGGTGGGGAATGTCTGAATAGGCATTCAATGCTTTTTTTTATTTCATCCAAAAAGATGTTACTTAAATAAAGCTTCTAATACCTACGTGTACGGAAAATAAAGGTGTCAGCCCAAAGTCAGCTCAAAAAGAAAAAGGAAAATAGAAAGGCTTGGGTCTAAAAGAGCCTTGCATTATTAATACCTGAGAGGCATTTTTAATATGACTGGTGATGGCAGCGCGTGCTTTGTTTATTGGTTGATTTCATCAACCTATATCACTTACAGCTAAATATATGCAAATTGAACCGGAGCAATTAAATCAGTATGTATATAGTCTTATAAAATAGAAAAAAAAAAGTACTTATTTTACATATTTTAAGCAAAAAAATACTCACATCAATAAGTGTAAAAATGTGTAAATATACACATTAGCTACAATAACCATGTATATTTACACGGTTACTATAATTCGCCTATCTATTATTTTAATATTATCTTCATCTTTTAATATTTCTATTCCTCCCCTGTTTTCGAACTGCTTGAACTGGCTATACGTTGTATATTTCTATTTCTCCCCTGTTTTCAAACTGCTTGAACTGGCTATACGTTGTATATGTTTTGGAGTTATCATTAACACTTCCATCTTTTACCTTAAAAAAGATACGGATTAGTTTCAAGCCAAATAAATCATATACACGGTTCACAAATGATCACAATCCTTATATTTAATATGACCGCCCAGTATTTGTATGGAAGAGATTCTTCCATTTCTGAATTCATGTCTACTAGGCAGATGCAAATTGCTTGTAATCCTATAGCTTTTCCTTGTTCTCGTTACCTTTTTGTAAATACTTGTTTCTAAGATAAATTTGCCATCTTTATATATATTCCTCCAATTCTATGATACTGGATCTTAGGCACATTAGTTCGTTAAAAGATTATTTGCTGATTATTTGCGATTTGGTGGAGTCTCTTATTACATAGTTATAAACTACTTCAACCTGATGTTAAAGGTTTTACATTGATTTCAGAGACACCAACCTGCCGGCAGGGAGACCAATCCGGTGGCATTCGTCAAAGCCACTATTTCAGCGGTTTGGCCATCGGACCTCCACCACAAGCGGCTCCATTGGCCGAGCCACCGATGTTGGTAGTTTATTTAAAATATAAGTTTAACTTAAAAAAGTATGACCATTAGAGAAAATAATAAAAAATTGATGAAGAATGAATATTTTATTGAAAAGTCTTGTAAAATAGATAAACTGATGTGGGCATTTTGTAAAAGTGATGGTGTAAAATAGAAAAAATAGGTTTTTTTGTGTAAAATAGACAGAATCTTTACACATGTTGATGCAGTTACTATTGCAATCCTTTACAGTTTCCTAAATCCCTCTATGATTCACATTTATATAGTTCTTGTACGTGCAATATTTACATGATTGAACCCTTAGTTATCAATCAAACTTACACTTCTAAATTTAAATGTACAATTTTTATCCTAAGCTACTAATGAATAAACAAATGAAAACACCAAACAACAACAAAATTAAACACAAATTTTCCAAAACCATCCTCGTTGCTCACAACCGAGCCTTCTCCCACAAAGGGCTCAAACTTGCCACTGGCCAACAAAGCACAAAAGCAAAAGCTACAATTAGAAACACAAAACACAATCATTTCTCTCAAACCACTAAAATCATGACCTTTTGGCCAATGTGCCTCTCAAAACGCAGTCAAACTATCCCAAAATTCAACCCTTTTGTATCATCATAAGATTTATAACATTCTCATTATTTTGGAACTCTCTCACACTGTTGCTCTCTTTCCCCTGCCTTCTTTTTCTTTTTATTTTGTTTTCACACTTCAGACAAACGAACCTGTTTTGGCTCCACAAAAAACGAAAATTGGCCAAACAAAAAACACTGTAGGTCGAGCTCTTTCATCTTTTTAAATGTGAATTATATTGCTGTGACAAACAAGGATAATATTTTAAAATTGTGTGGCATGAAATAATTTTTATATATATATATATATATATATTTGCAAATATTGAACACAATGGGAATATTCTCCAGCTCAATTTTAAGTACAAAAGGCCTTAAGCCATATTGCAACCCGGTGCTTGAACCATACCTTTATACACAGCTTTCTCCATAACATGGCAAAATCTACTCTTAACAAGACAAAGATGCTGCTCAAAATGGTCCCATAACCATTCATCAATGGCAAAGAACCTCAAAAACTTAGATGTTCCATTGGTAAAGAGTCCAGCTGGCAATTGTTGTCCTGCTCACATCTTTGTCAATCTATAGAGAATAGTCAGAGAAACTTGAAGCAAATCTGAGCTGATTGGGTTGCTTTTAGGTCTATCCCTACGGTTAATATAATTACCTGTATAATATAATAGCCATAATATATATATATATATATATATATATAAAATATATATCTAGTAAATTTTACTTTCTTTATACAATATTTGATAAAACCAAACTTCAAAAGTTAGTCAACTTAACTCGAAGAAAATAAATATAAATAACTAAAAATAAATAAATCACCATGTGGTGCTCATCATACAAACCACACTACCACTATCGAAATATAACAAACATCATTGCCTTACACTCCCCTCAAATGTTTAATGTAGTTCACAATAATCGAAATCAAATCCAAAGACTCTCCCTACACGCATACGACTAATGGTCAAATCACATTAATAATTAGTCCTCTATGAACCAAAGGGATGCTTCTAAAACATTTATACAACAATGACATAGAGCATCGGTCACCAACTGCTTCTATAATGGTCCAGCATAGATAGGTATATGACACAGTCCTCAAGTTTGTGGCATTAATCAATGCCAATATGTTGACTTAAGCACTATTAATAAATAAAATTGAACAAAGCATGATTAACATCACACCTAAAACAAATATCTTGAGTCAATAAGGCTGAGTTCATAGTTGTGTTTCTACAATCATGGTTTAGATTATTGTACGATCAAATTAATGTTAAGATTATGTTTTGAAACTAACTAAATAAAATATCATCACATCACATCTTAAAAATAAATGGCAAGAAAAAAGTAAGGGTTTTGTCAAGGATAGAGAAACTTTGGTTCAGGCATTTCGTCGAACAGATTGAGAGACCTCATAGCAAAGCTGTCCAACTTGTTAAAGAGAAGATAGTTGGAAAGTTGAAATTGTAAAGATGATAGGAAATTGGAAATTTATTAACGTAGAGAAACATTGGTTCTTTGTATAAATCACACTCCTATATTCCATTCATGACATTTATATAAAAGCAGCTTCCAACAGTGCTTGGCAATCTCCCAAAGCAAAGGCTTCTTTGAAGCTCCAATCTTGCTGGAAGCGGAAGTAAAAAAGGGAGCCACCATGGCAGTCTAGAGATCTGCACAAAATCTCACTTCCTAAATTTTCACCAAAACTCTATCAATTTGATTTCTCTTGTTTATCTTCTTGTTTCTCATTTCTCCTTGTCCTCTCTTCATTAGAAATGGTGAATTTTACTAAAACCAGTACGCACCATTATGGCTCACTTGACTAAACCAAATATATACTGTTCCTTTGCTCATTCACTCTTTTTATATAGTTATAATAAATAAAACCGATAAGCATCTTTTCCAAGCAAACCAGCTTCAGCAGAATCCAGATCAGATCCATCATTAGCCCTGTCACTTTTAAAACACAGAACCAGGAAAAGGATTACTTGAACTAAGTTCTGAAGTAGAAAAATCAACCAAATACAGGTGGGAAGCACTCAAATTGCATTGGAAACCCTCAAGAATACATCTGGAGAGATCATACAACAGCGAAGAGAAGAATATTTGAAGGATATGCAATACACATGAGACTACCAAAAGTCTACCAAAATAATGCTCTCATGCCTATTTTCCCTCAAGCTTCAAAAGAGCTTAAGGATTGTAATATTGTGACTTCAACATACGATGCAGGAATTCTAAAGTGGCGTATTAATTCTAAGAAAAATGAGTAGATAAGGAAATGCTGCATTGTTAATAAACAAACAACCCAATTAACCAAATTTAAGTTCAAAATACAAATGAATCTGGTTCGTCAAATGATAATTGTTCAGCTGGACACTTAACAGATTACAATGGAGATACTACCAAATGCCTTGGTTATCAATTGAAACAGTGGAAACCAACTGACATACAATTTTTTTAAAAGCAAACCTAACCATACCAACCATCCCAATTTGTTCAAACATATAAACAGATTGGGGCCACCCTGATGACGACCTGATTCCACTAAAGATACTGCCAGATTCTTGGTTTTTTTAATCCTTTTCCACACAGCTTCACCCACCTTTTCTGTAAAAGCCACTCCAATCAACTTTCTGATTTTGCACAGTATATGCTCATTTAACATTTTTCTTAGAAGCGTTTGCAATAAAGTCTTGCTCATATTTATCCTCAAATTATTATTTATTCTATCCTAATCCCCTTAGACAAGCTGAGGGAATACAAAAATCCAACTAGAAACATATCTAACACTTTCTGTTCATTTTCTATGATCAAACATATTTTCTATATTGGTTAATGCCAAGAAGTTAGATAAGGCTGCAATGTAATGATGTTTGTAACTACACCAAACGTAAAAATTGCTCCCCTTCCTAACCGCTCCAACCCCCCCACCCCACAAAAAAAGCAGACACTCTATTTCAAGTTATCACACGCATAGCTAGAAGATAATCTAGCACTGAGAGATGTCAGTTGTTATGATTTAAGTGAACATAAACAAGTGATGGCGCAAAACTTTTTTCTTACAATTGATGACGGGCTATCAAACATTGGTAGTACAAAGCAAGGGCCCAAGCTCCTTAAGTGGTATAGACCTTGGAATAGCCTTCCTCCAGTGATCACAAAGTGCTTCAATTGCCTTTTTACCACCAAAAAAAAAACAGTTAAAAAAAGCTAAAAAATGAATAACAAAGTAAGCCAAATTTCATTCAATTTGTTAAACCTATAAATTACTAGAGCTCTTTCTCCAGACAAACATGATGCTAGTTCAAGGAATTCTTTATCTTCCAGATCATCTACAATTGGAAACCCAGGATTAGCGAGTGAAACTGAAATTTCTTATCTTCTTCGTAACTCTGAGACAGCAGATTGTTCCCTTGGCTTCCCTGTCCAACATATGGAAAGATCATTCGCATGATTAAAATTTTAAATTCAATTAGGTACAGGGTGGGCTGTAAAAATAATCATAACACAATCAAAAGAATATTGAACTTAAAAGGATGAGTACAAAATTGATTTTGGTTCAAACTCAATTTTGGACCAAAAGCTTAAACATTGTTTATGTAAAGGGAAAATTGTACTTAAAAGGATGAGCATACACTCAATTTTGGTTCAAAATATGTTTACATAACGGGAATTTATATTGAAACTTTCAAGAATGTCCATACAAAAGCTTAAACTTGTAATAATACCATGATTTAAATTTCAACTACCATTTGGACTTTGGTTGATGCAGAATTCCATAAATTTATAAACTTTGAGTATGTCTTGAACCATGCTACCAGAATGCATCAATGACACAAGATGCACCAAACCCAGAGGGTTGGCTAAGTTGGTTGGACTCTCAGTCTCAAGATGCTTATATTGAGCTCAACTGGGTGTGCTCCCTAGTTCGAGTCCTGCTACCTGCACTTTGAAAAGAATTTCCTGGACTAGCACTTTACCCCTTCGTGAGCCCACTCGGTGCAAACAATGATTAGTCTCTAGTTGAAAACTTTGAGGAACACTGTGGGAAACCAAAAAAAATAAAAAAAGACATAAGATGCACCAGACCAAGAGTTCTCAAAACAATACATTTATCAAAAGGCCAATTTCCTTATATGTGCTCTCTTCTGCATAAGTTATGGAACAGGTCACTACAGACATTGGCATCTGATGCATACCTCTACTTTCGTTGCAAATTCTTTTTCTTTTTTTTTTCTTTTTTTTCTTTTTTTTTTTTGTTACCATAAAATTGAAATTTAACAACTTGAACTATTTTTTTGTTACCATTTATTGCAAATTCATAGTTTAAAAGTTCAATATGAAATTGGCAAAAAGATTCAGCCTACTTGAAACAAATACAAGGTAAGGAGATTGCTTGAGCACCTTGGTCAACAAGCTCAATAGAAAATGCTAGGTGCCATTAAAAGCAACAGCAGTTATACCTCTAGTGCAGATTGGACATTATTATTTACCATTGTAACATCCTTATTTTCAGGAATATCTTTGGGTGAAGATGCAGTGAACCGCTTTGCAATAGGGCCCTCTACAAAACAAGCAGAGTTGACAAAAATTTATTCCACATAGAATCTGCAGAAGTTGAAGTTGATCCATTGGCTTAAATATAATCAAAACCTGTTTGACTTGGGGCCTGGTCATCTTTAATTGAAAACCCAATTTCAATATAATAGTGTTACATGAAAACACAAAACTTGCCCTCCACACAATTCTTATAGAAGGGGGTGCCATTTGATGTAGAGATCATTGACAAAAATCCTTCTAATTAAATTGTTACCATGGAAATATGCACCTAACCACATCATAAAGTGTGATACAATAAAATCATACAACATTATGCAATTCCTTACAGAGTAGGAAGAAGATTACAGTGCCTGACCATCATAACTGAAAAACCTAACTTCAATTCTATAATCATATGTTGTATAATAAAAATTGGGTCCTCCAAGCCCTGGTTAGGCAAGTGTCCATCTTCTCTATGCAACAAGTAACTACAATCTCCTTGCGCCAAGTGGCTACCCTTTATTAAAGACTTGAATAAATTACATGATTTCCCTATAGTTTGTGGTGATTAAAAATTAGTTCCTAAATTTTTAAAAATAAAAATAAACTAAAACCATTAACTTTTTTTAAAATGTTACAATTCACACCTCTCAATTTGTCTCTATTAACTAACAGTAACAGCTATTTGTATAAGTAGTGACTAATACATACCTTAACACAAAACCTCATTTCATGTGAAAATATAAGACCTCTAGTAGACTACATGAAAATATTAAAATTGCATAATAATTGGTCGATAGTTATTGGTGCCAAAAATTCACAATAACTCTCTTTTTTCTTCATTTTTTTGCCAAAGTTAATTTTTTATTTTTGATAATTTGATAGTTGATTAATGTGGGATGGGGGTAGGAGGAGGGGTGCTTTAATCCTAGATGACCAGAAGGTGTCAATTGAGCTGCAAGGCTCTTGACCTATTGCCAAAGTTTAAAAAAAATTAAAAAATACTAAAAAAAATATATTCAACTACCAATTGTTTTTAGAAATCTAATATAAGTTTCAAAATTTATATTATTTTAATAATCTGCTTTAATTTTTTTGTTTTAATAAAAAAATTAGGATTGTACACGTCATGCTTGCATTATGTAACTCATTATAAGTATATTAAAATTATTAACATAGTTTGCTTTAAGTAAAACTCTATTATCAATTTTTTTTAAAATAAAAAACAAAGGAAAAAAACTACTTTGATCAAAAATAAATTATCAAAAAGTTTCAATTTGCCATGTAACTTAAAACCATTTTTTATATTTTATTTTAATTATATTATAGAAATACTCTCTTTAGTTTGCATATGATTCTTAATAAAGCAGTGCATCACGAGATAGGTTAGAAATATTTACTTAATTAAATAGCCCCATCCCCTCCCCACCTCAGGAGCACTTGAACCCGGGTCCTCAAACCCCCCCAAGCCTTATGGCTTAGGGAAGCACCAACTCACCCAACATGCCAGTGCATCATGCATGCTAACAGTAGTGTTACATAAAAATAAATAACTAGACATAATCAAGATTCATAAAAATCAATCACTTGCATAACATATTTTTGGTAATTCAACAAAATCCCCTCTAGCTAATCATTATGATAGAAAAATGAATGTAATCTATAGAGGAAATGATATTGCATACAACATTCTGTAAATGCTCCAAACAAAAGATATGTTTGAGACAAACTGATGTATCATCAAGAAGATTTTGTCATACAAGAATCAAATTAACGATCTGGGTGTTTAGAAATTATCCAAGTGAAAATCTGAAAAGAAAAAAGGTATCATTTATCAAACAACAACTAAATGACTCAATATTTATTAAGTATTTCAAAGCAAACCAGTACCTTCTGGGACCAACCACCACAGATTACCATAGGTTGATTTGCCATCAAACCCACCAATTAATAGATGATGTGAACCAATAGATGTCATAGAGTGGTATGCCTGAGCAGCAGGGGGCTCGTTGCCAGTCAGTAAGCGCTTCCATTGTGCAGACACTTATTTGCCAAAAAGAAACACAAATTTTTCAACAAACAACTATATATGAAACAGTAATTTCTACAGCATGTTTCACCCCTATTAGCAAAATTTCACTGATGAAATGCTGCAATTGGTTTTACACGTGTTGTTGTTATTGTTATTATTATCATTTCTTTATATATATATATATATATATATATATATAAAAAAAAAGAAGTAAAAATCATCATGTGAAAGTTGCAAGCATATCATTTATCCGATACTATCCATCATTGTATCGACTTTTCAGTTCCGCTGGTAACAAAAGGACCATAAAAAATAGTCATACCCCATGTTTCTTCATCAAAGAAGTCTGTAAATTACACGTTGTGTGTTGCTTATTTCTAAAACAAGTTATGAGAAATCTATGTTACTACATTGGGGCTTTTCCATGAAACCAAACAATGCATGCATTATTGTCACGTAATCAAAACCATTTTTGGCTACAACATGTTTGAACAGTGCCCACTAGGTATCTTGTGAGATGCATGTCCGTGGAGACAACAAGTAGGAAAAAAAAAAAGAAGAAAGAAAGAGAAATGTTGTCACTGATGTCCTTTAATCTATAGTTCTGAAAATAACCTCTCTCACACCACTATTTTTTATTTTTGGATTTAAAAGGTAAAATGTAATTTCACATGTAAATGTCACACATCAAAGAAAACTGTTTTAAAAATAGAACAAACAACTTTAGACAGGTAATAGTCAGAATATCTATAGCATGAACAATATAGAATGTTCATTAACATCATGATGACACATCCAGCACATATCTGCTAGAAATACAACCAGCAAAGTTGTTAAGCACTCACCCCAATCTAAAACAATGCAGTCATTGTAATAAATGTCATTGTTAAGCGCTCAACCAACCACCAGTCCCATGCCCTCCAAATAACAAAAGCTGCGAAGAAAAAATTTTAGCAGTAACGTTTAAGGAACTATAAGGAAAAAAGTTTCAGCATTGACAAAACAACACATGAACAGAAATCAACAAGGAGAATATAAAGGCTGCTGAAGGTCGTTACATAGTGCCAGAGGTCACAGTATGACCACTGAGAAGAAGGAGCTTGACCTGGAAGCTTCAACTGGGTCCATCCAGGTGTTTCATTTTCTTCCTTCCACAACAAAGAAATGACACAAATTCAACTTAGTTTACAAAGGAACTTCTAATAGAACTATTTTAATTATTCTCTGACACTCAAAAACTGATTGAGAAACATCACTTCAAAAAAAGCATATGCAGGCAAGGATTTCTTATAAGTACTTATTAGAAGACAGAAATACACCTCGTTGTCAAACAATCATGGACTTCTCCACAAATTAAATTCAGAGAATAGTTTCTGAATAGTATTTATCATAAACAAATTTACATGATACATCCATTTATCTATAGAAGAGATTCATTCATTTTACACATGTTTTGGCAGATGGCTTTGTACACTGAGATCCAACCACTGCTTTAAACATTTTTTTTTTTTTTTTGATAGGTATGAAAAATTTGTATTAAAAAGAAGCTACTCCATAAGAGAGATGAAGTAAATGAAGGAAATATGTACAAGCAACAAAGGAAAACAAAACAACTTATGTACAAGGAAAAATTGAATCTAAAAACAGCGGAATGGATTTCGAAGAAGTAAAACCCCATGCACAAGACCAATCAAACAAAGTGCTCGCAAACAACTCTAAGAGCTTATCCCCAAAATGCACCAAATCTTCAAATATGCGATTATTTCTCTCCCTCCAAATAATTCACATCACACAATGTGGCACCAAATTCCAAACATTTGAAGAATGCTTTCCCAACCAATTCCTCCAACCGACCAGCAAGTCAATAACTCTTTTAGGTAGAACCCAAGAAACACCAAAAGATCCAAGGGCAAAGCTGCATAACTGAAATACCTCACCACAGTGCAGAAGCAAATGATCCACTCTCCCCATTACATTTACACAGACAACACCAATCCATAATAGTGCAGCCCCTCTTCCTCAAATGGTCCGTTGTGAGAACCCTCCCCCATGCAGCTGTCCAAACAAAAAAGGACACACGACATGGAGCCTTCACACCCCAAATACTCTTCCAAGGAAAAGTAATAGAGCTTGATGCCCTCAATGCACCATAAAAGGATTTTATATCAAAATCCCCCTTCGACCCCGAACACAACCTCATCTTATCTCCACCCTCAATAGGAGGACTTAGCAACTCCAATGTACAAGTAAAGGCCCCCACCAACTCCATCTCCCATTCATTAAAACCACATTGGAACCATATGTTCCAATTTCATCCTTCCTCCAAAGTGTGACTCACCACCATATCTCACACATATGCCCCCCTATAAGCAACAAGTTCAAATAGCTCCAGGAAAGTTCCTTTCAATGATTGATCTGCACACCAATGATCAAGCCAGAACTGGATTCTACTCCCCAAACCAATCTCAAAGGAAAGGAACTTGCTAAAACTCTCCCAACCTTTCCAAATGCTCCGCCATAAACCACATGATGGAGGACCATGGCAGCAATCGTTCAAAACATATAAAAGGCGTCCTAAGACTTTTAATTAGTTTTAAGTGTTAGGGGTATTTTAGAAATTTTATTTTTTCTGGAATGGCTGTGTTATTAGTCCATTGGGTTTTATTTAAGTTTAGTTATTTAATCTGGGTTTAGTATTAAAGCCAAAGGAGTCCAAGTTTTATTAGGTTTTTAAGAAAACCTAGTTCTGCTAGGATTAGGCTTAGTCTTCTATTTAAAGAGTTGTGGTGTTTTCTATTGAGGTAGAGATTAATAATATTTTCAGATTTTAGAGCTATTGGCGTGTTACAGTTTGTGTGATGCTGACTACTCCTAGGTGTGATGCCAAGGAACCCTAAGAGTGATTTTTAGACATTTATCTTTTATTTACTTCCTGGTTACTATTCACGGCCCTGTTCACAGCAACCTAAATCTGGATTTTCACCTTTGTTTCAGTCCTAAAGCCCTATTAAACCTTGTTTCCCCTTGTCCTACATGACCACACCCATGTGCTTTGAAGACCGCCCCCCCCCCCCCCCCAAAAATTCAATGCAATCACACGCCTCCATAATCTTGTCTCCTCAACCCCATAACGCTACAACCACTTACCCAAAAGAGCTTTATCAAAGGTAGTAATTTTCCTAATCCCCAACTCACCATCAACAAAAGGATAACACACCTTAACCCACCCTACCAAATGAAGTTTATGCTCATCCACCAAACCACCCCAGAGAAAATCCCTCTGTAACTTCGAGAATATTTCCAAATTAGAGCCCCACATTGGATTTCTTGTGTATATATATCACTCATCAATGCTATCATGTTCCATGTTCCATGTAGCATTGGCAGGTAAAATCCATCACATAGACTGGGATCTATATCAACTACGTGAATGGAAGAGTAACACCAGAACTATGTATGACATTACTTTTAGGAATTCATAATATGCGATATCATTGTGTAATTATAACTGCAATCCATTGCAATCATTCTATTCACAATGATGGATTGGTACCTTAGGGCCCGTTTGGTACGTGTGTTTAAACAACAGTTTTCAGTTTTTTTGGAAATATGTATGAGTGAAAAGTGTATAAAAATACGAGTAATGTTGTTTAAAAATTGAAAATATGTGTTTAAAAAAATGTACCAAACATGCCCTTAGTCACAGTATCTTTTCAAGATAGATGATCTTCCACATGTTTTGTAAAGGAACTAAGAAAGTAAGAATATAATGTTGATATAAACTCAATTTGGAACTTGTGGAATAATTTTTTAAGAACAAAGAAATATGCAACCCAATTGAAATAATGAAATCAAGAAAAAGAGATTTGCCAAGCACAATGCAAAGAAAAGCTAATGATCTTGATGAAAATTTTAGAATACGCTTGGATTACTAAAGAGGATTAGAAAAAAAAAAAGGAAGGAAAAAAAAAATAAGAAGAAAATAAAAGTAGCTATTAAACTTCTTCAATAAGACCCTTCAAGCCCCATAAATCACCCAGAATTGGCCCACCACCTCCTATTTAAGTCAAGAAAAAGCAGCCGTGTCAGTTACAAACATCTTAAAAGAACACAAGCAATTAAATAAGCATAAGTATAGTTCTGACAGCAGCACCCAAAAAATCTAAATGTAATTAATTTAAACATTCTTTATAATAATTTACGGCATAGATGCCTTTAGTAACAGAGATATGAGAAGTATCTGAAATGACAAAGTTGATAACAATGATATCAAACGTACATCTCTCTGCACCCTAAAAATAACGGCAACTTTTGAATGCAAAATTTTAATCAAGATGAAAATTTTAAATTCAATAATGACTCATCACCAAATATTGTTTCTAAGCAATTATGAAACCTAATCCCTATGTGAGCAGGCAACATAGTGGTGGTAATGAACCATATACCGACAGCTCCATCCATTCTAGTGATGCTGTTTCACAGAGCAAATCACATACAATCTAATTTTAGTTTCCACCATTATAAAACATTCTCTCCTTAAATTCTTCAGGAAGAGAACATAAAATAAATCTGAAAAGACATAGAAAAGAGGTTACTTGTGTCCAAGACATACACATCTGATAACCACCTTTCACCATCCCAGCCACCATACCTGCACTCAATCAAATCTTGCTTTACATAAAGTCATGAAGAAAATCATTCCGCTTTTTTTGTTTTTTGATAAGTCAAATACCTAAGATCCACACCAGTTATTTGATAAATTATGTTGCAAAGATAAATATTGACACTCACATAACAATTTTCCGGTTCCCAATGGCTGAAGCTGCAGAAAAATCTCGTGACGAAGGTAAGTCACCAACACTGGTGAGCTCAGACCACTGCCATATATCTGGAATAAACATAACTTCCATAAATCCTCTTAGGTCAAGAGTCGTAAAACAAGCACTAGTATATGAATTTTGTGACACATCAATCATTACTATGCTTTCCTGAAGCTGCTGTAAGATTCTTACCTGTATCTAGAACCCAAAAGTCACCCAACCTGAAAATCCATCTTCAGCATTAATAACAAGACTGAATTTGGAGCTACAAAGCACGACAGCAAACATAAAGTAGAGCATGTGCACAAACCTTTTACTACCATAACGCCCACCAAAGATGAACATGTGACAATCAATGGCAACAGCAATGTAAAGTGCCCATGGTCTTGGACCTACCTGGTCCTCAGACCCACTTCCAGTGCACTCTGGCTGAAACCAAAGTTTTTTATTTGAAAATCAAAAACCAAGGATTGAGAATCTGGAATCACATTCAAACCACCCCCCCTTCTACCAAAAAAAAAGTCTGGGAAAAAAAGTCAAGCAACACTAAATTAATGTATGTTAGTGTCTCCTCTGTCTCTCTCTGAAACACACATGCACACTCCCCAAATACAGTCACTATATTAACATAGCATAGCTTGGGTGAATAAAAATTCATGAAAGAGACCCACAGGCCCCAAGTTAAGTCTTCAATTTGGAACCATAACTAATTCTCTCCAGCGAACAATAATACCCTAGGGGCCAGGGTGCCCCAGAAGAGCAATACAATCAAGAAGCCCAAAATTAATGCATGTCTATACCCACTTTGTCTGTCTGAAACTCACATTAGGGCTAGTCAAGCCCACCCAAGCACAAGCTGCGTGACCAATGCCGCCTGACCCAGACCAATCCAAAGGCTTGTGGTTGACTTGGAGGGCCAGGGCAAGCAGGCCTCAGGGGGTAGCTTTTAATTTCTTTGGGGTTTCAGGCATGTCTCGGGTGAGGTAATTGAAAACCTAAGAACCCCAATCTGAGCGAAAAATTTATATATTAAGATTGATGAACCCAATCCTTCTTTCTCTCTCTCTCTCTCTCTCTCTCTCTCTCTCTCTCTCTGTTGTTTTTGCACACAAACAAGTGGGATATTGAACCCAGGAGCTTACCCTCCACCCTTTTTTATGCTCTACCAATTTGTTCTCAATTCTTACCCAATTTCTCCCTCTCTTCTTAACTTACCCTCCACCCCGTTTTCCTTAAACTATTTGGCTTGTGAGAAAATGGGTAAAGAATGAGAGAAAATATCAGATTCCTTAAAACCCGAGATTCAACCGATAACCAACTATCCTATTAACACTTGTTAACAGGCGGTTACACTCATCTTGTCGGTCAAACAACAGGTGGAGGCATCCATCACATAACAGGATTTAGTAGACCGGTGATTTGACAACCTCGCCCCCCCCCCCCCCAACCCCCTCCTCCTCGCTCAGCTCAAGCCCAAACGATCTGTGATCTCCCTTAACTCACACACACACCAAATAGAATAACAACAACCAAGCTTTCTCTCCTCGTGCTTTGCTTCCCACCATTGTCCATGTCTCCACAGTCGTACTCAAATCCAGAAAATCAGATTCAAAGCTGAGTTCGTTTTTTTTTTTTAATCATTGTTTTATTTTCTATGTGATTTTGTTTTTGAGTTTGGCTTCATTTTTGCTGTACTAATTTTTTTTTTGTTTTGTTTATCTTCTTAAAAAAATAACATAGGATCACCTATAACATATAACTAAGAAAAAAAAAAAAGTGAACAAAACAGTATTATTAGAAATACCCAGAAAGCTAAATCCAAAGAATTTGAAAGAATGATAAGGAAAACACATATTAAGACCAAAGCCAAGATCAGAAAAAAATAATAATAATAATAAAATAATAAAAATATAGTACCAACATCGTAGACCACGATATCACTGAGAAACTACTTGTCAACAAGTCCACCGAAGACGACCACCTTCGATTTGCCGATGTTGACCGCGGTATGACCACTAGGCACATCCCAAAAAAGTCAAAAACAGAGAGAGAGAATCGGAGAATGGGATCAACCGGGAAAACTGGTCCGGTTAAAAGTCATAAAACCGGTCAAAAACCGAAAAATTTGAAAAAAACGATTTGATGGTCGGTTCGGTTTTTAAAACCATGGAAGGATGTCAGTTGTGTGACTTCACTGATTGGTCCAAAGGTTTCAATGAAGAAGCAGTTATCAATCCAATTTTTCACAAATTTTGCCTTTATGGGGTTAATGTGATCATCACACTCGTCTATTGCACCAATTAAATTTAACAGTAGAGTTGTTAAAATAAAGAAAGATGTTACGTTCATAATATTTTTACAACAAATCATAAGTAGTTAGTTGTTATTAGTTCAAATTTGAACCTAACACTACAATTATTTTTTTGCCCCAATAATAACAATCAGTAACAACTCGCCATTTAGGATTTGTTGTAAAAATATTGTGAAAATATTGTGAACATATCATTTCTCTAAAATAAATTATATTTCACAATTCAAATTTAACAGTTGAGTTGCGAAAATAAATCATCTATACTACTACTGTTAAGGAGTTCAAATCTTCTATCTTATTCTTCTTACCCCACTATATACTCTACAAATAAAAGCATGTCACATGTTCCTCTATTTTATTAAATTCTAAATTTATGCTTTTTATTATTTTAATTGCTTAAAATAAATAAATAACCCATTATATTTAGATAATTGAAATAATAGAACGTAACCCTCCTCACCATACCCGTATCTTCCTACCTCCCTATTCCCAGTCCCCATCTTCATCACACTTCCATAATGAAAAAAAATTCCATCTTTGAAATAGGTGGCCAAAACATGCGCGGGAAAATCGAGAAGCGTCCGCACATCGAATGCATCCTGACCGTACACATGGCACCCAAATATCAAATCGTCATAAATGTGCAGTACACAGAATACAAAGCGTCAGACAAATTTGTTCTTATCTCGTCTAACAGATGACAATGCGAAGAACGGGGCAACTTATGAGTCAGAAATTTATAATCGTCACTAAGCTAAGGTTGTCATTGACCCAAAGAAGATGTTAACGCATTTATTACGCTCATTGATGATGAAACGTAACTGACGAAGCAACAATCATAGAATGAGCTGTGAACTTCAAACAAAGATTTTGTAACGCATTAGCCGTTGAGCATAAATACAGCGAATCATTGCCCATTAATAAGGCACACAACTATGAAAGAGAAAGTAACAGAAATTAAGGGCACACATAAATACTCCACAAAATCGCTCTCTACTCATTTTCTCTCTATAATCTTTCTCTCTTACTGACTTAAGCATTGGAGGCGGTTTAGCTGACGCCACACCAGCGTATTACTCTTTCACCTAGTTCATTTTTAGGTTTACCTCCAACAGGGACAACCCCAATCACAGCTTCGTCCATCCGCTATGACGAGGAGTTCAACTATTGATTTTTTGCATCATCAGTGTGCATAATCAGCACGCATATGGCTAATAAAATTATTTTAAAAAAATAAATTGCTATTAAAAATGTCATGTCTTAACTTTTTTTTTTTTTTTTTAAAAGCCATGTCAAAACAATATAATAAAAAATTTGAAAGTTTGAATTAAAAAAAAAAATCAAACTTTTCTTAAACTTTCTTAGCAACCAAACACAACCTAAAAATACAAAATCACGAACTCACACCTCGTTCACCAAACAACCAAAGAATAACAAGTAAATTTGACCCACTACCTCGTTCACCAAATCACAAACCCACAACCCATTGAAAGTCTCATGCTAGAAACCCATTTTAATCAAGGAGATAAATTTGATTTCAAGCAAGAGGAAGCCACATCATCCAAAAGAAAATCAATGTGGTTGTGTTGTGGGAGGCTTGGGTGCTTAGCGTTTGATAATAATTGTCCTAATTAAGAAGGTTGCAACGGGTTTACTATGGTTGATGTTTTAGATTTGGAGACTGTGATTGCAAGTTCATCCCTCAAGCACCTCCTTAGGTTGATTTGTGATGGTGGTATTATGGTGGTTGGTGGGGCTTATTTTGATTTGAAGTTATTGTGATATGATCTAGTAGGATCTTTTTATCTGTGATGGGTGATTGCTTTGTTTGAATTTTGTGTTCTTAGGTTGTGTTTGGTTGTTAAGAAAGTGCAAGAGAAACTTGATTTAAAAAAAAAATTACAATGTCTAATGTTTTATTGACTACTACCAAAATGTTGAGATTATTGACTATAACTTTAAAATATAGAGACTAAGAGCTCGTTTGGATAGAACTTATTTTGTTGAAACTGAAAACTGAAAAATGAAAATACTGTAACAAATAAGTGAAAAAACGTGGATGATTATTTTGGAATATACGGGTGCTGTAGCTCAGCTGAAAGTACTGTAGCAAATAAATACAACTTTTTTTTTCCTTCTTCTATTCACTCCTTACCATACCCTAGCTAACGCCTGTGCCTCCGGAGAGTTCCACTCCCACCAGAGAAATCCACAAGGAAGACCTACATAGGTCCGACGTCGGAGAACAGCTCAGGTGAGAAATCTACGAGGAAGACAACCCCAATTCGATGCCAACGTGTACTCTTCCTTCCATAAACCCATTTCCCCAATTTTAGTCGACCTCCCACCCATGACACCTCTCTTCCCATAAACCCATTTCCCCAATTTCAAAAAGATTAGTTATGGTTAGCCACATGTAATGTTTGAGTGTTCACTCATAGAATTTAGATTTATCTTATCCATTTGTGTGAAATAAATTCAACTCTCCTCTTGGGATGTGGTGCTTTAATGGCGTATTGTAGTCTAGAGTTTCAAATATTTTTGTAGGGTGGTTTGGGCAGCATGTATTTACCATATCTGGCATTAGAGGAACTCAAGGATGTTTAATTGAAGGGTTTTGCTGGGAACAAAGTTTGGCTCTTATCTTGTTTAGAATTATCTTTTCAATTTATTATGTGGCGATTTATAAGACTATTTATGTGTATTATTTAAACAAATTATATGACTAATTAAAAAATGTTTTTGTGAATAAAACTACACATGAATGGTCTCTTTCATTTCCATAACATGGGTAGGAGTAAGATAATTCTAAACATATTTGGAGACAATTTTTTTCTTTTATTGGAGGAGCTTTGCTGCAGCTGATTAATAAGAAGGATATAAGAAATAGGCTGGGATTTTGTAGGAGTGTTCATAGTTCATTGTGTAATAGGAGTATTTGTGACATATGGACCATTGATTTTGTTGTTTTCTGTTCGTGTTTTTTGTATTTGTTATGTCTACTCTACTGCGATATGCATTCTTCTGTGTTTTGCACTTGTGTTATCAGCACTACAAACAAACAAACAACTGCAAACCACTGCCACTGGTACTGCAAAGCTACACGAAAGTAAAAAATTGAGCCACAAAATTTTATACCCCTAAGATTTTCTCATCAAGCTTGCCAATAAAATTAATGAGGTCTTTTGGGAGAAAAAGGGATTTTGGGGGGGGGAGAGAACATTTGTGAATCACAAATTCAAATTAGATTACAGACAAAGACTACAGAGAATGAACTTTTCTTTCAGCTTTTACAATAGATTACAGATATAATACATTAACTAATTGAAGATGTATGATCATGTGTTAATAACAATGACAGTTGAAGTATGATTTATGCTATTTAAACAATGACTGCTCAGGGTGATGAAGTAGGGACCTGATTTTCAACTAGGATTTCAACAGTGACTGGTGAGGGTTATGAATTAATAATCTCCATGCAAGTACACCTATTAAATAAAGACATTTCTCCATGCACGTACCTGTATTTTTACCATAGCCTGATAATGAGTGATGAAAGTAAGGCAATAATGTGGCATTGTGAGAATTCTTTTCAGCTAATACAGATTCTGATTTGGGACTAGAGAAGCTCAGCATTTGTTGTTATTGTAAGGACCATCAGAGTAAAGAGTAGTGCAATTAGTAAATCTCAGTAAAGTGTTTTTGTGCTGAAGTTGAATTGTGTTTGAGGCAACAAAGTCATCAGTTTTAAGCAGCTTTGAGCTCTTCTAGTGAGATTGCTTATTAGTAGGTTGATGTTATTTAGCTCTCTTATTTCTTCCGTTATATTGATTACTTACATATGCACCTTCTCCTTTATCATTAGGACTTCCCTGAAACTTCATACATTTGGTAGGAGGTTTTATACTTGTCGCTATTGGTCGCCAATAAGTACCATATCCATGTATTGGCAAAATATTTGTATTGTGCATTAAAAAACCAATTTGTTGTATTCTTGTTTTATGTGTTGTATTGTATTGTGTAGGATGATGATCGTGCATACAAGTTCTTCAAGTGGTTAGACACTAGAATTTGTTATACGCATGGCGCAGCAACAACACCTATTGTTATCGCCAAATTTAAGCGATTGGAGCATGTGGTGGAAGTCGCCAATGAAGAGTCGAAGCAAGCACACGTCCTAACAGCCGTAGCATTGGAAAGGGAGCAAGTTGCAAAACGAAAGGCCGAAAGAGTGAAGGTTGCACACATGATTTCTGAAGAGAAAGCAAAGAAGTTGACAATAGCTCTAGTAGTATCCTGAGTCATGTTTCTAGTATTGCTTATCTTCTCTACTAGGTTTAGGGAAGTCAAAATGAGGCATATGTGTCTGCCATAATGGGATGTGTATGTATGTAATAATACAGACTTGTATTATTACATTTGTTTTGTATGTTAATCGTACTATTGCAAGTAACAATTTATGATATGTATGTAGTTGTACTTCTTAAAATAATGTGAAGACATTTGAATTTGTTCTATGATGTTAATGGCCAAGTTGATGGAGATTGTAAGTTTTGTTGTTGTATATGTGTGTCTATACACACACACACACACACATATATATATATATATATTCATTTATCTATATACACTCACGGTTCTTGGTGTCTTTAAAAGAAATTCAGGGTAGATATTGTTTTCTTTATTTATTTATTTTTTTTTAAATTCCTGGCAGATTATCATTGCAATCTTAAAATCCATTGAGTTTATCTCTTGTTCAAATAAGATTGGAGTCTACTTAGAAGTCCCTTGTAAGCTTGAAATGTACTGTTGCAATACCCATGAGTTTCACATGTAACGATATATACAAATGCATAAATCAAAGTTATTACAATCAAGTTTTGTAAGCCCTCAGTTTTGCTTACCAACAATACAACAACAAATTGTATTACATTATTGAAGTTTGTGAACCATTAGTTATGGTCCCCACAAAAAAATTTCCATAATGTTAATGGTATTTTCGACCACACTAAAAATTTATATTGTGACAACAATAATAGTCACCATAATCAGTTATGGTCTGCACATATCGATATTGTGATACTGTCACGAACCTCTTTCATCTCAGTTTGGTCCAAGATTGAGATCATATGTGCCATGGGATCGTAATGACCACTCTTACTATGTCCAGATGTGCCCCATATAGATCTAAAACGTTCAACGTCATTATTTATCTTATGTGCTCTAATGAAATTGTGAAGAACCATTGTAACAACAATAATGTACGATTGAGTACCTATATGAAATTGTGGCATATTTCTCAAAATTTTCCATTTATTCTTCCAAACTCCAAAAGTTCATTCTATGACCAAACGGAGTGATGAATGGAGATAATTAAATCTCTCCTCTAGATGATGCAGCACTTCATGAGGTCGAAATTCGAGGATGTGGTACCTCTCCCCCTTATATGGTGCAAGGAACCTTTTCTTCATAGGGTACCCTGAATTAACAAGATAATACTTTCCTACAAATGAACACGTTTATTACATTAGCATTTTTACTACATTAATACATACTTTAATACTGTAATTAAGCTACATATTTACAAACTAGCTGGAGTTTTTAGGAAGTTGTAACTCTCATTATTGAGGCAGCTAAAAAAAATCATCGTGTCATGCACTGACCCTTCCCATCCAACACATGCGAATGTGAACTTCATGTCAAAGTCACATGCGCATATGCAATTTGTTGTCGTGATCCCCTTCTTGCCATAATACAAGTGTTGCTCATCAATTGGTACGACCACGGGGACGTGGACCCCATCAATCGCACCAATGCAACCCTAACCATTGACACAAAAAGGAATCTATATGAAATGAAATACGTGGTATAACCATAAAGACAATTTCAATAAAATAAAGTCAAGATACCAAATTCACAAAGTACCTTGAAATGTGGCCAATATCAACCCGAATGCTGAATATGTTCTGGCACATCCCGAAATGTACGATTAGCAAGCTTGATAATGTCCACTACCATAACGGTGGCTAACAATGTAACTACCGTGACCACGTGTCAATGCACTGTCTCACCCGAGTGCTGAAATCTATCCTGCACTAATCTGTTACCCTCAACATGACCAAGTACCACCAATGTCATTGCAAGAGACTCTTCCAAGCAAACTCTTCTGGTACCGTTATATCCATAATGGTGCAATGTATTACACAATTGTCGAAACACATAGCTTGACATTTTAAAATGTCTTCGACATTTCTTAGGATTTCCAGTTAATGTATAATGTATCCATTCATACCCTGTTTGTATATTCGTATGCAATGGTACTTTGGTCATATAGGTCTTCACATAAACTGCACATGCACACTCGGCTAGATATGCTGCGAGTACAATGTCTTCGCTCAGATCGAAGTCATTGTCCTTGCATATTTTACCGACTTTAATTGCATGTACAAATACTAATGTGATACTATAATATGTAGGATAAAAACAAATTATTAAATGTTATTGAACCTTAATTACTATTAGGGTTAAACTATGGTGGTACCAATAAATTAACAATTCTAATCGTATGCTTCCACGATTTCATCCAAGATTTGTGACAAATTGTATATTCACATATAGAGGGGAAACTATAGAAACTCACTAGTGCTGGGAATCAGATGAGTCGTTTATCAAATTCATCCTTTTGTATACCTTGAGACTGTTTTACAGCTATTGAACAATGATCTAAAAGATAGCGAGCTTAAAATTTAGAGCCTTGAAATACGGACGATATCTAATGCTACAAAACCAAGAAAAATAATAATAAAAAAATAATATAAGCACTGGTTATAGAATAAATAATAGACATTACAACCAGTTGATTAGACTGCTAAACCACGAGCACAAGTTATTTCTATACTAAACAATCACCCACTTCCTAACCACCCAATTGTGACAGTCTAGAATACCTATATGGCAAAATTTGGCAGCTATTTAACATTCCACATAATGCCAAACCATAACAAATTTCTAACTTTAGAGTCTATTGAATTTGACTGGAAAACTTTGGAGTCTATTGCATGGTACTTGTTGAAAACTAGTGTAAAATGCAATGAGTAATGGGAAAGATAAACATTGACAAGTCCCTTTAAATTTCAAATCAAAATCAAAGTTGCTGCATGAAGGAAGATTCTTTATTGGTGCAGATAGAAGTTAGAAGAATTATTTAAATACTTTGACATATTACATAAAAACAAAATGATTCATACATGTATGTGCAATTGTTAAAAATTTCATTTCTTTTTTAGTCAACAAACCCACAAATTCCACACCTTAATGGGTTCAACATAGAAATACCACCAGACATACAAAAAATTGAGGGTCACTTGCATTTTTTTTAATTAAGCTTTGTTTTAGAGACATAACCCATTTTCAATTCACCCATTTGGACCACTTCCTCCAAACCCAGATCCAAATTACACACAAACCACCATAGTATTACTTAAAAAAAAAAAAAAATTAAGCCAATTTCAAATCCAAATTACATGCTGGCATGTGCATGCCTACACACACATATGTAAATATATATGCACCACAAAATTACTAAAAAGGATTCAAATAACACCCCACCCCAGAACCCTCTCAATAGTTTTACCCCAAAAAAATTAAGCAAAACCCAGATCCAAATTACAATCCCATGTTTATACATTCAAAAAATTAAAAAAAAAATAAAAAATCAAAATTTAGGCAAATCCCGTTTCCAAAGTATACTGTGTGTACTGAAAAATAAAAAATTCAAAATTCAAAATTTAAGCAAATCCCATATCCAATTATACACATAGAGAGACAAGCATGTATGTATAACAAACCCCATATCCACATTACACACACCTATGTATATTAAAAAGATACAATATTTAGGCAAATCTCATTCCCAAATTGGGCTATATGTATAAAAAAAAAAATCAAAATTTAAGCAAATCCCATATCAAAATTAGCATTTTCATGTATTGAACACCAAATCATTATTACATGTCAGATACACACAAAATAGATGTCTTCCACAAATGTTAAAAGTAAGGCATTTTCAAGAGTTGGTCACAAGTAAATCTGTCTGAAGATGCCGCCAGGCTTCAAAGCTAGAGCCAAATCCACCACAATTGTTTAGTTACTACTTGAATTTTATTGTTTTATTAGATAAACCACACTGTCAATACCCAATTGCATTCCTGGCATGTGTACCCCAATACAACTTAGATTAAGTCAACATTGAGTGCATGTTCTTCAATTAGTCTCTCCTTCCAATAGTCTTTGCACTTGTAACAGCTTTCAAGGGTCAATAATGATAACGTTTTCTTATACAAAGAATGGAGGCTTACAATTCTTTACCTTCTTTTTCAGGAGCATATTCAGTTTTAACATGCGCACTGCTTTTGTATATACTCCAACCTGCACCAGAGCATTTTAAGAAAGAGACCAAGTAAATGACTTAAATGTTAAACCTCCATTCTGTTTAGATCTTACAATTTGCATAGCAAAATAAGCATTAGAGGATAACAGCGACATAATATTTTTTAAATCTTTTTTTTTTTTTTTCAAAAGGGAGAGAGATATTCAAAAGCAAATTTGTCATCAGAAGAACTTTCATTTTCAACTAGTTTGCTAAAGAAGATAAACTCAAAAAAGATTGTAAGGAATATATTTAATCAAATCCATGTAAGTTAAACTTCAACATGTTAAGTATAGAATATAAACTTGCACCATTAAGAAAAATCCACCAATTATTATGCAAAAATTCACAACTCACTTTGGGATATCTTCAATAAATTTTCACACGTAGGTTATTCAACACCTGCTCTAAAATTCTGCTTCTTAACTAAAAAATGTACTCTTTAAAAAAAAGAAAAAAAAAAAGAAAAAGGAAATCGTGAATTGTTGGTAGGAAAGCATCCTATTATTAAAGGACAAGGCTCTATCAATTTGTATGACAAGGTGATTGTGTTTATTAATATGTTTTTTCAAAACACAAACTTGCACAAGCCAACTGGCATGTTTGAGCATCGATATTACCTAACTACAATTTCATATTTCAATTGGTTATTAGTTAGAAAAAAATTAGAAACCAATTGTTTAAATTTCAAAATGTGCTATGGAACTTTGCTCATTTTCTACAAATGCACTTTTTAAGAAAGGAAATCGCTTATTTTAATTGAGAAAACATCTGTTATTAAAATGGAGAAAGCAAGTGAGAAGCTAATAGTGTACGGGTAATTACATTTCTACTTTCAACAAAAACCTCTGAGATGCTCTTCAAAGAGTCGAACAGCTCTTGTGCAATTGAACGCTTTTTTTTTTTTTTTTTTCTTGCAAATTGGCTTGAAAAGGTGGACACTGATTGCCAAGCCTTTCCCCTTAGTCACTGTCGGTCCTGCCCTCGACGATGATGGACTTTTAACCTCCATTGCGTCAACATTCACAAAGGGTTCACATTGGGGGTCAACAAATTCTATGCTATCAACAGAGTCCTCAGACCCTTCGATGGTTTCCTTTGGCATTTGACCACTCGTGCTGAATGTATTTTTCCCCGGTGCAACCGTGCCTTCATGCATGATGTTCATCAAGTCATGATTCGGCAAACATTTATTTTTGAAGGTTTTTGCATTGGAACATGCCTACATGTGGAGAACTAGTAGTTGGAACACAATAATATAGTTGTAGATAGTAAAGTTTTTCACAATCATGTAAAGTGAACTAATCGCAATCTTTCAGGTCCACCACTCATCACTGGCCTCAAGCATCCCAATGCCAGCATCATAACCCAACCCAGTGTCATTGTCAAAACACTCATTATACTGCCTCCATCCTTTTTTCAAATAATCCCATTTATTTTTAATCTACACGTAAGTCACCACTTTTCCTATGGCACCCAACTGCTCAATCACTACATTAACCCTAGTTTTGGTCAGAAATCCTCCTTTCCTCTTGCCGTCTAGGACTTGAACAGCACAAAACTCACAAAAAGCTTGTAGTTCCTCAGGGTCTTTCCAGTAAGCTCTTGGATCATTACTACCACCGTCCTTCGATTTCTCCTTAACCATTTTTGCTACAACTTCATTCTAAACTCATTGAGGCATTTCAACAAACAGTTCGTGTGCATATCATATAATCAGTTAGGCATGCCCACATGAAAAATGCAAAGTAAACTCACATATATCCAAATACAACAGAGGCAGGAAGAGACAAAATGGTATAACAATGTGAAGGATCATGAAACCCACATACTAGTGTCATGGAAAACACAAAAGAACCACACACAAACGTTGAACACAAACACCACACATAAATGTTGAACACAAACAAAATATGCAGATTGAGGACTTAACATGGATCACAATATAACCACACCAACAGATCAGAAAGCATGAGAAGTTAGACACAACTTACCCATGAATGCAGAGACCTACAGTGGTGGCAACGATGTCTCAAGCGGAGAGAAGGAGAGCTCAAGTGAAGGAAGAACAAAGGGGATCTTTTCAAAGAGTTCCGCGTAATGGGTTTGCTTGTACCGTGTGTGCTCTGTTTTGATGGTTTTGTGGTTGGTGGGTAGGTGCAATTCATTGAAAAGGATTCGGACGGAGCATTGAGGAGCTTTGAAGACATTCTTGAGAGAAAAGAAGAAAGCTGAAGAAGAGAATGAAAAGATCTGTTGAACAGAGTGCACTGTTTTGATCAGATGGAAGCTGGGCTTGTGCAATGAACATGAGACGCACCGTTTTCATCACATATCGTTGAGCACTACACGGACACCCCATGAACAGTACACGCACGCCTTGGAGTTTTTAATGAAACGGTGCATCTCTTTTGCGTTTTAGCTCTTTTCCAATTTTCCTGAATTTTGCTGGCTTTCAAGGTGTCCATGAACAGTACCTCAACACGAGTTTTTGTTTAATGAAACGGTGCGTTGAGCTTGCGTTTAAGCTCTTTTCATTCCTACGTTTCCCAATGTTTTTGTGTCTACTGTACAGCATGGGTCCCAACAAAATCCAAATGCAAACGCACAGACGCAGCAGCAATCGTGAATCCAAACAGTCACTAAAATAGTTTTTTCTCTTTTCTTTTTTTCAATATTATTCTAATGAGTTATGTTGATATTATTTATTTATTTTAAATGACGTCACATTCTTAAAAAAAAAAATTTGAAGTAGCAAAATTTTTTACAAAGAAGTAGCATTTTATTTTTATATTTATTTTTTTGATAGGAGAATTGACATTTTTTTTAGTTGCGGTAAATTATAAAAATAAAAAGCGTCACACGTACTTTTTTTTCTTTTTTGTTGAGAAACCACGTGTGTACTTCGAGACAAAACAAGTTAACTTGTTCTGTCAGAAGTAAAATTGACCTTAGCTTTTACTGTTAAAAAGTCTAAAACACCCCTATAAATTACAAAGTGAACATTTAAAAAGTGAACATAAAGTGAAACAAACCCTAGGATTTTCCTGCCTATATGTAACGTAATCCTCATCATAGCCGGGCGCATCTTCTGCCCCACAGTCCCCATCTTCATCAAACTTCTATAACCAAAAAAAATAAAAAATTGCTTCTTAAGAAATTTCATCATGCTGGATTTTTTTTCCTTCTTCTGTGGATGGTGGGTATGTATTTTCGATTTTTAGATCAATTATTTGGGTTGAATTAATCTAATTTGCTATTAAAGTTCTTTCTTTTTTATTCTGAATGAAATTTCATGAAATAATACTATATTAATGGTTTTTTTTTCGATAATTTAAATCAATTTTCGATATTTAAATTATTCTCAAAAAAAGTTTTAAATTATAAGAAGATTTTTTTTTTCTTTTTTCTTTTTATAAGAAGAAAGCTTTAATACATGTGTACTTTTTTTTTTTCTTTTTTTTTGGTTGAGAAACCACGCGCGTGTACTTTGAGATGTAGTTGAAACAAGCTAACTTGTTCTGTCAGAAGTAAAATTGACCTGAGCTTTACTGTTAAAAGTCTAAAAAACCCCTATAGATTACAAAGTGAACCACTAAAAGGAGAACATAAATGTAATTTAGAACTTAAAGTGAAACCAAACCCTAGGATCTTCCTTCCTATATATAACTTAATCCTCATCATAGCCAACCTCATCATAGCCAACCGCAACTTCTGCCTCCCAAGTCCCCATCTTCATCAAACTTCTATAACAAAAACAAAAAACAAAAATTCCTTCTTCGGAAATTTCATTGGATTTTTTTTTTCTTCCTCTGTGGATGGTATTGTGAAAGGTATGAATTTTCGATATTTTAGATCAATTTGGGTTGAATTAATCTAATTTGCTATTAAAGTTCTTTTCTTTTTTTATTCTGAATGAAATTTCATGAAGTAATACCATGTTAATGGTTTTTTTTTTTCCAATAATTTTACATCAATTTTCGATATTTAAATTATTCTCAAAAAAAAAAAATGGTTTTGAATTATAAGCAGAATTTATACAAAGACTCCAACCAAGATGAGAATGTTTTTACTCAAAACTGTTTTGATAATTCTGAAAAAAAAAAAAAATTCTATTTTACATTTGGATCTGTACTTTTCTCCATCTCTAAAGCTTTTATTTTTTATTTTATTGTTTTTATTTTATGTGTTCAGTTTATAGTCTTTTAATTTCTTTGAATTGAACTATTTTTTTGATAACAAGTTCTTTTCTTTTTTAATTCTGAATGAAATTTCATGAAATAATACTATATATTAGAAGAATTTATACAAAGATTCAAATCAAGATGAGAATGTTTTTACTCAAAACTGTTTTGATAATTCTGATAAAATTTTCTATTTTACATTTGGATCTGTATTTTTCTCCATCTCTAAAGCTTTTATTTTTTATTTTAGTGTTTTTATTTTATGTGTTGTGTTTATAGTCTTTTAATTTCTTTGAATTGAACTATTTTTTTGATAACTAGTTCTTTTCTTTTTTAATTCTGAATGAAATTGCTTGAAATAATACTATATATTAGAAGAATTTATACAAAGATTCAAATCAAGATGAGAATGTTTTTACTCAAAACTGTTTTGATAATTCTGATAAAATTTTCTAATTTACATTTGGATCTGTATTTTTCTCCATCTCTAAAGCCTTTTTTTTTTTTTAATTATAAAATTTATGTGTTCTGTTTATAGTCTTTTAATTTGATTGAATTGAAATGTATGCTTTTGATAATGTTCAATACAACATCTTAAAATTCCTCCACCATCTGTAATCGCTGGGTCTCAAGGAAAAGTCAAAGTCCTCTATTGGCCGCTCTATTTCAACTTTTCTGATGGTTTTTAAATTATGAATCTATAGGTCTACTTGCTTCTTTGTAACTTGGATCAGCCAAATGCCACAGTTCTACAGTCGGAAATCCCAAAGGTATTGACACAGAATCCAATCTTTATCTTCTTTTTACAAGAATTTTTTTTAATAAAAAATTTATTTATATTTTGTAAATTAATAGAAACATTTTCATTGTTGGTTTAGATGTTAAATTATCTTGATATTGCGTACCACTTTATTAGCATACACTTTCACAACCCAAATAATTGTGCAAATAAAAACTGTACTGGTTTTATATAGAGAAAAATTGATAAGAATAATTGCATGCACTTTTTTTCGTGTGTTTGAAAGTTACAGCAATCTGTATAATTACCGGAAAGAATAAGATAAAAATTATGATGGTAGAATAACTTAGAAATAATATGCAAAACTCTACAAATTTTTGTGAGTTCCACTTATTAAAATAAGAAATAAAAACATTTTCAATAGATAATGAGAAACGCAATTTGCATATTATAGCAAACAAATCATTATAGATAACCAACTAACCATGCATGTAGGACTATATGTATCAATTTCTTTTCTTTCTTTGTGTGTGTATATTTTGATTACACTTTTTTAATGTGTAATCAAAATATGCACACATTAAAATATACTATTTTAATGTGTTGGGAATGCAAAGAAAAATAAAGAATGAGATTTAAGGTGTTTTGTAAGATTGTTTATGTAAAATAAATTTTGGTAATACAAAATATATATAATTTTCAAGAAGAGGTTGGGAATGCTCTAGAAAGAACAAGAAAAACAATATTTTTTTACTTTTGCATAACCAAACGGTGACTATGCATTCTTTTAATGTCACCATACTCTTGGATAAAAACTAAAAAGCCTACATTTTACAAAGGAGGGCGCCTTAATTTATCACATGAGAAAGCTTGAACCTTTGGCTATGCAGCTGGACTTTTTTTTTTTTTTTTTTGGTAATCACGGGTTTGTATTTTTTGAAAACTAATCATGGTTGGAGTTTAGGTGTACTCATAAGTATTTTTATTCTAATGTATCACTCATGTATAATCAGTCAAACAAGCATATAATTGGTTACTATGCCTAATGGATTGAACGATGGAATTTTGGAAAAAATGTTTTTCTTACTGAGAACTTTTAAAGAATATATATTATTTCTTATAAGAATTAGTATTATTTTCTCCTTTTGTGAGAAAACTACTCTTGTACAATCAAAAATTTCAGGAGTAATTATACTATTTTTCCTTTTGGGAGGAAAACACTTCATCCTTAATTTAAAAGGAAAAAAACTTACTCCTTAATACCCGCATGACTAAAATGCACTTTAATTAAAAATCTAGGTAGAGTTAAAAATGTAGAAAGAGTTACAGTACTCAACTCTAGCAAACTTACTCATTATTCAATACATTTTCAAAACCATAAAGTCATGATATAGGTAGGGTTACAGGACTCAACCCTAGCAAACTAGCCTATATCATAGCAAACTACCCTAGCAAACTACGTACCATAGCAGATCCCCCTCCTCAATTCTCTTCCTCCCTGCGCGCCGCAGCCCTGCGCTCTGCCTCCCTGCGCGCCGCCTCCGCCTAAGTCAGTTCCATCAAGTCAGTTTAGTACATGTACTTAAACATCAGTTTTTAAACAAACATTTTTTTACCCATATGTATTTTCAAAAAATACAAACAATGTTATTAGAACAATATTACCAAACGAGCCTTTAATTTTGCCAATCTAAACTTTTAATTAACTGATTGGTTCATACCTGAAGCTTGCAAGCATTAACATGCGCAGTGAACTCAGCGAATCCACTTGCGTTGATTTCCTTCTTGCAGGTAGTACAATCGTAGGGGCCTGTTGGTGCAGAACGTCGGCCCTTCTTGTTTGTCCTCAGCAGGACACCAGCTGCTCTTCTGTTGGCCATCCTGAACTACAAACAAATATTTGAATTTTAGTAAACAATGTTCGGAAATGCTCTTGCAAACAAACTGGACCGGCTGTTCCCATCTCCAGTTGCAAACAAACTGGATCGGGTTTGACTCAATGGCAAGACATTTTTACCATGTGTGGTGATGTGTAATGGATTCGTAGAGTCCCCAACAATCATAAGGTTTATTGGCATGAATGGCCAACTATATTTTAATTACCAAACTAAGGCAGGGAGGGTGTCAAATCTCCTAATCTAAGGTGAGAAATTTATGTCTGCAAACCATAGATATAGGTCTGTAACATTACCCTATTGATTTCACTTCTACTTCATTATACTACATTAGGTATCTAAGGTATGATGAGATCAACAGCCTGAGAGCATCATTCTGATGGGGAATCTATTAATTCATTTGCTGCTGCATTGTCCTCATGTCTATGATCTATGGGCATTCCTATTTTGTCTAGTTGGGATTGATTGGGTTATGCCACACTCTGCTGACACCATACTGAAATCTGGGGAAGGTGCAAGGGTAGTTCAAAGATATGTGAGAGTTTGGAGGGCAGTTCCAGCATGTCCTTATGTGGTGTATTTAGAAGGATTAATCAACACACATTTGTGGGAAAGGAGATTTCTCTGCCTAATCTCAAGTTTCTTTTCTTGAAGACTCTTTGAACGGGCATCACATTCTCTTAAAAAGGATATTTTTTCTTTTTATGATTTTTTTCAAAAAAATATACTCTAATTTACTCTAATTAAATCTACACTTCATTATTTACGCACAGCTAACAACTCATCAAATCAAACAAATATAAATTCGAAATCACAAAATCAATAAATGAATCACAAAATCAATAAATTAATCACAAAATTATCAAATTAATCACAAAAGCATCTAATCACTAGATAATTAACCATTCATTTCATCCATTTCATCTAATTACCTTATATATATCACATAATTTCCAAAATTTCCAAAATATTCGATTTTCCTTTTTTTCGAAATTAAAAATAGGAGTAGAATGTTGTGTGATAGTGCTCGGTACCTCTCAGTAGGCGTACAAATCGGTGTTGAAAAAGGCGTAGAAGTAGGCGGTGATGAACAGTCGGCGTGGCATACTGTCGCATTAAATAGGGTTTCTCCACTTTCTTGGACACTATAGGCTTGTGACCTCTGAAAGGCCCATTTAGGCTTTGATTCGGTTGAAGCTGTTGTTGTGGCCCAAAAATTAATGTACTTTTTTAACAAAAAAATTTATGTATAGTTTAGCATAAAAATTCTCTTTCTATTTTATTTTTTTTTATTTTACATGTTTTTCAAAATACACAACATCAACCTTGTATGTGCAATATAAGATAAATACCTTGAGGAGACTCTTTGAGTAGTTAATATAAAATATTAAGATACACTTTAACCTAAAAGGCTTAAGCCCAATGAGAATGCATTCAACTATATTATGTTATCCACTCATTCTCCTCATCACTATTTAATGTAAGACTTTACTAACACTTGTACACCCAACATTATCAAGGACACCCATGCATCCACTAACCTCTCTATAGAAATGATGAAACTTGCTTTATTCACATTCTTATTAGACGCATACACTCATCTATAATAAGTCTAAAAAAAGTATTAATGGTCTTCCTTGGTTTAATAATATCAACAATGGTCAAAGAATCAAGTTTGATTTCTAAGCAAGTAGTACCCATCTTTGAGAGCCCTTAGCTCAAGCTTGAAGGTTGTTAGAAGTATTGGTTAAATAATTAAATTTACCATATCTCAAAAGCTTAATCAATAATTAAATACGGTATCAGCGCATAACAATTAGTAATTTAACAAAGGCTTTGTCACACCATTGCTCATGAAGACTCTTTTAATCACATATCTCTATCACCTCTTTAGGTACTCCCTCCTCCCGCAACATTATGATTCCTTGTAGAGAAGCCAATTTGTTTTTGGGAGCAGAAGGGGGTATGTTGAACCTAACCAAAATTTCTTAATTTCATTTATTTTTTATTTTTTATAATTTAATAATTACAATGGGTGGGGGATTTGAATAATAAGAATCTCTACTGAAAACACCAAAATGTATTAGTTAAGTTACAAGATTTTTAGCTTAATTTCAAAATAACACAATTTTGCTAACAATTTCGTTATTTAGCAATGTTTCCAAACTATTTAGAAAATTAGCATCTTGAGTTTCTTAGTCTTGAGTTTATTGTAGCAACTCAAGTCTTAGAGACTCGAGGTCAATGTGTGCAGAGCTGAACTCAATTATTAAAGACTCGATTTCCCTAAGAAACCAAGCAAACTAGAGAAGACAAAAACAAAAAACAATGAAGAAATAAAAATAACAAAGCAAGTTAAGCAACAAACTAGAGAAGCAACGATGACAGTCAAGGGCTAGGGAAATTGGCTTAGACTTAATATGGGTGTGGTTTTTGACGCAAGTGTTTGTGGGTTTCTTCTTCTTCTTTTTCTTCTACTGTAAGTCTTTGTGGGTTTGTTTCTGGGGTTATTTTTTATTTGGGTTTGGTGGGTGTTTGTGGGTTTGTTCTGTATTCTTATTCTTATGCTTCTTTCCTTTCTCCTCCTTCTCCTTTTGCCGTGCGTCTTTGTGCGTTTGTTCTTGGGGTTTGTTTTTGATTGGTTTGGGTCTAATTGGTTTGGAGAATGAAGAACGAAGGAAGAAAAGGAAGAACAGTTGGGTCTAAGAACAAGAAAGGAACTCGAGTTCCACTGCCAGCACATAGAACTTGAGTCTCTTATGCTCGAGTTGCTACAGTGAACTCAAATCTAACAGATTCAAGATGCTAGTTTGATAATATGTTTTGAAAACCTTCTAACTAACGAAATTGTTCCTAAAATGTTGTTATTTTCAAAAAAAAAATCCAGTATTTCTTTTGTTAACCTCCAGCCAAAATCCCACATAACACAGCCTATATATTTCCTTTGTTAGCAAATAAATTCCAATTGAAACGCTCCCTATTGCTTCAACCCTTGTGGATAGCTAGATATGTATCAACCACAAATCAGGTCAATGAAACTAATCGTATAGAAGAAATCTCCAGGAACCTATTTTGTTTGTGATTCTGAAATAATATGTATAATGACGACACCAAATAGCTGCCATGACCGGATCAAAAGTGAATCACCATTGGTAGCTACTAGCTACAGAGTTATATCTATGTAAAAACGATTTGAATTTATGGTATCATAAGTAGCTCTTCATGTCCAATGTAGCCTAATCATTAAAAGCAAAACATATTTATAAAACGGAAACAAAGTTCCAAGGCAATATCTGTTTACATTCATAAACAAAGAAAAAGAAAGGAAACATCTGTTTACATAAGAAGTACTGAACCACTAAGACACTTTTTTTTGACCAAAAAAAAGCCTGCTATGATTCACGAAATTATAGCACCATCCATAATAAAGTTTTTCATGGACAGCTACCTCTCATCAGGCCTCAGAGGAGCATTTGCCAGATCCTGTATCTCCATCTTACTCTTGATCAAACATGACTTTCTAGTGTTAAAATCTACTTTGTCCAAGTCCTCTGCGATACCCATGTACCCATACAGAATATGTTCCTCCACCTTTTCTCCTTGGTTTCCTGCATCCCAGCTTTTGCTGCTTTTACCATTGTTGGATGTCATTCTCTCAAAATCTGCTCTACCGCGCTTATTTTCGTCAAAATACTTATGAAGCTTCTCTGCATCTCCTAGGCCAGTGAAAGTGCCCAAGAACTTTATGACCATAACGCTTTTATCTGAGGGCCTTCCCAAGCACACTTTGATTCTTCCCCTTATAAAACCTTTCTCTGCCATAACAAGACAAACCATTATAATGCAGTATATGGCATTGTATTTAATTGTCTAATTTTTTGCTCAATTTTCACTATTCACAGGCAAGCTGAATATTGTGACTGATTCAAATACTGCATATCATGAACATAAGCCATTAAAACAAAATAAACTTTGTCCTTATTATGTTGTGGTGATCAAGATTAGAAGAAACTCCTAACAAGTATGGCTTTATGCCTTCTCAAATTTAATTTTCAACCAATTGTGTTATACAGAACAGGTCATACAAAGTCACTTACCTCTAAGAAAAGCCTCAACCTCTTCGACTGTAACAACCTTCCATTTTCGCGGATTACTGTCTGACATAGAAATGTTGTGGATGACAATGAGAGGAGGCCAGAGTATCAAATCCTCTTTCTGAGCCAAGGCTTCTGCATTGGGCAAGACCTCTGGAGACCATGTTATTGTGTCTTGTGGGACAACAGTATTCCATCCTAACAAAACACATATTGCTTTGTGAAGACCCAAGTGTTGTGATCTCAGCCCAACCTTGTGAGACATGAAGGCATGTGTTACCAGGCGTTGAGTATCCAAGAACTCCTTTGAATGGCTGAAACAATGTGCATTGTTAATTATAACAGTTTCAAGAGAAACATGATTGAACAAATTAACTTCTGTCAATAAGTGGCATCCAATCTAATAATAGTAAAATGATACTCAAGTGGATCATTCAAACCACCTATTCTACATAGATTTCCAAAAATTATTATGAGCTTAAGAATATAATAGAAAATACACAATGCTACATATTAGACAATGAGGATAGGGCATATATCAAATGAAAACTGAATTCAATTACCATCTAATGAAACTTGAATCTTACACATTCATAACCATTAAAATTTAATCTTAACAATGATATAGATTCAGGCAGCTAGAAATCTTTTCCATACCCAACTAGCCCTTTATTAGCTTTCACTTACAGAAACTGATAGACCAGGGCTGAGGCAGGAGGGTGGCACAAAAAAGTTACTAAACCAATTCTTTAACACACTTGTAGATGACAATTAAGAAATAATTCCACTACCAAGGGAGCTTGCACCTTAGCAAATCAATGATGTTAAGCAGGGATTCCCTTTAAAAGAAATAACAGTCTACACTATATCATAGTCAATCATGAAACGCGTCTCTCAGACTCTCACAAAGTCAAGGACTTATGGCTTATAATGGGACAAACAAACTTCAGACAGTTGGCAACTTCAGTTTGGACCATTTGTACCTGCTTACTTTAAGCTTATCCTCCCCAGTCTGCCAACAAGAAATTTGATCATCTTCCGTTTTTCCCGTGGCATAATAATTGCTAATGTGAACATAATCTGACATCATATTCTTTTCATGGGTGCTTCAGATGAAAGATCACCAATTAATACATAAAATCAATTAATTAAAATTCCATGAGCTTGTGTAGGCACCACATACAGAAAGAGCTTGGGTATGCCTTTGTCAACATATTTACTGATCCACAGACATGTAACATATTTAATTGAAATCCCTGCTTGCTAAGACATGTCATTGCATCTTGATGTTCAAAGTAATTTCTTGATAGTCTCCAAAGGCTCATAAATTCCACTAATGTTAGAGAGCAGGCCATGATAATTTGAGGAGGTAGTCGGGCTAATATCCTAAAAGTTTAGAATAAAATAATTATTTGTGCAACCGGAAATATTGCACATGAAGCTACATCCATATATAGAGAGGCTTTTGGCTGTTCTTTTTCTACTAATGCATTCATTTTCTCCAGTAATTATCTTAAGAGGGAATTTGTAAAAGACTATGACTATTACATCCAAAACATCTGGTAACTGATGCCAACCCCACAAACCCAAAAAAAAGAAAAAAAAAAAAAAAGGGAGACAGAAAAATGCCCATTCTTTTTAGTTTAAAATAATATCTGGGACATTGATCATGTAAACCACAGTTTAACATCAAGGATGTAAACAAGGTCCATATTCTTAAAGAGATAGGGAAAAAGAGTCATAGAAGTGTTTATAGAATTGGAATTTCAACTCAATATGTATACAAAACATACATATGCCTATAGTGAAACCCAAACCAATATCCCACTCACTTGCAACCTCGTTGTCTTTACAACTATACCAAAATGGCTTTAGCATTACATACAAGTAGTAGTTACATATATACACATACAATGAGAGCGTGCATGCAACCCACCCTCAAGATTGTCTTCACCAAAATGCTGAAATGGCTTTGACAATAAATACCGAATACTGCTACACTACACATATTCAATGAGACTTAAAGGCTACAAATATGCCCACATATAATCAAACATAAACATCACAACCAATCCATCCTCCCAATGAGGTTAACTCTGATCAGCAACCTATTTCCAAATATTAGACCTATTCCATAGTCCTTTACTCAATGAAACATCAATACACAAAATAGACAGCAGAAATCATCTAATGATTTTCACCGTAATTGAAAAACAAAAGGCACTTGAGCTAGATTTGTGAAGTCACTTCTAAGTAATGTTCACCAAAGGGTCATGGCCCAGTAAGTGGAATTGATGCCACTAAGTCATCCATCTCCTAACACTATGCATAAACCTGAATAATAAAACAAATTTTGTTTCTATAATTACAGGTAGCCAAGTTAAAATCCCAAGCAAATCCCAAAACTAGAAAAGTCTTGAAGGTTAGTGCATACTCACTTGACCGCATTGGCAAGAGTACTGGCAAACTCCTGAATCAAATTATGAAAACAGGTGTTCCAGTTTTAGAAAGATAATAACGGAAAAGAGAACAGACCTTTTGCCACATACGATGCAGAAAAAACTACCAGCTTTTCCTTGCTCCTTGTATCTTCTTCGAACAGCTGGGTTTACATTCAACTTTTTACAGTACTTTAGGAAGGCTTCTTGTACCAGTTGCTTAAACTCCTCGGAGTCCTCAGATGGCTCAGATTCTAAGGGATTTACCCAATCTTCTGAAGGGTCACCATCATCTTCTTGCTCATCCTCATGATAATCATCATTTCTTTTCCAAACATTAGATTGCAGTTTCTGAAGACCACTTCTTCTATCAAAATGGTGCAAGTTATGTGAGCTCAGAAAACCAGTTCTTGGATGAGCCCTATATCGACCACTGCGTTTATACAATCCTACTGAATGCCTTTGTGTCTGTGACAAAGAATCTTGAGATGATACCCAATTATCAGATGCAAAATCTTGACGATATTCTAGCCTATCATATATCCTCTTAGGCTTTCTGTATTCATTACAGTCCAATTCCACACTATTGGATGAATACAAAGCACTCATATCTTCATCAATCCATTCTTCACCACCATCATATCGATCCTGAAGCCCTCTGGATGCATTCCATTTATTTGACATGATTTTCCTAGAATCATGCCCACTTAATTCTTCCTTGAAACTGAATTTTCTTTTAAGCATCCTATCTGATGGTTCGCTTAAGCCATGTTCGTCCATTCTCTGCATCCTTACAGAATGTCTATGACCATCGAAATCATATTTAGAAACTGGAGGGCTTTGCAGCCTCTCCTTCAGAAACTTTGGACCTGCATTTTTTCCAAAACCAAAATCTGCTCTCATATGCAACATTTGACGATCCTGTGATGCACCCAAATGTGAAGTTTCGTATTCTGGTGACAGTCTCCTTTCAAACTCAGCTTGACTACGTCTAGATCCCAAATATTCCCCACCTTGTTTTGATGCAATTGACATTCTGTTTGTATCAAGGTATTCTGAAACTGTCTGCTTGTGTAAAGTAGAATGGTCCAATAAAGTACCCTTTCGGGGATTTCGATAAGAATCCTCAGTGATATTATCAACTCTGTTTACAGCATGGTGCATTATATTAGGTCTTGGCAAATCTCTATGATCATAATTGCTTCGTGCATGATCATAGTCTAGTGGAACTTGTGGAGGCATCATTCTATATAAGTCATCAGATGGATATCCACGGTCATCATTTGCTATTCCATATAGTTTTGGATATGGATAATCTTCACACTCAGCCCTGGTGGGACTACATGCACCTCTCTGGTAATATGCCAGATTCCTTTGTCCAGCTTCAGGTTCTCCAGAAGAATCTATCAGTGGTCTTTCCTCATATGCATTAAAACCTAATGGATCTGCAAGTTTTCCACTGCTCCTTGAAAATTCACCTGAAGGAGGAGGCAGGTGCATGTCATCCCGATAAGAACCCAAAAACTCGCTCCTCAGCATCCGTGAAGAGGAGCTTGACAAATCAGCTAGAGGAGATGTGCCTGCAAAACCTTTGGAATGAGATGCTGACACAATGGGATATGGCACATCCCTCGATTGAAACATGGGTTTCTCTCCATCTTTATAGGAGTCCATGATTGGTAATTTATCCATAGCTATAGTGTCCTGATATTGAGGTCTTTCATGCTCAAACCGGCGTATATCAATACTTCGAGATGAAGATGATAGGTGCCCATCAGTTTCTCGATAATCTGAGGTGGGACCAAGATCCTGAGTCAACCGATATGATCCATGTGCTATGCCATCTTCCATTGCCATTGATTTCTGAGCCAACATCCCGTGTCCACCACCAGCTGCCAATCTGCTTTCACTAAAGTCTCTCTCTTTACCGATTCTAGAACTGTTATGCTCATATACTAAAACATGTTTAGACTTCATGTTATCATCATCTACCTTAAAATCAGTACGATCACACAACTCATATCCCCGCCTCAACTCCATAGGAGGCACAAAATTCCTATGCATAACAAGAGAATCATCATCAAACTGAGCCCTTTTCCTCACTTGTTCAAAAGGGGGCGACCTTGATCGAATCTGATCACCCCTACCCCCATTACTGCCACTCAAATGCCACTGATTATGATGATACTCCCTCCTTTCAATTGAACGACTCCTTTGACTCCTGCCCGCTACCCGTCTAGACCCATCTAACCTATGAGGACTCATACTCCGCCGGGCACGTGGAGACCGATCCAATGCCACCCGGCGTGGAGACCGGTCCACCGCATCACGGCGTGAACCATTATAAGGGTAGTCAGAACCCATTTCCAATCTGTGTTGACCACGTAGCTTTGAAGCTGGAGATAGTGTTATATAATCTTCACGCCTTCGTGATTGCATACTTAGCTATTACTAATCAAAATCACACTGCTAAGTAATATAAAAGCTTTGATTTTTTTTTCTTTGTTTCTTTCTTTCTCTATCAATTCGAGATTTATACTAATATTCAAAGCTTAAGATCAAATTCTATATGGAAAAAACACAAAAAAAAACCCAAATCCAGAAACACAGAGTGAAAAGTGTTTCAAGCACAGTAGGATTGTGCCTGAAACCCTAACCCTAGAAAACTCTCACAAAAGACTGCAAACAGAGACGAAACAAAGAAAACCCTTTTCTGGGTTTTGATTATCCATGTCAGAAAGAGTGAAAAATCAGAGAAATTTCAAACCTTGCAGTGAGAATCCATGGTGTCGATATTTTGTGTGCACCACTGAATTTAATGCTTCTGTTTCTTTCTCCAAATTCTTATATATCAGAGAATTCAGAAAGTACTTTTGTTGTTTTTACTATTTCCAGAGAGAGAGACCGTGTTTTTGTTTTAGGAAATTTGGTAAATTTTTTGAGATTGGAAGTATATATGAAGTTTATAGGCAGAGAGAGAGAGAGAGAGAGAGAGAGGTTAGAGAAACGTGGAGTGGGAGAAGTTTCTCTCTTCAGTGGTTATAAGTAGTTGTCTACTTCTTTCTTTCGTCCGCTTTCTTACTTTTTGCGTTGTGCGCACTAACGAACGACCTGAGCATATGAGGCCCCCCTTTTTTTAGCTATCTACGTGGGAATATTTTGGGCTAGTGGGCTTGTGTGGGCGTATCCAGTGAGACTGATTCCATGCTGCAATAGGACTCTCAAATAGTTTTTGTTTTCCCTTTGCTTTGCATCTTAACCGAGTCAACCGTTGGTTACTTCTTTGACACACTTATTTTTTTTTTTTGTTTTTTTTTTGTTTTTGTTTTTTTTGACACACTTATTTTAAATAGCAAATTCCACTCCCAAAATTTTAGGGTGGTTAGATTTTACAATTTAAAATTTTAAAATTTAGATTTTACCTCCCTAGCATTAGGGAGTGTTTGGATTTACACTCTAACATTTTAGAATTTTGATATTAGCTCTTATATTTTAGGGGTGTTTGGATTTTATTCCTTAAAGTTTGGGAGTATTTAGATTTTACACTCTAAAGTTTCATAATTTTGGGGTGTAAAATCTAAACACTCACAAACTTTAAGGGATAAAATCCAAATTCTGAAACGTTAGGATGTAAAATTTAAACACCTCAAACTTCAGGGAGTAAAATGCAAATTTTGAAACTTGAGGGTGTAAAATTCAATCACCCCCAAACTTTTGGGTGCAATTTGCTATTTAACTATCTTTTTTTTTTTAAAAAAGTTATTCTAGGATTTCAACCTTTATCACATCATTTTTCATCACTATTGTATGTGATAGATTATGATTGATTGCATGTCATTTTTAATGAACTTTTTTTTTTTTTTTTTTTTTTCTATCAATCACAGTATGTCTACAATATTTTCACAACAAATTTGAGTGGTAGGTTGTTATTAGTTGTAATTAGTTGACAAAAAAGTAATTTCAGTGATGAGTTAGAATTAGAACCATTGAACCAATAACAAATTCACTTAAGATTTGTTATGAAAACATTGTAAAATCTATATAATAATTGTAGCAAATGGTGTTAAAAATAGTGTGATTATTTTTTAGCTAAAACACACTAATCGGTTGTCTTCATTATGACCATTTTCCTGTTATTTACGTTTCATAATTTTTATGTTAGCGCTTTATATTTGAATTTGTGTTCATATTTCTATTAGTAATCTAACTATTAGGTGTCATTCTTTTTTTAAAAAAAAAAAAGAAAAAAAAGAAATATTAGGTCTAAATTTTCTGAAATACATGAATTTTATTATTGTTGTAGGCATAAAAGTATATCATGAACAGTCAAATTACTAAAGGAAGTTGACCCAATATACAAATGAAATCAAACTTCTAGTGTTAAAATAAAAATAAAAAAAATTAAAACGTAAAGGGCTATAATGAAAATAACACCCCATATCTTAAGAGTTAGTGTACTTTAGTCTTTTTTTTTTTTTTAAGAGTTGAATCCTCCATGTTTAGTTAAATTGTTGATGATGTGGTAAAATTTAACAGGCTCATTCAAAAAGAAATAGATTAGATTTTAAATACGTCATGGTATAGTTATTGAAAAACTATAGAGGATTTAATCACCAAACATTTGGTTCAAGTGATACTTTAATGGTGATTAGTCTTTATTCATACTTTGTAAAAAAAACCCTAAGAAATTGATAATGTTCAACGTGAAAGACTATTATTTTCTAAAATTCTCAATTGAAAGTGATTTCATCCTTTCTTTCTTGGCAAAGAGTAAGGGTTAAGTGAAGAATATTCTAAACCTTGTAAAAATTGAAAATATGAAGAAATCATGAAGTATCTAGGGGGTTATTCATATAGTATTATTCTAGATTAAAAAAATATTATATCTCCATGAAAAGAAGGTTGAAAAATACACCAAGAGTTTTATAACTTTTTTTTTTTTTTTAGAATAAAGAGTTTTATAACTTAATTGATACTTTTTTATGTTTCTAATGAAATTATATATATATATATATATATATATATATATATATATATATATATATATATATAGTGCACAACAGATAAAAATATTTGAAGTAAAAGACTTGAAGTAAAATGTTGAAAATAAGAAAGCTTCAAAATAAAAACAGTGCGGTAAAAGCAATTGATATTTTTTTAAAATAAGGGTTCAATAATATATTAAGTGTGCGTTTGCGTAGCGGCAGGTGTGCGCATTTTATGTTTTTTGCCTGGATCCCACGCACTGTTCACTGACTAACAAGTACGGAAAAACGTAGCAATAATTTTAAAACTAGGTCCCACAGGCACTATTCATAGTTTAAAAATTATTTTACTACAGTATTTTTAACAATAAGTTTTTAGTTAGTACGGAAAAACGCAGCAATAACTTTAAAACTAAGTCCCGCAGGCACTATTCATAGTTTAAAAATTATTTTGCAACAGTATTTTTAGTAATAAGTTTTCAGTAACAAACAGTATCTAAATAGACCCTAAAATACTTACAGGAGATAGTCGATATAAGGCTTTGAACAGGAATGGAAAAAGGTTACAAGCTTTGGAAGTAGTTGGAAACTATATGGAATTTGAAATTAAAAAAATTGAGTGATGTCTTAACCTCAAAGGGACATCCCCCTTTATAGGTAAAATAAAACATTATTTAAACAGTGAATAGTAAATTGTAAAATTGACTTTTTTACTATTCATCGTAATCCAGCAAAATTGTTAGCATGTGTTGCCCGAAGGGAATCGTCCCTCGTGGGAAACAGCCAAAGCAAAAGTCATACTCCTAACAGGGAATCAAAACAGCTTTAGTAAGTTTAGCATGAAATCAATGAAGATCAGTAGCTTTATATATAGACACAAACACAATATAACATTTATATCGTGAATAACAAACAATGAAAAATGTACTTCAAGATATGGAAAAATTCACATAATTCCCTTTCGTTAGTCTTTTCAATTGTGTTATGTTATGAGTTTCAAATAGCTCAATTGGTCAAGTTTTGGATTGTTAATAAGAAATTTGAGGTTTAATCACTGCTTAGATCAAAAACTGATTGGTGTCTTAATTTGATGATAAAAAGCTATTATTAGAATAGGATGTTATAAGTTGAAACCTTCTTAAAAAAAAATTGTTATGATGGAGGCAGTTGAGGTCAATACATGAGAGTGAAAAATTCCCAGTGCCCACAATAAGAATCTATAATAAATAAAACAATAAAACCTTGCCAAAACTCACCGTTATACATTATAGTGAGAAAAATATCGCATAATTAAAGGCATTTCAATTTTCAAATAGATCAAAGACAGAGAGATCGGTTAGAGGGAAAGGACAAAGAATGACGGCAGGCTTTTACCTACTCGGTGTGGTTTAGTCATCAATTTATCATTTCGTAAAATTGGTTTCAAAGCTGATTATTATCATTATTTTTTTAACTTATATAAGAGAATTGAGTAGCTTGAGTTTAGAGTTGAGAGAAATTGCAGCAAAAATTATTACTCAATTTGAAATCTATTAAGAAATAATTATTATGTTTTTTTAATTTATATTTTGTTAATGATTAGACATGCGTTTTATTTTTATGTATTCATTAATTTATTTCAAATATTTGTATAAATCCTATATATATATATATATATATATATATGAGAAATGTTACATCCACAATATTTTTACAACATTTTCACAACAAATCATAGGTGCTTAGTTGTTATTGGTTCAAATTTGAATTTAGCACTGGGATTACTTTTTTAACTCAATAATAACAATCAGTAACAACCTACCACTTAGGATTTGTTGTAAAAAATTTTTGGACATATCATCTCTCTCTCTCTCTCTCTCTCTTTATATATATATATATATATGTATGTATATATATATATATATCTTTATATAATTCTCATTATTAAATGGTGCATTTTTTTGTCCATGCTCTACCCCCCAAAGTAAAAATTTTGTTTCCATCTCTAATTTAATTTATTACTAGTCTCGTCATACACGTTTTGCCCGAATAATGAGACTTTTTTTTTTTTAATACGAACTTGGGGTAGTTTTTTTTTTTTTTTTATAGGAACATGGGGTAGTTTTGGTTGTGTACATGGGGTAGTGGAAAGTTTTATAAACATGGTAGTTTTTTTTTTTAATCAATTGACAATTTTAACCTCATTTTTATGTTTTAGGAATAATGATAATTTAATTAAATTATGGGTATTTTTGAAATAAAAAAGACAATAACTAACTTTCAAAATCCTTTTAACATATAGAGATTAAATCAAATTAATTCATGATTTTGATAAAAATTATAAAAAAAGAATTAGGGTATCTATCTTTTGGGATTATTGTTGGTAGATAAAAAATGGAGTTGTTCTTTATCACAGCATGACATATTTGGCACTAGAGAAGATTGCTTAGACAACTAGACAAGGTAATAAGAAGAAAAAGGATCCATAAAAGCTGACAGCTAAAACAGCATTAGATCACTTTACTCTACAGGCTAGCAGGCCGCTAAACAGTAGATGCAATTGATGCAATCGCTTAAGGCCCCTAAATAAAAAAAAGACCCTTACTTGTAAATATATATATATATATATAATATTTATCTATATATTTTAATTACAAAAAAAAATTAAGTACTTTTATTGATCAATAAATTGCATTAAATATACCACATTGTATCTTAAAATGCAGAATATTGCACAATAACAATGCACACAACTTAATAGGACAAGACTGCAATGTGGAGTCTTGTCCACAAGACCCAACACATCACAAGGCCTAAGTTAAGCTAGCCCCCACACGCCCCCACACTTATTAATAAGTTATCATTTTTTTTAATGCACACTCTTATTTTATCAATTATTATAAATTATCACGTCAATTAATAATTTGATGCATATTATATCAACTCATTTGTATTATAGTGATACTAATTTATTGAACCATGTAATAAATTAATTTTTATTTGAGCAAATTTAGACCTTAAAGTTTAAAAAAGAATCCACTTAAAATTTTTGCCTAAAGCTCCCAAAATTGTTGAGCCGGCCTGAGGCTAGTTTACACAAAAGTATACAAGCATAGAAGATGTATATGCATGAAAAGCAAGGCTAGGCTACCTAGAGGTTTCAACAAAGTGAATGCTGATAATGGACCTCTGTTTGAAGAAAAGAATATAGGCCTAGAGTAGGAGTAGTGTTTAGGGATGAGAATGATATAGGGTGAGTTTGGTTCAGCTTTTTAAAATTAGGTTTTTTGAAAAAGTGAGATTTTCAAAAAGTACAGTATGAAAAAGTGTTTTTTGAAAAAACTGAGTGTTTGGTAAAAGCTGTTAAAAAGTGTTTTTTGAAAAAACTGAGTGTTTAGCTAGCACATATAAAAGTGGCGATTTGAGTGGTAAATTACCAAAAAGGACAATATACATATAAAGTATTATGAAAGTATTGTGAAAATACTTTCTAAAAAATTATTCTAAAAAGTACTTTCAAAGTTTCTAAAAAAATTATTTTTTTCTCACCAATATTAACTAATAATAACCTACCACTTAAGATTTATTTTGAAAATATTGTGATAACATTTCTCAATTTTAATTTCTCATTCTATATTTTATTTTTCCCTTATTTCTTTACTTTTTTTTTTCATCCATATTTCCTTCTCTTTTTTTCCCCTCTATTTTTCTCCTCCACACATGTGCCATTCTCTTTTCTTTTTTCTTTTTTTTTTTTCTTCTTTCCCTCTTTATTTCCCTCCACACACGTACTCTTCTCTTTTCTTTTCTTTTTCCTTCTTTCCCCTTTTTTCCCTACTTCCTCCAGAACATTCTAGTTTCATTCGCAAAGCTCTTTTTTTTTTTTTTTCTTTTCTTTCTCTCTTACCACTCCGTCTACAAGTTTCTTTCCCTCTATCCCATCAAAACACACAAACTTAAAGGTCACACACACCACACCATTTGATTCTTATCAAACGAAGATAGAGGGGGAAATCACCAAGGGAGGAATGGGTCAGATCGATGCTTGATCTTTGCCTTCACTACCGCCTATCTTCCTTAACACGCCTCTGTCGTCTGATGATCTACTCTGCCTTCACCGTCGCCTGTCTTCCTCCCCACTACTACTTGATCTCTTCCCCACTGCCAACGGCATGCGGTAAAAATGGGTCAGATCTTCTTCTTCTTCTTCTTCTTCTTCTTCTTCTTTTAATTTCATTATTGGGTTTCTTTGTAAAAATGTGTTATAAACAAAGGGATAAAATTGGGTTTTTAAGAAATTTGCACAACGGTAACATGAAACGCTCCAGCTCTTTTTTGCAATGGAGCTCAAGGTTGCTTTTGCGAATTAGGCTTTTCCTTTACAAATGAAAACGTAGTTTTTTTAGAAAAAGCAACTTTAATATTCTTACCAAACGCACATTTTATTTATTTGGTTTCAAAAAGCGTGTTTCAACTTCTAAAAGCTGAAACAAACGGGCACATAATGTTGTCACGACATTAAGCCAAAATGAAAGTTAATTTCGTATAGAATTATTGAGAGGCATTCAATTTGGAAGGGACATATCTAATCAATGAAGCAAAGGGAGCTTCTATCAAAACAGAAGCAAAGGAAGCACTTAGAAGCCTGAACTTTCGAAAATGGTATATTTCCTATGTGGGTAGAAACGATAATAGTGACATATAGGGTCTGTTTGGATAGAACTTATTGTTGAAAACTGAAAACACCATAGTAAAATAATTTTTAAATGTATGAATAGTACTGCGGGACCCATTTTTAATAAAAAATTACTAAAAAAGTACATGCACAGTACGCGCACTGCGCACTTTGTCCCCCTAGCAGCAAAAACGAAAAAAAAAAAAAAAAAAAAGAAGAAGAGAAAACGCAATTGCTGAAAATGCAGCCACAATATAAGTTGGATCCAAACACATTCATAGAATACGTTTGGATTGGGCTGAATCTCCTCGCGTCTGGTTTTAGCTTAAATTTTTTTTTTTTGCAGACGCGCACTGGTCACTGTTCATTGACCTAAAATCACTTTTCATGGCCAGAGTTTTCATGAAAAGTGATTTTAGGTCAATGAACAATAATTTTAGGCGTGTGCAGTATTTTTTATCCATTAAAAAATTATTTTGCTACAATATTTTTCAGTTTTCAATTTCAATTTTCAGTTTTTAGCTATATCCAAACGGACCCATAGTGTAGCACATTATATGTTCAACATGTATAAAATATCAATGCATGGATGGAAGAAGTGCCAGAGTTTCCTGAAAGGCTTACATTAAATGATGTAACACACGTTAATAAATATAAAGCTCTGCTATGTCTTTTATATATATATATATAATATATATATATATATATAAAAGAGAGATCTTTGTTTAAAAAGAGAGAGAGAGAGAGAGACCAACCTTGGCAATCCTGTTTATAATAGTGCAGAATATAGATTATTATCATTTTTGGGTTGTGCTTGCTTTTAATAATTAAACAATAATCGTCAGTTTGGTTGAATAGGCTTGCAAAAGACCCATATCTATTAACCCGCCCAAGAAAATGATATATGGGTAATAAGAATACCAATCTGTTTTAGTTGAGCTCCTATCTAATTTTTACCAAATTCAACCGGATCATACCTACACTAGAACCAATCCATTGCAAAGTTTATGTTATAAAATTTTATTTTTATTTTTTAAAGACTCATTTTCAATGCATGTTTATGTACTAAAATATTTTTTAAATTTGTATATTATAGAAGATGATATTAATAATATTCTTGTCAACTTGACATGGAATTTTCAAATAGAAACATTTTCAGTATTGGATCTATTAATTATATTAAGTATTTTTTTGTAATTTCATCATAAATTTTCTTCATAATCATTTTATATTTATTTATTTACATAGTATGTTATAATCTTCAAAAAGCTCTATACATTTAGTTTTTTATATAAGTTTTTTTTTTTTGGTTGAGGAAAATAGTTACTCTATTATATGTGTTTTTTATTTTATGGAGTGTTTGGTTTGTTGTGATATTACATTACGCCGTAATATTACGTTGTTGTAATCTTATCTTAATATAATCTTAAATCTTAATATAAGAAAATAACATTACATTGTTTAAGAAGATGATAAGATTCCTTTCAAAAAAAAGAAGAAGAAGGTGATAAGATTAAGATAATGTGATATAATTTGTAATTTTAAATTATGGTAATGTTAGAAAAATAAAATAAACCAAAAACTTTAATGTCACGTCATCGTAATGTGCATTACATTAAGGACACATCACAGTAAACCAAACACCCTCTTAGCATATGTGAAATTAAAGACCAGTGGACTTCTAAAATTTATCACCAAAAGATAATCCAAGTTTAAGTTTTGAGTGTTTCCTTAGTTCTTTTATTTGTATTGAATGAAAAGATGAAAAAAATATATATATTAAAAATTACGTTTAGATTTCTTTTTATTCTATTATTTGTTTGCATGTGAAAAAATACGGATCATGACTTAACCAACCAATTGATGATTGGGTTTGAGTAATAAGAATAAGAACTCGTTGAGTTTCACCTGACTTAACCAACCAATTGATGATTGGGTATGAGTAATAAGAATAACAACTCGTTTAGTTTCATCTATTTTCTACTTGTGCCCATTTTGATTAGTATCCAACCGGGTCACACCTGAATCTATCGGATCCGACTCGTTAACCAAGTTTAAATTGGAGTATGGTGGTGCGGTGGAGTTTTAGGCTTTTAGGTTCCTGCATCAATGCTTGTATAATAGAAAAATACTACATTTTAGTCGATTAAGTTTAAAATTCACTTACATTAGACTATGCAAAATTGTGTATAAATATATAGTTGTTAAGTAACCTTGTAAATTTACATTGACACTATTTATTTTGCATTTCGGTTTTTTTAAGTATCCCAATAATGAAAGAAGTGAGTAGACGGTGGTTGTTGTATGTAAGAAAGAGAAACAATTAAAAAATAAAAAAATTTGATATTTTAATTAAACATGGTATAAAACAAATAATTTAATGCAGAGTGTTTTGTAAGGAGACAATATAAAATAGAAAAAGTAGATTTTTATATTAAAATAGATTGAAATTTTTACACGAATTGATGCAAATGCTCTAATTTATAATGTCTATGTAATAAAAAATGTGGTTTGGACCGGTAGTTGTGACATAAATGCGTTAATGCTTGGCCCCATAAGGTAGCCATGAACACACAACAATACTGCAATGTCATGTGATTTCACATGACAAACTTCCTCTTGCTTCAAGCAATCTTGCTTGCCAGCATCCCCATGTAGCTTACTTGTGAAATCAGTCTCTCAATTCAAATTTGACAGCCTAACTACCTAGGGTGAAGAAAAAGAAAAAAGAAGAGGATATATTAACTACAATTAATGGTAAAAGAGTACAAAGTATTAGCAGAAGAATCCTTAAGATTTTTAAGCTGTAACATGAGACTTTCAAGAGTTGTAGCTCCAACTCTAAGTGCCTAAATGTAACATGTAGCTTTGTGTAAAGGTAGCACGAAGATTTTGTTTTACATGTCTTGCTTTCATTGTTGTTAACCGAAAACAAGTCAAAAGTCTCAAAGCTTTATTGGGAGACAACTTCTTCTTTTGCTTTCCTTGGAATGTTTTCAAAAGAAAGCAAGTCTCAAGCAAGAGAGACTTTGAGGGGGTTGCATAAAGAATAGGTAGAGGTGGGTTTTGTGGGAGCAAAGAAGCCTGGTGACTAATGCAAAAAATGAAGAACATTGGGAGCAGTGGAAGACTGTCAACTGAGGAAAGTGAAGATGAGGATATCTCAAGGTTGGCCATATCTACATTCCAAGCTAAAGAGGAAGAGATTGAGAGGAGGAAGATGGCAGTGAAGGAGAAAGTTGAACTTCAGTTGGGACGTGCCGAAGAAGAAACTAGGCGCTTGGCACAGATTTGGGATGTAAGTTTTTTTTTTTTTTTTAAAGGAACACTAAACTCTTTAAATTCTCTAACTATTGCAGAGTTTTGAAGCTATGAAAAGGGAAAAAGAAACTTTATTTCATTGAACTTAAATTTTAAGTCATAACTCTTGATCAAAATTGTTATTCATTTGCCTTTTATCACACAATCTATTAGGAGCTGGAAGTACTTTCAGATCCTATGAGAAAAGAAGTGGCAGCTGTACGTAAGAAGATTGACATGGCTAACAGGGATCTAAAGCCGCTGGGGCAGAGTTGCCAGAAAAAAGTATTTGCTTCTATAACCATTAGTCTTCCTTTAAATCTCATCGTTATCGATTTGAATTGTTTCATGTTGCCTTTCTCTGAATATATCCTAGCTTGCACACCGCATGTATCTTTCTTTTTTTTTCTCTAGTGTTTTTGGAAAGTTTATATTATATAGTTTTATCATCACTGTGAGTTTTGCATGTTGATTGGTTGGCTATAGGAGAAAGAATATAAAGAAACCCTGGAAGCTTTCCAAGAAAAGAACAAAGAAAAAACTCAGCTAATAGCCACATTAATGGAGGTCAGTTACAAACTTGACATTTTACAATGAGAATTACAACATTCTAAATGATGCTCCTCTTTTTATCCAAAAAAGAAAAAGAAAAAATGCTCCTCTTGGATTTCTTCTTTACATTTTCAGAAGTTTCTCCCCTACCCCATTTTTCTAACCCAATTTTGTTTTTCTTTTTACTTGTCTTGTTCGTGATCTTATTTCCAGTTGCTGACAGAGAGTGAGAAACTGAGGATGAAGAAACTTGAGGAGCTGAGCAAGAATGTAGAATCCATAAATTAAGATTTACAATACTAATGGGTGGTTTTGCTTGTGAGTCTGTACTAGATTAATTTCCAGAATGGTAGGTGTTGATCTACCTTAAAAATTTCTTGTACTACGAGAATTACATCATGCCATGTCTAAATAGGGTCTGATAAGCACTGAAACAGTCATGCAATAAAATAATGTCATTATGCAGATACACATTATTGTTACCTCGAAATGTTGCCCTATGCATGTTATGGTATTTTCAAACCAAGGTTTCTTATTCATCCAGGAGACAAGCAAACTTGCAAGTTAATGCATGTTATACTATACAAGGTTCTACACTTCATCTATAGCCCAAATGGTTTTTATTCGTACTTAGCATATCCTGTTACAAACTAATTTTTATGCAACAAGATTGAATGTATTCATCAATTTTACACTCTTTTTGAGTACCAAGGACTTTAACATGTTATTAAAGAAACTTAAGTGGATGGCTGATGGGCTAATGAGTGTTAATCCAAACTCAGACAGAATGTATAATACTTCTAATAACCTTTCCGTGTTGACAAATATAAGAAGTTTCACAACCATACACCTTTCTGCAGCAAAATCTATGAGAAGTTAGGCTGACACAGTTCTACAATTCTCAAAATTGCCAATCTAAAAATACCAAAGCATCCTACTGATAAATCTGCACCTGGATAACTCTGATATGTCATGATATCGTAGCACTACTGACTACACCATTGTGTGAGAAAGGACAATTTTCATTAAAAAAAAAAAAAGAAGATTGAGGACAATTCAAGACGGTAGCAAATTACAAAGCACGTTGTACGGCACACTGAGACAGGCAAGATTTATAGGACTTTATAATGAATAGGTATTACAAATTTGTATTCAAGCAACACATACACACGCAAAAAAAAAAAAAATAACTGTTTGTGCAAGGACTAATGGTTTGAGGTAGTTCCAAGAAGAAGACTCTCCCAACATATTTCATGAGATAAGGAAATCTAGGACACCATTAGGCAATCTTAATTTATTTTCTTATAAAGGAAGACTCCCCATATATTAACTAATCAGAAAGAATCTGTTTGTACTCCGTGAGCAGCAATGGGAGATCATCCATACGTAACTGGAAATCATCAAAGAAGTTGTGATCAATGAAAGAAGAGGAAAATATGGAAGTAAAGAATTTGAATCACACATTGCACTAAAGCATGAGTAAATAAGGCAAACCACGAAGGATAATTTAGATGAAAGTTATATTCAATCAGTACATTAATTAGTCCAGCATGTAAACCATGTATAAATATTAAAATAAAATTTTTTCGTTAGTGAAACATTAATTCAGAGAGCAAGATCACTATATATAATGCGGATTCGCACTCGCAAAATGATTTGTGTATTAAGGATCATTTAGGTACTAAAATGCATGGTGGACAAATATTAAAAAATTTATATGTAAGAATAGAGCATGACTTAATGCCATCTAGATATCAAAATCACCCAAGCCCTATAAAAAATTTGTACAGCCGTCCATAACATCCAAATTGTTTTCTTGCAAGAGAATAGATGGGAGCATGTATATTCAATAAAGGGTGTCATATTTTTCCCAGCAAAAAGTAGCTTAGGCCTAAATGCATAACAAAGATCCCCATGATGTTGGTATGCATCATAATGAGGGTCAGTTGAGGGAAATGAGTTCATTAATTAAATACCTTGGGCATGATATACCCAGACATGAGTACATCAGAGCGAAGGTGTTCCTGGATCCCCATTCCAATCGGTCACTGAGTACTATTGAGGGTGGAGATAAGATAAGGTGGTGTTTGTGGTCGAAGGGGGATATTGACATAAAATCCTTTTATGGTGCATTGAGGGGATCTAGCTCTATTACTTTTCCTTGGAAGGGTGTGTAAGCTCCACTTCGTGTCTTTTTTTGTTTAGACAGCTGCATGGGGGAAGGTTCTCATAACAGACCATTTGAGGAAAAGAGGCTTCACTATTATGGATTGGTGTTGCCTTTGTAGATGTAATGGGGAGAGTGTGGATCATCTGCTCCTACATTGTGGTGAAGTATCTCAGTTATGGAGCTTTGCCCTTAGATCTTTTGGTGTTTATTGGATTCTACCTATGAGGGTTATCAACTTACTGGCCAATTGGAGGAATTGGTTGGGAAAGCATTCTTCAAATGTTTGGAATTTGGACATTGTGTGATGTGGATTATTTAGAGGGAGAGAAATAATAGCATATTTGAAGATTAGGTGTTTTCTAGGGATAAGCTCTTAGGTTTGTTTGGGACCACGTTGTTTGATTGGTCTCGTGAATGGGGATTTACTTCTTCAAAATCCATTACACTGTTTTTAGGTTCACTGTCTTCTTGTACATAAGTTGTTTTGTTTTCCTTTATTGCTTGTACAGATTTCCTTCGTTTACTTCATCTCTTTGATGGAGTAGTTGCTTTTTAAAACAAATTTTTCTTACCTATCAAAAAGATATACCGGTTACACTCTCTCCCCCTCTCACTCTCCACCAAATCATTTGTTTCTTATTTTGCAGAACTTCTCTCTAATTTCTCTGCTTTGATGGCTCTAAACTTGCTAAGCTAATCTCAAACCACTTGCAATTGGCTAGGGTCATCTGCATTCCTACTAAGCACTGAATTGGATATGATCTAAAAAGTTCCTCCACAAATCCAAATGATGTTAATGGGTCCAGGCATCTTAATACTAGAATGATGATTTAATTTGACAAACCAAACACACCACAGGGAGGGTCCACAACAATATCTGATTAAAAAGTAAAATGGAAAAGTATATTTGAGGCATATTCCTCCATTCCAAAGCAAGAATTATACATCTAAATTTAAATTTTTTACGTTTTATTTGTTAGAAAGTCAAATATTGACCATGAAAAACCAAATAAAAATTAATACACTGAGCTCTTAATGACATGAATATCGTATCTTTACTTTCTATATGCATATTGATGGTGCGGCATGTCTGAATAGGCATTTGATGCTTTTTTTATTTCATCCAAAAAAAAGTTACTTAAATAAAGCTTCTAATACCTACATGCATGGAAAATAAAGGTGTCAGCCCAAAGTCAGCTCAAAAAGAAAAAGGAAAAAAGAAAGACTTGGGTCTAAAAGCCTTGCATGGTTAATACCTGAGAGGCATTTTTAATATGATAAAACCGATAAGCATCTTTTCCAAGCAAACCAACTTCAGCAGAATGCAGATCAGATCCATCATTAGCCCTGTCACTGTTAAAAACCAGAGAACCAGGAAAAGGATTACTTGAACTAAGTTCTGAGGTAGAAAAATCAACCAAATACAGGTGTGAAGCACTCAACTTGCATTGAAAACCCTCAAGGATAAAGCTGGAGAGATCATACAACAGTGAAGAGAAAAAAATTTGAAGGACATCTCTATGCAAAGTTCAACTGATATGCACCCAATTTAAAAACAGAAATGCAATTATTGTTGTTAATGTTATGGATAATAGTTGCAGGCTGAGATGGCCAAGAAAAGTTTAGGAGTCTTTCATGTTAATGCCTCTAATATTATGATGCTTTTATGGCAATCACCCTGTTCTGAAATTTCTAGAACAATCCTTCATTTTGACAGTGGGTAGTACAATGACTCAAAACACTAAATCAATCTATGCCTTTGAATGTACAAGCTGTTGTCATCTTCCACAAAAAAAAGATAGGGGTCGTTTACTTGGATTCCATAAGGTCACTTGAAAGCTAGAGAAAGTAAAAAATTGCTCCCCTTCCCACACCCCCCCCCCCCCCCCCCAAAAAAAAAAAAAAAAAGGCACAGACACTCTATTTCAAGTTATCACTTGCATGGCTATAAGATAATCTAGCTTTGAGAGATGTCAGCTGTTATGATTAAAGTGAACATAAACAAGTGATGGCGCAAAAACTTTTTTCTTACAATTGATGACGGGCTATCAAACGTTGGTAGTCACGAAGCAAGGGCCCAAACTCCTTAAGTGGTATAGACCTTGGTATAGCCTTCCTCCAGTGATCACGAAGTGCTTCAATTGCCTTTTTACCACCAAAAAAAAAAAATTTCAGTTAAAAAAAGCTAAGAGGTTAATAACAAAGTAAACCAAATTTTCTTCAATTTGTTAAACCTGCAAATTACTAGACACTCTTTCTTCAGACAAACTTGATGCTAGTTCAAGGAATTCTTTGTCTTCCAACTCATCTACAATTGGAAACCCAGGACTAGGGAGTGAAACTGAAATTTCTAATCTTCTTTGCAACTCTGAGACAGCAGATTGTTCCCTTTGGCTTCCCTGTCCAACATATGGAAAGATTATTCCCATGATTAAAATCTTAAATTTAACTAGGTACAAGGTGGGCTGCAAAAATAATCATAACACATCAAAGGAATATTGAACTAAAAAGGATGAGAACAAAATTGATTTTGGTTCAAACTCGATTTTGGACCAAAAGCTTAAATGTTGTTTATGTAAAGGGAAATTTGTACTTAGAAGGATGAGTATAAACTTAATTTTGGTTCAAAATTTTTTTACATAACGGGAATTTAAATTGAAATTTTTAAGAATGTCCATACAAATGCTTAAACTTGTAATCATACCATGATTTAAACTTCAACTAGCATTTGGACTTTGGTTGATGCAGAAATTCCATAAATTTATAAACTTTGTGTATGTTCCAAACCACACTACCAGAATGGATCAATGACATAAGATGCACCAGACCAAGAGTTCTCAAAACAATACATTTATCAAAGGGCCAATTTCCTTATATGTGCTCTCTCGTCTGCATAAGTTATGGAACATGTCACTATAGACATTGGCATCTGATGCATATCTCTACTTTGTTGCAATTTTTTTTTTTTGGGTTACCAAAAAATTGAAATTTAACAAGTTAAACTATTTTTTTGTTACCATTTATTGCAATATCATAGTTTGAAAGTTCAATATGAAATTGGCAAAAAGATTCAGTCTACTTGAAACAAAAACAGGATAAGGAGATTGCTTGAGCTCCTTGGTCACCAAGCTCAATAGAAAACGCTAGGTGTCATTAAAAGCAGCAGCAGTTATACCTCGAGTGCAGATTGGACATTATTATTTGCTATTGCAACATCCTTATTTTCAGGAATATCATTGGGTGGAGATGCAGTGAGCCGCTTTGCAATAGGGTCCTCTACAAAACAAGCAGAGTTGACAAAAATTTATTCCACATAGAATCTGCAGAAGTAGAAGTTGATCCATTGGCTTAAATATAATCAAAACCTGTTTGACTTGGGGCCTGGTCATCATTAATTGAAAACCTAATTTCAATTTAATAATGTTACATGAAAACACAAAACTTGCCCTCCACACCATTCTTATAGAGGGGGGTGCCATTTGAGGTAGAGATCATTGACAAAAATACTTCTAGTCAAATTGTTACGATGGGAATATGCACCTAACCACACCATAAAGTGTGATATAATAAAATAAAATGACATTGCATACAACATTATGCAATTCCTTACAGAGTAGGAAGAAGATTACAGTGCCTGACCATCATAACTGAAAAACCTAACTTCAATTTTATAATCATATGTTGTATAATAAAAGTTGGGTCCTCCAAGCCGTGGTTAGGCAAGTGTCCATCTTCTCTATGCAACAAGTAACTACAATCTCCTTGCGCCAAGTGGCTGCCCTTTATTAAAGACATGAATAAATTACATAATTCCCCTATAATTAGTGGTTATTACAAATTAGTCCCTAAATTTTAACTAGAATCATTAACTTTTTTTAAATTGTTACAATTCACACCTCTCAATTTGCCTCTATTAACTAAAAATAACAGCTATTCGTATAAGTTATGACTAATACACCTTAACATATCCATTTCATGTGAAACTATAAGACCTCTTGTAGACTAAACGAAAATAGTAAAATTGCGTAATAATTGGTCATTTAGTTATTGGTGCCTCTTTTTTCTTTTCTTTTTTTGCCAAAGTTTATTTTTTATTTTTGATAATTCGATAGTTAACACATGTGGGAGGTGGGGGGGGGGGGGGGGTGTGCTTAATCCTGGATGTCTTTGTTGGAAATTCCAGAAGGTGTCAATTAAACTGCAAGGCTCTTGGCCTATTGCCAAAGCTTCAAAACGTTATAAAAAATACTAAAAACATAATATTCAACTACCAATAGTTTTTAGAAATCTAATATAAGTTTCAAAATGTATATTATTATAATAATCTGCTTTAATTTTTTATTTTAATAATAAAAATTTGGGTTGTACAAGTCGTTCTTGCATTATGTGACTCATTATAAGTATATTAAAATTATTAACATAGTTTGCTTTATGTAAAGCTCTATTATCAATTTTTTAAAAATTAAAAAAAAAAAAAAAAAAAAAAGAAAAAAACTACTTTGATTAAAAACAAATTATCAAAAAGTTTCAATTTGTCATGTAACTTAAAACCATTATTATATTATTTGATTTTAACTATATTATTGAAATATTTTCTTTAGTTTAGATATGGTTCTTAATTAAGCAATGCATCATGAGATTGGTTAGAGATATTTACTCAATTAAATAGCCCCATCCCCTCCCCACCCCAGGAGCACTTGAACCTGGGTCCTAAAACCTCCCCCCCACCCAAGCCTTATGGCTTAGGGAAGTACCAACTCGCCCAGCATGCCAGTGCATCATTCGTGCTAACAGTAGTGTTACATAAACCAAATAACTAGACATAATCAAGATTCATAAAAATCAATCACTTGCATAACATATTTTGGTAATTCAAAAAAATCCCCTCTAGCTAATCATTATGATAGAAAATGAATGTAATCTAAAGAGGAAATGATATTGCATACAACATTCTGTAAATTCTCCAATCAAAAGATGTGTTGGAGACAAATTGATGTATTATCAAGAAGATTTTGTCATACAAGAATCAAATTAACGGTTTGGATGTTTAGAAATTATCCCAGTGAAAATCTGAAAAGAAAAAAGGTATCATTTATCAAACAACAACCAAATGACTCAATAAATAAAGTATTTCAAAGCAAATCGGTACCTTCTGGGACCAACCACCACAGATCACCAAAGGTTGATTTGCCATCAAACCCACCAATTAGTAGATGACGTGAACCAATAGACGTCATAGAGTGGTATGCCCGAGCAGCAGGGGGCTCGTTGCCAGTCGGTAAGCGCTTCCATTGTGCGGACACTAATTGCCAAAAAGAAAAACAATTTTTTCAATAAACAACTACATATGAAACAGTAATTTCTATAGCTTGTTTCACCCATGCTAGCAAAATTTCACTGATGAAATGCTGAAACTGGTTTTACAGGTGTTGCTGTTATTATTATTATTATCATTTCTTGATAGAAAAAAAAGAAGTAAAAATCAACATGTGAAAGTTGCAAGCATAATGGAAGCGCTGTTATTATCCATCATAGTATCCACTTTTCAGTTCTGCTGGTAACAAAAGGACCATAAAAAATACAGTCATACACCATGTTTCTTCATCAAAGAAGTCTGTAAGTTACACTTTGTGTGTTGCTTATTTCTAAAACAAGTTATGAGAAATCTTTGTTACAACATTGGGGCTTTCCCATGAAACCAAACAATGCATGCATTATTGTCAGATAATCAAAACCATTTTTGGCTACAACACATTTGAACAGCCCCACTAGGTATCTTGTGAGATGCATGTCCATGGAGAAACCATGTAGAAAAAAGAGAAATGTTGCCACTAATGTCCTTTAATCTATAGTCCTGAAAATGACCTCTCTCACACCACTATTTTTTTTTTTTTTTTTTTGAATTTAAAAGGTGCAATGTAATTTCACATGTAAATGTCACACTTCGAAGAAAACTGTTTATAAAATAAAAACAAACAACTTCATACATGTAATAGTCAGAATATCTATAGCATAAACAATATAGAAGGTTCATTAACATCATGATAACACATCCAGCACATATCTGCTAGGAATCCAATCAGAAAAGTTGTAAAGCACTCACCCCGATCTAAAACAATGCTGTCATTGTAATAAATGTCATAACGACTCAACCAACCACCAGTCCCATGACCTCCAAATAACAACAGCTGCAAAGAAAAAATTTTAGCAGTAACATATAAGGAACTATAAGGGAAAAAGTTTCAGCATTGACAACACATGAACAGAAATCAACAAGGAGAATATAAAGGCTGCTGAAGATGTCATTACATAGTGCCCTCCGGAGGTCACAGTATGACCACAGCGAGGAGAAGGAGCTTGACCTGGGAGCTTCAACTGGGTCCATCCAGGTGTTTCATTCTCTTCCTTCCACAACAAAGAAATGACATAAATTCAATTTAGTTTACAAAAGAACTTCTAGAACTATTTTTATTATTCTCTAACACTCAAGAACTGACTGAGAAATATCAATTCAAAAAAAGCATATGCAGGCAAGGATTTCTTATAAGTAATTATTAGAAGACAGAAATACACCTCATTGTCAAATAAACATGGACTTCTCCACAAATTAAATTCAGAGAATAGTTTCTTAATAGTATTTATCAGAAACAAATTTACATGATGCATCCATTAATCTATAGAAGAGATTCATTCATTTTACGCATCTTTTGGCAGATGGCTTTGTACACTGAGATTCCAACCACTGCTTTCAACATGTTTATTGTTCAAGAATATTTCCAAATTTGGGCCACATTGGATTTCTTGTGTGTATATATCACTCATCAGTGTTATCATGTTCCATGTAGCGTTGGCAGGTAAACTCCATCACATAGATTGGGATCTATATCTACCACATGAATGGAAGTCTAACACCAGAACTGTGTATGACATTACTTTTAGGAATTCATGATCTGCCATATCATTATGTAATTATAACTGCAATACATTGCAATCATTCTATTCACAATAATGGATTGGTACCTTAGTCACAGTATCTTTTCAAGATAGGTAATCTTCCACATGTTTTGTAAGGGAACTAAGAATATAATGTTGATATACACTTGATCTGGAACTTGTGGAATAATATATTAAGAACAAAGAAATATGTAACCCAAATGAAATTATGAAATCAAGAAAAAGAGATTTGCCCAGCATAATGCAAAGCAAAGCTACATGATATATGCCACAACACCACTAACATCAATTTATTTGATGAAAATTTTAGAATATGTTCAGATTACTAAAGAGGATTAGAAAAAAAGGGAAGAAAAAAAGAAGAAGAAGAAAACAAAAGTAACTATTAACCTTCTTCAATAAGACCCTTCAAGCCCCATAAATCACCCATAATTGGCCCACCACCTCCTATTTAAGTCAAGAAAAAGCAGCCGTGTCAGTTACAAATATCTTAAATGAACACAAGCAAGTAAATAACCTACTATATAAGTATAATTCTGACAGCAGCACCCAAAAAAATTGAAATGTAATTAATTTAAACAGTCTTTATAATAATTCACAGCATAGATGCCTTTAGTAACAGAGATATGAGAAGTATCTGAAATGACAAAGTTGATAACAATGGTATCAAATGTACATCTCTCCGCACCCTCACAAAAAATGGCAACTTTTGAATACAATTTTTTTTTGATAGGTAAAGAAAGAAGCAAGAAACAAAGAGAAAACAAAATTTTAATCAAGATGAAAATTTTAAATTCAATAATGACTCATCACCAAACATTGTTTCTAAGCAATTATAAAACCTAATCCCTATGTGAGCAGACAGAATGCTACTTCACCTCTGCCACCATAGACAAGCAACCTTTTCTCCACCATAGTAGCCGTGTGGCCACATCTAGGTGGTGGTAATGATCCAGATACCGACAGCTCCATCCATTCTAGTGATACTGTTTCACAGAGCAAATCACATACAATCTAATTTTAGTTTCCACCATTATAAAACATTCTCTCCTTAAATTTTTCAGGAAGAGAACATAAAATAAATCTGAAAAGACATAGAAAAGAGGTTACTTGTGTCCAAGACATACACATCTGATAACCACCTTTTACCATCCCAGCCACCATACCTGCACTCAATCACATCTTGCTTTATATAAAGTTGTGGAGAAAATCATTCCGCTTTTTTGTTTTTTGATAAGTCAAATACCTAAGATCTACAACAGTTATTTGATGAATAATGCTGCAGAGAGAAATATTGACACTCACATAACAATTTTCCGGTTCCCAATGGCTGAAGCTGCAGCAAAATCTCGTGGCGAAGGTAAGTCACCAAAACTGGTGAGCTCAGACCACTGCCATATATCTGGAATTAACATAACTTCCATAAATCCCCATAAGTCGTAAAACAAGCACTAGTATATGAATTTTGTGACACATCAATCATTACTATGTTTTCCTGAAGCTGCTATATAAGATTCTTACCTGTATCTAGAACCCAAAAGTCACCCAACCTGAAAATCCATCCTCAGCATTAATAACAAGACTGAATTTAGAGCTACAAAGCACAAAACCCATTGATAGCAAACATAAAGTAGAGCACGTGCACAAACCTTTTGCTACCATAACGCCCACCAAAGATGAACATGTGACAATCAATTGCAACAGCAATGTGAAATGCCCGTGGGCTTGGACCTACCTGGTCCTCAGACCCACTTCCAGTGCACTCTGGCTGAAACCAAAGTTTGTTATCTGAAAATAAAAATCCAAGGATTGAGAATCTGGAATCACATTCAAACCACCCCCCCCCCCCCTTCTCCCAAAAAAAAGTCTGGGCAAAAAAGTCAAGCAGCTCTTAATTAATGTATGCTAGTGTATCCTCTGTCTCTTTCTCTGAAACACACATGCACACTCCCCAAATACAGTCACTATATTAACATATTGTAGCTAGGGTGAATAAAAATTCATGAAAGAGACCCACAGGCTCCAGGCTAAGTCTTCAATTTGGAACCATAACTAATTCTCTCCTGGGAACAATAATACCCTAGGGGCCAGGGTGCCCCAGAAGAGCAATACAATCAAGAAGCCCAAAATTAATGCATGTTTATATCCACTTTGTCTGTCTGAAATTCACATTAGGGCTAGTCAAGCCCACCCAAGCACGAGCTGCGTGACCAATGCTGCCTGACCCAGACCAAGCCAAAGGCTTGTGGTTGACTTGGAGGGCCAAGGCAAGCAGGCATTAGGGGGTAGCTTTTAATTTCTTTGGGGTTTCAGGCATGTCTCGTGTGAGGTAATTGAAAACCTAGGGACCCCAATCTGAGCGAAAAATTTATATATTTAAGATTGATGAACCCAATCCTTCTCTCTCTGTGTAGTGACAAACATGTAGATGGTCTTCCTCTACTTTCCCCTTTTTTTTATTGGTAAGTTTTCGCACACACCAAGTGGGATTTTGAACCCTGGCGCTTACCCCCCCCCCCCCCCCCCCCCCCCCCCCACACCCATTTTCCTTAATCTATTTGGCTTGTGAGAAAATGGGTAAAAAATGAGAGAAAATATCAAATTCCTTACAACCCGAGATTCAACTGATAACCAACCATCCTATTAACACTTGTTCACAGGTGGTTACACTCATCTTGTCAGTCAAACAACAGATGGAGGCATCCTTCACATGAAAGGATTCAGTAGACTGGTAATTTGACAAACACCCCCCCCCCCTCTGAAATCCAAGCCCTAACAATCTGTGATCTCCCTTAACTCACATACACACCAAATAGAAAAAAGGACAATCTTTACATTTGTCTGGTTTGGGTAATCCATTTAGGAGCATCATATGAGAGCTTTTTTTTTTATTGGAATGCACCCAGTGGGTCTTGAACCCACAATCTTATCCTCCACCTAGCACTTTCAAGGGGAGGAGGTGCCAATTGAGCTAAAGTCGCCTACTTCCCCCTAACACCCACCCCCCCCCCCCCCCCCCCAAAAAAAAAATTCTCTCTAGTTATAATGCTATCATCTAAGAGATTAAAAATCTCGTGACTTTTCGCCCCTCCATTTATTTATAAGTAAATTTTGGCTCCAAGAAGAGAGGAAACATGTGATTCAAACTAGTCCCTCTGCTTCATGTGGCATAGTCCCTAACTAATTGTGCTACCCCGGCCCCTCCAATAAAAAATTACAATTTTTTTAACATGTACAAGCATATTTTCGGAAAGCCTTAAGTACAAACCTATCATAGCAAGTCTTCAACAAGTCTATTGCTAATTTTTACTTGTATAGGCTTGTCATTACTAACATGACAAGTTTGTCACACTAGCTCTATAATAACTAATAAAAGTGGGAAACAACAACAACCAAATTTCTCTCCTCGCGCTTTGCTTCTCATCATTGCCCATGACTCCACAGTTATACTAGTACTCAAATCCGGAAAATCATATTCAAAGTTGAGTTCCTTTTTCTTTTTTTAGTTTGGCTTCATTTTTGCCGTACTGATTTTTTTTTTTTTTTTTTTTAAACACAACCTATGATCACCTATAATATAAAATTAAGAAAAGCAAAAAAAAAAAAAAAAAAAAATTGAACAAAACAGTAATATTAGAAATACCCAGAAAGCTAAATCCAAAGAATTTGAAAGAATGATAAGGAAAACACAGATTAAGAACAAAGCCAAGATCAGAACAAGAAAAGAAAAGAAAAAATAGTACCAACATCGTAGACCACAATATCGCTGAGAAACTTCTTGTCAACAAGTCCACCGAACACGACCACCTTCGATTTGCCGATGTTGACCGCGGTGTGACCACTGAGAATATCCCAAAAAAGTCAATCAAGAAGCAATCTTGGAAAATAATACAAAAATGTCAAAAACACAGAGAGAGAGAGAGAGATAGAGTTTGTGTGAGTGCCTGCGAGGTTGGGGAGGAGTGCCACCGAAATCAGCAGAAGAAGCTCGAACCCAGTAATGCATTTTTTGTCTTCTCTCTCTCTCTCTCTGAGTGAGTGTGTGTTTCGATGGCTTTTTTGTGAGTCTTCACTGAATGGTCCAAAGGTTTCAATGAAGAAGCAGTTATCAATCCAAGTTTTTCACAAATTTTGCCTTTCAGGGCTGAATGTGATCATTACACTCCGACACTCTATTGCACCAATAAAATTCAACAGTTGAGTTGTGAAAATAAATTATATTTCACTATGCATTTTTTTTTTTTTTCAAGTATCATGATTTATTTTATAAATTTTTATATGCACATATATAAATAAATTCTCAAAATATTTTTATAATTATTAAGGTTTCAATTTATTAAGGCTTCAATAATAAATATGAGATTTAGACCAAATAAATCTATACTACTATTTAAGTGGCTGCTCCTGTTTGGACCGGATTTTTTTTAAATTCTAAAATACCCCTACATCTCTATATTTAAGTAGAGACAAAATTAAAGGACAATTCGGTAAAAATACAACTCTGATTTCCACTAAAAAATTACCTAAAAAATAAGACCACTCACAAATTGATTTTTAAATTTATTTATCCACTTATAAATTAGATTCTCAAAATAAAAATTATATATAAAATAAAAAAGCTTTTTTTTTTTTTTTTGGCTACAACAACTAAAAAAGATATAAAATAAAAAAGCTTAATTTTTTTCTTGGCTATGACAACTAAAAAAGAAAAAACACGTCTAACTCCACTCTTCTGGTCATCCACCGAATCTAATTGAACATTTTAAAACCAGCATTGCTTATACATTCTTCACAATTGTTTTAAAAACTGGTTTACATTGAATTGGTGAATGAAAAATGAAATGGTCAAATCTAAGAGAATGTTTAAATATTTAAGGAGCAAATGTATAGTTTCTTTATTGGTTGTTAGTTTGTTTAAAAAATAAAACAATTATGTTATTGTGATTTGTGAGCATCTTAACAATTTCTTTGTGTTCAAAACAGTTGTAACTTTTTTTTCTCTTTATTTCAGGTTTACTTATTCACAATTTTGTTGGATTGCATAAAAGTCGAATTGGTTGACTACATGACTTCAAGGAAGATTTGAAGTAATTATTATTTATGTATTAAAAATTAACTATGTAAAACAAAGACCCTACTTATGTCCGTATCTATCTATCAATGTCTAATATTCATATTCTACTTAAGAAACAATTTCTACATAATATGTTCCTTATTAATTGTTTTGTTAAATTAATATTCCAAGTGATTTTTTTTTTTCATAAAAATATCAATGTTATATATGAGGAGATTCTTTCCATAGCTAAGTCGAGAGATGTGATAGGATTTTGCAATGCTTTGATTATTGAATTTTTATGGAATACTGGCTATTTTTTGGGTAATGATTAATTTAGAACATTTATTATAATTTGGGGCTATTACATTTTCCAATAACAAAAAAAAAACGTAGGGGTGTGATGAGTATTACATTTAGCTATGTTTAATGACATGGACTAAGCCTTGATTATTATTTGAGCCCATCTTGGTCTTTTCAAAATCAGCCCAATTCTCTTGGACTAGCCCATTTAGTGTTTCATTGAAACGTTTGGCTCTATGTCTTGTAATTGGGCCACTAGGAAGTGACAAAGGGTCATGTACAAATTCAACTCCATTTTCACGTGTATTATCAGCATGACTAGCTCCTTGATTTGCATCACTCTGAGCACGCGCGTGCTCAGAGGCTAGTGTATAGTAACGTGTGTAAACTTGGGTCTTCGAGCTTCGATTTGAGTTGCTGCTACCCATGAGGTTACCTAAATGTACCATGAGGTGTGGGACCATGATTGCTACACGCAAGCTCTTTTTTTTTTATTCCTAAAAAAAAAATGTATTGTAAAAAATTAAAAATGTTAAAATATTTTGTCTTTGTCACAATATTCTCACAATTATGAAGATATAAAATAAAAAAAAAATGTTAAAAGTAGTAATCCTCTCTCTACTACTTTATCTTTTATTTATAGTGTTTTTTTTTTTAGGTGGGGGGGGGGGGGGGTTGTTTGATTGATTCAGGAATAGGATATTATGCGGGGAGCTTCTCTATCCTCCCAATTTTTCCCAGATTTGTGCAATGGAGGTCACACTAGAGAGGTCTGTTGCTATGGGATAAGAGTATGAGAGAAGAGCTAAAGAAAAAGGAGTGATCGTGAATGAAAAAATTAAAAATAAATCTGTTAGGTAGTGTCTCAATCAAATTAGCACAGTTTCTTACTTAATTTACAATATTGCTACTCAAACCTATTATTTAAAAACTGAAAACTGCTCCCTAAGAGTTCTCTAAATAGTACCATTCATATTTATTAAACTCAGTGCAAACCTAGCCCATTGGTCAAACCGGAAACTCGGTGACTTGACACCTAGATTGGTCTGGGAGTTTTAATGGACCTTTCTTCATAAGATCCAGTCAAAGTTGGCAGCTTGGGCTTGTGAAATTTACATAGGTCTACTTTATTGCCTTTTTTATATATTGTTTTATGGGTTATAATATAATAATTTTAAAAAAAAAACTTAAAGAATTAAAAAAAAAATTGCACTTCTTTGTCTACTTACCTACCTCCATGGCTCTCATTCTATCAAAGGACTACTATGTTATTGTGAAACCTTGATTTTGAATTATAATTGGTAGTTTAATTTAGGCATATGCCTATTTTTTAATTTACTTTATGTTATGATTTTTTTTTTTGAGACAAATGATAGAAAAACAGTTATGTTATGATTTCTTAAACATATAAATATAACTATATATATATATGTATTTTTTTTTAAATTTTATTTGACCATACAGTTCTACCAGTAACCTACTAGTTGAACTAGTGTCCCAGTGATCTGAGTCATAAACTAGATCAACATCCAGACCGTATTTAATAACCATGGTATGAATATTGTATAGACCACGATATTACTGAGAAACTTCTTGTTGACAAGTCCATTGAACACAACCACCTTGATTTGCCGATGTTGATCGCGCACTACAAAAAAGTGACCCATAGTGGCATTTCAAAATTGTTGCTATAGGTCTTAAAACTACTGCAATAGGTCCAGTTAGGCTATGCCAACGCTTTTTATGTTGGCACTTTCAAGTGTCAACTTAGAAGTGACACAATAGTCATAGGTGGGCTATACTGGCACTTTTCAAATCACCGGTATAGGTCCTTGCGGTTTTGTGAAGCAATACCGGGGGTTTTTAAAACTGCACTTTTGCCTTCTCTCTCTCTCTCTCTCTCTATATATATATATATATGGCTTTTTGGTGTCACTTATTAGTCTAAGGTTTCAATGAAAAAGCAACTATCAATCCAATTTTTTCACAAATTTATTTCGCAATTTGTTGTGTGTTGGGTTAAGATAGCTTAACCCCGACTAATTAATTCAATTATCCAAGTTGATTAATTATGTCAAATTAGATGTAAATTGTGGAGGCATCAACAAATCATCAAATAAACTAAATGTAGCAGAAATTAAATAAACACGATGATTTGTTGACAAATGAGAAAAACCTTTTGCAAGGCAAAAATGACACCGAGTGAATTTAAGGTCACCACTCCTAAGGATCTACTAATCAATAATTAAGTAGTTACAAGTATGAGAAATCTTGCCACTACCTTGGCCTATTCCAAAATATCAACCTATAGTTGAGCCTTTGCTCCAATACCTAATTAGATTTGATTTTGTGGTAGTCTATTGAGGTACAAATTTTCGGGTCCTAATTTCTTTAGCCCACTCACAAAAATACCAACACAAGCCTAAGAATTTTTTTGAAGCCCACATAAATATTTCCCACATATTACTCAAATACTCTTCATGATATTGGGTTCCCACAAATATTCCTTATATATAAGCCCTATAAATTACCTTGGGTCCTCTCACAAATATTACCCATTACATCCCACATATTATTCAACTTGGGCTTTCATTAAAATACTCATCACATTATTACCAAGATGTGGCCACAAAATTATACTTTCTCCACAAAAAAAAAAGCCCAAAATCATTTAACTTATGGGAAAACCCCAAAAAGCCCAACAAAACCCTTTACAAAGCTCATTGCTACACGGTACCTCTAAAACCCATTGCTACACGTCACTTTTACAAAGCCCGCTATGATGCGGCATATCTAAAGTCTGCTATGATGCAGCACCTCTAAAGCCCATTGCTACGCGGCACCTTTACAAAGCTCGCTACGATGCAGCACCTCTAAAGCCCACTACGATACGGCATCTTTAAAGCCCGCTACGATGCGGCATCTCCAAAACCTGTTGCTACACGACACTCTTACTAAGTCCATTGCTACACGGCAATATTTTTTACAAAATCTCAAACTATTTTACAAAACCCAAATATAAATTTGACATTATTTTATAAAGCCCAAATATTAATTTGGCACTTACTTTACAAAGCCTAAATATTATTTTGACAACTATTTCATAAAGCCCAAATGCTATTGTGGCACATATTTACAAAACTCAAATATTATTTTAACACTTGTTTTACATATACTAAATCCCTCACTCATGGGAAATATAAACACTCATCCCTTAAGAAATATCTCTCTTACAGAATTTATAAAAGTCCGTGTATATCACCCATCGCAAAACTCTTCATTTTGTAGGGATAACCAAGCTCAAAGAAACTCAACTACAAAGCTTAATTGAGCTAGCCCAGCTTATACACAAATCCTAGTGGTTGAAGCTCACGTGAGCTGACCAGCCAAAATTCAGTACAACTTAACAGCTAGAGCCCATTGCCATCAAGTTCCAACTTATCTAATCAAACCAGAAGAGAACACGTGTCCATCAGGGGTTAAATCTTTCCTTCATAACCTGAAATTCCATCTTTTCTCATGTGACATAAAACTGAAAGTGACGTGACAAAAAGCTAGGAAGCTTTAGCCAGCTGTACCCCTACTTTCTTCTCCAGCCCATTCGGTTAAGAATCAAGAGCAGCCATGACCAAGCCATTAAAGTTCATTTTCATACTAAAAACGTGTATTCTCTAGTTCATGGACCAAGCACATAAACTTCAAATAGGAAAACTTATGGAAATGTGATTTGGAGGGCACCAAGGGAATCCCAACAAAGTTCTCAGCGAGGGCTCCAAGATTGATACCTGGCTTGGGGTGATACAATCTGCCCTAGGGAGCTCTGATTCTAGCAACAGCATAACCAAGATCATTAGCCTAATGCAAGCTTTAATCCCATCAGCCAAGGCCAATCAACATTCAATTCTAAGTCAGAATCCCAGCTGTTATTACCCAGGACAGTAAGAATCTCCTAAAAGTTGAGTTTAACACTCTTAGTTAAAATCCTAGGAACGATTCTCTAAGGATTTTCTGAAAATTGAGAAATATTTAGTAGAGATTATTTGCTAATTACCTCCTAAAGCCCAACTATAAATGGAACTTCCCATTAATGCTTCCCCAACACACTAAGAAATACACTCATAGAAAAGAACTTTTCCTTAACTCCTCTGTTTAGTCTTCTCTAAACTCTAGCACAGTTGTAAGTCACTAAACTCTCAGCTTCAAGCATAGAAATCGAGTTCTCCAGCTCTTAGCTCAAAAATACCCCTTATACTTCCACTTACAAACACTCAGCTACTTCCATCAGAAAGTTCCAGCAGCCTTACTATACACTCTCACTCACTACTTATACTACTCACAAATGACTCTCTCTACTCATTGCATATACTATATCCATGAGCATGCCTTGGAAATGTAATGATTTTACTGCGCTAGCTGAAATCTCTCTCTCTCCCTTCATCTCACACTAAGTTTTTCTCATTATTTGTTATAATGGAACCCATGATATTTACTTATTCATTTACTATTGAAAGTTATGATGTAACTGTTATTATAGAGTTTTTCTCTCATATTACTGTATTAGAAGACTCTTCTTTAGAGTTAACGGATGATGAGTTGGAAAATGTGGATACTTTCCTTAGCCTGTGAAATATCTAATAGTTGGAAGTTTATTTTGTTTCATCTTACTTTATTGCTAGGACATTTCACCATTGGGTTACTTTTCTGCAAAAACACTTTACCCTAGGCTATTTTCTGTAGAAACATTTTACTACTAGGTTGTTTCTTGCAATATGCTTTCTAATCACACTGACGTGTTTGCTGTAAGGATTGTTTATGGGCCATTCTTGTCAGTCTCAATCTAGGCCGAAGGCATAAAATACAGTGAATTCTTTAGATCTTCACCGATAGCCTTTAGGCCGTGCATCGAGCCCATCGTCGAATTTCGGTTTAGGCTCTTGACCTAACATAAATCTCATTTGTTGGAAGGAAAACTTTTTTCGGCCCTGACATAGTCTTCTTTCCTTTGTTGCACAAATCTTCAATCTGTGACTAATTCATTTGCATGGATCCTAGTATGTGACTAACTCCACCAACTTGAATGGTTGTTGTTGGCTTAAAAGTTCTTCATTTCATAAACGATGAAGATTAGGAAGCACTTAGTTACAAAACCCTATGACACATAAATGCACTAGCTTCTCTTAGAGTATGTGAGTTATAGATCACTATATCTGTATGTGACAGTTTCTAAAATATGCCGTATATATGACTAGAGTTGTGAGAAAAGAAATCCTAATAAAATAATACAGCATGAGCTGAATTTCAAATCTGGAAATTCTAAGTTTGTAATTCTCGATATATCGAGCTTGTGTCAAGCTTCTTCATTTAACCTCAATAGAAATATTTGTTGAGCTTCTGTCGAAACTTAATGAATTACCTTTTCTTCACTTGTTTCTTAGATCAATCTTCATTACTTTAAAGATACCACTTGATATGTTTGAGCATCATACTTCTTGATACATTAAACCCAACTTAGATTTACCAAATTACAAGTAAAATGCATTTTGTTCAATTACATAGAAAATATATCCCTAACACTGTGATTGAACTTCAGGGGTGATCCCTTCTATTGCACCAATTCAAATTTAACAGTTGAGTTGTGGAAATAAATAAAGACATAAATAAATAAACTATACTAATATCCATACACAATTATGCTTTGTGTACATGCATTTAGTCCAAAGAATGAGAAATCATTAGATCTAATAGGAGGATTGCTTTAGTAGTCCTCCCAACCAATGAAACAATGCTACTCATGCAAATGTGTGAGTTGGCTTCCTAATCAATATAAGAAAAAGAAAAAAAAAAAAAAAAAACTAGGTGATGTTACATTTGCATAAGTGGTAGCAGATGTACCTAATAATTTCTCTAAATAAACCCGTATTTGTATATGAACTTAATGGAAAAGAACAAATGGATTTGAGGATTTCCATAACTTGAACAAAAATTAATAAAAAAGAATAAGAACATAAACAAGTAAACTAAGACCGGTCCCAAATAGCAAGCGCCTACAATACTTCATAGTTTAGATAGAAATTATGAAGACTCTAGTAGTGTATGTTTTCTTTTTTATTTCTTTTACAAATACTGTTGTGTGGGCCCAATGTGTTTTGGAAAAATAATTACACTTCTGATGTTTGGTTTCTTCTCTAGCAGCATTTTTTTTTTGGTAAACTAGAAATAACATTAAAGCTAAACTGAAAGACAAGCTGAGGCTGTACAAAGTTTGGGATAGTAAGTTCCCAACATATCAGCCTCCAAAATAGAAATAAGCATGAGAGGGGGGGTTACAAAATATATCTCTACATTACAACTTGTAGAACCCATGCGAGCAAGGGCATCTGCGCAAACATTAGCCTCCCTAAAGAAGTGCAAGATATTAACCTGAGCCAGTTGCAGCAGCAAGTCCCTACAATCATCCACAAGAATAGAAAAATCTCCATTAGTGCGAGTATTACTAGAGATTAAGGACATTGCTACAATGGCATCAAGCTCAACTTCCATAGCTTAGGCTTGCAAATCAATACAACTCAATAAACCTTCCCTCAACACCCAGAGCCCAGCTGCCAAGCTCGAAGATACTATATAGGCTTCTGCAAACCCACCAATGCACTGTCCTCCAGAGTCTCGGATAATCCCCCCTCCATCAGCCAACTCTGAAGAGGCTTAAAACGAACCATCCGTGTTAAGCTTCCATCAGCCCTCTGGCAGTTTAAGCCATTTAACCAATCTTGAGGTTTTTGTCTTCCCTTTCCTCGGATCAGCAAAACAATACAGGTACTCCGTAGTTTGCATCTCCACTGAATGCAATAAATTAGAATTAGCATGCTGCTACCAAAAAATCTTCCTATTTCTCTGCAACCATAAATTCCATATGCCCAAAAGGAAGAACACACACCACGGCTGGTCCTTATCATAGGCTGGTAAGTTGCTATTTGAGTTTGCATGAAACCAATCAAGATACTCACCAGAGAAAGATGACCACAAAGGAAGGGGGCATTTTGCTTGTCTCCAAAAGCATTGTGCCTCAGGACAGTCTCTCAAAACATGAACAATAGTTTCATTAGGATCCAAATAGCTCCTACAGCCCCCTAGGCCTTCAATCCCTCTATGTTCAAGGATTGCATTAATAGGCAGACTATTATGATAGCATTTCCAAAGGAAGAATTTAATTTTAGGCAGTGTACGAAGTTTCCAAAGCCACCTGCAAACTCTTGGATGCTTAACTCTTCATCGATGGCTAATAGATAAGCACTTTTTGTTTCAAACTCCTCATTGGCACTAGCAATCCAACACCATTGGTCCTTTCTACTGGCTTATCTGCAGATTGGGGTGGCCATAATGGCCCTCAGAACATCAGGGGGCAATTCAAGGGAAAAGTTCTCCATGGCCCAGGTGCCATTTTGCATCAAATCAATCACAGTAAACTTTTCTTCCCCTCTATTCAAGGGGCCTTCCACTAGAGGTCAAAGTGTTCCCTTGTTTAGCCATCTGTCATGCCAAAAACTCAGCATGCTATTATTCCAGATTAGCCATTTGGATCCCTTGTCACAGATAGGTTTTCCCTTATTAATGGTTGTCCAAACGCATAAGTGTTTCCCTTTTCTTCTGTGAGCCCTTAATCTATATTTCTTCTTCAGGACCTCAGCCCATCCTGCATTCCCAGAGGTCTCCATTCTCCAACATAGCTTTGCAGCCAATGTAAGATTCCTCCCCTTAGCAGTTTGAATGCCCAACCCCCCTCTATTCTTGGGTTTAGTAACTTTCTCCCAACTAATCAGGTGCATTTTTTTTCTTTTCCTATGATGATCCCTAAATAAAGTCCCGGTTCAATCTGTCAAGGCAGTTTAGCAAGCTAGAACGCAAGAAACAGCCTTGCATTAAATATGAGGGGATGGCAGAAGTTACTGATTAGGTAAGAGTAACCTCCCAGTTTGTCCGGCAACATTATTCTTTAGCTTTGCTACATCCAACATCGTACTATGCTTTTATATTTAATTTACCCCATGCTTAGATGAAAAAGTTGAGAGATAACTTTGGGTTCATTGGAGTTTTTGATCTTAAACTCATATTATATGAAATTGAATAGGGAAAAAAAAAAAAAATAGTAGGGAGACAACCTTTGTAACAAATTACCGAAGTTGAGTTGTCCCTAAAAATTGAAACATAAAAGTGAATGAGTAGAGATCCGTTAAGCGGCTCAAATAGATTTGAATGCTTATTTCAACGTAAAACACAAGAATCGCAATTTTTCATTTCCTCATAATACTAATAGTTTGTTTTCCTTTTTCTTCTTATATATATATATATATATATATATATGCATATATATATGTATATATATATGCGTGTGTATGTTTATGTGTATATTTATGTTTTTATTCAAAATAGACATATGCTGTTTCAAACAGAAACTAGGAGAAATCACATATTCACAATTTGATTTTATTTTAATCACTAAATTATGTACTTGTAATTGCAGTTAACATATCTAAATTAAATGGAACAATAAAACATACAATAAATAAGTCAAAATATTCAAAGAGGCATATAGTCAAAATAACATTGAAAGTTAAGAATATGATATCGAATCTGTACCTCTTTGCTCCTTAGCTCTCAATGGTGATCACTTGATTGGTCCCCTAGTTGAATCTCTATAATAGCTTTGTGTATCAAACTCTAAAAGTGATCTTGGGCATTTCAAAGAGACAAAGGTGATGGGAATGATAATTGGGATCTTGTGAGTGATAGGCCTTTTATTTTATTTTATTTTATAAAATTGATAGGCATGATCTTGTTATTCAAAAATGGCTCTCTATTGTTTCATGAATATATGCATCCTAGTCATTTTTATGTTCTATCTCTTGTGACTTTACCATTAACTAATTATCGAGATTTTAACAGGTTTGCTACTACTGAGAGGTGAAGTAAAAAGAGTGACCTGAATAAAAGTTTAAAATATTGCAAAAAATCTATGTAACTTTTTGAAAGTTTTATTGGAAAGAGTTAAAGTTGAAGTAATTGCCAAGAATAACTGCTCGAAGGCATTAGAGCATTCACATCAGCTCGTTCAAAATTTCCATCTATTTTACACGAAAAAACCTACTTTTTCTATTTTACACCTTCACTTTTACAATACACCTACATCAGTTTATCTATTTTACACGTTTACTCAATAAAATATTCATTTTTTTATAATTTTTTATCATCCCTCCGTCACAATCAAAAATTACTCCGGCCACCATCTTCACCACCTAGCTACAATCACCACCATCATCACCACCTAGCCACCATCATCACCACCCAACCAGGATCATCACCCACCCAATCGGCGGCGAGATCATCACCGACCCACACCCACAAAAAACCAAAAAAAAAAAAAAAAAAACCACGGATCGGAGTGAAGAAGATCAGCGATGGCCGCCAGTCTCAAGCTCAACCAAAAATCAGCGATGGCGATCTCGTTCTCATCGGCGATGGCGATCTCGATCTTGTTCTTGTTCTCATCGGCGATGGCGATCTTGTTTTCATCGGCGATGGCGATGGCGATCTCGATCTTGTTCTTGTTCTCATCGGAGATGGCGATCTTGTTCTCATCGGCGATGGCGATCAGCGATGGCGATCAAAACCCACTGCTTACTCGACCTTGTTCTCATCGGCGGCGATGGCGAGTGGCGGAAGCTAGAGGAAGATCAGCGGAGCTAGAGGAAGAGAAAAAATGAAAGAGATGAGAGAAAGACCGTGCCTGAGAGAGAGAGGGAGGCGAGAGTCAGTGAGGAGAGAGAAAAAACTAATTGTATAATGAATACACATGCTACAGTGCCCATGTAAATTTACACGGGTACTGTAGCAACGTGAATATTATAGAGGACTTTAAAGGATTTTACACCCACTGATGTGGGCACTTTTTTGCTTAAAATGTGTAAAATTAATAATTTTTTATCATTTTACACATTTATACACATTTATTCATTCACTGATGTGAATGCTCTTAGACGTTGAGAAAGAGGTTCTAAGTATACAAGTTGATGAGGCCTCTTAAGCGCTAAGATTTTTGTCAAAACTATTTACTAGACACGAATTCTTTAATCTTTCAAAGTTGAAGTTGCTATGAGCAAAGTTGATGTAAAGTTAACCAAGGATGTTAATGAGAACGGTGGTGACCAGGAGAGATTGTTGATGAGTAGGCTGACAAGATGAGTTGTCTCATAAGATATCCAATCTTAGATTGCTTTCTTTTTTATCTATTTCCTCACAAAACTTAATAGTTACTTTTCATTTTTGTTCTTTTTATTTACATATTTGTTTATGTTTATATATATTTTTATTTTTATTTTCCACAGTTATATTCTTCTATTCCCTTATACACACGCACACGCAATGGGAACCATAGTTATAAACATAAGTACAGTGGTTTCTTTTTGCAAAAAAAAAAAAAAAAAAAAAAAAAAAAAAAAAAAAAATTGTTAACTTGGTTTATAGATATGGATGAATTGAATTAAAACTAACCTTGTATTATAACAAATTAACTTTCAATTAATTAACTAAATTTAGGATGTCAAATGTCAATGCTTATCTAAATACCTTAAATTTATGTTTAATTTACAACATTTCTTACGTCAAATGAAGAATTTATATGCTTTCATTTGAATGAGCATTGTATCCATTTCTTACATATGTCTCCAACTCCTTTGTCACACAATCTTGTGATAATGCCTGCTTCAAGCTTAGTCTTAACGAGGAGAAGTTGTATGATTTTTTTGCCTTATAATGGTCGAATCATTTCAACAACCTCAAAACATAACTCTTATTAAAACAATCCATGCGTGTCGACCACTACTTGCAAAACATAATAGACCAAGGAGCTCCATGAATGCTTGAAATTTAAAGTTCCTAAATTCTATCTCTTTCGCCAATGTTAGGTTAGAGCATTTTTTTTTTTTTTTGATACAAAAAATGGAATGCATGAGACTCCAATCTACCAAATTACCAAATTATCATATTATTGTAGCGATATTACTATTTAAATGGGGAAAAAATATCAGCAATACAAAGATACATTCACTCTGCTGATTCAAAAACTTTCATCCATCCAAATCATGACATCTACTCCTCAACTTTCATACACTGCCAAGAATACCTTAGGCCTGAACTCAAAATGATTTAATTTGATTAAGTGTTGCATAGAATTAAATTCGTTTGTCTCAATATGCAGTAGCACTTAATTGATGCAACCTTAATGCAGTAGTAGCTCTTGAACAATGCAGTCCAGTATGACATACTTGTTACCAAGTAATATTCCCTTTTGGCCTTCCCCACTTGCCGTTCTGTTCAGCTCCTTCTGCAAGCTTCTCCCTAATGAGCTTTTTGTGTGCCAACAACTCCAAACCCTACAAAGAAAGCAAAATTTTTTATACAAATCCAAGATATCAAAACCTTAAAAAAAAGAAACATATATAGACCTTTTTTTGGATCTTGAATAACAAAATTTTACAATACAACCCTAGGTCCATGCATTTACAACAAAAGTGGCAAAAGTTACAATGAACAATATGTCAAGCACAAATTATTCTCATATAGACACAAATCTTACACTAACACATCACTTCACACATCCCCATCATATTTTTTGCAAGCCCATACACAACCTCCTTCACTCTTCAGAGCATAAGGAACCATGTCATCAAAATACATAAACTAATAAGGATGATACTTCTTAAAATGAAGTTGTTTAATGAAATCTATTTTAAATTAAATCATTAAAATAATAACAAATGATTAAAAAAGATAACAACTTTGTAAAAAAAATTCAAACTCAATCTTTTGCACACACTAGGGGTGATCAAATCATTATGTTTTGGCTCAGCATGTAACAGCTTTACCGAGCATTGTCGTTGTGAAAAACTCAAACCATGAGTCCGAGGTTGAGGCTGATCTGATAATAGGATTATAGCCTAAATAAACCGCTTTGGGAACCTAAAAACACCAAACAAATAAACAAAATCAATCATTATCAAAACAATTAAACAACCAAAAAGAGGTATCAATTTCATTTAAATGAATAAACAACCTTTTGAAATTACAATAGATGAAGAAGAATAAGTCTAAATCAAAACCTTAATTAAAACAAAATCTAACTCAATCACCTAATTCAAAACCAGCTGATCAAACGACCAAAAACTAAATCCTATTATTACCCAAAATTTAAAATGAAATTTTACTTTTTAGGCCTCTGTATATTTGGATAAAGATTTAGTTTTTCAAACATTGAAAACTCATAGCTCGTCTAAAATTGTCTTATGGGTAACATCTAATATAACAAAATAGTAACTAACTAACATTGACACCTAAAAATTTATAATACATTTAGAACCTTATTCAAAAGTTTTGAAATAAAATAACACAATTTAAAGAGATTAGTAATCCAAAGTGCTCAGTTTCACTTCCACTAACAAATAAAGATAGCAACACAAAAATATCTACATAGTTTCCATAGGGTGGGCTTGAAACAGCGCACATAAATATCAGCATATTTATGTATTTTCAACTAAAATAATCTAGCATATTAGCAGAAATAACCTAGCCTTCAAAAAAGGTCAAGTCAGTGCAACCCATTTTGCATATAACTACTTCCTGGTCAAGTAACAATGTCTAAGATATTAACCATCATTGTCATAAATATATGTTATAAAATAGATTCTGCATCTACTATCTAACATATCATGATGATAGACTCATTTCACATTAGAACCATCTAATTTTTATTGGTATAGAAGCTTCCTAATCAAAAGCCAAACCCATTCAAGATATGGGTGTCTTGTACAAACCAAAACTGGGTTCTTGGAGTACCAAACACCATTTTTAAGGATAAATTGATAAACAAGACATGGATCATCAAAACATTTCCCCCAAGAATTAGTAACACAATTAAAAGACAAAGGACTTACAACTATTTAATAAATACAACCATTAGTAAGTCAAAACCTAGCAAAGGAATTTACCTATGAGATCTTACTTTATCATCTTTTTCTGCAATAAGAAGTGCATCTTAATTTATCTCACCCTAATGGAAGTATATTGGGTACTGTAGTTGTGCTTATGTACATCATTATATAAGGCAAACAAAACTGCACAAATAGACATGGAAGGAGGTGCCATGGAGATGATGCCAAACACTGACCTATTATGCAAAAGCGAAATTTGTGAGATACATACTGGCAAAAATGATTTGGTAAAAAGTAACCTTGTGAAAGAGATACGTTCTAAAACTTTCCTCTACATATAAAATTTGTGTTTCCATTTTAAAGAAATACATTCAACTGTTTCTTATTTCAATTGACAATCCATGTACATAGTTATTCTTGTAGGACTTTTGTCAAACACCTAACAGATATGGCCAAGAAATAGAACTTAGTTGATGTATAGGTGCTAAAATAGAGGAACTTAAAAAAAAAAATTAGAATAATGTAATCTAGAAATTAAAAACTTATTGACAGAATATTGATATACCACCAATTTCAGGCTTCAGCTAGAAAATCCAATTTATGCTCAATACATACAACAAAGCAATTGGGCATGAGGATAACCTTATTGAAACCCATGAACACCATTGTTAGTCTATTACCCCGCCTAGCAAATCCGTCTCAAAGAGCTCCTTGATGGTCATCACAATCTTCTTCGACACAAATTTCCACCTTAAATCGCCAGAACCTAAAAAAAGAAAAGAAAAGAAAAACCCCCAATTTTTCTTCGAAACCGAGATGGAAAATTAAATAACACAAATTTCCACCTTAAATCGCTAGAACCTAAAGCACCAAAAAAAAAAACTTTTTTAATCCCAGCAAACCAAATGCCAACCATTCAGCCATAGCAATCCAAAACACCAAAGTAGATCACCCATAACCACAAACAAAATTCCATGAACAATTGAAGTGGAGAAAAAACAATTAATTGGAAGTAATAACTTGGCATGTAGGTGTTCAATTGAAGAGAAAATCAAAATTCTTAACTCGGGTTTAGACTTCCTCTATAGAGGAGGCTGGCTTCAGTTGCAATTGACCGCCAAAACCCAACACACTCGAGGGTTAGGAAGTGAAATCCCTAAAATGACAAAAAAACCTAATTAAAGATGAAATCCATAAATTGACTAAAAACCTAACTAAAGACAATAGGAAAAGATATTATTGATAGATTAATTGAGAAATACCAAGAGAGAATGGTTTGATACGGAGAAGAGGTTTGGCCAACTTGTATTTGCGTTTAGAGTGAATCAGTTCAGAGGCGTTTTGGACGACAAAGAAGGGGAATGGGATAAAGTATTGTTGGAGCTAATATGGGTCTAGGTTTTGGATGATGAAGAAGGGGTTTGGCCGTGGGGTGTGTTTTGGACAATGAAGAAGTGGAACAGAGAAGGATCAGAATTTAGTTTTTTGTATTATTGGGTTTATGTATTATCGGGTTTTAGAAAAAAAAAAAAAAAACAGAATTTCAATTTTAAGTAATGCTGATGTGGAAAATTTTAGAGGGCTCAAAGGCTTTGATTATATATATATATATATATATATATATTGATTAATAAAAATTTTAAAAACTAGGTAAGCACAATAATATTGTTGATATCTATTTTCCCAAATTAGCATAATAAAATTTCTCTTCCCCCCCCCCCCCCCCTCCCCCCCTACTTTGCTAGGGGTAGTTTCTCAAAAAAAAAAAAAAAAAAAAAAGAGGTAAGCATCTTCTGACCATCTCATTTTTGAAAAATGTTACTAATTCTAGCTACACATATATATATATATATATTTTTTTTTTTTTTATTTTAAAAATGGTGTTTTGAAAATATGATTTCAATTATAAAGATAAAATTTTGAAATTGGGTTTTAAAAATAAGATTTCACAATTTAACTAACATAAAATTTTATGTCTCGTAGACATGCAATTATCATCACTCAAAATTCATAACAATTTCATACTTCCAAATAAACATACGCCACATTATTAAAAAATTTATGTGAAATCAACCAAAAAATTACTTTCAATTTGATCATCGTTGTTCTTTTTTTTTTTTTTTTTTTTTTGGGAACACCTAATTTGGTTCCATGTTAATAATAACTTGCTGTTAAGTTGGTAATTATCATCAATTCACCGGCAAAAAATGCATTTGCAGCACACAACCTACACCATTGGAAGAGTAGTTATTAAAATAATAATAAAAAATATAGATGTATGGCAACATTTTTTTATCAAAAATGACAGGTCAGCATCTAATCTAAATGACATATATTCCCCCACCAAAAATACTAGCTAGTTGCTAAAGAAGAACTCAACACAGCCAAAATCTTCCCTCTTTTTTTTTTTGTTTTTTGTTTTTTTGTTTTTTTTGTTTTTATAACTTTTCAATCAATCGTCCTCTTTTGGGTTCCTCCCTCCGTCGTAGCTGGATTGTTAGTCTTTAAAGGTAAGATCTTCTGGGTTCCTCCCTATTCATTTACTGTTAATCCATGTGTTTAATTTGTTGGTTCTTATCTCTAATGCTTCTTTATATTTATAACTTTCGATTATTTCTATAAAGTACTAAAATTTCCCTCCCTTTAAACCTTAAAATCAGGTCTTTTGCTTTTATGGGTCTATTAGTTAATTTTTGAAAATAAAATTTGTCTCCAAAGAGCTATAAAAATGATTTCTTTTTCTTTTTTTTTTTCTTTTCAAGTGGTTGTTATAGCTGAAAACAGCTTTAAAGGCTGATTTCACGGTTCATGCCTTATAAATCAACCACTATTCAGTGTAATTTACCAAACACTTGAAACAGCAAAGAGCTTTTCAGTTAATTATAAACCTTTAGCTCTACTTCCTACAACAATGTTAAAGAGGCACTAGAATTTTGAAAGTGTGGGGAACTCATATGAACATGCTATTACTTCTATGGTTATTTTGGCATTTCATAGCTTTTATATGTGAGGTAATTTGCAGGCTAGCATGAGTGAGGGAAACAATATAAAAAGTTGACATGCGTTAGAAACAAAATTGTAAACTAACATCTCAAGTTTTAAAGGCTTGATTTCCATCTTAATATCGAGGCTCAAAGATGCGAGTTCCACTTGCTTATGTGGAAGTTGAATGACACATGGATCTCGAGTCTTATAGACTCGAGTTTTAAAAATCAAAACCGAGCCTTTAAGACTCGATTTACGTTGGCCTAAATATAAAATGCACAGACCTCACACTGCCTCTAACTAGTCCTCAGTCCTCACTGCCTCACTGTACACTCACCCATAACACTCCTCACTGACCCATAACACCCACACTTCTCACACCACATTGCCTCTGATCTCACACCACATGAATTGGGTGTGTGATAGCTCTAGCTTTTGCACCATTAATGGCAGCACCCACATACACTATCACAATCTGCCCAAATGCAATCCTTTTACACATCAAGTGTGTTGACTCAGGCAAAGCAACTAAGAATGCATTGGTTGCCACTGCCAAAGCTGCTAGCTCGTTGGTGAACCTGGCTGGCCCAATCACCCACAGGCATAGCACGGATGGAAGCAAAGCCTGAATGGTAGCAAACAAGGCATGCCAACAACCTCTTAGAGCATCACCTAGTGTTGCATCAGGCACAATTAGGATTGTTGTCACAAAAGAAAAAGCTGGATATCTTAGAAAGTGCTTGACAGAGGCTGGGCTGTACAGAGTGGTGCAGCCAACTATGGTGCATGCTAGTATGGTCTGTAATGCAAAGCCTAAGTGCACATGCCACACAGCTCCTGTTCGGCCTGTTCTTGGCTCTGTGGATGACATTTCAAGTATTGTAGGGCTTTGTATGCAAGCTTAATTGCTCCAAAGAGCTGCAAAGGCAGAAGCTGTTTTCACTTTTGCTTTTGCACACACGTTGTTCTCAAATGTATTTGTTTTAGGTAGCTCAAGAGATTAGAGTTCTACAGAGAATGAGCGCATGAAACTATACTCAAGGCCAGCTACAGTCAGGGGAAAAAAGGAAGAAGAAGAAAGAGAGGGTAAAAAGATACGTTTAGAATGAATCCAATAAAAGGTTAACTCAATTTGTTATGCTTTCAGGAGGCTTTTTCAAAGGAGGATTTTCTCAGGATCCACAGCCACTGTGGCTCTTCTTATTGATGGGAGGATTTTAATTGCTAATGTTGGTGACTCATAGGCCCTTGTTTTTTGCACAAAGAAAATTCAGTCTGGTCAAGGGTACTGGTTCTCTGATATCTCCCTTTTTTTTCTGTTAAGTAGTGATATTGATTAGTGACTCTTTAACCAGTTTCATCCCCAAGATAATTTATCCTAATGAATGGGAATTAAGCTTTAGTTGAGTTGAGTTGAAAACTTGAAATTAGTTGTCCATTAGATATGTGCTAAAATGATAAAAGAATTCCTTTCTCTTAATGCTTTTACATGAAATAGGGCTTTCCTAAGCCTTAGTTGCATATTGAGTAAAGGAGTATATAAAACTTTGCCTTATTTTAACCTAATAATTTTTGAAAAATGATGAAATGATGACCTCCATCAAAATGCATGCTGAAGCAATTTTCAGACAAGATGCTTTTACAGGTTGGATAGCATCTTGCTGCATACATTTCTAATTTCTCAAGTGGGGATTAAGTTTCTACCTTACAATGGGATTGAAACACTCCTCACAATGAACTTATTTGTATTGCTCATTTTGCAGAGGCAACATGATGAGCCAGAGGCTTTTTCTTTCTTTGAAGAGAGAGCAGCAATGGAAGCTATATACCAGCAGAAGCTTTATGAATCACTTATTTACTAATGAGGACAGTGAGAATGAAGATGAAGATGATGATGATGAGGAAGACGACGAGGACGGGAAGGATGATAACAACACAAGAAAGGAAATTCACCAATAGTAAATGTAAAAAATATCCACAATGCTTGATTCAATCCACAACAATTTGGTATAGCAAATTCACCAATACTATGCAATTTGATTCAAAAATTAGTGCTTAGTAAATTCTCAAACACAACAAGGTACTTGAACTCAAATCATGAAAACCACCTACTATTCTCTTCAGTCCAAAAAAAAAAAAAAAAAAAAGCTGGAAAAAAATATGCTATACTCTAGTTCATTCAAATCATGAAAACCACCTACTATTCTCCTACTCCAAAAAAAAAAGCTGAAAAAAAATATGCCATACTATAGTTCATTCAAATCATGAAAACAACCTACCACTCCTTTCATTCATCCAATTGGGCCACAGCACTTGTTCCAGCCACATCCCTTTGACTATTTCCGGCCTTCAATGTCGCTACAATGTCAGATGCCCGATCATGACTATGCTGAGCAAACTCTTGCAGTTGTGCCTGGCATTCCCAAAGACCAAAGCGGGTAAGAAGTAAATTAAAACATTAAAGAAAGTAGAATTTAAGAGGTAAGAAGTAAATTCAAACATCAAAGAAAGTAGAATTTAAGAGAATTAACACTAATGACTTACCCTCAAGAAAATGCTCAAAATAGGCGCTATAATGACTCCATGGTCATGGATGGATCTGATCTTGAGTTTCTCTATGCTACTCCTAATACCGTGCACAGTCGACATTAATATTGCATCAATTTTATAAACCTACAACAAACAAAAGATAATGATTAACAAAACATTAATTAATTAGTTAACAAACAAAAGAAAAACTTAGACCGATTCATTGAATTCAAAGGCAGAATAATAATAAAGATGATAATACCTTTAGTCTCAAGTCATTAATATGTTCAGTGACTATCTCTGTAACATCATTATCTGTCTTTGCATCCATTAATTGGGTCTTTATGATTTTCAGCATCAACGCCCTATCATCCTTAACCTCCATCCCAGACAAGATTGACTTGTAAGTTTTAGCATTATAACCCGAGTTCTGTTCTCTTGTCAGATTTTCTTCATGACAGATGTTTCGTATATCAGTCCAAGCCTTTAAACTGTTGCCATACTCTCTCTTTCTATAGTATCTTTCCTTTAAATCAGAACATTCTTGGGTGAATATCTCGCCAAGCTTTTTCTTTTGAAGTTCACGAACCATCTTGAAAACTGCCCAAGCGCTCAGTTGCTTTTCCATCGCCGGAGAGTCCAAAAGCACCTCTATCATATATGGTTCATCCAAAATTAGAGTTGAATCCTCCATCGTAATCTTGGAATCGGAATTGGAAGAAAGGTGAAATTCTGCAGAATACACGCTGGTCCTCATCTTCAACAGAAACGAATCTATGGCAGCCTCTATTCCCAGATCTTGTGCTTCATCCAAAAAGTTATCAACTTTTTCCGACTGCTCAGTTTCTAACATCCTCAACAAAAGTACACTTTCTAACTGCTCAGTTGCCAACAATTTAGGCAAATTTGATAACCAACTATTCACCCCACTAAAATGGTCGTGGTTGATGTGGGCCAACCAAGATTCTTCATTATCGAACCTAACAGAGCAGAAAATGCATCCAAAGGAAATGATATTTCCTTCTTCCAAAAGATCGTTCAATACTTCTTGCACCAAATGATTGTCTTTAAAGTATTTTTCAATTGAAGAAATTGGAATCTTTGAAAACCTTTTCTTTTGGTCTTCCTTCAATCTTTCCCAGTAAGTAGAAAATTGTGTCACTGTGTTTGAATCATTCTTCACCCTTCTGCTCTTTCTTTCTTCTCCTTCTGGTCCCACTCCAGCATTGAGAAAATTAATCCAATTCTCTAAAAGCTTCAAACAAAAGTAACGCTTCTGATTTTCATACTTGAGAAGTACAGAATCTGCCTTGGCGATGAACGAGTTGAATTCATCATCAGTTTTCAGATAAAATGAAGGGGTTGTCATGGTGGTCAAAGAAACTGGTGGTGTTGGAGGGTACGAGTAAGGATTCTAAGAGTTCTTGCTTCTTGGAACTCAGGCAAGCGGCAAGCCCACCCTTCTCAGAGAAGAAAAGAAAAAAAAAATTTGTTGGAAGCGGTTTTCTTTTTTTCCCTCTACAAAATTGAGTTCTGGCAAGAGAATAGAATATTATATCTGCTAAATCCACCCACTACCCGCTAGGCCCTACGCCCCTACCCCTAACACCCTAGGCCCTACGCCCCTACCCCTACCCCTAACTCCCTAGGCCCTAACCCAAATTGAGTTCTGGCAAGATTAATGTTTTTTATTTTTTATTTTATTTGGGTAATAATCCCAAATTTGAAATCTACACAGAAAATAAACACTCTTATTCTTACATTTGAGCCTTCAACCTTCAAGCTTACATCTTAAAATAAAGACCTATTCCCTAATGTGAGCCTTGACATTTTTAAACAAACCATTAAATGCCACTCATACATATGGGTGCAGAATTTGTAGTTTTGGCATCCAACAATAATGTCCCACGCTTGGTCAAGGTGAATGAAACCTTACAAACACCATCAATCTCCACATTCATCTAGTTTTCCTGACAATTTTTTTTTCCCTGGACTCTCCTATTACCTGATAGCAGAAAAGGGGTCACATTACAAAATGTGGAAAAGATCAGAATTAAGGGAAAGTGGTCCAGTATTGTTTGATTGATTTGCAGTTTTGCACCCATCCAACACATCAAATTCCATGCTCAAGGCACAAGTTTTGTTCTATTGCATCTCCTCCTCAATCTGACGATTTTCTCTGAGACTCTTTGCAACAACCTATGTAATAACAGAGGTATTAATAACAAGAACCCGAACTCGGCCTACCATGCCTAACAGAGGTATTAATTAATGCCACAAGAGCTTCCTCAACACCAGGACACCTATCTTTCACCATATTCTGACAAAAACCTTCCATTACCTTAACATTTCCAGCCAAACCCAGCTTCAGAATTATCCAATAATACGTATCAGTGGTATGGTGGGATCTTTTTTGGAGAGCAGCCCATTTGAATATCCTCACTGCTGAGTTCAAATCACTGGTATTATCCAAAACCCGAATTAAGTTATCCGGGGCAAGCTTATTCCTTAAAAAGTTTACATTTTGTTCATAGTCAGATGAGTTCAGTGAATTTTGATTGTTTTCAGGGAAAATTTCGATGGTATTAGCACATGAAACTGAAGAAATGAATGCATTGAGAGTGACCCGTTTGGAGATTCTCTTGGAAATTGCTACAGGTAAGAGCTTTACAGCCATTTGAGGAGTTCATGAACATGAAGCAATATTTTCTCAGAAAAAGAAGAATTTCTCGAAGGGCAAAAAGAAAAGAACTTTCACGGGAAAATGAACTAATGAGAAGGAAGATGTAAAGGAACGGTGATCACTGACTTGAGAAGAGATGCACCAGCCATTTGAGTAGTTTAGCATTTATAACAAAATTAATCTAGGTAGAGGTTCACCTAGATTAATGTTGTTATAAAAGCTAAACTACAATTTTTTTTCCTTTAAGATTTTGTTAAAAAATAAAATAAAAAATCGCAGTGTCAATTTTATTTCCATCAAAATCAATATCACCCTGTTTCAATTTTGAGAATAATGTGATTTTCAAAAGAACTTCTTTGCAAATAGAATGATTCAACATGCTGTTAATATATATAAATATATATATATATATATATATATATATTATCAATTTACCTATCGGAAATCAAAGTGTTTTTTTTTTTTTTTTAAGGTGAAATCAAAGGGTTTAAGTGAAGCATGATTAATAAAATTTTAGTAGAGTTGAATTTAATGGTAAAGTGGAGCAAGAGTGATATTGTGTCATTTTTAACAAGCTTAGAAGTCTTCACATTACTAACTATTAGTAATCTAAATTTACTAGTTTGTGAGCACGCGTGAGTGCGAGCTTAATGGCTCCTTTATTCTTTTGGTAAAAGTAAATAATTTGCATCCATTATAAATTAGAATTATTACATTTTTCAATCCCAAAAAAAACTTAGAGGTGTGATGAGTGTTATGCGTGAAGAAAGATTAATAATTTTAAGAGAAATAATATGTCCACAACATTTTCAAAATATTTTTACAACAAATTTTAAGTGACAGATTGTTACGGGTTGTTATTGTTGGAGTTAAAAAGTAATTTTAGAGTTGAATTTAAATTTTAACCAATAACAACCAACTATCTATGATTTGTTGTGAAAATGTTGTGAATGTAGCACCCTTCTAATTTTAATATTTGATACAAACACATAACACGGATCAAACCCAACCGTCGCCGATGCAGCCTGCAAACCCACAGCCCAAAACCACTACCAAGCCCAGAACAAAGAATGGCAGCGAGTTTCGGCAGTTGGTTTAGGTGATTTTGGATCTTGAAAACGATGGCAATGGCGGTGAGAGGTTGAAGGTTTCTTGGAAATTTCTTTGTGAAATGGGAAAAGTGAGTCATTAGGGAACTTCTTGGAGAGTTGTGTAGTTTTCTTTTTCTTTCTTTTTTTTTACAGTTTTTTCTTTTCTTTTAATTTTCAAAAAAAAAAAAAAAAAAAAAAAACCTGAATGTTAACGGCAGCAATTACTTGATTTAACGGAATCCTTAATTGACAAAAATTTAAAGCTAGATGACTGAATTGACAAAACTGAAAGTTAGATGACTAAAATGAAAAAGAGTAAAAATTAAAAGGTCAATTTTGCATTTTCGCCTAATAATTAATATGATTTGAGCAATAACTGATTAAATTCCACGGTAGAATTTTATCTGATTAATAAAACTTAACGTTGCTGACTTACGTTTGCAACATCTTAAAAGTAGTAGTAATTATTCACATCTGATAAGAGAGTATAATTGATTGTTTTGAAAGTAGATGCAATAATCTCAACAAAAACTCATTTAATATTTGGAGCTTTGACCCTTTTTTTCAACGTGCCTATCGTGGAAAGAGCAAAATAGTTGTATTTTTATGATACAGAACTTTTTATGATACAGAATATGTGGCTCAGTTGAAATCATTGTTGATTCAAACTCTATTGGCTTTTAATTGTTATGATTTTTGTTTTTATCAACTTAGAAACATAGCAAGTGTAATTCAACTTTAATCAAACCAAGATCTTTATATACTTAGAAATTATAATTGAAGAAAAATTAAATCCACTTAGAAATTATAGTTGAAGAAAACTTATATATATATTTTTTTAAAATCTAAAAATTTAAGAAAATTTTTGCAATTTGATGCCGTCACTTGGCGCAATCATGGTGTCTAAACCTAACTTTTATAATATGATATGATTTAATATTTCATAAAATTATTTTAATCTATCATGCTAACAAGTAAGTTCTCTCGTACATGCAGTTAGTGGCCAGTATATATTAATTTGTTTTATTTGTCCTAAAAAATAGGAAGGGAATATATTAATTTGTTTTTAATATTAATTAATATATGCTTGCATATTTTCTGGTCCTCTTAATTGACCACACGACACGACTCTTTCGAAACTAACCCTACTTTTCGGTCTTTATTCCCGCAAAAGAAAAGTAAAAGAGGCCACAGTAAAAGAAATACTAATACAAGGGCAACTATATATATATATATATATATATATATATATATATATATATATATATATCAGTTAAGGACGTGTTAACAAGTTCGGAAATTCAATTCCGCATGCATAAAACTATATATTGCCACTTGAAAGAAAGAAAGAAAGAAAGCAAGCGTAACCTCAACCTCTGATCAGATCTGCGGCCATGGACTTGATGGCAAGCTCTTCCAAAACCAAACGCACATGCACAAGGAAGCCCAATCTGGACGATCTTCCTGACGATCTATTGCTTGAAATTCTGTGTCGTGTGCCAATAACAAGTGTGTTGAAGTCGAAGTATAACTCTGTGTCACGGCGCTGGTACTCTTTAATCTCTTCATCTTACTTTTTTGTACGCCTACTTGACAACCTAGGCGCTGATGCTGATGCTCTTGAATTTCTACATCTTTTTACTACTTGGCCATCATATGCTGATCCTCTTTTTTACTTTTTGATGAACTGATACGGATCCTCTTGAATCTCTACACCTTGAAAGCGCCGCCCCCTGCTTTGTTACTTATCATGGCAGTGATATAAATATTAAATAGGAAGATCACATGTTATGTTTACTTTCTAGTTTTGTAGTACTTCATTCATTGAATTTCGATTAAATTAATTCTTTGGATTCAAAAACTTTTATTCTACTTTTCCATTAAATTGAATATATCTTTCTGCTTACTAATTTTCAAGGCTATATATATATTGGCAAGATTTGCCAAATAGCACTTTTTAAGAAAAATTTTAGGAGAATAGAACATTTTAAGAACTCGAGTTCGGCAGACTGAGTCCATCAAACTTGAGTTCTAAGTAGTATGACTCTCGCCTGGCAATTGATGTGGATCTTAAAAAATAGACAAAAAAAGTGAAACTTTGAACATAAATTCTAAAGATTATAAAGAAAACTGTAGAAATCCTACAATTAAACTTTGAACATAATTAAATTCTAGAGTTCAGCCAACTTATACATCTATCATGATAAATGAGTGAAAAAAATTATTCCAAGCCACTCCTCAAAGCCAAAAAAATTTCAAAAATGCATTAGGCATGGCCTAACCATGGCATAAATTTAAGTCAAACTAACAAATTAACCAAGAAAATTAGATGGTGATATCACCAAATTACCAAGGATTAGACAATCAGTATTAGTACGAACGTGCAATTCATAGATTACAGTCTAAGATAATAAGATGATCAAATCACCAAATTACTACCATCAAAACAAAAGATTACTATCAAAAAAATGTTCCCTTGCATTGGTCAATATATACGTATCAACAAAAAAGTAAGGCCTTATATATGAATTAAGCTTTGTAACCATGACTATTGTTTAGAATACAAACTGTAGGTAACTAAATGTCATAGTGTAAACACGATTCTTGGACCGAAACTACCCTTTTAAACAATCTAACACCACTAACTGATTCCATGATAAAGTATCACAACCTTTTTAATTCTTTGTTTTCAACAATGAGAAATCATACCTGGAAACAATTGGTCGCCTCTTCAATTGTATTCTTTCTTAACTCTAAGGAAAAAAAATGTCTTTTAACCTCTTTAGCGATGACTCTTTTTATCAATATCTCTCTTTTACCTCTTTCTCTACATAAACATCTAGTCAATTACATCCCAAACAAATTTAAAGCAATTCATCTAAAAATCTAAACAAATTTAAAGAAATTATTCAGGACCCAAAACAATTCCTCTTAAAACCTAAACATCCAATCAGATAATTACATCCTAAACAAATTTAAAGCAATTCCTCTAAAAACCAAAACCAATTTAAAGAAATTATTAAGAACCCAAAACACATTTAAAACATTCTCTCTTTTACCTCTTCATCTACATAAACATCCAATCAATTACATCGTAAACAAATTTAGAGCAATTCCTCTAAAAACCTATACAAATTTAAAGAAACCATCCAGAACCCAAAAAACATTAAAAAAATCTCTCTTTTACCTCTTCATCAACATAAACATCCAATCAATTACATCCTAAACAATTTTAAAGCAATTCCTCTAAAAACCAAAACAAACTTAAAGAAATTGTTTAGAACCCAAAACACATTCAAAACAAAACCCTAACATAAATTCACCAATATGTAAGGCAGAATACCTTGCCTTGAGAAAGTGACAAATTCACGACGGCAAAGCGAAAGTGAGAGACAAAGTTGGGAGAAACTGAGATAGATGAGAGATAGTGAGGGAGGAGAGCGAGAGAACCTTCAGTACTGACAATGAGAAACAGCACGGCGGTATTGATGAGAGTGAGAAACAAAGGAGAGCTGATGAGAGTGAGAGATGGAAGTGACGAATGTGAGAGACGGCGGTACTGAGATGAAAATGAGAGACGGAGGAGAGAGATAGTGTTTTCTTTTAAACGGGCTATATATTTTCAACTAGAACTCGAGATTATAAAAGAATACTTCAATTGAATGATGAAGGTATGAGAGAAATTAATTTGAGTTATTTTTATGAAAATCTGAAAAATGTGAGTTAAGTGTAAAACAATACTTAAAAAGGTCTATCCTACAAGGGTTTAGCTCAGCTCGCATGGATCGTTCGCTTCGCCTAACTAGCTTAGGTTCGATTTTCGCTACCAGCGGACTCTTGTTGGTGGGCTGCTGTGTGAGGGATTTAAGGGGAACATAGGTTTGAGCCTTGGTGGGTACCTCGGTGAGATTTGTGGATCCTGTCCCTTATATGGTTATCAAAAACCCGGGTTGCATAATACAACCATAAGGGCCCTCTTTTTCGCTTAGCAAAAAAAAAAAAAAAAAAAAGGTCCATCCACTTGTATCATGAATAACTATCAACCAAAAATGAATAATAAAATTAGTGTTATAAATTAAAAGAAAGAGTAAGGAGGAATACAGAAGTTTGCGGGAGATAATATGTGAATCTTTATTATTTAAGTGAATAGCATTATTCAATTGGCTATTGAATCGATGCAGTGATGAGATGACCATCAAGACAAAAGCTGAATTTTGATAGTATAATGCTATACGTAAGTGTGCTACAGCAATCAAATAGTGTAGAGTGACCCTACATGCTAGGAGATATTTACAACACTCCCACTTGGATGACCATTTACTAAGAATATGTCTTGTTAAAACCTTCCCAAGAAAAAACTTAGTGGGAAAAACCAGTGGCAAAAGAAAAAGAATACAATATTCTTGTGAACCTTTAAATGCCTTTGGATTGCTTCATTAAAACCTTGTAAAGGAAAACCCAGTGGAAAAAAACCTAAGCGAAGGAAAAAGAGTACAATTAGCACATGTTATGTTGAGCTTTTATTCCACCTCATGAGCACATGGAAGATCTTTGAGTCGTCACATGCCAATGCCATGTACTAACTTCTTAAATGTTGCAATGGATGATGGATTTGGTGAATATGTTTGCCAAATTGTCATTTGATCGAATTTGCCTAATATCAATTTCATCATTCTTCTGAAGCTTGTGTGTGTAAAAGAATTTTGGTGAAATATGTTTAGTTTTGTCGCCTTTGATATAAACTCCACTGATCTGGGTGATGCAAGTAACATTATCTTCATATATGATTATGGGACTATCTTTGATTGATGTCAGCCCACATTTCTCTCGAATATGTTGTATTTTTTATCTTAACCAAACGCACTCACGGCTTGCTTCAAGGATTCCAATAATTTCTGAGTGATTTGAGGAAGTAGCAGATAATGTTTGTTTGACAAATCTCCATGATATGACAATGTAGTCAAAAGTGAATAAATATCTTGTTTGTGACAGGTTTTTATGTGGGTCAGAAAGATAACCTACATTTGCATATCCAATCAACTGTAGTTTTGATCTTTTTGGGTAAAATAATCCCAAGTCAATTGTGCCACAAAGATAGTGTAATATATGTTTGATTCCATTACAATGTCTTTGAGTAAGTGCAAAACTATATCTCGCTGATAAATTGACTGAAAATGCTATGTTGGGTCTTGTGTAATTTGCAAGGTACATTAAAAGCACCAATTGCACTAAGATAAGGAATTTGGGGACTAAGAATTTTTTCATCATCTTCTTGAGGATGAAAATTGTCCTTTTTGACATCAAGAGACCTATTCACCATTGGAGTGCTCAAAGAGTGAGCTTTGTCCATGAGAAATTGCTTCAGGACATTTTTTGTACATGTTGACTAATGTACATGTTGACTAATGAATAGGAATTCCATTTGAAAGGTGTTCAATTTGAAGTCCAAGACAAAAAAATTTCTTACTGAGTTCTTTCATCTCAAACTCATTCTTTAAGTAATTTGATGTTTTTATGAGCTCTTCTAGAGTCCCTACAAGATTTAAATCATTAACATATACTACAATAACAGCAAATCCAAATTCTAATCTTTTAATGAAAACACATGGAAAAATTTGGTTATTCTCAAATTTTTGCAGCTTGATAGAATACATGTTTTAGGGTGTGGAGTTATATGCTTCAGGCATTTTATATGTTTCAAGGATTTTCATGTATATATCATTATCTAATGATCCATATTGATATGCTGTAACCACATCCATTAAACGCATATCTAAATTTTCTCTAACCACCAAGTTGATCAGGAATCTAAATGTAGTTGTGTCCATCACTAGAGCATATGTTTCATCATAATCAATGTCAGGTCTCTATAAGAAACCTTGTACTACAAGTCACGCTTTGTACCTCGAAATTTCATTTTTTTTTTCATTTTTTTTTTCACACAAATACCAATTTATATCCTACAGGCATTACACCCTCAGGTATTTGTACTATAGGCCCAAACACTTCAAGCTTTTACTAGTGAATTTAATTCTACCTAAATTGTCTCTAACCACTTTGGCCAATCATTTCTACATTGACATTCTTCGATGGATTGGGGTTCCATTTCATGATCATCACTTCCACTAATTTCAAGGGCAACTTTAAATGAAAATATGTTGTCGACAATGATTTTATTTCTATCTTATATAGCTCTTGTATTCACATAATGTATTGAGATCTCATTATTTTCAGGTAGCTGATCCTCCTCAAAGGATAATTCTTCAGGAGACTCCTCTTCAGAAGGGTCTCTCTTAGAAGGTTCACTTTCAGGAGATTTTTGTTCATGAATTTGAGATAGATCAATCTTTCTATTTCCAGTTTAGTGGGCATAGTCTCTTCAAAGACTACAACTTGATTTTCTTGTAATTTTCTCCTATGAGGATTTTTATCTTTAGCACCAATAGGCCTCTCATGCTTCAGGCATGGTTTTGATTCATTCGCTACTATATCAAATTTTTGTTCCGATTTCAATTCTTGTTGGAGTATTAGCAGCTGGAATGTGAGATTTCATAATTTTCTTATTGTCGATGAATACATCTAATAATTGATTTGCAATAACTTGCAAATGAATGATCCTCTAAACTTCAAAGTTCACATTGATTTGTATGAGGATCGAGATGAGATAATGCTAAATCATTCCAAGTTATCTCTCGTCGTACTTCAAGTAACGACTTCTCTCCCCCTAATGGTGGCAAAACTACTTCATCAAAATGATAATCATTAAAGCATGTAGTAAATACATCATTAGTAATGGTTCAAGATATCTAATAATAGATTGAGAATCAAAGCCAACATAAATTCCAAGCCTATGTTGAGGACCTATTTTATACGTTGTGGAGGTGCAATGGGAACATATACAACAAAACCAAAAGTGAGAAAGCGAGAAACATGTGGCTGTTGACCACAAACGAGTTGGATTGGAGAGTGTATATGATAAGCAATTGCTCTAATGTGAACTAATGATGCAGCATGTAATATAGCATGTCCCTAAGCAAAAGCAGGTAATTTTATTTTCATAAGCAAAGGACAAGCAAGCAATTGAAGTCTCTTGATTAGTGCTTCAACTAGACCATTTTGAGCGTGTGTGTGTGCAACGGGGTGTTCTACATCAATTTCAATTGACATACAGTAGTCATTAAATTCTTGAGATGTAAATTCACCTCCATTATCTAAGTGGATTTTCTTAATTGGATAATCAGGAAATTGTACCCTCAACCTTATGATTTGAGCAAGGAGTATAGCAAATGCTACATTTCTACTAGAAAGTAGGCAAACATATGATCATCTTGTTGATGCATCTATTAGGACCATAAAATATCTGAATGGCCCTGAAGGTGGGTGTATAGTTCCACAAATATCACCTTAAATTCTTTCTAAGAAAGATGGAGATTCAAGAACAATTTTCATTAGTGATGGTTTAACAATTTATTTTTATTGATAACAAGCATAGCAAGAATAGTCACTTGATGAAAGAATGTTTTGGTTCATTAAGGGGCGTCCTTGAGAATTTTCAATGATATCATTATTAACCCCGGATGTATTGCAACATTGGCTTCAATTGTTTTCATGGTAGTAGAATATAACCTAGAAGAGAAAATATGTAGTTTCTCTAATATGAGCTTTTGGCCTGAAACCATTGAAGTAATATAAAGATATTCTTGATTGCCTTCATTGTTGGTTCAATATGATAGCCATTACCACGTATATCCTTAAAGCTTAGTAAATTTCTTTTGAATTTAGAAGAATACAAAACATCTTTAATACCAAATTTTGTGTCATTTGGTAACACGATGTTTTCTCTTCTAGAGCCCTTAATCATGTTTGATGAACTGGATATGGTATTGACTTTAGCTTCGAACAATATTAAATTCTGAAAGTATTTCTTATCTTTAAGGATTGTATGTGTTGTTGCACCCCAATCGTCTTGGAATTAAATCCATTAGTAGGACCCATGCCTCTTCAAAATATGCAAAATGTAGTCACTGAGTTTTAATACTTTGAAATGAAAAAAACACATAATGAAGGAAGTTTAAATCTATTATCTATACTACTATTTAAGGGGCTTCCCCTGTTTGGACTAGATTTTTTTTTGTTCCAAATACCCCTACAGCCTACGTTTAAGTAAGGACAAAACTTGAGGATAACAATGTAAAAATATATCTCTAACTCTCACCTAAAACATTTCCTACAAAATAAGATCACTTTTCCACTAACCTACTTTTTTAAAGCAACTAACCCACTTCTTCAAAGCAACTATACGTTTGTTGTTATTGTAGACACTCAATTTTGCACCCATGATTTAATTAAAGAAGATGACTAGAATGACCAACTATGTACCCAAAATTCATGATTGCATTACATACATTAATTTGTTTACTGCATATCATAAAAGTGATCTTGAGATTCCAATGGTCACGATGGTATGTCCGGTTTCCAAATCGAATTGTCGGATCGAAAGATATCACATGATCAATTTTGCACGGTTAGCATGCATTGTGTTTAGGTAGAATCAACCACACATGATTAATTTAAATTAATTTTGATTGGCTAAACAATTAAAATTAATTAAATAATTTTGTGATTGGTTGTTAATTAGTGTAAAAAATAGGCTTGTTTGCATGAGAACAAAGGGGATAATTGGATGACAATAAAATTATGGATAATCAAGACTTTTAGAGTATTTATCTACCAGATAATTGTTACTGAAAAGACTTGAATTGTCTATAAAAGAGTTTAATTTTTAGAATATGGATTAAAAACGTGTCTAAGTGCAAATCCTAGCTCAAAAAATCTCAAGAAAGGAGTCCAAAAAAAAACAAACTCAAACAAGGGACTAGCACCCAAAAGCACCATTCAGCACTTTTGGAGTGCTGATTGGAACTTTTCAAGTGTCAATTGGCACAAACTTGAGCCCCGGCCCGAGGGCACTTGGATTAGGTTAAAACACATCCTTTTCAATTTTTTAGAGATAAGGACGCATCCCAATTCGCATTTTGGTCATCTAGTTAAATTTTCGAACACTTCAACCTCTATAAATAGAGGTTATATATCAAAATTTAGCACACTTTTTCACGCTCTCTGATTTCCCCTCTTTTTGACTCTCTTTCTATTATTCACTCTTACGTTAAAGACGTTCTAGAGGCTTTATCCTTAAGAATTTCTTTTTTGTAAGCACGATATTTTAGGTTTTAAAGATTATTGAATAAATTTCATTGAATCCTAAAATATTCCCTCAATAAGAAGGGTATGTCCATGCACGAGGTGGTTTTTCTTTACCCTTTTCCTTTTGTTTCTTTTACTTTAGTGATGCATGAGTAAATAATCTTTTAATTTCTAATGCTTATAACATGTTTTGTCAATATTTTTTGTTGAAATATGTTATTGATGTTTTTATTGTCATGATCTATTTTTAGTTTCAAAAATTATGCTTATTATTACACATTTTTCAAAAAAAAAAATTCTGAATCTTCCTTAGATGCAGATTTGAATTTTTCAGAATAAAAATAGATTTGTATCTTTCTTAGAGACCAATCTGAATTTTTTTTCTAATATCAATAAAAATTGATTTGTATCTTCCTTAGATGCAAATCTAAATTTTTTAAAACAAAAACTTATTTGTATCTTTCTTAGATGCGAATCTGAATTTTTCAAAATAAAAACTAATTCTGACTTTTTCAAAGTAAAAACTGATTTGTATCTTCCTTAGATGCAAATATGAATTTTTTCAAAATAAAAATGGATTTGTATCTTCCTTAGATGCAGATCTAAATTTTTTCTAATACAAAAACAGATTTGTATCTTCCTTAGATGTGGATCTAGATTTTTTTTAACACAAAAATAGATTTATATCTTCTTTAGATTTAGATCTGAATTTTTTTACATATAGCAGATTTTGAAATAAAAAGAAGGTCATGAGTAGTGATGTTTTGTTTGTTTTGTTTGATGCAAGTATGCGTAGGTTTATTTCATGAATGTAGTTCTCTTCTTAAAAAAGGAAAAAAAAAAAGATTTATTTTTATTTTTATTTCACTTAAAAAACAGATCTAATTTTTATAGCTCTCTACAAATCTAGATTTTTATTTTTTCTACAAAACAGATCTGATTTCTTTACATACAAACTAAAAACCAATTTCTTCATCTGTTCCCAAAATAGATCCGATATTTTTTAAACAAAAAGCCTTGTCTTACTTAATAGAAAAATAGATATGATTTTTCTTCACCAAAACTAATTTTTTTTTACTCATACCAAAACGGATCTAATTTTTTTTAATGAGTCAAATCAATTTTTTTAATTCACAACAACATATTTGAATTTTTTTTTTTTTTAAAGAAGAGGACACATTCATAAATAGATTTATGTGACTTAGTTTAATTAAGTGTTTCATGTATGCAACATATCATTCATATAAAGCATAAAGAGGTACATTGGTCATAAGAGTTTAGAAGACCATACTCTGTCTGGGTAGAATGGGTGTCTAACACCTTCTCATTTTGTAACCTAACCTCCGAATTTAGTGTCTTTGAATAGGTAGACCTAGGCTTTATCTTTATTTATTTTTTGTAAATTGTAACTAGGACGAAAAGCTATGTATCTTTGGTAGTTTGTAACTAGGACCCAAAGCCATGTACTACTCAATTTATCAAGTTTGTATTTTCTCTATTCAATCAATGATAATGGAACATTCAGTCATGTAAAGTTGCATTTAATTTTTTTTTTTTTGTATAAAAAATAGGAGGCGACTCTACTCCACTTACCCAAAAAAAGAGGTGTCTTGAAAAAGCACCCAAATCTCTTTCTTGAGAGCACTAGGAATTTTCCCCTGGTCTCTCACAATGGTGACTCCGCTAGGGATGTTAAGGGCTAAGTTTTGTGTTAAGCTTAGGTGACCAAATATGTACCCTCCGTTTTTGCATGGTTTGCATGATATTGTTGTTTGTTTGTTTATTTATGTTTGGTTTGTTTGGATTTGTTTTCAATTTTTGTTTCCATCACTCAAACTCAATTCTCTGATTTTTTAGTGATGAATTATGGAAACTGAAAACACATTTTAAGTGTTTTCAAGTTATGGAAACTGAGTTTCCATGACATTTTGGTAAATAAACACACACTGCTAAGACTCACTAGTCTTGTTAAGTCCTATTTTCCTTCTCTCTCCCACCGGTCACTCTCCTCTTTTCTTTCATTTTTTTTCCTTTTTTTCTTTCTTCTCCACTTTTCTTTCTTTTTATCTCTTTTCTTTCTTTGTTCTTCTTCAGAGCAAAATCTCACCCACACTGAAAGACAAAAGAATCTCAGCCCAGATATGTCTTTCTTATTCATCAAATAAAATACATGCTTATTGTTTACAAAGCTTAGCAGACACATTTCAAAGTGTCTTACAAGTTCAATGGACCTAGATGAAAAAAACCCAAACTATCTTTTGAAAGTAAACAAACTTGAAACTTGAACATTACAAAATGAACGCATGCTATTACACAACCACTCAAAACCATTCTAATAAGCTAAATACTCCAAGGTTTGGTGAAGGAACCTTTTTTTTTTTTTTTTTAATAATAATAAACTAGTAAATGTTCATTGAACTAAAAAGGATCCAACATCAGCCTTCCAAAACTCCCAATAGCGACGGAACAGGGGCGTTAGATTGGCTTTAAGCCTTGACGAAAGTTACGAGGGGAGTCGGATCGCTTTAATGAGGAGTAAGGATGTTGAGGGAGAGGTGTTGTGGGCTTGGTTTTAGCGAGGACGATGGAGGAAGTAACCAATGGTGAGTGGAGTAGAAATGGAGAAGAAATGTGATGGTAAAGTGAGGCTTCAACTGGTTAGTGAAGTTAATAGGGCTGGGTAGGAGTCAGGTGCACAGGTGAGGTCAGAGTGTGTGGGTCCCAATTTTTTTAGCTTTTTTAGCTGAGTGATTGGTGCCAAACGGGCTGAGTGAGATATTTTCTCATTATTGGGCGATAGAAAATGATTTGTAGAGTGATGAGTTATGGGTGATGAAAACTGAGTGATGAGTGATCATTTTTTTTGAATCAAACAGCCCCTTAGGCACTTCAATTCATGAAAGAGCTGGTTCTGTGCAATGTGCATGATGAAGGCGCTCTTATCATGCAAACAACAACCTTCCTCTTGGTTGCATTATATGTATGTAATTTTTTTTTTCGTTTTTTGCTTTCAATACATTTAGGTATTTGGATTAAAATTTGAGTGCGAATATGGGATGGGGAACTAGAGAATATAAAAGTTTCAAAGGATTTTAACTTTTTTTTACTTCTTTCACCCTGTTTGGCAGGTATGATGGTTCTATTGGCACAGTGTCTCTTGCTATGGCAGCTGTTGATCAGTTTGCATGGCAACTAGGTTGAAGAAATCTTTAACCTTGGTTCTAGCGATAGTAGATTGTAAATTTTCTACCAGTTCCATTTGCGTGTTTTTATTACCTTATTCTTATATATAATAATTCTATTCTTGTTGCCACTGTGGTCCTGATCATCTATGAAGCACGGGTGCATTTCGAGACTCGGGTGCAGGTGCGGGTGCGGGTGCGGGTGCAGGTGCGGGTGTGGGTGCGGGTGCGGGACTCGGCAATTTTTGAAAAATGTGGGTGCGAGTGCGGCGGGACTTGGCAATTAAAAATATTTTTATTTATATTTTTTTATATATTTGAACTATTAAAATATTTTTAAAAAACATATTACTATACCTTAATTCACAAAACAAAGAAAGAAAGAGGCAAGAAACACTAAACAAAACACAAAACCAAAAAGAAAACACAAACGAAGCAACAAATATTCAAAATAAAATTGAGGGAGGACAGATTTAGGGTGTTTAGGCCTCATTCAAAGCATATTTTAGCTTTTTTGGCAAGATTCAAGGCCGATTTCGGCCTGTATCGACCGTTTCGGTCGCCAGCCGATATGGCCCGATACGGCACGATTCTGGCTGAAATTGACCGGTTCGGTGCGAATCGGCTTGAATCGAAGCTGCGTCGGCGCGAATCAAGCCGCGTCGGAGCGAATCGGTGAAAAAAAAAAGTTCAGACATGGCACCGACGCGCAGGCAACCACGTCGGACATCGCGTCTCGCGTCGCGCCGCGTCGGACTCGGGTGCGGCACCCTCCCAGCCACGTCCGTGCTTTCTAGCTGATCATCGTCGCAACCTTATTAGGCTTAATAAATGATTTTATATGGGAGTTATCTACAATGAATATATCAATATATAGAAAGCATGTCTGGTAAGAGGGCTTTTCATGGTTTTTTTTTTCCTTGACTTGTTGCTGCCTTATAATAATAGATTTACTTGAATATATAGAAAGCATGTCTGGTAGGAGGGCTTTTCATGGTTTTTTTTTCCTTGACTTGTTGCTGCCTTATAATAATAGATTTACTTGAATATATAGAAAGCATGTATGGTAGGAGGGCATTTCATGCTTTTTTTTTCCTTGACTTGTTGCTGCCTTATAATAATAGATTTACTTGAATATGTATATAGAAGTAGAATATTATTGGACTTTGGTAAAAGGAGGTTTTAGAAAGTAATAGAATTCCCTCCATCAAAACAATCCTACTAACCTTGTCTTGGTAATTTCCTAATATTTGGTATGTGTAGGGATGCATTAAGCAAAGCTGAACTGATTTCTTTGCTGTTTTGAGCTTGGTTTGATCATTGGCTCAGCTCAAACTTGAGTCAAGCAGTTGAACCTGTTTAAGTTTGCCTAGGCAATTCTTAGTCAAGCTTGTGCTTGGCTGGATTGCTTTTGTAGATTTAATTTTTTGTATGCAAACAAGGATGCAGCAACATAAAGCCACATTAACTTATTAACCAATCTATTTCCACAAATAATGGAACATTAAGTAACTAAAAAGGTGAAACCTAACTATAAAAGTGAACTATTGGCAGCATGGGTTGTAATTATTGTGGAATGAGTCTTATTTTGTTATTGAGCTTTATTTTTAGGTTGTAATGGTTACCCAGTTTGGTTTGTGTTAGAGACATATTTATGTAATTGGCTAATCCTTTGACAAAACACACTTTATTTGTAATTGGGTAGATCTAGGATGAGCTTAGTACTTCAAGAAATAAGTGTTCAAGTTAAGTATTGAAGTTATGCAAGTTTGACCAAGAAACAAAGTGAAGGAAGTGTTGTTCATTAAAGCTCGACAGAAGCTCAATGAAATCCTTTCTATCGAGATTTAATGTTGAAGCTCGACATAAACTGTATCTATCGAGAATTATGAACTCAGATTTTCTAGATCTGATTAACGCATATTTTAATATGTTTATATAGGGTTTCTTTTCTCACAACCCTAGACATATATAAGGTTTATTTTAAAGGTCATCACATTATGCATAACATATGCTAAGTTAATGCAAACATAATACAAGCATATTATGACCTAGTTTATCATTCTCTTTAAAGAAACTACTGAGTCTTTATGCTGAAGGTTTTGTGACTAAGGAGCTTCCTGATCTTCATTGCTGATGAACTAAAGAACTTTGCAGCCATCATCTTTCTCAAGTTGTTGAGTGAGTCACGTATTAGGATTCATGCAAAGGAATTAGTCACGTACTGGATCCGTGCATCATTAGGTAGTCACATACTAGGATTCATGCATTGAACGGAGAGATTACCACTACAATATAAGTCCAATTGGATATTGGGGTAAGGGTTTAACTGTAGGTTAGTATTTCGGAATAGGCTAAAGGGTTTGGCAAGATTTCTTATATTTGTAATCGCTTGTGATTGATAATAGTGGATTAAGTGGTGACCTTAAATTCACCCGGTGGGGTTTTGCCTCGGTGGTTTTTCCCATTCGTAAAAAAATCACTTGTGTTGAATTTATTTTCCGTTGCATTTAGATAATTTGGTGATTTGTTTGTGATATCACACTATTGCATGTAATTTGACTAATTAATTAACTTGGATAATTAATTAATTTGCAAGGAGTTAATTCATTTTAACCCAACAAGTGGTATCAAAGCGAGCACACTCTGTTTAGGTTTTAATCTTTGCCCTGTGATCTATTGACCCCTGTTTGTCATGGATAGAGGACAGTCTCTTATTATACCTCCTTTATTTGAACGCACTTACTATGCATATTGGAAAGTATGCATGAGAGCTTTCTTGCAATCTTTAGATGAGAAAGTGTGGCAAGCTATGGAGATTGAGTGGACTAAGCCAAAGGAAGCATCGGCTGATTGGGATGATGCAAAGATCAAAGCGGCAAACTTTAACAGCAGAGTATTAAGTGCCATATTCAGTGCTATCATGAATAAGGAGTTTAAGGAAATATCCTCAATTGAGACTGCAAAAGAAGCATGGACCATTCTCTAGACAACTTATGAAGGTACCAAGGTTGTCAAGGATTCAAAACACCAAAGGCTTACGACTAGCTTTGAGGAGATAAAGATGGAAGATGATGAGTCATTTGATGAGTTCTATGCAAAACTCAAGGTCATAGTCAAATCAGCCTTTAATCTTGGGGAAACCATTCTTGAACCCAAGGTTGTAAGAAAGATGCTAAGGTTTCTATCTGAGAGATTTAATGCCAAGATAATAGCAATTGAAGAATCAAAGAACATTGACACTATTCCTTTGACGGAGCTGATTAGAAACTTACAAATCTATGAATTGCATTAGACTAGACTTGGGAAAGGAACCAGAAATAAGAGCATGACACTGAAGGCTAAAAGCAATGAAACTGATGAGTCTTCAGATGATGAAGATTCTAAGATGAAGTCCTATATCACAATGCAATTCAAGAAGTTCGAACGCCAATGTGAAAGGTTTTGACAAGGACCATAAGCAATCAACTTCCTCTCAATTCAAAAGTCAAGACAGAGTGAAAAAGGATGCTAGGGATAGCGGTCAATATACTATTCCCTCTAGAACAAAGTGCTTCGGATGTCAAGATCTTGGACACGTGAAACAAGAATGTCCAACATATCTCAAGTCGATTAGGAAAAGCAAGTCCCTTGCTGCTACCTTGAGTGATACTGAGCTTGAGACTGAGTCAGATGACAGTGATGACGAGGGAATCTTAAATGCTTTCACTGCCACAATGGGTCCTACTGAAGGGATCATAGAAAAAGTGGATGAAGAAGAGGACTTGTTGGAATCCAAGTTCAAGAAGATGGATGATTAAGATGACATCCATATAGTATATACAAAGTTATACAAGGTATTTGAAAAGCATGAGAAATTGTATAGGTTGTCTAGTAAGAAGCTTAGTGAAGTGGAGTTGGAACGAGAGGAGCTCTTTACCAAGGTTGATAAAGCCAACCAAGTCATTGGAGCACTACGATTTGAGAACAATTTCTTGGCTGAAAGAACCAAGAAGCTTGAAGCAAAATTGTTCCAAGTTCAAGCTCAATTGGAGAGAACTTCCAGTGCAAAGCTAGACGAAATGCTTAACCTCTAGAAATCAGTTTCTGACAGAATCAGCTTAGGGTATGAACTCTCTAACTCTTCTCATATACTATTCCCTCCGGACTAAAGTACTTCGGATGTCAAGGTCTTGGACACGAGAAACAAAAATGTCTAACATATCTCAAGTCCATTAGGAAAAGCAAGGCTCTTGCTGCTACCTTGAGTGATACTGAGCCTGAGATTGAGTTAGATGACCGTGATGACGAGGAATCTTAAATGCTTTCACTACCATAATGGGTCCTACTGAAGGGATCATAGAAGAAGTGGATGAAGAAGAGGACTTGGTGGAATCCAAGTTCAAGAAGATGGATGATTAGGATGACATCCATACAGCCTATGCAAATTTATACAAGGTATTTGAAAAGCATGAGAAATTGTATAGGATGTCCACTAAGAAGCTTAGTGAAGTGGAGTTGGAACGAGAGGAGCTCTTTACCAAGGTTGATAAAGCCAACCAAGTCATTAGAGCACTGCGATTTGAGAATTGCGATTTGAGAAAAATTTCTTAGCTGAAAGAACCAAGAAGCTTGAAGTAAAATTGTTCCAAGTTCAAGCTTAATTGGAAAGGACTTCTAGTGCAAAGCTGGATGAAATGTTGAACCTCCGGAAATCAGTTTCTGACAGAACCGGCTTGGGGTATGAACTCTCTAACTCTTCTCATATACTATTCCTTTAGGACCAAAGTGCTTCGAATGTCAAGGTCTTGGAAACGTGAAACAAGAATGTCCAACATATCTCAAGTCGATTAGGAAAAGCAAGACTTTTGCTGCTGCCTTGAGTGATACTGAGCTTAAGACTGAGTCAGATGACAGTGATGACGAAGGAATCTTAAATGCTTTCACTGCCATAATGGGTCCTACTGAAGGGATCATAGAAGAAGTGGATGAAGAAGAGGATTTGGTGGAATCCAAGTTCAAGAAGATGGATGATTAGGATGACATCCATACATCTTATGCAAAGTTATACAAGGTGTTTGAAAGCATGAGAAATTGTATAGGTTGTCCATTGAGAACTTTAGTGAAGTGGAGTTGGAACAAGAGGAGCTCTCTACCAAGGTTAATAAAGCCAAGCAAGTTATTGGAGCACTGCGATTTGAGAACAATTTCTTGGTTGAAAGAACCAAGAAGCTTGAAGCAAAATTGTTCCAAGTTTGAGCTCAATTGGAGAGGACTTCCAGTGCAAAGCTGGATGAAATGCTAAACCTCTAGAAATCAGTTTCTGACAGAACCGGCTTAGGGTATGAACTCTCTAACTCTTCTCATATTGCCCTTTCCAGTAGAGCTATTTTTGTCTCAACTGCTAGTAATGTTAATTCTAAGAACAATGAGTCTAAAATTGAAATAGTTAGTGAGAACTTAGACAAGGGCAAATCTATTCTAGGAGCACCCCCTAAAGTTGAAAAGAAAAAGACTAGAGACCCTAGGAATAAGAAAAACAATAATAAAAAATCTCAACCAAAGAAGCTACATTTCTGTCATCATTGTGGAGCATCTGGGCACACTCTTCCAAATTGCTATAAATGGTTAGCCACTCAACAAAACAATAGTGTGTTATCATCTGGTGGTCAAGGTTAGTCTCCACCATCTATGGGTCCTCTTGGAGATCTTCTTAAAGCCTTCATGTTCCTTTCAAACTTGAACAGTTTCAATTCTTCTCCATCTCCTCAACATCAAAGGTTTGCACAAAGGAAAAATTTTTCCAAGGTGTGGAAGGAAAAATGTTCAAAGTGATTCAGTCATTTTTTTTTCTCTCTCTCCCTTTATATTTATGCATTACTTGTTTGTTTTGCTTTCTTGTTTTTGAATCAGTCTAGTTTTATGCTTTGTTTATTTAACATGTTTTTGGTTGTTTGTTTTTAGTTTTGCTTTATTTGTTTTTCATAAAAATAAAAAAATTGAAAAAAAAAAAAACAAAAATAGTGTGTGTTTATGTATATTGGTACTTGTGTACCTTAAATGGCCATTGAAACAAAGTTTTCTAAATTTTGTATCTCTTGTAACTTAGATGAGCACTCTAATGTACAACTGAGCAAGTGAGCTTTGTGGCTTGTGTTTATGATGAGTACGATTAATTTTGTCTTTTTTAAACTTAATACTCATATCACTCTTTTTGACGGGAAGGACTAGAAAATTCTAAGAGAAAGTCATAAATAGCCATCTCACCCCTAAAACCCATTGATCATGTCTAACATCTTTGTGTTTCGACATAGCAAAATTGTGATGTTTTGGGTTATATAATTAGGTATTTCTTCTCTTTCTCTATATGCCCATGCATGATATGTTCAAAAAGAAAATATGCAAAGAATATAAAAGCAAAAGAACCAAAATACTTTTAAATATGATTGCAAGCGTGTTTCTAGGAGATGTGAGAGTTATATAATGTACCTTGAAGGTGATAGTCCCCATAAAAAAGTTATGATTGTGTGTGTGTTTTTTATTTTCTCATATCTCAAATCATCACAATATGAGAAACTTGTGCACACTTGTTCTGTTTTCATACACAACATGCAAACATTCTTTGCTACTCTTGATACATGTGCAGGTACAATATGATTTGGCAATCACAAGGAATACATGTGTTAATATATGTTCACTAAATTGTCTTAATTGGTTTTAAAAATATAAAATTGTTAGACTTGTTTAGTGTGTGTGTGTTTCTGGATCTATGGATGCTATGCTTATATATTGAGAGATGTTTTGAGAGCTTAACATATTGCTTGGATCTTTGTTTGAGTAGATTGCTTATTGCATTTATCTTTATGTGTTTTTCCTCCTTGAAAACTCTTTTTCCTCAAGCTCGATAGCTTCTCGACAGATTCCTCTTCTATCGAGCTTTCTTTCTTCAGCCTCAATAGAATCTCGACAGATCTTTGATCCATCGAGATTTCTAGGTTTATTCTTGATTGAATCTCGACAGCTTCTCGATCCATCAAGCCATTTTTTCTAAGCATTCTGTGTGACCAATAGATTCTCGATAGCTTCTCGATTCACCGAAGTGTTTTGGCGTTGACAGATCCTCGACAACACCTTAACAAATTCAATTCTGTCGAGATTTAGAGCTTTATAGATCTTGATAGCATCTTTGATCCATCGAGATACGATTTCTATATAAAGGTTAGGTGCGATTTATAGTTCATTTCTCACTTTTCTCTTCGACATAAACTTTTCTCTTTTGACCCAAAAACCTTTTTCACTCTAAAATCCTTTAACCCATCAAGTTTTTGGCCTATTCCAAGTTCAAATCACTTGGTATGTGTTCTAATCCTCTCTTTCTCATGCATTTCATGCATTTAGACTTAGGTTTTTGGGGGGGGGGGGGGGGGGGGAGGGTGGTTTCAAAAATTTTGGGGCTTTTGAGTTTTTCTTGAAATTTTTGGGTTGGGTTTTGTGATTTTGTTATCATATGTTCATGCATTGCATTCTTTATGCATTATAACTATGTTTCATGCATTTTAGGATTGAGTGCTTGATTAAAAATTATGATTGCTATTAGGTTGGATTGTGTTTTGTCCATCATACTTTTATTTTTTGCATGTCGCATATTCATGCATACGTTCCTTCTTTTCTTTCTTTTTCTGGTTGTGATGTGTTCTGTTTCTCTCTCTCTCGGATAGACTGCACTATGGCACCTAAGCCTAGCAAATCTACTCCGGTTTAGAACCCTTTTCGTGATTTTGGGTCTTCTTCTCCTTTCGATCCTCCCTCTCACATCTGGTTCTGTGATGAGAAGGCCCAAGAAGACTTCTCGGAGAACTTCCAGAAACATGGCATTCATTCGGAATGCTAGGTTATCCTGTCGAACTTTTTCGACACTCTTCTCCCCGTCGTCATTCGGACCCGAGGTTGGGCTTCTCTTTGTGAGAGTTCGTTGAGGTGTCCTGTCCTGTTTATACAAGAGTTTTACTCTAATATACATGGCATCGATACCTCTGTGCCTCGGTTTGCTACTTATGTCCAACGTACATGTATCGTAGTTACTCCAGATCTCATATCTGAGGTACTACATGTTCCCAAGGTAGCGCATCTTGACTACCTTGCCTGTAAGCGTCTCTAGAAAGTGTCTAGGGACTAGCTTCTCTCTGACTTTTGTGAGACTCCTTCCACATGGGATGGTAAGCTAAACACCCCATGGTCGGGCTTTGCTAAAGGCCCGAGGTTCCTTAACATGGTGGTGACATATACTCTTACTCTTTTATCTCACTATAACTCCATCACTGAGCCTCGTGCTTGTTTCCTTCTTGCTCTTTTGGAGGATCTCTCTATAAATTTTCCCTTTCATTTCATCACATCCATTCTAGATATGTACTTGGACACCAGCACCCGTGATAAGCTCATCTTTCCTTTTGCTATCACATGGATCCTTCGGCACTTCTCCATTGTTTTTCCTTCCTTTCCTTACTTCACCACTATGGGTGCTATTAGAACTGGTTCTGTTCAGTAGAGCGAGGCCCAACTTCTTCCGAAGCGGCCATGTGTGGAGACAATCGATCCTGTAACTTTTGCTGTACCTTCTTCCTTGGCTCCTTGTACCTTCGCAGTTGGTGGAGTGACTCTAGAGGCCATCATGGCGTAGCTTCAGCAGATGGAGGCTGACTTTGGTGGTCATCTTGACTATCTCACTGATGAGATGTGTCAGATGAACACAAAAGTTGGTCGTATTGCTCGTCGACAGGCTCGCATGCCTGGCTTTACCCTTCTCCCTCTTCTTCTCCATAGACCTCAAATGGTGATGTTGATGATGATGAGAATGATGGTAGCTCTTCTGGTGATGACGAGATGACGCCCCCTTAATAACTTACCCTTTGTCATTCATGACAAAAAGGGGGAGAAGTTTTGGTTTGAGAAAGTAGTCTTGTGCTTAGGAAGAGAGTTAGTATAGGACATTTTTTATAGGGGAAGTGTTTATAGTTTTTAAGGGATGTAGTGAGGTTTACATGTATTTTTTTTTTCTTATCTTTATAGTAGCCTCTTATATAGTAGCCTTGTGACCATTTATGACATACAATGTACTTTATCTTCATATATATAATTATGCATGTTTTTCTTTACCTATTTCTTCATGTGTTGCTTCTTTTCTCTCTTTATACACATGTTTCTTTATGCTTGCAATCTTTAATTCTATTTCACATTTGATGCCTTGATGAGTTTTGTTTAAGTGTTTCAGAAGGACATGTTGTAAAGTTTTTTAAGAGTTTATGTTAGGGTTAAATTTATGTTGTATTTTAACAAGTGGTTATGAGTTGATGTTTTAAGACTTCTTTCATAATTAGTTGTTTTGTTATGGTTTTGTCACGGATTGCCAAAGAACGTTACAAACCCAAGGGTAGAACTCACCCTTGGAAACCGGCTTATAAGGGAAGGGTACCCAAGAGCTTATAAACGCATAGTTAAGTTTACACTTAACCAATGTGGGACACTGGGATCATAACATATCACCACGCTTCACAGCCAATGTCCATGACGGCTCACTCTAGCGACATTGACCCATTGGTAGCCCTTTCTCTTTTTGGTGGCTCCACTTAACTATCAGTAATTTTAATCCAGCCTCTAGGTTGCCCCTTCTGAGATCTGATCATAAAGCTACAACTCATTTGATCCCATACTCAATGAGTTACATCCGATTAATTGGGGTGATGGTTGGCTCTGATACCAAATGTTATAAACGCATGGGTATTACTCACTCTTGAAAACCGGCTTGCAAATAGAGGGTGCCAAAGAGCTTATAAACGCATGGTTAAACTTAAACTTAGCCAATGTGGGACACTAGGATCACAACAAAGGGGGAGATTGTTAGGAGCAAAATTATGTAATTGGCTAATCCTTTGACAAAATGCACTTTACTTGTAATTGAGTACATCTAGGATGAGTTTAGTACTTCAAGAAACAAGTGTTTAAGTTGAGTATTGAAACCATGCAAGTTTAACCAAAAAACAAGTGAAGGAAGTGCTATTCATTAAAGCTTAATAGAACCTTGACAAAATCCTTTCTATTGAGATTTAATGTTGAAGCTCGACAGAAACTTGACACAAGTTGTATCCGTCGAGAATTACAAAATCAGATTTTCCAAATCTGATTACACGCATATTTCAATATATTTGTGTAGGGTTTTTTTTTTTTTCATAACCCTAAACATATATAAGGCTTATTTTAAAAGCCGTCGCATTATGCACAACATATGCAAAGTGTATGCAAACAGAATATAAGCATATTGTGAACTAGTTCATCATTCTGTCTGAAGAAGCTACTGCGTCTTTACGCCAAAGGTTTTGTGACAAAGGAGCTTCCTGATCTTCATTGTTGATGAATTGAAGAACTTTTCAGCCAACATCTTCCTCAAGTTGGTGAGTAAGTCACATATTGGGATTCGTGCAAAAGAATTAGTCACGTATTACAATCCATGCATCATTGGTTAATCACGTACTGAGATTCGTGCATTGAATAGAGAGACTGTCGTTACAATACAAGTCTAATTAGGTATTGGCCTAAGGGTTCAATTGTAAGTTGGTATTTCGAGATAAGCCATAGGGTTTGGTAAGATTCCTTATACTTGTAACCGCTTGTGATTGATAATAATGAATTTTCGAAAGTGGTGACCTTAAATTCACCTGGTGGGGTTTTGCCTCAGTGGTTTTCCCCATTCGTAAATAAATTATCTGTGTTAAATTTATTTTCCACTGTACTTAGATAATTTGGTGATTTTTTTGTGCTATCATGCTATTGCATGTAATTTGACCAATTAATTAACTTGGGTTATTAATTAATTTGCAATGGATCATTTCATTTTAACCCAACATTTTGTGTAGTAAAAAAAACCTATAGGTCGATCCATTTTTTGAAAAAGATATTATGATACATAAATGAGTAATTTCCTTTTAAGAAAGGACAATTTTCTTTTAAATTGATTTGGAGGTATTTCTTTTAACTTATCACTTAGTAATTCTTATAGTTTACTATTGCCTTGCATCTATTATCTCTTTATTACCAAAAAAAAAAAAAAAAAAAAAACTTTTGGAGATGTTGCCACAATATTAGTAATGTCGTTAAACATAAGACTTTTGACCATCTATGATATATTTATGTAATGTTTAGGCTTTCATTCTCTCTCTTCTTTTTTTTTTTTTTTTTTCAATTCGTAGTTTCATGGACTTTTGTACTTTATGCACTTGATTTTTTTTTTCTCTAATATATACTTCCTGTATACTCAGGTGACACTCTTTTTTTTTTTTTTTTAAATATATTTTTATTACTTATAGAAAAATGATATATTTAGAAACACACATAAATAAATGGTTACTTAACAAGTTAAAAGAACTCTGTCCCCTCCCCACACTAATGAAGACCAATTTTATCCACTTAAAAAACAGTCTTATGACCTCACACATGGATCTATCACTTTTTTTCACCATTCTTAGTTGCACATGTCAAGATTGTGGCAAAAGCTGTGACACAAAAATTGTGTACACGACTCTCATTCAGAAAATGAGCACCAAGGTATTATTGTGTAGACCTAGATGCATATTGGCTCGATTTCTTATTGTTCTATATTGCTAACAGGAGGTATATATAGCTTTAGGAACATATCTTTTCAAGTAGATATTCGCCGTCAATTCTGAGGGCAACAACGCCAAAGCTGCATGTATCAACCTTGTCTGATAATTGACCTTGGAACCTTGGATTGCATACTCTGGATCTGTGCATCCCCTGGTGAGTAACAAGATGGGATCTAAGGAAGCAGCAACATAGAGCCGCATTAACTCTTTAACCAATCAGTTTCCACAAATAATGGGACATTTAGTAACTGAAACAGTAAAACCTAACTATAGAAGTGAGCTATTGGCAGCATGGGCTATAATTATGGTCGGCTGGGTCTTATTTTGTTATTGGACTTTATTTGCGGGTTGTAATGGTTATCCAGTTTGGTTTTTGTAGTAAAAAACCTATAGAGTCTTGGTTCTATTAGGTTTAGTTACTAAAGTAAACGAGAAGTTAGTAAATAGGTAAGGATATAGATTTGAGATCATCAACCTAATGATTTGATGGGGCGTCTTTATTCAGGAAGTATCTATAATTGGTTTCCTCCCTAAAATTGGATAAGCACTGACTTTAAAACTTTTTCTTTTTAATTTGCATTACATTATGAATGATTGTGCTGGCATTAACCATTCTTAGTATATATGGTTGAGTTTTATCTTTATTCCATAATATTGGCTTAATCAATTATACATGATTTGGCACGAATGAAATTAATTATAAAAAGAATTTAATTCAGGAAATGAGAATTGTTCTAGAAGAATAGGTTTGTCCCTTTTGTGTTCATTTCTACTCTCTTGTCAGTTTCTTTGAGATGAACTTGATGCCTTTAAATGTCATATCAGGATAGTTCTACAGAGAACATTAGCGGTGGCAATGATTCGCATTTAACGCTGGATGTCTGCCTGGGATTGGAGCGTGGGCCGGATGGTGGGTGGAAGTTGAAGTGGTCCAAAGTCTAGGAAGTCCAGGAAGTGGGCTGCATAAATAAGCCCAAGGATAATAAAAAAATTATAAGCCCAAAGCTCCCTTCAATGCAAAGCCCAAAATTAATCCCAAGCCCATCACAGTTTGGCAGCTCAAACCAAAAAAAAAACTTACAAAATGGTGAGACCCACAACCCAGGAAACTTGCCTTCGACTTTGACGAGCTCATTGTGAGGTACTAGAAGATGCAATGTGGTTTTCGACTCAAAGCAACCTCAACCTCAAGTTGATTCGCGAAGCTTGTTGAGGATAGCCCAGTGGATGAAAGTCTCTAATGGTGCCGATATTAACTTTATCGATGTCGATGAGCTCGATAATGAGATCCTCGGCTCCGATGGGATCAATATAGAGTTCCCCTATTCCGATGAGGCTGATGAGTCAGCAAACAACTCCGATGGTGAAGAGAACTTGCAGCGAGACATCCGCTTGATACTTTAGGAGCATTCTAGGAATGTTAGCAAGAAGTGGGAGAATTCAGAGCAGTGGGTGCTTGAACTCCGAGATGGAAGAAGAGTGACATTGCTGATTCAGATTTCTCTACCTCCGAATGAAGTCACAGAGGTTTTGGAAAAGTAAACCCAGTTGGCCTTGGTCCCGTTGAAGTCTTCAGACATTTTGGAGTTGTCATCAGCTCAATGTAATGGGAACAAAGTACTTGTGGAGGATTGGGTTTCGGACACATGTTCAGAGTCTACCAAGCTACCTGATGAAGGGGGTTTGTTGCCTTTAGTTGTGGAACCACTGACCTTTTCTCTACCCTTGGCAATGGAAGGACATGAATTGGTGAGTGTGGAGAGTCTAGTGAGGGAAGAAGCTTACTTTGAGTAGTTCCAAAGCAGATTTAGCGAGTTTGATAACTTCCTGGGCACCTTCCTAAAAGGTTTGGAAAATCAAGCAACCATTTTTTTGTTGGCTGTTGAGGCTGGGTTACTCCATAGGGCTGCTTTGGAAAAAAAAAAAAAAAAGCACGTGACTTGAAGAGCTCTGGAGTGAAAGGTATAAGAGAGCTGAAGGGTCTATTCAACTCGATTAATTATGGTTCTACTTCAACTAGGCGTAGTGGTATTAATAAGGAGTGGACTTTATCTGTCCCTAAATGAACTTGAAGATGCTTTCCTGAAATGTTAGAGGATTGAATGAGGTTGAGAAGAGACTTTAGAATCGTAATTTGTTGTGTGCATGGAAGCCTGATATTGCATGTTTGTAGGAGGCTAAACTTGAATGGATTACTAGAGGAATTTTCAAGATTATATGAAGCTGCCATATGTAGATTGGTTGTACTTGGGTTCAGAAGGTGCTTCTGGAGGTATCGTCTTGATGTGGGATCAAAGGGTAGTGGAAAAGGTGGAGATAGCAGTATGGCACGTTTCTGTTTCATGCAAATTTAAAAATGTAGTTGATCAATTTGAGCAGGCTTTTACTGGTATATATGGGCCAACTTTGAACAAGAGGCATAGGAAAATGTGAGAGAAGTTGACAGGATTGATTAGTTGGTGGGATGTGCCATGGTGCCTAGGAGGTGACTTTAATATAATATACTTCCCTTTGGAAAGATTAGGGGCTGCAAGTTGTACTCGGGCTCTGTATGGATTTTATGATTTTACCTCTATTCATGCGCTGATGGATATACCTATGGAAGGAGGCCTTTATACTTGGTCCAATACTTCCTCCTATTCTAGATTAGGTTGGTTTCTTCTTGGCGGATCTCTATTTTCACAAAAAATGCTATCCAGAGTACTTTCAGACCACTACCCAATTTTGTTGGAGGGGCTAAGACATCGGAGAGGTAGAACATCTTTTCATTTTGAAAATATGTGGTTAAGGGTGGAAAATTTTGTTGATAAAGTGAAAGCTTGGTGGGCATCCTATTTGTTCCAAGGAAATCCTAGTTTTATACTAGCTAAGAAGTTGGCAGCTTTGAAGTTGGATCTATAAAAATGGAATGAAGCGGAGTTTGGCAATATCATTTTTAAGAAATAGCAACTCTAGAACAAATTGAATGATTTGGATGTTAGAGAGGAGACTCATCCTTTAACAGCTGAGGAAAAGTTAGAACAATTTAATCTCCGTATTTATATTGAAAAGCTCGTCCTCTTTGAAGAGATTAGTTTTTAAGAGATTAGTTGGAGGAAGAAGTCTAGGGTGCTACACTTGAGGGAGGGGGACGCAAAAAACAAATTTTTTCATAGAATGGCTAATTCCAATAGAAGAAATAACGGTATTGAGAGCCTTATGGTTGATGGAATCTTGTCTTCTGATCAAGGAATGATTGCTGATTGTATTACTTAATTCTTTATGAATTTATACTCTGAGCAACAAGTTGTTCGATCATTCCTAGAAGTCTTGGTATTTCCAAGGATATCTAATGATAATGCAAATTGGTTCAATAAACCCTTTGATGAGGTAGAAATCTTTGATGTCATACAAAATTTTAATGGTGATAAATCGCCTAGACTGGATAGGATTCTAATGGCCTTCTTCCAAGCTTGTTGGGGAATTCTCAAAATTGATCTTATGGTTGTATTTCATCATTTTTTTTGCTAAATGTTAGTTTAAGAAAAGTTTGAATGCAACTTTCATCACTCTCATCCCTAAAAAAAATGCAGCAATTAAAGCTAAGGATTTCAACCTATTAGTTTTGATGGAGGGGTTTACAAAATCATTGCTAAGGTCTGAGACACCAGACTTCACATGGTCATGGAAGATATAATTTCATTTTTGCAAAATGTTTTTGTGAGGAACAGGCATATTCTTGACCTTGTGCTTATTGTAATGAATGCCTTGACAGTAGAGTGAAAACTGGTTTGCTAGGGCTACTTTGCAAATTAAATGTTGAGAAGGCTTTTGATCAGCAGTTACTAAAAATGGGGTGGGTTCTCTGCTAAATAGAGGCAGTGAATTTTTTTTAGTATATTTACAGTTCTCTTCTCTATTTTGATAAATGGCTTTCCCTATAGGTTTTTTTAGAGTTCTAGGGGGTTGAGACAAGGTGGCCCATTGTCCTCTTTGCTGTTTGTCTTGCTTATGGAAGCCCTTGGGAGGATGTTGGATAAAGCTATCCATGATGGTGACATGTTAGGCTTTGGTGTGGGTTGTTTAGAGGGAAGATCTTTGGTGGTGTCTCATCTTCTCTTTGCGGATAACACTTTAATTTTTTATGATGCTGATTTGGATCAAGTTTTGTTTCTCTATATGATCCTCATTTGGTTTGAGGGTTCTAGTCTAAAGATAAATTTGGGCAAGTCAGAGTTGGTTCCTATTGGTATGGTGCATAATTTTCACTAAATGTTGACTGTCCTTGGCTATAAACAAGGTACTCTTCCAATGAAATATTTGGGTCTTCCTTTGGGAGTTAAATTCAAGGATAAGACAATATGGAACCCAATTATGGAGAAAATAGAACGAAGATTAGCAAGGTGGAAACATTTGTACTTATCCAAGGGAGGTAGAGTTACTTTAATCAAAAGCACTCTATTTAATTTACCCACACATTTTCTATCTTTATTTCTTATCCCTACTACATACTGTGGCTAACCGAATTGATAAACTTCAGAGGAATTTTTTATGGGGTGGCATTGGTGATGAACCAAAATTTCATTTGGTTAAATGGGCTACTGTTTGCAATCCCATTGCTTTTGGTGGTTTGGAGATAAGGAAGGTAAGACTTTTTAATGAAACTTTGCTTGGGAAGTGGCTATGGAGATCTGGGATGGAAAAGGCTGCAATTTGGAGGCAAGTGATAGCGGTGAAATATAGTTGTGGATGGGGTGGCTGGTGTGCTTGGCCTATTAATGGTCCGTATGGTGTTAGCTTGTGGAAAACTATGAGTCGAGGATGACCTTCTTTTTCTCACCACATTTTATATGATATTGGGGATGGGTCTAGGGTGAAATTTTGGCAAAACCATTGGTGTGGTGAAACATCTCTTGCAGACAGCTATTCTGAATTGTTTAGATTTTGCCGAGCTCAAGAGGTTAGTGTGGCTGAGATTATGAAGTTTGATAATGGAACCCTGTTTTGGGAGTTAAGTTTCTTTAAGGGTGTGTATGCTCGGGAATTAGAGTCACTGGCTGGTTTCATGGATACCATATATGGTGCTTCAGTGAGAGGGTTTGGTGAGCATAAGATATGCTGAAAATCTAATAAAGAGAAGGGTTTCATGGTTAATGATTATTATAGTCTCTTAGTGGGCACTAATGACTATTCCTTTCCTTGGAAATGCATTTGGAATTAGAAGATTCCTTCACGAGTAGCTTTCTTTGTTTGGACTGCTGCTTTAGGAAAATGCTTAATGATTGACAATCTACGAAAAAGGAAGGTTTAGATATTGGATTGGTGTTACATGTGCAAGTGTAATGGTGAATCAGTTGATCATCTTTTTCTTCATTGTTCGGTTGCAATGGATTTGTGTGCTATGGTGTTCGATTTGTTTGGAGTGAGCTGGATTATGCCGCAATCTGTAGTGGGGTTTCTAGCATGTTGGCAAGGCAGATTTGGCCATCATTGAAATGGGTATATATAATTGATGTTTCCCCATTGCTTATTGTGTTGCCTTTGGAATGAGAGAAATAGTCGGTGCTTTGAAAATAAGGAGAGATCCATATTAGACTTAAAGCTATTTTTCTTTAGAACTTTAATGGATTGGTTGGCTACTTTGCAGAACCAACCATTTTTATCTTTTCTTGATTTCTTAGATTCTTGTAATTTTAATTATTGATTGTTTGACCCCTTGTACACTCCCTGAGTACTAGGGTGTTCTTATTTATTTATTTATTTTTTGACATCAATACACTTATTACTTATTAAAAAAAAAAAAAAAGAGTAAAAACTAATCCAAGACTTTTTTTTTTCTTAATTTGGTCCATTGTACCATAAGAAACCTATTTTTGCTTTTAATTGGTCTTTTATTTTCAATTCGTTGTTTTTTAGTTATGATTTTTTTATTGTATTTTATTTATAGGAAATATTCAAGTACTCTAACTCTGGATTAAGATTTTCTCCATTTGGCTTGAAATTGGGAGGATGCATTCAGTAGTGGACATTTAATTTTTCATGAATCTGCAGTGTCTTCTAAAATTTAAAATTAAAAAACTTGATAAAGAATGATGTGTGATTTTATAGGACATCACACGATTTTATGTCTACTTCATGAAAAAACTAAATCCGTATAGCAAAATGGACGAGATTATAATACCTTTTTTGATGGAGTTTGTCTTGGCTTTACTATATTTTTTTTTTCTCTGAGTGTGAAATGATTGTTGAAAACTCACATATTTATTATTTTTATTTTTTTCGTTTCCAAAGGTTTGGGTACTTGCAGATTCAAAACTAATAGGGCTTTTAAGGCTTTACCGAGTTCATCACTGGATTCACCACGATGTAGGTTGTACATTGAATAAAATTATTTCTCGGATTTTATAATTTGTAATGCATGAAAAACTTACTTTGATCTAAATTGTTGTAATGCACAGCTGGTTTTCTTGGCACAAGCAGGACCCCTGATATCATTAAAACTGCAGGCAAGTAGAGTAATATGTGTAATACCAGCTTTCTTTTTATTGTACATGTACTAGTGAGCATAATGCTTGAGTGAATATGGACTGGAGTTTTTCCTAAAAATTCATCATCAATTTTGTGAATTGGCTTTTATGATTTAATGCACCTGATGAATCCTTCAGCATAAACCTCACACTGTCTAGTATCTTAAATTAAAATTAAATAAGCAAGGTGCCAAGGAACCTGACCTTAAAGCATTAGACTTCTAGGCATGTCTGGAAGCATACTCTCCTTATAAATTATCCGATTGTTCAAATTTTTTTTTTTTTTGAGCAACTGATTGTCCAAGTTAGGTTGATGCATTTCCTTTCTTTTATTACAGCCGACATTGAGAATATTAAACCTCCCTTGATGTAAGGTTTGGATGGTTTAGTAGCTGTAAGCAGTCTTCATTGGTACTTTATGGTTGAAAATAGTAATTTCAGTTAGGGCATGACTCATCAAACTAGTAATATTTTATGTGTTAGGGTTGACTCATCAAACCCTAAATACCTTCACCGTAAACAACAAATCCTTTTTCTTGTTTCTCTTTTCTCAGAAAACCAGGGCTTTGACGATAAATGACCAATCTAAATAAAGTAAATGGTTGATATTATGATGACATTTTGGAATTTCACTATATGTTGTTGCTGGTGCAATACAGGAAATATTCAGCCTCAACCACCACCACCAACTCAATGGTTTGGTCCAAAATCAGAAAAGAATGTAAGATATGCCTTCCATTTGCCATTCAGAAACCTTTTTTTTTGTTCAGAAAATCTTGATAAACAAGTTCAATTAATAAATTTGTGGGTCTTAATAAGCATTTTTGTTGTGCAATTTCGATGTTGTGCTTGTATATGATAATGTTGAATATTGTGTGACTTGCATGCTCTTTAATTTTTAATATTTTATCATTTATGCTGGACTGACTTAAAACCTTAGGTTCTTTTAGTGTTCCAAGTATTAAAACCTGGGCATGCATATAAACATGAAGTGGATTGGCCAACCTACCGATGATAAACTAAATGGTTAACTAAGCAGAGGAATGGTAGCCACATGGGGCAGAAAGCGTAGGATATGGAATAAGGGAGGAACCCTGCATGCATGTTGTGATGATGTTCTTTGCAAGCATTGGACAAAACAGATAGAGGAGAGAGAGAATTTGAATGCACCAATTTGTTGAGCCACCACCAATTCCTTTGATGTTGTATTGATTACAACTTTAGCTTCATGGAGTTTCTAAGAAGTCATGAGTACGGAACTCTACATGAGTATGAAACTATAAAATAATCAATCAGAACTCAGAAACACGAGTCCTACTACAAATATTGAATCGGTACCCTAACTAATTAACTAATTAAGTATTGTCCTGAACAATGAACTACTCACCCGTTCCTCCATGCATATATTGTGCTATGGTTCTGTTTTGTCATTGGAAAATATAATTGATTGTTTGGTTAACAGCAAATTGAACAATTTTGTTCTTGCACAAGCATTTTCCCATGTAAGTTTCTGTCTTTTTCTTTTTAGGTTACTGGGTTTGTCATTACTGTAATAATCTTGCTCCAGTTTTATAGACACTAGAATGTGCTCTGCCCTGTTTTGTCTCTGATATTTGATTTCTAGTATGCATATCATATTAGACTGCTGTTAAAAGGAATTCTATTTAAGATATTGACTACAGATGTGTCTTCAAAATAGTGTAGTTTCTTTCACTGTTTTCAGTGCATAACACAGGACAATCAAGAGAAAATAAAAATAACAAGAAAATTAAGAGATAAACCCTAAGAATCAACACTTTAAATCAGCACCAAGCAAAATGAGGCATCAGCACCTAAGGTGTTAGGGATCACCCCCAACTGTTGGAAAATCTCCAATTTTAATTTCATTCATCAGTCAATCATCTATATTAAATGTATACTACCTAAAGCCTTTATATAAACCTAGGGCTTCTAGGAACTACTAATGAAAACTAATCCAAACTGAAGTCAAATACTAATCCCTTTCTAATCTTAAAATAAAAATAGAATCCTAAACTAATCCAACTACACAAGAAATCCATTCTAATAAGATGTGCTGTCCTCTTCACATACTATCTAAATTTTCTAAATTTCTTTGAGAACTTAATTCAAGTGGGGATGCTTTGGATTTGGTACTAGATTAAACAATGTGTGAACATTTTTTTCTTTCCTTTTTCTCGATAAGTTTTTGAAGGTATGATAAAGTGGGCGTCTAAGTATGGTATAGAGTACATTTCTGGAGTTAATGTGACTTTCTTTAATATGGATGCTTAATGGTTCCATTGTTAATATCTCTATATGAATGATACCTATTTTTAATTTTATTGTTATTTGTTATGTAATGAGTTTAATGTATTGTGTCACTTTATGATGAATTAGAATATAATAGTCTATACAAGCCAAGTTTGTACCCCAAGAATGAGAGATTATTTTGATGAATAAAGTTTCTATTGAAATTGAATCCATGGTTTGGTGCCAATTCCAGCCAACCCTAAGTGTTGACTCCTAGTGGGTTTTTTTTCCTCACTTGTTACCATCCAAGCAAGCCTAGGTGCTAACTATTCTCCATGTTAGGCACATAAAAGCAGCAACTTGATTTAATGCATATGATCCAGATAGTGCATCATGTATGCAGCAACATTAAGCATGAGAAAGTAATCTAAGTACCAATAAAAACAACATTGCAGCATCAACACTTGGTACTAGACACTAGCAACTTATTATAAGAGGCAGTTTATTAGTAAATTTTTGTATTATATTAAAAATTGAAGGTTAGGACCGGTCACATGCTTATTAATTAATTGGCATGTACTTAATTGTTGATTAGTTGGAAGCCATGTGCTTAACAGTTAGTTAGTTAGACTATTAGATCAGTGTAGCCAGCTAATAGTTAGTATTAGTCAGTTAGTTGTGTTCATGAATTGTATAAAGGTGTGGAGATGGATTGTAAGAGGCATGCAATGAAAATTTAGTCTATTCTTAATTCTATTCTTCTCTAATCCCTTTACTTTCTCTCTATTCTATCTCAGTTCTAAGAGGCATGGCTGCCCTCTTAGTTAGTCACTCACCATATTCCTTTGCTTGAACAGTTCTTATCAATCCTTTATTTTCATATTTTTCCTGTTGTACAATTTTGGTTAGTCCTGACTAAAACTATAGCCAACCCTTGGTGCTAACTCCAAGTTCATCCATCTTTATTTTTTCTGTTCTTTAATTTCCTGTTACAAAGTTTTGGTTTGTCCTACATCATCAAGATAAAAAGTTCTCTAAAGTATTCATGGTCTTTCTGGCTGAAGTAAAAAATGACATATGTACTTTACTCTTTGGTAGTTGCCATCTTTCAATGTCTCTCTTATTGAATAATATTCTAATTACATGATTTCCACCTATGATCAGTCTTTTAATGAAATGGTTGCAATGTGTCCGCTGAAAGATCAAACGAAGAGGCAGAACTTATTGAAACAAACATTTTTTCAAGCATGCAAAGTTTCTTGAACTCTCTTTGAAAAAATTATTCACTAACTTCACTTGCCATCTCTTTGTAATCATTTAAAAGCCCTCCAGGTTAGCCATCATATTGTTGAGATGCACCTTTTGTACTTTCACTTGTCCTGGTAAGCTTGTCTCATGGCCATGGTTAATTTTGCAACTTAAAGATTGAGTGCGATAAGCTCTCTCTCTCTCTCTCTCTCCCTTCTTTTTGGTTACTTTCTTACAATCCTAACTTTATAAGGAAGTTTTGCTTGTCTTAGTTAAGTTGTAAACTATGGAAATTCAGGTTTAGAGAAGTAGGAATAAGGGGAAAATAAAGGGAGAGAGCGACAAAGAAGAAAATAAGGTTTAGGCGTTAATCTGTCAGCCTCCACCTTAGCATATATTTATGTTAGGGTTCATAACATAATTACACAAATAACCTTATTAATATGCTAATAGTTCTATCCACACAAAAAAAAAAAAAAAAAAAAAAAAAAAAAAAATTGCTATAGAACAAGCAACGAGAAAATAACTCTAACAATCTTAGTTCTTTCAAATACTTGCTCATTGTCTTTTTTTATTAGGCTTCGTTTCCAAGAGTATTATAAATTAGTCTTTCTTAACGAGATTATGAAATTTTCAGTCCAATTTTTTTTTACCTTTGTCCTGTCTTGTTTTAGCACCCTGCGTTGGCAAGCTCATAGTTAATTTGAATTTGGTAATGCCTCTTGTTGGTGTGGAGCAGATAGATTAACGGGGATTGTGATCTAATTATGGTTGCCAAGGGGAGAATAACACAGGTTTTTGCTTTATCCTACTATGCTTGGCATGTTTGGCCTTCTAGGAATTAAATTGCTTTAACTTCTTTTGGATTTTCATGATAATTCGTAATCTTGGAATATGCTTGATTATTTGCAAGTCGTCCTTATGCAAGTGGGAGAACAAATGGCATCCTTGTCCAAGTATGACATCTTTATAAGCTTGTGGTGTTTGTTTTGTGGTTTTGTGAGGACAATGTTTGATAATTTTGATCTTGATATAAGTTTGATTTCACTTTTCTTATGAGTTTCTTTCAGCAATGTGCTGCTCCTTTGAACATGATATTATACAATCTCATGTTTGATTTTTTATTTATAGATTCTGGCTGAGGGCATTCTTTTGGATTGATTTGGTTCTCTTCTATTGGAGTGCATTCGCTTATTGTTGGATGGCCGGTAATTAAGGAGTTAAAAATTTGAAATTCACTTTTAAATGAAAATCGGTGTGCAGTAGTGTATGTATTTTCAAATTCATTTGTGCAGTTCTAAGTAATTTCAGCACTAGTCAACACTACAACAAAGTTGAATTTTTTCGAGGGTCAAAACCCTTGAAGAAAGTATTAAAAGCCCTCAAAAGATATTATTTTGAGGGTTTAACCGATCCTTGATAACCTTTGAAACAAATTCCCTCGAAACAGAAGTTTCTACGGCCTTCGTGACCCTTGAAACGGAAATTTCAACAGCCTACATGACCCTTGAAACAAATGTTTTATCTTTATCAAGGATGGGCAATTTCGTATGCCGCATCATTAACAAACTGCACTGAGATAGGAGAAGGAAACTTGATCAACTGTAGAGATATGCCGCACTTGAAGATCTTTATGGAGAACTTTCTCCCGAATAAAGTGGTAGTCCACCTCTATTTGTTTCGTGCGAGCATGGAACACAGGATTAGAGGCGAGGGAGATGGCTGAAATATTCTCACACCAAATGGTTGGCACATGAAACAAAGGAATCTGTAAGTCTTTGAAGAGCATGCGAAGCCACGAGAATTCAGCGGCAGTATGAGCTAAGCATCTATACTCAGATTCGGTTGAAGATCTGGCAACTGTGGCCTGCTTCTTAGCACACCAGGCAATGGGATTATTACCAATAAAAAGACTATAGCCACTAACCGACCGACGATCACAAGTATCACCTGCCCAATCAGCGTCTGAATAGGCAGTAAGAGTGAAAGGTCCTCTAGTGAACTGAATACCAAGTGTTTCCAATCTGTTCATTTAGCTTGATTGAACAACAGACAGGGATCACCGGGCCGGGCACTTCTTGAAGCATTGAACGTCCATTCCCTGACTATCTTTTTTTATCTGTTTATGCGCATTCTATGATTCTGATAACCAATCTCATAGGGGAGAAGTCATCTGTCACACGCGGGTGTTAGGGCGAACTCCAGACCTCAAACAACGACTTTCGATCATTTTGATCGTTTTGGAAGAGCTCCCCTGTTCGAACATCCATTTCAGCCAAAAACAAGCTTTGAAAAATTTAAAAGGGAGAATAGAACAATAACCTTATTTTGAGGGTCTCCCAACCCTCAAAATAAGGTTTTTCTCTTTTAAAAAAATTAAATAAATGAAAACCTACAGCCATACTCATAGACTTTAAAGAACCACATATTAAAAAATCTATATTATACCAAAACAGAAATATCAAAACAAAATTCAATTAGCTTTCAAAGTTACTAAATTCTTCATTCTTGAAGTTTATGTAGACATTTTCATATTAACATAAAGGAACTTAGTATTTTAACTAGAGAAAGGAGAAAGAAGAAGAAGAAGAAGAAGAAGAAGAAGAAGAAGAAGAAGAAGAAGAGAAATGAATAAGTACAAGAACCATGCATGATCAAAATCCTAATCGTAATATTATTCTATTTCAATGCAAAAGAACCTAATGTACTAATGTTTAAAGGGTCTCAAATAAAGGATTCTGCCTTCTCGTGGTACTTCTCAAAGATTGATGCATAGCCACCAACTTTCCCTTGCATTAAGAACTGCAAGGAAATAGACAAACTAATTAATCATGCACTTGTTAAATGGTTGAGGTGTTTGATTGAAAAATTGTCATACAATGAAGTCCATATGAAGAAATGAATCTTGATCTCCTATGAAGAAATTACAAGTCATTTTCTCAAGGAAAAAACACATATTGAGATGAAAGAAAATCCAAATTAATAGACATATTATGCAACAATAAACAAACCATAAAACCCAGGATAATTAAACTGCAAGAGAATTGTAGGAAGTTCCTTGAGAAATACCTCCAGCAATTGAAACATGGACTTCATATCAACAAGACTCTATATGGTCTCATGAAAAACACTGCCAAGATAATTCAGTGGAAGAGATAATTGGAAGAGAAGTCCATTCACCATGACCTGCACCATGACATTAATCCATAATTTGTGTAACCATCAGCCAACCCTTTCTGAAAATATAAATTTCATTACAAGCATATAAGAACATATTTTTACCAAATCACTAACTGTCATCTCACCATTCATAATTCCATTTGAACATAACACCATAGCTATTGAAAGAGCCGTGCTAAATATTACATTTTGGCCGAAGTTCAAATATGCAAGGCTACGTTGTGTTTTTAAAGTAGCATCTTCATACCCTGAGCAATTGAATTACAAACAACAACAGAACAGCATTAAGATTCAATTACAGTAAGTTTGTAATGAAAATACTTTAAATGAAAGGATATAACTTGCACTTTTGCCATACTATCAGGAAGAAAAGGAGGGGGGGGGGACTGAGAAGGTAAGAGATTAATAAGAACATAAATAATAAAGAAAATCTAAAACCACCTGAATCATATTAAAATTGATTTGATGGTTGGCCACATAAAATCATCATTTCAAACCATTAGAAGCATGAAGGAGGAGCGATCACCAAGTCCCAATTAGGGTAGGAGTGGCAACAGACCAGGATTGAGATGGGAAGCCCCTTCTTAAACCTAAACCCACAGGAGCAAACTTTGTTCTAAACCATCAAAAACACAAGTTCCCACTTTGGAAACCCAAACCCAGCCCACCCAGTTAGCTGGCATTGTGCACACAAAAGACAACCTACAAGTTGGGTAATTGCCCATCAGATTGAAGGTTGCCCAAATTATTTACTGCATTATACAACCAATGAAGAAGGAATAAAGGTTTTCTACATGAGGCAGCAGAGCAACTAAGCCTCTTGATTCCTAACTATCCTCGAACCAAGTGGGCTATAACCCTTTAAAACCAATACACCTGAATTGATAATTACGCATCAATGTAATAACTACCATACCACTAAGATAAATTACTCTTTAAGTACTCATCATATTGATCAGCTTCAAAAGCTTCATTGTTGAAGCACTTGAACGTCTGGGAAAAAATGGACAGAATTGGAGAAAATAAGGCATCAGATAATCCATACGGAAAAAATAAGGCATCAAATGATCCATAAGGAGAAAATCAAACATTAAAAGTACATCATAGCCTCACCTCTTTTGGTACACATCACCAATGGCTCGGGACATAGGAAGTTCAGCATTGACCCAAGGCTTACCCCAAAGAGTGACAACGATACCACTATAGCTACTTCAATTCGAGCTCTTTCATCATCTCTACATGGACTATAATCTTCTGTTAGTTCAGCAGTTGAAAGACTGGTTGTCAAGTAACCTGTCATTTTCATGTAAACATACAGATATTCAATTATTAGGTTAAAATAAGGTGAAGTTTTATACTCCTTTACTTGATGTACAACTAATGCTTAGGAAAGTCCTATTTCAGGTAAAAGAATTAAGAGAAAGAAATTCTTTATCATCTTAGCACATATCTAGTAGACACAACTAATTTCAACTCAAATCAGCTAAACCTTTATTACCATTAATTAGGATCAATTATCTTTTGGATGCAACTGGTATATGCAGGGCACAAATAACACAGGATGCCTATAATCTTATCCTATTATGGCCATGCTAAAGCAATAGAGTATATATATATATATATATATATATATATATATTTATATATAAATTCACTCAAAGTAAATTGCTTAATCAAGGCAACAAGCAACATACCATCTGCGCATAGACATTAATCAAGGCATTGTACATTATGGAAGGCGGCTTCAACCCCGCAGACTTGATAACATCCAAGCACTCAATCGCATCATCAAACCTCCCTGACTTTCCATAAATATCAAACAATGTCATAACACCAACTGTGCCCTCCCCAAGCCCATTTTTGCCTGCATCCAAGTCAGAAAAATCTATATGTTTTGTTCTAGTAGCTCAACTATTGTATTGACAATGTTACCAACGCACCACATTGTAAGCATTCATAACACCAAACACAACTGTAAAAGATATAAAATACTCAAAACTAATTTTGATTTTTTTGTAATCTCATTTCAAGCACTAAAGGGAGATCTTAGAGGGATATAGCAAGAAAAACTTCAAAAAAAAAAAAAAAAAAAATAGACATACCTGATCAGTGGGGATACTCACTCTTTAGTGCATAAGCATAACAATCCAACTCAGTTATAAATGGTTAGAGAGAAAAAGCATTTTTGCAAAACTAGTCCTAATTAACAAACCATACTGCAACAATAGTTAAAAAAAAATAGTAAAATGGATTGTTGTAATTATGTAGAATCAATTCAAGCATCAGAAGCTTAAACTAGTAGAGTTAGCCACAAAACAAAAAAAAAAAAAAAAAAAAAAAAACCACAATCGCAATTGCAGCGGTATAAGTACTTATAGGTAGTGCTTCAAAAACCGCAAGAAATTTGTGAAATGTTAAATCGTATATACAAACACAACAAAATCTCCTAGATTTAAACAAAGTTTGGATGATCTAGTTAAACAATTATTTGAATTTCATTATTAATTAAAAAAAAGGGGGAAAGTGTAATTTACATCAATTTATTATTGATTAGATCAATTACATAACTATAATCAACGTTTCTTGGACTCCTCAAAATCAACCAGAAAATGCATGGCAAATTGACTTATAGCAGGAGATACCAGAGCCAAAAACTCCTGTTTAATGTAAATTTTAATAAATTTAGATATCCTCTGCCTCGAGACAGTCAAATTCTACCATTGGATTGATGTGACAGTGATCCTTTCTGCAAATTCAAAGCTCCTTATAATACAAGTTCAGACAACAAACTTTTAATAGATTAAAATTAAATTAACAATAGGTAGAAAATCCTAAGAGTGAATGATGTATGAACCTGTGGAGTAGCTTTGGCACTCTTCCACAAGATTGCTGCGCATGCTTCTGGACTGAACCATGACAAGAATAGAGCCAAAACAAAAGAAATAGATGAGAACATAGGGATTTAACATATTAAAACAATTTGCAGAAGCTGGGTTAGGAAGGACTCGTATCCATATTGAGAAAGAAAAAGAGAAATTGCATCACATAATCCAAAGCATGGGTGTGTGGCCACATAAAACTAAAGATGAAACTATTTTGTTTATAGGGAAGGACCATTAAACAACAGAAACATTATTTCATTTAGCAAAAACAGCTCTTTGCCTATCTCAAATTGAGAATCAAAATGGAGAACTATGCTAGCAACTTCTAATGCTTATAAGAAGACTCAGCTCATTTTACAAGTGACTATACTATCAATAGCAAACGGATATATTCAGCAGCCTCACAAACAATTATTACAGATGACACTTCCTGAATCTAAGTACATTTTTGTACGGCATTAATCCATAGTAATTACTTTTAATTTTAAGGTAAAGGTATGCATCATGAGAACTTGGAAGTCATCATTTAAATGTCAAATTGCCCATATCTGCAATCGCAATTTTAACTCAGATGGAAGGTCTTATTCTCGTTACCCACATACTCAAATGGTGAATTTTCCAGCATTACAGGAAGTTTTACAAGTTTATAATGCATCAATATGATGCATTGACACCATGCCATAACTACACCAAGTTAATACTTTCAGGTCAGACATAAACATCTTATCAAAAAGAAAAAAGAATGCAGGCTTTGTATTCACTGGAACAGAACAATATCAAATATAAGGGAAAAATAGATTAACAATTCCAAGCTGCATAACTTGAAAATGAATTTATAAAATTCATAAGTTTTATAAACAAAATGGAGGTAATTTGCACGCTAGCATTAGAGAGGCAATCAATGTAGTAAGTTAGGCTCGCTTTGAAAGTATGTTGAAAACTAGCATCTTGAGTCTTATAGACTCGAGATTCATTTAAAATTCAACTCTCAAAGCCTCACTTTAAGACTGCTTTTTGCTCGCTTATGTGGACAAGTTTGCCACCTAGATCTCGAGTCTAAAAGACTCGATTTTCAGTAAAAGAAAATCGAGTCTTGAAGACTCGATTTTTAAAAGGAAAACTCGCGAGGTTTGATTAGACTTTCCATTGAACTCTAGTCCATAAGACTCGAGTTCCACTGGGACAAAATTTACAAAACACACATAATATCACTTAGCCCGTATTAAACACACACACTTAGCCATTCTCACCCAAAAATAGAGCATCCTTCTCAGCCTCACTAACTTTCACCCTCACTAACTTTCACCCTCACTAACTCTCACTCATCCATAACTCTCACACCACATTGTCTCTCTCACTCACCCATTACCCTCAAACCACATTGCCTCTCTCACTCACCACACTGCCTTTGTCACTGCTCGTCCCTCTGAACAAATTGATATCTTAGGTAAGGGTTTGCATAATTTGATTGTGATTGTAGTTGGGTAGTTGTCTATGGGTGTGGGTTAAAGAGTTTGACTATTTATTTTGTAGATAGTTAACATAACCTAGTTATAGTACCAATATTGTGAATTATAGAACTTTGTTTTGTTAGTGTGAATTTTTTGAGTATTTATTTGCATGGTTTTTGTTATCAAAATTTTATTCATCATTTGTAGGCTTTTATTTTTATCATGATCTTAGAAGTTTTTTTTGGCCTTATTCATCATTGTTTTGGGTATGAAATGGGTAGTGAATGAATGTATGAAATGGGTATGAAATGGGTATGAAATGGGTAGTGAATGAATGTAATGAATGGGTATGAAATGGGTAGTGAATGAATATAATGATGTATGAAATTGGTATGAAATGGGTATGTAATCATGCTCCTCTACCCACCTAGTTCTTTCAAAACCCTTTTAGGCATTATAGGTCACCATACAATGGAGTAATATAGATAATTCTATCTCTCCATCTACTAGGATTAGAAGGTTTACATCTTGACCTTTAGATATTAATGGGCAATGGGGCACTCTATAATCTGGCTTGAATATGTTTAGCCTTAAGATGACATTACTTTTTTCCCCCCATTTTACGACTATGTGATTTAACTAACATAGTAACTTAACTTGAACAGGTTCACAATGCCTGAAATTGATATAATCTTATATCACAGTGGTCCACTTAAGAATGCCAATGCGAACAAGGGATTGCCATTTGAAGGGCCGGGTATAAAGGCCTATTATACCCAAATTGATCGTAGGTTGAAGACCCTTGACGAATTGAAGATGTTTGTCATGGAAGAGTTGTGTGAGAATCCTGCTGTGCACAACATACAAATTACTTATTGTATGCCAAATGAACTCCTGAAGCACCAGATTAATTACAAGTATATGGCGATAGAAACAGACAAACATGTAAAGATCATGTTTGACAAGTTGGAGAGAATAGATGAAGTAACTAACCTTGAGTTGTACATACAGTTGGAGCTGTGTGCAGTCTGGCAAGAGGATATCCAACAAACAACCACAAGCTTACAGGTTACGGTTCCGGATGCTCAATATGCGTATTTTACACATGTAGAGGATGATAATGTTCATGCCGATGGTGACGATGATGATGATGATGATGACAACTATGATGATGAGAATCTTGCCATTAACGGTGAAGATTTTGCCGATAGAGATGAGTATGAAGACAGGATTGAGAGAGGGGACTTTCGGGACTTTGAGGACTTTGAGAGGGACATTGATGACGATGAGACATTGGATGGTAGTGAACCTGATACAGACAATGTTATTAGTGTCCAAAACATAGAGAACACAATCCCTGCCTACGCACCTCCTGCGTTGTCATTCTCTACAAATACTTGGGATAACATAGTTGATCCTTTACATATTGACATGCTATTTGTGTCTACTTGGAGAGAGGGGATGAATTTGTGCAAAGGGTTGACTTTTGCCAATAAAGTGGAGGTGAAGCGCGTATTAACAATTTGTGCTCTCAAGGAAAACAAACAGTTTAGGATCACTAGGTCGACAACCAAAAAACTTTATGCGAAATGCGTGCATGAGTCATGTAAGTGGTATGTCTGTGTAGTTATGAAACCCAATCTCCACGAACTATGGATGGTCACCGTGTATGCGGGTCCTCACACATGTATACCGACTGGGGTGCGGAATGATGGTAGAATGATGAGTTGCAATTTTATTGCAGCAGACATCCATAAGAAGTTATGTGAGGATCATACTACCCCAGTTAAGCATCTCAGATCCATGATAGAGGCGAAATATATAGGCCATAAGCCTTCTTACTACAAGGTGTAGGATGAAAAACAAAAGGCAATTTCAAAGATGTTTGGGAATTGGGAAGAGTCTTACCAAAGGCTGCAAAAGTTGCTAATGGCATATATTGATCAGGACCCGACTACTCAGGTATCCTATCGTATCACACCCTCCGATGAAGATGACACCTTATTGTTGCATTATGTGTTTTGGTCTTTCGGTCCATGCATATCAGGATTCAAATACTGCAAGCCGGTTATCAGTATTGATGGGACCCATCTATATGGTAAATATCAGGGAAAGTTGTTGGTTGCAATGGCAACGGACGCTAACAACAAGGTATTCCCTCTTGCCTTTGCTATTGTGGATTGTGAGTCAAGGTCTAGTTGGAAGTGGTTTTTAGAGTGCCTTAGAGAAGCGATTGAGCATGTGATACCTGACGAAGGCATTTGCATAATTTCTGACCGACATCTCGGTATCAAAAACGCCATTGCAAACTGGCCTAGAAGGGACGATGAAAGAAAACAGGTATTTCATAGATATTACCTTCGACATGTTGCTAGCAACTTCAACACCCATTTTCAGAACTCGACTCTGAAGTCAGCAGCGTTGAAAGCGGGATATGCTACTCAGGTAGTTAAATTTGATACCATAATGGACTCCATTAAGCAGGTGGAAATTGAGGCCATTAGGAATGGGAAAAAGGTGACGGGGAAGGATGGTAAGGAAAAGAATCAAGATTATCTTCCATACACATACCTAATGAGCGAGTTTGTGGATATGTGGACCCAGTCACATGATGGTGGGAGACGTTTTGGGGCAATGACAACCAATATATCAGAGTGCTTCAATGGTGTACTGAAAGGTGCAAGGGCCCTTCCTGTTGCTGCGTTGGTTGAGTTCACTTGAAACAAACTTGTTCAATATTTCCACGACCGGCACAAAGAATACCATTATGAGTTATCAAAGGGTAAGAAATGGAGTGAGTATGCCTTTTCCACATGGGATGGAAATAAGCGTAAATCTGAGAAACACTATCTCAAGCCATTTAGCAATGAAGAGCTAATATTTCAAGTAGTTACCCAACTCAACCCGTGTAGCACAGGAGGGGGAAACCATAGTTATGAAGTTCGATTACGGGAAAGAACATGCAGTTGTGGGAAATGGCAAAACATAGGGATCCCGTGTTCACATACAATTAGAGTATGTGACTATTTACATATTGATTCGACCACATATATTCACCCAAGTTATGGTTTGAAGCATGCCCTTAACACTTATGAGCATGCATTTGTGGTTCCGAAATCACAGTCATTGTGGAGGGATCCCATGGGGCCAAAGTGGTTGCCTAATCCAGTATTGTTACGGGCCAAAGGTCGACTAGTGAAGTCAAGAATAAGGAATGAGATGGATGGAGTGAGGAATAAGGATCGAGAACCGGGATGGCGGAGGGAGGATGCAGATTTGATAGAGTCTCAACCCAAGCAGACATGTGGACTGTGTCATGTTTCCGGGCATAACTGCAGAAAATGTCCGCAGTCCCGTGACGCTTCCACAAGCAGTCATGTTCCACACTAGGTACGTAGATGGAAAAAAAGTTATGCATCGGTTAAATAATTGTTGTTCATTTGATGTTTACCTAATGTTTACTATCTTGTCTCCTAATGTGAGTACTCTACGTTTTTCAGGCATGCTTCCATGGACGACGTTTTTGTCATGCGGACCGCCAATCTTAGGAAAAGTGACTACGCGGTCCCGTATGAAAATTAATGTTTTGGTTTTTGTTCAATGTAATTGTAATTCTCTATTTAATGTACCTCTATGAAGATTGTGATTTGAGTAGTATGGTTAGAGTTGAAAATTAAGGATGATTGGACATGTTTAGAATGTTGATATATTGAGAATGACTTTTGTTGTGATTTGAGTGCATTTACATTGTAAAACTATGGTTATGCAAAAAGTGTAACAATTTTTATACTTTAGTGCCTATTGAGATTGTATTTTGATGTAATTTAAGTGGATTTACATTCTCAACTTCGTTACCTCTGAATGAGTATGTTAAGGATTACATTTGAAACTTCTCTATCTCAGTTTCTTAGTTAATTTGTGCACACATTTCAGTTTTTGGTTTGCTGCATGTTTAGAGGGGACAGCAAAAAATTCCCAGTGGAACTTGAGTTGTATAGACTCGAGTTCCTCTAGGTTCATTACTCTAAAAACAGAGCATTGTTCCTCTAAAAACAGAGCGTTGGTCCCCTGCCTCTCTGCCTGAAACAGAGTAGCTGGGGAAAAAAATTCCCAGTGAAACTCGAGTTTCAGAGACTCGAGTTTCCAATAAAACTCAAGTTTCTGAAACTCGAGTTCCTCTTGGCGTATGACAATTTCTCTTTGGACTCTACTTTTTGAAACTCGAGTTTTACAAAAAGTAAAGCTCGAGTCTATGAAACTCGAGTTCTAATGGAAAATGTAGCTATAGAAAACACTGCAATAGAGATTACCTCTCTGCCTGAAACAGGGCATTTTTCTGGAAAACGTCTATTGCAACTCGAGTTTCTAAGACTCGAGTTGTGGTCAGCATCCAATCTGTTTGTTTCGGTCTACTTTGGTCTAATTCAGTTCATTTTGGTCCTTTTAGTCCATTCTGTTTAATTTGGTCCAGTTCAGTCTTTTAAATTTAATTTGGTCAATTTTAGTCCATTCAGTTTAATTTGGTCCTATTCAGTTTATTAAATCTAGTTTGGTCTCATTTAGTTAACTTTGGTCCATTCATGCCACTTTGGTCCATTCAGACCATTTCGGTAAATTTCGATCCATTTAGGTTGGGAGCCCATAATCTAAATCTAAATTTATTAAAAATATACTTGAGTTTCAAAGGGTTGAGTTCCTTTCACTTTTTTTTTTTTTTTTTTTTTTTTTTTTTTTTTTTTTTTTTTTTTTTTTTTTTTTTTTTTTTTTTTGGACATATGACCCTTTTTTTTTCCTTGAAATTGAGCTAAAAATTAGGGGTCCCACTATTTACTCACAAAAAATTTCTATAAAAAATAAAAATCTACACAAATATGGGTTGCATAGAAAAAGAAGGTAGCGAAATGAGGTACAAACATTTTTAAGAGAATCTCACTGTGACATTGGGAGCTACTGCATGTCAGATGAAGCAGTAGTTCCCAACGTCACAGTGAGATTCTCTTAATAATATTTGTCAGATGAAGCAGTAGTTCCCAATGTCCCAAGCAGAGAATCTCATTGTCAGATGTGCCTCATGTCAGATGAAGCACAGGCATGCTGAAAACTCTTCACGTGAATACTCTTCAGCTGAATAGTCATGGAAGTACACTGCAACTTCTGCCCACAACAAGATAATCTCACTGTGACATTGGGAACATTTGAACAACAAATTGATATCATGGTTTTCCAGCCTGTATTGACATGACAAGCCTGAATACATTTAATTTTGTATGCTTCAATACACAGTGACATCAAGTTATAAATGCACCACAATAATGATCTTATTCCTACAGCACTAACTTCGTAGGTTGACTAAGCTATGAGTCGCAATGCCTCAACATCATCTCGCACACATAGAAACAAGTTTCAATCTACTTCAACAAATGAATTATCACAAGTTCCAACAGATTAACAACTACAAACATACACAGACCACTATGGAGGGAAATGAGTTGGAAAGAAGAGAGATTTCGTTAATATGCCAATATACACGTACGAAAGTCTTGGAAGCGTCGGACACATCATGCTTGGCAAACCTACAAAACTAAGTTCAGATACCACCGCAATGGAGTTCACCGTAGCAGAACCACCATGGTCAACCCTATACGAGAAGAGGTGTGAGTTGGAGGTGTATTGTCGATGGCACGGGTTACGAGTTCCTAAGGCACGCTCAGCCGAGTTACCTAGAGATGAACCGGCCAACGTACTTGCTCACCTTGAACGAGAGAACAATCAAATGCAAAGGCGACTAGACCGTTTTCATGCAATCCAAAAGGCTAGAACGCATCTAAAGGGGAAGGCGCAAGAGAGAGCCATGAAGTCTATTAATGAAATTACTACGTTAGATGATGAACGTGATATTTCAGACTTCTCAGATTCAAGCAATGATGATTTTCAAAAATTTCTATCTACCAACATTCGACGTTGTTGTTAAAGTCCACACTTTGTGTGCAATTTTAAAATGTTGTTCTTAATGCCTCACAAATCATGTCATCGTACGTTCACTTGTTGCAAATCCAAAGATGAATTGCACTCAACTTGTGCCTAAGTTTATATGAAATCAGTTGCTCTTTTTTTCCTTGCTGTTCTTTGTTGCGTTGACACCCCCATCATGCTCATTCAGATTGCAAACATGGCTTGGTTTGTGTATGTGAGTTTGACATCAGTTTTAAGTTTTAGTTTTTAACTTTGAACTTTTATATAGAACTTTTTTAAACTTCCCATTAAATGTGTACTTCGCTTGCTTTGCTTGTTTCTCATTTTTTTTTGACTTCGTAGCTAGTTGCATTGAGTTTAAAGTTAACCCAACACTTCATTCAGGGAGGTGAACAAGTGGTTTATGAAGGGCCTTTATTGCTTAGATTCATTCAGGGAGGTGAACAAGTGGTTTATGAAGGGCCTTCATTCAGGGATTCATAATCTGAGTGAGTAAGCATTCTATTATGTGATGCTTGGTGAAATGCAATTAGGGATTCATGCTTACTACTTATATATATATATATATTTGAGAATCCAGATAGTAATTTTATTATTATAGGTGGTTTTCTATATACCACATGTTGGAAATAAAGGACCACATATATGTTGTTCTAAAATGGTGCTGAAGATTGACTTTAGCAGCAAAGAAGAATGATACTAGTAGTAAGAGGACGAACTCATCCTAACGAGTCTTATTTAAGTACCTTACTAGTTTAGATAACTTTTTTGATGAATTACTAGTTTAGATAACTAAATACTTGTTAAACATGCATGTACATCCATACGAGATGACAAATAGAATAGATTCCATCAACACCACAAATATCTCAAGAAAAGTGAAGTTAAAGCATTAAAGCTGAACATGGCCAACAACATTTGGGATAGGATTCGGACTTAAACCAGAGACAGGAGGCAGTGCAAATGGACTTGGTAAAGTGGAATTGTTGTTGTTGCGACAGTGATACTAAAAGTGAGTAAAGTATTGAGCTGCGTGCTTCATTTCATGGACTTGGTAAAATCTCTGTTGTTTCATTCAACATCATTCTTCTTGACTAATAAAAGATTCTATAAACAAAATGTTAGGACATATGTAGTTCAAGTCTGTGAACATATGTCGCTATTTTATGTAATTGGCTTATCCTTAGACAAAACGCACTTTACTTGTAATTGGGTAGATTTAGGATGGGTTAAACACTTCAAGAAACTTGGGCTCAAGGTTAAGTGTTGAAGCCGTCAAAGTCTGTCCAAGAAACAAGCAAGGAAGTGCCAGTTTTTAAAGCTCAACACCTACCTCGACACACGCATCTATCGAGCTTTAAGAAGCTGTTTTTCCCCGAGCCTCGACAGCTTCTCGACACCTCTCGACACCTCTCGACACCTCTATCTATTGAGAATTAAAGAAAACAGATTTTCAGTTCTGTTTCAAGTCCAATCCGTGAGTGTGTCTTTGGGACTTCTTTTCTCCTAACCCTAGACATATAAAAGGATTATTTTAAGGGCCGTGAAAAGGGATGCAAGTTGCACATTCATTCAGAACTTCTTGTTCATGCAATTTGTGATCTGAAAGAAAAAGTTCGTGCCCTAGTTCATCTCTGATGATTTGAAGAACTTTGCAGCCAACAACTCTCTCTCTTTAGTTGGTATTTGAAGTCGTGTACTGGGATCCGCGCATCTAGTTAGTCACGTACTTGGGAGCCGTGCATTGAAAGGAGAAACTGTCACTACAGAATAAGTCCAATTGGGTATTGGGGTAAGAGTTCAACTGTAGGTTGGTGAGGTACTGGGATTCCTTGCTTGTAACTGCTTGTTGTGATAATAGTGGAGTTTCGGGAGTGGTGACCTTAAATCACCTGGTGGGGTTTTTGCCGTAAGGTTTTCCCCATTTGTGAACAAATCACCGTGTTATTTATTTTCCGCTGCATTACTTAGTTTGGTGATTTGTTTGTGCTACCACGAGATATTGCATGATTAATTTGATTAATTAATAACTTGGCTAATTTAATTAATCTAAGTTATCACAAGGGGTCAACGCGTTTGTGGCCTGTCAAGTGGTATCAGAGCAAACACACTCTGATTAGGGTTTAATCCATTGTGTGTGATCCATTTGACCCCTGCTGTCATGGATAAAGGACAATCTCTTAATTGAAGAGATCTGTGATATCAAATACATCTTGTTTTTCTAATCTCTTTTCCTTGAGTGTCTCAGAAACTATAAGTCTAAAAGTTATTTGATTTCTTCCGTGAGGATTATTGAAAAGAATCTCAGTCTGTACAAGCAGAAACTAGACTATCTCAAATTCACAATGTGTAAAGGAGTTTGTCTGAATAGAGTTAAAGTTAAAGGCCTAGTTCGAAAAAGGCAAATGAGAGAAGATATCATTCCTACCAATTTGTCATCTAAGCACGAAGTGTGTTTCATGATGAAGTCCAACTTTAAAGTGATGGACACGTGCTTGTGGTACCTTGATAGTGGTTGCTCAAGATACATGACTGGAGACCGATCCCTATTCAAAGTCTTTGAGTCTAAGAAATGTGGAAATGTTACCTTTGGTGATGGGAGCAAGTCACAGATAAAAGGGAAAGGAATTATCTCTCTACCTGGACTACCAGACATTGCAAATGTTCTCTATGTGGATGGCCTAAGAGTGAACCTGTTGAGTATAAGCCAGATATGTGATCAAGATTTCATGGTGCTATTTTCCAAAGGAAAATGTCTTGTTATGAATGAATCTGGAAAGAAACTCATAAGTGGTGTACGCACTCTAGACAACTGCTATGGATTGGTACCTGATGCCGATATTGTATGCAATAGTATTCGGTTGCCAAATGAAGACTTGTGGCACCAACGGATGGGGCATGCTAGTTACAAACATCTTTCTATTGTATCTAAGCATGAATCTGTTCTAGGGATGCCAAAGCTGAGTAGGCTGAACAATGTTGTGTGTGGACCATGTCAACTTGGGAAACAGACGAAAACTAAGCATCCAAGTACTCAGACATTAGCTACATCCAGACCTTTGGAGCTATTGCATTTAGATCTTATGGGTCCTACAAGAACCGAATCTCTTGGAGGTAAGAGATACATCTTGGTTGTAGTAGATGACTTCACCAGGTACACTTGGGTTATTCTTCTACGATCCAAGTCTGATGCTCCTGAGCACATTGAAGCACTGTGTACAAGACTACAAAATGAGAAGAACCTGAAAATTGACCGAATTCGAAGTGATCATGGTAAAGAATTCGAAAACTCATACATGGAGTCATTTTGCACAAGGTCAGGTATATCTCAGGAATTCTCTGCTCCTATTACTCCTCAGCAGAACGGTGTAGTAGAAAGAAAGAACAGGGTTATCCAGGAGATGGCTAGAGCCATGCTGCACAGCAAGGATGTGGCTAGAAATTTATGGGGTGAAGCAGTCAACACTGCATGTCACACGGTGAACAGAGTGTACTTCAGACCCGGTACCAAAAAGACTCCATATGAGTTGTGGAAAGGAAGAAAGCCAAATGTGAAGTATTTCTGAATTTTTGGAAGCACTTGCTTCATTCTAAAGGATAGAGAGGATGTAGGGAAGTTTGATTCCAGAAGTGATGAAGGGATATTTCTGGGATACTCCACTACAAGTAAGGCTTATCGGGTATATAACAAAAGAACCATGAAGGTCATGGAAACGGTGAATGTTGTTATTGATGAGTCTTCAGATGTCAATTATGAGAAAATTGATGAGGAACTCCCTAAAGAGATTCTCCCTCTAGAACCTAGGAGAGCTCCAGAGCTCATGGAACAAGAGCCTACATCTCCAAGTACTCTTGGTACTCCAAGTGTTGCAGAAGAGCCAGCAGACATTTCTACATCACCAGACTCTGAGTGTCATGAAGACAAAGGACCTTCCTCTAGAATCAAATTAAATCATCCTCTAGAAACTATTGTGGGAAACATGAATGAACTCACATTGCGGAAACGCACAGTTGATAAGTGTGTTGCTAACTTTGTGGCATACTCTTGTTATTTGTCACAGGTTGAACCCACTAAAGTTGAGGAAGCTCTTCAGGATGAAAGTTGTGTAGAAGCAATGCATGATGAACTGCTTCAGTTTCAGAGGAATGATGTGTGGACCTTAGTCCCCAGACCGGAGGGCGAGCATGTCATCGGCACCAAGTGGATATTCCGAAATAAGACTGATAAGGAGGACAATATAATCCGCAACAAGGCTCGACTTGTAGCTCAAGGATACACTCAGATGGAGGGTATAGACTATGATGAAACATTTGCCCCAGTTGCTCGTATGGAGTCCATCAAAATCCTTCTCGCTTTAGCATGTCACTTGAAGTTCAAGCTATATCAGATGGATGTGAAAACCGCCTTCTTGAATGGATTGCTTAAAGAGGATGTTTATGTGGCTCAACCTAAAGGTTTCATTGATCCTCACTTTCTGGATCATGTGTTGTACCTCAAAAAGGCCCTCTATGGATTAAAGCAGGCACCTAGAGCTTGGTATGACCGATTGACTCAATACCTGATATCCCATGGGTTCACAAGAGGAAAAGCTGATCAAACTCTCTTCATCAAAAGAAAAGCTGGTGAGCTGGTGGTTGCTCAAGTCTATGTTGATGATATCATCTTTGGATCAACTAAGGATGGGCTTGCTCAAGAATTCTCAAAACTCATGCAAGCAGAGTTCGAGATGAGCATGATTGGAGAGCTGTCTCACTTCCTTGGACTGCAGATTCGTCAACAAGATTCAGGTATATTCATCTCTCAATCTAAATATGCTAAGAATCTTGTGAAAAAGTTTGGTTTGGAATCTGCTAGTTCTGTTAGAACCCCAATGAGCCCAAATGTTAAACTCATTGTTGACATGTTAGGTAAAAGTGTAGACTCTTCACTTTATAGAAACATGATAGGTAGTCTTCTTTACCTTACTGCTAGTAGACCTGACATTAGTTACAGTGTAGGAGTGTGTGCTAGATATCAGGCTAATCCCAAAGAGTTACATATGACTGCTTTAAAAAGAATCATCAAGTATGTCAAGACCACTGCCAACTTTGGTGTGTGGTATAGCAAAGACACGAATAATGTCTTAGCTGGGTATTTTGATGCTGATTGGGCTGGGAATGCTGATGATAGAAAAAGCACCTCAGGAGGTTGTTTTTATGTGGGAAATAATTTGGTCTCTTGGATGAGCAAAAAGCAAAACTCCATCTCATTATCCACTGCTGAAGCTGAGTACATTGATGCTGGTAGCTGTTGCACCTAACTCCTATGGATGCAAAAACTCCTTTATGATTATGGTATTCGTCAAGAACATCTCACCATCTATTGTGACAATACCAGTGCCATCAATATCTATAAGAATCCGGTTCAACATTCTCGAACCAAGCACATAGAGATTCGACATCACTTCATTAGGGAGCTTGTCGAAGATGGTGTTCTCACCCTTGAGTTTATCCACACCGATGACCAAAAAGCTGATTTGTTCACCAAACCCCCGGATAACAAACGTTTTGAGTTCCTTCGTCAAAACATCGGTGTCATCTCCATGAATTGATCTCTTTCTATTCTTCTTCTTCCTCATGCATATGCATCTAGTTTTATGCATTGTTTTGCTTTACATGTTTTTGTTTGTGTATTTTCATTTTTGCGGTTTATTTTTGCTTTTCTGATAAAAATAAAAAAATAAAAATTGAAAAATACAAAAATAGTGTGTGTTTGTGTGCATTAGTTCATGTGAACTTTTAAAATGGCCATTGAAACAGAGTTTTCTAAACTTTGTATCACCTGTAGCTTAGATGAGCATTCTTCTGCACAACTAAGCAAGTGAGCTTTGTAGCTCTTTGTTTGTGATGAGTAAGGTTAAGTGATCTCTTCTTCTTAACACTCGTATCACTCTTTTTGACAGGTTGAACTAGAAAATCCTAAGAGAAAGGCATAAATAACCATCTCACCACTGTTACTCGCCAATCATAATATGACATCTGTATGCTTCGGCATAGCAAAAGTGCAATGTCAATGACATCTGTATGCTTCGGCATAGCAAAAGTGCAATGTCAAAAGCTTAACATAATTGGGTATTTCTTTTTTTTCTCTTGTATGCCCATGCATGATATGCTTATTAAAAGAAAATATGCAAAGATATAAAAAACAAAAAGATCAAAAATGCTTTAAAATATGGTTGCAAGCGTGTTTTCTAGGAGATGTGGGAGTTATAGGATGTACCTCGAAGGTGATAGTCCCCATCAAATGGTTATGATTGTGTGTGAGTTAAAGTGATTTTCTCATATCTCAAATCGTCATAACATTGAGACACTTATGCAATCTTGCGATGTTTTCACACACGACACGCAATACTCTTTGCTATTCTTGATACATGTGCAGGTACAATGTGATTTGGCCATCACAAGGTTTACATGCTTTAATGTATGCTCACTAAACTGTCTGGACTTGTTTTTGAAATATAAAATTGGTTAGACTTGTTTAGTGTGTGTGTGCGTGTTTTGAGATACATGTGCATCAAAATTCTTGTTGAGAGATGATTTTAAGAGCTTACTGTGTTGATTGGATCTTTGGTTGAGTTGCATGCATGATTGCATTCATGTCTGTGTTTTTCCTCTTTTGAAAAACTATTTTTAAAGGCATCTCGACACCTCCTCGATATCTCTCGACACATAGCTATCTGTCGAGCTTCTTAGACTCTTTCTTATCGCAGTCTTGATAGATACCTCGACACCTGCTGGATCGATCGAGAAACTTTCTGTCTGCTCGATAGCTTCTCGATAGCTTCTGGATCGATCGAGGTTTCTTCTTGTTTGATTCATCTGCCTCGATACATGATCTTGATAGCTTCATCTGTCGACGTGTATTTCTCGACACATACCTTGATAGCTACCTCGATACCTCCCGATAGCTGCATCTATCGAGAATTACTGAAGGTGTATAAGTTGATTCTTCACGCTTTTCTTCTCATTTTGCTCGATCTCTCTCGCTCGAAAAACACCTTTCTCTCTTCCAAAACTCTTCTCTCTCCCTCCAAACCTCTTTCAAAGGCTTTCTCAAGTGTTCTTTGCGATCTTCATCACTTGGTAAGCATCTCATCCCTCATTTTCATGCATTTCATGGTTTTAAAACCCTAGGTTTTGTGTTTTTGAAAATTTTTGGGAGTTTTCAAAATTGTTGGGGTTTTCATGAAATTCTTGGGTTGGTTTTATAGATTTGATCTTCAAAACCACATGCATTGCATCGCATTAGCATTCTCATTGTATTGTCATGCATTTAGATGTGTGCAAATCTATTGTGTGTTGTTAGGTTTGGATCGGGCTAAGCCCATGAAGTTTTTATGTTGCATGTCACATGTTCATGCATTTTCCATGCATACGTTCTTTCTTTTCAGTATATTCTTCCTATATTGAATTGTTTGGAGCTTTTCTGCTTGTTTCTTCTTCTTTCCCCCTCTCTATGGTTGCGTTAGTAGTGTCTATGACACCTAAGCGTAAGTCCATTCCGTCCCAGAACCCTCTGCGTTCTAAGGGACAGTCTTCCTCAGATTCTACTCCTCTTTCTGTCCAGTTCCATGATGAGAAAGCCCATAAGGACTTCTCGGAGAACTTCTCTAAACGAGGTGTTCATTCGGAACGCCACGTTGTCCTGGCAGACTTTGCCGACACTGACCTTCCCGATGTCATACACAGTCGGGCTTGGGAGTCACTGTGTGACGTCCCGGTCACATGTCCACTCGTGTTGATACAGGAGTTTTACTCCAACATCCACGGGATAGATTCTTCAGTACCTCTTTTCTACTCTTGCGTCCGAGGTACGCGCTTTGTTGTCACCTCAGAGTTAGTCTTTGAGGTTCTCCATGTCCCTAGGGTGGATCATCTTGATTACCCTAGCTGTGAGCGTTTCTGGACTGTGTCCAAAGACGAGATGATCTCGGCGTTCTGTGAGCGTCCTTCCTCTTGGGGAGATCATATGTACACACCATGTCGACCTTTTGCTAAAGGTCCTCGTTTTCTTAACATGGTGATGACTTTTGTTTTGCACCCACTTTCTCACTACAACTCTATTACAGAGCCTCGTGCTCGGTTTTTGTTGTCCCTCTTAGAGGATCTCTCTATATACTTTCCTTCACACTTTATCTTTTCCATCATAGATGTCTATAGAGATACGGCCACCCGTGATAAGCTCATTTTCCCTTCCGCTATCACGAGGATTCTGAGCCGTTTTTCCATCCCATTCCCTTCGTCCGATCCTTACCATGTCATGTCTGCCATAGACGCCACTACCGTAAAATGTAGCGAGGCACAGTTTCGATCGCGACAGTCTGATGGTGCCACTCCTTCCACCTGTCCGACCACCTCCAGATCCGCTCGAGCTTCTGCTTCTTCTTCTTCGAGCGACGTCACCTTAGGAGACATCATGGTGCAGCTACAGTGTATGGATGCTCGCCTAGATACACTCTCCACGGAGCTGTATCAGGTGAACGTCCGTGTTGGTCGCATCGCCAGGCGACAGGTGACCATGGGCGGCTTTGCACTAGAGGCTTCTCCTCCGCCACCTCATGTGTCGACTGAGACTGATGATGATGGCGAAGCCGATGATGCTTCTGACGATGATGATGATGATGGAGATGCGAGCTCTTCGGATGAGATGTCTACTTGACACTCTACCCTTTGTCACTCGTGACAAAAAGGGGGAATAGTTTTGTATGAGAGTAGTCATGCTTAGGGGGAGTGTTAGCATAGGACATTTTTGTTAGGGGGAGTGTGGATTGAGGGATGTAGTGAGGTGATCATATGTATATGTATTTCTTTTTCTTTTCTTGTTTTTTTAGAGATACTTTGATCATATGTATTGACATACATTGTATTTACTCTCTTCTTATATATGATGATGTATGTTTTTCTTTCACCTACCTTTACATGTGTTGTTTCTTTTCTATCTTTATACACATGTTTCTTTACTTGTACGCAATCTAGTATTTCTGTTTCACACAAAGATGCCTTGATGTGTTTTGTTTATAAGTGTTTCAGAAATACAGGTTGTCAAAGTCTTCTTGCCATAAACTCTCTTCTTGCAAAGTTTTTCAAGAGTTTGTGTTAGGATAGATTTTACTGTATGTAACAAGTGAATATGAGTTGAGTGATTTATGATTTCTCTCATATTTTCATTTGTTTGTTGTGGTTTTGTCACGGATTGCCAAAGGGGGAGATTGTTAGGACATATGTAGTTCAAGTCTGTGAACATATGTCGCTATTTTATGTAATTGGCTTATCCTTAGACAAAACGCACTTTACTTGTAATTGGGTAGATTTAGAATGGGTTAAACACTTCAAGAAACTTGGGTTTAAGGTTAAGTGTTGAAGCCGTCAAAGTCTGTCCAAGAAACAAGCAAAGAAGTGCTAGTTTTTAAAGCTCGACACCTACCTCGACACATGCATCTATCGAGCTTTAAGAAGCTGTTTTTCCCCGAGCCTCGACAGCTTCTCGACACCTTTCGACACCTCTATCTGTCGAGAATTAAAGAAAACAGATTTCCAGTTCTGTTTCAAGTCCAATCCGTGAGTGTGTCTTTGGGACTTCTTTTCTCCTAACCCTAGGCATATAAAAGGATTATTTTAAGGGCCGTGAAAAGGGATGCAAGTTGCACATTCATTCAGAACTTCTTGTTCATGCAATTTGTGATCTGAAAGAAAAAGTTCGTGCCCTAGTTCATCTCTGATGATTTGAAGAACTTTGCAGCCAACAACTCTCTCTCTTTAGTTGGTATTTGAAGTCGCGTACTGGGATCCGCGCATCTGGTTAGTCACGTACTTGGGAGCCGTGCATTGAAAGGAGAAACTGTCACTACAGAACAAGTCCAATTGGGTATTGGGGTAAGAGTTCAACTGTAGGTTGGTGAGGTACTGGGATTCCTTGCTTGTAACTGCTTGTTGTGATAATAGTGGAGTTTCGGGAGTGGTGACCTTAAATCACCCGGTGGGGTTTTTGCCGTAAGGTTTTCCCCATTCGTGAACAAATCACCGTGTTATTTATTTTCCGCTGCATTACTTAGTTTGGTGATTTGTTTGTGCTACCACGAGATATTGCATGATTAATTTGATTAATTAATAACTGGGCTAATTTAATTAATCTAAGTTATCACAAGGGGTTAACGCGTTTATGGCCTGTCACAAAACATTAAAAATAATGACACATTTAATATGGTAACAAGGCTGGCAGTATCAAATGTACAAAAATATAGAGTCTTTTGGACTTGATCATTTCTTCTTTTAATTAAATTAACTGAATTTCCTTATTTTGACCAAGAAGGGAGGGGCACTCTGAGGTTGTAGAGACCAAAAATGCCAACAAATAATACAGTTAATCGTGATTGGTGTTGGCTTGAGCTTCAATATGTTGGCGGGCTTCTTCAAGAGACAAAATCTCCTACATGAGCGAGGCTAGCTTCGCAACATTCTCCTGTTGGATGTGTTCAGGAACCTTTTCTTTGTAGCCAATACCGCTCGTGACCTTGGACAACTTGTCATGTTGCCTGAAAAACAAAAAATTTAACCATCAGCCAGATGCAACGTACAGTGCTGTGTATAAGAATAAAGATATTGAAATATTGGAGAATCGAATAGGAACAATTGATGCTGATATGATCTTTCTGTGCCTGGCAATAAAGCACGGTATCATAGTTACCATTAACCCTTTTCATTTTCAGTATATAGCCCTTCTATTCTAGCATTCCAGGACTTCATTGCATAATCTTATAATCATAAAAACTAGTCTCAACGCTATACAACCAATGGGTAAAATGTCTTTTCAGGTTTAACATTTCAGTTAAACCTAACTAAAAGGTTTAAAATCCAACATCTATTGTAATTGGTATTCCTTGATCAGAGGCAATGCATATTCAGTTTGGTAGATACTTATAAATAAGTTTACTCAACAGCAATACGAAATTAATGAATCACTCATACACAATATACATAAGCCAATGAATTTTGCCTCCTTTTTTGCTTTTGGGGACTGAAAAACGTAGAAATTGCCTTTCTATGACACTAAACACAACAACAACAAAGCCTTTCCCAACATCAAGAACATTTTACACCATTTCTTATAGTTTTTCTACTTATTAATTGGAAGTGCCACTTAAAATCCATCAGCAATTTAGAGAGAGAGAGAGAGAGAGAGCGAGAGAGAGAAATCAAAGCAATTTCCACCAGAATCTTACTTTTGAATCTCGTCCACTTTTTTCCTTATCTTTTCAAATTCTGCCTCTGGAGAAAGAGTTCCTCGAAGCTCAAGATAAACATAAAGGTTTTCATTTACAATAGATACTGCACATCCAACTGGAGTAGCATCATTCTCACCAATTACCTGAATAATGTTTATTTCACAGTAAAGACATATTTTAATCAGATGAAATGAACTAGCAACATGCAACATTGGCCTCCATTCAAAAGCAAGAATGGATATAATCACCCAGCATAGTGGTCAACATTGGCACAGTTTCCCATAAAATTTTAGATATTAGCTTCACTTGCTCTAGCCAAAATTAATATATATAAAAAAAGTCGTGTATTTTTTTTCAATTATGAAAAAAATGAAAACCAATGTATAAAAGAGCACTCAAGATTTTGGCATAGTATGGGTACTTCAAGACTTTAAAAAATTATATTAAAAATGGTTAAATTTTTTAAGAAAAAAAAATGTCACCGTGGCATATCAAACAGCTTTGCTAGCATATGTGTGTGTGTGTGTGAACACGGATATACTTGATTGTCGAGAATTTCAATATGTAGACGTTTGGTATATAATGAAGTATAAAGCATGTCTGAAATGTGTGTGTATCCTTTTTTGATAAGTAATGTCTCAAACATGAAAATAATAGACCCACTTTAAGAGCAGCATTTGCGACATACCGTCAAAGTTGATAAATTGGCAAGAGTAATAATTTCGCGTTGATGGCTGTCAATAATCTCTGCAAATGCCTCATTTTTGCAAAGCACAAAAGCTGGTCGCCTGAAGACAGAAGAATCATAGCCAGTATTAGGCAATCTTGTAATGTTAACATTTTCAAGAAGACAAATTTGGTTAAATATGTATTTTAATGGTCAAGTGACACACACAGCTAGCACTTACAAACAGCAGAGGTGCCAGTTGAGCTAAAGCTCATTGGCGACAAATTCAAATAAATTTAACATAAACTTGCACAGATTTAAAATTGCGGCCACTCTATTTGCTCAGAAAAATGGGAAAGGAAAATTTGAATTTCGCCATAACTTAGTTTCATTAGTATGAATTTTTTATTATTTTATTGTACATTAAGCAGTTGATGAGTTTTGAACCCACCTAGAAGGCTCAAACCCACCTCACCTTCCTCTCCACTTACCACGGAAGGAAAAACCATTTGAGTTGCTGCTCATTGGTAGTTTCAGCCTTGGGAATGTCCCTCAATTACTTTTTCCACCACTTCCCTGGTTTACTAAGAAGAAGAAAAAGGGAGAACTTTTCTTCTTTTCTCCGCTCATTTTTTTCCTCATGAGATATTGATTTAATCATTGCATCCGACCCCACAATGCACATTAGATCCTCATTCCTACATGGTTCCATTTGCTATATAAAAAGTTTGAAAAATTTATAAATTTTAATAATTTTCTTTAGTTATTCATGACTTCAAATAAAAACATGAAAGAAACTGGGCAAAGGCATCAGGAATCACAAAATAAAGAATTAATTTCATTTGTGCCTCAAGCTTTTAGAAACCATAACATTCTCAAGTGTGCCTTTAGCTTTTAGAATACTTACCAATATTTCCCTAAATAAAAACCCAAATAACTATCTTTTGGAATTCTACAAAGCAGGAATCATAGAACATTGAGAACCCTCAGAAAACAACCAAGACAAACAATGCAAGGAAGAGAACCTATAAATGCTAATAGCCAGGACAGCAATGTAAGAGTTTTGGAGGTTGTGAAGACCCCTATCCATATGATAGAAATAATGTTCCCAAGATCATCCTTTTTAAACTTTTAGTTCATTGTCCTAAATGGGATCCTCTTTGACCTTTTCAGTTGTAGGCTTTCATTCCATCTAAGGCTTTTCCATTGGCATACTCCTGGAAAATCATATCTCAGACTCCTTCAATTAGTATTATACCTTTTTTCTTGGGTTGAGATTTAAAGTTTTGCTACCCAAAGCCAAAAGTGTAAGTTATTACATGGTTAGGCAAAAAAATAATGTCCCAGCCACCCCCATAATGCTTTTTTTTTTTTTAATAAATTAATAACTTATGCATAGTTGATCCTATTGGTCTATTGAGAATCCATAGCCAACCCCATTTGGACTAGGGCTTTATTGTTGTTGTTGAAATAATACAAGGTAAAGAGATATGTATCTACTCCTAATGATGTGAAAATTAGAATTTTATAACGCAAGGTAAAGAGATATATAAGACCACCTCTTCCAGTCAGCAGAATACTGTTTTGGGATGATCTCAATCTTCTTGTTTTCTTCATCCATGACAGCATCAAGACCTTGCCTTGCCATACTACTGCAATTAACATACCACTAAGGCTTTATAAGTGGCTCCACTACATCATTGGTTCTTGAACATATGCCAAGACGCATCTCATTGTCTTTAGCACCTCTATAAAGTCCATAAATGCAAGGAATAAACAACATTGAGTTGATAAACGGTAATGACACATGCAGAATACATAAATATAGAACAAATGTTATGAAATAAAGTTGAACAGTGTCTATACCGAGGAAGTTAATACAATACCATAGGCCATTTCGGTTTGTTCAAGAGAATGAAATATTTCAAAACCAATTAGTACCGGTGTACTTTTTTGGGATTACAGCTAAAATGTGTGTGTGTGTGTGTATTTTAAATTTATAAATAGAATAAAATTGCAAACCAGCCCACATCTCAATGCAAACCCAACATAATAGCCCAATAAAAATGGAAATATTAAGGGACTACAATTTTAGTCCTTGAGATTAAAAGCAAAGAACCAAGGACAAGAAAGAAAATAAAGTATTTTGGATAATTGAGCATAGGAAATTGCCTGGATTCATTATTGGAATGAAATGTTTGAGTAAAGAAACATAGGAGTAACTTGATGTAGATATAGCTGCAAGATATCCATTCCTGGATGTCTCGAACAGAGGTTTAGTGACCTATTAAGGAGGTGATTGCTTGTTAACTTTAAGATGAATGACACATAGATATTCCACAAAAAAAAAAAAAAAAAAAAGTACCTCTGGCCCATTTGCAAGTGAGTGAACAAGAATGTCAATGCTGCCAAAATCATTCTACACAGATTCAGCAACTTCCTGCAAGACAATTTAAAAATGAGTAGAACATTAGAGAGCATGTCATATTTGATAATGTTGGTGGGTCCTGTCAAAGCATAGCTGTATGATAAGTGATAACAAAGTTTTTATAATTCCTAGGCTTGGCAAGGCAAGCACAAGAACAAAAGGAAAACCCTTCTAACAAATGAACTGATTGCAAACTCAAATGGTGAATCGACAGAAAGAGAACAGATTACAGGTAACAGTTTAGTCTTCAGATTAGATACAAGTAAAATGTAATAGATACGGAATGCATGCTAGTCAACTAAGATGAACATTATAGTAGGCTTTGCCCCTCTTATAAACCTGTACATTTGAGAAGACCATAGCACTACCAAATTATGAGGGCACGAAACCCACCTCTCTTATATGTTAGCTTACATATGCAGTTTTACAAAATTTTAAAGCATTGACTATCCCTTCTCTGTCACTAAGTAACCCAGAAACTTGTGTAGGTTGTTCAAGACTCTAAAGCTTCAAACATGACATCTTACAAAACAAAATTAAAATTACTGTCTAAATTTAGCAGAACAACCCAAAAATTCAATTACTCACATGAATCATGTGTCTTAAGAAGCAAGGTAAAAAAAATTAACAAAGATAAAAGACAATCCTAATGTGGTGCTGCTTGTATCTTGGATTTCAGTTTAAAAATGTCATTGGCCCTACATCTAGGTTTCTTTTGTTCAAGTGTAGACTGTACGAAAAGTGAGATGTCTTATGTGGATTTTGGCATTAATATCTCATTCAAATTGAAGTAGGTTATCAATAAATGACTTCAAACCTTTTCTCAAACTCCAATTTAGGCTCTTAATGTTCCTCAACAGCAGATGCAAACAGAAATAGCAAAAGTGGAATAATATGATGTTATACCTGAACAGTCCAATTACTGGATCCTGCATAGCGTTTATTTGGTTTTATCTGCAAGAATTAACAACACCATATGTTAATCAAGAACAGATTTGACCCATTTTATACTTTGTAAGACTATAAATCTCTCCATTACATCTTCAGGTACATCCTCAAGATTGTCAAAGACTGCATCCAAAGGATATACTTTAGTAATCTCCATTAAAGAGCCATCTGGCAACCTGGAACATCAAACTTCTTGTTAGTACCAGCCACTTACAAGCAATACCCAGTTTCCTAAATTAAAAACTTACACACGTGATTCATCAAATTTTCCACGTCTTAGGCTGGATTCAAAAAAGTTCAAAGCCTACAAGAACAGCTTCCTGGTTAGTAGTTATCCAGTTCATGAGTCTTGGGAGTTCTATTATAGGAAATCTCAAATGCACAGCCCTAAAAATTGTCAAATGATTTACTTACAGGCACCCATGTGCCTAAGAGAATCTCAGCCCCTGCAGCAGCGAGGGATTTAGCTATTGCCCAACCATATCCATTGTCATCAGCAACACCAGCAATAAATGCCCTCTTACCTACACATAGTGCAACTCGTTTTAGTTTTTACTGGTATTTTTTTATTTAATTTTTTTTTAAATAGGGATACTTGTTGTAAGTATCAAGAGAGCAGATTCACTAAAGGAAACAATTCCAGGAGAATTATTGCAGAAGTTGAAAGACAATATCACCAAAAAATTAGCAACCAAAACAGGTTCGGTAAAGTGCTGTCCTTAGAGTAATATTTGGCTACGGATACAAGACCAGCTTTCACAAGCAAATACAGCCAAGAAAAAGTGGATGTTGAGAAACAAAGATGTTACAGAGGATGTTCCTTTAAATGTGACAGTTTCCACCAACAATTTTGAACAATCAGATGCTACAAATTGATAGGTCAACGGAAATTATAAGACAAATCATAACTGTTACAAGCTATCCCATAACAAGAAATAGAAGGACAACAAAAGCACCATAAACACAAGAAATTTGAAACTCTTAGAAGGAATTGCATACGTACAAAAAGGAAAGCAAACGAAAACTGACCTCTCAAATCAATTGGCAACCATGAGATATACTTTACGACTGGCAAGGCAAGACCATGTTTCGGGGACCATAAATTCTCACTGTCAAAGTAACGGAACAAAGATTGTAGAACATGCCGCATTGTTGTGTTCTCTTTATTGGCTAACTTGGCCATGTTATGCAGGCAGACATTGGACCAAAAGCAAGGATTCTTGGCATCTTCTCTGTGGAAGAAAACCAGCACAAGTCAATAAAGAGTTTTTAATTACAAAGAAAAAGAAAAAATAAATAAAGAGTTTTTAATTACAAATTTTTTAATATTGAAATTCTATCACAAGCAATGCATGTGTAGCATTTTCCATTCATTACATTAACAGGAGTGATTTGAGGATTTATCAAAGTCAGGGGTTTATAATTAGAAGTGCATGGGATTAGGTTGGTTTTGACCCAAATTTAGAGGTTGTTTTTTGCATTTTTTCTTCATTTTTGTAACAAGTCAAGGATCAATACTAATAATGGTAGAGAAATAGTCAGTTAACCTCAGACATGACGCAAATAACTAGTAAAGATTGAATGATGTAGGGTACTTTTATGGGGAAAATGCCATTGACAAAGATCAATTGTCAAATTTGGTAACATGGTGTATTGTTGTTCACAGTTTAAACCCAAAAAAATTTAAAACTGAAATACTTGTGCATGACAGAGCAAATAAAAAAAAAAATACAGCTTGTGAATGCATGTATGCAAGCATGGTCCTGAATTTACTACCGACATCACTAGATGCATACACTATGCAAAAATAGCAGTTACAATGCATGCACACACACACACAGAAATTGACAGTGTTTTTTAACTTCATCATCTTAAATTTGTTCATGTTTTCAATGGTTGTAAAAGAGTGGTTGTGTATATATACTGAAATTTAGATTGATTTAAAAAAATTAAATACACTAAGATGATTAAATCATATTTATGCATGAGCAAAACATATAACTGCATATGTGAATTTGTTGCGAGCATAAAAGCAATATACAGCATGCAGATGATATGGCCGATAAAACATAAACTGACATACAACATCATATATGGATTAAAATAACTCCAATTTGGCTGTTACCTCTCCAGGAGGTGTCCCTATTTGAAGTGTAAATCAAAATGATATAACCAAGTAAAATAATAAAAATATAGATGGATTTTCTAGTGTAATTTCAGAACATTGTTTCTTCCCCACAGGGGCAAGGGGATAAAAAAGGGGGGGGGGGGGGGTGGGGGTGTGTTGGGGGAGGCACAGGGCAGGGAAGGAATGGAAGGAAAAGACTGACGGTCTATGAAGAGGAAAGTGGAGGTTCCATTAACAAAAAAGCAGAAAAGTTGAAACACCCACAATAAAGTAAGAAATAGTATTTTAATTGGAAGTCAACATCTCTATATGACCTCAAGGGTGATAGCATCCACTCACAGAAGAATACGGCCTCAACCTCTGCTGATACAAGAATCCAAGATGACCAAAAGACAGGAATAAATCAATTATCTCTCAACAAATGAAGGAAATTCCATGGACAACATGATCTGTGCTCACATCCAAGGCCATGGACATCTGACTAATGCCACTACTTGGAAAGCAATAGATCATTTTATAACCTTCTATTTCAAGTTACAAATGAAATATTCTATAAAGTTAGCTTATAGAGATTGTCAGTATAGAATGATCTGCTACTCTTTTCACCAACCACAACCCTACAAACCACCTAATGCACAAGCTTATGCTCCATTTATAAGATACAAAACTACAGTGTTTGCAAATTTCTGCATATTAAACCCCTTTTTAAAAAAAAGAAGTTAGATGAAACAACAATAGAACAACTTGGGAATGCAAGAAGATACCTTTGATGATAATAAATAGATTGAGGATGCCATAGCTTGCATAACATCAACAGCTGAACAAATGGCATCCTTCACATTTTGCATATCAGCCTGTACCAACAAAATAACGAAATTCAAATTTATTCTGCCAAAAATGTGCTAATTTTTGGGAAGCGGAGATGTTAATGCTTACCTTTGGGAAGCTATGGTGTTCTCAGGATTCACCACAGCTTGTCTCTTAGCAATTTGCCCCACAAGCTTATCACCATTCTTATGTACGCCACAATAGATGGTGTCATTCTCTGCCCCTCAGCATTAGTCATAATCGTTGGCTTCCCACCTTCCATGGCTGCCACTGCACTGTTAGTTGTTCCAATCATAAATACCAACCACTTTCTCACACACCACCACTGCTGACCCAAGAACAAGTTTCTCACCCTAATAGACATTAACCTCTTCACTGTTCTGTCCATCAGCTGCGGTGGAGAAGAACTCTGATTTGGAAGTTTGTGAAGTTGTGTTCCTTGGGATAATCTTTGTCATTACACCAACCAAAGTTTCAAGCCCTGCAGTTGTTGCTAACACCAAGCTACAGTCATCATCTGATTCAACCTATCAAAAAAAGAGAGGAAAATAATACTATTTCTACCATCTTGCAATCAAATTTCCAATAATTCAAAACAAATGAACCATTTACCCTTATCTTTGAGATAAGATATATAAAGATATGAGTGAGATATGCACCACTTTATGTTCTTGTAGTTGCAATAAATTCACTAAAAACCATCCGTTTCGAAATTTAAAGTTCCTACATACAGAATTCAACAACTAATAAATTCACTAAACCTGAAACAAAAAGGAAGAATAAAGATAGCCAGTGGTAAATTCAAAGCGAACTTAAAAAGGAGATGCATGAATATAAGAAAATAGTGGCGTTAAAAGTATAAATGAAAGGGAAAAAATAAAGAGAAAACAAAAGATTTACCACTGATTTTTTTCATTCGAGTCTTACATAATTGAAGTATTGACTTCCTTTGAAGATCACAAACTCTGGTCTGTTTTTTATATTCCCAGCTTTTCCAAATTCTGCACACAAATTATACTTCTAATTGAAGGAAAACAAGAGGAATTTGGATAATTTATTAACAAAGAAAGCTGAATTTAAAGGAGATGTATGGACTTGTAGTATATCCTTTTGAAATACATTCAATTTAGGATGCAAACAGTCTTGGACCATTCCCCAGCAATTTCTGCTGGAATCATTCCAAAATATCGAGGAAAAGAATATAAAACAAAGTTTCTAACATTAGTTTTATGTCAGTTTGGTTTACAAAAAAAGACTATCCATTTCATGTGAGAATTCAATTGGTTAACTCTAGATTTTTATTTTATTGATCCTATCTTTGTATCCTAATAATGTGCATAAAGTAAAATCCATCACAGCACTTCTGCATGTCCAAACTAAGTTATCATTGTGCAATGAACAAAAATCAAAAACCTGTTAATGTTGTTGACCCATGCAGCTGACAAAACCACCCTATGAAATGAGCTAAATCTGGGCCCATGAAGTCTAGCTCAAGAACCCACTAATTTAGCGTATAAAGAGTCTCTAACTGGCAAAAACTGACCAGACTGGGCCAATAAGGTCTAGCACCAGTTAGCAAAAGGTTTCGTCTACCACTTTTAGAGTGTCCACCACTCAATGCTACTGAGTGAGTGCTAATATCTAGCAAACGCTGTAGGTTTCCTTCTCATTTTTCAAATCCTTTAATGAAAGCAAAACACAATATACAAGCCAATATACACATATACTTCATTAAACTTTCCTACATTTTTAGTAGATAGGAAACACTTCTTTATGAGCATAACTTATTTGGGTGCACAAACATGAGTGTCTCTTTCTCCATCATCACATTACTCTTAAATTACCTTTCCTTTTTACCTGCTAAGTTATGATTTCATAAGCTGTGTTCTCCCCTCTTTTTGCAGATTTGGTAAGTCCCACCTAATCTCAAGACGAACAGGTAGTCTTCATCATTTGTGTAGACGTGAGTAGCAGATTCCGCTTCCCAAACTAAACCCGGGTTAGCAAAAGAGCCAAGCCAGATTAGACACACGTCACATCAACAAAAGAGCCAAAATAAAGAGATAAAAAATACAATATTTTTAACAGGCCTACATCCACGGTATTGTAATTTTATAAACTTACATAGATGAGTTTATATAAGAGTTTTACAAACAGAATCTTCAACTTTATTGTGAGCATGAAGTGATCTTCCTCATTAATTAAACTTTATTCCTTATCCAAAATAAATAAATAAATAAATAAATAAATAAAGAAGATGGAAGATGAATTTGAAGAATCATAACATAAATACTATGAATCTAAATGGGAAGTGGAAAATGTTTAGCTGCACAAATTATTTTGCTTCAGCAACAGATTGTTAATATTTTCCCCCACTCTGGCTGAAAACAATATTTTATAGAAGAAGAATAAACAAAAACCACACAACTGCAAAAGGAAAAATATGCTTACCTGTACATGAGAGAAGTGGAGTGCTACTATCGGTATACAAGCCAATCCCATAGAGAGAATACAAAATCCAAGTAGTAAACCATCAGATGGAGATCTCCCATTCCACCATTCGAGGGCTTCAAAAATTGTTTCTCGGAAAAACCATACAGATAAAGCAACCACAGCAGCATGAACATAACCTTGCCAAGGTTTCATCTTTGAGGCTATTTTTGATTTATCCCTACAAAGTCCAAAGAGTGAAGAATTAACAAGGTTGATTTGCTAAGACTAAGGTTTTGAGAAATATTGAAGTATGCAACAGATGAGCATAAGAAAGTAGGATGCATCTGTGATTACGTAAATTTTTAAGTCCAAGGAAAATTCAACATTTTTTAAAATTTCTTTTGAGAATACTTACAAGCCCTGGACTAACCATCAACCGTAAACCGTTGAATAAATTTGCCATGTCCAGGAGAGTCATTGGTTTTACGCCTCTAACCTGTTCACAGGAAAACATGAGCATATTAACAAATAGCAGATTTTTAATGGGGGAGAAATCTTACTTTGATGCTATAGAGAAGGCAAAAGGTAATACCAGATCTTGAAGCTTCAAAGGCGGTCCTGAAAGTGATCTCCATTGGGGAAAAAACTCTTCAGCAGACACTGGTATAGGCTGAAGAAATTTACTCAATACAGCAGGAAGACGGAGCTTGCAGTTAACCTATGATAGGGACAAGTAAGATAGATGAAGCCATGGATATTACCTAGCTTTGTGTTGATTGCCAGCAAAAAAACACATTGGTTACAGATATAAGTACCATATTGTTACCAAACTTGTAGGAGAAATCAAGAACTGCTACATCCCTACTAGGGCGGAGATTAGCAATTTCAAGCGGGCATTGCACCTAAACAACGAAAGATTAAAAAATATAAAAGAAGAAGAAGAAGAAGAAGAAGAAGAAGAAGAAGAAGAAGCAACTGAATGAGGACAAAAGATGAGTGGCTACTAGATACACCAACAATCAGTAATCTACTATGTTAATAGCAAATAGTCTTCACCTGTGCCCTGGGAGGAATAGTTTCTGGGACTAATGAGAGCTCCAGCTTCAAATGGGATGGAGGCAATATTATAGCCTGAACTGAAAGTAGTGGATTAGTATCCTTGTTTCCCAAGAAAAGTACAAGACGCCCCCGATGTGCTAGCCATTCTGCTTTAATGCCAATCTGGGGTAACAAACAACAAAATTACCACAACGCCAAGTTGAAGCATTAACTTTTTAAACAATTAAAGGCCAACAGGAAATACTACAAAGGGAGGTTATCCTATAATAAACTTCATACAGTTAAGTACAAATAGGTTGCAGATGATGAAAGAACTTTTGCAGAAAGAGAAAAAAATCCTGGATAAAAGGATCCTGTATAGAACACCACTATCCTTCACGCACAGTGCTTGAAACCTTTCAACAACACTTCCTATTGGCTGCAAAGATGAACAATGGGATTAGCAAGTTAAAAGCCAGACCCGGTCACTATCTTAAAGCACATAGCAGTTGAGACTTAGACCATGTTTTTCTGCTGTTGATAGAACCAGATCAATAAACAAGGATATGCTGCAAAGTCTGTTGCAGAACCTCTCAATAAACAAGGACAACTTGGGAATGCGTATTAAGTTCCTAGAAACAGATCAGCACAACAACAATAATTCAGATTGGTTATTTTTCCTAGAATACAATATCACCTTCAGTTTCTGGGCTTGAAAAGAAACATTAATCAGAAGCAAATGACATAAATCCAATCAAAACTGAAAAACATAAACAAAATTATATAATTGCTTTAAAGAAAGTGTACCACAGCATGAAATAGCAACCCTCCTTGCAGCTCATAGCCATTGAATTATATATCAAGGAGACATAAAAATCTAGATCCATTTTAAATTCCACAAAGTCCATGACTTGAATGAATTTATTCAAACAAGAATTAGAAATGACTGAAACAAATTATGATGCATGGAGTCAAAATTCACAAGAATAAGGCAATCGAACAAAAGCGTTCGATAGAAACATTGCAATCACCAGTTTTACCATTGAAACCATAACATTGCGCATTGATAGAAGCATGTTCTAAAATATAGAGTTTAAACACATAGTATGCATTGTCCAGTACATGGCAACATAATTACTTGGATACTTTACATGTCAAAAACAAGTGATTTAACATTACCTCTATCAGAAACCTCTTTTTCAAGGTTCACCAATTTTGTGTTTTTTAACCCTAGTGTAATGTTTGGGCGGGGGAGGAGGCTACGGGGCATCATCCTTAGGCTCATCATCGTGCTGCAAAGACATTAGATGCATACAATCAATATTTGGTGTAATGATAAGAATAAAGTGAACTACAAAATATATCATTACATTGTAATTAATGTTATCATACCATAGAGTCTTTCTGTCCTATTTTGTGTCCACCTGTCCCACAAGTGGGTGCTCTTCTAGTATGTTGTGGTCTACCTCATGGGGGTGAGGGCTGATGAGGGGGATGCTCGTCCGGTACATCAGTGTCAATCCGAACCGAGGGTCCTAGGGGGTCGGATGAGGATGAGGTAGGTGGGTAATGATGCTCTGTATAGCTAGGAGTGAGGATCATTGTCATGGGCAAAGTGGGTGTACTAGAGTTGGTAGGGGAGTATGAGAGTGTCTGAGGGTGCGTAGGAGGGGTCATATGGAAATCAATACCAAGATCAAAACTGGGCTGCGAAGGTGGGGTGGGTGAAGGGACCTCGGGCTGAGGAGATGCATCTGAGATGGGTGGAGGGACCTTTGGTGGAGGAGATGTGTGCGGGATGGGTGCAGGTACCTCAGGACTAGTTACAACCCGAGGGGTTGTTGCATGCCGACCACGGCCCCTACCTACACTTGTGCTTGGGCTTGCCGTAGCACGCCGACCACGGCCCCTAGCTGCGCTTGTGCTTGGACTTGCAATACCAAGCCGACCACAGCTCGGTGTACTTAGGGGTGCTGCACTTATGCTTGGGCTTGCAGCAGATGTTGATTCAGTCCCATGCCTATTGTTTCCCTACCCATTTGTTGCATGACCAACACGAAGCCCAACGATAGCATTTAGGACGCGCCGGACGTGGTCGTGTCCTGGGCTTCCTTCAGGAAGCAACTCCAACAGCGCTTTATGGCTTTCAATCTGAAACATAGAAACAAACTAAGAACTAAAGTTTTATTATGGCTTTGAATTACATAATGGATAACATAGTACTTATGAATTCCATATTCAAATACTCAACTGAAAATTAGAACTTTGAGATGAATATCTATGCAAATAGCCGAACTAAGAACTAAAGTTTTATTAGAATACTATATGTAATAGAAAGTCTTTTTAATTGGATGTTAGTCAGATGAAACCAGAATTGCTCAAGAAAGAAATCAATTGATTCTTCGTTCATACATGTACTGAAGAAAAAACAAAGCAAGCAATAAAATCTGATTAGAACACATTACCATCATATGTAATTTAGCGCTATTTTGGTCGACATACTTTCAAGTGACCGAACGATACCAAAGGTAATAAGCATGATCGTGGGGCATCTCACCCATCTGAGGAGGTGCATCGCAAAGTCGTTGTTGTCTCATACCCCATTCGAGGATGTACGGTGCATGCTCCTCCCTCCAATTTTTTTCCACCTTTCCACACAAGTCTATTCTGTGCAGTCTATGATCATACTGAACATGGTCGGGCCGCTCCTGCGCCAACCCAAATTGTTGAAGGACACGGTCTGGGTGGTGTGTCTCTACTATGCAAAAACACACAAGTGGCACCCTTGCCATCCACATATCCTTCCCTGCAACGCAAAAGGCAGGAAGGTGGCCTAAGTTTGCCTGATATGGCTGCCACATAATATACAATAGAAACAAAAAATAATTAGCATAACATCTTAAAATGTGCAACAAGAGAAAATGATTTGAACATATTCTTAAGGAAAATTATACATACAGATCCAATCTTTATGCAAGAAAAAAACAAAGTAATAAAACATTAGCATAACCAAACATAATTTTTGTATAATATTACCTGGTTCGGCTTCATTCTAACTAATTGCTCGTGATAGTGGATCAACGCTATGCTAGATGGCCTACTCTTCAAGCTTGGCACTCGCACCCACCTACAGTTACGAGCGCATAACATAACATAAGATAATATCACTTAGATACTAAGAAAAGTAAATTCCATAACTAAGAAGAGTAAATTTCATGAAAATACTTACTTAAATGCAAGTGGAGCATATGGCCATGGACCATAATCACATCCAGGTGGGGGCTGTATCCTCGGGCACAAGAATGGCAACCTCGCCCATGCCCAATACTGGACTAATTGCAATGCCCCACCAATCTGTGATGACTCTTTATGGCTTGCCCGGCACAACTCTCTATACAACCATGCCAAGCAACCATTACCCCAACTATACTGTTGCGGATCACGAAAGTTTCGCAGGAACTCCAAGAACATCAGATGTACCCTATCTCCCGACTTGTCCATGAAAATCTTATCCCCTAGTAGTGCTAATATATAGCATCGAGCATACTGATGTATTTGCATCTCCGTTGCATCATGAGGCAATGGCTCTTCAATGCGCTGAACAAGGCGGCTGATGAGAATTCTTTATCCCACCAAAGTTTTGTTGTCAGTCTGCGGAACTTCAAAACCAAGCAACTCCTAACACAGTCACTTCCAATCCCCATCCCTCCCCAGCAGTCGGCCCAACCAAGACCTCATCGTCTATAGGAAGTCCCAAAATGACCTCCACATCTTCTAAGGTGATTGACATCTCACCATGTGGAAGGTGGAACGTATGTATCTCCGGCCGCCATCGCTCAACTAGGGCCGATATTAGGCAGTGATCTATCTCTCTAGAAGGGGCCCTAAACAATCCTTCTAGCCCCACCAACTTGATAATGTCAATCACTCAATTATCTTCCATCGTTATGTTTGCCATCTCCTTAGCGCGACCATGACACATAAGTGGGCCCGGGTCCTGCAACATGGATAAAAATTATAGCAGTTGTTAGAACTAGAAATGGCTGCTTTGAAAGAAGTTGGTAAAAGTCAAAGACAACGTAAAAATTAAATCGGTTGTTAGAACTAGATATTTCACCTCGCCATTCCAAATGTCCTCGGATCGATGATGTGGTTGTCGCGTCAACAATGAAGGATCTTCTGGACCAGGGCGCACAATCTCTGGCTCCATACAGCAAATAGTGCAACAATATTTCGCATTAATAGTGTGGGGGCAAATAACTCACAGTCATTATGTAACACTAGTCATAGACTGAAAAATAAATAAAAAAAGAAACAAAACTTGGCTTTAGGGATTAGGCCAAATACAGACTGTACATATACTGTGCATATACAGGAGTACCCACTAATTGCAATTTACACTAACTAAATTGATTATTGGAATTTACATGAGTACCCACGATATATGTTTAACAAATTCAGAATTTGTTTTTCCTAAAATTATACATTTTCGTTTGACCTAATACTATTGCTTAAGGAAAAAAACAATCCCTATATTGCTGAAAGTCTTCTCTAGCTTGTTATCTAGTATGGTGCTAGATAGGAACAAAGTGATATGCTACATGTTATTGTTTCTATTTAGTAAAAGCTAGATGGCTTATCATAGTTTCTAAACTTGAGTGTTAATGATTAGAGCTTTGCTAAAAATCAGGCTCTTCATCACACAGTCTCAAAACTATTTAGCTCAAGGAGCTTTTAGATTTGAGCAAGTAAATCTAATTAAACTACTTAGCTTTTAAATATCCTTTGGTCATGAAAGCTTCAACTTTTGTTTTTAATTTTTTGGAGTATATGTGTACACCTTGTGTGCATAACATCTTTATCTCAATAAAATTCTCTTACTTATTAAAAAGAAAATGAATGCTTCAACTTGTGCATCCTCTCATACTTATAATTTAAAATTTTAATACTCTAACTAAGATTGACACTAGAATTTTCACAGGCTTTGTACAGGTGAGTACTGTTTAAATGTGTCACTCTACTCATTTGCGTATGTTCTTTCTTATAAAGGGAATATTTATGTACATAATATCAATTTTGAGCCTTGTTCAGTAACTGTCATGATTTAGGTGTTTTACATGAATATTAATTGTTGCTTTTGTACATTACTTTTAGATCATAGCCTGATAAAATATGTTGGTAGTTCTGATTCAAAAGTTATAGTCTGTTTTATTGATTTTATTTAAATTTGCATCTCTTTGTGAGGTGGGTGGAAACTCTTACGGTGAACATGCTACAAAACCAAATGCTTTCATACAATCCTAATGTGCTCAGTTGTGATAAATATAAATAAAAATTATCAAACACCTTGTGAGCAACCCTTTGAAACTTTAAAATATAAGTAAAAAAGAGCCCTCACCTCTGAAACCACCCCATAAAATCACAATTAATATGAAATTACCTAATAAAATCACAATTATAACAACATAGTGATTACAATTTACAACTGCACATACAACAGAAACCCATGAAACAGAAAGAAAAATAGAGTTTACCTCTGAGAGACAAAGATGGGAGCAGTGGGTTTAGAATCGGCGGCTGATTGGCGAAGTGCTCTTGAGGACTATAGAGTATTGAGTAGAGAGTGAGAGTGAGAGTAATCGTGAGTGTGAGAGCTTCAATATGTGATCGGCGGCGGTGATCGTGAGTGTGAGAGTGAGTGAGAGTGAGAGTGAGAGTGAGAGTGACTGTGAGGGTGATGGTGAGTGTGAGAGTGACGAGTGAGGGGAGAGTATAGTTAGGTTTGAAGCGCTCAAAACCGTGTTTCTGAAACTCGGTTTCAGTAAAAAACTGTACTTAAAATCGAGTTTATAAAACTCGATTTTGTAAATCGAGTTTATAAAACTCGATATACACGTGGAAATATTTAAACCACGTCAGCGTATGAAAACTTCTAAAATCGATTATTAAAAATTCGAGTTCTAATAGTATAATGAGTTCCTAAAACTCGAGATGCTAGTTTCCCATTTTCTTTCCTATCCGGCCAACTAACTAAATCGTTAGGATCTTATTGTTATTTGGAAAGGGTGTTCAACAAAATGAGTGTAAAAATCTCTAATGTAAAGACCCTGAACAGAGCATTGAATTGCAATGACCCAAACCAAACAAAAATTAAATTGATACTATTGATAAACCAATGCTCGTTTCCATAGGAAACCTAAAATTAACAAACATAGCAACACAAAAAACCCTCATAGATCCAACCCATACTTAAATTGATATTATTGAAATACCACACCATTAACACTTACCAACTCCTTTTTGAGCATTTCTTTGATTTAATATGTTCAAAACTCATACATCCAATCCATACTTCAGATTCCAAAGGACAGGTATGTAATTCCATTTCCAAAGTATCCAAACCCTAGCCCCAAATTATATTATTGGCGAGGAAGAGAAATAACAATGGAGAGAATGAGAGAGCGAGAGAAAACAAGAAAGAATACCGAAATTCCTTTGCAAAGTTCTACTAGGTAATTTCCAAATTTAATTTTTTTTTCGGGAAACAAACAGAGAGAGAGAGAGACCTGTAATCGAATAAAGGGGTGGAGGAGATGGCTCTGACTATCAACGGCTGGTCATTGTCGGAGATAGGAACGCCGACCACCACGCCTCCACCGATAGTTGGAGATGAGATGAGCTCCGAGAGAGAGAGAGAGAGAGAGGGAGAGAGAGAGAGAGAGAATTTTCTAAGAGATGACTCTGAGAAAATGAAAATGTGTTTTCAAAGAGAGAGAGCAGAGACTTTATTCGAAAATGGTTTTCTGAATTCTAAGTTTGAGAGAGAGAGTTTATTCCGAGGGTTAAAACATTTGGATATCTTTTATCAAGGGTTGTGTTAAAATTCTGTTGAAGAGTGTAAAAATTTGGAGGCAACAATTAAGCGGGATTTTAGTATTTTAGTTTATTTCAAGGGTTTTAATGACCATTGTAACAAGGTTAGTCATATTTTAATTAGCGTGCCCGTTTTTAGCGTTTGTTTCAACTATTTTCACTGAACCCTTGGAAAAAGTAGGTTGAAACAAGTCATGTTTTTTGTAGTGCAATATGATTGTTTTGTGAGGAATGTTTAATTGTTTTAGTGTTGATATGTTTAGAGGAGACACATCTGTGATTTGAAATTGCGACAGAGTTTGCACCATGTTGACTGCAACAATAAGCAAAATTCTTCTCTTCTCTTGATTTCACTTTTTGCTTATGATTCTCTCAATCCACTGTTCAATCTTTCATGATAATCCTTGTTCAATTTATTTAGGCGAAAATCACATTTTCGTCTCTACATTTTCACCCGATTCTCATTTTGGTCCCTATATTTTATTTTCACCACTTTTAGTCTATTTAAGTCCTTTCTGTCAATGCCGTTAGGGCATCCGCTTACGTGGCAAACGAAATTATTAAAATAATAATAAAAAATTTATTTTGTTATTAAAAAATGCCACGTCAGCAATTAAATTTTTAAAAAATAATTTAAGTAAATTTAACTAAATAAAAAAAAATCAAAAACAGAAATAAAAATAAAAAATCCCATTAATAGAGATCAAGGTGTGTATTGAATATGAACATGAACAAGAACAACACAAACCCAGTAATTAAAAAAAAAAAAAAACAGCAACAACAACAAAATAAACCCAATCAAACCCAGTAATTTATTAATTTTAATTAAATAAAAAAAATCATAAACAGAAATCAAAATAAAAATCACCTTAATTGAGATTGAAGGGTGACACTTTCAAGAACACCAATAACACAAAATTAAAATCCAAGAACACAAGATTTATTAAAATCCAAGAACACCAAGAACACAAGATTTTATTAAAATCCAAGAACACAAAAACAACAAACACAAACCCAGCTCCTCGTCGTCCCCACCCATCATCGGAACACAAACCCAAATCCGACCCCACCCATCACCGGAACTAGCTGGCGACTGAAGCCTGAAAGCCACCTGCTCCTCGTCATCCCCAGCCGACCACTATCGACGACGCCGAAGACGACCGCGACATCGAGCCCATCGTCGCTGATGTCGCCGATGAAGCAGAAGATCTCCACGGGCTCCCTCGTCGTCCTGATCGTGCACCACTATCGAGGATGCCGAAGACGACCGCGACATCGAGCCCATCGTCGTCGACGACGCCAATGAAGCGGAAGATCTCCACGGGCTCTGAAGATCTCCACAAAGCGGAAGATCTCTGCGACATCGAGCCCATTGTTGTTTGTGTTTGTGTTTGTTGTTTTTGTGTTTGTTGGATTTCAATTGCTCGGTTTGTGTTTGTTGTTTTTGTGTTCTTGGATTTTAATAAAATCTTGTGTTCTTGGTGTTCTTGGATTTTAATAAAATCTTGTGTTCTTGGATTTTAATTTTGTGTTCTTGGAGTTCTTGAAAGTGTCACCCTTCAATCTCAATTAAGGTGATTTTTGATTTTGATTTCTGTTTATAATTTTTTTTATTTAATTAAAATTAATAAATTACTGGGTTTGATTGGGTTTATTTTGTTGTTGTTGTTGTTGTTTTTTTTTTTTTTTTTTTTTAATTACTGGGTTTGTGTTGTTCTTGTTCTTGTTCATGTTCATGTTCAATACACACTTTGATCTCTATTAATGGGATTTTTTATTTTTATTTCTGTTTTTGATTTTTTTTAATTAGTTAAATTTACTTAAATTATTTTTTTAAAATTTAATTGCTGACGTGGCATTTTTTAATAACAAAATAAATTTTTTATTATTATTTTAATAATTCCGTTTGCCACGTAAGCGGGTGCCCTAACGGCACTGACGGAAAGGACTTAAATAGAAGGCGTTTTTCTAAATAGGAACTAAAAGTGGTGAAAATAAAATATAGGGACCAAAATGAGAATCGGGTGAAAATGTAAGGACGAAAATGTGATTTTCGCCATTTATTTTTATAGATTTTGGTGCTAGGCTGCTATTTAAAACCCTTTGTTGCACCAAGTTGGCTTTCATAAATCGGTTTGATTTTGTTTTATAGGAGCACAAGTATGTATACTTTCTTGCCCTTTTTTTTTTGTATAGCAGGTAATAATAAGTTACAAAATTTAAATTCATTTTGTTAGTGAAAGTCCGTGCTTCCATTTTGTGTAGTTTTAGGCTGCATTTGTGGATTTTATTTAATCCCAGTGCTCACAGTATGTTTTTAGCTAGCTACTTTTTAAGGAGTTTGTTGAAGCAAACTTGGCTTCTCACGAATTGCTAGTAAGTGTTTTATATATAGTTCCCTTAAAGATGATAGTATCCTTTATTAAATTTATTTTACGAATTTTGGTGCTCAACAGTTTTTTTTAAGGTAACTGTGTTGTAGCAAAGTCGACTTTTCAAAATCAAGTTGGTTCTTGCTTGCTGGTTAGCAGGTATTCAAGAATTTAAAAATTCACTTTGTAAATGAAAACTGGTGCTTGCATTGTTTGTATTTTAGGTTGCATTTGTCCAGCTTTTATAAACTTCTTCACTACTTAGCATGTTTTTCTTGTTTCCTTTTTCTCTTTCCGTTGATTTGTAGTTTGTGACAACTTCTAAGAACCTAAGCTCATCGGAAAATGCCAAAACTTAAGGTCATCAATTTGTTACTCCTCACGTGCCTTTTGGAGCTTTGGTCAATATTGTGAGTCATTATTTTTGGGAAAAATCAAATAAGATAAACATTTTTTTTGCTTCAAACGTGTGCTTCCTTATGTCAATGTATAGGGTTTCAAAGTTGTTACTTGTGTTTTATTGTTGGACCGTGCAGGGGAATGTTTTCAGGTTTTATGACTCTACTACCCCAATTTTCCATTTTTAAAAAATTTTAATGCTGATATATCTACTAGGGCAACAAAGTTTGACAGGGACCTAAGGCCATATGCTCTCTTATCTCTAGATATCAATATTCTTTTCCTAAAATTTAATGGTTTCATTATTGAATTAAGACGCGACTTAAAAGAATTTGTTAGAGTGACATTGGGTTGAGATCAAGATTCTCTTTGGTTTTCTCAAGGACCTCATATCGGTACTTTTCTCCCTATTAATCTTACACATAAAAATTTTTAGCCTATCTTTTATGATTGGAGTGTGGGATTTGTGTTTTCTCTGGCTGCATTTATAGAGTTTGCTGACGCATTTGCAGTGCTTTAACTAAGGTTGATTTGATTTTGTTGCTTGTCAATGAAACATCCTTTTGAGTAGTCTTGTGTTTTTATTTTTAATCAGATTTTTGAAAAATTATTTTAATTTAAAGTCGTCCTAAAATGCGTAGCCGGGATTATGTGTTTTTCAGTTTGCTCATGCAAAAAGTCAATACCAACATCACTAAGGATTTGCACTTTTATGTAGTGCTTGAACATCTATCCTTTTGTTTAGTTTTTGTTGATGTTTTCTTGCTTTTAGTTTGTAAGGTACATATTTTTATGTAATTGACATATCTTTTGACAAAATGCACTTTACTTGTATTTAGGTAAATTTAAGTAAGTTCAAGATGATCATTACAAATGATTATATTAAAGACATGAAGATTACTCAAGAACTGCTCATGAAAAGTGCAATCTGCAGATCTTAATACCTTCTCGACAGAAGCTCGATCTGTCGAGATTCATTAAAGCTCAACACATTTCTCGATCTATCAATCTTACGATAGTCAAATTATAGCTAGCAACATTTTTATTCTAAGAGGTTATTTGTTTATGGGTTTGTATAATCTTTATTAGACTAGGAAAACCCAAGGTTTGTGTATACCTATTTGAAATAGGAGAGCCCATTGAGCTCCTATTTAAACAAGGAAATAGAGAAAGAAAAACCTAACCCTAAAGAGCTTTATAAGATTTTTTTTTTTTGAAACCCTAGCCTCCTCCTACAAAAGAAAAAGTTCTTGTTGCGTTTCTTGTATGCCTTTGGTTTCTGTAACCAAGTAAAGTTTCTCACACCATCATTGAAGATCTTATTGGTGTTTCTATGTGAAGCTGTTGCAAATCAACTACATCAATCAAAGCATTGTTGTGGAGTTAGTCATGAACTAAGATTCGTGTAAAGGAGTTAATCACGTACTAGAACCTATGCATCATTGGTTAGTCACATGTTGGGATTCCTACATTAAACAAAAATATTGCTGCTACAATACAAGTCCAATTGAGTATTGGGGTGAGAGTTCAACTGTAAGTTGGTATTTCAGGATAGACTAAAGGGTTTGGTAAGATTCTTTATACTTGTAACCGCTTATGATTGATAATAGTGGATTCTTTGGAGTGGTGACCTTAAATTCATCCGGTGGGATTTTGCCTCAGAGGTTTTCCCCATTCGTAAAAAAAATCACTCGTGTCAAATTTATTTTCTGCTACACTTAGTATAATTGGTGATTTGTTTGTACTGCCACGCTATTGCATGAAATTTGATCTAATTAATTAACTTGGGTAATTAATTAATTAATTGCAAGGGATAAATTCATTTTAACCCAACATAGTTGAAATGGGTTATCCTGTTATAGTGAAGATTCCAAGTCCAATTTGGATTGCCACTTTTTTCCAGTTTATAGGAAGCATGAGTTTTTGATGTTTGTAGTAGAGCCTCATTTGGCAACATTATCTCTTTTCCTATCATATTTATTTATCTCTCCAACATTCATAAGAATTTTGAGGATAACTTCTTTCTTGTTTTGATTCTTTCTAATATTTGGTTCTTTCACTGCTTTTCCTAGGTTTCGATTTCAAGGAGGATTATAATATCGAATTCACAGGCTAAACTAACAATGCCTTTTATTGCTGTGGGGAATAATAGAGTGTGACCTAAATTTGGTTGTAGAGGGAAATTGATACAGGTTTTGCTTTCTATTCTCTTGATTTGACTTATGAATTGGGCTCTCTAGGTATTACATATAGTAAAAAACTTATGTTTCTGGATTTGCATCATAATTTGTTAACTTGGATTGGTTATTTTTTGGGTTCACTTGAAATATGCTAGTTCTTCTATTTGTTGATTCGCAACTCCTGCCATTCTTAGTACATTTTAAAGATCTCATTCTGAGTCATTGTTTACTGTAGTGACATTCGATTGGGATTAGGCTTCTTGTTGGTTTTCTTAATAAATTCTTTTATTATTACTTAAAAATTTAGATCAACTTTTGGTATTTATCATAACCTTTTTCCCATTTTGTCTTCGATTAGTTTTGATCATGATTTTAACTTAACTACTTGCTTCCAATTTACTTTAGCTTTGACAACCGTTCGCTATGGTTGTTGATTTTCTCATATATATATATATATATATTGGTTGTTAAATAATGCAAATTTCTTTAATCTATATTTTTATAATTGGAACTTGGATTTTGTCTTATGACACTACATTATTAGGGATTTTTTAATTCTAGGAGTGATGCATTTGCATCGTTTTAGGTCGGGTTGATTTAATTTTCTTGCTCTCATTCATTAGTTCTTTTGAGAATTCTTTCTTTTTTTTTTTTTTTTTTTTTTTTTTTTTTCTCTCTCTCTCTATTATTTATTTATTTTTTATTTTAAAAAATCTCGTAATTTGAACTTGTTTTATATAATTTGAACTTATTTTAAGCGTGGAATCTGTTTGGCAGTAACCATGTTTTTTCCTCTTGTTTTCTTTTTCTCTCCTACAGTTTTGTGGATAATATATTGCCAGTTTTAATTCATTCTTTGGGCATGTGACTCTTTTTTTGTACGCTTCATTTTCCAGAGGATTATAAACTCCAATCTCACTGAGGGTTTTATATTTTTATTGCAATTATTGGCCCCTGGTTTGGCTGTCTTAAATTTTTTTTTTTTTTTTTTTTTTATCATTTTGTGTTGGTAACCTCAATATGAATTCACAGGATGTTCCAGGATGTTCTGGCAATGCCTCTTATTTTAGTATGGGGATTTAACTTAACAGTGCTCGACCTGAATATGGTTGTTGAGGGAAATCAACTCAGGTTTTGCTTTATTTTGTCCTGGCTTGAGCTTTGGCATTTGGATTTAAAATATCTGTAGATTTGTGCTATTAATATTTTTTAATTTATATTCTTGCTGATTGATTTCCTTGGCACCAAATGCAAGGCTGCTGGGGTGAGCTAGGCTATTTAAGCTAAATGGATGCACCTAAACATGCTGGATGCTACTGACATGTAGTAGTATTTCTGCTTGTTTGTAATTCCTGCAATTCTCAGTTCAAGTTAAATATCCCAATCCTGATTTGTGCACGGGAACTGAATTTTTTTTTTTTTTTTGTGTGTGCTTAGCTTAGTCTTGTCTGATTTCTTTCTAATACTTATATCTGTTACTGGTTTTCTTAGCCTAAGGTTACCCGGCATATCATAAATTCTTAACTCACTAGGTGAGGATTTAAAATTTTCATTGCAATTTTTGTCCTTGTCATAGAAAGTGAGTGAGCTGATAGTGTCAATGTCTGATCAAGTCTTTATTAGTTTGAAGATTTTGTTTTTCTGGACGTATATATTGAGCACCCAATAACTTCTGCTTTTATATAAGTTGGTGATGTTCATTTTTTTATTGGGTGGTAATTGTGTATAAAATTTTAAAATTTTCATTGTAACACGAATTGGCATGAGTTGGGCTTTCTGGTAATGCTTGTCTTGCTTTCTTTCTCTCCTACAGTCCTGTAAATAATATTTTACCTATTTTAATTTTCTAATATTTTTGCTTGTGATTGATTTTTCTAGGTTTCATTTTCCAAGAGGGTTATAAATTCCAATCTCACTGAGTGAGGGTTTGAGATGTTAGAAAAAATTCTATACAACTGTGAATAAATTTTAGCAAGTACAGAGAAAGTTCAACCACACAAGAACACAAAGATTTACGTGGAAACCCTTTCTTCTTGAAGGGAAAAACCATGAGACAAACTCCGAATAATTTCACTATATTAAATAGAGATTACAACATTTAGAAATACAACTTAAGTAAAGAAAAAAACTCTCTTTTTCTTTTCACTCAATGCTCTCTTCCTCATTGTGTATTTTCTCTTACACTCTCAATTTTTCTCTTCTCTTTTGCTTGCTCTCACTCACGTAGTTCTTCAAGACTGCATCAGTCCTCACACTCTGCGACTTCACTTCTTCAAATGGCAGAATGGCCTCTCCTTATATTTCTTCACCTTTTCCCCCTTTTTTTTTTTTTTTTTTTCACACCACATCTAGTTACAATAAATGCAAGCCACTTACCTTGACTTTGCTTCAACTAAAAACTCTTTCTTCAGCTCTCCCTTAGGCCGAATGACCCTAGCCTTTTGCATCTTTCTTTTCTTTCTTCCTTCCAACGTGTCTCACAAGTTTAACATCACATATTCATTTATGTGGCTTGACTTTTGTACATCCCTTCTTAAATGTTCCTGGACTTTTGTACATAATTATAGAGGAAAAGATAAACCCAATTCTTCTCTCTTGGACAAGCTACAATCCCATTTCACGTTGCTGACTTCTCAACACTTGTCCAACAAGCTCATTTAATGAGTTAAGATAAAGTGTGGGCTGGAATATGGTGCAGTGCACCCAACACGAGACTTCTATTGCAATTCTTGTCTCTTTTTGCTTAGCTTTAGCTGGTTTTCTGATGCTACCCTTTCCAGATGGATCATAATTTCCTGTCTCATTCGGTATGCGTTTGAAATTTACACTGCAATTCTGGTTCTAGTCATAAGTTTCTTTCAATATGTTGTTCCTTCAAACGTGTCCAACACCTTGTTTGATTTATTTTATAATTTTTGGTTGAAGTCATTTTCTGGATTAATTTGGTTCTCATCTTCTGGAGAGCTATAACTTCTTGTTGGTTAGCTGGTAATTATGGGTTTAAAACTTTAAAACTTTCAAATCAATGTTTATATTTCTCGCTCCATTATGTGTGGTTTTAACTAATTCCATCATTATTAGTAAGCATGTTTGTCCTGCTTCCTCTCTATGCTACTATCTATTGCACTAATCACAACTTTTAAGAACTTAACCTAATTTGATTTTTTGAGCTCTGTCAATGTTGTAATTTATCATTTTTGGACAGATGCTTAAGATAAGAGTTGCATGCATCAGATAAGTGATTTGGCTACAGATATCGTGAAAATCTAGCATTATTTTTAATGGCAGAAATCCAACAAAGTTTCACATTTAGTTTGCTTGGCGAAATAATAGAGTTTAACTGGTATGTGCACGGCGCACATCGATAGCATTCAACTTTTGGTGCACTAGCATCATGCATCAATAGCATTTTTCATGAGCAAGCGTAACAAACATTGATGGGACTACGCATCATGTGGTATTTATACTATTAAAAACAAAAAAGATGCTACGACTATTACAAATTTACTATATAAACTTTAAAATCTAACATGTTACCAATTACAACAAAAACAAAAGAATTAAACAAAAAAATAAACTTTAAACATTTATTTATTATGTTATTAAGTACCATCGGTCATATATTCTTGGCACGCTAGTTTGTAAACCTTTTGTACTAAAATTTGTCATAACTAATAGTAATAAGTAATTATAACATTTTTCAAAACTTAGTAATTTATAAATGACTATTTTGACACAATTAGAAATATATTTGTGGACCATACTTTGCCTTCCAGGCTTTCAATCACGTCTATATCACATCAATCTAACCCCATTGTATAAAATATGATGGTCCAAAGAAATACACTTTACATCTTCTTCTTCTTCTTCTTTATTTATTTATTTATTATTTTATTTATATGTAAATGAATGGATAGACGTTCATTACTTGCTATATGAGCTTTTCATTGATGAATAGAAATCATCTGTTTCCAATTTTTACTTTATCAATTGCAGTATGTTATTTATTCTCAAGAAAAAAAAAATGTATTATACAAAAATTGGGATTGTTACTGATTTTCTTTTTTTTTTTTTGTATTTCATTAAAAAAAAAAAAGTGGTGTTTGCTATTGTATAAAATAATTAGCATGGTAGCACACAAAAGTGGTGTTTTCCTTAAATTCACTTGCTTTCCTCCTTACTCCTTCAGTAATTTTATCCACAACCACCTTTCTAATCACCATTGCCAACTCTTCTCCTTCAAGCCTCCCATTCATGTCTCTCTTGACTTCTACACCCACACCTAACTCCTCCACCAGCCTTGCATTCACTGGCTGATCAAGATGCATGGGCATAGCTACAATTGGAACCCCAAACTTCATGCTCTCCATCACAGAACTCCATCCACAATGACTCACAAACCCACCAATGCTAGAATGCTTTAGTATCTTCATTTGTGGTGCTCATACCTCCACAACCATTCCCCTATCTCCAACCCTTTCAAGAAAATCTTTTGGAAGAACCGTTTGAAGATTGACTTTGTCACCTCGAGGGAATCTCACTAGCCATATGAAACTCACCATACTAAGTTCAAGACCATGGGCAATCTCTTGTAATTTCTCTTTGGATAAAAAGTACTCACTACCAAACGAAATAAACACAGATGATGATGGCCCCTTGTTATCAAGCCACTCTATGATTTCCTTTTTCTCATTTCGTGGACAGGGTCTTGAACAAGTGGACCGACCGGTACAATCTTCTTCTTCCCTAAAACTGACAGATAATCAATATACTTTGCCTCAATCTCTCTAAAAGTTTTGATCAAATGATTTCAGAAGATCTTTCAAAGCATTCTTGTACTCGATCCTTGACTTTGATGTCATTCGCTGAAGATTCAAGCGAATTGGTGAACTTACTAATCTCGTAATCCCGAAGATAAATTTCAGGAAAAGGAAATTCAACTCCTGGGTTATTAGTAAAGTGCAGGACAAAAGATTGCATTGTAGCACTCATAGTTAAGAACTGGACGGCCGGAATATTTTGTGACATAGCTACTAAAGGTGCCCATGGTTGAAGAAAATCATAAACAACCAAATCAGGCTTCAATTTTTTCAAGATAGTGGAGAAGTTTGGGCTAGCCATGTCGAAGGCCTTTTTGATAGCGGGCATGAGATGTGGTGGTAGGCCATTTGTTGTGTGGTAGTGTGGAGGAAGCTCAGGCAAAGATGGAAGATGGAGTTCCACAAGTTGAATAGAAACTGAATGCTTTTTGGTGAGTTTTTTTGTTTGATGGGGCCAAGGTTTATAGGTGTTGAACAAAAAAAAAATGTGGAAGTTTCTAGTTGTGAGCTTCTTGGCTAGCATGGGAGCATTAGGACACTGATACCACTTTGTCTAGAATCCATTCTCAATTTTCTTCTGGTGCTTGGTTTGTTTTGGGGGATGGATATATGGAGAAAGAGATGAGAGATAGAGCCAAAAGAGACCGAAGTTTAGGACCAAGTTCCAGTAGAAACAATGTGGCCGAAACAATGTGGCCAAAGTGAAGGGACTATAGACAAGCAAATTTCAGGAAGGTGGAATGTAAATGCTTAAATGAGTGACACATGTATTTAGAAGGAAAAGTCTTGTTTCTTTTTTCCTTTATTTATTTATTTTTTAATGAGAAAAGTCTTGATTCGGTAATTTAAAAGCAAAATAATTTATCTTCCCTATGGCACATACTGTGGGACGTGTTGCGACGTATAATTATACTCTTTTATCTTGTTACAAAGTTGTCCCTTGACACCCTTTTGGTTGGGCAACTTTATGAAATTGTTCTGTTTGAGCTTTCTTCTTTAGTAGGTTCCCTTATATTTGTCTTCCTTTTCTATTGTTACTACAATCTCACCGATTTGTGACATGTATGTGTATTTCATGCGTCTCTATTGAGTGGATAGATCTTTTGAATAAAATAGACTAATTGTTGTGAAATATCTCCTAACATGTAGGGTCACTTTACACTATTTGATTGTCGTAGCTTTACCTATTGGCAGCAAGTATCCTGGAATTGAAACTTACGTAGAGCATTATACTATCAAAATTCAGCTTTTGTCTTGATGGTCATCTCATCACCGCACCGATTCAATAGCCAATTTAATAATGCTATTCATTTCTTCTATGGAATTCTACAGACTTTGAAGGTCCTATATATATGTGTTATTGGAAAGGCGGTAGGATGTACTTTTGATAGATGAAAAGCCTCAGCTGGCTTATTGTAGAATGTGGCTGACTACTTAAATAATAAAGATTCACATATTATCTCCCACAAAATTTCTGTATTCCTCCTTGCTCTTTCTTTTAATTTATAGCACGTTATCAGCAAGACATTCTAGCCAGACTCAAAAAGGAAATTGCCATCATTTTGCTTCTTGAAGTGAAAGGCTATTTTCTTTTTTGACACTTATATATCTATATATTACTAAAAGTTGAAGCGTAGCATTTAATGTTGTTATGCTTACATTGAGCCACATCAGCAGCTACATCATCAACGGGGTGATCGTCGAAAAATACATTGGAAAAAGTGGGATATTTTATGTCTACCAAAATCAAAAGGAGGCCTTGGTTTTCGAGAGTTGGGTAAGTTTAATGAAGCCATGTTAGCTAAGCAGGTTTGGATATTGGTCCATGATACGGAGTCCTTATTTTATAGGGTGTTCAAGGCAAAATATTTCCCTTCGGGCTCCATCTTTGATGCCAAGGCGGGTTTGGGGTCGTATGCTTGGAGGAGTATTCTCAAAGCTCGCAAAGTAATTTTGTTAGGTGCTCGTTGGAGGATAGGCGATGGGTCCTCGGTAAGGATTTTTAAAGATTCGTGGCTCCCTAGTACAAATTCGGGTAAAATTCTTTCCCCTGTTTCTATTCTGTCAGAAGAAGCAACGGTGGACCAACTACTTGACCATGACTCTCGGTGGTGGAACACATATTTGGTGGACTCGATTTTCTTACCTCATGAAGCACAGCTGATTAAAACTATCCCAGTTTGCCACTTTGCTCAGAAGGACTTTCTGTTTTGGCCTTCATCTCGGAATGGAATGTATCAGGTTCGGTCAGGTTATCATCTGTTATGTGAGTCGCATGATAGTGAGCTGGCTTCATCTTCAGATACAACTGAACAGAAGAAGTTTTGGACCAGCCTGTGGAAGCTAAATATTCCGAACAAGGTGAAATTTTTTCTATGGCGGGCTTGTACAGAATCCATCCCAACCATGTTAAATCTTTATAAACGGAAAATTGTTCCCTCCCCGGTCTGTAGTAACTGTCAGGTAGGTGACGAAACTGCTTTACATGCTCTTTGGTCATGTGAGACTATTCGTTCAGTGTGGGAGTCGTGTTTTCCGTCTTTGCCTTCTGAATTCTCTAGGGCCAGGTCGTTTAGAGATTTGGTTGAGCTGGTGTTTTGTTCCCTGCTGCATTCTGAAGTTTTTGCTATGGTTTGCTGGACTCTATGGAATAGAAGAAATAAATTGAGGATTGGAGAGGTGGTCTGGCCGTTGAATAAGGTTGGTGGTGCGGCACGTCGTCATCTGCAGGAGTTTCAGCAAGTCAGGCGTTGTCCTAGTAAGAAGGTGCGTGCACAGAGACCCCGTTGGAAGCCTCCTGATGTGGGATTTGTGAAGGCAAACTTTGACGGGGCAATATTTGAGGATTTAAGAACAGCGGGTATTGGCGTGGCTGTGCAGAACGAGCATGGCGAGGTGGTTGCAGCTATGGCAGAGCAAATCCCCATTCCTGACTCTATTTTCACTCTTGAAACCTTGGCAGCTAGGCGTGCGGCTTTGTTCGTTAGGGACCTTGGTCTGTGCAAGGTTGTCTTTGAGGGAGACTCGGAATCTTCCATTCTAGCTATTAGTAATAGCCGTTTTTTACATTCGTCTTGTGGTCATATTATTCATGACATTTTGATGTTAGCTAGTTCATTTCAGAGCTGTTCTTTCTCTCATGTGTATAGGCAAGGTAACGCGTTAGCTGATGCCTTGGCTAAGAGAGCAAAGTTGTCTCATCCAGTGGAGGTTTGGTTGGAGTCTGTTCCTCCAGATCTGTATAACTGTTATTTGTCGGATTTTTCATTTTTTAATTAAGTAGCCTTATGGGCTGGTTTCTCAAAAAAAAAAAAAAAAAAAATTTAAACATTTTCTCATTTAAGTTGACTTAAAAACTTCATTATTTAAAAATTAAAATATCTTTTAACCATTATTTTTATTATTAATTTTCCAAAACTCTCGCTCCCTTTTACCTCTTTATCTCCCTACCACTTTCTACCTCCTTAATATCATTCTTTCTCTAACTTTTTGTCTTCCTTTATTTTGACCATTCTTATTCTTGACATTTTACTATAAATTTGACATTTTCCTTTTTATTCTATGCATAGTTTTCTCACACAAAAAAGGTTACTTCTCTCTCTCTCTCTCTCTCTCTCTCTCTCTCTCAATTTTTTCATTTTTTGTTTGATTTTTTTTTTCATTGCATCAATTCTTTAGGTTGATGAATTTTTATGTTAATTAGAATTCTACTTTAGGTTGATGCAATTTATTTTTGTGCTTTAAATTGTTATCTTTTATATTTTCTTTGATTAAATATTATCCTACTGCATTATGCATATAGTATATAATAATAAAATGTTATTATATTACATAGAATGACTTGGATAATTTGATGTTTATTTCTATATAGTTTATTTTTAATCTCTTTTCATCTCATCTTATTTTATATAACATTTAAATCAAGTCACATCCTTCATACTGTTAAATTATGCGGCACAAATCAAGAAAATGGCTAGACACAAACTTGCCTTCCTTTACCATACGTTGGGGGAATCAATATATTTGTGCGATAAAGGGTCACATAATTTATAATTTAAATAGCACCATTTGAATGTGAATAGGCCCATAGATTGAGCAATTTGTAGACTTAAAAAGGCTATTGAGAATGAACTTTTTGAATTAAGTCTAAAAAAATATGAACTATTATATATTATTTAGATAAAAACTTTTATCATAGATACATTAATATTTTTTTTTTGCCACATTTTTAAATCACACAAACTTAATAATTTTATATTATGTGTTAGCATAGTCTCTATTTCTTCTTCTTCTTCTTCTCAGAAATATTATGTATCATCTTTAAAAGATGCCAACAATATTGATCTTATGGGAAAAGTTACAAAAAATATTGAGAAAAAAATTTTATATTACAATCTACTAAAAATGTTTTACACATTCATCTATTTTAATTTAGATTTTTTCCAAAATAAAATTTTAATTTAGATATTTATAAGTAAACAATGAAATAATAATTCATGAATAATAAAAAAAATATCTATACATATTTATCTTATGCTGTTTTAACTTTACATATACTTTTGCATTTACATATTCATCTATTTTAATTTAGATGTTTATAATTTAATAATGAAATCTATAAACAAGGTGATTAAAATAATCATATTTGTACAATTCAAAAAGTCACAATTTCTTTTTTCAAAAAGGGCCTTTTACATTTCCTTGGAATTATTTTTTAATTTTTTTTATAAAACCTTTGACATACCACTTAACCACTTCATACATTAAAAAAATTTAAGGCTCATTATTACTTCCGTTAATATATTATGGATATCTTAATTAATTGAGACCAAACTAGAGAAATGTCTTTCATATTTCCTTGAAAATTCAAAAGGAAAAAAAAAAAAAAAACCCTTTAACATACCACTAACGTAACTACATCTATAAGTATTCAAGCCATTCATGATATCTATTTACAACTAGCAAGGGAACATACAAAGTAATAAAGAATAAATGAAGGAAGATAAAAAGAAATGAAATCAAACGTCAATTAATAATTATTATTTGAAAAATAAAAAGGTGGTAAAGAGGAGTAAGAAATAAAATATAGATGACTATACAGAGGACATTAAAAATTTATAGTGCAATGAAATCAACAACTAAATATAATAATACAAAATAGTAACTTAAAACTAATCCAATTCTAACTAGGGAAATTATATATATATATATATATATGTGTGTGTGTGTGTGTGTGTGTGTGTGTGTGTGTACATATATAAAATCATAATCTTCATACACCATGACTTAAAAAAATTATTGAATAGTTCTACCTCTTATTTAATGTCTACTTAATACAAATCATTAACCAATAAATATATGATAATGGTAAAAAATATTACAGACCAGATTATGAAAAATATGATAAAACTAATTTTTTTTTTTAAAAAAAAAGACTCTTTATAAATTCTAGGGAGTAAAATAGTATTTTATCTAAAAAATTATCACGCGTAACGCGCGGATCTGCAACTAGTATTACTAAAAGTTGAAGCGTAGCGTTTAATGTTACTGTGCTCACGTTAAGCCACATCAGCATCCATGTCATTATCCTTTTTCTTTCCAATTTTCCTATAATTGATTTTTAACATTTACTTTTTTTTTAATAATTGCAATGTCTCCAACCTTTCTCATGCCTTTACCTTTTCATCTCTCCACAATCTTCAACCTCAATATCACTTTTCATTTTTTTTAATTTTGTCTTTTCATCTTTCCCTCCCTCACCTTTTCATCTCCCCACTACCCTCAACCTTAATGTCACTATTCATCTTTCCATTCACCTTCCTTTATTTTGTCTCCTTATATTCACACAATCTTCTATAAATTTGTTATTCTCTCTTTCATTCTTTGCATAGTTATTCATCATAGAAAGGTTGTTTCTCCCTCTCTCTCTCTCTCTCTCTCTCTCACACACACACACACACACACACACACAATAATTTTTGGAGTACTTTTTTTTTTAATTTTCCTATATCTCTACTTAAGTTGATAAATTTTTGTGTTTGTTATAACTCTACATTAGGTTAGTACTATTTAGTTTTGTGTTTTAAGTTTTTTTTTTTTTGTTTTCTTTAATTGTTAAATAATATATTATTGCTTAATAAAAAAAATTTAAAAAGATAATATATAAGAATATAATATATATTATTCTATTACATAACATGATTTGGGTAATTTGGTGTTTATTGTTTTATATATATATATATATATATTATATTTTAACTTTTTTAATCTTTTCATCTTATTTTATTCAATATTTAAACTCAGTCACATCCTCCATATAATTAAATTATTTATATTTTCTTTTTTTAATTAAACATATAATATTTTATTTAAATTTAAATAAATTAAATTGTACTCACTTTTTTTAACATTTACACTTTCTCCAACCTTTCTCTTTCCCTTTACATTTTCATCTCCCCACTACCCTCTCTCTTAATATCACTCTTCATATTTCCCTTTAGTTTGTTTCTTCTTATTGTTATCCTTTTAGTATAAATTTGGCATTCTCTTTTCCATTATATGCATAATTTTTCTTCACAAAAAAATTTATTTCTCTCTCAATTTTTGGTGATATATTCAATCGTATTATTTCTGTAATTATTTTACTACTGTGTATCAATAGTAATTGCTTTAACTCTTTCATAGCATTACAACAAAATCCTTTACAACCAAATCTAATTATATCAAAATAATGTAATTGAAAGTAAGGCGGTAGAACCAGCCAAGCAGTTATATTAAAATAATTCAAAATACTGAAAACAGAAATATTTTATTGAAAGTAGTTTAAAACACTTACAGCAGTAGTAGTTACAAGATTACAGTGATCAACAGGGATAGTAGAACAAGGCTTGAGGGCTAGTCATCAACCTAGTTACAAGATTTGTGGGAAAGTAGTGAGAAACTCTATGTGTTTAGGAGATTCTAAGGAAGTCCTAAAGAAAGCTCTCAGACTATTCTGAAATAAGCTCACAAAGAAATTTTCTGAGTTTAACAATAAGGGACAACCCCCCTTAAATAGGCAAATAAAGCAGTGAATAGTAAAAGTGAATAGTGACTTTTTTTACTATTCATATCAAGACCCGTGAGGGGCATCAAAAAACAGTAGAAAGCATTAGGAGCGCCTTTTTAGGAGTCAAAAGTATCTTGGCGTGGAGTGTCAAAAGTAGTCAATAAGGGAATCATTTCCAGGTAAATCAATAGTGGAGGCAACATCATTTGTGGCCTTTTGAGCTGGCTAGGTAGAACAGGGAATCAATTTGCCTTTTGAGTTGGCTAGGCAAAACAGGGAATCAATTTTCTCCGAGAGCAGGAGTATCTTCTTCTTCATCATAATCTTCATCACGACTGAACCATTCTTTGGGAAATGGCTGGGGATGAGGGAAATAAGGGCTTGCTGTAATAGAACCTTCATCTGAGCTTTTAGAAGCAGCAGTTTCTTCTTTAATCTTTCTTTCAAGGAGAATGAAAAGAGCTTCCTTACTTAACTCATCAAAAGGAGAACTGCTTTTTATGGGTTTACTGGAGGAAGGAGAATCAATTTTCCTATCCTGAAAAGCAGGGGAAAGTTTCTTGGGCAAAGGTCTGAAAATATAGTTAATAATGTGTTGAACATATCCAAACTTATCCCACCATTTAACATACCAGCACCTGGTAAGAACATCATCATTCTTCTCATAGTGCCATTTTAAAATCCAAGGAACTCTAAACTGTTTAACAAAATGGAGGAGAATAGGGAATTTGGCATTATGGGCATCAGTCTCGAAATTGCTTTCAAAGGACTTATAGGCAGTCAATAATGGTTCAGGGAAAATATCAGTAACAGGGCCAAACTGAGTCCACCATCTGTTGAACCAGAGAGGCAAAGTAGTGCTAGCATTGAATTCTTTGTCAAAGTTAACAAACCATGAATGAGTCATTGTGTCACTCTGGTGAAGCATGAATCGGAACCAAGCAATAATATAATCATAATAGGAGTATGGAATTGAAGATCTTGTTAATCTTCTTAAAAAGGCAGGGAAGGGGCCCCATTCTTCTTCAGGAATGAAGTTCTTAATGTAAACACTGTGGTAAATAATTTTGGATTTATCAGTGAGATCATAAGTAGTTTTGATCAAAACGGCTTCTTCTTGTCGCAAAATCTCGGAATAGTATTCAAGTTTTTTATCAAAATGTTCCGGAATCCAGTGGAACAATGGAGGGAAATAAGATTTGGAAATTTGGAGGGGGTTCCTAATTGTAGATCTATTTGGTTCAATGAAAAACAAATTCTGAAAATATTGCTTTTTAACATACTGGGCAGTATTGGCTTTTGGGGTAAATAGTTTTGACTGGTTGGTGAACAGGGGTCAAAGCATAAGGATCATAGGATAAAGCCAAAACAGAAGAGTAGTTTGGCTTAGGAATTGTTCCTAAGGGAGTAAAACGGTTAACAATTTCGGTAGGAGAGACTGGTTCTTTTTTAACTAACTGTTTTTGTGGTTCAACAGGGTTTTTATCCTTAGATCTTCTACCCGCCATTGGAATTCTGCAGGAATTCACGAGTAAGAAAATCAGGAACGCTATTTTGGGATCCTTTAACATAATCAATAGTAAAATAAAAAACACTTAAAATAGCCTGCCATCTGGCAAAAATATGTTTTGAAGCAATATTCTCAACATCTTTTTCAATAACATATTTAGCACTTTTACAATCTATTCTCAACAAAAACTTTTGGTTTAACAAATCACTTTGAAATTTTGAAAAACAAAGAACAATGGCTAAAATTTCCTTTTTTATAGTACTATAATTTAATTGTGCCGTATTCCAAACTCCTGAGTAGAAACGAACAATTTGTTCTGGAGAATTTGGAGAAATTTTTTGTTTTAGAACGCCACCATAACCAATGTCAGAGGCATCAGTCTTGATAATCTTGAAGGCATTGATATTAGGAATACCAAGACAGGGCAGAGTTTTAACATGAGATTTGATTCGTTTAACAAGAGAAGTATGGACGTCAGTCCAAGGAGGAGGATTATTTTGCAGCCGATCAAAAAATGGCTTGCACTGCTTCCTCAGATCTTTGTAGAAATCAGCAACATAATTTAGAGAACCAAAAAATCTTTGGAGTTGGGTTTTATCAATGATTTCATTAGGAAACTTATCTGCAAATTGAATAGCTCTGTCAATAGGATGGATCTAGCCTTTAGATATGTCATATTCGAGAAACCTGACTTTGGTTTGAAATAACTTTATTTTTGGGGTGGAGACAACAAGACCGTTTTTCTTTATGGTATCTTGAAACGAGTACAAATGTTTCCAGTGTTCATCAATAGAGTTGGAGAATATCAAAACATCATCAATGTAAACAATAGTGAAATGACTGAAGGAATTGAATATATCGTTCATGATATTTTGGAATTTACTGGGAGCATTTTTTAATCCAAAGGGCATAACATTCCATTCATAGTGTCCAAAAGGAGTAGTAAAAGCAGTTTTGTATCTTTCTGCTTCACTAATTTGGACTTGCCAAAATCCAGATTTCATATCAAATTTGGAGAACACTACAACCTCACTTAACCTATGAACTAAATCATTCTTGTTGGGAATAGGATACCTAATCCATTCTAAGACTTTGTTCAGAGGTTTGTAGTTGATCACTAAGCGAGGAGTTCCCCTCTCGAGTTCGGCATTTTTCTAGACATAGAAAGCAGCACAAGACCAGGGTAACTTGCTATTCCTAATCAGTTTTTTCTTGAGCAAATCATTTATTTCATTTTTACAGAATTCAACAGTTTCAGCATTCATTTGAATAGGTCGAGCCTTAGTGGGAATATTTTTCTTACTAAATTCTTTGACTTAAAGCAGATCAACAATATGTTTCTTCCTATGCCAAAAAGCATTAGGAATATCAAAACAAACATCATTCATCAACATTTTTTGAAAATTATCAATTTTAGATTGTAATAATTTATCAGAAAGCTGTTCAACAATTTTTTTATACTTAATTTCTTGTTTAAGGAAATTAAGATGCTTAACTTTAGCATGAATAAGATTAAAGACATCATTATCAGCATTTTTTGAACAAAATTTGAATTTCACCTTTTGTCCAAAGGGATAAGTAGTAATTCCATCATGTTCAACAAGAAAGGGATACAAAGAAGCAATGAAAGGCAATCCAAGTATCACTTTATCAGTCATATTTTTAACAAGCACAGAAGGTATCTTAAAACAAACATCAGAATGGCAAACATGAGTATTGTTCAATTCGTATTTAATTTTCATTTGTGTGCCATTAGCAAATACCAATCTTTCAGTCGATTTTTCAAAGTATTTAGAAGGGATCAAACCTTCTTGAATGCAATTAACATCAGCACCAGAATCAATCATGGCAATAGTATCAAAAGCATAATCATATGAAACAACAATTCTAACTTTAGTAAACCATTTCGGAGGCATCATATGTTTAACAAGGGCAAGCTGATTATCATTCCAAGTAATCAGTTTATTAGAAACATTATCAGAAGGAGGAGTCTGTTGAGAAGATCATTCTCTATCTTGGTGCTCATCATTATCAGACAAGTTTTTATCCAAATTTTTGTCAATTTTGAGAATCAATAATTCTTGTTTAAGATTATTATTATCATTTTTTACAGTTTTGACAACTTTCTTTAATTGAATTATCTCTTGTTTAACAGTGTTAATTTCCTTTTGGAGATCGTTAACAGTTATTTCTTTAGATTTATTTTTATTAAATCTTTCCAAAGTTTCTTCAAAGTTGACAGGAGCTTTGGGTTTTTTAACAGTTTTGTCTCTTGTTAAGTTTTGTTTAAACTTATCAAGGAGTTCTTTCTGAAGCATAGAGTTTTCAATTTTAGCAATAGTGGTTAATAGCAAATGTTCTTGTTCTTCTTCTTTGGTTAAAACATTAAGGGATTTCATAGCATTACAACAAGATCCTTTACAACCAAATCTAATATTAGGAGTTTCAGAAGAATCACAAGACTGGTAAGACGAATCTGATGAGGAGGAGAAATCCTCTTCAAAAGACTCACTTGAAACAGCAGATTCAAGAATCTGAAACAGTTCATTTTGATCATTATCATTAATGTTTAACATTTTTAATTTTTTTTTCAGTTTACCAGACTTTTGGGTACAGTTGTTACTGAAATGACCAAATTTGCCACAGTTAAAGCATTTACCTTTACCTGACCTCTGTTTGACATGTTTTCGAAAAGCAGGTTTCTTTTCAAAATAATAATCATTGGGTTTAACAAAATGATTTCTGTATCTTTTATGCTTTTTATGGGAATAACTTTTGTAAACCTCATCATGTTTACTTTTCCCTTTTTGCCTGGAAGGGATAATAGGAGGTAAACCATATTGTTCACAGAAATTACCCATTTCGTATTTAGCTTTCTTTTTATTTTTTAATTGTTGTCGTAAATATTTTTTATCATTATACATGTTAATACCAAGTTTTTTAATAGTACTAAAAATGTCACCATAGGATAGATTATCATAATCAATAGAATCATTTTTACCCATTAGTTCTTGTTTTACCCTATGAGCAAAGATAGGATGAAGGCCATTAATAAACTTCTCTTTCCAGTAAGCTTTTTGGGAGTCATTTCTAAGCATAACTCTGGAGAGAAAATCATCTTGGTACCATCTGTAATCAGACATAGTTGGACATTTCAAATTATTCAAATAATCAGAAATGCGAGATGAAATATTAGATGAAGTACCAACAAAATGTTTGAGTATAGTATAGACCAAGGTATTGACACCATCAGGAATACCTCGTCCAATATCTTCATCAAAAATAGGCATACCATCATCATCTTTTTCAACAGAATGTTTAATAAGTTCTCTGGATTCTTCTGTGAGATGTTTATCCCACCAATCATGAAGAGTACCAGAAAATCCAGTGACAAGCAAGTTAACAACATCACGATGATCAAGATCATTATGATTGTTCATGTATGCGAAACCAATCATAGACGTGTGAGCAAGTTTGTTAATAATTTCTTATTCAGACAAACCATCAATATTCCATTCATACATTTTATCAGCAGAAACAGAAAACTGAGTTTGAAAAGATCTTTCTTCAAACTGCATATCAGGAGGAGTAGATTTTGGATACCAGTTTTTTGTAAAAGACATGGAATTGGGTTTTCCAATGAATCTTTTAATTTCTGGTTGTAATTCATCAAAAAAATTTTCATAAGAAACATGAGAAGATGATTCAGAATCTGTTGTTTCTTCAGAAACAGGCACAAGCAGCACTTTTAGATGCAGAAGTCTGCTCGGTTTTAATTTTTAAATCAGAAAGCATTTTTTCAACTTTGTCAAGAATTGAATTTTGGGAAACAACTAGATCAACAGTTTTACTCTGAGAAGTTTTGAAATTAATCTTTTCTCTTTGATCATTCAAATCAATCAAAGGAATCTCAGGTTTTGGAACAACAGTTTTTTCAATAATCTTTTTTTCAATACGATCAAGCTGTTGACCAATAATGTGCAAAGATTCATTAGTAAAATTGTTTTGTTCAATAATAGAAAAAAAAGGAGTTTTTTCATCAGCAATTTTGAAAGGAGAAGCTTTCACTTCAACTTTCTCATTACCACTTTGGCAGGTGATCAAAACAGTTTCAAGAGGAGGGTGACTAGACCGAATAACGGTTTTGTCAGGTTTAATAAAGTTAGATTTTCGAATAACATTTAAATGATTAGTATGAACATCATTTTTTGAAACATAATAGTTTTCAAGATAATCAAAAAACAAAATATGTTTTCTTTCTTCAACCATTTTTTCTTTCCATTTTCTTTTGACTCTGTCTTTTTCTGATTGAGCAAAAATATCTTGGTAATATTTCCTTTTTGGACGGTTTTTTAATAACATAAATTCATTGTACAGAAAAACCATATCATATTCAAAAAGTTCGAGTCTGGTAAGAACTTGGAGGTGATTATGAAAAACAGGGGTTTCAATAGGTGGAAAATTATATCCAGAAGGAGCATCAGATTTTGCATCATCTTCAACTTCATCAATATTTTTTGAATCATCAGAAGGAAATCCAGTTTTGGTTGAATTAAAAGCATTTCTAAATTGAGAGTTGTTACTAGCAACTCCTTTTAGCTTTAAATCTTGTTTTCGAAAAAACTCATCAATTTCGTGATCTCTTTTAGCAGGAGTTTCAGATCCAGCAAAGGAATGCCTTCCTTCGTTGATTCTCAAAGGCTTGTTTTGAAATAGGCGGTTATCAACATCAAAATGTATTTTAACAGTTCCATCATTAAATTGTTGGATATGAGTAAGATCAAGTTCATCAAAAACAGGTTTGGTAAGTTGAATAGGAGGTGTTTCTTTTTCCGAAGTACATTCTTTAGGAAGATTGATATCTTCCTATCGAATCATCTTGGGAACTCGAATCCTCGCATCAAGAGTAGAACATTGAATTAACATGGTATTACCAGCAAGATCTCTATCTTTAGAACAAGGAGTTAATTGAGAGCCAAGCAAACGATAGTAAATACAGTAAATAAGAGCAAAAGGTCTGCTACCATCATCCATATCATACCCAGATGTTAATATGTTCAAAGTTAAAGTTTTAACAATATTAGGATCATCCAGTGCAATAGCAAGATCAGGATAACAATCAAAGTAAACAGGACCATCATACAAAGAAGCAGTAATCATGCCAAGAATACTATCATTAAATTGTTGAAATCTAGCATCACGTAAACACATAAGCACAGAAGCATTGATACCTTTTCTTGTTAAAGGTTTAACAGCCACTTGAACAAGTCCAATGTGTAAATATTTAACTCTCTTAGTCATAAAACTATTAATATCTTTTTTGGAAAATAAACAGCATTTTTCATGAAACTTAGAAATAGAAAAAGTTTGTTCAACAGTTCTAACTTTATTCAGAGAAAACAATATTTTCAGACCATCCAAGTTCGTAAACAGATTTAGTAGAAACTTTGGGAATATTCCATTTTCTAAAATCAGGGTACTCACTCTTTTCTACAGTATGATCTTCTTCATTCACAACATCAGGAGGACAACCAGTCCTAGAACTAATAGAGGAATTGGATCTCCACATCCTTTCTATAACTATCCTAGTTATAACACTCAATTATCATGTTTTTCTCGCAACCGTTGCATTTCGTAACACATACTGCAATCAACCATTTTTCCTCTCACGCCCTCACGCCTCTCTCTTGGCTTCACGGGCCTTACTGTTCAGACTCGGGAATTCACTTTACGACTACGGTGGCGCCAACGATGGCAAGATCGACACAACAACGAAGGGTCACAAGGTCAGACAGATACAGGGAAAACAGGGAAACACAACAACTCTACCAGCGGCCAAGGAAAGAATGGCTCTGATACCATAAAGGGAGGGGGATCAAGGCGCAGGAGGCGGGAGCACAACTGATAATAATAAAATGTAAAATAATACAATTGAAAGTAAGGCGGTAGAACCAGCCAAGCAGTTATATTAAAATATTTCAAAATACTGAAAACAGAAATATTTTATTGAAAGTAGTTCAAAACACTTACAGTAGTAGTAGTTACAAGATTATAGTGATCAACAGGGATAGTAGAACAAGGCTTGAGGGCTAGTCATCAACCTAGTTACAAGCTTTGTGGGAAAGTAGTGAGAAATTCTATGTGTTTAAGAGATTCTAAGGAAGTCCAAAAGAAAGCTCTCAGACTATTCTAAAATAAGCTCACAAAGAAATTTTCTGAGTTTAACAATAAGAGACAACCCCCCTTAAATAGGCAAATAAAGCAGTGAATAGTAAAAGTGAATGTGACGTTTTTCAGTGAATAGTAAAAGTGAATACTGACGTTTTTCAGTGAATAGTAAAAGTGAATAGTGACATTTTTCACTATTTTCACTATTCATATCATGACCCATGAGGGGCATCAAAAATAGTAGAAAGCATCAGGAGCGCCTTTTTTCACTATTCATATCAGGACCCGTGAGAGGCATCAAAAATAGTAGAAAGCATCAGGAGCGCCTTTTCAGGAGCTGGAAAGTATCTTGGCATGGAGTGCCAAAAGTAGTCAATAAGAGAATCATTTCCAAGATGAAAGTTGGTGAATATATATATATATATATATATATATATAGATATATATATTCACAAAGCTTGGTACTAGTACCAAGATGAACACGTGAGGAATTGGGCGTGGTACCATAAAGTAGTAGCATAGTAGCATTATTGGCCATCATGAAGTAGCATAGTAGCATTATTGGCCTTTTGTGCTGGCTAGGTAAATAATCAATGGGATCCAGTAGAAGCACCTTCTGAAGGATAATCCCAAACTTGGCAGGGGTCCCATGGGGGATCTTCATTACACTCATGACCATGATAGGCGCAATATTTGTTGCAGAGCTCGCAATAAAACATGGGATCATAAACAGGATCTCTTGTGAGAAATATTCTTGGGTCAGCATGACTTATTCATTGGAGATGACGGACAGTTGAAGCATAAGGTTTATTTATGAAAACAGATATTTTATTTGTGCTGCCAACAAAATGGTAATCTTTCCATAATTCTTGGCTGACATCTAGAATTTGATTATTGAAATAACTTATCCAACATTCAGCAAGAGCAAATGGCTGTTTGTGGGAAACATAAGTATTACCATCATACCATTGGCCTTGGTAAGTATATCCGTTAATAAGGACGAGGTGCTTGGAAGGTTGAACATTCATCCAATCATTTATTATCCATTTTGTTAGAGTGCTCCAGCATCGAATAGTGATAAGAGGTCCTTCATTTTCAATAGCCTTTTTGATGATATCAGGGAATTGGCTAATTTGGCTATGGTTCGTTATTTTTATGAACCGTATAAAGCCAAATTCAAACATTTGGGATAACCAGAAGGGATCACCAAAAACATCTTTCTTAGAATCATCCTCATAATTAATCAAAAGGCCAGGAAAAGGGTGACTCTTCTCATGGACTCTGAGGCTATGCTTGAAATGTTTTTCCCACTTCTTTTTTAAGTAAACATTGTTGGGATCATTGGATTCCATAAGAGTTGGAGTGATGAGAATCAAAATTCTGAAATATTTGAGCCAAAGATCAAGATCTTTGCTCATGACCTTGCTTTCAAAAATACAAGATTGTACTTCTGGCGGCAAGTTGGCAATAACACTTCTTATCAAGGACTGAGACTTAAGGCTCAACCGAGCATAATCAGTACCCATTATGGTCTTGTGATCCATTGAATGGATTTCCTCCCTACCAAGGAGTTGACCAAGAAGGTTAGCACTGGAGTTATCAGGGTGAACAGTTTGACTCGTATGAGTCTCATTTTCAAAGGTAGAGTTAATAAGATAATCATTGTATTTTTCGTTTTAGACTGTAAGGTTCACAAGATGGATTTCCAGTGACTGGAGGGTTCTTTTGAACAGATTGCGTTGGTTTGTTTTGAAAGCAGCTTGGAGGTTGTCAAGAATGAGTTTTATGGAATCTGGTAATTCACTATAAATTCCATTGTGAAATTGTAATTCTTTTGACAAAACTTCCTGCAGAGCAATAATCATGTCACTACTGGAGTATGCAACCTCTGCTGGTACATTCTCCTGAAGGGATATTGCATAACTGGATGTTATTCCAGAAGATGCGCCTTCATGCATTACAAAGGATTGTCCCACTGGGATTCCTTTGTCTTGAGGATAGTCTTGTATAGGAGCTTTCCCCTTATTCCTTTTCTCTGCCGAAGAAGTCATTACCTTCCACTTATGTGGGGTTTGAATATTTTCTTTCTCCTGCTGGGCAAGGAAAGAAGCGTTAAAACCTTTGAAAATTTTTGCTTTAAATTTATCATTTAAATATGTTGGTACATATATATGTTGTGCAGGACAACAATAAGAATAAGTAGACCCAGAGGAATAGGCTTTTTGAATGCTATTGGGGAATATGGTTGACCTAGGGGACTTGTGGTTCCTAGCAGGGTTTTCTTTAAAAATTTTAGAGCAAACATCATGTAACAATTTATTAGAAAGCTGTTCAATAATTTTTTTATACTTAATTTCTTGTTTAAGGAAATTAAGATGCTTAACTTTAGCATGAATAAGATTAAAAACATCATTGTCAGTATTTTTTTAACAAAATTTGAATTTCACCTTTTGTCCAAAAGGATCAGTAGTAATTCCATTATGTTCAACAAGAAAGGGATACAAAGCAACAATGAAAGGCAATCCAAGTATCACTTTATCAGTCATATTTTTGACAAGCACAGAAGGTATCTTAAAACAAACATCAGAATGGCAAACATGAGTATTGTTCAATTCATATTTAATTTTCATTTGTGTGCCATTAGCAGATACCAATCTTTCAGTTGATTTTTCAAAATATTTAGAAGGGATCAAACCTTCTTAAATGCAATTAACATCAGCACCAGAATCAATCATGGCAATAGTATCAAAAGCATAATCATGTGAAACAACAATTCTGACTTTAGTAAACCATTTAGGAGGCATCATTTGTTTAACAAGAGCAAGCTGATTATTATTCCAAGTAATTAGGTTATCAGAAACATTACCAGAAAGAGGAGTTTGTTGAGAAGATCCTTCTCCATCTTTGTGCTCATCATTATCAGACAAGTTTTTATCCAGATTTTTGTCAATTTTGAGAGTCAATAATTCTTGTTTAAGATTATTATTATTATCATTTTTTACAATTTTGACATCCTTCTTTAATTGAATTATCTCTTGTTTAACAATGTTAAATTCCTTTTGGAGATCGTTAACAGTTATTTCTTTGGATTTATTTTTATTAAATCTTTCCAAAGTTTTTTCGAAGTTGATCGGAGCTTTGGGTTTTTTAACAGTTTTGTCTCTTGTTAAGTTTTGTTTAAACTTATCAAGGAGTTCTTTTTGAAACATAGAGTTTTCAATTTTAGCAATAGTGGTTAAAAGCAAATGTTCTTGTTCTTCTTCTTTGGTTAGAACATTAAGGGATTTCATAGCATTACAACAAGATCCTTTACAACCAAATCTAATATTAGGAGTTTCAGAAGAATCACAAGACTGGTAAGACAAATCTGATGAGGAGGAGAAATCCTCTTCAAAAGACTCACTTGAAACAGCAAATTCAAGAATCTGAAACTGTTCATTTTGATCATTATCATTAATGTTTAACATTTTTAACTTGTTTTTCAGTTTACCAAGCTTTTGGGTGCAGTCTTTACTGAAATGACCAAATTTGCCACAGTTAAAGCACTTACCTTTACCTGACCTCTGTTTAACATGTTTTCGAAAAGTAGGTCTCTTTTCAAAATAATGATCATTGGGTTTAACAAAATGAGTTCTATATCTTTTATGCTTTTTATGGGAATAACTTTTGTAGACCTTATCATGTTTACTTTTCCCTTTTTGCTTGGAAGGGGCAATAGGAGGTAAACCATATTGTTCACAGAAATTACCCATTTCGTATTTAGCTTTCTTTTTATTTTTTAATTGTTGTCGTAAATATTTTTCGTCATTACAAATGTTAATACCAAGTTTTTTAATAGTACTGAAAATATCACCATAGGTTAGATTATCATAATCAATAGAATCACATTTACCCATTAGTTCTTGTTTTACCTTATGAGCAAAGATAGGAGGAAGGCCATCAATAAACTTCTCTTTCCAGTAAGCTTTTTGGGAATTGATGAAACAAGAACTTCGTCAGTTGAGAAAAGATGAGTCTAGACGGAATCAAACCTGTATTTCCTCTTTAGAGCAGTGAATGGGCTGGCAGAAAGATCTGAAGATGTGGCCACCGGTGTGGTGCCTGCCAAAACACCTCCGATGCTTAAGTTAGTTTTCTGGAAATTATGCTTAGAATGATAAAGAATGGATGTGTTATGGTGTATTTTTCTTACCCTTGACCGGTCCCTTTGGAAGGTTTATATATGTGCTCTTTAGGCCTCCTAGCCGTTGTGGCGTTTATTATGGTTTTAATACCTCTTCAAGTAACGCCTCCTGCCTGCTGCTTTAATTGGCCTCCAACGGGCTGTACAACTGTTTTATTCATCTTGGGCAATTTGTTGGCAGTACTAAATGTTCCTGCCAGTTCTTGTGTGCACCATCATTGTTCCTTCCAATTTTCTCGTCTGTCAATAATTGTCGTTAATAATGCCTTTATCGTCAGTGTTTATATCGTCATTCCCATCAGTTGCCCCTGGATTCCTTGGTCGTCATGACGTGTCAAGACGATCATGGAAGGCGAAAAGTTGGCGGGTGACTCTTGGGTTTTCGTGCCGTATTAAATGCGTAGTGGCGGTGCCGTGCCGATCGTGGCCACGTGGCATATTGTAGTTGGTGGAGTTAATGCTTCAATCATTTGTCTCTTCGATTTTCCCGCTGTTTCTCTTTAATTTTTGTGTTATCTTGGCTTTTAACTTCCCTTTCTTCATTATTTGTCTTTTTTTTTAAAATCCTTTGGTTGCCTTTGTATTCCTCCTCTCTTCCCCTAGAATATACCTTTTTTCCGGTGATTTCCTCTCTTGGTACGCTATGCGACGGTGCCTTGGTGCGGTGGTGTGCGGCGGTGCTTCTGCTTCCGAGGTATTTATCCTTCCCCCTTCTACTTTTTCGTTCCCTTTTTGCCATTTTTTGATTTCCCTCTTTTTTTTTATTTTTTTATTTTTTTTTATTATTATTTTTTTTTTAGAGGGTCGTACTATCTTGTGGGTGTTTTGCCTAGATTTTCATGGTTTGTGGTTCTAAGGTTTGGCTAGTTTGCCCGTCAATTTCTTTCTTGTTTGCACGTTTAGGGGGTTTTATAGATAGCTTTCCGCGCTTAGAGGGCTTTGTTTTTGAGGGCGATTGTCTAGGAATTGTACTAGCCGATTTGTTGCCTCTGCTTCGTCAATCGATTGCTTGGTATAGAGGTCAAGAAAAAATGTCTGAGGTTAGGTCCAGTGAACTTGAGACAGGTCTGTCATCTAGTGACGACCCAGCGGGAGGGGACACCGCTGTCTCGGATCTTAGGGAAGTTAGGGCTTTTCATGCCCTTGAGGAGGAGTGCGGTCTTGACGCCGAAACACTTAGGAGATTTAGGGATAGGTTTCAATTTCCGGAGCGGGTGAGGCTTCGTCTGCCAGGAGGAAATGATCGGGCGTGCACCTTTTTTCCAAGGGAGGTTTGTTTTTATGAGGCAGCTTTTTTGTGTGGGTTGAGATTTCCCGACCATCCCTTCTTGATGGAGATGTTAGATTATTTTGGCATAGCTCCCGGACAACTTATGCCTAATTCTTGGAGAATAGTAGTGAGTTGTATGGGTATATGGATGGCGGCGGTGGATGGAGACATGCTCAAGATTGACGAGCTTGCTCATTTGTACCGCCTAAAAGCGTCTAGAGAGTGTGGGTACTACGAACTAGTGCCTTGGGAGAGAAAAAATAGAATCGTCAAGGGGTTACCTTCGTCTTTCAGGTACTGGAAGTCTCGATTTTTCTTTGTGTCAGGGGACGAATTTGAGACCCCCTCAGGCGAGACTTGGGGTGATCTCCCGAGGTTACGTCGTCGGTGGGGAACCCCGACTTTAGGTGCGTCAACATCTATCCCCGTCAATTTAGTTCTTTCGTGCTCATTGTTGTTTGTGATGACGCTTTCGTTATTTGTTTTTTGCAGTTACGAAGCAGCCAAAGCTGAAGAGCCGATACAAGGAGAGAGTGAAAAAGGCTATTGATTATGCACAGACGGTAGAGGATTGGGACGACCTTGTGGATCCCAGAACCCTTGCTTTCTATTGTTTGGGGCCAGAGCCTTCTTCTTTCGTCCTCCGTAACATCGAGATTGAAGAAAAGAAAAGTAAGTATTTGGTTTGTGAGTAGAGATTGTCCTTCTTCGTCTTCGTTTACATAATCTCCATTTTTTTTTTTTTTTTGCAGAGATGACTACGAGATTTAACAAGGATTTGTACGCCAAGATTAAATCGAAGAAAAATGAGCCCCTGTCAAATTTGGGGAGGAAAGGAGTTCGAGTGAAAGACTCTTCTGCTTCCCCTGCAGTCCAGGTTACTCCCGTCACTTCTGGAGTGGAGGTGACGAGGACGGTCTCCCACTCCACCAATTGAGGAGCTTCCTACTCCCGTTTCTAAGAGGCCACGTTTGGAGACGGAAAAGGATAAGGTTGCTTCTTTCTCGTCAACTATCTGGGACGATGAAAGTATGGCGGTCGAAAGGGAGCATGGGGCCGTGGCCGCGGACGACCTGAAGGTTCTCACTGGAGTGCCTTTCAGTATTATCGCGAGCCGCCATGTGCAGAAAATTGTTCAGGTAAAACCTTAAGGCGAGGTGATTTTGGGACTCTTTTCGAAACTTCGTGTGCTGACGGCCTTACTTTTTGTTTCAGGTGTTGGGGGAGAGCTTGCACATTACCTCGGAGAATCTAACCCAGGAGGCTAAGGCGGCTTCCCTTGCATCGAGAGTTGAGGTTCTGGAGGCAGAGAACTCCGGTTTGAAGAAAGAATTGATTCAATCAATGGGGGAAGCCAACGAATTGAAGGAGAAGATGAAGGGTTTGAATGACGACCTGAGGGCCGAGCGTCAGTTGACCCTTGAGAAGGACGAGCAGCTCCTGGCATTTAAGGAGAAGCTGAAGGCCATAACGGCTCGGTCCGTCGAGGCGTTCCAGACCACTGATGAGTACAACACTGTTCTGCTTAGCTGGTACTTCAAAGGGTTCAAGCTTTTGAGGAGGTACCTTGTTAAGCATCCTTCAGGAGTGCATCTGGAGAACCTCGACGTCGAGGAGATTGACCATGAGATGGCCGCCGACGAGGCTGCTCAATCTTCCTCTGCTCAACCCGATTCTTCTGGGAATGCTTTGGCTGACGACCCTGTTGCCGGTGATCCTGCTCCTCCTGCTGACTGCTGAAGTTGATCCCCCTGCTTGTTGTCTTTATATATGTTGTTATATTTTTTTTTCTTTTTCTTTTCTTTTAGCCCCCCTTTTGAGACAGCTTCTTTTTTATGAACAATTGGTTGTATAATGGTTTGGCCCAGTGTTTATGGGTCTAAGAACAATGGGATTTGCCCTCTGTTTCTTGGGCTTTAATTAGATATACTTGCTTTTTCTTCTCGTTCGTAACTTAGCTATTTTTGACGTTTCCCTTTTTTTTTTATTTTTTTTTTATTCGTCGATTATTTCATTCTAGTGATCTGTAAGATTCAATGTCTCTTTACATCGTTGGTAAATTACATCCGTCCAAGTAGAGTCTTGCTACTTGGATATTTTTGAGATTCATTGTCTCTTTAGTAACTTACATTCGTCAAAGCGGAATCTTGTTACTTAGATATTTTTGAGACTCAATGTCTCTTTAAGTGGTTAGTAACTTACATCCGTCAAAGCGGAATCTTGTTACTTCGATGTTTTTGAGATTCAATGTCTCATTAAATCATCAGTAACTTACATCCGTCAAAGCAGAGTCTCGTTACTTAGGTATTTTTGAGATTCGATGTCTCTTTAAACCGTTAGTAACTTACATCCATCAAAGCAGAATCTTGTTACTTGGGTATTTTTGAGATTCTATGTCTCTTTAAATCATCAGTAACCTACATCCGTCAAAGCGGAATCTTGTTATTTAGATATTTTTTGAGATTTTTCATCTAGAGATTTGTGGATGCTTTTAATCAGGAAACCTGTGGACGTAGAAGTATTAGTAAAAAAAATTTCTTTATTAATTTCAAATGTATTCACCAGTTACATTCATTGGTGGTATTTCTTCAGATGCTCAATGTTCCATGGTCATGGAAGTTTTTGTCCGTCCATGGTTTCTAGATGATAACTCCCTTGTCTGGAGTAGTGGGTGACTCGGTATGGCCCTTCCCATGTAGGACCTAGCTTTCCCTGTGCTGAATCTCTTGTGACTGTGCTGAACTTGCGTAGGACGATGTCACCTATTTCCAGTCGTCTGAGCTTTACCCTCTTGTTATAATATTCTTCCATTTCCTTCTGGTACTTGGTTATTCTGTCGGATGTCTGGTCCCTTACTTCGTCCAGGTAGTCAAGGTTGACCCTGAGTTGGTCGTCGTTATCCCCTTCGTGGAATGCCTCGCGTCTGAAACTGGTGACTCCCACCTCAACCGGGATCACGGCTTCGGTGCCATAAGTGAGTCTAAATGGTGTCTCCCCCGTCGGAGTTCTTGCCGTGGTTCTGTAGGCCCACAATACATTGGGTAGTTCGTCTAGCCATGCACCCTTCGCATCGTCTAGCTTGATTTTTATGATCTTCAGCAGCGTCCGGTTGGTCACTTCTGTCTGGCCGTTAGCTTGCGGATGTCCTGGGGACGAGAACTTGTTCTTAATGCCCAAACTTGAGCAGAAATCTTTAAAGCCTTGATTGTCAAACTGTCGATCGTTATCTGATATTATCGTCGATGGTATCCCGAACCTGCAAACAATATTCTTCCAGACGAAACTTCGAACCCAAGATTCCGTGATGGTTGCTATCGCTTCTGCTTCTACCCACTTGGTGAAGTAGTCAATCGCAACCAACAAGAACCTTACCTGACCTTTCCCCAGTGGTAGTGGGCCAACGATGTCAATTCCCCATTGCGCGAATGGCCAGGGAGAGGATATGGTCGTCAGTTGCTCTGCTGGAAGTCGTTGCACATTCCCGAACCTTTGACACTTGTCACATTTCTTAACAAGTTCAGCTGCGTCCACCTGCATGGTTGGCCAGAAATAACTTGTTCGAATGATTTTGCTTACCAGGGATTTGGGCCCGGCATGATCTCCACAAACTCCTTCATGTACTTCCTTCAGGATATATATGGCTTCTTCTTCATCCACACACTTCAGGTACGGCATAGAGAATCCTCGTTTGTACAAGGTGTCGTTTAGGATCGTGAACCTGGCCGCCCTTTTCCTGACCTTCTTGGCTTCGTCAGTATCTTGGGGGAGGTGTCCGTCCTGCAAAAAAGAAATAATTGGGGTCATCCAGCTGTTTGTACCTTGGATATGGAATGTTGATACTTCTTCAATGCTGGGATGCTTCTGGACTTCAATTGCCAGCCCACTTCCTAATGGCCTCTCTTCCGACGATGCCATCTTGGATATCTCGTCTGCTAAAGTGTTCTGGCTTCGAGGGATTTGTTCAAATCTAGCTCTGTCGAACTCCTGGACAAGACGCCTTGTCAGCCTGAGGTATCTTTGCATTCTCTCTTCTTTCGCCTCGTATTCTCCCTTTATCTGTTCGGTCACCAGCTTTGAATCACTTTGGACCAGCAGGTTCTTGGCTCCAAGGGCTTTTCCAAGTCTTAGTCCCGTCAGTATTCCTTCGTATTATGCCTCGTTGTTGGTAGCTGGGAATTGTAGCTGGACTCCATATTTGAGTATTTCTCTGTCAGGGGTGGTTATGACGACCCCTACTCCACCCCTCTTTTGGGCTGACGATCCGTCGGTCTGTATAGTCCACATATCTTCGTTTCTGATTTGGTTATCTTCGTTTGCATAGGTGAATTCGGCGACGAAGTCTGCCAGGACTTGTGCCTTGATGGTCGTCTTGGGATGGTACTCGATATCAAACTGGCTAAGCTCGATTGCCCATTGGATCATTCGCCCGGCTGCTTCAGGCTTGTTCATGGACTTCTTGATAGGTTGGTCTGTCATGACTAAGATTGGGTTCACCTGGAAGTATTGTCTCAGTTTGCGTGAGGCCACTATTAGTGCGAACACAATTTTTTCGATCATCGGGTATTTGAACTCAACTCCTTGGAAGGCCTGGTTGACGTAATATACTGGAAGCTGCTTCTTGGCTTCTTCGCGAATTAAAGCCCCACTTACTGCCGTGCCTGATACTGCTAGGTATAACTGCAAAGTTTCTCCTTCTTTAGCCGGGCTCAATAGGGGTGGGTTACTTATGTAGCGTTTAAGTTCCTGGAAGGCCTTCTCACATTCGTCAGTCCAAACGAAGGCCTCTTTCAAGTTTTGGAAGAAGGGATGGCACCTATCTGTTGCCCTCGAGACAAACCTATTTAGAGCCGCGATCCTTCCTATCAAACTTTGGACCTCCTTGACCGTCTTTGGCGACCCCATATTGATTATGGCTTGTACTTTCTCCGGGTTGGCTTCTATCCCTCTGTGGGACAACATGAATCCTAAGAATTTTCCCGAAGCTACGCCAAAAACGCATTTGCTCGGGTTTAGTTTCATCTGGTACTGTCTGAGGGTGGTGAACGTTTCCTTTAAATCTTCAAGATGGGACAGCTCCTTCTTGCTCTTGACGAGCATGTCGTCCACGTATACCTCCATATTTCTGCCGATCTGATTTCTGAACATTTTGTTGACTAATCTTTGATAAGTGGCTCCGGCATTCTTCAGCCCGAAGGGCATCACTTTGTAGCAGTAAAGCCCCCTGCTTCTGACGAAGGCGGTTTTTTCTTGATCTTCTTCAGCCATCTTAATCTGGTTGTACCCGAAGAATGTGTCCATGAACGTCAGTAGCTTATTTCCGGCCGTCGAGTCTACCAGCTGGTCTATCCTCGGGAGGGGGAAACTATCCTTCGGGCACGCCTTGTTCAGATCCGTGAAGTCCACACACATTCTCCATGTTCCATTCGCTTTCTTGACCAAGACGACGTTAGCGAGCCACTCCGGATAGTGTACCTCTCGAATAAAACCTGTTACCAGGAGCTTAGCGACCTCGTCCGTCACTGCCTGGTCCCGTTCTGGAGCGAAGGTTCTGTGTCTCTGGTGGACAGGTTTCCTTTCCGAGTTCACCCTTAGCTCATGCTGGATAACTTCTGGGGATATGCCTGGCATATCTTCGTGGCTCCATGCGAAAACATCTAAGTTTTCCCTGAGTAAGTTGACGAGTTTGGCCTTCATCTCAAGGCTTAGAGTTTTTCCCACCTTCATTGTTTTGGTTGTTTCTCCGACGGCCAATTCCACTGTCTCCAGTGCTTCTTCCCCCTCTTCTTCCTTTTCTTCTATGGTCCACGTGTGGGTTTCCCCGGGCAGTTAGTACTACCTGATAGCACTCTCGTGCTAAAACTTGATCTCTTCTTACCTCGCCAACTCCTTCGTCCGTTGGGAACTTCACTTTTAAACAATAAGTGGACGTCGCTGCCCTCCATTTATTGAGCGTTGGTCTTCCTACAATAGCGTTATAGGATGAAGGGCAATCGACCACTAAGAAATCTAGCTGACGGGTCAACTGCCTTGGGTAGGTCCTGATTGTAACCGTAAGCGTCACTATGCCCTTTGGATACACCCGATCTCCGATGAAACTGACAAGTGGGGAGTCAAAAGGGCGCAGCCTTTTTGGGTCTAGCTTTAATTGCTGAAATGCGGGGAGGTAGATAATATCTGCAGAGCTGCCGTTGTCCACGAGGATCCTTCTGGTGTTGTACCCCTCTAGAGTTAACATTATAACCAGAGGATCATTATGTGGTTGTTTCACCCCCCATGCATCTGCTTCATTGAAGGACATATCTTGGTCAGTCCTCCTTTGTTTGACTGGAGGTACCATGTGGACGCTGTTTATTTGCCTCTGGCACGCCTTCCTGAGGGACCTGAAAGATCCCCCAGCAAAGGGTCCTCCTGCGATGGTTGCTATCTCACCGATCACATTCTGCGCTGGTTGGGCTTGACGATCGTCATTTCTTACTGACGATTCTTGCTGGTTTTTGCTTCCATCCCTTGGTCTACTAGATTCTCCCTTTTTCACATACTTCTGCAGTTTCCCCTTCCGTATCAACTCCTCAATTTGCTCCTTGAGATCCCGGCAATCCTCCGTGTAATGGCCGTGATCCTTATGGAATCGGCAGTACTTGTTTTTATCACGGACATTAGGTGATGAATGCAATGGCCGGGGCCATTTCAGGTGGTGCTCATCCTTAATTTGCGACAGAATCTTGTCAACTGGCATAATTAAGGGGGTAAACTTCACCGTTCTGGGACCTTTGTCTTCTTTCCTCCTGTTACCGTCATTAGATTGACGATCATTTCTCTCTCTCTTCTGCCCTCTTCGTTCAATGTCCCTTATCCCGATGTCTCCCGGCCTCGCCGCTCCCCCTATGGCCGCGAGTGCATCTTCAGCATTCATGTATTTTTGCGCCTTCAAGAGCATTTCGGCCATCGTCTTTGGGGGATTCTTAGCAAGTGACGCTACGAGGTCCCGAGATCTTAACCCTGCCTTGAAAGCCGTCAGCTGCACTTTATCGTCAGCTTCGTCCACCTCCAAGGTTTCTCGTGTGAAGCGTTTTATGTACGACCTCAATGTCTCCTTCTCCCTCTGCCTGATAGTGAGTAAATAGTCTGCTGGCCTCTTCGGTCGTTGTCCCCCAATGAAGTGTCTCAGGAAGGCATCGCTCAGCTGCTCGAAGTTATCTATGGACGATGTTGGAAGCTTGGCGAACCATTCCCTAGCCACTCCTTTGAGAGTGGTGGGGAAGGAACGACACAATATCTCATCTGGGGGCTACTGGAGGCCTAATGTTGTTTTGAACATGTTGAGGTGATCTTGAGGGTCCCTCAATACGTCGAACTGTTCGAGCTGGGGTAAATGAAACTTGGGCGGGATTGGATGCTCGAGGACCGCTGCAGTGAAGGGCGAATCGGTGGCTCTTATCATCCTGTCCATACTCCGGTCCGCTTTTCCTTTGATGGCATTTCGTAGTTCTTCCATCTCTTTCCTCATTTCTTTTAAGACGTCCGAACTTTGTTCGTCAGGGGTGTAGGGTCTAAGGGCACTGACTCTCCTGTGACTATCTCCTTCGTTTTCCGGGCCGCCCCTGGATTGACTTTCTTCCTGCTGAAGTTGTTGGAGTTGTACCTTCATTTCCTGATTCTGCTTGGTGAGTTCTTCAATAGTGGCCACAAGGGCTTGGATTTGCTGGGCCAAGCAGGTGGGATCTTGATTCGATTCCATCTGACTGTAGGAATTGGTGGGATCACTTCTCCAAGTATGAATATGGAAATGTGAATTTTCCCACAGACGGCGCCAAACTGATGAAACAAGAACTTCGTCAGTTGAGAAAAGATGAGTCTAGACGGAATCAAACCTGTATTTCTTCTTTAGAGCAATGAATGGGCTGGCAAAGAGATCTGAAGATGTGGCCACCGGTGTGGTGCCTGCCAAAACACCTCCGATGCTTAAGTTAGTTTTCTGGAAATTATGCTTAGAATGATAAAGAATGGATGTGTTATGGTGTGTTTTTCTTACCCTTGACCGGTCCCTTTGGAAGGTTTATATATGTGCTCTTTAGGCCTTCTAGCCATTGTGGCGTTTATTATGGTTTTAATACCTCTTCAAGTAACGCCTCCTGCCCGCTGCTTTAATTGGCCTCCAACGGGCTGTACAATTGTTTTATCCAGCCTGGGCAATTTATTGGCAGTACTAAATGTTCCTGCCAGTTCTTGTGTGCACCATCATTGTTCCTGCCAATTTCCTCGTCTGTTAATAATTGTCGTTAATAATGCCTTTATCGTCAGTGTTTATATCGTCATTCCCATCAGGAATCATTTCTAAGCATAACTCTGGAGAGAAAAACATCTTTGTACCATCTGTAATCAGACATAGTTGGATATTTCAAATTATTCAAATAATCAGAAATGCGAGATGAAATATTAGATGGAGTACCAACAAAATGTTTGAGTATAGTATAGACCAAGGTATTGACACCATCTGGAATACCTCGTCCAATATCTTCATCAAAAATAGGCATACCATCATCATCTTTTTTAACAGAATGTTTAATAAGTTCTCTGGATTCTTCTGTGAGATGTTTATCCCACCAACCATGAAGAGTACCAGAAAATCCAGTGACAAGCAAGTTAATAACATCAGGATGATCAAGATCATTATGATTGTTCATGTATGCGAAACCAACCATAGACATGTGAGCAAGTTTGTTAATAATTTCTTGTTTAGACAAACCATCAATATTCTATTCATACATTTTATCAGCAGAAACAGAAAATTGAGTTTGAAAAGATCTTTCTTCAAACTGCATATCAGGAGGAGTAAGTTTTGGATACCAGTTTTTTGTAAAGGACATGGAATTGGGCTTTCCAATAAATCTGAAAAATTTCTGGTTGTAAATCATCAAAAACATTTTCATAAAAAACATGGGAAGATGATTCAGAATCTGTTGTTTCTTCAAGAATAGGTTCATTTTCATTTCTTGAAATAGCACAAGCAGCACTCTTAGATGCAGAATAGGTTCATTTTCATTTCTTTAAATTAGAAAGCATTTTTTCAACTTTGTCAAGAGTTGAATTTTGGGAAGCAACTAGATCAACAGTTTTACTCTGAGAAGTTTTGAAATTAATCTTTTCACTTTGATCGTTCAAATCAATCAAAGGAATCTCAGGTTTTGGAACAACAGTTTTTTCAACAATTTTTTCTTCAATACGGTCAAGCTGTTGACCAATAATGTGCAAAGATTCATTAGTAAAATTGTTTTGTTTAATAATAGAAAAAACAGGGATTTTTTCATCAGCAATTTTGAAAGGAGAAGCTTTCATTTCAACTTTCTTATTAGCACTTTGGCAAGTAATCAAAACAGTTTCAAGAGGAGGGTGACTAAATCAAATAACGGTTTTGTCAGGTTTAACAAAATTAGATTTTCGAATGACATTTAAATGATTAGTATGAACATCATTTTTTGAAACATAATAGTTTTCAAGATAATCAAAAAACAAAATATGTTTTCTTTCTTCAACCATTTTTTTTTCCATTTTCTTTTGACTCTGTCTTTTTCTGACTGAGCAAAAGTATCTTGGTAATATTTCCTTTTAGGACAGTTTTTTAATAACATAAATTCATTATACAGAAAAACCATATCATATTCAAAAGGTTCGAGTCAGGTAAGAACTCGGAGGTGATTATGAAAAACAGGGGTTTCATAAGGGAGGGGGATGTTTAATAAGCATCCTTCTGGTAATTCAATGTTCAATTCATATTTCTGTTTTCAATAGCCAATGTTTGAGTAATATCCAACTTTGAAATGTCCACAATCATTCGGATTTTCTTGATAGAAAGAATGTCCAGAATCTCCTACGCCTTAATTTCAATGTTTGAAATGTTTGAACAAAGATTACCATCGGGAAGATAATATCTTTTGTAAAGAAAAAGAACCTGGAAAAAACTCTATATCCAACAATTTTCATATTTCCCCTCCCAATGTGTTATATCAAAACTTTCTTAGCAATATTGTGCACAAGGAGTCACTATATTCAGAGCCATTCTTTCCTTGGCCGCTGGTAGAGTTGTTGTGTTTCCCTGTTTTCCCTGTATCTGTCTGACCTTGTGACCCTTCGTTGTTGTGTCGATCTTGCCATCGTTGGCGCCACCGTAGTCGTAAAGTGAATTCCCGAGTCCGAACAGTAAGGCCTGTGAAGCCGAGAGAGAGGCGTGAGAGCGTGAGAGGAAAAAGGGTTGATTGCGGTATGTGTTACGAAATGCAACGGTTGCGAGAAAAACATGATAATTGAGTGTTATAACTAGGATAGTTATAGAAAGAATGTGGAGATCCAATTCCTCTATTTGCTCCAAGACTGGTTGTCCTCCTGATATTGTGAATGAAGAAGATCATAATGTAGAAAAGAGTGAGTACCCTGATTTTAGTAAATGGAATATTCCCAAAGTTTCTACTAAATCTGTTTACGAACTTGGATGGTCTGAAAATACTGTTTTCTCTGAATATAGAGTTAGAACTGTTGAACAAACTTTTTCTATTTCTAAGTTTCATGAAAAATGCTGTTTATTTTCCAAAAAAGATATTAACAGTTTTATGACTAAGAAAGTTAAATATTTACACATTGGACTTGTTCAAGTGGCTGTTAAACCTTTAACAAGAAAAGGTATCAATGCTTCTGTGCTTATGTGTTTACGTGATGCTAGATTTCGACAATTTAATGATAGTATTCTTGGCATGATTACTGCTTCTTTGTATGATGGTCCTGTTTACTTTGATTGTTATCTTGATCTTGCTATTGCACTGGATGATCCTAATATTGTTAAAGCTTTAACTTTCAACATATTAACATCTGGGTATGATATGGATGATGGTAGCAGACCCTTTGCTCTTATTTACCGTATTTACTATCGTTTGCTTGGCTTTCAATTAACTCCTTGTTCTAAAGATAGAGATCCTGCTGGTAATACCATAATAATTCAATGTTCTACTCCTGATGCGAGGATTCAAGTTCCCAAGAAGATTCGATAGGAAGATATCAATCTTCCTAAAGAATGGACTTTGGAAAAAGAAACACCTCATATTCAACTTACTAAACCTGTTTTTGATGAACTTGATCTTACTCATATCCAACAATTTAATGATGGAACTGTTAAAATACGTTTTGATGATGATAACCGTCTATTTCAAAACAAGCCTTTGAGAATCAACGAAGGAAGGCATTCCTTTGCTGGATCTGAAAGTCTTGCTAAAATAGATCACGAAATTGATGAGTTTTTTCGAAAACAAGATTTAAAGCTAAAAGGAGTTACTAGTAACAACTCTCAAGTTCGCAATGCTTTTTATTCAACCAAAACTAGATTTCCTTCTGATGATTCAAAAAATATTGATGAAGTTGAAGATGATGCAAAATCTGATACTCCTTCTGGATCTGATTTTCCACCTATTGAAACCCCTGTTTTTCAAAATCACCTCCGAGTTCTTACCAGACTCGAACCTTTTGAATATGATATGGTTTTTCTGTATAATAAATTTATGTTATTAAAAAACCATCCTAAAAGGAAATATTACCAAGATACTTTTGCTCAGTCAGAAAAAGACAGAGTCAAAAGAAAATGGAAAGAAAAAATGGTTGAAGAAAGAAAACATATTTTGTTTTTTGATTATCTTGAAAACTATTATGTTTTAAAAAATGATGTTCATACTAATCATTTAAATGTCATTCGAAAATCTAATTTTATTAAACTTGACAAAACCGTTATTCTGTCTAGTCACCCTCCTCTTGAAATTGTTTTGATCACCTACCAAAGTGGTAATAAGAAAGTTGAAGTGAAAATTTCTCCTTTCAAAATTGCTGATGAAAAAACCCCTGTCTTTTCTATTATTGAACAAAACAATTTTACTAATGAATCTTTGCACATTATTGGTCAACAGCTTGATCGTATTGAAGAAAAGATTATTGAAAAAACTGTAGTTCCAAAACCTGAGATTCCTTTGATTGATTTGAACGATCAAAGAGAAAAGATTAATTTCAAAACTTCTCAGAGTAAAACTGTTGATCTAGTTGCTTCCCAAAATTCAATTCTTGACAAAGTTGAAAAAATGCTTTCTGATTTAAAAATTAAAACCGAGCAGACTTCTGCATCTAAAAGTGTTGCTTGTGCTATTTCAAGAAACGAAAAAGAACCTGTTTCTGAAGAAACAACAGATTCTGAATCATCTTCTCATGTTTCTTATGAAAATGTTTTTGATAAATTACAACTAGAAATTAAAAGATTCATTGGAAAACCCAATTCTATGTCTTTTACAAAAAATTGGTATCCAAAACCTACTCCTCCTGATATGCAGTTTGAAGAAAGATCTTTTCAAACTCAGTTTTCTGTTTCTGCTGATAAAATGTATGAATGAAATATTAATGGTTTGTCTGAACAAGAAATTATTAACAAACTTGTTCACATGTCTATGGTTGGTTTCGCATACATGAACAATCATAATGATCTTGATCATCCTGATGTTGTTAACTTGCTTGTCACTGGATTTTCTGGTATTCTTCGTGGTTGGTAGGATAAACATCTCACAGAAGAATCCAAAGAACTTATTAAACATTCTATTAAAAAAGATAATGATGGTATGCCTATTTTTTATGAAGATATTGGACGAGGTATTCCTCATGGTGTCAATACCTTGGTCTATACTATACTCAAACATTTTGTTGGTACTCCATCTAATATTTCATCTCGCATTTCTGATTATTTGAATAATTTGAAATGTCCAACTATGTCTGATTACAGATGGTACCAAGATGTTTTTCTCTCCAGAGTTATGCTTAGAAATGACTCCCAAAAAGCTTATTGGAAAGAGAAGTTTATTAATGGCCTTCCTCCTATCTTTGCTCATAAGGTAAAACAAGAACTAATGGGTAAAAACGATTCTATTGATTATGATAATCTAACCTATGGTGACATTTTCAGTACTATTAAAAAACATGGTATTAACATGTGTAATGACGAAAAATATTTACGACAACAATTAAAAAATAAAAAGAAAGCTAAATACGAAATGGGTAATTTTTGTGAACAATATGGTTTACCTCCTATTGCCCCTTCCAGGCAAAAAGGTAAAAGTAAACATGATAAGGTTTACAAAAGTTATTCCCATAAAAAGCATAAAAGATACAAAAGTCATTTTGTTAAACCCAATGATTATTATTTTGAAAAGAAACCTGCTTTTCGAAAACATGTCAAACAGAGGTCAGGTAAAAGTAAGTGCTTTAACTGTGGCAAATTTGGTCATTTCAGTAACAACTATACCCAAAATCCTGGTAAACTGAAAAACAAATTAAAAATGTTAAACATTAATGATAATGATCAAAATGAACTGTTTCAGATTCTTGAATCTGCTGTTTCATGTGAGTCTTTTGAAGAGGATTTCTCCTCCTCATCAGATTCGTCTTACCAGTCTTGTGATTCTTCTGAAACTCCTAATATTAGATTTGGTTGTAAAGGATCTTGCTGTAATGCTCTTGAAATTCTTTCCAGAAGTGTTGTTGTAATGAAAGGCAATTCAAGTATCACTTTATCAGTCATATTTTTGACAAGCACAGAAGGTATCTTAAAACAAACATCAGAATGGCCAACATGAGCATTGTTCAATTCATCTTTAATTTTCATTTGTGTGCCATTAGCAGATATCAATCTTCCTAAAGAATGGACTTTGGAAAAAGAAACACCTCCTATTCAACTTACCAAACCTGTTTTTAATGAACTTAATCTTAATCATATTCAACAATTTAATGATGGAACTGTTAAAATACGTTTTAATGATGATAACCGTTTATTTCAAAACAAGCCTTTGAGAATCAACAAAGGAAGAAATTCCTTTGCTGGATCTGAAAGTCTTGCTAAAAGAAATCACGAAATTGATGAGTTTTTGAAAAAGAATTTTCAAAAACAAGATTTAAAGCTAAAAGGAGTTGCTAGCAACACCTCCCAAGTTAGCAATGCTTTTTATTCAACCAAAACTGAATTTCCTTCTGATAATACAAAACCTATTGATGAAGATGAAGATGATGCAAAATCTGATGCTCCTTCTGGATCTAATTTTCCTCCTATTGAAACCCCTATTCTTCATAATCACCTTCGAGTGTTAACCAGACTCGAACCTTTCGAATATGATATGGTTTTTCTGTATAATGAATTTATGTTATTGAAAAACCGTCCTAAAAGGAAATATTACCAAGATACTTTTGCTCAGTCAGAAAAAGACAAAGTCAAAAGAAAATGGAAAGAAAAAATGGTTGAAGAAGGAAAACATATTTTGTTTTTTGATTATCTTGAAAACTATTATGTTTCAAAAAATGATGTTCATACTAATCATTTAAATGTCATTTGAAAATCTAATTTTGTTAAACCTGACAAAACCGTTATCCGGTCTAATCACCCTCCTCTTGAAACTGTTTTGATTACTTGCCAAAGTGCTAATGAGAAAGTTGAAGTGAAAGCTTCTCCTTTCAAAATTGCTGATGAAAAAACCCCTGTTTTTTCTATTATTGAACAAAACAATTTTACTAATGAATCTTTGCACATTATTGGTCAACAGCTTGACCGTATTGAAGAAAAAATTGTTGAAAAAACTGTTGTTCCAAAACCTGAGATTCCTTTGATTGATTTGAACGATCAAAGAGAAACGATTAATTTCAAAACTTCTCAGAGTAAAACTGTTGATCTAGTTGCTTCCCAAAATTCAACTCTTGACAAAGTTGAAAAAATGCTTTCTGATTTAAAGGTTAAAACCGAACAGACTTCAGCATCTAAGAGTGCTACTTGTGCTATTTCAAGAAATGAAAATTAACATGTTCTTGAAGAAACAACAGATTCTGAATCATCTTCCCATGTTTTTTATGAAGATGTTTTTGATGATTTACAACCAGAAATTAAAAGATTTATTGGAAAGCCCAATTCCATGTCCTTTACAAAAAACTAGTATCCAAAACCTACTCCTCCTGATATGCAGTTTGAAGAAAGATCTTTTCAAACTCAGTTTTCTATTTCTGCTGATAAAATGTACGAATAAATATTGATGGTTTGTCTGAACAAGAAATTATTAACAAACTTGCTCACATGTCTATGGTTGGTTTTGCATACATGAACAATCATAATGATCTTGATCATCCTGATGTTGTTAACTTGCTTGTCACTGGATTTTCTGGTACTCTTCGTGGTTGGTGGGATAAACATCTCACAGAAGAATCCAGAGAACTTATTAAACATTCTGTTAAAAAAGATGATGATGGTATGCCTATTTTTGATGAAGATATTGGACGAGGTATTCCTGATGGTGTCTATACTATACTCAAACATTTTGTTGGTACTCCATCTAATATTTCATCTCACATTTCTGATTATTTGAATAATTTGAAATGTCCAACTATGTCTGATTACAGATGGTACCAAGATGTTTTTCTCTCCAGAGTTATGCTTAGAAATGATTTCCAAAAAGCTTACTGGAAAGAGAAGATTATTGGTGGCCTTCCTCCTATCTTTGCTCATACGGTAAAACAAGAACTAATGGGTAAAAGTGATTCTATTGATTATGATAATCTAACCTATGGTGATATTTTCAGTACTTTTAAAAAACTTGGTATTAACATGTGTAATGATGAAAAATATTTATGACAACAATTAAAAAATAAAAAGAAAGCTAAATATGAAATGGGTAATTTCTGTGAACAATATGGTTTACCTCTTATTGCCCCTTCCAAGCAAAAAAGGAAAAGTAAACATGATAAGGTTTACAAAAGTAATTCCCATAAAAAGCATAAAAGATACAGAACTCATTTTGTTAAACCCAATGATCATTATTTTGAAAAGAAACTTGCTTTTCGAAAACTTGTTAAACAGAGGTTAGGTAAAGGTAAGTGCTTTAACTGTGGCAAATTTGGTCATTTCAGTAAAGACTACACCCAAAAGCCTGGTAAACTGAAAAACAAATTAAAAATGTTAAATATTAATGATAATGATCAAAATGAACTGTTTCAGATTCTTGAATCTACTGTTTCAAGTGGGTCTTTTGAGGAGGATTTCTCCTCCTCATCAGATTCGTCTTACCAGTCTTGTGATTCTTCTGAAGCTCCTAATATTAGATTTGGTTGTAAAGGATCTTGTTGTAATGCTATGAAATTCCTTAATGTTCTAACCAAAGAAGAAGAACAAGAACAAGAACATTTGCTATTAACCACTATTGCTAAAATTGAAAACTCTATGCTTCAAAAAGAACTCCTTGATATGTTTAAACAAAACTTAACAAGAGCCAAAACTGTTAAAAAACCCAAAGCTTCGGTCAACTTCAAAGAAACTTTGGAAAGATTTAATAAAAATAAATTCAAAGAAATAACTGTTAACGATCTCCAAAAGGAAATTAACATTGTTAAAAAAGAGATAATTCAATTAAAGAAGGATGTCAAAACTGTAAAAGATGATAATAATAATAATCTTAAACAAGAATTATTGACTCTCAAAATTGACAAAAATCTGGATAAAAACTTGTCTGATAATGATGAGCACCAAGATGGAGAAGGATCTTCTCAACAAACTCCTCTTTCTGGTAATGTTTCTGATAACTTGATTACTTGGAATGATAATTAGCTTGCTCTTGTTAAACAAATGATGCCTCCTAAATGGTTTACTAAAGTTAGAATTGTTGTTTCACATGATTATGCTTTTGATACTATTGCCATGATTGATTCTGGTGCTGATGTTAATTGCATTCAAGAAGGTTTGATCCCTTCTAAATATTTTGAAAAATCAACTAAAAGATTGGTATCTGCTAATGGCACACAAATGAAAATTAAATACGAATTGAACAATGCTTATGTTTGCCATTCTGATGTTTGTTTTAAGATACCTTCTGTGCTTATCAAAAATATGACTGATAAAGTGATACTTGGATTGCCTTTTATTGTTACTTTGTATCCCTTTCTTGTTGAACATGATGGAATTACTACTGACCCTGTTGGACAAAAGGTGAAATTCAAATTTTGTTCAAAAAATACTGACAATGATGTTTTTAATCTTATTCATGCTAAAGTTAAGCATCTTAATTTCCTTGATAAGAAGTGCTATTGCCAACTTGCCGCCACAAGTACAATCTTGTAATTTTGAAAGCAAGGTCATGAGCAAAGATCTTGATCTTTGGCTCAAATATTTCCGAATTTTGATTCTCATCACTCCAACTCTTATGGAACCCAATGGTCCCAACAGTGTTTACTTAAAAAAGAAGTGGGAAAAACATTTCAAACATAGCCTCAGAGTCCATGAGAAGAGTCCCCATTTTTCTGGCCTTTTGATTAATTATGAGGATGATTCTAAGAAAGATGTTTTTGGTGATCCCTTCTGGTTATCCCAAATGTTTGAATCTGGCTTTACACGGTTCATAAAAATAACGGACCATAGCCAAATTAGCCAATTCCCTGATATCATAAAAAAGGCTATTGAAAATGAAGGACCTCTTATCACTATTCGATGCTGGAGCACTCTACAAAAATGGATAATAAATGATTAGATGAATGTTCAACCTTCCAAGCACCTTGTCCTTATTAACGGATATACTTACCAAGGCCAATGGTATGATGGTAATGCTTATGTTTCCCACAAACAGCCATTTGCTCTTGCTGAATGTTGGAGAAGTTATTTCAATAATCAAATTCTAGATGTCAGCCAGGAATTATGGAAAGATTACCATTTTGTTGGCAGCACAGATAGAATTTCTGTTTTCATAAAAAAAACCTTATGCTTCAGCTGTCCGTCATCTCCAATGGACAAGTCATGCTAACCCAAGAATATTTCTCACAAGAGATCCTGTTTATGATCCCATGTTTTATTGCGGGCTCTGCAACAAATATTGCACCTATCATGGTCATGAGTGTAATGAAGATCCCCTATGGGACCCCTACCAGGTTTGGGATTATCCTTCAGAATGTGCTTCTACTGGATCCCATTGATTATTTGCCTAGCCAGCACAAAAGGCCAATAATGCTACTATGCTACTACTTTATGGTACCACGTCCAATTCCTCGCATGTTCATCTTGGTACTAGTACCAAGCTTTGTGAATATATATATATTCACCAACTTTCATCTTGGAAATGATTCTCTTATTGACTACTTTTGGCACTCCATGCCAAGATACTTTCCGACTCCTGAAAAGGCGCTCCTAATGCTTTCTACTATTTTTGATGCCCCTCACGGGTCCTGATATGAATAGTGAAAATAGTGAAAAACATCACTATTCACTTTTACTATTCACTGAAAACATCACTATTTACTTTTACTATTCACTGCTTTATTTGCCTATTTAAGGGGGGTTGTCCCTTATTGTTAAACTCAAAAAATTTCTTTGTGAGCTTATTTCAGAATAGTCTGAGAGCTTTCTTTAGGACTTCCTTAGAATCTCTTAAACACATAGAGTTTCTCACTACTTTCCCACAAAGCTTGTAACTAGGTTGATGACTAGCCCTCAAGCCTTGTTCTACTATCCCTGTTGATCACTGTAATCTTGTAACTACTACTGCTGTAAGTGTTTTGAACTACTTTCAATAAAATATTTCTGTTTTCAATATTTTGAATTATTTTGATATAACTGCTTGGCTGGTTCTACCGCCTTACTTTCAATTGTATTATTTTGATATAACTGCTTGGCTGGTTCTATCGCCTTAATTTCAATTATATTATTTTGATATAACTGCTTGGCTGGTTCTACCGCCTTACTTTCAATCGTATTATTTTACATTTTATTATTATCAGTTATGCTCCCGCCTCCTGCGCCTAGGTCCCCCTCCCTTTATGGTATATATATTGCATCTCTGCTTTAGGTTGAGAAATTTTTGTGTTTTTTAGAACTTTACTTTAGGTTGATGTGATTTGATTGTGTTTTAAGTTGTTTTTTTTTTTTTTTTTTCACTTTGGTTGTTAAATTTTATCATATTGCATTGTAAAGAATTAAAGATAGTATATAAGAATGTAATATTATATAATATTACATAATATGATTTAAATAATTTGCTATTTATTTAGAGATAATTAATTTGGTATTTATTGTTATATCTTTTATTTTTACTTTTTTTCTTCTCATATTATTTTATTCAACATTATTATTATTGTTGTTGTTGTTGTTGTTGTTGTTGTTGTTGAATTAATATATTAGATTGCATATTTTTTAAAAGTCAATTTATTAACTTGAAAGAAAATGAAAAACCAACTATTAACCAACAATAACTAAAACAATAATATTATCATGCGCAACGCGCGAGCCTACGACTAGTTAACTTAATTCACATACGTTACATAATCTATATAGAATAAGTTTACATATAGATTACATAGAGCAAATATTGTACGGGATAATTAAATTTTGCATGTTATAAATATTTATCTATTGCAATTATTAATATTGTTACATTCCTGTCATACCAATAGATCATGTAAAACTTGGCAAACCTTGAATTCAATACTCGACATATCAGGCAAAAATTATCTATCATGGATCCTAGACATAGAGATCCACCTGGAAGCAATGGCCCTCACATAGAGCATTAAAGATGGCAATAGAGCTTTCTTGCAGAATAAGGCAAAGGCAATGATATTTATTCGCCATCATCTCCATGACGTACTAAAAACTAAGTACCTCACAGAAAAGGATCACTTAGTCCTGTGGAATAAATTAAAGGAGAGGTATGAACACTATACGAGTGTAATCCTCCCAAAAGCTCATTATGATTGGATCCACATTAGACTGCAAGATTTCGAAAGTGTAAGTGAATATAACTCAGCACTATTTAAAATCACTTCTCAATTGAAATTATATGGTGAAAAAGTCACTGAAGGAGATATGTTAGAGAAAACTTTTACTACACTTCATGCCTCAAATATGCTCCTGCAGTAGCAATATCAAGAGCACAAGTTCCAAAAGTGTTTTGAACTTATATCATATCTTCTAGTAGCTAAACAAAATAATGATCTTCTATTGAAAAATCACCAATCTCATCCAATTGGCTCCACACCATTCCCTGAAGTAAATGGAGTATCATTTGAAAGAAATGGAGCAAATAAAAGTAGAGGGCGTGGGTGTGGATGTGGAAGTGGTAAGAACTATCAAAACATGGGGAGATATACTCATAATCTTTCAATGGGGCATAACACACCTTATAATAGAAAGTTGTCAAAACAAGAAAGTGGCAAAGGCTTGCAAAATAAACCTTCAAAAGGGCACGAATATATATGTTTTAGGTGTGGAATGAAAGGGCATTGGTCACACACATGTCATACTCCTAAACATTTGGTGGACCTGTACCAAGCCCCCTTGAAAGAAAAGTGAAAAAGAGTTGAAGTAAATCTTGCCAAACCTGATAATCCTGAAGATCCAATGAATTACCTTAGTAACTCAAATGAAGTAAATATGACTCATCTTAAAGCTTCAGACTTCTTTGAGGATATAGATAGGGAGGTTGAGGATATGATTGGCAACCTTAATGTTAATGCCAATTAAGTATTTCCTCTCATTGGATTATATTAAGCTACATAAATTATGTTTGTGCTAAATATCTCCTTTCATTGTATCATCATATTATGTTATGTGAATTATGTGTGTTTAAATTAATGAAGTTCAATTTTCCGCATATACAATCTTGTTGAATAATTATTCTATAAAGACCTTATGATTCAGGAAATCACATGAATCACTTAGACACACCTACAAACCTATTCATTGTTCACATGAATGACTTATCAATCATATAACGAATATACTAATGGGGGGTAGAAATCTAAAAGCAATATCCTAATGGATTCTTTGATTTAGATTTAAGAGATTTTGTCTCACAAGTGGTAAGCTCTCAGCTACCAAAGCCTCTTCCCCTTTCTCTCTATATATACATGTGCAAACATAAATTATCAAACACACCAAAAACCAGAAGAGAAGGCAGAGATATATACTTGGGAAGAGCTCGGATTTGTGTGAATACACAAGAGCTTATTTAGACCCCCAAATTAAAATTACAGCTAGATTGTTTTTACTCTTACTTAATCAAAGTGCGGAATAAGAGTAAATGTGCGCAATGAACCGATAACTACTCTAGTGCATAAACATTAACAACAAACAATAAATGTAAAGCACAAGAGTAATGGAAGAGAGATGCAAATACAAGATAACACCAAGACGTGTTATCGAAGAGGAAACCGAAGAACTCGGCAAAAAACCTTTCCACCATGTTAGGACATATGTAGTTCAAGTTTGTGAACATATGTCGCTATTTTATGTAATTGGCTTATCCTTAGACAAAACGCACTTTACTTGTAATTAGGTAGATCTAGGATGTGTCTAACACCTCAAGAAACAATGTTTCAAGATCCAGTGTTGAAGTCATCAAAGTCTGTCCAAGAAACAAGCAAGGAAGTGCAAGATTTTAAAGCTCGACACCTACCTCGACACATGCATCTATCGAGCTTTAAGAAGCTGTTTTGCCCCGAGCCTCAACAGCTTCTCGACAGATCCTCGACACCTCTATCTGTCGAGAATTAAAGAAAACAGATTTTCAGTTCTGTTTCAAGTCCAATCCGTGAGTGTGTCTTTGGAACTTCTTTTCTCTTAACCTTAGACATATAAAAGGATTATTTTAAGGGCCGTCAAGACAATGCAAGTTGCACATTCATTCAGAACTTCTTGTTCATGCAATTTGTGATCTGAAAGACAAAGTTCGTGCCCTAGTTCATCTCTGATGATTTGAAGAACTTTGCAGCCAACAATTCTCTCTCTAGTTGGTGTTTGAAGTCGCATACTGGGATCCGCGCATCTGGTTAGTCACGTACTTGGGAGCCGTGTATTGAAAGGAGAAACTGTCACTACAGAACAAGTCCAATTGGGTATTGGGGTAAGAGTTCAACTGTAGGTTGGTAAGGTACTTGGGATTCCTTGCTTGTAACTGCTTGTTGTGATAATAGTGGAGTTTCGGGAGTGGTGACCTTAAATCACTCGGTGGGGTTTTTGCCGTAAGATTTTCCCCATTCGTAAACAAATCACCGTGTCATTTAATTTCCGCTGCATTACTTAGTTTGGTGATTTTTTTGTGCTACCACGTGATATTGCATGTTAATTTGATTAATTAATAACTGGGCTAATTTAATTAATCTAAGTTATCACAAAGGGTCAACGCGTTTGTGGCCTGTCACACCACCCCCCAAACGATAAATTGATCCACTAAAGAATAAAGTTGGAGTACACGAATAACAAAAGACCCTCCAAGCCTAGTCTACTCAATGTACATAAGCCCTTCAAGCTCCTGCTACCAACAGACTTCTTGGAGTCATATCTTCTCTAACTCTCCAAATCTCGCAATACGCCCAATTACATCCACAAAACCTCATTGGCTTCCTTTGGCAAATCCCCAAAACTTTCCAAGCTCCAAAACACGCTCTACGCTCTGAATAGGTGTGGGTTATGTTTGAGTACAAATCTCTTCTCAATGTATGATAATGGGAGAGGGAAAGAGAAGAGGTTACAATGATTTCTTACTAACAATGAGTAGCTCTTTCTTTAAAAGATGGGTGTGTTGTGTTATAAAAAACCTATCTAGGGTAATGAGGGTATATATAGTATGGGTGAAACGCAAGAAAGTCATACTTAAAATCCTCCAAGCAGAATATTTCACGAGTACTTCGCAGGAAAGCCTTACCCGCGAGACACTTGTGAAATCAACAGTCTAGCATGACTCTTCAGCTTTCAGCATATGCTTCTCATGTGGCTCTTTCGCCGGTAGGCTTTTCGTGATCTTCTTGCGAAATCCACTTGCTCATCCAATACATGCTCGATTATTCACCAACTTAATACTAAACCTAATATAATAAAATCCCACAAAATACAAGGAACAAAATCACAGCAATTACAACACTTTTTGTTATGAAATAAAGCCAACATAAAACACAGTTGTAAATCAAAACTTTACAATCTCGCCCTTTGGTTATTCTGTGACAAAACCCCTTATAACAGACTATAGACTTAAACATAAGTTTGAGAACAATGACAAAACTCACTCACACCTAAATCTAAAACCTGTGATGAACTTGGAACATGTATACCTGTAACCTAAAACACTTGCACAAAACACATTAGACCTTCAAGGTAAATCAAGTGATAAAAGGACAAGTACAATGTAACAAGTAAACATTCGAACAAGTAAACATGTTGTAAAACATATGAGCAACTTGATCAAACACAAAACAGTCATGTGGAAATGACTACAATAATCATATAGCAAAGCAAATGATTATCCGAACATGCAACCAATAAAGCACAATAACATAAGGATGTATACATGTCGAACAAATAAACACGATGTGATAAGAGCAACAATGTATAGATACTAAATGAAACTCAAAGCACCACAAAGCAACGAGAAAACAAGTATAAGGTAAAACAAAACAAAACAAGGTTTTCTCATAAAAGAAAATCTTCACTCTCTTGGTATATGCATCTTCCTTATGGCTTTCTCCTCCTACGAATGTGCACAAGGTAGAATTTCTCCCCCTAAGAATGTGCACATGGGTCATATAGAAATGACGATACATTCCGATATACTCTCTGGTATACTCTCCCCCTTTTTGTCATGAATAGACAAATGAATCAAGAGGAATGAGGGAATGAAAAGAAGATATGAACAAGGGTAAAATGGTACATGAGATGTGCAAGATGAATGAGAAAATGACGCTCAAACGAAAGACAAAAACATAAAATAAAATTAAAAAAAAAAACTACAAAGCATAAAGTGGACATGACATGCTAAGGATGATGGAACATGTTATATAGACCAAGGCATGACAAAGGAACAAGAATATGTTATATGTGGTAAAAGGTCTAAAAAGACTTAACTAGCATGAGTGAATGCAAAACATGTCAAGTGTTAAAGTGTCTCCATCAAAGGTACATCTAGTATGCATGTGAGATGCATGACCAATGCATGAGAGATGCATGACCAATGCATGAGCGATGCATGACCAATGCATGAGCAAGCACTCATGAGACAAAGTGTGTAAAACACACAATCAATGATCAAAACATGATAAACATAAGTAATTATGGCAATCCCCAAAATTGGTACTCATTGGAGTCCAAAACAACAACAAAATGTCATTTGGGCATTTTATTAAACACTTAGAGTGCACACACTACGCATGTATGTTAAATAATGCATGAACATATGAAAATCTTACCTAAATACATGTTATTTTCGCGACAAGGGGCCAAAATCCAAAGAAAATATACATTTAAAACAAAACCCAATAAAAAAGATTGACAAAAATTAAGTTTTCCAACCCTCGATAGAGAAAATCCCAACTATGAACATAAAACCCTCAAAAACATAATCTAAGGATCAAAATCAATGAAAAAAGTTAAAGATTACCTTAAAGATGTTAATGGAATGAAAATTAGTTGAATTTAGTTGGGTTTTAATGTAGAAACATTAAACTAGGAGTTGGAATAAGATGGGAGAAGTTTAAAACAAACATCACACGAAACGCCCTTTAAAAAGCTGATCTGGAAATTTTCGCTGGTAACTCGCTAATAAGCCTTACTAGCAAAATACTTGCGAAAGTCTTTGTCCAAGGTTGAAAAACTTGATAATTGGATCATTTAAACTCACAACAGAGCTTACACATGAAATGAGTCACAAAAACACTCAGAAAACATGTTTTTCACACAAAAACAACTTGAAACTTTGTAAAACATGGGTGATACAAATCATTTCCAAAAGCAAATAAAAAGAACAAAAATCTTTTTAATTTGATCCAAATATGGTTGAGCACACATACATCACATTTAAACATGTATAAACATACAAATGAAATAGACATTTATTGAACATTAATCTTGTACATTGTGTGTGTGGATCAAGTATGAACTAGTCTATAGTCTAGTATGAAGTTTCAATAATCAACTCAATCAAGTCATATACAACTAGTACAAAATCAAGTGACCTATCTCACTTGTAGAAATGAACATATATGACCCCTTACCAATGTGTTTACAAATGATTGAAGACTTTTCATTGTAGCTTCCATTTTTCATACTTGTGATAAAATACAACTCAAATTTTTGAGAAGCGATGCCATAAACATTTTGATTGAACTTTGACAATTGAGCCTTTGGCTTTGGCACCATATATTTAAGACAAGTCGTTTTCCCTTTTTCCTAGTCGAATATTAGTATGTGCGACAGCTTTTGTGGCTCATTATCTCTTTTCGAGATTTGACAATTGTTGAGCTATATAAGCAAAAAGAATAAATGTGAGAGGAAATATATAGGCACAAGTCTACGCATGTATCTAGATCAAATAGGATTATTGACCAATCATTCATGAACAGCTTGAAGATCTATTTACAACAATCAAAATGTAGATTTCTATATGTCGCTCACACATAGAAAATATCCATATATAACAAGCTAAGTTCGTAAATGCACTACGCCATTAGTACGTAAGTACTAGGCCAAACTTATATGTGAAATGTGCTTAAACATATACGATCAAAATTTTTAAAATTTTTCACTTTTTATGTGTTTTTGGGCTTTTAAATACACAAAAACAAAAGCATAAAAGTAAGATCAATTGCAAAAACAAAAAAAAAACAATGCATATAAAGGGATGCATGATGCACAAATGCATGACAATTAAGCATCTAATGCATAAAGAATCCTACAAAAATTGAAAGAATTAGATCAAGGACCAAAAGAGCATCAATTCAACCATAGGAACCCTTCCTTATCCAAACGGAATGATTGTTTCATGAGAAGTGAAACGAGAGTTGAAAGAATGAGATTTGGAGATGCATATAGACAAGAAGGTAAGAACGTCAAAAATTTTCTTAAACAACTTACCATTTTCCCCCAAATCCGGTTTTGCTTTTATAGCATAACTTCCAAGAAGATCAAGTTTCTCTTTTCTTTTGATTCTTTTAAGAGCTTGAAACTTAAAGCAATGAGGTCTAAGATGACCAAAGACACCACAATGGTGACAAAAATGGATTCAGGTTCACTAGGCTTTTTAGGGGGGATCTACCAATATGGTTTTGTTCTTTCTTCAACTTAGGACATTGAGGTCTTATATAACCAATCACACCATAATGGTGGCAAGTTGGAAAAAACTTAGATCCATTCAAAACCTTAGGTTGAGACCTAAATAGAGGCTTTGGCTTAAGAGCCTTTCTTTCCATCTTTTGATTTCTTTTATATGGAGGAATGAACACCGATTTGTCCTTTAAGGTAGAACACACTATAGGCACAAAATCGGGTATCACAACATGATTGCAACAAATATTTTCATCATTTTTAACAATAGATTCAACAATTAAACACTTGCCATGCATCATAAGAGATTCAACAAGTCTGCTAGACAAAACAAGTCTAGCATCCAAGTCCATATTCAAATATTCAAACTCCTTTAGTTTTTCAAGAAAGTGTTCAGCAAGTTTCTTATTCAACCAATTTGTTGGATTCATTAAGCTTAACAATCAAATCGTCCTTTTCATAAATAAACTTGCTCAAATTCTCATGAAAACTCTTAGCCTTTTTCTTCAAGAGTTTGACATTTAGAATTTTAACAACACCCATAGATTCATGTAACATATCATCACAATCATAAGGATATACACTTATAAAGGCATTTTCACAAACACATAGCATGTTACAATCAACAGCATCTATAGAAGCATACAAAGCACTATCCATGGAAATACAAACAAGGGGTCAAGGATCACACTTAGGTAATAAAATCAAAACAAGTATACCCGCTCTAATACCAATTGCCGGACCGTGAGCTATGTCATTCTACCTCAAAACCAATTGGTGATAAAGGAGACACACTCAAATCTTTTATGGCATTCGACATCACACCACGCAGACCTATTTTTAGAGTGGTTGTAGTGAGTCAAATTGTGGTCCCCCCAACACTTGGTATTAGCAATATGCTTTTGTTATTTTTCCTTTATGTTCTTCTTTTGATCTTTTTGTATCTATACGTGTTAGCCACACAACACATTATGCTGCTTTGTATTCTAATTATTATCTATAATGGATTTAAACTTCCTTCATTATGTGTTTATTTCATTCAAAGTATTAAAACTCAATGAATACATTTTGCATATTTTGAGGAAGTATGGATCCTACTAATGGATTTAATTCCAAGACGATTAAGGAAGATCCTTGTCTAGCAGAGAGTGCAACAACACATACAATCCTTAAAGATAAGAAATACTTTTAGAATTTAACATTATTCAAAGCTAAAGTCAATACCATATCCGGTTCATCAATCATGGTTGAGGGCTCTAGAAGAGTAAACATCATGTTACCAAATGGCACAAAATTTGGTATTAAAGATGCTTTGTATTCTTCAAAATCCAGAAGAAATTTACTAAGTTTTAAGGATTTACGTGGTAATGGCTATCATATTGAAACCAACAACGAAAGCAATCAAGAATATCTTTATATCACTTCAATGGTTTCAGGCCAAAAACTCATATTAGAGAAATTGCCTGTTTTCTCTTCTAGGTTATATTGTATCACCATGAAAACAATTGAAGCAAATGTTGCAATACACTAAAAGTGCCCTGACCCAAAGATCTTTATGCTTTGGTATAATTGTCTTGGACATCCGAGGTCAATAATGATGCACAGAATCATTGAAAACTCTCAAAGACACCCCTTAATGAAATAGAAAATTCTTTCGTTAAGTGACTATTCTTGCTAAGCTTGTTCTTAAGGAAAATTAATTGTTAAACCATCACCAACAACAATTGTTATTGAATCTCCATCTTTCTTAGAAAGAATTTAAGGTGATATTTGTGGACTTATACATCCACCTTCAGGGCCATTCAAATATTTTATGACCCTAATAGATGCATCAACAAGACGGTCACATGTTTGCCTACTTTCTACTAGAAATATAGCATTTGCTAGACTCCTTACTCAAATCATATGGTCGAGGGAACAATTTTCTGATTATCCAATTAAGAAAATCTGCTTAGATAATGTAGGTGAATTTACATTTCAAGCATTTAATAACTACTGTATGTCAACGGGAATTGATGTAGAACACCTTGTTGTGCGCACCTGCACACACACACACACACACTCAAAATGGTCTAGCTGAAGCACTGATCAAGAGACTTCAATTGATTGCTCATCCTTTGCTTATGAAAAAAAAAAGATTACATGCTTTTCCTTGGAGACATGCTATATTACATGCTACATCATTAGTTCGCATTAGACCAACTACTTATCATAAACACTCTCCAATGCAACTCACTCATGGTCAACAATCAAATTTTACTCACTTTCAAACTTTTAGTTATGCTGTATATGTTCTAATTACACCTCCACAATGTATTAAAATGAGTCCTCAATGTAGGCTTGGAATTTATGTTGGCTTTGATATTCCATATATTATTAGATATCTTGAACCATTTATAGATGACGTATTTACTCTACACTTTAATGATTGTCATTTTGATGAAACAGTTTTCCCACCATTAGTGGGAGAGAAGTCGTTACCTGAAGCACAGTGAGAGATAACTTGGAATGATTTAGCATTAGTTCATCTTGATCCTCATATAAATCAATGTGAACTTAAAGTTTAGAGGATCATTCATTTGCAAGGTATTGCAAATCCATTACCGGATGTATTCACCGATAATAAGAAAATTGTGAAATCTCACATTCTAGCTGCTAATATTCCAGCAAGGATATAATCCCTTAGGAAAAAAAAATTTTTGATATAGCAGTGAATGAATCAAAACCACGCCTGGAGCATGAGAGGTCTATTGGTGCTAAAGATAAAATTCCTCGTAGGAGAAAATTAAAAGAAAATCAAGTTGCAGTCCTTAAAGAGACTATACCCACTAAACAAGAAATGAAAAGAATTGATCTATCTCAAATTCATGAATAAAAATCTTGTGAAAGTGAACCTTCTAAGATGGAACCTTCTAAGATGGACCCTTTTGAAAGGTAGTCTCTTGAAGGATTATCCTTTGAAGAGAATCAGCTACCTGAAAATAATGAGATCTCAATACATTATGTGAATATAAGAGATATATGAGATAGAAATAAAATTGTTGTCGACTACATATTTTTATTTAAAGTTGCCCTTGACATTAGTGGAAGTGATGATCATGAAATGGAATCACAATTTGTTGAAGAATGTCTACTTAGAAATGATTGGCCAAAGCAGTTAGAGGCAATTCAGGTAGAATTAAATTCACTGGTAAAACATGAACTAATTGTTTCTGTAGTACAAACACCTGAGGGTGAATGCCTGTAGGATATAAATGGGTATTTTTGCAAAAACGTAATGAGAAAAATGAAATTTCGAGGTACAAAGCACGACGTCTAGCACAAGATTTCTCACAGAGACTTGGCATTGCTTATGATGAAACATATGCTCTAGTAATGGATGCAATTACATTTAGATTCCTAATCAGCTTGGTGGTTAGATAAAATTTAGATATGCGTTTAATGGATGTGGTCACAACATATCTATATGGGTCATTAGATAATGATATATACATGAAAATGCCTGAAGCATATGACTCCATATCCCAAAACATGTATTCTATCAAACTACAAAGATCTCTATATGGGTTGAAGAAATCTTGACGCATGTGGTTACAATCACCTTAATGAATATTTATTGAAAGAAGGATTTGAGAATAACCAAATTTGTCCATGTGTTTTCATTAAAAGATCGGAATATAGATTTGCTTTTATTGCAGTATATGTTGATGATTAAATCTTATAGGGACTCTAGAAGAGCTCATATAAACAGCAAATTACTTAATGAATGAGTTTGAGATGAAAGAACTCAATAAGACAAAATTTTGTCTTGGACTACAAATTGAACACCTTTCAAATGGAATTCTTGTTCATTAGTCAACATATATAAAAAATGCCCTGAAGCAATTTCTCATGTACAAAGCTCACTCTTTGAGTACTCCAATGGTGAATAGGTCTCTTGATGTAAAAAAGGACCATTTTCATCCCTAAGAAGATGATGAAGAAATTCTGAGTCCTCAAGTGCCTTATCTTCATGCAATTGGTGTTTTAATATACCTTGCAAATTGCACAAGACCTAACATATCATTTTTAGTCAATTTATCAGCGAGATATAGTTCTGCACCTATTCAAAGACATTGGAATGGAATCAAACACATATTACGCTCCTCTGTGGAACAATGACTTGGTATTATTTTACCCAAACAGATCAAAACTACAGTTGATTAAATATGCAGATGAAGGTTATCTTTTTGACCCACATAAAGGCCGGTCACAAATAGGATATTTATTCACTTCTGGCAACATTGTCATATCATGGATATTTGTCAAATAGACATTATCTGCCACTTCCTCAAATCACTTAAAAATTATTGGAATCCACGAAGCAAGCCATGAGTGCATTTGGTTAAGATCAATAATACAACATATTCGAGAGAAATGTGGGTTGTCATCAATCAAAGATAGTCCCACAATCTTATATGAAGATAATGCTACTTGCATCACCCAGATCAAGGGAGGCTATATCAAAGGTGACATAAATAAACATATTTCACCTAAATTCTTTTACACACATGAGCTTCAGAAGAATGATAAAATTGATATCAGGAAAATACGATCAAGTGACAATTTGGCAGATATATTCACCAAATCATCACCAACTGCAACATTTAAGTTCTTCCATGTGCTCATGAGGGAGAGTAAAAGCTCAACATAACATGTACTAATTGCACTCTTTTTCCTTCGCTTAGGATTTTTCCCATTGGATTTTCCTTTGCAAGGTGTTAATGAAGCAATCCTAAGGCACTTACAAGGTTCACAAAATTATTGTACTCTTTTGCCTTCACCATTGGTTTTTTCCCACTGGATTTTTCCTTGAGAAGGTTTTAACAAGGCACATTCTTAGTAAGTGGTCATCCAAGTGGGAGTGTTGTGAAATATATCCTAGCATGCAGGGTAACTCTACACTATTTGATTGCTGTAGCTTTACCTATTGGCAGCAAGTATCCTAGAATTGAAACTTTCGTATAGCATTATACTATCAAAATTCAGCTTTGGTCTTGATGGTCATCTCATCACCACATCGATTTAATAGCCAATTGAATAATGCTATTCATTTCTTCTTTGGACTTCTACAGACTTTGAAGGCCCTCTATATATATATATATGTGTGTGTGTGTGCGCGCGCGCGTGCGTGTGTGTGTGTTATTGGAAAGGTTGTAGGATGTACTTTTGATAGATGAAAAGTTTCAACTGGCTTATTGTAGAATGAGGCTGACCACTTAAATAATAAAGATTCACATATTATCTCCCACAAACTTCTGTATTCCTCCTTACGTTTTCTTTTAATTTATAACACTAATTTTATTTTTCATTTTTGGTTGATAGTTATTCATGATACAAGTGGATAGACCTTTTGAAGTATTGTTTTACACTAACATTTTTCAGATTTTTCATAAAAATAACTGAAACTAATTTCTCTCATACCTTCATCATTCAGTTGAAGTATTCTTTTATAATCTCGAGTTCTAGTTGAAAATATATAGCCCTTTTAAAAGAAAACACTATCTCTCTCCTCTGTCTCTCACTCTCATCTCAGTACTACTGTCTATCACATTTGTCACTTCCATCTCTCGTTCTCATCAGCTCTCCTTTGTTTCTCACTCTCATCAGTACCACCGTGTTGTTTCTCATTGTCAGTACTGAAGGTTCTCTTACTCTCCTCCCTCACTGTCACACCCAAACTCAAAAGGGTCAAAAGCACGAGAAAAACATCTCAAGGGTACCTGTAGATTTTTTTTTTTCCTTTTTGACAATTTAATCCAAATAAATCATATCAAGTATCAACATCAAGAATTATCATAATAATTTCGTTAAATATACTCCCAAAGTAAGTTAGAGTACTATGGAATAAATACAATGACCATTGGCCACAAAAGAATAGAAGTCTGAATAAATAATTGAATATCATCAACTTGTCCCATTAGTAGAAATAAAGTCATAACCACCATTAGTGGAATTGAGTCAAGCCTACTCTAAGTCATACATCATCAATTATCTCCATCACAAAAGTCAGTCTCTATCAGCAATTAGTCTAACTATTACTAGCCACCAAAAAAACTATTTCAAAACGATAATTTCTTACTCTGAAAAATTTTGTAAAAATAATAGAATGAGATAGAGCCTAGTAAATAGCACAATTAGTGGGGGTGGGGGAAATGCAAGTTTCATGATAATGGACATGTTACAAAATAGGTTATAATTTGGAATTTCCATGAAAATTCAGCAAATCCATTTTTCTTAATAAAATGACAAGAATGATTAAAAGAATGTAGCACTAAGCTTTTTCAAAGTATTCCAACATGAAACTACGTACTATTTACTGTGAGCTATCACAACACCATTTTAAAACCTGAAAACCCAACCCAAGGCCACATGACAAGCCGCCATAATGTCGTTGGGTATGCCATGAAGACTTCAAGTTATGCCACGAAGACATCAGTTATGCCACAAAGACATCAATTCGCCACAAAGATGGGGTGCCAAGATACCAATGTCACCAAGACTACGACATCTGGCTAGGTAATCACATGTCACGGCCCAAGGGTGAAAACATGAAGAGCTCACAGTTTACATGAACTCAAAACACGGTTCAATTTCAAGTAGTTTCACAAAAAACTTTGAAATACCCAATATATGCACAAGGTTCTCAAATTTTCCAAAATCGTTTCTTATCAAAAAGATTTTCTATCAATTTCCCAAAATCACAAGTCAAGATAAAAGATCTTGAGAATTTGCAAATAATGCAATAAATCCATAAAATCCATTCCCAAGAATTTTATAAAAGATGCTTATCATTTCCAAGCTAACAAATCATGCATTTCCCCAAATATGATGCGCTTTTCAAATATAATCATATGTAACAGGATCACAACACAATACTTTTTAAGAAAATATAGTTCCACAAGTAATTTTCCAAAATGTGTTTGACCCAAAAACAATGTTTATGCAATGTGATTATTTTCCAAAAAAAAAAAAAATCCCATTAAAAGCTACTTCCCTTGCAACCCACAAAAGCCTAATTTTCCAAGTTCCAAATAAGATTAGCTAGAACTTAAACAATATAAGCAAACTTATCACAAGAGGCATAAAGCTTGATATTGCATCTAGTTATGAATTAGAAATTGCTAACTAAGAAATTAATTAGGCAAACCTGGCATTTAACCTCACAAATAATGTATTCCACTTCTAAAATTTCTCAACAATTTCATTACAAGGCATAGACTTCAACTTATCATCATGTAATTCCAAGCTTCACCTTTACCATAAGAGATCCTAACACTTTATGAATTTCTTTCTCAATATACATGTCATTTTCAAGAGACGCATAAAACAACAACATATATAACAATACCCACCATTACAAACCCCAAATGTAAATCCTCCACTAGCTCCAAATACACAATAAAAATTAGATTCGTCAACTATTTCACATTATGTAGCCAAAACTCCCAAATCTTCACCATTTAGATAGCCACCATTGTAAAAACTATAAACCCACTCATCATATAATTCCACCAACACAAAACTCATACATATAAACACATAAATATCACTCCAAGCTCAAGGAAAGCATATAAACCATAAAAAATTAGGAGTCTTACCTTAAATCAAAAGAGATGAAGGTGCCTTAGAGGTTACTAAAGAGCTTTCCAATGAACTTCGCCGGAAAAGATGGTGGAAGTGATGAGCAGTGTACTGGTGGGAGAGTGAGGGAGAGGAGTGTGTGTATATGTGCTGTGTTGAGTGCAAATGAAAAAGAAAAGAAGAACAAGAATGAGTGACTAGCCAAGAGAGTGAGAGTGTGAGATGATATTTGTGTGGTGGGGAAGTGAGTGGGGAAGGTGGGCACATGTGAAAGCAACTAAAAATTTGACCATGGCTTTTTTTTTAGTGGGCTAAGCCATTACACTCACTATCTCTCATATATCTCAGTGTCTATCATCTTCGGCTCTCACTATTGCTCTGCCACCGTGAATTTTTCACTTTCGCAAGGCAAGGTATTCTACCTTACATATTGGTGAATTTATGTTAGGGTTTTGTTTTAAATGTGTTTTGGGTTCTAAATAATTTCTTTAAATTTTTTTAGGTTTTTAGAGGAATTGCTCTAAATTGTTTAGGATGTAAATGATTGGATGTTTATGTTGATGAAGAGGTAAAAGAGAGATTATTTTAAATGTGTTTTGGGTTCTAGATGGTTTCTTTAAATTTGCTTAGGTTTTTAGAGGAATTACTCTAAATTTGTTTACGATGTAATTGATTGGATGTTTATGTAGAGGAAGAGGTAAAAGAGAGATTGTTTTAAATGTGTTTTGGGTTCATAATAGTTTCTTTAAATTTGTTTAGGTTTTTAGAGGAATTGCTTTAAATTTTTTTACGATGTAATTGATTGGATGTTTATGTAGATGAAGAGGTAAAAAAGAGGTTGCTTTAAATGTGTATTGGGTTCTTAATAATTTCTTTAAACTGGTTTTGGTTTTTAGAGGAATTGCTTTAAATTTGTTTAGGATGTAATTAATTGATTGGATGTTTAGGTTTTAAGAGGACTTGTTTTGGGTTCTGAATAATTTCTTTAAATGATTTTAGGTTTTTAGATGAATTGCTTTAAATTTGTTTAGGATGTAATTGACTAGATTTTTATGTAGAGGAAGAGGTAAAAGAGAGATATTGATAAAAAGAGAGTCATTGCTAAAGAGGCTAAAAGGTACATTTTTCCTAAGAGTTTAGAAAGAATATAATTGAAGAGGCAACCAATTGTTTCCGAGTATGATTTCTCATTGTTGAAAACAAAGAATTAAAAAGGTTATGATATTTTATCATGGAATCAGTTAGTGGTGTTAGATTGTTTAAAAGGTTAGTTTCGGTCCTAGAATCTTGTTTACACTATGACATTAAGTTACCTACAGTTTGTATTCTAAACAATAGTCATGGTTACAAAGCTTAATTCATATATAAGGCCTTACTTTTTCGTTGATACGTATATATTGACCATTGCAAGGGAACATTTTTTTTTTTTATAGTAATATTTTGTTCTGATGATAGTGATTTGGTGATTTGACCATCTTATTGTCCTAGACTGCAACCTATGAATTGCATGTTCGTACTTGTATTGATTGCTTATGTAAAGTTGAATTTATTCAACTATGTGTTAGCTTTATTTTGTGCCAAATTTGCTTGTAATTTAGTATTTAGAAACTCTGTATTTAGGTAGGAATAATGTAAGAGTTATATGTGAGAGAGTGTGAATACTTGATTAAGAATATAAAACAACAAGGTGACTCGTGACTGACTCGTGAGTAGTGACTCGCCAAATTGAAGCACACATGTGAAGCATGCAGGAAGATGAAGAATCTGGATAGCTAAATCACTGCAAGACAAAAAGTACAATCTAGCCTAGTCTGGTAACTGGAGACTGGAACTCGCCACTCATCCCAATCATGAGTGACTCGCCAATGCACCCTGTTTTGCTAAAAAATGACCTTTCACATTCCATCTCAGACCCTACTATATATACCCTTATACCCACGAAATGTAGAAAGCTTCCAGAGAGAATTTTGAGAGAGAAACCCTAAAGAAAAATACGATTGATTCATCCACAATCTTATACATTAAATTCTCCAAATTCCTTTACTTTTACACTCTCCATTGTCATACCCATGAAAGGATTATAAACCAAATCCTTACCTCACCAAATTCAGTATAGTGAGAATCTTCGTGGTGTTTGGGAAGCAGTTCAAGAGAGAACCAATTCATATTGGTTGATGCAATGGGCTAATTATGGGATCTGGAAGGCTAGAGAAGACACGGTTCGGAGTAACCTTGTTGGAGCAAGAAGCTTGGAGGGCTTAGGTGCATTGGGTAGATTAGGCTTAGACGGTCTGTTGCTATTCATATATCTCAATTGATTTTCTAGTAGATCATTTACATCTTGGAGGGTGGCGGATAGATTTTTCACTGAGTTCTTCAGTGTCCTCTTCGATAACAAGTGCCGATGTTATCTTGTGTTTGTATCTCTCTTTCCTTTACTCTCATCTCTCTTTCCTTTACTCTTAGCTTTTAATTTCTACCGGTTGTGATTAGTTAATGGTCTAGAGTAGTTTGATAATTTGGGTTTTGCTTATATTTCTTATTCTGCACATATATTGTTTGAATATAAGTTTGTATTGGAAAATTTATATTTGGGGGTCTAAACATTCACAAGTGTTTTATACACTAAATGAGTTTTCAATTGGCATCAGAGCGGGTATACTTTGACGGATTTCTATATCCTTAGTGTGATCGGATGGATAGGTTTCAATCCCTCAATGCACCTCTCTTCTTTGATGGGAGTAATTACGCATTTTGGAAAGTGCATATGCATGCTTTTTTTTTTTTTTTTTTTGCTCCATTGATGAGAGTGTGTGGGATGCTGTAGAAATTGGTTGGACAAGGCCGGAGGCTGCCAAATCTACTTGGTTTAAGGCAGCTCTTATGACGGCTAGTGCTTATAGCAAAGCACTTAATGCTATATTTTGATGTGTCTCACCTGATGAATTTCATAGGATTTTTCATGTGTCAATTGCCAAGGAGGCATGGCAAATTTTGGTGACTACCTACGAAGGCACCAAGAAGGTAAAGGATACCAAGTTTCAAATGCTTACCACTTGGTTTGAAGAATTGAAGATGAGTGAAGATGAATCATTCAACTCATTTTATGGAAAGTTGAATGAAGTGGTAATCAAGAAATTGAACTTGGGTGAGAAGACAGAAGACTCCAAAGTAGTGAGAAAGATCCTTAGATCATTGTCAGAGAGCTTCCGAGCCAAGGTGACCGCCATTAAGGAGAGCAAGAATCTTGATGAGATAAAAGTCCAAGAACTTATCGGTTCTCTTCAAACATATGAGTATACAGTACCATCTCAAAGGAAGAGCCAAATCCCTTGCTCTTAAGATGATCAATGAGAGAATTGAAGCTCAAGACTCCTCAGATGAGGACGATGTTGAAAAAGAGGTGGCATTCCTTGCAAAGAACTTTCGCAAGTTCTTGAAATTCAAGAAGGATAGGAAGTCCTCTAAGAAAGGAAAATCCTCCAATTTCAAGAAAGACAAGAAGGACTTCAAAAGGAAGGATTCCAAAGACTCTCCTCCTTCTCAAGGAATCACTTGTTATGAGTGCAACGGGCATGGTCATTTGAAGAAAGAATGCCCTACCTATTTGAAGGCAAAGAGTAGAGCTCTTGCTACAACCCCTAGTGATTTGGATATCTCAAACTCTGATTCTAAAGAAAGCTGTGATGGGGAAGGAAACTACTCTACTTTCATGGCCATTGCACCCATAGATTTTTCAGAAGATTTAAGTACTCTAGAGAAAGAGCTTGGTGAGCATACCGAAATGGAATCTATTAGTGTTGGAGATGAATCCGATGATGATGAAGAAGAGTGCGTTTATGAAGGAACAAATAGATTGCAAGAATCATACAATGCACTTCTTGAAAAGAGTGGAGAATATACAAGAGTGGCTAAGGTAGCCATTAAAAACATAAAGAAAGCCGAAGAGGATTATAAAAGCATCCTCACATGGTACAAATAGACCAAGTGTGAAGTTGTAGGGTTAAATGAAGAACTAAACAATGCCTATTCCAGGATCAAGTTTCTTGAGCTTAAGGTTGTTCAAGCAAATGCCAAAGTGGAGCGTGTTGCTTCCTATAAACTTGATGAAGTGCTTGCCTATCAAAGCCCTCTTCAGATAGAAGTGGATTAGGATATATCGAAGAAAGTAGCTCAAACTCTAAGGTTTCAAAGGAAATGAAATTTGTGAAGGCTAAAGAACCATCAACTCCTCTTGTTGACAATGTAAATCTGAAAAGAAGCCAAATGTGGTGAATCAACTGCTTTTGACGAAGTCACCCAAGCCAATTGTGGCTAAGCCCAAGGCTAAAGGTCCACAAATGCAACACTATTGCCATTATTGTGGAATCGTAGGGCACACTAAGCCAAATTTCTACAAGCTCCAAGAATTGAAGAATGCAAATCTTCAAAAGCCAAGAAGACAAGGAAAAGGCAATGGGAAACCCAAGCAACCAAAAAGGCAAGAAGGAGAACCCGTTATAAGTGATGTGATGAAGATGATTGACACCATCAACTCATGTTTGGCCAACTTCACCTTAAGGTTTGAGATCATGGCTCAAGTACCCAATCCTCAAAGGATATCACCCCAAACGCACGTGCCATGTGAGTGACGAAGGGTACTCATGCATAAGCAGTATAACATGTCCATGCATTAATTCTTTCTATATAATGTGACAATTTTGCCTGTTTATTTTACATTCTAGCATGTTCTTAAATTTTTGTTGTTTAAAAGCTTTAGTTGTTTGTTGTTTTTTGTAATTCTTTACTTTGCTTTGTGTGAAAAATCCAAAAAACACAAAAAGTATAAAATCCAAAAAGTTTGATTGGCGGTGTTGTGCATTGTCACATGCATATTTGGCATTGTACCTCCATACTAATGGCTTTGTGCATTAATGAGCTTAGCTTGTTCTCTATGTACTTGTAAATAGATCTTCAAACTTGTCATGAATGATTAATCAATAGTTTTTTCAATCTTGAGACATGCGTAGACTTGTGCCAATATCTCTTCTCATTCTTTTTTTTTTCTTTTTTTCTTTTTTTGCTTAAATGCTCAACCAATGTCAAATCTTGAAAAGAGATATTGAGCTGGAAAAGCCGTCTCACAAACTAGTATTTGACTAGGAAAAAAGAAAAGCGACATGTATTTAAAATGTATGGTGCCAAAAGCCAAAGGCTTACTCATCAAATTGAAATATCAAAAATTTCAGGCATCGATCTCAAAAAAAGATGTAAAGATCAAAATGATCAAAAGAAAAGAAGCCAAATGAAAACCTTCTAACTCAATGTAATCAAGTTTATGTGGGAGGTCCTATATGTTCATTTCTACAATTGAGATAGGTTGCTTTACTTAGTGCTAGTTGTATATGACTTGGTTGAATCAATCATTGAAACTTCACATTAGACTAAGGACTATATCATGTTTGATACCCACCCACATTACACATGTTTATGTTCAATAAATGCCTTATTCATTTGTGTGATTATACTTGATTAAATGTGATGTACATACTCAAGCATCTATTGATCAAACCCAAAAATATTTTTGAGTATTTTAGTTGTTTTTTGAAAGTCTTTTGATTTGAAAAAAGAAATTCACAAAAATCAAAAAATTTGCAACTTTGCATTTTGGTGACTCACTCATGAGTCACGAGTTTCAAGCTCAAGTCGTGAGCTCAACCCGAGGGTTTCACAACTCATTGGTGAGTTAAAGTTCCAATTGTGAAAAAATACTTAGAAATTTTTTTCAAAATCTGGGTTTAAGGATTTTTGGCAACTCAATTTGGCGACTCATTCATGAGTAGCGAGCTCAACTCGAGAGTTTTACAACTCATTGGTGAGTGAAAGTCCCAGTCGCAAAAAAGACATAAATTTTTCAAAATCTGGGTTCAAGAGATTTTGGCGGCTCATTCGTGAGTCAGTTGAGTCACAAAAAACTTGTATTTTGCAAAACAATAGGGTTAAAATCAAATAGGTTTTCAAATCTTTTCACTTTCCCTCGCATCACGTGTTTGTCTCTTTGTCTTCTCCGCCTCTCCCTCTCTCAAAATTATTTTCTTTACTCCAAAAACCTCCATTTTTCTCTTCAATCTTCACTCCAAATCCAAGAAAAAGTATGGGCTTTCACTCCTTTTTACTTTATTTCAAGTTTAAAGCATTCTATTTCACGGATATGTTGGTTTTGTTGAGATATTGAAATATGGTCTGATAGGCCAAAGATGTATTGATCCCTTATGATAAATTAACCAATTAATTAGCCAAGTGAATTAATTAGGTTCAATTACATGTTACAAGCGTGGCAACATAAAAAAAATCACCAATTAACTAAATATGTAGCGAAAATTAAATGACACGATAATTTGTTTACGAATGGGGGAAAACCTGTTAGGCAAAAATCCCACTGGGTGATTTTAAGGTCACCACTCCTGAGAATCCACTATTATTAAAACAAACGGTTACAAGTAAAGGAATCTCAATACCTTATACTAACTTACAATTTAACCCTTACCACAATACCCAATTGGACTTGTTCTGTAGTGACAATCTCTCATTGTTTTGCACGGCTCCCAATACGTGACTAACCAATAGATGCGCAGATCTCAGTACATGACTTTATCACCAACTTGAGAAGAATGTTAGCTGCAATGTTCTTCTATTCATCAAATGATAAAAATCACGAAGTTGCTTGGTCACAAAACCCTACGATGTACAAACACAGCAGCTTCTTCAAGAACTAGGGCAAACTAGGTTTACAATCACACTTGAGGAATTATGCTCCTATGCAATTGTGCTTTTGGCTGTGCAACCTCATACGACTCTTAAAATAATCCTTACATATATTTAGGGTTGTGAGAAAAGAAATCCCAAATACATATTTACGGATTGGATGAAAATCAGAATTGAAAATGTGTTTTTCATAAACCCCGACAGATACCCAATTTGTCAAGCAACTGTCGAGTCTCGGGCTTAAACAGCTCTTTTAAACCTCAATAGATGCTAGCTGTCGAACTTTAATGAACAACAATTCTTCACTTGTTTCTTGGACAGACTTGCATGACTTTAACACTTGAACTTAAAACCTTGTTTCTTAAAGTAATAAACACATCTTATATCTATCCAATTACAAGTAAAGTGCGTTTTGATAAAAGATTAGCCAATACATAAAATGTTGACATATGTTCCTAACATCCAATCACATATGTCCTAACAATCTTCCACTTTGGCAATCCGTGACAAGACCACAACAAACAAATAAATATATGAGAGGAGTCATAAATCACTCAACTCATACTCACTTGTTAAGTACAATAAATCTATCCTAATACAAACTCTTGAAAAACTTTGCAAGAAAGGAGTTCATGGCAAGGAAGACTTTGACAACCTATATTTCTGAAACACTAAAACAAAACTCATCAAGGCATTTTTGTGTGAAACAAAAATAAAAGATTGCATGCAAATAATAAGAAACATGTGTATAAAGAGAGAAAAGAAATAACACATGGAAAGATAGGTGAAATAACATACATCAACATATATATAAACCAAATATAAGTACAATGTATGTCAAATGGTCACAAGACCCATGTACAAGAAGAATGTATCTAAAATAGAATGAAAAGAAAAAGATATATCAAAATCCTCACTACATCCCTCAAAAACATGAACACTCCCCCTAACAAAAATCTCCTATACTAACCCTCCCCCTATGAGTATGACTCCTCTCATCCTAAAACTACTACCCCCCCTTTTGTCATGAGTGACAAAGGGTAAGAGTATCAAGTAGACATCTCATCATCACCGGAAGAGCTTGCATCGCCATCCCTATCATCATCGGAGTCATCATTGTCCTCGAATGCCTCGGGAGGAGGAAAGAGAAACTCTACGAAGCCACCAAGGTAAGCCTGTCGTCTAGCAATACGGCCAATACTTGTGTTCACTTGACACTACTCATCATTGAGAATGTCAAGGTGAGTATCCATGATAGCATCAAGAGTCACACCACCCGTAAAAGAATAGGGAGCGGAGGTGGATAGAGCTGAAGGAGTGGGAGGAGTTGCCGACTCGGGCCACTTAGAACGTAGCTACGCCTTGCTCCATTTAACGATAGCGGCATCTATGGCACACATGACATGGAAGTGGTCGAACACAAGAAAGGGAACAGAAAAATGGCGTAAAGTCCTCATGATAGTAGAAGGAAAGATAAGCTTATCACAGGTCGATGTATCCCTATACACGTCAATAAGAGAAAGAATGAAGTGAAGGGGAAAATCTATGGTAAGATGCTCTAAAAGAGAAAGTAAAAATTGAGCACGGGGCTCGGTAATAGAGTTATAGTGAGAAAGAGGATGTAAGACAAAAGTCGTAACCATGTTAAGAAACGAGGACCTTTAGCAAAGGCTGAACAAGGAGTGAACTAACGTCACCCCAATCAGAAGGACGCTCACAAAAAGTTGACATAAGCTCATCTTTAGACACAGTCTTAAGACACTCACAACCAAGGTAGTTAGGATGTGCTACCCTAGGGACATAGAGCACGTCGGATACGATATCCGAAGTGACCACAATGCGTGTACCTCGAATGCGAGTGGAAAACTGCGGTACTGAATAATCAAATCCATGCATGTTGGAGTAGAACTCCTGAATAAGCATGCATGGACAAGTAACCGGGACGTCACAGTGACTCCCAACCCCAATTGTGAATGACAGTGGGTAGGTTAGGGTCAGAGAAGTCTAACAAAATGACTTGGCATTCCGAATGAATGCCTCGTCTGGAAAAGTTCTCCGAAAGTCCTTGTAGGCTTTATCATCACGGAACCAAATATGAGAAAGGGTAGGATCAAAAGAGGTAGATGCCCTAGAATGAAGAGAGTTCCGAGACGGAGTAGACTTATATTTAGGTGCCATAATGTAACTAACATATACAAGAGAGAGAGAGAGAGAGAGAGAGAGAGAAAGAGAAACACACAGAAAACACCAAATACAATCAATATATAAGAATATAGAGAATGTAAGGTACATATGCATGATAATGCTTAAGCATGTGAAATGCAATAATAAAAAACATCATGGGTTTAGCTCAATCCAAACCTATTAGCATACAATCAGTTCCACAATGTAAAAACACATCTAAAATGCATGAAATATCGTTATAATGCACATATGATGCAATGCATGATGTTTTAAGATCAAATATACAAAACCCATCCCAAACATTTTGCAAAAACCTTTTTGATTTTGAAAAAAAAAAATCTCAAAATTTTCAAAAAATCCCAAAATCTAGGTCAGAATGCATGAAATGTATGATTAAAGGCTAGAAAAGAGATCATACTTGTGAAATTTGCAATGAAGAGACCAAAGAATGAGTAGGGAAGATGAAGAGATTGAGTGAAAAGAGTTTGGGAGTGTGAGAGAAGTCTATCTATCGAGAGGGATCGAAGAGAAATGAGATAAAAATTGAGAAGCACGTATATATAGAAGTCTCATAATTCTTGACAGATCGAGAGGCGTCGAGCTTTAAAGGCATGAAGAGATATAGCTATCAAGTAGTTGTCCACAGCAAAAACAAGCTCGATGGATCGAGGAGCTATCAAGAAGCTGTCGACATTGGGATAAAAAGAAGTTGAAAAGCTTGATAGATAAGCCAGGTGTCGAGAGATATCGACGAGCTGTTGAGATTGCTTAAAAGCAGTTTTTTAAAGAAGAGAAAAACACAGATATGAATGCAATCAAGCATGCTACTCAACCAAGGATCCAAACAACATTTTAACCTCTCAAAAACATCTCTAAACAAGAAAAATCTAAGCATATAGATCCCAAAACACACACGCACACTAAACAAGTCTAACTAATTTAATATTTCAAAAACAAGTTAAGACTGTTTAGTGGGCATACATTAGCGCTTATAAACCTTGTAATGGCCAAATCACATTATACCTGCACATGTATCAAAAGTAGCAAAGAATATTGCATGTTGTGTGTGAAAACATCACAAGATTGCATAAGTGTTTACATGTTACGACGATTTGAGATATAAGTAAATTAATTTAACTTACACACTATCATAATTGCTTGATGGGGACTATCGCCTTCGAAGTACATCCTATAACTCCCACATCTTCTAGTATACATGCTTGCAATTATGTTTTAGAGCATTTTGATCTTTTTGCTTTTATTTTTCTTTACATATTTTCTTTTATGCATTTCATGCATGGGTATATAAGAGAGAGAAAAGAAAAACCCAATTATGTTAAACTTTTTGATATTGCTCTTTTGCTATGCCGAAGCATACCGATATCATTTCATGATTAGTGAGCAACAGTGGTGAAATGGTTATTTATGCCTTTCTCTTAGGATTTTTCAGTCCTTCCCGTCAAAAAGAGTGATACAAGTGTTAAGTACAAGAGATCACTTAACCTTACTCATCACAAACACGAGACACAAAACTCACTTGCTTAGTTGTGCATAGAGATGTTTATCTAAGCTACAAAAGATAAAAAGTTTAAAAAACTTTGTTTTATTGGCTATTCAAGGTACACAAGTGCCAATGTACACAATCACACGTTGTTTTTGTATTTTTCTGATTTTTCAATTTTTTTTTTATTTTTATGAATGAAAAAAAAAACTGAAAAACAACCAAACAAAAACATATTAAATAAAGCAATGCATAAAAACTAGACTGTCTAAAAAAAACACACAAGTAATGTGTTAGGTTCTAAGACCTTAGGGACTAATGTATTAGAATTTCAATGTGTATTGTGTTGGTAAACCATGATCAAAACAAGAGTTTGGTCTTATTTTAGACTTACTCAAAGTATGTCTTTTATGTAAAGTTGGAATTGAGTTAACTGCAAAAGTTACTGTGTAAATCTGCATGGCTCGATTGATTAAGAATTATACTCTACCGATTGAAAGTCGTGCAAATTGTTTTTTCTGCAAAATTTCCAACTCAACCCTAAGCCCATATGATGAGTAGGGTTTTATGTTTTGCCCGAGGTATAAAAGGCAACCCCTAGCCACGTTTTCTAATGTTGCTCATATTGCTATTTGTGTGAATCTCTTGTGAGATCTGTGAGATGCTTGCCTTCACACAAGCTTAGGATTATCAAGGAGGAGATTTCTTCAAGAGCTTGATGATCATTCAGTTGCTGCTATAAGAGCTTAAAGATACACAAGCAGAAGTGCTTGTACTTGCTGGTGAATCCAAGAAAGTAGGAGTCTATGGTCTCGGAACTTGCACGTGGTCGTGTCAGTAAGTTTTCTACTGGTGGGTAGCAATAGTATGTTAGTGGTCTAAGTTGCTATTGTACAAAATTTAATTCTTTCATAGTGGATTCAGTTTTACCTTGAGGATAGCTAGGTTAAATCCTCCCCAGATTTTTTACCGATTTGGTTTTCCTGGGTTACCATATCATTGTGTTCTTTATATTTTTGCTGCTTTGCATAATATGATATATTTGTGTTAACCTAGTTTTACATAATTTACCTAAGTTAATAACTTGGCTAAATAACTAGGTTAATCTGATTGTTCTAAAGGGTCTAAAAACTTAACAAGTGGCATCAGAGCGGGTAGCTCTTTTATTGTAGATCTTTTGATCTCTGAGTTGATCCTTGACTCCTATTATCATGGATAATATTAAGTGTCTTACTATTTTTTACAGTGATGTTTTAAATAAAAAAGACAATGTTGTTTCTGTTGATTTTATTGATGCCTGTGAAACTCTCCGTAAGGAATTATTGAAATCTTTGAAAATTACTAAGAAATTCAAGGAAGAATTGAAATTGGCTAATCTTGAAAAAGAGGAATTGGTTGTTAGATTAAATGAATTTAATAAAAATAATGAATTTTTGAGAAATCAAATTTTCTCTCAAGATGAGAAGATGAAAAGCTTGGAACAAGAGTTAGTTAAATCTAATGCTAAAATTGAAAATTTGACTAGTACCAAGCTTGCTGTTGATAACAGAAGTGTTTCTGTTTCTGTTTCTCTTAAGCCTAAAACTGAGAAAGTTTATATCCCTCATTTCAAGAGGAATAATAAAGAAAATGCTTATTTTGTTAGGTTATACAAAGGTAAAAGTTTTGATGTAGACACTGAAGTTTCTAAACCTATTGTTTGTGTGCATAAGAAATCAGTTTTTGTGCCTACTTGTCACCTTTGTGATGTTGTTGGTCATATTAGACCAAATTGTTATTTGTTGAGGCAAAAATCAAAATCTGAGACTATATTTGCTGTTAGGAATACTGATGTTCCTAAATTTGTTCCTGTTTGTCACTTTTGTGGTGTCTCAGGTCACATTCGTCCTAACTGTCATAAATTGAAATTTAAACATTATGTATTGCAATCTAGGATATGTGATGATATTTTTCCTGCCATAAGTCCAAATAAATTGTTTCATATGCTTTTGAAAAATTTAAGTTTGTTGGCTTGTGAAAGGAAATTGCAGGATTTTAGTCTTTTTCAAAAGATTGGTGTAATCCCTCAAATACATTCTACTTCTAATGGATTTTCACCTACAAAGCCGAAGACTCATGCTATATAGGTGAGAAAATATTCTCTAAAGTGAGTGTTGTTGACTTGTCCCTGATTTAATTCTTTCAATTGTTTGTGGACATGTTTTGTTTATGTTTTTGGTTGTTTTGCTTTTAGGTTGTTTTTTGTTTAAAAAAATCCAAAAACATTGAAAATTTCAAAAAGACAAAAATATTTTATTTTGAGTCTTGTTTCATTTTTCTCGAGGATTAAATGAATTATGATATCTCTCTTGATTTAGAACATGCTTGACATTATGGAGAAACTTGAATTGCATGTGTTATATAAGTGCTAAGCTTTTTCTGATTTTGTGTGAGTATGTACTAGTTTGTACTTGTACTCAAGGGCAAATTAAGAAATTGATATTTCTTGTTTGTGTACCCTTTATAACTTAGTTAAGCACTGTCATGTATTGCATTTGCATTTTTATTCATTAAGTATAATAAGTGCTTTTAGTTTTGGTCATAAATTTTTTAAACCAAGAAGTTTTTTATGTGTTTTGTATTACACATCATGAATATGTAATTGAGGTTGGCCATTTTAATCTTTACATAACATGTTTATGTATCTTGTTTAGGTTGGATGAGCTTATTTTATTGCACTTTACTAATTTGAGTTTTGTAATGCATGTTGTGTGGGAAGATGTTTATAGTTTTTGATCACATGATCTTGATTTTGAAATCACAAGCTTTTGATTGTCAGACTTGAACTTAATGAGAAAGGCATAAATAACCATTTCACCACTGTTCACTAGCCAATCATGAACACCTTAGTGCATATCGTAAAATTTTGTGCTCAAGAAAGTATAGCACATGCACAAAAAGAACAGAAGATGTAGCCTTGGTTTAAATGCTTAAAATTGGTGTGTACATTATTGGAATTAATGCTAAATCAAATAAATAAAATTGGTGTGTACATTATCCCGGCTATTTTTAATAAGTTTCTGAACAATTAAAATTTGTGTATACAATATGAGGCAAAATCAAGAAACTTACATGATTGCAAACTTATTTTCTAGGAGATGTGGGAGTTATATGATGTAACTTGTAAATGATAGTCTCTTTTAAATTTATGTGATGAATTTGGTAGAAATTGTGTTTGAGTACTATCTACATATCACCTTACATGTATCTCAAGCTTTTGCTAGTTGCACACACTACACAAGTTACTCTTTGTTAAACTTGGTACATGATATTGTGTGTAAATTTGGTTTTGCTATCCAAGATTATGTTTTCTATGGTGTTTGATGCAAAATATGGTTAAGAGTTTGAAAATCTTTGTTTTAAAGATCTAGGTTGAATTCATATGTTTTTGAAAAAATTTTAACCTCATACTCATGCATTTCATTCATGAAATATTGTGCTTTGAGGAGTTTTTGCATAAAATTGCTCTGTTTTTCAAAAATTTAAGTTTTCCAATTTTTCGATCGATCGAAGCAGTTTCTCGACCGATTGAAAATACGTTAAAATTTTTGGTTAGCTTCTGTCAGACTCAATTGGTATTCGATCGATGCTCGATCGATCGAAACTAAAAAAATTTTAGTTTCTAAGTTTTTGACCAAAATTTTTTTTGCGCATCATTTATGTTTAGGATTCACATGCATTGCATTGTTTTTTTTTTTTGTCCATCTTGCAGTTTTGTAGTCATATCTCTCATTGTTTTCACACATAACATGCATACACTATGCAAAATTTGGTACTCAACTTGATTTAAAAATTGATTGATTAATTTTTGAGTCCTTTGTACTTTCTAGTATATGCTATTTTTTTGTGTTAACTATAGAAAATATTTTTTAAGAGATATGATGGATAATCAATGTGCAAATATTTTCTCTACTCATGCAACTGTTTATGGGTCACATAGTGTCAAGTTTGCATTTATTGAAAGAGAGAATAATTTTCTTCATGTGCATCCTCAACTTAGTTTTTAAGTTTGTTTGTTTATTTTTTGTATTCCCCACCTCCTAATTTTTCCCCAAAACTATTTTTCCCAAAACTTGTTATGTTTTTCCTATTTTTATAGGGGGAGAAAAGTTTTTTTTAACCTTTGTTGTTCTTAGGAGGAGTTGTTGCTCTTCATAGGGGGAGCTGCCTCTATTTTCTATAGAGCTTGAATTTTGTTTTCCCTTTATTCTCTATTTTCTCTTTTCTTTTGTTGCATATGTTTTCTGTTTACTCATTGTTTGAGTTGTCTTTGTCAATACGTGACAAAAAGGTGGAGAAATAGATGAAATGTGAGAATCCTATTTGTTTTGTTTAGGGGGAGTTGAAGTTGTTTTTGAAAGGGGGAGAAAATAAAATATTTGATGTATCTAACTTAGGGGGAGAGTTAGTTTACTTTTGTTTTTATACTGTATTTTATTTTGGTTTACTTGTATTTTTCACATATGCGTTTATGTGTTTGTTGAGTGTTTTAGGAATACACAAGTTAATTTAGTCGTGGCTGCTTTCTACACTTGCAACTGATAGATAGTGGTTAGGTTGAATTGTGTTTAGGGCTTTTTAAATCTGATTGGGCTTTTTGTAACTTTGAGCATTTCATGTTTGTGATGTATTTTGTCACAGATTGCCAAAGGAGGAGATTGTTAGGTTCTAAGACCTTAGGGACTAATGTATTAGAACTTCAATATGTATTGTGTTGGCAAACCATGATCAAAACAGGTGTTTAGTCTTATTTTAGACTTGCTCAAAATATGTATTTTATGTAAAGTTGGAATCAAGTTAACTGCAAAAGTTACTGTGTAAATCTACATGGCTCAATCGATTAAGAATTATACTCGACCGATCAAAAGTCGTGTAAATTATTTTTTCTGCAAAATTGTCAACTTAACCCTAAGCCCGTATGACATGTAGGGTTTTATGTTTTGCCGTACGTATAAAAGGCAGACCCTAACCACGTTTTCTAATGTTGCTCATATTGCTGTTTGTGTGAATCTCTTGTGAGATCTGTGAGGTGCTTGCCTTCATACAAGTTTAGAATTATCAAGAAGGAGATTTCTTCAAGAGCTTGATGATCATTCAGTTACTGCTATAAAAGCTTAAAGATACACAAGCGAGAGTGCTTGTACTTGCTGGTGAATCCAAGAAAGGAGTCTGTGGTCTCGGAGCTTACACGTGGTCGTATCAGTAAGTTTTCTACTGGTGGGTAGCAATAGGATGTTAGTGGTCTAAGTCGCTATTATACAAACTTCAATTCTTTCATAGTGGATTTAGTTTTACTATGAGGATAGCTAGGTTAAATCTTCCCCAAGTTTTTTACCGTCTTGGTTTTCCTAGTTCTTCATATCATTGTATTCTTTTATATTTCCTCTGCTTTGCATGATATGATATATTTGTGTTAACCTAGTTTTGCATAATTTACCTAAGTTAATAACTTAGCTAAATAACTAGGTTAATCTGATTGTTCTATGGGGTCTAAAAACTTAACATAATGCAAACATAACAAAAAGAGGGAGAGAGAGAAGAAGTGACTAAATCACTTGGAGCCATTTTCCTTCCACACCTTGGAAGAATCTTTCTTTTGAGAAAAACCTTGAACCAACTGTGATAGGAAAGAATTGAAATCATTCAAGTTTGAAAGGAATATAAGGGCTTTGAGGAGATCTCCAAGAGGAGAAAGAGAGGACGAAAACTAATTCTAGTTTCCCGACGAAATCATACTATTACTCTATTGAGTGGCTAATCACTTATAGCAATTGAGTTGAGTATGTCCAGCTGAGCCATAGTGATGATAGAGATGTTGCTTCTTCTCTTTGGACTTTTGAGCATTACTCTTATTAGCCCTAGAGTTTGTTATTTCTTTCTTAGTAAGCTTAGGGGTTGCTCCTAATATCGATTTACCGTTATCTATCTTCTCACTAGTTATTACAGTTTTAGCATTATTATTCTCAATATTATTAGCAGGAGAAACAAAAATAGTAGTACTAGAAGAAGCAATATAAGGAGAAGAAAAACCATACCCTAAACCTGTTCAATCGGAGGTCGATTCTTGCATGTTGAGCATCACATCAAGCTTTGCACTTGAGGTCCTCTCCAATTGAGCTCTCACTTAGAACAATTTTGCCTCAAGTTTTTTGGTCTTCTTAGCCAAGAAATTATTCTCAAACCTCAGTTGTCCAATAGTCTAATTTGCTTCATCAAACTTTGTGGAGAGTTGTTCTCATTTAAGCCCCACATCACTGAGCTTCTTGGTGGCCAACCTATACAGCTTCTCATGTTTCTCTAAGACCTTGTACAGCTTTGCATAGGCTATGTGGATGTCATCTTGCTCATCTATCTTCTCAAATTTTGACTCCACCTTGTTTTCTTCTTCATCCACATCTTCTACAATCCTTTCAGTAGGATTGACAATGGCAATAAAGGCATTTAGGATTCCGTCATGCTCATTTTTGAAATCATCCTCAGGTTCGATGTCATTCAAGGTAGCAGCAACTGCCTTGCTTTTCCCAATAGACTTGAGATAAGTGGGACACTCTTGTTTCAGATAATCGAATCCTTGACACCCGAAACACTTGGACCTTAAAGGAACAGTGTACTGACCACCATCCCTAGCATCCTTCTTCCCTTTGTCTTGGCTCTTAAACTATGAAGAATTTGATTGCCTACGGTCCTTGTCGAAGCCATTTGCATTGGCATTCTTCATGAACTTCTTGAACTGTCGGGTGATGTAGGAATTCATTTTAGAATCTTCATCATCGGAAGACTCATCAGTGTCACTGCTCTTGGCCTTCAGTGCCATGCTCTTGCTCTTACTTGACTTCCCGAGTCTAGACAAACCAAACTCATAGGTTTGCAAATTTTCAACAAGCTCTGTCAAAGGAATTTTATCAATATCCTTTGACTCTTCAATCGTAGTGATCTTAGCATGGAATCTCTCGAGCAAAAATCTGATAACTTTTCTGACAATCTTGGGTTTCAGAATGGTTTTCCCAAGATTAAATGCTGAGTTCACTATGTTCTTAAGCTTGGCATAGAACTCATCAAATGACTCATCCTCCTCTATCTTGATTTCTTTGAAGCTAGTAGTGAGCCTCTGAAATTTCAAATCCTTGACAGCCTTGGTTACTTCATAGGTTGTCTGGAAAATGGTTCATACCTCCATTTTAGTTTTAGTGGAGGAGATCTTCTTGAACTCCTCATTTGTGACCGCACTGAATAAAGCATTCAATACCCTACTGTTGAAGTTATCCGCCTTGATCTTTGCATCATCTCAATCAGTCGCTGCTCCCTTCAGCTTGATCCATCTTATCTCTACAGCTTGCCACACCTTCTCATTCAAGGACTGCAAGAAAGCTCTCATGCGTACTTTACAGTATGCATAGTTAGTTCCATCAAATAAAGAAGGTACAATAATTGACTGTCCTCTATCCATGACAAACAAGGGTTAATGGATCTCACAGTAAAGATTAAACCCTAATCAGAGTCTGCCTGCTCTTATACTACTTGATAAGCCAAAAAATGTATTGACCCCTTGTGATAAATTAACCAATTAATTAGCCAAGTGAATTAATTAAGTTCAATTACGTGCAACAAACGTGATAGGACAAACAAATCACCAATTAACTAAATATGTAGCGGAAATTAAATGATACAGTGATTTATTTACGAATGGGGAAAATCTACACAGTAAAAACTCCATCAGATAAATTTTAAGGTCACCACTCTCGAGAATCCACTATTATAAAAACAAGCGGTTACAAGTAAAGGAATCCTAGTACCTTATACCAACCTACAATTGAACCTTTATCCCAATACCTAGTTGGACTTGTTCCATGGTGACAATCTCTCCTTGTATTACATGGCTCCTAATACGTGACTGACCATAGATGTGCGGATCTCAGTACGCGAATTTATCATCAACTTGAAAAGAATGTTGGCTACAAAGTTCTTCTATTCATCAACTGATGAAGATCACGAAATTGCTTGGTCACAAAATCCTATAGTGTACTAACACAGCAGCTTCTTCAAGAACTAGGGCACTAGGCTTCCAGTCACACTTGAGGAATTATGCTCTTATGTAATTGTGCTCTTGGCTGTGCAACCTGATACTGCCCTTAAAATAATCCTTATATGTTAAGGGTTGAGGGTTGTAAGAAAGGAAAGCCCAAACACATATTCACGAATTGGATGAAAATTAGAATTTAAAATCTATTTTTCATAAACCTCGATAGATACCTTATCTGTCGGGCAGCTCTTGAGTCTCAGACTTAAACAGCTCTTTTAAACCTCAATAGATGCTAGCTATCGAGTTTTAATAAATTGCACTTCTTCACTTGTTTCTTGGATAGACTTGCATGGTTTTAACACTTAAACTTAAAACCTTGTTTCTTGAAGCATTAAACACATCCTAGATCTACCTAATTACAAGTAAAGTGTTTTTTGTCAAAGGATTAGCCAATACATAAAATGTTGACATATGTTCCTAACATCCAATCACATATGTCCTAACTTGGTTGAAGAACATGGGTTTTTGTATTTTTTGATAATATTGATTTATGGGTTTTGTTGAGAATGATGATATAATGCTTGCTTTTCATGTTCTTGTCAAGATTATTACTTGCTCATGCATTATACAATGTTTTGTGTTGTGGTGTGCATACCATTTTGTTGATAAAATATCTATTTAGATGTTTTTGTTTATAACTTTGGAATGAGTTGAGTACAAAATTTAGGGATAATCATGTTTCTATGTTTGGAACAACTAAGGGTTATATGGTTCATAGTTTACCCCTTGCTTAATTTCATTCCTCTTTTATGCACATTTTTTTCATTTGGTGCACACACACACAATCTTTGACATGTTAAGTGACTAATGCTAGGATTATTTCATGATTTGATGTTTAGCATCTTCCCTTGTCAATTTTTTTGAATTGCTCTTTAAATTTTAGTTTTTAGGGTTTAATTCGCAATTTATATTTTTGGTACTAACTTGTTGCTAATCAAGTTTATTGCCATTTGTTTTCATCTTGCTCTTTGCTATTTCATGATCTCTACTTGAAGATGTCTCCTTTCAAAAAGTCAGCAATCAAAGGAAGCAGTAGCAAAGGGAAGGAACCAGTCATTGACCTTAGTAGTTTCTTCCCTAAGTCAAAGAAAACTCAATCTTCAGCTAGAGTTTTCGATGGCACCCGATTTAGATCCTAAATCGCATTTCAAGCATATTTAAGCTATTTCAAAAGTGCACCCATGGTAATTGAACGGGTTTTTGAGCAAGCTACTCTTCTTGATACAAACATTCTTAAATGGTTCACTTCTAAGGATTGGAACTACCTTCTATCGAATCTTGATGATCCTTATGAAGAGCTTGTGAAAGAGTATTTTGTGAATGCACTCTTTGATAGGGAAGAGCTACAATGTTGGGTGAAAGGAAAGGACTTTATTATAATGCTTTCATATCTTGCTCTCATTCTAAATATCAGCCAACCAGTGTTTGCAAAACCATTGGTGTATGATAAGATGGATCTGGATCTTGAAATTTTTCACAACGCTTTTAGAGAAAATTTGGATGTGTCTTCAATGGGAAATCAATTGGTCTGTCATCTTTATCTCTCGAGTTGAGGTTGCTCACAACAATAACGTTTGATAATCTCTATCCTCTCTCAAGCACCAGATATATGAATCTTAGTCGGGCTCTATTTCTTCATGACTTGATTACTAATGAAGAAATTGATGTATGCTCTCATATCTTTTACATTTTGATCAAAACTGCTGAGAGGATAACCTCTAGGAACTATCTTCCATTTTGCTACCTCATCACGAAGATATTAAAGTTAAAAGGAGTACCCACAATGGAAGATGAGTATCCTCAATCTAAGCAAGACCAATCAACATTAGCACTCTTAATGCTATAATAGGCCATAGCTGAAAGAATGTCAAGCAAGAGAGTAATGCTCCTCAAGGTGATACAAGCTTTAGCTCACACTCCTATGATGAGAAGTTGGACAACATCATGGCTTTCGTGCAAGACATTAGCACAAAATTATCCGACCTCACATCTATCATGCACTCTTAGCACACCCGATTTGAAAAAAAAGTTTACCTCTCTCCAAATTCAATTGGATCAAATCCAAAGGAAGGTAGAAGAAGATGATGACTAGCATTCCATGACAAAAAGGGGGAGAGCTATGATAGGGGAAGAGAGCTAAGTCAAAGGCAGAGCAAGCAATGCAAAAGCAAGTAATCAAACAACAAGCTCTTCCAGTTTTTCTTTGTTGCTATTACTAGTCTATGTTCATATTTCATATTTTAAGCTTATGTTGTGTGCTTGACTATGTTATGATAGTTTTATGTACCCTTGCTTATGTAGCTTAGTACTTTTAATTAATGTTTTGCATTTTCTTTAGTACTCTTGTGCCCTTGTGGGATCTTGTATCCTTGATGCAATTTAAACCTAATGCTTCTTGCCTTAGTGTTGTTGCATCAGCTAAGCGTTGGACATAAAAATGATACTTTGCATTAAGCTTATTTGCTTGCATGCCTAGACATTCATTCACCATTTGAATGTTCATTGTAGTCACTATTTACAGTGTTTGCTCTTGAATGGTCAAGTTATGCTTCATTATCATATTCATACTTGCTTGATCATATTGTGCTTACTCTATATGCATTCTAAGTTTTCCGCTTACAATGAACTTAATGAGTGCATTTTGTGATATTGTTTTTAGGAGACTTGTTCATATGGTTCAAGAGCTTCACAGATTTAGAATTAGGTGTGAGTGAGTTTTGGCAACTATTCCTAACTCACATTTTTAAGTCTAGAGTCTATTTTAGGGTTTTGTCATAAAATAGCCAAAGGGAGAGATTGTAAAGTTGAATTTATTCAACTATGTGTTGGCTTTATTCCATGCTAAATTTGATTGTAATTTAGCATTTAGAAACCCTGTATTTAGGTGATAATAATGTAAGGGTTGTGTGTGAGAGAGTGTGAAGATTTGATCAAGAGTGTGCAACAAGAAGGTGACTCATAACTAGAACTCACGAGTGGTGACTTGCCAAAATGAAGCACATGTATGAAGCATGCAAGAAGATTAAGAGTCAGGACAGCTGGATCATTACAAAACAAAAAGTACAGTCTGGCCTAGTCTGGTAACTGGCAACTGGAACTCGCGACTCATCTCAATCGCGAGTGACTCGCCAGTGCATGTTGTTTTGCTGAAAAATGACCTTTCACATTCAATCTCATACCCTATTATAAATACCCTTATACCCACAAAATATAGAGAGCTTCTAAAGAGAAGTTTTAAAGAGAAGCCCTAGAGAAAAACTAGATTAATTCATCCACAATCTTATACATTTGATTCTCCAAATTCCTCCACTCTCACCCTCTCCATTGTCATACCCATGATAGGATTATAAACCAAATCCTTACCTCACCAAATTCAGTATAGTGAGAAGGTTCTTGGTGTTTGGGAAGCAGTTCAAGAGAGAACCAGTTCATATTAGTTGATGCAATGGGCTAATTACGAGATCCGAAAAGTTAAAGAAGACACGGTTCGGCGTAACCTTGTTGGAGCAAGAAGCTTAGAGGGCTTAAGTGCATTAGGTAGATTAGGCTTGGAGGGTCTATTACTATTCATGTATCCCAAATGATTTTCTAGTAGATCATTTCCCGCTTGGAGGGGAGTAGAGAGATTTTTCGTTGAGTTTTTTGGTTTTCTCTTTGATAACATCTACTAGTGTTATCTTGTGTTTGCATCTCTCTTTCCCTTACTCTTAGCTTTTAATTTCTACTGGTTGTGATTAATCAATGACTTAGAGTAGTTTGATAATTTGAGTATTGATTATATTTCATATTCCGCACACATTATTTGAATATAAGCTTGTATTGGAAAATTTGTATTTAATTGGTGGTTTAAACATTCACAAGTGTTTTATGCAATGAGTGAGTTTTCAGTCTAATTTTGGTAATTTGGTGATATCACCATCTAATTTTCTTAGTTAATTTGTTAGTTTGACTTAAATTTATGCCATGTTTAGGTCATGCCTAGTGCATTTTTTTAATTTTTTGGCTTTGAGGAGTGGCTTGGAATAATTTTTTCACTCATTTATCATGATAGATGTGTAAGTTGGCTGAACTTTAGAATTTATGTTCAAACTTTAATAGTAGGATTTCTATAGTTTTCTATATAATCTTAAGAATTTATGTTTTTTTAAATCCACATCAGATTGCCACTCAAGAGTCATACTACTTAGAACTCGAGTTTGATGGGCTCAAATTTGCCAAACTCGAGTTCTTAAAATGTTCTATTCTCTTAAAATTTTTCTTAAAAAGTGCTATTTGGCAAATCTTGCCAATAATCACACAACTTTCACGGATAGATATAGCCTTGAAAATTAGTAAGCAGAAAGATATATTCAATATAATGGGAAAGTATAATAAAAATTTTTGAATATCCAAAGGTTAATTTAATCGAAATTCAATGAATGAAGTACTACAAAACTAGAAAGTAAACATAGCATATGATCTTCCTGTTTAATATTTATATCACTGCCATGATAAGTAACAAAGCAGAGGGCGGCGAATTCAAGGTGTAGAGATTCAAGAGGATCCGTATCAGTTCATCAAAAAATAAAAAAGAGGATCAGCATAAGATGGCCAAGTAGTAAAAAGATGTAGAAATTCAAGAGCATCAGTATAAGCGCCCAAGTTGTCAAGTAGTTGTATAAAAAAGTAAGATGAAGAGATTAAAGAGTACCAGCGCCGTGACACAGAGTTATACTTCGACTTCAACACACATGTTATTGGCACACAACACAGAATTTCAAGCAATAGATCGTCAGGAAGATCGTCCAAATTGGTCTTCCTTGTGTTTGTGCGATTGGTTTTGGAAGGCATGGCATCTGTTGACATGTAATGGGTTGTGGGCTTTAAGCCCACCTTGTTTATTTTTATAGCATACATATTTATACTACACTCTTACTTGTACTACATACATCTGCCTCCTATATAAAGACAGTCATGTATACTCTTTTATCAGTAAAATACAATATTATTTATTCTGTATTTTAACATAGTATCAGAGTCACTACTCCGACTTTTCTCTTAGCAGTATTGTCTCTCTTGGTGTTACTCCACTCTTATCGCTTCCACAACAGACACTGCAACCACTCACTGTTGAACCTCCGACATCTCTCAACCTTCGTCCTTGGGTTCCGGGCCTGCAGCTGCAGTCATTAAGGAGTCTCATACCACATAGACCACTGCACTTACCGTCTTCGCCATGTATCTTGCTCCAATAATTTTTTGTAGGTACCACAATGATCGTCTCACCCCCGATCTACTCAATCATGGAAATCTCGCAGTCATTGGAGCTCGCACGCGCCGCCCAAAGAAGCTGCGCCTCAATCATGTGCCTCACATGCAGGCCACTATTCCTATTGATGTCATCAATTACATCATCACTACCACGTTAGCCCTAGCTAACATCATCATCGCCACGTCATCTGTTCATGTTAGCATCCAGTCATCTACTAACGTCATCTTCATTGACCGTTGAGCAGCATTGACTATGATTGTTGACCAGGTGATGACTTTGACCAAAGGTTGACTTTTTATCTAGAGTTGACTTTGGCAGTCCAGGTTCTCCTTACCTAGTTTTTCGCATAGATTTCATTTTTGCAGTCTGTTTTTTCATATTGTGTCTCTAAATGGATAAAAATGATATTTTTCTTCCTCGCCCCCATCAATACTATATTAGAAGGAAATAAAAATTACTTATCTTGGTCTCAAGTTATGCGCAATTTTCTTAAAGGTCACATGCTTTGGAAATATTGTGCTAGTACAATCACTATTCCTGTCAAGGGGGCAACTAAAGAAGATACTACATTCATCAATCGCATGATTGAGTGAGATAGTCATAACCATATGATCCTCACTTGGATTCAAAACACTTCCATTTCCTCCATCTCCAATCTGTTGGGTAGCTTTGATGATGAAAAATCTGCATGGGATATTTTGGCGAAATGATACTCAACTTTCATGGACCCATGAAATATCAGCTAGTGGTTGAGTTGAATCAGCTTAGGCAAGAACTAGGATAATTTATCAATGACTACTATGACCAACTTCGCTTCATTTGGGACCAAATTGACTTCTTTGATCCAACTTGGGCATGCTTGAAGGATGCTTAGCAATATGCTACTATTCAAGATGAATTTCATCTCCATTAATTCCTGATGTCACTTCACAAGGACTATGAGCCCATCCTATGTCAGCTTCTTAATCGCAGTCCTCTTCCCTCTCTTGATACTGCTATAAATGAGCTGGTTAGAGAAGAAGCTCGTCTTGCAACCCTTCAAGCCCAAAATAAGCTTAATGTTCTGGCTATTGCTCCTTCTGCTCCACCCATAGAGCAACCTCCGGAATTAGGGTTTGATACCTCTAGCTCTAGCAATCGTAGCAAATAGACCAACAAAAAGTACTGCAACTATTGCAAGCATCCTAGCCACACTATTGAGACTTGTTACCATCGCAAAAAATCTACTATTGTTGTTGCTAATACTGAGTCTCCTCTTCCAATGCCTTTTGTCTCAACTGAGTCCAGTCTTCTGGATCCACTATCAACCTCTCCTCCACTGAACTACAGGACATTATAGTTTAGGCTATTTGTATGGCTGGTAATGCATCTCTTTCCACTGCTCTCTCAGTTTTACTTAGTAAGTCTCACTCTTGACTTTTTGATTTTTCCTATTGCAGTCACATGGCATCTCACTCGTCCTTATTCTTCAAACTTGAACCTGCACCACATCCTCTTAATATTCATATAGCCGATGGTTCCACCATGCATGGCAATAGTCTAGGTTTTGTTTCGACCTCCAACCTCTCAGTTCCTATGGTCTTCCATGTACCTAACCTATCCTATAATTTATGCTCTATGGGACAATTAGCTGAACTAGGATATCGCCTTATTTTTTACTATACTAGGTATATTGTGCAGGATCCAAGGATGGGGTAGGAGCTTGGAACCGGTCCTAGAGTTAGGTATATATTTCCCATGGACAATCTTCATCTTCCACTAGTTGCTCTTGTTTCTATTGCCGCTGCAGTCATTGTGGTTTCTTCCTTACCTTTTCTCGTACTTTGGCATTCTCGTCTTGGGCATGCACCATCTTCTCGAATACAACAGTTAGCTTTTAGGGGTCTGTTAGGTTCTATGTCCAAAGACAGTTTTGATTGTACTTTATGCCAATTAGGAAAACAGCTGGCTTTGCCTTTCAATAATAATGAATCTATCTCTAATAGTATTGAGTTAACTCATTTTGAAGTGAAGGGACCTTATCCTGTTGCTAATATTGGTGGATCTTGATATTTTGTTGTTGTTATTGATGATTATTCTCGTTATAGTTGGATTTTTCCTATGAAATCTCGTTTTGAATTATTACCAATCTACAATAACTTTGCAAAAATGGTTGAAACACAATTCTCCAAATGTATCAAAATTTTTCAATTTGATAATGCTCTTGAATATACTCAATATGCTTTTCAAACTCTGTTGCATTCTTATGGCATTATACATCACCTAACTTGTCTGGGTATCCCTCAGCAAAATGGTCGAACCAAACAAAAACTTCACCATATTCTTAACACTATTCATGCCCTTATTCTTTCTTCCAAAGTTCCTGCCCCATTTTAGGGTGAAGTTGTTCTTCATGTTGTTCATGCTATTAATCGCATTCCAAGCACTGTCATCCATAATCAAACTCCATATGAACGCTTTCTTGGGTCACCCCTTGATTATCATCACCTACGCTCCTTCAGTTCTGCTTATTTCATTCTTCTTTAGCCTATGACAAAACTCAAAAGGGGTATCGGTGTTATGATCCTATCTTTCATTGTCTTCGTGCTTCCCGTAATGTTGTCTTCTAGGAACACCGCTCATTTGTTGAACTCTCTCACTTTCACTCTTCCTTGACTACCTCCTCTGTTTTAGATGAGTCAGATGCTCCTTCTACAAATACTCTTGATCCTCTTTTGGACTCCTTTATCTAACCACTAGATATTTTTTATGCTTCTTTTGGATCACCCTCAAATGAACAAGTGGAAGATGAACAAGTCGATGCCGAGCTACCCTACTTTAAGCTTGGGACCCCTGCTCCTCCTCCGCTTGAAGATCTTTCACAAGACATTCCACCTTGTCACTCAACCTAGGTAAGATCCATTCCTATACATTTACTTGACTATCGTTGTTACACTGCCCTTGCTACACTCCACGAGCCTCACACCTATCGTGAGGCCTCCACTGACCCTTTATGGAAGATTGTGATGAAAAAGGAACTTGATACATTATCTAAAAACCATACTGGAATTTGGTTACTCTCCCTCCTGGACAGTCTGTGGTTGGTTGTAAGTGGATTTACAAGACTAAAACTCACTCTGATGGGTCCATTGAGCACTATGAGACTCATCTTGTTAAAAAAAGGTTTTACACAGGAGTATGGGATTGATTATGAAGAGACATTTGCTCTAGTTGCTCATATCTCATCTGTTCGTGCCCTCTTAGTTGTTTCCGCTGCTAGTAAATGAAACCTTTTTTAGATGGATGTCAAAAATATCTTCCTTAATAGGGATTTAAGAGAAGAAATTTATATCCAACCTCCTCCTGGTCTCTCTATTGAATCAAACATGATTTGTCACCTTCGACGTATACTTTATGGTCTTAAACAAGCTTTATGAGCTTGATTTACCAAGTTCAGCTCCACCATCTTTCGCTTGGGTTACACTATCAGTCCTTATGATTTTACCTTATTTCTTCAACACACTAACAAAGGCACCATTTTGTTTCTCCTATATGTGGATGATAAGATCATAACTGATGATGACCTCAGTGGTATTCAAGAACTAGGATTTTCTCAATTAGTAGTTTGAGATGAAAGATCTTGGACATCTCGGCTATTTCTTGGGTCTTAAAATCACTCATTTCACAGATATTCTTTATATTACTCAAGCCAAGTATGCTTCTGAATTTTTGTCTCGAGTTGGACTTATTGATAGCAAGACTGTTGACACTCTGGTTAAACTTAATGCGCATCTGACTCTCCTTGGGGGAGGGGGAATCATTGTCTAATCCCTCTCTTTACAGACGATTGGTTGGCAGCCTAGTTTATCTTATTGTCACTCGTCTAAACATTTCCTATGTTATTCACCAGGTGGACCAGCATTTGTCTGCTCCACAATCAACTTACTATGCTACTATTTTACACATTCTTCGATACTTGAAGGGCACTCTCTTTCATGGCCTTTTTCACTCAGCTCAGTCTCCTCTTGTTCTACGTGCAATCTTTGATGCTGATTGGGTAGGAGATCTCGTTGATCACAGGTCCACCACTATTTATTGCTTTCTCCTTAGTTCTTCTCTGATTTCTTGGCAAAATAAGAAACAAACCCTTGTGGCCCGCTCTAGTATTAATACAAAATATCGTACCCTTACTAATACCACATCTGAGCTCCTTTGGTTACGATAGCTTTTTAAGGACTTAGGTGTGTCTACATTCTCTGTTACTCCTCTTTATTGTGACAACTAAAGTGTCATTCAAATTGCTCACAATGATGTCTTCCATGAACGGACTAAACACATTGAGATCGATTGTCATTTTATCCATTATCATCTTGTCCATAGTACTCTCAAGCTTTTCTCAGTCTCTTCCAAAGATCAACTTGTATATATCTTCACTAAATCACATCCTAAGGAATGCCTTCATGTTTTGGTTGACGACCTCAAATTGGTCTCACACCCACCTTGAATTTGAGAGAGGCTATTAACGTGTAATGGGTTGTGGGTTTTAGACCCACCTTATTTACTTGTATAGCACACATACTGGTATTACACACATATGTCTCTTGTATAAAGGCACTCATTTATACTCTTTTATTGGTGAAATACAATACTTTTCATTCTGTGTCTCCTATATAAAGGCACTTATTTATAATACTGGCCCATGGTCACAGATAAGATCAGAGATTAAGGTTGAGGTTTGATAGTAGCGTTTAAGTATTGTTTTTCAGTTTTTAGTGTTGTGAAAATACGTGCTTGAATGTTGTAAAAACTAGTCGTGACCCCACGCATTGCCCGAGAATATCTAATTATTTTGAAATAAAATGTAATATATAATTTAACACATCCTAAATTGATATATAGGGCCCGTTTGGTAGTAGTGTTTAAATATTATTGTTCAGTTTTCAGTTTTGTGAATATACGTGTTTGAGTGTTATAAAAATACGTACCAGAAGTGTTATTGTTATTCAAATACTGAAAATTGGTGTTTAAAAGTCACTACTTAACTGACCAGTAGTTGCCCTAGTATTAATATTTTTTCTACCGTGGACTCTTTTACTTTTACTATGGGCCGAAAAATATGGGTATAAAGGACGAAAAGTTGGGTCAGTTTCAAAAGAGTTGTGTCGTGTGGTCCTTTAAAAGGACCAAAAAATATGCAAGCATATATTAATATTAAAAACAAATTAATATATTCCCTTCCTATTTTTTACAACAAATAAAGCAAATTAATATATATTAAAACAAATCAAATTCTTGGAATAAACCTTCAATGATCTTTTACACTTTCTAAAACCCTTTCATATGTTTGTCATCAAATTGGTATAAAATATCCACTTACAACAATCATTGCATTTTGAATAGCAAGACCAACAATCAAGACTTCTTCTCTGAGATCTTAGGACAAGCCAAGGAAGAATAGAAGGATAGCGGTGACATGGCCTTACGAGGTTTTGAGTCCTTACGAAGCCAGATCACAAATTCATCTTCAATACAACCCAGCTAGCTAGCTTTTGGGTCAGGAAAAAACCTTGCTACCTGCTATTGTTTGAGTCTCCCAAAATATTCGGGTAGGGTTTGGGTATACCCTACCCAAACCTGGTCATGGCCATCCCTAGTTAGAGATTGAACAAATCTGCTCATTCCTAAAAGAGAAAAGATGATATATAAATATATATATATATATATATATATATATATATATGAGAAAAAGATAATATACGTCAAATATAATGAAGTGTGTGTTATGGACTTGAAGCCACAAGGAATCAACTGACGAGGGTAGTGGCCTAGACCCTAGTGGGTGGACATCAAACACGTGAGATACGTCTGAAAGCTGTAAGTCACGCACAAGGAAAAATTCCTAGGGCACTAAAATTTATTTATATATATATTGGCATGCAAAAACCACTTAATTGATTATCTTTTTTTTTTTTAGAATTGATTATGAAATTTCACATATTAAAAATAGGAAAAAAAAGTAAACGGTTGCCCTAAGGACATTGGTTTATTAAATATCTTTAGAAATCCTTTATGAAAAAAAAACTATTGTCTTTTCTTACAACTGTTTATATTTCTCATGAAAGTTGTATTAAAACTTTTTCAAAATTGTGCGTTAACAAATGTCTAAGGGTGGTCACAGTCCACAATTCCATGTTTTACCATAGGTGTGATTCCCTACTCACACCTCTATGTTACTTGACCCCCATCAATTATATGGATAGTAACACCTATGTTAGTTATGTACCATAAGTAAAAAAAAAAAACTTATGTTAGTGGTGGGCCTAATCTAGAGGATTAGTAAAAATTTGTCATATCAATCATTTGTAAAAATAATGTAAAATAATTTGTAATTGTAATATCACTCGTATGTCAAATAAGAGCATCCGCATCAATTAATGTAAAATGATATAAATGCAAAATTTTGCCCAATCAAAGAAAAATTACCCACATTGGTTTTTCTAAAATTTTGTATATCTTGTCCAAAACTACTATTCCAGTGTAAATTAAAGCAGCAACTATTCATATATAAAAACATATTTATTAATTTCTCAATTTACCTTTTTAGTTGGTGTGTATGAGAGAGAGTAATATGGGTAACTTTTATGATATATCCATATTAAAATAATAAAAACAATTGTAATCTATAATTTAATGTCAGTATTTTTTTAACAGAGATTTAGTTTAAAAAAAATATAGAAGAGCAATTTTTTATGTTAAAATAGGCCGAAGGTTTTTCACCAATGAATGTTCACCATCTAAAATCACTCTTCTCGTGCTAGCCTCCAACCAACACCTTTTGTACAGGTTCTCTCTTTGTAAGTTTTTGTGAAAAATAAATAAAAAAAAAAAATATATATATATATATATATATATATATATCAAGAGAGATTCTCTTCTGACAGGTGCCATGATATTCTCCATCTGTATATCAGTATACGTCATTTGCCAAGTGTAGAATACAGAAGAATATTCTCCTCCCGTCACTCATTTCATATAATATGATTATTTATTCATACCAAAAAGCATTCCCAACTTTTTTGAATGTTCTTCCTAAAAAAAATTGAATGTACTTTTCAAATGTGGTATAATAAAACAAATGTGTAGTGTAACCCTATCAGGTGAAAATGTTAAGATTCCTAAATAATTTGGTTTAACTTTTGCAGTTAACAGTTGAATGTTGATATGAACAATGTGATTTAGTTTTGGTCAATAATAATGTAACAAGCCTAAGCTAAGATTTTTTCATCTGAAAAAAAAAAGTTATCCATAGAAATTAAAGAACCATGTATATAAATTGATGTGATGATGTCGATCAATGAGGATAACAAAAACAAGAACGGATTGTTGTATGACTCATAATCTAACCAATTCAAAAATACTTTCCTTCTTGCCAATCAATACTTACTAGTTCGAGCACTTTCATCAGCTTATGCAAAAAAAAAAAAAATTGCATCATCAAAAGGCTCCTTTTTTTTAGTTTCTATTTTTTTTATGTATCAATCTTACAATATATGCTCTACATCACATTCTTCATTTTGCAATTCACTACATTAAAACAATACATTTTTTTTACACTACAGCATATTAACTTTTTTTTACACAATGGCAAAATTATGTATCTTTGAAAAATATGGTAGCAAGTTTTAAATTTTGGATGCAAAATGAATACACGGTGGGTATTTTTGGTCTCAAATTCTGCATAATATAATGGTACCTGGCAGTTTCATGTTTGTGAGTTTAAGGAGTTTGCTTGGGACCAACGTATGCTGAGTTGCTGGTGAGTTGGACTGGTTTAATCCAATCATTGCCAATCTAGGACGGACTAGACCCAAAGTCTACGATCCCACTAAGGTTTGAGTTTAAAATTTAAAAGTGATAGTTTTATTTTAGGCGAAAATGCATTTTTGATCTCTTCATTTGCGGCCGATTCTCGATTTGGTCTCTAAATTGATTTGCTCCTAGGTCAGTCATTGATTTCAGAAAATCGATTCTATTTTGGTCCGTGCTATCAACCTAGTAACAGAAAAATCAGACATGGCAAATGAAATGCACTGCTAGCATATTATATGCTGACATGGCTAATAAAATAAACCACATTAACATGCCATGTCAACATCTGATTTTTTTAAAAAAAATAATCAATTTTAACAAAATTAAAAATACATAAAAAATACATAGAAATACATAGATTTATATTTGAACATGAATACACAAAAATATAAACCCAAATTACAAGAACTCAAGAAGAAAAAAATATCTGGGCATTCGACATCTTTCCAAGAAAATTTCCTTCAAACCAAACACTGTTAAATTCACATCTAAAAAGTCAATGCCTAAAATTTTCATCACAACATTTTCTTTCCACCCAAAACTAAAAAATTTCTTATGAAGCAAACATACACACACAAACCCAGTCGATTTAGCTCACAATAACAACAAGCCCAACCAACCTTATAAATTTTCCTTGAACAATCATCAACATTTTCCCCAAGAAGTTAAGATTTTCTTTCAAACCAAACACTAAAATAACTCATACTTAACAAAAAAAATATAAACACAAACTCAGCCACCATCTCCACTAATCAAACCCATAAATTTTCACCCAAACCCAAAAATTCAAACCCAAACTTAGAAATTTTCTTTCCACTCAAACCCAAAAATTTCTTATGAAACAAACAAAAACACAAAACCAATGAATGACCAACACCCATGAAAACATAGAAAAATCCAACCACCACCTCCACTAATCAAACCCACCACCACACCACTTATCAAACAATCAAGAGAGAGAGTCGAGTTTAGAGAGAGAGAAAGTCAGAGATTAAGAGAAAAACAACCCACCACCACCAACACCACCAGTAAGAGAGAAAAAGAGAGAGGGTGAGTTAGAGAGAGAGATCTAAACTTGCTTTTGAAGAGAGAGAGAGAGAGAGTTATGAATCATTTGTGAGTAGGGTTGTCCACGGGCTGGTTCGAGTTGCGTTTGTGCCCAACTCGAAATCGACCCAATCACTTCGGGTTTCTCATGCCTAGACCCACCGCTGTCCAATGAAAAGAGTCAATTTAGGTGGTCGGATTTTCATCGGGTATAGATTGGTCCTCGATCGGTTTTGGGTTGTGAGAAAAAAAAGTCAGATTTTGCCAAAAGCCGTCGGATTTGGTGAGACCTGACCAGATCTTGACGAGATCTCAGCGAATCTCGAAGAGATCAGGCCAATCTCGATGAGATCTGGTCAGATCTCGATGAGATCTCAGCATATCTCGAAGATCAAATAAGTTTTGATTATTTTTTGGTCAAATGTGTTCTTGTTTTCTCAACAAATCGGACGGAAAATCGGTGACATTTCTCACAGATACGGTTTGGTCGGTTGAAAATCGGTTTCTCAGCCTCAAACCCACTAACCAACCTGCCTTTTTGGGTTCAGGGGGCAGAGACCCGCCACCGACCCATCACCGACGTCAGGTTGGCCGGTTCTCGAGCCGGATCGAACTGTTTTTATGGGTGGGTCGGGTCTCAGTTTTGTTTGGACACCCCTATTTGTGAGTTTGGATTTTGTTTTGGGTTTGTGGGGGGTTTTCAAATTTTTTTTTTTAATTTTAATTTTGTGTCCAAAAATTGATATATGTGTTTGTTTCTCAAGAAAGTTCAAGAATATTTAAGAAAGCTGCTTTTAATTTTTTCCTCAATCTTTAAAACTGAAAAATAAAATTTTTTTTGAATTAAATTTAAATTGAAAATAAAAATTATTTTTATTTTTATAGTTTAGAAAATACTTACATGGCTTTTTTTAATTGAGAAAATGCTGATGTGGCATTTAAAAAAATGTCAAATAAAATATTTTAGTATTATTTTATTAGCCACATTAGCATATAATATGCCAACAGTGCACTCCATCTATCACTTCTCATTTTTCTGTTATTAGGTTGACAACAAGAACCAAAATAGAATCGATTTTTTGAAATTAGGGATTGAGCAAAATCAATTTAAGAACCAAATCAAGAATCGGCCTCCTCCTCAAAAATTAAAAAAAAAAAAATCAAGAATCGGCCTAAAATGTAGAGACCAAAAGTACATTTTTGTGTTTATTTTATGACTCTGTAGACATTATGAACAAGTGGGTTCCATGCCCAAACTGTGAAAAAAAAAAAACTAAAATAATACCACTTACTTAGAGAGAGAGAGAAAAAAAATTTCTATTAACTCGTGTACGAAGTACAAACCTAAGCATTAATTGGAGGACGTCTTTTTTATTTTCATCAAACTTCAAATTTGAAAACTACTGGATTTTCTCACACATTCCACTCCACTATGAAAAGTGGCCATGTTTTTTTTTAATTATTTAATTACGAGATTAACATTCCTAATCACTGTGCTCAGTTTTAATTTTAATCATATGCACTACAAAAGCATGCTATAGCCACATTTTTTGGACCTATAGCCGCGTTTTAAAAACGCGGCTATAGAACCTTTTTTTTTGTAGTGATGGTTCTGGTTGATGAAGGATGTGCAGGTGTTGTTAACTTTGAAACTGCCATTACATTAGCAAAAATGAAATGAAATGAAGGGATAAACAAATGAGCGGCCTTTTAAATCACGAAAACACTTGAGGACAAAACAAGTTGAGAACAAGTTAAAAGTTCTAATCCGTATTGAAATGTGTTTATTAGGCCAAAAACGTGACGTTTTTGGCTCATTTCTTTAAATAAATTTTATAAGAGCAATTCAACTTGTATTAATTATTGCCTGAATAGGTTGAAATGTGATTACAACTTGATCAAAATGACCATTTTTTTCACCCGAACCCAATCGAACCTACATGTATTGCCATGTCTATATCTCATCCCACTCCTAGGTTTTTCATTATTCTTTAAGGTATTTTGGTCATTTTAAGAGTTTTGAGGTTATTTTAGTAATTTTTTAGATTTAGGGGTATTATGGTCATTCTAGTTTTTTCAGGAGTATGTTTGTCATTTTAGAGGTTTTAGGTTATTTTCATTATTTTAGAAGTTTCATTGTATTTTTGCTCATTTTAGAGGTTTTTGGAGTATTTTTGTTATTTAAGAGGTTTTAAGGTTGTTTTGGTCATTTTTGAGGTTTAAGGGTATTTTGGTCAATTTGGTGTTTTTTTTTTTGGGGGCACGGGGGGGGGGGGGGGGGGGGTGAGGGGGGAGAGGGGTTTGGTCATTTTTGGATATTTTGGTGACATTTTGGTTAATTTGGCGATTCCAATGGTATTTTGGTTATTTTAAAGGTTTTGGGGGCATTTTGGACATTGCAGTGCATTTTAGTCATTTTGGTGGTTCCCAAAGTATTTTTTTCATTTTAGACGTTTTTTTGGGTATTTTAGTCATTTTCATGAGTAAAATAAAATTTATTAGTGTGGGCAATTTTGTCAATTCGATAAACTATTATATCCTTGCCAATAAGTAATGTAAGATTACACAAATTTAAGAATGTGATGTGATATATATTGTAATTTTAAAAAAATTCAAATGAACCAAACACATTAGTGTGACATTAGTAGTGTGCATCACATCAACATCACATTATCAAATGCTCACTAAGTAATTTGCTACATGACTTACCAAATGGTAAATATATGTTTTTCACAAAAAAAAATAATAATAATAATGTGAAAAATACTAGTCAACCTAACCTGCAACCCGATTAACTCAACTTGTTTACAACATGCTTAAAATGGACAGTTTTTTTACCCAAATCCGACTTGACTCGCCAGTTTTGCCACATTTACATCTCATCACACCCCTAAATTTTCATTACTTTTCTCTTAATATTACTATATATTAGCCTCATAGGACATGTAATAATGTTTTTGTTAGGTGTTATACTTTTTCATTTATCACAATTTAACGTCTACATATTTGTAAATTAATACTACACATAATATTAATATACGAACGTTTAAACCTCAAATTGAGAAAAATAAAAAAATTATAACACTAAACGTAAAAATATGAAGAAAAAGAATCATAGATAGTTTAGAAGAATGAACTATCTATCAAATGCGAAAAAAGAGTGTTTGTTTTGTTTTTTTTTTTTTGAGAAGTGAGTGTTTGTTTTGTTTTAAGTGTTTGGGTTTTGAGGGAAACGTGAGAAGGAGTTGGGTGGTCTCCGTACTGAGAGCTGAGGTAATTTGCTATTTAACAAACAATTTAGTTAGTTATTAAGTTTGCAAAACAATTTTGTAAACTAGCATCTCAAGACTTGGATACACCTGAGTTGTTAGTTTGCTAATATATTTTTTGAAACTGATCCAAGGTTCCAAACCAAGGGTTTTCTTGTATATTTTTTTTCCCCTAGTTTAACCAACGCCTTTGAAGTTTGGACGCACCGTTTTGGATGCTCATAAATTCACAAATTTTTCTGTTGGGCATTGCTATGCCGCCATCGTTGAGTCTGCGAGCGCTGCACTATCATCAACAGGGAATTGGATTGTGTAACCGCCACGCCACCAACAGCTGATAGTTTGAATTATTTGTTGGAGGCTTTGATTGGGACCAATAAGGTTGAGTCTGCTTTGGATCAGTTTAGAAGAATGAACAAGAAAGGATGCAATCCTAATAGCAGGACCTTTGAGATAGTCATAAAGGGTCTTGTTGAGAAAGACCGAGCGGATGAAGCTGTTAATGTTTTAGATGAAATGTTTGAACTTGAGTATCAGCCTGATTTGAGTTTTTATACCTGTACGGTACCTTTATTTTGTAGGGAAAATAAGCCAGGAGAGGGGATTAGGTTATTTAGATTAATGAGGGGATTAAGTTTATTTGTTAAGAAAACATTTAAAGATGAAAAGTAACCCCCAAAAATAAAATAAAAAATGTCTATTCAATATAAGTTGCTTTTGCAGGTAAAATAATTCTTCATCGCGCCTTAAGTATTTTTGAGATAGTAAAATACAGTAATCACAAATTATAATTGATGCAAATTATTAATTTTTTCTCAAAAAAAATAGAAGAGCCTCTAAGAAGCATGTGATAATTACAGTATATTCTCTTATATTTTTTTGTTAAAGGTTAGTAATTTGCATTCATTATAAATTAAGATTATTACATTTTTTAATCACAAAAATACTTAAGGAGTGTGATGAGTGTTATGTGTTTGTACCAAATATTAAAATTAGAAAGGTGTTACATTCACAACAAATCATAGATAATTAGTTGTTATTGGTTAAAATTTAAATCTAACTCTAAGATTACTTTTTAACTCTAACAATAACAACCTGTAATAACCTGTCACTTAAGATTTGTTATAAAAATATTTTGAAAATGTTGTAGACATATCATTTCTCTTAAAATTATTAATCTTTCTTCTCGCATAACACCACCTCTAAGTTTTTTTTTTTTTTTGGATTAAAAAATGTAGTAATTTTAATTTATAATAGATGCAAATTATTAACTTGTACCCAAAACATAGAGGATTCTTTAAGCATGCACTCACGTGTGCTCACAGGCCAGTAAATTTAGATTATTAATAGTTAGTAATGACACATACACTCTCAATCCATTCATTTCTTCAGTTTCATGTGCTAATACCATCGAAATTTTCCCTGAAAACAATCAAAATTTACCGAACTCATCTGACTATGAACAAAATGTTAACTCTTTAAGGAATAAGCTTGCCCCGGATAACTTAATTTGGGTTTTGGATAATACCAGTGATTTGAACTCGGCAGTGAGGATATTCAAATGGGCTGCTCTCCAAAAAAGGTTCCACATACCACTGATACGTATTATTGGATAATTCTGAAGCTGGGTTTGGCTGGAAATGTTAAGGAAATGGAAGGTTTTTGTCAGAATATGGTGAAAGATAGGTGTCCCGGTGTTGAGGAAGCTCTTGTGGCATTAATTAATACCTCTGCTAGGCATGGTAGGCCGAGTGAAGCTATTCGGGTTCTTGTTAATGTGAACTTGGGTGGTTATAAGCCCTCTATAGATACATTTAATGCTGTATTGGGTGCTGTTGTGGAGGAGAAGAGGGAATTTCAAGATGTGATGTTTTTTTATAAGGAAATAGTGAAAGCGGGAATTGTACCAACAGTTGATAGTTTGAATTATTTGTTGAAGGCTTCGTTTGGGACCAATAAGGTTGAGTCTGCTTTGGATCAGTTTAGAAGAATGAACAAGAAAGGATGCAATCCTAATAGCAGGACCCATATGTATGAATGGCATTTAATGGTTTGTTGAGAAAAACCGAGCGGATGAAGCTGTTAATGTTTTAGGTGAAATGTTTGAACTTGGGTGTCAGCCTGATTTGAGTTTTTATACCTGTACAATACCTTTATTTTGTAGGGAAAATAAGCCAGGAGAGGGGATCAGGTTATTTAGATTAATGAGTGCTTCTAACTTTGTTCCTGATTCATTTGTTTAGATTGATGGTGTTTGTAAGGTTTCATTCACCTTGACCAAGCATGGGACATTATTGTTGGATGCCAAAACTACAAAGTCTGCACCCATATGCATGAATGGCATTTAATGGTTTGTTTAAAAATGTCAAGGCTCACATCATGGAATAGGTCTTTATTTTAAGATGTAAGCTCGAAGGTTGAAGGCTCAAATGTAAGAATAAGAGTGTTTATTTTCTGTGTAGATTTCAAATTTGGGATTATTACCCAAATAAAATAAAAAATAAAAAACATTAATCTAGGCGGTTAGGGCCTAGGGAGTTAGGGGTAGGGGTAGGGGTAGGGGCGTAGGGCCTAGGGTGTTAGGGGTAGGGGCGTAGGGCCTAGCGGGTAGTGGGTGGATTTAGCAGATATAATATTCTATTCTCTTGCCAGAACTCAATTTTGTAGAGGGAAAAAAAGAAAACCGCTTCCAACAAATTTTTTTTTTCTTTTCTTCTCTGAGAAGGGTGGGCTTGCCGCTTGCCTGAGTTCCAAGAAGCAAGAACTCTTAGAATCCTTACTCGTACCCTCCAACACCACCAGTTTCTTTGACCACCATGACAACCCCTTCATTTTATCTGAAAACTGATGATGAATTCAACTCGTTCATCGCCAAGGCAGATTCTGTACTTCTCAAGTATGAAAATCAAAAGCGTTACTTTTGTTTGAAGCTTTTAGAGAATTGGATTAATTTTCTCAATGCTGGAGTGGGACCAGAAGGAGAAGAAAGAAAGAGCAGAAGGGTGAAGAATGATTCAAACACAGTGACACAATTTTCTACCTACTGGGAAAGATTGAAGGAAGATCAAAAGAAAAGGTTTTCAAAGATTCCAATTTCTTCAATTGAAAAATACTTTAAAGACAATCATTTGGTGCAAGAAGTATTGAACGATCTTTTGGAAGAAGGAAATATCATTTCCTTTGGATGCATTTTCTGCTCTGTTAGGTTCGATAATGAAGAATCTTGGTTGGCCCACATCAACCACGACCATTTTAGTGGGGTGAATAGTTGGTTATCAAATTTGCCTAAATTGTTGGCAACTGAGCAGTTAGAAAGTGTACTTTTGTTGAGGATGTTAGAAACTGAGCAGTCGGAAAAAGTTGATAACTTTTTGGATGAAGCACAAGATCTGGGAATAGAGGCTGCCATAGATTCGTTTCTGTTGAAGATGAGGACCAGCGTGTATTCTGCAGAATTTCACCTTTCTTCCAATTCCGATTCCAAGATTACGATGGAGGATTCAACTCTAATTTTGGATGAACCATATATGATAGAGGTGCTTTTGGACTCTCCGGCGATGGAAAAGCAACTGAGCGCTTGGGCAGTTTTCAAGATGGTTCGTGAACTTCAAAAGAAAAAGCTTGGCGAGATATTCACCCAAGAATGTTCGGATTTAAAGGAAAGATACTATAGAAAGAGAGAGTATGGCAACAGTTTAAAGGCTTGGACTGATATACGAAACATCTGTCATGAAGAAAATCTGACAAGAGAACAGAACTCGGGTTATAATGCTAAAACTTACAAGTCAATCTTGTCTGGGATGGAGGTTAAGGATGATAGGGCGTTGATGCTGAAAATCATAAAGACCCAATTAATGGATGCAAAGACAGATAATGATGTTACAGAGATAGTCACTGAACATATTAATGACTTGAGACTAAAGGTATTATCATCTTTATTATTATTCTGCCTTTGAATTCAATGAATCGGTCTAAGTTTTTCTTTTGCTTGTTAACTAATTAATTAATGTTTTGTTAATCATTATCTTTTGTTTGTTGTAGGTTTATAAAATTGATGCAATATTAATGTCGACTGTGCACGGTATTAGGAGTAGCATAGAGAAACTCAAGATCAGATCCATCCATGACCATGGAGTCATTATAGCGCCTATTTTGAGCATTTTCTTGAGGGTAAGTCATTAGTGTTAATTCTCTTAAATTCTACTTTCTTTGATGTTTGAATTTACTTCTTACCTCTTAAATTCTACTTTCTTTAATGTTTTAATTTACTTCTTACCCGCTTTGGTCTTTGGGAATGCCAGGCACAACTGCAAGAGTTTGCTCAGCATAGTCATGATCGGGCATCTGACATTGTAGCGACATTGAAGGCCGGAAATAGTCAAAGGGATGTGGCTGGAACAAGTGCTGTGGCCCAATTGGATGAATGAAACGAGTGGTAGGTTGTTTTCATGATTTGAATGAACTATAGTATAGCATTTTTTTTTTTAGCTTTTTTTTTTGAAGAGAATAGTAGGTGGTTTTCATGATTTGAATGAACTAGAGTATAGCATATTTTTTTCCAGATTTTTTTTTTTTTGTTTTTGGACTGAAGAGAATAGTAGGTGGTTTTCATGATTTGAATTCAAGTACCTTGTTGTGTTTGAGAATTTACTAAGCACTAATTTTTGAATCAAATTGCATAGTATTGGTGAATTTGCTATACCAAATTGTTGTGGATTGAATCAAGCATTGTGGATATTTTTTACATTTACTATTGGTGAATTTCCTCTCTTGTGTTGTTATCATCCTCCCCGTCCTCGTCGTTTTCCTCATCATCATCATCTTCATCTTCATTTTCACTGTCCTCATTAGTAAATAAGTGATTCATAAAGCTTCTGCTGGTATATAGCTTCCATTGCTGCTCTCTCTTCAAAGAAAGAAAAAGCCTCTGGCTCATCATGTTGCCTCTGCAAAATGAGCAATATAAATAAGTTCATTGTGAGGAGTGTTTCAATCCCATTGTAAGGTAGAAACTTAATCCCCACTTGAGAAATTAGAAATGTATGCAGCAAGATGCTATCCAACCTGTAAAAGCATCTTATCTGAAAATTGCTTCAGCATGCATTTTGATGGAGGTCATCATTTCATCATTTTACAAAAATTATTAGGTTAAAATAAGGCAAAGTTTTATATACTCCTTTACTCAATACGCAACTAAGGCTTAGGAAAGTCCTATTTCATGTAAAAGCATTAAGAGAAAGGAATTCTTTTATCATTTTAGCACATATCTAATGGACACAACTAATTTCAAGTTTTCAACTCAACTCAACTAAAGCTTAATTCCCATTCATTAGGATAAATTATCTTGGGGATGAAACTGGTTAAAGAGTCAATAATCAATATCACTACTTAACAGAAAAAAAAGGGAGATATCAGAGAACCAGTACCCTTGACCAGACTGAATTTTCTTTGTGCAAAAAACAAGGGCCTACAAGTCACCAACATTAGCAATTAAAATCCTCCCATCAATAAGAAGAGCCACAGTGGCTGTGGATCTTGAGAAAATCCTCCATTGAAAAAGCCTCCTGAAAGCATATAGCAGAACGTATAGATCAATATGTGAAGAAAACCAGTTAGAAGTAGTAAAAGTGAATGGATTCTGTTTGCCTGAGAAAATTTGAAATCAATGTCATGAATTGTCCTCAACAATGCGTCTTTTAATATTTCCAAATGTGTTATTTCATCCTCAGTTACAAGTTCTCGCTCATACCGTGCCATTATCTCAGATGTATTGAATAAAAGCATGCATGTAAAAGTAATCCAGCAGAAGTTTTGAAGCCAACTCTGTAGCTCCCTTACCAATATGACCATCAAATACAGCCATAACACTAAGTGTAAACCACCCCCAACCCCCCCCCCCCCCCCCCCAAAAAAAAGAAATCCCCCATTTTTGCCTGCATCCAAAGTCAAGCTTCAAACAATAACTTGTCCAGTGATGCTCAAAACTTAGTCTGTCAAACAAATGAGAAAGCAAAACAAATTGACTTACCTTTTATTGGATTCATTCTAAACGTATCTTTTTACCCTCTCTTTCTTCTTCTTCCTTTTTTCCCCTCACTGTAGCTGGCCTTGAGTATAGTTTCATGCGTTCATTCTCTGTAGAACTCTAATCTCTTGAGCTACCTAAAACAAATACATTTGAGAACAACGTGTGTGCAAAAGCAAAAGTGAAAACCGCTTCTGCCTTTGCAGCTCTTTGGAGCAATTAAGCTTGCATACAAAGCCCTACAACACTTGAAATGTCATCCACAGAGCCAAGAACAGGCCGAACAGGAGCTGTGTGGCATGTGCACTTAGGCTTTGCGTTACAGACCATACTAGAATGCACCATAGTTGGCTGCACCACTCTGTACAGCCCAGCCTCTGTCAAGCACTTTCTAAGATATCCAGCTTTTTCTTTTGTGACAACAATCCTAATTGTGTCTGATGCAACACTAGGTGATGCTCTAAGAGGTTGTTGGCATGCCTTGTTTGCTACCATTCAGGCTTTGCTTCCATCCGTGCTATGCCTGTGGGTGATTGGGCCAGCCAGGTTCACCAACGAGCTAGCAGCTTTGGCAGTGGCAACCAATGCATTTTTAGTTGCTTTGCCTGAGTCAACACACTTGATGTGTAAAAGGATTGCATTTGGGCAGATTGTGATAGTGTATGTGGGTGCTGCCATTAATGGTGCAAAAGCTAGAGCTATCACACACCCAATTCATGTGGTGTGAGATCAGAGGCAATGTGGTGTGAGAAGTGTGGGTGTTATGGGTCAGTGAGGAGTGTTAGAGGCAGTGAGGAGTGTTATGGGTGAGTGTACAGTGAGGCAGTGAGGACTGAGGACTAGTTAGAGGCAGTGTGAGGTCTGTGCATTTTATATTTAGGCCAACGTAAATCGAGTCTTAAAGGCTCGGTTTTGATTTTTAAAACTCGAGTCTATAAGACTCGAGATCCATGTGTCATTCAACTTCCACATAAGCAAGTGGAACTCGCATCTTTGAGCCTCGATATTTAGATGGAAATCGAGCCTTTAAAACTTGAGATGTTAGTTTGCAATTTTGTTTCTAACGCATGTCAACTTGTTTTATTGTTTCCCTCACTCCTGCTAGCCTGCAAATTACCTCACATATAAAAGCTATGAAATGCCAAAATAACATAAAAGTAATAGCATGTTCATATGAGTTCCCACACTTTCAAAATTCTAGTGCCTCTAACATTGTTGTAGGAAGTAGAGCTAAAGGTTTAGAATTAACTGAAAAGCTCTTTGCTGTTTCGAGTGTTTGGTAAATTATACTGAATAGTGGTTGATTTATAAAGCATGAACCGTGAAATCAGCCTTTAAAGCTGTTTTCAGCTATAACAACCACTTGAAAAGAAAAAAGAAAAAGAAAAAAGAAATCATTTTTATAGCTCTTTGGAGACAAATTTTATTTTCAAAAATTAACTAATAGACCCATAAAAGTAAAAGACCTGATTTTAAGGTTTAAAAGGAGGGAAATTTTAGTACTTTATAGAAATAATCGAAAGTTATAAATATAAAGAAGCGTTAGAGATAAGAACCAACAAATTAATCATATGGATTAACAGTAAATGAATAGGGAGGAATCCAGAAGATCTTACCTTTAAAGACTAACAATCCAGCTGCGACGGAGGGAGGAACCCAAAAGGGGACGATTGATTGAAAAGTTATAAAAAACAAAAAAAAAACAAAAAAAACAGAGAGAAGATTTTGGCTGTGTTGAGTTGCCATTGAAGTTCACTCATAAGCTCGTTCTCTGAGCAATGAGCATTGAAGTTCTTCTTTAGCAACTAGCTAGTATTTTTGGTGGGGAAATATATGTCATTTAGATTAGATGCTGACCTGTCATTTTTGATAAAAAATGTTGCCATACATCTATATTTTTTATTATTATTTTAATATCTAATCTTCCAATGGTGTAGGTTATGTGTGCTACAAATGCATTTTTCGCTGGTGAATTGATGATAATTGCCAACTTAACAGCAAGTTATTATTAACATGGAACCAAATTAGGTGTTCAAAAAAAAAAAAAAAAAAAAAAAGAACAACGATGATCAAATTGAAAGCAATTTTTTGGTTGATTTCACATAATTTTTTTAATAATGTGGCGTATGTTTATTTGGAAGTATGAAATTGTTATGAATTTTGAGTGATGATAGTTGCATGTCTACGAGACATAAAATTTTATGCTAGTTAAATTGTGAAATCTTATTTTTAAAACTCGATTTCAAAATTTTATCTTTATAATTGAAATCATATTTTCAAAACACCATTTTTTAAATAATAATAAATAAAAAAGAGATGTGTAACTAGAATTAGTAACATTTTTAAAAAATGAGATGGTCAAAAGATGCTTACCTCTTCTTCTTTTTTTTTTTTTTTTGGAGAAACTGCCCCTAGCAAAGTAGGGGAGGAAGAGAAATTTTATTATGCTAATTTGGGAAAATAGGCATCAACAATATTATTATGCTTACCTAATTTTTAAAATTTTTATTAATCAATATATATATATATATATATATATAATCAAAGCCTTTGACCCCTCTAAAATTTTCCACATTAGCATTACTTAAAATTGAAATTCTGTTTTTTTTTTTTTTTTCTAAAACCTGATAATACATAAACCCAATAATACAAAAAACTGAATTCTAATCCTTCTCTGTTCCACTTCTCCATCATCCAAAACACACCCCACAGCCAAACCCCTTCTTCATCATCCAAAACCTAGACCCATATTAGCTCCAATAATACTTGATCTCGTTCCCCTTCTTTGTCGTCCAAAACGCCTCTGAACTGATTCACTTCAAACGCAGATACAAGTTGGCCAAACCTCTTCTCCGTATCAAACCATTCTCTCTTGGTATTTCTCAATTAATCTATGAATAATATCTTTTCCTGTTGTCTTTAATTAGGTTTTTAGTCAATTTATGGATTTCGTCTTTAATTAGGTTTTTTTTGTCATTTTAGGGATTTCACTTCCTAACCCTCGAGTGTGTTGGGTTTTGGCTGTCAATTGCAACAGAAGCCAGCCTCCTCTATAGAGGAAGTCCAAACCCGAGTTAAGAATTTTGATTTTCTCTTCAATTGAAAACCTACATGCCAAGTTATTACTTCCAATATACTGTTTTTCTCCACTTCAATCGTTCATGGAATTTTTTTTATGGTTATAGGTGATCTACTTTGGTGTTTTGGATTGCTATGGCTGAATGGTTGGTCTTTGGTTTTCCGGGATTAAAAAAGTTTTTTTTTTTTTTTGTGCTTTAGGTTCTAGCGATTTAAGGTGGAAATTTGTGTTATTTGTGTTGGAGGCCCCTCTCAATGATGGTGCGGTTTGCTCGGAGCTTCGCGTGCTCTCTCTCTCTCTCTCTCTCTCTCTCTCTCTCTCTCTCTCTCTCTCTCTCTCTCTCTCTCTCTCTCTCTCTCTCTCTCTCTCTCTCTCGGTGAAGGAGGGTATTTTTCTACCTTTAGAGGTGTGGTAGAAATTTTGGCCAAATTTAGGTGATTACCAAAGGTAAGTGAAGTCACCACCAATCATTGGGTTTTTCTAAGGTGTGATTGGTTACTTGTTTCTAGTTGATTTTATTACCAATCCTAGGCAAAGAAAAATGGAATTTTTCTTAATCTAATGTGGATGGCAAATCTTGATTCTTGAGTCTAGAAGTTTGGTTATGTGAGGAGAAGGTGTTAGGCACCCCAAAACGCCTGTCCAATGACAGTCTTTTGTTTTGATAAAACCTTAATTTTCGGAGATTGACAGTAAAAATCATGATTTTGGCATTGCCTTTCGAGGCTTTGCATGCATGAGGGGCTTTAAGGTTTGGCTTTTGAAAAGGTGTGGTCCCAATCTATGCTTCCCTAAGGCATTCGGGCAAAGTACTAGATTTCCATGGTGAAAATTTAGCGATGTGTTACCTTACTTTCATGGCGGAAATTAGGCATCGCTTTGCCTTAGGTGACATGGACTGTGACAATCACACTGAAAGGGGTGAGCATATATATATATATATATATATATATATATATATATGCACATATCATGTACAATGCTAGCACACAGAGCAAGAAAGTAAATGCCTACATCCCTAAAGCATGGCTTGAAATATAGGTGCAAGAAAATAAACAAGGGTCACCATACTCTAGAGATGAGGACCAATGGTACATGGCATGATATACCTAATACAACCCGTCTAAGAGAGAAATGAGGAAGAAAGGAAGGGGGTGTAAGAGAGTACATAACCAAATGGAAGAGGCTAGACCCCTAAACCCACTGAATATAGCCGCTTTGTTCATATTTACATGCTTGCATCCGCGCCCTTTTTGCTTATGCCTGGGAGAGCATACCCTAGCTCTATGCGTCCTTGCTCCATGTGCGTACATGCAAAGGCAAAGACAAGAAACCAGCAGACAAGTAATGGAATGAAAAGATACAAAAAGCATATAAAAGAGGCATAAAGCAGATAAGCATAATAGACATGGAAAGCAAAGAAACAAGGAAGCAAGCAAACAAGCAAGCAAGAAGGCAAACAAGCAAGAAAGCAAACAAAAGATGGTGTCCGCAAGGGACCTATAATTTCATTGTGTTGAAGCATGGACGACACACTAGAAAGCAAGACTCATGCATAGACGTGTAAGCAAGCGTGTAAAGATGCATAGAAAGCCAACAAGTGGCACAAACAAGCATGGTAAGCATAGCATCACGCAGAGGGGAAAAGGGAAGGGTACGAACAAAGCAACCCGGCATTCGGAGATGCCTCCCAAATGGTTACATTCGAACAAGGCCTCATAGGCGTCGGATGTAACCAAACAAGATCAAGACCACAGAGGGCGTCAAGCAGGGCAAAGCCTAGAACAAGAGAGACTAGCACAAGCATAAAGCATAGAAGCAAGCAAGCATAGCCATGCAAATAAGATGATCCAAACCCTTTGATGTGAGCCTTGGTGTATGGATGATGACAAAGACCATTGGATCTAGATTGGGTCCTATCCAATAGGCCAAAACACAGAAAAATGTGATAAAAGGAACAAAAGGGCTACAATAGCACATGGCATAATAAACAAGGCCAGACCTAAGCACATAAACATGGCGTGAAGCACGCGAGCCCATAGATGATGGCATAAAGCATGTAGAGAACATTGATCTAAGCATATAAACACACTGATCTACACATATAAGAATGGAAATGCACATGTAAGCATGTGAATATATATCTAAGCATGTGGATGTAAGCATAAAATGGAAGAACATAAATCCAAGCATACAAGCATGTGAAGGCATAGACATAGGCATAGGAGCATAGAACATGCATAGAACATGCATAAAAACATGTAGATCTAAGCAAGGCATAACCAAAGACATGATATCAAGCATGTGAGCATGTGGAATTAAACAACAATACATGGGAAAGAAAAGATCTAAGCATCTAAAGTATGGCATAAAGCATAAAATAGGTAGAGAAGTCAACTAGCACATGAACAAACATGGAAGCATATGAAATAAGCCAAGAACATGCCAGAAGCAAGGTAAAGCAACAAATCATATTATTAAGACAAAAAGAGCAAGATAAATGCTAGATAAAAGATTTAGAAAGTTAGGGGTGCGGATAGTAGCTAAAAAAAGCTAGACCCATACCCCTAAACCCCAAATCCAAAGTGTAGAACCAAGGAAAAGAAGAATGGGTATAAGAACAATACCTTGTATATTTGGTGACGAAGGAAGAATTAAGAGGCTTTGATGTGTTTTTTATGTGTTTTTTATTTTTTGGTTTGGAAGAGAGGAGAAAAGCTCAAAAATCACCCAGGTAGAGAGCAGGCAGGTAGGGAGTCTCTTTTTTTTTTGTCTAAAGGTGCTTAGGGCCTTTTATAGCCCGGCACAAATTACAAGGCGGAGGCCCTTGCAGGGCCGCTACCTAGAAATTGTCTCGGATCTGGTTGATCTTGGCCCTCCTGGAAAGATCTTGACTTCCTATTTCTAAGAAGGTATGAAACTCGAAAATCCAACGGTCGAATCAAAAGTTATGGCTCCCAAAAGTTAGCAGTGCATCGATCTGTGCGTTAACCCGATTTTCATAATATCTCGACCGTTCTAACTCTGATTTCGACCCATGAATAGTCGTTGGACTGAAAATTCGATAATATTTGCAATAGCTTTGGTTTCAACTCGTTCTGACGGCCGATTCAAAATTAGGGTTTGTAGAGCCTGCTGGAAGTCAACTTTGAGACGCTCGGGTTTGATGTAAAACTATGAAAAGTGATATTTTGAGGGGATTTTTACTTTTTTGTTACTTTCGGTCAACAAAGGGTTGACCATGGGCATTTTGGTCATTTAGTTGAAAAAGGCACTTTGGGTGCTCCGGTGTTCGAACGGGTTGCGCCACATCATTTTGGTTGTTCTTGCAGCCCCATGGAGAGAAAATAATGTTTTTGAATTTTTCGGAGTTCGACATGCAAATCTAGGGTAGACAAAATACGATATCAACAGGTACTCCTTTTAGCTTCAATATCTTTCTGATGAGGCAACAAAATGGAAGACAGATCCTAGAGGCCATTATCTCAGCAGTTTTGACTAAAATGTGAAAGATATGAGAGCATACATCAATTTCGTCATCGTTAATCAAGTCATGAAGTGTTAGGTTCTAAGGATTTAAGATCTAAATGTATTAAAACTTCAATGTGAAACGTTGGTAAACCATTATCAAAACTTAGAGTCTAGAATTAAGCTACTCAAAGTGTATTTATTTGTATAGTTGGAATCGAGTGTACTGCAAGATTTATTATGTAAATCTGCAAGGCTTGATTGATCGAAAATTAGACTCGATCAATCGAAACTCGTGCAGATTATTTTTTTGCAGAATTTTCCAACTCAGCCCAAGCCCGTGTGACATGTAGAGTTTTTTGCTTTGCCTTAAGTATAAAAGGAAAAACCCTAGCCACGTTTTGTAGTAGCTGTTTATGTTGTGTGTGTGAATCTCTTGTGAGATCTAGAGGTGTTTGCCTTCACATACACTTAGATTTTTCAAGATCGAGATTGATGTCGAGACCTTGATGATTATTTCAACTGCTGCATAAAGAACTTTCAAGAAATACAAGTGGTGTACTTATGGATGCTATGAATCTGAGAAAAAAGTAGTTCATGGACTCAGAGCTGTCACGTGGTCGTAGTAGTAAGTTTTCTACTCGAGGTAACAATAGAATGTTAGTGGTCTAAGTCGCTATTGTAAAACTTCAATTCTTTCATAATAGATCTGTTCTACCTTGAGGATAGTTAGGTTAAATTCTCTCTAAGTTTTTTACCAGTTTGGTTTTCCTGGGTTATCATATCGTGTGTAATTTACTTTTCCATACTGCTTTACATGATGTGATTTACTTGTGTTAACCTAGTTTTAAATAATTTACCTAAGTTAATCACTTGGCTAAATAACTAGGTTAAACAACTTGTGTTTTAAGGGGTCTAAAAATGTACATGAAGAAATAGAGCCCGACCAAAATTCATATAGCCGGTGCTCAAGAGAGGATAGAGATTATGAAACATTATTGTTGTGAGCAAACTCAACTTATGAGATGAAGATGACAGACCAACTGATTTCCCATTTGAAGACATATCCAAATTTTCTCTGAAAACGTCTCGAAAAATTTCAAGGTTCGAGTCCATCTCATTATACACCGATGGTTTTGCAAACATTGGTCAGGTGATGTTTAGAAGCGTTATAGTAAAGCCCATTCCTCTTACCCAACATTGTAGCTCTTCCCCATCAAAGAGGGCATTCACATAACACTCTTTCACAAGCTCTTCATAAGGATCATCAAGATTCGATAGAAGGTCGTTCCAATCCTTCGAAGCGAACCATTTAGGAATGTTTGAATCAAAAAGAGTAGCTTGCTCAACAACCCATTCAATTCCATGGGGGCACTTTTGAAGTAGCTTGAATACACTTGAAATGCGGTATAGGATCTTAATCGGGTGTCATCGAAAACTCCAGCTGAAGATCGAGTTTTCTTTGACTTAGGGGAGAAACTAGTGAGGTCAATGACTGGTTCCTTCCCTTGGCTACTGCCTCCTTTCACTATTGACTTTTTGAAATGGGACATCTTCAAGCAAAGATCATGAAATAGCAAAGAGCAAGATGAAAACAAATGGCAACAAACTTGATTAGCAACAAGTTAGTAGCAAAAACATAAACTACGAATTAAACCCTAAAAACTTATATTTAAAGAGCAATTCAAAAAAATTGACATGTGAAGATGCTAAACAACAAAGCATGATATAATCATGGAATTAGTCACTCAAAATGTCAAAGATTGTGTGTGTGTGCATCATATCAAAAAAATATGCATAAAAGAGGCATGAAATCAAGCAAGGGGCAAAGTGTGAACCACATAACCATTGGTTGTTCCAAACATAAAAACATGATTATCCCCAAATTTTGTACTTGATGGAGTCAAAAATTACACATAAAAACATCTAAATAGACATTTTATCAATAAAATGTAATGCACACCACAACACAAAGCATTGTATAATGCATGAGCATCTAATAATCTTGATAGAAACATGAAAAACAAGCATTATAGCATCATTCTCAACAAAACCCATATATCAATTTCATCAAAAACAACAAAAACTCATGTCCATCAACAATATTTCAATATCTCAACAAAACCAACAAATCCATGAAATAGAATGTTTTAAACTTGAAATAAAGTAAAAAGGAGTGAAAACTCATACCTTTTCTTGGATTTGGAGTGAAAATGGAAGAGAAAAATGGAGGTTTTTGGAGTAAAAAAAAAGGGTTTTGAGAGAGGGAGAGGCGGAGAAGACAAAGAGACAAGCACGTGATGCAAGTAAAATTGAAAAGTTTTAAAAAATTATCTGATTTTTAACCCTATTTTTGCAAAACATGCATTTTCACGACTCAACTGACTCACAAATAAGTCACCAAGTGAGTCACCAAAATCCCTTGAACCCAGATTTTGAAAATTTTCTCTAAGTCTTTTTCAAGTTTGGGACTTTCACTCACCAATGAGTAGCGAAACCTTCAGGTTGAGCTCACTACTCACTAATGAGTCACCAAAATGAGTCGCCAAAAATCCTTAAACCCAGATTTTGAAAAAAAATTCTAAGTCTTTTTCACAACTAGAACTTTCGCTCTCCAATGAGTCGCAAAACCCTCGGGTTGAGCTCGCAACTTGAGCTTGAAAATTGCGGCTCTCGAGTGAGTCGCCAAAATGCAAAGTTGGAAATTTTTGGATTTTGGATTTTTTTGAAATTTTTTCAAATCAAAATACTTTTCAAAAACAACTAAAATACTCAAAAATCTTTTTGGGTTTAATCAACAGATGCTTGAGTATGTACATCATATTTAATTAAGTATAATCACACAAATGAATAAGGCATTCATTGAACATAGACATGTATGATGTGAGTGGGTATCAAGTATGAGATAGTCCTTAGTCTAATGTGAAGTTTCAATGATCGATTCAACCAAGTCATACACAACTAGTACTAGGTAAAGTGACCTATATGACCTCCCACATAAACTTGATTACATTAAGTTAGAAGTTTTTCATTTGGCTTCTTTTCTTTTGATCATTTAGATCTTTACATCTCTTTTTGAAATCGATGCCTGAAATTTTTGATATTTCAATTTGATGAGTAAGCCTTTGTCTTTTGGCACCATACATTTTAAATACATGTAGATTTCCCTTTTTCCTAGTAAAATACTAGTTTACGGCTTTTTCAGCTCATTATCTCTTTTTGAGATTTGACATTGGTTGAGTTTTTAAGCCAAAAAAAAAAAGTGGGAAGAGACATAGGCACAAGTCTACGCATGTCTCAAAATCAACAAAACTATTGACTAATCATTCATGACAAGTTTGAAAATCTATTTACAACAATCACATAGTTGTCAAGACGTTTCCCACAAAAATACAAGTGCATAAGAACAAGCTAAGCTCATTAATACACAAAGCCATTTGTACGGAGGTACAAGGCTAAACATGCATGTGACAATGCACAACACTGCCTATCAAACTTTTTGAATTATATATTTTTTATGTGTTTTTGGATTTTTGACACAAAGAAAAGTAAAGAATGATAAAAAAAACCAACAAACAACCAAACCTTTTAAACAACAAAAATTTAAAAACATGCTAGAATGTAAAATAAACATGCAAACAACATTGTCACATTATATAGAAAGAATTAATGCATCAAATGTTATAATGCTTATGCATGAGTACCCTTCTTCACTAACACAGCACGTGCATTTGGGATGGTATCCTTTGAGGATTTGGTACTTGAGCCATGATTCTCAAAACTTAAGGTGAAGTTGGCCAAGCATGAGGTGATGGTGTCAATCATCCTCATCACATCACTCATAACGGGGTTCTTCTTCTTGCCCTTTTGGTTGCTTGGGTTTCCCATTGCCTTTTCCTTGTCTTCATGGCTTTTGAAGATTGGAATTTATCAATGCTTGGAGCTTGTAGCAATTTGGTCTAGTGTGCCGTAGGATTCCACAATGATGGCAATAGTGTTGCGTTTGTGGACCTCTTTGTTTCTTAGGAAGACACTTTCTGTAACATCCCGGCCCAACTTTATAGTTAAATTATGTGTTTGAGTGGTTAATTATTATTTTAAGCCACTTTCTTTCTATAATTAATAGAAGAGTATTTAATAAAAATATTAATTAATAATGTCATTGAATAAGAATTGTAAAGATTATAAATAAGTGGATGGCTAATTGTATTATGAATATATACTAAGTATTTACAAAACTATATTAAGTGGTTTAAGTTATTAGATACATAGTTGGTGTTTTAATTAGGTATGATGCATGAGATGTTATAAAATGGTTAAGGTCGTAAGTAGGTAGTCAAAGGAAGGATATAGTTGTTATTCCACTTACACATGCAACCAAGTGAAATTCAACACGTGTAAAGCCAAAGTGTCATGCATGTTGAAACAGTTGTCCTCTTAAACTCCAAAGACCAACACCTAGCCGGCCATGCAACAAAGAAGCTTCACGTCATTCTACTTTCTACTCTCTCAAAGCATTTAGAACAATCAAGAAACTCTCTGCCTCTCATACCCATGGGTCCAACATCAAAAGAAAGAAAAGCTCTCAACTCTCCTCTCCCTCTCACACCTACGAGTCCAGCAGCAACAAGGAAATTTCTTTCAATTCTTCTCAAGCTCTTGTTCCCAACTTAAAGCTAGAGCAACTCTAGCTTTATCACTCCAAGAACCCGTGTCTAAGGTAAGGGGAAAATCTAATATTTTTATCTATGGTCCATTTAAACTTATGTGATGGTTATATTAATTTGTATATGGGTGTGTTGGATTCTAGAGATTGTTGATTGCCCGAATATGAATTGAATCATTGTTTATGCTTGCATGTGATCCTAGATGATAGACAAAGATAAAATCTATTATGGGTAAGTGTTGAAATGAGAAAAATAGCTAGATAAACTTATGTAATTGCTAATTGAGGTGCTGAATGTGTAGTAGATTCAGTAATTGAAGCTTGTTGAGAATTAGTTAATAGGCACTTCATGAACTTATTAAGAGTTGCACTCATTGGTTAACCTGTTTGGCCATTATAAATCTTGTATTTTTCTAGGATAGGTATGGGTAAAAGGCTTCTTGGAGATTATTATATAATATGTCTAGTATGTGTGTATTAAATTTCATATGAAAATACCATCGTTTGATAATTTTTTGTAAATTTACAAGAAAATGTTGCAAAGTTGTTACTGTAGCAGATTCTGTGTTTACGTATGATAAATTATGTATTCAACTGTATACAGTGAATTTGGATGCTAGGGATCTTTCCTATGAAAGCTAAGACATTTGTGGTTGTTATTGAATTTCTCTCACAATAGTTGGATCAATAAAAAAATAATATTGCAATTTGTAAGTTAATTGAAATTCTGTTGGGATAGAGTTGAGTGTGTTTTCTTTTATGATTTTTAGTAAATCATGGTTTTATTATTTGACTCTGAAAATTATATGGAATCTACTAAAACATCCATAGGAGTGGCTCTGTAAATTGGCATGAAAATTGGATGTGAATTGATAGCCCATTTGTATTTTATAAATTAAGTATATGTTGCTGGAATAAACAATGAACAGTAAGCGGCATACCTAACTTTGAGGCTCTAATTCTAAAGTTAGGTTGAACGATTTGAGCTATATATTAATATGCTCATCTTTTGGTATGTCCAAATCATAGATAAATTTTGTATAACTTGTTCAAGTTTTAGCATTCAAAGGAGGAGTTCTAAACCATTCTACTGCTTTTTCATGTTGCTGTCGTGTGCATCGTGTTGTATGTTGCCATATGAGTGTATATAGTTATACGACCATGCTTAAAGAATTTTATGCTTACGCACGCATTATTTCCCTAACCTTAAACACATTTTGAAATGAAGTTGGCTCCTTTGGAGATGTGATATAAATATGAGAATGATGGTTTTTCTTTAGTTTGGTACATCATTTGTTGATGTGTGCATAATATGTTTGTGGGAACCTCGTTGAGATGGGATTAGGATTTCCTTAATCTTAAGATATATGTTTTGAGATGAATGTTTAAGTTTATTCTAAGGTAAAATTGATAGTATAAACTTTGATATTTAGTTTAGGTGTTGCTAGCCCCCAGGTCTAAGCTCCTTTGACTTTTGGCTCTTTGTTCCTCTGCTTTCAAGTAAGGGATAAGTTATATGGGCATTTAATTAGTTATGAGGTTATTTTAAAGTGTATTATGCATTAAAAGGTCTTTTATTAGAGATATGGTATAAAATCATGTTTGCGAGAAAGATATGTTCGTGAGCTTTCGAAACCTTATGTACATGATTTAAGTATATTGATGCTATTACTAATTTCACAAACATGATGTTTAAAAAAAATAATGGAAATGCTATTATTATGAAATGTTATGCAAAATAAGAATTTCAGTATGATATATTAGTATGAAATTTTTTTTAGTTATGTCCTCTGGTGATCTAAACTCAGCCAGTAGGGGTTAAATTACTGGCTTTCCATAAAAAATGTTATTTGATTGGCCATTAAAAGTGGTGAGGCTCTGTTGTACCCGCCCTTGTTGGAAATGGCCAACTTGTGGAGGATGCCAGCTGACCCCTATGGTTGAAGATATGTATTATGATATGATCCCGGGAATCCCTGGCATTATGTTGAATGCTGGATGCTTAGAACAGTGGTGCTAGAAGCCTCCCAATTATGTACAGACTTATCAGATACGAACTAACCAATATCTTATTCATGAACAGCTATATTATATTACGATCATGAGAGAATGATTTTTGTTGGAATGCATTATGAAAAATTAAAAGCTCACATGAAAAGAAGTTTATGATGAAAAGAAAAGTTGTTCTTTAAAGATAAAAAATCTGATGAAAAGATTTTAGTGTTCTATAAAGATAAAACTGCTGATAAAAGTACAAGTTTATGTTAAAAAGTTATTAGATATCTGTTCTTTATAAAACATTAAGTTTTATGATTATGAAAGTTATAATATTTTATGAGAAGAAGTTTATAAAGAAAATTTTTCATATTTGTCAAGATGTTTCTAGTTAAGACAAAGTTACCAATTATTTGATTTAAGTTAAAATGATTATTTTGTAATGAAAAAAAAAAATATATATATATATATATATATGTATGTATGTATGTATTTATATGATTTTAAACAATCAACATTATATTTGGTGACTTTGTAAGAAATGAAAGAAATTCAATCTGAAAGATTTTGGTGATATTATTCTGATAAGAAAAGAGAGAACAATTATTTTCTTATGAAAAGTGTATAAGTTATTATTATGAATAGTATAAAATACTATGCATGAAAAGATGCTCTCCTATCTAAATATTTATAAAATTAAATTATTTGGTTTGCATGCATTCTTATTAAATTCTTATATATCTTACCCTTATTGAGCTGTGTAGCTCACTCCTTTCACTCTTTCAGTCAATAGGTTTTATTTTTGAGCAAAGGGAGCCTTAGTCGAGTTTTGGAAGGAGCTGGTTTTAGTTTAAAAAGTATAGATCCCAAACTAGCAATTTGATGTTTAGCTTTGCAGTATTGTGCATTTTAGGATCTAATGAAAGTTGTACCTTAAAGTATTAAAAGATGTATTATGTGAAATTCAAAATTTGAATAACTGGTGGATTGTGTTATCCCTTGAAGTACAGTGTCACTACAAAAAAAGTCCTATAGCCACATTTTTAAAACGCGACTATAGCTCATAAAAACATGGCTATATGATGATTTGGCCTATAGCCACATTTTTTTAGGCCACGATTACAACCATGCCCTAAAACCCTTGACTATTGGCCTGAAGGGTCTATGGTGGCATTTTTGCAAACGCGGCTATAGGCCAGGACCACGGCTGTAGATGATCTGAATATCAAGTAAAATGTTATATCAAGAAGTAGAAAAATATGAATGAAAGAAAGAGGGAAGTTTTTGTAAAAGGTTTAGTTGGTTCTTGTTAATACTAGGATTCAGCTTGATATTAACATGCCAATCATGGGTCATAAATCTAGGTATCGGGTTTGGAATGTGACACTTTCCTTTAGCCTTGGGCTTAGCCATAATTGGCTTGGGAGACTTCTTCAAATCCAGTTGATTCACCACATTTGGCTTCTTTTCAGATTTTACATTGTCAACAAGAGGAATTGATGGTTCTTAACCTTTGACAAACTTCATTTCTTTTGACACTATATAGTTTGAGCTACTTTTTCTTGTATACCCTAAGCCACTTCTATCCAAAGACGGCTTTTGATAGGCAAGCACTTCATCAAGTTGCTTGGAAGCAACACGCTCCACTTTGGCATTTGCTTGGAATAGGCATTGTTTAGTTCTTCATTTAACCCTTCAACTTCACACTTGGTTTGTTTGAACCGTGCGAGGATGCTTTTATAATCCTCTTCGGCTTTCTTCATCTTTCTAATGGCTGCCTTAGCCACTCTTGCATATTCTCCACTCTTTTCATGAAGTGCATTGTATCATTCTTGCAATCTATTTGTTCCTTCATAAATGGACTCTTCTTCGTCATCATCAGATTCATCTCCAACACCAATAGATTCCACTTCGGTATGCTCACCAAGCTCTTCCTCTAGAGTACTTAAATCTTCTGAAAAATGTACAAGTGCAATGGCCATGAAAGCGGAGTAGTTTCCTTCCCCGTCAGAGCTTTCTTCATAATCGGAGTTTGAGCTATCCGAATCACTAAGGGTTGTAGCAAGAATTCAACCCTTTGCCTTCAAATAGGTAGGGCATTCTTTCTTCAAATGACCATGCCCGTTGCACTCATAACAAGTGATTCCTTGAGAAGGAGAAAAGTCTTTGGAATTCTTCCTTTTGAAGTCCTTCTTGTCTTTCTTTAAATTAGAGGATTTTCCTTTGTTAAAGGACTTCCTATCCTTTTTGAATTTCAAGAACTTGAGAAAGTTATTTGCAAGGAATGCTACCTCTTTTTCAACATCGTCCTCATCTGAGGAATCTTGATCTTCAATTCTCTTATTAATCATCTTAAGAGCAAGGGATTTGGTCTTCCTTTGAGATGGTAGAGTGAGCTCATATGTTTGAAGAGAGTCGATAAGTTCTTAGACCTTTATCCCATCAAGATCCTTACTCTCCTCAATGGCAATCTCCAGCAATGATCTAAGGATCTTTCTTACTACTTTAGAGTCTTCTATCTTCTCACCCAAGTTCAATTTTCCGATTACCACTTCATTCAACTTTCCATAGAATGAGTCAAATTATATTCATCTTCGCTCATCTGCAATTCTTCAAACCGAGTGGTAAGCATTTAAAGCTTGGTATCCTTCACCTTCTTAGTGCCTTCATAGGTAGTCTCCAAAATTTGCCATGTCTCCTTGGCAATTGACACATGAGAAATCTTATGAAATTCATCTAGTGAGACACCACAAAATATAGCATTAAGTGCTTTGCTATTAGCATTAGCCACCGTGAGAGTTGCTTTATCCTAAGTAGGTTTGGCAGCCTCCAGCCTTGTCCAACTAATTTCTACAGCATCCCACACACTCTCATCAATGGAGTACAAAAATGCACGCATACACACTTTCCAAAATGCGTAATTACCCCCATCAAAGAAGGGAGGTGCATTGAGGGATTGAGACCTATCCATCCTAGGGGTCAAGGATCACACTAAGGATATAGAAATCTGACAAGGTGTACCCGCTCTAATACCAATTGAAAACTCACTTAGTGTATAAAACACTTGTGAATGTTTAGACCCCTCAAATACAAATTTTCCAAAACAAGCTTATATTCAAACAATATATGTGCGAAATATGAAATATAAGCAAAGAGTAATGGAAAGAAAGATGCAAACACAAGATAACATCAGCACCTGTTATCGAAGAGGAAAATGAAGAACTCGGCAAAAAACCTCTCCCCCGCCCTCCAAGCAGTAAATGATCCACTAGAAATCAGTTAAGATACACGAATAGCAATAGACTTTCCAAGCCTAATCTCCTAAATGCACCTAAGCCCTCCAAGTTTCTTTCTCTAACAAGGTTACGTCAAACAGTGTCTTCTTTAGCTTTCCGGATCCCACAATTAGCTCATTGCATCAACCAAAATGAATTGGTTCTCTCTTGAACTGCTTCCCAAACACCAAGAACCTTCTCAATATTCTGAAATTGGTAAGGTAAGGATTTAGTTTGTAATCCTCTCATGCGTATGACAATGGAAATAGTGAGAGTCGAGAAATTTGGAAAATCAACTGTATAAGATTTTAGATGAATCAACCTTGTTTTTCTCTAGGATTTCTCTCTCAAAATTCTCTTTGGAAGCTCTTTACATTTCGTAGGTATAAGGGTATTTATAGTAGAGTATGAGATGGAATGTGAAAGGTCACTTTTCAGCAAAACAGGGTGCACTAATGAGTCACGAGTTCCAGTCGCCAGTTATCAAACTAGGCCAGACTATACTTTTTGTCCTGTAGTGATCCAGTTGTCCTGACTCTTCATCTTCTTGCATGCTTCACATGTGTGCTCCATTTTGGCGAGTCACTATTTATGAGTCAGTCACGAGTTCTAGTCGTGAGTCACCTTTTTGTTGCACACTCTTGATCAAATCTTCACACTCTCTCACACACAACCCTTACATCATTCCCACCTAAATACAGGGTTTCTAAATGCTGAATTACAAACAAATTTAGCATGGAATAAAACCAACACATAGTTGAATAAATTCAACTTTACAAAATTAATAATAAACACAATCAATTAAAACTAAACCAAGGAATTATTAATGTTTGATTATTGGAATGATCAAGTATGTCCAACATTACCTTTAATATTAGCCTTGAACCAATGAGATTATGACAAGTCATCAATTTAAATTGACCGCAAATAGGACCAATCAAAATTGTTTCTAATCTTATGTGGTTAAGCTCATCAAGATGGTGCTTAACTTTTTAACACTTGTTTGCTAAGTTGTTCGTTTTATACATATCACATATAATGGAAATTTAAGAGGGGAACTTAAAAAACGATATTTAAGGTACTATATCTAAGTTTTGTCCCTCGTATATACACCTAATAATGTAAAGATCAATAAATAAAAAATCTACATAATCATAACATTAGATAATAGGATGAGTGTTTATTGATAACAACAGCAATATAAAAATAAACATGGGCTAATTGTAATACACAAATCAAAGGGAAAGATTTAAGCAAGCAACACATATAACTAAGTGAAGTGACATTCTATAAGCAAAAAGACATGTAATTTGATGAAAAAGTAGAATAAAATTTTTTGAATCCAAAGGATTAATAGTTTAATCAAAATTCAATTAATGAAGTACTGATGAAATTGGCTTAACAGTTGGCACAAATGTTAAAAACATCAATTACACGACATTGATAAGTAGCAAATAAGTAGAGGGCGGCATCATTGAAATGCTATCAAGTAAGAAGATGTAGAGATTAAAGAGGATCAACGCCATCAAACTGATCATCATAATTTTCAAGTCTGGGTATACGGATGGTGTCAAGGATGTAGTTAATTACGCGATTAAAAAAGTAAGATGTAGAGATTAAAGAGTACCAGCGCCATGACACACAGCTATTCTCCAACATTCCCACATGACACAGAATTTCAAGCCGTAGATCGTCAGGAAGATTGTCCAGATTGGTCTTCCTTGTGCATGTGCGTTTGGTTTTGGAAGAGCATGGCATCAAATCCATCGCTTCAGGTTACGCTTGCTTTCTTTCAAGTGCCAATAGTTTTATGCATGCGGATTTGAATTTCTGAACTTATTAACATGTCCTGTTCCTGAACTGATATATATAGTATTTCTTCTACTGTGGCCTCTTTTACTTATTTTACAGGGATAAAGGCCAAAAAGTTGGGTTAGTTTCAAAAGAGTTGTGTCATGCTTCATTTCAACTAGCTTTTAACTCATGCAATGCGCTGGTATTTTTTATTTTATTTATTTGTTATGTTTTATTTTTAAATGTATTCCTTACAAAGCAACTTATAATCTTTAAATGTTTTCCTAAAAAAGTAACTAAAAGGGAGAAAAGGAAGAAATAATAAGAAAAAAATAGAAAGAAAGAGAATAATTATAAATTTGATTAATCAAATGTATTATGCAATGTGTAGAAAGAAAAAAAGAAAAAGAAAAAAGAGGAATCATTTCATATCTCTTGTAAATTTCAACTACTGATTAATAATTACAGTATGTCAATGAGTATTTCATTACTAAATACAACAGCAATACTTGATTGATGCAGCCTCAATGCAATAGTAGCTCTTGAACAATGCAGCAATCCAATATGATAGACTTGTACACCAATAGCAGGAACATAGCAGTGGTACAACTTAAACTCCATGGGGAAAGCATACATAGTGCCATTAAGCACACACATTTCAAGAGTAATACAGTGTAGTACATCAGCAGCTTCTTCATTCTTTGCAGTTTAGGACATGCAAATCATGAGTGAAATTCAGTGTGAAGGTCATAAATAAAAGCCTAAATGTACATTAAAGACTATTAGATCTTTGAGTGGTAATTTGAACTCTAGTAGAATAACTTAATAATAATTTAACAAAATTACTTCCTCAAAGATATTTTGGTTTTACTAAAAAAGAGATCAAAAATATTAATTATAAATCAATAACATTTGATCCATGTTTGCTAAGGAATTAAAGGAGGCAGCACCTTAAAATATTGACCAGTTTTAGTTGTGACAGTCACTAAAATAAAAAGAGTAGCTAAAAAGTATCAAATTATTGTAGCAATATTACTTGGTGAACCGCTGTGTTGCAAACTTGATAGTACTGAAAGTTTTAAGATCATTTACATATTGGAGTTGCAAGAAACTGCAACAAACCACATCTTTATAGACACTTTATGCCAAAGGAATGAATGAATTACCTTCTCTAAAGGGCATTTGAAGCACTCAGAAGATTCACTATCTTGTAAACCATCAAAAGACTTTTCAACAGTAACATCAGCTAAATTAGAGCATTTGATGTCAACTACAGAGTCATCAACATATATATTCAACACTGTTTTTAGTACCTATATGAAGCAACAAAATCAATATCAACATCTAACTTTTTTTTTTAAGCAATATTAACACCCAACTTTGAGGTATAAATGTGAATAAATTAATATGAAAAAAAGGAACACATTTGTACATTATAACAATTTCTGCACATTAACATTAGTTTAAGTCATAGTTTGGAACTTGATTTGGAGTACATTAGCTAGAGGATTATATTGTGTTATGAATAAGGACTATCCTAACCATAAATATATAATCCCATCTGATGGCTTCAAGTCTTCAACAACAAATTCACAATGTCAAAAAAAGAATTTCCCATAAACATTACAATAATTACAAACTTAGAACTCCACTATCCTCTTATTCATCAAGCTTTATTTTTAGCACTCTAAGAGTATAAAGATAATTTAATTCATTAGACCAGATTGCCCTATCTAATACCATGTACATTTAAAGTGGGATGATCAGTTCATCCAACAACCTAGCCTTGAATCTTAGTCCCACAATTTTCAAAGTCTATATATGTCCATGGGTATCATCTTTCCAGGATAATAAGGAAGATTTGAAGCATTCTCATGCATTCAGTTGAGATTTGTGAAAGTTTGGTTGCCTTTCAATTTTGTTAATATCAATCAAAACATGATGAGATTGGTCAAAGTTTTGCTCAAGGCAACTTGTATTTCAAATTTTGAAAACCAATCCATTTATGAAAGATCTTAAGCATTCTCACAAAATAATAACAATAAAGAAACAAATCATGATTTTTTTGTTTTAAAAAAAAAATTGCTTGAAGAGTTTGTGTGTTTCTAAAAGAAACAAATTTCTTCAATAATTAATCAATGCTCCATATTTAAAAAAATGGCAGTACCTAGGAGGCAGGGACCATCAGCATTGCACATAGAAGGCAAGGACCATTTATTTACTCATGCAAGACCACGCTCCTTATTTCGCTTCCATCGCCATGTATTAAGAATTTAAGAATAAAACAAAAGATCAGTAATTTTATCAAACAAATTGTGTATAAAAAATTAAGTTGTTCTATTAGCAAAATTAGAAAAAAAATTAGATGCTAGCAATTAAAGATAAAGTAACTAACTCTTTTTTTAATAAAGATAAAGTAACTAATTTGAAAATGCAACAGATGGCTATCTCTGACAATCACAATCCTAATTCTTGAAAAGATCCAAAAGAAAACCCCCAAAACCAAAATTCAAAACCATCTAAATTTCAAACAGTTCTTCAAATGTAACCACCACCAATGTAAAAAACAAAGAAATATAAGAGAAAAGAGGTGTTATCTTCAAAAGAATAATTTGTTACCACAGTTGTTGCAAATATTTCAATCTGAAAACAAACCAAGACAAAAACCTTAAGATTAACAACTTTGGTGTGTTAGTCATGTTCAAACATGTAAGATTTGTAAGTTATATGATTGTCATCTATACAATACAATAAAGTCTAGAGTAGAAGAATTATTACAATTATAGGTATGTAGTTTATACTATACAATAAAATTCTATCAGTAGCATATTGCAGTTTAAGTCTATCAAAATCAACCAATGTGAAACTCTAAATACATTAATATTATCTCACAACAATTACAAAATAGCAGCATATATATAATTTGTATTGAGTTTTTCTGGTAACATCATCAAAACATTACCTTCGATCTTTCATTAAATGTATTTTAAGAAATGCTATATTTTAATAGTCCTACTAAAGATACAGTTAAAATGATATAATAACTACTGCAATACGCACACCTTCAACTCCTCACAAGCAACTAGATCCGTAAACCAAGTCTCTTTAATAACCACATCAGGAGTCAAGGGTTTTTTGTTGAACATAACTGAAGCCATGGAAGATGTTACAATCACTCTCTTGATAGAAGGAACTTTTGCACATGAATGAAGAACGTTAAGTGTGCCCTTCACTGCTGGATCAATTATCTGTTACTGAAATATAAGAAATGCGAAAGTGGGTTTCGTAAGAATAAATGTGTGAAACTAAGCTATCGAAAGTATAATAGTATTGGACAAACTGAATATATTTCGTTCGATAAGTTTATCATGTACCACATAGTAGAATTTCTTCAATGTCTTTGTGAATGATTTCTTGAAACAATCTAGCCTTAACTTACATTACTTTAAACCTAACATAAGTACTTTCAACAATTTCCTCTTACAAAAATGTGGGAAAACAAATGCAATTGCAGATGATAATGTTGAATGCATGAAACATCCAGTTTCTTTGAGCTACAATGAGAATAAAAATTGATTGTTTTTTGGGAAGGCATTGACTTATGTATCCTTCTTACGATTAGATTTGTCCTCTAGAGGATGCGCAGTTCATTGACAAAAAAAGAAAAAGAAAAGAAAAGGTTGAACCCGCGCTTGAGAACTCTATGCTGAAAACAATTCTCTTCAATGTCCTATCTACTTCTGGATTAAGGCTTGAGAATGCTTCTCTAAAATGTCTCAAGTTTTTGTTACCCAATTTTCCACATTTCACTGTTGAATTAACGTATTGAACATGTAAGAAGATTGAATTGGCCAAGACACATGCTGAAAGCAAGAATCAAATGTTGCTAAAACTGGCAAGCTGGTATGAGATCCTTAAAGTTGTTATAAATCTTTTAAAACAAAGTATGCATTCACCATATTTATAGAAAAATTATCACACTATATTGATTATATATTACACAAAGGCAATAAAAAATAGTACGGGATGAACCTGTGGGTCACTAGCCGTGTGAGTACCAGGGGATGCAGTGTGAAAAACACCTTGGCATCCATCAAGTGCAGAATCAAAAGATCCTTCTTTTAGTAAATCTGCTTTAAATAACTGAAGTCTTTCTTTAGCTCCATCAAGTGAAAGTAAATGCTCTGTTTTCTTGGGATCATCTAAGAATATATATATATATATATATGCATAAAATTCAATTGGAAGGCTAAATTATTAGTAGCAAACACTGCATGAAAAATAAAGGTGAGGAGAGAGTTATCTGTTTGAAAATTAGTTTGAGGAGAGAGTTTTTCAAAAACAGAATCACACTGAGACTTTTTACATCCTACAAAATAATTTCGAATTTACACCACAAATATTCAATCTGCAATTTGAAATTATTTCAGAAACATCGAATAAAATCTGTCATAGAACTAATTTGAAATAGATAAAAACTGAATAGAACATTATTAACAATTAGTCATATGCAACAGAAAATTTTAAGAACTTAACACAATTAATTTTCTTGTAATTTTAACCCAACATCAAATCAAAACATGCATAAAAGAAAATTACAATAAGACATGAAGAAACAATAAAAACATGCATAAAAGAAAATAACAATAAGACATGAATAAACAATAATTGTAGCAGTATGTATATGACAAATTGACAATCAAAATCAAATTAATAAAATCAAACTTCTTCAATCTCCCTATTGCTCTCTAATGGAGGAGATGTCTGTTTGCCTGTCCTCTAAATGGTATCTAAGAGTGAAGTTTAGGGGGAAAAAGTAAAAAAGGAAGACAGATCTTGAATCAAAATCAATTCAATTATATACCCAAACCTAAGACTAAATCAATTCAAACATTTAAAGCAATGTTTTTAAAAAATATATATATATTGATAAAGGTTTCTGCTCTTTCTGAATAACGAACTCACGTTCTCTCTTATTTCTCTGTTTTTTCCCTCTCCAAACCTAAATCATATATAAACCCAACCAAATGTTACCCAAATACCTAAATAAAAATCAACCCAACCAAAATTCTCAAAACTAATTTATATTTCATACCCATACCCAGATCTAAAAAAGAATGAAAAAAAGAAAAACTTACCGATGGTAGTTCTCTCAATGTCTGTCTCCTTCTCATCTTTGTATCGCAAGGTTTATTTTTTCCTCCTTCTCTATCTCTGGATTGCAAGCATCAGTGTTAAGAAAATTGAGAAGGAAGCAAAAAGAAAGTATCCGAATAGGAGAAACGGAAGGCGTCCTTATGGTGATGGCAGAAGATCTGGGTGGCGCCCTTCTCTCTATCTCTGCCTCTCTATTTCTCAGTCTCTCTTTTCTCTCGATCTCTCTCTCTCTCTCCTTTCTCCGTGTAGCAATCTTTTTTTTTTTAAGCATTTAGTTTCCTTTTATACAGCTCCCAAACAGTATTTTAATGTAGGGAAGCTTTTATACGGTGTTGTAGCATTACCAAACAATGAATTTTATCGCTTTTTTACTTAGAGTAATTCGACAGTACCCCCTAAAAAAAGGAGGGGTACGGTACCTACTAGTAAGTAACCTGTTACACCAGGTACTTTTTTCTCACATTTGATGGTTCCATCCTCACATTGTCCAGTTCTAACATCACATATGACAGCTCTTTTCTCACATTTGGTGGTTCCCTTACTTTTTTCTCATATTTGACGGTTCCATCCTTACATTGTGCAATTCCAACATCACATGTGACAGTTCTTTTCTCACATTTAATGGTTCTTTTACTTTTTTTTTCTCACATTTGACGATTCCATCCTCACATTATGCGATTCTAACATCACATATGACAATTCTTTTTGTCACATTGGGTGGTTCCCTTACTTTTTTCTCACACTTAACGGTTCCATCCTCACATTGTGCAGTTCCAACATTATATGTGACAGTTCTTTTCTCACATTTAGCGGTTCCCTTATTTTTTATCTCACATTCATCCTCACATTGTGCAGTTCCAACATCACATATGACAGTTCTTTTGTCACATTAAGTGATTCCCTTACTTTTTTCACACACTTGACGGTTTCATCTTCACATTGTGCAGTTCCAACATCATATATGACAGTTCTTTTGTTACATTGGATAGTTCCCTTACTTTTTTCTCATACTTGACGGTTCCATCTTCACATTGTGTAGTTTCAACATCACATGTGACAGTTATTTTCTCACATTTGGTGGTTCCCTTACTTTTTTTCTCACATTTAACAATTACATCTTCACATTGTGCGGTTTCAACATCACATATGACAGTTCTTTTGTCACATTGAGTGGTTCTCTTACTTTTTTTTCACACTTGACGATTCTATCCTCACATTGTGCACTTCCAGTATCACATGTGATAGTTCTTTTCTCACATTTGGTGGTTCCCTTACTTTTTTTTTTCTCATATTTGACGGTTCTATCATCACATTGGGTGGTTCCCTTACTTTTTTCTTACACTTGACGGTTCCATCCTCACATTGTGCAGTTCCAATATCATAGGTGACAATTCTTTTCTTACATTTGGTAGTTCCTTTACTTTTTTTCTCACATTTGACGATTATATTCTTACATTATGCAATTCCAATATCACATGTAATAGTTTTTTTCTCACATTTGGTAGTTCCTATACTTTTTTTTTCTCACATTTGATGGTTTCATCTTCACATTGTGCAATTCTGACATCACATATGACAGCTCTTTTATCATATTGGATGGTTCCCTTACTTTTTTCTCACATTTGACAGTTTCATCCTCACATTGTGTAATTCCAACATCACATGTGATAGTTCTTTTCTTACATTTGGTGGTTCCCTTACCTTTTTTTTTTTTTTACATTTGACGGTTCTATCATCACATTGTGCAGTTCTAACATCACACGTGCCAGTTCTTTTGTCACATTTGGTAGTTCCCTTATTTTTTTTTCATATTTGATGGTACCATCCTCACATTGTGCGGCTCCAACATCACATTTGATAGTTCTTTAATCACATTTTGTGGTTCCCTTATTTTTTTCTCACATTTGAAGATTCCATCCTCACATTGTACAATTCCAATATCACATTTGACAGTTCTTTTCTCACATTTGGTGGCTCCCTTATTTTTTTCTCACATTTGATGGTTCAGCTATCACATTGTGTAGTTCTAATATCATATTTTATAATTCTTTTGTCACATATAGTGGTTCCTTTATTTTTTTTTTTTTTTCAAATTTGATGGTTCCATTGTTATATTAAGCAGTACCAATATTGCATCTATTCTATTTTTGTCACATGTGACAATTTTTTTCCACATTTTGTGGTTCCCTTACTTTTTTTCTCATATTTGATAGTTTCATCTTCACATTGTGAAGTTCCAACATCACATGTGACAGTTACTATTAACCGCTCTTCACAATAGTAATTTTTTAAAAGTTATTAAAAATTTTAGATCTAAAATCGAAAAAAAAAAAAAAAAAAAAAGCATCCCATAAAATTAGCCCAACCACAATATTTACTCTTGTTCACAAAAAAAAAAAAAAAAAAAAAAAAAAAAAAAAAAAAATCAACTGGAATTATCTTGGTTTCTTCCGCAAATATTTGAATATACCAATTAACTTCCTACATATCTCCTTTGGTAGCTTCCATCACATTTAGAGGCATACCTCCCGATAAAATAACATATTTGATAATTATATTTTTATTATTTATATATGATGGTGAACTAAAAATTAGACTATCTCCAATTCATCCATAGTGTTGTCCAACTCTAAGACCATTAAGGTCATCCAAGTGCAAAAAGGTCGTCCAGTATGGAGTCACTTGGACAACTACCAAACACTTAGAAATTTTTAGAGTAAATCTAAATCCAAAAACGTATGATTCAGACCACGTTCTACTATTTTGAAGTAGGAGCAAATCCTTATTCATCGCTCTAACTTCCAACTAAGTTCTTAACTTCTGATGGCAGTTGTAGAAGTTAAGTCTGAACCTTCTAACTTCCATTTATGTTGAGGAAATTACTAAACAAGTAACCACTCTAAAGCTCACTATAAAATGACTCAGCCATATGAAATCAAAGTAAGTTTTTCACCACTTATAGAGTTGGAATTCTTGAGTTCAAGAGAGAAAACTAACTTAAGCATCGGAGGGTTCTTCGTCACCCTGGTCATCACCTTTGATCTTATGCTTCTTTCTTTTCAAACCTTCCAAGCAATCTCAAGCCCATTGAAGCCCGAAGCATTTAGCCTATTGATGTTCTATGCATCATCAATATATACTATAAAATCGAAGATGTATAACCTTAAGTGCTCTCTAATTGTTCTTATGCAACATCTGCAACTTAATCACAGTTGCGTGTTTATGGTGATGTCTAAGGTTGAAAATAGGGTGACTATACAATTAGCAAGTTATGCAAAAAAATCCAATACAAAGATTGTTGACAATTTTAAAATTTTCAATAAACACTTGAATTGAAACTACAGATCTGATTCTCAAAAAAAAAAAAAAAAAACTATAGATCCAAACTGAAATAGTAATCAATCAAGGCCACTCACTAGGTTTTATATTTTTTAGGTATTTTCATTAGATCCACATGTGCAAAAGTGTCAAATGACTGTGTCCGACACGGATATAACCACTCAGCTAAAGTGTCTATACAATTTTGTTTCATAAAATTATTATTACATTTAGACCCATCTAAAACAAAATAAACATTCCAAAAAATGTCCACAATAAGAAAAAATACCAATAGAAAAGCTAAAAGCAATTAAGCACAATTGACCAATTTTATCAAAAACAAACAACTTACTCCTTTTTAGATCAAAATAATTTTGTCATTGGGAGTTTAGCATATTGACCACAATGATAAGTGTGAGCCTCATTTGAGTTAGCAGAGCCTCCACTAGCTAAGTCTGAGAGAGCCCTAATAGCAATGAAATATTTTTGTTGTTGAAGACTTATCGGTGACACAAAATACCCCTAAAACCATAAAAATTAACAAAATACCCTCAAAACTTAAAAAATGACCAAAACTACTCCCCTAAAACTTGAAAACAACCAAAATTACAAGAATAAGTTGTACTTTTTGTATACCTATTGAAAATTAAAAGATGATAAGTTATCTTAAAAAGCTATCTAGCATGTACGGTTTTCAATAAGTTTGGTGTGAGCTCATAATTTCAAAATAATTTTATGTAAAAGTTCAATGTTACATTGATGGTTTCCCTTTCTTCTTCTTGTTTTTTAAAGGCTAAATGAAATTACTAAGATAGTTAGCTTTAAATGAAACATCAATACTAAACTTTTCAATTAATTAAAAATTATCTTTCAGTTAACACTATTAAAAAAATTTTTAAAATATCTAATAAAAATTTGATTATTTACTTCTACTATTTTTAAATTTTTTTTTTTTTCACACTCTTACTTCTACTAACTCCATCAACAACTTTTGACACCCATAATATTTAATGTAATAAATGAAATTTTTTTTTAAGCCAACATTAAATCCCATGTTCACAACCACTAAATTTTCCAATTTGAACTCCAATCAGACTTGCATTGCACAAAAATAAATTTCAATTTTCAAATAGATACATGTTTGTTAAGCACTAGATTATACCATCTTAAACAAAATTGTTGGGAACAACAATTTTTCACTAGTGATGGTTTCAATGACACGTCTTTTGCATCCGTATCATCTTATAAAACTAGATCAAATAAATTTACATGTTTTGATGTACGATTTTTTTTTTTCCATTTAACATGATTTTTGAAACAATTTTTTTAGTTGGCATGTTTTTGAAACATATTTGTAAACTAGCATTTCGAGTCTATGTCTTAAGACTAGAGATTACTTAACAAACTCAAGCCTTTAAGACTCAAGTACAAGATCGAGTTCTAGTGATTCATATATAGAACTCATTCACAATATGTTATTTGCAAAAAATAAAAAAATAAAAAATTATACATTTTATATATTCATCAAGAAAAGATTAACTCCGACATAAAGATGCAACAACTTGCTCTGTGATTTGATTATACAATAGCAACAATATAAGGCAAAAATAATGTCATAGTCAAGACTCCTGACAAGTCTATTCCATTGTCCATACTTCAACATTTTTTTTCCTAAGGCCAAACCTAATTCTTGCATTGCCTAAGGCGGCCAAACCTAATTCTTGCATTCCCTAAGGCCAAAGCTGCAATTGACCAGTTGGAATAAAAAAAGAGTTATTAATTAGACATGGTGTAGGAGGTTTTGGCAGGGAACAGTCCAAGATTTCCCTGACTTACCATTCCAAGGGTCTAATAGGAGCATAGTAAACTTTAGAGAGATCCTGCAATCTGGTGCATTTCTCAATCTGACAAATCACCTTCTAGATTGCATAGCATGCATATAAAATAGCTTAACATCACTTTAAAGTTTCTAACAGATAATTTACAAATATCTCCTATGCATTTCCAAAATTAAAACTAATGAATAACTAGCATTAGTAAGTTAGTACTCTCTCGAGAACTTGTAAACATTATGTCAAAAGAGAAACAAAGCAAGTGACTTTAGGATATAATTAAAATTAACCATAATGGGTCTAAATCCTTTCTGCCATACTTCCATTTGTGGATTGAGGAAGGGTGCTTGCCAATGGTCATATAGTGGATGCTAATATGACAAGGAATGAACCAAATTTGATGGCTGGGAACTTGAACTCTGCACATTAAAGTAAAAAAAAATTAATGCAGCCACTACACGAACAACTAACTATATAGGCAAGAGGAAAGGTATTTAGGGATGGCTAAAGCAAAACCTAGTTGCCAGGAACAGTATTTGGGGTAGACAACTGGTTACTTCCACCTTTTTCTTTCTTTGAACTTTTCTCATGACAACTCTTGATCTGATGTTTACCACCAGGAGCATGATCCTTTTTCTTCAACCCATTTAAATTAGGTTGTTCAAATTATCTCCAATAATTTCATTATTGCCATCTTTATCTTTAAGTACATTTGTATCTTCAATATCCTTTGCATCAAATAAAGGAATGAAGGGTTCTTAGCTTGTTGCTTCTGAAAATAAATCAGCACGCCTCCTGCATTTCCCTTTGTCATAGCATTTCTCCTCCTTGAACACAAATAGTTGTTATAATCTAATAAAAGATAGCCCAAATTTTCTCGAACCTCTACTTGACTACTCATAAATTTTCTGTTGAATCCCATACTTACAGGCCATATCCACTTCAATGGCTTGGGTAGCAGTAACTTTTCTTTGTGACGGCAACATGTGAGCTTGTTCATGAGGTACAAGATCATGATTATGCTCCTTTTAAAGGCCCACAAAGGTAGAACTATTGGGTGACTTTGCTTAAAAACAAAACTTAAGTTTGACTCTCCCGGACTTCCTAAGTATTTGATTTACGGGCTATTACATTTGTGTGTGCAGGGATAAATGTACAAACTATAAAGGTGGGCATCTTTCAAATTTGCTTAAGAGCAAGTTGAACTGTATGCTTAATTTGTAATTGTGTATGGCATGTCCAAGCTAAAACATAGTTGCCACATTGTCATAGAAAGAAGCATTTAATTTTTTGATAGGTAGAAAGAAGAAGTTGAATTATATTTTAGATTTGCTTATCTCTCATATTAGAAGCTCTTAATCTATTCAATAGAGCCCCAAGTTGTTATAAAGACTCATCATTGTATGTAATTTATAACTTGAAGATTTAATATTATATAGATTACAGTACAAGATGTTGAAACCACATATATGAGAGGAAAACAAAAGATATGATGGATAGACAAGATAACTAGCAATGGTAAAACATACCTTCAAGACGAATTTCTCACCAAGCGTGCCTTAAAAAATCAAATCAAATCCAAAATTAGAAATTTGAAACCATAATGCTTTTAAGTTGATGATACTTACATATTTGGCACCGAAATACGAACCCAGTACAAGAGGAATAAGACTAATTTGTCAAAACAGTCACCTTTCAAGTCTCTCTCCTTGAGACATGGTTTCTGAGAACAAAATTTTCAGCAAGCTCGATGAAGGAACAGGTAGTGAGGGCATACAAGGAAATTGAAAGGCGAAATACCCAAACAAAATTAACCCAAAAATTAAAAATATACGCATAAATCTTACACAAAACCTAAAATATGAAATACCGAATCAAATCTAACCAAAAGTAAAACCCAAATCAAATAAAAAGAAACACAATTTCTCAATTGCCCATAAAAATTCTTACCGATAGCAATGGCGGAAGGTTTGCAGTGGCGGCTGCTGTGTAGTAGTGATAGGCTGATAGCTGTGGCACATCGCCTCTCAAGGTTCTCATTCAACAAAGCTTGAAACCTCTTCAATTTTTTTTTTTTTTTTTTTTTTTTTTTTTTTTTGTTTTTATACTCTAACCAGATTAGCTGGTAACTTGTATCCACACTAAAATTAATTAACGACCAAGATTAAAGGGAAGTAATATGAAAGGTTAAGGTTGGAGTGGGTACCGTACCCCCAAAAAAAAAGAGGGGGTACAGTAGAATGACCCTTTAACTTAAACCTGGCTGAATTTTAAGGGGCTTTTTTTCTTAACAAGTGGTTACAAGTAAAGGAATCTCAATACCTTACCAATCTATAGTTGAACCCTTACCCGAATACCCAATTGGACTTGTTCTGTAGTGACAGTTTCTCCTTTTGATGCACGACTCCCAGTACGTGACTAACCAATTGCGCGGATCCCAGTATGCGACTTCAATTCACCAACTAGAGAGAGAGTTGTTGGTTGCAAAGTTCTTCAATTCATCCACACAATGAAGATTAAGAAGATGCTTGGTTACAAAACCCTACAGTACACATACACAGCAACTTCTTCACAAGAAAGATGAATTAGGGCATGAACTTTGTCTCGGATCACAAATTGCTTGAACAAAGATTTCTCAATGCTTGTGCAACTTGCGTACACTTTGACGGCCCTTAAAATAATCCTTTTATATGTTTAGGGTTAGAAGAAAAGAAATCCCAAAGACATACTCACGGATTGGAATCAAAACAAAACTTAAAATCTATTTTCCTTAAATCTCGACAGCTAGAGGTGTCGAGGAGCTGTCGAGCCTCAGAGCTGAAACAACTTCTTAAAGCTCGATAGATGCAGGTGTCGAGCTTTAATAACTTGCACTTTCCTGCTTGCTTCTTAGACAGACTTGATGACTTCAACACTTGATCTTGAAACATAGTTTCTTAAAGCGTTAAATACATCCTAAATCTACCCAATTACAAGTAAAGTGCGTTTTATCAAAGGATAAGCCAATTACATAAAACAATGACATATGTTCAAAACAATTTGAACCACATATGTCCTAACATATATTCTATCAACACTAAATGTGGTTACCCAACATACTGAATTTTTTATCATGACTTTAGATCTCAGTTTTGATATATCAAAGCAACCTACACTTCATGGTCATGTACATTATTCTCTCGAAATTAAAAGTTCATGTAAATAGAAGTCGTGGGATTTATTATTCATTTGACAATCGTTTGGAGAATAATAATCTCACAGCGGTCCAATTCAATATGTCTTAACTCTTAAAACATATCAACATATCAACTAGAAGTCTTCACTTCCATGATCAAGACAAATTATCTTAGTTGATATGTTATAGTCTTCGCAGATAAAATGCACAATTTCATCATCGACTACGAGCTAAAATTTTGAGTTTTCAAAGAACTTGTGATTTATATCTTCTATGACTAAATCACATAGTATGCAACTCATGAGCTATATGATAATGTCCAAATATTCATGTTACCATTGTTTTAGATAATAATAAAACAACTTTATTAATCACAACATTAAGTCATATATAATGTCATAATTTGTAATACGGTTAGTTTAGGCACCAATGTTGGTTATCCTTATATATATTGTGTAGTTTATCAAAAGAATAATGTCAGCACACCCAACCCACCTAACTTGTCGAGTTGAAATCGCCAAAATTTGTAACTAATCTACTGGGTTTAGAATTCGGTGGGTCGATAGTGGATTGAAATTTTTCCAACCCGTTAGTGGCAGATTGGATAGAAATATTGGCCTTTACCTACCCAATCCGACCCGCAAACAGCCCTACCATTAGTACCTCAAAAATGAATGAAATGACCTTGAAAACTTTAGAAGGATTGAAATACCCTTAAAACCTAAAAAATGTCCAAAATACCCCCCAATTCCTTCTAAAATTACTAAAATACCCTTAAAACCTAAAAAATGACTAAAACGCCCTTAGAATTGACAGCGTTTAGGTCTATAAGATATTGAAGATTTGTTTTATGTTTTATCTCCATTGCTTAAATGATAAAGAAAAGGGTTAAAATTGTCAATTTATAAAAAATATAATTTCTTTTAAGCTTGAGAATTTAGATACCCACCTTAATTCCTTAGTGTAAGCAAGACCTATTTACTAGGAGTTGAAACTTAGTTATTTAATTTATGGCCTTGCTTTCTTTTAGTTGCTTCAGTCTCTATCCCCTCATTTATATATATACACACACACTCACAAGCTCTAATTGGAATGGATACTGAGAAATAGAGAAGCATTGATAGTAATGACAGTTTTCCTCCATCCAAAGATACAACATTAAATTTTTTGAATCAATCCAAAGAGGCAACTTAAGGCCCCAAAATTTTAGATAAGGCTCTAGTAGTGTTGTCCTTAATCGTATGTTAGACAAGTTGGCATCATACCTACAATTCATTATTTCAGTGTGAATACATAATAATGGAGCTACATGCATCATGTACCCCACAAGAAATCACTAAGTTTAGGGATGATTGAAAATGTTGGGAAAACAAAAAAGGTAGAAAGAATTTAATCTTTCAAAATTCATTTTCCGTTGATGCAAATAATGTATGTACAAGTTACAATGTCTTTGACAAAACCTTAAACATAATCTCTTTCTCCCTCTCTCAATCTCCAATGAGCTTTTGCTCACTGGGTTGACATCATTAAAATACTAAAATTAGTAAAATTAACAATATCAAACAAAGCCAATTTCTTAGCCATTTGTATTGCAAAATTTCTCATCCATCTGTATCTAATAAACAATTTTGAAAAAAGCAACTCTAGCAGCAGTGGCAGCTTTATTTGCAGCCATCTCTGCAATTTTTCTCGCAGCCTGCAATTTTATCACATAAAGAAATGAGACAATGTGATTAGGAACAACACTTGATAATAAGGAACATGACAATAATGAATCAATGAGATATTAAAGCCAATAAATACCTAAACTGCTCAAAGGACTGTATTAGTTAGTGGGGGTTAAACATGCTTAAAGGTGCCAGCATCTTATTAACCACATCTTTTTCTACCTTTCGGAATGTATACATACCATATTCCTGCTTAAAACTTTCATGCCATGGCCCCTCATAACAGTGACCATTAGCAAAGTGATAGATGCCAAATACATGGATATCATTTGTCACAATCATTATATCTGATAATGAGTTATGGCCACCCAAACAAATAGTGAATGGAAGACCAATTTAACAGGATAGACATATATTGTTTATGTCTGAAATGGATGCCAAAATGACGCAAAGTATTATGTAATGGATAGGTAGTCAAGGTGTCATCATAGAAAATTACTAAAACTGTATGGTCAATATAAGGTACATGGACATTAACTATGTTAAATGGCATTTAACATGGATCTGTAGCTAGTATTTTGGACATATGTTATGCTATGATATTTGAACTAAGACTCACTAATTTTCTAAGGTCAATATCATATTAGAAATCTGTCCAAATCTAAAATCCCTCCATACTTCAAGTCGTGCCAACACAAGAGCATGATCTCAAGATTAAGCATCTAGTTTTGTGAGAGTGTCAACACAAAGGCATTTGCCATAAACCCAAATAACAAAATCCAACCTTAAAGCGTATTTACATCAGATCCAACTTCCCTTTGATTAGGCTCTACACAAAAACATTATGGTCTTCTATGAGAGGTTCCCGAACTTCAATCTCATTCTCGTAAAGATGTGCACAATCTATGTGACAATACCCAACTGCCTGTGTCTTTTTACAGCTTCTCCACAGAGTTCTCCATTGCTCTTCCATGATCCAAGTCCAATAGCTGGAATTCTAGTTCTTGTATTCATACAAAGTAACATCTTGGTATCCCACTAATTCCTTTTATTTCCTCAAACTTTTCAAATTGAATAAATGACCAAAATAGATAGCTATAATGACCCAATTACCCCAAATCACAAAGGTCCAGTAATCAACTTCTAATTCCAACAAGTCAAGCTATTTACATAGATGGTATATTAAATAATATAATGAAATACATCTCCAATCCAAGATCTTAGGAATGGAATTTTGATATGAAAGGAGGAGTCTCCTTTCACCCACCCCGTACCCAATAGCCGCAAGAAAAATGAAGATTATATCACGTCGAATGAAGTATTTAAACAGCACTAAAAATTTGAAATTATTTAAAAAAAAAAAACAAACAAACAAACAAACAAACCTGCAATCGCATATATTGCTCCAATAATCCAGCAAAGAAATAGAGAACAATAGCAGTGAAATTAGGGTTTGTCATTTTAATCTTTACCTTTAATAATAGTCAAAATGATTTTGATCTTTTTGAAAAACCTTCAATGATGGGTAAATCGATGAGATATTGAAAGGAGATCGATGAACACAAGAACGAGCCTGAGAAAAGTTGAACACGAGAGAGGAACACATTTGATTTTTTTTTTTTTTTTTTTTTTTTTTTTTACCTGACCTGCTAAACCAGTAATTGGCACACACAAAAGTTAAATAAACGGTCAAGATTAAAACATTAAAAATTTAATGGTTATGTTTTGGGTGGGTACCGTACACCTAAAAAAAAGTGGGGGTACCATAGAATGACCCAAGTTTCACAATTGATTCTCAACAAAAAATAAATAAAAAAATAAAAAACAACAACAAAAATAAAAATAAAACAATCATAAATTTTAGTGCAACCAATATAAACTTAAAAATTCATTTTTTCTTAATTAAGTAAAAAAAAAAAGGTTACATTTCCTAATTTTCTGTTCTTTATGATCTATATTTGCTCCAATGGAAATGAAAGAAAACATTGAATATGCCCACCTTACCTTTTCGTCTTGTCATTAAGGTTGTGTGCAATTTCCTGCTACTGCATATTCTTTTTTTCTACTTGTCATTATGGTTGTGTGCAATTTCTTGCTACTGCTTATTCTTTTTTTCTGCAAAGCTGTACTAGCTCCTGTACCACTCCAATTTCTTCATCTCCCCTGTTTCTTATATTCTCCTTCAACTCTTTTTGCCTTCCTCCTGACCCTCTCAGCATTTGTCTCCACAACAACCTCTCTGATCATCTTTGTCACCTCTTCTCTTTCAAGCCTCCCATTCAAGTCTCTCTTCACTTCTACACCCACACCTAACCCCTCCACCAGCCTAGCATTCACTGGTTGATCAAGGTGCAAGGGTATGGCTATAACTGAAACCCCAAACTTCACGCTCTCCATCACAGAACTCCATCCATAATGACTCACAAACCCACCAATGCTAGAATACTTTAGTATCTTCATTTGTGGTGCCCATCCAGCCATCCCTCCAGAACCATTCCCCTATCTCCAACCCTTTCAAGAAAACCTTTTAGAAGTACCATTTGAATATTGACTAAAAGAAACATTAATTGTGCTTGATTTTTTTTTCTAATAAAGAGATCCTCATAACTTAAACTTCACATATACACAGACCATCTCAAGAAAGACTATAACCAAACTCCTTTTTATGGGGCATTAACATGGAGCCATGTGCATCTAAAGCACCCTTTACTAAGATCAATGCAGTTGTATGTAATATTTAAAGTACCTCAATGTACAGAAAATACAAAGAGTATAAAGAGATACTATGACAAAATCTTGTCATTACTAACGAATTATTAAGAAAGAAACCCTGTTTATTCCACCATTTTATAAAATACCATAATCATAAAAACTAATTAGGCAATTTAATACGGTTCACCATCATTATTTGATAATCAGCAGGATGATGACCAGAATTGGTGCCTAATCATGCAGACCATAAGAATTTGTTGACAAAGAAGCCAAAGAAGAATTTAACGTGGAGACTTTATTGACAATTAATAATAGTGGGGAACTTTAATCCAATTGCAATGCATAGCAGAAAAAATTGATTGTATGTTTTTCAGAATCAAGGCTTTTTTTTTGGGTCAATTAATAGTATCAAACTATACAAGCAAAGCAATTTCAGCTAAATGCTGGATCTGATGTAACTAAAGCAACTATGAAATGATGAGCAAATAATTACAAGGATAGTAACCCTATGCTCTTTTGATTTGCAGAGATACGCTGTTATTGGCAAGCAAACAGGGAAGGATGTCATACTAATAATAAAGGAACATCATCAAAGAAAGGCATGTTCTCTTGCAGTAGATCTTGATAATCCTCTGATATAGAATTTTTTGGATCAAAAGGCTCACGATCAGGAAGAACTAAACCTTGTTTTATGTGACCCATTCTCCTAGCACACAGAACTTGCTTGGAAACAACTGGAAGCAAAGTGGTCTGATATTCTCTTAGAGCTGATTGTAAATTTTCTGCTCCACTCTTTGCAAGTCATTTGCCTAAAACTGCTGCATCCAACATTGACATGTTCGTGCTTCTTAGACCATGAGGAGTTGTGGGGTGAGCTGCGTCTCCAACTAATACCACGTTGTCCCAAAAGATTTGTTCCAAGGGATCAGTATCATATATCAAATTCAAAAAGGGATCCTTTGTTTCTTGAATGACTCTCACGAACTCAGGAACCCAAACCTTCTCTGCTTCTTGATGCATCTTCTGAATCATCTCACTGCTCACTTTCATGGTTACTGAGTTTCTCTAAATATATTTTAATTAATATATCAGCTCTAGTTGACAACACCAAAAAGTCTTAAAGCAAAAGAAATTTACCATTGTGATTTCATATATCTATTTTGGATTTTTTTTTTTTTTTTTTTGAATGGTTCTATTATGGGTCAAGACCAAAAGCTATCAAGCTGCTATGTCATGGGATGAACAGCATGTTCACAACTATTTAAACCAAGTGTCCAATATGTGCCTAAATGAATGCTTGCCCTACCAATGATTCAGCTTGTATGCCCCTATTCTTATAAAGCCACTAAACCATACAATGCATCTCCTATCACTAAATACCAAAGAAAATTTATAATTAATATAGAATTGGATGTAACAAATAGGATGAAAGTAAGCAATCACCTTGAGTTCAGGCTCGGGTTGGTTGACATCCCAAATCCAATTGAGCCTTTTGTTTGAAAGCTCATAAAACACACTGTGGGTGCCAGAACCTAAGTCAAAGTACAAACACTTTCCCAGTTCAGGATATGCCCTATGGATGCCCACAATTGTTTCTGAATTTTCATTCCTGAAAAATCAAAAACCCCTCTCCATGCACAATAACCTGAATACCTTCAAAGGAATATTTTCATGACCAACTTCAAATCATAAGCAAGAAATCAAGCAAAAAAAAAAAAATTAAATAAGAAAATTTTCATTAGTTTTTAGTTAGAAACCTCAATTTAAGGCCAAGAAGAAAACTCTGGCGGATAGAAGAGAGGTTCCCATCTGCTGCAACAAATAAATTACCCACTATTTCAATTTCCTCATCAGTTTGTAGAACTTTAGCCCTAATCTTGACAGATGTCCTGTCATCAGAAATGCAGAAAGAGAGGAAAAGGTAACCCCATAAAAGTATGTTCAGGGGCAACGCATTGTGAAGGACGCCATGGAGATCAGCCCAATGTGCTCCTCTAAAATTGAAGTTATTATCTCTTGTCAGAGTCCAACTAATCTTCTTCTCACTATCTGTTGCTTGGTTCTGTTTTCAAACAAAAATCCCTAAGGTGGCATGAAAACTAACTACATTTTGATTTTGAAGTCCTTTATTTGTCTGTAATTTTTCAGGTGAGAACATTCTTGAATCAAAACTTACATGGTTTATTCTAAAGATAAAGAATCAAAAGGTGGTAGGAGAATTAAGTAACTGCTTGTGGTTGGCATTGCAGAGTTTCTTTTACCTGCTTTTTAACTATTTAACTAATGACATCCTAACTAAAGTTACTGTTGATTAATTTTATGACTTATGATCACAATTCCTTGAATGAACCCTGGCAATGAAAGTTTACAAAATTTTATTTATTTATTAGTAAACCTGATGTAAAAACAATGAGCTCTCATACCAAAATTGATGCAAAACAACAAGCTCTAATACCAAAATTTGATGCAAGACAAAACCAAGAACAGAAATTTAAAAGAAAAATAGCATGATTGCATCACCTGAGATTGCCTGATCCTAGACAATCAAGAGAAAAATAAAAGAACAAAAAATTTACAAAGAATCAGCACTTAGAGGTTGCCTAGAATTAACACCAAGGAAGGCATCAACACCTAAGTTCTTTTTTCTTTTCTTTTTGATAATAAACCATAACTCAATATTTCATACAAAGATTTTTTTTTTTTTTTTTTTTTTGGTTTTTTCAGCTTGCATGTCAAGTATTTACAGAATTTCTGACAAAAAAATAAAACAATTTTAAGTATAGACGGCAAAGTAAAGTACCAGTACCATGTCAATAGTGAGTGGCAAAGTGGAATGGTGGAGAAGCTCTGGCTGACCAAGCCAGGATTGAACGAGTCTCTGAGCCAGAGGGTCAAGCCCGAGTCCAGCTCCGGTGGGGCTTCCCTTAATGGGTCCGCAAGTTTTGTCAGCCAAAACAACATCCCACCCAGCTAAGATTAGTGCGTGTGTACATGACATGACACTTCTGCTATGCTTCCTCCCACCACTACTGCTTTAGGCTTCATATCTCTCTCTCTCTCTCTGCAGTCTACTCTTATTATTTTGAGGAAATGAATTGGAAAGGATATACTTTTGTTAATCTGTGGACACAGATAGAGGGAGTTCAGAGTCAAAAGACAACATCTAACGTCTGATTCACCAACTTCAAGAAGGCTGAAACCTTTTGCCGCATATCCTACAAATAATAAGAGACTTTCATCCAAATTTCTTTTTCTTATTTTACTAAAATTTAGAAAATTTCGAGGAGAAGGTTTCCAGATTTTTCAAATTAAGGGTATACTTAGTTAATTTGTGGACAAAGTTAAATAATGTGGAGATGAGAGGTATAAATCCTTGTTCATTTACAAAGCGTAAAAAATCTTTATCATTTTGATTATAAAATATGAGAAGTGTTCTATTCAAACTATTTTCACAACAAATTTCAATGATAAGTTATTATGAGTTTTAATTAAATCCACTAATGAAATTACTTTTTATCCACAGTAACAATACACCACTTTGTTGTGAAAGTATTCTAAAAAATTTGTAAACATAACATTTTCTGTAAAATATATAAATCAGCATCTCCTTGCAAAAGGTAAAGAATACTCTACCATTTAAGCTATAACATTTTCACAACAAATTCTAAATAATGCCGATCGACTTAATAGCATAAGTTATTGTTGTAATCACCTAAGGCCCCAAGTATTAAAATGGTCCCAAATTTTATTTTAATTAAGCCCAAATATTAGCCAATAAATAAAATGATATTTTTTTTATCAAATGAAAATAAATAAATAAAAAAAAATGTTACGTTCATAACATTTTTTACAACACTTTTACAACAAATCCTAAATAGTAGGTTATTATTAATGGCATAAAATAATTTCAACGGTTAGTCCAAATTAGAATCAGTAATTTAACACCTAGAATATGTTGGGAAAAATATTGTAAATGTAACAGTTCTAAAAAAAAAGCAATACACAAAAAAATTCACAACATTTTTAATAATATTGAATTGGAATCACCTTCTTCCTCATGGCACGAAAAGAAAGAGAGAGCGAGTGACAGTGATAGGGAAAAAAGAGAGAGAGAGAGAAAGAGGTGCAGAGAAAGGGAACGGAAAAAAAAAAAAAAGAATTCGAAGCCATGTGGTGAAGATGCTGGAGAAGAAAGAAGAAGAAAAAGGGAAGAGGGAGTGACTGAAGATGAGGAACAGACGGAGGAAGAAAGAAGGAAAAAGTAAGAGAGAGAAGAAAGAAAAGTAATAAAAGGAGAGAGAGAAATGAATAAAAAATAATAATTTTTTTAACACATTTGTCCATACCGTTCCATCTCTGGAATGATATTGTTCATATGTGTCAAAATTTATAGGATTTAGAACACCTCTTGAGAAGGGTTTTTTGGAGTTTAGTGTGCCAAATGCCAAATATTTGACATTGGGCATACCTAATGATAATGCTCTTAACAACTATTTAAATCATCTGTCCTATATGTGCCTAAATGAATGCTTGGCCCTCTTACCCATGAATACAAGCCTAGCCTTTTCAGCCTGTACGCCTCTATTCTTATAAAGCCACTAAACCATACCATGAATCTTCTATCACCACTTCATTGGTTCAACCAGTGATTCATTGGTTGAACCTAAGTTTATAAGTTATTAAGTTACAGTATCAGCTCTAGTTGGTAGAACCAAAGTGAAAGCAATTTTCCATTGAGATTTCTTAGATCTATGCTGGGCTATTTTTTGGATGGATATATTAGGTTATGCGTTATGGCCAAAAGTTATCAAGCCATTATGTCAGGGGATGAATGCTATGTCAGCAGTATTTAAATCAAGTGTCCTATATGTGCCCCAATGAATGCTTGTCCTTCTCCATTTGGAGAATAGTTAGGTGCTCGAAGAGTTCTGGACACCCATGTTATCAATATAAATAAATAAACCCTGCTTTATTTTTAGGATTAGAAGCCTCTATTCTAATGAAGACACTAAACTAAACAATGTATCTTCTATCACTAATCACCAAAGAAAATTTGCAATATGTCTTGAAGGGGATGAGAGTAAGTAATCACCTTGAGTTTAGGCTCAGGTTGGTTGACAGACTAAATCCAACTAAGCCTTTTGTTTTGAAGCTCACAAAACACACAGTGAGCGCCAGAACCTAAGTCAAAGTACAAGCATCTCCCCAATTCAGGATATGCCCTCCGGATGGCAATAACAGATTCTGAAATCTTATTCCCAAAAAAAAACCGAAAACCCGTATCCATGCACAATAACCCGACTATCTCAAAGGAATATTTTAATGGCAAGCTTCAAATTCATAAGCAGGATATAAAGAAAAAAAAAAAAAGTAAATAAACAAATTTTCATTTGTTTTTAGTTAGAAAACTCAATTTAAGGCCAGTAAGAAATTTCTGGCGAATAGAAGAGAAGCTCCCATCTGCTGCAACAAGTAAATTACTCACTATTTCAATTTCTTCTTCAATTTGTAGAACCTTAGCCTTAATCTTGACAGATTTCTTGTCATCAAAAATGCAGAAAGAGAGGAAAAGGTGGTCCCCAAATGTATGTTTGGAGGCAACGCATTGTAAAGAAGGCCATGGAGATCACCCCAATGTGCTGCTCGGAAATTGGAAGTTCTCATCTCTTGTCAATGTCCGGCTGACCTTCTTCTCACTATCAATTGCTTGGTTCTGTTTGCAAAAAAAAATCAATAAGGTTAAGGTGGCATGGAAAGAAACCGTAGTGTGATTTTGATGTCCCTTATTTGTATGTAATTTTTCAGGTGAGAAAATTCTTATATAAAAAATTGCATAGTTTAAGCTAAAACGAAAGCATCAAAAGGTGACATGAGAATTAATTGTAAATATTTGTGATTGGCATTTCAGATTTTATTTTACTTGCTTTTTAAATTTTTAACTAATGACAGCCTAACTATAGTTACTGTTCATTATTGTGTTGATCACAAGTATTAGCACCTGAATGAACACTGGCAATGAAAATGTACAAAATTTACCTTGTGGCAATTTATGGCAAAGTCACTGTTGTCATAGTATTGTTGGTAATAATAAATTCAATTTTCAAGTTTCTAGCAAAAATCAAATACTTTCTCAAAAAAAAAAGCAAAAATCAAATACCCCTATTTACCAGTAAACCTGATGTAGAGCAATGAAACAAGAGGGTCGAGCCCAAGTCCAGCACCAGTCGAGTGTCCTGTTATATATATATATATATATATATATATATATATATATAGCCTTTACAACTATAGGGGATGTAGCTTAAATAGTGTTTATTAATTTTTCTTTTTCCATACACTAAAAAAAAAAAAAAAATTGTGCCCTAGAATTGTCCCTAATACTCGGGATGTGCATGTGTTCGGTTGGGTTTTTCCAGCTCAATAGCCCAAGTTCCAACACATGAGTAGAAACCAATATAATGCCATGGGCATTGGGTTAGGTTGTTGAATTGTGTTGTTTTGTGCTTTATAAAAAAACATATTTTTTTTATTGATTATATTCTAAATTTCTAAATTCATCAAAAAAAAAATTCCAAAAATGCCAAAATAAATCAAACTAAAATAATTAAAATAAAGTTAATAAAAAAAAAACGTATACATATGGAGGGGTGGATGGGTTCAAAAAAGTATCAATCCAATTCAAAACACAAAATAAATTTATAGCCCAACCTAACCCATCAACCCACGAAAAACAACATGAGGAGTTAGGTTGGGTTGGGTTGCTACTCCTGAAATACGATGTTTTTTTTTTTTTTTTTTATAAAAAGGTAAGCTCGGTATAAATCTCCAGCCTACATCCGATTCAAAACATTTTCCAACTCAACGGGTCCTTCTCTACCCTGAGGTACGAAGATGAAACTGCTCTTCTAGCCAGGGCATTGGCTACTACTTCTTCCACAACAAGGCCGACGCACCTACCCAAACTTAGGGACATTCAATCACGTCATTTGTAACCGTAAACAGACCATCAAAATTGCAGTCAAAAATCACTTTGGAGAGACTTAGCTCTTGTGCTTTGTTGGGATGTAAGTCAAATGGTAAAGTTTTCTTACACTTTGGAAAGGAGAAAGAATCAATACATCATATCACCTAATCTTTTTATAATTAATTACTAGCTACTCCTGAAATACGATGACTTAGTGCTCTCTCCTCTACCATAAATGTAAGAGTGTCTAATGATTTTTCAATAGAAATACATTTTTTTTCTATACATTTTGACCATATTCCCATTTTAGTCCCTACTTTTTTATTTTACTATTTTTACCCCCCAAAATGAAAAACGTATTCCGTTTCAAGCCCTACCGTCATCTCACTAATGGAAATATACTAAGTGGCGAGCAGAATTCACTAGATGCGGATGTAGCCATTAAAATATTATTAAAAAATGACACATCAGCTTCTAAATTAAAAAAAATAAATTTATCAATTTTAAAAAGAATAAAACATAATAAAAACAAAAAATGGTGGAATTTAGATCTCTGTGTGTTTTTGTGTTTGTACTTTTTTCTTTTTCTTCCCTAGATCTCTCTCTCAGTTTCTCTACCTCTCATTCTTTCTTTCTTTCTTTCTTTCTTCTTTCTCTTCCCAGATCTCTATTTCTCCACCCACGTCTTATTTCTTTTTCTCCTTTCTTTAATGCTATAATCTCTTTCTCTCTTGGTAGAACCCCGTGGTTTCTTTCTTTCTTTCTTTCTTTCTTCCAAATCGTCGATGTGACGTGGGTCTGTGGCTAGTGATGGAGCCATGTGGGATCGATAATGTTTGTAGGTGGTGGGTCAATTTTTTGGCTGTATAGTGTGGTGTGAGTATCTAGGTAGATTTGAAGCCCTATGCGATTGAATGTGAATCCTCTCCTTCCTTACTTTCTCATCTCACTCTCTCTCTCTATCTTAGGGTTGAATCTAAAAACGATCTTGGGTTTGCTGTATTTGTTTTTGATTTTTGGCAAATTTGAGAAATGATATTTTGGGTTTGTGAAAGGAAATTTTTTGTGTTTGTGAAAAATGTTTAGATCTTAGGATTGACATAAAAACTTTTGGTTGGTTGCCAATCTGAATTTCTTTTTTTCTTTTTCTTTTTTTTTTTTAATCTGAAAATTTTTGTTTGGTTGCCAAGAAAATGGATACTAAAATGTTATTTCCTTTTAACTTTAAATGAGTTTTGATGTGTTTAGTTATAAAGAAAGTACAAGAAAGTTAAAGAAAATAAAGAAAATACGGATTAATTTACTAAGAATATGAAGAACATGAATATGATTAGTTATGTTCTAGGGAAGAACACAAAGTAGATTTACATGTTCTTCCAAAAAATAATGAAAGGAATAAAAAAATTAATTTTATTTTTAAAAAATTGAATTTTAGAATTTTATATTAATTTAATGTGGCTTTTTTAAAAGTTAAATTACTGATGTGGCATTTTTAAAATGCCAAATAAATTTTTTTATTATTACTTTAAGGGTCACGTCAGCATTTATTGTGCTAATAGTATAATTCGTTTACCACATAGATAATTTTCTTTAGTGAGATAACGGTAAAGACCAAAACAAGACCATTTTCTGATTTTAGGGACTAAATATAGTAAAATTAAAAAGTAGGGACTAAAATAGAAATAGGGTGAAAATGTAGGGACGAAAAAACATTTTTGCCTAATTTTTCATTTTTCAAATACCCAAAAAAAAAAAAAAAAAGGTGTGACCTGGGGTGTGCATGTGAATGGTTGTTGGGTGTTTTTTCAACCCAACACGAGCTTGTTAGGTTGAGAAAATCCCTTTTTTTTTTTTTTTTTGTTTCTTGTTCATGATTGATTTCACTTTTGTATTCACCATTTTGTCAATTTTCATGAGTAATTCAGTGACACTTACTGTTATTATACAAGTGACATGTCTTAATGGATAACACTACTCACTTACAAGTTAGATTGCTGATAAAAATGTATGTATATAGGTAACAAGTATATAGGTGATAAGTTGTAATGGATGATATTAAAATGTTATTTAACAGACTAGATTACTAACAGAAATAAACAGTATGGTCAATATAAAAACGTAATCAAACATAAAATTTATAAATGAAAATTTTGTAGAGTAATATGTAAAATGAGAACAACCCCCAAAATTAAAGTGTAAAACATATACTCTCTTCTTTTTCTTTTTCTTTTTTATGTATGAAAAAATTTGGAGATGCAAGGTATCAATCCTCATTCCTTCACAATGCTTAGGTTATGCCCTACCATTTGAGATACCCTCCAAAAAAATAAAAACATTGATATTATCATGATTTACGAGTACATTACATATTTCTTTCTCATACTCATTATAATATCACTCAACGCAGTATCCTCACTTCTATACAAAAAGTAACACACATGATTATACTGACACAAGTTCATAGTAATTGCTAAGGAACATCATTAAAGAAAGACATGCTCTTCTGCTGTAGCTCTTAATAATCCTCCTATCTAGCATTCTTTGGATCAAAAGGCTCACAATCAAGAAGAACTAAACCTTGTTTTATGCAACCCATTTTACTAGCACGCAGAACTTGCTTTGAAACAACTGGAAGCAGAATGGATTGATGCTCTCTTCGAGCTGATTGTAAATTTTCTGCTCCACTCTTTGCAAGACATCTACCTAAAACTACTGCATCCAAAACTGACATGTTTGTGCTTCATACAGAGTGAGGTGTTGTGGGGTGAGCCACATCTCCAATTAATACCACATTGTCCCAAAAGATTTGTTCCAAGGAATCACTATCATATATGGAATTTAAAAAGTGATCTTTTGTTTCTTTCATCACTCTCACCAACTCAAGAACACAAACCTTCTCTGCTTCTTGATGCATCTTCCAGACCATTTCACAACTTATTTTCACGGTTACTGAGTTTCTCTAGATTTATTAAGTATCAGCTCTAGCAGGCAGAACCAAAGCACAAGCAATTTTCCATTGAGATTTCATAGATCTATGCTGGATTATTTTTTGGATGGTTCAATTATGTTATGTTTTATGGGCAAACGTTATCAAGCCACTATGCTACAGGATGAATGCTATTTCAAGAATGCTTGCCCTTTTCCATTTGGGGAATAGGTACTCAAAAAGAGTTTTGCACCCACATTGTCAATATAAATAAATAGACCTTGCTTTATTTTTTGGATTAGATGCCTCCATTCTAATGAAGCCACAAAACCATTCAATGTATCTTCTATCACTATTCACCAAAGAAGATTTGCAATTGTCTAGAAGGGGATAAGAGCAGCCAATGGTCTCCATTTCTACTGTCAATCTTTCTTTAAGCTGCAGCCTGCAGGCCTACTGTGAACCAGAATAGACTGGAGATCCAACTGATAGTCATCCCACCACCAGCAACTATTTCTTCCTTGATACCTCACACATTTTTTGGTGTAGCAAAAAATATTTGTTGTAATTTATTCCAGTACTAGTACCAAGATTAATGAGCCCTTGTGAGGCTATGTTTGAGCTTCTATGTGTCGATGGCTCTTAGCAAATACGAGTTCTCCCTAGATCACAAGTACCACTATCCACTTTAACAATTGAATGCTATTTACATTGCCTATAATGACGTCCCCCATTAGCACACTAAGCACATTGAGATCAACTATCACTTAATCCAACATCATCTCCAAGACTCCAACAGGGTAGTATTCACTTGCGCTCAATTTCGTCTAAAGACCAACTTGCTAATGTGTTCACTAAGTATCATCTGTCATGTTGCCTTTGTTATTTCCTCATCAAACTCAAGTTGGCTTCCTCCATGACAACTCAAGTTTGAGTAGAATGTTAGTATAACACATTTGGCCCATGTCATATGCTGCATATCAACTACTTAGGTCATTTCATACAGTTCACCACCATTATTCATTAATTTGCAGGATAACAATGAAATTGGTGCCTAATCGTGCAAACCATAAGATTTTGTTGACCAACCAGCCGATGAAGCATGAACATGGAGACTTTAGTGACTACTGACAGTAGTGGAGAAATTTATTTAAATTGCAATGCAAAGCAGAATAAACCGATTGTGTGTGCTTCAAAATCAGGGATTTGTTTTGGGTCAATAGATAGTATCATACTATACAAACAAAGCAATTCCAGGCATAAGCAAGATCTGATGTAACTTTAGCTACTCTGAAATGATGAGCAAAGAATTACAAGGATAGTAACCCTATGCCATTTTCAGTTGCAGAGATATGCGGTTAATTCCAAGTAAATAGAGAAGGACATCATATTAATAGTAAAGGAACATCATCAAAGAAAGGCATGTTCTTCTGCTGTACCTCTTGATAATCCTCTGATCTAGAATTCTTTGGATCAAAAGCCTCATGATCAGGAAGAACTAAACCTTGTTTTATGCGACCCATTCTCCTAGCATGCAGAACTTGCTTGGAAACAACTGGAAGCCGAGTGGTCTGATATTCTCTTAGCGCTGCTTGTAAATTTTCTGCTCCATTCTTTGTAAGGCATTTACCTAAAACTGCTGCATCCAACACTGACATGTTTGTGCTTCTTACACCGTGAGGAGTTGTGGGGTGAGCTGCATCTCCAACTAATACCACATTGTCCCAAAAGATTTGTTCCAAGGGATCAGTATCATATATTAAATTCAAAAAGGGATCCTTTGTTTCTTGAATGACTCTCACGAACTCAGGAACCCAAACCTTCTCTGCTTCTCGATGCATCTTCTGGATCATCTCACTACTTACTTTCATGGTTACTGAGTTTCTCTGAATATTTTTTAATTAATACATCAGCTCTAGTTGATAGCACCAGAAAGTCTCAAAGCCAAAGAAATTTAACATTGTGTTTTCATATATCTATCTTGGTTTTTTTTTTTAAATAATTTTTGAATGGTTTAAGACCAAAAGTTATCAAGCTGCTATGTCATGGGATGAACAGCATGTTAACAACTATTTAACCCTGTGTCTCATATGTGCCTAAATGAATGCCTGCCCTTACCCATGAATATTGGCCTTGCTTTTTCAGCTTCTATGCCTCTATTCTTATAAAGCCACTAAACCATAAAATGAATCTTCTATCACTAGACACCAAAGAAAATTTGCAGTTTATATAGAATTGGATGTAACAAATGGGATGAAATTGAGCAATCACCTTGAGTTCAGGCTCGGGTTGGTTGACATACCAAATCCAATTAAGCCTTTTGTTCGGAAGCTCATAAAACACACTGTGAGTCTCAGAACCTAAGTCGAAGTACAAGCACTTTCCCAGTTCAGGATATGAACGACAGATGCCCACAACAGTTTCTGAATTTTCATTTCCTGAAAAATCAAAAACCCCTCTCCATGCACAATAACCCGAATACCTTCAAAAGAATATTTTAATGACAAACTTCAATTTCACAAGCAAGATATAAGGAAAAAAATAAAGACGCAAATTTTCATTTGTTTTTAGTTAGAAACCTCAATTTAAGGCCAGGAAGAAAACTCTGGCGGATAGAAGAGAGGCTCCCATCTGCTGCAACAAGTAAATTACCCACTATTTCGGTTTCCTCATCAGTTTGTAGAACCTTAGCCTTAATCTTGACAGATGTCTTGTCCTCAGAAATGCAGAAAGAGAGAAAAAGGTGACCCCATAAAATTATGTTTGGGGGCAACGCACTGTAAAGAAGGCCATGGAGATCAGCCCAATGAGCTGCTCTGAAATTGAAGTTGTCATCTCTTGTCAATGTCCAGCTGACCTTCTTCTCACTATCTCTTGCTTGGTTCTGTTTGCAAACAAAAATCCGTAAGGTTAGTTGTCAGTAATTTTTCGAGTGAGAACATTCTTATATCAAACCTTATTACATGGTTTATTCTAAAGCGAAGTGAAAGAATCAAAAGGTGGCAGAAAACAATATCAACAGTAATAAGATTTTTTTTTTAATTGATAGAAAAAATGATCAGAATATTGCCTCAAGTCAAAAATGGATTCAACAGCAAAAATGAAAAGAAAACCTGAAATTGCCTCAAAGTCAGAATCAAACTAACGTTGCTTCATATAAATGAAATTCTGCAAGTTATCTGAAACAAGAATGGGAATCATGTATTGATTTTTCTTTACCTTTGTTTATAGCATGTCAAGTTAACTATAGATAGCAAAGTAGCAGGGGTGAAACAAAAATAGATAGAGTTGAGTACCATGTCAATAGTGAGTGGCAAAGTGGAAGAGTAGAGAAGCTCTGGATCATCAAGCCACGACTGAATGAGTCTCTGGGCCAGAGGGTCGAGCCCAAGTCCAGCTCCGGTGGGACTTCCCTTAATGGGTTCGCAAGTTTTCTCAAGCACAACAACATCCCACCCAGCTAAGATTAGTGTGTGTGCACATGACACTCCTGCTATGCTTCCTCCCACCACTACTGCTTTAGGCTTCATCTCTCCCTCTTTCTCTTTCTCTCTTATTATTTGGAAGAAAGGAATATATGTATGGCTTGGCGAACTGGAAAGGGTATACTTTAGCTAATTTGTGGACACAGAGAAAGTCAGGGAGTTCAATTTCAATGTCAAAAGACACGAAGTTAATGTTTGTAGTTACCTTTTTGGTGCTATCGTACATGTTTGGACTAGAGTAGGGGAACTAGATACTCAAACCATATTTTTTATTTTTTATTTCTTAAATTAAGGAAATTTTGAGGGGAAGGATGGGTTTCCACTTTCCACTAATGTAAAAAATTTTGGAAATTGAAATCCTCCTTCCTTTCTATCATTTTAAACTACATCTCCTTTGGTTATATAATAATATTCATATATATATATATTTATGGAGATTCAAGGTTTCGATCTTTATTACCTTTCAAAGGGTAAAGAATGCTCTACTATTTTAGTTATATTTCTTTTTATTGTGAAATAAAATATATTATTTTTATAATAATATATTATTTAAAATAATGTGAATTTAAAAAAAACAAAAACAAAATTATTTTATGGCATTTATTGTCACAACTAGAAATAATAAAATATTATTAAGATAAATTTAAAATAATAATAAAACTCTATTTTAGTTTCATTAGTTTTTTTGATAATTGAGGTTTAATGGGTCTAGTATTTTCAATGTTTAGAAGCTTTGATAATTTAATTTTACTTCTTTTTTGTTATGTGCGTGGATAATTTGATAGTTACAATGGAAGAGAGCAGATTTGAACCCTAAATATTTTCTGTTAAAACTAGTGACAAACCTAAGTGGGGGCATGGGCCCCCCTGGCCCAAAATTATTTTTTTACTTACTATATTTTTCATCTATATATATATATATATATATCTATATATTAACAATCAAAGCTCAAAGAAAATTCAATTGGGTTCTCAATTTTGTGCCTAGTGAATTATTAAATGTAAAAATCAAAGAGTCTAAATCAATCAATATATATATATATATATATAAAAGTAAAGACCTTACATAGAAAAGTATGAGATTCTGCTAAGTGGTACATTTTTTATAAAGAATTCTCAAGTGCCACATCAAAGATAAGGTTAAATTAAATATTAAAATTTTGTTTTATTTGGTTCAATATTTCAAGACTTTTCTAATTAAAAATTGAATATTCTTTATATCCTTTAATTCCATGTTTCAAGAGTTTTCCTCTCTCACACATGCATACAAAATTTTTTGCATTTCAATTTACCATTTTCACTTCTATTCTTTTATATATAACTACCAACGCAGCCTCTATGGGCACACTGGGGAATGCAACCTAGGCCAAAGGCAGCCCCCATGGGCAAGCAGCCAAGGCCAAGGCATGTCTGCGTGCATGCTACTGCTGCCAAGGCCAAGGCACGCCTAAGTACATGCTGCTCCATAACACTTCATGCCACCCCATGTCAAATACAATAGACCAAAAATGATTTCATTTACTTTCAATCTTTCGACAACACCTAGCTTAACATTGTTGTCCCATCTAATCCTAACTCATATGAGTTTATTACAATTAAGGAAGGGGAGCTTGTATTTTATATTGAGTGACGACAACAATAATTACGATTTTGATGTTAAGGTTAAATGTTGTAGATTTATGGATTTTGTAAATGATGTGATTGATTGTGAGTGTTTGGGATATATATTTTGTTTTAGAATTAAGGAAAAAGAGAAAAACATATTTTATATAAACTTTTATATATACCTACTAAGGCAGCCCCATGGACATGCTAGAGCATGCAACCTAGGCCAAAGGCAGCTCCCATGGGCAAGCAGCCAATGCCAAGGCATGCTTGCGTGCATGTTGTCAAGGCCAAGGCACGACCTCGTGCATGCTACCTTATAGCCCTTCATGTCATTCCATGTCAAATACAATAAACTAAAAATAATTTCATTTATTTTCTATCTTTCGACAACACCTAGCTCTAACATTGTTATCCCATCTAATCCTAACTCATATGAGTTGTCTAAAATTAAGGAAGGGGAGCTTGTATTTTATATTTAGTGACGACAATGACAATTACGATTTTAAAGTTAGGGTCAAATGTTGTAGATTTGTGGGTTTTGTAAATGATGTGATTGATTATGAGTATTTGAGATGTGTATTTTGTTTTAGAATTAAGGAGAAAGAGAAAGACACATTTTATATAAACTTTTATTCTACAATATTTCTCCAAAATTGTTTTTTATTTCTCATTACTTGAATAAAATAATTATAACCGATATATGTATGTAATTTATAATTGTTTCTTCTAATGATAAATTCATTACTAACAAAATTCTAAAACAATTATACTATAATATATGTATAATATTTTCCAAAACCATCTTACATAAAATATTACAATATTATCCATGCATCGCACGGACAACTTACTAGTTCAATTAAATTATAAATTGGATTTCAATTGGAATCTAATTTTCCACCACGTGCCTATCTATGTTTTTAATTTTTGTGACAAGTGAATTATTGGGTGCAAAAATCAAAAAATCTAAAACCAATTAAATTTTAAATTATATATATATATATAAGTTAATATCATGTATAATTTGAACCTCTTATAAAAAAATGTGTAATTTAAACTGTATAATCGTGATTTTTTTATTAGAGGTGAATTTTAACAAATCCATTATTGGATTATATCTTCTTCTTATATCTTCCATGATTGCAAAATTTCTAAAAAATTAAAGATCAATAATTGTATCATCAATATATTTTTTAAATTGTAACTTTTTTGTAGTCTAAAATTATGCATAAAATATAAGCTTATAGATCATATAGTAAATAATATCTTATTAACACAAAATTTGATATGTGTATTAAGAACGTAAATAACATGCAATTTAATTGTTGAATTTTATAAAATATGTAGTAATTTTAATGATATTGAGTAAGGTTGTAACTTTAAGTTACAATCAATTTTATAGCTAAACTTTATACTTATATAAACCACTAAAAATTATGGAGAATTGGATTTCCATTAGATATGCTTTTCCCGACCTTTGCACTGTTCCAATTTTTGAGCCAACTACTACTGGTTTCTTATTAATTCCAATTCATTAAGCATATATATGCATATTGAACAACTGAGATTAATTAAAATTAATTTTTATGGCTACGGGTGGCGAGGTCAAAGAATTGGAGACACAACTAATTTCTGAATCAATAGCCAATCCAGACGACCCAAGGAGAAGAGAATTGGAGCAGAAGGCCCTAATCGACTATAGAGCCCGGGCCTTTTAAAAGTACACAATGGATTGGGGTTTGTAATCATCCAAAGCTTGGGCTTTTTTTTCGTTTCCTCTTTAAGTCAAGTTTTGAATTGTATTTCGAATTCAAAGCCAATGAAAATTGCTTTTCAGGACCGTCAGTTTAGAGAGGAGGAGATCGAGACACTTGGGCCTGGGTTTGAGCGAATGTCCGGCCTCATAACGAACATAAATTCTCTCAAACCAAAGCCCATTTCTTTTCTTTAGAAACTTTAGGCCCTGCCTCAAAAATAAAAAGCCTAACCTAAAATAAAAAGAAACAAATTAACATGCTTAGCTTTTTTTTTTTTTTTTGGAATAAATTGTTCACATGTTGATGCATTTTGCATATGCTTACATACTCATGTATTTGCCATGTCATTTTCTAGTATAGATTTATGTGTTTATATAATCACATGGTCTTGCATTTTTCCATGTCATTCTCTAGGGTAGGTTGTACTAATGGTGAATGATATAAAATTTTATGTGTTTATATAATGACATGGTCTTGCATTTTTCCTTGTCATTCTCTAGGGTAGGTTGTACTAGTGGTGAATGATATAAAATTTTAATAACAAATAAAAAGTGAATGATTAAATTAATAAACTGAATATAGACTTCTAATAAAATGATTAGCTTTATTATTAAAAAAACTACAGTCTTGTTCTTTTGAAAATAAACTAGTATGCAGGGACATTTGCAAACTAAGAAGCTTATCAACTTTATCAAAATAAAAATATTTTCATTAAGATTAATAAAATTTTCGAATGACATTGTTTTCGCATTTTATAGAGTTTAAACCCTTGAGTATCTTTTTGTTTATGTGTCTATTTGCATGAGAAAATTGCTTGGAGAGGGCTCACTATACTATGCAATTCTATGGAGTGAGGTAGGGTGCAATGCTATGGAGTAAGGTAAGCTTCATTAAATTTGTCATGCAATTTGCTTTCCTAGTAAATGCAATGCGATCATATGCTTAGCTATGCTTTTTGTCTTGTTTTTTAAAATAGATTGTTCACATGTTTATTCATTTTGCACATGCCTGCATGTTCATGCATGTGCCTTGTCAAGTCTTAGGATAGTTTTATGAGTTTATAAAATCACATGCTCATGCATTTTCCCATGTCATCCACATGGGTAGGTTGTACAAGTTCACATGCTCAATAATGAACCAAATGCCAAAATTTTTAGTTATCCTACAAATCTTGAACTTTGGATTAATTTCAAAATAACATGTTATCCCTTAGGATAGGTGTTGTAGGGTACCTAACTAAGATTTTGAAAAAGTACGATGAATGATTAAATTTTTAATAAAAAAAAGTGAATGGTCAAAATTAATGAGTTTAATATATACTTTAAATAAAATTCAAAATATTTAAAAAACTAAAGTCTAGTTCTTTTGTAAATAAAACATGTAGTGACATTTGCAAATTAGGAAGCTTACTTTTAGACTCAATTTTTCGTTGAATTTACACAATTCTGTACATTCAGCGTATCCATCTTATTCAATTTTTCTACAAATTCAAAGAATCCATACATCTAATGTACACAATTTTCCTTTTAATTTTTTTAAAATTCAACGTATACACTGTATTTAAAATTTTCTTCAAATCCAAACAATCTATGCATTTAATGTACACAATTTTTCGTTGAATTTAAAAAAGTATGAACATTCAACATATCCAAAGTATTTAACTTTTTTTTCAAATCCAAAAAATCTGTACATCTAATGTGCACAACTTTCCTTCGAATTTTACAATTCTATACAATCAACGTATATAACATATCTAAATTTTCCCCTCAAATCCAAACAATCTGTAAATCTAATGTATACAATTTCCGTTGAATTTTCATGATTTCATACTTTCAACATATTAGACGTATTCAAATTTTTTTACAAATACAAACAATCTATACATCTAATGTACACAATTTTCCGTTGAATTTAGCAATTCTGTACATTCAATGTATCCAATGTATTTAAATTTTTCTTCAAATCCAGACAATCTGTACATCTAATGTACACAATTTTCCATTGAATTTTCATAATTTTGTACATTCAACATATTAAACATATTCAAATTTTTTTGTAAATCCAGGCAATCCGTACATCTAATGTATACAATTTTCCATTGAATTTAATAATTTTGTACATTCAACATATCAAATGTATTTAAGTTTTTCTTCAAATCTAGACAATCTGTATATTTAATGTACACTATTTTTTTGTTGAATTTAACAATTCTATACATTCAATATATCCAATGTATTTAATTTTTTTTTTCAAAATCCAGATAATCTGTACATCTTATGTACACAATTTTCTGTTGAATTTAACAATTCTATACATTCAACGCGTCCAACGTATTTAAATCTTTTTCAAAATTCAAACAATTTGTACATTTAATGTACACAATTTTTTTTATTGAATTCAAAAAATTCCGTACATTTCACGAATCCAACATATTTAATATTTTTTTCTCAAATCCAGACAATTTGTAGATCTAATATACAAAATTTTCAATTGAATTTAACAATTCTGTACATTCAACCTATCCAATGAATTTAAATATTTCTCCAAATCCAAACAATTTGTACATCTAATATACAAAGTTTTTCATTGAATTTTCACAATTTTATACATTTAACGTGTTAAACGTATCCAAATTTTTCTACAAATTCAGTTAATCTGTACATCTAATGTACACAATTTTTTGTTGAATTTAACAATTTTGTACATTCAACGTATCCAACGTATTTAAATTTTTCTTCAAATCTAGATAATATGTACATCTAATATACATAATTTTCCGTTGAATTTATAAAATTCTTATAAATAACATGTTCAACGTATTTAAATTTTTCTTCACATCTAGACAATCTGTACATATAATGTATACAATTTTCCTATTCATAAAAAAAAAATGTATACAATTTTCCATTAAATTTAACAACTCTTTACATTCAACTTATCCAATGTATTTAAATTTTTTCTCTAAATCCAGACAATTTGTACATCTAATGTACAAACTTTTACATTGAATTAGATCAAAGTAAGATTTTCATGAATTACAAATTATATAATCCGAGAAACAATTTTATTCAATGTACAACCTGCATCGTGGTGATGAACCTAGAAAAGCCTAAAAGCCCTAGTTGTTTTGAATCTGCAAGTGCCCAAACCTATGGAAACGGGAAAAAAAAATTAATTAATTAATGAGTTTTCAACAATCATTTGATTCTTAGAGAGAGAGAAAAAAAAAGTAAAATAAACCCCATCCAAAAAGGTACTAGAATCTTGTCTATTTTGCTATACAAATTTAGTTTTTCATGAGGCAAAAAAAAAAAAAAAATGGTGTTATGTCCAGTAAAATCACACATCATTCTTTATCAAATTTTTTTTAAAAAAAATTTTAGCAGACACTATAGATTCATGAAAAATTAAATCGTCACTACAATGAATTCAAAAAAAAAAAAGGACCAATTAAAAGCAAAATAACTTTATTGTAATACAATGGACCAAGTTAAGGGAAAAAAAGTCCTTTATTAGTTTTTCCTTCAGTTCAAAACTCAATAAGGCCAAACAGTTTATTTATACTATAATCCCAGCACCCGTTTAGGCTTGTAAACTAACATAGGTGCAAAAATGCCAAGTAACACCAGTTGCTCTAAGAGGCGGAGGCCTTTTGTCGAACACCTAGCAAATACAACCAAGAAAGAGAACTTGGTTATGCTATAGGTGCTGTGATAGAAGGATGCGTAATTTCCAGTAACTAAAAAATATTTAGAATATTGGAATCTACAAATTAGAAACCTATTGATTCCTACTATTTGCTATTAGCCCCTCATGGTGCTATCTCAATACACAAAAAACATACGAAAATTCCATTGATTTGAATCAAGAAAAAGAAAAAAAGAAACAGAGATAGTCGAGGACCATTATTTCATTTAATTATGGCTTCAAAAAGACTTATATGGTTATGTAACATTGGTTGTGAACAGCAGGAAAATCTAACCAATATAATACTATCTTCTTATGCTTTGTTTATGCTTCTTTATTTCATCAATAGACTTAATCTCTATTTCAAGTAATTCAACAGAACAGATAAGAGGGAAAACAAAACCTGAAAATTAAAGAGACATGATTAAGTTTAAAAGATCACGAACCATTAGAACTTAGATAGAATTTCACCTTTTAGCGTTATCCCTCATGTCAACAAATAGAGAGGAAAAGGGTTATGAACTAAAATTCCTAAAGTGACAACAACCCATAATTGAAGAGAATGTTAGAAAAAAGAAATTAATACCTTTGCTTTGATGAAATTAAAGTCTCTACATTGTGAAAAATTCTCCTTCACCTTTGCAGTGAAATTGAATGATTTAATCCAAAAGAGATGAATTCCAAAAAAAAAAAAAAAAAATTGTTCTTTTGAATCAAAGTAGTGTAAGTCTCATTCACAACTCTAATATGAGTCTAATTGACAACCATAATCAATCACATTCAAGGCAATTTATCAAATGACAAAACACCCAACTCTTAACTTTTTAATTAGCACACATTGTTGCTTTCAATAGTATAAATATAAATTTTAATCAAGAGCCAAGCTAGTTAGTGAAATTAAATCTTCAAATTGCTTCAAAAACAAATTGTGCGCACCCAAAGATCGGTGCTTGGGCCTTGAGGACGTTGGGCTCACAATCTATTTGTATAGTGGGCTTTTGGCGTTTCCTGCTATGGGGTGAGTCCTTGATGGAGTACCCCCGAGGTTTTTGTCTTCTTCCTTCTCCTTTTTCTTCTCTTAGTTTCCTCTCCCTCCCTCTCTCTCCTCCCTCTCGCGCCCCCTTTTTTCTGATATCCTCTCCACTATTTATAGCCGCAGCTGGGTGGTTTAGTGGATGGGGAGGTCCAATGTTATCTTCTCTAAGTGGTGAGCAATTATGAGCGAGAAATGGGACGATGGTGGCATTGGAACTTGATTCCATTGTCACGCTGTTCCTCGGCGGAGAAGCTTTCGAGGTGTGCGGCAGTGCACGGCATGACAGTACGGGTATATGACCGGCGAAGCCGGCGGAACCTCGGGCATCTCGTGCGCATGGTGTGGTTGGTTCTGCCGACCATACCTAAGGTGAATTCGCTTTTGGCTTTCTGGGTTCCTGGTACAAGATAGGTAGGCTCTCGGCGAGGCCATTTAAACTGACCGGTGCCGGGACACATGAGGAGATGGTCGTTCTTATGGGCCTAGGATCGAACGGTAGTGAGGCCTGGGCCGTTAGCGCAGTTATCCTCGTGGACTAGAGGATGGTGGGCCTAGGGGTTCAATGCCCGTACAATAGCCCCCCCTTGATTCATGAACGGCGCTCGGTGAAGAATCAAGGTCTCCGAGGTACTGAGTCGGCGAAAACCCTTGTTTACTCTTTGTGCGAGGGCTTGTGGCTGCCGTGGACTGGTAAAGGTCGGATCCGCGGTAGACGGTCATTTTTGTAATGATGAGCCTCTGGCTAGCGAACCGCTAGAAGGTGAAAAGGCTGACGGTTCGTAATCCGTGCGCGCGTGTGAGCGGTTTTCCCAAGAAAAAAAAAAAAAAAAAAAAAATGCCTGGCGGGCAGGGATTGGGGCGTTTCCATTCCCAGCCTCTCCCTTCATTTAATGCCCCTGAGCCTATATAACCCTCCTTCCAAGCTCTCATGTTACTTTTTGCACATCCACTCCACAATTCCTCTGCCGAGCATTCTTTGTGTGAAAAACTTCCTCAGTTCTTCGCCTCTTTAGAGTTCCAAGTAAGTGCGTTTTCTTTTCTTCCTTTCTTTTTCTGCTCCCTTCCTTATTTTATACTTTTAGAAATGGGTTTCTCCCACCTTCTGGCCCCTGGGACGGCCCTGGCCAATTTTAGAAGGACCTTTGGTGTCCCTGGTGACGTTGATATTGCGTCCTGGAAGGAGGGCGATATTGCCCTTGAGCGGGCAATCAGTCGGAACGTTATCTTCGTTCCACTGATGGCCATATTGGAGGGGGGCGTTAGGTTTCCTTTAGACCCCCTTATCGTGAGCACTCTAGGTTTCTACGGCTTGTGCCCCGACCAGCTTCCTCCCAACTTTTATAGGGTCGTTAGTTGCGTCAGCCGTTTGAATCAACTGTACGGGCTTCACCTAAATCATCACGACATCAACTTCATGTACAAACTGTGCGGGAGTTTCTCCAAGGGTTATTACCTAAAGACTAGGGATACTCGAGTCCGGCTGATATCCTGCCTGCCGGACTCGAATAGAAATTCGGCTGGGGAGTTTGTCAGGGTGAGCGGCAACTGGCTTGCCGAGGGTCTGCACTGCCCGCATACTCCTCGTAACGTTGGTCGGTACTGTGACCCTTCAGTTATTTTCAAATTTGTGTTTCCATGGCTTGTTTAACTAACAGTTGTTTCTTTGGAATTCTGGTAGAGACGAAACGCTTTTCTCCGGACATCAGAGTCGTCCACGAGAAAGACCTCAACTTCGTCCTCCGGTCAGAGATTTTTGTGCACCGTGACGGGCAACTCCGAGCGTCTCACCTGATCCTCGGTGTGAACCCCGTGTATACCACGTGGCAATCCATCGGCCCGGCGATCTTGGTCGACAGTCCACTCATATCGTACATCGACGTGCGACACGGCCAATTCCTCCCTCCTTCGCTTACGGTGGGTGAAGCTAGGGATTTAGGCCCCCGTTACACAACTGCAGACGACATTCCCCCGGTTAGGGACGAATCTGCCGAGCGGGTGTCTCGAAGCCGAAGGAGGCACGAGGCCTTATAGCAGCCGCGTACCGACACCCTGGTGACCGAAGAACGAGCCCACGATCCGATCTCCGCCGCACCCGCCCAGAAGACTAAAATGGTGAAGAAGAGGTCGATGACCTTGTCTCGGTTCATCCCAGACGCCGGTCAGGCTAACCCTTCTCCTTCTCCTACGAGGAGCCTGGTCCATCAGCCCGTTGGTGAGGCCCGAAAAAGGAAGAGGCCCATTGAGAAGGAGGGAGATGCTCCCGGGAGCTCACCGCCGAGATCTCCACTTCGACCCAGAGGAGGGGTGACAATCCGGGAGCCGGAGGTTGTTGCTCCCGCCCAAGGACAAACCGTGGAGGCGCCTTCTCTTCCCCCCGAGGCCGGCTGGAAGCATACTTTCAGTCTCGGTGGAGGGCCGCTGCCCGAGACGGCGTGCCTGTGGAGGTGGGAAAAGGGCGAAGGGGGGCGTGTGGCCCAAAGCTTAGCCCAAAGCCTTCTCCTACCCGAGGACGTGAACATATACGCGGAGGCGGATGAAGAGTCACTTTCTCGGCGGCTACAGTGGCACACCGTTGCGGTAAGTTCGGCTTCTTCATTACGTTTGTTTACGGGACTCTGTCAGGAGTTTTTTAACATTTTGCTTCCGTTGTGTTTGTAGGCGGCACAGCTTACTTCCATCGTGGGCGAGAGGCTAAAAGAGGGCGCCGAGGCAACTGACCGGGCACTGAGGCTAAGGAATGCCGCGGAGATACTCGCCGAAGAGAGGCTGGAGGCTGCTAATGCCGCGGAACGGAAAGCAGTTGATGCCGAGAAGGCCCGGCTATCCGCGGCGAGCCGGTTGGGGGAGTTAACGACCAAGTTGGAGGAAACGGAGCTGGAGTTAGCGAAGGCGAATAGCCTAAACTTGGCACAGGCCGACCAGCTCACCTCCCTAAAGGACGCCCTCGAGGCGTGTGAGGATAAATGGTACAACGCGGGTTTCACCGAGGCAGAAAACTCGGTGGAACCCATCGTTCAGCAAGCCCGGCAACATGGCTTTGGCGAGGGTTGGGCGGCTGCGCTTCATGCCGCAGGGGTGCCGGAGGATTCCCCCCTGTGGGATCCCGAGCGGGTTCCGTATCCTGTCCAACCCCAGCTTGGCCACAGTCAGACTGATGCTGATGATGAGGACACGCCGAGCTTGAGGGACCTCGTTCAAGCCATCGACACCCATGTGGAGACGGTGGACCTGGAGGCCACGAGCAACGCCCCCGCCGGAGAGGCTGGTGCACAAGGCGGAACTCCCCTCCCCTCCCAACTTGCCGAAGAGGATCCCGGACAAGCCCAGATCTTCCCTTCCGACACAGCCGTGTGAGGCCGTGATGATCAGATAATTTTTTGCGAGAGTTTTATTTATTTATTTTTTTTTTTTTGTTATTTCTGGTATAACTCTATGTCGCCGGGGTGTGGTGGCAGGTCATTCAAAACGTTTGTCATAATCGTTTAACTTGTGATGCTTGGTTTATAATTTTTGTTATAATGACTTGAAAACAAGTGTTTCGCTTTTAACTTGTGATGCTCGGTTTATAATTTTGGGTTATAATGATTTGAAAGCAAGTGTTTCGCTTTTAACTCGTGATGCTCGGTTTATAATTTTGGTTATAATGATTTGAAAGCAAGTGTTTCGCTTTTACTCCCCTGTTTGTTATGTTTAAGTATGATTGGTATCCGCTATTGTGATTGGCTTTGCGGGAAAGTTTGTGCCTTGCACGGGCTTCAACGTGTACGGGCGACTAAGCCCGCGGCGTGTGGGCGAAGATTTAGGCGGGAACTTTACTCTGGGTGGGATGCGGGAGCATTGACCGGTGACGGGTGGACGGCCCATGACGGTCAATGTCCGTTTAGATATATATGTTGTTTAGGCTTCCATCTTTGGGACGACGTGGATAGGCCCCTCGCCAGCCCAGTGATAGCTTGGAACCGGGGTTAGGTTTTCGCCCTTAGAGCGGCTACATGTTCGGACCGAGGTCAGGTTTCTGTCCTTATATAGTAAGGTCTCAACGTGCCCCGTGATAGTTTCCAACCGAGGGTAGGTTTCTCTCTTTAGAAATTCATGATCTCTACATGCTCGGCGATAGGTTCGACCCGAGGTTAAGTTTCTGTCCTTTGAGATTTAAGGTTTCCACATGCTCGGTGATAGGTTCGACCCGAGGATAGGTTTCTGTCTTTAGATGTTTCAAGGTTTCCACCTGCTCGGTGATGGGTTCGAACCGAGGTCAGGTCTCTGTCCTTTGAGATTCAAGGTTTCTGCCTGCTCGGTGATAGGTTCGAACCGAGGTTAGGTTTCTGTCCTTAGATGTTCAAGGTTTCCACCTGCTCGGTGATAGGTTCGAACCGAGGTTAGGTTTCTGTCCTTTGAGATTCGAGGTTTCCACCTGCTCGGTGATAGGTTCGAACCGAGGTCAGGTTTCTGTCCTTTGATGTTCAAGGTTTCCACCTGCTCGATGATAGGTTCGAACCGAGGTTGGGTTTCTGTCCTTAAATGGTGTTCTCGCGTTTACTAAACAAAGAAAGAAGAATAAGAAAAGGAACAGTTTCACGTGATAGTATGAACGGGCGTTGTTTTGATACGTGCCGATTTCATCAGATTACATTTGCCGTTCTCGGCGATTTAGTGGTAAAACTTCTTTAGATTACATACATTCCATGGATGGGGTAGTGGTCTCTCGTCCAGGTCTTCCAGATAGTAGGCTCCTGCACCAGCGATGGCTGTTACTCGGTACGGTCCTTCCCATGCCGGGCCAATTTCCCTGCATTGTGCTCCCGAGCACTCCCTACGGCTTTTCGCAAGACCAAATCGCCTGCTGCGAATTCCCTTTTCCTGACATGCTGGTCGTGCCTCCGGGCGAGACTTTGCTGGTACTGTGCCAGTCGAATTGCTGCAGATTCCCGACGTTCTTCCAGCAGGTTAAGCTGTTTTAGCATTGACTCGTAATTCTCGGCAACCGTGAATTCAGATACTCGGCTGCTACAGAGGTTTATTTCGACAGGGATGACGGCTTCTGCCCCGTAGGCCAGTGAAAAAAGGGGTTTCCCCCGTGGATCTCCTCGGGGTTGTCCGGTAAGCCCATAGGACATTGGGTAATTCTTCCGCCCACCTACCTTTAGCTCCGTCCAACCTTCTTTTCAACCCGTTGACGATAGCCTTGTTCGTGGCTTCGGCTTGGCCGTTGCTTTGCGGGTATGCCGGGGTAGAGTACCGGTTTCGGACGCCGAGATTTCGGCAGAACTCGCGGAAGGCCTTGCTGTCAAACTGTAGTCCGTTGTCAGAAATGAACGCCTCCGGCGCACCAAACCTGGTTATGATGTTCTTCCATATGAATTTTTTGACATCTACATCCCGGATATTAGCAAGTGCTTCTGCCTCCGCCCATTTAGTGAAATAGTCTACTGCGACAAGCACGAATCTTCTGTTCCCTGTTGATCGGGGAAAGGGGCCGATGATGTCCAATCCCCACTGGGCGAATGGCCATGGGCTGCTGACGGGGTTCAGATTTCCTGCTGGTTGATGGATCATCGGCGCATGTCTTTGACATTGTTCACACTTCCGTGCATATTCAAGCGCCTCTCTTTGCATCTGCGGCCACCAGAATCCCTGAGTCATTGCCCGGTGTGCCAAAGATCGTCCACCGACGTGACTGCCGCAGAGGCCTTCGTGAAGCTCGGCAAGTAGGCCTTTAGTCAGGCTCGGGTGGAGGCATTGTAAATAAGGGCCCCCGAAAGACCTCCGGTGAAGCTTCCGGCTTGGAGACAGCCAATACCGTGGGGCAATGCGTCTGACTTTTGCCGCCTCTTTTACGTCCTCCGGGAGTTTACCCTCGGCTAAAAACTCAATTATGGTATCCATCCAACATTTCTCCACGGGTCGTACTTGTGATATTTCCACCTTCTTTCCGATGCTCGGTTCTTTGACCAGTTCGATTCTGACGAGCCGTGGGAGATCGCTGTCTATCGAGGATGCCAAAGTGGCCAAAGAGTCGGCGTGGCGATTCTGCCCCTCGGGATTTGTTCCACCGTCGCTTTAGCGAATTGGCCCAAAGCCTGCTTCACGATCCGTAGGTACTCGGCCATCCGTGGATCCTTGGCAACGAAAACCCCTCGTACCTGGTTAACCACGAGCTGGGAATCCGAGAATACCTCCACCTCCGTAGCCCCCAAGTCCGCGGCGACTCTTATTCCGGCCAACAATGCTTCGTATTCGGCCTCGTTATTGGAGGCCTTAAAACCTAGTCTGAACGACTGTTCCAACCTCGTACCGTCTGGGGTCACTACTACGATCCCAGCCCCCGCTCCGGCAGTATTGGAGGCACCGTCCACGAATATCTTCCAAGTTTTGGTTTCCACTGTACAGATGATATCCGGACACCTTGGTGTGAACTCGGCAATAAAATCGGCGAGCACCTGCCCTTTTACCGAGTTTCTTGGCCGGTATTTGATGTCAAATGAGCCCAAGCGGGTTCCCCATTTTGCGATCCTTCCGGTGAAGTCCGACCTTCTCAAAAGCGACTGAAGTGGATATTCCGTCAGAACGTAGACGGTGTGGGCTTGAAAGTAGTGGGGTAGCTTCCGGGTAGAATGCACCAGGGCCAATACCAGTTTTTCCAGCGGCAAATATCTCTTTTCGGCATCCACCAATGTCTTGCTTATGTAGTAGACGGGTAATTGCACGCCGTTATCCCTAAGAAGCACGGCGCTGGTGGCATGTTCTGATACCGAGAGGTACATGTAGAGGTCCTCTCCTGGCTCTGGCGCCGTTAGCGTAGGTGCACGCCCGAGGTATTCTTTTAAGTCATGAAAGGCTGTGTCGCACTCTTTGTCCCACTGGAATCCCTTCCATTTTTTCAAAAGTTGGTAGAAAGGGCGGCACCGGTCAGCAAACTTGGATATAAACCGATTCAGGGCTGCCAACATGCCGGTTAATTTTTGGACTTCCTTTGGGTTGCTCGGTGGTATGAGCTGAAGCACGGCTTCTATCTGCTCGGGATTGACTTCGATGCCTCTTTTTGTGACTAAGTACCCCAGGAACTTGCCGGATTCTACGCCGAATGTACACTTGTCAGCGTTGAGACGGAGTCGGTGCTGCCTAAGTATTCGAAATATCTCTTGCAGATCGCCAATGTGCTGCCCTTCCTGCTTGCTTTTTATAACCATGTCATCGATGTAAACTTCTGCCGTCCGTCCAATCTTATCCCTGAACATCCTTGTCATCATTCGCTGGTATGTGGCCCCCGCGTTCTTTAGTCCGAACGGCATTACCGTATAATGGTAGTTGGCGTCGGGAGTGATGAACGCCGTTTTCTCCTGATCCTCGGCAGCCAGCACGATCTGGTGATAACCCTGGAAGGCATCTAGGAAGCTTAGTCGGTGATGCCCGCATGTAGCGTCCACCAGTTGGTCAATCCTTGGCATGGGAAAGGGATCCTTGGGACATGCTCGGTTTAAGTCAGTGAAATCGACGCAGACCCTCCATTTGCCGTTCTTCTTTCGTACCACTACGGTGTTTGCCAGCCAATTGGGGAAGAAAATCTCCCGTATAGTCCCTGCCTCTTTCAATTTAGCCACCTCCAGCCTCACTGCGTCGACATGCTCCTTCGCCGACCTCCTCGGCTTCTGTCTTCTCGGGGTGCGTGTTGGATCCACATTAAGCCTGTGGACTATAAACTCGGGGTCGACCCCCGGTACCTCGTATGGACTCCATGCGAACACATCCACATTTTGTACGAGAAAAAGTAACAGTTCAATCTTTTCTTCATCCTTGAGGCCCGCCCCTAACTGAAAATGCTTGTCATTGTCCGGTAGAATCATCACTTTTAACACGTCCTCGGCACACCCAACTCCCGCACCCGCTTCGGGTTGCTGTAATTGCTACAAGGCAGACTCTTCGGCAGCCTTTGTTTGATTGGCTACCATGTTCGCGGCAGCCACAAGACATTGCCTCGCTGCTAGTTGGCACCCTTTTACTTCTGCAGTGCCGTCCTCTGTGCGGAATTTGACCTTGACATGCAGTGTGGACGGGACGGCCCCCATCTCGTGAATCCATGGTCTTCCGAGGATCGCTGTGTATGGCGAGTAAGAATCGATCACTATGAAAGTTACCGTTACCTCCTTTCCTCCCATGCTGACGGGAAGTGAAATTTTCCCTTCCGGGGCAACCATATGGCCGTCGAACCCCATGAGTGGCGTGTCGTATCTGGACAAATCTTCCTTCCTCAACCCGAGCCCCCTGTATAAGTCAGGGTACATCACGTCCGCCCCGCTTCCCTGATCTATCATCATCCTTTTCACCAAAAACCCCTTACGCGGGCCACGACCACCAAGGCATCGCCGTGTGGTTGAATGGTGCCCTTCATGTCCCCGTCGTCGAAGGTGATGGTCGGTGTGGTGCATCTTTGTTTCTTTTCCGGATGGCAATCGCCCAGGCTTTCACCTGCCGAGGCGACGATCAGGACGTCCCTTGTCGAGATCCTCCTCGGGACGGCGTGGATGACCTCAATTATCCTCACGGGAGGCAGGGGTGGGTTCCCGCGGTTATGATCTCCGAGCCCGGACCCTTGGTTCCTTGGTGCCACGAACTCCTTTAGGTGCCCGGCGTGTACCAACTGTTCCAGGTGGTCCTTGAGCACCCGGCATTGCTCTGTCGTGTGCCCCTTGTCCTTGTGGTATGTGCAGAATAGATTCTGGTTTCTTCTTGACGGATCGCCGGGCATCCTGTTCGGCCACCTAAAGTAAGGCTCATTTTTTATCCTATCAACAATCCTGTGGACCGGCTCCTTGAACGTTACGTTGACGTTCCCTATCGCCGGCCCGAGCTCTTGAGCTCTGAAGTCCCTCCTTGCCCGGGGTTGGAAACCACCACCTCGAGGGTAATTTACCATCGTTGCCTTCCCCTTGCCCTGCAGCCGGTCATCTTCCAGGCGCTTGAATTCTTCGATGCGTCTCATCAGTTGTCTCATATCCTCGGGGGGTTTCATTGTCAGGGATTCCCTTAACCCCGACTCTTCGGGCAGTCCCATGCGGAAGGTGCTCGCCGCGATTTTCTCGTTACCCCCGCCGATCTCGTTGTACAACTCCCAATACCGACCTGCGTAGCTGCGAAGGGTTTCCCCGGCCCCCATCTTCATTGACAGCAAGGCGTCCACAGGTTGGGGCACCCTGCTGCACGTCATGAACCGTACACCGAACTCCTGAATCAACTCTGAGAAGTTGTGGACCGATCCCTTCTTTAGCCCGTTGAACCACCTAAGGGCCGTCGGACCGAGGCTCGATGGAAAGACTTTGCACATTAATGCGTCATTATGGGCGTGTAGGGACATCATTTGGATGTAATGGCTCACATGTTCTACCGGATCAGTCTTTCCCGTGTAGGAGTTGAACGGCGGCCTCGTGAATCTGTTCGGCATTTGTGCGTTCTCGATTTCTCTTGAAAACGGAGATCGGGCAGCCTGGCGTAGAGCTTTACTCATGGCGTCCATGGCTGCGTTTCGTGGTCGCCCTTCGTCGGGAGATGCCGAGCCATGGTTCGCGTAATCTCGTGAGCGCTCGCGATGCCGGTAGGGTTCGGACTGGTGTGATCCTTCCGCGTGGCGATGTTCGGGGCTGGGGGACCCTCGCCCATGCCGTCTATGTTCCTCCCGCCGACCTCTGACTCTGGCTTCTAACTCCAGGTCCCTCACCAATCTACGTAATCGCTCTAGCTCCCGATCTCTTTCCCTGGGACCCTCGTCCTCTCTATCGCGGCGGCTACGCCCCGACCAGTGAGTCGGTGTATGGAAGGATCCTTCCCCGAGTCCGGACTCTCCTTCCTCGTCTTGCTGCCGGTCCTCGCGTCCCTTCTGTCTCCGTTCCCGCCAGGTTGACCCTCGTGACGACCTGTCAGAACCACTCTCGGCGTAGCTTCCTCGTCTGCTTCCTGACATTTTCGGAGGTGCCTCGCGAAGAACCACCGCTGCGCAGGAGTTTCCCACAGACGGCGCCAATTGTGCGCACCCAAAGACCGGTGCTTGGGCCTTGAGGACGTTGGGCTCACAATCTATTTGTATAGTGGGCTTTTGGCGTTTCCTGCTATGGGGTGAGTCCTTGATGGAGTACCCCCGAGGTTTTTGTCTTCTTCCTTCTCCTTTTTCTTCTCTTAGTTTCCTCTCCCTCCCTCTCTCTCCTCCCTCTCGCGCCCCCTTTTTCTGATATCCTCTCCACTATTTATAGCCGCAGCTGGGTGGTTTAGTGGATGGGGAGGTCCAATGTTATCTTCTCTAAGTGGTGAGCAATTATGAGCGAGAAATGGGACGATGGTGGCATTGGAACTTGATTCCATTGTCACGCTGTTCCTCGGCGGAGAAGCTTTCGAGGTGTGCGGCAGTGCACGGCATGACAGTACGGGTATATGACCGGCGAAGCCGGCGGAACCTCGGGCATCTCGTGCGCATGGTGTGGTTGGTTCTGCCGACCATACCTAAGGTGAATTCGCTTTTGGCTTTCTGGGTTCCTGGTACAAGATAGGTAGGCTCTCGGCGAGGCCATTTAAACTGACCGGTGCCGGGACACATGAGGAGATGGTCGTTCTTATGGGCCTAGGATCGAACGGTAGTGAGGCCTGGGCCGTTAGCGCAGTTATCCTCGTGGACTAGAGGATGGTGGGCCTAGGGGTTCAATGCCCGTACACAAATCATGAACTTATGGAAAGTATTCTATATAAAAAGAATGCAAATATGAAATTTTCAAAATTGTGATGCTTATTGGCTTCTCTTCAAACTGGTTTGGGCCAAAAATCTTCAATTGGGCTTCAGCATTTTCTGATGAAAATCCACTTTGTTCTTCAAAAATTTCTTCTAATGAAATGTGCTCCTATCAAACCAAAGTATTTCAAAGATGTTAATAGTACTATGAGAAGTGAAATAGATTAAATACCCAAATCAATAATGCCCAAATTTTAAAAATTAAAACGGAACTTTATAGGTAATAATTTCAACAATCTAACCATGTGAGAAGACTTATTTTTCTTTCTCTTCTTTATAGTCTCATATCTCTACATTGTTACTTTAAAAGCCCCAATTTTTTCCTGTTTGATACTGAAATGGTTTTTAACATCAATCGCGGTTCTGCCTTTCAACAGCAATTGCCAACCAAAAAAAAAAAAAAAAAGAAGGAAGAAAAGAAAAACCAAATAGAATTCGGAGAATGAATATGAAATTGAAATAAGAAGAAAGAATATAACAATAGCATTCGCAAAAAAAAAAAAAAAAAGGAATATACAAATCTGAAAAATAAGAATTAGAATTGATTTTTTTTTTTTAGAACTTTGTGAAAAATTCAAAGAAAACTTTTCACAAACGGTCAAAGTTTAGCTACAAAATTGGTTGTACCATAAGGCTACAATCTTACTCGATATCTTTTTATTGTGGTAAATTTTGGAAACTCCACCATTAGATTACATCTTCTTATTATATTTTCTATACTTACAAAATTTCTAGAAAATTGAAGATCAATAATTATATTATCAATAAATTGTTTAAATTGCAAGTTTTTGTAGTTTAAAATTATGCATAAAATATAAACTTATAAATCATATAAAAAATAACATCTGATTGACATAAAATTTTACATATGAATTAAGAGTGTAAAGAAAATGCAATTCAATGATTAGATTTTCAAAATATGTAATAATGTTTATTTTATTAAGGAAAATTGTAGTCTTAAGCTACAACCTTCTCAAAAAAAAAAAAAAAAAAAAAAAAATTTGTAACTAAACTTTGTCATTCACAAACACCTTTGCTACTCCTTCACTGAACCCACGTCAAACTACACACACAAACCACATAAGGGCTTCAAATACCCACATCCAAAAACAGTTTGCAAATCCATATATAAACATATTAAGAAATAGATACAAGAAATTTTACAGTTTTAATCATGTGTGAAACCATGGCAATTCCTACCAAAAAAAAAAACCCATAAAAAAGGGGGGGGGGGGGACAAAAAAAATCACATACTGGTAACTAAAGCCATCATCTAAGAGCATTCACATCAAAGATGTGAAAAGTGCTAAAATGCTAATTTGTAGCTCAAAACACTAAAACACGCTTTACATCAAAGGTGCCAAATCTAAAAGTTTTAGCAACTTGCTACAGTAAGGTGCTACAATTAACACATTACTGTAGCAAGTGGCTATATATATATTTTCTCTCTCTCTCTCTCTCTCTCTCTCTCTCTCTCTCTCTCTCTCTCTCTCTCCAGGTCTCTTTTTCTTTTTCTCTCTCTGCCTCTTTGTCTCTCTCTGTCTCCCTCTTTGTCACTGAGGTTAGTGACGGTCTGCCTCGCTGGAGCCACCGTGGCTGCAATTCTAATTCCTTCACAACCCCATTTCTCAAATCGCTTTCATTTCTTCTTTTTTACGCTGCATTTTGTTTTTTTTTTCCTCTCAAACCTCTTCTTCTTCCTCTCAACTCAAGCGATCCTCTCAAGTGAAACCATGGCTCACGAAGCTTCACTAGAATGTGGTGTGTGATTTTTAGTTATTTATTTATTTATTATTATTATTTGAGATTATGAAGCAAATAGTTTTTATATTTTGCTTGCCCTTTTTATTTTTTGAAAAAACTTTTGTTTTTATTTGAGATTTTTACTCTGTCAAATTTTCAATTTTGTTTAATCTATTTTCTATCAGCGACCTTTGCAAGTTTTCCATTTCCAGATTATTGTGTTTCTGCTTCACACTCTCTTTTTCATTTTTTTGGTTTCTTTGTTGATTTATTCAATAGAGACTAAAAATTTTACTTAAAATTTTTATTTTAAAAAATTGGGTTATGGGAAAATACCATTTTTTTGCTTTGCTTTCAGTCTATCAGTCTTGCTTGTGGTGTGTGTTTGATTAATTTGGATCTAAAATTAGTTCAACAAGATGATTCTTCTTCTAAAATATAATAACAAAACCAATATATGTTTTTTTTAATAGTGGGTTCACTTTTAGTGTTTTCATTTTAAGGGTGGTGAGGGTGGTGACATTGAGTGGGTGGTGGTTGGCGATGGCCATGAGAGGGGTTGTTTCTTTTTGCTTAGAGAAGAGAGACGCACGGAGAAAGAGAGAGAAAGAGGTGTCTCATGGAGAATAAAAAGGAATTATAAATTGAAAGTTCAATTAGCGTATAAAACACCAATGAACGTTTAGACTCCCAATATTAAAATTACCAACACAAACTTATACACAAACAATATATGTGCGGAATGATGAATATAAGCTAAATCCAAATTGGCAAAACACTCTAAACCAAAATTAATCACAAACACAGCATTGATTAAAAGGTAAAAAGTAAGGGAAGAGAGATGCAAATACAAAGATAACATGACAATGTGTTATCGAAGAGGAAACCGAAGTACTTAGAGAAAAACCTCTCCGTCTCCCTCTAAGCGGTCAAATAATCCACTAGAGAATAAAGTTGGGATACATGAATAGCAACAGACCCTCCAAACCTAATCTACCCGATGCACCTAAGCCCTCCAAGCTTCTTGCTCCAACAGGGTTACGCCGAACCATGTCTTCTTTAGCTTATCGAACCCCACAATAAGCTCATTGCATCAACTAAACGAATTGGTCCTCTCTAAACTACTTCCCAAGCACCAAAATACTTCCTCACTGATATGAGAATGGTGAGAAAATGATTTGGGTAATGTACCTCTCAAGGACATGTCAATGGAGAGGGTGAAAGTAGAGGAATTTAGAGAATCAAATGTTTAAGATTGTGGATGAGTCAATTTTGGTTTTCTCTAGGGTTTCTCTTTTAAAATTCTCTCTAGAAGCTCTCTACATTTCGTATGTATAAGGGTATTTATAGTAAGGTACGTGAGAAATGTGAAAAGACATTTTTCATCCAAATAGGGCATTCTGCCAACTCGACTTCGTAACTAGAACTAGTTGCGAGTCTGAGTTGTGAGATAACTGCCAAGCTAGACTGTAGTTTTTGTCATATAGTGTTTCAGCTGTCGTGACCCTTTAGCTCCTTGCAGGCTTCACATGTGTGCCACTTTGGCACACATCTTGAGTTTTCTTCACACTTTCTCACACAAAACCCTTACATAATTCTCATCTAAATACAGGGTTTCTAATTGCTAAATTAGAAGCAAATTTGGCACGGAATAAAACCAAATTGGTAAAGTGGTAAAGTAGAGTGTTAATATTTTAATAAATAATATTTTAACATTTAATGTTGGGTGTATCATAAAATAGAGTGTTAAAATAGATAAAGTAGTGTTTTGAGATACTAAGGCCATGTTTGGTTTGAGTGATTGTCATCACTCATCACTCAATTTTCATCACCTAAAACTCACTTTTCATGGGCCCCACATCAACTCCATTTGTTTGGCTTAATTTATTTCTCAATTTCTATCACTCATAACTCAAAAAAATGAGTTTGAGTGATAGAAAATGAAAATAGATTTTTGATATTTTCAGATTATGAAATATGAGTTATGAATTATGATGGCAAAGTTGTAAAAAAAAAAAAAAAAAATCAAATTGGTAGGACCCACCCTCCTAACTTGTCTTTATCAAGTTAGATTCAACTGTTTTTTTTATATAATTTTTTTTCTCCTCCTTTCTTTTTCTATCCTTTCTTCTTCACAGACTCACTCAACATTTTTTTTCATTTTTTCTGCTTTCTTCTTTCTTCTTTCTTTCTTTCTTTCTTTCTTCTTCACTGACTCACTCCAACGGCTATTTATTTTCTTCTTCTCCTTTCTTTTTCTTTCTTTTCTTCTCCACAGAAACACATGGGTAACTTTATCAAAAAAGAAAAAGAATAGAAACACATGGGTACCGATTTCTCAAACCTAGAAAATCAATCCCACAAACACATGATACCGATCATACACACTAACACACAAACACAAACCCACAAACATGTTCATCCACACAATAAATCTAAAAATTTCTTTTCTCAACACAAACAAAACCCAGAAGTAAGAAATGAAAGAGAGGAGAGGGGCAGAGAAGAGGGGTGGAATCGGCCTCGCATGTCTCTAATCTTGCTTCTATTTAGAGATTTGAGCCATAATCAGTGAACCGAAGCAAAAGCTAAGAGAAAACCAAGAGAGATAGCACAAGAGTGATAGAGAAAATTGAGGAGAAAGAAGAGAGTATGAAGCAGAGAAAGACGAAGGGAAAAACAAAGAGGAGAGGTAGAGAAAAATGAGAGTCAGGGGAAAAAGAAAAGGAAAAAAAAAAAAAAAAAAAGAGAAAAGTCTTCTGACAGTGGGACAATGTATGGGTCCACAACTTTGTTCGAAATTGAGTTTTGAGAAATGAAAATTGAAAATTGAGCTATCTCTAAACTAAACACCCCCTAAATGTTTGTTTGGTGTGAATGTTTTAAGTTGAATTCATTTATAAGGGGTGTGGAGAGAAAGAGCTATGGACAGAAAGAGAGGTGATTTTGCTATGAGAGAGAGAGAGAGAGAGAGAGAGAGAGAGAGGTTTTTGGGAAAAGAGCCGTTGGAAATTGGAATGGTGGGCCACAAAATTTGTATTTTTTTTTTAAAATATACCCTAGAGTTTTCATTTTTTTGAAAATGGCCATCAACTTTCGACTTCTATCTTTGTTTTGGCTTCTTCATTCTTTTAGCAGTCGGACCAAACTTAGCAGGTGAGTTCTTAGAGCATCCACAGCTGGAATGCTAATCCTATCCTATTTTACCATCCCAAAAAGCTACTTTATCAATTATACAATACCATTTTCCAATACACCCAACATCCCACAATTCTATTATTTCACTTTTTTATTAAGATATTATTTTTTAATCTTTCTTTATTATTTCTTTCCAACTGCCATATTTTTTCCAACCCACACTATTCTAACTGTCAATTAACTGATTCACTGATTCACTTTCAAAGCCACACTATTCCAAGCATTTGAACACTATTTCAAAGCCACACTATTCGGATACTTTCCAACTACTTGAACAACCTGATTTTTTTTTTTTTTTTTTTTGTATTAAGAACCTGCCAAATACATATATTGATATATATATATATATATATATATATATTCCATACAGCCACACACACACACACACACACAACCACACACACACACACACACACACACAGCCACACAGCCACACACACACACACACACACCCCTGCCAATTTTTTTTTTTTTTTTTGTATAAAGAACCTGCCAAATACATATATTTTTATATATATATATATATATATATATATTCCATATATATATATATATATATATTCCATACAGCCACACACACACACACACACACACACACACACACACACACACACACACACACACACACCCCTGCCAATTTTTTTTTTTTTTTGTATAAAGAACCTGCCAAATACATATATTTATATATATATATATATATATATATATATATATATATATATATTCCATACAGCCACACACACACACACACAGCCCCACACACACACACACCACACAGCCACACACACACACACACACACACACACCTGCCAAATACATATATTATATATTCCATATATATATATATTCCATACAGCCACACACACACACACACACAGCCACACACACACACACAGCCACACAACCACACACACACACACACACCCACACAGCCACACACACAGCCACAAAAATTGCAAGTCAAGTCATTATTATTTTTTAGATCTACTAGATATTAGAACTTCCATGCAATATCCTTTCTTGAATCTCCGGTAGCCACAATTCCCTGTTACTAATTACTAATATTAATTAATAATTATATGACTTAATGACTACAAGTCTATAAGAATTGCTCAGTATAAGTAGTACTATGTTTAACATCAACTACCAAAGTAACTAAACGATTAACAAAAATAAAATTATATCATACTTTTTATTTTCCCATAAATGAACTAAGAATTTCAGGACAAACCAATTATGGTGATTGATACCAGGCAGATATTTGAAGTGGAAAAATATGAAATAAGAAGAAGATGGATGGGATTATGTTTCAAGGAGAAAAAGACGAGAATAACAAAAATAATAACAGAGGACTACAGGGTTGTGGGTTTCAAGATAAGTTTCACTAAAAATATGTCAAATCAACGGTTTACATCAATAATGTTAGGATCCAATCGTTACAGTTCAGTTTTGGTTTATTTTTCTGAACATGAAAAAGCACAAAAAACACAATGAGCTTTTTTATTTTAAGTGCGCTTTGCTTTAGAGCCAAAAAGTGCCGGAGCCTTAGTGCTTAAAGCACGCTTTTATGAACACTGAATCAGCTTGAGCAATATCATTTCATAACGCTTTTAAAAACATAAAAGAATATTTCAGTACAGGCTATTTCCAAATTTTCAATATCATCCATGAGTTACCTATTACAATATACTCAATGAGTACCAAAAGAAAAATTAAAAAATAAACCAAACAACAGATCTGTCTGCATGTCAAATGATTAAAATTAGAAGACTATTTATTTAATATGACAGACTTATATTAGTCATACATCCAACCATGATACTTGTTATGAAAAAAGAAAAACTACAGGAAGAAAATGTATTGTTTGCATTCTCAAACACCCCTAACTAGATTAAATTACCAATTTGCTGTAACTCTGCCCCATATAATCAATGCCGTTCAGCCAGTGACTATGAAAACCAACAGCAACCATTTCAGCCCGTGAATAGAACTGATGCCCAACCCTAATGCCTGCCATCAAACACACACACACACACACACACACACACACACACACACACAGCCACACAGCCACACACACACACCCCTGCCAATATTTTTTTTTTTTTTGTATAAAGAACCTGCCAAATACATATATTTATATATATATATATATATATATTCCATATGAGATGGGTTCAAGTTACACCTGGTGTAACTTCACAAGTGTTACACCTTTTTTTGACCGTAGATTATCATTAGATCTAATGGTTAATAACATTCTATGCCTTGTAATTAATATTCTAAATATTGCATTAATGAGTTACCAAAAACCTCCATTTTATTTTATTCTTTAAAATTAAATGCCTTTTCTCTCCAATTCCAAAGCACACACGTTCTCTCTCTCTACTCTATCTTCTTCTCCATGGCTTCACCCTTTACACCACAAGACACATGATATCTCATATATTCATCTCTGATAATAAAGAAAAGACCAATGACGTTGAAGAATACTTCTCCATGGCTTCACCCTTTCCAAGTTTGATAATTTCAAATGGTGGGCATTAATTTTAGAGGACATATAAGACCAATGACGTTGAAGAATACTTCAAACAGAGAGCACAAAGTAATGACTAAGCTACCACTATTTCTATATCCATCGTGATTTTCCAAATTATTTCAGGTAAAGAAAAGACCAATGACGTTGAAGAATACTTCTCCATGGCTTCACCCTTTCCAAGTTTGATAATTTCAAATGGTGGGCATTAATTTTAGAGGACATATAAGACCAATGACGTTGAAGAATACTTCAAACAAAGAGCACAAAGTAACGACTAAGCTACCACTATTTCTATATCCATCGCGATTTTCCAAATTATTTCAGGTGAATTTTTTTTTTTTTATACAATTTTAGGTGAAATATTAATTCACTTTCTTTTCTTTATTATCAGAGATGAGTATATGAGATATCATGTGTCTTGTGGTGGAAAGGGTGAAGCCATGGAGAAGGAGATAGATTACAGGGAGAGAACGTGAGTGCTTTGGAATTGGAGAGAGAAGGCATTTAATTTTAAAGAATAAAATAAAATGGAGGTTTTTGGTAACTCATTAATGCAATATTTAGAAATTAATTACAAGGCATAGAATGTTATTGACCATTAGATCAAATGATAATCTACGGTAAAAAAAAGGTGTAACTCTTATGAAGTTACACCAGGTGTAACTTGAACCCATCTCATTCCATATATATATATATATATATATATATATATATATATATATTCCACACACACACACACACAGCCACAGCCACACCCACACACACACACACACACACACACACAGCCACACACACACACACACACACCCCTGCCAAATACATATATTATATATTCCATATATATATATATATATATATATATATTCCATACAGCCACACACACACACACACACACAGCCACACGCACACACACACACACACACACACACACACAGCCACACACACAGCCACACACACACACACACACACCCCTGCCAAATATTAATGAATTCAACCTGCCAATTTTTAAAATCTACATACATATATATACATGCAACCTGTCAAATATCAATGTACCCAACCTACCAACTTTAAAAATCCACATACATTTATATCGATACAATCCACATACATAACTATCAATGTTGCCTTTAGAAGACTAGTACATATATCAAATTACAATAAAACCCCACATGCATAACTCAACACACTTAAGTTCCTACAACTCCCCTTCTAATTGCCATAAATGCTCAACGAGGTCTACTTGGAGTTGAGAATGAATTTCATGGTCTCGAATACGTTGATGGGTTTCAATGAACTCTGTAAATTCATTTGTGCGCTCCTGTGACAGTGGTACAGTAAGATTGTCATCAATCTGTTCGTAATCATATTCCACAGCTTCATTTACATCTCGCTCATCCTCAATAATCATATTATGAAGAATTACACATGCTTTCATGATGTCTTGGAGCGTTTCACTATAGAAAAATTTTGCAGGTCCACGCACAATTGCGAATCTTGATTGAAGCACTCCAAATGCACGCTCTACATCCTTTCTATTCGCCTCTTGGGCTTTTGCAAATAATTTTTGTTTGTGTCCTCGTGGAGATGGAATTGTTTTAACAAATGTTGACCACTTCGGATATATGCCATCGGCAAGGTAGTATCCCATTGTATATCCATGGCCATTGATTGAATAATTAACTGCAGGAGCTCGGCCTTGTTCAAGCTCAGAAAATATAGGAGACCGTTCTAATACATTAATGTCATTATTGGACCCAGGTAATCCAAAAAATGCATGCCATATCCAAAGATCAAATGATGCCACTGCTTCCAAAACAATGGTTGGCTCACGAATGTGACCAGAGTACTGACCTTTCCATGCAGTTGGACAATTTTTCCATTTCCAATGCATGCAATCAATGCTCCCTAGCATCCCTGGAAATCCACGTCTTTCTCCATTGGCTAAAAGTCTAGCAATATCTTCGTTGTTTGGGGCCCTCAAATATTCCTTAGAGAAAATATCAACCACCGCTTTAACAAATTTTTTCAGACTGTCAATTGCAATGGTTTCTCCAATCCGCACATACTCATCCATAAAATTAGCTGCCACTCCATACGCAAGCATCCTAAGTGCAGCTGTTATCTTTTGAAGAGACGATAAACCGAGTCTTTGGGCATTATCTCTCTTTTGGATAAAGTACGGTTCATAAGTTTCTACCCTAGATTGAATACGGAGAAAAAGAGACCGACTCATCCGAAATCTCCTTCGAAACAAATTAGGAGGATATACTGGTGTGTCAGCAAAGTAGTCGAGATAAAGTCTTTTATGGCCTGCCAAACGATCCCGTTCGATATACCGACGATGTTTACGTTGTGATTTTGAAGCCTTAAGAACTCGCCTCATTATCTCATCCTCGTCTGAGTCGTCGAAAAGCAATTTGTGAAAAAGAGAGCTACCCATTGAGACAACCTTGAAGACAATAATGTTAGGAAACTTATCACTATTATTGCAAAGCAAGCATAGGGACCTCTACAAAACAGAGACCTTTTATTATTGTTTCATTTGTAGGTGTAATTAGCACGCTGTTAAGAGATATGACATAAACAAGTAAGACAAAAACAAGCTACAACACAAGTTTTCATATAAGCCAAAAACAAGCTACAACACAAGTTTCATTTGTGTGTGTGTATAGTTTATAATGAAATTTGATCTAATAATATATTTACATGATTTATCAAAAGCTTGTTAAAAGTTATTCTTTCTACTGAGGAAGAGAAAAAACAAAACACTTCATAGTTACAAATGATTCATACCTAATATACATATATTATTGAAAATAATTTATCATAATAAACTTTAAAAATAAAATGTCCACTTGCAACCAGTATGCAATTTTCATTTTTCACCTGGTTGGGAAAAGCTGAAGCGTGCAATGGTTACTATTTTTGCATCACCGTACCAAAAAATCATGAAAGTTGGACTAGAAGCAAAGGGCATCTAATATATTTGGAAATTTTCTATTATAAGAAGAAAGCACATAAAATCAGGAAACTAGGATTAGAAGTAGGATTCCTTATATGAAAAAAATGTATGGGAGAAGAAAATGAAGCTAGTAGCTAGTTTAACAGTGGGGCCATATCATGCATGGCTTGAATTAGATCACATAACTCCTTTGTAATAATTTATCTCATTTATGTGTACTTTTGCGGGTCCTAGTGTTAGCTGTGAATCACAAATGTTCAATTAAAGTCACTACCACCCACTTGACTTAACTTAAAGACTCGAAGAGAATCAGAAATTGCCTGCCTGCTCTTGTGCCATCAAAACTTTTAAAAGGGCAAAAAGCCAAAATACCCTCACCAAAAAATTTACTAACTAGGGAGACACAGATTATACATCATTGTTATCATGATTATCAAATCCAAGTGGAGAGAGTGCTCTGTAAACCTTTTTGCATTTTTTGACTTAGCCCTCAATTATTATAATAAAGTAGCTAGCTTAATCAAAGATTACACATTTCCAATCAAACTTAAAGTATCTGAGACTCGAAGCAATCAATAAAGGTCCACATTGGACTCATGTACACACAAATTATTGTAAATTATTTCAAGATATTTTGCCCAACTTTTAACTTTAGGTCAGTGTTGCACTTTAAGATGGTAGTGTACCACATAGCATTGAACCATACTGACCTACTCTCCTTCTCCCCTTAACTATTGGTTACCAAATAGTAACTAGTCCCCTCATCCTTTATGTATTAATCTTATTATTTTGGTTTTGCAGTTAGAAATTGATGCCAAAGTTGTGCCTAACGAGCACGATTGTAATTTACAGCATGCAATTTTTATTATAAACGGTTAGACCCTCATTAGCTAAATTTCTCAAGTAAAGATGAATCATTACTACTGTGAAGCTAACAAGTGCATGAATGACTTAACTAAGAAAGGATTGGCAGATCACCAAGACTTTGTTATTTTTGACAGCATGCCTTTCGACATTTGCATGCTTTTATTTTATGACAATTTGGGTATATAGTTTATGAAAGTTTTTACCACACAAAAAAAGAAATAAAAAGAAAATATCATTTACATATAAGCCAAAATGATGTGATTACATAAGTGGCATAACCTACTGCCAATTGATCAAGTTGGAACAATACATCATCTACGTGTTCCAAACCTACACTTAAAATAAGCCACTACCCAAATAAGGTTGAAACAAAATATCATTTACATATACCCAACCCCAACTCTAAAATAATATACTACCAAAATAAGGTTATGACAAGACACCATCTCCTTCGGTCAAACCTAACTATTTAATCTAAATGTTGTCTTGTAAGGATTTCATCCTTGAGATTTTCAAAATAAAGCCTTTCTTTTTCATTCATGCCACTTGTATCCATGGTCATTATTCTTCCCTCCTCCCTAATAGTTTCAAGACGAAGCTTTTCCTTTTCAATATGAACTCTTTGCGCCTCCCTCATCGTTTCAAGATGAAGCCTTTCCTTCTCAATATCAACTCTTTGTGCCTCCCTAATCGTTTCAAGATGAAGTCTTTCCTTCTCAATATCAATTCTTTGTTCATGTGATTCCTGAATATATTGCAATTTTTTCACCAAATACTCAGCTTTTTGCGCATCCACTTGCACCCTATCCGCTTTGATACGAAGAGTCTCTTTATATTGTTCATGTGATTCCTGAATATATTGCAATTTTTTTGCCAAATAATCCTCAAAACCCTTATCATCATTTGTTCTCTTTCGCTTAGCCTTTTCAGCTTTTCTGCCAATTGGTCTCTCTAGCCCCATTGTGTCATCATCATTACTACCAACTTGATCAATGGAACTTGGAGTTTGCGAGAGCCCTTTTGATCTTTCCTTAGGCATACTCCACTTTGGTTGGTTCTTCAACACAACCCAACAATGTTCAAACGCAAAAGCTTGTTTTTTGCCGGTTGGAGGAGTTGGTGAAGCTTTATATAGCTCCTTTGCATCTTTCAACTAAATTTTTAAAAAATAAAATAAAATAATTAGTGTCTTGAAACTATTTGGAAATTAATATTGTGACACAAGGTATATAATTAATACCTTGTCCTCCTCAGTCCCACCACTTTTATTCCGATTTTCAACTTTAGCCATAAACCCAGCAAACCTACTTGTCTCCCTATTAATATTTCCCCATCGACTTTGGAGGGAGGAAGGAGAACGTTTGGTTCCGTAGGTATTGTTCTCGCAAAAGTATTGCCAAATTTTCTCCCAAAATTTTTCAACCCTTTGGTCAGTACCTTGCACGGCATCCATGCCAATGTTAAGCCACGCAGAGACGAGGAGGTTGTCCTCATCTACACTGAAGTTGCCACCACGTTTTGTTGGATTAGAGGTGACAACTTCAGCAGCCGGAAGAGACTCTTGGATGGGGATTGAAGTATTTTGAGACCCACTTAAAAATGGTGCCACAAAATCAGAATCCATTTGTAAGATATTAGCATATCGTGTTATGTCTTCTTGTGTATCCATTCCTTTTAAATATGGAATAGTGACAGTTAGTGTATGAAGTCAATTAGAGCCAACTCACAAAGTCAAACAGTTCAAGTATTTGTGATAAGTGATTACTACAATTAGAAACATAAACTTAACCAAATCTACCAGAGTTGCACACAACATATCTGCATAATATATCTGCAAATATAACTCAATATAACTCAGAAATACTAGCCCTTTACACAGCTAAATATTAATAGAATACAGCAGCAAATATAACTCAAAATATACAGCAGTTATAATTCAATATAATTCAAAATATACAGCAGCAAATGTACCCATGGAAATCAAATAAATCCATAGAGTTGAACACAACAAAAACCACTAACAGAACCTTTGCATACATGTTAATTGCGCACAGGAAAAAATCAGTAAACAAGAACACCGATTATCTAATAAAATTGGGATTTTGGTAATTGAAGTTGAACCTGAGCAAACTTTCTGAAAATGCTAATTCAACAGAGTGCGAAAACCCCTCGTGATGAAGCTGAATCCCACCTCTGCAAACATCAACAACAATTCTTTCATCAAAACCCAAACACAAACACAAGCTGAATAAAATAGAAAAGAATAGAAAAGAATAGAAACACAAACACAAAAAAATTTTCACATTGATCAAAACCCACCTTTTGATTTTAATTTGCCTTGACAAACCGACGGAGCTTTGTTTCTTGAGAGACCGATGGAGCTTTGTTTCTTGAGAGACCGACGGAGGCAGAGGCTTTGGGTGAGGGTGAATCGGTGTGAGTGAGGGTGAGGATGAATCGGTATGGGTCAGGGTGAATCGGCAGAGGCTTTGGGTGAGGGTGAATCGGTATGGGTGAGGGTGAGGGTGAGGATGAATCGGAGGCAGAGGCTTGGTGTTGGGTGAGGGTGAGGGTGAGGGTGAGGCTGAATCGGAGGCAGAGGCAGAGCCTCTCTTGGGCTTCAATGGCGACAGAGAGAGAGAGAGACGATGGAGAGGCTTGGTGTTGGGTGAGGTTGAGGGTGAGGCTGAATCGGAGGCTGAGGGTGACGATTTAATCGATGGGGAATGGAAAGACGGGGTGATTTCGGGTCGTGGGGTTTTGCTTTGGGCCAACGGGAACCGTTACAGCGGCGAGTGGGAAAACGGAGTTCCGAAAGGGAGCGGGGTTTTTACTTGGCCTGATAGTAGTTGCTATGTTGGTAGTTGGAACAAGGACCTCAAGATTCAGCAAATGAACGGTACCTTTTATCCAGGGAGTGGGAAGGAGGGGAGCTTGAAGAGTGACGGCAATGGTAATGGTAATGATAATGGTAATGGTAATGGTAATGGTGGTGGGTGTGACAATTTGATGATCACGATGCGGAAAAGGTCGTCGGTGGACGGAGCTAGAGGGAGCGTGACGGAGAGGAATTTTCCCAGAATCTGTATTTGGGAATCGGATGGGGAAGCAGGGGATATAACTTGTGATATAATCGACAATGTGGAGGCTTCTCTTGGGCTTCAATGGCGAGAGAGAGAGAGAGACGATCTTTTCCCGGGTAAAGAGAGAGAGAGAGAAAAGGGCTCCAGACTTTAATAAAATATATTAAAGTTATTTGGCATAATGCTACAGTACCATCTCACCTTTGAGATGGTACTGTAGCATTATCCCAAAAAAATTTGGCAATTTCAGATTTAGCCGGTCCAAATGTTGGGTGTTTCTTGGGCTTGTATGCCAAATGGGGCTTGCATTTGGCATATGCAAGCCCCATTGTGGATGCTCTTATAAACCCTTATTCAATGCATGTATTTTAGTTGTATATACTCACTACCTTCTCAATACTAGTTTATCAAAATAATAATAATAATTATAATAACACCTTTGAAATACTAGTATATTTAAAAATAAAATTTTTGAAATTTGAAACTTATCATTATTCAAAAATTAAAAAATAAAAAGAAAGAAAGAAAGTAGAGTACATTAGTTCTATTCCAACACTTTATTTTTGAAACTTATTATTATCCAAAGTAGTAGTAGTAATAATAATAAGAACAAAATTTAGGTACAATACCTTAGGTGCTGTTTCTTAAATTCCACTCTTAAGATTCAGTCATATGGCTACTTAACTAAAAAATACACTTCTTTCCCATGAGAAAAAATCCATATAGCAGAGTGTTAAAATGAAAACCTAAGGAACAACACCTAAGTACTGTACTTAAGTCTTGCTCTAATAATAATAATAATAATAATAATAATAATAATAATAATAATAATAATCTACACATTACTTTTGAGAAATAAATTTTTTTAAAATCTTAAATTTGAAATCGTCTCCCAAACATTTTTTAAAAATATTCGAAAATTGTTCTTAAAAGTGGGGTATAATGTAAAAATTATTATATGAAAACTAGTTTCACATTCAATTTTTGAAAATTATTTTCATGTTGTTTTGAAAACAAAAACAAAAACAAAAATCATCTTATAAAATAAGCCATCAAACATGCATATCACATTTTCTTGTTTATCATATATCATACTTATTAAATTTCAGAGCAGTTAATATAGATAAACATGGTAAGGCCAGATAGTCTGCAATATAAATTAATTTGCTACATAAGATCTTGGTAAAATACTAAAATTAGTTAATGCATTATTTACAGCATAGTGGACAATAGATCCATTTTCTTTTGAAACCCAAATAATATATGGGTTAAAATGGGAAAAATAGGCTTGATTTTATAACGGCTTATAGGTGTGTTCTTTTTCCCATTCATTTCTTATCTGAATCAAGAATTGTATTAAATTATTGAAGGGTACAACTCAACCCTTAGCTATTGTGGCTAACTATATACACAACATACAGTGAGTTTGAAATTTTTTTTATGGGGATACGTGTATGTTATCTAATTTGATTTAGTATTTGTTGGAGAATCATATAGTTTTCGATAACTTATTTGAATAGTATTTATCAAAAATCTTAAAGTTGAAATACTATTCCAAACATGTTCTAAAAAGTGAGAGCGAAACACATAATGTAAAAATTATATTCATGTTGTTTCGAAAACAAAAACAAAAATCCTACCACATCAAAAAAAAAAAAAAAAAAAAAATCCTACGACCAAAGAGGTTCTTATATTTTATTTCCTTATCTAATTATCCAACTCCTAATAACAATATACAATCTAGAAAAAATTAAATAAAATAGTGTGTTTTTTAAAGAAAAATAAAACAAAGATTATACGTAACATATATGCATAGAGAGATGAAGAGAGGGGGATTGAGAAAACCACATAACCAAATAAACAAATTAAAAATTTTATTTTAGGGAAATCGCTAGTAGAATTTATTTTTTCATAATCAAAATATAAAATTGGGAAAAGAAAAAAGGGGCATAATGCCTTCTTTTTCTCTCATGCAACACTAGCAAGTGCTAGAGCAGTTCTAGAACATTGCAAAGAAAAATTAGAAAAAAATGAATAAAAACTTTCTTAAGTTAGAATAAAATTTTCAAACATTCTCGTGAGTTGTGACCTTTTCATAGTATACAAAATGATTAATGCTCTATGAATGAACTATTTTATAACTTTTTCACAAAATGTTGATGTGGCTAACCTATTATTGGTTTTCATCTAGGCCCATCATTAATAATACTTTTTCATTTACCAATAATCATTTACCACATCAGTAGTTGGTAAAAAGTTTTGTAAAATAGTTTATCTCTAGCATTATTTATACAAAAGAGTAATGCTGCAGACACAAATTATTTTACAATTTTTTTACAAAATGCTGATGTGGCCAACCTCTTATTGGTTTTCATCTAGGCCCCCCATTAATAATACTTTTTCATTTACTAATAATCATTCATCACATTAGCAATTTTTTAAAATTTTTGTAAAATAATTTGTATCTCTAGTACTATTCATACAAAAGAGTATTGCTACAGACCAAGGAAATCAATACCGTACCAAAAGCTGTACCGATTTGGCCTGTGGTACGATATATTTCGGATATCGGTGTACCGTTTCGAGTTTACCGCTATTTTTTATTATTTTATACAATATACAAAGTTATATTTCTAAAAACTCAATATATTACTTTGGCACCTTCTCAAAAAAAAAAAATATATATATATATATATATATCACTTTGGCAACTTTTTATATTTTTTTTGATGAAATTATCAACATAAGTATATAAAAGTGGGAAGTGAAAAAAAAAAAAAACGTTTAAATAATTAAACACCCACAAACTCAATAAAAACCAAACCACGAGTCAAAATATTGTGAACCAATTCAAGCTATTAGATGCTTTGAGAAAATGAAAAGGCAAATACTATTTATTTCTAGGGCTGAGATATTTACATGTGAAAAGTCTTTTCTTGGGCAGAGATATTTGAAAAACCAAGAAAAGTTTCAAAAAAAAAAAATACCAAGAAAGAGAGGGAGAAAGAGAAAGTTAGACGGCCAGAGAGAGAGAGAGAAAGAGAGAGAGAGAGAGAGAGAAGAAGAAGAAGAAGAAGAAGAAGAAGAAGAAGATGATGATGAAGTAGCAGCAACCAAATCAGTCCACGACCCCGACTTGCGGTCGAGAATGTAGAGATCGTCTCCGGTGGAAGGTGAGAATGACAAAGAAACATTTTTCTTTTTCCGGTTTGGTATGCATTTACCTGCCGAAATTCGATATTTCCTCCGGTATGGCCGAAATGACCTGGTATGGGCCGGTATATTTTCCGGTACAAAACAACCTTGTTTCTGTACCGGCCAAGGTACCGGAACAATAAATATCGGCCAGTACGGTACGAAACAGATTTCCCTGCTACAGGCACAAACTATTTTACAACTTTTTTACAAAATGCTGATGTGGTCAATTTCTTATTGGTTTTCATCTAGGTCCACCATTAATAATACTTTTTTTACTAATAATCATTCATCACATCAGTAGTTTGTAAAATAATTTGTGTCTCTAAAATTATTCATACAAAAAAGTAATACATCAACAATTTGTAAAAAAATTTATAAAATAATTTGTATCTCTATCATTATTCATACAAAAGAGTAATGCTACAGGTACAAACTATTTCACAACCTTTTTACGAAATACTGATGTAACCAACTACTTATTAATTTTTATCTGGACCCATCATTATATATGGATGTAGTTCAAAGCCAAGCATGACCTCTAGCATCTTCAACACTAATTTAAAAATAACTAGGACGCTGATACGCATTTTTAATTATTACTAGCAAATAATTAATACTTCGTAATAATTAATACTACATTCAAAGTCTATTCAAACCCACTTTTTTAATACAGAATATGTGTGTCTATATATATATATATATATATATATATAAAGTCCTGTGTACAAAGTTGAGCCAGCTTTTAATAGTGGGTCCATTGAAAACTAAATGATAACAAAATACACCTTTTTTTTTTTTTTTTTGATAAGATGCAAATGTATTAAATTAAGAAGGAATAACAGAAGGACAATCTGCATTACAAGCTAATCTTAAGCGAGGGGGCAGATTGTCATAACTGAAACAGAAAAAAAACAACAAGAAGATAAAGCTAGCTTAGCGGCATTATGTGCTGGAACAATACAAAGTCTATTAACCCAAACAAAGGACTAACTAGCAAAGGATGGTGCGAGGTTCTGGAAATTTAACTGCGCAGACATGTTGTTTGTGTGCTGCAACTTCCTACTATTGCTTATTCTTTTAATTTGCTGCAAAGTTGTAGCAGCTCCTGCACCACTCCATCAATCTCTTCATCTCCCTTATTTTCGATGTTCTCCTTCAATTCTTTTGCCTTCCTCTTTGTAGTTTTCTCCACAAGTACCTTCCTAATCACCTTTGCCACCTCTTCTCTTTCAAGCCTCCCATTCGTATCTCTCTTCACTTCTACACCTGCACCTAACGCCTCCACCAGCCTAGCATTCAGTGGCTGATCAAGATGCATTGGCATGGCTATAATTGGAACCCCAAACTTCATGCTCTCCATCACAGAACTCCATCCGCAATGACTCGCAAACCCACCAATGCTAGAGTGCTTTAAAATCGTTTTTTGTGGTGCCCATCCCTCTACAACCATTCCCCTATCTCCAACCCTATCAAGAAAACCTTTTGGAAGTGCCATTTGAAGGTTGACTTTCTCACCTCGAGGGAATCTCACTACCCATATGAAGGGTACCATGCTCAGCTCTAGCCCATAAGCTATCTCTTCCATTTCCTCCTTGGACAAAAAATACTCGCTGCCAAACGAAACAAACACAGCTGATGATGGTTCCTTGTCATTAAGCCACTCTATGATTTCCTTTTTCTCATCTTCTTCAACGGGATCTTGAACAAGTGGACCGACCGGTACAATCTTCTTCTTCGCTAAAACAGAGAGATAATCAATATACTTCGCCTCGATTTCTTGAAAAGTTTTGATCAAAACGATTTCAGAAGATTGTTGGAAGCATTCTAGTATTCGATCCCCATCGCCAGTATCATTTGCGAACTTACCAACCTCATGATCCTGAAGATAAATTTCAGGAGAAGGATATTCAACACCAGGGTTGTTGGCAAGGTGTATATAAAAAGATGCAATTGTAGCACTCATGACCACAAAATTAACGGCGGGAATATTTTGTGACTGAGCTAGTGATGGTGCCAATATCTGAAGAAAATCATAAATAACCAAATCAGGCTTTAGTTGGTTTAAAATGGTGGTGATGTTTGGGCTAGCCATGTCCATGGCCTTTTTGAGTGTGGGCATGAGATGGGGTGGCAAGCCATTGGTTGTGTGGTAGTGTGGTGGAAGCTCAGGTAAGGACGGAAGATGGAGTTCCACAAGTTCTATTGAAAGTGAATCCTTTTCAGATAGTTGTTGTTTGATGGTGCCAAGGTTTATAGGTGTAGTACAAAAATAAATATGAATGTTTCTAGTTGTGAGCTTCTTGGCTAGCTCTAGGAAGGGTGATATATGGCCATGAGCTAACCATGGGAGCATCAGGACACTAATAGTATTGTGTGTAGCTTCCATTCTCAATTTCCTGCTCTTTGCGGGGCTATTGTTTTAGGTTTTGTTTTAGGGACACACACACATATATGTATCGAAGGAGAGGAGGAAAAGCGTAAGAAGAGACGTAAGCATATGTATGTAAAATTTATGTGGGGTCAGTTGGGGGGGGGGGGGGGGGGGAAGGAGAGGAGGAAAAGCGTAAGAAGAGACGTAAGCATATGTATGTAAAATTTATGTGGGGTCAGTTGGGGGGGGGGGGGGGGCATCGAAGGAGAGGAGGAAAAGCGTAAGAAGAGACGTAAGCATATGTATGTAAAATTTATGTGGGGTCAGTTGGGGGGGGGGGGGGGGGGGGCGGGGGCAGGCGGGACCTGCCCCTTAAATTTCAAATCTTTTGATTAATAATACTTAAAATGTCATATTTGCCCCTCTACACAAAAGACCAAAAAAAAAAAAATTCCCATTTAAGTAAATCCACGTGACCTTTCTAGCTTCTTCTTTCTTTTTTTTTTTTTTTCTTTTTTTTTTTTTTTTTTTTTTTTACTTTGACAGAAGTGATAGAACCTTTCTTCCCTAGTAGGAGTAGACTTCTACTTCTAGTACAATTCTATATATAAAATTGATGGATCCCACTTAGAAAGCTTGATGGACTAGACAAACTTTGCCGAATTTTTTTATGCTCCATACCAAGCCGGGCCATTGTAGAAGTCTATTATTCAATGAACAAACAAAATACAATAAAATCGTGGGTCCCACTTGGTAATGATTAAAAAATAAAAAAATAACAACTTTGCTACAACTATTATTGAAGAGCCTTTTCAGCAATGAACATAACTAAAAATTGATTATGCAATCGAATAGGAGATCAATGGATAAATGATTGCTTAGTCACACATATTAAGAAAGATATATTCAAGACTATTGAGTGTGAAGAAATCATGCAGCGGTTTCAAAATATAAAAAATTATCGAGGGCAATTGAGTAAAATAAGCTATGTGTGAAAAAATAAATTAAAGTTTACATTTTATGTTAGATTTTGTATGACAATTACATTATCATATAGTTGTTTGCTTATTTTGTTATTAATATTGATTAATTTTTTTAGATTAATTTTTTACTTCCAATCTTGTCTTTTAATCTTGCCCCCCCATGACCTAAATTCTTGGTTCTGCCACTGTCAGTTGGTAAAATTTTTTGTAATTATATCAAAGATCTGGGTTTAAACTTAGTTTATACCACAGATTGATTAATATTTTTACTTGATAGTAAAAACCAAAACAAAAATGAAGATGAAGAAAGTTGGCAAGACTGGTAATAGAATAGTTAGAAATGCACTTAAAAAAAAAAAAAAAAAAAAAAAAGTTAGAAACGTTAACTCAGTCTAAACTAAAATAACGATAAGGTAACTAAGGGCTTGTTTGGTACTCTATTTCAAATTTACATTTTTACATTTTAAATAACATTACACATATTTTTACTAATACGTATTTCAAAAAATTACAAAAATCTCATCTCAAATTACAAAAACCTCATCTCAAACTATTCTATCAAACACCTCTCTAAATTTTTATTTTTATTTTTTATTTTTATTTTTAGAGTCTAAACGTCGCTCGAGAAACCTCACCAGTGATAAGAGACAAAAAGCTTTGCGTAAGCGCTTGCATAAGTGATACAAGTGACAAATAATTAAACAAAGAAAAGCTTAAATTGAACATTTGACCTTTATTCTACAATTTATAATATTGTCGTCATTTGACCTTTATTATATATGATTTATACAAAGTAATTATGTCTAATTAGAATATAAAAAAGCTAAGTAAATACAATAGATCTTACAAGATCCAAATTATTATTATTTTTTTGAACAAAAAATCCAAATTTAACTTGGTTATATTATCAAAATTTTTTAATAGAAATTGTAGAATTTCCACATGTGACATCTGTTCCATGATGTAATTACCCATATATCTCTTATTCAATAATAAAAAAACTTTACTAATAAAGTCAACTGGAATTGATATGTTATATTACCAAATTTAAACTAACTAGCTAGTGACCTGTTTAATGTATAGGAAAGTTCAATAAAATATAATTTTATCTCTCTTTTCTAATTGGCATATAAATATGAAAATTTGTTAATAATAATAGTCATAAAAAGTTATTTATTTTAATTATGTTTGTATATGAAATTTTATAAATATATTAGTATGTGGTTTAGAAAGTGAGCACAATTCATTTTTTTATTGTAAGTTGTAGCCAAATTTTGTCCTAAAAATTACCTTCCTTTGATAAAAAGAAAAAAAAATAAAAAAAGGAGATGCTTAGAGATTAAGGCTGTCTGCGGGTCAGATTGGATCGGGTTTGGGGTTAACCTGCATCCGACGCGATTGAATCGAGTGAACGGAATATGGACTCACGGCTAACCAAAAGTTCGGGTTGGACTCGGTGGCATGGGTCATCCGTTGAACGGGTTGGAACCATCAGGTGATTTCGGGTCTGAATCACAACAAGACACAAATCAAAACCCATAACAAATAGCTCAGAAAAAAAAAAAAAAAAAAAAAAAAACCCTAAACAAAGAAATCAAAACCCAAACAACAACAAAGAAATCAAAATCCAAATAACACAAGTCAAAAACAATAAATCCATGTGATTGAAACGAAAAAGAAGGAGATAAGACTAATGCCACACTACCATCACCACCATTCCTTCCCCCACCATCACCACATCCACAAAATCAGTACAATTTTTTTTTTAAGAAAACAATTTTTTTTTTTTAATAACCTATAGACTGCAAAGATTAGAGGAGATTTCAAGTAGATTAGAAGAAGGATTCATCAAGATATGGAGCTTCAAGTTGACCTTTGAGTCAGGGACGACAGCAATATGTCTAACTCGGCAACGGTGGCAATATGGAGGCTAGGGTTAGGGGCGGCAATAGAGCCCAACTCAGCAACGAGAGATGGCGGCAGTAAGAAGGCTAAGGTTAAGGATTTGAAACAGATATCAGAGAGTGAGAGATCAAAGAGAGAGAGAGAGAGAGAGAGAGAGAGAGAGCTTTTCTAAAACTAACAAGTTTGAGGCGTGTTTTTTGTTTTTAAGAAAGGGGTTGAGAGCTGAGTGTTCAACGTAGAAAGAACTAGAAGGTACCCAGTAACCTAGGTAAAAGATTCTTTTCAGAATTATGGGTGGTCGGGTCTGTTTGAACGGTTAGAATTCAAGAGACCCAAAACTGACCCATAAAACCGATTTTTAAACTAATCAAACCCACACTTGACCGTCTGGGGATTCGAATCCGCCCGTGGGTCTTCGGGTCGGGCAAGTGGATCGAATCTAACGGGTTGATGGACAACCTTACTAGAGATATAGCGTACATTTGGAATTATGCTAGTTTAGAGCATTCACAACCTATATGCAAAATTTTATCCAACTTTCCTAGCAAAAAACCACTTTTTAATTTCTTATTTTCAATTTCATTTATCCATTTTTCAAATACACGCTACACCTCATTCTTCATTTTCTTAAAGATTCAATCAAAATATTTTATCTATATATTAAAGAATAGAAAGAGTGGAGAGATAATAATTTAGAAGAAAAAAAAGTTGGAAAAGGTTCTAGAATAAGTTACAATGCTCCTCAAGCCTTTATTTTTTTTTATACATATTTATTTTGGCAACGTGCCTAAGCTTGTTGAGTAGTACAGTATTTTGCAAAAGAAATGATCATGTTTTAATTACTTGGTAATTTATGACTAAGTGGGTATTTGGTAATGATGAGGGCGAAAAATCACCAGTTAGTCACACGATCCTCACAAGCTTGAAGCAACGCCTACACAATAAAAGGAAAAAGACCTAATAAAGGGCACCGGTATGATACCAGCCAAAAACCCTGTAAAGGTCAAGTTAGAACCATAGTTTTAAAAAACGGACCGGACCGGCCGGTCCGAGCGAGAACCGGTTACAAAACCGGTTCGGTTATGACACAAAACCGAAAATTAATTAAAAAAATGTTAAACAGTGCGGACCGGCCGGTTTAACCTTAAAAAACGTAAAGCTGGCCGGTCCAACCGATTCCCGGTCCGCTGCCTATAACCTACATGTTTTGGCGATTTTGCCCCTGAAAATTAAGTAACCCTAACCTAAATCAATCTCTGATGTTCTCTGATCTCTCATCTCTTCACGCCTCCCTCCTCAAGCTCTCATCTGATCTCACAGTCACAATGCCACACTCCCTGCCTCACTGAGCTCACTCTCTAGTCTCTCCCTCACTGCTTCACGCCTCAACACGCAGCACCTAGCGCCCACCTCGAGCCCACCTCACGCAGCACCTCACGCATCGCCTCGGGCATCGCCTTGCGCAGCGCCTCGTGCAGCCCCTCGCGCATCGCCTCGCGTAGCACCTCACGTATCCGTTCGCGCGCACCTCCTCGCGCCCACCTCGTGCAACACCTCGCGCCCACCTCGCGCGCAGCTCACTGCCTTACTGCCTCAAGCCATCAGCACCTCAACCCCTGGCGCCCCTCACACCTCTGCCTTCACGCACGCCGCCACTGATGGTTTCATTTCATTTTTCCCTTTCTTTTTTCATTTCAATTTCTTATTTTCCTTTCTTTCATTTCATTTTTCTTTTCTTTTTTCACATAAATTTCTCATTTCCATGCTTCAATTCTCATTTGCAGGAGACAAATGTTGCAATTTATGTTTGTGATCGTGGACTCTGAATTGTTGGGTTTTTTTTTTCCTCTGTGCTCTGCTCTCTGTTCTCGGCTTCATCAGTGCATCGGTCATCAGGTAACAATCTTTTCTTATTAGTGCAATTTTCATCAGTGCAATTTGCTAAGTCGTCAGTGCAATTTTCTGTTATTGGTTTATTTTTTTTTCATTTCTCACGGCTCCGGGCTCTCATATTTTGATTTTGATTTTGGCTTCATCTCAGGTTCTCTGCAACTCTGTTCTGTGACTTCCTGGGCAAGTGGTAACTTGACTAATTTCTATCTTTTAATTTTTAGTTTACAATTAGTCAATTACAGAGTAGATTGTGGATTTGATTTACAAAGCATTGTAAAATACATGTTGTGGATTTTGTGCATGATGTGAATTTGATTTACAGAGTTGTTTGTGTGTGTCACTATGTTGTGTTGATGATTGATGAATTTATTTGTTGGTAAAATAGTTGCTGCCAGTCTGAATTTGTTGAGTGAAATGGAGTCCGCCTCTGTACCATCTAATGAACGTGCTTCTACAACCGGGTCTAATGCTAATTCTTCATCTGTGAGAGCGAAATGTGATCCCGCATGGGATCATGTAACTGAAGAGTTGAAAGACGGAAAAAGTAGTTATAGATGTATACATTGTGGGAAAAGTCATAAAGGAGGGGGTATCAATAGGATGAAAAGACATCTAGCTGGAATTAAAGGTGATGTGGTTGCATGTATGGGTGTACCTTATGATGTTAGGTTTTTAATGGTTGAGAATTTGAAAGGAATTGCTAAATCTAAAGAACAAACAAAAAAGGATCAAGAAGCATCTAATTATTCGCCACTAGAGGAATCACCAGAATTTGAAGATGTCCAAGAAATTACTCCTAGAGGTAGGGGGTTAGGTAGGGGACATAGAAGTGGTGCTCCTAGTAATTTTTCACCAAGATCCAACCTTGGCAAGAGAAAGATTGGTGACATTGGTAATTATTTTGCTCCTAGAACAACACCGGGAGCTCAACCTTCTATTAAAAGTGTTCTTGCTGGTAAAGAAAAGAAGTTTAGGGTTGATATGGCTGTAGCAAGATGGATGTATGATGCTTGCATTCCAATTAATGCTGTGAATTCTAGTTATTATCAACCTATGCTTAATGCTGTAGCATCTTATGGTCCTGGATATAGAGGCCCAAATTATCATGCCCTTCGAGTGCCTTTGTTGAGAGAAGCAAAAAGAGAAGTCCAATTGATTGTTGATTCTCATCGTTCATATTGGGCTGACACTGGTTGTACAATAATGGCTGATGGGTGGACTGATACTAGGCATAGAACATTGATTAATTTTCTTGTCTATTGTCCTAAAGGAATTGTTTTTATACGTTCTGTTGATGCTTCTGACTTGATTAAAGATGCTATTAATTTGAGTAACTTGTTTGATGAAATTGTTAATTGGGTTGGTCCTGCAAATATTGTACATTTGGTCACTGACAATGCTGCAAATTATATAGCTGCTGGAAGAATTTTATGTGGAAAATATAGGAACATTAGTTGGTCACCTTGTGCAGCACATTGCCTAAACCTAATTTTTAAGGAGATTGGGAAGATGGATCATGTAGCTAAACTTGCAAAGCGTGCATCTAAGATCACAGTGTTCATTTATAATCATGTGGCTTTGCAAGCTTGGTTGAGGACTAGAAAAAATTGGACGGAAATTGTGCGTCCAGGGCCAACTAGGTTTGCTACTACTTTCATTGCCTTGGGTAGTTTTAAGGAACATAAGCATGACTTACAAGCATTGGTGACTAGCAAATTTTATGTTGAATCAAGATATGCAAAAGATAAGAAAGCAAAGGCAATGGTGAAAATCATTCTTGATAATCAATTTTGGAATGATTGTCATGTAATTGTGCATATTATGTCACCATTGATTCGTTTATTACGCATTGTTGATTCTGATGAAAAACCAGCTATGGGTTATGTATATGATGGCATGTATAGAGTAATTGATGGAATCAAAAAAATTTTCAAGGACAAGAAGAGATTATGGGAGCCTTATGTTAATATTATCAAGGATCGTTGGGATAATCAATTCTATAGAGATATTCATGCTGCTGCTTATTGGTTGAATCCTGCATTCCAATATGACTCATCTACTCTTAATAAGAGGCTAGAGACACAATCTGCTGTGACAGATGTTATTGAATCAAAAGTTTCAGTTGGCTGATTGAAGTTGATGGAGGAATTAAGGCTATTTCGAGAGCGTGAACAAACTTTTGGAACCCAACTTGCTCAAGAATCAGCCAAGACATCTCAACCGGGTAAGATATTGTTTACTTTATCTAATAATAAAATGAAAATATGTTTTAAAGATTATAGCTCTTTTTTATATTTTTGGGATAAGTATGTTTATTGATTCATTGTATCTTTGTTTTGTGTTGTATATGGAACTTAGATGAGTGGTGGAAGTTGTTTGGATCTTGTGCTCCAACCTTACAAAAATTTGCAGTTCGGATCCTTAGCCAAACAGCTGCCTCTTCGGGATGTGAGCAGAATTGGAGTGTTTTTGAACAAATACATAGCAAAAGAAGAAATAGATTGGAGCATCAACGACTTAATGATCTTGTGTATGTTCATTATAACTATCGATTGAAAGAAAGGTATATATTATATAATCTTTTTGTTTCAACATTTTTGTGAGAAAATATAAATGATTTGGTTATCAATTATTCATTATGTTCATTTTATGATATAGAGTCAAAAGGAAGAAGTTCAATTTTGATCCTATTGATTATGCAAGTATCGATAAAACTGAATTTTGGGTAGTGGAAGATGAAGAACCTCCATTTTTGGATCATGAGGAGATAGAGAATGCGTTATATGAAGAGGGAGCCTATCCAATTGAAGAAGGGTCTTCTAGCCATCTACAAAGAGGTTAGCTTCTAACAATTCTTTGCCTAGTTGCATATTTTAATTAGACTATTTATGATTTAGGAGAAATGATTATTAGAACGTTATTTCATTTATTGTTCCTTGGTTTTGAAATTTGTATAGATATGGACAATGAAGTGATTGAAGATGATGATGACATCAATTTGGAATCATTTGGTGATGAAGATGATGCTCCTCCTGGATTTAGAGATAAGAATCATCCTATTCCTATTGAAGATGAAGAAGATGAGGATGAGGATGATGATAATGATGCTAGTGATGGAGCATTTGGTTCACATAATGATATTGATTTCAATTTTCTTCATAACAAATAAGGCTTAGGTCTTAAAACTTATTAGTTGTTTGTTTGAAACTTTAAAACTTATTTGCTATTTGGATGTAATGAACTTGTTTGTTATTTGCCATTTGGATGTAAATGTAATGACTAATGAACTTATTTATTTGGTTTTGTTAAAAGTTTATTATGTTAAGGTTTTGTAACGTTATTATGTTAAATTCTTTAAAAAGATGTTATATACTTCTTTAAAAAAATTATTAATTATTTATATAATTTAAATAAATAATAATTAAATTATTTATGACGTCACCAGTTCGACCATCGGTCGGACCTCGGTCCAATCTTAAAACCTGTAATTAGCTCATTTGCCGGTTCTTTCACCGTACCGGTTTTTAAAACCATGGTTAGAACTATCCACAACCCTAGAGTGCCAAAGCTGGGTGAATTCTGCGTACCTTGTATTCTGAGGATTCATGGGTTTTTATAGTAGAGTCGGCCTCCGTTTCTTGCGCATCAGGACTTTTCCTTCTAGGGAAGGTCTTTTATAATGAGTGTGTATTATAGAATCCTTTGCTAGTTAGAATTCTGCTTGCGTGGGGATTCTTTTAAGGTAATCGTGAGACGCAAGTTAATTCCATTTAGGAATCCTTGGAGCTGAACCAGATCAGCTGATCGCCACGTGTCGCTTGTATCCGTCCACATCATGTTCGTGCACTTTGGATCCATTGATATAAACCTTCTAGCCAACTACCGTCACATTTACTTAAACGGATCCGTCACCTACATCTTTTAATCCTCTTCACAAAAGATTGTGATAGGTTTATGTCATTGGGATCTAGAGCATCACATAAAGAGGAACATAGAGAACATAGGCAGACCCATGGATCTGTCACCTATTGTATGCGGACCCATGGAATGACGGTTTGCTTCAACCCTTGATAAACGTGTTTTGATTGACAGGCTACCACGGAGTAATAAATGCACCAAAGACACATGGCGATCTTTGATTGATAGTTTGCTTGGATTGAGGCGTCCCTTCGTCTTCTGTACCGTTCCATCGATAAATACTATCCATCCCTTTCATTTTTACGTTTTGAAAAAATTTTGGTTGATCAGGGCGCATCCATCCACTCTAATCGATCTGCTGCCTTAGCTAGTTGATATTACCGTTATCTTTGTTCTTCTGTCGCTTCCATCGTACCGTCAAGCTGTGAGTTTCTTTTTTCAATTTTTCTTCTTTATTGCATATGTTGGTCCGTCGTTAGCGTAGATCTAGAGTCTTAGGTTTCTTTTGTCCGTCATTTGTAGGTGTTAAATGTCTAGTGAGGCATCAAGTGGTCAGTCATTTGTCCGCGAGGGGGTGGGCTACAATAGGGTGTTTCCGTCAGGTCAAGCAGACTCGGGCACCTCCAGCGAGGAGAGGGAGTCGTCTGCCAGTTCTCCTTCCAATGTGGAGAATGAGCGGCATAGTAAGGACAGGTCAAAGTATGGCTCAAATGATGAATTGGACGGCATAGACCCTTCCATCCAGTCCGTCATAGGTCCCGACGGTTTCCGGGAATTCATCATGCTCCCTTTGTGGATAGTGAATGACTTCGTTTCCTCAATCAAGCCACTACACTTCAACACACTTAGGCAGAAGTACCAGATTCCTGATAACGTACCCATCTGTCTACCTTTCAAGTCCAAGTAATGCTATTACAAAGGCCTTGAAGACGTCGGGGTTTACGAGCAGATGCTCAAAGCAGGTTTACGATTCCCCTTAAGTGCCCTACACTGTCGCCTTCTCCAATACCTGGGTTTGGCTGTCACCCAATTTTCACCCAACGCCTGGAGGGTTTTTCTGGATGTTGAGGTTCTATATGGTGTGATGTCTAACAGTGCACGACGGTTAACAGTGGAGGAGATCTTTCATTGTTACCATCCATCTGAGATTGCCCAATCAAAGGGTATGTACAGTTTTGTGCCAAGAAGACCAGTGTTTAGGTTAGTATGCGAGACCCCAGACTCCAACCAGAACTGGAAGGGTCAATATTTTTTCGTTCAAGGTGACAACTGGATGTGTCACCCTAATGATCACGAATATATGCATGTAGTAAGACCTCGGGCATAATGCCTCTGTCCGGTATGTGTCCTTCAGCTTGGCTTTTTGTATAATTTTTTGAAGTCAATCTAATTGCTCCCTTTTGCAGCTCGGGACCGTCCACAAGTTACTACCGAACAATTCAGTTCTTGGAGAAGATCTTCTAGACCACCAGGCTGTCGGAGAGAACATGGATCAAGTTAGTCACCTTGGATACGTTACATTGGTACTGTGACGGACCTGAGCCAACCCTTGCTGCTCGTCGATACGATAATCGAATCCGTCGACGTAAGTCCCCTGCCTCCTATTCGTTTTTACTTATTAACTTCCGTCATTCTTAACCCATCCACTTTTCTCAGAAATGGAGGATGCCAGGAGAAACAAGGGGGTGACCATCCTCTCAAGGTGGGTTCATCCCATTCGTCCATGAAGAAACTGTCCAAAAAGCTTGACTGTCATAGCAAGAAGCAGAAAATGGTGACGGGATTACCTACTGGCCAAGATTATAGCGTAAAGTTACCCCCCAAGTTGGGGTTAGGAAGGGGTAAAGGTCTGATGGTCAACCTAAATCCCGTCAAGGAGAAACCTCCCGTCTTGCTCCAAGAGGACTCGCAGTATGCCTTTAGTCAAGTAACCTCCATCAACAAAGCGGAGGACTACAAGGATCTGGACAATCATGCTACGGAAGCAATGGGGGAGATGACTCTTTTTAGCCTTACCCAGGTTAGTATCCGTCACCATATGTCTCGTTATGTTTTTAGCACCTCATACTTACTCTTTGGTATTGGTTCAAGGGGTCCTTATGGCCAAAGGATTAATGGACCATTGTCTTGCCCAAGAAAGGACGCTAGAGCGTGTCCGTACAAAATCAAAGGCGGCTGTGGAAGATATATATGAGTTGAAAGTCTGGAAGCTTCGTCATGAAGAGAAGCTTAAGTTGTCCGAGCAGGTTCGCGAAAGTTTGGAGAAAGAGGAGGTACTTAGGGAGACCCTGAAAGCTAGTGAAGACAACCTCCGTCGAGCGAAGGTTAAGGCCATCCAGGAATACCAAGACTCTGACGCCCTTCTGGGTGAACTAGATGCCTCCTTTGTTGACGGGTTCGATGACTGTCTCCGTCAAGTGGAAGCCTCGTACCCTGACTTAAACCTCGCACATATCAACATAGATCCAGACGGCCAGACCCTCGTTCGCCTCGTCGACTTTGAAGCAATGGATGATCTATTTGGTGAAGATCCCGGTGACGACAAGGACCCAAAGGATATCATGAAGTCTGCTGAAGGCAATGTCCACCAATCATCATCCCCGAGAATGGAAGACAAGGATGTCAAGCCCATCACCTTGAAGTAGTAGGATGTTTTTATTTGTGTGGAGAACAACTTTTACTTTCACTCTGTTTTGGCTTTTTGTATGCACTTATTGTATTTTTAATGCACTTTAGTTAATCTGTTTAATGAATCCGTCTATTTCACAGCTGTAGTCTAATCATTTGATCCGTCTAAACGTGTTAATATATGTAACCGTCCCATTATCCAATTTTGGATAAAACCGTTCACTTGTATGACCCGTCTTCTTTATGGAATCCTTCCTTTTTAAGGACTTGGTAAATTTCGTTCTTTCAGGGATGACCTATCTATTTGATGGGCTAAATAGTTTTTGCCTTTAGTGGGTCGATTTGTCCACGGCGAGGACTTGATAGACCTTCATCCTACTTAGGATGATTCGTCAATTATGTGGAAAGTAATTTTTGCCCTTAATGGGTCGATCCGTCCACTGCGAGGACTTGATAGATCTTCATCCTACTTGGGATGATCCGTCAATTATGTGGACAGTAATTTTTTCCCTTAATGGGTCGATCCGTCCACTACGACAACTTGATAGACCTTCATCCTACTTGGGATGATCCGTCAATTATGTGGACTTAGATAGACTTTCACCCTACTTGGGATAATCCGTCCACTATATGGACGTAAATAAATTCCATTCTTCATAGGATGATCCGTCCACTTTATGGACAGATAAATATCATCTTTTATAGGATTACTTGTCCACTATACGGATGTAGATAAATTTCACCCTTCATAGGATGATCCATTCACTTTATGGACTTTGATAACTTTCATCCTTTATAGGATGATCCGTCCAATTTATGGACGTAGATAAATTTCGGTAAAAAACATTCAACATGTTCTAAATAAACTCCTTTTATTATGATGGACGAGTAGAATATTATTCATAAAAAAGAAAATTGTTATTTGGGTTCTCAGAGTACTGTAGAAAAAAAATACATCTGCTGAAAAAGATAAATTGGAGATGAGTAGTGTGATACTGTCTTTACTTATCGCCTACTGGTAATACTTCTATAGGTGCTCTGCATTCCATGGATGATTCAACTTTTGCCTTTCCAGTGTCTTTAGGTAGTACGTTCCCTTCCTATGCCATGAGATGATCATGTATGGTCCTTCCCAGTTATGTCCTAGCTTCCCCTGGGAGGCAACTTTTATAGCACCGATTGCTTTCTTTGAGACAAGATCTTCAACCTAGAAGTCTCTGTGCCTGACCTTAGAGTTGTAATGTTTCACCATGAGGTTCTGGTATCATGCTAATCTCTGCTCGGTCGTTGCTCTGACTTCGTCCACCAGATCAAGCTGCAAGGGCTTGGCTTCGTCATTCTTGTTCTCCTCGTGGTTCCCAACCCGGTAGCTCGTGAGCTCTACTTTTGCTGGGATGACTGCCTCACTACCATATGCCAGTCAAAACTGTGTCTCCCCTGTTGGTGTCTTTGCCGTTGTCGTGTATGCCTATAGAATAATTGGTAACTCATCCGGCCACATGCCCTTTGCCCCCTCGAGCCGAGTCTTGATTATTTTAAGTAACGATTGGTTCGTGACTTCAACCTATCCGTTGGCTTGTAGGTAGGCGGGTGATGAATAGTGGTTCTTTATCCCTAGCTGGGAGCAAAAATCTTAGAACGCGTTGTTGTCGAACTACTTTCCGTTGTCTGAGATAAGCGCCCTAGAAATATCGTACCTGCAAATGATGTTCCTCCATACGAAATTTCGGATATTCTTCTCTGTGATGGTTGCCAAAGCCTCAGCTTCTACCCATTTGGTGAAGTAATCAACGCTGACCACTAAGAACTTCAATTGTCTTACTGCTATTGGGAGGGGGCCCATAATATCTAACCCCCATTGCGCAAATGGCCACAGGGTCGTCATAAGGGCGAGCTCTTCTGTTGGCTGCCTTATGAGATTGCCAAACCTCTGACACTTGTCGTAGGCTCTGACGTATGTATCAGTATCCTTTTGCATTGTTGGCCAGTAATATCCTGCTCGGAGTAGCTTATGGACCAAAGACCTTGATCCAGAATGGTTTCTACAAATTCCTTCATGGAACTCCCTCATAATGTAGTCTGAATCTTCAGCGGTTAGGCACCTTAAGTAGGGTCGAGAGAAACTCCTCTTGTACAGAATGTCTTTAATCAAGACAAATCGAGCCGCTCTAACCTTCAACTTTCTTGCAGCCTCCTTGTCGTCTAGTAGCTTTTCGTCCCTTAGGAAGGTTGCTATCTAGGTCATCCAACAATGTTCATTGCTTACTTCCTGCACGCCAGTACTGTTTATCAATGATGAGAGTTGGACGAAATATAAAACTTGGTCAGGGATGATGATAGGTTCTGCAGAAGCAGCTTTTGCAAGTCGGTCAGCATCTTAGTTCTCTTCCCTTGGGATTTGAACTATCCTGATCTGGCATTTACGTGTTCGTCCCTTCACTTCCTCGAGATACCTCTTCATTTTTTCATTCTTGCACTCATAGCTATCGTTAACTTGACTGGTCATGATTTGAGAATCGGAGTATACGACCATGTTCTTTGCTCCTGCAGCTATTGCGAGGTCTAGTCCTACTACCAAGGCTTCGTATTCCGCTTCATTATTAGTGGTGGAGAAGTCTAGACAGATCATGCACTCGATCTTGTCTCCCTCTAGGGTGTGGAGTACCACGTCGGCCCCTCCTGCATGCCTAATAGAAGATCTGTCTATGTGGACGCTCCACATGGGAGGTTCCTCTACCCCCTGGTCTTCCATGGGGGTGAACTCAGCGATGAAGTTCGCTACTACCTGTCCCTTCACAGCAGTTCGTGGTTGGTACCGAATGTCGAACTCACTCAGCTTGACTGCCCATAATGCCATTCGTCTTGCAGCTTTGGGGCTACTTATTGCTTTACGTAAGGATTTACCCATCAGGACCTTTATGATGTGCGCTTGAAAGTATGGCTTGAGTTTTCGTGCCGCAGTCACTAATGCAAATGCTAGCTTTTCCATCTGAGGGTACCTTTTTTTTGCTCACCTAAGTGCTCGACTTGTAAAGTATATGGGTCACTGTACCATATCTTCTTCTCTAATGAGAGCTACGCTAACTATCGCTGGGGAGACAGCTAAGTATAGAAACAATTCTTCCCCCGGCTTAGAGGGGTTGAGTAATGGCGGAGATGAGAGATATGCCTTCAAATCTTCAAATGCCTTTTGGCATTCATCTGTCCATGCAAACGATCTTTTCAGCGTGCAGAAGAAAGGGAGGCATTTGCCTATCACCTTTGATACAAACCTATTTAGGGATGCTATTTTGCCATTCAGACTTTGTACCTCTTTTACTATATTTGGCGGAGCCAATTCCATTATCGCCTTCACCTTCTCTAGATTGACTTTGATGCCTCTTTGGGATACCATAAATCTCAAGAATTTCCCTGCCTTCACACCGAACGCACACTTATCTAGATTCAATTTCATGTTGTAACAAATGAGGTCTTCTCCTAGTTAGCTTTGTCCAATTTTATTTGGTTGTAGCCAAAAAATGCATCCATGAAACTCAAAAGCTCATGTCTTGCTGTCGAGTCCACCAGGGTGTCGATACGCGACAGGAGATAACTATCCTTGGGGCAAGCTTTATTAAGATCCGTGAAATCCACACACATTCGCCACTTTCCGTTGGCCTTCTTCACCATCACCACATTTGCCAACCAGTCTGGATAATACACTTCACTTATGAAATCTGCTTCCTACAACTTCTGAACTTCTTCAGCTATAGTCTAGTCTTGCTCCGGGGCGAACCCTTGCTTTTTCTGCGGGATGGGATAAAACAAAGGCGACACGTTCAATCGATGAACTAAGACGAAAGGGTTAATTCTCGACATGTCTTCATGACTGCAGGCAAATACGTCCTGATTCTCCCTTAAGAATGCTGGATTGCTTGCAGTACCGTTGGGCTGGCCAAAGTACTTATTCTTGTGGTTCACTTGGGCTTAGAATTTTCAAGGGGTACTTCTTCCAATTTTTCTATCGGTTCTGCTACCGTCTGTCGTTCTTCTATATTCATAGTTAAAAGGTGATCATCCATCCCCATCATTGCTATGTAGCATTCGAGCGTGGCAACTTAATCTTTGCGCAACTCTCTTATTCTGTACTCAGTAGGGAACTTGACCATCAGATGGTAAGTCGAAGTTATAACCTTCCATGCATTTAGAGTCGAATGTCCCAGGATAGCATTGTAGGCAGATGAGCAATTAACCACAAGGAAAGCCACATCCTTCGTGATCTGTTGTAGATAATCTCCCACTATCACAGGCAATATGACTAGGCCAAGAGGGTAGACTCTTATCCCTCCAAAGCTGACGAGTGGAGTGTTCGTTGGAACCAGCTACTTTCTACTAATCCTCATCTGCTGGAATGCAGGGTAGTAGAGGATATCAGCCGAGCTTCTGTTATCAACCAAGACTCGATGCATATTGTAGTCTCCTGCTCGTATTCTAACGAAGAATACGTCATCGTGTGGATGGTGAAGATGTCGTGCATCCTCTTCAGAAAACCCTAAGATCTGGGTATCAATTTGCGCTATTTTTGGTGTAGAGCCTATCAGCTGGACGCTTTGAACCATCCGTAAATATGTTTTTCGGGCTTTTTTAGACAATCTTGCCATAGCGGGTCCCCCAACGATCATCCTTATGTCTCTTATCGGTGGTCTGGGACGCTCATCATCACATTGGGGGGCCCGATCTTGTGGCGTGTTCATCTTGTCTTTGCTGACAAACTTTTGCAACTTTCCTTGTCAGATAAGAGCTTCGATCTGCTGCTTCAGGTCGTCAGTCAGCTGTATCGTGGCTGTGGTCGTGATGAAAACGGCAATATTTATCCCTTGACCTTTTGTTCAGATCTCCTTTCAGCTTGCTGGGAAAAGTCAGAGCTCCTTCATCCTTAATTTGCATCAGCACTTGATCGATTAGGGCGGTCAACGGGGTGAAGCTTGTGAATTTTCTCGTAGGTGGTTTTGATCATCTATCATCCCTTCGTTCTCCAGTTCTAGCCACTTTTCGTCCTCTGTCCAAACGTACATCTTCCTGCCGCTCCCTTTTTCTGGGTTTCTCTTCCCGAGCCAGCAGTGCATCCTCTGCGTTCATGTATTTTATAGCTCTATAGAGTACCTCCAACATATTTTTTGGGTCATTATTGTATAGGGAAAATATGAACTTACCCTTTCGCAACCCATTAGTGAATGCTGCAACGAGTATTTTGTCATCTGTTTCATCAATTGAAAGAGCTTCCTTGTTGAAACGAGCTATGTAAGATCGCAACGTCTCGTCTTCCCGCTGCCTAATGTTCATCAAGCACGCGGTAGACTTCTTATACTTATGAACCCCGATGAAGTGCGAGGCAAATTGAGCGCTTAACTCCTTGAAAGTGCCAATGGAGTTGGGCGTCAGTCTGCTGAACCAGATTCTCGTAGGCCCCTTTAGCGTAGTAAGGAAGGCCCTGCACATAATCTCGTCCGGGACCCCTTGAAGATGGATCAAAGTTTTGAAGGATTCCAAGTGGTCTAAAGGGTCTTTATACCCGTCATAATTTTCTATCTATGGCATATGAAACTTCAGGGGAAGAGGGAACGAAGTGACGGATGCCGTGAAAGGCAAGTGGATCCGCTAAACCAGGTCATCGAGATCCTTGGATACCCGTCCTCTAAGGGTGTTTATCATAAAATCCATCCGCTCCCTCATCACCTGCATCTTAACGACTATGTGGGGCAGGAGGGCTTCAGAGACAAACAGACGGCTTACATCCTACCATTCTGGTATGCTTGGAGCATTGCTGCCCTCAGGTCGCTCTTGGTTTCTCCTCTCAGCACTTGTTCCTTCTTGGTCTTTCTCTGCGTAGCAAGGTCTGCGTTCCTTTGCCGCAACTGCTGCTCTAAATCATGATTTTGCTTAGTTAGGCACTGTACTGCTGCCGCGAGGGTTTGAACTTGCCACTCCAAGGCCGTGGTATGCAGTTCGTTTCCTTGAACATTGTTAGCAGTTGCCATCGAACGAGTGAGTACCATGCAACTTTTGTCTAGGAAGCAACTCGTATGGCTTGAAGTGTTCTTGAGTTCCCCACAGATGGTGCCAACTGATGAGGGCGAAAAATCACCAGTTAGTCATGCGATCCTCACAAGCTTGAAGCAACGCTTGCACAACAAAAGGATAAAGACCTAACAAAAGGCACCAGTGTGGTACCAGCCAAAAACCCTCCAAAGGTCAAGTTAGAACTATCCACAACCCTAGAGTGCCAAAGCTGAGTGAATTCTACGTACCTTGTATTCTAAGGATTCATGGGTTTTTATAGTAGAGTCAGCCTCCGTTTCTTGCGCATCAAGACTTTTCCTTCTAGGGAAGGTCTTCTATAATGAGCGTGTATTACAGAATCCTTTGCTAGTTAGAATTCTACTTGTGTGGGGATTTTTTTAAGGTAATCGTGAGATGCAAGTTAATTCCATTTAGGAATCCTTGGAGCTGAACCAGATCAGCTGATCACCACGTGTTGCTTGTATCCGTCCACATCATGTCCGTGCACTTTGAATTCGTCGACTATGAACTTTCCAGCCAGCTACCGTCACATTTATTTAAACAGATCCGTCACCTACATATTTTAATCCTCTTCACAAAGAATTGTGATGGGTCTGTGTCATTGGGATCTAGAGTATCACATAAAGAGGAACATAGAGAAACATAGGCAGACCTTGTGATTGAGGCTTGAATGCCTAAAGGCATGCAAAAAATTTGCATGGTCTCCTTGTTATTCTGGGGGAACTGGATATGTTTGAATAAGAGGGAGAATAGAATCACTGTTCAGCTTCAAGAATGAAAGGTTGAGGACCGCCCAATATTGGCTCAAGTCCACGATGCCCTACATTTTTTTTTTTTTTTGGTGCTTTAAATAAAATTACAAACACGAAAACAACAGCAGCCATTATCATTTATTTTTTCTTGCTAGAACAAAATCATTATCATGATTAGTAGTATTAATTACTAGTACTATTTTTATAATTTATGTACCAATCCTTGCAGTGTCTCAAAGATATATGCATTAGGTTATTGACATACAACAATTATTCTATTCTATTATCTTTTGATTCACTGTTGCTATTTTTCTCTTCTATTATTTTCATAGAGACTCTAAAACAGTGCAAGCCTTAGAGTTTAAGTACACATTAATGAGTCCTATATAAATAATAGAAGTTTTTCTTTTGATGGAAAACAAATAGAAATTTTGAGGGAGTATTATTTTGTAAGTACACCGAACTAAGTCAAGTATTAAAAATTAAGGATTGTTCATTTAATTTATTTCATGCACAAGTTGAGTTTAAATTCATTATTAAACTAGATTACATATTCAAACTTGATTCATTTCTTTATCAAATATACTTAAGTTTGTTCACAAGTTACTTGAGTTAATTAGCTAGATAGAATTATTTTCCTTTATAAGCTTATAAAAAATAGATTCGTTAATATTATCTATTGTTAGAATTATATATATATATATATATATATATAGTTTTACTACAAAATGGACTTTCAATATTATCAATAATACAAATAGTCATTTGATATATTATAAAATAATTTACAAATTTATACAATCAAATACAAATTATATATAAGTAAATTTATACATGTATACATATAATCCTACAATATTATATATGCTTGAATCCACCTACTTTATATTCATGAATTTGTTTAAGAGTATATTATTATATTTGAACTTGACTAATTTAATAATTGAGTTTAAAATTAGGCTCAAGAATAGCTCATTTACTAAATAAGTTATAAATAATTGTATATTTTTTTTCTCTAGTCAAATTCGAGTTGTTGATAAACTGTTCAATTAATTTATTGACCTATATGTGGAATATTTTGTGTCGGTTTAAAAATAACTTATTTAGTTTTTTTATTAAAAGTGTATTAAAGTATAATTGTATTTTGAAAAGAATTAAAAGAAAAAAAAAAGAGGTTTTAAAAATCTATATATGAAAATTAAAAATTGATATTTAAGGTGATGAATTTTCGACAAATATCCAATAAAAGGGTCATGCATATGATAGATTTTGACAAGACGTGCGATTGTTAAAAGGTCCTATAGATGGAGGACCAGAAAACCCATGTGATGCCATGTGGGCAACATTGCATTTTATGCAACAAAATATTCTAAACATGTAAGTAGAGAAAGCAAAAATTATAGGACAATGATGATTGAAACCTAGCGTGGTGGTCCTTTTGACAATTTAGGTACTTGAAGACTCGATCAAATTATCAACCATGAATTGACTATGACATCAGAAGTCTCTGATTGGATTAGAAGTTTTGTATGGCTACTATAAAACCTCTTCAAAAAAATGGTGTTAGATTAGAAACATAAAATAAAATATAATTAATAAATTAATTTATTGTGTTACGAACTTATGATGTGATGAGTATATTTCATGATAAAATTAGTAATATTAGAGCATTTTTGTCAGATTATTCACAAGTTGAGGATAATCCAATCATAATACTCATTATTTACAATAATTGATTATCCCAATCACCAATAATGATTGAACTGCATGTACTAGTTCTTGTAACTTTTTTTCTAGTTTTTTTTTTTTTTCCAATAGTCATCATGTGCATGGCGAATATGTTGAAATAAAGCAAAAGTGATATCAAAAAATAAAAGTTCTACAATTTTTGCTGCTTCTTTTTTCTTTTCTTTTTTTATCACTAGAGCAAAGATTAAGAACTGTTGAAAATAAAATTTTAGTAAAAGAATAAATCCTATCCACCAATAGACTTTTTACTCAAACATTATGCATTTTCATCAGTATGAAGAACAACAGTTAATCAAAGCTTTTTTTTTTATTTATTTATAACAGTTTCAGTTAAGTGGTGCTTGTTTTTAGATTTTGAAAATAAAGTTGTAAAAAATAACTGAAGCATAAGCACTAAATGAGATCCCTATTCCCTACTCGCCAGTAGATATTTCAGATTATGGCCGGAATGCTTCATCAAAGCAACTTTATTACCAAAGCAACATAAAACATAAAGTTGATGGAGTAATGTCTTTGGCAGGCTTATTCTTTTATATATATTAAGTGGATAAAGTGTGTTTGACATTAACTTATAAGTTTTAACTTTTAGCTTTTAGTTTTATTATGTACAGTTTTTTAAAACTTTATATTTTTTAATACTTTTTCACTGTTTCAAATTTTTTTCAAGGTACAAGTATACTTTAGTATACTTTTATAAAATTTTTTAACAAAATGCTAGAAAAGCTGTTCCTAAATAGGTACTAAGATATTTGAAACTTATGTGATCCATTCCATGATGAATGCATCCACTATTATTATGATAATTAACAAAAGAATATGTTATATTTGTAAGCATATTATGGTATTTAATTATAACGAAAACATTCAGAATTCAAATCTCCCTCCCTACTAAATTATAATTAAAAAGTTAAAAATAAAATCAATTCACTCTACTAAATCAAACTTTATTTTTATCTCAAAAAAAAAAAATAATCAAACTTTATAACCAATTTATTGGGGTCAGTTACTTGGATTTATTATTATTATTATTATTAACCAAATCCAAGCACAGTACAACAGGATTAAGCTTTACAAAAATTAGTGTACCAAATCCAATTGCGGTGAATAGGCATTACGGTATTTGTGGCTAAAGGAGGCCATACCAACTACCAGGAATGAAAGCCAGTATGATGATTGTTACTTGGATATTATTTGAGGATGCTGTCTTTCCTCGTAACTTCTATTCACATCATTGTGGCCTTTTTTTAGGAACCCTTCTTCGATAATGCCTAAACTCGCATTTCATTATAGCCATTGTTCATAAAATATGACAAAATTTTTCTACTGATGGTTAACCTAACAAAACCCTTGTTTATTTGAATAGGACACTACATAGAATGACATACATAGCTGGAGTACACCTTGCCCTAGGAATTAAAAGGGCAAGACTTTGTGGAGTAAAGATTCATGCAATTTCTGCCCATAGATATTTTCTCTTTAAGGCTTGGGAATAACTTTATCTTTTTTTTTTTTTTTTCCACCAAATATCTCTAATCTATTTCGTGCATATCCTTTCCTGAACTCCTGCAGCCTCACAAAAGGGTAGATTTCCAAACCCTCAGGTGAAGTGTAATCTTGCAATGTATCCACAATTTTTGTTTGGCTAAGAGGATCCACAAATAATTGGTGCTATACATGTATGCTATCGAAAATGTAATGCGATGTGATGCATATAATACCGCAAACAGAACTAGCTAATTGAATATGAGAGGGCGTAATTAATTTTCTTTGGCTTTTTTCTCTTCCGATAAACTTAATCATTAATCTCATAATTGATTTTATAATTTGTTGTTTTGTGTAACTATGTGGTCAACCAAAAATGGTAAATCACACAAATCAATAGTGGTCATAAAACTATTCATCATTTACATAGTTGTACAAATCAATAAATTGTGAAATTGATTGTATGATTGAATGTGTTTCTATGTTTATTCTTGAGACAAACAGCACCAGAACTCATCTTATAATCATCCACAACGCAAAGTGACTAAATTTACCTTTAAGGTTTTGGTTTATTCCCAATGATGAGTACCCAACAAAAAGAAAACAAAAATGCATATCTTTCAGTCACAAAACTCAACACCTTAGGAAACTATGACAACATATTTTCCAATCTCTCACACTCCCTTCACGTGGACAACTCGTGATGTAAGTGAGAACAACTTCTTTTATTGATTGACTTCTTCAAATATATAGAACATTGTGTCCCCTAAAGAGTCCCCCATTGAAAAAGCAAAGGAAGTTAAAAGCTTCGCAAAAACACAAGATTCTTCCTAACCCTAACCCACAGATATGGTGCCTGTGCCCTAATTCACACCGTAGATAGGAACAAGAAGCATCCATGCACCCTCATATTTAAACCCATTTGGACCCACAATATCTAGATTCTATGCCAAAGCCAAACATGCCTATCATCACCCTCCTTAAAACGCCCACTTCCAATCCCAAAGAGTATTTTCCTCTTGTTTTATTTGCCCCCACGACACTTATATATACCCCACCCTTCCTTTCCTTCCTTCACCAACCCACTCTTAGCTTTCTTCTCCTCTATCTATAGCTCCCACAAAACACCCAAAATCTTAAAACTACAAAAGCAACTAAGAAAATGGCTGGGGTTTGGAATTTTGGACCAGATGGTGTAATTAGCCTTGATCAACATCCAAAAGGAAAAAGGGTTCTTTTGGTGCACACAGAAACTACGCAAGTGATATCATCTTACACTTCCCTTGAGCAAATCTTGAGGCAATTAGGTTGGGAAAGGTATAATGGAGGCGACCCTAACTTCTTGCAATTCCATAAGCCTCCCACCATCGATTTAATTTCTCTCCCTAGGGACTTCTCAAGGTTCGGCTCTGTTCAAATGTTCGATATTGTCGTTAAATGTCCCAATACCTTCCATGTCAAGGATGCGTAGCTCTCACTGTCTCTTACTAGTTGTTGATTTATATATAAAGTAGTTTGCTTGGGGTTCCCGTGTTTTGTCCTAGCTAGGACAAAACACGGGAACCCCAAGCAAACGACTTTATATATAAATCTATAGATTTTAGAACTAGTGTGTCATGCAGGCCAATTTGGCTTCTTAGCTTTGGTGTACTACAATAAAGTAGAAAATGGTGTCTGTGCTTGTTAGCTAATTATATATCTGATGCTTTATCTTTGTAAGTTCATGAGAGTGGCCTTGTAATATATGATAATAATAAATGCATGTCATGAGGACTTCACATCAGCTTGACGAATTTGTTTTCTTCATTTCGCTTAGTATTTGTTGCAACAATTTTTTCTTTTTTACTTTTTTACTTTGTATTTGTTAATATAACAATTTTTAAAGCCTCACTTTTATATGGACATTTATACTTTAATTAATTTTCAACAAATATATAAATAAACTTTCAACAACAAGCTACATGCAAATTCATTTAGTGAAAGAAGGGGAAAAAATGTTATGCAACATTTCTATGTAAAAAGGTTGCTAACATCATGAACATGTTTGTGCCATGTCAACAATCTAAGACTGGTGTGTGTTGCTAATGAAGAGACAATTGGCAACTCTGCAACAATAATTTAAAAGTTGATAGTCAGTATGATGGAATGATAAACTTTATGTGAATTTTGTAACAGCAACCGCATCAGATGGTGCATAATTTCAGTCTGTTTTGCAAGAAAAAATACACTTTTTCTATTTTACACTCATTTTTACAAAATACCCATATCAGTTTATCTATCATTCACTCTATTTTATATAAATAATATTTTTTATTCTACTTTCCCCTAACCCTCAAACTCTCTGCCTCTCTCTCTTTTCCCTAACCCACAGACTCGATCCTCAAAGCTCTGCCTGTCTCTCATCCCTCAAAGTCTCTGCATCTCAAATCCCTCGTCTCTCTCCTAAATTCTTAGATCCCTTATCTCTCTCACCTCTTTCGTTTCTCAATTTTCTCTCATCCACAACCCATAAACTCACAGATTTTCTCTGAGCTTGCTCACACTCTGTCACCAAAGCTTGCATTGTTGGATCTCTCTCATTTGATTTCAAGCGTTTGCCACCATTAGGTTTGTATTTGATTTTGATTTTGGATTTGGGTTATGGGTTTTTAGTTTATGGTTTAATTTTGAGTTGATTTTCTGTGGATTTTGGGTTTCCGTTGTTTTAACGGGTTTTGGAAACTCTCTGCCTCTCTCTCTTTTCCCTAACCCACAGACTCGATCCTCAAAGCTCTGCCTGTCTCTCATCCCTCAAAGTCTCTGCATCTCAAATCCCTCGTCTCTCTCCTAAATTCTTAGATCCCTTATCTCTCTCACCTCTTTCGTTTCTCAATTTTCTCTCATCCACAACCCACAAACTCACAGATTTTCTCTGAGCTTGCTCACACTCTGTCACCAAAGCTTGCATTGTTGGATCTCTCTCATTTGATTTCAAGCGTTTGCCACCATTAGGTTTGTATTTGATTTTGATTTTGGATTTGGGTTATGGGTTTTTAGTTTATGGTTTAATTTTGAGTTGATTTTCTGTGGATTTTGGGTTTCCGTTGTTTTAACGGGTTTTGGTGGTGGTGGTTGTTTTAACGGGTGATGGTGGTGGGGGTGGTTGGATGGATGGTGAGATCTGTGTTTTGGTGGTGGTGCTCTTGCATGTTCTGTAAGACAATGAGAGATGGTGGGTTTTGTGTTTTGTTTTAACGAATCACCGTTGCCAACAAGCATCGGTCTTCGTTGCAGCACTAATCCACAAGCATCAAACGGTCCATGTGTTTTTGTGCGTCTTTGTGTTGGTTTGTTTGTGTGGGTGTGTTTGTGTGAATCAAAGGAAGAAAAAGATGATGAGGGAGAAAAGCAGTCTAAGTTGATTTTGCAGATGGAGAAAAGAGAGAAAAAAAAAATGAGCGAAATATGAAATTAATAAAATAATAGGATACACAACTACAATAACCGTGTATATATGCACGGTTACTGTAGTAAATGTGTAAATATAGACAAAGAAGGACTGATGTGAAATATTTTTGGAGCAAAATGTGTAAAATTTGTTGTTTTTTATATTTTACAAAGTTTTACATCCAATGATGTGAATGCTCTAAAAGGCTCAGATGGGGGCCTTGGTTTGTCATTTTTGACTCCTTGGGCTAAAAAGGCCAGGTTCAATAATATTTGACCCACTTGAATATAACTAGTGTGCAAGACAAGGTTGTTAAAATCATGATCCTAAGTAAGTTCATGGGAAGTAGGTAGAATTGTGGATCGTAGGATCAAATCATAAATCTAAGATCCTACATTTTTTGGGAAAAAAAAAACACATTGTAGTGACTTTGTATGTTAATTAATCACATAAATCATGTATTCATTCAAAAAAAGAAAAGAAAAAAGAAATAGGATTTGCATCAACTTGTATACCATATAACATTACATATTTGCATTTATGCTAAATTATTGCTAACGAAACAAATATACTTAAATTTAAGCACAACATATCTAAAAAATTCAATAAATATTTATTAGTAACAAGGTACAATTAGTTATTATTAATTGCCTAGTTGGCAAAAAAGCATACAATACGCATACAGGACACGTATGTCCAAAAAAAAAAAACTTATGTCTTCCATTTTGATTCCAACCGGACGGAACTAAAGTACTAAATGCCTATTTTCAATTCTAAAAATTTAATAGCTATGAAGAAGTAAGAATCTGTTTAGTAATATTATTTGAACAACACAATACGTATTTTCACAATATTTTTTTACTCACATATATTTTCACAATATTTAAACAATATTATTAGAATACTATTATCAAACTGACCTAATATACACTTAAATGCGTTGGTTTTCCAAAAAACCAAAAACGTTTGGTCAAGTGAATCATGAATCCTCATGCAACAAACACCAAAACAAAGGGTGTTAGAGGATACGGTGGCTTTTAAAGCCTAAAAAATTTTTTTTATTAATTTTACCAACTTGCTTTACAATACATATCCATTATCAAAGTTCTATTTTTTTGATATTTTATTTAAATATTATTTTTTTATTCTTACTTTGTTCCGACTCTTTAACTCTCATCTTGTTTGTCTCTTTCAAACCTACAACCACCGATTAAACAATAGGTTTTTTTTTTTTTTTTCTTTGGAGCTACAGTGAGCTTAAAGATAAGCAATTTACTGATCACGAGTTGCAAAATATTTTAGAACTTTTTTGGCATTCCGATACTAATACTCTTAACATTGTGAGTGCTCTCAGAGGATTGTTATTAATACCATTCCGTTCCGGTCAAAATGACCGGAAAATCTCAGTGTGTAAACTGGTACTAAAACCACCCTGTTCCACTTCCGATAGAATTTCGGCCTATTTTCGATTAGTTTAAGCTAAAATACAACTTTCGGCCGGCATGAAGCTTGGGTTTTTTTCTTTTCTTTTTCCTTCTTTCTTTCAGTGATGGAAAAGAGAGAGCAAGCTGAGGGAGAGAAAGTGAAAGAATTTTACAAAATGAAGACTATAAACTCATCTGTTTCTACTCTTTAAAAGTGCTGTTGCGTAGGCTTGTAAACTGAAGGAAAGAAAAAGAAAAGAGGTGCGTACTGGGAAGAAGAAAATACGGTAATAAACTACTGAAGAAAAAAGAAAGAAAGATGAGAGAAGAAGTATTATTATATTTTTATGGGGTGGGAATATTTTTAAGATCCTGTGATGCAAATTAAACATTGGAAAGTGAAGCATTAGGTAAGTGATTATATTTAAAAAAATAAATAAAAAGTGGATGAGATGGGACATGAGAGTGACGGTGAATAGAGAGAAAAATAAAAGAAAAGAAAAAGAAAAAGAAAAAATAATTTAAAATTTGAAATGAGTTAATATTTTATATAATGCTTACTCTGTAATATTTTTATAATAATTTCATAATAAATTTTGGTGTTAAGTTAATAATGGTGACTGAAAAAGTGATTTTTTTATGAGAAAAAAAAAAGTGATAATAGTGTTTGGTTTAAATGAGAACCAATAATATCTTTTTATCTAAAAGAAAAGTGTTACGTCTAGAGTACATTCATAACATTTTAACAATAAATTATAGATAGTAAGTTGTTATTACTTATAATTTGAATCCACAACTTAAATTATAACTTAATTTTTTTTCTTTTGTTCATTCATAATAACTAATAATAAACTATTACTAAAAAATTTGTTATGAAAATATTATCAGCATTTTTCTATCTAAAATTTGGTAAAATTTCCCACAGATAAATGAAAGATATTTCACAAATACACATCTGATGTCTAACCGCTGATGTGACAATAATCTATACTAGCTAGTTGATGCTTTTCACCATGCTAGAAGGTACAACTTGATTACCAACCCAAAAAAAAAAAGAGTTTTTCTAGTGCCACAGAAAAAGCTACAACTTACCTATGTAGTGAGTCGTGGTTGGTGTAGGGGGTATTAGTGGAGGGGTTGGTGGGACACCCCTCCACCAACCACAACTCGCCACATGGGCGAGTTGTGGCTTTTTTGTGCCACTTTATGTGGCACAAGACTTTTCCAAAAAAAAAGGCAAGAATTTGTGAAGTATAGAATTCACGCAATTTATGCCCATAGATATTTTGGCTAAAATGGCCAAATATTATTTTTGGTCAAAATATATAGCAATCTATCACTATTTTTAAAATAATTAATAATTTATCACTTTTTAAAAAATTAAGTTCGTGAAACTCAAGTTTAACATGTAATTCGAAATAAAACTCAAGCTTTGATGGATTACCCAAATTGAAGAAAATTAGGGATTCCAGATTGAGAAGCATTCCATTGCAAACACAGCAATCAAGACGTCGATCTGCCATATCCCCTCCGCAACACACACGCCAATCTTAACACCATGATTTACAAAATGCCCCAGTAACACAAACAACATCGAGTTCCAAAACAAAATTGCTAAATTAACAAAGAAAAGGGTTCCGACAAGGATTACCCAAATTGAGAATCAAGTCATATTAGACCAAAGACAATGAGTTGAACCATAGAAAAGCATATCAGTACCCAGGAAGGAAATTTGGTGGTGGCACGATGATCAAAGCTACGACTAGTGGCTAAAAGGTGTGTCAGTGGGTCACTAGAGGAAGACGACTAGAACCACGATGGAATCGCGGTTTGGCGACAACGAGACCCACAAAGCAGTCGCCAAAGCTAGTGATGATTCCAACCAGTGTTTGTTGCGGTCGTCAAAGTTAGGGCGTAGGATCGATGATGAAGATTTTGATCGCTAGAGCTAGCTGTTGGTTGTGGCTAGCGGGGTGAGTGGCAAAAGGTGGCAAGACAAATAATGTGTGTGTGCTATGGGATGTGGTACTCGAGTTTTATAAACTTGAGTAACAAATTGCACCACAATTATTCTAATACCTAATTTCAAAATTTTTTGCTTTGATTTGTGGTTGATCAGAAAAGATGGATCGTACAAGTTAATAGTGGACAAAAAACTCTTCACCATTCACACAATCTCCTAAATCAATAAGTTATAAAATTGAGTATGTGATTAAATGTGTCTAAATTTATTCTTGACACAAATAGCGCCAGAACTCATCTTATAATCATCCACAACACAAAGTGACTAAATTTACCTTTAAGGATTTGGTTTATTCCCAATGATGAGTACCCAACAAGAAGAAAAGAAAGATGCATATCTTTCAGTCACCAAACCCAACAACACCTTAGGAACGTATGACAACGCATTTGACATTTCCCAATCTCTCACACTCCCTTCACGTGGACAGCTCGTGATGTAAGTGGGAACAACTTCTTTTATATATTGACTTCTTCAAATATATGGAACACAGTGTCCCCTAAAGATTCCCCATTGAAAAAGAAAAGGAAGTTAAAAGCTTTGCCAAAACACAAAGATTCTTCCTAACCCCAACCCACAGATGTGGTGCCTGTGACCCTAATTCATATTGTAGATAGGAACATGAAGCATCCATGCACCCTCATATTTAAACTCATTTGGACCCACAATATTAGAATCTATGCCAAAGCCAAACGCGCCTATCATCACCCTCCTTTAAACGCCCACTTCCAATCCCAAAGATTATTTTCCTCTTGTTTTATTTGCCTCCATGACACTTATATGTACCCCCACCCTTCCTTTCCTTACTTCACCAACCCAATCTCTTAGCTTTCTTCTCCTCTATCTGTAGCTCCCACAAAACACCCAGAATCTTAAAACTACAGAAGCAACTAAGAAATGGCTACTTGCTGCCGACCACATGGTGTAATTAGCCTTGATCAACATCCAAAAGGAAAAAAGGTTCTTTTGGTGCACACAGAAACTAAGCAAGTGATATCATCTTACACTTCCCTTGAGCAAATCTTGAAGCAATTTGGGTGGGAAAGGTGACCCCGACTTCTTGCAATTCCATTAGCCTCCCACCACTGACCTAATTTCTCTCCCTAGGGACTTCGCAAGGTTCGGTTCGGTTCATAAGTTCGATATTGCCCTTAAATGTCCCAATACCTTCCATATCCGAGATATGTAGCTCTCACTCTCTCTTATTAGTTGTTGATTTATATATGAATTAGTAGTTTGCTTGTGGTTACTGTATTTTGTCCTAGAATTCAGGAGTGGCGTGTCATTAAGGCCATTTTGGCTTCTTAGCTTTGGTGTACTACAATAAAGTTGAAAATGGTGTCTGTGCTTGTTAGCTAATTATATATGTGATGCTTTGTCTTTGTAAGTTCATGGGAGTGGCCTTGTAATATATATATGGTAATAATATTAATGCATGTCATGTGAGGACTTCACATCAGCTTGACGAATTTATTTTCTTCAATTTGCTTAGTATTTGTTGCAACAATTTTTTATTTTTATTTTTTTTACTTTCAAACTTATATTTGTTAATGTCCCACTTTTTAAAACCTCACATTTATTATGGACAATAATTTATACTTTAATTTTCAACAAATATATAAATAAACTTTCAGGAAAAACTTACATGCAAACTCATTTAATGAAAGAAAGGAAAGAAAAAAAAGTTATGCAACATCTCTGTGTAAAAAGATTGGTAGCATCATGTTTAATAAAAGAAGTGGAAAAAAAAAAGTTATACAACATCTCTAGAGCTGTCCAGCGAGTCAATTGACCCGACCAGACATACCGGATCCGCCCAACTCGAAGCCCAACAGGCAGGTCTGAATAGTATGTTCGGTCGGATTTTGATTCTAGTGTAGCTACTCCTTTTGATTCTAGTGTTCATTTGTTTCTTGTGAATAATAATGATGACATTTTTAATCAAAAGGATTATGCTAGCATCATTGGTAGTTTGCATTATGCTATAGATTGTACTAAACCTGACATTGCATATGCAGTAGGAGTGCTTTGCAAATTTATTCGCAAGCCTAGTAAAGATCATTGGCTAGATATTAATCAAGTCATGAGATAATTAGTTGTTACCAAAATCTATGACTTATTTTATAAAAAGTATCCTACTATGATTAAAAATTTTAGTAATGTAGATTGGAATACTTTGTCAGATCCATTTACTAATGCCTTGGCAAAAGATAGAGTTTAGAATACATCGAGGGGGATGGGACTAAAGTCCAAAGATTCATGAGCCATGTATGAGGATACCCAACCCAAAGACCAAAAATCCTGAGAATTGGGTTCAATGGGAAAAATGAATCATATGGTGGTCGTAAGAACCGCACTATTTATTTTTTAAAATTATTTATTTTGTAAATAATTTATTAATTGTTCATCCCTATGATGTAAGTGCATTTATCTTGTAATGTGAAGAGGTTGAGTAAAAAACTCTTAATGAAATTTGTAGCTTATATGAGTGGGGCGTCAGAATTACAGGAGCACCCTTGACAAAATTTCACTTATGTGAGTGTAGGGTTGGGGCCACTACTTGTGAGATTTGCACTTAATCTCAAATACACTTATGAAATTAGGATCAGCACATGACCATAAAGTGCTAGCTGTAAAAGCTCATGTCAACACCTGGATTCTTTTTAATTGTGGTGGTTAATATGCTAATATGAATTTATTTAGATATTGGACTAGATACGTGTGCAAGAGAGAGGTGAAAGGAGGATGTGTCAAAAATGGAAATGAATCAGCCTCTTGGATTGAATCTCCTTAAAGAAACTGAGTGTCGTGCCTCAATCCAAATAGTGTTGTGTATTTTCTAATCTCAAATTAATAATATTCAAAAGTATTATTCAGCTTCTCTTTATATTATTACCATTATTATTGTCTTTGCACCAACATAGATCTTAAGTTTTGTTCTAATGTTACAACTCAAAACCAAACTAAGGAACATGCTTAGTTGTTCCATTACAACATATTTTATTCACAGTAATAAAGATTAGCATTTCTGTTGTAATCCACATTCAGTATACCAAATGTGTCCTAAGTATTTTAAGAAATGGTTTAAAAAATGTAAACCAAGTCGTGAGCGCTCAATAGCATAAACCCAAGTAAGGGATAGTGCAACTTTTGTAGATTTGAAAAGAGAGGACAACAAGTTTAGGTTACGAAGAAAACCACTCCAAATTGGTGTTTGAGGAGAATAGCTAATTGTTAGTGTTTGGCTATGAGACAATGAGTGTGTGTTGTCAATTGGTGTTTGGTTATGAAGATAGTAACGTAGCTTAAAATTCTTTAAAGGAAATAGTGGCAATGCCACACTAGTAATGCATACGGAAAATTTAGCTTTAAAAGAACAAGTTTGATTCAACCATGTAAACCTTAAAAATTATCAATAACATAAAATTAAAGAGAGAGTTAGAAAGGTTTCATTAGGGGTGGCTTGATGGATTTGGGGCTATACAGTCATTGGCCCATTATTGGCAGGCCTATGGGCTAAGGGTTTGATATCAATTACATAGTAAGCCCAATCCATAGTGCTCGGGAGATTGGCCCTGGATTGGTTAATTCCTGGGGTCCGATCTAGTCCGGTGTCTGGTCTGGGGAATACCTCGATAATGCCTCGGGGGGTTATCACCACTGAGCAACATTTGGCGTCTATTGTAAATCCCGAAGATCGAAATCCTCGTTTCCAAAGTGGGGCCTAGGTCTGTCGGGAATAATCCTGAGGAGCTTGTACAAAAAATACTGAAACTAATAGTTCCTAATCCACTAAGAAAGGACATAAATAGCGAAAGAAGGGGAAGAAGGACGGGTTAGACACTAGAGAGTACCAAACCAAAACACTGTAGACCGAGAAAGAGAGGGAGAGAGACCGAGAACAAACAGCCTTGAAGTGAGAATAGGTAACCAAGTCACGAACACTGATTTCTTTTCAAAGGAACTTCCCATTGTAGGATACTCATACACCCACAATAACAAATAAGTTGTGAGCCCAATATAGGAGTTAGCTTATTAACCAAAATTTGGTCTGCACAATTGGCGTCATTTATGGGGATCTCCTACTTAGCTGTAGTTCTAGGCGAAGTCAACTACTGTCAAATATGGCTGACCAGCATTCAGTTGATTCTTTAGACAGTTAATTAGGAGGTTCGTCCAAGGGCTCAAGTTGGCAAGAAAGGACGCAAAAAAAAATATTAAGACCGCTAGTATGAACAGAATGAGGGGTGGCCTGGCTCGAGAAAGGAGTCGTCACAATTGTATTGATTAGCATATGATATTCCTGAGCAAGAGTACTATGATAGAAGGGATTAGGAATTAGAACACTTGCATAAACAAGTTAGAGACTTAGAGTTAGAAGTATGGGGTAGGCATCAAAGAAGGAATCATGGAGAATCCTTCGAAGGATCTGGCAACACCAGGGAAAGTCACGAAGAAATGTCTCACCAAAGTGGTTCTTGCCGATCAAGAGAGAGATCAACGTATTTTGCCAAACAATTGTTGGTTACTCCCGAGCGACGTAGGCATCATAGTGCGGCAATGGATGCGATGAGCGGGGCTCTACGCAGAGCGACCTAGTCACCGTTCTCTAACGAAATTGAGTGTGTGCAAATGCCAAGGCAATTTAATAGACCACCATTCATTTCGTATGATGGTAACGACAACCTTGTTGAACATGTTAGCCATTACATCCAGATGATGTCATTGTACAACCAGAATGGCGCGCTTATGTGCAAGGAATTTCCTTCTAGTTTCAGGCCTACAACTCTGAGGTGGTTCAATGGGTTAAGGAAGGGGTCAATACATAGTTTCGATGAGTTAATTCAGGAGTTTGGGGCTTGGTTTATGAATTATAGCCGGGTGCTGTAACCAGGTGATATGCTGCTGTCTATGCAAATGGGGGCTAGGGAAACTCTTCGAAGAGAAGGTGGCTGCCAACACCTTTAGATTGGGGATTCACAAGACTCGAAGTTGCCAAACTCGTTGATTATGAAGCACCCTAAGAGTATACATCAGTTAATGAGGCAAATAGAAGCGTATAAATGGTTGGAGGACGATCGGCAGCAAAGTAAAGGCAAGGTGCCCGCGACTTCGCAGTATGCAAAGAATTCGCGGCTAGGGAACTTTAAGCCACCGAGGAGGGAGCTAAGAATCCAAGAGCCTAACATTCGGACCAGGGAGATCAATGTGGCGTTTAAGGAGCCCGTTCATAAGATCCTAGAACGGATCAAGAATGAACCATATTTCTGGCGGCTGAGCAAGATGGGAGGTGATCCGGCAAGAAGGAATCAAAACAATGCAGAGCATTTAAGGATCATTTGGAGCAGTTGGTAAAAGCTGGGCATTTGAAGGAGTTTGCGGTGGCACCCGAAGGCGGTGCCGCAGGACAGGCATCGAGAACTCAAGGGAATACGCTCCTACTACCGTTAGGGGTGATTGAAGTCATCCATGCGACTTCAATGAGCATAAACCTAAGCCGACACAAGGGGGTTTTAAATGTGGTCTTGGTAGATAATTATGAGGGTGACACTCGACTTGGGAAGAAGCTGAGGTTGAGTCGAGGGCCAATTAAGTTTAGAGATGAAGACTTGGAAGGGACAACCCAACCACATGACGATGCCCTAGTAGTTACCGCCAGAATTGGTGGATTTGTAGTAAAGAATATGTTAGTAGATCAGGGAAGTGAGATCGAAGTGATGTACCACGATTTGTACAAATGGTTGGGGCTGAAGGCAAAGAACTTGTCTAAATATGACATTCCCTTGGTGCGATTTAATGGTAGAATGATGATCCCAAATAGCCAAATCTTCGTACTTATTAATATTAAAGGGAAAGAGGTGATGGTAAACTTCATCGTGGTGAACTTAGGGGTGTCAATTTGGATTAATATGTCGGGTTTGTGTCATGTCGAGATAGAGGTATTCGACTAAATGGCTCAACACTAACCCCACCCATTTAATAATCATGTCATGATCATTCAACCCTAACCCGACCTATTAATAAGGCGGGTTAACCTGACCTAACCCATTTAACACACTTTATAAACAAGTCGTATTGGGTTGACATGAATGTGACACAACTCATTTCAACCTGCATAATATTTAATGTAACATCCATCGAGAAATAATTTTTTTTAACATCCCAAAAGCAGTGCATACACTTTAAGTCTTCAATCCACATTCAAAATAATATAATTCAACAAAAATATAACATTTATCTAGAAATAAGTTCTTTACACTCTAAAAGAAGTGCATACTTCAACCCAAATTCAAAATAACACTTCAAAAGAATCTTTGGTTACCAAAAGTATTGTCGGTCACAAGGGGTTGTTAGGTACCCTCCTCGACATTGCGCGACAAGCTCCGCTCTGACAGGCAGCATGTATCAATTGGTCGTCATGTACCAAGGGGCCGTCAGGGACCCAGCGATTGTCAGGTACCTTCCCTGACACCACTCGACACGTTACGCCCTAACGGCCATCACGTATCAATGGGTCGTCAGGTACCAAGGGGTCGTTAGGTACCCAACGGCCGTCAGGTACCCTTCTTGACACTGCGTGACACGCTCCTCCTTGACGGTTGTCACGTATCAATTGGTCGTCATGTACCAAGGGGTCGTCTAGTACCTTCCCTGACACCGCTTAACACGCTCCGCCCTGACGATCGTCGTGTCAATTGGTCATCAAGTACCAAGGGGTCATCATATACCTAACAGTCATCAAGTAACCTCCCTAACACTGCGTGACACACTCCACCCTGACGGTCGTCACGTATCAATTGGTCATCATGTATCAAAGGGTCGTCAGGTACCCAATGGTCTTCAGGTACATTCTCTGACACCGCGTGACACATTCTACCCTGACAGTCGTCACGTATCAATGGGTCGTCAAGTACTAAAGAGTCGTCAAGTACCCAACGGTCGTTAGGTACCCAACGATCATCAAGTACCTTCCCTAACACCGCATGCTTCACCCTGACAGTCGTCACATATCATTGGGTCGTCAGGTACCCAACGGTTGTCATGTACTTTCCTTAACACCGCACGACAAGTTCCACCCTGACGGTCATCACGTATCAATGGCCATCAGGTACCTTCCTTGACACTGCTCGAAATGCTCTGCCTTGATGGTTGATAGGGATAAATCCCATAGCAGACGGATCCAATTTGATAAGCTAATAATAAAGCGACAATGACACCTAGAGACAGTCTAGATAGCCTAACAATCAAAGACCTGGTAGACGGAGTCTCGTCTTGAATGGAAAGCAAAGAGATGAATGGACCCGACGGAGACAAGTGCAAAGCCACGTGGCACCCACGTGACCTGAGTAGTCTCCAAGGAACCTAATATGGGAATGCCTTGCATTCTACGTTCCACCCTAATCTGAAGGATCCCTACAAGGAAAGAATCTCACAATATATGGATGCTGGAAAAGATCTTCTCCATAAGAAAATACATTTTCCATCAAGAAACTAAGGTCAGCTCTACACTATTATAAAAACCCTAAAACCCTCACAAATCAAGGTACGTGAATTCTCTCTAGCTCTTACACTATTGAGTTCTTGGAAAATCTTCCATTACTAACTTAACCTTCGAAGGGTCTTTGGCCGATACTCTACCGATGCCCTTTGACTGGTTCTTCTCTTTTATTCTTTAGGTGCACTCATTGGCACATGTGTGGACAATCAAATCACTGAAGATTTTTGTGCATCATCATTTGTCATTAATGTAAGGGTGGACAGTGGAAGAACCTTCAACCGAATTGGTTAACCTTACTTTCATATAATCATGAAGATGAAGTTCTAGAAAAGGAAAATCCTCACCTGGGTTTTTCATAGCATGAAGCGCAAAAAAAGTTATGGCAGCTCCAGTAGTTATAAAGTTAACAGCCGGGATATTGTGGGTGTAAGCTATTGATGGTGCCCAAGGCTGAAGAAAATCGTAGATAACCAAATCTGGCTTTAAGGTCTTGAGCATGTTGGAGAAGCTAGGACTGGCCATGTCAAAGGCCATTTTGAGGGTGCTATTGAGGTGGGTTGGGAGGCCTTTGGTTGTGTGATAGTGAGGAGGAAGCTCAGGCAATGATGGAAGATTGAGTTCCACAAGTTGTACTGAATGAGAGTACTTTTCAGAAAGTTTTGGCTTGATGGAATCGAGGTTGATAGGTGTGGAACAAAAATATATGTGAAAGTTTCTCTCAGTGAGCTTCTTGGATAGCTCTAAGAAGTAAGAAGGGTGATATGTGACCATGAGCCAACCATGGTCGCATTAGAATGCTTAGCCTCCTTTGTGTAGCATCCATATTTACTCTCTCTCTCTCTCTCTCTCTCTCCTTATATTTGTTCCTTGGTGTTAATTGGTTTGCATTATGCTGAATGGTTTTTAATAGATTGAACATGAGTTGGCGCGGCACTGGATTGAGAGATTTGAGGAGAAGGGAAAAAAACGTGTAAGAGAATGAGGTTACAGCGAGAATTCATAGGGCGTGGCAGCAGGACAAGAGGGTTGGTGTAATTGTCAATACATACGTGTGCTTTTTGACCTACATTGGGTAATGAATCAATGATAACAACTGAGACTATGAAGAAAAAAATAATAATTTTGATAACAACTGAGGCTCGGTTAGCTACGGTAATGAGTGATGCCAACAGCACAAAATGCTGATAATTTCATTTGGCTAATTTTTAGCACATATATTGTTGCATACACAAATTAATTTTTCAACTGAAATCGTGTCATGATTTCAGTTCAAAAAGTTTTGAACTAAAATTGTTATTCAAAACATGATTTCAATTCAAAAATAAATTGTATATACTTTGTGTAATAGAAAATGTCCATTTCATTTTTGTCATAAAAACATGTTTGTCTTAATCAAAGATTGGCTTAAACTTTTTAATGAGTATGGGTTCTCAACTCTGATATATATACATAGATGAGGTTCTGTTGTTGAAGATAATGCATCTACGATTATTTCATGAACTAAAGTCTTACTCTCTTACTTCAGATTTTTTTTAGAAAATCCTATTTTGCTTTTCATTTTATTTTACATGTTTTCACTAAAAGGAAGCTATTATGCACTTTTTGTTTTTTGACATGGAAAGATTATGTGTGTGACACTCACCATAAGTTTTCCTAAGGATTAAAATCTTAATTTCTAATATGTTGGTTATTACGTTGATTCATGCTTAACTGTTGCGGATAATAATTAATGAAATCATACCCCTTTTCATGATAAAGCCCACATTGTTTCTCCAAAAAAAAAAAAAAAAAAATGATAAAGCCCACATGAATGTGGGGATGGCCATTTGCACATATCTTGACCAACCAAACCATTGCTCCTACCTTAGCCCCAAATCAGCATGGGCTTGGACCTTGTGGGAGAACCAGACTTCTCAGTTCTAAGTTGTTTTTCTTTCTTGTGCTTAATCATGTTGCTGAATCACTCTTTTTTTTTTTTATTATTCCTCAATGGCAACTTGATGATCTTGTGTACGAGCTTTCTAGGGATCTTGTTTGTGTCATTATTTTGTTGCAGTAGATTGACTGGACAATGCTTTGTATCTTTGTTAGTTTAATATAATCTTAATTCATTCATCACTAATTATTGTTACATACGTTAAGTTACACACTGTCGTACACACTTCAGCTGAAATCGTGCTTTGAAATAATGAAAATATGATTTCCCATTTTAACTGAAATTGTGCTTTGCTACGAGTCCCGTATAAAAATTTGTAACTGTTATCACTCTTCATTCATATAGGTTTTTATGGCTTTTGCTAAACACAAGACCAACTTGTACGCATAGCTGTCATGGTTTATGAGCTATTGTTGAGCCAATTTATAAGAATCTCTTAGTTGTGGGCTGCAACTGACCCCAAGCCACTTTCTGAGCTATTGTTGAGCCACTTTATAAGAATCTCTTAGTTGTGGGCTGCAACTGACCCCAAGCCACTTTAGATAGATCTCTCAACATACGCCTACGCTAACCCAAGCACATGTCATTAGGAATCTGTCTAGCCCAAAGCCCAACATGTCCACTTGGTTTAAGCACAGCCCAATTATTACTCCAAAATTGTAGTTTTTTTTTTTTATACCAAATAAAAATCAATATAACTTAGTCTAAATATATATATACGTATGAAACTCTCTCTTAAAGATTTAAATATCAACCCTTACTCTCCACATCTTACATTCCAAATTTCTCTTCAACTTCTTTTTGGTATGAATAGAAATTTTCTTGAAGTTTAAAATGTCGGTTTATTTTCATTTCCTATTTATATATACGACTTTTAAAATCTAATTTTATTTAACTACAGATCACATTACTTCTTCTTTTTTAAATCTTCAGTCACACTCTAACACAGCTTAAGTTGGGTCCAATTTTGCCTGAAATTGTCTCATTCCCACCCAAATTAATAATTGAGGATCCTAGTATGCATAACTATTCTGCCGTCCCCATAGATTTTCAAAACCATGTCAAAGAACAAACTAACCAAAATTCTTTTTAATAATTGGACAATATATAAAATAAATAAGCTGACTTTTTTTTTTTTTTTCCCCTTTATTCTACTTAGGCCTTAGGGCCGGCAATTCTTTTAGTTCATTTAAGGGCAAGTCAACTGATAGTAATAGCAAGTCGTCAGTTTAAAAATGAAATACGATTACTTTAATTTAATGGGAAATGCTAACGAATGCCCTTAGGGCATTGGTTAACAATCCATTTAAAGATAGTTTTTATGGAAAAATGAAATAAAACAATTAATGTTTTGACAGCTTTTTTCATTTCCCATAAAAGTGATGTTAAAACTTTCCTAAAATGGATTGTTAACCAATGCCCTAAGGGCATTCGTTAGCATAACCCTAATTTAATAACTTCTAATCTTGAACACTAAACAGTAACAAACTAGTACAATAAATAATAATTGATCAATCAAAGTTTATAGATAAGTGTAAAAGTAGTTTTTTTTCTCTCCAAAAAGGAAAAGATAGTGTAAAAGTAGCAATTTTTTTTTTTTGTCGGTAAATGTGAGTTATTGATGAAATAATTATTATGCGGCCTTTTATTGAATAACAACGGATCTTCTTAATCTTTCCTTAAAAGAAAAAAAAAAAAGAACAAAAACGAAATGGTCTTATTACCCTTATGACAATTATTAATAAACAATTTATAAAACTTTTGACATTACTTTTTTTTATAGAAACATGAAAAATCATTAAAAAAAATTTTTATTTATAAAAAGTGTATATATTATATAAGATATAAATTTTGCTCTAGTATAATCTAATGTAACGTTTAGTACGAGGTAATATGTTAGGATTCTCAGAAATGTTTAAAGATTTCCATGTTTAGTTACAAATTATACTAGGGAATTAGATGCCAAGGAAATGTAGATTCCCTTTAAAATAGGTAAGTATCCAGATTTCCAAACTTAAAAGAAATTATATTTTTAATAAATTGATAATTTTATCCATTTTTCCTTTCATTTAAGTAATTGAGATAAAATATAAAACAAATAATCAATATCTTTTCTTTTATCTTTGTCTCTTTTTGCTAAAACAACATTATCTCTTCTCGCCAAAACAACATAAATAATGGACTACTTTGTTGATATATTCATCTTTTCTTCTTTAAGACTATAATTTTAATGAACTCGTCACAATTTATAGTTTATATTTTGTTTTTCATTATTTATGTAGAGCAAGATTATTATTTAAAAAAAAAGACTTAATGGATTTACAAATCTAAAGATAGAATGAGAAAAATAAATAATTCACTTAAGATTTTTAAGAATAAACTAAACATTATAATCTTATATTTCTAAGAATTTTATTAGATTCTCAATTAAATCAATCATAAGAATAGTTACATTCTTCAGTATCTAGATTGCAAGACATCACATTCCCCATACCAAACGCCACCTAAGTGTATATATATGTAAAAGTTCCTTCTTAAAAACTTAAACTCTAATTATTACTTTTCACACTTTACAAATATTTATACTTCTATGGAACGTGCAATTCTTTAACTTTTCCAAAAACTAAAAGAGTTTTTTTTTTATTAAACTCATTTGGCAGTAACCCTACAAAATAGTAGTTCTGTTTCAATTTTCAAGAAACACTTTTTTTCGGGTCTACTTTTAACACATTGGAAAAGTAAAAGAGTATAGTTTGACCACCAATGAAAAAAGAAAAAAGGAAATCCCAGAAAAAAGCTTTAACTTTTTTAAAGGAAAAAAAGAATCTTTTTTTTTTTTCCATGAATAATGGAAAAAAAAAAAAGTTAAAAATGAAAAACAAAAACAAAGTGAGACAGAAATCAAAGCAAAGAGAGAGTATTGTACAGGAAGTGTGGGTTTTGTTTGGCCCAATATTTATTATGTTTTGTGAATGGTGGAGTGAAAAAGTGAAGAAGCTTCCTAGCTTCATTCTCAACGGACCAGATTCTCTCTCTCTTTTTCTCAGTGTGAAAGTAAAAGTCCTCGGTTCTGTTTCATGGAGTTTTCCTTTTTGAGGTAGGACCAAAACTACTACTACTAACTTCAAAAATTATCTAGCTTTATTTTATTTTATGTGCATCACACATTTTGGGTTCTGTTTTGTTATTTTCTCTTCTGCTTTATGCACTTTATTCAGAGTCATTTTCTGTCTTTCTTTGTTGCAGAGAGTGAATTTTGAAGTTGGGGTTTTGGTGGGTTTGAGGTTTTTTTTTTTCCTGTTTGATAATGCTTAATCCAGACCAGGAAGAGCAAGATCAGAGGTAATCATCATCTGGGTCTCTTTCATTTCTTTGTTTTTGCTGCTTTTAGTTACGGATTTACATGATTGAAGTGTTTTTGGATTCTGGGCTTTGTGTTTTGTGTGTGTTTTTTGTTGTTGTTGGAAGTGTTTGTTTGTACTAGGTTTCTGTTGGTTTATGTTTGGCTTCTGAGAAAGCTAAGGAGAAGTTAAAAAATTGAAAGTTTGAACTTGAGGATCAATTGGGATTGTGTAATTTTGTGGTTTTGATAGTTTCTAAAATCATATAGTTATCCTTTGGAGAGTCTGGATGTTGTTTTTTGCCTACAGCTTGATTGAATTGCTAAGGAAATGTTGAAAAATGAAAGAACTAAACTTTGAAATTATAGATTTTTTATTGTTTAGGATGTGGATCAACTGAGTCCCTGCTACTGCTAGGGTTGATTAAGGTGAAAGTCTATTTTTCAAGCTCCAACTAGAAGATTTGAAATTCATTCTCCTTTTCTGACAATTGGTTAGAGTGATGGAGAATGTATCTGTTTAAATATAAACAATTTGGGAATTCAGCTTCTTTTTGGAGGTGATTTTTTTGCAATTTATTAACTAGGGTTTAGTAGGTATTTCTCAAACTGTGTTACTAGAGTATCGGGGGTTCGTTCAAGCCGGTAAAAGCTGTTCTTTCCACTTTTCATTTACTTTGGTTGTTTGTTTGTTTCTTCTAGATTTATGATTGAATCCCTATCAATGTTCTGCTTGTTTGAGAAGTATTAGTCACAAATTTTCTTTTTTATTTTTTTGTGGATAATTAGAGAAGATCCTAAGGTGAAGCTTTAGATGGACTTATCACATGGTGTCTTCTCAGTTAGCTAGATTCATGACGGAAAGAATATCCTTACATGTTAGATATATGAGAGATCCTAGTGTTTCTCATTGAAACAAATTTTACTTAGTGTTTGGATTCGTTGGAGGTTGGTAGTTTATTTATTTATTTGTTTTGGGTAAGTAAAAAGAATTCATTGAGAAGGATTGTAAACGACCTGCTAGATTGCTTAATAAAGTGAAGCTTGGTTTGATTCTTATTTATGAAAGATCAGTGAGAAAAGAAGTTGTTTGTGCCAAGAGTCTTGTAGCTCATTTGGCATCTCCAAGTGTTTCCAACGTAGACGTCCATGGTTTTAATCCCCTACGCCCCAACTATTGAATTGTCAAAAGAAAATAAGTTGTATGTGGTTTTATTCAATTATTTAAGTAACATATGGTTTCAATGCTTGATATGTACACATTGATGTGTAGGCACACAAGGCATCCATGTTTTAGGTTGAACGCAAAGTGTCATGTAAATTATGTAGGTATTTTGTATTATGTAAAATGGTTTTGGGATTTTTTTTAAATATAATTAACTGGGGGGCTTCTTGTTTATCAGAACAAATTCTGGCATGGAGGACTCATCTACAATGACTGTTGAATTCCTTCGGGCAAGATTGCTGTCAGAAAGATCTGTCTCAAGAAGTGCAAGCCAGAGAGTTGATGAACTGGAAAAAAGGGTATGTTTTAATGTAGTTTCTGCACTCTGTGGAGTAAGCTTTTTTTGACCTTCTGAGTGAAGAATTGCTATCTCTCTCTTGATCTGTTTGTAATCCTGAAATGTTGGTTATGTTTATAAATTAGGTGGCAGAATTGGAGGAACAGCTAAAGATTGTGTCTCTTCAACGAAAGAGGGCTGAAAAGGCAACAGTAGATGTTCTTGCTATTTTGGAAAGCCAAGGGTTAAGCGATGTTTCTGAGGAATATGATTTGAGCACAGACGAAGAAACCTCACATGAATCCAAAGTGGTTCATAAGTCTACAAAAGAAGAGAAGCACCGCTCTTTCAATTCAAAAATTAAATCAGAGGATCTTTCAGGTTCTGACCTTGATTCTTCTCCAGTACGTGGAAGAAGCTTGTCTTGGAAAGGCCGCAATGATTCTCCACGTTCTTTTCAGAAGTACAAGGACTCTTCTATGAGAAGAAGGAGCAGTTTGGCTTCCACAGATTCTTCTTCCCCAAAACATCACTTAGGTAAATCATGCCGCCAGATAAGACGCAGAGAGGCAGGGTCAGTTCATTTTCCTTTTTCTCTTGTTTTTTCCTATTAAAAATAAGTATATGTATTTTCTTTTTACCTCATTTGATCAACATAAGAAAGTTATTATTAAGTTTGTAAGAGTTAATCTGGTTTTGCCATCTTTTGTATAAAACAGTATATGCTTTATTAGCTTGTAATTATTGTGCAACCCTGACACCATCTAAAACATTTTTTTAGTTTCAACATCATCATGCTCATAAAGTTTCTATTTGACATCTGTGCAAAGTAATACATAACAAGGAAAGCCATAGAGCAAAAAGAAGATTATAACTATACTACTCTTTGTTTAATTGACTAATTTCGTTCATCTGGTGGTCGGATTCTGTTCCAAATCTCTTAGTTCTTGTCAAGTATTGAATGTACACCATGTATTTTCTCATTCCTTATTTAGTTCTCAACAGTTCACTACCTGTGTACTGAAGAAACTTATGTTTGTTTTTGTTGTTTTCCTAGATCTGTTGTTGAGGAGATTAAAACGGAGCCTGTGAAGGTTGGTTCTGAAGAAAATGGAGTGGCCACCTCTTCAGAAGGTTTTCCAATTCGCTCAAATGGTGGGCTGAAAGAAGTTTCTAAAATCCAAGAGAAAGTTGTACAAGATGGTCCACTTCCAGGTTGCTTAGAAAATCATAGGAACGTAGGAGATAATGACCTTGATTGCAATGGATATGGAAGAGACAGAGATATGGAAAAAGCACTAGAAGATCAAGCACAACTCATTGGCCAATATGAAGAAATGGAAAAAGCTCAAAGAGAATGGGAAGAGAAGTTCAGAGAAAATAACAGCAGTACACCGGTATGCTTCATTAGAGCCCTTTTAGCCATTTGAACGCTTCTGCTTCATCCTATTCATAGATTGCACATGTATCCAGTTGATGTGAACCCATGACCTAACCCTCCAAACCATTCTTTTGGAAGGAGGAAGTGCTATTTGAACTAGAACTCATTGGATGGTTCTGCTTCTGCCTCAACTTTTTAGTGTCACTTGTATGCTATACAAAGTTTTGTTTAATTTTTTACTTTTTTTTATTTTTTTTATTTTAATAAGTAACTAATTCAATGAAGAGATGCAAAAAGGATTACAAACATAGAATACAAAGGAAAAGCCAAAAGAAAAAGAAAATCCAAGACTATTATATAAAATTCATATGAGCTGGTAAATTAACAAAGCTCAGGGAAGAGAAAGAACGGGAAGTCAATGTCCACTCATAAAAGTACTTTAAGAATAAAAACTTTTGTTGCACTATAGATAGACCCTTTCCCTTAAAAAGTGTGCATGTTCCTTTCTCTCCAAATTCTAATTTCCACATTAAACCTAGCTAAATCTCCCCATTATTATGCTTACCAATTTCCTTTCCATCCTGCAAAAAGGTCATCTACTGAACTCAACATCACTCAAGAATAGATATAAAACTAGTTTCCACAACTCCTGTGCCATTTTTGCAGTGCAAAATAATTCTTTTGCAGACTCTCTATTCAACTTTCACATACAACACCTATCCAGAATTATTTTGCCATGCATCCTCAAATTATCCTCTCAGAATTTTCCCCAACTCAGTGGTCCAAGTGAGAAAGCATCATGTGGCAGAGTTCTTACTCCCTTCCCCCCACCCCCCGGATCTCAACCCCTTGTAGCTCTTAACCTGAAATCCACTTGTTCTGCAAATCATTTTATCTGCTCCCTCCTTTCTAATTTTAACAGAATATGAGTGATCCAGGAAGTGCTCTGTAGATTTCATGGAGTAATACTAAATTGCTCCCAGATATAGGTTTCCATCTAATCACTTATGTAATCTTCCACTTGTCCATCCCTCTCCCTGGCAATCATGAAGAGTTCAAGATACCTGTCCAAGAAAGGTGAATCTCCTTCCCAGCAAGCATTCCAGAAATGAGTCCTGGTACCATCGTCTACCTCAAACCTTGAAAATCTAACAAACTTTTCCCAAACACCTCTAATGTGTTTCCATAGACACTGTAAGAATCCCCTACTACGTCTGAACACCATCTGCCCTAGGAAGGGCCATTTATTTTTTCATCTTTCACCTTCCCCCATCATGCATCTCTCTTCTACGCTTATGCACGCAACCAATGCCAAGTAAAATCTTGAAAAATCAACAGCTTTCTAATCCCTAATCCTCCAGCTTGAAAAAAGCCCAAACAGTTTGCTATCTATCAAAAAACAAAGAATAAACAGTTTGCCAATTAAGTAGGAAATTTATGATCATCCCCTATACCACCTCAGAAGAAATCCCTTTGAAGTTTTTACATCCTATTTGCCAATTGTTACTGGAATGGGAACAATGAAAAAGACTTAAATTGGGGAGAATAGAAAGCATACTTTTAATCAAAATGAGCTATCCTCCTTTGATTTTAGTTTGTTACTGTTGGTTGATTTTATCATTATGTGTCATCTTCCCTTTATGCACAAGAATGATGTAAGAATTTGAACTGTGTTGGCTTTAAAAGCTTTTGTAACGTCTTCTATTTGTGCAATGTGATTGTCATTGAGATACGTAGTTCTAGTTGATTTTTTGTTTCTTATTGCTTTCCTTGTGGTAAATAGTAATAGTATATTGTAAGTTAATGCATATAATGCTGATGCCTAATGACATTATGCATTTTTTTGGTCATTAGGAAAAAGGAAATGTTGATTTAAATTTATCCTTACGTAAAATGACCCCTCTCCCTTGTGAATAGGAAAATCTTAAAGAAAAAAGTATTGAGAATTTGAGATCAATGTTTTTGCGATTTCTTTGCTAATGAGAGTATGAGATTGTGGGGGGGTGGGTGGTGTGGGGGTGTGTGAGTGTGGGTATGTATGTATGCACTAGTGCACTCCATACCTGTTAGTGTAGCTGTCACATGGGAGCTTTATTTTTTTGGTTAAAATCATAGCTTCTTATGTATAAGATAGGGATTGGATTCAAAATTTACTTCCCCTACACCCTCCCTCCAACTAAAAAAAGACGAAGGTTTAGAGCATATGGGACTGGTTTTGTTATATGTTGTACTCTTGTTCCGGAGTATGGATGACATTGCTCAAAAACATGTTTGGTAATATATTTCAGTGTTTATTTTGAAACAATTTGTCCTGTAGTTCTATTGATGATTTTTTTGACCTCATGAGTGTCCATTTGTAATTCTTTAAAGGTTCTCGCATTTGAGTGATTCTTATTTCAAATACATTCTCTTAATTTAAAAAGTGGTACTAGGAAACATGAGCTTCTGAGAATAAAACAAGTATGCATTGAACCTTTTGCAAATGAACTTTAGCTCAAATGTTCTCTCTTCTTCTTGTAAGACGAAGGTGGTGGATGAGGTTGTGGGTTTAGGGTCCCCTAGGTGCGTTTGTTATCTACCAATAAAAAAAGTATGGCTTGAACCTCTGCCCAATCACTACCACTGCTACCACACCTCCATTATCTCAGCCACCACTCATTACTACAGTCCTCTTGACTACTTTCACTGCTGCAACTATTACCACCAATCCCTTTTGCTACAACAGCCACTACCATCTATAGTTCATGCACTTAATAAGTACCTCCTGACCAAGGTAATTGTCCTCTTCCAACTCAAACCTTTTGGCACCTACCATTATCCTTAATCATGGATTAATTTGCGTGAGATACATCATTTGGGGCCATCAGCCTTTGATCTCCACAAGTTGACTGGCCTTAATAAATGGGGCAATATCCTTCCCTTTTTTTTTTTGTTTATTTTATTTTATTTTATTTTTATATTTTATTGTTTTTGTTTTTCAAAATAACTAAGTTTTGGCCCCAAGCAAAGGGGAGGGGGATATTGAACTAGTAACGTTCACTTCGTTAGGTGTGATCCCCAATCAATTCGATTGTGCTATGCCCCTTGAGGTTCAAGGCAATTTGCTTTTGCATAATTTGGACTGGAAGTGCATGGGGTGTAAGTCTTCTTTATTAGGCGTTAGCCTTCTGAAGAGTTTCATATTACCCCTGGCTCAAGATGAGGGATGAGCAAGGTAAAAGAAAGTGTCATTCTCCTAGTTGTATTAGTTATTTAGTTGTGTATATATATTGGATTTGTACTTGAAATGGTTTCTTTGTTATTTTTTCCGTCTTATTTAATTCTTCTTCCACTAAATTGTAAGTTCTTGACTCTGGATCATAAATTGTTTAGGATTCCTGCGATCCTGGAAACCACTCAGATGTCACTGAGGATAGAGATGACATCAAGGCCCAAGCTCCCAACCTGGCTGAGACAGTCGCCTCCTCTGCTGAAGAGGAAAAGTCAGAGGTGAGAGATGTTAGCTTCCCTAAAGAAATGTCCAAAGCTCAGCCCAATGGTGTTCTGCAACCTTCAAGTGTCAATATGGGAGGTATACAGCATCAGAATAACATGAATAGCTTAGCTTCTGAATCTTCCTCTCAAGAATTTGCATTCCCTATGGCGAAGGAGATGCAAAATGAAGAGAGACAAGAAACCTACCATTATAAATATTCGCATAACTTGCATAATGAGCCACACTCACATGGTTCCCCTGGAAACCAGTCAGTGCATTCATCTTCATCTGTTGGTAGGAGTAATTTCCAAAAGGGCAATACTTCAGGGAGCCAAAATGAACACTATGCATTGGTGCCACATCAACCATCTGATCGTTTGAGTAGTGTGCTGGATTCACTTAAACAAGCAAGGGTATCACTGCAAAATAAATTTAATCAGGTGCCTTTAATTGAAGGAAGATCTGTTGCTAAACCTCCTGTCCCTGCCATGAACCCTGGGGACAGGATGGAGATTCCTGTTGGATATGCTGGGCTTTTTAGGCTGCCAACCGATTATTCAGTGGAAGCTAATATGCAAGGCAACTTCCTTGATTCAGGCTTGAGTACCACAAACTATTATCGCAACAAAGGAGTTGCAATACCTGCAGGTGATCGATTTGTTACCAGTCCTTACTTGGAGACTAGATCTGATATTTCTTCATCTGATCCATATTTCACCAGTCGGACGATGTCAAGATATTTGTCTGAGAAGCCACAATTTGATCCCTACATGGATACAGTCCTATCGTCTTCCACTAGATACACAAATTCAACCCAGCCGTCGTCTTCCACTAGATACACAAATTCAACCCAGCCCTCCTATCCATCCTATCCCACCTATCCTGGAACAATGCCAAGGATGCCCCCTAGTGAAGGATTTTCGCGAACTTTTTCTAGTCGAACAGTTGGGGTACCTCCTGCTGATAACATGTTTTATGATGGTCATGGTAGATCCAATATGTATATGTAGTAGCTTACCATAAATAATCAATTAGGTTGTTAAAATTACAGGTTCACCACTAAGATTACAGCATACATATTTTGTAGTGTAATATTGTTGTTGTAATGATGTGCCATAAAAGTCCATATCTGTACCTCTCTTTGGATCAGAATGGACGTGAGACAGTTTTCAACTTTGTATAGAGGTGGGGACCATATTCTTGTTTGTGTATCTTGTATCTTTTTTCTCTTTTTCCCTATCTAAATTTCTGTTCAGGGACATTCTGTATTTCTGTTCAGTTATCATTTTTCTTCCCCTCTATGTTTGGGTGATAAAATAAATTCCGATATGTCAAATGTTGGTATTCAATAAATTTTAATTCATTAGACGATCTTCAATGATGCAAATTATCCTTTTGCGAATTTTTCTTTGAAGGATTATCCTTTGTTTAAGTCAACTGCTTGTTTGAAGTATGTCATTGTTTTTACAGTTTCTTTTATGCTTTGAAAAGCTTGCGTTATTTATTCACTTATAGTAAGATTTAATTTTTGGGTTTAAGCGATAGTCTAGCAGTAATAGCATTTTTTGTCATGTTCTATGTGGGTTCAATCTTTGAGTTACCTCCTCTCCCCTGCTATTCACCTTTCTTTAAAAAAATAAATAAATAAATAATTTTAAGATTTTTCATATTGAATTTATTTTAAGGTGAGTTCAAGATTTGCTCGTGTATATATATTGCAACGGTAACAAACTACGTGATTTTTTTAATAAAAGAAAAAATGCTTATTAGAAATTCAAATTTGTATGCTATGCAAAAATGGATATTTCTTCTTTCCTAAAAGCCCCTAATTCCCGTAAATTATGGCGAAAGAAATCAATGTCATACAAGTTTGTTTGTTTGTGTTTGTGTTTGTTTGGTTTCTTTTTTTGTTTTTTAAGGAAGTTCAACTTGGCCACGTCTTGTACAGTACATACCCAAGGTAACCAATCTAGCAAGCCTGAATTCATGAACGTTTCAAACAGAACTACAATTGGTTTGTGTGTAAATAATACATGGGGTCACCCTATTCCGTTCAAATTCATATCAAGATCACTTGTTCAACACTAAGAATCCGAACACCATTCCGATTTTAAATTGCTATTTAAGTTTGTTTTCTCAAACAAAAAGTTATTAGAACCCATTATGGTTTAGGTTTTATATTTCTATAATATTTTTGTATATTTAAAGAGTATCATGGACTTGAGAGAAAACCAAAGTGGACAAAAATCAACAAAAATGAACTGAATTGGGTATTGTGGGGTGTAGAACCTGAGATCTCACCCTCACTTAAGAGCAAAAAATGGACGAAAATGAACTGAATTGGGTGTTGTGGAGTGTAAGAACTTGAGATTTCACCAGTGTGGCCGATACCGTACCGGTACTGGTCGTACCGGCCGGTACATACCGTACCGGCCAGTGCACAGGTACCGGTACACTCCTATTTTGTACCGGAAAAAATACCGGCTGTGTACTGGCCATACTGCCGAATTCCGGCCATACTTGCTGCGTATCGGCCGCACCGGACCGAAATACAAAATGTTGTTGTTGTTGTTTTTTTTTTTTTTTTTTGTGTGTGTGTAATTGTGACAGTTTTTGTCTCTAAAATAATTAATAATGAAAGTATTTTGTAGATAATTTCATTATTTCACCTAACCTTTGATCTCTCCAATTTTTTTTACTTAATTTGGATTTGGTGTGTGTGTATATATATTAAATATATAAAATAGCGGTAAACCCGAAACGGTACACCGGTATTGACCGGTATCCGAAATATATCGTACCGGTGGCCAAACCAGTACAGCCTTCGGTACGGTATTAACTTCCTTGGATTTCACCCTCACTTAAGAACCAAGACTAGCATTGTAAGTTGTAGCTCTATCAAAAAAGAAAACAAGAAAAAAAGACTAATAGACCACATGAACTCCCTGTGTTTAACTATGATCTATTATTATATTAATTTTATACTTACATGATTTAGAATTTCTCAACTTATTATATCACCTTTGTCTCAATTTATTAAATATTTATACTTAAAAAAATATATATATATATATATATATATAATTGAAATACTATTGATAGTCATTTTTATGTTTTGTTAACTCTTTAAAAAAAATTGTAAGGATATTATTAGGTATAAAATATAAATTGTCCATGATTTTTTTTATTATTATTGTGAAATATTTTTTTTTTAAGATTCATTTATTCTAGTCTTTTTGGTTTTTGTACTTAATAACTCACTTAGATGAATATTTATAATATGGTCTCACATTCAATTCTAAAATTAAGAAATAAAACTCTTTAAGAATAAATAATTTAGGACATATTGCGCAAAATTGAAACTCTAATTTAGAATTCTAATTTGAGTTTCTCTCAGCTGCATCTATTATTATTACTAGTTTGTAACCTCATGCATATGTATGGATACAGTTAAAGATATATAATAAGATACATTATATAATTCTTATATATATAATTTAAATACTATTGATAGTCATTTTTATATTTTGTTAACTCTTTAAAAAATTTTGTAAGGATATTATTAGGTATAAAGTGTAAATTGTCCAAGTTTTTTTTTTAAAATTATTGTGAAGCACTTTTTTTTACGATTCATTTATTCTAAACTTTTTGATTTTTGTACTTAATAACTCACTTAAATGAATATTTATGATATGGTCCCACATTTGATTCTAAAATTAAGAAATAAAACTCTTTAAGAATAAATAATTTAGGACACATGGCGCAAAATTGGAACTCTAATTTGGTATTCTAATTTGAGTTTCTATCAGGTTCACCTATTATTATAATAATAATAATTATTATTATTATTATTATTATTATTATATATATATATATAGATGATTACACACACACACACACACACACACATATATAGATTTTTAGGAAATTTTGCTAATATTTACAAATTTAATATACATTAATTTGTATTTTAATTAATTACTAAATTAATTATGACATAATCATGGTTTGACCTCGGTCAAACCTTAAAAATTCTAAACCTCTTCATTTTTTTGTTCTTTGAACGGTCTAGGTCTAAAAGCCATGATAATGCTATGAATGTTATAATCCATAAATATATATATATATATATATATATATTGTTGTATCCCATTTATGTTCTCTCTCTCTCTCTCTCTCTCTCTCTCTCTCTCTATATATATATATATATATATATATTGTTGTATACCATTTATGTTCTCAAAATGTAAAGCTAAGAGATGAATAAGTTCAAGATGCAGCAGTTTAGGACTAAATGATAGTGGTGTGAAGTTGAGATTGAACAAAGCTACAGTTTCAGTTCTGTTTTAACTCACTGTTGCAACACTCACATGATCATTAAGTCCAACTATTGAGTTTGTATTTGTTAGTCTGGTTTGTTTGGGATCCATTTATTTTGTTGAAACTGAAAATATTTTGTTAAAAGTATAGTAGATAAAAGTAAAAATTAGCTGAAGTAGTATAGTAAGACTCATAAATAGTACCAAAAAGTACAGTAGAACCCATAAATAATAACAAAAATAAGCTAAATAGTAAAATGAATTGGCAAAAATAATTTTGCCAAACAAACACTTTGTGACTGATTTAGGTGGGTAAGGCTATTAGCAAGTTAGTTATTTTTTATTTTGAGTGAGTTATTGGGTTAGTCTTTGTTTTAGATTTATATAATAGAGCTTTGTACAGATTGCTTATAAAATACTAAAATCATATATTTTGACAAATACTATGCAAATAAGCTCTAGTTATATAATATATTATAAGCATGTTTTAAAAAAACTCTATGTATTATTTTTTTTGTGTTTATGTGTTCTAATAAGTATTACTGTTTCCTAAAAAAAAAAAAAAAGGCAAAAATCAAACACACTCTAACATTCATATCCAAAGAGAGAAAAATACTCGCATGCTTCCAAATATTACATTATTTATATATACTATAAAATCGAATTCTCTTAACATTTTTTTATTACTTTTTTGATTTCATAAAAGCTTGCCATGTAGGATTTAAAACTCTCACAATTTTTCACGTCAATAATTTTTTTTTTAAATCTATTTATCTAACCAAAAAAAAAAAAAAAAAAAAAAAAAATCCGATGAAATATTAAAAAAAAAAAAAACTCTCCCTCAAACGCACTCAGCCTTAATCCCCCAAAAACCATAAACCTCGATATCAAAATCTCTTTTTCGAATGCACTTCCATCTCCCATCTCTTTCTTCTTCTTCATGTAATCCTATCTCCTTCTACATTTTTTTTTTTTGGTTTGTAGGACACCTAACCTAGCCAATTATGTTTTGTATTCCAACTCCAAATTTGGTTAGGAATCCAGATTTGCTTAGGATTACAAACCTTATATTATGAATAGTGTTGTTTCTGGGTTATTTTCTTAGGATTACAAACCCTATATTATGAATAGTGTTTTAATTTTTGTTTGTAGGACGGTTAACTTAGGCCATCACGTCTTGTATTCCAACTCCAAATTTGATTAGGAATCTAGATTTGCTTTGGATTACAACCCTTATATTATGAATACGTTTTTGTTTTGTTTATTTGTTGCATTATTATAACTCAAGCATAGATTGAATTACAACGGAGAATTTGTATTGCTACTAATGGCTAAAATGAATTATAGATATTGTGATTAAGATGATTGATATTTTGGTAATTGATAATTCTCAGTGCTAAGTTGTATTATAAATTCTTTATAGGTTTTTGTTGATTTCTTTTAGTTATAATTTTGTTTATATAGAACTGTTATCATTTAGGTGGACAAGTTATTGGTGTGGCAATTTTAAATTAACTATGACATGTCCATGGCCTACAATTTAATCAATTATTTTGGAAAAAAAATTGAAGTCCATATGGTTTCTTGCCTTCTTGATATGTTCAATTAATTCCTGACTTCTTATTATAGACAATTGATTTATAGATAACTAGTCGCTAACTTGTGCGTTGCATAGTAAAGATATTAAGTATGTGTGAGGATAAAAGGCCTAAGGCATATTTTTGGGTCATGGATTTGATCCGAGGATACTTACCTGTCCGAGAATAGATTGATAATAGTAAGGCTGTTGGGCTTAAGAGCCCATGAGCAGATTATTGTACAATGGGTTTGCAGAAGTAGTTTGAGAAGAGATATCTCCTCGGCTAGGTGAAGTGAAGATTAGATGGTACGTCATGTTGACTAGAATGATATTTTGGAAGGTCTTGTAGACGAAGATATGTTTCACAAGGGAACAGTGAGAAAAAACGAATAGGAAATATTTTGACGAAAGCTGCTATCACCGCATTGAATGCTCTGTACTTAAGTCTCTGGCCGCATTAATGAGAAAGTGATACTGAACAGAGATCGTTAGCCTTACAGTTATTACTTAAAAACCACAGGAAGGTGCAGATGGGATAAGTATCTAGGGCATTGCTTAGAGCTACACGTGGAGAGCGAGAATGAAAAAGGGGAGGGAGTATAAGAAGGAGAAAGGTTCCGAAGAAAAGGGGGATCAAAAAAAGAGAAAAAGGAGAACACGGTAGAATTAAAGAGCAATATTTGTAATCTGTACTTGAAAGCAGTGAAATATAAGATTTGGTATTCTCGGCTTCAGTCTGAGAACGATTACTATTATATAATCCAACCCATGTGTATGATGTTGTGATCTAGCTCATCATCGTTGTTATTTAGAATCACTAGAACTGAGGTTAAAAGCTCACTCCCTATAAATTCATTGTATTGAGTTTTTTGGGCCTATTTCCATCCCTATCTTGGGTTTAGGTACAAATTGTGCCTTACAGTATGATATATGATTTAATTTCTTTGATGAACATATATGATTTAATCTTGAGTTATTTTACTACAATCAAATAAATTGAATTTGTAAATAACACTATATAGCTAAAATATATATTAACAATTATATATTATAAAACAAAGAAAACATAAAAGTGTCTTGTACAATTAATATTATTTAAAATGAATAAAAAAAAAAAACTTATGAAACATTAAAAAAAAAATGTCAATATAAATTAAGAGAATTTGTTAACGCGTCTGATATTGAATTCGTTCTCCAACTCTTGATTTTTTTTTTAAAATGATAAGTGCATATCTAACTTTAGAATAAAATATACAAAATAGGAATTTAATACATTAAAAAAATTTATAACCCTAAACTTATTGTTTAACGGGTGTCTATAGTACAAACCTACTACAACTCTTGTGCATAAAACCACAAACCCCTTAATCCCACATCATCATTTGATATGAGAAATTTGATTAAAATCCATAATTTATAAACCATAACCCATAAATTCCTAGTTTAAAAAAATAATACCCACTTAAGCCGCATGTTGCATCCAAACAAATTCTATATCCATATAACAAAATCTACTTCATATTAAATATACTCTAATTATTTAACAAATAGATAACCCTCTTCTATAATATCCAACAACAAAAACTTAAAATAACCAAACTTAAAATTTGGAATGGTGAATAGTAAATACTATTAGTGGATAGCAATAACCTCAAAAATTATATCTTTTGATAGCCTACAATAGCAGGCTAAATTACTATAGTAGAATAGCAATAACCACAAAGATTATTCCTTCTAATTGCCTACAATACCAGCTAAATTGCTATGGTAGATTTTTGTATATAGATGGAATCCATTATTGTCTAAATATGAAAATTTCATGTTTTTGAAGGGTCTAGTCTCATTTGCAAGTCTTTGAATAGTTTTTTATATGAAATTTTCATATGTATATGAAACTCAAAATCAAATAAGGTGGTTCTGCAATATGAACAACTTGGATTTCATCTTCTTCTTTTTCTTATTTTATGAATTGATGGGATTTGCTCTTCTTACATGACGAGACTGACGAAATAAATACTGACTACAAAAGCATCACAGACGAAGGAACCACAATAGACGAAGATATCCTGTGACGACGAAGATAAGATGTGCAAGAGCAGGCGAAAGCGGCAGGAACATTTAGTATCGCTGATAATACCACAGGCTGGATAAAACAACTGTGCATCCCGTTGGAGACGAATTGAAGTCTTGCTATTAAGCGGGAGGCGTTACTTGAAGCAGCATTAAAACCGCAATAACTGCTGCAACGGCAAGAAGGCAAAAGGAGCATATATAAACCCTCAAAAACGCCAGCCAAAGGTAAGAGAAAAAATATCATAGCATACTCATTCGTTATCATTATCTTTCTAAATTTCCCAGAAACTAACTTAGGCATTGGAGGTGTTTTGGCAGGCACCACACCGGTGGCCACATTTGCAGGTCTAATTATCATCTCCTTGACTCTCAGAAAGGCGAGATACAGATTTGGTTCCATCTAGACCCGTCACTGATCGACTGACGAGTTTTTGACCCATCAGTTTGGCGCCGTCTGTGGGAAACTCTGCTCAACATTTCCATATTTCTATTTGGAAAGGAGGTTCCCACCAATTTCTGCCCGCAGATGGAATCCAATCAAGATCCTGCCTCCTTGGCCCAGCAAATCCAAACCTTGGCGGCCACTGTCAAAGAACTCACCAGGCAGAATCAGGAAATGAAGATACAATTTCAGCAGATTCAACAGGAAGAGAGTCAATCCAAGGGCGGCCCGGAAGATGAAGGAGATAGTCACAGAAGGGTCAGTACTCTCAGACCACTCACTCCTGACGAACAAAATTCGGATGTAATAAAAGAAATGAGGAGGGAGATGGACGAACTACGAAACGCCATCAAAGAAAAAACGGAGCGAAGCATCGATAGAATGATTAGAGCAACAGATTCGCCCTTCACTACAGCGGTCCTCGAGCATCCAGTACCGCCCAAATTTCGTCTACCCCAACTCGAACAGTTCGACGGGTTAAAGGACCCTCAAGACCACCTCAACACATTCAAAACGACACTAGGCCTCTAACAACCCCCTGACGAGATACTATGTCGCTCCTTCCCCACCACTCTCAAGGGAGCGACTAGGGAATGGTTTGCTAAGCTGCCAACCTCGTCAATAGATAACTTCGAACAGCTAAGCGGCGCCTTTTTGAGGCACTTTATTAGGGGACAACGTCCGAAGAGGCCAGCGGACTATTTACTTACTGTCAGACAAGGGGAGAAGGAGACATTGGGGTCGTATGTAAAGCGTTTCACATGAGAAACTTTGGAGGTGGACGAAGCTGACGATAAAGTGCAGTTGACGGCTTTCAAGGCGGGGTTAAGATCTCGGGACCTCGTAGCATCACTTGCCAAGAATCCCCCAAAGACGATGATAGAAATGCTCTTAAAGGTACAAAAATACATGAATGCCGAAGATGCACTCACAGCCATAGGAGACACGGTAAGACCAGGAGGCATTGGAATAAGGGACAACGAACGAAGGGGACAGAAGAGAGACCGGCATGATCGTTAAGCCAGTGACGGTAGCAGAAGAAAAGATGATAAAGGTCCCCGAACAGTAAGGTTTACCCCCTTAATTATGCCCATTGACAAGATCCTAACACAGATTAAGGACGAGCACTACTTAAAGTGGCCACGGCCCCTGCATTCGTCGCCCAACGTTCGTGACAAAAGCAAGTACTGCCGGTTCCATAAGGATCACGGTCACTATACGGAGGATTGCTGGGATCTCAAGGAGCAAATTGAGGAGCTGATACAAAAAGGGAAACTACAGAAGTATGTGAAGAAGGGAGAATACAGCAGATCAAGGGATGGAAACAAGAACCAGCAAGAATCGTCATCAAGAAAAGACGATCGTCAAGCTCAACCAGCGCAGAATGTGATCGGGGAGATAGCAACAATTGCAGGAGGACCCTTCGCCGGGGGATCTTTTAGGTCCCTCAGGAAGGCATGCCAGAGGCAAGTAAACAGTGTCCACATGGTACCGCCAGTCAAGCAAAGAAGGACTAACCAGAATATGTCCTTCAGTGAAGCAGATGCTAGAGGGGTGAAACAACCACACAATGACCCCCTAGTTATAATGTTAACTCTAGAGGGATTCAACACCAGGAGGATCCTCGTGGACAATGGTAACTCAGCAGACATTATCTACCTCCCCGCGTTCTAGCAATTAAAACTAGATCCAAAAAGGTTGCGCCCTTTTGACTCCCCACTTGTCAGCTTCAGCGGAGATCGGGTATATCCCAAGGGCATGGTGACACTGACGATTACGATCGGGACCTACTCGAAACAGTTAACCCGTCAGCTAGATTTCTTAGTGGTAGATTGTCCTTCCTCCTATAATGCCATTATTGGAAGACCAACACTCAATAAATGGAGGGTGGCGACGTCTACTTATTACTTAAAAGTGAAGTTCCCAACAGACGAGGGGGTCGGCGAAGTGAAAGGAGATCAAGTTTTAGCTCGGGAATGCTACCAGGCCGTACTAGCTGCACGAGAAAACCACACATGGACGATAGAAGAGAAAGAAGAAGAAAAGGAAGAAGCACTAGAGACGGTGGAGTTAGCTGTCGGGGAAATAGCCAAAACGACGAAAGTAGGAAAAATGCTAAGCCCTGAGATGAAGGACAAACTCATCGAGTTACTCAGAGAAAATTTAGACATCTTTGCATGGAGTCACGAGGACATGCCTGGCATATCCCCGGAGGTCATCCAGCATGAGTTAAGGGTGAACCCAGAGAGGAAGCTTGTTCACCAGAGACGCAGAACCTTCACCCCAGAACGGGACCAGGTAGTGAAGGACGAAGTTGCTAAGCTCCTGGCGGCAGGTTTCATTCGAGAAGTACATTATCCGGAGTGGCTCGCTAACGTCGTCTTAGTGAAGAAGGCTAATGGAACATGGAGAATGTGCGTGGACTTCACGGACCTGAACAAGGCGTGCCCGAAGGATAGCTTCCCTCTACCAAGGATAGATCAGCTGGTGGACTCAACCGCTGGAAGCAAGTTACTGACGTTCATGGATGCCTTCTCCGGGTACAACCAGATAAAGATGGCTGAAGAGGATCAAGAAAAAACTGCCTTCGTCACAAGCCAAGGACTTTACTGCTACAAGGTGATGCCTTTCGGGCTGAAGAATGCCGGAGCCACTTATCAAAGGTTGGTAAACAAGATGTTCCGAAGCCAGATCGGCAGGAATATGGAGGTATACGTGGACGATATTCTCGTTAAGAGTAAAGAAGAACTTTCCCATCTCGAAGACTTGAAAGAGACATTTGCCACCCTCAGACAGTACAAGATGAAACTGAACCCAAGCAAATACGTTTTTGGTGTAGTCTCGGGGAAATTCTTAGGGTTCATGGTGTCCCATAAAGGGATAGAAGCTAACCCGGAGAAGGTGCACGCCATAATCAATATGGAGTCGCCGAGAACGGTTAAAGAAGTCCAGAAGCTGACAGGAAGAATCGCGGCGCTAAATAGGTTCGTCTCTCGAGCGACGGATAAGTGCCACCCTTTCTTCCAAACCTTAAAAAAAGCCTTCGTCTGGACTGACGAATGTGAGGAGGCTTTCCAGGAGCTAAAACATTACCTGAGTAATCCACCTCTTCTAAGCCCGGCCAAAGAAGGGGAACCTTTACAGTTATACTTGGCGGTATCAGTCACCGCCGTGAGCGCGGCCCTAATTCGCGAAGAAGGCAGAAAACAGCTTCCAGTTTATTACGTCAGTCAGGCTTTCCAAGGAGCTGAGTTTAAGTACCCGATGATTGAAAAGATTGTGTTCGCACTAATAATGGCCTCACGCAAACTGAGACAGTACTTCCAGGCGAACCCAATCTTGGTCATGACTGACCAACCCATCAAAAAGTCCATGAGCAAACCTGAAGCAGCCGGAAGAATGGTCCAGTGGGCAATCGAGCTTAGCTAGTTTGATATCGAGTACCATCCTAGAACGGCCATCAAGGCACAGGTCCTGGCAGACTTTGTGGCCGAATTCACTTATGCAAGCGAAGATAGCAAAACCAAAGACGACGATAAGTGGACGATACAAACTGACGATTCATCAGCCCAGAGGAGGGGCGGAGTAGGGGTTGTAATAACCACCCCTGATGGAGAAATGCTCAAATATGGGGTTCAGTTGCAGTTCCCAGCTACCAACAATGAGGTCGAATACGAAGGAATATTGACGGGACTAACGCTTGGAAAGGCCCTTGGAGCCAAGAACCTGCTGGTCCAAAGTGACTCAAAGCTGGTGACCGAGCAGATAAAGGGAGAGTACGAGGCGAAAGAAGATAGAATGCAGAGATACCTCAGGCTGACGAGGCGTCTCATTCAGGAGTTCGATACAGTCAAATTCGAACAGATCCCTCGAGACCAGAACACCATAGCAGACGAAATATCAAAAATATCATCGTCAGAAGAGAGGCCCTCAGGAAGTGAGCTAACAATTGAAGTCCAGAAACATCCCAGCATTGAAGAAGTATCAACATTCCAGATTCAAGGTACAAATAGCTGGATTACTCCCATTATGTCTTTTTTGCATGACGGACGCCTCCCCTAAGATGTTAACGAGGCCAAGAAGGTCAGGAAAAGAGCAGTCAAGTTCACAATCCTAAACGACACCTTATACAAGAGGGGCTTCTCTATGCCCTACTTAAAGTGTGTTGATGAAGAGGAAGCCAAGTATATCCTAAGGGAGGTCCACGAAGGAGTTTATGGGAACCATGCCAGACCCAGATCCCTGGTAAGCACAATAATTCGAACAGGATATTTCTGGCCAACTATGCAGGTGGACGCAGTTGAGCTCGTTAAGAAGTGCGACAAATGTCAGAGGTTTGGGAACGTCCAATGACTTCCAGCAGAACAACTGACGACTATATCCTCCCCTTGGCCATTCGCTCAGTGGGGAATTGACATTGTCGACCCTCTACCCCTAGGTAAAGGACAGGTAAAATTCTTGTTGGTCGCAATTGATTACTTTACAAAATGGGTGGAAGCAGAGGCAGTAGCGATCATCACCGAAGCACGAATCCAGAGTTTCGTCTGGAAGAATATAATTTGCAGGTTCGGGATACCAATGGCCATTATATCAGATAATGGACGACAGTTTGACAGCCAAGGCTTCAAAGATTTCTGCTCAGGACTGGGTATCAAAAACAAATTCTCGTTGCCAGAGCATCCGCAGGCCAACGGTCAGACCGAAGTGACGAACTGGACGCTACTGAAGATCATAAAAGCCAAGTTGGACGACACAAAGGGGGCCTGGCCAGACGAACTTCCGAATGTATTGTGGGCCTACAAAACCACCGCGAGAACCCCGACAGGAGAAACCCCTTTCATGCTCACTTATGGCACTGAAGCTGTAATCCCAGTGGAGGTGGGCTCGACAAGCACCAGACGGGAACAATACCACCAAGAAAGTAATGACGATCAGTTACGAATCAACTTAGATTGCCTTGACGAAGTTAGAGACAAAGCCTCCGACAGAATGACGAAGTATCAGCAAAAGATGAAGGAATATTACAACAAGAGGGTAAGGCTCAGACGATTGGAAATAGGCGACCTCGTTTTGCGCAAGGTCAGCACAGCTACAAAAGATCCTGTTCAAGGAAAGTTGAGCGCTACCTGGGAAGGACCCTGCCGGGTCACTCATTACTCTAGACAGGGAAGCTACCATTTAGCCACCCTAGACGGGCAGAAGCTCCCACGACCATGGAATATCGAACATTTGAAGAAGTACCACCAATAGATGTAACTAGCGAATGCATTAATATTCAAAATTAATAAAAGAAATTGTTCTACTAATGTCTCTGCGTCCACAGGTTTTCTCAGTTCACCTCACTCACGAAAATGGCTAACAAAATTCCGTTTTGACGGATGTACGTTACTGACGAATAAAAAATAGATATTGAATCTCAAAGTTCACTAAGTAACAAAATTCCGCTTTGACGGATGTACGTTACTGACGAGTAAAAAGAGACATTAAATCTCAAAGTTCACTAAGTAAAAAAATTCCGCTTTGACGGATGTACATTACTGACGAATAAAAAAGAGACATTGAATCTCAAAGTTCACTAAGTAACAAAATTCCGCTTTAACGGATGTACGTTACTGACGAATAAAAAAGAGACATTGAATCTCAAAGTTCACTAAGTAACAAAATTCCGCTTCGACGGATGTAAGTTACTGACGAATAAAAAGAAACATTAAATCACAGAAACTTTGAAGTAAAAGCAAGCAAGCAGGTGCGTCTAATTAAAAGCCCAAAAACAAAAGGGCAAATTCCATTGTTTTTTATAACCGCAGACCCATAAACACTGGGCCAAACCATTATAAAATCCATTGTTCTTGAAACAAAAAGTTCTTTCAAAAGTATAACTAAAAAAAAAAAAAAAGGGAAGTTTGGTTCAACAATCAACAGGAGGCGCAGCATCGTCGGGGGCAGTGTCATCGGCGAGAGGATTTTCAGAAGCATCGGGCTGAGCAGATGAGGATTGAGCAACTTCGTCGGCAGCCATCTCTTGGTCAATTTCCTCGAAGTTAAGGTTTTCCAGGTCCACTCCCGAAGGGTGCTTAGTAAGGTACCTCCTCAAGAGCTCGAACCCTTTAAAGTACCAGCTAAGCAGAACTGTGTTATACTCGTCAGTGGTCTGGAAAGCCTCGACGGACCTAGCCGTGATCGTCTTCAATTTTTCCCTGGAAGCTATGAGCTGCTCGTCCTTCTCAAGGGTCAACTGGCGCTTGGCCCTCAAATCATCATTCAGACCCTTCATCTTTTCCTTCAGCTCGTTGGCTTCTCCCATAGACTGAATCAGCTCCTTCTTCAAGTCAGAGTTCTCTGCTTCCAAAACCCCTACCCTCGATTCAAGAGAGGCCACCTTGGCTTCCTGGGTTAAATACTCCGAGGCGATGTGTAAGCTTTCCCCCAACACCTGAAACAAAAATCAATGTCGTCAGTACACAAAGGTTGGAGAAGAAGCCCAAGATCACCATGACCGAAGGCCATACCTGGACGATTTTTTGTACATGGCAACTCGCGATGCTGTTAAAAGGCGCCCTAGAGAGAGCCTTCAAATCGTCCGCAGCCACGGCCCCATGCGCCCTCTCAACCGCCAGCCTCTCGTCGTCCTAAATAGTGGAAGAACGAGAAGCAGCCTTATCCTGTTCCATTTCCAGTCATGGCCTTTTGGAAACAAGAGTAGGGAGCTCCTCGATCGACGTCGAGAGGGAGATCATCCTCGTCGCCTCCGCGCCAGAAGTGACGGGAGTAATGTGAACAGTCGGGGAAACAGAGGTGCCCTTCACCTGAACTGCCTTCTTCCCCAGATTGGATAAGGGCTCATTCTTCTTCGATCTCATCTTGGCATACAAATCCTTGTTAAACCTCGTCGTCATCTTTGCACCAAAAAAAAAAAAAAAAAAAAGGTGTTAACAGGAATGAGAAAAGGCAATCACTACGCACGAACTTAATACTTACTCTTCTTTTTCTCAATTTCAAGATTACGGAGGACTAAATAAAAAGGTTCTGGCCCCAAACAATAAAAGGCAAGGGTCCTGGGATCCACAAATTCGTCCCAGTCCTCTACCGTCTACGCGTAATCAATAGCTTTTCTCACTCTTTCCCTATACCAGCTTTTCAGTTTGGGTCACTTCGTAACTACAAAGAACAAGTAATGAAAGCGTCAGCAATAACGACGGTAAGCACGAAAGAACTAAAGTGACGGAGATAGATGTTGACGCACCTAAAGTCGGGGTTCCCCACCAACGACGTAACCTTGGGAGATCACCCCAAGTCTCGCCCGAGGGGGTCTTAAAATCGTCCCCTGACACAAAGAAAAATCGGGACTTCCAGTACCTGAAAGACGAAGGTAACCCCTTGATAATCCTATTTATTCTCTCCCAAGGCACTAGTTCATAGTACCCATATTCTCCGGACGCTTTCAGATGATACAAATGAATAAGCTCGTCAATCTTGAGCATGTCCCCGTCCACAGCTGCCATCCATATACCCATACAACTAACCACTATCCTCCAAGAATTGGGCATAAGCTGTCCAGGAGCTATGCCAAAATAATCTAACATCTCCATCAAGAAGGGATGGACGAGAAACCTCAACCCACATAAAAAGGCCACCTCGTAGAAGCAGACCTCCCCCGGGAAGAAATTACAAGCCCTGTCATTTCCTCCTGGTAGACGAAGCCTCACCCGCTCTGGAAATTGAAACCTATCCCTAAATCTCCCTAGTGTTTCAGCATTAAGACCACACTCCTCCCCAAGAGCGTGAAAAGCCCCAACTTCCCTAAGACTCGAAACTGCAGTGTCTCCTCCCACTGGATCGTCACTAGACGAAAGACCAGTCTCCAACTCGCTAGATCTGACATCAGACATGATTCCTTGCGCCCTTTCCCTATTCCTAAACCAGTTTACAGACTGATGAAGCAAAGGTAGCAAGTCAGCCAACACAACCCCCAGACAAGTACCCTCGCAAACAAAACCCTCTAAGCGCGGAGAGTTGCTTAAAAATCCCCCCAAACGTGCAAACAAGAAAGAAATTGAAGGACAAACTATCCAACTTCGGAGCCACTAACCATCAAAATTTAAAAAACAATGTGAACAGAACAACACAAGCTAAAACCCCTATAAAAAAAAAAAAAAAAAAAAAAAAAGGGAAACGAAAATCAGAGAAATCGCGAAAAGAAGAAAAGGAAAAATAGAGCCAAAAGGTTGAGAAAGAAATTACCTTAGAAGCAGAAGCACCACCACACCACCATACGCTGCGCCGGTTCGAAAAGGAAGGGTCGCCGAAAAAAGTATTTGCAGAGAAAAAAGAGAGGAGAGCAATAAAAGTACTTTTAAAAGAAAGCAAAAAACGAAGGAGGAGAAGTTAAAAAACCAAAAGAACGCAGAAACTGAAGAGACACGGCGGGAAAAATGAAGGGTCAAATGATGGAAGCATTAATTTCACCAACCGAAACATGCCACGTGGCCACGATCCATACGGCGCCACCACCACGCGTTTAATGCGGCACGAAACTCCAAGAGTCGCCTGCCAACTTTTCACCTTCTGTGATCGTCATGACATGTCATGACGACTAAGGAATCCGGGGGCAACTGACGGGACTGATGAAATAAATACTGACGACAAAAGCGTCACAGACAAAGGAACCACAATAGACGAAGATATCCTGTGACGACGAAGATAAGATGTGCAAGAGCAGGCGAAAGCGGCAGGAATATTTAGTATCGCCAATAATACCACAGGCTGGATAAAACAGCTGTGCATCCCGTTGGAGACGAATTGAAGCCTTGCCATTAAACGGGAGGCGTTACTTGAAACAGCATTAAAACCGCAATAACTGCTGCAATGGCTAGAAGGCAAAAGGAGTATAAATAAACCCTCAAAAATGCCAGCCAGAGGTAAGAGAAAAAATATCATAGCATACTCATTCGTTATCATTATCTTTCTAAATTTCCCAGAAACTAACTTAGGCATCGAAGGTGTTTTGGCAGGCACCACACCGGTGGCCACATTTGCAGGTCTAATTACCATCTCCTTGACTCTCAGAAAGGCGAGATACAGATTTGGTTCCATCTAGACCCGTCACTGATCGACTGACGAGTTTTTGACCCATCATTACACAATAGAAGCAAGAATTGGATTAGTCATAAAAATAAACTAATTAAGAAATTCAGAAATCAAAGTAGGAGTGGAAAAATTATAAAGCAATTGGAATCCTACAAAGGAATTGAAGGTTGATGATGGTAGGGGATTTGGGAAGCTCACGCTGATTTCTTTTTCCTAATAGTCCTCTCTGATATCTTGTGTTTGCGTTTGAGAAGAAAAAAACACACAATTTTTATAAACTCCATTATGCAAGAGCTTGGAAAACCCATCAAAAATAAAAAAATAAAATTCTGCCTAGACTCCTTTCATACCCAACAAAAGCTAACACACACAGAAGCCTTGGAATAACATTGCTCTCTAAGAAGCTTGGCTCACTCCATTGGGCCATAATCATGTGCAACAACCCCACCATTAAATCATGATGAAATTTTTTAGTACCTTCAACCTTAGAATAACGTTGCTCTCTAAGAAACTCTTAGGCTCCGTTTGGGAGTTCATAAGGAAATGGAATGATCATAAGGGAATGAAAATAAATAGAATGGAATGGAATGGAATGTATTTAAATAAGAGAAAGAAATGAAATGGAATTAAGTAACTTTGATTGGATATTTTAAAATAAATGAATGAAAATGAATGGAATGTAAGTAATCTTGTTTAGAAACAATATGGAGGGAATGAAATGAATCATTTCATGACAATATTACTATTAGACCTCTATTTTAAAATAAATGGTTGAATATATAGGGGGTATTTTAGGAGTTTTAGTAAAAAAATCATTAAATTTAATTTCATTCCCTCCTATTCCTCCCAATTTAGAGGGGAATGAAAATTTGAGGTTTTAAGGGAATAGAGAGGAATGAGTGTTCCCTCTTACCCATTCCGTTCCCTCCCACTTAAACTCCCAAAGAAGGAAATGAGCTTTCCATTCTCTCCATTAAAACTCCCAAACAAGGGATGGGAAGAATATTCTAAAATTATTTTTTTTCGTTTCTTTCAATTTTATTCCATTCCCTCCTCCCAAACGAGGCTTTTCTCTTTCTAAACGTAGGATTATAAGTCAGAGATAAAAGTAAGAGGTTACGAGAGATCCGATGAATTGGTAAAGGCAATTTCTATTCCTATTAATTATACATAATAGAATAGAATCCGAGTGTCATTTCTTAATTATGTTATTCTTTTTTTATTTTTTGTTTTTTTTAGAGAGTTTCAGACCAAGACACCAATCAATTTTTGGTGTAGGTAGGCGGGAATTGTATCCCAGATTTCTTATACAACTATCAGAGATTTTACCAGTTGAGCTAACTGAAACCCACATTCTTTTTTTAATTTTATTCCAGTAAAGTAAATGGAATAAAAAAAAAAAATAGAACCATATATTCTTGCACAATTTATGCTATGGCATACGCATTTTTTTTATCGAGACGTATCCATCTCATTTAAATAACTAAAAAAGTGTAAAGATTGGAGAGTTGAGTGGAGATGGAGCCAAGGAGAAGAGAATGAGTCGGGTATAAATTTTTTTTTTTTTTTTTTCCAGAGAATTTAGTCCGCTATAAAATCAAAATCAAAATCAAATTAAAAAAATAAAAATAAAAATAAAATAATAATGATGTGGCAAGCTTTGGAAAGGTTAACAAAAAGTTAAAGGTTTCGGTTATATATATATATATATATATATTTGGCTTAATATCTTCTAATATATAATTGCTCATACAATTGACTTGATAATTATATGGCTAATGTAGCTTTAAGTCAAAAAACAAATTAGAATCTAGTAAATATAATTTTAGTTGCTTTTGAGACCAGCATTTTAACTTTTTTTTTTTTTAAATGAAAACTAAAATTTGGGTAGTTTCTGGCTCAAGATCTTTTTAAAGTAAATGTTGATGGGGCTATCTTTGCGTAACGAAGGAAGTTAGGGGTTGGAGTTGTAATTCATAATTGTGAAGGATTGCTTATAGGAGCTCTGTCAATGAAGCTAAATCAGCAGCTGGGTTCCTTAGAGGCTGAAGCAAAAGCTTATGAATGGGGATTTTGTTTGCTACAGATATGGGCTTTCATGAGATTGCTCTTAAGGGAGATTTTGTCATGGTTTCAAATGCAATTGCTGGCATTTCTCCTCCTCCATCTTCAATAGCATCAGTTGTCTGTGGGATTAGTTCTCTTTTAACTGCTTTTCGTAGTTTTTCTATTTCACATGTTGGTAAGAAAGGTAATTAAGTAGCTCATTTGTTAGCAAAAGATGCTCAGGGTGTTGAGCAATTTGTTACTTGGATTGAGGAAAGCCTTTGTTTCTTAGAACATTCTCTCTCAGCTGATGTAGTTCATTCTTATTAATGTTAATGGAATTTCAGTTTTTTTATCAAAAAAAGAAAAAAAAAGCTGTCCACTCTTTAAACAATATAAAAATTTGAAAAAGCTATTGGAGATGCTCAAAATGTCATGACTTTTGAGTACTCGGCTTTGTATCAGCTTAGATTCATCCGTATGGAGAAGGGAAATGGGCTATGAAGCCTGATTCATACTAAAGCCCATTTTATTAAGTAAAATAATTTGCTGGACCAATTTTAAGTTGAATGGACCCGGGCCTACTTGATCAAAGTTGATTGTATGGGCTTCTTTGACAGCCCAATGAAGACCTCCTAAGAGGAAATAAAATTCTATCCATTTTACTTGAAATAGGTTGAATCTAATTTACTATTTAAAATTTATTTTTTGAATTTAATATTGTATAAAAAACTATTTCAATTAAAATTTTGAATAAAATCCCAGTAGAAACATCTTTAAATTTTTAATATTAGTCTAAAACTTTTTGTTTGATAATTATCACATGAAAACAAGTTTCCACTAATATAACGATTGTGTATTCATATTATCCTTAACAAAGCTAGAAATATTTTTAAGGAAAGTTATGAAAACTTTTAGAATTGATACTCTTATTTAATAACTTATTTGAATAGTAATTCATCTTTGACCATTCATGTTTTATTAACAAGGCAATAAAAGTTACAAATTAATTAATAAATATATAGTTTTTTTTTTTGAGAAACAAACACACAAACTTAAGGAAGAGAGAAAATGGTTTTAACGTAAAGACACATTACAAACTCCTCTAAATAGTCATGATAACTTTTAAGGGAGTGTGTGACAAGTTATATTATACACAACGCATTCTTTTAAGTAATGTGGGACCCTTTTTTTAGAAATAAACAAACACACACCCACACACAAGGGATAGGGAAATGTGTTTTGACAAAAAAAACATATCACAAACTCTATTCAAAAGTTATGTTAATTTTTAAGGGAGGGTAGAATAAAGGTTGAGTTAATATGTGTAATTCACTATATCGATAGATGATAAATATAAGCAATAGTTTCATTTATTTACAACATTTTAATAAACTTTTAGTCTTGTTTAAATGATAAAAAAGATTTTATAGGTACTTGAACACAATATTTGTAACTATAGCATTATAATTAAGTGATTCATACATGTAATAACATAATATGGATTTATAATCCCATGCGAAAATGGCTTTGCTACTAGTTATCCTAGTACAACTTAAAATAGAGAGAAATGTAAAAAGAAAAAGTAGTATTAAAATTTAAAATAAAGAAAAAGTAGTATTAAAATTTAAAATATCAATACAACACATAAGATATTGAGACACAAAAATAAAACGATTTTTTTGGGGCTAATTAATAATATCATTGAGAAAAAAACTACACAAACTAGTAAACCAATCCTTTTAATTTTTAAAAACATAAGAACATAGATGAATTATTTTCATTACTTTCTAAAAGAAAATTAAATGGTTCTTGTATTTTGATAGCACAAATAAAAATAGGGTGAAAAAAAGAGCACTGATTTTTTATTCACCAAAAAATATTTGAAAATCAACATTTTTTTTAGAAAGAAAAATCAGTATTTGTTTTGAGAAATGATATGTTTACAACATTTTTATAACAAATTTTAAGTGACAGGTTGTTAGTGGTTGCTATTATTAGAGCAAAAAAGTAATTTTTGTGTTAAATTCAAATTTGAACTGATAATAACTAACTATTTATAATTTATTATGAAAATATTAAAAATAAGATTTTTTTTTTTTGGTTTTGGGAAAACCAGCATTTCATTTTTGGGTTTATATGAAAGAAAGTCACACGTGCAACGGCTAGTAATTATAATTTATAAAACGGCTAGTCTTTTCAATTTCTCTCTCTCACTTTCCTTTCTTCACTTTTCTCTGGAAGAATTCTCACTTTTTCTCACTCTTTCCCATATACCCCAACCCATCTTCACAAGCAGAAAATTTCCCTCATGAAAAGAAGAAAGTGGTTTTTCTTACCAACAAGAACAGGCAGATTCAATTCAAGAAACGGGTCCCATCGCCTCCGTTCGTGTCTCCCGTGACATTTCGTCCCAGAAGTCCCTCCGTTACCCTCTGTTTCTTTTTTGTGTGTAGTGTGTGTATGCATGTTTCTTTATTTTTGAGGTTTTCTTGGTGAATGATGAAATGGGTTTTTCGTGGTTTTCTTGTTTCTCAAATGGGTTTTCAATTTCTTAATTTTAATTTCCGAGAAAACATTTTTCTTGGAAATTCAAGAAAAGGGTTTGAAGATTTTCTCTGGTGAGGGGGTTTTCCATGCCGCCGCTGGCACGGAAGTGGAAGCCTATGTCAGAGAGGAAGACTAATAGGTTTTTTTTTTTTTGGTTGTGGATTCTGATTTGTTTGAATTGAGTTGCAAGTTCCTGTTGATTTGGTTCTTGTTTGTAATGAAAAGCTTCTTTTTGGATTTTCTTTGTTCTCTTGCTTTTTGGAATTTCCTGGTTCTTGAATGTTATTGATTTTTATTAACTAGACTTTTGAATTTTGTATAATTTTGTATGCCTTTCTTGGTTTTTTTTTTTTTTATTCTAATTGGTGTGGAATATCCTTTCAAATGTATACGGACTTGAAATAATTTTCATGTTCCTGTTGTTTTAAAAGATTTTTCATTTATTTTCTATGTTTCTCCTCTGAAATTTGTGTCATATGTATAATTATATCCCCAACAGTGACTTCACTGTTGGGGATCTTGCCAATGATTTTGCCTTTTATGAGGGAAGCAATTGTGTCGTTGGTGGAGATGATCTATGGGTTTAAATTGCTAGTGATGGAGATAGGTTCTAGATTTTGATATTAACATGTGGCAGTGGTAGGTGAAATAGATGGGTGGTGTTGGTCAATCCTGAAAGTATAGGGTTCTCTTCTCCCCATTATTCTTAGAGTTCCTCTTAGGTTGGAAAAAAGAAAAAGGAAGTCATATCCAAACTCCAATCCTTTCATGCACTAGACATTGAAAAGGATATATTATGTCCCTTAATATGACATCTTATTTGTCAAAAGGGGATTTGAAGTATGTTGTTTTAAATTTTTCCTGAATGCACTGTATGTTATGGATTTCTCTTAAGATCCACACAAGAGGCATCCAAATTAAATACCTAAAAGAAGGTGAAAAACCTGATACCAAATAATTGTAACGAATAGGAAATCCAAAGATAAATTTCCATCTATGTGAATTGAAATTTGTTGATTACATTTCATCAAACATGTGGAGTGCTCAGCATTTATAATATGAATGTACGTATGCATGTAGCTTTTATTTTTTCTGTAGTAGGTAAATTGTCAGTTTCTATTTTTTTAATTTGTTCATTTCTTATAAATTTCATTGCCCATTAGGAAAAGATTTTGTGCTTCCAATGAACAGAAAATAGAGATCTTTTGAGATTCTAATGCTTTTATTTTGGTGAGTAAAGAGTCATTATAAAAAATGAAAGTAAAGCTACACGAATAAATGGCACATGTACACAGGCAAAGTTACAAGCAGTCTAGAAAGCATTTGATTCTAATGCTTTTATTCTTGAGTATTGGACTTAGTGGCTCATTCAGTGTGCATTCAAATGACACTAATATGCACACATTTGTGCTTAATAACCTACTTGGTATGTGTGTACTTTTCCAGGGGCTGCTGTAATGCTTGCAGAGTTGACTGTAGAGGTTGGTTTGCCTAATGGTGTCTTAAATAGAGTTAATGGCAGCAATGCAAGGCTTCTAATAATTGTTTATCAGATTTTGTTCACTCCATTAGTACCTTCCTTGAGCATGGGTATATGCAATTGATCTTTATATTAAAGCCATCAGTTTCTCCAATTGAATACTTTACAAAATTGTGTACTTCTCTTTGGTCTATCATATGCCTTTTGAGGAACATGGTTTTATCTTCATGCTCAACCAAACTTGTTTGATTTTGATGCTTTTATGATGCTATCTGCCTTATCACAAATGGATTTTTTTTTTTTTTTTTCTGTTTCTATCATCTTTTAGCTTTTCACTTTCTTGACTTGGGACAGGAAATTGTTAATGCTATTTGTGATGATGATGATGATGTTAAAGCTATCTCATTTGTTGGTCTGAATGTGGTGAGTTATTCCTTAGTGTTGACAATGATACAAGTTGCAATTTATCACTTCTATTTGGAGTTTTTTGTTCTTTCTTCATTGATAAAACAGCATGTCATTTGATTTATGCACATCTGAAAATGAGCAACATGGTTGTTTTAGGCTGGTAATCTTAACGTTGTTGGTCATATCATAGGTCTTTTAATTCAGATTGTTGATGAGTTATTTATTTATTGTTCAAAGGCGGGCACTTAGTATATGCAAGAGCATCAGCAAAAGGGAAGCGTATCCAGGTACTATTCATGCATATGCTTTGGTAACAAGCCTGAAGTTTCTCGAGCATTGTGGTTGCTGTTTTATTAATGCAGTAGTTGAAGTCAATGAAAATTGGCTGGCTGACTGTTGTCTTCAGTCCAATGTTGGAGCAAAAAATCATGCAGTTATCATGCATGATGCAAGCATGGATGCTATTTTAAATGCACTTTGCTGCTGGTTTTGGTGCTGCAGGACAAAAGTGCATGGCACTTAGCACAGTTGTTTTAAGAAAATGTATCTGAACTGTGCTGATCATATAGATTTTAGAGATCAAAACCTTTCTTTGATAGTTTTCATGTTTGAAGATTACCCATCTGGAATTTTTGTTATTTTCCATTCTGTAATGATTATATATATTATTAAATGATTGTTTCTCCAACTGCAGTTGATAGACAAGGATCCAAGCAAGGCAATTTCCCTGTTCTGGTCTGCCATAAATGCAATTGTGATGAAACGATTGGATTAATCTGATGAGGCAATTGAGGCTATCAAATCTTTTTGTCTTCTCTGCCCTAATGATTCTCAGGAATCTCTTCGCAATGTGTTAGTTGAACTCTACAAGGTAAAACTGAAACCAGTTTTATCCAATAAATAGTTTCTTATATTTTACTTGCCATTCTTTGTCATTTGCCGTTTAGCTAGTTACTTATATTTCATCACCTTAGAAAGGTTAGTTGGGGGGAAATGCTTGTATCAGCTATAAAGGTTTAGGGATAAGATTCTAGATCTTGTTGCTGTAGAGATGGGAAACATATGATTCATAACATGACATGATTGCATCATAAACATGACGTGATTGCATGTAATTAAACTTACTAGAAATTATAAGTCAACACCTATTTATCTCTTTTATTAAAAAAAAGTTGACACCAATTTATATAATGCTTACTGTTGTTGTAACCTTTTTGGTCTTGATGATTTGTTGAAGGTAAGCAATGAATAGCAGAAAATTTGAATCCTATAGTCATTATTACTAAAGAAGAATACCGGAAATGAAAATTCCAAATGACTGTGATTGTTGAACTTTATTTTATTTTTCATTTTTACTTTCACAATTTAATACCTTAATGTCTATTGTTGGGAGTGGAATTGATCTTTAAGGTTGTGGTTGGATGAAGAATTTGAGAAATTCTTAGAATTTCCCAATTGAAGGGATTTAAATTGATGGGAGTTTTAATCCCATTGATCTAAATCTCTATTGTTTAGATAAGTATGATTACGAATTTAGAAATTAGAGTAGTATAATCTTTTCAACAATGATGGTAATGGTAGTGGCAGTGATTTGGTGATGATGGTAGTGTGGTGGAGGATATTATGGCAAGTGGTGGAGGTAGCAACACATGATGGTGGTAGCATTGACTGTGGTGGTGATGGTATTGGCATTAGCAATGGCAGTGGTAATGATGTGAAAAGCAATGGTGGGTTGTTTAAGATAATTATGGTGGTAGAAATTTGTACAATGATAGCTTCTTCCACGATTTTTTCATTTGGGGCTTTGTACATTCCTCCACGGAATTTGAACTTGGGCTATGGATATTTAAAAACCAAGTTCACTCTATTGTTAAAGCAAACAAGGGAAAACAATGTTGGAAATTCCAAAATTGCAACTGAGTAAAATCCTACATAAAAATCTCTCATTATTGACATTCCAACTCTGAAAGTAACTAGACCTAAAAGAACAACCTTCAACACCACTACCACCATTGTTACGTGTTTCAACTCACCATAATACTATCAGCCATACCACTCTGGCCCTACTGCCTTTATCATATGTCTGTACGCCACCTCTTAACTGCCACATCAATTCCCTTTTGCCACCACCTCTTAGCAGCCAAATTAGAGAAAATGCATGTGTTCTGCACTTGTCTTTCACCATTGCATAATACCAACCCAACAGAACTCATCCATTAGTTATGTGAATTGATTGAGTTTCAGATAAAAATGTCTTCTTAATCCTCACTGAAAAAAATGTCCAGGTCATGGAGCAATTTCTAGTCACATGGGCAGTTCCTCAGCTTCGTGATATTGATGAATTAGCAAAGAAGGTTGATCCCATAAAAGGAGCATGTCCTATGAAGTTGTTATTACGTTTTGCTTATATTATTTCATCGTGTACAGGGGAGGTATTTCTGCACACTTAGTATACGGGGTGTTTCTGGAATTTTTTAAAGTTCTGTATGAACTATCTGTGCTGTCTGTACTTTCTTCTGGCCTTTGAATTCTCCACTATTGTTTTTGTCTAGGAGAAATAGATAATTTTTTTTTGGCATGAAAATTGCAATTCCCTCTAGATGAACAAGTTAAATCAGACCCTTTCATCATAAATGTTTCTCACCTTGAGTTCCTAATAAATTTTTTGCATTTAATTTAGCTGTAAGTTAAAAACTTCTTTGTTTGCCTAGAGCTATAAGTCACCTAATATCCATTCTTTTGCAGTGAGAGCCAGAATTCAGGCCATCCATGTCTGAAATTGTCCAAAAACTCTTACGAATGATTTAGATGGATGGAACCTTTCAAATGAGGAATTATCTTAATTAGGAAATGAGATGGAACCGTTTAAATGAGGAATTATCTTAATTAGGAAATGAGTACAACTACAATAGGTATCAGCTGAAGAGGAGCGGTTGCAAATTTGTTCTTATAGTTGCTCTCTAGAGGGAAGTATCGACATAACTAAAGCCTCTTAATTAGGAAATGAGATGGAATTGTTCAAATGAGGAATTATCTTAATTCGGAAATGAGTACAACTACAATAGGTATCAGCTGAAGAGGTGCATGCAGCAGTTGCAAACTTGTTCTTATAGTTGCTCTCTAGAGGGAAGTATCTACATAACTGAAACCTCTTAAAATAATTTACAACTCATTACTTCTTATTGGCATGAAGGTGCTAATGTAATTGTTTTATGACTATTTTGGGAATACTGCTTAGCTAGTAATTATTTATTGTGTAGAAATGTTTATGACTCAATTTTGTGTTCAATTTTATGTATTATATATCTATCTGTTTGACTTTGTCCATGTTAAGCTGGCTTGAGCTATATGGCTTGTGTTCAATCTGGTGTTGATGACCAATTTGAGCTATCTGGCTTGCTTGGCTGTAATTGATAGGAATGTGCGCTAAACAATTCGGGTTTTTAAGTCCCTTGAAAGGTTTATATGAGCTAAATTGAATGCTCCTATGAAGTTGTTATCACGTTTTGCTGATATTTTTTCCTTATGTGTACAGGTAAGGTATTTCTGCACATAAGGGATGGTTCTGGATTTTTTAAAGTTCTGTATGAACTATTTGGCATGCTCTGTACTTTATCTGGCCTTTGAATTCTCCACTATCGTTTTTTTCTAGGAGAAACAGATATATATATATATATATGTATGTATGTATGTATAATTTTTGTTTTTGCATGATAATTGCAATTCCCTCTTGGTGCACAAGTAGCATTTTTTTGTCCCATTAGATTAGATTTGCTAATGAAGAAGCATGGTTTAAAGTCAAAGCAATTGTAAAATCTTTTTCTTAAGTTGGAACTACTATATCTTTTTTCTTCTTTAAGGTTGTCAAATATCTTTACTTGAATTTTAAATCCCACTCTTGAATGTTATTGGTTCACAATTTAATATTTCTTTATGATGCTCTAACCTATCAGATTTTATGTTTTGTTAGCCCTCTGTTGATGTTCAGTTGAGACTGGTGGAAATAACAAAGATTTCTCATTATTTATACATGTCCACTTGCTTTGATGGTTGTCATGTTCCTAATTGGCTGTTGAGTAATATTCATGCATATATATTTATATCCTATTGATTTTTTTTACATAATGGTATAATTAAGATTGATTTACACATGAAACCATTTATCCTTTTAAAAGTTTTATGATGCTTTTGACAGTATGCCAGGACTTGAAATAAATTGAAATTGTAGTGTTTATGAAAATATATTGAAACAATGCCTTAGGTGGTCATTATGTTCTGAATTAGTTGTCAAATCTAATTAGTTGATTCAGATTCATGCAATGCATATTTATATTCTATCGATTCCATTTCACATGATAGTATAGTTAAGATTGATTTACACATGATATCATTTCTCCTTTTTAAAGTTATATAATCCTTATGACCTTTTTCAATTCATGTGTGCATCTAATCTGCCTTATGGATGACAGAATTGGTTGTTGAGACAAGATGCTGTGTGAATTAAATGTCCACTAGGTATTGGGTTGGCACATTCTTTTGACCATAGCTGGTTTTGGTTTTGGTTTTGTACTTATATTTTCATTTCCCCTTTCATTTAGAGAATTAAGATAATAATTGATCTACAGAAAATCCCAGTAAGGCAATCAGCAGTCCATATCTGTGGATGCAGTGGTCCATTTGAAGCTCACCCTTCTGTTTTAGTTTGTTGCTAGTGTATATTTGGTTCTTGTACCTGCCACTTAAGCCACCGCCAGATGACCAAGGGTTTGCTGCTCTTTGACAATAACCCCCTAATTTTAGTTTCTGAATTTTATTTGGGAATTAAGTAAAAGTTTATAAATGATAAATCTTTTTTTCTTAATGAATGGGATTTTGTGGAATGATGCAGATAAGAAAGTTAATTATGCTGTGAAGGTCCATGGTATTGAGGTATCACCTACCCAGTGGTGTCAGGCAGGCCAGCCACCTTTAACATCTTGCCTCAACTTGCAATTTCTTCTATCTTTGGTCTTCTTTTTATTTATTTATTTATTGTGTTATTGGCAGAACTTTCTTTCTATTGGGGTGATCTTGATATAAGTAAGATTGGATTTATGTAACTTTATAATGTAACACTTGTTTTGATTTGAACAATGCTCCAAAGGTGACATTATAAATCTAATGTATAGAACAATGCTCCATCTCAGACTCAACCGGAAATTTCTTCACTCTTTGGTCTTTTTGTGTGTGTGTGTTATTGGCATAACTTTCTTTACATTGGTCATGTTTTTTTTTAGGAAATTACTTGACTTGGGTGATTTTGATATAAGTAAGCTTGGATTATGTAACTTTTCAATGTAACACTTGTTTTGATTTGAACAATGCTCCGAAGAAGGCATTATAAATCTAATATACGATATCTAATGCCAGAAAATGCCTCTTGTTACATATTTTGATGTTCTGAATATGATCAAACCGCAGAGTTTATTTGTCCCTTTTGCCTACTGGATGTTTTGTATTTGCTGAACATTAACTAATGTATGTGCCATTTGACATATATTTTTCCATTTTTAGTGAGGTGACCTTAACCTTTGTCTTTCTTTCAGGTAAAGCCATCTCTAGTAGGAAGGCTGTCATTGAGGTTTCTTAATTTGGGGTGCATGCCCATGCAGAATAGCATGATCTTTATGAGGAGATAACTTGTCCAATTTTAGTAGGTAAGTTTGTGCTCTCTCACACCCAAACTTTACCTGGATATACATCACTTGTGAGTCTCATTTTACTAGATTTAGATTCCTTCTCAATGTGTTGATATTTAAGGGGTGAACTTTTTAAACATTCTCACTGTGTGTATGCCATCTTATACAGTGACTTTAAAGATGTATGCTTATCTCATTTGATATTTATTATTCGATCACAAATAGAAAATAAATAAATAAATAAATAAATAAATAAGAAGCCCAAAATAGAAAGGGACACAAATCTAACATGGTTCACCATGGTTGCCTTTTTTCACATGTGAGAGAGAAGACCTTGCCCTTCTCTCTCTATCTGATACAAGCGTCATGGACCATGGTGACTCTAGGCCTCTGGCTTCTGAAAGAAACCTTTTTTCATTACTTGATAGAGCCAGGTCCAAAACACAAGACACCTCACAACAATCTTTCGTATTCTCAAATTCTGGCTTTTAGTTTTTGTGGACCAGTCACCATAGCAATCCAAAGTTTATGGAATAAGTCGATGTTCAGTGATGTACATTTTAATTTTTGGGGCTTGCTGACCTGTGGTGTCCCTCAAGAATTGGTATTCTGTAGAGCTTGGCGGCTTTCACTCCACTTTCGCTTCCACATCAGGTGTTTCTTCCTCTTTTCCTGTTTTTGCCCTGTGAGTTTTAAATCTGAACTATATTCAGTTTTACTGGAGAGGGGGCCTTCAACTTTTCAAGCCAGTTGTTTTACGATGTTAGTTGAAAAGAATTTTCTAAGAAATTGAATATCTATATTTTTTTTGATGGTGGCTACAGGTTCAACAGTCGAAAATCTACCTCAAATGGGTCAAGTGTCAGCTTTCCCCTTGGGAATTCGATGAAACTGACCTGTCCATTCAAGATGCAATACTGGTAAAATATTTTCCCAAATTGGCAGAGACGATCTCCAGTATCTGGTTGGAGATCTCACAGATCTCCAATCAGATATGACATAGATCTTGCAATCTCGGATGTTTCTGCTCTCTGTCGCTTTTTTTTGCTGGTTTCAACTAAATCTGACTACCACCTGTGGACACCCGCATGTTGGAGCTGTTGTTTCTTCTCAGTCAGTGATGGGTCTCATCCTTCACCACCTGACGACTAACATAATGTGTCTGAGTCCAAATTGACTTGACCTGACCCGTGGACACCAGATACGAAGACCTTTTTGTTCCTTTCTAAGTGCAGAGCCTTTCATTTGAGTAATATTATTGTCCCTCCAAAAAATTTTCTTTTCAAGAGCTTTCAGCAGGTGCTTCTTAACTTATTAGATTGCTTCAATCAAAAAGATTTTTCTGAATATGTTTTCATAGGATTTTTTAGTTTCTTCCACTACTGTATAGTGCAAAGTCGTATTTTCTGATGTCTTAGCATATTGTATAGTGATGAGTCTCATCCTTCACCACGCGATGACTGACATAATGTGTCTGAGTCCAAATTGACTTGACTCGACCCGTAGACACCCCTAGATATTTAGATCATTTTGTTCCTTTCTAAATGTAGAGCCTTTCATTTGAGTAATATTATTGCCCCTCCAAAAAATTTTCTTTTCAAGAGCTTTTAGCAGGTGCTTCATAACTTATTAGATTGCTTCAATCAAAAAAGATTTTTCCTGAAGATGTTTTCATAGGCTTTTTCAGTTTCTTCCACTATTGTATAGTGCAAAGTCATATTTTCTGATGTCTTAGCATATTGTTACTTTTTTACTTATGGGCAGTTTGGGTAAATTTTTATATCATAAATGGCCACTCTACATTTTGTTTTGAGTCATTGTTGTATTTGTTTTAAAAATCAGTATAGGTGGCTTTCCTCGAAAACTAGTGCTTCCACAAGCTCAGAGTCAACTTTTGAGGAAAAGTTCCTTTCGTAGCAGTTTCAAACTTCAGGTTTGTTGCTCTTTGCAATCTCTTTTAACAATGTTTGGTTTATGATGCTGCCATGGCCCATGAGACTAGGAATTTTAAGTTATGTAGTGCAATTTTTCATATGTAATTTGTAGGTTGTGGTTGTTTGTTTGTTAGTTGCAAGCTTAAACTAGGTGGTTCAGATCTTGGAAACTAAATAAATTAGATGATTACTGGCTTAATGTTGAGCTTCAATTGTCCTCTGGATATAGTTTCTTAATGTTGTACTTGTAATTACAAGCATGAGATTCTTTGACTAGGATATAATGGTTTTTCCCCCTCGCTGATAGTTTTCATGTTTTGGCAATCGGCCTTGTTTTTGAGGGTGGTGGACCATATGCTAAGAGGCATGATATCAGTACCTATAAGGCCTCTAGAGAAGCTGAAATACAGTGAATTGTTGCCTCAGCGTAATTCTCCAATGGAGAAAGGTATGTCTTTTATTATCCACTCTTATTTTTTTAACTTGTTAAAATTTCCTTATCTCTTTTATTCTGTTCTAAATGAAAATTGACTTTTGAATATCTATAGCAGTGCCAAGAGGGAGAGTTGCGAAACCAAGAGGTAGTTATGTTGAAGACAATGGAAGAACAAGTGTATTTCCAAAGCTTCAGAATGAATAGGAGGTAGATGTGAAAAACACACTGGCAGTTTCATTGCCCAAGAAGAATCATGATACAGTTATGAGCAGGATGGATATGGAGTTCCTGCCACCATGACTTCCTCCATTTTATTGTTTTGAGAAGGTCTCTGTGGAATCAATAGTACCTTTCCAAGTAACTACAAGTATACATCCTTTAAAGAGTCCGAATGCAAGTTCTGCTAAAGCCTTCACTGTTGTGTTGCTTGAGCTACTGCAAATAGCTTTTCTCATGAAAATTTTGTTGGTGAAGGTATGCTTGGTAGTATTTATAGGGGTGAGCTGCCCAATGGAAAGGTAAGATTCTTTTAACTTAATAAGAACTAATTTGCCAGGATGATGGCGTGGCTGTTTGATTGTGTGGCTTCTACTTTAGAATGCCTCATGTACGTTTGTATTTGTTGTCTCTTTTTTTCCCCTTCATCTTCTCTATCCTCATTAGGTAAATTTGTTTTGAAGTCTGAATTACATTTACCTCCACGTGTGAAAATAAATGTCTGTAAGGTAGTCCCTTCCAACCCACCCTCCCAACCATCACTATTTCCCCAAGTTTCAAGTAACGTGGTGGATTCTTCTTCGTCCGCATAAGTAATTTGAGATCCTAATAGTTAATCCTCAATTTCTTAATTCTTTTATAGCATCTGGCAATCAAGGAACTGGACACTAAAGTTTCCGGGCAGCTGAGTAATGAGGAATTTTTTGAACTACTTTGTAGTATCTCTAAACTTCGCCATGCTAATCTTTGTGGACATGGTGGGTTACTGTGCTGAGCACGGCTAGCGGCTGCGTATATGAGTGTTACAGAAATGGGACACTTCATGATGCACTGCACGATCATGATATACATAAGAAAAATTCATGGAAAACACGCATCCAGGTGGCGCTTGAAGCTGCAAGATCCTTGGAGTACTCAAGTTGAAGAACTAATTCATAAATAGCATAAGGAAACTAAGTTGAGATATGAAGTTTGGTAGTTGCTTATATACAATGCTTAGATATTCATAAGAAACATTCATTGAAAACACACATCCAGGTGGCGCTTGAAGCTGCAAGATCCCTGGAGTACTCAAGTTGAACAACTAATTCAAAAATAACATAAGGAAACTAACTTGAGATATGAAGTTTGGTAAACTGGTTATTAACAATGCTCACGTTAGGCTAGGAGCTTTGAAACTGGTTTCTTTGTCATCTCTTTTATTTCTGACCTAGGAGATCACAACTTGTAGATTTCACATTATTGTGAGGAAATCTTCTTTCATCCATGTTTGGTCAATTAGAAACTGATTTTCCCTCTTTTTTGTGGTATAGGTATTTGCATGAGATCTGTTAACCACCCATTGTTCACCAAAATTTCAAATCTGCCAATCTTCTCCTAGATGACAAGCTTGAATACTGTGGTTTGGCTCCTCTACCATCATCTGGTTCTGCGAATCAGGTAATTTTGTGTGTGATATTTAAATCCTGTTCATATAAAGTGCTACATATTATTGTTACTGACTGATGTTTTTAACTGTTTATTGAAACCCTGTGATTCAAACTTTATGCTTTATGGCTGTGTTATTTAGAAAATTGACAGAATGCAATTGAGCAATTTTAGAAAAATTTAAAATGTGTAAAACTTTGTGGCAAAGACGCTGAAGAAATATGAAATTTCTAGATGTTGGATCCTTTTGGAAGATGAAACTGGAGAAAAGAAATCATTTCCTTTGGGGGGATTGGGGATACCAATGTCTGGGCTTGAGGACAGGAACAAGTTGATGTTCCTTGTGCTTTTATGTTTGGAGCTTCTTTAAAGATGCATAGCCAATCAATTTAAGGCTCCTAAGAGGTAGGAGTGTTCAATATAATGCTTGTCCCAGTTGATCTTTGTTATTCGTGCACACCTAGGAAAAAAAATAATAAATAACAAGCACATAATTGTAAGGGACACAGATCTAACTTGGTTCACCAAGAATTCGTGTTCTGAGCATGGCTGCTGAGTGCTGTTTCTTCCTCTTTTCCTGTTTTTGCATGTGGGTTTTAAATCTGAACTATATTAGTTTTAGTGGAGAGGGGAGATAGCCTTCAACTTCTCAAGGGTATTTGACTGATATTAACAAGTTAGACTCTCTCTTTCATTCTATGGTTTTCAGTTCTTTCTTGATGCTTCTGTAAACTGGGAAGGAAGTTGTTTTATGTTGTTAGTTGAAAATATTTTTCTAAGAAAATGAATTTCTCTATCTTTTTTATAAGGGAAAGAAAACCTAATATTTATATCTTTTTTATGATATGATGCCCCCTAATGAATGAATATGTAGATATTGGCCTGATTCTGATTTGTAGATGTGTCAATATTGTGACTTGTTATAATTATATAACGTGTACCTGATGATGGTGTATTTATTGTCAGTTGTCTGGACAATGTCTCACTGCTTATGGTTAGGGTGACCCGGAATTTGATTCGGGAAGTTGTACTTACCAAAGTGATGTCTATAGCTTTGGTGTTGTAATGTTAGAATTTCTCACTGCACAGAAGTCATATGACAGGTTAGCACCCCAAAAGGAGAATACATATGTTCTGCACTTATCTTTAATAATCGCATAATACCAATCCAACAAAATTCATTTATCACTTATTTGAATTAACTGAGTTTCAACTAAAAATGTCTTCTCTGTTCTCACTAGAAAAAAGTGTCCAGGACACAGCCTTGAGATTAGTAATTTCTGGTTAGATGGGCAGTTCCTCGGCTACATAATATTGATGCATTAGCAAGGATGGTTGATCCCTCACTAAAAGGAGCACGTCTTATGAGGTTGTTATCACATTTTGCTGATATTATTTTCTCATGTGTACAGGTGAGGTATTTCTGCACACATAGTATACTGGGGTATTTCTGGATTTTTTAAAGTTCTGTATGAGCCATTTGCAGTGCTATCTGTACTCTCTCCTGGTCTAGGAGAAACTGATTTTTTTTGTTGACATGACAAATGCAATTCCCTATAGGTGCACAAGTTAAGTCTAACCTTTTCATCATAAATGTTTCTAATTTACCTTGAGTATGCAATATATATTTTGCTCAATTTAGCTTTGAATTGAAAACTTTTTTATTTGCCTAGAGCTATAAGTCACCTAATATCCATCCCTTTGCAGCAAGAGCCAAAATTCAGGCCATCAATGTTTGAAATTGTCCAATAACTCTAACAAATGATTTGAAATGAGGAATTGTCTTAATTAGGAAATGAGTATGACTACGATAGGTATCAGCTAAAGAGGTGAGCATGCCGTGGTTGTGAATTTGTTCTGAAACCTCTCAACATAATTTACAATTCATTACTTCTTATCAGCTTGAAGGTGCTAATGTAATTGTTTACGATTATTTTGTGAATAATGTTTGGCATTGTAATTGTTCGTAGTTCCAAAATATTTATGCCTCAATTATGTGTTCATTTTTTTAATTTTTTTTTTATATATTTTTTTTTGATAACAAGGGTATCCAAACTTCTTCGAGTATCTGACCATTCTCAAAATGCAAATAAACAATTGAAGCCAACCTAATCTAAGTTTATATGTATGAAACTTTTCTCTAGAGACTTGAACCCTAACCCTTGCCCCCCACACTACACAAGTATTTATACTGTATATTAGTGTTTTACTTTGTCAATGGTAATTTGGCTTGAGCTATATTGGCTTGTGTTCAATTTGGTGTAGATGAGCAATTTGAGCTTTTTGGCTTGCTTGGCTGAAATTGATATTCTTGTGCACTAAAAAATTTTGGTTTTCTAGTCCCTTGAAAGGTTTATGTTTGCATTTGCATGCTCCCTTAAGCTCCTGGGTGAATTGAAGCATATACATTAGGCGTATGAGCCAAGTTTAATATTCAATTTTTTTCTTTTCTGGGATTTCTGCTCTGGATGGTTAGACTATTATCCATACACAGGCAGGTATAACTTAATAGTTAAATACCCATTGCTCCATTTTTAATGTATTGGCCCTAGACATGGATAAGGTAAATACTCTAGGACCACCACAATTGTTCCCAACTCTCGAGAAAAATGTGAGAATCTCATAAAGGACACAAAGGAAGGTTGTCCCTTAATTACCCAAACGTTGCCATCACTGGTGGCTATCCAATATTCCAATTTGTTGTGCGAAACTGCACGCCCTTTTTCCACAAGTATATCTTGTAGTAGTACCTTGTAGATTCCCAATGTACCAAGGGTTAATCAATTGCCAATTATTTTAGAAAAGATGATTTGTAAATTTAGATACAATCTTGTCTTGTAGGCTTATAGCTATCATAGTGATTGTGGCTCCTGTGAAGAGAATGAAAATCAAATAATGAGGAAAATCATTTTCTTTACATGCTTGTTTGACTCACTTGAAAAGGAAATGAAAAGCCAAAATATGAACTAATGTATGTTAGCATCATTAATAAAGCCTCAAGGAATTTGAACTTAGTTAGCAATTTTCTCTTTCCTTTTCTTTTATTTGTAATTTTTCACAATGGGTTTTGAACCCGTGACATTACTCTTTACCCTTTTCAATGGGAAGAAGGTGTCATTTGAACTAGACCTCATTGACAAACATAGTGAATTTACAGGGTTTTGAATTCATGACATTACCCTCAACCTTTTCTTTTGTTCTTATGGGTGAGGGCGTGCCATTTGAGCTAGAGCTCATTGGCAAACATTGTTAGAGAATTTACATCAGCCTAATTTGGACGAAGTGTATTTTCTTGTTCATTATAATGTTGGAAGTAGCTGGTGTTTCTTTTTATGTCATCCATTACCACCCGAATATGTTGCGATGGATGATATATCAACAGATGACAGAATCCATGCAATTTATGTTGCTCTCATGCATCATGTTTCTGTCTATTTTGCTTTTACTTTTTCCATTATTTGAAACAGAAATTTGCATCATTCACAAGGAGTCAGCTTCTGGTCCATTGAGTTGATGGTAAACAGGCTTGCATTTCTATAACTTTGGTATTTTTTTCCATCATATTCCATGGCCTCTAAGTTTAAATTGTTAACTGTCATGGTGAACATTACTTTGCAGATCTTTCTGCTACCAGAAGGTGTTGAAGTTGTACCACTGGTATCATAGTTGAAAGATTATTGCAGCTGTAATACCATTTGTATCATAGTTATTTCCCTTTTTGGTATAGATCATCATATGTTGTTGAGCTGTACTTACCCTACATCTTTTTGCTGCGATAGACCTTTATGTCTGTTGTGGTTCAATTCCATCTTTAAAGATGAGATGCACATCCCTTACCATGCCCATAGCTGGAATCCCTTACAATGCCCATAGCTGGAATTTGAAATTTGTGTTAAGCATATGAATTTTCTTTGTTTTTTTTTTTTTTTTGGTGTGAACCTGATGTCAACCTCTCTGCCCCCCGCTCTCTAACCCTCCCCCCCCCCCCCCCCCGATGAAATAACACTACTCTTCTTAAGGAAATATTATCAGTTTCTTGATTCTGTTGTATTGCCTTGGGCATCAATACGTCTGGGTATATTGCCAGTGATAGATGTTTTATAGGATCTTACCTTGCCAGATCTATACCCTTCTTTCATCCTCTTTAATTTTGATTTTTAAATATTTCACAATGTTGTTTCTTATCAATATTTGTGTTCCAAAATTTGATCTTGATTCAGAAGTTGCTTGGATGAACTATGTGCTGTCAACATCAGCTCAGTAGCTCACAAATTCTTACTTTCTTGCTATCCAGGAACGTACAGAACAATCTATTCTCTGGACCTATACCTGCAAAATTGATGAGTATTCCAAAATTTCAGGTGCTGTGGGTTTTTCTGCCTTTCTTTTATATATGTTGATTCTTCTTTTAACATGGATTTAATTCTGTCGTGTCTGCCGAATCCTGCAACTAGTGATATTAGTGCTTCCCTTACAGCCTCTTTTAAATAAGTACAGAACTTGACATTATTGATCTTTTCCCGTTAAACTCGCCTGTAGCTAGAGCGTTGTGGAATATGGTATTTTTATTATTTGGGCTTCATTAGGTTCTGCCAAGAGGCGTGGTGGAACTTCTAGCTAACTGGTCAAGCAAATTTAATAGATGTAAATCTTTGGTGATTTGGAGTTTGATCCCTCATTGCCTTTTGTGGGGTATTTGGCAGGAGCATAAAAAGCCAGACCAGACTGGCCGGTTCAACCGGTTCAACCGAGAACCGGCCTTCAATCTGGTCCGGTTATGGTATAAAACCGAAAATAGCTTTAAAACTGGTAAATAGTAAAAACCAACCGATTCAACCAGAAAACTGGGAACCGGCGTGGTCGAACTGGTTATGACCGGTTGGGTTGAAAACTTAAAAACTAGGTTCCCGTTCCACCAACACGCCATTTTTCCCCCTTTTTGGTACTTATAGGCTCAGCCATTGATGAAGCTTCAACCTCAGACATTGAGATCGCACCACTATTTGTTCTTACTCTTCTTTTCAGTCTCGCTCGTGTTGTCTCTCTGCATTTTTTCCGACTGCTGTTTCTTCATTTTCTCTTTCCCTGCGTTTTTTTGATTTGTTGTTTCTGCAGTTTTCTCCTTTGAACTCTAGTTTAGAGTGTTCTGGTGTCTTTAAAGATGACTGACAACTTGCATTCTGTCAAACACTAAATACATGCTGTCAACCACTCATTTTTAAATTCATTGGGTATAATCAATTTTTGAATGGGTTGTCTCTGCACTCTTCTAGGTTTTGTTTATTCTTTATTTTTAAAATTTGACTAACACATGCTGTCAAGTGTCAACTGTCAACCACTCCTTTTAAAATTTTATTGGGCTTTGTAGTTTGTACTTTATTTAATCATTTTTTTAATTCTTTATCCGGCCACTCCTCTAGCTTTTGTTTATTTTTTATTTTAAAATTTTTCTTAAATAGTTGAATATTCAAATGGTATTTGGCATATACAATTTATTAGATGGTCAAATGGGCTTAAGCATAACTTGACATAATTTATATCTAAAAATATGTCTAAATATAAAATTTAATGAATTATTTCATTATCGTACCCCCACCGCCTTGTCCTTTTATTTTTCAAAAATTGTTGTACTTCCATGTCCATACTCGTGTCGTATCCTTACTCGTGTCCATGTTGATGCAACTTAGCTTAAAACTACACCGTTTTTTTACTTTTTCCCAACCTAAAACTACGTCGTTTTGGACAGGAACCTAAAAACATAATATTTAAGTTTATTATGTTAATAATGATTGTTTTGTAATGTTATTATATTAAATTATTTAAAAAATGTTATATATTGTATTTTTTTGAAGGAAACATATTTATTACTATTGGTTTGTTAGTTTTAGTGTATTAAAAAATTATTAGTTATTTATATAATTTAAATAAATAATAATTAAATTATTTATGACATCACCGGTTCGACCATCGGTCAAACCCCGGTCCAATAAAAAAACCGGTAATTAGTTTCTTTTCCGGTTCTTTTACCGTACCGGTTTTTAAAACCTTGGGCAGAAGAGGAATGCTTGTACTTTTGAAGGAACTGACAGATCAACCCATGATTTGTGGCCATCTTTCTACCGGACTTTGCTAGAGTGGACTAAAGCTTCAGGTGATTTTTACTCTTAATTCTTTGGCTGATTTGCTTCATAGTTGTAATTTCTATGCACGATAGTTTTGATATTTTGCTGGTTCCTTTGTACACTTTCTGTGTGCTTTGGTTCCTTGTTTTATTACTTTATTTTTCAGTGAAGTTTTATTAGCACCGCTAAGCACTAGTTTAGTAAAATTCCAGACTGCCTAATATCCAAAAAGATACGGAAAAAAAAATAAAGTAATAAAGGCCTACTATTCTTTTTACCTGGAGTGATTGGGAATTTTTTGGTCTAGTTTCTTGTATCTCTAAACTTTGCTGTGCTAATATTGTGGAGTTTGTGCGTTACTGTGCTGAGAATGGCCAGCAGCTACATGTATATAGAGAACAATCTATTCTTTGGACCTGTACCTGAAAAATTTCTGGGTTTTTCAAATTTCAGGTTCTATGGATTTTTTTTCCTGCCTTTCTTAAAACTCTGGGATGATTTGTTTTCTTAGATATCTAGGATAGTGCAGCCCTCCCACAATCTGGTTCATCTTAATAATTTGGTTGCCTCTTTTTCCGGGCACTACACATCGTTCATATTTGTTAAATTGGAGGTCTAGAAGAAGACCTAGGTTTTCTTGGCTAGATTTCAACCTGATCTAGTTTATCTGATATCTGGGTGCTTGGTGTTTCTCCAATTGGTCTAAGATATAGTATAATCTAAGAGATGTTCTTCTAGATTCAATATATGATGATGATACCTATTCTGGATCTCTTCATCATTAAACAAAGACTAACCATTCTAGGATCTCTAGACAAGATATTTGGGACTACGTTTTCTTTTCCTTTTTCTTATGTCTGACATCATAGTCAATCTGGATTAGGAACATCTGCTAATTGATTAAACTTCTAGAAATATTATTTTTAAGATTATTAAAATTATTAACATGAGTTAGTGACTACTTAAAACGGCTTGGTTTAAGGAAAATCTCATATGTTTCTATTCCTTTTGTCACTACTAGAACTTCTAAATCTAACGTTGGGATCTTTGTGACATCTTCTTTAATCAGCTTGACTACCTTCTGAACATAATCTGTCCCAATTCAAGGGATAAGGTTTTTTTTTGGTTCTTTATGCTTGTTGGTGAGTCCTGCTATTTAGAGCAGCAACATTCTATAAGAAATTGTTAGTAATATTCCAAGAAAAATTTGTAATTATTTCTTGGTTTTGATTTGATCTGGGAATTGTAATAATTTCTTAGTAATATAATCTTAAAATCCAATATTTCCTCTTTCAATATTTAGTCCAAGGAAAAATCTATTTTATTTTGGAAAAGTTGCATCTTTTTTTTACTGAGAATATTCGTCAATTTTCTTCAAACCTCTGGATTACATTCTTGAGGTGTTCTTCGTGTTTTTGAAGAGATTTACTTTCTATTTGGATATCATCTATGTATACTAGAAAAAAATCTTGTTATATATTAAAATTCATCTATGTTACGTTGCAACACTTGTTGTGCTTTCCATTCTACTGAATATGGGTGCATCCTAATCTGCCAAAATTCTTATTTGTAATCAAATCTGCAATTCTTATTTAACTATCTGGAATCTATGACCATTCTTTTCTTTTTTCTAAAAATTTCCACATGATTTTCTGCGAAGAATGGTGGTGAGTTGTGAGGACTCTTAAATGTAGTGGCAGCGCTACAAATATTTATTTAAAATTTTAAAAATTTAGTCTACAAAAATTAGAGTTGGTCCCCCAAATATTTGAGTTAGTCCCCCAAGTATTTGAGTTGATCCAATCGTACTCTTAAAGAAGAATTGGTACTTTATATTTCTCAATTTCATTTTTATTGTAAAATGTGCTCTTGGGTAGACAATTTGGTAATTTATATTGAAAATAAAAATTTTAAGAATAGTATTGATAGAAGATACTAAGTTTTTGTTTGTCTGTATAAGAAATTGTGCGTGTGTATTCTAAGTTTTGATAGATATATGTGGTTGTGCATGTGTGTGGGGTTTGTCGTTAATTTGCTTGAGGAATTCTATTGTACCTGCTTGATTGTAGGCTATCTGATTTCCTTCTATTATTTATTTGGTTCTATCGGGATAATTTCACAAATTTCTTTGCTTTTATCCCTTCTTTCTTTAGGATTTTATCCTAGGCTAGCTTTAACCTATTTCTCAATTCTTGTTTTAGCCTTTTTCTTTTCATTTTCTAGGCTGGCTTCTTCTATAGATATAACTTTTAATTTTGTATCAAGGTGATCTTCTACACTTAAGGTTGTGTCATTCTAGTAAGACCAAATGATAAGTCATAAGAATACCATCACCAATAATGGTATCTTCTTCATATTCTGCTTTGTATAACATAGAATTTTCTTGTTAGGGTTTATCACTAGAAATTCTACTGTCTTGGATTTTTCTGGACATTTCTGAAATTTTCCCCTTTAGAAACTCTTCCTTCTTTAGGTGTTTGCTAACTTTCAATTTTAAAAAAAAGTGTTTGCTAACTTTCTGCTCTGTTGTTCATAACATAGAATTTTCTTGTTAGGGTTTATCAACAAGTAATTCTACTCGTAAATTTTCTGGGCATTCATATTACTATTTGTAAATTTCTAGACTTGATCCACTTTGTACTTCATTAAATATTTAATGTGTGTATCTGTGTAAGTGGGTAGACCATAATGCACCATTGTCAAGTACAATTTTTATCTCGTTTCTCATGTTTATATTTGAAATATCTGACTCCCAAGTGATGGATTGTATTTGGTCTATGTATCTGCATCTGTCCTGAAGTCTAGCAACTAATTATCTTTATCTTTTTGTGGATTTAAGAATCTTAACACTGAGTTGCCAAATTTCCTCATTTGCATCAGCATCTCTCTTCCTTACATGACCCTTAACATTAAATACTTTGGAAGAGTTGATGCCACTGTTGTTAGTATTGTTTCTTTAAAATCCTTATTCAATATGTTCTCCTTTGGGTGGAGAAACTAGCTCACTTGGAGGAGCTTAATTGATGTTAGAAGCCAAGAGCATTATGGTTGAAGGAAGAGGACAACAATAAAGAAAGAGTACAAAAATAAAGAAAGGAAATGATACTAAGTACATAGGAGAGAGCTAAGGAACATAGGGATAGAATCACTCGAGGTGAGTCCCCAAGCCCTAGACCAGTCAAACAGAGTGCCACTGAAAGAGGCCAATAGCTGGTCATCCGAACTTTCCATGTCCTCAAACGTTCTCCTGTTTCGCTCCCTCCAAAGACACCATACCAAGCATAATGGAGCTAAATGCCAAATACTAGACAAATGCTTTCCAAGCCAATTCCATAAACTAAATAGAGTATCTGCAACCGATCTTGGCAAGACCCAAGAAAACCCAAAAGATCTAAACACCAAACTCCACAGCCGATAAGCCTTTCCACAATGTAGTAACAAATGATCCACCGTCTCCCCATTACTACGACACATGATACACCAATCGACAAAATCCAATCCTCTACCCCTCAAATTATCACCTGGAAGGATCCTATCCCATACAGCAGTCCACACAAAGAAGGAAACACGCTGAGGAGTCTTAACCTTCCAAACACCTTTCCAAGAAAAAATACTAGGCAAGGGGCTTCTCAGCTTATTGTAAAACGATCAAACATCAAAGTCCTCATTCTTTGTTAACTTCCATCGCATACGATCTCTGTTCTCTGTAGGAGGTAGATTTGAACCTTAGGTACGGAGAAAATCATCCACACCACCCATTTCCCAATCATTTGGTCTCCGATTAAAATGAAAATCCCAGTTTCTCCGCTCCTCTATCCTCAATCATTGAAGAGAAGAGGCCACCGATGCCTCTTTATTGGATGCAATCCCATACACACTCGGAAAAGTCAATTGAAGTGTAGAATCCCCACACCATTGATCTATCCAAAGCTTCACTCTATCCCCCACCTCTACTTCAAAGCGAATATTCTTGCTAAAGTCCACCCATCCAATGCGGATACTTCTTCATAAGCCACATCCATCCACCCCTTTATCTAGCTGGGAAGTCCATCCCCCCCCCCCAATTCTTCCCCAAACTTGAGAGCTACAATCCTTCTCCAAAGCCTTGTCTCCTCAATCAAAAACCGCCACAACCACTTCCCTAGTAAGGCTTTATTAAAAGCAGTTAATTTTCTTACTCCTAACTCACCATTTTTCAAAGGTGCACACACTTTGTCCCATCCCACCAAATGTAACTTGGAGTCCCCCCACAAGAAATCCCTTTTCAACCTATTGGCCACATGCGTAGGGATGGTAAAAAGAGACAAATAACAAGTGCGGAGATTAGATAATGTGCTTTTAAGCAATGCTAGTTTTCCACCTTTTGACAAATATATCTTCTTCCAACCGGCCAACTTACACTCAATTTTCTCTAAGATAGGATTGCAAACCGAAGGTGACTTGTGGGATGCCCCCAATGGCATACCAAGATAGGTCATAGACAAAGACTCAATCCGGCATCCCAAAATCTTTGCCAGGACATGGACATTAGGAACCTCTCCAATGGGGACCATCTCACTCTTCAGCACATTAACCTTTAAACTTGTCTTGCCTGGAAACAAAGAAGAAGTATTCGAGCATGTAGAACCTTTAAACCTGTCAGATGAACTACTTGTGAGGAAAGAAGTGGTTTGCTTCTGTAGAGGCCCATGCATGGTATACATTCAAGGAAGACCCAAAGTGGAGAGATGCATATATCAGCAATTGATGAAGTTACTAGTAATAATTTTGTTAGGGAGTGTTTTTGGGGTTAGAATAATGGTTAAATGATTAAGTCCACCATTTTCCTAGTAAACATAAGTTTTTGGGACTAGTGGTAATTTATCATAGTATCTGATGATGTACAGAAATCAGTAGGCTGAATGCTCTGGGCTTCAATGGGCTAGTGATTGCTTGGATCGCCTGAAATGAAAGAGACAGAAGACCAAATTGGACTGACCAAAAACCTTCCGATGCTTAAGTTAGTTTTTTCTCTAGGACTCAAGAATTCCCACTTTTTAGGAGTAGTAGAACTTACCTTTACTTGATGTTCATGAGTCCTTATATAGTGGGTTTTTGGAGTGGTTGCTTGCATAGTAATTTCCCTGATATTTGTGGAAGTTTGAAGGTTCAGACTTAACTTCTACAACCGCTATAGAAGTTAGAATATTCAATCTTATATTCTACAACTGCCATTGAAAGTTAAGTACTTAATAGCGATGAACAAGGGCTTGGTAGCACATGGTTTGAATTACAGGTTCTTGTGGATAAGTCTATTTTTGGAAATATCACAAGTGTTCGGCGTCGTCCAAGCATTTTTCCTTGGACGACCCTCATGTCTATGGACGACCTTCTTACGTACACGGAGGAGCGTATCATTTTGGGTTGACCTTTGGCCCTGGACGACTCCTATGGACGAATTGGAGATGGTCCAATTTTTAGTTCCCCATCAGTATCAAAGTGTGTGGTCGTGGAGTTTAAACTTTGTTTCCATTCTACGTCCCATTTAAATATTAAAAATTTCAAGTGTTAGGCCCCACTGGACATCTCCGCATATGAGGGAGAGTTTTAGAATAATTGTTAAATAATTTAATTGACCATTTCCTTATAAGTTTAAGCTTTTACGGTAAGTGATAATTTATCAATAAGATAATGGCAGAGGTATTTGCTAACCATCTCAAACATGTAATTGCCACTTAGTTTTGAGACTTGTCATATATAAAATTTCTGTAGGTCTGGATCAGCTTATTGGAAGGGATTGTGTCTTGCCCAACAATCCTCATGTTTTTGGAGTATGGATTATCAGTTGCATCATTGACTTAAATCCTTAAGTTTTTCTTTTCTGACCACACAGTGGCACAGGTGGGCATATTCACTTTCATTGCATTATTCTTATAATTTCATGAGTGCTTTACATTCTCACTCTTCTTGCAGAATGTGGTCCTCTTGGTGTACTTTTTCACTGGACTCATTCTTATGGTTATCTCATTCATTATGGGGCTTATAAAGATGACATTAAGTCCAAATTCTTTTCTCAAGGTGGTAGACTTTTTCCATTTTAGATGATCGATTTAGGGTGTGGAAGGCATTCATTACGACGGCGTTAACTTCAAACCTATCTATTAATCGCCTACTGAGTTTTGTGATTTAAATTTTAATTTAGATAATGGTGGATCTTGAGACCTTCTATAGGATTAAATTCACCATCACTATTCTGTGCCCTAATGACAGTTAGTGCGACCCTTTTTCTTAATATTGTATTAGCATTTTCATTTATAAATATATGCCCATTGAGGAAGTTGATGGAATTCATTGATGGCCTTTAATTACAAAACAACCTGCTAGTCATCAACACAATTATCAAATTGAAATTTAAGTTTTAAGCCAGCCTTTTTGGGTAAATGGTTATGGAGGTTTATAGAGGAAAGTGAGGAAGTTGTCCTCTTAGATCTCTTACAAAACAGAAATGGTAGGAGGATCAGATTCTCTCATGATGTGTGGTGTGGTGACTGAGCCCTAAAGGAGATGTATCTGGACTTATTTCGATTGTTGTGAATAAGGATGCATCAATGCTTTTCTTTTTTTCTAAAAGGGAGGATGGCCATTTTTTTGGAATTGAAGATTTATTTGTGGTTTTCATGATTGGGGATTGCGGTGTGTGAATATTTAATTGGACACTCTAACATGTTTTTTCATTGGGGGGGGGGGGGGGGGAGTATCATATGAGATGGAGCCTAAATAGCAATAAAGATTTTAGTGTGTAATCATATTATGATTGTTTCAGTCCTGTTAGATTAAATTATTTCGGTTGTTTTAGTTGCACACCTCTTATTAATGGCATTTATCTATAAGAAACTGTAAATTTATATTGATCTATCAAAATTAAAATTAGTATTTCTTTCAAGTACCTTTATTCAGTTTTTAAAAAACTGTAACAATGAAATGTGTCTTGATGGGAGCTTTGCTAATTTTTTTACATCATTTCTCAGAATGAAAGTAATCTTATGCTGTGTGATTCCATGGCAGTTGGCATGATCATCTACCATGGAATCATACTTGATCATTTGGTTTTAATTGGCCATACTTGACAAGTATCCTTTGGTATTTATATAAAAAGATTACAATATGAAAAACATGCTTGAACTAAATGAGTGATCTAAAAATTTAGAAAAAAGCTGTGGTTTTTAGCATGCTGTTGTTGTGTGTTCTCCGCAAATGACTTGGGAAAAACTTTATTTTATTTGTAAGCTTTTTCATTGCCTTCGATATCTTTGGGATAATGCTAAGAATTTAATTTAGTATGCATAAATTTAGTTTTGAATATGCACAGTAGGATGCTACGAGTTTTATGGGACTAAAAAGCATGTCATGCATAATAATGTATTTGCTTAAACTCCTATTTATGTTGAAAGCTTTTGGTTACATATCTTGGTATCAACTAGTTGCTATGAGGCTATTTAATTCGTGTAATGTTTTTCTGCTGAACATTTATGGATGTTACATGCATGTATTTGCGTGTAAGCATTTCTTATATTTTACAGAGATCTAGAAGGGTATCTAGAAGGGACGAAGAATAGATTGAAATGCTTCAGTTCAAGCTGAAGCATACTGAAGAAGGTATAGCTTTTAGTGGAAGGAGGGCAAAGATAACTAGATCTCAAGGGATGAACGTTCAAATATTTGTCAAATAGGAAATTTCAAGGTGGATGTTGCATCTTTTCTTTTTCTGCTTTCATACTTGTTATATATTCCAAGGCGCTTACATGTTTTTGATATTCTTATCAATGAAGAATACTTGGGAACTGGCCTGGGCTTACTTGCAGCAAAACAATTATAGTTCCGCCGAAGAACGTTACAGGTAAGTTTTTCCATTCTCTGAACTTGGCTCATTAGGCTTCTCTGATAAAAATCTAGGCATAAGTCCAACTTATGCAGTTAAGCATAGAAACAAAGTAGTCTTTAAGAACTCTACCATTATCTTAGCTTGGCTAAAGAAGTGAAAGTGTGAAACTGACTTCATAATTATATAATTGCTCATATAATTTACTTGATAATTATATGACTAATGTAGCTTTAAGTCAGAAAAAAATGCATTTAGTAAATATAATTTTAGTGCTTTTGAGACCAACATTTGAACTTTTTTTTGTTTAAACTGAAAACTAAAAACAGGGTAATTTCTAGCCGAATGTCTTGTTTAACTTGTAAATGTCATGGCATTTGAGTACTTCTTTATCTAAATGTCATGGCATCATTGAAGTTCATTAGATGATCATCAATTCTGCACATAATCTTTTTGTGAATTTTTTTTGAAGGATTATCCTCCATTTAAGTGAAGTGCTTCCTTGAAGTTCTTTAGAAGTTCTATATACTATTTGTTTTACAGTTTTTTCATGCTTTGAGAAGCTTTCATTATTGGGTAAAATATCATTTTCGTCCCTCAACTTTGACAAAAGTTCGTTTTTCATCCCTAAACTTTGAAAAGTTTATTTTTCGTCCCTAAACTTTGTAAAATGTTTTACTTTTCATCCTTTTGTCTATATTCGTTTGTTTATGTCCTATGTGGCTTAATAGAGTGATGATGTGGCATCTGACTTAGATTAAACTAACTTATTTTTTAAATTATAAACACGTGTCACCCAATGATTGGCACACATGGATTAAAATTTTCAGTGAGACAAAATTACCCCCACACCCGCTCACAACCCAATTCAAACAGCCCAATTTCAAAATCCCCAAATATCAAACGATGAACCTTAGGTCCCCTAACGCCATAGCCCCACTGGCCCCAATTGGCGACCCTAACCCGCGATGAAGAGTTCAAAGGCAGACTTCCTCTGTTGTTGAAGATAAGTATTGAAGCAACACAAAGAGTTTGAGTGTTCTTGCTATAGACAGAAGAGAAGACTTTCGAATAAGAAAATGAATTTGTCTTCATGGGTTTACTCAAAAATTCTTCACTAGAGTATCTTGTACTGGTAGTGGTGTAGTAAACCTTTATCAAAAACAAGAGAGAGAAGCTGCAATGTTGACGAGAAAGCAGAGGACTTATTCTTATTTTGGATGATGAAATTGATGAAGATAATGACATTGTTGGGTATAAATAAGTAACTAGGAAAACATATTCCAATAGAAAATGTTTCTGGAAGGAGATCATTAAAAGTCAAGATGACGATGATGATGAGGTAATAAGGAGATACATTGATGTTTTAGAGCAAGATGATGTTACAACTATGGCGTTGGGGACCTGGGTTTCATCTTTTCAGATTTGGGGATTTTGGAGACTGGGTTGTTTGGGTGTGAGGGTAATTTTGTCTCACTGAAAATTTTAATCCATCTGTGCCAATCATTGTGTGACACGTGTTTATAATTTAGAAAATAAATTAGTTTAGTCCAAGTCAGATACCATGTCAGCACTCTATTAAGCCACGTAGGACATAAATTAACGGATATAGACAAAAGGATGAAAAGTAGAACATTTTGCAAAGTTTAGGAATGAAAATGATATTTTACCCTTCATTATTTGTACACTTTTAGTAAGATTTAATATTTGGGTTTAAGTGATAGTCTATCAATAATAAAATTTTTTATTTTTGTGTTAAATGTGTTGGGTTGAATCTTACCTCCCTCTCTCCTGTTATTCACCAATTAAAAAAAAAAAAAAAATAGTTTTAAGATTTTTACAATGTATTTATTGTAAGGTGAGTTCAAGATTTGATCATGTTGTGTGTGTGCGCCTGTTCTTGCATTTCTCTATTTCTTCTTGATTTTAAAATGCATATATTTTTGGTGTAAATTACAAAGGTCCCTATAAACGAAATAATAAAAAATGATTTTTCATGCCACATCAATTGCAATGCAAAAACTGATATTTCTTCTTTCCTTAAAGCCCCCTTAACCCGGTAAATTGTGGTGAAAGAAATCAATCTCATACAAGCTCTTTTTTTTTTTTTTTTTTTTAATAGAAGTTCAACTAGCTATGCCTTGTACGGTTTGGTGGAATTTATCTACTCCTAGAAGACTTAGAATTAGACCCAGTATACACCACAAGGTTCCAACCCAGCAATCCTGAATTCATGAACTTTTAAAACAGAACTACGATTAGTTTGTATTAATAACTAATAATACATATTGAGATCACCTGTTGAACTGTAAGAATCATATCCAAACTCCATACCGACTTTAAATTGTTATTTTAAGTCTGTTATATCAAACAAAAAGTTATTAGGCTTAAAATTTATTTCATATTTTTGTAAGTTTGAGTAGTATCATGGATTGAAGAGCAACATATCATAGCCAAACTGATTTACCAGCTTCTTGATTAATATAATGTTGAATTTCTCCTCCCCCCCTCCCCCCAACCCAAAAAAAAAAACGATCGAAATGGACCAAAGCGGACCAAACGGACTGAAGTGCTCCCAAATGACCTGTGGACCAAATGAGACCTAATGGACCAAATGGATCGAATGTGGATAAGTTTTAGCTTTTAGATATTATATAGATATAGATTATTAGTACATAATTACATGGAAAAAGTTGGAATCAATGTAGAAATAGAAATTAATTTTTTTTCTTACATTGCTATGCATGGTATAATCCATCAAAATCACATATATTGACAATTTTGGAGAACGAATTCTTGAGATGCTTATATTCATTATGTCAAGCAACGAATTTGACAATATGATGTATAGTTGAATACACTAACGCTTCTTCCTTTGGTTACTATATTCAATAAAGAAATCCTTCTCAAATTTGATTTGATATTTGTCAAGCGTGATCAAAGACGTTTTTCAATAATTTAGAACACAATGTCATACATGAAAAACAGTATATATAATTTACACAAAATCAAGGTATGTACAAGGAACATAAAATTTATAAACTGAAATCAAAGATATGCTGTCAATGAGCTCAGATTCGAAGTCTACTTTGGCAGACTTTCCCCATTCCGTGGCAAAAAATAAAAAATAAATAACATGCAAATTTTTCTTCTTGGATACATGAAAACATTCACTTATTTATCTAACACCAGCTTTCTATGATGAGGATGTTGCCTGGTTACGTGCACTAAATGCTAGACATTGGTTCTCCCAGTACTGCTTTGCTTGTTGAATTCTCTCTACTCTTTCTCTCTGATGACTCTGCTCCCAGAATTCATGGCAACTATTTAAATAGGCATTGATAGGAATAAGGATCTTTAAAGGGGCCAAAAAGAAGAAGAAGAAGAGCAACATATATTTATTCATCTTTTTTATTGTTTCTAACTTTTTATTAATTTTTTGATTTCTATGTTTTCAATTTACACCCTCACTACCACCCAACCTTGTATGGTAAAATAGATAGGAATATAGAACTCAGAATGATATGAAGCTAAGTTTTCTCAAACAAAAGGATATAACTTGAGTAAAAATAACCCTATAGAAAAATATACCTTTGGCTTAAAAGAATATTGAGCTCATCCAAGCGTACAGCACCATCAAAGACTCCCACCTAAAATCAACACAAAAGAATTTATAGAGTCAATATTTCCAATTGCAGAGGCGCATTACAACTCATCAAATCATGGCCCCATTAAACTTAAGCCTCAAACCCACCCAAAAATTTGAGGATAGCTCAGAAATTCATCCAACTCCCTAATCTGCAATATGGGACTAAGCCCATAGAACCTAAAGATTTTCTTTCCCTTTTTGCTAATAATGAAAAGCTTATTGAATAATCATACAAAAAATTTGATTGGTATGATTTGAATTTAATTAGTACCTCCACAATCCCACCCCATCCTTTTGTTAAGTGCAGGAACAATGGGTGATAAAAAAATTAGGGTAAATTCCAGATAACTACCCCGAGGTTTGGAGAAATACCAAACACATCCAATTCAATAAAAAAGCAACCATTTCAGTCCTTAACACATTAACACCGTTATTATGCCGTTTGTTCACTCCTACCAAAACAAAAGCTGCCAACCTTTTTTCCATTCCCAACTTCCAAGAATGAATGTTCAGGAACCCCGTAACTCATTTGTTCCCTCCATCCTAAATGCATTTAGCCCGCCAGCCTAAATGCATTTTGAAAATGCAAAAGCTTTCTAGTTTTAGTCTATTTTAGTCCAGCTATGGGACCCATTGTTTGATAATAAATTAATGCAATTTTATTCCAAAGAAACTCAATTAAAATGCAAATGGTCTAACAAATCACTTGTGATGAATTGGTTGGATATATACAAGATTCCGAAATCTATATCTATTTATATATTACTAAAATCTGAAGCGTAGCATTTAATATTACTGTACTCACATTGAGCCATACCAGCATCCACGACATTATTATTTTTCTTTCCAATTTTCCTATAATTGTTTTTTAATATTTACTCTTTTTTAATAATTGCACTTTCTCCAACCTTTCTCATGTCTTTACCTTTTCATTTCTCCACTACCCTCAACATTAATATCACTTTTCATCTTTCTTTATTTTGTCTCTTCATCTTTCCATCCCTTACCTTTTCATCTCCCCACTACCCTCAACCTTAATGTCACTATTCATCTTTCCATTCATCTTCTTTTATTTTGTCTATTCATATTCACACCATCTTCTATAAATTTATTATTCTCTCTTCCATTCTTTGAATAGTTTTCCATCATAGAAAGGTTGTTTCTCTCTCTCTCTCTCTCACACACACACACACACACACACACACAAAAATAATTTTTGAGTAATTTTTTTTTCCTGCATCTCTTTTTAAGTTGATAAATTTTTGTATTTGTTATAACTCTACGTTGGGTTGGAACAATTTAGTTGTGTTTTAAGCTTTTTTTTTTTTTTTTTTTGTTCTCTTTGATTGTTAAATATTATACTATTGCGTTATAAAAAAATTAAAAACAATAATATATAAGAATATAATATATATTATTCTATTACATAACATGATTTGGGTAATTTGGTGTTTATTGTTATATATTTTATATTTTTACTTTTTAATCTTTTCATCTTATTTTATTCAATATTTAAACCCAGTCACATCCTCTGTACAATTAAATTATTTATATATATATATATATATATTAATTAAACATATAATATTTTATTTAAATTTAAATAAATTAAATTGTACTCACTTTTTTAACATTTACACTTTCTCCAACCTTTCTCTTTACCTTTACATTTTCATTTCCCCACTACCATCTCTCTTAATATCACTATTCATCTTTCCCTTTATTTTGTTTCTTCTTATTGTTATCCTTTTTGACATTCTCTTTTTATTATATGCATACATTTTTTTCACAAAAAAATTTATTTCTCTCTCTCTCTCTCTCAATTTTTGGTGATATATATATATATATATATATTTTGCATCTTGCGCTAGGTTGAAAAATTTTTGTGTCTTTTAAAACTCTACTTTAGGTTGATGCGATTTAATTGTGTTTTTTTTTTTTTTTTTTTTTTTTTTTTTTTTTTTTTTTCACTTTGGTTGTTAAATTTTATCATATTGCATTGTAAAGAATTAAAGATAGTATATAAGAATGTAATATTATAATATTACATAATATGATTTAAATAATTTGGTATTTATTTAGAGATAATTAATTTGGTGTTTATTGTTATATATTTTATTTTTGCTTTTTTTCTTCTCATATTATTTTATTCAACATTATTATTATTATTGTTGTTGAATTATATTAGATTGTATATTTTTTTAAAATTAATATATTAACTTGAAAGAAAAAGAAAAAGAAAAACTAACTATTAACCAATAATAACTAGAACAATAATATTATCACGCGCAACACGCGGGTTTACGACTAGTATTACTAAAAACTGAAGCGTAGCATTTAATATTACTGCACTCACATTGAGCCACATCAGCATCCACGTCATTATCATTTTTCTTTACAATTTTCCTATAATTGTTTTTTAATATTTACATTTTTTTTAATAATTGCACTTTCTCCAACTTTTCTCATGCCTTTAACTTTTTATCTTCCCACTATCCTCAATCTTAATATCACTTTTCATCTTTTTTTATTTTGTCTCTTCATTTTTCCCTCCCTTACCTTTTCATCTCCCCACTACCCTCAACCTTAATGTCACTATTCATCTTTCCATTCATCTTTCTTTATTTGTCTCTTCATATTCACACCATCTTCTATAAATTTGTTATTCTCTCATCCATTCTTTGCATCTCCCTCTCTCTCTCTCTCTCTCTCTCTCTCTCACACGCGCACACACACACACACAATAATTTTTGGAGTAATTTTTTTCCTGCATCTTTGCTTAAGTTGATAAATTTTTGTATTTGTTATAACTCTATGTTGGGTTGGAATAATTTAGTTTTCTATATTCGATTTAGGGCTTGGAGGAGTTCTTCAATTGTTGGACTGATTGTGGAAGATTTATGGTCTGTGAGTTTTCTGACAACTCGAAGAACAGGTTTTGTTTCGTCTTCAACCCCTTCCCTCCTATTTTTCTTAAACCTTGCTGGCCTATATACACTTTCAAGATATCATTTTTTTGTGATCATTTCTTCAATCTGCTTCTTGGCTACATTGTTAAGCACCATATTTTGGGTGCAAACAGAGGATTTTATTTTCCTTTATGGAACTTAGGATTTTGGGTGCAAACAGCTGAATTCTTGTGAAATTCAGCTGGAGCTGGATTTTAGCCATTTTGAAGATCAACCTTTTGATTAATTGCCAAAGAGAATGCTTGGTGCTGTTTCGCCAAGATATGGTTGGAATGGGGGGTGAGATTAATTTCGACACCTATTTCTTCACTCAGCAAACTATGACTAGTACATATGTGATTTTGGGCCAGCATGTTCTTGATGCTTGAAGGTCCTAGTGTGGAGATAAGCACATGGGTTTGTTTTTCTTGAGATTTGAAGCATGACCATTCGGTTTTTAACTCATTTCTATAACAGTTCTTGATCACAACATGGTTCTGAGCTTCAATTCTTTTGGCTTGGTTCTTGTGGTCAGTTTTATGAGATTGTGACATCAAGCTGTCCTCCACATTGGTATGGTGATTTGGAAAGAGATTATCTTCTTTTCGCTGTGCATTTTCCTGCACTTACTGCATCTGTTGTGAGGCTCACAGGGGCCGGTGATTGCTTGGTTGGTGGGACGCTTGTTTCTCTTTCTGCTACTGTGGATGTTGCACTTTGTTTTTGCTATGGTGGATTACTCAGTTTGCAGCTGGGTTTCATTGGTTTCTGTTGCCATTGATTTTGGCATATCTTCTAAGAATTTGATGCTAGATTTTAGACTTATGGGTTACTACCTCACTGCATTTGAAAGGTTCTGTCAATCCATGTCTAGTACTCTAGGCACTTTACTCTGTTTTGGAGCTATGGTGCTCGTCTATTTTAGAGCCGTGGTGTACATCATATTTTTGGAGCTGTGGGGCTCGCCTTTACGCAGCAAGTTCTGCATTGTTTCTGGTTTTAGTAGCAAGTTCTGCATTGTTTCTGGTTTCTGCAGCAAGTTCTGTGTTGCTTCCGGCTTTGTTTCCGGTTTTGTCATTCTCCATTGATGTGTTGGTTTTTGCCGGCAATACTTCATTGGGTCTATTGTTCTCCAGCCATCGTTGGTGTTTTTGCAGCCATCATTCTAGTTTTCGTCATTGCCCTTTTTCGGCATCTTTTGTCTGTGATCAGTGACGCCTCTCACCATCACCTTCGCCTTGCACTAGATCATGGCATCTTGGAGCTCACATTGAGCCTTTTACTTCGGCGACGGAGAATTTCTTCTTCTTCATCAAGGTTCATATGTGTGTATACTCCATCTTGACTCTTGAGGGGGCCTATTAGAAATTATATTGTAGATTAGTCTTTGTATTTTGTACATTGTATTTTAGTCTACACATTTTCCTTATTTTCCACGTGATTTTTCAATTGCTTAGGAATTGCTACCTATTAAAAAAAAATTAGTTAGGAATTACCAAATTAGTTAGTTTGTTAGTGATATTTTCTTAGGCTACCACTTGTATATATAAGAGTGCTTTGATGTAATTTACACACATTGATAATACAAGAAGTTATTTATTTTACTCTCTATATTTTGACAAGTCCTAAGCCCAAGTTTTAGCTACACGGCTACACCAAACTACAGCATGTATTTAATTATTATGGTTGATGATCAGACATTCAAGGTTCTAATTATGTCTAATTGCAATTTTTTTTTTCTTTTTATTTTTTGTGTAAAACTGAAAAACCCTTATAAAAATTATGTCTTTTTTTTTTTTCCTCTCTTTTTTTTTTTCTTTTTTAATTTTTTGTTGTCTATTCTCTATATGTCTATGTTTTTCTATTTAGAATTTAAAAATGGATGAGACTATGAAGCAATTCCAGGAGGACTTAATTGAGCTTGAAACTGAAGCTGATCATCTTCTTTTAGCTCGCCATCAGGTAATTTTCTCAAACTCACTTCTTCTTCTTCTTCTTTTTTTTCTTTTTTATTTTATTTTATTTTTACGAATCTGTAAATTTAGAACTCAAAATTGAAACATTAATGCTTAAGAACACAAAATTATAAAATTTTGCTGTTATTAGGGAACTGAGAAACAAAATTGCAAAGCTCAACTAAGTCCAATACAAGTTGTTTGGCTTGGTTGAGTTAATAACACTATTTTTTATTTACTTGAGGAAAAAATTATAATTTCTTCTTCTTGTTGTTTGGTTGTTTTTTCCCTCTTTGATTAAAATTATGTTTACCTAAAGAAAGAGGAAGGGAAATGAAAGTAAATTAGAGAAGAAAATAATTCAAAATTCTTCCTTGGAAGTAAACAAAAATTTTCTCTTCAAAATAGGTGAGTTTGGAGAGAAAAATTGGTTGCAAGGTGGGCTATGACTTGTGGAGTTTTGTTTTCCGACCTTTTGGGATGAATAGGGTTTAGTAGAGAAGGTGATTGATTTATTGCTTGGTTGGAGAAAATAGGTGGTAAAATTTCATCAGACATATGGAAAATGGTTCCTTTGAGTTTGATGTGGACCATATGGAGAGAACGCAATAGACATACATTCGAAGATGAGAAGCACACAAGAAATCAGTTGCTTGTGATTTTTTTTTTTTAGTTCCTTATTTGGTTGGTCTCAAGGCATGGGGTTTTACAAATAGGGATTCTATTGTTGTGTTTTTGTAGATAATTTTTTCATTTCTTGTAATTCTTTAGGCTCTTTGTGTTCATTTTACAAGAAGTAGCCTCTTTTTAATTAATTATTATTACCTATTGTTAAAGACAAGAATAAAATAATATAGAGAAGTGATAGCATGTTATGATTCTAGTGTCCCACTTTGGTTAAGTGTAAACTTAACCATGTGTTTATAAGCTCTTGAGCACCCTCCCCTTTCCCCTTGCAAGCCGGTTTTCAAGGGTGAGTTCTACCCATGAGTTTGTAACATTTGGTATCAGAGCCAACCATCACCTCGATAAATTGGGTGTAGCTCAATGAGTATGGGATCAAATGAGTTGCAGCTTTGTGGTCGGATCTTGAAAGGGGCGACTTAGAGGCTGGATTAAAATTATTGATAGTTGAGTGGAGCCACTAAAAAGAGAGAGGGCTACCAACGGGTTAGTGTCGCTAGAGTGAGCCGTCGTGGACGTCGGCTGCGGAGCTGGGTGGTATGTTATAATCCTAGTGTCCCACATTGGTTAAGTGTAAAAGCTCTTGGGCACCCTTCCCTTGCAAGCTGGTTTTTAAGGGTGAGTTCTCCCCATGAGTTTGTAACATAGCAGAATAGAGAGAAAAACACAAGAGATTACATGGTTTGGCCAACAGCCTACATCCACGCGATAAAGACCTAGTGGCTGCATCTTTACTATATACTCAGGTGTTGATTACAATGAACCCTATAAGGGTATATATAGGAGGTAGGGTTCGCCCTACATGGGCTTACAATATATTGGTCCTTTTGGCCATTTTACATTGACATAAACTCAATATCTCCAACACCTATGAAGAAAAATTATTTCTTCTATTTACGTTAAAGGATGCAATATAGCTTTTTATTCTTTTCTTTCTTCTTTTGTGTGCATGTGTATGTGTGATGGATAAATCTTGCTTTCTTTGTGAGAACATGAAAGGTTACTGATTCCTTTGATTTTTTTTTTTGATAATTAAAAAAGATGTATATTCAAAGAGAACCTACCTCATGCATAACGGCATAAGGCAGCACAAAGATTACAAAGAGAGAGAAGAAAAGAAAAACAAAGAGAGAACTAATTACAAAAGAGAGAATTCAGAAATATGGGGAGAGAATCACTAGAGGTGAGTCCCCAAGCCCTAGACCAGTCAAATAGAGAGCCACTAAAAGAGGCAAGCAGCTGGTCATCAGTGCTTTCCATGTCCTCAAACGTCCGCCAATTACACTCCTTCCAAATACATCACATTAAGCACAACGGAGCTAAATTCCAAATGCTAGACGAGTGCTTTCCTAACCAATTCCACCAACCAAAAAGAGTATCTGCAACCGATCTAGGCAAAACCCATGAAATCCCAAAAGATCTAAAAACTAAGCTCCACAGCCGATAAGCCTTTCCACAATGAAGTAACAAATGATCTACCGTCTCCCCATCACAACGACACATAATGCACCAATCAACAAAATTAAACCCTCTACTTCGAAGATTGTCACCTGTAAGAATCTTGTCCCAAACGGCGGTCCAAGTAAAGAAGGAAACATGCCGAGGAGCCTTAACCTTCCAAATACCTTTTCAAGGAAAGAACATAGGCACGGGACCTCGAAGTTTATTATAAAACGAGCGGATATTAAAGTCCCCATTCTTTGATAACTTCCATCTCATACGGTCTCCATTCTCAGTTGGAGGAAGATTAGAACCCAAAGTACGAAGAAAATCATCCACAACCCCCATCTCCCAATCATTTGGTCTCCGAATGAAGCGAACATCCCAGCTTCTCCGATCCTCTATCCCCAACCGCTCTAGACAAGAGGCCACACAAGCTGATTTATTGGAAGCAATCCCGTAAACAGCCGGAAAGGTAAGTTGGAAAGGAGAATCCCCACACCACCTATCCGTCCAAAACTTAACTCGATCCCCCACCCCTACCTCAAACTGAATATTATTGCTAAAAACCTCCCAACCCATCCGGATACTTCTCCACAAACCACACCCATGAACACCTCTACCTAGCTTGGAAGTCCATCCCCCCCACTCCTCCCCGAACTTCAAAGCAATAACCCGTCTCCAAAGCCTTGTCTCCTCAACCCCAAACCGCCATAACCATTTCCCTAGTAAGGCTTTATTAAAAGTAGTTAATTTCCTCACTCCTAACCCACCATTTTCCACAGGAGCACACACCTTATCCCACCTTACCAAATGCGTCTTGGAATCGCCCCACAAAAAAGCCCTTTGCAACTTCTCAATTTTATTGGCCACATGTGTAGGGATAGAAAAAAGAGATAAAAAGTAAGTTGGGAGACTAGATAACGTACTCTTAAGCAACGTCAGTCGACCTCCTTTTGACAGATAAAGTTTCTTCCAACCAGCCAACTTACGCTCTATTTTCTCCAAAATAGGATTCCAAATAGAGGGAGACTTGTAAGACGCCCCCAGCGGCATACCAAGATAGGTCATAGGCAAAGAGCCAATCCTACAACCCAAAATCTCAGCCAAGGCATGGACATTATGAACCTCCCCAATAGGGACCATCTCACTCTTCAAACCATTTACCTTTAATCCTGTCACGGCTTGGAAACAAAGAAGGAGCATCCGAACATGAAGAATTTGCTCCTCATTTGCATCACAAAATAGAACCATATCGTCTGCAAACAAAAGATGAGATACACAAACCCCTTCACCTTGTCTACCATTAGCCCTAAAACCATGAAGTAAACCAGCCTCTACAACTCTTTTTATCATCCTACTAAAAACCTCCATCATAACCAAAAATAACATAGGAGATAGCGGGTCCCCTTGTCTCAATCCCCTTGAGCTTCCAAAAAAATCAGCTGGAGACCCATTAACCAAGACCGAAAATTGAACTGTAGAAATACAAGTACGGATCCACCTACACCACTTCACCCCAAAACCCATTCTCTTTAACAAATCTAGAAGGGCCTCCCAATTCACATGATCATAGGCTTTCTCAAGATCCAGCTTGCAAATAACCCCCGCAATCTTACTCTTCACTCGGCTATCAACACACTCGTTATCAATAAGAACTGAGTCCAGAATCTGTCTGCCGCCCACAAAACTATTTTGAGACTCAGATATGAGCTGGTCCAAAACCTCTTTCAAGCGATTTGCCAAAACCTTAGCCAAGATCTTATAAACACTACCCACCAAGCTAATAGGTCTGAAATCACGAATATTGGAGGCACCATTCTTCTTAGGGATTAAAGCTATGAAAGTTGCATTAAGAGATTTTTCAAACTTACAATGTTGATAAAACTCTTCAAACACAGCTAAGACATCGCTTTCTACAACTCTCCAACAATGATGGAAGAAGGCCATAGAGAAACCATCGGGGCCAGGAGCTTTATCTCCTCCTAGCTCTTTGACAACTCGAAGAATCTCCTCCTTCTCAAACCTCCGTTCTAGCCATTCCCTCTCCAACCCCTCAATCTGATCAAACTCCATGCCTTCCACAAAAGGCCTCCACTCCTCTGTCTCCTTTGATGAAAATGTAGCTGGTTGAAAATGATAGAGTGAGGAATGGGAATAGGGAGGCGCTTACTGCATTGAGGAAGAGGGCTCGGACGACAAAAACTAGTGTTGCATCTGCTTTTGAGTCAATAATGAGACATATTGGGGGTCCCGAATCTAGGCCCTTGGTGAAGGAGGTATGTACCACCTGTGGCGACCATGACTCTAATGAGAGGACATGGATGATGTTCCCTAGGACTGATCTCATTGGTAGGATTCCATTTCATGCTGCTCATACCATCTTGGAGACAGGTTTTTCTCAAACCTTTCTTATTTTATTGCAATTATGTGTTTAAGTTGCTTTTTAATACGATAATTATAAATACACACAAATCATCACATACCAAATGAGGTGATTTATTAAGGAGTTCCTAGGCTTACTAAGTTTTTGAGTATGTTGAGTTGAAGAAATACAAAATTAACATACATCAGAAATGAAACTTCTGTTCTTTCTAGAATTTGTGCTCCTTTTTCATGAGGGTAATTTTATAATATATATATATATATATTATATGCATATGTGGATAAAATGTAAATATATTTTGTGCTAGGTCTCTCTTTCACCCTTAGGAAGCATGACTTTTCTCTTGTGACTATGGATAGTTTATCGAAAATGGCCCAGTCATTCCCTATTCTGAGACCTCTAATGCCTCTAAGGTTGCTAAACTTTATTTCGATGAAATTGTTAAACTATATGGCCTCCCCAAAAACAGTGTCTGATAGAGACATTAGGTTAATGAATTATTTTTAGAAAACTATTTGGCCCATAGAAAGAAAAAAGTTGAAATTCTCTATGGCTTACCATCTTGCAACATATGGCCAGACTGAGGTTGTTAATAAGAACCTTGGGAACATTTCAAGGTGTCTTGGAGGTGAACATGCTAGGACCTTGTACTCTATTCTCCCTACGGCCTGATTTGCATGCAATTCTCTATCAATAGGATCATAGGTATGAGTTCGTTTGAGATTGTGCATAGTTAGAAGGCTAGGAAACCTTTAGGTCTCCTCCCCATGTCCCCTCATGTTTGAGCGTCTGAGTCAACCAAAGCTTTTGGATTGCATGCCCATGACTTGCATCATGACATCAACAATGTATTCAACCGAGTAATAAACAATATAAAATTTAGGTTGATTCTCATCATCGACATTTAGAATTTAACATATCAGATTATGTCATGGTTCATATTAGGCCTGAGCAGTTTCCTTTAGGAATAGTTAGGAAATCACAGTGCTGGACGGCCTGGACCATTTAAGGTGCTGAAGGGTCCATTTAAGGTGCTGAAGCTAATTAGACCAAATGTGTATGTCATTGATATTAACACAACTCTTAACATTATTATTATTATTTTTTTTGATAAGTAACAAAAGTTCATCAATCAAAAAAGAGAATATTTAGGTACACTTGAGGTGTTCTTGAGTAGCAGTACATCAAACTCACAAATTACAAAAATTAAATCAAATAAATTAGAACAGGGAGGAGAAATTTAAGCAGTGCTCTAATCCAGCAAAGAATGAAGGAGAAGGGATTTAATCTTAAGTATAGACTGTTCATTTCCCTCAAAGCACCTCACATTCCATTCTTGCCAAAGGCGCCACATTACACAGTGCGGCACAACCCTCCGGAAGATGATATTTCTATGTGGGGAAAGAGAGGTGAGAAAAGAAAGCAAGAGCGAGAGTAACCCCTTGTTGATGCATCTAGGCAAGTGCCTAGCTCGCGTGTGACTGCACTGCTTTGAGGTTCAAGATTTGTTGATACATGTATGCAAGTATCTGGGGAGCATCAAATATGACTTATATCTTCAGAATTATTTTCCTGCCCAAATATTTGATATTTTTATGAATTATTGGATGGGTTTCATGGGTAACCAAATAGTATCAGTATCTTGGATATGCTGCTAATATAGCTCCGTCATAGGAAAAGAATTCCACCTGAAAGGAGTGGATTCAAGGTAGCGGAAAAATGTTGTGAAGTTGCACTGGAAAGGATTCTTAGGATTCTTTGATAACATTTAGCTGCATTTGTTTATGAACTGGGCAGCTAAAAACTGTTTTCAGTTTGGCAGTAAATCAGTCATTCAGGTGGCTGGACCATGAGAAGGGATAAAGGACAGACTCTTCAAGAATCAAGAGTTATTGAGATAATTAATTCTCCTTATTCTCAAATGGCATCTCCTTCCTTGTACTTCAAGAATCAAGAGTTGTTGAGATAATTAATTCTCCTTATTCTCAGATGGAACCTACTTCCTTGTAAGAGCAAGACTGAGGATGAGGTCATGGGTACAAGACCCAACTTTCTAAATAAAAAAATTATAAATTATCCACATACCTTTTTTTCTTCATTTGTAATCTTACAAGTGGTTCCTTTGTAGAAAATGAAATTAGTTTTTCCATCTAATGATTTATGTTATTGCTTTGGTTACTCAATGCACTGAAAGTGTTTTGATCTTGATAGTCATTATTGTCAAGGAAAAATTTTCTTCATTTAATATATATATATATATATATATAAGATAATTGATATTGTGGATAATCTGGGTCTTGTCCTTGTAATGTAGAGCAAGCACAACTTGACTTTGATGCAAAAAGACTACAGAGCTATATGAAAGAGAAGTCCCTTTTGATTTCAGAAAGAGGTGCCATTGCTGACAGGATCAGTCCAGGTGTACTAAAATCTCTCATAACCCTATCAGACAAACCAAAGTAAGTGGTGATTTTGGAAATATAGTATACCTCATGGCAATAACCTCACCTCTACTCCCCTGTGGAAATTACGCTCTCATTTCTTATCCATCTCACAATTGTTACATTTACATTTACCTGGTACGAAATTATGTAGAGACTAGTTTTTGAATGATTTCTCCTAATGCTGCTCATGACGGTTGCCAAATTGCAGTATTTGACTCCATGTTAGTAATGATAGAAAATTTTAGTAGTTAATGTTCGTTTGATCTACCTTAATCTTCATGGTTACACCTCTTTTTTAGGTCCTACTTTGCGGTTACACTTTTGTTCAGAACACTTGTGCTTGTCAGTGATCAGCATATCATACACACCTGGTCACAGTATTTTTATGACACACACTTGAATGTACCAGCCTTGTTTCTGAAATGCGCAGAAAAAGACAGTGTATCATTACCTATTGTAAATGATACAAGTCAAGTTATACAAAATAATGTGATGGTCCAAATGTGGCCATCAAACATAAGATCTCCATTTCCTTTACATGTGTGCACACCATGATGAATGCTTCTTCACTGTTCTATGGCATAATACATGGAACCATGTTCCCATGTTTCTAGTTAAGACTAGCTAGTATTTAATAATACATGATGAGTGTAAGACCTCTAGCTTTTGTCTTGTTTCCTTTTTGTTTTGTTCCCTATGGCTTTCTTCCTCCCTACTCAAATGAAGTGTTAAAGAGAATAGTTTGGTGTCAGGTTGAGGGACCTTGTAGTTTTATACTTTTTCCTGGAAGTGTGGAAGTTTCGTGGGGACTGAACAAAAGGTTTGCACATATTGCCCTTGTGTTCTTGCTCTGTGGTCCCTTAACAAAAGGTTTCTACAGGTTCTGATTAGCTAGCTGATGGAAACTCTTCCCCTTCTGTTTCTCCTTTTCTTACCATTTTGTTTTACCCTCTTTCACTGTTAGTTTTTTATTGCTATTAATAATCGGTGTGCCTATAGATGGCAAGAAAAGTGATTTTAGGGTCCATTTGGCTAGGTGTTTTCGGAGCCTAAGAGCAAGTTTTGAAAACTCAAAATTTCGTTTTGCAACAACAATCTCTCATAGTTTTTTTACAAATGCCATTTTAAACCCAAAACACTGTTTTGCAACAACTTATACAAATACACCCTTAATACAAGATTTGTAGATGTCCTATGTCAATCTGCATTTTGCACAATAAGCTTGTTATTATTCTTAGTTATAATAATTAGGTGTTGTTCCTTATGTTCCGCTTTTAAAATTCAATCATGTAGCAGTATTTAACTAAAAATGCACTTTCATTCTATAAAAAAAAATCACATGCCTAAATCTTAAGTGGGGAATTTAAGGAGCGATATCTAAGTATTGTACGTAAGTTTTGTCCTATGCATCATCTATGGAATCGAAGCATATTATATATGAGTAATGTTACAACCACAAATTATCTTACAGTATTTTTATTAATTGTTGATATAGTCAGTTCTTATTGGTTCTCATTTGAGCCCATTATTAACGTCACATATTTATTCTGATTAATCGACGTAGGATATAGTTTGCATCCAATATTTTTGTGCAAAAGACAATAACACAGGCACAACACGTGTCTTACAATAACCAAGATGTCGGCCTCATATTTTGTTAGTGCACGTGACATACTGGACTGAAGCTTACCCCTCAATGTGTAGAGATCCCCATAACATTAAAGGAGCGTAGATAGACAAATTGATACCAATGAGGGAAACATACCATCCCCTAATGGTGTGATTCTAGCTAGTAAGATAGTAACCCAAATATAAAATGCTAAAGCTCGAGAGTGTTTAGATTTTACTTTAAATTTCTAAGTTTAAGGGTCTTTAAATTTTAAACCTTGAAATTTCCAAACTTAGATTTTATCTTATGTAGTTATATTTCGTTTGCATTAGTAGTCCTATCAATATATTTTTTCGTTAAGTCATGCATGTTAATTAGTTTGTCAAATAAAATGATGCCACATAATTTTTGTGAAAAAAAAAAACTTAAAATAATTAATATAAAAATGACGTCACATCATTTTATTGGACGAACTATGTACGAGTGGTAAGTTTGTGGTAAGTTCATGTGACACTTATAGAAAATATAGATGAGGGGATACAAATATAAATGAAATATAATTTGAAGGTGTAAAATTTAAATTATGAAACTTCATGGTGTAAAATTTAAAGACCTCCAAACTATAGGGATGTAGGATGTAGTTTGAGTTTTAGCTAACATAATAAAACATAAAAAAAAAAAAAAAAATTAGGACAAAGCAAAGAAACATAATTCCCTTCCTTAGGTAGTTTCATAAGGATGGCGACTTTTTATTGATGCTGGAAGTTTGCTTATGCAATAGACTAATTAAAAGTCATATGCAAAATAAACAAAATGTTATAAATATCATCGAAATTGAATGATAAAATATAAAATATTATTTAAGTTATTAATATGGTAGGACCGTAGGATAATAAAGTAGCTAAATAAATAATGAAATTAAATTTCTTTTTTTAAAAATATTAACTTATAAAAATAGAATATAATCAAAATTGTAATTTGAAATTCTTGTAACTTTGGCAATATAATTTCATATAGAGTAGAAATAGCTTCATTAATTTTTTTTTTGAGTTTTATTTATTCAGAGGCTCTTTTATTTTTTTGGGTAAAAATTAAAAATTTTTACATCCATTATAATTTAGGATTACTACATTTTCCAGTCACAAAAATACTTGAGCGTGCAATGAAAAAATTATTTCACCAACAAAAACACAACACTCATCACACTCCCAAATGTGTTTTTGTGGGTGAAATAATTTATTCATCACATGCCTAGGTATTTTTGTGATTGAAAAATGTAGTAATCTTAAATTATAATGAATATAAATTTTAATCCTTAATGGGCACCTTACGTTACCCGTTAAGGCGTTAACACAACCCAATCAAAAATTTTGGAGACTCTAACACGCGGAAGGCGAATAGACAAGTTTACACCCCCCCCCCCCGGTGAGAAAAAAATTATACACATCTCAATGTATGATTGATTTGAGTATTAGTTTTTACATCATTTGAGAGAGTATTATAGTCATAAAAATGCAATCTTTTTTTTTTATTTATTTATTGGAAAACACGTCTCAGTGTATAAAGGAGAACATGTATTTCCAAACGGCACCATCAGCCTTACCCTAGTGAGTATCTTCATCTGGAAAAAAAAAAAAAAAAAAAAAAAAAAAAAAAAAAAAAAATCTAGATTGTGCCATATTTCATCTCCTGTTTGGGTTTGGCTTATTTCCGGTTTTTTTTTTTTTTTTTTTTTTTTTTTTTTTTTTTTTTTTTTTTAACTTAAATCTTCTTTTATTTTAATGAGAAACTATCACATCACCCATTAACTAAATAATTCACGCTGCCCTTTGAGCCCGGCCTTACCCAACTTCCTCTTAGATTCTACATCAATCATCCGCTGCATTCTTCGCTCTTCTAAGGCTAAAAGCAAACCCGTAACTTGTTCTTCGAAACCCTCAAGAGAGGTCCCAACAGATTTTTGGAAAGCTTTAATTCTATTAGTTACCCAAAGAGACAGCTTGGTGTTAACTACCTCCACCTCACCCCCTAGCTTCTTAGTTACAAGCTTCTCCTTACCCACTGAAAAATCTGTCGCCAATGGTGCCACCTCAAGTGGTTCACCTAAATGTTCCCAATCCAATGATCCCCCATCAGAGTCCCACTCCCCTCCCTTTGCCCCAAAATCAGAGGCAACAGAACCCACAACATCCTCAGACTCAGAAGCCCAACCGACAATAAGACCCTCATTAAAAGGAGAAAACAAGCCTGGAATAACTCCATCCTCTGAATCAGGCTGGTCCATCCCAGGTACAGGGGAACGATACGCAAAGAGCGGAATAACCATCTTCCTCCCATCCCGTAGTACTAGCATCCAATCCTTAGAATTTCCCCATGTTTTACTCAAATCCCCAACAAAATCATTGATTCTAGAGCCCATTCCTACCGTATCGCACATCGAGTTGCTTGAACCCACCTTAAGGAGAGGCACAGGTAGCTCCCTCGAAAGCGACGGAGGTAGTCCAGAATCTAAACCAAAAATAGTGGAAGGAGACTTCGAAAATCCAGACCCAGGACCCACTTGAATCGGCACCGAGAGAGAGGTGCCCACTTCTAAAGTTTCCTCACCAGCAGCAAGAGGCGAAGACCCCAACCCCAAACAAAGACAACCCGAGCCCTTAGGCTGAACTGATGACACACGCGACTAACCCACGGCGTTGCGAGCATTGGAGGACCTCACGAAGGTGCCAGCTTCTGAAATTATCTCACCGGCACAAGGCAGAGGCCCAGCTCCCAAAACAAGACACTCCAAGCCACTTGACTGAGCTGAAGCCACCGTCGATTGATCCATAACGGTGCAAGCGACGGAGGAGATCGCGTTAGAGGACACCACCCCAGGCACTAGATTCTCTGAATCGGAGATATCCGAAGTTGTTGGTACACCTAGTGTTACGTGGAGGTGCTCAGACTTAGACTTAGAGAGCTGAGACCCAGCCTTAAGCCCTAAATCTTAAAAGACCCAGCGTGGGCTTTGGGCTTCCAAGCAGCCTTGGGTAGTGCCCACATCCTTTTAACAGCACAGTTTTAAAACTCTGTGAGTTTTTTATTTCTTTGGGCTTAACACCAACCGGGCCTACCTCCTTAATATCAGAAGAAATTACAACCCACTTCCCTTCAATCCCATGTTCCACATGCAAGGCAATATCTAGGGTCAGAGAAGACTTCACACTAGTATTCTCAGTGCCATTGATGACCGATGTGATCGACGTGACGTCCACCCCCACTTGATCCTTGTCAGTCCTGGAAAAAGCTCCCTAAGAAATCTGCGTTTTCAAATTTTGAAAACCCCCAGCAGACTCCTTTCCTTTATTTACAAAACCTCCATGATTCTGCCTGAGCTTTTCCATCGCCGGTATAAAGGTGGCGCTCTTGTGCTTAACACCAATGAGCTGAATAGATGGATGGATTGACTTTCTCAACTGTGAACCAAAGCCTCTCCAGCCACTCTTCAATTTCCCTTCTGGAATGAAAATGGAGCTCCTCCATCGGCCTTTATCTAATTCAGATATCATCAGAAAGGAACCATGGGCATTGTACCCCAACTGAAGAATAAGAACACAATTACCCTCCCTGACCGTTCTCGCAAACTGACCCGGATTTGGCTTAGATATCAACTCCTCAACGTGAAGCAGAGTTTTCTTAGCACACTCCTTACCCATACAGACAGAATGTATGGAATTCCTACCTCTTTCATGAATACGTAATAAGAAAAACGACCCCCCTTCCTCAATAGCAAACTCAAAAGTTTTTGCTTCAATGAAAGCAAAAGTAGAACCACCCATGGATGTACAGCAAAATCTTTATACAAAACTATAATAAAGGGAGTACCATCCCAGAAATTAGAACTAGAAAAACCTAGTTAAAAACTCAACAAATAAAATTGGATTGTCAAACCTCCTCTTTCATAAACTCCACACTTCATCTTCTCTATCTATCTCTTTCTAGCTTACCTACGCATTTCCTTTCTCTCTTCCCTATTCCAGTTAAGGTGGCTAAGAGGATGGAGAAATTACAAAGAGACTTTCTTTGGTCTGGTTTAGGGGATGATAGTAAAATCCATTTAGTTAATTGGTCTAAGGTTTGTAGGCCAGTTAAGAATGGAGGGTTAGGCATTCGGTGTTTGAGAAGGTTTAATTCTGCTTTATTAGCCAAGTGGTTGTGGCGTTATGGCTTGGAGAATGAAGCCCTTTGGAGAAGGGTCATTGGGGCTAAGTATGGGAATGAGTGGGGTGGTTGGTGCACCAAATCTGTGTCGGGGGCATATGGTGTTTGTTTGTGGAAGTTCATTAGAAGTGGCTGGTTGAATTTCTCCAAGTTCCTTCGGTTTGATGTGGGTGATAGAACTCGTGTGAAATTTTGGGATGATGTGTGGTGTAGGGACCACCCTCTAAAGGAGGCATTCCCAGATCTGTATAATATTAGTAGGACAAGGGAGGCTTCGATCTCTGAGGTTATGTGCTATACAAATGGGAGAGTTTCTTGGGACATTCAGTTTCGTCGTTTAGTGAATGATCAAGAGTCTCTTTCTTTGGATTTGTTTTTGGTCTTAATTTATTCTACTAAGGTGCGGGGTGTTGGAGCTGGCAATCTTTGTTGGATGCCAGCTTGCAGCCGAGGCTTTAAGGTGAGTGGGTATTATCATTCTCTTCCCCCCTCTACTGGCGTCCCCTTTCCTTGGAAAGTGGTGTGGCAATCGAAGGTTCCTCCTCGGGTAGCTTTTTTCTCTTGGACAGCGGCTCTAGGCAAGATTCTAACTATAGATAATCTTTGGAAGAGGCACTTTGTCATTCTTGAGTGGTGTTTTATGTGCAAAGGGTGTTGAAAATCTGTAGATCACCTCCTCCTTCATTGTCCCTTCGCTTATGAGATGTGTAGTATGATCTTTTGCTTGTTTGGTATTTGCTGGGTGATGCCGCAAAGGATAGTGGATTTGTTGAAAAGTTGGTCGGGCAATTTTAGGCAGCATAGTAATTTAGTCATTTGGAGGATTGCGCTGCACTGCTTGATATGGTGTATTTGGCAGAAACGGAATTCCAGAAGTTTTGAGGATTGTGAACGGTCCAATCTTGAGTTTAAGTCTTTTTTCTTTTTTACTCTTCTCGAATGGTGTGTGGTTTTACCTACTTTTTCTTGTATTTCCCTTCTTATGCTGCTTGATTATTGTACTTTGGCTTCTTGATGTTTTTGCCTCTTTCGTACATTTCCTATGTACGGGGCTGTTTCTTTCAATATACTTTAAATGTTACTTATCAAAAAAAAAAAAAATGTGGATATTAAAACTCAATTCCATTTACTATTGTATATTTTAGACAAAATGAGACTTCCAATTAAAAAAGTACTAGAGGTAAGCCAAACTCTTCCTGTTTGCTTTCTCCTCCAAAACTAGGATGAGACGCAAATGTATACTGCTGGCTGTATATCCGGCATACAAGAAATCGATACTGAGGCTCAGTAGGCTGGTAGTACCAGTGGAGGAGAATTTCCCCTTCATGCTCCCTATCACTATTCGCTGTGACTCCTGCTCCGAGTATATTCACCAGGGCACCAAACTCTTTTTCCACAAGGAGGAGGTTATGATGAGGTACCATATTTCTCTCTCTTTCTCTCTCCCTCTCAATCTTTTTGTTTCCTAGATATGCCTTCCTTTGAGATAGGATATACATGATGCTGAGGCGTTTTGCTGTATGCCTCCTGCCCTGTTTTCTTTGACTTCCTTCTCTTCTTGATAGAATACTATAAAACAAAATGTTTCTACCTAGTGTAGTGTGGTGTACCTTTGTTATATCAATCAGACGTGCGCTTGCGCTTTGCACCTAGGCTTTAGGAGGCACTTTGCGCTTAATTGAGATCAACGCTTTTAACAACGCTGAAAGTAACATAGGGAGTTCCGACCTCTTCTGTAGATTTGTAACAAGAAAAATTCACCCTCTTCCTTAACTGAAAACTCAAAAGTTTTGGATTCAATGAAGAAAAACGCAGATCCTCCCATTGAGGTTAGAAGAATAGCAGGAAGCGAAACAAAAACTATGAAAAAACTCAATATCTATGGCTGATTTGAGGTAGCCAAGCCTTGTTTATGACTAATATGAGGTAGCAAGGCCTCTCTTATGTGAACATTCACAATTTATTTATTTTAAAAGACAAAAAAAAAAAAAAATGACTGCCAGACTTTATAAATAAGCTGTCTTTTCTATAAAATGAACAAGTGGCACCTTATATTAAGATTTTTTTTTTTTTTTTTGTTATTGTTTCCTAGTTTTCCCCATGTTCTATCCCCCTACACTTTTCTTCATGCAAGATTTGAAGATCCTATGTTTAGTGAACTGAATTTTTAATGGATGGTTTCTCATTGCAGAAGTATCCAGACTTTGAAATCTACCTGATATGCTTCAATTGTACAAATTGCTCTGCTGAGCTTTGGATTAGGACAGATCCAGAAAACAAAGACTATGTTGTTGAGTCTGGCGCTACCAAAAAGCATGTTGAAGAAGATGATGGTCAGTTAAAAGTTTAGATTTCCTCCCTAATCTTGATATCACAATGGATTCTGATTTCGTCAGTAAATTAAAATTATTCCTTTTACCAGGTTTTCTCTTTGATGATGATTGATCCTGACCAGGACAAGCAAGATCGGAGGTAATGATCATCTCGATCTCTTCCATTTCATTGGTTTTGGTGCTTTTAGTAGTTAGGGTTTTAATTGTTTGAAGTGGTTTTGGATGATGGGTTTTGTATTGGGAACTTGGAAGTAGGCTGGAAATATATTTTTAATTACATTGTACTTTTTATCTTTTGAAATGTTGCTTAATGAATTGCACTGTTGAAACTTCTAGTGAGTTTAGAATGTTATTTTTTGGGAAAAATGTATCTTATACAGTTTGAAAATACAAATTGAATGTTTTTCTTTAGCCTGTGTTTTTCTTTAAAGTTAATGTAAATAGTTGGAGTGAGGAATATAATTTGTTCGATTTGGATTCTAGAGAGAGGATATATGGTAAATTTGTTCAATCTTTCTACGCCAAAAGGCTTTAAGTTGAGAAGCTAATGAATTCTCATTATGCAAGAGCATTGTTTTGAAAGCTAGACCGTTCAAAGAACCATAAAAGTGATGAGAGGTTCAAGTTTTTTAAAGTCGAACCGGAGTTCAACCAAGGTCAAATCTTGACAAAATAAAATATATTTGTTCAATAATATATAATAAATATGATAGTTTGTAACATAAAACTTGACAAAATAAAATTGTCAATTATGTTTCCAGATATGCATTGTTAAAAAAATTGTCAATTATATTTCCAGATATGCATTGTACTCTAGTTTATCAGTTTGTGTTCTGTTATATCTCACCTGCAGATTATTTATTTATTTATTGGGTGTTACATCGTAATACATTCTTTATATTTTGGGGGGAGGAGTTTGGGTGTTGGGTTGGTGCTGTTTTCTTATTCTAAGTTTGTTCCAAGAAATTTGAGGTTGAGATTAATGATTGTTGTTTTTTCAAATCCCATATGGATTTCATGATAGAAATTTTTTTGCTTAGTATGGGCTTTGGTTGTTGATGATGGTCATTCATGTGGGTCGCTAACACAATGATTAAAAACAAAATTGTGTTTTTAAAAATATATGATGGGAGATAAGTTGTTGGGTACTTGGCATATTGTCATTTCGGAATTTAGTGTTGTGAATTTATGCAAATGTTGTTTCAGGCACATGAGTATGTAGTATTACCTCATATACTCAATTATTTTGATTTTGTTATGCAGACGGATAACAAAAAAAATTCTAGCAGCTCCCGCTGAAGTTGTGTCTGTTCTTGTTGTGGGGTTGTGTAGAAAGCTTTGGTTGGAAAGTTTTCTCAACAGAGATGGTCACCAGATAAGGTTTATGTAATCCTTTTTTTTTTTTTTTTTTTCATTCTTATTTTATTTATTGAAGTTATATTACTAAATAAATACATAAAAGTATTATGGATATGTATTTTGGAATGCTGTAGTGTTCTGGATGTTTTTGTATTAAAACCTGGAAGGTAGTAGTATTATGGTTGTGTTATGGAACAATGTCAAGTATTTTGAATGGTTAGGTGTTAGGTGTTGTGTTACGAATGGTTATGTTTAATCATAATAATGTAATACGTGGAAGCATAAGAGTGTTTTTCTCTGTTTGGTCATGAATGCTAATGTAACGTACTTTGAGATAATTTTTTGGATTTTGTTTTATTGATTTGAGTATTTTTCAAACTAGTAACTAACCCGTAAAATAAAAATTACATATATTTATCTAATTGATGGTGAAAATTCGGACTTAAATGTTTCAATGCTCAAACTATCAGTACTATAGTTCCTCATAATTCCAAAACAGCCAAAGAAAAGAAAAGGCAAGCATTCATCACAAAATAACAAATAGCCAACTCAAATTTAGGTTAAATTATATCAACCCTTTTACATATTACAAAATGACTCTCTCAGACGTTTTAAGAAATGACACTTCTCGTGAGATTTGAATAAATATAATCATTTATTTTTTACAAATGGAATATTTTATTAAAAAAATTCTTATTAATTTTTACATGCCTATGGGGGAATATCATACATTCACAAATCTAAAGGGAGGAGAGTATCATTTTTAGTAAGGTAAGCTTTTATTTTTATTTTAAAAGGAATATGCTTTTAATGAAATAAATAGTCTGAGAGGATTTATGTCAAGAGGGTATTTCCTTTTTATTTTTGGTTTTGGGTGAGGGGAAAGAGTGTATAGACTTAAACTTTACATTTATGCAAACCTCAAAGGGGAGTGTAACTTCATGAAACATCTGCATGCAGGGAGTAATTTCGTAAAACCTCGGGAGGGTGTAATTTAATTTACCCAAAAATTTAACAATAGCATGTATCTGACTAATAGTTTTGTAGGATAAATTATCAAGCCCACCATTATATGGTATTCTAATTGCATAACAACCTAGAGAAGCAACCCAACATCACAATAAGGAGCATCTCAAATTTTATTTTTAATATAGGTATTAATTTTAGCAATTTTGTTCTATAAAATTACATTTTGCCACTCTTAATAATATCATTGATTCTTTTAATAGTAATGCTACAGCCACAAACTTTCATACGTCAATTTTACAAATTGTTGAGGTAGAATATATATATATATATATATATATATTTCTAACTCTGTTTGTTCTTATCGACTTATTTGGATAAAGTAACAATGAGTATTGTTTCAATTTTTTTTTTTTTTTAATAAAGTAACAATTTTTCTTTTAGCTTAATTTAAACTTTAATTTCTTTTTTGGTGTGGATAAAGTATTAAATAATAGCTAATATGTATTAACATTTACGTAAAATTAATTTTAAAAAATCTAATTTAGATGAGATCAACACAAAAAAAAGAGGATAAAGTAACCCAAAAAATATATATATTTTTAATAATGACAAATTTTGCAAAAAAATAAATGAAAAATTCAAATCCATGCAAGTTTGAAGAAAAGCATTCAAAATTTGTTTCATGATATTGACAAAAAATAATGTACAAAAAAGAAGAAGAATAAATCATCTTATGAATTTTGAAAACAAACATATTTATTGCACTATTTTAATAAGTTATTACTACACACACACACACAAACACACACACACACACACACACACACACACACACACACACACATATATATATACACATATGCATTTCATAATATCTCGGTTTCACACAATATGAATTTATTATAAAACTTAAAATAAAATATTTATTTATTTTTATTATCTATTCTATTATCTAATTTTAAGTAAATTAATAAAAAAACTATTTACATATGAATTTTGAGGTTTAGACGTTTTCTCATTAATATTATGCATTTAAAACTACTAATACAACCAGGAGTATCATGAGTCTTTTTTTTTTTTTTTTTTCTTGAGCAACAAACACACACACACACACAAGGGAGAGGGAAAAGAGTTTTAACACAAAAGCACACCACAACTCCACTTAAAAGCCATGGTAATTGACATGAGTCTTAGTGGTCCTATTTTGTAGCAAAAAAAAAAAAAAACTGTTTTTATTTTTATATATAATTTTTATTTTGAAAATTTAATTTATAAGTGGATAAAGTAATTTGAATATCAACAGGAGAGTGACCCTATTTTTTAGGTCATGTTTTAGTAGGAGTTAAAGTTGTATTTTTACTAGATTGTCCTTTAATTTTGTCTCTACTTAAACATAAGGGTGTAGGGACATTTTTGAACAAAAAAAAAATAAGGAATGCAAATCCTTTAAATAATAGTATAGAAAATAATTATTTTTAACCCAACAATTTCAACTAAAAAATACTCTTTTTCTCTCCCAAAAACACCCGATGTCTTTTAGAGAAAATTGGCATATAACACCAATTTTCAAACATATTTGTTAGTTAGCACATTTCAAAGCTTATTAGCAAACTAACATCTTGAGGCTCTTAAACCCAAGTTTACTGTAGCAACTCAAGTCTTGGAAACTTGATTTCCATGTGTTGGCAAGTGGAAATCGAGTAGTAAAAACTCGAGTTCCTCAAAACAAAACTAAAAGAACAAAATTCCCGAACAATTTAAACTTCTAATGCGTGAGCTTCGGGTCTCACTCTCAGCTTTAATATCTCACAGGACTACGTAGCATCCTTCTAGGTCTCACCTTCAAATCCTTCACAGGTCTACCCAACAAACATGCCAATCGGAACCTAGAAAACCAAACCCATCAAATGCACCACCAACTCATCCCGATCCCGGTCGCTGCATGGGTTCGCCGCTTGGAGCCTGGGTTTGTTGCTTTGTGTTACTGTTTTGATCTCACTGGGTTTGTTGCTTTGTGATTCTGTTTTTGATCTCTCTAGGTGTTGTGGTTTTTGTTTTGATCTTTGTGTTTTTGTTTTTGTTATAGGGAAATCGAGTGTTAAAGAGTTGAGTTCACATAGAACTCAAGTTTGTGAGACTCGAGTTGCTACAGTGAAATCGAGTCTAAGAAACTCAAGATGTTAATTTGCTAACTAGTTTGAAAATGATGCTAACTAACAAATCTGTTTGAAAATGGGTGTTATATGCCAATTTTCTCTTGGAGGATACGGAGGAGAGAGAATCATGTGGGTAAGGAAAGTGGGCCACTTGGCAGTTTGGAGAAAGCCAATTGGTGTTTCATATCTAATAAATGAGTGACATGTCCCAAAAAAGCCAGCTCAACTTACTCCACTAAACCAAACCAAAAGACAATTTCTTTATATAAAAAGCGCGAATGCCTTTTTGGTTTGTTCTATTGGCACTATAGCTGTAGTGCTTACAATTTTTTTCCCCTTCTCTTCAATCATCGGTTTGTGCTTTTTTTTTTTTTTTTTTTTTTTCCTTTTAAATATTTATATGTGTTGGCATATACATTGTTATATTGACACAACAAATTTTACAATATTGTGAATGCACAAATGCCTAGTAACTACAGTGTCCTTTGGTTTGTTCAATTGACATTGTAGCTACAGTACCTACAGTTTTTTTTCCTTTTCTCTTCAGTCATCGGTTTGTACTTTTTTTTTTTCCTTTTAAATATTTATATGAGCTGGCATATATATTGTTATATTGACACAAGAAATTTCACAATATTTTGACAATTATTGAGGTGTTAATTTTTTATAGGTCGAAGTAAAATAATAAAATATGAGACTTTGACCAACTATAACTGAAAATAAATGTTTTGTGAATATGTTGTAACACTTGTTGTTGTCACAATATTTTCACAATTGTTGAGATCTTATTTTCTTATAGATTAAATAAAAAAATGCTAAATCCGCAACATTTTTCCCATTAATCTCACAACAAATCATAGGTAAGCTACTATCGATGGATAAAAAAGTTATATTAGTTGTGGGTTCATTTTAAAATCAGTAACAACTTATCATCTAGAATTTGTTATGAAAATATTATGGAGATAGCATTTCTATAAAATAAACAATAATATATTAGACCGAAACTTACCCAGTTGCAAATAAAGGTATTGTGAAAATTTTGTGACATTTTGTTGTGTTGCTAGACTTCTTTTTTGGTTTAGTAAAATTTGGTGAGCAAAAAAACACCACGCACAATTTTCTTCTGTTGGTTTTTTGTTTTTGTTTTTTTTTTTTAATGCATAGTTTAAAGTGGTTGTCCCATTAAAAATCAATGAAATTTATCACTTATGATTTATTGTGAAAATGATGTGAATGTAGCATTACCCTAAAAAAAATTATAAAATATCATACCATGGCCCACCGTAGCTAAAATAAAGGTATTGAGAAAATATCATGACATTTATTGTGTTCCTGACTTTTTTTTTTTTTTTTTTTAGCGAATTTGTTGAGCCAAAATTCATAGTTTTACAGATAGTTTTCTTAGGTTAATTTTTTTTTTAACACTTTTTTAAATGTAAAAAACACAGTTTTACCAACAAAAAAGAATTATGGAAAAACGTAATTTTCCCCTTTATGTTTGGGGTAGTTTCATCCCCCCAACTTTAAAGTTAAATAATTTCTACCTTTATATTTTGTAGACAAGTATATAGTCCATGTTATTACTCTCTTAGTTAAACCCTAACAAAATCTTACATTGTGCAATATCTAAAATGCTTCACTAAATCTATTTGTTACCTAAAAAACACTAATTTATTAGTGATTTAAATCTTTTAGATTTATAATTTTATCTAATAGAAACTTCAATGGCATATGTCTTTCGTTATTTTGTTTTTATTTGTTTTCTTTCTTAAAAATGTGTTCATTAAAAATTAAGTAAGTTAAGTATCGAAGTTAGGCTCATAAAATAAAATGATAAAGAAGGAAGTGGACTAGTTATTTTTTGCTGATATGTCTCACACTTGTTGGATTTTGATACCGCTGACGTGATATCATTTGATACCAAATACCTTCTCCTAAGAAATTATCATATTAAATAGATAGTCATATGTTAAATAACTATTATAAATTTAAATACATGGTTTGATACTACTTCAAAAAACAAATCTATCTTAAATTTTCTCACTCAAAGAGCAGCACGTGCAACCCTTACTAGTATATATAAAAAGAGTAAATAGGTTTTCAACAGAAACATTTTGGTTTGTTCAATCATTAAGGCAAAACCGCAAAACTTACCGTTTGACACTTTTATTTTCCTCTGCCTTTTTTTTTTTTCTTTGGTCTTTTTTAAATGCCCAATTTTGACACTTTTGCTCTGGCTTCTTATTATTTTTTGTCTTTTTAAATTTAGGTTTGGTTTGAAACTTTGACTTTGCCTTTTATTTACCATGGTATTTTTTTAATTTTAAAATAATAAAATATTGACATAATAAATTGTCACAATATTTTCTCAATTTTTTAGGTGTAAGTTCCTTATAGGTCAAAATAAAATAATAAAAATATCATACTAGAATCAAATACAGGAAAAAATAAAAGGTCTTGTGAAAATGTTGTGGCATTTTTTTTTTGTATTTCCAGATTTTTTTTTCTATTTTAATGAGCTAAAATTCACTATTTCACACACAATTTTCTTTGGTTAACTTTTCATATTTTTGCTTCTTCTTTTTTTAATATGCCGTTTTAAGTAATAAAAAAACAAAGTTTTTTTAAACAAAAAAAAAAAAAAAAACAAACTAACAAACAAACAAACTTTAGGGAAAAAACACTTTCAATATTTTATGTTTGGGATAGTCCACAATTTCCACCCCCACCCCCCTGCACTTTAAAATCAAGCAATTTTCCCTTTAATCTTTTGGAAACAAGCAAATACCTCATACTTTGCTCTCTCAGTTAAACCCTATTGAAAATTTATGATTCATAAAATATTCCATTGTATAGCATCTAAAATACAACCATGATAAATTTTAATATCCCAAAAAATTTCTTCAAGTATTTTGAGTTTAAGGTGGTAATAATACTTGGAAAGTTGGAATTGTGATATAGGATGTTTTATTTGTTATCTAAAGAATATTGATTTGTTAGATCTAAATCTTCTAGACATATGATTTTTGCTAATGGAAAATTTGATGACATTGCCTTTGTTTTTATATATATATATATATATATATATCTTTTATTGCTTAATATGGGTGTTCATTAAAAGCTAAGTAAGCTAAACATCACACCAATGCTCATAAAATGTAAAGATAAACATGGGAGTATGAATAGAACAAATTTTTTATTGTGAATGATTGCAGTTATTGGATAAAGGGCTTCAATTGTAGCATATAACATCATTCATTGCAAAAAAATTAAATATTGTGATAATATTTAAACAAAACTCAGTTGATTATTATTAGAAGATAATAATATTCGTCACCATTTTCAAAAGTTTTTTAGTAAGTGGATATTGCCTTTAGGAATTAGGTATGAAGAAACTTTTATAGCAAAATAGATGTTCATATGTGAAATAACTATCATAACCTTATGAAATCAAAATTCTTATACAAATGAGATTAACATTATGACATACATATTTTATTTATGGATATCGCCTTTACATAGTTTCATACTTCTTCAAATAAAACTCTCTCTTAATTTTCTCACTTAAGAGGCATGTGTCTTGCACATGTCCCCCATGCTAGTTGTCATGAAAATTTTCGAACGACGCCCCTCTCGCCTTCCCCCCTTCCAAATCTTATTTTTTCTTCTTACAAAAAACCCTTGCTAAACCTTTTCTTCTCTTTTCATTCCTTCCACTGGCTTCTATTTTCGCTGCCACACCTCTGTCCTCCTATTTTCGGCTCCAACCACCACAAAACAATGCCCCACCTCTCCTTTCCTCCAATTTTAACCAACTATAGGTATTTTCTCTCTGGGTAATTTTCTTTCCACAAAATAAACCTACCCCTCTCTCATCCACACAGGTTCCGACCACCTTTAATGTTCTAATAGAATTTTCAAGGACAAAATTGTCTTTTGGCTTAGCTTAAGCTGACTTTTTTTTACAGAGGTGTGGGTTAAGAGCTCACAGATTTGAAAAACGTATTTGGGTTCAACGAAAGTCTACGAGTAGGGGGTTACCTCATTGAACCCAAACACGTTCTTAAGATCTGTGGACTCTTGAAACATCTAGTGAGTTCCTTTTCTTTGTGTTTTTGTTTATGGTTTCTTGTGTTTGACAAAAGTAAGCAGAAAGCAATAACTCTTTTGCCAAATTGGTTGAGACAAGATCTTTGTTAGGTTCTTGGTTAGGTTATTTTCTTGAGTTGTTGCTATTTGTTTAGTTGAGTTTAATTGGTTAGCAATAACTCGTTTTATTGTTCTTGGGTTTCTGGATTTTGTTGGTTTTTGATGTGGCTTAATGGGTTTTATAGGAGGATAAGCTATGAAGCGCAGGTGCAGATTCGGGTTTGGGTGTGGGTACAAATGCAGGTACCGCATCTGGCAATTTTTGAAAAAGTAGGGTGCAGGTGCAGCAAGATACGTATACTAATAAATTATTCAATATATTTTTATTTACAAATTATTAAATATATATTCATATAATGGTAAACATATACCAATTTAAGAGCAATAATAACTACAAATAATTCAGTAATTTCAATTTAAGTTGTTTAACATACAAGTTATTTGACAAATATATAATAAGTTAATAACTAAATAAGAAATCAACTCAAATTTTTATTTTATTTTATTTTTTTAACATGTATTTCAGCCAGTTTCTCGGCCAATTTCAGTCGTACTCGACGCGACTCGGCTTAAATCGGCGCGACTTGGCCTAAATCAGCGTGAATTGGCCCGAACTAGCGCGACTCGGCCTGAATTGGCCCGAACTGGCGTGAATAGGGAAACGAAAAGAAAAGAATGCGAATCGACGTGTCTAGTGAGAATCGGCGTGTCACTAAGTGTCTGGTGCGGTGCGACAACCCTGGAGCCACACCCATACTTTCTAGCTCATAAACAAGAAACAGATTGTGTTGGCCTTCAAAAAATCCAATCAGCAAGACCAAGTTTGGGTGGTGAAGCATTCCTAAATACAAATACAAATTTTCAGCCTAACATTAAAAGCAAAACAAAGCAAGCAAAAAAAATATAAATGAGAAACTTGAAGTAAAAAAAGAAAATGAAAACCGGTCCAGAATGGTAAAAAGTAGCTCTTTTTTGCTACCTCATATAGCTGGACATCTCAAGTGTTCTTAAAGCGTGACCTCTTCATAGCCACATTCTGCACAGGCAGATATTATGAGGGTTGTTCTCTGGAATCATTCCACGAAAAGTGCTTCCAAACCCGCCTCTCTGACCAAGTTGATTTGCAAAGTCATTAGTGTATTGGGCGAGTTCTTCAACACTGAAACGGACAAGCTCTGCATTTTGATTCGTTGTGGTGTTATGTGATTGTGATTTTCAGATAGGACGGTAGAAAAAGAAAGAGAGAGTTTTCTCTGTTTTCTTTCTTTCTTTCTCTACAGACTATGGGAACGTTGTAAGCCTTACTTGGCAAAATTCCACCATCAGTGGTTTGACCCTCTGCGGAATCCTACCAATTCATATCGTGCAACCACAGAATAGTATTACTTCTATGTTTGTTCCTTAGTCAGAATAGTCATTTTACACCTTACTTGATACAATCACATTTATACAACTCATAGTACACACTCCTCTGTCTTTAGACCTATTCACATACTATCATTTGCCTTAATATTTTTTTTTTTTGTTTTTTTTTTGTTGTTGAGAAAAGCCTTAATTTAATTAATCTTTTTTTTTTTTGGATACAAGATAGAATTTCTAATTTAGCCTAATCTCAGTAATTTCAATTTAAGTTGTTTAACGCACAAATAATTTGACAAAAATATAATAAGTTAATAACTAAATAAGAAATCAACTCAAGTTTTTATTTCATTTTATTTTTTTTTAACATGTATTTCAGCCAGTTTCTAGGCCAATTTCAATCGTACTTGGCGCGACTCGGCCTAAATCGGCGTTGAACTGGCACGACTTGGCTTGAATCGGTGTGACTCAGCCTGAATCAGCCCGAACTAGCGCGAATTAAGAAACGAAAAAAAAAGAACACAAATCGGAGCGTCTAGTGCGAATCGGCGTGTCTTCGAGTGTCTGGTGTGGGTGCGGCAACCCTGGAGCCGCACCCATGCTTTCTAGACAATAAGTTGGTGGCATTGGAAGAAACTATTCAATCAAAAATGGTTGAGCCATTGGAGAGGATTTTGTATCGCTTGAATGCGGTTTGGGGGTATTGTAGAGCACCTAAAGTCAGTCAAGGAAACGCTTGACCTCCGGTTTGTGTTTGAAGAAGTTCAAGTACCATATGTTTCTCTAAGTTTATGGCATTTTATGTTGGGTGCAAGTTCTTAATTATATGGCTAGGAGTAGAATTTAGTGTTTTGCTTTTGTAGAGATGTCACTGTTATGCTAGATATGAAGAAAAAACAAAGTATTGTAGCACAACTATTTCATTTTTCTTTTTCCGGATGTTACATACTTCATTTTACAACTCACATCGAGAAATGAATCAAACTTCTGTAGTGTTCTTGAAGCTTGTAGTCATCCTAAACTCCTAAACATCTATAAATTAAAAACGATAATATATAAGAATATAATATATATTATTCTATTACATAATATGGTTTGGGTAATTTGGTGTTTATTGTTATATATTTTATATTTTTACTTTTTTAATCTTTTCATCTTATTTTATTCAATATTTAAACTCAGTCACATCCTCTGTATAATTAAATTATTTATATATATACATATATATATTTAATTAAACATATAATATTTTATTTAAATTTAAATAAATTAAATTGTACTCACTTTTTTAACATTTACACTTTCTCCAACCTTTCTCTTTCCCTTTACATTTTCATTTCCCCACTACCATCTCTCTTAATATCACTCTTCATCTTTCCTTTATTTTGTTTCTTCTTATTGTTATCCTTTTAGTATAAATTTGGCATTCTCTTTTTTATTATATGCATAAATTTTTTTCACAAAAAAAATTATTTCTCTCTCTTTCTCTCTCAATTTTTGGTGATATATATATATATATATATATTTTTTTTTTTTTTTTTTGCATCTCTACTCTAAGTTGAAAATTTTTTGTGTCTTTTAGAACTCTACTTTAGGTTGATGCGATTTAATTGTGTTTTACTTTTTTTTTTCTTTTTTTACTTTGGTTGTTAAATTTTATCATATTGCATTGTAAAGAATTAAAGATAGTATATAAGAAAGTAATATTATAATATTACATAATATGATTTAAATAATTTGGTATTTATTTAGAGATAATTAATTTGGTGTTTATTGTTATATCTTTTATTTTTACTTTTTTTCTTCTCATATTATTTTATTCAACATTATTATTACTAGCTGCGAACCTGCGCGTTGCTCACGGTAATTATTTTTATGGTAGTTTTTTAAAATTTTTTATACAATTTAAACTAATTTAATAAAGAATAATGTATTTTGCAATTATATTTTTATTTATTATAAGAATAATCATAAATGTAATATAGGAACAATCATAAATCATAAATTCAATAATTTTTCTCATACTAAAATGAAAAAAAATACAATTTTTCACAAAAATTCAAAAGGCAAGTTAACAAAAATATTTATTTTTTAATAAAATTTATTTATAACATTTTGTGAATCATTAAAAAGAATATAAAATTTGAAATTATTCTTTTAGTTTGAAACAAACTTTCTCAAACTAATTTTTTCTGCCTACAATCCAAAACACTGAGAAAAGTAACTAAAAAAATTAATAAAACTTACCTATGATTAATTGGACCAATTAGGAAAACAATTTGTTATTTATAATTTACTAAGGTTATTTTCTTTGTAGAAATTGTAGTTTCGGTCATCCAAAACATATTATCAAATAAACATTTATTAGCAAAACCTAAGAATTAAATTTCTATATATGCATTGTTATAAAATAATAATAATAATAAAAAAAATTAAAATTGCAAAAGATAAAATTTGTCTCTCATCCAATAATTATTGTTTAGCCAACCTTTGCTTTTTTCTAAATAAATGGCACTGTAGAGTATTTCTAATATAATTATTAAGAGTACTTTGTCTACCACAAAGGAATTAAAAATAAAGAAAAATTATTAAGGTCTCATAGTTTAACATCTAAATTGAGCACAATAAAAATCATACTATCAAATTACAATAACTATCAAATTAAATTATCCAAATCATGCTATGTAGTAAGATAATATTATACATTTATATTTAATCCTTTATAATGCAATAGGATAACATTTAACAATCAAGAGAGAGAAAAAAAAACAATTAAAAAAAAACTAAATCACATTAACCTAAACTAGATTAAAGAATATAAAGAATTATCAACCTAAACTGAAGATGCAAGAAAAATAAAAAATAAAAATCCACCCAAAAATTGAGAGAGAGAGAGAGAGAGAGAGAGAGAGAGAGAGAGAACCTTTTTTTTTTAAGGGAAAACTATGCATAGAATGAAATAGATAGTGACAAATTTATAGTAAGAGGGTGTGAATAAGAAGAGACAAAAATAGAAGAAGGTGAAGGGAAAGATAAATAATGATATTAATATAGAGGGTAGTGGGGAGATGAGAAGGTGAGGGAAGAAGAAATGTTGGAGAAGTAGTGGGAAGATGAAAAGCTATGGGAGGGAGAAAGGTTGGAGAAGTATAAATATGAAATAAAAAAAATATTAAAATAATTGTAAGAAAATGGGGAAAAAAAAAAAATGACGTGGACGCTGACATGGCTCAACGTGAGCGCAACAACATTAAACGCTACGCTTCAGCTTTTAGTAATATATAGATATAGATTATTGTTGTTGAATTATATTAGACTATATATTTTTTTTAAAGTCAATATATTAACTTGAAAGAAAAAGAAAAACCAACTATTAACCAATAATAACTAAAATAATAATATTATCACGCGCAACGCGCAAGTCTACAACTATTTCTATATAAATCATAAAGCAGACTTCTATTTTATGGGATTACATATGTACTATATTTGATGAAGTTGTTGTAAACATGTGTACTATATTTCCTTGATAGCGGTAATATATGAGATGTCCAATTGATTTGCCGTGTACTTTTTGTGAGAAGAGGATTCTTCAATCAATCCCATGATATTTGCATAGCCTCTAATATTTGAAATATTTTTGTTACCTGATATATCAACACTCCTAATGTGGGTATTCCTTGATAGGGATAATCTATGAGATGTCCAATTGATTAGCCGTGAACTTTGTGTGAGAAGAGGATTCTTCAATCAATCCCATGATATTTGCATAGCCTTTAATATATGAAATATTTTTGTTACCTGATATATCAACACTCCTAATGTGGGAATTTTCTTTGATCTAGGAATTTTCCTTAACAACAACACCTCTTACATATAGATAGGATAATTCATGATTGTACAACCATGTCAATTGGTTAAATAATGTTATGCATAAGATAATCCACTTTCACATTCCTATGATGAAAACACTGACAAAAAAAAAAAAAACTGTTTTCACAAAATTAATAAGTAACAAGTATAGACAAAAAATTTAAGTTCATAATAAATATTCATTGACAGCATTGTCAAAGTTATATATATCATTAGTTACATTCACAACATTGTACCATCTATTAGTTACAAAAGCTTACACTAATAACTATTTAATACATGACATAAAAAGCAAACCAAAAAGGCAAAAACTGCTCAAGACCCACCAAATCCGCTGTGTATGTAAGTTGTTCACATTATGTCCACTTTGCTGTACTTCACTTAACAAAAACTATCTGCACAAAGTTGTCCACTATGATGTCAATTTGCTTTGCAAAAAAAGAAAACACACCATCCAAACCAACACTGACAGCCACCAAAACAACAACAAAAATAATTGTCCAAAAATGGTTCCAAATTCCATCAACTTCAAAAGGCAACATAATCACTTCCACTAGGCTCATCATTAGCCAATGGAGTAAACTCATTCATACCAGTAGTAGCACCATTTTCACTTTGTTGTGTAGTAGCATCCAAACCATCCTCAACAACATTTTCAACAGTATTATTCATCACATTAGCACATGCCCCTACACCAGAGCTTTCCTCAGTCCTTGTTTCCTACAAAATTAAGAGAGAATTAGAAACTCAAATACCAAAACATATACAACTACAATTAAAAGAAATAAAATTACTATTTACAACCTTGGTACCCCTTTTACTGCCAACAGTTGAATCTCTTTGACAGGTGCGTTTGTTATGACCAAACCTTTTACAAGTTTGACATTTTATAGTATTTGACCTCCTAGCAACATTCAAACCTAATGAAGAAGTGGAGCCTCCTATCCAGGCAACCTACGAAGGATAGGAGGCTCCACTTCTTCATCAGCATTAGTATCATTCAAATTAGGTAAGAGATGAATGATTTCACCATATGCTTTCAAGTAGGTGAACCTTGTCAAGTATTCATCACAATAAGTTTCTACATTTGCCCTTTTATGCACAATACATGCTACTGCATGCTTGCATTGCAGCCCACTTATCTTCCAATAACCATAAGCACATGTCTTCACAATCAAATTCACTACAAATGTAGTAAAACCATCAACAACCTGGTACTCATCATCACTAGTTGCTATTACCTTGCAGAACCTCGAATCTTGTTGGATAAAGTCCAATGTTTTCTTTATCTTAGGAGTAACCAAAGAATCTGATGTATTGGCCTTCTCAAACCTTTTATTTAGTCTTCCCATAATCTTGATCCGGATTTCATCTAACATGGTAAGAGCTGGTTTAGCTCTAAGGTCTCCAACCCATTGATTAAATGATTCCGTCATGTTATTAGTTACATGGTCGATCTTAATTCTTGGATCATATGCATGTCTAGCCCACATTTCCTTGGGCTTACTCATCAACCAATCATAGGCTGCCTTATTGTTTGCTCTTATACGCTGCATAGCATTGTTAAACAAAAACTCATTATAAGCTTTTGCAGCAATCCAAAAATTTATCTTAAGCATGAGGCTTGGAAATTTAACCTTGAAATTACTGTATATGTGCGTACAACATAGCCTATGACTTGCTCCAGGGAAGACTTGAGCTACTGCATCAGTTAAACCCTAAGAAACCATAATGACAAAGAAATGATTAACAATTTAGCTTTGAAAAATGCAATTCTTAAAAATAGAATATGTTCATAGAACAAACCTACAATGCATATCTAAAATTACTAACTCTTAAAAAATAAAACAGCTTTACAGAATAACACTTAACTAGATTACCATGTGGCAAATGCTAGCATTAAACTATGATAGATTAAACAAAGGAAAAAAAAATAAAGACTATATCAAAATAATCAATGTTCAAATCACTATATAAAATAAAGATTATACCAAATAAACACTTCTAGCATATTTGATGCATTTGACATCCTTAAACAGAAGGAAAAAAAAAAAACTTAGGGATTTAAAAATTGACACATTAAATTAAAGTATTAAAATAATCATCTACATACCTTTTGCTGATCAGACATAATACAAAGTGGTTTATCAGTCATGCTAACCAATGCAACATCTAAATGGTGCAAGAAAAATAGCCAACTATCCTTGCATTCAACCTCTACAATAGCAATTGCAACTGGAAATAAGCCATTATTGCCATCAAGAGAAATGACAGCAAGTAGAACACCCCCAAATGGCCCCTTGAGGTGGCAACCATCAATTCCTAAGAATGGCCTGCAACCATTGATAAAGCCTTTCTTCATAGCATCAAAGCATAAAAAGAACCTCTTCAAGGTAGGATTCATTGCAATGTCAGGTCTCTCATACTGAATCTTTGCTATACTGGCAGGGTTGGTTTCCAAGACCACTTTAGCATATGCTGGTATTTTTTTATAAGACCTAGCATGGTTGCCATAGTCCTCTTCTCTAGCTTTTCTCTTTGCTCGATATAACCTCATTTGGCTTACTTGAATTCCAAACTTCTCAAGCAGCTCTTGTTGCATACTAGAATACCTCAAGTCAGGGTCTGCATAAAGTTTGCTTCTTAATTTCCTAGCAATCCAAGTGGAGGTTGCATTTGAATTTTTGGAGGTCCTAATACATGTGTGTTGTGAAACATAGGTTTTGATCCTAAATGTAATCTCATCGGGTGTTATAGTAGCATGAATCCGCCATAGACATCCATCACTAGCACAATGTGCAGTCACTGTAGCTTTATCATTCTTCACCCTAACAAGTTCAAATCCTTCTTGAATTGCAAAATCTCTTAACGCTTCCCTAAACTCATTCACATTAGTAAATACCATGCCATTTTCTAGCCTTATTGAACTTTCTTCTACAATGAACCGTCTTCCTTGAATAGCCCTATCCACATGAATTTGCTCTATGTCAACATCAGAATTAGGCCCATCCTCATGAACTTCTTTAGAGCCATAGTCTGAGAGGCCATCATCCTCGCCTTCAGAATTTTTCTCAACCACAAACCCATCTACTTCATACTTACTATCACTGTCAATTTCTTCTTCACTTGCTACTTGCCACTCTTCATCAGAAACATTAATTTATAATTCTTCTTCAGAATATTCAGAATCTACACCCATAGGAACAAGAATATAAAGATCCTCAGGAACACTAGCCAATGCCAATAGCATTTCATTAGTAAAATCAGGATCTTCAGATAAAGAAGTTGTACCAACTATAACTTGTTCTTGGCTGGGTTGAAAAGTAGTGCACTGAGGATCATTAAGTGCAAATGAAACATGAATGTGAATTTTACGACACCCTTCATCTTCATATGCATCAAACATACGTTGCATATCAATATCATTATTCACATTCATGATGTCCATTGAATTTGGTATTTCACACTTGATGTTGATGTCTGCACTTATGTTTGCAGGCATGTCCACAAGTGCAGTCTCTAATACATCTTGACACATATCCATATACAAATACTGATTCCTATCAACATCGTGAATGATAGATGTTGTTGGACCATGATGGACAAGCAAAGAAAACAGAGTTGGTGTTGCTGCCATAGATATCTATAAAACAAAATTTGAAAAAAAAAATCAGTAACTAAGATACAAAGTGGCCTTGAACACGCTGGGTTTCTTGGCATAAATTAAACTTAAAAAGGAAAAAAAGAAAACAATAAAAGACTCTATAATTGTTACATGCATAACATTTAGATATTTTGCGTAATTTAGGATCATAATAATTTGTTGCACGCTATTAGGATTTATTGCATTTGTATTTGCAGTTTAGTAGGATAAGGGAATATGTTAGTCATTAGATTGTATTTATTGAGGATATTTCAAAATCAAATTTATTGACCATTAATCAAGCACACGTGAATCAAAGGATCCATAAATCAAGCAACTACACCAAGTCTAGCAGCCAAAGTCAAATATGTGCTAGATAAAAGAAATACTTAAATGATATCATTTAGAATATCATTTCATCTAAATGGTATTCATGATGAATAAACTTTGATTTCGAAATATCCTCAATAGGATTGTAACGGCTAGTGGAGATCTTTGATTTTTTATTAAGATAAGTTGTTCCTAAAATGCAGTAGTAATAGTTTATTGGAATAAAATCATTAGAAAAACCATTTATGTAAAAAAATCTGTTAAGGTCAAGAATTCCTTAGTTATCCTAATTTCTTTTTAGTGTTTATTCTTTAATTTCCGTAAAGATCAAGTTCTTTACATTAAGCAAAAGAGCCAAGTTGCTAAAAGAAGAACCTACAAAAGAAACCAGAACAAAGAAACCAGAACAAAAACTAAATCAACTATTTCTCAAGCAATTAATACTTCTTCCATTACAAGAAGTTTACCTATATTTTGATATCAAGAACTAATTTGTACCTTTCTTCGGATTAAAACTTGAACAGCAGCCCTCTTTGTCTTTGCTCAGTCCGAAATTTTTTTTTTTTTTTGAGTAAGAGTTGAATGATGAAAACGTTTGCTCTTCAAGATACTAACAGAAGCCCTCTAGTTTATATTAAGAGCCCTTTGTTGCTCTTGGGAAGAGCAAAAATGATGAAAACGCGTTGGACTCAAATGAGATGGCTTTGGCCTGGCGGGAACAGCTGGTGTCTGAACTTGTTGCCTTGGAAATGAAAAAAAAAAATCTGTGCAAATCTTGTTTTGTGTAATGAACAAACAGCATGATAACGGTGTTAGTGTTAAGGACTACAATGGTTGCTTTTTAATTGTCTTGGATGTGTTTGGTATTACTCCAAACCTCAGGGTAGTTATCTGGAATTTACCCAAGAAATTAACATACCTCTCGGCATAGAGGGCATTTTCCTTTTGCCTCTGTGCCTTGAGTCCATCTATGATAGTCACTGACGCAGCTGAGCAAACACACATGTAGCAGAATATATGGCCACAAGTGAGGGAAACTGGATCAAAGACTGTCTCCTTTTGGAAAATTAAAATACAATAAACCGATAGAGTAGTAAACGCTTTATGTATTTATTTTGATCAAATATGCTTCATAATACTATAGGCGAGAGTTGATTCTTGGCACTGATAAGGAATCATGACTTCCGTGAATGGGAACTTACCAAGCATATAGAACAGGTCAAGTCAATATCAAGTTTGATGACGGATTCAAAGATTTCACAAGTGAGTGATGGTTTGCCTTCATTAAATATGAGGTTGCAGCCTTAAAATGCCGGTGCCTTCTCTGACTTGACCTTGCTATCCCTTGAGTTGATGAGGAAAGCCATAAGCTCACAGAGCCAGGGACTCTGAAGAATTTCAATACGCATTCTTTGGGCCTGGGACTTGAAGGTCTGTCCTTGCCTAGAGTCATGAATCTGTGATCAACATGAAGATTATACAATGAAAATCAACCACAGCCAGAATGTGTTTCACTTTGCTAAAGTTTCCAAATAGTATGTATTGGCGTTTGGCTCATAATCTTTATTGTCAAAATTTACATTTATAATATCTTCATCTACTCCTCTCTTTCTCCCTAATTAGTTAGCAAAAAAAGAAGGCAAAACTCAAAAGCAGGCCATTGACAGACCTTATCATATTTCTTCAGTATTTTTCGAATTGCAATGGCGTTTATCAATGCAAAAGAGACAAGGTCTTTCCCTTTCTGAATTAAGGCAGTATGGTCGCTCTGTCGGTTGCCTCTTAACCAAAGGAAGTACTTTTGAAAGCCAGAAGCAAGGTGTCGTTTAGCGTGGCAAGGAGGATGAACTTGCCGTTTGGAGAGAACTCAGACGAATCCCAAATCTTACAACTCCCATCGTGACTGGCCGATACAATCAAGGAGCCATCTCGATTGAAATGCACAGACGTAACAGGCATAGAATGAGCCTTGATCGCATGCAAACACTTGCCAGTCTTCACTTCCCAAACACGCACCGTTTCGTCGAAAGACCCAGACACGATCAGATTCGATTGGGGGACATGTCCTTGAGAAGAGAAGGGAAGATGGTTCCGTCGCACACTAGTCTCCAACAAAACCATAGAAACACTAAGTTCTTTCGCCTTATATACATTTTGTACATAAGATCTTGTAAATAAAGGTAACTATGATTCTATCAACATTATATACTATAGTATCATTGCATTGCATTTGATTCCATCCTTTCAATAATATAACTTAGGAAAGAAGAAAATATGACTTTAAAAATGGGAAACTCGATGGTGACTTTGTTTTTTGTTTTCATTTAATATTTAAGTTATTGCATGATTCACTAAAACAATCTTATATTTCAGTTGACAACTACTTCATTCTTGTTCATGGATAGGATGTGTATTGTTTACTGATTTTTTCTTTGGTCTCTAAGGGCATCTAACTAATCCCAGGCGTGTCTCAAGGATTCAGGTATTTATTGCAGATGTGTTGTACAACCAACAATCATGTCATTACCCGTCAGAGTATAGTAAAAAAAATACTCTACAGAGATAATTCTCCATTGCATGAAATGAATTATTTCTTTAAGGGAAAATAAGTGTAATGGGCAATCTTAGAGATATCAATATCATGGCTTAATCTTATTTGTAGTTCAACTATATATCGTTAGTCTAAGATTTAGTCTATTATAAATTCCAATCAGTTCATTGTAAATCACATAACTTAATTGTGATAATGTAAAAATAATGGGCTTTCCCATTTTAATGTACACTTTAAGGCCTAGTTAATTCTCTTCGCTCTAACTCTTTTAACTTCTTTTATTTCTTTTTCATATACTTCTCATACAATTTGTCATATATTAAAGTTATGTCTTGTCTTTTCTAACATGGTATCAAAATTATGTACTATCTTTTCTAATACGTTATCAAAGCCAAGATTGTGTGGTGTTTATTAATAATCCATATCTTTAATCACTAGATCAATGTCGCTCTTTTTATCGCTATTGCCAATCATTACGTAGGCTCATCCTTATCTACTCTGTGTAGTGGACGACGTTAAGGTTCTCTCTCAACATTGTGCCGGCTAGTTTGTAGGCCCATTTTAATTTATTCCATGTTATAGACAACATCCTAACATTCTCATACATGTCTTTCTCACATACGGTATTTTATGACAAGAAGATCTTGGCAATTTCAGTTACATTTACTGAGCATGTGCATCTTTCTTCTACACCTAGTCATTAACCTTCTTTTTTATTATGTGTCCTTAACCATCTTGGCCGATTATTATAAATCATGTTGATTATTGGTAGCCTCCTTTATCAGTTTTCTTTCTGGTCATGTGTCAAAGACCACATTACTCAAACCATATTGACTTTCTTTCTAGTCACACATGCTCAACCATCTTGGATAAGTCCCATGGACCATGCTGATCAGTTGTCTCCACTATCGACTTTCTTTCTGGTCATGCCTCTTTATCATTTTCAGGCTATGTTACTTGAATCACTCTTCTAATTAGTAGTATTTATTGGCTCTCTTTCCAGTCGTATATTTACATCATTTTCATGTAGGGTTCAAGCCCCCATTATCTTGCACAACTTGGTCAACTCCACATCCAATTTAGTCATGATTTCTTTCAATATCTCACTTTCTTTTTAAACTCAAGTTGTCTTCCAACTTTCATCTTGAGTAAATTGAATTTGAGGAGAAAAAAAAACTTAGGTGCTCCGGGAGCAATGCTCCCTCCTCTCACATAAGGGCGGGCCCTATGTGTGGGGCCCACCCTTCATGTGAAAGGAGGGATCATTGCTCTTGAAACATGTAAGAATTATTCTTGAGGAGAATGTTAGAAATATCAAGGGCCAATCCTAGTCAAGGCACAAGTCTATTATCTCTTTTTAATTTAAGTTTATTGTATCTAATACTACTTTAAAATACAAACGAAGTATTTCTAGTTAGTCTTGCTTATAGTGTTATCTAATAATACTTATCGAAGTATTACTAGTAAGTCCAGGATTCAGACTACTATAGATACAATAGATTCATTGTAACCAAAGAGAGAAGAATAAATCAAACAAATAATATATCAACAAACATTTGTATTTCTTTCTTAGATTTACCTGGGCAATGATCCGGGCAGGTTTGGCTGTTATGGAACCCATCAATGTTTTTCTTACACCGAGAGTCTCTCCTGCACTTCTTCATGATCTTTTTCAGCTTCTTGAAGCCAAGTACAGCTGTACAGGGAGCGTTTCCTCTTTGCCCTGCATGTACTGCCTGTGTTCCTCGCAGAACTTCATCCTGACCCCCCCAAAAAAAAAATGATAAACTTCAAATCCTTCTCTAGTTTTTCTCAAGAAAGTTTCTTGTGACTCACGAAGGAAAAAAACTTAGTTATATATAAAGATTGACTTCGATAAGTTATATGATTAAAACGCTTAGTTTTTCTTTAATTTTTTGCATGATGCTGAGGCTTTTGTTTTTGTCGGAATGTGTCAATCTCTCAGTCTATTTATTCTCTCTGCGATGTAAAATATATTTGGATTGTTGTTAAAGAATGTGATAATTAAAGACCTAGGCCCGGTTTAATAGAGTGGTTTAACAACATGTTTTCAGTTTTTGAATAATAGTACACGCATTTCCACACACTTTTTTACCCACACATATTTAAAAAAAAAAAAAAACAAACAACGTTACTAAATGACCCCTAGTTATAATAAGGACAACTCGGGAAGTTCATTGCGAGAATATACAGGTTTGTTTGGGATCCGCTTAATTTGCTAAAACTGAAAACTTTTTGTTGAAAGTATTATAGATAAAGGTAAAAGTTAGCTGAAATAGTATAATGAGACTTATGAAGAGTACAAAAAAATGCAATGGAACCAATAAATAGTAGCAAAAATAAGCTGAATAGTTAAATAAGCTGGCAAATTTCATCCATGTCAAATGCACACTAAGTCAAATCGATTATGGAGAAAATCGTCCCCTTCTAACAAATTACATAGTTTAAACTATGTTTAAATTAAGTCTCAAATCTTTGATTTTGTAAATTAAATTGCTTCAACTTGAGTTCATAATCATTATTCATTTTTTTTTTTTTGGGTAATAACAAAACGGAGTTTGTGGAAACATAAAACTTCCCCCTTGAGTTTATAATCTATATATATATATATATATATATAATAATAATAATAGGTAAAGCAAAAAGAAAATCTAATTAAATTTCAAATTGGAATTCAATTAGAGTCTAATTTTGCGCCATGTGTCTCATCTAATCTAAATTTTAAAATTTTGTGCCAAGTGAGTTAATTTAGTGTAAAAATTGAATTTCAATTAAAATTTAATTTTGTGCCACGTGTCACATTTAATATAAATTTTTAAATTTTGTGCCAAATTAGTTAATTTAGAGTAGAAAATGAGGAGTTCAATATAATAAACCATAAAAAACATAAACAGATAACTAAAAAAAAATTCAAATTTATGAGTCATATATATATATATTAATGGGTAAAGTTTAGAGAATATTGAATTAGAATTTGAAATTACAATTTAATTTTGCGCAATCTGTCTAAATTTATGTGAGAATTACACCATAATTATCTTCTTAACTTTGTGCCATACGTCTACTTAAGTTTTTTAATTTTTATATCAGATGAGTTAATAAATGCAAAATATTAAAAATCTAATATTAATGAATTATAAAATCTTTTTAAAAAAGCAATCACATATACTTAATAAAAATCATCACATTGTTTCTCAAAAAATAAATGAAATAAAAATCACCACATAACAAAAATCACCACACTTTCTATCTTATTAAAAATTAAAAAAAAAAATGATCATAAGTAGCATTAAATATAGGTAGGAATTTTAAAAGTGACTAATTACGTTTACTTTAAAAAAATAATTTGACTAATTATCTATATTTTATGATAAAAATTGTGTTTAATTTTAGATGTATCTATATATATATATATGTATGAATGCATGTGTTACATGCTTTAAAAAAAATTTATTTGACTAATTATTTATATTTTTATATTAATAATTTTGTTTAATTTTAAATGCATCCATGCGTTTGCATGGAGTTACATGCTAGTTTATATATAATATTAGCAATTTAAAATATATATATATATATATATATAGAATATTCTGTAAGGAAAATCAAGTATAAACTTATTTATCATATATATATATATATAGAAACCTAATAATGAGAGAGTATTATGTAATTTATTGCCACACTCCCTAGTAACTTGATTTCATTTTTTTTTTTTAATCCCGAATCCAACTTTTACCATTTTTTTCCCCTAAAAGGTAATCTTCATTTTTTTTATTGATGCATTTTTCAATCACAAAATTACCTAAGGGTGTGATGTGATTTATATTCGAAATTATTTCACCAAAAAAATGTACAAATCATCACATCTTTAGGTATTTTTGTCATTAAAAATCTAGCAACCTTGAATTATTAAAAATGAAAATTATTACCTTGTAGGGAAAAAATAGGAAATTAGACTTGACACACATGTTAATAGGCAAGTTTTAATAGTCCTTCCTCCTTTTAAACAATATCAAAAAGTAATTTTCTTCATTCTATTTTTACAAATATATAATTTTATCATTTTTTATGTTTTTGATTGATATTATTCTTCCATGAAATGGTCATATTCTTCTAACTATTTTTATTGTGTATTATATTTTTCTAATTTCTTTTAGTACAATTAGTATTTTTAAGTTTTAAAGTTATTATTCAAATTCTCAATCTCTTAAGAAGATTATTATGATAACCAAAACTTATCATGTAATTACAATTGATATAACTCAAATAATTAATAGTACTCTTCACCCAAACTTGTATTTTGCCATTCTTCTGTAGGTACATTGAAAGACCGAAATGATCCGAAATGGACTAAATAGACCGAATGGACCAATATAAACCGAATGGACCAATGTGGGTCCAATTGCACCAAATAGATCAACGTGGACTAAATTGACCAAATGGGCCAAATTGGGCCAAAGTAGAACGGATTAACCAAATTGGACTAAAATTGACTTAATAGATTGAATTGGGCTAAATTGATCGAAGTAGACCAAATGGACCCAATTAAACTGAAGTGGAGCAAAGTATACCGAATTAGACCAAAATTGACTGAAGTGAATGAAAGTAGACCAAACTAGACCAAATTGATGAAATTGACCGAAATAGACTGAATGTCGGTTTGTTCTTACCATAGCCAAGATCGTATTTTGATATAAACTCAAATTATTACTTCCAAAATAATCAAGTATTAACTCAAACAAATCAAACCAAGAGAGAGAGAGAGAGAGAGAGAGAGAGAGAGAGAGAGAGAGAGAGAGAGAGAGAGTACCATTTGTAATGGGGAACTAAAAAATTAATACCAAAACATATGAACCCAAAATAGAGTTTTAAAAATCATAATGATTCATCTATATAAAGTAGAGTTGCAAGAAAGAGGAAAAAAATGTAGAGAGAGAATAACCACTTCTCAAGAGAGAAAACGAGTAAGAAAAAAATTTATAGAAAATAATATAAGAATAATAAAAAAATTGTAATAACCACCAAATTATCCAAGTCATGTTAGTGCATTGTTTAAAACATACTTTGGTTTCCATGGCCAATCCGGAACGGCCTCCAAAACGGAATTCCAAACTTTGGTTGCCAAAACACCATCACATAGCCGCCTAGTGCCAGGCAACTATGTGAAGGTGTTCTAGCAAGGTAGCAACACCTTCACTTGTTCCCTCATATTCCTATAAATAGACCCACCTCATTTTAGCAATTTCATGCAAAAAATCCAAAAATTATCTCCCTCTCTCTCTCTCATGAATTTCTTTAGGAATAGTTTTTCTCCCTTTTTCTTTATAAAATCTCTCTCCAAACAAAAATTTCAATCCTCTTTTCCACCATTTTTAAACCTCCAAAACCTTAAGCAAGTGGGTAAGTTTGTAAGAAGTGAGCTAGCCCCAATAAGTTGATTTCATTTGTTTTTTTTATCCCAAATCAAACTTCTACAATTTTTTTTTCTAAAAGGTTTTTGTTTTTTAGATTTCTGCATTTTCCAATCACAAAATTACCTAGGGGTGTGATGTGATTTATATACAAAATTTTTCACTAAAATATGCACAAATCATCACATCCTTGGATAATTTTGTCATTAAAAATCTAGCAAACTTGAATTATAAAAAATGAAAATTATTACCTTGTAGGGAAAAAATGGGAATTTAGACTTAACCCACATGTGATTAAGCAGGTTTTGATAGTCATTCCTCCTCTTAAACAATTTTTTTTTTTTTTTATTCATGAAAAGACAGTTTTTTTTATTGAGAAGACAATATAGAAACATCATGGATAAGAGCTTGTTCCAAAAAACAAGGACACTCTTCTACCTAAGTAGAGAAATCAGCCAAGCCAAAAGCTTGTTTAGCTAACAAAAGGGCAGGCTTATTGCCTTGTCGCCTCACATAAGAGAACACTACATTCCTGAATTCATGACATTCTACTAGCATCCCATAAATCAATGGGGAAACAGAGGAAGGGGCATGTGAACATTCCTTATTGCCTTAAGGAATGTTCACATGCCCCTTCCCCAAGGGCTTGAACAATAACCAACAAATCTCCTTCCAGTACAAAGTCTCTGATTCTAGTTTCCTTAGCAAAAATGATCCCAACTTTGAACGCCTTCACTTCAACCTCAATAGTTCCCAATGGAGCTTGAATCTTCTTACTCAAACCTGCAATAAAATTTTCCACATGATCACGAACTATAACCCCAACATCAACATTCCTTTGACCCAAAAATATTGCAGCATCCACATTATTTTTGTATGATGGAGAGGTAGGTGGAGTCCAATCAATTTCCAGTTGAGGATATTGTTTTGGTGGGATGGAATTTGTAGCCCAATACTCTTCCAGATGGCACTTACACGAATTGACTAACTACAAACCAGATTTCCTTTCCTTTCCATGAAGAACATTATTCCTATTTATCCATAAAGCCCAAGCAATTGCAACAAGAAGACCAGTTTTCTCCATACCCCACTTAGATTCCATCAAAATATTCTATAGAAAATCAAAGAAACTCTGCACAGAATTTAATGTCATTGGGTTACAAGGAGATGAACAGTCCCAGGTTTCTCGAGCTTTTCAACACACCCAAAAAAAATGCAAAAATGACTCAGGTAACTCACCACATTTATCCCAACTCAATCAAGCCATTTTTCTTTCATCCTTTCTGCTTCCCCACCAAAAATTTCTTATCATAGTAGTCAATTCATCACGCAAGAAGTCAGGAATTTTAAAACAACTCATAGTGTAAGTTGAAATAGCCTAAACAACTACTTTAATCACAGCCTCCTTTCCAGCCTTAGAAAGCAACTCTTCTTTCTAACTAGCCAACTTTTTTTAATACCATTAAAAGCATTCTTTTATTTCTACCAACCAAAGAAGGAAGACCCAAATATTTCTCATATTGACGAATAATATGGGCACCAAATCTATTCTTGATTTCCTCTTTAATGTCATCTTCAGTATTTTGACTAAAGAAGAGTGAAGTTTTAGCCCTATTAAACTATTGACCCGAAACCTCTTCATGCACTTTAAAAACACATTGCAGTGAGTTACATTCTTCCAAACTGGCTTTACAAAATATAAGACTGTCATCTGCAAAAAAATAAATGAGAAATATTAGGACCACTACGACAAGCAGCAACACCATGCATATTACCACAATGAACTGATATTTTAATAAAGGCAGACGCTCAGCACAAATCAAAAAATAAATACAGGGACAAAGAATCTCCTTAACGTAAGCCCCTTGAAGGAACAAGACAACCACAAGAGTTTCCACTAATATAAACAGAGTAAGTAACAGAAGAGACACACTGCATCATAAGACCACGCCACCTAGAGCTAAAACCCAACTTCTCCATAATTTTTCCAGGAAAACGCATTCCATCCTATCATAAGTCTTGCTCATGTCTAGCTTCAATGCCATCTCCCCAATTTTACCACTTTTTTTGGTTGATATGGTGCATCATTTCAAAAGCTACTGAGACATTATCAGTTATTAATCTACCATGAACAAAAGCACTCTGACTATCTCTAATAATTGTTGGCAAAATCTTTTTCAATCTATAGACTGGAGTTAACAATCCGCCCAAAAAATTGGAAACAAAAGCTAGGAAAAGTAACAAAAGAGCCTAATTGCAAATCAACACATGCATATGAGCACTATACAGTGGCACATTGCTTATCCTTTTAGACAAAGCAAACAGCTTAGAGAAATTTCGCACATTTTCTCACTAGCCAAACAAGGAAATAGAGAACCCAAATATGCCTTTTAACTAGTAATGCATGCAAGCAGAACATAACAATCAACCAAATATATGATAATGATTACAACAACATAGTGCACACAATGATTATGATATATCGCCTTTCATATTTAAGGAATCACCCAACAGTAAAAATTTAATGTGTAAAATCAAGTCTTAACAGTTGCAAATTTGCAATCATTAGTATTGCATCCAAAACCCACTATCATAGAGGGTCCCACATTCTAAATTGCTACATAGTGAAAAACTAATGTATTTTTTTTGTAAAAACAAAAAAATAAAAAATAAAACCTCAACAAAACAACTATAAAATTGAATCATTCCAGATCTTAAACTTACCTGACAATGTGATATTCTCATCTACCATTCCTATGAACCACAATGAATAAAAGAACTAGAAATTCTGAACTTACCTCTTTGTCAACCAATATCATATCAAGACTGATCAGGTTATGGTCGTTTGCTATGTTAACTGTATCCCACATTTGTAAAACTCTACTTTCACAGTCGAGTTGTCTTTGCCCACTGACTCTGCTTTATATATATATATATATATATATATATATATATATTTGTGTGCGCGCGCGCGTGTGTGTGAGGGGGAGAGAGAGAGAGAGAGAGAGAGAGAGAAATCAATAACCCAGAAGGGTCAATCAAATAGTTAAGGGGGAATTAAGTTCAATTGTAAATAAAATCTAACACAGCAGCAACAAGGTTATCTATATTCAATATAAAATTTTTAAAACACAATAAGGAGAAAAGTACCGATATGAGATTATTGAGTAAACCAAAGAGAATTTTGATCTCAACCCGATGTCACCCTAGCAAAGTCTTTTAACTTGCATCTTAATTCAATAAAGAAACCTTCAAATTTTAGAAAAAGAATATCGATATCTAGAGATAAGAGCATATGGCCTTAGGACCCTATCCAACTTCATTGCCCTAGTAGATATATCAACATAAAATTTTTTAAACATGTGAAATTGGGGTAGCGGAGTCATAAAACCTGAAAATATTCCCCTGCACAGTCCGACAATTAAACACAAGTAGTAAATGATTTAGGCTCACCAATTCGTTTGGGAACAAATCATTTCAGGGGAAGTTACCTGTGCAAGATTCCTTGACCTAATACTCTGCACAAAAGAAAAGTCACCAAAAACTTTCATTATGTAAAGAATAGAATAAGAAGACAGATTTTGAGGGAAAATAACTATAAGATTCGATATTATTTTCACAAAAATACCACAAGTAGGTGTTGTGTCATATCCAAAAGCCCTTGGAGAGGGGGGGGGGGGGGGTTAAGTGTAACACAATTAACCAATTGACACATAAAGCAATACCATACGAGGGGAGAAGAAAACTCACGAGGTTCAGTTTTCTTAGGGGAAACCACCGCGCACACAGGGGGGGGGGGGGGGTTTGAATATCTTTCCCAAATGAATACCTATTCGAAAAGCCCCGTTTGCTACTTGGGAAGGAGACAATATGCACATGGTAGTTTCTATCTAAACCGAAGTAGTTTCAAAATTTTATGTAGTGCATTTAAACTTAATTAGCCTTCAAAAATAACATAGGAAAGTGAGGGTGACTTGTGATACCATAACAACAACAAATCTGTATGTTGTAGGCTCTAGTCCAATGTGAGCACCTATTCAAACAGATTATAAGGGACATTTATCTTTGACATCAAATCAGAAGGGACTAATAGAAATAAAATCTTAACTAACTTGAAGGGCAGCTGAAACAAAGAAGCCATGACTCACCAGCAGGATTTTGAAGGGCAGCTGAAACACAGAATATTGAGGGAATTGTAGATAGATCCAAGGAACCAGCTCTTGCAGTCAATAAAGCTGCATTCTTTTCTGAAGCAGCAAGAGCTTCAGATCCAGTAGATCCATTAGCCCCCATGGACTCCAAGAGCGCCAGATGCAATTACAAAGATAAGTCCACAAAGATAAGTCCAACAGCTTATGGATTCATGCTTTTACAAAAAATTTCAGGGGATCAAAAGCATAAAGAAAATTTGAATCCCACAAATATATATGACATCATAATTAGTTACAAGTAATCAATTTTAGGAATCCCATTAGGCCATGACAGCATTATCAACATCCAACTTGAATGTCAATGTATTACAAAATTGATAGAATATTATAAATGGTATCTATGGCATTTTAAAAAGGAACCAAGACAATACCATTAAAATAAGCTAATTCTTGTAGCGTAGTTTGATACACAATTTTTAAGTACACACACACTGGAAGTGTTATGAAGCATCTATTAGAAATAAAATTTTAGCACAAGAAAAGAGCTCCCCCTACCCCCAACAAAAAAAAAATTATGAACTATGCATTAAAAAAAAAAATCCTTTCTTGCAGGACAAGTGGACAACAATGAGAAGAAAGAAGAATAAGCAAAAGACTATATAAGTGGTTGGAGGTAGACAAAGAGCCAAAACCACTAGGAAACTAAAAGACTCAAGATTATGATGTAATGGGCATTAGAAACCGAAAGCGCAAAAGGTTTTGCTGAAATTTTTTGAACAAATTTGACATCAATTTAGAAGCTTTTGATAAGTAGAAGATAAGAAAGGCACAACTTAGATAAAGACTATCTCAAGATTTGTGTATGTCTACATCAGTAGACCTCAATCTTTGCTCTGTTTTTCGAGTTTCTCCACACCAAAAAAAAATTGTAAAAAAGAAAGAACTCATTCATGTGGATTATTATCCCATTAAAAAAACTACTTAAACCATTGGTTATTTTCTTTAAATAAGTCGTTCAAAATGAAAATCTCTAAATTAATCTTATAGGCCCCAAAGAAAAGAGAGTGAACCAATGAAATACCAGTAAAAGTAAGCAGATTCCAACAAATAATCTTACTAGCACTTCTAGCTTTTCTCATCATCAACACCAACAAATTGGAAGGTTGGCAAATGATTTTGCCTTATTTGTGTTACAGAATTTAACCAAAAAAAAAAAGGTTTATATTCTAACGTAACTAAAAATTTATAAATTGCAAAATCGTCAGATATTCGGTGAAAGACTCATAAAACTCAAAGATACCCTACATGTACAAATTAAATAGATATAATCAATCAATCATAATTAAAACCAACACCACAATAGAGGGGTGTGGTTAACAATGGTTCAATTGGGGATTTGAGGAGAAAGTGATAGGGAGGGAAAGACGCATGCCAAAGACAAAAAATCAAACACAGAAAGAAGGATGTGAAATTTATGCAAAGGTACTTGGAATATCCACCCAAACCAAGACCAATTCACATCAAGTGTAAGACCATCCACAAGCTTACGTGCTTAGTAAGGAAGGAAAACGAAGCTTACCTGAATTCTTATTGGTGCTAATTAAGCCAAAGTAACAGAAGAAACTTTCATCACATACTTATACTCTATTTTTATGCTACAACCAAAGTGGAAAATTCACATTTACAACTAGCCATTTTTAAGTCACTAACAACATCAATTAATATTTGAAAGAGTAAATCATATTGCAGTTGAAACAAGGCAATGCCAAAAGAATTTTATAAATTTAGTGTAAGTTTGGCATGGCTTAATATTGCCAGTTTATTTTACTATTCAGCTTATTTTTGCTACTATTTATGAGTCCCACTACACTTTTTGGCATTATTCATAAGTCTCATTGTACTATTTCAACTAACTTTTACCTTTATCTACAGTACTTTCAGTAAAAAGTTTTCAGTTTTAGCAAAATAAGCGGATCCCAAACAGATCCTTAGTGTAAAAGAAGTTTTCTGTATGCCAAAATGTTCAGAGGTGCAACCCATTAGATAATCCAGTCCTAAATTGGAGCTAGTTAGTAACTATAATTTAAAGCATATCAAAAAAACAAATACCTGGTATAATTGTGGTCCATAATTAACAAACCCAGCAACCAGCAGAGAAACTCCAAAGGGCCTTACACCACTAGCAAGAAAAGTAAAGACTCGCTTCTTCTAATGCTTAGAAAAATATGGTGAAGCTTACTAACCTTAGTTCCATTCCCATAACAAAAGCAACAGTGGTTGCTGCCTTGAAATAAAATAATGAAAAAGTCAAGGACAAGAAAGTCAAATAAATAAATTTCTCAAATTTAATAGACACTAAAAGTGCAGGTTCTAGGAGCATTCAAAAGTTTTACAATTTCAAAAAAAAGAAAAGATATATATATATATATATATTCCCAGAGCTTGTATCCTTTCTTCCTTTTCAAAATCAGTAATTTTGACCAACACACCAAATATTTTGGCTTAGAAAAGATGAATTTATAAATCTCTATACCAGGCAACAACAAAAAAATGCAGTCCCCAACTTTATGCTTTGGCAGGGTCACTTGCTCCATTCTAAGCAAACAAAGCATCACAAAATCTTTAAGGTCCTAGCCAATGAGCTATAGCTTAAATGGCACTTTTGCTTCCAACAATAATTGAAAGGAGTGTGAGGTCATGATTCAAGAACCGTCGAGTGCATGTATAACTACTTACCAATCCAAAAAACAACAAAACTCTAAGGTTTCATTTGTTTTTGGCATAAACTGATATTGTGTTTTCAGGTATTTGGTGTTTCTGTATCTAGGCAGAAAACATTTACACTTCTTTTTTTATAAATCAAAATCATTTACATCTTTAAAAAACATAAACGGTTTTCTGAAGAAAAAAAAAAAAAAAAGACTTGCATTTATTCCTACCATCCTTATCCCTTTCAACTCCATATATTTCCAAACTAAAAAGGCAAAGAAGTGCTCTATGTAGCCAAAAATTCTCCATATATTTCTAAACATAATGTATTCAAGGCAGTCTAAATTTGTGAAGCTTTTATGACTATCAATTGAGATTGTGCACCTTCAACCATAATAACTTCGAATTTCAATTTCAATAACTAGCAGGAATCAGTCAAACTCATTAAACCAAGAGTTGGTACACGTGCAACATTACCTCTAATATAACAATCTCCCTACCTCGATCAAGAAGTCACAACGTAGGATTGTCTGGTTAAAGGACTGGATATTACTTTCTACTTTTCCAAGACATCAAGCAGTAAACCTACAATATTTTCTCAATCTCCCCCAAAACACAAAAAGGAAAAGACTTTCAATACCTGGTTGACAAAAGTTCTTATAGAAAAAATTTTGCAACATCAGTACATAAGCTCATCATTGTCCAAGTAAAACCCAAAAGACATATGACAAAGTAATTTACATCATATGTAAATTCTCCTTCAAAGGTATAACAAAGCCATAAAATTTCACCAAGAAACAAAAACAAACAATAAAGACAAACATAACAGGTCACAATCTACCAAATTTCATGTAAAGCCATACAGAAAAATCTTTTAGATACCAAAACAATAACTAACATTAGTTTTGACATAACTTCAAGAAATGATGAAAATCAAGTATATTAGTTTTAAAATCAAGTCAATAAGAAATGATAACCATAGCAATATTACTTGGTGAACCACTAAGTTGCAAACTTGATAGTGCTGACGGTGTAGAGGACCATTTACATATTGTAGTTGGGAGAAAGAAACCAAAGGAATGAAAGAACTACCTTACCTTCTTTAAAAGGCATTTGAAGCACTCAGAAGATTCAGTTCAACAATAACATGAGCTATATTGAAGCATTTGATGTCCACAACTACAGTCACCAACACAATTAACACTGTTTCGAGTACCTGTATGAAGCAACAAAATCAATATTTAACAATTTCGAAAGTAAAAGAGAAGGAAGATTATGGACAATATCTCTTACACACACCTGAAAGCCCACATCATGATAAAGCAAAAACCCCATGTCAACTCAAATTAAATTACCAAACTCCATAACAAAGCACAAAAGAAACTTCATGAGATAATGGAGAACTTTTTTATCACAATGATGCAGGAAAAACCAAAACTTTGTAACAGGAAATTAAAGAACAGGAAAAAGAGAGATGGATGAACTGGGACTCAGCACCTAGGGTTGGCTAGAGATTTGATGCACGACAAACCAGAATTGTACAACAAGAAAAATATGTAAATAAAGGATTGATAAGAACTGATTAAGCAAAGAAAAAATGGTGAGTGACTGACTAAGAGGGCAGCCATGCCTCTTAGAAGAATTGAAAGGGATTAGAGAAGAATAGGAATATGAACAGTCTGAATTCTCATTGCATGCCTCTTACAATCCATCTCCACACCTTTATATAATTCATGAACACAACTAATTGACTAACACTAACTGCCAGCCGGCTACACTAATCTAATGATCTAACTAACTAACTGTTATGCACATGGCTCATAACTAGTCAACAATTAAGCACATGACACAATCAGTTAATAAGCACGTGACCCTAACCTTCAATTACAAAGATGATACAAAACTTTACTAATAAACTGTCTCTTATAATAAGCTGCTGGTGTCTAGTACCAGGTGTTGATGCGATACTGTTGTTGTTTCTATAGTGCATTTAAACTTAATTAGCCTTCATAAATAACATAGGAAAGTGAGGGTGACTAGTGATACCATAACAACAACAAAAAATCTGCCTTTTGTAGGCTCTAATCCAATGTGAGCACCTGTTCAAACAGATTATATACGGGACATTCATCTTTGAGATCCAGTCATACCAAACAATTCAAAATGGACAAACATAAATAAAACTTAACCAACCTGGATAGTTGCATTTTAGCAAATGTTTCAAAAATTTGTCTTTCCAGTTGAATATTGACCTAAAAGACCATGTGATTAGCAATAAACTCACCGTTCGTCTGCAAAAATACAAATAAAAATCAATCCCCTGTTACAGAGGTCTTAAAACCTAGAGTTGAAACTTGACAACGAAGCTAGAAAGATCATAATATCTCCATTTTGCAAACGAAAGATATGCAACTTCTAGTGGCTTTGGCTTTTCAATGTACAATCTCTTCAAGCCATCAATAATTGATGTAATTGCATTGGGAGGAAGCTGGGCAAGAGATGATGAGAGAGCAAACACATTAGGCAACGAATTAAAATTAAGACATCACCCCTAAAAGAAGTATACATTGTATGATGCTTTGTATTTTTATAGGTAAAACATTTTCAATAAAAAGGCGCAATACAAGGCACAATCCTAGAACATGGCATGCATGTAAGAGAAGCACCAAAAGGTAAAGCCTATATTGTATACCAAAAGAATATATTGCCAAACAGAAAATAGTTCTCAAAATAGAAAATATTTAAAAATGAAGGAAACCTGATTTTTTTAGAGACAGAGAAAGAATAATGAATAAAAAACTCAACAGTAAAAAGTACTATCACTGACTTATATATATTCCACCGAGCTCCACCAATGCCCTAGCTTATACCATTCTACCTGCACCCCACCACAGCTTTTTAAATAAAAACATATTTCTTAAAATTTAAATAAAAATAAAATTTAAAAAAAAAGGCTTAACATTCATTTACCTTCCTTCAGCATCAAAATAGCCATATGCACAGCATCATCAAGCTCCATATCATTAGTGTGACTAAATGGAAAGGGGAACTTAGTCAATATGAAGAATTGGAAAAACTTAACAAAAACAAAATTGGGGAAAAGAGAGGGAGTGGGGATGGTTTTGACAGATAACTAAAGTTAAGTGAGAGATCCTACGTCGGTTATTCTTAAGTAATGCATCCAATTGAATTAAATATGTAGTAATGTTTATGTTCTAATTTAATGTATCACTACATGCCTTTTAAGTTCTAATTTAATGGTGTGAAAAAATGTTTTTGACCTGTGATATTACCTCTGGTTCCTTACAGAGTTGCACATGATCTTTAAGCTGCAAAATTAACCATAGCCATGAGACAAGCTTACCAGGACAAGTGAAAGAATGGAAGGTGCATCTTAGCAATATGATGGGTAACCTGGAGGGCTTTTACATGATTCCAAAGGGATGGCAGGTCAGCGAATCATTTCTTCACAGAAACCTCAAGAGACTTTGCATGCTTGAAAAAGGTGTGTTTCAATAAATTCCGCCTCTTTCCTGGATCTTTCACCACACACATTGCAACCATTTCTTTAAAAGACTAATCACATATGGAAATCAAGCAATTAGAATATTATTCTATAAGAGAGACATTGAAAGATGGCAATCAACAAAGAACATATCTTTTGAACATGAATACCTTAAAAACTTTCAAAATTACAAATAAACACAGAAGACAAACCTGAAAAATTTGTTTTCTAACAAATATATTTTTAAATAATTGTTCAAAAAATATTTTAGAAGCACATTAAAGTCTAGCCACTAATACAGTCTACCTAGATAATGAAAAAAGAATTGTAAAAAGTTGACTACCTGGTTTGATAGGTGGTAGACTTTTAACTCATAAAAGACAAAATAAAAATTGAAAAGAAACATCTAGCTACACATCTTTTGTTCAAGAGACCGCTCTTAATTTGTGACACTGTGAGGCAAACATAGCAATAAAAAGCACACATGGGCAGAAAGGGCAAAGGGGCAAAACTGTACAAGTGAAATAGGATTATAGATCTAAGAGCTGAAGAAGAAGAAGAAGAAGAAGAAGAGATCGACGTGATAGGAAGAAGATCGGCATGGGAGGAAGAAGAAGAAAAAGAAGATCGGCGTGAGAGGAAGAAGTAGAAGGAGATCGGTGTTAGAGGTAGTGCATTTCAGCCTTTTATTTTGGAGCAGAAAAACGGTTGGGACACGCATGCGGCCATGTCGAACAAGTTTCCCATGACCTATACAAAGAAAATGTCAATAGAAACAAGACAAGTAGACAAATTTACAAGAGGAAAGTGCAAACCCTTAGTGGCGCAAACTTGAATCCACCACATGTAGCAAATTGAAAATACACATACCCAGCAACATAGTTCAAGCAGCATTTAACAAAAAATAAATTAATAAAGTAAAAGAGAAAATCTAAAACCCTAACGAACAATTGTTAAAGCTAAAGTAGATTAGAAACAAGTGGTTAGGATAGAAGCACAATCAAAACTTAAGTAACCTAAAGCAAAATGCTAAAACGACTATGATAAATAACAGTAAACAGTGACTCAAAATGAGATATATAACATGCACTAAGAATGGCAGGAGTAGCAAAACAACAAATCGAAAAACTAGCATATTACCCAACACTTAGCAGGCAAATGTACAAGAGGAAAGTGCAAACCCTTAGTGGCGCAAGCTTTGAATCCACCACATGTAGCAAACTGGAAAAACACATACCCAGCTACATAGTTCAAAAGTAAAAACACTTCCAAACGTATAAAAAATAAAAAATAACAAAACAAATTCAACTTAGAAGAATATATGCAAGATAACGAAAAAATCAAGTCAACCTTACATAAAAGGATGCAAACGCATCACCCCTGGAATTAAATAGATTATACAAAACAAAAAATAAATACACAAGCATCATTTCACCAAAAATAAATTAATAAAGTAAAAGAAAAAATCAACAACCCCAACAAACAATTGTTAAAGCTAATGAGAAATTAGTAGTTAAGGTAGAAGCACAATTAGAACTTAGGTAATCTAAAGCAAAATGCAAAAAAGATTACGATAAATAATACTAAACAGTGACTCAAAATGAGATTTATAACATGCACTACGAAGGGCAGGAGTTGCAAAACAACAAATAGAAAAACTAGCATATTACCAAACAACTATAAAGGTAAATGCAATTAACACTAAAAGCCAAGCTCTTCTCTAAACTGAAAGCCAAACTATAAAGACTTTCTGCAATGAGCAATATTCAAATAAAGGCTATAACAGAAGCAGGCATGCTAAATATGTTTTTAGAAGCTAAAACGCTAATATAACGAATAGTTTTAACAATCCATACCTGAATAACCCTCAAAAAATCGTCTCTATGGCATGGACCATTTGGGTTACTTGTAAGACTTCCTATAGGAACCCCAGAGAATAGAATTATACCTTTGTAAGAAATGGCCGAAAAAAAAAAAAAAAAAAAAAAAAAAGCAAATAGAATGTAAAGAAACCTGATAATGTCATCCATTTTGGGTCTCGTTAGTGTACCCCCACTTCCTTTATCTAGGAAGAATAGGAAAAAGTTTACAAATCACAGCTGAACTTGAAAACAATCTTACAGGAAATTCCAGCTTTTCTCATCATCAAGACCAAGAAATTGGAAGGTTGGCAATTGATGAACATGATTAAGATCAGCATTTAATATTTTTTTAAGATGAAGCACAACTGATAAATCCTTCAAGAAATTTACTCACTACTAGATATATAATAAATTTTTATAGTAGTCTTTTCTTAAACCTATTAAAAGTTACATGTAACAGAATGAGTATGCTTATGTAACTTATCAAAAAACAAAAAAAAAAAAAACGAGTAAGCTTATGTATAATCCATAAAATTATTTGTTTCATTTAACTATATTGCTAAGTAATTGGTTTCATTTATATATGTATTAGCCTAGAATTACAAGTCCCATGCAAGTAAACTGTTAGACTATTTTACCCGGGTTACAAACTGTGATCAGTTGATCACAGGTGCATTTTTCTGTCACAATTCTTCAAGACCTGGCACACAAAAAAGATAAATGCCATCTCATGAACATGCATAGACCAGAGCTACCCAGACACTAGTACTGAACTTTCAGCTTCAGGGAATAAACTTCAAAACAAAGGAACTGTGAGTAGCAGGCCATATGGAGAATGGTGATGTTAGACACGGTCTCCCAAAAATCCTAAAACATGCAATCATATGACCAGTTTATATCCACTTGAAAAACAGTTTATAAATGTGACATTTATGCAAGGTATTTGGAGTATCAACCCAAACCAAGACCAATTCACATCAAGTGTAAGACCATCCACAAGCTTACTGAGGAGGGAAAACAAAGCTTACCCAAATTTCTTGTCGGTGCCAATTATTCCAATCCCAATATTGATGCTCGAAATTTGTCCTTCAAATCTGATAAAATCCAACTAATTAGAAAAATCAAAATACATCACCTTAAAGTCTACAGGAGATTGGGACTGAACATAATACCTTAATAATTAGCAAAGTCCTGCAGTGTATTGACTGTTAGGTAATACACTGCAGAGCAACCATAAACATCACCTTCTTAACTAATTTTTAGGTACAAAAATGTAAATTGTTAATAGTAGAAAATCTAAGTTACATTATCCTTTCCTTCTCCATATATGTGAAGAAATCATACACTCATCTAAACTCCTTCGGAAATACAGTAAGAAAACAGAAAATAAAGAGAATTCCTAAATGAAAAATAAGAAAAGAAAAAATGATTATCACTGAGTTTACAAATTTGGAACAATTTGAACAAGGTCTGAATTTTAAGTTACGTTTGTTCCTTGCCTTAATCCATAATGTGTGAGACATCAAATAACTGATAAGTTCTCCAAAATAACAAAACCTCAACAAACAAGAACAGATTATTGGTGTTTGGTTCTAAATAAAAAGTGAAACACCTGAAGTTAAAAATGCCATCAAATTCCAAACTATATGTTTAAAAAAGAACATGCGTAACACTGCCTCAAGTTCACATGGGACTCCACAGTCAAAAGAAGCAAGGGCTAAGGCTTAGGAGATAGAGAAAGAGCCAAATATCAACCACATAGAAAGCTAAAAGTTCTTATACTTTTGAGCACAGTGTTGCTCTAAAATTAACATTATTTGAAAAAAAAAAAAAAAAGGTTAGAAAATGATGGTATCCTCAAGTCTTTAGTTATTATTCAGGCAGGAAAAAAAATTAATCTGTAATTTCTAATTGGGTAACACATAAAAAAATCTGATCCAATCAATCCCTGAATTTTTTTTTATTTCTTTGTCTTTAAAGTCATTCTTCAAACAAACATGTGATGATGCAATAACCATCAGTTATTAATGATGCAATGAGTAACATAATTATTTGTTTAATAGATTTTAAGATATAAAAATATGTGGGGAGTTTATATAAAGGAAACTTTTAAAAAGGAACCAAGAGAATACCTTTATAATAAGCCAATGCTTGCAGTGTAGCTGGATACACAGATTTAAAGTGCACACACAATAGAGGTGTTATAAAGCATCTATTAGAAATAACATTTTAGCACAAGAAAAGAACTCATTCTTGTAGGACAAGCGGACAACGATGAGAAGGAAGAAGAATAAGAAAAGGCCTATATAAGTGGTTGGAAGTAGAGAAAGAGCCAAAAACGACTAGGAAACCAAAAGTCTCATGATTATATTATTCTATAATAACTAAAAAATTATAAATTGCCAATTTGTCAAATACTCAGTCAAAGATTCATAAAACTCAAAGATTCCCTACATGTACAAATTAAACAGATTGACTCAGTCAGAAAGAGAGGGAAAGACGCATGCAAAAGACAAAAAATCGAACACAGAAAGAGGGATTATATAAAACAGTTTACAGATTTGACATTTATGCAAAGTACTTGGAATATCAACCCAAACCATGACCAATTCACATCGAATGTAAAACCATCCACATGCTTAGTGAGGAAGGAAAACAAAGCTTACCTGAATTTCTTGTCGGTGCTAGTTATGCCAAAGTAATAGAAGAAAAGATGTAATTTTACTTTCATCTCTGAATAATAAACAGAAGATATATAGTAATAGGCTCAATTGGCTCACCAGTTTGCTGCTCCAATTCAGACAGGTTGGAAATTTAATCCTATCAATTAATCTACATTAAATTGATCACCCTGCTACAATGTGAAGGAATGCAACATATATTTGATTAATAATATCTCTTCAAAGACATATGGCAGGCAAGAAGAGCAAGCAGCAAGCTACTCCACTTGAGCTAAATATCATCAATTTCAGCTAGGGTTAGTTCTCTACAAAAAGCAAGTACAACAAAACTAATATGAATTAAAAACTACAAAAGAAACTTCAAAATAAGAGAATCATAAAAGTCTAGGAATGATAAGAAAATCAGAGTTTATCGAGGACATAAAAGAAAATTTTTTATGAGAAGGAGGCTAATTAAAGATGATATCAAGGAAAAGGGGTTTTTATGTTGCCATTCTGAAATTAGTAATGACAAAGCAAAAGCGTTTCATCATCATTCTAAATTATTTTTTTTATTGGAAAGCCACACCCTGTGAGTTTTAAATCCACAACCTCTGTCCCACCATCGAGGGAGAAGAAGTGCTAATCGAGCTAGAGCCCATTGGTGAAATTAGGTGATATGCTTACCAAAATTAACTGTTGATATGAATATTTCTAGTCATGTCCATAGATTTTATATGTATTTTTAAGGTAAGCCAAGATTATATGCCAATATGTGCATACTGTTACCAAAAATCATGCATGGTCCAGAGCTTCAGCAAAATTTGTGACATTCTATCTGCCAGCTGTAGACATGTATTAGCCTAGCATTGCATGTCCCATACAAGTGAACTGTTGGACTATTTTACCAGGGGATTTAATTACAAATGTTTCATCAGAACTCAAGAAACAAAAGAGAAGCTGCTCTGCATAATTACTTGTAGACTGAGAAAGTAGTCGCTTATGCAATATGACAACAAACATGACCAAAGGCTTATGAAAAAAAAAAACAAAAGATTGATGAGCATAACATTTATAAAAAGGAGCATACGAGTAACAAAGTATGAATACTGATACCAACAAAAAGCATGATATTATAAACAAACCCTAGTTTAAGAGGATCTCTATTCTTTGTCTAATGTGCAAAAAATTCTTCAACAATTAATTGTTAACCACATGGCTTCTAATTAATCAGCAATTAAGCACATGACACAATCAATTAATAAGCACGTGATTCTAACCTTCAATTACAAAGATGAAACAAAACTTTACTAATAAACTACCTCTTATATAAGCTGCTGGTGTCTAGTACCAAGTGTTAAAGTTGCACTGTTGTTGTTACTGGTGCTTACTGATACAAAACTTTACTTACTCATGCTTACTGGTGCTGCGTACACGATGCAATAGCTGGATCATATGCAATAAGTCAAGCTACTTCTCATAGGTTCCTAACATGGAGAACAGTCAATACCTAGGCTTGCTTGGATAGCACAATGCAAGGAAAAAAACTACTAGGAGTCAACACTTAGGGCTGGCTGGAGTTGGCACCAAACCATAGACTCAGTTTCAAAAGAAACTTTATTCATCAAAATAATCTCCCTTTCTTGGGGTACATACTTGGCTTACATAGACTATTATATTCTAATTCATCATAAAGTGACACAATACATGGAACTCATTACAAAACAAATAACAATAAAATTAAAAATAGGTAGCATTCATATAGAGATATTAACAATGGCACCATTAAGCATCCATATTAAAGAAAGTCGCATTTAGTCTAGAAATGTACTCCATACCATACTTAGGCGTCCATTGGCCACCAATTGCCAACCATTAGTGCCACCAACCACTGACCACCAACTGCCACACGGTCCACCTGATTCCAAGCAGGCCATCATTACATGCCCGTTGCCAACCATTGGCTACCAGCCAACACTTGGCCTGCCTGTGCCGTCAATCATTGACCGCGAAGAGTCCAAGTGATCTAATAGGAGTCAAATAAGTTTGCTTCTTTTGATATTATATTTTTACAAAAGTTTAATTATCATAATAAGAATCGACCATAAATAATTATCAATTTTTATTTACTAATGAACTGCCTTTTATAATAAGCTGCTGGTGTCTAGCTCCAACTGTTGATGCGATACTGTTGTTGTTTCTATAGTGCATTTAAACTTAATTAGCCTTCATAAAAAAACATAGGAAAGTGAGGGTGACTAGTGATGCTATAACAACAACAAAAAATCTGCCTTTTGTAGGCTCTGATCCAATGTGAGCACCTGTTCAAACAGATTATAAGGGACATTCATCTTTGAGATCCAGTCATACTAAAAAATCAAAAGGGACAAACATAAATAAAACTTAACTAACCTGGATAGTTGCATTTTAGCAAATGTTTATAAAATTTGTCTTTCCAGTTGAATATTGACCCAAAGACCATGTCTTTAGCAACAAAATCACTGTTCATCTACAAGAATACAAATAAAAATCAATCCTCTGTTACAGAGGTCTTAAAACCTAGAGTTGAAACTTGACAACTAAGCAAGAAAGATCAGAATATCTCCATTTTGCAAACGAAAGATATGCAACTTCTAGTGGCTTTGGCTTTTTAATGTACAATCTCTTCAAGCCATCAATAATTGATGTAACTGCATTGGGAGGAAGCTGAGCAAGAGACGATGAGAGAGCAGACACAATACGCAACAAATTAAAATTAAGACATCCCCCTAATAATAAGTATACATTGTATGATGCTTTGTACTTTCATAGGTAAAACATTTTCAATAAAAAGGCGCAATACAGGGCACAATCCTAGAACATGGCATGCATCATCATGCATGTAAGGTAAAGCCTACATTGTATACCAAAAGAATATATTACCAAAGGAAAATAGTTCTCAGAATAGAAAATATTTAAAAATAAAGGAAACCTGATTTTTTTAGAGACAAAGAAAGAATAATGAATAAAAAACTCAACGATAAAAAGTACTATCATTGACTAATATATATATATATATATTTCCATAGATCTCCACCAATGCCCTAGCTTTTACCATTCTACCTGCACCCCACCACAGCTTTTAAATAAAAACATTTCTTTTAAAAAAAAAAAAAAAAGTATCAAAATAGCCGCATGCACAGCATCAACAAGCTCCATATCATTAGTGTAACTAAATAGAAAGGGGAACTTAGTCAATATGAAGAATTGGAAAAACTTAACAAAAACAAAATTGGGGAAAAGAGAGGGGGTGGGGATGGTTTTGACAGATAACTAAAGTTAAGTGAGAGATCCTACATCGGTTATTCTTAAAAAATGCATCCAATTGAATTAAATATGTAGTAAATATAGATAAAAATTAAAGAAATATCACTACATGCATTTTAAGTTCTAATTTAATGGCGTGGAAAAATGTTTATGACCTGTGATATTACCTCTAGTTCTTTACAGAGTTGCACTTGATCTTTAAGTTGCAAAATTAACCATAGCCATGAGACAAGCTTACCAGGACAAGTGAAAGTATGGAAGGTGCATCTCAGCTATATGATGGGTAACCTGGAGGGCTTTTACATGATTCCAAAGGGGTGGCAAGTCAGCGAATCATTTCTTCACAGAAATCTCAAGAGACTCTGCATTCTTGAAAAATGTGTGTTTCAATAAATTCCGCCTCTTTCCTGGATCTTTCACCAGACATTGCAACCATTTCTTTAAAAGACTGATCACATATGGAAATCATGCGATTAGAATATTATGCTATAAGGGAGACGTTGAAAGATGGCAAATCACCAAAGAACATATCTTTTTAACATGAATACCTAAAAAACTATCAAAATTACAAATAAACACACAGAAGACAAGCCTGAAAAATTTGTTTTCTAACAAAAACATTTTTAAATAATTGTTAAAAAAAAATCTTTTAGAAGCACATTAAGGTCTAGCCACTGATACTGTTTACTTAGTTAATGAAAAAAGAATTGTAAAAAGTTGACTACCTGGCTTGATAGGTGGTAGACTTTTAACTCATAAAAGACAATAAAAATTGAAAAGAAACATCTATCTATACATCTTTTGTTCAAGAGGGTGGCTGGAGATAAAAGAGCTCTTAATGTGTGACATTTTTTTTTTTGATAAGTAATAAAAATATTAACAGAAGAGGGGTGTCACCTGAGTATACCGGAGGTATACATCAAGGACAAAAACAAATCAAGAGCATAAAGTACAAAAGTCCATGAAACCACAGACGGAAGAAAAAGAACGAACGCCAAACACTGTAACCCAATCCAGAAGCGAGTTAAGGAAGAAGAGTTTAAGATCAGAAACTGATCTCTCTAAATCTTCAAAATGCCGGTTATTCCTCTCCCTCCAAATGCTCCACATCAAACAATGAGGCACAGCCATCCAAATAGCAGAATTCCGATGCCTTCCAAACTTTCCTTGCCAACAAGCCAACAGCTCCGCCACTGTTCTCGGCACAACCCAGTGAATGCCAAACATAGCATTAATGTGTGACATTGAGGCAAACAAAGCATTAAAAAGCACACATGAACAGAAAGGGCAAAGGGGCAAAACTGTAAAAGGGAAATAGGATTATAGATCTAAGAGCTGAAGAAGAAGAGATCGACGTGATAGGAAGAAGAAGAAGAAGATCGCCATGGGAGGAAGACGAAGAAAAAGAAGATCGGTGTGAGAGGAAGAAGTGGAAGCAGATCGGTGTTAGAGATAGTGTGTTTCAACCTTTTATTTTGGAGCAGACAAACGGTTGGGACACACATGCGGCCATATCCCACAAGTTTCCCATGTCCTGTACAAAGAAAATGTATTGAAACAAGACAAGTAGACAAATTTACAAGAGGAAAGTGCAAATCTTTAGTGGCGCAAACTTTGAATCCACCACATGTAGCAAATTGAAAATACACATACCCAGCTACATAGTTCAAGCAGCAGTTAACGAAAAATGAATTAATAAAGTAAAAGAGAAAATCAAAAACCCTAACGAACAATTGTTAAAGCTAAAGTAGATTGCAAACAAGTGGTTATTATAGAAGCACAATAACTAAATTGACTATGATAAATAACGGTAAACAATGACTCAAAATGAGATATATATAGAATATTATATATCTATTATTAATTATAATAATATAATAAAGCAAGCGGCCCTTTCACGACTCAAACTGCCGGTACGCTTTCCGGCTCGCAACGACTCAAACGGGCGGGGGCTCTCTATTTGCTTGCAATGCCGGCTGTTCGCCTTTAGTTAGAAGTAGAAATAGAGGGCGCCCTTTGCCCCACACTTCAAAAAAAGTACATAAGTAGTGAGAAAGAAAAACTTGGTTACGGGAACCGAAGGTTAGGCCGACTACTTTAGTATAGCTGCACTTAAAAAAGCGTATTCCTACCTCCTTTTCTTCCCCTTTCTGTCAATGTTGCCAATTCCCAGAATACTAATAATGTACCCTCGCGCATACAGTTGCCCAACAACTTTCTTCCTCCGACTTCTTTAGCCACTTCCGCATCTGTCGTATTCGGGAGAGCTTGCTTTGTGGCGGAGCATTTAGCAATGCCAACAGCCTGGTGAACGCTGGCTGTCTGGGGACAGGTTAAGGCAGGGCCTGCTGGGCTTGCTTCTCATGAGATTGGGCGAGGGAATCAAAAAAGGGGCTTATAAACCGAGCAAGCCCCCTTTTGGGCACACGTAAAAGGGGAAGTGGATGGAGGGTGCTTCTCAGCTAGAGTTGGGGGTGGGGTCGCTATAGTGGCTAGGGTGAGTCTTCTTACATGGCTGGACGCCCGGCTCTAGACGAAGCTGCAGGGGTTACCACCACATCCTCTCCCGATAGACTTGAAGCTTTTCATAGTCAGGCGGGGTAGAAAATCTTCTCTCAAAAAGAGACAGACCAGAGATGACAAGAGGAAGGTATTCGATTCAAAAAATAGAAGGCAGTCAGAACAGCTTCAGCCCATACAAGTAGAAATCTCAATGTTAGGTACAGACCCCAACATTCCAGTAGAAATAAAATATCTAAGCCTTGGGCTGAAGACATGTCCTAATCTACGATGCCACAACAAAAAAGGGGGAGTAGAGGGAACACACCAGACACAGCAGAAAAGGCAAAAGACTGAGGTAAACGAAGTTTCTCCAAAAAAGAGAGCTTGCCAACTCTATGGTCCTTCCCAATCCCCTTACTCCATAGGGCCTCTCGCATGAGATCCTGACAAGACAGGAGGTAGGAGAGAAATATAAGCATTTATTTCAAGCCGGAAAGAAGATTCACTGAGAGAGCGGGAAGATGAAAAAGAGCAGAACATATTCGATGATAACGAGAGAGAGTACCAAGACTAGCTAGAGGGGATTGTTCGGAGTTTGCAGTTTAAATAATAAGGAACTTAGGTGGAGAACGAAGAGAAGAAAGAAGTGAAGAATTACCAGTTATTCTTCTTCTTCGATGCACCCGAAGCATGTTCAGCTGCAAGAACCTAATCTGAAGCACCCTAAGTAATAAAAGATCGACCCCCAGCACCCAACCTAGTAAAGGGGAGAAAGTCGAGTCTCCTCAGATCTCACATCAGCAACTGCTCTCTCAATGTCTGGTGGAGGAACTCGATGTTGAATTGAGGATCTAACATTCTCGAACTCGGGCCTCAAGCCCATCAAAAACTTAGAGAGCCCCTTTATACTCTATAAGGCTATTCTATGTTATATGAAATTCTTCCCAACAAGAGCCTTTAGGGTGCCCCTATCTTAGAAAAGGGCCCTCATGCTCATCAGCTAATCCCATAGAAGCCTAAGCCTTCAGTAAGAAATAGTATAGCACACTTATTTGTTTATTTTACCCATAAGCTAAGGCATGTTCTTCATGTTGCAACTGATAGAAAGGTGGAGAATCATCCTGATAATAAAGATTACTTATGTAATCCCAAATATCTTTAGCAATTGCCAAAGAGGTGACGGTGTATATGGGGCTAAAAGGAAGTACACAAGGCATCCCATTTAAAGCTAAGCACTTTTCATCTTTTGTAGGAAAATCCCCTTCTCTAGTTTTGGAAAATGGAAGCGACCCGCCCACATAAGCACAAGATTTTTTTCCCAAGCAAATCATTCTTCATTGCATAAGCCCATGACAAGTCATTTCCAGATGCTTCTTTCGGAAGAGCACAGAAAAAGCCTATGGAACCCATTGTACTAAGACCCGAAAGATCATCCAAGGACTGAAAATCGGGACTCAAAAAACTGGTCAAGAAGGCTTAACTCAAGCAATCACTCAAGAGAAGAAAGGATTTTAGCTTGCCCGATTCGGAAAAGAAAGAAAAGAAGAAGCCGGGGTGTTCTTTTTTCTTTTTTTTTAGGACAATAAATGGGCTTAAATTAAAGAGCTAGGGCGGCGGCAAGAGTATCCCACAAACTCAAGTTCAAGACCTCCGATTCAAATCCGATCACATGATCAAAAAACTATTCATAAAGAAGAAGAAGTTCCATACTATTTCTATATTTTTAATGATAAGGAAGCGCTTGATCCGGGCCTTATCTTATAAGGGCATCGAGATCAAGGAGATCATGAGATCAAAGTGGACGTTCCCGATTTCCATGGCTGATTGCATCCCGAGGACTTTCTTGGTTGGTTAAGTAGCGCAGAGAAGTTCTTTGATTGGAATACGAAGGTGAAATTCCTTAGCACGGGTCATACCTCAATTTGGTGGGATCAAGTCCAAGCAAGGCGTAAGCGGAAAGGCAAAGAGAAGTACATGAGACAAGATGCGATTGAGGTTGCGGGGAGAAATTTCTACCCTCTGATTAGACCCAAAGCTTCCAAAGGTTTCACTTCGCTTTAAGGGATAGGGGGGAGAGAAGCGTACAAGAAAGCCCCTACTCCTAACAAGTTGCGGAGTTCTACCAATTGTTTATTCGAAATGGCTTGAACGAATCCGACGAAGAATCCCTTGCTTGATAAGGCTTGAGGTTATAAATCCAAGATGAAATCTCAATGCATCCGACGCGGAAAGTGGCCTATCAACTAGCTCTAAAGGTCGAGGAAAAGCCAAAGAGAAGCACCACAAGAAGGCACTGAAGGTGATAAGGGATCGACCTCTACCATCGGGCGAGGAAAGAGACCCCCTTTTCCCTTCCCTCAAGATATATGGCACGCTTTACTAATATAATAGAAAGTCAAGGCTCTGGGCAACGAGTAGGATGGAGTGGAGCCTTGACTTGCGCATTGTACAAGTGCTTAAGGCTCCTTCGGGCCATGGCCACAACTATTATATAAGGCAAGGCTTGGAAGCAAGCTACCAGCGCCTATCGACGAGAACTAGGCTTGGCTTGGTTAGTAGTGCCCGCCCATTCTGTCTCGCCTGCCAGCTGGCCCATTAATTCTTCAGAGTGGGCCGGCCTGGGGTCCTCCTCCTGGAAGCAGCTACCTAACACCACGTCCTGAAGCGTGTACAGCTCAACTGCCATCTGAGGAGTGTGAAGGCTCTATGTGCGGTCACATCACGTCCTTTCCTGACAATCTTGGGCGGAGTTTCACCTCTAATCCGCGTAACCCCGCAGACTCAATCAGCTTATCACAATCTGATATTGGGCCTTGCACTTCGGGTGGGCTTTCTCTATCTGTCAATGGGCCTGGGCTCTCCTCTGGAGTTTTGGTCTGCAAAGGGGTTGAGTTACATTGCCAATGCCATTGTATAATGAGTTCAAAATTGTAACAGGTCATGAAGCCTTAACTACCCCCGCCACCAATCATCAGTTTGATTCTAGTATGGGGGCCGTTAATGCTCCACCTTCCTCTAGTTCAAAGGCAGATGCCAATTTCCCCCCCCCCCCCTCAATAGTACAACCCAGCCTTCCTATAATAGGAGGTATCCTCAGGTCTTGATAGCTAGGCAGATGCGGACCGCATGTCTTCTCAAACTGATCTAAATCAAATCCTGAGAAGATTTTAATCTGACGGTCCAATGCGAACCTAGTTCTCTCAGACCAGAGAATACCTGATGACCACTGCTCCCCCCGAGAGTGTATAAACTCAAGGAGGAAAGTATAAGTTGATAATTCAAAGAATACGGCAGGAAAGCAAGACTTGATACTACCCTTAAAAGGAAAACCAATTCCTTGCTCTCTGGCATTTTGTCTCAGCAGGTCATTCATTTGTTTGAATGTTGGTAATGACTTCCACGTTGGAACCCACTTCATCCTTTGGTTTAAGGGAATGGTGGAAACTCCGGGCAAGTATTGGTTGACGAGATCAAGTATTTTCTCCTTAATAATACCAATAAAACTCGCAACTTGATCCAGTTGGGTTATAGACTGAAAAGTCTTCTTACTTATCTCTAGACACAGCTTAATCAATTTACTAAGTGTGAAGAAAGACAAATATAACTTAACCAACAGATCGGCTTTCTCATCCTTCTTATAAATCATCCTCCTATGAAAGGACGGGATTATGCGAGGGCACCCGGACCTAGTGAGAGAGATCGGCACTGGCAAGAGCTCAGGAGATTTCTTACAACCGCCATAGTATGTTTGGAGCGATGAACTACATTGCTTCAAATACAAGGCAGTGAAGAGAAGTCCTGATCCCTTAACCAGATGTTGAACTTTCTTGCAGAAAAGGTAGCCTGCTATGCAAACTTCCTTAGTATAGCCGTCCAGGGTGAGAAGACCATCTTTTTCAAGAGAGTCACCATCACCTAAGAGTCTTCCAATACTCTCTGCCACCGGAGAGGTGTCAAAGTAAGTAACTTATCAAATACAGTTCTCATAACTAATTTCCTTTCAGGTCGCCCTTCACCCCTTTCGGAAGTGATCAATACGGAATCACAACCACATTGTTGGGGCTGGACTCTCCACCGATTCCTCATCAGGAGATCCAGAAATTCATAGAGATCTCGATAAAATAAGTCACACTGTGACAGAACAGAACATCGGACTCGACCACAGCCACCCCACAAAGGAGTGTCTAGTAGGGCACTCAGCTGTTACTAAGTAGTGAGCATCTCAAACCAAGAGACTCACTTTAGGTAAACCTAACCATATTAAAGCATTTAAATGAAGCGCTTTAACTAGTCAGGTCGCCTAAGAGGTGACCTTGATCGTACTTCATTATAGACGATCCGGGCCATAAGGAGAGGAACAAACTCCCCCATCGCACCGAGGGAATTGACCCCCGGAGAGCCCCCTTAATTTGAATTTATTGATTGGGAAAGCTGGTTCCGTAGCATTTAAAAGAAAAAAGTATCCTGAAATAAGGAGGAATGAGGATGTGGAAAAAAAGAGACGGTCTTAGACCTTATCTTAGCTGTTTAAATAAAGCAGCGGCTGTCCCCGGATTCACTGATGAAAGGCTTTAGATGGGATGGACAGAAGAGTTTGAACGGGCGAGTTACTTTAGGGTTCCACTGGTTCAAAAGGCTAAAAGCCAAAGTGGTTGATCCAGTAGTTCTAAATATAGATAAAAGAATCCCAAAGAAACAACCATCCATAAATGTCGATTCATTCAAGCAGGAGAGTGCAACAATCCTTTCCTTTGACACAGGTCCCGTAAACGAGTGGAAAATTCCTTTTACAATTTCCCTTTTCCCTTTCAGCCAGTCCAAGCGTTCAGTTTACTCGAAAGCAGGTAGCCATTAAGGAAAGCGACAGTTGGATATTTGGTTTGAACCGCTTCCGCCCCACCCCTTATAGTAAGTACTAGTGAGAGGGAAAGAGCGCTCCTGCCCTTTACCCAAACAGTACAAGAATGGCAATCCTATTGGTGTGCTGCTACCCTCAACTGACCTGATCGTCCCAATCTGCTTGTCCTCACTAAAAAGAGATAAAAAATATCTTATCTAATGAATATGAATTTGCTATTTAATCTTCATTTGTCTAGCAGCCCATTGCTAGAACTTCCAGCGCTAAGGTGGTTGGTGGTTGGTGTGGCAAGCAACTCCTCTTTCCGAAGAAATAGGCTTAAGTTATCGACGATAACACTTTTCTATTTGATTTCGTCGAGATTGGATTGGTGTTAAGTGTACCCATACAAGATCGAAAAGAATGTTTTGCATTCCAAGTGAGATGCCCAACATAAAAGGAACGAGGGGAAGAATCGACGAGAAATCCATAACAAAAAACCATGAATAAAAAAGCGTGACAAGAATTCTCAACCCACAAGATGTTAGAAGGTGCAAAATCGCTACTTGCCGCCCTTATGGGGATACCCCTCGCTGATAAATTACTTTTCCTATATTTAGTACTTATTTTAATTTATACATTTGTCAGTTGGATCATTAATTATTACCAAGTGCAGAATGTCATAAACTGGAATAAAAAAAGGGGAGCACATATTAAAATCGAAACAGGATGGTAACGTGTTGTCGTAACACCTATTTTTAAGGAAACCTCCTCGCAGAGCAGTTCAAATGCTCCACAGGAGAATCAAAAAGCAGATTAAATATGATTTTGTTCTTTTTTGTTTAATGCACCGTAGTTAGTTTATCTGGGGAGAGCGGCCTTTTTCATTTGTGCATCTTTCTTTCTCTCATGCTTTCTGCTGGTCAACAACCAACCACAGCTCTCTATAGTTCTTCACTACTCGTACAGGCTTGACGGAGTTAAGCTGTCTGGAGGGAATCATTTTTTCTCAATCAAGAATGCCTCAACTGGATAAATTCACTCATTCCACTTTGCGAACATATTTATTGATTACCTTTCCGCATGCGGAAAGGACAAGCCTCAACAAAAAAAGTATACTGGAGCGTATAACCAAGGCTCTCAAATGCACATCTATCCTTATTGGGAAGGAGGAAGACCATCAGCAAGAGGGATTCCACTTTCACGTGGGCATCCGGTGCCGGGATTCAGATAAGAACAAGGCAGCCGGAATTATAACAGAGATGTTCAGTGAATTTGAAGAAATGCAGTACAATGTGCAGTTCCTAAAGTGGGGCAACATTTGCCATTTTCTTACAAAAGTCGATATGGATTTTTGGGTATCGGGAGAGTTGTCAAAGGAACAAATCTTAGAAAGGGCGAATACCTTTCGAAAGAAAAAAGGAAGATATCTTATTAAAATGGTTAAAATAGTAAAGAGGGCGTGGGGACGGCCAAAAGATAAAGAAGAGTAAGAGTGGCGCTGCTGGATGCTTCTGATCAATAGAACAGGAAGAGGAGGAAAAAAAAAAGAAAGCTTATGATGAGCATCTATTTGAGTCGATCATTTCCAAGATCTAATTCCAGTTTTTTCTTATGTAGTGGAAACGCCTTACAATCTGAAGTTTTACGCTTAAGGGAAGAAATGTTCTTGGTGGATGCAGGACTCGGGACCCCCAGAATTTGTATGCAAGATGAGCCTACAGGAGTGCCAATCAACCGAGCCACCAGGTTTGAGAATAAGGTGGGATCCCTGGATGTAGTGGCCGGTGAATCGCTGATCAAAGAGCAGATTTTGGAGAGATTCTTCATCGATCTAGTGGCCGGTGAATCACCGATCAAAGAGCGAGCAGCCGCCAGGTTTAATGATTTGGTGGGATCCCTGGATGTAGTGGCTGGTGAACCGCTTCTTCTTCTTCCACGAAGATTCAGACAAAACCGAGCTTGGATGGAACTGAACAAGATTTGGCGAACGAATACAAAGGTAAAAGGCTTTATTATTGAGAAAGTAAAAGGAGGTTATTCAGTAGCCATCGCGAGTTTCATTACTTTTCTTCCATTCCGTCCTCTCATAAGAAGAAGGATATCGAATGATCACCTTTTTTGAAGAGTAGAGTGTTCAAGCTAGCTTTTTCAAGTGCGTGCGAGTTAGGCACCAGTCTAAGGGATTCAATTCGCTGCTAAAGATGAAAGATTCCAATGAGCTGCTGGATTAAGAACACTTCCTTTCCTCAACCCTAGTTCGCTCTAGCCTTGCTGCCTTGGTTGGGCTACTAAATCAAGTAACTACTGACCCACGACTCTTAGGTTAGGGGGAATGCTTGTCCATACCGAGCCTTTCTTCTCACTTGACTGGTGAGCTACTTACTATCATTGATACTTGAAAGAGATAGATAGTAATATAGGCTGAGAGGAATGTAAGACGAGCTACTCTACTATCTACCTAACACTCGTTCTAAAATCAGTTGACTGGCTCACGTACTATCGTTCTATTTGAATTCCGTTTCTCCTGAAGCTTGAAAGCGGGCTCAAAGCAAACTACGGCAAGAAAGAGTTCTTTCGCGCAGCTCGCCCCGGCTGTGAGACTTGTGCTTTCGAGTAACCCATTTGCTCATCGCTTGATATGGTTCTTACGTCGGAAAAGAAAGAGATTGGGAATGCCGGACTAAGCAAAGAGAACATATTGAAAGGATTGAACTTATCGAACGAGGCCTATTCAACTACAGGAATTTCTTCTGGTTCGCTACTTAGATTATTGGATTGGACCGAAACCGGCCTAGGGTGAGCTACTTACTTACTTGACTTTCTTCCTTGTGGAAATGGCCGATTCACTACTCCCTCGAACTGTCTTATCACTTTCCTGGTTCACAACTAGCTCTATTTTCTCTTTCTCCTTTGGCTTTCAACACTAGAACAGTTCCTTCAAAGGAAAGAAGGAATTCACCGGCACAGGCGCACAGAACAAACAAAGACAATAGGACTGGACCCGTTCAAGCAGAATCGTAGCTTTTTCAGCTTGAGCGCATCTCCTTACTACAACCTTCCTTTTAGACTACTGGTGCGCTACTCGATAGCTTCCGTTTCGACTATTTCATTCTTTCTAGTTCGAAAAGAAGTTTTGTTACTGGGCTTAGAAGAAAGCTTAGGAAACACATTCAATTGACTGAGAATACCCGAATGGAAAGTGATAAAATTAGTTTATACGATTAGAAGTTGGCCTTCTAGGATCAATCCTGAACGGCCAAGTCCCCTGCCAACCAAAGAATTCTCATTTCTTTGACCGATAGGAACCTCTTTATGTGATTCAAGAAGTGGATTAGCTTAACTAGACTAATCGACTTCAAACCTATCTTGAGAAAGCCAATCCAAGGCTTATAGGAGGGAGTTGAAAACGACAAGCAATTACCTCTTTCTTTCCCCACGCCTTCTGCCTCGATTCGGATGATGCATTCCACTTTGTTGACTTTGACTTTTCAATCCCTGACCGTTCACTTGAACACGGAAGCTTTCAAGCAGAGACAAAGCAGGCAAGAAGGAATTTACTTGCCGATTGACCAAAACGAATTCTATTGGCATTACTGAAATCGCATTTTATTCGATCTTGAGTACCAGAGTCGTTCTAACTTGATTCGCTCACAACGTGGCCGTAGAATCTATATTTAGTGATGAGGTGAGGACCGTTGCCTGTTGAGGACTTCCGACTTGGATTACCAGTTTCTCATTCACCTGCGAACAACTAGGGACAGATAGAGGTGGGATACTAGAGAGAGATCGTACTATTCGAAGTTTCTCTTTCAGCTTTCACCACTCGAACACTTCCTTCAGAAAGATTGGGATGAATTCTGATTAGGGAAGCCGGCACGCACTGGGGACAGCTAACAACGTGTAGTGACAGTACCACTCTCTTTGACTCACATCGGGCACTCCACCGTCATGATTTAAGGAAGCAGGCTAGCATATAAAAATAAAAAATAGCAAAACAAATTCAACTTAGACGAATGTATAAAGATAACAAAAAAATCAAAACACCTTACATAAAAGGATGCAAACACATCACCCCTGGAATTAAATAGATTATACAAAACAAAAAATAAATACAAAAGCATCATTTCACCAAAAATAAATTAATAAAGTAAAAGAGAAAATCAACAACCCCAACAAACAATTGTTAAAGCTATAGTAAATCAGAAACAAGTAATTAAGGTAGAACCGTAGAAGCACAGTCAAAACTTAGGTAATCTAAAGTAAAATGCTAAAAAGATTATGATAAATAATAGTAAACAGTGATTCAAAATGAGATTTATAACATGCACTGAGAAGGGCAGGAGTTGCAAAACAACAAATAGAAAAACTAGCATATTACCCAACAACTATAAAGGTAAATGCAATTAACACTAAAAGCCAAGCTCTTCTCTAAACTGAAAGATAAACTATAAAGACTTCCTAAAATGAGCAATATTCAAATAAAGGCAATAACAAAAGTAGGTATGCTAAACATGTTTTCAAAAGCTAAAATGCTAATATAACAAATAGTTTTAACAATCCATACCTGAATAACCCTCTAAAAATCGTCTCTATGACATGGACCATTTGGGTTACTTGCAAGACTTCCTATAGGAACCCCAGAGAATAGGATTATACCTTTGTAAGACATGGCCGAAAAAAAAAAACCCCAAATCAAGTAAATAGAATGTAAAGAAACCTGATAATGTCATCCAATTTGGTCTCGTTAGTGTACCCCCACTTCCTTTGTCTAGGAAGAACGGGGAAATGTTTAAGAATCACAAGCTGAACTTGAAAACAATCTTAGAGGCAATTCCAGCTTTCTCATCATCAACACCAAGAAATTGGAAGGTTGGCAATTGATGAACAAGATTAAGATCAGCATTTATTATTTTTTTAAGATGGAGCACAACTGATAAATCCTTCAAGAAATATACTCACTACTAGATATATAATAAACTTTTATAGTAGTCTTTTCTTAAACCTATTAAAAAGTTACATGTAACAGAATGAGTATGCTTGTGTAACTTTATCCAAACCAAAAAAAAAAGGAAAAAAAGTAAGCTTATGTATAATCCATAAAATTATTTGTTTCACTTAGCTATATTGCTAAGTAATTGGTTTCATTTATATATGTATTAGCCTAGAATTACAAATCCCACGCAAGTGAACTGTTAGACTATTTTACCCAGGTTACAAACTGTGATCAGTTGATCACAGGAGCATTTCTCCGTCACAGTTCTTCAAGACCTGGCACACAGAAAACATAAATGCCATCTCATGAACATGCATAGACCAGAGCTATCCAGACACCAGTACTGAACATTCAGCTGCAGGGAATAAACTTCAAAACAAAGGAAATGTGAGTAGCATGCCATATGGAGAATGGTGATGTAGACATGCTATCCCAAAAATCTTAAAACATGCAATCACATGACCAGTTTATATTCACTTGAAAAACAGTTTATAAATGTGACATTTATGCAAGGCATTTGGAGTATCAACCCAAACCAAGACCAATTCACATCAAGTGTAAAACCATCCACAAGCCTAGTGAGGAAGGAAAACAAAGCTTACCCAAATTTCTTGTTGGTGCCAATTATTCCAATCCCAATGCTCGAAATTTGTCCTTCAAATCTGATAAAAATAAATCCAACTAATTAGAAAAATCAAAACATCACCTTAAAGTGTACAGGAGATTGGGACTGAACATAATACCTTAACAATTAGCAAAGTCCTGCAGTATTTTGACTGTTAGGTTGGTAGGCTACTCCGTCAAGTGTCAAAAATATTTTCTACATTTCTGTAATTATCAGCAAAGCAACCATAAACATCACCTTCTTAACTAATTTTTAGGTACAAAAATGTAAATTGTTAATAGTAGAAAATCTAAGTTACATTATCCTTTCCTTCTCCATATATGTGAAGAATGAATACACTCATCTAAACTCCTTTGGAAATACAGTAAGAAAACAGAATATAAAGAGAATTCCTAAATGAAAAATAAGAAAAGAAAAAATGATTACCACTGAGTTTACAAATTTGGAACAATTTGAACAAGGTCTGAATTTTAAGTTACGTTTGTTCCTTGCCTTAATCCATAATGTGTGAGACATCAAATAACTGATAAGTTCTCCAAAATAACAAAACCTCAACAAACAAGAACAGATTATTGGTGTTTGGTTCTGAATAAAAAGTGAAACACCTGATGTGGTTAAATTTGCCATCAGATTCCAAATTGTATGTTTAAAAAGAACATGTGTAATTCTGCCTCAAGTTCACATGGGACTCCACAGTCAAAAGAAGCAAGGGCTAAGGCTTAGGAGGTAGAGAAAGAGCCAAAATATCAACCACATAGAATGCTAAAAGTTGGATCAGATTTTCCAACTTTTTTTTTTTTCAAATAATGTTAATTTTAGAGCAACACTGTGCTGAAAAGTCAGTCTTCAAACAAACATGTGATGATGCAAGAACCATCAGTTATTAATGATGCAATGAGTAAAATAATTATTTGTGTAATAGATTTTAAGATATACAAATTTGTGGAGAGTGCATATAAAGGAAATTTTTAAAAAGGAACCAAGAGAATACCTTTATAATAAGCCAATGCTTGTAGTGTAGTTGGATACACAGAATTAAGTGCACACAATAGAGGTGTTATGAAGCATCTATTAGAAATAACATTTTAGCACAAGAAAAGAACTCATTCTTGCAGGACAAGCGGACAATGATGAGAAGGAAGAAGAATAACAAAAAGCCTATATAAGTGGTTGGAAGTAGAGAAAGAGCCAAAAACGACTAGGAAACCAAAAGTCTCATGATTGCATTCTATAATAACTAAAAAATTATAAATTGCAAATTCGTCAGATACTCGGTCAAAGATTCATAAAACTCAAAGATAACCTACATGTACAAATTAAACAGATATACTCACTCAGAAAGAGAGGGAAAGACGCATGCATAAGACAAAAAATCAAACATAGAAAGAGGGATTATATAAAACAGTTTATAAATGTGACATTTATGCAAGGTACTTGGACTATCAACCCAAACCAAGACCAATTCACATCAAATGTAAGATCATCCACATGCAGCATAGTGAGGAAGGAAAACAAAGCTTACCTGAATTTCTTTTCGGTGCTAGTTATGCCAAAGTAATAGAAGAAAAGATGTAATTTTATTTTCATCTCTGAATAATAAACAGAGGATATAATAGGCTCAATTGGCTCACCAGTTTGCTGCTCCAATTCAGACAGGTTGGAAATTTAATCCTATCAATTAATCTACATTAAATTGATCACCCTGCTACAATGTGAAGCAACGCAACATATATTTGATTAATAATATCTCTTCAAAGACATATGGCAGGCAAGAAGAGCACATACAACAAAACTATATATGTTTTTTTAAGGTATGCCAAGATTATATACCAATATGTGCATACTGTTACCAAAAATCATGCATGCTCCAGAGCTTTGGCAAAATTTGTGATGTTCTATCAGCCAGCTGTAGACATGTATTAGCCTAGCATTGCATGTCCCATGCAAGTAAACTGTTAAACTATTTTACCAGGGGATTAAATTACAAATGTTTCATCAGAACTCATGAAACAAAAGATAAGCTGCTCTGCATAATTACTCGTAGACTGAGAAAGTAGTCACTTATGCAATATGACAACAAACATGACCACAAGCTTATGAAAAAAAACAAAAGATTGATAAGCATAACATTTATAAAAAGGAGCATACGGGTAACAAAATATGAATACTGATACCTACAAAAAGCATGATATTATAGACAAACCCTTGTTTAAGAGGATCTCTATTCTTTATCTGATGTGAAAAAAATTCTTCAACTATTAATTGTTAAGCACATGGCTTCTAATTAATCAACAATTAAGCACATGACACAATCAATTAATAAGCACATGATTCTAACCTTCAATTACAAAGATGATACAAAACTTTACTAATAAACTACCTCTTATAATAAGCTGCTGGTGTCTAATACCAAGTGTTAATGCTGCACTGTTGTTGTTACTGGTGCTTACTGATACAAATCTTTATTTACTCATGCTTACTGGTGCTGCATACACGATGCAAAGCTGGATCATATGCATTAAGTCAAGCTACTTCTCATAGGTTCCTAACATGGAGAACAGTCAGTACCTAGGCTTGCTTGGATAGCACAAAGCAAGGAAAAAAACTACTAGGAGTCAACACTTAGGGCTGGTTGGAGTTGGCACCAAACCATAGACCCAGTTTCAAAAGAAACTTTATTCATCAAAATAATCTCCCTTTCTTGGGGTTCATACTTGGCTTACATAGACTATTATATTCTAATTCATCATAAAGTGACACAATACATGGAACTCATTACATAACAAATAACAATAAAATTAAAAATAGGTAGCATTCATATAGAGATATTAACAATGGCACCATTAAGCATCCATATTAAAGAAAGTCGCATTTAGTCTAGAAATGTACTCCATACCATACTTAGGCGTCCATTGGCCAGCAGTGCCAACCATTAGTGCCACCAACCACTGACCACCAACTGCCACATGGTCCACCTGATTCCAAGCAGGCCATCATTACATGCCCGTTGCCAACCATTGGCTACCCATCAACACTTAGCCTGCCTGTGCCATCAATCATTGACCGCAAAGAGTCCAAGTGATCTAATAGGAGTCGAATAAGTTTGCTTCTTTTGATATTATATTTCTACAAAAGTTTAATTATCATAATAAGAATCGATCATAAATAATTATCAATTGTTACATTATAACCTGAAACCATGAATGAAAACCAAAACCAAGAGATCTAAATCTAAATCTAATTATAAAATAATGCAACTTGAAATCTAATAGGTCTGTTCTTGTCTAAATTCTCAGTCATAATAGAATTGACAACAGACCTCATTATTAGTCAAAGATTAGACACAAAATTGTAAAATATCAAACCGGGGTACTTAAACCGTAATCAAACAAAGAGAGATGAAGAAACTACACTATTTTGAAGACACATCTGTAGTCAATATATTAAATAGCATTCCTTTTAACCGGAGCCTAATATGTTACGCATATTAGAAATCAAAACAGGGCAGAGCACATTCTAGTGTTTATAAAGCGTGGGCAAGATTAGTAAATCAATGACAAACCCAGTAACCTATAGAGAAAAAGACAGAAGCTTACATGGGAAAATGCATGTCCTCTGCAAAACAACATTGTTCAATTTGCTGTTAACCAAATAATCAATTAAATTTTCTAATGACAAAATAGAACCACACAAAGAAGATTGTACATAGAGAACTTACAACAACAGATATATTGACAGTACGAAAGAAGATTCCATAAACAAAACTTACAACTGCAGTTACTGATCTGAACATTGGTAACCCATGCAAAAGGCAACTCCGCATTACTTGCCAACTGCAAATTTTTCTCAAGTCAGTTATAGAACTTAAGAGTAATAAAAGTAATAGACTTGAACACAATTTAAATTTCCATAGTCATTTACAATATCTTAAGCAAATACCCAAAGAAACATATATACTTAATCACAGGGAGAGAGAGAGACAGAGAGAGAGAGAGAGAGAGAGAGACCAAAGAAAATCCAAAAAGAAGTTTTTCATTACAAACAAGAACCAAATCAACAAGTACTTGAAATTCAATTCAAACAAATCAGAATCCAAAAAAAAAAAACCCATTAGTCTAAACCATATGAAAGCACAAAAAAACCCATTAGTCTAAAGCATATGAAAGCACAAAAAAAAAAAAAACCCATTAATCTAAAGCATGTGAAAGCACAAAAAACCCATCAATCTAAACCGTATGAAAGCACAAAAAAACCCATCAGTCTAAAGCATATGAAAGCACAAAAAAACCCATTAGTCTAAAGCATATGAAAGCACAAAAAAAAAAATAAACCATTAGTCTAAAGTATATGAAAGCACAAAAAACCCATCAGTCTAAACCGTATAAAAGCGCAAAAAAACCCATTAGTCTTCCTCTCTGACATAGGCATCATCGGCATCGGCTTCGGCTTCCGTGCCAGCGGCGGCATGGAAAACCCCTCACCGGAAAAATATTGTTGCTGTTCCCGCAGTCACTTTCCCGAGAAAATCTTCAAACCCTTTTCTTGAATTTCCAAGAAGAGAGAGAGAGAGAGGGTATCAGATTTTTTCCAAAACACAGACATGCGATATGATATGGAGAATAATGATGAAACCCAAACCCTTTGGGGAGAGAGAGAGAGAGAGAGAGAACTCTGGGATTTGGGGAGAGAGAGAGAGAGAACTCCGGGATTTCAAATTTGGGGATTTGGGAGAGAGAATGAGAGAGCCGTTGCGATGTGTGAGTGTGATGCCATTTATATACAAAATTATGCATTATATTTTACAAAACTGCCACACGCCCAATAAGTTGATTTCTTTTTCTTTTTTATCCCAAATCCAGCTTTTATCTTCTCCTCATTTTTTTTTTTTCCTAAAGGGTAATTTTCTTTTTTTTTAATTGATGCATTTTTCAATCACAAAATTTCTTGAGGATGTGATGTGATTTATATACAACATTATTTCACTGAAAAAATACACAAATCATCCTCTCCAAAAAAAAAAAATACACAAATCCTCACATCTTTAGGTATTTTTGTCATTAAAAATCTATATCATATCATATAAAGAGGAAAAGAAACGAAGAGCAAGAGAGAATTAGAGTTTTATCAATAGTCCAACAATATCAATTAGATTTAAAGAATATCGCACTTCTCCTGCTAAGCTTATAAATGATAAAGATGATGATGGTCGCTGGTTGGGGTTGTTCAATTTGGACCGATTTTGAATGTTTAGTTGTAAGATTGATGAGTTAGGGATTCTAAGCAAAATGGGGGATGGATGCAGATGCAGAGTGTGTGTATTTTCAATTTTCAATTTGTGTGCGTGAGTGAGTGAAAGAGTGACAAATACAGTGGCGACGTCAATTTTGGGCTGAAAATTGGAAAGTGATTGCTTGAAAGGTATGGACACTATATGAAATTAGTGCTTCGGTTCCCCTAATTTATAGTAGTAGTGTTTATTTAAATTTAAAGTAATTATTATAAAAACATACTATATCATTGTGAAAGGAGGAAGGTCTACATTTTATTTTTCTTTTGAGAAACAGGCAAGACTATAAAGTTAAAAATCTTATGATAGATAGGAGTTATTTTAATTAAAATTTTAAGCTGAAAAACTTGTGTAACGGTTTGCCAACCAATGTAAAACAAAATGAATGTTTTATAGGGATTCTCTTCAAGTTAGGCTTTTGGGTTCATACGAAGAGGTGGTGGATGCCGAATATCTAGGTTGATTAGGCATTAAAAATTTTCTACCCAAAGGCCCTGTAGACCCAGTATACACCACAAGGTAACCAACCCAGCAATCCTGAATTCATGAACTTTTAAAACAGAACTACGATTAGTTTGTAAGTAATAACTAATAATACATATCGAGATCACCCCTTGAACTGTAAGAATCATATCCAAACTCCATACCTACTTTAAATTGTTATTTTAAGTCCGTTATATCAAACAAAAAGTTATTAGGAATCATAATCGTTTGGGCTTTAAATTTATTTCATATTTTTGTAAGTTTGAGTAGTATCATGGATTGAAGAGCAACATATCATAGCTAAACTGATTTACCAGCTTCTTGATTAATATAATGTTGGATTTCTTCCCCTCCCAAAAAAAAATGATCGAAATGGACCAAAGCAGACCAAATGGACTGAAGTGCACTGAAATGACCTGTGGACCAAATGAGACCTAAATGGACTGAATGTGGATAAGTTTTAGCTTTTAGATATTATATAGATTTAGATTATTAGTACATAATTACATGGAGAAAAGTTGGAATCAATGTAGAAATAAAAATGTATTTTTTTTCTTACATTGCTATGCATGGTATAATTTTATCAAAATCACATATATTGACAATTTTGGAGAACAAATTCTTGAGATGCTTATATTCATTGTGTCAAGCAACGCATTTGACAAAATGATGTATAGTTGAATACACTAACGCTTCTTCCTTTGGTTACTATATTCAATAGAGAAATCCTTCTCAAATTTGATTTGATATATGTCAAGCAACACCATCAAAGACATATTTCAATAATTTAGAACACAATGTTATACATGAAAAACAGTATATATAATTTACACAAAATCAAGGTATCTACAAGGAACATAAAATTTATAAACTGAAATCAAAGATATGCTGCCAATGAGCTCAGATTCGAAGTCTACTTCGGCAGACTTTCCCAATTCCGTGGCAAAAAATAAAAAATAAAAAACATGCAAAATTTTCTTCTTGGATGCATGAAAACATCCACTTATTTATCTAATACCAGCTTTCTATGATGAGGATGTTGCCTGGTTACGTGCACTAAATGCTAGACATTGGTTCTCCCAGTACTGCTTTGCTTGTTGAATTCTCTCTACTCTTTCTCTCTGATGTCTCTGCTCCCAGTATTCATGGCAACTATTCAAATAGGCATTGATAGGAATAAGGAACTTTAAAGGGGCCAAAAAGAAGAAGAAGAAGAAGAAGAAGAGCAACATATATTTATTCATCTTTTTTATTGTTTCTAACTTTTTATTAATTTTTTCGATTTCTATGTTTTCAATTTACACCCTCACTACCACCCAACCTCTCGTATGGTAAAATAGATAGGAATATAGAACTTAGAATGATATGAAGGTAAGTTTTCTCAACAAAAGGATATAACTTGATAAAAATAAGCCTATAGAAAAATATACCTTTGGCTTAAAAGAATATTGAGCTCATCCAAGTGTACAGCACCATCAAAGACTCCCACCTAAAATCAACGCAAAAGAATTCATAGAGTCAATATTTCCAATTGCAGAGGCGCATTACAACTCATCAAATCATGGCCCCATTTAAGCCTCAAACACACCCAAAAATTTGAGGATAGCTCAGAAATTCATCCAACTCCCTAATCTGCAATATGGGACTATGCCCATAGAACCAAAAGATATTCTTTCCCTTTTTGCTAATAATGAAAAGCTTACTGAATAATCATACAATCCCACCCCATCCTTTTGTTAGATGCAGGAACAATGGGTGATAAAGAAATTAATATACCTCTCGGCATAGAGGGCATTTTCCTTTTGCCTCTGCGGCCTTGAGTCCATCTATGATAGTCACTGACGCAGCTGAGCAAGCACACATGTAGCAGAATATATGGCCACAAGTGAGGGAAACTGGATCAAAGACTGTCTCCTTTTGGAAAAAAAATAAAATAAACCGATTAGTGGTGTCACTTGAGCATCTTGATAAGTGATCCTTTTCTTCTCCATAAATTCTACTTTTAGTGATCATGGATGTTCATGAGATAGGGAAGAAGATGCTATTGGTGATATGATGTAATCATAAAGCACAGAACTAAATGCTTTATGTATTTATATTAATCAAATATGCTTCATAATACTATAGGCGAGAGTTGATTCTTGGCACTAATAAGGAAACATGACTTCCATAAATGGGAACTTACCAAGCATATAGAACAGGTCAAGTCAATATCAAGTTTGATGATGGATTCAAAGATTTCACAAGTGAGCGATGGTTTGCCTTCATTAAATATGAGGTTGCAACCTTCAAATGCTGGTGCCTTCTCTGACTTGACCTTGCCATCCCTTGAGTTGATGAGGAAAGCCATAAGCTCACAGAGCCAGGGACTCTGAAGAATTTCAATACGCATACTTTGGGCCTGGGACTTGAAGGTCTGTCCTTGCTTAGAGTCATGAATCTGTGATCAACAAGTAGTTCAAATTATACAATGAAAATCAACCACAGCCAGAATGTGTTTCACTTTGCTAAAGTTTCCAAATAGTATGTATTGGCGTTTGGCTCATAATCTTTATTGTCAAAATTTACATTTATAATATCTTCATCTACTCCTCTCTTTCTCCCTAATTAGTTAGCAAAAAAAGAAGGCAAAACTCAAAAGCAGGCCAGGGACAGACCTTATCATATTTCTTCAGTATTTTTTGAATTGCAATGGCGTTTATCAATGCGTAAGAAACAAGTTCTTTCCCTTTCTGAATTAAGGCAGTATGGTCGCTCTGTCGGTTGCCTCTTAACCAAAGGAAGTACTTTTGAAATCCAGAAGCAAGATGTAGCTCAAGCAATTTCTGTGCTTGCTCATTGAAGGAACCTACTACTGAGGACATGTCCTTGAGAAGAGAAGGGAAGATAGTTCCGTCGCACACTAGTCTCCAACAAAACCATAGAAACACTAAGTTCTTTCGCCTTATATACATTTTGTACATAAGATCTTGTAAATAAAGGTAACTATGTTTCTGTCAACATTGTATACTATAGTATCATGGCATTGCATTTGGTTCCATCCTTTCAATAATATAACTTAGAAAAGAAGAAAATATGACTTTAAAAATGGGAAACTCCATGGTGACTTGGTTTTTATTTTCATTTAATATTTAAGTTATTGCATAATTCACTAAAACCATCTTATATTTCAGTTAACAACTACTTCATTCTTGTTCATGGATAGGATGTGTATTGTTTACTAACTTTTTCTTTGGGCTGTAAGGGCATCTAACTAATCCCAGGTGTGTCTCAAGGATTCAGGTATTTGTTGCAGATGTGTTGTACAACTAAGAATCATGTCATTAGTCATTACCCATCAGAGTATAGTAAAAAATACTCTACAAAGATAATTCTCCATTGCATGAAATGAATTATTTCTCAAAGGGAGTATAAGTGTGATGGGCAATCTTAGAGATATCATGGCTCAATCTTATTTGTAGTTCAACTATCGTTAATCTAAGATTTAGTCTATTATAAATACCAATCAGTTCATTGTAAATCACATAACTTAATTGTGATGATGTAACAATAATGGGCTTTCCCATGTTGAAGTACATTTATAAGGCCAAGTTAATTCTCTTCGCTCTCGCTCTAACTTCTTTTATTTCTTTTTCATATACTTCTCGTACAATTTGTCATATATTAAAGTTATGTCTTGTCCTTTCTAACATGGTATCAAAATTATGTACTATCTTTTCTAATACGTTATCAAAGCCAAGATTGTGTGGTGTTTATTAATAATCCATATCTTTAATCACTAGATCAATGCTCCTCTTTTTTATCGCTATTGCCAATCATTATGTAGGCTCATCTATCTACTCTGTGTAGTGGACGACGCTAAGGTTCTCTCTTAACATTGTGCCAGCCGCTTTGTAGGCCCATTCTAATCTATTCCATGTTATAGACAACATCCTAACATTCTCATGTGTCTTTCTCACATATGGTATTTTATGACAAGAAGATCTTGGCAATTTCAATTTCGTTTATTGGGCATGTGCATCTTTCTTCTACACCTAGTCATTAGCCTTCTTTTTTATCATGTGTCCTCAACCATCTTGGCCGATTATCATGAATCATGTTGATTATTGATAGCCTCCTTTATCAGTTTTCTTTTTGGTCATGTGTCTCTATCATCTTTAAAGACCACATACTCAACCATTTCTCCTAATGAATAACCTTTATTGACTTTATTTCTAGTCACACATGCTCAACCATCTTGGCTGAAGTCCCATGGACCATGCTGATCAGTAGTCTCCACTATCAACTTTCTTTCTAGTCATGCCTCTTTATCATTTTCAGGCTATGTTACTTGAATCATTCTTCTAATTAATAGTATTTATTGGCTTTCTTTCTAGTCATATATCTACATCATTTTCATGTAGAGTTCGAGTCCCCGTTATCTTGCACATCTTGGTCAACTTCACATCCAATTTAGTCATGATTTCTTTCAATATCTCACTTTCTTTCTAAACTCAACTTATCTTCCAACTTTCATCTCGAGTAACTTGAATTTGAGAAGGAGAAAAAACTTAGGTGCTCCAGGAGTAATGCTCCCTCATCTCACATGAGGGGTGAGCCCTATGTGTGGGACCTACCCTTCTTGTGAAAGAAGGAAGTATTATTCTCGTAGCATGTAAGAATTTACTTTGAGGAGGGTGTTAGAGATATCAAGGGCCAATTCTAGTCAAGGCACAAGTCTATTATCTCTTTTTAATTTAAGTTTATTGTATCTAATACTACTTAGAATACAAAGAAGGTATTTCTAGTTAGTCTTGCTTATAGAGTTATCTAATACCACTTATAAAAGTATTTCTAGTAAGTCTAGGATTCAGATTACTATAGATACATTATGAGACACATAGCTAAGATGTAACCAAAGAGAGAAGAATAAATCAAACAAATAATATATCAACAAACATTTGTAGTTCTTTCTTAGATTTACCTGGACAATGATCCGGGCAGGTTTGGCTGTTATGGAACCCATCAATGTTTTTCTTACACCGAAAGTCTCTCCTGCACTTCTTCATGATCTTTTTCAGCTTCTTGAAGCCAAGTACAGGGAGCGTTTCCTCTTTGCCCTGCATGTACTGCCTGTATTCCTTGCAGAACTTCATCCTGACCCAAAAACAAATGAAAAACTTCAAATCCTTCTCTAGTTTTTCTCAAGAAAGTTTCTTGTGGCTCACGAAGGAAAAAGGCTTAGTTGTATATAACTATATAAAGATTGACTTCGATAAGTTATATGATAAAAAAGCTTAGTTTTTCTTTAATTTTTTGCGTGATGCTGAGGCTTTTGTTTTTTTTATCTGAATGTGTGAATCTCTCAGCTTCTATTTATCCTCTCTGCGATGTAGACTGTTTGGACCGTTGTTAAAGATTGTGATAATTAAAGACCTATTTGTAATAAGTACAACTCGGGAAGTTCGAGAATATAAGTCAAATGGATTATGGAGAAAATCGTCCCCTTCTAACAAATTACATAGTTTAAACTATGTTTAAATTAAGTCTCAAATCTTTGATTTTGTAAATTAAATTGTTTCAACTTGAGTTCATCTTCATGATTCATTTTTGTTATTTTGGGTAATAACAAAACGGAGTTTGTGGAAACATAAAACTTCCCCCTTCAGTTTATATATAATAGTAGTAATTTAATATATATATATATATATATATATATATAGAATATTCTGTAAGGAAAATCAGGTATAAACGTATTTGTCATATTTATAGAAACCTGACAGTGAGAGAGTATTATATATATAATTTATACATACATTTGAAGAGAATGTCATTTTGATAAACTTTACAAGGGAGAAATAATTTACTACAACATTTTGTATATTTTTACACTCTAACACAACCGGGTGTGAGAGCAATTTTTGTGAAATCTAATTACAATATTAACCATTTTAGAGAAAACTCTATTTTAGAGAACCCAATGTCCATGCTCTTATCTATTTTTTCCAAATATTGAAGAGAAAAAACATTTAGTTCACATCCAACCATGCATACACCTCTTTCACATTATATATAGAGGTAATTATAGGTTTACATTGTACTATCAATATAAATCTTATATTGTATACTAAAAAAATATGTATAATATTATAAATATTTGTTTAGTCTACAATGTAAATCTTAGATTGTTAATACAATGTAAACTAAGAATTTTCTCTATACGTGAAATATGAAGTTGTGAACATCCTTTCACATATTTTTCACACATTTTAACAAATGTGAGCATGGTTGGATGCCAAGTGCTAGTAAATTACAATATTAAAAAGCTTATTGCTCTTTTAAGAAGGGATCATACTAATCGGTGCCATTAGAGTAATGATTAACAATTCATTTTAGTAAAGTTTTGATACCACTTTTATAAAAAAATAAAAAAAATTTATTAAAATATTAATTATTTTTTTATAAAATTTTTTTAAAAATAAATTATTAACCATTATTTTAAGAACATCAATTAATTTTTCATCTAAAAAAAATTGAAAGAGAACGTAACCACTTTTTCCACACACATACCAAAAAAAAAAAAAAAAAATCACACTGACACATCAAAGCATGCTAAGCATGTAGTTCACCTCATACTAGTCTAATCTGACTTTGGGATGAACTATTTTAAACAACATAGGGCACTCAGGACGAGAAAAGTCAACTTGGTGACGTTCATGCAAATCTAGCTTGCTTTACGTCATATATTTTTTTATGAAAAAAGAAAAAAAGTAATTAATTTTTTATATTTTATGCAAAAATTGTATCAAAATTTTTTTTTTTAAAAATAATTATTCAAATGTAGTTAACCAGACTCGTAATTTATATGCCGTTAAAGTCAATTTTGTGCAACAATCTGGATTGTCGCATGCAAATGCGCAATGTAGACAAGAAGGTGCATATTAATATTTGGTTATTTAATATATTACACTTTATAAGTGTAAGTGTTTATGCGGTGTGAGAGGTAAAAGTTGGGATTCAAATTTTTAAAAGGGAGTTTTACACACATATATACTTAGATTGGGCTAAATTAAAAAATTTTATATTGTATAAAAAAAATTATATTATAAAAAAAATTGGTCAATTATTAAATTTTAGTGGTTGAATACAGTGTATAAATATAAAATGTTACGCCAATATATTCATATCTAATCGAACTGGTGGTTGAGATTGCACTGTTCTAATTTATCGAAATTACGTCTCCACTAGATGCTAGTAGTTGCTTTGAATCTTCATAAAATATATATTAATAATTATAGTGGAAGCTTTGAATTGAATACATCAGGCAATGGATCTAGTGACAGTAGTGTCATAACTCATACATCACGGAAGTATATATTGAAGGTCGGTGTCTATTTATTAATTTATAGGTTGCGTTAACGAGTACTATACGGTATCAGTTAAGAAATAGTTTTATGTCAAATTTTTTTACTTTATATCATTTTTTTATCGGCTTCAGAGTGTAGATTGTGGAGCTAATGAAGCTAACATTTTGAGTTTCACTTGTCACTAGCTTCAGTAGTATTTTCAGTCCCTCATCAATTCATATTAACTAGTCGGAAACCCATGCAATGCACAAGAAAACTTTGCCTAAAAGTATGTTGGTCTCAAGTTTTGCATAAAATGTATAATTAAATTATTGTGGTCTCAAACTGAAACAATAAATACTACAGGAATACTTAAAAAAAATTTCGTTGTGCATCTAACTAAAAGTTTCTATAGTTCTCTCTAGTTTCTACAGTGGAATACCAAAATTATTTTGCTCATAGATTTTATGCCAAATATTTGTAGCTAGAATCCTATAGATTGCTTAGATTTTCAGAAAGGACAAATGCTATTAGAATCTACTAAAGTAATAAATGCTATTAGAATCTATTACCGTAGTATCTCAATTGTTTGTCAATATCTAAACTTATGATCATCTTTATGCTTATGATGGGCCCACTACTTTCATGCATTTGTGTTAAAAAAAAAAACCTACAGTTCGAAGGCACACAAACAGTTTGATCCAACTTGTTGTGAATTTCTTAATCGGTTGTAAGAGCATATCAAAAGTCGTTAACAAATTGGTTTTCATACCTAGTACCATAGCATCACACCAAAGAACCGATTCAAAATTCAATATGAATATAGTTGAATGCAATATGACTATTGGTGACTATGTCATATCACATAGCATTTGACTTTTTTGTTAACACAGAAAATTATTAGGTACTCTCGGAGTATAGTAAAATGATGCTCACTCCTCTCACATTTATTATGTATCCCACCATGAATTTAATGAGTAGACCCTATCATAAATGTGAAATAAAGGAGCATTATTCACCGTGCTCTAGGAGTACCTAAGAATTCCTCCAGTAACACAGCAAGAGAAGCACTCGTTATTTATTTTGCTTTTCCATGGAATGAACTTTTTCAAGAGACTTTCCATTTTGCTTGTTCTTTTTTCAACAAACCGTCTTCCTTAGAGAAAACCAACTCAATCAAGTTGTAGAGAATTGTTGAGTTCATTCCATGAAAAAGCAAAAAAAATTATGGTACTTGACAAAAGAAGGCCTGGCTCGTGAAGCTTAGAAGGACCATGAAGACCCAAAGGTCCAAAAGAAGGAAAAAGAAAGAAAAAAGTAAAAAAGAAGAGGGCCCAAAATTAGCTCACAAACAGGATCCCCATCCTCCAGAAAGCAAATGCTTTGAGAGAAAGCTTGAAGATCCTGAGAAGGACATGGATAGCCTAGAAGATTCTGAGAAGGACGTGGGCAACCCAGAAGATAGAACAAGTCACTCACATGTATCCTTGAAAGAAGGAAAAGAAGAAAAGATTTGATAGATGTCCTATCGAAATCAAGAGGTGGAGAGAAGTGATAGGGACAAGTGGTATCCTCAGGTTTAGTACCTGACGTAAGAGCCGAGGGATCTTGGTTAAAGAGAGGACATGCAACAAAACGGGAGGATGATTAGAGACTTTCCAAGCTCACCCATTGCAAGAAGGAATCTATGCCATTTTTGGGAAAATTCCAAATCAAGAAGAGTCAACATCAAGGCCCTAGAACCTTTGAAAGCTCAAATTAGTGTGAAAACACACGAGCTTGTTCAAAACCCAAATTAAAAATTACTACTAGATTGCTTTTACTCAACTTTAACAAAGTGTGGAACAAGAGTAAATATGCGCAATGAACTGATAACACTCCTCTGAGCCATATCCAACTACAATGAACAATAAAAGTAAAGCTTAAAGAGTAGGGAAGAGAGATGCAAACACAAGATAATATCAATGTGTTATTGAAGAAGAAACCGAAGAACTAGGCGAAAAATCTCTCCGTGACCTTCTAAGTCAAAATTGATTCACTAGAGAATAACCATGACTAACAAAAGACCCCCCAAACCTAGTCTTCCTCATGTACTTGAGCCATCCAAGCTCCTACAACCAATGGACTTCTCGGAATCTTGTCTTTTCTAACTTTCTAAATCCCACAATTCAGCCTGATTGCATCCGCTACTAAATGACTCCTTCTAATGCTTCCCAACACATCAAAATCTCACTTAACACTCAGATTGGGTTTAGTAAGTGTTTGAACTAAAAATCTTTCAAGAATCTAGAGATGAAGAGGTATGAGTAGAGAAAAACCACCAGGAAATGTGTATATGATTGTGGGTATAACAATTTCTAACTCTCAAGTGTATTTTTTAAAAGTTTTTCTCTAAAAAACACTCTTTACAATTCGTGGGTAATGGTGGTATTTATAGTGTGGGTGAAAATTTTGGTAAAACACTTTATCTTTTTGCCAAACAGAGAATTTCCGGGGTATTTCGCGAGATGACCCTTCTCGCGTGACTCTTCATCTTCCAGTCATGTGTTTCATACATGGCCTTTCGTGGGTTATTCTTCTCGCGAGCTAGTCACAAACTGCACTGATTTATCTTTGAAGCTTGATTATTCACCAACCTCTAACTCATCCCTTACAAATAAATCCACATACATATAGGGAAATGATTGAAGAAATTACAATTAACTTTGTCATGGAATTAAAGCCAACACACGCTAGTTGGAAATCACAATTTTACAACCTTGATGTGTCCTTTCAAAGCCTTGAGAAAAGCACCTTGGCTGACACATGGGAAAGCCAAGATGTATATTCAAATTCCCAGCAAAAGTCATTAAAAAATCCAGCAAAACCAAGCATCCTCTTTGTAACACATGGTCCAAGTCCATGAGATCCCGAATTGGTAGTAAGGGAGAAATGGTTGTAAGGGAGTGATTTTTGGTGAAAAGAGGTTCTTGAAGTTTTCCCTTTGTTAATGTATTTGCTTAGAATGCCTAAACCAATGGAAAACTCAATTCCTCTATGTGCATGACATCTCCCGACAATTTCTCTCAATTGTCATTTTCAATCAAAGTTGTCACCCATTGCATTGAATATCCCTCCTACTCCTTTAACTTTCCAAGAAGCCATCTTCCATTTGTAGCTAAAGCCAAATACTCCTTTTGAGTTATTATTTCCAAACTAGGCTAAAATTCTGCCAAAGGAACTCCTTCAGATTCTTTCAGAGGACATGGTTCTACCCAGCAGACTGAGGAGATCCTCGCCTGGGGTATCAAACCATGTCCACTATAAAAGGGACACCAAAGTATAACAGAGGGGTCAGTTTTGGGAAAAAAGGGAGAATTCCAGAGATTCAAACTAATGATTTTAAGAATTCTAAGAGTTCAGCAAGAAAGAGGGAAGAAACAAAGAATAAAAATAAAAGAGCCAAGGAAGAGAACTTCGTCCCATATCATCGAAACCCTTGAAAATATCACTTAAACTCTAAAGAAACATATACAAAAATATGCACACGTCAGATTTCACTCTATCCTACAAAATCTTCCTCACCTGACTATCTTGGAAGGAAATGTCCAAGCAAAGCTACTTGGACTTGAGTTCCAAATCTCACAAGTCTTGTGCCAAAGCATTAAGTTTGTGAGAATTGAGGCTAGAATTCTCGTGGCTGACTCATTTTCATGAAGATCATGTACATATATATACTCTATATTCTATAATGTATATCCTAACTTGATGAACTAATAATTGTTTGAGGATATTTGTGTTATATAGTTGTTCTTATGTAGGATCTACAGAGTTAAAGGGAAGGGATAAAAATTCATTGCTTAATAAGCATGGAGAAAGATCCTACGGTTCAAGGAACCAACGTTTTGGGTTCCATGAATTAAAGACCTAGTACCCCTAGGAACCACGACATCATGATCGGGGAACCACGAACCCATGTCCTAGGAACAAATGGCGGAGGAGCCAGTGCAACACTTTCTCAAGGAACCATCATGGGAGAACCAAGTGGAGGAACTCTTTTAAATGTTCACACAATGAAAGATAAACCTTAAATACTTTATTTTAATCTCATTCTCATTGTGAATATTATGAATAATGTTATTTACTCATTTTTGTAAGGGTAAAAAGTCATTTTAAGACATTAAAATGCTTACAAATAAATTTTATTGCTTAGAAGGAAATCGTTTTTTTGCTTTGTGGAGCTTTATGTGATTTGCGCACAAACTGGTTCATATAACGACCCCAATAGGCCGTGGAGAACCAAAGCCAGTCCAACCATCAATCAATCGTTCATCTTTAGAGGCTCAGGATCCTTTGTCATCAATGGACCTGGGTAGCATCCAAAAAAAGGAACCGACAAGAATCAAAGCCTCTCAAATCAAAGGTTTTTTCTATGCTTTATTTTGCTTTTCTCACCGATGTCTCGTTTGCACCAATTCAAATGTCATTTGACTTAGTTTGCACCAATTCATATTCTTTGGGTTAATGTTAGCTTTACTCCGATCAGATGGTTAGATTTCATGTCAGAGAGTTTGGTCAAATATGTTTAAATCTAGACTTCGTCCATAAATCAATTTAACATCTGATTAAGGTAAACAAGTGTTTAGATTTCAATCAAACCCGGTTATTTTCAAGTGGTTATTTTCAAATGCTCAGTGTAGACACTTATTAATTTTTTGGTCTTGCCGAATTTTTGAAATTTGAAAATTTTTAATCCTAAAGATACATCTCCATAATTTAGATCGAAATACGGGTCTTAGTTTTCCTACGTTCAACCTGTGATAGAAACAAGAATGTATTCCTTGATATGAGGCTATGAGTTAGTTGATTAGTTTAAATTAAAGTATGTCTCAAATGCAGACCCCAATGTGCCAAAATAAGTGAATAATAAGAGATTAATAAAATTCTCCGATTATATGTTTATAAAATAATGCATATATTTTATGAAGAAATTTAGAATAAAAAAAAAGAAAAATATATTTACCCAATTGTTTGCTTAACGTTATTTTTTCGTTTCTTTTATTTATTTTGTTACGAAATTTTTAAAATTATTTCTCTTGATATAATCATACAATTTATCTTTTACAAATATGAAAATAAATTTAGCCAAATAAAAAAATAGGTTGGTAATTACTTTTTTCCTGAGAAAAAATAGCCAAGTAATTACTTAAAGTTATTAACTTATTACTAAATTTAAAACTTTGCCTAAGCTGTTGAAAAATAATAATAACTTATACTATTATTGATAAAGGGCCTACCGACCTAGAATTTGACATACTTTTGGGCCAGCCACTAACTACTAAAAACAAGTCATCAAAATCTGCAAAGTGCTTCTCAGCCTTGAGGTTTAGCTCTCGTTACTCTCTCTCTCTCTTGCTAAAACTATTTATTTTTTCTCCTTTTATGTTTGCTTGGTTTTAATTATTTGGCGAAAATCACATTTTCGTCTCTATATTTTTACTCGATTTTCACTTTGGTCCCTATATTTTATTTTCACCACTTTTAGTCCTCGTTTTAAAAAACGCGTTCCGTTTTAGTCCCTATCTTACTCATTTAACAGAATTATCCTACGTGGCAAACGGTCCAACAGTAACTGCTGACGTGTCTATTAAAATAATATTTATAAAATTATTTATTTTTTTAAAATTGCCACATCAGCAATTTAATTTTTAAAAAAAGCCACGTCAGATAAAAATAACATATAAAATTACTAACCTAATTATTTAAAAAAAAAAAAGAAATTAGCTAAATTAATTTTTTTTTGGAAGAACCTGAAGAACTCAGCTTGCTCAGAAAATGTGTTCTTCCCCAACTAAGCTTGCCCAGAAAGTTAAAATTAAAAATTTAGTTTTCTTTTCTTGCATTTTCTTAGCAACTAAACCTATAAAATCACTCAGATTTACAAAATAAAAAGACATGCACATAAAAACTTACAAAACACAAACATTCAATAAGAAAAAAAGATTTTTTTATTGCTCTTCAACAAGATTTTCTTACACGTTGAAACCAAACACAAAAACACAAAACCCAAACCCAGATTTTCGGCCTCCACAAACACAAAAACACAAAACCCAAACTCAGATCACTCAGTTCTTTTCCCACTCTCCATCTTTCAGCTCTCTTACTCACTGATCGATGCCCACCCACTCATCGGCACCACTGACCGATGACCGACGCCCACCCACTCATCGGCAACACTAACCGATGCCCACCCACTCATCAGCACCACTGACCGACACCCACCCACTCATTGACGCCTACCCACAAATTGACGCCACTGACCTATCTTCTCTTCCCTCTCGCACAGCCCTTGGGTTTGACAATAGTCTTAGGTTTTTGGTGGCTACCTAATCTCGCCTCCATTGGGTTAGATTTTCAGATTATGTTATTTGTTTCTTGGGTTTTTATTTTTTATTTTTTTATTTTTATTTTCAATCTGGGTTTGTGGAGATTTTTCTTAGCTCTCTGATCTAGATTTTTGTTTGATGCTGGTTGTCTTTTGGGTGGTCGACAGTGGTTTGATGGTTGGTTGCAATTTTGGTGGCTATTTTTTGAATGGTTTATGGTGTTTTTTTGAATTGTTAATGGTAGTTTGGTGGCTAGTGGTGTTTTGGTGGCCGTTTTTTTCTTGTGATGTGGAGTTTTCTGGGCAAGCTTAGTTTTCTGGGCAAGTTTAGTTGGGGAAGAACACATTTTCTGGGCAAGCTAAGTTCTTCGTGTTCTTCCTAAAAAAGTTCTTCGTGTTCTTCCCCGAAAAAAAGAAAAAAGAAAAATAATTTAGCTAATTTCTTTTTTTTTTAAATAATTAGGTTAGTAATTTTATATGTTATTTTTATCTAACGTGGCTTTTTTTAAAAATTAAATTGCTAATGTGGCAATTTTAAAAATGTAAATAATTTTTTTAATATTATTTTAATGGACACGTCAGCATTTACTGTTAGACCGTTTGCCAAGTAGGATGATTCTATTAAATGAGTAATGGTAGGGATTAAAACGGAACGCATTTTTCAAAACGAGAACTAAAAGTGGTGAGAATAAAATATAGGGACTAAAGTGAGAATCGAGTAAAAATGTAAGGACGAAAATGTGGTTTTCGCCTAATTTTTTTTTATCTACTTAATTTGTTGATTTAATAATTCCAAACCCGTGTAAGAGCTAAGGGGAGTGTACGTTTGTTCGTGTATAAACGTACAAATGTACACGTTTCTTATTCATTTACAGATCACTGGCATATGACTCGATGACTTTCTTTGTTTGTTTTTTGATTACTTCGTTATTTAAATGGTAAAAAAGAGTGCAGCGGATAATTTTCAAGTTTTCATTTTTGAAGGCATTTGGGAATGGTGGAAAAAAGTTTTGCTTTAAATAATCTAGATTTTTTTTTTTTTTTTGTTGTCTTTTCTAAGAAACTAACTTTTAGCTTATTGTAATACAGTTAACATAAAAGTTATCAAAATTATATATATATTTTTATAAATACTATGCAAATAAAGTACTAAAAATAAGCAAATCTAACTGAAGTAATTTTTTATGTCATTTTTCAAAACCTAGAGGCCTGTAGCTACCCTTTACCATTTTATTATTGTTTGTTTGTTTTTCTTAATTATATAAACCCATACTTTCTTAGTTATTGCCTTAATGGAACATTAAAAGAGATTTACATTTTAGTATCTAGGAAAATTTAATTAAGTACTTTTTTTTTTTCTAACATTTCATCTGGGGTTGTCAATGCTAAACCCAATCCGTGAACACGGCATGAACTTGACATGAGTTTTTCCAAGTTAGGGTTGGGCCTTAATAGATTTGGATCATAAACGGGTCGACCCGAAAGCCAAACGATGAGAAACGTGCCATAAACAGGTCAACCAGCGTAACCCGTAATAGACATGTTTAGCACGCCAATTTATTTGTGTCAATCCAAAATGACACATTTAACACAATCTGTTTAATTTATATAACAAATAAATATTTATTTTTTATTTTAGATTTGTCGAATACCTTTTATATCTAACATATATTTTAAATTTAAAAAGAAAAGTGATTAATTACAAAAACTTATAAGAAATATAATTGGAAATTGAAACTTTACAAACCCTAGATCTCTAAACCCTAAAACCCTAAATCTCTAAACCTTCTTATAAATGTCTTATTATTATTATTATTATTATTATTATTATTTTTTAATTTCAGCCGTACTACTCACTCTACTATTTTATAGTTGTTCTTGGATCTGGGATTGTGTTCTTGTTGTTCTTGTTCAAGACATATTTAGATCTCAATTCATATGATTTTTAGTTTTTAATTTAGTTTTTATTTTTTTTATTTAGTTAAAGTTAATAAATTAATTTTTTAATTTAGATGCTGATGTGACATTTTTTAATGCCAAATAACATTTATTATTATTATTTTAATGGCTATGTCAACTTTTAGTGTGTTAACAGTGCACTCCGTTTGCCACATGTGCATTTTCCGTTTCTGATGTAATAGCAGAGACAAAAACGAGACACGTTTTTCAAGATAGAGACTAAAAGAGGTGAAAATAAAAGTTAGAGACTAAAGTGAGAATCGCATGAAAATGTAGGGACAAAAATGAGTTTTTCACCAAATTTTTTTTAATAAAGAAAGAAGTAGACATGCAGAATTTTTTTAATAAATAAAGAAATAAATGTTCATATTTTTTTAAATATAAAAAATAATAGTTATATTTCCATCAAGCTTTTCAAACTCTTTAACATCAACCATGGTAGCTCAAAGGCTGATTGGAGCCGATGAAGAATGGAACCAGTTTTGACCACAAATAAGAGCTTTCACCATAAGTGAAAACAATGAACTCCGAAAGGGATCAAGAACATGAGCAGTCATATTAAATGCAGATTCTGAGGCCACAATGGATACTAGATTTGTAAGACCATGTTGTGCAATTCTTGAAAGCACACGGTATCGTGGAGGATTAACCTTCTACCAAGCCGAATATCAAACTTCTTATCCAAGACATTTCCACAACTCTCTGCCAAGTATTTATCAACCTCTTATTTGATATTTGAAGAATCAATACCATTCAAGTGCTTCTTAAATCCCATCATCCCTCATTTCCTTCACATCCACAACCACACTAGAATCATCTCTCCATTGACCCACTTGGTTTTTGGCCTTGGGCTTGTGCAGCAGCACTAGCACTACTACTCCTCACTTGATTTTGAGTATAAGCATCATACAAACTCACCAAAACAACCTTATCCTTTCTGCTGTACATGCAACTAACTCAAGATACTGCAACTTGTATCGAGGATCAAGAACTAACCCTACATACAACAAGTGATTCATATTATCAAAGTTCCCCTAATACTTTTCAAATTTGTTCTGCATGTTCTCAACAAATAACCATCTTTTTAATACTCCAAGTCAATTATGTTATGAATTGACATGAGCTCCCAAACAAAAAAAAGAATTACTAGTGACATAATTAGCACCCGAAAACCACAAGATTGCATCATAGAAAATTTTAAGAAATTTCAAAAAGATCCTAATCTTTTCCCAATTCACATCATCCATTCCCAAAGCAACCTCATGTCTATCATTTTCTTCTTCCTTTGCCTCCTCTTTAATTGTCCTAAGATAATTTAGATCTTCTTCCTCCAATCTCTCAAAAACCTTTTAATACTCCTCGGCCTTCTCCAACATCAAATAGGTGTAGTTCCACCTAGTGGGCACATCTAAACACGATTGAATTTTAAAGTCAACTTTCTCCTTCTTCGCACATAAGTTAAATGTGCATTATATTTGTGGAGATGATATCACATATCGCACGAATTTCCTCACCTTCACTATTGTCTCATCCATTTTAGTTTACCCTTCTTGAATAATTAAGTTCAAGATATGAGCACTACACCTCATATGCAAGTATTTATGCCCTAAAATTGTTGCCTTCCTATGCTTAGTCTTTTCTTGAATAAAAGAAATGAGTCCACTATTAGACGCAGCATTATCAACTGTAATAGTTAAAATCTTATCTACCCCCAATCAAGCAAACATATCTCAACAATATTCCTAAGTGTTTGAGCCTTGTAATTTTCCACTAAATGAAAACTAAGAATCCTCTTGCGTATTTTCCAATCACTATCTATAAAATGGGCATTGAGACACATGTAGTTCAAATTTTAAATGGATGTGCATGTATATCTGGTGAGGCAAACCCGCTACTCTCTTAGGGCTTCTTTCAACTTCTGTTTCTCATCTAAAAACACCCTAATGCAAGCTTTGGCCATTGTTGTGTGGCAAGGGATTGGATGGAACCTAGGTCGGGCAACATACATAAACCTTATAAAACCAAGACCCTCCATAAACCTAAAAGACAGCTCATCTAGAATAATCATCTCCGCCAATGCTTTCTTACTTGCCTCAAAATTAAACACATGAGGCACAAGTCTCTCACTACTTTCTCCTTCTTCTTTAGGTTTGAATGCTAGGGTTGATTGGGTTTTTTCCTCTTTCCTATAAGGATATTTCAGACATTGTGATTGTATGTGAGTTTTCATGGCTGTACTGCCATTCAACTTACTATCACAAGTATAAGTTATGCCACAGTAGTTACAAGTTGCCCTAGGTTCTCCCCACCCTTCAATAGTAGTGAAATGACTCCAAACAAAAGAACTTTTTTTACCAGTATTATCTGCTTTTGGTGATAGATCAGTCCCTACTTTTGAATCGCACAAGTCAGCTTGGTGGTTGAAAATCAAATATAACTCATTAGAACTCCAAAAATTTATTTAAATAAAAAATAAAAGAGATTATATATTAGTAAAATAGAGAGAATGGCATGGGATTAGGCAAAAATGAACAAAAATGAATTATGACCAGTGAAACTTCAAACTTGAAATTAGAGAGAGAGAGAGAGAGAGGGCATAGCTGTCTTGTGTTAGCTGAAAATACCAAAAATGGAACCGATTCCCCCTTTCTTTATTATCTTTTTCTCTATCCCTCTTTCAATCTCTTCTCACCTTAGAATCCATGTAAGAGTTAAGAAGAAAAGAAGCCAAAGACACCCCAAATACCCATTTAAGATCAATACCATAAAACAAAGAGACCCAAATTAGCAAACAATCAAAAATTGAAACCCTCACAGAAACATGAACAAACACAGATAATATATATATATATATATATATATGAAAACTTTGAAGAAACAAAAAAAAAAAAAAAAAAACTTACTGATCGCTTTTTGTTCTTCCTTCTTTGTCTCCCAAGTTTTTTTATTTTTTTATTTATTTTAGAAATTTGATTTGAGTGAGCAAGAGAGTAAACAAAAAAGGAAAAAGAGAGAGGACACGATGAGAGTAGATATTTCCCCTCGCTCGTGCTCTCATTCTCTCACTCCTTAATTGTTATTTTCAGCCAAACACACTGTTTAGACTCAACAAATAGAAAAAACTTGAATAAACGAAAGTTACTGTAGACAAAGTTATTTGCTCTTTGTTTTTTTTAGATAGTAGATATGTGCTTGTGGCATTTGACGTGGGTAATATAGCAGGCATTTAGACATAGTTAAGGTTTCAAGCAACCCCTAAAAAGCACAATCACGAATACAAATATGGGTACAAGTATAGGTATGAAATGGTGACACAACCATTTTTGAAAAAATAGGTCACAGGTATGATAGGATGCGTCAATTAAATAATTATTAAATATATTTTTTATTCATATTTCTAGAGTCTTTTGTCTAAATATTGCAAAAAACAAAATTTTTTATGGTTATAGGCACTGTTCAAAGTTATTTAGCAAAGTGAGGAGAGAGAGAGTGAATTTCGGCAAAAGTGTTGCCGAAATTCTAAGAAAAGTAGGAGAGAGAAAGAGTCAAAGTAGGTGAGAGAAAATTTGGAATTTTGATAACGCTGTTACCGAAATTCAGCCTGCCCAGCCCCCTGCCCGTGCGCGAGTGTGCGCGAGTGACCGAAGCAGAAAAGGAAGAAAAAAATGGGGAATTTCGGTAATACCATTGCCGAAAATGGGAAGAAAAAAAAAGGGGAATTTCGGTAATGGCAATATCGAAAATGGGGAAGAAAAAAAAAAAAAAAAGAGAATTTCGGTAATGGCAATACCGAAATTGGGGAAGAAAAAAAAAAAAAAGAATTTTGGTAATGGCCATACCGAAATTGGGGAAGGAAAAAAAAAAAAAGAGAATTTCGGTAATGGCAATACCGAAATTGGGGAAGGAAAAAAAAAAAAAATTTTGGTAATGGCAATACCGAAATTGGGGAAGAAAAACAAAAAAAAAGAAAATTTTAGTAATGGCAATACTGAAATTGGGGAAGGAAAAAAAAAAAAGACGAGAATTTCGGTAATGGCAATACTGAAATTAGGGAAGGAAAAAAAAGAAGAAGAGAATTTCGGTAATGGCAATACCGAAATTGGGGAAGAAAAAAAAAAAGAATATCGGTAATGTCAATACCGAAATTGGGGAAGGAAAAAAAAAAAAAGTGAATTTTGGTAATGACAATACCAAAAATGAGGAAGAAAAAAAGAAGAAGAGAATTTCGGTAATGGCAATACCGAAATTGGGGAAGGAAAAAAAAAAAAAAAGAGTATTTTGGTAATGGCAATACCGAAAATAGGAAAAAAAAAAAATTTCGATATTGGCAATACCGAAATGGGGAAGAAAAAAAAAAAGAGAATTTCGGTATTGGCAATACCGAAACAGGGAAGAAAAAAAAAATAAAGAGAATTTCAGAATTGGCAATACTGAAAATGGAGAAGAAAAAAAAAAAAAAAAAAAAGAGAATTTCGGTAATGGCAATACTGAAATTGGGGAAGAAAAAAAAAAAAAGAGAATTTCGGTAATGGCAATACCGGAAATGGGGAAGAAAAAAGAAGAAGAGAATTTCGGTAATGGTAATACCGAAAATGGGAAGAAAAAAAAAAAAAAAGAGAATTTCGGTAATGGCAATAATTTTGCAGAGATTGATGTGCACGGTGTAAACAAAAAAAACTAAAAAAACTAAAAATTTTGCAGAGATTCTTTGCAGGATTTGCAGAGATTCTTTGGAGGATACATTTTGAGATTTTTTGCAGAGATGATACTTGTTGTATTTGGTCAATTTCTATTAGTCAAACTCAGGTACGCTGAGTGTTTGATTTTTATCTGTCTATCTGAATCAAACTTAAGTACACTAAGTGTTTGGTACTTACTCTAAAAAAATACATAGATTCTAAAAAGTACATGAAAGAAAGTTATAGGAAAAAAAAATGATTGATGTGCACTTCAGAGATTCTTATCTGTCTGTCAGAAAAAAATAATTCATTCATCTTTCTCAACAAAACTATCTTCAAAGATTGTTATTCTTTTTACTTTTTATGGGTTCAGAGATTGTTATTCTTTTTACTTTTTATGGGTTCAGAGATAAGATTCTTTTTACTTTTTATGGCCTCCCCGTGACAAGTGAGTTTGTAAGTTTCCTTAGAAAGTCATTCTTTTTGGTTTTTTGTCTTTTTACATACTATGTTATATTTGGTAAATTTTTATTAGTACAGTGTAAAGTACAGAGATTCTTATCCATGCATGGGAGAAATTGATGGAAGAAAAAATAATTGATGTGCACGGTGTAAACAAAAAAACTGAAAATTTTGCGGAGATTCTTTGCAGGATTTGCAGAGATGATCCTTGTTGTATTTGGTCAATTTCTATTAGTATAGTTTAAAATCTAAGATTTTAACTTGTACGAAACTTGCATCCTATTTAAACGGCACCAATATTCTTTAGTTTCCACATTTCTTATTTTCCATTCATTTCCCCCTAAAAATTCTATCAGCCTTCTTCTCCACTCTTATTTCCCTCATAATTTTATCAACCATTTTCAATTCATGCGTGCCATACATTCTACAAACAACTATAAGGAACAACATTTGCAAATATCTATCTCTCTTTATCATTGTACAAGGTGAGTTACATCTCTTTAAGTAGTTACTTTTCTTTTTATAATATTCATATTGATATGTTTTAGGGGCATAGCTAAGCATGGAAATATTGTTTTTGTTAAATCATTTGTTCATGAAAATCTTGTTTTTGTATTATGTGTTTTGCAACAAGAACTGATTTGTATGATATGTTTTAAATTATAGTCATAGCTAAAATTTCATATAGCAAAAATATATTTCAAAATTGACATAAATTTTCCTTGAAGAAATTCTTACTTTGTTAGCCTAAAATATACATGTATGCTATAAGAAAAAAAAAAAAAAAAAGGGTTAGTATATGAGCCTAAATAAAAAATCTAAATTTTACGTATAATAATAATAACTAAAATTATATGATATTAGAAATATTTATCTATTATCGGAATAATGCATTAGAAATATAATCTGTCTTATTTTAGAAGAACCAAAATGAAGAGCTACATAATTAGTAATTTATGTAACCATAACACATCATTCTAAATCATTTTAACTACTATGATGGACAATAATAAATTACGTAAACATTGAATATTTTTAATAGATTATCTTCTTGTATTATCTTCTTGTTTTGCACATTGAATATTAATACTACTTTTATGTTTTAGTGTGAATGGCAGAAAAGTTGTTCATTTTTCTCATCCATTTCGGTGGAATAGTTAAACATGGCGAAAATGGGGTTTATTACGAAGGGCCACATCCTTCTATGCTTCCATTAAGCAGGGGTGTGACATTTGAAGATCTATGTGATAGAGTAGCATCCACACTTCATATAAACAGAGAAGATTCAAAACTTACTATTTGGTATAAATTTCCTTTTCAATGTCATCCACATTCTGTGCATTACCAGCAAGTTTTGGTAGAAGATGATAATGTTGTCAATGCAATATTCGATATGTTAAGCTGCTAATATGGTTTTGTAGGTGCAGAATTGTACGTGGGTGTGGAGCCCATAAGAAGCCACTGAGATGTTTTTCTCATTCGATATGCCAACGAAGGACCAAGTGCATCGTTTAGTTATTCACATGGCGGGCACTTTCATGATCCATATGCCACCCATACTGGTCATTATTCTGAAGATGTGGCTCGTTCTCCAATCAACATTGGTGGTGCTGACTATCATGCTCCATATACCCATATTGCAACTGAGAACCAACATGCTCCTTATCGGCCAATGAACACCAATGATGTTGACTACGATAACCCAACTAAGCATGTTGTACCAGAGTTTGAAGCTTTATATGACCAAACCGCCACTCAGAGAACTGCTAATGATCCTAATGATACACACTGCATAGCTGCTACTACTGAAATTGCAGTTCATACATTATCAGAAAGGATGCGGGCCATGGATAGTGATGACCAAGTTGATAATGACGAGGTCCTTGAGGATATTGGAGATGAACAGGAGCTTCCCAATGAACCTAATCATGAAAGCAGTCCAGCAATGGCGTTCCATCAACCTTCATCATTAAGCTTTTCACAAAACACGTGGGATAATATGATTGATCCAACCCCACCATTTGAAAAGCCCATTCAGAGTACTTGGGACCCTACCCAAGAGTTTTATGTGGGATTGCTTTTTGTTGATAAGGATGAACTACAAGCTGCTGTTAAACAGTATTATATCAAGAGAAACCAAACATTTAGTGTAAAAGAGTCAGATCCAGCATGTTGGTCTGTACGTTGCAAAAATTGTTCTTGGCGTCTTCGAGCATGCTTCCGGGCTACGCATGGGTTCTTTGAGGTTAGGAAATACAATGGTCCACACACATGTACGGAGTCCACGCTCACACAAGATCACGAGCAATTAGACATCCATATTATTGAGAAAGAGTTGAGGGATATTGTCAAAGATGATCCAAACATACAAATTTCTTCGCTTTAATAGAGTCTTTACAATAAGTACAAATATCGGCCTTCTCATTTTAAGGTGTGGGACGCAAAACAAAAGGCAATTAGTAGAGCATTTGGTGATTGGGACAAATCTTACCAATTATTGCCAAAATGGTTGAAAGCTTTGACTGATTCAAACCTAGGTAGTAGGGTTATTTAGAGAACGGTACTTGCTACTGTGCCAGGCTATGCCATATTCGAGAGAGCGTTCTGGGCTTTTGGTCCATCAATTGAAGGTTTTCGACATTGTAGACCAGTGATTAGTATAGATGAAACTTTCCTATATGGTAAGTACAGAGGTAAGTTATTGATTGCATCAACTTGGGATAGTGACAATAGACTTTTTCCACTTGCCTTTGCCATTGTGGAGGAGGAATCTGATGATAACTGGTATTGGTTTTTGTGGTGTATTTAGAGTAATGTCACCAATCGAGATGGGTTATGTGTCATATCTGATCGCCACCCTGGTATAATGTCAGCGATACCAGTTATATGTGAATCGACACGTTGGCATCATCGTTTTTGCCTTTGCCATGTGGCTAGCAATTTCAATCAAAAAGTTGGGAATAAAAACTTAAAGGCTATGGTAATGTGGGCAGGCATGGAGAATTAGGTACGAAAGTATCAAATAACAAGGGATAGAATTACTCAATTAAGCAAAGATGGTGATGAGTATTTAAGGGAATTACTAGTGCAGAAGTGGACATTAGCACACGATAGTGGACATTGTTATGGGGCAATGACCACAAATTTGTCTGAAAGCTTCAACGGTGTTCTAAAGAGTGCTAGAAATCTACCCATAACTGCATTAGTTGAGCTTACATACTACCGTTGTATAGCCTACTTTGTCGATCGGTATACTAAGGCACGCGCAAAGATTACAGCCGGTGAAGTCATTACGGCCTATGCAAAGAATAAATTCAATACATGGGAAAAAAAGGCACCAAAGCATTCAGTTATTATGTTTAGTCATGAAGATGGTCTGTTTGAAATTAGAACACCAATAAACCCTAACTCTGCATATAGGGGCAATCATCGTCATGAGGTAAATTTAAGGGAGAGCACTTGTAGTTGTCAAAAATGGCAGGTTTATAAGATTCCGTGCTCACATGTCATTGCCGTGTGTCATTTCTGCAATGCGATATATCGACCGTTGCTACAGTTTGGAAGAACAAGTTGCTTGTTATGCACCTAGATTTCGCATGGTTCCAGACAGTGTACATTGGAATGAGCCTGATTTCTCGGTCTTGTATCCTAATGTGAATTTGCGCCATGCAAAAGGTCAACCAAGATCAACTCGATTTCTAAATGAAATGGATCTAGGGACAGAGCATCAACAAAGGCCATTGTGCAGCCTTTGTAGGCAAGAAGGCCATAATAGAAGAACATGTCCCACTCAAACTGTGGCTGGCTCCACTAGTGACCGAACTGAATGACCCAACATTAGTATTCAATCTACTTCAGTGAATTGGTTGGACTATTTTTTTTTTAGGAGTTAGACCATATTGTTAGTTTGTATTATTTGATAGAACAAGTTGGTACTAATTCCATATGCTACAATGTTTTCTACCACTGCAAGTTAGATTGGGGTGTATGTTTATTTAATTTATTTGTATGTGTGTATGTGTGTGTGTGTATATATATATATATATATTGTGTATTATAGTTTAAGGGTTTGATAACACCTTAAAATATATACTTTTTATGGAGTGCTTGGGTCCTTTACCATGTTTGAAAGCTTCAAATAAAGAATGAAATCAAAGGGCCACGATCTGAAGACGAAAAATCATATTTGAGTACTAGTTAGTATTTTATATATATATATATATCTCTCTCTTCAAAAATCCAATTGACTCAAGGCTAGATGGGCTGGAACCGTGACTTAAATATCTACAACTTTTATGTTTTGAGTTTTTTGAAATTCACAATGTTTGAAGGCCAAAATTAACTCACAAGTTGCTGCTATAAATTTGGACGAAAATTAGATAATGAAAGTTTTATTTTTCTTTGACACTTTTGCAAGGGTTTGGAAGAGAGGTTGTGGATTGGAAAATTATAGTAAATAGATGTATGATTAGATTAATTGTGCACTAATTTCAAATGCCAAATATGTGTACACATTTCATATTTTTGCAAAGATCTTACGGTTAGTAGTATAATGTGATATGTATACTATCTAGGCATAATATTTTTTGCTACAATGATGCATAAACAACGATAATACTTTAATATATTTTTAATAAATAGCCAGGTCATATTGATTAGTGATTTCCACGATGGGGTACATGAAGTTTTTGTTGCGTTCCACAACATGGAGGATGTCGATTTACTCGTTTAGGGTACCTTCGTGCTTGCACAGGACTTTTCCCCATGCTCCTTGGCTGTGTTCTAATATCAAAATCTGTTTGATAATTACCACTTTCATCACTTTCATTATCTGATGACACCTCCATATGTTCTGCATCTTCTGCATCTTCCCCATTATCCTCATTTGAGGCATCTTCCTCAGAGTTTGTTACAGAGGCCTCTTCCTCAGAGTTTGGAGCATATGGCCATGTATTTGGTGGTGTGGAGAAATCACCAACATGAGGGGATGGTTGAGAAGGTTGTTCATAGCTAAACTGGTTATCTTGGCCATAATTGTATTGCCCAGAATAGCATGGAGGTGGCGATGGATGATAAGAGGGAGGTGTTGAACTAGGTTGGGGATGATGGTCATAGCTAAACAAACCCTCTAATCCTTGTCCTATGGAAGTGGATAATTCAATCTGTTGATATAAAGACATACAATACTCATTGACATTAATTGGATTATACTCATTGAAGATGGTAGGCTCATTATGGGCAAAGGTGGTAGGCTCATTATGGGCAAAGGTGGATGGCCCAGCTTGGGTAGAGGTGGATGGTCTAGCTTAGGTAGACATGGATGGTCCAGCTTCATCATTTCTGCGTTGTCTACGCTGTCTTCCTTGCTGCCTCTGTCGTCGCCCAAAGTGTGTCACCCTCTCAGTAGGGACGGAGGAAATATCTGCTTCCATGGATAACTTCACTCGAGTAAGGCCCTCTACTATTGCTAGAAGGACTTGTTGTGCAATCAGATCAACCCTCCCTTGGTTTGCAACAGCCGAAGTTAACATATTATTAATTTCCGTTTGCTGCCACATAAAAAGAAAAAAAATTTATTAGTGCAATATTATTGAAAAAGCTAAAATAATAATTTGTTATCAATATTAGTGCAGTATTGAAAATGCTAAAATATCTACCTGGTACGTATAGGCAGCCGCATGGGGTGTCGTGAATAAGTGACCATATTGCTGGTACCATGTTGTGTAGTCCACATCTACATGGAAATTGTCATCCTCAACTAGATTTTCAGCTCGTTGGTTCCAAAGTTGGTAGTATGGTGCATGCATCATACGCCAATCAATAGTAGACTATCCTGTCAACTTTACACAATGCACGGATTTATCCAAATTGTCAGTAGGCCACTTTAGACATATTTGCAACAATCCAAATTGTCGCATGACTCTCTCTGGATGGTAAAACTCAACGATTTGAAAGCATAGTAATGGCGCTGTTGTAAGCCATATATGCTTTTCTGCAAGTCACTATGGATGCAAATAATTATCATATGGTATCCAAATAACCTGCGATTTCAATTACAAAAAATATGTTATAATCGATCAAGACAATAATATAACTAGTAAATTAACTATTGATGCATTGTGACAACATATATTACCTGATCTTTATTATGTGTGTCGTGATTGGAACAGTACGCATGTAGAACATGCGTTGGTGTGTGAGCAAACATTCTATACGTATCCCACCTATACACAGTTAATGATTGCCACTAATTTTAGGGTTTGAAAGTATCAAGCATAAACGCTACAGTATACAATATTGTATAAAAATAGAAAGTAAATATTATACCTGCAATCGTATGGGTCGTCACCATTTAAATTTATTGGATTTATTGGAATTGGGGTCAGATATGGAAGATGCTCCCATGCCCATAATTGTAACATGAAAACAGGACCTGCAATCTCTGTGCTTTTTTTAATAGCAGCAGTACGCAACTCTTTATAAAGGAGAGCAAGTGTGGCACTATCCCAGTTATATTGCCCAGCTACACCAAAGTCCTCTAATAGATTGAGAAAGTAGCAATGCAATTTATTTTGGCTTTTATTTCCAAATAGGAAACCCAAAACCTGAAACGTGTATGCCCTAGCATACTGTTGGATTGTTACAGCATTGGCACCCTTTGGTAGGTTTGAAAATGTTCTCCTTACCCATGTTATTTTAAGGTCACCATATGTCAATGCATTTTCAAGTGGTGTCACTCCAAGTAAATTCTGACAAATGGGTCCCCATTCCAAATTAGTTGGCCTGCACACTGCATTGCCATCAATAGGCAATCCTGTAATGATTGCTACATATTGTAGAGTGATCGACATTTCACAATTAGGTAGGTGAAATGTATGGGTTTTAGATTGCCACCGCTCCACCAAAGAAGTGATAAGACTCTAGTCAATATCTATATGTGGTAGGCGGGTAACACGGTATAGTCTACATTGGTGTAAATATGGGGTGATACGCTCGCTTAACTGCCGGGGGGTGCAAATGATTGGGGTCGCACTCGCAAGTTGGCAACCTGAATTTTAAAAAAAAATGTACAATGTTATATTACTAATGTTGAAATTATTTTCATGTAAATTGAATAATTGTAGATATTAGGATATTAATAAATTTTTATCTTGCAACGTACATTGCCTTCCATTGCATCATTAAAGATGTGTTGCTTATGCAGAGAATGATCGAATGACCCACGCTCCATTTCAAATATATCCTACGTTAAAAAAAAATTAAAATATCTTTAATATATAAACGCCAAGATTAAAAAATTACAATATCTAAAGGTACATTTTTTACAAACCATCTATATAAAAAATTACAAACTAAGCAAATAATTTCCAATTAAATTAGGGGGCTGAGAACCTTACTACAATTGTGATACAAAGTGAAGGAATGTAGGAATTATAGAGTGATACTTGCAAGAAAATAAAGAAAGAAAAAAAAAACATAATCAAATAATCATAAATATGTTCTAAAAACAAAAGAACAATAATAAAAAATAATAACATTAATATAACCATATATAAAGCATATAATTAATTTTTATACCAACTACACTTTAAATAAAAAGAAACACAAATGTACGATTTATTGTACTAAATAAAAATAAAAATAATACACATACATATCAAGGATAAACCAACAAACATATTATGCAATATATTTTTTCCAAGTAATAGATGTCATAATGGATAATAATAAAGTAAAATTGATTATAAAAAGATCACAATAATACAATTTATTACAATTTTTGTGCTCATATACTAATAATAACAATAAATAATTTCAAAATCAACAAAACATATTCGTAAATTTAATTAGAGAGTTCAGATGCTTACCACAATCGTGATACCAACTGAAAAAGTGAGAATTATAGAGTGTTACTTGCAAAAAAAGAAAAAGAAAAACACAATTAGATAATAATAAATAAACCCAAAATAACAACAATACTAAAAATGTTTCTAATCCTTACCTTAAAAAAAAATAACAACAATAATACCAATAATAATCATGATCGCTGAAGCAAACAGTAAAAAACTTACATTAACCCAACACTTACAATTTTTAGTTGTGCACGCTGAAGCAAAATAGAAGAAAAACTGAACAATTGGAATAGATGAAGAGTAGAAGTGAGGAAGCTTCAGACGCTCTTCCGTTTTAATAGAAAAAATGAGAAGTAAGAAGACAAAAATCAATTGTCGCAAAGATAATAGTGCAGTAAGAATCTTTGACGGTCTTTGAAGTTTGTTGGGAAGGATGAATGAATCGTTCTTTTTCAGACAGATAGATAAGATTCTCTGAAGTGCACATTAATCATTTTTTTCTTCTATAACTTTCTTTCATGTACTTTTTAGAATCTATGTATTTTTTTAGAGTAAGTACCAAACACTCAGTGTACTTAAGTTTGATTCAGATAGACAGATAAAAATCAAACACTCAGCGTACCTGAGTTTGACTAATAGAAATTGACCAAATACAACAAGTATCATCTCTGCAAAAAATCTCAAAGTGTATCCTACAAAGAATCTTTGCAAATCCTGCAAAGAATCTCTTCAAAATTTTTAGTTTTTTAGTTTTTTTGTTTACACTGTGCACATCAATTATTTTTTCTTCCATCAATTTCTCCCATGCATGGATAAGAATCTCTGAATGTTTGGTACATTTAAAGTAAGTACCGAAATTCTTTTTTTTTTTTTTCTTCCCCAATTTCGGTATTGCCATTACCGAAATTCTTTTTTTTTTTTTCTTCTTCCCCATTTTCGGTATTGCCATTATTGAAATTCTTTTTTTTTTTTTTTTCCCCAATTTCGGTATTGCCATTACCGAAATTCTTTTTTTTTTTTCTTCCCCATTTTTGGTATTGCCATTACCGAAATTTTTTTTTCTTCCCCAATTTCAGTATTGCCATTACCGAAATTCTTTTTTTTTTTTTTCCCCATTTCGGTATTGCCATTACCGAAATTTTTTTTTTTTTTTTCTTCCCATTTTCGGTATTATCGAAATTTTTTTTTTTTTCATTTTCGGCACCGAAATTTTTTTTTTTTTCCTTTTTTCCTTCGTTCCCATTTTCGGTAACAGCATTACTGAAATTCCAAATTTTCTCTCACCTATTTTTACTCTTTCTCTCTCTTACTTTTCTTAGAATTTCGGCAACACTATTGCCGAAATTCACTCTCTCTCCTTACTTTCCTAAATAACTTTGAACAGTGCCTATAACCATAAAAAACTTTATTTTTTGCAATATTTAGACAAAAGACTCCATATTTCTATATATTATTAAATTATATAATGTTAAACATATATATATATATATATATATATAATGGATAGTAAAGCAAATTCTTTACTAATAAAGGATGTTTAGAAATTAGATTTTCAAATGCACTATAACTATTTAATTAAGAGCATGAATGCTCTCTTTGTTTAGTAAAATGGTATTGGATTTTTCTTGTTCTCTTGTCTTGATTGTGTCTTGCATTAAAAAAAAAAAAAGGGGTAGAACATGCATGCAGAAATATTCGAGAAATGTCGAGTCTGACGTGTGTTCGACATGACTTTAAAACCGCAAGTGAAGTGTTTATGCTACCTTGAACAACAGAACACATTTTTTCGGATTTAGATCCCAATTTTCACGGGGTGCAATAGCTCTAATCTTGACATAATCTAATGGCTAGAATGAAAGGACACGTCAGCAATTGGTCACATTATTTTTCTCTTCGAAGATTTACTAAATTTTCTCTCTTTTTTTTTCTCTTTGTCACCGAATCTCCATGGTTGCAACCAGCAACCAGCAACCTCCGGCACCGAGTCCACCGCACACTTGGTCGGTGCTATTTGGTTTGGGTTTCTCCTCTCTTAAGGCTTCTCTCTCTGTTCTCGTTCTCTCAAGTCTTCTGTTAGTACCGACTCCACCACCGCTGTCGGCGCTTCTCACTGGCATCACCACCACTGATGTTCATTGTTTATGTTTGGCAGAACTTCATTGTCTTATTTTATTTTAATGTTTGATTTTGGAAATGCACAAAAGATGCTTGTGAAAATATCTGTTTGAAACTTTGAAGTGATGTTAAGACCATTGTTGTTTTGGTATGTGTTTTTTTCCCTCCTCTGTTTGGATTCATTTTGAAATTATTAAAATGGATGCTTTATTAGAAGCTCACTGATTTTTTGGTAGAAGGGATGAGAGTTACTCTTCCAATAATGTAAATTCAGTTGTTTTTAGATTTTCATATACATGTTGGCTATGTGCATTTTCGCAATTTACCAAAATTCTCCAAATATTTTTTTTCTTCTGTTTGAAACTTTGAAGTGATGTTAAGACTCACTAATTAGGAAAATAGGTGTGGTTTTTTTGTTGATGCCCCATTTTCGGCAATGGCGTTACTGAAATTCTCCATTTTTTTTCTTCCTTTTTTCCTTCGTTCAGTCGTGCACACTCGCGCAGGGACAGGGGGCTGGACAGGCAGAATTTCGGTAACAGCATTACTGAAATTCCAAATTTTCTCTCACCTATTTTTACTCTTTCTCTCTCTTACTTTTCTTAGAATTTCGGCAACACTATTGCCGAAATTCACTCTCTCTCCTTACTTTCCTAAATAACTTTGAACAGTGCCTATAACCATAAAAAACTTTATTTTTTGCAATATTTAGACAAAAGACTCCATATTTCTATATATTATTAAATTATATAATGTTAAACATATATATATATATATATATATAATGGATAGTAAAGCAAATTCTTTACTAATAAAGGATGTTTAGAAATTAGAATTAAAAAATAAAAATATTTATTAAATTTTCAAATGCACTATAACTATTTAATTAAGAGCATGAATGCTCTCTTTGTTTAGTAAAATGGTATTGGATTTTTCTTGTTCTCTTGTCTTGATTGTGTCTTGCATTAAAAAAAAAAAAAGGGGTAGAACATGCATGCAGAAATATTCGAGAAATGTCGAGTCTGATGTGTGTTCGACATGACTTTAAAACCGCAAGTGAAGTGTTTATGCTACCTTGAACAACAGAACACATTAAACATTTTCAATAGGAGATGACAACTGCTTTTTCTGACAATCCTGGTCATTGTTCCGTATTGCTTGCTTTCTTTTTCTTGAGACGCTATTGATTTCCTACATTGTTCCAATCAAACCTCACTAAATTGCAAATGTCACAATAAACACAATTAAATTTAAAAATAAAATTTTAATAATAAAATAAACTCCTTCCAGCCTTTTCGTTCTACTAAATCCGTCTCAATACTCTTAGAAATATAGAAGGTCTGGATTCAAATCTAGGGAAGCATGTCTCCTTACTCTGATGAAAAAAACAAAAGAAAAAATAAAAAATAAAACAGAGCATCAAGACCTTCAATATGGTATGTGCCAACTGACTGACAAGTACTGATGGATTGGGCTGCTGCTTGTTGGGTCTGGGTCCGGCGTAATAATTATTTTGGCAAGCAATTGCAAATAATAATTCTCAATGTTTAAGCACTAAAAACTATAGGTTAAAAAAAAAAAGTGTGTTTGGTAGGAGTGTCTTTTTTTTTTTTTTTTTTAAATGATCAGAGTGTCTTTTTAGGAGTATTTGAGTCATGATTCTCAATTTAGAGTTTTTAAACACTGTATTTAGAAAACTCTTCATACCGGTTTTTTGTTTTCATTTTTTTATTGTTTTTGTCTTTTTGCTTGAGAAAAATGCATTGAAGGGAAAGAGTACAGACCAAACTTGTAATACATTTAACATAAAAGTTATAATGTTTTTATAATACTATGCAAATAAATTACTAAAAATTAGCACTTTTGAGAAAAGTAAAAAAAAAAAAAAAGCTATATATAACTACCTTTTACCATTTTATTATTTTTTGTTTGCTTTTCTTAACTATATAAACTAAGTTTGGCTCATTTTCTAATTTGGTCCATAGGTATTCGTAGTGTCGTTGGAAAGAAAGTCTAATTTCCAATGCCTTCTTTTTTGCACAATTTAGCTCACCAGTGAGAAAGTTACCAGTTACAACCTCCTACCAATCTTTGGTAGAGAATTTCACATATTTCAAGAAATTATGTGATTTTTGGATCATTTTTGTGTGCAGTGTTGTTGCCTGATTTTGCACCAAAAATTGCCAATTAAACATTTCTATTTTTATGCATTTGATTGACTTGATGACCTTTTAAACCTCATTTTGGCTTAAATGAGGTACCATTAGAAAGTTTAAAGCCAATGCTTCAATGCTATATAATAGGACTGCACTTAAATTAAAGTACTCTTCCAATTTGAAAGTTACAAGAGTGTGAATGTAGCAACTCGAATACTTTGTGGTCAAAATTTCACATTTTTTATTTTCATGAGATTGGGCAACTCATTCTAATTCCTCAACTCATAGCCCCTCATATCATAGGGTTTTTTTTTTTTTTTTTTTTCTTTTAATATAATTTTTTTATGCTGTGTTCTAACGATGTCTCATTTGCATCAATTCAACATCATTTGACCTTGTAGACAAGTTAAAGTTTTTTTTTTGGCAATTAGTAGAATACCTAAATCGAAGGCAAGTTCGTACGTTTTCTTTGAAAATGATGTTTGTATCACTCCAATGAAATTATTAGATTTCGTGTCAAAGTTTGGTCAAATTTGTTTAAATTAGAATTTGGTTAAATCATGAGAAATTAATTTACTTGACATCTGGTTAAGCTAAACAGGTGTTTAATTTCAGGAAAACCCAGCTAATTGGTCAACTTGAGGTGTTTAATTTCAGGAAAACCCAGCTAATTGGTCAATGTCTAAGTTTGATTGTAAATCAGCGATTTCAATGTCTCTACATTTGATCAAAGTGATGAATCATTTCGGCCACTTTTGGTTTTGGAGCTCCCCAAAGCAATTTTGAATATTTCGTATAAAATCTATTTGTTGTTTTCAACTATTGAATATGACATGAACTTACTTAGGAATCTAGAAGTGATTAGCATCTGCTTAATTTTCTGGTATTGCCGAAGTTTTGGAATTTGAAAAGTTTTGGTCCTAAAGATACAAATCCCTAATTACGTTCGGCTTGTGCTAGAAACAAGAATGTATTCCTTGATATCGGCTTGAGCTAGAAACAAGAATGCATTCCTTGATATGGGGCTATGAGTTAGTTGATTAGTTTAAAGTACGTGAATAAGAGTTTTATAAAATTCTCCAGTTATATATTTATAAAATAATAATTGTAGTGTCAATAGGCCTAAGATACGTATTGGGCCGGCTCAAAGGCTCTCACAAGGAGGAAAGTTCAACCCAGTATCACAAAATAGTTCGAGGACATAATAAGTCCAGTTTACGAAGCCATGTGACAAATAAAGGTGCCATGCAAGAACATAGCACTAGGGAACATGACGTCCGAGGATGACCTTATCCTCGGCGGCTTGCTACCGAGGACGATATTGATAATCTGGCGGTTCAAGAGCGTCCGTACTGAGGATCTTGGATGCAGCGACTGAGGGAACGAGAATAAGGGCTAAAGAGAAGTAGCAAACAAATATCAAGGAAAAAGATGCTACCACCGCATTAAAGGCACTATACCTACCTCTCTGGCTGCATTAATGAGGAAGTGACGCCTGAGCACTGGAGTTCAACCTAGCACTTACCGCCAAAGACTTTGGTAAGAAGGAGTAATGGGACAAGTATCTAAAAGGGAGCCTTTGGACTACAAGTGGAAGGGAGGAGAAAAGGGTGCAGACCTATAAAAGGCGAAAGAAGAAAATAGAGAAGGGGGAGGAACACACACACACTCGACAGAGAGAGAACTTGTAAGGAAACACCAAAATTTGTCCTCGGCATTAATATATGAAGCAATATTTCATCCATGTAGGAGAAGTACGCATGTATTCTGTGATTTAACCTAACTTTTGTGTTATCTACCGTCCAAAAACCTAGATTAGAAGCCCGCTCTCTATAAATTCATTGTTTAGGGCTCATTGGCTTGGTCTGAAAGTCCGACTTTGGTCCAGCTTGATTTGTGTCCTTACAATAATGCATATATTTTTTGAAGTAACATAGAGTAAAAAAGAAAAGAAAAAGATATTTACCCAATTGTTTTCAAATTTCTTTTTTCGTTTCTTTTATTTATTTTGTTACAACTTTTTGAAATCTTTTTTTTTTGGCCTCGATATATTTATACAATTTATCTTTTACAGACATAAAAATAAATTTATTTAGATAAAAAAAAAACTAGCCAGGTAGTTAATTTTTTTTTTGACAAAAAAAATAGGCAAGTAATTTTTTTTGGAGAACAATCCAAGTAATTTCTTAAAGTTATTATTAAGTTATTGTTATATTTAAAACGTTGCCTACGTTGAAAAATAATTATAACTAGTTGTTGACCGTGCTATGCACGAGAACATACCTATTTGTAATGTAGACTAAAATATATTTATAAAATCTTAAATTGATTAAGAAACTACACCATTGTATGATTTGTTCTTGTATGACTTCAATTTGTATTACAATCTAATGAAGAAGCCATTGCTTGAACGTGTAATGGCTTACAAACAAATTTGTCAGATAATTTTAGATACTTAAAAAAAATAACTCAAAAATTCAGATATTAAAACTTCTGAAAGATCAAAAAAATATTAAAGAATTAAATGATTCACTGCTTAGAAATTATTGAAACAAAACAAAATATATATAACTAAATAATAGAGAAATATAAGAAAAAGATAGGTTACATTCAAAAGAATAATTCATGGCTATAACTATTGAAAGGAATCAAAAAATTCAGAGCTAACAAATTATAATATATATATATATATATATATATATGACTACATAAATTCATATGTTAAAACTTCTAAAATGCCAAAAAAGATATATAATTAAAGAATAAGCTATTGAAACAATTCAAAAAATATATGACTATTCAAAAGAGAAATATGAGAAATAACAGAAGAAATATTAGGGTTTGAGCTGCTTTTATAGTGTTCATGATTAACCTCGTAATTTTGAAGATAAATTATCAACATTTGAGTTTGAGTTGGACTTGTTAGAGAGATAGAGTTTTACTCCTTATTAAGTTTGGATTATACAAAAATAATTTTATTTTAAAAAAATGATAATGGTAATGGTCCATTCCGTGGTGTGAAATCTATCAATGGCTAAACAATTATTTGGTTATGCCATTTTTTAAAGGCTTGGGTTTTATATATAGAATCTATAGATTAGTGGATAGATGAAAAATTAAGACACTAAACATACACACAAAAAAGCCTTTGGAATATTTTAATTTAAATCATATTATAATATCAAAATATAGAATTCCAATGATGCCGTTTGTAGCATTATGATTAGAACATATTCTATTATTTGATGGGTAAGATTAGCGTTGTTGAGTCACAAAAATCCAAAAATAACCAATGCACCTAATTTTAAAGTCACGACCAAATAAAATGTGGAAACTGAAACTGGTTGCTGCTCTTATTTTTCAAATTCTATGACATGTTTGTCATTCATGTGCTGAAATTCTGTCCTCTTTCAATTTTTGCAGAGATGCTATTATTAACTTTATTATTATTATTATTATTATTATTATTATTATTATTATTATTATAATTGAGATATGCCGAAATTGGGTGATTTTAAGCTACCCCACTTCTTCAGTTACCCTCCGTACTTCACGTAAATCTTGCTCGCTCTCATTCTATATTTATTAATTATTTTGTTTTGGATTCACGCAAATTTTTCTCACAATATTTAAATAAAATTATTATTTTATTTAAATAAAATAATAATGATAAGTTTGAGTTTAAATTAGACTTGTTAGAAAGATAAAGTTTCACTCTTAATTAAGTTTGAACTAAATAAAAATAATTTTATTTAAATAAAATGATAATTTTATTTAAATATTTTATTGACGTAAAAAATTGTGAAAGCTCCTCAGTTTTGTATATATAATAGAGATGTGCTACATCGACAATATTTTTACAACATTTTTACAATAATCATAAGTGGTTAATTATTGGTTCAAATTTGAACCAAATATTAAGATTACTTTTTTACTCCAATAATAACAACTAGTAATAATCTGCCACTTAAAATTTGTTGTAAAAATGTTATGAACATATTATTTCTCTATATAATAATATATATTGATAACTTAATGATAAAGGGACTGGTTCGTATCTGACTTACTTTTGGGCTGGCCACTAACTAGCTACAGCTAGACATAAAGCCGCCAAAACAAAAAAAGTAATAATAAAAAAAGAAGGACCACGTTTCGACTTGCGAAAGTCTAATTCAACATGCCTTATCTGGCTAATAGAATCGTGCAAAACTGGATTGAATCATTTATTTATTGAATTTTGTACGTAGAACTAACAGTCCCACCTCAAAAAATAAAACTAACAGTCCCACCTCAAAAAATAAAACTAACAGTCATGCCAAGTCTATTCTGTTTCTGTATAGGTTCAAAGTCATAACTTAGGAAATATCGATCTCAGGTATGGTCCTCAGAGGTTCCTTGATTCACAAGTGAAAGTGACCAAGTTTTTCAAGTAACTATGACCATTTTGAATTCCTAGGGGTAAGTTTCAGGTCACGTGTGAACTGTAATCCATTGGATTCAAGTTTTACTTTTCACTAATATACTTTGGGATTACAATTAAAGGATTTAACCTTATAATTATAGGACAAGACATTATACTCATCAAAACTCTATAAACACGCGAATGGAAAAATAAAAGAGAGGAAAAATGGCACTTTTGAATCTTGATCTTTAAAACTAAATGACCTATTTAGTTTGAGACTTTTCATTGTAGTTCATTTAATTTGATTCTTTCAAAATGAGTATTTTGTCCATTCATGTTCACGACTAATTTAACTGTTAACAATTTGTGAAAGATATCATTTAATTTAATTCTATTTTCAAAATGAGTTTGTCCATTCATGTTTACGAGTCGCGACTAATCTACCACTTGGTAAAAGTTTGAGAGAGAGAGAGAGAAATGTCAAAATAACTTGGGCTCATATAATCCATAATAAAAAGGAAAACGCGTAGCTTAATTGGTTGACCTAGTCATAGCCTGTAAAACTTTCCGCACTTTGACTCTTGTGTTTCCTTGACTTGATTATTTCAACAAGAATCTGAATCATCAACATCCAACCCACACCTATATATGCCCAAACAAAGCCGATCAAGACCATACCTAACAGATCACATATATATATAAACCTTAAACCCTTCCTTCCACTTCATCCAAGCCTAAGTTCAATCTCATTCTTTGTTCTCTAAAACCTTTTCTTATCTTCAATTTACATTCGTTCTTATTTTTTTCCACCGAGCCTTACATAGTTTTCTAAACTTACAAAGATTATATACAATCTCCATGGCTGATGTTCATGTAAGTCCTAGGCCTGAAGGGTATCCACCAAATGAGGGTATGAAGAGGAGCATCATGTCCTTGGCTAATGAGGTTCATCAATTTTTGGAGAGACCAGAAGGGTATCCATCACCATCAGGTGAAGCAATGAAAGTCTCTACAAGCACAGAAAGCCATACATATTTGGGCGCGTACAATGATATGTCCTTATTGGAAAGTGGTCTCCTTCAAACAAATATTGGGGACATGGATGAAAATTACTTTACTTTTCAAAACAAGCTTGGAAAACCAATTGATCCCAGGTTGCTATCTGTGTTGGAATATTTCGGAGAACTCTTCGTTCGAAGAGAGGAAGTTTTCAAGAAAATATTTCCCGCAGGGCTTCAAGAGGAAATTGTGGAGTTGCTTAAGAAATTTGGTACAATTGTATCCCAAGTAAAATCAGAAAAAATGAAAGTCCGGACCTTGCAAAGGAGTTTGAGCATTGACTCGCCAAGGACACCCTTTAGAAAAGGAGGGGAAGTACCATTGAAGCTCGAGTATTTCAAGGTCAAGACTGTGGTTTTAGATGGCTGTGGTCAAGGTCAACAAGGTAGCCAAGGTAGCCAAGGCAGCCAAAGCAAGTAGTTGTGGTGACAATAATTTTGGTGGTTGAAACGAAGGCCACTTTACTTAGCAAATTATTGATTATTGAAGATTTGTTTATTTATTTACAAATTGTAAGTAAAGAATGGAGTACATAATTTTACCTCATTCAGTAAAAGAAAATTTATTTTTATTTAATTACTTCGCTGAATATTCTTATTTATTTTTCTGGGAGGATTGTATTATATTATATCTAAAACGTGTCTAATTCAATCATGCACTGCGCCTAATTCGGGTGAATTCAATTGTCTGCATATAAGTGGAGGTTTATTGGAGGAGTACCAGAAGTTTATGTTACGACGAGGGTTCCTTCCCCTTTCCAATTAGACAAGTTTGTATTGTTTTATAACGGTCAAATTAAACCAAATTAGCCCCTAAAAAATTTTTTTAACCAAATAAGGACAGAATATATATATATATATATATATATATATATGGGTAAATTTCACAAACATACTTTGAGATTTAAGTTAATACCGATCAAGTTCATAACATTTAAAAACTAATCATCTCAGTCCACAAAGGCATAAACCCAAACGGGCTTCTAACTCCATTACTTTTTTTTTTTTTTAAGTTTCTTTCTCTTTCTCTCTAAACTCCCTTCTCTTTCTAATTTCTATTATCTCCTTCCTTTTTCTCTCTCTTCTTTCTTTTCTCTTCCTTTGACTCTCTCGTTTCTTGTCTTTCATCTTTGATCTCTATTTTTATTCTCTTCTCGTCTCTATCTTCATCTTTGTGGTGAAGCCGTGGTGGTGGGTTCATTGATTTCTCCTTTCTCTTCGTCTTTGCTGTGGCGCTATGGTTGTGGGTTTGTGGTGATTTATGGGTTTTTGTTAGGTTAGTGTTAGAGGATTTGGGTTTTTTGTGGGTCTATTTTGGTTTGGATTGGCATTAAAAAAATCTAGGTTTTTTGTGGGTGTGGAGGAGTTTTGTGGGTTTTAGTTTGACAAGTTTGTTTGTGAATTTGTTAATGCTGGTGGTTTGTGGTCACTGGTTCTAGGTTTGTGAGTAGGTTTTGTTGATGCTGATGCCGACGTTGATGTTTTGTTGTTGGGTTTGTGTCAATAGTTTTGGGTTTGTGTGCTTGTGCCTTGTGGGTTTAGCTTATGAATGTGTGGGTGGTTGGTGGTTGCTAGGATCATTCAAGCTTATGAATGTGTGGAATTTACCCTATATATATATATATTCATAAAAAGCAAAAAAAAAAAAAAAAAAAATCCAAATATGTACAGATTTGAATTTCTATTAGGCTACTAACAATAATGTTTTGTTTTTGGGTAAATTTCAATAACATATCTTGAGATTTGGGATAATGTCAACAAGGTCCAAAAAATTTCAAAATATCAACCAATTTAGCCCCTAAACCTAAAAATAATTATAGAGTCATAATAATAATAATAATAATAATAATAATAATAATAATAATAATAATAATAATGAATTAGTTAAAGAGTCCAAAAATAACGGCTGATTGAGCCCTAGCCCACAAATAAATTGATATGACTGCAAAGTACAACTTATTAATCTAATACCCCCTCAAATTCAAATGCTTTGAAGGAAACATATGAATATATACTAAATAGCGAACGCAAATGGAGGAATGAGAATTCGCAAAAAAAAAAAAAAAACAAAGAAAGAAGAAAATTATGCAATTTTCTTTCTTCATGCAAATTATGAATAAAATGACTCCATGCAACCAATTGTGAATAAAATGACAATATATCTTTATATCTGTGGTGCGCTCATGAAATACAATGTTATGTACTATTTGGATTTTGCTCTTGCTATCACTATAACTGGAGTAGGATTAGAAACGCCAACACTGTTACGTACCTTTGAGTAACCGTCAAAGCTAAATAAGTTTGAATTAAGGTTAGCTAGAGTTCTATATATTCTACTTCAATTGAGGAGCACGCAACAACATGTTTCTTACTATTCCAAGATATCAAAAAATCACCAATAAGACTACAAAAACCTAGCCTGTTCTAGATTGACCATGACATCGATCCCCAGTGCAATCAGAATTAGAGTAAGCATTAAGTTTGCATCTGGAAGAAGATGAGAGTAATGCTAGTTCCACAACTTTTACCACAACGTGAGGAAGTTGTGATCAAAGTTGTTGCAGAAGTTGTGATTCAGAAGAAGATAACAAAAATTTTCGTGTTTCTTTTGCCAACAACTCTCTCATATAAAACAACATCAACAAAGGCACGAGTAGTACAAGGAAAACTAGATTCTCAAATAGACTTAAAATCTTCCTGCAGTTTCTTTAAGAACTGAACAAGATGTGTTTCCTTCCTATACTGAGAATATAAGTTGGCATCAAACTTCTATTTTGGTTCCATGTGCTATTTGATCCCAAAGAACCTGTTTCTGTTGGGTGCCAACACCCATGTAGATGTAGGTCCAACACACACTTTTTGTCAAAGCTCCTTAAATGGAAAAACTTTCGTGTGTTGGGCGCACGAGATAAATGAACTAGTACAAGAGACTTGCCAAAAAGTAAAATGAAGTCAGATTTTTCATTATTATTATCTACAAAAGTCAAGCCACATGTGTGAAAATGTGTGTTGTCTTGTTCGTGTCCTACAAGTTGGAGAAGAAAGAAAAAGTTGAAAAAATTAAGTAAAAAAGATACCAATTTTCTGTTGTTTGGTTCACAAGGGAAAAGTTGATGGAAAATTGTGGGTCTGATTTTTTTTACCCGAGCTCACCAAAATGTAGATCCCGTTTGGTAGAGCATCTTAATCACACATTTTTAGTTTTTAAATAATATTACATGCATTTTCAAACACTTTTTTACCCACACGTACTTTAAAAACTACAAACAATATTACTCAAATTTCTTTACCAAACAGGCCTGTAGTTTAATTTTTCACATTGAGGAGAAAATGGGAAGGGTAATGGAAGTTTAAGTCAAACGAATTAATCACCTGCAACAAATATTTCACACTTAATTTCTCTCTCTCTCTCTCTCTCTCTCTTAATGTCACCTGCAAAAAATCTCTCATTTGGGGCCCACTTGCCAGTGAGAGATCGGTCTTATGCGCCAAGCGCATGAAATACTAGCTTGTTACCTACACCTAGTCTGAGGCTTTCTCTTTTTGTTCATTATTATATTTTATTATAATATTATAATTTGTTAATTAAATGCATTTATTAGTTAAAAAAATTAATGAATTTATTTTTATTCAATATAGAGGGGCACAATAGTAAACTCATACAAATAACATTTTCAATTATCTTATCTTTCTTCTCAACTTAACAAAAAAGTTTTCCGTTCTTCTATTTTTCCACCCCTAACCAAACATAAATGAAGGAAATTAAAATTTTTTCTATCATCTCACATTTTCATCTTTTTACAATTTCCCACTTTTCCATCTCCCTAACCAAGCAAAGCCTAGAAGAGAAGTCATTTTGCCATTTGGAAAGAAGGCCTAGAGAGTTAGAAAATTTATCATGTATCCACGTACCCTTTCACATGGGGTGGGATCCCATAAGTGTGTAGTTCAGCCATGTGTGAAAGTTGATATATGTAATACCACCTCCAAAGAGGGAGAGTGAGGGGAGTGCAATTTTTGAAGAATAGCATGGGAGTGAGCAAGTAGAAAAGATAAACACAATGAGCAAGTGGAAATTGTGAGAGATAAACAATAAGAGAGAGAGAGCAGTGAGTGAAAAAGAAAATGGTAGGTTTTTTCTTTGCTCAAGTTGTATTTCTAATTTATTATTAACTCAAGTTTGGTATAAACTTGAGTGTTGTAGTATCTATTTTATATAGTGAAATTATTTGAAATTTGTCTAGTAGTTTTTCTCTTCAAAGAGAAAAGGTTTTCCACATAATATTTGGTTGTCTTATGTATTGCATTGCTGCTGTGAAATTAATTCTGATTTATATAGAATTTTTTCCAATAGAACCAATATTTCAGAATGAAAATAAGAGAAAAATTTTCCTTTTTCTTGTTTTAAACCAGTAAGATCTAAATTCAAGTTTGTATTTTCTTTCAAAATAAGTCTTGACATAGCATTTTGCAAGAAAATCCCAGACTTTTGCAATTTCATGCTTTCCAAGTTGCATGCCTATTGAAGGGTTCACAACTTAAAATCTTCATTATTTTCACATTTTTTTTTTGGGATATTTTTTCACCAATAACATATTTCTATAAATCTGTTTACTTAAAAATAAAAATCATCCTAAAAGTGTTGGTGTGAGATTGATCCGGAATTTGTGGTCATTCTCACATGGTTTTTCCCTTGAAAAGAGGAGTTTTAGACAACCCTAAATAGTTGTAGGAAGATGAGTGCTACACATTGAGTTTTAGACAACCCTAAATCCTCAAAAGATAAGAAATCGAGAGATTTATCCACAGCACACTCTAAAAACTCTAAAAGAAAAGAAATTATCTTTATGTGCATCTTCAAGCATTAATGGAGTGTGAAGACTGATTAAACCAGAAAGTGATTTTTTTTGTTGTGGAAAACCAGTTGAGAAAGAGAGAGAAAATTAGTAGATAGAAATAAAGACACGTGTTGTCTTTTTAATTTGTGGAGCATAAAGAGGAGAATATTATTTGGAATAGAAGTATTTTTTAATAATTCAATAATTGGGGAAGTGGTGGTTCTGAATTGTGAATGTCAAGACTGAAACTGCAAAGGGCATCAATCAAATGAGCTACAAATCTCTTGGCATTGGAGTAGAAGATTGATTATTAGGGAATATTTCAATCCCACCACCAAAAAAAAAAAAAAAAAGAGTTAAAAATATCTCACCACGGAATGGTGTATGTATATATATATATATATATATATATAAAGAATAATGAAAATATTGTTGATGTAGCATTTTTCTTTATATATATTTTAATTGGAAAATTTCTTATGGTTGAATAATGGATTTAGATTCGAATTTGATCTTAAAAAAAAAAACTAAATGATGTTGTTGGACCAATATATTGGTTTTAGTTCAAACGGATGTCTAGGGCATCCAGAATAAGGCAAGTATTTAAGAGGGTCATATAAATCAAATCCACAAACAAAATTTCTGTAGAGCTGCAATCTTAAAAGAAATTAACCCTGAAAACAAAACAATCCTAATAGATCTTCAATAGCATGCATTTACGTGTACTGTTAATTAGCATATTCCTCACGGAAAAATCAAGGGCTAAATAAGTGCAACTTGCAATACAGCTACTTCTCTTTAATAGAGGAAAGAAAAAATCTATCAAATTGTCAAAAGAAACGTCCCTATAGAACCAGTACTTTATCCGTGGGAAAATTTAATGAATGTGCTTAGGATATTAATTTAACAAATATTTATAAAAATTTTTTTATGGGAAAAGAAAATTAAAGTATTAATTTTTTTTTACAACTATTTATATTTTCCATGAACGCGGTATAAAAACATTCATAAATTGGTCAATTAACAGATACTTTAAGGGTACCATATTAAAATTAAGGACCCTTTATTATCTGTTTAAATGAAAGGCAGTAGTCATCGATCTCCTTGATCTTGCTGTTTATCCAATGCTTTATGTAGAGCTACCGGACTTAGTATTAGCACCTTGACCACCATGGTTGCCTGCTTGGTCATGTTGTTCAACACTTCCATTTATGATTATAGTCCGCATCTTGAAACGCTCAAGCTTCAATTTCAGTTCATCTCCCTTTTTAATTGGAGGTGTTCGTGGCGATCCAATGCTTAAACTCCTTTGAATGCTTTGAACTTTCATTGGTGCGGGTTCACCTGGGGTGCCCCTTGATGATATATAGAATATGTACTGTGATATATATGAGTAAGCGCTTTGTGGAAAAGGATATGAAAAAGGAAAGAAATAATGTTGATATGACTTGGATGTTTGGCCTTGGCAATATTATATAGAGGAGCCAAAAGCTGGGTTTTTCTTGTTTGTTTATTTAATGTTGAAAACTCAAAACTCAAAAAACGAGTTTTTACAAGCTATATGACTTGGCCTTTTTGGAATTAAGCAACTTGTTAATGACCTATCCATATCAATGGATCTCTAAGCTACATGCATGATGCTTCCTCTCATTTGAAGCTGTAAGCGTACGTATAGCTGTAATTTAATTTATGACTAGATCAACAGACGTGTTATCCAAGATGTTAAGGAGTTAATTCACTTAATGTATTGATTAATAAGTAAATTAACAAAACGAGTAGAAACAAAAAAAAAAAAAGAAAATTAATAATATATTATCAAAATGTTCACATTTACCAACCGTAACTTTTCTATTCATCAAGATATATAAATGTATACTCATGTTAGTTGAGCACTTGAGCTATAGCCTGACCTCACATTGAGCACTAATTGTTTCAACAAGTGAAAGCCATTATAGAGCCCTTAAGTCAAGCTAACACCACTCGAATTTAAAACCTATCCCACATAGAGACTCCAACCATTAGACCATAACTCTATACGGTAAGATTGAAAATGAGTTCACTAAAGTTTTTATGGACATGTTTAGAGTCTTGAGTTTCAATAACCAATAAGTAAATGAAATTAGTTCTTAATATATACAATGCACATTACATATTTAACCCAATCAGCCAAGTATGTCATATGCATTGCAAATGATGTGACATGTGTTGTTTTTTTATTGGTAATTAGAGCTCAAGACTCCAAACATATCTGGAGCCAAATTTTTTGTACATTTTAGACTAATACTTTTTTTCACACTCTTTTACTTAAAAAAAAAAAAAAATTTTTTTTTAATATTACATTGTTCTTTTAAATATCATATGACATATATGTACATGTTGAAAAAAATATCACTTGAGTAAAATAAGAGGAAATTTCAAAATTTTCCTTTTAGAGATTACGGTAGAAATGATAATCTTGTGAATAGTAAGTAAAAATGTCTGGCAATATTACTTGTATAGACATTAATCATGAAAGCAACCTCCATCTATATGAATATTATCTTCCTTTCAACAACAATCAAAAGTCAAAGGTTTTGCATATATTGTAGCGTTCGATCGATTTGAGCTCCAGTATTTGGGCTTTGTAAGTTTTTGTTTTGTTCTTTTTATTTTTTTTGTTTTTTGTTTTAAGTTGTACTACTAAGTTTGGAACCGAAATCTTTTTTCTCACATATTGTGCTCCACTCTACATTAATAAAAAGATGATACGTGTCTTTTTGCTTCTTTTTTTTTTTTCAAACTAATGAGAAAGACTATAGCTAATGCCTAAGAGCATTCACAACAAATGTGTTAAAATAGCTAAAATGCCATTTTAATACCTAAAATCTTTATAAAAACAAAATCCACTACATCAATAGTACAAAAGTCAAAATTTTTAATGCCTAGCTATAGTAAAGTGTCATCTTTGATACCTTACTGTAGCTAGATGATAAACACAGAAATTGTTATTTAAATGGAAGTTAGAGAGAGAGGGACTTGAATGGTAAAAGAAAGAATATTTAAATGAAATGATTAAAATAATATAGATTTTAATCTTGGATGTATTTAAAATGGTGTTTTAAAATATATATAAAAAAAAATTTAAGTGGTCAAAAGTTAAAATTTTTAGAACGTCCGATGTGAATGGTTTTAGAGAGCCATGTCAATGGACAGTCACAAACACCTACCAACTAGCTCTATTTGCCACCTGCCCACCTCCCATTTTCACTCTTATTTTCAACCGCTAGCTGCTGCAACACCAAATTAAAAAAAAGAAGCATTCTCCAGTTTAATTAATCTTTGCATTCCTATGGTTGAAGTTGCAGGTAAAGGTAATTTCTTCTCTTTGGGTGACTTTGGGGTTTGTTGAGGGCTAATCTCTCAATTTCTTCTCTTTTGAATTTCACTAGGAATAGATGAATATGATAAGTTGATCTTGGGCTGGGTTTGGCGTTTACATTGGGTGGGTGTGGACTTAAATTAAGTTAACTTATTGGAGATTTTAGAAGGATCCAATAAGTTTTTTTTTCTAAAATTTTGGGCTTTGACTTAAGCCTTTTTCTAATTTTTTTTTAAAAAAAATTATTGGGTCACTACTACTTTAGTCAAAGACAAAAACCTAGTGTGAGTGTTGTTTTTCCTCTCTTCTTCCCTAAATATTTAGACCACACATTGGCCCCACTTTTCAGATATTCTTTTCCTTGACACTCCAACTTTATAAATTCTTTTTGGACTATGAACATGAATTTCATAGTCTAGGCAGGACTTGCGCTGAGTTTTGCCGTTGCTATTGGGTAGGTGTGAAATTAAATTAAGTTAATTGATCGGATATGAATGATCTAATAAGTTTTTTACTAAAATTTTGCACTCTGACTTGAGCCCTTTAAAACTTAAAAAAAAAAAAAAAAAAAAAAATTATTGGGTTACTACTACTTTTGCCCAATACAAAAACCTAGCATTCGGTTTTGTTCACTCTCCTTTTCCCTAAAAATTTAGACCACACATTGGCCCCACTTTTCATATTTTCTTTTCCTTGACACTCCAACTCTATATTGTCTTTTTGGACTATGAACATGAATTCCATTAGGAAATTAAAGATGAATACGATAAGCAGGTCTAGGCTGGGCTTGCGTTGGGTTTTTTTGGTTACAATTGGGTCGGTGTGTGAAAAAACTTTATTTTGACATATATATTATGTATTGATACTTTTACATCAGTGTTATGAATATATTTTTATTTGATTTATTTGGTTTGTTTTGTCAAATATTAAAATAGTCAATAGTTGCGTGTGTTCTAATTTTATAATCAGTATACAATATATATATATATATATATATATGTGCACACACCCATTCTGTAAATTTTACATATTGTTTATCTTACGATACACGATACAACATAGTACATAAAAAAGAAAAAATGATTCACGATACGATTAGTGTTTTGACAACTATTTTTCTCCTATAATTTGGCAATTAGAAAGGGAGAATGTAGAGAGAAGAAATAGGGTTTAGCTCGAGGGTTTTTGGATTCTCTCTAACCCTTCAACATGAGAAGTGGGGTTGCAAATTCCATGGAAATGAGGCTTATATATATATATATATATATATATATATATATATAGAGAGAGAGAGAGAGAGAGAGAGAGAGAGAGAGAGAGAGAGAGAGAGAGAGAGAGAGACTAAAGGCTTATATTGTAAAGAAGTTCATAACTAAACACTCTCAAATTCAATCATATTCATGCTTTAGCCAATGAGAGATGAGAGAAAGGTGAAATTGTTGTCTTAGTTGAATTTCAAAAGGTGACTCACTTGGCAAATCGCCTGGCCCTCTGAATTGTGCTTTGTGAAAAATTCCTTTGCATGCAACTCTAAACTACAGCTTTTGATCTCTTTTAACCCATTGCAATTTAACTCACTACTGGGGAGTGAACTCTTTGAGAAAACTCCAATTGAGTAGTTAATATAACATATATATAGTGATACAATTTAACCCAAAAATGTTAAAGTTTATAAGTTTAGGCTCAATTATGTTATACTAGTATATAGCTCTGTGCATATGCTTGAATATGATTAAAAACAATCACAATCATACATTTTTTTTTAGAAGAGATTCAAATTATACATAGTATTAGCTTACACTTTTTCAAAATCATACATTTCTAAAATATGTTATTGTTTCTCATTTTATATATATGATTTAGAATTTATTTGGATTTATACTCTTCTCGTTTTTTTACCCAATAATTCACTTGCCACAAAAATTTAAAAAATAAATGGACACGTGGCGGAAAATTAGACTCTAATTGAAATCTAATTTAGAATCTAATTGGATTTGGGTTCTTTGATTTACTCAATAATTCACTTGGTACAAAATTAAAAATTAAATGGAACATGTAGCGCAAAATTGAGAATAAAATTAAAGTCTAATTGAATTTTTTTCTAAATTTTGGCTATTAATATATACTAGTATGTAACTCATGCTTACATATGAGAATGTTGAATTGTAGTGGTGCTATTGTTGTTAGCTTAACTTATTATACATATAGGACATAGTTTGATCAGGATATTTAGAGTTACAAAAATAGTTTTTTCTTAAAATTTTCATAATATTAATTGCGCCAAGTTTTTCATTACATTTCTATTACGTATATAATTGTGAAAATCACTATCAAATTCTATATATACAATATCACTTCACAAATACTGTCTGCCAAATTCTACCATATTCAGTACAAATAAAATAATAAATTGATCAGAGAGTATCTCCTAAATTGAATATGGATAGGTGTATGAGATTATTCAACTCAATTACAGTTGTTACGTTCTATATCTTCGCATACAATATAATTGAATAGAAACTGTACAAAAAAATATGCTTGTTAGTTCATAGAAAAAATAAAAGTAAAAATCTAAGGATAAGTTTGGTAACTGCTTATTCTCCTTATTTTCTGTTTCCAAAAACAATTTTCTATTCTTTAGACTAAAAAACTTGCTTGGCAATTCAAAATGAACAGAAAATAAAAATTGTTCTCAAATCTCAATTTGTGAAGGAAACTAAAATCATACAAAAAGACTGTTTTCAGTTTCTAATTTTCAAAAGTCAATGAAACACACATTTAATTTAATGAATTTGTCTTATTTAATGAGTCAGCATTAGAGTTCAAATTTTAGTAATAACATATTTTAGTATTTTCTATATTTTTCTTCAAAAAACTATTTTCTTTAATTTCAACTAACCAAATATGTTTTTGATTTCAAAAATACAAGAAATTTTTTTTTTTCTTTATATTCTCAAAAACAAGATTTTGAAAATAGAAAACAAAAATTGCTACAAAAAAATAACCTAAACAATTTATTTTGTATGGAAAGTTAATAAAAGAAAATTTCAATTTTGATTCTAATTGAATTTTCTCTAAATTTTGATTTGAAATATATATAATCAAATTAGTAATGGACAGTACATAGTTATGATATATTACACAAATTACTTACAAATTTGAATTGTTTTTAGTAAAATGATTAGGTATTTTATGGATTATTTATATTGAACTCCTTGTTTTTGTATTAAATTAACTCATTTGGCACAAAAATTAAAAAAAAAAAACTTAGATTATATGAGATAAGTAGGGCAAGATTAAACTATAATTTTTTATTGTTGAAATCCAAATTTTTACATTGAATTAACCTATTTAACACAAAAATTTAAAACTTAAATTAGATGAGACATGTGGTGTAAAATTTGACTCTAATTAAATTTCAATTTGAATTTTAATTGAATTTTCTTTCAAAGAACGAGTTTTTTCAAGCTATGACTTGGTCTTTGGAATTAAGCAACTTGTCAATGACCTATGACCTATCCATATCAATGGATCACTAGCCTACATGCATGCAGCTTCCTCTCATTTGAAGCTGTAAGAGTACGTGTATATAGTTGTACGTAATTTATGACTAGATCAACAGACGTGTTGTCCAAGATGTTAAAACTAGTAGGTTAGGCTTGGTGTTTCTAATTTTCTGATTAAGTAATATTTTGAAAATACTTACGAGTTAATTAATTTACTTGCAGTGATTGATAAAGTATATTAACAAAAATAATGGTGTTTCTCATAAAAAAAAAATGGAAACGAAAAAAGAAAGCTAATGAATGAAATATATACAAAATGTTCACAGAGGTGATCAGTGGAGACTCTATATAATAACTTTTCTATTCATAATAATAATAATAATAATAATGTATAGGGGGACTGAGCTAGGATGGGGTCCTTTCACCATTATTTTTCTATTTTTTATTGCTTTTGTGGTAATCCAGCAACAAAGACTTTGGTCTCTATTTTGGAGTGGTATTACTTTATTTATATTTAAAAAAAAAAGAGTGGGTGGGGAATGTGTTTAGTGCTTTTCATATTAACACATAATGGTAGTCTTATTTCACCTGGTATATCGGGGTAGCATCTAGTGTTGATGCCTAGGACCCTAGGTTTTGGGCTCTGAGGAATGGTTTGATGCTTTGTATTAGTTTAATCCTTTTGGTAGTTGAGATAGGGATTGATACTAAAGTTGTGCTTGGCTGGGTTATTGAAGAATAACTAGTAATTTATATCACGTTTCTCCTATCACGGATTAAGCCGCGTTTAAAAAATAAATAAATTACAGGTTGAAGTGTCCATTAAGGCCCCTTTGTTATAGCTTAAACTAAAACAAAGGGGGCCTTAATGGACACTTCAACCTTGGTCTTTTTTCTTTTCCTTAAGCTCCCTTATCATTCAAGACTTCAAAGCTTCTCTTTTTCTTGTATAATGCAAGTTGTCCCACAATAAACTCCAATTGCTAATTACCTTTATAATTATTTACGTTCTGATATTTACTTGTGAGTAGCATGGTTGATTAAGCACTGAAACATTTAAACTAAAACAAAGGGGGCCTTAATAGACACTTCAACCTTGTTCTTTTTTTTCGTTTCCTTCAGCTCCCTTTTAATTGAAGACTGCAAAACTTCTCTTTTTTTTGGTATAATACAAGTTGTCCCACAATACACTCCAATTGCTAATTACCTTTATAATTATTTATATCGTGATATTCACGCATAAGTGGCGTGATCAATCAAGTAGTGAAATTCCATATTGAATACTCATAAGAACAATGAATTGTTAATATCACATAATTGGACTCATACCCATTAGATTAACCTCTTAGGTTAAGTAGTGTTCCTATAAGTTATAATGACAAAATGTTCTCTCCCCAACCATTTCTAAATCTCCACATGATATTCTTTGTGGTGCTTGACTCTTGACTTCTAGTCTAGAGAGAGACAGATAGGTGATTACCCAAAACTTCAAAACTTGAATGCCCTTCATTTTCATGGAAAGGAAAAAGAACTTGGATTCCTCTCTCTCTCTCTCTCTCTCTCTCTCTCTCTCTCTCTCTGCTAACATGAAAAAGAATTGTCCCTTTGTGGAGGTCTAGGTTCTCTAAGAGTCTATGATGATAAAAATATGGAATGGACCACTCATGCAATTGATAGACAAGCGTGCCATAACAGCTTAACTGGTACACAAAAACTCTCACAAGTATCATTGTCTTCATGTAGCCAAATGTAGAGTAAGTAAAGTAATTCTAGTCCTAGTTGTGACACTATTACAAATGTAGGGTTACTCTAGTGTCAACAACTATACATATATAACACGAAATAAATTATATAGTAAAGATGCAATTATCAAAAGCTTTTCACAGTGAATTTAGATAATCACATAAATTTTCTTACTTCATCTTTTCTCTATGTGTCATCTCAACTTTCTAGCAACAATTCTAACATTATGAAAAACATGCCCTTTTTTTCTCTCTTTCTTCTCCTAAGTTTTTGAAACTCCTTTTAAACAAGTTCAATCAATGAAACAACAGTAGCTTCCATGGAGGTAGCAAAGCATGCATGCTATTATGTTAACCACTGACTGCAAAATTTATATATAGAGAAAGTGATTGCAAATTTGGACTGAATTATGGGGTTAACGCTTATTATGACCTAGCTTTCACCGAAGAGAAGCTCGGTGAAAATCTAGAATCGTGGCACCAATTATATAATTGACTCTAGTTCCAACTCTAAACCCATAACAAGATGTCATGACACTACTTGCATTTTGTCTATGTAAAAATGGATTGTTGGGAACTTGTTTTGTCTATGTAATTATTTGGGAACCTATATCTTTTGGCAATGAACTTGTTTTGTTTGCTGGCAATTGGTTGGGAACTATTGAGTGTTGGCAATTTGTTTTGTTGGTTCCAATTGGTTGCATTTGTTGAGTGTTGGCAGGAATTATTTGTGTATTGGGCAGGAATTGCAAATTTAGCATGAAAAACAGCAAACCCACCTATAGCCGCATTTTTAAAAACGCGGCTATAAGAAAACCCAGTGGAGGGGTCTATAGCTGCGTTTTAAGAAAACGCGGCTATATGTGGGCCTTTAACAGCTCTAAGCGGATCTATAGTTGCGTTTTGTAAAAAATGCAGCTATAGACCCCTTCTTATAAGGGGTGGAAAAACGCGGCTATAGACCCAGAAAATGCAGTTATAGGGGGACTTGAAGCTGCGTTTTTAAAAACGCAGCTATAGGTCCTTGCAAAGGGCTATTGTCGCGTGGCTAAAGCCGTGTTTAAAAATGCGGCCATAGAAACGCGGTTATTGTCCTATAGCTGCGTTTTTGGGGTCTATAATTGTGTTTTTAAAATGCGGCCAAGGCCTTCTTTTTTTGTAGTGACTAATTTTTTCAAGCAGTGAAAGGCAATAGTTCTTGAGTCAAACTAGCATTATCATTCCGTCGTGCCTAAAGCTCGAATTCAAAACCTATACCACAAAAAGACCCTAACCATTGGAGTCCACGATCCTATATAGTCCTTAAGTCACATTAAGCACTGATTGTTTCAAGCAGTGAAAGGCAATAGTCCTGTTCACCAAAAAAAAAGAAAGGCAATAGTCCTTACGTCAAACTAGCATTATCAGTGTATCACCAGTTTATCACTTTGTCACACTTGAAACTCTAAATTAAAACCTATCTCACATGATAGAAAATAGACCCCTAAAAAACACAAGTTATTTAATCTAATATATTAGTCAAGTCGTTACTTGGGTTAATTATTTAGATTTAGGTTAAACATTTATCACATGAAATAAAATGTAGTGGAAAAGTAAATAACGTAGGATGTGATAACTCAAGAAAACTAATGGAACAACTCGTTTCAAGGTAAAAACTTGAGGGGGGAACTATCCCAATAGAATCCACTATATCAAGTTAAGATTTACAATCAAGAATACCAATTCGTAGTAAATCTAATACAATTGCCAAACTGAGCTGTAAACTCCATTGACTTCCTAGATTTTGATCTTGTTTTCACATGAATCACTTGTTCTTGCTTTGATCTTTAGTATTCTCGATAGCTGAAGGCTTGGTAGCAACTTCACTCCACCGATACTAATAATATGGATTTGATTTTCGATGGGTGCTTGTAGAGTTAGAATGTTACAGAACCTAACAGATCCCACATGAATGATTCTTAAGACTTGAAAAATGCGTATTAGGGTTTTGCTTTTATACCTAGCAGTGTTGGACTCAAACCCTAAACATTTTGCAGGTTCTTGGGCCTTATTTAAAATTTTACAAATTCATGTCTCAATCGGTCGAGTTTGATAGATTCTCAATTCTTCTTATACTAGACATGCTTTTGCTCTCGATTTGCCAACATATAAAAAAATTAGAACCTAAACATTTAAGACTAAATATTTAAAACCTAACGCGACGTAAAGGCTTTAACCATTGGATTTGGATCATGACTCTATATATATGGTATGATTAATAATGATTTCCCAAGAGGTTTTTTATTAATCATAACTAAGAACCTTCATTTAAATGCAAGGAAACATATAGCCAATTCATAATAGATTTTTAAAATTAGTTGGGTTCAAGTTACATTTTGTATAACTCTAAATAATATTACACTACTTAATAACTTTTTATTGAATTAATATTCTAAAATATTCACCGTTAGATTACATGTTTTCTATATTCTTAACATGCATGTCAAGTTTTGTGTCAATTGAATTCCATTTCCTATTCCATTTAGGAACCCATATTTTATGCATAATTTTAACTGCAAAAACTTGAAATTTAAGCACGTGATCCATGACATAGTAACTGATCGCAGATCTTTTTGCAAGCATGTAGAGTATAATAAGGAATTTTAATCCAACAATGTTTTTGTTAAAATTCACATCCAATAAAAAACAAAATATTTAGTAGTGTAATATAACTTAGAGTTACACCTAGGGATAGCAAAGGGGAGGGGTAGGGCTTAACGATGAGATCTTCACCCTTGCCTTGCATGGTTTTGACTTGTCTCATCCCTGCCCCGCCCTGTATGATGGGAGAAACTTCCTTATCTCATCCCTCGTCTTGTAAAATTCTACTTTGTGTTAATTTACTTGACAAATACTATAATATTTTGAAAAAAAATAAAATATGTTACTTTAATATAAATATACTTGAAATTACAACTAAATTTATCATATCAAATAAAAATAATATTTAGCAAAAACTAAATAATATTATCCAACTGTTTCACAAGACAATATCACAAAAAAATAAAAAATCTTAATATCCATGCATTTAAATAAATTAGTATTGATTTATTTGTTTAAATAGTAAGGATTTATGATATAAAAAATTTACAATTATAGCCCTTATCAACAATGAGTAGGGTGGGGCGAGGCTGAATTGATATCTAAATCCATCCTTGCATTGTCCCATGACTGGGGGTAAAATCTTGTCCCATCCCCGCCCCACCACCTTTGTGGGGTCAAAAAAACTCACGCGGGGCAAAGCGGAGAGGTAGAGATTAAGGAGAGGCAAGGCAAAAGTTTTAGTTGGGCATTGTAACTTAAAGCCACTCCTTTTAAAATATTTTGTGAAAAATATTAGGTGAGCACTTGAGCTATACCCCGACTCAATGGGCCCGTTTGGTTTAGATGTGACTCAATTTTCATAATTTAGTAATCGTAACTCATAGCTCAAACTTAAAAGCCATAACTCATAACTCATACCCCATTGTCACTCAAAAACTCCAAAATTTTTGTTTGGTAACAAAACCTAGTCACATATCTCAACTTTTAAGTTCACTTTTTGCCAAAATGATGGAGCCCACCGATCAATCATTTTCAACTGTTTTCTTCTCTTACCCGTGTAACTCTACACGAAGAACTTGAATCCCACACCTAAACCTGGTTTCATCATCACTACCAAGGGCAAACCCATATTCCACTACCATCAACACCACTAACAACCACGCAAAAAAATCCAAAAGAATAATGCACAGGAAACCCACAACTACAACCAAAACCAAAAATCCAAACCCACCAACAACCTTCAACCATAACCACAACCTCCCACATGAAATCCAAATGAATGCACAGGCAACCTCCACCACAGCCCAAGCCTTAACAACCACAATCGAAAATCCAAACTTACCAACACACAAATGCACAGGAAACCCAAACCACAAACATATCAAATCCAAACTCAGAATCCTTAGATTAGATATCCAAATCACAAAATTAGACACATAGATGAACTGATTTAGCAAAAGGGATGAGAGAGAGAAAAGACAACTCAAAGAGAAACTAATCTGGAGAGAGAGAGAGAGAGAGAGAGAGAGAGAGAGAAAACAAAGGCCCGATCTGGGTTGAGCTTGAACTGATATTATGGTCACTTGTGGGGTGGCTTGTGATTGTGATGACTAGTGTGGTGGTGGTGGCTTGTGGAGGAGCGATGAAGGTTCAGTGAGAAGAGAGAACTCTGGGTAAAAGAAAAAAAAATGAAGAAGGAGAAGAGACAAAGACCAGAACGGGTTGGTGTGAGAATGCCAAACTAATTTTTAGAGAGAGACCTTATGTGATGGGACAAGTCATACAGGTGGGTCCCATTATTTGCTTAATTTTACAAAAAATGCCACTGAAACTCAATTCTAAAAAACTAAAAACATCAAAAATTTGTTTTTAGTTTCCATAACTCACACTCATTTTTTTGAGTATTAAGTTATGGAAATTGAGTTAAGAAACTGATCCAAACAAACAAAGTTGGTGTGGGGCCCACAAAATTTGGAAAATGAGTGATGCAAACCCATAAACCAAACACCCTCTAATTGTTTCAAATGGCGAAAGACAATGTTTATATACAATATATATATATATATATATATATATATATAGAAGTGAAAGACAATAGTTAGTCAAACTAGCATTTATCACCCGTTACTTCTGAGTCCTGACGCTTAAATTCAAAACCTATCAAACATAAAGACTCTATATATATAGTCCTCAAAATATCCCAAACTTTTGCAATTTCACGCCTTCCAAGTTGTATGCCTGTTTGGTATGTGATTCCAAACAACAGTTTTCAGTATTCAAATACTAAAAAACTGTGGTTCTAAAAAGAACAAATTGTTTGGTAAAAGTGTTTTTTTAGAAGTGTTTGATTTATGTTGCTCATTTTAGGGCGTTTAAACATTTAATTTGAATAATTCCTCTTACTAGTTTTCAGATTTCAAATAACATTGCTCAATGACATATTTGTAAAAATTTTGAAAAACATGGGGTCCACTTGATTAGACAACACATAAAGCTTCATTTTCAATTCCAACAATGTGGTCCACTTGTCATTTTTTTATTAAACACACACACACACACACACACACACACACACACACACACAATTATGTTTTTTTCACACATTGAAAAATATTATTTGAAACATAGTATTAAACATATTTTTTGCTTTATGAATACTATAATGATGTGTTTTCACAAAACTTTTTAAATCACAATTTTCACATCATTTTAAACAACAATATTAGAAATCTCAAACCAACGGGCCTAGCAATCCAAGTGACGACTTTACTACTATTCTTCTCTCAGTCTTGTACTTTAGATTTAAAATCTTCATTCTTTTCGCATCTTTTTTTTTTTTTTGGATATTTTTTCACCAATAACATATTTCTATAAATCTGTAAACTTTTTTTTTTTTTTAATCATCCTAAAGTATTGGTGTGAGAGTGATCACACCGTAATGTGTGGTCATTCTCACATGGTTTTTCCCTTGAAAGGAGGAGTTTTAGACAACCCAAAATAGTTGAAGGAAGTTGAGTGCTGCACATAGAATAAAATCTGAGAGGGAACACAAAATCCTCATAAGATAAGAAATTGAGAGATTTATCCACAACACACTCTAAAATCTCTAAAAGAAAAGAAATTATCTTTATTCGGATCTTCAACCATTAATGGAGTGTGAAGACTTAATAAACCAGAAATGATTCTTTGGTGGTGGAAAACCAGTTGAGAAAAAGAGAGGAAATTAGTAGACAAAAATATGTGGGAGGTGGTGTCTGTGAGTCAGTGAGTTAGTCATTAATGTGGGATGTGAGGCATTAATATTAGGTTTTCTTGATAGTTTAAGGAAAAAAAAAGACACGTGTTGTCTATTTAATTTTTGTAGCATAGAGTGGAGAATAATATTTGGGGTAGAAGTATTTTTTTAATAATTCAACAATTGGAGAGAGGTGGTTCTGAACTGTGAATGTCAAGAGATTGAAGCGGCAAGAGGTACCAACCTAATGAGCTACAAGTCTCTTGGCATTGGAGTATAAGATTGATTATTAGGGAATATTTCAATCCCACAACCAAAAAAAATTAAAAGTTAAAAATTAAAAATATCACACCATGGCATGCATGGTGTGTGTGTGTGTATATATAATGTTATGAAAATATTGTCGATGTAGCATTTTTCTTTATATATATTTCAATTGGAAAATTTCTTATGGTTGAATAATGGATTTAGATTCAAATTCTATCTTAAAAAATAAAAATAAAAATAAAAAAACTAAATGATGTCATTGGGCCAAAATATTGGTTTTTGTTCAAACAGATTTCTAGGCCTTCCTGAATGAGGCAATTATTTACGAGGGTCATATAAATCAAATCCACAAAAACTTTTCTGTAAAGCTACAATCTAAAAAAAAGTAAACCCGGAAAACAAAACAATCCTAATAGATCTTCAATAGCATGCATTTACGTGTACTGTTGATTAGTATATTCCTCTCTGAAAATTCAAGGGCTAAATAAGTGCAACTTGCAATACGGCTACTTCTCTTTAATAGAGGAGAGAAAAAATCTATCAAATTGTCAAAAGAAAAATCCCTATAGAACAAGTACTTCATCCGTGGGAAAATTAAATGAATGCGCTCAGGATATTAATTTAGCGGCCAAAGTGGGCTTTTACCCATTTTTCACAAACTTTCTAGTAAAGTGCTTCATGTTTGAAACTAATTAGGACGATGCTCCTGTTTTGAAACTCGATTTTTTAAAAATCGAGTTTCAAATGTATATATCGATTTTTGAAATATCAAGCTATGGGGCAAAATGCTAGATATTTAAAAAAAAAAAAAAATGCAAAAGCCCATTTTCTCCTTAATTTAGCAGATATTTATAAAAACTATTTTATTGGAAAAGAAAATTAAAATATTTAATTTTTTTGATAGCTTTTCTATTTTTCATAAAAGCAGTATAAAAAACATTCATAAATTGATCTATTAACAAATACCCTAAGAGCACCAGGGCACCATGTTAACAGTACTCTTTATTATCTATTTAAATGAAAGGCAGTAGTCATCGATCTCCTTGATCTTGCTGTTTATCCAATGCTTTATGTAGAGCTACCGGACTTAGTATTAGCACCTTGACCACCATGGTTGCCTGCTTGGTCATGTTGTTCAACACTTCCATTTACGATTATAGTCCGCATCTTGAAACGCTCAAGCTTCAATTTCAGTTCATCTCCCTTTTTAATTGGAGGTGTTCGTGGTGATCCAATGCTTAAACTCCTTTGAATGCTTCGAAATTTCATTTGATGCAGGTTCACCTGGGGTGCCCCTTGATTTAATTTCTTAAGCAACCTTATTCCCTTCAAATTTACTGTAGTCACCTTATTCCCTTCAAATTTACGATAGTCGTCACCCAAGTTGTCGTTCACCTTTCTTTGAAGCAGTTTACCTTGACCTAATAGATGCATATCATTATTTTTAGCACCCAAAATGGTTGAATTCTTGGTGCTTGTCGCCGGAGTGGTAGTTAGGACTACCATTCCGTCATCTAAGAGATACCCTTCGGGCAGCTGATCAACCTCATGAAGATTAGCCATGGAGATTGTACTCTTTAGAAGAAATTTTGAGCTATAGGTATATAAGGCTCTGTGGATGATATATAGAATATGTACTATGATATATGAGTAAGCGCTGTGGAAAAGGATATGAGAACGGAAAGAAATAATGTTGAAGTAGTTGTTGGTGGACTAATGATGTGATGACTTGGATGTTTGGCCTTAGCAATATATATAGAGGAGCAAAAAGTTGGGTTTTTCTTGTTTGTTTTATTTAATGTTGAAAACTAAAAAACTCAAAAAACGGGTTTTTCCAAGCTATATGACTTGGTCTTTTGGAATTAAGCAACTTGTTAATAACCTATCCATATCAATGGATCGCTAAGCTACATGCGTGAAGCTTCCTCTCATTTGAAGCTGTAAGCGAACGTATAGCTGTATTAATTTATGACTAGATCAACAGACGTGTTATTCAAGATGGTAAAACTAGTGGGTCAGGCTTCGAGTTTCTAATTATCTGATTAAGTGAAAATATTATGGTTAATTCACTTATTGTACTGATTAATAAGTAAATTGACAAAACGAATGGAAACAAAAAAAAGAAAGTTAATTAATAATATATTATCAAAATGTTCACATTTACCAACCGTAACTTTTCTATTCATCAAGATATATATTAATGTATACTCACGCTAGTTGAGTACTTGAGCTATAGCCTGACCTCAACGGCTCAACCTCACATTGGGCACTAATTGTTTCAACAAGTGAAAGCCATTATAGAGTCCTTAAGTAAAACTAACAGCACTCGAATTTAAAACCTATCCCACATAAAGACTATGACCATTAGACCATAACTAGATATGGTAAGATTGAAAATGAGTTCACTAAAGTTTTTATGAACATGTTTGGAGTCTTGAGTTTCAATAACCAATAAGAAAATGAAATTAGTTCTTCTTATATACATTGCACATTACATATTTAACCCAATCAGCTAAGTAAGTCATATGCATTGTACATGATGTGACATTACATATTTAACCCAATCAACTAATATTTGAAAACCCAAACCAAACTGCACTAAGTCTTTTGTTATTTATATTTTTTTTTAAAATAAATATGGTGGAGCCTCAATCCATACTATTTCCTCTTCTAACAAATTAGCTTTTTGTGCAACTATGCTACTGCATGAACCTCCCTCAGTCTTAGTTTTGATGTCTCGTAGTGGTTGTTGTTCTACCAAACTGGGTCCTACTAATTGCTTTCAGATCAGGGTTACAATAAATTTTGGTCCGAATTGTTCTCTTTATCAATTTTGTCCTTGAAGTTATATTCGTTGTCAGTATAACCCTCATGTGCAAATCCATTGACATTGTTCTGTTAAATATTATATGACATATAATTACATGTTTAAAAAAATTTCACTTGAGTAAAACAAGAGGAAATTTCAAAATTTTCCTTTTAGAGATTACGATAGAAATGAAAATCTTGTAAATACTAAATAAAGAAGTCTGGCAACATTACTTGTATAGAGCATTAATCATGAAAGCAACCTTCCTCTATATGAAAGTTATCTTCCTTTCAACTACAAACAAAACTCAAAGATTTTGCATATATTGTAGGGTTTGAATCGATTTGAGCTCCAATATTTGGGCTTTGTAAGTTTTGTCTTTTTTTTTTGTTTTTTGTTTTGTTTGTTGTTTTAAGTTGTACTATTAAGTTTGGAACCGAAATCTTTTTTCTCACATATTGTGCTCCACTCTACATTAATAAAAAGATGATACGTGTCTTTTTTCTTTTTCTTTTCAAACTAATGAAAAAGTCTAAAGCTAATGCCTAAGAGCATTCACATCAAATATGTTAAAATAGCTAAAATGCCATTTTAATACCTGAAATATTTATAAAAAAAAAATCCACTACATCAATTGTACATAATTCAAAAAATTTAATACCTAACTGTTAGAGACCGCGAAAAGGGGTTGTAGGGATGAAGGGTCCTAATAAGGATGTTGGGTCGTGGGCCACACCCAAGGACATCAAATAGTCTAAAGACAGATACGTACTGATGAAGACAGATGAGTTATTGAGCCAAAGAAGAGGTTGAGTCATAGTGAACAAGTGATGTTGTCCGAGGAGCAACCCCTCCTTGGACAGTAAATTAGAGGCCTAAAGTCCGACCACCCATTAAGCCCTAGGCAGTGAGCAACCATGCTTGGGAGGATAAGTTTTAGTGAGAGGTGAGTTACCAGAGAGATGAGAATATCTGGACAAAAAACTGTTACCACCCCATTGAATGCTTTGCATCTAACCTTCTGACCACATTAATATGGAAATGATACTTGAACAGTAGTTTCCATCCTTATAGCTACCCACAGAGACTTTAGGAATGTGCTAATGGAACAAGTATGAAGAAGATTAGCAATTTAATTTACACATGGAAGGCTGGGATGAAAGAAGAAAGAGACATATAAAAGGGAAGAACCCCATGACAGAAGGGGGGCATATGAGATTGAGAGAGAAAGAGAGAGAAAAACACCGTGTAACTAAGAGCTTGAACATTTTTATGAGTCCAAGAGAAATATATATAAGGACAGACCTTCCTCGAACTTGGCCGAGGAGCATTTTTCTTTGTTCAAATTGTTTATCTTGTTTATCCTGGCACCAACCAGCCTACTACCTAACTAATAGAATTTTGAGTTTTAGGCTCACTTTTCAACAAATTCATTGTTTTAGGCTCGTTGGGCCATTGTCCATATCATTTGGGCTGTGGAGCAGATTGGCTCCTTATAGGGGTGCTCTCAAAAAAGATATTCGGGTGCTTTAAAGCGCCTTTCTTTTGGGTAATTGTGTGGAGTCGTCACTTATTTTTATACAAAAAAAAGAGAAAAAAGATAAATACAATTACATGTTCAAAATACCTCAAATGTCATTAATATAAAAAGAGTACAATTTTGGTAGCATAACCTTACAAGGTTTTGGTCCTAGTTACAATCTATGCAAAAAATACAAAGCTTTAATCCTAGTTACAATCTACCAAAATTAAAGACAAAACACTAATCTACTAACTAAAATTCTATGTTCGGGGGCTAGGTTATGGAATGGAAAGGTGTTAGGCATCCATTCCGCCTAAATAGAGTCTGGTTTTTTAGACTCTAATGACCATTAAATACCCATATTCAAAGTACGAAATGTTACGCAACAAATGCTATGTTAAATTCTAGATTTAGGGTTATACTTTTATTTAAGAACCTTAGATCTACCATTCTATTTTGTGTGAAAAAATTTGATGAGAATAGTTAACGAAAAAATTAATTTTGAGTTTCCATAAAAGAAAAAAAAATGGATTTAAAATAAAAATTCAGATTTGATTGGGATTTTTAAATGTGGGAAAAAATTAATTTTTATTTTGAAAACACAAATTTTTTATTGAAAGATGCAGATCTGATTTAGATTAAAAAAAAACAGCCAGATTTTTATTTTAAAAAAATGCAAATCAGATTTTTTATTTAAAACAGACCATATTTTTATTTGGAAAAAATGCAGATCAGTTTTTTTATTAAAAGCTTGGCAGTTTTTTATTTGGAAAAAATGCAGATTAGATTTTTTTTTTTATTAAAAACATGGCAGATTTTTATTTGAAAAAAAATGCAGATAAGATTTTTTTTATTAAAAACAGACCAGATTTTTATTTGGAAAAATGTAGATCAGATTTTCTATTAAAAACACAGCAGATTTTTATTTGAAAAAATGCAGATCAGATTTTCTTTTTTATTAAAACAGACTAGATTTTGTTTTTTTGAAAAAAAATGCGGATCAGATTTTTTTTATTAAAAACAGACCAGATTTTTATTTGGAAAAAATGCAGATAAGATTTTTTATTAAAAGCATGGCAGATTTTTATTTGGGAAAAATGCAAATCAAATTTTTTATTAACAAAATTTAGATCGAACTTTACAAATAAAATTCAAATCTAGTTGTACTTTGGAAAAGAAACAAAGAGGAAAAAAAATACAGATTAGACTCTTAATATACAAAAATGAAGAAAACTTGCAAATTTGATTTTAGTTTTTTTAAAAAACACAAAGAAAAATTGCATATCTAAAATTCTAAGGCAAGATTCAACCCTAGATCTAGACATGTTCACCAATTAATCATGTGAAAAATTTTGAAAGCAAAAGAGAACATGTGATAACATATGAGAAACATGATTATTTAAACACAAAAGAAAACAGCATGTCCATGGAAACTAAAGCATATATGAAAGCATGTTATGGAAACAAAGTGAGTAATACCTGCATGAACTTAATCCTCAAGGAAAGAGATCCTCAAAGAGAAACATTTTTTTTTTTTTTTTTTTTTTTTTTTTTTTTTTTTTTTTTTTTTTTTTTTTTTTTAAGGATTTAAGTGAAGCCTCTTAACAAAAAAAAAGTTCCTAATGCAGGGCTTCCAAAACTTCTTTAACGTAATATATAGGTGTTAATTGCTTAGAAATTAAGCTAGGTTTGATTAAAAATTAAGTCCAATCAACTTAAAAAATGAGCAAAAAATGTATTGAGAAAATCCTAAAAAAAGAGATTTGGATAAGAGTAATAAGCTGATTTTTCAGATTAGAACAAGTTTCAGTATTTTGATCATATCTTTTTACTCAAAATTCGGATTAAGATGCAATTTCTACAGTTGAAGGGAAATTTGATTCTCTATAACTTCGCTGAAAATAGCCTAGTTGGAATTTTGAGTTCTACTATGCCAAAAGAGCCTTGGAACGTGAATCTGAAATTTAACACTTGATTAGCACGTTTTTGAAGTGTTTTCCAACTCTAAAACTATATTTGGACGAATTTTAGAGTTATTTGCATGATAAACCTCATTCCGAAGTGATAATTAGAACTTTTAAAATAATTATTTTGAATATAATTATGCCAAAAGTCTAATTATCTACATTCTTTAAATATTATCAGCTTATTTGTTTTAATCCCATGAAACAATCGCACTTTAAGAAAAATACTTAACCAATCACAAAAATTCATTTAATTAATTTTAATCATTGACCAATCAAAATTAATTTCAATTAATCACACGTGATCGATTTCACCCTATACAATGCATGCAGACTGTGAAAATTTGATTTCGTGATATCTTTCAATTCGACAATCCGATTTGGGAATCAGACATACCGACGCGACCATTACAATCTCAAGATCATTTTTATGATATGCAATGAATGAATTAATGCATGTAATGAAACTCTAAATTTTTTGGGTATATGAATAATCATTCTAGTTATCTTCCAAGATTAAATTATGAGTGCAAAATCAAGTGTCTACACAGTGAAGTGTCATCTTTGTTACCTTGACAGAGGAAAGAAAAAATCTATCAAACTGTCAAAAGAAAAATCCCTATAGAACTAGTACTTTATCCATGGGAAAATTTAATGAACGCACTTAGGATATTAATTTAATAAATATGTATAAAAAAATTTTATGGGAAAAGAAAATTAAAGTATTAAATTTTTTGATATTTTTTGATATTTTCCATGAAAGCAGTATAAAAATATTCATAAATTGGCCCATTAACAAATACCTAAGGGCACCATCTTTTTATTATCTATTTAAATGAAAGGCAGTGGTCATCTCTGTTAGGACATATGTGAAAATTGTTATGTACATATGTTATTTAGTATTGGCTAATCCTTTGAAAAATGTACTTTACTTGTATTTGGGTAGATTTAGGATGGTTTATATCTTAAGCAACTTTATGTTCAAGTCAAGAGTTAAAGCCATGCAAATCTGTTCAAGAAACAAGTGAAGAATTGTTTTATTTTAAAACTCGACAGATATCTCAACAAATTGAATCTATCGAGATTTAAAAGAAGCTTTTTCCTCGAAACTTGACAGCAGCTCGACAGATGACCTATCTATTGAGGTTTACAAAAATCAAATTTTCAAATCTGTTTTTCATGCATATCCAAGCTATTTGTGTAGGGTTTCTTTTTTCACAACTCTAGACATATATACGGATTATTTTAAAGGCCGTCACAGGTGATGCAACTTGATGCAAAGTGATTAGTCACTCAAATTTTAATCGAAGACAATTTGCCCTAGTTCATCTTTCTCTTGAAGAAGCTGCTACGTTTGTATGCTGTATGGTTTTATAATCAAGGAGCTTCTTGACCTTCATCATGTGGATGAACTGAAAAATTTTGTAACTAACATCTTTCTCAAGTTAGTGAGTAAGCCGCGTACTGAAATTCGTGCATTGCTTGGTTAGTTACGTACTCGGAGCCATGCATTGAAAGGAGAGATTGTCACTACATTGCAAGTCCAATTGGGTATTGGGGTAATGATTCAATTGTAGGTTGGTATAAAGTACTGAGATTCTTTTATTTGTAACCGTTTGTTTTGATAATAGTGGATTCTTGGAAGTGGTAATCTTAAATTTACCCGGTGGGGTTCTCCCTCGGTAGTTTTCCCCATTCTTAAATAAATTATCCGTGTCAAATTTATTTTTCATTGTATTTACTTTAGTTGATGATTTGTTTGTGCTATTACGCGTATTGCATATAATTGAATCTAATTAATTCACTTGGCTAATTAATTGATTTAATTTACCAAAGGGGTCAATACATTCTTGGCCTATCAATCTCTTTGATTTTGCTGTTTATCCCATGCTTTATGTAGAGCTACCGGACTTAGTATTAGCACCTTGACCACCATGGTTGCCTGCTTGGTCATGTTATTCAACACTTCCATTTATGGTTATTTACCGCATCTTGAAATGCTCAAGCTTCAATTTCAGTTCATCTCCCTTTTTAATTGGAGGCGTTCGTGGCGATCGAATGCTTAGACTCCTTTGAATGCTTTGAACTTTCATGGGTGCGGGTTCACCTGGAGTGCCCCTTGATGATATATAGAATATGTACTGTAATATATATGAGTAAGCGCTTTGTTGAAAAGGATATGAGAAAGAAATAATGTTGAAGTAGTTGGTGGACTAATGATGTTATGACTTGAATGTTTGACCTTGGCAATATATATAGAGGAGCCAACAGCTGGGTTTTTTTGCTTGTTTGTTTTATTTAATGTTGAAAACTTAAAACTCAGAAAACGAGTTTTTCCAAGCTATATGGCTTGTTCTTTTGGAACTAAGCAACTTGTTAATGACCTATCCATATCAATGGATTGCTAATCTACATGCATGAAGCTTCCTTTCATTTGAAGCTGAAGCGTACGTATAGCTGTAATTTAATTTATGACTAGATCAACAAACGTGTTATTCACGATGTTAAATATTATATGGCATATATGTATATGTCATATAATATTTACTCTTATTTGCCACCTGCCCACCTCCCATTTTTACTCATATTTTCAACCGTTAGCTGCTGCACCGCCAAAGAAAAGAAGCATTGTCCAGTTAAATTAATCTTTGCATTCCAATGGTTGAAGTTGCAGGTAAAGGTAATTTCTTCTCTTTTGGTGACTTTGGGGTTTGTTGAGGGCGAATCTCTCAATTTCTTCTCTTTCGAATTTCACCAGGAAAAGATGAATATGATAAGTTGATCTTGGGCTGGGTTTTGCGTTTACATTGGGTACGTGTGGGCTTAAATTAAGTTAACTTTTTGGAGATTTTAGAAGGATCCAATAAGTTTTTTTCTAAAATTTTGGGCTTTGACTTGAGTCTTTTTCTAACTTTTTTTAATAAAAAAAATAAAATTATTGGGTCACTGCTATTTTATTCTAATACAAAAATCTAGTATGAGTTCTTTTTTTTTTTTTTTTTTTTTTTTTCCTTAAAATTTAGACCACACATTGGCCCCACTTTTCAGATATTCTTTTTCTTGACACTCCAACTTTATAAATTCTTTTTGACAATGAGCATGAATTTCATTAGGAAAACATGAATATGAGGGTAAATTATGGTGTAGTCTCGAAGTATCATCTTTTTTTTTTTTTTTTTTTTTTTTTCACATGAATAGTAGGTCTCACTAATTAAATTCATGGTTAGACCTAGCATTCATGTAAGAGAAGAAAGTACACATTTATGTTACTTTGGGAGTACCTAATAATTTTCCGAATATGAGAAGCAAGTCTAGGTAGGATTTGCACTGAGTTTTGCAGTTGCGATTGGATAGGTGTGAAATTAAATTAAGTTAAGTTATTGGAGATGAATGATCTAATAAGTTTTTTACTAAAATTTTGCACATTGACTTAAGTCCTTTAAAACTTTTTTTTTTTATATATATAAAAAAAATAAAATTATTGGGTTTATTGTTAGGTTCTAAGACCTTTAGGTTTAACTGTATTAGAATACTAATTTGTAAAGTTGGAAAACCATGATCAAAACGTTTTAAGTCTTGTTTAGACTACTCAAAGTATGTGTCTTGTATGTAAAGTTGGAATCGAGTTGCTGCAGAATTTACTGTGCATTTTTGCTTGGTTCAATCGATCGAGAATTACACTCGACCGATCGAAAGTCGTGCAAATTGTTTTTTTGCAGAATTTTCCAACTCAGTCTAAGCTTGTTTTACGTATAGGGTTTTATGTTTTGCCCTAGGCATAAAAGGGTAAACCCTAACCATGTTTTTAAGTGGCTGTTGTTAATGCTGTGTGTGCGAATTTTTTGTGAGATCTAGATGTGTTTGCCTTCACACATACTTATGGTTATCAAGGATCAAGATTATGTTTAGAACTTGATGATCATTCAGTTGTTGCATTAAGAGCTTAAGGATATACAAGCGGAAGTGCTTGTGCTTGCTAGGAATCCAAGAAGAAAGTAGTCCGTAGACTTGGAGCTGTCACGTGATCGTGGTAGTAAGTTTCCTACTCGAGGTAGCAATAGGATGTTAGTAGTCTAAGTCGCTAATGTGTAAATTTCAATTCTTTCATAGTAGATTCAATTTTACCTTGAGGATAGCTAGGTTAAATCCTCCCTAGGTTTTTTACCGGTTTAGTTTTCCTGGGTCATCATATCATTATGTTATTTATTTTCCGCTGCCTTGCATGATATGATTTATTTGTATTAACCTAAATCTGCTTAATTTATCTAAGTTAATCACTTGGCTAAATAATTAGGTTAATCTGATTGTATTTAAGGGGTCTAAGAACGTACAACTACTACTTTAGCCCAATACAAAAACTTAGCATTAGTTTTTTTCGCTCTCCTTTTACCTCAATGTTTAGACCACACAAAGGCCCCACTTTTCATATTTTCTTTTCCTTGACACTCCAACTCTATATATTCTTTTTGGACTATGAACATGAATTCAATCAGGAAAAGATGAATGTGATAAGCAGGTCTAGGCTGGGCATGGGTTGGGTTTTTTGGTTGCAATATGGTAGGTGTGTGAAAAAAGTTTATTTTGATAAATTTGGATATCAATGTTATGAATATATTTTTATTTGATTTATTTGGTTTGTTTTGTCAAATATTAAAATAGTCAATAGTTGCATGTGTTCTAATTTTATAATCTGTATATAATACACACACACACACACACACACACACACACACACACATTCTGTAAATTTTACACATTGTTTATCTTACGATACTACGATACAACACAGTACATAAAAAAGAAAAAATGATTCACGATACGATTAGTGTTTTGAAAACTATTTTTCTCCTATAATTTGGCAATTGAAGAGGGAGAATGTAGAGAGAAGAAATAGGGTTTTGCTCTAGGGTTTTAGGATTCTCTCTAACCCTTCAACATGAGAATTGGGGTTGCAAATTTCATGGGAAATGAGGCTTATATAGAGAAAATAAAGGCTTAATACAAAACCCAAACCAAACTGCACTAAGTCCTTTGTTATTTATATATATATTTTTTTAATAAATATGGTGGAGCCTCAATCCATACTATTTCCTCTTCTAACAAATTAGCTTTTTGTGCAACTATACTACTGCACGACCCTCCCTCAGTCTTAGTTTTGATGTCTCGTAGTGGTTGTTGTTGATGGTGCAAACACAATAATAATGGAAACAACAGAAAGAGAAACTGAATAATACGCTGAATATCATTAAATTGAAAAGATGAACACAACACTATTTGATCAGGCGCGGCACTGTTTTTTAAGATTCAAGCCCTTGGTTGGCTAATCTTTGTAACCGGTGCAAATTTTCTGATTGTGTCCCCAGGATACAACAGCCCAACAAATGTTGTATGGCTAGAATAGCTTCTGCACAAAGTGTTCAAGCCCAAAGCTCCACCAGAAGAACACCTTTCTTTGTCCCCGAATCTCTCAAGTATTTAGGAATATTATCGAATTCACTCTCTCACACAATGCTCTTTGCTTTTAACTATTTTTCTCCATTCACTCTTGATATGAAACTAGTCCAAAGCATAGCCATATATATACTCTTCCAACCCTTCACATAACTTACATATTATTTATTAATTTAGAAAAAACTTCTCTTAATTTATTTAATCTAACTTACATACAAGTAACTCTCTCTTTCTTTAATAAAGTATAACTCATCTCTTTATTCATCTTTAGTTATTTGAGTTTCAACATATTTAATTTAAAATGTACTAACATTCCCCCACTCATTTTAATATTAAATTTGAAAAATGAGAGATTACCGAACAAAGAGGGATTATTATGCATCATGAAGGTGTGCTCTGCATTGAACCTTCACTTAGTGAAACAACAATCTCTACTCTAGAGTCAGTAGTAGTCTCCGACTTGAGCTATGACTGCTTAAGGGAAATAAAGTATTACTGCTCACATATAATGATCCAAGTGTTGACATGAGCTTTTGTAGCTAGCACTTTACGGCCGTGTGCTGATCCCAGTTTCATGAGTGTATTTGAGATTAAGTCCAAATCTCATAGGGAGCGGCCCCACCCCCACACTCACTTAGGTGAAATTTTGTCAAGGGTGCTCCTGTAATTCTGACACCCCACTCATACGAGCTATAAATTTCATTAAGAGTTTTTACTCAACCTCTCCACATTACAGGATAAATGCACTTACATCATAGGGATGAATAATTAGAAAATTATTTACAAAATAAATAATTAAAAAAAAATGAATAGTGCATTTCTTACGACCATCGTATGATTCGTTTTTTCCATTGAACCCAATTCTCAGGATCTCTGGTCCTTGGGTTGGGTATCCTCATACATGGCTCATGATTCTATGGACTTTAGTCCCATCCCCCTCGATGTATTCCAGACCCTATCTTTTGTTAAGGCCTTAGTTAATGGATCTGCAAGATTATCACAAGATTTAACATATTCTATATTAATGATGCCATTACTCAAATAAGATCTCACAGTACTGTGTTTTCTTCTTATGGGTTTGGATTTGCCGTTATAAAAACGGTTACATACTCTATCAATTGTAGCAGTGCTATCACAATGAATTAAGATAGATGGTATTGGTTTTTCCCAAAGAGGAATTTCATGTAACAAATCTCTCAACCAGTTTACTTCCTCACTTGCTGAAGCTAAAGCTATAAGCTCAGCCTCCATAGTAGAGTTAGCAATAATAGTTTGTTTTTTAGATTTCCAACAAATTGCACCACCACCCAAAGTAAAAATGTAACCAGTGGTAGACAGAGAATCACCTGACAAAGTATTCCAGTCGGCATCACTGAAACCTTCAAGAACATCAGGATAGTTTTTATAAAACAAACCATGTAATTTGGTACCAGATAGATATTTCATAACTCACTCAATGGCTTGCCAATGATCTCTACTAGGCTTGCTAGTAAATCTGCTAAGTACTCCTACTGCATAGGCAATGTCAGGTCTAGTACAATCAGTAGCATATCGCAAACTACCAATTATGCTAGCATATTCCTTTTGATTAACAACATCATTATCATTATTAACAGGAAACAAGTGAACACTAGAATCAAAAGGAGTAGCTACACTTTTAAGATCATGAAAATTATATTTTTTTAAAATTTTCTCAATATAGTGAGACTGCTCAAGATAAATTCCATCACATGTTTTTGTAATTTTCATGCCCAAAATAAGATTAGCCTCACCAAGATCTTTCATATCAAAATGGCTTCTAAGCATATTTTTTGTTTCATTTATAACATGCAAATTAGAGCCAAATATTAGCAAGTCATCCACATAGAGGCTAATAATGACATGTGAGTTTTCCCAAGTTTTATGATAGATGCACTTGTCAGATTCATTTGACTTATATCCATTTTCAATCATGCAATAATCAAATTTTTCATGCTATTGTTTAGAAGCTTGCTTTAAGCCATATAGGGATTTAGTTAGCTTACACACCTTACTTTCTTGACCATTCTCTAGAAATCCTTCGGGTTGGTCCATATAAATTTCCTCATCTAGGTCCCCATTCAAAAAAGCTGTTTTTACATCCATTTGATGAATTTTCAAATCATATATAGCTGCAATAGCAATTAGTAATCTAATGGATGTAATTCTAGTAACAGGAGAAAAAGTGTCGAAAAAATCAACATCAGCTTTTTGCTTAAAACCTTTTGCAACAAGTCTAGCTTTATTGTGCCATCAGGTTTAAGCTTTTTCCTAAGGACCCATTTACAACCTATTGTTTTACAACCAGGTGGTAAATCTACTAACTTCCATGTTTTACTAGAAATAAGCGAATCTATTTCATCATTTACAGCCTCTTTCCAAAACACACAATTAGGTGATAATAAAGCTTCTTTCAAAGTAAGAGGATTTTCATCAACATTAAAAACATAATAGTCAGGGCCAAAATCTTTTTCAACTCTAGCTCTTTTACTCCTTCTAAGTTCAATTTCAAGATTTTCTTGATTTTGTGAATGAGTTGAAGAATTAGGCTGAGATAACACATTTTCTATAACTTTTTTGCTCCCACTATTTTTAGATTTAAAAGGAAATTTTTCCTCATGAAAGATAGCATCACCTGATTCAAAAATCACATTTTTTTCAATATTCAAAAATCTATAGGCTATACTGTTTATTGCATATCCAAGAAAAGCACAAGTGGTAGCTCTAACACCCAATTTAGGTATTTTGGGATCCGTTAACCTTACAAAGGCTAAGCAACCCCAAACTTTAAAATATCCCAAATTTAGCTTATGCCCCTTCCACAACTCAAAAGGTGTGAGTTTAGTCTTTTTGTGTGGCACTTTATTTAAAACATGACAGGCTGTTAAAATTGCTTCCCCCCACAGATTTAGAGGAGTATCTGACTCAATAAGCATGGCATTTGTTAAATTAATCAAAGTTCTATTTTTTCTTTCAGCCACACCATTAGATGCAGGTGAGTATGGAGGAGTAGTTTCATGGATAATTCCTAAGGACTGAACAAATGAGTTGAACTCGATAGATTCATACTCCCGACTTCTATCACTTCTAAATCTTTTTATTTTCCTACCAAATTGGTTATCAACTTCTCTTAGAAATCCTTTAAATTTCTCAAAAGCATCACTTTATTTTTTAATAGATAAACATATGTATATTTCGAGAAATCATCAATAAAGGTGATGAAATACCTGTTTCCTCCTCGAGTTAATTTTCCTTCAAATTCACAAAGATCTGTGTGAATTAGTTCTAACAATTCAATATTTCTTTCAACATTTTTATGAGGTCGTTTTGTAATTTTAGCTCGACTGCATGCTTCACATTTTTCAAAGTCTTTTGTTAGTCTTGGGATTAATCCTATGTTACTCATAATTCCCGCATATTTACTGTTTATATGACACAAGCGAGCATGCCAAAAATTCACAGAAGACAGCATATAAACACAACTAGCAGATAACATATTATTTTCAATATTTAGTTTGAACATTCCATCACAAGCATACCCTTTGCTCACAAATAATCCTTTCTTAGAGATTACATATTGATCAGATTCCATTGTTTGTTTGAAGCCAGCTTTATTCAGTAAATAGCTTGACATTAGATTTTTCCTTATGGACGGAGTGTATAGCACATCTTTCAAAGTAAACACACGTCCAAAGGTAAATTTTAGCTCAACCTCACCACTCCCAAGTACCTTGGTTTTACTAGAGTCACCAAGCATAATTGTTTTTTCTTCTTCAAAAGGAGTGTATATTTTGAACCAATTTTTATCATAGCAGACATACCTATTGGCACCAGGGTCTGCCCACCACCCTTCAACATATTGGATCATGTATATGTCTGTAATCATAGCCACTAAAGGCTCTTCGGTAACATTCACCTGTGGGACAGATCCATGTTTTCGAAATTTGCAAAATCGAGCAATATGCCCACTCTTGCCACAGACAAAACATGCATTAACTTGTTGGTTATTGGAAAGGGGTCCTTGGTTCTTATTCCTTTGACTAGGGTTGCCCCTATTGTGAGGTCTACCATAATTTTTCGTATTTTTCTTTCTTGGTCTCAATTGAGTCTGTTTAGGAAAATGATCATTGGGCTGGTTATTACTTGCTGAAATTAAATTTACCTTGGTGGTAGAATTTTCATTACCCTCTTGTGTTATAAGTGCATCTTGTCCTCTAGCTTCCTCCTCTATGCGGATGCGAGTGATCAAGGATTCTAGGGATGCCTCCTTTTGCTTATGGCGCATTGATTTTTGGAACTCTTTCCATGATGGTGGTAGCTTGTCAATGATACCAGCCACAATAAAGTTGTCCTCAATCTTTATGCCTTCGGATCTAACTTCTGCTACGATCATTTGAAAGTCTTGAACCTGTTCCACAATAGATTTGGTATCCACCATTTGATAGCAAAAGAAACGACTAGCCGCATATTTCTTTGCACCAGCCTCTTCAGTGTCATATTTGCTTTGTAAAGCCTTCCAAATTTTCTTTTTCAGAAATGTATGTAGTATTATAATAATCATAAAAATGATTTGCAAGACAATTTAAAAGATAATGACGACATTTATACTCATCTTGTTCATACTTATCTATTTTTTCTTGATGATCATAAAGTTCATCTTCGGTCATGTCGTCAGTAGAGATCTTGTTTGGATTTTTCTCAGTGAGGACATAGGCTAACTTAAAAAGGCTTAGATAAAAAAGGACCTTGGCTTTCCATCTTTTGAAATGGGCTCCCTTAAAACGGAAGGGCTTGTTGAGACCTCCAACATTGTCATTTGGCTTCTCAGTTGTTGGCTCCATTTTGAATCTCCTTAAAAATTGATGGTGCAAACACAATAATAATGGAAACAACAGAAAGAGAAACTGAATAATACGCTGAATATTATTAAATTGAAAAGATGAACACAACACTATTTGGACTGAGGCGCGGCACTCGCTCTCTTTAAGGAGATTCAAGCCCTTGGTTGGCTAATCTTTGTAACCGGTGCAGACCTTTTCTGACTTGTCTCCCCCAAGATACAACAGCCCAACAAATGTTGTATGGCTAGAACAGCTTCTGCACAAAGTGTTCAAGCCCAAAGCTCTACCAGAAGAACACCTTTCTTTGGCCCCAAATCTCTCAAGTATTTAGGAATATTATCGAATTCACTCTCTCACACAATGCTCTTTGCTTTTAACTATTTTTCTTCATTCACTCTTGATATGAAACTAGTCCAAAGCATAGCCATATATATACTCTTCCAACCCTTCACATAACTTACATATTATTTATTAATTTAGAAAAAACTTCTCTTAATTTATTTAATCTAACTTACATACAAGTAACTCTCTCTTTTTTTAATAAAGTATAACTCATCTCTTTATTCATCTTTAGTTATTTGAGTTTCAACATATTTAATTTAAAATGTACTATCAGTTGTTCTACCAAACTGGGTCCTACTATTTGCTTTCAGATCAGGGTTACAATAAATTTTGGTCCGAATTGTTCTCTTTATCATTTTTGTCCTTAAAAGTTATATTCGTTGTTAGTATAACCCTCATATGCAAATCCATTGACATTGTTCTGTTAAATATTATATGACATACAATTACATGTTTAAAAAAAATTCACTTGAGTAAAGCAAGAGGAAATTTCAAAATTTTCCTTTCAGAGATTACGATAGAAATGAAAATCTTGTAAATACTAAATAAAAAAGTCTGGCAACGTTACTTGTATAAAGCATTAATCATGAAAGCAACCTTCATCTATATGAAAGTTATCTTCTCAACTACAAACACAACTCAAAGGTTTTGCATATATTGTAGGGTTTGAATCGATTTGGGCTCCAGTATTTGGGCTTTGTAAGTTTTGTTTTTGTTTTTGTTTTGTTTTTTTTGTTTTGTTTTTTGTTTTTGTTTTTGTTTTTGTTTTGGTTTTTGTTTTTGTTTTTTTTGTTTTTTTTTTTTTTTCATTTTGTTTGTTGTTTTAAGTTGTACTATTAAGTTTGGAACCGAAATCTTTTTCTCACATATTGTGCTCCACTCTACGTTAATAAAAAGATGATACGTGTCTTTTTTCTTTTCTTTTCAAACTAATGAAAAAGTCTAAAGCTAATGCCTAAGAGCATTCACATCAAATGTGTTAAAATAGCTAAAATGCCATTTTAATACCTAAAATATTTATAAAAAAAATCCACTACATCAATTGTACAAAAGTCAAAAATTTTAATACCTAATTGTTAGAGACCGCGAAAGGGGGTTGTAGGGATGAATGGCCCATATGAGGATGTTGGGTCATGGGCCACACCCGAGGACATTTAATAGTCTGAAGACAAATTAGTTATTGAGCCAAAGAAGAGGTCGAGTCACAGTGAACCAGTGATGTTGTCTGAGGAGCGACCCCTCCTCAGATTGTAAATTAGAGGCCTGAAGTCTGACCATCCATTAAGCCCTAGGTAGTGAGCAAACATGCTTGGGAGGATAAGTTTTTGTGAGAGGTAAGTCACTAGAGAGATGAGAAATATCTAGACAGAAAGCTGCTACGACCTCATTGAATGCTCTGCATCTAACCTTCTAGCCACATTAATGTAGAAATGATACTTGAACAGTAGTTTTCATCCTTACAGCTACCCACAGAGACTTTAGGAAGGTGCTAATAGGAAAAGTATGAAGAAGATTAGCAATCTAATTTACACGTGGAGGACTGGGATGAAAGAAGAAAGGGACATATAAAAGAGAAGAACCCCATGATTGAAGGTGGAGCGGATTGGGTCCTTAAAGGGGTGCTTTCAAAAAAGATATTTGGGCGCTTTAAAGTGCCTTTCTTTGGGTAATTGTGTGGAGTCATCACTTATTTTTATACAAAAAAGAAGAAGAAAAAAGATAAATACAATTACATGTCCAAAATACGTCAAATGTCATTAATGTAAAAAGAGTACAATTTTGGTAGCATAACCCTATAAGGTTCTGGTCCTAGTTACAATCAATGCAAAAAATACAAAGCTTTAATCCTAGTTACAATCTACCAAAATTAAAGACAAAACACTAATCTACTAACTAAAATCCTATGTTCGGGGGCTAGGTTACGGAATGGAAAGGTGTTAGACACCCATTCTGTCTGGATAGAGTATGGTTTTTTAGACTCTAATGACCATTAAATACCTATATTCAAAGTACGAAATGTTATGCAACAAATCCTAAGTTAAGTCCTAGATTTAGGGTTAAACTTTTATTTAAGAACCTTAGATCTACCATTCTATTTTGTGTGAAAAAATTTGATGAGAATAGTTAATGAAAAACTTAATTTTGAGTTTCCATAAAAGGAAAAAAAAAAAAAGAAAAGAAGAAGAATGGATTTAAAATAAAAATTCAGATTTGATTGGGACTTTTAAATGTGGGAAAAAATTAATTTTTATTTTGAAACACTAATTTTTTTATTGAAAGATGCAGATCTGATTTAGATTAAAAAAAAAAAAACAGCTAGATTTTTATATAAAAAAAATGCAAATCATATTTTTTATTTAAAAAAGACCAAATTTTTATTTGGAAAAAACGCAGATAAGTTTTTTTATTAAAAGCTTGGCAGTTTTTTATTTGGAAAAAATGCAGATTAGATTTTTTTTATTATTAAAAACAAGGCAGATTTTTATTTGGAAAAAATGCAGATAAGATTTTTTTATTAAAAACAGACCAGATTTTTATTGGGAAAAATGCAGATCAGATTTTTTATTAAAAACAGAGCATATTTTTATTTGAAAAAATGCAGATCAGATTTTTTTTTTTTTTATTAAAACAGACTAGATTTTTTTTTTTTGAAAAAAAATGCGGATCAGATTTTATTAAAAGCAGACCAGATTTTATATGGAAAAAATGCAGATAAGATTTTTTTATTAAAAACATGGGAGATTTTTATTTGGAAAAAATGCAAATCAGATTTTTTATTAATAAAATTTAGATCAAACTTTACAAAAAAAATTCAAATCTAGTTTTACTTTGAAAAAGGAACAAAGAGTAAAAAAAAAAAAGAAATACTGATCGGACTCTTAATATAAAAAAATGAAGAAAACTTGCAAATTTGATTTTAGTTTTTTTAAAAAAACACAAAGAAAAATTGCATATCTAAAATTCTAAGGCAAGATTCAACCCTAGATCTAGAAATGTTCATCAATCAATCATGTGAAAAATTTTGACTACAAAAGAGAACATGTGATAACATATGAGAAACATGATTATTTAAACACAAAAGAAAACAGCATGTCCATGGAAACTAAAGCATATATGAAAGCATGTTATGGAAACAAAGTTAGAGTTATACCTGCATGAACTTAATCCTCAAGGAAAGAGATCCTCAAAGAGAAACATTTTTTTTTTTAAGGATTTAAGTGAATCCTCTTAACAAAAAAGAAGTTCCTAATGCAGGGCTTCCAAAACTTCTTTAACATAGGAGAAGAGAGAAGTCAGAAAATAGAGAGGTGTTATTTGCTTAGAAATTAAGCTAGGTTTGATTAAAAATTAAGTCCAATCAGCTTAAGAAATAAGCAAAATACGTATTGAGAAAATCCTAAAAAAAAGAGATTTGGATAAGAGTAATAAGCTGATTTTTCAAATCAGAACAAGTTTCAGTATTTTGGTCATATCTTTTTACTCAAAATTCGGATTAAGCTGCAATTTTTACAGCTGAAGGGAAATTCGATTCTCTACAACTTTGCAGAAATAGCCTAGGTGGAATTTTGGGTTCTGCTATGCCAAAAGAGCCTTGGAACGTGAATCTGAAATTTGACACTTGATTAGCACTTTTTTGTAGTATTTTCCAACTCTAAAACAATATTTGGACGAATTTTAGAGTTATTTTCATGATAAACCTCATTACAAAGTGATAATTAGGACTTTTAAAATAATTATTTTGAATATAATAATGCCAAAAGCCTAATTATCTATATTCTTTAAATATTATCAGCTTATTTGTTTTAATCCCATAAAACAAATCTCACTTTAAGAAAAATACTTAACCAATCACAAAAATTGATTTAATTAATTTTAATCATTGACCAATCAAAATTAATTTCAATTAATCACATGTGATCGGTTTCACCCTATATAATGCATGCAGATTGTGAAAACTTGATCTCGTGATATCTTTCAATTCGACAATCCAATTTGGGAATCGGACATACCGTCACGACCATTATAATCTCAAGATAATTTTTATGATATGCAATGAATGAATTAATGCATGTAATGCAACTCTAAATTTTTTGGGTATATGAATGGTCATTGTAGTCATCTTCCAAGATTAAATTATGGGTGCAAAATTGAGTGTCTACATAGTAAAGTGTCATCTTTGTTACCTTGACAAAGGAAAGAAAAAATCTATCAAATTGTCAAAAGAAAAATCCCTATAGAACTAGTACTTTATCCGTGGGAAAATTTAATGAATGCGCTTAGGATATTAATTTAATAAATATGTATAAAAACCTTTTATGGGAAAAGAAAATTAAAGTATTAAATTTTTTGACATCTTTTTATATTTTCCATGAAAGCAGTATAAAAATATTCATAAATTGGCCCATTAACAAATACCTAAGGGCACCATATTAACAGGACCATTTGTTATCTATTTAAATGAAATTTTTATGTACGTATGTCATTTAGTATTGGCTAATTCTTTGAAAAATGCACTTTACTTGTATTTGAGTAGATTTAGAATGGTTTATATCTTAAGCAACTTTGTGTTCAAGTTAAGAGTTAAAACCATGCAAATTTGTTCAAGAAACAAGTAAAGAATTGTTGTATTTTAAACTCGACAGATATCTCAACAGATTGAATCTATCGAGATTTAAAAGAAGCTTTTTCCTCGAAACTAGACAGCAGCTCGATAGATGGCGTATCTATTGAGGTTTACGAAAATCAAAATTTCAAATATGTTTGTCATGCATATCCAAGCTATTTGTGTAAGGTTTCTTTTCTCACAACCCTAAACATATATAAAGATTATTTTAAAAGCCATAAAAGGTGATGCAACTTGATGTAAAATGATTATTCACTCAAATTGTAACTGGAGACAATTTGCCGTAGTTCATCTTTCTCCTGAAGAAATTGCTACGTTTGTATGCTGTAGGGTTTTGTAACTAAGGACCTTCTTGACCTTCATTAAGTGGATGAACTGCCGAACTTTGTAACCAACATCTTTCTCAAGTTGGTGAGTAGGCCGCGTATTGGAATCTGCGCATCGATTGGTTAATCACGTACTGGGAGTCATGCATTGAAAGGAGAGATTGTCACTACATTACAAGTCCAATTGAGTATTGGAGTAAGAGTTCAACTATAGGTCGGTATAAGGTACTGAGATTCTTTTACTTGTAACCGCTTGTTTTATTAATAGTGGATTCTTGGAAGTGATAACCTTAAATTCACCCAGTGGGGTTCTCCCTCGGTAGTTTTCCCCATTCGTAAACAAATCATCCGTGTCAAATTTATTTTCTGCTGCATTTACTTTAGTTGATGATTTGTTTGTGCTATCACGCGTATTGCATGTAATTGAATCTAATTAATTCACTTGGCTAATTAATTGATTTAATTTACCAAATGGGTTAATACATCCTTGGCCTATCAATCTCTTTGATATTGCTGTTTGTCCAATGCTTTATGTAGAGCTGCCGGACTTAGTATTAGCACCTTGACCACCATGGTTGCCTGCTTGGTCATGTTATTCAACACTTCCATTTATGATTATTTACCGCCTCTTGAAACGCTCAAGCTTCAATTTCAGTTCATCTCCCTTTTTAATTGGAGGTGTTCGTGGCGATCCAATGCTTAGACTCGAATGCTTTGAACTTTCATGGGTGCGGGTTCACCTGGGGTGCCCCTTGATGTTATATAGAATATGTACCGTGATATATATGAGTAAGCGCTTTGTTGAAAAGGATATGAGAACGGAAAGAAATAATGTTGAAGTAGTTGGTGGACTAATGATCTTATGACTTGGATGTTTGACCTTGGCAATATATATAGAGGAGCCAACAGCTGGGTTTTTTTTTTTTTTTTTGTTTTATTTAATGTTGAAAACTAAAATCTCAAAAAACGAGTTTTTCCAAACTATATGACTTGTTCTTTTGGAACTAAGCAACTTGTTAATGACCTATCCATATCAATGGATTGCTAAGCTACATGCATGAAACTTCCTTTCATTTGAAGCTGTAAGCGTACGTATAGCTGTAATTTAATTTATGACTAGATCAACAAACGTGTTATTCATGGTGTTAAATATTATATGACATACATATATGCCATATAATATTTACTCTTATTTGCCACCTGCCCACCTCCCATATTTACTCATATTTTCAGCCGCTAGCTGCTGCACCACCAAAGAAAAGAAGCATCCTCCAGTTAAATTAATCTTTGCATTCCAATGGTTGAAGTTGCAGGTAAAGGTAATTTCTTCTCTTTTGGTGACTTTGGGGTTTGTTGAGGGCGAATCTCTCAATTTCTTCTCTTTTGAATTTCACCAGGAAAAGATGAATATGATAAGTTGAACTTGGGCTGGGTTTTGCGTTTACATTGGGTAGGTGTGGACTTAAATTAAGTTTAACTTATTGGTGATTTTAGAAGGATCCAATAAGTTTTTTTCTAAAATTTTGGGCTTTGACTTGAGTCTTTTTCTAACTTTTTTTAATAAAAAAATAAAATTATTGGGTCACTACTACTTTAGTCTAATACAAAAACCTAGTATGATTTTTTTTTTCCTAAAAATTTAGACCACACATTGGCCCCACTTTTCAGATATCCTTTTTCTTGACACTCCAACTTTATAAATTCTTTTTGACTGTGAACATGAATTTCGTTAGGAAAAGATGATTATGAGGGTAAATTATTGTGTACTTTCGAAGTACTCAAAATGCGTATTTTTTTCTCTTACATAAATGGTAGGTCTTACTAATTAAATTCATAATTGGATTTATCATTCATGTAAGAGAATAAAATACACAATTTTGTTACTTTGAGAGTAACTAGTAATTTTCCGAATATGAGAAGCAAGTTGAGGTAGGACTTGCACTGAGTTTTGCAGTTGCGATTGGATAGGTGTGAAATTAAATTAAGTTAATTTATTGGAGATGAATGATCTAATAAGTTTTTTACTAAAACTTTGCACATTGGCTTGAGCCCTTTAAAACTTTTTTTCTTATATAAAAAAAATAAAATTATTGGGTTACTACTACTTTAGCCCAATACAAAAACTTAGCATTAGTTTTTTTCGCTCTCCTTTTCCCTAAAAATTTAGACCACACGGGCCCCACTTTTCATATTTTCTTTTCCTTGACACTCCAACTCTATATATTCTTTCTGGACTATGAACATGAATTCAATCAGGAAAAGATGAATGTGATAAGCAGGTCTAGGCTGGGCTTGGGTTGGGTTTTTTTGGTTGCAATATGGTAGGTGTGTGAAAAAAAATTTATTTTGACTTATATTTATGTATTGATACTTTTACATTTGATAAATTCGGATATCAATGTTATAAACATATTTTTATTTGACTTATTTGGTTTTTTTTTTTTCAAATTTTAAAATAGTCAATAGTTGCATGTGTTCTAATTTTATAATTAGTATACAATATATATATAAATATATATATATATATATATATATATTTTGTAAATTTTACAAATTGTTTGTGTATCTTACGATACACAATACAACACGATACATAAAAAAGATAAAAATGATTCATGATACGATTAGTGTTTTGACAACTATGTCTCTCATATAATTTGACAATTAGAGAGGAAGAATGCAAAGAGAAGAAATGGGGTTTAGCTCTAGGGTTTTAGGATTCTCTCTAACTCTTTAGCATGAGAATTGGGGTTTCAAATTTCATGGGAAATGAGGCTTATATAGAGAGAGGCTAAAGGCTTATATTGTAAAGAAGTTCATAACTGAATTCTCTCAAGTTCGATCATATTCATGCTCAAGCCAATGAGATATTAGAGAAAGGTGAAATTGTTGTCTTAATTGAATTTAAAAAGGTGAACTCACTTGGCAAATTGCCCGGACCTCTGAATTTTGCTTGTGAAAAATGCATTTGGATGCAACTCTAAACTACAGCTTTTGATTTCTTTTGATCCATTACAATTTAACTCGCTATTGGGGAGAGAACTTTTTGAGAAAACTCTAATTGAGTAGTTAATATAACATATAGTAATACAATTTAACCCAAAAATGTTAAATATTATAAGTTCAGACTCAATTATGTTATACCAGTATATAACCATGTGCATATGAATGAATATAATTAAAAAAAAATCACAATTATACATTTTTTTAGAAGAGATTTATTATAAATAATATTAGCTTACACTTTTTTAAAATCATACATTTCTTAAAAATGTTATTGTTTCACATTATATATATATATATATATATATATGATTTAGAATCTAATTGGATTTATACTCTTTTGTTTTTTTATCCAATAATTCACTTGCCATAAGAATTTAAAAAATAAATGAACATGTGATGGAAAATTAGACTTCAATTGAAATCTAATTTAGAATCTAATTGGATTTGGGCTTTTTGATTTTTACACTCAATAATTCACTTGGTACAAAATTAAAAATTAAATGAAAAATATAGAGCAAAATTGAGAATCAAATTAATATTTAATTGTATTTTTTCTAAGTTTTGGCTATTAATATATACTAATATGTAAATCATGCTTACGCATGGAAATGCTGAATTGTAGTAGTGCTATTGATGTTAGCTTGGGTTATTAAACATATAGGATTTAGTTTGACTAGGACATTTGGAGGTACTAAAATAGTTTTTTCTTGTAATTTTTATAATATTGGTTGCACCAAGTTTCTCATTACATTGTTATTACGTATATAATTTTGAAAATCACTATCAAGTACTACATATACAATATCAATTCACAATTACTGTCTGTGAAATTCTACTAATTACAATACAAATAAAATAATAAATTGGTTAGATTGTATCTCCTAAATTGAATGTCGATAAGTGTATGAGATTGTTTAGCTCAATTACAGTTTGTTACGTACTATATCTTCGCATACAAAATATTTGAATAGAAACTGTACAAAAAATATGCTTGTTAGTTCATAGAAAAAATAAAAGCAAAAATCTAAGGGCATGTTTGGTAACTGTTTTTTCTTCTTATTTTTTGTTTCCAAAATAATTTTCTATTCTTGAAACTAAAAAACTTGTTTAACAACCTTAAATGGACAGAAAACAAAAATTGTTCTTAAAACTCAATTTGTGAAGGAAACTAAAAACATGCAAAAAACTGTTTTCAGTTTCTAATTTTCAAAAGTCCATAAAAACTCGCATTTAATTTAATAAATCTGTCTCATTTAATGAGTTATCATTATAGTTTAAATCCTAATAACAATATATTTTAGTATTTTCTATTTTTTTTCTTCAAAACTTATTTTTTTAATTTCAACTAAACAAACATGTTTTTGATTTAAAAAATACAAGAAATTTTTTTTTTTCCTTTATATTCCCAAAAACAAGTTTTTGAACATAGAAAACAAAAACTGTTACAAAAAATAACCTAAAAAATTTAATTTGTATGGAAAGCTAACAAAAGCAATATTCAATTTTGATTCTAATTGAATTTTCTCTAAACTTTGAATTGAAATATATATATATATATATATATATATATATATATATATAAAATTAAGTTAGTAATGGAGAGTACATGGTTATGGTATATTACACAAATGACTTACAAATTTGAATTGTTTTTAGTTATATGATTATGTATTTTATGATTTATTTATATTGAACTCCTCGTTTTTTATACTAAATTAATTCATTTGGTACAAAAATTATAAAAACTTAGATTATATGGGACACATGGAGCAAGAATAAACTATAATTTGTTTTTTTTTTTTTTTTGGTTGAAATCTTATTTTTACATTGAATTAACTCACTTAATACAAAAATTTAAAACTTAGATTAGATGGGACACATGGTGTAAAATTAGATTCTAATTAAATTTCAATTTGAATTCTAATTGGATTTTCTTTTAGTTTTACCTATTAATATATACTAGTATAACCCCATACATATGCATAGATATACTTAAAGATATACAATAAGATACATAATATAATTCTTATATATATATATATATATATAATTTAAATACCATTGATAATCATTTTTATATTTTGTTAACTCTTTAAAAAATTTTGTAAGGATATTATTAGATGGAAAATGTAAATTGTTTTTTTTTTTTTTAAATTATTGTAAATCACTTTATTTTTACTATTAATTTATTCTAGACTTTTTGGTTTTTGTATTAAATAACTCACTTGGATAAATATTTATGATGTGGTCCCACATTTGATTCTAAAATTAAGAAATAAAACTCTCTAAGAATAAATAATTTAGGACACATAGGGTAACATTAGAACTCTAATTTGGAATTCTAATTTGAATATCTCTCAGCTTTACCTATTATTATTATTATTATTATTATTATTATTATTATTATTATTATTATTATTATTATTGTTATTATTATTATTATATCATCCACTATTCTCAGCATTATTATTAAATGTAGGACTTCACTCATACATTTATACCCACAATAATACAAAGTACATTGAAATTAATGAACAAACAATAAAAATACATTGAATCAAGTGGGGTAATTATACAATACTCTCGGGGTACCATAAATGTATTTACTTTCCTCTCATATAATTGGAGGTTCCACTAATCAAATTCATGATAGGACCTATAATTCATGTGGGAGGGAGGAGTACGCATTTATAATACTCTCAAAGTATACAATAATTTTCCAATCAAGTGTGACACAAGTGCAACTTGCAATGCAGATACTTCTCTTTAACAAGAAAAACAAAAAACTATCAAATACATTGAATCAAGTATTTTGTTCTATATCTCAAAAAAAAAAAAAAGGAAAAAAAAGTATTTTGTTCTATTAATTTACATGAAATGCAGTAGTTATTTTCATGGTCTCTCTGTTAACCCAATGCTTTATGTAGAGCTAGTATTAGCCTGACCGCCTTGGTTGCCTTTGTCACTTTGTTCAACACTTCCATCTAACATTACAGTCCGCGAGTCTCTTGAAAAATTCAAGTTTTTGTTCCTTTTTATACGGAGGCGTTCTTGGCGATCCAATGCTAAAACTCCTTTGGAGGCTTAGAACCTTCTCAATGCTCAAACTCCTTTGGAGGCTTCGAACTTCCATTTGGTGCGAGTTCACCTCAGTGTCAGCTCTAGAATTATTCTTATTATTTTTGTAGTTATTATGAACCTTAAATTATACAAAATCTAATAAAAAGAAAACTTTATATATTGACCAAAAAAAAAAAAAATGTAAATACATAAAATCTTACAATTTCCTTCTATGAGTTTTCTTATTTTGAAATCGTTGCATGATAGTCTTAGGAGCTCCTGAATAAGGCAAGTATTTACAGGAGAGAAGCCACCTTATGCATTGGGGGGGGGGGGGGGGCATGGCCCCTCCAAATTTTTTAAAAACCTCTCTAATTATAAGTAAAACTAGGCTACAATCATTTTGAGTTAAGAGCTGGCCTCCACAAGATTAAAAGATTGCCCCCCCCCCCTCCAACACATCACTCATAAAATTCTTCCCACCTCAAAACCCAACTGTGAAATCATAAAAATTAACTCCTCTTGTCTTTTCCATTTTTCTCTAAAGCATGATAGCTATGTCCATATTTTTTTAATTTTTAGTTCTTCAATCTTTGTGAAAGGATAAAACTGAGGTGTAGTACATTAGATTACCTAATTAAACTCATATGTATTGAATTTAATTGTCCTTTAAAATAATATCATTGTTTGTATTTTATTGGACATGTTACATATGTGCTTGAATTTAATTGAAGAACCTAATATATTACATTTAGGGTCTTGTACTTAAGTTTTATACTTTCTCAAATCTATTACAATATCTCCTTCTACTTTACAATTCCTCATCACTTGGTGCTCTCTCTTCAATTTCTCTTCATTAAATCTTTCATAAGATGCTCTCACGTAATCACATTTTCATTATTTTCTCCCTTTTCCTTAACTAAGAGTTTTCTTATTTAAAGCTAAGCAAATATTGAGAAATACCAACTGCTTCTTTTTCTTCTTCTTCTTCTATAGTTTTGTTGTGTACTTACATTTGATTTCTATGAATGTTATGGACTTATGGTTTTTTAAAATAATAGGAGAAACCCATTAAAAAAAAAGACTTAAGATGCTTAATTGGTCGATTAACTTGTTAGTATTTTGATTTTTGAGTGCTATAGAATTACACCAACAAAAAGAAATTCTATCAATAAACTTGCGTTATAGATATACTAGTTTTTCGTTGAATAAAAAAATGATAGTTTTACCTTGTCCTCCAAGAAAAAATTCCTGGTTACATCCTTAGAGGGTCACATAAGTCAAATCCACAAAAAACAATTTCGGTATAGCTGCAATCTTAGAAGAAATTAACCCAGAGAACAAAACAATCCTAATAGATCTTCAATAGCATGCATGTACGTGCACTGTTGATTAGTGTATTCCACTCTGAAAAATCAAGGGCTAATCAAGTGCAACTTGCAATACAGCTACTTCTCTTTGATATAGGAAAGAAAAAATCTATTAAATTGTCAAAAGGAAAATCCCTCTAGATTAAGTACTTCATCCGTGGGAAAATTTAATGAATACTCTAAGGATGTTGATTTAGCAAATATTTATAAAAACTTTTTTTTTGAGAAAAGAAAATTAAAGTAATTAATTTTTTTTGACAAATTTTTATATTTTCTACTAAATTGGTATAAATAACATCCATAGATTGGTCCACTAACATATACTCTAAGAGCACCGTGTTAACATGGCCCTTTATTATCTATTTAAATGAAAGGCAGTAGTCATCTCCTTGATCTTACTGTTTATCCAATTCTTTATGTAGAGCTACCGGACCTAGTATTAGCACCTTGACCACCATGGTTGCCTGCTTGGTCATGTTGTTCAACACTTCCATCTATGATTAGAGTCCGCATCTTGAAACGCTCAAGCTTCAATTTCATTTCATCTCCCTTTTTAATTGGAGGTGTTCGTGGAGACCCAATGCTTAAACTCCTTTGAATGCTTCGAACTTTCATTTGATGCGGGTTCACCTGGGGTGCCCCTTGATTTGTTTTCTTAAGCAACCTTCGATGAACTGATTTTCCCACCTTATTCCCTTCAAACTTATAATAGTTGTCACCCAAGTTTTCGTTCATCTTTCTTTGAAGCAGTTCACCTTGTCCTAATGGATGCATATCATTATTTTTAGCACCCAAAATGGTTGAATTCTCGGTACTTGTCGCTGGAGTGGTCGTTAAGACTATCATCTGAGATGAATTCGCGTCATCTGAGAGATATCCTTCAGGCAGTTGATCAACCTCATGAAGATTAGCCATGGAAATTGTACTCTTTTAGAAGAAATGTTGAGCTATGGGTATATAAGGCTTTGTGGATAATATGAGAAAGGGCTTTGTGGAAAAGGATAACAATAATGGAGCTCTTAGAAAAAGGATATTAGAACGGAAAGAATAACGTTGAAGTAGTTGTTGGTGGACTAATGATGTTATGACTTGGATGTTTGGCCTTAGCAATATATATAGAGGAGCCGAAAGCTGGGTTTTTGTTTTTTTGTTTTATTTAATGTTGAAAAAAAACAAAAAAAAAAAACAAAAAACGAGTTTTTCCAAGCTATATGACTGGGTCTTTTGGAATTAAGCAACTTGTTGTCAATGACCTGTCCATATCAATGGATCAATAAGCTACATGCAAGTAGCTTCCTCTCATTTGAAGCTGTAAGCGTACGTATAGCTGTAATTTAATTTATGACTAGATCAACAGACGTGTTATCCAAGATGTTAAAACTATATGGGTCAGGCTTGGAGTTTCTAATTATCTGATTAAGTGAAAATACTAACGAGTTAATTCACTTATTATACTTATTAATAACTAAATCAACAAAAAGAATGGAAACAAAAAAAGGAAGTTAATTAATAAAATATCATCAAAAAGAAAATCATCAAAATGCTCATATTTACCAACCGTAACTTTTCTATTCATCAAGATATTAATATATACTCATGTTAATTAGTTGAGAACTTGAGCTGTAGTCTGACCTCAACGGCTCAACCTCACATTCGGCACTAATTGTTTCAACCAGTGAAACTGTGAAAGCCATTTGACTCTAACCTATCCCACATAAAGACTCTAACTATTGACCATAACTCTATATGGTAAGACTGATAATGAGTTCTCTAAAGTTTTTATGGACATGTTTAAGGTCTTTTTTTAAGCTTCAACAAACAATAGAAAAAATGAAATTAATTCTTATTATATAAAATGCACCTTACATATTTAACTCAATCAGTCAAGTAAGACAAATGCATTGCACATGATGTGATAGTTGTTGTCTTTTTATTGGTAATTAAAGCCCAAAACTCCAAACATATTTGGAGCCAAACTTTTTGTACTTTCTAAACTAATAAAATTTTTCACACACTCTTTTGCTAAAAAAAAAAAAACACAAAAAATTCATTTTTAGTTTTAATGTCAAAAATAAATTTTAAAAATATTTTGAGAGTAATATTTGAAAACCCAAACTAAACTGTGCGTACTAAGTCTTTTTTTATTTACATTTAAAAATAATAATAAATATGGTGGAGCCTCGATCCGTACTATTTCCTCTTCTAACAAATGAGCTTTTTGTGCAACTATATACTACAGCATAATATTTGAAAACCCAAACTAAACTGTACTAAGTCTTTTTTTATTTATAATTTTTTTATAAAATAAATATGGTGGAGCCTCAATCCATACTATTTCCTCTTCTAACAAATTAGCTCTTTGTGCAACTATATAGTACTACTGCATGAACCTCCCCCAGTCAGTCTTAATTTTGATGTCTGGTAGTGATTGTTGTTCTTCCAAACTGGGTCCTACTAATTGGTTTCAGATTGGGAAGAAACGATAAAATTAAGGTTACAATAAATTTTTGGTCCGAATTGTTCTCGTTATCTATTTCGTCCTTGAAGTTATATTCGTTGTCAATATAAACTTCATGTGCAAATCCATTGACCTTATTCTGTTAAATATCATATGACATGTATGTACATGTTTGAAAAAAATTTTATCAAAACTTTTAACTTGAGTAAACATTAGGTAAATTTCAAAATTTTCTTTTCAGAGACTACGATAGAAATGATAATCTTGTGAATAGTTAGTAAAAGTATCTAGCAGCCTCCATCTATACGAAAGTTATCTCCCTTTCAACTACACATAAAACTCAAAGTTTCGTACATATTGTAGGGTTCGGATTTGAGGTTTTTGTAAGTTTTAATTTTTGTTTTTTTTTTTTAAGTTGTACCAGTAAGTTTGGAACCAAAATCTTTTTTCTCACATATTGTGCGCCACTCTACGTACATTAATAAAAAAGATGATGTGTGCTTTTTTGCTTTTCTTTTCAAACTAACGAGAAAGAATGCTGCTAAATCGCTAATGCCTAAAAGCATTCATATCAAATATGCTAAAATAGCTAAAATGCTATTTTAATAACCCATAATCCTAAAAAAAAAAAATCCACTACATCAATAGTACCAAAAGTCAAAATTTTTAACACGTAACTGCTATAAAGTTTCATCTTTGATACCTTACTGTAACTAGATGGTAAACACAGAAATTATTATTTAAATGAAAGTTAGAGAGAGTAAGACTTGAGTGGTAAAAGAAAGAATATTTAAATAAAGTGATTAAAAAATAGTCTTTAATGTTAAATTTATTGTAAAGTAATGTTTTAAAATAGATAAAATGACTTTTTGGTTTTATTTGGGATCTGTTTATTTTGCTAAAATTAAAATTTTTTTGTTGAAAGTACTGTAAATAAAAGTAAAAGTTAACTGAAATAATACAGTGAGACTCATGAATAATAACAAAAATTAACTGAATTGGAAAATATGTAAGTTTTTTAAGTTGGAGTCAAACACACACTTTGAGTTGCTAAACCTTTAATGTGAATGGTTTTAGAGAGCCATATTAATCCTCAATCACAAACACCTACCACCTATCTTTATTTGCGGCCACCTGCCCACCTCCCATTTTCACTCTTATTTTCAATGGCTAGCTGTTCCACCACCAAAGAAAAAGAAGCACTCTCTAGTTAAATTAATCTTCGCATTCCAATGGTTGAAGTTGCAGGAAAAGGTAATTTCTTCTCTTTTGGTGACTTTGGGATTTGTTGAGGGCAAATCTCTCCAATTTCTTCTCTTTCGAGATTTTCTTTTCCTTGACAGTTGACACTCCAACTCTATACATTCTTTTTGGACTATGAACATGAATTTCACTAGGAAAAGATGAATACGATAAGTAGGTATGGGTAGGGCTGGGGCTGGGTTTTGCATTTACATTGGGTAGATGTGGACTTAGATTAATAACTTATTGGAGATTTTAGAAGGATCCAATAAGTTTTTAACAAAAATTTTGGGCTTTGACTTGAGCCTTTAATTTTTCTACTTTTTTTTTAATAAAAAATTTTTTTTTGGATCACTACTACTTTAAGCCAATACAAAACCTAGTATAAGTTTCTTTTTTCCCTCTCTTTTTCTCTAAAAATTTAGACCACACATTAGCCCCACTTTTCAGAGATTCTTTTTCTTGACTCTCCAACTTTATAAATTCTTTTTGGACCATGAACATGAATTTCTTTAGGAAAAGATGAATATGATATAATGATAAGTAGCTCTAGGCAGGGCTGCGCTAGGTTTTGCGGTTGCGATTGGGTAGGTGCGAACTTAAATTAAGTTAACTTACTGGAGATTTTAGAAGGATCCAATAAGTTTTTTACTAAAATTTTACGCTTTGACTTAAGCCATTTTCTACCTTTTTTTATAAAAAAATAAAATTATTGGGCCACTATTAGTCTATTACTTTAGCCCTACAAAACCCTAGCATTAGTTTTTTTCCCTCTCCTTTTCCCTAAAATTTAGACCATACATTGGCCCCACTTTTCAGATTTTCTTTTCCTTGACACTCCAACTCTATGAACATGAATTTTCTTAGGAAAAGATGAATATGATAAGCAAGTCTGGGCTGGGCTTGCGCTAGGTATTTTTGTTGTGATTGAGTAGGTGTGTGAAAAATCTTTATTTTGACTTATATATTATTTATGGAAACTTTTACATTTGATAAATTTGGAAATCAACGTTATAAATATATTTTTATTTGATTTATTTGGTTTGTTTTGTCAAATATTAAAATAGTCAATAGTTGCATGTGTTCTAATTTTATAATTAGTATACAATTTAAAATATAGATTTAAATGTTTTTCATAAATTTTATATATTGTTTTTGTGTCTTACGATACACAATACAACACGATACATAAAAAAGAAAAAATGATTCACGATACGATTAGTGTTTTGATAACTATGTCTCTCATATAATTTGACAATTAGAGAGAGGGAAAACGTAGAGAGAAGAAATAGAGTTTAGCTCTAGGGTTGTAGGATTCTCTCTAACTCTTCAACATGAGAATTGGGTTGCAAATTTCATGGGAAATGAGGCTTATATAGAGAGAGGCTAAAGGCTTATGTTGTAAAGAAGTTCATAATCGAATTCTCTCAAATTCAATCATATTCGTGCTTAAGCAAATGAGAGACAAGGGAAAGGCGAAATTGCTGCCTTAACTGAATTTCAAAAGGTGAATTCACTTGGCAAATTGCCCGGCCTTCTGAATTTTTCTTGTGCAAAATTACTTTACATGCAACTCAAAACTACAATTGGAGATCTCTTTCAACCCATTACAATTTAACTCACTACTGGGGAGAAAATTCTTTGAGAAAACTCTAATTAAGTAGTTAATATAACATATAGTAATACAATTTAACCCAAAAAAGTTTAAACTTACTAGTGTGTAGTCTCGTGTATATGGATGGGTACAATTAAAAAAAATCATAATAATACATTTTTTTGAGATATATATATATAAATAGGCAAAGCTAAGAGAAAATCCAATTAGATTTCAAATTGGATTTTAATTAGATTCTACTTTTGCACCATGTATCTCATCTAATCTAAACTTTTTAAATTTTTGTGTCAAGTGAGTTAATTTAATGTAAAAAATGAGAAGTCTAATATAAATAAACCTAGGTAATATATATATATATATATCTTTAAATATCTTTAAAACAAAGATTACAGAAAATTTGATTTGAATTAAAATTAGATTTTGTCTTTCTTAGCTTTTCATACAAATTAAATTGTTTAAATTTTTACTTTTTTTTTTTTTTTTTTCTGAACTAAAGTGTGTGTATTTTTTTAAATAAATATTGTTTCTATTTACATATTTTGTATGTGAAAATCTTGAACGTAACAAACTGTAATTGAGTTAAACGATCTTATGCATCTCTCACCATTCAATTTAGGAGATACTATTGAACCAATTTATTCTTTAATTTTGTGTTGTATTTAGTAAAATTTAATGGACAGTGATAGTGAATTGATATTGTATATATATTATTAGATAAAGTTGAGAGAAATCCAATTAGATTTCAAATTGGACTTCAATTAGAGTCTAATTTAGTGTCATGTATCTCATCTAATTTAAGCTTTTAAATTTTTGTGCCAAGTTAGTTAATTTAGTGTAAAAAACGAGGGGTTTAATATAAATAAACCTAGGTAATATATATATATATATATATATATATATAATATTTAAATCAAAGCTTAGAGAAAATTTGATTAGAATTAAAATTAGATTTTGTCTTTGTTATCTTTCCGTACAAATTAAAATTTTTAGATTTTTACTTTTTTTTTTTTGAACTAGTGTGTGTGTGTGTGTGTGTGTGTTTTTTTTTTTTTTTTTTTTTTCTTTCTATTTACATATTTTGTATGTGAAAATTTTGAACGTAACAAACTGCAATTGAGTTAAAGAGTCTCATGCACCTCTCCCCATTCAATTTAGGAGATACTATTGAACTAATTTATTCTTTTCATTTTGTGTTGTATTTAGTAGAATTTAACGAACATGATAGTGCATTGATATTGTATATATAGTATCCAATAGTGATTTTCAAAATTACATACATAACAACAGTGTAATGAGAAACTTGTCGTAACTAATATCATTAAATTGCAAGGGAAAATTATTTTAATATCTCCAAATGTCTTGGTTGAACCATTATAATTTATCATTCCTGTGCGTAAGCACAAGTAACATGCTAGTTATACATAGTATTAGCTAATACTTTTTTAAAACCATACATTTTTAAAATATGTAATGGTTTCTCATTATATATATGAATATATATATATATATATATATATGATTTAAAATTTAATTAGATTTATACTTTTTGGTTTTTTCACCCAATAATTCATTTGTCACAAAAAATTAAAAAATAAATGGACACGTGGCGAAAAAGACTCCAATTGAAATCTAGTTTAAAATCTAATTGGATTTAGGTTTTTTAATTTTTACGCTCAATAATTCACTTGGTATAAAATTGAGAATCCAATTAAAATTTAATTGAATTTTCTCTAAACTTTGGCTATTAATATATATATATATTTATATATAGATTACTCATCCACTCTTCTCATTATTATTATTCAATGTAGGACTTCATTCATCCATTTATACCCAATACCCACAATAATACAAGGTACATTGAAATTAAAGATCAAACAATACAAATACATTGAATCAAGTGCAAGTGTGTCATAATTAAGTGAAACTTGCAATACAGATACTTCTCTTTAACAAGAGAAACAAGATTAAAATCTATCAAATTGTCAAAAAGAAAATATCTATAGAATTAGTATTTTGTTCTATTAATTTACATGAAAGGCAGTAGTTATTTCATGATCTCTCTGTTAACCCAATGCTTTATGTAGAGCTAGTATTAGTTTTACACCTTGACCGCCTTGGGTGCCTTGGTAACGTCGTTCATCACTTCCGTTTATAATTATAGACTCTTGGAAAGCTCATTTCTTAGCTCCTCTCTACCTTGGCTGCCTTTCTCACTTTGTGCATCACTTCCATCTAACATTACAGTTTGCGCGTCTGTTGAAAAATTCAAGTTTTTGTTCCTTTTTATACGGAGGTGTTCGTAGCGATCCAATGCTAAAACTCCCTTTGGAGGATTAGAACTTTCTCAATGCTCAAACTCCTTTGGAGGCTATGAACTTCCATTTGGTGCAAGTTCACCTTAGGTGGCAGCTTCAGATTTTTTTTTTTTTTTGGGTAGTTATTATGAAATTTAAATTATAAAAAAAAATCTAATAAAAAGAAAACTTTATATATTGACAAAAAAAGAAGGCAAATACATTGACTGTTATAATTCTTTTCTATGGGTTTTCTTATTTTGAAATCGTTGTATGATAGTATCAATATCTCATTATCAATGCTATAAATTACATATTTTTTAAAATTTTAGTTCGTTAAATTTTTTCTTGGAGTTTTTATTTTTTTTTGTAAGGGCATAATTTATTGTTAGGGGATCAAAGTTTATGAACAAAGTTTAGTTACAAACTTAGCTGTAATCTTAGGCTACAACTCTCACTAAACAAATTAACATGTCTATATTTTTGAAAATCTAACAATTTAATTGCATATTCTTTATATTTGTAAAAAACATATCAAATTTTATGCCAATCAAATACTATTTGCTATTCAATTCATAAACTTATTATATATATATATATATATATATAATTATAATTTTAGACTACAAAAACTAAATTTAAACATTTTATTGATGATATAAATATTGATCTTTGATCTTATTGAAATTTTGGAAACATAGGGAATATAAGAAGAACTTATAATTCAATGGTAGATTTGTTAAAATTCACGTCTAATAAAAAAAAATATTAAGTAGAGTTGTAATCTTAATTTACAACCAAGTTTGTTGCAAAATTTTGTCCAAAATTTAATTATATTAAGCCTAAAAAAATTTTGGATAGTCACAAATTTATTTTAAGGGTTAAAAAATCATATAATTTTTAAAATTTATATATAATAATTATTTTTTCCCAGGTGAATTGGTCCTGCGACCATCCTGACTTCAACATGGAGCCACCCTAGTTCACCTGGGGTACGGGTTCGTCTGCCAAGTCGTTGATCTTTCTCTGAGGAACACCTTTTCCTAATAGTGACATATCATTTTGGCTATTGCCCAACAAGGTTGATTTCCCTGTGCTTGGTGCCTGAGTGTTCGTTAAGACTAAAGACCATATCCAATATATCATTCTATATATCATCTGATCAGAGATACCCTAGCCTTCAGGAGGCATCACCTCATGAGGATTAACCATGGAGCTTATACTCTTTAGAGAGTAGAGGGAATCGTAGAGTTGAGCTATACAAGGCTTGATGGAGGATAGCTTTGACTTGATCTTTGGAATTAAGCAACTTGTCAATGACCTATGACCTATCCATATCAATGGATCACTATGCTCCATGCATGCAGCAGCTTCCTCTTATTTGAAGCTGTAACTGCATGGTTGAAATTTGACTAGATCAACAGACGTGTTATCCAAGATGTTAAAACTAGTAGGTCAGGCTTGGTGTTTCTAATTTTCTGATTAAGTAATATTTTGAAAATACTAACGAGTTAATTAATTCACTTGAAGGTTTTAATATGTAAATTAACAAAAATAGTAGTGTTTCTCAAAAAAAGAAGAATGGAAACAAAAAAGAAAGTTAATGAATGAAATATCAACAAAATGTTCATTTTGGTGACTCTAATAATAACTTTTCTATTCATCAAGAAATTAATGTATAATAATAATAATAACAATGTATAAGGGGACTATGCTGGGATGGGGTGCTTTAGCCTAACCTCAACCTCACATCAAGCACTAATTTTTTCGAGCAGTGAAATGCAAAAGTTCTCAAGTCAAACTAGCATTATCAATCCGTCGTGCCTAAAGTTCGACTTCAAAACCTATCCCACAAAAAGGGACTCTAACCATTGGTGTCCACGACCCTAGCTATATAGTCCTCAAGTCACATTAGGCACTAATTGTTTCAAGCAGTGAAAGGCCATAGTCCTCACGCAAACTAGCATTATCACTTTCTCACACCTGAAACTCGAATTAAAACTTATCCCACATAAAGACTCTAACCATTGGACCTTAGAGTTAGGATGTATGCCCTTAAATCCTATTGTATGATACTACGTATGACATTATGTATGACTTAATGTTGTGTTTAATAAAGTTGTTTATTTTTATCTAAAATAATGGTAACATGAATATTTGGACATTATCATATAGTCCATGAGATGCATAGTATGTGATTTAGTCACAGAATATATAAATCATAAATTCTTTGTAAACTCAGAATTTATAGTTCGTAGTCGGTGATGAAATTGGGCATTTTATCTGCAAAGACTATAACGTATCAACTAAAATGATTTGTCTTGATCATGGAAGTGGAGACTTCTAGTTGATATGTTGATATGTTTTAAGAGTTAAGACATATTGAACTGGACCGCTGTGAGATTTATTATTCTCCTAACTACTGTCAAATGAATAATAAATCTCACGACTTTTATTTACATGAACTCTTAATCCTGAGAGAATAATGGACCTGATTATGACGTGTAGGTTGCTTTGATATATCAAGAGTGAGATCTAAAGTAACGGTCAAAATCTCAGTATGTTGGGTAGCTACATTTAGTGTTGATGGAACATATATTTTCAATATGGAATTCATAATCTTTTAACGAAGATATAAAATATTTCCTTGAGATAAGTTTAATGGGTTCAGTTATTCAAAGTGTTAGACCTAACCACTTTAGTAAGGAGTTACTAAAGTATATATTTATGAAATTGGATTTTATAAATATATGATGAATAACTTTAAAGGATTAAACCGGGTACTCAAGGATAAGATGTAGTAATTTTCAAAGTGGCAGTCTATATTTATAACTTTTTATTACTACGAATATTTTATGAAGGGGTTGCATGTATAATAAAGTTTTGGGATATAATTTATTAATAAGGCTTAGAGTGCAATTATATTTGTATAGTAGTATTAAATATAATTAATGGTAACTTTGAACTTGTCAAGAGTTGACGGAAAAGTCCAAGGCCAATTGAAGCTAGTGTCTTATTGATCCTTTTTGATCCCACTCTAAGCCATACACTAAAACCCAATTGGAAAGGCCCAATAGGCCAGCCCAATTAGATAGTCAGTTAGTTATAAAGGGAGAAATATACAGAATTTTTTTTTTAAGAAGTGTAGAGAAAAAAAAAAAGAGAGACTTTGAGACGCACTTTTATTCTTCCTTTGGAAACTGATTAAGAGACCACACATCTTGGACGTAAAGTAGAATTAGAGTGAAGATTAAAAATGTTCCCAAGTGCTTCTGATCTTTGTTTTGAATTTCTCCACACCAAGGTACGCTATCTTGTTCTTAAATTCTGAAATTTACATAGTGCATGTTGTCAATCATGAATGAAATAGATCCTTATTTGTTGCTTCCGCTATGTATTTTGTATGAGATACAAAACCAATTTTTATCTAACACTTAGGATCATGACTCTATATATGGTAAAGATTAATAATGATTTCTTTAGAGTTTTTATGAACTTGAAAAAGTCATAACTAAGAACCTTCCTTTAAATGCAAGGAAACATATAGCCAATTAACAATAGTTTTTTAAAATAAGTTGAGTTGAAGTTATTTCTTGTATAACTCTAGACAATACTATACCACCTAATAACTTTTTATTGGATTAATATTTCAAAAAATTTACCGTTGGATTACGTGTTTTTTATGTAATTAATATGTATATCAAATTTTGTGTCAATTAAATTCCGTTTCTTATTCCATTTAGAAACCTTTTTTTTATGCATAACTTTAAATATAAAAACTTGAAATTAAACATTTGATCCATGACATAGCAATTGATCTCAAATCTTTATGCAAGCATGTAGAGAATAAGAAGGAATATTAATCCAATAATTTTTTTGTTAAAAATCAATTATAATAAAAGAAAATATTTAGTAGTGGAATATATCTTAGAGATACACCTAAGGATGGCAATGGAGAGGGGCGGTGCTGAAGAATGAGATCTTTACCCTTTCCTCGCATGGTTTTGTCTTGCACCATCTTTGCTTTGCCCTATATAATGGGAAAAACTTCCTTACCCCATCTCTGCCCCATAAAATTCTACTTACTGATAATTTGCTCCACAAATATTACAATTTCAAAATAAAAATAAAATATGTTTCATTAATATAAATATACTTGAAATTACCATTATATTTATCATATCAAATCAAACTAATTTTTAGTAAGAATTGAATAATATTATCCAATTGTACAAGGAAATATCACAAAAAACAAAAATCTTAATATCTATGAATTTAAATAAGCTAGTCTTGATTTGTTTGTTTAAATAGTAAAATTTAGGGTATACAATTTTTACAATTATAGACCTTATCAACGTGGGGTAAGGCAACCTAACAGAGCGGGACTAAATGTCTAAATCCATCCGCATCTCATCCTGTAAGGGGGGGGGGGGGGGGGAGGGCTAAAATCTCATCTCATTCTCGCTCCACCATCTATGTGAGGTGTTCGTGCAAGTTAGATTTTTTTGACTATGTGAGAGAATGGATAATGCATCTAAAAGTACATTTAAGTGAAAAAGTTTAAGGACAATAAAAATGAAAGTTTTAACACTAACATTGGGAGAAATGGAAAGTATAACAAGGAAAGTAAAGAAGGCATGGGAAAATACGTGGAAAACCCTTTGGAATTGAGGAAGGGGAGAATGTCTCTTACTTTTCAGAGCTCTTTATTATGTGAAAATGAAAACCTTTGTACACGGGTGATGTTCTTCCCAAAGAAAGCCTTTTCTCTACCTCACTTTTCTACACAAACTTTCTACTCTTTCTCTTGTTTTCTCTAGGTTTTTGCCCTAATTGTTCAGCAACATGTTCCTCTTATAGTACGAGGAATGTTGTGAGGTACATCAAGATAGGTGTCAAACCCTTATTCACCCATTTCAATCCCTAATAAAGCACACCGATGTCAAGATAGTGGAACAGAGGGTGGCTTTGCTATTACGTGTGGAGCAAACCTTGGACAAGGAAAGGGACATTAGGGATACTAGGAGTGATTCTTGTGTCCTCGACAGTGATCCAACACAAGCTCAGTCAACAAAGGGTGTTCTATAGTATCTGACCATAGGGGTCAGATGTAAATGTCACTCTTCCCTAAGATGGTCACACCGTTGGCATGGGCCAAAGATCCCATTCTTCAGCCAACGTTTCCTTTCCTTTGCTCATAGTTATTCCACGAGTAGGGTCTAGATCTAGCCACGTTAGCACTTTCAGGTGCCTTGGTTGGTGTATATACATGGAGTAGGAAAAATTTGTATAGGACGAAGTAGGGAGTGGCGGGTCAAGGAGAGGTTAGGCAAAATTCTTAGTTGAGGGCAAAATTCTTAGTTGAGCACTTGAGCTATAGCCCGAACTTAATCTCACATCAAGCACTCAATTGTTTAAAACGATGAAAGACAATTGTCCTGAAGTCAAACTAGCATATATCACCTGTCACCCATGAATCCTAATGCTTGAATTTAAAACCTATCTATTTTTATTTTTATTTCTATTTCTATTTCTATTTCTATTAACTCTATAAAAAGAGCCAATAGGCTTAGGAATAGTGTTAGAAATAGTGTTTTGGTTTAGTCAAGTTTTTGGACTCATTCTCATGCTACTAAAATAACCTTTCATATATATTCAAGGCATTTGGTCAAGTATACCAGTTTGTTTTTGTTTTATATTATACTATCTATATATAAAAAGAGTGAATGCCTTAAAGTTACACTAACTTCGCTATAGTATCTTTAGTTTGTTCAATTTGCACTGTTTTACTGATCGTTTTTTATTTTTTATTTTATTTTTTTTATGGAACGTGTAAAGCTACAGTAGTTTTGTTACATTATTTTTGATTTGTTCAATTCATACTATTTCACGAAATAATAAAATATTAACACAACAAATTGACACAATATTTTTACAATTGTTAAGGTGTTAATTTCATATAGGTTAAAATAAAATAATAAAATATCATATTAGAACCAACCACAACTATATATAAAGGTAATGTAAAAAAACAAATACTACATCCAAAACATTTTTCATAACACTTTCATCAAAAATTATATGTGGTAGATTGTTATTGGCTCCAATTTAAACTTGCCAATAAAATTACTTTTTTGCTCGCCAATAATAACCTGTAACAACCTACTACATATAATTTATTGTGAAAATATTGTACACATAACATTTCTTTTGGGAAAATGTTATGACATCTTGTTGTCGTCATAAGAATTTCAAAACTATTGAGCTTTCAATTCTTTACAAATCAAAATAAAATATAAAAGAATTAAAAAGGTATTATGAAAATGTTGCGCCATTTTGTTGTGTTTCTAGAAATTTTTTATTGGTTTAGTCAACTTTTTTGAGTCAAAATTCATTATTTCACATACAATTTTCTTAGGTTGACTTTATGTTTTTTTTTTTTTTTTACACACCATTTTAAGTGAAAACACATAATTTTACACACAAAAAAACTATTAAAAAAACAAAAACAAAAATTAATGTCTCTATTAATTAATGTAAATCTCTATATACTTTAAAAGTAAAATAATTTTTATAGTTATTTTATGATATAAATAAAATCTAGAATTAATCTTAATTACTACTATAATTCCATAGCAGGCCTGCAACTTGCCCTAACTGGAATGCTGTTCCACCTAGATAAACACTCGATAAAATTTTGGATTTTTCTTTTTTTCTGGTGGTGGGGTGAGCTTATAATGGTGCATTAGGCAAAACAAGCCCAAACAAAACGTAGCCCAAATACTTGTCGGATGGCTCGCTATGGCCTTTGAATGTAGGACTGGGCAAAAACTGGGCCTAAAATAAGCTCAAAACGATCCTAATTACTTGGCTGAAGGCTCAGCTATGGCCTAAATAAGTAGGACTGGTCAAGGACTGAGCCCACTAGCCCAGTAATTAATATCTCCAATTGGGCTTTGGAATAAATTTTGAGACACAGGAATAAAAACTACTCTAGCATAAAGACTCTATTTATTGGACCAGGACCCTATATAGTCCTCAAGTCACATCAAGCACGAATTGTTACCTATACCCATTTAAAGACTAACCATTGGACCACGACTCTATATTACTAGCACTATATATGGTAAGACTGATAATGATTCTATAAAGATTTTATGAACATAATATATCCATAACTAAGGACCTTTTTTTTTAGATGCAAGGAAGTATTAATCCGATTAACAATAGCTTTTTAAAATATTTTGTAAGAAATTATATTTATAGGACTGTAAATGCTTATGTTTAAACTAAATTTATGCGGCACTGAACCTCAAAACTAAGAGTTTGTCTAGTTGTGTTATTTAAACAACAGTTTTTGTTATTTAAACAACACATGTATTTTTACAACATTTTTTCACCTAAACATATTTTCACAATACTCAAATAATGCTATTAAAATAATATTACTAAATAGGTGTGGATGAGCACTCAATTTCTAGTAGTTGGAATTTTGTGTGGTGTTTTGATGTTGAGAATGGATTTTTTGTCACTGTTGGGATGGGTTGTCGTTGGCTCTAGGTTTGAATGCCGTGAATTTGGGTTTGAATGGTGTGGATGGGTCTTGTGTGGTTTGCTATTTGTGTCATTGTAGATAAAAGGTCATAGAGTCACCTATTTTGAGAGCCAGAACCTGATGGTGTCTGCAACGTGGTGATGCAAATAGGTACTTGAGTCGGGTGTAAGTAATTCTTAGAATTGTTCTTTAATTAGGAAAATCAGACTTTTTTTTCTTTTATTTGTTGAAATAACGGTAAATGTCTAAATATTTTAAGTTTTTGATATTTATCATAACATTTTTTATAACACTTTCTCAACAAATTTATATCGAATAGTTATTATTAGTTGTTATTGGTGGACAAAAAAAGTAAAAATTTAACTTATCTTCAATATGTTTTTTTAAACTGGAATCTCCTTTTAATTTAATGAGAGATTGCAACATCATTCACTACCACTTGTCATTGTATATTTAAAATAATAGGTTATGTACAGTTAAAAAAGTACTAAAGATAAGCCAATAATCATTTTTATTTTTTGGTAAAGAGGAAATTTCATTAAGAACTAAACAACTACAATAGGGTCAAAAACAGACCGCTCAAAAGCAGTCCTTGTTGCGTCTAGACTAAGCAGTAAGGAGACATCAGCAGGGGGTTCAAGAAAAACAACAAAATCTTAGGAAAGCAAGGCTCTCCTCCTAGCTAAAACATCGGCACTTTGTTAGCTTCTCTATAGCAATGTTGAATCTTCAGCCCCCACTGCATCTAATATTTATTATCTACTTTTTTTTTTCTTATACATTCCTTATTTAAAAATTTTTTTCTAAGGAGGGGCCATGGCCCCCTTTTTTTTTTCTAAAATTTTGGAGGGGCCATGGCCCCCTTTCAGCCCCAACGTGGCTTCACCACAAAGCTACCCCACAACTTGCTTTTGTCTATAGGTTTATCTCGTTATAAATTTTATCTTTAAGGTTCAAAATCAATCCATTTTGTCCATGAAGTTGTATTCGTTGTCATTAATATAACCTTCTTCATGTGCAAATTCATTGACTTTCTTCAGTTAAATATCACATGTGACATGTACATGTTGAAAATTTCATGTCATGAGATCAACGAGAAAAAAAGGTATATTGATTTGGATGGAAGAGGTTTTTTTTTCCTTTGAGAAATAGAGACACATACAAAACAGAGACAAATGATTTTAACCCGAAGAGATACCATAATCTCCACTAAAAAATCGTGGTAATTTTTAAGAGAGTGTAAGACAAATTATTATATACACACAAAACCTTTTTTAACATATAAATATTCATATTTACAATCAATGAACCCTTTCAAACTTCAAGGACCTAATTAGAACTATCGCGATCAATTTGGCTGAAGTCCTAAGAACCTCTGGCCACTAGCGAAAGATAAATCCCACAAATAAAAGATTTAGGAATGTGAATAATAAGTAAGAATATCTGGCAACGTTACTTGTATAGGTCATTGTATAGAGATAGTGGCGGCTCTAAGAATTTTGTTCAGGGTAGTCATTAAAAAACTTAAATTAAACAAAATTTAATAAAATAAAAATTTGAATATATCGATATCACAAAAAAGCGCAAATACATAAATCTTTAAAATTTTATTCTACGAGTTTTCATATTTTGAAATTGATGTATGATAGTTTTGTTATCAATTCTATGAATTGCATCATTTTCAATGAATACAACCAAACAATCATTAAACTACTGATATCCCATCTAATTACAAACATCTTGCCTTATAAGTAACAATATAAACAAAATACATCATCTTTTTTTATGATCTATTCCAACCAATTTTTGTATTCTTTAATCTAATTAGAATTAAATCAACACAATGCTTTATTAATTTCTTTTTTAGGGAAATCATGGCCAAGAAGTTGATATAAACCTCTTTGTAAATATGCTCTTCTTATTTCAACCTAATCATTAGGATAAAAAAATGAGACATTTTCTCATAGTCTACGATCTAAAAGAAAATTATTAAAGTCAACATAGTTTTGCTTAGAATATTAATCTTACAATACAAGTTATTTTTTTATGAGAAATTTATTCATGGTGCAAAATAATAAAGGGTAAACTATAAGTTCATTCAATATATTCAATTTAGGCATTCAACTGTTTTATTAATCATATTCAATAAAGTATTCAGGCATTATTACTTAATTTAGTGCATATGCGTATGTACAAAAAATATCACATAAATCCAACAAATTTAGCTAAAGACTAAAATAAACACTAATAGACTAGCCATTTGAAAATGTGTGTCTTTTGAGAGCACAATTTAATAATCACAATTAGGGTCTGTTTGGTATTCGCTTATTTTGTTGAAACTGAAAACTTTTTATTAAAAGTATTATAGATAAAGGGAAAAGTTAGTTGAAATTGTACAATGTGACTCATAAATAGTACCAAAAAGTGCAATGGAGCCCATAAATAGTAGTAAAAATAAGTTGAATAGTAAAATAAGTTGACTTTTAAATTTAAAGCCAAACACACACTTAGGCTGTGTTTGGTTGGGTGTAAAATATTTTTGGGGTGTAAAATAATTTCAGGTAAAAATATTTTCAGGAAAGGAAAATACTTTTAGGTGTTTGGTAGCATTTTAAAAAATATTTTGGAAAATATTTTCAAGTGTTTGGTTGTAATCTTGAAAATATTATAGAAAATATATTTTTTACTTGTTGCTCACATTTTCTTAGCTTCCAAACAAACATTAACATCACGATTCAGAGAAATACAAAAGAAACAAAACCCAAAAAAAAAAAAAAAAAAAAAATCATATCTGGCAGAGAAGATCACGCCGCCGCGCGATCTCGTGATCTCAATCGTGAGGCGGGATCACGTCTCGAGATCACGAGGCGGGATCGCGACTCGCGGTCGTGATCGAGACCACGATCGCCTCCTCGCGATTGCGAGATCGCTCTCTCTCTCTCTCTCTCTCTCTCTCTCTCTCTCTCTCTCTTTGCGCGTCTGTGAGCCCGGAAATGGTTTGAAGTGAAAATTTTCACTTCAAACTATTTCCGGTCAAACCCTTCATTTTTTCAGTCAACGGAAATGATTTTCCGAAAAACTCTATTTTTTATGCGTAACCAAACACATGACTTTCTGGAAAACGATTTCTTGAAATCGTTTGAAGCCAAAACAAACATAGCCTTAGATGAAAGCTCTTCCCTTACAAATAGGAGAGCAAGCAAGTCAGCAAGACTAGAAACAGTAGCATTATAAATATTTTCAATGCAAAATTGATGGGTAATGATAAAGTTAGTGGGTGGTTGGGATAAATAATGAAATGAACCGGACTTTATCACTTGATTTTATTTTGGCACAAGGCATAAAGCACATCCATCGATAATACATGGTTCACGCGTGGATGAAGTTTGTCCTCTTGAAACAACAATTTTATTATTATTTTTTCAATTTTTATTAAAATTTTTGATATAAAAATATTAAAAACCTCATAGATTCACTTCCAAAATAAAATAAAATAATTGTTTGGTCACTTGATGTGATACTGATTACAAGTCTTTTGTAGTTTGTACTACAATTGTTGATATATTGTCAACAGCTTATTAGCAATATTTGAACAACAGGGACAAACTAGGATTCCTAAAATTTTTTCCTTCTTTCAATTATTATGCTCTGCATAGATATTAAAAGCGTTACTTTGTCGAATAGATCCAAAACATTTTCTTAAAAATAAACCACAAAAAAAAGGGTACTAAGTGTTCGTTTGGGAACAAGTTAGATCTATTCGGGATTCGCTTATTTTGCTGAACATAAAAACTTTTTATTAAAAGTATTAAAGATAAAGGGAAAAGTTAGCTGAAATTACAGTTAAATAGTCGAATAAATCCAAAAACATTTTCTTAAAAATAAAAATAGTAGTAAAAATAAGTTGAATAGTAAAATAAACTGACTTTTAAATTAGGATCCAAAACATTTTCTTAAAAATAAACCACAAAAAAGGGTACTAAGTGTTCATTTGGGAACAACTTAGATCTGTTTAGGATTCGCTTATTTTGCTGAAACTAAAAACTTTTTGCTAAAATTACTGTAAATAAAGGTAAAAATTAGTTGAAATAGTATAGTAGGACCAATGAATAGTAGCAAGAATAAGCTGAATAGTAAAATAAACTGGTTTTTTAATTTGGAGCCAAACACACACTTAAACATTTAATTTGGGCTTTTGGGCTAAATTGTATTTGTTTGGGTAATTTTTTAAAAGTGTTACATTCGCGACATTTTCACAATACTTTTACAACAAATCCTAGATGAGCAGTTTTGTCACATCCCAAATCCGATACTTAGATTTATGACCATGACCGGCATGTTAATACCAATCTTAAACTTAGTATTAAAAAGAACCAACTAAACTTTTACAAAAGCTTCCCTCTTTCTTTTCATTTTTGTTTCTTTACTTCTTGATATAACTTTTCACTTGATATTCAGAATATCTATATTGTACTCAAAGAATAACATAATCCACCAGTCATTCAATTTCCACACATCCACAGAGTACATCTCTTAATACTTTAAGGTACACAATTGCTTCTGCCGTTACAACCGCTGCTGCAGCCATTCGCTACTAAACCTCTGACACATCTCAGTCATCGTCTCTGGTTCCAGACCTACAGCCATTTTTATTAGATCCTAAAATACACAATACTACAAAACTAAACATCAAATTGCTAATTTGGGATCTATACATATAAAACTAATCAGCTTCTTCCAAAACTCGACTAAGGCTCCCTCTACTCCAAGATAAAATATGTTAACTGAAAGAGTGGAAGGGGTGAGCTACACAGCTCAGTAAGGGTAAGATACACAAGAATTTAATAAGAATGCATGTAAATCAAATTATTTCATTTTATAAATATTCAGATAGAAGAACATCTTTTCATGTATAGTATTTTATACTATTCATAATAATAACTTATACGCTCTTCGTAAAAAAGTAATTGTTCTCCCTTTTCTTATTAGAATAATATTACTAAAATCATTCGGATTGAATTTCTTTCATTTCTTACAAAGTCACCAAACATAATATTGATTGTTTAAAAATCACATACATACATACATACATGCATATATATATATATATATATATATATATATACACACGCACATACATACACATTCTCATTACAAAATAATCATTTTAATTTAAATCAGATAATTGGTAACTTTATCTTAAACTAGAAACATCTTGACAAATAAGAAAACTTTTCTTTATAAACTTAACATCTCATAAAGAACAGATATCTAATGACTTTTTAACATAAACATGTACTTTCATCAGAAACTTTATCTTTAAAGAATACTAAAACATTTGATTTAGTTTCTTTATCTTTAAAGCACAACAGAACTTCAGAAACTTTTATCTTTAAAGGACAACTTTCCTTTTCATTTGAAACCTCTTTTCATGAGAGCTTCTATCTCTTCATAATGCATTTAAACAAAATCATTCTCTCATGATCAATAAAATAATATAGCTATTCATAACATATTAGTTAGTCTATATCTGATAAGTTTGTACTTATTTGGAGGCTTCTTGCACCACTGTGCTAGGCATCCAGCATTCCTTACAATGCCAGGTATTCCTAGGATCACATCATATTACATATTTTCAACCATAAGGATAGGTTGGCATCCTCCACAAGTTGGTCGTTACCAACAAGGGCGGGTACAACAGAGCTTTTCACTTTTAATGGCCAATCAGATAATATTTTCCATGGAAAGCGAGTAATTGAACCCCTACTGGCCGAGTTTAGATCACCAGAGGACGTAACCCAAAAATATTTCATACTTATACATCATACTGAAATTCATAGTTTGCATAACATTTCACAATAATAGCATTTCCAATATTTTCTTTGAACATCATGCTCGTGGAAAGCTCACCAACATGTCTTTGTTTGAAACATGATTATATGTCATATCTCTAATAAAAAATCTTTAATGCATAATACACTTTAAAATAACCTCATGACTTACTAAATGCTCCTATAACTTATCCCTTACCTGAAAGTAGAGAAATAGAGAGCCTAAAGTCGAAGGAGTTCAGACCTGGGGGCCGGTAACACCTAAACCAAATATCAAAGTTTATTACTATCAATTATTCTTTATCATAACTTACACATTCATCTCAAAGCCTATATCTTAAAATCAAGGAAATCCTTATCCCACCTCAACGAGGTTCCCCAAACACAAGATACATTCATCAAACAACATGATGTACCAAATCATAGAGAACCCATTATTTTAATGTTCATATTCAAATCATGTCAAACAACTTTAAAATCAATTCAAAATGTGTTTGAGATTGGAAGCAATGGTGCATGCATAAACTTACATAAGGCAACATGCAACATTAACAAAACAGCTTCATAAAAACAATAGTAAAATGGTTTAGAACCCCTCCTTTAGAGTACTAAACCTTGAACCAAATTATACAAAATTTGTCTATAATCTAGACCTACTAAATGATAATCATATTAATTTATAGCTCAAACAATTCACCCTAACTTTAGAATTAAATTCTCAAAGTCAGAGTTATCATTTATTGTTTACTGCTCATTTCAGGAGCATATGCCTCATTTGTAACATAAAAATAGGCTATCTAATGATTCTAAACACATCCAATATTCATGAACGTTTATAGAACCACTCCTATGGATGGCTAGCAGATTCCATATCATCTTCAGAGCCAAATCATAAAACCATGATTTACTAAAAATCATACAAGGCAACATGCTCAAATCTGTCCTAACAGAATTTTATGCAACTTAGAAATTGAACAATTATTTCTATATTGACCTAAATGCTGTGAGACCACTTTCATTACAACCATATGTGTCTTAGATTTCATAAGAAATATCCCTAGCATCCAATTTCATTGTGTAAAATTTAATACATAATTTATTATGTGTAAACACAAAATCTGTCACAGTGATAGTTTTGCAACATTTTCTTGTAAATTCACAAACAATTATCAAATGATGGTATTTCTATATGAAATTTAATACACACATACTGGACATATTATATAATAATCTCCAACAAACCTTTTACCCATAACTGTCCTAGAATAATGACCAAACAGGTTAACCAATATGTGCAACTCTTAACAAGTTCATGAAGTGCCTATTAACTAACTCTTATCAAGCTTCAATTACTGAATCAACAACACATTCAGCACCTCAATTAGCATTTCCATAAAGTTTATCTAGCTATTTTACTCAATTAGCAACACATAGTTGTCCTAGATACTTCTTGTTGCTGCTAGACTCGTAGGTGTGAGAGGGAGAGGAGAGTTGAGAGTTTTTCTTTCTTGGACCCTGTGGGTATGAGAGGTAAAGAGTTCTTGATTGTTTTAGTTTCCTTGAGAAAATCAAAGAAGAGATGAGGTGCTGCCGATAAGAACAAAGAAAGAAGAAAACAAAGGAGCAAAGAAAGAAGAACCAAGGAAGTTTCTAGTGTAGCAAAAAAAGTCAAGGAAAATAACTTGGGTGGGGCACCTGTATGCTAAGGGGAATAGTGTGATGACTCACTTTACAACCTTTAAAGTTTACTTTCCACCCCCTTATAAGCTTATATTCTATAAGGACCCAAACTATAAAATAATTTTGTAGATAAACCCTTACCTAAAACACTTAATTAAAGACCAACTATGTAACTAATAACTTAAACTACTTAATATAGTTTTGTACATACTAAAAATATATTCATAATACAATTAGCCATTCAATTATATATAATCTACACAATTCTTATTCAATGGCATTATAAAATAATATGTTTATTAAATACTCATATTAATTTTAGAAAGTAAATGATTTAAATAATAATTAACCACTTGAACACATAGGTTAGCTATAAAATTGGGTCGGGGTGTTACAGTTTTTACTAGTTCTAATTTGAACCTGTCACAGAAATTACTTTTTTGTCTACCAATAACAATTAGTAACAACTTACTCCTTAAGATTTATTTGTGAAGCTGTTGTGAAAATATTGAAAAAATTGCGTTTTTTTTTAATTCTTTAGTTCAACCTTCAACGGACCAAAATTTTGGATAGATCAAATTTTAATTTTTATTGGACACAAATTTTTATTTAGGGTGTTCAAATTTTTTCCAGGGTGGTCAAGATTTATTTCTAAGGTGGTAAACAACCCATATTAATTTAAAATTCAAAAATTTTTAGGTATTTAAAAAAAAAAAAAATCAATTCAGTATGGTCATGTGACCACCCCGAGTAACATGTAGAGCCGCCAGTGTATAGAGCATTAATCATGAAAGAAGCCTCCATGCATCTATACCAACATGATTGCCCTTTCAACTATTCATAATATATATATATATATATATATATATATATATGAATTAGGTTCAAATTACACCTAGTGTAATTTTAAAAAATATTACACCACCCAATAACTTATTGAATTCATATTTTGAAAATTGAACCAACAAATTAAATGTTTTATATGTTTTTAAGATGCATGCCGATTTTCATGTCAATCAGATGTAATTTGGCATTCGATCCAAAAACTCATCTTTTATGCATTATTTTAACTATAAAAACTTAAATTTAAATAATTAATTGATGACATAGCTATTAATTTTAGATCACCTTGAAATTTTACAAGCATGGAGAATATATAAAAATAATATAATCTAACGGTGGATTTTTCAAATTTCACATCAATTAAGAAATATTGAGTGGTGTAACATGAACCCATTCCTATATATATATATATATATATATATATATATATATATATATATCCCTTTTAACTACGTAAAAAACTTGAAAAGAAAGTATACATAAAAGATGGTATCTCAAGCATGACATACGTTAGTTTAATGGGTTGTAATTATATATTGACTAGTCGCTAACCCATGCCATGCATGAAAACCTACCTAATTGTGAGATAAACTAAGATAATTTTATAAAAAAATTTAAGAAATTACACCATTGCATGATTTGCTTTTGTATGACTTCAATTGGTATTACAATTTCATAAAGAAGTCATTGCTTGAACGTGCAATGACTTACAAAAAAATTGTCAGATAGTTTCAGATACTGCAAAAAAATAACTCAAAAATTCAAATATTAAAAATTCTGAAAGACCAAAAAATATTAAAAAAATCATATGATTCACTGTTTATAAATGATTGAAACAAAACAAAATATATATGATTAAACAATAGATAAATATAAGAGAAAGATGAGTCACATTTGAAAGAATAATTTCAATTATTGCAAGCTTTTTAGTCCAAACATTCGAAAAAATTACAAGTTTCTTTTGTGAGTGCTACTACTCTTCCTATAATTCGGCACTTTATGAATTTATTTTCTCAATTTTTCCTAACTATTATTGAATCCAAACAATTTTAGTGTTTCAACATAGCCAACCAAGACCTCATGAATCTAGATTCCCAAGCAAATGAATTAAGATTCATAAGCAAATCTAAATATTGCTCAAAGGAATGTATTAATTCCCAAAAAGATGCCAACATCAGTAAAAAAAGGACAGAAACTTCAATTCGAAAAGGAATTTTAATTGGAAGAAATTTGTATGATATGGGAGGAAAATATGGAAAAATAAAGAAAAGCTATATGCTAACCTCCATGACCATCATAGACACCAAAGAAAGGTGGAACTATCCAAATTTGGATAAGTTGCATACTACAAAAGAAAAGAAAACACAGTAAAATAGCATAATCTATAGAAAATCATTGAGATTATGAGTCCACTCAATAGACCAATTGAAAAGGCGATCCAAAGAAGTCATTGAAAAATACAAAACAGATTTGGCAGGCAGTGTTTACGAAATAGAAGCAAAACAAACAAAATATAAAAAATTTCAAACCCAAAGTCCTTTTCACATAATCACAAAAATCAATATCTCTGTGAAGAGAGGCCAACCCCATCACCATGAATTTGAAAAACACTAATTAAAAAGAGAAAATTACAGAGACATTGAAACTTGGTGATTGAAAAAAAGAAAATTTCATGGAGAAAAGGCCATGTTGAATTGAAGGAGGTTTTCCCCTCACTTTGATGTCTTCTTTTTATGTTGCCTTAGTCCTTACGTTTAGGTTTAGGTTTTAAGAGATTTATATATTACTACTTAGAGGCTAAATTTCCCGTGCATCAGTTTTTATGTTTTTTTTTTTTTTTTTAAATTTATTTTTATATTATATTTAAATATTATGTTGGCGTAAAAAATTATAAAAGTTTCAGAGGTTTTGGTTTATATATATATATATATATATAATTAGAGTAATGCTTCAGCTACAACATTCCCACAAATATTTCACAACAAATTCTACGCAGTGGAGTCAATCTCGTACCGTACCGGTCGGTATGGCCGGAATATTTCGCACCAGTGCCTGAAACGATACAAAAATGTGTTTGTTTCGTACTGGTTTGAATACCGGATTGTACCAGATCATTCCGGCCATATCGGGCAAAAAATCGGATTCCGGCCGAAAACTTCATACCGGACCGAAACAGCAAAAGAAAAATAATAAAAGTAGATCTAATATTATTAATCTCTCTCCTTTCTGAACAACTTACTAACTTGGTCTTGCTTGGGTCGCTTCCATCATTAACACTGCTGTTGTCGCCACCATGTTGCTTGTGACAATCCATTTGGCTGATCTTCTCTTCAGCTTCTGCTGCTACTACTTCTTCTTCTTTATCTGCATAGGCCTTACGTTTCTTCCTTCTTATGCCTTTTATGTTTCTTTATATTTTAATCTTAACTTTTTGTTGTTTTGTGTGCTTGACAAGTAGTGACAAGTCATTGACAACCCACCCACGTGAACATCATTCAAAATTCAAACCCTACTTCATTTTTTTTTTATATATAATATTATAACTTTTTAATACCTATTCGTTTTGAGTGCACTGCCCGTACATCAGAACACTAACAATGACTAGGACCATTTACTTCTACCTTATTTTAGTATTTTTATTTAGGGAAATGCTAACGAATGCCCTTAGGGTATTGGTTAACAATCTATTTAAAGAAAGTTTTTATGAAAAAATGAAATAAAGCAATTAATATTTTAACAGTTTTTTTCATTTCCCATAAAAGTGGAATTAAAACTTTCTTAAAATGGATTGTTAACCAATGCCCTAAGGGCATTCGTTAGCATGACCCTTTTATTTAATAGATCATTATCAATTCTATTTTTTTTTATTAGCATCAATATCAACTCTATTATAAATATTAGATATTATATATATATATATATATATATATCTTTTCCTGAGAATACTATATATTTTTATATTATTAGTATAATGAATTAGCATTTTAGCTAGAATTTAAATTATTAAATAAACTATGAGTTGATAATTTTAAATATTGTAAACAAATTATATGGGGTCCAATTAATGGATATACAATATATTTAATATATATATAATAGCGGTAAACCCGAAACGGTATATCGATATTGACCGATACTCAAAATATATCGTACTGGTAGCCAAACCGATACAGCCTCCGGTACGGTATTGACTTCCTTGATTCTACGTGACAAATTATTATTAGTTCTAATTTAAATTCACCATATATATTACTTTTTGCCCATCAATAACAACTTACGATATAAAATTTATTGTGAAAATGTTGCAGATATAACTTTTTTTTATTATATTGTAAGGTAGGGGGATTTGAACCACAATATTTGGGCATTGTAATTTTATTTTTTATTTTCAGGTTTTTCTAAGTTTTTTTTTTTTTTGAAAAGGATCTCTTATATTCAAGAAACCAGCAGTAACAACAGAATACAGCAACCAGAAAACTAAGACAGAAGCAGGGAAACCAGCAGGAACAACAGGGCACAGCAACCAGAAAACTAAGACAGAAAACTAAGACAGAAGCAGGGAATCCAAATGGACCCAAGACAAAATAGCAGGGGGGATAACCCCTTTCCACAAACCGGAAGACTCAGTCCTACGAGCAAACTGTGCAAGCTCATGCGCTGCAACATTAAAATTTCTGCTTAGAAAACTAAAAGTGCAGCTTTCAAAATTCTTCCTTGCAAGCTGGATTCCCTGAACTATATGGCCCAAGTCACCACTTGACAGATTATCATTAATGGCTTGAACCACATATTGATTCGGTCTAAAACAACTCTTGAGGGCATCACTCTCCACAATGGCAAGTAAAACACCCTGCTCCGCTGCCAAAGCTTCAACCTGGTTAGCTGTAAATCTGCCTTGAAGGTAATTACACTGAGCTGCAATAACCTGACCATTGCAGTCCCTAATAATCACACCAGTACTTGAATTGTTCCCTTGATCAGAAGTTGCCCCATCTACATTGATTTTGAAAACACCCTGGGGAGGAGGCTCCCATCTGGTAGGAGATTGGCTTGGGAGGAGGAAATCCAAGGAAGCTGCCTTCCTGAAATCCTCTAATGTGCTGTTTGCCATAAGCCAGACCTGAAATGAAGAAAGGGGGGAATCATTATGCACTAATTTATTTCTATTATACCAAACAGCCCAAGAAAGCATAAAAAATAATTCCAGGACCTGAAAGTTATTAGATTGGGCCAGATGCAAAGCCAGGTCAATGAAGGTCCAATTGAGACAAGGTAAAAGGGGAGGTTTCTCAGGCCAGAGTCTCCAAACTGGATAGGCAGCATCACAGTAGAGAATAGCATGACTAATGTCCTCAATACCCCCAGCACAAATGGGGCAAACTCCATTTTTAGTAATCCCCCTATTACTCATATTCTCGAAGGTAGGAAGACCATTTACACAAGCCCTCCAAGCAAAGATTTTAACTTTTGCAGGGATTTTTAAGTGCCAAAGAATCCTCCAAAGCTGACTGCAAGGGTCACCCGAGGAACATTCCCCTTCCTTATTTGAATCAACCAAATTGCAAGCTATATGATATGCACTTTTCACGGAGAATTCACCTTTCTTATTCCCAATCCAAATGATCTTGTCATCTGGCAGATTATAGCTTAGAGGGATCGTCAAAATGGTTTCGACCTCAAAGGGGAGAAAAATAGAACGAAGGACATCTATTTTCCACCATTTAGAATCATTATCAATAAGGGAGGAAACCATGGGAAATTCCAGGTTATAGTTTTGAGGTGAGATGACCTTGTAGGTGGAAGGAGTTGGGAGCCATTTATCCTCCCAAATATGGATTTGCTTACCGTTACCTACTCTCCACCGAGTTCCGCGTCTAACAACTTCCAAGCTATTATAAATACTTCTCCAAGAATAAGAAGGGGATGAGCCAAGCTTTGCATTAAGAATATCACCTGTGGGGAAGTACTTGGCCTTGAGAACCCGAGCAACAAGAGAACTTGGAAAATTGAGAATCCTCCAAGCTTGCTTAGCTAGCAATGCTAAATTGAAGGCTTGTAAATTCCTAAACCCCAGACCTCCCTTAGCCTTTGGAATACATTTAACCCAGCTGGTCTTTGTTTCCTGCTGCCTACCAAAAATTTTTCATTTCTTTCTCTTTTAGGGTTTTTGGGGTTTGTTGTAAAGCTTTCAATTTGTACTCTAATGGGAATTTTGGGGTTTAATATGATGAGCAAAGTTTAGAAAATGACTCCCAATAAGAGATGGAAGACCAAGATATTTAGTGTGCCTCATACTTCACTTAATATATTTTTCCTTGGATGGGCTGTATTGGGGCTGAAATTTTGAAAAATTTCATTATTGTGCCTCATTGCATTTTATTTTTTTGTATATCTTTGTTTCTCTATGCTTCCAAAATTTAAGGTAGTTTTTTCTAAAAAATTAAAAATTAATATATTTTTATTGGATGTAAATTTTGAAAAATCCATTATTGTATTGCATTTTATTTTTATATCTTTATTAATAAAATGGTTAAATTTTAAGTTTTTGTAGTAAAAAATTGTGCAAAAAAATAAGTGTATATGGATTGCATAGTAAATAACCTTCATTTAACACGAAATTTGAAACGTGCTTAATTAAGAATATAAAGAACATGCAATCTAACAATTATATTTTCAAAATATGTAATAACATGTCAATTTTTTTAATGGGAGTTGTAGCTGTTAATTATAAACTAGTATAGTTTGTAACCAAACTTTATCTTATTATGATCAACGCATTATTAAATGAACAGAACTTATGTACAGTACCTTAAATGTTGTTCCTTATGTTTTTCTCTTAAAATTTAATTATGTGGCTTTTTCTCATGAGATGAAAGTGTATATTTAGTTAAATAGTCACGTGACTGAATTTTAAGTGGGAATCTTAAAGAACAACACCTAAATAAGTATTGTACTTAAATTTTATTCTTAATAAATTTATCTTTGTTGGGGTGTGGGTGTTGTACAATTGCAATATTTTTATTTATTTGAGAAACAATTGCAATTTGAATATACGTTATTGACCTTTAGCAAGCGGTCGAGAGGTCCTAAGGAGTTGAGTTAAGTTAACTTATTTATACATCTAACTAGGTCATTTTCAACTTGATCTATAATAGTTGGAAATTGGTCAAATTGGTCCATGAATTTTATATTTATTGTAGTTCTCTATTAAATATAGTGTGACTTGCATGTGCTTAAATTAAAATTGCCCATAATAGATAAATACATACTAGAAAGAAATTTTAATTTTCGTTTTTCTTTCTCTTTGTAAAATTTTTCCTTAAAATATTCTACATGAACATGTCACAAGATATTTAACAGCTAGAACAAGTTCAATGAATTTACACAAGAAGGTTACACACGCTGAGAATAAATATAACTTCGAGTAAGGAGTGAACTATAAGATTGTAACTTTTCGAAGTCAACTATGATTTTTATTTTTTGCTCTAAAAAGCTATGATTTTCATTTTATTTTTACCAATGGAAAATAAAAAATTATAAACAGAAATTTTTTTTTTCAAAGAAGATTATAAGAGGATTCAATACTAGATTAATACCCGAGAGATAAATTAACGACTACTTAGTGTTAACAAAATATAAATAAAAGAAAAAAGATTTTATAACTGTTTCTTGATATATATATTTCAACTAATCATCTATTAAAATCATTTTTTTTTGGTTGAAATCCCGAATATCATTCGTAATTGATTCTATATTAATTTTCGTATCAATTTTCCTAGTCTCTAAAACTAAATGCTACCCTGAATTCTTTTATACAAACAAAATCATTATTTTTAGTGCCGAAACAATAAATAGAATATTTCTAGTACCAAAAATTAAGTTATAAGCTTTGTCATAATTATCTAATATGACAAAGTATATTTATTTATTTTGGTAAATAAAAATTGTAATTAGTTACTAATCACTTTCTCGTGATTCTATTATCTTTTCCCAATTTATAATTGCGGCTAAAGTAATTGTATTATAATCTTTGTAGGGAATATGAGTAGGTCATTGCCGCGTATGCAAAGACCAAGTCATGGCTAGGAAAATTCATTGTTTGAAAAAAAAAATAGAATTAAAATTCCAGCTTTCGGCCCCTATATATATATTTGCCAAGGCCAAACTTCTTTGATACAATAAAAAATCATAACGTTATTCATCTACCAAAGTTACTTCAACATCTTTTCTTTCCATTCTCTCGTCCTCATCCAAGAATATCATCCTTATCCTTTCCACAAAGCCCTTACACATATCATAGTACGTATATTCTCCGATACTTGTTGTCTTCTAAATAGTACAATTTCCATGGCTAACCCTCGTGATGAGGTTCAGCTGCCTGATGGGTATCTCTCAGATGATGCAATGATTGTCTTAACGACAGCTCCGGCGACAAGCACAGAGAATTCAACCTTTTCCGGAGATGAAAACAATGATATGTCAGAGCTAGGAAAAGATGTCCTTCCAATAAGAAAGATACCAGACTTGGCTGAGAACTATTATAGGTTTGACTGGAAGGTGGGAAAATCAGTTCATCGAAAGCTGCTTAAGAAAGTTAAACAAGCGGTACCGGTGCCAAATGTGAGCTCGCACCAAATGAAAAATCGAAGCATCCAAAGGAGTTTAAGCATTGACTCGCCGCGAACACCTCCGAATAAAAAGGGAGACGAGTTACTGCTAAAACATGAGCGTTTCAAGGTACGAACCATAAACTTTTATGGAAGTGTTGAGCAACATGATCAAGGCACCCAAGGCAATCAAAGTAGTAATAGTAGTACAAAGTCCGGTAGTTCTAAATAAAGTTTTGGATTTACAGGAAGATCAAGAAAATAATGATTACTGCCTTTCATGTAAATTTAAGAAATTCTTGATTTTCCTCTGGATTTCCCCATGGTTTTATGACAATAATAAAACTAAGTTTCAGTTCCAAAAGTATAGGGTCGGTTTCCAAAGGATTATAGTTTGATCAATATTTACAAATCAATCATACAACTTTACTAAGAAGTTTTTGTAGATAATGGATTTGATTCATGACCCTCGAAAGGCCATCTTCTGCTAGCTCTTTTAATTTCTGTCCATTGAGGAAAGAAAGATCAATAGATAAGGTTTTGTAGTGATTTATATAACAAAAAGAAATTTATTATTTTTTTATATTGTAAACGCCTTCATTCCTCATTGCTTTTTACCAGCAAAATTGCGATGTACCTTTGGGGCCTGTCGGTGGTCAAACTAGGTTAGCTGTACGACTAGATGTCATGCACTTCAAATCATGGTTATTGTTACATAAACAATACTTTTTATAATTGTTAAATTAACAAGTACTAATTCTTAATTTTCCTGTTGGTGGTCAAACTAGCTAGGTTAGCTGTACGACTAGATTTAGGCACTTCAAATCAAGGTTATTGCTACATATAAAATACTTTTCATAATTGTTGTTAAATTGACAAGTGTTAATTCTTATTTAATTAACACATCACTTTTGTCCTCATACCAGTGACAACTTGTGAGATTTATAGTTATAAAATTTTTTGTGAGTCTTGACTTGTAAGTAATTCAATTTCTAGTGGGGCAAGTCGTTGACAATCGCCAACGACTTTTTTGGAGCTAAATGAAGTTCTTTCAATTTTAGTTTTTTGGGACCCTACTCTAAACTAAAAGCAATTGATAGAATGTAGCAAGATCAATAATTATCATATCATATGCACCCATTGTAATATACAGATGTCGAATGAGTTTATTAATACCGTAATTATCAATGGTGGCATTGAGTCGATGTTGTATAGTTTATGGGCCCCAATGTTAGAACTACGGATAATAATTAAATTTATCATTTTTTAATAACTTAAATTTTGAGAAAGTAAGCAATTTAACATAGTATCAAAGCAGAAGATCTTGACACAAACTATGAGATATTCACTGCATATAGCAAGTGGACAAGATACCTCCTCATAGCAAGATACATGCTGCTTAATACAAAATCAAATTTTATATTGTTCAATAACTTTTTAATAGGATTTAGCACGATTTTAAAAAAAAAAAAAAAAAGGGACAAAATTTAGTTACAAAATTAATTGAAATTTTAGGTTACAACCTTATTCAATAAAATAAACATATTACTATATATTTTTAAAATCGAATCATTGAATTGCATGTTTTTTACGCTCTTGATACACGTATCAAATTTTGTATCAATCGGAGATTATTTACTATCTCATCTATAAACTTATATTTTATACATAATTTTAAACTACAAAAATTTGCAAATGAAACTTTTTCAAAATGTATCTCTAATAAAAAGATATTAAATAAGGTTGTAACTAAACGCTGTCCTATTTTTGTTCTATAAAAAATAGTTACATATATATATATATATATATATATAACATTATATTGTCTCCTTAATCCTAAATGCTTTCAAAATATTAAGGTAATCAAATATGAATGATTATCTTATCTATAAAATTTAAATATTATTTGGTTTAAAATTATATGCAAAATATGATTTTATAGATTGAATGATAAATAATGTCCAATTAATATTAAATCTTCATGCTTGTCAACAACAAAGAGAACGTGTGATCAAATGGTGATATTTTAGATTTTGTATTGCAAATTTTTAAGAAGGCAATTGATACATTTGCTAATTAAGGTTGCAATATAAAGTTTAACTGTGCAAGGGTTTTGTGAGTAGAATACTGGTGATGATACCTTATAGGCCAAGAATGTATTGACCCCTTGTGATGAATTAATTGATTAATTAGCCAAATTATTAATTAATCAAATTAACATACAAACGCGTGGTAGCATAAACAAATCACCAATTAACTAAAGTATGCAGCAGAAAATAAATTGACAAGGTGACTTGTTTACGAATGGGGAAAACCTTCGAAGCAAAAACTCTACCGGATGATTTTAAGGTCACCACTCTCGAGAATTCACTATTATTACAATAAACGGTTACAAGTAAAGGAATCTCAGTACCTTATACCAACCTACAGTTGAACCATTACCCCAATACCTAATTAGACTTGCTCTGTAGTGACAATCTCTCATTTCAATGCATGGCTCTCAATACGTGACTAACCAATTGCATAGATCCTAGTACTCGACTTCAATCACCAACTAGAGAAGATTGTTGGCTGCAAAGTTCTTCAGTTCATCACATGATGAAGATCGAGAAGCTCCTTGGTCACAAAACCCTACAGTGTACAAACATAGCAGCTTCTTCACAAGAAAGATGAACTAAAGCAAATTCTGTCTCCGGTCACAATTTGCATGAACAAATTTTGCTCAACACTTATGCAAGTTGTCTTCTTGGTTGTGCAAGTTGATACGACCCTTAAAATAATCCTTTTATATGTCAGGGTTGTGAGAAAAGAAAGCCCAAACATATAATCACAAATTAGATGAAAAACAGACCAGAAATTCTAAGTTTCATAAACCTCGACAAATACCCTAGCTGTCAAGTAGCTGTCGAGCCTCGTGCTTAAACAACTCTTTTTAAATCTCGATAGATACTAGCTGTCAAGTTTTAATGAACAACACTTTTCACATTTGAATTTTGGATAGACTTGCATGACTTCAATACTTGGACTTGAAACAAGGTTTCTTGAAATATTAAACAATTCTAGATCTACCCAATTACAAGTAAAGTGCCTTTTGTCAAAGAATTTTTCAATTACATAAAATAGTGACATATGTTCCTAACATTGAATCACATATGTCCTAACAATTTCCTCTTTGGCAATCCGTGATAAAACCACAACAAACAAATGAACATATGAGAGAAGTCATAAATCACTTAACTCATGCTCACTTGTTAAGTACAATAAAATCTATCCTTACACAAACTCTTGAAAAACTTTGCAAGAAGAGAGTTTATGGCGAGGAAGATTTTGACAACTTGTATTTCTGAAACACTTAATCAAAACTCATCAATGCATCTTTGTGTTAAATAGAAATAAAAGATGCATACAATAAAATAAGAAGCATGTGCATAAAGAGAAAAAAGAAACAGCACATGTAAGGGTAGGTGAAAGAACTGTAATAAGAACCTCACAAAGTATATATATCAACAAGTACAAAGTTTGCTATCACAATATGATCCCAAGATCCAAAATACATGAACAATGTATCTAAAAATAAAGAGAAAGAAAAAGATACATGAAATCCTCACTACATCCCTCATAATCAACACTCCCCCTAACAAAAATCTCCTATACTAAACCTTCCCCTAATTATGACTACTCTCATAACCAAAACTACTTCCCCTTTTTGTCATGAGTGACAAAGGGTAAGAGTGTCAAGTAGACATCTCATCAGCACTAGCATCGCCATCATCGCCATCATCCTTGTCATTGGAAGCAATGGCATCATCAACATCATCCTCATCCTCAGAAGCCTCTAGAGTAGGTGGAGGAGAAGTAACGAAGCCACCAATAATTGCTTGCCGTTGTGCAATACTACCAATACAGGTGTTCACCTAATACAACTCATCACTGAGAGTGTCAAGGCAAGCATCCAATTTTGGAGCTGCGCCATGATGTCCTCGAGAGTCGCACCGCTTGTAGAAGAAGAGGGAGCAGATGTGGATGGAGCCGAAGGAGTGGGAGGAGCTGTGGATCTAGACCGCCTCGAATGTAGCTATGCCTCGCTCCATTTAATGGTAGTGGTATCTATAGCACCCATAATAGAGAAGTGGTCTGAAACCGGAAAGGGAACAGAAAAATGAAGTAGAATCCTCGTGATAACAGAAGGAAAGATGAGCTTATCACGGGTCGCCGTAACCCTATACATATCTATGAGGGAAAGAATGAAGTGAGAGGGAAAATATATACTAAGGTGCTCAAGAAGGGAAAGAAAAAACTGAGCACGGGGCTTTATAATAGAGTTATAGTGAGATAGGGGATGAAGAACAAAAGTCATAACCATGTTCAAATACCGAGGGCCTTTAGTAAAGCCTAAATAGTAAGTGAATTGATGCTCTCCCCAGTCAGAAGGTTGCTTACAAAAAGCTTATATAAGCCCATCTTTAGACACATCCTAAAGATGCTCACAACTAGGGTAGTCAGGATGCGCTACCCTAGGGACATAGAGTACGTTAGATACAATATATAGGGTGGCCATGATGCGCGTACCTCGACGCAAGTGGAAAACTAAGGTACTGAATAATTGAATCTATGCATGTTGGAGTAGAACTCCTAGATTAGCACGGATGGATATGTGACTAGGACGTCACACAGTGACTCTCATTCCCTACTATGGATGACAGTGGGAAGGTCAGTGTCGGAGAAGTCCGACAAGATCACTTGGCATTCAGAATGAATGCCTCATCAGGAAAGTTCTTAAAGAAATCTGATTTGGCCTTCTCATCAAGGAACCGGACGTGTGAGGGAGTAGGATCAGCAGAAGAGGATGTCCTAGAATGAATAGGGTTCCGAGACGGAACATATTTGCGCTTAGGTGCCATAGAAGCAGACTAATGCAAATAGAAGGGAAAAAGGGAGAAAGAGACAATCAAAAAAGTTCCAAGCAGTTCAAATATATCCAAATATATTGAAAAGAAGGAATGTATGCATGAGAATGCATGAACATGTGACATGCAAAAAAGAAAGTATCATGGGCTCAACCTAATCCAATCCTACCAACACACAATTAGATAACATATATAACACATATCTAAATGCATGAAAATATAGTTATAATGTACATGAGATGCAATTTATGAAGTTTTTAAGATTAAATCTTCAAAATCCATCCCAAAAATTTTGCAAAAACCTCTTTAATTTTGAAAAACCCCAAAATTTTCAATAATCCCAAAAACTTAGGTTAAAAACCATGAAATGCATGAATATGAGGGATTTAGACACTCAGCAAGTGAAGAAAACTTGATTAAGGTTGAAGAATCCTTGAGGAAGAGGTATAGAGAGAGAAAAATGTGTTTGGGAGGTGAAACGGTTGAGATCAATCAAGAGAGATCGAACAAAATGAGTCTGAGATCACGAGCGCTCCTTATATAACACCTTAGTAATTCTCGACAGATCGAGAGGTGTCGAGGATCTGTCGAGATTTAAAGAGGTCGATAGAAGTAGCTATCGAGCAGGTATCCAAGGCAAAAGAAGCTCGATAGATCGAAGTAGTTGTTGAGGGGATAGAAATATTCTTGATTGATCCATTAGCTATCGAGAGATGTCGAGATTGCGATAAAAATAAAAACTGAAGAGCTCGATAGATAAGTCAGGTATCGAGAGGTGTCAAGGAGCTATCGAGATTACTTAAAAACAGTTTTTCAAGAAGAGAAAAACGCAGATATGAATGCAATCAAGCATGCACCTCAACTAAGAATCCAAACAACATTTTGATCTCTCAAAAACATCTCTTAACAAGAAAAATGTAAGCATATAGATCCCAAAGCACACACACATTAAACAAGTCTAACCAAGTTTATATTTCAAAAGCAAATCAAGACAGTTTAGCGAGTGCACATTAACACATGTAAATCTTGTGATGGCCAAATCACATTGTACCTGTACATGTATCAAAAGTAACAAAAAATATTGCATGTTGTGTGTGAGAAACATCGCAAGATTGCGTAAGTGTATCTATGTTATGCCGATTTGAGATATGACTAAGTCAATTTAACTCACACACAATCATAACTTTTTGATAGGGACTATCACCTTCGAGGTACATCCTATAACTCTCACATCTCCTAGAATATCTGCTTGCAATCATATATAAACCATTTTGATTTTTTTTCTTTTATTTTTATTTGAATATTTTTCTTTTAAGCAAACCAAGCATGGGCATATAAGAGATAGAAAAGAAATACCTAATTATGTTAAGCATTTGACATTGCACTTTTGCAATGTCGAAGCATACAGATGTCATTTCATGATTGGCGGATAACAGTGGTAAGATGGTTATTTATATCTTTCTTTTAAGATTTTTTAGTCATTCCCGTCAAAAAGAGTGATACGAGTGTTAAGTGCAAGAGATAACTTAATCTTACTAATCATAAACACAAGCCACAAAGTTCACTTACTTAGTTGTGCATAGAGATGCTCATCTAAGTTACAAGAGATACAAAGTTTAGAAAACTTTGTTTTATTGGCCATTCAAGGTACACAAGTACTAATGTACACAAACACACACTGTTTTTATAATTTTTTTTCAATTTTTTTTTTAATTTTTATGAATGAAAAACAAAATAAAAACAAAACTGAAAAACAAACAAAAACATGTAAAACAAAACAATGCAAAGTATAAAACTAGACTGACTCAAAATACGAAAGCGAAACACACAAGTAATGCAAAAACAAAAAAAGGTGAGAGAGAGGAAGTGATAAAATCACTTGGAGCCCTTTTCCTTTCACACGTTGGAGGAGCCTTTCCTTTGAGCAAAACCTCGAATCGGTAGTGAGGGGGAAGAATTGAAACCATTCAAGTTCAAAAGGAATATGAGGGCTTTGAGATGATCTCCAAGAAGAGAAAAGAGGATGAAAACTGATTCTAGTTTCCCGATGCGATCATGTCATTGCTCTATTGAGTGGCTAACCACTTATAGCAATTAGGTCATGTATGATCGGCTGAACCACAATGATGATAGAGATGTTGCTTCTTCTGTTTAGGCTTTTGAGAGTTAGCCTTCTTAGCCCTAGGGTGTTTAGCTTCTTTCTTATTCTGCTTAGGGGGTGCTCCTAAGATAGGTTTATTCTTGTCTATGTTCTCACTAGCTAAATCAGTTTTGACATTAGTGTTCTCAGTTTCAACATTATCACTAGGAGGAATAAAAATAGTAGTACTAGTAGAAGCAATAGCAGAAGAAGAGAAATCATATCCTAAACCGGTTCGATTGGAGATAGATTTCTGCATGCTTACTTGAGGTCCTTTCCAACTGAGCTCTCACTTGGAACAGTTCCGCCTTAAGCTTTTTGGTCTTCTAAGTCAAGAAACTGTTCTCAAACCTCAGTACTCCAATAGTCTAATTTGCTTTATCAAACTTTGTAGAGAGTTGTTCTCATTTAAGCTCCACATCACTGAGCTTCTTGGTGGCCAACCTATATATCTTCTCATGTTTCTCCGAGACCTTGTATAACTTTGTATAGGCTGTGTGGATTTCATCTTGCTTATCCATCTTCTCAAATTTTGACTCCACCAAGTTCTCTTCTTCATCCACATCTTCTATAATCCCTTTAGTAGGATTGACAGTGACAGTGAAGGCATTCAAGATTTTGTCATCCTCACTTTCAAAATCATCTTTAGGTTCGGTATCACTCAAGGTAGCAGCAAGTGCCTTACTTTTCCCAATAGACTTGAGATAGGTGGGACACTCTTGTTTTATATGACCGAATCCTTGACAACCAAAACACTTAGGCCCCGAAGGAACAGTGTACTAACTGCTATCCCTAGCATCCTTCTTCCCTTTGTCTTGGCTCTTAGATAATGAAGAACTTGATTGCCTACGGTCCTTATCGAAGCCCTTTGCATTGGAATTCCTCATTAACTTCTTGAACTGCTGGGTGATGTAGGACTTCATTTTGGAATCTTCATCATCGAAAGACTCATCAATGTAACTACTCTTGCTCTTGCTTGACCCCCCGAGCCTATACAAACCCAACTCATAGGTTTGCAGATTTTCAACAAACTCTGTCAAAGGAATTTTATCAATATCCTTCGATTCCTTAATAGCAATGATCTTGGCATGGAATCTCTCAGGTAGAGATCTGAGCACCTTTCTCACAATCAAGGGTTCAGGAATGGTTTCCCCAAGATTAAAATCTGAGTTCACTATGTCCATGAGCTTGGCATTGAACTCATTGAACGACTTATCCTTCTCCATCTTAATCTCTTCGAAGCTTGCAGTGAGCTTCTGGAGTTTCGAATCCTTGACAACCTTGGTTCTCTCATAGGTTGTCTGGAGAATAGTCCATACGTCCTTAGCAATTTCAGTGGAGGATATCTTCTTGAACTCCTCATTAGTGACTGCACTGAATAAAGACTGCACTGAATAAAACATTTAATGCCTTACTGTTGAAGTTTGTTCCCTTGATCTTAGCATCATCCCACCCGGTTGGCGCTTCCTTTGGGTTGATCCAGCCAATCTCTATAGCTTGCCACACTTTCTCATCTAGAGACTGCAAGAAAGCTCTCATGCGTACTTTTTAGTATGCATAGTTAATACCATCAAACAATGAAGGTATAATAAGAGATTGTCGTCTATCCATGACAAACAGGGGTTAATGGATCACACACAAAGATTAACCCTAATCAGAGTGTACTTGCTCTGATACCACTTGATAGGCCAAGAATGTATTGACCCCTTGTAATGAATTAATTGATTAATTATCCAAGTTTATTGATTAATCAAATTAACATACAAATGCGTGGTAGCACAAATAAATCACCAATTAACTAAAGTATGCCGTAAAAAATAAATTGATACGGTGATTTGTTTACAAATAGGAAAAAACTCCGAGGCAAAAACCACACCAGGTGATTTCAAGGTCATCACTCTTGAGAATTCACTATTATCACAATAAGCGGTTACAAGTAAATGAATTTCAGTACCTTATACCAACCTACAGTTGAACCCTTACCCCAATACCCAATTGGACTTGTTCTGTAGTGACAATCTCTCATTTTAATGCACGGCTCCCAGTACGTGACTAACCAATTGCGCGGATCCCAATATACGACTTCAATCACCAACTAGAGAAGAGTGTTGGCTGTAAAGTTCTTCAGTTCATCACACGATAAAGATCGAGGGGCTCCTTGGTCACAAAACTCTACAGTGTACAAACACAGCCGCTTCTTCACAAGAAAGATGAACTAGGGCAAATTCTGTTTCCAAACACAATTTGCATGACCAAACTTTGCTCAATACTTGTACAACTTGTATTCTTGACTGTACAACCTGATACGGCCCTTAAAATAATCCTTTTATATGTCTAGGGTTGTGAGAAAAGAAAGGCCAAATACACAATCACAGATTGGATGAAAAACAGACCAGAAATTCTCATTTTCATAAACCTTGACAAATACCCTAGCTGTCGAGCAGTTGTCGAGCATCGGGCTTAAACAACTCCTTTTAAACCTCGATAAATACTAACTGTCGAATTTTAATGAACAACATTTTTCACACTTGAATCTTAGACAAACTTGCATCTTGGATAGACTTGCATGGCTTCAATACTTAGACTTGAAACAAGTTTTCTTGAAATATTAAACATATCTTAGATTTACCCAATTACAAATAAAGTGCGTTTTGTTAAAAGATTAGCCAATTACATAAAATAGAGACATATGTTCCTAACATTGGATCACTATGTCCTAACAATACTTGTAATGACTTATCCTATAATGACTTATCCTAATTAGGGTTGCAGTACTACTTTTCCTATAATGACTTTTCCCATAAATACTTGAATTTTAGACAAGCTCTCCATCTCTTTCATTCCTAATCAGGCGAGACGAGCTAGTAGTCTCCCTGCCTCCCTGTCTCTTTCATTCCTGTTAAAATACTTTTCAATGTCAAAAATGATCGTGAAAAGTCCTTTTTCTTCATTAATTGTAACAAGTAAATGGCACTAATTAGATTGTTACCCGCTAATAATGTTAATTCTCTTCCAATTTTGTAAGGTAAGGGGCCATATCTAAAGATCAACTTAGCAGGCATCAAATAGTAATGGTCCCAAGCAAGGCCCTCATAAAGCAAATTGATTACCATTATGTTATTTTATTCTCCTCTATTTTGTCAAAAAAAAAAAATTATTTTATAGTTTGTCATGTATTTTTTAAAAAGAGATTTACATACATGAACCATCAAACCTTAGGCCTGTGACTGTATATGATTTTTTTTCTTCGTTTAAAGTTTAAACCAGTTAAAATTTAAAACTTATTGCTTTATGGATTTGTGTATTTTTTTTCTTTTTCTTATACTTCCGTTTTGAATAATCATATATTTTTAAAATCGAAATGTTGAATTGCATGTTCTTTACGCTTTTAATACACATATCAAATTTTGTATTAATTGGATATTATTTACTATATGATCTATAAACTCATATTTTATATATAATTTTAAACTACACAAACTTGCAAATGGGAATTAAGTAAGGTTGTAACTAAACTTTGTCCAATTTTTTTTCTATAAAAATTAGTTATATATATATATATAGCGTTATATTGTCTCCTTAGTCTTAAATGCTTTCAAAATATTAAGGTAATCAAATATGAATAATTGTCTTATCAATAAAATTTAAAATTTAAATATTTTATAGTTTAAAATTATATGCAAAATATGATTTTATAGATTGGATGATAAATAATATCCAATTAATGTTAAATCTTCATGCTTGTCAACAACAAAGAGAACATATGATCAAATGGTGAGATTTTAGATTTTGTATTGCAAATTTTTAAGAAGGAAAATGAGACATTTGCTAATTATGGTTGCAATATAAAGTTTAACTGTGCAAGGGTTTTGTGAGTAGAATACTGGTGATGATACCTGTAATGACTTTTCTTATAATGACTTTTTCTAATTAGGGTTGTAGTACTGCTTTTCCTATAATGAATTTTCCCATAAATACTTGAATTTTAGACAAGCTCTCTGTCTCTTTCATTCCTGATCATGCGAGACGAGCTAGTAGTCTCCCTGCCTCCTTGTCTCTTTCACTCCGGTTAAAATATTTTTCAATGTCAAAAACGATTGTGAAAAGTCCTTTTTTTTTCATTAATTGTAACAAGTAAATGGCATTAATTAGATTGTTACCCGCTAATAATGTTAATTCTCTACTGATTTTGTAAGATAAGGGACTATATCTAAAGATCAACTTAGCAGGCACCAAATAGTAAGGGTCCCAAGCGAGGCCCTCATAAGCAAATTGATTATCATTATGTCATTTTATTCTCCTTTACTTTGTCAAAAAAAATATATATATATATTTTACAGTTTTTAATGTATTTTTTAAAAAGTGATTTTTGTACATGAACCACCATACCTTATGTTTGTGACTGTATAAGATTTTTTTTTCTTCCTTTAAAGTTTAAACCAATTAAAATTTAAAACTTATTGCTTTCTGAGTTTGCGTACTTTTTTTTCTTTTTCTTATACCTCTCTTTTGAATAATCATATTTTTTTTTTTTGAATGGTTTTAATAGATTATTCTTCAATTACATATCTTTTTCGGCATTTTGGAAGTTTTAACATCTGAATTTGTGTTAGTTTTTGCAATATTTGAACATGTTTAGCATATTTCAATGACTATACCATGTATTATTTTTTTGAAGGTAATTAATTTTCCTTTTATATTTCTTTATTGTGTAATCATATAGATTTTGTTTTGTTTCAAAAAATTATAGCAAGTAAATCTTTTGATTCTTTAATATTTTTTGGCTTTCTAAAAGTTTTAACATTTGAATTAATTTTTCATGGTAAAACAACTTTTTATTATATTTCTCTGCAACGACCAAGTCATGGCTAGGAAAATTCACTCTTTGAAACAAAAATAGAATTAAAGTTCCAGCTTTCGGCCCCTATATATATTTGCCAAGGCCAAACTTCTTTGATACAAAAAAATAAAAAAATAAAATAAATCTTAACATCATTCATCCACCGAAGTTACTTCAACATCTTTTCTTTCGATTCTCTCATCCTCATCCAAGAATATCATCCTTATCCTTTCCACAAAGCGCTTACACATATCATAGTACGTATATTCTCCGATTCTTGTTGTCTTCTAAGTAGTACAATTTCCATGGCTAACCCTCATGTTGAGGTTCAGCTGCCTGATGGGTATCTCTCAGATGATGCAATGATTGTCTTAACGACAGCTCCGGCGACAAGCACAAAGAATTCAACCTTTTCCGGAGATGAAAACAATGATATGTCACAGCTAGGAAAAGATGTCCTTCCAATAAGAAAGATACAAGACTTGGCTGAGAACTATTATAGGTTTGACTGGAAGGTGGGAAAATCAGTTCATCGAAAACTGCTTAAGAAAGTTAATCAAGCGGTACCGGTGCCAAATGTGAGCTCGCACCAAATGAAAAATCGAAGCATCCAAAGGAGTTTAAGCATTGACTCGCCGCGAACACCCCCGAATAAAAAGGGAGACGAGTTGCTGCTAAAACATGAGCGTTTCAAGGTACGAACCATAAACTTTTATGGAAGTGTTGAGCAACATGATCAAGGCACCCAAGGCAATCAAGGTAGTAATAGTAATACTAAGTCCGGTAGCTCTAAATAAAGTTTTGGATATATAGGAAGATCAAGAAAATAATGACCACTGCCTTTCATGTAAGTTGAAGAAATTCTTGTTCTATATATGGAGATTTTCTTTTTCAATATTTGATTGATTATTCTTGTTAACGAGAGATATCCGTATTGCAAGTTAGCAGTTGATTTTCCTCTGGATTTTCCCATGGTTTTATGACAACAATAAAACTAAGTTTCAGTTCCAAAAGTATAGGGTCGGTTTCCAAAGGATTATATTTTGATCAATATTTACAAATCAATCATACAACTTTACTAAGAAGTTTTTGTAGATAATAGATTTGATTCATGACCCTCGAAAGGCCATCTTCTGCTAGCTCTTTTAATTTCTATCCATTGAGGGAAGAAAGATCGATAGATAAGGTTTTGTAGTGATTTATATAATAATAAAAAAATATTACTTATTTATTTTTTAAACTCCTTCATTCCTCATTGCTTCACACCAGCAATATTGCAAGGTACCTTTGGGTCGTGTCACTCGTGTTGGTGGTCAAACTGGGTTAGCTGTACGACTAGATGTTGTGCACTTCAAATCAAGGTTATTGCTACATATACAATACTTTTCATAATTGTTAAATTAATAAGTACTAATTCTTATTTTAGCACATCACTAATATCACTTTTGTCCTTATACCAATAACAACATGAGAGATTCATAGTTTTAAAATTTGTTTGACTCTTAACGTGCTATTAATTCAATTTCTAGTGGGGCATGTAGTTGACAATTGCCAACTACTTGATGGAGCAGAATGAAGTTCTTTCAATTTTAGTTTTTTGGGGACCCTACTCTAAACTAATAGCAATTGGTAGAAAGTAGCAAAATCAATAATTATCATATACACCCACTGTAATATACATCTATCTAATAATTTATTGATACTACAATTATCTTGAGTAACATTGAGTTGAAGTTGTATAGTTTGTGGGTCTCATGTTATAACTACTATATGGTTAAATAATTAAATTTATCAATTTTTAATAGCTTAAATTTTTGGAAAAGCTAGTATTTAAAATAGTATCATAACAGAAGATCCTAATCCTAACTTTGATATATTCATTGCATATAGCAAGTGCACAAGATACCTTCGCATAGCAAGATACACGCTGCTTAATACAAAATCAAATTTTATACCGTTCAATAACTTTTTAATAGGATTTGGCAACAAAAGAAAAAAAAAAACTTTTTAATAGGACGTTTTTTTTTTTTTTTTTTATGAAAAATAAATGGAAGTTGTGTTTATATATCTATATTGTCTCCTTAATCCTAAATAGGGACGGACCTAGGATTTTAAGTTAGCAAGGGCCAAAGTATAAAGAAAAAAAAAAAAAAAAACTTCAAATAGATATCCATATAGCATTAAAAAAATTATAAATACTCAAAATTGTTGTTTTTAAATACATTAAGATGCAAACATTTACCTACAAAAACAAAAACAAAATAATGTTTTTTTAATACTAGGCTGGCTAGGATTTTTTTTTTTTTTTTTTTTTGTTAGTGTTGAAGTTAGAGCATTCATAGTAGTGGTGCTAAAAATTTTAGCTTTTAGCACATCAAAAAGCTAATTTATCTATTTTATTACCTCATTTTACCATACATCTAATATCAAATGTTCTATTTTTTATCACTTCATCTAAAATAATATAAACAACTCAATAAATAATAAAAGAAGAGAGAGAATTTGAGTTTTTAATTAAAGGAAGAGATATAATCTTAATAAAATATTGTATTTTATTTTTAACAACTTGCTACAATCAATTGGTATTTATACCAGTTTACTGTAATTGCAAAAATTTAGTTTCAGCTTCTCTAATTACATATGATTTTTTGGTTCTCTGGTGGTAAAATAGTTTTTTTTTGCTAAAATACAATCACCATTATGAATGTTTTTATTATTTTTTTAAAGCTTTTGGGCTGGATAGTTACTATTTGGATGAGGCTAGTAGGCTTATTGAGAAAAGGAGGACCAAAGGTTTTGGGAGAGCACGCGCGGGGGGGGGGGGGGGGGGTGGGGGAGCAACTACAAAAATTAATCATATAACAACTAAGTAAAAAAAAAAAAAAAAAATTTGGAACCAAGGGGGGCCCGGGCCCCCTTGACCCCACCTAGGTCCGTCCTTGATTCTAAATGCTTTCAAGATATCAAGGTAATCAAAGATCAATCATTATCTTATCAATAAAATTTGAATTTCAAATGTTTTGTACTTCAAATTATATGCAAAATATGAGTTCATAGATTGGATGATAAATAATATCCAATTAATATAAAATTTTCATGCTCATCATCAATAAAGAAAACATATGATCAAATGCTGAGATTTTAGATTTTGTACTTTGAAATTTATATTGCAAATTTTTAAGAAGGCCAAATGAGACATTTGCAAAGGTTGCAATATAAAGTTTAACTGTGCACGGGTTTTGTGAGTAGAATACCTGTAACTGCTTTTCCTATAATGACTTTTCCCACAAATACATGTATTTTAGACAAGCTCTCCGTCTCTTTCATTCCTTATCATGCGAGACTAGCTAGTAGATAGCATATTGGGTAAGCTCCCAATGTTTGACAAGCTCTCCGTCTCTTTCATTCCATTTTAAACTAGTTGTGGGACCCAATGTTTGACAATAAAAAAAATGTAATTTTATTCCAAACAAACTCAACTGAAATGTAAATGGTCTAGCAAATCACATATGATGCTTGACCGCTGTCTTCAAGTCCCGCGTCGAACCTTAGCGGAGAGTGGAGTTACCTCTTGCAACTAACCCCTGATTTACTAGCTCTCTCGTGGGGCTAGAATGAGGTTTGTGATTGCCCCCAATCATAGCAGTTATGACTCAATCCAACATTTTCTAGCGGAAGGATACCCCTATAGTAACGCCCAAGAGATGAGTCACAATGGTTGTCCCTGCCCCCCCCCTTGTTCATCAAAAAGAAAGTCTATATAGAGCAGACTTCTAATGTCATGGGATTACATAGGTCCATTGAGGTCAAGGATTGACTTCAATCCTTTTTTTTTAAGTATTTATCCTTTAATTTCCATACAGATCAAGATATTTATATACCAAAAATTGTAATTTAGAAAGAAATATAAATCCAAAATTACATACTAAAAGAGTCAAAATTACCTAGCAAAAGAGCCAAGTTGCTAAAAGCACAACCTACAAAAGAAACTAGAACAAAAAATAAATCAACTATCTTTCAAGTAATTTAATACTTCTTCCATTACAAGAATTTTAGCTCTATTGTGATATCATGAACTAATGTGTACCTCTCTTCAGATTAAGACTTGCATGGAGCCCACTTTCTCTTTGCTTCATCTAAAAATTTATTTTGAGTGAAAATCTAAAAATACTGTGTCTAATTCTGATGAAGACTGAAGAGAGCCATTGAACCAACCATGACTTGGATTACTTTCTTTTGGTTTATATTAAGAGCACTTATTGCTCTGGGGAAGAGCAAAAACTTATGTTAACCTGTTGGAGCGTTGGACTAAAATGTTGATAGGCCAAGAATGTATTGACCCCTTGAGTAAATTAACCAATTAATTAGCCAAATAAATTAATTAAGTCAATTTAACATGCAATACGCATGATAGCATAAACAAATCACCAAATAACTAAATGCAGCTGAAATTAAACTTGATACAGGTGATTTGTTTACGAATAAGGATAACTACTGAGGCAAAACTCCACTGGGTGAATTTAAGGTCACCACTCCTGAGATTCCACTATCATCAAAATTAGCTTTTAAACCCGTGCAAATGCACTGGAATTACATAAGTACATGCATGTATTTTTGGGTTCTTGGAAAAAAAAAACTGTACATTTATTTCCAACAAAATAAAAAAAATAAATATTTGGAGAAACATTTTGTTTCAAAAGTCTTACTTAAATAAATTTAATTAAGTATGTAGCTAACGCAATTGAATTTATAAATTTTAAAAAATAACACTTTGTATGAATTTCAAATTTAAAATGTATATAACACTCAGTATGCTATCCATAAAAATATGTGTTGTCTTACAAATAGATTTTCTTTTAAGCCTATTCTAAACAACTAAAACTGTAACATCCACTATGATGGAGAGAAATATTTCTAGCAATTGAAAAAAAAAAAAATCCAGCTAAAGAGAATGGTGTGATCATCCTTCCTTGGAAGCAAATTGGTGGAGAAGCACGACTGTTGTCCATTTCACATCCTTCGTCTTAATACTTCTTCAGCTAAAGAAATTGAACCCATGAACCTAAGTTTAACAGGAAAAAAAAAATCAAAGAAATGTAGACATCAAATTTAGCACTAACTTTGATAAGACAATTTTAATTATAAAAATAAAAACCAACCTCAAGAATATCTCATCATCTCCCAATCTAAATAAAACTTGCTTAATTGAATGTGCATGATAGTGGATGACAAAATCTTTGGTTTAGCAACGGTGCAAGACTAATGATTCCATAATGACATAAGACTTGATATGTCATATTAAACTTTACGTTGAAACTACCCAACTACTCATCTAAGCCCTTTTTTTCACTAACAAAATAAACATTTCCAAGATGCATCATACTTAGTCCTTTCCTTATCTTGCATAGACTATAGAAGTACCTTTAAAATTCAAATGTAAATATAATGTAAAGTGAAAAGTTCATCCTCGCAGTTTGATGTCATATTTGCATAGTACCTGACTTGACAAAGAATTTTGGAATGAATCCTATTAAAGCCAACACTTCTTGTACTGGTTAATAGACTTTGAACGTCACTAATAGCACCTGCACTCACTCAGTCCTGAATTTGTCTGTTTTCAAAAAGCTTCTCAAGCTATTTGCTGATTAAGAGCACAAAAGTACTTAGAATTTCCATATGCTTCAAGAGTTACAAAATAAATAATAGATACAAAGGAAAAATTAAGTTTTCTTGACCTTTTAATTTAATTTAGTAGCTCTTCTCAAATAGTAGCCAAAGGTCTTATAAGTCAAGGATGACTGATTTGCATTAACATGTGGGGGAAAATATATCATTGTAAATACAAAATTCCTAAAAAGAGTCAACTTTAGTCTATATAAGGGGCATGTGTCCTTGAAGCCGATTATTAGAGAGAATCCAACATCTATTAAGTTAAAAGCTTAGTTCAAGACAGTATTTCAACATAATTTTCTCATTTAGGGTATTTGGACATTGGGGATAAAATTATTCCATCTTGACTTCCATAGCATATGATACATATGCTATACAGAATCTAATAGAATGATAGGGTTGTTCCTCTGGTGATAAGCAAGATGTAATTCTCACGTAATGTGGAAAATAATTCTCTCTATAATTCTCAAAGAAAGTGCTATGAAGACAAATGGTGTAGTTTTTTTGCATAAACCCAACATAAAATTTCATGAATTGTCCTAACTGCTGATTGAGTATTCATTCATGTCAATGATCATTTGCATATATAATAGAGATGAACCATAAATCTTTTGTGCTTTGTGATACTCCAAAATGGTTATTACATAGAGATGTTTATGTAAAAGACATTACCTTTGCCAGAAGCATAGTTATAGATGCAAAGACATGCTAGAAGCCTACCTTCAAGCTCTGATCCAGGATGCAAAAATTGATTAGTCTCATTTAGTAAGATCTCACATGCAGAATATCTTAATACTATTTGGGCACTTTGTTATTTCACATCCAAGCCATGCAATGACTGTTAGGCAAGCCTAAGACACCCTTCTTATTTTGCTCTTTAGTCCCTTCTCTAACGCATGGAAGATAGGATTCCCAATATTAATGATGTCTCTAGCAACCTTGCTGCACCAAGAGCTTGTGGAAGTATCCTGCAAATCCATGAAATTTTCTTTGTCATTACCTTTATTACCATAAAAAACCAATAGATTGTTCCTTATATCTCACCTGTAGGCTTTTATCCAACCAGTTAAAATTTCTTATCATATTTCGATGATATGGAGAGGTTGAACTAGCCTTTTTAACCAACCATGCTAAAGTATATGGTTCCTTGTCCAAGCATATGTTCCACAAAGAACTGCCGAGAAACTAAAGCACCGCTTCAAAAACCAACAAAAGATTTTTAATTTTTCAAAGCTTTTCTAATCAATCTAATGAATCACAAAGTCAAGCAAAAAACAAAAGTTAGCATCTTGTTATATTTTAATAATTTTCCTCACACTTTTAATAGCAATTGAAAGACTACAAATGCCTACTTTTAGATCAGCACAACAATAATGTAAGAAAAGGAAAAATGGAAAGTTTGAAGGGAGGATATTCAGGCTTGTCATGATTCTTCTCATAGCAAAAGTTTTTAAAGGATCAAATGTGTTAGTCCAACTCAAAGACAACATAACTTCAAGTTCAATAATATGATGGTCATTTTATTACCAATACTGCCTTAAACATTAAGATCTTCCAAACAAACTCAATGGTATTGGATATCCTTTGAAATGACCACATCCTTCAAATGACCTGTATTTATCATTTAAGAAAACTTGCTAATAAAGTTATTATGATTTATGAAACCACTTGCAATTATGATAGCATCACACAATAAATTTTAAAATTTCAATCACAATTGATAGAAAAGATAACCAAAAAAGAAAACCTACTCGGACAAATTTCGACAAGGGAATTCCACAGTCAGCTAGAGTTTCGATTGTCCATCTAAAACATATATGGCAAGAAAAATACATTTTTTCTCCCATTTCCATTGAAAAATCAATACATAAAAACTAAAATAAAAAAAAATAAAAAAATGAAAAAAAAGGGTTAAAAAATTAAATGAATCTAACCTAGGTTCTTCAGTTGGGATATGATTCCAATATCTTCAATCATCTATCCCGGTGATCGCTAACCTTTTTGAATCAATGGACAAACAAACACCACACATTCTTTTATGCAGCCAAACTCTCTGTATAAAGCCAATTTTTCAACAAATCCATCAAAAATAGATCCATATCAAGAAAATCATATAATATGAATGTTGAACAATTAAATTATATACTTTACTAGAGGTTATGTATACACATACCTTTGGCGGAATAAATTACCAAATGCTCGGATCTTGTCCTTTGCTTGTTTTACGAACTTCTCACGATCTCCTTTGTGGAACACCTCCAAGTCGCAAAAGAGGCTACTAGAGTCTCTCCTAAATTTCCTCCAAATTCTAGGGAACAATTGATGGTGTCCCAGAGAGATTTCTTATTTTGAGAGAGCACTCAAAACTATACGTATGTTTTCTAAACTGTGTCTATCATCTCTTTTTTAACTGATAAAGGAGTATTTTAAATACTAGTAGAGACTCACTTACTATCAGATATATGTGATCCCTAAAAGATCTCATCTGTTAAATTTAAAATACTCCACTACTGATATTGATAACTCACATCAATATCTGTTAAGTTTAAATTATCCCACTACTGATATTGATAACTCATATCAATATCAGTTAGTTTAAATTTAAACTCACTTATCAGATAACCCATGTGGACGATCCATGGGCCATGGTTTATGGATTGGGTCAAAACCAGCCCAATTTCTAACAATGAATAATCCAAAAAGGAAATAAGCTAGAGAACCATATCAGGGAGTTACCAAAACTTTATCACAACGAAACCAAATAACTTTATTCCCCTCTCAATTAATTAAAATAAAATCTAAGATTTCTAAATTAAAATTTATTGTCTTTCCCTCATTTTCTCAAAACCTAATAAACAAAAACTCCATCACAGGGCCGTATTTATTTTGTAATAAATGAAAACCCCATCACAACCAATCAAAAAACATATCTTAAAACTCGAAACTTTTAATTTTCACACACTTTCTCAACACCCAAACAGAAAACAAACACACACAGAGAGATAGAGAGAGCAATACCTTAGTACAATCATCAAACACTTTTTGAAGAAGAACTCCATAATTCGAGGGCAACTTCAATTCCCAGAATCAGAGCCACGCAATCCTCTGGTAAATCACCAAAATTGGGAGAAAATAGAAGAGAAACAGATGTGAGTTGTCAGAGAAGGTTTTAGGGGGAAACTAAAAAAAGTACAAACCAAACAAAAATCTTCCAAACAAAAACTAAATTTAATCAATACAAAAATCGAACAAAAAAGAACTCAAGAAATTGTAAAAATAAATGGGAAATTAGGGGAAAAGGTAGCCAAACGTTAAACCTTAATTGAGTAGTGCAGCAAAATAGTATTTAACAAAATCTTAGTCAACTATCTATCTGTTTGAAACGGTAATTGAATGGAAAAAAAAGGGGGGGGGGGGGAATATGCCTACCTTCTACTAAACCCATATATTTTTGAAAACCCTAGAAACGGTAATTGAATAGAAAACCAAAAAAGGGGGAAAAATGCCTACCTTCTGAATTGTCTGTTGCTAAAGAGAAGGAACGAGATTGCTTCTAAATCGTCGGTTGTTGCAGAGGACGAACAAAGATTTTTAGTTTTACTGTTGCAGAGAACGAACAGAGGTTTTCAAGTTTCTCTCTTTTTCGCTTCCTTTTGGATTTTCTTTTCTCGTATGGTTGTTGGTTTGGAACACGCTATTCTGATCTGGAGTTGCAACAAAGAGATGGAAGTGAGAGTGAGTTTGAATTTCGATTGGGAAATATGGTTTAGGTTTTTGGGTTTGTGTTTTTTTTTTTTTTAATAAGCGGCTTGGTGTTAATAAATGCTTTGATGAAAAGGAATCTCCCCAAACGCACCATACGGTATTTTAAAGATTAAATGGTAAACGTGGCAGCATTTTAAGTGGCCTTTTTTCTTAACGTGGTAGCATCTTCTTAAAGGCTTCTGCTTTTTATATATAGTATTAAACAAGCGGTTACAAGTAAAGGAATCCTAATACCTTACACCAACCTACAGTTGAATCCTTACCTCAATACACAACTGGACTTGTAATGTAGTGACAATCTCTCCTTTCAATGCACGGCTTTCAGTACGTGACTAACTAATTGATGTGCAGATCTTAGTACGCAGCTTATTCCTTTACACAAATCCAAGTACATGACTAACACACCAACTTGAGAAAGATGTTGGCTGCAAAGTTCTTCAGTTCATCCACACGATGAAGATCAAGAAGCTCCTTGATTACAAAACCCTACGACGTACAAACGCAACAGTTTCTTCAAGAGAAAGATGAACTAGGGCAAATTGTCTCCGATTACAATATACGTGCAACAACAAGTGCAACAACCTCAAGACGACTCTTAAAATAATCATTATATATGTCTAGGGTTGTGAGAAATGAAACCCTACACAAATAGCTTGGATATGCGTGAAAAGCAGATTTGAAAATCTAATTTGAAAATCTGATTTTTGTAAATCTCTATAGATAAGCTATCTATCAAGCTACTGTCGAGCTTTGGGTTAAAAGCTTCTTTTAAACCTCGATAGATTCAATCTATCAAGCTTTAAAATACAACAATTCTTCACTTGTTTCTTGAACATATTTGTATAGTTTTAACTCTTGACTTGAACACAAAGTTGCTTGAAGACTTAAACCATCCTAGATCTATCTAATTACAAGTAAAGTACATTTTGTCAAAGGATTAGTCAATTCTAAGTGACATATGTACATAACATTTTCCACATATGTCTTAACAAATGTGACGATTAGAGGTGCATTTGAGCTAGAAGGAACAGACTTGATTGTTGGATACACTTTCTGAACTTGAGGTCTTGAAAATGAAAAATAAAATATTATGTAAAATTCAATTTAGGTAGAGCGCATAAATGGCCTATAACATCGTTTGTGTTTAAGGACTAAAATGACTGTTTTTCAATTGTCTTGGATACGTTTGACATTAGTCCAAATCTCAGGGTAGTTATCTGGAATTTACTCATCATTTTTTTTAATATTGAATAACACATAATTGGATGTTTAGCATAGGTATGAAAAAAAAAAAAAAAAACTGTGTAACTTTTTTGACAAAAATAGTGACTTTAATTAAAAGAGAGAAACTCCTATTACAAACTAAACAACCAAGGTGTCTCTCTTTTATTTCCATTTCCCTCTCTTCTTCCAAACATTATAGCACCCCCAGCCTTTGAAGTTAGTCTTCGTCACCACGGCACGCATGCAACAAAGATGATCAAACATTGCGACTTCACTACATTTTAATTCCCAAGCATTTAAGCTGACCCATTGAATCTTCACAAGAAACCCGTAGCAACAGATCGAGACGACCAAACACCGCAACGTCACTATAAATTCCCAACCATTCGAGTTGGCCCATTAAATCTTCACATGAATCTCGTAAGCTATATGATGAAGTTGAAATTCGTTGGTCGTGCTTTAGTCTATACGGATGGAAGAGATTAGGTTGCATCTCAAGCCAATCTGCAAAAAGAGTTAAGGACAAGGTGGAACACTGGTGTTCTATTGGCCAGAAGCCCTTGATAGCTAAATTAGATCAAGCTGAAATGATTCAGCTGCTCAAATCAGAGTATATTGATTAGTAGTTGTCAAAATGAAATTTTGTACCTTCTTCCGTTTTTGTCTTCCTTGCATAGGCTCCATTTCTCCATATATGGGAATTTACGCCTCTCTTTATGGATTTTGGTTCTGTTGGCAGTAAATGCTATTCTTAATGATTATTCGTCCGTTGGTTTGTTTGTTATACCTGGGCTTGTTGATTTTCATTTAATACCTCTTCATTTGTCAATATAATGGATGACCAGATTTGCTTATGTCATCATCACTATATATGTACTTAAATTTGAGTTTTAGGTTTCGTTTGATTGGAGGAGTAAAAAAATAAGAGAATGAAAAATTAGTGAGAGAATGGAAAGTGAGAGGATAAAAAAGATTTGGTTTTCCCTTGTGTGCTTGTTTTTCCCTTCTTCAGGTTAAGGCTAAGGGTCTATTCAGTTGAAGGAGTGGAAAAGTAGGAGGATGGAAAATTGTGGGAGGATCGAAATTATTTAACTTTCCCTCTTATGTGTTCGGTTGGAGGGGTAGAAAAGTGAGAGGGTGGAAAACTCTTTTGTTCAGTTTGAGAGAAAAATGAAAGGATAGAAAATGTAATTTATATAAATTGACTGTTATACCCTTATTATATAATATGTAAGAAATAGATTAGGTCACGTTGAAAAAAATAAAACAACGTTTAGTGGACGTTGAAAAAAAAGAAAGAAGAAGAAGAAGAAGAGAGAAGAGAATGTTCAGGTAAAGTTGAAAAAAAAAAAAAAAAAAAAAAGAGACGAGAACGTTCAGTGGACGTTGAAAAAAAAAAAAAACGTTGAAAAAAATATAGGTGGGAAGAGGGTATTTTTGTAAAAGTACTACTATAACACTTTTTTCTTTAGATTTTCCTTCCGATTTGGAAGGAAAAAAAATATGGGCTCAGAGAGAAAACTTTCTCTCTGGTTTTTTTTCATTCCTATTTTCTTTCCCCAAACGAACAATCTCTACTCTATTTTCGTTCTTCTATTGTCCATTCTCCCTATTTTCCACCCAAACGAATGGACCCTAAATGAAAATTTTAACAAAATATAACTGAATAATGCTAGAAATACAAATTATTTTACAAAAAAAAAAAATTACAAATTAATGATGTAGTAAGTGGTTATTAGTAAATGAAAAAATAATATTAATGGTATGCCTAGATGAAAACCAATAAGAGATTGGCTATATCAACATTTTGCAAAAATATTGTAAAATAATTAGTGACCGTAGCATTACTTAAAATAATGGGGTAATAACATTAAACCCACTTGTGGTTTGGCCCGAAATCATTTTGCTTACCCGCATTTTAAAAAGTGTCACTTTACCCACCTAAGGTATGTTTCGTTTGTTTTCCGTAACCCACCTTTGTTAAAATCAGGAGTAAATAGGTATTTTTGCTCAAATATTATGTCTTTTTCCTCCCAAAACAAAAAATAACACAAAAATGCAAGAGAAACAAGATTAAAAGTGGTATTAGTCTCTTTCTCTCAATTCACATAAATCTTGAACATGAAGAACATACCCAAAAAAAATAAATCCCAGATCAATCTACACAAAAAACCGAACAATACAATAGCGCCACAACAACAATAGCAAGAAGCAGCTTCTGGGCTCTAAAGCATTGAAAATCTCATCAGATTGCTATCTTAGAGTCCTTAGCAGCAACAACAACATCAACAATACCAAAGCCAAAGCCAAAACCAAAACCAACCATCCTCTAAAATGGAGAGGGACTATAAAGTTGTACCAAACGTCACCGTTTTGAAGTTGAAGAAGGTAATTTCTCTTCTGGGTTGGACCAGAACAGGCCATGCTTGTTTCAAAAGAGCCCTTTTGGCTCCTTCACCACCACCACCACCACCTCCAGTGCCAAATCAAAGTCAAGAAAGTTCAACTCCTGAGCCTAGAGTTTACAATGCTACCTCGATCCAGCAAATCCCACCTCTTCCTCAATACCATGGTGAGTCGTTTATGCCCAAAAATGGTGTGATTGAGAGGAAGGACTCGTCAATGATGACCATTAATTTCTCGTACTCTTCTGCTGCGACTTCGTTCATGTCATCTTTGACTGACCTTCCTCTTCATCTGCGTTTCAGATTACGAATTTATAAAACTGGAAAAGCTAAATAAAACTGAGAGAATTTCATTGATAGAAAGTCTCATACAAAGAATGAAATGAGTTGAATAATTACAACATCAATTGCTTTGTTTTATATACACAAATGCATAGTAACAGACTTCTAGAATTGGCGCCAAATTTTGTTATTTGAATACTCTAGGATCTGTACACGTGGCAGTCTTGCATAACTGACTCTTGGAAATGTGGAACTAACTTCTTCAACGTTCCTGGATGAGAAACTCATGATGTGGTATGGCCTTAAGTAGCTCCTGGATTGCAGTGTTGATCAAGTCCCCTGATGCAAGCATTTTGGCCTGTGCCGTGCATCCCACATCAGCTACTGCAGCACCATTAGTTGCCTTAGCTGCTTGAGTCATGCAACTTTGCTTATCATTTTTAACACTCCCCCTCAAGAGCACAACTCTTGCCTCTTGTTCTGCTGAACCTATATGAGGATATTCTATTTGAGAAGTAAAAATATTGATAACACCTAGCCTTTTCATCAATCTGGAAAAACTTTCCACTCTCAAAGCTATAGTGAGCACATCTGCCAATTGATTCTTAGTTGATACATAGAAGGTTTTAAGTACAACATCAAGAATCTTATTCCTTACAACATGGCAGTCAGCTTCTATATGTTTAGACCTATCATGAAAAACTGGGTTGGCTGCTATATGAAAGGCTGCCTAGTTATCACAATACATTAGCACAGGCTTATCATGTCTAACATGTAAATCCTGCAATAAATGTAAAATCCAAGTTAGCTCACAGGTGGTTGTAGCCATCGCCCTATACTCTGCCTCTGCACTGGACCTAGACACAATACTTTGTTTCTTAGACCTCCATGATACTAAGGCATCTCCAAGAAACACACAATAGCCTGTTAAAGACTTCCTTGTGTTTGGACACCCTGCTCAATCCGTATCACAATATGCCTTAAGGTGCAGATCAGATTCAGTGGGGAAGAAAACACCTTGACCAGGTGTTCCTTTTATGTATTGCAATACTCTAGTGGCTGCTTTCATATGTGGTACTCTAGGTTGAGCCAAGAATTGGCTAAGCTTATGCACTGCATATGTGATATCTGGTCTGCTCAAGGTCAAGTACATAAGCTTACCAATGAATCTTCTATACTAACCTAGATTGGAAAGCAAAACCCCACTGCCTTTAGACAACTTTAGCTGCTGTTCCATTGGTGTGTGTATCGGTTTGCATCCTGTCATGCCAGCTTCTTTAAGAACTTCTAAGGCATACTTCCTCTGGGATAGGCTAATCCCAGTCTTATTCCTTGCAATCTCTAAACCCAAAAAATATTTGAGTGACCCCAAATCCTTGATCCCAAACTTCTGATCTAAGACAGACTTGAGTGAGACGACACAAGCATGATCATTGCCAGTGATTACCATATCATCAACATAGACAAGTAAAGCAGTGAATGAAGATCCTTTGCTATGCACAAATAAAGAATGGTCAGCCTGGGATTGAACAAAACCAAGCTCCTTTATAGTGGCTGATAGCTTTGTGTACCACTGTCTAGAGGCCTGTCTCAAACCATAGAGGGACTTGATCAATTTGCACACCTTGGGAGGAGTTGAAGAGGAAGAAACACTCTCCCCCTTGCTGTGAAAACTAGGTGGCAATGTCATATAAACTTCTTCATCTAGTTCACCATGAAGAAAGGCATTGTTGATGTCCAATTGGTGGAAAGGCCATTGTCTAGCAGCGGCAAGAGCAAGTAAAACTCTCACTGAAACTATCTTAGCAACAGGTGAAAAAGTTTCCAAGAAGTCAAGCCCCTCCTTTTGGGTATACCCTTTAGCAACCAGCCTGGCCTTAAACCTCTCCACACTGCCATCTACATTGAGCTTGACTTTATAAACTCATTTGCAGCCAATGAGAGATTTACCAGGAGGCAAGGTAGTCACATTCCAAGTGTGGTTCTGCTCAAGAGCTTGAATTTCCTTATCCATAGCAGCCCTCCAAAGTGGATCTTGGACTGCTTGAGAAAAGGTAGTAGATTCTATGGGACTTGAGCTCACTGCTAGCAAGAAGGACTGATAGCAAGGTTCCAAATGGGAATAAGTAAGACAATGAGCAAGATCAGAAGGGGCACCAGCTACAACAGCAGTACAAGCATAGTCCTGCAAATAAGCAGGAGGTCTGACATCCTTAGTAGACTTTCTAAGAGGCACTGGAGGCATTGAAACAACTGGTGGAGGTGAAAGAGAGACCTATTCAGAAGTAGAGACTTGGATAGGACAAGAAGAAGTAGGAGCATGAGGTGGAACAACAATAGGAACAGGTTGAGTAGGAATAGAAGGAGTATCATCAAAGCATAAAGATGTAGAATCATAAATGCAAATAGGAGAAACAAATCTATCATTACCAGTTGAGCAAGAAGTGTCCTTAGCAGAATGAAGAAAAGGATCTGCAAGGTTAGGTGAAACAGAAGCAAAAGGAAAAGAATTTTCATGAAAAATGACATTCCTAGAGATGAAGACTTTGTTAGAAGACAAATCAAGGACTTTGTACCCTTTAACCCCAAAAGGATACCCCAAGAAAACACACTTGACAGCTCTAGGTGCAAATTTGGACCTGTGATGGGAAAGGGTGGATGCAAAGCATAGACATCCAAACACTTTTAAGTGTGCATATTGAGGTGGATAGCCAAATAACTTTTCAAAAGGAATTTGATTTGAAATAGCACTTGAAGGGATTCTGTTGATTAAGTAAACAGCTGCAAGAATGGCATGACCCCATAAATGCAAAGGAAAATGTGACTAAAACATGAGAGCTCTTGCCACATTCAAGATGTGTTGATGTTTCCTCTCAACTACAGCATTTTGTTGAGGGGTTTTAACACAACTCAAATGATGCAAGATACCTTTCTTAACAAAGAATTCTTTCATGAGAAACTCAGTCCTATTATCTGACCTCAAAATTTTAATTTTCTTAGAAAATTAGGTTTCCACCATAGTGCAAAATTATTCCAAAACTTATTGTGTTTGAGATTTATGCTTTAACAGATAAACCCAAGTGCACCTAGAATAGTCATCAACAATAGTTAAGAAATACTTGCAATGATCAATAGCAGGAATTGAGAAGGGCCCCCCACAAATCACAATGAATCAATTGGAAGCAAGATTGAGACAAATGAGAACTTTTATTGAAGGGTAAACGTTTTTGTTTAGCAAGTGGACAAATGGCACAATTAAAGTTCTCAACAGAAAAATAACTAGGTACGTCATGTTGTTTTATTGAAGCTAGTTTAGCATTAGACAGAAGGCCCAATCTGGAATGCTAGATTTGGGCTTGAGGCTATGAACAGAAGCTGTAATGATAGGAGCATAAAAGTTGCTCTTGTCTAGCAGGTAGAGTCCATTGAGTTCTTTACCTAGACCAAGTGTGCTCCAATGAGCAAGGCCCTGGATAAAACACAAGGATCCAAAGAAAGTAAGACAACAAGCAGTGGACTTAGCAAGCTAGCTAACAGAAATAAGATTGAATACTCTAGGATCTGTACACGTGGCAGTCTTGCATAACTGACTCCTGGAAATGTGGAACTAACTTCTTCAACATTCCTAGATGAGAAACTCATGATGTGGTATGGCCTCAAGTAGCTCCTGGATTGTAGTGTTGATCAAGTCCCCTGATGCAAGCATTTTGGCTTGTGTCGTGCATCCCACATTAGCTACTGCCGCACCATTAGTTGCCTTAGCTGCTTGAGTCATGCAACTTTGCTTATCATTTTTAACATAATTTGTCCCAGGTTTCTTCGGTCCACTGCTTCGTTGAAGAGGAAGTGAAGCTCCGAAATTTAGGTTCCGGTAAGTGCGGTGGTTCCTCCGGCCGATGCCTTTGTTCTAAGAAAAGGTTGGTCAATTGGTCTATCTCCTTTGTGTCTCTGTCTCTGACTCTTTGGTCTTTTATTTCTGGTCTGATTTTGACTTTCTTTTTTTTCTTTACATTTTCTTTTTGTTTAGTAGAAAATTGGTATTGAAAAAGGTAGTGATGGTCCCTGCGATTAGCTTAAAGATGGCTAATATTCCACCTGACGATTATTCTTGGAGGAAGTACGGACAAAAACCCATTAAGGCCTCTCCTCAACCAACACCTTGTGCAGCGTCTCCGGCATGAGCTTTTCGCAGAGGTGGGAGCCAATGAAACAACCAAATATTAATTTTCACAAAGCTCTCCCTTTTGATTTTGTTTCTCTTGCATTTTTGTACTAATTTTTGTTTTGGAAGGAAAGAGATATAAAATTTGAGTAAAAATACCTATATATCTCTGATTTTAACAGAGGTGGGTTATATAAAACAAATAGAACATACTTCAACTGTGTAAAGTGACATTTTTTAAACCATGAGTAGGTAAAGTGATTTCGGGCTAAACCACAGATAAATTTAATATAATTACTCCTAAAATAATAATGGTTTTGTTGTGAGAGTTTGACAAGACTTACTAATATTTATTAAGAAAATTAAGTGTTTGACTGCCAAGAAATTTGTAATTCAGCTAATAATTTATGGTGTTTTAAATGGAGATATTAATAATTTAACTCTAGTCCCATCCCAAATATTGATGTATCGAAAGCGAAAAAAAGGTATTTGACCTAAAATACATAAACAAAAATAAAGATGAGGTTGGACTGTGTGTGATAATTAACAATAATAGTGGTGACCAAAAAAATAAACAATAATAGTTGGTAACTCCATACGAAATGCTTTGTGCTTTAAGATATCCAGATAATTAGAATTGACTTAACGGCATGTTTCCCGTAGCAAATACTTCTTTTCAAAAAAAAAAAAAAACCTTCATTCATATTTTTCCAAAAAATAAAATAAAAATAAAAATAGACAGTGGCTGGCAATAAAATAAGGCCCTCCCTAGTCCCTATACAGCTCTAATAGCATCAATGTGACTTATCATGCTGCCAGTTTGCAATGGCAGTACATATGACAGAACCGGACTTAATCTTGAAGAGTTTGAATATTTCTTTGTCACTTTAAAATCGCATTCATTTGCTAATACTAATAATCATCTATGTATATATATTGTGTCATCTAAGTTGTAAATACATCATTACCACATATATTATAGACAAGGATTGCGATTTGGCGCAATTCTTAGGGTATTTGTATGCATTGGGTGTAATTGTTTTTAAACGGTTGAAATTGAAAATTGAAAAAAAAAATCTTTTAATTTCCACCATTCAATAAAAAAATATTTTAAAAAATATAAAAGTTAAAAGTTAAAAAGTGAAGTTGTAAAAATTTTGTGCAAAATTAGAAAATGGCAATTGCACCAAATCTCAATCTTGATAGACAGGCCATGAGAGCCCAATGCTTCTTCTATATTTTTTATTATTATTTTTTTTGGTTTCTTTTTTTTTTTTTTTTTTTTTTTTTGAAGTGACCAAATCAACAGTAGTGCTCTATTGGTGTAAGGGGGAGGGAGAGGGGGTGTTTGATATGCAAAGGTTGATTTATAGATTTACCATTACATTAAAAAAAAAAAAAAAGATTTACCATTATTTGGTGCAGTGTTTATCTAAAAGAAATCATTCACGATGCGCAAGCTTAGCAGATTAACAGGACAAGGTCCTGTAGTTGAGAACAAATTTTCCTGTTCTAGAACTTAGAGTAGCATTTCCCACAAAGTTCAAAGCCTAGATGTTGGATATTCCTAACGGAGTTTCACATGCGGGGTTTGTACTTAGTACAAAACATATGTTTTTGGCTTTTTTGTTTTCTCTCTTTAGTGTTGCTTAGAAACTTTTCTTCTATTATTGTAATGTGTTTAATATGGTCTTGGATGGATTAATACGTGACGTTATAATTTAAAAATATACATATATATATATATATATATGTAAACTGTTTTTATAACTAATATTTTTATTATTGTAATTTGTAACTATTATTATCTTTTGTCATATTTTTTTTGAGATAAAAGATAGAAATCTTTTGTCATCTATATATCTATATAAAACCGAAGCTCTTCTTGCTCTATAATTTTTCACGTCAGCACAATAAAAAAAAATATAAACACCAAAAAAAATAAAATATTTTTCTAAAACCCCAAAAAAAATGGCTCTTCCACGTTAGCACAATAATAATAAAAAAAGGGTCATGCTAACAAATGCCCTTAGGGCATTGGTTAACAATCCATTTTAGGAAAGTTTTAACATCACTTTTATGGGAAATGAAAAAAGCTGTCAAAATATTAATTGCTTTATTTCATTTTTCCATAAAAACTTTCTTTAAATGGATTGTTAACCAATGCCCTAAGGGCATTCGTTAGCATTTCCCATAAAAAAATGATAAACACCAAACAAAAAAAAAAAAAAACTTTTCTAAAACCCCGAAAAAAACATACGGCTCTGCCTCCTTCCTCTTAAACGCAAAATTAGAGAAGCCCTAAAAAAACACGCTTCACCTTCTCCTTCCTCCAAAACGTAGACTACGCTCTGCTGTTCCCCCACACGCAAATCGCAGCTCAACGGCTCCACCTTCAGTCCAAAACGCAGGCCACCATCAGTCCTTCTCTCCCACCGTTTGATTATCTCTTCAGCCCTCTGTCTATTAAGTATACTCATCCAAAACCTTCTTCTCTCTAACCACTTCACCCCTTCCTAACGCAGACAGACCTCTGAGTCCCTCTCTCAAAATCCGGGTTCAATCCTCTTTATCATTCTCTCTAAGGTATTAGCCCAAACTGCCGACTCTTCCAAAAAAGGCAACTTTTTTCTCTCTCTATGATTAAATCCGTTAGTACGAATAGCATCAGATATTTGTGAAATGTTTTAACTTTTATTTATTTTTAATGTTTGAATTGTTTTCAGTTTGATTATTGTTGATTTCAATTAATTTACACCTAAGAATTTGTTAAATTATTATTATTATTTTTTAATTTGATTTCTTTCTCTAATTTCATAGCTGATAAATCATGTTCTTCTTCTTCATCTTTCTCCTCCAACCCAGGTTAGTTAACTTTCCTAGAATCAAAATAGTTTCACTTTTCATAGATGCACACCATCTGCTTGATGTTGAGCTTCCAAAGTATTTTCACGATCAGAAAAACTTAACCAAATTGAGCATCTGTTTGGGTGTTAAGGGAAAAAAAAAAAAAAAAACAGTGAACCTTTGTGAATTTTGAATTTTGCTTTGTTAATTTGCCAATTGTGAATTACTTTATGTTATTTCTACTAAGATTTTTCTATGGTATTCTATTTTATTTCACTTTTGTGTAGGTGCTTGCATTTTTCTTTTTTTCATGTTTGTAGCTAAACATAATTAAGGAAGGGTTACATATGATTCTTTGTACTACAAGACGAGGACAGTCAGGTATTTACCTTTCCTTTATTTTGTACCGTTTCTTGCATATTTATTGGTAATATGTTTCTCGAAAGAATTTGAAATTGGAATGTGATTGCATATTTAAGTTTCTTGGTTATCTCAAACTTGGGGGTATTCCTGAGTCTGTTGACGCTGTTTTGTATTTGTAGTTTTAGCTGTGTATTTGCATAATTGAGTTTTTGCACAAACTTAGACAAATCTTTGGGTTTGGAACTCTACACTGGCTGTCATTCTATTTGATATATATATATATATATATATATATTAATTAATATTAATAAACTTTTGATATTGTTAATTGTCATAGATGTTATCTCCACTTTTGAGAGACAAAATGCAAACCCTTTCACCTTCCTCAACTGTTCCCCTTCTCCTTCTTCCAAAACAAAGACCCATAGCCAAACCTGCTCCCCAAACCACCATTCTCCACCTTTGTGAGATGAAATCAATTTTTTTTTAGTGATTGGGAAGATCACCAATCTATCTGTAACCAAAAGAAAAGGAGAATTAAATCATGTGGATGGGCCTTTGGGTTTATTTCTACCCAAAATCAAATTAAATGGTTGATCTTTGTTTTTTCTTTAATTTATAAATAAATATTATATTTTTATAATTAAAAGTGTTGTATTTGAACAGGCACAACAATTGCTTCAAATACATGCACAAACGATTACACCAGAAGCACTTGAGAGTGTAAATGCTACCCTTGCAAGCAATGAGATTGAGCACAAAGTAGAAACCAAGAAGAAAGTAGTTCCTCACAAAGCTGCTGGCCAAGCATGGGAGGACCTAACACTAGCAGATTGGCCAAAAAGTACAAATTATTTCTCCCTTCTCTTAGTCACTATGTGTTGGTACTTAATTTATATGATACTTAGGCCAGATCTGCTGATCTATAATGGGTGAAGGCTAATATTCATAATTTTCTAACCGATTTTTTTTCACAAATTTTTTAGAAAACTCAATTCCTTCAACTACTAGGTCTTACTCATGTTATCCTTTTATAACATTTGGTTTGATTCTCTTATGATGATACTATGATAGTAACGTGGGAACTAAGTAGTAAATTTTACAAGCACTAGAAATTTGGATCTTTCCAGACTAATATTGCTACTTCTTCCTAACATGGGTGTCCAGAGCTCCTCATGCACACAACTACTTCTCTGGATGTGTTTTGTATCCCCATCTCTCTTACATGTACAGAAGCTATTTGATAAAATTCCTATGTGATTTTTTTTTGTTATTCTATGAGTCATATTACATGGAGATTGGTAAGGAAGAAGATAAGTAAAGAATGTGATGCTATGTTGCTGATTTAATCAGGTTGAGATGTGTTTGTCGACCTTCTTTTTTCAATGTCATTTTTTTGTGATGTAAAAAAATGACTAGCTAGGGTGCTTATGCCTCTAGACAATTAAAGAATTTTGAACAAAAATTACCCAAACTTATGATTTGAAATTGGCTGCTGTGGTTTTTGCTTCAAATCTGATGGTAAAGTATTGAATGTTAATAATAGGCCCTTGGTTACAAAATTGTTATGATCCGTTATGTAGGTATGATATATAAAAGGTCCATATATGATTTTGGATGAGGGATAGCATGAATGGTTTATAGAAATAGTGTAAAGAACTCCACAAATAGTGTAAAGAACTCCACTCATTTTTCTTATGCTTTTCCAATTGAACCAGGATGGATTTTGTTTCTCCAACTTAAAACGAATGATTGGCTTTTATGTGCTACACCTATTCTTTGAACTTGCTTTCAAGTTTCATATGATTGTATTCTTTAAGAAAACATCTATTAAAAATTTGTTGTTTTTTACCTTCTGGAATATGCTTTTACATCCTTTATGAGATTTTGTGTTACCAACATTTGCTATAGCTCAGTTTGTTGTATAGTTTCCAGTGGTGGAACAACTAAGTGTGTTTTTTGGTTTCTGCAATGAAAATAGTTGGTTTAAGATCTCTAAAGATGACAAGAATTATCTGCAAAGTTGTGAAGTTTGTTTAATTATTCATATTATTTTTTTGCTATAAAGTTTTTTTTTTTCTCTCCTTATTGTCACCATTAGCAATTCATTACTATTTTTTTTTTTTCTCAAAGTCATAATACATTTAGTGTTACTTTTTTTTTTTTTTAACCTTGGGTTGTCCTTGATTAATTTAAGTTGAATCTTTAAATTGAATAGTGATTTTTCCTATTACATTTGTAGTTTTGCAATGATTTATGACTATTATGCTACTATTTTAAAGTTGAGTATGGACATTTTTAATAATGTTCACTTTCATTAAGTGTTGTTTCTTTTACATGTTCACAAGGTGTTTGATGAAATTTCGTATGAGTTCTAGGAGCCATAATACATGGAGAGTCGCAAGGTGGAAGATAGGTAACAAATGTGATGCTCTATTGTTGCATCTAATCAAGGTAAGCTGTGTTTGATTCTTATTACTATTGATCAATTAAAAATGTATTGTATTCTAATCAAGGGGTTGCTGATATTTCCTATAGGTATGAAAGGTTTGATTTAGCATTCACAAAAAGTTGATGACCCAATTCAATTATGATCCTACTTTCATGGAGGAAATGAGGACAAGAAGAAAAACATCTCATAAGTTTCACATACACAGTTGCAGAACCAGTTCATAAACCATAGAAATATGGAATATGCAAATGGACAAATGTCCATGTACAATGATAGATTTGCTACGAAGTGTTCATACTAAATTTAAGAAATTTTTACATGTATTACTTTTGTGATTTTTTGAAATTATGTTGTTTTAGGTTTCTACAAGTTTTGTGTTTATTTTTATTTTTATTTTTATGTGAACTTTTATTTTGAACAAATTGTTTTTACTTTCATATATTTTCAAGTCAATACCTTGAACAAAATAATTATATTTAATTTCTATTTAACTATCCCATGCATCGCACGGGTTAACGACTAGTATATAATAACAATGATTGTATACGGTATTTTTTATATATAGAGACCTTAAAGTTACGATACTTTGATTAATCCAAATGTTAATTTAGAATTACATTGTTGAAAATTATGCTTTCGTGGAATGAAAGGATTTATTAATTAGTATCACTCTCTTGATTTTTATTTTTCTTCTTTTCCTAAAAAAAAGGGAAATAAAAAACAAAGAGGTATTCTTCTTCCTCTACTAGGTATTTTGACTTTTATTTTGGATATAACATTGTGTTTAAGTCATTTATTACTTATATAATCATTTGATGTAAAGGTTTAGTTAATGGATATCCTTAAAACATTTGTTAATGCACAATTTTAAGTAAGTCTTTACACCACTTTCATAAAAAATATATAAAATCATATTAAAAAAGTCAATTTTTTTTTCTTTTCTCGTAAAAAGCTTTTATAAATATTTTATAAACTAATATCCATATTACATCTATTAACTTTTCACTTCTTTATTAATAGCAAAATTAAAGATATTTTGAAATTTGTGAAATTTCTACATTGCACTCAGTATAGCATCTTTTATAAATCAAATTATTTAAATATTTTCTTTATATAATATCGAGAATGTCAATATAGAAGATCAGATTTCAAGCTACATTCATCAATATAATTGATAAAGGTATATTTGGCAAAAAAGAAATTGAGATCCACAAGTAAGCAAATCCCAACAAGAAAAAGGCTAATGGTTCCTATGGAACCATCGGCTTCATAGAAACCGTCGGTTTCCTAAGAGAATTGATGGACATATAGATGGGCCAACGCCAAAATTGACGGGCTTATCTCCCTGAATGACTAATGAACCTTTAACTAACAGGGAGGCACACCAATGGGTCCTACGTGACCTTACTTGATCTACACGCTCACGTATATATATGGAAACATCTTGTGTATCATACTCAAAGACCCTATCACACAATTTTCAACCCCAAGAATGGAGAGTATCCCAAAACTCTTGATAGCATTAACTCTACCCTCTCCCCATAAGGAAAATCCCCTTATATTCGGGGTCTAGGGCTTTTCCTCACAACTATATAAGTTGTAGTTCTCTTCCTTTCCCAAGTATGCAAAAAATCCATAACTCTCTCACTATAAAGTTCTTAGAAATTTTTCATTTACTGACTTGACCTTCGGAGAGTCTTTGGCCAGTGCCTTCAGTTTGGATCTTGTGTTTTTGTTCTATAGGTACCCATTAGCGTGATTAAGAGCCAACAACTCACTGACAATTTTCATGCATCATCAGTTGGCACCGTTTGTGGGAAACGAGTGATTAGACATACCACCGCTTCTGAGATGAAGAGTTTCATGGTCCAGACATATTCAATGGCTACCATTAACCAGGAAACGAGGAACCCCTCTAACGCCTTGGAAAGACAAGTACAAACCTTGGCGGCGGCAGTTGAGCAACTTACCCAAAGCAACCAAGAGTTGGAGTAATAGCTAATCCAAAGGAACGAGTGACATCCCGAAGACTAGCATAATAAGCGGGACAATGATGAGCAAAATGGTAGTCATTTACCAAAGGGAGACTGTCAAGAGGGGGAAGACCAGGAAGAAAGCAATGTCCCCAGTAGGCAGGACAGACTAGAAGACACTAACCGCCCGTCTAAAATGGAAATCAATGTGCATAATGATGAACGCCATGAGGGAAAAGGTATCCACCAATTTGGACAAGTTAGTCCAATGGATGAACTCGCCTTTCATAGCCCAGGTGACTTCTTTCCCCCCCTCTGTAAAGTTCTGAATTCCACAAGTGGAAACATATGACGAATCACAGGGCCCACTAGACCATCTGGAGTCATTCAAAACCCTCATGCACCTACAAGGGATTCTAGATGAGATTATGTGTAGGGCACTCCCTACTACACTTGAGGGGCTAGCACAGGTATGGTTCAACAAATTTACCCCTAACATGATCTCCACCACTAAAGAGTTAAGCGAACACTTTGTCATTCACTTTATTGGAGAGCAAAAGTTGCAAGAGGTCCTCTGTGAGTCTGTTGAACATAAAATAGTGGGAAGATGAGAGCCTAAGGTCGTATGTAACCCGTTTCAATAAGGAGGCCTTTTTGATTGACGAAGTGGATGACAATGTTATAGTTACCGCATTCACAAATGGACTGCAATTTAGGGAGTTCCTCTGCTCCATCTACAATAATGACTCAAAGACGATGGCCGATATGCTATTCAAGGTCACGAAATACATGAATGTTGAAGATGCAATGATTACCCAAAGGGGTAAACCAAGGAAGAGAAAAAGGCAAGATGACTCCCATCCAAACAAAGGAAGAAAGTCAGCCTGAACAAGTGACCGAAGAGACGATAGGAGATCAAGGCCTCCACCTGGGAGGAGTATGAACTTCACACCTCTAAATACGGCGTTGGACCAAGTCCTTATGTAGATAAAGGACGACATGGCACTGACCTGGCTGGACAAATTGAAGGGCAACTCGAATAAAAGGCCCAAAAACAAGTATTGTTACTTCCATCGGGATCATGGGCATGACACTTCCAAGTGTTATGACCTCAAATAGCAAATCAAAGCCCTCATCAAAAAATGAAATTGTAATAGTTTATAAAGGGCAGAGAGAACCCACCGAGGGATCCCGAACCCAACCAACGGGTCTAAGAGAGGCCAAGAGCACCGCTCGGAGAGATACAGGTGATTGTAGAAGGGAACACAGATGGTGTAAAGAGTGTAGATTTCTTGACAGCCATCCAAAACGACTAGGGTCAACAACCCGGCCATCAACTTCACAAAAGAAAAAGCTCAACAACTCCACCACCCTCATGACAACGCTCTAGTCATTAGCCTATCAATCGCGGACTTCAATACCCGATGGGTGCTAGTGGACAACAACAGCTCAACATACATCATCTACTATCCAACATTCCAGCAAATAAGGATCAACAAGGAGCGTCTCCTGCCTTCGGGAAACACCGCTAGTTGGATTTGGCAGCACCAAGGTATTCCCCGTCGAGACTGCCACCTTACCCGTAACCATCGAGATGTACCCTTAGTAACTCACTAAAGAAGTCAACTTCCTGGTCGTTGATTGCTCCTTTGCCTACAATGCCATCATTGGTTAACCTACACTTAAAGCATGGAAAGCAGCCACGTCTATATACTACCTGTTTATGAAGTTCCAAACAAAATATAGGATAAGAGAACCACAAAGGGGCCATATGGCCACCTGCGAATGCTACATTACCATGTTGAAAAAGGATGATCATTTGCAAGCATTAAGCATTGAGTAACGACGGGTTGTAGTAGAACCAACGGAAGACCAAGAAGAGATCTCCCTGGATGATGATGTCCCAGACCGAGTCACACGTATCGGCACGTAGACTAACACTTCAATCCGCAAGAGCTCTCCCTCTTCCCAAAGAACAATCGGGACATCTTCGCTTAAAGCCATGAGGACATGCAAGGGATTAGTCCAAGTATCATGACCTACAAGCTCAACGTATGCCCATCCTTCCCTCTAGTCTGATTATAGGAGAGAGTCTTTGCCCTAGAAAGAAACAAGGCCATAGTTAAAGAGGCATGCAAGTTGTTAGAGGCAGATTGCATTAGAGAATTCTATTGCCTCGAATGGTTGGCCAACATAGTAATAGTCAAAAAAGCAAATGGCAAGTGGAGAATGTGTATAGACTTCACCAACCTGAACAAAGCGTGTCCCAAGGATAGCTACCTACTCCCATGCATCGGCCTCCTCGTGGACTTAATGGTTGGACACTAGTTATTAAGTTTCATGGACGCCTTCTCCAAGTACAACCAGATTAAATTGGATGAAGCGAACTTGGAGAAGACCTCATTTGTCATGAGCAAAGGGCTCTTTTGTTACAAGGTCATGCTGTTTGGACTAAAGAACACAGGGGTGACATTCCAAAGGCTTGTGAACAAGATGTTCACCCAGCAGATTAGGCGGAACGTTGAAGTATACGTAGATGATATGCTTGTAAAGAGCTCAAAGGAAAGTAGCCACATGGATGACCTTCGAGAAACATTTGAAACCTTTCACATCTATAACATAAAGCTTAACCCTAGCAAATGCACATTCAGAGTATCGTCGAGAAAATTTCTTGGCTTTATGGTGTCGCAATAAGGTGTGGAAGGCAATCCCAACAAAGTTCAGGCCATATTACAGATGGCGCATCTAAAGAACGTCAAGGAGGTACAAAGCTTAAACGTCAAGGTGGCGGCTCTCAACAAGTTTGTCTCCAGGGCAATGGACAAGTGTTTACCATTCTTAAAGACGCTGAAGAGGGCCTTCGAACAGACCAATAAATGCCAAAAGGCCTTTGAGGAGTTAAATACATACCTTGCGTCCCCAACATTGCTTAGTCATTCCAAACCCAATGAAAAGCTCTCCCCCTACTTGGTTATGTCCCCAACGGTCATCAGCTCCACTCTCATCCAAGAAGATCACATGCAATTACCTATCAGTCCAGCGCTTCAAGGAGCAAAAGGAAGGTATCCCCTTTGGAAAAGCTGGCCTTTGCATTGATCATGGCTACCCAAAAACTAAGGCCGTACTTTCAAGCACGCACCATAGTATTCCAGGCAAACAAACCATTATAGAAAGTAATGAACAATCCGAAAGCAGCTGGGTGACTAGTTCTAAGGGCAATTGAGCTCGGTGAATTCGACATACAATACTGACCAAGGACTACAATCAAGGCCCAGGCCTTAGCTAATTTCATTGCCAAATTCACAACAGGAGAGGATGAAGACAAAGGGCTAACAGCCTGGATGATATGGGCAGACGGGTCGTCCAATTAACGAACCGAAGGAGCTGGGGTTGTCCTACAGTCACCAAAAGGAGATGTAGTAGAGTCTAAGGTCTGTTTGCAATTGCCAGCAACCAACAATGAATCTGAATATGAAGCGAGCCTTGCAGGCCTTGATCTAGCTAAAGCAGTAGGGGCCTTATAAGTAGTCGTACATTGCGATTCGCCACTTGTCGTTGAGCATATTAACGAAGACTACAAAGTCAAAGGGGAACAGATGAAGGGATACCTAAGCATGGTCAAAGGAAAGGTGAACGAAGGGCTCTCGACCAAGTTTGTGCAAATCTCGAGGGAAGAGAATGAGTAAAGGAACTGTTTGACCAAAGCTGTATCCTTAGAATACATGGTCGTTACTAGTCAGGTACTATCTTTTGTCCGATATTCCCCTACCATTGATAACATATAGGTACAGGTGATTCATAGGGGAGCCGACTAGACTACACCGATTGTGTCTTACCTTAGAGAAGGGACAATCCTAGAAGATCACCATGCCTCCCATAGGCTAAAGGTGTGGTCATTACGCTTAATTAGAGATGTCCTTTACAAAAGGTATTTCTCCCAATCGTACTTGAGATGCTTAACCCTTGATGAAGCAAACTACATCATAAAGGAGGTCTACGAGGGAGTATGCAGAAATCATTCAGGAGGACAATCATTGGTTCATAAGCTCATACGAGCAGGGTACTATTGGCCCACTATGCAAAAGGACACTCAAACCTATGTAAAGGCGTGCGACAAGTGTCAGCATTTCAGCAACATCATACGACAGCCAATGAAACTACTTACCCCAATGAATGCTCTTTGGCCATTCTCTCAATGGGGGCTCGACATAATGAGACCCTTCCCCATGGCAAATAGGTTGAGATTACAAGTTGATCCTTAGGCCATTATCACGAAAAGCATCATTTGCCACTTTAGAATCCGTAGGGTTTTCATCTTTGATAATGAAAAGCAATTCGACAACGACGCATTCATAGATTTCTGTCAATAGTTGGGGATCAAGATCCATTACTCCTCTCTCACCCACCCTTAGGCCAATAGGTAAGTTGAGATTACAAGTTGATCCTTGCTTAAGATGATCAAGACTTGGCTCAAGGGAGCAAAGAGTATATGGTTGGACGAACCACCCGGAGTGCTATGGGCATACCAGACGACAGCTTGCACACTTACGAGGGAGACACCTTTCTGCCTCGTGTTCAGAGGTGAAGCCATCATCCTAGCAAAAGGTGGACTGACCAGCTACAAGATATCCCACCATGGCGAAGAAAGGAACAAAAAGGGGATGCGCTATAGCTAGATCCTTTGGATGAAGTTAAGGTGACGGCTAAGCAGTAGATCGCGTGTTACCAAGACCTAATGGAAAGATATAACAACACCAAGGTCAAGCCTCGGCATTTCAAGTTGGGGACCTGGTCCTTAAGAAAGTGACGGCAACTATCAAAGACCTCGCATAGGGAAAACTGGCTTACAATTGGGAATGACCCTACAGGATCGTTGACTACCCTACAGGACCTACCACTTGGAGACCCTCAACGAGCAAAGACTCCATTACCCATGGAACGCCTAGCACCTACGAAAATACCACTAGTAGTAGACAGGTGCAGCCTATGTTATTATTATTATTTTTTTTATTATGTTAAAGTAGGATATTGAAAGATGTTGAAGTTTTAAGGATATTGAGTTTTTTAAGCTTTTAATTACTAAAATAAGACTCTAGAGATTTGTTAGACACATTGTTCTACTTCACTCAAAGATCTACCCTTCAATGGATTGTTTCCCACAAAATTATCAAGTCATACATATGGGGGAGACGGGGTCCTACCTACAAGGTGGATAAGGGGCCAAGGGTAGTGATGGGTACTTAGTCACAATTTTATTAAGTTCTACCTATGAGGTGGACAGATGACCAAGGATACTAACGAGTACCTGGTCAAAAATTCACCAAGTTCTACCTATGGGGTGGACAAATGATCAAGGATACTGACAAGTACCTGGTAAAAAATTCACCAAGTCCTACCTATGAGGTGGACAGATGAGCAAGGATACCAATGAGTGCCTAGTCAAAAATTCATCAAGTTCAACCTACGGGGCGGATGGATGACCAAGAATACCGATGAGTGCCTAGTCAAAAATTCACTAAGTTTGACCTACAAGGCAAACAGATGACTTAGAATACCAACGAGTACCTGATCACAAATTGCTAAGTCTTAACCATAAACCTGAATTACTCTTTCCTAAGTGCACAATACTACTATGAGGCCGAACATGATAAATGTCATGGTACCTAGTCACAAAATTTGCTAGGCTCTGCCTAACAGGGTCCATAGACAACCTAAGATACTAATGGATAGTAAACACACAAACATAAACCAAGTCTTTATGACGAACAGGGGGCATATCCACAAATTACAACAAAGATGAAAAGCAACAAGCATCAAGTAGAAACAACGGGTAAAGAAAGCAATAAGGTATGAACCCAATAGGATAAGCGTTTATACATAAGGACCAAAATGGGACCCACCATTATAAGTTTACAAGATAAACATAATAACAACAAATTGAAAAGAAAAAACTAGGAGGAAAGGACATCAAAGGTAGGTTGGTCCTTAGCAGAAGAGCCATTAGGGGCAGATGTACCCTCAAGAGCGGCAAAATTGTCATTAATGGTTGGCCTTTCAAGAGCAGGTTGGTCAACTGCCTCAACATCAAGCTCCTCCATATCCTCCTTGACTGTGTGGACGAAATCGTCTACTTCGTTGATGGTAGCACTAGCATCACCAGGAGTTGGCGGGATGGTGTCGTCAATGAGTACCTGGGACAAGTCCAAGTCAGGGTAGATGGAAGCCACTTGCTTCAAGAAGTCATTGAATCTGTTACCATAGTAGACACCATACTCGTCGTAGTATGGCTAAGAAGTCCGGAACCCCAACACGGTGTCAGCCTTGGCCTTCTCCATTTCCTTACGGAAGGTGGCCAACTCCGTTTTCAAGTTAGTTTTCGCCTTCTTTAGCTCTTCACAACAGCGAGTCTCCTTCTCCAGCAAGGCAAGCTTCACTATCAGTTCCGTGTTGAGAGTGTGAACAACCCCCTTGTACTGGTCTCACTCCTTATTCTCATTCTCTTGACACTTGCAAAAGCGACGGATAACCCCCTCCTTGGCCACACACTTGTCTTGAAAGGCCCTCCTCCTCACCATTTCCTACCAAAGAAAAGATGACAGTTAGAATAAGGAAATAAGAAAGAAAATTACAAGTAACACTGAAGGTTGCATACCCTAGGCAGGTTGAAGAGGTAAGAAGCCCCCAGGTCCTTAGTGGAGAGTTCACCACATCCGTCCAGATCCGCATCCTTGATAATCAAATTGACCATCTCGACAGCATAATCCTTATGGCTCACTAGCCTCTAGATGGAGCCAGCAATAACGGGACCTCGGGCCGTCATAAGCCCCTTACCAACCCTATAACGGGGAGGGGGAGGGGAAGGGGGAGGGTACTTTGGCTGCTAAGCCTCCCTACTAACACTAGTAGAAGAACCCATCACCTTCTTGGCTGAACGGTTGACCTTCGTAACATTCTTCCTTTGAGGAGCTGCCTTTGATAGGGCTACATTGGGGGTGGAGGCTGACGCCTCCCTCTGCTGTTTAAGGCGAGCAGCATCCAACCGCTTCACCATTGCCATTTGCCTATCAATGTCCATCTTTGAAAAAGTAAAGGAAGGGTGGTTACAAAGAAAAAATAGACGGACCATAGTGAACTAACAGAAATGATAAATAGACGAACACAAAAAACTTACGTTGACAAGAAAATGTGTTTAACCATTGGGCTTCAGGCGTCGACTCTAGACCATCACAGAATGCGTGGAGAGTGTCGAGGGTAACCAAGTCCTACCACTTCCTCTGCTCAAGAGGAATCGCCCAAACACGCCCAAGGAAACCCTCCTATTCGTCATTTATTTTTGGACGGGCTCAAGCTGAAGACAAAGAAAAAGGAATGCTAGGTCAGTTATGTAAACAAAGGTGACAAGATAAAAGGTAAGCAGATGCCGAAGACTAATAAGACTCAATCAAAATACCCCAAGTATTATCGAACCCGTTGAGCATACTATCCCATTCCTTTGGCCTATATACCCAGTCCGTCCCCATAACAAAAAGTACTTATTCTTCCAATTTTTATTAGAATTAGGCATATCAGACACTAGCCTAAATGACGATTTCCTGGGCAAAAAATGATAGATACCTTTTGACGAGGATATATGCTAAGGCTTGTAGCAGTAAAAGAACTCGTCAAAGGTTAAGCAATAGTGACCACCGCTTAGTTGACCCATATCACCTTAGCCCCGATAAAAACCCTCCAATTGTTTGGGGCAAGTTGACTAACGAACAAACCTAGGTAGTTGGCTAGCTGACAATGAAGGTCCATCAGCAGCAACCTAAGTCCAGCAGTGAACATTGTGTCGTACATGTTGACGTCCACCGTCCTACCTCAGTAGCACCTCTCAAACTTCCTAGGCAACCATATAGGGACGTGCTCAAGTATTTAAAACGGTCGTGGAGGGTGTTGAAAACCTTTAAAGACATGGTCGGGTAGAAGTCATTCACCATCCATATCAAAGGGAGGATAAAAGGCCTATGGACTCCACCGCTGGCTTTACCTACGGTTCTGTCACCCCTCACCTGGCCCTCCTCATCATTGTCATCCTCTTCCACTTCTTCCTCATCCTCTTCTTCTCTTCCTCTTCCTTATCCTTCTCATACTCCTCTTCTTCCTCCTTAATAGAGGAGTGAGCAGATGGTTCCCTTTCTAGGGACCAGGTTAAATCCTCCATAGGCTTATGCCATGATGGATAGATTTCATCGTAGCTTGCACCCTTATGGACTGACGACGACTGTTCACTCGCCACTTCTCTATCATCTGACATCTATTCACCTACAAATGATGGAGGTATTCTAAGAGCCTATTTGACTGGTCTTTAAAAAGAAAAACAACAACTAGCTAGAAGAGCAATAAAGTGAGATAAAGAAAAGGACTTATGAAGAGTGTCGATGGTCATTCGATGCGACAGATTGCTCATTGATCAAAAATGACAAATGAATGTAGCGACAGACTAATGTAGCGATGAAATAGCTTTGGATCACAAATTCTCAAGAAATGGAAATAAAGTAAAGAGAATAACTGGGGAGGGAAGAAGTATTTATAGAGTGAAGGGGCGCGATAAACGAAGCAACCTTTCTAAATATAAACAAGGCCAACCAACAAGTGTCACGTGTCATATAGCATTCATTTTGAAAAGCTACCTATGCCATTAATGACACTCTTTAATAAAAGCATTTAATGCTCATAAAAACCCTTATTACTCCAAAGTCTATCGGTCATAGCCAACGAGACCACGGGGTAGGGGGCATCTGATAAGGGTATTTTTGGCAAAAAATAAATTGGGACCCACAAGTAAGCAAATCCCAGCAAGAAAAAGGCTAATGGTTCCTATGGAATCATCGGCTTTATAGACAAGCAAACGCCAAAACTGACAGGCGTATCTCCTTGACTAACCAACGAACCCTTAACTAACGGGGAGGCACGCCGACAGGTCCTACATGGCCTTACTTGATTTACACGCTCACTCATATATAGAAACATCTTGCGTATCACGCACAAAGACCCTATCACATGATTTTCACCCCCCAGAATGGAGAGTATCCCCAAAATTTGGATAGCATTAACTCTACCCTCTCCTCATAAGGAAAATACCCCTATTTTCAAGGTCTGGGGCTCTTCCTCACCACTGTATAAGTGGCAATTCTCCTACTTTCTCAGGTGTACGGAAAATTCCTAGTTTTCTCACTATAGAGTTCTTAGAGATTTCTCATTTAATGACTTGACCTTTGGAGAGTCTTTGGCCGGTATACACCGATACTTTCTGTTTGGATCTTGTGTTTTTGTTCTACAGGTACCCATTAGCATGATTAGGAGCCAACTACTCACTGACGATTTTCGTGCATCATCAATAATATTAATAATGGACAACTAAGAAGTTTTGAGTAAATGAATGAATAATTGAGTGGGGATATGAGTTGAGTAAGAAGTTTTCAATATCAGATACATATGAACAATTTAAGCAGTTTAAAAAAGAGTATGCTTGGATAAATTTTTCTCACCAGTTTGCATTGCATTTATTCTTCACAGTTAATTTCTTTATTTTTTTTTATGAGAGATTTTCGACCTATGGTTTTCGCTCTTGATGACTTTATCATTAAATCAAGATACTAATCGGCTTTTGATGTATGTGAGGATTGAATCTCAAATATTTTATTCAACCATCAGAAATTTTATCAATTAAATTAACTAATATTGATGAAATTACGTCCTTATTATACTTTCTATCTTATGCCTTCGTTCCCTTTACCGGTGTCAATATCATAATAGATAAATTTCAATATGCAATTATTCTATGACTAAATGCTTGATAATTGATATGGTTAAAACTCTCTTAAAAAAAATTGGTGTCTTTTCAGGATTGGAAATTATAATAAATGAATGTATTGCTTAAGGATCTTCAAGCTTATTCGCTGTCTTATAGACAAAATGCCTTTTTTGCAACATTTATTGCATGTAAGTACTAAGACATTAATGCAATAGAGAATGCTGCCATGCAATTATGATTCGTTGTACATATATATATTTTTATTGGATAAGACTTAGGTATAGTACTTAGATGCTAATTCTTGAATTCTTTTTTTAAAATTTTGTTATGTGAATTTTTTCTCATAAAATTGAAGTATGTTTTTTAGTTAAGTAGCTATATGACTCAATTTTAAATAAAAAATTTTAAAAATAATACCTAAAATATTGTACTTAAATTTTGTCTATGGTCAGAACGTTTTCTTGGAGTATATGCTAGCTAGGTTTTTTATTTTGTTTATTTAAAAAGAGATGCTAGCGGTCACTCAACCGAGATGCTAGGTACGAACCTTTTTTTTTTTTTTTTCCTTTATATATATATATAACTTAAAAGTATATCGTTTAAATTTTTTAAGAGAGTTTCAACTTATAATGTCGGTTTTTTATGATATTTTTTATTATTAGACTAAGACATCAATTAATTTTTAGTGTAGGCAGAAATTGAACCATAAATGTTTTATTCAAACCATTAAAAACTTTACCAATTAATCTAACAAGAACCAACGTCCTTTAAGTTTTTTATCATGCATTTCTTTTTTTCTTTTTCTTTTTTTCTTTTTTTCTTTCCTTTTAAGTTAACTTTGTAGAATAGCTCAACTTTGGACTTTTTCCCGTCATAAAATTGAAGACTCTTTTATTAATCTTGCAATTTCTAAACTTTAATTTTACGAATCAAATGGTTTAAATATTTGTTTTGTTTCAAAACTAGGTTTCATTTTATTTTATTTTTTTATCAAAATCCAAACTAGGTTATATATTTAATATTATATTACTAAATTTAATAACAAGTACGCGCCTTATAGTTTTTCATAAAAATTGTATATGTTTTGTAATTACTTGCATCATTATTAAAATAGTAACATTAGCCAATGTCAATAGAAGCACCGTACGTGTTGAATATATCCTAGAAATTGAAAGAGTAAATTGAGAAAAAGATTGATTAAATTGACAGCAACCAAAAAAACAAAAGTAATCGAATGAATGTAGCTTGAACTTTTTAGTTCATTGGCCATTTTCCCTATTCGAGGTGGAACTTGATCTTGCTTGCTCACCTTCCATTCCCCTTTCCAATTCATTGGCAAATTGGGGCCTAAATTAATATCCTTTCATTCGGCATGTCAAAAAAAGACAAAATTTAAGTAAAATACTTTAATTATTGTTTCTTAGGTTCCTCATTTAAGATTAAGTCATATGACTACTTAAATAAAAAAATACACTTTCATTTTATAAGAAAAAACCCACATGGCAGAATTTTAAAATGAAAACTTATAAGAAACAGCACCTAAGTACTATACTTAAGCCTTGCCTATTGTAAAATATAACTTGATACTTAAGACAGCTAATAAATGCTAAATGTTCCACTAATAATATTAAATATTTGGCCTAACAAGCTCAACTTTTTGGACTTTTTCCCTCATAAAATTGAAGACTTTGTGATTGATGGTGAAATTTTTCTAAACTTTTTACAAATCAAATGGTTTAAATCTTTGCTTTGCATCCAAACTAGGTTTTATTATTATTTTTATACATGTCAAAACTAGGTTTTAAATTTAATCTTATGTTACTGAATTTAATTACAAGCACGCGCCTTGTACTTTTTCATAAAAATTGTATTTTTTTTAAATTAATTGTGCTTGTCACATCACTATTAATTAGTATTAACAAATTAACATTAGGCGATGTTAATAAAAGAACCGCGTTGAATAATGAATATAACCTAGAAATTGAGGGAGTCAATTGAGAAAAAGATAGATCAAATTGACAGCGAAAAGAAGAAGCAAAAGTAATGAATAAATTTAGTTTGAACTTTTAAGTTTTAACTCCAACTTACTGGACTCGTTTTGTACCATTGATATATATGGGTCCCTGGGTTGGACTTTAAAGTTGGAAATCATAATTATTATTAGGAACACGGAATTTCGTCATAGAAAGGGTCTAGTCCAAATTTCGAAATGGCCAACACAATTTCCCTCAAGAAAATTCCCACACAACTTGCAAGTGATCCATTTCTCCAAGAAAGCTATCATGAGTCATGACGGCTTTATTAAAATACGGCGTGACAAGCCAGTCCTATTATCGCAAAATATCATGAAACCCTCGAATTAATGAGGCCTCAAACTGGGCTGTCATAAGAAGAAGTCACTCTAGCCAATATTATCCTTGAAATTGCTATTTTTTAGTCAAAAACACGTATCTAGGAGTAATGACCAAGTAATAACTTAGCTTAATCTAATTTCAAGTTTGATTTTGAATTAGCCAACAAGTTTTCCAACATCTCACACTTATAAATACCCCAAGTTATCAATCTTTTCATCAGACCAAAGAAACCAAAGCCACATATCAAAACCAAACCTATTGCGCTCTTTGCTATACTTCCACCAAAGTCCAATCTCATTCTTTAGTTCTCTCAAGTCTCAATCTTTCTTCTAAAAAAAAAAAGTCTCAATCTTGGTTTTTCTTTGTTCCTCTCAATTTTGTTTTTTAAACCAAAAAAGTAGTGTTCATGGATAACCATGCACCATGGGGACAACCTTATGAACAAGAAACATATCCAATTTGGTATCCATCGGATGAGAGAATGACCAATTATCCTACAAACAACATGCCATCAAGCTCTTGGAATCAACCAATTTTCGGCACGATTGATGATATGTCAATATTTGAAAGTGGTTTGTATCGGCAACAATATGATTATTATGGTGACAACATGTATATGGGTGCTAATAACTACTACGGATTTGAACCGGAGCCAGAGAAACCAGTTGATCCAAGGTTGTTGTCATTGTTAAAATTCTCTAGGGAGCTCTATGTTCGAAGAAAGGAATTATGCAAGAAAAGCTTTCCGAAACTTCATGATGAATTTGTAGAGTTGTCTAAGAAATGTGGTGGTGTTGTGCCTCAAGTACAAATACCTCATCTACAAGTGAATAGAAGGAGATCAACTCCAACCTTGCAAAGAAGTTTGAGCGTTGGCTCGCCAAGAACACCATCCAGTAGAGGAGGAGAATCGGATTTGAGGCTTGACCGGTTTAAGATACGTACTCTAAACGTAGACGGCGGTGCCGGTGGCGTCGGCGGCGGCGGCGGCAGCGGCAGCGGCGGCATTGTTGTTCAAGGTGGTCAAGGGGATACTACCAATCCCGGTGGCTCTAAGCCCAAGTAAACCTTTGGACGGACGTGGAAAAACGTAAATATAGTATGCAAAACCTTAAAAAATTTACGTGGAATTTTTTTTTTTTTTTTTTTCTATTTTGTTTCTCGATAACTATTAGAAAGAATATTCTTTGTTCCAGGGGAATATATTTAGCCTGGTATTTTTTCACAAAAAATAAAACACAAGGGATGAGGCCTGTATTTTCATCATTATTGTTTTATTATTTTTTTGAAGCTGTATTTTCATTATAATAAATTCCCAGGGCTTTCTCCCAATTGTTAATTTGCATGTAAAGTTTAATTACGCTGAAGGGTTACTGTAATGGTGAGGAGCTATCTTTTTGTTCATCTATCAGTAATACTCGATCGATTTTCCCTTTTGATCATAAAATCTGATAGATTTTGAGTTGATTAACTGTGGCAATTCGCTTTAGCAAAGTGTAATTGATTTTACCCTCGCATTACACTTTGTTGTTACTCGAGAATTACACTTTGTTGTTACTCAAGATTTTTGTGGAGATTATTATTTGTGGTAATTGTAGATTGGTGCCTAAAGTCATATGGTGTTACGCAGTTACTCAGTCTAATAAAAATTTTCATGACCCATAGAAAGGCGAAAATGGGCTTTTATCCATTTCTCACAAACTTTTCGGCAAAATATCTCATATTTAAAACTAATTAGGAAAATGCCACTGTTTTGAAATTTAATTTTCTAAAAATCAAGTTTCAAATGTATAACTCGATTTTTGAAACATCGAGTTATAGAGAATGTGAACTTAGAAATTTCTTTTTTTCTAGAACTCAAGTTCACGGAACTCAAATTCCACACTTCCACGTGAATTTTTTCAAGGAACTCAAGTTTCATGAACTCGAGTTCCCGATTTTTTTTTTTTTTTTTAATTTTCAGTAAGCTATAACTTTATTGTCCTCCAAAACAAAGGCATTTCCTTAAATAGTTTCAGAAATTGGGCAAAATGCTAAATATTAAAAAAAAAAAAAAAAAAAAAAGAGAGAGAGAAGGGACAAAAGCTCATTTCCAACAACACCCCCCCCCCCCCCCCCCCCCCCCAAAAAAAAGGAAATGGTTAGGCACATTTGATGGCCAGTATAGGCTTCCTTGCCACTTTGGAAGTGCATTCATTTTCTACGAAAGTGCCAATACAAGGCATCACCAAAGTACACCATATATCATTTCTTACATCTACATTGTTTTTGGGACCCTTAGCTTGATGAGGAATATTTATTTTTGCTCCAAATACATTTCCATAAACTTTTTTTTCTTGGTAAAACCAATTTTTGTTTTTCAGCATAAGATAATTAGTTATTAGGTAATACGTACGAGTAATGATTTTAGATCTGTTAAGGTAGATTTATGATTCTATGAAGTAAAACTCTTCTATGGCAAATTTATACGAGCGAAAAGAATTGGTTCTAAACTGTTTTTCCAACTAGGGTAGGGATATTTACTAAGCGTGCATATGGCAAAAATTATTTTTGCTAACTTACTTTACTATTCAGCTTATTTTTGCTACTATCTATAAATCTCACTACACTTTTTGGTACTATTTATGGGTTCTACTGCACTATTTCAACTAACTTTTATCTTTATTTACAGTGCTTTCAACAAAAAATTTTCAATTTCAGTTAAATAAGCAGACCTCAAATAAACACTAATTACATAAACTTTTTCTTTTTTAGCTAGCAGTATTCCAAAATTAAAATAAAAATCTATTCCTGTTAAGTAAAATGGAATCCCGGTTCATTTTTGTAAAGGCCCAACCCATGTTAGTCTTTTAACATCTCTGGATATGATCTTTCCATTGCCTTTTTCTATTGAAACTACCTTTCCCACGTCACTCATATCAAGCCAATTTAGTTTGGCATACTCTAGAAGTTTTAGCTTTTCCGTTCCCATTTTCCATGTGTTTCACACAACCAAATTCTCCTACTTCTATATTCTGCTGATTTTTTTTTTTCTTGAATCAAATTCTCCAAAACTTTTCAATAGGAAACTAAAGTGAGCTTTGTCCACAACAAAGTATGATCGATTTAACAGGTCAAGATAAAAACTCTAGTCATTAATGTGAATAAACAAACAAGATAAGTGTATGTGAGAATACAAAGTTACAAACTAAAAACATCCCTTACCAGTTGATGTACAATATAAAAAGATGTGAAATTCACACATTTAAGCCTCAAAACATGTCTATGAGCTTTTATTTATCTATTTAAAATTTTGATGGCTATTTTTCCAAGAATTGGATGCCAATAAGCAAATCCAATTAAAACCTTTGTTTCTTAGTTTATTACTTGTACTAGTTTAATGTTTTTTTTTAAACACCGAGACGTGAAAGCCATGCTGTCACACCATACATATTTTCAATCTGAGGGAGTTCCTTCTGAGTCCTAAAATGCAAGCGACCCAAATATTCAAGATAGGAATTTCTATTACGACACGATGATAGCATTGTGAAATAATAAGACAGGCCTATCACAGCTACAAGATTATGAAGTTGACCAATTTTAATTTTCAACTTATCCAAAACTTGCTCTATAATTGGGCTATCATTATTCATTAAGCTGTAGCTCCAGCTGGAATAGTCCAGAAAATATAAGAAAGTCGGTCGATAATGCCTAACTTAATTGAAAATGAACAAGTCATGGTTAATTTGGCAATTGTTAATTAATTATTCAAACATGTTATATACTTATATGCTTATTTAATATTCTATCTTCAACATCTATACAAGGCCAAATCTAAACACCAAACCAATTTATAAACTATTATTCATCGCCATCTACCAACCCTAAGCTACCTCAATCTTATTTTTTCAATTTTCTCATCCATCTGATCAACAACATCTTCTCCATGGGTAACCATCTAAACAAGAACGATGTATCCAAGGTTGATCGCGATCACACGCTGCAGCCGGAGTCTCAAGCACCGGAAAAACACGAATACAAGAATCCAACCGATGAACAAATGGCTATTCCATCAAACACTTCTCCAATTTCAGGCCTTGACATTGATGCATCACAACTAAAAAGAAGTATGCTTCACAAAAATGATGGCGACATGTGTGACAATTGTTATGCAATTCATAAGAAGGCAGCAGGGAAAGCAGTTGATCCAAGGTTGCTGACCCTACTAGAATTTTCCAGGCAACTCTACGTTCGAAAGCAAGAAGTGTTCAAGAAAAGTTTTCCTGAGCTTCATGGTGAGTTTGATGAGTTGTTTAAGAAGCATGGTGCAAAGTTATCGCAAGTCAAATCAGGCCGAATGAAAATTCATACTGTGCAAAGGAGTTCGAGCGTTGGATCCTCACGTGAGATTTCGCAGAATGATTTGAAACGTGAGAGGTTCAAGATAAAGACTATAGATTTAGGTGGCGATGTTAAACAAGGTCAAGGTGATAATGGCAATGGTGGTCAGGATGATCAAACTAAAACTAAGGGAGGTGGTTCCAAATGAGGTAATTCTAATGAAGGTTCAATGTAGTAATGGGTTCTAAGGAGAATTTTTAACAATTTGGCAGAATATTCTTTGCTTCATTGGATTTTTCTACATAGCAGTTACTTGTTGCTAAAGGGGAATTCAAGCTCTAGATCCTTCAGAGAGAATTTCATCAGTATAATCTTCCACTTTGCTGTTCAGGTAGATGTGGAACCAAAGTTTAAGTTACAAACTAGATTTGAAATGAAGGTTATAACTAGTATATCATTGTGGTTATTTGGTTGTACAGAGTACGAGTATTGGTTATTTACTTGGTTTGAATTATTTTTGTTACGATTTGAGTGTTGGCATACTTTGTGTCAAATTTTTATGTACTTTCATGTAATCGCAGATGGAGAAAAAAAAAATCCATTTAACTGTACACTTGTGGGTTGCTTTGTATTTGTGATAAGAGATTGATTTTTGGAAGTGGGTTGTTTAAAAAATCTCAAACGAGCAACATGGAGCTGTCAAGTGTAGTTGTCAGGCAAGTTGCATATTTTGGAAAACGATTCGTAAAAAGTCTTGCTGACTTTCGATAGACATCTCAATCGAGAGACATCATCAAAATCTGAGAAAGCTCTGTTTTTCACTTCCCTATTGCACTTATCCAATTAGCCCTCTCATATATCTCATATTTCATAATTTTACACACCCAATTCTAAAATTGGAGAGAGAGAGAGATAGCTACCCATTTTCCTTTGGAAAAAAAAACTTTTTGTAGTCTATTCCTACACAATTGCCAAATCCTTAGAGAGCAAACCCAAGCCATACACTCTTAGATACCTTAGTGATTTTACTGAAGTTTGGTGTTGGGAATTGATGGGGCTATCCAAAATCTTCAAGAGACCTTGAAGTGGCCATTGAATCTTGGTCTTGCGGTTGGGGGCTCAACTTGTAGAACCAAAAGTTAATAATAAGGAGAAAGGGGATTGGTGAAATCGATTGGTAACATGAGCTAGCGGAGAGCTCGAATACATCTACGTTACTTAAGCTGGATTGGCTGGTGCTATAAGCCCCAAGGAGTATTATAACTATTGTGGGTTTTGTGGACGTAAACACTTTGTGAGGTTTGGGTGCTTGTGATTGTTTGGTATTTGTTATTGTGTTTGTGAAGCTATGCATATATGGACTTAATTTTGTAATTAGCTTAATAGTGGTATTCTCTCTTTAAGAAAAATAATAATAAAAAAGCTTAAAAGTGGTATTACCATAATTGGGAGCCTAACAAGAAATAAAGATCTTAATGAAAAAACCTTGCTCTGTGTTATCTGATGCCAATGAAACATCCGTCGATTTTAATGCAACATTGCCCAAAATTCATTAAGCTTTATGACTTGGGCTCATGGCCCATGACCCATGTCATTCCTTCTCTTTACGGATTGAACTCATGACCCCTAATTATTTCACATATTGGGCTTATGACATATTGGGCTTATGACCTATATATTTTCCTCAAGGAATTAGGGTTTATGACTCATTTAATTTATGTTATCTATTTATAATGGGCTATCCCAACAGGCCCACAAGCCCCTATTTACACAAAAATGGGTTTTAAGAGAAAAATGTCCAACTATAATCCAATATTTATTTGGGCTAGTAGACCACATGATCATGAAGTCCACAATATTGGGCTACTGGACTACATGATCTGTGTGAACATATGTAGTTTTTTTTTTTTTTTTTTTTTGGAAAGGGTGTGAACATATGTAGTTGAGTACGAACCATGTTAATCCCTGAACATCACTTGTACTCTAGGGTCAACGAAATTATGGAGTATCTAAAACTAATGGAGGCACTATAGTTAATATGTGCATGAATAGAATTTATATGTGATATGGTCAATTTAGAATTAAGAACTAAATTTTCCACCTAAGATGATTTAGGATAAGAACTAAATTTTCCACGTAAGCATTTTGATCCATTTTCTTTTTCTTTAAATCAATTATGGAAAATAGAACACCTCTTTCTAACCGGTTTAATAGATATTTAAAATAAATATAATTCTTACAATCTTATCTAATGCCCACTTTGCTTCACCAAATATATATCCTTCTAGTCTTTTAATTTTCAAAATCATCATGCCATTCTAGTATTCCACTGCACATCACCATTACTTTTCTATAATTCTAATCATCACCATCACCATCACCATCACCATCACCATTACTATTTATGTGACTGTGATTGTGATTGTGATTGTGGTTGTGATTGTGTATTCATGATACCGTACTCTTAATTTCACAATGAATATTCCTTTGGGAAATGACATTTCCCAAACTAATCACAAGCTGAGCGAGAGAACTTAGAATTGACTATCGAGTTTTAACGCCACAGAAATTGGCAGTAATAAGGCTATAAGTTGGATGGCTAAGTTGAAGCATCAATCACTCTCCCATAACAATTGGGTTCTTTCTTTTCTTGTCGGATGGAAAGTTTCAATCATATTCTCCCCATAATTAAATTTGGTTCTTTCTTTTCATATCATTTTTCCCTTCCAACATAGTGATTTCGTGTGGCTCTTGATGACTGGTCTAGAAGAACTTTTTATGTGTACTATATTTTGTTTTCGCCACATACAACATATAAGATTCCAGATGTCTTGGATGCTGTGTGTCCTTTCCATACCCATTTCCCTTGAGATATTTATATTTTGCCCCATCACTTTTTGAAGGAAATAACATGTTCGCATTCAGAATTTTTTAAGGAAAAATCTCCATTGTAATAAAACCTTTTTGGGTCAAAAAAATATTATATTTGTAAAGACTTCTAATGTTTCTTATAAAAAAACTTAAAAGCAGCCAATTCAAAGAAGAATAATATGTACTTGGGGGGATCTCTATGCCATATTGCCACTCCTCCAGAGTTCAATATCCCTTTAAAAAAATAAGCGTGCGAAGGGGTTTGGCACTTTGGCTGTACTAGTAGTGGATGAGCTATCAAAATGACATGGAAAGAACACAGTGGACCATAGTTATTTTCTCTGCATTATCTACAAAGAAAAATCTGCAATTTTATATACATTCTTTCATGGTAGTGCAAGGTTACCACTTCAAAAGCAACTTGCTTGATGTCTTGGTCTAAAGGAGATAGAAGAGTGCAGAAAGGTGCTAAGCCTATCCATTAGTTTCACCCACCATCTAAATATCTCTCTATATTCCATATCTTTCTTTGTATGTTTGTGCTTGTTTCTCAAAAATTTAGGGTCTATTTAGGATTCACTTATTTTGTTGAAATTGAAAACTTTTTGCTGAAATTACAATATGATGATGCCAAAAATTATCAGTTGGGTCATTTGTCCAACCCAGAGCTTTGGACGATCTCATATCGTCTAGGCGAATTGGTAGGACCTACAAAATAAACAGAGTTAATCGAAGAAACCACCAGGTTATGCCCGGTGGGGGAGCCTCCAATGCTTATGTTAGGGACATTATTAATGTAATTGGCTAATCCTTTGACAAAATGCACTTTACTTATAATTGTGCGGATCTAGGATGGTTTAAGACTTCAAGAATCATGTTGTTCAAATTAAGTATTAAAGTCATGCAAGTCTATTCAAGAAACAAGTGAAGAAGTGTTGTTCATTAAAGCTTGACAAATGTCTCAACAGAAGCCTATCTATCGAGATTTAATGTTGAAGCTCAACAAAAGCTCGACACAGGCTATATCCATCGTGAATTATGAAATTAGAATTTCCAAATCTGATTACATGTATATCAAAATGTATTTGTGTAAGTTTTCTTTTCTCACAACCTTAGACATATATAAGGATTATTTTAAGGGTCGTCTTAAGGCTGTTGCAATTGTTGTTACATGCATATTGTGACTGGAGATAAAAATTGTCCTAGTTCATCTTTCTCTCTCTAAAAGCTACTGTGTTTTTGTGCCAAGAGTTTTGTAACCAAGAAGCTTCCTAATCTTCATGTTGTTGAATTGAAGAATTTTGCAGCCAACATCTTCCTCAAGTTGGTGTGTTAGTCACGTACTGAGATCCGTGCATCATTGGTTAGTCATGTATTAGGATTCGTGCATTGAAATGAGAAATTGCCGCTACATTGCAAGTCCAATTGGGTACTGGGGTAAGGGTTCAACTATAGGTTGGTATTAGGTACTACGATTCCTTTTACTTATAACCGCTTGTTTTTACTACGATTCCTTTTACTTATAACCGCTTGTTTTTATAATAGTGGATTTTCGAGAATGGCAACCTTAAATTCATCTAGTGAGGTTTTGCCTCGGTGGTTTCCCTCATTCGTAAATAAATCACCTATGTCAAATTTATTTTTCGCTGCATTTAACTTAGTTGGTGATTTGTTCGTACTACCACGCTTTTGCATGTTAAATTGACTTAATTAATTAAATTCGATAATTAATTAATTAATTAATTTGCCAAAGGAGTCAATACATTTTTGGCCTATTAGCTTAAGTTAGAGTTTGCTCATATATTTTTGATATAGAAAGTGTTTTTGTAGTACTTTATAGTAGTTTTTTGATGTACCTAGGTAAATGGATAGATTGTTCCTTTTTGTAGCTAACTTAGGTAGCTATTGTGCTCATAAATGTCTTCATAATTACAGATAATTATTTCTCTGTGCATAACGGTCTCTGACTTAATGGGTGTTTAAGGTCGATAAGTAACGGTTATCATTAACTAGACTTTATTGCCCTTATAATGTAACAGAGGATTGGGTTCATCATCTTTAATGATCAACGGTTACAGAACCTGTTGAAGTGTTCTTCCATCTCACCAGTATTAATGCTCATTTACTGTTGTTTGGGTCTATATCATCAATTGCCCCCTCATTCCAAAATTGTTCATCTAGAAGGAGACAATTTGTAGGAATGAATTATTTTCGTCCATGTCATTTCGGATTCCGTTCTTGTCACATTTATGAGGCACGACTATTTTGGTCAAATTCTTGCCACATGTCACGTTCTAATTGGTTGTTTGTGCATTGGGACTATATGATCTTCTTGCGTTCGGATTTTTTGTCTACCCCTTCTTTAAATCTCTATCTCTTTCTCTTTCCTTTTTCATTCCATTTGATTTTTAACTCCGAGCACTCTACTCCTTGATTTCCAGGTGAGTCTCTTCTCAATTCTTAATGGTTGATTACTCTTTTGTTTGGCTTGATTCTCCTTCAATTTCCTTTTGCTTTACTCAATTGTGCTTCTTTCTTCAAACCTTTGATAGGAAAATTCCTCAAGTGGGTGCGTGTGTTACATGAGAAACTCCTTTGAGGGAGTTTTTACTGTCGTTGTACCCCTTAGTTCATTTTTCAGTAGGTTTTGCTCAATCGTTGGAACGAAGATTAATGTTTGGGGATAGGATTGTCAATAAATATCAGTTTCCTCCTTTGATTGAAATTAGGTTTCCTAAGTTGGACAAAAGGTCTTGTACCTTTTTTCCCAGGGAGGTATGCTTTTATGAAGCATTCTTTCAGTGTGGGTTGCATTTTCCCATCCACCCATTTTGTAGGGAGGTTCTTTCCCGTTTAAAAATTACTTGGGGACAACTCGTTCCGAATGCCTAGAGGACGATGGTATGTTGTATGGTGATTTGGTTGACAATGAATGATGAGGATTTCATTAAGGTAGACGAATTTTTCTATTTCTATTGTTTGATGGAATCGAAGCTAAAAGGTTATTGGGAGTTTAGGCCTTGGGATAAGAAGCAAAAAATTATTTTGGATTCTCCTTTTTCCCACCGTGATTGGAAACAACATTTTTTCTTCGTTTCGGGTGAAGGTTGGGAATTTCTTCCAAACAAAAATCTAGAAGAATCTCCAAAGTTTCTTCATCAATGGGGAACCCCAGTGTCTTGTGCATCTTTTTCATGCTTCCTTCCTTTCTTTCTTTTGTGTGGTGCTTGTAACAAATTTGCTATATGTTTTCTTCCAGTCAAAACCCGCCCTCATTTGAAAAGTTGCTATAAAGATCTTCTAAAGAGAGTTTGAGAATACATGGGTGAAGTGAAGGATTTTAACGACTTAACTAGCCCCGAAAGTTTATCTCTTCACTTTCTAGGTCCAGAACCTATTGGTGGTGTTTTGAAATGTGTTGAGTCGAACAAGAGAAGTTAGTTCTTTTTCCTTCTTTTTCTTTTCTCTCTTTTGCTTTTGAGTGCATATATGACGTTTGTTTTACCGTCTTTCGTCATGTAGGGATAACTACCAGATTTAACAGCGCTAGATACGTAGAGTTAAAAAAGGAAAGTGAGGAAACCCAGCCTAGAAGTGTACTTAAAAGGCATCATTTGAAGAAGGGGGGTGACCCAAATAAATCTTTATCTTCCCCCATTGTTCCAAAGGTTCCTGAAACTCTCCTGCCTTCTCCAATAGTTTCTATTGAAGAACTCTCTCCTCCCATTTGTTCTTTTAAGGGTAAGGATAAGGGGAAGTTTGTTTCTATTTTTTGGGACGATCCCAGATAGTTCGTGGCTAGGGCTCATGATGTAATTTCGAAGAACAAACTGAAACACCTATCATCTTTTGAGTTTCATGACCTAGTCACTCAGCATCTTTACAAGAGTGTCTAGGTGCGTTTAGATGTAGTCTTCTGTGTATTTGTATCTTCCTTCTCTTCCTTTTTTTTTTTTTTTTTTTTTAACATCTCTTTCCTCCAGATCTTGGCTGAGTCTATGCATTTGACGAGCAAATATTTCTACATAGAGGAGAAATTAACTTTTGTGCAGGCTCAAATCGAGAACCTTGCTACTGAGAACACTTCCTTAAAAGAGAGTGTGAAGAAGGTGAGTAGAAAAGGCTGTGAAGAATTTTAAGGCATCTAAAGAGTATTTGGATAGGCTCATGGTTGAGTATGCTGACGGTTTTGAGCTTCTTCAAAAGTACCTCATCAAACATCATCCTGGTTTGAATTTCTCCTCGCTGGATATAGAGGAGATTGAAAAGGAGATGCTGACCATGGAGGTCGAAGCTTACAACATAGTTGTTGAAGATGCCACGGTGGACGCTGCTGAGAATGTCGCCCTTGTCATTGACAATATTAATCTAGAATAGAAACATTTGTTCCTTTATTTCTCAGGCTCGTATGTTTTAAGCAAAGATAATATTTCTTTTTTAGGCCTGTATGTTTTGGGCATAAGACAATATTGTTGCCTTCTTTAAGACTTTGTCATCAACTAGATGTTCTCTGCTTTTTTCTTGCTTGAACCTTGCGAATTTGTGGTAATATATCTGCTTCGTCTGTAATTTCTATGTCCTTGGGACAATACTTTTGTTGAAAGTCCTATGTTGGATGATCAAGCGTATTCGTTGGACAATGACAATACTTTTGTGGAAAGTCCTGTGTTAGACAATGACTGTCCTTTTGTTTTGTGATTGCTGCACGAAGTGATGCAATTTGTCTTTTTTTTGCGATTGCTGCATGTGGCAGGGCAATTCGTCTTTCGTTTGCGATTTCTACACGTAGCAAGAAAATTCAACTTTTGTTTGCAATTGCTACACGAAACAAGCTAATTCGTCTTTTGTTTGCGATTGCTACATGAAGTGACGCAATTGTTTGCAATTGCTACACGAAGCAGGGCAATTCATCTTTTGTTTGCAATTGCTATATGAAGCGACGCAATTTGTCTTTTGTTTGCAATTGCTGCACGTAGCAAGGCAATTCATCTTTTTGTTTGCAATTGTTGCACGTAGTAGGACAATTCATCTTTTATTTGCAATTGCTGAACATAGCAGGAAATTCATCTTTTATTTGCGATTGCTGCACTTAGCAAGGCAATTCACCTTTTGTTGGCATGAAAGTTGTGTGTCACTGGATGATCAATACAACTTTTGATGGAGGAATCCTAGGATCACTTCATTTTTTGAAATAGAATTCTCAGGGTCTTTTACCAGAAAGAGACCTTTATTCTGTAATGAATTGCAAAAAAGGATGATATAAAAAATATAAGAAGAACAGGAAAGCACTTACTAGTAGTATTTTCTTGGATGCTTAACCTTCCATGGACGAGGTAGATTCATCCCATCCATGTTTGTTAGGTGACACTTCCTTTTTGTGTGTAGTTTTTGGCTTTGTAGCTTTAAGGCCTCCTTGATGTTTTATTTTTTTGGACCTTCTTGAGGCCATGTTGCTATTGGCCCAAGAATGGGGCAACATCGTTGCCATATTTTGTTCCTACTACTAGAAGATGTAGATATCCAGAGGGTTGCCCTCATTCAAACATGAAAGGTGTATTCTCTGTTGGATGATGACCAAAAGAATGGTCTGTCATGGTTTGTACCTGTATTTTTTCTTCCACTGGGCTTGATCTTAGTCACAAATGGAAATCTTCATAAAATTTCAAGCCTAATTTATTAGATTGATTTCCAAACTCTTATAAAGCAATATCAATGATTATACATGGATAGAGATGAGGTGGCATAATACTATCATGTCACATACCTTTGATCTTCTTCTTGGCAAGCTCTTCTTAACAAGTTCTCATTCATAATTGTGAGAGACCGAGAAATTGCCTCTCAAAAAAGAGAGATTTTTGGAGTGCTTTTTAGGGCACCTCTCTTTTTGGGTAAGTGGTGTGGAGTCGCCACTTATTTTTTATGTACAAAAAATAAGAAAAACTAAATACAAAATACATGACTAAATTGCTTCATTTCATTGATTAAATAAAAAAAATACAAATTTGAAAATTTGAACTGTACACGGCTTTGGGTCCTAATTACAATATACCAAATATACATGGCTTTTTGTCCTAGTTACAATCTACCCAAAATAAAAACAAAGATAAAGCTAGATCTACTTAATTAATAATCTAAATACGGAGGCTAGGTTATGAAATGGGAAGATGTTAGGCACGCATTCCGCCCAAACAGAGTCTGGTCTTCTAAACTCTTGTGACCAATGTACCATTTTATGCATGACATGAATGATATGTTGAACATGTGAAAGATAAACATAAAATCACAAATTTATTTATGAATGAAATCTTTTCTTCTGAAAAGAATCAGATCTGCTTTAGGTGGTGAAAAAAAAAAGGATTTTTATTTGAAAAATATCAAATTTTTTTTGTAGTATATAAAAAAAGTGGTTTTTGGAGATGAAAATTCAAATAGGTTTTGTGATGATAAAAAAATGATATTTTTTTATAGAAAAAAAAAATGATATTTTTTTGACATTTTTTTATGTTGTATACAAATGAAAAAGATATCTGAGAAGAGAGTTTCACTCATAATTTAAATTTATGCAACAAACACAAACATAATAAGGTTTTATCTTTTCCTTTATTTTAAAGATCTACATATATTAAAAATTCAGATTTGTATCTTGAGAAATATACAAATCAGTTTTTATTTGAAAAAAATTTTAAACCTGCATCTAAGGAAGATGCGGATTCCTTTTTATTTTGAAGAATAATTCAGATCTACATCTACGAAAGATGCAGATCTGTTTTATTTTAAGAAAAATTCAGATCTGCATCTAAGAAAGATGCAGATCCGTTTTATTTTAAGAAAAAAAAAGGTTAATTACATGCAGATCTTTAAAATTAATAAACAAATTATATCAACAATAAAGAAATCAACAACATATTTTCATGAACTAATTTGATCGTGTTAAAATATGAATATCTAAAACAATTAAACATGCATTGTCTTGATAAAAAAAGCATAAAAGCAAAAGGGTTTGAGAACAACCTCTTGCATGAACACACTTTGTTCTTGAAAGGATGTTTTAGGGTTTAAAAAATTTTTTTCAATTCTCTTTGAAACCTAAAAACCCTAATTTGAGCAGCAACACTCAAAAAATGGATCAAAAAATATGGATGATTTAAGAGCCTAAAATGTATATCTCTCAGAGCGTAGCAAAAAGGTGCTGAATTATAAGGTTCAGCCTCTATTTATAGAGGTTAGAGGACTCTAAAAAATAGGCACGGGCGATTAAGATTTGAATTTGGACGCATCCTTTTGCGAAAAGGTCGAAAATGGTATGCCTTATCGTCACCTGAAAGCCGTTAGGCCAAAGCCCAACAAAGGAAAATTCGGCCCTTTTAGAGTGCCGAATTGGCCTTTGGACTCCAAACACTTTTTCGTGTTCAGGTGCCATTTAGACTCCTTTTCTAGGGTTTTTTGGCCAGTCCTTATACCTAGACGCGTTTTCATCATCCGTTTATGATTTTTCATCTCTTTTTGGATAATTCAGACTATATAAGAGTAATTATCTTGTAGATAAATACTCTAAAATAAATCTTAATAAGGTTTAGATTATCCACAATTTTAGTGTTACCCAATCACCCTTTTTATTCCTATGCATGCAATCCTATTTTAAACACTAATTATCAACCAATCACAAAATTACTTAATTAATCTTAATGGTTTAACCAATCAGAACTAATTTAAACTAATCATGTGTGGTCGACCCTAACTAGACACCATGCATGTTGACCATGCAAACTTAATCATACGATATCTTTCGATCCGATGGTCCGATTTGAAAACTAGAAACACCGTTGCCACCGTTAGAATCTCAAAATCATTTTCATGATATGTAATGAATGACACGATGTATGTAATGCAAAAACAAAATGACGTATGTAATGTAAGAACAAATTGATGCATGTGATGTAATTATGATTTTTGGGGTACATGGATGGTCATTCGAGTCATTCTCCTTGATTAAATCATAGGTCCAAAATTAAGTGTCTACAATAATCATGCGGATTTAATAATATATGTACAATAGCTAGTCTAGTTGTAGTACTATAATGAACTCTTGCTACAAAAAGTTTTAGATTTGGAGCAACATTGCCTAGCATAAAAAGCCAACCAAGTAACTTCTGGTTTTAATTTCTAAACTTGGGGTTTTTAAATTTAGGAAAAGCAATAAGGTTTGACTCCACCTCTTTAATGTCCAAAATTATGAGATAAATTTCTGTTTCATTTTCCCTTTATACTCAAAATTAATATCTTTAAATTTGGCAGAAAAACAAAGGTAGAGAGTTTTTACCTTAGGCAGTTCTCAACAACAATGTTTAAATGTTGCAAAAACTATAAATTCATAACCTTAACTGACAATCATAACATAAACATTACATCGTACGGTGCATGAGCATATAGAAACTTATGCAGCATATAGAAACTTATGCAGCATGTTCCCTTTTTTTTTAGCAAGATGCATTAGAAAAGAACAATGGTGATATGAAAATCCATAATGCGTGCATATCAACTAGGATGTTATGCTATGATTATATTGGGAAATGTAACAAAACATTTTTTGGTGGCCATAAATAGGATATAAAGGCCATAAAATCTGGCTCTAATAGGAATATTATAGAGGAAATGGTGAGTCTCTGTATTGACTAATCCTTTTTATTTACCATACATATTATATATCTATGTAGTGTTTTTTTTTTTTAACCATGTGTAGGCTGTAACATTAAAGCCTCACAGCTGTTCAAATCCGACTTTAACACCCAAAATTGGAATCTTAAACTCATCAATCAAGGCTATTTTAAAACTAGTATATAATTGGATATGTTTTCTGAAATATCTCCAGACTGTATACCTATGTTTCCTAAAATATCTCCAGACTATATACCTCAAATTGATTACCACATGACATTTTCCATCAATGCTTTACGCGGAACTTGGGAATTATAATTGATGATGCCTGAAATCATCACTATGTTATTCGTCCAATGGATCCAACGTCTTCTTTGTGTGCCTACAAAACAAAAGCGAGATTTTGGTGGAGAAAACACTAGTGGGGCTTTTTTTTTTTTTTTCATTTGTTTAATTCCTTTTATAGGAGCTGGACCTGGTAATAAGCTTTCATTACATCATTAATTGGGATTTATTGTCTTTATAGCGCATCAGGTGATTGAATTGGCCATCTTTAATAATCATTGGTTAAAAAACCTGCTGGAGGTTTCGTCAGTTACTGGTGCACATAAGTCAACATTAATGTCCATTTATTGTTGTTTGCATGAATCATTTTCATCAATAATCATTGTCTAACGTTTTGCATTCAAGGATGGAAAAGTGTTATAGTGATTTATTTTGTTAATTCTTATTTCCTTCACCTACATGTGTCATTTGAGAGTTGTTTAGTGTGAAATAAATTTAAATTCTATTCGTAAATAACAAGAGGAAAATAACTTATCTGACTTGAAGATCTGAGAAATCTAGAGATGATAAGTGCTATACTTCATCCTTGAGTATGGAGGTCATCCGTTGGACGAAGGTCATCTAGCGCTCCTTTTGATGGGACACTTGCTTCTTGATGATGACTAAAGGGATCCGTCGCCATTTGAACTTGAAAGGCGCAATCACTTCTCGACGACAACTAAAGTGATGACCTTGCATTATCTCTTGGTGTGTACTTTGTGTTTCCTTTCCTTGGACTTATAAACTTCGATTAAAACCCTTTTTTTAAGGAACACTGTGACTAGGGAAAACTCTCAAATTGGCAATTTTCCTCAACCTCTGTAGGATTCTTTTTCTTGATTTCTTCCCACGTAAGGGAAAAATGACAACCCCTGAAAGAGAATGATGAAAGGGGTTTCATGGAGGAGATCTTGCAAGTTTTGGACCGAATGACCCTTTTTTTGCAAGAAGAGCTAGATGACAAATCTCGATATCCCACAAACGGCACCAAACTAATGATGCCGAAAATCGTTAGTTGAGTCATTTATCCAACCTAGAGCTTTGTCATAGTTTTTTGACATATCTTGGTAAATGGACAGATTGTTCCTTTTATACATAACTTAGGTAGTTGTTATGCTCATAAATGTTTTCATAATTGTAGATAATTATTTTCCTGTGCGTAACAGTCTTTGCATTAATAAGAGTTTAAGATTGATAAGTAACAGTCATCATTAACTAGGCTTTATTTCCCTTGTAACGTAACAGATAATTGAGTTCAATATCTTTAATGATCAACAGTTACAGAACTTGTTGAAGTGTTCTTTCATCTCACCAATATTAATGCTCATTTATTGTTATTTGGAAGATACATTTTTCTGATTCATCATTATAAATAAAGGTAAAAGTTAACCTAAATAATAGAGTAAGACCCATAAATAATACCAAAAAGTACAGTAAGACCCATAAATAGTAGCAAAAATAAGCTAAATAGTAAAATAAGTTCTTCATTCACTTAGAAAATAGAAAAAACAAAGTTCTTCATCCACCATCTAAATCTCTCTATATTTCTTATCTTTTGTAAATTTGTGTTTGTTTCTATTTTTAAAAAAAATTACAGTCAATTTATTTTTCTTCTGATAGATCAGTAGAGTCGTTGAAAATATCACCTTCACAATTAGGGCGGTCAGTCTCTCTTCATAAATATTTGTCTCATGTTTTTATCCAAAGTGCCTCCTTATGTCATGAATATTGGCTTAAGTTGAAAATCAATGTTAAAAAAACAATTTTTTTTTTTACGGCTTATATAATCCACAATCTCTATGTGTTAAACGTCACTTTATCTCTTTGTGATCTCACAGCTAAAATTGTTTTTATTTTATATCAATTATAACATATTATTTTAATAATTATAAAAAAAATGGTGAAAAATCTTATGTCACGGCTCTCTATTTCACCACATTTAATGAAAGTTTCAAATTTCCACTATACATGTCATTGGGGGCCACGTGGGCAGAGGATTCCTCCTGTCACAATCACAAGAAGTTGGTGGATACTTAAAAAAAAAATTCTTAAGACAACTGTTAACAAAAAAAAGAAAAGAAAAAGAATAAAATAATAATAAGCAGTGTGAGCCAATGTTGCTAAGGAGATGAAGAACATGCATGTGAGTCCCATAGCGAGCGGTATTGACCCATGGATTGGTAAAGTATAGTCGTGCACAGTTTAGGAGCATTAGACAAGCATTGGGTTCATAGTGTTGATAGTATACGACACTTGACTTGGATAATGTTACATGTACAGTCTTCTTTTTTCTTTTTGAATTTATCTTCAATTATATACAGAGAGAGCCAAAAGATCAAAAAGACCACATCATGACCATCTTCCCCTCTGCCACCAAACAGCCTAGCAGGAAGGAAAGAGATGGCCCCTTTAGAGGCTTGGACATTACAATCATAGAGAGTGACACTTGAGGGAGAAATTATTGGGTAGGCATGTGAGTTTGAATGATCAAGTGAGTAAAATCGAGCATACACAAAATTAATTGGTGTTTTACGTACCCTAATGGTAAAAAGCAATCATCATATATAGAGTTAATACTATAGATTGAAATTCTATAATAATAATAATAATAATTTATTAATAACTTAGTATAAATGGTTTAAGAGTTTTGTCCTATTATCTTTTTATTCAAATTCTCCTCTACATTTTGTTTTAAGTGGGGAAATTAAAATAAAATGATTGTATATTTATGGAATAAAATGATTATATACAAACAATAGATTACTAAGCGTGGCACATCGAAACTGCACACTAAGATTCGACCAAATGTTAGTTACTTAATTTTCCACCGAGGTAGCTTGCTTCAAAATAGATGATGTTATGCTTTTTGCAACTAGTAGAACAATTAATGTTAAAATTACAATAAGAATAGATAGAATATATATTTTAGGGCGGAACCAAATAAAAAATACAATAGTAAATTGACACACATTTATCAAGTTGTATTATTATATGAACAAGTGCTAAAGTTTTATATATAAGTTTTTTTTCCCCCATAAATTATAAACACTACCATTAAATAATACCAAATTACCGACAATATCGAAAGACCCAACAACTCAATACATAATCAGCCTGACTGAACCAATGAATTGTTGATCTTGGAATCAATAATCTCATTCTTAGTTGAAACCTAGTACATATTATAAGCTCAAATCTAAGAGCAGCCTAGCACTTGAACAAAGCAGCGATATTTACCGGTGCTAGAATAATTTTTAGTTCGATAATACTGAGGTAAATTACTTTGTAGTATGTACCAATCAAAGTAAAAGGCAGTAAAGTACAGAATATTTTTTTGGAATTTTAATAGAAATTAAAGTATAGTGATTTATTGTTTTTTGGCCTTTTCTTCTTTGTTTTGTATTTACTAATTACTTTAACCTCTCCAATGTGTTGGGGAATGGCATACGCTCTCTATAGACTAATTTATCACGTTGCACTAATTACACGTTCCTATTACTCTTAAGCTTTCGATTGTAACAGCATCACCAAAAATAATTGAGATTGTGAGAGATAAGCAATCTCCATCACCATTGTCATACTCACGGTGAAAGCAAATAAAGAGAGAGACTAATGCAAATAATAGTGACTCGACCCTAATTATAATATAGTAAGTGAAGTGTATATCTTCAAACATTCACACGTAGTCTCTTATCATTGAATTGCTATTCTACTAGTACTCGTATATATTAGGTTTGGGTTATTTAATTGTCACTAAATTAGTTTGAATTTAATTTTAAATTTCCCAAACACCAACTCTTGAGGCTTGAAGAGATCATGTTAGTTAGACTTTATAAGGAGACAACAATAAGATGCTTGGAAGAAGATCTAACCATTCCAACATTTTATTATTATTATTTCTTTGACCTTAGCAAATAATCTCACCAACAATCAATACACTCATGGGAGACACCAAGAGGCTACAAATTTTTCCGGACCATCATGAACTTTGTTGCAATAATCTCTCTTTGAAAATTACTAAAGATACTGCTTATTTTAATATATAAAAATTTACAAATTAAAGTACTAATAAATGTAATTAGTGTAACTTCAATACCATAAATAAATTAGCGATTAACTTGTGCAATATACAAAAAAAGTTTTTTTTTTTTTTTTTTTTTTAAGAATACTTAGTATTTTTAACACACACACACACAAGGAGAGTGGAGAAGGTTTTTTTAAAGAAACTCACAAAAATACAAAAAAATTAGACAAAAAAGTTAAACAAAAAATATATGCACGAAAGTTTTTTTTTTTAAATTATAGTATATATTAAATTAATAAGTATTAAAAATAAATTCCAAATTAAAGATTTTGTTGAAAAAAAAAATTGTCTAATTTAATAAGAATTTGTTTAGTGGTTGTTTTACCCAAAAAGTCAGTTCTTATTAATTCAAATAATATAGTTTAATACTACTAGTAGGTTGCCTATGCGATGCACAGATAATTTTGTGATATTTTGTGTCTGTTTAGGAACAGCTTATTTAGTTGAAACTGAAAACTTTTTACTGAAAGAATTATAGATAAAGCTAAAAGGTAGCTGAAATAGTAAAATGAGATTCATGAATAGTACCAAAAAATGCAATGAGACCTATGAATAATAACAAATATAAGCTGAATAGTAAAAAAAAAAAAAAACTAACTTTTGAATTTGGGCCAAACACACACTTTATGTAAGACGGTTTTGAATAATATTGTACATATATTATTAAAAAAAAAAAGTAAACTAAATTAGAATAAAGAAATGTATACATTTTGAGATATTAAAAATTAGTTTAGTAGATTCACTCCATATTTGTAGCCTTCTCAAGGTAAATTGTTTTTTAAAAAATCATGAAACCAAAAATTAATGCAAAAAATTAACGGGAGCATAAAAATCATCTAATTTGTGTTGTGTTCACATAGACATGGTGTTGGCAAGTGTGTATACATGCATGTGTCTTATAGATGATTTAAAATTAAATTATAGTAGAATATGGTTTTACATTGCGCACCAAATATTTTCTATACTTAACCAAAACAAAAACTATCCAACCAAACTACTCAAACCCCTAATTTAAAAAGAAAAAAAAAAAATTACTCATAGGGGTTTTGGTATCTTGATGGTGATGGGAGGCCAGTAAAACAAAGGTGATGACCCCTCAGATTCCTTTTTCTTTTTCTTTCAAATGTTTTGTCAGTCTCAAGTCTTTTATTTTGATAATATATAGTGAAATTGTGCGTTTTATTTAATAATCCAAAACATTTTTGTGTCTCTCTATCTTTCTCTAGGACATTATTTGGTTAGTTATTACTATTAGTCCTTTTTTTTTTTTTTTTTTTTTTTTGCTTTTTTTTAAAAAGATACTCCCTCTGTCCCAGTTTTTTTATCCTCTATTCCATTTTAGAGTGTCCCAAAATATTATCTTATTTCTAAAAATAAAAGTATTAGTTTACTAATGTTCCTATTATACCCCTACTTTATTTTCAAAACTATTTAAAAAGAAAATTGTAAAGTTGTGATTTACAACTATATTTTATGTTGGCTTTATTCCATGACAAAAAGTAGTGTATTTGTTTTAATTTGTTCTTTATATTTTTTGGGATTTTATTGTATTGGGTTTAGTATTAAGTTGGTAAAGAATCAAGCTTGAAATGAAGAATTAGTGCATTTTCGCGATTGGCTCGTGAGTAGCTCGTGAGAAGGGTTCCCGCGAAAGGGGCACGCAAGAAACACATGGTGGAAGCTGAAGAGTCGTACTAGCCTTGAGAATTTCACAAGTGTCTCACGAGTAAGGCCTTCTTGCGAGATACCTGTGAAACTCTTTACTTTGAGGATTTTTAAGTGTGACTTTCTTACCCTTCACCCATACTATATATACCCTCATTACCCACAAAAGTATAAGAGGTCATTCAGAGAGAAAAACCCTAAATAGGCTTTCAACAACACACACACCCATCTTTTAGAGAGAGAGCTACTAATCCTTAATGAGAAATCATCCTAGTCTCTTCTCCTTCCCTCTCTCATTATCATACCTTGGGAGGAGATTTGTACCCAAACACAACCTACACATTTTCAGAGTGTAGAGAGCGTTTTGAAATTTGGGAAGTTTTGGGGATTTGCCAAAAGAAGCCAGTAAGACTTGGCAGATGCAATCAGGCGTATTGCAGATCCAGAAAGCTAAAGAAGACATGACTCCGTGAAGTCTATTGGTAGTAGGAGCTTGGAGGGCTCAAGTACATTGGGTAGACTAGGCTTGGAGGGTCTTTTGTTAGTCGTGTACTCCAACTTTATTCTCTAGTGGATCAATTTACCGCTTAGAGAGTGGCGGAGAGGTTTTTCGTCGAATTCTTCGGTTTCCTCTTCGATAACACATCGCCATGTTATCTATTGTTTGCATCTCTCTTCCCTTACTCTTATACTTTACTTTTATTGTTTGTTATTCATGTTTATGCACTAGAGTAGTATCAGTTGATTGCACTTCATTTACTCTTGTTTCTGCACTTATTTTAAGTTAGAGTAAAATCAACCGAGGCTTAATTTTTAATTTGGGGTTTAAACAAGCTCTTGTGTTTTAATACAAATCCGAATTTTCAAAAACTAACAAATATTTTAAAAAATCAATGTAACCATTGTACACCCTTGGTGCAATGGTCATTCCATAAGTATAAGTGCTTGTGGGGTGTAGAGGGGGCAAGGGTCGGGGTTCAAGTCTCTAGGAGGGAGTTTCACACACATATACACTTAGATTAGGCTAGAGTAAAATTTCTATCTTGTATAAAAAAAATAAAAAAAAATAAAAATCAATGTAATTGGGGCGTCTTTTAGTTGCCTCATTAAGAATAATTCTTTAAAAAAAATTGATAAATTTATTTAAGGGTAGTTTTGTAAACTTATATATTTTTATAAGGCAAACAAGAAAATAAATGATGTTTTCTTAAAAAGTTTGACTTTTCAGACATGGCAAACAAATTGGGACGTAGAGAGTACTAAAATAGTAAGTATAATAAAAGACATGAAGATTAGATAAATGTGTGGTGTGAACTTAGACAATTAATGAGATAAAAGTAAAATAAGTTAATGTGATCTTTTGAGTAATAGTAAAAAAAAAACTTAATAAAAGAGGTAAAAAAATGCTTAATGCAAAATTAGAGCTTTACTTGGTAGAACCTCATGCACTCCCACATGAGGTCCCTATATATATATATATATATATATATATATATATATTGATTTGTAATACTAAAAATCAAATTTAAAATATATCTATAACATACATAGAATGAAAAAACTTTGACTTTTTGTTGACTCATTCTAATGTTACTACAGAAGCTTTTGGAAACCCAAATTTTTGCTTGTCATTATTCTAATATCTATTTTTTGTTAAAATTCTATAAAAGCTTAATCCTTTTTGTAAACTTCTTCTCAACTGAAAATTGATACTAAAAACTTTCGTTGCATGATCTTTATCTCTAACACATTTTATATACAAATAAAAGGCAAGAGAATATTGTTCTATATTTTTTTATCTATACAAAAACGAGAGAGAGAGAGAGAGAGAGAGAGAGAGTATTAGGATGGTGTAAATAGAGTTGCAAACTATGGTATTGACCCACGCACAATCCTTCAGTATATTTAATTTGAAGGACAGTGAGGTGAATAACTATGATTGAAAATGTATAGGCAAGAAACTATGATGTCGAGCATTGTAGCATTTTGTTATCTTTTGAATAATAATGCAAAGTCGTGTGGATTTTTTTTTCTTTTGTTTCTTCTGTGATTTTTATCTGCCATGCTTAACAATTTAGCTAAAAAGATAATTTGAAGAGTTGAATAGGAGCACTTAATTTGAAGGATAGTGAGCAGGGACAGTTCCACATTGTAGCCAAGGTGGTCATAGGAACACCATAACCTTGAAAAAATAATTATTATATATAAATTTTAAAAAGTTTATGCTTTTTTATCTTTTAAAAAACTTTGTGAATACCTTAAATTTTTTTTTAAGCCCAACATAATCAAACTTTGGACAAAGTTTGACAACAAACTTGGTTGTAGACTAAGGTTGCAACTTTACTCGTTTCTGGAAAAAAAAAAATGTTACAACTCTACTCAAGATTTTTTTTATTAGATGTGAATTTTAACAAATCTACTATTGAATTACAATTTTTTTTTTTTTTTTTATATCCTCTATGCTTGCAAAATTTCAAGAAGATCAAAGATCAATAACTATGTCATCAATCAAATATTTAAATTTTGAGTTTTTGTAGTCTAACCCATACATAAAAAATAAGTTTATGAATTAAATAATAAATAACATTCAATTGGCATAAAATTTGATATGTGTTTTAAGAACATACAATTTAACGGTTAGATTTTTAAAATATGTAATCATATTAATTTATTTAATGAAATTTATAGCCTTAGACTACAACTAAGTTTGTAGCCAAATTTGTCCTTAAACTTTATTCCCCTTAACAATATATTAAGCCCTTATAAACAATAAGAGAAAGCCAAGAAATATTTTATTTAACTAAAATTTTGAAAGAAATGTTGTTTGCAACATTAATAATGAAACTATTAAGTAATGAATTCAAAATAAAAAAAAAAAACTCGTAAAAATAAATTGTGAGATTTTATATATTTTACATGTGTTTTTTGGTCAATATATGGAGTTCATTTTAATGACCACCCTGAAAAAAGTTTGTGGAACCATGACTGACAGCGAGGTGAATAAACATGATTGAAAATGTATAGGCAAAAGCTTCAGTGTCAAGTGTTGTTGCTTTTTTTTTTTCCTATTTTTGAATAGTGATGTATGTGTGGGTTTTTTATTTTTATTTTTTTGGGCGATTTTTTAATTATAGCTAAAAACATTATTTGAAGAGTTTTTGAATGTGAGTGCCTTTTAAGAATCCCAGTATAAAGAGAGAAAAATCTCTCACATGATAGACACAAAAGACTCCTCTTTCACTAACAGGTGAGCCCCACACCCTATTTTGAGATGATGTGAAAAATATAGATAAGACGAATATGGTGTTTATAAAATGTATATTATTATTATATTGATGAAGTTTTTATATCCATGGTATGGTGTAGACTGTAGACCCATGACACTTGCAGCTGGGATGTTGAATACATCTTTAAAATAAATTGTGAAGTAACGTGTATAAATTAATTGAATTTTGTGTGGTCATGGCTGCGGTGATGGTGGCTAGGATTTGGGTAAAAAAATGTGCGGTGGCTGTGGTTATATGGGAGGGTGTAGAGTACAGTAGTTACTACTTACTAGTTAGTTTAGCTCAATAAAAGGCGGCAAGCTAAGATGAATTCTTGTCGATAACATGTTCAACCAATATCCCTTTGGCCTTTGTGTTGCGATTGCGGAAGTTTTGACTCTTTTGAAACCAATTTATTGAGTAAAATGATTTCTAAAAGCACTTTCACACAAGATTTGATTGTAAAAATTATTATGAGTTTGAGAAAAAAAAATTACAAATAAAATAATAAGATTAATGTAGAAAAATAAAACTATAAATAAAAATAGGCACCACCATGCATAAGAAAAGAACATTAAGGATTTACAAGTAGTGATCTTTCACTAAGAATTTAAGGAGATTATAATAGTGGTTCAAAGTGTTCTCACAAAACCCAAACCCGAAATATACATAAAAAGCTCTTTCCTAGAAGCATATAAGAAGAGAATTTATTAAACTTCTTCTAATAATTGAATAGTTCAACAACACAAACTATCCAAATAAAGACGAATCTAATATATAATTTGATAAATTAGTACTAACTCCTCAAAAAAAAAATTTTAAAAAAAAAACTCTAAGATTAGTTTTATATGAATAATCAAATATCGTGGGACGTGTAAAATTTAACAAAAATAAATTTTTTCAACGAGTTTTAGTTCTATTTGTGGAAGACTAGGAGTTTTGAAACACACATAAAAATTGAATCGCCAAATATGGGGAGGGGAAAATGAAATTTCAATGTAGGAATCCACCTCCCCCTCACACCACCACCACCACCCCCCCCCCCCCCCCCCCCCCTAATTGTGCACTCCTTCTTTCTCCCTTTAGGAAATGGTGATTTTATTTTCCCACTTCCATCCACGGTCTTATGGAAGAAGCTAAAAGGACCAAAAACTATAGGTTAATCTTGGACTAGTTTCCATTAGAGATAAAATGTATAATTTTTTTTTTTTTTTTTTTTAGATTTTGGTACGGGATATGCACTCTTTGTTTAGAAGAATGGCGATTTACCCCCTTTGAGCAAAAGAAGATAGAAAACCCCCAAAAAAGAGTTTGGGAGGAGGGGGGGAATTCCTAGCTTCTTCCATAACACTAGGGATGGAAGTGGAAAAAAAAAGTCATTTGCTAAAGAGAGAAAGAAAGAGTGGAAAATGATGTTGATTTATTTATATATTTATTTTTTTCAACGAAAGCAACCCAACATTTTCTATTGCCCCACGATTTTTTTATTATGGGTGCTTTCTTCTACCTAGGAGAGCATAACAACACTGCTTAAGTTGCTTAACCAACATTGGCGTATGAGTGTATTCTCCTATCTCATTTCTCTTCCCCTATATATGTGTGTATGTGTTTCTCAAAAAAAAAAAAAAAAAAACATTGTAAATACTTTTTTATTACACGATATTTATGATGTTCTTCTTCACTTCCTCAAAACTATTCTTATCCTATGATATTCGATCTCTCAATTCTTATAAATTAATGATCTAAAAAAAACCAAAAAAAAAAAAAAATCATGTCTTAGTATATATTATCTATGAAATTTTACCAATGATTCATCCCTCTTTCTTTGTTTTTTACATTTTTTTTTTTTTTTGGAGAAGAAACTTATAATTCATTAACACAAGAAAAGGAGTACAACAAAGGCCAAAAGTAAACAAAAATCATGCTAGGCCTGATTTGATCAGATGATCTAAGAAGGGCGAGGTAACACCCTTCTAGAGGTTGTTGGCATGATTACATTTGGCAAATTAGGCAAGCTTATGGGCAACCCTGTTGTAGTGTGTGCGTTTGAATACTGCTTTTTTTGCTGAAAACAATAAAAAAAAAATGGTTACTGCCTTGATGCACTGTTCATATCCCATAAATAGTGCACCAAGTGCTAGACTTAAAAAAAAAAAAAAAAAAAAAGGCCAAAAACGCAGATGTGGACATAGCTTACCCAAACAGAGTTGTAGTCCCTTTTCATGTGATGAAAAGAACAGCAAGAGAAAGAAGAGTTTGCAAGCTGAATACCTTGGATCATGTGACCCATTGCACCACCACTAAGGTCTTGGGAAACTGCCTGATTGACTGAGATAGCATTAGTTTCGAAGATGACATTGGGAAGAGTCATCTCCAGAGCCAAGAGAACACCTTGCTCCATTGCAAAAAGCTCTGTCCAATCAGCAGGGTAATGCAAGGGCAGAGCTTTTCTAAGGGCTGCAATCACCCTTCCCTCCTCATCACGAATGATCACCCCAACTCTAGAAGTCCCAAGGCCATCTATGTATGTTGCGCCATCTACATTTACTTTGTAATAACCCATCGGGGGAGTTACCCAGCCTTTCTATGTAGGATGCTTAGGGGGGAAAATCCACCGAGATGGCTTCTTGGAAATCTTCAATGATGTTTTTTGCCCTTTCCCAGATTTGCAAGGGTGGCAAACCATTCTCATCATGGACAAGCATGTTTCTATTATACTAGATAGACCAGGAGATAGCAAATAAAAATTCAATATGTTTAGCAGTAGAGCATGAGCTAATTTGGTGTACCAGGCCAGTGAAGTCTTTTGCATTCAGCAATACCTTAATAAGGCAGTCCTGCCATAGGGACCACATTGAGAGAGCATAGTCACAGGAGATTAAGGTGTGAATTAGACTTTCAAGCTCCTCTCAGCAAATTGGGAAGACGCAAGAAATTTGCATACCCTTTGCAGCCATATTTGTAAGCAGAGGGAAGCCATTTATGCATGCTTTCCAAGAGAGGATCTTGATTTTTGCAGGGAGCTTTAACGTCCAAAGTTTTTTCCAAAGCCAAGCATTTGGGTCTCTAATAGAGCATTCCCCTTCATCCTTTGTGTCGAGGAGTTTGGTTGCGACAAAGTAGGCACTTTTAACTGTGAATTCACCCCTCTTATTCCCTATCCAAATGAGCTTATCTTCAGGCAGATTATGGCTTAAAGGGATTTTTAAAATCAAGTCTGCCTCAAAGGGCAAGAAGAGAGCTCTAATAGCCTCAAGTTTCCACCATCTTGACACTGATTCAATGAGATAGGAGACCATTGGAAAATCCTCAAGGGCTCGAGAAGGGGTAATGACCTTGTATGTTGAGGGATTTAGGAGCCATTTGTCTTCCCAAATGTGGATTAATCGCCCATTTCCCACTCTTCATCACGTTCCACTTCTTATGACTTCAAGGCTGTTGAAAATACTTCACTAGGTGAAGGAGGGGTTGTTGCCTAAATTTGCATGGAGAATATCACTGAAGGGGAAATATTTTTCCTTGAGGATACAAGCTACCAGAGAGCTCAAGTTTGGGAGGATTTTCCAGGCTTATTTTGCGAGCAAGGCAAGATTAAAAGCCTGCAAGTTCCTAAAGCCCATACCCCCTAGAATTTTGATTTGCACATCGTCTTCCAACTGACCCAGGCCATTTTGGATTCTTGTTGTTTTTGCCTCCACCAAAAGCTCCTCATCATTTTTTCAAGGTCTTCACAAAGACTCTTCAAGAGTTGGAAGTAGCTCATCGTGTAAGTGGGGATGGCATGGGTCACAGCTTTGATGAGTACTTCATTTCCCCCAAAAGAGAGCAATTTACCCTTCCAACCAGCCAGCTTCTTGCAAACCTTTTCCTTGATCTCCATAAAAATAAGCTTGTTTTATCTACCTATAATGGAGGGAAGGCCAAGGTACTTTGAGTGTCTTAAGCCTTGCATAGGCCTAAGAATGTTCAGGATCTCTTCTTTGAGGTCTTGGGAACTATTCGGGCTGAAGAAGATAAAGGATTTGTCAATTTTAATCTTCTGCCCTGAGGCAGACTCATAGACTCCAAGAATTTCCTTTAGCTTGTTACACTCTTCACCATTGGCCCTACAGAAGAGAAGGTTGTCATCCGTAACGAAGAGATGGGTGATTTTTGGTGCACCCCTACAAATGGATATGCCATTTAGCTGCTTGGTCCTTGCCGCATCAAGAATGAGGGATGAGAAGCCTTCCGCACACAAAAGGAATAAATACAGGGATAATAGATCACCTTGTCTGAGCCCCTTGGTAGGTACAATGTTTCCACGAGTAGTGTCATTGATAATGACTAAGTATGACACAAAGGCTATGCATTTCATCACTACACTGATCCAACCTTCATTGAAGCCCATCTTCCTCATGACCTTTCAATAAAGATCCATTCGACTCTGTCAAAAACTTTACTTATGTTGAGTTTTATTGCCATGAAGCTATCATTCCCTCCCCTTTTTTGCTTTAAAAAAAAAATGCATAATCTCATATGCCACCAAGACATTGTCCATGATGAGCCTATTAGCCATAAATGCACTTTGATTTTCTGTAATAATATGGGGAAGGATAGCTTTAAGACGATTAGCTAGAGTTTTTGAGATAAGCTTGTAAACCACATTGCAGAGGCTAATTAGCCTGAAATCAGTCATTCTTTGAGGATTATTTGGTTTTTGGCATAAGAGTAATATTGGTTTTATTAATTTCAGATAGAGACATGCCAGAATTAAGAACATTTAGAACATATTTGAGACATTAGTACCTACATTACTCCAATACTTTTGAAAGAAGAGTGTTGACATATCGTTGGGACCAGGTGATTTTATGGGGTGCAATTGCTTGAGGGTAGTGACCACTTCTTCTCTGGTAAAGGCTTTGGAAAGCTCTAAATTCATTTCATTACTCACTTTGGCTAGGATGGAATCAGTTACATTCTTTATCTGACTTGGGAAGGAGGTGGAGTATATTTCCTCAAAATAGGAAATGGCAACCTTGGCAATACTATCTTGATCCCCACACCAATTTCCATCTTTATCCCAGATTCCCAAGATTGTATTTTGTTTCCTTCTTTTAGAGGCCCTTACATGAAAAAACTTGGTATTCCTATCTCCCTCTTTGAGCCAATGAGTTTTTGAACGTTGGCCCCAATAAATTTCTTCACTGTCTAGGAGATCGTTGATTTCCTTCCTTGCTTGGTTTACTTCTTCACACAATGATCCATCTCTGTCTAATTGAATCAGCATACTGAGCTTCTTCCTTTTTTCCTGTATTTTCTTTGGGATTTGCCCAAATGTTGCTGAGCTCCAAGCCTTAAGATCAGAGGTATAAGCTTTCAGAACTGAAGCTGCTCCTTCTGGCATGTTCAAGTCATTTCCAAAGCACCACACCGCTTCAATAAGCTCCTTGCGCTCCTACCTTTTTGTCCACATAGCCTCAAAGTGGAAGCGTCGAGCTTGGGTTTGCTTAAGGGCTTTGGGATCGGATACGAAAATAGCGCAATGGTCTGAGGTGGAATTAACTAGGTGGTTGACTTTGACCTCACCAAACTTGTTAACCCATTCATTCGTAGCTAGCACTCTGTCAAGTCTCAGGTATACCCTTCCATCTCCTGCATGCAACACTCGAACTAACTGGGGGTTCTCAAGTCTCCGGCAGTTTCATTGTAAAGAATTCCTGGCTCTTGGCGGCGTTGCGTAGCAACCGCTGCCGATATATCCTCTACGCAGTGCTACCAATATATCCTCTTCATTGGAGCTTCCAACTAAACCATCACATTTCTTTTTTCTGGCTGCGCACTCTTCACCCTTTTATAAGATTAGAGAACCTTGGCGTTTTAATCCTGTAATCGGGTTTTGGTTTTTTATTTCCTTACCATGGGCTAGCGTTAGCTTAAGGGTCGTCAATGGGCTGGGTCAGGCCAGCTTGACCCATTTTCATGTAGCCTATGGGCACAATAGGTTATTAACTAGTTAATGGGCCGGACCGAACTGGGCCGAAAGAGAAAATCTTGGCCCATGACCCTGCTCAAGGGCAATGCCCATTTTGTTTGTAGCAAGCTGGGCTATTGGGTTAGGCCTAATGGGCTACCTATAGGCTTGTGTTAACATATTATTTTATTATTTTTATAAGGAAAGAATCAATTTTTTATAAGGGAATAATCAATTTATTTTTTTAAATGAAAGAATTAAAGAATTTAATACTTAATTACAAATTGTTTTACATACAAATCTATTTAATTTTTTGTTTTGTTGATGGAAACCTATTTAATTTTTTTTATTAAGGCTTTAAATAGTTTTATATTTTATCTTTAATAAAAAAAGTGTCAAATGGTTAATTCAAATTTGCTAGACTACTAGAAAAATATATATTTAGTAAATTAAGTTTAGCACAATTACTATGAGTATCTTAATGGTTGAGGGAGTTCTCTTATGAAATTCTTCTATAATATCTCAAGATCAATCTTTCATACACTTCTTATATATTTTTGTTATGAATTATAAGTTATTAGGTTGGGCCAATGGCCTGGGCAATGGATTGGGCTACTGGGCTAGTCCATCGGGTACCCATGGGCATAAAAACTAGCTCACGGCCATAAAAACTAGCCCACGGCCTGACCCACTAGGCTAGTGGGCTACTCATGAGCCATAATAACAATGGATCGGGCTGGCCATTAGCCTGGTGGGCCGTCGGGTTTCTGAGTCGGGCTATGGGCCGTGGGCTATTTGATGACCCTTAGGTTAGCCTTTGCTTTCTAGCAATTTTCTTTATCCGGCCTTTACCTTTTTGGACCTTCATGATCCCTTGGCTTATCTTTTGCTCTGTACTAACTTCATGTGCTTGGGCCAATTTCTTAGGCTTGTGTAGGCTGGTAACCTTAGGGGAATTTTCAATCTTTTGTGCACATTTTGGATAACACATCACTTGCCATTTCTCGTGCACCAGGTTCTATTCTTCCACTGGGGAGGTTGCAAACCCCCCATTATGTAGGCCCTCGTTCTGCCTCAAAACTTGCTTACCTACTTCAATTCTATCCTATCTAACCCTAGCTTTCGCCGTCTGACATGCTGGGGTGCTAGACATGTCACATCCCCACTCCCGATTGGACTTGTTTTAAGCTTTTGAATTTTTTGAATTTTGAAGGCTACAGCTGCTAGTGCTTCCCCTACCGTGGAATACCAGAGTGAGCTAGAGCATATTCTCGAAGGTTTGGCCTTTTTCACTAGCCTTGCCTTCACTTCCTGTGTTGTGGTTGCTACTGGAGAAGCTTTTCAGCTTGTTGTACCCATCTTTGGGAGTACCATATGCTCATAACCAGTCGCCATATTGATTCATGGCATTCTAATTATCTAGGAAGGCTTGACAGTGCTTATCGTCTTGACCCATCTTTCCGCATAGGAAATAGAATGTCGGAAGCCTCTCGTATTTGAAATGAACCCAGAATTTCTCACCTTTTATGCCCACGACATTTTCTCCCCTGCAGAGCGGCTTATCAATTGGAAGGTCTACTTTAATACGCATAAACTTCGCTTAGTCAGATTGGCTAGCTCGCTTGTCCCCCTCAATGAAGCACCCTAAGCTGTTTCCTATGTCTCAACCTACCTCCTCGGACATGTGCTCGAAGGTTAAGCCCCATAGTTGCACCCAAAAAGGGGAGTGGGTGAAAACTATGTTTGCAGTTGTGAGACTTTCTTCCATTTGTAGATGAGTAGCAGATTGTTTTCAAAGTTCCATGGCCCACTATTTTCCACCCATTCCATTTGATAGTAAGAGCCAAATTTGAACTAAAGAGTGTTTGTTATTCCCTACATCAATTATTCTCAGCTCCGATCCCATCTACCATGCTGCCCTTAGTGTGTTTTCAGAGCTCTTTGATTTTGTTTCCTATCTGAGAAGAGCCATCCAAATAGGCTTAGTAAGCATTCCTCTAGGAGATCTACTTTGCATTGTGGTGTGATTGGTATTTCTATTTCTTCTTCCTTGGTGAGGCAGAGGTTTTGAAGTCCATCTACCACTTCTTGTTCCATTGAGGAAGAAAATATGTGTTTTGGAGGGGAGGGGGGGTGGGGTGCCTCACTATGGGAAGTAAGATCTCTTCCAGAAAGGAGAGGAGGAAGGGGCTCTTACCAGGGCAGAGAGGGAGAGACTCCTACGAGAGAGAGAAAACTTTCACGAGACTCCTACGAGTGAGAGAACACTTTAACGGCTCTTCTTTGTTTTTTACTAAACTTTCCTGTCACCACCAAATCCGTTTTAAACACACTCAACCTAAAATATTATATTTTAAGCACCCCTTTTTAGATTCCCAACTTTATTTTGACTATACCTCTAATTTACTATATTAAATGCCAAAAACATTATGCATCCCACATTCAGAATTGTAAATAGTCAAAAATACAATGAGTAACTTACTTAAAAAGAGAAAGCCTCCCTATCCACAAAAAAAAAAAAAAAAAAAAAAGAAGAGAAAGGCTCATATTAAAATATTTGTTTTTAAGATGAGATGATAAGGCCCTTTAATTAAAAAAAAAAAAACCAAAACTCTTTTAATTACAATTAATTAAAAAAAATTAGCCAAAGAGAGAGAGAGGAAAAACAAAAACAAAAGAGAGAGACAAATGGATTCCTTTCCATGTTACGGTGCATTTGGATCTGACATCTGAAATCCTCCCCCCCCCCCCCCCCCCCAAAATAAAAATTAAATTCTACAACACTCAACAAAACTCTCTCTCTCTCTCTCTCTCTCTCTCTCTGATAAATGGGTTTTCTCAGTGAAACTCAACACTGGCTCTGCCAAATCCCACCATGGCTTTCTTCTTCCCCAGAGCCTTCTCACTCTCTGCAACAATAAAACAGTCACCGCCGCTGTACCCTTTCCTTTACTCTAAGAGCTATCTATAAAAAAGAGTTAAATCCAACTCTTAAGTCTCACCACAAGTGGTACAAAAATATATAAATTACATTTCTAAGCAAACCAAACTAAACCCAGTTCCTCGGGATTTTCAACCATTTACCTTCGATTAAGACACTTCGCTTTTGTCAGTTATAGAAATCCTGATCTGGGTTTTTTATGGGACAACCTTATAGTTGCTGTCACTCCACTATTCCTCACTCTTCTAGTCTTAGTAAGACTAGGATTCTGTTTCACTCTATGGCTTGCAAAACAGACTTGACATAAACATAATTGGTGTAGCCCTGTAACATACATACATACATACATACATATATATATATATATATATTTGTGAAAATTTAAGCTTTGCAAGAAATCGAAGAAGATGATATCTACGGGGTTAAACTTGGTGATGACTGTGATAGGCTTTGCTGTGAGCACTATGTTCATCTTGTTTGTGTGCACGCGCCTTGTCTGTGCTCGGATTCACTTCAATGCTTCCAGGCGCTCCTTTCCTGTGGCTTCCAGATCCGATCTTGGACTTGTAAGCTCAGCTTTTTATTTTATTTTATTTTGTTTTTATGTTTTTAATTAAGTTTCTTTCTTTATTTTGTTAGTATTATATTTTTTGCCCCATTTGCTCTAGTCAATTCTTTTGTTCAACTGTTGTTTTCTGTTTGACCTGTTCGGTTGTTTGGTTGCACAAGTTAGTATTTTTATTTATTTTATAGTTGAACATATATGATAATTGCTTTTTATTATCAGAGCACGACACTAATTGATTTTTGGCGAAGGCAAGAATAGAACTCATTTTGGGATTTTACCGGTTGAACTAAGTGGGACTCATTGTTGCACAAGTTAGTTACTTTAGTAGTTTTGTGGAATTATCAAAAATCAATGACTGCAGAATTGATCATTTGTGGATAGCCTCTAATAAATGAATTTCTTGTTTGTTGTATCGTTTGGTTTCAGATGAGGAAATTTTGATTGTAATTATCATTATTATTATTTTCTGTAAATTATTATGGGATTTTGCAGTCAATCTCATATGGCTTGACTTCTTGGTGTTTTGATACTTCTTGAGTGTATTGTATAGTTTTGGTAATTACATTTAATCTGAACTCTGAACTTACCGCTTCATGAAGCTGCACAAGAGTTGAAATATTCGTTTGTTATGTTTTGGATTAGTATTTTGTTGAGTTTCTGGGTACGATATAAATTCAATACGTTATAAGTCCAGCTCGTGTCTTTTATGATTCATTTCTTTTTATAGCAGTGTTGGTATCTTTAATAAAATGCTCTGCTCTGTCTGTGCACTTATATTGTTCAAATTTTTTTTTTTCTTTTCTTTTTGTAATGGTACAGCTGGAGCGAGGTTTACATGGTCTTGAACCTGTAGTTGTAGCCAATTTTCCTACAAAGAAGTACAGTGATGAATATTTCTCAGCTTCAGAAGATGCTCAGTATGTTGTTTCTTTCATTGTTGAATTCTTCAATGTACTGGATTTTATCTGTCCCTCTTCAATCCTATTCTATATAGGTAAAAATTCTTTCATTTATATGATTGTGTGCCTACAATTTGCAGGGTTTGTTATACTTTTTCTATTGTTCATACAGTAAAAGCATTATCACTTTGTGTGTGGACAAAATGTGCTACATAGTGCATGGTTTATCTTTTACTGTTTTTAGCGTAATTTATCAATTATGCTGAGGCATGGGGAGTTTGAGTGAATTTTGTTTGGGACAATAATCTAAAACAAATTTTCACCAATCTTGTCCTTATGCCAGTAAATATTGTAGCTATTTGGTGTATATAAGAGAATGATCTTGGAAATCCTTCGGTAGTGAGGTGGCTCCTAAAATGCACCCTTTGATCAGTGTTGGTGATTTCAAAGAGATGAAAGTGAGAAGAACTCAAAGGGACTGCAATCAATAAGAAATATAATCCAGTAGAGGTGAACGGTTGTTGTAAAGTGAAATGCAATGTCAGTGAGTAGCTTTGTGGGAGAAATTGTGTGTAGTCATCCATATCTTATATTATTTATCTTGCCACTCCTTTCAGCAAGATTATGAGCAGACCAATGCATAAACCTAGATTGAACTGCAAATGCAACATGTTAGAATCATGTGGTTAAATGATTAAATTTACCATTTTCCATAAGCTTAAGCTGTTGAGAGAATTGATAATTTAACACAACATTAAATTTCTCATTGATTTACCTCCATTTGATGCTCTCTCTCTCTCTCTCTCTCTCTCTCTCTCTCTCTCTCTCTATATATATATATATATATATATATATATCTTAATTAATTAATTATTTTTTTATCAAGTTTTATGAAATTTTATAAATTAAAGAGATTTAAGTATATAGGAAGTGTACATAGGGTTTCCCAAAGATTTACAGCTCACCTGTCAATTTTGTGATGGACATCTTTTAAAGAATTTGGTTTGAGGAAAAGATATGCTGGTTTTGGGAGGAGGACTATCTCATACGCAAGAATCACCTTTTGCCATTTGCTTAACTATTATTTGTAGAATAATGTGGTGATGCTGTAAAATACTAAGGACATTGCCTTCGGTTGCAAATAAGACACCTTTTGTAAGCCCTGATGATGATTCAGATTAATAATTCTATTATTATTATGATTTGGGAAATTTGTAAACCTGGATGATAGTTCTATTATTCCCTTGGGTTGGTTTTGTCTTGTGGATTCTCTGCATGTAGATGGACACATTATTTTTTCAGGATTGGAGGTTATGCTGGATATCTGATATGTGTCTTGTTAAAAGGATATTTCGTTTAGTGGGTTAATTCTGGATGGACGTTTAAGTTGGGGAAACATGTCATGTGCTCTAAGTAAGCTTTAGTGGTATTATATGGAGATTGATGGAGACAGATTAGGCTTTTTCAATCAGTACTATTGGGACCTGTATGGCATCATTAAAAGCAACCACATCATATGTTAGTGGAGCATTACAGGGAATATTTTAACCATGTAGCTTATCACTTCAATTCTTCCTCACCAAGCTTTTTGTGTGGATTTATTGATAGAATGTTGTCTACAACGCATACCCAAAAAAAAAAAAAAGAAAAAAAAAAGAAAAAGAAAGACTGATGATGATCACAGTATAATGTGAACCCATGTCCCCATTGCTAGCAATAAGTTGAAGGATATTTGGTCTTGATTATTCTCTGGTCATTTGGGATTTTTTCCTTCATGCCCTTAATAAGGTAGTATCTGAATGTTTTATAGAAAAATCATTGATCTGCTTCTAGTTTTGATTCAATGAAGCTGGACCTGCTGAGGACACGATGTGCCAGAACCTGACACTAGTTGCAAAGATGCCAATTCATAGAGATGGGGTGCTTGAAGTTTAAGCATGCGCGATTAAGAGCTTGATTTCCGTTAATGGGGAAGCTTGAGCAGTAATAGAGGAGATTGGCAAGTAGTCTGTGAAGTTCCTCTTTATCTTCTTTAACCTTCGGTCAGGCCAGGGTCAAATTCTGTATTTGGTCTAATAATGGGGCATGGGCATTCCTTTGTAAAGTCATGCACATTATAATTCCTTGAATTTTTACTAAAAAAAAAAATTGAAAATTTCCTTTGATTTTGGGTCTTTTAGCGTTGTTTAGCACTCTCAATTATTATTTGAACTTTTCGTAAATCACATTTTTTTTCCTCCCATTTTTGGAAGTTTTTATTGGCATATATCTGGACCATCAGATTGTAATAAGTACCCTGAAATGGCAATATGGTTTTTGCTGTCAAAAGTTTAACAAAACATAAGATTATGACAGTGATTTTATCAAGTCAAACATACCGATATATAATTAAAACCAAGCAGGATAATTGTAACCACATCCTCTCTAATTTGACAATTTAATCTGTTCTGTGTAAAGCAATGTTCTAAACAAATGTTGATTTAGGCATTGATGTCCTGCACTAGGCAAAACGGAGATAGAGTTAAGTATATCCTTCTTACCCATGCCTCAATGTGTGATGCAAACACACACAAACCTCTAGACAGTGCTTTTACGTCTTAAGCACACAGAACAAATCTTGGCATTAAGTTGTGGCACCAATTTAGTCTGCTTTTGCCATATATTTTGTTAATTTGATATGGTGGTACTTATAAAAGATCATAAATAGTATCCTTCAATGTTGAGGGGCTTTCTCTCCTTCATTCTTCTTTGTTGCTTTCCCTGAAATATTGTTTCCGTATATGTTTTTGTGAATCTAAGACTGCAGTGTTTTTCTCTTCTTGTTATAATGCAATGCCTGGCAATTTTGAGTTGCACTATAAAAAATTGAAGAAAAGAACAACAATCCACTTCGTGCTCATAAAGAATGATGGAAAAAGAAAGAGTTCAATAATGCACATGACTTCCTCAGATGACGTTTCTCTAGCATTTTCTTAATTTCTTCCTCTTGTTTCTGTTGTATTCTTTTCTTTTCTTTTCTTATCTTTTTCCCTAGTCTTTTATTAAGATATAAGATGGTGGCACCCTAAATCTTTGGTAACTCGTACCAAGACATTTGTGCTGTGGCGTTCTCATAAGCAACTTGTAGGAGTGTAATATTAGATTTGGAAGTATGTTTTCCTGTAAAACAGTTATTTATATTTCTTTTTTCCTCTCATTTCCTGCGGATGAATCCTGCTAACTAAATATTTTACAAATGTGGCAGATGCACAGTTTGCCTTGCAGAATTCCGTAGCGAAGATATATTGCGTATCCTCCCCTACTGTGGGCACTCCTTCCATGTTACCTGCATAGACGTATGGCTGCAGCAACATTCGACATGTCCTGTTTGTCGAATTTCATTGCGCGAGTTTCCTGAGAGAAAACGCTTAATGCAACCCTTGTTCAGTTCAGCTGTTCGATCTCATTACGGTGTGGAGTCCTTCAATGGTCGTTCTTATCCCTGTCTAGCTACTGCGAATGGCTTTCCGCGACGAACCCATGGCAACCGTGAGAGGGTCCCAACTCAAGAGGGTCAGTTTTCACCAGAGGGTGATAGAGCGGAAGCTGGGCAGAATGTCTCCCCATTAACTGAAGTTAACCAGATCATCAAGGGCTCGGAAACCAAACATGTAGAAAGCCCATCAAATCCCTAAATTAGTCAATTTCTTGGGATCTAAGCCTGCATTCATCACGACTTGAGATAATTGGGAGTTGAAATGGGTATGTCCAAAGAATTAGAGAATTAAATCCATTGGAACTGTGACCTAGGAAGTTGCTTGTTTTTTTTTTTTTTCCTTGTGGCTTACTGTATATATTGCAACAATGATTTGTTTTACCCCCCTCATTTCTTCCCTTTGACAGTGGCTAGCATTGGCAGTTTTGTAATTTCAGTTGGATAACTAGTAGTCTAGAATTAGTTCAAGATTGTTGGAGGTGTGGTGTGGACACCACACGATAGCACATTTGTGGAGATTATTTTTATTATTTATGCAGATAGTTTCTTCACTTTGTCATGTGCATGCACCATTGCACCCCTACTCTTTGAAAGCGCATGTTCCATCTTTTCTCTTTTGGGGTCGGAGCCAGTTCTATGACCACATTTTGTCACGATTTTTGTCTAAATTTGATGACATGTGACTACGATTGGTGAACTATTACTATCACATGAGATTACTTTTTCACCGATATTCATAATAGCATAAGTTAATGATGTATATGATGTGGTAAGAGCTGTGACATAAGTTATGTTGATAGGTTTTTTCACAGTTACCTTGTCTTTCATTTTTACCTTGTCCTCTAGTATGAATTATTACATTGGATTCTCTAATCTGTACTGCCTGTCTTTTCTGTTGGCTCTGGGATAACTTGCACTGTAGTCCGGGTTTGAGTTTTGCTAATGTTTCTCACGGGGGTGCACTTTCCCGAATAAGTTGGATTATCTTTTTCTTACTTTCATTGTCAAGAAAGTGCATATAATTATTGTGCTTTTGGTTTTCGCCGGATGAGAAAAAAGATTTGATATGTTAAGAATATTTTCGCATCAATCCATTTAAAATTTTATCGTCTATAACCAATTTTTTCTAATTTATACAAACTTTTTGTAAAAACAGCCAAATCAAATAATTTATTTTCTTTAAATAATCTTTGTTTTTTCACCTACCAACACTCACTCTCTCTCTCTCTCTCTCTCTCTCTTCCTTTTTTGGATATTAAAGAGAGTCAAGGGAAGAGAGAGAATTTGATGAGGGTGAAAAAGGAGAGAAAAAAGTATTAAAATAATAAAATAGAAAGTTATACTAATTGTGTAAATGAAGTGTGTTACTGTTACAATAATGTATATGTACCGTGTCATAAATAGACTGGATAGTTTTTGAACAAAAAATTGTAAAATTGATCACTCTTTCTATATTGCATAGACTAGTGCAATTGCTCTAAAGGTAATAGTCCATAATATTTTCATAAGAATTTTATAACAATCTTGTTATGCTTGGGTAAAAAAGTTATGGGTCCAAATTAGAATTATTAAGAATTTGTCACTTATGATTTGTTGTGAAATTATTGTAAAGCAAATCTTGTGTGTCTCTCTTAAGTGTGTTTTTTCTTTTAATAGAAAAAAGCTGTAAATTTCATTAAAGAAAAGTCAAATTGGTTTGGATTACAACATTGAGGTGTTAAGGAACATTTTTCATCCTTAAGGTTATGAGTGACAGAATTACCTTGGCGACAAACGTGTGAAAAACTAATATATGGGAAGAATTCTTCAAACAACTTAACATCAGAAATCAAATAACCAAATGAGGTTAGAGAGTCCTCATCTTTAAAAGAATTTCTAATTAGCTTTGAATCTCCCTCAAGCACTACCCTTGTAACCCCAATTTCCAAAGAGAATTCAAGAGCTTCCACAGTTGCCATGGCCAATATTTGCAACTAACTGTGGAAGCGCAACTTTTAGAGTCATTGAAGCCATAACCAATCCTTTCTCATCTCTAAACCTAGATGCATGCCCATCCATCCTCCTTAAAAATGGCTTCGTTAAAATTGATCTCAAAAGTTTCAATTGGAGGAGTCTGCCAAGAGACCTAAGGCCTATTATGTGTCGCTAGAATAGATGGAGTAGGTGGGCCTGATGGGATAGCTTTCATAAACTCCATAAGTCGAACTTAAGAATGCTGAGTACCTGTTCAATCGAGAAAGACTGGCTGTTGGTTCTCAATTGATTCCTCTGAGTCCAAATTGTCCATAAAACCATGGCCAGGAGTCCCTAAACACGTTGGCTGAACTCTTTTGGAAACATGTAATTGGATTTATTAGCTACCTGTTTGATGTGGGTTCAACATCGAGGTCCCAAAATGCAATACACGTGAGTTAGTTTGATGAAAAATTTTAATTGCTACAATTATCTACCTGACAGACTATGAGTAATAGAAAAAAAAAAAAAAAAAAAAAATCCATAAAAGCTGGGGCGGAGGGGGGGGGGGGGGGGGGGGGGGGCAGGTGCCCCTGAACTTTCAATAAATTTCCACCTAGTAGTAATGATTATAAAAATAAAAAATGGTAAATTCCACAAATCACCTCTTAGGTTTGAGATAATATCAACTAAGTTTATAACATTTTAAAACCTACCAATTTCATCTTAAAAATACAATTGTGTCCCTGAATATAAAAAAAAAAAATGCCTTAGACTCCCCCCCCCCCCCCTTCTTCCTCTATCATCCCCCTCTCTTCTTTGAGTTTGCCATCTCAAAACTCTCCCTGACGGAACCTTACCCATGGCATAGCCCATGACTTGGTCACTGGCATTAACAACACCACCATGCAAGATCTTCCTGATTGCCATCGCAAGATTGACCCATCAACGTCGTTAATGGACTCTTGCCCCTTCTCTCTCAAATCGGAACCCACACGGTGGTTGTAGTGGTGGTGCTTTGACCTAGATCTTGCCTTCAATGGACTCTCTCATCCTCTTTACGGTGATGTTGTGGATTGTGGCATGACATTTGGATTCCAGATTTGGGTACTATCTCTTTAAGAGGCAACAAAGCTGATCTTGTGATATGGTGTGTTTTTTTTGGTTTCTTTAATGAGGTTGACAGTTGGGGTTGTGTTGGTTTTTTGTGTTGTTTGGCCGAGGTTTTTGTTGTTTTTGGGTGGGTTTTGTTGGGATTTTTAGGAAATTTTGTGAATTTACAAAGGGTTTTATGTGTTGTTTGACTGATATTTTTGCTAGTTTTTTGGATAGGTTTTGTTGGGATTTTTAGGAAAATTCAATGTGAATTTACAAAGAGATTTATGTGTTGTTTGGCTTGGATTTTTGCTTGTTTTTCTAGGATATCTATTGGGATTTTTAGGAGATTTCATTGGGAATTTTCAAAGGGATTTATGTGTGTTGTTTGGCTTAGATTTTTCTTGTTTTATTTTTTTGGGTTTTTGTTGGTTTTGAAAGAGATTTTTATTGGTGGTGTTGTTGATGCAGGTGACTTTGGAATATGTCTTGAGATGAAGAACTCAGGGGAAAGGGCAAGAGGAAAGAGACAGAAGATAGAGGAAGAAGAGAAAAAAAAAAAAAAAAAAAAAAAGGAACGGTGTTTCTTTTCTTATTATTTTTTTTTAACTTCAGGGACAAAATTTTCTTTTAGGATGAAATTGGTAAGTTTTAAAATGTTATGGACTTATTTGGTATTATCTCAAACCTCTAGGGTGGTTTGTGGAATTTACCAAAAAAAAAAAAAAGAAAAAAAACAAAACAAAAGAACAACATATTGCTACACGGTTGGAGTCAAAACTCAACTGCCTAATACTAAAAAAACTTTGGAAAAAAAAAAAAAAACCTTCTACAATCCTAATATAAGAAAAATTCTTAGGTACTTCTAGAGTACGGAGAACTGGTGCTCCTTCCTCTCACGTTTATAGTGGATCTCACTATGAATTTAATGAGCAGACCCCATTATGAATGTGAGAGAAAGGAGTACAAATTTCTGTACTCCAAGAGTACCTAAGAATTACTCCTAATATAAAACTATAGGTCCCACCTTGTAATGATTAAAAAAAAAAAAAAAAACCCTACTGCTAGAGGCCTATATGGAATTGGAATCACAACAACCTAATACTAATAGAACTATAAAAAAAAAAAAAAAAGTGTATATATAATATAAAGCACCCCGACACCTACAATAAAAATTAAAAAAATTCTTTTGATACTAGTCTCTTTCAGTTTGTACCTTAGAGTTTTTGTTGAGTTTTAAAAGCATTCAAGCTCAATTTTTAAAAGCATTCAATGGAGGATCAATGGATGATAGAAAAAAAATAATAGATCCGAAAATGCGGCTAACTCTAATATAAAAATATGGTCCCACCTAGTAATGATTAAAATAAAAAAAAACAACCTACTGCTATACTCCTATACGGAATAGGAATCACAGCAGCCTAATACTAATAGAACTCTAGAAAAAAAAAATGTATATATATGGTTCGTTTGGGTACAACTAAAAACTGAAACTGAAATTAAAAAATATTGTAGCAAAATACTTTTTTAATGTGTAAAAAACACTGTTCATACCTAAAATTACTGTTCATTGGTCTAAAATCACTGTTCATGGCTAATCAACAGTGACAGGTGCACGTCCAAGAAAAAAAAAAAAAAAGGGCTGAAATGTAGACGCACTGCATTTCAGCCCAATCCAAACCCATCCATAATATAAAGCACCCTTGACACTTCCCATAAAAATAAAAAAAATTCTTTTGATACCAGTCTCTTTCAATTTGTACCTTAGAATTTCTGTTGAGTTTTTAAAAGCATTCAATGGAAGATTAATGGATAAATAATTACTTAGTCACATATATTGAGAAATATATATTTAAGATTATTGAGTGTGAAGAAATTATGCAACGGTTTCAAAATATGAAAATTTGTTGAGGGTAATTGAGTAAATTAAGGTAGGTGTGAAAAAATAAATTAAAGTTTACATTTTATGTTAAATTTCGTATGAAAATTACATTATTTTGTTATTAATTTTTATTAATTTTTTAGATTAGTTTTTTACTTTCAATCTTGCCCCTCTTGACCTAAATTTCTGGCTCTGTCACTGCATAAAAGTGATATGTAGTAAATCGCAGTCTGCCATGTAAACTTATTGTGACAAAAGTTATGAAATTTTATGTGATACTAAAATTACTCTAGTTTAATTTGGTTTTCATTTTTCTTTTAAATATATTTAAATCTACATGTGACATCAAAATTATTATTTAAATAATGTCACATAAGATATTACTCATCTATGTCAAATTTATTAAAGGAAGAGACTATTTTGATTAATATCAAAAGTTTAAGGACTATGTATCAAAAAAAAGTTTAAGGACTAAAATAAAGTATTTAAAATGTTAGGACAATTTTAAAACATGAAATAAAAGCTTCGGAACAAAAATAGAATTAAACCTATATATTAGGGAACTTATCTTTTTTTTTTTTGGAGAGAAAACTTATCAATTATTAGAAACTAAATCATGACATCTTGCTTTCTTAAAAAAAAAAAAAAGAGAAGAAACTCATGATATTTTATATAATATAAAAGAAAAGGAGTACACTAGTTTTGTTTAAGATAACTTTATTTTTTCGTATGATTTTATTCTAAATTTTTTTTTTTTTTTTTTTTAAAGGTATCTTAATTTGAGTACTTTGTTCTCATACAAAAAAAAAAAAAAAAAAAAGGACGTGCACTTTATTAGAACACCATTTAGATTAATCCTATGATTGCCGGTGTGCCACGTATCCAGTTTAGTTCTGTGAATGCCAGTGTGCCACCTATCCTTTGTATGATTACCTTCTCTAGTTTTCTAATAAAGGAATCTTCTCTTGTTTGTAGGGGTCAACAAGGTCATCATGTTGTAGTTTTTATTTTCTTTATTATTATAAAACTTATCCTGATTCCAGTAGTCTGAGATCTCAGTTCCAAAAAAAAAAAAAAAATTTTTTTTCTTTTTTCATCAACTTTTGTTGAAGCTAAAAATTAAAAAAAAAAAAAAATGGTTGCAAAATATGTCTTTTGCGTCAAATAAATACTAAACAGTTGTCTTATAACGATCATGTTAACAAAACAAGTTGACATAAAAAGAAAATCTTTTCATGGCAATTAATAACTTTCTGTGTAAAGCTTTTCCAGAAGACTAGTATCTTCCAATAGAGCTGTTAACATAGAAAATTAGACTCCGATATTATGTATAGGCTAAGCCATTAACAAACATAAACTTTACTTGAGGGCATGTATAGTATACTGTAATGATTATTATATGAGAATAGAAATAAGTATTACAAAAAATACATTAAATTAGAATGTATTAAGTATTATTATTCTCTAGTTTGGTGACTATTTAAGAATAGAATCCTGAATGTGCATCAACAATATAGTAAAGTATAAAAAGAATATGTAATTAAGTTATTTTTAAGTCAAATTTTTTAAAATACACTTATTTTAGGGTGTTCAAAATAGAGCTATAATTAACAAGGAAAAATTATTTTCTTTCATTTTGAAGATATGGTAACTAATGGCTTTTAGGAAATATTTTTAAAAAGTTATTACATAAGTTGAAATAATAGATATTTAATATTTTTGTTAAGGAATAGTTATTCATCATTTTGAAGAATAACTATTCATAAGGAATAACTATTCATAAAAAATAACTATTCATAAGGAATAACTATTCATTGTAATAAAGACATAACCAAACAACCGGATAGTTATGCTATTAAAATATCTATTATATTACAGTATTTATTACAGTCTATCAAACGTGTCCTAAGTGTTTAAGGAAAAAAAAAAACACAGACTTTACTAAGCAAGCACAAAGTGCACACACAAGCACACAAGACCCATTTTGAACCTAGATAGTGATGGGCCAAGGCCCCGAAATCCACTAGAGGTCTGAGCAAGCCCATGTATGTATAACCAAGCAGGAAAAGAAGAGAAAAGAAAGGAAAAAGAAAAAAGAAAAAAAAGAAGAAGAGGATAATAATAATCCTAGTAACAAAACTATATGTTACCTTAAATATAAGACTGGTCTACATAACAAGGCCTAGATCAAGAGTAGGCCACCAACCAATACCTTGGGGTTGTTTTCATCCAATGTGCTCAAGATACGGGTAAGCCCATTGGTAAGGCCCAATAAGTAAGTGAGGAAAAGAAATAATAACCTGAACCATTGGAATTTCACTCCAAGTCCAATCATGAGATGATGAAAAAAAAAAAAAAAAAGCAGACAAGGCTCCGAAGAAAACAAACAGAAAAAAGGGCAAGGTCAAGATGAGAGAAGGGAGTGAACAATATTGTACATGGGTCATTAATGTGTGGTCTTTCGCCGCTCATGGACTGACAAGAAGAAATTATGTAACCACAAATGCGGCTCTCATGGAACAATTAGAAGAAGAAAAGGGTAAGAGACCTCAGGTGGAATATTTGGAACATGATGATGAACTGGTTTGAGAAGAAGATCACTAGATCAGGCTGATTAGTGATTACGAGAGAAAGAAGAAGGCTACTACTAACAAATTTTTTGCTAAAACTTGGAAACAAAAGAAGATGGTGTTGGGCGAATGAGTTCCATGCCACGAATACAGCTGCCACCAAAGTTATAGATTCGGGATACAAAGTGTTAGTGTATACACAATAATAATTGAAAAAACATAATAAAACCGGAATAAAATACTTTTCAATAATATTTATTTGGGAGAAATACATAACACTATTTGCACTGAAACATAACACTCGCTCTTTTTAAAGAGATTTAAGTCTTCGCTAAATTTTGTAATTGGTGCAATATTTTTTAACTTGTCCCCAAAAAACGACAACCCAACAAATGTCAAATGACTTGAACAACAACCTTTGCATAAGGTGTTGAAGCCCAAAGTTCTACCAAAAAGAGCACATTTCTTTGAAAAGAAATCTCTCTATTGAATAGCGTATTAGAATGCTTATAATTGCTGTAACTTGAAATGGGTTTAAGTGAGTCTATTTATAAGTTCAATGAGCCTCATGAAATTGATGAGCCAAATTATCTGATCAATATGGTTAATAGGTCCATAATTTTGATTTAGTGGGTGTTACAAGGTTATTTGCTGGATATAATGCTAATGGGTTAGTTATACAATTTAATGGATTAGATAAAAAGTTTCTGAAAAAATAAATAGGCTCAAATGGCTTGTCCATTAATATTTTGTAATAAAAACCATGTATAAATTAGGGCCATTAACTCATCAACAGAAATGCTATTTATTTTAAATGGGCTATCACCTCATCTTGTGCGCATATCTGGCTCAATTCTACTTCAATACATTTTAGCCCATTAATCACCAAACTTAAAATAATAAAAGAGTTTCTCTCATTTCAACGTGAGATTAACCATTTCTACTAACTCTTTGTCTTCTATAATAATTCCAATATCTTTATATTTTAGTTATCCATTTTACTTATTTAATATTTGAGATAGGCTGGACTCTGAATTATATAGCTTGGTTTTAAAAACCTATACAGTCTGTTAAGGACATATTTTATGTAGTTGGCTAGTTCTTTGATAAAACGCACTTTACTTGTATTTGGGTAGATCTAGGATGTGTTTAATATTTCAAAGAACATGTTGTTCAAGTCTAGTATTAAAACCATGATGACTGAACCAAGAAACAAGTAAAGGAAAGGTGTTCGCTAAAGCTGGACAGATAGCTAAACACCTGCGGACAGATAGCTGGACACTTGCGAATAGCTGCTCGATAGATAGCTATTTATCGAGATTTAATGAGGCTCTATATCCATTTCTATCGAGGTATCTATTGAGGTTACGGAAATCAGAATTTTCAGATATGATTTTTGGGCCATGCTTTTGTATTTGTATAAGGTTTCTTTTCTCACAACTTTAGACATATATAAAGCTTATTTTAGAGGCCGTCACATAAGAGAATATAAAGAGAACACATGAAAAAGGTGACCGAAGCCTTATTCTCTCTGCAAGAAGCTACTATGTCTTTTGCGCCTTGGGGTTTTATAACCAAGTGCTTCTTAATCTTCATTGTTGATGAAGTGAAGAATTTTGCAGCCAACATTCATCTTTCTCAAGTTGGTGAGTGAGTCACGTACTGTGATTTGTGCAAAGGAGTGAGTCACGTACTGGGATCCGTGCATTAAAAGGTGGCGTTCATATATTGAAGAGTTCAGAGGTTCTAAAGCGGTAGAAGGTTTCTATTATAAGTTTATCTACGAGGATTGTAGAGTATGGGGACAAAGTTTTTGTACTAGATCTGAAACTTCTTTTTACTATAATTAATTGCTTTTCGAGAAGGTTTCCCCCTGGTTTTTTTACTGTGAAACTGGTTGGTTTCATTGGTTTTCCTGAGTCATCATATCTTGTTTTATTTATTTTTCCCCTGCACTTAGTTTTGACAAGATATTGATATATTGTTTTTTTTTAATAAGTTTTATGCATAATAAATCTAATTAATAACTTGGGTTTAAAACTTGTTAATTCTATCAACCGGGGTCTAAATTTTTCAACAAATGGTATCAGAGCGGGTATACTCTGATTGGATTAATTTCCTGAGTGTGATCCTTGACCCCTGTTGTCATGGATCGTGGACAATCTCTTTTGATTCCTCCTTTACTTGATGGCACTAATTATGCGTATTGAAAATTTCATATGAAAGTGTTTTTGCAGGCTCTAGGTGAACAGGTATAGCAAGCTGTTAAAGTTGGCTGGATTAAGCCAAAGGAATCGTCAGTGGATTGGGATGATGCAACAATCATAGTGGCAAATTTCAACAGTAGGGCCTTGAATGCTTTGTTTTGTGGGGTGACCAATGAGGAATTCAAGAAAATATCATCCACAAAAGTTGCCAAGGAAGCATGAACCATTATAGAGACAACCTATGAAGGTACCAAGGCAGTGAAGACTGTGAAGTTTCAAAGACTCACTTGTAGTTTTGAAGAAATAAGGATGGAGGAGGATGAGACATTTGATGAGTTCTATGCTAAACTCAAGGATATTGTGAATTCTGCCTTCAACCTTGTAGAGTCTATAGCAGGATCCAAAATTGTTAGGAAAATCCTTAGGTCCTTACCTGAAAGATTCCATGCCAAGATCACTGCCATTGAAGAAGTCAAGGACATTGATAAAATTCTTTTGACTGAGCTTGTAGGGAACTTTCAAACCTATGAGATAGGATTAGGCTCAATGGGAATAGGTGAAAAGAGTAAAAACTTGACTCTTAATGGTATAGAGGAAGAGATTGAGGACTCTGAAAATGAAGATGAAAGTGAAGATGAAGATGAAGATGATGACGAGGATGAGGATCTAACTTTCATAACTGATGAAATTATCAAGCTTCTTCAATTCAGGAAAAAGGATAAGGGCAAACCTCCTAGGAAATCAAAATCCTTTAGGAAGGGTAAGAATGAGAAGCCCCTCATCTAATGCCATGAGTGCAAGGGTTTTGATCATATGAGGATAGAGTGCCCAAATTACCTTATGAGGGAAAAGGCCAAGAAGTCAAAAGATAAAGGGTTGGTTGCTACTTGGAGTGACACTGAGAATGACTCTTCTGATGAGTATGTGGATGACTATAGTCACATTATGGCCTTTGCTGCCTCAATTGATAAGGTGATTGTGGAGAGTGCTAATGACAGTGAGGATTCTTCTAATGAGGAAGTACCCAAAAAGTTAACCCTTCAGGAAGCCTATGATAAGCTTGGCATTGAATTCATAAAATCTGAAAAGACTTCTTATCTTTGTAGAAAAGATCTTAATGAGGTAAAGACTGAAAAAGCTGAATTGTTAGTCAAATTAGATGAGACTAAAAGGTTAGTTGAAACTCTTATTGTGGAGAACACCTCATTAGAAGAGAAGGTCAAGAATCTTGAGGTTGAGTTAAGTTAAGCTAGAACTCAAATAGAGAGGATGTCTAGTGCAAAGTTTGATGAAGTCTTGAGTTCTCAAAAACCTAGTTCTGATAAGACTGACTTAGGATATGTTGTCTCCTCTGCCCCTTCCTCTTCCATGGCTTGTGGATCAAAGACTGTCATTATGCCTCAATCTAAGAAAAGTAATAAAGGTATGAAATCCAAAACTGATTTGGCTAATTCTAAATCCTTTGTTAGATCTTATGTTTGTCACCATTGTGGTGCTTCTAGACACATTCGTTCTAATTATTTTAAGTTGTATCCTCAAAAGCAAGTGTCCAAACGGTCACAGGTTTTCTCTCAAGGACCTACACCTTTGTTTGGAGAGTTATTAAAAGTTTTGAGTTTTTTAACTCAATTTTAGGAGAATTTTAATTCTTCCATGCCCTTAAATAGACATACTAGGACATATGCCTTTTCATCTTCATGGCCAAAGACTCGTGCTGTGTGGGTGAGAAAAGAGCCTAAGACTTAATTGTCTTTTCTGTTTGTCCTTTGCTTTAATTCTTTTTATCTTAAGTAGGACTTTCTTTGCTTGATTTCTTATCTGCTTTTGGAATCATGCTTTTAGGCATTTACACCTTTCTATCATGCCTTCATGCATATGCATCTTTCTTTCATGTTGTTTGTCTGTTTTTGTTTGATTGTTTAGTTTTTATTTTTTTTGTTTTCAAAATAAAAAAGGAAAAAAAATCAGAAAAATACAAAAACAGTGTGCGTTTGTGTACATCGGTTCTTGTGAATCTTAAAATAGCCATTGAAACAAAGTTTTCTAAATTTTGTATCTTTTGTAGCTTAGATGAGCATCCTTATGTACAGCTAAGCAAGTGAGCTTTGTAGCTCTTTCTTCGTGATAAGTAAGGTTAAGTAATCTCTTGTACTTAACATTCGTATTACTCTTTTTGACGGAAATGACTAGAAAATCTTAAAAGAAAGACATAAATAACCATCTCACCACTGTTGCCTGCCAATCATAAAATGACATTTGTATGTTTCGGCATGGCAAAAGTGCAATGTCAATGACATCTGTATGCTTCGGCATAGCAAACATGTAATGTCAAAAAACTTAACATAATTGGGTATTTTTTTTTCTCTTTTATATACCCATGCATGGTTTGCTTAATAAAAAGAAAATATGCAAAAAAAATAAAAGTAAAAAGAATAAAATGCTTTAAAATATGATTGCAAGTGTGTTTTCTAGGAGATGCGGGAGTTATAGGATGTATCTCAAAGGTGATAGTTCCCATAAAAAAATTATGATTATGTGTGAGTTAAAGTGATTTTTTTATATCTCAAATCATCATAACATTGAGACACTTATGTAATCTTGCAATGTTTTTCACACACAACACACAATATTCTTTACTACTTTGATACATGTGTAGGTGTAATGTGATTTGGCCATCACAAGGTTAACATGTGTTCATGTATGCTCACTAAACTGTCTTAATATATTTTTGAAATATAAAATTAGTTAGACTTGTTTAGTGTGTATGTGTGTGTGTTTTTGGGGCTATATGCTTAACCCTTTGTTGTTTGAGAGATAATTTTGAGAGGTTAAAATGTTGGTTGGATCTTTGGCTAAGTTGCATGTTTGATTGCATTCATATCTGTGTTTTTCTTCTCTTTGAAAAATTGTTTTTAAGCCATCTCGACACCTCCTTAACACCTCTCGATACCCAGCTTATCTGTCGAGGTCTTTAGTTGATTTTTTATCGCAATCTCAACACCTCTCGATAGCTAGGTGGATCAATAGTGAAAGTTCTTGTCCCTTCGATAGCTTCTCGATAGCTGTTTGATCCATCGAGGTATGCTCGATAGCTTCTTGACACCTCTCAATTCATCGAGATCCTCTACATGCATTGTTTTTCACATGTTTTGCATGTTTTTCTTATCTTGTCATCCATAGCATCTTGTTTCATTACATTCATGCATTTATATGGATTCTTTATGCTCCCTTGATCATTTTGTGATTATCTTTATGTTTCTCGGTCAAGGCTTTATAGCTTCTTATACCCTTTGTCAATCATGACAAAAAGGGGGAGAAAAGGTGGTAATATGTGGTTTCTTTTTTAAGATTCTACATGTTAAGGGAAGAAATACATTCCTTTGTAAGGGAGAGATGTGCTGCATCTTGTTAGGGGGAGTGTTTACCTCCTTGTTGTTGTAGGAGCTTCTTTTAGCTTATTCTTCTTATACCATAGGTCTTGTGACCATGTTTACATACATTGTGCTTATTCTTGATTTATATGTGATGATGTATGTTTTCTTCACCTATCTCTTCATGTGTTGTTTCTTTTCTATCTTTATACACATGTTTCTTTATTTGTATACAATCTTTAAATTTCTGTTTCACACTAAGATACCTTGATGAGTTTTGTTTAAAGTGTTTCAGAAATACAGGTTGTCAAAGTTTACTTGTCATGGACTCTCTTCTTGCAAAGTTTTTCAAGAGTTTATGTTAGGATAGATTTTATTTTATTCAACAAGTGAGTATGAGTTGAGTGATTTATGACTTCTTTTATATGTTCATTTGTTTGTTATGGTTTTGTCAAGGATTGCCAAAGGGGGAGATTGTTAAGGACATATTTTATGTAGTTGGCTAAACCTTTGACAAAACACATTTTACTTGCATTTGGGTAGATCTAGGATATGTTTAATACTTCAAAGAACATATTGTTCAAGTCTAGTATTAAAGCCATGATGATTGGATCAAGAAACAAGTGAAGAAAAGGTGTTCACTAAAGCTGGACAGATAGCTGGACACTTACGGACAGATAGCTGTACACCTGACAGCTGCTCGACAGATAGCTATCTATCGAGGTTTAATGAGGCTCAACACCTTCTATCTATCGAGGTATCTATTGAGGTTACGGAAATTAGAATTTTCATATCTGATTTTTGGGCCATGATTTTGTAATTGTGTAGGTTTCTTTTCTCACAACTCTAGACATATATAAAGTTTATTTTAGAGGCCGTTACATAAGAGAATACAAGAAGAACACATGAAAAAGGTGATTGAAGTCTTATTCTCTCTGAAAGAAGCTACTGTGTCTTTTGTGCCTTAGGGTTTTGTAATTAAGTACTTCTTAATCTTCATTGTTGATGAAGTGAAGAACTTTGTAGCCAACATTCATCTTTCTCAAGTTGGTGAGTGAGTCACGTACTGAGATTCTTGCAAAGGAGTGAGTCACGTATTGGGATCCGTGCATCAAAAGGTGGTGTTCATATATTGAAGAGTTCAGAGGTTCTGAAGCGGTAGAAGGTTTCTACTGTAAGTTCATCTACAAAGATTGTAGATTCTGGGGACAAAGGTTTTGTACTAGATCTAAAACTTCTCTTTACTATAGTGAATTTCTTTTTGGGAAGGTTTTCCCCCAGGTTTTTTTACTGTGAAACTGGTTGGTTTCATTGGTTTTCTTGGGTCATCATATCTTGTCTTATTTATTTTTCCATTGCACTTAGTTTTGACATGATATTGATGTATGATTTGTTTTTAACAAGTTTTATGCATAATAAATCTAATTAACAACTTAGGTTTAAAACTTGTTAATTCTATCAATTGGGGTCTAAATTTCCCAACGTGGTCAAAGAACCAGAATAGAGAATGGTTCTCAGTTTTATGGTTGGACCGAGGTCGGACTCATGATTGAGTTAATGATGTCAAAAATAATTAATTAATAATTATAAAATATATATATAAATAAATAATTTTATAGAAAGCCAAACTCAAGCCTACTTCAAAGAGTATTTTGGGCCTTGTTTGGTTACTAAGGAATAGGTAACTCATTACTCAAATCCTATCACTCATCACTTTATCACTCATTTTTCATAACTTAAAAATCCCCAAAACACTTCCACCCTTGTTTGGCAACTTTAAACCTAGTTCAGTTTCTTGCCTAAAAACTCAAAAAAAAAGAAAAAAAGAAAAAGAAAACTCAACTTTTTGTGGGACCCATAGGCTGACTTGCTTTAGCTTTAGTTGGTTTGATGAGAGAGTGAAGAGAGTTGATTGAGATGGAGTGCGTGTGACTGTTAGGGGGAGTGAATGCTGATAAGATGATGTGACCAGTCACTGCCTTGGGGCCCAACTGTGTGAGAGTATTTACAAATTTGCCAACCAAACTCAGTTTTATTGTTTTGAAAACAAGTTTTTCTCATTACTCAGTTTTGTGACTTTTAACTCAAAAAAGTGGGAAATGAGTTAAGGAAATTGGGAGAGGAAATCTTGCCAAACAACATTTGGTTATGTGGGGCCTACTTATTTTGAGGAATGAGTTAACAAAATTAAGATATGAGTGATGAAAATAGCCCTATCCAAACACCACCTTAGTTATTTTTTTATTTTTCAAATAACAAAAAGTCACCAGTGAGTAGCAATATTATTGCCTACTTGATATTTCTTTCCCACCACATATCCTACCTTTACACGTTGATACTCCACCCACCACATATTTTGAAATCTTACATCCACACCTTGGTTAATTAAAAGCTCTGTACTAGTTTCTTCTTTCACTTTTTTCTATTTTTTCATCTCTTTGCCTTCAATACTCCCTCTCTCTCGTCGATAAATGTGCATCAGTGCATGTGCAAGTCTATAAGAGCAGTAAGCAAATCTCTTAAACTGAAGCGGACATATTGTACCTACGTCTCTCTGGTTTGGGCTTCCTCAATTCTTCCCCAACTGATTCAACTCATAAATAGTAAATCTGATGTTTTCGTACGCAGGCTTGATAATGCGTATGTAGGCTTGATTATGCATATGAGATTTATTTATGCATACGCATGATCCTGCCTAGAAACCCTAGCTCTTCTGTTTTGTTCTTTATCTCGTATAATGTGCTTTTGTTTTAGATTTTTTTTTTACATGTTTATGGTATTGAGTCTCTATTTCACATGTTTGTTGTTTGTTTACCTTTCACATGTTGGCTATTTGTTTACATGTTTAAATTATGGTTTTTCTTCCTTTCTTGCCTTCATGCCATTCATTCATATGCTCATTCATTGATACCATAGGTGCTATGATGCAAGGAGGTAAGTAAAGGTAAGTCATATATTCATATGTGCACGCATGTTTGTTTGATAACATGGTTTGATGATGAGTATGAATATGTTGGTTGGATAATATGTTCTTGATGCTTCAATATAATCTTTTAATGTTGCTATGTTTATGTTGTTGCCTTAACATGATGTATGAATGCTTACAGGCCTCGGATGTGATATGATGACATGATAAATGCTAGGTTGATGAGATGTCATGATAGATGTATGCTAAGTTGATGAGACGCCATGATAGATGTATGCTAAGTTGATAAGACACCATGATAGATGTATGCTAAGTTGATGAGATGCCATAACAGATGTATACTAGGGTTTGTGATGAGATGCCATGATAGATGTATGCTAGGGTTTGTGATGAGATGATTGCCATGACAGATGTTATGTTGGGTTTGCTCGATGAGAATGATTAGATGTATGGTTAGGGTTTGGGATGAATGATATTATGTTGTATGCTTAGATGTAAGCTAGTATGTGTGTGAGTTAGTGCAAGTATTGAACATTCTTTTAATAAGGTTAAGATATAAGACACAATGAGAGGAGGCTAACCTTAGAGTTGGGAGGCTTTGGGTGCCTAACACCTTCCCAAAACTGTACCTAAACTTTGAACCCATATTCTGGTAGTAAGATAAATGGTCCTTACTCGAAAGGATACTATATTCATGGTTCTTAAGCTATATAACTAGGTGGCGACTCCGATACTTTTCGTTGTGTTCATAGTGGCAACTCTACTAGAGAAAATGAGTTTAATTCCTATGTGTCATATATCTTAACCTTGATAAAAGCTATTTCAATACTTGTTTGCACACATCACTTGGTTCTTTTGTCCCTTAACCTTGGTTGGTGATGAGTGTGAAGATGGAAGGCTCTATTCGTCCTACCAACTCATAATCGGTGCAATTGCCTGAGATGGGTATTGAGTACATTAAATGTTTGCTACCAATCTACTATAGGGTCTATTTAGGCTCTCGATTGGAATCATAGCCCACCAAGTTGTGAGTGATCTACTTAGCCTTAAGGAGCTTGCCCACACTAGAGAGATCCTAGATCCTATAAAAAAAGATACCCTTTATATATCTCTTGTTTGTTCAACCATACATCATATGTTCACCTAATTTTAAAGGACAAATGAAAGATGTAAAAAAATGAAGGGATGACCTTAAAGTTATGGTATACCCTAAGATATTTTGGGATAAAAGAAAAGAAATTCTCACATATAAGAGGCTTATCCTTAAGTCCAAAGGTATATCTTAACTTGAAAGGTTCATAAGACCATAAACTAATTACTATCATAAGCCCAAGTTGAAAAAACCCTTTTGAAAAAAAGGACTTTGAGTCTAACATAATAAGTATGCTATGGACTTAGCATCCAACATCCTACAAAGTCAATATGAACTTCCTTAATCTTGGGCCTCCTTGTTGTATGCCAAGGCCCAAAATGATGAGAGATTCATAGGCTTTGAGAGGAGGGCCAAAATATGTTTTAGCTAAAGGGCTACTTCCAAAAAAAAAAAAAAAAAAACTTTTGTAAAGAAGAAAAGTTTTCACAAAAAAAAAAAAAAAAAATCTTTTGTAAATATTTTCCGAAAAAAAAAAATCTTTTACAAAGAAAAAGAATTTGATAGGCCAAGAATGTATTGACCCATTTGGTAAATTAATCACTTAATTAACTAAGTTAATTAATTAGATTCAATTACATATAATAAGTGTGATAGCACAAACAAATCACCAAATAACTAAATATAGCGGAAGATAAATTTGACAAGAGTGATTTGTTTATGAATGGGGAAAACCACCGAGGCAAAACCCCACTAGGTGAATTCAAGGCCACCACTCCCGAAAATCCATTATTATTAAAACAAGTGGCTACAAGTAGAGGAATCCTAGTACCTTATACCAATCTATAGTTGAATCTTTACCCCAATACCCAATTGGATTTGTAATGTAGTGACAATCTCTTCTTTCAATGCACGGATCCAAGCACGTGACTAACTAATCGATGCGAGGATTCCAGTACGGGGCTTACTCCTTTGCATGAATCTAAATATACCAACTTGAGGAAGATATTGGTTGCAAAGTTCTTCAGTTCATCCAAACGATGAAGATCAAGAAACTCTTTGGTTACAAAACCCTTGGCGCAAAAGACGCAGTAGCTTCTTCAATGCAGATGATGAAATAGGGCAAGTTTTCTTCGATCATAATATACATGACTAATCACTTTTCATTTGCTTGCATCATCTGTGACGACCCTTAAAATAATCTTTATATATGTCTAGGGCTGTGAGAAAAGAAACCTTACAAAAATAACTTGGACATGCGTGAAAAACAGATCTAGAAATCTGATTTTCTTAAATCTCAATAAATAGGTTATTTGTTGAGCTGTTGTCGAGTATTGGGCTAAATCTGCCTTTTAGGCTAAATCTGCCTTTTAAACCTTGATAGATACAATTTGTCGAGTTAGCTGTCGAGCTTTAAAATACAAAACTTCCTCATTTGTTTCTTGGATAGATTTGTATGGCTTTAATTCTTGACTTGAACAACATGTTTCTTGAAGGCTTAAACCATCCTAGATCTACCTAATTACAAGTAAAGTGCATTTTGTCAAAGGATTAGCCAATATACAATAACATATGTTCTAACAAGTTTCACATGTGTTCTAAGAGCATCCACAATAGATGTGCTAGATGCGCTAAATGCAAAATATTTGGCACATTTGACACACTAAACACAAAAAACCCCTTTTATCAGATGTGCTAAATTGTCAAATTTTTGCAACATGTTATAGTACCCTCACAATTTGGCACGGTACGGACAAACAATTGCAAAATATATATTGTTATTTTATTCCCGTTTTCTCTCTCGTCATCACAAATATTTCTCTCTCCGTCTTCTCATCTTTGTCTTCTCTCTCATCTCTGTCATCTCTATTCTTCTTCCACAACACGCCGTTACCAAAGGCCACCACTCGACACCGCCAAACTCACCAAAGACCACCACTCGACGCCGCCGACCATTTGTATTTTCTATTCTGCTTCAAGTTATTTTTTTTCCCCCTTTTATCTTTTTTTTGTTCACGTTTTTTGGCTGTGGTTTGATGGGTGGGTTGGGCAATGGGTGGGTTCGGATGGGCAGATCGGTGGTGGGTGGGTTCGGGTTGTGGGCTATGGTGGTGGGTGGGTTGAGTTTCATGGGTTGTGGGTTATGGCAGTGGGTGGGTTGAGATGGTGATGGGTGGATCAGTGGTGGTGGGTGGGCTAGTGATGGGTGAATAGATGATGGTGAATCCGTGGTGGTGCCAATCTCTGCTCCAGTGGTGGTGTGGCCGATCTTTGTACCGATTTTGATGAAAGCTCTGATTAGAACACAGTGTCGATGGCAGTTGTGGGTTGATTTTGGTGGTTGTGTTTTTTTTTTTTGGTGATTATGGCCGCAACAATTTTTCTGGTTGTTGTTGTAGTTGCTATTGTTGGTGTTGTTGACGATGATGATGATGGGGGAGGAATTTAATATATTATTTTAATGTGTTGTAATACTATTTTAATATATAGAATTGAAGAATAAAACATCTGATAAATGGGATGTTGTAAAATGATGTGGTAAAATAATAAAGTAAGCTTTTGGTGTGTCAAAATGACATTTTTTTTGCAACATCTACTACGGATGCTCTAACAATCTCCCCCTTTGGCAATCCGTGACAAAACCACAACAAAAAAATGAAGTATGAGAAAAGTAAAAAATCACTAAACTCATAATCACTTGTTGAATACAATAAAATATAATCCTAACACAAACTCTTTAAAAACTTTGCTAGAAGAGAGTTTATGGAATGATAGATTTTGACCACTTGTCTTTCTGAAACACTTTAAACAAAACTCATTAAGGCATATTAGTGTGAAACAGAAATATAAGATTGCATACATAAAGAAACATGTGTATAAAGAGAGAAAAGAAACAATACATAGATAGATAGGTGAAAAAGAAACATACATCATATATATATATATATATATATATATATCAAAAAGAGTACAATGTATGTAATTGAAAGGTCACAAGACCAGTGTACAAGAGGATAATGTAACTAAAAGAAAGAAAAGAAAAGTACATATAAATCCTCACTACATCCCTTAAAAAGATAAACACTCCCTCCTAACAAAAAGTGTCCTAAGCTAACTTTTCCCCTAAGTACATGACTACTCTCATCCTAAAACTACTCCTCCCCTTTTTGTCACGAGTGACAAAGGGTAAGTTATCACTGAGAGGTCGTCTCATCATCATTGGAAGAACTAGCATCCTCATCCTTATCATCATTACCACCATCATCAGCATTCTCATCCACTGAAACATCGGGTGAAAGGGAGGGAGAAGCAACGAAGCCACCCATCTGAGCTTGCCGTCGAGTGATATGGCCAACACGAGTGTTCACTTGACATAACTCATCACTGAGAGTGTAGGTGAGCATCCATGCGCTCAAGCTGAGCCATGACGGCCTCGAGAGTCATACCACCCGCAGAAGAAGAGGAAGGAACGAAGGTGGATGGAATGGAATAAGCTGGAGGATCCATTGTCTCAGTCCATGGCTGCTTTAGTCGAAGCTGGGCCTTACTTCGTCAAACATACGCTGAGTCGATGGCTTACATGAGAGAATAGAAAGGAAAATAAAAAGAGAGATAGAAAAATGGTGAAGAATACGCATGATAGCTGAAGGAAAAATGAGCTTATCACATCAATAAGAGAAAGAATGAAATGAGAAAGAAAGTCCATAGAGGTCCTCATGGAGGGATAGCAAAAATCGAGCACGAGGCTTTGTAATAAAGTTATAGTGAGACAGAGGATAAAAAACAAAAGTCATCACCATGTTAGGGAATCTCGAATCTTTTGCAAAGTTCGAGGATGGGGTGTTTTGAAGACCACCCCATATGGAAGGTTTCTCACAGAAGATAGAAAAGAGCTCGTCCTTGGACACAGTCCTCAAATGCTGATGAGCGGGGTAGTCAGGATGCACTACTTGCAGAATGTGTAGTATCTCGGATACAAGATCTAGAGTGAATATGATATGTGTACCTCTAATATGTGTAGCAAACTGGGGTATAGAAGTATCGATACCATGCATATTGGAGTAAAACTCTTGCATGATCACAATAGGACAACTCAAGGGTTTCTCACAGAGAGATTCCTATTCCCAACTGGCATTGGCGTTCTTAATAAAATTTTTGAACTGCCTTGTAATGTAGGATTTCATTTTAGAATCTTCATCATCAGAAGACTCGTTGGTGTCACTGCTTTTGGCCTTCGGTGCCATGCTATTGCTTTTGCTTGATTTCCCAACCCTTATCAAACCCAATTCATAGGTCTGCAGATTGCCAACTAGCTCTGTCAAAGGAATTTTGTCGATATCTTTTGATTCCTCAATAGCAGTGATCTTGGCATGAAATCTCTCGGGTAGAGATTTGAGTATCTTTCTCACAATCTTAGGTTCGGGTATGGTTTCCTCAAGATTAAAAGTTGAGTTCACTATGTCCTTGAGCTTGACATAGAACTCATCAAATGACTTATCCTCCTCCATCTTAATTTCTTCAAAGCTTGTAGTGAGCCTTTGAAGCTCTGAATCCTTGACAGCCTTGGTTCCTTCATAAGTTATCTGGAGGATGGTTCATGATTTCTTAACAGTTTCAGTGGAGGATATCTTCTTAAACTCTTCATTTGTGACCACAATGAATAAAGCATTCAATGCCCTATTGTTGAAGTTTGCCACCTTGATCTTAGCATCATCCCAATCGGTCGACGCTTTCTTCGGCTTGGTCCAACCTATCTACAACGCTTGCCACACTTTCTCATCTAAAGACTGTTAGAAAGCTCTCATGTGTGCTTTCCAGTATGCATAGTTAGTACCATCAAATAAAGTAGGTATAATGATTGACTGTCCTCTATCCATGACAAATAGGGGTCAATGAATCACACAACAAAGATTAAAATCTAATCAGAATATGCCTGCTCTGATACCACTTGATAGGCCAAGAATGTATTGATCCCATATGATGAATTAACCAATTAATTAGCCAAGCTGATTAATTAGTCAGATTAATATACAATATGTGTGGTAGCACAAACAAATCACCAATTAAAATAAAGTACAGCAGAAAATAAAGTAGACACGGTGATTTGTTTACGAATGGGGAAAACCTCCAAGGTAAAAGCCCCACCTGGTGATTTTAAGGTCACCACACCCAAAAATTCACTATTATCACAACAAGTGGTTATAAGTAAAGGAATCCTAGTACCTGATACCAACCTACAATTGAACCCTTACCTTAATACATAATTGGACTTGTTCTGTAGTGATAATCTCTCCTTTTAATGCATGGCTACCAGTACGTGACTAACCAATAGATGCGTAGATCCCAGTATGCAACTTAATCACCAACTTGAGAAAGATGTTGGCTGTAAAGTTCTTTAGTTCATGAACACGTATTTTCTCTTGAATTAAGAAGGAAAATAGCTAAAGATTATCAAGCTCCACTAGCTAATATCTTTAAAAGACAAATTTCACAAATTCTCAAGTGATCGAATTTTTTTTTCTAAGCTCCAAACACTCACTTTGTTTGCTCCCAATAGAAAATAACTCTCCAGAGAACAAATTTCCAAATTCTCAAAAATTTTCAAATCTTCAAACTTAGGATTTTTCCCTTTCTTGCTTACTCCCAATATGTGTGATTCCCACGCATTTCATTTCTTTTATTGTCTTTGAAGATGTAAGGTTGAATTTATTCAATCATCTATTGGCTTCACTCTGTGCCAAATTTACTTGTAATTCAGTAATTAGATACCCTGTATTTAGGTGGGAATCATGTAAGGGTTGTGTGTGGGAGTGTCAAGAATTCAAGTGTGTGTGTGCAATCAAGAGGATTGTCGCAACTAGATCTCGCGAGTGACTCACAAGTGGTGACTCACCAGAAGTGTCACACGTGTGAAGCATGTAGGAAGCTGAAGAGTCATGATAGCTAGAGCACTATAGGACAAAAAGTACAGTCTGACCAATAAGTTATTTCACGACTGAAACTTGCGACTAGTCCTAGTTGCTAGTGAGTTGCCAGAACCCCCTATTATGTAGAAAAATGACTTTTCAGATTCCTTTTTATACCCTACTATAAATACCCTTATACCCACGAAATGTAGAGAGCTTCTAGAGAGAATTTTGAGAGAAAAACCCTAGAGAAAAACAAGATTGACTCATCTACAATCTTATACCTTTGATTCTCAAATTCCTTTGCTCTCACCCTTTCCATTGACATATCGTTGAGAGGACCTTTAGCCAAATCCTTATCTCACCATACCCATATTAGTGAGAAGGTTATTTGGTGCTTGGGCAGCAGTTCAGAGAGGACCAATTCATTTGGTTGATGCAATGGGCTTATTGCGGGATCTAGTACGCTAGAGAAGGCATGGTTAGGCTTAACCCTGTTGGAGCAAGAAGCTTAGAGGGTTTAGGTGCATCGAGTAGATTAGGCTTGGAGGGTCTATTACTATTCATGTATCCCAATTAATTTTCTAGTGGATCATTTTACTGCCTAGAGGGTGGTGGAGAGGTTTTTCGCCAAGTTCTGAGGTTTCCTCTTTGATAACACGTGTCGGTGTTATCTTGTGTTTGCATCTCTCTAATCCTTACCCATTGCTTTTAATTACTACTATGTTATGATTAAATTATGGCTTAGAGTAGTTTACTTGTTTGGGTATAGCTTATATTTATTATTCCACACATACATTGTTTGAATATAAGTTTGTGTTGGTATTTTTAAATTGGGAGTCTAAACATTCACTAGTGACAGGCCACAAACGCGTTGACCCCTTGTGATAACTTAGATTAATTAAATTAGCCTAGTTATTAATTAATCAAATTAACATACAATATCACGTGGTAGCACAAACAAATCACCAAACTAAGTAATGCAGTGGAAATTAAATGATACGGTGATTTGTTTACGAATGGGGAGAACCTTACGGCAAAAACCCCACCAGGTGATTTAAGGTCACCACTCCCGAAACTCCACTATTATCACAACAAATAGTTACAAGCAAGGAATCCTAAGTACTTTACCAACCTATAGTTGAACTCTTACCCCAATACCCAATTGGACTTGTTCTGTAGTGACAGTTTCTCCTTTCAATGCACGACTCCCAAGTACGTGACTAACCAGATGCGCGGATCTCAGTACGCGACTTCAAACACCAACTAGAGAGAGAGTTGTTGGCTACAAAGTTCTTCAAATCATCAGAGATGAACTAGGGCATGAACTTTGTCTTTCAGATCACAAATTGCATGAACAAGAAGTTCTGAATGAATGTGCAACTTGCATCTCTTTTTACGGCCCGTAAAATAATCCTTTTATATGTCTAGGGTTAGGAGAAAAGAAGTCCCAAAGACACATTCACGGATTGGACTTGAAACAGAACTGGAAATCTGTTTTCTTTAATTCTCGACAGATAGAGGTGTCGAGAGGTGCCGAGAAGCTGTCGAGGCTCGGGGCAAAACAGCTTCTTAAGGCTCGATAGATGCATGTGTCGAGGTATGTGTCGAGCTTTAAAAACTGGCACTTCCTTGCTTGTTTCTTGGACAGACTTTGACGGCTTCAACACTTAATCTTGAACCCAAGTTTCTTGAAGTGTTTAACACATCCTAAATCTACCCAATTACAAGTAAAGTGCGTTTTGTCTAAGGATAAGCCAATTACATAAAATAGCGACATATGTTCACAGACTTGAACTACATATATCCTAACAACTAGTGTTTTACACACCAAGTGAACTTTCAGAAGACTTAATCTAAAAATTTTCAAAATGAAGAAGCAAATTTGATTACGTATTTTTAATGATTTCAAATCCTTTCTAATCAATGAGATCGAGTTAACAATTGAGTATTATGATTGGTCAAAAAGGTTGTTCAAAGGATCACCTTTTGTTCATCTGAAAAAGATAAAATTTCAAAAAAAAAATCTCATTTTAAGTAAATTTCTTTTTTTTTTTTTTCAAAAAGAAAAAGAAAAAAAAAAGACTCATTTCAAAAATTTGATTTCCCAAAAAAGATTTTTCAAAACTTCATTTTTTAAAACTTTTTTTCGAACTATCTCTGAACCTGATCCTCTATGAGAAAGATACATAGGCAGCCTTTTCAAAGGCCCAGTCACAATCACTCAAAAAGAAACTTCATTTCAAAAAAGATTTTTCAAAACTTCATTTTTCAAAAAAATTTTTTCGAACTACGTTTGGACCTAATTCTCTATGAGAGAGGTACGTAGGCAGCCTTTTCAAAAGGCCCAGTCACAATCACCTAAAAAGAAACATAATTTCAAAAAAGATTTTTCAAAATTTCATTTTTCAAAACTTTTTTTTGGAACTATGTCTAGACCTGATCCTTTATGAGAGAGGTACATAGGCCGCCTTTTCAAAGGCCCAGTCATAACCACCCAAAAAGAAACATAATTTCAAAAAAGACTTTTCAAAACTTCATTTTTCAAAAAAATTTCTTCGAACTACATCTGGACTTGATCCTCTATGAGAGAGGTACGTAGGTAGCCTTTTCAAAAGGCCCAGTCACAGTCACTCAAAAAACACTTTTCTTAAAGGCTCAAAATCAAAATATATTTTTTTTTTGGTGTGAATTTAGGCTATGAGCATCTATTTTTCATTAAGCATATCATCAATTTTCTGTGCAAGCATGTCTAAACGAGGGGCATTGGCCCAAAACATTTTTATAATAACTGATTATTAACAAGCTCATGAAAAGAATCTTTTCTAGGACGTGGACATGGATCTTTCATCTGCTCAATAATCACCATCAATCTTTAATTTAGATGTGTCAATCGGCATTCCAACAAAGTCCATTGGCCCATCATCCTAGCAGTCCTTGTTTTGCCCAGTTTTGTGATTTTGATCTTGTTTTACTCAAATTTTGCTTTATTAAGGTCCCTACAAAATAAGATTTTTTAAAATTCACATTGATTGTTGAACTAGGGGCATTCAGCCATGCCTCATCCATTTTGGGGGAAAAAAAAATCATATTTTACTCAAATATCAAGATTTTAAAAATCATGCATCCATTTCTAAACTAGGGGCATTTGGCCATACCTCATTTATTTTGAAAAAAAAAAATCATCTTTTCCTTAAATATCAAGGTTTTCAAAAAGTCATGCATTAATTCACAAACTAGGGGCATTTGATCATGCCTCATTCATTTAAAAAAAAAAAAACCATCATCATCATCTTTTCATAAAAAATCAAGATTTCCAAAAATATGCATTCATTTTTAAACTAGGGGAATTTGGCTCCGCCTCATTCAAATAAGTGCAATTTCCATTAGAATTGGTCATGATAATTTTAAATTGGTATTACAAGACTTCATTAGGTGAATTCTAAACTTGTCTCATTTAAAATTCCAACAAAATCAAAAGCAATTCAAAGGACAAAGACCTAAAGGCTAAAATTAATAAAAATTTGTCTAAGAAACACTTCTTCTTGTTTTTGCAAGAAATTTAAGAACATAAATCAAGCATCATTAGGACTCCAGGTCTGCCTACGTGAAATTCTCCTCGACCCACCTCTAGAGGAGCCACCTTCAGTGTTTCTTTCTTGACTTGCATAAAACGAAGATTCTTGCTGCCAATTCTAAAGCTCAAGATTTCTAATCCTTTCCTCCAAAGATACTGTGGTGGCATCATCCAATGCCATGCAACTCACCTAAAAAATCAACAAAGACAATTGTTAGACCCATCATCAGGATAACCAACGAAAGTCTCATGCCCAACAAAAATTTTCAATGACCAAAATTTCATGCCACCACAAATTTTTTCCATACCCATACCTACAAAATTTTACCATGTTCATGAAATAAGACTTACACATGCCATCAAATTTTTCACTCATCATGAATTTTTTCGACCAAGCCTATACAACAAATCTTTCATAACATCAATGCCCCCAAAATTCAAGCCAAAATTTATTCAACAACACCACATATTACATACATTGCTAGATTCCAAATTTCAAGTTCCAAGTTTCAAGTTTCAATTCCAAATCTCAAATTCTCAATTCCAAATTTCAAATTTTCAATCCTAAGTTTCAAATCCCAAATCCCAGATTTCAAATTTCAAATTCCAAATTCCAAGTTCAAATGTCAAGTTTCAAGCTTCAAGTTTCAAATTTCAAATTTTCAGTTTTAAGTCTCAAACTTCAAATTCCAAGTTTCAAATTCCAAAGATAAAATCTTTTTCAAAGAACTACAAAAATCAATCAAAGTTTTCTTTCTAAAAAATGAAAAAAATTCAAATCAAGAAGGAACAAATGAAAATCACACATCTCAAAAACAGTGGGACCATAAAGCACTCATCATTTAAAGTATAATCCTAAATTTTGACTTTTTGCAGGCAACAACTCATATCAAAGTAGAAAAGCCCTTTGATCGACCTTTCATCAGATTGAAGTAGAGAAGCCTTTTGATCGACACTTCAACAGTCCTGTTCTGTGATAGAGAAGCCCCTTGGTTAACTTTCATCAAGATCGAGGTAGAGAAGCCCCTTGGCCGCTATAGCTCCAGTTCCAAGGTAGAGAAGCCCCTTAGTTACCTTTCATCAAATCGAAGTAAAGAATCCTTTTGATCAATATTTCAATAGTCGGTTTTGAGGTAGAGAAGCCCCTTGGTCACCTTTCATCAGATCAAAGTAGAGAAGCCCTTTGAACAACATTTCAACAGTCCGGTTCCAAGGTAGAGAAGCCCCTTGGTTACCTTTCATCAAGATCGAGGTAGAGAAGCCCCTTGGTCACTACAACTATGGTTCTGAGGTAGAAAAGCCCTTTGGTTACCTTTCATCAAGATCGTGGTAGAGAAGCCTCTTGGTTGTCACAGCTTCGGTTCCGAGGTAGAAAAGCTCCTTGGTTGCTACAGCTCCAGGTTCAAGGTAAAGAAGCCCCTTGGTTCCCTTTCTTTAAGATCGAGGTAGAAAAGCTCCTTGGTCACCACAGCTACGGTTTCGAGGTAGAGAAGCCCCTTGGTTACCTTTCTTCAAGATCGAGGTATAGAAGCCCCTTGGCCATCATAGTTCCGGTTCCAAGGTTATGAAGCCCCTTGGTTACCTTTCTTCAAGATGAAGGTAGAGAAGCCCCTTGGTCGTCAGAGTTCCAATTCCGAGGTTGAGAAGCCCCTTTGTTATTTTTCTTAACGATTAAGGTAAAGAAGCCCCTTGGTCGCCACACCTCTGGTTTTGAGGTAGAGAAGCCCCTTGGTTAGCTTGATTTAAGATCGAGGTAGAGAAGCCCCTTGGTCATCACAGCTCCAATCTCGAGGTAGACAAGCCCCTTGGTAACCGTTCTTCAAGATCAAGGTAAAGAAGCCTTTTGGTCATCATAGCTTTGGTTTCCAGGTAGAGAAGCCTCTTGGTTCCCTTTCTTCAAGATCGAGGTAGAGAAACCCCTTGATCATTATAGCTCTAGGTTTGAGGTAGAGAAGCCCCTTGGTTACCTTTCTTCAAGAGTGGTAAAGAAGCCCTTTGGTTGTCACGGTTCTGGTCCCAAGGTAGAGAAGCCCTTTGGATATTTCGTCACATTCAAGATCAAGGTAGAGAAGCCCCTTGATCAATCCTCCACATTCAGACTGAGATAAGGAAGCCTCTCAGTCACTTCAATTATTAAGAATCATTTCAAAATTTATTAGCTATCAAGTAGGTCAAGTGTTCACAATTTTCATTTTTGTCTGAAAGCAAGGCACTAGTTCCATGTTCCAAGATTTTAGGTTCGAAGGCTAGGTAATCTTTGAAAATCAACCTCAATTAAATCCTGGCCGCTAGAGTTAGTGTCTTTGCTTTACATTGACATTCACTTTCTAAGCTCGGTCAATGAGAGGCATTTTGTAGACACTCGATTTTGCACCCATGATATAATTAAGGAAGATGACTAGAGTGGCTATTCAAGTACCCAAAATTCATGATTACATTACAAGCATTAATTTGTTCATTGCATATCATAAAAATTATCTTGAGATTCTAATGGTCATGACGGTATGTTTGATTTTCAAATTGGACCGTCAGATTGAAAGATATTGCATGATCAAATTTGCATGGTCAGCATGCATTGTGTTTAGGTAGAATCAACCACACATGATTAATATAAATTAATTTTGATTGGCTAGATAATTAAAATTAATTAAATAATTTTGTGATTGTTTGTTAGTTAGTGTCAAAAATAGGCTTACTTGCATTGGAATAAAGAGGATAATTGGATAACAAGAAAATTTTGGATAATCCAGACTTTTAGAGTATTTATCTACACGATATTTGTTGCTGAAAAGACTTGAATTATCCAGAAAAGAGTTTAATTTTTAGAATATGGATTAAAAATGCATCTAAGTGCAAGTCCCAACTTAAAAAATCTCAAAAAATGAGTCCAAAATGGACCAAAACTCAAACGAGGGACCGGCACCCAAAAGCGCCATTTGGCCCTTTTGGAGTGCTGATTGGCACAAACTCGGCCCCTGGTCTGAGGGCACTTGGATTAGGTTAAAACACATCCTTTTCGATTTTTTAGAGATAAGGACGCGTCCTAGTTCATATTCTAATCATCTAGCTAAATTTTCAAACACCCTAGCCTCTATAAATGGAGGCTATATCTCAAAATTCAGGACACTTTTTCATGCTTTCTAATTTCCCCTCTTTCTAACTCTCCTTTCTATTATTTTCTCTCTTACGTTAAAACGTTCTAGAGGCTCTAGCCTTAAGAATTTCATTTTTATAAGCAAGGTATTTTAGGTTTCAAAGATAATTGAAGAAATTCTTTGAACCCTGAAATATTCTCTCAATAAGAATACGCCCATGCAAGAGATGGTTTTTCTTTACCATTTTTATTCTTTTCTGTTTCTTTTATTTTGATGATGTTGTTAGGATTAGAGTGTTAGGATTGGTGCTCTTAAATCCTATTGTATGATGCTATGTATGATGCTATATATGCTACTATGTATGACATTATGTATGACTTAATGTTGTGATTAATTTATTATTATCTAAAATAATGGTAACATGAATATTCGGACATTATCATATAGTCCATGAGATGCATAATATGTAATTTATGTGAAAAGTTACAGAAAATATAAATCATAAGTTCTTTGTAAACTCAGAATTTTAGTTTGTAGTCGTTGATGAAATTGGGCATTTCATCTGCAAAGACTATAACATATCAATTAAGATGATTTGTCTTGATCATGGAAATAGAGATTTCTAGTTGGTATGTTGATATGTTTTAAAAGTTAAGACATATTGAACTGGACCGCTGTGAGATTTATTATTCTCCTAAAAACTATCAAATAAATAATAAACTTACGACTTGTATTTACACGAACTCTTAATTCTGAGAGGATAATGGACCTAATCATGAAGTGTAGGTTGCTTTGATGTGTCAGGAGTGAGATCTATAGTAACGGTCAAAACCTCAGTATATTGGGCAACCACATTTAGTGTTGATGGAATATATATTCTCAAGATGGAATTCATAGTCTCTTAACGGGATATAAATATTCCCTTGAGATAAGTTTAATTGGTTTAATTATTCAGAGGGTTAGGTCTAACCACTTTGGTAATAAGTTACTAAAGCATATATTTATAAAATTAGATTTCATAAATATATGTTGAATAACTTTAAAGGATTAAACCAGGTACTCAAAGAATTAAGATGTAGTAATCTACAAAGTGATAGTCTTCTTTCATGACTTTGTATTACTACGAATATTTTATGAAGGGATTGCATGTACAATAAAGTCTTAGGATATAATTTACAAATAAGGCCTAGAGTGCAACTATATTTATATAGTGGTATTAAATATAGTTAATGGTAACTTTGGACTTGTCAAAAGTTGACAGAAAAGCCTAAGGCCCGTTGGAGCTAGCGTCTTATTGGTCCCTTTTGGTCCAACTCCAGGCCACACACTTAAGCCCAATTGGAAAGGTCCAAAAGGCCAGCCTAATTAGATAATCAGTTAGATACAAAGGGAGAAACATACAAAATTTTCAGTAGTAAAACAATAGAACACTATTATGAAAAGATGTGTAAGAAGTATTAGACACTTTGATATTCTCCCTTTGAAAACTGATTGAGAGACCACACATCTTGGGCGTTAGTGGAATTACAGTGAAGATTGAAAGTATTCTCAAGTGCTTCTGATTTTTGGTTTTGAAATTTACTGCTCTAAGATACACTCTCTTGCTCTTTAATTCTGAAACTTACATAGTGCATGTTAACGTATATGAATGAAGTAGATCCGTTATTTTTCCACTGCGTGTGTTTTGTATGCAATAAAAACATGTAATTTTTCATCAGATGCATGAAAAATATTCTTCTAGTTTTAATTTCTAATACTCATACCATTTATTGTCCATATTTTCTTGTTGAAATATGTTCTTGATGTCTTTGCTGTCATGATTTTCCTTTTTGAGTTTCAAAAATCTGCTTATTATCACATCTTTTTCAAAACCAAAAATAGATCTGTATCTTCCTTAGATGCAGACTTGAATTTTTCAAGATAAAAAACTGATTTGTATCTTCCTTAGATGCAAATTTGAATTTTTCAAAATCAAAAACCGATTTGTATCTTCCTTAGATGCACATCTAAAGTTTTTTTTTAACACAAAAACTGATTTGTATCTTCCTTAGATGTAGATCTAAATTTTTTTAACACAAAAACTGATTTGTATCTTCCTTAAATGCAAATCTGAATTTTTCAAACATAATAGATTTTGAAATAAAAAAAGAAAGGCATAAGTAGTGATGTTTTGTTTGTTTGAATCATAAGTAGTGATGTTTTATTTGTTTTGTTTGATGCAAGTAGCGTAGGTTTATTTCATGAGTGTGGTCCTCTTATAAAAAAGAAATCTATTTCTTATTTTATTTCATATAAAAAATAAATCTTATTTTTTTACAAATCTCGATTTTCTAACTTACAAAACGGATCTGATTTTTTTACATACAAACCAAAAACCAATTTTTTACTTTGTTTCAAAATAGATATGATTTTTTAAGCAAAAAATCTTGTTTTTATTTAACAAAAACAGATCTGATTTTTCTTCATATCAAAAGATCTGGCTCTTTTTTATTAATCAAATCAAATTTATTCATAAAAACATATATGAATTTTTTTGAAGAAGAGAACACATTCATAAATATATTTATGTGACTTAGTTTGGTTAAGTGTCTTACGTATGCAACATATCATCCACATCATGCATTAAGGGTATATTGGACATGAGAGTCTAGAAGACCAGACTCTGTCTGGGCGGAATGAGTAGCTAACGCCTTCCCATTCTATAACCTAGCCTCCAAATTTAGTTCTTTGGGGTAGGTAGACCTAGGTTTTATCTTTTTTATTTTTTTATTTTTGGGTAGATTTTAACTAGGACAAAAGGCCATGTAATTTTTTGGTAGATTGTAACTAGGATCCAAAGTCATGTAATATTCAATCTATCAAGTTTGTATGTTTTATTCAATTAATGGTAATAGAACATTTCAACCATGTAAAGTTGTATTTAATTTTTTTTTTTGGTATAAAAAAATAAGTGGCAACTTCACACCACTTATCCAAAAAGAAATGCATCTTGAAAAAGTACCCAAATCTCTTTTTTGAGAGCACTTGATTTCCTGATCTCTCACAAAAGGTTAATGAAAAAATTATTATTTAAAAAAATGATTTATTTATTTTAAAATTTTTTTAATAAAAAAATAACCTATTGCAACCAAATTTTCAAAGTAAATCGTTACAATATATATAATTTATTGCAACAAAAATCTAGTGTTGCATAAACTTATTACCTCGGAGTTTATTATATTGACTTGCATTGACTTTTTTGTCATTGTAATAAAACCTATTACAACGATATTAGTTGTTATTACAACAACTTTTTTCGTTGTATTAAGTCTTTTTTCTTGTAATGTTAGAAGAGCAATTTTATTTGCTGACACTGATGTATGGGTAGAAGAACTACCTGGTGACTTGGAGGATGTTTTGTAGTTTTATTTAGTTTAATTCTTTAATAAAATTTCGCTTACCTTTTTCTTTAAAAAAAAAAAAAATAGAAATGGGTTTTTTAGGGTTTCTTTTCTTTAATTTCTTGAAATTTTTTTTGACATGTATATTTTTGTGAAATTTGTAGTATTCGATACTTTGATTTTTAGGTGCGGTATTTTGCGAAGTAATGGTGCAAAATAATTAGGATAAGGATTTTTTGGTTTCTAGTGTTTAGGTCCGATGATCTCAACCTCCAGAAGGAGTTTTTAAGGTGAATTATGATATTGCCTTGTTTGAGAATATTGGTTGTGCAAGCATTGTTGTGGAAGTTCGAGATTCTGAAGGTGAAATCATTGCAGCGTTATCTCAATGGATTTCTCTTCCATTTTCTAGTGGAGATGGTGAAAGCTATGGCAACTTGTCGAGCACTTCTAAGAACGAAGTCTTTCTAAGGTGATGATTGAGGGAAATTGTCTTCGAGTGGTTTCAGCTTTGAACTCTTCAGTCAGCTACAATACGATGTATGGAAATGTGATAGAGGAGGCACGTTGTCAAGCTTGTCAGTTTCAGATTTGCAGGTTTAGTCATGTGCGTCGAGGTGGGAATAAGTTAGCTCATGGCCTTGCTAGAAGAGCAGTTTCATCTACGGGTTTAGATGTTTGTGTAGAAGAACTACCCTTTGATTTGGAAAGTGTATTCCAAACTGATTTTCTTAATTAATAAAAGCTTACCTTCTTCTCAATAAAAATATATATATATATATATATATAGATATATCTTCGGTAAGCAATCGAACAGTTGCTATTACATTGCACAATCTTACGATGCCACGTGGCAGCATGCACACAATAAATTTGAAGCCAGACATTATAATTTTAATTATATGGACTGTGATAGGGGTATTTGGTAGAATTTCACAAACTCTAATAAAATCAGATAATTCTTCAATTTAAAATAACATGCAATTTCTAGTGAATTATGTGTTCAAGAAAAATCTAAGTTGCACTTTTACTGTGTCAGAGTGAATTATCCTATAAAAATTTCTACATATTTTCTCAAAAAAATTGTGCTTCTTTTTCAAGAAATAAACTACAAATGAAAGGGACCGTGATAGTTTTCAAGGCCGCAAAAGGGCTTCGTGGCATCATGTTCTTCAAAGGCTTATGTGGCCAACTAATAAAGTCATTGGGACCATCCAAAAGTTTTCACTAATGGTGATTAGCAGGTCAAGAATCTGTGTTCCAATGCCAAACGCAAAGATTCCTACTTCGTTTGGGACCATGACTTTAAAAGAGTCGAGCTCTAGGAGAGAGAGCATAATGATTGATTTCTCTCAAAGCCAAATTTGTAGATAGGCTACTGGATTGAAAGTCTCAATTTGAAAATTTCCCAGGAACATTTGAGGTGGTCCTAAAAGCAATCCAAATGGTGGTAAGTAGAAGGTGCCAAGGACATATAGGGCCCCCTTGTCCCATATTGAGGGTTAGAATGTCCCTAACCTACCAAATAACCCACCACTTCTTTCCAAGAAATATCATCAGCTTCTTCTTCCACTCCATTTGCATACTCCCTTCAAACGAACCTGATCCAACCACAAATGTTGGAATAGGAACCCTTGTCCCCATTAAAATTTGTATCCTAAGACACTTATATTAGTTTGTGTATAATAAAAAAAATGTGTTAAATTTACACATTTAAGCCCAAAACTACCCGCATCAATTAATCTATAAATGTGTATATTTATGTTATTGCTACAATAACTATCTAAATATACATGGTTACTATTCACATGGAAATCAATTTTATAAATAATTTTTTACTAATAAGCATATATAAGGACAGAGAAAGAGATGGTTTGAGAGAGTAATATAAAAAATAGATAAAAAGATAATTTAATTAAATGTAGTGTAAAATAGATAATCATATATGAGTGTTTTGGAAAGTGATTGTGCAAAATTGAAAAATTAGGTTCTTATGCTAAAATAGACAAAATATTTTAAGGGAAATTACACTTTACCATCTTAAACTATGTTCGTAATTACACTCTACACTCTAAACTTTTCGAATACTTGTTTTGCACCCTAAACTATTATCCATGTTACACTTTGCACTCCAACATCAAATTTGTGGTTAACTGGGATGGAAAAACATGGTATCATGTGAAAAGATCTAATTTCCCCACTTCTCAATTCTTTAAAAATAAGGAGAAATTACATTTTACCACCTTAAACTTTGAATTTCTTTCTAAATTAACAGCAAATCTAACATCAGGAGCAAAGTATAACAAGGGTCATTGTGTTAGGGTGCAATACTTGAATTCAAAAATTTTAAGGTGTGAAGTGTAATATGAAGTATAGTATTTTTAAGTGGTAAAATATCATTTTCCCAAAATTTTACACAAGCTTATGTGAATGTGCTCTCAGAGGGCTTTTCACCGGCCCAAGGGTTTTTTTAATAAAATCTACATATCCACTCTTCTTTGCTAATTTCAACACATGCTTTAAAAAAGACTTTCACACTGCCCTTTCCAAGTACTTTACCTCCTTTGCTTCAAGTCACATTGCCGACACAAAATAAAGAGTATGCTAAAATAGACAAAATATTTTAAGAAAAATTACACTTTATCATCCTAAACTATGCTTGCCATTACACTCTACACTCTAGACTTTTTGAATACCTGTTTTGCACCCTAAACTAATCCATGTTACACTTTGCACTCTGACATCAAATTTGTGGTTAACTTCGATGGAAAAACATGGTATTATGTGAAAAGATTTAATTGTCCCAGTTCTCAATTCCTTCAAAACAAAGGAGAAATTACATTTTATTACTCTAAACTTTGAATTTCTGTCTAAATTATCTGCAAATTTAACGTCAAGAGCAAAGTATAACAAGCTGGTTTTTAATGCTTAGGGGGCAAAATGTGAATTCAAAAAATTTTAGAGTGCAAAGTGTAATATGAAGTATAGTATTTTAAAGTGGTAAAATATAATTTTCCCAAAATTTTACACAAGCTTATTTGTGTGCACTAAGAGGGCATTTCACCGGTCCAAGGGTTTTAATAAAATCTACATATCTACTCTTCATTGCTAATTTCAACACAGGCTTTAAAAAAGACTCGCACACTGCCCTTTCCAAGTACTTTACCACCTTTGCTTCAAGTCACATTGCCGACACAAAAAAAAAGAGTCTTAAGATTTCTTCCAATTAAGGAGTATCAAATGATCCTCTAAATCTTTACTCTCATCTTGCGCGGAGGAGGCTAGAACCGTTTCAAAAAGTTGAACCCTTTAAAGCCGTTCCATGGATGCGTTAGGTTCTGTAGTACATAGAGGTATACCTACTAAAGGCTTTGTTAGAACTGGATGCAATATCTCCTCTAGCGACACTCAAACAAGGGACAAGCTATTAAGCACCACAACCCACGGCAGCATTTTTGTCTGTGCATGCATAGCTTACACCCATTATGAACCCCACCCTAGACGCAAGCGAGTATGCTACTAACTCAAGATTAGGGCGGAGAAAGTCTTGAGTTCAAGAGCGCACTTTGAATCCTGTATGTGAAGGTCTAAATTAAATCAGACAATAAATATCGCTTATTATAGTGTTTATTAATAGGAATATACAATTGGGTCTGTAATTGAAGTACCTTCTTAGGAAGGTATTAAATACCAAGAACCACCAAGCCGAAACTTTTCTTCACTAATTAAATGGACTTTACCGTGTAGGTCACTCCACCAATCAAGCATTTACATCCTTACCCTAAAATCTAACTAGGGAAAGAAACCATAAACCTCACAAGGTAGTATAATTGATGCAGCGTACATGACATACCAATTGAGCGACTTCTCAAACTAATGTTTGTGCTCATTTTGTGACGCGTATAGCATCGAGCAAGCATATCAGTATCCTCTTTGTTTTACATGAATTAAAGAAATTCGATTGTATAGTTAAGATTTTTTTTTTTTTTTAAATTTTAACACCTGACAATATATAGAATGTCATGTCATTTAAAATTTTAAATAATATAATATTATATATAGGTTTAAATTTATAAGATTTAATTTTAACCAAAAAAATATGTTCATTTCTAATGAAAATTATCCTATTACCTACGAAATGCGACTCCACTTTCAAGCCAAGCAGTCACCTCACCAAGCTACAAGGCACTCATAAAACTTAGTTATTGCTAACTAAGTTTGAGCGCTCATAATGTCTTGACAGAGCATATGCGTGGTCCCGCATGCACTACCAGGCTTGAAATTTTTTTTTTCCTTTTCTTAAATCAAGAGATTAAGACCAGCCTTGAGTATTGATAGTGACTGAGCTTGTTTTCTTCACTCAATTTTCAAATTTCGTTGGGCCCTACTCCAAGATAGTTTTTATTCTCAATTTCCATTACTTATTACTCTTAGAGTGATGGAAACTAAAAACATTTTTTATGTGTTTTCATATTACGAGAAACTAGTATTTAACTAGTGCTACCGTACAAGAATCGATATGATTTAATAAAACAATGGAAAAAATATATTACATTTTATTATTTAAGTGATACTATTGGTTTTGTTTTATTTATTTATTAATCATGAGTTTAGTCATGTTTAAAAGACTTAGTTTATTCATGTTTAATAGAACTTAGCATTATTTAATTTTTTAACAATTGCATGGATATACTTAAAAAATACACATTAAGATACATAGTATAATTCCTATATATATAATTTAAATGCTATTGATAAATAGCCATTGTTATATTTTGGTAAGCACTTTTTAGGTAGAAAATGTAAATTATAGGGCCTAAATCCCCACTTCTTTGTTATAACTATCTGGTTATCAAAAAAATAAAAATTCTAGTGTCACATCTAATTGCACGCTCAATTTTTTAACTTATTAACTTGTGCAATTATGAATGGTAACACTTTCTACCTCTATGGACCCATCACTTACAATCACGCAAATCAAAAAGTTATGAAATTGGTTATGAGAATGGTTAGTATTCACAACATAGTTGATTCAAGAATTGTGAATAACATTATATCATGAGAAATTTAGTTCTAAATTTTCTTTTAGTAATTAAAAAGGTATTATTAAAAAGACAAACATTGCTTTAGCAACCAAGTTGTTATCCATTGCAAGTGTAGCTAACTAATAACTAGTATAAATGTAGCCCGAGAGAGAGAGAGAGAGAGAGAGAGAGAGAGAGAGAGAGAGAGAGAGAGAGAGAGAGAGAGAGAGAGAGAGAGAGAGAGAGAGAGAGAGAGAGAGAGAGAGAGAGAGAGAGAGAGAGAGAGAGAGAGAGAGCTCTTTTCCATTCTCTCAATTTCTCTTTCTCTTATTTGTCTTCCCCTATTCTAATTAGGTCTAAGAATTTTGTGAAGTGATTTTTGTCAACAATATTTATTATTTTATCATTCTCCCAATAAAATGTTTCCAAAAATAGTTCATAAGCCAATACTCTTAGGGTATTAGTTAACATTTTTTTAAGGTACAAAATAAAACCTAGTATGAGCAGAAACCTTAAAAAATCTCTCATATTTATGTAGGTACTATGAAGTTCCCAACTTTCACGTATATCAAATTAAAAATTGAAGAATAAAAAAATTCTAAACATATTGAAGGTATATTACTAACTTTTTTTATTAATAATTTTTTTTAGGGGATATATCACTAGCTAGTCAAGCTTTTCTCTTGGAGAATAACTACTCGAGAAATAGCCATTAAGCAGAAAACTCAGCATGACAGTATTAATTTTGCATTAAGAGGATGAAGTGTTTAGGAGAAAATGATCTTTTGCCCTTTTTTTTTAAATATATATATATATATATATATATATATATATCCAACAAATGCTCCCTGTGTGAAACTATTTAGGAAAATGTCTCTGTTTTGAAACTCGATTTCCTAAAAATTGAGTTCTAATTTAAAACTCGATTTTTGGACAATCGAGTTATAACGAACTGAATTTTTTTTTTTTTTTTTTTTTAAATGTGGAACTCAAGTTCTACAAAAAAAAAAAAAAAATTAAGTTCAATTCCACTATAACTTGATTGTCCAATAATCGAGTTTTACATTTGAAACTTGATTTTATAAAAATCGAGTTGCAAAACATAGTCATTTTCCTAAATAATTTAAGAAATTTGACAAAATACTGAAAAGTTTTTTGAAATGAGTAAAACCCCATTTTGGCTGAAGTTTTTATAATTAGGGTCTACACCTTAAAAATTGTACTAGAATGGCATGGGGGGCAAACCATGACTTATTTTGTTTTTCAACATCTCGAAATTTAGTGACTGAAAACATTAGTGCAACATTGCATTCCACTAAAGTTGAAAATAGTTATGGTCACAAATCTGATAGTTGGCTTTCTTTTCTGTTCTTGTCTCTTATTTAATTTGTTATATTCGTATAAAACGGTTTTCAATAAAGATCAAATTTAATGGCCTTCTTGTAAAATTAAAATATGAATCAGCAATAAGAATATGACCAAGAAATACCAAACCTATTAGAAGAAGAATCAGGATCACATCTTTCACATTTCACAACCAAATTGCGAAAAAAAAAAAAAAAAAAAGAAGAGAAAACCCAAAAACAAAAGAAAAGAAAAGAAAAAAAAAGATAAAGAAAAGAAAAGTATGAATACCCGGAATATCATATAATAACATCTGGTATATAAGATCTATTATTTGTAAACATTATTATAAAAACATCCTTAGACCCTGCTCTTGATCATAGCCCTAAGGGGATTCTTCATCACCACAGTGAACTCCAACTTCGCAGCAAAATCCAATTCATTACCAGGAGGGTAAGCGCTCCACTCAAAGTCTTGCACCATTCTTGCTAGCATAAGATGAACATGCACAGTGGCCATGCTCAAACCAGGACATATTCTCCTTCCAACCCCAAATGGCATCATCTTCACCCCGGTTACTCCAGTCATATCCGCGTCCTCCTTCCCCGAAAGGAATCGTTCCGGGTCGAACTTTAATGGGTTCGACCACAGTTTCGGGTCCTCACTAATACCAGGCAAGTAAATCTCGACGTTCACATCAGTTGGTACATCATACCCTGCCAACGTTGTTGGCTCTGTCACTGCATGTGTTAGTGAAAAATAGGTAGGTGGGTGCTTTCGTAGCAATTCTTTTACCACTGCGTGTAAATACGGCATGTTCTCCACATCTTTCTCGTCCACTTTTCGATCACCAACTGAAGCTTTAATCTCTTCGTACAGCTTGTCTTGAACATGTGGATTGGCTATGAGCTGTGCTATGCCCCATTCGATTGCCGTACCTGTTAGAATTATGATAAAATCATTAAATTCTGAATTTACCAACCATTTAAGCTTAAGGGAATTCTATAATTATTTGTCTTTGTTTTACATCCAATTTAAAAATAGTTAAAAATCCAAAAGTGCTGATCTCCCATTTAAAAAGTTGGATAAAAAGTTAAAAATCCAACTCCTTAAAACCCATTTATTAGGGCTAGACTTGGTTAGTTGCTCCAGTATACTAGTCAAGATCGTAATGTGGCAAAAAAAAAAAAAAAAAAATGAACATATAATCTTGAGTATCCAACCCAATCTTCGTCCTAGTTATTAAAGATGATCTAGACCTCACAGTCAGAGAAAGTGCATAAATAATGCGCCGCTAGAGCTCTCAAAATCATGAGAAACGGCCATTTATTATAGCCTAGACTCGCACGTAGAAGTTATTGATTAAATAATTAAGTTTACTATATTTTTTTTTTTTTTTTGGTAAACTAAGTTTTCTGTTTTCAAGATGTATTTGGAACATTTATTAATATATATATATATATATATATAAAGTATTATGAACAATTGAATAATTTATTAGTACCTGTAGTGTCGGTTCCACCATTGATGAACTCAGAACAAAGCGTGACTAGCTCAGGATCTGTCGGTGATGATTTACGACCCTCGATCTCGAGGTTGAAGAGGGTGTCGAGGTATGAAAACGACGTCGCCTTTTTATCAGATCCGGGGTTTTTGAGTGCCTTCCTACGCTTCTCGATGTGCGGGACCATGAAATCGATTTGCTGTTTTCGAACCTCTAAGGCATTCTTCCTTTGCTTTGAGAAAAAGGGGCTCAAAATTGGGAGATAATCATCGATTCTTGGGTCGAGTGTGATCAAAACAGTTTTCATCACCTGATCAAATTTTTCGTTCGTCTCTTCGTCCATTTCAAACCCAAAACACATCGATAACAGGATACAAAACACAGCAAAGCGAGCGTTTTTCAAGACCCAAACAACACCATCATTGGACTTGGCCTCAGTTCGAAGCCTATCGATGAGTTTCTCCATAGCTGTGCCCCTCACTTGGCGAAACTCCTTGAGCCTGCTCGAGCTAAGCATGTTTTGGACCATGTTTTTTCTCAATGAACGCCAAACAGGCCCATAAAGCGCGGCGTTGACAGTGAATTTGTTGCAGCTAAATATGTTCCTTGTTGGATTTTCTCGAGGTCGAGTAGCAAATAACTGACCCTTTTCGACTAAGGCTTCGTGGACTAGTTTCGCATCGTTTAGAATGATCATAGTTCTGGTCCCCATTCTTAAGGTAAAGATTGGACCATACTTTGGTCGAAGCCCATCAACATACTCGAAGAATGGTTTCCCCGAGTTTGCTACTTGGAAAAGGTTCCCAACAATAGGCCATCCGGGTGGACCTGGAGGAAGGTTGAGTTTCTTAGACTTGGTTTTATGTGTGAGGAAGAAAATTAAGGCTGAAAGAAAGAAAGCTAGGGATGTGAAAAGGAGATGGTAGTATGAGGAAAGTGAAGAAGAGGAAAAAGAAAAAGATAGAAGAGAAGCCATTTGGAGCTTGGGCTAGGAAGAGAAAATGTGGGGAGGGGAATGTGTGTACCATACATGAACTAAGGTTGGAAGATATATATGGTATGAAAATGGGACGAGCATGAAATTGCAGGTGGGTTTATTTAAAGCACCATGAAAGGTTTTGGTTCCAGAACAGGATTGGTTGGTGAAGATTGTTAAATGCTTGGTGCTTAAAAATCAGTGTAAGGCAAAAAAATATAAACCATGGGCAGGAAAAGAGGTTGAGCGATAGAAAACAGGAGACAGTTACATGTATTTATTGCATTCAACTACTTTTTAAACGTGAACATGAAAATGACAGATATCAGGTACACTGAATTGGATATGAAAATGTTGTGGCTCACAGTTCCAAAAGGATTATTAAAGGAAGACTGGCTAGTAATTACTGCTGGTCACTTGCCTTTGGACCTTTGGTGAATATGAACAAAATTCAATTCACAGGCTCTTGTAAACGCGGCCTTTACAGCTTGAGGGACTAAACTCTAAAAAGGAAAGCCTTAAATGTAGAGTCTGAAGCTCACAGTCTCTCACCTGACTCGCTTCATCTTTACCATTACAATGAATCATCTGAGAGCTGACTTGCTTCAAGGTCCATCAAATTTAGGTAAGACAATTGATCAAAAGTCAACGTGGCAGGAAAAGAGAAGAACCTTGACATTTATATGAACTCTTTTAGAAGTAATTATCTATGTTTTCATTTCTGTTATAACTGATTTAAGAACAAGAGCATGGTTTAAGCGATGTATCTTGATTTTTGCAATGATGAGATAGGTGTTGTGATAACAGAAAATATGATATCAATTAGTTGTGATAATAAAATTTATGTCAATTTAGTTTTTAAAAAGAGAGGAATTTTACTTCCCCTCCAAGAAAAAATACAGCAAAGTCTGATTAAGAATTTATGATAATTTCTAACTAATCTTCGTCATAACTCAAATTCTACCCTGCAATCTTCTTTCTCATAATGTACCCAATTCAATATACACAATTTGTCGATTATGTATATTAAATTTATACAATATTTCAGAAAAAATGTACACAATTCTAAATATTTAATTTACATAATTTTCAGAGAATTTAACAAATTCTGTATATTCAAAGTATACAAATTTTCAATTGTGTACACTCAATGTACACGATATCTTAAAGAATATAAAGTATTCTTTACATTCTCTTTACATTCAATGTATACAATTTTTCAATAAATGTACAAAATTTTGTATGTTCAACGTACACAATTTGCCAAAAAATATACATAATTATGTTGGGTTAAGATAGCTTGATCCCGACTAATTAATTCAATTACCCAAGTTGATTAATTAGGTTACATTGTATGCAAAATGTGAAGGCACCAATTAAACTAAATGCAGCAGAAATTAAATTAACACGGTGATTTGTAAATAAATGGAAAAAATCTCTCGTAAGGCAAAAACCCCACCGAGTGATTTTAAAGTCACAATTCTCAAAAATATACTAATCAACAATCAAACGGTTACAAGTATAAGGGATCTTACCAACTATCCTGGTCTATCCCAAAATACTAACCTACAGTTAAACCTTCGCTCCAATACCCAATTGGACTTAATCTAGTAGTCGTCTTCTTTCCCTTGATGCACAAATCTCCAATCTATGACTAAACCTTTGCACGAATTCCAGTACGTGACTAACTCCAGCAGCTTGAAGGATGTTGTTAGCTACAAAGTTCATCACTTCATCAACAATGAAGATCAAGATGCACTTGGTTGTAAAATCATATGACGTACAGACGCAGTAACTTCTCACAGAGAAAATAAATCTCTTGGGCTTTGTATTCGTGTTTTGACGGCTTTTAAAATAAACCTTATATATGTCTAGGTTTGTGAGAAAAGAAACCCTAAAAAAATCAATAAGCCTAAACCGAATTTCAAATCTGGAAAACTGAAAATCATAGTTCTTGATAGATCGAGTTGCTATTGAGCTATTGATTGAGCTTTACATTAAGTCTCGATAGTAGGCATTTGTCAAGCTATCAGTCGTGACTTAAAGAATAGTTTTTCTTCACTTGTTTCTTGGACCCATCTTCATAACTTTTAATATGAACACTTGATATGCCTTGAAAAACAAATTTCTTGATCTATTAAACCCATCTTAGATCTACTTAATTATAAGTAAAATGCATTTTGTCAAAGGATTAACCAATTACATAAAATATAGCCTTAGCAATCTATTACATAACACTTAAACAACTCCATAGCTATTACATAACAACCACAATGAGCTCTTGAAAAACTTTACAAGAAAAGAGATCATGACATGATAGACTTGCAACCTGTCTTATTTGAAACACTTAAACAAGATTCATTAAGGCATCAAGTGTGAAACATAGACAAGTCGTATAAAAAAAGAAACATATGTATAAAGAGAGAAAATAAACAACACATGTAAGACAAAGGTAAAGAAAACATATATCATCATATATATATCAAAGAATAAAATGTATGTAAAAGCGGTCACAAGACCATGGTACATGAAGTGAGAAAAAATACATCAAAATCTCACTACATCTCTTAAAGCACTCTCCCCCTAACTAGTCTATTTCTATGCCTATGCTAGCTCTCCCCCAAACACCAAGGATCGTATAGCTTGCTAACAATTTTGCTGTATCATCAGTTGGCACTATCTGTGGAAATAAGTAAGCCATACTGCCACTTCCCAGACAAAGAGTTGCATAGTACTTACTCGATGGCGACAACCAACAATAATTAAGGAGACGAACTACGCACCGCCACCCTCGAGAGACAAGTTTAGACTCTTGTCGCGGTAGTAGAACGCCTCACCAAGAACAACCATGACCTAGAGGAACAACTGCACCAAAAGAACGCAAGGCTTAACATTCAGGAGGAGGACCAAGAAGGCACTAGCATTGAAAGAAGGGACCAAGAAGGGCCGGAGGGTAGTAATGCCCCAAGCATACAAGGGCGATAGGATACAAGCTGTCCATCTACGGTAGATACGACTCCACTATACATGGTCACCGAGATGTAGATGATGAAAGAATAGATGGACTTTAGGGTGAATACCCTAAGAGCACGGGTATCGAACGACCTTGACGAGCTAGTCCATCAAACGAACTCACCCATCATTGCACCCATCGTGTCATTCCCCTTCCACCAAATTTCCTCATGCCATAAGTAGAGGCCTACGATGAGCCGAGGGATCCTTTGGATCACTTAGAGTTGTTCAAAACCCTCATACACTTGCAAGGTGTGGCGGATGAGATCAAGTGCTGGGCCTTTCCCACAATGCTAAAGGGCCCCGCAAGGGTATGGTTCAAAAGTTGACACCAAACTACATCATCACCTTCAAGGAATTGAGTGCTCAGTTTGCCTCGCACTTTATCAGGGCGCACAGGTATAAGAAGTTCATTGCATGCATGATGAACATTAAGCAACGGAAGGATGAGATGTTGAGGTCTTACATAACCGCTTTAACAACGAGGCCTTCTAGATTGATGAAACTTAGATAAGATACTCGTGGCTGCATTCACCAATGGGTTAAGGAAAGGGAAGTTTTTGTTTTTATTATACAAAATGACCAAAAAATCGTGTCGGATGTACTTTACAGGGCTACAAAGTACATGAATATAGAAAACACGCTGCTGGCCCAAGAAGAGAAGCCCAAGAAGAGGGAAAGACAAAAAGAGACACGGTAGGACAAGGGATGGAAGACAACAAGAACTAGAGATAGACGGGAGGATAGATGCTCTAAACTCCCCACCGGAAGGTTTGTAAGCTTCACCCTGCTAAATGCCCCAATCGATCAAGTCCTGATGCAGATGAAAGACGAAGGAGCCTTGACGTTCCCTAGCAAGCTAAAGGGAGTCCTTAGCAAGAGGTTTAGAGACAAGTACTGCCGTTTTCACCACGATCACAGTTATGATACATCCGACTGCTACGACTTGAAGCAGCAAATAGAAGCTTTTATTAGACAAGGAAAGTTACAAAGGTTCGTCCATAAGAAAATGACGGACCCACCACAAAAGCAGCCTACCTGGAGGGATAACGAGCGTTCTAAGCCACCCCTAGGAGACATAAGGATGATTGTGGGGCCAACACAGCTTCCAGTTTGTCCCGAAAGGCACACAAAACATACCTTTGGATGGTTCAGAATGTCCAACTGATGGGTTTTGTCCTAAAGATGCCATAAATCGACAACCTCATAATTGGATTCACAAAGGAAGATGCACGACGTCTCCACCACTCACACGAAGATGCACTCGTTGTTAGCATACGGGTGGGGGACTACAACACTCACCGGGTCCTTGTAGACAATGGGAGCTTTGTTGATATCCTCTACTACCCGGTGTTCTAGCAAATAAGGATTGAGAGAGAGTAATTGATTCCAACTAATGCACCACTTGTTGGATTCGGGGGAACTAGGGTATACCCTCTAGGTGCGGTCACTTTGCCGTGACAGCCGGTGAGTACCCTCAATAGATCACCAAGGATGTCACATTCTTGGTTGTTGACTGCTCGTCCGCTTACAATGTCATCCTAAGCCATCCTACTCTGAATTCATGGAAGGCCATAACTTCCATTTACCACCTGATGATCAAGTTCCCCACCGAGTTCGGAGTAAGGAAGGTACAAGGAGACCAAGTAGCAGCACGCGAGTGCGACATCGTCATGCTAGAGATGGATAATCATTTACAAGCCATGTGTGTGGAAAAGAAGTGAACAGTGGCAAAGCCCATAGAAAGGTTAGAAGAGATACCTCTAGATGACTCTAGGCCTGAGTGAACAACCATGATCAACACTCTCGCCAACTCACCCATTTATCAGGCATTCACGACTTTTTTAAGGGAGAACCAATACGTCTTTTCCTGGAGCCACGAGGACATGCCCAGAATCGATCCTTTAGTCATAATCCACAAGTTGAATGTGTTGCCCTCTTTTGCTCCTATTCGTCAGAAGAAACAAATGTTCACATAGGAATGAGACAAAGCCATAGCGATAGAGGCTCACAAGTGCAGAGTTTATACGAGGAGTGTACTACCCCGACTGGCTGGCTAACATAGTAATGGTTAAGAAGGCCAATGGAAAGTGGAGGATGTGTGTGGACTTCATGGACTTCAATAAAGCATGCTCCAAGTACAACTACCCACTCCCACAGATTGCCTTCCTTATAGATTCGACCACAGTACACTAGTTATTGAGCTTCATGAATGCGTTCTCTGGATACAACCAAATCAAGCTGGATGAAGCCGATTAGGAAAAAATTTCGTTTGTTACCAATCAAAGCCTCTTCTGTTACAAAGTGATGTCGTTCAGACTCAAGAACACAGGTGCCACATATTAAAGGCTAATGACCAAGATGTTCGCACATCAAATTGGGAGGAATGTGCAAGTCTACATGGATGATATGTTGGTAAAAAGCATACGAGAGGATGACTACTTGGACGACCTTAAAGAGACCTTCAAAACCCTGCATTCTTATAACATGAAACTAAATCCAAACAAGTGTACATTCAGGGTGACGGCAGGAGAATTCTTGGGGTTCATGGTGTCCCAGAGTGGTATTGAGGTCAACCTCGATAAGATACAAGCCATAATGGAGTTAACTCCGCCAAAAAATGTCAAGGAGGTATAGAGTCTAAATGGCAAGGTAGATGCACCAAACAGGTTCGTCTTAAGTGTAATAGATAAGTGCCTACCTTTCTTCCACACACTGAAAAAGTCCTTTGGCTAGATGGTTGAGTCTCAGCAAGCATTCGAGGAACTGAAGACATATCTTTCTTCCCTGTCGTTGCTGAGCCCATCCGAACTAGGAGAAGAATTGTTTCTCTACCTAGCTGTCTCCCTAGCCGCTGTCAGCGCAGCCTTAGTTAGAAAGGAGGATGGGGTACAGAAACCCATATACTTCACGAGCTGTGCACTTCGAGGTGTAGAAGAGAGATACCCTCCAATAGAAAAGCTAGCCTTCACCTTAGTGACTACAACCCGCAAACTCAAACCTTACTTTCAAGCGCACACAGTGATTGTTCTAATTGACAAGCCTTTAGAAGAGTGATGAGTAGCCCTTAAGCCACCGGACAGATGGCACTATGGGCAATAGAGTTAAACGAATTCAACGTACAGTATTGCCTACGTACGACCATATAATGACAAGTTATTGCTAACTTCATCGCAGAATTCACCAACATGAAAGGCCAGGGGGCATGAATGTGTCCTCAATGGAGTATCCACATGGACAGATCGTCCAACAGACAAGCAGGCAGAGCTGGTGTGATACTCCATAGCCTGGAAGGGGATGAGGTCGAATGCATGATCCAACTTGATTTCCCTATGACCGATAACGAGGCGGAGTACAAAGCATTAATAGCAGGGCTGTATAAGCTACAAATGTGGTCGTGTATTGCGACTTTTAGGTAGTCACAAGTCAAGTCAACGGTGACTATGATTGCAAGGGTGAACGGATGAAGAAGTACCTGAAGCAAGTGAAGAATTGAATGAACGACCTCCAAGCGAAGTTTGTTCAAATCCCAAGAGAGGAGAACCAGTAAGACGACCGTCTTGCCAAGGCTGCATCAACAGAACATATGCTCATCCCTAATTAAGTACTATCCTTTGTTCAAAATTCACCATTAATAGACAGCGTCAATGTGCAGGAGATAGGTTTTGAAAGCAACTGGACTATACCAATAACCTTTTACTTATTAGACGGCATGCTACCGGACGGTAAGGAGGCCGCTAGGAAGTTAAAGGTTCAAGTAGCACAATTTGTGCTAATGAAAGGCAGCTTGTACAAAAGGGGCTTCTCTCGTTTGCACTTGAGGTGCCTTAGCTCTGAGGTGACAGACTATATCATGAGAGAAGTCCACGAGGGAATTTGCGGGAACCATTCAGGATCACAGTCTTTAGTGCATAAACTAATTGGGGCGGGATACTATTAGTCTACCATGCAAAAGGATTCCCATGCATACATCAAAGGTAACCTCATCAGACAACTAATCGAGAAGCTCACCCCAATGACAGCCCCATGGCCTTTCGCTCAATGGGGGTTGGACATCATGGGCCTGTTCCCAACAGCCTGTTAGATAGTTGAAGTTCCTAGTAGTCAGTGTAGACTACTTCACCCAGTGGATGGAAACCAAAGCCTTGGCCACTATCACAGAGAAGAATGTGCGAAGCTTTGTATGGAGGAACATCATCTGTAGGTACAATATTCCTAGAGTACTAGTCTCAGACAATGGGAAGCAGTTCAAAAACGATCCGTTCAAGGATTTTTGCTTACAGTTGGGGATCAAGAATCACTACTCATCACCCTCTCACTCTCAAGCCAATAGATAAGTTGAGATTACGAACCGATCCTTGCTCAAAATCATCAAGACTCGGATCGAGAGGGCAAAGGGAATATGGCTGGAAGAATTTTCAAGTGTTTTCTGGGCTTATATGATGATGGAAAGGATGCCTACAGGAGAGACTTTGTTTTGACTAGTGTACGGAAGTGAGGCAATCATCTCGTTCGAGGTCGGACTCACAAGCTACAAAGTTGGAAGCCATGACAAGAGTAGGAATGATGAAGCTATGTGCCTTCAAATTGATTTAGTGGCTGAGGTCAGTTCGACGGCTGAGCAATGGTTAGCACGGTACCAGGACCTCATGGCCAAGCACTACAACTCCAAAATCAGACACAGGGACTTCCAAGTTGGAGATCTCATCTTGGGAAGGACCTTACAGGATTGCCTAATGGCAAAAGAGAGGCACCTACCACCTTGAAACGCTAGACAAACAAAATTGCACCACTTATGGAACATGGAGCACTTGAAGAAGTACTACCAGTAAACAAGGGCACGGGAAATGATACTCCTCATTTCCAATTTATTTCTTTTTGGTTAATTTTTACTATCTACATTACCTTTTAAGCCCGAAGGGCAGTTTTTCATTCATTAAGAACAAATTCTACACACGTATTTATCATAAAAAGTGGAGTTATTCAGATATGTCATGTGTATGTCTACAAAAATACGTCTATAATTATTAAGTCCATAAGTGGACGGGTTCATCCTAAGAGATGATTTGAATCAATGAAGTCCACAAGTGAATGGGTTCATCCTAAGGGATGATTTGAATTTATGAAGTCCACAAATGGACGGGTTCATCCCAGTGGATGATTTAAATTTATTAAGTCCAAAGTGGACGAGTCCATCCCAAGGGGTGATTTGAATCTATGAAGTTCACAAGTGGATGGGTCTATCCCAAGGGATGATTCGAATCTATGAAGTCCACAAGTGGGTGGGTTCATTCCTAAGGTATGATTCGAATCTATGAAGTCCATAAGTGGACGGATTCATTCCCAAGATATAATTCAAATCTATGAAGTCTACAAGTGGACGGGTTCATCCCAAGAGATGATTCGAATTTATGAAGTCCACAAGTGGATGGGTTCATCCCAAGAGATGATTCGAGTTTGTTAATTCCAAAGTGGATGGGTTCATCCCAAGGGATGATTTGAATTTATTAAGTCCCATAGTAGACGAGTTCATCCTGATTGATGGTCCAACATTATAAAGTCCAATAGTGGACGGGTTCATCCCAAAAGATGATCAAAAGTTGTTAGGTCCGTGAAGGGGATGGCTTCATTCCAAGGGTGACCAAAAATTGTTAAGTCCAATTAGAGGATGGGTTCATACCAAAGGATGGTATGAACTTATCAAGTCTTTGAATGGGCGAATCCAATATAAAGTCTACAAGTAAACAGGTCCATCCCAAAGGACGCCCTGAAAATATTAAGTAACTGAGAGGATGGATCCATTATAAAGTCCTCAGAAAGAACAGATCAGGAATGAAGCATATGATCAAAATGCTAAGTCCAAATAAACACCAAGAGAAATAGGTGGACATGTAAAATATACAACCAAAATACAAGCAACGGATACCAAAGTATCATAAAGGGAAAAATTTCTACATGCAATTTCTGTTTGAATGAAGAAGTATCAGCTCTTCCAATTTCTGTTTGAATTAGGGGTGTCGCACACTAGCCTAAGTACTGGCTTCCTTGGTAGGAAACTTTACATACCCTTAAACTGGGTGATTTTTTATGGACAGTAGCAGTGGAAGAACTCCTCCGCCATCATCCTAAGCTCCTTATTAGACAAGACTCCATATAAAACTTCCACACCAAGGAAGACTCTGGGCGGCAGCTAGCCATAGGTATTGAAGTAGACGGCAGTGAAGAGCACTTAAAGGAATCTAAGTCCCGCCTTAAACATTGGCTAGTAATAGCACTTTTCGGATTTAAAAGGCAAACGGATAGTAATGCCAATAGGAATCTGGTATCTTTCCCTAAGGGTCTCGAAGTGTTTTATCTTGATGCTAGAGTTGAAGTCATTTACCATCCTTAACATGAAAAGGATGAACTTCCAAAGACCATCAGGACCTATAATGGATTGGATAGGAGGTTCAGTGTAGTATACGTCTTCACTGTTTGAATCCCCACCTGAATCACCCTCTGATCCAACCATATCCATGTCCTCATCCTCCTCTGTGGAAGGAGAATTGGTAAAAGGAACCCTTTCATCATAAGAGGTTCCAGGGTCATCCTGACCTGACGGATACACCTCATTGTAGCTTGCTCCTTCGCGGACACACAATTGTTCACTTAACACCTCACTAGACATCTATCACCTACACGTGACGGATAAAATCCTAAGATTCTACAGGTCTACATAGGTGACAAGGAACGTAATATTTAAAGTGAATAACAAAAAAATAACTCATTAGAAGGCAACCGATACTTACAAGTTGAACGATACAAAGAGGTGATGTGCATGAAATATATACAATAAAGTACTCACATATCTACATATTTAGCCTTATTTTTATGTTATTTTGTTACTGATTATATAATATCTTTATGTTGTAGGTAACAAGAGCTTTACATGCAAGGAAATTTGCACCAAATCCAAGTCCAATTCGGATTAGGATTAGAGCCTGCGCATCAGTAGTATTTTTGGCATAACTTTCGGCTCAGATATCCAATTGAGATGATTCAAGTTGGGCTGGAAATTTAACTTAAAGGGCTATAACTTTGTAATTTACCAAAAGTCCAAATTCTGACGTTAAATGGGGCAAAATCGTCGGTTAATTGAAGCCTAACAATCTGGAATTTTCTCCAAACGGGAATAGGATTCCTTGACCTATTTAAAGACTCTTTAGAGAAAAAAAAAAAAAAAAAAACCCTAGAGAGGAAAAGGAGGTGCCATAGAGAAGAACTTGTTTTGGGAGTCATTATGAAGAGGAGGATCTAAGGACAAAGGCGAGAGCTTCAAGTTGATCAACCAATTCAGATAAAAGACATAAGTTTTATTTGTTTTCTTTTCAACTTTATCATGAACTAAATTTATTTTCTACAGCATTGATGTAGTCTAGCAATGAACACACAATTTATTTTCTGAGTATAAAAGTTTCCATGATTGAGTGTTTAATTCTTATTCTTAATGCTTACTATTTTCTTTACGAATTATAGTTTGATTAATTGAATTGCAATGAGACCGAGAGCTGATTTGTTATTTTAGTTCTAAAATTAAACATCATTAGTTGAGGGAAAGTAGAGATGCTTTACCGTGATTAGTGTGATTTTTCAGAAAATTCAAAGTACGTAATGAGTCTTCAATTAATTAAATTCACATAGAGATATGGAATTGTTAGTTGAAAATATTTTTGATATTATTCGAGAGAAGATATTGAATACTTAAGGAATTTTTAATCATCAACGGGAGATTATTAGAATTTAATAATTAGGAGGAATAAATTGTGTGGGATTTGTTAGGTGAAATCAACCGCTCTAGATCCATTCTAATCATATTTTCACACTTCTAGATTTTTGTATTTTGTTAATCTTTTATTCGTAGATTTATTTTTATTAAAAATTTTACTTTAATTCAGATAGTAGAACGTTCCATTTATTTTCAATTTTCCGAATAATAATTGATTTAGTGAATTTCGGTATTCAATAACATAGTTAATCTCTGTGGGTTCGACATTCGTTTTCTAAAAACACTTTACTACTTGTTACGATTTTGTGCGCTTGTAGATGATTTACGCAAACAAGAGGCAACGGAAAAGACGTGGCGAACGATCACACTAAGTCGATGGTATGACAATTTTTGGTAGGAGAGGGTAACGCTCTAACACTAGAAATTTTTTAGGGAAAGTAAAAATGAAAGGGAGAAGCAACATATATAGAAAAGGAACGGCATGGAAGATGAAGGGATGCTTCGGTCCGAGTGATTAACCACTAAAAACATGCCACGTGCCCTTACTGCATTAATGGCTCTAGGCTAGCCTGTCAATCAGAATGTGTTTCCCAAGGGTTGAGTTAGACCATCACTCCACGAGTCCGTCCAGAAAATAAGGCGACAGACCCATAGAGTGAGGGGGTAATTGAAGAGGATAAAATTAAGGTAGACAGACTCGTTCAATAAAACTTGCCATAGGCGATGGTATTGGGATAATAGATGATCAAAACACACGGAGAAGGTGATGGATTAATGCGCTGGACGGAGAATATATAAGACATATTGATCCTCCAAATTTACCCTAGCTCTAGCACTCTAGAGTTGTGAAAGTTTTCTAACTTAACATTCGGAGGGCATTTGGCAAGTACCACACCGGTACTCTCTGTATGGTCTTCTTCTTCTTTGTTGTGTAGGTCTTATCTAAGAACGTTCAAGGACCGTGTAGCTTACCGACGATTTTTCAGCATCATCAATTATTATTTGTCATGGATTCAATGCACCATGTGTTTGTTGATGATTCAACAAGCATTCCTTTCAAGATTGTCATTTATATATCTTTTCGATTCATTAATTGAATCCTTCTGGGACACTTTCTCTTTTACGTTCCATTCCTCCTCTCTTTACCAAGGTTGTGAAACCCAGACCGGACTGTATGGACCGATCGAGTTAACCGGGAACCGTTTATCAAGATGGCTCTTTAAGCCTCAAGAACCGACCTATGCAAGAAATTCTATGAACCGTGCCAACCGCAGTTGAACCTCTTAGGTTTCAAAACCATAAACGGTTCTCACAATTAGATCGTAAAAGTTTTTTTTTTTTAATTAATTTTTTTGGTACTTACATGCTTACAGCCATTGTTAAAGGTTGAAGCTTCAACCACCGTGAGATGCTATCAGACTTGAGATCGCACCGCCATCCTCCTATTCTTCTTCTTTGTCTCGCTCACACTTCCTCTCTATGTTTTTGATGATGTTGTTTCTTCATTTTCCCTCTGGAGTCTTCTTCTTTTTTGGTAAATGAAGTCCTCTTTTTTGCTATTGCTCTACTTTCAACCACCAACATTTGCTTTATTGTCAACCACTTCTCTTTTTTGAAACAACTGTCGACCATTTCTAGCTTTCGTATTTAAACTTTTTTAAATGGGCGGAGATCCTATAGTTTTTTTTTTTTTTTTTTAATTCATAAATGGTGGACTATTCAAATAGGCTTGGGCATAAAAAAAGAAAAAAAAAAGAAAAAAAAAATTGTTTGGGTTGTCAAATGGGCTTGGCCATGGGCAAACAAATTAATTTATCTCTTTACCGTTTTATTGGGTCTCATAAAATAAAAATAAAAATTATTGGGTACTCAAATGAGATTGTTGGAATCATTTTCCTTCTTTCTCCTCTTCCCCAAAATGACATCTATTTTTCTTGTTTGTTTTAGGCATATCAGAATAAAGTTCCATGACGTTGGCAAATTATTAAGCACCATTGGGAGCAACGTTCTGAAACCCGGACCGGACCGTAAGGTCCGACCGGAAAAACCTCGAACCACTCCTCTTTGCGGTTCTTTTAGCATCAAAAACTATTCTATGTAAAAAAAACAGGGAGCCGTGGGAACCGCGGTCGGACCTCACGGTTCTGAGAACCGTGATCCGACCGCTTCTCACGGTTCCCTTTGAATCTGAACCTAAAAAAAAAAAATCACAGAAGAGGAGATGAAGAAATAAAAGTGACGCGGTGAGACTCTAAGAGCAAAAGAGAAAGAAAAGTGACGCGATGAAGAAAGAGGAGTGATCAGACCGCTTTGTTCTCCACCGGAAATTTTGTGTGACGTGGTGAGACTCTGAGAGCAAAAGAGAAAGAAAAGTGACGCGATGAAGAAAGAGGAGTGATCAGATTGCTTTGTTCTCCACCTGAAATTTTATGTTACGCGCTGAGCCTCTGTGAGCAAAAGAGAAAGGAAACGAATGAGAAAGGTAGAGATGAAGAAAAGAAAAGTAAAAGAAGAAAAGAAAAGTAAAAGAAGAAGAGAAGAGAGGAGTCAGAACAGGAAGTGGGGATGGGTATGGGATGGGGAAATGTGAGTGGTGGATAAAAAGCAAGGGAAAAAAAAGAAAAAAAGAAAAAAATGTGTGGTCCGTATGAATGCAAGGAAAGAAAGGAAAAGAATAAAAAATTATAATTTACTGTAATATTTTCACAATAAATTTTTAATGAAAGATAATTATTTGTTAATATTGATAAGTAAAAAAATAATTTTAATGATGAGTTCAAATTAGAATTAGTAACAACTTTTCACATCAATTTTATTGTGAAAGTATTGCTAAAAATGTTGTAAAATTATTTAATGCTGAACACTTACTGCGTGCTTTATTGCAGTCAACCACTTCCTCCTTTGGTTTTGTTATTTATTTAACTTTAACCATTTTTAAATGCATGGACATTGACTATTCAAATAGCTCTGCAGATCTAGCTTTTGATTTTTTTTTTTTTTTTTAATTCATAATAAGTGGTGAATATTGACCATTCAAATGGCCTAGAGAGTTGGGAAAAAAACCTATCCGCACTCAAATGGGCTTGGGCTTGGGCTTGGGTTTGGGCAAATAAATTAATTTGCCTCTTAATTATTTTATCCAGTTTTATAAAATAAAAGTTATTGGGTACTAAAGTGTACTTTGTTATGACTTAAAAATAATTTAAAAGCTCAATAGTTATTTATGTTTTTTTAGAATTTAATAATTCTTATTTGTATTATGAAAGTTATGTTATAAAAAATACTATCTATATTTGTTTTGGATTATTTTAGTTAAATTTTCAATTTTTGTTTATTAAATATAATTATTTATAATTTAAATCATTATTAAATTAATTATAACGTCATCACGGTTCGACTCCGGTTCGACCTTGGTTCGACCTCAAAAACCTTGAACCTCTCTCTTTTACGGTTCAATAAACGGTCCGGGTCTGAAAACCATGATTAGGAGTTGAGTTGCATTTGAATCTGCGCTAAGTGTTTGAAGTCAGCAAGTTCTTTAGTAATAAGTTTCGTTCAACCTTCCATAATTATCACAAAATATTCCATGCACCGTATGCTTCCCAAGATATTTTTTTAGTGAAAGATCCCTACCAACCACGGTTTGATTTAGTCCATTTATCCTAGTTCCATTTTGGAATGTTAATTATTGAAAATTATGGCAAAATCCAAAATTTGATCAAGTTTGAATTGATTTGTCTAAACATCAGTTGAAAACCCGACAATTCGATCAAAGTAAATGTATTCCATAACAAAGACAACATAATTTCTTCAATTTTTCAAATGAAAAGCCAAAATTGTGTTTGGGTAAATTGAGATATTGCCAAAAGAAATAAAAATTACTGAATTAAGAATTTATTTTGCGGAAAAATACATTGGATTTCGGAGGAAATATATGTTGTAATTCCCTTGCAGGATAGTTCTTAAAGCTTTGAAGGATGCATTTCCAATTTTTCTTGGAACGCACGGGATAATTCACATTAAATTTCACACTATTTTAAATTACGGGCATATTTGATTTTCATAGTGTTTGAGTTATTATTTATTATAGGTTCGATTCATTTTCAATTACTCTTTAAAGTCCAAAACCAATTTAAATAATTTGGTTAATCTTTACCAAAATATGCATGTGATTTTCTTGAGTATTTCAATTCATTCTTAAATCTATTGATTAGGATACGTGTTCAAGTTTTTTTGTGTATCTCAACAAAAAATCAAAGTAATTGATTAGTGCAAATTTCACAAAATCTATACGTGTTAACACAAATTGCATGAAATTTAGGAAGGCAAGGTCAGAAAAACCCCTTCCTATCTAATACCAACGCCAAAATTAAGCAGAACTGGAAAAAGAAAAGAAAAGAAAAGAAAATAAATAAAACTAAAAACTTAACAAAAGTTCGACGAAATGCTATATACTCATAAACACTCACCCATCAACTGGTCTCCATATCCAATGATAACAATTGCACAACAACAATAATAACGGAATAACAACTTTCAAACACACAAATTGGTGCAATAGATTGACTTGTCTGCTCTAAGTTACAATATCCCAACTAAATTATTATATCTATTAAGTTGATTCTACAATAATAGCTTTCCTTTAAGCTTCACCAAAAAAAACCTACATTTATTTTCCCATGCATTATAAACTATATATTATGGTCTATTGATGTAAGTCACTGTCTATATCTGCATATAAGAGATTTTTTGTATGGGCGAATGGTGTGAATGGGCATATTAATTGGCATATAGGTCATACTTTAAATAAATGGCACTTTATTTATACAAAAAAATATTAAGACCATAAAGTGTGCAGGTATAAGTTCTAGTAAATAATAAAAAGATCGTCGCAATCATTATTAAGAGAAATTTGTAGACCTTATTATCATCCTCGTTCAATTGGACTTCTTCACTTTGAATCACAAATATGTCTTCTTTTAATTTCAACAAGAAAATTTGTCTTAATATCTACGTGATGCAATACCTAGTCTGGCCCATAAACACACATTTTCATCTACCAAACTAATTTTAAAGGAAAGAAAACGAATAATAATAAGAAATTTATCCGTTTATCAAATAATTAATATTGAAGAGCGCCAACACCTTACATTTTTGTTTAAACTTTAGACAGAAGGACAACTTGAGAAGTACAGTTTTATGGGAGAAAATGGGTTTTTGCCCTTTAAAAAAAAAAAAAAAATCCAGCATTTTGCCTCATTTTCCAAACTAATTAGGGAAATATCTCTCTTTTAAAACTCAATTTTCTCAAAATCGAGTTAAGCTATAGATCTATAAAATGTTATTATAGACTTCTTAATTTTTTTTTTTTTTTTTTAACTCGATTCTGGAAAAATCGAGTATCAAAAGAGGGGCATTTTTCTAATTAGTTTGGAAAAAGGAGCAAAATGCTGGATTATTTTTTTAAAAATGGCAAGAGCCAATTTTGTTCCAGTTTTATGTATCTATAGATTTATTCTCTACCTCCTCTTCTTCTTCTTTTTTTGCTGAATCTCTACCTCCACTTCTTATTTCATCGTAGGCTGATATAGGAAATGATTATATTATTACATTAAGGGGATTTTCTTTGCTTTTCAAAGTTACTACTTAAAGTGTTTGCCAGAAACTTTAGATCTTTAGGAGGACAAACGCATAAGTCGCTTATGCACTTGCATCTAGAAGGGTCACCGCAATCTTTAGCAGTCTTACATGGATGACTTACATTTCTCCCTTGAACTTCTAATTGTAAACCTGCCGGAAAATTTTATAATATTAAATATTTAGTTCAAATCATATTTTTATATAATAAATGAAATAAGAGAAAAGAAACAATTTTGCAAGTGTTTGTTTGAATTAAGCATCACTAGTATGGACTATGGAGTAACAATATCTATAGGAAATCAACCACACAAGTCACTTAAAAGACCCAATAGGCCAAAATGGGCAAATGCCCTTTTTGCGCAAAAAAAAAAAAAAAAAAAAAAAAAAAAAAAAAGAGCATTATGCCCCATTTCCTAAACTAATTAGGGAAATGCTCCTCTTTTGAAACTTGATTTTCTCAAAATCGAGTTAAACCCTATAGTGGCATTTTAAAAAGCCTATAATGACGTTTTAAAAAGTCTATAGCGATGTTTTAGGAAGTCTATAGCGACATTTTGTAACTCGAGCTCCATGAACTGAAGTTATAGGTAAGAAAATAAAAGAAAAACTTACATGAAACTCGAGTTTAGGGAGCTCGAGTTACAAAACGCCGTTATAGGTCCTTAAAACGTTGCTATAAGCTCCGTAAAACATCACTATAGGGCTCCAAAATTTTTTTTTGAAACTCGATTTTGAGAAAATCGAGTTGTAAAAGAGGGCATTTCTCTAATTAGTTTGGAAAATCGGGCACTTGCCCATTTTTTTTTTTGCACAAAATGGGTATTTGCCCATTTTCGCCGACCCAATAATCAAAGAATAAAACCAGGAATGCCAACTTGAGTGAAGATTTCTCCATAACTTTGGGCTAAATATCTACAAATGTTATCTGTAATGATTATATTTTATTGCACTAATAAACTTTGCTCCAAGATTGGGTATATATAGGTGAAATCCACATAAGGGATTAGTTTTCCTATTAATAGATAAGATTAGAATGTAATAATTCAAATAGACCAAATTTAAAATAGAATGCATTAATTTCTAGGATTTAATCTGATTTTGGGGTACACATAATCTTCTCTTACCGTACTTAGTATTGCTAAACGTAAAACCATGTCAATTATCATTTTGAAGATTATTTTATTTTTCATTAGAGGTTTTAATTCAAACAAGAACGATGTTGATTATATGTTAATGCAATAACGATACAGTTCATGAGGTTTTCTTCAATATTTCAAATGAAAAGCGAAAATGGTGTTTAGGTAAAATGAGACATTGCCAAAAGAAATAAAAAGTACTGAAATAAGAATTTATTTTGCAGGAAAAGACCATGGATTTCTTGGGGAAAATGTGTCCCTTGGTCTCTGTATCCATGTGTGATGGTCTTTAAAATAAGCTTTACATCTATCTAGGGAAAAAAGAAACTCCAAACAAATATGCAAGACTGGGCCGAATTTCAAATCTGAAAATTTTGAAATTGTAATCCTCAATAGATCGGGCTACTGTCAAGCTATCCATCGTGCTTTACAGTAAGTCTCGATAGTAGGTATTTGTCGAGACTTAATGAACAACTTTTTTTCACTTATTTCTTGGACCAATCTTCATGTCTTTAATACTTGACATTAACAACATGTTTCTTGAAGTATTAAACTCATCTTAGATCTACTTAATTACAAGTAAAGTACATTTTGTCAAAGGTTTAGCCAATTACAAAAAATATGACCCTAACAATCTCCCTCTTTGGCAATCCTTGAGGAAACCACAAAAGGCAATTATGAGAGAATTCTAACACAACTATTCCATAATTTACAAAAGTACATAAGTCTAATCCCTACAATGTGCTCTTGAAAACTTTGCAAAAATAGAGATCATGGCATGGTAAACTTGCAACTTGTCTTAATTGAAACACCAAACAAGATTCATTAAGGTATTAAGTGTGAAACATAGGCAAGTTGTATACAAGAAGAAACATGTGTATAAAGATAGAGAATAAACAACACATGTGAGACAAAGGTGAAGAAAACATACATCATCTCATATATATATCAAATAAGTACAATGTATGTAATAAAAGTGGTCACAAGACCATGGTACATGGAATGAGAAAAACATCAAGACCTTACTACATCCCTCAAAAACTCTCAAAACTACTCTCCCCCTATCTAGTGTATCCTATACTAGCTCTCGCCCTAACAACAAAACCATTTTTGTCATGAGTGACAAAGGGTGTATCACTGAGAGGTCGTCATCTCATCATCCAACTTAGAGCCAGAAGCATCATCATCATCATCATCTCCACCATCCGAAGAAGATCTCTCCTCTACATGCTCCGGTGAAGGCAAGGGTGCAAAACCACCAAGTCAAAACTGGCAGTAAGCGATGAGACTGATTCTGGCGTTCATCTGACACATCTCATCAGATAGATGGTCAAGACAACTTCCAAAATCTGCACGCATGTGCTGAAGCTACTCCATGATGTCAACGAGAGATAGTTGCCCTAGATGAGGAAGAAAGGGTAGAGGAGGAAGAAGTTCAAAAGGAAGGGGCTGCAGGATCTGCTGGGGTTGCATCCTCAGGCTCCACATGCCCCTACTTTGCAGCAAGCTGCATTGCACTCCGCCGAATAAACTTCTTACTTATGGCACCCATGACATAGAAGTGAGGAGTTAGAGGAATAGTGATGTGCATGTGGGTGAGGATACGCGTGATAGCCGAAGAAAAGATGAACTTATCACTTGTAGTCTTGTCATGATAACAATCTATAATAGACTCTATCATGTGTGATGGAAAGTATATAGAAAAACCTTCCATGAGAGAAAGAAGAGAACGAGCACGAGGCTCGGCAATAGTGTTATAGTGAGACCGTGGAGTGAGTACAAAGGTCATCACCATATTAAGGATCCATGAACCCTCAGCAAACTCAATTATGGAGAAATAAGGGGTACCTCCCCACAACTTGGCCTTCTTACAGAAAAGTGAAGTCGACTTATCTTTAAAGAGGGAAGAGATACAACAGTGACTAGGGTAATTCGGACAATCCACCCTAGGGACATGTAGCACCTCGGAAATGAACTCCAGGGTAACTATGATACATGTACCTTGGAATTCCATAACAAACTAAGGGACAGAGGTATCGATGGCATGCACATTGGAGTAAAACTCTTGTATGAACACGTCTAGACACCTCGAGGGTTTCTCACATAAAGAAGCTCATCCCAAAGAGCAAAATGCACTAGGTAGAGGAGTGTTTGGAAAATCAGATAGAATGACTTGGCATTCCAAATGAATCGCCCGGTTAGAAAAGTTTTCAAAGAAGTTATCTCGTCCCTTCTCATCATGGAACCTAATAGAATTAGAGAGAAGAGAAGAAGATGAAGAAACACCACGACGAATCAGGTTTTAGATGGAACAAATCTTCTAGGTGCCATAGTAAGAAGACTAAACAAGAGAGAGAGAGAGTCTCACAATAGAAAGCAAGGTACAGGAAAAAAAAATAGATGAAACATGCAATGCACGAAAATGCATGAACATATTACGCACAAAAAATAAATTACATCATAGGTAGAAACCCAATCTAACCTAACAACACTTCCAGTGTTTAATCAGTCACACAATCCTAGAATGCATGAAACATTGTTATAATGCACATAAAATGCAATGCATGAGCATATGAGATCAAATTGGCAAAACCCAACCCAAAAATTTTGACAAAATCACAAAAACCCCAAAAATTTCCCAAAACTAAAACCTCTGTCACAAAATGCATGAAATGCATGAAGAAAAGGGAAAAAGAAGAGATTAAGAACACTTATCCGGAGAAGGAGACTTGGATTAGGCTGAAAATATGATGGGAGAAGTGATTTTGGTGAAGAGAGAGAGATTGAGATATTTGAAAAAGTTCATGTTAGGTTCTAAGTACTTAAGAACTAATGTATTAGAACTCTAATGTGTAATGTTAGCAAACCATGATTAAAACGTTTAAGTTGTGTTTAGACTACTCAAAGTATGTGTCTTTAATGTAAAGTTGGAATCGAGTTAACTGCAAAAGTTATTGTGCATTTCTGCTTGACTCGATCGATTGAGAATTAGACTTGATTGATTGAAAATCGTGCAGATTTTTTTTTTCTTTTGCAGAATTTTCAACTCAGCCCTAAGCCCATATAATGTGTAGGGTTTTATGTTTTACCCTAGGTATAAAAGGCAAACCCTAACCACGCTTTTTATGCTGTAGAGATTGTTGTTTGTGTGAATCTCTTGAGAGATCTATGAGGTGCTTGCCTTCACACAAACTTAGGATTATCAAGAAGGAGATTTCTTTAAGAACTTGATGGTCATTCAGTTGCTGTCATAAGAACTTAAAGATACACAAGCAGGAGTGCTTGTACTTGCTGGAGAATCCAAGAAAGAAGGAGTTTATGGTCTCGGAGCTTGTAAGTGGTTGTGTCAATAAGTTTTCTACAGGTGGATAGCAATAGAATGTTAGTGGTCTAAGTCGTTATTGTACAAACTTCGATTCTTTCATAGTAGATTCAGGTTTACCTTGAGAATAGCTAGGTTAAATTCTCCTCAGGTTTTTTACCGGTTTGGTTTTCTTGGGTCATCATATCATTGTGTTCTTTATATTTCAACTGCTTTGCATGATATGACTGTTTTGTGTCAACCTAGAGTTGCATAATTTATCTAAGTTAATAACTTGGCTAAATAACTAGGTTAAACTGATTATTTTAAGGGGTCTAAATTTTCTAATAGTTCAAAACTGGGTCGAACCTCAAAATATATATAGAAAATGCAACTCGATAGATCGAGGAGGTGTCAAGCTTCTATCAAGGAGCTTGATACCTCCTCGAGAGGTACTAAGGAGGTGTTAACAGCAAAAATCACGATAGATGGAGGAAGGTATCAAGGAGCTATCAAGCAGACAGAGACCCCAAAGAATTTGGCTTGATCGATTGGGCTATCTATCAAGAGGTATCAAGAGAAACCCATAAATCTCGTTAAAAGAGGTTGTGTCGAGGAGGTGTCGAGCAAGTATCGAGGACGTATTAAGGTATCTATTGAGAGCCCTAAAGAAGAGATTTTAAGGAGGAGAAACAATACAAGATGAATGCAACCAAGATAACCATCAAAGCAAGCATTCAAATAGCATGTTGAGCACAGAAACACAACCTCAACTCTAAATGCAAAACATTCCTAGATCAAAATACACTAAACATATCTAACCAAATTTTATTTCAAAACAAGTTTGGACAGTTTAGAGAGCATATACTACTACATATATTCCTTATGATAGCCAAATCACATAGTACCTGTACAATAGTATCAAAAGTAGCAAAGATTATGCGTATTGTGTGTGAAACTTTTGAAAAAGAGCAAGAACATCATTATATGACAAGTAATGATATAGGAGGATCAAATACAATCACACAAAATCACAACTGTTTGATGAGGACTATCACATTTGAGGTACATTATGTAACTCGCACATCTCCTAGAAACACGTTTGCAACCATATTAAAAGCATTTTCATTCTTTTTGATGTTTATGTTCTTTGTAAATTTTTCTTTTAAGCATATCATGCATGGGTATATAAGAGAGAGAAAAGAGAACCACCCAATTATGTAAGCTTAAACATCCTTATATTACTATGCAAGTGCTACACCTTACCAAGCATGGCTATTATGAATTGTACATAGATATTTTGTGATTGATGAGTTTTAGTAGTGAGATGCTTATTTATGCCTTTCTCTTAGAATTTTCTAGTTCTTCACATCAAAATAGTGATTTAAGATTTGAAAGATAAGAGATCAACCAAATCATACAAATCACATAAAATGAACCACAAAGCTCACATTGCTTAGTTGTGCATGAAGATGCTCATCTAAACTACAAGTGATACGAAGTTGGGAAACTTTGTTTCAAAGGCCATCAAAGGTACGCAAGTAATAATATTCACAAACACACACTGTTTTTGTATTTTTATAATTTTCTTTAAAAAAAAAAAAAAAAAAAAAAAAAAAAAAAAAAAAAGCAAACAAACAAAGCATCAAAACTAGTCTAACTGAAACCATAACACAAACCATACAAGAGATTAGAAAAGATGAGAAATCACTTAGGATCTTTTTCCTTCTAGACAGGAAACCTGGATGGGGATCCTTTCTTTTGCACGAACTTTTGTCTAGATGGATAAGGAGGACAGTTGAAACAGTTGAAGTTCGAAAAAAGCATAACTGCCTTAAGAAGTTCACCAAGAGGGGCTAAAGAGAGTTGGAGTTGATTTTGGTTCCCTAAAGATGACACACTATTGCTTTTTTGAGTGGATAACAATTTATAGCAATTTAAACGAGTGTGCCCAGATGCTCCACAGTGGTGACAAAAATGAAGCTTTTTTTATGGAGACTTCTTGTTGGTGGAGCGATGATTTTTCTACTTAGTCTCTTTCTTACCAACCTTAGGGAGTGCTCCTAAAATGGATTTTCTCTTATCAGTCCTATCCTTACTCACATTCTCAGTTTTAATATCAGTAACCTCATAGTTGTCAAAGTTATCATTATTAGCAGGAGAAAGAAAAATAACTCTATTCAAAGCATTAGAAAAGGTACTACAAGAGGAGAGAGTGATCATACCCGAGACCCGTTCTGTCAGATGTTAACTTCAGAACATTTAGCATTTCATCCAGTTTGGCACTTGAAGTCCTTTCTAGTTGTGCTCTAACTTGAAAGAGTTCAGCATCCAGTTTCTTCACCTTTTCAACAAGAAGATTGTTCTCAAATCTCAGTGCTCTAATGGTCTGATTAGCTTTATCAATCTTGATAGAGAGTTCCTCAAGCTCCAACTCCACTTCATTGAGCTTTCTTATGGCCAACCTGTAGAGCTTCTCATGCATCTTAGAAACCTTGTACAGCTTAGTGTAAGCATGTGGATGTCATCCTGGTCATCCATCTTTGATTCCATCAGCTCTTCTTCCTTATCAACTACCTCTACTTCTCCTTCAGTATACTCAATAGTAGTTGTAAAAGCACTAACAATCCTTTCTTGGTCACTCTCATCGAAATCTACTTCTGGTTTTGAATCACTTAAGGTGGCCACTAGGGCTTTGCTATTGCCAATGGATTTGAGGTTTGTAGGATACTCTTGTTTCATATGTCCAAATCCATGACGTCCATAGCACTTTACCTAGCAAGAATACCATTGCCTTAACCAGTATCCTTGGATTCTCTCTTGCCTTAGTCTTGGGACTTATATTGAGAGAAAGCAGTTTGTTTACAGTCCTTATCACCAGCTTTGACATTCGCATTTTTAATGAACTTCTTGAATTGTCTAGTGGTATATGACTTCAGCTTGGTATCCTTATCATCAGATGACTCATCATTTTCATCATTCTTGGTCTTCAAAGCCATGTTCATGCCTTTACACACTTGCCAACCCTTGCTAACCGTAGTTTAGATGTTTACAAGTTCCTAATCAGTTCTGTCAAAGGAATAGAGTCAAGGTCCTTTGATTACTCAACGGAAGTAATTTTGGCATGGAATCTCTCCGAAAGTGATCTGAGGATCTTCCTTACAATCTTAGGCTCTAGAATCTGATCTCCTAGATTGAATCCTAAATTCACTATATCCTTGATCTTGGCAGAAAATTCATTAAACAATTCATCCTTATCCATCATAATTTCCTCAAAGCTAGTAGTGAGTCTTTGAAGCATAGAGTTCTTAACAGCTTTAGTGCCCTTATAAGTATTCTAAAGAATAGTCCAAGCTTCCTTGGCATTGTCAATAGAAGAGATCTTCTTGAATTCTTTATTCATTACAGCATTAAATAGAGCATTCAATGCCCTACTGTTAAAGTTGGCAACCTTGATCTTGGTATCATCCCATGTTGCAGGTGGCTCTTTAGGCTTTTTCCAACCTACTTCAATTGCCAGTCAGACTTTCTCATTTAAGGACTGTAAAAAAAAAAAAAAAAAAAACCTCTCATGCATACTTTCTAGTATGCATAATTAGTCTCATCAAATAAAGGAAAAATAATCAAATATTTTCCACGATCTATAACAACAAAGGTCAATGGATCACATGACAAATATTAAAACATAATAAGAGTGTGCCCGCTCTGATACCACTTGTTGGGTTAAGATTTTTCTTGACCCCGGTTAATTATTCAATTACCTAAGTTGATTAATTAGATTCAATTTTCATGCAAAATATGAAGGCACCAGCAAATCACCAACATACCAAGTGCAACGGAAAATAAATTTGACGCAGTAATTTGTTGACAAATGGGTAAAATCTCGCAAGGCAAAACCTCACTGGGTGATTTTAAAGTCATCACTCCCAAGAATCCACTAATCAATAATCAAATGGTTACAAGTATAAGAAATCTTACCAACTACCCTTGGCCTATCCTGAAATACCAAGTTACAGTTGAATCATTGCTCCAATACCCAATTGGATTTGATCTTGTAGTAGCCTTCTTTCCTTTCATACACAAGCCTCCGATTTGTGACTAATCCTTTGCACGGATCCCAAGTGTGACTAAGAGGGCGTTTGGGAAGCGCGTTTTGCGCTTCCCAAACGCACGTACAGCGTTTCAGATTTTTTTTTTTACTTTTTTATTATGTTTGACTGACAGATTTGACTTTTTATATAAACAGTGCACACCGTGCATTGTTCATAGCCCCACAAATTTCACTTTTTAACCACTTTTTTATTAAAAATGGGTCCCACAATACTATTTACACATTAAAAAATTATTTTGCTACAGTGTTTTTCAGTTTTCAGTTTTCAGTTTCAGCTGCATCCAAACGGACCCTAACTCCAGCAACTTGAATAGATATTCTTCACTTCATCAACAATGAATATTTGAAAGCACTCTGTTACAAAACCCTATGGCATATAAATACAGTAGTTTCACAAAAAAAAAAAAAAAAAAGGTCTTTTAGTCTCTGTATCCATGTGTGACGGCCATTAAAATAAGCCTTATATATGTCTAGGGTTGTGAGAAAAGAAACCCTAAACAAATATACAAGAATAGGCCAAATTTCATATCTGAAAATTCTGAAATCATAATTCTCGATAGATCGAGATGCTATCAGGCTATCTATCGAGCTTCACATTAAGTTTCGATAGCAAGCATCTATTGAGCTATCTGTCGAGACTTAACGAACAACTTTTCTTCACTTGTTTCATGGACCAATCTTCATGTCTTTAATACTTGACTCGAACAACATGTTTCTTGAAGTATTAAACCCATCTTAGATTTATCCAATTACAAGTAAAGTACATTTTGTCAAAAGATTAGCCAATTATAAAAAAATATGACCTTAACAGATTCATTTTTAAATATTCTCCAAAACTAATTTAAATGGTCTAGTTAATCTTTATCAAAATATGCATGTGATTTTCTTGAGAAATTCAATTCATTCTTAAATATATTGATTAGGATATGTGTTCATGTTTTTTTTTTTTTTTTTTTTTTTTTTTTCTTTTTTTAATGTATCTCAACAATAAATCAAAGTAACGATTAGTGCAAATTAAAAAAAAAAAAAATCTATACGTTTTAACAAAAATTGCATGAAATTTAGGAGAGCAAAGTCAGAAAAACCCCTTCCTATCCACTACCAACTCCCTAATTTGGTAGAACTAGAAAAGTAAAATAATAAAACTAAAAACTTAACAAAAATCCGACGAAATGCTACATACTCATAAAGACTCACCAATCAAAACTGGTCTCCATATCCACTTATAACAATTGCACAACCATAATAACAACGGAATAAGAACTTTCAAACCCACAGAGTAGTGCAATAGATTGACTTGTCTACTCTAAGTTACAATATCCCAACTAGATTACTATATAAATTAAGTTTTTTTTTTTTTTTCCAGAAAAGTTGATTCTACAATAATAGCTTTCCTGTAAGCTTCACCATTAAAAAACTACATTTATTTTCCATTGCATTCTAAACAATATATTATGGTCTATTGACGTAAGTCACTTTCTATATCTACATATAAGTAGTTTTTTACATGGGCGAATGGTGTGAATGGGCCTATTAATGGCCATATAGGTCTTACTTGAAATCAATGGTACTTTATTTATACAAACAAATATTAAGACCATAAAGTGTTCAGGTATAAGTTCCAGTAAATAAGAGAAAGAACGTCGCCATCACTATTTAGAGAAATTTGTAGACCTTATTATCATCCTCGTTCAATTGGACTTCTTCACTTTGAATCACGAATATGTCTTCCTTTAATTTCAACTAGAAAAGTTGTCTTAATATCTACGTGATGCAATACGTAGTCTGGCCCAGAACCACACAATTTTATCTACCAAATCAATTTTAAACAAAAGAAAATGAATAATAATAAGAAATTAATCCATTTATTTAATAATTAATTTTGAAGAGCACCAACACCTTACATTTTCTTTAAACATCAGAGAGGACAACTTGAGAAGTACAATTTTTTTTTTTTATGTATCTATAGATTTATTCTCTACATCCTCTTCTTATTTCATCCTAGGCTGATACAGGGAATTATTATATTATTGCATTAAGGGGATTTCCTTTTGCACTATAGTGGCGTTTTAAGAAACCTATAGTGACATTTTAAAAACCTATAGTGGCATTTTGGAACTCGAGCACCATGAACTCGAGTTCCATGCAAGTTTTTATTTTTATTTTTTTTACCTATAACTTAAGTCCATGGAGCTCAAGTTCCAACACGCCGCTATAGGTTCCTTAAAACGTCACTATAGGCTCCTTAAAAAACTACTATAGGTTTTAACTCAATTTTGAGAAAATCGAGTTTCAAAAGAAGGGTATTTCTCTAATTAGTTTGAGAAAGAAGGCAAAAGACTAGAATGTTTGTAAGACTAGGGCAAAAACCCATTTTCACCTCTTTAGGAGGGCAAACACATAAGTCGCTTATACACTTGCATCTAGAAGGGTCACCGCAATCTTTAGCAGTCTAATTACATGGATGACTTACATTTCTCCCTTGAACCTGCTGGAAAATTTTATAATATTAAATATTCAATTTAAATCATATTTTGATATAATAAATGAAATTTGAGAAAAGACACAATTTTAAGAGTGTTTGTGTGAGTTAAGCATCACATGTATGGACTATGGAGTAACAATATCTATAGGAAATAAACCACATGAGTCACTTACAAGACCCAATAATCAAGAATAAAACCAGGAATGCCAACTTGAGTGAAGATTTCTCCATAACTTTGGGCTTAATATCTACAACTGTTCTCTGTAATGATTATATTTTATTGCACTGACAAACCTCGCTCCAAGATTGGGTATATGTACAGGTGAAATCCACATAAGGGATTAGTTTTTCTATTAATAGATAAGGTTAAAATATAATAATTCAAACAAATCAAAATTAAAATCGAATGCATTAATTTCTAGGATTTTATCTGATTTTGGGGTACACATTATCTTCTCTTGCCGTATTTTGTATTTGTAAACGTAAAACCATTTCAATTATCATATTGAAGATTTTTTTTTTTTTTTTTCATTAGAGGTTTTGATTCAAACAATAACGATGTCGATTATATGTTGATGCAATAACGATATAGTTCATATTGTTTTCTTAAATTTCCTCCTCCAATTAAATTAACTAGCAACTCCATTTGTAAAGTATACCAATCCTTTGAACCACTTTTTGGGTTCCAAAAATCGTTTTATGATATGTATGTTTGATTTTTTTTACTAAATTATGCTATAGCCTATATGGTTGTGTAATTATATTGACGATTTAATTCCTAACTCTTTTTTGCCTTCCATTCCATTTCAAAGGTTATTTATTTTATAAAGAAAGTCAAAAAATACATGGTAAGTTGCGGTTGGAGAAACATAAAGTAGAACACAAAAACTACAACATATAATATGTATTTGAAAATATCTCAATTCTAGGCGTTATGACATCATTGAATAAGTAACCATCTTAAGGAATCAATTGCTTTATCATTCATAGAATGTGCACAATTCTACCCACCGTACCAATGGGGTGTGGTGGTCACTCTACAAGTATAAATGCTTGTAGAGTGTGGGAGGCAAGAACCGAAGTTCAAGCCTTCAGAAGAGAGTTTCGCACACATATACACTTAGATTAGACTAGAGTAAAAATTCTATTTTGTATAAAAAAGAAAAAGAATGTGGACAATTCTGAAGTCATTAATTGAGTATTTAGGTAAGGTTTTCAATATGTGAAAATCATTAATTTTCCTATTTAATAGATAAGGTTATAAGGTAAGAATTAGAACAATAAAAAAACATGCATTTCTTGGACTTGGATTTCAAAATGATTGCATCTCATTTCTTTGAACAGTTGCCCTTATGTTGCAATATTATTATTTGTCGTGGATTCGTTCCACCACGAGTTTGTTGATGATTCAAAAGCCATTCCTTTTGAGATTGTCATTTATATCTCGTTTCGATTCATTAATTTAATCCTTTTGGGACACTTTCTTTTGAGATAAAGATAGAAGTATATATTATTGAAAGAAGAAAAAACCTATTACAGAGCTATTATCTTTTGCCCTTGTGATCCCATACAACCACAGCCCAATTCTATTATATCTCCTTTCCCCCTCTGCTTACTCGTTTTATGTGGTCATCTATAACTTTTTTTATTTTGTTATGATTTAAATTGTGATATCTTTAATGCACACGATTGAACCTTAATTAATTAGTTGGAATCATTTTCTCCTCCTCCCCAAAATGACATCTATCAGAAGTGATGTTATCATGATTTCGTTTATCGTTTGTTAGGAGTGTCAAAATAAAGTTCCAAGACGTTGGCAAATTAATAAGCACCATTGGTGGTTGAGCTGCGTTTTAACTTGCGACAAGTGTTTGAAGTCAGCAAGCTCTTTAGTAGTAAGTTTCGTTCAACCTTCCATAATTATCACAAAATATTCCATGCACCATATGCTTCCCAAGATGTTGTTTTGATTGAGTCCATTTATCCTAGTTCCATTTTGGAATGTTAATTGTTGAAAATTCTTGGCAAAATTCAAATTTTGATCAAGTTTGAATTGATTTGTCCAAACATCAGTTGAAAACCCAACAATTCGGTCAAAGTAAATGTTTTTCATAACAAAGACAACATAATTTTTTCAATTTTTCAATTGAAAAGCCAGAATTGTGTTTAGGTAATAAAGTGAGATATAGCCAAAAGAAATAAAAAATTACTGAATTACGAATTTATTTGAAGAAAAAGAGCATGGATTTCTCGGGGAAAATGTGTTGTAATTCCCTTGGAGGACTACACTTATTGCTTTGAAAGTAAAGATGCATTTTTTATTTTTCTTAGAAAGCATGCAATAGCTGACATTAAATTTCACACTATTTTAAATTACGGAAATATTTGATTTTCATAGAGTTTGAGTTATTATTTATTATAGGATCGATTCATTTTTAAATGATAAAGGTATTTTCATCCAGCAGGAATCTTCATTGCTCACTCATGCCAAGCAACCTTGACGGGCTCGAAACTTCTCCTCGTTCGTCTTGGTGCTCATAGGAACGGACAATCCCCGTCCATATTATGGACAAAATAGAAAATGGAGTTGCCACCTAGTTTTTACAATGGTCTAGGATCCATATATATAACTTCCTCTCAAGGAAGGACCTTTTGATCTTACTACAAAAGGTATGGGTTCAGAGTTTAGATAGGTTCTTGGGAATGTGTTAGGCACCCAAGACCGCCCAACCTTAAGGTTGGCCTCCCATCATTGTGTCTGGTCTTAACCTCGAAAAAATCATGTTCAACATGTGTATTCTAACTCACACACACTAGCATACATCTAAGTATACAACATGGTATCATTCATCTCAAAACACATACATATCCACCCATAAAGCAAAAGGAGCCAAACCACACATTTACAACCCTAGCATTCATATTACATGGTCTCAAAGCATTGACATAAACCCTAGTGTTATACATCTAAACATGATTCACCATATTACATCATAGCATACCCTTACATCTCATCATAACATTCACACTCATCTCAAACATCGAAACATGATCATATCACCAATGCATGAAAATTTCCAATGCATGAGTTACCTTTTACTTACCTTACAACAACTTAGCACCTATGGTGTTATCCATGAGCATATGAATGCATAATCATGCATTGAAACACAAGACCAAACCTAATTCTAACATGTGATAATAAACAACGAGCAAACATGTCAGACAAAGACTATAGAAGCATAAAAACACGGAAAAGAAACTAAACAAAACAAACATGTAAAAGCATAAGCGAAACCAACAAGAAAATGAGATTTAGGGTTTTCGAGTAGTGGCTTGTGCACGCAAGAATAAGCCTACGTGCACTTAATATTTCCTACGTGCGCAAACAAGATTATGCGTACACATCCTCTTGCCTAGAAAACCTAAAAACACAAAAACATGGCAGAACCTCAAAACAAAAATTCTAACCACCTAACCTGCATTTTAAGTAGACCAAAACATAAACCTAATCTAGAAAATCATATTAAGAACATTATAACAAACAAATAAAGTAAACAAAAATATTAAAAATAGAAAAAGAAAGAAAAGAGAAAGAAAAGTTTAGACTAGATACCTCTAAGAAAAGCTTTCCAAGCTTGAATTTTGATCATTCCCCTCAGCCAAATATATTCACCAACCAATAAGAAAGTGATTAGAAATGTTAAACTAAAAGGATTGAGGGTAGAAAAGGTCCCAATCAAACAAAAGTGACTTGAGAGTGTTTTGTGAAAAACTCTCTTTTGATTCACTATTTTTTAGTGAATCTTGTATTTTCCCTTAGGAATCTGGGGCTTGGAATGGCTCCCAAACAATGTAGGATTCATTCCAAACCTCAGTCATTATTGTAGAAAACTTGTCATTTTTATATTTCTAAAACTCCAGCTGTGTACACAGGAGTGTGCCTACGTACGCATGCCTTAACTCACGTACGTAGGCTGCTACCCACGTACGTAGGTCGAGTGTCACTTTGGTCACTTTATTTTCAAAAATAAAATTTTGATCATTTAGAAGGTTATATTTTCCATTTTAACACCCCTCAAGTCAATTTGATATCTGATTGGGCTCTAAACTGGCCTTGGTCCTTAGAGTTTAAGCATCATTGGGAAACGGGGACTCGAGTCTTAAGAGATACAAAATTTGATGTCTATAGATGCCCCTCTTTTGATTTGTGGGCTTCGCTGTCAAAATTAAAAGAATAAGAGGCAAAACATTTTATGTTTCCAAGTACGACTCGGGCCCAACTCACACAGGCACAACACACATCGCGCATACATGGGGCAGGGTGCAACTCCGAAGAGCTACGTGGGATTCATATGTCCGAAGTCTTACCTTTGTTATTTGGGAAACACGCAACAATAGGTTCACTATCCCAAAACCTATTTTGCAACTTGCCAGCAAATAGTGAGTGACTCACTATATTAGAGTCACTTGAAAAGAAAAAAGAAAAACAAACAAGGCCGCTCTTCAAGATAACCCAACAAAAAACAAAAGGATACAGTCTCTATGGTGTCCATCCGAGGCTCTTGCCTCAAACTTCTTCAGCTGACTCATTCCTCTTGTCTTCTTCGCTTCTTTCTCTATCTTTTCTAGTGAGGTTCTTATCTCGGGTTGATCTTGGTCTCTTTCTCTATCTCTATCTCTACCTTTTTCTACCATGCCTGCATGTTCAATTCCAAAAGAATATGTGCGCGAGTAGTCTTGATTGTTAGATCCACTAGGGGTGCTGAAAACTTACTAAGGAGTAAGTATGTATAGGGAGGAATCTTCTGCCTTTTTCATGACTTACTTAGGGATAAGAAACTTGATGAGGAGTAATGTAACTTTTGTAGATGTGTGATTAACTAGGGAAGAATCTTCAGCTTCCTACATAGTATGCTAAGGACTTTAAGGAAGAATCTTCTACTTATTCACTAGGGATACTTTAGGTGTACTCAATCCATTGTGGAGGAATCTTCTACTTCATCACTAGGGATTGTTTAAATATGCTTAAGTCCATCAGGGAGGAATCTTCTGCCTCCTCCATGGGGATGATGTTCTAGATATGCTTGATTCACTAGGTAAGAATCTTCTACTTCTTTATTGGGGATAGTGTTCTTGAGTTTATGTGATCTGCTGGAAATAGTTTTAGGATGTACATGCTTCATTGGGGGAAGAGCCTTCTACGTCCTATACTGCTCACTAGGGGGTCCCTTGCCCAATTGGAGCAATCTTGAGATGTTTTTGCTTCTTTCTTTTTTTTACTATGCATAACTAAACTATCCATAGTTTAGTGGTGAGGCTTAAAGTACACGTAGTTTATCCATCATGTGTGTTCTTGCCTCTTCATTTTTCTCAATGGTTACCAAATGTTTCTTTTTCTTCTTCATTCATTTCATCTCCTTCGTCTATTCACATTCCTCCTAACTCTTCATCTTCCCCTCTTTTTTTCTATAAAAACTTTCCTCTTTTCTCTTTTCCTCACACCATATGATTCTGTCATTCTCTCAAAACTCCCTCATTCTCTCATCTTCTCTCTAGACTCTCTTCATATCTTCCAATGGCGCCAAAGGCCAAAAAGACTTCCTACATTCTTTCTTCCAATGGATTTCTCCTTACCAGCTGGAGTGGGGCAGTGAGATTGATGAGGCCTCTTCAATTGATAGACCAGCCAGAGAATCACATTCCCATGGTTGAATCTATAAGTTTTTCAAACTTTTCTCATTTTCAAGTTTCTCTTTGATCTTCCATTTCGATGTGTTTTTGGTCATGTAAATGCTTGGGTTTTGTTGTGAGATGAGTTTAGATGAAAACCTAACATATTAGGAGGGGTAGGATTTAGAAACGATTTTGGGTGATATATGCTTGAAAATGTCGAAAGACTCTTCCAATCTATGCTTTTGTGTGCGTGGGCTCGAGCTTGCATACGCAGTTTGGACTTATGCATATGTGGCTCTATTCTTGAGGCTCTGTGTACATGAGTTCTAGCCAGCATACGCGGGGTCTTGTCTGCGTACGTGGGCCTTAACCTGTGTATGTGAGACGCTTGACAAAAACCCTACTCTGCCCATTTTCATTTCTTTTTCAACCGTTTCACTTCTATATGCAATCTTAACGCCCCTTTTTGTCATTTTTGCATCTGAGCATCACTACATCCTTCTTTTTATCTTTGTTCTTGCATCGAAAATGTCATTTTTCATCATTGTCACTTGAATCAAGAGTCTAATGTTATCTTCTTCTTCTCTTCATCCCTTTGTGCTGGTAGGAGAAGCACCAACAAGATGGTGGAGTGGTATGACCTCCTTATTCCTGAAACTAGGGCTTACATCTAGGAAGCGGGCTTCGAGCCTATCATTGACCTTCTATTGAAAGGGTCCACAAGTGCTACCTTGGTACAATGACTCATCAAAAGGTGGTGGGATACTACTCACACCTTCCATATTGCTGAGCAGGAGAAGATGGTGAGATCAGCCTTAGCTTCGAAGGGGCCATCATCAATTTGGATGGTATGTTAGGCATCTAGTTAGGTCTTGACATGTTGGGAAGGAAGTACTTTACCGAGACCATCTGCTACTTTGATTTGGTGTCGGATTACATGCTTCTTCCATAAAGGACTACAGAGGAATGCGTTTAGACGGTTAAGGCCTTCCTTTTACACTTTTTAGGAGCTTATCTCTTCGCTAATGGTGGGCAAACAATGTCCTTAAGGTGGTTAACCCTCTTTCAAGACCTCACAGATGCACGAAAGGCCAACTGGGGGCAGGCATGTATTGCCTATATTTACTGTACCTTTGACACTCTTAGCTAGGGCATCTTATAGCAACTTGTGGGGCCTTGGAAGCTCCTTGAGGTTAGTTCTCTTTCTATGTCTTGTATTTTCATTTGTAGCTTGTAGTCTTGCACACTGTATCATCTTGCAAACTATCATTTTTGTATCTAACATGTGGCTTGTGCTTCCTTTTGCAATAGTGGATTATTAGGTGCGGCCTCATAACTTCGAGCATTGATCTAAATCTGAGGGAGACCCCTTGAGTGAGGGCCCACCTTGTTGGGTTAACTTTGGATAAGGTATGTTTAAAATTTCCAGTTTTCATGCTTCTTCACACATTTCCCTTAGGATACCCTTCTTCTAACCTTGTATTATTCTAGGTCAACTGGACTCTATAGACCAACCAGCCCCTTCTTGCTTCTCCAGATTTGGAAGTTGCTACCATCATTGCTTCGGAGATTGCCCAGCCCTTCAAAGGAGCGGTCTTAAGGGCACTCTACTTGGCAAAGAGGGTACGATTTCAACTAGTAGGTAGGGACGACCCACAAATTCCGATGGATTCCCTGGAGTTCATGCTTGCCCCACACTCCATGACCGATGTTGAGTACAACTCATGGGGGAGTGTCGCTCCCTATGCCAAATGACTCCTTGATGGGTTAGAATATGAGGGATTCAACACCACCCACCTCATGCCTTCCTTTACTACTCAAGTTATGCTCAATCTCTTCTTCTTCTTTTCCTTTTCCTTTACCTTGTTTGTCATGGCTTTTAATGGTGGAAAACTATAGCAGGAGGAGCCTGCTGCTAGTAAGCCAATTAATCCTCCACATCTCCCTTGGATAGACTATGCTTACGACCTTGATGGCTTTGCTAAGGTACGCACCGTGCCCCATAACCCTAATGTTATAGGCTACCTTTTCCTCCAAACACTCGAGCAGTGAGTTCTTCTTTCCCTTTGTTCTCTTTTTTTTTTTTTTTTTTTTTTAGTGTCTCTCTTTTTTTTGGGTCATTGACCCTTCTTTCTTAGAACTATAGCCCACCATCCAAGAGCATGAGGGGTTGGTATGGTTAGCTAGGAATCTCAAGTTGGAGGTGACCAACTATTCAAGGAGCTTATACTGTCCTGAAAGGGTGGCCTACCTGGGCAGTGGTGGTAGTGATGATGATGATGGTGATGATGGTGATGAGGAGGACTTGGAGGTGACTTCTAGCTACCAACCAAGGAAAAGGAAACACCATTAATTACCTACAGTCAAGACATATAGGCATACAACACACATCTTTCTTTTTGTTGCTTTTATTGTTCTTTATTTCCTTTAGTAAGCATTTTAATTCTGTTTGAGACAAAGGGTTGTGCTTAAGAACATCTTTTTACATTTACACATACAATTGGGACTAGTACTTAATTTACAAGATATATGATTAATTGTATGTTTCAATACAACATTGCTTCTTTGATGCTTGAAATCTTATGCTTGAAATATGCCCTTGAATAATTCTTTAGGTCATAGGAACCCTAGGAATGCCTTGGAGTGGAAAAACCATGCTTAAAATAGGGGAGAACGAGTTCCTACCGAGCTCTGTGTGTACATGGGGATGGGTCTGCGTATGCAGCTTTGACTTTGCGTGCATAGAGATGACCCTGCGTACACGGGTCGTGAATTAAAGGAAACCCTAACTGCCATAAATAAGTATAAAAGTAGATGTTTAGGTCCAAAAATCCTTACCAACGTATTATCAACTCAGAGAGCACCTTTCTGAGGTCTCCCCCCATGGAAAAAAAACTCTCCACTTAAAGTCTTGGCTTAGATAGGAGGCTTGGTCCTAATTTCAAGGTTTCCATTGCCCCTAATGGTCTCTCTTATGTCTTTCCATACCATCAAATAAGGGTGGATGAGCCTCTTCCTCATGCTACAACCAACTATTGGGTCCCTACTCGGCATGTTTTCTGCTTCAATGGAGTAGAACTTGTTAAGACATATGTGAATGGCGTTAGGAACATATGTCATTTGGAATTGGCTAATCCTTTAACAAAACGTACCTTACTTGTAATTAGGTAAATCTAGGATGTTTTTAATACTTCAAAGACCAAGGTTTCAAGTTTAAATGTTAGAGCCATGCAAGTCTGTCCAAGAAACAAGTGAAGAAGTACCAATTCCTTAAAGCTTAATAGCTCTCGACAAATAGCTATCTATCGAGGTCTCGACAACTATTGATAGATACAGTATCTATCGAGACTTACGAAATTCAGATCTCTAGATCTTATTTCCAGATTTGATTTTTAGCCCATGCTGACATGTATGTATAGGGTTTCTTTTCTCACAACCCTAGACATATATAAGACTTATTTTAAAGGCCATCACATAGAAGAATGCAAGGAGAATAGATGAAAAAGTGACTGAGTGCCTTATTCTCTCCAAAAAGAAGCTACTACGTCTTTTTGCCTTAGGGTTTTGTAACCAAGTACTTCTTAATCTTCATTATTGATGAAGTGAAGAACTTTGCAACCAACATCTTCCTCAAGTTAATGTGTTAGTCATGTACTAGGAGCCGTGCATCGACTGGTTAGTCACGTACTGGGATCTGTGCAAAAAGGTGGCGTTTATATATTGAAGAGTTTAGAGGTTCTGAAGCGGTAGAAGGTTTCTATTGTAAGTTCCTCTACGGGGATTATAGATAATGACAAATGTTTTATACTAGATTTGAAACTTCTCTTTATTATAGTGAATTGCTTTTCGGGAAGGTTTCCCCCTAGGTTTCTTACTATGAAACAAGTTTGTTTCATTAGTTTTCTTAGATCATCATATCTTGTCTTATTTAATTTTCCATTGTGCATGATATTGACATTAGATTGATTTTAGTTTATTTTAATAAGGTTTATTCATAATAAATCTAATTAGCAACTTAGGTTTAAAACTTGTTAATTCTATCAACTGAGATCTAAATTTCCCAACAAGTAGTATCAAAGCAGGTACACTCTAATTGGATTAATTTCCTGAGTGTGATCCTTGACTCCCGTTGTCATGGATCGTGGACAATCTCTTCTGATTCCTCTTTTATTTTATGGCACTAATTATCCATACTGGAAAGTTCGTATGAAAGTTTTTTTGCAAGCTCTAGGTGAACAGGTATGGTAAGCTATTGAAGTTGGCTGGATTAAGTCAAAGGAAGTGCTGGTGGATTGGGATCAAGCAACAATCAAAGCAACAAATTTCAATAGTAGGGCTTTGAATGCTTTGATTTGTGGGGTGACTAATGAGCAATTCAAGAAAATATTATCCATGGAAGTTGCTAAGGAAGAATGGACAATTTTTGAGACCACCTATGAAGGTACCAGGGTTGTAAAGACTATGAAGTTTCATATACTCACTAGTAGTTTTGAAGAAATAAGGATGGAGGAGAATAAGACCTTTGATGAGTTCTATACTAAACTTAAGGATATTGTAAATTTTGCTTTCAGCCTTGGAGAATCTATAGCAAAATCCAAAATTTTTAGGAAAATCCTTAGGTCCTTACCTGAAATATTCCATGCCAAGATCACTGCCATTGAAGAAGTGAAGGACATTAATCAAATTCTTTTAACTGAGCTTGTAAGGAACCTTCAAATCTAAGAGATGGGATTATGTTTAACGGGAAAAAGTGGAAAGAGTAAAAACTTGGCTTTTGAGGGTATAGAGGAAGAGATTGATGACTTTGAAGATGAAGATAAAAGCAAAGATGAAGATGAAGATGAGGATGAGGATGAGAATCTAACCTTCATAGCTGATGAGATTATCAAGCTTCTTCAATTTAGGAAAAATGATAAGGACAAACCTCCTAGGAAATCTAAATCCTCAAGGAAGGGTAAGAGTGAGAAACCCTTTATCTAGTGTCATGAATGCAAAGGTTTTGGTCATATAAGGATAGCGTGCCCAAACTATCTTATAAAGGAAAAGACCAAGAATTTAAAAGATAAAGGGTTGGTTGCTATTTGAAGTGATACTGAAAATGACTCTTTTGATGAGTATGTGGATGAATGTGGTCATTTCATAACTTTTACTGCCACAATCGATAAGGTGATTGTGGAGAGTGCTAGTGACATTAAGGCTTCTTCTAATGATGAAGTACCCAAGAAGATGACTCTTCAAGAAGCCTATGATAAGCTATGCACTAAATTTATAAAATCTTAAAAGACTTCTTATCATTGTAGAAAAGAGCTTACTGAGGTAAAAACTGAAAAAGCTTATTTGTTAATCAAACTAGATGAGACTACAAGGTTAGTTGAGACTTCTGTTGTGGAGAACACCTTATTAAAAGAGCAGGTCAAGAATATCGAGGTTGAGCTTAGTCAAGCTAGAACTCAAATAGAGTGGATGTCTAGTGCAAAGATTGATGAGGTATTGAGTGCTCAAAATCCTAATTTTGATAAGACTGGCTTAGGATATGTTGTTTCCTCCAAGCCATCCTCTTCCACGGCTTTTGGATCAAGGACTATCATTATGCCCAATCTGAGAAAGGTGATAAAGGTTTGAAATCTAAAACTGATTTCGCCAATTCTAAATCATTTATTAGACCTCATGTTTGTCATCATTGTGATGTTTCAGGATACATTCATCCTAATTGCTTTAAGTTGTATCCTCAAAAGCAAGTGCTCAAACGGTCATATGTTTCCTCTCAAGGCCTTACACCTTTATTTGCAGAGCTATTAAAAGTTTTGAGCTTTTTAACTCAATTTTAGGAGAATTATAATTCTTTTATGTCCTTTAGTAAACATACAAGGACACGTGTTTTTTCATCTTCACAGCCAAAGACTCATGCTATGTGGGTGAGAAAGGAGCTTAAGACTTAATTTTCTTTTCTATTTGTCCTTTAATTCTTTTTATTCAAAGTAAGACTCTCTTTGCTTGATTTCTTATCTGCTTTTGGAATCATGTTTTCATGCATTTGCATCTTTCTTTCATGCTTTCATGTTGTTTATCTGTTTTTGTTTAGTTGTTTAGTTTTTTTTTTCAAAATTAAAAAAAAAATCAGAAAAATACAAAAACAATATATGTTTGTGTACATTGTCACTCGTGTACCTTGGATGGCCATTGAAACAAAGTTTTCTATATTTTGTATCTCTTGTAGCTTAGATGAGCATCTCCATGCACAACTAAGCAAGTGAGCTTTGTGGCTTGTGTTTGCGATGAGTAAGATTAAGTAATCTTTTGTATTTAACACTCATATCACTCTTTTTGACAAGATGGACTAGAAAATCCTAAGAGAAATACATAAATAACCATATCATTACTATTGCCCGCCAATCATGAAATGACATTTGTATGCTTCGGCATAGCAAAAGTGCAACGTCAACGACATATGTATGCTTTGGCATAGTAAAAGTGCAATATCAAAAGCTTAACACCATTGGGTATTTCCTTTCTCTCTCTTATATGCCCATGCATGATATGCTTTACAAAATAAATATGCAAAGAAAATGAAAGAAAAAAGAATCAAAATGTTTTATATATGATTGCAAGCATGTCTTCTAGGAGATATGGGAGTTATAGAATGCACCTTAAAGGTGATAGTCCCCATCAAGCAGTTATGATTATGTGTGAGGTAAATTGATTTTTTTCATATCTCAAATCGTCATGACATGTAGACACTTATGCAATCTTGCGATGTTTTTCACATACAATACACAATATTCTTTGCTACTTTTGATGCATATGCAGGTACAATGTGATTTGTCCATCACAAGGTATACTCGTGTTAATCTATGCTCATTAAACAATCTTAACTTGTTTTTGAAATATAAAATTGGTTAGACTTGTTGCATATGTGTGTGTGTGTATGTGTGTGTGTGTTTTGGATCTAAATGCTTGACATTTTTCTTGATGAGAGATGTTTTTGAGAGCTTACAATATTGTTTGGATTTTTGGTTGAGTATCATGCGTGATTGCATTCATGTCTGTGTTTCTTTGAAAAACTGTTTTAAGCAATCTTGATAACTTCTTGATACCTCTCAATAGCTAGGCTATCAATCAAGCCTCTTGAGCTTCCTTTCTCGACAGATGCTTTTGCAAATTCAATCCATCGAAGTTTTTAAGAATTTGTCTTGATAACTTCTCGATAGATTCTCAATCCATCGAGAAAGTTTCTGTCTTCTCGATAGATGCTCGATAGCTGTTCGATCCATTGAGGTTGGCTTCTGCTCAACAACTTCTCGATCTGTCAGGATCCTCTTGCATGCATTACTTTTTCACATTTTTTGCATCTTTATTTTATCTTGTCATCCATAACATCTTATTTCATTACATTCATACATTTTTATGGATTCCTTTTGCTCCCTTGATCATCTTTAATCATCTTTATATTTCTTCAGTGAGGCTTTATAGCTTCCTGTGCCATTTGTCAATCATGACAAAAAGGGGGAGAATTTGTGGTTTTTTTTAAGATTCTATAAGTTAGGGGGAGAAATACATGTCCTTGTAAGGGGGAGTTGTGTTTCATCTTATTAGGAGGAGTGTTTACTTCCTTGTTGTCGTATGAGCTTCTTTTAGCATCTTCTTCTTGTAGACCAGTCTTGTGACCATGTTTACATACATTGTGCTTATCTTTGATATATATATATATATATATATGGTGATGTATGTCTTTTTCACCTATCTCTCTACATGTGTTGTTTCTTTTCTCTCTTTATACACATGTTTCTTTATTGTACGCAATCTTTTATTTCTATTTCATACTAAAATGCCTTGATGAGTTTTTGTTTAAAGTGTTTCAAAAATATAGGTTTTCAAAGTCTTCCATGCCATGGACTCTCTTCCTGCAAAGTTTTTCAAGAATTTGTGTTAGGATAGATTTTATCGTATTCAACAAATGAGTACAAGTTGAGTGATTTATAACTTCTCTCATATGTTCATTTTTTTTGTTGTGGTTATGTCATGGATTGCCAAAGAGGGAGATTGTTAGGACATATGTGAATGATGCTAGGAACATATGTCATTTAGAATTGGTTAATCCTTTAACAAAACACACCTTACTTGTAATTGGGTAGATCTAGGATGTGTTTAATACTTCAAGGAATAAAATTTCAAATTCAAGTGTTAAAGCCATGTAAGTCTGTCCAAGAAGCAAGTGATGAAGTTCTGATTCATCAAAACTCAACAGCTCTCGACAGATAGCTATCTATTGAGGTCTCGACAATTGTTGACAGATATAATATCTATCGAGAATTACGAAATTCAGATTTCCAGATTTGATTTTCAGCCTATGCTAACATGTATGTGTAGGGTTTCTTTTCTCGTAACCCTAGACATATATAAGACTTATTTTAAAGGCTGTCACATAGGAGAATACAAGGAGAACAGATAAAAAAGTGACCGAGTGTCTTGTTCTCTCCAAAAAGAAGCTATTACGTCTTTGTGCCTTAGGGTTTTGTAACCAAGTACTTCTTAATTTTTATTGTTGATGAAGTGAAGAACTTTGCAGCCAATATCTTCCTCAAGTTGGTGTGTTAGTCATGTACTGGGAGTCGTGCATTGATTGGTTAGCCACATACTGGGATCCATGCAAAAGGGTGGCATCATATATTAAAGAGTTCAGAGGTTCTGAAGCGGTAGAAGGTTTCTATTGTAAGTTCATCTATGGGGATTGTAGAGCCTAGGGACAAAGGTTTTGTACTAGATTTGAAACTTCTCTTTATTATAATGAATTGCTTTTGGGGAATGTTTCACCCCAGGTTTTTTACTGTGAAACTGGTTTGTTTTATTGGTTTTTTTGGATCATCATATCTTTTCTAATTTAATTTTCTGCTGTGCATGATATTGATACTAGTTTTTTTAAACAAGATTTATTCATAATAAATCTAATTAACAACTTGGGTTTAAAATTTGTTAATTTTATCAATAAGGATCTAAATTTTCCAACAGAACTATGCCCCACTATTGAAGAATTTGGTGCTATTGTGGGTGAACCAAAGATTGACAATCTCATCTTCCCTACCATGGGTGGGGATCTCCCCTCCTTGCTACAAGTTCTGTTGAGTGTCCCTCTTGCTATAGTAAATAGGTAGTGCGTCTTTGGCAAGCTCAACCTTAGTTTGGTTTTTGCACACTTTTTTGGCTCAGCCCTTCCGGTGGGTGAGAGACCACGTTCATGCTTTCTTCATGCCTTTTTCTTATGTGCTCTTGCAAGGTACTTCTTGGTCCAAATTCCACATTGTGTGGACCTCCAGATGTGTATAGTGGTTTATGAGCTAAAGAGAGGTAACTTGGTGGGCTTGATCTTAGCGGAAACCCTCAATGGTTTGGATGCCTTTGAAGCAAGTTTCTTTGTGGGAAGCCCTCTTCTTCTTCAGGTATAATCCCTAACTTTTGCCTAGGTTCTCAGCCTAGCAAGATTCCTCTAATTTTGCATGGATTGTCTTTCGAAGGATCTTTTGTGTCATTGAGTCTTCCATAGAGGTAGTCATTGTTTCTTAGGGAGTCTCTTCCTCTTCTTGGTGTGTGTCCTCAATCTTGAAAGCGTTTTTCTTTCTCTCAAATCCAAATAGGAGTGGGGATAAGTTTTATTAACTTTGACGATGCAATGATGCCTGAAAAGAAGCTCCATTTACACTAAGTTCATGTCCCAATTATAGGTTTTTTAACTTTTTAGATGTCCTTAGAAAACTTTTTAAGTTCATTTTAATGAAGGCCCAATTAAAATATCACTTCCTTCCCTCTTATGGATTTTTGTCTCTTGTTTCATTGGGCTTTGGTGCATTTACAATAAACCTTTCATCTTACTATCATGGGCTTTCATTAGAATGCATTTAGAAATTTTCAACCCTTTGTCTCAAACATGGGCTTACAATATATTCATCACCTTTGGGCTTTTGATTTTTATTTATCATTTCATTTTATTTTATTTTTTTGAAATAGCCTTATAGCTAGAATATATTGTAGCCTTCCTTTCAAAGTCCATAAAATTCTCATCATTTGGGCCTAGGCATACAACAAGGAGGCCCAAGATTAGGGAAGTTAATGTTGGCTTTGTAGGATTCTAGATGCTAAGTCCATAGCATATTTGTTACCTTAGGCTCAAATTACTTAACTGCAAGAACTATTTTGACACAATACCAAAATGTTAGGGATCAAATTGAAATAGTTGAAACATTAGGGACCAAATTGGCATATAGCGTAAAGGTTAGAGACCAAATACGTAATTCAACAAGGAAAAAAATCATTCATTTCTTGGCCATGGTTCTTGCAAGGATAACATCTCTTTTCTTTGAACAATTTCCCTTATCTTCTAATATTACTACTTCTCGTGGTTCTCCCATTGGGAGTTGCATTTCAACCAACAGCAGGTGTTTGAAGTCAGCAAGTTCTCTAGTAATAAGTTCCATTCAACCTTCCATATTTTGGAGTACAAAATATTCTATGCATCATGTGCATCCCAAGATATTGTTTTACAGTAATTCTCCTAACAAACATAACTCCTAGATTGGATATATAGGTGAAATTCACATAAGGGATTAGTTTTCCTATTAATAGATAAGATTAAAATATAATAATTCAAACAAACCAAAATTAAATGAGTATGCATTGATTTCAAGGTTTTTCTCTAGGGATTTCTAAACATCTCTTATCATATTTAGTAGCGTTTAAAGTAAAACTTAATCAATTATCATTTGAAGAATATTTGATTTTTCATTAGAGCTTTTAATTCAAACCACAACGGTGTAGATTATATACGTTGATGCAATAAGGATACATTTGATGAGATTTTCTTAAATTTCGTCTTCTAAGTAAACTAACTTGCAACTCCATTAGTAAATGATACAAATCCTTTGTACCATTTTTTGTTTTCCACCAATTATGGTATGTTAAATGTTTAAACTTACATTATTTTATAAGGAAATTCAAACAAATACATGACATGTTGTGATTGGTGAAACAAAAAGTAGAACACAAAAATGCTACATATGATTTGTATTTGAAATACCCCAATTCTGGGCACTATGGAATCATTGATTGAGTAACAATGTCAAGGAATCAATTGCTCTGCCATTCATAGGATGTGGTTCTCACAGTTATGAAGTCATTAATTGAGTGTTTACAAGGGGTTTTCAGTATCTAGAATTGTCATAAGGGAATAATTTTTCTATTAATAAATTAGGTCATAAGATAAGAATTAGATTTAAAAAAAAAAAAAAAAACAAACAAAAAACAAAACAAACATGCATTTCTAGAATGTGGTTCTCACAATGATGTCATTGATAGCATCTCATTTTTTTGAACAATTTCCCTTATCTTGTAATATTACTACTTGTCACGGATTTGGTTCACCAAGTGTTTGTTTAATGGTTCAACAATTATTCCGTTTGAAATGGTCATATATATCTTTGTTCGATTCGTTGGTTGAATCATTCTTGGACACTTTTCTTCCATTTTCCATTCTTCCTCTCCTTGTTTTGTGTAACCATCTATAATTGTTTTGATTGTTTTATTATTTAAATTTTAATATCTTTAATGGACAAGATTGAACCATCGTTAATTTGTTAGAATCGTTTTCCTTCATTCTCCTCCTTTAAAAATGAGAATTATGGAAAGTGATATTATCATGATTTCTTTATGTACATGTTTTATTAATGTCAAAGCAAATTCCCAAAATGTTGCAAATTATTAAGCACCGTTGGGAGTTTCATTTTAAATGACAATACTAGGTGTTTGAAGTTAGCAAGTTCTTCAATAATAAATTTCATTCGACTAGGGGTGGCAATTGGGTGGGTTGCATAGATTTTTGGTCAAATTATTTATGAGTTTGGTACATCTTTATCCAATTACCCATTTATAACCTTAATAAATATAAATTAAATACCCATTACCCACCCAACTCATTTTATCTAACTACCAGCCCAATTAACCCCATTGGACAATTAGGAGTTTAGAACTTTTTGAAAAAATAATCTATTTTATTTTATTTTTTAATAAAAGATAGAAAAGAGTCAATTATTTTAAGAGATTGAAAATTCATTCTTGTCTTATATTTTTCCCCATTTTCTCTTGAACCAAACAAGATTTAGCTTATATTTTCCTCCATTTTCTCATGAAATAACCAAGATATTAAGCAAAGTTAGAAAGAAAATGGGTAGGGTTTGGGGTGGACCTTCCCTCCTATTTAGTCTGAACCTCTTGGCCACCAAGATAATATCTCAAAGATTATTAAGGGTTGAAAATGGCTCTATAGGTGTCATGCCCCGAATCCAACTATAAAGATAGGCGTGTGACAATCACCGCACGCTTATAAAGTAAGCACTCTACAAGTGTGCAAGGCCTTCTCAGCAACTAAAATTTATCCTCAAAAAATTAAATCAAATAAATCCAAAATACCTTAACAATTTCTTTATGAATAGATTTCAAATAATTTAATAGGAACAAAATCCAAACCTCATGTACATAATACCAATTGGTCAATGAATATAAAACTCTTAGAAGACTTTCCAATCCCAAAATCACTACGCTTCTTTTCCAGCTCACAACACAACAGCAAAACTCTCAAAACTTGTTATTCTTTATAATATGAAACTAGAGGGGGAAAAAGGGTGAGCTGACAACTCAATAAGTAATCAAAATCCTAATAAGTTCTATCAAGCAATAGATCTGTAAAGTAATAAGATGTCATATGAGTTTTCAAAAGTTATAATATACTATAGGTTTTCAAAAATAACTAAAGAAGTTTCATAGTTTTAAAATAATAAGTTACAAATAGATCACAAACTTTAATCTTACAAATATATATCATAGATGGTTTAGAAAGTAGTCAGTTTTCTATATATCAAAAGTTATAACTTACAATAGGTTCCAAAAATACATAAGCAGTTTAAATGACTCAAAATAGTTCAAATACTTAAACATTTCCAAAATCACATATGTAGTTTTAAGGACTAGAAATAGTTCAAATATTCAAACGTTTCATATTCTTAACAATCTTATGACTATGGTCAAACTATATTCCCGTAACTGGGCATCAGAATACCAATGAATAACCCTCATTAGCTAGGTATTAAAGTACCAATGAATAACCCACATTAGTTTAGGTATCAAAATACTAATGAGTAACCCTTATTGGCTGGGTATCGCAGTACTAATGAATAACCCCTATTGGTTTGGGTATCAGAATACCAATGAATAACCCACATTGGCTGGATATCAGAGTACCAATGAATAACCTTCATTGGCTTGGGTATCAGAATCAATTCATAGTCAGATTGTTCATAATCGTATATATGTAATCATAGTTCCAACAAAAATATATCTTATTCAAATACATATATATAATCATATATTCAGTATTCAAATATATTTGTGATATTTCTATATTCTTTACTTTAAATCAATATAGCTAAAAAAAAAATTTAAATAAAATAAATCTTATATTCAATACTCATATATATTTGTGAAAATTCTTTATTCTTTACTTTGAATCAATATAGTTAAAAAACATTAAATAAAATACATCATATATTCAGTAATCAGATATATTTATGATAATTCTTTACTTGAAATCAGTAATACAATAAAAATAAAATTGTAACAACTGTAAACAATTTTCAATAATTAAAATACATAAAATAGATAAGGTTACTTACCTCCAATAGCTATTCCAAAAGAAATTGTTCCCTAACACTTTCTCTAAAAATCCTTAGATTTCACCTAAAACTATTTTACAGGTACCATTTACTCAATAATCAAATAATTTAAGAAGAACTTATAACGGTACTTGGCCAAAAGAGAAACTACTACAAAAACTAATAATTTCTCATTATTAAGTCAAAAAAAATCCACATATTCATAATATATATTTCTTTTACCTTCTACCACTTGCCACCCTTAGTTCACTTTTGAGATAAGGACAAAACTAGATACATGACTATATTATCTAAATCAAAGCACCTGGGCTTTTACGAATACACAATTTTTTTTTAACTTGTTATGCCTCAACTCCATTAATTCATTACTATTCCTTTAATAAAGGGTTGTGCATAAACTTGTCTCACGAAGTCTAAAAATCTGCAAATTCCATCTCCGTTCAACGCAACAAAAGGCATAAATAAAGATTAAGTTACAAAACATAGAAGAATCTACAATAACATCATCTAGTTTACCGAAAATAAATCCAAACTTTTCTTCGTTTGCATCATTAAAACTCTTGAATAATTGAATTGTTTCACTACTGGCCAAAATACCCACATAAAAAAAAAAAAAAAATACTATGATTTTAAATAGAGCTTAGATTTGACAAGAAAGAGATTCTTAGGCTCTTACCTCAAAGTTGTAGTCAATCCTTCTCTACTTCAGTCTTTTGGGCAGTCTCTTCTCTGAAATTATCTCTCCATATACGTTGACTTAATAAACTTATATATAGCTAGGGTTTCAACCTTATTTTCTGAAAACACTCTTATAATTATAAATTATAAAATTGACCCCACAAAAGATTTCAACCTTATTTTCTTCTTCTTTTTTGGGGGTATTACAACAGGTGAAGAACCTCTTGGCCACCAAGTTGATTCCAACGCTAGATTCAAAGTTGAAGACAAGGGATTCACCGAAGGAGGCAACATAGGAGATGAATTCGACAACAAATTGACCGAAAAATATGTTAGTGTCCATAGCCATAAACTTATTCACAGCTCCTTTCAGTTGCTGCCGTTTCTGAAAAACCAAAGGTAGGGTATTTAACACAAGGTGAGTTTTTTATTCTCTTATTAGAGAAAGTTTGGAGAGAGATTCTTTTTTTTTTTTTTTTAATCTAAAACCTAAAACGTTCATAGATAAACCTGTGAATTTCAAAAGATTTTTTTTTTTTTTTTTAGTTGCATTCTATTCGTTGTGGTGGTTTCATCATCAAAGAATTGGTTAGGACTTATTAGATCCTAAAAGCTATAAGTAGACCTGGTTACAGGGCTTAACTAGACTAGGCTTCTACTCTGCTCTAACGGCACCATAATGAGCCAATCAATACTATATTTTGAAGCATTCTTCTAAGGGGCATTCCATCAGCTATGTCAAAGGCTATTTTATGGTCTCATATTAGCACATTCACATTAGTATCGGGAAGCAATAATAGCTCATTCACTATCGACAAGAAATAACGTGTCATAATTGCTACATTTTAACTGACTTAATGTTTTTACAAATTGGGATTGGACTCTCTTCAAAAGCACTCTCCTTCCATTGCTATTATATTATCATTTGGGACTCCAAAAAACATATGCACCAAGTGTTTGATAAAATGTGTGTAAGTACCCTCTCTTGGTGTTGGTATATGTGGGTAACTTTTTTACTCTTTTTCTTTTATGTTTTCAGGGGTTAGTTGAATTGCAGTGGTAAATTTCTTTGATCCACTCTACAAACTAAAAGCAAGATATATATATATATATATATATATATATATATAGAGTTAAGTTATTATTTTTAACTTTATTTCCATCATCTACAAGGGTCTTTGGTTTGAATTTGTTTGTATTTGTTGTTGTCAATGGGCCGGGTCGGGTCGGGCCGGCCCAGCCCATTTTTACTTGGCCCATGGGCACAATGAGCTGGGCATAATGGGCTATTAACTAGTTAATGGGCCAAGTCGGGCTGGGCCGAAAGAATAAACCTCAGCCCATGACCCTGCCCATAGGCAATGTCCATTTTGTTTTTAGCGAGCTGGGCTATCGGGTTGGGCCTAATGGGCTACCCATGGGCTTGTGTTAGTATATTATTTTATTATTTTTATAAGGAAAGAATCAATTTTTTATAAGAGAATAATCAATCTATTTTTTTAAAGGAAAGAATTAAAGAATTTTATACTTAATTACAAAATTTTTTTACATTCAAATCTATTTAATTTTTTGTTTTGCTGATGGAAACCTATTTAATTTTTTTTATTAAGGCTTTAAATAGTTTTTTATTTTATCTTTAATAAAAAAAAATGTCAAATGGTTCATTCAAATTTGCTAGACTACTAGAAAAATATATATTTAATAAACTAAGTTTTGCACGATTACTTTGAGTATCTTAGTGGTTGAGCGCTTAAGAAATTACTCAATAATATCTCAAGATCAATCCTTCGTACACTTATATATTTTTGTTATGAATTATAAGTTATTGGTCTGGGCCAATGGGCTGGGCAACGGGTTGGGCTACTAAGCTAGCCCATCGGGTACCCATGGGCTTAAAAACTAGCCCACGGCCTGACCCACTGGGCTAGTGGGCTGCCCATGAGCCTTAATAACAACGGACCGGGTCGCCTATTAGCCCAGTGGGCCATCGGGTTTCTGGGCCGGGCTATTGGCCATGGGCTATTTGATGACCCTTATTGTTGATTCATGCCCTATATGTAATTCAAAATAAAATCATCTTTTTGGTTGAGTTTTTTTCCTATATTATGCCAAAATCACCTTCCAAAATTTTTTTGCTTTATTATTTTGTTGTGGACGTAACTAACAAATATTTTTGTTACATTCACTCAAATTGTTTGATATAATACATAAGTGTATTGTTCTTTTTCCACAATTTGATTTTGTACAATATATTTTTTTAAGGTTTAATAAGTAAACATATACACTCAATGTTTACTCAAACTTGCCTATGCCTTGCATTAAAAAGGTATAATACTCCCTTTTTAATTTTTTTTTCCTTTTTTTGCACTGTCTTTACAAGACTGTGGTTTCTCCCAATGAATACTCTGTTTTATGAAATTCGAATAAAAAACAAAAAAATAAATTTCATAATCATAGACAATAATTAAAGAAATGAAGTTGTTGAATAGCATATTGAACTCAAGCTCTCACTTGAAGGATGATATGATATTCTTTTTCTTTTAATTTGATAGTAGTTTGTCCTTTCCTTATATCTTGAATCTCTAGGATGATGTATCTCTTTCCAATTTACAATAGAGTATAATATGCAAGGTTTAGAGAATGTATAACAACTCCTTTATTGTAGCTTATGAATTTATAGGAGAAATTTCTTGATGAGGTAAGAGTAATTTCTTTCTCTGGTGATAGTTTCTCAACATCATCACTTTGTGAAGAGTTACTGTTATCATCATTCTTTTTAAGGCTTGAAGCTTCTCCACCTTCATCAACACTCTTTTCCGGAATCGTATCATATATGACCACATTTATTAACTCCATGACCATCTTGGTACACTTGTTGTAAACTCTATATGCTCATCTATTCATAGAGTACCCAAGAAAAATTCCTTCGTCACTCTTGGCATCGAACTTCCCAAGGTTTTCCCTATCATTGAGGATGAAACATTTACTACCAAACACCCAGAGTATTTCACCTTGGGCTTCTTTTCCTTCCATATCTCATATGATGTTTTCTTTGTTTCTACTCAAAAGAAGATTCTATTCCCAATATGGCATGTTGTATTCACTACTTCAGCCCAAACTTTTTGAGGAATATCCTTGTTGAGAAGCACTACTCTTGCCATCTCTTTTATCACATGATTCTTCCTTTCAACGATCCCATGTGGAGTTTTTGGGTCCTAGAATTCCTTCTTAATTCCATGCTCATTGCAAAATGCTTCAAACTTTGCATTCTTGAATTCCTTCTCATAATCACTTCTTACTTTGATGATAGGAACTCCCTTTTCGTTTTGAAACTTCTTGCAAAGTTTCTCCATCTTCTCACATGCTTCCAACTTTTCTCTAAGGAATTCAACCCTAGAGTATCTTAGAAATCATCAACCACAACCATGATGTACCTTTTGCCACCCAAGCTTTCCATTCTCATTGGACCCATTAAATCAACAAGGAGTAACTCCAATGGTCAAGATGTGGCATAACATTCACTTTGGGATGGCTTAATTTAGTTTGTTTTCCCAATTAACATGCGCCACAAACAATTTTCTCAATCTTTCCAAACTTTGGTAAACCAACCACGACTTCGAGCTTGGAAACCTTTGCCACTTGCTTGTAATTGGCATGACCAAACCGTTGGTGCCATGGCTCCAACAAATTGACTCGAGCACTCCAGCATGAGACATTCTTGGTTGGCAACCACACCATATTAGTTTTCAATGGTTCTAAGTCCCCCCAAGACTTGAACTCCTTCGCTGAGGATTACACACCCTTTCTTTGAAAATTGAACCAAAAAATCTTCATTGGGAGATGCTCAGCAAGTTTGCCTCCAGCCCTTTGATGTATAATACATCAATCAACAAAGGAAGTCCCAGAATGTCAATAATTCCCTTTTCAAGGACTTGTGATTGGCTACCATACCCAAATATCACATAGCCATCCTCCTTTTCTTTAAGGCTTTTAAAAAGAGATTTATCGTCAGTCATATGCCTTGAGCACCAACTATCAAGATACCACAAACATGAGTGAAACACTTTCAATGTGTAACGAACAAAAAGACAATAAACATTCTTATTTTTCAGAACACGACTCATCTTCCTTTAAATTTTTCCCAGATGAGTGAAGCCTTCTTTTTAAACCATCATGCTTATTACATAAGTGTCTATTCCTCCTCTTATATTTTTTAATCAAGGAATTAGATTCACACAAACTATTATGAAGCATGTGATTTCTATGCTCTAAGCATTTCAGCATGTGTACGAACATTCTAGCATGTTTCTTTCATTTTAATAACTCTAAGAGCTCATTACTAGGACAATCTCCAAAGATGCTCATAGAGTCATTATCACAAACACATGAACCACAATTCATGTTAGCCTTTTCCATTGCCATATTGATAGCAATGAGGGGTCTAAGATCACACAAGGATAATGAAATCCAACAAGTGTACCCGCTCTGATATTAATTGAAAGTTCAATTTAGTGTGAAAACATGCGAGTTTGTTCAAGCCCCAAAATAAAAAATTACAGCTAGATTGCTTTTACTCAAACTTAACAAAGTGTGGAACAAGAGTAAATGTGTGCAAAAAATCGATAACACTACTCTAAGCCATATCCATCCATAATGAACAATAAAATGAAAGCTTAAAGAGCAAGGAAGAGAGATGTAAACACAAGATAACACTAAGACGTGTTATCGAAGAGGAAACCAAAGAACTCAGCGAAAAACCTCTCTACGACCCTTCAAGCCCCTCCAGGCCTAAAGTAGGAGTACACAAATAACAAAAGACCCTCCAAGCCTAGTCTACCCCATGTACTTGATCCCTCCAAGCTCCTGCTACCAACAGACTTCTCGAAGTCTTGTCTTCTCTAGCTTTTTGAATCCCACAATTCAGCCTAATTGCATCCGCCACTAAATGGCTCCTTCCAATGCTTCCCAATAGTACCAAAACCTCACTTAACACTCAGATTGGGTGTGGTAAGTGTTTGGGCTAAGAACCTCTCAAAGACCTAGAGATGGAGAGGTAGGAGTAGAGGAAAACCACAAGGAAATGTGTAGATGATTGTGGGTATAACAATCTCTAACTTTCAAGTGTATTTGCTAGGGTTTTCTCTTTGAAAAGTACTACTTACAATTTGTGGGTAATGGGGGTATTTATAGTGTGGGTAAATAATTTGGTAAAGCACTTTATCGTTTTGCCAAACAGAAAGTTTCGCGGGTACGTCACGAGATGACCCTTCTCGCAAACTTGACAGTCTGGCGTGACACTTTAGGTTCCAGTCATGTGCTTCACACGTAGCCTTTCGCGGGTTACTCTTCTCACAAGCTAGTAGCGAACTGCACTGATTCATCTTTGAAACTTGATTCTTCACCAATCTCTCACACTCATCCCTTACAAGTAAACCCACATAAAGAAATGATTAAAGAAATTGCAATCAAATTTGGTACATAATTAAAGCCAATAAAGGCTAGTTGGAAATCACTTCTTTACAGTAACAAACTTAATTAGATACAAGTTAGTCCATAAACACGAACAAATTAAAAATAATTGTCCTAAAATGGAAATAGACAAGCAAACATAGACACAAAAACAAGTTATACGTGCTAAATGTCTAAAAGGACTTAACTAGCATGGGTGAATGCAAAACATGTCAAGTGATAGGGTGTGTACATCAAGTGTGCTTATGGTGTGCATGTGAGATGCATGAGCAATGCATGAACAAGAACTCATGGGGCAAAATGTGTAAAACACACAACCAATGATCAACACATGATAAACTTGCATAATCAAGGTAATCCCTAAAACTTTTTACTCAATGGAATCCAAAACAATGAAAAAATTCCATATAGGCATTTTATCAAACACTTAGAGCACACACACTACACTTATATGCAAAACAATGCATGAACACATGTAAAAATTTCCTAAATACAACCAAACACAATGGGACCACTAGGGACCAACACAAACACAACCAAACATAATGGGACTCAGCCCAATAAAGAAAAATGAAAAGATTTTACAAGAATTGAAATTTTCCCAACCCCTTTCAAAATAACTCCAACCTAGAAAGTGAAGAATCTAAGGCTTAATCTAAGGAATTAAAGAGTAAAAGATATTAAAACATACCTTAGATAAGACTTACAGTTGAAATCCTCTGAGTTTTGATTGAGATTTGAGTGAAAAATGTGTTTTGGGTTGAGAGAGGCATGAAGGAGGCAAAAAAAAAAAGTTTTCAAAAAACTGTCAATGTTTGCCCTTTTAAAAACTGGAAATCCACTCATTTTACGGGATAGCTACTCACAAAGTACTCACAAGTTACTCACGAAATGCCTCAAATGCACAAGGCAAGTTCCGCGGGAAGTTGTTTCTCGCAAAAGAGTCACGAGGGAGTCGCAAAACTCTATGTAAAATTTTGGAAGAAAACTAGGCTGCAAGATAGCTTACTCGCGACTTACTCGCAAAAATTCCTCTGAAGAATTTTTTTCAACAAAACAAATTTGACTTTTTGGAAAAACTTTCAAAACACAAGTGATACACAAAAACACTTTTAAAAACAAATAAAACACTCAAAAATCTTTTTGGATTTGATCGTCAGGCATATGAGTATACAGAAATTACATTTGAACACGTACAATCACACAAATAAAATAGGCATTCATTGAACATTAGTCTTGTGTGTGTGAATCAAGTATGAATTGGTTCATAGTCTAGTATGAAGTTTCAATGATCAATTCAACCGTCATACACAACCAGCACGAAGTCAAGTGACCTATATCACTAGTAGAAATAAACATATATGACCTCCCACCAAAGTGTTTACATTTGATTGGAAGATTTTAATTTGGATTTCATTTTTCATACATTTTGATCTATACAGCTCAACTTTTGAGCAACGATGCCATGAAATTTTTTATATTTCTTTGAGGAGTAAGTCTTTCACTTTGGCATCATACATTTTGAATACAATTTGCTCCACCTTTTCCTAGTCAAACTAGTTTTCAAAGCAAGGCTTTTTTAGCTTTTTCTCATTTTAAAAATTGACGTTTATAGAGCTCTTTGACATAAAAATAAATGTGAAAAGCTATATAGGCACAAGTCTACACATGTATCAAGATCAAACAAGACTATTAACTAATCATTCATGACAAGCTTGAAGATTTATTTACAACAATCAAACATAGATTTCTAGATTTCACTCACACTTAAAAATATTCATACATAACAAGCTAAGCTCGTAAATGCACTACACCATTAGTACAAAGGTACTAGGCCAAACTCAACATGTGATATACACAACACAAGCAATCAAACTTTTTGATGTTTTTACTTTTTATGGGTTTTTGAATTTTTTAACACACTCAAAAAGAAAGCAATAAAGTAAGATCAACAAATAAGGTAAACAAAACAAAGACCTATAAGAGAAACATGCTAGGACAGAAGCAATGACTTTAGAAGAATGCGTATGCCATGATGCATGAAACTATTACCCTAAAACATTAGAAGCATTAATGCATGGGTATAGTGAGCGATCATGTATGAGTACCCTTCTTCACCCATACCGCACGAGTGTTTTGGGTGAGGTCCTTAGAAAGAGGGGTATGACCAATATAACTCTCAAACTTAAGGGTGAAGCTAGCTAGGCATAATGAAATGCTCTTCAACATCCCCATCATGTCTCCAATAAGTTGGCCCTCATTTTCTCTATAGCTTGATTTCCCTTTAGCATTCTTCTTGAGTTTTCTTGACCGCATAAAGAATTACTCCTCTTGAGAACTTGAAACTTGAAGCAATTTGGTCATGTGTGCTCTCGTACACCACAATGATGTCAAAAATGCTTCACTTAAGGTCCTCTTTGACTTTTAGGCAATGACTTCCCTTTTGCCTTTGGTTTTGAACCAATTACTTTCTTCTCAACAGTAGGGTTCTCAACCTTGGACTTCTCTACCTTGGGCTTCTCTACATTCTTGGTCAACACGAATTTCACTTCCTTTTTGGGTTCACTACTTAAGCTCGCTTCAACAATGTAGCCTAAATCGGTCTTGTCATTTGAAGGGTTTTGAGATAAGAGCACGCTGTTAAGTTTCTTGGTGGAGATGCATTCAACTTTGACATTTGCCTAAATTATTTCAAGCTCGAGAAACTTTATTTTGGAATAAGCATTCACCAAATCTTCCTTTAGTTCTTCAACCTCACACTTGGCATCCTTAAGTTGAACAAGAGTGGATTTGTGCTCTTCTTCAATTTTCTTCATCTTCTTAACAGCATTCTTGGCAATCTTAGCATATTTGTCACAATCTTTAAGCAATGCATAATACACTTCTTGAAGATTTTTCTCACCCTCATTAAGGTATGCATCCTTATCATCTAAAACATCAACATCTTCATCTTCGGAGTGTACACCAAGTTGGTCAACCAAATCGCTCAAATCATCTCTAGAATTAACCATGGTAATCGCCATGAAAGCTGAATAGTTACCGCCACTATCACATTCTCCTTCCGCATTAGAATTTGAGCTCTCCGAGTCATAAAGGGTAGTTGTTAGCACTTCACCCTTTCCTCTCAAATAGTTTGGACATTCTTTCTTTAGATGCTCATGGCCATGCATTCATAGCACATGATTCCTTAAGTTGATGATGAGTCTTTCCCATCCTTCTTCGTGAAGTCTCTCTTGTCATTTTTGGAGGATGAGAATTTTCCTTGGCCAACAACTTCCCATTGTTCTTCATCTTGAGAAATTTCTGGAAGCTCTTTTTCAACATCCTCTTTATTTGAGGAATCACTAGTTCTCTTATTTATAGTTTTGAGAGCAAGTGATTTGCTAGACTTGTGAGAGGGTAGTCCGATCTCATAGGTTTGAAGAGTGCCAGCAAGCTCTTGAATATTGTTCTCATCCAAATATTTTCTCTCCACAATGGCGGTGACCTTAGCTCGAAAACTTTCGGGTAAAGATCTCAAGATCTTCCTCACCACTTTGGTGTCTTCAATCTTCTCTCCAAGATTGAGCTTGGCAATCACAATCTCATTGAGTCTCCCATAAAATGAATCAAATGACTCATCTTCACTTCCTCAAATCGAGCAATGAGCATTTGAAGCTTGATGTCTTTAACCTTCTTGGTTCCCTCGTAGGCGATGACCTTAGCTCGGAAACTTTTAGGTAAAGATCTCAAAATCTTCCTCACCACTTTGGTGTCTTCAATCTTCTCTCGAAGATTGAGCTTGGCAATCACAATCTCATTGAGTCTCCCATGTTAGGACACATATGGTTCAAGTTGTTTTAAACATATGTCATTATTTTATGTAATTGGCGTATCCTTTGACAAAACGCATTTTACTTGTAATTGGGTAGATTTAGGACGTGTTTAACGCTTCAAGAAACTATGTTTCAAGATCAAGTGTTGAAGTCATCAAGTCTGTCCAAGAAATAAGCTGGAAAGTGCAAGTTCATTAAAGCTCGACACTTGGCTCGACACATGCATCTATCGAGCTTTAAGAATCTGTTTCAGCCCCGAGGCTCGACAGCACCTCGACACCTCTAGCTGTCGAGATTTAAGGAAAACAGATTCTAAGTTCTGTTTTGATTCCAATCTGTGGATGTGTCTTTGGGACTTCTTTTCTTCTAACCCTAGACATATAAAAGGATTATTTTAAGGGCCGTCAAAGTGTACACAAGTTGCACAAGCATTGAGAAACTCTTGTTCAAGCAATTAGTGATCCGAGACAAAGTTCATGCCCTAGTTCATCTTTCTTGTGAAGAAGTTGTTGTGTAATGTACACCGTAGAATTTTGTAACCAAGCATCTTCTTAATCTTTATCGTGTGGAAGAATTGAATAACTTTACAGCCAACAACTCTCTTTATAATTGGTGAATTAAAGTTGCATACTAGGATCTGCACAATTAGTTAGTCACATACTGGGAACCATGCATCAAAAGGAGAAACTGTCACTACAAAACAAGTCCGATTGGGTATTAGGGTAAGGGTTCAACTGTAGGTTGGTAAGGTACTGGGATTCCTTTACTTGTAATCGCTTGTTGTGATAATAGTGGAGTTTCGAGAGTGGTGACCTTAAATCACTCAGTGGCGTTTTTGCCGTGTAGGTTTTCCCCTTTCGTAAACAAATCATTGTGTCATTTAATTTCCGTTGCATACTCTAGATTATTGGTGATTTGTTTGGGCTACCACGATATTTACATGTTAACTTGATTAATTAAAAACTTGGCTAATTAATCAACTTAATTAATCACAAGGAGTCAACGCATTTGTGGCCTATCAAGTGGTATCAAAGCAGGCACACTCTGATTAGGGTTTAATCCCTGTGTGTGATCCATTGACCCTTGTTTGTCATGGATAGAGGTCATTAATCAACTTGAAGAGATCTTTGTTATCAAATACATCTTGTTTTTCTAATCTCTACATGTTTGAGTGTCTTAGAAAATACAAGTCTAAAAGTTATTTGATTTATCTTGTGATGACTATTGAAAAGGATATCAGCTTAAACAAGCAGGAACTAGACTGTCTCAGAATGAAAATGTGTAAAGGAGTCTGTCTGAGAAGAGCAAAAATTAAAGGCCTAGCTCGAAAAAGGCAGATGAAAGAAAACACCATTCCCACTAATTTGACATCTAAGCACGAAGTGTGTTTCATGATGAAGTCCGCTTTTAAAGTTATGGACACGTGCTTATGGTACCTTGACAGTGGCTGCTCAAGACACATGACTAGAGACCGATCTCTCTTCAAGTCTAAGAAAGGTAGAAATGTCACTTTTGGTGATAGGAGCAAATCATAGATAAAGGAAAAAGGAATTATCTCTCTACCTGGACTACCGAACATTACAAATGTTCTATATGTGAAAGGTCCCTGCTCAGTATAAGTCAGATATGTGATCAAGACTTCATGGTGCTATTCTCCAAAGGAAAATGTCTTGTCATTGATGAGTTTGGAAAGAAACTCATAAGTGGTGTTCATACTCTAGACAACAGCTATGGATTGGTTCCTTATGTTGATATTGTGTGCAATAGTATTCAGTTGCCAAATGAAGATCTATGGCATCAACGGATGGGACATGCTAGTTACAAACATCTCTCCATTGTATCTAAGCATGAATCAGTTTTAGGGATGCCAAAGCTTAGTAGACTGAGCAATGTGGTGTGTGGACCATGTCAACTTGGAAAACAGACAAAAGCTAAACATCCAAGTACTCATACATCAGCTACATCTAGACCATTGGAGCTACTGCATTTAGATCTCATGGGTCCAACTAGAACCGAGTCTCTTAGAGGTAAGAGATACATCATGGTTGTGGTAGATGACTTCACTAGGTTCACTTGGGTTATTCTTTTACGATCCAAGTCTAATACTCCTGAGCACATTGAAGCATTGTGCACAAGACTGCAGAATGAAAAGAGCCTGAAAATTGATCGAATTCAAAGTGATCATGGTAAAGAATTTGAGAATTCATATATGGAGTCCTTCTGCACAAGATCAGGTATATCTCAAGAATTCTCTGCTCCTATTACTCCTTAGCAGAATAGTGTAGTAGAAAGCAAGAACAGGGTAATTCAGGAGATGGCAAGAGCCATGTTGCACAATAAAGATGTGGTCAGAAACTTGTGGGGAGAAGCCGTCAATACTGCATGTCATACGGTGAATAGAGTGTATTTTAGACCCAGCACCAAAAAGACTCCATATGAGTTGTAGAAAGGAAGAAAGCCGAATGTGAAGTATTTCAGAATCTTTGGAAGTACTTGTTTCATCCTAAAGGATAGAGAGAATCTGGAAAAGTTTGATTCCAGAAGTGATGAAGGGATATTTCTGGGATACTCCTCTACAAGCAAGGCTTATCGAGTATATAACAAAAGAACCATGAAAGTTATGGAAACTGTGAATGTTGTTATTGATGAGTCTTCAGACTCTTGTTTTGAGAAAATTAATAAGGAACTCCCTAAAGAAATTCTTCCTTCTAAACCCAGGGAAGCTCCAGAACTCCTTGAACAAGAGCTCACATCCTCAAGTACTCTCGGTACTCCAAGTGTTGTAGAAGAGCCAACAGATATGCCTACATCACCAAATTCTAAATCTTATGAAGAAAAAGGACCCTCCTCCAGGATCAAATTAAATCATCCTCCAGAAGTCATTGTGGGAAACATGAATGAACTCACATTAAGGAAACGTACAGTTGATAAATGTGTTGCTAACTTTGTATCTTATTCTTGTTATTTGTCACAGGTTGAACCCACTAAAGTTGAAGAAGCTCTTCAAGATGAAAGTTGGGTTGAAGCAATGCATGATGAACTACTTCAGTTTCAGAGGAATGATGTGTGGACTTTAGTTCCTAGACCGGAGGGCGAGCATGTCATCGACACAAAATGGATATTTCGCAATAAGACTAATGAGGAGGGCAATGTGATCCGCAACAAGGATCGCCTTGTAGCTCAAGGATACACTCAAATGGAGGGAATAGACTATGATGAGACATTTACCCCAGTTGCTTGCATGGAGTCCATCAAAATTCTCCTTGCCTTAGCTTGTCACTTGAAGTTCAAGTTTTACCAGATAGATGTAAAAAAAGCTTTCTTAAATGGACTACTTAAAGAGGATGTTTATGTGGCTCAACCAAAAGGATTCATTGATCCACACTTTCCAGATCATGTGTTGTATCTCAAGAAGGCACTTTATGGATTAAAGCAAGCACTCAGAGCTTGGTATGATCGGTTAACTCAATACTTGATATCCCATAGGTTCACAAGAGGAAAGGCTGATCAGACTCTCTTCATCAAGAGAGAAGATAGCGAGCTGGTGGTTGATTAAGTCTATGTTGATGACATCACTTTTGGATCAACTACGGATGAACTTGCTTATGACTTCTCAAAACTCATGCAAGCAAGTTTCAGATGAGCATGATTGGACAGTTTTCTCACTTCCTTGGACTGCAGATTCATCAACAAGATTCAGGTATATTCATCTCTCAATCTAAATATGCTAAGAATCTTGTGAAAAAGTTTGGATTAGAATCTGCTAGTTCTGTTAGAACTCCCATGAGCTCGAATGTTAAACTCATTGTTGACTTGTTAGGTAAAAGTGTAGACTTATCTCTTTATAGAAGCATGATAGGTAGTCTTCTTTACCTTACTGCTAGTAGACCTGACATAAGCTACAGTGTAGGAGTGTGTGCTAGATATCAAACAAACCCCAAAGAGTCTCATATGATTACTTTGAAAAGAATCATAAAGTATGTCAAGACTACTGCCAACTTTGGTGTGTCGTACAGCAAGGACACAAATGATGTCCTGGCTGGATATTCTGATGCTGATTAGGCTGGGAATGTTAGTGATAGAAAGAGTACTTCGGAGGGATGTTTCTATGTGGGTAATAATCTTGTCTCTTGGATGAGCAAAAAGCAAAACTCCATCTCTTTATCCACTGCTGAAGCTGAGTACATTGCTACTGGTAGTTGTTGCACCCAACTCCTATGGATGCAAAAACTCCTCCATAATTATGGTATTTGTCAAGAGCATCTCACCATCTACTGTGACAATACCAGTGCCATCAACATCTCTAAAAATCTGGTTCAACATTCTCAAACTAAGCATATAGAGATTTCACATCACTTCATTAGGGATCTTGTCGAAGATGGTACTCTCACCCTTGAGTTTATTCATACAGATTACTAGAAGGCCGATTTGTTCACCAAACCTTTAGATAGTAAACGTTTTGAGTTCCTTCGTCAAAACATCGGTGTCATCTCCATGGATTGATCTCCTTCTTTTCTTTCTTCCTCCTCATGCATTTGCATCTAGTTTTATGCATTGTGTTACTTTCTTTAACATGTTTTTGTGTGTTTGTTTTCAGTTTTGTTTTGTTTTTTTTTTTTTTCCTTTTCTAATAAAAATACAAAAAATTAAAAAAAGTTGAAAAATTGAAAAAAAAAATACAAAAAACAGTGTGTGTTTGTGTACATTGGTTTTTGTGAACCTTAAAATGGCCATTGATATAGAGTTTTCTAAACTGTGTATCTCATGTAGCTTAGATGAGCATCCTTATGCACAACTAAGCAAGTGAGCTTTGTGGCTCTTTGTTTGTGATAAGTAAGGTTAAGTGATCTCTTATACTTAACACTCATATCACTTTTTTTGACGAGTAGGACTAGAAAATCTTAAGAGAAAGGCATAAATAACCATCTTACCACTGTTACCCGCTAATCATGAAATGACATCCGTATGCTTCGGTAAAGCAAAAGTGCAATGTCAAAAACTTAACATAATTATGTATTTCTTTCCTCTCTTATATGCCCATGTATGATATACTTAATAAAAGAAAATATGGAAAGAAATAAAAAGCAAAAAGAACCAAATACTTTAAAAATATGATTGCAAGCGTGTATTTTAGGAGATGTGGGAGTTATAGGATGTACCTCGAAGGTGATAGTCCCCATCAAACAGTTATGATTGTGTGCGATTTAAAGTGATTTTCTCATATCTCAAATCTCCATAACTTTGAGACACTTATGCAATCTTGCGATACTTTTCACACATAACATGCAATATTCTTTGCTATTCTTGATACATGTGCAAGTACAATGTGATTTGGCCATCACAAAGTTTACATGCGTTAATGTATGCTCACTAGACTGTCTTAACTTATTTTTGAAATATAAAATTAGTTAGACTTGTTTAGTGTGTATGTGTTTTGGGATCCATGTGCTTAAAATTGTTGTTGAGAGATGTTTTTGAGAGCTTAATATGTGATTGGATCATTGGTTGAGTTGCATGCGTGATTGCATTCACATCTGTGTTTTTCTCTTTTTGAAAAACTGCTTTTGAAGTCAGTTCGACACCTCCTCGATACCTCCTTGATACCTAACTGTCTGTTGAGCTTCTCAATTTTTTTCTTATCGCAGTCTCAACACCTGGTGAATCGATCGAGGAAGTTTCTGTCCTCTCGATAGCTTCTTGACAGCTGGTGGATCGATCGAGATTTTCCTTGTGCCTTTGTGTTGATTCCTCGACACCTCTTCGATAGTTGTATCTGTCGAAGTTGTTTTCCTTAACACCTACCTCGACAAATGTCTCGATACCTCTCGATACCTGCATCTGTCGAGATTTACTGAAGGTGTATATATAGATTCTACGCGATCCTTTCTCTCATTTCTCTCGATCTCTCACTCGATACTTGAGTGTTCTCTCTTCCAAAACCTCTCTCAATCACTCCAAACATCTTCCTAAGAATTCTTCAAGCTTTCTTCAAGATTTCTTCACATGGTAAGCTTCAAATCTCTCATTCTTCATGCATTTCATGTTTTGACACCTAGGTTTTGGTTTTTTTGAAAATTTTTGGGGTTTTTTAAAATTGATGAGTGTTTGTTGCAATTTTTGGGATAAGTTTTATAGATTTGATCTTAAAACTATATGTGTTGCATCACATTAGCATTCTAACAATATGTTCATGCATTTAGATGTGTGCAAACTTATTGTGTGCGAACTTATTGTGTGCTACTAGGATTGGATTGGACTGAGCCCATGATATTTTTCAGTTTGCATGTCACATGTTCATGCATATCTCATGCATACGTTCTTTCTTTTCAATATACTTGTTATATATTGACCTGCTTTAGGACTTTTCTGTGTTTTTCTCTTTCTCCCTCTCTTTTTGTTTGCGTTAGTAGTGTCTATGGCACCAAAACGTAAGTCCATTCCGTCTCAGAACCCTCTTCGTTCTAGAGGCTCTTCGTCTTCTGATCCTACTCCTTCTACTGTTCAGTTCTGTGATGAGAAAGCCCAACAGGACTTCTCGGAGAACTTTTCTAAACGAGGTGTTTATTTAGAACGCCAAGTTATTTTGGCAGACTTTTTTGACACCGACCTTCCGATGTCATTCATAGTCGGGGTTGGGAATCATTGTGCGACGTCCCGGTCACTTGTCCTTCCATACTGATATAGGAGTTTTACTCCAACATGCATGGAATTGATTCTTCAGTACCTCTTTTTCATACTCGCGTTTGAGGTACACGCATTATCATCACTCTGGAGTTGGTCTCCGAGGTGCTTCATGTTCCGAGGGTTGCGCATCCTGACTACCCCGGTTGTGAGCGTCTGTGGATTATGGACTGTGTCCAAAGACGAGATGATGTCCTCTTTTTGTGAGCGCCCCTCTAATTGGGGTGAACGTCAGTTCACACCATGTAGGCCTTTTGCTAAAGGTCCTCGATTCTTGAACATGGTAATGACTTTTGTTTTGCACCCACTCTCTCACTACAACTCCATCACAGAGCCTCGTGCTCGGTTTTTGTTGTCTCTTTTAGAACACCTCACTATAGACTTTTCTTCACACTTCAACTTTTCTATCATAGATGACTATAGGGATATGGCTACCCGTGATAAGCTCATCTTTCCTTATACTATCACGAGGATTCTACGCCATTTGTCCTTCCTGTTTCCTTCGTCCAACCCCTTCCATGTCATGGCTACCATAGATGCTGCTACCGTAAAACGTAGTGAGGTGCAGTTTAGGTCCCGATAGACGAATTCAGCACCTCCTTCCTCCCGTCCGGCTCCATCTCGATCTGCTCGGGTTACATCTGCTCCTTCCTCTTCCTCAAGCAATGTGTCACTCGAAGACATCATGGCGCAGCTTCAGTGATGGAAAAATAACAACATGCTTGTATCGCATCAGAGTAGACGCAGAGGAAAAATAATGGATCTACTTCATACATAAAAGTTAACATGCATTATTTAAGTTTCAGAATTTGAGAACAAGAGAGTATACCTTAGAGCGATGAATTTCAAAAGTTGAAGATCAGAAGCACTTGGGAACACTTTCAATCTTCACTCCAATTCCACTAACACCCAAGATATGTGGTCTCTCAATCAGTTCCAAAGGGAAAATGTCAAAAAGTGTCTAACACTTTTTTACACCACTTCACAAGAGTGTTCTTTCAAACTCTCTACGAATTCTCTATCAATTCTCAACAGAAAAATTTTGTATGTTTCTTCCTTTGTATCTAACTAATTATCTAATTGAGTTGGCCTTTTGGGCCTTTCTAATTGAGCTTAAATGTGTAACTTGGAGTGGGACCAAAAGGGACCAATAAGACACTAGCTCCAATGGGCCTTGAGCTTTTCTGTCAACTCTTGACAAGTCCAAAATTACCATTAACTATATTTAATACCACTATATAAATATAGTTGCACTCTAGGCCTTATTTATAAATTATATCTCAAGACTTTATTATACATGCAACTCCTTCATAAAATATTCATAGTAATATAAAGTCATAAAAGTAGACTGCCACTTTGTATATTACTACATTTTAATTCTTTGAGTACCCGGTTTAATCCTTTTAGTTATTCATCATATATTTATGAAATTCAATTCCACAAACATATACTTTAGTAACTCCTTACTAAAGTGGTTAGGCCCAACTCTCTGAATAACAAACCCATTAAATTATCTCAAGGGAATATTTTATATCTCCGTTAAGAGACTATAAATTCCATCTTGAGAATATATGTTCTATCAACACTAAATGTGGCTGCCCAACATACTGAGGCTTTGACCGTAACTATAGATCTCACTCCTTATATATCAAAGCAACCTACACATTATGATCAGGTCCATTATCATCTCAGGATTAAGAGTTCATGTAAATATAAGTCGTGAGTTTATTATTCAATTGACAGTCGTTAGGAAAATAATAAATCTCACACCGGCCCAGTTCAATATATCTTAACTCTTAAAACATATCAACATATCAACTAGAAATCTTCATTTCTATTATCAAGACAAATCATCTTAGTTGATATGTTATAGTCTTCACAGATGAAATGTCCAATTTCATCACTGACTACGAACTATAATTCTAAGTTTAAAAAGAACTTGTGATTTATATCTTCTATGACTAAATCACATAAATCACATACTATGCATCTCATGGACTATGTGATAATGTCCCAATATTCATGTTACTATTTTTTTCAAATAATAATAAAACAACTTTATTAACTCTAACATTAAGTCATACATAATAAAAAATATAGTATCATATAATAGGATTTAAGGACACATATCCTAACATTCAGCGCATGGATGCTCGCCTCGATACGCTCTCTATGGAGTTGTATCAGGTGAACATTCGTGTTGGTCGCATTGCTAGGCGACAGACGATAGGCGACCATGGGCGGTTTTGCTTCTGAGGCTTCTCCTCCACCTCCTCATATGGCTTCTGAGACTGAGGATGATAATGGTGATGACGATGATGCTTCGGATGATGATGATAGAGATACTAGCTCTACCGATGAGATGTCTACTTGACACTCTACCCTTTGTCACTCGTGACAAAAATGAAGAGTAGTTTTGGTTTATGAGAGTAGTCATACTTAGGGGGAGAGCTTGTATAGGACACTTTTGATGAGGGGAGTGTTACTATGAGAGATGTAGTGAGGATTTACATGTATTTCTTTTCTTTTCTTCTTTTTAGAGATACATTGTTCATGTACCCCGGTCTTGTGACCAGTTTTACATACATTGTGCTTACTTATTCTATATATATATATATATATATATATAGATATGTTCATGTATGTTTTTTTCACCTACCTTTACATGTGTTTTTTCTTTTCTATCTTTATACACATGTTTCTTTATTTGTATGCAATCTATTATTTCTGCTTCACACAAAGATGCCTTGATGTGTTTTGTTTAAAAGTGTTTCAGAAAAACAAGTCGTCAAAGTCTACTTGCCATAAACTCTCTTCTTGCAAAGTTTTTCAAGAGTTTATGTTAGGATAGATTTTATTGTATTCAACAAGTGAATATGCGTTGAGTGATTTATGACTTCTCTCATATGTTCATTTGTTTGTTGTGGTTTTGTCACGGATTGTCAAAGGGGGAGATTGTTAGGACATATGTGGTTCAAGTTTTTTTGAACATATGTTATTATTTTATGTAATTGGCTTATACTTTGATAAAACACACTTTACTTGTAATTGGGTAGATTTAGGACGTATTTAACGCTTCAAGAAACTATGTTTCAAGATCAAGTGTTGAAATCACCAAGTCTATCCAAGAAACAAGCTGAAAAGTGCAAGTTCATTAAAGCTAGACACCTGGCTCGACACATGCATCTATCGAGTTTTAAGAAACTGTTTCAGCCCAATGCTCGACAATTGCTCGACAGCACCTCAACACCTCTAGCTATCGAGATTTAAGGAAAATAGATTCTAAGTTCTGTTTTGATTCCAATCTGTAGATGTGTCTTTGGGACTTCTTTTCTTCTAACCCTAGACATATAAAAGGATTATTTTAAGGGCCATTAAAGTGTACACAAGTTGCACAAGTATTGAGAAATCCTTGTTCAAGCAATTTGTGATCCGATACAAAGTTCATGCCCTAGTTCATCTTTCTTGTGAAGAAGTTGTAGTGCAATGCGCACTATAGGGTTTCGCAACCAAGCATCTTCTTGATCTTCATCGCGTGGATAAATTGAAGAACTTTGCAGCCAACAACTCTCTTTCTAGTTAGTGAATTGAAGTCGCGTACTGGGATCCGGGTAATTGGTTAGTCACGTACTTGGAGCCGTGCATCAAAAGGAGAAACTATCACTACAGAACAAGTCTGATTGGGTATTGGGGTAAGGGTTTAACTGTAGGTTGGTAAGGTACTAGGATTCCTTTATTTGTAACCGCTTGTTGTGATAATAGTGAAGTTTCGGGAGTGGTGACCTTAAATCACCCAGTGGGGTTTTTGCCGTGTAGGTTTTCCCCATTTGTAAACAAATCACCATGTCATTTAATTTCCACTGCATACTCTAGATTATTGGTGATTTGTTTATGCTACCATGATATTTACATGTTAACTTGATTAATTAAAAATTTGGCTAATTAATCAACTTAATTAATCACAAGGGGTTAACGCATTTGTGGCCTATCGTCCCATAAAATGAATTAAATGGCTCATCTTTACTTTCTCAAATCGAGTAGTGAGCATTTGAAGCTTGATGCCTTTAACCTTCTTGGTTCCCTCATAGGTTATCTCAAGAATGGTCCATGCCTCTTTGGCAGTCTTTACATGAGATATCCTATGGAATTCATCAGTAGAAACACCACAAAAGATTGCATTAATAGCTTTTCTATTGGCGTTTGCCAAAGCAAGTGCTGCCTTATCCTATTCATCTTTGGTTGTTGTGAGTCTCACCCACCCATTCTCAAAGGAATCCCAAAAGGTCTCATCGATAGCACATAGAAAAGCACACATACGTACTTTCCAAAAAGCATAATTACTCCCATCAAAGTAGAGAGGTGCGTTAAGGAATTAAGATCTATACATCTCAAAACGAGGTCTAGGATCACACGCAAATAATGAAATCCAACAAGTGTACCCACTCTGATACCAATTGAAAGCTCAATTTAATGTGAAAACACTAGAGCCTGTTTAGACCCCAAATTAAAAGTTACGACTAGGTTGCTTTTACTTCAACTTTAACAAAGTGTGGAACAAGAGTAATATGCACAATGAACCGATAACACTACTCTAAACCATATCCATCCACAATGAACAATAATCAAAATTTAAAGAGTAGGGAAGAGAGATACAAACATAAGATAACACCAAGACATGTTACCGAAGAGGAAATTGAAGAACTCAACGAAAAACCTCTCCGCAACCCTCCAAGTCGAAAACAATCCACTAAGGAATAAAGTTGGAGTACACGAATAACAAAAGACCCTCCAAGCCTAGTCTACCCGATGTACTTGAGTCCACCAAGCTCCTACTACCATTGAACTTCTCAAAGTCTTGTCTTCTCTAGTTTTGTAGATCCCACAATTCAACTTAATTGCATCTGCCACTAAATTGCTCCTTCTAATACTTCCCAACAATACCAAAACCTCACTTAACACTCAGATTGGGTGCAGTAAGTGTTTAGGCTAAAAACCTCTCAAGGATCTAGAGATGGAGAGGTAGGAGTAGAAGAAAAGTACAAGGAAATGTGTAGATGATTGTGGGTATAACAATCTCTAACTCTCAAGTATATTTGCTAGGGTTTTCTCTCTAAAAAGCACCCCTTACAATTTGTGGGTAATGATGGTATTTATAGTGTAGGTAAAGAATTTGGTAAAGCAGTTTATCTTTTTTCTCAATAAAGAGTTTCGTGGGTACCTCGCAAGATGGCCCTTCTTGCAAACTATTCATGAACTTGACAGTTTAGCGTGATTCTTCAACTTCCAATCATGTACTTCATACATGGCCTTTTGCGGGTGTTAAGGACATATTTTATATAGTTGGCTAATCCTTTGACAAAATGCACTTTACTTGTATTTGGGTAGATCTAGGATGTATTTAATACTTCAAAGAACATGTTGTTCAAGTCTAGTATTAAAGCCATGAAGATTGAACCAAGAGACAAGTGAAGAAAAAGTGTTCACTAAAACTGGACAGATAGCTAGACACCTCCTGGACACCTGCGGACACCTGCTCAACAATTGCTCGACAGATAGCTATCTATCGAGATTTAATGAATGAAGCTCAACAGCTTCTCGATCGATCGAGCAGCTATCGAGGTTACGAAAATCAGAATTTTCAGATCTGATTTTTGGGCCAAGCTTTTGTATTTGTGTAGGGTTTCTTTTCTCACAATCCTAGATATATATAAAGCTTATTTTAGAGGTTGTCACATAAAAGAATACAAGGAGAATATATATGCAAAAGGTGACCAAAGCCTTATTTTCTCTGAAAGAAGCTATTGCGTTTTTACGCCTTAGGATTTTGTAACCAAGTGCCTCTTGATCTTCGTTATTGATGAAGTGAAGAACTTTGCAGCTAACATTCTGCTTCCTCAAGTTGGTGAGTGAGTCAAAGGAGTGAGTCACGTACTAGGATCCGTGCATCAAAGGGTGGTGTTCATATATTGAAGAGTTCAGAGGTTCTGAAACAATAGAAGGTTTCTGCTATGAGTTCATCTACGGGGATTGTAAAGTCTAAGGACAAAGGTTTTGTACCTAGATCTAAAACTTCTCTTTACTATAGTGAATTGCTTTTCAAAAAGGTTTCCCCTCAAGTTTTTTACTGTGAAACTGGTTGGTTTCATTGGTTTTTCAAGGTCATCATATCTTGTCTTATTTACTTTTCCGTTGCATATGATTTTGACATGATATTGATGTTTGTTTGTTTGTTTGTTTTAACAAGTTTTATTCATACTAAATCTAATTAACAACTTGAGTTTAAAACTTGTTAATTCTATCAACCGGGGTCTAAATTTCCCAACAAGAGGTATCAAAGCGGGTACACTCTGATTGGATTAATTTCTTGAGTGTGATCCTTGACCCCTGTTGTCATGGATCGTGGACAATCTCTTTTGATTTCTCCTTTATTTGATGGAACTAATTATGCGTACTGGAAAGTTCATATGAAAGTTTTCTTGCAGGCTCTAGGTGAACAGGTATGGCAAGCTGTTGAAATTGGCTGGAATAAGCCAAAGGAATCGTCGGTGGATTAGCATGATGCAACAATCATAGCGGCAAATTTCAACAGTAGGACCTTGAATATTTTGTTTTATGGGATGACCAATGAGGAATTCAATAAAATATCATCCACAGAAGTTGCTAAGGAAGCATGAACCATTCTTAAGACCACCTATGAAGGTACCAAGGCAGTAAAGACTGTGAAGTTTCAACGACTCACTAATATTTTTGAAGAAATAAAGATGGAGGAGGATGAGACCTTTGATGAGTTTTATGCTAAACTCAAGGATATTGTAAATTTTGCTTTCAACCTTGGAGAATCTATAGCAGAATCCCAAATTGTTAGATAAATCCTTAGGTCATTACCTAAAAGATTTCATCCTAAGATCACTGCCATTGAAGAAGTAAAGGACATTGATCAAATTCCTTTGACTGAGCTTGTAGGGAACCTTCAAACCTATGAGATGGGATTAGGCTCAATAGGAAAAGATGGAAAGAGTAAAACTTTGGCTCTTAAGGGTATAGAGGAAGAGAGTGAGGACTCTGAAGATGAAGACGATGATGAGGATGAGGATCTAACCTTCAAAACTGATGAGATTATCAAGCTTCTTCATTTTAGGAAAAAGGATAAGGGCAAACCTCCTAGGAAATCTAAATCTTCTAAGAAGGGCAAGAATGAGAAGCCCATCGTCCAATGCCAAGAGTGCAAAGGTTTTGGTCATATGAGGGTAGAGTGCCCAAACTACCTTATGAAGGAAAGACCAAGAAGTCAGATGATAAAGGATTGGTTGCTACTTGGAGTGACATTAAGAATGACTCTTCTGATGAGTATGTGAATGAATGTAGTCACGTTATGGCCTTTGCTGTCTCAACTAATAATGTGACTGGGAGAGTGCTAGTGACAATTAGGATTCTCCTGACGAAGAAGTACCTAAGAAGTTGACCCTTCAGTAAGCCTATGATAAGCTATGCACTGAATTCATAAAATTTGAAAAGTGTTGGGAAATTTAGACCCCGGTTGATAGAATTAACAAGTTTTAAACCTAAGTTGTTAATTAGATTTATTACGCATAAAACTTTTTAAAACAAACAAACATCAATATCATGTCAAAACTAAGTGCAGCAAAAAAATAAATAAGACAAGATATGATAACCCAGGAAAACCAATGAAACCAATCAGTTTCACAGTAAAAAACCTGGGGGGAAACCTTCCCGAAAAGCAATTCACTACAGTAAAGAGAAGTTTCAGATTTAGTACAAAACTTTTGTCCCTAGACTCTACAATCCTCGTAAAAGAACTCACAACAGAAACCTTCTACTGCTTTAGAACCTCTGAACTCTTCAATATATAAACGCCACCCTTTAATGCATGAATCCCAATACGTGACTAACTCCTTTGCACAAATCCCAGTACGTGACTCACTCACCAACTTGAGAAAGAAGAATTTTGGTTGCAAAGTTCTTCACTTCATCATCAATGAAGATCAAGAAACACTTGGTTACAAAATCCTACGGCGCAAAGACGCAATAGCTTCTTTCAGAGAGAATAAGGCTTCGGTCACCTTTTGCATATGTTCTCCTTGTATTCTCTTATGTGACGGCCTCAAAAATAAGCCTTATATATGCCTAGAGTTGTGAGAAAAGAAACCCTACACAAATACAACGGCCTGGCCCAAAAATCAGATCTGGAAATTTGAATTCCCGTAACCTCGATAGATACCTCGATCGTTCGGGTAGCTGTCGAGCCTCATTAAACCTCGATAGATACCTCGATAGATAGCTATCTGTCCAGCAGCTATCCGCAGGTGTCCAGCTTTAGTACACACTTTTTCTTCACTTGTTTCTTGGTCCAATCTTCATGGCTTTAATATTAGATTTGAACAACATGTTCTTTGAAGTATTAAACACATCCTAGATCTATCCAAATACAAGTAAAGTGCGTTTTGTCAAAGGATTAACCAACTACATAAAATATGTCCTTAACAATCTCCCTCTTTGGCAATCCGTGACAAAACCACAACAAACAAATGAACATATGAAAGAAGTCATAAATCACTCAACTCATACTCACTTGTTGAATACAATAAAATCTATCCTAACACAAACTCTTGAAAAACTTTACAAGAAGAGAGTTTATGGCAAGTAGACTTTGACAACCTGTATTTCTGAAACACTTATAAACAAAACACATCAAGGCATCTTTGTGTGAAGCAGAAATAATAGATTGCATACAAATAAAGAAACATGTGTATAAAGATAAAAAAGAAACAACACATGTAGAGATAGGTGAAGAAAACATACATCATCATATAAATACCACTTGATAAATACCATACTGTATGTAAAAATGGTCACAAGACCTAGGTACATGAACAAGGAGATAAACACTTCCCTTAACAAGATGAAACACAACTCCTCCTTACAAGGGCATGTATTTCTCCCCCTAACTTGTAGAATCTTAAAGAAATAAATCACAAATTCTCCAATTTCTCCCTCTTTTTGTCACAATTGACAAAGGATACAGGGAGCTATAAAGCTTTACCCGAGAAATATAAAGATGATCAAGGATGATCAAGGGGGCATAAAGAATCCATAAAAAATGCATAAATGTAATGAAACAAGATGCTATGGATGACAAGATAAGAGAAACATGCAAAACATGTGAAAAACAATGCATGCAGAGAATCTCGATCAATCGAGAGGTATCGAGGAGCTATTAAGCAGATCTCGATGGATCAAACAGCTATCGAGAAGCTATCGAGGAGACAGAAACTTTCTCGATCGATCCACCTAGCCATTGAGAGGTGTCAAGATTGCGATAACATGCAACTGAAGATCTCGACGGATAAGCCAGGTATCGAGAGGTGTCAAGGATGTGTCGAGATGGCTTAAAAACAGTTTTTCAAGAAGAGAAAAATACAGATGTGAATGCAATTAAGCATGCAACTCAACCAGAAATCCAAACAACATAATAACCTCTCAAAAACGTCTCTCAACAAGAAAAATGTCATATATTTTCATCCAAAACACACACACACACACTAAACAAGTCTAACCAATTTTTATTTTAAAAACAAGTTAAAACAATTTAGTGAGCATACATTAACGCATGTAAACGTTGTGATGGCCAAATCACATTGTACCTGCACATGTATCAAGAATAGCAAAGAATATTGCGTGTTGTGTGTGAAAACATCGTAAGATTGCATACGTGTCTCAATGTTATGACGATTTGAGATATGAGAAAATCACTTTAACTCACACACAATCATAACTGTTTGATAAGAACTATCACCTTCGAGGTACATCCTATAACTCCCACATCTCCTAGAAAACATGCTTGCAACCATATTTTAAAGCATTTTGATCTTTTTGCTTTTTATTTCTTTGCATATTTTCTTTTATTAAGCATATCATGCATGGGCATACAAGAGAAAGAAAAGAAATACCCAATTATGTTAAGCTTTTGACATTGCACTTTTACTATGCCGAAGCATACAGATGTCATTGACATTGCACTTTTGCTATGCCGAAGCATACAGATGTCATATTATGATTGGCGAGTAACAGTGGTGAGATGGTTATTTATGCCTTTCTCTTAGGATTTTCTAGTTCAACCCGTCAAGAAGAGTGATACGAGTGTTAAGAAGAAGAGATCACTTAACCTTACTCATCACAAACAAAGAGTTACAAAGCTCACTTGCTTAGTTGTGTAGAAGAATGCTCATCTAAGTTACAGATGATACAAAGTTTAGAAAACTCTGTTTCAATGGCCATTTTAAGGTTCACAAGAACCAATGTACACAAACACACTATTTTTGTATTTTTCAATTTTTCATTTTTTTTATTTTAAAAAGAAAACAAAATAAAAACTAAACAACCAAACAAAAACAGACAAATCTCATGAAAGCATGAAAGAATGATGCATATGCATGAAAGCAAGAAAAGAAATGCAGATGCATGAAAGCATGATTTCAAAAGCAGATAAGAAATCAAGCAAAGAGAGTCATACTTTATATAGAAAGAATTAAAGCAGAGGACAAACAGAAAATACAATTAAGTCTTAGGCTCCTTTCTCACCCACACAGCACGAGACTTTGGCCGTAAAGATGAAAAGGCACGTGTCCTAGTATGACTACTAAAGGACATAGAAGAATTAGAATTCTTCTGAAATTGAGTTAAAAAGCTCAAGACTTTTAATAACTTACCAACAAATTCCATGACAACAGCGGTCAAGGATCACACTCAGAAAATTAATCTAATCAGAGTGTACCCGCTCTGATATCACTTGTTGGGAAATTTAGACCCCGGTTGATAGAATTAACAAGTTTTAAACCCAAGTTGTTAATTAGATTTATTATGCATAAAACTTGTTAAAACAAACAAATATCAATATCATGTCAAAACTAAGTACAGCGGAAAAGTAAATAAGACAAGATATGATGACCTAGGAAAACCAATGAAAGCAACCAGTTTCACAGTAAAAAACCTGGGGGGAAACCTTCCCGAAAAGCAGTTCACTATAGTGAAGAGAAGTTTTAGATCTAGTACAAAACCTTTGTCCCTAGACTCTACAATCCCCGTAGAAGAACTCACAGCAGAAACCTTCTACTGCTTCAGAACCTCTGAACTCTTTAATATATGAACGCCACCCATTGATGCACGAATCCCAATATGTGACTAACTCCTTTGCACGAATCCTAGTACGTGACTCACTCACTAACTTAAGGAAGAAGAATGTTGGCTGCAAAGTTCTTTACTTCATCATCAATGAAGATCAAGAAGCACTTGGTTACAAAACCCTAAGGCGCAAAGACGCAGTACCTTCTTTCAGAAAGAATAAGGCTTCGGTCACCTTTTGCATATGTTCTCCTTGTATTCTCTTATGTGATGGCCTCAAAAATAAGCCTTATATATGCCTAGGGTTGTGAGAAAAGAAACCCTACACAAATACAAAAGCCTGGCCCAAAAATCAGATCTGAAAATCTAAATTCTCATAACCTCGATAGATACCTTGATCGATCAGGTAGCTATCGAGCCTCATTAAACCTCAATAGATACCTCGATAGATAGCTATCTGTCCAGCAGCTATCCGCAGGTGTCCGCAGGTGTCCAACAGGTGTCCAACTTTAGTACACACTTTTTCTTCACTTGTTTCTTAGTCCAATCTTCATGGCTTTAATACTAGACTTGAACAACATATTCTTTGAAGTATTAAACACATACTAGATCTATCCAAATACAAGTAAAGTACGTTTTGTCAAAGGATTAACCAATTACATAAAATATGTCCTTAACAAAAAGACTCATCATCTTTGTAGAAAAGAGCTTAATGAGGTAAAGACTGAAAAAGTTTAATTGTTAGTCAAATTAGATAAGACTACAAGGTTAGTTGAAACTCTTATTATGGAAAACACTTCATTAGAAGAGAAGGTCAAGAATCTTGAGGTTGAGCTAAGTCAAGTTAGAACTCAAATAGAGAAGATGTCTAGTGCAAAGCTCGATGAAGTCTTGGGTGCTTAAAAGCCTAATTCTGATAAAACTGGCTTAGGATATGCTATCTCCTCCGACCCCTCCTCTTCCACGACTTCTGGATCAAGGACTATCATTGTGCCTCAATCTAAGAAAGGTAATAAAGGTATGAAATCCAAAACTGATTTGGCTAATTCTAAATCCTTTGTTAGACCTCATGTTTGTCACCATTATGGTGTTTCTGGACACATCCATCCTAATTACTTCAAGTTGTATCCTCATAAGCAATTGTCCAAATAGTCACAGGTTTTTTCTCAAGGACCTACACCTTTGTTTAGAGAGTTATTAAAAGCCTTAAGGTTTTTAACTCAATTTCAGAAGAAATTTAATTCTTCTATGTCCTTTAGTAGACATACTAGGACACGTGCCTTTTCATCTTCATGGCCAAAGACTTGTACTGTGTGGGTGAGAAAGGAGTCTAAGACTTAATTGTCTTTTCTGTTTGTCCTCTACTTTAATTCCTTTCTATCTAAAGTAGGACTCTCTTTGCTTGATTTTTTATTTGTTTTTGAAATCATGCTTTCATGCATCTACACCTTTCTATCATGCCTTCATGCATTTGCATCTTTCTTTCATGCTTTCATGCACATGCATCTTTCTTTCATGCTTTCATGTTGTTTGTCTGTTTTTGTTTGGTCGTTTAGTTTTTATTTTGTTTTATTTTCAAAATAAATAAAAAAAAGGGAAAATCAGGAAAATACAAAAACAGTGTGTGTTTGTGTACATTGGTTCTTGTGAACCTTAAAATGGCCATTGAAACTGAGTTTTCTAAACTTTGTATCGCTTGTAGCTTAGATAAGCATTCTTATGCACAAACTAAGTAAGTGAGCTTTGTGGCTCTTTGTTTGTGATGAGTAAGGTTAAGTAATCTTTTGTACTTAACACTCATATCACTCTTTTTGACGGGTAGGACTAGAAAATCCTAAGAGAAAGGCATAAATAACCATCTCACCACTGTTACTCGCCAATCATGAAATGATATCTGTATGCTTTGGCATAGCAAAAGTGCAATGTCAAAAAGCTTAACATAATTGAATATTTCTTTTCCCTCTTGTATGTTCATGCATAATATGTTTAATAAAAGAAAATATGCAAAGAAATAAAAAGCAAAAAGAACAAAATACTTTAAAACATGATTGCAAGTGTGTTTTCTAGGAGATGTGTGAGTTATAGAATGTACCTCGAAGGTGATAGTCTCCATCAAACAGTTATGATTATGTGTGAGTTAGAGTGATTTTTTCATAGCTCAAATCGTAATAACATTGAGACACTTATGTAATCTTGCAATGTTTTTCACACACAATACGCAATATTATTTGCTACTCTTGATACATGTGCAGGTACAATGTGATTTGGCCATCACAAGGTTTACATGCGTTGATGTATGCTCACTAAACTGTCTTAACTTGTTTTAAAATAAAAATTGGTTAGACTTGTTTTGTGTGTGTGTGTGTGTATGTGTGTGTGTGTGTGTTTGTGTGTGTGTGTGTGTGTGTGTATGTGTGTGTGTATGTGTGTGTGTTTTTGGGAGTTATATTCTTAACTCTTTCTTGATTGAGATATGTTTTTGAGAGATTACAATATTGGTTGGATCTTTGGTTGAGTTGTATTCTTGATTGCATTCATGTTTGTGTTTTTCTCTTCTTGAAAAAATACTTTTAAGTAATCTCGACACCTCCTCGACATCTCTCGATACCTGGCTTATCTGTCGAGATCTTACGTTGATTTTTTTTATCGTAATCTTGACACCTCTCGATAGCTAGGTGGATCGATCAAAATATCTTCTGTCTGCTCGATAGATCCTCAACACCTTCTTGATCCATCGAGGTTGGCTCGATAGCTTCTCGACACCTCCCGATCAATCGAGATATCCTTGCATGCATTTCATTTTTCTTTGTTTTGCATGTTTCTCTTATCTTGTCATCCATAACATCTTGTTTTATTACATTCATGCTTTTTTATGGATTCTTTGTGGCCCCTTGATCATCCTTGATCATCTTTATATTTCTCAGGTAAAGCTTTATAGCTTCTTGTACCCTTAGTCAATCGTGACAAAAAGGGGGAGAAATTGGAGAATTTGTGGTTTCTTTCTTTAAGATTCTACAAGTTAGGGGGAGAAATACATCCCCTTGTAAGGGGGGAGTTATGTTTCATCTTGTTAGGGGGAGTATTTACCTTCTTGTTCATGTACCTAGGTCTTGTGACCATTTTTACATACAACATGGTATTTATCAAGTGGTATATATATAATGATGTATGTTTTCTTCACCTATCTCTACATGTGTTGTTTCTTTTCTATATATATATACATGTTTCTTTATTTATATACAATCTATTATTTCTGCTTTACACAAAGATGTCTTGATGTGTTTTGTTTAAAGTGTTTTAGAAATACAGGTTGTCAAAATCTTCCATGCCATGAACTTTCTTCTTGCAAAGTTTTTCAAGAGTTTGTGTTAGGGTAGATATTATATTATTCAACAAGTTAGTATGAGTTGAATGATTTATAACTTCTCTCATATGTTCATTAGTTTGTTGTGGTTTTGTCACGGATTGCCAAAGGGAGAGATTGTTAAGGAGATATTTTATGTAGTTGGCTAATCCTTTGACAAAATACACTTTACTTGTATTTGGGTAGATCTAAGATGTGTTTAATACTTCAAAGAACATGTTATTCAAGTTTAGTATTAAAGCCATGAAGATTGGACCAAGAAACAAGTGAAGAAAAAGTGTTCACTAAAGCTAGACAAATAGCTGGACACCTGTTGGATACCTGCGGATACCTGCTCGACAGCTGCTCGACAAATAGCTATCTATCGAGATTTAATGAATGAAGCTCAACAGCTTCTCAATCGATCGAGTAGCTATCGAGGGTACGGAAATTAGAATTTTCAGATATGATTTTTGGACCAAGCTTTTGTATTTGTGTAGGGTTTCTTTCTCACAACCCTAGACATATATAAGACTTATTTTAGAGGCCATCACATAAGAGAATACAAGGAGAATATATGCAAAAGGTGACCAAAGCCTTATTTTCTCTGAAAGAAGCTACTATGTTTTTGCGCCTTAGGGTTTTGTAACCAAGTGCTTCTTGATCTTCGTTGTTGATGAAGTGAAAAACTTTGTAGCTAACATTCTGCTTCATCAAATTAGTGAGTGAGTCACATACTGGGATTCATGCAAAGGAGTGAGTCACATATTGGGATCCGTGCATTAAAGGGTGGCGTTCATATATTGAAGAGTTCAGAGGTTCTAAAGTAGTAAAAGGTTTCAGCTTGAGTTTATCTACGGGGATTATAGAGTCTAGGGACAAAGGTTTTGTACTAGATCTGAAACTTTTTTTTACTATAGTGAATTTCTTTTCGGGAAGATTTTCCCTCAGGTTTTTTACTGTGAAACTAGTTGGTTTCATTGGTTTTCCTAGGTCATCATATCTTGTCTTATTTACTTTTCTGCTGCATATGATTTTGACATGATATTGATGTTTGTTTGTTTTAACAAGTTTTATTCATAATAAATCTAATTAACAACTTGGTTTTAAAACTTGTTAATTTTATCAACCGGGGTCTAAATTTCCCAACAGCGGGATACTCTTCTCGTGAGCTTCTCGCATGCTAGTTGCGAACTACATCAATTCATCTTTAAAGCCTGATTCTTCACCAATCCCTCACACTCGTCCCTTACAAATAAACCCACATAAATACAGGGAAACGATTGAAGAAATTACAATCAAATTTGATAGAAAATTAAAGCTAAAAAAATCTAGTTGGAAATCACAGCTTTACAAGGGAGAAAGAGAAGGTCAGGCGACTAGGCTTTTGATTTTGTTGTATTTTTGTTTTTAAATGTAAGTGGGTAAGCCACACAATGTTTACTTGGTGGGTTTATCTATTAAGATTCATTTAAGTAAATTACCCAATCATTATTTACCTGTTTAACCCAAATGTTTAATTGGGTTGTGTTAAGACTTACTCAAATTAGATGAGTCATGGGTAGATTATTGAGTTTGGATAAAAATTGTCACCCCTAATTATCACATATGACATATGAGAATTAACACAAGATGAATATTGAAACCATGACTTCATGCTAACTACAACAAACCACCTACATCACGGTGTGCTTAAGTGGGAGATGGAAGTATGTAAGGGTCATCATGACATAACACGTCTCTCCCTCAAATAATTCATTCCAACCACACAAAAAGATGTTTCATTCCGCAATACCGTTATATCGTTTTGGAGAAAAGTTGTAACCATTGAGAGAGACATAACTCTTCCTAGGGTTTTGGCTCTCGATGAGAGTGTCCATATTCATCTATATATAAGGGGTGTTAATCCCACCGTATGTAATCACCACTCTCCTAAGATCACTATCCTTCCTTCGTATGTTACCATTCTCACATGATCACTATCTTCTTTTCAAAACCAAAACTAAAATAAAATTTCCCTTAAGAACTTGTTGTCAAGGACTCTTTTTTCGACCTATATGGCATTACTTCGTTGGCAACCTATGCCATATCAACATATTATTGATTTTTTGGGTAAATCTCTTTAAAGTCCAAAATAAGCTCATATCTCATTCAACTACATGGATTGAGCTCACATGACCCACGAGATCCTTACTTCAAGAGGTGGATTCATGGTCCACATTTCCTCTTCATCAGTTGGGATCATAACCCCACAACATCATCAATATCAACATATAGATCGGGCTTAAGCAATGAATCAAAACTCACGGCCCATATTACCTCTCTTACATTTATGACAAGCGGCTTCTTCAACAAGAGCTCATATTTACATAAAATGACAACAAAACCCAAGATACGTCATCTCATCTTTGGCTTATGATCCAAGCTCATAAGTTTCTTTGGGAAAACTTTGGAAGTCATGGTTTGGAGGGCCAAGAGGTATGTTCAGTAAAGTTCTAGCAGTTTAAAGTTGATAAAAGAGACATTTTGCTTGGCGTGTCTTCTCCAACTCCCTGAACTCTGACAAGTCTGTGTGTAGCGGGTAACATATAGTAAGCATCTCTTGTCACATAGCACTTAAAATGATAAAATTCCCCATTACTCTTTTTGTAAAACTTAATATTCATCATGTGAAATACTCAATATCTCCAACCATCTAACTGCTGAGAAAATAACTGTTTATTCAATCCCCAACTGTTGCTATACAAATTTAGAAACTTCATTATATTATTCTACATAAATCTTATTGCTACTTTCAACTAAAATCCAACTCAAACACATGGCCTAATCTGATTGGCTATCTTTAATCTCCAACTATATACAAAATATTCATGATATCTTTAATGCCCAGCTGTTGTCTGCCACAATCAGACTATATATTTCACTCTCAAATGCCAAAGCAGAGCATTAAATAGTCTTCTTGCTCACCAAGATTATCTCACAACACAGTGAGACCTTAACTAGATCTCTAAAGCTTCACTAACTTTCAACCAATCCTTCTATTACTTACTAGAAATGTGTTGTAATGGAACCTTGAACCAAAAACACAAATCTCCGAAAAGGAAACATTTCTGGCAGAACCCCAGTAGTGTATTTAGCACTTGACATCTGGCAAGAAGTGATATCATCAACCATTTAATGTTGAGATCCCAGCTGCCAGTTGCTATACCCAAAATAGAAAGATGCCCTTGAAAGAGATCTTACCATTTTTCAACCAAATCCATAAAATAAATGTTGAATGTCCTCTCCAGCGATCTGAAATCATCCAGCTGACCTCATCTGTTTCTACCCAAAGCAACAGCTGTTTTATGACAGTTGTGACAGCTTTTTCAGAACAGATGTAACAGCTAACCCAGCAGCCTTAGCATTACTGATTTTTCCTCATTTGGCTAAAACCAAAACCAACTAAAGTAACTATCTTTTTCTTACCAAAATACCTTCATTTTCTGCTGCTTTTTCCTCAACAGCTCTTACCTAAAAGAGCAAGAACATCTTCAAACTAAACATACCACTTTTGCCCAAATCTTAAGATGGATTTTCTGAAAATTCATTGCTATTTGGAACAAATTTGGCTGAGATTATTTTTTAAAATACCCCCTTAAACTCAGCTAAATAGAATCCCCCATCAACACCTCAAGATAAAACCAAGGGGAAGAACAACTCTCTCATGAGCTTATCTATTCCCTCTCCCTCTAATGATCTTCTTAAGCTCTCAATGAAGTTCTAAGCTACTAAGTTTTTAGTTTCCAAATCAGGAACAAAACTCTTCAACCTTTAGCTCATAAAAGCCTTCATAAGCCCTCATCCACTCTCCAACAAAAATGCCCAACAGCCCTGCTAAACACTTTCTCTCTCACTGCCCATACTACCAAATTACTCATTACTTACTACATATACTCTCTCTAAGAGCACGCCCCTAGCTCTCAAATACTCCTTTACTCCCCACTTATGAGTTTTTTATAAGCTCTTGTCCATCCTAGCAATAAATCTCAACAACATTACTAAATACACTACAGCACTATTACCTCTCTTATACTCATTTTATCACTCTCCATATTCAGAAAATACACATATCTTACTGCTCCTATCTCCAAATACCTACACACATCTTTATTTTCTTCTCTTACAAAATCTTTCCTCTTGGAAAGCAATCTCTACAACTTCTCCAGCAATTATATTCTCATTTTTTACAATCTTTAACCTCTATATCTCTCATACTTCCACATATCATACATTTTACAAATACTACATCCCACAAAACATCTATATCTTTACTATCTTCATGCTTCTCAAAAGATATCAAACACTCATACTAAAAGCCCTTCTCATAGATGGCACAAACTTCTAATGCTAAAACCCTTCTCCTAGAAGGCACCAAGATCTCATATCAACGCCCTTCTCATGGAAGGCACAAATCCATCTTACATAAACCTCTTCTCTTAAAAGGCACAAATACTCCATACAAAAGCTCTTCTTATAGAAGGCAATACTATTCATAACTCTACAACAACTAAGAGAGTATTATCAAGGGGAAAACTCATTTAAGTGCATAATAAGAGGGGCAAGCTTAACCAACCCCTACACGTAGCTGAGCATACTCTCTCTCTCTCTCTCTAGTTACATCCATTTTTCCACTTCGATCTTGAAGTTATTATGGTAAACTGCCTTTTTACCACTGGGGTCACTCTGCTGGGATATCATCAACTCACAGAAGCTGTACAGCTAGGCTACAAACCATACAAAGATAAGTGATTTTGCTTCCTTACCTTTAAATTTACATCATTGAATACATGATTACTTCACATTTATATACATATTACTTGATTCTACTATTATAACCATTAACCAAGGCTTAAACTCATTTAAATGCATAAAAAGAGGGGCAAGCTTAACTAGCCTCTACCACTATCACTCTGTTGGGATATCATCAACTCACAGAAGTTGTACAACTGGGCTACAAACCATATGAAGATAAGTGACTTTGCTTCCTTATCTTTAAATTTATATCATTGAATCATGATTACTTCACATTTAAATACATATTACTTTACCCAACTACTACTACAACTATTAACCAAGGCTTAAACTCATTTAAATGCATAATAAGAGAGGCAAGTTTAACTAGCCTCTACCACTGGCATTCTGTTGGAATCCTATCAGGTCACTGATGCTACACAGCTGGAGCTATAAAACAAAGATAAGTGACTTTGCTTCCTTGTCTTTAAATTTACATCATTGAGTACATGATTACTTTACCTCTAAATAAAAACTACTTTAGTTCAACTGTTATTACAACTACTAATTAAAGCTATCATATCGAACGCATATTGTATATTTATTCAATCATTATCATTATTATTAGACTTTGGCTTTAATGGTTTTGTATGCTTAAAAATACGCCGGTAGCCATTGGATCACGTGGCCCAATGTTGAGCTCTGGACGCAACTCTCCAAAAAGAACCTGGGCCTAACAAGGCCACCCCTCCAAAAGACCACAGGTGGCTGAGCAACCGAAAAAGGCCCCCGAACACTTGTCAACAATAAGTTTAAAATTGATTCAAAGAATGAAATCTTGTTCAAACTTTGGACCAACTTTCAATTTGTGGATTTTCAATTTTGAAGATTAGATACACGTTCTTTTTGGTTTCAAACTTCCAAACTTTATATATACACACACACACACACTATCAAATTAAACAAATTAATATTTCAATGGAGCCATGGCCCCCTTGTCCATCTCTTATGGCTGCTGTAGTGTTTTATGTTTTAGATTTTTACATATATATATACAGAGAGAGAGAGAGAGAGAGAGAGAGAGAGAGAGAGAGAGGTTCAAGTTACACCTTTTTTAAACCATTGGATTTAAGTAAATCTAGCGGTCAAAAAAAGGCCTTCTTTAATGCTAATATTTTGATTAGGATATCATTTATTATCCCTTATTTATAGTATTCTATACTTATCTCTAAATCCAAAAATAGGTATACGTTTCTCACTCCACTCTCTTTCTCATCCATCACTCTTCTACCTCCACTGCCATAGGGAAATAATACAAGAAAAATTGTAATTAGACTTTAGCTTTTGTTATGAACACCATGAGTATATATATAACCTTTGAAAAAGCTAAATGAAAACAAAGAAGTTCATGTAGCAGATCCAACCAAAAGAGATTAAGGCATAGTTGAGTTTGAGTTTCTTTTGTGATGAGATTGTTCGAGATTGTTTGACGAAACTTTTGGCCGACCTAAACTACTATAAACTTTTTATCCTGTCTTTCTTTCTTTTATGTATGATGAGTCATTAAATATAATGGGTGATAAGCCAAATAAGTTGGAGAAGAAATAAAACTGAAATTGGTTATATCCAAAGTTCTCCTTAGCTATCTTGCTGTTTGTAAAATGGCTTAGAGCATTTAGGGGACATGTTATTGGGAAAAAATGGCTTCTTTTGTTTAGATAATAATAGGTAAAATTATTAAATTCACAATTGATTGGATCATTTTTGTCACGCCCCGAACCCAAGTAAGAGCTAGGCACGTGATAATAGCCACACACTTATAAAGTTTACACCCTACAAGTGTGTAAGGCCCTCTTAACAATTAAAGAATTATCCTCAAAAAAATTTCATCAATAAATTTAAAAATATCCTCAATAATACAATTCTTAAAAGATCTCCAAATAATAATCCTCCCACATCAAAATAAAAAAAAAATTTAAAAAAAAAAAAAAACTAAATCCTTTAAATCTAAAGGACTACATAAAGGGTAACCTTAAACATAAAAGTTCAAATCTTATTCCATGGATTTCGTAAACTTGACTAATGCGCACATCCCAGCGAAAGCCCAAACATATGCTACTCTTTTTTATCAAAATTTGAAAGGAGAAAGAAGGGGGGAGGGGTGAGTTGACAACTCAATAAGTAACCAAAATCCTAATAAGTTCTATCCAGCAATAGATCTATAAAGCAATAAGATGTAATATGAATTTTTAAAAGTTATAATATGCCATAGGTTTTCAAAAAATAACTAAAGAAGTTTCATAATCTTAAAATATACTTTACAAATAGATCACATACTTTAATCTTGCAATTATATCATAAATGGTTTAGAAAGTAGTTAGTTTTCTATATATCAAAGGTTATAATTTACAATAGGTTCCAAAAACATACAAACGTAGTTTTAATGACTCAAAATAGTTAAATATTCAAATGTAATTCATATTCTTAAAAATCTTATGACTATGGTCACGTTATATCCTTGTGACTAAGCATCTGAGTACCAATAAATAACCCCCATTAGTTGGGTATTAGAATACCAACGAATAACCCCCATTGGTTTGGGTATCAGAGTACCAATGAATAACTCATATTGGTTTGGGTATCAAAGTACCAATGAAAAATTAACCGTCATTGGTTTGGGTATCAGAATACCAATGAATAACCCTCATTGATTTGGGTATCAGAATCAATTCATAGTCAGTTTGTCCATGAAATCATAGTTTCTAACAAAGATATATCTTATTCAAATACATATATATATAATCATATATTCAATATTCAAATATATTTATGATATAAAGCAATTAAATAAAATACATCATATATTCAGTAATTAGATATATTTGTGATAATTCTTTACTTGAAATCAGTAATACAATAGAAATAAAATTATAACAACTGTAAACAATTTTCAGTAGTTAAAATACGCAAAATAAAACCAATTAGGATAAGGTTATTTACCTCAACTAGTTCACCACAAAGAACTTCTCCCTAACACTTTCTCTAAAATCCTTAGATCTTACCTAACAATTTATAAGCACAATTTACTTAATAATCAAATAATTTAAGAAAGAGATATAATGATACCCGACCAGAAAAAGACTATTAAAAATATCCCATAATTGTATGCTTATCTCACACCAAAATTCCACCCATCATAATATTTTTCTATATATATATATATATATATATTCATTCTGCCACCATTAATGCCTTGAAGGATAAGGCTACTCTTGGTACTATATCACTCTAGGAAAGACAACATAAGCCATCCTTCAAGAATTGCACCGACATCTTCAACAAAATTCACTGTTACATACAGCCCTTCTTTTTTTTTTTTTTTTTTTGACTTGTCAGACCTCAAACCTAAACCTATATGCACTAGACCTTTTTGTTTTTCTCCAAATCCATCAATTCGATACAGTTTCCTAGCACAAACACTGTGCAGAAAATTGATCCCTCACCCACTTAAACCTACAGCTTCAATATGCGCTCAACACTAAACCTAGAAAAATCTGCAAGTACGCCATCCAATTTACAAAAGATAAATCTAAGCTTCTCTTCATTTGCATCCTTAAAATTTTTGAATATTTAAATAATTTCTCTGGTCAAAATACTCACATAAAAAAAAAATACTCTAATTCTAAATAAAGCTTAAATTTGACAAGAAAGAGATTCTTAAGCTCTTACCTCAATTGTGCGATCAATCCTTCTCTATTTGAGTATTTTGGGTAGTATCCTCTCTCAAAACATTTGCCATTATACGCTGGCTTAAATTAGACTATATATAACTAAGGTTTCAACCTTATTTTCTAAAAACCCCCTTAGTAATATTAATTATAAAAGTTGACCCCATAAACAAATTTACTTAAATACTTCTCCTTTTAATTCTTTTTTTTTTTCTTTCGGGTATTACATTCTCCCCCCCCCCCCCTTAAAAGAAGTTTAGTCCTCTAAACTTGACATACCTGAGTCCTCAAAAAGATATGCGTATTTCTCCTTCATTTCATCCTTTAATTGCCATGTAGCCTCTCTCACAAACTGGTTCCTCCATTGAACCTTGACATAATATATGGTACAAAGCTTCAACTCTTGCTCCCTCTTGTCCACAATTTTAACTGGTTGTTCTTTATAAGTTAAATCATCTCTTAATTTTAGAGGCTCATAATCCACTACATGACTAGGGTTTGGAACATATTTCCTCAACATTGAGACATGGAAAACATTATGTACCCCTGATAAGCAAGGTGGTAAGGCGAGCCTATAAGTAACTTTACCCATCCTCTCCAAGACTTCAAAAGGTCCTACAAAACGAGGGCTCAACTTACCTCGAAAACCAAATCTCATAACTCCTTTAGTAGGTGAAATCTTCAAGAACACATGATCACCAACTTGGAACTCTAATCTCCTTCTTCTAAGGTTCGCATAACTCTTCTACCTACTCTGAGCTGTTTAGAGCCGCTCTATAATCACTTGAATATTATCTACTGTTTGCTATACAATCTCAGGACCCAAAAATCTTCTTTCTCCAACATCATCCCAACATACAAGAGACCTACACTTCCTACCATACAAAGCTTCATATGGTGCTGCTTTAATACTTGCTTGGTAGCTGTTATTATATGCAAACTCCACCAAAGGTAGATGTTCATCCTATGAACCTTTGAAATCAATTACACAAGCTCTCAAGACATCTTCCAACGTTTGTATAGTTCTTTCCAAAAGTCCATATATTTGAGGGTGAAAGGATGTGCTAAACTTCAAGTTAGTACCATTGCCTTATGCACGCTCCCCAAAATTGAGACACAAATCTTCAGTCTCTATAAAAAACAATGGACATAGGAGCACCATGCAATCTCACCATGTCATTGATATACAATCTAGCTAACCTTTCGAGTAAGAAATCCATCCTAATGGCCAAAAAGTGTGCAGATCTTGTCAACCGATCCACAATCACCCAAATTGCATCTTTACCAATAGGGGTTCTAGGCAACCTCGTCACAAAGTCCATAATAATGTCCTCCCACTTTCAATCTGGGATGGGAAGAGGTTGCAAAAATCCAATTGGTCTTTGATGCTCCATCTTGACTTGTTGACACACTAAACATTGAGCAACATATTGACCAATCTCCCTCTTCATGTTGTTCCACCAAAAATTCTCCCTTAAATCCCTACGCATCTTAGTGCCTTTTGGGTGTATTGTGTAACTCGTATTATAAGCCTCTTTTGGAATTTCGGCCTTAAGTTCGGGATCATTTGGTACACAAAGCCGATTACCAAACCTTAAGGATCCATCCTTATGAATGCAAAATTCAGATTGGGAGCCTAGATTTATCAAATCTCTTGCCTTCTGCAACTGTGGATCATTACTTTGTGCAATCTTTATCCTTTTAATCAAGGTAGGATGAACTCTAAGGTTTGCCAGATGTGCCTCTGCTTCCTGAAACCGTACTTCTATCCTCATCTTCCTCAAATCTTCCAGGATGTGTTTTTGTGTAGTCAACAATGCTACCAAATTTCCTACAAACTTCCTACTTAAGGCATTAGCTATGTTGGGGACATATTTTTATGTAATTGGCATATCCTTTGACAAAATGCACTTTACTTGTATTTGGGTAAATCTAAGTAGGTTCAAAATGATCATTACAAGTGGTTAAATTGAAGACATGAAAATTACTCAAGAGCTGCTCAAGAAAAGTGCAAACTGCAGGTCTCGATACCTCCTCGACAGAATCTCGATCTGTTGAGATTCATTAAAGCTCGACAGATGTCCCGATCGATCGAGCTTACGGGTTTCAGATTATAGCCAGCAACGTTTTTATTATAAAAGGCTAATTTTTTATGGGTTTGTATAATTCTTGTTGGATTAGGAAAGCCCAAGGTTTGTGTAAACCTATTTGGAATAGGAGAGTCCATTAAGCTCCTATTTAAAGGAGGTGGAAAAAGAAAAACCTAACCCTAGAGAGCTTCATAAGGTTTTCTTTTTGAAACTCTAGCCTCCTCCTACAGAAGAAAGAGTTCTTGCTACGTTTCTTGTACGCCTTTGGGTTTTGTAACCAAGTAAAGTCTCTTGCACCAACATTGAAGATCTTATTGGTGTTTCTATGTGAAGCTGTTGCAAATCAACTACAACAATCAAAGGGTTGCTGTGGAGTTAGTCACATACTGGGATTCGTGCAAAGGAGTAAGCTGCGTACTGGGATCCGCGCATCAAATTGGTTAGTCACGTACTTGAGAGCCGTGCATTGAAAGGAGAAACTATCACTACAGAGCAAGTCTAATTGTGTATTGGGGTAAGGGTTCAACTGTAGGTTGGTAAGGTACTTGGGATTCCTTGCTTGTAATTGCTTGTTGTGATAATAGTGGAGTTTCAGGAGTGATGACCTTAAATTACCCGGTGGGGTTTTTGCCATCAGGTTTTCCTTATTCGTAAACAAATCACCGTGTCATTTATTTTTCGTTGCATTACTTAATTTTGGTGATTTGTTTGTGCTGCCACGTGATTTTGCATGTTAACTTGATTAATTAATAACTTGGCTAATTAATCAATTTAATTTATCACAAGGGGTCAACGCGTTTGTGGCTTGTCAAGCTACCACATTGGCTTTTCCAAGATGGTAACTAACAGTCAGGTTATAGTCCTTTAATAGCTCCAACCATCTTCTTTGTCTCATATTCAACTCTTTTTAGTAAAGAGGTACTTAAGGTTCTTGTGGTCAGTGAATATCTCACATTGTTCTCCATACAAATAGTGCCTCCAAATTTTTAGAGCAAAAACCACCGCAACTAACTCCAAGTCATGTGTGGGATAATTTTTCTCATAAGGCTTCAACTTTCTAGAGGCATAAGTCACTACCTTCCCATGCTGCATAAGAACACCCCAAGCCTTTCCTAGAGGCATCACTATAAATGGTAAAATCTCCACTACCTGAAGGTATGGTGAGAATAGGTGTTGACGCCTATCTTCTCTTAAATTCCTGGAAGCTTTCTTCACACTTTCCAATCCACTTAAATTTAGCTCCCCTTTGGGACAAGCGAGTCAAAGGAAGGGCTAAGTGAGAAAATCCTTCAACAAACCTCCTGTAATAACCAACCAGTCCCAAAAAGCTACGAACCTCTGTCACACAGTTTGGTCTATTCCATTCTACTACTGCTTCCACTTTCTAAGGGTCAACAGCAATCCCATCTTTAGATACAACATGCCCAAGGAATGCAACACTGTTTAGCCAAATTTCACATTTTTTAAGCTTTGCATACAACTTCTTCTCCTACAATAGTTGCAGTACAAGCCTCAAATGATTCTCATCCTCCTTCACACTCTTAGAATATATCAAGATATCATCAATAAAAACCACAACAAATTTATGTAAGAATGGTTTAAACACCTTATTCATCAAGTCCATAAAGGTTGCTGGTGCATTGGTTAAGCCAAAAGGCATCACCAAAAATTCATAATGGCCATATCTTGTACTGAATGCTGTCTTGGGCACATTAGTAAACTTAATCTTCAATTAATGGTAACAGAACGAAGATCAATCTTAGAGAAAACTTGTGCTCCTTGGAGTTGATCAAAAAAATCCTCTATCCTTGGTAAAGGGTACTTATTTCGCACTGTCACCCTATTCAGCTCCCTATAATCAATGCAAAATCGCATGCTCCCATCCTTTTTCTTTATAAACAATACAGGTGCACCCTAAGGGGAAACAATAGGCCTGATGAAGCCTTTGTCAAGCAACTCTTGCAGTTGTTCTTCTAATTTCCTTTACTCAGCAGGTGCCATTTGGTATGGGGCTTTAGAAATTGGGCTAGAACTTGGTAATAGGTCAATAAAAAACTCTATCTCCCTATCTAATGGTAACCCTGACGAGTCTTTTGGAAACACTTCTGGAAACTCTCTCACTACAAGAATGTCCTCCAACTTCAATTCATCTTGTCGTGTATCTCTCACGGTGGCTAGATATCCTTTACACCCTTTTTTCATCATACGTCTAACTTGTAAAGTTGAAATCACCCATGGAGAAGTATATGCCCCACTTCCCACAAAACAAAACTCAATTTCACCAGATACTTGGAAAATTACCTTCTTCCTATGACAATAAACTATGGCATAATGGGCAGACAACCAATCCATCCTAAAGATTAGGTCAAAATCTCGCATCTCCAACAATGTTAGATCTGCTAGTAACTCTCTATCTACTATTTTGACAACACAAGACTTGCAAACATTATCAGTAACTAGTACACCCCCAACTGGGGTATCCACACATAATTTAGACTCCATAGGCTCAAATTTAAAATTATATTTCTTTGCAAAATTAGTAGATATGGAGTGAATGGCACCAGGATCAAACAATGCATAAGCATAAGTTGTGGATACCGAATTAATACCTATTACCACAACATTAGAAGCATTAGCATCCTGTTGAGTGAGTGCATAAACCTTTCCTTGGATCATGGGCTTTTGGCTTTCTCCCTGATTTTGTCCTATTGTTGGTCTTGGAATGGTCTGACCCTCCTTCCATTGGGGACACTCAACAATCTTGTGACCCCTTTGTCCACATGAGAAACATGCTCCAGCATTCTAAAGGCAATCCTTGTCGACATGAGGCCTACCGCATCGAGAGCACATTGACTGTGCCTTGGTATCAGCACGTTGTGTTCCTTGTTTCCTGACTTGAAAGCTAGAGCTTTGCTCTCCTTGCCTAGGCCTCTTCTTCTGGTTGTTATCTCTTTCTATTTAAGCCTCATTAAGCCCCATCTCCACTAATAAAGCCTTACTCACCACTTCCCTAAAGGTAGTCAACTCAAAGGGCACAACTCCTTGCTTGATTCGGAACCTTAATCCATCTTCAAACCTTCGAGCCTTAATTTCTTCATCCACCACCATTGTCGATGTAAATTTGAATAACCTGGAAAATTCTACTTCATATTGAACAATTCTCATGTTACCTTGTGTCAACTTGATAAACTCTTTTTCCTTCTAAAAACGGATGCTCTTAGGAAAATATTTCTCATAAAATACAGACTTAAATAGCTCCCAAGTCCAAGGCTCAATCTCTTGGCCACGTTTGTCTTCTTCTAGCTACCACCAGTCATAAGCATCTCCACATAACATATAGACTACATAAGCAACTTTCTCACCCTCAGAGCATTCAAGAACTCTGAATACTTTCTCCATCTCAATGATCCATTTTTCTGCTTCCATAGGCTCAGTAGTCCCCTCAAAAGTTAGAGGAGACAACCTCTTGAATTTAATCATCCCACCATGATGACCTCGACATTGCTCCATCATCCTAGCCAGGTTATCTCCAATAGTGACTTGTTGTTGGACCACTCAAACCAAGGTCTGCATCATCTGGATCATCTCTAGTGGCTAGCCTTGGTCGTGCCTAAATTCTTAGTTCCCATCTTACTGATTCCTACCATTGCCAGAGTTGTTGGGAGTGTTCCCAGTGTTTTTGCTGTGAGGTGGCATCCTAACCTCTGTTCATTATGCATATGACAAACTAACATGTTATCAAATTTCTAATTTAATAAATAAATAAAAAAAACATATCAGAAACTCATTTAGTGTATATATCATACAACATATCCCCAAATGCCTAATTTCTACCCCTCTCACCATTTAGTTTCATAAATCAATGCCTAAGGATCCAACCTAGAGCTCTAATACCATAAATATTGTCATGCCCCGAACCTAAGTAAGAGCTAGGCACGTGACAACAACCATGCACCTATAAAGTTTACACCCTACAAGTATGTAAGGACCTATTAACAATTAAAGAATTATCCTCAAAAAAATATCATCAATAAATTTAAAAATATCCTCAATAATGCAATTCTTAAAACATCTCCAAATAATAATCTTCCCACATCAAAATAAAAATAAACTAAATCCTTTAAATCTAAAGGACTACACTATTGGTAACCTTAAACATAAAAGTTCAAATCTTATTCTATGGATTTCCTAAACTTCACGTATGCGCACATCCCAGCGAAAGCCCAAACATATGCTACTCTTACTGATCAAATTCTAAAAGTAGAAAAAGGGGGGGGGGGGGGTGAGTTGACAACTCAATAAGTAACCAAAATCCTAATAAGTTCTATCCAACAATAGATCTGTAAAGTAATAAGATGTAATATGAATCTTCAAAAGTTATAATATGCTATAGGTTTTCAAAAAATAACTAAAGAAGTTTCATAATCTTAAAATATACATTGCAAATAGATCACATACTTTAATCTTGCAATTAGTTAGTTTTCCATATATCAAAAGCTATAACTTACAATAGGTTCCAAAAACGTACATACGCAGTTTTAATGACTCAAAATAGTTAAATATTCAAACATAATTCATATTCTTAACAATCTTATGACTATGGTCACGCGATATCCCCGTGACTGGGCATCAGAGTACCAATGAATAACCCCCATTGGTTGGGTAACAGAATATCAATGAATAACCCACATTGGCTGGGTATCAAAATACCAATAAATAACCCACATTGGTTTGGGTATCAGAGTACCAATAAATAACCCCCATTGGTTTAGGTATTAGAGTACCAATGAATAATTAAACCTCATTGGTTTGGGTATTAGAGTACCAATGAATAACCCCTATTGGTTTGGATTTAGGTATCAGAATCAATTAATAGTCAGTTTATCCATAATCATATGTATGAAATCATAGTTTCTAACAAAGATATATCTTATTCAAATACATACATATATATATATATAATCATATATTCAATATTCAAATATATTTGTGATATAAAACGATTAAATAAAATACATCATATATTCAGTAATTAGATATATTTGTGATAATTTTTACTTGAAATTAGTAATACAATAGAAATAAAATTGTAATAAATGTAAACAATTTTCAGTAGTTAAAGTACGCAAAATAAAACCAATTAGGATAAGGTTACTTACCTCAGCTAGTTCACTACAAAGAACTTCTTCCTAACACTTTCTCTAAAATCCTTTTATCTCACCTAACAATTTATAAGCACAATTTACTCAATAATCAAATAATTTTAGAAAGACTTATAACGGTACCCAACTAGAAAAAGTCTATTAAAAATATCCAATAATTGTCTGTTTATCTCACGCCAAAATTCCACCTATCATAATATTTCTCTCTCTCTCTCTCTCTCTCTCTCTCTCTCTCTCTCTCTCTCTCTCTCTATATATATATATATATATATATATATTCTGCCACCATTAATTATAAGTCTGCTCCTGGTGCTATATCACACTAGGAAAGACAATGTGGGCCATCCTTCAAGTACTGCACCTACTTTTCTTCTTCTTCTTCTTCTTCTTCTTGTAGCCGACATCTTCAACAAATTTCACTGTTACGTACAACCCTTTTTTTTTTTTTTTGACTTGTCATACCTTAAACCTAAACCGATATTCACCAGACCTTTTGCATCAATTCGGTACAATTTCCAGGCACAAACACTATGTAGAAAACTAATCCCTCACCCGCTTAAACTTGCAGCTTCAATATGCGCTCAACACTAAAGCTAGAAAAATCTACAGGTATGCCGTCCAGTTTACAAAAGATAAATCTAAGCTTCTCTTCGTTTGCATCCTTAAAATTTGTGAATATTAAAAAAAACATACTCTAATTCCAAATAAAGCTTAAATTTGACAAGAAAGAGATTCTTAGGCTCTTAACTCAATTGTGTAGTCAAATCTTCTCCACTTGAGTATTTTGGGTAGTCTCCTCTCTCAAAATATTTGTCATTATACGCTGACTTAAATTAGACTATATATAACTAGGGTTTTAACCTTATTTTCTAAAAACCCCCCTAAGTAATATTAATTATAAAAGTTGACCCCCATAAACAAATTTACTTAAATACCCCTCCTTTTATTTTTATTTTTTTATTTTGGGTATTACATGGCTTTGATACCATATGTAACAACTTAAGGAAAAGCACTAGTCACATCTATGCTATACCTCAAAAGGACTAGTCACAATTGAGGCTCCTTGTAGTTGTTAATAAAGTCCAGATCTATCCAGTAAATACCTGATGTGGGACTTATCACACACCCACACACATCAAACAATCAATCAAATTGGGCATCCCAATATTTATGTGTAAAGACTCAAGGAAAAGCGCTAGCCACATCTACGCTATACTTCAAAAAAAACTAGTCACAATTGAGGCTTGTTACAGTTGTTAATAAAGTCCAGTTCAACCCAGTAAATACCCGATGTGGGACTCATTACACACCCACGCATATCATACAATCAATCAAATTGGAGCATCACAATCTCCCCCACTTAGATACCTAACGTCCTCGTTAGGGCCCACTTTATGTGTAGTGTCTCTAAGACCACACGGAAGTACCAGGTTGGCTCTGATACCATATTAACGACCCAAGGAAAAGCGCTAGCCACATCTACTCTATACCTCAAAAGGACCAGTCACAATTGAGACTTCTTGCAGTTGTTAATAAAGCCTAGTTCAATTCAGTAAATACCCGATGTGAAACTCATCATACACCCACACACATCACATAATCAATCAAATTGAGGCATCACAATTTTATTTAATAGGGAAATATCAAGCAAATGCTTTTGAGTTTTAAGTATTGATTAAATGCTAGCAGGTTTCTAGCTTTTGTTTGATTTGAAAGGATTATTTTGCTGGAAGGAATACCGAGGACTGAGTTTATTTTTCTTGTATCACAGGGTCAGCCCTTTTATATGTGGTTCTATGAGCCATATTAAATATTGCCATAATCTTGCAATTGCACGTAGCAATGTGCCAATGGCCCAATGACCCAATTTAGGTTCATACCTCTAATGTCAATGTTCCACAGTTTTTTTTTATTATTATTTTTTTCCTTTTTCTACCAGCAATCTATCCATGGAGGTGGAACAACGGTGAAGGAGAAAGAGATAAAGAGAGAAACGTAAAGAGAGAGAGAGAGAGAGAGAGAGAGAGAGAGAGAGAGAGAGAGAGAGAGAGAGAGAGAGAGAGTCAAATATAACATTTTCTTTTTTGGGTTTAGAGATAGATATAAAATATAATAAATGAGGGATAATTAATGAGATCCTAATCAAAATATTAGCATTAATGAAGGTTTTTTTTTTTTTTTTTTTTTTTACCGTTGGATCTATTTAAATCTAATGGTTTAAAAAAATGTGTAACTCTTTAGAGTTACACCACATGTAACTTGAACCCATCTCATATATATATATATATATATATATATATATATGTTGGTGCAAAAACAATAATAATGGAAATAACACAAATAGAAATTGAATAATACTTCTAAATATTATAATTTAAGATTAAAAAATACACAACACTATTTGGACGGTGCAAAATTTCATTCTAATGTAGTGGGTGTTACAAGGTTAATTGATAGATATTAATCTGATGGTTTCCATTTTTGACACCTCCCCCTTGTGCACATATCTAGCCCAATATCTGAGTTAATTTATATTAGCCCATTAATTACCATAATTAAAAAGAATAAAATAGTCTCTCATTTTCAATGTGGGATTAAACATTTTCACTAACTCCTTATCTTTCATATTAACTCCCACATCTTTACATTTATATTGTAATATAAATCAAATTTAATTATATAATATTAAAATGCTCCAACAATCCCCCATTCATTTTAATATTAAATTTTTTAGTTAAAGAGATATTACTTTGCAAAGACGAGTCACTATGCATCATGAAGGTGTGCTATGCATTGAACCTTCGCTTAGTAAAATAGCAATCTCAACTCCAGAGTCATAGTGGTCTCTGACTTGAACCAAGACTGCTTTGAGAAATTAAGCATCACTGCTTACACATAACAACCCAGGTGTTGACATGAGTTTTTGTAGCTAGCAATTTACGGTCATATGCTGATCCCAATTTCATGAATGTATTTAAGATTAAGTCCAAATCTCATAAGGAGTGGCCCTACCCCCACATTCATATAGGTGAAATTTTGTCAAGGGTGCTCCTCTAATTCTAACACCCCACTAATACGAGTTATAAATTTCATTAAGAGTTTTTTACTCAACCTCTCCACTTTACAGAATAAATGCACTTACATCGTAGGTATGAACAATTAAAAAATTATTTACAAAATAAATAAATTAAGAAATAAATAGTGCATTTCTTACAACCATTGTATGGTTCATTTTTCCCATTGAACCCAATTCTTAAGATCTCCGGTCCTTAGGTTGGGTATCCTCATACATGGCCCATGAATTTATGGACTTTAGTCCCATCCCCCTCATTGTATTCCAAACTCTATCTTTTGCTAAGGCCTTGGTAAATGGATCAGCAAGATTATCATTAGATTTAATATAATCCACAACTATGATCCCACTACTCAAATAGGATCGCACGGTACTATGCTTTCTTCTTATATGTCTAGATTTACCATTTTAATAACGATTTTTAACTCTACCAATTACGGCTATGCTATCACAATGAATTAACATAAGTGGAATTGGCTTTTGCCATAGTGGAATTTCATATAACAAATCTCTAAGCCAATTTTCCTCTTCACTAGCTGAAGCTATTGCTATTAATTCAGCTTACATTGTTGAATTAGCAATTATTGTTTCCTTTTTAAATTTCCAACAAATAGCACCACTACCCAAGGTAAAAACGTAACCATTGGTAGAGAGAGAATCACCTAACAAAGTATTCCAATCGGCATCATTAAAAGCTTCAATCACAGCAGGATTTTTTTTTATAAAATAAGGCATAGCTTTTGGTACCAATTAAATATATCATGACTCGCTCAATAGCTAGCCAATGGTCTCTACTAGGCTTGCTAGTAAATCTACTAAGCACTCCTACTGTATATGCAATGTTAGGTATAGTACAATCAGTGACATAACACAAACTACCAATGATGCTAGCATAATCCTTTTGATAAAAAATCTCATCAACATTATTCACAAGAAATAAATGAATACTAGAATCAAAAGGAGTAACTACACTTTTGTAATCATGAAAATTATATTTTCCCAATATTTTTTCAACATAATGTGATTGATCAAGATATTTCATCACATGTTTTGTAACTTTCATACCCAAAATAAAATTAGCCCCACCAAAATCTTTCATATCAAAATAGCTTTTAAGCATATTTTTTGTCTCATTTATAACATACTTATTTGAGCTAAAAATCAACATATCATCCACATAGAGGCTAATAATTAACATATCATGCCACTGCTTAGGTACTTGTTTTAATCCATGTAGGGATTTAGTTAGCTTACATACCTTACTTTCTTGTCCAAGCTCTACAAAGCCTTCGGGTTATAAATCTCTTCCTCTAGGTCCTCATTTAGAAAAGCAGTTTTTACATCCATTTAATGATTTTTCAAATAAAAAAATTGTAGCAATAGCAATTAACAATCTAATAGATGTAATTCTTGTTACTGGAGAAAATGTATCAAAGAAATCAAGATCATTTTTTTGTTTAAAGCCTTTTGCAACAAGTCTAGCTTTAAACTTATCTATTGATCCATCTGGTTTCAACTTTTTTCTAAGGACCCATTTACAACCTATGGTCTTACAAACTAGTGGAAGATCTACTAATTTTCAAGTTCTATTAGAATTAGAGATTTCACCTCATCATTTACATCCTCTTACCAAAATATAGTATCAGGTGATGTTAAAGCCACTTTTAAATTTTGGGGATTTTCCTCAATGTTAAAAACATAATAATCAGGACCAAAATCCTTTTCAACTTTAGCTCTTTTACTCCTAGGTTCCATTTCAAAATTTTCTTGATTTTGTTGATGAGAACTAGAATAACTAGATTGTGACAAAATATTTTCTTCACCCCTACTATTTTTCAATTTAAAAGGAAATTTTCCATCACCAGATTCAAGAAAAATTTCATCACCAAATTCAAAAATTATTTTGTTTTCAAGATCAAAAAATCTATAGGCTGCACTATTAATCACTTAACCAAGAAAAGTACCGGTAGTAGATCTTATACCTAATTTAGATATTTTAGGGTTAGTAAGCCTTATATAAACAAGACAACCCCTGACTTTTTATGTGATACCCTATTTAAAACATGGCACGCAGTTAAAATAGCTTCACTCCAAAAATGTAAAGGTGCACAAGATTCAATTAACATGGTATTTGTTACCTTAATTAGAGTTCTATATTTTCTTTTAGCCACACCATTAGAAGCAAGTGAATATGGGGCAATAGTTTTATGGAGAATTCCCAAAAACTGAAAAAATGAGTTGAATGCACTTGATTCATACTCACGGCTTATATCACTTCTTATTCTTTTTATTTTTCTACTGAATTAATTTTAAACTTCTTTTAAAAAAATCTTGAAATTTTTCAAAAGCATGACTTTTATTTTTCAACAAATAATAAGTTGTATATTTTGAGAAATTATCAATAAAAGTGATAGCATATCTATTTTCCCCTTGAGTTAAATTTCCCTCAAATTCACATAAATTGGAGTGAATTAACTCAAGATTTGATATTTCTTACAACACTTTATGAGGCCTTTTTGTGATCTTAGCTTGACTACAAGTTTCACATTTTTCAAAATCTTTTAACAGTCTTGGAATTAATCCTAAACTACTCATGATTCCCACATATCAACTATTTATATGACACAAACGAGCATGCCAAAAATTAATAGAAGAAAGCATATGAATTGAACTAGTAGATGCTTTATTATTCTCAACATTCAATATAAACATTCCGTCGTAATCCTTTTTTAGTGACTACATGATTATCAGATTCCATAGTTTGCCTAAAGCCAACCTTGTTAAGCAAAAAACTTGACATCAAATTCTTTCTCATGGATGGAGTGTAAAGTACACCTTTCAATGTTAGCACACGTCCAAATTGAATTTCAAATCAACCTCACTATTCCCAAGAACCTTGGTTTTGCTAGAGTCACCAAGCATAACAGTTTTTCTCCTTCAAAGGGAGTGTGCAACTTGAAACAATTTCTGTCCACCTCCCTCAACATATTACACCATATTGATATCGATAATCATAGCCACTAAAGGCTCTCCGGTGACATTTGCCTGTGGGACAAATTCATGTTTTCGAAATTTGCAAAATTGAGCTATATGCCCACTCTTGCCACAGACAAAACAAGATCTATTAAATTGATCCTATGAAGGGGGTCTTTGGTTCTTATTGCAATTTTTATTCACTAAATCAAACATGAAATAGTATCTACTTTCTGGATTTGTGGGCTTGAGGCTATGACACTGCTAGTGAAGTAAAAACCACATCCTGTTGCTGATAGACAATATTTCCAATTATAGTTTATGATTGATGATCAGGATGAATGAACGGTTGATGTCTATTAAACAAATTATACTTTTTCTTTTTCTTTCTTTCTTACAACAAGTGGGAGGAGGAGGGGTGCGGGCCCAAGTTCTTCACATGTTAGAACATTTTAAGATAATGTTTAGGATTAGGATTTTGTAAGAAAGGAGAAAGTGTTTGAATTAGAGTTGACAAGAAGTGAGAGAAAAATATTTTCAATTTGTCCATTATTTGTGAATAGTACTCATGAATGGTATCATGAATAGTGACAAAATATGAAATTCTTTCTTAAAGATAGATTTAGGTAGCTTTATCAATCCAAAACCAAGACTGACCTACATAATCATGTTTAGGATTGGGATAGGGTTTTTGAAAGCAATAATGACTAGGGACAAAATGGAGAATTTGTCGACATGTGTTTGTAATGTGTTAAGATTTAAGGGAATAGATTTGGCGTATGGAAAATTTTAAAAGAATGGTCAAGATTAGGATTTTGTAGTAAAAAGAAAAGATTTGATTTGAAAAAAGATGAAAAGAAATAATAAATTGAATTTGTCCACAATCTGTGAACAGCACCTATGAATAATACCGTGAACAATGACAAAATATCGAGGAGAAGTAAAAAATAGGAAGAGAAAATGAAAGAATAACAATAAGATCAATGCTTCTATATACTCAAAACACTCAATATTTTATTATCCAACCTCTTCTTGTCTAAGGACTATAGCACACTTACATAAATTCTAAATCTTAACTTCTTCTAATGGAATTACTTATCTTACTTTTACTAGTAAATCAAACCCTAACTAAACAAGCCAAAGTCCACATATAAACACTCATAAACTAATTAAGATTGACTTATCAATTAATAAATTAAACCCAATACCCTCAATTATGACTCATACCCAACAATACAAAATCACTTCATAACTTAAACTCTAGAATAATCAAATAAAATATAAAACCTAACTATCTATTATATACTCTTATTCTTTAGCTTTTCCTTAATCTTAGACTTACAAGAAGATATTATATTTCTCAAATGGCATTATGTTTATGGCATCAAATAAATATTGAATACTCGGAACACACTTAATCTCAGACTTACAAAGAAGATATTATATCTCATTGATAGGCTTCCATTTTAGGGATGGCAATGGGGCGGGGTGGGGCCGAAGGATGGGATCTTCGCCCCCACCCCGTACAGATTTTTCTTGCCCCATCCCCGCCCTGCCCCACCCCATATGACGAGAAAATTTCTTGCCCCATCCCTGCCCCTTAAGGCCATGCGAAGACCCGTGAAGTCCCGCCCTACACAGTAAAACTTTATTTCTTGTTAATTTTTCCTACAACTATTACCATTTTTTCAAACAAAATGACATGTTTCAATATTAAAAATATACTTGAAATTATAAATAAATTTATCCTATCAAATCAAACTAATTTTTAGAAAAAACTAAATAATATTATCTAAATGTTTAACAAAACAATGTCACAAAAAAAATCTCATAGTATAACACAATAAAATAATCCAAACTCCTAATAAGATGATGATATTGGTCCCTTACTTCCAACTTTGCTAGAGAGAAAAAAGAGGTAGAACCACGTTAGGTAGAATAAAATAAGATGATGATATTTTTGTTTAAATAATACGGTTATAGAGTATGAAAAAATTACAACTTAATCCTTATTAACGAGGGGCGGGGCGGGGCGGGTATGGGATGGGGCAGGGCGGGGTGGGTTTAAAAAGTGTAAACCCATCCCCACCCCGCCCCGTAGTGCGGGTCTAAAATCTCGCCCCATCCCCTCCCCATCACCTTTGCGGGACGGGAAAAACCTGCACGGGGCGAAGCGGGGAGGAGCGAGTCAAGTGGGGCAAAAAAAATTGTCATCCCTATTCCATTTCATAATGGAAAATGTTAAAATTACTACCAAAAAAACATACAAGTTAATGTAACAATGAATGTAATTGGTGTCACTATATATATATATATATATATATAATTTTTTTTTTTTTTTTTTGTGATTGGTGACACATTAATTCGTAAGACATATATGGTAAAATTTGTATATATTCCTAGCATGACTCTTTCATAATATCTGAAACCCCGACAACCTCAAGCTGCCCTTGTATTCATAAAGATAAAAGAAAACCTCCTTAATATTATAATCATGTTTTTATTATCCGTACTCTCTTAGCCTATTCATAATTAGGCTTCCTTAGAAAATTTACCCACTTAATATAACGATACATAGTATGAAGAGTTTAAGGTTTCAATTTCAGTCCGGGAAAAAATTTGAAGGTTTTAACGCCAATTGAAATCATAGAAAAGCTAATAAATATGTATAAGTGATAGGCCACAAATGCGTTGACCCCTTGTGATGAATTAAATTGATTAATTAGCCGAGTTATTAATTAATCAAGTTAACATGCAAATTCACGTGGCAGCACAAACAAATCACCAATAACTAAAATATGCAGCGGAAATAAAATTGACACGGTGATTTGTTTATGAATGGGGAAAACCTGATGGCAAAAACCCCACCGGGTGATTTAAGGTCACCACTCTCAAAACTCCACTATTATCACAACAAGCGGTTACAAGCAAAGAATCCCAGTACCTTACCAACCTACAATTAAACCCTTACCCTAATATCCAATTGGACTTGTTCTGTAGTGACAGTTTCTCCTTTTGAAGCACAGCTCCCAAGTACGTGACTAACCAATTGCGTGGATCCTAGTACGTGACTTCAATTCACCAACTAGAGAGAGAGAGTTGTTGGCTGCAAAGTTCTTCAATTCATCTAAACGATGAAAATCAAGAAGATACTCGGTTACAAAACCCTACGGTGCACATTACACAGCAACTTCTTCACAAGAGAGATGAACTAGGGCATGAACTAGGGCATGAACTTTGTCTTAGGTCACAAATTGCATGAATAACAATTACCCAATACTTGTGCAACTTGCATCACTTTGACGGCCCTTAAAACAATCATTTTATATGTCTAGGGTTAGGAGAAAAGAAGTCTCAAAGACACATTCACAGATTGGAATCAAAACAGAACTTAGAATCTGTTTTCCATAAATCTCGACAAATAGAGGTGTCGAGGATCTGTCGAGAAGCTGTCGGGTCTCGAGGCTGAAGCAGCTTCTAAAAGCTCGATAAATGCATGTGTTGAGACTAGGTGTTGAGCTTTAGTAACTTGCACTTTTCAGCTTGTTTCTTGGACAGACTTGATGACTTCAATACTTGATCTTGAAACACAATTTTTTGAAGCGTTAAACACATCCTAAATCTACTCAATTATAAGTAAAGTGCGTTTTGTCAAATGATAAGCCAATTACATAAAATTAAGAAGACATATGTTTGAAACCACTTGAACCACATATGTCCTAACAATAAGAAATGAACTTTCACAGACAAAAAGGAAAGAGTTTTGAATTGCTCAAATTATGCATCTTAAGAATGAGAAAAAAATGCATTGCAAACTGTTAATTAGGTCCGTAAGACCATGAACGATTGGAACACTTAGAATCTTAGTTAGTCTTGGTTTTATATTGGAAATATGTTCAAGTGCAATACAAGTTAAAATTCAAACTGTAAAAGTCTCAAGAAACTCAAAACAAGATTGCTAGTCTGTCACTGTGCTGATTTCAACACAAGCTCAATCTACCAAGTTTTACTTAACTCGACTAGTTGAACCATATATATTGACCGATCGAGATTCGTATAGAATAAATACTAAAATGGTTTTGTAAGCCATTTAATCTAGAGTTTCGTGGCTTTCAAAACAAGTATAAAAGCAACCTTAGGGCATGTTTTTCAAACCTTTTTGAGAGTCACATTACTGTATACAGATCTAGGAATTTTCCAGCTCACTTGAAGCATCAACCGGAGATCTACTTCCATACTGAAGATCCGATAATTAAGTGAAACTGCTGCATCCAATCTAAATGACTATATCAAAGTTGCTAGTCTCTAAACCTTCGAGTGGATTCTTTTAGTCATGAATGGACATTCATGTGCAACAAGGTCTAGAATATAAGTGCCTATGAATTCGGAGTTACATGCAACAAGGTCTAGAATATATAAGTGTCTGTTAATATAAGTGCATGTTTATAGTAATAAATTTAAGATTAAGTCTTTGTACAAACTTCGACTCAATTCTAGTGAATTTTGTTACCTTGGGGTTGTTATAGGTTAACTCCCCCAGAAATGTAATATGGAATGGTTTATTTCATTGGTTTTTCCCATAGTCATCATATTGTTGTTTGTGTGTGATTCATTATTTGTGTTATTTACCAATTAAGAACTAAAGCATAATTGGACTAATTAAATACTTTCTTAAAATTGGTTTATCAATATGGCCCTAAGAGGCTAAAACCCTTACTTGCAAAAATTTGTTACCTTAGTTTACTACTGTTACTTCTACTACTAATCTTGGTCTAGGATTTGATTTTGTTTCTCACACCAAAAAAAAGAAAAAAAGAGTTTGGTGTAGGATATCAACTACTTTTAAAACTTAGCAGCTGTTTACATAAAAAAAAAAAAAAAAAAAAAAAAAAAAAAAAAAAAAAAAAAAAAAAAAAAAAAAAAAAAAAAAAAAAAAAAAACAATGGCACGCATATTGAATCGTAGCAGCTGTTTCTTACATTAAAGAAACAAAAAAATATATTTTTCATTGGATACGTGGGCAACAATGGCACGCACATTGGGTCGTTGTACATTAGTATTTGTGTTTTCCAGAAGTTTGCACAAATTACAAGGCATTATAGTAATTTTGTATTTCACTGGAAAATTAGGATTTACAAAATGTGAATTTTTTTTCCTTTAATTTTTATTTCATTCATTCTTTTTTTTATAGATAAATATACAAAATTTTATTCAAAGTAAATGTATAGCATAAGTACATGAAAGCTTGTTGTTATTGATTTCATTATTTAATTATATATCATATATTATATATAATATACTATTTTGCTTATTTAGGTGATAAGTGCTCTATATGTATTTATTTTAACGGAATTAACAGATATAGTTACTATTTTTTTGTAGTACTTAATTTATAATTATTTTTATTATTGTTTTAAAATGTGTTAACTTATAAAATAAAATAAAATAAAGTTTTTTATTTTAATTCTTTTTCTATTTTTTTTTTTTTTTTTTTGAGTTTCCTATTTTGCACATGGTGGTTGTTAATTTCATTAGCAATTTTTTGAATTTACGTGTCAGAACAAAAAAATCAACTAAAATCCATCAAAGTATTTACTATTCCATGTTAATGTGTTACTTAGCTCTTAACTAACACCAATATTTTAATTTTATGAATCATGACTACAAGTATTCTCTACTTGATACAGAATATATATGAAGAGATGCTTGTGATGAAGATGTGGCAACTACAAACAACAACGATTCTACACCTTCCAAGCCCTCACTAAACCTAATATTTGATTGACATCGTATTTATAGTACTTCTTTTGGCTTATTTCCAGTATTATGCATATAATTGTGTTAATTAACAATTTAGAATGAAGGCTTTCTTTTCACTTTGAAACTTTGAACCTGAAAGTGTAACTTTTTATTGTTTGGTAATAGTTATAAATCTGTTACTCAAAAAATAATAGCTATAAATATATAAATGTAATGCATTTCAACTAAGTATGTATTTGGCTCCAAATTAAAAAGCCAGCTTATTTTACTATTTAACTTATTTTTCTATTATTCATGGGCTCTATTGCTCTTTTTGATACTATTCATGAGTCCTACTTTATTATTTCAACTAACTTTTACTTTTATCTACAGTACTTTTAGCAAAAAGTTTTCAGTTTTAGCAAAATAAGCAGATCCCAAACAGATCTTAAGTCATATGTGTTTATTTGGATGGTTCAATTATGATTAACTATGGATTCTATAGATTCTTAAATTTAAATTATATAGTTTTCATGAGTTGTGAGAATAACTAAGGGTAAATTATAACGGGTACACTTTTTTTTTTTTTTTGTAAAAAAAAATGTTTTACATTTGGAATAATGATTAGAATTTTTTATTTTTCTCAACTACTATTATACAAACTGTACGGGCATCACCTTCCTAGGCCCATTTGTCCATAGGCCCACAAGAATGATTGTCCGCTGAGGGTCCTAATGCTGATCAAGCCAATGGGCTTATCCCGGGCCGGCCCAACCCGCACCGAGCGTCCTTAAGGCAAAAGCGAGACCATCCGTGGTATGCTTGGCAGTGGTAAACCTCGTCACTTCGGATGAACATGTCTACTGGATCTAATCCACGTCTATATACACGGCATATCTGGGTACCACCGAGCATCAAGTTTAAGGACTGTGCGGGTCCCGAGGTCACTATCGCCCTCTTCCCTCCACCTAACCTCCAACCAAGGCTGTCAGTATAGGACCATTCGTCCATCGCTTTGGGAACGCTTCAACCGGGAAACAGACATTGCGGTGGAATCAAGTTCCAATGCCACCATCGTTCTCTTTTTCACTCATAATTAACCATCCACTTAGAGGGAATGGTATTGGACCTCTCCATCCACTGAACTAGAAGATGATCGCAGCAATCTTGCAAGCTGTAACTATAAATAAGGAAGGGGGGGTCAATGAAAAAGGAGCTGGGAAAAACGAGAGAGAAAGGAGGAGGAAGAAGGGGCAACAGGGCATTTGGGCTGCCAAGCACAGAATTAACCCATTGTAGGAAACACAAAAGCCCACAATACAAATAGATTGTAAGCCCAATACACCCTTCAAGGCCAGCTGTTGTATTTGGGTGCACACACAAACATATGAATTCTCTTGAAGCTAACATTTTATCACTTTAAATGCTTAATTTTTCTATTGATGCAAATAGTGAAGATCAAAAGCCTATAAAAACCAAGTTTATTTTTTCAATTTGAAACCAATATAATAATTTAATTATACTTCTATAGCACAGATTTCCGACTAGCTTATATATAATCAAAAGATTAAGTCTTGAATCTTAAGACTTAATCGTATGGGCATCTTTCTCTAATGAAATAAGCAAATTGTTGTTGATAAAACCTTTTAGACCCAATGTTGACAATTCAATAACTATAGGCCTTATTATTGGAATTTGGACTGTCCTGAACTCGGCCCGTAAGTTTGGGCAGTGGCGTTTTGCTTTCAGATTAAGTTTTAGATTATTTTAGTTTAGCCGCAACTGGTTCTCAAGCCCTAAACCGTTCCTATCAGGATCTAAACTCGATTGCAGGTGCTGTTTCAAACACCTAAACACACTTCCTCTCCTTTACTATCCTGGTTTTAGTAAAGGAATGGTAAAAGGTAAAAAAATTTACATCCTCTCTCTCTTTCTCTTTGCAATATTTGATGCCTTCCTTTAGCTCATATAATCTTACTTATTAAAGGGTATATAATAGTGATCAGATCTATCTCTTTCTCTCTCTCTCTGACATTTTTGCTGCTTTTGATTATAAATTTATTGCATGCTGGATTTCTTTTAGTTCATCTATGGTAGAAATGTATATCTGCCCATCCCATAACATTTAGACGTCAATACATACTTTCTGACATTGAGTTTTCTTCTATCATTTGTTGAAGCATTGAGTAATACGTTTAAGAAAATCTCAGTAAAGAGAAGTCAGTAACATGTTTTCCATATAATTCTACTTGTGTTTGAATGAGAAATTTGTGATGACTTTGGTTCTGTAGGGCACTCTTAAACTGTTTAAACTTGAAAAAAACAATATATATATATATATATAGATGAGTGAGAGTTATGGCCCCAAGGGGCAGTTTCTGAGCTACTAGTAGTCTAGCACAAATAAGTACCAGCTGCACACACATAAAATTAACCCATAGTTCCAAAACCCACCCCACAACACAAGATGGCAAGTACTATATGTCCATCCCTATTTGAAAGAGAGAGAGATCAACCTGGCAGCGATACAGGTTGAATCTAGTACATGATGTACATCACTAGATTGTTTATCACCTATAGGAAAAAAGGGAAACAACTAGCTTTGTCTGTGGCATACTGACTGAGATGTATGCATTCATTGCCTTGCCTCTACATTTTGCACCAAATTAGAATCTTGATAACCTTTTTCTTGAGAGAGAGAGAGAGAGAGAGAGAGAGAGGGTGTGGGGTTGAAAACTTTTATTCACTAAATCAAACCGCTTCCTGTTGCTGATGAATGAGTAGTTGGTGTTAGTTAACCAAATTATTGTGTTTTTTTATTCTTTCTTTCTTTCTTACAACAAAGGGGGGAGGAGGGGTGCGGACCCAAGCTCTCCACATGTTAGACCACTGAGCCACAAGCTCTTGCTAAACAAATTATAGATTAGCTTGATTTTGAAGTTGCATTGTTCAATAGACAACATAAAGATTTGCCCCTAGTTACACTACTACTTCTAGTTGGGCATTAATTTAGTCTACTATAGCATTTACAATGAGCTCAACAAACCCCTTTTCTCCAAATCCTGGTGAGAAAAACTCACTTTTTCGTCTCCTATGAGCTCGTAACTACCTCAACAGATTTTTTCATTGCTACAATACTAAACAACATTGTGGTGGCAGCTTTGATGTTGTTTGGGAGATTGACTATTCAATCTAGGCAGATAGTGGGGCTTCATTGAGTGAGTTCACCCAGGTCAGATGGGTTTATTAATGGGCTCGGGTTTAGGCTTCTAGCAAGCTTGGCCGTGGGTGGTTGCTGTGGGTTGAAGAAGGTGTAGTGGTTGGGGGGGGGGGTGTGGGGGTGTGGGGTGAGTGGGGGTGGAATAGACTTACCTACTCATTCTTAGGATTGTGACATGGTTTTTGAAAACTAATAATGACGTTGGACAAATTGGAGAATTTGTCTACACGTGTTTTGTTGTGGGTCGAGGTTTAGAAGAATTTATAGATTTATGGGGTTTACAAAATTCTAACAAAATGGTTAGTGTTAGGACTTTGTAAGGGAAAAAATTGATTTAAAGTTAAGGTGAGAGAAACAAAATTGAATTTGTCCACAATGTGTTAATAGTATCTTGAACAATGACAAAATATCAAGTTATTTCTTCAAAAACTAAGACAAAAAGTTTATGATTGTGACATGGTTTTTTAAAAGTAATAATTATGTAGGACATATTATATAATTTGTCTACATGTGTTTGTGATGAATTAAGGTAAAGGGGAATTTATAGATTTATGGTTTAGAACATTTTAAGATAACGGTTAGGGTTAGGATTTTGTTGGGAAAGAGAAAATATTTGGTTTAGAGTTGAACATATAGGTGAAAGAAAATATTTTAATTGGCCATAATTTATGAACAGTAACTGTGAATAGTACCGTGAACAGTGACAAAATATCAAATTCTTTCTTAAAGATGAATTTAAGTAGCTTTATCAATCCAAAACTAAGACTGACCTACTTAATCATGTTTAGGATTGTGACAAGGTTTTTAAAAGCAACAATGACATAGGACAAATTGGAGAATTTGTCTACATATGTTTGTAATGTGTTAAAATTTAGGGATATAGATTTAGTGTTTTTAAAAGAATGGTCAGGATTAGGATTTTGTAGTAAAAAGAAAAGATTTGATTTGAAAAAAGATGAAAGGGACTAAAAATTTTAATTTATCTGCAATCTGTGAATAGTACCGTAAACAATGACAGAATATCAAAGAGAAGCGAAAAGCAGAACAGAAAAGGAGAAAGAACAATAAGATCAATGTTCCTATATGCATAAAACACTCAATAATTTATTATCAAACATCTTCTTGTTTAAGAACAATAGAAAATCATAAATCCTAAATCTTAACTTCTCCTAATGGAGTTAAGAATCTTACTTTGACTAGTAAATCAAACCCTAGCTAAACCAAGCCAAAGTCCACATATAAACACCCATAAACTAATTAAGATTGACTTATCAATTAATAAAATAAAACCCAAGGTCAAAAACTATGGCTCATGCCCAACAATACAAAATTACTTAAGAACCTATATAAAAAAATTATTATAGTTTTATTCTTTAACTTTGCCTTCATCTTAGACTTTTAAGGAAGATATTATTTCTCTAACCACACTCTGGTTGTGCCATCAAATAAATTTTGTACTTGGGAACACAGTTAATGAGGATTGTATTATAACACTAATATTCCACCAATAGGATTTCATTTTGAATAAAACTTATATACAGTACATTAGGTGTTATTTTTTAGGTTTTCTTCTTAAGATTTTGTTATGTAAAAAAAAGCCATATGGCAGAATCTTAAGAGAAGAACCTAAAAAACAGAACCTAAGTACTATACCTAAGTCATGCCCTTTCATTTTATAATAAAAAATATTAAAACTACTATAAATTATACTATAAAAAACTTACAAACTAATGTGAGATTGAATGTGATTTGTGTCACTGCAATAAGATTGTAAATGATTGTTTAACTTCTTTTTATGATTAGAGACACATTTGTAAGACACATTTGTAAGACATATATATAGTAAAATTTGCATTTATCCTTAGTATCAATCTTTCATAATGTTTGAAACCCTAACAACCTTAAGCTTCCCTTTTATTCATTTTTTTTTTTTTTTTTTTTTTGGGTTAAAACCCTTGTATTCATTAAGATAAAGAAAAACCCCTCTTAATATTATAATCGTATTATAATAGTTCGTACTCTCTCAGCATACATTTATAATCAGTCTATCTCAGCAAATTTACCCACTTAGTATAATAGTACAAAGAGTTTAAGGTTTTGAGTACGCCAGCTGAAATCATAGAAAAACTAATAAATGTATATAAGCAATGAACTCTGATGGAACAAAAAAGGAAAGGGTTTTGAATTGCTCAAATACTACATCTTAAGCATGAGAAATAAAATTGATTGCAGGCTGCAGAGAGAGATCTATCTATTCTATGGGCAGGCCATAGAAATAATTTTGATGAGAAATTTTTCACTTGGGGAGCCCCAATGTCGGTAAAAACACACAGAGCAACATTTAAGCCCCATGAATAAGACTGAAAGTCATTCATGGGCGGGTTTCATATCTCATTGACATAGCTGTATGACTACTTACTGAGTTAAATCTCCTTGTTTGTGAGGTCATCACGTTTTTATGTAAAGGATTCCCAGTAAACGAAATATTTTCCTCGTATTAAGAAAATATAAACATTTCCATTTCCCTTTTGGCTTAATAATATAGAAAAATTTTAGGATTGCAAACCCATAAGCTAAGAAAATTTTGCCATTTGGGTTGCTATAAATAATTTAGAGAAAAGATCTATGCTGAACCCCCTAAAAAATGGTGAGAAAAGGTGAAATATTGAGGGAAATTTATTAGGTATGCATGGTATGAGGTATCTATAGTACATTGACTAGTGCTCCAAATTAATTACTAATGGAGTCATTAACTTTTTCACGTGAAATTTTGAGTTTATTTCATATTTTTTATATTTGGTAGTATGTTTTTATTAAAATGAAATATAATATTATTGAATTTTAAGAGTGCTTAATAATTACTAAAGATTGATGTCAAGAGTCATATAGCTCATTAGTCTTCTCTTATAAAAGGACTTTGGTTTAAATATTTCGTCCCCTACTTATTGCAACAAATATATATATATATATATATATTAAAGAAATACATGAGATTGATATATATACTATGAAGTATTAATTAATCCAAATCCAATGGTTTGGATTAAGGTGGTGTCTAGAGCAAACCAAAGTCCACGCATCTCTTACCACCAATTATTTTTTTTTTTTTTTTTTTTTTTTTTTTTTTTTGGGGGCGGTGGGTGGGGGGGGGGGGGGGGTGGGGTGGGGGGGGTGAGTTCAAAACCCTCAACCATGATCATCAAGAAACCCTTAGAAATTTTGGTTTTCATGTGAACCAAAACTTTCCAATTAAGCATTAAGCTCCACATATAGTTCGCTAGTCACTGCTTTGTTACACAAACAAAACCAGTCCCCAAGTCATAAATTACTTAATCTAATTCTAAACATCTCATACAAGTTACATATATACAAAATAAAACTACTTAGATTACTCCTTACTTGAGCAAAACTTGGGGTTTCTTTCCCTTGCCGAGCTTCACACCATATCTCTCCTCCGTGTTTTTCCCCTCATCCATCAGAATGTGAAAGCATCTATGATGCATTTGGGTGTTCGCAATAGATTTAGAGGATGGAATAGTATCTGATGTCATTTGAAATGCTCAAAGGTTTTAGGGGTAGAAAACATTTTTAAGAAGACCTGCACTGACATAAATATTAGGAACCTAATGAGAAAACCATTAATGTTGTTGTTATTATATACATCATGGGCAGTGTCTATTTCACACACTCAATTATATATATTGGAACACACAAAATCCATATGACAAATAATTTGTAAAAAATGTAAGTGAAATTGGTGGGGAGTAAGTGCATGCCACATTGGCGCATGAACTTTATGTGCACTAAAATGTCTGTAATAGTCATTCTCCTATACACCATATTAAACAAGAAAGACTTAAAGGACATTAAAAACAGTACACAAATCTGAGAAGTACAAACAATTATTTGAACAAGGGTGCACAGCCCCTTTTCAAATTTCTATTAGCATATTAGCTAGACCCCTCAGGCCCCAATCAATATGATTCTATGAAGAAATTAAGACATTTCATATTTTCAAATAAAGAATCTCTATGACATTGATGACTAGCATAAACCCGTCCCAAGTCAGAAAACTTCTACAAAAGACCACAAAATGCCACAAATCTTACCTGCTGAAAAAGTTGCATCCATCTGTACTTTTTTGAAAAGCTGAAGCTCTTGCTTGCTTGAGCTAAACTTGTTGGTTCTTTCCCTTATTGAGCTTCACACCATATTTCTCCCACAATTTCTCCTCTTCGTTTTGAAAGCAGCTACGGTGGACCTCATTAGTGCCTACATTGGAACTTGAAGGTGGAAGGCCCTCATCCATTAGCTGAAGTCCCATGCTCTCAGGCCTATGTTTGGGAATTTCCTGGCCTTGATAGGAATTAAGTAGCTGAAAATAACTACTGCTTGTTGTCAAATCCAAATCCTCTTTGCTCTTCTTGTTACACTCCATTGTCTTGTTATAATAGATGCTGATACTTTCCCATTTTTCTTTACAAGCAACCATACTTCTATCATACCCCAAAGACCCCATTTTTGCAGCTATCTCCTCCCACAGACCTTCCTCCAAATACCCACTTTCTTGGAATCGAAGTTCCAAGCTAGTTCTTAGCTGTATTAAACTTGAAACCTCCATTTCAGTCCACCTGTTATTGTTAATAGTTTCAACCTGATTTTCTTCATGGCTTTGAGCTTCTACAGCCATTGGTGATACACCTAGTCCTTTCCCTATGAATTTCTTTAAGGCCTCCATTAATGCTGCATCTCTAGCTTCAACCCACGCTCTCTCTTTAGCCCATAGTTCATGTACTTCTTGATCAAACCGAGCTGCCTCTTGTTTCCTCCACTCTTCCTCTTTAGACACCCTCTCTTGCTCTCTATTTTCAATAGTCTTCAACATCCTATCCATCCAAGCCTCTTGTGTGTCCATTATCTTTCTCATTTGTGAGTCCACAAACTCCTCAACCTTTGCTTTCCAGCTCTTCTTAGCCCTTTGGTAACTTTGTCTCTCATTCATCACTTTCTGCTTCTCCATTGATTGATTCATCATGAATGCAATGGCGGAAAGATCATCATCATTATTGTTTTCCGAGGAGGAAGTCTCAAATTCAGATGAGTTAGAGAAAGTACTAAGGCTCTCAGTACATAACCTTTGGTTCTGAACAACTTCTTGATTTTCTTGTTGAATTACATTGTTTCGAGTGCTCTGATGATAAGGAAGGCTGTTTGAAACTGAGGCATGATTATTGCTTGCTTCTCCATAGATTGCTTCCAGCTGCCGAAAGAACCTATAGTGCTTCCCATCTTGTCTTCCAGCTTTACCTTCTTTAGTTTTCTTGTAGTACTTGTACAAGTTCTCAAACTTCTCTTTACATTTCTTCCCACTCCTCTGGTATCCATGTTCCTCAGCCATTATCCTGAATTAAACTAATTTATATCAAAACAAATAGGGGTAATTTTCAACATATGATGGAACGTAATATATTAAATAAATAAATAATTTAACCTAGTACTAGTTGTTTCCTAGAGATTTCTAACAATATGGCCATCTAACATTTATTAAAGAAGATTCCAAGTAATATTTCTTGGTTAAGCATTTTTTATTAATATTTAAGTTGAATAAAATAATAAGAACATTCCTCCTAATTAAAAATCTGTATAATAAATCCTTTCATTCTATATTAACTAGATTCGATTGCCCTAATTGAGCAAGGAGAGGCTCCTGAACTATAATACAAAGATTGGGTTTCAGAGAGAGAGATTCTTGGACTGGTCACTCCATCACACAAAACCAGTATATGGGTACCAAAACATCAAGGAGTCAGGCCAAATTTCTAAGACAAAACCAGAAAAAAATCAGGGGGAAAAAAGAAACAACCTGGGTCTCTCAGTTAACTTCAATGGCTTGTCATTCTCAAGCACTAAACTCAGGCAAAAAAACATAATTTTTTCTTTAAAGCATGTCAATTTTTTTACAAAAATAGCAGAAGAACAGAAAGATATCAAGAAAACGCAATAGGGTTTCTTAATCAAGCATCACCCAGTTTGAAAAAAGAAAATAAAATACTGAAAAGAAAAACAAAACCAAAAATAAAAAGGAAAGAAAAGAATGGTGCAGTTAGTACTTAGTAGAGAGATAGATATACCTAGAGACTTCATCCCACAAAGGTCCCTTCTGATTAGTCTCTTTGAACTTGGAATCAAGACGAGATCTGATCTCAAGAAGAGTAAGAGTTTCTTGCCTTGGCCATCTAGTATTTCCAATAGCATCATATCCCATCCATCCACTCTCTATTTGAGAACCACAAAGTGTAGTAGTAGCAGCTGAACTTGTTGTAGTAGTAATAGTGGCTGTGCTGTTGGGAGTGGCAGCACTAGTAGTACTTGAATCATGACCAAACCCAACTTGAAGTCCACGAGGCAAAACCTCATGGCCAACCATTATAGGCTCGTAGTGAAGCTGAGGAGGTGCTGCCACTATATTCCTTTGTAGAAAGAAAGGCTCAGGGGGTTGTGTCATGCCCGAGAAATGAGTTCTTCCGGCCATGAATTGCCGGAGATCAGGTAGTCCGTACTGGTCTCCCATGTCAATCAATTACTACTGTTTCAGAGAGAAATAGAGAGAGAGATAGAGAGGGGTCTAGTACTTGTCTCTGCAGAAATATGAGCTTTTTCTTAGGAGACAGGATCCGAGTCTACCGCATCATTCATCACTCTTTCATCACCTTTCATCACTTAAAAGTCTTTAAAACACACACACACACTCACACATTAGCATAAGCCTCTTACTATGTTGTTGGTGGCCAATAAAAAATGATTTCTCTTTTTTGTTACACACCCTCAGTTATATATACTGTTACGAACTCATTTTTTTATTTATAATCGTGAGTTGAAGTCCCGATTTCAATTTTAATTCTTTAAAAAATAATAATAATAATAATAATAATAATAATAATAATACATACCCCATATACGCATAAACGTAGAGTTAAGAAGACTTGAAAGAGACTTGCTTTCGTTCTCTGCATAGAGTGAAAGCATGTACGTAAATACCTCACCTAATAAAGTAGTGACAAATGGCAAGATATTGGAAGATCATGATAATCCAATGTCAGTACTGATTAGCTGACGCGTGTACAGTTTATTGGTCTGAACTTTTTTGACCCCCCATCTGCTTCCATAGTAGCGGCTAAAAGCCATGGCTTACTTGGTTATTATTGGTTGCTGTTGATCTTTCATTCACTTTTTGGTTTTGAAAAATAAGTATTGAGTCAGAGAGTTTATACAATTTAGTTTACAACTGTGTGACATAATTTATCTTTGAGTATAACAAGATTGGTGTACGTGATAGAGCCATGGAAGTTATATGAAAGAGATATTACCCTAACAATAAGTTTACATAGATCAGTTTATATATATATATATATATATATATATAATAGTTGAGTCGGTAAGTTCTCATGATAGACGATAAATAAATATTGTCAAGTGATAAGACTGCCTAAAACCAAAAACATCTTGCCATATCAACTGTTGTGAGAAAAAATTGAGTTTTATATCATTATTCTTAAGGTAATTGCAATTTTCCATCTGACCAAGTAGTGAAAATATTGTGTCCTTAACATTGTTGTTTTAAATGGAGTGCAATCCAAAGTCACAATCCAAAAAGCCATATCAATTTTCTTAGATTCCAATATTCAGCTTTTAGAGTGGGCAAAATTTAAAACTTAACCTTTTTAGGGTTATAGATTCTCCATTAATCTCTAGATTTTGAATGCTTTTCTTTTTGAAATATATATATATATATATGATTTTTTTTTTTTAATAATTCGATAGTTACAATTGGAGAAAGTTCAAATCTAAATACCATTTGACTGAAAGATTAAATATTAAAATTTATAAGCTAATTATAAGATCGCTATATAAACTATGTAATGCAACTGATATTCTTCAATGTTCATAAAAAAAAAATTATTCAATAAATTAGAGATTTCATAATTACAATAATATTAAGATTAAAAAATTAAATGAAGTAATTACAATACACTTCCTCATCAAAGAAAAAAACCCTAGCCGATCCATCTCAAGCAACGGACAACCAAAACACTAACGATTATGATCAGCCCCATCCATCAACAGTTGAGATTGTAGGGCAGCCAACCAACCTCAAAACATGAAAACATATGTTGCGATAGTGCAATCCAAGAGTAACTGAGCCCCAAACCGAGCCATAGAGAAAGAGAAAAGGAGGGCACAGCTTAGCAAATGGTTCTAATGCTCCTAGCAAATGCATTCAAGTTCCTCACAGATCTAAAAAAATCTACAAATTCAATGGTAGAGGCTGTAGTGCAACCCCGCCAAGAGTCATGAGTCTTTTAGTTTAGAACTATCGTGAACTTGGGAACCAGGTGACACAGAGTGAGAGAGAGAGAGAGAGCTTGGAGATTTTTCCCATGTAAAAGATCCCTCTGTCGTGTTCATTACTGAAACATGGATAGATGAAGCAAGGCTAAAAATACTTAAGCGGAATTTGAAATTTGATTAAATGTTCAGTGTCCCTTGAGTCAACAGGGGGGGCTTGTGTTGTTTTGGAAGGATTTGATGAACTTGAGTGTGGAGACGTCATCAAAAAATCATATTGACTATATTTTTGGGGGAGGTACTAAGGGAGCTTGGAGGTTCATAGGTTTTTATGGTGAGCTAATAACACACAAACGTCATGAATTGTGAGATTTACTTTGGCAACTACATTCTCAATTCAATCTTCCATGGTTATTGAGATATTGAGGGGTGTATAGAAGCAAGGAGGTTCTAACCGAAGTCATGCTCAAATGCAACTATTCAAAGACGCCATGGATGAATGTGGTTTCATGGATATGGGGATTTAAGGGTAACCCATTTACATGGAAAAAATATTTCTGAGATGGGAAAACCATTTAGGAGAGATTGGATAGAAGTTCGGCTAACAATGAGTGGCTACTGAGGTTTGGAGGATCAATTGTGCATCACCTAACTTGTAGTACCTCAGATCACTCCCCTTTATTTATCATGCTTGAAATTTTTGAACCTGGTAATCCCGACAAACCTTTTCATTTTGAAGAGATGTGGTTAGCTGAGAAAGGTTGTTCAGACACAGTGAAGTTAGAGTCGGGTAAGCATTGCATCAGTCATAACACTTCAAATATTGTACCAAAAATCAAAAACTATGGAAAGGCCTTAACGCATTGGAGTAGCAAGAATTTTGGGGGCATACAGAAGGAATTGAAATTGAAGCAAAAACTTTTGGACAAAGCCAAATTGGAGGCTCTCACATCTAGGATTAATTTTCGGGCTAGAGGGCTTAGAAGTGAAGTGAATGAGCTACTTGACAAGGAGACAAGGATGTAGTTTCAAAGATCTCGTGCACTGTGGGCTACTCATGGGGACAAAAATTCTAAATATTTCCATCGCAGAACCCAAAGGTTTCGAAAAAAAAAATTTGAAAGAATCAGGGATTCATATGGTCAATGGTGTTCAAATCCAAGGTAGATTGCAAGGGAGATGCTGGATTTTTTCAGAAACTTATTCTCTTCCACCAATACATGTCAACCCAAGTTGGCTTTAGAGACAATACAGAGTATAGTTACTGAGGCTATGAACCGACAATTGCTAGCAGAGTTTATGGAAAGTGAAGTTAAGGTGGCTCTCAAACAAATGGCACCACTCAAATCACCTGGTCCAGATGGCATGCCACCTCTACTCTATCAACATTATTGGGACTTAGTTGGTAAGGATATCACAACATCTATTTTATCTTTCTTAAACTTGGCAACTCTTCCAGAGCATCTAAACCACACTTTTATCACATTGATTCCTAACATTAAAAATCTTGAATTGGTTTTGGAATTTCGCCCCATCAATTTGTGTAATGTGTTATACAAAATTTTTTCAAAAGTGCTAGCAAACAAATTAAAGAAAATTCTTCCCCACATTATCACCGAACACCAAAGTGCCTTCACAAAGACCAGTTTATTTCAAATAATATTCTAATTGCTTTTGAGTCTCCTCATAGTATGCACACCCATAAATCTACCAAGGAGGGTTACATGGCCATCAAGCTTGACTTGAGCAAAGCATACGACAGAATAGAGTGGGCTTTTTTGAAATGTATGATGAAAAAAATTGAGTTTTAATGAGAGATGGATCACTCTCATGATGCTTTGTGTGTCCACTGTCTCATACTCTATTCTCATCAACGGTGCACCACAAGGATTTATAAGGCCAACAAGGGGGTACCAGACAAGGGGACCCCCTCTCACCTTTCCTATTTCTCTTATGTACAGAATGGCTCACAGTTTACTCACCCAATCAACCTTGAGAGAAGACATTTTTGGCTTTTCCCTATCTAGGAGAAGCCTTCCACTAACCCACTTTTTATTTGCAGATGATAGTTTGTTATTTTTTAGGTCTAATACTAAGAAGTGCCAAAAAAATTTGGAAGTTTTGCAAGCTTATGAGATGATTTCAGGTCAAAAAATAAATAAGGCAAAAAACTACCATTTTCTTTAGTCAATCTACTAGTGAAGAGTGGAGGCTGATGATCAAAAATACATTGGGGATTGAGGACACTAGGAGTGATAAGAAGTATTTGGGTTTATCATCCTTAGTGGGGAAGAATAAAAAAACTAGCTTCAATTACATTAAGGAGCAAGTGTGGAGGAAACTTCAAGGATGGGAAGAGAAGCTACTCTGTCAAGCGGGTAGAGCAATCCTCATCAAAGCGGTGGTTCAAGTCATCCTCACCTATACCATGAATTGTTTCAAGTTACCTAGTTTGTGTGATGAATTAGAGGGGCTTATTCGGAAGTTTTGGTAGGGACAAAGAGAAGATCGAAGGAAAATACATTGGGTTTGATGGGATGAATTATATAAACCAAAAAGTGAAGGGGGAATGGGCTTTAAGGATCTAGCATTATTCAATGATGCATTTCTTGCAAAACAAGCTTGGTGGTTGCTCCAAAATAAAAACTCTCTATTCTATAGAGTTTTCAAATCCAAATTTTTTCCTCATTGCTCAATCACGGAGGCATCAGATTCACAAACAGGGCCTTATGCGTGGCGAAGTATTTTAAAGAGAAGTTCTTAAGGAAGGATTGAGATGGAGGGTAGGAGATGGCACTTCAAACTAAATTTGGTCAGACCCATGGCTGCCCTTAGAGTTTCTACCTTATATTTCCTCTTTAGCAGTACCAGGTTAGGAGAACAAAAGGGTCATATCTCCCATTGACACTTCCCAACAAGGGTGGAATTCGGTTACTCTTCAAGAGCTTTTCAGTCCAAGAGATGTCGAGCTAATCCAATCTATCCCATTGAGTAGCAAACCAGCAGAAGATAAATTCTTTTGGCCGTTCACTCCAACAGGTATATGCATAGTCAAGTCTGGATATAGGTTCCTACACAAGTCAAGGAGCTTGGACAACAATGAGTACCAATCGGAGGACAACACACTTTCACTACAAAAAAAAAAAAAAAAAAAGGTTTTATGGCCGCGTTCTTAAAAAGCGGCTATAGCTCAGAAAAACGTGGCTATAGCCCAATTTGGCCTATAGCCGCGTTTTTTTAGGCCACATTTTCAACTATGGCCTAAAACCTGTGACTATAGGTCTGAGGGGTCTATGGCCGCATTTTTTCAAACGCGGCTATAGGACCGGCCCAATGGCCACGTTTTTGTAAACGTGGCTATAGGACCGGACAATAGCCGCGTTTTTATAAACGTGGCTATAAGACATACTCTAGCCGCATTTTTCAAATGTGGCTATAGGTCCTCAACCTACAGCCATGTTTAAAAAACGCGACTATAAACCCTTATATTTTTTTTAAAAAAAATTTGATTACCAAAAATTATTTCGTTAATCAAAAGTTTTTTTTATTTTTTAAAATTAAAATTAAAATTTTAATTAAATTAAGAAATTCAAAATAAAAATACAAACCCAACAAATTCAAATTCAAATTCAGACAAAAACCCAAAAAATTGCAATATTAATCAAACACAACATGCCCGCAATATTAATCAAACACAACATGCTCTAAAATACTAGAAAATAGTACAAGAACGCAAACAAAACATCTCCTTCAACAAAATCAACCCAAATTAACACAATCTATTCAAGGAAAACAAAAGCACAAGCTAAAAAATACAAAAATCCCCATAACAGAAACACAACCAAAAAGAGTCCATATACTCAAACCCAAAATTAATCAAATCACTGTCAAACGAAAGAAAATAATTTTTGGCCATGGGTCAGAGAAAAATAAAGCAAAGAGAGATAATTTTTTGAGGCACTTTAGCTTCATTGATTCAAAATCTTCAAATCTAAAGCAAAGAGAGACTCAATCTTCAAAGAGAGACAAAGTTAAAGGGAACAAAAATGAACAAAACTCAAAGAACAATGAATAAAACCTCATATTTTCACAAACCCATTCATACAACATCAGTAGGAAAGAGGGATCAACAGCGTGGGTTAGCACTTTTTAGATCTCCAGCAACATTGATCGGTGACAGCGTGAGAGAGAGATTCAGAGAGTTTTGAGATTAATATGAGAGAGCTTTTTTTTTACATTTGAATGACTGTGAGAGCACTTTGGAATTTTTCTTTTGATGAAAGGGAGGGTCTAAGATTTGTTTATGCTAAACAACTGAAGTGAAAACATGCAGTTAACTTCTTTTTTTTTTTTTTTATGGAATATTTTGGAATATGCCATAGAACCATGGCATATTCCATTTTTGTTTACGTTGAACTGAAACCACTGCAGTTTTGTTTTTCTTTTTTTATGAAATATGTTGGAATATGCCATAGAATATTTTAGGAATATTCTATGGCATATTCCATTTTTGTTTACGTTGAAGTGAACCCATTCCTTTTTTTTTTTTTTTACCTATAGCCACGTTTTTAAACGTGGCTATAGGTCCTCCTTTAAATACACACACACACACACACACACACACACACACATATATATGGCTGGACCTATAGCCACGTTCATGAACGTGGCTATAGACTTAACCTATAGTCACGTTTTTAAGAAATGTAGCCATAGACTTAACCTATAGCCGCATTTGTAAATGTGGCTATAGGTCCTACTTTAAAAAAAAAAAAAAAATTTATTTGGCTGGACCTATAGCCACGTTTGAAAACGCAGCTATAGGTTAAGTCTATAGCCACGTTTCTTAAAAACTTGGCTATAAGTTAAGTCTATAGCCGCGTTTTTAAATGCGGCTATAGGTCCTCCTTTAAAAAAATAAATTATTTGGCTGGACCTATAGCCACGTTTAAAAACGTAGCTATAGGTTAAGTCTATAGCCGCGTTTCTTAAAAATGTGGGTATAGGTTAAGTCTATAGCCGTGTTTCTTAAAAACGTGGCTATAGGTGAAGTCTATAGCCGCGTTTCTTCAAAACATGGCTATAGGTTATCTATAGCCACATTTTTGTAAACGCAGCTAAAAAAAACACGGCTATAGACCCACGTGTTTTGTAGTATTTGGAAGCAGATTTGGGGATTACAGTTTCAACCAAAGGTACAAAATTTCTATGGAGAGCCATCAAGAATTCGATCCCAACCAAGCTCAATCTTAAGTGTCGAATGATTCTCACGGATGACTGCTACAACCACTGTAAGGGTGCAATTGATGTGCTTCATGCATTGTGGTCATGCCCACTGCTTTCAAAGGTATGGTCTCATGATAACGCCTAGAATTATAGTGCCAGTTTGCACTTTTTGAGTTTTCGAGAATCGGTTGAACACATCATGGAGACATGGAACGACATAAACCTCTTTGCTATGCTGGTTTGGGCAATCTAGTATCAAATAAAATCTATTAGAACAAGTGTGAAGCCCTTCCCAATTCAGCAAGTTCTTATGGAGGCACAAAATTCTAGAGCTTCCTTTGTCTAAACCATTGCTCCACGACCACCTGATCAACCCAGCCCGACTCCACCTCGTCTTATCTGGAAACCCCTACCTTGGCCGAAACTCAAGGTAAATTTTGATGGTTTAGTGTTTAGAGATGAAAATCTTGCTAGTGTTAGAGTCATTGTCCGAAATGAGAATGGTAGAGTAGTAGCATCCATGGCAGAGAGTTTTCAGCTTCCCTTTTCGATCACTGCAGTAGAAGTAATTGCAACAAAGAAAGCCCTTCAGTTTGCTAAAGATCTTGGGTTATCAGACGTTGTTCTTGAGGGCGACTCAAAGATCACTATTGATGGATTAATGAATGAAGACTCATTGTTGGCAGAGTAGGGACACCTGATAGATGAAGCAAAGGAGATAGCAAAGTAGCTTGTTGAAGTTGAGTTAAATCATGTGCAAATTTAGGCTAATAATGCAGCCCACACTATTGCTAGACATGCAAGACATGTTAACAAGTTTTCGGTGTGGATGGAGGATGTTCTTCCACACTTTTTTCTATATTTCAAGTCGATTTGGCTTGTAGTTAATAAAATTACAGTGTTTCATCAAAAGAAAATAGCCACTTTATTTGTAAAACTAAAAATTGAGAAATATAACAACAACAAAAATAGATTTAGCAAGAAACTACAAACAACATAAAAAATAAAAATAAAAATAAAAAAAAAAAAAAAAAACTTACTTGGAAAATATTCCTCTTATGAAATTTATAAAAAATTTTAAAAAAAGTTTATAAAATATAAAATAAAATTGGAAACAAAACTTAATGGTTAGAAAATAAAAACATATAAGAAGAAAAATATAAAGGAAAACAATTTTGTGTTCATGAAACTAGAAATGGCAATTTTTACCTGCCCCACCTAACCTGCCCCTCCCCGTTTCACCCAGTGCAAGTTTTCCCCACCCTAAAAAGGTGGTGGGTCGAGTATGGGGCAAGATTTAGCCCCGCACCATAGGGCGGGGCAAAGATGGGTTTAGACTTTTTAGACCCGCCCCGCCTCGCCACGTCCCAACCTTGTCCCCGTCCCCGTCCCCATCCCCGCCCCTCCCCGTCCCCGCCCCGTGTTACTAAGAGTTATAATTATAAATTTTTTATACCCTAAAACCTACTATTTAAACAACTATATCCATATTAGCTTATTTTATTCTACCCAATGTAATTTTCTACCTTTATTTTGTTATGTTATACTATGAGATTTTTTTTTTTTTTTTGGTTATGATTGTCTTGTTAAACATTTGGATATATTATTCAATTTTTTCTAAAAATTGATTTGATTTGATGAGATAAATTTAATTGCAATTTCAAGTATATTTTTATTAATGAAATATGTTTCATTAAAAAAGAATTGTACTAGTTGTAGGGCAAATTAACAAAAAGTGAACTTCTACCAGGTGGGGCGGGGCTTCATGAGGCCCCAAGTAGCAGGGATGGGGTGAGAAAGTTTTTCCCATCGTGTGGGACGGGGCAGGGATGGCGTAAGGAAGAATCATACGGGGTGGGGATCAAGGCCCTATCCTTTAGCCCCGCCCCATTGCCATCCCTACATGAAACGGTGAGGGAAGCAAAGGTCATACTATATACAAATACTCCAGCTTGCTCCTCCTCATTCAAATGAAAACAAATTAAATATAAAAGGCTTAAGTTTCATCTTTACATGGGTAATTGTTTCACACTTTCACTACCTTTTAAGAAACCTTTCTTTTGAATGCTCCCTGTTTTCATGATGTGTAATTGAAAAAGAAAATAATTTTAAAAATAAAAGCAGAGCTGGTTTGATAAATGTGACATATTTACTCTTCAGTGGTACGTAGTTCAGATTTTAAGAAAATTTCAATAGTCATTGAAGAAAATTTTTATATATATTAATAGGGTAAGTGGTGAATTTTTTTACCCCTCAGCCACTAACTTTTAACCCAATTATTATATTAATAATTTAATAGTATTCTTACCCAAAAAAATAAAAAATAAAAACCCTCTTATATTAATAGGAGGAGTTGTCATCAATTGGCGCTCTATCAAAGTTGATAAGGTTATACCATATTCTTGTGTATAGATAATTCGTTTTATTATAAATTAAATAATTCAATTGGTTAAATACGTGCTCTAATACATAAGGTAACGTAATAAAAATTATAAATTCAATAAATCTTTTACTTTTACTAGAAAATAAATGTTATACTATAACATAATCACAATACAAATTAATTATATGTCTACCCTCGTACTTTATAGATTTTTTGAAAGGTTTAAAAATAAATCTATAAATAATATGGTTATTAAGTTATTATACATTAAACAAAAAAAAAAAAATGCCCCATATAGATTGTCATTATTTTTTTTTACAATAACATAGACTGTCATCATTTATGGCTACTACAAAAATGAAAATTTATTCCAACTTCTTTAAACTATATATGTTTGGTCGCAAGAATGCAAGAATGGAAAAGGAAAGGATAAAGAAAAGAAAGGGAAAGGCAATCATTTTATATAAATTCTTTCATATATTTCGATGAAGGAAAGGAAAGATAGAGAAAAGAAGATGAAAAGTTTATTCGTTCCTCTCTTCTTCTTTTTTCTTTTTTTTTTTTTTTTTTTTTGCATGCCAAACTAAAGGAATATTAGTCATAGCTAGGAATTGGACAATAATTAATTAAGAATTTTCCTCAACAATTATTAAAAAAAAAAAGGGTAAAATATAGTTTAACCAATGAATTTACTTTTCTCCTTCCCATTAAGCCCAAATTGTGCCCAAACGAAAAAGAAAAGTGCTAAAATTGTAAGCTATAAGCCAAAAGAAATGTCATCACCTGACTTTCTCTTCTCTACTCACCTTCTACATGGCAAACAAGAAAATTACTTTCCTTTCTTTTCACTCTGCTTTCCTATTTCCCCTCATTACTTCCTTCATCCTATTACTTTCCTCTAACCCCAATTAAAGTGTAGTCTTACCTTATTCACAATTTAAACTCTCAAACTATCACTTAGATTGATCGATTTAGCAATAAAGGGTTAATCCCATGTGATTTAGGGCGGCAGGCTAGGGACGAAACCATTAAGATTCCAAGGGGCTATGCAGAAGCCAAAACATTTTCTCAAGGGGACCAAACTAAAAAATGTTTCATTATAATCCGATAGCATTAACTCTTTATATAAATGCATATGACTTTATATTTGGAAAACAACAAAAATATTTTGCTAAAGAGATTTACTTGTATATTTTTAGGGAAATGTTAATAGATGTCCTAAAGGTATTGGTTTAGGAGCTATATTTAGAAACATTTTATGAGAAAATGATAAAACAAATAATTTTTTTGACAGCTTTTTATATTTCTCATGAAAATAGTATCAAAACTTTCCTAATTAAATTTATTAACAATTTTTCTAATTGCACCCATTAACATAATCCATATTTTTATTAACTTATAGAGCTCAGGACCTAATTGTTATTGTTATTTATATGTAGAATAATTTAAAGGCACCCATTAAAAAATTTTATTAACTTATACTTTATTCACTCGCCCACCCGCCCAATCTGCTCGTACCCCACCCGCTACAAGCCAATCCGACTACTCCGACGGTCAAACGTAGGTCCTGAGCTCTAAAACCCGACGCTGGCAGGTCAGTTTTGAGTCCCCTCCTTTAAAACCGGTTCAACCTGACCCGCCTAAAGAGAGAACGACCCACTGCAAATTCTATGCTTTCCGACGAGTTTTCCGATACGATTTGACAGATTTCAACAACCAAAACACCAATCCGACGATTCTTGGCATGATTTGGGGGGAAAAGCATTGATTTTGGTGAAATCTCTGCTAGATTCGGTTAGATCTCACTGAATCTTAGCCGGATTAGGAGAGATCTCACATTTTTCTGCTTTTTTCGGTGGTTTTTTGCAAGTTTCGGCCTCACCCGAAGCCGCCGCTCATCCAATAGGAAATTGACCTGTAAAACCCGACCCTAATATAGGTCGGGTGCAGGTCCAGCACCTGCCTACTCGATCTCCAGCGGGTTGGTCACAAACTCGACCCACACGACTCGTGGACAGCCCTAATAACAATAATAGAAACCTTTTTTTTTTCTTAAGCTTGTCAATATAAATTAGATTTTTTAAGTTACAAAATAATTAGACATATAATAAAAAAGTAATTCTTAAATATTTCAGGAGCATAGAGAATGATATTTTCTCTTCTCACATTTATAGTATGGTCCACTTATTAAATTTATAAAAAAATAAATAAATATTAATTCAAATAACTAAAAGTTTTCTATAATGCAAAAATAAATAAGGCTAAAATGCAAAATTTACCCTATAACTTTCTTCATATTTCATTTCAGTCCTCTAACTTTGCTTTCATTTATTTCAGTGTTCTAAATTTCAGATTTATTCAATTAAGGCATTTCTGTTAACTTTTGTTAAAAAAAAAATTTAATTAAAATTGGAAAATATTTTTCAATCATTATTTGAATTTTTTTAATTTAAAAAATTTGAAGAAAAATTTATAAAATTGAAAAATTAACCACAACATATAACAAAAGTTTTTTTTTTTTTTTTTTTTTGAGAAAGAGTTTTAGCCTATGATATCTGCTCCTGATAATAACTCTTTATCATTAGACCAAGACACCAATCAGCTTTTGATTTAAGCGGGAATTAAATCTTAGATTTCTTATTCAGCTATCAGAAATTTTATCAATTGAGCTAACTAAAATTCACACAACACATAACAAAAGTTGATAAAAAAAATTTAATTGAATAAACTTAAAAATTAGAGAACTAAAATAAACAAAAATAAAATTAAAAGTTTAAAATAAAATAAAAATAAAAATAAAAATAAAAATCAAGTTCAAAAGCCAGTTTTGTATTTTTTTTCCGACAAATAATGAGTGGAATCTTTTATACGGCTTGAGATTACGTATATTGAGTGGACAATAGAGAAAGGCGACAGTGGGTACTAGAAATCTACATTTGGAATCATGGGATAAGACAACTACAGCTTGTGCCCTAAGCGAGTAAGCAGTAGAAAGTATAGAGTAGAGAGAGTAGAGATCTAAGCCTAGTTAAGTTGCTAGTTGCTAATTGCAGAGGTGAAAGCGCGTGGTCCCCCATCTACACATTCCTTCAATTAATTTTTGATAGATTTTTTTTTTTTAATTATAATTATTTACTTTGGTGTTCAGATGATAAAGCAGTGGTCTGTCTGTCCCGGGATCTGAACCGTTCATTCTAACGTAAGATTTCAAAACAAAAATTAAAGAATCTCAGTTGGTCTGAGACTGAGACACTGTCAGAAATCTCTGATTACTTACATCAGACGTTGCTGATTGCTGACCTCTTTGCCCTCCCTCCTGTCTCCACTCACGGGTCAGCTCGGCTCCTAACATCAAGCCTTAGCCTTAGCCCCACACCTCCATGGAGTCCCACGTGGCAAAATCCAAATGAATAATTAATGTTTGAAAAAAAAAAAAACAGTATATTATTTAGAAAATATTTTTATAAGCTTTTTATTATTAAAATAGAAAAAAAGATTTAAATTTTTTTTATAACTTTTTATATTTTGATATCTAGAAATTTCTTAAATTACATATTAATAAATACTTAAAGGGATGTTAACCATACCTTTAAAACATTAAACAAAACAAGATTGGATTTGAATTGGATGCTCTACGGAAAAAAAAAAAATTTGAACCTCTTTACTTTTTTTTACTTCTTTACTCTATTAACTTTTACATCGATCTCACATGGAAGTAATAATTATCATGGTACACTGGATCTCAGTCCCAACAAAATCCACCCAATTTAGGACTTTTGTTTTTCAATAATGCAATTTGAACTTGGCCAAATAGAGTTCTTTCAAACTCATGTCGAAAAATACCCTCCTTTTGGAGCTTAAGTCTTATTGAGTTTTAAATCAACTACAGCCACCTTAGCAGATTTGACAGAAAATTCGCCTCTTGAAGAGTTGAGTTTCGTCTATGGTTTCATAAAGATACTATTTTTCGAGATAAGTTTCAAACCATTTGGCCAAAATATTCGAAACATCTATAATGGAGAAAAACAGCACAACTTAATAAGGTGGTAGGCTCTAATTAGTAATTAGTGCAACATTATGTTCATTAGGACCACTATTAACAAGGCTATTATTATTTTTTTTATAAAAAATTATTTTAATTGTATATCAATCATATCACTTCATTAAATATAAAATTCATTATATCTTTAAACCTATTATTAAACTAAATAATAAGCCCATTCAGAAAAACAAAAACAAAAATCTAAATAATAATCCTAGATAAACACTGATTTTACAAAAAAAAAAAAAAAAAATCGATACTTTACATTATGATTTTGATTGGTGTATAAAAAATTGATAACAACAATAACCTTTGAGGAAAGAAATATTATACTACTCACACACTATCTTCTTTTAATGTAAAATATTACCAAATTTGAAGTTTTGATAACTAATAATAAGTGAATAGATGTAATTTTGAATAATAAAAAGGGGAAAAAGGAAACAGAGTTGAGCTATGATTAAAGTTTGGAATATTTAAAACAAACTGATGGTTGGAGACCCCTATGGGAGGGAAGGTGGGTTTGTCTATGCCTAAAAAGGAAAGGGTACGTGGGGTCCTATTCACACACCAGCTGTACATCATTAGGCTTTCCTATCAATCTTTTGTACGGAAAAATTGATGGGTGTGGGACCCTGATGGGAAATGGGTACACCAATTGTTGCTGTAGTTGTAGTTGAAGTTGAAGTTGTGATGGATGGGGAGGAATAGGAAGATGATTTCTGTGTGTGTGTGTGTGTGTGTGTGTGAGAGAGAGAGAGAGAGAGAGAGAGAGAGAGATTTGAAGAAAAAAAGGGAAGGTTCTTTTTGAAGCTATCATTGCATAATCTCGTATTCAAAAAGACGGTGACCCTTTTTGTTCCCTGCTTCTTTCTTTCCCATGTGTGTGTAGTGTTGTGTGTGTAGTGTACCCTGTTTTCGGTTTTCAATTTAATTTTTTCAACATTGGACAGTTCACTTCGGCTCAGTTGGTCAGTTTCTTTGTACAATATTGTCTTCTTGTTCTCTATTTTTTCCCAATGAATCTATACAATGTTGACACAGTAAACCATCACCACCCTTTGAATTTGGACCTACCTGCTGTCTATATATACATTCACTTTGCCGACAGTAATGAGGGAGTCCTGTGCTGTGTAGAAGAGTCTGTAGACTGTTTAATTTTTTCTTTTTTTCTTTTTCTTTTTTCGCTGAATAGACTGTTTAATTGTTTGTAGCTTCTTTGCTCTCTCTCTCTCTCTCTCTCTCTCTTGTAGCTATCTAAAACGGGGATGGGCCACCGACTTTATGTGAAATCTGCAGGAAATGAGGCCCATAAAACTGGGCCAGATAGAAATCTTGGTAAAGGGAAACTAAAAAGCTACTATACAACTAAAAATATATGAACTTTTTCTCTATCTGGGGTTGCTTGGTGTGCTCTTATATAACCTTTTCGTTGAGAAAAAGATTCTCTTTTACTCAAGTTCAATTATGTAAACCACAGAGACTTTAATCATCACTTTTTATTGATCTTGTAAGGGGGGTTTAAGCTGGAGTTTTCTTACGAGAATTTTCCATAAATGTTCTACATGTTGATGGGACATCACTGGATTTTCATGCCCAAACCTTTCCAATTAATTAGAGAGCTTTTAGTTATAAGATTCTTGACAGATGTCTCATGCTAGCTTAAGCAATTGTCAAACAAGAGAAGTGCTTTCTTCACCAACAATCACCTCATGCATCCATGATATAAATCTACTCTTTCACATCATGTAGTCCCATAATTGTGTATGATCCACATATTGTATGACAGTTAATCCATATACCAAATGCACTAAATACATTCTCGTATTTCACTATGTGTTCTTTAGTGTGAAACCTTTTTTCTTTATACGTAGAAAAAATACACAACTCCCTTATGGTCCCCCCATAAAGCACAAAACCCTCTTGAGGTTTTTGCGTATAACACTTTACCAATTTATGGTATTATTTCACTTGCAAATCACTAAAAATTTGAGAAAATAATCAGTAAATTGAATCATGTGATGACACATTTTCATATTTAGTAATGCTCATGTGATAACACATGATCAACTCATTGTTTATTTTCATATATATTTAACAATTTACACATTAAACAATATCACATACGTTAAATTAATGTTACATGCAAAACTTCAAATGGGTTTCGTGTTTTATGGGAAACCACATGAGGGTTTTGAGTTATTTTAGTTTGTCTAGTAGAAAAAATGTTTGTTTATAATTTATATAACTTCAATTGTTAGTTTATTATTAGTAATTTTTTTCCACTTAACTTTCTTCTTATTTAAAGAAAGGTTTTATTAATGGGTGCCTTAGGCATGCATTGCATTAAGGATGCTTTAAAGCATTTCCACCTAAGAGCATTTGCATCTGGTTTTTTTTTTTTTTTTTTTTTTTTTTTTTTTTTTTAAATCTCATTTTATATTCTAAAAAGTTATCTTATCTATTTTAACACACAATTTTATAACTCACCCATAATTGTTAGTATCGTACGATACGCGATACTTATCATATCGTGTGTAAAACGTTTCATATCATATTGGCGTATCGTAAGTGCTTATAAATCGTACGATACAGTCTGTGTGTAACGTATCATATCGTATCGTAAAATCGTACGATACATAGACAAATGCCGTAAAATGATAATTTTTGTTAAAATTTGTACTTTTATTTGAATCTAACAAATTGTTAGACTTATTTTTAGCAAAAAATTATTATATTGCTTAATTTAGCCTAATAAAATAACATATTCATAAGTTTTTTTCCCCTTCCTTTCTCCTACAAAATTTGGACTACACAGTATACAGTTACACTTTACTTTAATATTTACAAATTTATTTCTTTACTATAAATGAGATATTAATTGACAATATAATTATTTTTTTATTTTTTTCATTATTGTTATAAGCCCAAGAAACTAGAATGACAAGAAGAATTTTTTTTTTCCTTTTTAATTATTGAAATAAAAAGAACAAGAAGATAAAGTTAATGTTAATGCATATGAATAAAATTCTAATGAAGAAATAATTTTGCAAAATAATAAACGTGGTAATAGCATTGACTTAGATTAGATTGGTTAAACAATATGATGATGAAAATAAATTATTATTTTTGGGTCATTTGTAATATATTATCACTTTTAAATTTAAGAAATTTGAATGTGTATGTTATAAATACATGCTAGTTTGATTTATTTAGTAAACTTGTTAAATATTATTATATAAGTGGTGAATAAATTTATCATTAGGTGAATATATTCAAAGCTTATAACGAATATACCTTTATATGTGTGTGTGTGTGTGTGTGTGTGTATCTATAATTTTTTATAAATTTTATTAAGTGTTTATATATCTTTCAATACACGATACGATACGATACGATACAATACATGATACGAAAAAATCAAAAATCAATTCATGATACGATTCACGTTTTGACAACTATGAACTCACTTAATATTTCATTTCTTATTTATCACAAACAGCCAAATACAATTCATTATTTTATAGTTTTTATTCATAAAAAAATACACACACACATTCTCTCGCTCTCTCTCTCTCTCTCTCTCTCTCTCTCTCTCTCTCTCTCTCTCTCTCTCTCTCTCTCTCTCTCTCTCTCTCTCTCTCTCTCGTTTTGAAGCAACCAATAGCAAACTCTTTCACTAGCCAACAACCCCCAAATCCACCATTGCAACACTACCAAACTCACACTTATTGCAACCTAGCAAATCCACTTATCCACATCAACCACACCCTCCACTGCCTAGCAAATCCACAACAACCACACCCACTGCCGCAGAAAAATCCACATATCACCCACACCGATTGCCCAGCAAACTCACATTAGCCATAACCACCAACCCCAACCCACAAATTGCAACCCCCAAACATAAGAATCGCAACCTACCACCACCGTTGATCAAAATTCACCACGACTGCCAATCTACCACCACCCCAACCATGGATTCAACCACCAAGTCAAGTTTCAAACCCACAACCACCCAAAATCAACCACAAAATCACAACAACCACCACCACGATCAACAATCTACACCTCAAAGGATGCGGTGGCAAGGTCTTAGATAGAAGGACGAGAGAGAGAGAGAGAGAGAGAGAGAGAGTTAATGGCGAGCAAAATGGGTTGAAAAATCATCGGCATAGGGAGAGGAAGATGAGCAACTAGTTTGAGAGAGAGAGAGAGAGTGTGTGTGTGTGTGTGTGTGCACACGCGCATGCGCATGCGCATGCGCTTGTCAAGAGAGATGAGACTGAAGAGAGAGGAGATATTTTTAATTTATTTGGGGAGAGAGAATAAAGTAACATATATAAGTGTACAAACACGAAAACAGTAATTCTTATATTTAACAACTTACTATTCATTGTTGCTAAAAATTTTTAGCAATAGCAACCCAAGTAAACCAAGTTTTAGGTGTGTATGGATCTAAAATGGCAATAAATCCCCCCGGCCTAATGCTCTGTCAATAGGATAAACATAAATGAAAATTGGACTTTTAGTGCACGTTTGACAAAAATTATTTTTGCCAACTTATTTTACTATTTAGTTTTTTTTTTTTACTATTCATGATCTCATTACACTTTTTAGTACTATTTATAAGTCTCACTGTACTATTTCAACTAACTTTTATTTTTATCTATAGTATTACTTTCAGCAAAAAAAAAAATCAATTTTAACAAATTAAGTAGATTCCAAACAAATACTTAAAATGAAATTCTTTTAACTCCCTATAAAAAGGATTGCATTATAAAATTGTCTTAGCATGATGCACTATATATAACACCCGTTAATGGGACCCTTAAAAAGAATAAAAGAGTATCGCTAAATCATAGTAGAAACAGCATCAGCCTTAATCATCATTACTACTGCCATTAATTAGTATCATTATTACTATCATCACTAAATTCTTTTGTGAATATTCCCACCACCATCATCATAATAGTGAATAATTCAACGTTTTTCATGATGCGCTTAACATCATGTCTTATACCATTGGAGATTGGTATGACAATACCATGGCCACAGGTTCTTTTTTTTTTTTTTGTAAAGAAAGCTAACTTTTTTCTACACAGCCATTATTAAGGTTGATCACCATTTCTACTAATCCCAAATCACTCATATTTTTTTCTGTTATCATAACCTTAGCGTTAATAAAATTTTGTCACCGCCAAGGCGGCCTAATCAAATTCTAGAATCATATTAAGCAACGAAATCAAGATTTAAGTTTAAGAGGTATAAAATTTATAACTAATATACAAATGTCTCACTCACGTACGTAGATAAATTTTTATATATTATGGACGAATACAATGAACACACATTTTATATATATATATATATATATATATATATATATAATTAAGACCAATCTATACATTAAATATCATTCGTATGAATATTAAGCAATTTTTTAATATTAGAAAACTCATAAAAAGATAGCATATTTATATTGTATTCATTTGCTAAGTTTTTTTTATATTTGAATAAATTGTGTTTTAAATTTTTTTTCATAGTCAAAATTCCACTTAATTATAATTCTCATGTAATGGTTTTAAGTAATTAAATAAACCTTAAGTACTGTGTATATTGGCTTTTGTTAAACTCATAAAATGATTAAACTATAATAATTTTAAATCATATAGCAACAATTTGTGTATCTAAACCTTTGGAATTTGACTTGACATCTATATCAATTTGAAGATTCTTAGATAATTACTTCTAAATTTATTACTTATACAAATTTTATGAAAAATAACAATAATAAGTTATTACATGAAATATTTAAACTCACAACACTTTTGAAAGGTAAAAATATTTTTTTGTACTTTTTTCTCTTGAATTAAAACTTTTGCTTCTTTTTTTCTCTTTTTTATTTAATCCTCATTTTAATTTTATAACTTTTAAACCTTAATTTCTTTATATTTTTTCTAATAAAACTTAGACAAATAGAAGAGATATACCAAAAATAAAAAAGAAGTGGGAATAAAAGATATATATATATATATATATATAAATTGGGAAGGGGAAATTTGGTGAGGCCAAGCGGTAACTGGTCCCTCTAGCTCCACCCTTGATTTTAAGTCAAAACATAAATTATTTACTATTTATTATTTGTTTAAAATATAAATTATTTATTATTCATTTATTTATCGAATGAGTAAAATTTAAGTCCCGGTTTAGATTCAACTAGTGTATTTGTGAATAAACCCGTGAGGACAGGATTTGATTTGAGTAATAATACACACACACACATCTCTCTCTCTCTCTCTCTCTCTCTCTCTCTCTCTCTCTCTCTCTCTCTCTCTCTCTCTCTCTCTCTCTCTCTCTCTCTCTCTCTCTCTCTCTCTCTCTCTCTCTCTCTCTCTCTCTCTCTCTCTGTTTGGATTTTATAAGTTTCTAAATAAGTTCATTAGATAATAATTTTTATTTTTAATTTGTTGCTAATATCAATAGACTTTTTCATAGTAAAAATTATATATAATTATTAATAATATAGAGTTAGTGAATCTAACTTTAAATAAAAATTATTCGATCTGATTAACTCATATAATATAATTTCAACTATACTTTAGTTATTAATTATTAGCATAGATTTAATAAGGGGTAACAAATTTTTGTTGGTTTATGTATAATATATAGGGAAAATAACAAGTTAATTAAGTACATTGTAAACAAGCTCAAGTAGTTAAACTTGCTAGACAAAAAGAATTAACCAAGCTTGAACATGTAACTAGCTTGGTGATGAATTTGAGCTCTACTCGTATTAAAAATAAAATAAAATTAACCAAACAAACTACCAAATTCATCGATGGATTCATAAAGAAAAAATAATAAAAACAAAAACTAGCCCTTGAATAAACACAACAAAGCAATCAAGCCAAACCCTATTATCAGAAAATCCATTTGTGTTCTTGATTCATACACAAAACACAAAAATCCAAAGTGATGCACACATCGATAACACAATTTCTAAAGTATCCTTATTTTGTCTCCCTGTTCTCTTTTCTCCATGTGTCACTTCATTACAGTTCGATTGAGATCATCACAAGACCCACAACAAGAAACAAAGAAATGATCATATGTGTCTCGTACATCCATCATCAATTTGTGGCTTGGCTTCAAGATCACAACTCCTTCACACGAAGATAAATAATAATAATAATAATAATAATAATAATAATAATAATAATAATAATAATAATAATAATAATATAGCATAACTAAAGAAAATGACAAAAAAAACAAGAAAATAAGGGGGAAAAGGCAATGGGTGTGACAAGATTCAAATGCTCGTTAACTTTTATTTACAATTATGCCATTATGCTTTTGTTAAGAACAAAGTGAAATACAAAAACATCTAAAAGATTATATGTATTGGTATAATTGAAAGATAATTAGTTAATTCAAGGTGACTGGTTCCTGAACTTGAGATGAAATATATTTTTTTGGGTATAAATTGATTGAGGTGGCTTTGGCTTATGGGTGTGGGTTGATTGATTTGGTGGTTGGTTGTTATGGGTTGAGGCCATGTGGTGGGTGGTGGGTGGTTTCTTTTTTCTTTATTCTTTTTATGCTGTTGAGTGTCATGGTTAGAAGTGAAAAGCTCAGGCCATGGAGGTGGGAGAAACTTCTAGACCGGGTTGAGAAAGATGGAGATACAGTGGGAGAGAGAGGCAGAAGGAGAGTAAGAATTAATAATAAAAATGAATAAAAATATTAAAAGAAAGAATATTTAAATGAAATTGTAAAAAAAATAGAATGTTTGATATTTGGAATATTGTAAAATGAGATGTTAAAATTGTAAAAGTAGTGTTTTGAGATGGTAAATGCTAAATTTTTTACGATGTTTGATGGGAATGCTCTTAGGAGGTGTTTAGTAAAGTAGTTTGAGACGAAATTTTTGTAATTTTTTGAAATACATGTGGGTGAAAAAGTGTATGGAAATACATGTAATATTATTTAAAATGTAAAAATATGAGTTTGAGACGGGAAAACAATCGAGCTCTACCAAATTGCTATTGTTTTAAATTGATGTAAATGCACTTTTGATCCCTACATTTTAGGCCGTTTCTCGATTTGGTCCCTAAATTAATTTTGCTCCTAGGTGAGTCCCTTCTTTTTCATAGTCGTTTTTAAAATGGTCCCTGCCGTCAACCCAGTTACGAAAAATGCTAAAGTGGCAAACAGAATACACTGTTTACTGATGTGACTAATAAAATAATAATAATAAAACCACGTCAGCATGCCACGTCAGCATCTGATTTAAAAAAATAATTTATTAATTTTAACAAAATTTAAAAAAAAAACATAAAAACAAAATTAAAAATATAAAAATACATAGATTCATATTTGGGCAAGCCACAAGAATTTAAAAATATAAACCCAAGTCACAAGAACTCAAGAACACAAAAAATATCTAGGCATTCAACATCTTTCCCAGAAAATTTCTTTCAAACCAAACACTGTTAAATTCACATCTAAAAAGTCTATGCCCAAGATTTTCATCACAACATTTTCTTTCCATCCAAAACCAAAAAATTTCTTATGAAACAAACATACACACACAAACCCAATCGATTCAGCTCACAAAAACAACAAACCCAACCAACCTCATAAATTTTCCTTGAACAATCATCAACATCTTCCCCATAAATCAAATTTTCTTTCAAACCAAACACTAAAATAATTCACTTTTAACAAACAAACATAAACACAAACCCAGCCGCCACCTCCGCCAATCAAACCCATAAATTTTCACCCAAACCCAGAAATTCAAACCCAAATCTAAACCCAGAAATTTTCTTATGAAACACACATAAACACAAAACCAATGAACGACCAACCCCCACGGAAAAACAGAAAAATCCAACCACCACTTCCGCTGATCAAAAAATCAAACCCACCACCACACCACTTATCAAACAATCAAGAGAGAGAGTCGGGTTTAGAGGGAGAGAAAGTCAGAGATTAAGAAAAAAACTACTCATCACCACCGATTGAAGTCGAACCCATCAAACTCACTGGAAGACTCGTCCGATCCCAAACGAGTTGCCTCACTTTGACTCGGTCTCCAAGCCCGTTGGCTTCAACGTTGTCTATGAGCCTAGGAAGGAGAGTCTCAATGTTGGTCCGCCGCTATTTCTTCATCTCCTCATCGTGGGATGACTCCACCACCATCAGTAAAAGAGGAAAGAAGAGTGGGTGAGCTAGAGAGAAAGAGATCTAAACTTGCTTTTGAAGAGAGAGAGAGAGAGAGAGAGAGAGAGAGAGAGAGAGAGAGAGAGAGAGAGAGAGTTATGATCATTTGTGAGTCTGGATTTTGATTTGGGTTTGTGAGGGGTTTTCAATTTTTTTTTTTTTTAACCTTAATTTTTTCTAAAAATTGATATATTTAAAATTTTGTGATGTGTTTGTTTGCCAAGAAAGTTAAAGAATATTTGAGAAAGTTGCCATAAATTTTTTTCTCAATCTTTAAATCTGGAAAATAATTTTTAATTTTTTTTAATTAAATTAAAATTGAAAAATAAAAATTAGTTTTATTTTTTTTAATTTAGAAAATACTGATGTGGCTTTGTTTAATTCAAAAATGCTGATGTGGCATGCTGACGTGGTTTTATTATTATTATTTTATTAGTTACGTCAGCAAACAGGACATTCTGTTTGTCACCTCAATATTTTTCGTAACAGAGTTGATTGCAAAGACCATTTTAAAAATGGCTATAAAAAAGAAGGAACTTACCTAAGAGCAAAATTAATTTAAAGACTAAATTAAAAAATAGCCTAAAATGTAAAGATCGAGAGTGTATTTACGCCATTTAAATTTTAACGCAAGCAATTCATTTCACCTCCAATAGAAAGGGCTTCAAGTTCAACTGTTCGAGTACTGACCCCTTTAGACACCCCATACCCATTTCCATTGAGCCATTTGGATGAGCAAAGACATGTTAGGGCTCACCTGTTTCTCACACCCACCAAACCCATTTCCAATTCGTTCGGCTCCACTAGTTTCCCCACACAACAATATCAGCTACCCTTCTTTGCTTCCCAAGTCCCAATCTCAAATCCCAAGAAAACCCACAAGATTCTTTGTAGTATTTGCAGAGAACAACAACAATGGATTGAGCAAAGATCCCAAGGAGAGCAACGAAGAACAAGAAGAAGAAGAAAAAGAAGGAATTGGGTCTAAATCTAACGGTGGTGGTGGTGATGATTTGGGGAAAAATGGACGGCCCATATTGAATATAAGGTGGGGTGATCTGCTAGACCCAGATCCAGACAACCTATTGGCCTTAGCATTGACTGGTCTGCTGACATGGGCAAGTGTTCAGGTGCTGTGGCAGCTCTTCTTTATCTCATTGGCTATTCTTTTGGCTGCTCTTAAGTACTCTTTTGTTGCTGCTCTTCTCCTTTTCATTCTCATTACCCTTCTATGACTGGGTGCTCTGCTTTGCATTGATTTTTTGGTTTTTTTTGGTTAAGGCAATTATTATGGTATACCTTCTTTTCTCTTTTAGACATTGTAGTTGTGTACTTTTAAATTTCATATGTCACTCACTTGGATGTATTTCCCAATAGTAACGTAATTTTTGAGCTTGTGTATATGAAATTCAAAGTTTTTTAGAAATAGACTATAGGGTGTTTAGTTTCAAAAAAACAAAAAAGACTATAGGGTGTTTTTTTTTTTGGGGGGAGGTTGATGTTTAATTTCCTATTTGTGCAAGGGTGTTTATGCATATAATATTGTAATGAAACTAATGACAATTTGGGGAATTCCTATGTCTGGCAAAACTTAGATACATTTCTTTAGTTACAGACTGATGTACATTAGATTCTCCAATTAAATTCAAATAATTGTCTTTGTTGATCAATACAGTACAAAGTACAAGCAGTATTATCTTTTCTACGAGGAATTAAATGCAATCCGGTTATGTGTTTGGGTTTAATTAACGAACCTAATGTACAGAGTTTTGTCCTTCCTATGTGTATGTGACCAATGTGAGAGATTCTGGTCTTTGTACTCTTGGGTGTGGTCTTAGAGTAGAGTGGTGTTGTATGCTAAGAACTGAAACTTGGAAAGATGGTAGGTATTACCGCTCCTTTTGAGGATGCTGAGAAATCGTTGGTTCCATTAAAATAAATCGTTGTTCTTCTATTATAGAGTTCCTTTTTTCTCTTAGAATAATCTCTTGAAGATTATGCATTGTAAAGTGAAGATTATGTCAGCTATTCAAAAGAGATACTATTTATAACTTGTTCACAGAATGGCAATCCTGTATGTGTTCCAAGCTTCGACTCTGCATATGGGGATGTAAAACAATTATACCCTTGCGTAGTTTTCTGCTTCCAAATGGAAAGTAAACTTGCATTAGGTGCTTCCTACCAGTGTTTGTAGCAATATTGATAGATTGAATAGGAACTTCTTTTTGGGGTTCTTGTGAGGACCCTTGTAAAATGCATCTTGTGGAATGAAACAAATTTAGTAAACCAATAAGTTATTGGTTTGGCAATAAGTCTAGAGCCACAAATTTACCCTTCTATGACTAGGTGCTCTGCTCTTTTTGGATTTGTTGGATAGGCAATTATTGTTGTATACTTTCTTTTGAGACATTGTAGTTGTGTAAATTTAAAATGTCACTCACTTTGAAGTATTTTCCAATATTAATGTAACTTTTGACCTTGTGTATATGAAATTCGAAGTTGTTCATGCATAGACTATAGGGGGATTTTCTTTTTCTATTTGGTTAATGTTAATTTCCTATTTGTGCAAGGGTGTGCATGCATATAGGGTTGTAATGAGACTAATGACAATTTGGGGAATTCTTATGTCAGGCCAAACTTAGTTACAGTTCCTTAGTTACAAACTACAGTACGTTAGATTCTCCAATTAAAATCAAATACTTGTTTTCATTGATCAATACAGAACAAACAGTATTATCTTTCCTGCAAAGAATTAAATGCAATCTAGTTATGTGTTTGAATTTAATTGGGGAACCTAATGTACTAAGTTTTTTCCTTCCTATGCCTATGTGACCAATGTGAGAGATTCTGGTCTTTCTTCTCCTGGGTATGGTATTAGAGTAGAGTGGTGTTGTGTGCTAAGGGCTGAAACTTGAAAGATGGTAGGTATTACATGTGGACGGCCTTTGATAAAGAATTCCTTTGCATACAGAAGGCAAAACTGCCCACACCGATGAAAATGGCTGAAGATAAACCTTCGGTTTTCTTCATGGATTGTGAAATGAAGATTAAGTCAGCTATTTAAAAGAGATAATATTTATAACTTGGTTCACAAAATTACAATTTTTTATGTATTCCAAACTGAAGATAAGCCTTAAGTTTTATTTCTGGATTGTAAACTGAAGATCTTGTCAGCTATTTAAAAGAGATGATATTTATAACTTGTCCCTAAATTGCAATTTTGTATGCTTGATGCTTGGACTGTGTGTATCGGGATGTAATTCACTTATACCCTCCAATAGTTTTCTGTTTCTGGATAGAAACTAGACTTAGCATTAGGTTCTTCCTACCGGTGTTGTAGCAAGATTGATGGATTGAATAGGAACTCCATTTTGGGGTTCTTGTGAGGAGCCTTATAAAATGCATCCTGTGGAATGAAACAAATTTATTAAACAATAAGTCTAGAGCCACAAAATTTTAAACAACCACTGTAGATAATAAAGTGGGGTGTTAACAACTTAGTGATTCAATCGACAAGGACGAGAACTTGGTTGGCAAAGCTTAACAGGCCTAGGCTTGTGTTGGGTTATAGGGAATGGTTCTACTGTCAAGTTTTGGTCTGACAGATGCCGTAGAAGTGGGATCCTAAGAAGCTTGATGAAAGGACCCTTAAAAGAGAGGAGAGGTGAGGAGAGTTTATTGGTCTCCTGCAGGGTTGTAATCTTGTCGTGCTTTCCTTTGCCTTGTCTCTTGAGGTTGTTGGACTCTTAAAGGAACAAATTAACAACCCTTTTAACATTCATAAACAGAGAGCACATTTCAAAGCAAGAAAAAAAAAAAAAACCCAAACCAAGATTCAAAGTCTCCTGTAAAGCTCTGGTCCGTGCTTAAAAAATCTAAAAAATTGTTGGATCACTTTAAGCTCTTTCCAGGGGTTTTTGGGTCTTGATGGTTATTTATTTTAGCATCAATCACCATTAGTAGTATCATATTGGCTTTAGGCCTAGCATTAACTCTTCCTAAGAGTATATATACTGAGCTTGTCAAACTCATGACTTTGGCTCTAATATCATTTGTTGGACTGTGAGTTGTGTCATTCCACCTCAAAACCAATTGGTGATGAAGAAAATATACTTAAATTTTTAATAGTATTTGACATCATGCCTCACGAGCCTATTTTTAAAATGATTATAGAGAGTCGAATTGTAATTTCCCCAACAAAGATATTCCTCCATTCCGCAGCAGCTAAATAAACATGATTTTTTTCTTATGGTAGAGTTAAGGGACGTTGTTAATGGACTGCCAAAAAATCCATTGTTTGTTTAGTATCTTCTCAAATGTACAATGAAGATTTTACATTGTTGCATGACAGGCACTTTTTAACCCCATGCTCTCCATGAAATCTTGTGAACCTACGCTGCTCAGCTTTTTAAACCATGGGCACAGGTGATGCCTCTAGCTAGCTAGGGACTACTGCTAGTACTCAGTCCAGTACTAGACGTTTTGTATATAGGTGCACCACTGGACTCGGATTCAGTGACCATCCTATAGTTCCGAGTTCCGTATAGATTGTGTCAAATATGTTGAGCAAAACATTGATCTGACGCATGTCTGCCTATAGCACAAAATTTCAGAAGAGTTTGGCAAATTTTCAATAGTCTTCATTTAGACCTACTTTTTCAACTTACAATTAACAACTTCGACAGTGAAATTTTTTGTCTATATAATTAATTAATTATTGATGTTCAGTCCCACTATTTGACAACTCTTATATAAAATGTACAAAATCTACCCATCATCATTATTATTATTATTATTATTATTATTATTATTATTCAGAAAAAAAAAAAAATATATATATATATATATATATATAATAAGAATCAATGCCATCTTTGTAAGATTGCTTTCGGAGAAAATATATATATATATATATATATATATATATCTCAATTGAAGTGGAGAAAATTGGCTCTCGAGTGCAAAATAGAAAGGAGTTTGATTGCAAGAGCTACCAACTATTATGCATATGTAAATATGATATATGAATAAATAAATTATAATTATTCGCAATTTTTGATGGCTCATATGGCAAAATGGGAATTTTGATTCAAGGAGTGCTTGTAAGCTTTGCAAATGGCAAAGGAAATTTCCATGATGCTTTGTTGCGGAAAATTTAAGCTATACCTCCAGACAGTGTTTTTTATTGGCTTTGCTTGCACAACAGTGTGCCAGTAAAGGAATAGTTTTCCAAGAGAGGTCTAAAACTTTTTAACTCTCTGCGCGGTGTGTTAGAACCACTCAAAAAACTCTTCCGTACTCAGGGATTGCTAGAATAAATTGGGTAGCAATAGCATGGTTAAAAGTGAACAGTTTTCGTACGAAAGGTTCCATAAATTTGATATGTTCTGTAGAGCTGTATTTTTTTTACTGCCCATTTGGACTCTATGGTAGTATGGTTGCATCCTAATTGTGTCATGTCATCTTTGAGCGGGGTCACTGGCCAACCAAAGATGCCAGCAGCAGGAGGGTTTCATTTTGTTCTTTGAGCCTCCTTTTGATATTCAGTTATTGCTTAATTTAGATCTTTCTAATGTGTATTTTGATTGTTGTTGTTGTTGTTTATTTTTAAGATATTTTAATGGTCTTTATTTACCAGGAAAAAAAATTGCTAATGATTGCATCTTCCAGAGAATCCTTGCAATGTTAGCCTCATTGTCAAAGTTGTTGAGAGAGAGAGAGATAATTGCATTTGTTTTGTTGTTCCTTTACAAAAGAATTACATTTATATATAAAAATGAAAAGCAAGAAGAAAAACTAGAAAAAATCTTGAAAAAATCTTAAATGAAATCAATGTCTCAATGACATATGGGTCCCACACACTGCATTTTCTAAAGATCTCTTGCAGTGGTATCCTCATTGTCAAAGTTGTTGAGAAAGAGATGATTGCATTCATTGTTCCTTTTACAAAAGAATTACATTCATATATAGAAATGAAAAGCAAGAAGAAAAATCAGTAAGTATCACTAAAAAATCTTGTATGAGACGGTCTTGTAAAATACTTCTTTAAGAATCACATAAGAAAATAAAGATATTAGGTACCCTGACAATTTACATAAAATAATTTATCTTTTTATGTCGTGTTTCATGAGCACGTGAAATAAGTTGTCCCTTGTACCAAAATCATTAGGATCTACAAATTTCCAGAACTTCCTACAAATTTCTAAAACTCGTGTGTATGCTCCCATGTAAACTGCATATCTAAAACTCTCTATTTATAAGTCACATATATTCATCTCCTTCAATAGACAATAACCAAACTTCATCCCGAAGTGTTCATCTCCTTGTTCACCAGGCAACAACAAACACTTAATCCCAAAATGTTCATCTCCTTGCTTTAAAGCATGATGTAAACTAGAGTATATCTTTAAAGCATGATATAGCAGTCCTAGCTTCCTAACCGGGGAAGGCAATATGTATATAGAGAGATTGTTTTCACTCAAATTAAGTCATGAAGCTTTTAATCCTACCAATGTCACGAAGAGTACTTAAGATAATTGATCAGATTTGCCACCACACTAGGATTGCCTGATGCTACCAAATATCTGATTACTCATCCATCGCTATTTGTCGGAGCTAACCTTATTAGGATACTGAATAGTATTTGACTCATCATCTTTGGAAGAATAAGGCCTAACCACAGGCGAGTCTGGTAGAAATTTTGCTTCCACACTCTGTGAGAGCAACATAAAAGAGACTTTAAATTATGGAGGAGAACCAGACAACATATTTGCTCCAAGTCCAAAATTTACCAAGCTTTTCAATTGGCTTAGGCGCTTAGGCAATCAATAAATAATACCCTGGACTGTACAGTACCATTAGACATTAAGAGCCTGTTTGGCTTTTGGATTTTCATCACCCATAACTCTATTTTTGTCACCCGTAACTTAAAATATGTGAATCCCACGGCTGAGAAGTGTATTTGGCCTTGTTTTCGGTTTTTATTTCCATCACTCAATTCCTTAGTTTTTAAATGATGAGTTATGAAAATTGAAAAAACATTTTAAGTGTTTTTAAGTTGTAAAAACAGAGTTATAATGACATTTTTGTAATTAAACCCACTTACCAGCCGCAATGTTTGACAAACAGATTGATTTTTTTGTTTTTTTGGGTGAAACCCAGCCGCAATGTTTGACAACCGGATTGATTTTTTTTTTTTTTTTTTGTGAAACCCATCCGCAATTTTAACTTAAGTTTTAAAAATGAGCCTGTTTTTGAAGTTGAAAAATGGGTCAGAGATAAGGTGCCAAACGGGGGGTTTTGAAAAATTGTAACATTTTAGGTGATGAGTAAAGAAAAGTGATGACAACAAAAATAAAAACGAAACAGCCCCCAAGGTTCCCTTAAAAAGTTGGCACGTTTCGTTTTATGTCATTTTATTCAACAGATTAATTATTAGCTTTGGTAGAAAGGCATGCAAGGAAGTTCGTCTTTCAGTTTGTTACATCCAAGACAGTTTATAAGGTTCAAACAAGAGGGTACTTTCAAGGTAATCTTTATGACCTCAACAATAGGCCAATTTCTTGGAGTAATGCCATGCTGAAGGTGTTGTTTCGAAGCCTTAAAAACACCTTAAGAAAGAAAGAGATGTAGCAGTAAGCCTCCTGTAAATCAACAGACCAGAAAATTCCCTGTTTTTCTTTCAGCAGTAACATATCCTACACTCAAGTCTCCTTTTAAGTAATAATATATTTAGCCAACAGCCGAAAGAGGATTACATGAACAGATGTCATAAACATAAACTTCCTAAGATTCATCGAGGAGCCAAAGGCTTAGGAACTCCACGTGCTTGTGCCTCTTCAATAAGAGAGGAACTCCACTTCCCCACGTCTTCTCTGAGTCAAAATCAACCTAGCATAAGAGAGGAGAAGAAAACTCAGCCATCTCATATTATATTACTCACCATAACAATATTGATAATTTCATCGTGTAGTTTTCATAATAAAAACATATAGAAACTACACATGATACGTTACCAAGGTAACATACCTATTCATCATCAAACTTTTATCTTCTTTGCAGCAGGCTGGTCGCCACCCACCTGCAAAAATAAAACCAACCACCAATCAGCATTGGATAATACCTAATTATTGCATTCTATATATTTTTATTTGCAAAGGGAAAATACTGGTGCAACAGGAAATGATAAACATAAACAAGGTGTAGCTTCTTACAAATTCTGGGCATTCATAATCAATGCCAGCTGCCGCTATTTTCTTTTGCCGTTTAAGATTTCGCATCCTAATCTTTTCCAAAAACTTCTTGTGCTCTTTCAAACTCTTTTCCTGAATAATCAACATGGAATAGTAAAAAAATTTATAACTTTTTTCTTTTTCTTGTTTTTTTTTTCAATTTTAAATTCTTTATTAAGAAAAAATAGTTTCCAGAGGATCTCTTTCATATACACATTGGATACCTTGTCCTGCCGATCACGTTCAAGTTGAACCCAGTTGACTGGCTTGTATCGGTAATTAAAACCTCTCCATCTAAAAAATACATATATAATTATAAAAAGAGAGAAAATAATATGATCAGAGATATATTGATCAAAAGGCAATTCTGTTTACTAGCATAGGACGAAATGTAATTTCGATTTTTATCAACATGAACATATTTGTATCAAGGTAAGCAAATCTGACCCTTCTTATGTTCAGATTTTATTAAATATACAAAACAATAATACCTTAATATTAATGACACCAAATACAAACTTTTTTTTCCAGATAGGTGCTGCACAACAAAGATATCAGTGTTTTTTTTTCTTTAGTTCAGGTTTTATAATATATAATAAAAATAAAAAAATAAAAACCTACAAATTTGACCCAAGGGTACTTGTATTAAAACTTTAATACTAGATTAAGAATCAATCTCATTTCATTTAATGTTTTTGTTGGATTTATACTTGCAGACCAATTGGCTTGGGGGATGTGAACAAAACAAAAGGCATAACTTCAACCTCCACTTTCCCAAAGGAAACATGGATATAAACAAGCATGTATACAGAGAACCATATTATGAGGCCACAAAAATTCTTTTCCCAAAATAGATCAGCTTCGAAGAATAGAGTTATTAGGACAAGTCAGGAACAGCACTTCTGCAAAGGGTACAAACATCTTAGCAGAAGTAGTGAAATTTCCCTCAACTTTAATAGCATAAATAAGAGGAAAGTTGAGGAAGTTTCTTATCCCTTCTGTCACTTCCCTTATATTTTCCCCTCCTTTCCACTCTCAGGTAAATTGATTCCATTCTGACAACTTGTACTGATGTGGGTAGCTTTCCTTATCAAGACTTAACTTTCTTTCTATAAATTCAAAGAGAAAAAATTGATTCCATTCTGACAACTTGTACTGATGTGGGTAGCTTTCCTTATCAAGACTTAAGTTTCTTTCTATGAATTCGAAGAGAAAGATGCAAAACAACTTAACCAAAGAAACACAATAAAGCAATGTTGTTTAGTACTGCTTTAAACAAGATCATTTGATGTTACGCACACACTACATTTAGGTGGATATAGAAAAGATGATAACGCTGTAGTATATACTAATTAACTGCTTACAATTTTGGGTGAACATGCTCGGTAGGAATAAGATGGACTTGCAAAAGGTGCTCAAACAACAGTTGATTATGCATACAATCAGCTACAATTTTTGCCACCTGCAAAAGAAAAGGCAATCTTAAGATCAACAAGTTAAACAGAACTTTGTTGTGCAATAATAATGATAGTGATAGTGGTGGTTAGAAGGTAATGATTATAACCTCAGGAGACTCAAATTCGATGAAGCCAAAATGTTTTGATTTTCCTGTCTATGAAACATAAAATCACAGGAAAAAAATAAAAATTAATATCAACTATGCGTAAAATAAAATCAGCAACTAAATCAAAAAATTAATTCTGCATAAAACATATGAAATACCATTATTTTAGTCTGCAAATGTTCAATGTGCCTATGTTCAAGGCATTACATTCAAACTGTATTTGCATTCAAGGAAAAATAAAGGACAATTCAAATGGTAGCTTAACTTAAACGACAAGGTTCTAGTGGTGACTTGCCTCTCCAAGGGTGGCACACACAGGAAAAAGTAACCTCTAGTGGTCCACCAAATTATGATCATGAAGCCATTCTTATTATTACAAAAAGATCTTAGTTATTTGGTCCAATCCATCTCTCAGCATCTTTCTATAAAATACTGGAATACCAGGGAAGGTTCACCTGTACTATCATTGTGTCTAAGAAGCAGAAAAAACAAGCAGAGCTCACAAGACAATTAAGAACCAGTTGATTGAAAGCTACTTAGTTTTACCAACTGGATTATTTCTAGGAACAGCTTATCAGAGCTGTAACATATGGAAATTCTGAAATTGACAATTCTACATTTTTAAGATCCAAGTAGACCAAGTATGTTGTGTACCAGATGGCTACCTTTAAGATATGGTACTGTGTATAGAGGAAATTAACAATTTGATACAAAAAAAAAATGGAGAAAAACTGTAGCCACATTCACAGTCAAAATTAAAATCTATCCAATTAAGCTAGGACAGATCAAAACACATCAAATATCCTAGCCAAGTTGCCTAACAACTGTATTATGATCTAGGTCAGATAGAAAGCGAGAGCTAGGAAGTTAAGGCCTTGGAAAGGGAAATGGATAGTTCCATAATTGAACCATAGAACAAGCAATGCCTACTCCATGACCACATTAATCAGAGATTCAGAATAAATACAAATCATTTTTGGGATTCAAGATGAATCTCAAATTTGAAAAGTAAAAGCAATGACTTAAATTCTGTATCTTTAGTTCAAAGGTACAAAATGGATGCAACATATTCATAGGAATGGGCGTCCATCATTTGTCAACAGATCTATTTTTGAATTGCACATAGTTCAGTAGAAACAGATGAATGGCGCTTAACAATTATCAGGTCGAACCTAACATTCAGTTTATTCTTAAAAACGCCCAACACATCCAACTGCAATGGGCATAAAAAAAATTTTAAAAAAAAGAGAGAAAAGAGAGATGGAAAGTACGAACATCTCACCAAGGATTTGTAGGAGTACAGTTGAAAGAGTTTCAAAGTTGTGTGAAAATGAGCAGCTTGTTAATCACTAATACTTGATTGCATGCTGACTACACAAGACCCGCTTATGTAGAAGCACATGTAACATTTCTAAATTGTTGATCCTAGATGGTCATGGTCTTATTCTTCAAAAACATTTGGGAGTGATTGGGAATTTATGGTTCTCCTCAAGTGCTGTAAATATTTTGATGAATTATGGGCTTGTGGATAGCTTCTTTACAATATTCGCAATGGGTTAGTTCCAGTTCAAGAATTTGCGTGGAAGGTGGCATTTAGGCTGTGCAGGACATCAGAGAAGGCCACGAAAAAAAAAAAACGGGCAATGCCAGGTTCATGCCTGAGCTTGTTAAATTTCTGAAGTCATTTAAAGTTCGGGAAACAGAAGCTGAGGCAATATTTATCCATAGCTTGGTATTGGTCCCTAAAAATCAAATGAGGTTTCATAGATAATGAACCACAAGAATTGATAAGTGACACCATGAAGTCATGAACCAAACCTTTTTTTTATATAAAATAAAATATAATAAAAAACACCCTAAAATACAGAGATGTTAAAAATCCTCGTTCATATGTTCGTTACCCAAAAAAAAAAGCCATCTATACACTCATAACATGTATAAGTTTATAATCTAGGAAGCACGGACATGTAACCGTACTGGGTACAACACAATGATACGAGCAATTTCTGAAAAATTATAACATATGACATGGCAGGTATGAAACTGCTTCCTAATTTATAATTGCAAAAGAACCATTATATAAATAAGGTTAGGAGGCTAACCTTTTTATTCCTTGCAATTCTGAGTCTCTTGATTTTACCAAATTGAGAAAAGAAACCTGAAATAACAACAGAAAAATGGACGACCCCATTAAAAAAAATTAAACAATTTATAAATGGGTTACCTTAAATTTTCATAATCTGAATAATTAGACTAAAAAAAAAAAAAAGACAGACCTTCCATTTCCTTCTCATAAAATCCATGGGGTATTCTACCAAGGTACAAAACTGTAGCCTTATCCTCAATTGGCTCAACTGGTTTTTGCTCTGGAATTTTTCGACCGGGTCCGCCTTCTAGTGGCTTTTTTTTTTTTTTAATTGAAATTTTTGATATGTCAATAAAAACAATAACCACAATGATAAGAAAATAAAAAATTAAAGTAAAAAAAAAAAAAAGAGTAAGGGAATACCAAGAAATCAGGAGCTTGATCTTTACGTAAAGAAAGTGAATGCTGATGTGAAGCCTTCTTCAGTCTCTTCTTCATCGTTTTCTTTGCCTTCACCCCCATCTTTCTCACCTACAAAACAAGGCCCCACTAACTATTTATCAGAGATTATTCATTATATTTTAGAATCGAGACTCGAAGCATAAAAAAAAGTAAGAGATTATCGATTGATATTGAAGTCGATTACCTCGAATAGATTGAAGCGGGTCTCTCGATTGTTGGCGACAGGTAGAGCTACTTTTGTTGCGCTTTGTATAGTCTCCCTCTCTCTGTCTCTCTATATTCGAATGAGTGAAAAGTGTTGTTATTAGGGTTTATGTTTATCAACTGGGGTTTTCTTCTTCTTTTTTTTGGGTGGGGAAATTGGGCTTGGGCTGAGTGTATGTATAGCTTTAGGAGTGGTCTTGAAGGACTAATAAGAAGAAAAGGCCCAAATTATAGGACCCATTATCGGATCCAGTTGATTGATTCAAACTGCAAACCAACACTTGGCCCAATTTTTTATGCCTCCAAAAGTGTCAATTTGGCTAAGAGACTTTAGTTTTTTGTACTATTATTTTTTAATTTAATGAAAGACTGAAACTAATTTTTTTTTTTTTTAATTTGCTAACTTTTAGCTTTTTGTTACACCCATTTAACATAAATTCTTTAAAAAAAAAACTATATATTAAACGGTATGCAAATAAGTTACCGAAAACTACGAGATACGGTGAACACTAGTCGTGTTTCTTAATACTCTCCATCAATCTACTAAAATCATTTGCTCTCTCTCTCTCTCTCTCTCTCTCTCTCTCTCTCTCTCTCTCTCTCTCTCTCTCTCTCTCTCTCTCTCTCTCTCTCTCTCTCTCTCAAGGTTAAGATATTTAATTCGATAAGCTTGGGTGGAAAGTAGGTAGTAGTAAAATTTAATGATGACATGGATAAAATAGTTTTTTGAATATTAAATTGCCTAGAAATTTGTGGTGTAAACACTATGTAATTTACAAGTGTTACACCATATGTAACTTGAACCTATTACATAACTTAATTGCTAGTTCAAATAGTTGGGTATATATAGTGGGATGTCTTGGTGGAATCCTTTTACATGTTGAGATGTCATGGTGAAATCCTTTTACAAAATATGGTACATATTTGTCTTGATGAAATGCTTTTGAGAAATGCATTATTGTTTGTCTTTATGTAAGTGGAACTAAGCACTATTATTGTCTTATTGTGTCGGCAGACACTGTTTAAGATTACTATTAATGATATTTTTCGATACCCAATTTTCACATGAGACTAGTGAGTTTTGATTGGTGTTGAAAATTGCAAAAGGATCTTGGAAAATCTTGGAAAAGCCTAATCATTTCATTTCATAAGACAAACTTACAAAAGAGAGTCACCATATGAGAAAACTACCAATTCACTCTAGCATCTCTCGGCAACTAATGGTATAAATTAACTCAACAGGGTAATCCTTTAACCAAATGCGCCAATTATCACCATGTTGAGCATGATTGAATCGAATGGACAAATTGGTTGGACCCTTATTGAGCATGATTGGATCAAATGTCCTTGAAAAAAAACCAGATATCAAGAGACCAAAGCTACTCCCATACTACGGTTTAATTGAACCATAATGATGATCATGGTAGAGTAATCTTCTAAAATCAATCACTGAGCACCAATATCTCGTGCAAACAACTGCAACCCTTCTTACATGGCCTTAGCTTTAATCTCTACCATAAAAAGTCCCTTGCAATCTTGATCATCACCATCTCGAATTATTGCTCCCATGCCAAACTCACCAGTTTCTTCAAAATGGGTATTTATTACTGCTGAGGTTTGGGTTTTAATTAGTGCTTAAGCTTTGCTTTTTTTTGTAAAAATACTTCCTTCCATCCATCAAAATGAATATTATATTTACGTTAGTATGTTTAATTCATCCATTAAAATGAATTTTATATTTACATTAGTATGTTTAATTCACCCATGCATTGATGCATCAACTTATGATTTTTTTTCCCCTTCTTTCCTTCTATTTGGATTGTGGGGTAACATTTTGCCTTTATTTTTTTTTTCAATGCTAAAATACTTTTTAAACTTTTTCAAATTTAGATGTGAGAGTTTAGAGTATGCATGTGAGTACATAAATAGCTTAGAGCATCTCCAATGGCTTCTTTAAAGCCAATTTTAGAGAGAACACACTCCAAAAATCCACTCCAATAGCTTCTCCATCTCCATTTTTTAGATTAGAATTACTACAGCTTCAAATGTTTTTTTTTCTATTATAATAATCAGCTATTGAATAAAAAAATGTTGGAAGATGTGTAGTTGTTAAAAATAAATAAAGAATGAATTAAAAAATAATATATAAATGAGATGGAGAAAATGATAGAGAACCTGTTGGAAAGTGTATTTGAAAAAGTAAGTAGATAAAAGTTAAATATCACTGTTTATTGTCTAAACAGCACTAAAATTTAGATAAGCTGCTAGAGATACTCTTAACACTTGTACCCTTGACTTTTTTTAACGATGGTTTCATACCCTTGACTATTGATTCCTTATAAGTTAAATGGATTCTACATTTATTAGTTTGCAATCCGTCTAATACACGAGGCCCTTTCTTTTAATAAAAATTAATTAAAATAAATATTGTTTATTAAGTTTTAAAGTGTTGGCAACAATATAATATAAAGATGTTGACATGTTTAACTTTAAATCACAAAATATTAAACATATATCAATGGAAAAAATAAGTGTTTGTGAGTTTCAGTTAACTTAATTAGTAATTCTTTGTCATCCAGCAAAAGATCTAGAGCTTACACCGCCTAAACTTAAAAAATCATTTGATGTTTTGACCTGATGATAACTAGTAATTATCATAAAATGAACATTATAAGTTGAAATTGAAATTAAATCATATCTATGAAAAAGAAAAAAAAATGCTTTCTTCAAATTTTTCAGTCTCAAGAAGGTTTTGATTTATAGTTCAAAATAGCATATATATTATATGTGATGAAAATAACATATATAATATGTGATGAATTTATTGTAGTAATATATATATATATATATATATATATATATATATTTTAGAAGAATATTGTAGTCAAAGTTAAATGTAACAATGTACAATACTATAATAATTTATGATTTTTTTTTCTTTCAAACCCATGAAGTATTCTTCTAATAAATATACTTGGACAAATCAGAACCCATTGTCAAAAAGATTCCAAAACCAAAGGAAGGGGCCGGCATAATGCAACTGAAGAAATATAATGAAAATAAGACAAGAAGAAATGTATAATAAAAGAATAAAAAATGAAAATGAAATAGCACTTCCACTCCTATTCATGTATAATGCATTGTTCAATTTAGCAAAAAAAAGAAAAAAGAAAGAAAGAAGATATAATGCTTTGTTCAAACTTCAAAGTAAATAGTTCTCAGTTCTCACGCGGATTCTTTCTAATAAGTTTAAAGTAATACAATTTCTCATGCTATATTCAGTAAATTTGCATTTTCCCAATCAATAAAACAATTCACCTTTTGTATAAAAATTTTAAAATTTTAAGGTATCCTAAAATTATATATATACCATGATTTATTATAGTATTGTCTGTAGATACATTTAATTTAATTCACAAACAAAAAATTAAACTTATAGTAATAAAATGCCTTTCTTGAAGCAAATTTTTCAATAAGAAGAAAAGGAGTGGTCTTGAAGGATTAATAAGAAGAAAAGGCCCAAACTATAGGACCTGTTATCGGATCCAGTTGATTGGTTCAAACTGCAAACCGACACTTGGCCCAATTTTTTATGCCTTAAAAAGTGTCAATTTGGCTAAAAGACTTTAGTTTTTTTGTATTATTATTTTTTTAATTTTAATAAAAGATTAAAACTATTTTTTTTTTTTGAATTTGCTAACTTTTTGAGCTTTTTGTCACGTACATTTAACACAAATGCTTAAAAAAAAACCATATATTAAACTGTACGAAAATAAGCTACCAAAAACTACGAGATATAGTGAATACTAGTCGTGTTTCTTAACACTCGTCATCAATCTACTAACATCATTTACTCTCCATCAATCTACTAACATCATTTACTCTCTCTCTCTCTCTCTCTCTCTCTCTCTCTCTCTCTCTCTCTCTCTCTCTCTCTCTCTCTCTCTCTCTCTCTGTGTTGAGATAATTAATTAGGTAAGCTTGGGTCAAAAGTAATTAGTAGTAAAATTTAATGATGACATGGATAAAATAGTTTTTTGAATATTAAATTGCTTAGAAATTTGTGATGTAAATACTATGTTATTTACAAGTGTTACTCTATATGTAACTTGAGCCTATTACATAGCTTAATAGCTAGTTCAAACAGTTGGGTATATATAATGAGATGTCCTAGTAGAATCCTTTTGCATGTTGAGATGTCATGGTGGAATCTTTTTACAAGAAGTAGTACATATTTGATTTGATGAAATGCTTTAGCAGAATGCATTATTGTTTGTCTTTATGTAATTGAAACTAAGCACCATTATTGTCTTGTTGTGTCGGCAGATACTGTTTAAAATTACTATTAATGATATTTTGGGATTCTCAATTTTCACCGGAGACTGGTGAGTTTTGATCGAGGTTGAAAATTGCAAAAGGATCTTGGGAAATCTTGGAAAAGTCTAATCATTTCATTTCATAAGACAAACTTATGAAACAAAGTCATCATATGAGAAAGCTACCAATTCACTCTAGCATCTCTCGGTAGCTAATGGTATAAATTAACTCAACAGGGTAATCTTTTAACCAAATGCGCCAATTATCACCGTGTTGAGCATGATTGAATCGAATGGACAAATTGGTTGGCTCCTCAGATATCTACTGTATATCAGATATCAAATGACCAAAGCTACTCCCATACTACAGTTTAACTGAACCATAATGATGATCACGGTAGAATAATCTTCTAAAATCAATCACTGAGCACCAATATCTCATGCAAACACCTGCAGCCCTTCTTCCATGGCCTTTAGCTTTAATCTCTACCATAAAAAGTCCCTTGCAATCTTGATCATCACCATCTCAAATTATCGATCCCATGCCAGACTCACCAGTTTCTTCAAAATGGGTATTTATTATTGCTCGAGTTTGGGTTTTGATTAGTGCTTGAGCTTTGCTTTTTCTAGTAATAATACTTCCATCCATCAATATGAATATTATATTTACATTAGTATGTTTTATTCATCCATCAAAATGAATATTATATTTACTTTTTTTTTTTTTTTGATAATATGAATATTATATTTACATTAGTATGTTTAATTCACCAATGCATTGATGCATCAACTTATGATTTTTTTTCCCCTGCTTTCCTTTTATTTGGATTGTGGGGTAACTTTTTGCCTCTATTTTTTTTTTCAATTCTAAAATACTTTTTAAACTTTTTCAAGTTTAGATGTGAGAGGGTTTTTTTTTTTTTTTTTTTTGAGAATCTGGACCTGAAGGCCAAGTAGATGTGATAGTTTAGAGTATGCATGTGAGTACATAAATAGCTTAACAGACAACTTGTACCCTTGACTTTTTAATTTTTTTTAATGATGATTTTGTACCCTTGACTATTGATTCCTTATAAGTTAAATGGATTCTACATTTATTAGTTTGCAATCCACCTAGGTTTCTCTGTCTAGGTCAGATGCTCTCTATCTGCCCTGCGAGTGTAGAATGGTTGTCCCTTCTTTGAAGGTGGCTTTCGTTCCTCACGGTGACAAGTGCACCTAGAGGCTTGTGGGTTTTTTTCTGGGTTCCTGGGAAACAGTCACGACCTTATACCCTCCTTATATATTTCAACTCCCTCTATCTCCCCCCCCTCCCCCTCGGTCCGATCCCCCCTGTTTCTCGGAACTTCCCCTTTTCTTCAGGCCTCCATAGGGTGGCCGATGGACGACCTTACTAAAACCTGGAATAGACTAAATCTGTCAGAATGCGAAGGTTCTAAAGTTAGATTATCGGAAAAACAAGCCGAATCAGAATGGGTACTGGCCGCCAAACTTATGACACGACGTGCTATTAACCTTGATGCAATAGCTAGGACCTTTTCTCCCATATGGAGAGCATCAAAGGGATTCAAAGTCAGAAAGGAGGGAGATCATATTGTTCTCTTTACGTTTGGGGATAAAGCTGAAATGATGAAAGTTCTTGAAGGGGAACCTTGGAGCTTTGATAAGTATATAATGGTAATGCAAATGTACGACGGAGCGAAGGAGGTGAATGAGCTGTGTTTTGATCTTGCTCCATTTTGGGTCCAAGTTCACGACCTCCCACTCAGGTTCAGAAATCGTGGGGTCGCCGAGCAGCTTTGCGAAGCCATAGGAGAGGTGACCCACGAAGAGATGGATCCAAGCAGAGAAGGTGATAGGTTTATTCGGGTCAGGGTCACGCTCAACGTTTCCAAACCACTATGTAGAGGAAGAGTGATTACTTTAGATGATGGGAAAGACTTGTGGATCCCATTCAAATATGAACGGCTCCCAAACCTTTGCTACTGGTGCGGGAGCCTTGGCCATGATGATAAGAGCTGTGAGTTGTGGTTTGATAGTAAAGGAAGTCTTACAGTAGAAAACCAACAATACGGTCCGTGGATCAGAGCTCCAACTTATGCAACGTCTAGGAGTAAGGTTGTTTCGGTCCCGGGTTACTACGAGACCAGGAAAAAAGGCTCCCCTCCTTTAAACCCAGTCCGGAGCAATAATTCTCCAGTGGTGGTGCTCCGCCCCGACAGCCCATCTCCGGAGGTTATTTGGCCCGAATCTCAAGATAGACCCTCAAGTCCAAAGGATACGGGTGCCCCGGGGTTTCAGCCGACGACTACGGCTTTTCCAGAGATGCAACAGGCTGGGATGTCAGAAGGTGGTAACGTGTACGCCAAGACTGGGACTTGGGAATCCGGAACAGAGCATACAGACAACTTCGAAGAAACTTTAGTTTCGTTGGATAAGGAGATTGCTAAGTTTGACCCAGCTACCACTGAGTGTGTGAAGAACTTAGACCAATTGGGCCCTCCCAACCCCGGCCCAAAATTATACTCTAGCAATCCTAATCCAATAAGCCCCCTTGCCAATATTACCAACTTAAGCCCACCCCTGGAAGTCCAGACAGTTTCAGGCCCTCCGAAGTGGACTCGGTATAAAAGACAATTGGGATTAGTTGAGGAACCTGAAGGTCTAAGCACGGCGCTGGGAAAAAGAATTGCTATCCTCCCTCCTAGCGAGTCCAAGCCACCTAAACGCAGAGTCTCTAATGGCTCTGTACAGAAAGAAAACTCAACTCCATCGGCGGAGGCTGGAATCCAGCTCCGCCGCGACCAATGAGTTGCATATGTTGGAATGTGCGGGGGCTTGGGAACCTCCATACGATTCGTGAGCTTGAAAAATTGGTGCGAGCACAAGATCCAGCTGTCCTGTTCCTAGCCGAAACTTGGGCAGATGAAGCTAGGCTAGAAAAATTATGTGATGATTTGAAGTTTGATGAGAAATGGGTAGTACCCAGAATCACTAGAGCTGGAGGCTTGGCTCTTTTTTGGAAAAATTCGGTTAGTCTTAGGGTGGTTGGTTCTTCCCCTAACTTCATAGATGCAATTGTTAATGCTGGCCAGGTGGACTCTTGGAGATTTACTGGCGTCTATGGTTTCCCGGAAGCTGTGCGGAAAGCGGAAACTTGGCAAATGTTACGTGGGCTCAACGGTAAGTTCGGTCTTCCTTGGGTCTGTGCAGGAGACTTTAATGAGATTCTTAGAGGCCATGAGAAGTTAGGTGGGCCGCCTAAAAGAGAGGCTGATATGGTTGCTTTTAGGGACTTGGTGGATGAGCTTGGTTTGGTTGATCTTGGGTTCTCCGGAAGGAAATTCACCTGGAGGGGAAAAAGGGGTGAAGCCCTTATTTTGGAAAGGCTGGACCGTGCACTAGCCACTTCTCCGTGGATTGATATCTTCCCTGCTTCCCAGGTGCAGCACCTATACTCCAATGCATCTGACCACAACCCGATTCTCATCAACCCCGGAGGTATCACACACAATAAAAACAAACCTTTTCGCTTCGAAAGCATGTGGATGAAAGAAGCTGGATGCCGGACAACGATTGTTGAGTCCTGGGGTGACACGTCTGTTGAGAGTAGCATGGCTCTGGCCGCTTCAAAAATCAAACGTTGTGGTGATAGGTTAATTGAGTGGAGCCGGACCTCCTTTGGGTGTATTAACAAACAGATTTCAGAGGTATCAAACAAGCTGGTATTAGCCGAAATGGCTGCGGCTAGGGGGGCCTCTTGTGACTTGATTAGCACCTTGAAACTGGAACTTAATGCTCTACTCGACAAGGAGAGTATGATGTGGTTTCAAAGGGCTAGGGCCCTCTCTTTGCAGTCGGGTGATAGCAACACTCGCTACTTCCACAACAGGGCCTCGCAAAGATACAAGAGAAACCGGATTATTGGGTTGAGGAATGCTCAAAACTCCTGGTGCACAGCAGACCCGCAAATTCAGGAAATTGCTACTTCCTTTTTTCATGCACTTTTCACAACTTGCAACCCAGATGAAAACCATCCTATTTTTGAGGAAATACAACCTGTGGTAACTGAGGAGATGAACAACGTTCTAACTCGCAGATTCACAAAAGATGAGGTGGAAGAAGCTCTTAAGTCAATGAAACCCCTCTCGGCCCCGGGTCCGGACAGTATGCCCCCTACATTCTTCCAATCTTATTGGTCAGTGCTTGGTATGGATATATCTTCTGCTGTGTTAAACTGTCTTAATACTTGCTCCATGCCTGATGATATTAACCATACATTTATAACCCTCATTCCGAAAGTTAAGAGCCCAGAAAAAATCACTGAATACAGACCCATTAGCCTCTGCAATGTTATATACAAACTAGTGTCCAAGGTTTTAGCTAATAGGCTTCATGGACTACTCCCTTCTATTATCTCTGAAAATCAAAGTGCTTTTCAAGCCGGTAAGCTCATTACTGATAATATTTTGTTGGCCTATGAAACTTTGCATTATATGAAACACCAACCTGGAAAATCGGGTTTCATGGCAATGAAACTAGACATGAGCAAAGCATACGATAGGGTGGAATGGTCTTTCCTAAAGCGGCTTATGTTAAAGATGGGTTTCCATGACAAATGGGTTGACTTAATGATGATGTGCATTTCTACGGTGTCCTATTCTCTCCTAATCAATGGTGAGCCTTCTGGTAAAATTTTTCCCTCCAGAGGCATTAGACAGGGGGACCCTATCTCCCCCTATCTATTCCTCCTCTGCTCCGAAGGGCCGCATTCGCTGCTAGTTAAGGCAGCCAGTGATGGGCATATTAGGGGCATCTCAATAAGTCGAAATGGGCCTAGGCTTACGCACTTATTCTTTGCAGACGATAGCCTCCTTTTCTGCAGGGCTACTCTCCAAGAATGCAACCACATCCAAACCATTCTCTCGAATTATGAGGCGGCATCAGGCCAGAAGATTAACAAGGACAAAACGTCCCTCTTTTTTAGCAAAGCAACCCATCCGGGGACTTAGGAAGCCATCATTAATAAACTTGGTGTTCCGGAGATTAGACAATACGAGAAATACCTGGGCCTTCCTTCCTTTGTAGGGAGAGGGAAGAAGGCAAGTTTCTCCTTCATCAAAGAGAGGGTGTGGTCTAAGTTAATGGGCTGGAAGGAAAAACTCCTCTCCCAAGCTGGTAGAGAAGTTCTCATTAAGGCAGTTATCCAGGCTCTCCCAGCTTTCGCGATGAGTTGCTTTAAACTACCTGCCACTCTATGCCACGACATTGAGGTTTTGATCAGAAAATTCTGGTGGGGCCAAAGAGGTACTCCGAGGAAAGTTCACTGGGTGAAGTGGAACACACTGTGCCGTTCCAAATCTGAGGGTGGTATGGGTTTTTGGGAGTTGCAAAAGTTCAATGATGCTTTACTGGCTAAGCAAGTTTGGAGGTTGGCTTCCAATCACGACTCCCTTTTTTGTCGCGTCTTCAAGGCCAAGTTCTTCCCTCATGGCTCTATTTTTGATGCTGAAGAGGGCATGGGGTCGTATGCGTGGAAAAGTATCTTAAAAGGTAGGGACATCATTTTTCGGGGCATGAAATGGCGGGTTGGTGATGGTCACTCTATCAGCATCTTCAGGGACCATTGGCTGACTGGTGAGAGCACTGGGTTGGTGTCTTCTCCCCTATTTGTTCTTGATCCGAATATGCGGGTAGATGAATTAATTGATCATGAACTTCACTGCTGGAAGGACGAGACCATTGATGCTAATTTCACTCCAGGGGTTGCTGGTTTGATTAAAGCCATCCCTTTGAGTTTATGCGATACTCCTGACTGGCTGTTTTGGCCTTGGAATTGAAATGGAACCTACTCGGTCAAATCCGGGTATAAGCTGCTGCGGGAAACGGAGGAGGTGGATGATCGTAGTGATCCCACTGCCTTTAATAATTCTGAGCTGTGGAAGAAAATCTGGTGCCTCCATGTCCCAAACAGAATTCGCAACCTCCTCTGGCGGGCCTGCATTGACTCTCTCCCCACTCGGGTTAATCTCTGTCGCCGAAAGCTCCTCCAAGACAATACTTGTCCTAATTGCAACCTGGCACCCGAATCTATTACTCATGCTCTCTGGTCCTGCCCGAAGCTTGTGGAGGTGTGGCGCCCTCATTTTGCTAGGCTTGTGGAGACAACCGCTTCTCTCTCGGCCTTTTCTGAGGTTGTGCACTTCGCGCTCCAGGACCACAGCAGTGTAGAGATGTTTGCCAACTCTGTATCCCTTATTTGGATGAATAGAAACAGGGTTGCTTTTGGTTCTGCTAGTCCGGGCCTTAGGATTATCCCAGCACAGGCCAGAGCACTAGTGTATGAGTTCCAACAGCTTCGTCCTGTCCATGCTAAAATCTCAAGAACAGCCCAAGCAGTCCGTTGGAAACCCCCTCCTACAGGTTCGGTTAAGATTAACTTCGACGGGGCTATTTTCTCAGCACAATCCTCAGCAGGTCTCGGCATTGTCATTCGGGACCATGCTGGTTTGGTTTTGGCTGCCCTGTCACAAAAAATTCCCCTGCCCACCTCGGTGGAGACAGTGGAAGTGATAGCAGCAAGAAGGGCTCTCGTCTTTGCTAGTGAGCTGGGGTTTGGCAAAGTCCAGATTGAAGGTGATTCTGAAGTGGTTATTAACGCCATCAATGAGAAATCTCTCCTCTCCTCTGACCTTGGGCACCTCCTGCGAGACATCCACGCTCTATCCCGTAATTTTAGTTGTATTTCTTTTTTGCATGTTAAGCGCTTGGGCAATGGTGTTGCACACCGCTTGGCCCGTAGATCAATCTGTAATCCTCTAGTGGTCTGGATGGAAGAAGTTCCTCCGGATGTTGTTGATGTTTACACCTCTGATCTTAGCAATATTAATGTTTAATTTGGGCCTCTCTGTAGGCCGGTTTCTCAAAAAAAAGTTTGCAATCCACCTAATACACGAGGCCTTTTCTTTTAATAAAAATTAATTAAAATAAACATTGTTTATCAAGTTTTAAATTATTGGCAACAATATAATATAAAGATTTTGACACGATTAACTTTAAATCACAAAATGTTAAACATATATCAATGGAGAAAATAAGTGTTTGTGAGTTTTAGTTAACTTAATTAGTAATTTCTTGTTATCGAGCAAAAGATCTAAAGATTACACTGCCTACACTTAAAAAATCATTTGATATTTTGATTTGATGATAAATAATAAATATCTTAAAATGAACGTTATAGGTTGGAATTGAAATTAAATCGTATCTACGAAAAAGAAAGAAAGAAAAAAAATGCTTTCTTCAAATTTTTCAGTCCCAAGAAGGTTTTGATTTATAGTTCAAAATAGCATATGTGTGTGTGTGTATATATATATATATATATATATATATGTGATGAAAATAACATATATATATATATATATATAATTTTGAGAAAAATATTGTAGTCAAAGTTAAATGTAACAATGTACAATACTATAATAATTTATGATTTTTTTTTCCTTTTAAATCCATGAATTATTCTTCTAATAAATATACTTGGACAAATCAGTACCCATTGTCGAAAAGATTACAAAACCAAAGGAAGGGGCCGGCATAATGCAACTGAAAAAATTATAATGAAAATAAGACAAGAAATGTATAATAAAAGAATAAAAACTGAAAATGAAATAGCATTTCCACTCCTATTCATTCAAGTATAATGGTTTGTTCAATTTAGCAAAAAAAAAAAAAGGTATAACGATTTGTTCAAACTTTAAAGTAAATAGTTCTCAGTTCTCACGCGAATTCTTTTAAATAAGTTCAAAGTAATACAATTTCTCATGCTATATTCAGTAAATATGCATTTTCCCAATCAATAAAACAATTCACCTTTTGCATAAAAATTTTAAAATTTTAAGGTATCCTAAAATTATATATATACCATGCTTTATTATAGTATTGTTTGTAGATACATTTAATTTAATTCACAAACAAAAAACTAAACTTATAATAATAAAATGCCTTTCTTGAAGCAAATTTTTCATAGCTTCATGAAAGATTTAGATTCATAGTTCAATATAACACACGTTATACGTGATGAATTCATGATAGTCTACAATCCTATGTAATCAACATCAATGTAGTTTTCCTGCCAAAGAAAAAACACTCATAATGCCGCAACAAATATTCTTAAAAAGCACATCCACTTATTCAAAAAATAATTTAATTACTGTAAAAAAGGAGGTTACAAACTTCCACTAATTATTCAAAATTAAATATTTAAAATTAAAAAACAAAATTTATTCAACAATAAAATAGTACAAACTTCTAGTAATTATTCAACAATTTAAATTCAAATAATTTTATCCCTTGTTAGTGACCTTCGTACTTCAGCTTTTAAAAATCCTATCGGTCCAATGTGTCAACCATAGCTTTGAACAAAACTTTTTATCTCATAATTTCTTCATCTAATAAACATATCTGGAAAAATCAGAACCCAGTGTTAAAAAAAAATCCAAAAACCCAGTAAGAGCTTTCATAATGCAGGAGAAACAATGAAAATAAAAACTAGAATAAACAAAAACAATGAAAATGGAGTAGCTCACCTAACATCAATGTTGGAATTTTGGCATCCAAGTCTTCCACCAATCTTGTTCAATCTTGTTCAACATACACCAGTAACTACAAAAGCATCACAGAGGTAAAGAACACATTTCATCATGGCCATGATTGTGTCATAGGGATCATAGTGATAGAATTACACCCATAGAGCATGATCCTAGCAATGAGCAGACCAGCAAATCATGCACCGTGATTACAGCTGTAATAAAAAAATGCTCCTCCATGATTCTAGAATTATTAAATAGAGGCGCATATCACTCTATCTATTCTAGGAAAGCTAAGATTGTGATATTCCATATTTGCTGTAATATTTACTTGATTGTAGCCATCTTGTACAAGTCCATAAAATGGATCAAAAACATTCTGTAATTTATTGTATATAAGATATAGAAGTCTTCTCTCTATCTCAACCCCGTGAGATAGAATTTCTCAAACTTCTTTATGGTATCAGAGCTAACAGAAAGATTATGGGTGTCAATATTCGACCCAACCCGCGAACACGACACGAACCCGATACGAGTTTTTTCGGGTTAGGGTTAGGCTTTAATGGGTTCAGGTCATAAACGGGTTGACCCGAAAGCAACACGATAAACAAGTCAACCCACATAACCTGGCAATAGCCACGTTTAATACGCCAATTTATTTGTATCAACCCGAAATGACCCACTTAACACAATCCGTTTAACTCGTATAACAAATAAATATTTGTTTTATTTTAGATTTGTCAAATACCTTTTTATATCCAACATATATTTTAAATTTAAAAAGAAAAGTGAGTAATTGCAAAAATTTACAAGGGATATAATTGAAAATTGAAACTTTACAGACCCTAGAACTACTAATACTTTTTTATTTTTTTTTGCATAGAACTTGCACAAATGAAATTGGATGAGCTTGTGGAAGATGTTATGAATTTGGACATCAACAAAGAATTTATGGATGATAATTGTGGTCAAAGTTAGGATTAATCTACTGTTTGCTCAAATTCTTTTAATATTGATACTTAGCATTTGGCGAGTTCCAAGGATATTATATTTTTGTTGAACTATGTTATTTTATTTTTGTTAAACTTTGTTATTTTGAATTTGGGTTGAAGTGTATACACTTCTTTTGGAGTGTAAAAAATTTATTTCTAAATGAATGTTGAACTATATTATTTTGAATGTGGGTTGAAAACTTGAAGTAAATGCATTGGTTTTTTTGGATGAAAAAAAAAATATTTTTAGATGGATGTTATATTTAATATTATGTAGGTTGAAATGGTTTGTGTTACATTTATGTCAATCCAACACAACTCGTTTATTAAGCATGTCAAATGGGTTGGGTTGGGTTGGGTTAGGTCAACCCGCCTTATTAACAGGTCGGATTAGAGTTAAAGGATCATGACACAATTATTAAATGGGCCGGGTTAGGATTGAGCCATTTAGTCGAATACCCCTACCTCAACACGACACGAACCCGACACACTAACCCGAATTGACACCACTAGGAAGATAGAGAGAACTTGCCTTCTTTGTTTATCTTTTCTCACATTTTTTTTTTTCAATATGTCAAACACTATCACCCAAACTGATAATTACCCTTACCCTGTGACACAAAATATTGCCAATTTTGTGTCACTCCGCGTCACTTCCACCAATTTCCTTCTATGGAAGACACAAATGCTTAACATCGTGGAGAGCTATGACCTTCAAGGATTTATCGATGGTGATACTACATCACCACCTCAGTTCATCACTGTTGATGAAATTGAACCCCAACAAAATCCTGCGTTTTTGAAGTGGCGTAGATTTGATCGACTTGTCAAGGGATGGCTTATTGCCACTCTCTCAGAAGAAGTCCTTGGTATTGTCGTTGGTCTCAGCACTGCAATTGAGGTTTGGAATGCGTTGGTCTCAGCACTGCAATTTTGTGTCACTCCGTCTCACTTCCACCAATCTCCTTCTATGGAAGACACAAATGCTTAACATCGTGGAGAGCTATGACCTTCAAGGATTTATCGATGGTGATACTACATCACCACCTCAGTTCATCACTGTTGATGAAATTGAACCCCAACAAAATCCTGCGTTTTTGAAATGGCGTAGATCTGATCGACTTGTCAAGGGATGGCTTACTGCCACTCTCTCAGAAGAAGTCCTTGGTATTGTCGTTGGTCTTTGCACTGCAATTGAGGTTTGGAATGCATTGGTTCATGCCTTTGCCCGTCTTTCGCTCAATAGAAGCCTTGCACTCAAGCGGAGGCTCACTTCCATTACTCGAGGAACTGACACCTTGAGTGTGTTCTTAAGAAAATTCAAAACTATATGTGATGAACTTGCTGCCATAGGTAAACCTATACCTGATCACAAGAAGTCATGGTGGCTTCTTAATGGACTCAGCAAAGAATATGAGGTTTTCACAGCAACTATGCTTCGACGTCCCATTCCTCCATATGCTGAGATTGTGACTCATCTCGAAAGTTATGCAGACAGATACAAGCTTGACACTCTAGCAACCTCTTCCATTGTGTTTTATGGTCAAAAGCAAAACAAGAACAAGAAAAATCAAGGGCAGCAAGTATCATTCAGTTCCAAAGGATGAGGATTCATTCAAGGCAACCAATCTGAATTCAAGCCTTTCAACTCTCAATCTCGAGGACAGTCAAGCAATCAAAACTCAAACAATAAAAACAAAGATGAAGTTGTTGTTTGTCAGATATGCAATAAAAGAAATCACACTGCCATCAAGTGTTTTAATAGATTTAATCACTCATTCACTGCTGACAATCTACCTCAAAGTTTTGCAGCAATGAAATTAAGCGATATTCAAGACTCTGCTTGGCGTTCTGACACTGGTGCCACAGACCACATGACTGGAAATGCAGGTAATCTTCATTCCTTAACTCCTTATACTAGGAATGATGGTGTAATGGTTGGAAATGGTGATATTTTGCCAATTACACACATTGGCAAAGCCATTGTAGGATCAGGTGATTCCTCCATTCCACTTAATGATGTTTTACTTGTACCAGACATCAAGAAAGATCTCCTTTCTATTAGTAAGTTAACTTCTGATTATCATCTCAAATTTGAGTTTGATGGCCCTGGTTTTGTGATAAAGGACAGGATCACTCAGAGGATAATGGCGAGGGGAAGGAAACAGAAGGGACTATGTATTTTTGATGGAGGACCACCTAACAGAATGTTAGATAAAGATCCAACAACTCTCTTCTCAAACAAATTTCGCCAAGTCAATAAACAATGTTGCCATCAAAGCTTAGGACATCCTCATAAAAAAATTATAGATTATCTCCATTCTCAGAAATTTATCACTTCTTCTCAATCTGAACTGCCTGATGTTTGTACCAGTTGTCAAATGGGAAAATCTTGTAGATTGCCTTTTCTACAAAGTGATAATAATATAAGTATCCCTTTCTATAAAGTTCATTGTGATTTATGGGGGCCAGCTCCAATTGTTACCAGAGAAAAATTTCGGTTTTATGCCATTTTTGTTGATGAATTCACAAATTTTACATGGCTCTTTCCTCTTAGACATAAATCTGATCTATTTGACCCATTTGTCCAATTTCATAATTTTGTTTCTTGTTAGTTTGATGCCAAAAAACGCATATTTCAAAGTGATGAAGGAGGGGAATTTGCAGCCAAAGGATTCACTGATTTTTTACAGCTAAGAGTATCCATCATCAATCTGCATGCCCTAAGACTCTAGAACAAAATGGCAAGGCTGAAAGAAAGCATCGAAGCATCACAGAACTTGGGTTAACCATGATGTTCCATGCCAAAATTCCACCAAGGTTCTGGCTGGAATGCTTCTCCACAGCAGTTTTTCTGCTCAACAGATTGCCCTCTCCTACTTTAGGGATGGACTCACCCTTCTATCGTCTCTATGGTAAACATCCAGACTATGGCACATTTCGAATCTTGGGAAGTAGGTGCTTTCCTTATCTTGGGGACTATAGACAACACAAATTGGAGCCAAAATCACTGCCTTGTGTGTTTCTTGGTTATAGCAGCAAACACAAGGGATACAGGTGCCTTTATCCTCCAACAGGTCGCATTTACATCTCACGACATGTGGTTTTTGATGAGTCCATTCTACCATACTCACAACCCACATGCCTTTATGGCCATGAACCAGTTGAAGGGGAGCTTTGCACCTTCTTTGAATGGGAGAACTTTGTAGCTGATAGCACCATTCCTACATCATCAAATCCTTCTCCACCATTGACAGCATTTGCTCCACCACCATCTCCAACTGATTCTCAACTCTCTTTGCCTCAACCACCACCTGCTAGCCCACAGTTAGACCCAGCAGTAAGAGCACTATTTGAAAATGATTCACCCATCTCAGAACAACTAGCTACTGTCAGACCTCAACCAATTCAGCATACTATGCTTACTAGATCCAAGGTTCGCATACGTAAGCCAAATCCAAAATATGCAAATTTTCATGTTGTCCATGAGATTCCGGCAGTCCTAAAATCAATCATTGCAGCCAAAAAACACCTTGGCTGGTCTGCAGCAATAGATGAGGAGTTGGCTGCCCTTTTTGCCAATCAAACTTGGACCCTCGTTCCCCATAGACTAGAAATGAATGTGGTGGGATGCAAATGGGTTTACAAAGCCAAGCTACAGCCTAATGGTTCCCTTGAACACCTCAAAGCACGTTTAGTGGCAAAAGATGTTAATCAAGTCGATGGAGTGGATTTTTCTGAGACTTTTTCACCTATAATCAAGCGAGCCAACATTAGAGTTGTCCTCACAATTGCAGTTGTTAAACACTGGGAACTTCGACAACTTGATGTCAAAAATGCATTTTTGCATGGCCACCTTAGTGCACCTGTCTACGTGCAACAACCACCTGGATATGTGGATCCTACTTGCCCAACACATGTTTGTTAGCTAACTCGAGCTCTCTATGGTCTCAAACAAGCTCCTAGAGCTTGGTTTGATCGACTTAGTGACTTCCACCTCCATCTTGGGTTTTATTGCAGTATCACTGACCCCAATTTGTTTATCTGCCATTCTTCAGGGGTATTCTTATACTGCTTCTGTATGTAGATGACATGTTAGTTACCAGTGACAACCCAATTGTATTAATTGGCTCATAAATCAATTGGCTCAACAGTTTTCAATTAAAGATCTTGGCTTCCTTCACCATTTTCTCGGCATTGAAGTTCATAAGGTTGGACATAGTCTTTTTTTGTCCCAGCATCACATGCGTTGGATCTTTTAGCTCGAGCTGACATGAGTGCTTGCAAACCTATTTCCACACCCATGCCTTGCAAAGGTAGACATCTCTCACATAACTCTGAGCTATTTTCTGATCCTAGCAAATTTCGAAGTCTTGTAGGTGGACTCCAATACCTTACTTTTACAAGACCAAACATTGCTTATAGTGTCAACCATGTCTACCAATTTATGCAATCTTCAACAGTGGCACACTTTCAACTTGTCAAAGGGCTCTTGCGGTATGTTCAAGGAACAGCTCACTTTGGGATGAAAATTCTAGCTGAGAGCACTCTAGACCTTTATGGGTTCTCCGATGCAAATTGGGCTGGATGTCCAACCACTTGAAGATCCACTACAGGCTTTTGCACTTTTCTTGGCAGCAATTGCATATCATGGAGTGCAAAGAAGCAGGCCACTGTGGCTCGATCTAGTGCTGAGGCTGAGTATAGGCCTATGGCCTCTACTGCAGTTGAAATTACTTGGCTCTCATTCCTTCTACGTGACCTAGGCATTCCACAACCTCAAGTGCCTATTCTGCATTGTGATAATCTAAGTGCTCTGTATATGTATGTCAATCCAATTCTCCATGCCAGAACAAAACACATCGAATTGGATTACCACTATATTAGAGAACGTGTGGCGCTTGGAGCATTGCTAACTCGGCTTGTTTCATCTTCAAATCAGCTTGTTGATATATTTACCAAGCCTTTGTCAAAAGTTCAATTTCAATCATTGCGTGTCAAACTTGGCCTTTGTCCTCATCCACGGCCATGTTTGAGGGGGAGTGATAGAATTACACCTATAGAGCATGATCCTAGCAATGAGCAGACCAACAAATCATGCACTGTGATTACAGCTGTAGTAAAAAAGGCTCCTCCATGATTCTAGCATTATTAAATAGAGGCGCATATCACTCTATTTATTCTAGGAAAGCTAAGATTGTGATATTCCATATTTGCTGTAATATTTACTTGATTGTGGCCATCCTGTACAAGTCCATAAAATGAACCAGAAACATTCTGTAATTTATTGTATATAAGATATAGAAGTCTTCTCTCTATCTCAACCCTGTGAGATAGAATTTCTCAAACTTCTTTTACATAGGGATGATCAATATTTTGGGAGACTGTTAAGATGGGAATAAGGAGAAAAACATCCCAAGTAAGAAACAAATATTTTTACCTAACTGACACAAACATTAGGATTCTGAACACTGCCATTGGGCTCCACTTTAAACATAAAATTTAGTTTTGAAAAATATAAGACCAGGACTCAGAAGACTAGATCTCTTTGGTAAATATTCTTTAGTACATAACCACATCCATTGAACTTAACCATCTGTCCTACTGGCTCATGTTGAAATCAGATCAAACGACCATACAAGAGAGCCCTAGCTCCATTCAGATGTCACGAGACATTGAGTGAGAAGGTCTTGTATCTCTTTCGAACTAAAATATAAAAATTATATATAATACTTAAGAGACAAATGCTTTATTGAAGCCAGCTGATTAATCAAACCTCTTTTGTTACTTTCAAGAAAAGGAATATAAATTTATGACAAGCTCTTTATAAGGAAAATTAATTAATTTGATGATCTATGATCAGAATACCATTTGAATGTGGGTAGGGCTGTAACTGAACCAAGTCGTTCATAAACAGTTTGGGCTTAGTGCGATAAACAACTTGTTCATGTTTGTTTGTTTATAAACAAGCCAAACTTGAATCTTAGTTTTAGACTTGTTTAATAATGAGTCATCCTAAGAAGAAAAAAAAATTTGTTCATGAATCGATTCATGAACAATAAGGCTCTATATAAAAAAAGGCTGAGCCTAAGCTCATTTATGGACTTGGTAATAAACTTTGTATGAGCGTTAAATATAAACTCATGAATGTAGGTTTGTGTTGGGGAGATAACACTTTGGGCAATGGGCAGCCTCCAATTGCGTAATTAATATATATGGAGACCCTATTTAACCCAAAAGCTTAAGTTTATGTGTTTGAGCACAACTATGTTATATTAACCACTCCCTCTTGTCATTTTTATTCAATGTAGAACTTCACTCACACGTGTATACTTGGTTTGAGCTCAAGCTAAGCTTAAACATTTTACTTTTGTTCTCAAACCAATCTCAAACACTCAATACTCAAAAAAGCTTGGTTAGTTTACAGCCCTAACTGTGTGCTGGCTAATGCAATTGAAAGATACAAGATATCTCTTACACGAGCACATCTAAATCTATTTTACCATAAGAGCTTCTAACTAAGACAGACACACCCAAATGATTAAGGAAAGAAGAATTCCTGCTAGTTTGAGAGAATTAAAAGGATGGCATGCATCTACAAACATATATTCTTACCGGTGTTCAACCTCTGTAGGTAAATTATGGAGTGTGTGTATGAACTCATTGAGGCCTGCAATTTATTATCATTTGCTGCAAAAGTTTCATAATATACGAGAATGAAGGGCGTTTCCAGGGCTCACTGCAGTATAACCCAGCAGTTCATTAGAATAGAGAGAGAGAGAGAGAGATGCAAAATCACATGATTGCCTTGTGCTGGCTAGGGTTTGAGAGACATGAATTCCACTCCATTTTTTAGAGAAAACTAGTGCATGAAATTGCTGACATCTTTTTGATAAGAAACGACATGAAATCATTGATCTAATGATTGTTATTATCCACTTACCTAGCCCAGCATGCCTCAATCAAGGCAGCCACTTCATGATTTACAGTATTTGGAATATCAAGCCTTTCACCCTTAAAACCAACAGCTGCGACAACCTGCAACAATGATGAATCATATTTGTCAAGCTACACCTCAACAATATAGTATCCACAATTCCACATACAAGGAACTGCACCTCATAGCAACATAAGAAATCAATAAACTCTGAGATTGAGTTGCAAATTTAGTGTTCAAAATTTAAGAAAGATTAAGCTAAGCAATAAAAGTAATTGATTTTCTAGCATCATTTTGAGAAAGTGAATCTACCAATAACAGTTCATCCATGAAGACCTCAGGTGGACTAACTTAGAATTAACGGAACATAACTGAAGCGTTAAAACTGATGACTTTAAGGAAATATTATTAGATTCTACCTTCTATTGGAGACCTTAAAATAGGAATTCATTGCATAAGGATAGTATCCATTTTCTATATTTTCTTTTCCAGGTCCCTTCAGTCTTTCTTCAAGTTGTAAAGGAAACTTAAGGAAGCAGATCATCAATTTTCCATCACAAATGTCAACTTGTCCTACCATTTATTTCAAGCCATCATGTCTTGAAATAATAAATATAGCACATCATATCAATCACTTCAGTTGCAGCCAGCTCACAACTAATTTTAGTTACTGAGTCCATTTGTTGTCCCCTACCATTCATTTAAATTCAGACATTTTTTTGAAGAACTATTCCTAGCATACCATATTTAGCACTCAGTTGAAGCCAGTATACTGCTAGTTACAGTAACTGAGCTTATTTGTAGTCACCACCTACCATTCATTTAAATTCAGACACGTTTTGAAGAACCATACCTAGTATATCATATTTAGCACTCAGTTGAAGCCAGCTCACTGCTAGTTCCAGTAACTGAGTCCATTTTTAGAACTGCCAGAAAAAGACATTATTTAAAGTATTCATTACCATTCACTACTTTGAAAATAATTCTCCCCAATTGACCCAACTTTTGTTACATTCACCTTCAAAGAGATTCTTTATATCAATGATCAAGTGCACAAATCTAAAGACCCATATTTTTTCTATAGCTTTACAAACCATCTGGCTTGCAATTAGTTAATTGACAAACAACCTGAAGCGGATTTAAATTTCTCCAAGGCTGTTGCAGGGTCACAAGTTCCCACAAGATAACACCAAAGCTGAAAACATCAGACTTCTCATTTGATGGCTCATTACGGAGAACTTCTGGTGCCATCCACTCAGGCTAATAAAAAAGAAACAAAAAGGGTGAGGGTGAGCTTTATCACCGGGAACTATCCAATCCTTTATTTAAAAGAAACAGTTAAAGAATGAGACAGATAACAATTTCTTAAGTTCGTACAGCACTTACAGTTCCTGCAGCTGTTTTAGATGAAAGAAATGTGTTAGCCTTCAAGCGGGAAAGGCCAAAGTCACACACCTGGATGGTCAAATATGTCAAATTTCAACAAAAAGAAAGTACAAAATGTTTCACCACCAACCTCACCAAATATAAATAAGCAAAAGAATATGTCAATCTTTATTTTATCAAGCATGAATAATGATGAGAATGTATAAATTAATTTATACATCAACTAATGAGAGTGGAAGCTATGGTTTTATTTTTTCTAAATATGGATTTTGAAATGTAAAGCAATTTTTATCTTCAAATTGAGTCAATAAAAATGAACTTTAGATGAGAAGGGTTTGACCCATCGAGCACATCAGATAGTCTAGATGCAAAATAGAAACAAAGTTTCATTAATATGAAAATGTTGGAAGGAAATTTCACACTTAAATACAAATGTACATTGTTTATATGAGGGTAATTACACTAATATCACAATATTACAATTTCACCCCTATCACATACACTCATAACAACCCAAAAAAACTTCTCGATTTTCTACTATTCCATTCCATCTGGAGCCATATCATTGATAAAGTACACCAAACCTTGTGTTTAGTTAAAACTTTTGTTGAATGACTAGAGGAATGGAAAGACATTTCAATATATTTCTCCAATTTAGAATGTTGATTGTTTATGATATTATTATCCATTGTTCTTTCCCAATTATATTAAGCTTATGTTCATTTGTATCTAATCATCATAAAGAAACAAGCTATTAAGCACAATTATAGGGAAGGACTAATTGCCATATGTTCGACAGAGTTTTTAAGAGTCACCTTTACAGTATATGAAGCATCCACCAAAAGGTTTGGAGACTTCAGATCTCGATGAACAATAGGAGGTTTAAGTTGATGAAGATAATTCATCCCCTTTGCCTGTACATAGAAATAAATAGCTTAAACCCAAGGAGATTTATAAACTCATTTCTGGTGTGATACTGATGATGATGGCACCAACTTTTCACCAACAATTAATGGCTCAGATGCCCTGCCCCTGCATAGAAATAACTAAAACATAATGCCAACTTATGTCGCCAAAGACATACCACATCATAAGCCATATTTAAGCGACGCCTCTCATCTAAAATTACTCTGGTGGCAGGCATTCGTAAAAGATTATACAAGCTACCTCTGAAATTCAAAGTGAAAATTCTGTTCAGTAAAATATGAAACTGATTCCCAGAATGAACTAATTATTAACGTATAAAAAAAAGAAGTTCGAATATCTAAGCAAATCATTTCAGGGAATCTTGATACCTTGATAAATATTCTGTAACTATGGACAAGTTTGGGGGCTGAGTAACAGCACCCATAAAGAGAACAATGTTTGGATGATGCAAACGTTTCATGATGGCAACCTAACAAGCATAATCAAAGTAGTGAAGTACAAATAAAAGATACCTTGAGAAAATCCAGAACAATATATATTTTATTACTCATATTAAAAACCAAAAACTGATAGAGCTACTCCTTTCATATTTCTTAAAATCTCTCTTTTTTATAAAGCCAAAAGTAACTAACACATACCTCCCCTAAAAATTCCTTAAAATGCTCTGTGTGGAAATCTTGCCCCACGAGAATTTTGACAGCAACATCCTGAGATTTACATCCTTAGTACTAACAAAATGGATTTGATTGAGATTTTTTTTTTGATAAGTAAATATTTCATTAGTTAAACACAAAAGCGGCGCTGCCCATGTACACAGGTGTAGACAACAGACCTACATTAAACACTAAGACTATAGCTATCAAGCATCTTAGGCAAAGTAGCAAAAGAGAACAAACCCAAGACATTTATCCACCCAAACAAAGTCTCAAGGAATATAAGTTATAGGTTAGGGATAGAATTTTTACATCCTTCAAAATTTCTGGCATCCCTCTCCTGCCAAATGTCCCGCACGAGACAATGGGGAATCAGGCTCCATATTGCAACATTACTACGTCTGCCAAGCTTAAGTTGCCAACTTGCTAAAAGCTCCAAACCCCAAAAAGAGAAAATACCATACTCCAAAGGCATCAAGCAATAGGGTAATGGAAGAGAAGATGATCAGTAGTTTTCCAATCCCTCTTTACACATGCAACACTAGTCTATAACAATTAGTCACTGTTTCCTGAGGTTATCAGCAGTTAGGATATTCCCCAATGCTGTTGTCCAGGAGAAAAAGTTGACCTTGATTTGAACTTTAGGCTTCTGTAGATTCCTCCAAGGAAAAGACAAATGGGCTGTAGAATTTAACATTTTATAATAGGATTTGACTTCAAAGACATTGCACAAAGATTGATTCCAACATAGGTATCCACCCTACCTCATCTTATTAACCTAGATAAAATCACGTCCATAAAAGATGCAATGGACTCCAGCTCCCAATTATGGACCAATCGAACAAAGCTAATATCCCAGTGTTAATTACCCCCAACAAAATTCAAATGATCAGCCACCAAAGCCACCTTATCACGTGCAATACTGTATAGTTTAGGGAACCTCTCCCTCAGCTGTAGCCTAACACACCAAGAGTCATGTCAAAACTATATTGAAGAGCCATCACCTACCTTGAAACTGAACCAATTGAAACCTTCACAACCCTTTCTAATGATCTTCCATAAACTTACTCCACACAAACCCTGAAGTCCCCACATGCTTCCATTTTTATGGTCAACCACCTTTCTCCATAAAGCCTCTCTCTCTCTTCAATTGTGTACCTCCAAAACCATTTAAACAAGACCAAATTTCTGATGCCCAAATCACCGCATTGAAGGGGTTCGCAGACACTACTTCAATTGACCAAATGAAACTTTAACTCATCTCCAATCTGCCTCACAAGAAATTATTTGAAAATTCTCTATTCAGCAACCAACTTCCATACCCATCCACATGGGAAATAAGGATAAATAGTAGGTAGGGAGGTTGGACATTCGACCTTGGAGAGAGGCATTCTTTTCCAACCAACCAGACTTCTCTCCATTTTCTCTAGCACATAATTTCAAACAGCCTTCTCTTTAAAAATGGATCCTAAGGGAAGACCCAAATATGTCAAGAGTAATTTAGATACTTTACATCCCAAAATATCTACCAATGCTTTTACATTCGACAAATCACCTACAGCAAATCAGTTTCTCTATGAGACAGGGCCAAATGGGTGGCCACATGAAACCCCCCCCCCCCCCCCCAATGGCTTCCACGCCTTTTCATTTTTCCAACAGGCTCACCTTCACTTCCTAACCATGCGAACAGACTTAAATGCATTTGTTTTGTTTTATTATTATAGGATAGAGAGAGAGAGAGAGAGAGAGAGAGAGAGAGAGAGAGAGGGAGAAGAAGAAGAAGAAAAAATTCAAAACTACAGCCTGGTTTTGGTCATCTGAAAAAACAAATAGAAGGAAACTAGAGGTATTGCCAGCTACAAAACACAAGGAACTTCATAACCAAAAGCCATAACAAACTGCTTATAGAATATAAGACATAAATAAAGAAAAAATAAGTAATTAAATAATAAAGGAAAACATGATTACCGAGCCACGCCAATCTGCATGATGGACCACTCCAAAAGAACCTGAAAAGCAGTGGCACCCTTCTTGTACAGTCTCAAAATATTTTTACACTGATATACATGACATGCATGAACAGAAATAGGAAGGCATTACAATCAATAACATTAAGCAATGTCAGAAATAACAAGTACCTGTTCCAATTTTCTTCCTCAAAACAAGTTCACTCCATGGGATGTCCAAATTATCCTCATTGAGTTTAAGCTCATGACTTGATCTGACTGATTCATTACCATGATTATTGCTTGAAGTGGAGATGGCATTGTTTCTATCAAAGTAGCTGAAAAGGGCTTTAGAGACCTTTGGACCAGTATTATGATCTTGATTGAAAGCTGTACCTGCCATAATGCAATCAAAATCTTTTTAAGGATTATTAATAACTCACCACCATGTGTCAGTTTTCACATCACAAATCATTGGGCAATACTTTTATTATACAATCTGTTGTGTCAAACATCATTTCAGGGGACAAGCCCTCTGTATTATTCTTTGTTATATCCCCTTGTTTAACTTTAAGATTTTATAACATAATAATATTTTACTACTTAAAAGGTTAGTTACAATTCAACAAATTTAATCTCAATACTTCGACTTTACAAAAAATTGCATTTCACCCTTTGCACTGCATGGTTTGAGTAGTTGGCAATAAAACATGGTGATTCTACAAGTACAACAAGATTGCTAAAGAAAAATCCGTCCACAAGTAGACTGCTAAAGATAAACTATAGCAGCAAAGAATATACACACACTAAATTTCAAGCAAAATTACTGAATCAAAATAACTAATGAAATAGTATATGCAGTAAGAATCACCTGAAGAAGCATCATCAAATGCACAATGAAGCAACTGGCAGTTAAAATACATTTTGGCCAGTGTCCTAGAGTTCTCTGCTGCTCCAGCTGGTTTAAATCTTGGGTGACATAATGGTGAAGAAACTAAGATGGAGGCTGTACCATTGAGTGATGAATCCGGCTGGCTTAATGCTCCTGGTGTCCCAAGCAAATCAACCATATATTCCCTGGAACAATAAATACATTTTCACTTTTGTTCTTAATTAAAGGGACCCAAACAATTCTCCTCTCATGTGGCTCCTCTTTCAATTTTATCCAAGCTACAGAAAATAGCACACTAGCTCAACTCAAATACCATCATGTCCCAAAGCCTACTTTATTTTTACATTTTCCATACTTCTACTTTACATAATTCTTTGTGAAAATCCATAATTGGGCAGTTACTATTACTGTGTGACGTGGACTTTTCTTTCATACTTGTTAGTCCTTTTCTTTTTCTTTCTTCTGGTTGTTGTGAGGGAGCAGGGGTGGGGAGATGGACCTTTCTTGTCTATCACTTTTAATGCACTTTACATGATTTGCACTTTTAACAAATCCTGTCCCAAACCATAGGATATCTCATTTCGTTTTAATTTCCATCCATTATACTCAATCCCCATCAAGATCACTAATATTATTTTCATGGAAAATTACACTTTACCCCTATGGTTTAACTGTTTAAATGAAATTTGAATTAACAACCTATGATGTAAAATGTTGCACTTTACTCTCATGATGTCTTATTGTATTTGCTTTTAGTACATTAGTTTAATATATTTAGACTATATAGAGGTTACTATTATGCTTTTTGAGCTTTCTTTTCAAGGCACACTATATGCACAACCAAATATTAACAATTTGTGGATCAAAAAATATGGAAAGATATGACCTCATGTGGGTAAAAGAAAGCTCAAAAAGCATCCAAGGTAATTCATGTGGCACGCCCCATATAAATTTCTTATGAATTTCTCTCTTTGCCCCCACTTTGCCAAACTTTTTAGTTGCTTTTTTTGCCTCACTTAATGCTTTCGGTAATTCATGTACTGACATTTAATGAATATATGATTATTGCCACATACCTATCAGAACCAAATTGCACAAGGCAGGAGGCAGATACATCCTTTCTACAATATTTGCAGCCCTTAGCAATTCGGCATGGTAGTTTAACTATGTCTGCTAAAGTCTGCCAAAATTATAATTAGTTAGCATTTAAACCGGCAAGTCATTTTAACAGATATCTCCAAGATACCAAATGAGAAATATATTCAATACTAATTGTTAGAATGTAGGACTAGCAAAAGTGCATTTACACAAGCAAGAAATAAAAACATCCTCACAAGACAACAATATTTAATGTGGCTCGGCTAACTTCAGGCCCACATCCAAGAGCAACGTGTTCTTCTAAGAGAGTTCTCACCTCCCCCCATATTGGATGGTCTCTTAGGAAAAAACCACCAAACCTCTTAATAGTAAGCCTATACATAGGATTCCAACTCTTATACCTTGTTAGGCAATGACTCTTCAATTACTTCTGAGAATAAATAAAATTTCTTCCATGCAAGAAAATCCAAACTTAATTAGAATAGTAATTTGAGCCAAACTCTAACAAATCTCCACCTTGACTCAAATTCCATCAAGTTGTCTTCCTTATTTTCACAATATATTTTCGCAAACATCCACGCAAGACAAAGTATTTAATGTGGTTCAGCAAACTGCATTCTTACATCCACGGGCAATGCCCCAAAATGTACCATCAACAATATGAATTACAAGCATTCTCAATCAAATTTCACAAACCAAAACTCACAAACTCTCCAAATAACACTCACAAACCTCACAACCACAAGCATAAACAAAATCGCTCACAAAGACAAACTAACTTACAAACCTCACACACACAAACTCACAATCCAAAAGCCCCAATACACCCAATGCTGCTGTCACACTAACAAAACAAACTATCAACTCACAAACACTGATATCTTTAAACCCAAAAAAAAACTACCAAACTATTCTTTGAAAAAACTCATTCATATTTTTCTAAAAGTCTTCTTGTCACCCCATATGGGAGGATCTATTGAGGAAAAGCCACCAACCTCTTAATATTGAGCCCATATACAGGGCTCAAACTCCTATTCCTTGTTAAACAATGACTCTTCACTTCTTTGACATAGGATTAAACTTCCTTCCACACCGAGAAATCCAAACCAAATTAGAATAGAAATCTGAGTCGAACTCTAATACTTATCAAACACGAGTTCAAGAGAAGCATTTATGCCAATATCACCTATACTAACAAAAGGAAAAAAATAAATGACTTGGGGCTAGGTGTGAATCATTTCTTATTAAATATAAGGGACAACACCTATATTAGTAAATGAAAAGTACTTGAAATTCCAAATTGGTCCTTAGAGTTTAGAAATCTGCATCAAGTCCTCAAATAAACAATAATGTTACAGTTAGGTCCTCCCATCAGTCAAAGGAAAATGCTAATGAAGCAATTATGACTGACATGTCAACAAAAATATTCTTAAATTTCAAAATCTTGTTATTAATTATACAAAGAAAAATAAAAAAAGTTTATTATAAGATGACATTTCGTCGTTTTTGCCAGGTACACCTGCAAATGTTTATAGCAACCACGTAAGAAATGACACATCCTCTCTGCTAGTCAGACTGATGAAAAGACTTAATCATGTAATTTAAAATTATTCTAGGACTTGATTGTCCTTTGCGAACTTTAGCAATGAAATTGGAACTTCATGTACTTTAAAATAGGTGGTTTGCCAAAATATTATTTTTGTGAAACAACAAAAAATTGTTGTAGAGTTCATCACATTACATTAAGGTTGTGAGAATTACTTTAAACAGCAATGCACGATGGACACAGCAGCCGACAGATAAGCTTCCAATTGGAAGGACAACAGAGCCTAGGCAGCGTTTCAGAAGTTCAGTGTACTCCTCCCAGTGTGCACCCAGATGTTCTTCAGTAAAAACTGCACCCCTTGTAACGACAGAAAAAGTTTGTTTACAAGGAAAGAAGAATTGCAGGTTTAACAACATTCAAGATATAAATTTAACAAGTATCATGAAGCTCACCCCATTCTATTACAAACCAGGGTTGCCAGCTGATCAATCACGTCTTTTGGGGTCATCCAGCCAACAGAAAGACTATGTAACCTATTCTGTAGTTCCTTCAAACCAGGATCCCTAGATTTATCAATCAATACCACTTTGATTGACAAATCATCACAAGGATCAATAGTCTTCAATGATTCAAAAGATGGGATCTGGCCACTGTCTTGCAGATCAGTACTTATAGTCCATGCATAAGGATCCATCCCATGGATTAGGTAAAACCCATCTGGAATTTCGTCAAAGTACGACAAACAGCCATTCACCTAGTACATTTGAACATAAGAGGAAAATATAGTATACTTGGCAGACAATCATAAAATTAAAGTCATGGTATTTAAGAAAGTAGGTGTTCTCATAATTAAGTTTTTGCAATGGCAAAAGAATAAACTATTTGATGAAATTGAATGTTTGCATGCATAGAGGTCAGCAACAAAAGTTAGAAAGAACATAACACCAGAAAATCCTCTGGTTAATTGCTAAAATTTCAGAAATACAGCTAATTCAACCTTGTCTTTATACTTTTTTTTGTTGTTGATAATTCAATAGTTGGGGATGAGGGAATTTGAACTCTGGATGTCTTCACTTGAAGCACCAAAAAGTGCCCATTGAATTACAAGGTTGTTGGTGTCTATATACAATTTTCAACCACCATTACAATGTGAACCATATATACTAGCAAATGTCTCCATGAAAATTTCTCAAAAAACATAGAATCTATATATGAAGAAACAAATAAAGAGACATAATCAATAACCCTCTTTTGTTCTAAAATGGACAAAATGAAAGAAATGATGAATGGAGAACACGTAAAACTAAGAAATAAATTCTATGTATTTTACTGTCCTTCCCTTCCCCCATTCCTTCCAAGCTCCCAGTAGATGGAGATAAGAAGTTCCTTTGGCAGGATCATTTCCTGTGAACTATTCTCTACTAAAACAGACAACACCTCCAGCCACTAAGTCAGTGCAGACTTAACACTCATAAATCAAAATCTCTACTAGAACATGAACTTTGAGCAAAAAGAATAACAATCAACAAAACATTTTTGGAAATCAGCTGAGTAACATGAAGCCCAAATTTATAACTTTTAACAAAAGCATCATTTGCAATGAGAAAAATAGAAAAGGTTCTCAAGCAAAACATTGGCTGTATAGAGATATTAACTTGTTGGGTCTCTAATCATTTCCTATGCAGTTGACACAAGGGACCTCGTGTTATGGCATTTCCATGGTAGAGTAATTGCCAGACTTTCTGCTCTATGCTCTATGTTAGTTGAGGACTGGTAAAGCCCCACACATGAAGAGAGTTTGTTGCATGTAATGGTGAAGTCCCACGTAAAGAAATAGTTCTTGTAGGCCAAGAACCAAGTGACTTCAGCTAAAATTATTTCCAACATGCATATAATCAAAGCCATCACTGCCACACTTTATAAATGCCAATCTTTATTCAAATATTATGAGCCTTGTGATGAAACATGACAGCACAAAAACCTATCAGTATCACATACTACAAAAAGTTACTCCCTTCATCCCATATTGTTACTCTATATTCCATTTTAAGATGTTCTAAATTATGGTTCTATTTTAGCTCAATGAACATAATAAATTTTTTTTTTCCAATTTACCATTTCTTGGAACTACTACTTTCAAGTTTACATTAAAGAGAATAATCTTGGGAACCTCTACCTATAACTTTGAAAGACGATGATATGAGATAGAGGGAGTATTAATGTATTACTATAAAACAATACAATAATGCTACAACCATAACTTTTTTCACGACATTTTTCATACTTGCTAAAGTGGTCGACTATGAGTGGTGGATAACTTTTTACATAGACCCACCACCTTTTTTTCACTGCTCATAGTCAACAATGTCAGCAATTATGAAAATTGTGTCCGTAGCCAAGAGCTTGTAACCCAACTGGTATCTCTTAATGTTTCCAATGAAGACGTCAAGATTCAAATCTTTGCTCCCTCAGTTATCAAATTATCAAGAAAGAAGTTGTGTCTATAGCATTACTAGTCTTTTATTAACAAGTTCCATGAGGATATAAGTTGAAGAGCATTTAAAATTTTTTTAGGGTAAAATACAATTTCAAGTCCTAAAATTTTTCTCAAAATTTGTTTTATTGTCCCTAAACTTAAAAATTAAATAAATAAAATTTCATCCTCAAACTTTATAAATAGTTTTTTTAATAGTTTAGAGACAAAAATAGGAAAGAAAATAGGGAAGAAAAAAGAATTTTTTTCAATAAATTAGGGTCAAAAAACAAACTTTTGGTAAAGTTAAGTACAATAAAAACATTTTCAATAGTTCAGAGACAAAAAATCAACATTTCAATAGTTTAGAGATAGAAAACAAATTTTTTAAAGTTTAGGGACCAAAATATGATTTTACTCCCCTCCCATTTTTTTTTTTACTATTTTTAAAATTTTAAGTCTAAATGTCTAATCATACATAAATAATAAAAAATCCCACCCAAAACAACAAATTATTGATAAGTGCCTTTTATTTGTAAATTATTGATAAATGCCTTTTATTTGTCAGAACTTAAGTACAATTCATTAAGTGTCTATAATTCCCAACCAAACAAAGGAGTTTTTCATTTCTCCACTTTCCATCTTCCCAACCAAATACACACGAGAAAAACTATATTTTTTTTATCACCTATTTTTCCATCCCCCCAAACCAAACAGAGAGCTCTCCGATTAAATTGAACCATGTGAGTGCATTGTCCAATTTAGTGCAATTAGTATTATCATTTTCTAAAGACAATTAAATTCAACTCATCGGTGTGTCTTATTGGCTAAGAAGCATGGACACTAAGAAGGATGGGCACGGTACCCATTATGACATGACAATTTTCTAAAAAATAGGACAATGGGACACGCTGATTAAATAATTATTAAATATTTTTTTTTATATTTTATTTAGCATTTATTTTTTATATAACGTTATATATATATATATATATATATATATCAAATGAAGAGTATTAATAAATAATAAAGCAAATCCATGACTATGGAAGGATGTTTAGAAATTACAATACAAACCAAGATTAAAGATATTTATAAATTTTCAAATATGCTATTACTATTTTGAGCATGTTTTCTTTATTTTGTATCCTGCATTTTTATTTTTATAAATTACAATACAAATCAAGATTAAAGATATTTAAGGCATGTTTAGTAAGAGATTTTTAGTAACATTGTTTATATTTTTTGAAAATATATGTAAATGAAAAAGTATATAAAAATACACATAATATCATCTAACCAACAATAACAAACTGACCTTATTTATTTTCAAATGTACTATTACTATTTTGAGCGTGCTCTTTGTTTTGTGTTCTGCATTTTTATTCTTAAAATGACACTGAGACACATGTAGATGTGACTCATGTAGGAGTGTTTCAAGCGTGTCAAGTGTCGTGCAGCACTCCAAATAAAAGTGTCTGTGCTTGCAGTTTACAATAGAACATTTAACATTCCTCCTAAATACGGTGCCGTAGCACATACGCTAACAAAACCCTGTAGCAAAAGTTACAGACATTAAACAGAAACAGAGAGAGAGAGAGGAGCCAATATAGCATTATATACCCACCCAGAAACGATGAGACAGAGCCTCAGCAGAACCAGAAGACGAGAGAGTTCCCCGATGATGATGAGAAGATGAAGCCAAGAAATTGGGGTCATGCCCACAACCAGCCTGTGCCGAGAGCCGAACCGCCAGAGCCAGCTGCAGCTGGTAGCTCTCCTCCGTTTGCTGTGCCCACTTCCTAAACGACTCCGTCGTCTTGTACTCACCGCCACCGCCACCGCCCGACGACACCTCCATTTCCGAATAACTCTTACTATTCTCCATCGCCGTAATACATTTTTTTTTTTTCTTTTGGAATTTGGTTCAGATGATTTTTTTTTTTTTTTTTTTTTTTTTTTTTTTTGAGTAAGTGAATGGAAGAGTACAGAGAGAAATAACAGGGAGATATTGGGTGGGGGTCCACTTGGGCTTGGGTATAATATATAAAATTCGAACTTTACCTCATGTTGATGTTGACGGTGGAGAATAAAGTCTCTCTATCTTCTAGACCCTTTTTTTGTCGTGAATTTTAAAATTCATCTAATTGTTTGAATTTGATTTTCCTTGTATTTTTAATATGCATATTAAATTTTGTTTAATATAATATTAATTATTATTTGATTGATAAGTTTATATTTTATATATAATTTTACATCATAAAAATTTAAAATTTTAATATTTATTTGATGATAAAGAAATTAATTTTTGATCTTTTCAAAATTTTACAAGCATAAAAAATATAATAAGAATACACAATATAACGGATAGATTTTCAAAATTTACACTTTATATAAATATATATATATATGTATGAGAAATTTGTAAAATTTCTTTCCAAACTAATTTAGATAGAAATTTTGTTTATTGGCGGAGGGTGTGGTCCTAAAGAATAAACGTAAGAAAAATGCTAAAATTATAATTTTTGCAACAACTTGTCACATGACAAGTCTTGAGTGATGGAATAAAAGTAGTAGATTCATAACTCTACTACTCACGACTTGCTACATAAGTAAATTATGGTCTTAATTTTTTTCTATTACTCTCCACTCACGTGACGTATAAATTATGAAAAAAATTATAGTCTTACCATTACTGCATACAGGCGGAAAGAAAATACACTACTTTACTTTAATGAGGAGAGAGTTTGGTAAGGGCTCGCATTGACGAATCAATGAATGTAACAGAAGCCTAAATTCAATGAATGTGATTCATTATAGAATAATTGTTAACAGATTTCTGACGTTGACATTTTTGGAAACGTGGAGTAAATTTTTGGTAAGTACATGAGTAATTTATGAGAAAATCTATATATTCACACAAAATTTGACAAAAAGATTGACCGACCAAGTGACAAATTCTTAGTGAGAAAATCTGTACACGTTCGAAAATTTGACAAAAAGATTGGCCATCTATAAATAATTAGTGTTGGGAAAAAAATTATAAATGAAAGCTAAAAATTGAAAAGTTGGCTTCCAAACTATATGATGTGACAAATTATTAATGATAGGTAAAAAATTTGTATTAGTAGTGGGCCTAAGAACTAGTGAAGTATTTCTGTATTTGTTGATGTGACAGATTATTAGTGATAGGTAAAAAACTGATGTTATAACTAATGAAAACTTGTCAATTCAACATGTGTGAAAAAATAGACAAAATTTGACTTCAAACATGTTTAGTCCTTATCACTTAACTCGACCAACTAAGAAGGTCGTATGCATTGAACATAACGAGATACGCGTCATCTTCTTATTAGTAGTTGAAGCCAAATCTTTTTTGCTAAAAAAAATTGTAATTTTTTTTTTTTTTTATTTTTATGTATGCAACATTACTCATAGTATATTGGTGTTGTGTACTCCATTTTTCTCATTACTTAAATTTATGGTAGAATTTACTATTAATATTAATGTAAAAGAATGGAATACTTTGTACTCATTATACTTCAAGGTACTTAATACTTTTTTTTTTTTTTTTGGTATTATGATTTGTTATTGTACCTATGGATTGAGAAAAATAACAAAAACTACAAGATCAAAAAAAAAAAAAATGTATTCAATGCATAAGATTTTTTTTAAAAGAGAAATGAGCCAATCGGCATAAAAATGTTATAATTTATCTTTTTCAATATTTTGGTGCACTATTGAAAGCTATTTTAGAGTTTACAAAATTAGTGGTAATCTCAATAATATTTTCTTTAACGCGTTTTTAGGTGTTGGGCATGGCCTAAAATCCAAATCAACCTAAAAATGTTTTTAGTTGACTAGGAGAAAGTCAAATTGTTCAAAATTAAAAAGCAACTTAATGGGCTCTTTTTTTTTTTTTTTTTGCCTTACCTAGGAAAGGTACGTGACAATTTTGGTACTTAAAAACCATGCAAGGGGTATAGTTCAGTAGTAGGAAGATCTTGTTACCCATCACACATACTTATATGAGTTGTGAGGTTCAAGTAGTAACACACTCTATTCATTATAAAACACACAGGCTATAGTAATACCTGTGGTATTACACATTGCCAGTCATAAGATGTGGGTCAATAAGTCTACACCAAAAACTTTTTTTTTTTTTAATTCAGCAAAAAAAAAAAAAAAAAAGTGGGAAAGTCCAGAGCCTAAATTACTACCAAAAGCTGGCTTTGGCACTTAACTGTCGAAACTCAAAACAGGCTTTTGGAAAAAAAAAAAAAAAAAAAAGAAAAGAAAAAAAGAACGTATATCAATGGGAAAGCTAGGGTTTGATTTCTAGATGGACAAAAAATTACAAGGTGTACACAAATGACACATGCGAGTACTTGATATCAATTTGAAGAATAAAAATCTATGTAAACACTATAGGAATATAAATCAAAGAAAATCCACAAAAATAAATCACATTTTCGCTATATGGCAAGGATTTGTTTACACGTGAATAATTTTTTTGTTGTGTTTAAATTTATAAAGTTATTTACCTAAAAACAAAGGCACATTACTGCCTCATGTTGATTCCATGGTCAAAAAATAAGACCCAAGGGCTATGACTTTATCGGAAAGATAGCAATAGTCTTGTAATTTAGTGGTATATTTTCTTTTTTTAAGAACAGAGATTCAAATCCCACCAGCCCACATATAAAACATAAAAACTAGGAGATAGAGAAAGAGTCAAAATATCAACCACTCGAAAAATGAAAAGTTCTTAAACTGGGGTGCTTCCATGAACATCAACAATCTATCTATTCTATAAAACAGATGAAATAGGAAAATTGACCATATCCTCTAGTCCTAATTAGCCAGTTTTTTAACTTTATTTTGGTATTGTCACATATTGTCTCCAAAAAAAAAATGCAAATAAGCTGTCAAACGCACTTTTTGATTGGTAAATTTCAAACAGATAAAAACTCCAAATCAATCAATGTATGAATTCATGCATGTAGGAAAACACTAGACTCATTTACTTGTTCTTCTTTGCCTCTCGGACTTAAGAGTCAGTCTGGAGACAAACATGCGAGTAAGTAAACAAATATTTCGGTTTATTCAACTCCTTTTAAGAACATTTGTAGAACTAGATTAAAAAATATATATCTTTTTGGCAGGACAACGATGATAAGGCAACAATTATCAAAGTACGAGAAAAAACATACTTCCAGATAAAAGAATGGCTGCGCTCGCAGCTGTAGGAAGTAGAGGAAGAGCAAAAAAAATCAACCAACAGAAAAAGACATGGTCAAGTCCTGCTTTGAGCATTAGAAAGATGGATGAAGAGAAAAGAAAAAAAGGTGAACGACAAAGATTTTTTGTTCAAATGTTTGAACAAACTCAAAATCTAAATGGATTTTTAGTTAGAAGACTAAGATGGAGATTTCAATCTTTGTAAATTGTGATGCTTTCTAACTTATAATGCAAGTCTCCAGAACAATATTTGGGAAAAGAAACAATCTATTCAGCTAGATTATCCCATATAAAAAACCACTCGAACAATTAGTTGTTTAGTACGGAGTACCTCAAATGATAATTTTTTAATTAGCTAGTATGTATATGTTGGAAACCTCTATACCCCACCCCCTTCCCCAAAAAAACAAAAAACACAATCAACAACTACTACTACCTTCATGATAAAGTAATTCCTCAGTGTTACTGTTGCTGTTAGCTGCTTGCAGGTTAAGTCCTCCCCTCAAAGTGCTAAGAAATTCAATATGATTCTGCATATATGCCATTCCATCAACAGAGTGGAAGATACGAAGATATAAATCAGCAGAACAAATTAAAACGATTGAAAGAATTTAAGTTGCTGTTTTTCTTTCTTCTAATAATGTGAAGAAATCATGTGTCTAATTAAAATTTTTTGGATGGAAAAAATAAATATGAAAGGAGATGACTACCACTGAGTTTTGTGACATGTTGCACAATTTCTGTTTTCAAATAAGGTCCGAATTTTGAGCCAAACTTTATTTTTTGCCTCAATTGGTTCTGCACAAGAAGTCAAATATCAATATTATAACCCTCAAAAGCACAAAGAAGAGGAAGAGGATTGATTGTATGAAAAATTAGAATTAACATATACATATATTTTACCTATTGCATACTGCAGGTACCAATCCACATCTAAATATGGAATATGAGCAATCTTGAGCCAATCTTCACCTGTTTGTCTCTGACATCTTTGTCGTAAACGAGGACAATTAGCAATTGTAAGGCATTGTAAAGCGGAGAGATGGCGAATCCCTTGAGGCAATGATGTCAGATTGGGGCAACGGCTAATTTCAAGCTTTTCTAGTGATGTGAGGTTGCCTATCCACTCAGGTAAAGCCGTCAAATTAGGACAATTTTCGATGTTAAGATATTGTAAAGAGGTGAAATGGCGCATTCCATCAGGCAATGACGTCAAATTGGGGTATTCGTCAATTTTAAACCTTTGTAGTAATGTGAGATTACCTATCCACTCTGGTAAAGCAATCAAATTAGGACAATTTTCAATCTCCAAATCTTGTAAAGAGGTGAGATAACAAATCTCTTGAGGCAATGATGTCAAATTGGGCCATTTGCTAATGTTAAGCTCTTGAAGTGATTTGAGGTTACCTATCCACTCTGGTAAAGCTGTCAAATTAGGACAACCACGAATTTGGAGTTTTTGAAGAGTGGTAATATGTTGAAGTCCATTTGGTAGAGACAGTAGTTTTGGAAGTCCAGTAAAATAGAGTGAACTAAGGCTCCTAAGGCCTTGCCATTGCATACCATCATCTTCATCATTTAGCAAAACAAGCTCGCTACAATCCCAAATTTTCATATCTTGAAGCGAGGTGAGATGTTGAATGCCTCCACTAGGGAAAGACCTAAGTCCATTACAGTTCAAAATGGAAAGTCTCCGAAGTGAAACAAGATTTAGCAGCCATGTATCTGGAAGTGATTCTAAATCATTAACCCAATCTAACTGCAAAGTCTCTAATTCAGAAAGAGGAAAGCAACATGAGGAGGTTGAGAATGCCGTTGATGGGCTCTGTGTTACTACCATATCCATTGTTTGTTGCAATACTTTGGAGCTAACTTCAGTCAATGTCAACCCTTCTTTGAGATATGGAAATAGTGGCATGCAAGTCAGGTTCGGGCAAAAACTAATTTCTAATTCCGAAAGTTGAGGAAATGATGGTACTAACAAATGCTCTGGTTGAGTGTAATCACCTATCCTCCACCATCCTCTCACATTGGGGCAAGCGCATAATGTGAGAGTAATTAAGGATGGGAAAAAAAATGTGTTCGAGAAAGACAACGATGAAGTAAAGGATAGACAAATAGTGTCTTCTGATATGTATTCAAGCTCTCCCATATCTACAAGACTGAGAGACTTGAGAAAAGGGAGTTGATATAACGGTGGGAGGTGATGGCATTGGTGAATATGCCAAAATTCCAAATTGACAAGATTAGTGAGCGAAGAGATCCAATTTGGAATTGTCACACCCATATAAGACCATAACTCCAATGCTTTAAGATTTGGATGTGGTTGGAGCCATTTCAATGCAATTTCATCACAAAATGTGGTTTCTCCATTCCGTAATCGATCCCACCGTAAAATCAATTGTTGAAGATGTTGTTTCTCCTTCATATTTGCAGCTTGACATTCCAGCATGTCCTCTTCTTCATGTCCTAGATATCCAATCCATAAGCATCCTCCCAAATTGCTCAACTCCTTCAATTCACTTAGCCCACAACTAGACCTAGCTCTATAACCTCGCTTACTCACAACAAACTGTGGTAGTACCTCAAGAGAAGTTAATTGTCCTAGTCCATGGGGCATTTGAGTCAATTTTAAACAATTAGTAACATCTAGATGCCTAAGATTGACCAAATTTTTAGTGTCCATGGGTAATTCCCTAAGAGATCCACAATTATTGAGTTTTAGGGTCTGCAAATTCTGTAGCCTAGTAATGGAATTCGGGAGAATTTTAATATCACGATTTTCAGATACATCAAGATATCTTAAATGTTTCAACTCCCCAATTGAACTTGACAATGCACGTAGTCGTAAATTGCTTAAATCCAATGTGCGCAAATACTTAAGATTTGAAACAAGTGCATCACAAGTTAAATTACCCAAATTTCCCCCAACACTAGATGCAAGAACTGTTCGCATCTTCCTTCCATTAAGTGTGGTGATTGGATCCATAAGATTCAATGATAGGTGACGAACTTTTTCACCAATGTTTTCCCCACTTGAATTTAATACAACACTTTCCATCCCAGACACCAAAGTTGCAAGATCATGCATGAGATTATGCATTTTGCACCATATAATATTGCCATGTTCATCTTTTCCTATATCTTGGAAAAATGACCTCCAAAGTAACACCATAAAGTACTCTCTACCAACATCCTCCACACGTTGCTTTGGATTTGATAATTTAATAAAACCTTGCGCTGCCCAAAGATCAATTAGTGTCTTTACTTGAATCTTGTAATCTTTGGGAAATAAACTACAATAAGCAAAGCATTGCTTTAAGTATGGGGGTAGATGATCATAACTCAACTTAAGTGTTGATGAGATATCATTTTCTTCTTGAGCTATTTTTGAGAGTTCATAATTTTTAAAAGACCGCCACTCATTTTCTGAAGTCTTTGAACGTAGTAAGCTTGCTATTGTTCTTATAACAAGAGGTACCCCAGCACAATTATTCATAATCTCCTCTCCTAGGCTTACAAGGGCTTGGTTCTGTGGTTCTTGGCCTTGTTCAAATGCTATTTTTACAAATAAACTCCAAGCCTTTGTTTTAGGTAGTCCTTTTAGAGGATAACATGAAGTTGAGCCTATTATCATTGCTACCTTTTCAGAGCGTGTAGTTACCATTATCCTACTTCCCCTTGCACCAACCATTAACAAATTTTTCAAGAGAAACCATTTATTATTATCCTCATTCCACATATCATCCAAAACAAGCAAATATTTTTTTCCATTAAGTTTTTCTCGAAGTTGTGTTTGCAAGATTTCAAGGCTTTCTTTAAGCTTCTCATCAATCAAATGTTCTAGAATTGCTTTAACAATTTGTTTTACATCAAAGTTACTAGAGACACAAATCCAAAGTTTCAACTCAAAAGTTTTATTAACAAACTTATCATTGTAAATCAGTTGAGCTAGTGTGGTCTTGCCTAACCCACCCATTCCAACTATCGAAATAATTGAAACATTTTCTACAACATTATTATCCAAAAGACATTCTACAATTGCATTTTTGTCATCTTCTCTCCCAACTACTTCTTCTTCTGGCACAAACGAATAAGTTTCTCTTTCCCTATTCATCATTTGAGGCTCAATGGGGCTTTCCATAAAGTGGAACTTAGCCCTATCATCTGCAATGCCATTTAATCTTTCTCTAATGGCCTTTATTTTATGACCCATCTTAGGACTAAAAACAAGCTGGTTAGAACTTGAGTAGAAAGTACATACCTCCTTTGTCATCACATCTCCAACTTTGTGCCGCAAAACTTCAGTGGAGAAGTCATCTAACAAGTCATCTGCATCAAGGATGACATCTTTGAGCTTTCTAAGCCAATCTTTGATCTCAAGGTTATGAGAACTCCGCTTTTCTGCATCTAGAATCACAGCTTGGATGGTGGAGACCGTATTCGTTAGATTTTCAAGCTCAGCTTTGACACCCAATGACAACTGAATATCTTCGAGAGTTAAAGAAGTCAACGCTCCAAGGACTCTGCCTGCAAGTTCGAATAAAACTCCTTCAGCCATTTCTTTTTTTCTTTTTTTCTTTTTTCAGGAACACTAGTTGGATTTGTTTGTGGAATGCTAAAAATGATGACTGATGCGAGGTAGGCGCACTGTTACAATGATTACAATTGTTTCTAAAAATATGAGGATGTCGTGAACCAATGGCGCCCCCACCAGTAATTCCTTAGCAAAAATACGTTATTCTGACTATTTGGCCACTATAAATGACAAAATAAAAATAAAAAGAAGTGACGCGGAAGTGGAACTGTGGGAGTGGTTTCAGTGGTAGGCTGGTAGCGAGATATTTATCTTGAGAGCCGATTATTTTGTTAAAATTAAAAGAAAATTGTCTAAAATATTATAAATAAATATATTTTATAGTAAAACTCATAAATAGTAGTAAAAATAAGTTGAAGGGTAAAATAAGTTGTAAAAATTAATCATGCCAAACAGGTACTTACTGTCTAAAAATTTTCAAGAAGATTTTATTTTAAAAAATATATTTTATATCTACAATTTTGAATTCTTGAAGAGCTGTAGCAATTGGTACAATTTTTTTTTTTTTTTGTCTATTTTAGTATGACATTTTTTTTACACAATTATATTTCAAAATACTCTACTTTGATGCTTTTTTCACAAGTTTGACTAAATTAATTTGGGTGATTTTTGAAATTAAATGTGAAAAAATATATCTTATGTTACTTTGCACTCAATTATATGAGTGCTCTAATATTTTTTTCTATTTAAATAATTAATTAACAAATATATTATAATACAAGTTTGATCACACTTTAGCCATGAAAAAATATTGTTTGATCCTACTTTTGGAAGTGGAAGAATATTATTATTTCTTTTGAAGAGATGAATAAAAGAAACAATAAGAAAACAAGTTAAAAATGCATTTGTTGTGACCTTGCCAAATTTACGGCAGAAATTTGACTTTTTTAAGTGTTGAGAAATTCTATTAATCGAATTTTGGATGAGATTAAGCTAAAGTACATTTTCTAATAGAATTTATTGTTAAGAGTTGCACCACTTGATATTTAAGACGTTTGTGAATGTTGATTGTTTCTGATTGTCTTCTAACAATTATAATACTTTATTTGTGACTTTTTGTGGTTTATATATATTGTTTAAACTCTCAAGTTTCAATTAGCTCAATTGGTAAATTTTTTTTTTAAAAAAAACTCTCATTAAAAATATTTTATTTCATAAGTTGAAATTCTATCATATCCAAAAAAATATTAAATTTAAAAAAAAAAAAACTCTCATTGTAAATATTAGATGGAAGCATTATTTCAAAAACACTAAAAACTATGTGGGTATCTCCATAATTACTATTTGTGGAATGCAATATACTTGGTTGTATTATGAAGACAAATTTTCAATATCTCATTAGCACTCCAACAATTTCATTTTGCCTTTAATCATTAGAAAAATCTTATTATAAATTGATAAGATTCTGAAAGTTCAGTGGAAGAAAAGGAAGAAGGAATTAAGAATTGGAACAAGGAACAAGGTAGAGAGAAATAATAGGAAAGTAAAACAATGAAATTCTTATCTGCATGACCTTTACAATCCTTACCCTTTCCCAATAAGCACTACACCCCGTAACCAACTAACTACCTACTTGACACCCTAGCCCAACCAACTAACAGCCCACAATAGCAGTACAGTTTATCTGCACTAGTCACTGCACACTTCCACGCACCCACATGCAGGCACGCACGCACACCCCTGCAGATTTACACACCACCTTGCACACACACACACACACCCTCATGCACACCCTTACACACTACAATTGTCACACCTACTTAAATTTCTACAAATATCAACAATAGTATACACTGTCACAATGCCTACTTACAAATATCCACAATAACCTACAACCACTGTCACAATACAATGCCTATCATAAATATTAGATGGAAGATTGATTTCTTTTATTAAATTCAAAATTTTTGAAAACACTAAAAATCATGTGGGTATTCCTAAAATTGTTGTTGTAGAACTAAATAATCTTGCTTGTAGCATGAAGATAAATTTTCAATAACTCGATAGATTCTTGTATGGGGACAAATATTATCTAAATAAGTGGTTTCATCGTGTCTTTAAGCCATCTATGTTTCTTTGTATGTTAATTAAACTTTTACCTATTCCATTCATTGTTTAACCCTTTTGATCTCCAACAGTTTTGTGGTAAAAAAAGTTGCTCCAATTATTTCAAAAATCAATATAGTTTGTTATCAAGCTAGTGAAACCCCTGTTGGTGTGTACTGGAAATAAGTAATTTTGATAATTGGCGCGTAAAAGTTTTCCATAGAGGGAGAAACTTTGTAGTCCACGCCTTTGCTCAAGATCTTCTACTTTTTCTTTTAGGAGTGGACCCTTTTCTCACCTTCGATCTACTCAATTCTATGTTTGGAACAACAGATAGGGAGGATTAGAGTGATCTGTATTTTCTTTTTGTCTTTTTTATTTATTTTAATCTTCCTTAAAAATTCATGTTTATTAAGCCAACCCAAAAAAACAAAAAGAGCAAGTTGTCAAGCCAAAATATGTGATAGTAATATGAACAAAATTAATTGAGAAAAACATTGTTTTCATTGCATATTAATTTTCAGATATGATAACAAGAATGTTACTTGAAAATTACTAACTTCAATGGATTTATATATATATAAATTAGTACGAAATTTGAGTCACATGATGGCTAAACTATTTTGTTAGAGTTGACCCACCGACCTTTCATATAAAATTGATTTGTTAATTTTTTATGATATTAAGGTGACAACTGTAATATTTTTTCATAAAAATAATATTTTTAATAAAAATAGCTTGATGTTACACTATAATCGCAATATATTACCGTAAAAAATTGGGAAAAAATTTATAAATTTATCATGCATATATATAGCTTTATTAGTTTTTTATATTTTGTATTTCAAAACCAGGTCAATTGCCCAAAATAATTGAGTGTTCCTGGAAATTACTCCGCAATTGCACCGTTGCAAGAGGCTTGCAAATTTGGTAACTTTTTATTTTGATTCTCGCAAAGTTGATAACTTTATTGTCTGTTGTGGGGTTGGTCCCTCATTTTAAAATTTATTGTCTTCATCTTCTACAACTTTATTGTTTCAGTCGGTGGAAAAATGCTTGACACTTAGGGTCCGTTTGGATAGAGCTTATTTTTGCTGAACTGAAAACTGAAACTGAAAATACTGTAGCAAAATAATTTTTAAATGCGTGAATAGTACTGCGGGACCAATTTTTAATAAAAAATGACTGAAAAAGGACGTGAACAGTGCGCGCACAGCACACGTACAGTGCACGCTGTCTCCCAGCGCCAGAAACGAAAAAAAAAAAAAAAAAAAAAACAAACTGTTTGGCACTGCAGAACTGGACATGGACATTTTTTTTAGCTGCTTTTTTATAAAAACTCACTTACTATTCCATTATTTTTGGAGTGCCCGTTTGGTTCAACTTTAAGGGGCCAAAACGCACGCTTTCTAATCCAAAACTAATAAGTACCCGTTTGGGTCTGGATGCAGAATGCGTTTCAATTTTTTTTTTCGTTTTTGTTGCGAGGGGACAAAAGGCACAGTGCGCGCATTGTGTGGTTACTGTACACGTATTGCTAGTGTATTATGCGCGTACTGTAAGCGCACTGTGCATGTACTGTTTACATAATTTTTTAGCAATTTTTTTATGAAAATGAGTTTTATAATACTATTTATACATTTAAAAATTATTTTGTTACAGTGTTTTCAATTTTTAATAATAAGTTCTATTCAAACGGACCCTAAAAATTAAAACGTGAGTTTGGTAACTTTTTTCAAAAGTGCATTATACAAAAGTGCAAAGATTTCCACGTTTTGGCGCAACAGCAATGAGTTGCAGTTGCAAAATGCACAAACACGTTTTCTCCGAACAAAAATGATGACTGTTGTGAGGTAGGCGCACTGTTTCAGTGATTACAATTCTTTCTAAAAATATGAGGATGTCGTGAACCAAGGGCGGCCCCACCAATATTTCCTTAGCAAAAATACATTATTCTGACTATTTGGCCACTATAAATGACAAAATTAAAATATAAAGAAGTGCCTCTCAAAAAAATAAATAGATAAATAAAAAGAAGTGACGCAGAAGTGGGACTGTGGGAGGGGTTACAGTGGTAGGCTGGTAGTTAGATATCAAGTATTGGTTGCTTGGTCAAAATTGAAAAATTTTAATGAAAATTATTATAGATAAAATTAAAAGTTAGTTGAAATAATATAGGGGAACTTATAAATAGTACCAAAAAGTATAGTAGAACTCATGAATAACAGCAAAAATAAGCTAAATAGTAAAATAAATTATCAAAATTAATCAAGCCAAACAAACACTTACTGCCTAAAAATTTTCAAGAAGATTTTATTTCAAAAAACATATTTTATATCTACAATTTTGAATTCTTGAAGTGCTGTAGCAATAGGTACAATTTTTTTTTCTTTTATATCTATTTTAGCATGGCATTTTTTTTTTTACACAATTATATTTCAAAATACTCTACTTTGATGCTATTTTCACAAGTTTGACTAAATTAATTTGGGTGATTTTTGGAGTTAAATGTGAAAAATAATATCTTATGTTACTTTGCACTCAATTATATGAGTGCTCTAATATTTTTTTCTATTTAAATAATTAATTAACAAATATATTATAATACAAGTTTGATCCCACTTTACCCATGAAAAAATATTGTTTGATCCCACTTTTGGAAGTGGAAGAGTATTATTATTTCTTTTGAAGAGATGCATAAAAGAAACAATAAGAAAACAAGTTAAAAATGCATTTGTTGTGACCTTGCCAAATTTACGGTAGAAATTTGACTTTTTTGAGTGTTGAGAAATTCTATTAATCGAATTTTGGATGAGATTAAGCAAAAACACATTTTCTAATAGAATTTATTGTTAAGAGTTGCACCACTTGATATTTAAGACGTTTGTGAATGTTAAGAGATTGTTTCTGATTGTCTTCTAAAAATTATAATACTTTATTTGTGACTTTTTGTGGTCTATATATATTGTTTAAACTCTCGGGTTTCAGTTAACTCGACTAGTAATTTTTTTCAAAAAATACTTTCATTAGAAATATTTTATTTCATAAGTTGAAATTCTATCGTATCTACAAAAATATTAAATTAAAAAAAAAAAAAAAAACTCATTGTAAATATTAGATGGAAGATTTATTTCATAAACAGTAAAAACCATGTGGGTACCATAATTTATTAGAAGTCAAAGAAACTAGAGCAGTTGAGTGAATCACACGAGTCTAGAAGTCCAGGTAGCTGTAGAGCTGAAGCGGAGATCCAACGACAAGTAGTTTAAGTATAAAAGCTACATGTAATATAGTATTGGTTAGTGGACATGTGACTTACACGTGATTGACTTAATTGTACACCTCTGTTAGTTAGTTAGGGAGTTTGTTAGATCAGTTAACTTAGTTTTGGCTTGGTTTAGTTGCTTAGTGATGCTATATAAATACCTGTAATTATCTCTGTTTTATTCAGATCAATGAAATCATTTTCTCAGTAAATTTCATATGGTATCAGAGCCTTCCTGCTCTATTTTCTCCCAAAATTTCTAGGATGATAAGTACCTGTAGTGTAACAATGTTATACAGTTGGATTAGGCAGTTAGGTAGTTAAGGCAGTAGGCAGTTACAGTTAGGGGGTAGTTGACTTAGGGTGTATCTGACATAGGTTGTATAAAAGGGGGACAGTTGTATTCTGTAAGGCATGCTAATAAGACTGAAATGATTCTTTCTCTTTCTCTCTATCTCTGTCTCTTTTCCTTATCTCTATCTCTGTCTTTTTATGGAGGTCTGATCCCCTCAAAGTGATCAACCACACTCCAATCTTTCTTTCCACGCCCTAGGTTCTTAACATTTGGTATCAGAGCATTGATCCTTCTCACCCACCATGACCAAAACTCGCACCCAGGCTCAAAACACCGAGAAGATTGCAATTCTGTCTACAGCTTTGGAACAACATGAGCAAACTTTACAAGAGATTCAGAAACAATTGCAAGCCATTAATGTATTCATGCAAAGAATGGCAGAAGCAGAAGAAAAGAAACAACAAAGCCCAAATTTGGGGAACCGAGCTCTCTTGGTTAACAACAATTTGGGGGTCTCGGAACCTTCCTCGATGAATTTGATCAAGAACCTAAAACTAGAGTTTCCTCGGTTTCAAGGCGAAGATCCTACTTGCTGGTGTATTGTGCAAAGCAATTCTTTTCCTACAATCATACCCCAGAACATCAGCAAGTGATGATGGCCTCATATCACCTTGATGGGAAAGCCTTGATCTGGTTTCAGAATGCAGAGCAGGCTGGAGGGTTTGCTAGTGGGGAAGTTTTTGTCCAAGCTTTACAAATCAGGTTTGGAGTTACAGCTTATGATGACCCTATGGAGGCATTGACTCGCCTCAAACAAACTTCTACAGTGGTAGCATTCAAAGGTAATTTCGAAATCCTTTCTAACAGAATTGTAGATTATCTGAGGCTCATAAATTAAGTTGCTTCTTAAGTGGCTTAAAAGATGAAATTAGGTTGCCTATAAGGATGTTAGTACCTAAAACCCTTAATGAGGCTTTTGGTTTAGCTAAGATTCAGGAGGAGTACTTATTGAGTTGCAAGAAAGGGGTTAGGGGTGTAGTTGAAAATGGGAGACCTTCAATCCTGGGTTTGCCTAAGTCTGAGGGTAGAGTTGATTCTAGGATTAAGCTTCCTTTATAGAAATTAACTAGTTCTCAGATGGAAGAAAGGAGGAAATTAGGCCTTTGTTACAATTGTGATGAGAAGTGGCAAAGTGGTCATAGGTGTAAGAGAGCTAAACTGTTCTTATTGGAAGAATTACCTGTGGAAGTTGATCAGAAGCCTAATGGGGTGCAGTTGGTGGAGATGGAGGATGGTGGTGTATTGGTAGAACATCATGAAGAGAACAATGGGGCTGCTGGTATTACTTTATATGCCTTATTTGGTAATCCTTCCTCTACGACCATGAGGGTTAAGGGAAGAATTCATAATCATGAGGTAGTTTCACTTTTAGATTCAGGTGGCACTCATAATTTCATTGATGCTGTTATCTTACCAATCTTGAAGTTGCCCCTTGATTCTTCTCAAGTATTAGATGTTAAGGTTGCTAATGGTAATGTCATTAGAACCTTGGGGGTCTGTCATGCAGTGATTCTCTTGATGCAAGGGCCTAAGTTTACAATTGATTTTAATGCCCTACACCTAGGGGGTTATGAGGTAGTGTTGGGTATCCAATGGCTGTGTACTTTGGGGGTAATTAGTTGAAACTTTCAATTATTGACCATGGAGTTTTGTCACTTGGGTAAAAGGGTGTTCCTACAAGGGTTAAAGCCTATTGGTTCCTCTTTCCAAAAAGCAGATAGGTTCTTCACTGGTCCTTCAAATTACTGATGTCAAGTCTGCTACTGCTGTCCAGTCACATCTTCTAATAGATCTTTCTGATTTGTTGGATGAGTATTCCAAGGTTTTTGAGATGCCATCTGGTCTACCCCCTATCTGTGGTCATGAGCATGGTATTACAATTAAGGAAGGTTCCCAGCCAGTGTGTGAAAGACCTTACAGGTACCCCTACTTCCAGAAATCTGAAATTGAAAAGATAGTTAATGAATTGCTTGATTTAGGCTCTATTCAACCAAGTCAGAGTCCTTATTCCTCCCCAGTTTTATTGGTAAGAAAGGCTGATGGTAGCTGGAGGATGTGTATAGGGCTCTTAATAAAGCTACTGTTAAAGACAAATTTCCAATCCCTGTAGTTGATGAGTTGCTGGATGAATTGGCTGGTGCATCTATTTTTTCTAAGTTGGATTTGAGGTCTGGCTATCATCAAATTAGGATGAAGCCTGAGGATGTTCCTAAAACAGCTTTTAGGACACATGAAGGGCATTATGAATTTCTAGTGATGCCCTTTGGGTTGACCAATGCTCCTTCTACATTTCAGGCTTTAATGAATGCTATTTTCAAACCCTATTTGAGGAAGTTTGTTCTGGGTTTTTTTTATGACATTTTGGTCTTTAGTTCTTCATTGTCTGCTCATCTGGCCCACTTAAGGATTGTGTTGGATGCTTTACTCTCACATCAGCTGTTTGCTAAAAAGTCCAAATGTGTGTTTGGTTGTTCTGAGGTGGAGTATTTGCGGCACATCATTTCAAGCCATGGTGTTCAAGCTGACCCAAAAAAGACCTCTGCTATGCAGCAGTGGCCTGTTCCTACTTCTGTTAAAGCTTTAAGGGGTTTCTTGGGCCTCACAGGTTACTACAGAAAGTTCATCAAGGGGTATGCTTTCATTGCTCAACCCTTGACTAATCTTCTTAAGAAGGATTCCTTCCATTGGGATGATACGGCTCAGCAAGCTTTCACAAGTCTGAAGGTGGCAGTCTCTCATCCTCCAGTTTTGGCACTACCAGACTTTTCCCAACCTTTTGTCATTGAATGTGATGCATTTGGTACTGGATTGGGGGCTGTTTTGATGCAGCACAACATCTTCTGGCTGTACAGGAAAAGATGAAACTTGAAGCTGATAAGCATAGGGTTGCAAGATCCTTTCAGCTTGGTGACTGGGTCTATCTTAAATTGCAACCATATAGGCAAAGGACCCTAGCTTACAAGGGTAAATGGAAGCTCTCACCTAGGTATTTTGGGCCTTTCCAAGTGATTCAGTTGATTGGTATAGTGTCTTACAAGCTGGCATTACCACCAGAATCCAGAATTCATCCTGTTTTTCATGTTTCTTGCTTGAAATTGAAGTTGGGTAGGCAAGTCACTCCTTTTCCTACCTTGCCACAAGTGGATGATAAAGGGCAACCTTGTTCTGAGCCCATTGCAGTCCTACAGACTAGAACAAAGTCCTTGAGAACCTGGGATGTTACTGAGGTGCTAGTTCAGTGGTCAGGTTCTACTGCCGAGGAAGCTACTTGGGAGTCCCTGCATCAGCTCCAGATTTCTTTTCCTCACCTTGTGGGCAAGGTGCTGTAAATGGGAGGGGTAATGATAAGTACCCGTAGTGTAACAATGCTATACAGCTGGATTAGGCAGTTAGGCAGTTAAGGCAGTAGGCAGTTACAGTTAGGGGGTAGTTGACTTAGGGTGTATCTGACATGGGTTGTATAAAAGGGGGACAGTTGTATTCTGTAAGGCATGCTAATAAGACTGAACTGATTCTTTCTCTTTCTCTCTTTCTCTCTCTCTTTTCCTTATCTCTATCTCCGTCTTCTTATGGAGGTCTGATCCCCTCAAAGTGATCAACCACATTCCAATCTTTCTTTCCACGCCCTAGGTTCTTAACATAGGGCTTGTTCTTAAGAGCTTTGAAGCTTCGTCAATGGCTGAAGCAACTAATACTTCGTCTTCTTCCTCTGTGCAAGATCCTGCACTCGTAGAGGATATCTCAAATCCTCTGTTCCTTCATCACGCTTAAAGTCCTGAAGCCATGCTTGTGTCTGAACCATTGATTGGTGAGAATTACCATGCTTAGGTTCGTTTAATGGGGAAAGCATTGGTTGCCAAGAATAAGTTTGGCTTTGTCAATGGTAGCATCACTCTCTCTTCACCATTGATAAAGACTCCAACAGTAATTGATGCTTGGATTCACTGTGACAACATGGTAGGTTCTTGGTTGATGAAAGCTGTGTCATCTCAAATTCGAGTGAGTATCACCTACAGAGACACTGCTCTGGAAATCTGGAATGATTTCAAGGATACACATTCTCAAGGGAATGGACTTAGGGTTTTTAAGCTTCAGAAAGATATAGCTTCAATGCGTTAGGGTGAGTCTTCAATTACCAATTATTTTACTCAGTTGAAGCTATTTTGGGATCAACTTCAGAATTTTAGGCCTACTCCTACTTGTTCTTGTGAAAAGTGTACTTATAATTTGCCTCAGAAGCTTGAAGATCTTCATCTTCAAGAATCAGTTATGCAATTTCTGATGGGGCTCAACAATTCATACTCTCAGATCAAATGACAGATCTTGTTGATGGAACCATTGCCAACCATTAACAAAGTCTACTCCTTGTTGATTCAAGAAAATAGGCAAAGGCGTGTAGGGCTTGGCAATTTTGTTCACATAAAGTCTACTACTATTGCAGTGAAAGGTTCTAATGTCAATTCCAATTCCAATTTCCCTGGTTTCTTTGGTAATTTTGGTGCTACAGGAGGAAAGAATTACAAAGGCAAAGACAGACCTATATGCACTCACTATAGGAAGCTTAGACATGTCATGGAGAAATGCTTCAAGCTACATGGTTTTCCTCCAGGCTTCAAACCTAAAGGCAAGAACGTTATGGTAAATCAAGTCAATGTTCAAGATGCTTGTGCAGACAATGGTCATACATCTGCTATTTTTCCTTTCACTCAAGAGCAATGTCAACAGTTTTTGACTATGTTGGGGACTCAAATGCAAGCTGCTTATCTCACCTCTAGTGGCAAGGAGACTCAGTTCAATATGGGCAACAAGTAAGCACACATGGCCAACAATGTGATTAAGCCCAGTTGTGCCTTCTCCAGTGCCATAGATGCTCTCACCATGGCAAGTATGTTTAATTCTACTTGTCCTGATTTGAGGCATTCAATCTTTTCTACCCAAATTTCACATAGAACAGCTTTTGGTGGTAATACTTGGGTTATTGACACTGGAGCAACATACCATATAGTGTATTTTATTCATATGTCAATTGATTTTACTGCTATTAATTGTGTGGTTGCACTTCCTAATGGTGAGACTGCTTTGGTAACTCATATTGGTTCTATATGTCTTTCTGAAAATCTAATGTTAACCAATGTGCTTTGTGTTCCATTTTTCTCTTTCAACCTTTTATCAGTCAGCCAACTCACCAAGAAAATGCATTGTTGTCTCATTTTCTTGTCTACTTTCTGTTTCATTTAGGACCTCAATTGCTGGAGGACGATTGGTGTGAGTGAATTTCATGATGGGTTGTATCTCCTTCAACATAGCCTTTTTGAAACTTGTGCCATTCCAACTCAGTCCTAGGCTACTCCATCCTTTCAATATGTTTTTAATTCTGTTTTTCATTCCATTTTTAGTACAAATAAATCTCACGTAGTCAATAATGTCAAAATTCCAGCTTCTGTTTGCTCTCCAGACTTGGGCATCCCTCTGATGCTAAGATTTTCTGTTTTGAAAAATGTACTTCCTGATCTCAATTCTATTTCTAATGAAATTTGTGAAATTTGCCCTCTAGCTAAGCATAACAGGCTTCCTTTCCCTTTTCATAATCACGTTTCTGAATTTCCATTTGATTTGATACATTGTGACATATGGGATCCCTATGTGGCACCTACTGTTGCAGGTCACAAGTATTTTCTTACCATTGTTGATGATTGTACCAGATCAACTTGGGTTTATCTTATGAAATCTATGTCTGAAACTAGATCCTTATTACAATCCTTTTATACCATGATTAAGAATCAATTTGGTAAGTCTATTGAAGTCTTTAGGACAGACAATGGACTTGAATTACAAAGGATTGAATTCTTTAAGTTTCATGACATCATTCATCAACATGGTTGTGTTGCCACTCCACAACAAAATTCTGTTGTGGAGAGAAAATATCAACATATACTTTGTGTTGCTAGAGCTTTAAGTTTTCAATCAAATGTTCCTATTGCTTATTGGGGTGATTGTATCCTAACCGCTGTACATCTTATAAACAGACTCCCTTATCCTCTTTTGAACAACAAATCTCCTTTTGAGCTTCTTTATAATAAACTTCCAAATTATTCACATCTCAAAATGTTTGGTTGTCTATGCTTTGCTTCTACTCTCTCTCACAATAGAGGCAAGTTTGACCCTAGGGTTCTTAAGTGTGTTTTCTTGGGGTATCCTTTTGGGGTTAAGGGTTATAAGCTCTTGAATTTGCAAACCAGATCTTGTTTCATTTCTAGAGATGTTCTTTTTCATGAATCTGTATTTCCCTTTAAGTCTCTTCCTACTTTTGTTCCTTTATCTCAACCTAACCCTTTTTATCATGATTGTTTTCCTGATGCTCCACCTCTACCTGTCACTGATTCTATTCACCATTATGATCCTATACCAGACCCCACAGTTCATATTGTTTCCACTATTCTTGAAGAACATTTTATTGATCTTCTTGAGGATTTGTCTGTTTTTGTTCTTAATGACATTACTACTCCTATTCCTGATATTACTTCTTCTTCTTTGTCCATTGAACCTGTCCATGCTCCTCATTCCCTTCCAACTAGTCCTGTTCCAACCACTCTTGTCCCTAGGAGGTCTACTAGAGTCTCTAGACCACCTGCTTATCTTTAAGCCTATAAGTGCAATGCTGCTCCCACAAAATACCCTATTGCTAATTATATTTCTAGTCACAAACTCTCTCCTTCTTACTTTCATTTCTGCAATAGTATCTCTACAATTCAGGAACCACAGTTTAACCATTAGGCAGTTGGTGATCCAAATTGGGATGCTACCATGGCAGATGAAATTCAGGCTTTAGAACTCAATAACACTTGGTCTCTTATTCCTTTGCTCCCAAATAAAAGGGATGTTGGTTTAAATGGGTCTCCAAAATCAAATACAAGTCAGATGATAGTGTAGAGAGGTACAAAGCAAGGCTGGTTGCTAAAGGTTATACTCAACAGAAGGGTTTGGATTATACTGAGACCTTCTCTCTTGTTGCCAAGATGGTGATTGTTAAGCTTTTCTTGGTTTTGGCTGCTGTGCAAGGCTGGACTCTTTACCAATTGGATGTAAACAATGCATTTCTTCATGGTGATTTGCATGAAGAAGTGTATGTGTCTTCCTCTAGGCCTGCCCAACAAGGGGGAGCTTGTGTGCAAGTTGAATAAGTCTTTGACCTAGGTCGGTAGCTATTATCACTATCATCACTAAAAGAATGGTCAGAACTTGAAGGAGCTGCTCTACGTCACTCGCAACGTAACCTCCTTCGTAAATGGTCAATTTTCAGTTGCATGCTTCTAGTATTTTCCTCATGAGAAATGTGACTCCCACCTCGAGATTGGCTCTTACTAGTGTGTGTGGTGTGCACACTAACCTCCTGGTCCCTTCTTCATTCAAGATTGAGAAATTGATTTTGACGTTGGGAACTAACAGACTCTTCTCGGTTAGGCCTAAACCTATCATAGCTGAACGTTGATCTCACTAAAGCTCAAGTAATTCCTCACAAACGACGCCAATTGTAAAGGTAGGTTTTGGATCCTAAGCCCAAGAGATAATAGGGTTAATACCCAAAGAGCCCAACACAATGAATTTGTAGAAATTGGCTAAAAACTAGGCTTCAATGAATTGAATGATGCTCACAATGGACCAAAGATCATAAGAAAGCATAGAAAAATAAGCTTTATGCAAAGAAATCCTTCCTCGACAAAGTTCAAGGAGAATAGTTCTTGAATATATTTCTTTTAGACTTAATTACAATTTCACTTCTTGTTGCTACCGTGCTCTTTCTCAAGATTCTCAAATAGATCCCTTATCAAGGAGGCATTTCCTCCTTATATTCTGTTGTTTTATTTCATCTCCACCATCCACTTGTAGGTTAAGTTGCTGGCTTTGATTCTTGTCCCATCAGCACCTTCTTGAAATCTTTGGAAGTAGCTGTAAGGCTGAATACCACTGTTCAGGTATCACCTCCACATTAATGCGGCCAGAAGGTTAGTTGTAGAGATTTTAATGCGATAGTAGCAGCTTTCTCGTAGATATTTCTTAGTTTCCCTCTGTCCTATTCTCTCCTGATGTTTATCCTTATCAGTAGAATCCTCCGGAGTGCTGCTCTTGATGGCAGATCAAACTTTCTAACCTCAGCTTTTACCTTCCCTCTCGAACTACCTTCCCAAACCTTCATAGTCATAATCCTTTTGTGACACTTTGACTCGTACTTCTTCCCTAACATCTACTTGTCCTCGGACTATTAAACTTCCTCAGACAAGGCCCACAACCCAATATACATTTCTGGGCCTTTCATCTCTACAGTAGTAAAGTGTAAATAACTAACATTAAAAGATAATTAAGTGTGAGGTAATGAAAGTGGGAATTGAGAAGTGACAACAATTTTTATTTTATTTTAATGATTTTATTATTGTGTTGAATTCTTAATAGAGTAATGCAAAAGACACACATAAAAAAATGTTTTTAATGAGTTATAAAAACTAATAAGTTGTCAAAGTTGGGTTGGATTATTAAATAAACTAATTGACAAGAGTAAAGACCAAAACTAATAAATTAAAAAATATTCTAAGTAATAATAATTAAAGTTTACTTAACAATAAAAATTAATAACTTTACTATATTAAGCGGCAATAGATAATTTCCAAATTTTAATTTTAACAACACTAATCTTCAATATACTAAGAAACAATATGTTCAATGAACTTATATTTATCCTTTATTCTCTTGTTGTACTATATATAATTTTTTTTAGAAGGAAATATCATTATACCGCATGATTCATCTCCTACTTAAGATTTATTATCTAAAAACACTCATGTTAACTTGAAAAATCTTCCTTTGAATCATAGGTTGCAAAAAATATTTCATCTTATCATCCAAAATGATCAATGTGGGGGGACAAGGATCCAAGCCCTTTGACGAAGTTCATATGGAGGTAAACCTCGGGAGTCGTAGACAAATTAACCTCGGAATGTATACATTTAATCCATGCTTGGGTTGCGTGACCATAGCGGGTGAGGGCACTGAGGACATCTGCCTAACCTTGGAAGGTCAAGGGGCAGGGTTAAAGGAGGCAAGGGGCAATCCAAGGGGGAACAAAGGTAACCAGGTATTCAACAAGGAAAAGAAGTAAAAGGTAGGACAAAGTGGTCATCCCCTCCACATTAAATGCACTGCAACCACTTAGCTGGCCGCATTAATGGGGAAATGACTTTGAATAGTAGTCTCACAGCTAATGTCTTAGTGTAGAAACCTTCTAGCAAGTTCTTGATGGGACAAGTATCAAGATAGTTTAATCATGACCTTCTAAATGTAAGATCCAGATGCATCTTGGCTAAGTTATATAAAGCCAAGAAGCATTCAGATCAAGGGTGAGGGAGAAATTTGGAAAGATAAAAAGAAAGAGTAGACATCCATCTGTAACATCATCCACGGACTAAACCCGAGGACGAACACTTAGCCATTTTCTAGCAATTTTACTACTAAATATTAATTGCTACATTAATTGTTTTGATCTAACTTTGAAGAGAATACTCAAAGGTTGACCCTGCATCCCATCTCTAGAAATGAATTGTGTGAGCAAATAGTAACAGTATCAAGCCTGAGTCTCGTTTTTACTCTTTTGCTCGCCATAATCAAGATGAAAAAAAGAAAAAAAATTTGTACAAAAAGGTCCTTAACAAATTCTTTAACAAAAATTGAATGACTCCTATAGAAAATATTTCTAGAGCTGCTACTGATTCTATTCCTCCTCCTTCCTTCCCCATAAATCCAAAGAGACCACTAGAGAATCAGGCGAACAAGCATGAGGTGTGGTCAAGAAAGGATAAAACTTGTCTATATATATATATGTGTGTGTGTGTGTGTGTAAAGTTGTGATTTACAACTATATTTTATGTTGGCTTTATTTCATGACAAAAAATGTTGTAATTGCATAAATTTGTATCTTTGTATTTTTGTGGGATTTTATTATATTGGGTTTAGTATTAAGTTGGTGAAGAATCAAGCATAAAATGAAAAATTAGTGGATTTCGTGACTGTTTTGCTAGAAGCCAACCCATGAAAGATTCACGTGAGAAGCACATGCTAGAAGCTGAAGAGTCGTGCCAGCTTGGAGGATTTCGCGAGTGTCTAGTGGGTAAGGCATTCTCGTGAGACACCTATGAAACTCTTTGCTTAGAGAATTTTTAAGTGTGACTTTCTTACCCTTCACCCACACTATATATACCTTCATTACCCACAAAAGTATGAGAGACCATTCAGAGAGAAAAACCCTAGATAGGTTTTCTACAACACACATACATACACACACACCTATTTTTTAGAGAGAGAGCTACCCATCCTTAGTGAGAAATCATTGTAGCCTCTTCTCCTTCCCTCTCCCATTGTCATACTTTGAGAAGAGATTTGTACCCAAACACAACCCACACCTTTTCAGAGTGTAGAGAATGTTTTGGATCTTGGAAAGTTTGGAGGATTTGCCAAAAGAAGCCGGTGAGGCTTGGCGGAAGCAATCAGGCATATTGCGAGATTTGAAAAGCAAGATAAGACACAGTTTTGAGAAGCCTTGTTGGAGTAGGAGCTTGAAGGGCTTAAGTACATTAGGTAGATTAAGCTTGGAGGGTCTCTTGCTATTCGTGTATCCTAACTTATTGTCTAGTGGATCGATTTACCACTTGGAGGGCGGCGGAGAGGTTTTTTGCCGAGTTCTTCGGTTTCCTCTTCGATAATACATCCCCATGTTATCTTATGTTTGCATCTCTCTTCCCTACTCTATTAGCTTACATTTTACTGTTGTGATTCGTTAAATATGGCTTAGAGTAGTTGTTTTGTTTGTTCGCTCGCATTTATTCTATTCCGCACTTAGTTTACGTTAGAGTAAAATCAACCGAGCCGTTATTTATTATTTTGGGGTCTAAACAGCTCTTGTGTTTTTAACACAAATCCGAGCTTTCAATATATATATATATATATATATATATATATATATTGAAGACAAAACTTAGGTACAGTACCTTAGGTACTGTTCCTTAAGTTCCCTTCTTTAGATTTAGCCATGTGATTACTTAACTAAAAAATACATTTCCATCTCATAAGAAAAAATCCATATGGCAGAATTTTAAAAGGGGAACTTAAAAAACAATACCTAAGTATTGTACCTAAGTCTTGCTCATATATATATTAATAATGTGTTGATCCAATGGCTAGACACTTCCATTGAGGATGCTAAGAGCATTCGCATTGGGCCTGTGAAATGTCAAATGTAAAGAAAATTTGGCTTTCAAGCCCAAAGGAGCTTAGCATCTAGAAAGTGGAAACTTGTAAGAGCCAAATTTTTTTGCCATACTGCTACAGTATCATTGTAAATGTATGATGGTACTGTAGCTGAATGGTAAATTGATTATTATTACTTAATTCTCTCTCTCTCTCCTACTTTTTATTAAACAATTCCAACACATACAGACACACACACACACTCTCTCTCTCTCTCTCTCTCTCTCTCTCTCGTTATTTCTCATTTTCTCTGCACTCTTCCTTCTCTTTTCAGACCCAAAACCCATAGCCACCACACTACAGTGAGCCACCACTCCCATTATTTATTCTCTTTCTCGTTGCAGATCGGCCTGGCTGACGGTGGTGACGTGGCTTGCTTTCTCTCTCTCTGGTTGACGGCAGCGACATAGATCAGTGCAATTGTGGGTTTGGGTTTTAGGCCGATGGGTGGCAGCGGCGTGGTGTTGATGGTTAGAGGGGGTGTTCTTTGAATGTGTTGATTGTGTTGGATTTTGATTGTGTTGAATTTTGATGGGGGTTGTTATAGGTAGGTGGTGGCGGTTTGGGTTTGTGTTTATTGTGTTGGATTTTTGGAATAGGTTTTGATTGGGTTTGCTATGGGTGGGTTTTGATGGGGTTTGCTATGGGTGGGTTCTGATGGCTTGGGTTTGCCGTAGGTCTAGGTTTGGGTTTGCCGCCGTGGGTTGTGGGGACCATGGGTTGCTTTTTTTTTTTTTTTTTTGGTGTTGATGGTCGGAGCGGGTGGTGTTCTTTAGATTTTCAGTGGTGGTGGCTGGTTGGTTGGTTCGGTGGTATGAGTTTGTGGTGAGTGGTGGAGTGGTGGACGAGTTTGTTGTTTTGGGTTTATGGTTGGTGGTGTTTATCGATTATGGCTGTGGGTTTGCCACCGTGGGTCTCGGTTTTGCTTGTTATGGGTTTGGGTTTTACTCACGGTGGTGGGGACCGTGGGTTGTTGCATTTGGTGTTGATTGTGTTGATGGTGGATTGGTGCTATAAACTCTCCACTTCTTTGTTTTTTTGGTAGATTATGGGTTACTGGTAGTGGTGGTGGTGGTGGTGTCAAGTGAGCGTAGTGCAGCGGGGGTGGGCTTGTGGTGATGGTGGTTTCAGTAAATTTGTGTTCTTGAACAGAAAGAATGAGAGAGAAAGAATAAATAATGTGTTGTATTGTAAATGATGGTGATTTTGGGATATATTATTTTATTGTGTAGAAATATTATTTTAATGTGTTGTATTGTAAAATAAAAGTTGAGATGTTAGAAATATTGTAAAATGGTATAGTATAATTGATAAAATAACTTTTTAAGATGGTAAAATAAAATAGGATGCAATTTCTGGATGCAAATGCTCTAACTAGGAGAGTTCCAAGACTTTAATAGAGAAGAAGTGATATCTAGTTAGAATATACTATTTTCTATATGCATATATACTGGGCCTGATATATATGGCCCTTAGCACAGTCCACGCTGATAGTAGCCCACGCTAGTTATGCCTAAGAATTTGAACATTTCATTCAAAAAGTTAGAGTGAGAAAAGATAGCATGGCGCCAATGGTTTAACTTTGCCGCTTGATATATATGGCCCTTAGATCAGCCTACACTAGTTGTATCTAAGAATTTGAACATTTCATTCAAAAAAAAAAAAAATGAGAGTGAGAAAAGATAGTATGATGCTTGCCGCGAGAATCCTACAAGTTTAGAATCAAGCACCTCATACAATATAAACTATACATTATAGTTTATAGATAGCCAAGAACCTTATAACTCAACTAATTGGAATTTATCTCTAGACTTTAAATTTTCCTTCTCTCAATTATCAAATTATCAAAAAAAAAAAATTATGGATAATAAAGAAAAATAAATAATAATAGAACCCAAACTTTGACCAAGCCCAGACTTGATAAAGTTTGTCCATGAAGATTTTGGGCCAAATAATAGACTTATCATAGTACAAATGGATAAAGAATGTGAGGTTGCTGTTCTGGTAGAAAGGGTATTTGATGCATAGGAAAGATGAGTGGTTAGTGTGAAGAATAAACTCAATAAAAATAAAAATTGAATTTAAGTAATCTTGTTTGAATGTTTTAAAATAAATAAATGAAATATAAGTAATTCTATTTGAGAGTAACATTAGAAGGAATGAAACAAATCATTTTATAACAATATTTTCTATTATATTCCTATTTAAAAAAATAAAGGATTGAATGTACATGAGTATTTTGGGGAGTTTTAGTGGAAATTTTATTAAATGTAATTTCATTCATTTTGATTCCTTCCAATTTTGAGAAATAAAAATTTGAGGTTTTAAGGAAAAATTAAGAAAATGGGTGTTTCTTACTATCCATGTTATTCTCTCTCATTTATACTTCCAAACAATGGAATGATATTTACATTTCCTCCATTAAGGTTGGGTTTGGATTGCACTGAAATGAAATTTCAGCGCGTTTGCGTCGCTGTCAGTGGGTTATGTGCACTGTTCATGAGACCTACAAGTTGTCTAATTCAGCAAAATTTTCATTAAAACTGGGTCTTACGGTCCTATTTACACATTTAAAAATTATTTCGCGACGGTATTTTCAATTTTCAATAATAAGCGGAATTTAAGCAGGTCCTATTACTCTCAAATAAGGGCATGAAAAGAATATTATAAAATATATATTTTTTTCTATTCTTTTTCATTCATTTGTCTCCTCTGAAATGGAGTGTTATGAACAATTTCTATACAATGACGACAAGAACTTGCAGATTATAAAAAGGAGAAACAAAGAAGAATAACACACACGAAGATCAAATCATTCAATATTTCAACTTGGTATCCTTAGGATTAGTTTTAGCCTTAGCCTTAAAAATAGAGTAGCAATTACTTTGATATCTATAATTAATAGATCGACCATGACGCATCCTTGGTGCAATGGTCACTTCATAAGTATAAATACTTGTAAGGTGTGGGAGGCAAGAGCCGAGATTCAAGTCTCTAGGAGGAAGTTTCATACAAATATACTTTTAGATTAGGTTAGAATAGAATTTCTATTTTGTATATAAAACAAAAAAATGATAGATTGAGCAAATATTCTCATTGAAGATTGTATTGTATTGTATTAATTACTTTAAGTGCAAGTAGGCTTTTACTCTTGCCGATAATTTTCCTTCATTTGTTTTCTTATTATCCAAACAGGTTTAATTTGTGTGTTTTTTTATTTTATTTTATTTTATTTTATTTGAAATTTTTATTAAGTTTCCATAAAAAAGAATCTTTTATACTACATGACCACTTTTCACTGGTTATAGTTTAATGAAATTTTGGCAGAAGGATCAATTTGGTTAATTCTTAAACAAAAAGGTTAAATAATACAAAATCGTGTTGTATAGGAGTTTCTTTGCAACTAACCCAAATCTCAGGGATTTTTGCAGTTTGGCCTTATTGTATTTCAAAGTTCTGTTAATAGTAGTATTTACTATTTAGACATATATATAGACACACATATGTGAGATAAATGTATTATCTAAATAGAAGTGCATAAAATTCCAACTTAGTTTTTTTTCCCCCTTAAGAGACTGATTCTCGAGCTCAAATCCACGACATATAAGTTTAGGGCAAGATTCTTGCCATCACACCAATTCCAACAAGGCCTATTATTTATTACACAAAATACTTTGATTTCATGCTTTATTTATCCCTGATGTAGGCAAAGGAAGCAATTAGGTTCAGGGATTTTGAAATGGTCTAAACCATTGGAATTATACTTTTGGATCTTTTTCGGGGAAGATTCATGTTACTGTCAAGTCCTCATCTGATTGAGGAAAGGCTGGCGATGAGCCTCCTCCACACACCATGTCGTCAATCGAGCACCTTTCATTGGCAAAGGCAAGCACCCCACAATACCAACTGGTATGATGCTTGAGCCTTGGATTGGAACAATGTGGACTGGCGGGCCCCACCCGTAGTCTACTTGGTTGAATCCCAGTCTGCCCCACTCCGATATGAATAGTGTGGTGTAAGCAAGTGGTGCTGCAAATGGGTCTTCACCATCTTTGATAGACTCACCCTTCATGTACTTGTCAAACTCAGCTGGGAGCTTAGCCTTTGCTTCTTGGATCAGCTTCACAACATCAGAAATTGATGACTGTGTGAGTGACTCACTTGAAGCTGTGATTGTCACTGGGAAGAAGCAGTTGCCATAGAAACCGTTTGGCAAGGGAGGGTTCAAGAGCTGGCGGCAATTTGCAAAGATCACAAGCTTGAGTTCAGTATCTTGCTTAAAGTTTATAGCTTGTGTTCGACGGCTCCAAAATTTGGCAGCAACAACTTCGAAAGAAGAGCAAGTGTGTCCAGTTGATTGACGAAATTCTTGCTTGAGCTGGTTGATGTGATCTAGCGTTATGTCTACTTTTGCATGGTTGAGTGTATAGTTGGGCATTGGCGGTGGTAGGTTTGGCAATGGAGTGACCTTTGCTTGTTCAGGTGGTGGTGGAAAAAAATCCCGTTGCCACACTGGTGCAGTGCTTAGATGCTCAGCACCTCTAGCCAGCTCGCCAATCGCATTTAGAAATTGTGCAGCCCCAAGGCCATCACATATGCTATGGCTGAATATGAGGCCTATCACGAAACCACCACATGCAAATTGTGTCACCTGAAAATGCATTTATTGTTAAAATTGTCAACGTATCAAACTGTGGAATTATTCTAAAGTTTGGCTTGTGTCTAGTGTTCTTATATACTGAACCCGACACAGACACGACATGTGTCTTAAAATAACCACGTGTTAATTTGTATCACGTACAAAATACAAAAATATTGAAAGGAAATTTTATCTGTTGGACTAAAAACAAGAAAATTATTTAGTCCACTTAGCTTTATCTTCTTTTTTTTTTTTTTTTTTGAATTTAGAATTAGTTAACTTTGCCCACATCCCTGGTATCAAATAAGCATATTAGTGTCATTAATTAGCGTCTTTCTAACTACTTTTCTTGTGGTATTTGTTAGAATTATGTGCCCTCAAACGCAATACTATGCATTTTTTATTTGATAATAAAATTTTATTTTCACATTCATAAATTTTTATAGGTATATTTCATTGTTTAAATATGGCATGTGATGTCACCTCTGTAGAAAAATCATGTTAATGGTTAAGGAACCAAAGACAAGAAGTGATGATTTTTCATAGATTATTAAATTGTTCTAAGCTGTAGATATTAATTGAATATTACCATTGAAGCCTACACTTGTTGTGCTGCTATATGATAGGATGATTTACTCCATCATTGAGGTAGTGACTTTAAGCAGACAAGTGGGTGTAATGTAACAAGCATGGTTGTCAAAATCCTGATCTGGATCTTACGATCCTACGATTTTACGATCCCACCTGTCCAAAACGATCCAGATCTTTCAAGGATCTTTGCGATTGTTCAAGATCGGCAGGATCATACGATTCTGACGATCTCAAATGACCTCAGTTTTTTGTAATATTTTTTAACTTGACAGAAGGCTTAGTTGGACTTAAATGAAAAATAAAATCTCAATAGACTAACTTTTTCCATTTTAATGAAGAAAGAGTGTCAATTAGACTCAAATAGAAAATATCCCAATATAGTGTCACATTTTGAGATTTTTGGCTTCTTTAAATGATGCTTACAAATGGATGTAGTGATGTATAGTAATTATATCAATGAATGTATAATTTATGTGATTATTTAACATACCAATGTGTATTTTTTGTTTTTTGCTCAAATAATTTAGGATCTTACAATTCACGATCCGATTCTATGATCTACAATTTCACCTACCTCCCACGATCCTGCGTAGATCCCGACTTTGACAACCTTGGTAACAAGTATATACACTGAATTGGATCCAATCAAGAACACCTTATGGAGTGATCACTGTTTATTAAAAGGTTGTTCTATCACAATTTTTCTAGTGTCCTCAAACATGAGAGGTTTGTGTATATTTATTTACTATATATGCACATAACTTTGACAGTGTCAACTGGTGATGCTAATTTTTAAAGGCTATATACAGACACGTTGGGTTATGTGTGTATTGAGTAAAATATGTAAATGCTCAATAATGAATCCATCAATCTGTAAAGAAGATAGTATATTCAGTTGTTTTTCATATTGAAGTTGGACTCAAAACAAAACCAGCCGGTGACATTTTTCAAAAATGTTTTTCATATATATAATATTGTGTATATATATATATATATATATAAATAAAGAGTTTTTTCAAAGATATTTTGGAGTCCAATAGAAATTATGAAATCAAGAAATTAAGAGTTACATAAGCTAGGGACATGACAGTGATATTAATCCAGTCCTAGTGGCTTGTGGGAATATAGTGTGGTGGAAGGACAGATATAAAATTGTAAGTAATGGGACCTCATTTGTAATTCTCTAATCTTCAGGGGTCAATTGCAATGTGTTGATGGACATTATTGCAATCTGTAGAAGTTCAAATATTTTATTGATATGGTTGAGAAAATTAAGGAATAATTTTAAAAGAGTTTCAAGATAAGTCAATAACATTCAAAAGTTATTGATTAATCCTACAGCTGAAGATTAGGATCCCTAAGGATCCCACGTCCAATCTCTCTCTTGGGTTTTAGAAGTCTTAAATAAAAATAAGATTTTATAATATTACATTAGTGGTTGGCCATCAGAACTACTGAGTGATATTGTAGTCTTTTGAAAGAGAGGTGCTACGTCTACAACATTTTTACAACATTTTTACAACAAATCATAGGTGGATGGTTGTTATTGGTTCAAATTTGAACCTAACACTAAGATTACTTTTTTGCCCCAACAATAACAACCAGTAACAACTTGCCATTTAGGATTTGTTGTAAAAATGTTGTGAAAATGTTGTGGACATATCATTTCTCCTTTTGAAAACCCAAAGAAAAAGAGAGAAAGACGTGAATACCTTAGGAGGCAACACACTTGGGTTGCTAAGAGAGGTACACTATTTTGTTCTATTTAGAATCTATGGTTGTATGGTACAATGATCTTTAAATGAAAATATAAATTTTGTTTTATATTGTTTCCACGAAACTTATAGTGGTATCAGAGCAAACCACACTTAATCATGGATTTTTGAATTGTTATTCATATCAGTATGGGTGCCCGGATTTACTTCCTATATGTCTTGATTGATAAATGTGATATGTAAATTGTTTTTATTTATTCGGAAAAGTGGAGAACAACAAGAATCTGTGCTGTGATTGATATATGTGATATGTTGATTGTTAATTGTTTGGTTCCGATTCGTTTTTGATGTTCTTGATTATATTTGATAAATGTGTTGCTGAAGTCGCATTTCTCTTGTATCTACTCTGTAGTTGTGCAGCGTAGTGCTAATATTGCTTTATAGATTGTCTAGTATGGTTTCATGTATATGTGATTATTTGTGTAACCCACGTTGATATGTTTTTAGTTCATTGACTCACCTTTTTATGTTGATAAAATCTTTTATTTGAAAGGGAATAAATTGCATTAAGCTAATAAAAGAGTCATACAAAGAACCTGCAAAGCATGACAGAGAACTAACTGATTACACCAGATCAGAATGCAGAAACGGTAGCACAAAGGAAGGTGCTACGCCTTTCCAAATGTGATGGCTTCCAGTTCTTCGAGCATATTGGGCGAGCTCGTGGTATTGAAATTCCTGCTTAAGTGCTTGAAATAGCAAGACTCAAATGAATCACAAACCTGAAGAATTCCTTGAATAAGGTGCCCATAATTGTTCCTCGTGGCCTTATCTTTAATTGCTTGAATGACAGCTAAAGAATCTGATTCAAAGATAACCCGAGGTAGCTGAAGTTCCTGAGCAAGGACACCTTGCTCTAATGCAAAAACCTCTGTTAGCTCTGCAGAATAGTAAGACTGGAGCGGTAAGCATAGAGCAGCCACAACTTGACCTTCGCTGTCTCTAATGACAGCACCCACACTGGATAAACTGTCATGCTCTGAAGATGCTCCATCAACATTGACTTTGTGAAATCCAGGAGGTGGCGAAACCCAGTTAGAAGGGGCGGATCTTGTTGAGTTGAAATCCCAACTGGCAAAGCAATCATGGTCATCTATTGCATTTTTTGCCATGTGCCATACCTGAAGTGGGGAAAGGCCACAGTCCTTGTGCACTATTCTGTTTCTGTTGGATCATAAGGCCCAAACCGTGGCAAAGAAGAGCTCCAAAACTTGAAGAGATGAGTGAGAGAGGATAAATAATGCAGAGTCTAGGAAGGATTTTTTAATGCCTTGTATGCGAAGAGGATTTTCAGGCCAAAGGTTCCAAACCAAGGATGAGAAGTCACAGCTAAGAAGAGCATGATCAATATTTTCAGCATCATTACCACAAACAAAGCAAACCTTACTTTGAGATATCCCTTTACTGAAAATGGCATCCATTGTAGGGAGGCCATTGACACATTCTCTCCAAGCAAAGACCTTGATTTTTGCAGGAAGGTTGAGATGCCAAAGCTTTTTCCACAATGGTTTGCATGGGTTCCCATTAGAACTTTCTTCTCAATCATTTGGCTTAAGCAGATTGTGGGCTATATGGTAGGCACTTTTGATTGAGAATTCTCCGTGACTATTTCCAATCCAGATCATTTTGTCTTCTGGAAGGGAGTGACTTAGGGGAATCTTCAAGATTGTGACAGCTTCAAAAGAGAGGAATGTTGCTCATATCAAATCCACATTCCACCATTTCGTCATTGGGTCAATGAGAGATGAGACCATGGGGAATTGAGGTATATCATTTAGAGGCGAAATGACCTTGTAGGTGGAAGGGGTTGGAAACCATTTGTCTTCCCAAATGTGGATTAGTTTCCCGTTGCCTGCTTTCCATTGGGTTCCCACTCTAATTATATCAAGGTTGCTGTAGATGCTTCTCCAGGAGTATGATGGGGAATTACTAAGCTTAGCATTTAAGATATCCCCAGTAGAGAAGTATCTAGATTTTAGAACTCTTGCCACTAGAGAGTTTGGGTTTTGAAGAATTTGCTATGACTGCTTAGCAAGCATTGCTTTGTTAAAAGCTTGTAGATTTCTAAACCCCATTCCTCTGCTTGCTTTCTGCTTACACATTGTTTTCTAGCTAACCCAACACATTTTAGTTTCTTGCTGCTTTTGGCTCCACCTGAAATTTCTCATCATGCTTTCTATTTCTTTGCATAAGCTTTGGGGAAGAAGGAAGCACCCCATAGTATACGTGGGGATTGCTTATGCTACTACTTTTGTGATGATTTCTTTTCCCCCCCATAGAGAGAAGTTTACCCTTCCAGCCAGCTAGCTTTTGCCCAATCCTCTCCTTAAGGATAGAAAAAAACTTGCTTCTTGGATCTTCCAATGAAGGATGAGAGGCCCAAATATCTCGTATGTCTAGAATCTTGCATAGGGCCTAAGGTATCAAAAATCTCATCCTTGATTTCTTGAGATGTGTTGGGACTGAAGAATATTGAGGACTTCTCGGTGTTAATTTTCTGACCTAAGGCTTCCTCATATTTTTGATATCCCCAGGAGTATGACGGGGAATTACTAAGCTTAGCATTTAGGATATCCCCAGTAGGGAAGTATCTAGATTTTAGAACCCTTGCCACTAGAGAGTTTGGGTTTTGAAGAATTCGCCATGACTGCTTAGCAAGCATTGCTTTGTTAAAAGCTTGTAGATTCCTAAACCCCATTCCTCTGCTTGCTTTCTTCTTACACATTGTTTTCCAGCTAACTTAACACATTTTAGTTTCTTGCTGCTTTTGGCCCCACCAAAAATTTCTCATCATGCTTTCTATTTCTTCACATAGGCTTTGGGGAAGAAGGAAGCACCCTATAGTATACGTGGAGATTGCTTGTGCTACTGCTTTTATGATGATTTCTTTTCCCCCCATATAGAGAAGTTTACCCTTCCAGCCAGCTAGCTTTTGCCCAATCCTCTCCTTAAGGATAGAAAAAACTTGCTTCTTGGATCTTCCAATGAAGGATGGAAGGCCTAAATATCTCGTATGTGTAGAATCTTGCATAGGGCCTAGGGTATCAAAAATCTCATCCTTGATTTCTTGAGATGTGTTGGGACTGAAGAATATTGAGGACTTCTTGGTGTTAATTTTTTGACCTAAGGCTTCCTCATATTTTTGAAGGATTTGTTTCAGAACCCGACATTCCTCAGAACTAGCTTTGTAGAAGAGAATGCTGTCATCTGCAAATAAAAGGTGGGTGACTTTTGGGCAGCCCCTACATATAGAAATGCCTGTCCAATGATGGTTTCGGGCTGCCTCATGAATAAGAGCAAAAAAGCCCTTTAGTACAAATGAGAAAGAGAGTTGGGGAGAGAGGATCCACTTGTCGAAGCCCCCAGGTAGGGGTAAAGTTCCCACAAGCAACACTATTTATTAAAACTGAATATGATACCGAGGTGATGCACCTCATAACAAGATTTACCCACTTGGAGCTGAAACCTAGTTTCTCCATAACTGCCTGAATAAAGCACCACTCAACTCTATCAAACACCTTACTCATATCAAGTTTGGCCGCCATATAGCCCTCCTTACCTGTATTTTTATGATTTAGAAAGTGCATTAACTCAAAAGCCACAAGAACATTGCCAGTAATTAGCTTGTCAGCAGTGAAAGCACTTTGGTTTTCTACAATAATATGAGGAAGAAGAGCCTTAAATCTATTTGCAATAGTTTTTGATGAGCTTATAAACTACATTGCACAGGCTTATAAGCCTAAAATCAGCCATCTTTTTGGGGTTATTAATCTTTGGGATGGGAGCAATGTTGGTTCTATTAAGACTAGCCACAGACATATTACCATTAAGGACATTTAAAACCATTTAGTAGTGCTACATCCCATAATATTCCAGTACTTTTGATAAAAAATGGTAGACATACCATCAAAGCTGGGTGCTTTTGTGGGGTGAATCTGCTTGAGGGCAGTGGTGACCTCCTCCTTGGTGAAATTCTTATTTAGGCTTTTATTCATCTCTTTAGTCACCCTTGTAAGAATAGCAGTAGTTACCTCCTGTACCAGTGTTGGGGAAGCCATCTTATATATATCCTCAAAGTAATCAACAGCAACTTGAGCTATACTATCTCTTTCATCACACCATTTGCCTTGACTATCCCAAATCTCCGTTATAGGGTTTTGCTTACGTCACTTAGAGGCTTGGACATGAAAAAACTTTGTGTTCTTATTGCCCTCCTTAAGCCAGTGTGCCTTGGCCCCAATAAATCTCCTTGTCATCTAGGAGGTCATTGATTTCTCTTCTTATACAGTTGATCTCGGTACTTAAGGCCCCATCCTTATCATGAAGGGTCAAAGAATTCAGCTCATTTCTCTTTTCTTGAATCTTTTTTGAACTCTGCCCAAACACATTAGAGCTCCACTTCAACAACTCCGCCACACATCTACTGAGATTAGCCATCACCCCTTCCTGAGTGCTAAGATCAAGATCCATACCCCAAGAATTTTCAATTATAGTTTTACATTCTGCATTTTTTGTGCACATTATTTTAAAGTGGAAACACTTTGCTCGGGTTTGTCATTGAATTATAGAAGCAGATACAATCAGGGCACTATGATCAGAAGTTGAATTAGGCAGGTGATGTACCTTCATTTCCCCAAACTTTTCAAACCACTCTAAGTTGGCAAAGGCCCTATCTAATCTTAAATATATTCTGTTATCCCCCCCTTGCATATTACACCAAGTAAATCCAGAACCATAGTAGCCCAATTCCTGGAAAGCACAGTAATCAACCACCTTTCTAAAACCATCCATTTGTTGTTGAGACCTAATAGCTCCCCCTGACTTTTCCGTGTTAGATAATATCTCTTTAAAATCTCCGAAGCATAAGGAAGATAGGACCTAGTGGTAAGGTGGAGACCTATAAAGCTAGGCTAGTAGCAAAAAGGTATAATCAAAAGGCTGGAATTTATTATGAGGAAACCTTTTTTTGCCAGTAACCATGCTAAAGTCCATAAGGATTCTATTGTCAATTGCTGCACATTACGATTATGAGATATGGCAAACGGATGCTAAAACAGCTTTCTTGAATGGAAACGTTCGAGAAGAAATTTTTATGGATCAGCCAGAAGGTTTCATATCTCATGGTCAAGAATCAAAAGTACGCAAGTTGAGGAGATCTATATACAACCTAAAGCAAGCAACGCGCAGTTGGAACATCTGTTTTGATGAGGTAATCAAATTGTTTGGTTTCTCACAAAATATGGGTGAACCTTGTGTTTATAAAAGGGTTAGTGGGAGCACTAGCTATTACATTTTTAGTTCTTTATGTAGATGACATACTACTTATTGGCAATGATGTAGGAGCAATGTCATCTATAAAAGCATGGTTATCTAGTCACTTTGCAGTGAAAGATCTTGGTGAAGCATCCTATATACTTGGAATCAAATTGTTTAGAGACTAAAAGAAAAGGTTATTGGGACTTTCACAGGTCAATTATATTGACAAGATATTGGCTAGGTTTGGCATGCAAGATTCTAAGAAAGGTTTTTCACCTTTTAGAGATGGAGTTCATCTCTCTAATCAAATGTGTCCTAAAACACAAGAAGAGAGAGAGTAGGTCAGAAATTGTCCTTATGCTTCGGCTATAGGAAGTCTCATGTACGCAATCCTTTGCACTAGGCCAGACATTTGTTATGCAGTGAGCATTATGAGTAGATATCAATCCAATTCAGGTTCTGAGCATTGGACAACAGTGAAACATATCCTTAAATATTTAAATAGGACCAAACATTATTTCTTGGTGTTTGGTGGTGAGGATCTGACTGTCCAAGGGTATACATATTCAGATTTTTAATCTGATATTGATGATAGAAAATCAATTTCTGGGTTTGTGTTCACTCTTGGTAAGGGAGCAATAAGTTGGAGAAGTTGCAAGCAAGATACTACTACAGACTCTACTGCAGAAGTAGAGTATATAGCTGCAAGTGAAGCTGCAAAGGAAGCTGTGTGGATTCACAAGTTCATTCAAGAACTTGAAGTTGTTCCTTCTATTGAGTCATCCATTACTATCTATTGAGACAACAGTGGGGCTGTTGCAAACACAGTAGAACCAAGGGCTCATCAAAGGACAAAACATATTGCACGTAAATATCACTTGATACAAGATATCATACGTAGAGGTGATGTAGTAATAACAAAGATTGCCTTTGCCAATAATGTTGCAGATCCACTCACAAAGGCATTGTCTCAAAAGGTGTTTGAGAAACATTTGGAAGCAATGGGTATTAAATACATGTAGGATTGGTTTTGAGTGCAAGAGAGAGATTGTTAGAATTATGTGCCCTCAAAAACAATATCATGCATTTTTTATTTGATAATAAAATTTTATTTTCACATTCATAAATTTTTTATAGGTATATTTCATTGTTTAATTATGGCATATGATGTCACATCTATAGAAAAATCATGTTAATGGTTAAGGAACCAAAGACAGAGAGTAATGATTTTTCATAGATTATTAAATTGTTCTAGGTTTAGGATATTAATTGAATATTACCACTGAAGCCTACACTTGCTGTGCTGCTATATGATCGGATGATTTACTCCATCATTGAGGTAGTGACTTTAAGCAAACAAGTGGGTGTAATGTAACAAGTACATACACTGAATTGGATTCGATCAAGAACACCTTATGGAGTGATCACTGTTAATTAAAAGGTTGTTCTATCACAATTTTTCTATTGTCCTCAAACATGAGGAGTTTGTGTATATTTATTTACTATATGCACATAACTTTGACAGTGTCAACTAGTGATGCTAATTTTTAAAGGCTATATATAGACATGTTGGGTTATGTGTGTATTGAGTAAAATATGTAAATGCTCAACAATGAATCCACTGGTCTCTAAAGAAGATAGTATATTCAATTGTTTTTCTTATTGAAGTTGGAGTCAAAACAAAACCGGCCAGTAACATTTTTCAAAAATGTTTTTCATATATATAATATTGTATGTGTATATATATATATATAAAGAGTTTTTTCAAAGATATTTTGGAGTCCAATAGAAATTATGAAATCAAAAAATTGAGGGTTACATAAGCTAGGGACATGATAGTGATATTAATCTAGTCCTAGTGGCTTATGGGAATATAATGTGGTGGAAGGACATAGATATAAAACTGTAAGTAATGGGACCTCATTTGCAATTCTCTAATCTTCAGTGGTCAATTGCAATGTGTTGATGGACATTATTGAAATCCGTAGAAGTTCAAATATTTTCTTGATATGGTTGAGAAAATTAAGGAATAATTTTGAAAGAGTTTCAAGATAAGTCAATAACATTCAAAAGTTATTGATTAATCCTACAGCTGAAGATTAGGATCCCTAAGGATCCCACGTCCAATCTCTCTCTTGGGTTTTAAAAGTCTTAAATAAAAATAAGATTTTATAATATTACATTAGTGGTTGGCCATCAGAACTACTGTTTTCAGAACTGGACCGGACCGGGAGGTCGGAACGTGAAAATCGAAAACTGGGATGAAAACCGATTTTTTAAGCATAAAGAACCGTATTTTTAGTTAATTCCGTGAACCCCTAAAACCGGGATTGGACTGTACGAACTGGTCAAGAACTGTGCGGTCCAACCCCTTAGCAATTTTTTTATTTATTTTATTTTATAAAAAAAACTTAATACAATTTTATTCTACTTAATTAAATTATTCATTTCTTACAAGGAATAAAAAAAATTATAATTAAAATCCTTCAAAGATATTCAACTTCAAAAATTAATCATAAATTTTAATATTTTCATGATTATTATTTTATTTTATTAACTTTCTTATTTAATTATTAAATATATGCTTGAAAATTATTAAATTTCCCTCACATGTATAGATATATTGATCAATTTTGCTAGTTTTATAAATTTAATATCTATATTTAGGCTTTAATTAATTATTAAATTAATTATGACATCATCACGGTTCGACATTGGTTCAACCTCGGTTCGACTTCAAAAACCTTGAACCTCTCTCTTTTAGGGTTCAATGAACAGTCCAAGTTTCAAAATCTTAATTAGAAATACTGAGTGATATTATAGTCTTCTAAAAACCCAAAAAGAAACACACACAAAGAGAGGAGAGAGAGAGAGAGGAGAGAGAGAGAGAGAGAGAGAGAGAGAGGGACGTGAATACCTTGGGAGGCAACACACTTGGGTTGCTAAGAGAGGTACACTATTTTGTTCTATTTAGAATCTATGGTTGTGTGGTATAACGATCTTTAAATGAAAATATAAATTTTGTTTTATATTGTTTCCGCAAAACTTACAGTTCTAGCTAGCAGTTTGTTTCATGTTTAGCTAATCAACATTGAGTTTAGCAAACACTAGGGCTAGAGTTTCTTTCCAACTTAATTTTGAAGATAATTCGAATAAAATGAATTGGTTATAACTTATCGGAATATATACCTGCAATTGCACAAGTGGGTCTATGCCTTCATTCTCTGGGATATGATCAGGTAGAAGCTCATCATATGGGATGGATACAATATCATCGTCCAAGTAATTGACACCATATAGGGTACAATCAGCAGACGCCTCAACAAACCACACTCCTTCTTCAGAGCATTCAATTTGGAGTTGACCTTGGCTTGACTCTTTCAACTTTCCAGCAAGAGGGTAGTAAGGAACCAAAGCCTTGGACAAAGCTTCTCTTATAACTCGTGCTGCCTCAGGGCCATGCCTAAACACATGCAACGTTCGAGCATTGCATCTTAGAACTGGTAGTCTATCAATGATTGATAGATCAAGTAGTGAGCCTTGTGGTGTCTTTTCCGATGGCCTAACTAGGCTTCTGCTTGATCTGATTACAGAGAAAGTCATTATGGGAAGATTGGCTGGTTGAACAAGGGTGGGCTAGCAAGTATAAGAATACCATTTTGCTATGTGATCGAGTGGAAATATATATGGGGTATATTTTAAACATATGAACTCCTTGGCTTGAAGTCTAATCATGGTTTGGTAGATCATTCAGCAAAAAGAAAAAGTAAAAAGCTATACATGGCTTGGTAAATTTCTAAGCAAAATGATTTATTTTATTATTTTGTGTGTTACGTATACTTACCCATGGAGTATTTTATATTTTTATTATTTTATGTGTTAGGTACTTTCGATCTTTGATAATTTGCTATTAAAAATTACATTACACTGCGGGCACAGTGACACTATCTGTTAAGGATACAGCTGTAGCTACAGCTGTAATTGCCGAGGCTAGTAGCTGATGTTTATTTGAATTTGTATAGCTGAATCATATTTTGAATAAGATATGACAATATAGAATTAGGCTTGTGATGAGATAGGATTAAGATACGGTAGAATCCCCATTGAATTTGTATCTTAGCGATGAGCAAGTATATCCATCCGGATTAGGTATACTTACCCATGGAGTATTTTATATTTATATTATATATTTTATGTATTAGGTACTTTCGATCTTTGATAATTTGCTATTAAAAATTACATTACACTGCTGGCACAGTGACACTATCTGTTAAGGATACAGCTGTAGCTACAGCTGTAATTGCCGAGGCTAGTAGCTGATGTATATTTGAATTTGTATAGCTGAATCATATTTTGAATAAGATATGACAATATATAATTAGGCTTGTGATGAGATAGGATTAGTATACGGTAGAATCCCTATTGAATTTGTATCTTAGCGATGAGCAAGTATATCCATCCGGATTGGTATATCTGATTTATATTTATATATTACTAAAAGTTGAAGTGTGACATTTATTGCTGTTGAACTTCTGTTGCGCCATCTCATCGCCACGTCATTTGCCACATAATTATTATTTATTATTTATTCATATTTTTTTTTTACAGAAAAAAGATATAAATAGATTATTGACTTTACATATTCATTTTTGTCGGTTTTAACATCTATATATATTTCTTTTTTATCTCCAATTTTCCTATAGTTTTTTTTTTACATTCACTTATTTTTTAAATATTTACACTTTCTACAACCTTTCTTCTTTCCTTACCTTTTCATCTCCCCACTACCCTCTACATTAATATTGCTCTATTCATCTTTCCCTTCATCTTTCTTTATTTGTCTCTTCTTATCCCTTCCCTCTTATTATAAATTTGTCACTCTTTTCCCTTCTTTGCCTAGTTTTCTCTCACAAAATGGTTCTCTCTCTCTCTCTCTCTCTCTCTCTCTCTCTCTCTCTCTCTCTCAATGTTTTGGTGGATTTTTAATTTTTGTTGCAATTCCGCTTTAAGTTGATAAATTTTTGTGCTTTTAATAACTCTAATTTAGATTGATACGATTTAGTTTTGTGTTTTAAGTTATTATTATTATTATTATTATTATTATTATTATTATTATTTTGCTCTGTAATTCTTAAATTTCATCCGATTACATTATAAAAAATTAAAGACAGTAGATAAAAATAAAATAGCATTCCATTACATAGCATAATTTGGATAATTTAATGTTTATTGTTATATCTTTTAATTTTTCTTTTTTTTTCTTCTCTTCTATTTTACTCAATATTGAAATTCAACCACATCCTCCTTATCATTAAATTATTTATATTTTCTCTCTCTTTTTGTTTTAAAAAATAAAAAATATAATATTTTACTTAAATCCAAATAAAAGAAATTTGTGCTCATCAAATTGTGCTCATTTTTTTAACATTTACACTTTCTCCAACTTTTCTCATTTTCTTTACCTTTTCATCGCCCCAAACGTTCTACCTTGATATCACTCTTCCTTTTTCCTTTTAACTTCCTTTATTTTGTTTCTATTTATTATCATTCTCTTAGTATAAATTTGTCATTCATTCTTCCATTCTTTACATAATTTTCTCTCACAAAAAAGCGGTTATTTCCCACTCTTTCTCTCTCAATTTTTTAGGGGATTTTTATTTTTATTTTTCTTGCATCTCTATTTTAGCTTGATAAAGTTTTGTATTCTTTAGAACTCTATTTTGGTTGATGGGATTTAGTTTTGTGTTTTAAGTTTTTTTAATTTTTTTTATGACTTTGATTGTTAAATATTATCATATTGCATTATAAATAATTAAAAAAAGTATATAAGAATGTACTATTATTATATTACTGAGAATTATTTGGATAAGTTAGTGTTTATTGTTATGTACTTTATTTTATTTTTTTCTCATATCATTTTATTTAACATTTAAATTCAACCACATCCCCCATATATATCATTAAATTATTTATATTTCCACTCCTTTTTTATTTTAAAAAAATTTAAAATATAATATTTTGCCTAAATTAAATAAAAAAAAGTGTCCACATTAAGTGGAGTAATGTTAGGGAAACACTCATTCTCACATCCAATGCATCAAAGGAAGAATGAAATACAAAACAAATCAAGTTAGAAACACTAAATTAAAAAAAAAAAACTATTAATGCATTTTTAATGTCATAGAATCATCATCAAATTTTGGAAAACAATACGTTGCCAATTGAGAGAGAGAGAGAGAGAGAGAGAGAGAGAGAGAGAGAGAGAGAGAGAGAGAGAGAGAGAGAGAGAGAGATGGTATAAAAAAACCAATACAAAGTAATAAAGAGTAGATAAAGAAAAAAAAAAAACCAAACGTCAGTTAGTAATCGTCGATTGGAAAATAAAGAGGTTGTAAGGAGAAGTAAGAAATAAAATAGAGATTACCGTGTGAAAAACATTAAAAAATTTATTGTGTAGTAACATAAACCGTTAAATTCACTTAAAAAATTAAATCAACAATCAACAATTAAATACAATCATAGTACTAAATTTAAATTTAAAACTAATCAAACTCTAACTATGGAAACTATATTAATTATAACTAAAAAAGAGATGTTCTCTGATAGTAATAGAAATTACATAAGAAATAAAGTTAGAAAATTTAAAAATCCATTTTTTGACATTTCATTTAACCTTATTTATAATATATATATATATATATATATATATATATATTTTCATACACTATTACTTTTGAAAATCTAACGAACAATGCTACCTCTCATTTATTGTCTTTGTTATGCAAATCATCAATTAGTAAATATATGATAATTGTATGAAGCGTTACAAATGAGATCACTAAAAAAAAAAAAAAAATTAGTCACTATCATTATGGAGTAGTAGTCTATAGTTTTATGTAACCAAAAAAGTGGAATATATAGAGTTTTCTTAAAGGTATGTGTAAAGATTCACTATATGTGTGTGTGTGTGTGTGTGTGTGTGTGTGTGTGTGTATAAAGGTTAAAAAAAAAAATGTATATTTAAGGTTTTTATTAACTTTTTAAAAACTAATGAAAAACCAATGGTTAGTAACTAAAATTATAGTATTAATAAAATATTTAATGAGACCATCCTAAAAAAATTATTACACGCAACGCGCGGGTATGCGACTAGTTGTATTTAAATTTGAATTGTAACAAACTCTTTGATATATATGAAAATGCCTTGAATTGTGTTGGTAAGGCTTGGAAATCAATTTCAATTATTTCCTTTTACATGGTATCAGAGCTATTGTGACATACGTCTTTTTCTTTCAATAGCTTCCTTGTCTTCATCAACTTCTACTATCACCACTACTACTTTGCCTTCTCCCACTTCACTTACTGCTATACACCATCTCATCACCATCAAACTTACCCGTGACAACCACCTACTATGGAAAGGTCAAATTGTTCCTTATCTTAAGGGGCAACATCTCTATGGATATCTTGATGGAAGCATTTGTAGATGCAGATTAGGCTGCATGCATTGACTCTAGGAGGTCCATCATAGGTTACTGTGTATTTCTTGGCAACTCTCTCATCTCTTGGAAGTCTAAGAAGCAAAATACAGTTTCAAGGTCCACGGTAGAAGCAGAGTACATAGCAATGGTTGTTGCAGTGTGTGAAGTGACGTGTATTTTGTATTTACTTAAGGATCTGAATGCTAAACACAATCAGGCTGCCTTATTGTTCAGTGATTCTCAAGTAGCAATTCACATAGGTACTAACCCAGCATTCTACGAGCGTACAAAACATATTGAGATAGACTGCCACATTGTGAGGGATAAGGTGCAAGCAGGAGTTATAAAGTTAAGGGATATTAGAACTCAATACTAGTTAACTAATTTGTTGACAAAAGCTTTGAGTTGGAATCAATTTTATGGCCTTCTTACCAGGATGGGCATTTCCAATATTCATTCTCATGATGTCCATCTTGAGGGGGAGTATCAGAAGTCAAAGAAACTAGAGCAGCTGAGTGAATCACACGAGTCCAGAAGTCCAAGTAGCTATAGAGCTGAAGCAGAGATCAACGACAAGTAGTTTAAGTATAAAAGAGTAATGACTTAAGTCCAGGTAGCTGTAGAGCTGCATGTATTGACTAAATTGTACACCTCTGTTAGTTAGTTAGGAAGTTTGTTAGATTAGTTAACTTGGTTTTGGCTTGGTTTAGTTGCTTAGTGATGCTATATAAATACCTGTAATTATCTCTGTTTCACTCAGATCAATGAAATCATTTTCTCAGTAAATTTCATATATTACTATTTGTGGAACACAATATACTTGGTTTTATTATGAGGACAAATTTTCAATGTCTCATTAGCAATCCAACAATTTCATTTGCCTTTAATCATTAGAAAAATCTTATTGTAAATATTAGATGGAAGATTGATTTCTTTTATTAAATTCAAAATTTTCGGAAACACTAAAAATCATGTGGTATCTCTAAAATTGTTGTTGTAGGACTAAATAATCTTGGTTGTAGCATGAAAATAAATTTTCAATAACTCAATAGATTCTTGCATGGGAACAAATATTATCTAAATCAGTAGTTTCTTTTAAGCCATCTATGTTTCTTTGTATGTTTATTAAACTTTTACCCGCTGTTTTCAGAACCGGACCAAATCTGGAGGTCGGATCGTGAAAACCAGGAACCGAGATGAAAACTAGTTTTTTAAGCATAAAAAACCGTATTTTTAGTTAGTTTCGTAAACCCCTAAAACCAGGGTTAGATTGCTCGAACCGATCAAGAACTGTGCAGTCCAACCGCTTAGCAATTTTTTTTTTTATATAAAAACAACTTGACACAATTTTATTCTACTTAATTAAATTATCCATCTCTTACAAGGAATAAAAAAAATTATAATTAAAATCCTTCAAAGATATTCAACTTTACTTCAAAAATTAATCATAAATTTTAATGTTTTCATAGTTATTATTTTATTTTATTAACTTTCTTATTTAATTATTAAATATATGCTTGAAAATTATTAAATTTCCCTCACATATATAGATATATTAGTCAATTTTGCTAGTTTTATAAATTTAGTATCTATATTTAGATTTTAATTAATTATTAAATTAATTATGACATCATCACGGTTCGACTCCGGTTCAACCTCGGTTTAACTCCGGTTCAACCTCGGTTCGACCTCAAAAACCTTGAACCTTTTTCCTTTTACGGTTCAATGAACGGTCCGGGTTTCAAAACCTTGCTTTTACCTATTCCATTTATTATTTACCCCTTTTGATCTCCAACAGTTTCGTGGTAAAAAAAAGTTGCTCCAATTATTTCAAAAATCAATATAATTTGTTATCAAGCTAGTGAAAACCCCTATTGGTGTGTACTGGAAATAAGTAATTTTGATAATTGGTGCGTAACAGTGTAAATGTTTTCCATAGAAGGAGAAATTTTGTAGTCCACTCCTTTGCTCAAGATCTCCTACTTTTTCTTTTAGGAGTGGACCCTTTTCTCATCTTCAATCTACTCAATTCTATGTTTGGAACAACAGATAGGGAGGATTAGAGTGATCTTTTATTTTTTTATTTTTTTAAAATTTTTTTTTCTTTCTGTCTTTTTATTTATTTATTTTAATCTTCCTTAAAAAATTCATGTTTATTAAGCCAACCCAAAAAAACAAAGAGAGTAAGTTGTCAAGCCAAAATATGTGATAGGAATATGAACAAAATTAATTGAGAAAAACATTGATTTCATTGCATATTAATTTTCGGATATGACAACAAGAATGTTACTTGAAAATTACTAACTTCAATGGATTTTTTTTTTTATATATATAAATTAGTGCGAAATTTGAGTCACATGATGGCTGAACTATTTTGTTAGGGTTGACCCACCGACCTTTCATATAAAATTGATTTGTTATTTTTTTATGATTATTAAGGTGACAACTGTAATTTTTTTTTTTTGCATAAAAATAATATTTTAATAAAAATAGCTTGGTGTTACATTATAATCGCAATATATTACCGTAATAAATTGGGGAAAAAATTTATAAATTTATCATGCATATATATATATATATAGCGTTATTAGTTTTTATTTATTTTGTATTTCAAAACCAGGTCAATTGCCCAATTAATTGAGTGTTCCTCGATATTACTCGGCAATTGCACGAGGCTTGCAAAGTTGGTAACCTTTTTTTTTTCTCGCAAAGTTGGTAACTTTATTGTCTGTTGTGGTGTTGGTCCCTCATTTTAAAGTTTATTGTCTTCATCTTCTACAACTTTATTGTTTCAGTCGTTGGAAAAATGCTTGACACTTTCTCCCTTATTCTGAATCTTAATCAGTCGTTGGAAAAATTCGCCATAGTTTTATCAAGTTGTGTTGTGTTCGATAAAGATTTTTAGTTTTTACTCTAAAAAAAAAAAAATCCATTCATCCAGCCTATCTTTTAATGTAAGTGTAGACACCTCACTTTGTATCCGGTTAATAAATTTAGTCCCCAGTTCTAATGATAAGCTTGACATGGTTATAAAAGGTAATTGAAGTTATTTTAATAGCTTGGAAATAATTACAACTTAAAAGTGCTCAAATCACTTTGAAAATGATGCTGAAAAATGACATTTTTTCATTATTTTAACCATACCTTTTGATCCACCATTTATTTTTGGGTGGGGTTTATTTTATTCGAAAGTAGACATCCTGAGCTTCAATTTGAACATAAATTTTGCCTAATTTGGATTTATATTGAGTGAGTTATGGCCATTTGAAGCTAGGTCATTAGAGCTATCAAAATTATGGTTTTTTTGGGAAGTATGCACACACGATTGCGTACCAAGGGTCATTTCTAGAACCTCAAAAATTCTTTTTTTTAGGGCCTAAAGCTTCCCTTTATGATGGAGCCTGGCCCCTAGACTCTTAGGAACATCCAAAACTCTCTAAATAAGTCCGAAAACCCTAGTTTAAATATATAAATACAACATATATATATATATATATATATATATATATATATATATATATAGAGAGAATGGATTTTTGAACCTAAACTCTTCTAAAAACTCTTCTTTTCTCTGCATCTTCTACGTACACTCACAGATTATGAACATCTTTTACTCTTCAAAACCTCTCTCTATTACTCATTAGGACAAAAACTATTGGTCTCATTCCAAGAAACATTTTTCAAACATTCTTTCTAAAGCTATTTCAAGAACATTTTTTTTTATTATTTTGAGTTGTGATTACCTATAAACTATTGGATCCTTTGATTTCTTTGATATCTCATTAAATGTTGTTGTGTAGGCACTAAGAGACTGGTTAAATATCAACCAAGTTGTGTTCCATAAACAAAGTAAGTCTCTTTTCATGGCTCTTTCTTAATTTGGATCTTTTATAACTTGTGTTTTTGTTGTTCTTGTTTGATTTATTTGTTATTTATGTTTAAAAATATGATTTGATTTTGTTGTGTCTCACCATGTTTTGAAGAAGAGTTGGATTAAGTTATTAGAAATATGCTAGGTTTCGTTTGATTGTTGTTTATTACTTGCTTTAAAACTGTTTTTTTGGACGTGTATGTGTGCTTTATGTATGCGTACGTATACTTGAGGCATGTGTACGTATACTTCATGTATGCGCATGCATACTCGTGCTCAGAAACGCTTGCTATTTTGTTTGTTTTGATTAGTTTTAATCACATGTTTAGGTCTTGCTCAGTCTATTTTTCATATGTTTAGCATTAAGGTTAGTAGAATAACTTGTTTCACATGCTTGGATTAACAGATTAATAATTATGGTTTGTGCTTGATGATTAATGCCTTGTTGATGTCATTACCTTGTCATATACTTGCTGCCCTTGGATATGTGTGTGTGTGTGTGTTAGATGAATGGTAGGGTTTTTATGCTATGGATGAGTGTGAGACATTTTTCATGTTTGGATATTAGATGGATGTTAGTGCGTTTGAATTTAGAATAACATATTAGAGGACCCTTTGATAGGATTAGGATTAGGATTAGGATTAGGATTTGGAACACAATAAGTGAAGGCTAACCTATGGGTCGAGTGAGGTTGGGTGTCTAATACCTTCCCATCCCCATACTTAAACTCCAGACACGTGCTTTGATAAATATCAATCATTCCACAAGGGTGCTACATTTATAGTTCCTAGACCTAATTTAAGTGGTGACTCCATTTACACCATCCGTTATGGTCCACCCTAGGCCAAGGCGTACTTCCTACGAATTAGGAGAAACTCAAACTCATCATGGGCGCTTGTGCCATCAGTAAGTAACTTCAGTCTAGCTACAATATCCATCCATGTGCCACATTTGTATAGTACAATAGGTTTTCTTATTAAATTCAACATCAGTTTATCATGACCAATAAAATACAAACAATGTTATCTTTTTTAGAAAAATTAAATTCAACGCAATGAGTGTTTTTGTTTAATTTTTTAGAACACGTTAAAATAAAAATTATTGAGACAAAGTAATAGGTACATCAGCATCCAGAACTACAGAGAACAAATTATGAAAGACCTTAACCTAGCACTAGTTAATGCTATTACTTTAGCCGCCCAGTCTCTATAATTCTCACACTACTACACATATGAAATATGAGCTTATATATATATATATATATATATATATATATATATATGGACATCGCTTACATGCTAAAAAGAGTCAAAGTCAATAAAAAAAAAAAAAAAGAGTTAAAGACGAAAGTGAAAATGGAGTTAAGGTATGGGAGCTTTTATGGCTGACACAATGGAGAGGGCTAAGTTTTCTCTTGGAGGGGCTAGCTCTTAAATAAAATGGTAAAAAAACACCTACTTTTACTTTCTATTAGAGAATTTCTCTCTCTTCAATCTCTCTTTTCCCTTTGTTTCTTCAGATCACTGTTTCTCTCTCCACTCATCCTCTTTGTACTCTCTCTCGCTTTTGTCTCTCAAATGTCTCTAAACAAAGTATTGTTAAAGTTGCAAGTTGCACACTAGTGACTAGTGACTATAAATTCCATTTTCATCAAAAAATGTTCCACTCTTCTTTCTTTTCTCTCTCTTCTCTTCTTCTTCTTCTTCTTCTTCTTTATCTTATTTTTTTTAAGTTGCTAGCTGAATGAAGTGCGCAGTAATAATAATTTTTTTTTATATAAATGTACTATCATTTAATTATAATTTTTTATATGTAACGGTATTGATCTCACATTACTCATTTCTATAATTAAGAAATTTTTATATAAAAAAAAGTCATTAGCCCATAATAATTATGTGTATTTATCCCAAGAAAAAAAATTCTAGTAATATATAATAGGAGTATGTGAGTAAATTCATACAAATTAATTTTTTTATTATCTCGTTTTTCTTCTCAACCAAACAAATTAATTTTATATCTTTTCATGTTTTCTTCCTCCCAACCAAACACATCTAGTGGAAAAATAAAATCTGTTCTATCTCCCACCATTTTCTATCTCTCACTTTTTCATCACTTCAACTAAACGAAGCCTTAGATTTGAATTGACCTCAAAGTTGAGCAAACTAACGATACCGGCATAATAAGACCCTTTTACAATTAAAGATCGCAAAAGCCCAACACAATTGAGGTTCATTGTAATTGTTTATGAGCCTAAATCATCCTATTATATATCTAACATTCTCTCCTACTAAAAGCCATGAGGTCCTCACGAGGACTGATGTTGTTGGGCAATGTCTCCAAGACTAAACTAAAATCCATGAGGCCCTCATAAGGACTGATGTTGTTGGGCAATGTCTCCAAGACTAAACGGGATTATCAGGTTGACAAATTGATTCACTCATTATAGGATAGGACGAGATGCTAGTGAACTATGTCATGATGATTAAGAAATTGAAACAAAACAAATATTCATAACTATTGTCAGATTTAATAACACAAATTAAAGGATCAAAGTAAGTTTTTATTTCCATATAAAATTATTTTAATAGGCCTACTAATAAAATTAAAAAAAAATAAAAATAAGGAAGAGTTATAGAAGGGAAACTTCTGCAATCTTAAATAATTGAATTAATAGCTGGGAACAGAGTCAGATTTAAATATTTAATCCCCAAGGAACTTTCAAAACAGAGTTCACAAAGAAGCATCATTGACATTGATCATATGAAAGAGAGGGTATAGTCCAAGTCAAATGGTGTTATCAAATAGGCAGCATTAGCAACAAAAACTTAAGCATCGAAAAGTAAGGAGCAAATATATATATATATATATATATATATATATATATTTGATGGTAATAGCTTTAGGATATAGCCCTGAATAGAGAAGATGCATCAAGTTGCAGAATCCACATACCAAAAGAACTAATTCTACATAGAATTCCATTTTATAGATTACAAATTATCTGGGCTTCAATTTTATAGTTTGAACTTTGAAGGAGTCGTGATTTGTACAAGGTACTTCGATGACAAATAGAGGCAAATGTAACATTGGTGATTATCAAAACCTTAAAAGACTAAAGTGACCCAACTGAAATTTAAAGGACAAAATTGAATCTTCACACACAATTCAAGGAGGAAAACAATTTGGCCTAACACAAATGTCGGGTACCCAATTTTGATGAATCCCCTGCGAGTCTTTCAACCCATTGAAGTGAGAGACACACTCTTAATTTCCAATTCTAATGGTCCAGTTCAAGCAAGCAGGGTTTGATCTGCACTACAACTGGCTTGTTTTTGAGACCTCAGTGTCCACAATAGTTTTCAAGTTTTAAGTGAACGAAAGCCAGCACATGGTTTATCTAGAACATAAAACCAATTTAAGCATTTTCTAATCTAGTTTTCATTGGTTTCTAATCTAGTTTTCATTGAGTGCACAATCGAATGAGCTAGAGGATTCCATGGGAGTAATGTCTATCTAATTTATCACAGTGACTTCAACGAGTTGAGTGACACAGAAACTTTTTTTCCCAAGGCTGCTAATAGGACCTGTACCAGTTGTAATAGGTGCATACTCAAAATTATCATAGTAACTTTAAAAAGCTGAGTAAAACAAAAAACTTTTTTCAGAAATTGTTAACACCATCTGTTATAATTGGTATATAATAAATATTTATCATGGTGACTTCAACAAGTTCAGTGATACAAAATTTTCACAACTTTTTCATAACTACTAAATGCATAACAAAAATGGCTTGAATAGCGAGAGCATTCGCATCTAGGCAGAATTTAGGCAAACTATAGCACAAGAAACTAATTTTGTTTTTAAAAAAAAAAAATCAGGCTTCTGAGATATCTTTTTTTAATAGTCTGCCTATGGACTTGATTGATATGTATGAGGATGACCTCAATGGGATGTATTTTAACAGGATATGTCTTGAACCTTCCTCTTTAGTTCTGTTTATAGAATCGTCTTTTACCACCAAAAAAAAAAAAAAATTTTTTTTACTTTTACCTAATCACTCTCAACTACATCCGTGAAAGTGACGTTACTCCTATACATCTTAAGAAGTTGTGAAAAGCATTAAAAAAAACTGTTAGGAAAAGTGTGTGCCTAGTACTAAACCAATGATTTTGCAGAAAATGCGTTGAAGAAATGAAATTATGTCTAGGTGCTTCAATGCAATTTGAAAATATCAGAAAGAATTACACTATAATGTTAGATCATTCGATCATTCCAAATTCTTACAATGCCCCAGTAATCAGATTATGCATATGCAGTCATCATCAGCATGAGTGCATGACATTGGAATCATCCATTTTAAAATATTCTTCAATCTGACATCTAATACTACCAATAAAGAAACAAAAATGAGGAAGAAACACACACATAAACATGGTTGTCAAAATCGCGATCCGGATCGAAAAATCGCACGATTTTACGATCCCACCTCACCAAAAAGTTTAAAATCGTAGCAGAATAGCAAAACTAGTAGGATTGTATGTAGAATCATGTAGGATCATGTAGGATCATAGGATCATATGGGATTTTACCAATCCTACCATTTGGCTTGATTTTTTTTTTTTTTTTTTAATTTTTTAAGTGGGATTCATTTGGGTAAGATAATCCACCTAAACCGACAAGCTCAATGGGTTATTAGTAGCCCAATAATGAATTGAAGTCTCAAATTTGCCCCTATGTCAACATAAAATCTCAAAAAAACCTATGGTACTTAAGTTTAACGTTTTCAAAAACAAAACCTAAAATATTTAGAAACATTCAGATTAGAAGAATCTTAGAATGGGTTTTCTCTTTTGGATTTCATATTTGTAATTAGCTAGTTTATCTTAGATTGAGATTCTCTTTTGGATTACATATTGTAAATTTATAGTTAGCTAGTTTTTATATGCTAACTAGCCTAACTTATTTTGGATTTGGAATTTAGAATTTGGAAAACAATTTCCATATGTGTAGAAAATATTTTGGTACTTAGTTGCTAATTAAACATGTACTAAACTTTTTAGATACATTATGTCAAAAGTTAAATATATTTTGTTTCGTTAGAATGACATAAGAATGATATAGTGCGTGCAAATTACATTTTATGATGCAATTTTTTTTTAATGGATGGATTCATATTTTAAGTGATTATATAACATACAAAGTCACTATCAATAGGTTTTTTGCTTAAAATCTGAAAATAGGTAGGATCTTACGTTCTACGATTCGATCATACGATCCACGATCCTACCTACCTCTCACGATCCTACGTAGGGTCTTGATTTTGACAACCTTGCACACAAACACTAAGTAACTAAATGGAGGAAATATGTGTTAGTGCTGAAGCCTCTTAACAAACATGGATACCCTCTTAGTAGACCTACCAAGAAAGTGCAATCCTAAATTATGCAACCAATAGATGGGGAACGGGAGTTAGATTTCATCCCCAAGGAACTTTAAAACACAGTTAGCAATGAAGCATCATTAACATTGTGCAGCCCAATTATCCAAGTCAGACAATGTTATCAAAAGGCAGCACAAACCTCATGAACCTCATTCCTCATTTGAAAGATAGGGTCTAGTCCAAGTTAGGCAATGTTATCAATAGGCAGCATGAGCAAAAACTTCAACTTACAAAAATATATAGGGCACATAAATATTAGTATATGATGAGAATAGCTTCAGAATATAACGCTGCATATCCTGCATCAAGTTCAAGTACTTTGTTGTTGGATAATTGGATCCACAAACCAAAGAACCAATTCTACATAGAATTCAATTATATAAATTTTAAATGAATTCAATTCAATTTATTTCTCTCATTCAACAGAATCCTATGGACTTTGATTTTGAAACCGAACAAGCAAATGGATTTTTTTTTTTTTGGTTGAAACAACCCTTTTTTAAAATCCAAGAGAAATTGATATTAGAAAATAAGAAATGCTATGTTCACAATATTTTCACAACATTTTTTCAAAAAATCTCAAGTGGTAAGTTGTTACTTGTTGTTACTAATGGGCAAAAGAGTCAGTTATGTGGTGGATTCAGATTAAAAATTCATAATAACATGTTACTTAAAATTTGTTGTGAAAATGTTGTAGATATAACACTGCTCTTACAAAATTCCATTATGCCCTCTCTCTAAAGGGTAAAACATAGTCCAAAATCACATGCTCACATCTAAAATATTACTAAAAGCTTCAATCAGCTGTACAATGGAATAAACACCAAAACCTTCACTTTTTGCATCAAATGGTCAATTAACATTGTGCTTATGAAAGACGGTATATTTCAAGTTAGACAATGTTATCAATAGGCAGCATAAACTGACGAGCATTGAGTAAAGACAACTTCAGCATCGAAAAGCAAAGAGCAAAAATGAACTTTTATAGATTTCAAATGAATGACTTGTCAAAAAAAAAAAAAAGATTTCAAATGAATTGACCTTCAGAAACAAAAGACCAGCACAGGAACAATCAAACCGACACGCATCTGAGATGACATTAGGAAGATTGAGCTTATTACAACAAAGGGCACTTCTAATACTAACTGCCAGCTTTGCAGTAGCAGCAGCATTACATGCTGTACTGGGTACTAACCCAGCAGAATCTACAGCTAGGAATTAACTTACTAAGTTCTTAGATATTAATAATCATAGTTTGGATAGTCCAACCAGCTTGAGCCCCATTTGAATCAAGACAATCAAAACAGGCTTTTCCACCACCTTCAATTCATTGCACTCATCCAACGGAATCCTTTACTTTGATTTTGAAACCAAACACGCAAATGAAATTCTATCAACCCTCTTGCCATCCTTACAAAAACTTCAACAACAACAACAACAACGCATAGTAATCCAATCTCCCCCACCTCGTATTCAATGTTTACACAATTCAATTCGATTCTTATTAACATCATATCCGATGTGCTACTAAAATTCCGAACAGCATCCATTCCAAAAACAGCCCATATCTATTTCAGAAAAACCAATCCCATGTTAGAAATCAACATAAACAAAACATAAAAAGGCATTTATTTCTAAAAAACACCCAAATAAATTTTATTTCCAATCTATACAAAACCCAAGACTTAAAACAACCTGTCCAAAATCACCACTTTCCACTCACCCTCATAAAACCTTCAACAACAACAATTACAACACATAATAATCCAACATTCCCACCTCGTAAAAGAATAATAGTTACACAATTTAATTCATATCAACATCACATTCAGTATACTAAAAATTTTCAAATGACCACATTTCTTTTGATTCCATGTCAACAACAAAAACTCATATCCATTTAAAAAAAAAAAACAAAAATCACTTTTTTTTTTTTTTTTTTTTTTACACAACTCTAATGTGATAGACTATGAGGGTTAAGGGAAAAATGATCATGTGAAAGTGATAAGCGGCCACTCAATTTATCACAAAGCATCTCCAATAAGGTTGCTATATTGACTAACAAGTCAATTTAGCAACCAATACTCTAAAAATGCCTTGAACAGCAAAGGAGGTAAACTCAAAATAATTTGAGTGTCAGCTACACAGTGAGTTGCTAACAAAAAATTAATTTTTTAATGTGTGGTGTTTAAAAAATAATATTTTAATGTGTTGATAGTTGTAATTGTTATTTATTATATTGGATATATTATTTTATTGTGTTGTTTATATTATTTTAATATGTTAAATATTAAAATAAAACATTAAATGTTACGTATATTATAAAGTATGGTGTTAAAATAGGTAAAATAGTGTTTTAAATTACTAAAAGCTATATTTTTAGCTTTCTTTATGTGAATGCTCTACATTGCGGGCAAAAAAGGTTTGTGTAAAATTGACTCTATCATTTGACTATAATTGAATTGTAAGGTCTTGCAACGTAGCAGCCCACCTGTTGGCTAGACATGCAAAGCTTGTGTCTGAATGTATTATCTGGGTGGAAGATACTCCACCGATTTTGGACTATCAAATCCTAAAAGATGTAACCCATTTGGGCTTTAGTCCCCCATGAATGAAAGTTTAGACCAGTATGAATATCAAAAAAAAAAAAAAAATTTGTAAGGCATGAGACCCATGGCTCCTACCTCGGCTCGTTGTGCGACTATAATTGAATTGTAAGCCATCAGACGGTTGTGCTTACATATAGCTCGATAGTCTCTCCGTCGTTGGTACATGGTAGACCGGCCTTGGACACTAATTGCTACCATGTTTATGTATTTTTAACCATTATTTTAAGGCTGTGTTAGTGGAATGATGATGAGATGCAATTTTTATTTTTTATATAAAAGGAGGGTTAAGATTGTCTGCATTGGAAATTGTTGAAAAAAGTTTCATTTTTTCTCTTTATCTAAAATAAAATAGCTTTTAATTTTTTGTAACACACTTTATAGAAGACTTACCAAAAACTATTATCTTTCAATAAACCCATTACAAATAAGCTATATATATATATATAAAAAAAAAAAAATTCCCAAAAGTGTTCTTGAACTATACTTGATTCTAAAGTTAATCCAAATTGTGATTAGTGCAAAATCTTTTTCACATGGGATCACCTCTAACATAATTTATATTATACACTATTCATCTTTAATTTTCTTGTTCAAAGGCAAATTTTCATGATCAAATGCAAAGACTCCAACGTAAATATTGTTATTGTCCTTCTATTTTATTTTTGATATAGGGAGATGGCAGGGGGTAGGGGAAGATGGGGTTGAAACCATAAATGGGGCAACACAAATCGTCGGGCAATCAGTCGAACACCATTCTCCTACCAAATATTAATTCCACTTAAAATTGAAAAGTTTCAAATAAAATATGAAGCAAAGAAAATATTATAAGACATTTCAAATACTCAGTAAGCCGTTTTCAAAAAAAAAAAAAAAACTCAATAAGCCCAAATGAAGCACATATCTACAAAGGCATATATACAAATGGACTTGGTACACTAGTTCTATCAAAGATTCAATACACAATTATCAAGCCATAAGTCACATTTTTCCACAAGCAATGACATTTGTAACTTGAAGAAACATTAACAAAGATTATCTCCAGGGCTTGACAAAATCTCCTCCGTTAGGACATGTCTCCTACATTAAACGACCTGCAAACTCAACAAAAAAACAGATTTTCAGCAGTCCTTACTAGCCAAATGAACAAATAGGGGTTTCCAAATTAAAGATAATTAAGTTCAAACTGTAAATAAAGTCCTACCATGGAAATTATGATATGCAAGCTCTTGTGCCTATGCCAATAAAGGAATTTGCTAACCTATTTCCCACTACTATTAACCATCAACTTGTTCCTCCTCACAAAAAATTTCTGCTTTTTCTCAATTAATTCCCTCTTCAACCAAAGAACACCTTAGAGTAAAGCATATAACAGGGATGACATTTTCACGCCACTAGATGCCTCCATTTCAATTCAACATTATTGGGAGGGGGGGGGGGGGGGAGCTAGTTACTTTGCACAAGATTTCACCATTTAAAGGCCATGCAGGTAATCCTCTTTTTTTTTTTTTTGGGGGGGGGTCCTTTTCCCCCCTTTCAGAAAATGTTTGTCAAGAAACTTTTGAAGACAAAAAGATACTAAACAAGAAAGAAAGAAAATAGTTGTATCCATAGATATAATTAGTGGGTTTATTTTACAAAGAATCCTAAAGAATATCAATGTGTGATCGCTATACAAACGGTCCCTAAAGAATGCTTAGATAAATGTTTCTCATTAAGCTTCCATCATATAAATTTATCCAAAACCAAGAAGAAGAAAAAAAATTGAAACAAGCATCAAATAAGCACATTCACAATTAATTGTGGAAGTGATGCAAGACCATCTGCAGCAGTACTTTTTGTAACAAAATGTCCAGTAACTTTTGTAACAATCAGGGGGCCTCTCCACACCAAACATCAAACCAAAACCGGGTGCAACAACCATTCCCTGCCACTAGTTAGTTCCTAGGGGCTTTTGTAACAATTAGCAAAATTGACAACTTTTTTGGAACAAAGTTAGTTAGGAGGCTGTTAGTTAATAGTTACTAATCAACCAATTAATTAGCTTGGCTTGCACAATGTACAATCATTTAAAATATATATATATATATTAATTTGAAATTTTAATAATATCATTTCATTTTACAAATAAAAAATAAAAAAAATAAAAAATTCTAAATTTTAAAAATAAAATCAACTAAAATGAAATTGTAAAGAATTTTAAATAGAGAAGAAGGAAATATAGACAAATAATATTTGGGAAAGCCCTTCTATTGAATCCTTAAATTCTCTTTGATTTTACCTATAATCCTTAAATTCTCTTTGATTTTACCTCAACGTGAGACATATGTGGCATTTATTTGATTCTTAAGTGCCATATTTCTTACATTTAAATAAAAATCATATGAAATTAGAGGGTTTAATGGGAATGGAACTTATCCCCTAAAGTTTCACCTGCCCAAAATAAAAATTTTAAAATAACTAAGCAAAATTTTATGTCACATTCCCCTCTAACAAACTCTGCCAGCACACTCACTCCTACGCCCTCAATGCTATACCCTCAAATACAAAATTCTATTTCCTGATTTATTACTACAAATACCCACCCTCAAATACAAAATTCTATTTCCTGATTCATTACAACGGGCAGAGAAAAAAATCCTCTCTCATTTCTCTCCCTTTTCCTCCATCACCAACCCAGAGAGAAAAACCCAAAAATTTCACCAAAACACAGAGAAAAAAAATCCAGAAAAATTCAAAAAATTGCAGAGATTCAGTTATAAGGGAAGACAGCAACACAATCAGAAAAATGTACTTCAATAAGTTTCTTCTATCCCTATCTCATTCTTTTTCCCCATTTTTGTTTTTGTTTAGATTCGAATTTTCTCTACATTTTCTTTGCAGCCAAACATCAAGCGGAGCAATCACAGAAGGCAGAATCACAAAACGGAAGCAACAACACAGCCAGCAGTGGAGAGCAAGGATAGAGAAGAATATCAACCAAAAATCACAAAAATGAAAGGTAAATCTGAAAACCTCTGTTTCATCTCTGTTTATACACTCCTTACGCTCTGTCAAACCCGTGTTGTTCACGCGCTCACGCGCCACCACATGTGATCTCGCGCGCCACCACGGCCACGGTAATCTCCACAACACAACACCGATTCATGTTCCACGCGCCGTTTGGGGCTCTCCTAGGTAGTAGGTCGAGAAGTTGAGTTCTAGGTTTTAGAGAGAGAGATCGGATAAATTTGAAGTGTTTGGCTCGGCTTTAGAGAGAGAAAGGATGAGAGGTTGGGAACCACTATCGTGGTGGTGGTGGCGGCTGGGCTTCACGACGGAGCTAGGAGGCTGTGCCTCGTTTAGATCGAAGAGAGGGTGAGACCGATAACCACCGCCGGTGGTGGCGGTGATGAACTTGAGAGGCTTCGGCCATGGAGGCTTCGGAGATGGAGAAGACCACCGTAGTGGTGGTGCTGGTGATCGGAGTGAGTGATGAGTTCAAGGTACTGGGCCATGGAGGCTTGGGTCTGAGAGAGAGTAAAGGCTCTGGAAGTTGGAAGATACACGGGTAAACGGTAGGTTAGGGAAAGATTTTTGAAGCGGGTCAGCCAGACCCGTTTAGCTGGGTCCGAACCGGTTCCCTAAGTAAGATTTGGGCCCAATCCGAGGATGATATGGGTTCAGACCTCTGAATCTAACCCATTCCGATACTCACTCCAGGTTTTGTCTCTCCATTCACTAGTTCAAGCCCATCAGCTTTTAGAGCCTAGCCCAGATCCGAAACATACACTGCCTAGGTCCACCTTTAAAATTAACCCATCTCACTTTTTAATAAGTTTTAGCCCACATATTAATTAGGGTCCATGGCTTGTTTTTTCATAATAATTCATATGCCATCATATTTGCCATGTTCGCATTATGTCATGGAACTTTGTCATATTTGCATATTAGTCCATAACTTTGTTATATTTGCATTTTGTTCAACAAACTTGTCATATATTACCTATAACTTTCCCAAAATCATTTTTTGACCCATATTTTCCAGCAAAATTCCCAAAATTACATTTTTCCCAAATCTTTTTAAAATTGCAAGAAAGCCTTCCTACTTTTCAAAATCCTATTGTGCGATGTCTATCGCCTTATATGTGCAATGACTTTAATATGTTTATGCACATACCCTTGTATGTGGTTGATATATTGCTTTCATTTGCTTTGCTTCACTCCTTCCTTTGTTTGATGCTTGTTTGTTTGCATGTGATGGATGGAGCACACATCGGTCTTTAGAGTAGCAAATGAAAAGATATAGATCTATAGACCCTAAGGGTTTAGCCCTTCCAAGAGGTACACTATTTCCTTAGACTTTCTTTTAGAATCCTATCTAGCTACTTTCCTAGATTAGGTTTACATTTCTTGCACTAGGTGTGGACATGTCTAAAATTCTGTATCTTGCTTTGGGCCACAGCTTCTAGGTGTGGACATGTCTACATTCCTACTGTGCATGATGAAAATATATTACGCATGTAATATGTTTCAAAGGTTTCTCATGCACTTTGGATGATAGACATCCGTGATTAGGTGTCAACCCCTCCCTAACCATAGATGCATCTTGTCCTTGGAGTATGGGTATGCATTCAAGGCTTATAATGTAGATACATAGTCATGCTTTATGGGGTGCATTATCTACCACATGAAATTGCCTCGATTCATGTCAGTTAGTGATATGCAGTTTCATTGTGTATACGACACACATCACGTGTTCAGTACTCAAATGCAACTCTTCAGAATTCAAATCTACTCCAAATCTAGACATTTTTTACATCTAATGTGCACAATTTCTCGTTGAATTTACGCAATTATGTACATTCAACGTATCTGTAGAATTCAAATTTCCTACAAATCTAGACAATCCGTACATTTAATGTACATAATTTTCCGTTGAATTTATGCAATTTTGTATAATCAACGTATCTAGAGAATTCAATTTTTCTACAAATCTAGACAATCTGTACACCTAATTTACAAAATTTCCCGTTGAATTTACGCAATTCAATATATTCATATTTTCAGCAAACCCAGACAATTCATACGTCTAATGTACAAAATTTCCCGTTGAAATTACGCAATTTTGTACATTCAAATTTTCTACAAATCCAAACAATCTATACATCTAATCTACAAAATTTCCGGTTGATTATACACAATTTTTTACATTTAACATATTTGCAAAACTCAAATTTTCTGCAAATCTAGACAATAGGTACGTATAATGTACACAATTTCCCATAGAATTTTCACAATTTTGGATATTCAAATTTTCTACAAATCCAGACAATTTGTAAAACTAATGTACACAATTTTTTGTTGAATTTACATAATTCTATACATTCAACATATTCGCAAAATTCATATTTTCTATAAATTTAGACAATCCGTACATATGTACACAATTTTCCGTTGAATTTACGCAATTCAAGATATTCAAATTTTCTGCAAATCCAGCCAATCCGTACTTTTAATGTACACAATTTCTTATTGGATTTATGCAATACTGTAAATTCAACATATTCGCAGTGTTCAATTTTTTAGTATATCCAAACAATCCGGACATAAAATGTACACAACTTCCCATTGAATTAACACAATTCTAGATATTCAATTTTTCTGTAAATCCAAAAAATTGTACATCTAATGGACACAATTTCTCATTGAATTTACACAATTTTATACATTCAATGTATTTGCAGAGTTCAGTTACTTTGAAAATCTAGACAATCGGTATATATAATGTACACAATTTCTTGATGAATTTACACAATTCTGGAAATTCAATTTTCCTGTAAATCTAGACTATTCGTACATATAATGTGCATAATTTCCCGTTAAATTTATTGCAAATCTAGACATTCCATACATTTAATGTACACAATTTCTTATAGGATTTATGTAACTCTGTACATTCAATGCTTCCGCTGAACTCAAACATTCAACAAATCTCGACAATCCATACACACAATATACATAGTTTCCCTAAGAATTAACGCAATTTCGGATATACAAGTCTTCAACAAATCTAGGCAACCTGTACATGTATTGTACACAATTTCTAGTTGAATTTACGCAATTCTGTATATTCAATGTACCTGCAGAGTTCATTTTTCTGTAAATCCAAACAATCCATACATATAATGTACACAATTTTCCATTGAATTTATGGAATTTTGGATATTCAACTTTTCAGCAAATCCAGAGAAATCCGTACATCTAATGTACACAATATCATGTTGAATTCACGAAATCCTTGATATTCAATTATTCTGCAAATCCAGACTATCCGTACATCTAATGTACACAATTTTCCGTTGAATTTACGCAATTCTGGATATTCAATTTTTTTGCAAATCCAGACAATCTGAACATCTAATGTACACAATTTCTCATTGGATTTACGCATTCTATACATTCAATGTATCTGTAGAGTTCAATTTTTCTGTAAATCCAAATAACCCGTACATATAATGTAACAAAATTTCTTGTTGAACTCACGCAATTTTGGAAATTCAAATTGTTTACAAAATCTAGATAATCTATGCATCTAATGTACATAATTTCCCGTTCGATTTATGCAATTCTAAACATTCAACGTATCCACAGGATTCAAATTCTCTATAAATCCAGACAATTCGTATATATAATGTAGTCAATTTCTAGTTGAATTTCCGCAATTCTAGATATTCAATTTTTCTTCAAATCTAGACAATCTATACATCTAATATGCACAATTTCTTGTTGGATATACGAAATTTATACATTCAACGTATTCGCAGAATTTAGATTTTCTGTAAATCCAAATAATCCGTATATATAATGTACACAATTTCCAGTTGAATTTACGCAATTCTTGATATTCAAATTTTTGTAAATCCAGACAATCCGTACAATAAAAGTAAATAATTTCTCGTTGAATTTACGCAATTTTGTATATTCAATGTATCTATAGAGTTCAGTTATTCTGTAAATCTAGAAAATTTGTACATATAATGTACATAATTTCTCGTTGAATATACGCAATTCTGTACATTCAAAGTATCTATAGAGTTCAATTTTTCTGCAAATCCAGACAAATTCGTACATCTAATGTACACAATTTCCTGTTGAATTTACGAAATTCAAGATATGTAGTTTTTCTCCAAATCCAGATAATCTGTATATCTAATGTACACAATTTCCCGTTTAATTTATGCAATTTTGGATATTTAATTTTTCTGCAAATCCAGACAATCCGTACATCTAATGTACACAATTTCCCACTAGATTTACGCAATTCTATCCATTCAATGTATCTGTAGAGTTCAATTTTTCTTTAAATCCAAATATTTCATACATATATCGTAACACAATTTCTCATTGAACTTATGCAATTCTGGAAATTCAATTTGTTTACAAAATCCAGATAATCTGTACATCTAATGTACACAATTTCGTACTTGATTTACGCAATTCTATACATTCAAAGTATCCACAGAATTCAAATTCTTTATAAATCCAGGAAATTCGTATATATAATATACACAATATCCAGTTGAATTTACACAAATCTTGATATTCAATTTTTTTTCAAATCCAGACAATCTATGCATCTAATGTGCACAATTTCCCGTTGGATTTACATAATTTTGTACATTCAACGTATTCGCAAAATTCAGATTTTCTGCAAAGCCAGACAATCCATATATATAATGTACACAATTTCCTGTTGAATTTACGCAATTCTAGATATTGAAATTTTTGTAAATCCAGACAATCCGTTAATCTAAAGTACATAATTTCTCGTTCAATTTACACAATTCTGTACGTTCCATGTATCTACAGGGTTCAGTTTTTCTGTAAATCCAGACAATCCATACATATAACGTACATAATTTCCTATTGAATTTACACAATTCTGGATAATCAATTTTTTCTGCGAATCCAGACTATCCGTACATCTAATGTACACAATTTCCCTTTGAATTTACACAATTCTAGATATTCAATTTTTCTGCAAATCCAGACAATTTGTACCTCTAATGTACGCAACTTACCGTTGAATTTATGCAATTTCTTACATTCAACATATTCGCAACGTTCAAATTTGTTTCAAATCCATACGATAAGGTACACAATTTCTCATCAAATTTATGCAATTCTGGATATTCAAATTTTCTGCAATTCCAGACAATACGTACATATAATGTACACAATTTCTCGTTGAATTTACACAATTCGGTACATTTAATGTATCTGTAGAGTTCAGTTTTTTTCATAATCCAGACAATCCATATATATAATGTACATAATTTCTCGTTGAATTTACACAATTCTGGATATTCAATGTATCTACAAAGTTAAGTCTTTTTGCAAATTCACATAATCTGTACATATAATGTACACATTTTCCCGTCGAATATACACAATCCTGGATATTCAATTTTTCTGCAAATCCAGACTATCCATACATCTAAAGTACATAATTTCTCGTTCAATTTACGCAATTTCGTACATTCAATGTATCTATAGAGTTCAGTTTTTCTATAAATCCAAACAATCCATACATATAATGTACACAATTTCCTATAGGATTTACGCAATTCTGGATATTCAATTTTTCTACAGATCTAGAATATTCGTACATCTAATGTACAAAATTTCCCTTTGAATTTACGCAAATCTAGATATTCAAAATTTTGAAAATACAGACAATTTGTATATCTATAGTACATAATTTCTCGTTGAATTTACGCAATTATGTTTATTCAATGTATCTACAGTGTTCAGTTTTTCTGTAAATCTAGACAATTCGTGCATATAATGTACACATTTTCCTGTTGAATTTACACAATTCTGGATATTCAATTTTATTGCAAATCCAGACTATCCTTACATTTAATGTACACAATTTCCCATTCAATTTATGCAAATCTAGACAATCCGTACATCTAAAGTACATAATTTCTCGTTGAATTTACGTAATTTTGTTCATTCAATGTATCTACAGAGTTAAGTTTTTTTTTAAATTCACACAATCTGTACATATAATGTACACATTTTCCCATCGAATTTACACAATTCTAGATATCCAATTTTTTGGCAAATCCAAACAGTTTGTACATCTAATGTACATAACTTACAGTTGAATTTACGCAATTTTGTACATTTAACATATTCACAAGGTTCAGTTTTTTTGCAAATCCATGCGATAATGTAAACAATTTCTTATCGAATTTATGCAATTCTGGATATTCAAATTTTCTACAATTCCAGACAATCCGTACATATAATGTACACAAATTCTCATTGGATTTACATAATTTTGTTCATTCAACGTATTCGTAAAATTCAAATTTTTGGCAAATCCAGACAAGCAATATATATAATGTACATAATTTCCCGTAGAATTCACGCAATTCTTGATATTCAAATTTTTGTAAATCCTGACAATCAATTCGTCTAAAATACATAATTTCTCGTTCAATTTACGCAATTCTGTACATTCAATGTACCTACAGAGTTCAGTTATTCTGTCAATCTAGACAATCCGCACATATAATGCGCAAAATTTACAATAGAATTTACAGAATTCTGGATATTCAATTTTTCTGCAAATCTAGACTATCCGTACATCTAATGTACACAATTTCCTATTGAATTTACGCAATTCTAAATATTCAGATTTTGGTAAATCCAGACAATCCGTACATCTAAAGTACATAATTTCTCATTGAATTTACGCAATTTAGGCACATTTAATGTATCTACAAAGTTCAGGTACTCTGTAAATCCAGAAAATCCGTGCATATAATGTACACAATTTCCCATTGGATTTACGCAGTTCTTTAAATTCAATGTATCTACAGAGTTTAGTTTTTCTATAAATCCAGATAATTCGTACATACAATGTACACAATTTCCTGTGGAATTTACACAATTCTGGATATTCAATTTTTTTGGCAAATCCAGACTATTTGTACATCTAATGTACACAATTTCTCTTTGAATTTACACAATTCTGGATATTTAATTTTTCTGCAAAACTAGACAATTCATACCTCTAATGTACATAACTTACTGTTGAATTTATGCAATTTCGTACATTCAACATATCCACAACGTTCAGATTTGTTGCAAATCCATACAATAATGTACACAATTTTGGATATTCAATTTTTCTGCAAATCCAGACTATCCGCACATCTAATGTGCACAATTTCTCTTCGAATTTACTTAATTCTGGATATCCAACTTTTTTGCAAATCTAGACAGTTTGTACAGCTAATGTACATAACTTAGCATTGAATTTATGCAATTTCGTACATTCAACATATCTGCAACTTTTAGATTTTTTGCAAATCCATTCGATAATGTACACAATTTCTCATCGAATTTATGCAATTCCAGATATTCAAATTTTCTGCAATACCAGACAATCAATACATATATTGTACACAATTTCTCGTTGAATTTACACAATTCTGTACATTCAATGTATCTACAGAGTTTAGTTTTTTTTTTTTTTTTTGAAAATCCAGACAACCCGCATATATAATGTACATAATTTCTCATTGAATTTGCACAATTCTGGATATTTACTTTTCCAGCAAATCTGGACAATCCATCCATAAAATGTACATAATTTTCCGTTGAATTTCATGCAAAATTGGTCATTCCATACATTTAATGTACACAATTTCCCTAGGATTTATGCAACTCTAATTAGTCAACGTATCCGTAGAACTCAAATTTTTGGCATATCTCGGCAATCCATACATGCCATATACATAGTTTCCTGTTTAATTAACGCAATTCTGGATATACAAGTTTTCAAAAAATCTAAGCGATCCGTACTTCTAATGTACACAATTTCTCATTGAATTTATGAAATTCTATATATTCAATGTACTTGTAAAGTACAGTTTTTCAGTAAATCTAGATAATCCGTACATATAAAGTATACACAATTTCCTGTTGAATTTATGGAATTTTGGATATTCAATTTTTCTACAAATCCAGACAAATACGTGCATGTAATGTACACAAGTTCCTGTTTAATTTATGAAATCCAGGATATTCAATTTTTCTATAAATCCAGACTATCTATACATCTATTGTACAGAATTTCTCGTAGAATTTACGAAATTCTAGATATTCAATATTTCTACAAATCCAGACAATCCGTACATCTAATGTACACAATTTCCCGTTCAATTTACGCAATTATGGATATTCAATTTTTCTACAAATCCAGACAATCCGTACATCTAATGTACGCAATTTCCCATTAGATTTACGCAATTCTATACATTCAACATATCTGCAAAGTTCAACTTTTGTGTAAATCCAAATAGTCCGTACATATCACGTAACGCAATTTCTCGTTGAACTTACACAATTCAAATAATCCAAATTGCTTACAAAATCTAAATAATCTGTGCATCTGATGTACACAATTTCTCGTACGATTTATGCAATTTTGTACATTCAATGTATCCGTAGAATTCAGATTTTATGCAAATCTAGAGAATCCGTATATATAAGGTACATAATTTCCCGTTAAATTTACGCAATTCTAGACAATCAAATTTTTGTCAATCCAGACAATCCGTACATCTAAAGTACATAATTTCTCGTTCAATTTACGCAATACTGTACATTCAATGTATCTACAATGTTCATTTTTTCTATAAATCCAAATAATCTGTACATATAACATACAAAATTTCCTATAGGATTTACACAATTCTGAATATTCAATTTTTTTGCAAATCCAGACTATCCTACATCTAATGTACAAAATTTCCCATTGAATTTACGCAAACCTAGATATTCAAATTTTTGAAAATACAGACAATCTGGTCATCTAAAGTACAAAATTTCTCGTTGAATTTACGCAATTCTGTTCATTCAATGAATCTACAGAGTTCAGTACTTCTGTAAATCCAGAAAATCCGTACATATAATGTACACATTTTCCTGTTGAATTTACACAATTTTGGATATTCAATTTTTTTTTTGCAAATCCAGACTATCCTTACATTTAACGTACAAAATTTCCCATTGAATTTACGCAAATCTAGATATTCAAGATTTTGAAAATCTAGACAATTTGTACATCTAAAGTACAAAATTTCTCGTTGAATTTACACAATTTTGTTCGTTCAATGTATCTACAGAGTCTAGTTTTTTTGTAAATTCACACAATCTGTATATATAATGTACTCATTTTCCCCCCGAATTTACACAATTCTGGATATTCAATTTTTTTGCAAATCCAGACTATCTATACATCTATTGTACACAATTTCTCGTTGAATTTATGAAATTCTGGATATTCAATTTTTTTACAAATCCAAACAATCTGTACATCTAATGTACACAATTTCCCGTTGAATTTACGCAATTTTGGATATTCAATTTTTCTACAAATCCAGACAATCCGTACATCTAATGCACACAATTTCCTGTTGGATTTACACAATTCTATACATTCAACATATCTGAAGAGTTCAATTTTTCTGTAAATCCAAATAATCTGTACATATCACGTAACACAATTTCTCGTTAAACTTACATAATTCAGATAATCCAAATTGTTTACAAAATCTAGATAATCTGTGCATCTAATGTACACAATTTCCCGTATGATTTATGCAATTTTGTACATTCAACGTATCTTCAGAATTCAAATTTTATGCAGATCCAGAGAATCTGTATATATAAGGTACACAATTTCCGATTAAATTTATGGAATTCTAGACATTCAAATTTTTGTCAATCCAGACAATCCGTACATCTAAAGTACATAATTTCTCGTTCAATTTATGCAATACTATACATTCAATGTATCTACGGGGTTCAGTTTTTCTATAAATCCAAACAATCCGTACATATAACATACACAATTTCTAGTAGGATTTACACAATTCTGGATATTCAATTTTTTTGCAAATCCAGACTATCCGTACATCTAATGTACAAAATTCCCATTGAATTTACGCAAACCTAGATATTCAAAATTTTGAAAATATAGACAATCTATACATCTAAAGTACAAAATTTCTTGTTGAATTTATGCAATTCTGTTCATTCAATGAATTTACAGAGTTCAGTACTTCTGTAAATCCAGACAATCCGTACATATAATGTACACATTTTCCTGTTGAATTTACACAATTTTGGATATTCAATTTTTTTTGCAAATCCAGACTATCCTTACATTTAACGTACAAAATTTCCCATTGAATTTACGCAAATCTAGATATTCAAGATTTTGAAAATATAGAAAATCTGTACATCTAAAGTACGTAATTTCTCGTTGAATTAACACAATTATGTTCATTCAATGTATCTATAGAGTTTAGTATTTCTATAAATCCAGACAATCAGTATAAGGTATACAATTTCCCGTTAAATTTATGCAATTCTAGACATTCAAATTTTTGTCAATCCAGACAATCCGTACATCTAAAGTACAGAATTTCTCATTCAATTCACGTAATATTGTACATTCAATGTATCTACGACGTTCAGTTTTTCTATAAATCCAAACAATCCCTACATATAATGTACACAATTTCCTGTAGGATTTACACAATTCTGGATATTCAATTTTTCTGCAAATCCAGACTATCCTTAAATTTAACGTACAAAATTTCCCACTGAATTTAAGTAAATTTCGATATTCATGATTTTGAAAATCTAGACAAGTTGTACATCTAAAGTACATAATTTCTCGATGAATTTATGCAATTTTGTACGTTCAATGTATCTATAAAGTCCAGTTTTTTTGTAAATTTAGACAATCTGTACATATAATGTACACATTTTCCCTTCGAATTTACACAATTCTGGATATTCAATTTTTCTACAAATCCAAACTGTCTGTACATCTAATGTACACAATTTCTCGTTGAATATACGCATTTCTGGATATTCAATTTTTCTACAAATCCAGACGATCCATACATCTAATGGACACAATTTTCCATTGGATTTTCGCAATTCTATACATACAACATATCTGCAAAGTTCAATTTTTGTGTAAACCCAAATATTCCGTACATATCACGTAACACAATTTCTCGTTGAACTTGCACAAATCGGATAATCCAAATTGTTTACAAAATCCAGATAATCTGTGCATCTAATATACACAATTTCCCATACGATTTATGCAATTTTGTAAATTCAACGTCTCCGCAGAATTCAGATTTTATGCAAATCCAGAGAATTCGTATATATAAGGTACACAATTTCCCGTTATGCAAATCTAGATAATCTATACATTTAAAGTACATAATTTCTCGTACAATTTACAAAAATTCTGTTCATTCATTGTATCAACATAGACAAGTTTTTTTTGTAAATTCAGACAATCTGTACATATAATGTACACATTTTCCTGTCGAATTTAAAAAGTTCTAGATATTAAATTTTTAGACAAATCCAGACTATCTGTACATCGAATGTACACAATTTCTCGTTGAATTTAAGAAATTCTGTATATTCAATTTTTCTACAAATCTAGACAATTCGTACATCTAATGTACACAATTTTCCCGTCGAATTTTCACAATTCTAGATATTCAATTTTTCTGCAAATCCAGAATGTACGTACATCTGATGTACACAATTTCCCTTTGAATTTACACAATTCTAGATATCCAATTTTTTTGCAAATCCAGACAGTTCATACATCTAATGTACATAAGTTACAATTGAATTTACGCAATTTTGTACATTCAACATATCCACAAGGTTCAATTTTTTTGCTAATCCATACGATAATGTACACAATTTCTCATCGAATTTATGCAATTCTGGATATTCAAATTTTCTACAATTCCAGACAATCCATACATATAATGTACACAAATTCTCGTTGAATTTTCGCAATTTTGTACGTTCAACGTATCCGTAAAATTCAAATTTTTGGCAAATCCAGACAATTAGTATATATAATGTACACAATTTCCCATAGAATTTACGCAATTCTTGATATTCAAATTTTTGTGAATCCAGACAATCCGTACAACTAAAGTGCGTAATTTCTAGTTCAATTTACGCAATTCTGTAAATTCAAAGTACCTACAGAGTTCAGTTATTCTACAAATCCAGACAATCTGTACATATAATGTGGAAAATTTACAGTAGAATTTGTACAATTATGGATATTCAATTTTTCTGCAAATCCAGACTATCCCTACATCTAATGTACACAATTTCCTATTGAATTAACATAATTATGAATATTCAAATTTTAGTAAATCCAGAAAATCCGTACATCTAAAGTACACAATTTTCTGTTGAATTTATGGGATTTTGGATATTCAATTTTTATGTAAATCCAGACAAATACATGCATGAAATGTACACAAGTTCCTGTTGAATTTACGAAATCCTGGATATTCTATTTTTCTACAAATCTAGACTATCTGTACATCTATTGGACACAATTTCTCGTCGAATTTACGAAATTCTGGATATTCAATATTTCTACAAATCCAGAAAATCCGTACATCTAATCTACACAATTTCCCGTTGAATATACGCATTTCTAGATATTCATTTTTTCTACAAATCCAGACGATCCGTACATCTAATGGACACAATTTTCCATTGGATTTACGCAATTCTATACATTCAACATATCTGCAAAGTTCAATTTTTGTGTAAACCCAAATATTCCATACATATCATGTAACGCAATTTCTCGTTGAACTTACACAATTTAGATATTCCAAATTGTTTACGAAATCCAGATAATCTGTGCATCCAATGTACTCAATTTCCCGTATGATTTATGCAATTTTGTAAATTCAACGCATCCGCAGAATTCAGATTTTATGCAAATCCAGAGAATTCAAATATATAAGGTACACAGTTTCTCGTTAAATTTAAAAGGTACACAATTTCCCGTTATGCAAATCTAGATAATCTGTACATCTAAAGTACATAATTTCTTGTACAATTTACAAAAATTCTGTTCATTCAATGTATCTACATAGTCCAGTTTTTTTCTAAATTCAGACAATCTGTACATATAATGTACACATTTTCCTGTCGAATTTACACAGTTCTAGATATTCAATTTTTCTGTAAATCCAGACTATCCGTACATCTAATGTACACAATTTCCCGTTGAATTTACGAAATTATGTATATTCAATTTTTCTACAAATCTAGACAATGCGTACATCTAATGTACACAATTTTCCGTTGAATTTACACAATTCTGGATATTCAATTTTTCTAAAAATCCACACAATCCGTACATCTAATGTACACAATTTCCCATTGGATTTACGCAATTCTATACATTCAACATATTTGTAGAGTTCAATTTTTTTGTAAATCCAAATAGTCCGTACGTATCACGTTACGCAATTTCTCGTTGAGCTTACACAATTTTGGAAATTCAAATTGTTTACAAAATCCAGATAATCCGTGCATCAAATGTACAAAATTTCCCATATGATTTATGCAATTTTGTACATTCAACGTCTCCACAAAATTTAGATTTTATGCAAATCCAGACAATTCGAATATATAAGGTACACAATTTCTCGTTAAATTTACACAATTCTAGACATTCAAATTTTTGTCAATCCAGACAATGCGTACATCTAAAGTACATAATTTCTCATTCAATTTACCCAATTCCGTACATTCAATGTAGCTATAACGTTCAGTTCTTCTATAAATCCAAACAATCTGTACATATAATGTGCGCAATTTCCTGTAGGATTTACATAATTTTGGATATTCAATTTTTCTGCAAGTCCAGACTATCCTTACATTTAATGGACAAAATTTTCCATTGAATTTACAAAATTCTAGATATTCAAGACTTTGAAAATCTAGACAATCCGTACATCTAAAGTACATAATTTCTCATCGAATTTACGCAATTCTGTTCATTCGATGTATATACAGACTCCAATTTTTTTGTAAATTCAGACAATGTGTACATATAATGTACACAATTTCCAGTCGAATTTTCACAATTCTAGATATTCAATTTTTCTGCAAATCCAGAATATCCGTACATCTGATGTACACAATTTCCCTTTGAATTTACACAATTCTAGATATCCAATTTTTTTTGCAAATATGGACAGTTGATACATCTAATGTACATAACTTACAGTTGAATTTATGCAATCTCGTACATTCAACATATCCGCAAGGTACAGTTTTTTTGCAAATGCTTACGATAATGTACACAATTTCTCATCGAAGTTATGCCATTTTGGATATTCAAATTTTCTACAATTCCAGACAATCCGTACATATAATGTACGCAAATTCTTGACGGATTTATGCAATTTTGTACATTCAATGTTCCCGCAAAATTCAGATTTTTGGCAAATCCAGACAATCAGAATATATAATGTACACAATCTATCGTAGGGTTTACGCAATTCTTGATATTCAAATTTTTGTAAATCTAGACAATCCGTACATCTAAAGTACATAATTTCCCGTTCAATTTACGCAATTCTTACATTCAAAGTACCTACAGAGTTTAGTTATTCTATAAATCCAGACAACCCATACATATAATGTGCAAAATTTACAGTAAAATTTGTAGATTTCTGGATATTCAATTTTTCTGCAAATCCAGACTATCCATACATCTAATGTATACAATTTCCTATTGAATTAACGCAATTCTAAATATTCAAATTTTTTTTAAATCCAGAAAATCCATACATCTAAAGTACACAATTATCGGTTGAATTTATGGAATTTTGGATATTCAATTTTCTTCAAATCCAAACAAATACGTACATGTAATGTACACAAGTTCCTGTCGAATTTACAAAATCCTGGGTGTTCAATTTTTCAGCAAATCCAAACTATCCATACATCTATTGTACACAATTTCTCGTCGAATTTTTGAAAATTTGAATATTCAATATTTCAACAAATCCGAACAATCCGTACATCTAATGTACACAATTTCCCATTGAATTTACGCAATTCCGAATATTGAATTTTTCTACAAATCCAGACAATCCTTACATCTAATGTATGCAATTTTCCCTTGGATTTATGCAATTCTATACATTCAACATATCTGCAAAGTTCAATTTTTGTGTAAATCCAAATAGTCCGTACATATCACGTAACACTATTTCTCGTAATCTCGTTGAACTTACACAATTCAGATAATCCAAATTGTTTACAAAATCCAAATAATCTGTGCCTCAAATGTACACAATTTTCCGTACGATTTATGCAATTTTGTACATTCAACTTATCCGTAGAATTCAGATTTTATGCAAATCTAGAGAATCCGTATATATAAGGTACACAATTTCCTGTTAAATTTATGCAATTTTAGACATTCAAATTTTTGTCAATCCAGACAATGCGTACATCTAAAGTACATAATTTCTCGTTCAATTTACCCAATTTTGTACATTCAACGTATCTACGGCGTTCAGTTTTTCTATAAATCCAAACAATCCGTACATATAATGTACAGAATTTCCTGTAGGATTTACACAATTCTAGATATTCTATTTTTCTGCAAATCCAGACTATTCGTACATCTAATGTAGAAAATTTCCCATTGAATTCATGCAAATCTAGTTATTCAAAATTTTGAAAATACATACAATCTGTACATCTAAAGTACGTAATTTCTCGTTGAATTTACAAAATTCTGGATATTCAATATTTCTACAGCTCCAGACAATCCATACATCTAATGCACACAATTTCCTGTTGAATTTATGCAATTTTCGATATTCAATTTTTCTACAAATCCAGACAATCCGTACATCTTATGTACACAGTTTCCCATTGGATTTACACTATTCTATACATTCAGCATATCTGCAGAGCTCAATTTTTAAATCCAAATAGTCCGTACATATCACGTAACGCAATATCTCGTTGAACTTACACAATTCAGATAATCCAAATTGTTTGCAAAATCTAGATAATCTGTGCATCTAAGGTACACAATTTCTAGTACGATTTATGCGATTTTGTACATTCAACGTATCTGCAGAATTCAGATTTTATGCAAATCTGAGAATCCGTATATACAAGGTACACAATTTCCCGTTAAATTTACGCAATTCTAGACATTCAAATTTTTATCAGTTCAAATAATTCGTACATCTAAGGTACATAATTTCTCGTTCAATATACGTAATATTGTACATTCAATGTATCTACAGAGTTCAGTTTTTCCATAAATGCAAACAATCCATACATATAACATACACAATTTCCTGTAGGACTTACACAATTCTGGGTATTCAATTTTTCTGCAAATCCAGACTATCTTTACATCTAATGTACAAAATTTCCGATTGAATTTACGCAAATCTAGATATTCAAAATTTTGAAAATACAGACAATCTGTACATCTAAATTACAGAATTTCTTGTTGAATTTACGCAATTCTGTTCATTCAATGTATCTACAGAGTTCAGTATTCTGTAAATCCAGACAATCCGTACAAAAAATGTACACATTTTCCTGTTGAATTTACACAATTCTAGATATTCAATATTTCTAAAAATCCAGACTTTCCTCACATTTAATGTACAAAATTTCCCATTGTGTTTACGCAAATCTAGATATTCAAGACTTTGTAAATCTAGACAATCCGTACATCTAAAGTACATAATTTCTCGTTGAATTTATGCAATTCTATTCATTTAATGTATCTACAGAGTCCAATTTTTTGGTAAATTCAGACAATCTGTACATATAATGTACACATTTTCCCGTCGAATTTACAAAATTCTAGATATTCAATTTTTCTACAAATCCAAGCAATCCATATATCCAATGTACACAATTTCTCGTTGAATTTACGTATTCTTGAATATTCAATTTTTCTACAAATCCAGACAATCCGTACATCTAATGTACACAATTTCCCATTGGATTTACGCAATTCTATACATTCAACATATCTGCAGAGTTCAAATTTTTTGTAAATCCAAATAGTCCATACGTATCACGTTACGCAATTTCTCGTTGAGCTTACACAATTCTTGAAATTCAAATTGTTTACAAAATCCAGATAATCCATGCATCTAATGTACAAAATTTCCCATATGATTTATGCAATTTTGTACATTCAACGTCTCTGCAAAATTCAGATTTTATGCAAATCCAGACAATCCGTATATATAAGGTACACAATTTCTCGTCAAATTTACACAATTCTAGACATTCAAGTTTTTGTCAATCTAGACAATCCGTACATCTAAAGTACATAAGTTCTCGTTCAATTTACGCAATTCTGTTCATTCAATGTACCTACAGAGTCCATTTTTTTTGTAAATTTAGGCAATCTGTACATATAATGAACACATTTTCCTGTCGAATTTGCACAATTCTAGATATTCAATTTTTCTGCAAATCCAGATTATCCGTACATCTAATGTACACAATTTCTTGTTGAATTTATGAAATTGTAGATATTCAACTTTTCTACAAATCTAGACAATCCGTACATCTAAAGTACACAATTTCCCATTGAATTTATGCAATTCTGGATATTCAATTTTGCTGCAAATCCAGACAATCCGTACATTGAATGGACACAATTTCCCATTGGATTTACGCGATTCTATACATTCAACATATTTGCAAAGTTCAATTTTTAAATCCAAATAGTCCGTACATATCACGTAACGCAATTTCTCGTTGAACTTACACAGTTCAAATAATTCAAATTGTTTGCAAAATCCAAATAATCTGTGCATCTAAGGTACACAATTTCTAGTACGATTTATGCGATTTTGTACATTCAACGTATCTGCAGAGTTTAGTTTTTCTGTAAATCCAAACAATTCGTACATATAATGTACACAATTTCCCTTAGAATTTACGCTATTCTGGATATTCAATTTTTCTGCAAATCCAGTCAATCCGGGCGTCTATTGTACACAATTTGCCATTGGATTAGTCAATCCGGGCGTCTATTGTACACAATTTGCCATTGGATTTACGTAATTCTATACATTCAACGTATCTGGAGAGTTAAATTTTTCTACAAATCCAAACAATCCTTACATATAACGTAACGCAATTTCTCATCCAACTTACGCAATTCTGAAAATTCAAATTGTTTACAAAATCCAGATAATTCGTCCATCTAATGTACACAATTTCCCGTTCGATTTATGCAATTCAATATATTCAATGTATCCACTGAATTCAAATTGTCTTTAAATCCAGACAATTCATATATATAATGTACACAATTTCTAGTTGAATTTATGCAGATCTTGATATTCAATTTTTCTTCAAATCTGGACAATTTATGCACTTAATGTGCACAATTTCTCGTTGGATTTACTCAATTTTGTACATCTAATGTATCCGCAAAATTCAGATTTTTTGCAAATCCAAACTATTCATACATCCATGTACACAATTTTCCATTAGATTTACGCAATTCTAGATATTCAAATTTTTGTAAATCCAAACAATCCGTACATCTACAGCACATAATTTCTCGTTGAATTTACGCAATTTTGTACATTCGATGTATCTACAGAGTTCAATTTTTCTATAAATCTAGACAATCCGTACATATACTGTACACAATTTCCTGTAGAGTTTACAGAATTCTGGACATTCAATTTTTCTGCAAATTCAGACTATTCGTACATCTAATGTACAAAATTTTCCATTAAATTTACGCAATTCTAGATATTCAAATTTTTGAAAATCTAGACAATATGTACATCTAAAGTACATAATTTCTCTTTGAATTTAAGCAATTCTGTTCATTCAATGTATCTACAGAGTTCAAGTTTTCTGTAAATTCGAAAAATTCGTACATATAATGTACACAATTTCCTGTAGAATTTACACAATACTGGATATTTAATTTTTCAGTAAATCCAGACTATCCGTACATCTAATGTACACAATTTCCTTTTGAATTTAGACAATTCTGGATATTCAATTTTTGTGCAAATCCAAACAATTCGTACCTATAATGTGCATAACTTAACATTGAATTTATGCAATTTTGTACATTCAACATATCCGCAAAGTTCAGATTTATTGCAAATTCGTACGATAATGTACAAAATTTCTCATCAAATTTATGCAATTCTGGATTTTCAAATTTTCTGTAGTTCTAGACAATCCATACATATAATGTAAACAATTTCTCGTTAAATTTACCCAATTTTGTATATTCAATGTACCTTTAGAGTTCAGTTTTTTTGAAAATCCAGACAATCCATATATATAGGGTCCGTTTGGATAGAGCTTATTGTTGCTGAACTGAAAATTGAAACTGAAAACACTGTAGCAAAATAATTTTTTAATGTATAAATAGTATTGCGGGACCCATTTTTAATAAAAAAAATGCTAAAAAAGTATGTGAACAGTGTGTGCACAGTACGCGCGCAGTACGCGCATAAAACCGAAAAAAAAAAAAAAAAAAAAAAAAAAAAAAAAAAATACAAAACGTGGACGTAGTGTACATAGTGTACATAATTTCTCGTTGAATTTACAAAATTCTGGATATTCAATTTTCCTGCAAATCCGGATTATCCGTACATAAAATGTAAACAATTTCCCGTTGAATTTATTACAATACCAGTCGTTCCATACATATAATGTACACAATTTCCAGTAGGATTTATGCAACTCTGCACTTTCAATGTATTTGTAAAACTCAGATATTTTGCAATTCGCAACAATCCAAACATGCAATATACATAGTTTCCTGTTCAATTAACATAGATCCAGATATACAAGTTTTCAACAAATCTAGGCTATCCGTACATCTAATGTACACAATTTGACGTTGAATGTATGCAATTCTGTGTATTCAACATATTTGTAGAGTCCAGTTTTTCTATAAATCCTGACAATTCGTACATAAAATGTACAGAATTTCCTATTGAATTTACAAAATTCTGGATATTCACTTTTTCTGCAAATCCAGACTATCCGTACATCTAAAGTACACAATTTCCCTTTGAATTTGCGCAATTCTAGATATTCAAGTTTTTGTAAATCCAAACAAACCATACATCTAAAGTACATAATTTCTAGTTGAATTTATGCAATTTTGTACATTCGATGTATCTACAGAGTTCAGTTTTTCTATAAATCTAGACAATTCATACATATAATGTACACAATTTCCTGTAGAATTTACACAATTCTGGATATTCAATTTTTCATCAAATCCAAACTATTCGTACATCCAATGTACACAATTTCCCTTTGAATTTACACAATTCTAGATATCCAATTTTTCCACAGATCCAAACAGTTCGTACCACTAATGTACATAACTTGCCATTGAATTTATGCAATTTCATACGTTCAACATATCCGTAACGTTCAGATTTTTTGTAACTCCATACGGTATTGTACACAATTTTTCATCGAATTTATGCAATTCTGGATATTCAAATTTTCTGCAATTCCAAACAATCCATACATATAAAGTACACAAATTCTCATTGAATTTACACAATTCTATACATTCAATGTATTTGCATAGTTCAGTTTTTTTGAAAATCCAGACAATCGATATATATAATGTACACAATTTCCCGTTGATTTTGTTGCAAAACTAGTTATTCCATACATTTAATGTGCACAATTTCCCATAAGATTTATGCAACTCTGTATATTCAACGTATCCGCAGAAATCAAATTTTCTGCAAATCCCGACAATCCAAACATGCAAAATACATAGTTTCCCGTTCAATTAAGACAGTTCCGAATAAACAAGTTTTCAACAAATCTAGGCTATCCATACATCTAACGTACACAATTTCTCATTGAATTTATGCAATTCTATACATTCAATGTATTTATAGACTTCAGTTTTTCTGTAAATCCAAGCAATCTGTACATATAATGTACACAATTTCCTGTTGAATTTATGGAATTTTGGATATTCAATTTTTCTGCAAATCTAGACCAATATGTGCATTTAATGTACACAATTTCTGTTGAATTTATGGAATCCTGGATATTCAGTTTTTCTACAAATCCAGACTATCCATACATCTAATGTACACAATTTCTTGTTGAATTTACGAAATTCTCAATATTCAGTTTTTCTACAAATCTAGACAATCCGTACATCTAATATACACAATTTCCCATTGGATTTACGCAATTCTGTACATTCAGCATGTCTGCAGAATTCAATTTTTCTATAAATCCAAATAATCCGTACATATAATGTAACCCAATTTCTCGTTGAACTTATGCAATTCTAAAAATTCATATTGTTTACTAAATGCAGATAATTTTTGCATCTAACGTATACAATGTCCCGTTCAATTTATGCAATTCTATACATTCAGCGTATCCACAGAATTCAAATTCTCTATAAATCCAGGCAATTCTTATATGTAATGTACACAATTTCCAGTTGAATTTACGCAAATTTTGATATTGAATTTTTCTTCAAATCCAGACAATCAATGCATCTAATGTGCACAATTTCCCATTGGATTTACGCAATTTTGTACATTCAACGTTTCTGCGAAATTCTGATTTTCAGCAAATCCAGACAATTTGAATCTATAATTTACGCAATTTCCTGTTGAATTTACGCAATTCTAGATATTCAAATTTTTGTAAATCTAGACAATCCGTACATCTAATGTACATAATTTCTCGTTCAATTTACGCAATTTTGTACATTTAATGTATCTACAGAGTTCAATTTTTCTGTAAATTCAGACAATCTATACATATAATGCACATAAGTTCCTGTTGAATTTACACAATTTTGGATATTCAATTTTTCTACAAATTCAGACTATCCGTGCACCTATTATATACAATTTACCTTTGAATCTACGCAATTCTAGGTATTTAAATTTTTGTAAATCCAGGCAATCCGTACATCTAAAGTACGTAATTTCTTGTTGAATTTACTCAATTTAGGTACATTCAATGTATCTATAGAGTTCAGGTTTTTTGTAAATCCAGACAATCTGTACATATAATGTACACAATTTCCAGTAGAATTTACACAATTTAGGATATTCAATTTTTTAGCAAATCCAAACATCCGTACATCTAATGTGCACAATTTCCCTTTGAATTTACACAATTGTGGATATTCAATTTTTCTACAAATCCAGAAAATTCTTACTTCTAACGTACATAACTTATCGATGAATCTATACAATTTTGTACATTCAACAAATCCGCAACGTTAAGATTTTTTGCAAATCCGTGCGATATTGTACACAATTTCTCATCAAATTTATGCAATTTTGGATATTCAAATTTTCTGCAATTCCAGACAATCTATACATATAATGTTCACAATTTCCTTTCGAATTTACAAAATTCTGGATATTCAATTTTTCTACAAGTCCAGACCATCTGTACATCTAATGTACACAATTTCCCTTTGAATTTACGCAATTCTAGATATTCAAATTTTTGTAATTCCAAACAATCCATACATCTAATGTACATAATTTCTCGTTGAATTTATGCAATTTTGTACATTCAATGTATCTACAGAGTTTAGTTTTTTTGTAAATCGAGACAATACGTACACATAATGTACACAATTTCTTGTAGAATTTACTCAATTCAGGATATTCAATTTTTTTTGCAAATCCAAACTATCCGTACATCTAATGTACGCAATTTCCCTTTGAATTTACACAATTTTGGATATCCAATTTTTTTGCAAATCCAGATAATTCGTACATCTAATGTACGTAACTTATAGTTGAATTTACGCAATTTTGTACATTCAACATATCCACAACGTTCAGTTTTTGTGCAAATCCATACGATAATGTACACAATTTCTCATCGAATTTATGCATTTTTGGATATTCAAATTTTCTGCAATTCCAGACAACCCGTACATATAGTGTGCACAAATTCTCGTTGGATTTACGCAATTTTGTACATTCAACAAATCCGCAACATCCAAAGTTTTTGCAAATCCGTATAACAATGTATAGAATCTCTCATTGAATTTATGCAATTTTGGATATTCAAATTTTTTGCAATTCCATACAATCCATACATATAATGTACACAATTTCCCATTGAATTTACATAATTTGGTACATTCAATGTATTTAAAAGGTTCAATTTTTTTGAAAATACAGACAATCCATTTATATAATGTACATAATTTCTCGTTGAATTTAAACAATTCTCGATATTCAATTTTCTTGCAAATCCGGATTATCCGTACATAAAATGTACACAATTTCCCGTTGACTTTATTGCAAAACCAGTCATTCCATACTTTTAATGTCCACAACTTCCCGTAGGATTTATGCAACTCTGTACATTCAACGTACCCGCAGAAATCAAATTTTTTGCAAATCTCGACAATTCAAACATGCAATATACATAGTTTGCCATTCAATTAACACTATTCCGGATATACAAGTTTTCAACAAATCTAGGCTATCCGTACATCTAATGTACACAATTTCTCCTCGAATTTACTTAATTCTGTATATTCAAAGTATTTGTAGAGTTCAAATTTTCTGTATATCCAAACTATTTGTACATATAATATACTCAATTTTCCGTTGAATTTATGGAATTTTGGATATTCAATTTTTTTGCAAATCCTAACAAATACGTGCATTTAATGTACACAATTTCTTGTTGAATTTACGAAATCCTAGATATTCAATTTTTCTACAAATCTAGACTATCCGTACATCTAATGTACGTAATTTCTTGTTGAATTAACGAAATTCTAGATATTTAGTTCTTCTACAAATCCAGACAATTCGTATGTGTAATGTACACAATTTCCTTGAATTTATGCAATTCTTGATATTCAATTTTTTTGCAAATCCAGACAATTCGTACATCTAATGTACACAACTTCCCATTTGAATTATGCAATTCTATACATTCAATGTATCTGCAAAGTTCAATTTTTTTGTAAATCCAAATAACCCGTATATATAACGTAACAAAATTTCTCGTTGAACTTACAAAATTCTGGAAATTCAAATTTTGTACAAAATCCAAATAATCTGTACATCTAATGTACACAATTTCCCATTCGATTTATACAATTCTATACATTCAACGTATCCACAGAATTCAAATTCTCTTTAAATCCAGACAATTCGTATATATAATAAACACAATTTCCAGTTGAATTCACGCAATTCTAGATATTCAATTTTCCTTCAAATCCAAGCAATCTATGTATCTAATGTGCACAATTTTCCATTGGATTTACGAAATTTTGTACATTTAACGTATCAGCAAAATTCAGATTTTTTGCAAATCGAGTCAATCTGTATATAATGTACACAATTTCCAGTTGAATTTACGCAATTCTCGATATTCAAATTTTTGTAATTCTAGACAATCCGTACGTGAAAAGTAAATAATTTCTCGTTGAATTTATGCAATTTTGTACATTCAATGTATCTGTAGAGTTCACTTTTTCTGCAACTCAGAAAATCCGTACATATAATGTACATAATTTCTCGTTGAATATACGCAATTCTGTACATTCAAAGTATCTATAGAGTTTTTTTTTTCTGTAAATCCAAAAAATCCATACATATAATGTACACATTTTCATGTTGAATTTACACAATTCTAGATATTCGATTTTTCTGCAAATCACGACTATCCGTACATCTAATGTACACAATTTCCCTTTGAATTTACACAATTCTTTATATTCAATTTTTCTGCAAATCCAGACAATTTTTACCTCTAATGTACGTAACTTACCATTGAATTTATGCAATTTTGTACATTCATCGTATCTGCAATGTTCAGATTTTTTGCAAATCCATACGATAATGTACACAATTTCTCATTGAATTTATGCTATTCTAGATATTCAAATTTTCTGCAATTCTAGACAATCTGTACATATAATGTACACAATTTCTCATTGAATTTACACAATTCTGTACATTCAATGTATTTGCAGAGTTTAGTTTTTTTGAAAATCCAAACAGTCCATATATATAATGTACATAATTTCTCATTGAATTTACACAGTTCTGAATATTCAATTCTCCTACAAATCTGGACTATCCATACATAAAATGTACACAATTTCTCGTTGAGTTTACGCTGTTCTAGATATTCAATTTTTCTACAAATCCAGGCGATCCTTACATCGAACATGCATAATTTCCCTTTGAATTTACGCAAATCTTGATATTCAATTTTTTTGCAAATTTAGACAATCCGTACTTCTAATTTACATAACTTACCGTTGAATTTAAGCAATTGCGTACTTTCAACGTATCCACAGGGCCTAGATTTTTTGCAAATTCAGACAATTTGTACATATAATGTAAACAATTTCTCATTGAATTTCTGCAATTCAGTAATTCAATGTATCCGCAGAGTTTAGTTTTTCTGTCAATCCATATAATCTGTACATATAATTTACATAATTTTTCGTTGAATTTAAGCAACTTTTTTTTTTATTTCTTTTGCAATTCCAGACTATCCGTACATTTAATGTACACAATTTCCCGTTGAATTTATGAAATTCTTGATATTCAATTTTTATGCAAATCTAAACAATCCGTACATCTAATGTACATACTTTCCCATTGGATTTACACAACTCTGTACATTCAACGTATCCGTAGAATTCAAATTTTTTGCAAATACTGATAATCTGTACATGCAATGTACATAGTTTCTCGTTGAATTTACGTACTTCTGGACATACAAGTTTTCGACAAATCTTGGCAAACTGTAAATCAAATGTACACAATTTTCAGTTGAATTTACGCAATTATATACGCTCAACGTATCTACGGAGTTCAGTTTTTCTACAAATCCTAAGAATCCGTACATATAATGTACACAATTTCCCATTGAATTTTGAAATTCTAGATTTTCAATTTTTTTTGCCAATCCATACTATCCGTACACGAAACGTATACAATCCATACTTTTGAATTTACGCAATCTTGGATATTCAATTTTTCTACAAATCCAGACAATCCGTACATCTAATATACACAATTTTCCATTGGATTTACAAAATTCTGTACATTCAACATATCTACAAAATGCAGATTCTCTGCATTTCTAGACAACCACACATATAATGTACACAATTTTCCATTAAATTTACGCAATTTTGAAAATACAATTCTTTTGCAAAAAAAGAGATTTCGCACATTTAATGTACACAATTTCCCGTTGGACATACGCAATTTTGTACAATCAACATATTAGTCAATTTCAGATTTTTTATAAATCCAGACAATCCATATGTACAGTGTACACAATTTTCCATTGAATTTACACGATTTTCTTGAAATCCAGTCAATTCGTAAATATAATTTGCCCAATTTCCTATTGAATTTATGCAATTTTGGATATTCAATATTTTTACAAATACAGACAGTCTGTACATCTAACGTACACAACTACTCGTAGGATTTGCACTGTTCTATACATTCAACATATTCATAAAATTCAGAAATTCTGCAAAATCTAGATAATCCATGCATCTAATGTACACAATTTCCCGTTCGATTAATGCAATTTCCCATGCAAAATTCAAATTCTCTGTAAATCCAGAGAATCCATACACCTAACATGCACAACCTCCCATTGAACTTACACAGTTCTATACATTCATTGTATCTGCAGAGTTCGATTTTTTAGTATATGCAAACAACCTGTACATAAATTGTAAACAAATTTCCATTTAATTTTCAGAATTCTGGATATTCAATTTTCCAGCAAATCAAGACAATCCATACAACTAAGGTACACAATTTCCCATTGGATTTACACAATTTTGGATATTCAATTTTTCTGCAAAACCAAACAATACATACATCTAATGTGCACAATATCCCGTTGGATTTACGCAATTTTCTACACTCAACATATCTGCAGAATTCAAATTTTCTGCAAATCTAGGCAATTCCCGATGGATTTACAAAATTTTCTACATTCAACGTATCTGCAGAATTTAGATTTATGCAAATCCAGACAATTCGTACATATAATATACAAATTTCCCATTAATTTTTTGCAATTCTGGATATTCAAACTTTTGGCAAATCCAGATAATTCATGCATCTAATGTACACAATTTCCAGTTGAATTTACACAATTTTGGATTTTTACATTGTCAGTAAATCCAGAAAATTCGTACTTCTAATGTACACAATTTTCAATAGAATTTTCGCAACTTTATACAACATTCACCATATCTGCAGAATTCAAATTTTCTTCAAATCAAGGAATCTGTATATCTAATGTACACAATTTCCCATTGAGTGTATGCAGTTCTATACATTCAACGTATCCGTAGAATTCAAATTTTAGCAAATTCAGATAATTCATACATTTGATGTACACAATTTCCTACTAAATTTATCCAAATTTGGATATTCCAATTTGCTGCAAATCCATACAATCTATACATCTAATGTACACGATTTCATGTTGGATTTACGCAATTCTATATGTTCAAAGTATCCACAGAATTTAAACTTTTTGTTAATCCAAACAATACGTACATCTAATGAACACAATATCTAGTTCAATTTACGCAATTCTAGATATTTACACTTTCTTCCAATCCAAAAAATTTGTACAACTAATGTACACAATTTCCCATTGAATTTTTGCAATTCTATACATTCATCATATCTGCTGAATTCAAATTTTTAGCAAATCCAAACAATCCATATATCTATTGTACACAATTTTTTGTTGAATTTACGCAATTCCATATATTCAACATATCTGCAGAATTTAAATTTTCTGCAAATCTAGACAATACATATATCTAATGTACACAAATTCCGTTGAATTTATGGAATTCTAGATAATTAGATTTTCTACAAATCTAGACATTCTGTACATCTAATGTACACAATTTCATGACGAATTTACCCAATTCTATATATTCAACGTATTCACAAAATTCAAACTTTTTGCTAATCCAGAAAATCCGTACATATAATGTACACAATATCTAGTTCAATTTACGCAATTCTAGATATTTACACTTTCTGCAAATCCAGAAAATCTGTACAACTAATGTACATAATTTCCCACCAGATTTATGCAATTTCTGTTTATTCAAATTTTCTGTAAATCTAAACAATCCGAAAGTCTTATACACATAAATTCTCATTGAATTTATGCAATTCTAGATATTTTATTTTTCTGCTAATCTAGACAATCTGTACATCTAATATAAATATTTTTCCATTTTATTTACGCAATTTCGTAAATTCAACATATCTGCAGAATTCAAATTTTCTGTAAATCCAAACAATCCGTACATATAATGTACACAATTTTTCGTTGAATTTTTACAATTCTGAATATTCAATTTCTCTGCAAATTCAAACAATCTGTATATCTAATGTACCCAATTTCCCATTGGATTTTTGCAATTTAGTACATTCAACGTATTTGCAGAATTCAGATTTTCTGCAAATCTAGACAATCTGTACATATAATGTACAAAATTTCTCGTTGAATTTACGCAATTCTAGATATTCAATTTTTCTACAAATCAAACAATTCGTACATCCAATGTACCCAATTTCCCATTGGATTTATGCGATTCTGTACATTCAACATATCAATAGAATTCGTATTTTTAGCAAATCTAGACAATCCGTATGTATAATATACACAATTCACTGTTAAATTTATGCAATTCTAGATATTCAATTTTTTTGCAAATTCAGACAATCCATACATCTAATGTACACAATTTCCCATTGGATTTATGCAATTCTATACATTCATCGTATCCATAGTGTTCAGTGTTTTTATAAATCCAGACAATGCGAACATATAATGTGCAATATTTCCCGTTGGATTAATGCAATTCTGTACATTCCATGCATCTGCAGTGTTTAGTTTTTCTGTAAATCCAGGCAATGCATACCTATATTGGACACTATTTCCTGTTGAATTTATGCAATTTTGGATATTTGATTTATTTGCAAATCTAGACATATGTACATCTAATGTATAGTATATCCTGTGAAATTTACACAATTCTGTACATTCAACATATCTGTATCTTTCAGATTTTTTGTAAATCTAGACAACTGTACATATAATGTACACAATTTCCTGTTGAATTTTCACAATTTTGGATTTTCAATTTTTCTACAAATCCAGACAATCCGTAGATCTAATGTACACAATTTCCCGTTGGATGTAAGCTATTTTGTACATTTAACGTATCCACAAAGTTCAATTTTTTCTTTAAATCCAGACAATTTGTACATATATATGGTACCTAATTTCCCATTGAATTTACACAATTCTAGATATTTAATTTTTTTTTTTTTTTGCAAACCCAAACTATCCATACATCTAATTTACACAATTTTTTGTTGGATTTACACAATTCTGTACATTCAACATATCCACAAAATTCAGCTTTTTAGCAAATCCAGACAATCCATACATATAGTGTACACAATTTCCCGCTGAAATTACGCAATTCCAGATATTTAATTTTTCTGCAAATCTAGACAATTCGTACATTTAATGTACATAATTTTCCATTGCATTTATGGAATTTTGTACATTCAACGTATCTGCAAAATTCAAATTCTCTGCAAATCCAGACAATCCATACATATAATGTACACAATTTCCCATTGAATTCACGCAATGACAAATGTTCAAATTATCTACAAATCCAAACAATCTGTACAAGTAATGTACAGAATTTCCCATTAGACTTACCCAATATTGTAAATTCGACGTATCTGCAAAATTTAGATTTTTTGCAAATCCAGACAATCCGTACATATAGTGGACACAATTTCCCATTGAATTTATGCAATATTGGATATTCAAATTTTTTGCAAATCCAAAAAATTTGAACATCTAATGTACACAATTTCCTATTGGATTTACGAAATTCTGTACATTCAACATATCCACACTATTCAAATTTTTTGTAAATCCAAACAATCTGTACATAAAATGTACACAAGTTTTCGTTGAATTTACACAATTTCAGATATTTAATTTTCTACAAATCTAGGCTATCCTTACATCTAATGCACATAATTTCTCGTTGGATTTACGTAATTCTATACATTCAACGTATTGACAAAATTCAAATTCTCTACCAATCCAGACAATCCATACATATAATGTACACAATTTTTCGTTGAATTTACACAATTCTAAATATTCAATTTTTTTGCAAATCCAAAAAATTTGTACATCTAATTTACACAATTTCACTTGAACTTATGCAATTCTGGGCATTCAATTATTTTGCAAATCTAGCCAATCCGTACATCTAATGTACACAATTTTCAATTGGATTTACGCAATTCTATAGATTCCATGTATTTGCAGAATTCAAAGTCTCTGCAAATCTAGACAATCCATACAACTACTGTACACAATTTCCCGCGAAGTTTAGTTTTTTGTAAATCTATACAATCCGTGCATATAATGTACATGATTTTTCGTTGAATTTAAGCAATTCTGGATATTCAAATTATCTGCAAATCTGGACAATTCGTACATCTAATGTACATAATATTCTGTTGGATTTACGCTATTTTGTACATTGAACTTATCTGTAGAATTCAGATTTTTTACAAATCCAGACAATCCGTACATATAATGTACACAATTTCCCGTTGAATTTTCACAATTCTAGATATTTAATTTTTCTGCAAATCTAGACAATCCATACATGTAATGTACACAATTTCTTGTTGGATTTATGCAATTTTGTACATTCAACAGATCTGTAGAATTCAAATTTTCTGCAAATCCAAACAATTCGTACATATAGTGTACACAATTTCCTCAAGAATTTATGCAATTTAGGATATTGAATTTTTCTGCAAATCAGACTATCTGTACATCTAATATACACAATTTCCCATTGGACTTGCACAATTCTATAAATTCATCGTGTCCATGGAATTCAGATTTTCCTGCAAATTCAAACAATCTAAACATCTAATGTACACAATTTTCTGGTGAATTCATGCAATTTTGTACATTCAAATTTTCTACAAATCTAAACAATCTGAACATCTAACGTACAAACTTTCTCGTCAAATTTACGCAATTCTGTACATTCAACATATACGTAAAATTCAAATTTTCTACAAACATGAAAAATTTGTATATCTAATGTTCATAATTTACCGTTGAATTTGTGCAATTTGGCACATTCAACTTATCCACCGAATTCAATGTTTCTACAAATCAAAACAATCCGTACATTTAATGTACACAATATCCCGTTGAATTTATGCAATTCTGTATATTTACATTTTTTGCAAATTCAAACAATCTTCACATCTAATGTACACAATTTTCTGTTGATTTTACGCAATTCTGGATATTAAAATTTTCAGCTAAATCAGGCAATTCATACATATTGTACACAATTTCCCGTTGAATTTATACAATTATGGATATTAAAATTTTCTACTAATCCAAACAGTATGTACATATAATGTACATAATTTCTCATTTCATTTACGCAATTCTATACATTTAACATATCCACAAAATTCAGATTATTTGCAAATCCAAAAAATTTTTTCATATAATGTACACAATTTCCTTTTGGATTTACTCAATTCTGGATATTCAAATATTATGCAAATCTAGAAAATCTGTATGTCTAACATACACAATTTCCCGTTAAATTTATGTAGTTCAAGATATTCAAATTTTTTGGAAATGAAAACAATTCGCACATCTTATACACCAATTTCCAGTTAAATTTATGCAATTCTGTACATTCAACATATCTGTAAAATTCAAACTTTTAGCAAATCTAGACAATCAGTACATCTAATGTACAAAATTTCATGTTGAATTTACACAGTTCTGTATATTCAACATATCCACAAAATTCAAATTTTCTGCAAATCCAAACAAACCATACATATAATGTACACAATTTTTCATTTAATTTATGCAATTCTATATTTAAAGTTTTCTTCAAATCCAAACAATCCATACATCTAATGAACACAATTTCCCCATTGGATTTACTCAATTTTATACATTCAACGTGTCCATAGAATCCAAACTTTTTCCAAATCTAGTCAATCTATACATCCAATACACAATATCCCTTTGAATTTGCACAATTTTAAATATTTACTTTTTCTACAAATCCAAAAAAATCCTTGCATCTAATGTACACAATTTCCTGTTGAATTTATGCAATTCTGGATATTAAAAGTTTCAGCTAATCTGGACTATCTGTACATATAATGTACACAATTTTTTGTTTCATTTACGCAAATTCTATACATTCAATGTATCCGCAAAATTTAGATTTTTTACAAATTCAAAAAATTCTTATTGCTGGGTTCAAATGAATTGACCCCTTGCAAATTAATTAATTTCCCAAGTTAATTAATTAGTCAAATTATGTGGAATGACGTGGTAGCATAAACAAATCACCAAATAACTAAATGCAGTGGAAAATAAATTTAACATAGATGATTTTTTTAAGAATGGGAAAACCACCGAGGCAAAACCCCACCAGGTGAATTTAAAATCACCACTCCTGCGAATCCACTATTATCAATCACAAGTGGTTACAAATATAAGGAATCTTACCAAACCATATGGCCTATCACAAAATACCAACCTACAATTGAACCCTTACCCCAATACCCAATTAGACTTGTATTGTAGCGGTAATCTCTCTGTTCAATGCACAAATTCTAGTACATGACTCACTCACCAACTTGAGGAAGATTGTTGGCTGCAAAGTTCTTCAGTTTATCAATAATGAAGATTAGGAAGTTCCTTGGTCACAAAACCCTTGGCGTAAAAACGTTGTAGCTTCTCTAGAGATAATGATGAACTAGGTCACAATATGCTTGTATTCTATTTGCATACACTTTGCATATCCTGTGCATAATGTGACAGCCTTTAAAATAAGCCTTATATATGTCTAGGGTAGTGAGAAAAGAAACCCTACACAAATATATTACAATATGCGTATAATTAGATCTGAAAAGTCTGGTTTCGTAATTCTCGATAGATACAACTTGTGTCGAGCTTCTGTCGAGTTTCAACATAAAATCTCGATAGAAAGGATTCTGTCGAGCTTTTATCGAGCTTTAATGAACAACACTTCTTTCACTTGTTTTTTGGTCAGACTTGCATGACTTTAATACTCAACTTGAACACTTGTTTCTTGAAGTACTAAACCCATCCTAGATCTACCCAATTACAAGTAAAGTGGATTTTGTCAAATGATTAGCTAATTACATAAAATATGCCCTACAACTTATATATAATGTACACAATTTCCTGTTAAATTTACTCAATTCCAAATATTCAAAAATTCTGCAAATCCAAAAAAGTTCGTATGTCTAACGTCCACAATTTCTCGTTAAATTTATGTAGTTCTAAATATTCAAATTTTTTGCAAATCAAGACAATCTGCACATCTTATATACACAATTTCAAGTTGAATTTACGCCATTCTGTACATTCAACGTATCCACAGAATTCAAACTTTTTGCAAATCCAAACAATTCATACATCTAATGTACACAATTTTCCTTTGAATTTACACTATTCTGTATATTCAACGAATCCACAAAATTCAAATTTTCTGCAAATCCAAACAATTTGTACATATAATGTACATAATTTTCCGTTGAATTTATGCAATTTGGAATATTAAATTTTTTTGCAAATCCAAACAATCCATACATCTAATGAACACAATTTCCTATTGGGTTTACACAATTCTATACATTCAACGTGTCCACAGAATTCAAACTTTTCCAAATCCAGAAAATCCATACATCTAATGTACACATTATCCTGTTGAATTTACACAATTCTGTACATTCAACATATCCATAGAATTCAAATTTTCTACGTATTTTGAAAATTCATATATCTAATGTATATGATTTCCCGTTGATTTTTCACAATTCTGTATTTTCAATGTATTCACAATAATCAAATTTTCTGCAAATCCAAACAATCCATACATCTAATGTACAAAATTTTCAGTTGAATTTATGCAATTTAGGGTATTGAAATTTTTCGCAAATCGGGACAATCTGTACATCTAACATACGCAATTTCCTATTAGATTTATGCAATTCTATATGTTCAACATGTCTGTAGAATTCAAACCTTTTTGCAAATCCAGATAATCCATACTTCTAATGTACATAATATCCCATTGAATTTACGCAATTTCAAATATTTACTTTTTCTACAAATCCAAACAATCCGTACATATAATGTACACAATATCCCGTTGGACTTACACAATTCTATATATTCAACATATCTACAGAATTCAGATTTTCTGCAAACCCAAGCAACCTTACATATAATGTACACGATTTCCTGTTGAATTTACACAATTTTAGATACTCAATTTCTCTGCAAATCCAGACAAGTTGTACATCTGTTGTACACAATTTCCCTTTGGACTTACACAATTCTTTTTTTTTTTTTTTTTTTTTGAGGGGGAAGACATTCAAACTTCATTAACTAAAACCGGCCAAATCAGCCTGAATTACATGAGAAAATTGTGGTGGAACATCCTCCATCCACACTTGAAAATCCGGAATATTGCTAGCAAACTTAGCTAGACTATGGGCCACAAAATTACATTCTCTCTTAACATGAGAGTAACGCAATTGATCAAAATTAACTGAACTAAACTTAGCATCATCTATCAATGGACCAAAAGAGGATAAGGATCTTTGAGCAGTTGATAGAGCCTTTATTATGATTAGCGAATCACCTTCCAACACAGCCTTAGAAATACCTATATTTGCTGCAAATGACAAAGCTTTAGCAGCTGCAAATGCCTCAACCTCGTTGCTGCTAAATGCTTGTGATAAGCGTTGGGAACATGAAGCAATAACCAAACCTACACTGTTTCTTATTACCACGCCAATACCCGACCTCTTCTCACTAGAAAAAATAGCTCCATCGAAGTTTATTTTCATAAAATCCGATGGAGGAGGTTGCCATCTAGTTCTGCATATAACATGTCTATTGGTTGTGGTTGGTTGACAAGCCAAAACTTCAGCAAACTTGTCATTAGCTAATTGAGGGATCTGGTGTAGAGAAGCTACTGCAAGATAAAGCCGTACCTGATTGCGTTGAGTCCAAATCAACCAAGTTGTCATCCTTGAAGTCCAAGATGTTGAAGCAGCCAAGATAATAACTCCTTGAAGTCCAGGAAGTTTGCATCCCAACGCAACTGAGAGAGCTCCGAACCTGCCCAAACCGTATCTAATTCCTTGCAATCCCACAGAGCATGTACTGGCGTCTCATGTGCTTCATGGCAGCGGTCACATAACGGGTCATTGATGATTGTACGGCGAACAAGGCTGGCTTTTGTTGGCAACGCGTTTCGGCATGCATGCCACAACAAATTCTTGACTTTGTTAGGAACCTGAAGAGACCAAATTCCCAACCATAGCTTCGAGTCTATTGTGACATTGCCCTGGGCACTGCCCATTTCTTCTTCATCCTTAAGAAACCGATAACCCGACTTGCATGAATATTGTCCATCCTGTGAGTGAGGCCAAATTAAAACATCCTCTGCATCCATTCGGCTCAAAGGTATTTTTTTTATTAAAACTGCCTCCTCATGAGAAAAGATACCATCTATTAGCTCTTCATTCCACTGCCTTGAACTTTCCTCAATCAAGCTTGAAGCCGTGGCCTCTCCCATAGACTCAATCTGGTAGGAAGCCACAAAAGGAGAGCTTTTCCTTGGAATCCACCCATGCTGCCAGATTTTAATTGTCCTACCATTCCCAACCCGCCACCTAGCTCCCCTTTGTAGAATGTCTCTGCCCATGAGTATGCTTCTCCAAGCATACAAACCAGATCTTGAATCTGTGGCTTCCATGATAGAGCAATTAGGAAAGAAGTGTGTCTTAAACACCTTATAGAAAAGAGAGGTCTTATTGTGTAAAAGGCGCCAAGCTTGCTTGGCCAAAAGTGCATCATTGTGAAGAGCTAAATCTTTGAATCCCATCCCACCAACCATTTTTTATTTTGTCAACTCTCCCCACCTCACCCAATAAATTTTTCTCCGGTCACCTCTTTGTCCCCAAAAAAATTTCTTTCTTAGTGCCTCAATGTCACGGCACAACACTAAAGGAATTTTAAAACACCCCATAGTATATGTAGGTATAGCCTGGATTACCGCCTTGATCAAGACTTCCCTTCCTGCTTGTGAGAGTAGCTTTCCTTCCCAGCCTTGGAGTTTTTTCCATACTCTCTCTTTGATGTAATTAAAGCTTGCCTTCTTTCCCTTACCCATTAGTGAAGGAAGGCCCAAGTACTTCTCGTATTGCAAAATCTCCTGCACTCCAAGGGCTTGTTTAATACTTGACTTGGTTTCATTAGGAATTGATTTGCTGAAGAAGAGAGATGTTTTGTCCCTATTCACCTTTTGACCCAAAGCTTCCTCATAATTTTTCAGAATATCCAACACATGGCCACACTCCTCCACTGTTGCCCTGCAAAAGAGAAGACTATCATCTGCGAATAACAGATGTGTTAGTTTTGGCCCCCTCCTACAAAGAGAGAAACCATGAATATCTCCATTCACCTCCGCTTGTTTAATCAACCCATTCAACCCTTCAGTACATAGCAGAAAAAGAAAGGGTGAAAGAGGGTCACCCTGTCTAATGCCTCTGGATGGGTGGATAAGACCCCTTAGCTCGCCGTTCACTAAAATGGAATATGTTACCGTCTTCACACAAACCATAGTTAAATTAATCCACCTCTCATGAAAACCCATTTTCCTCATCAGCTCTTCAAGAAAACTCCATTCAACCCAGTCATATGCCTTACTCATATCCAATTGGAGTGCCATAAATCCAGAGGTACCTGAATTATATCTTTGCATACAATGAAGTGTTTCAAATGCAAGTAAGATATTATCAGAAATCAACCTATCTTTAACAAAAGCAGATTGATGCTCAGTAATGATTTTTGGCAAGACTTTTTTCAATCGATTAGCTAACACCTTTGAGAATATTTTATACAGCACATTACAAAGACTTATTGGGCGAAACTGGTGAACATATTCAGGATTAACAGTCTTGGGTATGAGTGTAATGAATGTGTGATTTATAGGATGGGGTAGAGTGCCTGAGTTTAGCCAAGATAAAATTGAAGAAGTGACATCCTTATCAACAATACTCCAAAAATGCTGATAAAATAATGGTGGCATTCCATCCGACCTTGAGGCTTTAAGCAAAGCCATCTGTTGCAAGGCTTCTGAAACTTCAAACTCCATGAAGTCACGGGTAAGAGATAGATTCATCTCTTCAGTTATGATTTGAGGGACATGTGCCAACACATTACTGGAGTTCTCCGGTCTGGAAGTGGTAAAAAGATTCTGATAGTACCTTGTCAATATAGCAGAAATCTCATCGGGTTGGGTCCTCCAAGCATCCAACTCATCTCTAATCCCCCTAATCTGATTTTTCCTGAACCTCTTCGTTGCTCGACTATGAAAATATTTTGTATTTTTGTCACCTTGGCTTGCCCACAGAACCCGTGACCTTTGAGCCCACATGCGAGCCTCCCTATCCATTAGCACCCCAACTTCAAATTTTAACTCCCTAACCCGATGGTTAACACCACTGATTTGTGCTTCAAATTCTGCCTTACACAACAATTCTTTCTTTTTTTTCAACTCTTGTCTTACACTACCAAACACGTTTCGATTCCACCAAAGTAAGTCTTTACCACATTTTTCCACCTTAGATAATATTGTAGAATCCAAGTCCGACCCTACCATTGAGTTCCATGCGGCTTGTACTATTTCTTCATAAGACGAATTTGACAACCACATCTCCTCAAACCAGAATATTTTTTTGTGTGTTGGGATGTCTAACGGTGCTAGGACTACTAAGAGAGGGCTATGATCCGAAGAATCACAATGTAAATGATGAACACGTGACCCTAGGAATTTCAGAAACCACCCATTAGTAGCCAGCCCTCTATCAAGCCTTTCCCATATCGAATTGCCATTTTCAAAATGTCTAGCCCAAGTGAATTTTGACCCAACGAATCCAAGATCCATAAAGCCACATTCATCAATAACCTCTCGAAATAGTTGCATCTGAAAATAAGGCCTAGTTGCACCCCCCAATTTCTCATCTTGCTTCAAGATCTCGTTAAAGTCCCTAAAACAAAGCCATGGAATTTCCGGACTTGAGTTGAGAGACCTCAGTTTGTTCCAAGCCTCACTCCTTCTAGCTGTCTCTGGCTCCCCATAAAAACCTGTCAAGCGCCATTCATTGCTCGTGCTCTTATCTATTATAGCATCAATATAATACTTGTGTGAGCCTTCAATCCTCAAGTTGAGCGAAGATTTCCAAAATAGAACCAATCCACCTCCTCTACCTTCTCTTGGCACCACCCATCTATGATCAAATTCAATGTTTCGTTGTACAGTCTCTAGCCTTGCTTCATCTGTCAGAGTTTCGGCTAAAAAATCGACAAAGGGATCTTTTGCCCATATGATTTCTACGAGCTCTCTTCCTGTTCGCAGGTTCCCAAGCCCACGACAGTTCCATGCTAGGCAACTCATTGCGACTGGCGAGGCTGATGATCAGCCTCCACCATCTCAAAAAGTACCTCCTCATCACACCAAGAAACCTGTAGTCGCTTGGAAGGTAACTCGGCTTGATGCACTACTGCTAAACCCCTTCTTTTTTGGCCTGAGATAGTCTCTGAGCCATGACTGGCCGTGTGAGCTTCATTTCTAACTCTACGGGTCCAAGATGGCAAAACACGTAATTGGCTAGATAGGGAAGAAACCCTAGCCGTTGCTTTAGGGGCACGTGCTTCATTAACTTGAGTTTGGATAGGAGATATCTTGAAAGCACGTGACTCAGGTCCAGGTGTATGAATTGCTGGAGAATTCTGAATGTCAAAATTGGCCAGCTCGGCATCAATTCCTATTGAATGCTTATCACTCTCCACCTTTCTCTGAACTGAAACGGGTTTGGTCATTAACTCCTCATTGGTCACGCAATTACTTGATTGAGTAATCATAGAATTACTTCCCAAATTGATCACGCTATTACTCCCCTTATTGATCACGTTATTTTCTTCCAAATTGAGCCCACAATTCCTTCCTTGTGTGCTGTCAGGACCTGAATTATGGGAGTTAATACCTGGCCAAAAATTACAATCAGACCTGTGAGTGGCCATATTAGCATTAAGTTCTTCATTACTGCCGTTACAATCATCCGCAACCTCTGTAAGTTCAACAGTCACCGTGGGATGGCCTAAGGTATCTCCGGCAGGGAAGGTAGTGCCAATGTTATCAGGTTTGTTCCTTGCTGCATAGAATCCTGGCACCGTAATTACATGCTTCCTGGACGCAACAAAGGCAGGCGCACGTAGTCCTGAGCCAAATTGGCGTTCTTCAGGACGTAAGGTACCCTCGCTCTGTAGCCAAATTTCACAGTCCTTGTCAACATGAGTGAGTCGGCCATACTAGTAACACAAATTCGGAAGTCTTTCATACTTGAAACTCACCCAAATTTGCTTCCCATTCTCCAAGGAAATTAGACGTCCACGGCATAGGGGTAGAGATAGATCAACTGAGATCTTGAGGCGTAGAAAGATAACCCCATCTGATTCCTTAGGATCCATAGGTCGAGGCACATCTCCAATCACAGCACATATTTTTTCAGCAGCCTCTATTGTGATATATCGCAATGGAATCCCATGGACCTGAACCCAGAAGCTCGCCCTGTCAAACTGGAGTTCATGTATTGGAGTGTCTTTCTCATACCGCTGCATCACCACTAGGTGCTTATCAAAGCTCCAAGGTTCACTCAACAGTATGCGATCAACATCTTGTTTGTTATCAAAAGTAAATAGGATTTTGTGTTCTCCAAGGTTTTTGATCTCAAAACCATTTCGACACCTCCACAATGGAGTGAAGGTTCTTGCAATGACATCCACGTTTAAAGCTATCTTAGTAAGAAACTTAGCAGCTATGGAGAAATCTTTGTGTCCATCATCTTTTGTAAGGCTACAGCCAGAATCTTCCCTGTCAGACAGAGTAAGTCGACTCCAGTTCTGTGTGAGATCCTCCATGACAACACTCTCCTGTTTCCCAAACCCCAGAAGAGAAAACCCACTACCCGAGGAATAACCTTGTTACTCCAAGGAAACTAACCACACCTTCTTTGAGAAAGGACAAACAATTCTACTACACTGGAGAAGTCAGAGACCAAACTTCTTTGCTGCAGAGAAACCTTTTTCTTTAGTTCAAACTTAACAAGGAATTTGGACTTACACAATTCTATCCACAAAATTCACACAATTTTTCGTTGAATTTACAAAATTCTAGATATTCAAATTTTCTGTAAATCTAGACAATCCATACATCTTACATACACAATTTCCTATTGAATTTGCATGATTCTATACATTCATGTATCCATAGAATTCAAAAATATTTACACGATTCTATACATCTAATGTACACAATATCTCGTTCAATTTACGCAATTCTAAATATTTACATTTTCTGCAATTCTAGACAATCAGTGCATCTAATGTACACAATTTCCTATTGAATTTACGCAATTCTTGATATTCAATTTTTTTGCAAATCTAGACAATCCATACATCTTATATACACAATTTCCAGTTGAAATTAAGCAATTCTATACATTTAATGTAACCACAGAATTCGAACTTTCTGCAAATACAGGCAATCCATACATCTAATGTACACAAAATCCCGTTGAATTTACGCAATTCTGGATATTTACATTTTCTGTGAATCTAGACAATTCGTACATCTAATGTACACAATTTCCCATTGAATTTACGCAATTCTATACATTCAACATATCTGTAGAATTCAAATTTTCTGCAAATCCAGAAAATTCGTATATCTAATGTACATGATTTCCCATTAATTTTTTGCAATTTTGTATATACAATATATCTGCAGAATTCATATTTTCTGCAAATCCAAACATTCTATACATCTAGTGTACACAATTTTTAGATGAATTTATGCAATTCTGGATATTAAAATTTTTTGCAAATCCAATCAATCCGTACATCTAATGTACACAATTTCCCATTAGATTTACGCAATTCTATACGTTCAACGTGTACGCAGAATTCAAATGTTTTGCAAATCCAAACAATCCGTACGTCTAATGTATACAATATCCTGTTGAATTTACGCAATTCTGGATATTTACATTTTCTGCAAATCTAGACAATCCGTACATCTAATGTACACAATTTTTCGTTGAATTTACGCAATTCTATACATTCAACATATCCGCAGAATTCAAATTTTCTACGAATCTAGAAAATTTGTATATCTAATGTACACGATTTCCCGTTGAATTTTCGCAATTCTGTATATTCAATGTATTTGCAGAATTCAAATAATCTACAATTCCAAACATTTCGTACATCTAATGTACACATTTTTCAGTTGAATTTATACAATTCTGGATATTAAAATTTTCTGCAATTCCAGACAATCCATGCATCTAATGTACACAATTTCCTGTTGAATTTACACAATTCTTGCTATTCAAATTTTCTGCAAATCTAGACAATTCGTAAATCTTATATACACAATTTCCAATTAAATTTAAGCAATTCTGTACATTCAACTTAACCAAAGAATTCAAACTTTTGGCAAATGCAAACAATTCATACAGCCAATGTACATAATATCCTGTTGAATTTACGTAATTCTAGATATTTACATTTTCTGTGAATATAGACAATCCATACATGTAATGTACATAATTTCCTCTTGAATTCACATAGTTCTGTACATTCAATATATCCGCAGAATTCAAATTTTCTACGAATCTAGAAAATTTGTATATCTAATGTACACAATTTCCTGTTGAATTTCACAGTTCTGTATATTCAACGTATCCACCGAATTAAAATTTTCTACAAATCCAAACATTCCGTACATCTAATATACACAATTTTCAGAAGAATTTATGCAATTTTGGATATTAAAATCTTTTGCAAATCCAGACAATCCGTACATCTAATGTACACAATTTCTCATTGGATTTACCTAATTCTATACATCCAACATGTCTGCAAAATTCAAACTTTTTGCAAATCCTGACAATCTGTACTTCCAATGTACACAACATCCAGTTGAATTTATGCAATTCTGGATATTTACATTTTTTACAAATCTAGACAACTCATACGTATAATATACATAATATCCCGTTGGATTTACACAATTCTATACATTCAACATATCTGCAAAATTCAAATTTTCTGCAAATTCAGGCAATCCTTGCATATAATGTGCACAATTTTTTGTTGAATTTACTCAATTTCAGATACTCAAATTCTCTTCAAATCCAAACAATCCATACATCTAATGTACACAATTTCGCTTTGGATTTACACAATTCGATCCAAAGAATTCAATTTTTTTGCAAATCCAGACAATCTATATATATATATATATATATATATATAATGTACACAATTTTCCTTTGAATTTACACAATTATGAATATTCAAATTTTTTGCAAATGTAGACAATCCATACATCTTACATATACAATTTCCCGTTGAATTTACACAATTCTGGATATTTACATTTCCTGCGAATCTAGACAATTAGTACATCTAATGTAAACAATTTCCCGCTCAATTTACTCAATTATGTACGTTCAACACATCCGCAGTATTCAAATTTTTTGCAAATCCAGACAATTCGTACATCTAATGTACACAATTTCCCGTTGAATTTATGCAATTCTATTCATTCCATGTGTCCATAGAATTCAAACTTTTTGCCAATTTGGACAATCTGTACACTAATGTACACATTATCTCATTGAATTTACGCAATTCTAGGTATTTACATTTTCTACAAATCCAAACAATCCGTAAATCTAATGTGCACAATATCCTGTTGGATATATGCAATTCTAAACATTCAACGTATCCACAGAATTCAGATTTTTTGTAGATCCAGGCAATCCTTACATATAATGTACACAATTAACTATTGAATTTACGCAATTCTGAATATTCTAATTTTCTGCAAATCCAGACAATTTGTATATCTTGTGTATACAATTCTCCATTGAATTAACGTAATTCTAGATATTCAATTTTTTTGCAAATCTAGACAATCTGTATATATAATGTATACAATTTCTCATTAAATTTATGCAATTTTGGATATTCAAATTTTCTGTAATTCTAGACAATCCATACATCTAATGTACATAATTGCCCATTTAATTTTCGCAATTCTGTACATTCAACGTATCCACAATTTTAGATATCTAGGCAATCTGTACATATAATGTACACAATTTCCAGTGGAATTTACACAATTCTAAATATTCAAATTTTCTACTAATCCCGACAATCCATACATCTAATGTACACAATTTTCCATTTGATTTACGCATTTCTGTACATTCAACTTATCTTAAAATTTTTTGCAAATCCAGAAAATTTTGTGCATAAAATTTACATAATTTTTCGTTGAATTTACACAATTCTAGATATTCAAATTTTTTGCAAATCCAAACAATCTGTACAACTATCATACACAGTTTCCCGTTGAATATATGCAATTCTGGATATTCAAATTTTCTACAAATCTGGACAGTCCGCACATCTTATAAACACAATTTCTCTTTGAATTTACACAATTAGGATAATATTTTGTAAAAGGCACGTGTTTCCTTCGCATCCTCCACTAATAAATAAAAAAGAGTGTTACACTAACCTTCCTTGTGGTTTTACAAAATGACACCCTCTCTCAAACATTACATAAAATAATACTTCCTCTTAATGTTTGTATAAAACCATTAGATCTTCGTTTACAAAATGTTTTATCTTTATTATTCATCACAAAATTTAAGGGATGGTACTGTCACTATGTACACACATAGAATCTTTTCTAGATTTTTTTTTTTTTAATAAAAATTTTTGAAGTAGAAAGCTATCTCAACAACAAAGAAAAACTAAAAAGAAAAAGAAAAGTTGCTGGCGAAAATGGGAAATTAGACATAACTTTCCAACTATATAGTTAGTAGATACTGTTACCAAACTATATTTTTTACTAACATCTCCAGTCTAAGAGACTCAATTTTGGGCCTAAAAATCAAGTTTTTGAGGGTCGATTTTCATAGTCTGCTCACGTTTGATGTGACATTTTTTCCACGTGGCGTCTACCTGAAAATCGAGTCTCTAAGACTCGATTTATAAGCCGAAAAAAAAATTTAAGTCATCAGAGAACTTCTCATCTCATCAGAGAAGAAAGATAGAGAAAAAAAAAAAAAAAAAAACCCAGATAGCCGTGGGCCGTGTGTGGGAGGGTGGGTTTCAAGTCGGCGTGGGGACCATGGGAGGGTGGGTTTCAAGTCGGCGTGGGGCGTGGGTGGCTTCAGCTCAGCATGGGGTGTGGGCGGCTTCAACTCAATGTGGGGTGTGGGTGGCCATCAATGCTCGTGGCTAGCCGTGGGTCGAGTTCAGATCGTCGTCGAAGATCAAGATCAGAATGGGTGGCCGTCGATGATTGTGGGTGAGTTTTTTTTTTTTTTTTTTTTTCTCTATCTTTCTTCTCTGGTGGCGGATCTGATCTGTTTGGATTTGGTGTTGTTGGATTTTAGGTGGTGGTGGTGGTGGCTAATGTGTTGTGGGTGTGTTTTTCTTTTTCTTTTTCCGGTCTGTTTGGGTTTGGTGTTGTTGGATTTTAAGTGGTGATGGTGGTGGCTGCTGTGCCGTGGGTGTGTGTGTGTGTGTGTGTTTTTTTTTTCTCTCTATCTTTCTTCTCTGATTCTGATAAGATTCTGACAAGAAGGTGTAATGGGGGATTTTGAAACATTATAAATCGAGTCTTAGAGACTCGATTTCCAAGTGGACACCACGTGGAAAAAATGCCAAATCAGACGGATCAGACCATAAAAATCGACTCTCAAATACTCGATTTATAAGTCCAAAATCGAGCCTTTTAGACTTGAGATGTTAGAAAAAAATATAGTTTGTAAATAGTAACTACTAATTAAATTGTTTAAAAATTATTGCTAATTTCTCATTTTGGCGAAAGTTGCTTGTATGTGATATGTATAGTGAAGCATCATTTCTCTCTCCTGTAGGAGTTTTTCCTCTCTTCTTTGGTAAGAGTTTTCCTTCTCTCCCTCTTGGAAGAGACTTACTCCCCCTAAGGGGGCGTCACTTCACACCCAAAATTCTCACACACTCTCCCGGTATGGAACAAGAGGTAGTACATGGGCTTCAAAATCTTTGCCTCACCAAAGAGGAAGCAATGGAAATACCAATCACAGCTCATAGCAGATCAGATCTTTTAGAAGAATGTTCCTTAAGCCTATTTGGAAAGCTACTCTCGAACAGACAACAAAATCATCGAGCCTTAAAAAACACGCTAAGAGCATCGTGGAAGATGGGATCGGACCTTAGAATCTTTGAAGTTGGAAGTAACATATTCTAGTTTCAAGTTTGGCTCTCACTATCAACTAGAATGGGTGGAAAACAGTGGGCCTTAGAACTTTGAGAACAATCTACTTCTGCTATGTAGATGGAAGAAAGGCCTCACATCAAATAATATAGTCTTCACCCACTCTCCGTTCTGGGTTCAACTATGGGGTTTGCTGTTTGAACTCATGACTGAGGTGGTTGGCAGAGATATAGGAAATAGCATCGGGCGGTTCATCGAGTTTGACAAGCGTGCAAACCAACCAGATCACGCAAAATTTTTGCGCGTAAAAGTTGACCTCCCCATTGATAAGCCGCTTCGCAGGGGAGGAAACGTCGCAGGTATAGAAGGTGATAAATATTGGGTCCACTTCAAGTATGAAAGACTTCCAACATTTTGTTTTCTCTGTGGAAAAATGGGGCACGATGAAAAGCATTGTACTGATTATTCAGATGGTCCGATTCCTTCCCCTCAATATGGAGGTTGGTTACGGGCATATAACGCTCCAAAAGGTGGGTACGGCAGACCAAAAAATCCTTCCAATAGCAGCCAAAATACCGGTAAAGACCACCAACAGAGAGACAAGGGCAAAATCATTGGAAATGAGCCCCAACCTTATCCGGTTTCTCACGGTGGAGAGAGCACCGGCAATGACTCCATTCAAAATTCAAAAAATTCAGAAAGTTCAAAAGAACCAGGCATGTTAGATCAAACTGGGAGATGTGACGAACTGGGGGCTCTAGCAGGTCAGGCAGCAAAAGCAGGAATAAACTAGGCACTTTGGAAGCTGGTGAGCAAGTCTCGAGGCAAGCTGAGGGAACAAGGGATGGGCGATCCACTCGTTCCCCCATGAAAGTGACTGAGATAGGCACGTGGGAGAGAGTAAGTGATGTATTATCAAAAATAGGCCCAAGTGTATAGGAAATAGAAGACCCTCCAGAGGTTACAAGCCCACAAAAACCCATAAAGCTGGCCCAGACATCTGAAAATAATAGCATGAGGCAGACCAATAAAGGAACTACGAAAGTGCAAAATGGAAAGGGCCGAATAAAAAAGCTAGCCAGAGAAAAAAGCCCATTACAAGGTAAGAGCTCAGAAGCCCAAAACTCAATTTTACGATTGAAACGCCTTAGTTCTCAGCTCTCTTTAGAATGTGAAGATATGATAGGTAGGAAAAAGAAATGTGAAGGTCTCGGTGGAAGTCCCAGTGATGAAAACATATCGGCGGCGGCTGCCATGTTGCGCCGCTGGGAGCCATGAATTCCTTAGCCTGGAACTGCCAGGGGCTTGGGAACCCTCGATCAGTTCGAGCGTTACACGATCTTGTGCGACAATGGGCTCCCAAAATAGTTTTCTTATCGGAAACTAAACTAAAAACAAGGCATATGGAACGAAGCAGATGTCAGATTGGGTTTGCCAATGGGCTATTTGTCCCGAGTTTAGGCCGTAGTGAAGGCTTAGCGCTCCTCTGGACGAGAGAAACTAATTTGGAAATCAAAAGCTTTAGCCACCACCACATTGATGCAATAGTTTCAGAGGAAAACTCAGATTTTAAATGGAGAATCACAGGATTTTATGGTCACCCCTAAACTCACTTGAGGCAACTCTCTTGGGATTTGCTGGCCTTCCTAAAGGGCCAATTCCAACTCCCCTGGATTTGCTTCGGAGATTTCAATGAGATCTTATCTCTAGAGGAAAAATCTAGTGGAATTATGCGGCCCTAAAATCAGATGGATAAGTTTAGAGAGGTGGTTAACTTCTGTGAGTTCAAGGATTTAGGCTTTATTGGACCAAATTTTACTTGGTGCAACATGCAAGAAGGTGATGGAAAAATATACCTTAGGCTTGACAGAGCACTTGCCACAAGTGACTGGATGGAGAAATTTGGGGAGGTTAGAGTGCACCACTTAGCAGATTCAACGTCCGACCACTGTGCACTATTTTTGTCAAACCCCAAAACACCTAAGCTGCCTCGAGCACGTCGTTTCCACTTTGAGTCAATGTTGACAAAGAAAGAGGAATGTGAAGATATTATTGCAGCGGCTTGGTGTTCCGGAAATGATTTGAGCACGCCTAGTGGGGTTGCCTCTGCTTTGTTAGCTTGTGCAGCTGACCTAAAGGTTTGGAACTCAGCTACTTTTGGGCAGATTCCTAAGGTAATTCAGGAAAAAAGGAAGTGGCTTAGCTCCTTAATTCAGCTTGACAGTGTTGGGTCTTTGGGGGAGGAAATAAATCAAACCCGGAAGGAAATCAACGATCTTCTTGAGAGTGAAGACAAGTACTGGGGCCAACGCTCGAAATCCCACTGGCTTAGAGAAGGAGATAAAACACGAAATTTTTCCATGCAAAGGCCTCTGAAAGACGAAAGCAGAACACAATATTGGGAATTCGGGATAATGCTGGAAATTGGTATGTGGAACAAGACAGTATTGCAAGGGTCGTCGTCTCCTACTTTGAGGAAATATATTCCACTTCCCATCCAAGTCAGATTGAAAATGTGATTGAGCCCATCCCAATCCTGGTCTCCACTGAAATGAACGCAGAGCTCTCTCGAACCTTCACTAAAGAGGAAATAGTTCTTGCACTCAAACAGCTGCACCCCACGAAATCACCGGGACCTAATGGTATGTCAGCACTCTTCTTTCAAAAATATTGGAATGTCGTAGGTACTAATATTTCGAATATGGTTCTAAATGTCCTTAATTCTGATCTATCTCTGTCTGATATTAATAGAACCAATATTGTTCTTGTGCCAAAAAATAATAATCCTCAAAGAATGACTGACTTCAGGCCAATAAGTTTATGCAATGTGGTCTACAAGCTTGTCTCGAAAACTCTAGCTAACCGCCATAAGGCTATCCTTCCTGCTATTATTTCAGAAAATCAAAGTGCATTCACGGCTGATAGGCTTATCACAGATAATGTTTTGGCAGTGTATGAAATCATGCATTTTTTGAAGCACAAGAAAGGGGGTTTGGATAGTTTCATGGTTGCAAAGCTCGACATGAGCAAAGCTTTTGACAGAGTTGAATGGATTTTTATTGAAAAAGTCATGAGAAGGATGGGTTTTTATGAGAATTGGATCAGCCTAGTGATGAAATGCATCTCCTCTGTGTCCTACTCAGTCATTATCAATGGCACAACGTACGGAAACATTGTTCCTACTAGGGGTCTCCGCCAAGGCAACCCCCTATCCCCGTACCTTTTTCTCCTTTATGCTGATGCCTCTCGGCCCTTATCCACGATGTAGCAAGGAATAATCAGCTAAGTGGCATTTCCATCTGCAGAGGGGCTCCAAAAATCACTCACCTCTTCTTTGCAGACGACAGCCTTCTCTTCTGCAAAGCTAAGGGTTCTGAATGTGTCAAGTTAAAAGAAATCCTTTATATGTATGAGTCTGCTTCTGGGCAGAAGATAAACATAGATAAATCTTCTATTTTTTTCAGCCCAAACACATCCCAAACTCTAAAGGATGAGATCATTGCTATTCTTGGACTAATGCATGATTCCAGCCACTCCAAGTACCTTGGCCTGCCCTCTATCATCAGCAGATCAAAGAAACTTGTCTTTGCGGAGATTAAGGAAAAAGTTTGTAAAAAATTGGTGGGCTGGAAGAGTAAACTACTCTCAATGGGGGGAAAAGAAATCCTTATCAAAGCGGTGGTCCAAGCCATTCCCACTTACACGATGAGCTGCTTTCAGCTCCCAAAGAGCTTGTGTGAAGACCTCAAAAAAATGATGAGAAGTTTTTGTTGGGGGCAGAAATAGCAGGAGCTTAAAATAGCTTAGGTTGGGTGGAAAACAATGTGTAAGCCAAAGTCTCAAGGAGGCCTGGGTTTCAGGAATTTACAAGCCTTCAACTTGGCTTTGCTCGCAAAAGAAGCCTGGAGGATCCTTTCAAATCCAAACTCCCTAGCTGCTTGCATTCTCAAGGCAAAGTATTTCCCTTATTGTGATATTCTCCATGCAAGTCTAGGCAACAGCCCTTCCTACACCTGGCAGAGTATCTTCAACAGCCTAGATGTCTTACGAAAAGGGACTAGATGGAGAGTGGGAAATGGATGTCTAATCCACATTTGGGACGACAAATGGCTCCCAACCCCCTCGACATTCAAGGTCATCTCCCCTCCCTGCCCTCTTTTGAATTATCCGATGGTTTCATACCTCATTGACCTGGTCACTAAATGGTGGTATGCTGATCTCGTCCGTGCTGTCTTCCTACCTTTCGAGGCTGAATCAATCCTCAAAATCCACTGAGCAACAATTTGCCCGAGGACAAAATCATCTGGACAGGGACTAAATGGGGGCCTTTCACAGTCAAGAGTGCTTATTTTATTGCAACGAACCTCCTTAATTCAAGGGAAGAAGGCGAAAGTTCTGCTGGAGATCCAAACGCTAGGATTTGGAGGAAAATATGGTCTCTAAAGCTTCCGAAAAAAATTAAGATCTTCTCCTGGCGGGCTTGTGTAAATGGCCTCCCGGTTCTCACAAATATGGCTGAAAAAGGCATTCAATCCTCATGTGCATGCCCAATATGTGATGAGTTTCTGGAATGTCTTCTACATGCGCTGATCACCTGTGACTTTGCTCTTTCGATATGGTCCCTCTGGCCAGACTACCCCTTTGAGTCACTGATGAAGGCGAAGGATTTCATCGACCTGGTGTTCTGCATTAGTTCCTCCACAACTGTCAAGCATCTAGAATATTTCTTTGCTGTTGCTTGGTCGATATGGCATAACAGAAATAAATTCATCCATGAAGGTAGTGGTTTGGCACCTTTGCAAATCTGGGAAATAGCCAAGAATATTGTGGAGGATTTCTTAGAACCATCCTCGCTGATCATTCCTCGGGCACAGTCTGCCCAAGGCTGCTAGGTTGCTCCGCCTCGGGGCTTCTTTAAAGTAAACATGGATGGTGCTTCCTCTATTGATGGTTGTGGTATCTCCGGGGTTGGAGTGATCATTAGGGATGACTTTGGAAGAGTTGTGGCCGCTCTCTGTAAAGCTCTACCCCTTCACTATCCTGCTGAATTGACTGAGCTCTTTGCTATGGAACAGGGTGTCCTCCTCGCTCAAGAGATGAAGCTCCCAAATGTCCTATTTGAATCTGATGCCTCTTCGGTCATTTCAGCAATCTCCCAAACCCTCACTGGGGGTGCTACGGGTCACCTGGTCCAGAGCATTCTCCTGGCGAGGCCTTCTTTCTCTTTCTGCTCTTTCCAGCATGTGAAAAGGGATTACAACAGGGCTGCCCACTTGCTAGCCCAATTAGCTGAATGTAACCACACTACAAATACTTGGAAGGGTGTTATCCCACCCCTCTTGGTTCATTTGTTTAATTCAGGCCTAAACTAAATCTCTGTGTGCTCTGGCCTCTGTTGTACTCCTTTTCTATCGTTCTCCTTTCAAAAAAAAAGTATATGATATGTATAGTGCTAATATATCAATATCCTTGAGTAGTCTCTCAAAAAAAAATCCTTCAGTAAACCTTAAAAAGTAGACTCCCATGGCACTCGACCCGACCACCTTCGAAACCTTAACTCCATCTCGCTTCATCACCTTCACCTTTCCCCATCCATCAAATGATCCCAACTCACTCCTCCGAGTCGCCGTCCTCGACTCACCCATCCAACCCACTGAGTCACCCCGAGTCGCCGCCATGTTCGCCCCCGAGCACCGTAACTCTGACTGGATCTTCTCCACCGAGTCCGGCCACCTCCAGCTCCTCCTAAGCTCTCCCGGAATTTCTCGCCTAATCCTCATCGGAAACCAACCCATCAACGCTCATTCTTCACCATCAATTTACCGCCGTTCGATCCACAACGATTTCAACGGCCTCGAGGTGAGCTTGAAACCTCTGTTCCTTGCGTTATCTCCTAAGTCTTTGTTCAAACATGAAATTCCTGAGATACCCATTTTGAGATACGAAGATAATGTGATTTGTGGGGTAGTTTTAGAGCAGTGTGTTGGGTCTTTTGCTGGTGAAATGTTGGTTGAGGATGTGGAAATTGAGAGTGAAGTGAGGGAGTTTCGGAGGCGATTGAGGTTCAAGAGGATGCCAAATTTGATTCAAACGGAGATACGTGTTGTTCCTGTGGTGGGTTTGGGTTCTGATTGTACGGGGATTGGGGAAGTAGAGTTCAGGCCTGATATTCAGGTTTTGGTGCATCCTTACTTGGTGCCAATGGTGGCAAGTCTTTCTTTGGTTGGTCGTTGTATTGAGGAACGGATTCAAGGTGGGTTTAAGCCAAAAGCTTTGTGTGTTGGTGTTGGAGGAGGGGCTTTACTTACTTTTCTAAGAGCCCAATTGGGTTTTGAGGTTGTTGGCATTGAGGCTGACAAGGAGGTTTTGCGCGTTGCAAGGCAGTATTTTGGTTTGCTAGGTAATGAGTCTATTCGGGTAATTGTTGGCGATGCAATAGATGTTATAGAGAAATTTGCATATCATTCAAATGGTGTTCATGAGGGAGAGAATGGTAGTTACTTGTATGATGGCAGTGATGTCAATAACAAATTTGATGCCATTATGGTTGATTTGGATTCTAGTGATGCTAAAAATGGTACCAGTGCTCCACCATTGGAATTTGTTAGGAAGCAAGTTCTTTTGGCTGCTAAGTCAATCCTGTGTGATTTTGGGATTCTTGCTATAAATGTCATTCCTCCAAACAGATCATTCTACGAGAAACTGGTAAATGAGTTTCATGAAGTTTTTCATGAGCTGTATGAAATAGATGTAGGAAATGGAGAGAATTTTGTTGTAGTTGCAACAATGTCACCTACCATGTCTTTCATTAGTGATTGTGAGAATTCTTTTCTCACGAGACTGAGAATGGCTATTTCAGGAGAATACATGGATTCTATAAGGAAGATTTGAGGCCAAATGATTTATGGAAGTTAGAGGAATATCATTTTCCAAGATCATGTTCAAAATTAAAGCATTCTCTAAAGAACGGTCTGGGGATATAAGCTATCTTTTATGAGTTCTCCTGAAAGGTACTTAGGTACTCAAAATCCTTAGAGGGACCTTGCCCCGTAGCCTGGGTCCAAATGTTTTTTGAATGTTAAGAATTCTGGTTTGATTGGATGAATATATTGTAGTTGTTGAACCAGAATGGCACCTCTTGTCAGGGGCTGATTGATATATACTTCTCTTCAACATAAGCTGGAGTTACCAGTGTTTGCTGTGCCTTTAGGAGGAAGAAAATTATGGTCACTCTGCACTCTGAGGTTGATTATTTGAAGGATATGGAAGGAACATTGATTTTCCAGAGTGTTTTTTGGGTAACAAAGTTTCCTCACATCTCATTTAAAATTTTTAATGAATGTAGGCCATATTACATCTTTGTTCTGAACAATGTGCATTAAGATATGGTTAATTATATCTTTGTGCTTCCAGTTAGAGATATATTTGAAGCTCAATAGGTATTATGTTTATATGTGGAAGGAGAGAGGGGAGGGTCATGTTGGCATAAGTTTCTATTTATGGTGGCAATGATGCATTTAAACTTTGGGTCAAAATTTACCTTATTGTTCTGTGATTTGAACCCTTTGTACACATTGCTCTTAATCTTTAACTAGAGTTTAATTTCTTTGATTTGTAGTCAATAGTTAGCACTCTGTATTTTGAGTCATCCATCCCTGACGTAGATGATTATTAGTACATCTGTGTGCATTCTCTCACTTAACAGCCTGATTTTACAATTGGGGTGAAGAGTTTGCACCTGACCAAAGGTGTGCCTTTAATCTATTGCATTTACCTTTGTTCAAAAAATAAGGGTCAGTAGTGCCTTAGGAACAATTCAGCATCGTCCTAACCAAATTGAGCCTTTTCTCCAAGAAGAATCACTGTCTTTTAGTAATTAGATATCTTTTACTTTTCCACATTTGCTATTATGTTAGTGATCACAATTACAATGTTTCATGATCTTTTAAAGAGTTGCTTTCATGTAGAATTACAAGCCATTCTTTTCCCCTTGGTTTAGCTTTCGAAACACAAAAAAAAATCATGTGACATAATTTAAGCTCAATGGAAAGAAGGCCTATTAGATCACTTTTAAGAAACAGCAACTCTGGAACGAATTGAATGATTTGGATGTTAGAGAGGAGACTCATCCTTAACAGCTGAGGAAAAGTTAGAACTAGCTAATCTTCATACCGATATTGAAAAGCTCTCGCTTTTAGAAGAGATTAGTTGGAGGTAGAAGTCTAGGGTGCTGCACTTGAGGGAGGGGGATGCCAATATCAAATTTTTTCACATGATGGCTAATTCCAATAGAAGATATACTGATATTGAGAGCCTTATGGTTGATGGCAGCTTGTCTTCTAATCAAGGTATGATTGCTGATTGTATTACCTAATTCTTCATGAATTTATACTCTGAGCAGCAAGTTGATCGACCATTTCCAGTAGTCTTGGTATTTCCAATTATATCCAATGATAATGTGGAATGGTTAGATAGACCCTTGGAGGAGGCAGAAATTTTTGATGTCATACAGAATTTTAATGGTGATAAATCGTCTGGACCAAATGGCTATCCAATGGCTTTCTTCCAAGCTTGTTGGGGGATTCTCAAACCTGATCTTATGGCTGTGTTTCATCATTTTTTGCTAAAGATTAGTTTGAGAAAAGTTTGAATGCCGCATTCATCACTCTCATCCTAAAAAAAAATGCAGCAATTGAAGTCAAGGATCTTCGCCCCATTAGTCTTGTTGGGGGGGAAGAGGGGGGGGGGGGTGGTTTATAAAATCATTGCTAAGGTCTTAGCCACTTTACATCGCGCGGTCATGGAAGATATAATTTTAGCTTCACAAAATGCTTTTGTGAGGACTAGATAGATTCTTGACCACGTACTTATTGCTAATGAATGACCATACAGATCTCACGGTGTGTACCAGTTCTTCCGTATGTCTCGTATCAGGTTTCGTGAACTCGCTTCGAAAGGTGCTCTTGCTGGCATTAAGAAAGCTCCTTGGTAGACACAAAAAAAATGTTTTTAAAATTTGAAAAATAAAATTTTTTTGGGTGTTTTTGGAACTAAAATACCTTTTTATGTTGATTTCTCAGATGGGATTTTTGTTTTTTTGAAATGGATATGAGTTGTTGTTATTGACATGGAATCAAAAGAAATGTGGTCATTGGAAAATTTTTAGTAGTATACTGAATTTGATGTTGATAAGAATTAAATTGTGTAACTGTTATTGTTTACAAGGTGGGAATGTTGGATTGTTATGTGTTGTTATTGTTGTCGTTGAAGGTTTTATGAGGGTGATTGGAAAGTGGTGATTTTGGAAGGGTTGTTTTAAGTTTTGGGTTTTGTATAGATTGAAAATAAAATATAATTGGATTTTTTTAGAATTAAAAGCCATTTTATGTTTTGTTTATGATGATTTCTCACTTGGGATTTTTGTTTTTGAAATGGATATGGACTGTTTCTGGAATGGATGCTGTTTGGAATTTTAGTACCACATCGGATATGATGTTAATAAGAATCAAATTGAATTGTGTAAATATTGATTGTGCGATGGGGGAGATTGGATTACTATGTGTTGTTGTTGTTGTTGTTGTTGTTATTGTTGAAGTTTTTGTAAGGATGGCGAGGGTGATTTTGATGTGATAGAGGTAGTGAAGGCTTTGGTGTTTATTGCTTTGTAGAGTTAATTGAAGCAAGTGCCTGGATTTGTTTGTCCTATTTTTTGCTAGTATTTTAGATGTGAGGATGTAATTTTGGACTTGGGTTTTACCCTTTGGAAAAGGGTATAATGGAAAAGATGGTTGATAGAATTCCATTTGCGTGTTTGATTTTGAAATCAAAGTCAATAGGATTCCGTTGCATGAGTGAAATGAATTGAAGGCGATGCAAAAGCCTGTTTTGATTGTCTTGATTCAAATGGGGCTCAAGCTGGTTAGGCTATCCAAACTATGATTATTAATATCTTAGAACTTAGTAAGTTAATTCCTAGTTGTAGATTCTGCTGGGTTAGTACTTAGTACAGCATGTAATGCTGCTGCTACTGCAAAGCTGGCAGTTAGTATTAGAAGTGCCCTTTGTTGTAATAATCTGAATCTTCCTAATGTCATCTCAGATGTGTGTAGGTTTGATTGTTCCTGTGCTGCTCTTTTGTTTCTGAAGGTCAATTCATTTGAAATCTCTCTGTTTTTTTTTTTTTATAAGTAATTCATTTGAAATCTATAAAAGTGAATTTTTGCTCTTTACTTTTCAATGCTGAAGTTGTTTTTACTCAGTGCTCTCAGCTTTTGCTGCCTATTAATAAAATTGTCTAACTTGAAATATACCCTCTTTCATATGCACAATGATAATGATGCTTTGGATGCAAAAAGTGAAGGTTTTGGTGTTTATTCCATTGTACAGCTGATTTTTTTGGTTAAACATTGTACTGCTGATTGAAGCTTTTAGTAGTATTTTAAATTTGAGCATGTGATTTTGGACTTTGTTTTACCCTATAGAAAGAGGGCATAATGGAATTTTCTAATGTTAATTTCTCTTAGTTTTAAAAAAGGGTTGTTTCAAAAAAAAAAAAAAAAAAAATTCCATTTGCTTGTTTGGTTTCAAGATCAAACCCATAGGATTCTGTTGAATGAGAGAAATAAATTTAATTGAATTCATTTCAAATTTATATAATTGAATTCTATGTAAAATCAGTTCTTTGGTTTGTGGATCCAAGTATCCAACAACTAGGCAGTTGAACTTGATGTGTATATGCAGTGTTATATTCTGAAGCTATTTCCATCGTATGCTAATATTTATGTCCCATACATTTTTGTATGTTGAAGTTTGTGCTCATGCTGCCTATTGATAACATTGTCTAACTTGGACTAGACCCTATCTTTCAGATGAAGAATGAGGTTCATGAGGCTTGTGCTGCCTTTTGATAACATTGTCTGACTTGGATAGTTGGGCTGCACAATGTTAATGATGCTTCATTGCTAACTGTGTTTTAAAGTTCCTTGGGGATGAAATCTAATTCCTGTTCCCCATCAATTGGTTGAATAATTTAGGATTGCACAAGTTTCCTTTCCATAGGTCCTCTAGATTTCTTGGTAGGTCTATTAAGAGGGTATCTGTGTTTGTTAAGAGGCTTCGGGATTTTCCACTGACATATATTTCCTCCATTTAGTTACTTAATATTTGTGTGTGTTTCTTCCTCATTTTTGTTTCTTTATTGCTAGTATTAGATGTCAGATTGAAGAATGGTTTAAAAGGGAGGATTCCAATGTCATGCATTCATGCTGATGGAATTTTCTGTACCTTATTACCCTTCTTCAATATAGTTATCTTGCCAAGCAGTTGGGAAGAAGAAAGAAAGCTTTGAGGCTGTAGGGTTTTGACTGCATACGCATAAGCCATGAAAAAGGCGCTAAGGCGAGAGCCTCAAGTTTTTATCATTTTTTTTTAATTATTATTATTATTATTATTATTATGGAAGTTTGTTGTGAAACCTATTTTAGATTATTAATTTCTTAAGGCATGTTTTAAAACCTATTGTTTGTTAAATTAATTTACAAATTTGTTTTGTAATACTTATTGTTATATAGAAGCTTGTAATAAAACGTATTGTTGGAATTAACTAATAGAGCCTAAACCATGCTAATCCTATTTTGAAATAATTTTATAGACCTAATTTCTTCATGCTTCACATTGAAAAACACTTCATTATAATATTATAATACACTAAGTACATATGATTTAAGTTTTATATGTATAATAAATATATTAAGAATTTGGCACCCCACTTTACTCAAGCTAGCGCCTTTTTGTCGCCTCAAGCCTGTGATACAAGGCCTTGGTGCCTTAAGGTCGCCTTTCGCGTTTGACTACCTTGCATGAAGTCCTATAGCTCATTTGATTATTCACTTGCTTCTGTTTGAGTCATTTCTGATTTTTGACAGCTGATGTGAGTAGCAAGCTAGCTTGTTATGACAGGCAGAAACCAATGAAAACTAGAATAGAAAATGCTTGCCAAATGTTCACACCTGATATCTTTTTACCACGGGAAAAAAGTTCTGGAAGGATGCTTTAATTGGTTTTATGTTCTAAATAAGCCATGTACTGGCTTTTGTTCACTTGCAACTTGAAAACTATAGTGGACATTGAGGTCTCAAATACAAGCCAGTTGCAATGCAGATCAAACCCCGTTTGCTTGAACTGGACCATTAGAATTGGAAATTAAGATTCTTTGTCGGGATTTGTGGATAGAGTTCAAACCTGGTGGAATCGGCATTCCTTTGTAGGTACACCTAGTTTTGTGCTTGCAAAAAAACAAAAGGCTCTGAAAGAGGACATTGTGCAATGGAATCTCCAGGAGTTTGGTAATGTAGCGCCTCAAAAGAAGCAATTATTGGAGGAGTTGATAACTTTAGACGCTAAGGAAGGGAATTTTGGTCTCTCCGATGGGGAGAAATGTCATAGGGCTAAGTTGAGATCCCAGGTGGAGCATCTTCTTTCCTTGGAAGAAATTTCTTGGAGACAAAATTCTAGGATGTTATGTATCAAGGAAGGGGATAATAACACCAAGTTTTTTCACAAAATGGCTAACTCCCAAAGAAGGTTTAATCATCTAAGGACCTTGGAGGTGGATGGGGTGGTTTCTTAGGAAGTCTCCGAGGTAACTAATCAAGTTGTACAATTTTGATAAAAATTTGTACAAGGAGACTGAGGAGTGAAGGCCTTTTGTGGAGGGTTTGGAATTTGATCGTTTTGAGAATATGGAGAGGGTTTGGCTTGAAAGGAAGTTTGAGAGAGAAGAGATTCTTCAAGTTGTAAGTGACTTGGAAGGGGACAAAGCTCTAGGTCCGAATGGGTTTATTATGGCGTTCTATCGTCATTGTTGGAGGGTAGTGGAGAAAGATGTCTTAGCGGTCTTTGAAGAGTTCTTCCAACATTGCAAGTTCGAAAAATCCCTTAATGCTACCTTCATTGCATTAATTCCTAAAAGGAATTATGCCTCTAATATTAGAGATTTTCGACCTATTAGTTTGGTGGGGAGTGCATAAAATCTTGGCTAAGGTCTTAGCAAATTACTTGAGAGTGGTTTTAGATCAGTTGATTTCTGAGAATCGGAATAGCTTTGTGGATGGGAGACAAATCCTTGCCTCGATTCTTATTGCGAATGAGTATGTGGATAGCCGAGGGAAGAGTAGGGTTCCTAAAGTCATTTGTAAGCTCAATTTGGAGAAAGCCTACGATCATGTGAATTGGGAGGCTTTGCTATATTTGCTTAATAGGATGGGCTTTGGAGTGAAGTGGTGTAAGTGGATCCATACTTGTATATCCACAATTCAGTTCTCTATTTTGATTAATGGGTCTCCAACTGATTTCTTTGGTAGCTCAAGGGGTTTGAGACAAGAAGATCCGCTATCTCCTATGCTGTTTTTGATCATGATGGAAGTGTTTAGTAGGATGTTAAGAAGAGTGGAGGGAGCTGGCTCGATCCGTGGTTTTAATCTTGAGGGTAGGAGGGATAGAGGGGAATGTGTTTCACATCTATTATTTGTAGACGATACTATCCTTTTTTGTGATACAGATGTGGAGCAAATTCTTCATATTCGGTTGCTGTTACTTTGTTTTCAGCCGGTAACAGGTTTGAAGGTCAATGTGCATAAAAGTGAAATGGTTACAATAGGGGAGGTTGTTGATGTGCATGCTCTAGCTGATATCTTGGGCTGCAAAGTTGGAACTTTGCCTATGTTGTATTTTGGCATGCTGTTGGGGGCTTCTCATAATTCCCCTTCAATTTGGAATCCAATTTTGGAAAAAATTGAGCGGAAATTAGCTAGGTGGAAGAAGTTATATCTGTCTAAGGGGGGTCGATTGATGTTACTCAAGAGTACAATATCTAGTCTTCGACTTACTTTCTATCATTATTCACAATTCCTACTCACTTGGCTAATAAAATTGAAAAATTGCAAAGGGATTTCTTATGGGGCAATAGCAAGATTCATTTGGTAGGACGGGGTAAAGTTCATGCACCTATAGCACAAAGTGGATTGGGGATAAGGAAACTCATTATCTTTAATAAGGCATTATTGGAGAAATGGTTGTGGCGGTTTGAGAAAAGAGAGGGTCGGTTATGGAGGAGGGTGGCAGCTTCAAAATATGGGGAAGAATGGGGGGGATGGACCTCAAAGCTGGGTAGGAGAGTTCATGGGTGTGGTTTATGGAGAAGCATTCGCATGGGTTGGGATGATTTCAGCAAAAATTGTCAGTTTGTTGTTGGGTTGGGGAATAGACTGAGGTTTTGGTGGGATAGGTGGTATGGAGATCAACCTTTTCAATTGGTATTTCCAAGGCTGTATGGTATTACCATTGATAAGGAGGTTTCTATTGAAGTTTCTTTGCCTAGGCAGGGGGCGGAAGAGAAAAGATTTTGGAATGTTCGTTTTAGTAGATTTTTTTAATGATTAGGAGATGGATGAAGGGCTGTAGTTTCTTCGTATATTGGGTGTCATTACCCCTCCTATGGATGTTGGAGACCGGATGAGATGGAAATTGAAGCCTAATGGGGCTTCTGACATCCTGTCGTATAATAACAAATTAAGGGATTCTCCTTCAATTATCTTTCCTTGGAAAGCTATTTGAAAATAAAGACCCCTAGGCGAGTTTTTTTTTTTTTTTTGGTGTATAGCTTGGAATAAGATCCTAACGGGAGATAATTTAAGATTGAGAAGATTGGATTTTGTGGATTGGTGCATTATGTGCAGTCATTGTAGAGAGACTGTAAACCACTTACTTCTTCATTGTGAGATAACTTTTTGGTTATGGAGCTTTGTTTTTATAACTTTTGGCTTGTCTTGGGTTATTCCTTGGTCGATCCCAGACTTGCTTTTTGGATGGTGGAATTAGCTGGGGAAGCATTCGTCTCAAATCTGGAACTTAGTCTCTTTGTGCATTCTATGGTGTATTTGGAAGGAACGGAATTAAAGGACTTTTAAGGATTTGGATAATTTCAGTGATCAGTTGCTTGCTTTTTTTAGTAGAACTCTTTTTATTGGTCTCGGGCGTGGGGACTCACGTCTAGTGATTCCCTCCCTTCTTTTCTTTGCTCCCTTTTTCTCTTATAATTTCTTTGTTGCTTGGTTTGCTCTTTTGTTTCTTTTTGTTTTCTTTTTCTTGTTTGCTCTATGTTTTTCATGCATAGAGTAGCCTTTCGTATATATATCATTCTTACTTATCCAAAAAAAAAAAAAAAAGATTCGCGGGGGATTCATTAAAATTAGGTACCTGACACTTGTGTTAGTTTTAGTTACAGTGCCTATAGAACTCTATATTTGTAAAAAAGGGATTCAGATTTGAAGATTTAAAATGAAGGGTTATGATCAATAATTATCTATATAAAATTATAAATTAGGAAAAATTGTTTTCCTCCTTGAATTGTGTGTGAAGATTCAATTTTGTCCTTTAAATAAAAAATAAAATAAAAAAATTGTGTAAAGATTCAGTTTTGTCCTTGAATTTCAGTTGTCACTTTAGTCTTTAAAGTTTTGATAATCGCCAATGTTACATTTGGCTCTATTTGTCATCGAAGTACCTTGTACAAATCGACTCCTTCAAAGTTCAAACTATAAAATTGAAGCTCAGATAATATGTAATCTATAAAATGGAATTCTATGTAGAATTAGTTCTTTCGGTTTGTGGATCGTGCAACTTGATGCATCTTCTCTATTCAGGGTTATATCCTAAAGCTATTACTATCAGATAGATAGATAGATAGATAGATAGATATATATATATATATATATATTTGCTCCTTACTTTTTGATGCTAAAGTTTTTGTTGCTAATGCTGCCTACTTGATGACACTGTTTGACTTGGACTGTTCCCTCTCTTTCATATGTTAATGATGCTTCTTTGTGAACTCTGTTTTGAAAGTTCCTTGGGGATTAAATCTGACTCTTTTCCCAGCTATTAGTTCAATTATTTAAGATTGCAGAAGTTTCCTTTCTATAGCTCTTCCTTTTTTCTTTTCTTTTTTTGTCAGTAGGTCTATTAAGAGGGTATGCGTGTTTGATAGGAGGCCTCTTCCACTGGCCCCATATTTAATCCATTTAGTACCCTTGTGTTTGTGTGTTTTCCTTTTTCCATATTTTAGTAAGTATTAGATGTCCCAATGAAGACTAGTCTTGAATGGACTCTTCAATCTCATGCTGATGGAATACATACCTCAGTCACCTTTCTTCAACTATAATTATCTTGCCAAGCAGCCTGAAAGGAGGGAAGGTTTAAGGGTGCAGGGTTGGCTGCATATGCATGACATGATTATTCGGGCACTATAAGAATTTCAACACCATTATTGCTTTGATCAGTTTCTTTCTTCAGATCTTGAAGTTGCTAGTTTCATCATGCCATCAAGTTTTGTTCTTGTAGTTTAAAGCTTTTCTGTTGAGTAAAGCAACATTTTGTGCGTAGACATGAGGATGCGAGTCATGTTATAGTTCTTCACCTCGTTCATTCTGACATTTAAGGTCCAACATTTGGCGTTTATGTATTTTATCATTTTTATTGATGATTTATCACAAGTCACTTACCTTTACCATATGGAGGATTAGAGTTGTATTCTATTTTAGAATCATTATATATGGAAATTAAAACTTTATTTGATCCTTTAATCTGTGTTATTAAATCTGACAATGGTTATAGATATTTGCTTTGTTTCAATTTCTTAATGACCATGACATAGTTCACTAGCTTCTAGTCCTACCCTATAGATTGATTGTATCAATTTGCCAACCTGATAATCCCATTTAGTCTTGGGGACATTGCCCAACAACATCGGTACTGACAAGAACCTCATGGATTTAAGTTGGAGAGATTATAATACTCCAATTTGATTGGATATTGAATTGAATTAGTTGAGTGTGTGTTATGTGGGTTTGTGGTGAGTTATGTTAGATATATTCTAGGGTGATCTAGGCGCATAAAAAATTACAAAGAACTTCAATAATGTCGGGCTTTTGTGATCTTTAATTGTGAAATGGTCCTATCACCTATGTCGGTATCTTTAGTTTGCTTAGATTTGGTCAATTCAAATCTAAGGCTTCATTTGGTTGAAATGATGAAAAAGTGGGAGATAGAAAATGGTGGGAGATAGAAGAGATTTTATTATTCCACTATGTGTGTTTGGTTGGAAGGAGGGAAAAATGAAAAAATATAAAACTAATTTGTTTAATTAAGAAGGAAAACAAGATGATAAAAAAAAAAAATAGTTTGTATGAATTTTTTCTCAAATCCCTATTATATATTATTAGATTCTCATGCCCTATTATATATTACTATCTTATAATCTCGTGCATGTGTATAGATGCATTTAAAGATATACAATAAGATGTATAATATAATTTCTAAATATATAATTTAAATGATATTGATAGTTATTTTTATATTTTGTCAACTCTTTAAAAAAATTTGTAAGGATATTATTAGGTATAAAATGTAAATTGTCTATTTAAAAAAAAATTATAGTGAAGTACTTTTTTTTTTTTTTTTTTACGATTCATTTATTCTAAACTCTTTTATTTTTTTATTTAATAACTTACTTTGATAAATATTTATGATGTGATTTTACATTTGATTTTAAAATTAAAAAATAAAACTTTTTAAGAATAAATAATTTAGAACGCAATGCGCAAAATTAGAACTCTAATATAAAATTCTAATTTAAGTTACTCTCAGCTTCACTTACTACTACTACTACTATTATTATTATTAGTTTTTTTTTTCTTGAGATAAATACACAAAATGATTATGGGCTAATGACATTTTTATATAAAAAAAAAAAAAAAAACTTAATTATAGAAATTAGTAATGTTGGATTAATACATTTATATATAAAAATAATAATTAAATGATAGTATATTTATGTATAAAAAATTATTACTGTGCACTTCATTTAGCTCGCAACTTAAAAAATAAAAAATAAGTGGATTTAATTTTTTTTTTTTTAATTTATTGAAAGTGGAATTTATAGTCACTACTGACTAGTATGCAACATGCAACTTTAGCAATACTTTGTTTAGAGACATTTGAGAGACAAAAGCGAGAGAGTACAAAGAGGAGGAGTGGAGAGAAACAGTGCTCTGAAGAAACAAAGAGAAAAGAGAAAGTGATGAGAGAGAAGGAGCTTATATTTTGTGTGTTTGCTCTCCAAAAATAGGTTTGGAGAGCTTATTAGAGATGCTCTAAGCGGAAACAAAAAAAAAAAAAAAAAAAAAAAAAATCTTTTAAAAAAAAAAGAAAAAGAAACGGTGCATGATGCATAATGCAACTTCAGCAATACTTCGAGAATAATTTTCTACTTCATCAATTCTCTTTCCAGCACCTGTTCTCTCTTTGTTTTTTTTCTCCAAATTGGAGATCATTGTGTTTGAGGATCTGGATTCTCTCCATTTCATTAGGAAATGGAGTCTCCATTTTAAGGTGAAGATTTAGTCCAAACAGATCTATGGGTCTAGAACGTATCACCTCATTTAAAAATAAATCACTTAACACAAATTTAACTGTAGTTAACGCATTGTCTGTTTTGATAGAAAATCTTGTGTAAATATAGCTTTTCATATTTTTCAGTATTTGATATCATTAGAATAAATAAGTCAAAGAAAAACTATTTTAGTCAACATAAAAAGTATGGCTTCTTTAAAGATATTTTTTTCCATTAATTTTTCTTTTGGAAAACAACCCTATTTCACAACAAGCTAAATAATGAAAGTTATGAAATTGTTTTTCAATTTATTTAAGGTTGCTACCAAACATAGGAAAACTAGATAGTTTTATGAAAAATGTTCTTTGAAAAATAACTCATTTTCTAGAAAACATCATTACTGACAGAGCACTAATACTTGATTCTCAAAAAACAAAAACAAAAAACAAAAAACAAAAAAAAATCCACAGTTAAGTACAAAAAACGTTAACCCTAGTTTTTTTTTTTTTTTTTTTTTTTTTTTTTTTTTTTGAGAATCACGTTAACCTTAGTTTAAGTATCAGTTTCAAAACAAAATTTTATGGTTTCATCGCCTAGACCTAAAGTGATGTAGTGGTCGGCAGAGGTTGGCGATGAGGGATTTTGTGTTGGTGGTGGAGATCATATTTGTTTACTTGACTCCTGCTACCATGTTTCTTCTAGTTTGTTTTATGAAACTGAAGCCGACAATTGTATTTTTTGTTTACTTGACTAGGGTGATTTGGATGAAGGAGGGGAAACTTTCACAACCAAGTGCAAAGAGTTGGATAAAGATCAATGTAGTCATATCGTACCAATACCAGCCATACCAACCGATATGTACTGTACCTGTACGTATACCGGTATCAAAACGCCAATGTTTCGTACCGGTTTAAATACCGGCTATACTAGCCATGTACCGACAGTTCAGTCGGTACAAAATTTCTTTTTTTTTTTTTTGGTTTTGTAATTTTTTGTAAGAGCAGAATAGTAACTTATTGACATTTACTTATTAGTATTATTTGTTTTCTTAGTATGTGATGATGCTCAAAATCTTCAGTAAGTTACACGGTCCGCACGTGCTCTTGATGACGTACCTGCACAACATAAAGGATGAAGACCTCAAGAAGGGTACCGGTGTGGTACCGGCCAAACACCCTCCGACGGTCAAGTTAGAGAAAATTCTTGTTCACAACTCTAAAGTACTAGAGCTGAGGTGAATTATGCGTACCTTATTTTGAGAGGGTGATGGGGTATTTATAGTTATATTGGGCCGAGATTAATGCTTGGTCAAGAAGTTCTTTTCCTTCTAAGAGAGTAATTCTTGGATCTCACGCATCTCCCAAAATCCTTGTCCTCCTAGGAGTCTCCTTAATTAGACGTGTCGTTCAAGAATCATTTGTGTATGCGTGTTGGTCAAGTAAGGTTAGGGACGGAGCCCAGACTAACCCCGTCAGCCTATTCCCGTCAGCTTGGCTATGCATTTAAGGTTGGTTTGTTGGAGGAGGTCGTCAGCCTCAGATCCCCGTATCCTTGAGGGCGTCAGCTTTAGGTCTCCCTAGATTTGAGGTCGTCAGCCTCAGGGTCGTCAGTCTTAAGTTCGTCAGCTTTGTATCTTCAGAATGACCCCTATCAGCTGCCCCCTACTCCATAGCCTTGTCAGTCTCTCCTGACGAGCTATGGAGTATACACTTAAAACTCCGAGCGGCCTCCATTAAATGCTAGGACACGTGGTTTAAACTGATTTGCCTCGATCTGTGACAAGCGCGTCGCTTCGTCTTCCGTGCCCCCTTTTTCCTATATATATCTTCTACTCCCCTCATTTCAAACTTTCCAACATTTGTGATCTTTTGAGAGCCAAAGCGTCAAGTTCACGACTCCTGTCCGTCTATTTGCCAGCCTCGTCTACCTTGAAGCCGTCAACCTTTTGGGACTGTCATCTTACGTCAGACGACATTTTACTTGTAAGTTTTTCTTCTTTCAATTCTTTTTATTTCTCTACCCTGTACCTTTAGCGAGGTCGTCGGCCTAGGTTCTTAGAACAAAAACCGTCGTGTGTAGGTAGTCAGATGTCGAGTGATCAATCGTCAGTCCGCGAGGGAGCGGGTTACGACGAGATCTTCCCGTCAGGTCGTGAGCCCGAGGAGGGCTCGTCCTGATCGTCAGAAAGGGACACGTCAACCCATTCTTCTGACGAAGTGGAAGCAAGTGGTAAAGAAAGTGAGTTGAACGAGGATGGGGATAGTGGGGAGAAGGAGAGAACTGATGACGGGAGTGAGGATGACGGTGACGAGGAGACTTTAGAAAGTACTTCGGGAGCTCCTAGTGATGACCGTCCCTTCATCCTCCCCCTGGAATGGTCTGTCAACGGCTTCTTGCCGATGATGTCCGAGAACGTTTTTAACACGTTACAGGCTCGCTACCAGATTCCAGACGATATCCCAATCCGTCTACCCGGGGAGGGTAAACGGTGCTATTCTGGGAGAACGGCAGACGTGGGCATGTATGACGCCATGTTTGCGGCGGGTTTGAGATTACCACTGACGGCATTACACCATCAGTTAGCAAATTTTTTGGGCATCTCCGTCAGCCAAATTGCTCCCAACGCATGGCGGACGTTTATTGGTGCCGAGATTTTGTGGGGCCATCTTAGCGGTGGGCACCGTCAGTTAACTCTGGATGAGTTCTTTTGGTGCTACCGTCCCTAACACATCTCCTCGTCCAAGGGGTTTTATCATTTTTCAGTAAGGACGAAGGAATTGAAATTGGTGTCAGACATGCCCGACTCAAACAGAAAATGGAAAGGGAGATATTTCTTTGTAGAAGGGACTAATTGGGTATACCGTCAGGATGAGTGGGCGTCAATGCCTCACGGCTTTTTTGACAACACCTGGGCCTATGTTAGGGATTCAAGTCGACCCCGTCAACTTCTTTACTTTGCTTATTTTACTTGGCTTCTAACTCCCGTTTTTCTTTTCAGCCAACGTTCGTCCACGGGTGACCCCGAAGCAAGAGGACTTTATCTGTCGGGTGACGTCTATCCCCTTGGACGAGAGGAGGTGTCGGGACCTGATTACCCTTGACGCCCTTCACTTATATTGCGGTGGTCCAGAACCGACAGAAGAGGCTCGTAGGCTGAACGAATTATCCCGTCGACGTGAGTACCTATTTGTTACCCCCGTCACGTTTCTTACATTATTATTGTTTTTACTCACTTTTTATCCTTAACAGAAATGGAGACGGCAAAACAAAGAATTCGCGCTGCCGCTACTAAGAAGAAGCATGAGGAGGAGAGGGCCAGAGGTAAGGCAACACCGTCGTCAGCTCCTAAGCCTGTCGGGAAGAAAGGCGTCAAAAGGAAGACTGACGGGGTGGACGACCGGTCCGGGAAGAAGGTGGTCCCTTCCTCTGGGGATAAAACTACCAAGAAGTCGTCGCCCCCAAAAGCTTCTCATGGGTCAGGCAAAGGCTTGATGACGGCGCCAGGGGTCGTCACTCCTGATCCTGTTCGTCACCTCCATACCCACAAGGACTATGCTGTGGAGGTGGCGGAGTCCATCTTAATGGAAGAGGAGATGGAGCTATGTGACGAGCAGGCAACGGACGAGATAGGGTCGTCAGGGTTGTTTGACCTTACCCGGGTATGTTCTCTTTCTCATATTCTATCACCTAGACGAGCTTTATAGGTGACTGACGCCATTGTTATGTCTTGCAGTCCCTGGTTCAGGTGAAGTATGAAGTTCTTGCGGGACAAGTGTGCTGCCAAGGAAGCGGTGGTCTCCCATTTGCATGTTCGCCTCGGGAATGCCATTGATGCACAGCAGCAGTACAAGGAGGCCAACGTCCATCTTGCCGGAGAAGTGAAAGGACTAACGGCCAGGCTGGAGGAGGAGATCCATCAGCGGAGCTTAGCCGATGAGGCGAAGCTGACGGCAGAGAAGGATCTGAAAACCCTTCTAAGTCAAGTGGAGACGGCTAGGGCTGACGCCGTGACAGAGTTCAAGGATTCCCAATCCTTTATCGACCCCTGTGCCGTCTACTACGCTGACGGGTTCGAGGATTGCCTGAAGTAAGTGAAGTCTGCTTATCCCGAGCTGGATCTTTCCAAGATCAACATGGACGAGCCCCTTCCGTCGACTCCGGCAGGAGGTTCCGTCTTTGAGGAAACCGACGAGACCACGCAGCTCAAGGTGGACTCACGGGATGGCAGCTTCGTCCTTGCCCAGCCAGCCTTAGATAAACCCGTCAACGTAGTTTCGTCTGCAGAAAAATCCAACGCCGAAGACGTTTCTACTCCTGTCATTGCTCCGTCTCCATCAATTACCCCAGCTTTATAAACTTTATTGTAATGAATAGTTTGAATAGTTTTTTTTTTCTTTTTTTTCTTTTTTTTGTTATTTTTAAGTTGTAAGGAACTTTGACGCTTGACGCCCGTGTTTTGGGCTTTTGTAAAGACTATTTGATTCCGTAGTATTTGATCTTCATTACTTCCAATCGTGTTTATTTATATTTGATGCTCTTGCATCGTCAGTTTGATTGTTGACGTATTTAGATAGTAGACTTGCTTATTTTGAGGTCGTCTATTTGCTAAATAGTAACTGGTTCGTCCCCTTTGTGGGTAGTACTTGGTTCTCGGTTCGTCACCTTTGTTGGACTTATGTGGTGAGGTCGTCCACTTTGTGGACTTAGGTATTGGGGTCGTCCACTTTATGGACTTTGCAGTGGATCCATCCATTTTGTGGTCAAGGTAATAAAGTCGTCTACTTTGTGGTGTTTAAGGTCGTCCACTTTTGTGGACTTAGGGTCGTCCACTTCGTGGGCTGTAGTAAATCCGTCCTGTTTGTGGACTAGTTTTCCTCCATTTTTGTGGAGTTAAGGCCGTCCTCTTTGTGGACTTTGTAATGGATCCATCCACTTTGTGGACTAAGTGACGGGGTTGCTTACTTTGTGGACTTAGTGTCGTCTACTTTGTAAACTTAAGGTCGTCCACTTTGTGGACCTTAAGGTCGTCCACCTTGTGGATTTTGAGGTCGTCCACCTTGTGGACTTAGCAGTTCCGTCCAACATGTGGATTTTAGGTTGTCCACTTTGTGGACTTTGGTAGTAGTTTCGTCCAATTTTGTGGACTTTTTAGGTGGTCCATTTCGTGGACTTTGTATTGCCTACTTTGTGGGCTTGGGGGCGTCCACTTTGTAGAATAAGTAACAGTTCCGTCTACTTTGTAGACAAGACCGTCCACTTTGTGGACTGTAGATTTGGTTATTGAGATCGTCCATTTTATGGACTTGTCCATTTTATGGATTTTATGGACTAATTTTCCTTCATTTTGGTGGATTTAAAGTCGTCTGCTTAACAGATACATCAGTCGTTTCTGAATAAACTCCTCTTATTGTGATGAATGCATATATAAGTAGAAAATTGTTCACAAATGAATAAACTTTAGCCCTTTGGGCTTTGAATGTATTGTAGTAACCAAAATAAATGACTGAAAGAAATAGACTAGAGATGAGGAGTAGCGTTCTTTGTTTTCTACTGGTAGTACTTCTTGAGGTGCTCGGCATTCCATGGATGGGGTAGTTTTAGTCCATCCAGAGTTTCTAAGTGGTAGGTGCCCTTCCTCTGTTGCGACACTATTTTGTAAGGTCCTTCCCAGTTTGAGCCGAGTTTTCCTTGTGCCGGGTCTTTGGTGGTGCCCATTACCTTCCTTAAGACGAGGTCTCCGATTTCGAAGTCTCGGCGCTTGACTCGGGAGTTGTAGTGTTTGGCCATGAGGTTCTGGTACCGCGCGAGCCTCTGTTCAGCCGCTGCCCTTACTTCGTCAACTAAGTCAAGTTCTAGGCGTAAGGCTTCGTCGTTCCTTCCTTCGTCATGATTATGCACTCTGTAGCTTATGAGTCCAACCTCAGCTGGTATGATAGCTTCACTCCCATACGTTAATCTGAACGGGGTTTCTCCTGTAGGGGTCCTGACGGTTGTCCTGTATGCCCATAGTACGCTGGGCAGTTCTTCCAGCCATATGCCTTTTGCCCCTTCGAGCCGAGTTTTGATTATTCGAAGCAAGGATTGGTTCGTGACTTCAACTTGTCCGTTGGCCTGGGGATGAGCAGGAGAGGAATAGTGGTTCTTGATCCCCAGTTGTGAACAGAAGTCCTGGAAGGAGTTGTTGTCGAACTGCTTGCCATTGTCCGAGATCAGGACCCTTGGAATTCCGAACCTACAAACGATGTTTTTCCAAACGAAAGTTCGCACATTCTTCTCGGTGATCGTGGCCAAGGCTTCAGCTTCCACCCATTTGGTGAAGTAGTCGATTCCGACTATTAGGAACTTTAGCTGCCTTGCTGTTATTGGGAATGGGCCCATGATGTCCAGCCCCCATTGGGCGAATGGCCACGGAGCGGTAATTGGAGTTAACTCTTCAGCTGGCTGCCTGATAGTGTTACTGAACCTTTGGCACTTGTCGCATGTTTTGACATACGTTTGGGCATCCTTCTGCATGGTCGGCCAGTAGTATCCAGCCCGGATTAGTTTGTGGACCAGCGACCGTGATCCTGAATGATTGCCGCAGATCCCTTTGTGCACTTCTCTCATAACATAATCCGCTTCTTCGGGTCCTAGACACCTTAGGTATGGTCGGGAGAAACTTCTTTTGTGTAGGATGTCCTTTATCAGGACAAATCGGGCCACCCGGACCTTCAGCTTCCTTGCGGCTTCCTTTTCTCCAGGCAGTATGCCATCTTTGAGATAGGCAATCAGAGGGGTGGTCTAATTATTCTCGGACCTTACCTCCTGCATACTGATGACATCTACCAGTGGTGCGAGTTGAGTAAAAGATAGTGCCTTGCCGGGGATGATCACGTGTTCCGCAGATGCAGCTTTTGCAAGGCGATCGGCTTGCTCGTTGTCTCCCCTTGGAATTTGAACAACTTTTGCCTGAAGCTCGTCTACCTTCCTCTTTGCTTGTTCCAAGTACATCTTCATTCTTTCTCCCTTATATTCGTAGTCACCGTTTATTTGATTAGTGATTACCTGAGAGTCGCAATGGACTACCGTGTCTACGGCTCCTACGGCCTTGGCAAGATCTAGGTCTGCTATGAGGGCTTCATATTCTGCTTCATTGTTGGTTGTAGGAAAGTCAAGTTGAATCATGCATTCGATCTCGTCGCCCTTTGGGGAGCGAAGTACGACTCCTACTCCGCCAGCTCTTTTGTTAGATGACCCGTCGGTGAACAAGTTCCACTGGGAACTCTCCTCCCCCCGACCTTCCTTATACGTGAATTCCGCAATAAAGTCAGCGCGTACTTGCCCTTTGATGGCAGTGCGGGGGCGATATTTTATGTCAAATTTGCTCAACTCTACCGCCCATAAGGCCATACGTCCTGCGGCTTCAGGGCTACTTATTGCTCGCCGTATGGGCTTGTCAGTCAGTACGACCACCGTATGGGCTTGGAAGTATGGCTTAAGGTTGTGGGCTGCCGTAACTAGAGCGAAGACCAGTTTTTCTAGTGGCGAGTATCTTTGTTCTGCCCCGTGGAGTGCTCGACTGGCGTAGTACACCGGCCTTTGCACCTTGTTGTCTTCCCTTACTAGGGCCGCGCTGACGGCAGCTGGTGAAACGGCCAAATAAAGGAATAGTTCTTCGCCTGGTTGGGAGGGGGTTAACAATGGCGGCGATGATAGGTAGGTCTTGAGGTCTTCAAATGCTTGCTGGCATTCGTTCGTCCATTCGAAGGACTTCTTCAGCGTGCGGAAGAACGGGAGACACCTATCCGTTGCCCTGGATACAAATCTGCTGAGCGCGGCGACCTTGCCATTAAGGCTCTGTACTTCCTTCACGTTTTTGGGGGGCGTCATCTCCATTATAGCTCGGATTTTGTCTGGGTTGGCTTCAATACCTCGTTGAGACACCATGTATCCTAGGAATTTTTCTGCTGTTACTCCGAAGGCACACTTGACTAGATTTAGCTTCATGTTGTAGGAGCGAAGGGTGTCGAAGGTTTCTTTAAGGTCTCCTAAATGATCCTTTTCTCTTCGGCTTTTCACCAGCATGTCGTCCATATATACCTGGACATTTCTTCCGATTTGCTATTTGAACATCTTGTTCATAAGCCTTTGATATGTCGCTCCTGCGTTCTTCAAGCCGAATGGCATGACCTTGTAGTAAAAAAGGCCTTGACTTGTCACGAATGAAGTCTTTTCTCGATCAGCTTTATCCATTAGGATTTGGTTATATCTTGAAAACGCGTCCATAAAGCTTGACAGCTGGTGTTGGGCCGTAGAGTCCACTAGGAGGTCGACCCTTGGTAGAGGATAGCTGTCCTTGGGGCACGCTTTGTTTAGATCTGTAAAATCTACGCACATCCTCCATTTTCTGTTGCTCTTTTTCACCATGACGACATTGGCCAGCCACTCGGGGTAGTAAACCTCCTTGATGAAGCCTGCCTCTTGTAGTTTGCAGACTTCTTCCGCTACTGCTTGATCTCTCTCTCTGGGGCAAAGACTCTTTTCTTTTGACGAACCAGCGGAAAAGATGGTGAGATGTTCAATTTGTGTACTATGACCGACGGGTCAATGCCCGGCATGTCTTCGTGGTTCCAAGCGAACACGTCTCGGTTTTCTTTGAGGAAGGCTGCGAGTTCCTGACATATCATCGGGTCTGCAAGAGTGCCGATCTTGGTTGTCCGTTCTGGCTGGAAGTCGTCGAGAGATATTTCTTCGAGCTTTTCTATGGGTTCCGTTGTTGTGCGCTGCTCTTCTATGTTCATGGACTGGTGGTGGTTATCCATCTTCATCATTGCTACATAACATTCTCGCGCGGCTACTTGGTCCCCTCTTAGTTCCCCCACTCCATAGTTCGTCGAGAACTTTATCATTAAGTGGTAGATTGAGGTAACAGCCTCCCTTGAGTTAAGAGTGGGACATCCTATGATGGCATTGTAAGTCGATGGGCAGTCGACCACAAGGAATGCTACATTTTTGGTGACTTGCTGAGGGTAGTCTCCAATGGTTACTGCCAGGGTGACGACGCCAAGGGGAAATACCTTTGTTCCTCCGAAGCCGACGAGCAGGGCGTTAGTCGGAACCAGACGCTCCCTATCAATTTCCATCTGTTGGAATGCAGGATAGTAGAGGATATCCGACGAGCTCCCATTGTCGACGAGAACTCGGTGCATGTTGTAGCCTCCTGCTTGTATGGTGACGACGAGCGCGTCATCATAGGGGTAGTGGAGGCGTTGTGCATCTTCCTCTGAGAATCCAATGAGAGGGTTATCAGTCCGCGGCATTTTGGGCACGGACCCTGTCAACTGGATGTTCTGGACCATTCGGAGATAAGTCTTTCGGGCTTTCTCGGATGACCCAGTGGCCGTGGTGCCCCCTACAATCATCTTTATGTCACCTACGGGCGGTCTGGGGCGTTCGTTTTCTCGTCGGGGAGCTTGGTCTTGCGATGGATCTGTCCGTTCTTTGCTAACAAACCTCTGCAGCCTCCCTTGCCTGATTAGAGCTTCTATTTGCTGTTTTAGGTAGTAGCAATCTGCCGTATCGTGTCCATGATCTCGATGGAAGCGGCAGTATTTGTCCTTTGGCCTTTTGTTGGGATCTCCCTTCATCTTACCGGGAAAGGTCAAAGCCCCTTCGTCCTTGATCTGCATCAAGACCTGGTCGATAGGGGCGGTCAGCGGCGTAAAGCTCGCGAATCTCCCTGGGGGCGGTTTGGAGCGGCGATCGTCCCGTCGCTCTTCGGTCCGAACCTTCTTTTGCCCCCTATCCGTTCGTGTGTCTTCCTGCCTTTCCCTTTTCTTAGGCTTATCTTCCCTTGCAATCAGTGCGTCCTCCACGTTCATGTATTTTGTTGCCCTGTAAAGTACCTCGGACATGGTTTTCGGATCATTCTTGTACAGGGAGAAAAGGAACTTACCTTTTCATAGCCCGTTGATGAAGGCGACTACTTGTATCTTGTCGTCCGTTTCATCTATTGAAAGAGCTTCTTTGTTGAACCGTGTTATGTAGGATCTTAGAGTCTCGTCTTCCCTCTGTCTGATGCTCATCAAACATGCCATGGACCTCTTGTACCGGTGGCCCCCGATAAAGTGTGATACGAACTGAGCACCCAGCTCCTTAAAGGTGCTAATCGAGTTTGGCGTCAACCTGCTGTACCAGACTCTAGCGAACCCTTTCAACGTGGTTGGAAAAGCCCTGCACATGATTTCGTCTAGCACTCCTTGAAGGTGCATTATAGTCTTGAAGGACTCTAAGTGGTCCAGGGGGTCCTTGGTTCCATCGTAGCTCTCTACCTGCAGCATACGAAACTTTGGGGGGAGAGGGCACGAGGTGACATGCGCCGTGAAAGGTGAATCAGTCCGTTGGACCAAGTCGTCAAGGTCGTTGGATACTCGTCCTTTGAGGGCGTTCATCATCACGTTCATTCGTTCCCGCATCTCCTGCATCTCTACGGCGATGTGGGGTGGTAAGGCTTCAGAAGGGGCAGTCAGATTGGTATCCCGCCTTTTCGGCCTGCTCAAAGCGTTGCTGCCTTCGGGTGCTTCAGGATCCCTTCTTTCAGTGCTTGTTTCCTCCTGATTTTCTTCTTGTATTCCAGGATGCGCATTCTTCTGGCGTAGCTACTCCTCTAAGTCGCGATTTTGTTTGGTCAGGCGTTCGACCGCTGTTGCGAGCGTTTGGACTTGTCTTTCCAGAACAGTAGCGCGCGGTTCGTCCGCTTGAACGTTGTTGGTGGTAGCCATTGAGCGGGTGAGTACCATGCAACTTTTTGCCCGGGAAGCGATAGTGCGACGTTACGTACTTCGTTCCCACAGACGGCGCCAACTGATGATGCTCAAAACCTTCAGTAAATTACACGGTCCGCACATACTCTTGATGACATACCTGCACAACACAAAGGATGAAGACCTCAAGAAAGGTACCGGTGTGGTACCAGCCAGACACCCTCCGACGGTCAAGTTAGAGAAAACTCTTGTTCACAACTCTAAAGTACTAGAGCTGAGGTGAATTATGCGTACCTTGTTTTGAGAGGGTGATGGGGTATTTATAGTTATATTGGGCCGAGATTAATGCTTGGTCAAGAAGTTCTTTTCCTTCTAGGAGAGTAATTCTTGGATCTCACGCATCTCCCAAAATCCTTGTCCTTCTAGGAGTCTCCTTAATTAGACGTGTCGTTCAAGAATCATTTGTGTATGCGTGTTGGTCAAGTAAGGTTAGGGACGGAGCCCAGACTAACCCCGTCAGCCTATTCCCGTCAGCTTGGCTATGCATTTAAGGTTGGTTTGTTGGAGGAGGTCGTCAGCCTCAGATCCCCGTATCCTTGAGGGCGTCAGCTTTAGGTCTCCCTAGATTTGAGGTCGTCAGCCTCAGGGTCGTCAGTCTTAGGTTCGTCAGCTTTGTATCTTCAGAATGACCCCTATCAGTATGCAATGAACAATTAAACTTTCTATTTTTTATATTGTTTTTTTTTTCTTTTAATTGATGCTAAAGTCTAAAATTATGAATAATTTGTTCTAAATTGAGGTAATGTTTTATGGTAAACTTTTATATTTATTATAATACACACACACACACACACATTCATATATATATATATATATATATATTTATAAATATAAAAAATAACGGTAAACCTGAAACGGTACAACAGTACTGACCAGTATCGAAATATATCATTCCACTGCTCAAGCCGGTACAACCTCCAGTGTGAGATTGACTCCCTTGATAAAGATATGGAATCCAAAAAAAAAAAAATTCATAAGAAAAATAGCTCACATGTGATAATGTTAGTACCCAAGAAAAAGAGAAAAACATAAATGAAGGTAGGAAAGAAATCTAACCAAGGGTGTGTTTGTCAAGGTCGGTTGAACAATAGATACAATTGATGCAATTGCCTAAGGCTCCCACTTGTAGAAAAAATTATATAGATAATATATTTATCTATATATTTTAATTACAAAAAAAAATTAAATACTTTTATTGGTAAACAAAACGCATTAAAAATGTCATATTGTATCCTAAAATGCAGAATATTGCATAATAACTGGACAAAACTTGATAGGACAAGCATGCAAAGTGCTATGTGGACTGTACAGCCTTGTCCACCAACCCACCACATCACAAGGCTTAAACTAAGCTGGCCCACACGACTCCACACTAATTAATAAGTTATCACATTTTTTTTAATGCAAACTCTTACTTTATCAATTATTATAAATTATCACACCAATTAATAATTTGATGTATATTATATCAACTCATTTGTATTATAGTGATACTAATTTATTGAACCATGTAATAAATTAATTTTTATTTGTGTAGGTTTAGACTTTAAAGTCTAAAAAAGAATCCACTTAAAATTTTTGCCTAAAATCCTCAAAATTGTTGAGCCAGCCCTGGTGTTTGTGTAAGTGTGAAATGACATTTTGGGTTTAAAATGAGTGTTTATAAAACCAAAAAAAAAAAGTGGAATTGCTGTTGTAAAAAGTTGTTTTGGGTTTTAAAAAACACACTTTTAAAGCATCCCCATCATAATGTGCAAAATGGAAAAAATCACTAATTTTACACATTTTGAGCAAAAAAACACCCACATCAATGGGTGTAAACTTGTGTATAAATGCACATTGCTATAGTAATCGTGCAAATTTATATGGTTACTGTAGCATGTGTATTTAATATCTTAATAATTTTTTCTCTCTCCTCTCTACCTAACTCTCACCTCTCTCTCTCTCTCTTAGGCGCATAGCACAGCTCTCTCTTTCTCTCATCTCATCAATCTTTCTTTCTCTAGCTTCGGCCGATTACCGCCGCCGCCGATGAGAACAAGGTCGAGCAAGCTAAGTCGCCGGACGAGTCCATCGCCTACAACATGAATGGAGTTCTTTGACAGGTCCGTCGCCTAGAATCTCGTGGGTTTTGATCCATTTTTGGTTGAACTTGAGGTTGTCGTGAATCTTTTTTTACTAGAATCTTAGAGCATCCAGCTTGAGGCTAACAATAAAAAAGGCTTGAAGGACTTGGATCTTCAGTGCTAAGAGGAGCATAAGAAGACCAATCTAGTTTTCTCTCTGTTTCGATCACCGGATGCCGACGAAAACAACAGAGCTCGCACGCCGACGAAGACAACTGCTACTTTCCTTTGCATGTTGGGTCTGTGAGAGAGAGGGGCGGTGAGGGAGAGTTGGGTCTATGAGAGAGAGGGCAATGAGGGAGAGAATAATAAAAAATAGTAAAAAAATAATATTTTATTGAATAAATATGTAGAATAGATAAATTGATGTAAGCGTTTTGTAAAATTTGATGTGTAATATAAAAAAAAAGTAGGTTTTTCTATGCAAAATAGAAGGAAAAATTTCACCCACTAATGTGGATGCTTTTAAGCTTTCAAATCAGCTAACCAATCAGACTCTAACAAATGACAAGGAACTGGAACAATGTGATAAAGTTGATCGTGGAAAAAAGTAAGGAAACATTTAATTCACAAGGCCAAATATTTGGGCCAAAATGGGCTTTTGCCCTTTTCTCGAAAAAAAAATCAGCATGTTGCCCCCTTTCCCAAACTAAGTTCTATAGCAACGTTTTTAGGAACCTATAGTGACATTTTAAAGACCCTATAGTGACATTTTGTTACTCGACCTCCATGAAATCTAGTTATAGGTAAAAAAAAAGAAAAGAGAGAAAAACTTGCATGTAACTCAATTTCATGGAGGTCGAGTTACATAATGCCACTATAGGCCCTTAAAACGTTACTATAGGCTCTTTAAATCGTCGCTACAGGGCTCAAGAAATTTTTTTTTTTTTTTAAACTCAATTTTGAGAAAATCGAGTTTGCAAGCTTCGTGCAATTGGTGAGTAATATTGATGACATGATGCTCCCTCCTTCCTCTCACAACGAACGTGAAAAGAAGGAGCACTCAATAATTTTTGGAAACTGACTTAGTTTTGAAATACAAAATATATAAAAACTAATAATGCTAATATGCTATATATGTGCATGATAAATTTATTAATTTTTCCCAATTTATTTATGGTAATATATTACGATTATAGTGTAACATCAAGCTATTATTAATAAATTTATTTTTATGCAAAAAATAAAAAATACATTTGTCACCTTAATAATCATAAAAAAAAATTAACAAACCAATTTTAAATGAGAGGTTGGTTGGTCAACTATAACAAAATAGTTTAGCCATCATATTAATTTCATATTTCAAATAAATTTAGGGTTTGTTTGGTAAGAGGATTTAAATATAGTTTTTTGTTTTGCAAAATATAAAATAATGGATCATGCACTTGAATATATTTTTTGGCTGATGTTATCTAAATAAAGTTTTCAAAAAATTGTATCCTATTTTTCTTATTCATACTAGGATTTTAAAAACAGCTTAGAGGGTGTTTTCAAGATACAAAAAACGTTTTTAATGGCACTATTGTGAATAAAATGAAAACAGTAGACCCGACAAATTTGACCAAACTCTTATATCTCTTAAATTAAGTAGCTTATCTTTATCATAAAAAAAAAAAAAATAGTATGCTCCAAATTTGAAACTTCTCATTATCCAAAAAAAAAAAAATACATGAGCACTATCCCCTTATAATTATTAACAAAAGGGAGGTAATCTACAGATTTTACACGTTACTTTTTGTAAACTTTAAAAAAAAATTCAAAAATAGAAATCGTCTACCAAACATCATTTTTTTGTTTTTAGTATTTTGAAAAATGTTTTTAAAAGTGGGAGCTAAACACATATAATATAAAAATTATTATTTGAAAACTAGTTTCAATTTCAATTTTTTTTTAAATTTTTTTCCTTTTGTTTTGAAAACAAAAACAAAAATCCTCCTACCAATCAGACCTTAATTTATAAAAAAATCCATTGAAGTTAATAATTTTCAAGTAGCATTCTTGTTATCATATCTGAAAATTAATATGCAATGAAATCAATGGTTTTCTAATTATCTCATATTTTGGCTTGACAACTTACTTTCTTTTTTGGGTTGGCTTAATAAAAATGAATATTTAAGGAAGATTAAAAACGAAAAAAAAAAAAAAAAAAAGACAAGGAAAAAATATCACTCTTATACTCCTTATCTGTTGTTCCAAACATAGACTTGATAACAAATTATTTTGATTTTTGAAATAATTGGAGCAAATTTTTTTACAACAAAACTATTGGAGATCAAAAGGGGTAGATAATGAATGGAGCAAGTAAAAGCATAATGAACATACAAAGAAACATAGATGGCTTAAAGACAGGGTGAAACCACTGACTTAGACAATATTTGTCCCCACACAAGAATCTATCGAGTTATTGAAGATTTATCTTCATGCTACAACCAAGGCTATTTAATTCTACAACAACAATTTTAGAGATGCCCTCATGATTTTTAGTGTTTCCGAAAATTTTGAATTTAATAAAAGAAATCATTCTTCCATCCAATATTTATAATAAGATTTTTCTAATGATTAAAGGCAAATGAAATTGATGGATTGCTAATGAGATATCGAAAATTTGTCCTCATAATACAACTAAGTATATTGCGTTCTACAAATAGTAATTATGGATATAGCCACATGGTTTTTAGCGTTATGAAAATAAATCTTCCATCTAATATTTACAATGAGGGTGTTTATTTTTTAATTAAATCTTTTTTAATACGATAAAATTTCAACTTATAAAATAAAATATTTATAATGAGAGTTTTTTTTTTTAAGGAAATTATCAGTTGAGCTAATTGAAATCGGAGAGTTTAAACAATATATATAGACCACAAAAAGTCACAAATAAAGTATCATAATTGTTAGAAAACAAATAGAAACAATCTCTTAACATTAACAAACGTCTTAAATATCAAGTGGTGCAACTCTTAACAAAAAATTCTATTTTAAAATGTACAAATTGTCTGGATTTGCAAAAAATTTGAATATCCAAAACTGTGTAAATTCAACAGGAAAATAAGTACATTTTATGTATAAAATTGTCTAGATTTGCAGAAAATCTAAATTCTGCGAATACATTGAATATCCAGAATTGCGTAAATTAAATGGGAAATTGTGTACATTAGATGTACAGATTATCTAGATTAGTAGAAAATTCAAATATCCAGAATTGCATAAATTCAACGTGAAATTGTGTACATTATATGGATGGATTGCCTAAATTTGCATAAAATTGGAATTCTATGGATACGTTGAATGTACAGAATTGTGAAAATCACATGGGCAATTGTGTATATTAGATGTACGGATTGTCTAGAATTGCAGAAAATTTGAATATCTAGAATTGCATAAATTTAATTAGAAATTATGTACATTATATGTAAGGATTGCTTGAATTTGTAGAAAATCTGAATTCTGCAGATATGTTGAATGTATAGAATTGCGTAAATTCAAAGGGATATTGTGTACATTAGATGTATAGATTCTCTTGATTTGCAGAAAATTTGAATATCCAAAATTGCGTAAATTCAACGAGAAACTACGAACACTATATGTAAGGACTGCCTAAATTTGCAGAAAATCTGAATTATGCAGATAGGTTGAATGTATAGAATTGGGTAAATCCAACAAGATATTGTGTACATTAGATGTACAAATTTTCTAGATTTGCAGAAAAAGTAAATATCTAGAATTGCGTAAATTCAACGGGATATTTTGTACATTAGATGTATGGATTGCCTGGATTTACAAAAAGTTTGAATTTTACAAACACGTTGAATGTATGGAATTGTGTAAATCCAATGGAAAATTATGTACATTATATGTACGAATTATTTGGATGTGCATAAAATTTGAATATCCAGAATTGCATAAATTCAACGAGAAATTGTGTACATCCCATTATTTGGATTTGTAGAAAGTTTGAATATACAGAATTGCATAAATGCAACAGGAAATTGTGAACATTAGATATACAGATTGTCTGGATTTGTAGAGAATTTGAATTCTGGCAATATGTTGAACGTATAGAATTATGAAAATTCAATGGGAAATTGTGTACATTAGAAGTACAAATTATTTGGATTTGTAGAAAATGTAAATATACAGATTGTGAGAATTTACAGAAAGTTCAAATTATGTGGAAACGTTGAATGTACAGAATTGTGTAAATTCAACGAGAAATTGTGTGTATAAGATGTTTGGATTGTCTGGATTTGCAGAATATTTGAATAACCAGAATTGTGTAAATCCAATGGGATATTGTGTACACTAGATATCCGAATTGTCTGGATTTGCAGAAAATGTAAATATCTAAAATTGTGTAAATTCAACGGGATATTAAGTACATTAGACGTACGGATTATCTGGATTTGAAAAAAGTTTGACTTCTGCCAACACGTTGAATGTATAGAACTGTGTAAATCCAACGGGAAATTGTGTACATTAGATGTACAGATTGTCTGGATTTGCAAAAAAATTGAATATCCAGAATTGCATAAATTCAATGGGAAATTATGTACATTAGATATATGGATTATCTGGATTTGCAAAAAGTTTGAATTCTGCGAATATGTTGAAGATACGAAATTGCATAAATTCAACGGGAAATTGTGAACATTAGATATACGGATTTTTTGGATTTGCAAAAAATTTGAATTATGCGGATATGTTTAACGTGCAAAATTGCATAAATTTCACGGGAAACTGTGTACATTAGAAGTACAAATTGCTTGGATTTGTAGAAAATGTAAATATCCAGAATTGCGTAAATTCAATGGGATATTGTGTACATCAAATATACGGATTGCTTGGATTTGCAAAGAGTTAGAATTCTACAGATACCTTGATTGTATAGAATTCTGTAAATTCAATGGGAAATAGTGCATATAAGATATACAGATTGTCTAGATTTGTAGAAAATTTAAATATCCAAAATTGAATAAATTCAACGGGAAATTGTGTACATTAGATGCATGTATTGTCTAGATTTGTAGAAAATTTGAATTTTGCAAATATGTTGAATATACAGAATTGCGTAAATTCATTGGGAATTGTGCACATTAGATGTACGGATTTTCTAGATTTGCGGAAAATGTAAATATCTAGAATTTTGTAAACACAACGGGATATTGTGTACATTAGATGTACAAATTTTTTACATTTGCCGAAAGTTTGGATATCTAGAATTAAGTGAATTCAACGGGAAATTGTGTACATTATATGTACATATCAACTGGATTTGTAGAAAATCTGAATTCTGCAGATATGTTGAATGTAGAGAATTGCATAAATCCAACAAGAAATTGTGTACATTAGAAGTACGGATTTTCTAGATTTGTTGAAAATGTAAGTATCCATAATTGCGTAAATTAAACGGGATATTGTGTACATTAGATATACTGATTGTCTAGATTTGTAGAATGTTTGAATTCTGCGGATACATTGAATGTATAGAATATGCCTTTGATTTGAATGTTAGGTTGAAACTCTCTTTAAAAAAAAAAAAAAGTGAAATAATAACTATAGTAGTGATGTCAAGGGTTAGGGTATGTCTGATGGCGTTAAACCAAAATTCTAACAAATCAACACACAAGGCAATGAAGACAATCATTTGAAGGAAAAGGCAATCATGGATTAACAAGGTGGGGAAAAACAGCATCATCTCAAGTAGAGTATCATCCATCCTTTGTGGTAATGCTTGCTTTTTGCATTGTGTATTTTTTGTAAATAATATGTTTTCTTTTTAATGACATGGATTGAATTGTTATAATGAACATGATTAATGGAACCAAATTGCAAAGTGAATTTACATGATCTTTGCATGAAAATCCTTAAGATGATTATGCAAACTAATGAATATAATTCATGGACTAATAATTGACTTGTGACTGTTAGATTTTCTTTGGATGTTCATCATGATTTTATTTGTAATGATGATGTGAAATTGATTATTTCATCGTAACATAATATGGTCATTAGTTCCTATATTATTTTGGATGTTCATTATGATTTTATTTGTGATGATGATGTGAAATTGATTATTTCATTGTAACATAATATGGTCATTAGTTCCTATATTATTGATTTATGAATCGGACGAGATGAGTGCCAAACAATTTCATCTTTCAAAACTTAACATCCAAACTTAGGTTTTGGATTATAGATTAGATTTTTCAATTTAATTTCATATTTTTAGAATATAACATGAGTCAAAGCGCATTTCTTTCATTTTGGATTGTATCTAGAAAAAGTAAGCCATATCACTAGTTGAGTAACCATTTTGAGACTCATTTTGAATTCGTTGGTTTGAGGCACTCATACCAGGAAAACCCTATCACTACCTTAGATTAAAAGCTTTTGAATTTTTGTTGACATTTTATAATGTTGCTATGAAATTTTGAAAGCTCATATCTATCCATGCCATTATTGAACATGGGTTGGGTTCAGAAACAATTGGTGAAACTTTAAAACAATATTACAGCATTCAACATTTTTTATTAGATGCTAAACTTGAAAAATTCACCGCTAAATGACATTTCCTTCCATACCCCATGCTTAAAAAAATTCAAAATGATAAATAAATTAAAATTAAAATTAAAAGCAAAACAAATTATGTCATCTATGAAATGTTTAGATTTCACTTTTTTGTTAGTATTCCAATTAAATATAAATAAAAAATATTATTTTGCAGATTATATAGTAAATAAAATATGATTGACATGATATTTGGCATGTATATTGAGAACATATAGAACATGTAAAACCAATTGTTTGGTTTTTTAATTTTTAATATTATAAAAAGTTGTTATTCAGTGTAACAATGTCTAAAGTTTTTATAGTAGGTGTAACTTGATCCTAACAACTATAATGTATTAAATGAGTTACATTGTATAAGGATTCCTATAAAACCTCCCATGGCTACATATTCCATTATAATGTAGTTATAAATTTTCATGCCTATTAGATATTATTTACTATTTGATTTATGAATTTATATTTTATGCTTTATTTTAAACTACAAAAATTTGATTTAAGCAATTGAGTGATGGCATGGATACGAATATTTGATCACCTTGAAATTTTTCATGCATATAGAATAAATGAAAATAAAGTAATCTAACAATGAATTTGGAAAAATTCGCACTCGATAACAAATTATTGAATGTTGTAATATTATTTAGAATTATACTAGGTATAACTTGAGCCCAACCCATTTTCAAATGACATAATAATTATCATTTCATATACAAATATAATCATAAAATACGTTTATTAATAACTACCAAAAAACAAACATTTCCATATCTAGAAAAATCCACAATTCGTTAAACTTTCCCAAAGAGATATTTTGTTTAACTTTTTTGTGCATTGTCGTAATTCAAAGCATGATGCAAAAGAAAAAAAAAATTATAGGCTCTATGTTCTTTAGAACTTCATAAATTGTGGGAATTGAGATATCCCGAGAATTTTTGTCTTCCAAAAATATTTGTCAACCAAGCACCCACAACTCAAAAAGATATGTTATGTCCCAAAGTTAGTGCTCAACCAATCACAATATGTCATATAACTAAGATATGAAAGGGGAAAAAGCCATTCATGGGATATACAATTTTTTTTTTTTTTTTTAGAATGGGTATATAGTATAAAGTGAAATGCTTATAGTGGGATAAAGGACTTTTGTTCCCTTAATTTTGGTAACTCCCTATAATCATAAATTCTCAACATATATTCATGCCAACAAAACAAAAAACAAAAAAAAAATTGAAAAATAAATAAAATATTTCCTATTTTAATGTAATTTATGGTTCAAACTTCAAACATATAAATGGAACAAAGAGAGAGAGAGAGAGAGAGAGAGAAATAAAATTATATTTATAATCAAAGAAAAAAAAATAATATAGAATAAAAGTAATATATTTACCTATTATGTAGAAAAACGCATCAGATAATAAAAGTAAAATATTTATTCAAATATTTGTTAATATTTGTAAAATGGGTTGGGTTCAAGTTACACCTGGTGTAACTCTAAGAAATGTTACATCACTCAATATTTTTTAATTGGATGCGAATATTGACAAATCCACCATTAGATTACATTATCTTTGTATATTCTTCGTGCTTGCAAAATTTCAAGGTAATCAAATATTAATAGCCATATCATCAATTAGTTGTTAAAGTTCAAATTTTTGTAGTTTAAAATAATGCACAAAAAATGAATTTATGGATCAAATGGTAAATACCATCCGATTGATATGAAAATTTGCATGCATGTTAAGAACATATAGAACATGTAATTCAACGGTTGGATTTTTAAAATATTAATTCAATAATAAGTTATTGGGTGGTGTAACATTACTTAGAATTACACCAGGTGTAACTTGAACTCAACCCTTGTAAAATTTGTTTTATAAATAATTCCAATTGATGTATATTACTAATTATTAATTGTTGCATTAAATGCATTTTATTGCGTGTATTTGTATGTGTGTGTATTGTAAATTTTGCTTCATATGACGTGAAGCTAACATTACCAAGAAAAGTAAACAAAACAAATCCAAAACTAATATGTATTCTCACAAACTTGGTCAATATATATATAAATATATATATATATATATATATATCATAGAGGTAAAATTTAATGCTTTTTGTAGGGTGTGTTTGGTGTAAAAAAAAATTTCTAATCATGGAGGTTGAGGATGGTAGAATTGGAGCAGAGGATGTCAAGCTTGCTTCGGGAGGCTACGGTGACAATCATGAAGGTTTACGTGATTACACCATGCATATATGGAGGTTTTACAATATTTTTTTGGTTTTTACATATTATCTTTCTCTTTATCTATGTACACTAGTTTTGGAGGTTTGGTAATTTGTTTTACTACGACTAGAAAGTTGTTGTTTTTTTATTTTATTTTATTTTTTATACTACAACTAGAAAGTTATTTTAACTATAAAGTTTAATATAATGTATCATACAGTTAAGATTCTATATAATAAAAGTTAGGCCTTCCCCTATATGTGTATGTTTCTCAAATAAAAAGATACTCAATGTTGTCGAGTTATCCCACATCGGTAAAGTGTAATATTAATAAGGGGTTTATCACTTGCTCCGCGATAATATTGAGAAGGGGTTTATTACTTGCTCCGCGACACTAACTGCCACATACAATTTTGGTGTTGGCGTATGAGCGTATTCTTTTATCTCATCTCCCTTCCCTTATATGTGTGTGCGTGTTTCTCAAATTAAAATATATATATATATATAAAGAAGAGAGGGAGAAAGGAATCATCAAAGAAACAACTCATACCATAATTATAATCGTAATTGAAAAGTAGTGTTATACTAACATCCTTGCCTCTTTTGCATTAAACAATTGTAAAGCAATCGTATGAAACTCGAGCATTTGCCATTTGCCATGACCGACTTGTTAATCAGAAAGAAATGATATTTCTCTTTTATCTATTTACACTATTTTTGGAGGTTTGGTAAACTTGTTTAACTACGATTATAAATTTATTGTTTTTTGGTTTGTTTGAAATACTACTGCTCTGATTGTCTCGGCGATAATATTTTCTATAAAAATAAATTATTTTTAAAAAAAATATTTTTTATTAAATTATCTCATTTTCCTATATTTGATAGCAACTTTAAATAAGTTAAAAATAATCTCTTAATTTCCATTATTTAGCTTGTTGTGAGAATGAGTTGTTTTCCATAAAAATTTAGTGTCCGTTTTGGAATAGTTTATTTAGTTGAAATTGAAAACTTTTTACTGAAAGTATTGTAGATAAAGGTAAAACTTAGTTGAATAATACAGTAAAACTCATAAATAGTACCAAAAAGTGCAGTAGGACTCATGAATAGTAACAAAAATGAGCTGAAATTGCAAATAAGCTTAAACTTTTAGCTTGTCCCAAACGCACACTTATTAGTGGAAAAATAATCTTTAAAAATAAGTCACGCTCTTTCTATTGACCAAAGATAGTTTTTCTTTAACTCATTTTTTCTAATGCTACTAAATATTAAAAAACACAAAAAATTATTTTTACATAAAATTTTCCATTAAAAAATGGAGCGTAAAACTAGAAAGTTTTGTTTACTATAAAGTTTATATCATATATCATACGATAAAAGTTAAGTATTGAAAATGATGGTTGCACCAAATGGTGTTATATATATATATATATATATATATATATATATATATTAGCCACCTCTTATTATAGTTTCAAATGTAAAACAATATACCTTAATCATGGGGACAAAAGATTTAAAAAAAGAAAAAAGGAAGGAGGGAATCATCGTGACATAGAAAGCAACCCATAATTATAGTGAAAACTGAAAGTAGTGTCATCCTCGCATCTTCTTCATTACACAGCTAGAAAGTAATCGTTTAAAACCAAAGGATTTGCCATGACCAACATCTTAACGAAACAGTAATGGTATTTCTTTTTTATCTGTTCATACTAGTTTTGGAAGTTTGGTAAACTTTTTTTACAACGACTATCAAGTTTTTTTTTTTTTTGAAATACTACAACTAGAAAGTTATGTTTACTATAAAGTTTCACATCGTATATCATATAATTTAGATTATATATAATGAAAATTATATAGAATCATTATTCTTTCTTAAAAAAATACCCAGCAGAATAAAGAATTTTCTCTCTCTCATTAGTCTCTCTTTTCTCTTTGTTTCTTCATATCACTGTTTCTCTCTCCACTCATCCTCTTTGTACTCTCTCTCTCTCTCTCTCTCAAATGTCTCTAAACAAAGTTTTGCTAAAGTTGCAAGTTGCACACCAGTGAGTAGTGACTATAAATTCCTCTTTCATCCAAAAAAAAAAATTCCACTCTTTTTTTTTTAGTTGCTAGCTGAATGAAGTGTGCAGTAATAATTTATTATATATAAATATACTATTATTTTTTCTATACAAAATAAAAATTCTACTCTATCCTAATGCATATATGTGTGTGAAACTCTCTAATGAAGACTTGAACCTCAGCCCATACCCCCTCTCCCTATAAGCACTTATACTTGTAGAGTGACCATCGCACTAAGGGTGTGCAGTGGTTAAATATACTATCATTTGATTATTAATTTTTATATATGACTATATTGATCTAACATTACTAATTTCTATAATTAAGATTTTTTTATATAAAAAAATGCCATTAGCCCATAATAATTATGCATATTTTTCCCAAGAAAAAAAAATTCTAGTAATATATAATAAAGGGTATGAGAGTAAATTGATACAAATTAATTTTTTTATTATCTCATTTCTCTTCTCAACCAAACAAATTAATTTTATATCCTTTCATGTTTCCTTTCTCCTAACCAAACACACTTAGCAGAAAATAAAATCTCTTCTATCTCTCACCATTTTCTATCTCACTTTTTTATCACTCCAACTAAACGAAGCCTTAGATTTGGATTGACCTCAAATCTGAGCAAACTAAAGATAACAACATAGGACCTTTCCACAATTAAAGATCACAAAAGTCCAACACAATTGAGGTTCTTTGTAATTGTTATGAGCCTAAATCATCCTAGCATATACCTAACAATCTCTCCTACTAAAATCCATGAGGTTCTCGTAAGGATCGATGTTGTTGGCAATGTCTCCAAGACTAAACGGGATTATCAGGCTGGCAAATTGATTCACTGATTCTAGGGTAGGACGAGAAGCTAGTGACCCATATCATGGTCATTAAGAAATTGAAACAAAGCAAATATTCATAACCATTGTCTAATTTAATAACACAAATTGAAGGATCAAATTAAGTTTTTATTTCCCTATAAAATTATTTTAAAATAGAATACATTTCTACATCCTTCATATGGTAAAGGTAAGTGACTCATGATAAATCATCAATAAAAATAAAATAAATACATAAACGCCAAATATGAAGGGATTTTATTGTACCTCAAATGTATGAATGAACTAGGTGAAGAACTACAACATGACTCTCATCCTGACAGGCACAAAATGGTGCTTGCTCAACAGGCAAGCTTTACACAACAAGAACACAACTTGATGGCATGATGAAACTAGCAAGTTCAAGATCCGAAGAAAGAGACTGATCAAGGCAGCAACGGTGTTGAAATTCTTAAGAGTGCCCGGTGTAGAGAGGGAAAATTCCCGGCCTATCACAAGCTGACACGTCATGCCACCAAGTCCGCCAGGTATGGCTAATTACAAAGTATCATATACTGCTACTAAAAATTTGCTAAATTTCATTAAGACAGGAACAGGAAAAAACATGCAAAATGCTAATCACATGGAGGCGCGTGTAAGCGATGATGCAAGCGAATCCGGCTGTGTAAGCGATGACTCAAGCAATCCGGCTGTGTAAGCGATGACTCAAGCAATCCGGATGTGTAAGCGATGACACAAGCAGACCAATCAAGTTGTGACATGTGTCACCAATCAAACTCCGCCACGTGTCGCTCACCTACCTCCAAACTCCTATAAATAGAAGCCTTCCTAAGGCATTTGGACACACCAAGCTATCTAGAGCACAAGCTGCATCAAAGAAGCATTCAGAAGTATTGAAACTCTGCTGGAATCAAGCCTCAAAGCCTCCAAGAACTTCAAGAACTTCAACCTTCGAATACGACGAACATTCGAAGCAAAATCATCAAAATCACTCTCCTAGATCTTAGAGGTCACTGAAATTAAGCTCGAAAGCCTTCAGAAACCTCGACAAATCACAAATCAACAAAGCTTTACGGATTCAAGCCTCTAAAGCCCCGAAAAGCTTCCACCATAAACCTTTGAAGACGAAGAACGCACGAAGAACACGAAGAACATACGAAGAACACGAAGAACGCGAAGAACAAAGGATTTCTAACAAGCTCACAGCCAGAAATTCATTGTAATTCTATTTCAAAGATCTTCGATCCATCCTTCAGCCAAATTGAAGGATACTTTGTGTTCAAATTAAAACCACATCACAAATCTTTTAAGGAGATCGAATCAGAGGATCAAATCCTTGTAATTACAGAGAATTGTACCACACACTTTCATCAATACAAATTCGTATTTGAGAAACTATTTTTACTCGTTTGACTTATTTCCAACCGAGAAATTTAGTCCTCCACAAATTCTGGCACGCCCGGTGGGACATCTCTGCCTCTCATCTCTTTCTCCTCCAAAAGAAAAGAAATTTGACTTGCTACCAACCTCAATGGCCTCTAGCAAGAACATTCAAGCTTCAACAACAGCTACTTCAATTAGACTTGGTATGGCTACCACCAACAATCGCATTGGTGCAATCAATTGTAGCCAACCAAAAGCTCATGATCAATCAACCAAGGAATCCAAGATTCAAACGATCATCTCCTTAGACCCTCTTACAAGAAACAAGGTCATCAACAAGGACATCTCCACCTTGGAACACCTCAAGTATGGGGGCAAATCCCCTTCTTCCTTCACAAGAAGTTGGTCACACGATTTCTCTCCCATCAAAGGGAACCCAAAAAATGAGATTTCACGTGCTCACTCCAATTCACTTCCTTCTCCGTCATCTTGGGAAGTTGTGTCAGTCATGATGACTAACACCTCTACCATGGAAGAAAAGATGGCTGAAATGGAGCAAAAGGTCGTCCTCCTCACAAAAGCACTTGAAGATAAGGACCTCCAAATTGCAACTCTAATGAATAAACTTGAAATACAAGATCTTGGTGAATCAAGCCATGATCCTAAGTTCCTATTTGGCTTCACAGGGAAAGAAAATCAAGACACTCCTCAACGAGAAAAATCTACTTCGGTTGCTTCGTTATCAGTTCAACAATTACAAGACATGATAACAAATACCATCCGAGCACAATATGGAGGTTCTTCTACAAGTTCTCTCACATATTCAAAACCCTACACAAAGCGCATCGACAACATGAGAATGCCAAATGGGTATCAACCCTCCAAGTTCTTGCAGTTTGATGGCAATGGAAATCCTAAGCAACACGTTGCTCACTTTGTAGAAACTTGTGAGAATGCGGGGACTCAAGGAGACCTCCTTGTAAAGCAGTTTGTCCGTTCACTTAAAGGGAATGCCTTTGATTGGTATACGGACTTAGAACCTGAGTCAATCAACAATTGGGAACAACTTGAAAGAATGTTTCTTGATCGATTCTATAGCACGCGTCGCACGGTAAGCATGATGGAACTTACCAATACTAAGCAGTGGAAAGATGAGCCCGTTGTTGAATATATCAATCGGTGGCGTTCTTTGAGTCTAGATTGTAAAGATAGACTTTCTGAAGCATCTGCTATAGAGATGTGCATCCAAGGCATGCATTGGGGACTTCTTTACATCCTTCAAGGGATTAAGCCTCAAACATTTGAAGAGTTAGCAACTCGTGCGCATGACATGGAGCTGAGCATTGCTAGCCACGGGAATTCAAACCCTCCCACGCCTGACATAAGGAGGAATGATAGGGATGCAAAAGGCAATCTCAAAGACCCAGTGGTTGTTAACACAGCCGTAGTTAAGGTTCCAAGAAGAGGAGCAAAGGCAAATGAAAAACAGCTTGAAGGATGGCAAAAGAACGAAGTGCGTCATCTGACCTTTAAAGAACGTGAGCAAAAAGCATATCCGTTCCCCGATGAAGATGTGCCAAACATCTTAGAACAACTATTGCAATTGAAGCTGATTGAGTTGCCAGAATGCAAACGACCAGAAGACATGGGGAAAATTGATAACCCTAACTACTGCAAATATCATCGCATCATTGGCCACCCAATCCAAAAATGTTTCGTCTTTAAAGAACGAATCATGAAGCTTGCCAAAGAAAACAAGATTGATCTAGACTTCAATGAAGTTGTCGGGTCAAACCATGTGACCTTTGCTTGTGATGTACTTCCAACTCTCAAGCAGGGGGCAAACACCAACAAGAATTACAAATTGGTTGACAATGATGGCATAAGGATCGGCCCTATCAATGGGAAGTTCCTTAAACGCTTCTATGCTTGAAAATCGAGGACTTGCTCCTCGGTAAGAGCTTAAACTGCCCACTGCAGCGCTACAAGGGTACATGATGTCTTCCCATTACCTTTGAAAGCGTACAAAAAAAAAATCAATTGAACTACGTAATGACTTGATCCCTCTCCGGGGTACGTAGGCAGCTTAGTACTTTTCACTAAGTTCAGTCACATGAAAAGAATAAGGTTTGCCAGTCTAGCTTGAAGAGTTGTCCGACGATCGTCAATATGCTTTTAAGGTCCCTTTGGTTGGCAAGGTATTGCTTAAAGACAATCAATAGCTCAATGGGATGATCAAAGATTGTTGTGCTCAAAGATGAAGACTACATAAAGTCTGCATGGCATTCTCCATCTTCTATGGACATTCTCCAACATTTATGAAGCATGTTTTGCATCATCTCTCCTCTATGGGCATATTCTGACATCTGTGAAGTCTTGGCGACATTTTTCTCGCATCTTCAAGATTTTGTTGACACCTCTTTGAATCTTCAAAGTCTTGATGAGAGCATCTTGAAACTTCAAGTTTTTGTTGGCCTTTCCTTGCATCTTCAAGGTCTTGATAGGGACTTCTCACATCTTCAAGGTTTTGTTGACGCCTCTTTGAACCCTCAAAGTCTTGATGGGAGTTTCTTGAAACTTCAAGATTTTGTTGGCATTTCCTTACATCTTTAAAGTCTTGATACGGACTCGTTGCATCTTCAACATCTTGTTGGTATCTTTGAAGTCTTGATGTCTGGCAACGGTGCTAAGCGCCCTCAATATTTGAGCTATATTGCCTTTCGAAATTGTTGTTGTAGCTTTATTATAAATGTCAATATTGGTGCAACTTCAATGCGAGTGCGGTGCGAATGAAGTGTTGACGTAGCTTCAAAGCAAAGATGAATGTTGGCACGGCTTCGGTGCGAATGAAGTGTTGACATGGCTTCATGGTGAAAATGAATGTTGGCACAGCTTTGGCGCAAATTAAGTGTTGACACGGCTTTATGGCAAAAATGAATGTTGACGTGGCTTCAATACAGATGAATTGTTGACATGGCTTCATGGCAAAGATGAATGTTGGCACGGCTTCAATGTGAATGAAGTGTTGACATGGCTTCACGGTAAAGATAGATGTTGACGTGGCTTTTAATGCAAATGAAGTGTTGACATGGCTTCGGTGCGAATGAAGTGTTGACGTGGTTTCATGGCAAAGATAAATGTTGGCACGGCTTCAATGTGAATGAAGTGTTGACATGGCTTCACGGCAAAGATAGATGTTGACGTGGCTTTAGTGCAAATGAAGTGTTGACATGACTTCACAGTAAAGATAGATGTTGACGCGACTTCAATGCGGATGAAGTGTTGACGTAGCTTCATGGCAAAGGTGAATGTTGGCACGGCTTCAACGTGAATGAAGCGTTGACATGGCTTCATGACAAAAATGGATGTTGACGTAGCTTTAATGCGGATGAAGTGTTGACATGGCTTAATGGCGAAGATGAATGTTGGCACGGCTTCGGTGCGAATGAAGTGTTGTCATGGCTTCATGGCAGCAATAAATATCGGTATGACTTCAATGCAAGTAAAATGTCGAGGCAACTTTGTGGCAAGAAAAGAATACTAGTGCGTCTTCATTACAAAGGCAAAAGGTGATGCAACTTCATGGTAAATGCAAGTGCAAATATTGCTTCAGTAGACAAATTAATGGTAATGCTTCATAACAGTTGCAAGTGTCTACGCCACTCAAAGAAAAGGATAAGTGGTGACACGATCTCAATAAAAAAAATGGATGCCACTTCGTTGTAAAAGCAAGTGTTAAAATGGCTTCAGTACGAGGAAAAATCTTGATGTGATTTCATGAGGCTATCTTGCAAAGATTGTTGATGTAACCACGTTGCAAAGATAGTTGATATGGCTGCGTTGCAAATACAAGTGTTGGTACGACTTACTTGCCAATACTAGAGCCAATGCGACTTCAAAGACGAGTACTGACGAAATCCTTAAGGAAACGTAGTTGCAATGACGAATATCACTAAAAGATTATTGATGCAAAAAAAAAAAAAAAAAAAAATGTAACAATATGAAGGCATACATCACTGCAAGAACGTTGCCATCAATAAAGTGCCAAGCCACCAAATGAATGCAAACACTTCTATGAGAACGTCAACGTGAAGATCAAGGAAACTGTGCTGCAAAACAAAACAAGCAACAAGAAAATTTGTTATTTAAAAAAAAAAAAAAAAACTCGAAAGCAAGAGAAGAAGGCTGAAGGTTGAGCATGTGATGAAGGCCATATCATGCCTTTATATAGGAAAATTTAGAGAAAACGGACAAGAAAAGTGTGAAAACAAATGAAGCTTAAATTCAAATTTTGCACACCCTCAAAGTCAAGGAAGATTGCACCAAATGAAAGAGTATTCAGCTATGGAGATAGAGAATGATGGCTCGCGGCCTACCTTGCAAGTCTGAATCCTGGCACCATCCTGTCAGAGCAGCCACCGTCCTGTCAGAACGACCACCGCCAAAATAGACCAACAAAGACCCACGATTTTTCCATTCAAATTCGTGAAAATCCAGACATTGTTTCACAAAACTAAGACCACAGAAATCTTCTACAGCCCTCGGTCTACAAAACCCAGGAAAACGAGCTCCAGATATTGACCCACGCGCTACCACGCGCCACCAAAAAGCTTCGAAGGATCGCGACCTACACCAGTACAGACTTGCAAATCTAGACCTTATTTCACAAAAACAAAGATACTACTCGATCCGGCGGCCATAGATCTACAAAACCCAGAATTTTCAAGCCCAAACGTAAAGCCACGCGCCGCCAGAAGTTCAGGCCATCACAGCGTCAATTTCACGCGCTTCCACGCGCCTCCTTTAGCAGTCACGCGCTCTCACGCGCCGGTCAGGTCATCCACGCGCCCTCACGCGCCTGGTCACGGGCATCACGCGCTCACACGCGCCAGCTATTAAGATCTCACGCGCCACACGCGCTAAATCACGTGCTGCTCACATGCGTCACGCGCGCTCATGCTTTCACGCGCAGCACGCGCGCGCACCAGCCTCATGACGTCATCAATGACGTCACCCGGACCGGTTTGAACCGGACCGACCCGGTTTGACCCGCCTTGAAAAAAAAAAAAAAAAAAAAAAAAAAAAAAACTTTAACCAAGTTGAATCTTTGACTTTGACCAAAAAGTCAAAATTTTCAAAAATGACCTATCCCACTCAATTTTTCGAGTACATTCCAATTTTGAGTTCCGTTTCTTCATTCGAAGCTCGAAAATTGTGCAAACAGTCCAATTATCAAAAAAGTTGATTATTGCACAAATCCAGACCAAAAGTCAAAAATTTCAAAACGGACCTGTCCCACTCAATTTTTCAAGTACATTCCAATTTTGGAATCCGTTTCTTCATCTGAAACTCAAAAATTACATAACGGTCAAATATCTAAAAATGTTGACTTTTGCACAAATCTTGACCAAAAATCAAAATTTTCAAGAATGACCTGTCTTGCCCAATTTTTCTTGTACGTTCCAATTTTGGAGTCTATTTATTCATTTGAGGATCCAAAATTGCTCAAGTTGTGTGATTCCACAGCTGTTGGCTTTGATGCGAACTTTGACAAAGAAAAAATCAAGATGCTTGAACAAAGCTTATCCTACTCAGATTTTCACAAGAATACCGTTTCTAAAATTAGCTGGACTTTGAAACCACCAATCTGAATCACTTCTCCAAGGGTTATCCTCCAGACTTCATCAAGACTCCTCTTTCAAAGAACAAATGAACTCTCACGAGTATGTCTCAAACTTGAAATTGCATTGGGTTACTACTCCAGTCTACCATTTCTGTTCGGTATCTACTGTTTCCATTCGGTGCCTACCAGTCTCCAACCGACCGTTCCCATTCGGTGCCTACCAGTCTCCAACCGACTGTTCCCATTCGGTACCTACCGGTCTAATCCACCATTCTCACCAAAAATTTTGGTCCGTCGGTCTCAACTACTTAACTACCATTCTTCATCTCTCCGCTATAAATAGAAGGGTCGGATTCATCAAAGGCTCATCGAGAAAAAAAAAACACATCGAGTCATGAAATGAAGATTTGCTTCTTTCAAATTTCCAGTCCCTCCTTCTCACAGCCATTTCTCACTATGGCCTTATCATTCTCAATGCCTAGCAACCAAAATGGCTTCATAATCAGTTTGAAATCAACCCTCTCATGGTTCAGTAGAAACCCTTCTCACAACATCATCATTGTTTTAAAGTCCAAACAAATTTTGTTTCCTCACTTAACAACCACATTTGTTCATAAAGTTATTCATAACAAGGTCTGCATTTTGGTTTCATGTTTCCTGGGACTCGGCTGGCCAAGAAATCTAAGTCCAGCAGAAGCACCCGTTCCCAAGATTGGGGCTTTTATAGCTTCTCTTCAACTGTTTGCTCTCCCATCCAAAGCAGCGGTTCGGAGCAAACACCAACTTGGCCGGTTTCTGAAACCAGCATCGCAAGTTAGTTCCATCTTTCATTTTGTTGTGCTTTCCCAACAAGCCGCATCAAGTGAAGGTGATAAAGGGTGTTGGGGTATCCTACAAATTGTCTCCCATCCAACACTTGCGATGACCTTCAAGGTACCAGCTTATCAGAGATCAACCTTTGTTGCTGGTAAATGGTCGCCAAAGCCTTATTCCATGTTTCCATCAACATATGGCCCAAAGGTCTTCGTTGCTGGTACCTCAAAATACACTTTCTGGAATTACTCCAACTTAAAACAAGCTTGAAGAATTTCAGAAGATATACTTCTGAAATTACTTCAACTTAACGTCCGTCAGCATGGTCCAGTTACACAGGCGCATTCAACGACTTGCTGCCGGACCCCATGCAACATACAGTCAGTCCCAGATCCCAAGGTGTACTTCCCAGAAACATCTACACCAAAGGAATCCCAACATACAGGGCCAGCACCATGGTGTCTGTGCCTCACCCATCCACTTTGCTTTGTCTCCATCTTCCGCATCACCACCACCACCAAACCCAAAATCCGTTCTGAAACTACCTCAACTTAACCTGAGTGATGCGATAACACAAGCACATTCAATCACTTTCCCACATGATCTCTTCATGGTCCAAAGAATATCCTTCGGATATAACTTCACCGGAAGATTTTAAAAATGGGAGGCCAGCCCCACAGTTCTGTATGTTGCACCCAGCCAACGTCCTCACTTCTTCTCCATCTTCAACACCTTGTGATCACCGCCAACGATCCAAAAAACTCCTCTGAAATTACTTCAACTTAATCTCTGCCAATATGGTTTAATCTTGCAAGTACGTCCAACTTCTTGCAAATAATTTACAGCTTCACCAACCCCCTTTAAGTATCATAAAACACTCTTTTGAAATTACTTCGACTTAATCTCTGCTGAGAAGGCTTAGTTAGGCAAGCACATTCAAATACTTGCAGACCCCTTCTCGGTCTCATCAAAGCCTTTCATGTGAGTGGGCTTACTCATCTGAAATAAAGCTCCACCAACCACTACATTTGCATCCCGCTAAAAGCTCCACCACCTCCAACCGTGACATTTAAAGAGTCAAGAACCAAATTCATTCTTTTCGAGACTCATTCACTCCCCACACTCAGAAGCTGTGTGCGTGAACAAGTCTCGAGGGGGCATTTGTAGAGAGGGAAAATTCCCGGCCTATCACAAGCTGACACGTCATGCCACCAAGTCCGCCAGGTATGGCTAATTACAAAGTATCATATACTGCTACTAAAAATTTGCTAAATTTCATTAAGACAGGAACAGGAAAAAACATGCAAAATGCTAATCACATGGAGGCGCGTGTAAGCGATGATGCAAGCGAATCCGGCTGTGTAAGCGATGACTCAAGCAATCCGGCTGTGTAAGCGATGACTCAAGCAATCCGGATGTGTAAGCGATGACACAAGCAGACCAATCAAGTTGTGACATGTGTCACCAATCAAACTCCGCCACGTGTCGCTCACCTACCTCCAAACTCCTATAAATAGAAGCCTTCCTAAGGCATTTGGACACACCAAGCTATCTAGAGCACAAGCTGCATCAAAGAAGCATTCAGAAGTATTGAAACTCTGCTGGAATCAAGCCTCAAAGCCTCCAAGAACTTCAAGAACTTCAACCTTCGAATACGACGAACATTCGAAGCAAAATCATCAAAATCACTCTCCTAGATCTTAGAGGTCACTGAAATTAAGCTCGAAAGCCTTCAGAAACCTCGACAAATCACAAATCAACAAAGCTTTACGGATTCAAGCCTCTAAAGCCCCGAAAAGCTTCCACCATAAACCTTTGAAGACGAAGAACGCACGAAGAACACGAAGAACATACGAAGAACACGAAGAACGCGAAGAACAAAGGATTTCTAACAAGCTCACAGCCAGAAATTCATTGTAATTCTATTTCAAAGATCTTCGATCCATCCTTCAGCCAAATTGAAGGATACTTTGTGTTCAAATTAAAACCACATCACAAATCTTTTAAGGAGATCGAATCAGAGGATCAAATCCTTGTAATTACAGAGAATTGTACCACACACTTTCATCAATACAAATTCGTATTTGAGAAACTATTTTACTTCGTTTGATTTATTTCGAACCAAGAAATTTAGTCTTCTACACCCGGATAATCATGTTATGCATATGCAGTCAACCCTGCACCCTCAACCCTTTCCTCCTTTCAGGCTGCTTGGCAAGATAATTATAGTTGAAGAAAGGTGACTTAAGGTATGTAAAATTCCATCAGCATGAGATTGAAGAGCCCATTCCAGACTAGTCTTCACTGGGACATATAATACTACTAAAAATATGGAAGAAAGAACACACACAAAAACAAGGGAATTAAATGGATTATATATGGGGCCAGTGGAAGAAGCCTCCTATCAAACACGTATACCCTCTTAATAGGCCTACTAACAAAAAATAGGAAGAGCAACAGAAAGGAAGCTTCTGCAATCTTAAATAATTGAACTAATAGCTCGGAACAGAGTCAGATTTAATCCTCAAGGAACTTTTAAAACAGAGTTCACAAAGAAACATCATTAACATTGTGCATATGAAAGAGAGGGAATAGTCCAAGTCAAACAGTCTTATCAAATAGGCAGCATTAGCAACAAAAACTTTAGCATCGAAAAATAAGGAGCAAATATATATATATATATATATATATATATATATATATCTGATGGAATAGCTTCAGTATATAACCCTGAATAGAGAAGATGCATCAAGTAGCAGGATCCACAAACCAAAAGAACAAATTCTACATAGAATTCCATTTTATAGATTACAAATTATCTGAGCTGCAATTTATAGTTTGAACTTTGGAGTCGTGCTTGTACAAGGTACTTCGATGACAAATAGAGCCAAATGTAACATTGGTGAATATCAAAACTTTAAAGACTAAAGTGACAACTGAAATTCGAGGACAAAATTGAATCTTTACACATTTTTTTTATTTATTTTAAGGACAAAATTGAATCTTCGCACACAATTCAAGGAGGAAAACAATTTTTCCTAATTTATAATATATAAATAATTATTGATCATAACCCTTCATTTTAAATCTTCAAATCTGAATCTTTTTTTTACAAATATAGAGTTCTATATAGGCACTGTCACTGAAACTAACACAAGTGTTGGGTACCTAATTTTAATGAATCCGCTGCGAGTCTTTCAACCCATTGAAGTGAGAGACAAAGAGTCTTAATTTCCAATTCCAATGGTCCAGTTCAAGCAAACAGGGTTTGATCTGCACTGCAACTGGCTTTTATTTGAGACCTCAATGTCCACTATTGTTTTCAAGTTGCAAGTGAACAAAAGCCAGCACATGGTTTATTTAGAACAAAAAACCAATTAAAGCATCCTTCCAGAACTTTTTTCCCCTGGTAAAAAGACATCAGGTGTGAACATTTGGCACGCATTTTCTATTTTAGTTTTCAATGGTTTCTGCCTGTCATAAAGCTGGCTTGCTACTCACATCAGCTGTCAAAAATCAGAAATGACTCAAGCAGAAGCGAGTGCATAATCAAATGAGCTACAGGATTCCATGGGAGTAATGCCTATCTAATTTATCATAGTGACATCAACAAGTTGAGTGATACAGAAACTTTTTTTCCAAGGCTGCTAACAGGACTTGTACCGGTTGTAATAGGTGCATAATCAAAATTTATCATAGTAACTTTAACAAGCTGAGTGATACAAAAACTTTTTTCACAATTGTTAACATCATCTGTTATATTGGTATATAATAAAAATTTATCATGGTCACTTCAACAAGTTGATTGATACAAAACTTTCACAACTTTTTCATAACTCCAAAATGCATAAAAAAAATGAGTTGAATAGTAGGAACATTCACATCCGTTTAGACAGAATTTAGGCAAATTATAGCATAAGAAAGTAAGACACTATTTTTTCTATTTTTACCTAATCACTCTCAACTACATCCATGAAAGTGATGTTACTCCTATACATCTTGAAAAGTTGAAAAAACCATAAAATAAAATAAATAATAAAATAAAGTTTAAAGAAAAGTATGGGCCTAGTACTAGATTTTGCAGCAAATGCTTTAAAGTAATGAAATTATGTCTGGGTGCTTCAATGCAATTCAAAAATATCAGACAGAATTACACTTTACTGTTCGATCATTCTAAATTCTTATAATGCCCAGGTAATTAGATTATGCGTATGCAGTCAACCCTGCAGCCTCAAAGCTTTCTTTCTTCTTCCAAACTGCTTGGCAAGATAACTATATTGAAGAATGGTAATAAGGTACAGAAAATTACATCAGCATGAATGCGTGGCCTTGGAATCCTCCCTTTTAAACCATTCTTCAATCTGACATCTAATACTAGCAATAGAGAAACAAAAACGAGGAAGAACCACACACAAACACTAAGTAACAAAATGGAGGAAATATGTGTCATTGGAAAATCCTGAAGCCTCTTAACAAACACAGATACCCTCTTAATAGACCTACCAAGAAATCTAGAGGACCTATGGAAAGGAAACTTGTGCAATCCTAAATTATTCAACCAATAGATGGGAACAGGAATTAGATTTCATCCCCAAGGAACTTTAAAACACAGTTAGCAATGAAGCATCATTAACATTGTGCAGCCCAACTCTCCAAGTCAGAAAATGTTATCAAAAGGCAGCACAAGCCTCATGAACCTCATTCTTCATCTTAAAGGTCTAGTCCAAGTTAGACAATGTTATCAATAGGCAGCATGAGCAAAAACTTCAACATGCAAAAATATATAGGACACATAAATATTAGTATATGATGGAAATAGCTTCAGAATATAACACTGCATATGCCGCATCAAGTTCAAGTGCTTAGTTGTTGGATACTTGGATCCACAAACGAAAGAACCGATTTTACATAGAATTCAATTATATAAATTTTAAATGAATTCAATTAAATTTATTTCTCTCATTCAACAGAATCCTATGGGTTTGATTTTGAAACCAAACAAGCGAATGGAAATTTTTTTTTTGAAACAACCCTTTTTTAAATCTAGGAGGAATTAACATTAGAAAATTCCATTATGCCCTCTTTCTAAAGGGTAAAACAAAGCCCAAAATTACATGCTCACATTTAAAATACTACTAAAAGCTTCAATCAGCTGTACAATGGAATAAACAGCAAAACCTTCACTTTTTGCATCAAAAGCATCACTATCATTGTGCATATGAAAGAGGGTATATTTCAAGTTAGACAATGATATCAATAGGCAGCATAAGCTGACGAGCACTGAGTAACAACAACTTCAGCATCAAAATTAAAGAGCAAAAATTCAGTTTTATAGATTTCAAATGAATTACTTTTCAAAAAAAAAAAAAAAGAGAGATTTCAAATGAATTGACCTTCAGAAACAAAAGAGCAGCACAGGAACAATCAAACCTACACGCATCTGAGATGACATTAGGAAGATTGAGCTTATTACAACAAAGGGCATTTCTAATACAAACAGCCAGCTTTGCAATAGCAGCAGCATTGCATGCTGTACTAAGTACTAGCCCAGCAGAATCTACAACTAGGAATTAAGTTTCTAAATATTAATAATCGAAGTTTGGATAGCCCAACCAGTTTGAGTCCCATTTGAATCAAGACAATCAAAACAGGCTTTTGCATCCCCTTCAATTCATTTCACTCATGCAATGGAATCCTATTGACTTTGATTTTGAAACCAAACACGGAAATGAAATTCTATCAACCATCTTTTCCATTATACCCTTTTCCAAAGGGTAAAACCCAAGTCCAAAATCACATCCTGACATCTAAAATACTAGAAAAAAAATAGGACAAGCAAATCCAAGCACTTGCGTCAATTAACTCTACAAAGCAATAAACACCAAAGCCTTCACTACTTCTTCACATCAAAATCACCCTAGCCATCCTTACAAAAATTTCAACAACAACAACAACAACGCATAGTAATCCAATCTCCCCCATCTCATAATCAATATTTACACAATTCAATTTGATTCTTATTAACATCAAATCCGATGTGGTACTAAAATTCCAAACAGCATCCATTCCAGAAACAGTCCATATCCATTTCAAAAACAGAAATCCCAAGTGAGAAATCAACATAAACAAAACATAAAAAGGCTTTTAATTCTAAAAAACATCCAAATAAATTTTATTTTCAATCTATACAAAACCTAAAACTTAAAACAACCCTTCCAAAATCACCACTTTCCAATCACCTCATAAAATCTTCAACGACAACAATAACAACACACATAACAATCCAACATTCCTACCTTTTAAACAATAACAGTTACACAATTTAATTCTTATCAACATCAAATTCAGTATGCTACTAAAAATTTTCCAATGACCACAATTCGTTTAATTCCATGTCAACAACAACAACTCATATCCATTTCAAAAAAAAAAAAACAAAAATCCCATCTGAGAAATCAACATATAAGGGCATTTCAATTCCAAAAACACCCAAAAAAATTTTATTTTTCAATCTACCAGAACATAACCCAAAACTTGCAACATTTTTTTTTTTTTCATCTACCAAGAAGCTTTCTTAATGCCAGCAAGAGCACCCTTGGAAGCGAGTTCACGAAACACGATACGAGACATACGGAAGAACTGGTACACACCGCGAGATCGGCCAGTGAAGATGCACCGGTTCCTGAGGCGAGTGAAGGAGCTGTTTCGAGGCAACTTGGCTAGCTTGTACTGTTGTTGTTCTCTCAACTCCGGTGGAAGCTCTGGGTCTCTGAGGAAAGCCTTGAACAGGTTGCGCTTCAGTTCGAACTGCTTAGCCAGTTGACGGCGCTGGTTGTCGTGGATGTTGCGGTTCTCTCTGCGGACCTCCATTGCTATCAGACGTCTGTGTTTCTCTTCTCACGTTTCAGTAGAAGTAGAGCGAAATGTAAATGGGTTTTTTTGGACTTTGGTTTATTGTTAATGGGCCTTCTTCTTTTTTGTCATTTTTCTTGGGCCCATTTTTGGCCGCTACACGTTCAATAGCAAAAATAAAGAAAAACAAAAGACGATGACGATGAGAACAAAAATTAAAAGATGAGATGAGTGTTGAAGCTGAGAGAGGGAGGAGATAAGACTTAAGAGAGACAAAAGGTTGAGTGAGAGTCAGACCTTTGATAGAAGAGCATGGAAAAATTTGCTGAATAGTACATTTTGAGGAAAAAAAAATCGGTGAATAGTATGTGTTTGAAGTTATTTAGTTATGTAGACTGTTTTTGAAACTCGAGTTTGTCAAATTCGAGTTCCAATTGGTTTAGTCGTCTAACGAGGATTTAAAAAAATGTGGAAATTGAGTTTTGCAAACTCGAGTTCTAGCCCAGTTTAGACCTCCGTACCAAAGAGCTCCAAGCTCAGCCTTTTACCAATGCTAGCAACAAATCGCCACTGCCATGGTGGTGGTGGCTTTCAACTCAAATCCTTTTTCTCTGTCCGTTTTGAACAGACCCATTTTCTCTCCACAGTTGGTCTCTGGGTCATGGCAATGGGTATTTGGGTTGTTGTGCTTTGATGGGTCACGACAATTGACGGGTGTTTGGTTTTTGTGTTATGATGGGTCACGACGGCCAATGGGTATGGGTTTTGCGGTTTGATGGGTCACGAATGCGAGGGAGAGGATGGGTTTGTTGGGATTTTGTTTGGCTTGGTTTGGTGATTGGGTTCGGTGGGTGCTTCAACAGATTTGTTTGGTTCAATGAATTTCCTTTGATGGGTTGGTGGATTCGAATGGTTTTGGGTCTAATGGTGTGTGTTGTGTTTGATCTTTGATTGTTCAACTTGCCTGGGTTTGATTATTTTTGGGTATGAAGTTTATGGTTTTGATTTTTTGGGTTTGAATTTGCTAGGTTTGTTCATCGTGTTCATGGTGTTCATGGTGTAAGATTTTTCATTTACTGGGCTGGAACTCTAGTTTTGGAAACTCGAGTTCTATGTGTTTTTTTTTTTTTTTAATTCCACATAAGACCTATACTAGTTGGACCTCAAGTTTGTTAAACTCGATTTTCCCTAACTCCAGTTCCAAAAATAGTCTACATAACTAAATAACTTCAAACGCATGCTATTCACCAAAAATTTTCTAAAAATATACTATTCAACAAATTTTGCCAAAGAGTATAGTGAGAACTTAAAAAGACATTTTGAATATACAGCTGTGATGAGGTTTGGGACGTGGGAATATTAAGAATTTGGTGATAGATGGACTTAGAGCATTCTCATTGCCAAATGTCAAACATTTGCCATTTGGCACACCAAACACCAAAAAAACTCTCTCATTAGGTATTTCAAATTTTAAAAATTTTGGCATGGATGAACAACACCATCTCAATTTTTTGAGATGGTACTATTCAATATTGTAAAAATTTTATTATTATTTTATTATACTCTCTCTTCTCTCTAACCTTAATTTCTCTCTCTCTTCCTCGTTGCTTTTCTTTATCACAACCTTTCCTCTCTCCTCTCTAACCCAGCTGCCTCTCCTCCCTTCATCACTTACTCTCACTCTGCACTCTCTTCCTCTCTCTAGAATACGCTGCTAATCTCGCCACCCAAACCACCGGCTCTCCTCCACATGCGTTGCCACTCAATCAACCTTATCCTCACCCTCCGTCATCACCAACAACAGTGGGATTGATTGGTTTTATGGGTTTTATTTTTCTAGTTTTCTAGGTTTTATTTTTCTGGTTTTTATTTTGTGGGCTAATTGAGTGGGATTGATTATGATGGTGGTTGGGTTGTGGTAGTCCGGTGGTGGTTGGGTTGTGTTGTTTTAGCCACTCACAATGGTGGGTCTTGGGTAATTTTTCATATTGGGTTCTTGGGTTTTGGGTTGTGATTATTGTTGTACGACGGTGGTGGTTGGAATATTTGCGGCGGTGGTTAGTGTTTTTGTAAATGGATTTGTTTGGTGTATTTGGCTGGATTTGTTTGGTTTTGTTTTGAATTATGTTTTGGATTGCGAACGATGGCCGTGGTTGTTGGTTGGTGACAGTGGGCAATGGCTGTTGCCTGTTGGGTGGCCAAAATTTTGTATTGGAATGAATTTTAAGAAAATATTATTTTAATGTGTTGTGTATATTCTTAGGGCAATTGTTAACAAATCAATTTAGGAAATTTTTAACACCACTTTTATGGAAAATGGAAAAAGCTATCAAAATATTAATTGCCTAGCGAGAACTGAAAATTAAAATCATTATTTTATATGATTTAATTAAATTCATTATTTTATATCTATATTCCACTTTTTTGAATTGATATTTTTTCCCTTTGATGAGATTGAATTGATACTTTTAGGTTTTATATATATATATATATATAAAGAATCCCAAAACACACTTTAAACAATATGCTGAAATATTTCATTCCACTGGACAAATCGAAAACGAGTTCCGAAATGAAATTAATAACACTGCAAAAAACCAATGATATTTCCTAGAATAATTATAGTCCCACATATTTTTACACACACTTTGTCACAGGTGCCTTATGTGACACTATGGTTGATTGTTAGTTACTATTATAGGACTCATATTTTTTCTTCACAGCTCACAATCTATCATGGGAATTGCTAAAGTGTGTGAAAGTGTGGTAAAACATGAGTGGTGAAAGAAACAATTGTGGATCCAAGTAAAAGTTATAAGCAACCGCTCATAGTCTATCATGTTAGTTAGCATTATGGCCACACACACACCAAAAAAAAAAGTTGTGCTTCTATATATAGAGCTTGAACTATAAACCATGAGACCCATAACTCCTACCTCAACTCGTTGATGTGAATATAGCTCAACAGTCTCTAGGTCATTGGTACTAAATTGACTGGCATTGGACACAAACTAATAACAACTACTATAAGTTTATGTATTTTTTAACCATTAAATTTAGATGCGTTAATGGATTGATGATACAATAGAATTGTCTTTTTATTATAAAAGGAGAGTCAAGATTTAGTGTGCTGTTTGAGAATTATTAAAAATAGGTTTTGTTTTTCATCTCAGCTTTTTAGCAAATAATTTAGCTTTTAGTTTTTTTTTTTTAAATAAACTAACTTTTAGTTGTTTTTGTAACACATTTAACATAAAAATTATAAAAAACAATATCTTTTGATAAAATACTTTGCTAATAAGTCACAAAAAATAAGCAATTCCCAAACACATTTTTGGTCCAAATTGTGATTAGTGCAAATCTTTTTCATATGGGAATACCTCTAACATTATTTTTATTGTACACTAATTAACATCATTTTTAATTTTCATAATGATAAGGCAAAGAGTCCAACCTAAAGAGTGTTGATCTCCTTTTTTTTAAATTTGTTTTTATTATATATAGGCAGATACTAGGGAGAGGGGAAAGATGGGGTTGTAACCATAAACATGGGGCAACACAAATCGTTGGGCAATCACTTGAACACCATTCTCCTTCCAAATATGAATTCCACTTAAAATTGAAAACTTTCAAATAAAATATGAAGCAATTAGAAAATAAATTATAAAACATTTCATATGCTCAGTAAGCCCAATGAAGCACATATCTACAAATACATAATACAAATGGACTTGGTTCTATAAAAGAGCCAATACATCATTTTCAGGCCATAAGTCTCACAATTTTCCACAAGCAATGACATTCGTAACTTGAAGATACATTAACAAAGATCGTTTCCAGGGCTTGACAAAATCTCCCCAATTAGGACATGTCTCCTACATTAAACAACTTGCAAACTCAACAAAAACAGATTATCAACAGTCCTTACTAGCCAAATGAACAAATAGGGGTTTCTGAATTAAAGATAATTAACATCAAACTTTAAATAAAGTCCTACCATGGAAATTAAGATATGCAAGCTCTCATGCCTCTTTTCCCACTATTATTAACCATCAACTTGTGCCTCTTTAGTCTTCACAATAATTTCTACAAGAGTCAAGACAAATTTAGTAGCAAGAAACACCAAATAGCCAATGATGATGTAGGAGAATTTAATGCCTTGAGGAAGGAAGGCCTATCAGTCCATTTTATATTAGATTGTTTGCTATCACAAGACTAGTGTTTTATTTATATCTAATTTATGTTTTGTTTTATTTAGCAATTAAATGGTTGGAGATAAAAGATTAACATTCAAGGGTCATTGTGGGCATATAAAGTGGTCTCGAGGATAAGAATGATGATATAGAAAATGAAACCCCCTTTATGGTGCTGGATCCATAGAACTTGCAGCACAAGATGAATTAGAGGATTAGTTAGTGTGTGCAATTAGATTGGTGGACTTTATCCATTGTTTATTAATTTCCATTCATTCAAATCTCTTTGGTAGGTGATGATGCAAAAAATCAACAGTTGAGCTCCTCGTCATAGCGGATGGACGATGCTGTGAATGGGGTCGTCTTTGTAGATGAGAAACCTACAAAATGAACTGAATGGAAGAGTACCACGCCGGTGTGGCATCGGCCAAACCGCCTCCAATGCTTAAGTTACTAAGGGAGAAAAATTCTAGAGAGAAAATGAGTGGAGTGATTTCATATAGTATTTGTGTGTACCTTTAGCTTCTGTTATGTTCTCTTTTATAGTTGTATGCCTCATTAATGGGCAATGATGTGCGGCATTTATGCTCAATGGCTAGTGCATTATAGAATCTTTGTCTGGAGGCCACAGCTCATTCTGTGGCTATTGGTCCGTCAGTTACATTTTGTCATCAATGATCGTAATAAATGCATAACGTCTTCTCTAAGTGAATGACGATCTTTGTATAATGATGGCCATACATTTCAAGTTCATCAGCTACACCCTTGTTCGTTACCTCGTCTTTTAGACGAGGTAAGAACAAATTTGTCTGACGCTTCATATTCCGTGTACTGCACATTTATAACGATTTGATGTTTGGGTGGTTGAGCGCCACGTGTACGGCTAGGATGTGTTCTACGTGCGAACATGTCTCGGTTTTCTCACGTGAGTTTTGGCCACTTGTTTTGCGTTTTTCCCTCCTCTTTCCTTTCTTTGTTTTGTGTTTCTTGGTAAGTCCTTCGTACTTCTTCTTCTTTTATGATTCTTCCATGGTAGATTATTTTGTTGTTAGAGCGGATTGTCCTTCCATAGCCTTCTTTTTTGCTCATTTAAGTAGTTTACTTGAGTTCGTAGAGAGGAAGTGTCATGAATGGATCAATTCTTTGTAGGAAATGACTGTCCGTATACTATTGTTCTTTCTTCCTTGTTTCCTTTAGTTTCCCATTCTGCTGAGGTAGCTAGATTGTTGAGGATGTCTGAGGTAAGGTCAAGTGACTTGGAGACGAGGTTATCCTCGTCTAATGATTGTGTGGTCTTGAAGGCCACTTCTGTTTCTACCCCCTATAATGCTTAGAACATCTAGTGTTCTCTCTTTGAAAAGCAGGAGAAATAGATTAAGGACAGATTTTAGTTCCCTAATTCTGTAAATATTAGGATCCCGAATGACGAAGAAAGAGCCCGTCACTCATATGTTGATGAAGTTTGTTTCTACGAGGCCGATTTTACCAACGGCCTTCGTTTCCCTGTTCATCCCTTTGTTAGGAAACTTTTTTCCTATTTGCATCTTGCTCCGGCGCAGTTGGTGCCTAACTTTCGGCAAATCCTTGTTTCTTGCATGGTGATATGGATATCTACCAATGAGGGTGATGTCATTAAAAGGGACAAATTCCTCCATTTTTATCATCTGGGGAAGTCTAAGGACCTTGGCTATTATGAGTTTAAGCTGTAGGATAGGGCTTCTAGGTTAATCCTTGATTACCCCTTATCTCTTTGAAACTGGAAGCCAAATTTCTTTTTTATCTCTGGAAGTGGTTGGGAGTTCATCCCTGGTGAGGACTTAGACGAAGCCCCCAAGTTTTTTTGTAGTTAGGGAGTTCCCATGTCTAGTACGTCTTCCTTGTCTTTTTAGTTGTTTTTCCATTTTTGTAAGAGTGACAGTGATAAGTGACTTACTTGTACTCTTGTTTTGTAGTTGCCCAGCGTCCTCGTTTGAAGAAGAGGTACCAGCTTCGTGTTGAAAAAGTAAGGGAATATTTGGAGACCATCAAGGAATTCAATGAGCTCATCTCTCCCCAATATTTATTTTTTCATTTCTTGGGTCCAGAACCATCTACTAAGGTTTGGAAAGACTTGGAAGTTTTGAAAAAGAGTAAGTGCTTTTTTTTAACATTTTCTTCGTCCTTCCAGGAATGACGACTAGGTTTAGTTTGTAGAAGTTAGCTGAATTTGAGGAGAAGAAGGCCAAAGGCGGAACTATCAATGGCCTTTTGTCCAAAAAGAAAGCTGGTGACATCGTTAAGAAAGATCCCACGAAAACGCCTCCTCCTGCCAAGCGCCTTACCTCTTCCACTTTGTCATTAAAGATGATTGCCTCTGGTGGGGAGGAGATAAGGAAGAAGAAGAAATCAAGTGGTTAATCTGTCCTTCCTACCTTCTGGGACGATGCTGATGCAACGGCTTTGAAGGCCCACAAGGCACTTTCTATGGACAATCTGACTCCTCTGATGGTGAAGTCGTCCAGCGAGGTGATGTCATCTCACATTCAAAAGCTTGTGCAGGTAAGTGTTGTAGGCCATCTTTGCTTCTTCTTTTCCTTTGCTTTATTTTTGCTAAGAGAGGTTCTTTGCAAGCTTTGGGGGAGTCTTTGTTCGTCTTTGGGAAGTTCTTGGACTTGGAAAAGAAGGTGGCTATGTTTGAGCCTCTGATCAAGTCTTTAACTGCTGAGAATGAGACATTCAAGAATAAGGCTGCCATCCTCGCTGTCGAAGCTAAGTATAACAAGGAGTGTGTGGCAGCCCTGGAGAAAAACCTACAAATGGAGAAAGACTTCTGCAAGATAAAGGACAGTCAAATTGGTGACCTGGAGCTGAAGATACAAAATGTTGGGGCCACGACGGTACAACATTTTAAGGACTCCGATGAGTACTCTAATGAACTATGCAAGTACTATATGGAGGGCTTTGATCTTCTTGTGAAGTGGATGGCAAAGCATCAACCTGGCTTGGACCTTTCTAGTTTGGCTATTGAAGACGTTGAAAAAGAGTTAATGTTTGATCATCCTTCTAAGGCTATAGCAGAGAATGTGATAGAGGAAGCCACAGACATTGCTGAAGGAATGAAGGAGGCCACTGTTGTAACCCCTGACCCAGTCCCTAATGATCAGTAATCTTTTATTTTTTCTATTTTTCTTTTTATTTCCTTGCAATGCAAGAACAATATTTCTCTTTGGGCCCATTGTTTTGGGCAACTAAACAATTCATTTGACGATGATAGATAGGTTTATGGATTTCCTACTTTTAGCTGTAGTGAACAACTCTTTTATGCTTGGACAACCCTTTATGACGATGTTTATTTGTGTTGAGACAACTTTTATATTTAGCAAGCAGCTTTTTACCTTCAATTATGGTGGGATGATTTTTTATTGAGTCATATTTCACTAGCTTAGTGAAGATCTTTGGTTGTGCCTGAACAGCTTTTATTGTGTCATGTTTGAATGACGATGTTAGTTGTGTTTGAACAACTTAGTATTTTTAGCTGTGTTTGAACAGCTCTTTTATTAAGTCATATTTGAACAACTTAGTATTTTAGCTGTGTTTGAATAACTTAGTATTTTTAGTTGTGTTTAAACAACCTAGTATTTTTAGCTGTGTTTAAACAGCTTTTTATTGAGTCATTTGTGAATAACAATGTTGGTTGTATTTGAACAACTTAGTATTCTTACATGTGTTTGAATAGCTTTTTATTGAGTCATTTTTTAATGACGATGTTGGTTCTGTTTGAACAACTTAGTATTTTTAGCTGTATTTGAATAGCTTTTTATTGAGGCATATTTGAATGACGATGTTAGTTGTGTTTGAGCAACTTAGTATTTTTTAGCTGTGTTTGAACAACTTTTTATTGAGTCATGTTTGAATGACAACGTTAGTTGTGTTTGAACAACTTATTATTTTTTAGCTGTGTTTGAACAACTTTTTATTGAGTCATGTTTGAATGGCGTTGTTAGTTATATTTGAACAACTTAGTATTTTTTAACTGTATTTGAACATCTTTTTATTGAGTCATGTTTGAATGACGACGTTAGTTGTGTTTGAACAACTTATTATTTTTTAGCTGTATTTGAACATCTTTTTATTGAGTCATGTTTGAATGACGACGTTAGTCGTGTTTGAACAACTTATTATTTTTAGTTGTGTTTGAACAACTTTTTATAGAGTCATGTTTGAATGACGATGTTAATTGTATTTGAACAACTTAGTGTTTTTAGCTGTGTTTGAACAGCTTTTTATTGAGTCATGTTTGAATGACTATGTTAGTTGCGGTTGAACAACTTAGTATTTTTAGCTATATTTGAACAACTTTTTGTTGAGCCATGTTTGATAACGATTTTGTGCTCTACTCGTGACTTGGGGTCGTGGTATTGGAGCGTTTTTTAGGTTAACCATTTTTTGTTTTGTCTTGAATGACAATTATGTTGGTTGTGTTTATACAACTCTGATTTAGTTAACTTTGGTAGTTGTGTATGAACAACTTCAATGGCTATGATGCCGTTGGTTGTGTGAGAATAGCTTTTAATTTGAAATTTCAATGACGAAGATCCTTGAGACGTCTCCCAAGGATGACTCCTAAGCGCTGCACACATTTTGATAGTGATAGATCATGGATGATCATTGTTAAGTATTGACAAGTCATGGATAATCATTGATAAATACGTTGGATAATGCTTTCATGTATTATTGATCTTATGAATGACGAAAGTAATAGTTGTCATACATACTGATATGAAGATTAAGCAACTTGAAAATGTAAAGCGTTCCTTACTGGTAGTATTTCTTCAAGTGTTCTATTTTCCATGGTTGAGGCAATTCTTGGTCGTCTAGAGACCTCAGGTAGTAGGAGTCTTCTCTGGAATGACGGATTACTTTGTAGGGGCCTTCCCAAGCTAGTCCTAGTTTTCCTTAAGATGGGTCCTTTATTGCCTGTGACACCTTCCTGAGGACGAGGTCTCTTGTGTTGAACCTTCTTACCCTGACCTTTTTGTTGTAGTACCTGGCCATTGCTTCTTTGTGTTTGGTCATTTGCTTTATAGCTTCTTCTCTAACTTCATCAATTAGGTCCAAATTGCTATTAAGCTCCTGTTGATTCTTCTGGTCTTTATATGTTTTGACTCGGAAGCTCATCATTCCTACTTCCACTGGTATGACGGTCTCAGTGCCAAATGTCAGTCTGAATGGTGTTTCCCCTGTTGGAACTCTCGTGGTCGTCTTATATGCCCAAAGGACGTTTTGTAGCTCTTCAGGTCATGCCCCTTTACCCCCTCAAGCTTAGTTTTGATAATCTTGAGCAAGCTTCTATTCGTCGCTTCTATCTGGTCGTTGGCCTGAAAGTGTCTTGGAGAAGAGTAGTGATTCTTGATTCCTAAGTCCTGGCAAAATTTTTGAAACTTAGGGTTGTCGAACTACTTTCCATTGTCTGATATTATGACGTGTGGGACTCCAAACCTGCAGATGATGTTTTTCCATACAAAGCTTGTGACCTTAGCCTCTGTTATCATCATCACTGGCTCTGCTTCCCCATTTTGTGAAATAGTCAATTGTGACAATCAGAAACTTGAGCTGCTTCTTCCTTAAAGTGAAGGGACCCATGATATCAATTCCCCATTGGGCGAAGGGCCATGGTGAGGATATGGGTATCATCATCTCTCTTGGTCTCGTCTGGACATTTGCAAAGTGTTGACACTTATCGCATGCTCTAACGATGTTGTATGCGTCTTTTTGTAGGGTTGGCCAATAATATCTAGCTCTGAATGCCTTTCTTGCTAAGGATCTTGCCCCAGCATGGTTTCCACAGATTCCCTCGTGTATCTCGTGGAGCACATAATATGCTTCTTCAGAACTAGCACATCTTAGATATGGAAGTGAATATCCTCGACTATAGAGCACGTCGTCAATAATGATGAAGCAAGCTGCTCTGATCTATATCTTCTTTGCTTCCATCTTATCTTCAAGGAGCCATGCTTCTTTCAAATAATGGATGATGGGAGTCATTCACTCGTTTTGTTCTTTTATTTTCAAAACTTGCCCACCTTCTGTGCTTGGCTGTCCCCTTATCTCTACACATAGTTCAAAGGTTGCATTGTAGTTGTCTGACAATGCCAATCTTGCTAGGCAATCAGCTTCTGTGTTTTTGGTTCTTGGGATTTGCACAAAGTCTAGGTTGTCAAAGTGTTGTGAGAGTTGTTGGATGATCTTCAAATACTTCTGCATCCTTTCTTCTTTGACTTCGTAATCTCCCTTCACTTGTCCAATTATTAGCTGAGAATTAGCTTGGACGATAAGATTTTACTCTTAGAGCTTTTGCTAGGCTTAATCCTATTAGCAATGCTTCATATTCTGCCTTGTTATTTGTTGTTGGGAACTGTAATCTAACAACATACTTCAATGTTTCTTTTTCTGGAGATATGAGCACTACTCCTACTCCTCCTACTTTCCTCGTTGCGGACCCATCTGTTTGGACCGTCCATGTTTCCATAGGCAGTTCTTCTTCCTTATAGGTGTAAGTGAACTCTACAATGAATTCTGCCAACACTTGGGCTTCGATTGCTGCTCGGGGCCGATATTCAATGTCAAATTGGCCCAACTCAATTGCCCATTGGATGAGTTATGCTGCATCCATCTTGCTCATCATCTTTCTTATGGGCTGATCTGTCATGACGACAATTGGGTGTGCTTGGAAATAAGGACGAAGCTTTCTAGAGGCAACCAACAACTCAAAAGCTATCTTTTCCATCCTTGGGAAACTCACGTCTGCACCATGAAATGCCTAGCTAGTGTAATAGACGGGCTTTTGCACATTCCATTCTTCTCTGATCAGTGCCGAACTTACCACAGTATTGGATACTGCCAAGTAGAGATACAAGTTTTATCCCCGTCACCGAGGGGCTTAGCAAAAGTGACTTCGTCAGCTACTCCTTTAACTTGGCAAGGGCTTCCTCACACTCGTCAATCACCGAAAAGCTTTTTTCAATACCTTGAAGAATGGCATGCACTTGTCCATTGCCTAGAGACAAATCTATTTAGGGCTGCAACCTTTCCCATCAGGCTCTGCACCTCCTTCACTATCTTTGGTGATTTGAGCTTGATTATTGCTTTTACTTTGTCTGGATTTGCCTCTATACCTTGTTGGGACACCATGAATCCTAAGAATTTTCCTGAAGCAATAGCAAAAACACACTTTGTAAGGTTTAATTTCATATTGTACTTACGTAGTATGCTGAATGTTTCTTTAAGATTGTCCAAGTGGTTGGCTTTGTCCTTCCTTTTTACCATATCGTCTATGTACACCTCCACATTCCTCCCAATCTGATGAGAGAACATGCAATTCACCAATCTTTAGTAGGTGGCTCCTACGTTCTTCAGTCCAAAAGGCATAACTTTGTAGCTGTACAACCCTTGGCTGGTAACAAATGAGGTATTCTCCTGATCGTCTTCGTCCATGAGAATCTGGTCGTATCTAGAAAATGCGTCCATGAAACTTAAGAGCTTATGTCCAGCAATCGAGTCTACCAATTGATTAATCCTTGGCAAAGGGAAGCTATCCTTTAGGCAAGCCTTATTCAAGTTTGCGAAGTCGACGCACATCCTCCACTTACCATTGCTCTTCTTTACCATAACCACGCTTGCAAGCCAATCTAGATAGAAGACTTCCTTGATGAAATTAGCTTCTAGTAGTTTCTCTACTTCTTCAGTTATAGCTTTGTTGCATTCTACTGCAAACACTATCAGCTTCTGCTGCACAGGTTTGTATTTCAAGTTGATGTTAAGACGATGTTGTATGATCTTCCTATCAATTCCAGGCATATCTTTGTATTTCCAAGCGAAACCATCTTGGTTTGGCCTTAAGAAGGAGATCATTTTCTCTTTCTCAGGAGCTAGAAGTGCCATTCCGATCTTAAATATCTTCGTCGGGTCTCTTGGGATGATCTCCACTTCTTGTGGTGTTTCTAACAGTTCAGGAATCGGCTCTGGTTCGTTGATCACCCATGTGCAATTCTCTCCAGATGCTAAGTCAACTTGATGGCACTTTCTCGCTAAAACTTAGTCTCCTTTGATTTCTCCTACCCCATGGACTGTTGGAAACTTCACTTTCAAGTAATATGTTGGTGTTGCTGCTCTCAGTCTATTGAGTGCAGGTCTTCCCAAGATGATGTTGTATGTTGAAGGATAATCAACTATAAGAAAAACCAATTTCCTTCGTGACCTGTGCCGGATAAGTTCCTGCAATCACAATTAGGGTAATAATGCCTTTAAGGACGATCCTATCCCCCGTGAAGCTTACTAGAGGCGAGGTGAAAGGCTTGATCTTCTTGTTAGCCAGCTTCATTTACTGAAATGCAGGCAAATAGATGATTTCTGTTGAGCTTCTGTTGTCAATGAGCTCCCGGTGGATGTTGAACTCTTCTACTCTGAGCATGATTACAAGTGGATTGTCATGGGGTTGCCTGATGCCACGACCATCTCTCTCTAAGAAGATAATATCAGGTTCGTCATTCCTTAGCATCTTCATTAGAGGGAGCCGTAAATGGACGTTGTTTATCTCCCTTCCCTGTGCCTTTTTCAAGAATTTCAACGTTCCGCCTGTTGTTATTCCTCCCAAGATCGTCTTTATTTCTCTTGCAGGGAGTTTAGTGTCCCCTATCTCCGGAGTTCTATCCTTATCGTCCTTTCGTTGGTACCTGTATGGCTCCATCTTTTGGATGTATTTCTACAACTTCCCTTGCTAGATTAAAGTTTCCACCTGGTCTTTCAAGTGCCTACACTTACCAGTACAATGCCCGTGGTCCTGGTGGAATCTACAGTACTTGCTCTTATCTCTTCTTTCTATTGGAGTGCTAATTGGCTTCAGCCATTGCAGGGAAGGATCATCTTTTATTTGCATAAGGACCTACTCAATTGGTATTATTAGAGGAATGAAGTTGGTGAACTTAGGTTTCCTATCTGGAAGCTCCTTCTTTTTCCCTATGGTCTGTCCACTACTTCGTGTCTCATTCTTCTTATCCTGATTGCTGTTTATTCCTTCGTCTCTCCTCCTTTTCCCCTTCATCTCCTTTGCGAGCACTGCATCCTTTGCATTCATGTATTTCTGAGCTTTACGGAGCAACTCTGCTACTATTTTTGGTGGACTTTTAGTAATTGAAAAGAAGAAATTTCCTGGTAGCAATCCAACTTGGAAGGTTATTAGGATGACTTGATCTTTAGCTTCATCTACCTACAGCAGCTCCTTATTGAACCAAGTGACGCACAGCCTTAATGACTCTCCTTCTGCTTGCTGAATGTTGAGGAGATGGCCAATTGGTTTTTTATGCCTTTGCCCCCCAATGAAATGAAAAACAAAACCCTTGCTGAGTTTTTCAAAGTTTACAATGGTTCCTAGGGGTATCTTGTTGAACCATACTCTAGCTATTCCCTTCAGTGTTGTTGGGAATGCCCTACACATCACTTCGTCTGGGGTCATCTATAATAACATCAGCGTCTTGAATGATTTAATGTGTTCCAAGAGATCTTTGGAATCGTCATATGACTCCAACTGTGGGAGACGAAATTTTGGTCGGAGGGGACAGTTCAGTACTTCAGTAGTAAAGGATGAGTCCGTCCTTCGAATCATTCCATCTAGATTCTCTCCGCCCTTGTACTTCATAGCACTTTTTAGTTCGTCCACCTCCTTCCTCATGTTGCGGAGCTTATTCTCTACCCTAGTAAAATCTTCTCCTAAAGTTCTGTCTCGCCTATTGGCTTAAGAATTTGATTCTTTTTCATTTTGGTTTTCACCTATTCGCTGATGTCCTACATTTTGAGACTCCATTGTCTTTCATAGCTCTTCGTTCTAGTGAGTCAGCTCTTCCACATTTGCCAAGAGGGCTTGGATTTGTTGTTGTTGCACAGCATTTGGCTGAGGTCCAATTTTTGCTTCCATCTCGCACTTTGAGGAACTCTTTTGTCATGGGGACAGATGGCTTGAATGATTAGCATTCCCCACAGATGGCACCAAACTGATGATGCAAAAAATCAATAGTTGAGCTTCTCGTCATAGCGGATGGACGATGCTATGAATGAGGTCGTCTTTATAGATGAGAAAGCTACAAAATGAACTGAGAGGAAGAGTAACACACCGATGTGGCGTCAGCCAAACCGCCTCCGATGCTTAAGTTAGTAAGAGAGAAAATGAGTAGAGAGTGATTTCTAGAGTATTTGTGTGTACCTTTAGCTTCTATTATCTTCTCTTTTATAGTTGTATGCCTCATTAATGGGCAATGATGTGCTACATTTATGCTCAATGGCTAGTGCGTTACAGAATCTTTGTTTGGAGGCCACAACTCATTCTGTGACTGTTGGTCAATCAGTTACGTCTTGTCATCAATGATTGTAATAAATGCGTAACGTCTTCTTTGGGTGAATGACGATCTTTGTATAATGACGACCATAAATTTCTAGTTCATCAGTAGGGATCCTTGTTTTTTTTCCCCCTTAGAAAAAGAGCAGATACTATGAATAAAGTTTGAACAATAAAATATCAAATTCTAGGCTCAAGAGCTCAAGCAATATTTAGACATGTTATCTCACATAATAGACTAGAAAAGACTACCTAGAATTAATGACCCAAATAAGGCTACTATTATACTATAATACTTGTATTTAGCAACCCTAGAATCCTATCCTTCATGTTCATATAACAGATTAATCATAACCATCTAATTTCAATAAAAGTCACATGCTAGTTGATGAGTCAGAAATTTATGGTCGTCACTAAGTAGAGATCGTCATTGACCCAGAGAAGACGTTATGCATTTATTACGCTCATTGATAACCAAACATAATGGAAGGAGCAAAGTCACAAAATGAGCTATGAACTTCAGACAAAAATTTCCTAATGCACTTGCCGTTGAGCATAAATACATCATTGCCCATTAATGAGGCACAAAAAGATTTCCTAATGCACTTGCCGTTGAGCATAAATACATCATTGCCCATTAATAAGGCACAAAACTATAAAAGTGAAGGTAACAGAAGTTAAAGGTACACACAAATACTCTACAAAATCACTCCTTACTTATTTTCTCTCTAGAATTTGTCTCTTTTACTGACTTAAGCATCAAAGGCGGTTTGGCTGAAGCCACATTGTCATGTTACTCTTCCACCTAGTTCGTTTTGTAGGTTTCTCATCTATAGAGATGACCCCATTCACAGCATTATCCATCCACTACAACGAAGAGCTCAACTATTGATTTTTTGCATCATTAGTTTGGCGTTGTCTATAGGGACGCTAATCATTCAAGCCATCTTTCCCAGTGACAAAATAGTTCCTCGAAGTATAAGATGGAACCAGAGGCCACACCTCATCCAAATGATGTGCAACAACAAAAAATCCAAGCCCTTTTAGCCAATGTGGAAGAACTAACTCTCTAGAATGAAGAAATGCAAAAGATAATGGAATCTTGAAACGCCGAACGTCGGCAAACAGGTGAAATCCAAAATGAAGAAGAGTCAAACTCTCAAGCCAACAAGTGAGACGAGACCTCAGGAGAAGACTCCACTAGGGTGGAGATTGAACTCCACAATATGAGAAAGGAGATGGACAAAATAAAGAGTGCTATGAAGGACAAAGGCAATGAAAATTTGGATGGGATGATTTGAAGGACGGATTTACCATTCACTAATGAAAAATTGAACCGTCCTCTCCCACCAAAATTCAGTCTTCCACAGTTGGAGTCATATGACGGTTCCAAGGATCCCTTGGATCACATTAAATTGTTCAAAATGCAGATGCTATTGTAGATTACCCTAGACAAGGTAATGTGTAGGGCCTTCCTAACAACACTGAAGGGAGCAGCCAGAGTATGGTTCAGCAAGATACCCCCAAGAACTATTGTAGATTTTGAACAACTCAGCAAGGGTTTTGTTTATCATTTCATTGGGGGGCAAAGACACAAAAAGCTTACTGGCCATCTTCTTAACATCTAGCAAGTAGAAAGAGAATCACTAGGATAGTATGTCACTCGGTTCAATAAAGAGTTGCTGCAGGTAGATGAAGCTAAAGATTAAGTCATCTTAACAACCTTCCAAGTGGGGTTGCTGCCAGGAGATTTCTTCTTCTCAATCACTAAAAGTCCACCAAAAACAATTTCAGAGTTGCTTTGTAAAGCTCAGAGGTACATGAATGCAGAAGATGTGGTGCTCATAAAAGAAATGAAAGGAAAAAGGAAGAGAGACGAAGGAACAAGTGGCAATTGTGACAAGAAGAAAGAGCCACGAAATGTTAGGCAGGCTATAAGGAAAAAGAAGGAATTTCCAGATAGGAAACCTAGGTTCACTAACTTAACTCCTTTAATAATTCCAATTAAGCAGGTCCTTATGCAGATAAGAAACGATCCCTCCCCATAATGTCTGAAACCAATTAGCACTCTAGTAGAAAGGAGAGACAAGAACAAATACTGTAGGTTCCACCAAGATCACAGGCATCGCACCAATGAGTGTAGACATTTGAGAGACTAGGTGGAAACTTTAATTCGATAAGGGAAGTCATAGAAATATGTCAAAAAGACGGAGCCCCACAGATAACAACGGAAGGACGACCATGACAGAACTCCGAAAGTAAGGGATAGCAAACCTCCTACAGGAGAAATAAAGACGATCTCTGGAGGACTAATGGCAGGTGGAACGCTGAAGTCTGTGAAAAAAGCACAGGGGAGAGAAATAAACAGCATCCATTCACGGCTCCTTCTAATGAAGATGCCAAAGAATGACGAGCTTGATATTGTCTTCTCAGAGAGAGACAGTCGCGGTATCAGGCAACCCCATGACGATCCGCTGGTAATCAAGCTTAGAGTAAAAGAATTCAACATCCACCAAGTGCTCATTGATAACGAAAGCTTAGCAAATGTCATCTACTTGCCCGTAATTTAGCAGATGAAGCTGGATAAGAAAAGGATCAGGCCTTTCACCTCGCCTTTGGTAAGCTTCACAGGGGATAGAATCGTCCCTAGATGAAGCGTTACTCTATTTATGATAGCTAGAACTTACCCAGCACGAGTCACCAAGGAAATTAATTTCCTCATAGTTGATTGCCCTTCAACATACAACATCATCTTAGGAAGACCTACACTCAACAGGCTAAGAGCAGTGACGTCAACATATCACTTGAAGGTGAAATTTTCAACAATCCATGGAATAGGAGAAATTAGAGGAGATTAAGTTATGATAAGAGAGTTCTATCAAGCTACCCTAGCATCAAAAGAGAACCATACATGGGTGATCAATGAACCAAAATCCATTCCCAAACCGTCGGAAACACCACAAGAAGTTGAGATCGTCCCAAGAGATTCGACAAAGGTATTGAAAATCAGAACATCACTCCCAACTTTAGAGAAAGAGAAAATGATCTCCTCTTTAAGAGTAAACCAAGATGTTTTTGCCTAGAAACACGAGGATATGCTTGAGATTGATAGGAAGATCATACAACATCATCTCAATGTTAACCCAAAATGCAAACCTGTACAATAGAAGCAAGGAATATTTGCACCAAAGGCCAATAAAGTCATAACTAAAGAAGTAGAGAAGCTTTTAGAAGCCGACTTCATCAAGGAGGTCTTCTATTAAGATTGGCTAGCAAACGTTGTCATGGTAAAGAAGAGTAATGGCAAGTGGAGAATGTGCATCAATTTCACAGACTTGAACAAAGCCTTTCCAAAAGATAGCTTCCCCTTGCTGAGAATTGATCAGCTGGTAGACTCAACTGCCAGACACAAGCTCTTAAGTTTCGTGGACGCATTTTCTGGATATAACCAGATTCTTATGGACAAAGACAATCAAGATAAGACCTCGTTTGTTACCAGCCAAAGGTTGTATTGCTACAAAGTTATGCCATTTGGATTGCAGAATGCAGGAGCCACCTATCAAAGATTGGTGAACCGTATGTTCTCTCACCAGATTGGAAGGAATGTGGAGATGTACGTGGATGATATGCTGGTGAAAAGCAAGGATGAAGCCAACCACTTGGACGACCTAAAAAAGACCTTTAGCACACTACATAAGTGCAATATGAAATTAAACCCTACAAAGAGTGTTTTTGCTATTACTTTAGGAAAATTCTTGGGATTCATGGTGTCCCAACGAGGTATAAAGGCAAAATAATTGAGGTCAAATCACCAAAGATAGTGAAGGAAATTCAGAGCTTGACAGGAAAGATGGCAACCCTAAATAAATTTTTCTCTAGGGCAACAGACAAGTGCATGCCATTCTTCAAGGTATTGAAAAAAGTTTTTCAGTAGATCGATGAATGCGAGGAAGCGCTTGCCAAGTTAAAAGAGAACTTGACGAAGCCACCTCTGCTAAGCCCCTCGGTAATGGGAGAGAAGCTGTACCTCTACTTAGCAGTATCCAACATTGTAATAAGTTCGACACTGATCAAAGAAGAAGGGAACATTCAAAAGCCAGTTTACTATACCAGCCAGGCATTCCAAGGAGCAGAGGCAAGTTATCCAAGGATGGAAAAGATAGCTTTCACACTATTGGTCGCTTCCAGAAGACTCCGTCCTTATTTCCAAGCACGCCCTATCGTCGTCATGATAAACCAACCCATAAGAAAGACAATGAACAAGATAGATGTAGCAGGATGACTCATCCAATAGGGGATTAAATTAGGCCAATTTGACATCGAATATCAGCCTTGAGCAGCAATCAAAGTCCAAGTGCTGGCAGATTTTATTATAGAGTTCACTTACCCTTATAAGAAAGAAGACCCTCCTATGGAAACATGGATGGTTCAAACAAATTAGTCTGCCATGAAGAAGGTAGGAGGAGTAAGAGTAGTGCTCATATCTCTAGAAAAAGAAACATTGAAGTATGCAGTCAAATTGTAGTTCCTAGCAATAAATAACAAGGCAGAATACGAAGCATTGCTAACAAGGCTGAGTATAGCAAAGGCTCTAGGAGCAAGAAACCTTATCGTCCAAGTTAATCTTAGCTAATAATTGGACAAGTGAAGGGAGATTATGAAGCCAAAGAAGAAAGGATGCAGAAGTATTTGAAAATCGTCCAACGATTCTCACAACACTTTGATAGTTTAGACTTTGTGCAAATCCCAAGAGCCAAAAATTAAGAAGCTGACTTTCTATCAAGATTGGCCTTGTCAGACGATTACAATGTGACCTTCGAACTATGTGTAGAGGCAAGGGGGCAGCCAAGCACAAAAGGTGAACAAGTTCTGAAGATAAAAGAATAAGACAAGTGGATGACTCCCATCATCCGTTACTTGAAAGAAGGATGGCTCCCAGAAGATAAGATGGAAGTAAGGAAGATACAAATCAGAGTAGCTTGCTTCATCATTATCGATGACGTGCTATACAAACAATAATACTCACTCCCATATCTAAGATGCGCCAACTCAGACTATGTGCTCCGCGAGATACGTGAGGGAATCTATGGAAGTCACACTGAGGCAAAATCCTTAGTGGGAAAGGCACTTAAAGCAGGATATTACAGGGCAACCCTATAGAAAGACACATACGACATTCTCAGAGCATGTGACAAGTGTCAACGCTTCACAAATGTCCAGACGAGACAAGGAGAGATGATGAAACTCATATCCTTACCATGGCCCTTCGCCCAATGGGGAATCGATATTATGGGTCCATTCCCTCTAAGGAAAAAGCAACTCAGATTTTTGATCGTTGCAATCAATTACTTCACAAAATGGGTAGAAGCAGAACTAGTGACAACGATAATAGAGGCTAAAGTCACAAGATTTGTGTGGAAAAACATCATCTGCAGGTTTGGAGTCCCACATGTCATAATATCAGACAATGGAGAGTAGTTTGACAACTCCAAGTTTCAAAAATTTTGCAAAGACTTAGGAGTCAAGAATCACTACTCTTTTCCAAGACACCCTCAGGCCAATGGACAAACGGAAGCTTGCTCAAAATTATCAAAACTAGGCTTGAGGGGGCAAAAAGGGCATGGCCTTAAGAACTACAAATTGTCCTTTGGGCATATAGGACGACCACAAGAGTTCCAACAGGAGAGACACCATTCAAACTGATATTTGGTACTAAGGCCGTCATACCAGTGAAAGTAGGATTGACGAGCTTCCAAGTCAAAACAATGAAGACTAGAAGAATCAGCAGGAGCTTAACAGTAATCTGGACCTAGTTGATGAAGTTAGAGAAGAAGTTATGAAGCAAATGGCCAAACACAAGGAAGCAATGGCCAGACACTATAATAGAAAGGTTAAGGTAAGGTAAGAAGGTTTAACACAGGAGACTTCGTCCTTAGAAAGATATCACAGGCAACAAAGGACCCATCCCAAGGAAAATTGGGACTAGCTTGGGAAGGCCCCTACGAAGTAATCTGCCATTCCAAAGAAGGCTCCTACTACCCGAAGTCTTTAAACGGCTAGCAACTACCTCGACCATGGAACATAAAACACTTGAAGAAATACTATCAATAAGGAATGATTTATATTTTAAGTTGCCTAATTTTCATATCAGTATGTATGACAGTCATTACTTTTGTCATTCATAAGATCAATAATACATGATAGCATTATCCATGCGTACTTATCAATGATTATCCATGGGTCATTTGTCAATGAGAATATATACAACACTTAGGATTCAAAATCAAAGTTGTTTAAGCACAACTAATATAATTGTCATTCAAGACAAAACAAAAAATAGTTAACCTAAAAAACTTTCCAATAACACGACTCTAAGTCACGAGTACAGCACAACATCGTCATTTAAACATGACTCAATGAAAAGTGTTAAGGACATATTTTATGTAATTGGCTAATCCTTTGACAAAATGCACTTTACATGTATTTGGGTAGATTTAGGATGTGTTTAATACTTCAAAGAACATGTTGTTCAAGTCTAGTATTAAAGTCGTGAATACTGGACCAAGAAACAAGTGAAGAAATGCTGTTCATTAAAGCTGGACAGATAACTCGATAGCTGCTCGACAGATAGCTATCTATCGAGGTTTAATGAGGCTCGACAGATACTATCTATCGAGGTTATGGAAATCAGAATTTTCAGATTTGATTTTCGGCTCATGCTTATGTATTTGTATAGGGTTTCTTTTCTCACAACCCTAAACATATATAAGGCTTATTTTAGAGGCCGTCACATAAGAGAATACAAGGAGAATACATGAAAAAGTGATCAAAACCTTATTCTCTCAAGAAAGAAACTACTGCATCTTTGTGTCTTAGGGTTTTGTAACCAAGTGCTTCTTGATCTTCATTGTTGATGAAATGAAGAACTTTGTAGCCAACATTCTTCTTTCTTAAGTTGGTGAGTGAGTTACATATTGGGATTCATGCAAAGGAGTTAGTCACATACTAGGATCCGTGCATCAAAGGGTGGCGTTCATATATTGAAGAGTTCAGAGGTTCTAAAGCAGTAATAGGTTTCTGCTTTGAGTTCATTTACGGGGATTGTAGAGTCTAGGGACAAAGGTTTTGTATTAGATCTGAAACTTCTCTTTACCATAGTGAATTGCTTTCGAGAAGGCCAGATTTTTTACTGTGAAACTAGTTGGTTTCATTAGTTTTCGTGAGTCATCATATCTTGTCTTATTTATTTTTCCACTGCATTATTTGTAACATGATATTGATGTCTGTTTGTCTTAACAAATTTTATTCATAATAAACCTATTTAACAACTTGGGTTTAAAACTTGTAATTCTATCAACCGGCGTCTAAATTTCCCAACAAGTGGTATCAGAGTAGGTACATTCTGATTGGATTAATTTCCTGAGTGTAATCCTTGACCCCTGTTGTCATGGAAGCTCTTGATTGTTTTGATCTACATGATCTTGTGTTGAATGATGATGATGATTTTCAAGATGCCTATTGCAAACTTTATAATATTTGTATGAAATCTCTTGAGTGTTCTACAAAATTAAAAGCTAATTTTAAAAAGGTCAAACTTGAAAAAGATGATTTGATTGCAAAATTGGATGAAGCAAATAATTTAAATGAGGATTTTAAAAATCAAATTTCAACTCAGGTGGACAAAATTAAGAGTTTAGAAGAGCAACTAGTTGAATTTAAAATTAAAGTTAAAAATTTAACTAGTGCCAAACTTGTTATTAAGCCTGACTCAAAAGAAAAAGATTTTTATATTTCTCAATTTAAAAGGAATAATCAAGAGTTAAAGGCTAATATTGCTAGGATAGACAAAGGTAAACAATCTGATGTTAACGCTAAAGTTTCTAAACCTATGTCTAAAACTCCTCCTAGGATGAAAGAAAAATATGTTTTTGTCCCCACTTGTCATGATTGTCATATTGTTGGTCATATTAGGCCAAATTGCCCTAAGTTGAGATTTCTATCAACCTCTAAGGTTAAACCTCCTTCTAGGGTGCCGAGTAGTTCTAAAACTGCTCATATTTGTCATCATTGTGGTGTTTTCGGTCACACTCGTCCTAATTATTTCAAATTGTTTCCTCATAAGCGAGTGTCCAATTGGTCTCATCCTTTGTCTAAAAGTTCTGTACCTATTCTTGGTGAGTTATTAAAAGCTTTGAGCTTTTTAACTCAATTTCAGGAGAATCTTGATTATTCTATGTCCTTTAGTAAACATAGTAGGACACGTGCGTTTTCACCTTCATGGTTAAAGACTCGTACCATGTGGGTGAGAAAGGAACCTAAGACTTAATTGTCTTTTCTGTTTGTCTTCCGCTTTAATTCTTTCTATCTAAAGTAGGACTCTCTTTGCTTGATTTCTTATCTGCTTTTGGAATCATGCTTTCATGCATCTACACTTTTCTATCATGCCTTCATGCATTTGCATCTTTCTTTCATGCTTTCATGCTATTTATCTATTTTTGTTTGGTTGATTAGTTTTTATTTTGTTTTGTTTTCAAAATAAAAAATTGAAAAAAAATAAAAAAATACAAAAACAGTGTGTGTATGTGTACATTGGTTCTTGTGAACCTTAAAATGGCCATTGAAACAGAGTTCTCTAAACTTTATATCATTTGTAGTTTAGATGAACATCCTTATGCACAACTAAGCAAGTGAGTTTTGTGGCTCTTTGTTTGTGATGAATAAGATTAAGTAATCTCTTATAATTAGCACTCATATCACTTTTTTTGAAGAGAATGACCAGAAAATCCTAAGAGAAAGGCATAAATAACCATCTTACCACTATTACCCGCCAATCATGACATGACATCTGCATGTTTCGGCATAGCAAAAATGCAATGTCAATGACATCCGTATGCTTCAATATAGCAAAAGTGCAATGTCAAAAAGTTTAACATAATTAGGTATTTCTTCTCTCTTTTGTATACCCATGCATGATTTACTTAATAAAAAATATACAAAGAAAATAAAATAAATAAAATAAAATGCTTTAAAACATGATTGCAAGCGTGTTTTCTAGAAGATGTGAGAGTTATAGGATGTACCTTGAAGGTGATAGTCTCCATCAAACAGTTATGATTGTATGTGAGTTAAAGTAATTTTCTCATATCTTAAATCGTCATAACATAGAAACCCTTATGCAATCTTGCGATGTTTTCACACATAACACGTAAAATTCTTTGCTATTTTTAATACATGTGCAGGTATAATGTGATTTGGCAATCGCAAGGTTTACATGTGTTAATATATGCTCACTAAAATTGTCTTGATTTCTTTTTGAAATATAAAATTGGTTAGATTTATTTAGTGTGTTTTTTTTGGATCAATGTGCTTAAAATTATTGTTGAGAGATGATTTTGAGAGGTTAAAATGTTTTTTGGATCCTTGATTGAGTTGCTTGTTTGATTGTATTCATGTTTGTATTTTTCTCTTCTTTAAAAAATTGTTTTTAAGCAATCTCGATAGCTCCTCAACACCTCTCAACAGCTAGGCTATCTATCAAGCTCTTAAGTTGTTTCTTATCGCAACCTTGACACCTCTCGACAGCTAGATCGATCGATCAAGAATGTTTCTGTCTACTCGATAGATCCTCGACACCTTCTTGATCCATCGAGGTTTTCTCGATAGCTTCTCGACACCTCTCGATCAATCGAGATTCTCTTGCGTGCATTGTTTTTCATATGTTTTGCATATTTCTTTGATCTTGTCATCCATAGCATCTTGTCATCCATGGCATCTTTTTTCATTACATTCATGCATTTTTGGATTCCTTGTGCCCCCTTGATCATTTTTTATCATTTTTATGTTTCTCGGTTAAGGCGTTATAGATTCTTGTACCCTTTGTCAATCATGACAAAAAGGAAAAGAAATTTGAGAAATTGTGGTTTCTTTTTAAAACTCCACAAGTTAGGGGGAGAAATACATGCCCTTGTAAGGGGGAGATATGTTTCATCTTATTAGGAGGAGTGTTTACCTCCTTGTTGTTGTAGGAGCTACTTTTGGCTTCTTCTTCTTGTATACAAGCTTTGTGACCATGTTTACATACATTGTGCTTATCTTTGATATATATGAGATGATGTATGTTTTCTTCACCTACCTCTACATGTGTTGTTCCTTTTCTATCTTTATACACAAGTTTCTTCTTTATTTTGTATGCAATCTATTATTTCTGTTTCACACAAAGATGCCTTGATGAGTTTTGTTTAAGTGTTTCAGAAATACAGGTTGTTAAAGTCTTCCATGCCATGAACTTTCTTCTTACAAAATTTTTCAAGAGTTTGTGTTATAGTAGATTTTATTGTATTCAACAAATGAGTATGAGTTGAGTGATTTATGACTTCTGTTATATGTTCATTTGTTTGTTGTGATTTTGTCATGGATTGCCAAAGGGAGAGATTGTTAAGGACATATTTTATGTAATTAGCTAATCTTTTGACAAAACGCACTTTACTTGTATTTGGGTAGATCTAAGATCTATTTAATACTTCAAAGAACATGTTGTTCAAGTCTAGTATTAAAGCCATGAAGACTAGACTAAGAAACAAGTGAAGAAAAGCTATTCACTAAAGCTGGACAGATAGCTCGATAGCTGGTCGACAGATAGCTCCACAGCTGCTTAACAAATAGCTATTTATCGAGGTTTAATGAGGCTCGACAGATACTATCTATCGAGGTATCTATCGAGGTTATGAAAATCAGATCTGATTTTCAGATCTGATTTTTGGCCCATGCTTATGTATTTGTGTAGGGTTTCTTTTCTCACAACCCTAGACATATATAAGGCTTATTTTAGAGGCCGTCACATAAGAGAATACAAGGAGAATACATGAAAAAGTGACCGAAGCCTTATTCTCTCAAAAAAGAAGCTACTGCATCTTTGCGCCTTAGGGTTTTGTAACCAAGTGATTCTTGATCTTTATTGTTGATGAAGTGAAGAACTTTGCAGCCAACATTCCTCTTCCTCAAGTTGGTGAGTGAGTCACGTACTGAGATCTGTGCATCAAAAGGTGGCGTTCATATATTGAAGAGTTCAGAGGTTCCGAAGTGGTAGAATGTTTTTACTGTGAGTTCATCTACGAGGATTGTAGAGTTTAGGGACAAAGGTTATGTATTAGATCTAAAACATCTCTTGACTATAGTGGATTGCTTTTTGAGAAAGTTTCCCCCTATGTTTTTTACAATGAAACTGATTGGTTTCATTGGTTTTCCTAAGTCATCATATCTTATCTTATTTATTTTTCCGCTGTATTATTTGTGACATGATATTGACGTTTGTTTGTTTTAACAAGTTTTATTCATAATAAATCTAATTAACAACTTGGGTTTGAAACTTGTTAATTTTATCAACCAAGGTCTAAATTTTCCAACAAAAAGCTATTCAAACATAGCTAAAAAATATCAAGTTGTTCAAACACAACCAACATCGTCATTCAAACATGACTCAATAAAAAGTTGTTCAAATTCAACTAACATCATTATTCAGACGTGACTCAATAAAAAAACTGTTCAAATACAGCTAAAAAATATTAAGTTGTTCAAACTCGACTAACACCGTCATTCAAACATGACTTAATAAAAAGCTGTTCAAATATAGCTAAAAAATGTTAAGTTGTTCAAACACAACTAAGATCACCATTTGAACATGACTCAATGAAAAGCTGTTCAAACACAGCTAAAAAAAAAATTTAAGTTATTCAAACACAACTAAGATTATCATTCAAACATGACACTGTAAAAGTTGTTCGAACACAGCTAAGGAACACTAAGTGTTCAAATACAACTAAGGTTGTCATTTAGACACGACTCAATAGAAAGTTGGTCAAAACACAACTAAAGTACTAAGGTGTTCAAACACGATCAAAATTATCATTCAAATATGATTGTTCCAATATAGCCAAGAACAGAGAACTATTCAAACATGAGTTAAGTATAAAAGTAGCTTCAGCACATCGTCATAAAAGATTGTCCAAGCACAACCAAACGTAAAAGAGTTGCTCGCTACAACCAACCTATTTATCATTGTCAAAATGATTGTTTAATTGCCCAAAACAACGAGCCCCAAAGGAATTGTTCAATCGCCCAAAACAACAGGTCCAAAGAGAAACATTGTTCTTGCCTTGTAATAAAAATAAATAAATAAATAAAATTTAAAAAAAAAAAAAGAGGAAAGAAAAAAGCATAAAGATTACTGCTCATTAGGGACGAGGTCTACAGGGGTCGCAATTGTGGTCTCCTCTACTTCGACAACTTCTGTGGCGTCCTCTATCACATTATTTGTTGTAGCCTTAGAAGGACAATCAGACATAAGCTCTTTTTCAACATCATCCATAAACAGACCGGAGAGATCCAAGTTAGAATGATGTTTTGCCATCCACTTCTTAAGAAGGTCAAAGCCTTCCACGTAGTATTTGCACAACGCATCATAGTACTCGTCAGAATCTTTGAAATCCTTCACCGACGTGACCTCCTGCTGCAACTTTAACTCCAAATCACCAATTTGTTTGTCCTTCAGCTTGCAGAATTTCTTTCTCTACCTTCAGGCTTTTCTCCAAGGCCGACACACGCTCCTTGTCATTTTGAGCTTCGACAGCGAGAATGGTGACCTTATTCTGAAGCGTCTCATTCTCAGCAGATAGAGACTTTATCAAAGGCTCAGATGTGGCCACCTTCTTTTTTGAGTCCAAGAGCTTCCCAGAAACGTAAAGAGACTCTCCCAAAGCCTACAAAAACCTCCCTTAGTAAAAGTAAAGCAAAGGAAAAAAGAAGAAGTAAAGACAACCTACAGCACATACCTGCACAAACTTGTGAATGTGAGACAACATCCCCTCGCTGGATGACTTTGCCATCAGAGGATTGAGGTTATCCATAGAAAGCGCCTCATGAGCCTTCAAAGCTGCCTTGTTAGCATTGTCCCAAAAGGTAGGAAGGAAAGATCTACCACCAATCTTCTTCTTCTTCTTCCTAACCTCCTATCCAGCAGAGGCAATAACCTTCAATGACGAAGTGGGAGAGGCAGGATGCTTGGCAAGCGAGGGGGTAGGAGGAGGCATCATCACAGAATCTTTCTTAGAGGCACCACTCGTCTTTTTCTTGGACAAGAGACCACTAACGGTGCCACCCTTGGCCTTTTTCTCTTGGGCCTCAACTAATTTCTGCTTGCTAAATCTAGTCGTCATTCCTGAAATGATGAGGGTAAAAAAAAAAAAAAAAAAGGAGAAGAAGGCAAAAGAAAAGAAGCACTTACTCTTTCTCACGAATTCCAAATTCTTCTGAACCTTAGTAGACGGTTCTGGACCCAAAAAGTGTAGAAATAAATATTGAGGAGAAACGAGCTCGTCAAAATCCTTAACAGACTCTAGATATTCCCTTACTCTTTCAGTGCGACACTAGTACCTCTTCTTCAGATGAGGAAGTTGGGAAACTACAAACAAAAACACAAGTAAATTACTTATCATCGTCACTTATAAAAGAAAGTAAAAATAATAGAAAGACCAGAAAGACGCACCAGACAAGGGAACTCCCAAACTACGAAAAAACTTAGGGGCTTCGTCCAGGTCCTCACTAGGGACAAACTCCTAACCACTTCCAGAAACAAAAAAGAAATTTGGCTTCCAATTTCGGAGAGATGATGGGTAGTCAAGTATTAACCTAGAAGCCCTATGCCACAACTTAAACTCATAATAGCCGGGGTCCTTTGACTTCCTCAGATGATAAAAGTGAAGGAATTCGTCCCTCCTAATGACATTGCCATCATTGGCAGACATCAACACCACCGTGCAAGAGACAATGATCTGCCAAGAATTGGGCACTAATTGTGCCAGAGCAAGATGCAAATAAGAAAAAAGTTCCCTAAAAAAGGGATGAACAGGGAAACGAAGGCCACTAGAAAAATCAGCCTTGTAAAAGCAAACTTCATCAGCATAGGAGTGATAGGCTTTCTCCTCGTCACTTGAAATCCTAATCTTTACCGAATCAGGAAACTGAAACTTATCCCTGATCTGTTGCTCGCCTTTTCCCGTAAGGGAACAAGAGATGTTCCATGCTTTATAAGGGGTTGCAGGAGCAGTAACCTCCGAAATCAAGCGGTCATCAAACGAAGATAACCCCGTCTCCAAGTCACTAGACCTAACCTCAGGCATCTTTAACAACCTAGCTACCCCAATAGAGTGGGAAACCAGAGGAAACAAGGAAGAAAGGAAAAAAATTATATGGACGATCCTCACCCACGAAAAGACTGACCTAGGGGTGTGCAAAATATCCGCTTAACCCGCCGACCCGACCAACCCGCAACCGACCTGCCCACTTTGTGCGGGTCATTAAGTTAGGCGGTTTAGGTTGGGCGGATTAGACCCCCAAAATTGCGGATTGGATTGGGTTACGGATTGAAAGATTACCAACCTGCTACAACCCAACCCGCCTGCTTAATTAATAATTTTACATACATAAAAAAATATATTGATTCACCTAATAAATTTTTACAGCTAATCAGTCATCAATTTCCTAAACAAATTCAGCCTTCAAAAAATTCCTTAAAAAAAATCTGAAAAGTCAATATTGAAACCCTAACACCCTTACCTACTTCAACCTATATGATGTTGGAGGCAGCTGTGAAGTTCCAAAATGCTTTTGAGCGGCTACAGGAGGAAGACTCACAATTTGACTCATATTTCAATGATGATGATAATGATGAGAATGAGGTTGGGGTTGAGGATGATAATGGGAGAGGAAAAGGGAGAGGGAGAAAGAATATTGGGCCTCCTAATGTGCTTGATTAGGGAAAGGCTAGAATCTTTGTGCAATTTCTAAAACTTTTTTATAAGGTGACTTTGCGATTTTCAGGCTCTTTATATGTCACATCTAATGCATTTTTCCATGAACTTATGTTAGTGCAATCTAAATTGTTGACTTTAAGTAGAAGTGAGGATAATATGTTAAAGAATATGGCTGATAGCATGAGAAAGAAATATGACAAATATTGGGAGAATATTCAAAATATCAATTTTTTGTTGTATGTTGCTGTTGTGATAGACCCTCGTTATAAATTGAAATATATCATGTTTTCCTTTAAACAAGTTTATGAGAGCTCCAAGGCAGAAGAACTAACAGCAATGGTGAAGGCAACATTAACAAAATTATATGAGCACTATCTTCAAAAGGATACTAGTGCTAATGTTGCAAAACCTAGTGTAAGTCAAACTTTTGAAGAGATGGATGTTGATGATGAGGAGGAAGATGATAACAAGTCATTTGCCTTTCAATATAAGAAACACTTGGAGGAGGCAGAAAGTTTGGAGAATAAATCTGAAGTGGATAGGTTTCTGACAGAAAATTGTGAGGGTCTAGGCAATGCTGAATTTGATATTTTGGCATGGTGGAAGCTTAACAGCCACAAGTATCAAATTCTCTCTCAAATAGCACGAGATGTCTTGGCTGTTCCAATTTCCACAGTGGCCTCTGAGTCAGCTTTTAGTACTGGTGGACGTGTACTTGATCCATTTCGAAGTTCTCTAACTCCAAAGATGGTGGAGACTCTTATTTGTGCACAAAATTGGTTGCGGTCTTCACCAATTCCAATCAACCTTCGAGAGGCTATGGATGACATAGAAAAATATGAAGAAATTGAGTCAGGTAACATTTTTTTTTAATTATTTGTTGAAGTTGGTTCATGGATACTTTAATTTAGATAGCTTTGATTAATTGCAATAACATGTTTATTATATGCAATATTTTTATTTCAGAATTTGCTGCTTTAAATAAAAAAGATGTGGAGAATTGATTTAGTTGATTTTGAGGAACTTGGCTTAGGCAGGTAACATCTATTCTCTATCTTCATTTGCTTAAACTTTTTTTTTTTTTTTTGAGAAATTCATTTGCTTAAACTTGATTACATTGATTACATTATAAATGATAACATGAACAACATAATAACAGAGTAAAATCAAACAACGTGAAATCATCTAAGCATATAATTATGAAAATTGCACATCCTAAGTTATCAAGCATGTAAACCAAACCCTCTAGGAGTTTTTCTAGAGGGATTATAGCATTTTTTGGGCCTCTTGTGTGTTTGTAATTCAAGCTAGGTGCTGTTGTTAAAATAAAAAAGAGAAAATGAGAGCCTCATACCAACCCTTAATGCATACATGGTTGAAGCCTGGTTGTTGGGATTTGTCTTGGCAGTGATCCAAGTTTTCATACGATATTTCACAATTCAGCCTTGCCTTATTCTTTTATGCAATCAAGTGTTGAAATGCTTGTTGCTAGTGAAGCTCATATTTGGGATTTACCATTGCATCATTATATTTGGCATTGTTGTACTTAAGGCAACTTAGGATTATGTGCAATTTTCATTATCTTAAATAGATAACAGTAACATTCCTAATTTTATCTTATGTTGTGGATGATTGATTAGGTTGCTACTTGCTTTGGAGGAGTTACTTAATTTTTGGAGTGGTACCAAGCTTGAAGTTGATTGATGAAGTCCATTTTGTTAAGAACTTTTGTTAGAATTGAGTTTATTTTTAGTGGTTTAATTTGATTACATTATGGCTTTGGAGACCATGCATACCATTTTGAAGTTTATTTATTATGTTGGTATGTTATTATTTTGAATCCTTGATGTGACTTTGGGACTGTTAAGACTTTGAGTTTGTTGATTTAATTCTACTTTTTTTTTTTATCTTTTATTTCCTAAGTTGTAAGGCATAGCCTACTTTTGTTAGAGATGATATATCTCTTTTTCATTGACCCTATGTTTGTGTTAGAATTGAGATTATTCAATGAAATTTTCCTTTAGCTTTTTGTGTGCATTAGTTATATTTTGAGATTATGCAATAACAAATTGTAGTTCGTGATAATTTTATAAAAAAAAAAAAAAAAAAAAAAAACAGTGTTAATGCCAATCCGCCTAACCTGCCTAACCCGTTGAGTTGAAACCACCAAAATTTGTAACCAATCCGCCGGATTTAGACTTTGGTGGGTTGGTGGCAGATTGGAATTTTCCCAACCTGCTAATGATGGATTGGATAGAAATATTGGCCTTTACCCGCCCAATCCAATCCGCGCACACCCCTAGACTGACCCACTCAAGACACTTTCCCTCTACAAACTCGAGTAAACAACCTCAGTGAGCAAAAAGAAAAAAATATCGAAGGACAATCAAACCTAACAGCAAAATAATCTACCATGGAAGAACAGGAAAAGGAGTAGGAGCACAAAGAACTTACCAGGGAGACACAGGACAGAGAAAGGAAGCTTGAAGAGGGACAAACCCTAGAACGGAAACCTAATAAGGAAAAAATATAGAAGAAAGGAAAAAGGAGGGAAAAATGCAAAACAAATGGCCAAAACACCCGCGGGAAAACCAAGACATGTCCGCACGTCGAACACATCCTAGCCATACACGTGGCATTCAACTGCCCAAACATCAAAACGTCATAAATGCATAGTACACGGAATACAAAGCATCAGATGAATTTGTTCTTATCTCATCTAACAATGAGAATTCGAACAAGGGGGTAGCTGATGAGTCAGAAATTTATGGTTGTCACTAAGCAAAGATCATTATTGGCCCAGAGAAGACGTTACGCATTTATTATGCTCATTGATGACCAAACGTAACGGACGAAGCAACAGTCACAGAATGAGCTGTGAACTTCAGACAAAGATTTCGTAACACACTAACCGTTGAGCATAAGTACAGCATCATTGTCCATTTATGAGGCACACAACTATAAAAGAAAATGTAACAGAAGTTAAAGGTACACACAAATACTCTACGAAATCACTCCCTACTCATTTTCTCTCTAGAATCTGTCTTTCTTACTAACTTAAGCATCAGAGGCGGTTTGGCTGACGCCACACCAGCGTGTTACTCTTCCACCCAATTCATTTTGTAGGTTTCTCATCTACAAAGACAACCCCATTCGCAGCATCGTCCATCCACTACGATGAGGAGCTCCCTTGATTTTTTGCATCATCACTAGTCACACAACCTTTTAAAATGCTTTTTAAAAAAAAAACAAATACAATAAAATTTTAACTTATGATGTCACAATGATTATTCTTTATCATCATGCCAAGACATATTGATAAACAGAACATAGCATAGATAAATAACCAACTAGTCTAGTGATAGTAAGCAAACATACAAAATGGACTAATCGTCTAATAGGCCTTCTTTCCTTTTTGATAAGTAATAAGTTTATTGATATAAAATAAGGAACACCCTAGTACACATGGAGTGTACAAGGAGTCAAACAATTCTAGAACACAAATTACAAGAATCTAAGAAATCAAAATAAGAAAAAAAAAATGATAGGTTTTGCAAAGCAGCCAACCAATCCATTAAATTTCTAAAGAAAATAAACTTGAGGTTTGGTATGGATCTCTCATTATCTTCAAAGCACTTACTATTTCTCTCCCTCCAAAGACACCATAACAAGTAATGGGGAACAATGAACCGTATATACCCATCCTAATGACAACCAAATCTGCCTTGCCAACATGTTAGAAGCCCCACTATAGATTATGACATAACCCAACTTACTCCAAACAAACCAAACACCATAGACCATAGATCCATAGCAACTGGACAATGAAGAAAGAGATGGTCAACCGATTCACCATTACACTTGCACATGTAGCACCAATCCAATATTCAAACCATCCTTTTTCGTAAATTGACAATTGTTAAGCATTTCCTTAATACAGTAGTCCAAACAAAGAAAGCTACTTGAGAATGAATCTTTTGCTTCCAAATACTTTTCCAAGGAAAACAATAGTCATAAGAACCCACTAAAATACTATAATAATTCTTAACCATGAAACCCTTCTCTCTATCAGGCTTCCAATACATCTTATCCTCACCTGTTAGGACATATGTAGTTGTTCAATCTTGTGAACATATGTCACTATTTTATGTAGTTGGCTAATCCTTTGACAAAACGCACTTTACTTGTATTTGGATAGATCTAGGATGTGTTTAATACTTCAAAGAACATGTTGTTCAAGTTTAGTATTAAAGCCATGAAGATTGGACCAAGAAACAAGTGAAGAAAAAGTGTGTACTAAAGCTGGACACCTGGTGGACACCTGCGGATAGCTGCTGAACACCTGCGGATAGTTGCTGGACACCTGCGGATAGCTGCAGGACAGATAGCTATCTATCTGCCCGATCGATCGAGGTATCTATCGAGGTTACGGGAATTCAGTTTTCCAGATCTGATTTTTGGGCCAGGCTTTTGTATTTGTGTAGGGTTTCTTTTCTCACAACCCTAGGCATATATAAAGCATATTTTTGAGGCCGTCACATAAGAGAATACAAGGAGAACACATGCAAAAGGTGACCGAAGCCTAATTCTCTCTGAAAGAAGCTACTGCGTCTTTGCGCCTTAGGGTTTTGTAACCAAGTGCTTCTTAATCTTCATCGTGTGTATGAAGTGAAGAACTTTGCAGCCAACATTCTTCTTCCTCAAGTTGGTGAGTGAGTCACGTACTGGGATTCGTGCAAAGGAGTTAGTCACGTACTGGGATCCGTGCATCAAAGGGTGGCGTTCATATATTGAAGAGTTCAGAGGTTCTGAAGCAGTAGAAGGTTTCTGCTGTGAGTTCATCTACGGGGATTGTAGAGTCTAGGGACAAAGGTTTTGTACTAGATCTGAAGCTTCTCTTTACTATAGTGAATTGCTTTTCGGGAAGGTTTCCCCCAGGTTTTTTACTGTGAAACTGGTTGGTTTCATTGGTTTTCCTGGGTCATCATATCTTGTCTTATTTATTTTTCCGCTGCACTTAGTTTTGACATGATATTGATGTTTGTTTGTTTTAACAAGTTTTATGCATAATAAATTTAATTAACAACTTGGGTTTAAAACTTGTTAATTCTATCAACCGGGGTCTAAATTTCCCAACAAGTGGTATCAGAGCGGGTACACTCTGATTGGATTAATTTCCTGAGTGTGATCCTTGACCCCCGTTGTCATGGATCGTGGACAATCTCTTTTGATTCCTCCTTTATTTGATGGCACTAATTATGCGTACTGGAAAGTTCGTATGAAAGTGTTTTTGCAGGCTCTAGATGAACAGGTATGGCAAGCTGTTGAAGTTGACTGGATTAAGCCAAAGAAAGCGCCAGTGGATTGGGATGATGCAACAATCACAGCGGCAAATTTCAATAGTAGGGCCTTGAATGCCTTGTTTTGTGGGGTGACCAATGAGGAATTCAAGAAGATATCATCCACGGAAGTTGCCAAGGAAGCATGGACCATTCTTGAGACCACCTATGAAGGTACCAAGGCAGTGAAGACTGTGAAGCTTCAAAGACTCACTAGTAACTTTGAAGAAATAAGGATGGAAGAGAATGAGACCTTTGATGAGTTCTATGCTAAACTCATAGATATTGTGAATTCTGCCTTCAACCTTGGAGAGTCTATAGCAGAATCCAAAATTGTTAGGAAAATCCTTAGGTCCTTACCTGAAAGATTCCATGCCAAAATCACTGCCATTGAAGAAGCAAGGGACATTGATCAAATTCCTTTGACTGAGCTTGTAGGGAACCTTCAAACCTATGAGATGGGATTAGGCTCAATGGGAAAAGGTGGAAAGAGTAAAAATTTGGCTCTTAAGGGTATAGAGGAAGATATTGAGGACTCTGAAGATGAAGATGATGATGATGATGAGGATGAGAATCTAACCTTCATTATTGATGAGATTATCAAGCTTCTTCAATTTTGGAAAAAGGATAAGGGCATACCTCCTAGGAAATCTAAATCCTCTAGGAAGGGTAAGGATGAGAAGCCTATCATCCAATGCCATGAGTGCAAAGGTTTTGGTCATATGAGGATAGAGTGCCCAAACTACTTTATGAGGGAAAAGGCCAAGAAGTCAGAAGACAAAGGGTTGGTTGCTACTTGGAGTGACACTGAGAATGACTCTTCTGATGAGTACGTGGATGAATGCCGTCATGTTATGGCCTTTGCTGCCTCAACCGATAAGGTGACTGTGGAGAGTACTAGTGATAGTGAAGATTCTTCTGATGAGGTCTTGAGTGCTCAAAAGCCTAGTTCTGATAAGACTGGCTTAGGATATGCTGTCTCCTCCAGCCCCTCCTCTTCCACGGCTTCTGGTTCAAGGACTGTTGTTGTGCCTCAATTTGAGAAAGGTAATAAAGGTATGAAATCCAAAACTGTTTTGGCTAATTCTAAATCCTTTGTTGGACCTCATGTTTGTCACCATTGTGGTGTTTCTGGACACACTCGTCCTAATTGCTTTAGGTTGTATCCTCATAAGCAATTGTCCAAACGGTCACAGGTTTCCTCTCAAGGACCTACACCTTTGTTTGGAGAGTTATTAAAAGTCTTGAGCTTTTTAACTCAATTTCAGGAGAATTTTAATTCTTCTATGTCCTTTAGTAGACATACTAGGACACGTGCCTTTTCATCTTCACGGCCAAAGACTCGTGCTGTGTGGGTGAGAAAGGAGCCTAAGACTTAATTGTCTTTTCTGTTTGTCCTCTGCTTTAATTCTTTCTATCTAAAGTAGGACTCTCTTTGCTTGATTTCTTTTCTGCTGTTGAAATCATGCTTTCATGCATCTGCACCATTCTATCATGTTCTCATGCATATGCATCTTTCTTTCATGCATTCATGATGTTTGTCTGTTTTTGTGTGGTTGTTTAGTTTTTATTTTGTTTTGTTTTCAAAATAAAAAAAAAATTGAAAAATGAAAAATACAAAAACAGTGTGTGTTTGTGTGCATTAGTTCATGCGAACTTTTGAAATGGCCATTGAAACAGAGTTTTCTAAACTTTGTATCATCTATAGCTTAGATGAGCATTCTTTTGCACAACTAAGCGAGTGAGCTCTGTAGCTCTTTGTTTGTGATGAGTAAGGTTAAGTGATCTCTTCTTCTTAACACTCGTATCACTCTTTTTGACGGGTTGAACTAGAAAATCCTAAGAGAAAGGCATAAATAACCATCTCACCACTGTTACTCGCCAATCATAATATGACATCTGTATGCTTCGGCATAGCAAAAGTGCAATGTCAATGACACCTGTATGCTTCGGCATAGCAAAAGTGCAGTGTCAAAAGCTTAACATCATTGGGTATTTCTTTTCTTTCTCTTGTATGCCCATGCATGATATGCTTGTTAAAAAGAAAATATGCAAAGAAATAAAAAGCAAAAAGATTAAAAATGCTTTAAAATATGGTTGCAAGCGTGTTTTCTAGGAGATGTGGGAGTTATAGGATGTACCTCGAAGGTGATAGTCCCCATCAAACGGTTATGATTGTGTGTGAGTTAAAGTGATTTTCTCATATCTCAAATCGTCATAACATTGAGACACTTATGCAATCTTGCGATGTTCTCACACACAACACGCAACACTCTTTGCTATTCTTGATACATGTGCAGGTACAATGTGATTTGGCCATCACAAGGTTTACATGCGTTAATGTATGCTAACTAAACTGTCTTGACTTATTTTTGAAATATAAAATTGGTTAGACTTGTTTAGTGTGTGTATGTGTGTTTTGGATCAAAATGCATGACATTTTTCTTGTTGAGAGATGTTTTTGAGAGGTTAATTTGTTGCTTGGATCTTTAGTTGAGTTGCATGCTTGATTGCATTCACATCTGTGTTTTTCTCTTCTTGAAAAACTGTTTTTAAGCCATCTCGACACATCCTCGACACCTCTCGATACCTGGCTTATCTGTCGAGATCTTCAGTTGCATGTTATCGCAATCTCGACACCTCTCGATAGCTAGGTGAATCGATCGAGAAAGTTTCTGTCTCCTCGATACCTTCTCGATAGCTGTTCGATCCATCGAGGTCTGCTCGATAGCTCCTCGATACCTCTCGATCTATCGAGAGTCTCTGCATGCATTATTTTTTCACATGTTTTGCATGTTTCTCTTATCTTGTCATCCATAGCATCTTGTTTCATTACATTCATGTATTTTTATGGATTCTTTGTGCCCCCTTGATCATCCTTGATCATCTTTATGTTTCTCGGTACCCTCTGTCAATCGTGACAAAAAGGGGGAGAAATTGGAGAATTTGTGGTTTCTTTCTTTAAGATTCTACAAGTTAGGGGGAGAAATACATGCCCTTGTAAGGGGGAGTTGTGTTTCATCTTGTTAGGGGGAGTGTTTATCTCCTTGTTCATGTACCTAGGTCTTGTGACCATTTTTACATACAACATGGTATTTATCAAGTGGTATATATATGATGATGTATGTTTTCTTCACCTATCTCTACATGTGTTGTTTCTTTTCTATCTTTATACACATGTCTCTTTATTTGTACGCAATCTATTAATTCTGTTTCACACAAAGATGCCTTGATAAGTTTTGTTTCAAGTGTTTCAGAAATACAGGTTGTCAAAGTCTTCCATGCCATGAACTCTCTTCTTGCAAAGTTTTTCAAGAGTTTGTGTTAGGATAGATTTTATTGTATTCAACAAGTGAGTATGAGTTGAGTGATTTATGACTTCTCTCATATGTTCATTTGTATGTTGTGGTTTTGTCACGGATTGCCAAAGGGGGAGATTGTTAGGACATATGTAGTTGTTCAATCTTGTGAACATATGTCACTATTTTATGTAGTTGGCTAATCCTTTGACAAAACGCACTTTACTTGTATTTGGATAGATCTAGGATGTGTTTAATACTTCAAAGAACATGTTGTTCAAGTTTAGTATTAAAGCCATGAAGATTGGACCAAGAAACAAGTGAAGAAAAAGTGTGTACTAAAGCTGGACACCTGGTGGACACCTGCGGATAGCTGCTGGACACCTGCGGATAGCTGCTGGACACCTGCGGATAGCTGCTGGACAGATAGCTATCTATCTGCCCGATCGATCGAGGTATCTATCGAGGTTACGGGAATTCAGTTTTCCAGATCTGATTTTTGGGCCAGGCTTTTGTATTTGTGTAGGGTTTCTTTTCTCACAACCCTAGGCATATATAAAGCATATTTTTGAGGCCGTCACATAAGAGAATACAAGGAGAACACATGCAAAAGGTGACTGAAGCCTAATTCTCTCTGAAAGAAGCTACTGCGTCTTTGCGCCTTAGGGTTTTGTAACCAAGTGCTTCTTAATCTTCATCGTGTGTATGAAGTGAAGAACTTTGCAGCCAACATTCTTCTTCCTCAAGTTGGTGAGTGAGTCACGTACTGGGATTCGTGCAAAGGAGTTAGTCACGTACTGGGATCCGTGCATCAAAGGGTGGCGTTCATATATTGAAGAGTTCAGAGGTTCTGAAGCAGTAGAAGGTTTCTGCTGTGAGTTCATCTACGGGGATTGTAGAGTCTAGGGACAAAGGTTTTGTACTAGATCTGAAGCTTCTCTTTACTATAGTGAATTGCTTTTCGGGAAGGTTTCCCCCCAGGTTTTTTACTGTGAAACTGGTTGGTTTCATTGGTTTTCCTGGGTCATCATATCTTGTCTTATTTATTTTTCCGCTGCACTTAGTTTTGACATGATATTGATGTTTGTTTGTTTTAACAAGTTTTATGCATAATAAATTTAATTAACAACTTGGGTTTAAAACTTGTTAATTCTATCAACCGGGGTCTAAATTTCCCAACATCACCAAACGCCTTTATTGAAACACCATATATGGTATCCATGAAACGCGATAGTACCTTTAATTCCCAAGCATGCACACCCCTAAAGAAACTTACACATCCCAAAAGAGGACTCCATTAGCAAACTTCGTAAGCTCAGCTACACTAGCCTCTTTAACTCTGCAAAATATAAACAAATTAGGATAACTGACTGCAAGAGATGTCTCATCACACCAACAGTTTGCCAAAACTTCACCCTAGACCCATCCTCAATATCATATAGAATGTAGCAAGAAAAAGACTACCATCCTTGACTAATATTTTTCCACAAACCAACACCATGTGGACCATTAACAAACCTAGTACACCATCCACCCAACCCATAATCATATTTCCCTTTTATCACTTGCCTCCAAAGGGCAACCTTCTCCATCCCAAATCTCTATAGCCACTTCCCAAACAAAGCTTCATTTAAAAGTCTTACCTTCCTTATCCCCAAGCCACTCAAAGAAATGAGAGTACAAACAGTAGCCCATTTAACCAAATGAAATTTTGGTTCATCACTAATGCCACCCCATAAGAAATTCTCGTTGAAGTTTCGCAATTCGGTTAGTCACAGTAACAGGTATAGGAAATAAAGATAGAAAATAAGTGGGTGAATTAGATAGAGTGCTTCTAATTAAAATGACTCTACCTCCCTTGGATAAGTACAAATATTTCCATCCAGCTAATCTTCGTTCTATCTTCTCCATAATTGGTTTCCATGTTGTCTTATCCTTGAATTTAGCTCCCAAAGGAAGACCCAAATATTTCATTTGAAGAACACCTTGCCTACAACCAAGGACATTCAACAGTAAGACAAAATTATGTAGCACGCTAACAGAAACTAACTCTAACTTGCTCAAATTTATCTTCAGACCAAAGACTGCCTCAAACCAAATAAGGATCATATAGAGAAACAAAATCTAATCTAGATCAGCATCACAAAAAATTAAAGTGTCACCCCCAAAGAGAAGATGAGACACCACCTAGGATCTTCCCTTTAAATTACCCATACTAAAGCCTGACATGTGACGTTCATAGACAACTTTATCCAACATTCTTCCAAGGGCTTCCATAACCAAGACAAACAACAAATGAGACAAATGGGTAACCTTGTCTCAACCCCCTAGAGCTCTTAAAAAACCCACAAAGAGAGCCATTAATCAAAATAAAGAAGCGAACTTTAGATATACAAAGGAAAATCCACCACCTCCACCTAACAAAGAAGCCACCCCATTCTAGCAACTGTATAAGAAATCTCCAATTTACATGATCAAAAGCCTTCTCAACATCTAGTTTGTAAAGCAGCCTTGGTAAACCAATTTTCAATCTATTGTCAAGGCATTCATTAGCAATAAGTATAGGGTCAAGAATCTATCTATTTCTCACAAAAGCATTCTGTAAAGCTAAAATTATATCTTCCATGACTGTGCGAAGTTGGGGTGGCTAAGACCTTAGCAATGATTTTATAAACCCCCCAACAAGACTAATGGGGCGAAAATCCTTGACTTCAATTGCTGCATTTTTTTTTTAGGGATGAGAGTGATGAATATTACATTCAAATTTTCTCAAAATAACCTTTAGCAAAAAAATTATGAAACATAGCCATAAGATTAGGTTTGAGAATCCCCTAGCAAGCTTAGAAGAAAGCCATTGGAAAACCATCTGGTCTAGGCAAATTATCACCATTAAAACTATGTATGACATCTTTCTGCCTCCTCAAAGGGTCTAGCTAACCATTCCACATTATCACTGGATATCATTGGAAATACCAAGACTTCTAGAAATGGTCGATCAACTTGCTGCTCAGAGTATAAATTCATGAAGAATTGAGTAATACAATCAGCAATCATACCTTGATCGAAAGACAAGCTGCCATCAACCATAAGACTCTTAATACCGTTATTTATTCTATTGGAATTAGCCATCTTGTGAAAAAATCTGGTATTAGCGTCCCCCTCCCTCAAGTGCAACACCCTAAACTTCTGTGATAGGCCAAGAATTTATTAACCCCTTGTGATGAATTATTGATTAATTAGCTAAGCTTATTAATTAATCAAATTAACGTGCAATATACGTGACAACACAAACAAATCACCAACTAAAATAAAAGCGACGGAAAATAAAGTTGACAAGGTGATTTGTTTACGAATGGGGAAAACCTCCAAGTCAAAAACCCCACCGGGTGATTTTAAAGTCACCACTCCTGAGAATTCACTATTACCACAGCAAGCGGTTACAAGTAAAGGAACCTTATACCAACCTACAATTGAACCCTTATCCTAATACGCAATTAGACTTGTTCTATAGCGACAATCTTTCCTTTTAATGCATAGCTCCCAGTACATGTCTAACCAATAGATGCGCGGATCCTTGAGGTTCAAGAGGATGCCAAATTTGATTCAAACGGAGATACATGTTGTTCCTGAGGTGGGTTTTGGTTTTGATTGTATGGGGATTGGGGTTGAGTTCAGGCCTGATATTTAGGTTTTGGTGCATCCTTACTTGGTGCCAATGGTGGCAAGTCTTTCTTTGGTTGGTCATTGTATTGAGAAGTGGATTTAATGTTAATCCAGATCTACTAATTCATTTTGAGGTACAAGACATTTGTGCTGATGCAGGGGACCCATTAACAGTAGCATTTATTATTTAATACCTGGTGGTGACTTAGAGCAAGGGTTAAGGTTAATTACTTCATATGATGATGTGACCTACATGTGTGAACTACATGTTGAATGGCCAACAAATGAAATCACACTTTATGTAGAACCTGAAGTTGAACTAATTACTATTGAAGAACCAGATCAACCAATTGCAATAGACCAGCCATGGGAAATGAATGATGAAGATAATGATACTGATTGTGAGGAGGTGACCAATATTGTCTCTATTAGATCATTTATGGTTGACCAAAATGATGTTAGTGAAGAACCTGTTGAGGGTTTAAGGGATGGTAGTGTTGGTAGAGTTGTGAATGACAATGCTATGGTTGGGCAACCTGTTGGTTGTGGAGAAGTGCATATGGATGACAATGCTACCCATAGACAAACTGTTGGAAGTGAAAAAGTTCACATGGATGAACCTAATTGGCTAGATGAAGGGTATGAAGGACCAGATTATCCTAATGACATATTTAGTGCTCAGAACAATGAGGTGCCCAATATAAGATAGCATCAAAGAGATACTGAAAAGGTAAATGGGGGACAGCTAAAGGAGTCAATTACAGATAATGGGAAGAAACCAGAAGCTACTACCGGTGATCAAGCTCTTGATGATGATGATTGGGCTGAAAAAGCTTTTGATGATGATGTCACTAGGAACATTAACAACTCTGAGGATGAGGATGAAAGGGTGAGATGTCCAGAGTTCAATAAGAAGACTAGCATGAATAACCCTCAGTTATGCAAGGGTATGAAGTGCAAAAGCCTGTGGACATTAAGTTCAAGCTTAATGAAAAAACAAAGTTTATGTCCACTACAAGTATGAATGTGGTTGGAGAATATATGCATCACAGGTTTTAGAGGAGTTAACCTTCCAGATAAAGACCATATGTCACGTCCTAAACCCCAAAGGGTCCAAAGTATGAGAAAGACGTCTCAAGTACCTATAAATTTTTCCTTTTTGACAATTCAATCCACATAAATCCTATCAAGTGCCAATATCAAGAAGTATCAAAAAATTCCATTGAATATACTCTTAAAGTAAGTTGGAGTTCTAAGCAATAATTACAAGGACCATTAGCCACAAAAGAATGGAGGTCTAAATAAATAATTACATATCATCAGCTTGTCCCATTAATGGAAATAACGCCACAACCACTATAATATACAAAAGAATGAGTCAAGTCTATTCTAAGATGTTCATCATCTAATATCTCCATTACAAAAGTTCAACCTCCATCAGTAGTTAGTCTAGCTACTATTAGCCATCAAAAAAGCTGTCTCAAAAGATTATTGCCTACTCTGAAAAGTTTATAAAATGGAATGAGACAAAACCCAGTAAGTAGCATAATTAATGGGGGTGGAGGAAATGCAAGTTTCATGATAATGATCATTTTACAAAACGTGTTATAATTTGAGAATTTCCATAAACATCCAGCAACTCCAATTTTTTTTAATAAAATGACAAGAATGATTAAAAGAATGTAGCACCAAGTTTTCTCAAAGTATTCCAACAAGAAAATACGTCCTATTTACTGTGAGCTATCAAAACACATTTTTAAAACCTGAAAATCCAACCCAATGCCACATGACAAGCTGCCATAATAACGTTAGGGATTCCACAAAGGCATCAAGTTATGCCATAAAGACATCAAGTTTTACCACAAAGACATCAGTTATGACACGAAGATCAGTTATGCCATGAAGACATCAATTATGCCACAAAGACATTCAATCTGCCACAAGGACGGGGTGCCAAAATACCAATGTCATATAGACTACCGCACCTGGCTGGGTAATCATCGAGTAAATCACATGTCACGACCCAAGGGTAAAAACATGAAGAGCTCACAGTTTACATGAAATAAAAAATTTAAAAAAAAAAAAAAAAAAACTAGTCAATTTCAAGTAGTTTCACAAAAACCTTTGAAATACCCAATATATTCACAAGGTTCTCAAGTTTTCCAAAATCATTTCTTGTCAATAACATTTTCTATAAATTTCCCAAATATCACAAGTTAAGATAAAACATCTTTAAAATTTGCAAATAATGCAATAAATCCATAAAATCCATTCCCAAGAATTATATCAAAGATGCTTATCTCTTCCATACTAACAAATCATGCATTTCCCCATACGAAATATTAAACATGATGCGCTTTTCATATATAATAGGGTCACAATACAATACATTTTTAAGAAAACATAGTTCTGCAAATAATTCTCCAAAATGTGTTTAACCTAAAAACAAAGTTTATGCAACATGGTTATTTTCCAAAAATCCCATAAAAAAACTACTTACCTTGCAACCTGCAAAAAGTCTAACTCTCCAAGCTCCAAAGGAGATTAGCTAGAACTTAAACAATACCAAGCAAACCTATCACAATAAGCATAAAGCTTGACATTGCATTTAGCTATGAATTAGAGATTGCTAACTAAGAAATTAATTAGATAAGCTTAGTAATTAACCTCACAAATAATATATTCCACTTCCAAAGTTTCTCAACAAATTAACTCACAAGACATAGGCTTCGATATATAATATTAACCCATTCAATATCATCTCTCTAATACTAAAATCTTAACAATTTATGAGTCGCTTCCATAAGATTTACACAACATCATCAAAGACCTATGAAACCAAAATCACAATATCCTCCAACACAAACCATTTAAATCTTTTACTAGATTCGAATAAACTCAATAAAATTATATTCACAATCTATTTCACATTAAAAAGCCAAAACCCCCAAATCTTCACCGCTTAGCTAGCCACCATTATAAAAACTATAAACCCACTTATCAAATAATTCAACCAATACAAAACCCATACATAAAAACACATAAATATCACTTCCAATGCTCATAAATCATATGGGTATCATTATTAAAGCTTAGATAATAGCTTCAAGCAAAAGTGTAAAACCCACCAAATATTATTAAAATTTTTTACCTCAAATAGTAGGGATGAGTGAGCCTTAACTTTTTCCTATGGAGTTTCCCAGTGATTTTGCCGGAAAAATGAAGGTGGTAGTGGTGAGGAGTGGTACCGACGGAAGAGGATGAGAGAGTGATAGTGCACAAGATAAAATGAAAAGAAAACGGAGGAAAAGAGTGAGCCGGCCAAGGGATAAGGTGATAGTTGAAATGTGTGGTGGGAATTAAGGGGGTAAGTGGGTCACGTGTGGCCCCTTAAAAAATTTGATCCCTTTTTTTTTTTTTTTTTTTTTTTTAGCTAGGGTGTTAGACCATGGTTCCAACTTGTACCTGTGGGAGGACATTTAAGCATAGTCTGGTCACTTCTACATATGTTGCTAGGAAGTACTTGGATGATTTCAACAAAAACCTTGATTAGGCAATTTCTAGTTTGAAGCATCGAGTTATGCAGAATGTGTTTGTGGACTTGAGCATAAATCAAGTTTACAGAGCTAAGAGGAAAGCTAGAGAGTTCATACTAGGTAATCAGAGGTTGCAATATGGGAAGCTTAGGAACTATGCTGAAATGATAAGAGTAACTAATGTGGGGAATAAAGTGATTCTACAAACTGAGATTACTGAATCTAACACATAACCCAAGTTCAAGAGGATATATGTGAGATACAATGCACAGAAAGTTGGATTCTAGGGAAGGGGGGGTGCAGGCCACTTGTAGGATTAGATGGTTGCCATTTGAAAGGCAAGTTTGGTGGACATATATTATCAGCAACTGCAAGGGATGGGAATGACAATATTTTCCTTGTTACATTAGGTGTAGTTGAGCAAGAAAACAATGATTCTTGGGTGTGGTTTTTACAAACATTTGCAGATGATATTGGGAGGCCAGATGAGCTGAATTTGGTGTTCATTTCAGACAGGTAGAAGGTAATACAATTCACTTGCTTTTCGAGATTTCTGTTTGTTATTAGTCATTACATTTCTGCTTTTTGAAAGTTCTGTTTTTTTTCTTAGGCAGATGGTATTCATTTTTGTTCTTTGGATTTTTTTTTATTTTATTTTTGATAACTAGGGATTGATACTTGCCATGGAGATGTTGTTCCCAACAATTGAACATAGATTCTGTGTGAAGCATATTTACAGCAACTTTAAGTTTAACTTCAAGGGTTTAAAATTGAAGGCAGCATTATGGAGGTGTGCTGTAACAACAATTAGTGAGTTTGAGAAGAGAATGCAAGATATGAAGGACTTGGATAAAAAAGCATGGAAGTATCTAGCAAACATCCAACCAACCCAATGAACCAAGTCACATTTCACTCCAAGGGCCATCTATGATTGTTATGTGAACAATTTTAGTGAGTCATTTAATTCTATGATACTATATGCTAGGGATAAGCCTATCATTGCTATGCTAGGATGGATTAGGGTTAGGTTGATGACTAGAATGTACAGTAAGAGGATTGGAATTGAAAAGTTCACTAGTGACATATGTCCAAACATAGTGCAAAAGCTTGAGCAGTTGAAATTTAATTCTAAGTCATTTTCTATTGTTCCATCAGGTTGTTTTATATATGAGGTTGATAATGAGTTTGAGAGGCATGTGGTTAACCTTACAAGAAAGTGTTGTAGTTGTAGAGTTTTGGATTTAACAGGAATCCCATGTAAACATGGTGTTGTAGCAATCTATAAGAACTTCGAAAGCACTGAGGATTATGTGCATGCATGTTATAGAAAGGATGCCTATGTGGCTGCATACAAGGAGATGATTACCCCACTGCCTGGCAAAGATGGATGGATTGAAACCAACCAACCTACCCCTGTTGCTCCAATTGTGTACAAGCCTCCAAGCAAACCAACAATGAAAAGGAGGAAAGATACATATGAGCCAAACAACCTATACAAAGTTTCTTAGTCAAATAGACCTATAAAATGTGGGTTTTTCCATAAGGAGGGGCATAATTCAAGGAGCTGTAAGGTTGGAATAACTGGTGAGACACCATGGCAAAGGAGATAGAGACTTAAGAGGGAAAAAAAATTTGTAAGTAAAGCAAGAATGTGTTCACTATGATAATTATATTACAAATCTATTTCTGATGCAAGACAATTCTTTTTGTAAGGACAAAAGAGACAAGGAACGAGCACTGACCAGCCAAGTCAGGGTAAAACTTCAGTACATCAACCAGCTAGCCATCTAGCAAGTTAGCCACCTAGGCAACCACCAAGGAGGTTTGCAAGGTAGCCACCTTGGTTTGCCAATCAAGTAGCCAACCAGGCAGCCAACTAGCCAACATGTCAACCACCTAGGCAACCACTAAGGAAGTTTGCAAGGCAGCCACCCTGGTTTGCCAACCAGGTAACCAATCAACAAGCAAGGCAGTCACCTAGATTTGTAAACAAGGTAGCCAACTAGGCAACAAATCAGCAAGCAAGGCAGTCAACAAGATTAACAAACAAGAAGGCCAACCAGTAAGCAAGGTAGCCACTTAGATATGCAAACAAGGCAGCCAACCAAAAAGCAAAGCACCCACCTGGACTAGTAATCAAGGCAGCCAACCAACAAGCAAGGCACCCACTGGACCAGTAAACAATGCAGCTAAGCAGACAACCAATCAAGCAACAAGTGGGGTAGCTAACTATTCAACAAGAAAGCCAACCACCCATCAAGCAAGTCAACCAGCCACAAAAGCAGCCACTGAAGAAGCCAACAGGCAAACCCTACACACAGCCAACTGAAACATCTACTTTAGCTTTAAGTAGACTACCACCATCTGTAGTAGATTCAAGTAGACCACCACCAGTAGCAGATTCAAGTAGACCACCACCAAGTAAAGCACCCACAGCTCATTGGTTCTCATACAGCCAGCCTATCTTTCATACTCCTAAGGAAACATGGGACACAAGAAAACCTCTATCTCAGGTATATAAACAAAAACCACCCTTTATACTTACATAAAACCCTGGATTAGATCTTGATATGGAGTTGCTATGTATTTTGCAACCTCTAAGGAGGTTGTTACCACCAAGGTTAGTTGGGAGCAGTCATTTGTTCTCATATGGAAAAGGCGGCTTAAGAGGTGAGACATTTGGTTCAATGTTCTCAATAGGGGATAGTATGTAAGGCAAGGATAAGGATAAGGGCAAGGGCAAGGGCAGGGGCAGGGGCAAAGGCAAGGTCAAGGTCTTGGGGAAATGAGGATTGGAGAATATGTTTGCAGACCCTTTACTTTACTTTTTTGTTATTGTGTATGTCACCACTTTTTTGTTATTGTGCATTACTTTCGACTGTAAAGTCATTTTGTTTTTGTCTTAGTGGGGATAGAATGTGTTTGCAGACACTTTACTTTACTTTTTTGTTATTGTGCATGTCACCACTTTTTTGTTATTGTGCATAACTTTCGACTGTAAAGTCATTTTGTTTTTGTCTTAGTAGGGACAAAACCACCTATTATTGAAGTACTTTGGCATTGTTTAGCCATTAATATTAGGTGGAGTCCACTTGTTTTGAACAATGTTTATTATATATGCATGGAATGGTACTCTTACTTTAAAACATACTTCTTTTTGCTTTTTTATTTGATGTAAACAGAATCTTGTGGGGTGCATGGGCAATTTCCCCTTATATAAAGAAGAACAAATTGCATAAAAACAAGGCAACATGCTCTATTCAAGGCAACATTACACATTACATAAAGAACACATTACAAGGCAGCATTATACATTACATAAACAATGCAGCATGTTTTATTCAAATTAGAAGAACACATTACATAAAGAGCACAAACAAGGTAGCATTACATAAATAATAATAGATTACATAAAGAAGAACACATTACATAAAGAACACATTGCATACTCTATTCAAATAAACAAAAACATTACATAATGCCAAATACATGAAATACACTTGTCAAAAGTGGTACTATCCAAAATTGTACAATAACTACAATAACTTGCCTTCAAGGTAGACTCAATAGCTTTGTTCAAAATTCTCTCATCCTACTAGAAAAAAAAAAAAAAAAAAAGAAGCAAAAAACCCCCATGACACAACAAGTGCAAATTTGTACTTCTGTAACGTCTCTTTAGCTATCCTCTCTCTCACCCTAGCTTTTTCTTCCCTTCGCTTGGCTACTTTTTCCCTCTCAATAACTGCTTTTTTCCTATCACTAGCCTCCTTTTCCTTTTCCTGTGCAACTCTTGCTTGATTCTTGTATGTACTAAATCTTGCAAGGACAATGGGTGCAACTTCAGACCCATGCTTACATGTTTTGCCATCCAACCACCTAAAGTATTTATGAGTAGGTTCATCATCCTATAAACAAAATCAAATTAGGGTTATTCATAAAGCCAACAAAACCAGAAAATAAAAATAAAAATAACTTGAAAACCAACTATTACTCACCACATCATAGTAGCAGCACCCATAAAACCTTCTCCCAAAATTGTTCAAAGTCAAATCAGTCCATAGTTGACAACGATTAGTAGAACATGAATGTCAACTAGAACCTGAGTAATAACTTGAAGAAGACATGTTCAGATTTCACTTTGGCAATCGGAGTAAAGAGAGAAATGGGTTTGGGGATTTTTAGGGAACCTGATATAAAGGAAAACCCAAGCTTCAATACACCTCCTTGCTTGCAAGTGTTCAGATTTCACTTTAGCAATCAAAGTGAAGAGAGAAAGGGATTATGAGTTTGGGGATTTTTAGGGATTCTAAGATGGAGAGAGGGAGGGAGCTCATTCTTCTTTTCAAGGTTCTATTTGGGTTCTAGTTTTGGCTTATATAGTAAAATGGATTTTCTGACGGAAAGGGCAGAGATGGGTAATGGGGGTCTAACGGAGGCCACCTCAAGTGAGTTAAGTGATAACTTTTAAACCACGGTTATGCATTGTTAAAACGGGCCAAACCACAGGTGAGTAAAGTGCAATTTCCCCTTTTTTTAACTCACAAAAACTAATTTGTATTTTCATTAAATACAAATATGATTTTTTTTTTTCAAAACTCAAAACTGATTTGTATTTTCATTAAATACAGATTTGATTTTTGTTACAAAATTACAGATTTTGAAATTTATAAGAAAGGATTGAAAGTTAGGTTGATTCTTTTAACATGTGAAGCATGCATAATGAATTTATCTCATGAATGTGAATCCTCTTTCAAAATATATATTTTTTAATTAAAACAGATCTGATTTTTTATACAAACCAAAAATCTTTTTTTTTTTTTTTTTTTTTAAATTTCAAAGCAAATCTAACTCTTTTTAACAAAATCCCATTTTGTTTCTTTTACAAAAAACATATAAAATTTTTCTTGATAAAATCTTTCTTTTTATCCTTTATAAAAGTGGATCTAATTTTTTTTAACTAACAATTTTTTTTTTAATTTTTAAAATAGAACTAATTTTTTTAAAAAGAGAACATATTCATGAGGCAAATTTATTTAGTTTAATTCTTGTCAAGTGTCAGTCACGTGAGTTCAACATATCATTTAACATCGTGCAAAAGTGGTACATTGGTCATTAGAGTCTAGAAGACTAAACTCTATCTGGACAGAATGGATGCCTAACACCTTTCCATTCTGAAACTTGGCCTTCGAGCTTAGAATTTTTGGATAGGTAGATTAGTGTTTTATCTTTTTGATTTTTGGTAAATTGTAACTAGGACCAAAAGCTTTGTATTCTTTTGCGTAGATTGTAATTAGGATCCAAAGCCTTTTTAATTTACCAAAATTGTACTTGTCTTTATTTAATCAATGACATTCGAAATATTTTGATCATGTAATTTGTATTTATTTTTTCTTATTTTTTTTGTATAAAAATAAGTGGTGACTCCCCACCACTACTCAAAAAGAGAGGTGCCCTTAAAAGCACACAAATCTCTTTTTTTAGAGCACCCCAAGTACCCGGTCTCTCACAATACCCACCATTAAACACCCACCACCATCAAACTCCAGTCATCACACACTCACCACCACAAATACCCGCCATCAAACACCCACACCAAATACCCAGCATTAAACATCCACCACCATTTAACACCCGCCAACACACCACCATTTAACACCCACCAACACAACAATATCCACAAGATCAGAGAGAGAGAGAGAGAGAGAGAGAGAAGAAATGGAACTTTGAGAACATCTACCGACCACCACGTTCACCGCCACCAAACTGTGAGTGTTGGTGGTGATGAAGAGAAAGAAAATGAGAGAGGGAAGTTTGAGAAATAAAGAGAGAGAGAGAGAGAGAGGGGGGTGGGGGAAGAAAGCCACGTATAGAAAGAGAGAGAGGAGAGAAAGAAAAAAAAAATATTCTTTTTAATCCAACAACCTGGTACAATAAGGTTGTATGGTTACAACCATACTCTTCATAGTTGCCAACATTTTTTAGAAATACCAACCCGGATGAAGCATCATTTTAGCTTATGAGGATGTAAAAAAGCAACTGGGGGGGTTTTACATTCCAATGCTAGTGCTCTTATGATCTTGTTAAAAATTAGGGAATAGTAAAAATAATGGACCCTCCTAGTCCAATGAGAAAATATAAAAATTAAAAAAAAAAATAATTTCCTCTCATAAGAGTTAAAGTTGAATAGTACCACTGACAAGTCAAGACAAAAATAGTAACACTATTTGAAATAGTTCCCTACAAGTTATTATTAATGAATAGTTCATCTTTCACATCAAATTTGATCTCATTAAAAAGAGTTAAGATTTGCAGTCAATTAAAATATTTGACAACAATTAAAAGAGTCTGCTTTCGGTGCAAATTGGTTCAATAGTCAGGAATCTCTGGCACCCAGAAGCAAAGCAGTCCAACTGTTAGGAGTCCCAGGCACCTCGGGACATGATAGTCTTGCGGTTAGGAATCCAAGCATAATGAAACATGAAAAGTCTATATATGTTAGCATTTTTTAGAAGAAGAGAAGACATAACTCATTCCACGACCTCATTCCAATTTCCCATATAAGTTGATAACCTTCTTAGCAAAATTATATTTTATTTTTTCTATTAAACATTCAGTTCAAGTCTTGTAGTCACCTTAGACTTGTAAGTGTTTCAAGTTATTTAATTTATCTCAAGTTTGCATTTGAAGACATTTCAAGTTATATTCAATTTGTTTATGCATTTACAATTATATTATATTCTGCATTTATTCTTGCATACTTCTTTACTTCACTAATGGTTTCAGAGCCAAGTTGTCAAAGTATGTCCAGTTAGATAGAAAGGTGAAATGTTTATACTAGGATGAATGATTTTTGTTCCCTTAATTTTGATAACTCTCTAGAATATTAAATTCTCAATATATATTCATGCCAACAAAACAAAATATTTTTTAAAAATGAATAAAATATTTCCCATTTTTAATGTAATTTAGGGTTCAAAATTCAAACATATAAATGAAATAATGATAGAGAATGGATAAAAAAAAAAGGGAACATTAAAATAATATTTATAATTAAAGGAAGGAAAAAAATAATATAGAATAAAAGTAACATATTTAGTTATTTACCTTTTATGCAAAATAACACATATGATAATAAAAGTAATATATTTATTAATTTTTTTAAAATATTTGTGAAATTTGGTGCATAAATAATCTAATTTCTGTATATTAATGATTATTAACCGTTGCATTCAATGCATTTTATAGTGAACGTTGGTATGTGTGTGTATATATATATATGTATATGTATAATATGTGTATTATAAATTTTGCTCCATATGAGGTAAGATCGTGACTTCCATTAAAATTAAGATTACCAAGTAAAATCTATTATTAGAAGTGGACGCTATAGGTTAAAACTCTCTCAAAAAAGAAAAAAAAATCCAAAACTAATTTGTATAGTGCACACACTTGATCAAAAGAAAAAAGAGATCATAGAGGTAAAATTTATTTATTTATTTATTTTTTTGGTGTGTTTGGCTTAGACAAAATTTCATAATCATGAAGGTTTAAAGAGGAGGATAGAATTGGAATACAGGATGTCGAGCTTGCTTAGGGAGGCCACGGTGACAATCCTGAAGGTTTACATGATTACAACATGCATATATAGAGGTTTTACGACATTTTTATGGTTTTCACGTATTGTCTTTCTCTTTATCTATTTACTCTATTTTTAGAGGTTTGGTAAACTTGTTTTACTACGATTAGAAAGTTGTTGTTTTTTGGTTTTTTTTTTTTTTAAATGGTACAACTAGAAAGTTGTGTTTACTATAAAGTTTCATAGCATATATCATATATTTAGATTGTTTAGAATTAAAGTTATGTTTTTTTTTTTTATATATACACATATATGTGTGTGTGTGTTATACTTTCAAATGTAAAACAATACACCCTAATCATGTTGACAAAATATAAAAAGAAAGAGGAGGGAATGAATCATCCTGACATAGAATAAACAACCTATAATTATGATCAAAACTGAAAAGTAATGTCATCCTCACCTCTTATGCATTAAATAGTTGTAAAGCAACCGTTTGAAACTAGAGTAGTACATTTCTCTTTATCTATATACACTAATTTTGGAGGTATTGCAACTAGAAAGTTCTCTCTCTAGAAAGTTCTTTTGATGCGGTGGTCACTCTATAGGTATAAATACTTGTGGGGTGTGGGGAGTAAGGGCTGGGTTTCAAATCTCCAGAAGAGAACTTTACATATATATACACTTAGATTAAGTTAGACTGTTAGAGTATAAATTTTATCCTGTATCAAAAAAGAAAGTTCTCTCTCTCTCTCTCTCTCTCTATATATATATATATATATATATTATGGCAAGTAATTAGAGTATGCTTGGTAACTATTTTTCCCCCTTATTTTCAGTTTTCAAAAATAATTTTCTATTTTTGAAACTAAAAAACTTGTTTTGGCAACCTAAAATTGATAGAAAATAAAAACTGTTTTCAAAACTTAAATTGTAAAGGAAATTGAAAACATGCAAAATGTTGTTTTTAGTTTCTAATTTTCAAATATCAATGAAAATATGTATTTAATTTAATGAATCTGTCTCATTTCAATTAGTATTTAATTTAATGCTGTTTAGCGGTGAAATAAGGTAAATAGAAAATTTTGGAGAGAAAATAGGATAGAAAACATTTTTGGTGGGTGTTTGGTTGGAGGGAGGGGTGGAAAAAAAATTGGTGGGGCTCAAGTGTTTTTTCCTCGAGCTCACCAAAATGGTTTCTCTCTTAAATGGAAAGAAAACTGAGTGAGAGGAATTTAATAAGTAAATGATGAAAAAATGTCTATGTGCACTTGCACATGGGCTTGTCCAATCCGTTGCTTTTTCTTTTTTTGGTCTGGTCGGTATGTTGCCTCTTCCTTTCATTTATTTATTTTTTCTGGTTTAGATGTTGCCTCTTACTTTTTTTTTTCCTTTTTTCTTGATTCCTTGAGAAAGCTTCGTCCAAATGTTCTTCTTATTCTTTTTTATTTTTTTCCCTCTTTTACTTTCTTTTGTGATTTTTTGTTTTTGTTTTTTTAGATGTGATTCTTTTTTTTCTAGATATGATTTTTATTTCTTAATAAATTTGCGTGATTGTTGTTTTTTTTTTCACATTTTTTTTTGTTTGAATAGGATATCATTTTTTAACAAGGGTACATAAGAAAATTTATACAAAATAGTTAGGTAAACATGATAAATAGGGTGAAATGAATCTCATAAAAAAAAGGAAAAAAAGAAAGAAAAAGAAAGTTGAACCTCTAAATTCTAAAAGGAAAAAAAAAAAAAAGAAGAAAAAAGAGAGAAAAGAAAAGAAAGTAGTGCTTTATTTAGTATCCACCCACGTGGACAAAGGTATCACAAAAATACCATGAACCCACCAATCAGCAATCCAAAAGATTCAATGTGGAATTGTGGAGGGAAGACGAAGAGGCGGCAAATTGCAAAACTCTTTTATATATTTTTTTCCCCGAAAACCCTCCCCCACCTCCCCACTCCTCTCCCCTTAATTCCCGATTCCCAATCCCAATCCCAATCCCCAACTCCAAATTCTTATCTCCTCATACCTTTCCTTTCCCCCACTTCTCTCTTCTCTCCGCATTACCTAAAATATAAGTAAAACAATTTCCACAGCAAACAACAACTCTCAGTAACTCTGCCTCCACTTCTCTCCAAACGTAAACAAACAGGTATGCTCTCTTCTCCTTCTTCTTCTCTATACCATCCAAAACTCACTTTCTCAAACCCTAGCTCTTGTTTTTCTTTCATGATTCTGTTTTTGCTTGGTTTTCTCTCTGTTTGGTTGCTCAGAAAACGAAACGAATTTAAAAACTTAGAAGATTTAAAAGAGAGAGAGAGAGAGAGAGGTCAAATTATAGAGGAAGAAAAAATAGTTGTTCGTGTTTAAAGTTGTTTTTGATGAAATTGAAAGGGTTTTAAAAAGAGATAGAGAAAATTTAGATCTAGAATGAGCAAAATGTCCATCGATTCGTGCCTGAGCTGGTTCAGTAGAGGAATTTTCAGTTTTTTTTTTTCGATGAAATTTAGAAGATTGGGACTAATCAAATTGTTGATCGCTTTGTACTTGAACTAATTCAGTAAGATTCGAGGTTTTAGTAATAGTATCAGCTGTGTTCCCTCATTTTACTCAAGAGCCAAACAGAGAATTATGGAGTGTGCTTCTTTTTGAATTTTTTTGGATGAGTTTGTTTCAATTCTGTGGTGCTGCTTTGTTAATTTATCTGATGATGTGTCTTGATGGCGGTTTTGACCGTTATTGTTTGGTTTGCTTTGTATGGAAGGTGTGCGTGATTGTTGCGTGTTTTGCTTAATGGTGTAGATTGATTGTTGACGGGTTGTTATGATACTATAATAATGGGAGGGTCTTTTATTCCTAGGGATGTGGTTCGGTGAATCTAAGATTCTAGGGATCTAAGATTCCCCAAACCAAATAGAGGATTATGGAGTATGCTTTTAGTTGAATTTTGGATTGAGTTTGTTGAATTCTGTGGTACTACTTTGTTAATTTATCTAATGATGTGTCTTGATTGCGGTTTTGACTGTTTTTGTCTGGTTTGCTTTGAATGGAATGCATGATTGTTGGGTGCTTTGCTTAAAGGTTTAGATTGATTGTTGTTGGGTTGTTAGAGACCGTAATAATGAGAGAATATTCTCTTCCTAGGAATGTGATTTGGCGAATCTAAGATTTTAGGGATCCAGGATTCCACAAACCAAACAGATGCTTCTAGTTGAATTTTGGATTGATTTTGTTCTATTTTGTGGTGCTGCTTTGTTAATTTATTTGATGATGTGTCTTGATGGTGGTTTAGACCATTTTAGTTTGGTTTTCTTTGTATGGAAGGTGCGCTTGTTTGTTGCGCGTTTTGCTTAATGGCGTAGATTGATTGTTGTCGGGTTTTTATGAGACTTTAAGAATGAAACAATCTTTTATTACTAGGAATGTAATTCAGTGAATCTAAGATTCTAGGGATCCAAGATTCCCCAATCCAAACAGAGGATTATGGAGTATGCTTCTAGTTGAATTTTGGATTGATTTTGTTCAATTATGTGGTGCTACTTTGTTAATTTATCTGATGATGTGTCTTGATTGCGGTTTTGACTGTTTTTGTTTGGTTTGCTTTGAACGGAAGGTGTGCGTGATTGTTGCGTGTTTTGCTTAATGGTGTAGATTGATTGTTGTCGGGTTGTTAACAGACTTTAATAATGAAAGAATATTCTATTCCTAGGAATGTGATTCAGTGAATCTAAGATTTTTGGGATCCAAGATTCCACAAACCAAACAGATGCTTCTAGTTGAATTTTGGATTGATTTTGTTCTATTTTGTGGTGCTGCTTTGATAATTTATCTGATGATGTGTCTTGATGGCAGTTTTGACCATTTTAGTTTGGTTTGCTTTGTATGGAAGGTGTGCTTGTTTGTTGCGTGTTTTGTTTAATGGATTGTTGTCGAGTTGTTATGAGACTGTAATAATGAAACAATCTTTTATTCCTAGAAATGTAATTCGGTGAATCTAAGATTCTAGGGATCCAAGATTCCACAAACCAAACGGCTTCGAAGAGTATGGAATGACTTTGATTAAGTTACTTAAAAGTACAATTTCCACCAAGTTTTGTCTAGAAGCGATTAGTTGGTAATTTTGTCTTTTAATGCCAATAGTCTTGTAGCTCAACTGGCAACTTGTGACATTTTCAACAGAGACATCTAGGGTTCAAATTCCCCCTCCCCTAACTTTAAATTATCAATTTTTTTTTTTTTTGTTGTTTAATGATTAATCTGTGTCTTGCATTCAATTTATGGATGATGAATGCTAGCAGAAATTGGCAAGTCTTCGGATACTTTTGACTTGTTCTTATTGTCATTATTTGAGATACAATATTTGTTTGATTTCTAGTGAAGTTTGTGGATGGAATTTATATAGGTTAGTAAATACTTTATACAGGTAGTTTCAAAAGGAATAATGGTCCTTGGACATACACGATCTGTGGATGTTTTAGAGAATTCATTTTAAGGTTTTAACTAAAACAAATTAAAGATGCTGGGGAGGGATATAGGAGAGAGGTGCTTGTTTGCTTACTAGGCATATGGGCATTTGGTAATTAAAGGTGTGCAGTATTATAGGTTCGAATTCATTTGGTCGAGATTTATGAAGCACAAATTGGTAACACCAAGTTTTATCTAGAAACAATTGGGTGGTAATTTTTTCTTTCTTTTAATGGTTAATTTTTGTCTTGCATTCGATTTATGGATAAATGAAAGCAGAAATTTTCAAGTAAGGCTTTGGTTGCTTTTGACTTGTTCTTATTCTCTTTGTTTGAGATACACTATTTGTTTGAGTTCCAGTGAATTCATGGATAGAATTTATATAGGTTAGTAAGTACTTCTTCATGCAGCTACTTTCAATAGGTAAATAATGGTCCATGGCAGGAATGATCCATATGGATGGTCAGAGAATTCATTTTAAGGTTTAAAGTAAAACAAATTTAAAAGATACTGAGAAGGGATGTTGGCAAGATTTGGTTGCTAGCTTACTTGGCATATGGAAATTTGGTAATTAAAGGTGTGCGGTGTCTTATAGGTTTGTGTTCATTTGGTCAAGATTTATGAAGAATATGACTTTCACTAATAAGGTAGTGTAGGTATTATAGATTTACTACCAAATAAGTTATTTGCCCTTTTTAATTAATTCTTCTTTAAAGGTACTGCTAGTGATCAACAAAAAAGCAGTTTACCATAAAAATTTTCTGTAGAGGATTATCATGTTAGATTTGCCCAATAATCAGCCCTGCAGTAACTTATAATTGTAGGGGGTTGAGATTGATCAAATGCTGAAATTCTCAACTATGTCATCCTTTTTATTACTTTGCATGGAACGAAAAGTTATTTGGTATACTTGTTAGAAAAAAAATATTGGTAGGACAAACATATCCAAAGTTTTCATTTTAAGAGGGAACAAAAAATTCAATAAGTTCCCTAAAATGTTGATGAGGATCACTAATTATATGCATAAATGTTGGCTAGTTTGCTAGTTTACGCAATAAACCTGTTTAATTGAAATTTTTTTGAATTGAAATGTCAATTGTAAAGTCACATTATTTTTCCAATAATTTTGTGCACATGGATGGGTAAGATTTCTTTCTAAATACAAATAGTGTTAAAAAGTTTCAAAATTTATTACTAATTAAGTGTCAATTTTGATTGTGTAGTTCCAAAATATATTTTTTTAACATTTTGTTAATCATGGGATAATTATTACTAACTTACTGAAAAGTTGACTGTAGAGTGTAGACGTTGACTTGTAACCTATGTAATAAATGATGTAGGCAGTGAAGAGGGAAAAGAAGCAAGAACATATTTAGTTAGAATATGTAATAGGGATTTCCATAACAGACATGGAGATCAGACGCATGAACTATATGAAGGTTGAAGGTTAAAATTTTCTTTTTTCCATTTATGTTCTCAAATCTCAATTCAAGAACAAATAAATGAATCTGGTTTTTATACTCTTGAATTTTTTAAACTGTAGACTTTTGGAGATAGCAATACCAAACACCCGCTTTTCCATAAAAAAGAAGGGAATATTGTACTTATCCAAAAAAAAGGGAATGTGATGTTAGAGTGGTCTAATTGCAATGAAGCCATGTTTTAGACGTTTCCAACATGTAATTGACATTAGAATTTAAAACTTCTACTCTTGGATACCTACCAAAAAAAATTTAAAGCTTCTACTCTTGAAACATTCAAATGTGTTTGAAAAATTTATTTGAGGCATGACTAATGCATGTTAAGGAGTTAGGCAGATGTCCAAGGCATGTGGGATGCATATCTTGTGCAGTCCATGCTCATGTTTCCTAGATTTTTGCTCTTTATTGGCTTGTTTTGGTGTGGTCTATTGAGCTAGGTATGCGTGCATATACATTATCATGGAATAACACAACAAATAACCATTCACATGCAAAGTTATTGGTATAAGGCTTGGTATACATATGTATGGGCAGAGTTTAATTTTTAATTTTAATATCTTTTATATGTTTTTTTGTTGTTGCATGTGTATGTACTTGTTTATAAGTTACTTCTTTTATTGTTTAAAAAACTCATTAGTAATTTAAAGCTTGAACAAGGAAACAAGTTAGTGTTTCAAATGTCCACAGCTCAGGTTTTCATATTGTATGCTGAATGTTCAATTTTTTTCAAGCCCATTAATGAAATAAGATACGATGTTAAATATGCGACTCAAACCTGTATCAGTTTCACTCATGATGTTAGGTTAGGTTGAGTTTGATGAAACTATTACCACAATTTGGTCATGGGTGTCACATCTGTGACATTATGATCTTATGAGTATCAATGTACATATTTTCTTTCGCAGAATATGTTGTTTAACAATGTTAATATAGTTCAAACTAAGCTAACGAGCTTTAGCTCAAATGATACCTCATCCCCCCCACCCCCCCCCAACATAATGAATGGAGGTTGATGTTGTGGGGATCAAAACCCACTGGTTGTATGTGTAACTTATCAATAATAAAAGGTTTAAATTAGTTGTTCTGGTTTAGCTAAGATGTTTAACAAAATATGTTGCTTCATGCATTGCATTGATATGGATCAATGACTTCTTAAAATTTTCATAGAGAAGTTTGAGGAAATAAAATGTGCCCCTTAATTAAACTGAGTATATCTTTTAGGTTTTGATATTTGACTTAGATTTTTAAATTCTAAAAATTTTGCTTGCAGTTATAAGTTCTTCAAATGACAGTAAAACGTCTATCACAATACAACTCAAAAGATTATAATTTTTAGGATACATCTTGCCCAAATATTTGAACATTTCCAAGAACTGAATATATTTTTGGAAATTCTGTGCAATACTATGTGTTTAATATTTTTTATAATTGACTTAGATTTTTAAATTCTAAAAATTTTGCTTGCAGTTATAAGTTCTTCAAATGACATTAAAATGTCTATCACAATACAACTCAAAAGATTATAATTTTTAGGATACATCTTGCCCAAATATTTGAACATTTCCAAGAACTGAATATATTTTTGGTAATTCTGTGCAATACTATGTGTTTTTTATTTTATTTTATAATCACTATTTCTCTAGAAGAAAAAAGAAATGCTATTTGATAATTCTTTAATATTTTTTTTTCATGTATTTTGACCTTTCTGGTTAATGATGCTTTCTTTCTTGATGTGCAAGTTTGTGGTGCATCAGCTTTAGAATTTGTAAGAATTTAAGAAAACAATGAAGTATGCTATATGCATTTTTTTTATAAAAATTCTTATCGCACCTGTACCTTATGTTGTCATGTTTCCATAACTATGTGTCTAGATCTTGCCATGTTTACAAATTATTTTTGTGCTTTTCATGTATTAACCTTAATGGAAATATATAAAAGGTTTTGAACTTGATTGATTTAGAATGTTGGGAATATTCAAGGTTTTATTCATTAAGGTAGCAGAAGGGCAGCGGCCAGTGGCTGACCATGATTTGTGATGTAGGTTCTTCAAGAATTCAACCCTCAAATAGATTTTTTGATGAGTTCTTGAATAAAAGTTGATGTTTAGGGGTTTTAGGTTAGAAAAGGTTGAATCTTGATGCTGTCTGGGGTTGAAAGAGGGGGTAGAACAAGAAATACATTAAATAAAACACTAAGCAATCACCCCTAGGTTTTCCTAAGCAATCACATAGGTAAAAAACAATCACACCCTCAAAGCTTAAGATAAGATGCTGGAATTTTATAAGAATCAATTTCATTATGTATATTTTTGACTAAAATATAGCCTTTGTATAGGCTATTGTTAAATCCTTTCCTAGAAGGCCATATCTAGTACACAAAGCTCCCACTTTTGCAGGTGTATAACTTACCAATCCAAAAAAAGAAAAAGAAAAGCATGGTAGTTCTTAAACTTGTGTATAATGAAGGTTAAAAAAATAATTGCATTGGTTGAAAAGCTTCTGCAGTGTGGAGAAGTTTAAGCTGCATACTCTTTTAAATCTGAATTATTATACTGATTAAGATGAAAGTCTTAAATGGCTATTAAAAACTGATTTTTTTAGTGCCAATTAGCTTAGTGGCACAGCCTACTCTCCTTTTACTAGGAGAACCAGGGTTCGAGTCCTCCTTTCTCCGTTGTTGTAACTATTGACTTATAAAAAAGGGTTCTTGTTAGTACAGGGAAAACCTGGCTCTTGTAGAAGATTTGAAATACATTGATAAGGACAGTGAGCTAGAAGTATTTGTTGATGAGGTTGCCAAATTTGTGATTGGAACAATACAACGTTAGAGAACAAAAATCACAGGTGCCTTTTTAGGTGATGATGACTAATTGAGTATGTATTAGTGATAATAGGTTTGCTCTATCAGACAGCCATTTAATATTCTTTGAGATTTGCTGATTAAGAAAATTATTCTTAAATTGCTCATGTGATTTTTACAACCATTCCAAATATGCTTGTCCTTGTAGTTGCTTAGATGATCAATAAAAAGCAAGTTGTTAATGTTGCAAGTTTGATTGAATAGGAAGTACATGAAATTGTTATAACGTGGAAATGAGGTTTACAAGAACACATTTTTTTTAATAGAAAAATCTTTGAAAAATTATGGTACTATGTGTATGCTTCTTCATTTTAAGGCGTTAGAATTATTGAATAGAAAATATGAACGAACATTTCAAAGTCATGCTTCAATGTGAACCCTTTTTTCCCTCACGAATTGTCTAAATATAGCTCTCCTAGGTTATTAAGTTTTAAAAGATGTGAATATTTCCCCCCCAAGATTCTTTATAGCCTCTTTTGCAGTTGGGTGTCTCTTGTTTGTTCTACCCTTGATCGTTTACTAATTCACAGAGTACTTATTTATTTATTTAAAAATGAATAGAATCAGAACTAATATGCACTATCTTCTACTTAGGGTTCAGAATATAGAAGCCAAAATGAATTCTTTTAAGTAGATGCATGAAAGCATGAAATGAAGTGAGAGTGTCACCTATGGTTGAAGACTCTGCCTTATGGTAAATAATTAGTCAGGATACAGGTTTGCCACAATGGGGGGGGGACAAATCAAAGACGAACAGATCCACCAACAGACTTGTGCCACAATATTATAGGAAGAAATAAAACTCATTGTATGAATTTTTTTATAAGACTTGGAGCCTAATCTCTCATCTTGTTTAGATGGTTGTAAACCATTAATTTTGAGTTTTTTTTTACCTTAATAGTCTTTAAAATGTGGAAAGGATGATGCGGTGTATGTTTTACATATAACATGGGTGGATCGTCAGATGTATGAGCTTTACATCTTGGTGGATTTGGTAGAATGATTAGTATGCACCATAAATTAATTTTTTCTTCCTGAATTCTTAAAGTATTAGAGGGATGGGTCCCAGTGGTATGACTTCAAATGAACGCAGAAAGCTTTAATGGATATTCCTTGGCTTCCACTTCCAGATGCCTTATACTTAAAGTAATAAAGGGAAGATGGTAACAAATTTTCCCCATCCATTGTGTTAGGTAAGATCATGCTTCAAGCATGATGTTTTTCCTATCTTCAAGCATATCACATTATCATGGAGGGATATTGTAGCTATGCTTTGCTTGAAAATTCTTGTTGCTATACACACACACACACACACACAAAGCCCTCCTTGTGCCTAATCTTTTTATATTGGATCCAATTAATTATCTTCTTTACTTGACTCCAAAATTTTAGGAATAAGGTTTGGTTGTTGTATCCGATTAATTATACAAAGATGGATATTCAAAATTGTATAAATTATCGTGGAATAAACTTATGAGTCACACTATGAAACTTTGGGAGAAAGTGGTTGAACATAGTTTAAGACATGAAACAGCAATAATAGAGAATCAATTTGTTTTTATGTATTGGCTTTATGTCAAGACAATTTGCCATGGAAGCTATTTTCTAACTTAGACATCTAATGAAAAAATACAGGGAGGTTTATAAAGATCTTCATATGGTTTTTGTTGATCTAGAGAAAGCATATGATAGGGTCCCTAAAGAGGTTTTGTGGTGGGTTTTTGGAAAAGCAAGGAGTTCCTCTAAAATTTAATTAAGAGCAAGTTTAACATAGTTGTAACTAGTGTGAGAACAAGTGAAGGTATTACAAGTGATTTTCTTATCACTATAGGCTTGCACCAAGGATCAACATTAAGTCTATCTTTTTGCAATAGTGATGGATGAACTCACTAAATTGATTTAAGAGGAAGTCTCTTAGTGTATTTTTTTGAAGATGATATGGTTTTAGTGGATGAAACTAGACAGCAGGTTGAAGAGCAGAAGTCCAGAGGTGGTTTGCAAGCTTGATATTGAAAAAGTTTATGACCATGTGAATTGGGAGGCATTGTTCTATTTGATGGACCGGATGGGTTTTGGGCTGAAATGGAGAGGGTGGATTAAGGCTTGTGTTACTTCTGTTCGTTTTTTAGTCCTAGTAAATGGCTCCCCTAAAGGTTTCTTTGGAAGCTCGCGTGGTTTGAGACAAGGGGATCTTTTATCCCCGCTTTTGTTTCTCTTGATAATGGAGGTTCTAAGTAGACTTTTGAAGAAGACAGAGGAGTGTAATCTTAATCAGGGATTTCATGTGGGAGCTGTAAATGCTGTTGGTGTGCGTATCTCCCATTTGTTATTTGCCGATGACTCTATCTTATTTTGTGATGCCTCTAGGGAACAGTTGTTGTCTATAAGGTTGGTGTTGTCTTGTTTTCAGGCTTTTACGGGGTTGAAGGTCAATATTGGGAAAAGTGAGATCATTCCCGTTGGGGAGGTGAGTAATATTGATGCTTTGGCTAATATTCTTCAATGTAGAGTGGGCAGGTTGCCTATGAAATATTTGGAGATGCCGTTGGGATCTTCCTTTAAGACAGCTGCTATTTGGAATCCTAATTTGGAGAAAATGGAGAAGAAGCTTTCTGAGTGGAAGCGCCTCTATTTATCTAAGGGTGGTAGGCTTATGTTACTAAAGAGTACTCTTTCAAGTCTCCCTACGTATTTTTTATCCCTTTTTATTATTCCTAAAGCTGTGGCGGCTAGATTGGAAAGTATTCAGAGGAATTTTCTATGGGGGTCTTCTGAGGGGAGTTTTAAGTATTCGTTGGTGGCTTGGGATAAGTTATGTTCCCCTGTTGAGCGGGGTGGCTTGGGGATAAGAAGTGTGGTGTCTTTTAACCAAGCTCTTTTAGGGAAATGACTGTGAAGGTTTGGCCATGAAGTTACCCGTCTCTGGCGGCGAGTTATCTCCACAAAATATGGTGAGGAGCAAGGGGGATGGTGCACTAAAGTTTGTAGGAGATCTCATGGGGGTGGCCTCTGGAGAAGTATTAATGAAGGGTGGGAGAGTTTTTCTTAGCACCTATCTTTTGTAGTGGGTGATGGTTCTCGTATCCGCTTTTGGCATGATAGATGGATTGGTGAGAATACTCTTAAAGATCGCTATCCTGAGCTCTTTGTGTGTTCAGCGGTTAAGGATGCTTGTATCTCGGAGGTTTTGTGGGTTCTAGAAGGGAGTTCTGTCAGAGTGTGGAATTTAAGGTTTTATAGAGCATTTGAAGATTGGGAGTTGGCTGCTTCTTTTTCTCTTCTTCAGCTTATCCAACCTTGTATTCCTCAGGGTGATAGGAGAGATACTCTTTGCTGGTGGCTAAAAGGGGATGGGAAGTTTAATACCTGGTCTTTCTACCATGCGATTCAGGGTGTCTCGAATTCATTGTTTCCTTGGAAGGGTGTTTGGAAACCAAAGATTCCTAAGCGTGTGGCGTTTTTTTTGTAGACTGCTGCACATGTTCGGATCCTCACTTTGGATAATCTAATGCTTAAGGGCCGCCCTTTGGCTAATTGGTGTTGTATGTGTTGTTGTGATGGAGAGTCAGTTGACCACCTTCTTTTTCATTGTCCTTTTGCTCTTTCCCTGTGGGCTACCATGCTTCAGACTTTTGGCATTCATTGGGTTATGCCGGGTTTGTTGACAGGTCTACTATCTAGTTGGCATCAGTGGTTTGGAAAACATAATTCGAGTATTTGGAATTTGGTTCCAGGGTGCATTATGTGGAGCGTGTGGTTGGAGCGAAATCGTCGAGCTTTTGAAGATAAAGAGAAGACAGTGGAGGAGCTAAAGACTTTATGCCAACGCATTTTATTAGAGTGGTCTCGTTGTTGGGGTTTCACTGAGTGTTCTTCTCTCTCTATGTTTATGTCTTCCCTTAGCCTAGTTTCCTCACTCCTCCCTTGTTCTTGTGTTTTGTGCTCTTGTATCTTTCGTTGTTCATCATCAAGAACAACTTGTTCTTCTCTGTTTTTTTACCTATCTAATATAAGTTTTCGGTTTATCTATCAAAAAAAGAAACTAGAAGTATAGTTAACGCGAAGTTAGAAATTTGGCGAGACGCTTATAATCTAAAGGCTTTTGATTAAGTAAGATTAAAACAGGGCATATCGAATAGAATATGAGTTTGGTAAAAGTAGAAACAAAGATGATGGGGCAATAAGACTTAATAGTCGAGAGATACAAAAAAGTGAGCTTTTGATATCTTAGATCAATAATTCATATAGATGGAGAGATTGAAGAGGATGTGAATCATAGGAATAGACTAAGGTGGATGAAGTGGAGAAGCACATTAAGATTATTGTGTGAAGTTAAGGAAAATTTTATAAGATTACTATATGACCAGCTATGCTCTATTGTATAGAATGTCGGGTTGTTAAGAAACAACACGTTCGTGAAATGAATGTAGCTGAAATAATAATGTTAAGATAGATAAGTGAAAATAAATGGATAGATGAGATTTGAAATGTTTTGCTTAAAGATAGAGGTGACTTTTATTGATGAAAATATGATGGAGAGTTGCTTGAGATAGTTTGGTCATGTTTAGAGGAGAGCTGAGAGCAATGGTAAGAAATAGTAAGTTGATTCAAGTCGGGGGAATGAAAAAAGGTAAAGGAATATAAAAAATAACATTTGTAAAAGTAGTTAAAAAGGACATGTTAATTAAAAAAATAATAGGGACTTTGACTTTGGGTAAAATAGAATTGAGGAAAAGAATACATGTGGCAGATTGAGGCTTTGTTTTATTGTTTGTTGTTGTTCATATGAGTAGAAGAGTTGCACTAATGCCTTTAAACCCATCTACTGGTTAGACTATATCATCTAGAATTTTTTTTGATTGTCTACTTGATAAAGACTTGATCTGCAGTGATCTTTTGATTGTCCACATGTATATTTCTTCCTTCGCATCCAAAAAGAGTGAATAATTGCATATCATTTTAGGATGTTTGAGTTGGTTATTTTGCCGATGGGCTCTAACCCAGGTAGATGGTGGGTTTGTGGGCTCAAGATCCATTGTTAATTTAACAATAAAAAAAAATGTTTGACTGAGTTATATTCTGTTGAACTTTATAATAATAGAGCAGGTGATCTATTTTAGCTAGATATGAGTTATTTAAATTGAAGCAATTATTTACTTCTTAGTACATGGGAGGTAAACAAAAGCAGCCCCATTCAAAAAGTTAAAAGGGAAAACAGCAAAATTAACTAATGAAAAGAAGAATAATGATTAATTCTTGAAAGAAGACAGAAATGAGATCTGCAAATAACCAACAACCAAGCAAATAACAGATAAGGATCATCTTGAGCTTATGAATAGGGATGTCAATGCATATTAAGCACAATGGTTCATCTTGCAAATTAAAAGCAATACTTCTAGAACCCATCCTCCAGCTTTTATTCAGTTTCTGTTGGTAATGTCAATTCTTGATTGGCAATGTTGATTGATTACCAGATACTCACTGGCTTTGTTATATAGTTTGTACTTTTCCTTCCCTTCATTGTTGTATTTTCCTCTCATTGACTTATTAAAACTTGGGTTTGAACTAGTTTGCCAGATAACGTGCTGTTGTAAACCCAGGATATTGTATCTGCGTCAGCTTCTTGGTCATAACGTAGGTACTTTGCATCATGTGCTGATATGTCTGGTGTCGAAAATGATTTTAGTCATCTTTGGTGGACTCCAAGATGTGGGCTTGAGAATTGTTCTCTAAAATATTTTTCATGTGGTTTTAATCATCCAGGAAAAGAAATTATCACGTGGTTCTGTTAGCTGTGATGTTGATAAGTTTCATCAGCTATCCAAAATCCAAAAGCATTTGTGTTGCTAAATTACGCTGGAAAGATTTGTTGTTGCACACTCATGCATTACACATTCGTTCTCACGGTTAATGATTTATCTTTCTATTGATAACTATAGGTGAGTTCTGCTAGGTAAATTTTTTTATTGAGAGTGACATTGGCTAATTTTTGAAGAATGGCTCTGTTTTGAGCAAGAATGAAATAATGATCATAATTTCAAGTTACATTTTTTTTGTCAGAGGATCTAACACTGACTTGAAAATTTCTAATGCCTGGCTAACTTGGAGCAACTGCATCTTATGTTAGAAGAAGAATTGAACGGACAACAATCTGTTAGTAAATGATCTTCCTTCTCTCTCAGTCAGCAACATTTTTGATTTGTTCCAACAACCCTGGTTTGTACCTTCTGCAGGTAATCATCTCTGCATCATGGCCAGTTTATCTTTTGTTCTCATTTTTTGTTTTGACCAACTTACTTGCTGGGTAGTGCAATCTGGCCTTTAGAGGTCGCGGTGCTCGTGTTTTTTGGTCAAATCCTCTCACACAAACAAATCCTGCAAATAATTTTTCTTAAGATTAGGAAGTGAAACATGGTTGAATATTGGTATCTTATAAACAAGTAGGAACTGATGCTAATCCTTGAATGATATGAACAGTACAACCCTTCCATAAAGAATTTAAGTCGAAGATTTTCCTTTCTTTTTTTCTTTTTTTTTGGGGTGTTTGGGGGGGGGGGGGTTCATTAAGCAATGATACACATTTTTCTTATGGTAGGAAAATTATATGGATATTTGATCTTTTAGATTTCGGAAGAATATGTATGATATATTGCCAGCACTCTGAAAGTAGAAAATGTGGCTCATAGAGTATTTCTTATGTGTTTCATGATGATTGATAGACCAACTAGGCAGTGTAGATTACACATTCCAACCATTTAAGCATTATCATACATTTTTTTATTGGGAGGGTTAGTGTTGGTCTTGGGTTCAAATCTTTTGAAGCATTTCCCTTTTTTTTTTTTTCCTTTATTTTTTTTTCCCCTCATGTTTTTATGGGGACTCATTTGACTCCTATTGGGTTGGTTAATGTTCTCTCATATTTCTTTTATTTTCTGGTAGATTTATCACAGTTTGGATATGCATAATATTCTTAGACAGGCACGTTGAATTAGACTAGGCCTTAAATACAAATCCTCAGTCGACCACTTAGGTGGTGTAAGTCTATCTATGTCAACTATGTTTTGTCTTTTAAACTAGAAGAGCAATTCACCTATGCTGTCATAGTGAGCTACTATTATGTATTATATTGTTATTGATATCTCAAATTCTCAATATAGTACTCACAAATCTCTCCCTCTCTCTCTCTCTCTCTCTCTCTCACACACACACACACACCCACCCACCCACCCACTCATTTTACCTGCTTAATTAGTTACATAAAATTAGGTCTAAAACTGACTATCCTGAAGAAAAAAATAGGGTTTAAAACTGATTTACAAACTTCTTATACCCTTTGGTTCCTTGCAAATTTGAAATAAAGGTTATTCATAATTTCCAGGAATTTATACGATCCAATCCTCAATATAATATTTTATATGTTTGAGCAAGTGGCATTTGGAAAAGTGAAGTGCATTTTTGAAGTTAAAAATGCGTCTTTGTATTGTTTCTTCTTATTTCTTGTAATATGTTCATGGCATAAGATGTTCTCTACAAAAGCAGATAATGTGAGGTGAATAAATGAAGTTAGAATTCCATACCTTTCCAAAAGCAGTATTGAATTCCCTCAGTTGATAGGCCTGATAGACATTTTCTGTAAGCTTCCTTTTTGTTTAAATAGGGATAGCTATGTAGTAAATACTTGTATATAAATATTCTCCTACCTTTGAAAATTGTTGATACAGAGGTTCCAAAGTATACAGTCCGTCTTGGCAAATTCCATATCCATGATCTTGGAACATCAATTGGATTCTGGCTAGATTCATTATCTGCAAATACCTGCATGATAGTAGAATTCTTGGTTTGAAAACCATGAACTTAATGGTTTAAAAATTTTTACTAACATGAAGGGGACCAAACTATAAATGGTTCTCCCATCTCATGAGGGTAAGACTGCTTTTGATCAGTTCGATAGGATGTGGTATAGGTTTCTGACACTCACAAGGTCAGGCTGGTAGTATTTCCAGCTGTGCTCCAGAATTAGTACATTGAGCATATTGTTTTAATAAACTTACCTCATTAACTTGAAAGTAGGTACCGTTGAGTGGAAAGCTTCCTCTCATCGCTGTTCTGCATGGTATCTGTATTGACACGATGTAAACATCAGTAAACAATTGGAAATTGTCTATTATGTTACTGATTTATTTTCCTAAATTAATGAATATCTATGTTATCATAAAAAGGAGTTCACTCACCAGCAGTGTCCCTCTGACTGTTTGTGCATTAGCTTCTCTTACACTATTGCATGCAAAACATGTCTTCTCGTTGCACAATTTGTTAGGTTCTTGTGATCCACACGTTCTTTCAGGTGGTTGAATTGAATTTGCAGTTTCACCTAGTTACAAATTTTGCAAATATGATTCAAATTAGATGCTAAAAATGTTACACCTTATTTTGGTGACAGGAATATTGACTGGTCCTGGTCACCCCTTCACTTTATCTTTGGTTCTGACTGTGTTGATATATTAATATCTTTATTTATTTATTTACGAGCATGTTGATATATTAATATCTGTAGCATATCAATTACATTGGATGATCTCAATAGCAACTTAAGGCATTTATGTTTTTTGCTTACCTGGTGTCCATATAGCAAGAAGGTACGGGCTTGGATCATCAGGTTCTCGTCTGTCCATCTGCATTTTGTTGGTAATGCTTAAATAAAACCAAGTTTTCTAGTTAAAGGTAGATTAATAATTCTAGATTTTAGAGATATACTAACCCCCTCCAAGAGTGGATGTGAATCTGGAAGTTCATACCTGCAATATTTCAGGATGGAAGTTGTCAGACTGCATCATGCAGACTTGTATTTATTATCACAATATATATATATATATATATATATATTATTTTTTACTTATTTGAAAGACCGAGGGTCTTTCCAACTAGGGTTAGAGTTATTTATATTTGATCAGAAGCTGCAAGTTTCTGCTAGCAATATTCAATGATTAATGGATTTCGATAGCTTTGTTTAAAGTGGATTTCAGTTCAGGAGGATCAATTTGAACTTGATCCAATCCAGCTCAACCCAGTTACTTGGATTTAAGATTTTGAGAAGGTATCTACTTACACTTGGTGCTCTGTTCGTAGCCGACTCACATTCTTCAGTTTGGGTGTAGGGATAGAAGGATTTATGGCAACCAAAGCCTTGGACATGTCACCTTCTTGAAGTTCCATGTTCTCTTGCATGTAATTTTGAAGATTCGTTGTGAACTCTTTAATGTTGAGTTTGATGATAGGAATTTCATCAGGATCCTCATAGAATGCATCCTCAATGTCGCTTTCTGTTGCCTCTGCGCATTCTTGTTCTGGTGTTGCTGGTTCTTCAACGATTGGCTCGCATGTGCGGCTTTCATATTCTGTTACTTTCAGTGAGTTGTTCTCAGGTGGAGGTAATTGCATGGGGTTGATCACTACTGCAGGGTTTCTCTCGGTTGCAATGGGAACAGATGAACTCACAATACTCTTCTCTTCTGGCCCTGGCAGGGCAAGCCTTGCACTGCACAAAATAGGGCTTTTTGTCAGTTTCATTAAGAGAATATGTGACTCATCATATCACAAAAGAATTAATTACTTCTTGTTTATAGGACTAGCAGCCACAGGTAGTTATTTATTATTATTATTTTTGATAATTTGATAGTTGGGGGAGGGGGGATTTGAACCCTGGACGTCTCTATTAGAAGCACTAGGAAGTGCTAGTTGAGCTACAAGGCTAAAAAGCTTTTATTAATTTATAATTATAAATATTATTGGGCCCTTGTGAATTAAATACTAATTTATATATTTTAAGGCATTGTAGTTGTCAAATCATTGAGGCTTGAATATTTTTTATGGAAGATACTAGTAGTTCTGATGAATTGCTTTAAGATTATATGCCTTCATGATGGTGGCAGTAGAGATAGCAATAGGACAGATTTTGGGATGCAAACCTTGCGAAAGCACTTGCGAAGTGCCTGCACTCTCCTCTCATTGGACAAGCATTGCAATTTGGTTTACTTTTTGTGCAGAAAACCTGCATAGATATCAAAGCATGTGACAAATTTTTTCCTTTCTTTAGTTGGTGGGTACAAATATTCTGTTGAACGCTACAGCATATGAAAACTGTATGTTGCTACATACCTTTCCAAAAGTAATCAATTGGTAGTGCAGTTCATACCTGTTGTAGCAATGGTTCTTAGTCAGTAATAGCAATTCTTTTATCCTAATTATTTGTGTGAAAATACTTGCATAATAAAAATTGATGAGAGTGGATGCAAGGTTACAGAGTTCGTTGATCAAGTTTGCATAATCTTGGCCACAAATATTTTTGAATTGACTCCAGCATTGGATACCTGTGTAGGATTTTGATTATCATTTTTGAACAATGGAAGGATTTAGTTTTCGTTAAATGGCATATGTACTTACAGTTCTAGGAGGTGTAACTGAAGTGACTCAGGCAAGGGTTGGAGGGGAACCCAGCCCAATCGAACTGCTATCCTTCCAACATTAGTGTCAACCTTTATGAAAACATTAATTAATATGTTAATTGACAGATATTCTTCACCCCTTATGCATGGGAAGTAGATTTAATATAAATCTTACTGGAAAAGCAAGATGATGGAGTGTTAAAAGCCGCACACACTCTACACTTTTCAACCCGAGCCCTCGTATGCTTAACAGATAATCCCTGCAAGAAAAAATGACAATTTATTTTGTTACAATTAGATGCAGTACAATATTTGTTCCAGACTCGTACCATTTTGTGTTTCGTAAAGCATTGTTAACTTAGTGGTGGTAGCATGTAATAATTTAGAAGTGAAGTGGTTATGGAATGGCTTACTTTGCTTTATCAGGGGGAACATCTCTTAACCATTCCAGATCGATACTTCCATGATCTTTAACCACTCGGTTTAGGAATGCCTGCAATATTTTGAAACCAGTGTTACTAATAAAAAATTGTGAAACAATTGTTACTTTTTTTGAGCTAAGAATAATTGTGTGTTAAATAATGCTATATTTGTGGAGCTGCTTGAAGCTGATAACTGCAAAAAAGAAAGCTTTGAAGACTAGTTTAGAACGTGTACCTTGATTCGTTCTGCTAGCATATTATTCATCCCCCGCTCTTTTATAGCGTTAGATATCTCAAGAACATTTGCACATCTTACTGCTTCGTAGTCCAGTGAGTCCTGTGCATCTCTGCTTCTTTCATTGTTCCTACTATTGGCTGGCACTTGCATTCTTAAACTGTCCCAGTCAAATGTACTTTTTTTCTCACTCTCCACCTTTCCTTTTTTTGCTTTTGAAATTTTTGCATTTGTTCCACTATATGCTTGAACAGAAGAATAAGCTTGCCCATTTGAATTTGGTTCAAACAATCCATTTTCCAACTGTATTTGCTTATTTACTACAGAGGTTCTCTCCTCTGCAGTTTCAGTGAGTTTAGGGACACTTAGGACATGCTGCATGGCATTATTCTGGCTTTTAGCCAGTGCATCAGCAGGTTGTACAGGTTCTGTAAATGATGGGGTTTGCAATTGAAGGGCCTTCATATCATGTTGATGGTTGTGGCAGGATGGTTGATTATGTACAGTGTGTAGCACTGGTTGAGAAATACTTTCTTGTTGCTCTGAGTGGTTGCTTAATGGTACATATGGGCCCATTCTTGGGGTATCTTGACACTGCAATTGCCCATTCTGTTGCACTGTGTTTTTAGCTCCCCTTCTTTCCTGTACTTTCGTCCTAAAGCCTTTGCCATTTGCATCTTTTGCAGTTGAAGACCAGGGGGATATGCTTTCCTCACTCAATGCTTCAAAATCCTCTACGTCAGGTACTCTAGAGTCTGGGATCATGTGTGAATGGTAGTTATCTGAAGCAGCCACTTGTACTTGCATTCGTAAATTGTCAGGATTGTTTGGATAAGTAAATGCAGCAGGTCCATTGGAATCATCTCTGTCCAATCTTGACTTTTTCTGGCCATGCTTTATATATTCAGACTGCTTATGTCCATACCTGGATCCCTCATCCATAAGTGGACAACTGTTTTCATGGCTGTAAAATTCCTGGAATGTAGTCTTCTCCATCTGTAGAAGATTTGTTAAAGTTGGAAAATAAACCTCACTGTGTTTGCCCCCATTTATAAAATCTTCTGCTTCTGAATTGGAGCCTGAGGAGGATCTTAGTCCTCCAGTGCCTTGAATGATTGAGGAATCAAAAGAATCTTGTGATGATATGACTTCTTCCTCCATGCTCTGACTATGTGCATCCATTAGGCTCCTCCTCTCTATTCCTGCGGTTTCACTGTCTCTTTGAAGCTCTGTTAATTCATGGTGTACCATATAGCTTCCATTGTAGATTGTTTGACTTGATACCTGTTCAAGACATCTGGTGGTGTCATCTTGATTTATAATGCAGACTTCTGATTCCTCGACTAGTGTGTCTGTCCCAATGTTGTCACATGTCCTGTTGTTGCTTGTTGACTTGAGAGGAAATCGCGCTGCCAGAGACATGAAAGCAGAGCTGCAAAGAGAAGGGAAGAAATCATAAACATTGTTTACTCTCATGGGAAGTTTGGTTGTGGAATTATGTGAAAATGGTAAATTACCTTGAAAGATGGTCTGAAACATTTTGGGTAAGGAAGACTCCTATCACTGAGTCAACAACTGATCCTTTCCATCGAGAGAAGCGTCTATCTCCTGTGAAGTGTGTCATTTTATTTTATGGTTAATATCATCTAGTTGGATAACTTTCCATGTAAGTAGTTGATTTTCTTAGTTGGTTCACATTAGATATAATATTTGTCATAGAAACTTTTAGCAAACTTTCCGATGACTTTAATTTGAGCTCTACTACATTAAATCTATGCCTTCTTTGTTAATTTTTTTCTTACATATTATTTATTTTATTGATTTAAATTTCTATGTGCCAGTTCTGTGCTCACCTTTAATTATTATTATTTTTTAAACTGAGTTAGATTTACATTTTCCATGCATAGTACACTTTCTTCATCATTGATTCTCTGTTTGCCTCTTCTACATAACACCTACCAAATTTTTTATTAGTTGCAAATTTGCCATTTGGTAAGCATTTTATTTAGAAAATTTATTCTAAAAGAAAAATCATTCTCTCAATATCTGCAATTCAGTGATAATTTTTTTATTCTATTGTTTCCCATATTATTATTCGTTTCTTCATATTTGATCTTTTGAACTTCATATAGTGACCTTCTAGTTTTGTAATACTATGTTTATTCATACATCTCTTTCTGGTTTTGTTCTGATGTGTCAACTCTTTTATGCTTTTAGTTAACTCTGCTATTAAATAATTATAAGAGCATGCCTTAATAAAAAATTCAAAAGGGAATACTTCAAACAAATGTAGATCTGACCATCTTGAGGTTAAAGTATGTGAATTGCAGAAGACTTGATTATGATTCGAAGTGAGAGGCTAAGATTGTTAGGACTGTACCTTGAACAAGGTGCATTCTTGCAATAAATGAGTCAGCTCGGCCACGAAAAACTTTCCTTTCCTCTTCCCACCATTTCTCCTTCTCCTTGTCAGTTCCGTCAAGGCCTTCAGTTCCTTCTTTTCCCATCAAAAGATTCCAAAGTCTATTTGTTTCTGGGTCAAGGTCTACTTTAGGCCGTGGCTTACGTTTCTTCAAAAATTCGACCTCTCCATATGGAACAAGGGCACCATCTCCTTTGTATAGGACAAGTGCTTTATGCTCTTGCCCTATCAATTTGTTGCTTCCCTCGTTAAGATGAAGACCCTCCATTTTATATGTTATCTCATCAATAGGTGTGTGGTATGCTGGTGGACCTATAAACATCAAGAGGTTATCAATATAGTGAGCAGAAAACACTAATGTATTATATGGAACCTTACGGAATGCTACAGTAATTTTTTTTTAATAATATGGAAATTACCTTGTGTTTTTGCTGAGGATTTCTGATGATCATAATTGGCATCTTGGTTTTTCAGCTTTTTATTTCTTCTAGCTGACTTCACACCGGAAGTTTGGAGTAACTGTCCGTTCTCCAGTTCAGGAACTTGTTTGGGAGGGCATTGCTGGTGCAGGTTACGATCCTGAATGGCAGCTTGGGAAGGAAAGCTTTGGACCAGAGTTAGGCTGTTGGTCTCTCCCATCCTTTCTGTATGTGAATGCAGTTCAGATGAAAACTGTTGCATTGGTAGAAAGTTTCTGGCAGCCATGGAGTGATTGGTCCTGTCAGTGGTAAATTTGTTTACCTCACTTAGTCTCAATGCAATTTTGTTACTTTCCAAGTAGGAGTTCAAAATTTCATGGTTCGTTTTTGTAGTACAGCCATTTGCATTGGTATCATGCCCATGTTTTGCCGTAACATTTCCCCAACCATCTTCAACTGCTGTAACACAATGCATTCCAGAGATGATTGTATGGAATCCACTCTCAATTTTCTTCTTTTTGTGGCTTTCTGAAAACCCTGTGCTAACAATGCAACCATTTCCGTGAGATTCATGCCCTTGAGATATCTCTTGGCACAACAATGAGCCCATTGGGTTGATACTGGGATGCGCATGCTCGGTAGTGTGAGAATGTTGTCTCTTGTACCCCCTTGCTGCACTCAAATTGGATTGAAAATTTTGTACTGGTTGAGGGGTGGACATTGCTTTCTCAATGCTTTCACAATTAGTTTTTGCATGAAAGACAACTTGGTCCATTCCTTCTGCACGAATTTGTTGCTGTATGGGAGTGAATCCATTTCTGCACCTTTTCTGGGTGGGATTAGTATATCCCTTTTCTACATTTCTCTCAATGGCATGTAAATCTTCTATTTGCTGGTCTTTTGTTGTAGCTAATTGGGCTACACTTGCTTGCCATTCTTGCAGTGATCTATAGTCAGTCTGTAGCGGATTCATGGAAGGGGTTAGGTTACTTATGGTTCCAGGTGGCTGGTATTCTACCATTAATTCACTCCGTTGGTCTATCTGCACAGCTGACTTCACTCTATATGTTCCAGAGCACAATTGTGTAGCTTGAGTGTCTGAATTCAAAATGAAGGTCCTTTGATTTCTATGCTGCAACTCTTGCTGACCATCTACTTTGCCCTGGCTTTCATCTCTGGTCTTCTCCAAGTCAAAATTTAAAACTCTTCTGCATGATTTTACTGCAGTTCCATCTTTAGGATCTGTCGCCCCCCTTGTAGCGTCTGCATGTTCAGTTATTGGTTCTTTCTGAACATTCTTACGTACATATTTTCTCTTTCCTGTTGGTTTCTCTGCAGTAGTTTTTGGAGTTGCAGACTTCCTAGTTTTTTTGGGTTTGCCTTCAGTGATTACCTTGGGCCTGTGTTTTCTTCGTCTTGGTGGTTTCTGTTGAGGTGTCTTGTTCAGATCAATGCCTAAATCTCCCTTCTCAGAATCTTTGTTTTCCTGGTGTAGTGTAGAAATGGCAGCAGGTGACGAGTCTACAATGCTCTGCAGGAGTTCATCACTATGGTGCTGAGGTACCTGGTTTCCTGTTGATGTGACTAAATTCTCCTTGTCTTTCTCATAACTTGAGATTTCGTTTCTTGTGATGTCCAATGTTGCAGAAAGCTGGTTGTTCTCCAACTTGCTGACTTGATCTGGTGTTAATGTTATTGGTCTGAACTGGAGGGTGTCGGTAACACCAGAGACGGCATCTGTTTCTGTTGGTGAAGAATTCAGATCATAGTACGGTTGGTGTGGTACAGGGAATCCATCTGTAGGGGAAAATCGTTTTTGTTGTTTTCAATTGGTTGCTTAATGAAAAGCAAATTAACAATGAAAGAAACATTTTGCAAATCCAATGGAGATGAAGTTATTCTTTCTTTTGACATTCCAATAAACTATTTTGTTTCTGATAGCATTTGCTTTGATTACAGTAAGCATCAGTCATTTCATTGATTCTTTTGGCATATTAAAAAGAATAAAGAGCAGCCTGATTAAAATGCCCTTTGCTTTTCTGATTGTCATTTGACAACCACAAAACAAATCAAGTGTTTTTCATTTTATAATGACAACTGAGATGAATGTTTTGTACCATCATAGTGGTTGTGACACTTGATGCCAAATGGATTTTTCTTTTTTAATTGCATTATAAGTAAAAAAAATCACAATGATTTATTTTATTTATATTTATATTTATATTTATATTACCCCAAAAGCAAAAGAATTGTCAAACATAAATTGAACTGGAAGTACTTTATTTTATTTTATGAGAAATTATAGGGTAAATGTTAAAATACTTCTGCAGAAATGATTCAATTTTCATATCGTATAAATAATCCCCATGTAGCATCTATTGTGAATCTGTATCATTGATGTGGAAATACAAGTACACAACTGCATGCTTAATGAAAGAATTGGGATTTAAGAGCTACTGCAAGAAATTGACTGGTTTATTTCCACTTGGTATCAAATGTTGATCCGGTCTTTTTTACTTTATTTATAAAAAATTTTTTCCACTTCATATACTATTTTCATCACTGAGGAATGAGCAAAAAAAAAAAAAAAAAAAAAAAAAAAATCATAAAATGATCCTCTTTGAATAATTTGTATTTGGCAGTCTTAACTAAAGGAGAGAGAAGAAAGCACTTACTCAGAGGTATCTGGGAGAAGCTGTCAACGTTGCTCACTGACTTTGAACCAGAGTAGTGATTTTGATTGCCAAGAAACAAGCTACCCAGATATGAATCTCTTCCATTGTTGTCAATTTGAGCATGCATATTCGGAATCAGAGGCGTATTTGACAAATTACTCAAGGGGGTATAACCAGAGTGGTGATTCTGGTTGTTGAGAAACAGAGTACCGGAGTGATTCTGTCTCTGGTTGCAGTCAACTTGAGAACGCGAATTTGGAATCAGAGGTCTATCTGAGGCAATGTTTACACTTCTGTTGAGGCCTCTGTTTGCAGTGGCTAGAAAATCTGCATTCTGCATTAGCAGAAGCTGCGTTATTGGGTTAGACTTCCAAGCAGTGGTGTCATTATCAAAGGTCTGAGTATAGGGGCTTACAATGTGATCAATCATCCGGGTTTTCTCAGTCAAGCCTCCATCATAACCATAGCATCCTCCATTCTGAACTACCTGTCCAATTGGGCTCAAATTTTGCACGAACCCATTGCAATTCTGCACCTCTTCTTCATACCCATTTGAGAATCCGGCCAGATGCCAATTTGGTGTCCCCAGTTGGTTCCCGAGCCGGTCGGCTGGGATCGGAGGAGATCTTGTTGGAATTGGCTTCTCTGGTGTGACAGGTATCCAAGAATCCATAAATTGAAGTTGCTTATCCGGTGGAATCAAAACTCCCCCTCTAAAATTCATTCTCGTCACCTGTTCTTCCACTTCTCTGTTCTTAACTCAAATCCTCTTAGCAGCTAAAAATTTGCTGCTAAGCGCCAAAACCCTGTGTTTTCTGACAGCCCTTGTTTTATTTTTTCCCATTTGCCTGAATTCTACTCTGTCAAAGCCCCCAAACACATTTCTCTCTCATACAACCTTCACCTGACACTGAAAATGCATCGAGACAGCGAAATATTAATGGGAAAAATAAATAAATAAAATTTCCTTCCGGATAAAAAGAGCCAAAAAGGTGAAAAACAATAGCATCTTTGTTATAAACGCTGGAGAAATCAATATATTTCCCAGGAATCTTCAACAAGTGAAGCCAGCTATATCTTACTCAAGGAACAAAAAACATGGAAGCATGAGAGGAAACATAATAAAGAAAGCAGAAGTGGTATGTGTTTGATGGATAACAACAAATTCTGATTTTGAGTAGTAAATTGGGTAAATTTAATCCGGTTTAAATGGCTAGGATCATGGGGCCAAAAAAAAGGCTTCAACAAAATCTTGAGGGAATCTTGTTGTGATATGGAAGAAGTATAACAACTTATTTGGTCTTGGTCAATATGCATGAATTAAACATGAAAATGAAAATGGTTATAATATATTTGTTGAGCTCACCGACCGATCTGGCAGTGAGTCTGGTGGCCGGAGTTGGGTTCCCTCTGAGCTGAGTCAATGCCGGAAAATAAACCCGTCAGTCTCTAATGGAGAGAGAGAGAGAGGGAGAAAGAGAGAGGGAGAAAGAGAAAGAGGAAAGAGAGAAAGTAGAGAGAGAGAGAGGAAAAGGGGCAGCAAAAGAAACCAAACAAGTACTCCTTACTATATATAAACGAATACGAAATAATAGTAAAAAAAAAAAAAAAAAAATACAATACTTTGTTGGGGGCACACCTCTTTGTATTTATAAATTGGGCACACCCCTTCATGGTTAATGGCTTTACAAAACTATGAATCACCTTTTTCTTGCCTTTGTTGCCTAAATTTAAAACATTGCCTTGTTTGATTGCAAAGAAGAAAAATAAAAAATAAAAAATTACAGCATGGCACTGATTTTAATTGTTAACCATTATTGTCATTAACTCCAAAAAAATAATAATGTGTATTTAATACTAGTAGAATTAGAGCACTTTGTTGTGCACATGAAACCTCCTTATCATAAATAATTCAGTTTTATATTAAATTTTTAATAAATTAAAATTCTTTCCGCTTGTATTAATTTATTTATTAACACTAATATTTTATTTATTGTTCTATAATATATATATATATATATATATATATCAGCAAATTAAATATTTAGTTTAGTTTGACTAAAATTTTTTTAAGTGTACCAAGCTAATCTATTTTGTCTCTATATTTCTTCGTGAATAACGATAATATCTCCATTGAAAAAGCAGATATTATTTTACTTGAGATTGTTTAACTAGTCTACTATTTTCCTAGATGAGTTAATACATTTATATGCTGTATAGATGAAGGTACTGAATTAGTTATTGTTTTGGTGGCTACAACAAAATGTGGACCATTTTATATTTAATAAAAGTTATAAAGTTTTTTTTTTTTTTTGAGAAGGAACAATAAAAGTTATAAAGTGATTTACGGTTTTGAAATCCATGGTTCAAGTATATTTTCTCAATGTAATGGCAGATTCATAATTTTTTTTTACTGCATTAAGAGGATTTCGTATGACTAAGTCAAAACAGATTTAAATCATAAATCTTAGAATGCATATCATTGTTATTATTGTGTATCTTACCAGAATAAAATTAACATGGATACATACCTAAAAACTAATATTTTTTTTTGAAATGTAAAAACTAATATTTTTGATGTAACACAATTCAATACAAGGCACGATAAAAATCTCTATGATTTTATAGAAACTAGATATATTGGATTAATGGGTTGGATTTAATTTGCTACATCATATATATATTTTTTTGGGGTAAATTAATACACAAGAAATTCACATAATATCTCTTGTAATTTTTGTAGGGTTGGATTTGTCATTTACTAGTAAAGAAGAGGTACCATTTTACAAAAAATTGAGTGGTTAAGTTACCTTTATTATTTTTTATGGTAAGGGTGGTTTAATTACTTGACATTTGTAAATTTGGTGCGGTTAATTTCCTTGACATGTACAAATTTGGTGTGGTTAAATACCTGACATGTATAAATTGGTGTGGTTAAATAACTTAAATACTTGACATGTATAAATTGGTGTAGTTAAATTACTTGACATATATATATATATATAAATTTGGTGTGATTAAATTACTTGACATGTATAAATTGGTGTAGACAACAAGTAACATCTTTGGTGTTTATCTCTGTTTGAAGTTATTTAGGTGTTGTACATTGGGTGTGAAAAAAAAAAAAAAAAAAAAACAGTCTCTTCTATTTAAGTAAATAAAGTAAATGTGTAGTTAAAACGGTCGACTGAATACTCAGAGAGAGTTCGTACATTTTTTTGTTGTAGTTAAACAGGTAGGTGTATAATGGTAATTGTCTCTTCTTCACGATATAAGTATGCGTGTAACGCGTGGTTGGGGCTGTGTCTACATGACCTAAACACGTGATTCGACCGAAAAACCAAGAGGACTTTTGTTTTTGTTACCTTCCACTTCGGGCAGGGGCTAAACGTGGGCCCACATAATAAAAAAAAAAAATTGGAATAAAAGAAAAGAAAAGAAAAGAAAAGAAAAATATTTACGTAATATAATACTACCGGAGATAAAGAGGCTCTGTGAAAGTTTGCATGAGACTACGTGCTTCATTTGCACCGTGGACGTCTGCATGCAAAATTTGTGGGTCCTATTTAAAAGATCAACTTTAAATAATAATTATTTTGTTGGAGTACCTTTTTCTAGAATGTTTAATTCACTGTAACAGATATGGATCCCACTTATAGTCAACCTATGTTAAGGTGAATTAGTGGAAGACGGCCGCCAGACTTTTATTTTTATTATATATATTGGCTTTTTTTGAGAGAGAGAAACATTAATGTCTCCCTCTCTCTAAAAAAAAAATCAATTTTTGATAAAGAGAAAAAATTGATTTTTTTTTTTGAATATATGGGATTGATCTTGCTAAATTATTTATACACGTTAATCCTAAATATTGGGAACAGGTAAGATTCACTTTAAAAGGAAAATGGAATTGACCTAAAGTTTCACAGTATGTTTAATCAAAGATTTTATCCATCTAATAATGAAATCCTAGAAAAAAAAAAAAAAAACTATATGACTTAGATGTTGGCGAGTATTAACTATACCATTCCCATAAATCAATAGTGTAATGGATAAAACTTGAAACCTCTTGATCTACCCAAAAGACCATTTTTTGTTAAGTTTACTTAATTTAATAATTTAATTTGTATATGATTTTTACCACATCATCATAAGTTTTAGATTATCATCAGTATCATGTGCATGTCAAGGGATTAAATCCATTACACTTTAATGGAAAAAAAAAATCAAGGGAAGGCTTGATTTGTTGGAAACCTAATGCCTATGGGATATAACTAATGATCTATCACTTTTATATGAAATTTTTCATTTTTTTTGCCACTTAGAATTTGTCACATTAGAGTGAGATACAAGTGTTAGGGTTTTTAGTATTGGTTGATTCAATGAAAAATTTCCTTTTAATTTTTGGGGTTTAGTAATTGTCATATTTACTATGGTAATGAGGGTTGAAGGTTGAAGCTTCTGTTATTTGTGCAAGAATGAAGACCTTGGTTGAGCGAGATAGGATAGAAACTCTCGATGGACACTCGTACAATCAAGACCCTATTATCAGGGATGAAGCTATAGGATTTCGAGTTGGTGGGGGGGGGGGGGGAGTATAAGTAACAAAAAAAAATCCAAACAAGCATCAATTTAGTATTAACAAACTATCAACAAATACTCTTCTCTAAAAAAAAAAAAAAAATCAACAAATACAAAGACAAAAAAATCATTGTTTTGTAATACATTACAATGCAATCGTCTACGAAAAAAGACAGGCACAAAAACCATCTTTTCGCAATACATTACAATAAAATCATCTATGAAAAGTGAGCTAGAGGTTCCTTCAAATCTTAAGAATCATCTATGTCTGAATCCAAACTAAATGTCGAATATGTCATTTTCAATGTATAACATCAAAGATTTTGTAAAAAAAATATTTTCCATTTTATTGCTAAAGTTAGTTTTGACAACATTCATAGCTATGCTTGATTTGTAGTTGAAATAGAAATTGGAAGAGCAAGCACAAGTCTCACCATTCTACAAACAAGTTTGTAGCTTTATGACTTTCTAGTTCTCACTAATCATTCCCACAATTCATAAATACTTTTCAATTTTTGAACTCTGGATCCTTGACTACATTAAGCTCATAATGCTTAAGTTCATTCTCCAACACTTGTTTGTCATAATATGTGAAGTCTTGAGGATAAAATTTATTTGAACAAAAATCTCTTATTCTGAAAGATATAAATGCCTTTTGAGGGTTTAAGACTGAGCTACGCATAAGTAACTCCATTACATACTTATTAAATAGTTGATTAGTTTTCATTTTTGTCAAATTTTTAAATTTTTTTTTTTGAATAGACTTTGCTAAGTTTTTGGCTGAGGATTAGTAGGGTTGATTGATTTTTATTTTTTATGTTTGAGTTTTTCTGTGATGTTTGGGTTGGGCTGATGATCTTGGAAAGAGGGAGGGGGGGGGGGGGCGAGATTTTTGAAAGAAAGGGGCCAAATATAATTTTTCTTTGGACACAAATAAAATTGAGAGTATATACTTATTTTTTTTAACAAAATTTTTCTTAAGGTTAGAGGGGCCTGGGCCCCAACTGCCTTCATATATACCTATTATGGAAATTTTGAGATTAATTTGCTTCCACCTCAAGCCTAAACCCTACTTGTGTAGGACAAATACTGACATTTAATAAATTGTGATGAATCATCAATCATATATGGAAATCCTTAGTTCTCACATGAACTTTATCCCTTATTTTTACTCAAAAGAATTATTGTCAATTTATCATGGTTTTAAAAACCAAACTGGGTATTGAACATTTTTTTTTTAAAATTTTCGGTTCAACCCCGATTTTGAGAATTTTAACTGGACCAGACTAGCTTCCGATTCCCGAGTTAACCGGTCGCAGTCCGGTTGAGTTTTTTAAAACTATGCAATTTATCAATTTCATTGTTTAATCTCACAAGGTCATGACGAGTCTCCCCTAACTCTTTCAATGAATGACATGGTTATGCAAAAAATTTAAGTTTTGAAATCAAAATTTCAATAGGATGTCACTGTTCATGTTGTTTGCTAGATAATTAAAAATAGTAATCATGAGAGAGAGAGAGAGAGAGAGAGAGAGAGAGAGAGAGAGAGAGAGATGTGATAGTTTGTCATATTGGTGATTGATGGACATACGATGTCACGTAGAGTTAACATAAAATTCTAATATATAAGATATCGATTGAAGTAAGGCTATGATTTTAAATTTGTTACAAAAAAGTCTAAATTTTACAAAAGCTAGTATTTTAGAGATTAGTTTGTTTTAGCTTATAAGTTGGTTTATGTTTTAAAGATTAATTGTATCCCCCTTGGCCCCCTTCCCCTGGTCAATATATATATATATATATATATGAAAGGTCAATATCAATCTCCCACCCAACATTTTAAAATCGAGCAAGCAATATCCCCCTTGATTGATTAGTAATGAGAAAATCACCCCCACAATTTCTATTATTTGTAAAGTTTAAATTTTTAATAGAATTATTTATTTTGTTTTTTAAATTTGTGCCCAACCTACAAAAATGTCATTTACACCCTTAATAAAAAAAAAAAAAATTCACAAGTAAAAGAAATACAATACTCTCTCTCTCTCTCTCTCTCTCTCTCTCTCTCTCTCTCTCCATGTTGATATTTGTTATTAGTAATGTAAAACCTTTACATTTCATCCTCCTTTGATTATTCATTCTCATGGTCCTAACCCAAATTTAACAGCATAATCTTCTCCAGTCTCAAACCCATTATTCACCCAATATACATAGTGACATTAGTTTTAGTCATATAAAGTAATTGAAAAATCACCATCTTCCTAAAAACCTACCTACCCATAATTGAAAATGACTTTTTTTAGTTAGTTTTGCTATGTTGTAGTAACCTTGACAATAGCCTAACACACCATACTTGTAGTTCAAAGTGGAGGAACTCGAAGTGTCGTTGTCGTTACCGAGGAGACTTATTATCGATTTTCGCATGACCCACAATAAGTTCTCAAACGACCTAACTACACAAAATTGTTAGTATCTTTGTCGATATGGTTCAAAGTGGAGAAGAGTAATCAATGAATTCCCAAACGACCTAGCTATATACATTGTGTTGTTAGTGTTTTTGTTCATATGGTTCATGGTGGAGAAAAGTAATTTCCTTTTTAGATTGAACTTGGTGTTATGTTGGTGTTGGAGTATTGGGTAGAGAGAATATGGTTATTTGGGCCAAAATGAGCTTTTACCCATTTCATACAAAAAATCTAGCATTTTGTCTTCTTTCTCAAACTAATTAGAGAAATATCCCTATTTTGAAACTCGATTTTTCAAAAATTTAGTTCCAAATATAAAACTCGATTTTTAGAACAATAAGTTATAGTGAACGTGGATGTAGGATTTTTTTTTTTTTTGGAAATCGAGTTCCACTTGAATTTTTTCAAGGAACTCAATTTCCATAAACTCGAGCACTTCACATGGTACTCGAGTCCTTTACATGGAACTTGAGTTCCAAATTTTATTTTATTTTTTTTAATTTTTTAGTTTGCTATAACTCAATTGTCCACAAATATCGAGTTTTAAATTGAACTCGATTTTATAAAAATTGAGTTTTAAAATAAGAGCATTTTCCTAATTAGTTTGGAAAATGGGGCAAAATGTTGAATTTTTTGTGTGAAATGGGCATTTGCCCATTTTGGCCTGGTTATTTGTGTGTGCTTTGTGTCGTTTAGAGAGATAAGAATGTGTTGCTTTTTTTGTGGCTGTGATTGCTTAATTATAGAAATTTATGATTGTCTTGGATGAAATCAAGTCCATTACTGAGAACACAAGGTGATACTAGTCCTTAAAGTAATTTCAGTGGCCGCAGTGAAATGGCCACGAAGCCCAAGCACAATTTTGGGATTCTCCCTCCCTCCCTTTTTACAGTTTTTTACTCATTTGAATTGAAGGGTAAAATTGATGTCTCGGATAAATTTGTATGTAAATGATAGTAAGACCAGACTTGGAATTAGAAAAAAAAAAAAGAAAAAAGAAAGAATTTTAGTACCATATATATTTCTTTATTTTAACGATGAGTTGAGAGGGTGGGGAGGGGGGGGGGGGGGGGGATGGGCGATGTACTTATTATTAATCCATCATGGGGGTCATTGCTTGATTTTTAATTTTAAAGGAGAGATTGAGATTAATCCCACACTTTCTAGGCTAAAGTGCAATTAACTATTCTCAAACCAACTTATATATAGTTTTAGGGTTTTGCCTTTCTCTAGCTACAACTACACTTTTACCTAAGTTATTTTTTAAGCCCAATAAGCTAATAAATTTTAAGTTGTTGCAAATAGAATATGTCCTATGGTAAATTTACGATTGGATGGGGTCGTGATAGCTAGGATCGTAATTTGAGAACTGGATCCTACCTCGATCTCATTAATTAAAGATTTTAGTGTGATCTAGATTGTAAATAATTTTAAGATTTTGAATTGGGAACCATTTTTATTTTTCTTTCTCTTGTCCCTTGTTATTTTTACTATTATTATTAGAGGGATTGGAGTTGGGTTAAACATGCAGATACTAGAATAGAAGGCGATCATAGGTTTGGTCTTCGACCTTGGAGGTTGAGCATCAATTTATTACTCCTGTAATTGTCATGGAAACTATTCAGGAGCATAGCAAAGTTAGATTACGGTCAAACACCGAAGCTCTTAATGATGATGATAGCTCTTTATCATCAGAACAAAATACCAATTAATTTTTGGTATAAGTAGGGATTGAATTCCGAATCTCTTATTCAACTATAAAAAATTTTATCAGTTGAGCTAACTGGAATATTAAAAAAAAAAAAAAACTTTATCATTTAAGTTGCGAACATGCTAAACCTCACATCAGCATTAATTTGAGTGCCGCTAAACTTGCATTTTCATTAATGACGATTTAACTTGATCCAAAATCCCATCAAGGATATTGTACTCCCCAAAACAATAATAGAAAAAGCCAAATTTTGGGGGATAAGGTGAGGGCAAAGAGGAGTGTATGTATTTGATCATTAAGAGAAAAATACAAGAGAATGCTTATTTCACTCTTTGACTTAAACCATTGTAGTGACTTCGATCGGTTGCCCCTCATTGTGATGACCCTTGACAGTTGACACTGCTTTGGGTTGTGTCATGTTTGCATGTTGAAGTAACATGAATATGGTTTTGAACAATAGTTCGGAACATTCTCCAATCCCCACATTGAAGTGACTTCCTTTTGTCCAAAATCCCTTACTTACAATTATTATTATTATTATTATTATTATTGAATTCATTTTTTTTGTTGCGTGAAAATCATATGGTTAAGTACTTTTTTGTTAAGTACTTTATATGCACATATTATGGACTAAGAATTTAACTTTGAAATTCATTCTCTCTTTAAAGAAAGAAAAAAAAAAAAGGGAAAAAAAATCTCAAATATTAATGGTTTCTTTAAATAACAACTTTCCGGCCTTACATTTATTATGGATAATTATCTCCAAAATTTAATTGTCAGAAATAACTTTAAAGAAGGGGTATTTACAGCTTGAAATTCACTCACATGTAAACGCTTTTATATGGTCTAGTTTTTTTTTTTTTTTTTTTTTTCATCGAGGCATTAGGATGGCTTTTGAGATTTGGCAATTAAGTAAACATTTAATGTGACATTTATTTATTTATTATTTATTGGTCGAAATGATAAAGAGGCAAAGTGGCGTACAATTTTATCAGCCACTCATCTCACAAAAGAAACCACCGAGGTTGTGGATAGTGGTCCTATTTTTGAGGTACGATGACTTGACTTGTCACTTCTACGAGGATTCTGCATGTTTTTTTGGAAGATATTACAGTGTTGTGTACTGATTTACCAATAATTTATGGCCGAGTTGGATCGCAACAATTTTTTACTTTTTTTTTTCCCATTTTTTTTAATTAAATAGTTGATACCTAAAGTTGCTTTTTGTAATTTTAAATCTCAGTCATCCATACTGCATCTGATCTCAATTTAGAAAAGTTTATAGTGATGCTATACTTAATTTTGTTTACTGAAAATATTGTATGAAAATCAAGTGTGAATTTGGAAAGTAATTTTAAGTTGGATTTTTTTTGTTGTTTATTTTATTGAAAATATTTTTCTAAAAACTTTTTTTGTTGGAAAACTCTACAAGTTCCATATGAAAAATTAACATAGTGACATATTTTAAAAATAAATTGTTATATTGCAAGTTCTTTATGTTCTTATTAATATGCATGTTATATTTCGTTTAAATTATATATTTTTTACTATTTGTTTATAAAATTATTTTTTATGCATAATTTAAAACTACAAAAACTTAAAATTTAAATATTCAATTGATGACATAACTATCAATTTTTGAACTTTTTGAAATTTTGCAAGTATGAAGAATATAATAAGAAAATTTAATCTAATGGTGGATTTGTCAAAATTCATATCCAATAAAAAGATATAATGAGAGTTTATAGAGCTTTCCTACAAATTATTTTGTAGAAAAACATTATCCTTATTTTTTATACTGTTTGTGGGTCTTTACATATATATTTTTCCTTAAATTTTTATTTCAAATAATTTAACTTTAGATTTTTGAAAATAAGCTAGTTTTTTTTTTTTTTTTTTTTTTTGTCTCACATTATGTAAATAAGTTATTAGAAAAAAAAAAAAAAATTCTCATATGTATACTAACTCTGGTTTGTATAGTAATTTGGACCATTTTAAAAGAATTTTAAAATAAAATTTAATTCTATTGATACTTTTTTTGGGTTTGAGATCATGTGCAATATAGGGTGTTGCACACGATGTAATTGGTCTCATTCATTTCACAAATTTTCACTTCTTTACTTTTTGACTTTCACTGTTTTTACTTCTTTTAAATAATTTTAATTAATGATTTATATTGAAAGTTGATCATTTGAACTCTCAATCTTAGCCATGGAGAACAATTGAACATTTTGCAAATCTCAATCCACTTTTTTTTTTTTTTTTATTGCGCATGAAAACTACTTCCCTAGTTGGTTTATTTTTCCAATTGTTTCTCATATTATTTTTTTGGTTCTACAATCTTTCTCTTTTTGAAAAAGTGATATAATTTTTTTTATTTTATATAAGATAAAATTTTTACTCTAACCTAATCTAAGTGTATATGTGTGTGAAGCTCCCTCCTAGAGACTTGAACCCTGGTCTTTCCTCCCACACTCTACAAACATTTATACCTGTAGAGTGATCATCGCACCAAGGGTGTGCGGTGGTAAGCAACATATTTTTTAGATTTAAGTGTCTCGTTCGTTTAGTTGCTGACCAAGCTCTTGGTTATAATGTGGTGGGATCGGAATAATTCTCTTTATCTTTTTTTTTTTTTCTTTGTTTGTTTGTCTTGTATCCCATGAAAAAGAGATGATTTTCCATCCCCTCTTCTTCTTTTTATTAATAATATTCCTTCATTATTTATGAAAAAAAAGAAAAAAAGCTAATGAGATGTGTCACTAACAATGGTATAAATTATTAACTATTACATCAGGGACGGAACTAGAATTTGAAGTTGAGGGGGGCCAAAGTATAAACACAAAAAAGTTTAAAAAAATCAAAACTAACATCTACTCAAGTTTTGTTGAATTTCATCACATTCATTAACATTATAATCTCATATTTTCACAATTTGGACCGAATACTAATTTAATCGGTGGTGATTTTTTGAAATTTTGTTTGAAAATTTTCATGAATTGGGACATCAACACTAGAGACAATGTTGCATTATCAGCTTTAAATTATTTGTAATTTTTTCTCTTTAAAAAAATCAAATATTATAGATAATTTTCCCATCATCAACAATTCAAGTAAAAGTTTTGTTATTTCCATATTATATAGCTCTATCGTTTCAAAATTTAATCCAAAAAATAAACCAAACAAACATACCCCACAAGCTACAACAACATTAATGTTAATAAAATATTTTCTAAAAATAGTTAATAATTCATAAAAATAGACCTACAAACAAGCATTAGTATCTACTGCACACATTTGATCATAGTTCCCACGGACTTCATATTTTTGGATCAATATGCAATGGGCAAAAGGATGTTGCAATTTTCTTTTTAGTTTTCATAAGTTAAAATGTAAAGATTTTGAAAGAAGTGGGCCAAAAATATATTTTTTAGAGGAAATTTTTGTATATAGTGCTTTTTTTTTTTTCCAAAATTGGAGGGGGGGGGGGGGGCATGGCCCCCCTCTGCCCTAACATGGGTCCGTCCCTGCATTACATACGTTCTCTTTTTCTTATTAGGAGGCAAAAATCGCATACCTCTTTCGGACTCTTCGAAATTTTGTTAAAATACAAACACAACACTCGTGTTTGGTGAAATTATGTTAGACACCCATAATATGAAATTACAAATGGATCTTATATGTTTATAAAAATTATTTTTGACAGGGGAGAGAGTTCAACTTAGAATAAAATTTTAATGGGTTCGGTAATACCTGATTTAAGAGCTTTTTAGTGATGGGGAGGTTAAAATAACTAGCTTGTAACTTCATGCATATGCATAGATATACTTAAAGATATACAATAAGATGCATAATATAACTCTTGTATATATAATTTAAATACTACTGATAGTCATTTTTATATTTTGTTAACTCTTTAAAAAATTTATAAGGACATTTTTAGGTATAAAATGTAAATTGTCCATTTCTTTTATTATTATTGTGAAGTATTTTTTTTTTCGATTCATTTATTCCAGACTTTTTGATTTTTGTGCTTAATAACTCACTTGGATGAATATTTATGATGTGGTCTCATGATTTTAAAATTATGAAATAAAACTCTTCAAAAATAAACAATTTAGGTCACATGGTACAAAATTGGAATTCTAATTTGAGTTTCTCATAGTTTCACTTATTATTATTATTATTATTATTATTATTATTATTATTATTATTATTATTATTATAGATTTTTTTTTATAAATTTGAATTTTTTTTAGTTATATGATTATGTTTTTTATGTTTGTGGTTTATTATATTGGACTCCTCATTTTTTACACTAAATTAATTAATTTGGCACAAAAATTTTAAAATTTACATTAGATGAATCACGTGGCGCAAAATTAAACTCTATTGAAATTCAATTTTTATACCAAATTAACTCACTTGGCACAAAATTCTCAAATTTAGATTAGATGAGACACATGATACAAAATTAGACTCTAAATGAATTCTAATTTAAAATTTAATTGGATTTTCTCTCTGCTTTACCTATTATTATATATATAGATATGAAAGCAATATCAAACATAAAGCAAATCGAATAAAAAACTAAGAAGTTGATTGAATCTACTTGATCTAATTGTCTGGGGATAGCGCATGAAATATTTTACTTATGTGATTCTAAACATAACAAAACTATTGAAATCATAATCAATTAAATATATTCAAAGACCAGATTAATGCAGAATGATAAATGCAAATTTGATCAACGCTAGTGATTGACTTCTTTTACTTAAAAACAGATTTCGTCTCTTATGCTATTTCTTCCGTGGTGCTTTGAGACTTTTAGATATTTTATACTTAAAATAGATTTCGTCCCTCACACTATTTCTTCAGTGCTGTGCTTTTAGACTTTAAGATGTTTGTCTCTCAATATAAAATGATCATAGCAACAAACGAGTCACAATGATCTAAATGATTAGCAAACAAAATTGTGTCACTCTCTCTCTTAATTTGCATGAAATACATTGTCCGGAATGAATGAGAAACAAAACATTTATAGACAAAACAATGAATAGACATTTTTTTTGGACTTAAAAATTGACTGTGCACACAGACTCGCTAACTGCAAATAAAATTAAACAAAGCATATTTAATCGAGACAAGTAGGGCCTACCCAAGCTCAACCCAACCTGACTTGGTGCAAGCAGTGAGCACATATGTGTCGTAGAAAGCCTACTTGGGTAAGACCTCTCCAACCCAGTATCCATCTTATGAGCATATAAATTCATTAATGTCTTTTTCATTTCTTATATGGACTCAATGATTGTTACCGCTTTAAATAATATTTAAGTGAGCGAATTAAGAGTCTATTTCTTATTTTCTCTTTAATGGTTTTGAGAAAGTAACCGTACGATATTAATCTCCTCCCGAAAGAGAACACATTTCAATTTGGAGAATCTCAAAGGACATTTTTTTTTAATAAAAAATTTAGCCAAAAAAAGAGCATTCAAACACTTGCAAGCAACCATTTTTCTATCAAACTAGGGAGGAAAGAGTTCGAGCTGCGGGATTAGCAGTATGTTGTAATTATTTCTTAAAAAAAAAAAAATCTATCAAATTAAAGAGCACAATCTTGATGATAGCTTACTTGAATCTAATTGAAGATCACTTGAATACAAATGTTGAAGATATCTAACTTGAATACAAGGAAAAATAGTAATCAACTCTCTATTTCTGTTTGATGTGGCAATTTCTTCATGCCAATTCCTACTTTTGTAATTAGCTATTAACATCCTATAAATTAAGCACGGGAATAGCAACAAGTGGCTTAATTCTCCCATTCAACGACAAATGTCTTCTAGTTTGCTATTTTCTTGACATTTGTTTTCAAATCTTCTCATATGATGAACATGTGTCTCCCACATTACATATTTTGTCAAGATAAACATGGCATGGTCACTAAACTAACACTGTCATGGAATTATGGTTATCAAGTTACATGTGTCATTGTTTCTAGCATTGTATATGTCTTTATGCCAATTAATTATTAATGTGGTATAACAACCATATTTTGGTCATAACCATTTCGATTATGGTACAAACAGCAAGAAATCACAATTTAAGGTAGCCGCTAGGAATTGTTTGGATTTTGAAGTAGATATTCTAAATCTGAATAGGGATTAAGAACGACAGTTTATGACACTATTCATATTAGTAATTATATTCTTTCACATATTAATTGTATTTTTTACAAGAAAAAAAAAAAACAAAACAAAAGTAAGCGAAAGGAAGTAAACTATTAAGTAGATTCATCAATTCTTTATGTTCACTCAAATCAAAAAGAAAAAAAAAGGGATGTTTTAATGGTGACTCTAAATTATATAAAACATCATCAATGACAGTTTTTTTTTGTTATTATTATTTTTTTTTACAAGATAGAAATTTTACTTTAACTTAAAAAAAAAGTTTTTTTTTTTTTTTAGTTTTGTAATTTTTGAATTTTTGTAAGGACAGAATGGTAATTTACTTGCATTAACTTATTAGTATTATTTTTTTTTGAAACCAGTATTATTTGTTTTCTTAGTATGCAATGAACGACTTTCTATTTTTTATATTATGTTTTCTTTTTTCTTTTAATTTATGCTAAAGTTTAAAATCATGAATAATTTGTTCTAAATTGAGGTAGTGTTTTATAGTAAACTTTTATATTTATTAATATATATATATATATATATATATATGTACACACACATACATACATACACATATATATTTATAATTATAAAAAATATCGGTAAACCCTAAACGGTATACCAGTATTGACCGATATCGAAATATATCATTCTATTGGTCAAATCGGTACAGCCTTCGGTACGAGATTCACTTCCTTGTGTGTCAAACTCTCTCTTGAAGACTTGAATACTAGCTCTTACCCTTCTTCACCTCACAAGAACTTTGTATTTGTGGAATGACCATCACGTCAAGGGTGCGTGGTGGTACCAATGACAACTTTAAATTATAAGAGATTTGTTCCAAACGTTTTTTTATGCGAGATTTTTTTTTTTGTTTTTTGTTTTTTTTTTTATCTTTTTACCTGTATGTAATCTAAGATTGTCATGGGTAAAATTAAACTATATCATAAGAACTATTGTCTTAAGATATTGACATGTGCATATAATCTCTTGGATTTTTAGAGAGAGAGAGAGAGAGAGAGAGAGAGAGAGAATACTAGGAGGAAGTTTAGATTAAAAAGGAAAGAGAAAAAAAAAAAAAAAAAACTATTACGAAGAAAACTAACTCAGATATGGTGCTACAGATGGAAAAAGATCAAAGGAGATCCATTTCACGATAAAAGATTTAGTTTTTAATGCATCCAAATGTGTAAATTACGTGCTATCACCTCATTTAAATTCATAAGCTACTAAATAAAGAATCATAATTGATTTTAAATGAAATGGAACCAAATTATTGTTTATATCCTTGAAAACTATCGTCACCTTTTTTTTTTTTTTTTGTTGAGAAACACACACACGTGTGTGTGTAGGGGAAGAGAGATGAGATAAGGAAATACACTCACATGCTAACACCAAAACTGCATGCGGCAGTTAGATCTTCACCTTGAAATGGACTTTCTATTTCAAAGTAGATGCAGAAGAGAGCTGTTGAAGACGTTGAAGACTAGACTGTGCTACAAGTAGTTTAGTATGATAGAATGCTACAAGTCGTTTCTATTAGTGTACATAAGTTGTCACGTGTAAATATTACATAGACAATTTTCTATTAGGATAGTTTATTATAGGCAGTTTGTTTGTTTATCTTCCCTGCTCTATTTTCCTCTTATATAAATAGAGCATAATGTATTTCTTTCTTAGTTATAAAATCACAAGAAGTAATTACAGATATTTTCTCATAGCTTTTCTCTCTATTTGCTAAGAGGGATAAGATTGAAGAGAGAAGGAGGAGAGAGATCCAAATCAGTCAAAGACCACTTTAGCAAAAAAAAAAAGGGTTAGAAGACTAAGTGACTAATAATAAAATAAGTAAAATAACCCAGATAAATTCAAAGAAGCCTGGAGAATTAAATCTGGTCATCCCAATGTAATGGAGTTTTTGATACAAGATAGAAATTTTATTCTAGCATAATTTAAATGTATATGTGTGTGAAGCTCTCTCTTAAAGATTTGAACCCCGAACCTTACCCCCCACACCTCACAAGTACTTATACTTATGAGGTAACTATCGCACTAAAGCTTCTTAGTGAACAACCTATACAATTTCTCATGCTTTTCAAACACCTTGTATAACTTTGCATAAGCTGTATAGATGTCATCCTGATCATCCATCTTCTCGAACATTGATTCCACCAAGTTCTCTTCTTCATCCACTTCTTCTATGATCCCCTTAGTAGGACCCACTATGGCAGTGAAAGCATTCAAGATTCCCTCATCATTACTGTCATCTGACTCAGTATCAGGTTTGGTGTCACTCAAGGTAGCAGTAAGAGTCTTACTTTTTCCAATTGGCTTGAGATATGTTGGATATTCTTATTTCATGTGTCCAAAACTTTGACATCCGAAGCACTTTGGTCTGAAGCGAATGGTGTACTGATCGCCATTCTTAGTATTCTTCTTCTCTCTATCTTGAATTTTAAATTGAGAAAAACTGGATTGCTTGTGGTCCTTATCAAAGCCTTTCACATTGGCATTCTTCATGAACTTCTTGAATTGTCTTGTGATGTAAGACTTCATCTTAGAATCTTCGTCATCTGAAGACTCATCCGTCTCATTACTCTTGGCCTTCAGTGCTATGCTCTTGCCTTTACTTCCTTTCTCGAGTCTAATTAAACCCAATTCATAGGTTTGTAAGTTGCCAATCAGCTCCATCAAAGGAATAGAGTCAATATTCAGGGAGAGATCTAAGCACCTTTCTCACAACCTTGGGTTCGAGAATTGGGCATAGAACTCATCAAATGACTCATCCTCCTCCATCTTTATCTCCTTAAAGCTAGTAATGAGTCTTTAGAATTTTGAATTCTTGACAGCCTTAGTCCCTTCATAGTATTAGTAGAGGATATATTCTTGAATTCCTCATTGGTGACTGCATTGAAAATGGCATTCAATGGTCTACTGTTGAAGTTTGTTGCTTTGATCTTTGCATCATCCCAATCAGCCGGTGCTTCCTTTGACTTAGTCCAGCCAATCTTCACAGTTTGCCACACATTTTCATCTAAAGATTGCAAACTGCAAGAAAACTCTTATGCATACTTTCTAGTATGCATAGTTAGTGCCATCAAATAAAGGAAGTATAATAAGAGATTTTCCTATATCCATGACAAACAGGGGTCAATGAATCACACAACAAAGATTAACCCTAATCAGAGTGTGCCCGCTCTAATACCACTTGATTGGCCAAAACTGTATTGACCCCTTTGGCAAATTAATTAATTAATTATCCAAGTTAATTAACTAAGTCAATTTAATATGCAATAGCGTGGTAGCACAAACAAATCACCAATTAAACAAAATGAAGTGGAAAATAAATTTGACACAGTGAATTGTTTACGAATGAGGAAAGCCTCTGAGGCAAAACCTTACCGGGTGAATTTAAGATCACCACTCCTGAGAATCTACTATTATCAATCACAAGTGGTTACAAGTAAAAGGAATCCCAGTACCTAATACCAACCTACGGTTGAACTCTTACCCCAATACCCAATTGAACATGTTTTGTAGCAACAATCTCTTCGTTCAATGCACGAATCCCAGTACGTGATTAACCAATGATGCACAGATCTCAGTATGTGATTAACATACCAACTTGAAAAAGGTGTTGGCTGCAAAGTTCTTCAGTTCATCAACATGAAGATCAAGAAGCTCCTTGGTCACAAAACCCTTGGTGCAAAGACGTAGTAACTTCTACAAAGAGAAACATGAACTAGACCAATTTCTGTCTTCGGTTACAATATGCGTGTAACGACAGATGAAACAACCTTGAGATGGCCTTTAAAATAATCTTGTCTAGGGTTGTGAGAAAAGAAACCCTACACAAATACTCAAGGATATGTGTCTAATTAGATTTAGAAATTCTGATTTCGTAATTCTTGACAGATACAACTTGTGTCGAGTTTCTGTCGAGCTTCAATATTAAATCTTGATAGATAGCCTTCTGTCGAGACATCTGTCGAGCTTTAATGAACATCACTTCTTCACTTGTTTCTTGGACAGATTTCCATGGCTTTAACACTAGAACAACATATTTCTTGAAGTCTTAAACTATCCTAGATCTGCCCAATTACAAGTAAAGTGCATTTTGTCAAAGGATTAACCAATTATATCAAATATGTCCCTAACAAAGTTGATGATTCAATGAGGATATTTTTTATATTTGGGATGTAGGTTATGTATTTTCCTTTTAACGTTTTTGTTAGATCAATATATTGAATATTGGCAAAATGGTTGAGTCTTGTTAAGTCCAAGCGTATCTTCAAGTTTAAGAAAGAAGATCCAAGATTAGCTTAAGGGAAAAAAAAATCTAAAATTCGCTAGCTTTCTGATCATTCGAAGTATGATTGTTTTTCAAGTGCTTTATGATTAGTTGAAGTTTGACTACTTTCCAGTTGCTTTTTAATCAATCAAAAATCTTGGATTTAGAATTTGTGTTTTACTAAAATGAGTTTCGTGTGTTTATTAAATCCAGTAAAGGTTATATTTTTATGTAATTGATATATCCTATGAAAAAATGCATTACACTTGTATTTGGGTAGTTTAAGTGGGTTCAAATAAATCATAAGACTTATATATCAAGTGGTATGATTGAAGACATGAAAATTTCTCAAGTTTCAGTGTAGAAAAGGCAAAAAAAGAAAAGAAAATCTCGATACATAGCTCGACACCTCTCCATCTATCGAGATTTAATGAATCGCGATACCCGCGTCAATACCTCTCGATCAATCGAGAAATGCAAATTTTACTGTTCAGCTGTGTTTTTGATCCATGATAACCAAATCCTTCTAGGGTTTTATGCCTAAGTTTTTTAAAGAAACTAAAAACTTATTTTATAGCCATTATCATATAGAGAGATAGATACAGAGACATATATAGTGATACATGTTCCTGTGAAGCTGTTGTAATTCTTGTGTGCCTTAGGGTTATGTACCAAGTTGCTTTCAGATCTACAAGTGTGGATTGAAGAACTTTGCACTCAACAACTCTCAAGTTGTTGGAGTTAGTCATGTACTTGGATCTATGCAAAGGGAAGAAATTTTTATAAGATTAAGTCCAATTGGGGATTGGTGCAAAAATTTAATTGTAGGTTGGTATATTAGGATAGGCTGGGTAGTGGTAAGATTCTTTATACTTGTAACTGCTTGATTCTTGATTAGTGAATTCTTCAGGAGTGATGACATGAAATTCATTTAGTGGGGTTTTTCCTGCAAAAGTTTTTCCTCATTCATTAACAAATTACCAAATCAAATTTACTTTCTACTGCACTTTAGATTATTTGGCAATTTGTTTGTGCTTTCAAGTTATTTGCATGTAATTTTATATAATTAATTAACATGGGTAATCGAATTAATTAACATGGGTCAATCTATAACCCAAAAACCCCTATTTGATAACCTATTTAAGGAGCCTAGCCTATCCATAGAGAATATCTTAGCCTCCATTTTGTGTACCAATGAGGGTGGGAGTGTGTATTGTGTCTTTTTTTTATCTTTTATTAGGAGAGTTGCTACCAACTATATATTTGGATTTCTAAGGTGTGATTGGTCACTTATTTTCTAATTGATTTTATCTCCAAATTTAAGTTAAAGAATGTCTTAGGCGTTCATAAGCTAAACTAAGACCTAAAATTGTGTCTTAAACCAAAAGACACAGGCTCGAAAGTTAGGTAACTCTTAGGGAAAGTCTTAGGCACCCCACAACACCCATTTTCTATAGTACTTTAAGACACCCTATGTTGTTTTAGCATATACCTAGCACTTTATGACTGGAACCTCCAACTGACTATAATAACCTTTTAAAGATTTACTCCACAATAGTAGCACTAGGATAATGGCTCTATGGCTTCATCTTTTGTTGTCACCAATGATAAAGAATTTGGAAAAAAATCTTTGTACTAAATTCAACAAATCACATATAATTCACAAAGCATCACAAAAATGGTTGTTGAGCCTCCGAGTCAAATGCGGGGGTCAGTGCCAAACTCTGGCATTAAGAGCATCTCCAATGGCTTCTTTAAAGCCAATTTTAGAGAGAAAACACCAAAAAAACCCATTCCAATAGCTTATCTGTTAGAAAGTGTATTTGAAAAAATAGATAAGTAAAAGCTAAATAACACCGTTCACTGTTCAAACAGTACAAAAATTTAGATAAGCTGCTGGAGATACTCAAACACCTAACATCTTTCCACTCTATAACTTAACCTTATAAACTCTTACCCAAACCAAATTATTGTCAACTTCCCACACTATCATAAACGAACCTTAAACCCAAACCCTAGTGTTCGTTTTTAGACCCCTGTAAAACTAGATTGTTTAATCTAATTAATTAACCAAGTAAATACTTAGGCTTATTATTCAGATCTAGGTTAAAACAATAACAATCATATCATGTAAAGCAGCGAAAATATAAAAAATACAATGATATGATGTCCTAGGAAAGCCAAACCGGTAAAAAATCTTGGGAGGATTTGACCTAGCTATCCTCAAGGTAAAACAGCAAATCCACTATGAAAGAATTGGAGTTTACACAATAGCGACTTAAACCACTAACATCCTATTGCTACCTCGAGTAGAAAACTTACTACCACGACCCCATGATAGCTCTGAGCCCACGGACTACTTCTTTCTTTGGCCTTTGCAAAAACAAACACCCACGTTTGTGACTTTGAGATCCCACTCAAAGGTTTAGTAACACAAACTCTCATGTTTGTGACTCCAAGACCACCCTTGAAGGTTTAGATCATCAGCACCTTTGATGACTAGAGAAGGCAACAACTTCTACAACACCGGATCTTGAGATTCTTCAAGTAATAACACCGGTAGAAGATATGAGAGAGCTTTTTAGGAATAAAACCCTAAATACAAAAGAGGCACACTCTTCTCTCTCTAAAAAAGCCTTATAAAAACGTGCTTAGGATTTCCTTTATATACAGGGAGAAGTAGATCTGAAACCCTAATCCTTAATGGGCTTGAACTGCTATTTGGGCCAACTTAAAATTCTACAGATACGATTCTCGATCAGTCGATGCTGTTTTTTGATCGGTCGAACTAAGCAGATTATGAAATCTTCTTTCTAAGGCGTCTGTTGATCCTGCTACTGATGTTTCTTCACCTTCTGCTTCGGATGATTCAGACATTCGAAGTATGTTGGAGACTTTCATGACCGTTTAGGCGGATTATGGTTAGCTTTTGGTGGACATGTTTGATGAGTTTCGTGCTTTACTAGTCGATTTGGAGAGTATTAGACCGCCACCTCTTTTTAATGATGAATGAGTACCCTTTGACAATTTGTCACAAAAAGGGAGAGTGCATTTGGTGTAGAGAGGAGTTTTTTGTTGTTAGGGGGAAGATTTTGTGATTTTGAGTTGTTTGGAGTTGTGGAGTTTTTAGATTATATCTAGATGCTTCACTCTGTATTTACCTTTTTGACTCATGATATTTGTGTTTGGGTTGTTCATGATAGGGGAAGATATTTGTTTTGTTTACCTGTTTCTAGTTTCATATTGTTTTACATTGTTTATTGATCTATATTTATGAGATTATTCATAATATATGTCTTGTAGTTTATGTTTATGTGAAATCAAGAAGTTATGCTGTTTACTTGTATTTTCCATACATGCGTTTTTGTGTTTGTTAAGTGTTACAGGAATATACAGGTTGATTCAGTCGTGCTGCTGTCTACACTTGCAATTGATGGATAGTAGTTAGATTGAATTTGTTATGTTGGACTATGTTTTTGCAATGGGCTGTTTATATGTAAACTTTGAGCATTTTGTTATGTTTATGCTTTGTCACAGATTGCCAAAGGGGGGGTTTGTTAGGTTCTAAGATCTTTAGGTTTAAATGTATTAGAACACTAATTTGTAATGTTGGTAAACTATGATAAAAATATTTTATTCTTGTTTAGATTGCTCAAAGTATGTGTTGGACTATGTTTTTGCAATGGGCTGTTTATATGTAAACTTTGAGCATTTTGTTATGTTTATGCTTTGTCACAGATTGCCAAAGGGGGGGTTTGTTAGGTTCTAAGATCTTTAGGTTTAAATGTATTAGAACACTAATTTGTAATGTTGGTAAACTATGATAAAAATATTTTATTCTTGTTTAGATTGCTCAAAGTATGTGTTTTATATGTAAAGTTGGAATCGAGTTGCTGCAGAATTTACTGTGCAATTTTGCCTGGCTCGATCGATCGAGAATTAGACTTGACCGATCGAAAGTTGTGTAGATTGTTTTTCTGCAGAATTTTCCAACTCAGCCCAAACCCGTTTAACATGTAGGGTTTTATGTTTTGCCCTAGGTATAAAAGGGAAAACCCTAACTACGTTTTTTTAAGAAGATGTTGATGTTATGTGTGTGAATTTTTTATGAGATCTAGAGGTGTTTGCCTTCACACATACTTAAAGTTATCAATAATCAAGATTATGTCAAGAACTTGATGATCGTTTCAGTTGCAGATTCAAGAGCTTAAAGATATACAAATAGGAGTATTTGTGCCTCTGGGAATTCAAGAAAGAAATAGTCTGTGGACTTAGAGCTGTCACGTGGTCGTGGTAATAAGTTTCCTACTTGAGGTAGTAATAGGATGTTAGTGGTCTAAGTCGCTATTGTGTACATTTCAATTGTTTCATAGTGGATTTGCTGTTTTACCTTGAGAATAGCTAGGTCAAATCATTTTCAGGTTTTTTACCGGTTTGATTTTTCTGGATCATTATATCATTGTGTTATTTATATTTTCATTACTTTACATGATATGATTGTTATTGTTTTAACGTAGATTTGAATAATAAACTTAAGTATTCACTTGGTTAATTAATTAAATTAAACAATCTAGTTTTACAGGAGTCTAAAAATGTACACCTAGTACTCTCATCTTCTTCAAGAACCCACTTGATCGACACACCAAATTACTGAAGTGGTCCATGCGTACTACCTGCTTTGCAATTGGTCCATGCCGTATAAGAAGCCTATAAATGCCAAACAAGGCAGCGAGACAAGTCATTTATCACCCAATAAGAAGCACGTGATGCCTTCCCACAAGTCAATTTCTTAACCAAGCATATAGAGATTCCCATCTGGTTAATTTTTACAATTATTTTGATAAATTAATATTATAGTACCATGGTAGCTGGGAAGTTTGCATCTTCCAATTAGACTTCTTAACCACCATATCCTTTGTTTTCCTATTCGTCACTTCCCTTTTTCTCTCTTTAATCCATCTTGGTTCGAACTCGATAGGCATGGGCCACTCTGTGTAGACTTTATCTTCTGGGACACTATGGATGAATAGTTGAATACTCAGATACCAACTACCCATATAATAATAATAATAATAATAATAATAATAATAATAGGGTAAGGCCATAAAAAAAATATTAGTAGCGTAAAGTTTGGCAATAAACTTGGTTGTAATGTAAAGTTACAATTCCATTCAATATTTCTTTATCAGATGTGAATTTTGACAAATTTATTATTAAATTACATTTTCTTCATACTTCTTTAATGCTTGTAAAATTTTCAAAAAAATTAAAAATTAATAGCTATGTCATCAATCAAATGCTTAAATTTCAAGTTTTTATATATGCATAAAAATAAATTATATATTAAATGGTAAATAATATTCGATTGGTATGAAATTCAATGCGTGTATTAAGAATATAAAGAGCATGCAATCTAAGGATTAAATTTTTAAAATATGTAATTATGTTAATTTTTTTTAATAAAGTTGTAATCTTAGGCTATAATTAACCAAGTTTGTAGTCAAATTTTGTCTATAATGATAATAATAATGACAAAGAGGATGAAGAAAAGTTGCAGCCTAAATTGCAAATGTACTATTAATCTTATATCAAAGTTAAGGTCGTCAAATAAATTAGTTCAACCTAAACTTTTCCAAGAATATTCTCTCTGTTTGTTTGGAATCTGCTTATTTTGCTGAAATTGAAATTTTTTTACTAAAAGTACTGTAGTTTGAGATAAAAGTTAGCTGAAATAGTACAGTGAAACTCATGAATAGTATCAAAAAGTGTAGTTGGTCTATAAATAATAGCAAAAATAAGCTGAATAGTAAAATAAGCTAACTTTTTAAGCTGGACTCAAACGTACACTTCGTGAGACTCCTAACTTATTTGTTAAGTGACTCTATTTTATATTATTTTAAAGATATTCTTTTGTTATTAGTAGTTTTTAAAAAGGGATAAATTATTTGGTTAATTTTTGAATAAATCTTATAAAAAAAATTGGAAAAATGCGGATGGAGTGTGGAGTTTCATACAAATAGGCCCAATCTTGTCACAAAAAAAAACAATTTTTTTCGTTAGATATATATTGGATTTATTATAGGTTTATCGATTTAATTGGATCTCTTCATCTATGAACCTACTCTTTTAGATTATTAATAAGATCTAAAAATAAAAAATAAAACGGCGGTATTTATTTAATACAATATTAGATCCCGATTGTTAGTTCGGTTTTTATTTTTATTTTTTAGTCAAGACTTTTTTTCTTTTGACCAAAAGATTTTTTAGTTCTTAAACTATATGTAACAAGTTCATCTGTTTTTCTTTCTAAAAAAAAATTAAAAATTGATTCGTTTGTTTTTAACTATTCCTTAAAATAGTAGGTTATTTAGGTTAAAAGATTTTAAAACAGAAGAAACAAGCAAATTTTTTTTTTTTTTGAGAAAGAAACAAACAACAAATTAAAAAAAAAACAAAGGTCATGGCTATGAAGCATGCCTTAGTTGGCATGCATAGTGTCAGTGACGGACCTACAGTGGGGCAGGGAGGGCCATTAACCCTCCCCCCACCCCCCCCCCCCACCCCAAAAAAAACATAGGATATATATGTGTATGTGTGTGTTGAAATTTTAAATTTTGGTCTTAATAGTTCCCCAATTAAAAAAAAAAAAAAACTGGTATACATATTTAATTTGAAATATAAAGATTTGCCCTTAAATATATATATTTTTGGATCTCCTTTGAAATAGTGTCAAGTTCCATTTTGATAATTGTGTTGAAACGTTTAAGAAACACTTATTTTATATATTATACTTTGTTGACATTTTTATAATATCAAATGTTTAAGAAACACTTATTTAATATGTAATATTTTATTGAATATGAAATAGATGTTAATTTTTATTTTCCAAAAAAAAATATGGTTTAAGCTTTGGCCCCCTTCAGATTTGAATCTTGGTTTTGTCTCTGCATAGTGTGTGAATCAATTAATACATGAGGATTACTATTGGATAAGGGTAACACAATAAAATAAAAATTCACTTGTCTTTAACTGTTTCTTGAAATATTAGGCTATTTAATTAGCTAATTAAAAGATTTAAAAGCAAAAAAAGACCAAAAAAAAAAAAAAGAGTCAAGGAATATGAAGCATGCTTTTAATTAGCATGCATAATGTGTGAATCAAACAATACATGACGATCACTGTTGGATAAGGATAACACAGTTTTGGACTAAATACACCTATTATGAATATCTCGAAGTTAATTTTACTGTTAATTAACCTAAATTAATATCGTGGAGGTTTGGATCTTACAGGCTAATAAAGGAAAGTTTCACTTTCTAATAAAGTTAAATTAACGTTTTAGTCTTTACGCTTTGCCCGAATCAAAGCCCTCTTTCCCGATGCTTTTCAGATTTTTTCACACCAAACCAAGATGCGACCCATTACCATCTACTGTGTAATTTTTTGGCCGTTTTCCAATGCCGATTGATTCATTGAACACCACCAACAACCAAAAAAACATTAAATATAAGGCAGCCACCCGTGATTATGACTCATGTAAATTTATTTATTTATTTATTATTTATTTCAATTTTTAACTAATTTGATCTTTGCTATTTGCCAATGGGTTCAAGGTTTTGTTTGGAGTCAAACTTTGTCCTTTACCATTTGTAGAAACTTTAAATTGTTTTCTTCTCTTTGAAGAAGTCAACTCGACTGACAAAAAATCTGAGTTTAGATAGCGTTTTGTTTTTTTTTTTTTTTTTTTTTTTTTTTTTTTTTTTTTTTTTTTATCATCTTTTTCTTTTTGATCTGCTGCTATAAGAGATATATTGCAGCGTTTTTGCCTAGCATTGTTAAAGAGTGGAAATATAACGATGTTTTTTTTTTTAAAAAATGTTGCAATAGCCTAAAACAATAGTAGAGTTTTCTTAAAGTGCCACAAATGTTATAGTTTCAACAGTGTATTTCTGGCCTATAGCGACATTTTTATAACCCGCCGTAATAGTTATTAAACAAAGGGAAAGGCTAACGAATGCCCTTAGGGTATTGATTAACAATCCATTTAAAGAAAGTTTTTATGGGAAAATGAAATAAAGTAATTAATGTTTTGACAGTTTTTTTCATTTCCCATAAAAGTGATGTTAAAACTTTCTTAAAATAGATTATTAACTAATACCCTAAGGGCATTCGTTAGCATGACCCTTAAACAAAACTTTATAGCGACATTCTAATATATTGAAATAGTAACAATACCTTTAGTGACATGTCTAAACCATTGCAATAGGACAAGCTTCCCCAAATTTTTTTGTCCTTCCGGCACAAAATTTTAGTTTCCCACTTAGGGTTTTCTTTTAGTCCTTTTTTTTTTAAACCCCATCAAGAATGTTATTACTACTTTTATCCCTGTGAACGAGTAAAAAATTTTTAGAAACACTTCTAGTCGTTGGAGTTTTTGAAGTTTGGACTGCTTTGATGTAGGACAAAATATGGGAGATAATTTTCCTTTTTTGTTAATTATTGAATCTTTATGTGATTTTCATTAATTTAGGACTTTATTTTCTTTGATTTTAGGTGTTTTTAAGAGAAATGTTATTTCCAGAACAATTTCACAAAATCATAGGTGGTAAGTTGTTATTAATTCTAATTTGAACTCACCATTGAAATTACTTTTTTGTCCACCAGTAACAACCTGCCACTTATGATTTGTTGTAAAAATGTTGTGGATATAACATTTTTCTATTTTGAAGCTTTCCTAGTCAAATTAGAGTCCAATTATGGAAGAGTATCAATTAGGATTAGTTTAGGAATATTTTGTGTTAGAGAAAAAGTTTTTTGAAGCCTTTGAATAGGCTTGCAATAGTCAAACAAAAATTGAGAGTTCAAAATTTCATTAATAAAATTTTGAAGAGATTCTCTCTTTTTCTGGTGGATCCCGAGTTAATTTCCTGTATGGATTCAAGAAAATTCTAATGGATGCAAGGGTTTTGTTAAGCCAGAACAATATCTAGCCCTATCATGTTTTTCATTCAGCATCAATTGATATCAAAACTCTCTATCATCCTAGTATGGTAAAAGGCGATAACAAAAGCAACCAACCCATCAACGATGAACGTGGGGTGCAGCCATCAAGCAAGTGACTCAAGTTCATGATGAGAGGATGACTCGTGAATTTCAGGAGATTAGCAATGTGGCCATCTATTTGGATTCGAATGGCAAAGAATATTGTGTCAACAAAAGGATAATTTTTGTGAAGTAGCTCATGGACAACCTATTGGTAAGCACAATTCATTTCATGCTATTCATAATAATTATAGATTTAATGAAACAATAAAAAAAAATTTAATGGATGTTTTTTTAAAGAAGATTTTCTTGATTGGATACTTGATCTAGGGATATTTTTATTATAAGAATATTCTTGAAGGAAAAAACAAAGCTTAAATTTGCTTCGTATAAGCTTAGTCAGTATGCCTTACATTGTTGGAAATGAGCACAATTTTCATAGAATCTAAAAAGGTAAAAAAAAAAGAAAAAAAAAAAGAAAAAAAAAATCGTTCATGGCTAAGGATGAAAACAAAATGCTTGCAATTGATTATTATTATTTCATTAGATTATGATGTAATTTTGTCACATATAAAGCAATATTATTGGTCAATAAATTCAAGCTTAATCTTGAACTAGAGATTGGTTTGATTTTTCAATCAAGAGAACTAGAGATTTAAATAATTACTTGAATTGTTTGAACTGTTGAACTGCTCATGATTTGGTTGGTTCAAGTGAATGTCATTTTCTTTAAAAATAAATGCCAATGATGGGGGATGCCAAGTCTAGAACCTAGCTAGGACCCCTAACCACCGAGTAAAGTGGCTTGATTGTGTAATCTATTCAATTTATATTATATTATATTTATTTTGTTTTGGGTGGATTAAAAAATTTTCATTTTATTATAAAAATCTCAATATATTATTATTTACAAAATTTATTATAATATAATCTCTTGATATATTATATTTGCTAAATTTATTAGTGATTTAAGAATTACTCTTTTAAATGTGAATATGCAATTTATAAATTCATTTTAACTATGATTTTATTTTATATTAAAATTATTTTTTATATTATTTTTATAAATTAATAAAAATTTGAAAAATCATTTGAAATCAGTTTAAATGGCTTTATTTTTTAAGTAAAATTTGATAATTTTTATACATTTAATATATTTATTTTATTTATATTTTAATTAATTATTAAATTAATTATAAAAATTGAATCTCTAACCATATTGTTCCTTTCCACCTCAAAGGACCTCAAATCATACGACAAAAACTAGAGGACCTATTGAAAGAGCTCATATAGTCATATTACTTTTTTTGTTAAAATATTCCTCATGACCTATTGAAAGAACTCATATAGTCATATTACTTTTTTTGTTAAAATATTCCTCATGGAAGCAATCTTATTACAATGGGATTATGCACAAGGTGCCTTACCATTGTCCGCAATAAGCCGTTAATTTACTCTAATAGTATTCAATAAATTTAGAGACAAAAATTTCCATTAACAGTAGGTGTAACATATTGTGATTGGTATATAATAAAAATGATGGTAGTATAAATTTATAGAAAAGTGATGTCACACTCAAATTGCAACTTATACACTACCATAAAAAGTTGTAAAAAATAATTTATGTCTCTAGAATTGCTCATTTCTATTCTCACTTTTCTATTTAAAAAAAAAAATAAAAGAGGTTAATTTTGTCCATAAAAAAAAAATGAGAAGAAGAGCAAGATGAAAGAATTTTACCCTATATCTTTTTTTTTTTTTTTAATCATGATAAAATTTCCACTCTAATCTAATCTAAGTGTATGTGTGTGTAAAACTCCTTTCTAGAGAATTGAACCCTAGCTCTTACCTTACACACCTCACAAGCACTTATACTTATGAAGTGACCATTGCACTAAAGGTGTGCTTCTTACATTGTCTTAAGTAGTGATCATTAATAGTAATATGAGGCAACAGTTGTAACTTGCCTTTTATTCGAATGAAAATTTGTGATTTGTGAATGATGTGTATATATTGTAATGAAAGAAAATAAATGTATAATCTCTTGCAATAATGATTTTAAATAAATAACTTATTCAAATTTAACAGTAATATGAAATATTAAATAAACAAACTTTTCATTTCTATAACTTTTATATATTTTTAACTATTTGTATATTAAAAAGAAACCATTCCATATATTAATTTATTAAAAACTAAAAAAGCATAATTAATTCATTAAAATCCTTGTAGCTTAACTGATACTTTTTGGTGTTTTTGCCTAACTGAAACAGTAAGGAAGTTAGAATTTAAATTTTCCCTCTTCATTGTAATTATTAAATTAAAAAAAGAAATATATATATATATATATATATATACAATATAAATAATCTCACAAACTTTTATTTACAAATAACTTTGTTCTTTCCTTCACCGTAAAATGGAAAATGAAACAAAATCTTCCAAATGAAAATTTGGGATCAAACCTTATGTAAAGGTTATGGGAAAAAATATTTAAAACATATTTTTACTTTTTTTTTTTTTTCCCTTTTTCGCACCGATCTAATAATTACTAGTGGCGACTGGCGAGTAAATTCAATGAATGGAAATTGTAGGTCCCGCCAAATTGATAGCAACAAATCAAAGATCGAATGAATTTCCGTATGAAACAAACGTGTACGAGGTTGCTTCCAGGTGCGGTGTGACCGACCATTGGAATTTTGTCAAAGATAAAAATAAAATAAAATTCGTAACAATAAAAGGAAAGAAAAAAAAAGCTGTATTATCCTATTATGACTGCGTTCTTTGTATCTATCAAATGGAACTCATTGAAAAGTGAATTTTAATAATCAATCAAAAGTGCAAAGAATTTTCCAAAATTAGACTTTTGTTATTGCCCACTAATCTTCTTATATCCACTTCAAAGTAAAAAGGATTATGTTCCTCAAAAGAATTGTATTTTTGGTAAAATTTAAGTACAGTATTTTAAGTGCTATTTTTTAAATTCATCTATTAAGATTTAATTATGTGACTACTTAACCAAAAATTACACTTTCATCTCATGAAAAAAAATTCATATGGCAAAATCTTTAAAGGGGAATCTAAAGAATAACATTTAAGTATTGCATCTAAGTCTTACTTTTGTATTTATTATATAAGTTGAGTTGACAAGTTTTTAATGGTTTTTAGTTGGGTTTCTGAGATTACTTTTTTAGCTACCACTATTTACTAATAATTTGCCAAGTAGCAAGTGTCAAATTTTTTGAGTCTCTAAACTTCTTTAACCATTTATAAAAATATTATTGTGAGGTATCCTTTTTATACTAACACTCTGAAATTTTATTATTATTTTTTGTTTTGTTTTTAACCCAACAAGTTGTGGAAGAACATAAAGGAAACGAAATAAAGCTTGAATTTTATATATTATTTTTATGATAGGTGTATGCCTTTATTAGATTCATATTCCTTCACTCTAACTATCAAATTATCAACCCAAAAAAAAAAAGTATTTGTGTTTTTAGTGATCGATTAAATTAATATATTATTTTATGTGACAATTGTTCCTTTTTTATTATAATTGTTTCTTAAACATGAACTTTGAAAGGCCCACTAATACCATGGCATGCCCTATTTGTAAAAAAATATATGATTTTATTTTGTTTTGTAATATTTGTGTTAGGAAATTTAGCCCCGGTTGTTAATTTCACAAGTTAATTACCAAGTGATTAAATTAATCAAATTCTGAATAGTCCTTGGTTAACATATTAACCCCTATATTGTGCAACCAACAGTAATAATAGCCCTTTTCGATATACACCGTTGTAAGTTTCTTTAAAACCTTCTCTCCTCTCCCCGTGTGTGTGTGTTAAAAATATTTAGTATTCTAAAAAAAACAGTAATAATAGCAGAATAAATAACAACACATAATATGGTAATTTAATTTAGAGAAAATTAATGAAACAACTTGTTCCAAAATAAAAACCACTAGGAGGAAGCTTTTTTAAAAAAAGAAAAAAAAAATCCACTATATTGAAAGAAGTTAAAAATCTAAGTAAAACCTTTACCTAAACTCTATAACTTGTAGATGACTTACAACAAAAACATTTTACCGTTTCAGAACTTCTGAACCTTTCAATATATGAACGCTTTTACGAATGATACACCTGTGATCATGACTGGAACTTTTGATTGACTTTAAGAACCTTTTAAAAGTTTTAGTCATATCAGTAAGTTTGGGGTGATTATTATGACTTTAGCTTATTCACCACCTAATGATATTATATCTCCTTGAAATTCTTAGATACGGTGAAATTAAGAGAAACTTAGTTATACAAATGGGGGTTTCTCTATCTAAAAAGCCTCTTTAGAGATGACTTATAACATCTTTTAAATAACACAACAAACATATCTCGAATTGGGCTTGAAAGTGACAAATTAAGAATTTTTTCACGTTGCTGATTTACATGTCTCGATAGATCGAGAAGTATCAAGGTAAGTTTGATTCATCGACCAGGTATTTAGGAGGTATCAAGAAAACATAAAAGTGACCTAACTCTCTTGATAGATCAATGGGGTATCAAGGAGGTACTCACTAGGTATCGAGGAAGTACCAAGGCATGCTAAAAAATGCATTTTTTTTTCTTGAACTGTTCTTGAGTGGACTTTTTATTTTCAACTTGATCTTTAATTACAACTTCAAAATATATAAAAACTCAATAAGACACATAATTTGGTACAATTTAACAATACTAAAACATACGAATCTAACAATACGATGTAATATTTTCCGTATGATTACTAATTTATAAGTTCCCTTAAAGAAAAAACTAAATTTTTATGTATTTTTATATTAACTTTTGAACCAACTAAAAAAAAAGCATCAGTTATAATTTAAAAGTAAAAAGAAAATCCTTGGAACTTGTCATAGTCAGCGACTAATATCGTGCAGATGTATTTGGCAAATCCTCTATAAAGCGATTTTGTTTTTGAGTCGTTGAATAGTACTACCACATTTTTTTTTTTTTTTTTTTTTGATGAGAGTACTACCACATTCATTCCATTCAACATCGTCCACCAACCAGCCTAGAAATTTGGATTGCATCGCTGCTATGCATCACATGACCCAATAGAAAAAATAAAATTTGAATGGGCAGTCTTCAGAATTTGTATTAATGCCGCATTTTTTAGCATATATACCCATATTAGGGAGATAAACAAATTGAGTATTTAATATAACATAGAAAAACACAATTAACCAAAAATGCCTAACTCTAATGGGTATGAGTTCAATTATGTTATATTAACAATTTATTTTTCTTGTCATTATTCAATGCAAGACTTTATTTACACATGTATACCCAACAAGGTATTTGTTAGAATATCTTAGAGTGATAGGAAATAGGATTACTCTTATATGGTTTGGTTGAAGTGAAAGAGATATGTCTCTATCTCATACGAGAAATAATAATAATTTATTATATTGTAATTCGTTTTTAATTTAGGATAAAACTTCTTGCTAGTGCTAAACACAAGTTAGTACTTTATTATTAATAATTTGATTTACAACTCTCGTTTTCTAATGTCCACTTTTCAATAAAGAAAGGCTCAAGCTTGAAAAAGTACCATGATGGAATTAGAGTCGTTAGACATATTCACAATGCAATTTGTGACTTCAATGACTATAGGAAAAAGGAGGTAGAGAAATTATACCTCTAATGATCATATTTGTCTTCTTATGCTTAGAGAACACTCTCTTGTACTTTATTGGATTATGGCAATATGAGATAAACATTCATTCGGTGTATTACGTCATCTTCACATATAAGAGCATTAGTATCAAGTATACTAAATACTAAATTTTTAGCATTTAGCACATTCAATATAAAATACACTACAGCATCACATATTTCAAATGTTAAATTTTGTAGCATTTATGTCTTTACGCTTCTAATCAGTGTAGCCGATACTGTACCGGTACCGGCTGTACCGGCCAGTGCACCGGTATCGGTACACTCATATTTTGTACCGGAAAAAATGCCGGCCGTGTAGCGGCCATACCGGCGAATTTCGGCCATACCGGTTGCGTACCGGCCGTACCGGACCGAAACACAAAATGTTGTGTTTTTTTTTTGGGTGTAATTGTGGTAGTTTTTGTCTCTAAAATAATCAATAATGAAAGTATTTTGTAGATAATTTCATTATTTCACCTAACCTTTGATCTCTCCAATTTTTTTTACTTAATTTGGATTTGGTGTGTGTGTATATATATTAAATATATAAAATAGCAGTAAACCCGAAACGGTACACCGGTATTGACCGGTATCCGAAATATACCATACCGGTGGCCAAACCGGTACAGCCTCCAGTACGGTATTGACTTCCTTGCTTCTAATAGTAGAAGCATACGGACACAAATACTAAAATTTTTAATCATAATTTATTCAAGTGGTTTGTGGATTTTAGTTAGTGGTAACAGCTTGCCTCTGCCAATGTGTCGCCTCCTCCTCCACCGGTTGCAGTCGCATCCTTTTCTTGCCTATCTCATTTGCCTCCTCCTCTTGTCTCTTCCCGAGGTCCTATCTCTAGCTTCTCAATTTAGGTGGGTTCCAAAGGTGCTCTCTATCTCTCAATTGGGTGGGTTTAATATAGCATTTTTTTTCCTGGTAAATGTGATTGGTTTTGGTGGTAGTGGGTTGTGGGCTTGAGGTTGGGACGGTATTCTAGCTTTTTTTATTTAAAAAAAAAAATCTGGCAATGGTGAGTTTCAGACAAAGAGAGATAGAAAAACTGAAGAGGAAGAGAGAGAAAGGGAGTTTCATATTAGAGAGAGAGAGAGAGAGAGAGAGAGAGAGAGAGATTAATAAATTAATTAATAGAACATATGATGTAGAGTGTACTGTAAAATGTTATATTAAAGTAGCAAAAGTAAGTTTTGGTGTGTTAAAATAGATGGATGTAGAGTGTACTGTAAAATGTTATATTAAAGTAGCGAAAGTAAGTTTTGGTGTGTTAAAATAGATGTTTTTTAGAACAACTGATTTTGATGCTTTAAGAATGAGTTTTACCTGTAATTCTCGTATATGATATTCTTCGTTACTTGATATAGGAAGCATAATATATCAAATGTACAAATTAATTTCAAATAAAAAACATAGTATATATGATTTTTTTTTTTCTTTTGGAAAATCAAATTTCAAATATAGATTACACGTTTTATTTAGACATGGCAAAACGGGTAGGTAGGGTCAATCATATTTGGGTAAAATAAAAAGGTCATTTTAAGTAGGTTAGAAATAGGTAGGGTCAATTGGGTTGGGTTAGGTCAGGTTAGCTCGTATTGTTCATATGAAATTTTTTTTGTTAAAAAAACATATATATATATATATATATATATATATTTGCCATTTGATAAGTCATATAACAAATTACTTACGCTTCGATTGCTTCAACGGAAAACTTTGTGTAAAAATAGTTTTCTGTATTTTCTAGTATTTGGTAGAATCAGAAAAAATGAATTAAAGGAAAACTATTTTTGGTCAACAGAAAAAGTATGGCTTATTGTTTTAAAAAAATTTCCACAATTTAAAAAAAAAAACAATTCTATCTCACAACAACCTAAATAAGGGAAGTTAGAAGATTATTTTTCAACTCATTTAAGGTTTCTATCAAACATTAGAAAATGAGATAGTTTTATAGAAAATATTTTTTGAAAAATGACTCATTTTATAGAAAACATCATCACCTAAACAAACAAAACGTTATTGTGAAATTCATTATTTTAAATTCACCACTCATATCAAGATAGAGTTCAGCTCAACAAATTGATACTTATTCAATAATTATAAAATTATACAAATTCAAACATAACTAACCAAAATAAAATAGTACAAACACAAAGGAATCTAGTCTACCAATGGAAAATTTAATTAAAACCAACACACAAGTTTCACTACTACACAATATCAACATTTTAAAGCATAAAGAAAAATTACAAATGCCCAATTGGATAGCTAATTTGACATAATAAAACTTATAAAAAATTTACAATCTTGAAAACTAATTTCATAATTGAATATCTTGAAAAATAATCTAATAGTTGTGTTTAATTTTAGATGTACTGTGGTTGACACTATTTTCAATTTGGGAATATATACATCAAAATTTGATTGTTTACATATTTATACATGGCTTCAATATGAATATCATGTTATTGTGAAGCAATTCACACTCCAAAAAAATATCATATGGCTTCACTCTTTGCACACTCATAAATAGTTCTATACATGTATATAATTTCAAAAATATGTTTTTAACTCTACTGCAATAATATTATCTTCGAGTGTACTTTGTTATTTGATATCTAAAATTTTCTACTTATTGTGTTATTTAAGCAAGAAGAATGCTCAATCATCATCTATCAATTCATTTGAATGCAACTAGATAAAAGTCTCAATTGTTTTCTTAAGGCCATTATATTTGAATGATGTTAAATATATGTACATATATATATATATATATATTTTAATGGTGTTATCCAAAAAATAATTAAAAATTTTGATGATTTTTAGGGGGAAAAAATCATGTACATTATATTTCTCAATTGAGTTTGAGTTGTGCAATGTAAAACCCACAACAAACATGTAAACTAACTATTACCTTCTGTATTTTATCTCCCAAAAAAAAAAAACTGTAACTTATTTTTTTTACTTTTTTTTTTGGTTACCAAATAAAAAAAGTTTTTAAAATAGAGTCGGGTCATGAGTTATCTTGGTCAAGTCAGGTTGGGTTCACTTGCAAAAACAAGTTGGATCATGGGTTAACCCATTTTTTCTTTGAGTCAAAAGATTCGGGCACGAATTGAGTGTTTTCATTTGTGTTCAAGTCGAGTCAGCAAATTCCGACCTATTTTGCCATGTCTAGCTTTATTAATTAGGTAGATCTTTTTTTTTTTTTTTTCTTTTTTGAGGGGGAATTAGGTAGATCTTATATTAGTAAATATTTTTACTAGTAAAGATTCATTCCAATATCTCATATTAGTAAAGATTTTTTTTCCTGTTTTTGAAAGAAAAGTAGGATGGTGTGCGTATATTACATTTTATAACTTGGCATTTTCATATGATCGTATTGGTGGTTAATTAAAGTAATTTAAAATAAAAATGTGGTGTCTTTTTGAATCTTTTGGTTCGAGGTATTTGGGGTGCAATTCGGTACAATTTTGGGTCATTTTAAGCACCACACTTTGCAGTGTAGTTTCGCCAAAATCATTGCCGCATCGCACTTTAATTTTGTGGTCACATGTGCGGTGCAATGTATAAGGTGCGGCTTGGTCGGTTTTGGGATTATATATTTTTCAAGATATCATGTCAATTTCTAAGTTATTATTAATAATCATGACAATATGACAGTATTTTATATATATATATATATATATATATATATATATATATAACTTGTGTAACAAAAAAAAGTAACACAAATATATACAAGACAAAAACAAAAACAAAAAAATCCATGACAAATTGATAGTAAACTAAAAGTACCATAAAAATATATAGTATATACAAAACAAAAAAATAATATTAAAATTTTGAACTTTTGATTTTGTGAGAGTGTGAGATGGAGAAGTGAATGATGTTTTAAACTTTTGATTTTGTATTTAACCAAAACAAAGTTGTTTTAACGTGAAACTGGGATGCCCTAACACTAGGTTGGCCACTTACTTCATATAATATTAAATTAATAATATATATATATAATAAAAATATATATATATGGGTGCGGTACAGTGCAATTTTGTACAGTTTTCTTATCATAAAACTGCATAACACAGTGCAGTACAGTGTAGTGTGATTATTTCATTGTGTAGGTCATTTTGGTTGGTTTGGGTGCGATTGTACAATTTGGTGAACACCCCATACTTTTGGTTATAGACACTTTATCCATCCAAGAATCAAACCTAGTATTTCCGACCGAACAAGAAATAGTATTCCAAACAAACTCAAAGCTCATATCTTTGTTATGCCCCTAAGGAACCTAATTAGAAGACACAAGGATTTTGTTTTGTTTTAAGGGATTGAAGAGGGGAAATTAGGTCTTTTCATATGGTGCCACTTATGCAAAAGTCATTTGACGCACACATAGCATGGTTTTCTTACTAAGTTAACATCCCAATTAATGATATGATGCAAAGTAAAACACGGATTATAATTTACGGTTGAAATTCTACATTATGAAAGTTTAGAGTGGTAAGTGTAATTAGTAGTATAATTTAGAGTGGTAAAATGTAATGCTCTCTAAAAAATATTATAAAAAAGATAAGACTAATATATCAATGTACTAGTACGAGGGAAACACTTTGTGTTAAAAATAATTGAAAATAAATTATGGACTTCTTTTAAAAATCGTATCTATTTTCTTTAGTACATAAAATAAATTCTCACGTTTTGTTGACAAATATAGTATATATAATAAACAAATATGTTTTCAAGAACTTTTTAATAAAATTGTCCTAAAAGTTTTAAAGGATCTAATCTACATGCCTAGATGCAAACACTATTGTGACATTAACAAGCGTTTTAAAGTTCAAAAAAAAATTTCTCCATTAAAAAAAAAAAAGTAAAAAAAAAAGTTTCTTTCTTTATTTTCTTTTGGTTATTTTTCCATAACCTTCTACTTGTATGTCCAGGAAAGGTATATCATCACTTCACATGCTGCAAAGTCATAGAATTTAACAACATTCATTATTGCTAAAACTTTTGTACCTAGACTAGAACCTTATGGTATTTTTAATTAAAACATCCAGAGTTTAAATCCTTTCTTTCTTATTATAACTATCGCATTATTAACAAAAATTCATTATAATTTTGTATTTTAGACATTCAGGTTAAAAATTGAATTTCATAAGAAATGAGCATTTGAGAGTAACATATATTGCCGTATAAAATTAGTAGTTTTGAAAAAGTAAAAAATTATTGAAATTAAAATTTTTTAGAGTTTTCTCCTTAACTTCCCCCGGATCCCCCCCCTCCCCCCCCCTCCCAAATCCTTCTCCTTATCCTTCGTTTAAAGGAAACTTATATATTAGTAATTATTCGAGATCTTTTAGATGAGAATTAGAAAGAATACCAAGCTCATTTCTTTCATTCCAAGGTATACGATGTTCATAGATCTGATTACATAACCATTTTTTTTTTTTTTGAGAAGATAACCCTTTCACCTCTAGATCTACAAGTACTTTGTGCATGAAAATGTACCAATTAAGTTACAAGGCTTTTGGCATAATCCAAAGAAATTGATTCACCTAAACTATATTTTCCTTGGGATTCAATTCCCGCCTATACCAAAAACCAATTGACATCTTGGTCTGACGATAAAGAGTTGTCATTAGGAGCGGACATCAGTGGATAAAAACTCTCTAAAAAAAATCTATATTTTCTTGTGCATTCCTTCTTATTGTTATAGTCAGAGGCGGAGCCAAGGGGGGGCGAGAGGGGGCAAGTGCCCCCCCTGACTCCTTCCAAAATATTCCATATTAGGAATTTTTTAAATGCTTTACCTGGCCTCCTTGATGCAGAAATTAAACACAAATCAGGAAAAAAGCTTCCTGGCCTGCTGAAATAAAGGGAAAATGACAAGCTTTCCTAATGCCCAAAATGTCAATGACAGCGTGTAAGGAAAAAAAAAAAAAAACACAGGGAAAAAGTTTCCTGACACAAGAAAAAATAAATGAAAGAATTTCCCTTAGGAGCAATAATACACACCAAAAGCTTTGACTTGTCAGCTGTTAGCTTTTAATTATAATGCACTTAAGCTTACCATAATAATAATAATAATAATCATCATCATCATCATCATCATCGTCGTGCATTTTAGTGTCTTTCTTATGACATTTCAATTGATAGTCCTATATTTTACACAATTTTTTTTTGTCCTCAATTTCTTGACATTTCAGTTTTAAATTGTGGGTTTGTGTTATGAACAAAATTTTAATTACTTTGAAAAAAAAAATACAAAGTTGAATTTTACCTATAGTTTCAAAAACAATCAAGAAAAGATAGTGAGACGTGTATACAACTTTGCAAGTAAATTGCTACACTTTTAATATTTTTCAAATTAATTTATTTCCGCAATTTATTTTATAGTATTAACTTAAATTTCTAACTATAGTTTACATTTAATTAATTTTTGTATGACACTTATAGTTGTTATTGCTTTTTTTTTGTTAATATAGATTTTTTCTGTTTTTTTTTTTTTTAATATTCACTTCTAATCTTGCCCCCCCTGCATTGAAATCCTAACTCCGCCACTGGTTATAGTAGAAAATATTTTGTACATACAAGAGTAGGTCTTACTTGTAATAATTAATTATTAAACCACTCTCACACATAAGAGTAGGTCTTATGTGTAAGACTCATATTTATGAGAGATACAGTTATATTACATTGAATATACCATATCATTTTATCTTTATAAAATCAGAATGATGTACACGAATCGTGTGAGCAAAATTGTTCATGAATGTTTATTATCAATTTCTATTTTAAATATTGACAAATATTAAATATCTTATTATGATGATAGGAATAAATATTTTTCACTAGGATAAATTATTATTTGTCTTAAAAGGGGGTTTAAGCCAATAGGGCAGGAAAAAAAAAAAAAAGCACTTATCATTGTCTTGAAAGAAATTGATAGAAAAGAGGAGATTTAATCACTTACTGGTTGTCCTACAAACATAGGGTTCATAAAAATAGTGAATGTAATTACTTAATATTTTTATAGTATATGTGACATCCTTAGCAGGCACCATTGGACTTCATTTGATTAAATTTAAATTAAGGTGAAGTCAAAAGGATTTATTCTTAAAGAATAATTTGGCCTTTATAACTGTCTCAAGGAATCATATTAATTGGCAACTGTTTAGTCAACTAATTTAACCTAAAATTTGGGCTTAATAATCCATTTTATTTAAGATGTACCATGTGCAGTACTGATCATTTATAAGTCTTGAGAATGTGATATTTGAAGAGGACTCTGAGCAGGTAATAGAGGCCCTTCAATGGGGTGGCTGGGATTTTGCTTTGGGTGGCCACCTTATTCGTGACATCTCATGTATTGTAAACTCTTTTTTGAGTACTTCCTTCTCTCACTTGTGTAGGCAGGGTAATGCGGTTGCGCACGCCCTAGCCCAAAGAGCTAGGCGCTGCTTTCCACTTTCTGTTTGGTTGAAGTCCTTTCCAACGGATATTGAACCTTTTGTAATGTCTAATTGTCAATCTATGATTCAATAAAGTTTATAAGTTTCTTTCTCAAAAAAAAAAAAAAAAAATTAAAGTAATTTCTAGGGAGTATTTGCAATGACATACTCGCAATTGCATGGATACCCAGGGAGTCAATCTCGTACCGGAGACTATACTAGTTTGACCAGTGGAACGATATATTTCAGTATTAGTCAATACCAGTGTACCGTTTCGGGTTTACCCTTATTTTTTATATTTCTAAATATATATATATATATATATATATATATATGTATATGTGTGTATATATTTATATATATATTATAATAAATATAAAAGTTTACTATAAAACATTACCTCAATTCAAAACAAATTATTCATGGTTTTGGACTTTAGCATCAATTAAAAGAAAAAAAATATAAAAAAAATAGAATGTTTAATTGTTCATTGCATACTAATAAAACAAATGATACTAATAAGTTATCATTTTTCCATTACAAAAATTCAAAAATTACAAAACTTTAAAAAAAAAAAAAAAAAAAATTTCTGTACTGGTCGGTATTGCCCAAAATCGGCCGGTTTTTAAACCGGTATGAAACGTTAATGTTTCGATACTGGTATATGTACTGGTACGGTACATACCGCTCAGTACTGGTACGGTATCAACAACACTGATCGATACACATTCGCCCAAATATCATGACTTTGTTTTCTTTTAGAGGGACAATGGTCAAGGTTTAAGTCTCTAAGAAAGAACTTTAGAGATATATACACTTAGATTAGATTAGAGTAAAATTTTATCTGGAAAAAAAAAAAAAAGTATTTTTCTTAATAAAAAAATTGATAACCTAATTATAACATTTGATTAGAGGAAAATCACATTGTATTAAAAGGAAAAGAATTCAATTCTTATCCCTTAAGAAAAGGATGGAGTTATTAGGTAAGTTCCATGTGGAACTCTCCTTTTGAATAGGGTGAGTCATGCATATGTCCCATGTACAATGCAAACAAAATTTCCCTAGAATTAATGTTTATCTTGAACTTCTAATTAAACATGTAAAAATGTAAGATTATTTTATTATGTACTAGGAATAATTATGCTTCATGGGACAGATCACAAAGCACAATCTTAAGCAGGCGCTTTGTTTGCTGCAATATAGGGTTTAGGTAAAGTCAAAAGGATCTATTCTTATGGAGTTTCTTGACCTCTCTACTAATCTTAATGAATCATATATATTACTTGGCAATTGTTTAGTCAATATAACATGATTTTACCTTAAATTTATTCTTAACAATCCTATTAGTTTTATTTTTTAAGATGTGTGTCACGCTTTGGTGGCATTGAAGTCATAAGATTGATTTAAATACCAAAACCTTCATTTCTATATCTTTTCCCTCCCATAAATGAAACCCAAATGGTTCTCATTTCCGAGACAGAAAAACATGCATTCACTAATAAAAATTCATTCTAATAATGATTTAGCAAACTATTCCTCATCTCTCTCTGTCTTCTAATAATAAAAAATATATTGTACGTAAGAAACAAAAAATATAAAAAATGTATTCATTCTAATAATAGAGTGGGTTAGTTAATTTTGAATAGAAATTAAAACCTTGTTATTCGAAAAAAATTATTAATCGCATGCGCATGCGTGTTGGAACTTGGTACTTATATCTTATATGGCCAATAGATTAGAAGTGTATAATAATTTTAAAATCTACGTGTTTATTTTATAGCAGATTGCAATCAATATTTTAATTTTCATACATATTGACAAGAAGAGAGGAATTTGCACTCAACAAAAAAGAACATCATGTAGTAGAAGACTGAAATAATCTTACTGAAACAACTTATTAATGAACACATTTAGAATTATGTTAACCTTTTTTACCCATTCTTTTGAATGCAATGTCCACAACTTAGGGTTTTAGATTTGCTAGTCTGCAACATGCCTCAAAAGTTTTACATCAAATTGTACAAAGATGAACCTCAGAACTTGCATGTCAAAGCTGGACACCATATATTAATTAACTGACCTCTATATAAAACTTCTTTAACTCATTCAAACATGTGATCATGTATAAATGTATTCAGAATTAGTGATTTTTTTTTGGATTGTTTAGATGTATAATGCAAGCTATATCACAAGGTGCCAACGCCAAATTCTTAAGGTATCAATGGAGAGCATGCTCGTTTATTAAGAAGTGTAATACCATACATAGGTTGAACCAGATTCGTGTTCAAATCAATTTTTTTTTTTAAAAGCCAATAGTCAAAGTTCCCACAATATATTTTCTAATGAGTTTGTTATTTTGGTTACTAGATGATGGAAATGTGGCTAGGATTGAAAGTGATATAACTTTTGTGCCACGAAAATGATACACAACTGTGAACGGTGGAAAAAAAAAAAAAGTAGAACCATGTGAAAATGATAAATAACTACTTACAGTCTATCAAGTCAAAATTGTGATAAAAATTTTAATTCTAGAAGAATTCATTAACAATTTTCAAATGAGTTTCGTACGTTTATATAATATTACATCCTCATTAAGAAATGAATATATATGTCAAAGTTGGATACAATCTATTCTTTAATTGTACCTGATTGATGCAACTATTAATTTATGTCATAATGTATCATTAGATTGAATGTACTTTGGATTATTATTATTTTTTTGCCAATGATTTTGACTATAGTTTATGTAACAACACAATGCACGCTTGACTTTACACGCCCCAAAATCTTTTTAAATGACATGTAGAATTTGTGGTAAAGATCAGCGGGGTGCCCCTAAGAATTTGAACCCACTAATTTATTCTCTCTTTTGCTTGGGGTACATAAAATAGAGGTGTTTATTTATTACACAGTTCTATGCACACTCTATTTTTGAACTAAGACTGTAATTTAAAGTTACAATTTTGAATTTGTAAATCGTGACTTTAGAGTCACGGTTTAAGTTCAAAAATATGATAAGTATAACAAAATATAATAAATATAATGGATTTAGAAAAAAAAAATTTACAAGCTAAAATGGTTATCTCATTGTTGGTGTGACCATGTGACCTCAATTATATATTATAACATGAAATATAGTAATTTAGTACGACATTTAATCCAATATAACTCAAGTGATGTCATGCTGATTTTTAATATATGGATTTTACTAATGTGTGAGTAAACCATTTTAAGAAATCTTTTATAAAAAAATTATAAATTTTTTTGACAGTCTTTTTAATTCCTTATATAATATTTTTAAAAATGAATGATTAATGTGTGCTCTAACGGGACTATGGGTGCATCCATGTTTTTCTTTGTTTTTTTCCTAAGGAATCTACATTCTTATTTTGATGACGCAAGTGCAAACGAAAACTGCTTAATTATTTAAAATAAAAAAACGAGTTTTAAAACATAAAGCTGGTTTATTATATTAATTTATAACCTTGAGTCTGTTCCATTACAGTTGCAAATTACAATCAATGCCTGGATTGACAGAAATCACATTGAAGATGAAAAAAAAAAAAACCTGCATAGATGCACGTGTAAGCGAATCATCTCATGTACGGAGATCGATTTAATGTAAGTATATAAATCTCAGTATATCTAATGTCACATTTTTTACAATTTTAAATGATATGTGATGATGCAAAAATTCATCAATTATGCTCTCTCTTCTGTATAGAAGGACGGAGACAAGCAGTTTCCAGTTTTAACAGTAAATCTGCAAAGAAATATCACAGGTGGATAAAAAGGATGAACACCGGTATGCAGGGACGGAATCAGGATTTGAATCTGGGAGGAGCCAAAACTTAAAACAAATTTTTTTAGGATTCGAACCTGGAAGGGGCCAAAGTTTAAAACAAATTTTTTTTTTTTTTAATGAAAATAAAAACTAACATCTATTTTATATTTAACAAAATACTACATATAAAATAAGTGTTTCTTAAACATTTCAACACAATTATCAAAATGAACTCGACATTATTTCAAAGGAGATCCTTATATATATATATATGGACAAATTTTAATTTTTCAAATTAAATATGTATACTATTTTAAAAAAAAAAATTGAGGGCTATTAAGACCAAAATATAAAAATTTCAACACACACACATACATATATATATATATATATATCCTAGTTTTTTTTTTTTTTTTGGGGTGGGGTTGGGGGGGCAATGGCCCCCCCCTGCCCCACTGTAGGTCCGTCATTGCCGGTATGGTGTTGGCTAGGAGCCCTTTGATGGTCAAGGTAGAGATTGTGATGACAAAGATTAAGTGCCCGTTTGGTACGTGTGTTTAAACAATAGTTTTTAAGTTTTTTTTTTTTTTTTTTTTTTTTTTGCAAATATGTGTGATGTGTAGGTAAAAAAGTGTGTGAAAATACATATAATATTGTTTAAAAATTATTATTTGAATCATGTACCAAACACTCCTAACTTTGCTGAAAACAAAGAGTTCAAATGGTTAAAAGTTGTAAAAATGGAATTGTGTGCCTTTTTGTCTTGTAATTTCTTAAGTTTTATAGCCCATTTCTTTATTATGGGAATAAATATTTGTATTTATGATTCGGGAACCGTCAATAATAAATGACAAACTTTTAATGTCTTTAACGATTATCTATCCATTGGGTCATACATTACTCTTTAGTTTATATGGGCTCTGTTGGGGCATACAATACTAGTCCTCTTTAGTTTTTTTGAACTATTTAATGACATTTATGTCTTTGTCCTTCCAGCTCAGGGACGATGATGATAATTTTGTTCTCATCAATATGTATACACTTTTAGATTTAGAAAATAAAATTTTAACCGTAGAATATACTCTCTAAATGAAAGAGAGATTTCTTTTTTCCATGAATTTGGGATTATTGAGTCTAGGTAAGAAGGGAAATTATTGTGTACTCCTGGAAAATAGGGCACAAAAAAAGTGCGCCTAGCTAGATTTAGAATGGGGGCAAAAAAAGGAAAGCATCTGCATGCTTTAGCATATTCAAATTTAATTTCATCCTCTTACATTGTTTAATTCATTTATTAGCTTTGGTTGAGTGGTGAGAATTCGTTTAGCTAGCTGGGACAAATCCTCAAATTCAACTTCGCAAAGCAGAAAACCAAATTAAATTTAGTGGATAAACTATTTCTATCATCATTAAATCCCTTAATCTAGTGCTTTTCAAAGTGAAGCACACGTTTACTAGAAAGCCAAAACCTTGAGAAAAGGGAAGCGGGCGAGAAATTGAGGCGCCTTTAATTAATACACAAGGGCCCAGTTAAAGTGTCATTTTGATTCAGGGAAAATTATAAAACTTGTAATGGGAGGAAAGAACCTTTTATGCCTATTCATTTGAAAAAATAAAAATAAAGTGGAAATGTGGGGCAAGGTTGAAACAGAAAAAGATATGTCATATATACGTGGTATGTGGTTCTTCTCTCTCCCTCTCTCCCTCTCTCTTATGAATTATGGTATAAGTAAATTTAGTATTGCATAAATTTGTTACAATTATTTTACATATCATATTGTAATTCACTATTTGTCACTTTTACATAAACCTAATATTTTTTTTACTATTTAATAGTCTGTTACATGGACAGTTATGGTACAAATTGTCATTTTATGTGGTCTTAGAATTTTTCTTGTAATACTAAAGCGTTTTGCCACTGGTAGTTGGGACTATATAGGTGGGTTCATATCTTAGCAGTATGGCATATATCCCTATTGTTCCTCTAGTCTTTTAGGAGTGTTTGACTGACAGTTAAATAAAGAAATGCAAAGCAAGCAAAGTTGGAGGCCAAGCTAGCCTTGCTTTCATTAAGTTCTAAAAGGAATAATACAGTGTACTAGATGGTGCAAATAAAGGTAGAGAAGTAGGTTAGAAAATTCCACAAGTTTTGTGTCATGGAGGAGTTATAACCAATGTTCTTAACTGTATGTCTACATTTGTCTAGTAGATCGTATTTTTTAACTTGTTTTTTGTTTTGAATTACGCGGGGCTCCAAGGCATAGTGAATTACATATACAAGAATTGTTAGAAAATCTAAATTTTTATGTAGCTGAGGAAGCTCCAACCCATGTTCTTACATGAATGTCTCACCAATTAAGAGAACATTTAATGAAGAGTATTGAACTTAAATATGATTATAAAGGCTTAATCAGTTGTTTTTGTTTGAAGCATATTCGCATATAAAATAATGAAACGCTTTGTCAGCCAAAGGTTTTAGCGGTCCAAGTTAGTGCCACCATCGATGCATTGGTTTGGACTCATAAGCATTGATTCTGTTTCTCACAACGTCCGGCCTCCACAAACCCAGAAAAGAAAAAAACAAAAGAAGGTTGCAACTGGCCCAATAAGGGATATATGCCCTTTTATTAGATATGATTCTTGTTTGATTTTCAACTTTCATTTTGCCAAGTCAAAAAAAAAAAAAAAAAATTTATAATAATAACTCAGTTACAATAAGTTTTTTTTTTAAAACACGATAGAACTTTATTCTAATCTAATTTAAGTATATATGTGTGTAAAGTTCATTCCTTAAGACTTGATCAACCATGGGCTCTTATCCTCTCCTCAGCTCATAAGAATTTTGTATTTATAGAGTAATCATTATACCTAGAGTACGCGGTGATCCACAACAAGTTTATTAGTAATACTAAGTTCAATACTAATACTCTTGATGCCGGAGAATATAATTCAAAAGTTTCATGGCAAAAAAAATTCAGCAACGATAGTCAAATATGCCATGCTGGCATTGCTGCATTTTCTTATATATGCAATAGTGAACTTTTAACATGCAACCAAGTTTGATTTGTTGCAGTTAGCAAAAAAAGTAATCTTTCCTCCAAACATTAATCCAGACAAGATCCGGGACGAAAGACTACGTTATTTGCTAACTACGACAATAGACAAAAATATTTTGAAAATTAACAAATTTAGCTGGTTATGGGCTATATTCAATTTGCCTCTCTTTTTAACCCATTCAAAAGAATAGATATAGTAAACATCTTGCTCAGCTCCAAAGCATTACAACAGACATAACTAGTGTCAGTTTCTCAAAAAAAAAAAAAAAAAAAAAACTAGTTAAGTGTTATAGTTTGGGTGTTTGCTTTATAGCACCCATTTCTACACCAATTATAGCACACATGAAAGTTCCACAGCTTTTTAAAGTTAAAAGAGGGTCATTTAGTGCCTAAGATGCACATAAAAATGACCTCAAAATTAAAAGAGTTGATTAATACAGTTAGAAATAGCCTAAAAATCTTCTTCTTTTTTTTACTTGGTTTGGGTTTGTGGAAGAAAATGATTTTCACTTCCACGGAAGAAACAAGTTTGTATTATTGAAGAAGTAATTGGATATTTTTTGTCCATCAAGAAATAAAATTAGAGTCTTAAAGCATTTACATCGGTAGGTGTAAAAATGTGCATAATACAAAAAGTGACAAAATTTGCACAATTTTCCTCCAAAACTATCCATATCAGTGAGTGTAAAAGTATACATATTTACACACTTGCTACAGTAACCAGTATAATAACCATGTAAATATACATAATTACTATAACTATGTATAACAATATTTTATTATTTTTCCTCTCTCACCATTCATATTTTCTCTCTTTCACCATTCATATTCTCTCTCTTTCTCAACGGACACAGCAACCTAGCAAAAGAAACATAGCATCCCAACAGACACAGCAATCCAGCAAAAGAAGAATAAAAGAAGATGAGGAGAAACATCCAACCACCAACCTAGCACCACCTAACCACCACCATTGCAACCCATTTCAACAGTTGATAATCCACCACAAAATTGACCCAAAATCAAAAGAAAATCAAACCAAACCATTAGAAAACCTAACTCAAAATCAAGCCAAACCCATTGGATCTGCCACCGTTGCTACCGCCAGATCTGCCTTGTTGCTACCCGAATCTGCTTGCTTTCGCCTTCAAATTTTTTGCCATGTGTGAGTTTTGGGTTTGATAAATGAGAGAGGAAGAGAGTTCATAGACTACCGAACCTTTTGGGTTGAGGTATGAGAGAGGAAGAGAATTGAGGGAGTCCTAGTGGCAAAGAAGAATTGAGAGAGGGAGGGAGAAACACAGTGGAGATGAGGCTAAGATGAAAAAGATATTAAAAAGATAGATATTAATAAAATAAAAATAAAAAAATTATTTAAATAGAAAAGATTGTAAAATAGATGATTGATGTGGATACTTTGGAAATGTGGTAGTGTAAAATAGAAAATGTAAGTTCTTAATATAAAATAGACAAAAAAATTTGGCTGGACTGATACAATTGCTCTTATACATATAAATTGTTTGTCTATTTTTCAAAGAATAATTCAAGTGTTTGTCTATTTTTGTGTGTTAGTGTGGGGTACCTTTGAGTGTATTGGTGCTTTATTTGAGAGATTTTTTGTGAGCGCTTTTTATGTGATTTTGGTTGACTATCGTAATCCATATCATTGATAGTGGATTTCGGTTGGCACTACCCATAGATGTAGGCTTTAAGTTAGTCGAATCATACACTTCCATTATGTCATATAGGGGTCCACATGGATCGGTTGGGTCGAGTTGAGAGGATTTTTTGACCCAACCCACCATGGTGGTTTAAAAAAATCCAACCTAGCCTAACCATCACAAGGGATCAACCCAACCCACATGAATCTGGTTGGGTTGGGTTAAACCCATGGGTTATACAGTTTTTTTTTTTTTATATTACTATTATTATTAAATTGAGCAGAAAAAAAAAATATTCCACTTGTTGCCTGAGTTGATAAACAAAATATATATGAACTTGTATTCAACTCAGTTATAAACAAAATATATCCAACTGAGTTGATAAACAGAATATACATAAACTAATATTCTAACTCAATTATAAACAAATAGGAGTGGAGTAGGAGAGTGGGAGTGGGAGGCAGCAGAAAGAGAAATAAGATTGTTAGGATTTACGAAGTAATTAGGTTTTATAAAGAAAGAGCCAAATAGGGGAAGAAATTAAATAAAAAAATTATTAATTATAGAATATACTTTTAAATATATATATATATATATATTAAACATATATAATTTAAAATTTAAATATCTAGGTGAGTCGGGTCACGTTAGGCGGGTTTGTGATTGTTTTGACCTGAACACAACCCGATCCACTATTAAAAAAATTTGCATAACCCAACCTAACCCACAAAACCCTAAAAACTGACCCAACCTGGCAAGTTAGGTTAGTTTTGACAGGTTGGAGGGTTGGCTGCACACCCTTAATATTGTCGTACAACTTGCGCAAGCATTACATGTACGACCCAAATTTTATTATTAATACTAAAATTTATAATAGATTATTAAAATAATATAAAATAAACCCAAATTTTATTATTAACAAAAATTATAATAAATTATTAAAATAATATAAAATAAATAATGAAACTATTAAATTTTTATAAATACTTGGTAGTAGAATTTTAATATTAATGAAACTCTTAAATTTTTATATATCCTTGATAGTAGAATTTTAATCTGAGTATTATTTTTAATATTTTTAAACTTTGGCAACATTACCATATGGTATACGAAAGAAATGAGAGAATTCTATACTTCTTTTTTCTCTTTACATTGATTTAACTTCCACGTACTGTTTGTGTGATTTCCTAGTACAAATGTTCTTAATTAATTATTTTAAAATTTTTAATGAGAAGGTATTTAAATGTGACATACACGACGCATTTTGTAACTCCAATGATTGGAGTAAATTTTTTTTTTTTTTTTTTTTTTTTTTTTTTTTTTTTTTTTTTGATAGGGAATACTGAGAAAATTTTTATTTCTAAGGCGAGGATAAATACATATCATCCTTAAACACAATGGATTCTAGGAATGGTGGACATTCCTCTATCCACGTTACAAAAAAATCAATTCCTTTAGCATGTTGTGCTAAAATATGTGCTGCCTTGTTTGCATTTCTTTTCACATGTTGTATTTGAGATTTTCTTAAGTGTTGGAGTCTGTGAGCCGTTTCTTGAATGACATCTAAGATAGAGACTTGGGGAGTAATGGTACCACAGAGGGCACCAAACACCACCTTTGAGTCAGTTTCAAAAACCACGTCCCTAATGCCCATGTCCCATGCAAAAGAGGCTGCCACATCCATTGTTTTAGTCTCTGCTTCCAACGGACCCAATGGCAAAAGCATGTGTTGGCTAAACGTTGCAATCACAAATCCCTCATGGTCATGAATGATAACACCAATGCCAACAGTTTGAAGGTTTGAGAAAATTGCAGCATCCGTGTTAACTTTGTACCATGGGTGGGCAGGAGGAACCCATCTGTCATCTGTCTGGTCTTTGAAGCATGATTGTGCAAGGTGGGTGAGCTGGAAATCTTCAAGTATGGAGCGGGCCTTGTAGATAATCTCATGGATGGTTTGTCTTGGGGACCCAAGCCGTGTCTTGTTGCGGTTGTACCACATGCACCATGCAACGATGATGATAAATTCCACTAACTTCAGTCCCATGCGCTGCACAAATAGAAGGTACCAAAGCAGATCAACAAACTCACCGTAATGTACACCATTCGTATCGAAAGCTATCCCTGTTGCTTCACATACTTCACATGCCTTAGGACAATTCCAGAACAGGCGTCCACTTGTTTCAGCTGCTAATCTGCAAGCCTCACATATGGCATTATCAAGGACTCCTCGGCGGCATAGATTGTTCTTCGTGGGAAGAACGTCTCGGCAGGCTCTCCAAGTAAAGGTCTTCAATTTATTCGGTATATCCAGGTTCCAGATGGTCCTCTAGAATTGTCTCTTCGCCTCATTATTTAAAGTTTCGTCCATGGCAGCAGATGATGATATCGCCCAAGCCACCTTGTAGGCACTATTCACCGTGAAGTTACTGTTGGATAAAAATTTGGTTTTGTATCTCATACAAAACACACAGCGGAAGCAACAAACAAGGATCTATTTCATTCATGATTGACAATATGCACTCTATAAATTTCAGAATTTAAGAACAAGATAGCGTACGTTGGTGTGGAGAAATTCAAAACAAAGATTAGAAGCACTTGGGAAAACTTTTAATCTTCACTCCAATTCCACTTTACGCCCAAGATGTGTGGTCTCTCAATCAGTTTTCAAAGGGAGAATGAAAGTGTATCTCACACTCTCTCTTTTTCTCTACGATTCTTTTCTTGAAAAATCACATAAAAAATTCTGTATGTTTCTCCCTTTATAACTAACTGATTATCTAATTGGGCCGGCCTATTGGGCCTTTCCAATTGGGCTTTAGTATGTGGCTTGGAATGGGACCAAAATGGACCAATAAGACACTAGCTCCAATGGGCCTTGGGCTTTTCCGTCAACTCTTGACAAGTCCAAAGTTACCATTAATTATATTTAATACCACTATATAAATATAATTGCACTCTAGGCCTTATTAATAAATTATATCCCAAGACTTCATTTTACACACAACCCCTTCATAAAATATTTGTAGTAATACAAAGTCATAAATATAGACTGTCACTTTGAAAATTACTACATCTTATCCTTAAGTACCCAGTTTAATCTCTTAAAGTTATTCATCATATATTTATGAAATCCAATTTCATAAATATATACTTTAGTAATTTCTTACCAAAGTGGTTAGGCCTAACTCTCTGAATAACCAAACCCATTAAACTTATCTCAAGGGAATATTTTGTATCTTCATTAAGAGACTATGAATTCTATCTTGAGAATATATGTTCCATCAACACTAAATGTGGTTGCCCAACATACTAAGGTTTTGACCGTTACTTTAGATCTCACTCCTGATATATCAAAGCAACCTACACCTCATGATCAAGTCCATTATTCTCTCAGGATTAAGAGTTCATGCAAATAGAAGTCGTGAGATTTATTATTCATTTGACAGTCGTTAGGAGAATAATAAATCTCACAGCGGTCCAGTTCAATATGTCTTAACTCTTAAAACATATCAACATATCAACTAGAAGTCTCCACTTCCATGATCAAGACAAATCATCTTAGTTGATGCGTTATAGTCTTCGCAGATGAAATGCCCAATTTCATCACTGACTACGAACTATAAATTCTGAGTTTACAAAGAACTTGTGATTTATATCTTCTGTGACTAAATTACATAAATCACATACTATGCATCTCATGGACTATATGATAATGTCCAACTATTTATGTTACCATTATTTTAGATAAAAAATAAACAACTTTATTAAACACAACATTAAGTCATACATAATGTCATACATAGCATCATACAATAGGATTTAAGGGCAAATATCCTAACAGTTACCTTTAGGTGTATAAGCCCAAATAATGCGATCGTTGGCTCGCCAATGGCTTCTTAGCATGCTTAGGATTGTTCTGGCTTCATCAGGAAGAACAACTTGTTTGATCAAGGTAGCATTCCATTCACCCGTGATCAATAAGTTCAGAAATAGTGGACTCTAGGGGCAGCGTATTTGGTCAGGAAATAGGACAGAATGTAGATGGTTTTGGGATCCATCTATCCGTCTAGATTTGCACAGTGGTACCATCACCCACCTACCATCGTTAACCCGCGTGGACAGTGTGCTTTGCTGCCATAATGCTTCTCCATGCATAGGAGGGTTGTCATCCAAGCTCTGTATGGAGAAAATCATAGTTAGGAAAATAACAGGCTTTAAGAACACAGTGTACCAAAGAATGTGTGTTGGTTTGTAAACGCCAGCCTTGTTTCGACATGAGAGCCAAGTTTCGACATGAGAGCCAAGTTGAAGGTTTTCAGGTCTCGAAAGCCAAGTCTTCCATCTTTTTTGGGTGTACACATTTTTTTTCAACTCAATCAAGCCATCTTTTGCCTACCATTGGATTGGCCCCACAAGAAGTTACGAACCATGCTAGTTAAGTCATTACATAGAGTATTCGGTAGTTTGAAGACACTCATGGTATAAGTAGGGATGACATCTAGCCTTTCTTTTAAGCACAAAAAGTGTTCTTTTTGGACCTACCAATTAGAGAAGGTAGTCCCAAGTAAGTTTCGTGCTATCTGATGACTTCTGCACCAAAACGGTGTTGGATGAGTTCGCGCATCTCATGTGGTGTGTTATGGCTAAAGAATGAGGAGGTTTCTCTCTATTAAGCTGTTGGTCGAAAGTACGTTCATATGTTTCCAAAATCTGTTCCAAGCGATTGCAATCATCATTTGTGGCTTGGCAGAAAATGATACTGTCATCTGCAAAGAAAAGATGTAAGATGTGAGGGCCTTGTGGACAGGGGACTGCAAGCATGAAGTGATCAGAAGCGGACAATGGGACATGGTGCACCATGGTTTTTGGAAAGCTTTGCTTCCACTCAGTAGTAGAAAGGGCTCGATCAAGGCGAATGTGAATACGGCCCTATGTAGGGTGATTTCGTGACCATGTGAATGGAGAGCCCCTGTGGCCTAAATCGAAGAAGCCACAATGTGAGATGGCAGTACAAAAGCGATCCATTTTCCTAGCTGGCCTCAAGTTCCCACTTGCCTTCTCAGCATGATTGGTGATCTCATTAAAGTCACCAGGGCACAGCCATGGTAATGTGTTGAAACAGCTAAGTGATTCAAGCAAGGTCCATGTCTCCTTGCATTTACTTGTGTCGAGGTGACCATAGAAACCAGTGAACCTCCATTTCAGACTTGTGTCAGCACAAATAATATGGGCATCAATAAACCACCGAGAAAAATTCTGAACATGTACCTAGGTGCTTGGTTTCCAAAGGAGTGCCAAGCCTCCGCTCATACCGTTACTAGAGACCAGTAGGCCTTGGTTGTATTCCCAATTTTATTTCATATTATTTAGTTGCTCAATGGTGAGTTTTGTCTCCATTAAGAAAACACAAATGGGAACTTCTCTATTCCATGCCCTTTTAAGAGCATTAACTGTTCGGAAGTTCCCAAGTCCTTGACAGTTCTAGCGGCGGTGCTGCCAAGCAATCACCGCCAATCCCAAATTGTCTGCCATGGGTTTGCCTAAGGTCTTTCTCTCCATGTCCAAGAGTTTCTGCTTCTTTTCAATGGACGTGTCTTCATGCATGTCTTCTGCATGTGTTTTATGTAGACATGGCAAAACAGGTCAAAATTTTCTGACCCGACCCCACCCGACCCGAAAAATACTCGACCTGAACATGATTTTTTTGACTTGAAACAAAAACTAGTTGACCCGTGACCCGATCCAAGTTTTTCGAGTTTTTTGCGGGTCAACTGGACCCAAACCCGAACCCGAATCACTTTTTAAAAAAAAAAATTTTTGGTAAAAAAATTTTTTGGTAAAAAAAAATAAAATTAAGACAATAGTAGTTTAATTGTTTATTGTGAGTTTTAAGGAAAAAATTGATACATTTACATATGCAAATTAATTGAAAAATAAAAGGTTGAGCATTCTATAATGAGTAAAAATTTTTAGATATCAAATAACAAAGTACATGCCAAGATAATATGGTTATAGTAGAGTTAAAAATAAAGATTTAAATTGTAAACATGTGTGAGAAATATTTACAAGTGTAAAAATAGTGAAGCCAAAGTATGAAATTAGTATAAATTATTAATGCTTAGACTTATTTTTTAAACAATTTATGTCCAAAATAAGTGACTTTTCAAAATAAATTATGATATTTCCTAGAATGTGTGTTGCTTAACAATGATATGATATTCATAAAAAAGATTACGTATAAATAAGTAAGCAATTAAATTTTAATGTATATCTTAAATTGAAATAGAGTGCTAACCACAATTCATAATAGATTATAAAATTAATTTTCAAGATTGTAAATTTCTTATATGTTTTTATTCTTTATCAAATGAGTTATCCAATAAGTCATTTGTAATTTTGTTTTATATTTTGGAATGTTGATATTGTGTAGAAATAAAACACGTGTATTTGTTTTACTTATGTTTGTGTTATTTTGTTTTAGATAGTAATGTTAGAATTTGTATAATTTTAAAATTATTGAATAAGTATTAATAAGTTTAACTGAATTCATTCTTGATATAAGTGGTGAAGTCAAAATAATGCATGTTACATCAAATAATTTGTTGCATAACTTTCCAAATGATAAATACATGTTGTTTTATTTATAAAAAAAAAATTCATGTAAAAAATACGGGTCAATCCAATTCAACCCGACTGGACTCGCAACCTGACCCACCGTTTTGTCATGTCTAGTTTTACTTTTACTTTTACTTTTACGGTTAGGCCCAAAAGTGTGGTCATTTGAGTCACGTGTGTCCATTACTTGTCTAGGTGGGCCCTGTCTGCGCCAAGTTCCTTGTAAGGATCCAGTGTTTTTCTTTGAGGTGGCTGCTTGGCAGATTGGAGTAAAATTAATAAAGAAATATTTGTCTTAATCTTAATAAAGCATTATGCTTGTGTTGTTGAACTTAGCAGGGCTGCGATGAGAGCATCTTCATATACTTTATTTTCCTCTACTTAAGTTTTGACCTTGGTCGCATATGGAAAACTCACATTTTAATTAAAGGTCAAATCATTATTATGATCAATTTTGTGGATATATATATATATATATATGTGTGTGTGTGTACATTTCCTAAATTTTATTTAGGATTGAAATTAGGCATAGTTATTTTTTAATTTTTTATATAATCCGATAGTAATGACGAGAAAATTTTGAATACTAGATGTCTTTGTTAAAAACACTAATAGGTATCAATTGAGCTATAAAACTTTTAACATTAAGCCGTACTAAATCATCACATGATTGATCCTAACTTTATATTAATATATTTAATAACGCTACTTAGTTATATGCTTCGGCAACTTTCAGAAATGAACTTAATCAGACCACTTTTTCTCAATGAAGAAATTAGCTTAATCAGTATCCTTCTTTTCTCTAATGTAAAATAAATTATTATATAACAAATGAAAATAATGATAAGATGTAATTATGATAGTGAAGTCGTGAACTAACATTTTTAGATTTGATTGTTATTGAAAAAAAAACAATATTTTTATTATTGTAGTGATCAATACAACTATGTAATTTATAGCAATTAAGAAATCTATGATACTGAAAGCTCAAATTTGTGCTAAAACCCACGAGTTTGTTTAGACCCCCAATAAAAAATAACGGCTAGATTGTTTTTATTCTAACTTAAGCTAAGTGCGGAATAAAAGTAAATGAGCACAAAAAACCGATACAACTACCCTAAACCATATTCATGTAATATCAACAATAAAAAATAAACTTAAAGAATAGGGAAGAAAGATGCAAACACAAGATAATACGGCGATGTGTTATCGAAGAGGAAACCAAAGCGTTCGGTGAAACACTTTCCCGCCACCCTCCAAGCGGTAAATCGATCCGCTAAAGAATATGTTGGAGTACACAAATAACAAAAGATCCTCCAAGCCTAGTCTACCCAATGTACTTGAGCCATTCAAGCTCCTGCTACCAACTAACTTCTCGGAACCTTGTCTTCTTTAACTTTTCCGAATCCCGCAATTCAGCCCGATTGCATCCGCCAAATGAATGGCTCATTCCAATGCTTCCTAGCAACACCAAAACCTCACTTTACACTCAAATTGGGTGTGGTAAGTGTTTAAGCTATCAACTTCTCAAGGATTTAGATATGGAGAGGTAGGAGTAGAGGAAAACCACAAAGAAATGTATAGATGATTGTGGGTATAACAATCTCTAAGTCTCAAATGTATTTTCTAGGATTTTCTCTTTAAAAAGCATTCTTTACAATATTTGGGTAATGAAGGTATATATAGTGTGGGTAAAGACTTGGTAAAGCAAAAATGACAAAATAGCCAAACAGAATGTTTCACGAGTATTTCACGGGAATGCTTTACTCGCGAGACACTCGTGAAAACTCCAAGCTGTCATGACTCTTCGCATTCTAGTCATGTGCTCTACGCGTGGCTACTTCACAGAATAGCTGCTCGCTAGCTTCTCACGAAATCTACTTGTTTTTCACTTTAAACTTGAGTCTTCACACACTCTCACACACACCCCTTACAATTAAAAACCCCACAAAAATACAGGGAAAAATTATTGAATAAAATTATAATCAACTTTGGCATAGAATTGAAGTCAACACAAAATAGTTGTAAATCACAACTTTACAAATACAATACTTAATTTAAATTGGAAATGCCTTGGGTTCAGTGCATTTGTACATTAGACCTGTTGTGATCATGTGGGTACATGTCAAATATTTTATATGTATCCACATCCTAGTAGGTCTAGAGTGGAGCACTTGACCCTAAAATTTGATAAATCTTCTTTGTAATTTAAGTAAACCTTCGCAATTTAAGATAACTTTACTAATTTTTGACTTTTTTGTCTTGTTTTTTTGAATGTTAATCCCAACCTTCACAACTCGCATATGGCGAGTTGTGGCAAAAATTGTGAAATATTTTGTGGTCCTCATATTTTTCGGTATTATTATTATCTGTATCATGTTCTCCTATGCTCCCTTTTTATTTTTCATATGCACTTAATTCCAAATTTTTTATTCAAAAAATTTTCCCCCCAAAATTTTATTGTAATACTAATATGCATCATGCACAAACAAACATCATCCGACACCTATAACTTAATTCCATGAGAGGTAATTTATCTTATATGTATGAATATAGTATAAAGGAAAGTGTAGTTTAATATCTATCATAAACGATTTGTCTCAAAAGCTTAAATTAATAGTGTGGTGGTCAGTTCCTAACAACTTTAGGCTTTTGGGCCTGAACCCCCAATTTACTTGTACTTTGAATTGGGATTATCCCACAATAGGAGGTCCAAGAGGTGCTTCTTCAGGTAACTGATGAAGATTTAACGTTACTTTGGCACCTAACTTTTTGGTTTCCAGCTCAACCGAGGTGGCTACAAGGCAGTCAAGCATCTACCTTGAAATCCAAGTAGGATTTCCTTCTCCCCAGGATGTGCTTTGCCTTACTACTCTCATATCTCTCTTTCCCCCAATTTTCCAACCCCTAATTTCTACCTCTCCTCTCCTATTTATATCTTCTCCTTAGTGGGGTTATCAAGATAAGGGGATCACCCTATTTTAGTGGGTCCTTTCGTATAATATTGCTGACCAGAGGGGACCCACCTCCTACTACTGACATGACTTCCTAATAACTTATTCCTAATGCTTGTTATTGCTTGGCGAACGAATTATCCCAAGGCATTATCACCTGTTTGCAACATATCTTGGGATACTTAGTTTGAATGTTCAGCCAGGCCCATCTCAACTCGACTAAGTGGACCAAGGTGGATTGAGACCATTCAACAAGTGGACCTGCAGTGCTATTCTTGGCCCGTACAAATAATAAATAATAAATCTAATTATTGGTTTAACAACTGTTTTAAAAGATTTTAAAGAGTAGCACAATTGTCCAAAAATCATCTATATAATAACTAAAAGCCGAAATATTTGATTTTTTGTTAATCACGTCTCATTACGCCACGTTGCTACATAAATAATGTCATGTATGCATTTAAAAACACCGAACAGTTGTGACTTTTCATTTTTCAATAGGCATATTTTCGGCCTATAGACATATTTTTATTCATTAGGCAGCTTTTTGATTAGTAGGCACCTTTTTGGTCAATAGGCACCTATTTGTATATCCAGTATAAAGAGTTATGACCTTTCAATAAACATCTTTTGATATGCATATTTTCATTCAATAGGAACCTTTTTGGCCATTAAGCACATTTTCATTCAATAGACACATTTTCGGCCAATAGGCATCTTTAGGACAATAGACACCGTTTAGTATATCAAATTTGAATAGTTATGACATTTCAATAGCCACTTTTTTTCTATTGTAATTGCCACTCATCAAAAGGGATACATTACACAATACATTAATGTCTACAAATCAACCAAGACAGAGAATAAGATATTTTCCTATCTCAATCTATAAAATGTAGATCCATATATATATATATATATATATATATATATATGTAAATGAATTAACCAATATCATTGCTAAAAAAAAAAAAAAAAGAGTTGATCAAAAAAGTTAAGTTTGAATCTTAATCCAGAAGGAAAAAAAAAAAAAAAAAAACGACGGACACATCTCCGTTTATAGCGTTGATCAATATGCATTTCAAAACAATCAAAACAATTGAAATCTAATACTAAATATAGAAATAAACAAAAAGAAGACAGTAACACAAATCACAATAATGAGAATATTGTGAAAGTAAATATGTATACTTGTCATTTTTTTTTCTTTGAGAAACAAACACACACACACACATACAAGGGAGAGGGAAAGGGGCTCTAACACAAAGGTACACTACAACTCCACTCAAAAGCCATAGTAACTTTTTAGGGAGGGTGTGACAAGTTATATTATACACAACACTCTCTTAAGTAATGTGGGACAATTACCCATTCTTTTTTTTTTTTTTTGAGAAACAAACATACACACACACACACACACATAAGGGAGAGAGAAAGGGATTCTAACACAAAGGCACACCACAAAAGATCTAAAAAAACCAAAGACTTTTGGTAACTATTGGATCGTGTAAATATTATGCTATAGAAACATACATAAAAGAAATTCAAAAATATATATATAGTGATGGCTTTAGGAATTTTGTTTGGGGGGTCATTAAGAAACTTAAACCCACAAAATTTAATTAAAAAAGAACTTGAATATATTGAGTTATCAACAAAAAAAAGAAGAAGCAAATATATGAAGTTTTAAAATTTTTTTCTATGAGTTTTCATATTTTAAAATCATTAAAATATAGTTTATTATTAATTGTCATTATTTATTGTCGATGTGGGTAAGTGTATAATTTTATTTTATTAAGTTTGTATAACATTTTTAATTTTTAAGAAGTTGTCATTATCTATTTGTTATTGCTTTTATAAAAATATTTTAAATCAAATGACAAAACTCAACCAATTGTCATTGTGTTAAATAATACACTAAGTATCTACATAACTAATAAAATGCTTAAAATTATTAATTTTACTATTTTTAGTTCTTGAATCACTAACTTTGTAACAAAAAATTATTATAACATGATAATAATATACATACATGTAAAAGCCCTTTGTATATTCTAATTATTAAGTTATATAAAATTATATTATATTTATAGTACACAACACACATTCGCATACATCACAATTCATACAAATAACATAATAAAAAATAACACACACAATCAGACACACACTCACACACATATAATATAAATTTATAATAAAGAGAGACACCTACGACTTACAAACACTCTTTTTACTCTTAGAGAGATTTGTGATCTATGTTGTTATTTGCTTTTAGGCCGGACTAACATGTAGTTAGGATGTGTAAGATTTAAACCACGGTGTGCAAACATATCTTCAAGGGCAAATTGTACTAATTAAAAAAATTATATATAAATTAAAAACAAAAACAATTTCATGTCAAGGGGTTCAATTGAACCCCCCCCCTGAGTATAAAGTAATGCCACCCATGTGTGTGTCTATATATATATATATATATATATATATATATAATGCATGTGTAATATATAGTTAAAGAAATCTATATCTAATATAACAAGGAAAGAAACAGAAATAGTGAAATGCTCTTAAATCAACGGTGACCATTTTATGGTGGTAACTATTTACATTTTACACATATATAATGTTAGTGGGATCATTATTATGTTATAGATTATCACCAGCATTTAATGAGGTTACCATTACTATTTAACAAAAAAGACGTGACTTACAAATAGCATTTTGAAGAATACTCACAAGTTTTTTGTGTTTTATAAAAGAGAAGAAGTTGAGAATAAGTTACCAAATGAATGTGAACCTTTATTTATACCCAAAGGATTATTACTCTTCAACAGGCACCTTTTCATTCAATAGATACATTTTCATTCAATAAACACATTTTCACTCAATGCTCACCTTTTGGATCAACATACACTTTGTTGGTCAATAGGCATCTAGGCACCTTTTGATATATCCAATTTAAATAGTCATGACTTTTTTTTTTTAGAGAGTTTCAACTTATAATATATATGTATATATATATATATATACTATAACCTATATTGTATATATATACAAAGCAAATTAAACTAGAGACGCAACATTATGTCTCTTATTCCTTCTTACAAAAAAAACTAATAAATAAAATAACATTAATTTTTTTTCCCTAAAACTCATCCAATAGCTATTCCCATGCATCACATGGGTTAGCAACTAGTATATATATAAAATCAAATCCTCTGAAGCTCTCACAATTTTCACGTCAACACAATATTCAAATAAATTTATCATTTTTTTAAAATAAAATTATTTTTGTTTTGTCCAAATTTAACAAAGAGTGAAACTTTATTTCTCTAACAAGTCTAATTTAAATTCAAACTCATTTTTATCATTTTTTTAGACAAAATTATTATTTTTTAATCAAAACTTAACAATGAGTAAAAGTCTATCTATCTGATAAGTCCAACTTAAACTCAAACCCAAACTCAAACGTTGATAATTTATATAAAAACAAAAATTCTGATAGTACTAAAAAAAAAGCCTCGACTTTTTTGCTAAGCTCCACAATTTTTCACATCAGTATTTAATATTTTTTTCCACATCAATAATATTTAAAAAAAATCAACTCTCTTTCTCAAAAAAAAAAAAAAATAATTCAACTCTTTCTCCCTGAAAGAATTTGACTCTCTTTTCGAAGGCACTCTTTTATTCGACTTTCTCTTTCAACTCAATAACCAATATCCTTCTTTCTCAACCTTCCAACCATCTGCTATCACTACCTTCAATCCCACAAAAACATAGGTGAGCACATCTCTCAAAAACTGCAAGTGGATTCATGTAATTTTGTCGTTACTCTTTCGTATTTTGTGCTTTTGGGTTGCAGAATTTGTAATTTTGAAAATTGAATACAATTGCATTATTTTTTTGGTGCATCACATCACACTTAGAAATCCTAATTTACTTAGGTTTAGAAACCCTTTTTTTTCGGTTATTTGTTGCGTTAACCCATGGCTAGAGTTGTTAAACCGATTCAACATAAAGGATAAGCCTAATAAGGAGTAGAAGTACCAATCCCACAGGTACACTACCTATTTGGTTTCTTTTCCTGGGTGTAAATCTGATTCAACTTTCTTCTTTGATTAATGAATTTTATGTCAAATTTGTTTATATTGTTATTGTTAATAAAATTTCAATTCAACATGTGTGGATATTTGTTTATATTGTTATTAATGAATTTTATCTTTTATGTCGAATTTTTTATTTGCTTTCATAGGTGCCTGAGATTTTCTTTCTATCTTATTCTTTTGTTATGTTTAGAATTGATTTTTTTTTTGAGTATTTGGGTTAATCTCCATATTTATATTGACATTGATTTCATGGGTTTAGTTTTTGGGTTGAAATTTCTACTAATTTTTTTTTTTTTTTTTATTATACATGGCAGATAAAGCATTTCAATTTTTTTTGGAGAAAAATTAAAGCTGCAACTAATTTCTTCCAGCTTAGGGGAAGTTTTAAGTCTTGGGGTTTTTGGTATTTGTGTCTCAGTAGGTTGATCTTAATTCTTCACCTTAAATGCTTTTTATTTAGGTTCATGTGATTTTTTTTCTTATTAAAAGTTATGATTTTTGGTTGATTAATTATTTGTTTGGATTAATTTCAATTAATTATTTGTTTGGATTCAACATAAAAGATAATGAAATTAGGTATTATATGTTCCATATTTTGAATTGTCTATATTGTTATTACTACAAGAAAGTCATATTGCTACTCAAATTTGAAACTTGGTGTATCTTCCTCATATATAATGAAATTAGGTATTATAATTTTGATATTGTTCCATATTTTGAAATTTCTATATTGTTATTACTACAAGAAAGCCATATTACTACTCAAATTTGAAACTCGGTGTGTCTTCCTCATATCATGGTCTTTGTATATATATTTGCAGTTTATATTAGTTTTAAGTGTGTGTATATATAACCATTGGGAGTTTTGTTTTATTAATTTAAGAATTGTAAATTACTTTGTAGGTTTCAATAACTATGCACCTGTAACTCAATAATGTTCGATGTTAGACAACATTTCTGAACTATGGAAAAGTATAGAAGTTAAATATTTCTTCATTTTTTTTCCAGAGTCAATAGTTTTTTCATGCATCGCACGGGTTAGCTACTAGTTATATATAAGACGAAAATCACTAATTTGAATATTTACGCCATCCTCCTTTGAACTAAACTTATTTTAATCCAACACTTATCTTAAAAGACTCTTGAAGGGTAGTACAATTGATCAGAGATCACCCTTATAAAATAGATATAACATATTTACATATTGGTTCTCTCCCATAAGCTAAACCCATTTTAGTATCACATACTTTGATTTTATGATAAAATATTGTTTATCTCCCATAAGCCAAATAACATTTATGAGGGTTTGAATAACCCTTATTATTAAGTGATTTTTAGGTAATCTCAAACCATGGAGAATTGTACTCTCTTCTCTCACATTTATGGTGGGGTCCACTCATTAAATTGAAAGTAGGGTTTACCATGAATGTAAGAGGAAGGAGCATCATTTTACTATATTTCAAGAGTACCTAAGAATTTTTCTTAATTATTTACTAATTGCCTTTTTAAATGACAATTACAACAATAATTGAGGGATCATTAATGTTTGACAACCGAATTAAACAATTATGTGCAACTTTGCAATTATTTTTAGTCTAATCCAATAGAATTATGACTTGTCATTGATTTTAAATTGAATCTTCTTAGGACCAATCAAAATCAATTTTTCATAATCACATGTGATCAGACTTAATCATGTGGATGCATCTTATAGCCATTAAAACTTCATTTCATGATATATTGTGATCAAATGGTCCAACCAGAGCTCGTGACCTGTCGTTTTGATTGTTAAGGCTTAAGCATTTGTTTCGTGTGAAGTAAGTAGAAATACAATATTTAAAATTATGATTTTACCCTTGAGATGTAAAATTACCACTTTGGCCCCATATGACATTAAATATAGGTTACAAATTGGAGTGTCTATAGAGGGTCACATGCAAATCATGTGATTGTTAAGCTTAGATCTTAATTGGACAGAAACGAAAATATTGAGTTATTTATTATAATTAAGGTATTAATTGCAAATTTTTAGATTTTAAGGTATGAAGTGCAAGTATCTCATGCTGATTATCTTTCTTTTCTTTTCTTTTCTTTTTCCTTACAAGTAGGGAAAAGGGGGGGGGGGGGTGGAGGGGTAGGATTTAGACCAAGATTCTCCTCTATGAGAAAGTTACACAATATCATTGAGTTAAAAGGCTTTTGACCCATAACAGTTGTTGATGTCACCTTTTGCAAACCCTTGGGCCTATAAAAATACTTGATGCATTGATGGTCCAAGCCCAAAATCCATTGTGGTATCCAATGAAGCTTACAAGAGCTAACCCAATCACGACCCACAAAGTCCAACACAAGAGAGTCCTTGGTTGGAACTAGATACTAGCTATTTAATCTTTTTGAAGGGGGTGAGTTGGTAATTGTTGTGGGTCCACATAGTGCATTAAGTGTGAGCTCATTAGTCTCACAAGTACTCTAAGCCTAGAGCTATAAACGAGTCAAGCTGAGCCGAGTGTTCAAGATTGTTATTTAATCTTTTTCGAACACCAACTAAGCTCGAGCTCATCACCAAACACAATTTTATGTTCAAACTTGACTCATTTTCTTGTCAAGGAAACTCAAGCTTATTTACAAGCTATGTGATTAACTTATTCTTTTCTTATATATTATAAATCCATGACTAAAATGTTGTACCTATTTACAATTTTATAAATTTACTAGCTACGAATAGATTGTTTTTATCATCAGTAAACTACAAATAATAATTTAATATCATATAAACCTATTGATAAACTTATACAATCCAATTTCAAGCCTATGAAAAAATATTTTTAGACAAGTATACATATAAAAATATAATATTATATGTAGTTAAATTGAGCACTCATGTTCGTGAGTTTGTTCATAAACACATTATTATGTTTGAGTTTAACTCGTTTAATAATCAAGTCTAAACTTAAGGCTTGAACTTGGCTTGCTTTTAGAACAAACGAACATAAACAAGCTCTTTTCTGAGCTGAGCTCGAGCCATTAATAAAGGACTTAGGTAATTTATAACCCTGTCCTAGTCCAATAAAGAAATACTTGATGCAATTTGCAAAACACAATTGCTCATATAAGAACCAAATATATGTTGGATTAAAACATATTTTCAAACATACATTATTGCTCCTAATAAAGGATCTAATTCAATCAACATTTAACGTGATTGCTCTGATTTCTCAATTTTAGCATATTGGAAAACCATTGAATGTAGATTTTTTAGCTACTATAAAAAAAGATATACAAAATAAAAGAAGATCTTGACATTTAGGGGATTAGACTATAGAAGATCTAGAGACAAAAAGAAAATTACATTTGCATTCAAATGCTCTCCTACATTCCCAAAAACCTTTAATTACATTTATCAGGTAGTTCAATACACTTCCATGAGTTTTTGAGTGCTCTAAATTACATTTGCGTTCAAATGCTCTCCTACATTCCCAAAAACCTTTAATTACATTAATCAGGTAGTTCAATACACTTCCATGAGTTTTTGACTCCTCCTTTCATCACAGTTCACACTACTCTAAATTACCATTTATTAGGGGTGTCCAACTCAATCGGTGGCTTGACCCACCCAGTAAACCAGGCCGGACCCGAGCCAACCCAACTACTCCGGTTGGTGGCGGGTCTTTTTCTGTAGAATCCGATCTGGTCAATTCGATCTTGGATTTTCTCCCTAAAACTCGAAGAAACCTGAACCAACCAAAATACATAGCATTTTCTGGCGAGATTTATTAGAACCGGCGAGATCTCAGTGATTTCCACAAAATCTCCACTGGATTTGGTGAGATCTCATTTTTTTGTTCAGATATAGCTACAATCCAGTGGATTTTGCTCAAATACGGCTCAGATCCGGTGAAAATCTTATGGGTTTTGCTTAAATCCGGTGACGATTTGGTCTTTTTTTTTTGTTTAGATCTAATGAGTTTTGCACAAATCCGGCGAAGATCCAGCGAAAAATACAGATCGCCGCCAAAAGAGACCTCCAGTAGCATCTTCGTCAACTTTGACTAACCCAACCGCCGATCAACCAAATCTGATCCAACTTGTCCTGTTGGTTTTTGCGGTCGATGGTGGGTTTTCTTGCCGAAAAGCCGATGTCATTGGGTCGGTTGTGGGTTGGGCACAAACCCAACCCGAACCAACCCGTGGAAACCCCTACCCTTTATTTCAATGCTAAAGTATTATTTTTACAAGCTGTAGAAGCTAGTTGCAAGATTTTTCCCCTCTTTTGCAAATTTCTTGATTTTCATCTAACCCTAACACGCACCACTAGCCTTTTCATCATCCATGTAGACATTAGAGGTAAATTCGACTTCCCGAAGAGCCTGAATTAATCTAGGTCAATATAGAAGTCCAATAAAATTCAAACATGTGGCAAATCGTAAATAGATCACAAACAATGATTATCAACAATCAACACTTACCATACACTTTACTAACAAGATCACATAAGAAAAGATGAGGGAGAGGTTGCTTTGACCTTGTATGTAGCAATTGCTGCATAAAGGTTAAGGTGGCAGCTAAAGAAAAGTGACAAGTGTCGAAGCATCATATGCAATGCATTTTTTCAATATATTGATCAAAACATAATTTTTTAGGCGTTCTTCCCTCTTCCCTCTTCCTCTTACATCACTAGACTATATATCCAATTATTTTTGGTGTGTAGCCTACAGATAATGACAAGCATAACAATCAAATTAAATGTTCCATGAATAGTAGGAATATGCCAAATTTCATTCTCAATTTCATAACTTATTGATTTGTATATGAGAATAGTGGACACTTTTTGTCCACTACTGAATTCACCACTTTTCATTGACCATTTACAATCACATAAATCCATACATACGTCACCTTTTGCACATTTACATTTCGATATCCTCGATGTAAAGCTAAATCATTCTGGCTTTAGTTTATCCCATTAATTCAAATAAAATTATTAACACACACACATATATATATATATATATGATAACAGGTTAGAATACAGATATTAAACACTACCTTGTGAACCACGCTGTTTGGTTATATAAGTTATATGTGGACCTGAACCAACTGGTTCCAGCTTTGGCCCATATATATGTAGTTTTTTTAGTTCATCCATATATATGTAGTTAGTTTAATTGGGAGTTGGGACACTAATTTGAATGAATTTTGTGACAATTTTATTGCTTAAAAAGCATCTAACTGCACCATTAGTGCAGAGGACGTGGTCCCGTGGAATAAGGGGTTGCACGCTTTAAGTAGAGCTGGGTCATTGAGACACATCCCTCTCAATCCTCAGCCAATTAACTCTATATCTTTTAATCTTTCATTAAACAGTGACCATGAAACCTAGGACTAATGGCCACATGATAATTATATTATGCATAAATATATTCTAAAAGATTCATGCATGCGTATGAACTAATATTAAGAATCTTTATTATTTTAATTGATTGTTTATCCAATGAAAGTCATAGCATCGGATAATATAGAATGCACAATATAGAAGACCTATGCATAATATATTGTCTGTGACAGCTGAATCATATGCCTTCCTTTTTAGTAGTTGAAGAGGAAAATATTCGGTGACCCGGAATAGGTCCTGTTCACTGTGTGCTGGGCCTCAGGGGCCTTCCCAAACAGGCTTGGTCGCGGCCCATTTAGGGTACTGTAGCGCTTGCCTGATCCACACTCCTGGGCCCCGTAGGGTAGGGTACCCCTACAATGAAATAGGTCAATAGGCCTACACAACTATAAATACGCCAGAACCCTCACAAATCAAGGTACGCACGCTCATTTGAACTCTAGCGCTCTTGAGTCATTAGCGAGGTTCCTAACTTGACCTTCGGAGGGTTTTAGGCCGACACCACACCGGTGTCCCTTCTACGTCTTCTCTTGTCGTCTTGCAGGTCTCTAACGCCCGGCGTGTACGACCGTGCAGCTCACTGGTGAATTTCGGCATCATCAGTTGGCGCCGTCTGTGGGAACCGCTAGGACGATCAAACGTTGTCCTATTCCTAAGACAAAGAGTTGCATGGTGTTCACGAGGTCGATGGCAACGATTAACAACCCAGGCGACGAACCTCGCTCAACCGCATTGGAAAGACAAGTCCAAACGCTAGCCGCAGCGGTCGAACGCCTGACCAAACGGAATAATGATTTGGAAGAGCAGCTACGACGGAGGGATGAGCCCCCCCGAGTTCAGGCAGAGGGAACAAGCGTGGAAAGAAGGGATGACGAGGCCCCTGAGGGGAGTAACGCCCCGAGCCGGCAGGAAAGGCGGGATACCAGCCTGACGACTCCCTCTGAAACCTTACCACCCCACGTTGCCGCAGAGATGCAGGAGATGCGGGAACAAATGGCCGTAATGATGAACGCCCTCAAAGGACGGGTATCCAGTGACCTCGACGACCTGGTCCAGCGGACCGATTCGCCCTTCACGGCGCATGTCACTTCGTGCCCTCTACCCCCGAAGTTCCGAATGCCTACGATAGATAGCTATGACGGAACCAAGGACCCCTTGGACCACTTGGAGTCCTTCAAGACCCTAATGCACCTACAAGGAGTGCCGGACGAGATTATGTGTAGGGCTTTCCCTACTACGCTGAAGGGATCCGCGAGGGTTTGGTACAGCAGATTAACGCCCAACTCAATCGGTGCCTTTAAGGAGTTAGGTGCCCAGTTCGTCTCGCACTTTATAGGGGGCCACCGGTATAAGAAGTCCACGGCCTGCTTGATGAGCATCAGGCAGAGGGAAGACGAGACGCTGAGGTCCTACATAACACGGTTCAACAGAGAGGCCCTCTCTATAGACGAAGCGGACGACAAGATACAAGTAGCGGCCTTTACCAACGGGTTGCGAAAGGGCAAGTTCCTTTTCTCCTTATACAAGAATGATCCGAAAACTATGTCCGAGGTACTCTACAGGGCAACGAAGTACATGAACGCAGAAGACGCGCTAATAGCGCGAGACGGCAAGCCTAAGAAAAGGGAGAGATTGGAAGAAAAACGACATGACGGAGGACGAAAGAAGGCCAGGACGGATGAGAGAAGGGATGATAGACGCCCGAGGCCGCCCATGGGGAGATTTGCCAGTTTCACCCCTCTAACGGCCCCGATCGACCAAGTGTTGATGCAGATAAGAGATGAGGAAGCCCTGACGTACCCTGGGAAGCTGAAGGGGAACCCCGACAGAAGATCAAGAAGTAAGTACTGTCGCTTTCATCGCGACCACGGCCACGACACGTCGGAGTGCTATGACTTGAAGCAACAGATTGAGGCGCTCATCAGGCAAGGGAGGCTACAGAGGTTTGTCAACAGGGAAGGGACGAATCCATCGCAGGTCCAGCCCCCCCTCGAGAGCCTGAGCGCCCAAGACCGCCCATTGGGGACATAAGAATGATCGTGGGCGGTACTCACGGACCGTCAAAGAGGGCTCGCAAAGCCTACCTACGGATGGTACAGAGCGTACAGACGACGGGCGCAACCACGAGGTTCGCACGGGCAGAAGTACCAACCTTTGGTTTTTCGGAGGAAGATGCCCGACGCCTTCACCATCCACATGACGATGCCCTCGTGGTCAGCATACGAGCTGGGGAGTACAACCTGCATCGAGTACTCATTGATAACGGGAGTTCAGCGGACATTCTTTACTACCCTGCATTCCAACAGATGGGGCTAGGTAGAGATCGGCTTGTCCCAACCAATTACCCCCTCGTCGGCTTTGGCGGTACGAGAGTCTATCCCCTGGGAACCGTCACCTTGTCTGTAACGGTGGGGGATTACCCACAGCAGGTCACCCGGGACGTGGTCTTCTTGGTGGTAGATTGCCCATCCGCCTACAACGCAATCCTGGGGAGACCTACCCTCAACAAATGGAAAGCCTCGACATCGACTTACCACTTGATGGCTAGATTCCCCACCGAATATGGGGTCGGAGAGCTCCGTGGGAACCAAGCTGCGGCAAGGGAATGCTATCTCGCCATGATAGAGATGGATGATCACTTGCAAGCATTGAATGTCGAGGGACAGCGAGTCACAGCTGAAGCAGCCGAGGAGCTGGAAGAGATAGTACTCGACGGCACGAGGCCCGGCCGGATCACTAGGATCGGCACGACGACTAGCCCCTCGTCGCGGCAAAGCCTAACCACCTTCCTGAGGGAGAATCAGGATGTATTCGCCTGGAGTCACGAGGACATGCCAGGGATAGACCCGACGGTCATAATGCACAAGCTGAATGTATCCCCATCATTCCCTCCAATCCGACAGAAGAAACGAGTGTTCGCTCCAGAGAGAGACCGGGCCATCGCCGAAGAAGTCCAAAAGTTGAAGGAGGCAGGTTTTATACGAGAGGTGTACTATCCAGACTGGCTTGCAAACGTGGTCATGGTCAGGAAGGCAAATGGGAAGTGGCGGATGTGCGTCGACTTCACGGACCTTAACAGGGCTTGCCCAAAGGATAGTTATCCTCTGCCGCGTATCGATGCATTGGTAGATTCGACTGCAGAACACGAACTTTTGAGTTTCATGGACGCTTTCTCCGGCTACAATCAAATCAAACTCGACGAGGAGGATCAGGAGAAAACGTCGTTCGTCACCAGCCAAGGGCTCTTTTGTTACAAGGTGATGCCCTTTGGGCTCAAGAATGCAGGGGCAACGTACCAAAGATTGATGAACAAGATGTTCGCGCACCAGATTGGTAGGAATGTGCAAGTCTATGTGGACGACATGCTGGTGAAGAGCGCTCGCGAGTGCAACCATCTGAGCGACTTGAAAGAGACCTTTGACACCCTGCGGTCCTACAACATGAAGCTGAACCCCAGCAAATGCGCGTTCGGGGTGACGGCCGGAAAATTCTTGGGCTTTATGGTGTCTCAAAGGGGCATCGAGGTTAACCCAGAGAAGGTCAGGGCGATAGTAGAATTGGTTCCTCCGAGGACGGTGAAGGAGGTCCAAAGCTTGAACGGCAAGATAGCTGCCCTGAACAGGTTTGTTTCGAGGGCAGCGGACAAGTGCCTACCATTCTTTCGCACATTGAAAAAGTCGTTTGAGTGGACGGACGCCTGCCAGAAAGCCTTCGAAGATTTGAAGACATACCTCTCCTCTCCCCCACTTCTCAGCCCATCCAAGGAAGGCGAAGAGCTGCTATTGTACATTGCCGTCTCCCCGGCGGCTGTCAGTGCAGCCCTTATTAGAGAAGAAGACAGGATTCAGAAGCCCGTCTACTTCGCGAGCAAGGCGCTCAGGGGGGCGGAGGAGAGATACCCCCCGATGGAGAAGTTGGCTTTCGCGTTGGTGACCGCGGCTCGAAAGCTAAAACCCTACTTTCAAGCACACGTAATAAACGTGTTGACCGACCAGCCCCTAAGAAGAGCTATGAACAGTCCAGAAGCAGCCGGGCGGGTGGCACTATGGACAATTGAGCTGAGTGAGTACGACATTCGGTATCAACCCCGCAGCGCGGTTAAGGGACAAATCCTGGCGGACTTCATCGCAGAATTCACCGTCGCAGCAGACCCGGGGGCAAGCGAGCTCCCCGTATGGACGGTTCACACGGATGGATCCTCTACCAAACACGCAGGAGGAATCGGCGTGGTAATTCGCACACCAGAAGGGGATCGGATCAAATGCATGATCCGTTTGTGCTTCTCAGCAACGAACAATGAGGCAGAGTACGAAGCCGTGATTGCGGGGCTGGACATTGCCACTGCAGCTGGGGGCGTAAGAATGGAGGTCCACTCCGACTCCCAAGTCATCACAAGCCAGATTAATGGCGATTACGAGTGCAGAAGTGAGAGAATGATGAAGTATCTCGACGAAGTGAAAAATCGAATGAGCAACCTCCAGGTTAGAGTGATTCAAGTGCCTAGGGATGAAAACCAAGAGGCCGACCAGCTTGCCAAGGCGGCTTCAGCAGAGCCAATGGTCGTCCTCGACCAAGTACTATCCTTCACCCAAGCATCCCCAACAATAGACGGTACGACCATACAGGAAGTGAGCGACGGGGGGTGTTGGATGACCCCTATAGCTGCGTACTTGAAGGACGGCCTGCTGCCTGACGGTAAAGAGGCTGCTAGAAAATTAAGAGTCAAGGCGTCTCGATTCACCATAATGAAGGGTGTGCTCTACAAAAGGGGTTTCTCTCGACCCTATTTGAGGTGCCTGACTCCCGAAGAGGCAAACTACGTCATGAGGGAAGTCCACGAGGGGATCTGCGGGAACCACTCGGGATCAAGGTCTTTGGTACACAAGCTCCTCAGGGCAGGGTACTACTGGCCAACAATGCAGAAGGACGCCGACGTATACGTCAGGTCTTGTGATAAATGCCAACGCTTCAGCAACCTCATCAGGCAACCAACCGAGGAACTCACGCCCATAACAGCCCCATGGCCGTTCGCGCAATGGGGACTCGACATCATGGGCCCCTTCCCGATAGCGGCAAAACAGCTGAAGTTCCTAGTGGTCGGCATCGACTACTTCACGAAGTGGGTGGAGGCCGAGGCTTTAGCAACCATCACAGAGAAAAATATTCGAAGTTTTGTATGGAGAAATATCATTTGCAGGTACGGCATACAGCGAGTCCTGGTATCGGACAATGGCAAACAGTTCGACAACGAAGCATTCAGAGAGTTCTGTTCCCAGCTGGGGATAAAAAACCACTATTCGTCACCTGCACACCCACAAGCCAACGGACAGGTGGAGGTCACAAACCGATCCCTGCTGAAGATCATTAAAGCTCGGCTTGAGGGGGCAAAGGGCATATGGCCGGACGAGTTGCCAAGCGCCTTGTGGGCATACAGGACAACGGTGAGAACACCGACGGGAGAAACGCCGTTCCGTTTAGCATACGGATCTGAGGCTGTCATACCAGCCGAAATAGGTCTTACAAGCCACCGCGTTGGAAACCACGACGAGCAAAGGAACGATGAAGCCATGCGCCTTCAGCTCGACCTAGTGGACGAAGTAAGAGCAGCTGCAGAGCAGAGAATAGCGCGGTACCAGGACCTTATGGCGAAGCACTACAATTCTGGAGTTAGACGCAGAGACTTCCAGGTCGGAGACCTTGTCCTAAAGAGAGTGCTCGGCTCCACGAAGGATTCCACCCAAGGGAAGCTTGGACCAAACTGGGAAGGACCGTACAGGGTCACAGCATGGCATAGGAAGGGGACATACTACCTCGAGACCCTAAGCGGAAAAAAGCTAAGCCACCCATGGAATACGGAGCACCTGAAGAAGTATTATCAGTAGAAGACGACGACAGACAATGTTGTGTCCTTTTGTGATGCTTGTATTTTATTCCATACGGCACTGCCGAAATGCCTAAAGGCGACTCCTTGTTCAAAATTCTACATAAACTAGCAGAAGTTTTTGCAACCCTTACTTGCATGCATGATATTTAAATCTGCAATGAAACGATGTTAAAATCTACAAGTCCACACAGTGGACGGAGCATCTAAACGATGTTAAAATCTACAAGTCCGCACAGTGGACGGAGCATCTAAACGATGTTAAAATCTACAAGTCCACACAGTGGACGGAGCATCTAAACGATGTTAAAATCTACAAGTCCGCACAGTGGACGGAGCATCTAAACGATGTTAAAATCTACAAGTCCACACAGTGGACGGAGCATCTAAACGATGTTAAAATCTACAAGTCCGCACAGTGGACGGAGCATCTAAACGATGTTAAAATCTACAAGTCCGCACAGTGGACGGAGCATCTAAACGATGTTAAAATCTACAAGTCCGCACAGTGGACGGAGCATCTAAACGTTGTTAAAATCTACAAGTCCGCACAGTGGACGGAGCATCTAAACGATGTTAAAATCTACAAAGTCCACACAGTGGACGGAGCATCTAAACGATGTTAAAATCTACAAGTCCGCACAGTGGACGGAGCATCTGAACGATGTTAAAATCTACAGTCCACACAGTGGACGGATCGTCTAAACGATGTTAAAACCTACAGTCCACACAGTGGACGGAACATCTGAACAATGTTAACACCTACAAGTCCACAAAGTGGACGAACCATCTAAAAGGTGGGCTTATCTACAAGTCCACAGGGTGGACGGACCATCCAAAAGATGGGATAATCAGCCAAATCCACATAGCGAACGGGCCACCCTAAAAGTGCACGGACAATCAACAATGGGGCCGGGCTATCCCATACGTGCTGCTATTAAAAGTCCATGAGCTGGACGACGGATCATTTAAGCAGTTGATTTAGTTACAAGCCCGCAAGTGGACGGATATTTCCATGGCCCAGGCCGTTGACGGATTGATTGTGCGCACACAAAAAGGGGAAAGCATTTAAAGCATTCAAAAATATGCAACGAACAAATAACGCATTAAAGCAAATTGTTTCAACACATACACACGACGGTCTAAATATTACATTGCCAATTGTTTATGAAATTACAACTTGTCTCCTAAAACATCAGCCTGGGGGACGTCAGCTTGTGCTCCGGCGCCTTCAGGCTCAAGGGGACGGGTAGAGTCATGACCGTCTTGGGGGGCATCATTGGTTGCCTCGTCAAAGAGATCAGCGGTATCCTCTGACCCGACGGTACGAGCGGGGGTCTGACCTCCAGCATCGATATGGATGTGCCCAACGCCGAGGTCGGGATACGACGCCTTCACTTGACGGAGACAGTCGTCAAATCCGTCAGCAAAGGAAGTACCCAGCTCCGTCAGCAATGCTTCGGAGTCTCGGTACTCCTGGACGGCCTCAACCTTAGCTCGACGGACGTCGTCGTCCTTGGCTTTCATCGCCTCCCTCAAGGCCGTCACCTCCTTCTCCGATGCCTCACGGGCCTCCTCCGACATCTTCAGCTTATTCTCATGACGGAGCTTCCATAGCTTCAGGTTGTCCAGCTCCTCCGTCAAGGCCCTACCCTTGGACCGTGCCCGCTCCAGAGCTTTCTCACTTTTCAGGCAACGGTCCATCAGGCCCTTTGCCATCAGCACCGTCTGCATCAAGCGCAGATAGAGGGTCAGTATGCAATCAAAAGGCTAAAAGGACTAAGTCGACGGACATGTTACCTGAGTTAGGCTGAACAGCGCCGTCTCCCCCATCGCCTCCGTCGCATGGTTATCGAGATCGTCGTAGTCCTCCTCTCTGATAATTGAAGTGACTTGAGTGAGGGCATACTGCGAATCCTCCCTGAGCAGGACGGGAGCGGTTTTCTCTTGGACGGGGTCAGGATTGGTCATGAGACCTTTGCCCCTACCAGTGCCCAGCCTCGACGACGGTTTGGTGGGATCATGAACTGCTGGGAGACCAACCGTCACCGTCTTCGGCCTCTTCGCCGGACGGTCCGTTTTCTCTGTGGCCCTTTTTGCAGACGTGACGGGTGCCTTGGATGGAAGGCCACCCCCGTCCTTCTTCTTGTTGGCAGCCTGCAGCTTGATGAGAGCTCGTCTCTTGGCGTCGTCCATTTCTGCAAGAAGTGGACGGTTAGAACTTATGACGGGACAAAAAGCACACTCAAAGTAGACGGACTTACGCTTGCGTACGCCTTCGTCGTACTTTATGGCCGCTTCTGAGGGTTCGGGACCGTCACAGTACCAATGGATGGTGTTTAGTGTGACGAGCTTGGCCCAGGTCCTCTCCGACAGCTCAGTTTTCTGAAAGATGGACTCTAGGAAACCAAATTGCTCGACGGTAACGTCCGTCCGTCGGCGAGCTGCAAAAAAGACGACGGTCAGTAAAGCAGAAAACACGCAGGTGACACACGACGGGCCCAAAATGAATCACATACCCGACGGGGGTACAATGCCCCATGTCTTATCGACGGGTGCGAAATCCGGGTCGTCGCGACGACCCATCCACTCGTCCCCTTGTAGGAAGAAGAACCTACTCTTCCAGTTGCGGTTGGAGTCAGGGGTCTCGGACACCAACCTAAGCAACGGGCTCCTCGCCGCGAAGCTGTACATTCCTTTGGACTTGACGATTTCGTCCGGACGGTAACAATTAAAGAACTCGTCCATTGTCAACCGTCTAGTCCCGTTGGACATAACGCCGTACAGAACTTCCACACTCAAAAACACCCTCCAGGCGTTTGGGGAAATCTGGGTGACGGACACACCTAGGTACTGGAGGAGTTGACGGTGCAGGGCGCTTAGAGGAAAACGAAGGCCGGCCTTGAGCATTTGCTCGTACACGCCGACGTCCTCCAACCCCTCGTAGTAACACCTCTCGTTCTTAAATGGTAGACGGACTGTTATTGAGTTTGGGATTTGGTACTTTTCCCTTAGAGTGTTGAAGTGCGCCGGAGCGATGGAGGAAGTGAAATAGTTCACCGTCCACTCGACGGGCAGGATGAACTTCTCAAACCGTCCTCACCAACAGCTGGCTGAACGGAAGGATCTATCACTTCCAGCTCCTCGTTTGAGTCATACTCTGATCCGTCCTCTCCTCGCCCTTCATCTTCCGTAGAGGAAGGAGAGCTAGACGACGGTTCTCTAACCTCGACGGAGGAACCCCGGTCTCCCTGACCTGACGGGTAAGCCTCGTCATATCCTGCTCCCTCACGGACAAAAGATTGACCGCTGGAAGCTTCACTAGACATCTGACACCTACAAATGACGGAAAGGAAACCTAAGACTCTAGATCTACACTGACGACGGACTAACATTCCAAAGCAAAATGGGGATGAAGGTAGTAAGTAAACTTACGAGTATGAAGGTGACGGTATGAGGTTGACGGTATCTCCAAACGACTGGGTATGCGACGACGATTGCAGGGATGACGGATGCGCTCTGATCGGCAAAGATTCCTCCAAAATGTGAAAGTGACTGGAGCAAGAGACAAATATATAGGGACAGTGGCACGACTAGCGAAGCGACGCCTCGGTTCCAGTTAGCTGCCAATCAACACACGCCACGCGTCCTCAAGCGTTTATACCCCTTCCAACCCGTCCGTTCATCCGCGACAGAGACGTGACGGGTATACGAGGACGGATCTACACGCCCCTTACATCCGTCAAGATAGGTGACGAACCAGGCGATCGACGGGATGGATAATTGATTCCATGAGCCCGTCATGTCGGATGACGGATTCATGGAATGGGGGGCAGCTGAAGAGGAAAATATTCGGTGACCCGGAATAGGTCCTGTTCACTGTGTGCTGGGCCTCAGGGGCCTTCCCAAACAGGCTTGGTCGCGGCCCATTTAGGGTACTGTAGCGCTTGCCTGATCCACACTCCTGGGCCCCGTAGGGTAGGGTACCCCTACAATGAAATAGGTCAATAGGCCTACACAACTATAAATACGCCAGAACCCTCACAAATCAAGGTACGCACGCTCATTTGAACTCTAGCGCTCTTGAGTCATTAGCGAGGTTCCTAACTTGACCTTCGGAGGGTTTTAGGCCGACACCACACCGGTGTCCCTTCTACGTCTTCTCTTGTCGTCTTGCAGGTCTCTAACGCCCGGCGTGTACGACCGTGCAGCTCACTGGTGAATTTCGGCATCATCAGTAGTCAATTCACTCAATTGATACATAATGACTCGTGCTTGATGAGCTCTCTGTGTATGATCTAGGCTTCGCCATTCGCTAAGCTTCTGTTTTTTTTTGTTTTTTTTAACCAAGTTTCTTTTCTTGTTTAAGACTAATCATAGTACTTTATTTGTTAAACCTTTTGTATTTGTTGAAAAATATTTTACTAATGATATGTTTGTGTCTAGTTTGTCAATAGATTTGTGGGGTTTTCAAAATCCGATAATGTGATTATTTGGAAAAATTCACATAATTATATTTTATTATCATTAGAAATGTGGATTAGGAGAAAGTGAACATGCACTTATCAATTTTATTTTTTTTAAAGAAGAAAAATAGTAAATTTATCAAAGTTGGACGACCTTCGCTTAAAGGGAATCTTACCGATATAATATGTGATAAATTTATATAGGAATACGTGATCATATTTAGAGGTTCAAGGGTTCACTAAATTCTTTTTGTTGATAATAAGGTAAAAAAAAAATGTTTGTTTCTTGAGTAAAACTAAAGACATACCTAATTTTTAAATCAATTTCACAACCATCGAGAGAGTGGAAAAGAACACCCCCTCCCCCCTGGTCCCTTTTGGAGATATTAAGGAAGAACATGGAAGCTCCTTAATTAATTACGGTGGAATTATTTCGAAAGGTCACATAATTATATTTTATTATCATTGGAAATGTGGATTTGGAGAAAGTGAACGTACGCTTATTAATATTAAAAAAAGAAAAGAAATAGTATGTCTATCAAAGATGGACACCACCTTTGCGTAAAGGGAATCTCATCACTTATATAATATGTGATAAATTTCTATGGGAATACGTGAACATATTTAGGGATTCAGAGGTTTACTAAAATCTTTTTGCTGATAATAAGGGAAAGAAAATGTTTGTTTCTTGAGTAAAACTAAAGACATACCTCATTTTCCACTCCATTTCAATACCCTTTGAGGTGGTATTGGAGTGTGTTGAAAAGAACCACCCAGGCATTAAGGAAGAGCATGGAAGTTCCTTAGTTATCGTCTTAAGCCTACTAGCTCCTAACACAATCAGTATTGTTATTTCTTCCTTTTGTTCATAACATAAAGCCCAATACAGCTAATGACAAAGGGGACTTATCATTATAAATTTGATTAGAAGATATACTACAAGTTAAAATTATTTTACTGGAAACTTTATATCTAGAATCTTGAATTGTCTAAGACTCTGAAATGCAGGGTACTTGTTGTCTATACTATATATAATTCATATCATTTTATCAACTTTAGTAAGAAATTATTTAATAATTATTTATTATATTAATATGTTGAAAATCTTATCCTTGGAGTTCATGCTTTCTATTTTCTTAACATATATGTTTAATTTTGTGCAAATCGAATATTATTTACTATTCAGCTCATAAAAATGCTGTTACCTATTCAGCTCATAAACTCGTCTTCAATGCTAAAACTTTTTTTTTTTTCAAAAAACCCTTAAAATTTAAACATTTTATATAGTGAGATAGTTATTAATCTTAATTATAACATATTGAAATTTTGCGAGCATGAAGTGTGCACAGACCAAACCTAGATTATTATTATTATTATTATTATTATTATTATCAACCTTCAACCACAGGGACGGAACCAGGATTCGAATCTGGGAGGGGCCAAAGCTTAAAACAAATTTTTTTAGGATTCGAACTTGGAAGGGGCCAAAGCTTAAAACAAAATTTTTTTTTTTATGAAAATAAAAACTAACATCTATTTTATATTTAACAAAATACTACATATAAAATAAGTGTTTCTTAAACATTTCAACACAATTATCAAAATAGAACTCGACGTTATTTCAAAGGAGATCCTTATATATATATATATATATATATGGACAAATCTTAATTTTTTAAATTAAATATGTATACCATTTTTTAAAAAATAAAAAAAATTGGGGGCTATTAAGACCAAAATTTAAAAATTTCGACACACACATACATATATATATATATATATATATATATCCTAGTTTTTTTTTTTTTTTTTTTTTTTTTTTTTTTGGGTGGGGTTGGGGTGGGGGGGGGGGGGCAATGGCCCCCCCCGCCCCACTGTAGGTCCGTCACTGTTCAACCATCTTAGGGCCAAATTCTTCTTTAAAAAAAAATGGAATACCTAGAGTACCAACAAATGGAACGCTTCCTCGTCAAGTAAAATGATATATTTGAATCACATTTCACAATAACAATAAAAATTTGCAACGCCAAGAAAACAATAAATCTTTGAGTGGATTAAAACAAATCCTTTTGATACTATGAACGGTTGTCCTGACTTTTCAAAATCAAAATCTCTATTAAAACTTAAAACAAACTGAGCATGATTGTTAAAGTTGGCTACACATTATATTAATCAATAATTATATCTAACTTATTCTTTTCTTTTCTGTTCTTTTTTTTTTGGTAAATTTATATCTAACTTATTCAACTTCATAAGCATTCGTCCAAATGTGTGACTATATTTCAAGTGTTTTTAATCATTTTTCACTAACGAAGTCTAAAGATACTTTTAGATGGTTAATATAATATTATGATGCATGCATGTTCAACTTTTTGTTCTCCAAAGTCCTAATTAATTCAAAGGAGAGCTTGTTGTAGGAATGATGAGGGTGCCGCAATATATACCATTTTTGCTCTTTTTGCTTCTGCTTTTTTTCTTTTCTTTGAACATAAACATACTAGGATTCAAAAGAACATAGAACATAAACATGTGTGTTGCTTTAAGAGTATATCACGTTTTACTTATTCGAAGCAATTGGATGTGGTTTGATGCCTAGTTTCGAATTAAATAATTGTGGATGATTTGACTCTGTATTTAAAGAAATGTGATTAGTATTACCTCAATTTAGGATATATTTGGTAGGGTGGATTTTAGGGAGGATGAAAAAAAAAAAAAAAAAAAAAAAAAGAGAGTGAAAAATAGGAGAGAAAACGAGTGAGAATAGTGTTTGGTTGAGAGGAGGAAGAGGAGAGAAAAGTGGTGGAGCCTAGCTGTTTTTTTTTCTGGGCCCATCAAAATTCAATCTCTCCAAAATAGAGAGAAAATCGGAGAGAAAATCAGAAAATGGAGAAGATGTGTGTGAGACAAAATTGTCCTTTTCCATCCAATGGCCAACTGTTTGTCTTTTTCTACTTTTTTTTTTTTTTTTTTTTTTTTGCATGGATAAAATTTCTTCTAGTTTGCACAGTACATTCACGTTGGTTTGGTTTTGGTTTTTTTTTTTTTTTTTTTTTGTGGATAAAATTTTGCACATGCAGTACACGTTGGTTCTTTTTGTTTGTTTTTATCTGTTTTTTTTTTTTTTTTAATATCCTTTTAGCATTTGCTTATTTTGTAAAAAAAAAGGTAAAGTGTCCATACAAATTTTTTTTAATAATAAATGTGTTACTTTTTGTTTATATATTTAGTAAGGACGTAATGGTAAATTTATATCAACTTTATTTCTCATCTTCTCATTTTTTATCTCAACCAAACAAAAAAAATTTTCATCCTTCCACTTTTCCACCCCTCCAAGGCTCCAACCAAACACAAATAAGGGAAAACTAAATCTTTTCTATTCTCTCACTTTTCCATCCTTCCACATTTTCATCCTCCCACTTTTTCATCCTTCCAACCAAACAAACCCTTAAAGTTCAATGCTTGAAGGTGGAAAGCAAGTTAATTTTAAGTTACCAAGTGTGCATGAGAACTAAACTTTTAAGTAAAGTCAGATGCCATTAAATTCCAAGCGATCAAAGTTATCCATATTCATTTCATAGCCATTACCCAAAGCTTGTACCCATCCATAGAATGACATTAGTTTTTAGCGTTAACTTTTAGCTTTTAATTCTTGTATATGACTTTTTAAAATCTCACTTTTTCTACTTTTTTTTTTTTTTTCCTTTTTTAAAGTACAAATATATTTTAACACAGTTTCAGCAAAAACATTTCAACTAAAAATTAAATAAGTTGAGATAGCACCAAGGTTTTATACAAGCGATGAATGTTCTAAACATAGCAAAGTTTAGCATTAATTTTTAGTTTTTAATTTTTATGTACAGCTTTTTAAAATATCACTTTTTCTCACTTTATTTTTTTCCACTTTTTTAGAGTATAAGTATATTTTAACACATTTTCAGCAAAAGCTTTTCAACTAAAAGTTAGATAAGTTGAGATGGCACCAAGGTTTTATACGAGAGATGAATGTTCTAAACATAACAGGGTTTAGCATTAACTTTTAGTTTCTAATTTTTATGTATGACTTTTTAAAATCTCATTTTTTCTCCCACTTTTTTTCATTCTTTTAAAGTACAAGTATATTTTTACACACTTCTAGCAAAAACTTTTCAACTAAAAGTTAGATAAGCTCAGTGACGGACCTACAGTGGGGCGGGGGGGCCATTGCCCCCCCCCCCAACCCAACCCACCCAAAAAAAAAAAAAAAAAAAAAAAAAAAAAAAAACTAGGATATATATATATATATATATGTATGTGTGTGTCGAAATTTTTAAATTTTGGTCTTAATAGCCCCCAATTTTTTTTATTTTTTAAAAAATGGTATACATATTTAATTTAAAAAATTAAGATTTGTCCATATATATATATATATATATATAAGGATCTCCTTTGAAATAACGTCGAGTTCTATTTTGATAATTGTGTTGAAATGTTTAAGAAACACTTATTTTATATGTAGTATTTTGTTAAATATAAAATAGATGTTAGTTTTTATTTTCATAAAAAAAAAAATTTTGTTTTAAGCTTTGGCCCCTTCCAAGTTCGAATCCTAAAAAAATTTGTTTTAAGCTTTGGCCCCTCCCAGATTCGAATCCTGGTTCCGTCCCTGGATAAGCTGAGACGGCGCCATGCATGGTTTTGAAAGAGAGATGAATGTTTTAAACACAACAAAGTGAAAAATATTTGAGTAAAACGAAAATCTAGTTGTGCGCGTTTGGTGTTGGAAACTGTGGAACTGTGCGCGTTTGTATGCCAATAGAAAGATTGTAGTCTTCTACATGCAGTTCCATTTGTATAAATGGCAGCTTCAAACTGGAGAATTCAGATGTTGAGGAAGTGCTTACATGCTGGATTACCAAACTATTTAATTTCTTTACTGGTGATTTTTGATATGTTAAAGTTGAGAGAGAAACAATCTCCTTCTAATGTGGTGAGAACTTAGATCCAATGTATTTAAAAATAAATAAATAAAACTTTTAAGAAGAAATTTCAACGACAAACAATATCAAAGCAAAGAACAAGATAAGAGGATATAAGTCGAAACAATCAAATATTAATTTCTAAGTTCAAAGAATGAAAATTTTACTTTATTACGCTTAATTCCCTAAATCCTAACCACTTCTTCCTAAACCTACAAACACTTATACTTGTAAACTGGTTATCATGTTAAAAGTTCCTAATTTTAATAAGAAAAAGAATTGCATCTACGCATGCATTAAGTAGGTACAATTGATTATCTGTCACAAATTTTTATTCTCAATATTCGTGGCTAACTTTTAGTTTTATTATTGGTCTAACACAGAAAACACTCGGGGGGTGGGGGGGGCAAGAAAAAAAAAGGTTCACGCAGAATACAAATTTGACTTGATAACTATATTTTAGCATGTTTAATTCTTTAAATATATTGTCTAGAAAGTGCAGCTTTCTAGAATAACAAACCTACCTATATAAAATCAAAAAAATTGACGTGCCTGCTTATTAAATATATAAAGGGACTATGATAGATTTCATTTAGATCTAGGGAAGAATTCAAAGCTAGTGAAGTGGTAAAAGAATCACTTTTTGCTTCTGGTTTATTATAAACGAAGAGAATCTGTGGGACAGACATGGATGATGGTCCATGCTCTCTCTCTCTCTCTCTCTCATGATACAAAAAGTGCTGTTGTTCCCCCCCTAAGCTGGACTCTCGCGGGGTGAGTGACTCTATATATAGTATATACCCTAGCTACTATAGTCTGGTGTGCATCATGTTTATATATATAGTATTTGGGTCTATTAGGTTTAGGTTTAGGTCTAGGTTTATGTTAACTAGCTTTTGATTAAAAATCAATAGTCTCATTTCAAAGTGCAACATTTTATATTTGGTGAGCACAAAATAAAGCACTTATCCACTTTAGAAGCTATTCTATTTACCGGACTCCTGACAAAAAGTACTTTTTGTCAGGAGTCCGGTAAATAGAATAGCTTCTAAAGTGGATAAGTCTGGTAATAAACTCTTCCAGTTTATTACACTAAGTTTTTTAGCCACTAGTGGCTAAAAAACGTAGTGTAATAAACTGAAGAGTTATAACTAATGTTCTCAAATATTATGTCTCACCTTGAATTTTCTTTTTCTTTTTCTTTTTCTTTTTCTTTTTCTAAAGCTTAGCTTATGATGAAGGATCAGTCTCCTTTTTTTTATTAGGTCCCCTTTGAATTTATGCCGGGTTCTAAGGCATAGTCATTGTTCTAATTACTTGAAACCTGAAAAGACAAAGTCTTTAAGAAACCCCCCCACTTTTTATGGAGCTGAGTGAGCTAATAACCAATATTCTTCCATTTATGTCTCACCAAGAATAAAATTTAACAAAGCTTATTCAACTTAGGAGAAAGGGTATAGTCTTATTTTTGTTTATTTCCCGATTTATATGCTGGGGTTTTGAGGCATATTCTCTTCTTTAAGTTTTAAAGTAACGATTAATGAATTATGAAGATACTTTGGCACCCAACGGCACAATGGATGTCAGTGACTCAGTGCCGCCATTGGTCCTCCGTTATGGACTCTAATAAAGCATTGATTTGATTCTCACGAGGTCTGTCCCCTTTCACAGAAAATAAAACTGTCCAAGCATGCACCAGTACCAAAAAGATACTTCGGTATCAGATTGCATACTTGGGTATACCTAGTTGATTTTTTCTGTTTTACAAGTCTCCAATATGTAGAGTAGGCCTAAGCCCAATTCTATTTTGTGTGTAAACTAAGTCTTCTATTTGTAGTACATGTCAATTAATCATGATTAATGTATGATTAGTCTAAAATTTAGCCTCCAATATACTTATGTTAAATTCATTGTAACACAGAATTTCTACTACACATATAATTAAGATATAGCTTTGACGGGTTTTTTTTTTGTGCAAGTAAGCTGTCAATTGAACCAAATAATTTCAGGGGCGGCGTTACATGCTGGCCAGGGGGTTCATTATGCCTAGCAATTTATATATATATATATATATAATCAAAAAAAAATGTTTTGACTCTCCTAAAATAAATATTTGAACACCCTTACCTTAAATTTAGTTTAAATTCAACTAGAATAAACTTGAATATGATCATTTGAATGCTACTTTCACAATATTTTCACAATAATTAATTTTATAATGGAGGTTAAGTGACAAGTTGTAACTAGTTTTTACTTTGACACACAGCTGACGTAACTTTTTTACCTTTCTTTTTCTGCTAATATATCACTTTTTTTTTTACCTACCTTTAACAACTTGTCACCTATATTTTGTTGTGAAATTTTTGTGCAAGTGTTGTGTCAACAGCACTACACTTAAAATATTTAATTTTATAATAAAAAAATGTTTCAAATTTTTGCTCATTCGTTAAAATAAATAAATAAACCTTCTATCAGGGACATTGGCTTACTTTCCCGTTGACAGCAAAATGAAGTTGTTTTTACCTGCACTTTTCTTCCTCATCAACAAAAAATTACATTATTGTTCCAACCAACATATCTATATTTATATCTGTGATTATTTTCTCATTTCCTCTATCTCTCTTTCTCCCTTCTATGTTTTCTTAGCTTTTATCTTTGTTTGATCAAGTAATTTTCTTAGGTTTTTATCTCTGTAAGGTTGAATTTATTCAATCATGTGTTGGCTTTATTCCGTGCCAAATTTGCTTGTAATTCAGCATGTAGAAATCTTGTATTTAGGTAGGAATTATGTAAGGGTAGTGTGTGAGAGGGTAGTGTGTGAGAGAGTGTGAAGAAAACTCAAGATGTGTGCAATTCAAAAGAGTCTCACGACTGGAGCTCACGACTACCAAGTCGCCAGAATGGCATAGGTGTGAAGCATGCAGGGAGAGCTGAAGGGTCACGACAGCTTGAGCACTACAGAATAAAATTTCCAGTCTAGCCAGGCAGTTAACTAGCGACTCAAACTCGCGACTCATTCCAGTCGCGAGGTTGAGTCGTCGGAATGCCCTGTTTGTTGAAAACGGACTTTTCCCATTCCTCATACACCCTACTATAAATACCCTTATACCCACGAAATATAGAGAGTTTCCAGAGAGAATTTTGAGAGAAAAACCCTAGAGAAAAACAAGATGGACTTATCCACAATCTTCATCCTTTGATTCTCCAAATTCCTCTACTCTCACCTTCTCCATTGTCATATCCTTGAGCGATACATTTAGCCAAATCCTATCTCACCATACCCATATTAGTGAGGAGGTATTTTAGTGCTTGGAAAGCAATTCAAAATGGACCAGTTCATTTGGTTGATGTAATGGGCGTTTGCGGGATCTAGTAAGCTAGAAAAGACAAGATTCGACGTAATCCTATTAAAGCAAGAAGCTTGGAGGGATTAAGTGCACTGGGTAGATTAAGCTTGAAGAGTCTTCTGCTATTCATGTATCCCAACTTTATTCTCTAGTGGATTATTGACCACTTGGAGGGCGGTGGAGAGGTTTTTAGCCGAATACTTCGGTTTTCTCTTTAATAACACATTGCCGTGTTATCTTTATGTTTGCATCTCTCTTCCTTTACTCTTTACCTTTCAATTACTGCTATGATTATATTTAATTATGGTTTAGAGTGTGTTAACATTTGGATATAGCTTATATTTCATATTCCGCATATATATTGTTTGACTATAAGCTTGTGTTGGTATTTTTGTATTTGCTCCAATTCCAAGAAAGTGGCCACGTGTATGGTTAAAAAATCATTAACTTCAAAAACAAAAATTTATGTCAATGTTTTTTTTTTTTAGTTTCACATACTCCTAGTCCTACTCCTAGGTTTGTTATTATTCTTCTTTATCCACATACATATACAGTTATATTAATTTAGAGTAGAATTTCAATCTTGTATAAAAAAATATATATATATTCTTCTTTATCATATATTTTTATTTAATTAATATTACATATAAATATAATAAGTTAATATGCATTTAATGGTTGTTGTCTTACTAATCTTTAAACTATTAATAAATTTTTTAGACAATTATACGATATAGCTGTATTATACACTAAATTGTATTTATTTTGGATTGTTGTATATAATATGGAAGTTATATATATATATATATATAAATTAATTATTTTATTTTTTAATCGCCACATGACAAATTCCTAACTCCACCACGACTGACCCCCCTATAAAATAATCTTGGAGCTGCCATTGTGTAATTCTCAAGTTCTTATGTTCTCTATTTTATGTTTCCACATTTATTTTAACATATTCAGCATAGTATATCAAAACTAATATTCAACATCCATCATAAATATAATTAATGGAATTTATTGGCTAGATGGTTTCTAAGGCCACAAATGAGATTGTGTGTTCTAAACATCAATTGCCAACATTTTGGAGTTACCGTTAAGGGGATTCATTTATGTAATAACCCTATACATGTAAAATGAGGGAACTACATGCATCTAAAAAAAATAGTTTGATACTTAAAAGGTTTGGATTTCCTTGTTTGTCCAAAAAAAAAAAAATGCTAAATAAAATTAACTGATGGATTTGATAATCCGAATAATTAATCAATTCATTGGAAGAATACTGTTCAACTCGCATGGTGCAGTTCTGCCGACGCTCAACATTAATTTGTGGTACTTTTTCACAGCACTAGTGAATGATGATACCTTGTTCATGAAATAATATATGGACCTTTTTAGTTGTTGTAATTCCTAGATGTTGATGTAATTGCAGAAATAGTACGTGAGTTGTTATGTGCATTAATTCTGTCAGGTTTGGGCCCCAAAACAATAACAGAGCGCATTAAAGAACCCTTTACTTATAAAAAGAGCTCGCAATTTCGGCTTCTCCTCCTCTCGTATATTACATATGAGCCCAAATTCTGAGAATTAAGGTTTGGACTTTTCAGCTGTAAGGAAGGGCTTCTAATGATGCAACCTTAAGGCCCAACCGATGTTTACGTTAAAATTTGTACATTATACATATCGAGATGTGACCCCAAACGTATTCCCTTTTCTAGTTTTTAGAAAGTTTTTTTAAAAACTAAAAAAAATTTCATAATCGGGAAAAAAAAAAAAAAAAAAAAAAAAAAAGCTTGCCACCATTACTTGTTTTTAAGATATTCCACTATTTAGAGGTATGCATTCAACCCACTATTCCGATATATTGAGTTGATTTTTTTTTGTAGATTGATGGGTTGGATTGGATTCTAATTTGTTTTTTTTAACCTCAAGTTGGCTAAGGTTACATATTTATATATGGGTAGCAAAAGTTTCAACCCAAGTTTTTTCGGCCCAACACTAAAATATATATATATATATATATATATATATATATACATACTACTATTTAAGGGGCTTCTCCTGTTTGGACCGGATTTTTTTTAATTCCAAAATACTCCTATACCCCAAACATATCCCCTTTTCTAGTTTTTAGAAAGTTTTTTTAAAAACTAAAAAAAATTCATAATCGGGAAAAAAAAAAAGTTAGCCGCCATTATTTGTTTTTAAGATATTCCATTATTTAGAGGTATGCATTCAACCTACCAATCCGATGTATTGAGTTGATTTTTTCGTAGATTGATGGGTTGGGTTGGATTCTAATTTGTTTTTTTTTAACCTCAAGTTGGCTAAGGTTACATATTTATATATGGTTAGCAAAAGTGTCAACCCAAGTTTTTTCGGCCCAACACTAAAATAAATAAATAAAAAATAAACATATATATATATGTACACACTACTTTTTACGGGGTTTCCCCTGTTTGGACCGAATTTTTTTTTTTTTGGTTCTAAAATGCCTCTACATCCATTAGGTTTAAGTAGAAACAAAACTAAAGGATAGTCCGGTAAAAATACATATCTAACTTGCACTAAAACATTGTCTACAAAATAGGAACACTCTTCCACTAACCCACTGTTAGGGTTTATGCCCTAAAATCCAATTTATTGGCATATCATAAATAATTAAATTGTTTAATTATATGAGACTATCTTTAAATGAACTAATGGGATATTATCTTAGTCCATAAAATGCATAAGATGTTATTTATGTGAAAAGTCACAGAAGATATAAATCACAAGTTCTTTATAAACTCAGAATTTTAGTTCGTAATCGGTGATAAAATTAGGTATTTCATCTGCGAAGACTATAATATACCAACTAAGAAGATTTGTCTTGATCATGGAAGTGGAGACTTCTAGTTGGTATGTTGATATGTTTTAAGAGTTAAGACATATTGAACTGTACCACTGTGAGATTTATTATTTTTCTAACGACTGTCAAATGAATAATAAATCTCATGACATCTATTTACATCAACTCTAAATCTTGAGAGAATAATGACCTGATCATGAGACGTAGGTTACTTTGATATATCAAAAGTAAGATCTATTAGTCAAGGTCAAAACCTCAGTATGTTGGGTAGCCGCATTTAATGTTGATGAAACATATATTTTTAAGATGGAATTCATAATCTCTTAAAAGAGATATAAAATATTCCCTTGAGATAAATTTAATGGGTCTGGTTATTCAGACTGTTGAGCCCAACCACTTTAGTAAGGAATTACTAAAGTTTATATTTATAAAATTGGATTTCATAAATATATGATGAATAACATAAAAAGATTAAACTGAGTACTCAAGAATTAAAATGTAGTAATTTTCAAAGTGACAGTCAACATTCATGATTTTGTATTACTACAAATATTTTAATGAAGGGATTACATGTATAATAAAGTCTTAGGATATAATTTATTAATAAGGCCTAGAGTGCAATTATATTCATATAGTGGTATTGAATATAATTAATGGTAACTTTGGACTTGTCAAGAGTTGACAGAAAAGCCTAAGGCTCATTGGAGCTAGAGTCTAATTTGTTTCCTTTTGGTTCCACTCTAAGCCATATACTAGAGCCCAATTAAATAATCAGTTATATATAAGGAGAGAAAAATACAGAATTTCATAAGACTTTTAATAAGGGTCTTTCATTAATATCATAAAAAGAATGAAATGGTTTGTATGTGAGTCTTGGACACTCTCTTATTTTATCCTTGGAAATTAATTGAGAAACCACACTTCTTGAACATTAAGTGGAATTGGAGTGAAGATTAAAAGTGTTCTCAAGTACTTCTAATATTTTGTTTTGAATTTCATCGCACCAAGATATGCTTTCTTGTTCTAAAATTCTTAAACTTACATAGCACATGTTATCAATTACGAATAAAATAGATCTATTAATTTTCCGTTGCGTATGTTTTGTATGTGATACAAACATGTATTTTTCCAACATCCATTTCTTCAAGGCAACTATACATTTTTTTTAAAAAATAAAAAAATAAGTTATCACACTGTTTTTTTCCTTTAAAAAAAAAACCCCATGCTTATCCAAAAATAAAACTAAATATAAAAAAATAAAAAATAAAAACTAAACTAAATAGATATATAGACTTTTTTTTTATAAGTAAATACATTTTAACTCTTACTAAAATGTTACCCACAAAAAAAATTATAATGAATTCAAATTACTAACCTTAAAAATAAAAAAAAAAAATAATAATAATAATAGAAGAGCCTTTGAGCCACAAATCCCAGCAGCCACAAATCCTCGACGAGATGTGTATGTACTTTTTTCAACCCGTAAGGTTTAGAATTGTGTATGGGACATTGCCAAATGGGCCGGGGACAATGTCTCAAAATAATGGACCATGTCTCTATCTTTGTTACTCTTAGTTGGGTTTTTAGTCTTAATTATGAAGATGGTTCTAGTCCGTCTTTCTTTTCTTGTACATTATAGCCAAATGGGCCACGGACAGTGTCTCAAATGGACCAGTCTCTATCTCAGTTACTCCTAGTTTGGTTTTCGGTCTATATTATGAGGACAGTTCCAGCCCATCTTTCTTCTCTTTGTAAATTGTAACTGACTTTTGCAGTTTTGCAGCTTTTGCTTTCCCCCCCCCCCCCCCCCCCCAAAACGGGAAAAAATTATATAAATAAAAATTGGAGATGCATGTTGTGCAAAAGTCGTGCACAATAATCTTGTAATATAAAAAATTTGATTTTATATAACAGTGACATGTGAGACCTCTTTCACATGAAGGTAGATTGTATTAGCGTAAAACTCACTTCTATGTGAGAGTGATGTTATATATTACCGTTACACTTAATGCCCTCGGATTAGTCTCACACTGAAGAAGTTTATGGCAATATTAATATGGGAGGAGTGTCGTATTTAACCATTCTACAAAATAATAAATCATCCCCTCATGGAAGATTTTGTGCACCCTCTATATTCAAAAGGTGTCTCATAGCTTGTGAGACTACATGTACTTGTGGGGTCTATGAGTTATGAGACATTCGCTAAATTCAACGAGTGCCTAAGATATTTTTTGTTCAGCTAAGGACAGTTTCCTCACATTCAAATAATAAATACTTCAACTAAATAGTACTAATTCTACTAAGTCCATTTGTAATACCCCTCTCCTTAGAGAAGATATTTTTTTGCACTTGTATGCGAGACAATGTCTCATGTTTTGCCATATGTAATGAAAAAATAAGATCATTTTTCCTTGGGTGCAACAAGTGGAACTCACATGTTGTGAGTTCTTCATTGCATACAAGAAAAACATAAGGGGGTATCTGTTGCACACCCAAGTTTCAATTGGACTTATATTTGTTGCAAATTGCAATACCGAGTATATTGCAATATGTGCAATTGCTTGTGGTTGAGATTGACAGTTAAAATGCAACTTTCAATCCTAACCTTTGGATTCAAAATGTATAAAAGTGAAGAAGTAAAATATTTTTGTGAGAGGAATGATAGGGTAATTGCACACCATGCAAAACCTACCCTAATATGGTCCAATCTGGGCAACGTGGTGCCTGGTCGGACAGAAGAAGCTGAAAATTTCTAGGCCCCCACGCTAGGATTACAAGAATGGCCTGAAACCACTTTTCATTAATTAAATTTATATGGTGAGAATATCAACAACGTGTGGCTGTAGTTTAGTGGTAAGAATTCCACGTTGTGGCCGTGGAGACCTGGGCTCGAATCCCAGCAGCCACATATCTTTTACGAGTTTTTAAAGTTTTATTTTTAAAAATTGCTCTGTCATATCTAAGGATACTTTTTAGACGGGGTTCCGTGTCTTTTATTAAAAAACGGGGTTCTATTTCTATATCTAAGGATATATTACTATTTTAGATTTAGATATTTTTAGTTTTTTTTTTATTATTTTCCATTTCATCATCTTTCAATTGTTATTATTATCGTTATTAGTTAAAGATATACGCAATGTGTGAGAATATATAATTATTCTAAGATATAATATAATATATAATTTACTCTCTAAATTTTATTATGGAAGATTTATTCTCCTTAAAAATTAAACAATTCCTAAAAGGAACTTCTATCTCTCTATATTTACACTATATGATTTTATTATTCATTTTTATTGATATTATTCTTTTTTGAAATGGTTCATATTCTTCTATTGTTGTTATTATGCATTATGTTTTTATAACTTTTTTTTTTTTTTTATATAACTTCTTTAGGTTCAGCTTAAATTTTTAAGTTTCAAATTTCTAAATTGTTTTAAGGAGATTATCATGATAATCAAAACTTATCCCATGTCATACATTTGATAGGGAAATTACTCAAATAATTAATATGTATATTCAAATATATAGTCATGTAGATTGTGTTTTGATATAAATTCATTCTCACCACCAAACTAATGATTAATTTAAAAAAAAAAAAAATCAAAGCTATAAGAGGGCAAGAGATGACTTGTGATGGGACTCAAAAAACACAATACTAAAACAACCCAAAGTAGATATATTAAAAAAAATAAAAATTCATTGCGAGAGAGAGAGAGAGAGAGAGAGAGAGAGAGAGAGAGCATAATGGACCAAAGTATATTGAAATGGACCAAATTGGGTCAAAATGGATTCAATAGACCAAAATGCTATGATGTTGTGGCTTAATAGAAGTGTAGCAAATAGCAACACACACACACATAACACATAAAAAAAACTATTCAAAATATTACATGGGCCCGCTTCTTTTTGGGTTCTCTCCGTACTCTTTCTATGTGATAGATTGTGCTTATTATTAGGAATAGAACTCATATTATTATAAGTTGAGTTTAGAAAATTGGATTTGGATTTGAATGTAGATTTTAAATTGATATATTTGAAATCCATTAATTTTAGGTGTTACTTTAAATTCATATTGTACAGGATGTTACTTCCCCTCAATCCCATTGTTCATAAAAACTCATCTTAATGGCGCCATGTGTAAAACCTTAGACTTGTTGGACCTTAGGTCTTAGGACATTGTGCGCAATTATGTATTGTCGGGCCTACGAACTTGGCCGAGGCAAGCCTTGAGGCCCATCAAAAGCCCAAAAACTGAGATAAAGCCATTTTCAACATGAACGGCAAAGGTAAGATCCTATCTGGTCAGGGAAGCCACTCTCACCGCCTCTCACTCCCAACTAAACACCTACTTAAGGGTAATAACATTGGACCTCTTTTCTCGCTGACCACGAAAAGTAATCATAACTCTTTCACTAATTTTAAGCTATAAATAAGAGATGAGAATGAAGAAAGGGGGTTGGCAATTTGAGAGAGAACACTTAGAAAAGAGGGCGATCATTCTGAGAGAGAAAGGGAAAGCAATTCTGAAAGGTTTAGGAAGGAGTTGGGAAAGCAAGGGTACTTGAGTTGCCGAGCGTAGAACCACCCATAGTAGGAAATCCAAAACCCACAAAACAAATAAATTGTGAGCCCAAATAGAGGTTGAGCCCAAAAACCATATTTTGGGGTATGCACAATTGGCGCCCACCGTAGGGCTCTCCTATGTAGTTGTGGTTCTGTTAAGACGTGCACGGGAGAATGTTTGGTGGTCAACCAGAGAATTATGCTGAAAGTGGCTTTGGAAGGTCTTCACGGGGATCCACGTGGCGAGAAAAAAGGCAAAAAAGGCGCGAGGATAGGCATCACAAGGAAGAAGAGCAGTCCGGGCTCGGAGAGGGGTCGTTTCAAACACGCTGGACAATGTCCGATGCCTCGCGACACAACCGCTTCGACGGAAGGGATCAGGAGCCTGAGCATCTACGTAGGATGGTGATTGGTGAGGGATTTGGAGTTGGAAGTGAGGGGTAGGCGTCGGAGAGGGGACCACAAGGAACGAAGGGAAAGGTAGGCTAGTGCCAAAGACCACCGTATAGCAGGGTCCCATCAATTCGGGTCTCATCGGCACCGCGATCACTCATGGGAATATGCAGACCGGGATTTGACTTCCCTGAATAGGGGATGATCTTGAAACCTGGCCATGGACTCGATGAGCGGGCGTTACGCCGAGCTGCCCGGTCACCTTTCTCGAGAGATATTGAAAGCGCATCAATGATTAGCAGATTCACACTACTGCCGTTCAACTCCTATATGGAAAGACAGATTTGGCGGAACATGTAAGCCATTACATTCAAATGATGTCTTTGCACGCTCAAAATGATGCGCTGATGTGTAAAGTGTTTCCCTCGAGCCTTAGCCCCACCATTTTGAGATGGTTCAATGGATTAAGGAAAGGCTCGATCCATAGTTTTTCTGAATTGATTCAGGAGTTTGGTGTAAGATTCATGACCTACAGCCGAGTTTTACAGCCCGTGGATGTGCTACTGTCAATGAAAATGGGGGCTGGGAAGACCCTCCGCAACTATGCTAATCGGTACTAGGAACTGTACAATGAGATCAGTGGAGGCAATGAAAAATTCACGACGAGTACTTTTCGAATAGGGTTGTCCGAGGATTTCGAACTGCGGGAGTCATTGACAAGAAGGCCTCTTGAGGACATGAGACAGTTAATGAGGCATATTGACGAATATAAACAATTGGAAGATGACCAGTTACAGAGCAAGGGCAAGGCACTGGTTATAAATCATCCTCGACATATCGGCTTTCAATCAAGACCCTGGCGGGATTTATGAATTCAAAAGCCAGCATCGCAGATGGGAGAGGTGAATGTAGCCTTCAAGGAACCGGTGCATAGAATTGTGGATCAAATCAAGAACGGGTCGTATTTTAAGTGGCCAAACAAGATGGGGGGAAACCCGTCCAAGAGAAATCAAAACTTGTATTGTACTTACCATAAAGACAAAGAGCATACCACCGAACAGTGTAGGGTGCTAAAAGATCATTTAGAGCAGTTAGTGAAAGCGGGGTATCTGAGAGAGTTTGTGGTGGAGCTAAGGAATCAAGAAGCCGGGCAAGTGGCTCGGTTGCGCTGAAATCCTCTCTCACCCCCTTTGGGGATAATAGAATTCATCCACGTAGCTCCAAAAGGCGCTTAAATGTCTAGGAGAAAAGGGGTATTGGCCATGGTACTGGTAGAAAGTTACACAGGTGAGCAACCGTCTGGGAAGAAGTTAAAGTACACTCAGCAGCCCATTGCTTTTAATGATGACAATATAGAAGGCACAATTCAACCACACGACGATACTTTGGTGGTTACAGCCAAGATGAACGACTTCATAGTAAAGAGAGTAATGATAGATCAAGGGAGTGGTGCAGATGTAATGTATCCCGACCTATACAAGGGGTTTGGTTTGAAGAAGGAAGACCTATCTAAGTATGATACGCCATTGATGAGGTTTGACGGCCATATGGTAATTCCAGAAGGACAGATTTCACTTCCCATAAATATGGAGGGTGGGGATGTGATCGTAATGTTTATAGTGGTCGCTTATTTCTCCCCGTACACTACGATCATCGGAAGGCTATGGATTCATGCAATGGGGGTCGTGCCGTCCACCCTGCATGTGAAGGTCAAGCTCTGCATCGAGAGGGAATTGTTGTGATAAGGGACAATCAATAAGTAGCCAAACAGTGCTTAGTGGTCGCAGCTAGCCGAGGAACCGGTCAAAAGGAGCCAACCGAGGAAACCCCCTTATAGCAACTATAGAAACCCCAAGAAGAAGTGGGGGCTAGCTGTGCTGTGGACTTGGTGAAAGTGAAGATGCTGCTAGATTACGAAAGGAATTTTCTGATAGGGACAAGTTTAAAGGATGACGAGAAGGTGGAGTTGTTGCTTTTTCTTGTTCAAAACATAGACGTATTCGCTTAAAGTCCATACAAGGTGTTCGGGATTGACTCCGAGTTTATAGTTCACAAACTTAACATGGACCCTCTTTACCCTCCTAAGAAGCAGAGGCCAAGGAGATCGGCTAAGGAGCATGTCGAAGCCGTTAGACAGGAGGTTGGAAAGTTGAAAGAAGCCGGGGCCATAAAAAAGGCATTCTTTCCAAAATGGCTTGCAAACACTGTGGTAGTAAAGAAGAAGAATGGCAAGTGGAGGGTTTGTGTTAACTTTATTGACTTAAACCGAGCATGTCCAAAGGATCCATTCCCGATGCCGAAGATTAATCAACTGCTAGATACCACGTATGGGCATCCAAGGATGAGCTTTTTGGACGTCTTTAAATGTTATCACCAGATTGCCCTGGCTGTCGAGGATCAAGAAAAGACTGCGTTTATAACACCTGATGCTAATTATCATTACACCGTGATGCCGTTTGGATTGAAGAATGCGAGAGCCACTTACCAACGAATAATGACAAGGATGTTTAGGAATAAGATTGGGCGTACGGTCGAGGTATACATTGAAGACATGGTGATAAAAAGCAAGCAAGTGGAGCAACATATTGACTACCTCAAAGAAGTATTTGAAATACTCCGATGACACTAGTTGTATCTCAATGCCAATAAGTGCGCCTTCTGAGTAGAAGCCAGCAAGTTCTTGGGCTATTTAATCACTAAACAGGGAATTGAAGTTAACTCCGGTCAAATTGAAGCCGTGAAACGTCTAAAACCGCTGAGCAGCCCGAAGGAGGTCTAGAAATTGACCAGCATGTTAGCTGCCCTTAATTGGTTTATCTCCAAGTTTGCTGATCGATGCCAACCATTTTATCAACTTTTGAAGAAATGGAAGGGGTTCTAGTGGAACGAAGAATGTGACAAAGCCTTTCAGGACCTAAAAGAGCATCTTGGGGGAGCGCTAATGTTGGCAGCCCTAGAGCCCGTAGAAGATTTATACATGTACCTCTCGGTATCCAAAAATGTCGCGAGTGCAATGTTGCTAAGGGATAAAGGTGTGCAACTACCAATATACTATGTAAGCAAAACCTTTGTCGACCTTGAGACGAGATATTTGTTGTCGGAGAAGTTAGTGCTAGCACTCGTGCATTCTACTCGAAAGTTGCCCCATTACTTTCAAGCTCACATCGTCTATGTCATGATCGAGTAACCTTTGCAGTCATTGTTGAGGAGATTTGACTTTACGGGGAGGATAGCTAAATAGGGGATTTGGTTGGGCTCTTTTGACATTAGATACAGGCCAAGAAACTCGGTGAAGGGTCAAGTTCTCGCCGATTTTATCGCTGAGTTCTCGCCGAAAAGATTGGAGATAGTCTGCCATGTTTATGGACGATACGTCCAACGCAGCAAAGGCTGAAGTCGAAATTGTAGCTATTAGCCCAGAAGGAATAAAGTTAGAACATTTATTCAAATTAGGCTTTAGAGCCTCTAATAACGAAACCGAGTATGAGGCCCTATGGCTGGATTAAGAGTTGTCTCGGACTTGGGAGCTAAGGAGGTGGAGATTTACTCGGATTCTCGGCTGGTAGTTAACCAAGTGCAAGGGGGCCTTCGAGGCCAAAGATCCCCGGATGATTGAGTATTTAAGGTTGGTGAAGCAGACTATGGGCTACTTTTCAAGTGTGGGGGTGGAACAAGTGGCTAGAGAGCAGAATCGACATGCGGACTCCTAAGCCACATTAGCATCATCAATAGCCAATGAGGTGCCCCAATTAATCAGGGTGGAATTGGTGGCTGAACCGAGGACAAGAGTTTCACAAGTTACCTCTGTCGAGCAGTACTGGATGGATCCTATTATCGACTTTTTAGCTGAGGACTGAGTACCGGAGGACGAAAAGGAATTGGCTAGAGTGCGCCAGGCTGCTCAGTACTGGTTATTTGTCGATCGAAAGCTATATTGAAGGTTATTTGAGGGGATAGACCTACAGTGTCTACACCCTAACAAGATTGAAGAACTCCTGGTGTGTGCGGCAGTCACGTTGGTAGACGTTCATTGGCTCATCGAGCAATGACTCAAGGGTTTTGGTGGCCGCAAATGTAGAAAGATGCCATCGAATATGCACAGAGGTGCGAGCAATGTCAAAGACATGCCCCGACGATCTATTAACTTGCTGGGAACCTGAATCCTGTTAGTAGCTCATGGCTTTTTGCCCAGTGGGGGCTAGACATAGTTGGACCTTTTCCTCGAGCAACGGGTAAATGAAGATTTGTGTTAGTGGCAGTGGATTACTTCATGAATTGAGCAGAAGCGGAGGCATTGGCAAACATCCAAGATGTAGATGTCAAGAAGTTCATATGGAGAAATATTGTAACGAGATTTGGAGTGCCAGAGTCCCTTATGCCAGCCAATGGACTGCAGTTCGACAGCAAAACTTTTCGCAAATTTTGTAATAGTCTTGGCATCAAGAGTCGATATTCTACCCTGGCATACCCGTAGAGTAATGGCCAAGCTGAAGTTACCAATAAGGCCATCATGAACAGATTGAAGAAAAAGTTAGAGGGCGCCAAGGTAAGTGGACCGAGGAATTACCCAGTGTCCTGTAAGCATACCAGACAACCCCGAGGAGATCCGTGGGAGAGACTCCATTTTCTCTAACTTTCGGAGCAGAGGCTGTCATACCAGCTAAAGTAAACCTATGCAACACTCGGGTTACAGGATTCACTCCAGCCGAGAATGAAGAATTGATGTTTAGACAGCTAAAATTGTTGGAAGATCACCACGAAGCTGCGACCATTCGGCTGGCAGGATATCAGCAGAAGCTCGCCCGAAGGTACAACAGAAGCGTGAGGAGAAGGGAGTTTACCGCAAGAGATCTAGTACTTCGGAAGGTAGTAGGGAATACATGAGACATCAACGCAAAGAAGTTGGCACCAACTTGGGAGGGGCCGTACAGAATTACCACCATTGCAAGCGTAGGGGCGTATTATTTAGAGGATCTGGCTGAGAGACCACTCCCTCGGCCATGAAATGCCATAATCTGAAGAAATTTTATCACTAGTGATTAGTACGCGAGGGTACCTATCTTGTTAATTAATACAAAAGTGATATTTATCCATGAAGGTGTATCCATACTTATAGTTCCATCATTTTTAACTCATTTGCCCTAATTAATATATGTGCAGAGGAAGGTGAAATGTCTTAAGGATAAAAACATGTTCTAAGTTCGATCTTCATCACCGAGCAAGTGGAAACCTTAAACTAAAATATCCGAAGGACAAAAACATATCCTTGGTTCACTCTTCATCGCCAAGCAGGTGGAAACCTTAAACTAAAATATCCAAAGGACAGAAACCTGTCCTTGGCAGCCTCTTTTAACCTCCCATTAATGACGCAAGTCAGCTGCATGGCCTGATGACATGACAATAATGAAACGATAAGTAAAGACAAGAAAACACACATGCATTGCTACACATGGAAAAGACGAGATAGCAAATTATTGCAATGGTGTGCCACTGTAGCTGTTTAGCCAGCGACTCGTCATCACCATCCGGGAGGAAGTGAGCATCCTCAGGCAAAAAGAGACCATGCGCTTGGCTCTGGGAAACCTGCCCCCCTTCGCCTTGTGCCCACGTTCACACATTGGCAGTCGCCGACAAAGTTTTGTCCCCCAACCTAAAGACGGGCTGTCAACCCACCTCGGGTTGGGAAGAAGACGTCAAATTGGTCCCGACCTAGACTACCGATTGAGAAAAACCAATTGGCTCTTGGATCCTAGGCCCACCTATTACGCGGGGCGAGGTCTTCGATGGAGCATTTCTTGGGACGAGAGTGGTTTTCTCGGTCTTGTGCTTCCTTTTCTTAGCCTCACCAGTAGGAGGAATCTGACCCTTTCCTTGGGAGAGTTGAGGTTGAGCTGCAGGGCTAGTGTCAGGCAAAAACGGATCAAGGGTCATCACTCTCTGCTTTACCATCTTCTCTATCTGGTCGGCCTGGGCACCCAAGGGACTAATCGGCTTAGCTGATCTTGGCTCGGCTACTAAGGCAGGGGCTTCAGGCTCCTTGATGGCTATGTGGACTTTGCGATTTAGGGACACACGCTTGGCAAACTCGTCCCTCACTGGCGCAAGATCGTCCATAATAATGTAACGAGGGCCAATGTCCCGAGCTTCATTAGTAGTGAGTGTAGGCGAGAGGAAGTTTGCGTGTCGAACGTCTATATATAATAGGAGCAGACTATCTACTAACAACGCCTGGCTAAATGATTGCCAGGTAGTATACATTGGATTGACACATATCAAATGCGACGCACAGAGTTGTTCGTTGTCATGCACAAAAATCTCTGATCTAAGTACAAAATTGAGATCTCGCATATGTACAACTCAGAGATTTGGTTGAAACATTTTTTATTCTACAGCAAAACAACAAAGACTGATTAGTACAATACGCAAACAACTAAGAGCTGCAAAACTAAAGCAAATGGGGGTTTTCGGTACAGACCAACATCACATGGTGAAAGCGGCAAAGTAGCTCATTGGCAAGCCAGTTGCCACGCTCCCGAACAAACTCTCCTGCTGAGTTTCTTTTAGAGTCGGGCAGACAGGATATAAGTCAAACCCGCATATCTCTAGTCTTTAAATAATAATCACTTGTAATTTTGCCGCATAGTTTATACATAAAGTTGATGTCATGATGGTTCAATTGCAACCCGAACATTTGATTTAGTCGGCTGACACAACTAACAACTCTATAGAAATTGGGGGGAAGTTAGTTGGGGCATAGGCCATAGAACCCAAGGGTACTTATAATGAGAGGGTCCATAGGAAATCTGACACCACCTTCGAGTATGGACATCAACGGAAAGAACGCAATGTTCGAACTAGATGCCCTCTCAAGAGCGATGTCACTCTCATGACAGTATGCAATGTCGACTCTGTTGGAACACCAAAGACCGCTCTAAAATTAGCCAAGGCAGCCCCAAGAGTAAGGAGGTGAGAAAATCCCATTTCTACACTATGGAACAAAGAAAAATCGAAAAGAGTAAAAGGTTAAGAAGACTTATCGAAAAGAGTAAAAGGTAAAGAAGACTTACTTTGGGCTCTAGAGAGTGAGAAACTGGAATGCAGTATTTACGCATAGGAAGAGGATGCTCGGTAGGGAAAAGATTGAAAGAGAAAGGATGTTAAAGGTGAAATTGGAAACCAGGAAGGGAAATATATAAAGGTTGAGGCATTTAATGAGGCGGGAGGCGGCAAAAACCCCTCCCAATTATTCTTGGTAACCTCCCCCACACGTGCGAGCGTAATTCATGAACTGTCAAACGGTTTGCGAACCGACAAGTTATAATTACTTACGTGACAGCTTGGCACACGCTACTTTCAAGAAGGCTTCGTTAATCACCTTTTTCCACGCAAGAAAGGTTGCTCGATGTTCTCGAGAGACCATCATCGCCACTTAGATCACCCTTGATTCGTCCCCGATGATCCACCCATTTGACTTCTCGGATAACGCCTGGCTCTTCAAATCCTTGATTCATTGTCAGGAGCCAAACATGAATCAAGGGGGGGCTATTGTATGGGTTGTTACTCCCCCTCAATCCCATTGTTCATAAAACCCCATATTAATGGCGCCGTGTGTAAAACCTTAGACTTGTTAGACCTTGGGTCTTAGGACATTGTGCGCAATTGTGTATTGTTGGGCCTATGAACTCGGCCCAAGCAAGCCTTAATGCCCATCAAAATTCCAAAAACTGAGATAAATCCATTTTCGACATGAACGGAAAAAGTAATATCCTATCTGGTCGGGGAATGCAGTTTCTTGGGAAGGTGAGTCCCAAGATGCTCGGCATCGCCTAGAAAGTATCGCTGTTGGGCGTATCTCCTAACGTGGGAACCAATTCCAATGCCACTCTCGCCGCCTCCTATTCCCAACTAAACATCCATTTAAGGGTAATAATATTGGACCTCTTTTTCCACTAACCACGAAAAGTAATCATAACTCTTTCACTAGTTTTGAGCTATAAATAAGAGATGAGAATGAAGAAATGGGGTTGGCAATTTGAGAGAGAATACTGAGAAAAGAGGGCGATCATTCTGAGAGAGAAAGGGAAAGCAATTCGAAGAGGTCTAAGGAGGAGTTGGGAAAGGGTACTTGAGTTGCCTAGCATAGAACCATCCATAGTAGGAAATCCAAAGGCCACAAAACAAATAGATTGTGAGCCTCAATAGAGGTTGAGCCCAAAAACCATATTTTGGGGTACGCACACAAATATTTTAAAAGCCTTGGTGGATTTTTTGAATCCAAAATTTTAACCTTTTTTACACAGTCTATACAAGAAATTGGCTTGTTTGGCATGCAATCTCAAACAACATTTTCAGTATTTACACACCAAAAACTCCAGGCCCCAAGTAAGAAAACTGTGTTTGGTACAAGTTTTTTTTATATTAAGAATGTTTAAGTCACAGTTCTCAATTTATAGTGTTTAAGACATGTATTTTGAAAACTCATCTATACCAATTTTTATTTTTCAAGTAATGTTGTAGAATGATCTTTTTGTAAATAAGTTAAAAATCGTGGGGTCCGTTGACAATACCAAACTCTTTTTTTTTTTCTCCCACGAGCCCACCACTTTGTCCTTTTTTCTTCTTCTTCTTTTTTTCTTTATATTTTTCTTTCCTTAAATAAAATAGTATTCTTTTCATTATTTAAAAAAAAAAAAAACATATACACATACTAAACACACAATTATATTTTTCATATTTTAAAATATATTATTTGAAACATGATACCAAATACATTTTTTGCATTATGGGTACTTTAAATACATATTAAATACATATTTTCATAACATTTTTTAAACCACAATTTTTCGTATCATTTTGAACAACAATACTTAAATAACACTAACAAACAAACTCATATTTTAATTGTCCGAATTCAAATGTCTATATCATGCCATCCAAACACACCAATAGTATAAAGTAAAATGCTGATTGGAAAGAGCAATTGAACTTTTATATCCTTATATATTCGCCAATACTTGGTAATTGAACTTTAAATAGATATGTGGTTAATTTTAAGGAAGATTAGCATAACTTCAAGTGTAATACTTGGATTGGGCTTCTAGGGATGTATCTCATGCTTTTTTTTGGGGGGTTCGTATGATCGAAGTTCGCTAGTTTTTTGGTGATAGAATTGGATGCCTTGGTAAAAGTTGCTACGCTCACTTTTTCTTTTTACTTCATTGATGTCGGTAAAGTCAAAAGTGTGTCTTCATTCACTTTCCTTATAGAATGATGCTGCTGCACGTGTTTACGAAGATTAACTGAAGCTCTGATGTTTCAGCAAAAAAAACTGAACCTCTGACGTTTTGGTTCAGTCGGCACTGTGACATTGATGGTGTACTATTATTGTCACTGTACTGTAATAGTTTAAAGTGGATTGAATAAAACTGAGAGTTGATTCCAAAGGAACTTTTACTTTTTGGATCAATGTACGGGAAGAGTGTTGTGGAAGTGAGACTTGGCTTGATGTTATGTGCGGAATTTTATCTTGAAGAAAAAATTATAATTTTAACAATTTCTATAAAAAAAAAAAAAAAGAACAGAAAAAAGTTTCATCACAAAACAAGAAGGTCTTTTGGATCCATCCAAAAAAAAAAAAAAAAAATTTAGAGTGAGTTTTAATTAATTCGATTGTTAAATTTTTTGATAGTTAAACAAGAGATAATGAGTTTCATATTAGAGAATGTTACAAGTCAAAACTTTATAAAATAAAATAAAATAAAAAGAATTTTAGAAAGTGAATTGTATTGGGTTGTTGAAACAACCATTAAAAGCAGATTCTATAGGTTAAAACTCAATAAAGTAATAAAATAATAGAAAAAGAGGAATTTTGGAAAGTTAATTGGATTGGTTTGTTGGGACTGGGGACAATTATGCAACAGGTCTTTCTATATAGTTGGTTTTTTCTTTTTTTGGGAGAGAACAACAAAGGTAATAATAAATAGATTTTGCTAATGTGTGCTTTAAGATCACACAATAATTATTTATTTTTGAAAAATAATATCTCGAGAATTGAAAAAGTATTGACAGCTTTTTTAAATCTCGAGAAAATTTTACCATAAATGGATAGCTTAACACATTAATCGGACCCTAAATAAGTATGGGAAATGCTAACGAATGCCCTTAGGGCATTCGTTAACAATCCATTTGAGGAAAGTTTTTATGGGAAATGAAATAAAGCAATTAATATTTTGACAGTTTTTTTCATTTCCCATAAAAGTGATATAAAAACTTTCCTTAAATGGATTGTTAACGAATGCCCTAAGGGCATTCGTTAGCATGACCCAATAAATATTATACCAAATAGCTCTCTCTCTCTCTCTCTCTCTCTCTCTCTCTCTCTCTCTCTCTCTCTCTCTCTCTCTCTCTCTCTCTCTCTCTCTCTCTCTCTCTCTCTCTCTCTCTCTCTCTCTCTCTCTCTCAGGCCAAATGACCTCTTCAATATTCCCTTACTCCTTTTTGTGTTTATTTTATTGGTATGAGAGCTTTATACTTGTCTACATAATAAAAATCTAATTGAGAGTTTTGTAATAAAGTGTGAAGTAGTCTATCTATTTAGGATCATCTTGAAACTAGTATTAGGAACATAATTCGCAACGAGTTAGGTTCGGGACAAAAATTGATTTATTTATTTTCAATCCAAACCATCTATATATTTTACATATGAATTATGTACCAAATTTTATTAAATTTTAGAAACTCTACCATAAACTCATTTAATTTATATTTTAAAACTTCCTCTCTCTGCTTATTTTATCATGAATTAGGTTCAATGTGTGACATTTGGAAATGGTAGTATACTAGTATAGAAGTTACAAGATTGAATAGAATTTTAGGTAAAAGATGCCCTTTGTAACTTAGCATTAATTTTCCATAGCAGAAACATTTTTTTTTACTTCTAAGTTAAAACTCACCTAAAAGAAAGTAACAAAATTTGAAAAGACAAAAAAATGAAAAATATTTTTTGCGTTTCATAATTTATCCAAAGACAATCTGGGGAGGCCAGGTAGGGGACAAATTAATTTTTTGGATCTTTTGGTCCCTAATGTTTACAATATGTGTCAATTTGGTTCATAGTATTCCAATCGTGTCAATTTAATTTCTAACTTTCAGTATTGTATCAGAATAGTCCATATTGTTAAATGATGGATACTAATGTGGCTTATAACCAATATAAAAAATTATTTTTATGCCAATCAATGTTTTTATCTTCTTCTTGATAAAAGTTAGGAATTTCTTATAAATAAATAAAAAAAGAGAGAAGAACTAGTTTAGTGATTTTGAGTTCTCAATTTTGACTCACCCACTTGCACATGAGATTAACATAAACGGTTTGTTTGTTTGTTTGTTTTGTTTTGTTTTGTTTTTTTGTTTTTTTTTTAAGTTTAACCCACCTGAAAATAGCATCTTAAATGGCCTAAAAATAATTTTTTATTTTAATCATTAGTTATGTTAGCATTTTCTTTTCATCATTAGTATTGGTGGTGCTAAAAAGCTATATTGCTATTTTTAGCACCACCAAATATAAATTTATGGCTACATTGCTAGACCAACTACTTTTGGTAAAAAAAATAAATGTTAAATTGTTGTATTTACACTGATGGTTAATAAAAAAAATTTAAAAAAATCTATTTTTCTCCTTATTTTTTTCATTCTTTTCCCATTTCCTCTTTTTTTTTTTTTTTTTTTTTCCCGAAATTCCTCTATGCTTCATTGCCTTTGCCGAGTTCATCCTTTGCGTCCCTGTCTTTGTCAAGCTCACTGTCGCTCAATCTACCCTGCCACTCGCCAACCCATCTCCTCTGCTTCCCTGCCTTCCTCCACTCTTGTCGACCCATTTTCCCTGCCACTCGTCGTCGACCCATTAGATGCAATGCAAACCCATAAAATTTGCCCAACCACTGACCCATTGAAGCTCTATGCTCAATCAAGGCGGACAACAAAATGGTTTCGTGATTGGCAACGACGGAAATTTTTCTGGGTTCATGGGTTTTGGATTGTTGGGTTTGTGGTTTCCGAGATGTTGTTAAAAATGTCGTTTTTTTTTTTTTTTTTTTTTTAATTTTTTGATGTTGTCGTGAGTTTTATTTTTGTGGTTGTGGGTTAATTTTCTTGGGTAGTTGTGGGCTAATTTTGGTCATTATAGTGGCAGTATGAGTAGACTGTGGGTGGTGGTGGTGGCCTGTGTGAAGTGGTGGTTGACTGGGGTGGTGGTAGCTGTATTTTTTGTATTTTTTTTAATATTGTTGTAGTTTTTTATATTATTTTAATGTGTTGTATATGTTATTTTTTTGTGTTGTTTATCTCTATATATTAAGAGGATTTAGAAAGTTATTTATGGATTCATAAAATGTCAAGAATACCCTTAAGTTAATTAGATAATTTTTATTCTTGAAAAATAAAAATTAGGGTTAAAATTGTAATTAAAAAATTTTAAAAATAAAAGATTACCTGAAAATTTTTTTTCCTAAAAATTAGCACATTCTTTATCTAAACATATCTCACGTACTTTGATACATTTTTCTCCTTAAAAATGAGCACATACTAAATTCAGCAGTTTACTCCATTTCAAATAATAAATTTTAGTTTTATAAGAGCATTCTCATCAAAGATGGAATAAATGCTAAAAGCTATTTTTAGTAACAAAACCACTAAAAAAGCCCCTACATCAATGGTGATAAATTTAAAATTTTTTAGCACCTTGGTATAGTAAACCAATACCTTACTGTAGCAAGTTGCTACTCATTTTTTTATTATTTGTTATTCCCCTTCTCTCTCTCCCCTCAAATCTCACTCTACTCTCTCTAAAAAAGAATAAAAAATGATAAATAAATAATATTTTACTGAAATGGTAAAAAAATAGAAGTTTTGATGTTAGGTGTATTGTAAAATGATATGTGAAATGCTATAAATTTGACTTTTTAGTTGCTAAATGCTAAAATTTTTAAAACTCTTAATGAGAATGCTCTAAAAATCTCTTTTTGTATAACCTCAAGTTCAACAAATAAATTCAAATTGAAAAATTATATAATTTCAGTAAGAAAGTTAGTATTATATTATTGTGTTGAAAATTAAAATATAACCGTTTATATTGGGTGTTTTGTAAAATAAAAATATAAAATATATAAAATAATTTTTTGTAGATTCATATTGCTAGATTTATGGACTCCACCTACTTAGATGTGCAATGATTGCTTTAACACAACTCCAAAAGTTAAAAGAAATAAATTGAAAGAGCTAAAGTGTTATAAATCAAATTAACACATATCATTAATGTTTGGACCAAAATAATAATTTACCAAAAAATTGACAGCAACCGAGGCAAAATCGTCGCACACTTTCCACACCTTATTTCTATTTCTGCACAAAAAAGTATAAAAAGTTTCTCTTTCCAACTCTCCAGGCCAACACGTGACCAAACTTATTTTAACTTTAACTAACTTCCACGTGCAAACCCATTTTGACAAATCTACCCTCACTCACAAAATCAAAAACGGAAAATCCCCTCACCACAACACCATTCTCGTAATTCACACACTCTCAACAAACTCTACCCGCTGTCTCAAAAAGAATACAAACTCTGCCTACCCTACGCATAAAAAAAAGAACCCTCTCGAATCTCACAATAGAATATGCCTCAATTTCCACCAATCACATTATTTAAAAAAAGAAAAAGAAAAAACACAAAACAAAACAAAAAATCTTCAATTTGTCAAAGGGCCCCACACACACACTCATGACTCAACCCTTTCATCTCTGCTGTGGCCGTCTCAGAACCTCAGCTACCAAAACTAGAAAAATGCCTTCCATATTTCCACAGCTTAATATTCATCGCTACTACGTGAAAACTAAACTGTAAACGAAAGTTTCAAAATGGGTGCGTAGGTTAAGCAGGGATACACACACCCTGGTAGCGCAGGTTAGCATCAACTCCAATAAGTTTTAATCACTTTTTTTTTTTTTCTCTCTGTGATGCTCGGTGTACTGTGTGCTCGTCCCAAGCCTTGGATCCTTACCTCGCTTTCTTACCATTCGTTTTTTCACGGCTCGGCGGCGCATCACCATCAGAATCCGAGGCGCTTCGATAACGGCGGCGCGTCGTTCAATCGGCGCCGCCACCAATCGACGGCTTGTCGTCTAGAAGGCCCGTTCGTCGGAGGCGGCGCGGCGTCGATATGGCACGCGATCACGCCGTCGTCGACTCGTGCGAGTCGGCGGAGCGGCGGCGGCGGAGGAGGAGACAGCGGCCCCCTCAGGCTGAGGAGGAAGTCGATGCTCCGGTGTGAGAGGAGAGGGGAGGGGTCGTGGAACGTCGCGTGGGACGCACGCCCCGCGAGGTGGCTTCACAGGCCTGACTCCGCCTGGCTCCTCTTCGGCGTCTGCGCTTGCCTCAACGCGCCGCCGCTCCTCGATTTGGTGCCGGCGGCTGAGGAGAACGCCGAGGCGGAAGAGAGAATCGACGGCTGCGATAATAACGAGAAGGAAATGAGCGACGGTTCCGCTTTGGCTGAATCGAACACGATCACGAACACGAACACGAGCACGAACACTGTCAACAGTGATTACAGAGTCACAGGTGACTTCTTAAACTCTGATTTCAATCTATTTAATATGATCTAATCATTTTCTGTTTGTAAATAATGAATTATAAGTAGTTTCAAATTGTTATTTTGTAATTCATACACAATATATAATTTGTGTGTTTTGTTGTGAAAGTTATAGTAATTTTTAACAAGAGATTGAATCTAATTTTTCTTAATTCATAAATGAAAAACATTAATTACAAACTATAATTTAGTTGTAACAAATTTTACGTGTAGTGTGTTTATAATATATGATAAAAAAAAAAGGTTAATTAGATAGCTGGTGAACAAGCTCGGGCTTGTTTGAAAACAAAATTAACTAAGCTCGGCTTGTGTTTAGAATAAAATTAAATAAACAATCTTGAACTTTTAATAGTCGGATTTGTTTGGCTCGATTATAGCCCTAGTTGTAAGTTGTAACTAACTTGATGCTATTTTGCTTAAAAGAATTTTTTTTTTTTTTTTTTTTTTTTAAATTTATAAAAATGTTGAGGAGAGGATTGGTGTTGCAGGGGTTTTGGCGGATGGTCGTTGCCTATTTAGAGCAATAGCACATGGGGCTTGCTTGAGAAGTGGGGTAGAAGCTCCGGACGATAATCGTCAGAGAGAACTCGCTGATGAATTAAGAGCTCAAGTATTACAACTACTCATAATAAAAGCTTTGAGTTTTCTATGGAACTTGAAAGTTGTAAAGTTCACGACATTTATGGTTTATAACCTGTTAAATGGTTTTTTGTAGGTGGTAGATGAGCTTTCAAGGAGGCGAAAGGAAACTGAATGGTAAGGCTTTGTGATGATTGGTTGGGAGTGTGACTTTAATGGGTCAGTGTACAAAATTTTGATTTGTTTTTTTGGTAACATGTGTAGGTTCATCGAAGGAGATTTTGATGCTTATGTGACGAGAATTCAGCAACCATATGTTTGGGGTGGAGAGCCTGAGTTGCTGATGGCTTCTCATGTTTTGAAGTGAGTTTTAGAGTCTTTCATGAATTGTGACCATTTTACTTGGTATTTTAAAGCAATCTTCCTGTAAGTATCGAACATCCAAGCCAATGAACTGTAGCTTAATATTGTCTCCTCTCCTTGTTAGAATAATGTGGAGCTACTGAGCGTGTGTATTGACCTATAAAATGAAAAAAAAAATATCCAACATCCAATTGCAAATATATAAATAAAAAGTTGTTACAAACCAATTTAGCAGCTTGACTTCTGATTTTGATTGCTGTGGATATGAATTTTCAGTTTGTTTTAAACACTTGATGTTCATCATGTTGCCAATTTTCCCACTGAAAAGCACAGTCACATAACACTTGAATTTCTATCATTTGCATTTTTATGAAGTTATTCAATATTTCTTAAGACCATATGTTATATTTATGGTATGGGATTAAGGGTTAAATAAAATAGAAGGATGTGCTACTTTTTTTTTTTCTTTGGTTATTGTAGGTTTCCAGAGCTCTTTGAGAGCCCGATTATTCTTTCAAATATGTGTAGTCCTCATATCCCTCACATACCAAGTAATTATAAGTCCTCCACATGGCAAGTAATTATAGGAAGGAATCCCTTGGGTTGCTAGCTAAGAGTTTGACCCAGGACCTCATGGATCTCATGAGGCATTGGGAAAGACTAGACCAATCCCTTCGGGTTGAGGGATGTGCTACTTGATCATCTGTGACCATGATGGAGTCTCAATGTCTCAGTATGGTATCCAAATGCACCCAACATTAAAACAAAACTTTTAACTTCACATTCCAAGTTCAAGTACTCTTTATCTATTAACTTATATCAAGCTCTGCATCTAATGTATTGTATTTACACTACAGGACACCAATATCAGTCTTCATGATAAATAGAACATCGGGTGCTTTGGTAAACATAGCGAAATATGGTGAAGAGTATCGAAAGGATGAAGAGAGTCCCATAAATGTGCTGTTTCATGGGTATGGTCACTATGACCTGTTGGAGTATATCTCAGAAGAAAGTTGCCAGAAATAAACATGTAGAAGTTGGCTATAAATTCTCCACGCCTGAATCAAATAAGTCTAAACAACGATAGAAAGAGTGTACTTTTTCCACAGAGCAAGTGCTTCGGCTGATCAAGATACTGCCTCAAGTTCAATGGTTTGCTGCAATTATCTCAATTTAAGCAATAGGGTTGTTCAAATTTTGTAGGTTCTCCAGCTACTTTTTTTTTTTTTTTTTTCTTGTTATTTCAAATTTCAATATACACATCAAGATTGACGAAATAAAATTGGGGCATGCAGGTGGATTTCTGGTTTTTTTATAGGTGGTATTGATTTATCTTTTCTCTCACAATATTCTGGGAAATTGGATTTCTGTTATTTTGTGTATGTATGTTATAATTTGTAATTCAGTTTGCGGCACTAACTGGACATTCCCGATCCCTGCCTCGCAAAGTTGAGGTGTTATATGTCCAAAGATTTGAGCGGGCAAGGGTATTGTCGAGGATGGAGCTGCTTGCCCCAGGCTGATTGAGAACAATATTGATACATTCTCTTAAAGCACATCATGTATCCTTCATTCAACAACTTGCACTTTTATTCAAAGTCTATTAGTAGGTGTAAAATATTTAGTTTGGTCTGGTGTCATACAGAACTGATCCCTATAACAGGACTAAAAGAATCAGTCAAGGTTTGCATAAATTCTTCTGGTTGCCAAGAAGATGGCTGGACAAGTCTAGATTTGATCTTTCTCTACTATCCATTAATGTTGAGCTTTGAAATTTGAAATTTGAAATCGTAGTGTTGATAATCAATGCCTTTCTTCAAAAGCCGCATTATGTTCTTTTGGACTTCTGGCCACTTTATTACTAAAATTATTTTCCCGGAAAATTTCTTATGTTTGGTCCAAATTTGAATTAGACCTTTTCTTTGCTGTCAGTCTTTATTTGTTAACTCCTTAAAAAAAAAAGTCTTAATTTGTTAACTCAAATAGGTCATATCCTCCAAAAAAAAAAAAAAAAAAAAAGTTATGTATAGTATATCTTTTTCTTAAGAGAAGAATATAAATAGATGAAACTTTTGATATACTAATTTTGGTTTCAGGTTGAAGTTTCTGAGTCAATTTTATATTTTACGGCGCTGTGTTTAGTTAATAAAAGATGACTTCCTAAATTAAAGTGAGAAAAGAAAAAGTTAAAGGGTGGAGATTTTTTTGTGTGAGCATCTTTCGGCATATTCTTTCTATTGATATTATTTATTTATTATTTTTTAAATTTCTAAATAAACTATTTAACTATTGGCTGGGTTCATTCTCGTTTGCGAGGTATCTATCCAGATAAAGACAAGGTTTTAAAAATTAGAATTCTTTGCAGTGTATGGGTAAAGCTAGGATTTAAATTTCCAATTTTTTTTTTTTTTTTTTTTTTTTGTCAGATAAAATTCGTTATTTGGGTGTATCATAGGAAGGCATTCAAAATTACATCAGAAAATTTTAGCTTGAAGTGAGAAGTAAAATTTATTGGTACAAATTCGGCTTTTACTCGTGTAAGTGTTTTTTTCAAACTAGAGAAAAGTTTATTTATAAATCCATTAGGAGGAAAATTCCTCCAATTCAATGTAGAGCATTGATAAAATTATCTAAGTGTACTTTTAGTCACATGATCTATTTAATGAGTCATGTGATTTGTTTAAAAAATACATGTTAATATTTTTATGAGTCATCATGTTAGTTCTTCCAAACTGGTTTAGATTTTAGACGACAACTATCTTCTATTTGTATCATATAAAATTTTATACAAAGCTCGTGATCTATTAAACTGGTTATGTAACTAAAAATATATATGAATAGTCTTATTAATCAGCACACTGTCCTCTATAGTCCATATGTATTATATAAAATTTTATACAAATCACGTGTTCCGTTAGATTGATCATGGAACGAAAAATACACTTGAATGGTCTTCTTAACGCAGGGTGTAGTTTGGAAGGATTTTCTTCTAAATGATTTGGAGGTAAGATTTTTTGTTTGTACATTAAAGGGGGTCACGCAAATTGGCTATCACGCCACGCCAGAACGACCTGTGACTGTGAGACACGTTGGAGACGTGAACTTGCTCAGTCGTCCATGCCTAGCTAATGCCTAAAGACTTTAGAATTCAAAGTTAAGGTTTACGGCCGTACAATGTATGTGTTGTGACGTGAATTCCATTCAATTTCTTTGAAGGGCCATTCAATTCAAGGACTATTAAGATGCCGACGCAATCATAGCACAGGAACGATAGCGTGCTAGGTGAACCAAGATATGACATAGACATGAGAGCATTCTCATTAAAGAATGGTGAAAAATTTAGCACTTTAAAAAGTTAGTCTATTCATTTTAAAATACTACTTTACAATACACATAACATCAAAATTTTTATTATTTTACTACTTTATTTAAATATATTTTTTTATTTTTTTGTTTTCTATATTCTTTTTTTATATTTTCAAATAACTACCATCTATACCATGTTTTTTCTGCCTAGAAATTACCATTAAACAAATTATTATTATTCTTTTTTACAATTCTTGATGGAGCATGCTTTTTGCTTCTTGATGGAGTATGCTTTTTGTTAAAATTTAGCAATTACAATTCTTAATGAGAATGCTCTTGGTCAAGAATTATCCTATTGTTTGACAGAAAATAAATAAAAGAGCAATATTAGGGACAAACAAAAGTATACAATTTTGTGCCACAATTCGCCATATGGATAGTTGTTGCATTACTTGAAAAAGGAAAAAAAAGTTGGTGGGGAAAAAAAAAAAACTTAAATGCCAAAAAGAAAAAAAAAACCATTAGGTTTGTGTCAATTTCAATAACATTCCATAAAGTTTCAATTATTCCTTATAACTTCATGAAGTTTTCATATTTGTCAAATTGACCATTGTGAATAACTTCAATTAGTTGTTTTGGAAAAAAAAATCACATGACCATCGCATGACTAGTGACTTGAATCAATTAGTGAGTCTTCGTAACATGGTTATGTGAGTTTTTTGTTCATAAGAGCTAATTTAGTCTCAGGGTTCAAATTAGCAGATCTAGGAACCTTAGGGAGTTATAAGGTAGAAATGAAATCTTAGGAGATGGTTTTGCAATTGACCTAAACCTTGAGGGGTGTTTTTGCATTTTCACCATATACTCCATCCCAATTTTGTTAGGTTTGTTGAGAAAATTCAAATTTTTAAGGGAACATCACTACTATATAAAAATATACAACTTTCCAAAACTAACATTCTTAATTTAAACTTTAAAGAAAGAGGGGTATTCAATTTTTAAATCAAGTGATGGGTAATGGAAGAAATTTATTTTTCATTTTTCAAGAAGAACTTCATTTTGAAATACGGGCCTAACAATATGGAGGGATTAGTTGAATATAATAATTTTACAAGGCTCTTGGTTAGGCATAATAAAAATATAATTAGCTTTATCTTTTATCAAACAATTTGTACCAATTTATTTACAAAAAAATTCAATAATTTGTATAATTTTCCATAAATTTCTAATAGTACCTATATCTATGCACAAACAATGTTCTATAAATTACAAAATTCAAGAAATTGAACATATTGCACAAACTCATTCCAATGACAGTATCCTATTCTATTGGATATGTCAATTGTCAAACCTAGCCCGACCTGACCTAATTGTCCCTCTCAATGTGTGAGAATTTATCACTTACGCTACTTGTACTCATGGTGTTAAGATGGTGTGCAGTAGCTACATAGAGTGTATGGAATTGTCCCAAGATTTCTTAAGGTATAATTGGTCATTTAGAGCATTCACAACAAGGTTGTTAAAATGACTTATTAACTTAGTAGTCAACACCCTAAAAACACCCACTACATCAAAGAAGGCATAGCATTTTGAGTTTTAGTTAGAGTGAAATTCCATCTCTAGCAGCTCACTGTAGCTGAAACTCAAAATAAAAAATCAATTTTTTATACAAGCCATATGCGTGCCATGCCTTCTCTTTCTTCCCTAATTTTCTCTCACGCCTTCTATAACAATGCTAAAGCTCTTCTCTTAGGCCTATCCTCTCTCCCCTTCGCCTAGCCATCCTAGTTGTCCCTCTCTCCCTTTCACCTAGCCCAGCTCTCCTCTTTCTCTCTCTTCTCTCACTCTCAAATTTTCAAATTTTCTCTCTTCTCACTTTCATATTTTCTCTATACTCTCACTCTTAGATTTTTCTCTCTCAAATTTTCTCTCGTCTCTCACTCTCTCAATTGTGCTATGGGTTATGGTGGTTCTAGTTATGGGTCTCGGTGGTTCAACCATGGTTGTGGGGGATGGTGGGTTCATGGCTTGTGTTTTGGTTAATTTTGGAATAGGTCACAATGGCTGAAGTTTTTTGGGTATTTTCCCTATGGTGGTGGTGGTGGTTGGTAGTGGCTTGTTATAGGCAAGGGAGTTAACCTCGTACTGGAGGTTGTACTAGTTTAACCAGTGGATCAATATATTTCAGTACCGGTCAATATCGGTGTACCGTTTCGTATTTACCATAATTTTTTATATTTATAAATATGTGTGTGTGTGTGTGTGTGTGTATTATAATAAATATAAAAGTTTATCATAAAACATTACCTCTATTCAGAGCAAATTATTTATGATTTTAGACTTTAACATCAATTAAAAGAAGAAAAAAAAAACACAATATAAAAAATAAAAAGCTTAATTGTTCATTACATACTAAGAAAACAAATAATACTAATAAGTTAATGTAAATAAGTTATCATCCTACCTTTACAAAAATTCAAAAATTAAAAACAAAAAAAAAGGTTTTTTTTGATACCGGCCGGTATTTAAATCGGTATGAAACGTTGGTATTTTGATACCGGTATACGTACCAGTACAGTACATACTAGTCGGTACGGTATTGACTACACTGGTTATAAGTTGCTGGGGTTTGGTGGCAATGGGTGTGGGTTGTGGTCGGATTTATAGTGTGGGTTTGTTGGGTTGTTTTTGTTTATGATTGTTTTTGTTGGGTTCTGGTTGGATTTATGGTGTGGGTTTTCTGATCGAATTTATGGCAGTTGTTGTGGCTGTGGTGGTGGTTGAGTGGCTAGCAATTGAGTAGGGTTTGTAGTTAGTGGGTTGTGGTGGGTTATGGGTGGTGATTTTTTTTTTCAATGTTGGCTAGTAGTTAAGTGGGTTTTGTGGTGGCTGGTTTTTTTGTTTTGTTTGTTTTAGGTGGTGGTGGCTTGTGGCGACTAGCTGTGGGTGTGGGTGTGGGTTTGCTCGGATGAGGGTTGAGAAGAAAAAGGTGAGTTTGGATTGCTTCAGGGAAGAGGGAGATATAGATAGGAAGGGAGAGAAAAAAAAACATAGAGGATAAAAAAAAAATAATATTTAAATGAAGTGGTAAAAAAAATAGAACCTTTTATGTTGGATGAATTGTAAAGTGAATGTTAAAATAAATAAAGTAGTGTTTTGAGTTGCCAAAAGCTAAAAAATTTTAATATCTTTGATGTGAATGCTTTTACTAATGAGATATAGCTCAATTGACACTTCCTCCACTTACAAGTTTTAGTTGGAGGGTAAAATCATGCGTTCAATGCTATTAAATATGTGTATAACTTACCAATAAAAAGAAAAAGTATGATTAATTAGTCACTAGAATTTGAAGTTAGCTTTTCCAATGTCTAGTTCCTCTAATCTACAGTATTAGGTCAAGTAATGTCTCAAACCAAAAGCATAGATTTGATTGTTCGTTACACGTGAAAAAAGTATTAGGCACCCCCCACATTATTTGTACGTATACCTAATTTTGGTTATCCCTAGTAATGTGCAATGCAGTTTAAACAAAACACATGCTATAGGGGCATATGTCTGTCACACATGAATTAAGATTGGTAAATGGCATAAGATATCAATATAATTCAACCGTTGAATAAGGGAACAAAAAAAACTGTTGTTGCAATAAGAAATGGGTCTTGCCACAAGATACCATGCAGGTCCTAGTGCTTATATATGTTCATTGATCTTGTAATAATCCAAGTTTAAGCACCAATTAACAAAACTTTCTGCAATACCAACTATAGTAGTAGTACTATATAATCTATATATATATATATATATATATATATATATAATAGGTGAAGTAGAGAGAAACTCCAATTGTAATTCTAAATTAGAATCCTAATTTTGTGCCATGTGTCAAGATTCATGTGGTTCCATTTGTCTAAATTTAAGTGGATCAGTTGTAATTCCAGTATGTTTTTTTTTTTTTCACACTTGCGTATTTCAAGGTTCATCACACCTGCGTGTTTCAAGATTTATCTCTCCACATCTGCATATTTCAAGGTTCATCTCTCCTTCTCCAATACAACTCTCCTATTGTTCAATGAATTTTATGAAATTTGATAAGGAATTTGAAAAGAATTTCTCTGTATCAATTATGCATGTATTTAGGTAATTCTGTATCTTATATATGAAAATGTTTTTCATAGATTCCCATTGTAATTTTTTGATTTCATGTATTTTTTCTCAAAAAAAAAAAAAAGAAGAAGAAACACACCTCCACTACTCATATTCATCCGAACCTCCTCTCTTTCTCTCTCTCTCTCTCTGCAAAATTCAATTTCTACTTCTCTACTAAATCTGTTTTATTAAGATTTTTTTTTTTTGGTTTTGTTCCATCTCTGCAAAATTCAGTCTAATCTCTCTTTCTCTCGCTCTGTTTTACATATCAATTATAAATTTCATATTAATTAGATATGATTTTTTTTATTATTATTATTTTTTGTTTGCAAGTTTTATGGGGTTTATAATCTAGCTCGCACTCTCTATTTTTGTTAGATCTATTTATTTTCGTCCTATGTTCTCAATCTTTTTCTCTCAAGAATTTTTGGTTTAAAGGATTGATGATGAGCTCTTTTTTTTTTTCTTTGGAGTGTTGAAAAAATATATAGTGTTTACTGCAAAGGTAGACTTTGGATGTATTTTTTTTTTAAATTATTAAATATGAGAATCTTCTCAAGATTGAACCACAGTCTTCTTAGATCTTTATTCATAGATCTTGAATCTCAAAACTCAGGCTTATATACAATTGGTGAAGACATGAACTCAAGCTGTTTTGCAGATCATATATACAACTAGAACTTATCCTATTTGTTTGTCTTTATGTTTTATGCTCATAATTTTAGTGATTTTTAATTGATTAATTTTTTTTAATAAGATTCACGTTATTCTATTGTTATATATTGTTATGAGATGCATGTTATGAGATTCACATTTAATTGATTAAAATATTTTACTAAAAATAGTTTGTGATAAAGCAACTTAATCATAGCTATATGTACCGTGTATGAATCAACCTTGAATATATATGTCTATGTAGCATTCTTTCTTTAGAATTTTGTATGGTAAAAATATTTGTTAAAAAATTACATAATGCTAAGATTTATTAGACATGAATAAACTTAGTCTTTTAAACATGACTAAACTCATGATTAATAAAAATAAAAAAACAAAACCAATAGTATCACTTAAATAATAAAATGCAATATATTTATTTCCATTGTTTTATTAAATTATATCCATTCCCGTATGGTAACATGGGTTACATACTAATAATAGTTGGCTCATACTTCATAGCTTCTTAATATGGAGATTGACACCATCTTCAGGCTCTATAGTCAACTTCAATGTCGGGGAGTGCTTGTATTTGGCTGATCATAACCTAAATTACTATAATTTCCTCTCACGTCAAAATGAATTGGTGATGAGGGTGACACATTTAAATCTTTTTGACATTTAACATCATGCCACGCAGACTTATTTTTAGAGTAGTCATAGAAAGTCAAATTGTGGTCTCCCTAGCAATCTTTCCCTCACAATGACACTCTCGTGACTTGTGATTCGAATCTATGACCTTAATTTTGATACCATTTGTTGGACCGTGAGCTATGTCACTTCACCTCAAAACCAATTGGTGATGAGGAAGACATATTCAAATCTTTTATGACATTTGATATCATGCCACGCGGGCTTTTTTTAGAGTGGTTCTAGGGAGTGAAATTGTGGTCTCCCAATTTAACAAAATTAAAAAATTCAGTGACCACCTTTATTCTTCAATGTGTATTAAAAAGTTGATGCCTTTAATAAATTACCCCATAATTTTCATTAGTTTCACCTAAATTTTATGAACGGGGGAAAATTTTATAATGACATGGGTACCAACGGAAGTTTGCATGGGTGCCTAGTTAGGTTTTGGAGTATTTTTTTAATCTAACCGGACCTTAATAAGTTAGAGAAATCTCCAACTCAACCTAACCTTGGTAACTTTAAAAATTCCCCAAGATAACCTCATTTCTTAGATTGGGTTGTGTTGGGCGGTGTTAGGTTTGGGTTATTTTGTCAAGCCCAAAAAAAAATAGATTTGTTTTAGAAGGGGGAAAAAAAGATTCATTCAACTATTTAAGTTCATTATTTAATAAGTAATTATAATTTACAAAATTAAGTCTAATTAATATTCCATTTTCATCAAATTTAAGTCTAAGAAAACCTAAACTAACAAATTTAAACTAAATCCCAAACTATAAAATAAACCAAACTAAACCTTTAAAATACACATTTTTTTTAAGCGATTAATAGCTTGGGTTGGATTGGGTTACTTATTAGGGTTGAAAATTTTGTCAACCCAAATCCTACCCAAACCAAGTTTCAAAATTAATTTAGAACCCTATATAATCCACATTGATCCACGAAAAACCAATCTGAGACACATTGGATTGGATTGTGTGGGTTTGATAGTTTGAGTGCACAAGTCACAAGTGCTGGATAGAATTTAGAATTCTCCATCTTAGGTATGTATCAAATGATTATAATAATGAACATGGCAATCTAGGCAATAAATCTTATTGGCATCCTATGTCACCAATTGCACTTATATGCTAGATACCATTTTAACACACAAGTTTAAGTTGTTAGCTTTGATAATATCTTTTGCTCTCAAAGATATTATGACTTTTGACAATCTCATTCAAATCCCCCGCACAAAGCCAAAGGGTAGAATTTCTAGCTTTCAAATTTCTCAAGCATGACTAGGATATATGATGATTATTTGTATTTGATTCACCATAAAATCTTGCGAAGCGCCACCATTTTCCTTTCCCTTATTAATAAACCCATTGATATGATTAGGAGAAAAAGTATCCAATGAATAATCAAAATCCTTCTTCCAAAATATTGCAATTCCACCACCCCGCCCTTCTCTAGATACTTCGATCAGACCACCAAATTTAAAACATATCCGAATATCCTCTAGCTTAGCTTTTTCTAACCATGTTTAGGCTAAGAACACAATCGAGGGATCTTGTGCTCGGATCATATCTCCAAACTCTTGTTTTGTCTGGGGGTTCCCAAGCCCCCGACAGTTTCAACATAGGAGATTCATTGCTCTTGGCGGCGCTAGGATGCAGCTGTCGCCAATATATCATTATTAACCCTAGAAGAAGATACCGCCCTTTTTTTTGTGAGTGGTAAGTCACCCAGGTCCAATTCAGTTGAGGAACGTTTTTGGGAAGAAAAGACTCTAATTGGTGAACTCCCTTCAGCATCTGGCTTGATAATTCTCTTCCAAGAAGCAAGTTTTTGCACTGGCTTTGATGCTACCTGTGTTCTACTAGGTATGATATCGGGTGCCCTTGAAGAAATTTTGCGATAAGTCATGGCATACCCCCCATCAGGTGCCTCAATCACAAACTCCTTTAGTTAAGTCAACCACGTTTTCCTCAATTAAAGGAAGGTTAATATCTCCTCCCTTATTTAGAATATTATCCTCCTCGTAAATTCCGTTTCCCAAATTGCCACCCCTCTATAACTCCCTATCAATTTAAAAAAAAACTAATTATTAAGTGCCTCACCTTGAACACACGACCCTCTTCTCTAACGGACACTTGTTTCAAAGAAATAGATTTCGTGGGAATTAAATTTTTCATAATATCTGCCCCAGACTCCGCACTGTCCATATTAACTGATTGCCCTCCCTCGGATTCAACCTTCATGTTGGCCGTGTACGGTGGACTTGGCTTCTTCCCCCCTCCCCCTTGTCTAGAAAGACTACTCTTTTTCTTTGCCGCATAGTATCCTGGAACTACCACCACTGGGCTCTTAGTTAACACAGTAGATGAAGCTCGAATACAAGGCCCATACTCCTGCTCCTCGACCTTCAGAGTGCCTTCACTTTCGATCTAGAGTTCACAGTCTCTGTCTACGTGATTAAGACACCCGCACCAATAACAAATGTTAGGAAGGCATTCATATTTGAAAGAAACCCAACCTTCTTTACTACCTTCGTTAGAGAATACACACCCTCGAAAAAGAGGCAAATCCACATTGACCCTCACTCGAACACGTATAAAATTACCACCCTCAAATTCCGAGGTCTTTGGGGATCGATCTACCTCAACTACCAGATCACATAATTTCTCTGCAACTTTCTGATTCAAGAATCGTGCTGGGATACCATGAACTTGTACTCAAATAGATACGTAATCAAACGAAAATTCAGTCATAGGCATATCCATATCATATTGTTGAAGGATGACAAAGTGTTTGTCAAAACTCCATGGCTCACCACGCAGGATTTTTTCCACCTCTTCCTCATTATCAAACACAAACAATAGTATATGATCCCCTATACTCCTCACTTTGAATCCATTACAACACCGCCAAAGAGGACTAAGTATTCGGACTATCGCGTCTATATTCACGGCCCTTTTTGTTTGAAATTTTGCTGCAATGATAAACTCTTTTAAGCCCAATTCTTTTGACAAACAAGCTCTCCCCCCTTCTCTGTCGTTCAAGGACATCTTGCCCCACCACTTTGTCAATCCTTCCATGGAAAAAACCCGATCAAAATAACTTCTCAGTGTTTCCCACAAGAACCCAACAAGGAACAAAAACTCAAGTATTTTCAAAATCCCCTAAAAACAAACAAAACTCACCAACCTACGAGTAACAATGATTACCCTAGGGACCACACTCCTTACTAAAAGGGACAACCAATTCTCCCGCCTAAGAGAAGAGGAGTTACCCACTTTCTTAGCGACAAAGAAACCGCAAATTCGACATGATTGTGTCTTATTGGTTTGCATGTGCAAATTCAAGAAAATAGTATGTTCATTTCTTGATATTTAATAGAGTATTAAACAAGGACAAAACTATGTTTAGATCAGTAGGAACATGGAGAAATTCTTATGGTAATGATCCAAGGAAAAATGTTAGTCTCATTTTTGCTATACTAGTAAATGCTCGATTCACACAACGTACACAATCATTTAAATTGGGGAATCACAATCTTCTCCACTTAAATCCTTAGTGTCCTTGTTAGGGTCCATTCATTTGTACTATACCTCATAAAGATTAGTTACAATTGAGGTTCATTATAGTTGTTAATAAAACTCAGATTTACCTAGTAAATGCCTGATGTGAGACTTATCACACACCCATACAATACACACTATCAATCAAAATATGGCATCACACACACACACGTGTGTGTGCGTGTATATATATATATATATATATATATATATATATTTATCCTCTCATATGAGAGTGGGTCCCACACTACCTTTCACATAGGATTGGGTCTCACAAGCAATGTGGGATCTACTTCTATATGAGAGGGTAGATGCCTGTAATACCATCTCTAAACTTGACCCCCTTACAAATTTTAAAATTTTAAAATTAAAACAATTGTGTTTGGCTTTCTTCTTCTTATTCTTAATTTTTTTTTATAAATAAAATAAAATTCAAATGACTATTTGTTTGACATTTTGGTTGTTTGCTTTTCAAAAATTAAAAGTTGGAACTTTTTAGAGGTGGGTTTTTGCTACTATCTAGCTCTACCTAAACTTTGTGGGCATGATTTGTTTTATTTATTTTTGTTAACTTTGCGGCACGTAAGAAGAATATTGTAAATTTTTATAGAACATAATGTTGATCAACTTAAGCCTAGTAATTTCAAACTTTTGTTTTTGTGTGGAGAGAGAGAGAGAGAGAGAGAGAGAGATTTTAGTTAGCAAAATAGTGGACAAATAATAGAGATAATTTATACATTTTTTTTTTTTTGGATTGATAGATAATGAGGGAGTCGAAGTATAAAATTTGACATTTTTGCTTATAAATCTTGTCAAAGTTAGGGTTCACAACTAAATGAAAAATGATTATTTAACAAATTCTTAAATTATGTACGCTGGAAGGGCAATTAAAACAAAATTTAATGTAGAATCAGTCATATGATTTTCAGGTGTTTTTTAATTTTATTTTTAAACACAGATTCTTCTTTGGCATATGATTGAATAAAGATGTATAAAGAAAAACAATTATTTTTTAGATTTTATTTTATTTACATTTTTTTAATATTAAATGTAAGCTCATTTGGATTTTTATATATTAACATAATTTTGAATTATTGGTATTTTTTTTATTATGAAATATTGAAATTTTTTGTTCATATTAAATCTTAGTTCTTTTAATAAAGAACAGAAAACTATTCCAATTTTAATAAAATATTTACAAAAAAAAAATTAAATGAATTAAAAAAAAAAAAAACTGGCGCTTTCCTAGAGGTAGACGGAAGTAGAAACACATTAGATTGATGTTAAAAGTATAAAATGTACAAGTAGAATACAGTGAAGCTGGTTTGCCCGAGAGGTTAAGGGGGAAGACTTAAGATCTTCTGCACATAAGTGCGCATGGGTTCGAACCCCATAGCCAGCATTGTTTTTCTTTTTCTTTTTTCATTACATTTTTTTGGGACATCAATGGATAATTATTAATTAATATATTTCTATCAGCTTACATATTTTACCTCAACAAAATGATGCCACATGATTCAGTATAATGTTATTGGATGTTTTTGGATGAGCTTATGATACCGATTGATCAATTAGTATATTTACCGCTAGGCACATTTTTTTTTTTAGACAAGCTTATTTTTTTTTAACTTAGCCCAAGAGTAGATCAATGAGCTTAAGAAACCCAAGCATAAGCCATTCTAAAAGAACCCATAATAGAAGCCACCTTCATCTAATTACAAGATAGTTGGGCCAGCGTTGTAACAACTACTAACCCAATTTTAAACCATATATAGCAAGCTGAATTATTCAAGATACTCATCAAAAATGGTGCTTGGAACTCATAGTGGAAAAACTTTTAATCTTTTGTTTCAGAATATTATTCTTAAAATTTTTTATTCCAACTTCAGCATCCTCTTATCCTTTATTCCCAAACAGAATCTCAAAGTCACTATTACAATTTACAAAATGTAACCCTATCTAAACAATGCTTGCATGTTGCAACATTTTGCGCTTTTGATTTAATCTCTGTATTTTCCTTGCCTATAATATATCCACAAGAAAATAATTTATATTGAATCATTTCACACAAGAAAAGAATGACCAGTGTTTGTTTTGACAAATCTAAAGAACAGAAAAGAGAACTATCTGGATGAATGAATCTTCAAAAAGAACCATATTTTCATTTTCTGTTGGTGACAATAAAAGAGATGTTGAATGCTATTCTTGAGATCGTTTTTCACCAATCACGTTCCACTAAGAGTTGGGGACAAAGGTACCAACATAACCAACCCCTGCAATGAAGAAGGCAAAGGACTGGAGAAAGAGGTATATGAAATAACGGTTCTTTCCAAAGTTGAGATCATAGCACCCGCAGAAGAAGAGATAGGCCCCAACACCGAGCTCTAGCAGATGTAGCCTGTTTAAGAAGCAAAAGATGTAAACTTCAGATTCTTAATTTTCATACTAGATACAGTTCATTAAATTCTTTTATAACATTGTCTAGGTAAACATTAAAATTGAAGGTGACACATTTCTCTGGAACATCAATTCAATGATTGAAAGTTTGAAACTTAACGCTCTACTTGTTGCAGGGCATATTGAAAAATTGGGGAAGGTATTGGAGCTTTAGAACAACTGTTCCAGTTCCAAGTATAAGAAACATATCAACTACATTTTGCTTTCCACTGTCTTCTGCATGAACAAGACACGGTTTGACCATTATAGTATACGAGCACTCTAGTTTCACCTGCACATATTTATTTTCCTTTAAATAGATTTTCTTCTGAACAGTGAACACCCCACATAGGGCTCAGCTTATTGTTTGGATACATAACTTTAACTTTTACCTGTGGAAAGGATTATGTATAATCAACTAGGATCCAAAAAGCTGACCCCAATTTAAATGTGATCAAAAGGCTTAGTTAAACATTTACTTTTACCCTTTATTTATTTATTTTTTCATATATTTGAAAAGCAATATGCCATTTCACAGTATTAAGATTACTTCTATTTTTATTAAGTGTTGCAATGCCATTGTTACGTTGAAGACTCCTTTTGACACAGATCAAATGCTATGACAATTGTAACTGCATAATGTACACATTGTAACAATGATTCCAAATACAAGTAATAATACCTTTCTCCAACCCTGAATCTAGGTTTCCTGGGAGCTTTTGCACCTGATTTCATCTTGAGGGCATCTCCCAATTTCTCAGTGACAACCCATTCATTTACCCTCCCTGCCTCGAGCAGACCTATAAATGTTGCCTTAGTTCGATGCAAAGACATGACATTCTCAAACAGTATCCAGAACATCAATAGGTGGAATGATCTGTGAGGTAACATATAGTCGAAGGTATTAGAAATGAGTATAACAAGTCAAACTAAGATGAAAGCATTATTGCATTATCCTATAAAGCTAGTAGTATCTCCAGGATTGCTAGAAAATTAATATTTCAATCAGGTTTGGACATAGCACAGTCCTGCAAAGTAATGACAACCAATCCATACCCCAAAAGAACCACACTATTGGAGAATTTGGACAGGTCAGAAGGTCTGGCCAGTACTAATGCAATCTATAACAGGACATCATGAAAACTTGCTTGCCAAAAGAGAGAATGTTGAAGGGGAGAGAAAGACCTTGGAGTTCCAACTGCATTGAGGAGAGTAATTATAGATGGGATGTACACAGAACCCCACTTGGGAACTTCCACTTCAGGAACCAAGACTGTTGCCGGCAAAACAACACAGTAAAAGAAAAATGTGACAGTATGAGCTATGACCTTACGAACAAAGAAAAAGCTGTAGATCACGTATAACTTCTTCCAAAGTGAGACTCTCTGCAATGCATTATAAAATAAATAGTGAGTAGAGACATAGAAGAAAAAAAAATTGGAGTAAGAGGGGGAAAAAGTACAAATTGGCTTTATGTTTCTACATTCTTGATTATCACTCTAGACAGAGCAGAAAACATCTAAGAGAAGCTAAGAAGAAGCATACCTTGTTTCTCACAATCTCCATGGCCATTTTTCGGAAGAGATTAGCAGGGCCACAAGACCATCGGTGCTGCTGATAACGGAAGGCTTTGAAAGTACTAGGTAATTCATTTTTCACCTGAAATATATATATATATATATATATATAAATTAGAATTATATCAACTTTGAAAAGGGAATATGGTAAAAACTTAGTACAGGACAATTCCAGAATCATACCACTTTTACGGAAATGGTGCTTGCTTCTTAAATTATATAGACTTTCTAATTTAAGGAAGGCTTACATGGACCAATGGGTTTGCTTAGTAGAATGTGTTCAAATGATTAGAATCAAATATGCATATTAAAATTTTTTGAGACAATTTTATTTGCATGGACATCTAAGAGAAGCTAAGAAGAAGCATACCTTTCAATATATGGGAAGTTATATGTATTCTAAGCAATTACACAAATGGATACTGATCCTTTTATTAAATAATAACACATATAGCCAAAACAGGCTGCATACAATTAGCAGAAGTAGAAACTAAGCGCAAAGGCTTCAATTACAAAATTTATGACATTGTGAGACAACTGTGATATTAAGCTTGATGCTTTTGTCTATCTAGCTCAAGTATTTTTTCCACTTTTCTTTTTCAACCATAAGCTGTAGACACTAGACAGTGTGCTAGTAGGTGGGAGCAAGAAATGGTCTAAGAGAAGGGCAATAAGCTCTAAGCTAAAAATGGTACCTCCACCCCTTGTAGAAGCAAGGGGAGGTGAAGTCATGGGTTCAAGCCTACTAGGTGTGTGTGCGTGTGTGTGTGTGTGTAAGATCAATAAAAAGGGGGAAAAAAGGTCTAAGGTAGGCCAATTGTAAGAGGATAGACAGCCAACAAGGGTAGTAGTATAATAATCCATTTAAATAAAGATCTCCCTGAAATGTTTAATGAAAATCCCACTGGAGAATAATGAATACTTCACTAGTCAACAATTTACTTTATCAAATTATACCTAGCTCTACTAGTTTTGTTGTTAATACCTTGATGTCACCAATATATACAAACTTCCAGCCTTTGAGACTTGCTCTGACTGCCAAATCCATATCCTCCACTGTGGTGCGGTCCTTCCATCCTCCAGCCTCATTGATTGCTGAAATTCTCCATACACCGGCTGTCCCTGCATTAAATTCTCTACTGTCATATGATTGGATTTTGTACTAAAACTATCGGAAATTTTGAGAAGATGGCTTACCATTGAAACCAAAGAAGTTGTAAGTTGCAGACCCCACTTCTTGCTCCACTGTGAAATGGTAATCCAGTGACATCTCTTGCATCCTTGTCATTAAGCATTCGTCAGCATTAACTGCAATAACATCCGTTAAAGTACCATCACTCCTCCTCATCTTCTTTGGTAAGTACTTTTCCAGTCATTCTATGGTGTATAACAATAACTCTATACTTTTCAGACTTTTTGCTACATAGTGCTTTTCTCTTGTATTTTAATTATAGAAATTGTTCTGCACAAAGTATAAAGTTAAAATGGAAGCCCTGCCAATTAACTTGAGTTTGACTTAATGTGCTTGCCTAATACCTTCTAATGACAATCAATATACAAAGGTCATATTCGGGCTTGCATCAAATTGATATATGCAGATTTCATGACAAGATCTTGACTAAGTATTGTCCAAGCTAATATGCTCAAGATTCATTCCTTTTTTTTGGAAAAGTAAGAGTCATCTTTTCTGTCGATGCTAGGTTGCTTGCTTAGAGAGCAAAACTACCATCGATGAAAACCAAATGAAAAGAACTCTTTTCTAGTCAAATTTGTATTAATCAAGAAGCACGAGATTGCTTTTATTTGACAAAAGAGATGCATGTAGGAACTTATCCTATGCACTCTGTGAAATGTGCCCTGGAGGGACTTTTAATAGAAGACTAGGAAGAGGAGCATTTTCCATTCAATGACTAATAAAATCCATTAACACTACTTTTACAGATCAAGACAAAACTTGCAAACTTCACAGAAGTCAGAATTTCTGTAAATGACAGACCTGCTATCAAATCTAGCACCTTTACACATACATATACATGATAAACATGTGTATGCATATATGTGAGTATATTTTTTTTTTCGTTCTGTTTTTAATTTTTTAATGATAATTTGATAGACAACAACTGGGGGGGGGGGGGGTGTGGAAGGGGGTGATTCGAATCCTGGTTTTCCTTATATAGGAGTAGGAGAACAAGCAATGCTAATAAGCAGCAAGACTCCTAGCAAAAAATGTAGCTCTTTTATGTCCACTATTCGTGACAATTCTTCAGAACTAGAACAAGACATGTTCTTTTACATGATTTAATATAGATTGATGCTAAGGATGTTATAAAATTTCATACAATCTTTAAAACCAATGTGTTACCAATCACAAAAATTCATTTAAACACCTACGTATTATATTTTGAAGTGATACTAATCAAATCATGACATGTCAGTTTAAGTTTTTTTTTTTAAATTTTTTTATTTATAGTAAGATTTAACATGTCATGAAAACCAAGTTTTTATTTTTTTATTTTTATGTCATTTTCTATCTTGGTTGGCCCTTTATTCTAGATTATAAACTCAGTCATTAAATAAAGGAGCTTGATCCAAGTTTAGTAGCAAAGGTTTTACATTTGGTAAAGACTGCCACATACCAAATTTCCAGCGAGCTTGAACAAGAGCAATTTCAGGGTTGTGAACAAGAAAAGGTATGGTGCGCCATAGAAAATCAGGCTCAGGTTGGAAATCAGCATCAAAGATTGCCACATAGTCACACAGTTTGACGTAGCTGTGTTTCATGCCTTCTTTGAGAGCACCTGCTTTGTACCCATTCCTGTTGTCTCTGATCTCGTACTTTATGTTTATGCCTTTGCTTGCCCATCTTTGGCATTCGAGTTCCACCAGTTCCTGTTGTAATTTTGTTTATTAGACCATGAATCACACAGACTCACATAAAAAAATGTAGATTTTGTCTATGAAATTATGAACTGAACTATTTCATGTTGGTGAATGGTAATGGCGCTCATGGTCATACAGGATAATATCTCTATTTGACTGTAACAAATAAGGAAACTATCCAAAAATAAACTTTTGGAACTCTATCATCCAACAATCAATTCAAAGTTGGTAGGGTGTTATATTCTTACAAAGTTTTTTTTTTTTTTTTGGGTGTGACTTGTTGGTTGGATTAATTTTAATATTTTTTACAAAAAAGACTTGGTCATAGTTGGTAAATCCTAGGAAACCTGCTTCGAAACCCAAATTATATATGGGACAAAAAGAATCACTGCTTTAAAATAGTTTATTATTTGCTTATAAAAAAAATAGTATATTATTTTAAGTAAATGAAAGCTCAAATAAATACATGTATACATAATGCAATGGACCGGACATGATGTCGGTACATAACCAATTTCAAACATGTATCTAAATCGTGTTTGAAATGAGATAGGATTGAAACAAGAACCTTGATAGCTGGGTCAGTTGAATCATCAAGAACTTGAATTATTATCCGATCAGACGGCCATGAAAGCCCACATGCAGCTCCAATGGATAGCTGATACACCTGCGTAGCATAGAACGGTCACATGAAAGATTAAGTGTCCATGTTATATTTGCAGCAGAAAACAAAGCTTGTAACCATAGAGTTTGGTGATATTGAATTATAAGTGGAAAACTATTTAATATTTTGAATATTTTGGTAAATTACAATGAATAATGCTTTAAAGTTTTAAATTTATAGAGTATGAATAATAATTGAACTTTTTTTTAAAAGGTTCAACTTTTGACAATTTTAAGGATCCTTTAAAATAACTTTTCCCCATTTTTTCAAAAAGAGTTTTTGAAGCTCTTAATTTCTTTTATGATTGATAACGCATAACTAGACGTGCTCTAAGCAAATTTCATTGTACTATAAAGTAGAGAGTTCAAATTTAGTAAGAATGAAATGTAAAACTCAATTTTTATACTATCTAATAAAAAATTGTCACATCAATTTTTAACTTAGAACTTAATACATCTTACTACATCTATTAAGATCACAATAAACTTTCAATTTGGTTGGATTTTCAGATATATGTTAGAATTGATTGAGTATGATTGTGCTTATTTTTTAATGTGTGATAAGATGAAGTGTGCATTTGGATGTGGATTAAAATTATAAATTATTTCATTATTTAGCTTGTTTTTACTACTATTCATGGGCTCATTGTATTTTTTAGCACTATTCATAAGCCCCACTGTATTACTTTAACTAACTTTTACTTTTATCTACGATACTTTTAGCAATAAGTTTTCAGTTTCAATAATATAAGCGGTATTCAAACAGACTTGAAATAACATGCTAGGATTAGAGGATGTAAAACTTATATTTTATATCATATCCTTAAAGAATTTAATTTAAGATACAAAGAGAAAAACTTATAAATTAATAAATCAATCATGAGAGCTAATGATTAAAAGCTGTGTTTGTATATTATATTTGTGAGTGGTTTAAACATCGTCACATGATCAATATAATAACCCTATCACAGAGTCATGTTAATAAAATTTGTTTAAATGTCGGTGATATGACTGAAATCTAAATTTTCTTACCTCTTTCTCATTGTACATGGGGATTTGCACTAGAACCATGGGGTAAGCTGAATGACCAAGCTCCAAATCGTCCCTCATGGAGTCGCATTTGTAACTCTTCTCTGGCTTTCGCCCAAACAACTTGATAAAAACTATGACAATGCCCATGTACACTCGCTCCATGAAAAGCATTAATGACATGACCAAGCACACAACCAGCAGCAATTTCAACAGTGGCACAATCAATGGTGCTTTGGTTTGTTGCCAAATCAATCCAATTTGTCCTGCAATGTCATCACGAGTACCTTGGAATGTGTCGGGGAGCATGGTCGTGGTTGAGAGCCTCTCCATATTAGCCTACTTCTTTGTGAGTGATGAGGTTATGGGCAATGAAAGCTTGCAATATATGTGAATATATATGCGTGTATCAGTGTATGCTTGGGTTATAAAGGGCTGTGTGTGTGTGTGCCAGTGTGTGTGTAGCTTTGCGAAAAGAACACGAATGTTTTACTATTTTATATGAGCTAGCAAGCTTTTACTTTATTTTGGGTGAACTGCTGTGATTTTTGCTTCTGAGTTACGCCAAGGCAATGTGGGAAAGAGATGGATTCTGAGTGGACTCGATCATATCATTTCTACTCAAGAAGCAGACCCACTGGCTCTATAATCACAAAAGAGCAGAGAGAGAAGCTAGCTATATCCAATTTAAAAATACACTCAAAGCAAGGTATTACGTACCACAAAGAAAAAGAAGGTGACACCAAAGAAGACTCTCTTCTCTTCTGTCTTCTTTCTGTTTCTGCAGAGAGAAGAGAGAAAGGCAGGCTTTGGTTAAACTTGTAGCTAGCTTCTGGTATCAGGGCGCCTCTCTTTTACGCCTGCAATTCAATTTCTAGAGAGAGATAGAGAGTCAGTGGTGAAGCTCAAAGTTTGTGTCTGTAAAATATATATAGAAGAAACTACAAAGCAAAGTGCTTGGTCAAAAAAGATAGAGACTTTGGATCCGAAACCAAGCAATGACTGTCAATTTCACGCAGAGTTTTTTAAACTTCGATGTTTATAATTGAATAGTTGGGAGGTTTACACAATTATACAACTATGCACAAACTAGTTTAGCTATCATTTTCAGTCTTGCAGAGGTGCAAAGCTGGCATTAGCTTAATTTAAGCCTCTTAGGTTGTTGAAGTTTTGTGCACCTCCAAAACAAACTAACCTTTCAGGTTGGTGTTTAGCCGAAATTTTGATATACGAAAAAAAAAAATTGACGTAATAGATTTCTACAAATAATTTTCTATTGTTCCATCTACATTATGACTAGTTTTAGATAATTAATAATTTCATAATTAAGATTGATAAAAGAGAGGAAGGTTATGGGTCATTGTAGGGAAATATTTTTATTCTTTTATATTTTGGAAAATAGTCTTCTTGGAAGAGAAATGATTACTGGTTAAACCATTGTTTTATGACTAATCTTCTTAAGTTACAATGGTCTTTAACTGCCTTGAGGGTGGGTTTTGAAAAAATCGGCGTTCTTACATCAATTGATCGTATAGGCTTTCTCTTCCTAAAAAAGAAATCTTTAGTCTTTCTCATTTGTTGGTATTAGTAATTACGAAAAAAATTGAGAGTGAGGCTAGTAGGTATACTTCAAAAAAAAGAAAAAGGTGATATTTAATCTTCCACCATTAACTTTTTTTTTTTTTTTTCCTTCTAAGTTCAAAAATTTTATAGCTTAATTGATATATTTTTTTGTATTTCTAATGGAGAGTATAATGTTTAAAGAACAATGGTTGACTTTGTACATTGTATGTCTCCATCTTTTAAATCATTTCCAATGGAGACATAAAATGGCGTGTGTCATGGAAAAAATGGTGTAGTGTGTACAATGTAGCCGAAGTCGTGTGTACCTTTAAAACTTCTAAAAAGAAAAAAGTTAATAAAATGTAGTGTGTCATGGATTTTAATGTAGATTCATAATTATGGATGAAGGTGAAATGGTTGAATTTATGTAATTACTTCCTAATCAATTAATCAATCAATATATATATATAAACAAAGACCTAATGTGAGAGAGTATGAAGTTTGCCATGTGACACTTTATTAGAGAAGTTTTACATTTAGCCTTTTATATTAAGGGCATATTTAGGACACTAAATGAGGATTACGATAAGAATTGTAATATTTACTATTAGGAATAAAATGTGTTGTAATAGAATAATTAAATATATTCATATGTTTGGTTATGAGTTGTAACATTAAAATATAATTTAAAATTTATTTTAGGAAATATCTTATTCATACAATTATATTTCCTTAAAAAATAATGAACTCAAAAAAATATATATTTCCTTAAAAATAATGTTTTCTTTTTTTAAAATTTGAGAGAGAGATGAGTTGATTTTAATGATTTTTTTTATTTTTATTTTTTATTTTTTTTTTATACTTGTTATGTGTTTATCGAAAGTTTATTATTTAGAAGTATATTAATTTTAGAAATTATTTCACCTATTAAGAAATAACTATAACATCTATTTTAAAGAGGAATAATTATTCTTCATTTTGAAGAATAGATATTCATAAGAAATTACTATTTCTTGTAATAAAAATATAACCAAACTAAGGGTATATTTGGGATGCTGTAATAGCGATTTAGCTAATATCCTGTGTCTAAAGGTCCGTTTGGATACAATTAAAAATTGAAAAGTGAAAACAATGTAGCAAAATAATTTTTAAATGTGTGAATAATGCCGTAGGACCCATTTTTAATGAAAAAATTACTGAAAAATGAAATTTGTGGGTCCTGTGAACAGTGACGAGTGCACTGTTCACGGGAGAAAAGTCAACAACTGCGGCTTAAAAAAAAAAAGAAAAAACATCCAAGAAGAAAACACAGCTGTGAATAAGTTGGATTCAAACACTCACTAAACCTTTAAAACTTTTAAAAAGAAAAAAAGTTAATAAAATGTGTCATGAATTTTAATGTAGATTCATAATTATAAATAAAGGCAAAATGGTTGACTTTTTGTAATCACTTCCTAATCAATCTCTCTCTCTCTCTCTCTCTCTCTCTCTCTCTCTCTCTCTCTCTCTCTTATATATATATATATATATATATATAAAGCAAAGATTTTATGTGAGAGAGTATGAGGTTTACCATGTAACACTTTATTAGAGTAGTTTTACATTTGGCCTTTTACATTAAGGGCATGTGTGTTATACTGGATGAGGATTACGACAAGAATTATAATATTTATTATTGAAAATAAAATGTGTTGTAATGGAATAACTAAATGTATTCATAAGTTTAGTTGTGAGTTTTTTTTTTTTTTTTTTTTTGGAGAATTGAAGGTTGGTTGTGAGTTGTAACATTAAAATATAACTTAAAATTTATTTTAGGAAATATCTTATTCATACAAATAATATTTCCTTAAAAATAATGAACTAAAAAAAATATTTCCTTTAAAATAATGTTTTTTTTTTTTTTTAAATTTGAGAGAGAGATGAGTTGATTTTAATGGTTTTTTTTTTTTTTTTAATTTTTATACTTGTTACGTATTTATGGAAAGTTTGTTTATTTGGAATTATATTAATTTTATAAATTATTGCATCTACTGAGGAATAACTATTACATCAATTTTAAAGAGATATTCCTCATTTTGAAGAATAGATATTCATAAGAAATGACTATTCTCTGTAATGAAAACATAATCAAACTAAAGGTATATTTGGGATGTTGTAATAACTTCTGTAATAGAATGGTTATTCATGTGCAATAGCATATTTATTACATGGATTAGTCATTACATATGAATAACTGTTTAAAATGGAGATGTTATAACTATTCCTTATTAAACATATAATAGATTTTCAATTAATATATTTTCAAAAATATAAATTTTCCTTATACATCATCTTCTACAAGCTTTTCTCGGGGACATTTTTGCGACAAAGGCCCAAATCTCTCCTTGGGTTCTTTGGAAGTGTTTATTGCAAAGAATTAAGCCCAAAATTTCAAATTTAAAATGAATAAAAGGCTAATGGTGCTTTGACAAGAGAGAATAAAAATGCTAATAACAAAAGTGCAGAAAAAGAATAAAAACATAACAAGTTCGAAACTTCAGTCCACAGTCAGCGAGAAGAGGAAATTGAGAGAGGTTGTGTGGAAGAGAGGGAAGGTTCCCTAGTATCCATATTTTTACTCCTAAGCTTTGAAATTGTGAGAATGTTAGCTGGCAGAATGAACTTTTGCTCTAAAGTTTCAGCTTTGAGGGTAGAATGTAGTTGGTTATTTTTTAGCTGAAAAAAGAGTTTTATATAGAGTTTAAAGTGTTATTAATGACTGGTTTTTGAGTAGTGGAACTAATTTGGTGTTTTGGCTTGGGTTGCTTTTGTTTAGGGAAGAGTTTAACATGCTTTTAGCATGATTTTAGAAATAAAGTGGTTAACTCCATTAGCTATTGTTTCCTTGTCATTGTAGGCATTTGACAACTTGGTTAAAATAGGCTAGCTAATTAATTTAGGGTCAATTGTGTTTTTTTGGGTGAAAAAGAAAATATGGTAGCAAAATTAGGCTAGGGAAGAAACTTCGGGCCACAGTCAGTTAGAGCATAAAAGCTCTTTTGGGGTGAAAATTTCAGGTACAAGACCTTCTTCATGAGCCTAAGGTGTTACTAGTGTCCCTTCCCCATTTGGTAGCATGCATAGACTGGGCTCATGCAAATGGTTTGAAGAAACAAACTTATACCTTCCAAACCACACTTCCTCAATTTCTCCCATAAATCGCATGGGCTTGGGCCATGCTTAAATAAATAAAATATAATACATGAATTGAGCTCACAAGGAAGTTGAGCTTGATTGAATCGGGCTTGTACAAAATGTGCCGCAAAAATGGGTATCAACAACTTTCTGTGTGTAATAACCAAACTTATGGATAATAATAGTTATTTCATTACAATGTCTTCTATTCCCAATAATAGAGATTACTATTTCTAATGTAATCTACATTTAGTATACCCTAAAAAATAACTACAACATATGAATAACTATTACATTACAGTGCCTACTACAATTTACCAAACATGCCTCAACTTCTTCCCATTGTATTCCAAACAATGAGCTGATGTTTTAAGTTAGCCAAACAACTATAATGCCTTTATTACTTTAAATGCTTTAGACAAATTTAATGAACGACTTTTCAATTTTCTCTACATTGCATAAGGGCTAAGTTCAATGTAGAATTGCAAGAATCAGATGTAATGGATTGAGTAATATGATTATTTGTCTTTACTCATTTGTTCAACCAAGCATAAATAGCAACCTCATTAATAGTTATGTTTGAAGAACTACATTCAATGTAAAATTGTAAGAGTCAGATTCAATGGATTAAATAATATGACTATTTGTTTATACATTATACACTTTTGTCCAATCAAGCATAAATAGCAACCTCTTTAAGAGTTGTCCTTCAAGAGAAACTTTGATAGAGCGATTTTTAAAGAACAAAGCAAGAGTAGGAGTTATATTTTGAGATGATAATGGGTCCCTCATTACAGTATTCAGCTGCAAAGTAGAGCAATTTGGATTCAGATGAGGCAAAACGAGCAGCGGCCGTCTAGGCTATTAGTTTTGCGCACAATTAATATAGGTGTAAGAGATATTATCATAGAGGGAAACTTAGCATATGTTATAGACAGGCTTAGATCCAAGGAGGAAGATAATTCATGGTTGGGAGCTATGGTAGAGGCAACAATATTAAGAATAAGAATTAGCCATGGAATAAAGATAATTGGGAAAAATATAGTTTTTTATAAAACATTTTAAAATAAATTTATATTGTACCCGTGCATCGCATGGGACATCAGGTAGTAGCTTATTAATTAGATGGCTACTTGAGTAAATTAGTGGCAATGTGGCTAGGGAACAATTAATATTGGTTGTGATATCTATAAATATATCATTTAAGAATTAAACTAGAAACACTAGAAGTTTATGTATTAAATTGTCGATAAAATTGTATAAAGGACTGCCTTTATATAGCCTAACATATATGTGAATGATGTAGAAGTAAATAGGAGTATAGTACAAGAAAATTACAATGGGCTTGCATTTCAAGAGCCCTCTCTAACTTATGTAGTGTGGTGAGAGAACAACTTGAGTTTGGAGACGATGTCATAGAAGTGGCCTTGTGGAGAAGGTTTGGTGAAGATGTTGGCTAACTAAGGGCCTGTTTGTTAGTTTTATTTAAACAATAGTTTTCGTTGTTTAAATAACACAACACATATTTCCACAATACTTTTTCGCACACACGTATTTTCATAATACTTAAACAATGTTACTAGAAAAATGTTACCAAACGAGCCCTAATTCTATGAGGAGACAAAACATAGCTGTAATGTACCCTAAAATAGATGATGATGAAAAAAATGACAATTAATCCCAATATCCTTAGTATACTCATAGAACAGATTACTGTCGGCAATTTGCATGGCACTTCGATTATCATAATATACCCGTACTAAAGTTGAGTAATCAACCTCTATATCTTGTAGGAGCCAACGTAGCCAAAGAAATTTAGATGTGGTGTTTGTAAGTGAATGATATTTTTCTTTTGTACTAAAATGAGCAACTACAATCTGCTTTTAACTGAGCTAAGAAATGAGGGAGTCACTAAAATGACTGGTGTTTCCATGAAATGACTGACAATGTGGGCTGCTTGAGAGACGTATGGTTGAGTAAGTGTGAGGTAGACTAGACTTTCAACTAGCTATCTATAGATTGTAGGATCATGATAATGCCTTAAAATGTATATTTATTTGGGCCTTATCCCCTTATTATTATACTTAATTTGTATAACTAATCTATGATTTGCATTAGTCCCCATTATTTATCTTTACATAATTTTTTAAATAAGATGTTATTTTTTGTGTGTAATATTCTACTTTCAAGAAATCATGTGAAAAAAATGATATTACAAGATTTTGTGGGAGAAGTAAGGGAGAATGGAGATCAAACTAGATTTAAAGAGGAGTGAAAGGACCATGGTTAAATGTCTAAGGAGGTGAAGCTGGAATGCTTGGGTTGTTTACCATGTTTGGAAGCTTCACATTAAGGGAAGAAATCAAAGAAGCATAAATCTGGATGAAAATTAAATAGTCAAAAGTTTTATTTACTTTATACACTTTGACACTAGGGTTTTGAATGGGGGATGGAGAAAACAAATTTAGAGAGACAAAAACTTGTATTTTCTTTTACCTAATGGTAGCCTAAACTCTTAGCTAGGGCTAGGCCTTATGTTTCTTTTATACGATATGAATATTCATTGTGATTCTTCCTAAATTGTGAGTTGACAAAATATTTGATTGTTCAATTAGATTTCTTTTGATGTATTTGTTCTTCCATTCTTTCAATATATTCAATCATGTTTTTCTTTTTGTTTAGATGAATTTCTAATAGTTTCAAATAGAAATCATGTTTTAAATTGAATAGATTCTTTTGAAAACTATTCTAACCACATGATTAATTTAGGTATTCATGCGTTTTTGAATTGTCTCGGTTCAACTAAATCATAAGTATTTCATTGTCTAAGAACAACAAATTATGAAATATATACTTTCTTAGATCACAAAGAATTTCACATCGATATAGAAAAAAACCCCAATGCCTTGGTATTTAAAATATAGATTTAAACCAATCATTATTTAATTGTTAACAATCACCAAGCAAAAATTATTTCTAATCTTCACCATAAGTGTCATTTAATTACATTGTCCACTTCTTATGGTCCGATCTCGGTACTCTGAAAATTATATTGCTACAATCTTTGGTACTTAGGAGTGAGCAAGCAAATCATAAAAATGTTCTCCATCATGCATGTAGGTGAGTGTAATATTCGATGAGTGCGTGAACTGTTTTGCAATTCGTGATACATTGGAAACTCTAGTGCGCAAATTTCCATGCCAACAAGTCATTATGGGCTAAAAAAGGTAAACAGAATCAGCAGGCCCGAAGCTCGATCGATTGTGAGGAGTCAAGCCTTAATGAAACTTGATCAATCACATGGTATCAAGGCTGGTGTCAAGGCATCAGTTCTTCTATGCTCTTGAGTAGTTTCTTAAGTTGTTTTCTTGTGTCTTCAAAGTAATCTTTCAACACTACTCGAGATATAGGAACTAGGAACTCAATTACATTAAAAATGCATTTTAACTCGGATTTGCCAACACATACGAAGTTTGATCCTAACAAAGAGTCAAGAGAGAAAGAACTCACGAGTCTTAGCTATGAGTGAGGGTGGAGGTGAAAGAGAGCTTGAGGGGAGGGTAGTATGTTTTCTTTTCTTTTCTTTTTTATGCCACGTGATCTCTATTAGCAATTGGAGGATACACTAATAGAATGGTCTATTTAGTGCATCATCAAAGTTCAAATACCAAATTGGGGTCTTAGAAAAATTTATTTTAAGTTTAATTGCTAATTATAATTCTTAAATCAACTTCTTCTTCTTCTTTTTTTTTTTTTTGGGTGTGTGTTGTTGTTGCTACACCCTCCGTTTCAAGAAGAAATTCATACAAGGATGTGAGAGGGTGCAATTCTCATTTTGTTTGTGTGATAGCTTTGGTTTCGTTAATGCTGTTAATTTAGTTGATTATTTTGTAACTTCAACTGCTCAACATGTTATCTTCACATGATAGACCAATCCCAAAAATGACAACCCAAATGCAGCTATTAAAAGGATTAGCAGGACAGGACAAGTATTCGCTGTTCCTGCAAAATTAGGAACCCTTCCCATGACAAAATGATTCACATTCAGTACTCTCATTGGAAGCGTACAGAATCAGAATGGCATACAATCATAGCCCATATGATTCACATGTTCTTCCACCATTAATTATAGGAGCAAGAGAACTCACACATTGGTGACATAAATTAATCAAGTTTCAGATTATATTCTTCGATTTGTGACAAGAATAGACAAAACGAACCATGAGAACTTGGGGTCCAAAGGTTGGTAGGACATCTATTAACCAAATGATTGATACGAGAGCAAAAAAAAGGGTTAATAATTGTTTATGATGAACATTGAAGTGGGAGATTGCCGAATGCCTACTTTCGTTGTACCAATACCAATTTATTTTTTTATAACATTTTAAAAGTTAATCATATAAGAATAAAACTTCAAAGCCATGATTGGCTTTAGCTAACACATACATGCACACAGAAAATATTAGGCAAGACTATGTGAACATCAATGTAGACATTTGAAAAGCTAGCGAAGCCTATTGGCAAGGCTATGAAGTTTGAGGCGTTAGGCAAATTTAAACGAGGTATATCAATTGAATAAAGTTATTAAATAAATAAGTTATTTGATATTAGTCAAATTAAAGTTTTTTTTTGAGGGGGTAGTCAAATTAAAGTTAATTTGATAAATTACACACATTATTTAATGACTTAATACTAACCAAACTAAGGGTATGTTTGGTTGGGATGAAAACAGGGAAGATGGAAAATAGAGAGAGAAAAATATGGTGAAAAATGATATTTTTCATTGTTTGGTTGAGAGAGAGAAGGGGAGAGAAAAGTGGTGGGACCCACCAGTTTTCTCTCCTCTCTCTTCAAAATATAATCTCTCCAAATTGGAGGGAAAATAGGAGTGAAAAGTGAAAGAAATATTTGGACAAAACTGCCCTCATCTCTAATTCACGTTACTGAAATTTTTTTTTTTTTTTTTTTTTTTTTCAGTTTCCTAACGTTGGCTTGTTTTTTTTTTTTTTTTACACTTTTTCAGTTTTCTTTGTAGTTTGATACTCTTTTTTTGACTTTTTTTTTTTTTTTTTTTTTCAGTTTCCTTCGTAAGCCAAGTAACGTTGGCTTTGCAATTTGATATTCTTTTTTTTTTTTTTTTTTTTCATGTAACGTTGGCTCTTTTTTTTTTTTTTGGGTTTTGTCAGGTGTGGGTTCTTCTTCTTTTCCTTTTTTTTTTTTTTTTTTAAGAAAACATTTTTGGATGTTTTTTTATATTATTTTTGAAAATGTCCATTTTTATCTATACACAATTTTTTAAAAAAATTATAATGTATTACTTTTTTGTTTTATTTAGGAGGGACATGATGGTAAATTTATACAAACCTTAATTTCAACTAAACCAAAAAGTTTTCCATCCTTCCACTTTTCCACTCTCTCAACTAAACACAAATGAGGAAAACTAAAAATTTTTCTATCCTCCCACTTTTCCATCTTCCCTCTATTTTCTATCTTTTCACTTTTTCATCTTTCCAACTAAACGGACCCTAAGGTTAATTTTATGTAAAGAATCAAATAGAGTCTGGATTTGGTAAGGATGAACCAAGTATATCACTGCCAAAGTTATGCTAATAATTGTTACTCACAGTTTATAAACTGGAGGAACCAAGTATATCTGGCACTAATGGCATTGTCAAAACTGGTTAACCTAAATTTTAGATCATATTGACTGTTTAGGATGGTGTAATTAATTAATTATCCTTATTTTGAGAGAGAGAGAGAGAGATTTATGGCATTATGATTGTGGGGTCTATGGAAACGCTTATATGATGATAAGGGAATTCCTCTTTGGTCAAAACGTGGGAGTAAAGATAAGAAAGGGTGTTAGATGGGGAAAGAAGTGGGTTGTAATGTCTAGCTCAAACCCAGGAAGGGAAGTAACAGAATGTTGGAAAGAGAAGAAACAGAGGCATCAACAAAGTGACAAATAGAAGCCTCACAAGCTTCACATTCAACTCATCTTCCTTTTTTTCAATATTTTAGTTTAAGACTAGTCATGGCTGATGGCGCATCATTTTAATTAATAGCGTCATTAGGATCCTAGACACCACCATTGCTCACCAACCATGTCCCCGGAAAATAACAAAAAATTTGATGAGAACAATTACTTGTAATTTATAAGTCACTTGCACCATTATAATTTTTTTTTTTTCTTTTGGGTTTCTTAATTTTTTTTCTAATTCATAAGAGGTTATTTCATTTGGTTGAAAGATAAAGAAAAATGATAATTCTTTTTATTTTTATCATCAAAATTCGAGCAACATCATATTGCAGGATGTTGAGGGCTTAATGGGTGATCTCAGAATTAGATTATGAAATTCTGTTGCTCTTCAAAATAAATTGGTTAGGTTAGGAGGTATTTGAAACCATAGATTAACTCCTTCTCTTTTTCTTTTCTTTAAATCTTATTTTTGGGCATAATTGAGGTTCTAGATGTCAGAATGAATTTGAAGTGCATTAAATATTCACTTCTGAAATTGAAGGCAACTTGTTTTTGAATGATGATGATGATGATGATGATGTTAACCTCAGGTTTGTTTGCCTTTTAGGTATGAATCAATAGCATCACACTCTCAATTGATAAAATATGTTTTCTAAAGTCAGTAAGACAAAAATAAGAACCCCTTCAAATAATCCTTTTATTCAATTATTTATTTATTATAAATATCTATACTATTATTTAAGGGGCTTGTTTTGTTTGGGATCTTCAATTTTAATACCTAAAATACTCTCAAATTTACCGGTTCATAAAACTTAAATAACAGGGTTATATATATAATTGCTAATTTAAAAACTTCAAAATTTTAACTCCCACCTAAAACATAGACTATAAAATAGGACAATTCCCCGTTGGTTTTCAAATTTAATATTCAAAAATGCTCCAACTCCTATATTCCTTCAATCACTCATGTTTTCATTTTTTTTTGGCGCTTTATCAAGACTTACCTTTTTCTTTTTAATTTTTGGTTTTCCTTGCTCCCTATTCTCACTATGTTTAATTTGGTTTTTATTTATTTTTTCACCTAATCAAATGCATAATATAATTAAACATATACTTAAATTTCAAATAGTGATGAATAGAAATTAAAAGACTACATCCAAAAAAAGAGTCTTACACACGCACGGAGGGCATGCAGTAAGGCTAGTGTGTGTCTATATATATATATATATTTACAACTTGTCTACTTTCAATCATATCGTTTTTATAACATTTTTCAATTGGTTTTTATTTCGTGAAAGAAAAAGAGCTAAGCATATGAGTGGGTGCCTTCTAAAATATTACTTAATGCATGCAAGGTTCATTTTTCATTATTATTTTAATCACCCGAGATTTCTAAGGGTCATAATCACGTTGTGAATGTGGGACTTTTAAATTTTAATAAATCTCCCTCCCAGTACCCTCCGTGGGCCCGTAAATCTTTATAATTCAGCGTAGGAAGAAAATATACTCTTGAATTTTTATTTTTTAAAAATATATATAAAATATAAGTTCATTATTGGAAAGTATATAATATCTGAATCTAATAAAAAAAATTAAGAAGAAGAATTTAATTAACTTAAATGCATCTTTCAAAAAAAAAAAAAAAACTTAAATGTCTTACATGCTTGCATATTTTCTTATACCACGTTGTGCTTACTAGGGATGTTCACCAAACCGCACAAACCGCACCAAAACCGCCCGTAAAATAGTATAACCACATCGCATCGCATCGCAAGTAATTTTGCACCGCACCGCATGGTGCAATGCGGTTTGCGGTTTTATAATAAGAAAACCGCACAAACCGCACCACACCGCACCGCATCATCTCTATATATATTAATATATTTAATTATTTTTAATATTAAATATATTATAAATAGTTTAATAACCCTAGTTAAAAAAATGGTTTGATAATCCTAGCAATTATTGATTAGGAAAGTCAGCTCAAAATAAAGAAAAACTAGCTTAATAGTTTAAAACTTGGATCAAAACAAAGGGAAAAATTAGTTTTGGGCTAGGTAGAAGAAGGCAAAAATTCGAAAAATATACCAACTTCAAATCATTCAAACCGCATCTTATACACCGCAGCGCATATGTGACCGCAAAAATGAGGTACTGTGCGGTTATGGTTTTGGCTAAACTTTAAACCGCATCGCATCACACCGCACCGCATATGTGACCGCAAAAATAAGGTGCGGTGCAGTTATGATTTTAGATAAACCGCACCACAAAGTATAGTGCTAAAAATGGCCCAAAATCGCACCGCACCGCATCATGAACACCCCTAGTGCTTACATAATAAGAATAAAAGGAATGTGTAATCGAAATGTGAGATTCTTAAAGTATTAATTCAATAAAAGTTTTTTTTTTTTGAAAGCAATCCAATAAAAGTTATTAAGTAATGTAATATTAACAAAAATAATATAAAATGTTTACTTCTGGGGGAGATTTGATACCAAACTTGCCCCACCACTTAAATGCATTTGTATGGATGTACATGGCATGCAAATTACATGATAGAATAATTTTTTTAGAAGATATAAGCTAGAGTATAAATGTGATCGAATGACTTTTAGTGTTGGTATGTGAGTGTATTCTCTTATCTCATTCCCCTTCTCCTATATATATGTGTGTGCGCGTGTGTTTCTCAAATAAAATAAAAAAAAAAAGTTGTGTTTACCCTCATCAAAATAGGAATAGTATTCTTCCCATTTTAAATGGTTGAATTTTGTAGTTTATATTAAACATTAAAAATTTCAAGTTGTATTTTTTTTTTTAATTTTATAGGAATTTCAAGTTGTATTTAATATTATATCAACAGAAATTGAAATATGTAATCCTAACTCTATATAAACTAATGTATAATTCGTACATATGCACAATACAATAAAACATAATCACAATTAGACACATTATAGTATAGGTTCAAATATATATAATAGGTAAAGCGGAGAGAAAATTCAATTAAATTTCAAATTGAAATTCAATTAGAGTCTAATTTTGCGCCACATGTCTTATCAAATCTAAATTTTAGAATTTTGTGCGAGTTAATTTAGTGTAAAAATTGAATTTCAATTAGAGTTTAATTTTGCGCCACAAGTTTCATCTAATCTAAATTTTTAAAATTTTGTGCCACATTAGTTAATTTAGTGTATAAAACGAGGAGTCCAATATAATAAACCATAAAAAAATTCATATAACTAAAAAAAATTCAAATTTATAAGCCATCTCTCTCTCTCTCTCTCTCTCTCTCTCTCTCTCTCTCTCTCTCTCTCTCTCTATATATATATTAATAGGTAAAACTTAGAGAAAGTTGAATTAGAATTTGAAATTATAATCCAATTTTGCACATGTCTAAATTTATGTGGGGACTACACCATAATTATCCACTTAAGCATGTGTCATGTGTCTACTTAAGTTTTTTAATCTTTGTGTTAAATGAGTTAATGAGTGCAAAATATTAAGAATCTAATACTAATGAAATATAAACTTAAAAAAAAAACAATTACATATACTTAAAAAAAATTACCACATGTTTTTCAAAAAATAAATAAAACAAAAATCACCACATGTTCTTTTTTATTAAAAATTAGAAAAAAAAATGATCATAAGTAGTACTTGTAGTACCATTGGGCCCGAATTATACGCAATGGGCCGGCCCACAAACTCTCACAATGAAAGAGGCCCGACTTCACATCTAGAAATGGTCCGAGGACGCAATCCGTCCAAATCTACAAAGACACGTGATAAGAAGGGGTGTCGTGCATGATCAAAATACCAAGGAATACAACGTCCGAGGACAGCATAGTCCTCGGCAAGTGTTGCCGAGGATGACGTAATTGATTTAACAGTCCAACAGCTCCCCTAACAGAAGCCTGTGGTGCTGGAACTAAAGAGATAAAGATAAAGATTAAAGGGGAGGGATAGGGGAACATCCAGAAAAAAGCTGCTACCACCGCATTTAAAGCTCTACACCTGCTTCTCTGGCCGCATTAATGAAGAAGTGACACCTGAACGTTGGGTTTGAACCATATCTTCATCATCAGAGACCTGAGTAAAAAGGGATGATGGGACAAGTATCCAAAGGAGAAGAAGGTCAGGATTACACGTGGAAGAAAGGGAAAAGGAGAGAGGCCTATAAAAGGTGAAGGAAGAAGACGTAGAGGCGGAGGAGAGAAATTGGAAAAGAGAGAGAGAAAGAGGGAGAACTTGTAAGGAAATTCAAGCATTTGTCCTCGGCAATAATATACAAAGTAATATCTCGTCCATGATTGACAAGTATATGCATAGGTTCTATGATCAAGCCAAACCTGGATGTTATTTATCACCCAAATCCAAGGATTAAAATCCTGCTCTCTATAAATTCATTGTTTAGGGCTCAGAGACTGAATCCAATATCAAGCTCGATCCGTGCCCATACAGTACTAAATCTATATAAGAATTTTAATATGTGACTAATTGTATTAACTTTAAAAAAAATGATTTGACTAATTATCTATATTTTATGATAAAATTTTTATTTAATTTTAAATGTATCTACACGTATGCATAAATGCATGTGTTACATGTTTTTTTTTAAAAAATAATAATTTGAATAATTATTTATGCTTTATAATAAATTTTTTTTTTTTTTAATTTTAGAAGCATCCATGCTTTTGCATGGGAGTTACATGCTAGTTATGCTTATTGTAAGAGTTATACTCTTTTTAAAGTCATAAATAAGTTTTACTCCTTTTTTATATATAGTTTTTTTGGGATATATACAGGAGTTTAATTTTTTTTTTTAGTGGGCTTTTGATGGTTTATTTATATTAAATTTGTGTCTTTTGCACAACATTAACTCACTTAGAACAATTTTTTTTTTTTTTTTTTTTAAAGTTAAACAGAATACGTGGCTCAAAATTAGACAACAACTAGAATCCAATTTAGAATCTAACTGGATTTTTTCTCAGTTTTGATTTTAATTATATATTAACTTATAACTTGTAATTATGCATAAGAACATTAAACAACGGTGATAAAAATGAATGAAAGCCAATGAAAATTAAACTGTTGAAGTTGCAAAATTCCTAAATTGACACATATCCATCTGTATTCCAAATAAGAGGATCAAAACTAAATGGAAATTTTCCAGAGAGAAAATGGAAAATCTAGAGAAACTAATTGAAAAACAAAAAACTATTTCCTTAGAGAGAGAGAGAGAGAGGGAGAGAGAGGGAAGAGACTTAAGGTAGAGAATGATAGTGCGGTGAAGACAACATGCTTCTCTAAAGCCTTCGAGTAATAAAAAAGTTACTTTCTTTGATTTTTTGCTCTAAAGATTCATAAAAAATTTCATGGATTCCATTAAAGAAGGAGAATTCAAAGAGTTTAGCTTTTGTAACAATCTAGTTTCTCCATTCTAATATATATATATATATATATACATATAGTTTATTACTCTTCAGATTTTGCATAGCATTTTTACAGGTTTATTTATTTATTTATTTTTATATAAACTTTTAGGGTTTTGCACTAATAACTTGGCACAAAAATTTAAAAAAGAAAAATTAAATGGGACATGCAGTGCAAAATTGATAATCCAATTGAAATCTAATTGGTTTTTCTTTGAGTTTTGACTTTAAAAGAAAATTATATACACACACACACACACACACACACACACACACACTAGTGTATAACTCGTGCATATCATGGTAAAATTAAAGACAATTACAATTACACAATTGTGTTTGACCGTACTGATGATATGAACACGGATGAGTAAAGAAACATGGACGATGAAAACAACATGGACGAGGTGATCATAACGGACGAGGAAGCTGATACAGACGAAGATAGGCAAGTACACGGGAGCATTCAATATCTCCAATAACGCCCCAGCCTGGCAGAACCAGCTGTACGACCCGTTGGAGAAGAATTAAAGCCCTATCATTTAGTATGAAGCGTTACAAAAAGGGAAGTTAAAACCGCATTAACTGCTACAACGGCTAAGGGCTAGAGAAACTTATAAAAAGCCTTCGCAAAGCACAAATGGGGGGTAAGTAAAAAAAAAACTTAAGACATTTTACTCTAGCCCTTTTCTTTTTGCAAAAACCTTATCGAAACTAACTTAAGTATCGGAGGTGTTTTGGCAGGCACCACACCAGTGACCACATGAAGAGACCTTCCCCTCTATGCTTGTAGAAGGAACGCAGGATTGATTCCGTCTGAATTCTTCCGTTTCTCAACTGAGGAATTCTTGTATCATCAGTTTTGGCGCTGTCTGTGGGAACTTCATATTTCCATATTCATTCTTAGAGAGGTGGTTCCCACCAACTTCTGCACTCAGATGTAATCCAATCAAGATCCTGCCACCTTGGCCCAGCAAATCCAGGCCCTTGCAGCCATTGTCGAAGAACTCACCAGGCAGAATAAGGAAATGAAGATACAACTTCAACAGGTTCAACAGGAAGAGAGTCCATCCAAGGGCAGCCCAGAAGATGAAGGGGATAGTCACAGAAGAGTTAGTACTCCCAGACCACTCACTCCTGACGAACAAAATTCAGATGTTATACGAGAAATGAGGAAAGAGATGGACGAGCTACGAAATGCCATAAAAGAAAAAATGGACCTGAGCGTGGATAGAATGGTAAGGGCCACAAATTCGCCCTTCACTACAGCAGTCCTCGAGCATCCAGTACCGACCAAATTTCATTTGCCTCAGCTTGAAAAATTTGACAGATTGAAAGACCCTCAAGATCACCTCAACACATTCAAAACAACGCTAGGCCTCCAACAGCCCCCTAACGAGATACTTTGTCATTCCTTTCCCACCACTCTCAAAGGAGCGGCTAGGGAATGGTTTGCCAAGCTGCCAACATCGTCAATAGACAACTTTGAACAGCTGAGTGGTGCCTTCTTGTGGCACTTTATTGGGGGACAATGTCCGAAGAGGCCATCAGATTATTTACTCACCGTCAGACAGGGAAAGAAGGAAACATTGAGGTCATATGTAAAATGTTTCACACGGGAGACTTTGGAGGTAGACGAAGCGAACGATAAAGTGCAGCTGACGGCTTTCAAGGCAGGATTAAGATCAAGAGACCTCGTAGTGTCACTTGCAAAGAATCCACCAAAGACGATGGCAGAGATGCTCCTAAAAGCACAAAAATACATGAATGCCGAAAATGCACTCGCAGCCATAGGGGACGCAGAGAGGTCAGGAAGCATCAGGGCAAGGGACAACGAACGTAAAGGACAAAAGAGGGAACGACAAGATCGTCGGGCCAGTGACGGAAATAGAAGAAAAGATGACAAAGGTCCTCGAACGGTAAGGTTCACCCCTTTAATTATGCCCGTTAACAAGATTTTGTCGCAGATTAAAGATGAGCATCAATTGAAATGGCCACGGCCATTGCATTCGCCGCCCAACATTCGTGACAAAAGCAAGTACTGCCGATTCCATAAAGATCACGGTCACTACACGGGGGATTGTCGGGATCTCAAGGAGAAAATTGAGGAGCTGATACGGAAAGGGAAGCTGTAGAAGTATGTGTAGAAGAGGGAGTACAGCAGACTTAGGGGTAGAAATAAGAACCAGCGAGAATCCTCGTCAAGAAGTAATGATCGTTAAGCCCTACCGGCGTAGGATGTGATTGGGGAGATAGCAACGATCGCAGGAAGGCCCTTTGCTGGAGGATCGTTCAGGTCGCTCAGGAAGGCATGCCAGAGACAAGTGAACAGTGTCTACACGGTACCTCTAGTCAAGCAGAGGCGGACAAACCAGGATATGTCCTTCAATGAAGCGGATGCTAGAGGAATGAAACAACCACACAACGATCCTCTAGTTATAATGTTAACCCTAAAAGGGTTCAACACCAAGAGGATCCTCGTGGACAATGGCAGCTCAGCAGACATTATCTACCTCCTCGTTTTCCAGCAACTGAAGCTAGATCCAAAAAGGCTGCGCCCATTTGACTCTCCATTTGTCAGCTTCAGCGGGGACCGGGTATATTCCAAAGGCATGGTGACGTTAACAGTTACAATCGGGACATATCTGAGGTAGTTGACTCGTCAGCTAGATTTCTTGGTGGTAGACTGGCCTTCATCCTATAATGCCATTATTGGGAGGCTAACACTCAACAAGTAGAGGGCAGCAACATCTACTTATTGCCTAAAAGTGAAGTTCCCAACGGACGAGGGGGTTGGCGAAGTGAGAGGGGATCAAGTTTTAGCCCGAGAGTGCTACCAGGCTGTGTTAGCTGTAAGAGAAAACCATACACGGACGATAGAAGAGAAAGAAGAAAAAAAGGAAGAAGCATTGGAGACGGTAGAGTTAGCTGACGGAGAAGCAACAAAAACGACGAAGATAGGAAAAGAGCTATGTCCTGAGATGAAAGCCAAACTCATCAAATTGCTTAAAGAAAACTTAGATGTATTCGCATGGAGTCACAAAGACATGCCTGGTATATCCCCAGAAGTTGTCCAGCACGAGTTAAGAGTAAACTCAGAGAGTAAGCCCGTCCACCAGAGACGCAGAACTTTTGCCCCAGAGCGTGACCAGGCAGTAAAGGACGAAGTCACTAAGCTGTTGGCAGCAGGTTTCATTCGAGAAGCACACTATCCGAAATGGCTCGCTAACGTCGTTCTAGTGAAGAAGGCAAATGGGACATGGAGAATGTGCGTGGACTTCACGGACTTAAACAAGGCATGCCCAAAGGATAGCTTCCCTTTACCGAGGATAGATTAGCTGGTGGACTCAACAGCTGGAAACAAGTTGCTGACGTTCATGGACGCTTTCTTAGGATACAATCAGATAAAAATGGCTGAAGAAGATCAGGAAAAACGGCGTTCGTCACAAGCCAAGGACTCTACTGCTACAAGGTCATACCTTTCGGCTTGAAGAATGCAGGAGCCACTTACCAAAGGTTAGTGAACAAGATGTTCAGGAAACAGATTGGCAGGAATATGGAGGTGTACGTGGAGACATGCTCGTCAAGAGTGAAGAAGAACTTTCCCATCTGGAAGATTTGAAAGAAACGTTTGCCACCCTAGACAGTACCAGATGAAGCTGAATCCAAGCAAGTGCATTTTTGGTGTAGCTTCGAGAAGATTCTTAGGATTCATGGTGTCCCACAGAGGGATAGAAGCGAACCCGGAGAAGGTGCAAGCCATAATCAATATGGAGTCGCCCAGAACGGTCAAAGAAGTTCAAAAGTTGACTGGAAGAATCGCGGCACTAAACATGTTCGTCTTTAGAGCAACGGATAAGTGCCAACCCTTCTTCAAAACCTTGAAGAAGGCCTTTGAATGGACTGACGAATGTGAGGAAGCTTTCCAAGAGCTTAAGCGCTACTTGAGTAACCCACCCCTCTTAAGCTCGGCCAAAGAAGGGGAAACTCTACAATTGTACTTGGCAGTATCAGTCACAGCCGTGAGCGCAACCCTAATTCGTGAAGAAGGTAAGAAACAACTCCCAGTTTATTACGTTAGTCAAGCCTTCCAAGGAGCTGAGTCTAAATACCCAAGGATCAAAAAAATTGTGTTTGCATTAATAATGGCCTCGCGCAAACTGAGGCAATATTTCCAGGCGAATCCAATCTTGGTCATGACTGACCAACCTATCAAAAAGTCCATGAACAAACCTGAAGCAGCCGGAAGGATGGTCCAGTGGGCAATCGAGCTTAGCCAATTCGACATCGAGTACCATCCTAGGATAGCCATCAAGGCACAAGTCCTGGCAGATTTCATGGCCAAATTCACTTTCGCAAATGAAGATAACCACACTAGCGACGATGGTCTGTGGACAGTACAGACTGATGGTTCATCATCTTAAAAGAAGGGCGGAGTAGGGGTCGTCATAACCACCCCTGATGGAGAGATGCTCAAATATGGAGTCTAGTTGCAATTCCCAGCCACCAACAACGAGGCCGAATATGAAGGAATACTGACGGGCTTACGAGTTGGAAAAGCCCTTGAAGCCAAGAACCTGCTAGTGCAAAGTGATTCAAAACTGGTGACCGAGCAGATAAAGGGAGAGTACGAGGTGAAAGAAGATAGAATGCAAAAATACCTCAAGTTGACGAGGCGTCTTACCCTGGAGTTCGACACAGTCAGGTTTGAACAGATCCCTCGAAGCCAGAACACTATAGCAGACGAGGTCTCAAAGATGTCATCGTCAAAAGAGAGGTCGTCAGAAAGCGAACTAGCAATCGAAATCCAGAAGCATCCTAGCATTGAAGAAGTATCAATGTTCCAGATCCAAGGTACAAACAGCTAGATTACTCCTATCATGTCTTTTTTGTAGGATGGACACCTCCCCCAAGATGTTGACGAGGCCAAGAAGGTCAAGAAAAGAGCAGCCAGATTCACGGTCCTAAAGGACACCTTATACAAGAGAGGTTTCTCTATGCCTTACTTAAAGTGTTAATGAAGAGGAAACCAAATATATCCTAAGGGAAGTCCATGAAGGAATTTGTGGGGATCATGCAGGTCCCAGATCACTGGTAAGCAAAATTGTTCGAACAGGTTATTTTTGGCCAACTATGCAAGTGGACGCAGTTGAACTCGTTAGGAAATGCGACAAGTGTCAAAGGTTCGGGAACGTCCAACGACTTCCGGCAGAGCAACTGACGACTATATCCTCCCCTTGGCCATTCGCAAAGTGGGGAATTGACATCGTCGGCCCACTACCCCTAGGCAAAGGCCAGGTAAAATTGTTATTGGTCGCGATCGATTACTTTACAAAGTGGGTGGAAGTAGAGGCAATAGCAACTATTACCGAAGCACGGATCTGAAGTTTCGTCTGGAAGAATATAATCTACAGGTTCGGGATACCAATGATGATCATATCAGATAATGGTCGATAGTTTGACAGCCAAGGCTTCAAGGATTTCTGCTCAGGTTTGGGTATCAAGAGCAAATTCTCCTCCCTAGGACATCTGCAGGCCAACGATCAGACAGAAGTGACGAACCGGACGTTGCTGAAGATCATAAAAGCCAAGCTGGAAGACGCAAAGGGTGCCTGGCCAGACGAACTTCCTAATGTATTATGGGCCTACAAGACCACAGCGAGAACTCCGACAGGGGAAACCCCTTTTATGCTCACTTATGGCACTGACGCTGTAATCCCAGTGGAGGTAGGCGCCACAAGCACCAGACGTGAACTATTTCACGAAGAAAGCAATGACAATCAGCTACGAATCAACCTAGATTGCCTAGACGAAATAAGAGACAAAGCTTTCAACAAAATGACGAAGTATCAGCAGAAGATGAGGGAATATTACAACAAGAGGGTAAGACTCAGACGACTTGAAAAAGGTGACCTCATCTTGCGCAAGGTCAGCACGGCAACAAAAGATTCTGTCCAGGGGAAGGTAGGCACTACCTGGGAAGGACCTTACCGGGTCACTCACTACTCCAGATAAGGAAGTTATCACTTAGAAACCCTAGAAGGGCAGAAGCTCCCATGACCATGGAACATCGAGCATTTGAAGAAGTACCACCAATAGATGTAACCAGTGAATGTATTCATATTCAAATTAATAAAGAAATTGTTCTGCTAATGTTTCTGCATCCACAGGTTTTCTCAGTTGAAAGCTACAAATGATCCCCCACTTTCGAAAATTGCTAAGCAACAAGATTCCGCCTTGACGGATGTAAGTTACTGACGACTATAAGAGACATCGAATCTCAAAAATTGCTAAGTAACAAGATTCCGCCTTAACGGATGTAAGTTACTGACGAAGAAAAGAGACATCGAATTTCGAAAAATTTCTAAGTAGCAAGATTCCGATTTGACGGATGTAAGTTACTAACAGACACAAGAGACATTGACTCTCGAAAACTTTTAAGCAATAAAACGCAGCCTACTCACGAAGAAACCAATGTGCAAACCACAGGCAAGTGCATCTAATTAAAGCCCAAAAACAAAGGGCAAATTCCATTGTTTTTACAACTAAAGACCCATAAACATTGGGCCAAACTGATGTTCTCGAAAACAAAAGTTCTTACAAAATTAGAACTAACACAAAAAAGAAAAAAAAAAGAAGAGAAAAAGCTGAAAACGGAAATCAAGTTCTTTTTCAGGATCAAACAGCAGGGGCAGAATCATCAGGGGTATCATCAACATTTTCTGTGGTGTCAGGTTGGGCAGCGGATGATTGGGTAGCCTCGTTAGCAGCCATCTCTTGGTCAACTTCCTCCAGGTCTAGGCTATCCAAGTCCACTCCAGAAGAGTGTTTGACGAGATACCTCCTTAGCAGCTCGAAGCCCTTGAAGTACCAGCTGAACAAGACCGTGTTGTATTCGTCTGGCCTCAATGGACCTAGCAGCAATGGTCTTCAGTGACTCCCGGGACGCTAAGAGCTGTTCGTCCTTTTCAAAAGTCAGCTGACGCTCGGCCCTAAGATCATCGTCCAACCTCTTCACCTTTTCCTTCAAGTTAGTGGCTTCGCTCATGGATTCGATGAAGTCTTTCTTCAAAGTGGAATTCTCTGTCTCCAAAGCATCCACCCTCGACGAAAGGGAAGCCACCTTAGCTTCTTGAGTTAGATACTCAGAAGTGATATGAAGGCTCTCCCCCAAAACCTAAATACAAAAAGGGGGAATGAGATCATAAAAAAAAAGAGAGAAGATAAGAAGAAGAGGGTTCATAACTAAAATTTCACCTGAATAAGTTTTCGAACATGACAGCTCGTGACATGGTTAAAAGACACTCTAGAGAGTGCTTTCAGATCCTCTGCAGCCACGGCCCTGTGAGTCCTTTCCACAGCCAGGCCCTTGTCATCCCAGATAGTGGACGAGCGAGAAGTGACCCTCTCCATCTCTTTCTCCTTCCCAGAGAGACACTGCCTTTTAGCAATGGGCATGAAGAGCTCCTCGACCGAAGTCGACGGGGAAGTTGTCCTCGTCACCCCGGCCCCAAAAGTGACAGGAGTGGTCTGTATAACCGGAGAGGCAAGGGTACCCTTGTCAGTGACCCGCATTGTCTTTCTCCTCAAATTAGACAGCGGCTCGCTCTTTTTCGACCTCATCTTCGCATATATATCCTTGTTAAACTTTGTCGTCATTCTTGCAAAAGGAAAGAGCTTTCGTCAGGAAGGAAGAGATAAAGAAAAATCGTTACGAATGAGTCTAGCACTTAGTCTTTTTTTCTTCAATCCCAAGACTCCGGAGAACAAAAGAAGAAGGCTCTGGTCCAAGACAATAAAATGCCAAAGTCCTGGGATCTACCAGGTTGTCCCAATTTTCAACCGTCTGTGCGTACTCTACGGCTTTTTTCACCCTATCCCTATATCTACTCTTAAGTTTTGGTCGCTTTTGAACTGCACGAAACAAAAAATGAAAGGATTAGCTGCTGTGACAATACACGTAAAAAAAAAAAAACTAAACCAACAAGGAAAAGATTTTGACGCACCTAATGTCGGGGTTCCCCACCGACAATGTAATTGCGAGAGATCACCCCAAATCTAGCTCAAGGCGGTCTCAAACTCATCCCCATACACAAAGAAAAATCTGGATTTCCAATACCTGAAAGAGGACAGTAAACCCTTGACGACCCTATTTTTCCTCTCCTAGGACACCAGTTCGTAATACCCATGCTCCTTGGACGCTTTTAATCAGTACAAGTAAACAAGCTCGTCAATTTTGAGCATATCCCCGTCTACAGCCGCCAGCCATATCCCCATATAGCTAATCACAATCCTCTAGGAGTTAGGCATAAGTTGCCCTGGAGCAATACCAAAATGATCCAAGAACTCCATCAGGAAAGGATGGACAAGGAACCTCAATCCACAGATGAAGGCCGCCTCATAGAAGCACACCTCCCCTTGGAAGAAGCTACATGCCCGATCATCCTTCCCAGGCAGACGAAGCCTAACTCACTCTGGGAATTGAAACCTATCCTTAAACCTCCCTAGCGTCTCAGCGTCTAGGCTACACTCTTCCCTAAGGGCGTGGAAGGCCCTAACTTCTCGGAGTGACGAAACGGCAGTGTCATCCCCCACCGGATCGTCACTGGACGAGAGTCCAGTCTCAAGCTTGCTAGATCTGATGTCAGACATTGCTCCTCGCACTCTTTCCCTATTTCTAAACCACTCGATTGACTGACGGAGCAAAGATAGCAAGTCAACTAACACAACTCCCAGACAGTTGCCCTCAAAAACAAAACCTTCTAGGCACGGTGAACTACCTAAAAATCCCCCTAAACGCGCAAACAGGAAAGAAATTGATGGGCAAACTATCCTAACCTCAGAGCCACTAACCATGAAAATCTAGGAACAATGTAAGCATAACAGCACAAGCAAAAACCCCCATAAAAAGGAAAAAAGGAAAGAAGAAAGAAACAAGAACAATCCAAGAGATTACGAAGAGATGAAAGGGAAAACGGAGCCGAGAATCGAAACAATAAATACCTTGGAAGGAAAGCACCACCGCATGGAAGCACCAGCACCACCACACAACGCACCAGTTCGAAAGGAAAAATCACCAGAGGATTTTTTTTTTTTTTTTTTGAAAGGAAAAGAGAAGAGAGACTCAGAGCAATAAAAGTCTTTTTGAAAAGAGGCAAAGAACAAATGAGGAGGGATTAAAAGCCAAAACGCACAGAAACTGAAAAAACAGCGGGAAAAACGAAGAAACCTATGATGGGAGCATTAACTTCACCAACTGAAGTCTGCCACATGGCCATGACCCGTACGGCGCCACCACTACGCATTTAATGCGGCACAAAACTCCAAGAGTCACCTGCCAACCTTTCACATTTCACAGTTGTCGTGACGTGTCGTGACGACCAAGGAATCCGGGGGCAACTGACAGTACTGACGATATGAACACGGACGAGTAAAGAAACACGAACGATGAAAACAACATGGATGAGGTGATCATAACGAACGAGGAAGCTGCTATAGACGAAGATAGGCAAGTACATGGGAGCATTCAATATCTCCAATAACGCCCCAGCCTAGCAGAACCAGCTGTACGACCCGTTGGAGAAGAATTAAAGCCTTATCATTTAGTAAGAAGCATTACAAAAAGGGAAGTTAAAACCGCATTAATTGCTACAACGGGTAGGGGCTGGAGAAGATTATAAAAAACCTTCGCAAAGCACAAATGGGGGGTAAGTAAAAAAAAAACTTAAGACATTTTACTCTAGCCCTTTTCTTTCTGCAAAAACCTTATGGAAACTGAGTTAAGCATCAGAGATGTTTTGGCAGGCACCACACCGGTGACCACATCAAGAGACCTTCCCCTCTATGCTTGTAGAAGGAACGCAGGATTGATTCCGTCTGAAGTCTTTCGTTTCTCAACTGACGAATTCTTGTATCATCAGTGTTCAAATTACATACTAGTGTATAACTCGTATATATCATGGTAAAATTAAAAAAAAATTGCAATTACACATATATATGAGTTCAAATTATACCTAGTGTAAGAGTTACACATTTTTTAAATCATATATGAGTTTTACTCTCTCTCTCTCTCTCTCTCTCTCTCTCTCTCTCTCTCTTTATTTTTTATTTTTTGGTTATTAAGTTTTTTTTTATGATTTATTTGTATTAGATTTTTTGTCTTTTGAACATCATTAACTTTACTTAGAACAAAAATTAAAAGATAAAGGTCTTGTAGCTAAGTTGGCACCTCTCTATGTACAAAGTGCTTGGGGGTCTAAGAGGAAAAGGGTTCAAGTTACGAGGTTAGCAGCATGTTGTAATTATCTCTAAAAAAAAAAGAACCAAAAAAAAAAAAAACTTAGATATGAGACGTAGCGTAAAATTAGACAACAATTGAAATCTAATTTAGAATCTAATTGAATTTGCTCTTAGTTCTTGCTTTAATTATATATATAAATATAGATTGATATTTCTTTTTAGAAAGATAAACTGTTACTGTAGAAAATACAACTCAATGGTGAAATTTATTAGTAGTATCTCCGATTCCCCATTTCACTTTAAATGAGTAATGGATAAGTTTGCCATGATTACCACTATATTAGGAAACATAAACAAATATTTTTGGCTCTATTTTACTTCAAGACTCTAGGCAATGATACATTTTACTGTAAGATGATTTGTGCGTGAGGATAAAATTAAGAGGCACGCTACGATCAAAGTGACTTTAATTTGTCATTCTTATCATGAGTTCTCATTTTTTGTACCAACTTGATATTTATAAAATGCCTTCATTTTTTTTTTGGTAAACTTTTGGTACCCTCTTGTACTTTGCACTATGATGATCCTCTTGGCAAAATTTGAGCAAAAAGAACATCAAGTTGATCTCATATGCGTCGATCAAATTTGATTGAAAAATTTTGGTCAATACAATATGAGGTAAGACAAAATCGAAGTTTGGTGAAACATGTGATTAATCCTAAAAGCATTTTAAACAAAAATATTGTGTGGAACCTAGCTAAATTAAATTACCTATTGAGCGTTAGGAGGCGTGTGTTTTAAATTATGAACCATAATAATTGCTTATATTGAGAAGAGCTCATTACACACAGCTACCAACTGGGTGCCTTATATATGCCAAATTCTTAATTTGGATATTGAAGTCAAGGAAAAGGACCTATCTATAATTGCGTATGCCCCGTTGTGAAAACATAGTAAGTAGAACCTGGATGTTCTATAGCCAGGCTAGCAAGCCAGAGAGATAATTTTAAATAACGATAAAAGTCTAATTGTTTACCCATTTTTATATGTAGACCCAAGATAGTTACATAGTACCTGTGGACTAAAACTTCTGTCGTAGTTTTGCTTAGAATGCATCAAATGTGAGTCATTTGTTAAGAATTTTGTAGTTCAACTGATATTTTTAGATATTTTTAACATAAACGTTCAAGATTTAAATGTCCCCTCCCCGAGTTACCATATTATCAAAAAAAAGAAAAAGAAAAGAGAGAATCCTTTGGCATTCCTAGGTTTACTTCAAAAGACTGGCAATTTCTCTTGTCCGCTAGAGTGTCTTCTATAGTACAAAATCCAACTCCCTACCGTAAACATTAATTTAAAATTTTCCTGATGTACGTTAATTTTTCTAAAGGGCAATTCAACCATCTCATATCATTGTTTATTCAAAGCAATCGTGTATAACTGTAAATAATAAACTTCGGTTGTTATATGCATAATATAAAAGGTTTCTAAGCGACCTCGAAAGTCGAAAGGGAAAAAAAAAAAAAAAAAAACTTAATTAAACAATGAGATTATAAAAAGTAGAATAAAAACGAGATAATTGTTTTTATATTTCTTTGAATACATATAGCTATTTTCATTTCATGTAAGAAATTAGAGTTGCCACCGACAATATATAGTTGAGTTCTAAGAAATAAGCGACAATGATAGCATAGAAAACTGACCGTATAACCTCTAGGTATATAGGAATATAGGATACAGTACACTCATGCATACACACACATATTTTATTATCCTTAATATATAATAGACTCATTAAAGTCTTTGTATCATTATTTTTTCTGCGATTAGATCTTCAATATTTTGTGTACCTAATAATGTCGGCTGCTAATTGACCCCCAAAAAGAAAATGGGCTAGTGCAATTGCAAATTTTATATATGATCTATAATATGACAACAAGCCTTGATATAATGGCTCAACGGTACGAGTTGGTATTATTAAGCTGCCCACAGGTTTAGAAGTTCTCCACGTGTGGACTGATGGTCGTATTGATTCTATTAAAACATAGTGCCAAACGATTCTTTCATTGTCAACAATGCTACTGACATTTTTATTCCCACGATTAGGAGTGGCCGACGAAAAATATTAGGTCTATAATCAGGCAAAAAATATTTACCATTCGCATTAGTATAAGTCAACATATTATAAAATTAAGTATGTCCCTAAAATTATTCTTCATCCATATGAGAATAATAGTTCAGTTTTATAATTTGATAATAATGACGATGATAATGATTGAGACGTTAAGATGTCCAGAAGTAGAAATTTGAAAATGGAGCAACTTCATTTAATCAAGCTTAAGGAAATAATTTAGCATAAATATAAGTTAAAGTTTGCTGAAGTCTTTTTTTTTTTTTTGGCTGAAATTGTTAAATTTTTGGATCTTTGTAAAAACTAGGTTGTTTAACCTAATTAATTAACCAAGTGAAGACTTAGGTTCATTATTCAGATCTATGTTAAAACAAAACAATCATATTATGTAAAGCAGCAGGAAATATAAAGAATACAAAGATCTGATTACCCAGGAAAACTTAACCGGTAAAAAACTTAGGGAAGATTTAACCTAGTTCTCCTCAAGGTAAAAAACAAATTCACTATGAAATAATTGAAGTTTGTACAATAGAACTTAGACTACTAACATTCTATTGCTATCTTGAGTAGAAAACTTACTATCACGACCCCATGATAACTTCAAGTTCACGGACTACTTCTTTTCTAGGCCTTTGCTATACAAGCACCCACACTTGTGATAAAAAACACAAACTCTCAAGTTTGTGACTCCAAGACCATCCTTGAAGGTTTAGATCATCAGCACCTTTGATGACTAGAGAAAGCAGCAACTTCTACAACACCAGATCTTGAGATTCTTCAAGGAATAACATCGGTAAAAGATATGAGAGAGCTTTTTGGTACAAAACCCTAGATATAAAAGAGGCACACTCTTCTCTCTTTGAAAAGCCTTATAAAAACATGCTTAGGGTTTCCTTTATATACTAGAAGAAGTAGATCTGAAACCCTAATCCTTTTTGGGCTTGAACTGCTATTGGGCCGAACTTAAAATTTTGTAGATATGTGTTTCGATCGATCGAGCCTATCTTTCGATCGATTGAACTAGGTAGTTTCTGAACTCTTCTTTCTGCAACTTGTATATTCTTGTATCACATTGAGCATTGTCTAATAATATCTATAGACTCTAGGATTTATATCTAAACAAGTTTTTGTTCACAATTTGCCAATTGTTCTAAACTTTTAGAACTTAACAAAAACAAATATAAGTTAAAGTTACTTGAGGATTATTGTGACGCTACATGCAATAATACAGTCGTATTTTCTTGCTGCTAGTCCATTTTAGAGAGAGAATGAAAGAGTATCTTTACATTTAAAAGTGTAAAGTTGTGATTTACAAATATATTTTATGTTGATTTTATTTTATGACAAATAGTGTTGTATTTGCTTTAATTTTGTTCCTTGTATTTTGTGGGATTTTATTGTATTGGGTTTAGTATTAAGTTGTGAAAAATCAAACATAAAATGAAAAATCAGTGGATTTCGCAAGTGTTTCGCTAGAAGCTAACTCGCGAAATAGTTATGTGAGAAGCACATGCCAGAAGCTAAAGAGTCGTGTCAGCTTGGAGGATGTTGCGAGTGTCTCGCAGGTAAGGCTTTCTAGCGAGATACTCATGAAACTTTCTGCCTGGAGGATTTTTAAGTGTGACTTTCTTACCCTACACCCATACTATATATACTCTCATTAACCATAAAAGTATGAGAGGTTATTCAAAGAGAAAAACCCTAGAGAAGTTTTCAACAATACACGCACCCATCTTTTAGAGAGAGAGCTACCCATCCTTAGTGAGAAATCATTGTAGCCTCTTCTCCTTCCCTTTCCCTTTCCCTTTCCCTTTCCCATTGCCATACCTTGAGAGGAGATTTGCACCCAAACACAACCCACACCTTTTCAGAGTGTAGGGAGTGTTTTGGAGCTTGGAAAACTTTGAAGATTTGCCAAAAGAAGCCAGTGAGGCTTGGCAGATACAATCGGGCGTATTGTGAGATCTCTAAAGCTAGACAAGACACAATTCCGAGAAAGCTTGTTGGAGTAGGAGCTTGGAGGGCTTAGGTACATTGGGTAGTTTAGGCTTGAGGGTCTCTTGCTATTTGCGTATCCCAATTTATTGTCTAGTGGAACGATTTACTGCTTGGAGGACGGTGGAGAGGTTTTTCGCCGAATTCTTTGGTTTCCTCTTCGATAACACATCAGCATGTTATCTTGTGTTTGTATCTTTCTTCCCTTACTCTTGCGCTTTACTTTTATTGTTTGTTGTTCATGTTTATGCATTAGAGTAGTTATCGGTTTGTTGTGCTTTATTTACTCTTGTTCCATACTTAGATAAGTTAGAGTAAAAAAAATCTAGCCGTAATTTTTAATTGGGAGTCTAAACAAGCTTTTGTGTTTTACATAAATCTGAGCTTTCAATTGATATTAGAGCGGGTGTACTTGCACCTAAGTGCGATCCAAGATCCTTTTTGTGATGGATTAGTCACAATCTCTCAATGCTCCACCATACTTTGATGGGAGCAACTATGTGTTTTGGAAGGTTCGTATAAGGGCATTCCTTTGTGCTATAGATGAGTTCGTCTGAGATTCCGTTGAGAATGGGTATGTTAGACCCATGACAGCCAAGTTCGAATGGGACAAGGCAGCTCTTGCTTTGGCAAATGCCAATAGTAAAGTAATTAATGCTATCTTTTATAGTGTGTCTACTGCTGAATTTCGAATGCTTGCCACCTGTGATTGCCAAGCTCATTTGACTCATTCTATAGGAAGCTCAATGAAATCGTGATTGCCAAGCTCAATCTCAGTGAAAAGATTGAGGATGCTAAGGTGGTGAGAAAGATTTTGAGGTCCTTACTAGAGAGCTACCATGCAAAGGTCACAGCTATAGAAGAAAGCAAAGATTTGGACGAGATCAAGATTCAAGAACTCATTGGATCTCTCAAAACATATGAGCTGGACTGCCTTCTCACAAACCAAGCAAATCACTTGCTCTCAAAACCATTAATGAGAGAATGGATGACTCTTCTGAAGAAGATGATATGGAGAAGAAAGTAGCATTCCTTGCGAAGAACTTTCGGAAATTTCTGAAGATGAAGAACAGTGGGAAGTCTTTCAGTAAAGGAAAGTTTTCATTATCCAAAGGTGGTAGGAAGGAGTTCAAGAAGAAAGATGAGAAGGACTCTCAACCCCCCCCCCCCCCCAAAGAGTTATGTGTTATGAATGCAACGGCCATGGACATATCACGGGAGAATGTTCCAACTACTTGAGAGGGAAGGGTAAGGTGTTTGCCACTACTCTTAGCGATTCTGAAAGCTTAAATTTAGACTCGGAAGAAGAGTGTGACAATGACGGGAACTATAGGGCTTTCATGGCAATTACCTCCGTTGATTCTAAGGATGATTTGAGCAAATTGGTAAATAAACTTGGTGAGCATTCCGAGGGTGAGGAAGTTGAAGAATCAAAAGATAAAGATGTATGCCAAAATGAAGGTGAAAAAAACCTTCAAGAAGCATATGATTCTTTGTTAGAAGATTTTGAAAAATATGCCAAGGTTGCGAATCATACTGTGAGAAAAATTAAGAAGATTGAAGAAGAGCATAGGTGTACTCTTGTGCAACTTAAAGAGGAAAAATGTGAGGTAGAAGGACTCAAGGGAGAGTTGGTTGAAGTGTACTCTAAGATCAAGTTTCTTGAACTTGAAATAATCCAAGCTAATTTCAGGGTTGAGCGTATCTCCACCAAGAAACTTAACAGCGTGTTGTCTTCACAAAAATCTTTACGTGACAAGACCAGTTTGGGTTATACTGGAGAAGGAAGCTCTAGCAACAAACCCAAGAAGGAAGTGAGGTTCGTATCAGCCAAGAGTGTTGAGAAACTTAAAGAAGTGAAGGCTAAGACTGAGATTCCTGTTGTTGAAAAGAGAACCATTGGTGCAAAACTAAAGGGGGTCTCAAGTGAAGCATGTGTGTCATCATTGTGGTGTTTAAGGGCACACAAGACCAAATTGTTTCAAGCTTCATGCACTTAAGAAAGTTGATTCTATGCGTGGCCAAGAAAGTTCAAAGAAAATGTCATAAGGAGCACAACCTAAGGGAGCAAATGAAGGACATCTCATTGGAGACGTCATGGAAATGTTGAAGAACATATCTCTATGCCTTGCTAACTTCGCTCCAAGGTTGGAAAGTTATGTTGGTCATACCCCTCCATCCAAGGTTCTCACTCAAAACACTCGCAAAGTGTGGGTGAAAAAGGGTACTCATGCATAATTTCTCCCTATGCCCTTGTATTAATGCTTCCATTGTTTAAGGTCATACGTTCATGTATCAAGTCATGCAAAATCTTCTTGTGTCATTGCTTCTAGTTCATAGCATGTTTCTTCTTCAAGTTATGTTTTGTACTTATTTTTGTTGATCTTACTTTTCCTATTTTGTTTTTGAGTGTGTTGAAAAATTCAAAAACCTATAAAAACTAAAAAATCTTCAAAAAATTTGATCACTTGTATTGTGTATATCACATGTGAGTTTGGCCTAATACCTTCGTACTAATGACGCAATGCATTTACAAGCACAACTATATTTTGTATATATATCTATCTTTGTGGAAAAAAAATCTTGAAATCTATGTATGATTATTGTAAATCGATCTTCAAGCTTATCATAAATGATTAGTCAATAGTGTTGTTGGTCTTGATACATGCATAGACTTGTGCCTATATCTTTTCCCACGTTTTTATGTTTTTGTTTATAGCACATCAAATGTCAAATCTTGAAGAAAGACAATAAGTTGTAAAAGCCATCACACATACTAGTATTTGATTAGAAAAAAGGGAAAGCGACTTGTATTGAAATGTTTGGTGCCTCAAAAAGCCAAAGGCTTACCCACAAAATTATAATATCAAAGTTTTCAAGCATCAATCTCAGAATTAGATGTATTGTTCAAAAAAAAAAAAAGATCAAATGTTATGATTTGTAAAGAAGCCAAATGAAAAACTTCAAAGATATGTAATTATTTTCTTGTGGGAGATTATATATGTTTATTTCTATAATTGAAATAGTCCACTTAGCTTAGTATTAGTTGTGTATGACTTGATTGAATTAATCATTAAAGTTTCACACAAAACTTTGTTCTTTGAATGCTTATTTCATTTGTGTGATTGTATGTGTTCAAATGTGATATATATACTCAATTGCTTGTCGATCAAACCCAAAAAGATTTTTGAGTATTTTTTTTTAAAGTGCTTTTATGTTTTTGTGTTTTGCGTTTTTGTTCAAAGTACATTTTCCTTGTTTTTCAACAAAAATTTGTTTAGAGACATTTTTGTGAGAAGCTCGTGACTAAGCTCTTCTCATGAAAATGGGTCAAGGCAAAAACATGAAAACACAAAATTCAAATAGAGACTTTTGCGACTATTTCAAGAGTAAAGCTTACCTGTGAAAGTCTTTGTGCTTTAGATGCATTTTTTGCGAGTACTTCGCGAGAAGGTAACTTGAGAAAAACGCATGTTTTCAGTTTTAAAGGACTAATGTAGATGGTTTTTCAAACATTTCACTCTTTTTGCCTCCCTCGTGCCTCTCTCAACCCAAAACTGATTTTCACTAAAAAACCTAACCAAAACTCAAGAGAAAACTTTTTCAAATCATATCTAAGTTATGCCTATAAAATCCTTTCTCTCTATTTACTTAGATTATGTAGAAAATACTAGGTTTTCCATAGTTTGGTTCATTTTTGGAAAAGGGTTGGGAATTTTAAATTTTATGAAATTTTTTTCAATTTCTTGATTGGGCTTTGTCCCACTTGATTTGTTGGTGTTTGTGTTGGCCCCTTGTGGCAATTTTAACATGTATTTAGACAAGATTCACTCATGCTCATGCATTGCCTACATGTTAGCTCTATAAATGCAAATCAAGTGTTTGATAAAATGCCCAAATGACATTTTGGTGTTGTTTTGGACTTTTTTGAATACCAAACTTTGAGGATTACCATGATTGGACGTGTTTATCATGTCTTGATCATTGAGAATGTGTTTTATACACTTTGACCCGAATGTGATTGGTCTTGTCTTGCACATGCATCACATATGTACTCCATATGCATACTTGATGTACACACTTGTTTGCTTGTCATTTTTGCATATCATTCTTGCTAGATATTTGGTGTTACATGTTTAGCAATTTTCAACGTGACTGTATAACACTATTTTTGTTCTTTTTAGGACTTTGTGCTTATTTTTATGAACTAACTTGAAGCTAATCAAGTTTATATTCTTGTCTTTGTGTTTTTGCACTTATTTATTTATTTATTGTGCTTTATGTCCATTTGTGTAGATGTCTCCTACAAAGTACTCTGCCGCCAAGATATCCTCAAAGCGTCCACACACGAACTCAGCAAATTTTCGCTCCATTAAGGCAGACATGGCTTACAATGACTTTTATATAAAGGCAACAATCATCATGGAAAAGGTTGTAAGAATGGAGACCCTTGAAAATACTGCCATTCCTAAGATATTCAAGGAGAGAACTTGGACAAAGTTACTAAATCCAAGTGGAAATGTGTATGCTAAACTCATCAAGGAATTCTTCGCTAATGCCATAGTGGAAGGAAATCACATCAACTGTTGGGTGCGATAGAAAGAGTTCATTATCACAAGGGATACAATTCAAGAGTTCCTAGAAGTTCGTCCACCATCTTAACCAATCTCCATACAATATGATGATAGATTAGATTCTCTTGAGCCTATGGCGAGGCTCCTTGGTGGTTCTCTCACAAAGAGGTCAATGAACACCATTCCTTTCGATGCGGAGATGAGAACATTGGCTTATGTAATGATCCATAATCTCTACCTTGTGACGAACTTGATAACATTGTCCGCACCAAGAACTATTTTCCTGCATGATCTCTTCACACATAAGGAGATCGACATATGTGGTCACATCTATCACCTCCTGATAAAGAGCATCACCAAAAGGAACTCAAGGACAATAATGCCATTCCCTACTCTCATCTTGGGTCTCATTGAAAAGACAAAACTGAAGATTCCAAGCGGTCTTACTGTCGTGCAAAGGGACCATCCCATTGGTGCTCATGTGGTGACCCAAAGCCAAGCCCACATCACTGGATCAAAAATCGGCACTTCTCAAATGCCAAGGGCTAATGTTGAGGAAGAAGGTGGGGACATGGAGGATGAGATTGACAAATTCACCTTAGCCTTGGAGAGTTCTGCACAGCCATCTTCCCAAGCACAACCAAAAGGACTCGATTGTCTTGATCGCCTTATTGCAAGGGTAGAGCAGATGTATGGCATGCTCGAATCTCATGTGCAGCACATTGCGGATCAATTTGCTTACATTCGAAGCCAAATCATTGCAATATCATCACAGATTGAGGATATGGCGATGGTGCAAGGATCTGATTTAGAATCTGAGCAGTTCTAACTCCTTTGGCCATTTCGGTCAAAAAGGGGAAGAAAGTTTTAAGGAGGAGTTGCACATTTTGAGGGGGAGCATAACGTAGTACATGCACTTCATAAATATATTGGTTAATTTTTGGTGGTTTAGTTATCTACTTTCTTTTGCCATAGTTTCTAGAACATTTTTATTTACATTGCTTCCTTCAAAGCTTTGAGTAATTTGGTTTAATTCCAGCTTAATATTCAGTACTTTGTGTTTATTTCATTGCTTTGTAGCATTTTTTAGTACTTTTGGTTTATATTGAGTACCATACACTTGTGCCATTGTTGGATCTCGTATCCTTAATGCAAATACTTTGGTGTTTTGCCTTGGTTGTGTGTTTGGACATGCAATTGATTTTTGCTTTTCACTTAATTGCATTGCATGTCCGGATGATCATTTACAAGTTAAATGATCAATGTAGTCATTCTTTAATGACTGTACTTTTATGATCAAATCATGCTTCATAGTTTATATCTTTATGTTTACTTGATCGTATTTTACTTGTTACATTATACTTATTCTTTTATTACTTACTTTACCTTGAGGGTCTATTGTGTTTTGTGGAAGTGTTTCAGGTTACTAGTATATATGTTCCAAGTGCTTCACAGCTTCTAGATTTAGGTGTGAGTGAGTTCTTTCATTGTTCCCAGACTCACGTTTAAGTCTTAAGTCTGTTATAGGATGTTTTTTCATGTAAGAGCCAAAGGGGGAGGTTGTAAAGTTGTGATTTACAACTAGGTTTTATGTTGGCTTTATTCCATGACAAAGAGTGTTGTATTTGCTTTAATTTTATTTCTTGTATTTTGTGGGATTTTATTGTATTGGGTTTAGTATTAAGTCGGTGAAAAATCGAGCATAAAATGAAGAATCAGTGGATTTTGCGAGTGTCTCGCTAGAAGCTTATCCATGAAATAGTCACGTGAGAAGCACATGCTGGAAGCTAAAGAGTCTTGCCAGCTTGGAGGATTTCACGATTGTCTCGCAGGTAAGGCCTTCTCGTAAGATACCCGCAAAACTCTTTGTCTAGAGGATTTTTAAGTGTAACTTTCTTATCCTTCACCCATACTATATATACCCTCATTACCCACAAAAGTATGATAGGTTTTCTTAGAGAGAAAAACTTTAGATAGGTTTTCAACAACACAAACACACCCATCTTTTAGAGAAAGAGCTACCCATATTTAGTGAGAAATTATTGTAGCTTTTTCTCCTTCTCTCTCCCATTGCCATACCTTGAGAGGAGATTTGTACCCAAACACAACCCACATCTTTTCAAAGTATAGAGATTATTTTAGAGCTTGGGAAGTTTTGGGAATTTTCCAAAAGAAGCCGGTGAGGCTTGGCAGATGCAATCGGGTGTATTACGAGATCCGGAAAGCTAGACAAGACACAGTTCCAAGAAGTCTTGTTGGAGTAGGAGCTTAGAGGGCTTAGGTATATTGGATAGATTAGGCTTAGAGGGTCTCTTGCTATTCGTGTATCCCAACTTATTGTCTAGTGGATCGATTTACTGCTTGGAGAATGGTGGGGAGGTTTTTCGCCAAGTTCTTCAGTTTCCTCTTCAATAACACATCAACATGTTATTTTGTGTTTATATCTTTTTTCCTTTACTCTTGTGCTTTACTCTTATTGTTTGTTGTTCATGTTTATGCATTAAAGTATTTATTAGTTTATTGCACTTTATTTACTCTTGTTCCGCATTTAGATAAGTTAGAGTAAAAACAATCTAGCTGTAATTTTTAATTGGGGGTCTAAACAAGCTATTGTGTTTCACACAAATTTGAGCTTCAAAAAGAGAGACCAAATTTTCAATTTCATTTATGATAGGACACTACCAAAAGATTTCACAAAGCCTTCCACCTAAACAGTAATGAAAAAGATTGTATAATCTCTCTCTCTCTCTTATTTATATATATATATATATATATAGAGAGAGAGAGAGAGAGAGAGAGAGAGAGAGAGAGAGAGAGAGAGAGAGAGAGAGTAATTCTACAAGCACAAACTATTTTACAACATTTTTAAAAAAATGTTAATGTGACCAACATTTTACAACTATATTGCTTTTTCATTTACCAATAATTTCTCATCATATCAACAGTTTGTAAAATTTTTTGTAAAATAGTTTGTATCTCTAAACTGAAACATAGTATTTATTGCTGCTAAACTTCTTTGAAGCCACCTTATCTATCATGTCATTAGTCACATGACTCACATCATTATTATCTTACATATTTATTTTAGGACAAAGTTTAGTTACAAAATTGGTTGTAACCTACACTTACCTTTAAAAATATTAACATTATCATATATTTTGAAGATCTAACTGTCGAATATTATTATACCAATCAGATACTATTATTTACCATATGAAAAATGTCAGATTTTTCCAATCGAACATCACTACTATATTCATTATGTTCTTAATACAAATGTCAAATTTTGTGACAATCGGATATTATTTACTATATAGTCTATAAACTTATATTTTATATATAATTTTAAACTACAAAAACTTATATTTTAAATAATTTATTGATGACGCTACATGCTTTCAATGAATGGTGTTTGTTGTTTACATGATTTGGGGAAAAATTATATTATAATATGTCCATTTTTTTTTATAGGTTTTTAGTTTATATGGAAAATAACAAGATAATCTGGACAATATGACGAAGAATTGTTAGTATAGTCAAAGAAGATGGTCTTTGTGTAGTTTTCTTTCACTGTTTGTAAATACTATGTTTAACAAATTAGCAGCAAATTGTTTTGTCTTTTTTATAAGATATTCTTAGATATGCTTGGGTAATTTTTTTAAGTGTTTACGAATATTTTATATTATTCTTCAACTTTTTTTATCTCATTAGCTTATTCTTTGAGATTTTTTAGAAAACAAATTCAATTTTGTGTTTAAAATTATTTATTTATCTATTCATTTTTCACATGTTGGATTAGATGTTAGATTAGATTATGACTGTATTAACACAATACTTCTTCTTCTTTCAAAAAAAAAAAAAAAAAACTCTACTTTTTCCCATTTGGAATTATACTCTTGGTTTTTTTTTTTTTTTTTAATTAAGAAAACAGATGTACAATCATTATGTATAAAGCAATAACCAACTCTTTTGATTAGGAACAATGACATATTTCTATTGCATTATTTCAAAACCTTATTAAAAATTTTGAATTTGATTATGCATTGGATATTTGGCTTGATCATATCATATTTGATATTTGTACATCTTCAGGAGAAGGAGCTTAACTTTGATGTGAGATTTATTTTTCCCTTTCTTTTTTATTTTAAATTGTAGTTTTATTGAGTTTTATTAGTTTTTTAGATATGTTTCTTGGTGTTTTTTTATTGTACAGTAGAAAAAAATTAGATAGGAGAAAGATTGTTTAAAACTAAAAGAATAATTTTCAAATTAAATCTACTTTTTAATGATATACAAAATGTTATAAGTAAATTTTATTAAAAATAAATATTTTTCCTACCTTTTGAATTCGTGAGATAAATTAGATTGCTTTCATTTTGGTATGACATAAATTTTATATATCACATTTGTGATTGTCCCTATAACAAATGAAAATATGATTATGAAAGACATTAATATGTATTAAATTAGCCTAAATTGCAAAAAATAAATTTTATGGGACCGCTCTAAAAATATTATCACGCGTAATGTGTAGGTCCATGACTAGTTTATTTATAACACTCAATATCTCTTAAAGTGTGGGTTCCAGTTAGCTTAACTAGTAAAATCTTTAATGATTGAAAAAAAACTATTATCAAGAACGGACGTCATAGGTTGAAACTCTCTAAAAAAAAATTCTCTTGAAGTTTTAGTCCTGACTCTTCACTACTTTGTTTGTTTGGTATTCCATATTTTTTGGTAGTTTATTTGTTAGACACACCACAACCCCCCCCCCCCCCCCCCCCCCCCCCCCCCAAAAACAAAAAAAAACCAACAACTGCTACAACATTTTGCCTTTTGCCAATTCCTGTCCTTTTTGCAGTTTGTCAAAACCGCAACAATCAGCCTCCGCAGCACATTCTTGTCTAAAAAAACAATCATGTTTCTACAGCTACTACGGATTATATGCATGATATAGATGTTAAAGAGAAGATAAAGAGGGACTTTCTGTGAAATTTCCATAGTAGATTGCTTCCAAAAGAAGGATTAAAGAACGTACAAAAAGTAGTTCTTTTTTTTTTTATTTTTTTTATTTTATTTGATAAACACAAAAAGTAATTGCTCAGTTTTTGAAAGTTTGTTTGATTTAGTTTTTATGGCATAGTTGCATTAAATTAAAGTGCATTCTATGAGTGGCAAAAATAATTTCGGCATATAACTTTTTTTTTTTTTTGCTATAGGTTTGGAATTGTTAATGTGCTTGTTAAAGTCAGATTTGAGAAAAGCACTATTAGTGATAAGAAATCCCTTTCAAGATAAAAGATTTAAATTCTAATGAATTCAAATGTGTAAATCACATGCTATCACCTCGTTTAAATTCATAAGCTACTTTTTGTTTTTTTGAGAGAATTTCAATCTATAACATTTGCTTCTGAATCTTGATGATAGCTCTTTATTATTAAACTAAGACATCAATCGGTTTTGGTGTAGGCAGAAATTGAACGTCAGATCTCTTATTTAAATTAGAAATTTTACCAATTGAACTAACTGAAACCCACAAATTCATAAGCTACTAAATAAGGAATCATAATTGATTTTAAATGAAATGGCACCGAGTTATCCTTTATACCCTTGGAAACTATCTTCAATACTTCTTCACCATGAAATGGACATTCTATTTCAAAGAAACGCAGAGGGAGAGATGTTGAAGATTAGACTGTGCTACAAGTAGTTTAGATTTTAGTATGGCAGAATGCTACAAGTCGTTTCTGTTAGTGTAAATATTACATAAGTGTGAGTAATTGTTTAGCTTGGAAATTTTCTATTTAGGAGGCAGTTAGTTTTTTTTTTTTGAGAAACTAGGAGGCAGTTAGTTTGTTTATCTTTCCTGCTCTATTTTTCTCTTATATAAATTGAGCATAATGTATTTATTTCTTAGTTATAAAATCACAGGCAGTAATTGAGATACTTTCTCATAGCTTTTCTCTCTGTCCAAGCACTGTGTTTCTTGATAAGAGGGTTAAGATTGAAGGGAGAAGGAGGAGAGAGATTCAAATCAGTCAAAGACAACCTTAGCGCCGGCCCCCCCCCCCCCCCCCCCCAAAAAAAAAAAAAAAAAAAAAAAACAGAGGGTTAGAAGACTAATGACTAACGATAAAATAAGGAAAACAAATCCAGATAAATTTAAAGAAGGTTGGAGCGAAATCTGGTAATCACAGTGTACATAATGGAGTTAATGATTCAAATTATGTTCTTTCTTTTAAAATTGATATAAATTGTAACAAGGGCAAAATTTAAGTACAGTATTTAGGTTTTGTTCTTTAGATTTACTCTTAAAATTCAGTCATGTAACTGTATTTAATTAAAAATATACTTCCATCCTATAAGAAAAAAAGTTGTATGACTAAATTTTAAGAAGAAAACCTAAGAAACAATTGTACTTAAGTTTTTTCCATATAACAATAGGGTATTTTTTATACTGGGCATCAATACACATTCACCCAAATATCATGACTTTTTTAGTGTAATTATAACTTCTTAAAAAAAAAATTTGAGAACCTAATTATTATAACATTTCATCAGTGGAAATCACATTGTATTGAAAGGGAAAGAGTTCAATTCTTGTCCAGTGAGAAAAGGATGGAATATATTAGGAAAGTTCCATGTGGATTATTCTCTTTTTGAACAGGGTGAGCCTGAGCCATGCCTGTGTTCCATGTAAACAGAATTATGCTTCACAAAACTCGCTTTGGTTTTTGCAGTCTTAATGAATCATGTTTTTAATTTGCAATTGTTTAGTCAATTACATTATTTTACCTCAAATTTATTCTTAACAATCCTATTAGTATTTTGTTTAAGATGTGTTTCACGCCTTGGTGGCATTGAGTTGAGGTCTTTTCCCTCCTTACATTAAAATGGTTCTCATTTCTGAGATAGACACTACAAGAAAAAAGGCTATTGCGGCGGATTTTTTGTGGCGGTTTCAAAACTGCCGCTATATGCCCAATAGATTAGGACCTGTATGAGAATTTCAAAACCTAAATGGAGAGCATTTTTTAAGCTTTGAGTACAAAATACTTTTCTACGACTTAGTGTTCCAGAGTCCGGACCGCAAGTCTGCAACATGTGCCTCAAAGGTTTTGCATTAAATTGTACAAAGATGAACAAGCTTGCCAAAGTTAGACTACACCATATATTAATTAACTAACATCTAAATATAACTTCTGTAACTTCTGTGATCATGTGTGTGTATATATAAAGATGTATTCAGAATTAGCGATATTTTTTTAGTAGTTTAGATGTACAATGCAAGCTATATCATAAGCAGGGACGGAACCAGGGTTTAAATCTAGGGGGGCCAATGTATAAATTTTTTTTTTTCCCATGAAAATCTAAGCTAGCATATATTTAATATTAACAAAAGAGAGCATAGAAAATTATCATTTCATAATACCTTAAAACTATATCATCTAAAAAGATAGAACTCGATGTTCTTTAAATCACAAAATCACCTAGGATTTATTGTGCACTAAATTTTGATCACAAAATCAATGAAATCTCCAAATGAATTAATTACAAGGTTTGATCCTATTTGAATAATTATGTTATTTTGATTACAATTCTAATAGGTTCTTGATTTGTAAGGACATGAGACTTTTTTAATAAATAAAGACATGATACTTTATCTTACAAAAACCTAATGGTTCTGATATTGCATTCCATTATTTGTTTAATATTTTTAGATATTTCATCATTTTCATATCTCATAATTTTATTTAGTAAAAAATTAGATAGAATATATAGGAAAAAAAAAAGATAAAAGAAAAGGTATATAGTATTCATAAATTATACTAATGTAGCAGTTCATCGAAAAAACATATACTAATGCAATAATAAATGTGATTGGTTCTACTCCAACAAAAAGCAAATAAATATCTTAATTATTATTTTGTGATTGATAACTGATCAGTTTGTAACATTTATTTACTAAAATTTATTGTATTCATAGCGTCACTTAAGTTCCCTAATATCACAATTATAAACAATAATAAACATATTTCACTCACTTAGCTTAGTTTGTTAGCGCTAATTTATTAACACAAATATTTAATTTCACTACTTTATTAACACAACACTCAAAATTGTTTAACGTCACTACTATAACAAGTTAATATTTCTTTAAATCTACAAATATATATACATACATATATATATATATATATATATATATATATAGCCACAAACACAATAGTCACTTTGTATTGACACTTTGACTTGATTTATACCAGTCCACCACCAAGCACAATTTTATTTTTTGCTAAACACCAAGTACAAATTATTCATCTGTTTCAAAGTTTTATACAAAGAAAAAAAGTACAGGAGAGAGAGAGAGAGAGAGAGAGAGAGAGAGAGAGAGAGAGAGAGAGAGAGCCAACATACCACCATTGGGTAACTAATGCTGCAGTTAGAGCCAAGACCAACATTGAGTGGTAAGTGGGTAAAAATTGGAGATTTGTGTTTTGTGATTTTAGATTTGTGGTTGTTTTGTGTGTCTTTTTTGTTTAGATTGGATTGTTGCTTAATTTGTTGATAATTTTGGTTTGTTTAAAGGTTATTCTTGTTATTTTTGGGACAATTGGGTTTGTTTAGATTGGAAATGTGATATGTTTTGTGGGTATTTTTGGTTAAGTCCAAAGGTTTTTCTTGTTATTCTTGGGACAAGTAAATGGTTGGTCCATTTGTAAATTTGGATAAAGGATAGGGGCCAATAATATATATTTTGGGAAAATTTTCAATTTTCTGTGTATATATATACTAAGAAATTAAAAAAAAAAAAAATTTGGGGGGGGGGGGTGCGTGGTCCCCCTCAGCCCTAACTTAGGTCCGTCACTGATCATAAGGAGTCAACTCTAAATTCTTAAAGTATCAATGGAGAGCATGCTCATTCATGATCAAGAAGGGAAATACCATGAATAGGTTGAACCAGTTTCGTGTTAAAATAATTTTCTTTTAAAAAGTCATTAGTCAAAATTCCCAAAATAAATTTCTGTTGAGTTTGTATTTTGATTAGTTGACTTGATATGTACCAATAGTGATCGGTGGAAAAAAAATAATGGCTCCATACAAAATAGTGATGTAAATGGTAGATCCAAATAATAACCAATAAGAATTTTTAAGGTATATATTAATATTTAAAAAACTAAGGGCGAACACTGTCCTGTCTCTGCCTGGCATAAACTAACAAGTTGTTAAATCGGGTGTATCTCTAAAATTATTCTTCTTCCACTCCATGAGAGAATAATAGTTCATTTTTATAATTTGATAATAATGATGAGATGCTATTGATTGAGGACGCTAATTCCTTTTGACCAAGCTAAGGCAAATAATTTAGCAATTGATATAAGCTAAAGTTTTTTTTTTTTTTTTAATACAAGATGGAAATTCTACTTTAGCCTAATCGAAGTGTATATGTGTGTGAAGCTTCCTCCTGTAGACTTGAACTCCAGTCCTTACCCTCCCACACCCCACAAACACTTATACTTATGAAGTAACCATCATTAGATATTGGGACCTCAACACTAGATGTTGCCAACACTTTATCATCAATATCAAAATTGCAGTTTATTTTTCTATGATCTTACAAGAAAATGGTAAAAATTAATTATAAGGAATGAATCCTACACCTACCTACCATTCAAATAATATTTTGACATAAGTTTGGCAAATTTCTCACATTTCTTAAAAAGTAACACTATCATACAAAATTACAAATACCACTGCACACCCTTAGTGCGATGGTCACACCACAAGTATAAATGCTTGTGGGGTGTGGAGGGGAGAGGGGCAAAGGCTGGGGTTCAAGTCTCTAGGAATAAACTTCACACACATATACAATTAGATTAGACTAGAATAAAGTTTTTATTTTGTATTAAAAAAAAAAAACACTATCATAAAATTTATTACAGCAAACTCATTAAGTTTTCTTTTTAATTTTAAAAAAGTGACATTTTAATTAGTTATTAATTATTACAGCAAACTCGGCATAAAACTTAAAAAAGTACTTCTAAAAAGATATGTAACATTAAAGTCTGTCGAGGACATTTTTGTGACAAGGGCCAAAAATGTAAGATTGGCCTAAATCTCTCCTTGGGTTCTTTAGAAATTTTTATTTGTGGAGAATCAAGTCTAAAATTCCAAATGTGTAATGAACAAAAGGATAATAGTGCTTTAACAATAGAGAAATCAAAATGTTATAACTAAAATATAAGAAAATGCAGAAAAAAGTACACAAGTCTAAAACTTCAATCCACAATCAGCGAGAATTGTGAGAATGTTAGCTAGCTGAATGAGCTTTGGATCTCAAGTTTTAGCTTTGTAAGGAAAATGTAATCGGTTCATTTTAAATCTAATTAGGGTCTTTTGTATTGAGTTTAAGGTGCTCTAAGTGACTCGTTTTGGTTCAATTGAAGAGACTTTGAACCCCAAGGTCTCAATCTAAGAGGTTATGGTCAGATTTGCTTTAATTGGGTAAAAGGGATAGCTTGCTTTTTGCATAATTTGGGAAATGGAATGGCTTAAATTCATGGGCTGATGTTTCCTAGACATAGTAGGCCCTTGTAGTCTGCATTTGGTTGTTGCAGCAAACAAGGGCAGCCACTTAGGGTCAGCTATATGTTTTAGGCCAAAAAAATGGTAGAGTTGAAAAGTTAGGTCATAGTCAATCATAGCATAAAGACTCTTTTAAGGTGGAAATTTTTGGTATAAGACCTCCTCCATTAGCCAGAGGTGCTATTAGTATCCTTTGCCAACTTGATAAAACGCATGGGCTAGGCTCATGCAAAAGGTCCAAAAAGAATTGACTCATACCTTCCAAATCACACTTCTCCAATTTCCCCAATAAATTGCATGGGCTTGGGCCATGCTTAAAAAAATATATAATATAAGATAATACATGAATTGAGCCACAAGGAAGTTGAGCTTGGTTGATTGAGTTTGGATAAAATGTATTGCGAAAATGAGTATCAACAAAGTTTAAACACTTGCACTATGGACTGAGAATCACATGGCAAGTTGTGATTGGTGAAACGTAAAATAGAACACAAAAAAGGTACAATTTTAAAATTTTTATTAATATTAATCACTTCATAGTTCATATCTTTTTTTTTTTTTGGGTACAAGACAAAAATTATATTCTAGCTTAATCTAAATATATATGTGAGTAAAGCTCCTTCTTGAAGACTTGAACCTCTACTTTTACCCCCCACACCTTACAAGTATTTATACTTGTGGAATGACAATCGCACCTAGGGTATAGTGTGGAATGACAATCGCACCAAGGGTATATGGTGGTACTTCATAGTTCATATCAAACAATAACACTTATCACGTTATTAGTAAATATAGAAAGAGCATAGTGCAGACAGCAGTGACATTAACGAAATAATAAAAAACAAGTTATCATTCTCACAACACATATAATCATAGCCATACCTCTCAGCTAATTAAACTAGGGTGGAGAGTGTGGGGATGCCAACAAAACAAAACTAACCCAAGCCACTGGCTGCGATTGAGTGAAGGAAAAATAAGAGCAAGAGAGCGAGACTACCTAGAGAATTCTAAATGGGTAAAAATTAGGGACTTCTGATTTCAGGCTTAAGATTGTTTTGTGTATATTTTTTATTATTATTTAGAATGGAATTTGGGTTTGTCTAAAGGTTGTTCTAGTTATTCTTGGGGCAATTGGTATGTTTAGATTGGATTTGTGCCTTATTTTGTTGTTAATATTAGTTTGTACACAGGTTGTTCATGTTATTTTTGGGCGAATGGGTTTCTTTAGACCAAATTTGTGCCTTTATTTTGTTGTTATTGTCCAGAGGTTATTGTAATCATTCTTGAGGCAACCGTGCAAAAGGGATGGAGCTTTTTATTTTTATTTTTTTGGGATCTCATCACCAATTTATAAGTTTCTTCTGGAGGAGGGGACCAAGATTACATATTTTTGGGACAAATTGTAAATTTTCTTAGTGTATATTCATACTAAGCTTCAATATTTTTGGGAGGGGGGGATGGCCAAACCTAGGTCCGTCTTTGATTGCTTCATCTTCTCACATGAGAGGTAGGCTACATGGTGAGACCCACATGTAGGGGCCACCTATGTGAGAGGAGGGAGAATTGCTCCAAAACTATCCGTTACAATCACTTATCACCTAAAAAGTTATGTAAAAAAAAAATTATGAAATATATCCCTAACACTCAATTTTGTGAAAATTATGATCCTCATGACTTTGTCCATTTGATATCTTGTATTTTTTAATAATATATTTGTTAAATGCGAAAAAAATAAATAAAGAGAAGGCAAGACAACAAAGAAATGATCCAATCCATCCCTTTATAAGGTATCATAAGTGTCCATTCCTTTATAAGTTATGTCCTGCTGTTTGTCAAAATCATAAGAATCAATATAGGCACTCGACAGCACAAATTTGTCTATAATAACTACAGAAAGTTTAGCACCACAAAAAAATGCACAACTTCTGCCACAAAAACTATTAATATGGCTGAGTATGATTGGTGGAGAAGCAGTAAGTTCTTGCTAAACTGACAAGCAGCCAGTCATAATCTGCCATATAGAAGAAGTGAAAAAGACTCAAAAAACTATCATCTTGTACAAGAATATGCAAAAATTCTATAGGTGATTGCTTCCAAAATAAGGATCGAGAATACACAGAAGTAGGATCTTATGCAGCTTTTGGCGACCATGTTCAGATTTTGAAAGATAGTTTGATTTGGTTCTTATGGCATAGTTGCATTAATTGCTGCTTGTATTTTCTCTTCTAAATTACAGCGCATTCAAATTCTTTTTTGCCTATTATACGTTTGGAACTGTTAATATTCTTGTCAAAGTTAGATTTGAGAAAAGCATTATTATTGTCTCAATTCTTTTTTGACTATTATACGTTTGGAATTGTTAATATTCTTGTCAAAGTCAAATTTGAGAAAAGCATTATTAAAGCTTGTTTGGATCACCATGATTTTGAGTGATATCACTCAGTGACCCTTCAAGTCTACCACCTTAAAACTTTTGGTAATCAACATGATGTTGGTAATCAACAAAACCAAGGCTCTTCAATACACTGATAATTGAGATTTGAGAGATTGCTAATTTCCTATACCATCTATCAAGACTCAAAATTGACCTCTGCCTTAGTTCAAAATCATATGAGAACATGACATTCTAATTCTCTCATCAACCGCTGCAAAAGTAGTCAGGCAGACACTAAATGAACAGACAATACAATTTTATGCTTGTGGTAAAGATAACGCAGGACCTTGAAAGAATGACACAGTGACAAAAGCACATTCAACTTTCATTGTTGCCACATGGATGATGTAAGCTACAAGAATCTTAAAGCTTCAGGCACTGCCTGCCCACATTGTTCAAGGATTTCAATCAATGGTCCAGCAAGCGCAGAGTTTTCTTTAGTTACAAAGCTGTGCAACACGCCATTGACAGTGTGGCGGGCCATCTTCTTGAGAACATGCACATAACTGTCTATTGGTAGTTCAAAACTTGGTATTATTACAATCTCATACTCCTCTAAATTAGCAGTACTTATCTGATCAACATTGATCATAGAGACTGAAGGTTTCTTTTTGCTGTCAAAATCAAGAGTACACAATTAAGACATTATTTATATGTGCAGAATAGTTCTAAGCATCAGATTTTTGTGCTGCAGAGAACTGACAAGAAATTTGGCAATCCTTTATAAATAACAGTAATTAAACTTTTATTTGAAAGAATAGTTAACTGTAATTAAACTTCTACAGCTGAAATGCTTTTTTTTTTTTTTTTTGATAAGTTTCTACAGCTGAAATGCTTTGTTTGGAGTTTAGGTATAATTTGAATGTAACATGGAAAGCTCCATTCTCTATTACAATTTAAGGTGAGGATCTGGAGAATCCTGGGATGCAACCTACCGTAGAAGTGGTATGAGGCCTGAAGTTAAAACATCTCTCTCTAAATGACAGATTCATCTCTTTAATTCTTACTAGTAGAATATTCCATTTGCTGAAAACCTTTCTTTAGTATACAAAACCCCACTTCCACACCCTTGTTCCTCTCAACACCATTGACCCTTCAAGTCTACCACCCTAAAACCTTTTTGAAAATAAGTAGATTATTAGTGGCACGTTAAGTTCAAGACCCAAAACTTGGTTCTTTTTTTGCCTCAGAAAATAAAAATCCAAACCTCGCAACTACTCACTTGCAGCCTTTTAGCCAACCATTTTTTTACAAGTCATGGTAAATAGCAGCGTTCCACTTATCAATGTTGTCCTAAATAAGATATTTGAATTTGGGGGGATATTACATAAAAATGGCTGAGATAATACACATTCCCAAGTTTTTAATTTTGTCAATTAAAGTCCCAAACTTATGAAATCACTTCAGTTTGAAGCTTCCATCCATCTCCATTATTTTGGGTAATAACAAATGAGAGAAAAGCAAGAAGCCATTGATAAAATTCTGTGTTTCACCTATGGTATGTTCATAAATCAATTTGGTAGCCATTGAACACAGAGGGTTTAGAGAAAGATCCGATTAGAAAGAAAGTTTTGCTTAGAGTAAGAAAGTGAATGAATCTTCTATAACAAAAAACGAAACCAGTTACCTAGGTGAAGGTTTTCAATATTTTTCTGCTCTGTTATTGCTCAGAATAACCTAGATGAATGGAGGCTTCAAATTGTAAAGGTTTCATAGGTTTGGGACTTTATTTAAAAAAAATAACTACCTCAAACCTAAATCTGAAACAGTGCATAAATTCTAGGCCAGTTTATGTAATTTCCCCTTAAATTTTCCAATACATTCACTATAAAAATTTCTACCTTTTATCTACAAGCCCTATGGTTTACAACATGCAACCAAAATAAGATGAAAAGATCAAAAAATTATTATGAAGATTGATAAGGTTTGACTCAAGAAATTCACCAACCAAACTAAGATGCATGAACAAATCGCAGGGGCATTTCAAAACAAGAACTTATATTTTCAACAGGCAAATATGAGCAGGGTTTACTTATCAAAATAATAATATTAATAATAAGAACAGGATTTTCCGTTCACCTGTTTTCAAAATTTGATATGGTACATGATGGACCAGTTGATATGGAATAATCCTTGACTTTGAGAGCAGTGACTAAATCATGGAGCTTGCTATCTTTACCACATATATATAGCACCTTCAAAGGCTGAGAGTAGAGTTTATTGCAATAAGCTTTGTCCAGAATTCGGATGCACTGCAAAAATCAATGATTGTAAGAAGATGCCATTTCAAGGAACCATTGTCCTATTGCCCAACAGAATGTAAGATGGAATAAAATGCTATTTCTCTATGAAACAAATTTAAAATGTTTGGTGATTTATTTTTGGCTAAAATGCACTTTACAGCACACCCTCTAAGTTTGGGTCTACTTCTAAATTGGTTCCTCAACCTTCAAAACTTACAATCTCACCTATTACAATGATGTCAATTTTCTGACCAAACAATGTTTGATATTCGCTCATATTATAATGCATTAAGAGGTTCCTCTTAGGTCATTTTCCCTTGGAAAGGTATATGGGGGGTCATGGTATCCAGACAGGTTTCATTCTTTGTTTGAACTGCAGCTTGGGAGAAGATACTCCCTAGTAATTATTTGAGGAGAGTTTTCCCTATTGTAGATTGGTGTTGTATGTGTAGGTGTAGTGGAGAAACCATGGATCATTTAATGAACCACCACGAGAAGGCATATTAGTTGTGGCATTTTGTCCTCAAATCTTTTAGTATTTCTTGGGTTTCACCAAGAAGGGTGCTATATCTTATTTTTGGATGGAAGAATTGGTTGGGGAACACTTGATATTTGGAATTTGACTCCGTTGTGTTTGATGCGGTTTATTTGGAAGGAGCACAATAATAATACTTTTGGGGATGTGGAGAGCTCAGAAAATCAGTCTTGCCTCCTTTGTTAGCACCTTGTTTGATTGGTCTTGGGTTTGGGGACTCACAACTAGTGAATCTCTCCTGATGTTTATAGATTCGCTTTTCTCTAGTATATATTTTTCGTTTTTTTCTTTTTGGTAATCTTTGACTGCTTTATGTTTTCTTGCATAAAGTAGTCCTTTAATAATACTTTTTCTTACCTAAAGAAAAATGTTGTTTTTGGGGTGAGTTAATGAAAAGAGGTAATAGTTGATGGTGTAAACTGCAAGTTATGAAAGTGAAGGGACCAATCAAAAAGTGACCCCAAACTTCAGGGTGTAAAGTCCATTTTAGACTTTGCTTAGCTCAAACACAACTAATCAAGACAACTTTTATTATATAGTATTTGATATGACATAATAGAATATAAAGTAGAACAAGCATTACGAGAATAAGGAGAAATCTCTCATTCTAATTCCATCTAGCAAAAGCAAACAATGAAGTCCCTTGAAAAAGAGATTTTCTTTCAGGCACTTTTATCTGTGCAATATAAGAATTCTTGCATATTATACTGATGGAAACACATACATACCTGTGATAATTTTTCTTCTTCTGAGGCACACACATTCACAGACTGGATAATGCATGAACTTAGACTGGTAATGGCATCATTAAGAGATAATCTGAAAGCTGATCCCAACAGAAGATTTTGAACCAATGGAACAGAGGTATGGCTAAAGCAATCATCAAAAACCACAGTAAGGGGATTTCCCAATATAGATTTCCTAATTGATTTTATCATATCAGAAAAACCTCCATTTGAAAGAGGTTTGAGTCCATCAACAACCTGTACAATCATCACAACATTAAGTTAGAAATTGAAGACCAAGCTTGAAGTAGCATTCCCATTACAGTCAAGGGCTTTATTAGAGTAACAGAAGACATAATTTTGCCAACTATTTAAGAACAATTCATATATCATACGGCAATCATTCAAAGGTTCATCAACTAAAAAAAAAAAGCAGAAAAATGGATGGGGTATGTATAAAACATAAAATGGAAACAAAGATACAAAGAATCTTGGGAAGACCCTGGATAGCATGAGGATCATCAAAACATACACACAGGAACACACTCATTTATATTGGAAGCCACATCACTGACTTAATCAACTTCAGTCACACGAGCACTAGAGAAGGAATCTTTCACTCTAAAAGAGTTGTATGACCCAAAACCTTCACTTGTTTCTGTGTATAATCATATTCCTAATTCATCAAGACTAAACAAATTTCAATCCTGACATTTGAGGTGACTTTAGTTCATGGAGTTGTGGATATATTTATAGAATTAGAAAAACTGTGAATTTGGGACAAGTATCAAAGAAGGATGGTAAACAGAACTGGAATAAATTACTGGATGAGTTGCTGGTAGAAGTGTCTGCGCAGATGGTCACAAGCAAACATGGTTAACATTTGCATTTCGCCCATCCAAAACATTAAATTCCACATAAGAAATGCAATAGACAAGCTTTTCAGATGAATCTGTAATAATAAAGATACTTCAATATAATAGTGACTAAATTATCATTTTGATTTATTATACAAGGGACAAGCTGGTAACTAAAAAGCAGTAAAACAATCATCACAGGAGAAAACACACACAAGGGGAGTAAAAAAAGGAAACTTATTTTTCAAACGTACTACATATTCAACAAAAGAAAATTACCAACAAGGAGACACCAGATATATCAATGGCCTTAGATGTAACAAGCTCCAGTAGCCTCTCAGGTGTAGACACAAGGAACTCAGGCTCACAGCTCTTTAAACTGTCAATTACAAAATAAACTTTTAATGAAAAGAAAGAGTAAAACTTACAGTTTTTAAACAAGAAGACTGGTACAGCAGTGCATGTTGGGTGTGTAACAGTGGCATAAAATTAAAAACTATGTACATACATACATACATAAATAAACAAGTACACCCATGAAGATAGGCACAAGTGCATGCCTAAATGGTGCACACATACAAACACAGCTTATGCTTGATTAAAAGAATGTCCACTTGCAATAGAAAGTGGGTTGTGATCACGTGAACATGCAAAATATTACCAAATGCAAGCATAAGCTACCTTTTAATGATCTCATAACCACTCTACATTATAAAAACACAGATGCCAATTCCATACTTACCCTTGAATCTGGTGATCCAAGGATGCACCTGGATGGATACTCACAGTATGTATTCCAAGAGCCTTCAAAGGCTTGCAGATTGAGCGAACCTGCACATAATATTGGAGGATAAAGAATTTATCACCAAAAAACAAATAATGGCTTCATATGCTATATACCCCACAGGCAAATGCAAACTAGTTTCCTTATTATTCCATGTAAATGAGATAAGATCATTTGTATTTTGTAGCCTTTAGAGCTTATCAAAATTTTTCTGCAGATGGAGAATATTGTTAAGGCAGAAAGACAAAAGGCAAAACACCCTTTCATTTAAGCATTTACAATGTCTATAAGACTAACAAATGATAGAATTTCCAATCACCCCCAAATTAAGGTACTGACTAGAGAGTTAAGGAAAATATTTACAACTCAAACCAAAAATGTCCATTGGGCAGTAAGAGAGGAGGATAACAGTTAAGGTTGAGAATAGTAAAGAATATATATATTCACAAACCTTAGCAGCTTTCTCCTGGGATGGTACAAGGAATAAGAGAAAGGGGCTGGCAAACGATTGACCTTCTTTCTCCTTTCTTGCAATCGTGTCAGCAGCAACGGAAACAATCCAAGCAATTTTCTCTATGGAAGAACAAGCTCCACTTGTCTCCAAAATATCCTTCCCAGATGAATAACATTTCCAGAACTCAACTCCCCAATCATTAACAAATAGAGGCTTGTCCTCTTCACTAATATAGGTACCATCATGCCGCAATGCATTTTCTATTGAATTCAAGCACATAAAAAGAAACTTTGATGGAGTTGAGTTTTCAAAGGCCCACCTATCTTGACCATGGTTACCTTCCTTCTCAATCACTTGAACTTTTTCTTCCGGGTCAACAAGACATTTCTGGCCCATATCATTAACCGAAATCACTAAACCTTCTTCATCATCCATGAAATCCACAACCTTCACATTCTCATTTTCTAGATTGCTAGATTGCTTTTCGTTCCCCAGTGTAGCACCCTTCCCTTTGACAAAATCCTCCTCCTCCTCTTCGGAAGGAATTTTGTTCTTGGGTCCCTTTCTTTTAAAATTCTTTTTATCATGCCTGTTGTTGAAAGGATCCTCAGGAGTAGGAAGGCTAAAGCACATCCCCTGTAATGTCAAGATAGTAATGTCAACATAGAGTCATCATATATGATAACTGACTTGGGAAACGAACAAAATAATCACAAAGACTTGCATAAATTAATACTAGCCATATCAGATCATAAGACAAAATAAAGAGCACATTTTCTTCATTTTCCACAGCTTCAGTGAATCTAATGTGTAAAGATCTAAATCACATAATTGCAAGAATTTTAGGGACAATATGAAATTGGAACTTTTCATAAAGACCAAAGATGCCTGGGTAATCCAAAGCAACAAATTCCATTAGAGAACAAGGGTAACCAAAAATTTTATTTTCATCCATCACTAGTACTTAATTCCAAATAAATATGTATTTTCAGGCAATTCCTTGACTCACACGTCATTCACCATAATATAAAAAAAAAAAAAAATTACATTTATTGGAAACCAGATAAACATAAAACACAGCATCTCTTTTGTAAAAATTCTCATTTCATATAACTCAAAATCAGAGAAAAACTACCGTCTTTTTGGTAGCTAGATAAACTAACTTGTTTTAGATGAAAAGTTTATTATTGTTGTTATTAAACTCTGAAGAAGCCACAGCCAACTAGGCCATACAGTTGCCTGTTTTGGGCCCCTAAATCAGCGTTGGTAAAAGCAAGGGCGCACTTAAGTGCAAGCCTAATTGAAGTGAAGTGCACATTTTTTAAAAATTTAAAAATAATTATTAATGAGAAATGCAACAATCAAATTATCATATAAATTGAAATAAAATTTTTTATATAATTCATTTAACATTTAGATAAGCCCTAGTTTTGCTATTTTAACACAAAAATTGCAAGTCAAGTTATTTTATTTTTTTGGATCAGCTAGATATGAGTACTTCCTTGTAATATCCTTTCTTAAATCTCCAATATCCATAATTCCCTATGACTAATTAATAATATTAGTTAATAATTTAATTACTTAATGTCTATAAGTCTATAAGAATTAGCCTGCTATGTTCAACATCAACCACTAAAGTAAATAACAATTACCACAAATATATTATATCATACTTTTTTTTTTTCATGAATGACCTAAGAATATGAGGACATAGCAATATGGTAATTGGTACCAAGCAGATATCCAAAAGGGTAAAAATTAGAATATGAAGAAGAAGCTGGGTGGGTTACTGTTTCAAGGAGAAAAAATCAAGAAAAAATAGAAATAAAAATAGAGCAGAACTGGGAGGTTGTGGGTTTAGGATAAGTTACACTCAAAATAAATAAATAGATACACACACACACACACACACATATATATATATATATATAAGTTGCACTAAAAATACGTCAAATCAATAGTTTATATCAATAATGTCAAGATCCTATAGTTTTAATTTAGTTTTTTTTTTTTTTTTAATATAAAAAGGCGCCAAAAAGCGCACTTTGAGCTTTTTTGAAAAAGCGCACAAAATCGCGCCTAAAGCGCACTTCTTTGAATAGAAGCTTCGAGGTTTGTGAACGTTCTTTGCTAAATATTAAGTCTTTTTTCTACATTCTCTTTGAGTGGAGTGTGGTCTTTCCTCATTTTTCTTGTTCTTCCCTTCCTGTTTTTCTTGATTGTTGTAATTTTGGTTCCTAATTTGTGCACCCATAGTACATCCCAATGTACTCGGTTTGGCACTTCTATTAATAATTTTTTTAGGTTATCTATCAAAAAAAAAAAAAAAGAATGAGCCTAGTTTTTGAGGCAAATAGTGCTGCAGCCTTGGGGCTTTGCGCTTTAAGCTTAAGCGCACTTTTACCAACACTGCCTAAAATTGAAGCCGTATAGTTCAAAATCTTAATTTACTTTCCATAATATTTTTTTCACTAAACCAATCAGAGCATATACGTGCTTCCACATACAACCAAATTCTCGTGATAGATGCAGTCATATATCATGGAAACAAAGGCATTGTCCAAGTGCCATTAGCAAAGCCATAATGTAACTAAATTACATACATAAAAACCAACTAACAATCTTTAAAAGAACCCCAAAAAAAAAAAAAAAAAAAATCTCGAATTTCATTACTCATTAGTCTAATGAATCATTGCTTCCTAACCCATTTGAATAAAATTCATAAAAAAAAAAAAAAAAAAACAAAACAAAACTTCAAACATCAAAGACCAATTTCAATTATTTTTCTTTTCCAGGATCCCTCAGCTTCCAAACAGAGCACATTAATGAAAAAATGCTGCAAAATCCAATGCCCATAATAGAAAATCATCTTAAAAAAACCAAACTTCAAGCAACAAGACCAAGTTCAATCGAGTTTCCATCTTTTTCCAACATATTTCTCAGCAACCAAACAGACCAACATAACCAAAAACCCCAAACTCCAAAATCCAGTTACCAAAACACAACAAGAAGCGAAAAAGAAGGTACCTCACACATGCGGCGTTTGCCTGACTTGCGGCGCTTCTTGGAGGCGATGATGGCAGCCACCCGAGAAGAGACCTTAGCCGAAGAGTCCCTCTCCTTCTTCCTGTTGGCTTTGTTTCTCTTCCTCCTCAATGCATCGTCACCTTTCGCCATTGCGCAGAGAGAGAGAGAGAGAGAGAGAGAGGGTCACAGAGGTCGGCTAAAAGAGCTGGGATTTCGCGAACCTTTTTGTAGGTCAGTGGCATGATCGATATTTACGTGACAAGTGTGAGGCTCAAAGAGTCATTTCAATAACCTTTGGAAGTCTTGGAATGAAACCTTGGGCCCTCTCAATTTATTTGAAGTTTTTTCCATAGGCCCAACAACTTTTGAACTGATTTTAAAGCTGTTTGGGCTGGCAACATGAGCATAACGTTTTTTTTTTTTTTTTTTCTTCTTTTTTTGTAGATATTTTTGATTTTGAGTAGGTGAGGACTGAATCTCAAATATCTTATCTAACGATAATTAATAATTTATTTTACCAGTTAAGCTAATTAAAACCAGTAAAAAAATTAAGGATGAGGAACTAGCAAAGATCCGGTTAAATTAACCTACACACTTGATTGAGTTTGAATTTAAGTCACATAAAGTGACCTTTTGACATTATGCCACATAAGTTTTTGAGATTTCATAATTTTACATGTCATTTTTTTAATATACATTTTTTCTTATTGAATTTAAATTCTACTTCATATTTAAAATAAATTTATTTTATAAATTTGAATGTATGGTATTTTTAAGTTAATAAGAAATGATTTAGTAAATTTAAATATATGGTATTTTGGGCTAATAAGAAATGATTATGTGGGGGGTCATAAATTATCAAAACTAGTGATCATTTTATAATTTAGGCTCACTTTTACATCACTCACACCATAAAACTCCTTTGATAGGTTTGACCTTTGTGTTGCATATAAGACATACAAAAATAATACCTCAAAATATTTGCATTTTGATTTTCTCAACTCCAAATATTTGTCTTGTTCATGGCCTTTAGTTGTTATTTGCATAATATAAACCTAAAATGTCAACAATCAAGCTCAGTACTTAAAATTAGGACTTAGATTCATTACTTGAAATTAGAAGCTTTTTAATGTAGTACCTATAAAAATGCATACTCGTATCATTCTCAATTTTCATCAATCTTGTATTTCCAAAATAAGGCTGCACTGAACAGTGCGGCAATCCAACAGAGACAAATGAATTACTATCTACAATTATAATTGAGTTCAAAATTAGAATCACGTATATTACAAAACTTAAATTTATGTTGATATAAGAGTCTTAAAATGCTCAAATTACAAAACCATAGCTTAAATACAGAACATTAAATCTCTCATAATCTAAAATAAAGCAAGAAATTAAGTAAATAAGAAAAGAGTATGAAGAATAGAACTTGGTGCATAATTCTTAAGCATTTTTTATGCTTCCAAGTCTTCTATTGCAGCAGCTATTTTTCTATTATGTAAGAAAGTTATCCATCCAGTCCTTTAAGAGGTCCTTTTGCCATAATTTCTTTTGTGACTTTTGGAATGTCAAAGTTGATGTAGAGCTTCGTTACCCATGTGAATGACAGTCGATAGTTACCTACAATTTTTTTTTAATCAGTTAGGCATTAACATTTGTCATGTTTTCATTTAAAGTATATGAGAATAATATCTAATAATATTTAAAAGAAACACCCAACGATCAAATAGTTAAACTTAGAGGTGAGAAAAACATAACTTTCATTTCAGAAAAATGATATAACTCTCATGCTCAACACATATTGCAAAGATCAAAATCACATCTATACTTCATGCTCAACTGACAAAACACAAAGTAGCAAGGCACAAATTAATTAAGATTAAATATAACTTAATAAACCAAAATGCTCTAAAACAAAAAATGTAGTGAGCTCAAGTATAAGTGAAATCTGTTTTTGCTTATACTTTACCTGAGTATTTTATGGGTAATAGTGATCTGTGCAATTATTCTCTTTAAACTCTATAATATATCTACTCCCTTTTATTTAATTTAACTTGGCATGATGTTTCTATGGATCATAGTGATCTATGCAACTTTTTCTCATCTCAAAGTCATCCTCAATGATTTATTGGAACAATTTTTTTTTTTTTTTTTTTTTTTTTTTTTTTTTTTATGTACTTAAGAACATTCTTCCATTGTTCAAAGATTTCAGTTGAAACCAAATAGTGAAATCATCTAGCTGAGCTGGTTTTTGGTTTGTACAACATGTGAAACCAAAAAATGACATCTCTTAACCATTAGAGCAGAGATTGCAAAATATTTTTCATGTTGCATCAAATGCTGTAGCCTTACTTCCTACTTTTAAAGTCCTAAAATAGAAGGTAAGATCCAATTCATGTTTAGTGGATGTGCAAAACATCTTGCTTAACTCCACTATTCATAAGATTTTAGTTTCAAGTTTAACACTTTTACTACTGCTTTGGTATCAGTTTATGGATTTTTGGTTTTCTTTCTTGGCTGTGGTGTGCACTTTTGTAAACCTATAGTAAACAAAGATGACCCACTATCCAAACATATATTATCATAGCTACAAAAATAAATAAGTATCAAAACAATTCTCATTATAGTCAAATTTTCTTTAAAATATTGATTTTCAATTGGAAATCTTATAAATTATATGTTACCGGTTGGTACATTCAATCCTCCTCCTTTCTTTACTAAAACATCTATCAACAACATAGAGAGCTCCACATGACTTGACCAAGTGCTTCTGGCTACCCAAAAGGCTTGAAAAGTCATTAATTAAATAAAAAAATGTTCAGAAGCACAAAGATTAAAAAAGTGATAGGAGTCTACATAGGATGCATTTAGATGTTCATATTTTATTGGTGTAGCAGCCCAAAAATAAACGTAATTATGCAGATAGAGTAGAATATTAACTAAAATCTAAGAGATAATCAACTTTGTATAAAAAACATTACACTTTCAGATTTTAAAGTTCTACAATTTCAATCACTCTTCAAAAATAGTAGAACAAGTAGGATAGAAAATAGAAACTGAAAATTAAATTGAATTATGTATTATACATTCTCTTTCTATTTTTTTGCTTCAAATTTAGGTCCCTAAAAAGAAAATTATTGGAACCCTATCCACCATTCTTATTGATCTGTATAACAAAAAAAAGAAATCGCAAATCACCCAAAACAAAAGTTCAAACACCCAAGTTTTTTCCAACTCCCATTAAAAAATCTTATCAGATTAATATGGAATTAAAAAGAGTTGAAGTCAAACGGATAAAAATGATAGTTAGGCTGTTCTAACCTGTCAACTTTATTCAACAAAGTTTCTTAAGAACACCTGGTGAATGTTATAAATCTGTCTAAATAGAGGTAATTCAAACAATAAATGCACACTTTTAATAGTAATTGAAAGCCTATATATGCGTACTTTTGGATGAACACATCAACCAAAAAGGCTTTGCTTTTACACCAACAAAAAGAATGCCTTCATTACAAAAGAAGTGTAAGACTGTTTTTGCAAAACACTAATTACAAACACAGAATTTTTTTTATTATTCTGTTCTTTATAGAAAGTGCAGTTAAATAGTTCAAAAAATTATGAAAGTTTATTTTAAAAGATGATGTTTTCAGTTGTTATTCTGTTTGAAAATTCGTTTGAGGAAATTATTTTTCAAAAACCGAATTACAATGAGAATTTAAACATCCTAGAAAATAATTTCGAATTTACTCCATATATACTCACTCTACAATTTGAAATCATTCCAGAAACAGCATACAAAATGTCATAAAACTAATCTAAAATAGATAAAAATTGAATAGAACATCATTAACAATTAGTCATATACAATAGGAAATTTTAAGAACATGGGTAACACAATAATTTTTTCCTATAATTTTAACCCAATATGAGATCAAAACATATATCAAAGGTAATAACAATAAGACATAAAGATACAATAATTGTAGCAGTGACAAATTGACAATCAAAATCAAATTAAAAATATCAAACTTCTTCAATTTCTCTCTTGGTCTCTAATGGAAGGAGAGCTGTATTTTTCTTTCCTCTAAATGGTATTTTAAAGAGTAGTTTATTAGAAAAAATGTAAAAAAGGAAGATTGAAATAAAGCATAACACTAATCTACCATATGCTTCTACCAGTTTTGTAGTAATATTCCCCCATGTATAATCATTTCTATCATGCTTCGAAGTATTAATGATGTCTCACCTATAATTTCCCATGCAAATGCCCAATCATTACAGTGATGATTCCAATTTTCTTAAAGTTCATACTAATAAAATAACCTGTAGCCAAGCAAACTACCCATTTGTCTAATCTCACCTCATATATTGGCAGCCACAATTATCCTACACTAATTCAAGCAAATCTAAAATAAAAACCTTACAAATTTTAAAAGGAAGAAATCTAATATTTAGTAAATCAATTTCAAGTAATATCAATTAGTCAATAAATTTCTTTGTAAGAGATTCAAGAAGCATGAAGTAATTCTACTATAAAAAAAAGAAAAGAAAAAAAGAAAAAAAAAAGAATAGCCATTAAGGCATATTGCAAGAGCAGAGTTTAACTTGGTAAGCATTATGTTGTAATGCAATTCATATCCTAACAGCCCACTCAACCAAACTTTAAATAAAATAAAATAAAATTAAGCCCCAAAGAAAGTAATAGAGAAACAGAGTCATAAAAAAAATTATAGACTCAAAAACCAAACAAACACTAGAAGCTGCCTTCTTTTTAGAACAAAAGGCCATTTAGATGCAGAAGGGGATAAAAGAAAATATTTGATTATAGAATTTTGGAACAGAAAGTTGAGAAAAATAAATGTAAAGAAGTAGGACAGGGACTACACTACATATTTAAATTTTTAAAAAGAAAATAAAAATGAGACCAAATAACTTAGGAACCAAAAAATAGGATCAAGTTTGTTACACACATACTAAAGTTTATAACAATAACAGAACTGTCAAAAGTATACTATGATTAGAATCCCTAAATATGATTATAATTTAAAAAAAAAAAACAATTGAAGAAACAAATTAAAGAACCAAACAGATATGAATAATGCAATTGCAGGAAAATACTCCCTTCACATAAACCATGCATGTCACTTAAAGAATCTGTCTCATAAATATGGTCATTAACAAACTCTTCATGGAAAACAAAAAATAACCTTGAGCAAATATTCAAAATTCCACAATTTCACTCCCCCTTACAAATAATAGAACAGGTAAGAGAGAAAACCAAAAACCCAAAAATTATAATGATATTATTAAATTTAAAAGATAACCAACCATTAAAATTTAGGTAAGATTTGAAATTCTAGAAATTGTATTTCAAAGAGTTACTATGGTGAAACCTACAGTTGGTACACTCCTCCATGGATCTCAATAAAAAAAAAATGCATTTGAGTAGTTCACATCCTAGAACTTCTAAGAACATTGGCTAAGTTTTCATATAACTTTAACCCATCATGAGATCAAAACTCTAACAATGCATTCAAATCAAGAGGCACAAAACCAAAGTTTTCTGAATCTGATTTATAGAACCAAAAACAACAAAAATTAAAGCTCTAAACAAAACCATAAAAGAGCCGACAATAAGAAAGGCAAATCTTGACACTGAGTCCTTTACATAACCAAAAGACCAAAAATTAAACACACATAATAGAACTAACAACAAAAAAATACATCAAATTGAATCTCACATCAAATATTCACCTTTTAAATTGCTACGCCAGCCATTTACAAATTATTTTACTAAAAAATTACAATATATATATTTAATTTGATGCACTAACTCTAGAAACTTAATATAATCTCTTACTTTGGCATAAAAAATTCAGCAATTGAACTATTTTAGTTGACTATAACAAAGAAATTGTATTTGTAAAGAACCGGTTAATGTGTAGGAGAAGATGAAGAGTTTATTGCGAGGTGACACTGTTTCAATCTCTACTACCAAAACAAACAGCCCTAAACAAAATTATGTTCTTTTGAGTATTCGGGTTAATCTCCATATTTATTACCAACTTATTCATTTCCATTAAAATTTTATTTTAAACAGTCATAGTATAACTGCTTAGATTTTTATCATAATGAGGGAAAAAACTCTAATGAGAAGATTACATATCAAATTTTAATGGAATTTCATTGAACATTTATAATGTAACACCAAAAGAACATTTGCTGTTATAACCAAATTAATAAATTCCATAAATATATCCATGATTACAGAATATTGACCAACAACTTTGATGGCCCCAAAACTTAAATTTTGCATTTTAATTGAACAGTACACCAAGACAACCAATAATCAAGTGCAGATTATGAAATACAATGCCTTAAAATGAGTGTAAATATTAAAGTATGAAATTGCAGAACTGAGATAGGCAGGAAAATTTTCTAGCATGTTCCCAATTTCCTTGAAGTTCCAAAAGATGCTGATAATATGTGAAACACTCAGCATGATGTACAACAACTAACTTTCTTTTATCAAGGCCTTTGTTTTAATAATGCCAATCACTTCAAAGAAAAATATGCCATCTGTGAGCTATAAAAAAAAGATGACCATAAGTGAGGTTAAGAAACATAGACCAAAGTCTGAAATTCATTATAGCAAAAACTTAAGTGCAAAATCTGTTTTACTTGACAGTATTAAGCAATGACCATTCACAAATTTAAACTTAAGCATCAAGATTGATGCAATAATCTAAATATATAAAAATTGTGTAGAATGTTGTTAACTACTGCAATTAGTCATATGCAATAGAACCCAACATTTGCAAATCAGAGGGCATAGAACCAAAGTCTTATTAATCTGATTTATGGATTTAACAACACATAAAACCATTTATTTTTTTAAAAAAAAAAACCAATTACAACAAAACTTAAATCTCACCATGAAAACATAATAGAAATAACAAAAAAAAAAAAAAAAAAAAAAAAAAAAAAAACAAAAATTGAACATGCATAACAGAATGAACAACACATTCATCATAGGAAAAATGACATCAAAAGGGCCTAAAACAAAAATGGAACATAACAATAACAAAAGCAAATATATTCAATGGAACAAAAACAAAATTTAATCAATACAACAATCGAACAAACAGAACTCAAGAAATTGTAAAAATAAATCGAAAATTAAGGAAAAAGGTAGCAGATTGGCATCGGTGGAGTCAAAAATCTATTTTAATGTTCAATGCCTCCTTATTCTCTATGTTCCAGTATTTCATTTAAAAAAAAAAAAACAGAGCAACTAAAAACAAAAAACTTCAAATATATAATGCAAAAACATCAACAACAATGGTAGAGAAGAGACATGGGAAAAGAAAATATGGCGTTGCATTTTAGGGATTGTGTTTTTTTTTTTTTTGGTGGATCAGGGACTTGGTGTTTTTATAGAAATAAGGAAAAAATGCCTACCTTCTATTAAACCCATATTTTTTTGAAAACCCTAGAAACGGTAATTGAATAGAAAACCAAAAAAGGGGGAAAAATTGCTACCTTCTAAGTTGTCTATTGTTGAAGAGCAGAGACGGGATAGCTTCTAAATCGTCTGTTTTTGCCGAGGATGAACAAAGATTTTCAGTTTTCACTATTACAAAGAACGAACGGAGGTTTGCTATTTTTTTTTTTTTTTGGGAGAAGCGGGTTAGTGTCTAAAAGTGAGTCTCTCAAATGCACCATGCGGTTTTTTAAAGAGTAAATTGAATACGTGGCAATATTTTAAGGCCTCGCTTGGGAGGAGGGAATGGAATGGAATGAAAATGAATGAAAAGAATAATTTTAGAATATTCTTTCCTTCCCTTGTTTGGGAGTTTTAATGGAGGGAATGGAAAGTCCATTCTCTCGTTTGGGAGTTTAAGTGGGAGGGAATGGAATGGATAGGAGGGAACACTCATTCCTCTCTATTCCCTTAAAACCTCAAATTTTCATTCCCCCCGAAATTGGGAGGAATGAGAGGGAATGGAATTAGATTTAATGAATTTTTTATTAAAACTCCCAAAATACCCCTATTTATTCAACCATTTATTTTAAAACAAAGGTCTAATAGTAATATTGTAATAAAATGATTCCATTCCATTCCCTCCATGTTACTCCCAAACAAGATTACTTACATTCCATTCATTTTCATTCCTTTCCATTCTTTTATTTTACATCCAATCAAGGTTACTTAATTCCATTCCATTCCATTCCATTCTTTTCCCTTACTTAAATTTATTCCATTCCATTCTTTTCTATTCCTTTATGATCATTTCATTCCATTCTATTCCCTTCCCTTATGAACTTCCAAGCGGAGCCTAAGTGATCTTTTTTTTCCTAACATGGCAGCACCTTCTTGCAAGCTTTTGCTTTTATATATAGTGTGTGTTTGTTTTGTGCGTCTGGCGTGCGCGTTTTGCACATCAGGTGTTTTTTTTTTAAAAACCAGCACCTATTGCACTGTTCATTGGACATGAACAATGCAAATAGGCACGTGTACAGTGTTTTCCTTGTAAACAGTAATCCGAAAAATATTTTTTATTGTTTTCAGTTTTTAGCAAAATAAGCGGTATCCAAACGCACACATAGTATTAGAAGATTGTGAAAACCTTTAAGGGAAATTCCTAATTAAATGACCGATTAGCACAATTTATTTAACTAATGAACAAGGTGAAAACTCCACAATGAGAAATTCAAACAACTAATTTATGAAAGCAAGGTTGTATTAATATTACTAGCAACAACTATTAAACTCATTTCTCGTGGTATTGGGACTCAAAGATAAAGGAATATCTGATCTCCTATTTTTTTCTCTCTTACTTGGTCTCTTTTTTCTCATGGCCCCCTTCTTTTTCATAGGCCCTCTCCTTTCCTGATCCCTCCAGCTAGCTTACCCTTAACCGGATCTTTTTGGGATATTATCTCTTCTTCTATTGGTTCCCCCTTGTACATAACACCACGAAAGCACGGGAGAATGCATAAGTGGTTGAATCTGAACTCTACGCGTAGAGCAGCTTTGAGGAAAGGGAGAGTAGGTGATGGCTAAGAGATTTTTCCTGAGTCAGTGCTAAAGGCATGGCTACCTTGGAAAGGAAGTGAGATTTACACCTGACACAGTACTTAAGTATTACTAAAAAGGGAAATAATGACTTTTCAGAGTTGAAGGTTATGAGGGCATTCCTTATTGGTTGAATGCATAATGAGTCACCTTGGAGACACATGTACTAACCAAAGTATTCCTGATGTCTCTCTTGATGACCAAGACTTGTCTCCAAAATTATGGCAAAGCTACCAACCTACGGGTCCTAATGCCACGACGCAATTCTTATCCCTTAGACAACAGATAACATCACAGCTGTGAAAAGATCTCAAAAGAGAAAATGTGATGACTTGACACCTGTCCTTGTACTCAGCCATGTTGCTTAGAGTATAAAAGGAACATTCAGCTGAACTTCTAGGGCAAGAACCCAAATAGATATTTTGAGATGAAAATAGAGAGTTGGTACGAAGGAAAGGTAACTTCATTGTAAACTAATCTCTTTTTGATACATAATACAAGCTAAGCCGAGCAAGAATGTTATGTTCTTGGTCAAATCGTGGTTTTTTATCCCTCTTCTAGGGTTTTTCACGTACATCCTGTGTTGTTTGGATAGTCAGCTTCTTCTTCTTGTTTAAATGTGTGTCTTTTTCATGTCCTACCATCACTTTCTTTATTTCTTATTTGAGTGTCATGTCAAAGCTTACATCTTTTCGAGCTTTCCATGTAAATGTACTATTAGATAACTTATTTCACTTCCATAAATAAGCTCAAATCTAACTTGTACATACATTTTTGGCGACTCCACTGGGGATCTCTGGTTATTGTCCTTTTTAAGGGTCTTTTTTTTAGATTGTACATATGTCTATAGTCATTTTCTCTATGCCTCCGAGGAAGAAGATGGTTACTGGGATACTGATTGGTGTGGGTGAGAACTATCGGTTAAAACCAAATACAGATCATATATCCATGCATTCTAAAGGTGCAAAATCTTCGGGTGGAACTGCTCATCGTGAGAGCAGGGAGATGATGGCTGCCATTGAAGACCTTCAACGTTCTCAAGCTGCTATGTGGGCAAAGTTTTAGTCCTTACATCAAGAGACAGCCGTACCTCAAGCTCCTCAAAGTCCTTAGGGGTCTCCTTATCTGACTAAGAAAGATATACATGCTATTTTGTTTGAAGCTAAGAAGATAGAAAATGCTATTTATGTTGATACCATGCCTCCTTATCCTAAGGAAATAGCTGGGAAACCTTACCCTGTTAACTACACACCTCTTATATTCCCTAAGTATGATGGCATAACAGGGAACGCTAGTAAGCATATCAGACGGTATGTAGATGTGCGTTGACAACTCACTCTTATGATCATGAGTTGAGGCTTAGAGAGTTCTCTAAGTCCTTAGAAGGTCGATCTTTTACTTGGTATACTAGTCTTGCATTAGGGTCAGTTCTATGTTGAAACAATTTGGCAACATAGTTTATAAAAAAGTTCTTTGCTTTGGAGGTAAAGCTCACATAGCCAGATCTACAACACGAGAAGCAAAGGGTGTTTGAGGGATTGCTGGAGTATATTCGCAGGTTTAGAGATCCCTCTTTGTTGTGTTATGATCCTGTAGAAGAAGAAAGACTGGTGGACGTTTGTATTGCTGGTATATTGTATGGATATAGGCCTTACTTATAGAATCTTCAAATTTCTAGTTTTACGAGACTTGTAGAAGCTACAAGGAGAACAAGTATGTTCATAAGGAAGCCTTCAAAAGGTTCAACTTCACAAACTGTGAATGCTCCTAGGCAACCATGGAGGAGAGAAAACAAGAAAGTAGAGGTTGCTGTGATAGAAGAACCTAAAAAGGTAGCCAAAGGAAAGAAGAGGGATAGAGGTGGCATTCCCCCTTCTTTTACCATGTTCACTGAAGAGTTGTATAGCATCCTAGAAGTTTGGGTGAAAGATGGTGTAGTGACATTGCTTGAATGTAAACATGAACCTACAGAAGAGGAAAAGCGAAATCCACCTTTATTGTAGTTATCACAGGAGAACTTGTAGAAACTACAAGGAGAACAAGTATGTTCATAAGGAAGCCTTCAAAAGGTTCAACTTCACAAACTGTGAATGCTCCTAGGCAACCATGGAGGAGAGAAAACAAGAAAGTAAAGGTTGCTGTGATAGAAGAACCTAAAAAGGTAGCCAAAGGAAAGAAGAGGGATAGAGGTGGCATTCCCCCTTCTTTTACCATGTCCACTGAAGAGTTGTATAGCATCCTAGAAGTTTGGGTGAAAGATGGTGTAGTGACATTGCTTGAATGTAAACATGAACCTACAGAAGAGGAAAAGCGAAATCCACCTTTATTGTAGTTATCACAGGAGATGTGATCACCATACTATGGATTGCTATGCTTTGAGAAATATCTTCCATGATAGGGTAGCCAAGGGAGATTTGGTTATCAAAGCTAAGAAGAGAGCTGACCCAAGAATGCATAAACCAGAGTTGGCAATGACTTTCTGCATAGGTCGTGAGGATCCTATGGAAGAAGAAGCAGAGAATATGGTTAGCAATAGCTCAGCACCACCATCGTTGGTAGATGAAGAGATGATAATGAGAATCCAGTAGGAGGATAAAATACAGTCCTTTCTTGAAGGAATAGGTCCTAGACTAATTGTTAGAAGAGAAGTAGCCCAAGCCTTGGCTAGGGTGATGGAAAGGAACCATGAAGTGGACGTTGTTGAAGGGAGTTTGATGCAAGTGGCATACCAGGAAGCAAAGGATTCAGTCACTTTTTCTAAAAAAGATCTAGTCAACCGAGCTGCTGATGGCGATAGACCTTTATATGTTACTGCCTTTGTGGGAGCATCTTGAATCAAAGGGGAATTGGTAAACACCGGTGCATCCACTAATATTCTACCTCTCCCAACCTTTGATGCCTTGAGAATTTTGAGGGAAAGAATTATTCCAGGGTCGATGCAAGTAGCGGGAATAGGAGCATTACAGCAGAGTACTCTTGGCCCTGTGTACAATTGGGTCCAGTCCGGTTATTTTTTCCTCAAATCCGAGTTGTGGAGTATGCTTACAATAGCATACAGTCCATCCATTTAGCCAAAACCACCATGGAAACAGATTTAGAGCTTATCGTTGCCAAGCAAAATAAAAAATTTCTTATGATGAGCATGCCGTAATGCACTGCCAACAAAGGAAAACCTGGTGAGATGATGCATTATCAGTGCTTCAACATGCTCTTTTAGCACTAATCAAGATGAAGATGTACTACATGCTGTATGGAGTTGATCAAGCCTATCACAGGTCTGGGATGCAGATCCTCAATGGTAGTTCAGACAAGTCTCAACACACTTAAACTTTGCTCAGTTGCTGTCCACGGTATTGGGTCAGAATGTGATCCAAAACTGTTTGCAATGATATCGTGGACTTTATGGTTTAGGCACAACAAGACAAGCTTCTCACCACCAAGTCTCCCACTTGAACAGGTGCTTCAACATGCCTATGATGGCCTTCAGGAATTTTGGACAGCCAATCAACTAGTAAGGGCGAGAGGAAGGTGGTCTACTCTACACGCTGGTTTCTACAAAAGTAACTTTAATGGGGTGTTGTTTACCTCATTGGACAGAGTAGGCATAGGTGTTATCATTTGGGATTGTAATGGCTTGGTAATGACCTCTTTATCTCAAGCCATTCCTTTTCCTCTCCCTTTGTTGGAGACAAAAACTATTACAACAGCAAAAGTCCTGGAATTTGCATTATAATTGGGGTTGGACTTGGCCATTTTGGAGGGTGACTGTGAAATACAAATGAACTCATTGATGGAGGATTCGCTATCCTTAGCTTCATCTGGTATTTTGATTCAAGATGTAAAAGTTATTGTTGAATCTTTTCAATGTATTATTTTTTCTCATATTCATAGGGAAGGTAATAAAGTAGCTCACAACTTAGCTAGGCATGCATGTCATGTCACTAGTTTTTCTATATGGATAGAAGATGTCCCATCACACACCTTAGTTGCTTATCAGACAGATTTGCCTATTTTCTTATTACAAATTTTAAAGTCTTCTTTCTCAATGAAACAAAACAAAAGAAAATATAATAGATATTTTGTATTAGTACTTTCTTATACTTGTTTGAAAATAAAGAAGTGTTACTGTATGTAATAAAAGTGGCTGAGTTTGACTCCAAATCTTTAGTCCTAACCTATATGCTCCACTCTATACTCCACCAAACATATCAAGCCTTGTGAACATCGTTTATTAAACACAAACAGAAGATTTCAATGGAGTCTATTTCCTTAGGCTCCCAAATCATGTTCCAAACCCCAAAAAAAAAATATCAAAGGACCATAATCAAAATACTCAGCCACAACCATATTCTACCACCACCTAGAGAAGATGATGACAGTTTCTGGTACACCCAACAACAAGAAATCATAGGACCACCACCCACCGTGGTACATAAAAGATTTCACAACCCCTATATTGTTTCGACACCAACGCTAGTATTGGAGAAGATGATAACACAATCCATTCATTGAGACAACTCTTCTACCCATGGTTGTTTTCTCAGCTAAACACCCATCAACACAAAAGGAAAAAAAAAAAAAAACCAAACTCACTGGATTCTAGCCCTCATCATTAATTTTTCTCTTTTATATATCAAAATAATGGAGAGAAACCAAAAGAGCCCACAAACCCTCAGTTCCAAATCTATATAAATGGATTTGGGAACAATCTCATTTAGGTTTGTGAGAAAGAATAAAAAGAAAAAAAAAGTATTGGCTTGATCATGAAGGATTGCAAGCTCTATTGTTGAGATTCACCATTGTCATCTTCTCTAGGTAGCCATGGTGGTGGAATCTAATTGTCAGCCTTTAGGATGGGTATTTTGATGATGTGGGTATTAGAAAATGCTAGATCTAATGATGTGGCTATTAATGTGGCTGAGTATTAGACAATAGCTAATTCTAATGATGTGGCTATTTATTATGTGAAGAAGAAAACAAAAGAAAGAGATAGTAGCATATTGGGTGGTGAGTTCATGCAAATGTGTTGTTGTGCACATATCTTGAATTTGATAGTGCAAAGTGGATTGAATTCCATACATGAATCAATTGCCAAGGTTTGGAATGCGGTGCGATATGTGAGAGCCTCTCTTGCAAGGTTTGAGAAGTTTCAAGAATGTGTCGATAATGAAAAAATCAAAGCAAAATGTTTGTTGTCCCCAGATGTTCCAATAAGGTGAAATTCGACTTATCTCATGTTAGATTGTGCTTTGAAATTTGTGAAAGTATTTGATAGGTTGGAAGAGGAGGATGGACATTACAAACTTTATTTTTGTGAAGCAAATGAGAATGGTAAAAAACCTATTGGTCCTATGGTTCTGTAATACTTTATTAAGTGGATACATTAACGCTTATTATTATTGACACTAACACACACAATGACACTAATGATATTATATGCTACATGATAATGTTTTGGGAATTGAAATCTTATTGAGGCAATTTCAAAACTTTTTTGCATGGTGAATGAAATGATGAAATTTGGACAGTTTTTTTATGAAGTTTATGTGTGAACATTTTTCTTGAAATTTTAAAAATATATATATATATATTTTTAATACTAGTTCAGGGGGTTCCCTTAGGCTGAATGTAGAGATGCCCCTAACAACTTGTCATCTAGAATTTATTGTAAAAGTATTGTGAAAATATTGTGAACATATCATGTATCTTAATTTAAACCGAATAATTACTAGCTAAAGCAATCACTTGACCTTTTGATGGATGGAGATGTGTTAGGGTCATTGTGGAGACAACAAGGAGTCGCCACCTAGTTTTTGTAATGGTCTAGAAATTTTATATATAGCGTCCTCTCTAGGAAGGACCTTTTGATTTTACTACCAAGGATATGGATTTAGAGTTAAGGTATGGTCTTAGGAAGGTTTTAGGCACCCAAAACCGCCCAACCGTAAGGTTGGCTTTCCTTTATGTATTAACCTTATTAAAGGCACACTCAATATTGTTATCTAACTCACACACACACTAACATACACCTAACAATCAACATAGCATCAGTTATCCCTAACCATACATCTGTAATGGCAATCAAACAAGGCCTATTATACATCTAATCATGGCATACCCTATCATACATCTAGCAAACAACCTAACATTCATCTAATCATGGCATATCATCACAAACCCTAGCATACATGCTAAACAACCTAGCATTCATCTTACATGGTATAACATCATCCTAGCATGTTACTATCATTATATCTCATCCAAAGCAGAAGCATATGAACATTAAATCAAGGTAGAAACAAGACCCACAAACCATGTCATCATACAAGACATTAAGAATACAATTATATCATTAAACCTAAACAAGATCATGAATGTATATTGTGAATGCATGACTTACTTTGTAGCAACTCATCACGTATGGCATTATGCATGAACATGTGAATGAATGACATGGTATTTAACAAAGAAATAAGAACAAACCCTAATCTAAGCATGTGAAAGAAAACACACGAACAACATGTGAAATATAGACTTAAAACCATGAAAGCATGAAAAAGGATCTAAAAACAGAAGTATACATGTGAAAACAGAAGTGAAAACAGAAGAAAAAAAAATTAGGATTTCTAGGCTAGTTCATGCGTACTCATGAACAGCCCTGCATATGCATAATCAAGCTTGCGTATGCAGTCTTAATCATGCGCACATGAGTTTCTGCCCAAAAACCCTAAAAACACAGCCAACAGAGTAAACTTCAAAACACAATTTCTAGCAACCTAACATAATTAAAACATAAGGAAAACATAAACCTAGTCTAAAAAAACATATTATAAATATAAACAAGGCAAAGAAACAACACAGGCTTAATTATTAGAAACCCTAAAAACATAGCAAATAGAGCAAAGTTCAAAACACAATTTCTAACAACTTAACATGCTTAAAACATAAGGAAAATGTAAACCCACTCTAAACAAACATATTATAAATATAAAAAAGGCAAAGAAACAGACAAAACGTAAACTAAAAGGCAGAAATGAAAGAAAAGTTTAAAAATGAATACCTCAAAGCAAAAGCTCCTAAGCTTGTTTTTTGACCGTTCCCCTCAGTCAAATCTACCACAAACCAATGCGATTAGTAATCTTAAAATTCAAGGATCATGGCTTGAAAATGCCCTAATCAAATAAAATTGACTTGGGGATGTTTTGTGAAAAAAATCCCTTTTTAATTCACTATTTCTAGTGAATCTTAGAATTTTCCCGTGGGATTTCGGTGTGTTTTTAGAAGGTATCATGTATGGCTATTTATATTGTGAAAATAAGGGTTTAGAGCGACTCCTAGACAATGTGGGATCCATTCCAAACCTCATCCTTTAATGTAGAAAATTTGCCTTTCTGGTGCTCCTGAAACCCCACTTCTGTGTGTAGAATCGTGCCTGCGTACGTAGGTTCATGTCCATGTACACAGGTTTAAGGTTTCTTCTGGCCTTTATTTTCCAAATATAGATTTTTAGCTCATTAAAAAGTTACATTTTCCATTTTAACATCTCTCAAGTCAATTTATAATCTGACTAGACCCTAAACCAACTTTGGGATTTAGAATTTTAGCATCATCGGGGAACGGGAGCCTAAGTCATAAGGGGTACAAAATGTAATGTCTATAGTCATAATTTTATGTAATTGGCTAATCCTTTGACAAAATGTACTTTACTTGTAATTGGGTAGATCTAAGTTGGGTTTAATATGTCAAAAAATATGTTGTTCAAGTATATCAAGTGTTCATATTAAAGACTTGAAGATTGATCCAAGAAACAAGTGAAGAAAATCTATTTTATTAAGTCTCGATAGATAGCTTGATAGATACTACTATCGAGACTAAATGAGAAGCTCAACAGATGACTAGATAGAAACTCGATCTATCAAGAATTTCGATTTTTAGTTTTCAAGATCTAAAATTCAACCCAAGCTTATGTATTTGTTTAGGGTTTCTTTTCTCACCACCCTAGACATATATAAATCTTATTTTAAGGGCCGTCACACACGGATATGGAGACCATGAGTTTATTTTTCTCTGAGAAGCTACTGCGTTTATACGTCATAGGATTTTGTAGCCAAGTGCTTCTTGATCTTTATTGTTGATGAAATGAAGAATTTTACAGCCAACAACATCTATTCAAGTTGCTGGAGTTAGTCACGTACTGGGATTCGTGCAAAATAATTAGGCATAGATTGAAGATTTGTGCATCAAAGGAAAGAAAGCTGATACAAGATCAATTCCAATTGGGTATTGGAGCGAAGGTTCAATTGTATTTTGGTATTTTGAGATAGGCCAGGGTAGTGGTAAGATTCCTCATACTTGTAACCGCTTAATTGTTTATTAGTGGATTTTTGGGAGTGGTGACCTTAAATTCACTCAGTGGGGTTTTTGCCTTGTGAGAGATTTTTCTCATTTGTAAACAAATCACCGTGTTAATTTATTTTCTGCTGCATTTAATTTAATTAGTGATTTGTTGGTGCTTTCGCGATTTGCATGTAATTTAACCTAATTAATTAATTTGGGTAATTGAATTAATTAACCGGGATCAAACTATCTTAACCCAACACAATGTTTAATAATAAAGTAAAATTATTCACCAGAAAACAAAGTAAAATTATACACATATATCACACACAACCATAATTAATTTGTAAGTGTAAGCCAATCGATCATTACCATGTATATTTTATTTTTATTTTTTGAAAATTGCAATTTATAGCTTATAGCTATTTACCCTAATATGTTTTGTGTTATTTTTCTAATCCTACTTGACTACTAAGACGAATGATTGCCCACCTTTGAACAGGTCTTGAGGAGAGACAAACACAAATTTCCAAGTTCCATCTACGGACAAAAGTTGCTTTCTTGTTCTTGTTTACTCCGTGTCATCTCAATAATTGAGAATAGGACTGAGTTATTCTATTACTACAAGTGAATTTTCAACTTTTGCTTCAATTCCTACATAATAAGCCATGATTGATTGCCTTTTACTTTTATTTATGCCCATAACTTTTTATGCATCAATCACAAAAAGAGTTGATTCTCAACCAAAAAAAAAAAAAAAAAAAATCACATAGAGAATTGTGACGAAAATATGTATTTTTTTTGTGATACTAATTTTTTTTAACTATTCATTGATACTAAATAGATTAATATCAGAATCACACATTTTATCGTATACACAACTATCTTATGTGGTAAATTATGATTTATTGTCTATCACTTTTATATAAATCCACAATTTTTTCTATATTACTCGTAGTTTGTCACATTAATGTTGTGGCACAAAAGAGTGTGGTCATGATTTTTTCATTAAATATTAAAAAAAATCTCCAAGTGATATCCATGGATTTAGAATCTCCAATTACATAGGTTTTAAAGCTTAGAACACGCATAGGTTAGCTCACAAATATTCACTGAGAGAGATGGGCTCCATCCCTCCAGATAATGTAAATGCAGCTGCAAGACAAATGGAAGATGGAAACACCCCTAAGGAGCTTGATGCTGGAGCTTTATTTGTGCTCAAGTCTAGAGGTAAGGCTAGAAAGGGTTTCCTATACGTATGAAGATGCATCTCTGTTCCTTAATTTGTGTGAAGTACCGAATTTATTAATTGTGATTAGGTTCATGGTTGCACTGTGGATATCACTTGACAACTTCAATTGTAGCACCAGCACTTCTAAGTCTTCCCTCTGCACTATCATTGATGGGCTGGTCTGCTGGTGTTTTGTGCCTAATTGTGGCTGCTTGGGTTACCTTCTATTCCTATAACCTTCTCTCACTGGTTTTAGAGCACCATGCACAGCTTGGTCAGCGCCAAATTAGGTTCAGAGACATGGCTAGAGATATATTAGGTAGGTAGCATACTACATGTACTGTGTCTTCAGACACTTACAACTATATGTATAGCTAATAAGCTCATTCTCTTTAATAACTTGAGTTGCCCTTGCAGGGTTGAATTTACTTCATAATGCTTAGAAATCAAAATGTGCCAAAATACATGTATAACTGATGGGTTTATTGAGTGGACTAATTTGACAGGACAAGGATGGGGCAGATTTTTTGTTGGTCCAATTCAGTTTGGTCTATGCTATGGTGCAGTCATTGCATGTATTCTTCTTGGAGGGCAGAGCCTCAAGGTTGGTCTGTCATTTTTGCCAATAGGCCTACTGATAAATTGCCATTTTAATCTGATTATCATGTACTAGGGATTTATAGAATGGTATGCCAGACCAATTGCCATTTGATAAACTCTTCAATGTTGAATTTTTGTGAGTTGCACCCCATGGAATTAGCCTATTTACTAGTTCCTGCCTTCTTTTTCTTTTAGGCTATTTATCTACTCTCTAGTCCAAAAGGAACCATGCAGCTCTATCAATTTGTTAGTATATTTGGTGTATTAATGCTAGTCTTGGCACAAATTCCATCCTTCCACTCCCTAAGGCATATCAACCTTGTTTCTCTAGTCCTTTGCCTTGCTTATAGCGCTTGTGCCACATCTGGTTCCATATACATTGGTAAGAAATCACATGACAATCATTTTTATGGAGTTTGTGTCTTTAGTCTAGTCTCTGTACTTTAATGGCTTGTCTAGCAGGTTATTCCAAGAATGCACCTACTAAGGACTACTCCATCAATGGAAGTGCACAAAATCGCGTTTTTGGATCGTTTAATGCTATTTCAATTATTGCCACCACATTTGGGAATGGAATTGTTCCTGAAATACAGGTATTCCAATTTTTTCTTCTGTTTAGTTTTGTAAAAAAAAGTAAGAACAAGAAGAAAGTAACAAAATCTATTGTTTTCGAACAATACTTAATGAAGTAAATATTACATAATAAGTTTTGTTTAATCTAAATGGCTATTTACTACTCAAAATGTAACATTTTATATATGTTGGCATGTTACGTAAAACCTTGGTATCCGAACTATCATGTTGTTCAATACATAGGACTTTGGAAGAGAATTAAATTTCCCAAACCAATTTTGGTTGCAGGCAACTATTGCACCTCCAGTCAAGGGGAAAATGTTCAAAGGACTATGTGTGTGTTATGCTGTTGTAGTATCTACATTTTTCAGTGTGGCGATTTCTGGGTATTGGGCATTTGGCAATCAGGCCATGGGAACAGTTCTAGCCAATTTTATGGTCGATGAGAAGTCTCTTTTGCCTACTTGGCTTCTCTTAATGACCAATGTTTTCACCCTCTCGCAAGTAGTAGCTGTTACTCTGGTAAGAATGTCATACTCTCTCATAACTAGGTACAACTGGTAAACACTGAAGAGAATTAGACATCTATTTGGGGCCTAGGTTGCTACATGTATCTTCCTACCTTGAAATCGAATGATGTTTTGTCACCCACCACCAAGATGTGGGCTTGTTAATGAAGGCCTAAAGGAGTAGCCTAAGTCCTAAGCCTAGTTAAAATGAGTACTCTTAGCTCTTGGGATAGCCTGAACACTTATATAGTCATGATCTAACTCTATCCATAATGAGTTGAACAATAGTTAGGGGGAATTTACAAATTTACGTTTCAGTTGGTCAAGATAATTTTACAGGGCAAGATTTTGGAATATATATGGGTTAGTACTTAGCAACTGTCCCTTAAGATAACGATTCTGCCTTCATTTCACTACCATAAGTGTCCATAACACAAATGAAAAGCACAAATAAATTGTTTGCTTGCAAAATGAGATTACAAATTTCACCAAAGTTGATCAAAACCAATTAAAGTTTACTAACTCCTTTAATTTAGTTACGAAATCAATAAACTGAACTGATAAGCACAACTCAATTGATGAATGGGCATGGTTTATATTTCATGTGTCAAATTTAAGGTCAACCGCTAAGAACATACAACTATTTTTACATTACCCGTGTCTTGTGTCACATTTTATAGCTTGATTTGATTAAACTTCCTAGCCTATTGCAGGCTTACTTGCAACCAACAAATGAAGTGCTTGAGCGGAAGTTTGCAGATGCAAAGATTGATCAGTTTGCAATTCGTAATGTTGTACCAAGGTTGATTTTTCGGTCACTATCAGTTGTTATAGCCACAACTATAGCTGCCATGTTTCCCTTCTTTGGAGATATCAATGCAGTGATTGGAGCATTTGGATGCATACCTCTTGACTTTGTTTTGCCCATGGTCTTCTACAATGTGACTTTCAAGCCCTCCAAGCATGGCCTAATGTTTTGGGCTAACACATTGATTGCCACAATCTTTTCAGCATTGGGTGTGTTGGGAGCAATATCCTCAATTCGTCAGATAGGTCTTGATGCCAAAACGTACCACTTGTTTGCAAATTTGTAGTTAGAACAACTGCTATGGTAATTAGACAATGACTCCTTTCACTGTTACTTTTGTCAAGGAATTCAAAAGTAAGGCAAATGTGTATAAACAGCAATCACAAAAGCGAAACACAAAGGGGGGGAATTGGATGCAAATTTCAAAACAATGTAGCAAAAGCGTTACTTGGTGCTTACTTCACAAGAATGGACTATATAAAGTCGCTGCTAGTGTTAATGTATAATCCCCCCACACTATCTATCAGAAGGATCAGATCAAAGGTGAGCCAAGGACTTGAATTGAAACTAGCTAAAGGAACTGAGCAGGAGCTGTCAATGAACAGAGCACTGGAACAATTGTAATTGTTCCTGCATCTGCATAAACGGCAGTAGCTTTATCCTCTAGTTTGTAATACTACTTGTAGCTTAGGCTTAGCTTTAGTTGTGTTGGAGCATTTTAATATTATTGAATTAAAATGGATAAATATGACAATACAAGTGTAAAGACATGGGAGCTAATATGGAAAATAAGAAATTAGTGAAATGTTTAATCCCACATTTAAAATGAGAGAGACTCTTTTATTCTTTTTAATTGTGGTGATTAGTAGGCTAAAATGTATTGGAGCAATTAGTGGGCTAGATACATTTAGAATATTTTCCATATTCATTAGTGAGTAAATGGTCTTTTTATTATAGAAAAATGAAGAGCCATTCACCCACTTAATGGATTAATTATTGGGCCTTTTCATTCTTCATAAACTCCTTATCTCATCCATTAATTGTATAACTCCAATCCATCAGATTAATATTCAGCAATTAATCTTGTAACGCCTATTATATCATAATAATAGATCTAATTAATCAGATTAATTTGAGTAATAATTTCGTAAGACCCATTGAGCCTAGAAATAAACTCATTCAGACCCAACACCACACACAACATTAGTACACCAAAAAATCCAGCAAATTGCAACCATTCTTATACACTAAAAAAGAAGGGTGTTCTTTTTGGTGAAACTTTAGACTTGAACACTTTGTACAGAGGTTGTTCTAGCGATCCAACATTTGTTGGGCTGTTATATCTTGGGGGAGATAAGTCAGAAAAGGTCTACACCAAGAGTTTAAATATCCTTAAAGAGAGCAAGTGCCGCACCTCAGTCCAAATAGTGTTGTGTAATTTCTCTAATATCAAATTAATAATATTTAGAACTATTAATCAGGTTCTCTTTGTGTTATTTCCGTTATTATTGTGATTGCACCAACAAGTTGATTAGTTATTATTATTAACACGTGTAAGTAGCCGATTGGTGTATTTCATAACAAAGTTTTTGTAGGGAAGATCTGTATAGTTCGGAAGTTAGTTTAGAGAGTTAGTTTCTCTTCCATGTATAAATATCTTCTTCTACATTCAGGTTCTTAATTAATTCAAAATATTCATTCATCCGATCTTCATTTGGTATTAGAGTGCTCTAAGTTTTTGTAGATATTTTCTTTTCACCTCAGATTTTTTTTTCCTCTCTAAGTTTGAAGGTCCTTCAATGGCGACCACTTTTGATCCAATCATCACCATTGATCACATCCTTTCTTTCTGCACTATGGAGAAAATCCAGGCGCAATTTTAGTTGCTCAGCCTCTAGTCAATGATAATTAACCTACATGGGCTAAATCAATGCAAAGAGCTTTGGGCGTGAAGAGCAAGTTAGGGTTTATTGAAGGAAGTCTTTCATTGACTCCTGCCAGGCTGCCATGGCGAAAATTCCATTACTTGTTCAAGCTTGGACTAAGCGCAATAATATGGTTTTATCTTGGATACTCAATTGTGTTTTTCCAAAGATTCTTACAAGTGTTGTCTACAAGAACACAGCTTTGGAAGTCTTGAATGATCTCAAAAATTGATTTTCTCAGAAGAATGGACCAAGACTTTTTCAACTCCAAAAGGATCTTGCGACAATTTCTCAGGGAGATCTTTCTATCACATATCATTTCACTCAATTGAATATTATGTGAGATGAGATCAAAAATTACAGAGCTCTTCCATGTTGCACTTGTGGTTCTTGCCTCAATCAATGAGAAATTGACACAGTATTAGCTACAAGATTCAATGATGTAATTTCTTATGAGACTTAATGAGTCATATGGTCAGATCCGTGGGCAAGTCTTCTTAATTGATCCTCTTCCTTCAATAAACAAGGAACACTCTTTTCTAATTCAAGATGAGAGTCAAAGATCCATTGGTCATTACATTGGAGCTTATGTTTGTCACATCTATTGGTTGTTCTTGATTGTTTGGCACATAACCCCCCATTGGTTTCTTCATGTTTGGATAATAGAGTTACATATTCATAATTAAATTGTTGGTTTTAATTGCTTTTTTCCTTGTCTCAATAATATCTTCGCAAGTGTGTGCTTTCTAAATTGGAAACTTTTATTCAATAATTCTTAAGACATACTCAATTTCACAACATGTTGAAGTGATTGACACTTTTTTCACACTACTTTTTTTTCACAACCCACAATCGGATCACTTTAACGTAACCTAAAATAAGGTGTGTCAATACTCAGCAATATTATTGATTTCTGTTTCTTCATTTATCAAAAAAGAAAAAAAAAAATTCCATTTCAATTGTTTGTATAACTCTTAAATTTTAAAAAGAAAAAGCATATAAGATTTTAATTAAATATAGCGGGTTTGAATTAGCTTTTATTCCACTGAACTTATTAGTTTATTTGTTCATGTACAACTTTTTAAAACTTCACTTTCCTTAATTATATTTCAACTTTTATCAATTCTTAGTAAATAAAATTTTAGGATAAAAAAGTAAAATAATAAAATAAAAACTAATCTAATAAACTAAAGAGGAATTTTTTGTTGGATAACCTAGGGATACACCCTTTTTATTTAAAAAAAAAAAAAAAAAAAATTCAATAGCTTACAATTGGGGAGAGGGGATTTGAACATTGGATGTGTTTGTAGTATGTTGATTTTTGTTTCTTCATTTATTTGTATTACTCTTAAATTTTAAAGAAAAGATAAATAAATTTTGATTAAATATATATTGTGTGTGTTAAAAATATTTAGTATTCTCAAAAGAAAAAGCAGTGGGTTAATCCCACATTGGAAAATGAGTGTGAGTTAAAGAGGTTTAAAGGATGTGCTGTATATTCAAGAATTAAACCTTTTTGGATATACACCACTGTAAATTTCTTTAAGACCTTCTCCCCTCTTCCTGTGTGTGTGTGTTAAAATTATTTAGTATTCTAAAAAAAAAAACTTTTTAAAACTTCACTCCCCTTAAATATTGTCCTACTTTGTCAATATTTAGTATAAAAACTTTTAGAAAAAAGTAAATATACTAAAATTTCAGCCTAATTGTCTTAATAGTTTTATTTAAAACTAGTGAAAGTCTTGTGCGTTGCACATCTTTAATTATGAATTTTCTTGATATATATATATATATATATATAGAGAGAGAGAGAGAGAGAGAGAGAGAGAGAGAGAGAGAGAGAGAGAGAGAGAGAGACTATATGAGTTATTATTACATAATTTTAGAACTCATTCCTAACTAAATGAATGATTATTATTATAAAAATTGCATAATTTTGTATATTTGTCCTTATATATAATATCTCTAATTAAAATGATTAATAAAAACTTTTCTAATTATTTTTTTAGGATAAATTTCACAAACCTCCCCTGAGGTTTGTGATAATATTAACCAGGTCCAAAATAATTCTAAAACCCACCAATTTGGTCCTTAAAACACAATTTTGCCCTTAATTTTCTTTCCCTTTCTCTATTTTGTTGTGTCTCTTTTCCTCTCCCTCTCTCTTCTCTGAGTTGTCTCTCTTTGATCTCTCTCTAACCGACAAAACCCATGCCAAAATGGGAAATTAGCAATAATTTCCAAACAATATAATTAGTAATTACTATTTACAAACTATATTTTTTACTAGCATCTCGAGTTTAAGAGACTCGATTTTGGACCCAAAAATCAAGTCTTTGAAGGTCGATTTTTATGGCCTGATTCGTCTAATGTGGCATTTTTATCCACGTGAAGTCTACATGGAAATCGAGTCTCTGAGACTCAATTTATATCTTCTATCTGATCTTATTTTCCTTCTTTCTTATCTTTCTTATTTTCCTTCTTTTTTTTTTCCTGTTCTTCGTCTCTCTCCTTACTACCTCTCCATCTGCTTCTTTCTTCCTCCACGCTGATTTGCACAAGCCCAGCCGCCGACCCAGGCTCGCGACCCATGCTGCGACCCAGGCCCGTGACCCACGCTGCAACCCAGGCAGTCGCGAGCCCAGGTCGCGCGACCCAAGCAAACGTGGTTGGTTTTTTTTTTTTTTTTTTTTTTTTTTTTTTTTTTTTGTGGTGGGTTTTGCCCAGTCATAAGCATCTAGAAATCCATGGTGGTTGGTGGATTTGTGGGTTTTGGTGGTTGTTGTGTATTTCTAGGAGTGGATGGTAAAAGACTTAGATTAAATATTTTTTTTTTTTTTTTTGCTTGTAAATCGAGTCTTAGAGACTCGATTTCCAAGTAGACTCCACGTGGATAAAAATGCCACATCAGACGGATCAGACCGTGAAAATCGACTCGCAAAGACTCGATTTTTAGGCCCAAAATCAAGTTTCTTAGACTCGAGATACTAGTAAAAAATATAGTTTGTAAATAGTAACTACTAATTATAATGTTTAAAATTTGTTGTTAATTTCCCATTTTGGCCCAAAACCCACCACCAAACAAACCTGTCACTAGAAAGCCACCACCCAGCAAACTCATATCACCATGCCAGAAACTTACAATTAGGAAAGAGTGTGGTAATGAAGGTTGTAAAGTGGGTATGATGGAGTAAATCAAGTGAGAAAGCTCGATGTGAAGATGGTACAACATCCAAACATAGTCTAGCTCCACGAAGTTATGGCGAGCAAATTCAAGATCTACTTCGCCATGGAACTCGTTTGTGGAGGCGAGCTGTTTTGGAGAAGAAGTGGCGAGAGTCTATTTACAAAAACTTATCTCCGCCATTGATTCTGCCATAGGCGTGGAGCCTACCACTAAGATCTCAAGCTAGAGAACTTGCTTTTAGATGAAAAAGGTATTTGAAAGTCACTGATTTCAGTCTCAACTCTTTCACTGGGCATTTAAAATAAGATAGGTTGCTACACACAACGTGTGGCACATTGGCTTATGTGGTGCTGGAAGTGATTGGAAAGAAAGGCTACAATGGTGCTAAAGCTCTCTGGGTGGTTCAAGTTTGATGGTTGTGGGTGTGGGACCTATGGGTGATATGGGTTTGTTGGAAGGTGGTTTTCCTAGCCAGATGTGGGTGTAGGTGATATGGGTTTGCTTGGTAGTGGGTTTTCTAGGAAGTAGTGGGTGTGGGTGATATAAGTTTGTTGGGTGGTGGGTTTTCTAGCAATTGTGGGTGATATGGGTTTGTTCAGTGGTGGGTTTTGCCAGTTAGAGAGAGATAACTCAGAGAAGAGAGAGGGAAAGGATTAGAGATAGAATAGAGAAAGTGAAAGAAAGTTAGGGACAAAATTGTCTTTTGAAGACTAAATTGGTAGGTTTTAGAATGTTTTGGACCTAGTTGATATTATCACAAACCTCAGGGGAGGTTTGTGAAATTTACCCCTTTTTTTTTTTTTTTTTATAATTCCTTATTTACTAATGAAGAGGGTGATTTGACCTCAAGTAGTAAAATCTTTTCTAATACTTACATTAATAAGGTTATCCTAAAATAATATATATATATATATATATATATATATATATATATAACCGAAGCCTCTGAAACTCCCACAATTTTCCAAATCATCATTTTTTATTTATATTCCACAATTTTCCGCATCAGTATTTTTTATTTATATTTTTTAATTTGGTTTAGGACTTTTAAGATGTATTCAAATGCAAACACCTCCTCTCTCATACAGTTTTCTATTTTGTTTTGATCTCTTCCTTATCTCCTTCTCTAATTCTCTGGGCACTACATCACTATTAGGGTTTGTTAAGAATTAAATTGAATACTACCACACGATAGACTCATGCTCACTTCTCAAATACCAAAGTGGCCACACCAAACCACAAAACAGTCTTCATAATTGGTTTCCCTGACTGTTGTGGATGTTAAGGTTGTTATTTCTTTTATTTTTTTTTTTTTTTGAGGAACTTTAGGGTTGTTATTTGGCTTCTGCACCAACTGCATGGCTTGTGGTGAAGTTTCCCTCAGATGTCCTCTTTGAAATCTTTTCACAACTACCCCAGTAGCAAGTCACTTCTCAAATTCAGGTTCGTCTCTCAACAATGGTGCAATATCATAACTTTTTGAAAGGCTTAAAGAAAGTCTTTAAGCTTAAAGACAATTTTTAAGCCTTTTAAAAGTTCATGGCACAATATTAATTTTTAAGCCCAACAATGGCGCAAATTCATGGCACAATTTTTAACAATGGCACAATTTGTAAGCCGTTAAGAAGTTCAATGCGCAAATTCAGGTCTGTCTCTCAACAATGGCACAACAACTTAATTTTTTGATTCAATTTTTGCAATATTATATTTTTGTTTCTATTATGTAGTCATATGCTTCTTCTTCTTCTTCTTCTTTTTTTAATAATTTCTAGGCACTAATTCTTTACTCTTTCTTTTGGCTTTTTAGAAATTTTAACATCTAAATTTTGGGTTCATGTTTTGTAATATATGAAATTGTCTTGACAAATTTCAATCGCTATAGTCATGCATTGTTCTTTTGAGGTAACCTTCTCTTATATTTTTTCTATTATTAGGAGCATTCCAAGTGCTTCTTCGATTGGTCGTCTTCTATCTCGATTAAAACTCTATGGCTTTTTAACTGGTACATCTTTCTTCTTCTTTTTATATTCATATATTGTGAAACCTATTCTTTCCAGTACATTTATTTGTCTTCATTCTCTAACGAAATCAATTTATTCATTTGATACTCCTTTTTAATGTTGTTCTTTTACGTGTTAAAATATTATAACTATTACTTATAACACTAAATTAGGTTTTCAAATTCTCAAAAAAAAAAAAAAAATCTTTTCCAAAACCTATTACTCTAGATTAATGACTCTTTCTGAGTGTCAGTGTCATTTCTAAGTGTAAATAATTACCGTTTTCTATATAAAAACTTCTATAGTTTTTATTTTCTTAATTTTGGGTTTCTTGGTTGCATTTTATATGGCAAGAAAAAACCCAGGATTTTGCAAAAAAAAATTAAGCAATGGGAGGGATTATATTATATTAAAAAATGATTAAGACTTTAATTTTCAATAAAGAAAGGATGCCATTAATAATAGACATGGCATGCCTCACATTATTGGTGTTAGTATTTTTTTTTCCCCGCTTAAATTGTAACTTATTTTTTCAAGTGATCATAACTTTAGGAAAATTTAAAATTTTTGTTTAACTAATCCGTGCATCGCACGGGTTGGCGACTAGTTAATTCCAAAATTAAGATTAAAAAATAAATTGTATTTGTACTCTTAAAAGATATTGAGAAAACTACAGCCTTTTTTAGTCAAAACACCTTGGAGGAGGCAAAGGAGACTTTGAGAGTGATGTTAGGTGTCCTGGTCATCAAAGATTATGAGAAATACTTGGGGCTTCCTTCATTTGTGGGTCGCTATAAAAAATCTTGCTTTAATAAAGTCAAGGAATGCATTTGGGCTAAAACGCAAGGGTGGAAGGAGAAGTTGTTGCCTCAAGCCGGAAAAGAGGTGATGATTAAAGCCGTGGTCCAATTGATCCCTACATATTCCATAAGTGTGTTTCGCTTACCTGTTGGACTTCTAAAAGATATTGAGGCAATGATTCGAAAATTTTGGTGGGGATGTGCTGAGAACTCTCGAAAAATCATTGGGTGTGTTGGGAGAAGCTGTGCTCTTCTAAGTCGGTAGGCGGTATGGGGTTCCGAGATCTCTATCAATTTATCGATACATTGCTTGGGAAACAGGTGTGGCGTCTATTCCATGACAAGGAGACTCTATTATACAAGGTGTTCAGTGCTAAATACTTTCCTTCTAGTGACATTTTTGGGGTTGTTCTCAATCCGAGGTGCTCATTTGCTTGGAGGAGTATCATGCAGGCGAGGGAAGTGATTTCTAATAGAGCCAGGTGGAGGATCGGGGATGGTAAGGACATTCGGATTTGGTAGCATCGTTGGATTCCATCTTCAGGGGGTGGGAAGGTTTTGTCTCCTCGATTGGATCACTTTTTGGAAGTGGTTCAGGATTTGTTCATCCTAGGAACAAGAAGTTGGAATTCCGTGCTTATTGATAGACAATTTCTTCCGTGGGAGGTTGATTGTATTAAGAGCATTCCTCTCAGTGCTCATCACAATTTTGATTTATTGATATGACCTCACACTTTAGATGGTTGTTATTCAGTTCGTTTGGCGTATCGTCTTCTGGCAGTGGCTTAGTCTTAGGACCAGCCTAGTTCTTCTAATGTTGATGCAAGCAAGACGAAGGGGGTTTGGAGTATGGAGGTGCCAAACAAAGTCCGTCATCTCATTTGGGGGGTTTTTGGTGAGTCTCTGCCTACTAAGAAGAACTTGGTGAAGAGGTGTGTCATTTCAGATGGTCTATGTGGTCTGTGCGAGGTCGGGGTGGAGGATAGCATTGACACCTTATGGCTTTGTGATAGTGTGAAGCCGATTGAGATGTCCACACCTTCCTTGGCATTTCTTCGTACTCAGAGGCTGTCTACTTTTGAAGAATTGGTTTTCTACATGCTGCAGAATGCTACTCCTAATAAGTTTGCTCTCTTTTCCATGATAGCTTGGGCTGTTTGGGAACAACGAAATAGATTAAGGGTGCATCAGTCTGTTTGGGATGTTGGGGATGTGGTGGATCGAGCTTTAGCTCTCTTGCGGGAATTTCATGATGTGCAGAAGTTTCAACTGAGAAGGAGCGTGCTTAGGGAGGTTGTTAATTGGTCTCCGCTAGCTGAGGGTATGTATAAAGTCAATTTTGACAGGGCAATTTTTGAAGACCAAGCTTTTGCAGGGTTAGGGGTGGTGATTAGGGACTCTGCAGGTCTGATTATTGGTGTGCTTAGTCAGAGGATTAGGCTCCCTAGCTCGGTGGTGATGTTGGAGGCTCTGGCTGCTCGTAGGGCTGTCTCATTTGCCAAGGAAATCTGTATTCTTTGGGCTATGGTGGAAGGTGATTCTCTATAGGTTATGAAGGCCATCAACACCTCTAAACCCTCCAAGGCTCCTTATGGGCATATTATTGATGAGATTAAATTGTTGTCTTCTTCTTTGTCCTGCTGTAATTTTGTTCATGTTAAGCATGGGGGTAACAAGTTAGCTCATGCTCTCGTGCATCGAGCAGTTTTATCTGCAGATACTAATGTGTGGTTGGAAGACCTTTCACGTGATTTGGATGATGTTTTATTGTATGGTTTAACTTAATAAAATTTCCTTACCAGTTTCTTAAAAAAAAAGAGATATTTCGTTCTAAAAAAATATATAAAAAGAAAAAAAGAAATTTCATTTTTAAGTCTTATTTTGATATTTAAATCATCTATTTTGGTGTTGATTTTATTCAAATGGTTAACACCCTAACTTATAAAACTTAAGTAATGTCTCTAATTATATTGTTCTTTATCCTTTAAGAACACATATATTAAAATATTACACATAAAAAAAAAAATACCATTCAAACATTTGAAAAAAAATTAAGCCAAAATCCCAATGCATTAGTGGAAAACAATCCAAATTTCTAAACTTTTAAAAAATAAATAAAAAATATGTTAAGTAAAGATAAACTTACATAGGAATTTAGACCGATGGATTTAATTTAGTCAATTATTATCTATGATCTAAAAAGATATAGGAGGAATTCTAAATTGAATTTAGAGTGACTTTCGAAGAAATACAATCATGAAAAAGTTCACAAGAACCTTATATTATATGACCTAAAATGATATGGGAGGAATTCCGCATACTAAGAAATTAACACAATGAACAAATAGAATTTTAAAATATAAAAATAGATAAACATTGATAAAGTTTTAACAATCAATAAGTAAAAGTAACTTGGGATCAAATTACACTACAACACGTAAAAGACATATTTTGAACCAAAATTTTCGTAATGATAGTCAATTGAAAAAATCAAAACAATTACAAACTAAATACATAAAATAACCAAAACCCAAAACACACAAAATAGTTCAAAAGTTGAGAATTTAAAATTATAAAAAAAAAAAAACTTACTTGATAGAAACCATGAACTTAAATGGGTGTCCCTTATTTTGGTTCCTTATAGTAGACTTCCTTTGACATAATATCCATTCATAAAAATTTAGAAAAAAATAATAATAGGCCAAAAACGTATTAACCCCCTTGTGATGAATTAATTAATTAATTAGTCAAGTTCAATTTATTAACCAATTTAACATGCAAACGCGTGGTAGCAGAAACAAATCACCAATAAACTAAAGCGCAGCGGAAAATAAATTGACACGGTGATTTGTTTACGAATGAGGAAAACCTCCAAGGCAAAAACCTCACTGGGTGATTTTAAGGTCACCATTCCTGAGAATTCACTATTATCACAACAAGCGGTTACAAGTAAAGGAATCCTAGTACCTTATACCAACCTACAGTTGAACACTTACCCCAATACCTAATTGGATTTGTTCTGTAGTGATAATCTCTCCTTTTGATGCACGGCTCTCAATACGTGACTAACCAATTGCACGGATCCCAATACGCGACTTCAATCACCAACTTAAGAAAGATGTTGGCTGCAAAGTTTTTCAGTTCATCCTCACAATGAAGAACAAGAATTTGCTTTGTTACAAAACCCTACGGAGCAAAGATACAACAATTTCTTCACAAAGAGATGAATTAGGGCAAACCTTGTCTCCAGTCACAAATTACTTGAACAAACTTTGCCCAATGCTTGTGCAACTTGTGCTTACTTTGACGGCCCTTAAAATAATCCTTTTAAATGTCTAGGGTTATGAGAACAGAAGGCCCAAAGACATATCCACGGATTGGAATTAAAACAGAACTAAAAATCTGTTTTTCTTAAACCTCGATAGATAGAGGTGTCAAGGTTCTGTCGAGCCACGGGGCTGGAACAGCTTCTTAAAGCTCGATAGATGTAGCTGTCGAGCTTTAATGATGAGCACTTCTCAGCTTGTTTCTTGGACAGACTTGCATGGCTTTAACACTTGATCTTGAAACCTTGTTTTTTGAAGTATTAAAAACATCCTAGATCTATCCAATTACAAGTAAAGTGCGTTTTGTCAAAGGATTAGCCAATTACATAAAAAGAACAACATATGTTCATATCAAGTGAACCACCTATGTCCTAACAAATAACAATAAGTTAAGATAAATTTATTTAATTAAAACAAAGGTAAAATACTATTTTGGTTCCTAAACTTTATCAAAAGTTTGTTTTTCATTCCTAAACTTTAAGAAGTTCTTTTTTTTTTTTTTTTTTTTTTTTGTCCCTAAATTATCGAAAAGTTCATCTTTCGTCTTTAAACTATTAAAAATATTTTATTCATGTCCTTTAACTTTACCAAAAGTTTGTTTTTCATCCTTAAACTATTAAAAAAGTTTTTTTTTTTTTTTTTCATCCCTATATTTGTCTCTAAATTATTGAAAAAAACTCTTAACAAATTTTAGGGATGAAAAAAGAAGTTTTTAAAGTTTAGGGACCAAAATAGTATTTCACTCTTAAAACTATCATATACAAATACATATGCGTAAGTTGTAGCTTGAAAAAAAATAGTGGTCCAAGAAGGATTATATTGAAAGACCATTGGTGAATATATAGAAGTTTTAAAGTTCTGATAATAGATTTTTAGTCAGAGTAGGATTTAAATTTCTAAAATTTAGATGATAAAGTTTTAACTAAATTAAATTATAATTAAATATTATCTCTTAATTCAAGGAAATATATCCTATAAATTAAAAAATATTTTTTAAAAATAATTAAGAAAACGTCAGATGCAAATTTAGGGGGAAAAAGTGTGGGGTATTATGCATGGGTTTGAGATCCAAACCATTCAAAGGACCAATAAAGGGAGAGATTCAAGGTTTTTAAGGTATTAATTTAGTAATTAATTAAAATAAAATAAAGGTATTAAATTAGTAAATATTAGCAAATTGACTAAAATATCTAAAAAATTGAAACAAACTTTCAAATAAATTTTCTTGATATTATAAGGTTAACATAAAATAGCACATTATAAGGTTAATAGAAAATAGTATAGCATAAATAAGCATGAATAAATATTGTATAATAATCCCTCAAGCAGAAATTATTTTGATTAAAAAAATCACTTTTAAAATAAATTCATAAATATTAAATTCCTATGCAAAGGTATTATTGTTAAATCAAAAGTTAATTTAGCAATGAAAAAAAATTTAGTAATATTTAATACATTGAGATGGAGGTGATATAGGAGTCCAGAAACTATAAATCATGTAAGTCTAATATAAATTTAATAATACTTCATATTAGCTCACAAGGAGCTTGCTTGGTTTGTTGGTCATGCTATCAGCCATAGACAATAGGGTGTAAGATCTTAGATTTAGCACCCAACAATGCCATTTCTCAAATATTTTTCGAAATAAATACACAATAAGAGCTTGCCTGGTCTATAAGAACAAATAAGTTAGCTCTATCAATTGAAACTTAGATGCATGTTGTATATTTTGTTAAAATGTTTATTGTTATTTTTTTCTAAAATATATGTTGCATGTTTTGTTAAAACACTTAATATTACTTTATCTAAAAAAAAATTGTTAAGAATAAGTTGTTAACTCTATCAACTGAAACTTATATGCATGTTGCATGTTTTGTTAAAACACTTCTTGTTACTCTATTTTAAGAAATTGATAAGATCAAATAAGTTATTGTCTCTATCAACTGAAAGTCTGAAACTTAGATGCATGTTGTATGTTTTGTTAACAAAATTATTGTTATTTTATCTAAAATGCATGTTGCATGTTTTGATAAAAAAATATATTATTACTTTATCTAAAAAATTGATAAAAGCAAATAAGTTTTGTGGGTGAGCTGGGCCCAAGGAACCACTTTAGCCCACCTGGACAAAGCCTAACATGAAGCCCAAGGCCTGTTAGGCGATCGGAGCTTGACACGCATGGGGGAGATAACCCTGGGCCTTACCATAATTGGCTCGATCTTCGACTATGTATCAGGGATCGAGGCGACAATACCTAAGGAGTTCCTAAGGGGTCGGGGGTGGACCCGACCATAAAGGGAATCTGTGCACAACCCTAATGAGATCGGACACCAAGAACTAATGGTTCTGGGAGGGATCCATTCCCAAACACTGTTCGACGTCTGGAACAAGTTTCAAGGGAATCCTCTAAATTCGTAAGGATCTTTTGGAATTCAGGTGGGTATAGGAATGTGTCAGTAAGTGGAGAAGGTAATGATAGCCACCCCACTAACAAAGGGCAATAAGAAGGCATGGAGGCCAATGTTAAGGGGGTTGGACACTTGGGAGAGAGAAGGAAGAAGGGATGAAAATAGACAGAGAGAGAATACACTGGGATACACAAGGGAATTAAAGGGGAGCATTAATACTGGTTTGGGGCCTCTATTGGTAGGATTGTGCTTAACCCCACATACAAATAAATTGTGATCTGGTTATTGTAGTGGAGATGATACTGGGCATGCACAATTGGCACCGTGTAGGGGGATGCTTGCTCACTCCCAAGTACTAGAGATTGTAGCAATATAATTCTTAGAGTACCGAGGTCAAACCATAAGGAGCAGGGTAAATTTAAAGACAATATAATTAAATAACAATTTGGGTGAAGAAGAAAAGTACTTTTGCTTGGTGATTGTTAACAAGAATAATAATAAAAGCCGATTAAAATCAATAATGTAAATACTAGGGTATCAGGGTGTTTCCCTATATCGATATGAGATACTTTGTGATCTAAGAAAATATATATCTCATAATTGATTGTTCTTATACAATTAAAAACTTATGATTCGGTTGAACCGAGACAATTCAAGAACGCATGATAACCTCGATTAATAATGCGGTTAGAAATGTTTTCAGAAAAACTCATTCTCTTTAAAACTTGATTTCTATTTGAAACTATTAGAAATTCATCTAAACAATAAGAAAAACATGATTGAACTTATTGAAAGCATGGAAGAACTAATACATCAAAAGAAATCGAATTGAACAATCAAATATGTCGTTGATAAAATTCTAGAAAGAATCCCATTGAATATTCATACCATATAGAAGAAACATAATCCCTAGCCCTAGCAAAAAGTTTAGCCTACCATTAGAGAAAGGAAAATACAAGGTTTTCTCTACCCAAAATTCGTTCTCCTAGCCTCCCTTCAAAACCCTAACATAAAAGTGTCCAAAGAAAATAAAACTTTTACTATTTTAATTTCCATCCAGGTTTACAACAATAAATTGTGAGTTAATTTCGGCCTTCACAACTTAAGAATTTTGAAAAACGTAAAACTAAAAAGTTGTAGATATTTAAGTTACGGTTCCAACCTATCTAGCCTTGTATCAATTGAATTTTTGAAGAGAGAGATACACTCAAAATACTGATTGGTGCTCAGATCAGATTTTTCTTTTTCAGATTCTGCCTCTTTGAGTTCTTTCCTTATTTGAAGCTTCCAATCATGGTAGACGATCCAAGCACTCTAGTTGTACCTCCTTAGATATTTAAGCATGGTCCTTTAGCTTCACTTAATTCTAGTTTGGCCTCCATTCTCTCACAAATTCCTATAAACTAATCTTCGCACATGATTTTCTAAAAGTAGAAAATTACACACAATGAATGACATCTTATTCAAGAAATTATGTAAAGATAAATAATAGGGACTAATGTAAATCATAGCTTAATTATAAAAATTAAGCATAGTAATAAAGAGATAACGCCCACATAAATATATAACAAGTATACATTTTAAGGCGTTATCAGGAGATCCTACTTTACCTGGGGCTTTGAACGTGTTTGGTGCCTTCTAGGCATGGAAGGTCCGCATGAGGGGGAGGGATTTGTGCATTTACCTGGCTATGTCTAACCACACCGTTAGTTTGGTGTTAATTAGGCAGAACGAGGGGCTCTAAAGGCCCGTGTATTACCTTAGCAAGACCCTGATGGATGCAGAAACTCGGTACTTGCTATTGGAAAAAATGGCTCTGGCCCTGATACACGCCATGAGGAAACTACCTCATTACTTCCAAGCTCACATAGTATGGGTTTTGACCAAATGCCCTTTGCAGTCTTTGTTGAGGAGGTTAGACTTCACAGAAAGAATAGCCAAATGGGGTGCGAGGCTAGGGGTGTTTGACATATGGTAAAACCAAGAAGTTTCATTAAGGGGTAGGTACTCACAGATTTTGTGGCTGAGTTTACCCCTCCTCTCTCGGGTCTAGTGGGAATATGTTAGGTCTAAAGGGGGCAATGTAAAGTATTTGTGGATGGAGCCTTTAATGCGAGGGGGTCAGGGTTAGGGATTGTGTTGATATCACCCGAAGGTATCAAGTTGGAGAAGTCACTTAGATTAGGCTTCCGAGCCTCGAACAACGAAGCGGAGTATGAAGCCTTCATTACGGGACTCAGGGCAATGAAGAGTCTCGGGGCGAAGGAGGTGGAGATGTACTTGGATACAAGATTGGTAGTAAGTCAGATTGAGGGAAGCTTTGAGGCAAGGGACCACCGCATGTCGTAGTATTTATGGGTGTTCGAGAGCTTACGGGCAGACTTCCAGAAAGTTAGTGTGGTAAGAGTGCCTAGGAGTTAGAATAGTCACGCCGATTCCCTGGCCACACTGGCGTCTTCCCTAGACGACTGTATACCCCGAATGATCACGGTGGAAATGTTGAAGCAACCGAGCATAGAATCGCAAGTGATGGTGGCCTCTTTGTCAGAGCTAGAACCAAGTTGGATGGATCCTTATATAGCTTTCCTGTCAGACAGATCCTTTTTGAATGATACAAAAGAAGCTGAAAAGGTGTGAAGGACAATAGCTCATTTTTTTCTATCTAATGATGGGAAGCTGTTCCGATGTTCATTTGGAGGACCGTACCTTTTGTGTCTCCATCCCAACAAAACTGCCAAGCTTTTGGCTAAACTTCATGAAGGATTGTGTGGTGGCCACTTGGGGGGTAGGTCACTTGAGCATCAAGCGATGACTCAAAGATTTAGGTGGCAGAATATGCAACGAGAAGCAGTTGAATACGTTAAGAGATATGTTTCGGTGTTAGAAGCATGCACCCATGCTCCACCTCCAGGAGGGAAGAAGATCGTTTGGAAGAACATTGTTACGAGGTTTGGAGTCCCTTAGGCGCTGGTATCAAGTAATGGGTTGCAGTTTGACAGTAGGGTTTTCCATGAGTACTGTGCTGGCCTTGGTATAATTAACAAGTACTCATCACTACCATACCCCCAGAGCAATAGGCTAGACGAGGCAACAAACAAGACGATTATGAACGTCTGAAGAAAAGGCTAGAATGCACGAGGGGAAATTGGATTAAAAAGCTGCCAAATGTAAGATGGGCTTACCGAACAACACCCAGAAGGTCAACAGGCGAGACCCCCTTTTCCAAGACCTATGGAGCTGAAGCAGTTGTGCCGATGGAAGTTAGTTTGTTAAGCCCCAAAATCACAAGTTTTGTACATGGACTAAACAATGAACACATGATTGGGAACTTAAATTCTTTGGAGGAACATAGAGACATGGTAGCCGTGCAACTCGCCGACTATCAGCAGAGGTTGTCTAGGGGATACAATAGGAAGGTCAAGCCTCGGGAATTTGTGCCAGGGGATCTCATTTTGCGAAAGGCTGTTTGGAGTGCGAAGAATCAAAGTGCTAGTAAATTGGCCTCGAACTGGGAAGGGCCTTACAAAGTGATAGCCACAGCCAGGAAGGAAGCTTACTATCTAGAAGATTTGGAAGAAAGGCCCCTACTTCGAACATGGAACATCTACAACTTAAAGAAGTATTACCAATGAATGTAATGAGGTGTATGGGACAGTTTTCTTGACTTGTAAAATATCAAAGACAATGGAACTAGTAGTTTATGGTTATTTGATCTCGTTTATAGTTCGGACGTTTATAGTTCGGATGAACCATATAGTTCCCAAGCGATTATTCCATATTTTTTTCTCAAGGACAAAAGTTTGGCTCAGCCTGACCTCAGTCACCTACCAGATGGAAACCTTAATAATTTATCCTAAGGACAGAAGTTTGGCTTGGCCTGACCTCGGTCACTAACCAGATAAAAACCTTAATGTTTTCTCCTAAGGACAAAAGTCTGGCTTAGCCTGTCCCTCGTTGCCAACTAGATAGAAACCTTAACATTTATCTAAAGATGAGACTTAACTATTCTCTGTCCCGGATTCAAGCAATAATATGAATGTGTTTCGCAACTGCGGTTATTTCTTTATTTTGTTTTTATCTGGATTAACAATATGTTAGCGCCTTGTCTTTTGAACACTCAGATGATATTAGTTTACATAATAATGGCATTGAATTAGGAAAGGCATGAAAAAAATAACTGAGGAGCATTATTTTTTCTAATGTAAACTCAATATAATAAAGAGAAAGTTAAAAACTATACAGATTTCCTTTAAAAGAAAAACAAAAAACAAAAAAGGGAAATAATAAACTCCAAGGGTAGTGCTCGCTGGAGGGACCAGTGCAGGAGCTAGCGGCCCGATTGAAGGATTCTTGGGTAGAGGGTCAGTAGTGATTGGCGACTGAGCATTTTGGTCGAAAGCAGTGGTCTAGGTCCTCAGTTGATCCTCATCGAGCACCACCACATGAAAGTTGATTTGTTGAAAGAGCTCTCGAGATTCCGAGCTTTCAGCACCCTCCTTCTCATCATTGTTGTCCTCTTCCTCCTTCTCATCATTGTTAGGAAGGGCCACTCGATTAGCACTCCTAAAGGGGGAGTCATCGAGGAGACCAATGGTGTTAACGATGACCATCTAGCTTTCCATGAACCCTAACTTTCAGGCTTGAAAAATCATGGGCTCGATTGAGTTCTCGGCGTACCTGAAGCCCTTGTTATAATAACTCTGCTTCCAGGCTTTCTCACCACCCTTGTGATCGGTAAGCTCCTTGTCCCAAGCGGAAAGGAGGCTAGCGATTTTGGCTAGCTTGAGCTCGGTCTCACCAAGCTTGCTTGAGGCATCATTAACTTTCTACTCAGCAAGCTCTAGTGCCTCCTCAGCAGTCGTTGAATGCCGCTCTAGGACATTCAGCTGCAGGGTCTTCTCCTTCAAGCTAGCCTCGGCCACCTGTTTTATGGCTTTCTCCTTGTTAGCCTCTTTTTGGGCATTCTTCAGCCAACCTTCCACCACATGGGTTATCTGGGCGGCCTGAGTCATGGGAAAAATATTATTAGGCCACTTCAAACCAATCAGTGGCCCTTATGGGGTTTATGGATTTAAAAAAAAAAAAAAAAAAAACTCATAACAACAGCATGTGGAACAATAAGGATAAACAAAGTATAATAATAGTAAGCATACAAGAAATAGAACATACCGCCACAATGTGCCATTTCAGCTTTAACACCAAGTCATCGACTCGGCAGCTGGCATAATGCTCCATATCAGCCGAGACCATTTTTGAACCATTGATCCAAGGCCATAGACCATTTTTGGACCATTTCGATTGTCTGGGTCGGTAGCATAAAGTTTTTTGTGTTCGGGCCCTCCTAAACTAGATTCCCTTCGACAGGATCTCTTGAGAATGATGCTTCCAGGGGAATGTGCACTGCTTGACCCTGAAAGATTGTGTCCCCTGAACCGTCCTATATAGGTTCAAGAGAATCGTGCCTTGCTATTAGGGGACCAAGGTGTCTAGCTTCCCCGGATGTTAAGCTGTGCAGTAAGAACCTGGGCAGTCGTACGTCCAAGTAAGACAGTAATAGGCTGCTGACTATAAGGGCGCTTGATGAATCCTAATAGCTCGTGTAAGAAGGAACACAACCTAGAATCAGGTGAGAAGCCCTCAGCTACCCATCAAAATGCACGAATATCTTTGAGCGGAGGAAGAAATTCAGCTCCTTGATGCGCATGACATTTATGTCTGGTCGAAACTTTTTAGAAACTGCAACATAGAAGAATTGTAGTTAGAAAAGGCTTTTCTATTTCTTAAGTAAAAACAAAATAAATTAATAATAGAACCGATCAAAAAAAATATTCTTAAACACACATAAATTATGGAAAGGACAGGAGACACATTCGATCAGGGCTCGGGAGAGAAAGTACTGACCTATTTGGCAAGGTGAGGTTGGATAAGTCAGCCTTTCATTCAACCAATTGCCGCCCACTCTCACAAATTCTCCTGTTGAGTTCCTATTAGAATCAGGGAGGCAGGATATCAGCCTATCATGGTGGGTAAGGCTCAGGCCGTACAAACGGTTGAGGGGCCCCACATAATTGACTACCCTATAAAAGTTGGGCATACACTAGTCGGGGCTGAAGCCATAGTAATGAAGGGTTCTAAGTAGTAAAGGGTCTACTGGGAACCTAACCTCGCCCTCTAGGATAAACATCAAGGGGAAGAATGCTACATGAGGAAGCCTCTGGTCTTCTATGTCAACCTCATGACAATATGAGATTTCAACGTCATAAGGAATGTTATACCTAGCTTTGAATGATGCCACATTCTCCCTAGTTTTTAAAAGGTAAGCAAAAGGCATGGCATTGAATCTAAGTTGAGACAGAAGAAGGAAAAGAGACTTACAGAGTGATTTCTTATGGAAGAGGGAGAGGTCTAGTAAGGAAGATGAGGGCTCGGGAACGAAGGGAGAAGTATTTCTCTAGAATGAATAGGAACTATAGAAAGAAAAGAAGAAAGTAAAAAGAAGCCATGGTTGGTATTTATAGAAACGAGAGAGTAATTAATGGTAACTGTCCCATGGCAATAAATGCATGCCATCATTTCACATTATGTGCGCTTTGGTAAATGAAGCGTTAAGTCATTTGGGCTATTAAATGTCTCAGATCCTGCCATGTCTCTCTTAGAAGGACCAGGCTGTCCTATTTGTTGCATTAAAAGGTGGATTGTTTCTTCTCGAGATACAAATGCTTCACCCTTGGGGCCAAACGAGAACCAGTACACTCTCCAGGATGTAGCCAGACCTCGATCATATTCTTGCTACGCAAAAATAGGATCATGGGGGGCTATTGTGGGTGAGCTGGGCCCGAGGAACCAGGTCAGCCCACTTAGACAAAGCCCAACATGAAGCCCAAGGCCCGTTAGGCAATTGAAGCTTGATACGCGTGGGGGATATAACCCCGGGCCTTACCACAATTGGCCCAATCTTCTACTGTGTATCAGGAACCTGGGCGGCAATACTCGAGGAGTTCCTAAAAGGTCAGGGGCAGAGCTGACCACAAAGGAAATTTGTGCACAGCCCCAATGAGATCAAACATCGAGAACTAATGGTTCTGGGAGGGATCCACTCCTGAACACTGTTAGGCTTTTGAAACAAGTTCTAACGGAATTCTCTGAATTCGTGAGGATCTCTTGGAATTTTGGTAGGCATGGGAATGTGTGGGTAAGTGGAGAAGGTAATGATAGCCACCCCACTAACGAAGGGCTATAAGAAGGCATGGAGCTAGAGTTAAGGGGGTTGGACATTGAGAAGAAGAAGGGTGGAAAACAGACAGAGAGAGAATACGCTGGGATACACAAGGGAATTAAAGGGGAGCGCTAGTACTTGTTTGGGGCCTTTATTGGTAGGATTGAGCTTAACCTCGCATACAAATAAATTGTGATCCCGCTATTACAGTAGTGACGATACTGGGCACGCACAAGTTGTTATCTTACTTATTTTTTAAAATGAAAAATAAATCAATAAAAATAAATTATCCCAAACAAAAACTCATAAAAAGTAAAAAACAAAAATGGGGGCCATGGTTGATGTTAATTTGATTTGTCATTGTTCATCTATTGTTATCTAACTTATTTTTTTTAAATGAAATAAATCAATAAAAGTAATTGATCCCAAACAGAAACTCATAAAAAGTTGAAAAGAAAAAACAAAAATAGGGGTCATGGCTGATGTTAATTTGATTTGTCATCATTCATCTTTAACAAGCTAACAACTAATCATAGATGTCTTTGCGACCGACAGAGTTCTCACCTGGTAGGTTGGTTCTCTCCAACTCTCATGACTGTAGTAGTCCGTCTTAGTGAAGATGTTTCTATTTCCTTGTAGTAACTAGGTTGCATGCAAGACTAGGGTTTCTTTCTTTGTGGAGTTTGGGAAACAATTCTTCTAGATGATGGATGATCTCTTTGATTGATGGACCAAGCTTCATTTCTCATAAGGAGGCTAAGAAACTGGCCATATCTAAAAATAAATAGTTGAAAGAATATGTGTTGGTAGTATCGGTATGGTTGTCAAAATCACAATCTGGATCATATAATCACATGATTTTATAATCCCACCTCACCAAAAGATTTAGGATCACACTATAGGATCGTAAAACTTGTAAAATCGTATGTAGGATCATTTGGGATCCTACCGTTCTTACCAAAACATTAATTTTTGGTTTTTTTTTTTTTTTTGATGGGATGAATTTTTGGTTTTGATGAAACTTTAAGGGTTTTATTTTTCCATGTTGTGATGGTATGGTTTTTTGCTTTTTCTAAAAAATTATGTTAATTAGGTAAACTTGTAATCAAAATGAAGGAATGCTTATCATTTCTAAATGAAGAATTTGATATTGGCTTTGCTACCTTTTAAGTTATAATGTTATTAAATTTGTTTGATTAGTATACTAATTTGTGTTATGAAATTACTAAAATATTTTTTATATATAACTTTATTAGTTATGCTTGTATTTGTATATTGATTGATTTGGTAAACTATGTGACAAAAAATTATACTTAAGCAAAAAAAGAAAGGAAGCTAGCACCATGATGGTTTAGGACTGAATTTTCTTTTAAGGGTTTGGTTAATGAGTGCCCTTAGACATTTGTTAATAATCATTTTAGTAAAATTTTGATACAGTTTTTATGAGAAATATAAGAAGTTGTAAAAAAATCAATTACTTTCTTCTTTTTTGGTAAAAAGTTTTTAAAAAAATTATAAATTAATACCCTCAAAACACCCGCTAACTTTTCCCTTCTTTTTAAATTACACTTTTTTTTTTTTTTTTTTTATTATTCATATTCTGCTGGAATGTAGGAATTAGGATACACGTGAGGTTCTGGGAATGAGATGCAAAATGACATTTCATTGTAGTGCCAAAAATGTTTTGAGCAAGTTATGTCAATGCGATATACGTTGTACTAATCAAGCATAGGTTTCAACGAGGAATTCGGAGTTTATGACCGATCCCAAGGCATTGAAAGGTAGAATACGTACCTATACTTAAGCAATGAAAGAAGCAAACAAATATGCTGATACTCTAGCAAGGAGAGATACCAGGCTTCAGCACTATTTTGTCTTTTCTGGACAATTTGTTTTGTAATTGACTCTATTCTGCAGGTGTTGTTAATCTTTTTAGAAAAGGATGGAGAGAACAGCAAACATAGTCATTCCTCATTCGACTACAGCGTATAACTCATTAAAAAAAGAAAAAGAAAAAAGAAAAGAACAGAAACTGACACATTGTAAAAAATAAAAATAAAAAAGAAACAAAACACTCCTTTTTTTTTTTTTTTTTTTTTTTGAGATTTAACAAAATACTCTTTAATATGTAAAAATTAATGTTAGGGAGTAGAGACACTTAGGACTGTACACGGTGCGGTGCGGCCGGTTTTTGTGGCCATTTCTGTACCGCACCGGAATCTTCAGTTTCCTAAAAACCCAAGCCGCCGCTGCGTCTGAGGAGCGGTTCTCCGGCAACCTCTGTGGCGGTTTTAGTCGGCGCGGTTGTTGGTGTTCACCTGTCTATCACACACACACAAAGGAAGAGATATCTAAATTCTAAAGCCAAAATCAAACTCAGAAAACCCAAGGATTCAAACCACAAATCAAAACTTAGATCAAATCTAAATATCTTCAACCCATTACAAACCCAAATATTAAAACCCATTACAACTCACCTGTCTAAGTCCGACTGATCTGAGAGATGGAGTGAGTGGGTCTGAAAGACTCAGCAAAAGTCTAAAAATAGAAAGCAAGAGACAACTTATGTTAGACAACTAGTTAAGTGTGTGGTTGAGAGTAAATAAGGAAAAAAAAAATCTTATACCGTGACTTGAGTGTAAGATTATACGGCATCACTCAAGTTTTATAGAGAGCAAAATCTAGACAGGCGAACGGCATCACTGTAAAAATTATACTGCATCACTTGAATGTAAACAAGGAAAAAAATCTTATAGAGAGCAAAATCTTATACGGCATTGTTTTTTTTTTTTTTTTTTAAATACAAGACAATTAGACAAGACCTGAGTGTGACTATTCACACTTTAGGACTGACTGAGAGAAAAAAGAGAGAGAAAAATGGTTTTAACCCATACAGCCACAACCCTTTCTCCTTCTTTTTTTTTTTTTTTTTTTTTTATTTTTTATGGGAGACACTAGAGTCAAGAGTTATGGACAAGACCACTCAAAGACTGAGATTATTATTACTCCTGACACACACACACACACATTTCTTGACTAAAAAATAGACTCACACGTTGTTTTTTTGTTTTTGTTTTTTTTGTTTTTGTTGTTGTTGTTGTTGTTTTTTTTTTTTTTTAACTGAAGAAGGAAGAACCGCAGAAGGATTATACACGTTAACTCTTTTTTTTATACACGTTAACTCTTTTTTTTTTTTTTTTTAAACGGCCCAGTTCAGACTTTAGTTCTTCTTAGAAGTTAGAAACTTAGAGTGTTCTTCAGACTTCAACTCTTCTTATACATATTAACATATATATATATATATATATATAACACGTCGGGTCGGCTCGGTCTTTGTCGGTGTGCAAATCTCAACGCTAATGGCCGCACCGATCTGACGTCGGTACTGAAAATCCACTGTCGACCACTGTGCCGGAAACCTTCGACGGAGCTCTGAGCGAGGCGGGGCGGTGTGGTCAGATCGGTTTTGTCGGTGCCGGTATATTCTTGAACAAGCCTAGGGACACTCATTCCCGCACCTAAATCTAGACCGGGGGTGGATTTTGGTGTAATATACAAAAGGGTGTTGATTGTGTCTAGAGTGATGCTTTTTGTGCAAAAGTAGCGTGTGTACGGTTGTATGTAAGAGATATTAGCCTTTATACATCTCTTTTTTTTATTTTTATTTTAATTTTATTTTTCTTATATTTAATACAATGGTGAAAAAACTTGTGAATAAAAGTTGTGTAGTATAAACAAATAAAAAGTCACACTAATTTGATAATTTTACAACATTTTTAAATTAGTTTATCATCTAACATATTTAGACCCACCATAATTTTTAATAACCATCTTAGAGCATCTCCAATGGTGTAGCTAAAAGCAAAATAATAACTACCGCATGCAATTTTGATGTTGGCATGTGAGTATATTCCTTTATCTCATCCCCTACCCCTATATATGTGTGTGTGTGTGTGTGTGTGTGTGTGTGTGTGTGTGTGTGTGTATTTCTCAAAAAAAAAAAAAAAAAAGATATTCAGTATTTTTGAGTTGTCCCACATCGGTAAGGTGTGATATTGAGAAAGGGTTTATCACTTGCTCCGCGACACTAACTGCAGCATGCAGTTTTGGTGTTGGCGTATGAGTGTATTCCCTTATCTTATCCCTCTTCCCCTATATGTGTGTGTGTGTGTGTGTGTTTCTCAAAAAAAAAAAAATACCTACACTAGAGAATGAGACCCAAAAAATGGTCTCCAATGGATTCTCTAAACCCTGAATTTTTTTTGCCTCATGAACAGTAGCTCATCAAATCTGATGGGCTACTGTACATTAGCAATTGAATTTTTTTGATTAAAAAATTATACAAGCTTTCTCTCTCCTCTGGATTTCTTTTTTTCTCTCATTCTCTTTGTTGCTTCTTTTTTCTCTAATCTCCGTTTCTTCTTTTCTTTTTTTTTTTTCCTCTCATCTCTGTTGCTTCTTTTTTTCTCTCATTCTCTCCGTTGCTTCTCAGAGAGAGAGAGAGAGAGAGAGAGAGAGAGAGAGGGGAGAATGAGCTGCTGGATTTGGAATAATGTGAGGGAGAAAAAGAAAAAAGAAGAAGGGGTGGGGTGGGTAGAGATAGGTGGACACGTGTGTGGAGGAGAAAAACAAGAAAAAAGGAAAAGAAAAAAAAGAAATGAAAACGTGGGTGGATGAGAATGAATTGAATGAAAGGAAAAATAATATAAAAAATAAAAAATATTAATTGAGAAATGCTACCACAATATATATATATTTTTTTGATGCTGCTACCACAATATTTTCACAATAAATTTTAAGTAATAGATTGTTATTAGTTAATATTGGTGAGTAAAAAAATAATTTCAGTGATGGGTTCAAATTAGAACTAATAACAACTTTTCACATAAGATTTTGATGTAATTCTTGTGAAAGTACTGCGAAAAATTTTTTGAATATAACACTTTTCATTGAAAAATATAGTTGTTGGGAATGAATATAAGAAGAATAAATGATGATAAAAAAAAGAGAGTAAAGAATGAATGAAGAAATAATATTTAAATGAGATAGAGAATGGGATAGAGAATCTATTGGAAAGTGTATTTGAAAAAGTGGGTAGCTAAAAGGTAAAAGTCACTGTTCATTCTTCAAACAGTACAAAAATTTGATGAATCTGCTAGAGATGCTCAAGGTGATAGATTAGGGAAACTTGTGAATTTTTGATGTGTCCCAAAAGGCTTTCATAGCATTGATGTTTATCTTGTCCCACCTTTTCACAATTCTCTCACAATATTTTAATTACTGGGTCCCATATTCACAAATAATAATTAAAAAAAAAAACTATGTTAGCTTATAGCAACAACCATTCATCCGATATGCGTATTTTTTTTATTTTCCAATGAATTTACATCTTTCATTAATGGAAATTTTTTGATGCAGTGAGTATAAATAACCTCAGCAAAGTGTTCACATCTTTTTCGCCAAGTTTCATTTGATTTGTTGTGGATTGGATGATGGCAAAACCAACAACCTACTAGGAAATGTTATGGAAAAACTTCATTTAAAACGATGTGGTAAAAAACATAGTGCGACTTGAGGGATATGGTCATCTATGGATTTTTACATCTATCATTTTCTTTTTATATTAAATAGAAAAATTTTATTTATTGGAAAAGAGACGAAGAAATAGATATATCATTCCATTACAATCGATTCCAAAACGAGGAAAAAAAGGGGGTATAATTCCAAACCGAGAAAAAGGGCTAATACCCCCTTATGTTATTTCGATTGAAATTCCCTTTGATATTTATATAGTGTGATGTATGGAATATATGACAAGGATATTTCTATTGATTGGTGCTTGACATGTCTGGAAGTACGGGAGAATGCTTTTTTGTTGATATTATTACTTGTATTTGATACTGGGTTGTTGCGATTAAAAAAATGCAAACCTAAGTTCAGATTTTCACAAGTAATAATATCTTAGTGAGTCCGAGGTCGATCCACAAGGAATGATTGACAATAATGTGAAAACCTCTAATATTAAGTAGTGAATAAAAACAATTGTTTGTTTCTCCACACAAAGATGGAGCAAGATAATATTGAAACTATAATTGAAAATAAAAAAATAAATCTAAGAGATATTAATGGAGAGAAAACACTAGGGATTTAAGGATCCACCTAATATTTTATTTCATGAACTTGAATTATTTTTAACTCAATTAGGGTAAAGATCCAACTCGCCTAATCGGAAGATAAAATAATAAAGTACTCAAACAAAGTATAAAGTAGATTGAATATGAGTGATTATGCTAATCATCCAATTGACAGGTTATAGGGGAGATTAAGTATTCAATATATAATCTCAAATCATAATGAATCAAGGAGTTCAAGCATTCAATATAAATAAAAATCATATTAAATCTTAAAAAACTTATCAACATGCAATGATTCCAAATAGTAAATCAATCTCAAAATTCAATCATCAATCCATAGAAAGCACGTAGATAATCCTAAGAACATAAGATAAAAATATTAGGTTTCACCTCTAACCCTAGCTAGAGATTTGGCCACACATAGTCATGCAAAAGAAATCCATAAAAACAATGCTAAATGTCTAAAAAAAAATAAAACCAAAGATGAAAAACGTTCTAGGGTTTGCATTATTTTAATTGCAACAAGTTTTTGGTGCTATTTCCGGGGAATGTGTCTTGAAAACTATGTTTTAATCTATATCTATATATTAATAAAAGCTAAAGCGTAACATTTATTATTGCTGCGCTCTTGTTGAGCCACATCAGCAGTGACATCATTCATTTATTTTTTATATTTTCTTCTTCTCTATTTAAACTTTTCTTCCCCCTATTTTCAAAAAAGAAAAAAAAAAAAAAAAAAAACTTTTCTTGTCCCTATTAGTTCACAAACCTACTGTTACACTTCTTCCAACATTTCCCTTTCCTTTTTGCCTCTTATCTCCCCACTACTTTACCATTATACTTCCTTCCTCTTTTTTATATTTTGACTCTTCTTCTACCCATTTTATTTTGTATAAATTTGATATCATTTTCCCATTCAATCCATATTTTTCCCACACAAAACTATGAGTATTCTCTCTCTCTCTCTCTCTCTCGGTGAATTTTTGTTCTTTTTTATAACTCTAATTAAGGTTGATGGTTTTTTTTTTTTAATATGTGTTATGGTATTGTGTTTTTTTTTTTTAATATCCCATTAGAAAGTCTTCTCTTTCCCTTTTATAACTTTGGTTGAATTTTAGTTTGGGTTAATACTTAGTTTTTTTGAAAACAGGAATTTGAATATGCTTACCAATTGTTTGAGTAATAAATTATTATAAAGCCTATTATTTATTCCTTTAGTTTCATTTTAATTTTGGCTAAGATAACATTGTAATTTTGTAATGAGTTTTAATTATTATGATAATTTCCTTATTCCTTTAGAGATGAGAAATTTGAATAATAAATTTGACACATAGAGTTTAGTCATATATTAAGCAAATATAATACATTACAATAAAAGTTAGAAGAATATGGTGCACCTTAAAAAAATAATAATCAAACATAAAAAAAATAATATTAATAAAATGATTATTTGTAGAGATAAAAAGATAAAAAAAAAAAACTGGTAGAAATTTTTTTTAAATAGACAATACTTGAAGCAATGGTTACATTTTATATATTACACTACATTATATAATATTTATTTTTCCGCGCATCGCATGGGTCTGCAGCTAGTTTTTATTATTTTCAATAGTTTGCCAGATTTTGGTTTAGATTAGTTGTTTTCATTTAATAGTTTTCTTTTGTTTTTATTGAGGTACTTATTCTCATTAAGGAGAAAAGTTTGGGGAAGTTCCTCAAGTTTGTAGAACTCTTAATAAAAACTTCACCAAAACTTTTCAGGTAATTTGTTCCAATTTGTTTGAAGTTACTGATTTAATTGTGTATGAGCATTTGGCAACATGACCATACAAGACGGCTTTATAGAATTGAATTGGAGCAAGTTATTGTTGAGTTGGCTAAGCCTTATACAGAACTTTTTGATATTTTGTCAACCATGGTTGATGATGAGAATACCCAAGGGGATAATGAGTACCATAAAGACCCACCCGTTAGATACCTTAGGGATTATTTGCAACCTACCAGAACCAGTACACCTTCGTGTATGGTGGTCCCTAATGCTATGGCAAAATTTGATATGAAACTAGGTGTGATCCAATTACTCCCTAAGTTTCATGGGCTTGATTATGAAAGCCCATATTTGCACCTCAAAGAATTTGATGAGGTATGTGCTACATTGCATGCGCAATATAACAATGTTACTGATGATGTTGTGATGCTTATAATGTTTCCTTTTTCATTGAAGGAGAGGGTCAAATCTTGGCTGCACTACTTGAGGCCTAATACCCTTAGTACATGGCAAGAGATGACTAGGGAATTTCTTAAGAAATTTTTCCCGACCCATAAGACCAACACATTTAGGAGGAACATAATGAATTTCTCTCAAAAGGAGAATGAAACTTTTTTCCAGTGTTGGGAGAGATTTAAAGAGTTGTCACTTGCATGCCCACATCATGGGTATGAGACATGGAGAGTTATTAGTTTTTTCTATGATGGCTTGTTTTCAAACATGAGGAAATTTGTTGAGATGATGTGCAACGGTGAATTTGTGAATAAATCATCAGATGAAGCCTGGGATTACTTTGATCTTTTGGCTGACAATGCTCAAGTTTGGGGGACCACAAATACAAGTGAAAGGGCAAAACTTGGACCTAGTTTTAAGGGAGGTGTATATCATCTCAAGAAAGAGGATGATGTAAATGCTAGAATTTCCAGGCTGACTAGAAAGGTAGAGGCCATAGAGTTGGGAAAAACTAGTGAGGTTTAGAAACTTGGACCCAAGACATAATGTAGGGCTCCGTTTTTATGACATACTTTTGTAACTTCTCTTGCAAGATTAAAGTCTTCACCTGGTCTTTCAAATGTCTACACTCATCGGTGTGATGCCCATGGTCCTGGTGGAATCTATAGTACTTGTTCTTGTCTCTTCTTTCTACTAGAGCACTAATTGGCTTCGGCCATTGCAAGGAGGGATTGTACCCCATCTTCGTCAAGACTTGCTCAATTGGCATTATTAGAGGAGTGAAGTTAGTGAACTTTGGCCTCCTATCCAAAAGTTTCTTCTTTTTTCCTGTGATATGCCCAACACTTCGTGTCTCCTTCTTATCGTGATTGCTAGTTGTTCCTTCGTCTCTCTTCCTTTTTCCTTTCATTTCTTTTGCAAGCATTGCATCTTCTACATTCATGTACTTCTGAGCTTTTCGAAGCAATTTCGCGACCGTTTTTGGTGGGCTTTTGGTGATTGAGAAGAAAAAAACTCTAAGTAGCAACTCTGATTGGAAAGTTGTTAAGATGACTTGATCTTCAGTTCTGTCTACCTGCAGTAGCTCTTTATTGAATTGAGTCACATACTGTCTTAGTGATTCTCCTTCTGCTTGTTGAATGTTGAGAAGATGACCGGTTGGCTTCTTGTGTCTTTGCCCCCCCCCCCCTTCAGTGAAATGACAAACAAAGCCCTTATTGAGTTGTTCAAAATTTGCAATAGTTCTTGGGGTATCTTGCTGAACCATACTCTGACTGATCCTTTCAATGTCGTTGGGAATGCCTTGCACAACACCTCGTTTGGGGTCATCTGCAACAGCATTAGTGTATTGAGTGATTTAATGTGATCCAAGGGATCCTTGGAAGCATCATATGATTCCAACTGTAGGGGACAAAATTTCGGTGGGAAGGGACGATTTAGTACTTCAATGGTGAATGATGAGTCCATCCTTCGAATCATCCCATCCAAATTTTTCCCGCCTTTGTCCTTCATGGCACTTCTTAATTCGTCCATTTCATGGTCACGAAAGGAATTGTTTTGGGACGCATTGTTTCTTCCAATGGAATAGAGGTTGACAAGGCAAAAATTGATTTAATTTTTAATTTGACAGCCCCTAAAAACATTCGGAAAGTGTGGTCTTTCCTAGGACATGCAGGTTCTTATAGGAGATTTATAAAAGATTTTAGTTCTATATCTAGACCTTTATGTAATCTCCTACAAAAGGAAATTCCATTTGAGTGGACTGAAGCTTGTCAGTTAGTTTTTGATAAGCTAAATGGTATGGTCACTTTAACTCCAATTATGCAACCATCTAATTGGAATCTTCCTTTTGAGATAACTAGTTGGAACCCCTTGTGATTCATGGGAAAACTTTGCCTAAAAGTATTTTGGTCTCAAGTTTTGCATAAAAAGTATAATTAAATTATATTTGTTTCAAACTAAAACAATAAATACTATATGATGATGCGTAAAATCTCCAGTAAGCTACACGGTCCGCACATGCTCCTGATAACGTACCTGCACAACACCAAAGACGAAGACCTAGGAAAGGGCACCGGTGTGGTACCGGCCAAACACCCTCCGACGGTCAAGTTAGAGAAATCTCTTATTCACAACTCTAAAGTGCTAGAGCTGAGGCGAATTGTATGTCCCTTGCTTTAAGAGGGTCTTGGTGTATTTATAATAGCGTTGAGTAGAAATTAACGCCTTAGTCAAGAAGTTCTTTTCCTTCTAGGAGAGTAACTCTTGGACAATACGTATTCTCCCAGAATCCTTATCCTTATAGGAGTCTTCTTGATTTAGACGTGTTGCACAAGAATTCTTGTTGTATGCGTGTTGGCCAAGTAGGGTTATGGAGGGGACTTACTCTAATTTTCTCGGCTTACTCCGTCAGCTTAAACTCGTCACTGACTTAGGTCATCGGTCTGGGGGGTTTCGACCATCACCTAACCGATCTATGACGGTCGTCAGTATGTAAGGTCAGTATGCAAGGTCGTCAGCATGCAAGGTCGTCAGCATGCAAGGTCGTCAGCACCCAAGGTCGTCAATGTTTGCTTGCCACGGTCAGAATCTAGTCAGCAAACGGGATTTATTACTTTTAGAGTCATCTTACAAAATTACCCTTATCAGCTGCCCCCTACTCCATGACTTCGTCAGCTTTTCTACTGACGGGTTATGGAGTACATGCCTCCAAGGAAGTTACCTCCTCGTAACTCGTTCCTCATTAAATGTTCGGACACGTGCCCTTAATCGACTTTATTTAAGAGCGCGTTGCTTCGCCTTCCACGCCCTTTTTGCCTATATATATCCTGCCCCTCCCCTCATTTTAATCTTTCCAACATTTGGTGATTTCTGAGACAGAGTCGTCATGTTCACTATTTATTCGTCCACTTGCTAGCTTCGTCGTCCCTCGAAGTCGTCAACCTTTCGAGACCGTCAGCCTCATTCAAAAGACCTATTACTCGTAAGTTTCTCTCATTTTATCCAGTCTCCTTTTATTTTTATTCTTTAGGCACTTTCCTTTGGTGAGGTCGTCAACCTAGGTTCTTAGAATATACCCATCGTTTGTAGGAAGTCAGATGTCAAGTGAGGAATCGTCAATCCGCGAGGGAGCGGGTTATGACGAGGTCTTCCCACCAAGTCGGGGGCCCGAGGAGGGCTTGTCCCGTTCGTCAGAGAAGGAAACGTCAGCCCATTCTTCTGACGAAGAGGAAGCAACAAGTAGAGGTGGTGAGGTTGGAGATGGGGAGAAACCTAGTGACGGGGTTGAAGACGATAGTGACGAGACGTCCTTAGAAAGTACCTCGGGTGCTTCTTTTGATGATCGTCCCTTCATTCTGCCCAAAGAGTGGTTCGTCAACAAGTTCTCACCGACGATGACGGAGAACGTTTTTAGAAATCTGCGGGCCCGTTACCAAATACCAGTCGACATCCCGATTCGTCTTCCTGAGGAGGGTGAGAGATGTTATTTGGGACGGACTGCTGACGTGGGTATGTATGACGCCATGTTTGCAGCGAGATTAAGGCTACCGCTGACAGCCTTACATCGTCAACTAGCAAACTTTTTGGGCATATCCGTCAATCAAATTGCTCCCAATGCCTAGAGAACCATCATTGGCGCCGAGATCTTGTGGGGCCGTCTAAGTGGTGGACACCGTCAACTCACCGTAGACGAGTTTTTCTGGTGTTATAGGTCCCAGCATATCTCCTCGTCAAAAGGGATATATCATTTTTCTGCGAGAAAAAGGAGTTGAAGTTGGTCTCTAATATGCCTGACTCTAATAGAAAGTGGAAGGGTAGATATTTCTTTGTGGAGGGGACGAATTGGGTATGTCGTCCAGAGGAGTGGAAATCAATGCCAAACGGCTTTTTTGACAACACTTGAGCATACGTCCGGGATTCAAATTGACCCCGTCAGCTTTCTTTACTTTGTTAATGTCTAATTTCTAATCCCGTCTCTTTTCTTTTCCAGCAAACGTCCGTCCACGTGTGACGAAGGAGCAGGAAGACTTTATCCATCGGGTAACGTCCATTCCTTTGGAGGAGAGGAAGTGTAGGGACTTGATTACCCTCGACACTTTACATTTGTATTGTGGGGGCCCAGAGCCGACGGAGGAAGCTCGACGATTGAACGATCTCTCCCGTCGCCGTAAGCATCTCCTAAAGACTCCGTCAACTCTTTCCTACACCGTTGTCTTCTAATTTTATTTTTATTTCTTGACAGAAATGGAATCGGCCAAGCAAAGGATACGCGCCGCTGCCGCTGCCAAGAAGAAAGAGGAAGAGGCAAAAGCCAGAGGGGAGGCGACGCCGTCGTCAGCTCCGAAGCCCGTCAAGGGGGGTTCTAAAAGGAAAGCTGACGGAGGAGATGACCGCTCGAGGAAGAAAGTGGTCCCTTCTTCCGGGGTTAAGCCCTCCCAGAAGCTGTCGCCACCAATAGCTTCTCATGGGGCCAGCAAGGGCTTGATGACGGCGTCAGGCACCGTCAGTCCTGGCCCTGCCCGCCACCTCCTTACCCACAAGGACTATACTGTAGAGGTGGCGGAGTCCATTTTGAAGAAGGAGGAAATGGAGCTATGCGATGAGCAAGTGACGGATGAGATAGGGTCGTCAGGTCTATTCGACCTTGCTCGGGTATGCTTTTTTCTTTTTCATTATGTCACTTGGACGGGCTTATAGAGGACTGACGCCGTTTTTATGTTTGGCAGGCCATGGTCCGAATGAAGTTCTTGCGGGACAGATGTGCTGCAAAGGAGGCGGTGGTCTCCCGTCTGCATATTCGCCTCAAGAACGCAGTTGATGCGCAGCAGCAGTACAAGGAAGCCAACATCCATCTTGCGGGAGAGCTGAAAGGGCTGAGAGCCAAGCTGGAGGAAGAGACCCGTCAACAGGGCTTGGCTGACGAGGCAAGGCTGACGACAGAGAAGGACTTGCAAGGGCTTATGAGTCAGGTGGAGACTGCCAGGAATGACGCCGTGACGGAATTCAAAGATCCCCAGTCATTCATCGATTCCTGCGTCGTCTACTATGCTGACGGTTTTGAAGACTGTTTGAAGCAGGTAAAGTCCGCCTATCCTGACCTGGATTTATCCAGGATAAACATGGATGAGCCCCTACCGTCAACTCCGGCGGGTGAGTCCATCCTCGAGGAGAATGATGAGACTACCGAGCCTAAGGTAAATTCGAGGGATGGTAGCTTTGTCCTTGCTCAACCAGCCTTAGAGAAGTCCGTCACTTTAGCCCGTCAACCGGCCTTGAAGCAGAAAAGTCTAATGCTGAGGACCCTTCTACTCCAATCATCGTCCTGTCCCCGTCAACTGCTCCTTCAGTTTTATAAATCCTATGTTGTAAACACTTTTTGTTTCAAGTTGTAATGAACCTTGATGCCTGACGCCCATGTTTTTGGGCTTTTTGTAAAGACAATTTTATTTTATAGTATCTAATGTTTATTGCTTCCTAATAATGTTGTTTTTCCTCCGACGCTTTCATGACATTGGTTTGAATTTTGTAACGTCTCTGTATTTTAATTGTGGGCTCGCCTATTTTGATGAGTTCGTCTGCTTTGTGAACTTTGTATACCCTTTTTCTTTGTAAGGTTGTCCACTTGGTGGACTTGAGTTTGTCTACTTCGTGGATTTAAGGCCGTTCACTTCGTGAACTTTAAGGTCGTCAATTTCGTGTACTTAATGTTGTCCACTTTGGGGACTTAAGGTTGTCCACTTCGTGGGTTTGAGGTCGCCCACTTTGTGGACTAAGTAGTGGTTCCGTCAACGTTGTAGACATAAGGCCGTCAATTCTGTGGACTTTTTAGTTCCGTCTACTCTGTAGACATAAGGCCGTCAACTCTGTGGACTTTTTAGCTCCGTCTACTCTGTAGACATAAGGCCGTCCACTTTGAGGACTTTGGATTGGGTTATTGAGATCATCCATTTTATGGACTTCGTGGACCAGTTTTCCTTTATTTTGGCGGATTTAAGGTCGTCCACTTTGTGGACTTAGTTGTAGGTCCGTCCACTTTGTGGACTTAAGGTAGTAGTTTTGTCCATTATGTGGATTCAATAATAGACCCGCCCGCTGTGGACTTAAGGTCGTCCCCTTTGTGGATTTAGGGTCGTCCACTTTTAGGGTCGTTCATGTTGTGGACTGAGGGTCGTCCACTTTGTGGACTTAAGGTAGTCCTCTTTGTGGATTTAGGGTCGTCCACTTTGTGAACTTGGGGTCGTCCACTTTTAGTAGTTTTATCTACTTTGTGGACTTAAAGTTGCCCACTTTAACAGATACACCAGTCGTTACTGAATAAACTCCTCTTATTGTGATGAGTGCATACATAAGTAGAAAATTGTTCCAAAAAGAATAAACCTTAGCCCTTTGGGCTTTAAATGTATTGTAATAAAAAGTAAACTAAAATAAATGACTAAAAGAATAGACTGGAAATGAGGAGTAGCGTTCTTTGTTCTCTACTGGTAGTACTTCGTGAGGTGCTCGGCGTTCCATGGATGGCGTAGTTTTAGTCCGTCCAGAGTTTCTAAGTGGTAGGTGCCCTTCCTTAACTGCGACACTATTTTGTAGGGTCCTTCCCAGTTTGGGCCGAGTTTTCCTTGTGTTGGGTCTTTGGTGGTGCCCATTACCTTTCTTAAGACGAGGTCTCCAATTTCGAAGTCCTTGTGCTTGACTCGAGAGTTGTAGTGTTTAGCCATGAGGTTCTGGTACAGTGCGAGCCTCTGTTCAGCTGTTGCCTTAGTCTCGTCAGCCAGGTCGAGTTCTAGTCGCATGGCTTCGTCATTTCTCCTTTCGTCATGATTATCCACTCTGTAGCTCGTGAGCCCGACCTTTGCTGATATGACAGCTTCAGCTCCGTATGTTAACCGGAATGGAGTTTCTCCCGTGGGGGTTCTGACGGTTGTCCTGTATGCCCATAGTACGCTAGGTAGTTCCTCCAGCCATATGCCTTTTGCCCCCTCGAGCCGAGTTTTGATTATTCGAAGCAAGGATCAGTTCATGACCTCGACTTGTCCGTTGGCCTGGGGATGAGCAGGGGAGGAATAGTGGTTCTTGATTCCTAGTTGTGAGCAGAATTCCCGGAAGGAGTTATTATTGAACTGTTTACCGTTGTTCGAGATCAGGACCCTTGGAATTCCAAACCTACAAATGATGTTCTTCTAGACAAAACTACGTACGTTCTTCTCGGTGATAGTGGCCAAGGCTTCAGCTTCTACCCATTTGGTAAAGTAGTCGATTCCGACTATTAGGAACTTCAGCTGCCTTGCTGCCGTCGGGAATGGGCCCATAATATCTAACCCCCATTGGGCGAATGGCCATGGTGCAGTTATTGGGGTTATTTCTTCAGCTGGCTGCCTAATGATGTTACTGAACCGTTGGCACTTGTCGCACGACTTGACATTTGTTTGGGCATCCTTCTGCATGGTCGGCCAATAGTATCCGGCCTGAACTAATTTGTGGACCAGCGATCGTGACCCTGAATGATTGCCACAGATTCCTTCATGTACTTCTCTCATGACGTAATTCGCTTCTTCGGGCCCTAGACACCTTAGGTACGGTCGGGAGAAGCTTCTTTTGTACAGGATTTCCCTTATCAAGACAAATCGTGCCGCCCGGACCTTTAGCTTCCTAGCGGCTTCCTTTTCTTCAAGCAGTGTGCCATCTTTGAGATAAGTGACCAGAGGGGTGGTCCAATCACTACCGAATTTTACCTCCTGCACACTGATGACATCTATTAGTGGTGCAAATTGAGTAAAAGATAGTACCTTGCTGGGGATGATCACGTGTTCTACGGATGCAGCTTTGGCAAGGCGGTCAGCTTGCTCATTATCAACCCTTGGAATTTGAACAACTCTTGCTTGAAGCTCGTCCACCTTCTTTTTTGCTTGTTCTAAGTACATCTTCATTCTTTCCCCTTTACATTCATAGTCGTCGTTTATCTGATTAGCGATGACCTGAAAGTCGTAATGGACCATCGGGTCTAGAGCTCCTACAGCCTTGGCCAAATCTAAGCCTGCTATGAGGGCTTCATACTCTGCTTCGTTGTTAATTGTAGGAAAATCAAGCCGAATCATGCATTTGCATGATTCTCGTTGCCCTCTGGAGAACGAAGTACAATTCCTGCTCTGCCAGCTCTTTTGTTTGACGACCCGTCGGTGAACACGTTCCATTGGGGACTCCCCGCTCCTTGGTCCTCATTACATGTGAACTCTGCGATAAAGTTAGCGAGCACTTGCCCTTTGATGGCTATGCGGGGGCGATATTTTATGTCGAATTCGCTCAATTCTATCGCCCATAAAGCCATACGTCCCGCGGCTTCGGGACTACTCATTGCTTGCCGTATGGGCTTGTCAGTCAGTACAACCGCCGTATGGGCTTGGAAGTACAGCTTAAGCTTGCAGGCTGCCGTTACTAGAGCGAAGACAAGTTTTTCTATTGGCGAGTACCTTTCTTCTGCTCCATGGAGTGCCCAGCTGGCGTAGTACACCGGCCTTTGTACCTTGTTGTCTTCCCTCACTAGGGCTGCGCTGACAGCTGCTGGAGAAATGGCCAAATAGAGGAACAGTTCTTCACCTGGTTGGGAGGGGGTTAATAGTGGCGATGATGAGAGGTAGGTCTTCAGGTCTTCAAATGCTTGTTGGCATTCGTCCGTCCATTTAAAGGACTTCTTTAGTGTGCGGAAGAATGGGAGACACCTATCCGTCGCCCTGGATATGAATCTGCTAAGCGCGGCGACCTTGCCATTAAGGCTTTGTACTTCCTTCACGCTTTTGGGAGGTGTCATCTCCATTATAGATCGAATTTTGTCCGAATTGGCCTCAATACCTCGTTGGGACACCATGTATCCTAGGAATTTTTCGGCTGTCACTCCGAAAGCACACTTGGCTGGGTTTAGCTTCACGTTGTAGGATCGAAAGGTGTCGAAGGTTTCCTTGAGGTCTCTCAAATGATCCTTTTCTCTTTGGCTTTTCACCAGCATGTCGTCGACATATACCTGGACATTTCTCCCGATTTGCTGTACGAACATCTTGTTCATAAGCCTCTGGTATGTTGCACCTGCATTCTTCAAGCCGAATGGCATGACCTTGTAGCAAAAAAGCCCTTGACTTGTCACGAACGAAGTCTTTTCTTGATCAGCTTCATCCATTAGGATCTGGTTGTATCCTGAGAACGCGTCCATAAAGCTTAACAGCTGGTGTTGGGCCGTAGAATCCACCAGGAGGTCGACCCTTGGTAGAGGATAGCTATCCTTGGGGCACGCTTTGTTGAGATCTGTAAAATCTACGCACATCCTTCATTTTCTGTTTCCCTTTTTGACCATGACGACGTTCGCCAACCATTTGGGGTAATAGACCTCCTTGATGAAGCCTGCTTTTTGTAGTTTGCGGACTTCTTCCGCTACTGCCCGGTCTCTTTCTGGGGCGAAGACCCTTTTCTTTTGACGAACCGCCGGAAAGGATGGTGATACGTTCAATTTGTGTACTATGACCGACGGGTCAATGCCAAGCATGTCCTCGTGACTCCAAGCGAACACGTCTCAGTTTTCTTTGAGGAAGGCTACGAGTTCCTAACGTATCGTTGGGTCTTCAAGAGTGCCGATCTTGGTTGTGTGTTCTGGCTGGGAGTCGTCGAGAGATATTTCCTCGAGCTTTTCTATGGGCTCCGTCGCTGTACGCTGTTCTTCTATGTTCATGGCCTGGTGATGGTCATCCATCTCCATCATTGCTACATAACATTCACGTGTAGCTACTTGATTTCCTCTTAGTTCTCCCATTCCATAGTCCGTTGGGAACTTTATCATTAAATGGTATGTTGAGGTCACAGCCTTCCACGAATTAAGTGTGGGACGTCCTATGATAGCATTATAAGCGGATGAGTAGTCGACCACAAGGAATGCTACATTACTCGTGACTTGCTGAGGGTAGTCTCCAACGGTCACCGCTAGGGTGATGACGCCAAGAGGAAAAACCCTCGTACCTCCGAAGCCAATGAGTGGGGCGTTAGTTGGAACTAGGCGCTCCCTATCAATTCCCATCTGTTGGAACGCTAGATAGTAGAGGATGTCCGCCGAGCTCCCATTGTCGACGAGAACTCGGTGCATGTTGTAGTCTCCTGCTTGTATGGTGACCACGAGTGCGTCATCATGGGGGTAGTAGAGGCGTCGTGCGTCTTCTTCTGAGAATCTAATGACGGGGTTATCAGTTCGCGGTATTTTGGGCACGGACCCTGTCAACTGGATGTTCTGGACCATTCTGAGATAAGTCTTTCGAGCTTTCTTGGATGACCCAACGGTCGTGGTGCCCCCCACAATCATTTTTATATCGCCTACGAGCGGTCTGGGGCATTCGTTTTCTCGTCGGGGAGCTTGGTCTTGCGATGGATCCGTCCGCTCTTTGCTAACAAACCTCTGCAGCCTCCCTTGCCTGATTAGAGGTTCTATTTGCTGTTTTAAGTCGTAGCAATCTGCCGTATCGTGTCCATGATCTCGATGGAAGCGGCAATATTTGTCCCTTGGCCTTTTGTTGGGATCTCCCTTCATCTTGCCAAGAAAAGTCAAAGCCCCTTCGTCCTTGATCTGCATTAGGACCTGATCGATAGGGGCGGTCAGTGGCGTGAAGGTCGTGAACCTCCCTAGGGGCAGCTTGGAGCGGCGATCGTCCCGTCGCTCTTCGGTCCTAGCCTTCTTTTACCCCCTATCCGTTCGTGTGTCTTCCTGCCTTTCCCTCTTCTTAGGCTTATCTTCCCTTGCAATCTGTGCGTCCTCTGCGTTCATGTATTTTTTTGCCCTGTAAAGTACTTCGGACATGGTTTTCGGATCGTTCTTGTACAGGGAGAAGAGGAACTTACCTTTTCGCAGCCCGTTGATGAAGGCTGCTACCTGTATCTTGTCGTCCGCTTCATCTATTGAAAGAGCTTCTTTGTTGAACCGTGTTATGTAGGATCTTAGAGTCTCGTCTTCCCTCTGTCTGATGCTCATCAAGCATGCCGTAGACTTCTTGTACCAATGGCCTCCGATAAAGTGTGATACGAACTGAGCACCCAGCTCTTTAAAGGTGCTAATCGTGTTTGGCGTCAACCTGCTATACCAGACTCTAGCGGATCCTTTCAACGTGGTTGGAAAAGCCCTGCACATAATTTCGTCTGGCACTCCTTGAAGGTGCATTATAGTTTTGAAGGACTCTAAGTGGTCTAGGGGGTCCTTGGTTCCATTGTAGCTCTCCACCTGCGGCATACGAAACTTTGGGGGGAGAGGGCACGAAGTGACATGCGCCACAAAAGGTGAATCAGTCCGCTGGACCATGTCGTCAAGGTCAGTAGATACTCGTCCTTTAAGGGCGTTCATCATTACATCCATTTGTTCCTGCATATCCTGCATCTCTGCGGCGATGTGGGGTGGTAAGGCTTCAGAAGGGGTAGTCAGATTGGTATCCCGCCTCTCCGGTCTGCTCGGAGCGTTGCTGCCTTCGGGTGCTTCGGGATCCCTTCTTTTAGCGCTCGTTCCCTCCTGATTTTCTTCTTGCATTCCAGGACGCGCGTTCTTCTGGCGTAGCTGCTCCTCTAAGTCGTGATTTTGTTTGGTCAGGCGTTCGACCGCTGCTGCAAGCGTTTGGACTTGTCTTTCCAGAATGGTAGCGCGTGGTTCGTCCGCTTGAACGTTGTTGGTGGTAGCCATTGAGCGGGTGAGTACCACGCAACTTTTTGTCCGGGAAGCGATAGTGCGATGCTACTAGTCGTTTCCCACAGACGGCGCCAACTGATGATGTGTAAAATCTCCAGTAAGCTACACGGTCCGCATGTGCTCCTGATGACGTACCTGCACAACACCAAAGACGAAGACCTAGGAAAGGGCACCGGTGTGGTATCGGCCAAACACCTTCCGACGGTCAAGTTAGAGAAATCTCTTATTCACAACTCTAAAGTGCTGGAGCTGAGGCAAATTGTATGTCCCTTGCTTTAAGAGGGTCTTGGTGTATTTATAATAGCGTTGAGCCGAAATTAACGCCTTGGTCAAGAAGTTCTTTTCCTTCTAGAAGAGTAACTCTTGGACAATATGTATTCTCCCAGAATCCTTGTCCTTATAGGAGTCTTCTTGATTTAGACGTGTTGCACAAGAATTCTTGTTGTATGCGTGTTGGCCAAGTAGGGTTATGGAGGGGACTTACTCTAATTTTCTCGGCTTACTCCGTCAGCTTAAACTCGTCACTGACTTAGGTCGTCGGTCTAGGGGGTTTCGACCATCACCTAACCGATCTATGACGGTCGTCAGCATGTAAGGTCAGTATGCAAGGTCGTTAGCATACAAGGTTGTCAGCATGCAAGGTTGTCAGCACCCAAGGTCGTCAATCTTTGCTTGCCACGGTCAGAATCTAGTCAGCAAACGGGATTTATTACTTTTAGAGTCATCTTACAAAATTACCCTTATCACTATAGGAAGACTTAAAACAAAAAATTGGTGTGCATCTAACTAAAATTTTCTGTAGTTCTCTCAAGTTTCGACTGTGGAATACCAAAATTATTTTGTATCATAGATTTTATGCCAAATATTTGTGGCTAGAATCCTATAAATTGTTTAGATTTTCAGAAAAGACAAATGCTATTAGAATCTACCAAAGTAACAAATGCTATTAGAATCTTTTACTATAGTATCTCAATTGTTTGTCAATATCTGAACTTATGGTCATATTTATGCTTATGATGGACCTATCACTTTCATGCATTTGTGTAAAAAAAAAAAACTTGCAATTCAAAAGCACACAAACAGTTTGATCCAACTTGTTATGAATTTCTTAATCGGTTGTAGGAACATATCAAAAGTCGTTAACAAATTGGTTTATATACCTAATACCATAGCATCACATTGACTCAAAATTCAATATGAATATAGTTGAATGCAATATGACTATTGGTGACTATGTCATATCACATAGCATTCGACTTTTCCTTAATACAAAAAATTCTTAGGTATTCTTGGAGTATAGTAAAATGGTGTTCCCTCCTTTCACATACCATGAATTTAATGTGTGGACCCTATCATAAATGTGAGATAAATGAGAACTATTCATCGTGCTTCAGTTGTACCTAAGAATTACTCCTGTAATATAACAAGAGAAGCACTTGTTATCTTAGTAGACAATCCTTCTTATGTGTAGCCCATTGGTAAGATTGAATATCATCTTCAATTTGGGAAATCCTAATATAGCACTCAAAATGAGAGAGAGAGAGAGAGAGAGAGAGAGAGAGAGAGAGAGAGAGAGAGAGAGAGAGAGAGAGGTTTTGGAAGAGGAAGAGAATATAGAGGGGTGGAATTGTTGAGGTTAGACTGTATATTTCATTTTTTATTTTTATTTTTTAGAGTGATTGTATATCTTCCTTAACCATAAATCTTCATTTGTTTACACAGAATGACTGAATTAAGACTTGAGAAATGAGTAGGAACGTTGGTTTGGTCAGATAGGATCAGTGAATCCGAACTACAAATCGTTGTTTGTGAAGAAGTTGAAGAGTACGTGTAGTCTGAAGGGAAGCTTGTACGAAGGAAGAGCGCTTCTAAGTGAGTTAGGGTCTTGGCTTTCAAGTTTTATCTACTCATGGGGGAGGAGAAGGAGAGTTTGTAAGTGGGATAGGGTATGGGCTTTCATCTACACATGGGAAATGATCATGCTTAGGTTATGATATGTAAGGGAATAAGTGGGCTTAGGTCTTTCATAAGGTTTGGTTTAATTTTCAACAATAGGCCTATCTTTTAGATAATATTAAAAAGAAGTTAACATAATTTTTTGGGTAACAGTAAAAACAACTTAATTAGAAGAGGTTAAAAAGGCTAAATGAAATATTAGAACGCCACATGGCAAGAGCTCATGTAATCTGGCATGAGGTCTATATATATATATATATATATATATATATATTGATTGATGTGTGATGCAAGTTATTATGTTGTAGGTGCTGTTTTAGGGCAAAGAGAGGACAAGAAACCTCATGTCATTTATTATGCAAGTAGAGCCTTGAATAATGCTCAAATTAATTATTCTACTACAGAAAAAGAACTTTTAGTTGTAGTATTTACTTTTGATAAATTCAGATCTTACTTAATTAGATCCCATGTTCTTGTTTATTCTGACCATGTAGTTCTCAATTACCTTCTTACTTGATTCGATGGATCTTGCTACTTCAGGAATGTAGTATTGAAATTAAAGATAAGAGGGGAGTGGACAATGTGGTAGCTAATCACTTGCCAAGAATTGTTCTTCCAAATTCCATTGAACATTCTCCTATTCATGATACTTTCCCTGATGAACAATCAGTTTCTGTTTCTAAGTTGCCATGGCTTCTTGATATTGCTAATTATCTTGTTACAGGCACTGATTCGAAATATTGGGGACAACAAGATAAGAAGAAATTTCTGGTTAAGGTAAGGAAATTCTTCTGGGATGATCCTTATTTGTTTAAATAATGTCCAGACTAGATAATTAGGAGATGTGTTCCTGTTAATGAGTTCATGAGTACAATTAATTTTTGTCATTCTGAGGCTTGTGGTGGTCACTTTTCTGCAAAGAAAACAACTGCCAATATTCTGCAATCAGGTTTTTATTAGGCTACACTTTTTAAGGACACCTATAATTTTTTGCAAAACTTGTGAGCGATGTCAAAGATTGGGAGCAATATCTCGTGGGAATATGATGCCCTTAAACCCAATTTTAATCATTGAATTGTTTGATTGTTAGGGAATTGATATGGGACCATTTCCCTCTTTATTTGGATATCTTTATATTTTGGTAGCTGTGGATTATGTGTCTAAATGGGTTGAAGCCATTCCCTGTAAGACCAATGACTATAGACCTGTTTTGAATTCCTTAAGGAAAATATATTGTCTAGGTTTGGAACACCATGTGCCATCATCAGTGATGAAGGAACTCATTTTTGCAATAAATATTTTGAGGTCTTGATGAAGAAATATGGAATCACTCATAAGGTTGCTAATCCTTACCATCCACAAACAATGGTCAAGTTGAGGTATCTAATCGGGAAATAAAATGGATTTTAGAAAAAACAGTTAGCCTGAATTGCAAAGATTGGTCTCGAAGGCTAACTGATGCACTTTGGGCATACTGCACTGCTTTCAAAACCCTAATTGGTATGTAATGATGCAAAAAATCAGCAGTTGAGCTCTTCATCGTAGTGGATGGACGAAGCTGTGCTTGGGGTCATCTCTGTTGGAGGAAAACCTGCAAAATGAACTGGGCGGAAGAGTAACACGCCAGTGTGGCGTTAGCCAAACTACCTCCAATGCTTAAGTTAGTTAGGGAGAAGGATTTTACAGAGAATTGACTGGAGAGTGATTTTCGTAGAATATTTTTGTGTGTACCTTTAACTTATGTTGCCTTCTCTTTTTATAGTTGCATGCCTCATTAATGGGCAATGAATTGCTGTATTTATGCTCAAGGGCTAGTGCGTTACAAAATCTTTGTCTGAAGTTCACAGCTCACTTTGTAACCGTTGCTTCGTTCATTACACTTTGTCATCAATGAGCGTAATAAATGCGCAATGTCTTCTCTTGGTTAATGACGATCTCATCTTAATGACGATCATAAATTTTTGACTCATCAATATGTCACCCTATAGACTTGTCTATGGGGAAAGCTTGTCACTTGCTTGTGCTGCTTGAGCATAAAGCTTATTGGGCAATAAAAATTCTAAATTTTGATTTAGACAAAGCTTATGCTCAACGCAAGTTGCAACTGAATGAACTTGAGGAAATAAGGAATGATGAATGTGACAAAGCTTGGATTTATAAATGTTGTGCAGATAGCACCTTAGGACTCAAATCAATAACATTAAATAAGCAGAAATTAAATAACAAGCATACACAAAGAACACAAGAATATACGTGGTTCAGCAAACTGCCTACCTCCACAGCGACGACGGAGAAATTTAACTATAAAATTAGGGAAATACAATAGTGCACAAGAATACTGTCAAGAAACCCAAATCCCAACACACCCTAACTCTCTCTTACCCATAAGACAAGAAAACACTATTCTTCTTCTTATGCGGTTGCTGCTAGGTTTTTAGGAATTGTCTAATTCTCTCTTTCCATACAACACAAACCTAATATATATATATATATATATATGTCATAGGTCGACTATACTAGGATTTATATTCCTAGTTGTATTCGGTTTAGAAGACCGAATTGGGCTTGGTAATTCAAGCCACATGGGGCCTAACATCAACAAATCTCCACGTTGGCTTGAATTGATCAACCTATACTAGCAAACTCCTCCATCGCCTCCACCTTAACCCTTAAGAGCTTACAAGCTGCAAACACCAATTAAGTCCAAGCAATGCTTGAACTTGTTTGTTAGAGCTGACTTTGTTAACATATTAGAGGCATTCTCATTAGTGAGAATCTTTGACAAAGAAAAATCACCAGACGAAACCCATTCTTTGATCTTGTGATACCGCACAGCAATATGCTTTGTTATTGCACAATATACTTGATTCTTCGCCAAATGAATTACACTCTGACTATCACAATGTAGTACCATGCTATCCTACTTGAAACCAAGCTCATTAACCAATCCACTAAGCCAAACGACTTCTTTTCCTACCTCTGTCATTGCCATATATTCTGCTTTTGTAGTGGATAAAGCAATTACATCTTGTAGTGTAGACTTCCAGCAAAATTGGGCCACCAACAAACCTAAACACATAGCCTGTCATGGGCTTTCTAGAATCAAGGTTCCATGCATAGTCGGAATTCACATAACCCACAACTTCTGTACTAGCTCTTTGATCAAATAGGATACCGAAATCACGAGTGCCTGCAAGATATCTAAAGATCCACTTTATTGCATTCCAATGCTCTTTGCCTGGATCTACCATATACCTACTAACCACACTGACTGCATGAAAAATATCAGGCCTAGTGCACACCATTAAATACATGAGACACCCAACTACATTCGCATATGGCACTTTAGACATATACTCTGACTCCTCATCTGAACTTGGACACAACTGTAAGGACAATTTTAAATGGGCAGAAAGCAGTGTACTAACAGGTTTTGCATCAAGCATACTAAACCTCTCTAACACCTTCTTAAGATATCCCTTCTGAGATAACCATAATTTACCAGCCCCTCTATCTCGATAAATTTCTATCCTAAGGATCTACTTGGTAGCTCCAAGATCCTTTATGTCAAATTCACTACTCAACAAAGACTTCAACTTCACAATTTCTTGGTTATTCTTTGCAGCTACTTACATGTCATCAACATATAGAGCAAGAAATATATAAGAGCCATTAGCAAGTACTCTAAAATAAACACAACAGTCCTACTCACAGTGCATGTATCCATGTGTGACCATGAATGAATCAAACTGTTTGTACCATTGCCTGGGAGACTACTTCAAGCCATAAAATGATCTCTTCAACAGACAAACATAATCTTCCTTGCCAGGTTTTTTGAAGCCTTCGATTTGTTGCATGTAAATCTCTTCTTCTAAATCTCCATGGAGGAATGCGATCTTCACATCTAGCTGCTCTAACTCCATGTCATGCATTGTCACAAATTCTAGGATTACTTGAATTGAGGTGTGCTTCACAACTGGTGAAAAAATCTCATTATAATCAATTCCTTTTTTGACAATGCTTCTTTCTTGCGGAATATCCACTTGCAACCAATAGCCTTCTTTCCCTTGGGCAATTTCACTAATTCCCAAGTCTTATTCTTCTGTAGTGACTTCATCTCTTCTGACATTGCTACAAGCCATTTATCAATGTCTTTCCTATTTGTAGCCTCCTTGAAAGTGAATGGATCTCCACCGCTGGTTACGTGAGAAAAACTAACCATGTCTTCAAAGCCATATCTCTGTGGTGCTTTATGAACCCACTTCTCTCTACCTTTAGCAATTGAATAAGGCTCTTCTTGTTGTTGCTGTGGATCAATCTCAACATCACCCTTATAACTAGGTGAACTATTCTCGTCAAACTCCATCTCAACAGTTAATTTGTCTTGTAGACTATCATCACATGTCTCTACTTCATTTTGTTTCAACTTAAAGGCTTCATCAAATATAACATCTTTGCTAGTCACCGTTTTCTTTGAAATTGGATCCTAAAGCCTGTAGCCTTTAACACCTTTTTCAAAATCAAGAAATACGCATTTTCTTAACTTTGAATGCAATTTAGAATGCTCTCCACTCTACACATGCACATAAGCTAAACAACCAAAGATCTTTAGACTCAAATAATCAACTGGTCTACTTGACCAAACCTCTTCTGGAATCTTGAAATCTATGGCTGATAATGGAGATCTATTAATAATGAAGCTTGTAGTGTTAATTGTCTCTGCCCAGAACACCTTAGGCAACCCTGCATTTAATCTTATGCATCTGGGCTCTTTCTGCTAAGATTCTATTCATTCTTTCTGCAACCGCATTCTGTTGTGGAGTTCCTTTAACTGTGAAGTGATGAGTAATGCCTTCTAATTCACAAAATCTTATGAATTCTTTATCTCTATACTCTTGTCCATTATCTGCTCTAAGGTATTTTATTTTCCTGCCAATCTGATTCTCAACCTGTGCTTTCTACTTTTTAAATATGCCAAACACATCAGACTTATGCTTCATAAAATAAATCAATACCTTTCTAGAGTAGTCGTCAATGAAACTAACAAAATACTGAGCACCACTGTGAGAAGAAACTGATACTAGACCCCAAACGTCTAAATGAATGTAGTCAAGAACACCCTTACTTGAATGAGAACCTATCTTGAAACTGACTCTATGTGGCTTCCCATACACACAATATTTGCAGAAGTCTAGCTTGCATGTCTTCACCCCCCTTCAATAAATTTCTCTTGCACAACTATAACAGACATGTCTGACATTACTAAAAACTCTCACAACTCCATCAAATATCTTGATTTTCACGGTACCAATCCCAATAATTAGGCATGTACCACCATTATCCATTTGGACCATACCACCGTTGTAAGGCTTATACGTGTCAAACCAATCTTTCTTTGGAATCATATGATATGAGCATGCTAAATCTAAAATTCAAGATTCCAATAGAACATTGTTACCTGATGAAACTAAAAATAAATTTGCATCAACTTCACTATCATCTGATGTTTCTTCAGCAACACTAGCTGATTCTAGGGGCTTCTTTCCATTCTTTTTCTCCTCTAAATACTCTTTCAACTCTTTATACTGATTCTTATAGTGCCCTTTCTTGTGACAATAAAAGCACTCTACATCTTTCTTTTGACGTGATTTAGACTGTGATCTATTCCTGTTGGAGTTCCGTCCTCTTGACCTGCTTCTACCTCTATTGCTTGACTCAGACTTTACAATAAGTCCATCAGCCTGAGAACCATCACCATCTTACTTCATCTTTATGTGTGACAAGAGAGCACTAATGACCTCCTCGAGTACTGTAGTCTTTTCTGTACATCAATGAAGTCACTAGATGATCAAAAGAAGAAGGAAGCAACGCTAATAAGAGTGACACTTTATCTTCGTCCTCATAATTTACCCCAAAACTTGGCAATTGGGTATTCAACATGTTAAACGTGTTGAGATGCTCCAACAGATTCGAACCTTCCTTCATATGCAAACTATATAGTTGCTTCTTCACGTACAACTAGTTTGTGAGATTCTTTCTCGTATAAAGACTTTCTAGTTTTTCCCAAACCTCTTTTGCAGTCTTTGCTTCTAAGATGTTGTGAATGATCTCATCACCTAGGTTGACACGAATAGCTCTAGCTGCTTTCTCATCCATCTCTACCCGTCCTTCATCATTTCTAGTTTCTTCTCCTTCCCAAGTAAGGCCTTATGAACTCCTTGTTGAATTCGGAGATCCTTCATCTGCCTTTGCTAAAGAGAAAATTTTCCCTTACCACAAAACTTCTCTACATCATACTTTGTGCTTGACATCTTTACTATATTTAAAGAATTGAATCCTAACTTGGCTCTGATACCTCTTGTTGTGCAAATAGCACCTCAGGACTTAAATCAATAACAGTAAATAAGCAGAATTTAAATAACAAGCAGACACAAAGAACACAAGAATATATGTGGTTCGGCAAACTGCTTACCTCCAAGGCGATGACAGAGAAATTTCACTATAAAAATAGGGAGATACAATAGTGCACAAGAATAATCTCAAGAAACCCAAATCCGAATGCAACCTAACTCTCTGTCACCCACAAGACAAGAAAACACTATTCTTCTTCTTATGCGGCTACTGCTAGGTTTTTAAGAATTGTCTAATTCTCTCTTGCCATACAACAAAAGCCTAATATATATATATATATATATATATATATGTCATAGGTCGGCTGTACTAGGATTTATATTCCCAGTTGTATTCAGTTTAGAAGACCGAATTGGGCTTGGTAATTCAAGCCACTCGGGGCCCAACATCAACAATAAATTAAGAATGAAAACTTTTCATGATAACAATATAATGAGGAGGTCTTTTGAACCATCTTAAGAAGTTCTTCTTTATCATTCAAGGCTACATCTGTTTCCAAGAAAGCTAAAATCTCGATAGTCTGGCCCTTATATTGTTAAAACTGTCTTTCCACATGGGGTCATTGAGATTGAGAATCCAAATAATGGTAGTATTTTCAAGGTTAATAGCCTAAGGTTAAAATCATTTTTTGATAACTTTGTTCCAGAGGTGGACACCACCTCTCTTAAAGAACCTGTTTATCTCGATTGATCCATGCTCCCATGGGAGGAGTTGTTGTAATTAAGTTTTTGTTTTTATTTTCCATTGAGATTGAGAATCCAAATAATGGCAGTATTTTCAAGGTTAATGGCCAAAGGTTAAAAGCATTTTTTGATAACTTTGTTCCAGAGGTGGACACCTCCTCTCTTAAGGAACCTGTTTATCTTGATTGATCCATGCTCCCATGGGAGGAGTTGTACTTAAGTTTTTGTTTTTATTTTTTTTAGTTTTATTTTGTTCATTAACAATTAGATACAGTGATGTTAGTCTTGAGACTGCTTTCATCCTGCCATTCTCAGGCACTCTTTACCGACTCTCCTTATTTCATATTTTTGTTTTCTATGTAATAAATTTTGCATGACTAATTCTTTGGCTTATAACATTGAGGACAAAGTGAGTTTAAGTTGGGGGGTGTGGCTTTGCATAAATTGTTTCCATATTAATTTGAGTTATTTGTTCATTTTCATTAAAAAAATTAAAAGCAAAAAAATAAAATAAAATAAAATAAGATCACATTTGTTGTACTTGAACAAAATAATTTGGCACACGAGTTTGAGAACTTTTCTATGCTTTTTTCCTAATTCAAAAGTACATGTGTAATCTTAGTTTTTATTTATTAGTCTTTTGTTAGCAGTTAGCAATTAATGTTGAACTTTTTGATAAGGCAGTGTTATCCTAATAGCCACTCTGAGGCCTGATGAACCTTGACTTGGTTGTTCACTTGGTTCGCTGAAGATGTAAAAAATATTTTAGTTGCAATTTGGAGGCATTAATAAGGGATCAGTAAATTAGACAAGGTACAAGGAAAAGGGTTACTTAGTTGCGAAGATCTCTAAATGAAAAAAAGAGACAAAGACAAAGAAAATGAAATGAAATATATATATATATATATAGAGGGGGGGGGGGGGTTCCGATTGAAGAAGGAAGCAACATAACCATGAATTCTATGTGATCAGATGTTTTTGTTTAATTGGTCTATCTGACTAAGGTGAAAGCCATCATGGTAAAAATGCGAGTAAGCTGGAATATCACAAATAAAGCCCAAGAGGTATTAAGGTGAATATCCACAGCTATCGTTAACTTGGACAGTGAGCAAGGTTTGGAATCAGGGTTTCAAGTTTTTGACCTGTTCTTAGTGGATATTGGTGATGACATTGCCTTGGAGAACTGAAAGTTTACCTTGTTTACGCCGTACTCATAGTATAACTTGGTGCATATTTATTTGCAATTTTTTAACAGAGGCTTAATACATTGAACTTGAGTTGTTGTCTTGGAAATTATAATAAGGCTAGAATTATTCTCAATATTTTGTGCCTTAAAATTCTAGATTTGAGTATTTCCAATGTGCTCCAAAACTCCTTTTTTTTTTGTTTTTTGGGTTCTTCAAAACTCTTGGTTGTGTTGCAATATATTTGTTGAATTCTATGCATTCTTTGCTCGAGGACAAGCAAAATGCTAGTTGGGGGTGCGTTGATTGCTTAAAATTACACTATTATCTTGGTCTTGGTAGGCAATATCACATCAATTTCATGTTTGATTACACATGAATATGTGAGTTTGAAATACTTCAAAAAAATATACTCATTACGTGTATTTTTCTTTTGTAGGACATTAAAACCATTCAGCTAATCATACAGACACGCTGTCAAGAGAATCCAAGAGTCAAGATCAATTGGAGTACGATTTTTGAAGCATTAAATAAGTCAAAAACGTGTGACAATAAAAAAAAAAAAAAAAATTGGAAGAAAGAAATTCGTCCAAGCCAAAATTGGAAAAATCCTGATATGGAAACATCCTGCACTGTTTCAGTATTGTTGCTATAACTTCTTACACAGATGTCTGATTGACCTGATTCTTGCGGCCATGGAAAGAAGACTTGAAGATCTATAACTTTGTAGTTTACCACAAATTCCAGAAAAATCGTTTTGAAGGTCAAAAGTTGGCTGGAAGCTGACAGTGGATAAAATTCCAAAAATCAAGGGATTCCCATCCTAAATTTGAGGGATTTTCCCTTTTTCTTTGGGAGGAGGATGAGGTTATAATGGAGATGAAATACGTATAGCCTCAATCTCCTTTAAAAGAAAAAGAGAAAAACCCTCAAATTTAGGATGCGAATCCCTTGATTTTCGAAATTTTATCCACTGCCATCTTTCAGCCCACTTTTGACCTTCAAAACGATTTTTCTGGAATTTGTGGTAAACTACAAAGTGGTAGATCTTCAAGTCTTCTTTCCATGGCCACAAGAATCAGGTCAATCGGACATTTTTGCAAGAAGTTATGGCAACAATACTGAAACAGTGCAGGATGTTTCCATATCAGGAATTTTCCAATTTTGGCTTGAACGAATTTCTTTCTTCCCTTTTTTATTGTCACATCAAAAATCATGTTCCAATTGATCTTGACCCTTGGATTTTCTTGACAGAATGTCTATATCATTAGCTGAATGGTTTCAATCTTCTACAAGATAAAATACACGTAATGAGTATATTTTTTAAAAGTATTTCAAACTCACATATTTATGTGTAATTAGACATGAAATTGATGTGATATTGCCTACCAAGACTAAGATAAGGGGGTCCTTTTGAATTCCATATTCAATTTTGCAATCGGATCTATTCATTAAAAAAAATCGATTCAATACAATTATTATGTACCCACAGGTGTTATATTAGATTTTTATCAGATTTCAGATCTATTATTTGGAGATTTATAATTCTTTCATTTTGCTAGATGGAATTTCAATAAATTAGATTCACAAGTGTTAGGCTCTAAAAGTTTAGAACAATTGGCAAACCGTGAACACAAACTTATCTCGATATAGATTACTAAGTCTATTGGGTATATTAGACAATGCTCAAGGTGCTGCAAGTCAAAATACAAGAAAAATGCAGCTACAAGTTTAGGAATTCAAAACATGCCAGGTTTGACCAATCAAGAAGAGGGCTTGACCAATCAAGATGCGTTTTTGTAGATTTTAATTTCGGACTAATAGCTCATTAAGCTCATTAAGTGATTAGGGTTTCAGACCAATAGCTCATAAAGGAAACCCTAAGGCACATTTCAAAAGGGTTTTTTTTAAAGAGAGAAGAGTGCATCTTGTGCCTCCAATTGTAGTTCTAAGGTTTTTGTACCCAAAACTCTCTAAAATCTTCTATCAGCGATATTCGTTGAAAAACTCAAGATCCGGTGTTGTAGGAGTTGCTACATAGAAGATCAACTACTGCTAATGGTCTAAATTTTTTAGTGGGATCACAAAGTCACAAACGTAGGTGTTTGTGTTCAACAAATTCAAATAAAAGAGTTCGTGAATTCAAAGTTACGTGTGATCACGTGAGTAAGTACTACAAGAGGTAGCTTTAAATTTAGGGAAAAATCTATTCTAAAACTTCCATTCTATTTAGTGAATTTGTTACCTTGAGGATAGTTTAAATTAAATCCTCCCCAGGTTTTTTACCTTGAAACTAGATGGTTTCACTTGTTTTCCTAGGTTATCATATTGCTTGTCTTCTTTATTTTTCCACACTTAGCGATATGATTCTTGTGTTTAACCTAAATCTGAATAATAAACCTGAGTAACAACTTGATTAATTAATTAGGTTAAACAATCTGAGTATACAGGGGTCTAAATAATCTAACAATAAGAACTACTAAATCACTTTTCACTACAAAGTGAATCATTTAGGTACCGCTGAATTTTCGTTGGAAGAGGAATCTTACAAAGATCGTATTGATTCTTATCATAGATAAGCAGGATTAACTGAGGATGTTCAAACAAGCATTAGTCAAATAAACGGTAACTCAAACATTAGTGAGAATTCAATGCCTCAAAATCCTAAAGGTTTCTACTCAAGGTTCATCCACGGAGGGTGAGTCAGGGCCTAAGATCAGGCTTGGTTACGATTAGATGTAGGAGAGAAGCTTGTTTAGGAGCCACTGCATACATTTACTCTTGAATTGATTTGTGGCAAGAGAAAGTGCTATATCAGCTTTTCAAAGAAAGGAAATGAGTCTAGTACGATTCTGTCGAGTGGCAATAAGGGTGACTTATCTATCAACTTTTCCACTGTCACCCCCAAAAAACCAAACTCTGCCTCACATAAAGTTGCCAAAGTACGCTTAACCTCTGGGTTTGAAATTACCCATTTTTTATTTTTTGTCATTAACATCTATTAATACTTTTTTAGATTAATTTTGCTTTTGTTTTTGTTCCCTAAACTAAAATCATAGTTCCACCACTAATTCTTCTCGTATACGAGTCATTTAGTATATGAGTCAATTGTAGAAAAGAGGTTTGTTCTTATTATATACATGATGAATTATTCCTACTCAAAAAGCTAATGATGAATATTATAGTTTAGTCCATGTTTATGTCATTAATAATCCCATAAAATCTTTAAGTGATTTTTTTTTTAAATAAAAAAACCAAATAAGTCCTGAATAAAAATGCTGTAGCTAGTATATTAGTTGGCACTTGGCACGTGAGCACTTGGCTGATTCTTCCAAAACAGCTATCAACTACACTACACTAGATAAGTACATAAAAGTCGATGTCTTATGTTCTCCCTATATTAAGTCGAAAGGTTTGTTCTTATTATATACGTGAACAATTCTACTCAAAAAGCTAATGATGAATATTATAGTTTAGTCCATGTTTATGTCATTAATAATCCCATAAAATATTTAAGTGATTTTTTTAAAAAAATAAAAAAATCAAATAAGTCCTGAATAAAAATGTTGTAGCTAGAATATTAGTTGGCTCTTTGCATGTGAGCACTTGGCTAAGTCTTCCAAAACAGCTATCAACTACACTAGATAAGTACATAAGTCTTATGTTCTCCCTACATTGAGTCAAGCATGACATCATTATCATTATCTATTAGCAGCCTATAATGAGCCTTGACTAACAGTGCCAACTTTTTATATCATTTCTAATACATTAATATCCTCATTTGTCATTACCCTCCTATACTAGAATTTTATTGCACAAATGGTATACCACTCATTCAACTAGATCTTGAAAGATGGCAGCTGTAGTTCCAGACTCCTCCAGTGATTCCATATTTGGCAAGGAAAATGGTGTTCACCCTCCCAAACAGCTAGATGCTGGAGCTTTGTTTGTCCTCAAATCCAAAGGTTTGTAAGTTCTTTTCTTTTTCCCCAATTCCCAACAGATCTTCCAAATGCTTTCATTTTAGGACTTCATGACCATTCTAAGAGAACTTTGACATGTAGATAGAGAGCTTCACATGTTGCAATAGTACATGACAAATTTTCCCTTTTTTATTCTGTACTTTCTAGCTTCATGCTGTAATATATTCTAAACATGATTAATGATTGGTCCTAAACTATGTAATATTCTAAGATTTGGTGTAAATTTGTGGTATCATTAGGATCATGGTTGCACTGTGGATACCATTTAACCACATCAATCGTAGCACCGGTGCTTCTGAGTCTTCCCTTTGCTTTAGCCTTGCTAGGCTGGGTTGGAGGAGTTGTATGCTTAATCCTTGCAGGTTTAGTAACTTTCTATTCCTACAATCTTCTATCTGCGGTTTTGGAACACCACGCACAACTTGGTCAGCGCCAGCTTCGGTTTAGGGACGTGGCTAGTGATGTTTTAGGTAGGCGTATTTGATTATATTTTGTACACTGGTCAATGCTCATATATGCCATTTCCTTCTTTGTACTAATTTTTCCCATGTTCAAGATTAGAGAAAGAATTTAAAAGAAAAATGAACCCTTTTGAAGACTTCAAGTGAAGTTTGATTTGGAAAAAGAACCAATACTTAATGATCTTTCTTTCTTGCTGGCTTTATAATGAAAATATTTTAAGTTTTATGCACTCCCTCTCTTTCATATATTTACTTCTTTGTAATTGAGGCTTTGGTAATTGATGCTAAGACAGTGTTTGGTCTATGTGTTTAAATAACCGTTTTCAATGTTTAAATACTGAAATATATATTTTCACAACACTTTTTAATCTACACGTATTTTCACAACACTTAAACAATGATATTAGAAATCTTTAACCAAACGAGCCCTAAGTTGTCCAAGATATATACGTTGGCATTGGCAGGACCTAGATGGGGCAAATATGTTGTTTGGCCGCTTCAATTTGGGATATGCTATGGCGCAGTTGTGGCTGGCAGCCTACTGGGAGGGCAGAGCCTTAAGGTCAGTTGTGTCAATTTACCATGGTTATTATTACGATACTCTTACATTCAATATATATATATATTCACTTTCATGCTTTAAAATGTAAACAATTTCAAATTTAAACATATTCGCATTAATCTATAATATTTATAATAGAATTCTTCTTTATGGACTAAACTTTTATGTGGTTCAGAAATATCCTTGTAGAGAGGGAAAATTTTAGACCTATCACAAGCTAACACATCATACTACTAAGTCTACAAAGTAAGGTCAATTACAAAGTGCCACATACTACAACTAGGTTCTACCATCACCATTTAGGAACTAATAAAAATTTGCCAAGTGTCATGAAATAAAAACATAAAAAGGCATGCAAAATACCATCACACACCTTCGCATAAGCAGTTCTGTGCATGTAAGCAATGACATAGGCAGTCCAATCGGGTGTTAACAGGTATCACCTTGAAAATCAAGACTTTGTGGCCAATCAAAAAATGGCACATGTCTTGGAGAAAACGTCTTAAAATTCCTCCAATCAGACTGTGACACATGTCTCCAATCAAACTCCGCCACATGTCGCTCACCCACCCCCAGTCTCCTATAAATAAAAGCCTTCCTAAGGCATTTGAACACACCACGACATCTTAAGAGAGATATTGGAAGATACTAAGACATCTAGAGCACAAGCAGCATCAAAGAAGATTCAGAAGTATAGAAGAACATTCAAAACAAAATCGTCCAAACTGCCTGCCTAGATCTTAAAGTTTGCTAGAATCAAGCTCAAAAGCACCCAGAAACTTTAACAAACCACAAATCAGCGAAGCTCTACGGATTAAGCCCCAAAAGCTCTGGAGAACTTCCACCACAAACCTCCGAACACAAAGAACATACGAAGAACACAAAGAACAAAGAATTTCTAACAAGCCCATAGCCAAAGATTCATTGTAATTCTGTTTCAAGGGTCTTTGATCCATCCTTTAGCCAAATGGAAGGATATTTGGTGTTCGAGTCAAAATCACATCATTACAATTCCAATCAACAAGTCTTTCAAAGAGATTGAATCAGAGGATCACTCTTTTGTAATTTCAAAGAATTGTACCACATATTCATCAATAAAAATTTGTATTTATGAAATTATTTTACTTGTTTTATTTATTTCAAACTCAAAATTTAGTCATCCACAAATTCTGGCACGCCTAATGGGACATCTCTACCTCTCACTCATACTCTTTCAATGAAAGAAATCTTCATCATCTTGCTACCAACTTCAATGGCTTGTAGCAAGAACATTCAAGCTTCAACAGTAGCTACTTCAGTTAAACTTGGTATGGCTACCACCACCAACTGCATTGGTGCAATCAATCGTAGCCAACCTAAAGATCGCAATCAACTTAAATCTCAATCAACCAAGGAAGCCAAGGTCCAGACAATCATCTCCTTAAACCCTCTTACAATTAGCAAGTTCATCAACAAAAGCATCTCCACCTTGGAACACCTCAAGTATGGGGGCAAATCCCCTTCTTCCCTCACAAGAAGTTGGTTGCATGATTTCTCTCCCACCGAAGGGGACCTAAAAGATGAGATTTCAGATGCTCATCTCAATTCATTTTCTTCTCCTTCATCCTAGGAAGTTGTGTCAATCATGATGATTAACACCTCTATCATGGAAGAAAAGATGGCTGAAATGGAACAAAGAGTCATCTTTCTCACAAAAACACTTGAAGATAAGGACCTCCAAATTGCAACTCTAATGAATAAACTCGAAATACAAGATCTTAGTGAATCAAGCCATGGTCCTAAGTTCCCATTTGGCTTCACTTCTGCAAAGGATGAAAAGGGGAAAGATAATCAAGTCACTCCTTGATGGGAACAATCTATTTTGGTTGCTTTGTTATCAATTCAACAATTGCAAGATATGATAACAAATACCATCCAAGCACAATATGGAGGTTCTTCTATAAGTTTTCTCACATATTCAAAACCCTACATAAAGCACATTAACAACATGAGAATGCCAAATGGGTATCAACCCCCAAGTTCTTACATTTTGATGGCAAAGGAAACCCTAAGCAACACATTGCTCACTTTGTAGAAACTTGCGAGAATGCAAGGGACTCAAGGAGATCTCCTTGTGAAGCAATTTGTCTATTCACTCAAGGGGAATTCCTTTGATTGGCATACAGACTTAGAACCTGAGTCAATCAACAGTTATGAATAACTTGAAAGATAGTTTCTTGACTAATTCTATAGCACGCGTCGCATAGTGAGCATGATGGAGCTTACTAATACCAAACAATGGGAGAATGAGCCAGTGGTCGATTATATCAATCGATGGTGTTCTTTGAGTTTGGATTGCAAGGATAGACTTTCTGAAATATCTGCTGTAGAGATGTGCATCCAAGGCATGCATTGGGGACTTCTTTACATCCTTCAAGGATAAAGCTCCGAACATTTGAAGAATTAGCAATTCGTGTGCACGACATGGAGCTAAGCATTGCTAGCCATGGAAATACAAAGCCTCCAATACTTGAGGAAAGTAAAGAATGGAAGAAAATAAGGAGAAATGACAGGAATGCAAAAAAGTAACCTCAAAGACCCGTTGGCTGTTAACATTGCCGTAGTTAAGGTTCCAAGAAGAGGAGCAAACGCAAATGAAAAACAACTTGAAGGAAGGCAAAAGAGGTGGGTCGTCTGACTTTTATGGAATGTGAGCAAAAAGTATATCCATTCCTTGATGAAGATGTGTCAAACATCTTTGAACAACTACTACAATTGAAGCTGATTGAACTACCAGAATGCAAGTGACCAGAAGACATGGGGGAATTTGTTGACCCTAACAACTACAAATATCATCGCATCATTGGCAACCTAATCCAAAAATTCTTTGTATTCAAAGAACAAATCATGAAGCTTGACAAAGAAAATAAGATTGATTTAGACTTTGATGAAGTTGTCGAGTCAAACCATGTGACCATTGCTTGTGATGTACTTCCAACTCTCAGGCAGGGGGCAAAGACCATTGAAGCTCATAAGTTAATTGACAATGATAATGCACGGATTAACCCTATCAATGGGAAGCCCTTGCAACACTTTTACTCTAGAAAATTAAGGGTTGCTCCTCGGTAAGAGCTTAAATTGCCCACTGCAAGGGTACATGATGTCTTCCCATTACTTTTGAAAGCGTACGAATAAAGAGAAATTAATCCTACTCTATGTCACCATTTGCAAGTGTGGCAAAGTGGTTGGATGCCTTCATCACCCTTGAGGCCAAGTTCTCGAGTTCAATTAGTGGTGATATACATTATTGCACAATTGGTACCCATGAGACACCATGGGGCGTGGGGCAAGAATTACACACGTGAGCCCTCCTTCTTGGAAAATAAAAATAAAACAAAAAAAAAATAAAAAATAAATCTTTTGAACTACATAATGACTTGATCCCTTTCCGAGGTACGTAGGCAGCTTAGTGCATTTCACTAAGTTCAATCACTTGAAAAGGAAAAATGATTGCCAATCTAGCTTAAAGAGTTTTTTCAAAGGTCATCAATATGCTTTTAAGGTCCATTTGGTAGGCAAGGCATTGCTTAAGGAAAGACAACTGCTCAATATGATGATCAAAGGTCGTTGTAGTAGAAAATGAATACTATAAGGAGTTGATGTTGCTCAACTTTCCTTGAAATTTATCTTTAACCTCTTTTGCAAGGAATGAAGTCTACATGGCATTGCCCATCTTCTATGGACATCCTCCCACGTCTTTGGAGAATGCTTTGCATGATTGCATCACCTATCTCCTAGGGGCATCTTCTTGTACCTTTCAAAGTCTAGGCTACATTGTCTCTTTTCCAAGTTATGCGATTTCAAAGCTTTGAAATTGGAACCACATCATCTCTCTTCTGAGTGGTGCTGTTTCACATCATGTATTTGAAGTTGGTGTTACATCATCTCTCCTTTAAGGGCATGTTTATGCATTGTCAAATTCTTATTGGCATGTTCTAACATCTTCAAAGTCTTGGCAGCATACTCTAGTGTCTTTAAAGTATTGGCGTCATTTTTCCCGCATCTTCAAGGATTTTTTGGCATTTCCTTTGCATCTTCAAAACCTTGATAGGACTCCTTGCATCTTCAAAGTCTTGTTGGCATCTCCAAAATCTTTATGTCTGGCTATAGTGCTATGTACCCTTGATGTCTAAACTATGTTACCTTTGAAAATTAGTGCTAATGCAGCTTCATTATAAAGGCCAATGTTGGTGCGATTTCAGTGCGAGTACAAGTGCCAATGTGGAGTCATGGCAGAGATGAATGTTAGCCCAACTTCAATGCAAGTGTTGAAGTGATTTCATGGCAAAGATGAATATTGGCATGGCTCCAATGCAAATGAAGTGTTGATGTGGCTTCATGACAAAAATGAAAATTGGCATGGCTCCAGTGCAAATGAAGTGTTAATGTGGCTTCATGGAAAAAATGAATATTGGCATGGCTTCAATGCAAATAAAGTGTCGATGTAGCTTTATGGCGAAAGAAGAGTGTTGGTGCAACTTCAATAAAATGACGAATGAAGGCGTGACTTTATAGCAGATGCAAGTGCAAATATTACTTCAGTAGACAAAGTAATGGTGATGCTTCCATGCAAATGCAAGTGTTGGCGCAGCTTCATGACAAAGATAAGTGATTATGTGACTTCGATGCAAATAAATAAATAAATAAATATATATATATATATATATATATATATATATATGGATGCAGCTTCATTGCAAAGGCAGGTGTTAATATGGCTTCTGTACAAGGACAAATGTTGGAATAGCTTCATGACAAAGATTAGTGTTGATGCGACTTCAATGCAAAGAAAAATGCGAATGCAACTTCATTGTAAAGGCAAGTGTTAATATGGCTTCAGTGCAAGGAAAAATGTTGGAACAACTTCATCGTAAAGACAGTTGGTGTGGCTACGTTGCAAAGACAAGTGTTGACACATTTTCAATGTAAAGAAACATGTTGGTGCAGCTTTGTTACTAAGACAAGGGCCAATACAGCTTCACTGGTGATAGCATCGTTGCATCATGAAAACCAGTGATAACATGGCTGCCTAGATGAGCGCCACTATGAAAACATCGAAATTGATGTCACCAAGGGATTGTTTGATGGTTAATAACATGTTTGTATCACATACATAACATACGCAGCGGAAAAATAACGGATCTACTTCATTCATATATGTTAACATATACTATCTAAGTTTCAGAATTTGAGAACAAGAGAGTGTACCTTGGAGCGGTGAATTTCAAAAACGAAGATCATAAACACTTGGGAACACTTTCAATTTTCACTCCAATTCCACTAACGCCCAAGATGTGTGGTCTCTCAATTAGTTTTCAAAGAGAGAATGTCAAAGTCTCTAACAGCTCTTACACATCTTCACAATAGTGTTCTTGCAATTCCTTTACAGAAAATTCTGTATGTTTTTACCTTTGTATCTAACTGATTATCTAATTGGGCTGGCCTTTTGAGTCTTTCCAATTGGGCTTAAGTGTGTGACTTGGAGTGGGACTAAAAGGGACCAATAAGACACTAGCTCCAATAGGCCTTGGGCTTTTCTGTCAACTCTTGACAAGACCAAAGTTATCATTAACTATATTTAATACCACTATATAAATATAGTTGCACTCTAAGCCTTATTTATAAATTATATCCCAAGACTTTATTGTACATGCAACCCCTTCATAAAATATTCGCAGTAATACAAAGTCATGAAAGTAAATTGCCACTTTGTTGATTATTACATCTTAATTCTTTGAGTACCCAGTTTAATCCTTTAAGTTATTTATCATATATTTATGAAATCCAATTCCATAAATATATACTTTAGTAACTTCTTACTAAAGTGCTTAGGCCTAATTCTCTGAATAACCAAACTCATTAAACTTATTTCAAGAGAATATTTTGTATCTCCGTTAAGAGACTATAAATTCTATCTTGAATATATATTTTCCCTCAACACTAAATGTAGTTGTCCAATATACTGAGATTTTGACTGTAACTATAGATCTCACTCTTGATAGATCAAAGCAACCTACACTTCATGATAAGGTCCATTATCCTCTCAGAATCAAGAGTTCATGTAAATATAAGTCGTAAGTTTATTATTCATTTCACAATCGTTAGGAGAATAATAAATCTCACAGTGGTCCAGTTCAATATGTTTTAAGAGTTAAAACATATGAACATACCAACTAGAAATCTCAATTTCCATGATCAAGACAAACCATCTTAGTTGATATATTATAGTCTTCGTAGATAAAATGCACAATTTTATCACTGACTACGAACTAAAATTCTGAGTTTATAAAAAACTTGTGATTTATATCTTCTGTGACTAAATCACATACTATGCATCTCATGGACTATATGATAATGGCTCAATATTCATGTTACCATTATTTTTAGATAAAAATAAAACAACTTTATTAAACACAACATTAAGTCATACATAATGTCATACATAGTATCATACAATAAGATTTAAGGGCACACATCCTAACATTGTTGTGCAACAATATGAAGACAAACAACACTGCTATCAAGGAAGTGCAAGATCACCAAGTGAAAACTGGTGCCACTCTAATAAAGTTGTTGCAAAGCTTGTTGTCAAAATCCAAATAACAATGAAAACTTGCTACAAAACAAAAAGAAGCAACAACAAAGAATTTGTCAGAAGAAAATCTCATGGTACGTCTAGAAAAAAAAAAATCATCTATAGGGAAAAAAAAAGTGTTAATTTCTAGCCAACAAGTACAAAGAAATGAGAAATATGAAAAAAAAAATCTTGAAAGCAAGATAAGAAGGCTAAAGGCTAAGAATGCCTAAGTAATTGATAAAGCCAATTTAACAAACTCTTATATAGAGAACTTTTGCTAAAGTAGTTGGCAAGAAAAATAAAGAAAGTCAACAAACCATCAAATGGTTCCACCAGCTAGCCAATGAAAAAAATCGTGTTCACGTTTCAAAAAAATGTGGAAATAGTTCAAGTTCAGAGTCAAATTTTGCAAATTCAAATGTATTCAAAATCAAATAAGTCTGCACCAAATTTTGAAACTAAAAAAGGACATTCAGGAATAAAAGAGACAGAAAATGGTGGCTCATCACCCACCTCATGACCTATAAGACTAAACTTAGGTGCTGCCTTGTCAGAACAACCCCCGCCAAAGTAGACTAAAAGGCCATAATTCCAACAAAGACCCGTGACTTTCTCATTCAAATTTGTGAAATTCCAAACCTTATTTCACAAAATTGACCCCACAGGGGTCTTCTACGGTCTTCAATCTACCAAACTAGAAGATTTCAGACGCATAAGCTTTGCCACACGCCGCCACAAGCTTTGAAGATCGTCGCCTCCTCCTTCACATTTGTGCAAATAGGATCACCAATTCAAAAAACTAAACTCACCACTCGATCTAGCAGCCCTCGATCTACAAAACCCAAGAAAATCAACTCTAGAAGCCCAAACACACACCTCCACGTGCCGCTAGACGTTTTGAGAACCCCAACATCAGTTTCACGTGCTCTCATGTGCCACCAAAAGGACTCACGCACCCACTCACTAACATGCGCCCAACAGCCGTCTGACATCACTGATGACGTCCTCGAAACGTCATCCTCTAGACTGACCCAATTTCTCAAATTCGACCCGAAACTGTGACCCAAATTTGGACCGCTGCAAAAAAAAAAGCTTTGACCAAAGTTAACCTTTGACCTTGACCAAAAGTTAAAAATTTCAAAATGGACCTCCCTACTCGGCTCTTCATGTACATTCTGATTTTGGAATCCATTTCTTCGTCTGAGACTCGAAAATTGCGCAAACGGTCCAATTTCTTAAAAGTTGACTTTTGCATAAATCTTGACCAAAAGTCAAAATTTTCAAAAAGGACTTGTCTTGCTCAGTTTTTCACGTACATTCCGATTTGGGGTCTATTTCTTCATTTGAGAATCCAAAATTGTTCAAATAGTGTGATTCTACAACGCTTGACTTTGATGTGAACTTTGACTAAGAATCAAGATTTTCTTGCAAAGCTTATCCCACTCGGTTTTTTGCGAAGATTTTGATTTTGAAAGTTTATTTGTTTAGGAGTTGGAAACCACCCATCTAACCCACTTCTCCAAAGTACTGGCAGTGTCCAAAACCCAAGCTCCCAAAATCAAAATTTGAGATTCATCCGTTTAGTTTGGATTCCCGCAGGGCTATCCTTCAAACTTCATTAAGGCTTCCCTTTCAAAGAACAAATGAATTCTCACAAGTGTATCCTATTAGGTTCTAAAGATTTAGGATTAAATATTTAGAATTCTAGTTTGTATGTGTTGGCAAACCAAGAACAAAATATGCCTAGTCTATGTGTTAGGCATTGCTCAAAGATGTGTGTTTCAAGCGTCAAGTTTGAGCTAACTGCAGAAAAGAAGAGTTAGAATCTATCAAGCTCAATTGATCAAAAATTAGATATGACCAATCGAAAATCACTAAAATCAGATTCTGCAGAATTTTAAAACAAGGCCCAAGCCTGAGAAAACGTTTAGGATTTCAATCTAACTTATCCACATATAAAAGAGAAATCGTAGCTACGTTTTGAAGACCTATGGAAGACTTGTGTGTTACTCCTTGTGACATCTAAGAGGTGTTGTACCTTCTAACTACACAAGCGTCTACCTAAGCAAGATCTACAATCATGCATTGGTAGAACCTAGTTGCTACTACAAAGATCAACAAGTGAAGGTGATCTAAAACCTTTGAGTGGCATCTCAAAGTCATAAGTGTGGGTGCTTGTGTTGTAGTAAGTCGAAAAAGAGGAGTCTATGGATTTGGAGCTTGCACGTGGTCCTATCAGTAAGTTACTACTTGAGGTAGCAACATATTTAGGGTTAAATTTGATTGTAAAAATTTCAATTCTCTTATAGTGGGTTTACTTTACCTTAAGGATTACTAGGTAAAATCCTTCTCAGGTTTTTACCTTGAGATGGTTCGTTTCATTTGTTTTCTTAGGTCATCATATCATGATGCTATTATTGTTTAACCTAGATCTAAATAATAAACTCAAGTAACCACTTGGATAACATATTAGGTTAAATAATTTGCTTTAAGGGGTCTAAACAAATAAACATATCCTAAACTTGAAGTTACATTGGGTCAGCAATTCAACCTACCATTCCCTTTCGGTGCCTACCAGTCTCCCATCTACCATTCCTATTCAGTGCCTACCATTCTCATCTACCATTCCCACCAAAAATTCACATCCGCCATTCTCATCTAACATGCCCATCTACCAATCTTCATCTCTCCGCTATAAATAGAAGGTTTTGATTCATTGAAGCTCATCAAGAAAAATACACTGAATCATGAAATGAAGATTTGCTCTTTCAAAGTTTCAAATCCTCCTTCTCACAGCCATTTCTCGCTATAGCTTTATCATTCTCAATGCCTAGCAACCAATATTTCTTTGTAATCAACTTGAACTCAACCTTCTCATGGTTAAGTAGAAACTCTCCTCACAATATCATTGTAGTTTTAAGGTCCAAATAAACTTTGTTTCTCCATTTATCGACCTCATTTGTCCATAAAATTTGACATAACATAGCCCGCATCATTGTTCCTTATAGTCTCAAATCTACCTAGCCATGAGATCTAAGTCCAACTGAATCACCTGTACCCTAGCTCGAGGAGCTTCCTAACTGCTTTGAGAACTCCATAGTCCTTCTCAAGTTGTTTGGCCTTACAGCAAAAGCAGAGGTTCAAAACAAATAGCAGTTTGGCTGGTTTCTAAAACCAGGATTACAAGTTAGCTCCATCTTTCATTTTCTAGGCTTTTCCAACATACTACAGAATCATTACCTCATCTATCTCAACCAACATCCCAACTTTGTTCATATATTTCAACAAGTGTAATTATATAGGGGTTGTAAAGGTGTTAGGGTATCCTACATATTTGCTCCCATCCAACACTCACATCGACCTCCAAGGTTCCAGCCCATTAGAAATCAGCAGCGTGGTTCAGTTTGGGTCCTCCTTAATTATTAGCCCCTGGTGTTAGTCAATCAAAGATATGTTTCCACCAAAGCCACATTTTGTCGCCACCAGCTCAGGACACAAAGGTCATCGTTGTTGGTACTTCAGAACACATTTTTCTAGAATTACTCCAACTTAAATTCTACTTGAAGTATTTAAGGAAGTATGCTTCTAAAATTACTTCAAATTAACCTCCATGGTGTCGTATGTTTCACACATTCACCATCTTCGCTTCATCTCTGTCTTCTTCACAACCACCACCAACAGACCCAAAAACCATATGCTTCTAAATTACCTCAACTTAATTTAGGAAATATGATAATGCATGCACACTTAACCACTTTCCCACACATCCCTTCCGTAGTCCGAAGTGTATTCTTTTGAGATTACTTCACTAGGAGTTGTCAAATATGCGAGGCTAGCCTCATAGCTCTGCATGCTATACCTAGCAACATCCTCTCCTCATCACCATCTTTTACACCCTGTGATCGCTGCCAACAATCTAAAATACTCTTCTGAAATTACCTCAACTTAACCTCAACTAATATGATTCAATCACGTAAGTACATCCAGTTACTTGTAAATAACTTTTTGCCTCACGAACCCAATCTAAATACCATGGGACACTCTTCTGTAATTACCTCAGCTTAGCCTCTACTGATATGATTTAGTCACATAAGTACGTCCAACTACTTGCAGATAACTTTCAGCCTCACCAACCCATTCCAGATACCATGGAACACTGTTTTGAAATTAACTTAACTTAACATCTGTTGACATGGCCCGATCATGTAAGTACATTCAACTACTTGCTGATCACTTTTTAGTCTCATCAAAACCTTTCATATGGGTGGATCTACTCTTCTGAAATTACCTCATCCTGCTGAAAGTTCATCGCCTTCATCTACTTCACTTGAAGAGTCAAGTGTCGAAATCTGTTTTCGAGACTCATTCCCTCACCACACTTTGAAACTGTGTGTGTGAACGAGTCTCGAAGGGGCATTTGTAGAGAGGGAAAATTCTCTACCTATTACAAACTGACACATCATACTACCAAGTCTACAAAGTAAGGTCAATTAAAAAATGCCACATACTACAACTAGGTTTTACCATCACCATTCAGGAACCAACATAAATTTGTCAAGTGTCATGAAATAAAAACATAAAAAGGCATGCAAAATACCAATCACACATTGGCATATGTAAGCAATGACGTAAGCAGTCCTGCGCGTGTAAACAATAACATAGGCAATCCAATCAGGTGCAGACAGATGTCACCTTGAAAATCAATACATTTTGGCCAATCAAAAGATGTCACGTGTCTCGGAGGAAAAATCTTAAAATTCTTCCAATTAGACTGTGACACATATCAACAATCAAACTCAGCCACGTGTTGCTCACCCACCCCCAACTTCCTATAAATATAAGCCTTCCTAAGACATTTGAACACACCAAGACATCTTTGGAGAGATCTTGGAAGACACCAAGACATCTTGGGAGAGATCTTGGGAGACACCAAGACATCTAGAGCACAAGCAGCATCAAAGAAGATTCATAAGTCTAGAAGCTTTACTGGAATCAAGCCCTGAAGTCTCTAGGAACTTCAAGAACTTCAACCTCAAATACAAAGAACATTTGAAGTAAAATTATCCAAACTACCTGCCTAGATCTTAAAGTTTGCTGGAAAGTTCAAAAGCCTCTAGTAACTTCAACAAACTACAAATCAGCAAAGCTCTACAGATTAAGCCCTAAAAGCCCTAAAGAACTTCCACCAGAAACCTCCAAACTTGAAGTACATACAAAGAACACGAAGAACAAAGAATTCAAAACAAGCTCATAACCAGAGATTCATTTTAATTCTATTTCAAGGGTCTTCGATCCATCCTTCAGTCAAATTGAAGGATATTTGATGTTCGAGTCAAAATCACATCATTACAATTTCAGTCAACAAGTCTTTCAAGGAGATCGAATCAGAGGATCACTCTTTTGTAATTTTAGAGAATTGTACCACATATTCATCAATAAAAATTCATATTTGTGAAATTATTTTACTTGTTTGATTTATTTCAAGGTTGAAATTTAGTCGTCCACAATCCCTAAACCTTACGTTTAATAAGGAAAAAATTTGAGGATAACCTAGTAAACATATATCTCCAACTTCACTTAAAATACTTACAAAATAGGATACTCTTCTACAAATACATGTCTTCAAAACAAACTTATCCCAAAAAAAAAAAAAAAATTAAAAGGAGGGAAATTATGACACTAGACCCAAAAAAAAAAGCCTCATTGCATGCTCAAAGCGCATGTGATGAGGCTTGTAGTGCGAATGGGCCCAAGATACGTATTGGGCCGGCCCAAAGGCCCTCACGAGGAGGAAAGCCCAACCCAATGTCATGAATGATTCGAGGACATGATAAGTCCCGCCTATGAAGTCACGTGACAAAGAAAAGTGCCATGCATGAACAGAACACCACGAAACATGACGTCCGAGGACGAGACGAGTGATCTGGCGACTCAAGGGCATCCGTACTGAAGACCTTGGATACAGAGACTGAGAAAACGAGAATAAGGGGTAAAAGGAGGTGATAGACAAATATCAAGGATAAAGCTGCTACCACCGCATTGAAGGCCCCATACCTGCCTTACTGGCCGCATTAATGAGGAAGTGACGCCTGAACATTGAAATTCAACCTTACACTCACCGCCAGAGACTTTAGTAAGAAGGAATGATGGGACAAATATCCAAAAAGAGTATCTGGACTACACGTGGAAGAAAGGAGAAAGGGATGCAGGCCTATAAAAGGCGAAGGAAGAAGAAACAAAAGAGGGGGGAGACACACACACTGCAGAGAGAACTTGTAAGGAAACACCAAAGATTGTCCTCGGCATCAATATATAAAGCAATATTTCATCCATGTATGAAACGTACGCATGTGTTCTGTGATTTAATCCAACTTTTGTGTTATCTATCATCCAAAAACCTAGATTAGAAGCCCACTCTCTATAAATTCATTGTTTAGGGCTCATTGGGCTGGTCTGAAAGTGCAACTTTGATCCAGCGTGATTTATGTCCTTACAATTGGCGCCATCTGTGGGGATTCTTGTGTTTAAGCGCAGATAACGTGATGGCGGGTTCGGATCCAGACCATGCAGAATCTTGGGGATCTCAGCATGAAAATCCTTTTCAACATTTAGAGCAGGTGGGAGATCGAGAGGGCAGCGTACATCCAGGGCAAGCTGCCAGCAATCACACGCGGGGCGGAAGCAGAATCCCCCATGAAAGTGGCACTAGAGCCATGCAGAGGGAAATTGACCAGCTGAAGAGAAAGCTGCGTCGCGCCAAGCGAAAACGGACACCTTCTGTATCTGATCCTTCCTCAGATGACTCCTAGAGCAGTGGCTATAAGCCGAGGTCAAAAACTCCTCCTAGGGAAACTTTCTCATATCAAGAGGGAAGTCTTTACGACAGTGCGAGCAAGAAACCTCTTCCCAAGGGCTTGGGTAGCGACGCCATGGGAAAGGCACTGCATCAGCTCTCCAAGTCACCTTTCACAAGTCGTATCGAGAAAGGAAAACTTCCTCGTCGTTTCACGCAACCAAACTTCACCATTTATAATGGTAGAACAGACCTGGTGGAGCACGTGAGCCATTTTAACCAACACATGGCGGTCTATTCACAGAACGAAACCTTGATGTGCAAAGTATTCCCCTCAAGCTTGAGACCAGTTGCGATGAGATGGTTTAATGGCTTGAAGGCAGATTCCATTAATTCTTACATAGAACTTACGGTGGCCTTTGGGTCTCATTTCGTTACATGCAGCAGAGTTCCTCGGCCTCTGGACTCGTTACTATCCATGACCATGAGAGAAGGCGAAACCTTGAAAACCTACTCGGACAGATACTAGGAAGCGTTCAATGAGATTGACGGTGATTTTGATGAGGTGGCAGTTAACACTTTTAAGGTCGGCCTTCCAGTTGAACACGATTTAAGAAAGTCTTTGACCAAGAAACCTGTAAAAACTGTTCGCCGGTTCATGGATCGTATTGATGAGTATAAGCGAGTGGAGGAGGATCAGCAGCAGAGCAAGGGAAAGATGAAAATTATCCCTCAGGAGAGTAGGGATTTCAAGATAGACAGATACAACAGCAAATGGCCACGGAGGGATTTTGCTGGCCAGTCTAGATTTGCTCCTCCTCAGACAGTAAACGCTGTGTTTTGCGAGCCAGTACAGCAGGTGTTGGAGAAGATTTGTCGTGAACCATATTTTAGATGGCCCAATAGAATGATAGGAGACCCTACAAAACGTAATCAGAACCTCTATTGCAATTATCATTATGATAAGTGTCACACCACGGAAAACTGTAGGAACTTATGGAATTACGTCGACCAGCTGGTCAAAGAAGGGAAGTTAAGGCAATTTATGAATTGGCCTAATGAACATGGCACACAATCTGGTTCCGTGAATCAAAGCAGTAATATTTCAAGACCTCCATTGGGCACGATCAATGTCATTTTTGCTGCGCCAGATCAGGCTGGGTCTTGCCCTACCAGAGTTATGTCAGTATTGCATCACTCTGCCGAGGACCCTAGCTCCAAGCCGAAGAGGATCAAAAGGAATCCTCCGCCCATTTTGGGATTTTCTAATGAGTACAAGGTTGGCACTATCCAGCCGCATGATGACGCTCTAGTCATCATGCTGAGGATAGGGGGTTACGACGTAAAGAGAGTGATGGTTGACCAAGGGAATGAGGCTGATATTATGTACCCGGACTTGTTCAAGGGCCTTAATTTGAAGTCTGAAGATCTCACGGCTTACAACTCCCTGTTGATAAGCTTTGAAGGGAAGGCTGTCATTCCGAAGGGGTTGATCCAACTACCTGTGCAGTTAGGGCCAGTGGTGGTGGATGTGGATTTTATTGTAGTAGGCACCTATTCCCCTTACACGGCCATAATGGCAAGACCATGGCTGCACGCCTTAGGTGCCGTATCATCAACTCTACATGTTAAGGTGAAATTCCCGTACGAGGATGGAGTTGAAGAAATAATTGGCAGCCAGTCCATGGCGAGGCAATGCATAACGGCAGCTATCACGCATCAGACAAGACAGGAGCCTCAGGCTTTAGCCAAAGAAATTTATAGCAACTAATGTCCTCAGCCAAACCAAATGTGGCCGAGGCTGAAGAGCTTGGATATGAGGATTTAGAGAAAGTGCTTATTGCAAATGATATGGAGAAATTCTTCCAGGTAGGAAGTCAACTGCCCCTGCTAGAAAAAGAAGAACTGCTTATGTTTTTAAAACAGAACATCGATGCATTTGCATGGGATGCTTACGAGGCTCCAGGGGTTGACCCAAGCTTCATTTGTCATCACCTCAACGTTAGTAAAGCAGCAGTGCCACGGAGGCAACCACCTCAGCGCTCATCTCAAGAGCACGCCGACACCGTTAAGGAAGAAGTACTAAAACTTAAGAAGGCAGGGGGCAATTAAGGAGGTGTTCTACCCAGAGTGGTTGGCGCACACAGTGGTAGTGAAAAAGAAGAATGGGAAGTGGAGAGTATGCGTGGACTTTACGGAATTGAATAAGGCTTGTCCTAAAGATTCATTTCCAATGCCCTACATAGATCAGTTGGTGAATGCTACTGTAGGGCATCCTCGGATGAGCTTTCTAGATGCTTTCCAAAGGTACCACCAAATACCTTTAGCTTTAGAGGACTAGGAGAAGACAGCCTTTGTCACACCCATGGGAAACTACCACTATAAGGTGATGCCCTTCGGCTTGAAGAATGCTAGGGCTACCTATCAGAGAATGATGACACGGATATTTGAAACCTAACTAGGAAAAACAATTGAAGTATACGTAGACGATATGGTGGTCAAAATTAAAACTATCTTGGCTTATATACCGGACCTAAATAACACCTTTCAGACGCTGAGAAAGCATAAGCTACGCCTTAATGCATCTAAATGTTCCTTTGGAGTTGGATGTGATAAATTCTTGGGTTATATGGTGACACACAGGGGAATCGAGGTCAATCCTGCTCAGGTCAAGGCCATCAATAGCTTACAGCCACCTTGGAATCCAAAAGAGGTGCAAAGGTTGACCGTAATGACCGCTGCCCTCAACAGATTTATCTCGCGGTCTGCTAATCGGTGTAGGCCATTTTTCCAGTTATTGAACAAGTGGAAAGGGTTTGAGTGGACCGAGGAATGTGCCGTCGCCTTTCAGCAACTCAAGGAATACCTTTAACATCCTCCTATCATGTCTCGACCCAAAGCTGATGAAGCTCTATTTGCATATATTGCAGTGGCATGCCACGCTATTAGTTTGGTGCTGATAAGGGTCGACGGGGATGTACAGAAGCCGGTTTACTATGTCAGTAAGTCCTTACAAGAAGCAGAGGTACGTTATCCACCATTGGAAAAGGCAATCCTAGCCGTAGTGCATGGGACACGTAAGCTCCCACATTATTTTCAATCTCATACGGTGGTGATTCTGACTCAACTTCCCCTCAAAACCATACTTCGAAGTGTAGATTATACAAGCAGGATTGCTAAGTGGGGAACCATCCTGGGCTCTTTTGACACCAAGTACATGCCCCGCATATCAATAAAGGGTCAAGTGTTAGCAGATCTAGTTGCAGAGTTTGCTGAGCCCATAATAGAAGATAGTGCCATTAACATGGACATTGATGGAAAATCAGTTGGTATGGTTGCGTGCAAAAGTCCCCCAGTGTGGACTGTTTACATTGATGGGGCTGCCAATCAAAGGGGATCTGGTGTAGGTTTGGTAATTATGACCCCAAAGGGTCTCGCACTGGAAAAGTCATTGAGATTGGGATTCTCGGCTACTAACAACAAGGTCGAGTATGAGGCTTTGATAAAAGGGATGGAAATGGTTCAGAAATTGGGGGGAAAAGCCGTGCAAATGTTCTCGGACTCGTAATTAGTTGTGGGCCAAGTGGAAGGAAAGGTGGAGGCTAGGGATCCGAGAATGCAGGACTATTTAAATCAAGTCAAGGTTTTGCAATGCAAATTTGAATCCTTTACTTTTTCACACGTCCCTAGGAGTAACAATACGCATGCCGACTCTCTAGCAACTCTTGCCACATCGTCAGCACAAGGTCTACCACGGATCATCCTTGTTGAAGACTTACCTAAACCCTCGGGAATGAATGGAAGTATTATCCAGGTTCATCAGATCAGGATGGGGCCTAGTTGGATGGATCCCATTGTATCCTTCCTTAAAGATGATGTTCTGTCGGAGGAAAAGGTCGAGGCAGACAAGGTGCGTAGGAAAGCATCTTGTTTTTGGTTGGCCGAGGATCACAAACTCTATAAACGATCCTTTTCTGGGCCATACCTGTTATGTATACATCCTGAAGCGACAGAGCTGCTTTTGGAAGAGTTACACGAAGGAATTTGTGGAAGTCATACTGGGGGAAGGTCTTTAGCTCACAGAGCTCTAACACAAGGATATTGGTGGCCCAATATGCAGCGAGAAGCTCAAAGCTATGTGAACAAGTGTGATCAATGTCAAAGGTTCGCACCAAACATTCATCAACTTGGGGGTGTACTTAATCCCCTAACAAGTCTTTGGCCTTTCGCACAGTGGGGTCTGGACATTGTGGGACCCTTCCCAAAGGCGCCTGGAAACAGAAGGTGGTTGGTTGTGGGCACTAATTACTTTACTAAGTAGGTAGAGGCCGAGCCCCTAGCAAACATTAGGGATGTCGATGTGAAGAAATTTGTGTGGAAAAATATTGTCACTCGATTTGGAATTCCCCATACTCTCATTTCAGATAATGGTTTGCAGTTTGATAGTAAAGCGTTCAGGCGATATTGCTGTAACCTCAGCATAACCAACAGGTACTCCACCCCTGCGTATCCGCAAGGAAATGGGCAGGCCGAGGCGATCAACAAAGTTATAGTCAATGGGCTTAATAAGAGGCTGCACGACGCCAAAGGGAGATGGGTAGAGGAATTGCCTCACGTTCTGTGGACGTATCGGACCACACCCTGCCGGTCAATGAGAGAGACACCATTCTCAATGACTTATGGCGCCGAGGCTGTTATTCCTTTGGAAATCGGTTTCTCGACGATGAGAACAAGTTCCTTCGCTCCGGACAGTAATGACAGGTTACTAGAAAGAAGCCTAGATCTGGTTGAAGAGCAGAGAGAGATAGCCATGATCCAATTGGCTTACTATCAACAAAAATTGAAGCAGGGGTATGATTCACATGTGAACTCATGGCCACTTGCTCCTGAAGACTTAGTATTAAGGAAGGTCGTGGGTAATACCAAGAATCCAGCATGGGGGAAATTGGGGCCAAACTGGGAAGGACCGTATCGCATTACTGCAATAGCCGGAATAGGAGCTTACTACCTTGCAGATTTAGATGAAAAGGTTATGCCCCATCCCTGGAATGTAAGTAATTTGCGACGATATTATTATTAATAAAAGGCACCTCGGCCACTTTAATTCTATTGTTGTTATGCTGCATATAATGTTATGTTCAAAATGCCAATACGGATTGTCAAACAAAACCATGATTACGCCGGGTCCTCAAACCCTATATCTTGGGAAATCTAACGTGTTGGCACAGGCCGCTAGATTCTAGGTTACGCCGGATCTTCAGATCCTCTACCTTAGTGTAAAAGAAAAATAAGGTTACACTGGATCCTCGGATCCTCTACCTTAGTATAAAAACAAAAACAGGGTTACGCCGGGTCCTTAGATTCTCTACCTTGTTCTAAAAACAAAAATAAGGTTACGCCGAATCTTCAAATCCTCTACCTTAGTGTAAAAGAAAAACAGGGTTACGCCGGGTCCTTAGATCCTTTACCTTGTTCTAAAAAAAAAAATAAGGTTACGCCGAATCCTCAGATCCTCTACCTTAGTGTAAAAGAAAAACAGGGTTACGTCGGGTCCTTAGATCCTCTACTTTGTTCTAAAAACAAAAATAAGGTTACGCTGGATCCTTAGATCCTCTACCTTAGTGTAAAAGAAAAATAAGGTTACGCCGGATCCTCGGATCCTCTACCTTAGTATAAAATAAAAATAAGGTTACACCGGATCCTCGGATCCTCTACCTTAGTAGTAAATACAAATGAGATTACGTCAGAGCCCCAAAGACAATTACAGAGACAAAGGATTATGTTGCGTAGATTCCTTGGAGTACATGTACGCGTCCTATAGAAACAATTGCTCTAGCAAACACTCAACAGGTATGTACTCGCAATAAGTATCTCAAATGTGGGTTACATGTAACTTCATTCATTACTAGGCATTAAGCACAATGTTTGAGTCCCTCCTAGTTCAGGTGTGGAACGTATCAGAAATGTTAGTGTTTCGTATTTTAATACTTTGTTATGAAGATAGTTTTTAAGCAGGTCCTAGGCAAATGGGTTTCACACAAATATCTTGCTTCTTAGTTTATTACTCATCACCAAAATTGAGCGAAAACTTATAGTCATTACTTAAAGCATTTGCAAGTATATAACTTTCCCAAATTTCCTTTATCCTTATTTGGTTATTGATATGGAGTTATTAATGTGTACAACAAATTCAAGTTGTTATTTTGTCAGACTAAGTCAATAGTGACAGAAGGATCTGCTAACAGGTAATATAATATAAGGTAGCAATTCAAACTGAAAGTTCTTCTCATATATGAAATATTCTTTAATACATCCACAACCCAAAGAGCGAATTACAAGAAAGAGAATGCAAAAAAAAAAAGAAGAAGAAGAAGAAACAAAACGAAACTAAGACTAATCAGCTACAACAAAAAAGGGAAAAGAGAAAGAGCTACAACGAAAGCTAAGGAATCGTCAAGGCTTGGGCTGGACTTGGTCTTTAGGGTCAGTAGGAGCCACTGCCGAGGCCGAGGATCCCCCAACCACCTCCTTATCTTCGGGACCCCCCTTTGGTATTATAGGCAGGGTCGCCAAAACTAACTCCAAAGTCCCGCTGGCCTTGGGGTTGGGGGGCAGCTCCTTTGGGACAATTGGAGGCTGTGCATATTCAGATTGAACCTTGGCAACAGTGTTGTCAGCAGCAGCGTCCTCCACTTGCATCGCAGCTGCAGAAAGATCGGCATCATCCTCGGCTTTGCCAGAGGTGGCCACTCGGATGGCAGAAGGGATGTAGGCATTTTCTGCCTTCCATAAGGGAGAGAAAGCATCAACTCCAGCTTGGGAGAGAGCTTCCTTCCACACTTGGAGGCAGTAATCCCTGCAAACCTCCGGCACTTGGGCTTTGAATGTGTCAGTAGTCTCTGCCACCCCTACCTCATAGCCATTCTGTTCAGCCTGGTCAACCATCTCCTCGGCCTCCTGTGCCTTAGCGAGTACCTCATCCTTAGCCTTAATGGCCTCCTGCTTAGCCTCCTCAGCTTTTTTAAGATCCTGCTTAAGGCCCTCAATCAGCTTCTTAGCGGAGGCAAAGTTATCATCAGCCTGCCTCAGTTAAAGTCTCTGCTCCTCGGCCTGCCTCTCGGTAGTCTTGAGCTGAGCCTCCAAGCCAGATCTCTCACTTTCTGTCTTGGTTAGGCTGGAAGTGACTTCTTGCAGCTTCTTTTCCTTCAGCTCAAAAATCCTTTGGGTATGGTCTAGCCTCACCTCGCCGGCCCTTAGGGACTTATAAGAATTAGCAGCGATCTCTTCTGCCCTATGTGCAGATTGAACAGTCTGCACGTAAAGTGTTGTCAGTTAGTAACATGCAAAAACAGTTCATATCAAACAGTAAGTAATAATAACAAGTGCAACAACATGAAGAACATGGGTAGCAGGAGATATCTGATTAAAACCCTCACCATGGCAAGCTCCTTCTTGAGGATCATGAAGACATTTTGTTCCCTCATCCTTCGTAGCTCGCCCATATCCTCGGGCAGCAGAAGTGCTTGCTCCAGTGCATCGACGATGCATACTGCTGTGCCCTTATCGGATCCCCTAATAGAGGCATCAGCGGTGACTGCCTGGTCATTTACGTTCATTTAGGGAGCCCAAATGGGCGCATGGACGACGGCGAGGGGATCAACCCGTCTTTCCGACCTCGTCTGAACGTGACGAGCGTGCTTCCCTCCCCTCTCCTAGTCCACCTCTTTGGCGGGGAGGTATTTTCCTCCTTCAACTATCTCCTTTTCCCTTGGGCTGATCCTTCTTCCTTTTATGGTCAGCTAGGTTAGGATGTTGAGTTTGAATGGAAGGAGGAAGAGAGAGTCTCACCGAAGGAACCTTCTCGGTAACCTTATCCTTAGTCTTCACCGGGGGCACCTTAGGAAGCTTTTGGGCTCCAACTTGAGCTTCTAGCACATCCTTGAGGCTGGGCTTAGATCTGCGTTGAATACCCATTCTCACTAGTGGTTGGTCGTCGTCCGAGGATGTTATGGATGGCGAGCCGGCGACAGGAGATGGGTTCCTAGGTAATGGAAGCCGGTCAAAAACTTCGAACTCCTCTTCTGAGTCTGAGAGTTCAACGACCTCTTCTTCTCCTTCTTCTTTTTCCTCTTCTTCTTCTTCTTCCTTTGCAATTGGCTGGGAAGAGGAGCCTTCACCTAACTTGGGTCGAGCTGGACAACCCTCACAGGCTCAGTGATTAAAATCCCCTGAGGAATAGGAGCACCCACGGGGAGTAGAAAGCCTTCAACTGCAACACTGATCCTCGACAGCTGTGGGTCCTTCTCTTTTATGACGCACTTTGGCACTTGGAATGCAGTTGAGATGGGATCGTACCCGAGGATAAGGTGCGCCGCTCGAAGCTAACCATCCGAGTGTACAAACACCTCGACTTTCAGAATCTTGTCCAAATGAGCAAAATTAACGAGGTGAACACGACGAGTGAGCGCACGGCGATCTGCACATGTGTTCAAAAAAAAAAAAAAAAACGAAATGGTAAGGGCAAACCAAAGAAAAACACAATCATAGAAAAAAAAAAACAACAACAACAAAGAAAATTAGGATCAACGCTACACGAATACTCACCAGGTTCCCCCTCCCTCGTCGGACAGGGGAGACCGTCATGACAATCCTCGGATAGTATGAGGAAATCCTTGTCCAAACCCTTGTTGGAGTGGGGGAGGTATTGGATTAACCTAACCTCGGGGTGCCTAGATTTTAGGTAATACGTTTGCCCTTTCAAACGGTGAAGGTTATACACCCAATTCACCTCGTGGTGAGTGAGTCCTAATCCCAGTCTTTCGTTTAGGACATCTACAGCACCTAGAATCCTAAACATATTAGGGGCACACTGTGTAGGAGATAACCTAACTATTCGGAGATAGTCCCTTGTGATTGGCCTCATAGAGATTCTCATCCCCCCCTCTATGAATGCTATCATGGGAATCACCACCTCTCCGGTATCCCTATCGGTGTGCCACCCTCCTTGCTTACAGTGTTTGATGGATACTCCCAGAGGGATCCCATATTTGGCTTTAAACTCCTCTATTTTTTCGGGGGTATCTACTAAGGGTGCGAACCTACCCATTTTCTAAAACTAAAGAGAGAATACTATAGTGGGGTTGGGAAATTTAAAGGGTCAAGGACAGAAAGAATGAGAATGACGAGAAAGAACGAACAGCAATAATGAAAACAGAGAGTTGGAGAACTTACTTTAGAACAATTATGTCACCTCGGCTTAGAACTAAAAGGGTGCAAAGACGCGTGTAGATTGCAGGAGTGGCTAAGTTCGCTGTACAGGCTCTGAAATGAACAGAGAACCTTTGAAATGACAGTATTTATATCGTGGAAAGTCATAAAGCGAGAAACCTCCCGCCTATCCCCTTAAAATGCCCCCACCCGTTGGATGAGCATCACGCGGTTGGACGTGGGGAACAGAGAGCCGCCAACATTTAATTGAAGCGCATTCTGCAAACCGAAACGTCAGAAGCGGATTGTCCCGTGAGCGTGTATCGAAACCCTTATTCCTCTTCGTAAGGTAGAAATAAGGATTTCGAGAGGCTATTGTAATGCGAATGGGCCCAAGATACGTATTGGGTCGGCCCAAAGGCCCTCACGAGGAGAAAAGCCCAACCTAATGTCATGAACGGTCCGAGGACATGATAAGTCCCGCCTATGAAGTCACGTGACAAAGAAAAGGGCCATGCATGAACAGAACACCACGAAACATGACGTCCGAGGATGAGGCGAAGGATCTGGCGGCTCAAGGGCATCCGTACTGAAGACCTTGGATACAAAGACTAAGAAAATGAGAATGATGGGTAAAAGGAGGTGATAGACAAATATCAAGGATAAAGCTGCTACCACCGCATTGAAGGCCCCATACCTGCCTCACTGGCCGCATTAATGAGGAAGTGACGCCTGAACATTGAAATTCAACCTTACACTCACCGCCAGGGACTTTAGTAAGAAGGAATGATGAGACAAATATCCAAAAAGAGCATCTGGACTACACGTGGAAGAAAGGAGAAAGGGATGCAGGCCTATAAAAGGCGAAGGAAGAAGAAACAAAGGGGGAGGGGAGACACACACACTGCAGAGAGAACTTGTAAGGAAACACCAAAGATTGTCCTCGGCATCAATATATAAAGCAATATTTCATCCATGTATGAAACGTACGCATGTGTTCTATGATTTAATCCAACTTTTGTGTTATCTATCGTCCAAAAACCTAGATTAGAAGCTCACTCTCTATAAATTCATTGTTTAGGGCTCATTGGGCTGGTCTGAAAGTGCAACTTTGATCCAGCGTGATTTGTGTCCTTACAAGGCTAATTGTGAATATTGATATAAAATAGTGAAGGTAAATGGGTGTAAAATAATATTTTTCCTTATCCAATTTGGGATATGTGATTAAATTAATTATATAGTTTGTTATTGGAGATACTAATCGATCCTCTACTTAAATTTATTAGAAAACATCTCCAATAATCAAGATTATTCTCTTTATTTTATTTTATTTTTTGATAATTTGATAATTGGAGTAAGAGGCATTCAAAACTTGAATGTCTCTATTAAAAGCACTAGGATGTGCGAGTTACAGAACTTTTGATTTTAACCAAGATTATTCAAGCACTAGGAAGTGCATGCACTTGCTTCACTTTTATTGGACTCCATCTTAGTTGTAGGATACCTTGATACATTCTGTAGGAAGCTTGATATAGAAAACCTATACTACACTAGTCCATTTTGTTGAGTGGAAAACCGAGGGATAGGAAATGGGAGAGAGAATTGTTTAATTGGGAGGGAAATGGGGGAAAGCGGTGGGGCTTGACAATTTTCTCCCCAGACCCACCAAATTCCAGACTCTGCAATTTTAAGAGATGATTGGGGACAAGAGAGGGAGCTAATTGTAATTTACCATTTTGCCTCCCACTCCTTCCTCTACTACTTTCACATTAGTTTTTTTTTTTTTTTTTCATTTTAAGTAAATATTTAGCATCTATTTTGATACCCTAACTCTAGTTTTTTTTTTCCCTAGTAGAGTAAATTTCTACAAATAATGTTTTCAATCCTTTCTTTTTTTTCTTTACAACCAAACAAAAGAATTTTTTATACTTCTATTTTTTCACTTTTCTATTCTCTTCTAATTTTCTATTCTCCCACTTTTTCATCCACTAATCATACTCAAAGAAACAAAGACAAAGCCACTAAAAAATCCCATAAGCTGAAAAGCTTGAATGCATGATAAAGAAAAGTCAAGATTCCATCTCCACTTTGCTCATGCTTTATACTTATTTTTTTCAACCTTCCTTTTAGTCACACATGCAAACACATCCAAACTAACACGTGTCTAAAATGTTTTTAAGGCAATCACCGTCCATGGACTTTTTTATCAACGGGGATTTGTTTTGGATCTAAAAAATATATGGTTATAAATAGCTTTTTAAAGTCACAAACAACTTTTTTTTTAAGACTAATTTAGTTATATATGGGTAGAAAACTTATGTTTTACTGAACTACTTTTAAAAGATCACCTATTTATCCTTCTTGATTTATATTTGCTAAGTCATCTAATGCAGATTATGATTCTTATAGACTTTCATCTATCTAAATACAAACTTCTACTCCAAGCACACCCAATGGAGCCATAGAAATCCAAACCACGAAATAATTTTTACTAATAATTCACCAGATATTGTTAAAAGAAAAACATAACACTACTGTAAGAGGAATAGAGTCAAAAGGCTTGAACCTCTACAACACAAACAGACTATATCAAACTACAGAAATTACATGTATATGATCCAGAAGATAGTTATACTGAGACTGACAAATTAAGCAAATAATTACAAATTCATTAAATTTCCGCAGTTTTATTCTTCCTCTTATCTCTCTTCTTCTGCAACATAATCACCATCATCAAGTAGAAGAAGACTTCCAATACAAACTGCCGTGCTAAAATCACTAGGCAAATTCTGAATCTCAATCCCCTTGCCTCTTTTCTTTTTTATGTCATACCAAACAAGATTAGCACCGCCCTCATGCCCCTCTTTCAACATACTTTCTTGCCATTCTTGAAAAATATTAGAGGTTTGCAATGATGAAAATTCCAAGGCACCACGCCTTGCTTAGTTTTATAAATCCGAGTCCAAGAATTCTGCACCCATATTCTTTCATCAACCACACATCATTATACTTAAAGAATTCACTATAAAACGGAGATATCCTCCCAAAACCACCAAAGACATCAGCCAATTTATGTTTTTGGTAGAACCGGCGTCTTATAGACCGGGAATTTCTCAGTGGCAAGATCAAAAGCAAGAAGAGACTCCTGTCAAGGTGAATATGGAGGACCACATGGAGGAGCAATTAATCAATGTATAGCTCCATTCAACGATGCCGAACTCGAACAAATGGAGCACTCCTTCATTGGCAATTCTTCTTAAATTTTTTTCCCAACAATGTGATCTAAGACTATATACCTCGAATTCAAATTTTAATAGCAGCAAATCGTCTTTAGAAAATTCAACCATCCTCACTACCATATAATCATCATCACGTGGATCATGGCCGTACGCAAAAATGAGCCTACCAGAACCAGAATAATCTCTAGGTTCACTCGGCGATTTCTTGTACTTTCTAATCAATGGATTCCAAATTGCTATCTCTAAATGCTAGAGGTGAATGCAAACCAAACAGTGGCAATAGTCCAAGATATTGGTTTTGTAATTTGGACTGCATAGTGGCATGGGACTTTGCACGGCCTTGCCAAACTGATTATTGTTGCCGAGGAAAGGGACAGAGAAGTGATTGGTTGGATAGAAGTCATGTTCCTTGAGGATGAAGGTGCCATCTTTGTTGGTCTCGATGGAGCAGTTAAGGTGCAACTTGATGAAGTCAGGGTCCTTGATTAAGGAATGCCATTGTTTGGAAATGCTGAGGAAGCGTACTAGAGACTTGACGGCTAATCGGGATAATATTTCAGTGATTAACTCTAGCTGAAGATAAGACTTTAAGATTTAAATAAAGTGAACGGTGGCGTTGTGTGAAACGCAGAAATACTTTTCTTTCTTATAATCAAAATAAGGTAAACGTGAAAGGGTGCACACACACCTGTAAATCTGGTTGTTCAATTTCTCTTTTCACTTTTTTGGGTTCATGGATTTTGCTTTTGCAAGCCAAACTGGATTTTTAGATTAGTTTGCCCTCTTGCCAATAAAAAAAGTATAATTAACATATTATTTTAAAAGAAAAAAAAAAACAAACAGATAACTTAATAATGGATTGGATAAAATGTTGGAAGACTCGGAACTTTTGGTTTGTGAGGGTTTATGGGGTCTTGCTAAACACACTGTGTTTCACAGGGGAGCTTTTAAGCTAGCATCTTAACTCTCCAAAGCTTTGAATGTTAAGTATGGGTAGAGTAGAGAGGAGAGTCAGGAAACCCTTGTTGCTTGCAAGATGTGCTCTAAACCCCATGTGTAATAGAGAAGTGATTTATTGCCAAGTTAATTTGAGTTGAGATCCTAGATGGTTGAAGATGTTGTAAGTGTAATGGAGAAGTTTTATTAAGCAAGAATGTTTTGGCAGTTGGTTTACACATGGTTATGGTTAAGACTACTGTGGCTGTAATATATATATATATATATATATATATATTTTAATTCTAAGAAGTCTGTTATTTTTATTCTAAGAAGTCTGTTATTTATAAATCTATAGTTATTATGGGAGAATGAGTTTTTGAATTCTAGATTTCTTTGTTTGAAACATTAAGAAGTAACTCTTTTTTTATATATACAATTAAGAAGTAACTTTGTTGAGCTACAACACTTTTAGCATTTTTAAATTTAAAAAAAAAATTATTAAAAAAAAAACATTACTAAATTCCTATTGCCTTTATCCCTTTGTTTCTTTTTTCCATCAATCTCTTTACAATTTCTCCATTTTAAATTATAGATATAGTTTTTATTTTATTTTTACATGAATTAAATAATTAAAACAAGTAGATAAAAATAATTTATCCCAAATAGACACACTTGTAATAGAAATATCTATGACACTTTTTCAATTTAGAGCACAACAAATCTACACATATGATAGAAATAACTTATTTTTTGTTACATAAAAAATGATAAGAATGTAATCATCCGAAGAAATCATATAACAGAGCATAATCATAATAGCTTACTTTTTTTTATGAGAAATCAATCATTATTTTATTTAGACTTTAAAGTAACAAACTCCCCTCTCTCACTCTAAAGTATTTCATTTTATGTTCCATCTATCGCATTCTATTACACATCTGTTTTACTTTCTAATTAAAGTTTTAAAATGAAAAAACAAAAAGAAAAAGAAGAAAAGATATGACATGCAGTACTATAGTTGGTGGTGTATACATTGAAATACTAAGTGTGAGAAAGAGAATTTTTAATTCACCAGAAAGGGATGATGAGTCACATTCACTCTTTTAGTTGAATATGATTATTTATAGGTAGTACGTACTTTTAAGATATATTCTAATTTTCTAACTTTTTTTTTCATTTGTTGGTGAATTTTGAATCTAAGACCTATCAAATCCCACATGACCAAGTAATCTTTTTTGTTTGGTTGATATAGGCTAGAAACTTTCCTAATTAAGCTAGTTGATATGCACAAATACTAATCCTTTTCTCACCATAAGGTAAAAGAAGATAAGTTATTCATCTCAAACCAAATAATGAAATGTCTAAAGAAGATTAGATTCTCCATTTGGACTATAATCTAGACAATGAAAAAATCATAATGAATCTCTCTGAGAACAGATTCCATATACAAAATGCTCTATTTTTCTTGTTACTAACTCATAATTTTTCGTTTTGGCAGTTCATTTACTTGCTCCATAACCCAGTCGGGACTATGAAGCTTTACCAGTTTATTAGTATTTTTGGAGTACTAATACTGTTTTTAGCTCAAATTCCATCCTTCCACTCGCTGAGGCATATCAATCTTGTCTCTCTAACCCTTTGCCTTGCTTTCAGTGCTTGTGTCACAGCCGGTTCCATACACGTCGGTAAGACTAAGACTCAACACCAAGTTACAGAAAACATGTCTTTGTATATGAATATCACAGACATTGAGCCTTACACTGCTTTTACAGGATATTCCAAGAATACTCCTACTAGGGACTATTCCTTAAATAGCTCCGGAGTAAATCGTGTTTTTGGTGGTGTTAATGCTGTTTCAATCATTGCTACTACATATGCCTGTGGAATTATTCCCGAAATACAGGTTTAGTTCTGCCCCTACATTAATTTGTTGCCAAGAAAAATATTTTGAGAAAAGAAAGAAAAATAAACCCTTTTTTGTTCCCTTTTCTTTATTTTGAGCTTGTATATAAGTTAAACAAACTGAAATTCCAGTTAAATTGTGATATAACTTGCATCTAACTACGATTATAATATGCAAGAAAGTATCTCTTGTAACAGTTCTATTAAGTCTAATAGCTCAATGAATGAATACCATATGATTCAATTTTCTATTCTATAGTCAAAATTGGTCTCACCAACTTTCCATATGGTATTTACTCATTGGGTTAATTGTTACATTGATAATTTTTATAACTGTTAACAAAAATACTCCTATGTGTTGATAAAAGTTAGATTCTAAATACTTCAATACCATTGACTACAAGTCTACAAGTGAGAAATAGAATTAAGTTGCCTTATATTTCTTCCATTTGCAGGCAACTATAGCTCCTCCAGTCAAGGGCAAGATGTTCAAAGGTTTATGCGTCTGTTACTCTGTTATACTTGCGACTTTTTTCAGCGTTGCAATCTCTGGGTATTGGGCATTTGGCAATCAGGCTATGGGGACAGTTATGTCAAATTTTATGGGTAATGGACAGCCTTTGCTACCAGCTTGGTTTCTATTGATGACCAATATTTTCATTCTTCTGCAAATATCAGCTGTCACAGTGGTAAGTCCAACTCATAAATATTTATCTTGATAATGCATAAAGATTGTCTAGGAAAATTATAAAATTAACTACATAAAATTTTTCAAATTTATGTTTACAAGCCACAGAAAATTGATTCAGATATTTGTTTACAATATTATTGAAGTGATACCAATCATATTCTTTATCATGTTGGTTTGTAAATATTTTTGTAGTAAAATTAGTACTAACTTTAGCATAGAAACCCTACTTCCAAACCTCACTCTATTATGGCAGCATTAAATTTCATGACTATATTGCAAATTGGTTAAAATGCAGGTTTACTTGCAACCAACAAATGAAGTGTTTGAAAAGTGGTTTGCAGACCCCAAAATGGAACAATTTTCCTATCGTAATGTTGTGCCAAGGTTGATTTCCCGGTCAATATCAGTGATTATAGGTACATTAATTGCGGCTATGCTACCTTTCTTTGAAGATATCATGGCAGTTTTGGGGGCATTTGGATGTATTCCTCTAGATTTTATTTTCCCTATGGTTGTCTACAATGTGACTTTCAAGCCCTCAAAGCGTGGCCTAGTATTTTGGGGTAACACGTTCATTGCAGTAGCATCTACAGCATTGGCCGCCGTAGGTGCAATAGCATCAATTCGACAAATAGTTATCGATGCCAAAGCATATCGTTTATTTGCTAATGTTTAAACATATTTAGTGTAGCAGATATAGTAGAAGAACCAGAACAATGTATCGTGTATGACTCTTAAGCAGCGAAATATGTCTGGAAAACTTTTAAGAGAAAAGCGTGAAGCACTCAATAATGCAATGCTGTTGGTTCTAGCATACTTCCTATGCATTTCCCTTTGTGCTTTATAATATTTAGTATTGGTTCTAACAGCGACCTTTAAAAACAGATTTTCATGAATTACACAGTACAGAGCTTTTTTTGAAGAAAGAAAGCATAGTGAATTAGGATTCTCTAAAATTGTTAGGACAGTAGAATTCTTAAAATCCTACACATTTATTATAGATGATACAAGTGATTGTAAGGTCGGACTAAATGATAAACACTTGAGATGAATCACATTATCGAAATGACATCAATGTGTTGGCAGTCAAGGCCTCCCCAATGCTTAAATCAGGGGAAAATAAGAAATTTTTAGGGAACATTTCCTAATTTTCAGACATCATGTCAGTGATGGAATGGCCGAATGGGGATAATGATCAATTTTATACACTTTGTTTTGTTTATTTTCATCTAAATCTCCCATTTTCCTTTCAGCCTCATCATGCCCATTGTTCACAATTGAACTACAAGACTCTTAACAAGTTTATCCATAATTAAACTCGAGAAGATTGAAGTGAATACTATGTTTATGGCTTTAAAGCTTTAAATTCGTAAGGATTCAGACAAAACCCGATTGTAAGTGTTAATATCATATTTTGTCCGGTCGTAATTAACGTGCCAAAACAGTGATTTAAATCTTAAAAAAGGGGTGAAAACCATGATTTTAAGAATCAAAAGCTGGTAACAATGTGAAAAGATCCTATTTACCCTAATTGGTCAACAAAACAAAAAATCCAAAATTTTACAAAAATCAAATTTGCCTTTTCTTGCAAAATTTGACCAACGCTGACTAAATCCTAATTAGGATCAATTAAAACGTTGACTTTCTTATCCAATCATTTAATTGAGGTAAAGTTTAAACCATCTTAAAAATCATGAAATTTCCATCAAAACGAAAATTCACAGAACAAAATTGGAGTTAAAATGGATGATATATCAAGAAAATACCAAAATCCTTATTAAATGCATTATTATTTTCATGTAAAAAGAGCTTTTTTCGTGTTTTTGTGCAATAAATTGTACCATTCCAGCCAAAAGTAGTGTAATCCGCCTAACCTAGATTGAAGCATGATGAGTCAACTGCTTTCCAAAAAAAAAAAGGTTTGGTGATATCTGCTCCAGATTGAAAGAAATAAATTTTCCAAGAATAGTACTATTAAATTTTCTACGTTGTGTCACCTCCCTTCAAATGTGATATCTCAACAACCATAGCTCCAAATCATGTGAGGTCAGAATCTATGGAAATTAGACATCCAGATCTTTCCAAGGACACCAAGTTTGAAGAAATATGAGCTCTAGAAAGTCTCTAAATATCAGCTTGAAAATAAGGTCCAAAAAAAAAAAAAAAAGAAGAAGAAGAAGAAGAAGATGATGATGAAAAGCGAAATTGAGTGAGCATCAAGGCAAAATTAGTGACATGATTCGGAAACATCTCACTAAGCTGCCCCTTTCAATGGGAGGCTAGGGCGAGATTTTCCCGAAACGTCTCCCAATCAAACTTCATCCCATTTTTTCACCATATCACACCTCCATAAACTCATGGGTGAGCTTCTAAAACCCTTTTTGAAGGTGGGATGGTGTACCATCTTCCATAGCTACACCCTTCTCCCGTTTTATGCTGTAAACACCATTTATATATATATGAAATGCTCTTTATTTTCTTTTCTCTTGTTTATCTATTGATTTTACATATTGTTCTATATCTCTTGATTTGTGTATGTTTATTATTTATGCTTTTTACTCTTTAAAACTTTTTACACTTGTAAAATAAAATTTCTATCATTTTCTCTTTGTTGTCTTCTCTCTTTAAATCCCTTGGGTTTAAATAGAGATAACAACCCAACATCTTTGATAAATCCTCATCTTTCTAACTAGAAAGCTTGTGGAGGAGTAGCCTCGAACATGGCCTACCTTAGTGGGAAGACGGTGATTTATTATGGGTTTCTCCTAAATGGGTCCTAAAACTTGTTCCTAACCACAATATGGGTATGCTTATGGAAAAATGGTAAAGGTCCCAATGACTCCCTTTTACCAACATGAAATAGAATCCATAAGCTTGGATGTGACAAGATTTAACGTTTATTTAAGAGAAATTTTATGTCTTGCTTGTACAAAACCTTTTTTCAAAAACCAAATGCCAAGTATCTACTTTGTTTTCTCTAAAATGTTAACATTGGAATTAAAAATAAAATTGGCTACAATCCTTTGGACAGGCAGTGTGGGGTATCTAACATCTTCTCCACCCGTAACTGAACTTCCAAGTCCAAGAATCTTTGGTGCAAGACTTTGGTTTACCTTAATTAATTAACTTCCCCTGAATAGGTTTTTAGTTAATTAGGTAACTAAAATGATTTAGATAAATAAGTGACCAATCACACTTAATACAAGACCAATAGTTGGTGGTAACTCCTTGAAATAAAAATAAGAAAAGAGACTCACACACCTCACCCTACAAACACATGTTCACAAGAGAGTCACGTCGCCAAGCACCCAATGTGCGACAACACCCTATTTTTCCAAGGGAGGGGTAGCATACACAGTAAGCAACAAAATTCGTATTATATATATATATATATATATATATATATATATATCAATTCCGGATGATAAGGACTAATTCTGGACCAAACTGAATTAAATTTTATTTCCCCACCTAATTGTCTCACTCATGCCTCAATGGTATGTTTTAATTTGTGTGGTTACAGAGCCATTCTCTTTATATCTCTTGAGCCGAAGGCCACTTCCTCCTCTTTCTGTTTTCTAATGACTCAAGGACGTGGGATGATAATGTCAAAGAAGAAGAGTGAACAAAATTTGGAATCTGATCAGAGCCGCAATTGAATTTTCTAGTCCTATAAAATTAGGTTGTGCTAATCATCCATTCATCTAGGAAAAAGAGAGTATCCTAATTCCTTCATAAAATAAACACAATATTACCGCTACATGTGCTCTACTAATCATGACTTAGTACCCTAATTTCCACAAACCATGCCTCTCCCATTCTGGTTGGAGAATGGAGTCTTCTTTACCCTCAGTGGAATCAAAGATATCACCATTTACAGTGAAAGTCGATCAAATGTATAATGACCATTGTAAGGACACAATCCTGGCCTGGATCCAAATGCGTGTCGAGGACAGGCCCAAAAAGTCTAAAACAATGAAATTTGTAGAGGGTAGGCTTGTAACCTAGATTGCTTCGAACGATAAAAAACAAAAACGTTGGGCTAGGTCCACGAATTGCAAGCGAAGAACCTTCAATGTAGCACAAGCTCTCCTCGGACTTTTTGTATTAGCTTCTCATGTTCTTTAAAGAAAAGTTTACAATTGATGATGTTGTGTACAATGTTTCTCCCCCCCCCCCCCTTTTCTGGTCCCTCCTCTCTCTATTTATATTCTTCCTCTCCTTCATTCTCCCATTCATCAGATCATCAATGCAGATTCCTTTTCCATCCACCACTCTCTTGAAATTTTCCTCCAATAGCTGTAAGGCTGATCACCATCATCTCAGATGTCACTTCTTCATTAATGTGGCTAGAGGGATAGGTGCGGAGTCTTTAATGCGGTGGTAGCAGCCTTCTGCGATATGTCTCCCACTCGTACTCCCTTTTTGCATTCCTCTGGAGTATGTCTTTACTCATTGAGCTTTCTAGGTTTATCCTAAACATCATGGCGTACCTCATGACCCTCGCCTCAGTTGGCCGAGGATGCGTCCCTCTTCGGACCATTCTAAATAGTCTCTATCCCGACAGTGGGCTTATGGGCCTTTAAGTTCAGTGCCCTTGTTGTCGCCCTACCGTCCTCGGACAAGTTAACGCTCTCGGGTCAGGCCCAAGGCCCAAAGACGTGCTTTAATACTTCCACCCTCATAATAGCCCCTCAAAAATTTATTTTACTCCAATCGTAAGAGAAAAATGAATTTTTGACTCAAAAACAAAGCCTCCACGCACCTACCAAACTGCTACATGTGAGAAGTCCACCTGTACCTTCTGAAACAGCTCCTGACGCTTCATAACCCACAACGCCCTCATTAATTGCTCCAAGTAACTCCTTGTCGCCCACGTTCAACGGTGAGATGCAAATCCAATGGCCCGAGTTTTTTCCCGAAAATTTGAGCAGGATAACTCTCACAAACCGCCACCTTCCAGACATTCAAAAAGTTTAGGAAATCGCGAAATCAGTCATTACTCCAAAAAGCAAGCGCATCCTGAGAGCATCTATTTTCATTTTCTTTCAAGAAGCTCATGAAGAATCGCCCACTTTTCTCCCGTAAGTTCTCACTTTCTTAGACTTTTTTCTCCTCAGCTGTGGTTCTCGGCTACCAACTTTTACCTCTTTCATTCTAAATCTTCATCCTTACTTCAACCACATGGGTAGGTTTAAGTGTTTAGTAGATACTGATTCCAGCATGGAAGGCTTCCAAGCCAAATACCACATTCCTCTAGAAGTAGGTTTAAAGTACTGCCCCCTAGAAGCTATTGCTAACTCTAGGAAAGAGGGGCAAGTTGTCATTCCCATAATCGCCTTCTTAGAGGGTGGGATGACACTTCCCATGAACAACGTTACCAGTGAATACCTTCGCAACCATAGATTGTGCCCCGACCAGTGTACACCCAACATGTTTAGGGTCTTAGGTTGTGTCAACGCTCTAAATGAGCAAATGGGCCTACATCTCACATGGCGTGATGTCATCCATTTGTATGAGTGGCACCGATTGAAAGACGTAAGCTATTACCTCAAGTCGAGGTCTAACGTTGTTAAACTTATATCCTACCTTCCTAAATCTAACAAAGGCATGAAGGACGACTACCCAATCACCTTTGGGAGATGGTACGACGGTCCTTACTACCCTATTAAAGAGAGAAAACTAGATGTGACTCTTTAGGATTTAGAACCTCTAGTCTGATTTTTAGTTCCTTTGGCTTCGTCACTTAGATTTACCACAGTTTTAACATTTTCTTGGCATAACTTTTATTTTAAACCTAACCATATGTGGATTCTCGGGTATTCTCTTTGCAGACAAAGAGCACACATCACCCCGTCTGAGCGAAGCTAGCATTTCGGAGCTTAAAAAAGTCTTGAGGTCCGAGGTGTTTGTAAACGAAGACTTACAGGTGAGGGCTGCTCATCTCATATTGGGATACGATCCCCTGTCCAACGCCTACCAGGAAGTCAGCAACGCAATCATCGCGGGTGACAAAAGACGTAGAAGGATAGACGTCTCCAAGCCCGATTTCCTTGCTCCATTCGATCTACCGGACGACTCATCTGTCATCTTCTACGCGCGCCCACTCAAAGTTACCTCTGTCCCAGTGAAGGTTGAGACAAAAGCTGTCCGAGCAGAAACCACTGCCTCACCCTCATCTCTTGACAAGGAGATAGATCGATTCCGTTTAGAGGAGGCCGAGAGACCTTTGAAGGGTCATATAGTTGACATCTCAGACGAAGAAAGCAATTCGAACAGGAGTTCCGGTATTAAAGGCCTGATAATTGCCTGAGTGGACGATAGCTCCGAGGAAGAAGAAGACATGTTAAGCCTAAAATCACTCTTCACCAAGAGAGGCACACAAGCTTCCAAGAGGGGCGCTTCTAGATCTCAGCCCAAGCTGCCACCTCCTCCCCCTCCTTTCGACCCATCTATCCCCGCCTCAAACCTTCCAAAGAAGAGGAAAAATGAGACCAAGGAAATGGACAAGGAATGGGAGAAGAAGTAGTAGTAGCAACAACAACAACAACAAGGTGCCAAGGGTGGAGCGTAAGCCTCCTCCATTGAAAGTGGGGAAGGCCACGGTTTGGCTGAGGTGCACCGCACATCATCCAACTGGTCTCCCGTACTAGAGTTGGATGGGGCTCCGATTCCTAGCTACTCCAGCATAAGGGAGTTTCAACGAGGACACGCCCACCACCTGGCCAACACTTTAGAGTAACCTATCCTTCTACCAAAGGATATGGAGGATCTAGGAAAAATGAGCTAGCAACACCTTTTCCTCTCCTTGAAAAGGGATTTGGGTTTGGTACGTTCCAATTCATCTCTTTTAACTCGTTTACCTTTATTCCCCTTTTTATCCGAACTCTTTTATATAAACTTTTATATCTTTCCTTCCACAATGCACTCGTTAAACACTTCCTCACAGGCCATCCAAGAAGTTTTCGCTGCTGAAAAGATGGTGGGGAACCTTCAAAAATAGGCAAGGGCTAAACTCGCGGTGAGAGTTGAGATCAAGAAGGCCTTGGGCCATGCCGAGAAGAAGAGAGACGATCTGTCCACCAAACTGGCAGATGAGAAGAACGAAAGAAGGAGCGCTGAGGCTGGGATGAAAATTGCTAAGGCTGGGATGAAAACTACTCAGGCTCAAGTGGAGGGGCAACGCAAGCTGCTACGCCAAAAAGACGAAGCCCTATCTAAAGCTCAGCAAGAAGTCTCGGACTTGAAAAAGGAGCTTGCTCAAGTCAAGGAAGCGGCTCACACCATCAAAGAGACCGTGGAGGCTGCAACAAAGGCCGCATACAATGAAGGGGTCGAAGCAACGAAGAACCGACTAGCCGAAGAGCTAGCAGAATTATGTAGGGACTATTGCCAACAAGTTTGGGCAGAAGCCCTAAACATGGTGGGAGTCCCTGCTACTTCTGAATGGAGAAGAACAGAGAACGCTTGGTTTTCCGAGGATATCCAAACATTTGAAGACCTTCCACCCGTTTCGGTTGTCTCCGAGACTACACCATTGATACAGCCACCTACAAACCAAGAACCTGTTCCACCTCCCAATGGAGTTACTACTTCTGATAAAGAAGGGGAACAAGGCGACAAGGCTGAGAAACGGTTGAGCGAGCAAGCTGACCAGGATGCCCCTCCACCAAAAGTGAAAAACAAGGGAAAGCAAGTCTAAGCCTTGTCTGAGACTGAGCTGAAACAAGCAGAAGTGGAGGGCAAAACCAAAGAGCCTGCAGGGAAGTTAGGAAAAGACCCTCCACTGAAGATCAAGGCATAGGCCACCTACGACTCTTTCTTCAAGTAGCTTTTCCTTCTAGGAAGTTTATATTCAGTATTTATCTTGTAGTTTTCACTTTCAGTTTCAATGTAATTGCCCATAGAATCAATAATAATTTCAAGGTTCTGATCTTAAATTCCTTACGGTCTTCATTTACTACCGTATATTTTGCCTTATTGTTACATAAGTTATATGCAGAGCCTAAATAACCTAATGTTTAAAGTATACAGGATGGATTTCCATAATGTCTTAGTTAAAAATTAATAAACTGAGATAGGAGCAACTTCATTTTATCCATAGTGCAACAGTAAACAGTTGAGTGTACAGAAGTATACTTGAAACCAAAACGAGAGCATTTTAACTTAAGAGTAGTTGTCATGTCAAACCTGATCGCCAGAGTAGGTTATTACACACTTAGAAAAATGAATTGAATATTAATTTCCCCAAAGTAGATGGCCCGAGGACCTGGCGTAGCTAAGGTTCTGTTTAATACTTAGTAAAAATATGTTGGATGTTAATTTCCCCAAAGCAGATGGTCCAAGAACCCGGCGTAGCTAAGATTTTGTTTAACACTTAGAAAAATGAACTGCATGTTAATTTTCCTAAAGCAGATGGTCCAAGGACCCAGCATAGCCAAGATTCTATTTAACACTTAGTAAAAATATATTGAATGTTAATTTCCCCAAAGCAGATGGTTCGAGGACTTGGCGTAGCTAAGGTTCTGTTTAACACTTAGAAAAATGAATTGCATGTTAATTTTTCTAAAGCAGATAGTCCGAGGACCCGACATAGCTAAGGTTCTGTTTAACACTTAGTAAAAATATATTGAATGTTAATTTTCCCAAAACAGATGTGTTAGGACATATGTGGTTCAAATTGTTTTGAACATATGTCATTATTTTATATAATTGGCTTATCCTTTGACAAAACGCACTTTACTTATAATTGGGTAAATTTAGGATGTGTTTAACGCTTCAAGAAACTGTATTTCAAGATCAAGTGTTGAAGTCATCAAGTCTATCTAAGAAACAAGCTGGAAAGTGCAAGTTATTAAAGCTCGACACCTAGGCTCGACATATGCATCTATCGAGCTTTAAGAAGTTATTTCAGGCCTGAGGCTCGACAGCTACTCGACACCTCCTCGACACCTCTAGTTGTCGAGAATTAAGGAAAACAGATTCTAAGTTCTGTTTTGATTCCAATCCGTGGATATGTCTTTGGGAATTCTTTTCTTTTAACCCTAGACATATAAAATGATTATTTTAAGGGCCGTCAATGAATACACAAGTTGCACAAGCATTGAGAAATCCTTGTTTAAGCAATTTGTGATCCGAGACAAAGTTCATGCCCTAGTTCATCTTTCTTGTGAAGAAGTTGCTATGTAATGTGCACCGTAGGATTTTGTAACCAAGTATCTTCTTGATCTTCATCGTGTGGATGAATTGAAGAACTTTGCAGCCAACAACTCTCTCTAATTTGTGAATTGAAGTCACGTACTAGGATCCACGTAAATTAGTTAGTCACGTACTGGGAGTCGTGCATCAAAAGGAGAAACTGTCACTACAGAACAAGTCCAATTGGGTATTGGGGTAAAGGTTCAACTGTAGGTTGGTAAAGTATTGAGATTCCTTTACTTGTAACCGCTTGTTATCATAATAATGACCTTTTCCCCGTGTGACTTTCACATATTCTTTCATGTAATTCTTCCAAGAGCAGCTTCGTTGCTTCAAGGTGTATACACAACAGGTAAGGTCCGAAAAAAGAGTGTTTATGTAATTTCTCCTCCTCGGATAGCCAAAACTGGGGAGCTTTTCTCCGTATCTTGTCGACTTCAGACTTTTCTTCTGGTAAAACATCATCTTTAAGGAAGAACACTATCGGATCCATCCAACTGGAACCCATTCTGATCTGGTAAATTTGGATGGTACCACCACCCGTCCCAGTGGGTTTAAACAAGTCTTCAACAAGGATGACCCATGGTAGACTTTGTGCCGAGGAGGTTGCAAGCATGGCCAACGAGTCGGCATGGGTATTCTCACTCCTGAAGACATGCGACACTACAAAATATTCAAATTTGAACCATAAGTACTTGACACAAGCTAAATACCCTTGCATCCTCGGTTCCCTGGCCTCCAACTTTGCTTCCACCTGGCTAACCACCAACTGTGAATCCGAGAACATCTGCATTGCCTTTCCACCCATATTTTGAACCATATCCATTCCTACTAATAAAGCTTCATACTCAGCTTCATTGTTGGTAGCCGAGAACGCCAACCTCAAAGATTTCTCCAGGACAATTCCCTCCGGGGATACCAGGACTATCCTTACACCAGACCCCTTCTGGTTCGCTGCTCCGTCAACATATACTTTCCACATCTGGGATTCCTTGCACGAGATCATGCCAACTGACTTTTCATCCATGCCACACCCCTTAGGATTCTCTTCTACTGAAGGCTCAGCAAACTTCGCCATAAGGTCAGCAAGGACTTGCCCCTTCACAAATGTACGAGGCATATATTTAATGTCAAAGGCTCCCAAGATAGTTCCCCATTTGGCGATTCTGCTTGAGTAATCAGCACTCTGCAGCATGGACTTAAGGGGGAGTTGAGTTAACACAATGACTGTATGAGATTGGAAATAGTGTGGAAGCCTGAGGGCAGCATGCACTACAGCTAGAATCACTTTTTCCAACAGTAGATACCGTACCTCAGCTTTTTGTAAAGACTTACTCACATAGTAGACTGATCTCTGAATACCATTGTCATCCCGTATCAGAACCAAACTAACGGCATGAACAGCCACAACTATATATGCAAACAAAACTTCATCTGCGTCTGGGCAAGACATAATGGGTGGCCGAAAGAGATACTCCTTTAGCTGTTGAAAAGCCAAAGAGCATTCCTCAGTCCATTCAAATCCCTTCCACTTATTTAATAGTTAGAAAAAAGGTTGGTATCTATCCGCGGATCGAAAAATAAACCTATTGAAAGCAGTCGTCATCCCGGTCAGCTTTTGAATCTCCTTTGGATTCGGAGGAGGTTGCAAATTGTAGATTGCTACAATTTGGGCAGGGTTGGCCTCGATCCCTTTATGAGTGAGCATGTAACCTAGAAATTTACCAGACAGCACACTAAAAGAGCACTTAGAGGCAATGAGACGTAATTTATGCCTCCTTAACGTCTGAAAAGTGTCACTTAAGTCGGCCACATGCATAGGTATGGCCTTACTTTTTACAACCATGTCATCCACATACACTTCGACAGTTTTCCCTAACTGAGCCTCGAACATCCTAGTTATCATCCTCTAATACGTAGCCCTAGCATTTTTCAAGCCAAAAGGCATTACCTTGTAATGATAGTTGCTGGTAGAAGTGACAAAAGTTGTCTTCTCCTTATCCTCTGAAGCTAGAGGTACTTGATGGTACCCCTGAAAGGCATCCAAGAAGCTCATCCGAGGATGACCAACGGTAGCGTCCACCAACTGATCTATACGAGGCATTGGGAAGGAATCCTTGAGACAAGCCCTATTTAGGTCTGTAAAATCCACACATACCCTTCACTTTCCACTTTTCTTCTTCACCACAACTGTGTGTGCTAGCCATTCAAGGTAAAACACTTCCTTAATAGCCTCAACCCTCTTAAGTCTGATACCGCCCTCTTTAACAGCCTTAGAATGTTCCTTGGAACAGCGCCGAGGTGGTTGCCTCTTCGGTATTGTAGTCGGACTGACATTCAAATGATGACAGATAAAACTCGGGTCAACCCTAGGAACCTCATAAGCATCCCATGCAAACACGTCAAGGTTTTCTTTCAAGAACATGACCAACTCCTCCCTTTCTTGGGGTGGCAATTGGGCCCCTACCTGGAAGAACCTTTCAGGGTTGCCATCTATAAGAACTCTATCCAACCCTTCACACATGGGCTCTTCTACCACTATCTGCCCAATTATGGCAGAAGATGTTGATTGCTATAGGATAGGCGCGGCCGAGGCCGAGGATGCTAGCTCAGGTTGATGCAAAATTGCGGTTGTTATGCACTGTCTGGCAGTGGACTGACTCCCAATAATCTCTTCAACCTAACCGCCAAACGAGAACTTCACCTTGGCATGGAGAGTCGAGGAAATAGCACCCAGAGCGTGCAACCACGGTCTTTTGACAATGGCCATATAGGGAGAGTAGGCGTCAACCATAATGAAATCCACTTCCACCACTGCCGAACCTGACTGCACAAGCAGCCTAATCTGCCCTTTTGTCATGACGGCCTTCCCTTCGAAACTTATTAGAGGCGAATCGTAAGCTAAAAGATCTTCTAGCTTTAAATTCAACCCCTTAAACAAATCAGGATACATGATATTTGCACCACTTCCTTGATCGACCATTACCCTCTTCACATAATTGCCCCCTATCCTCAGTGTGATAACCAAGGCATCATCGTGTGGTTGGATGGTTTCCACCTTGTCCTCTTCCGAGAAGCCTAGAATTGGAGGTATATTACCCTTAATCCTCTTCGGCTCGAAGCTAGTGTTTTCAGCAAGAGCTCACGCCATAGACATCACCTTAGATGGACAAGAACCAGTCCTCTCGAAAGTAAAAAATGACATTAATTGTCTCTAAAGGAGGTCTAGAAGCATTTTTACCCTGATTTGCCGGACCAGGATGCCTTCCCTGCCCGTCAGGCCAATACAAGAATTGCTTTAACTTTCCTTCCTTCACCAACTGTTCCAAATAATTCCACAGATTCCTACAATTCTCCGTTGCATGACCTCTCTCTTAATGATATTGGCAATGAAGGTTCTGATTACACTTCCTAGGATCCCCTACCATCTTGCTAGGCCACCTAAAATATGTTTTATAACTGATTTTTTCAAACACCTGTTGCACGGGTTCACGAAACACAGTACTAACTACTTGAGAAGAGGCCGGGCCAGGTTGCCCAACGAAATCTCTCCTCGGCCTATTGTTATTATATCTATCCGACCTGAGGGATAACCTTTGTTTTCCCCTTTCCTTGTTATTGATCTTCCTCGACCCGTTTGTACTCATCAAGACGATCCATGAGCCAATGTACACTTCTAACAAGCCTTTTAGTCAAAGATTTCCTCAAATCATGCCCATTTGGAAGGCCGGCCTTAAAAGTGCTTATGGCAAAATCGCCGAAGTCCCCATCTATCTCATTGAGCATCTCCCAATACCTGTCGGAGTACGTTTTAAGAGTCTCCCCCTCTCTCATAGCCATGGATAACAATGAATCTAAAGGCCGAGGAACCCTACTGCAGGTGATGAAACGAGAACCAAATTCTTTGGTGAGTTCCATGAAGGAATCAACAAAGCTTGCCTTTAGGCCATTGAACCATCTCATCGCCACAGGTCCCAAGTTGGAGGGGAAGACTTTGCACATCAGAGCCTCATTCTTAGAGTGTACCGCCATTCTTTGATTGAAATGACTCACGTGTTCCACTGGGTCCATCCGCCCATTATAGATGGTTAAAGTTGGTTAGGTAAACCACCTTGGAAGCTTCCCCTTCTCAATCCTACGAGTGAAAGGGGATTTGGAGATTTGGTGGAGCGCCTTACTCAAAGCATCACTTCCCAAACCCTTGGAAGAAGTCCTTTTACCCTTAGGGCTGTGAGTATAGTCCTTCTCGTAGGAGGAAGACTCACTAGGAGGAGTTCTTGACCTAGGGCTGCCGCTGCTACTACTAGAGTCCTCAAAAGAGGGTCAGAAAGAGAGGAAGTACGCCTTCGCTTCTCTCAATGCAGTTTCTTCTTCAGATGGTCAATCTCCTTCTGCATGGCCTTAACATTTTCTCCGCAAGAGGTTCTGGTTTCAGCCCATGCATGGCTTCTTCCTCACGTATGCTCTGTATGCACACTACCTTCTCGATCTCTTTCCCGCTCCAACTGCGAGAGGTGATCCTCACGCTAGGATCCCATGGATTCTACATGGTATGGATCTGATCCTTCCATGATGCTTCACATCCTACAACTCAAGGTTCCCACATACGGCACCAATTGTAATGACACAATCCTGGCCTAGACCCAAATACGTGTCTGGGACAGGCCCAAAAGGCCTAAAACAATGAAATTTGTAGAGGGTGGGCTTGTAACCTAGATTGCTTCGAACGATGAAAAAAAACGTTAGGCTAAGTCCACGAATTGCAAGCAAAGAACCTTCAATGTAGCACAAGCTCTCCTTGGACGTAAGCCGAGGACTTTCTATGTTAGCTTCTCGTGTTCTTTAAAGAAAAGTTTATAATTGGTGATGTTGTGTACAATATTTCTCCCCCCCCCCTTTTTCTGGTCCCTCCTCTCTCTATTTAGATTCTTCCTCTCCTTCGTTCTCCCATTCATCAGATCATTAATGCAGATTCTATTCCCATCCACCACTCTCTTGAAATCTTCCCCCAATAGCTGTAAGGCTGATCACCATCATCTCAGATGTCACTTCTTCATTAATGCGGCCAGAGGAGTAGGTGTGAAATCTTTAATGCGGTGGTAGCGGCCTTTTGCGATATGTCTCTCACTCGTACTCCCTTTTTGCATTCCTCTAGAGTATGTCTTCACTCATTGAGCTTTCTAGATTTCTTCTAAACATCATGGCGTACCTTATGACCCTCGCCTCAATTGGCCAAGGATGCGTCCCACCTCAGACCGTCCTAAATAGCCTCTACCCTGACAGTGGGCTTATGGGCCTTTAAGTTCAGTGCCCTTGTTGTCGCTCTACTATCCTCGGACAAGTTAACGCTCTCGGGTTAGGCCCAAGGCCCAAAGACATGCTTTGATACTTCCGCCCTCACAACCATAATTAAAAAAAATTATAGATTACATTTTAAATTTAGAACTTCCATAGGTTTATATTGTACAAGTAACATTGCAGACATACAAAATATGTACAATTTTTGTACATTTTTTTAAAAATGTATACAACATTGTACAATATAAATTTACCTTGCTAGTAGTAGTACAGTGTGAACTAAGGTTTTTCCTTAAATTTATAGTTTATAAATTATTTCTATTATGGAACCTGAGAAGTGAGAATTAGTTTGTATAATTTTATGTATATTTGTATGAATAATTTTATTTAAAATACAAATTTAAAAAAAAAAACAAAACTTTATTTTTATCTAACTTTTTTTAAATGAAATAAATCAATAAAAATAAATTATCCCAGAAAAAGAAGAACTCATAAATTTAAAAAAAAAAAAAAAAATGGGGGCCATGGTTGATGTTAATTTGATTTGTCATTATTCTTCTGCAATAGGCTAACAGCTAATCAAAGTTCAAAAGACTTGTAGTTTTTCCTTTTGTGTCTTTTTTGACCTAATCTTTATAACTTTTTGATTAAGTGATCTGAACCCAATATCCACCAATTAAGTCAAATTAGTATGTAACCCGTGCTTAAGCACAAACATGATGAATTGTAATTGTGCTATCAATGTTAGCTTAAGTTATAAAACATATAGGATATTAGTTCGATCAGGACATTTGGAGGTACTAAAATAGTTTTTTCTTACAATTTTCATGATATTAATTACGGCAAGTTTCTCATTGCAATGCTATTATGTATATAACTTTGAAAAACACTACTAGATTCTCTATATGCAATATTAATTCACAATCAATGTTCACGAAATTCTACTAAATACAACACAAAATAAAAGAATAACTTGGTCCAATTGTATCTCCTAAATTAAATGGGGATAGGTACATGGGATCGTTCAACTGAATTATAATTTGTTATGTTCAAGATTTTGGTATACAAAATATCTGAATAGAAATAGTATAAAAAATATACTCATTAGTTCAGAGAAAAAATAACAGCAAAAATCTAAACAATTTAATTTGTATAAAAAGCTAACAAAAGCAAAATTCAATTTTGAATCTAATTAAATTTTCTCTAAGTTACACACACGCGCGCGCGTGCACACACACACACACACACACACACACACACACACACACACACACACACACACACACACACATATATATATATATATCATTGCTATTGATTCCTTTCAGTTCCAACCTAAAAATTTTGTACCAATCACTTCACTAGGACAAAGAACCCCCTTGTTCCACCTCGAGTTGAATTCCAATTGATTCTGGTCCATTCCAGTCATTTCGGTGATTTCAGCCGATATTGAAATCATGCTTGATCAACCCATCTTGTCATAGCGTCGGTCACCTGAAGAAATGCATCCAATCATAGTTGTCTTCTTCTTCAACTTAGTTTTTTTTTTTTTTTGGTAATATTATTTTTAGTTTTGTGAGCCTTCAGTTTTTTTTTTTTTTAATCTATCATTATTTATATACATTTTAATCTTATAATATTCTAAATACTTGTCAATATTAGTTTAAAACTTTAATTGAAATTATATCAACTTATAATTTTAAGAACTTTAGGGTCTATTTGGAATCTGCTTATTTTATTAAAACTAAAAACTTTTTGCTGAAAGTATTGTAGATAAAGATAAAAATTAGCTGAAATAATATAATAAGACCCATGATTAATACAAAAAAGTGCAGTGGAACCCATAAATAGTAGCAAAAATAAGCTGAATAGTAAAATAATTTAACAAAAATAATCTTGTCAAATACACTTAATAATTTATATGAGATTTATTCAATGTCATACATATAAATATATAATAGAGGTAACTTTGAAACAGTACGCCAAAATGATATGCCAAAATAAGTTATTGCCCGAAATATTCAATTCCAATGGACAAATCGAAACGGGTTTCGAAATAATATTCATAACATTGATATATATATATATATATATATATATAACCTAGTTAGTAATGGACTGTATACAGTCATAGTATATATGTGTGTGTATATATATATATATATGATTTTTTTATAGTTTATTTATATTTAACTTCTCATTTTCTACATTAAATTAACTCACTTGGCACGATAATTTAAAAAATTACATTAGATGAGACAGGTGACGTAAAATTAACTTTAACTGAATTTTAATTTTTACATTGAATTAACTAACTTAATACAAAATTTTAAAAAGTTAAATTTAGATGGGGCATATGGCACAAAATTAGATTCTAATTAAATTCTAATTTGAAATCTAATCTCTCTCTCTCTCTCTCTCTCTCTCTCTCTCTCTCTCTCTATATATATATATATATATTAGAAATCAAATACAAGGCATTGGTTGTTCATGTCTATTTGGCACATAATCCCCCCACAAGTTTCTTCATGTTTGGAGAATAGAGTGACATATTCATAATTAAATTGTTCATTTTAATTGCATTTGTTCTTGTCTGAATAACATCTTTGTGTGTGTGTGTTTACTTTCTAAATTGAATTTTTTTTTCAATAATTCTTAAGATACATCCAATTTCACAACATGTTGAAATGGTCAACACATTCTATGTATTACTTTTTACATAGGTCTACTACTTTTTTTCTAACTCACAATCAATCACTTTTACATATTGTAAAATTAGGTGTATCAGTATTATCATTGATTTTAACTCTTAAATTTTATAAGAAAAGGAAAATTGGATTTTAATTAAATATTGTGCGTTTGAATTAGCTTTTATTCTACTTAGCTTATTAATATATTTTTCTCAACAAAAAAAAAAAGCTTATTACTATTTTTGTTCACATACAACTTTGTAAACTTCACTTTCCTTAACTATAGCACTTCTTTTATCAATTTTTAGTAAATAAACTTTTAGGACAAAAAAAACACTAATCCAATAAACCAAAAGTGGAAATTTTTGTTCAATAAACCTAAGGACACACCCAATAACTTTTTTTAGATAATTCGATAGCTACAACGAGGGAGAGGAGATTTGAACCTTTGATGTCTCTCTTGAAAACATTAAAAGGTCTTACACCAAATTTCACAACATTTTAAAGTGGTCAACATTTTATGTCTTGTACTTTTTATATGATCTACTACTTTTTGTCCATTACACACAATCGACCATATCAATATATTGTAAAATTAGATATGTTTGTAAAATTTTGATTTTTGTTCCTTCAATTGTTTGTATTACTCTTAAATTTCAAAGAAAAATAAATAAATTTCAATTAAATATATAGTGTGTTTAAATTAGCTTTTTTTACTCCACTTAGCTTATTAGTTTATTTGTTTATGTACAACTTTTTAAAATTTCATTTCGATAAATAGAATCATACTTTTATCAATTTTTAGTTAATAAAATTTTACGCTGAAAAATTTAATAAACTAAAATTTCAACTTAGTTGTATTTATTTTTGTCTAACTTTTTTAAAATGAAATAAATCAATAAAAATAAATTATCCCAAATAGAGAAATTCATAAAAATTTAAAAAGAAGAAGAAAAACAAACGGGTCAATAGTTGATATTTTTTTTTTTTTTTTTATAATATGGTTGGCGTTAATTTGATTTGTCATCATTCGTTGGTTATAGGCTAACGGCCAATCAAAGTTGGCAAGACCAGCAGTTTTGCCTTTTGTGTCTATTTTGACCAGGCTTTTCGCTAGTAGTTGAGCTATGAATTATGAAGTGGATTTGAACCTAATTTTTATTGAGTTGTGAACCACATAAATGGCCACAACTCGTATGTGGTCCTAGTATAATTTAGCTTTATTTATTTTGACTGAATTTTTGTTTTATATTGGTTTATAAGTTTAATTTTTAACTTTTAGTTTTTATATATAATTTATTAAAATCTCATTTTTTTTTCTATCTTTTCTCACATTTTTAAATTTTTTCAAGAGAACTACAAATATATTTTAGTATATTTTTAATAAATAAATAAATGAAAAGCTAGATAAGGACACCAAATAATCCTAACCTAATATGCACCAAATAAACCTAATAAGAAATCATTGAACAAGGCAATAGGCATCTTTACGTCGGAAAGCAGAATATGAAATTGTCAACTTCTAAGCACATGGCATGGCGAGGGAAAGTCCTATAGAAAGTTACATTTTTGGCCCAACAAAATTGAAATATCCCTTTCTAAAGCTGCCTAATCTTTATGAAGGCCACTTTAGTTTTCTTCTTACACTGGGAAACCAAAGAAAAAGGCACTTTAGCATGAATTAAAAGGCTTTGAATTTGGACTTATTATTTTGTGGAATTACATGCAAGTGATCAGTTTGGTATCCTATAATTTTCAAAGTTTGAATATTTTCTTAAAAAGTTATTTTTCTTATTTATTGGTAAACTATGTGACAAAAAGTATAGACTTAAGCCCAAAAAAAAGGAAGCTAGCACTAAGATGGTTTAGGACTGAATTTTCTTTTAAGGGTCTAGTTAATGGGTGTTTTTAAGTACTTGCTAATAATCATTTTAGTAAAATTTTTATACTATTTTTATAGAAAATATAAAAAATTGTAAAAAAAAATTAGTTTCTTTTTTCTTTTTTATAAAAAGTTTCAAAAATAATTTCTTAAATTAATAAATTTAAGACACCCATTAACTTTCCCCTTCTTTTTAAATACCGCAAATTGTTCAATATTCATATTTTTTTGGAAAGTAGGAATTAGGAAACATAGTACACGTGAAGTTCTGGGAATGAGATACAAAATGACATTTCATTGAAGTGCCAAAATGTTTTGAGAGAGTTATATCAGTGACATTTTGTACCAATTATGCTTAGGTTTCAACGAGGAATTCTGAGTTTCTGACCATCCCAAGGTATTGAAAGGCAGAATATGTGCATAGGCTTTAGAAAAGGACAATTTGTTTTGTAATTGACTCTATTCTACAGGTGCCGTTGATCTTTCTAGAAAAGGACAGAGAGAACGGGAAACATAGATTCTATTTCGTACGTGTGTTTTAAATACATTTTTTTATTTTTTAAATAATATTATACGTATTTATATATATATATATATATATATATTTTTGGTAATCATTTTTATATATATTTTTACTTACATATTTTTAAAAATTATAAATATTATTTCCTAAAATAATATTATCAATCGTCCCATGGTCATTCCTCATTCAAGTACAGCGTATAAGTCATTAAAAAAAAAAAATTAAGTGACACATGGTAAAACAAAGAAACAAGGTACTGCCTAACATGTAAAAAGTAATGCTGAGAAGGGAGACACTCATTCCTGCACGTAAATCTACTGTGGATTTTGGTGTGGTACAAAAGGATGTTGACGGTTGTTTAGTGACTATTTCTGATCAAAAGTGGCACGTGTGTACAGTTAAGTGTAAAAAACATTAGCCTCTGTAAAATGCTCTTTTAAGAGTATTTGTAGTCAAAAAGTCTATCACATCTTATTTTACTATCATAAAAAATTACTTTATTAATTATGTAATACAATTTTACAATACTCTTAGCATTCTAACTTTTATTTATCTATTTTACTCATTAAAATAATATTTCTACACAATAAAATATTTTTTTTTCCAATTTTCTCCTCCACACGCCACCTTCCAGACTCCTCCATTATCTTTACTTTTCACCTTCTTCCACACAACTCCATTCCTTTATCCTCCATCATCCATATCAAACCAAATCGGCGGAAAAAAATTTTAAAAAAAAATAAAACTTTGATTTCCACCACGCTGGATAGCAAGCTCCACACCATCACCCTCAATCACCCATCTCCACTACCACGGAAACCCTCCACCACATCAAACCCTTGATTCAAGGGAAAATAGAAAGGAAAAAAAAATGAAAAGGAAGAGAGGGACGAGAGAGGGGGAGGGATTGAATGAGTGAACTTAAAAAAAAAAAAAAAAAAAGGCTAGAGAGTAGAGATGAGAGTGTGACAGGTGTGAGAGAGAGGAATTGATAAAGTAAAAACTTGATAAATTTTTTTTTTTTTTTTTTTTTTTTTACAATTGTGCTATAGTGCAATTCTAAATGTAGAATTGTACTATAGTAGTATTGCAAATTTTTTTGCAATACTTGCTTTTTACAAGCCCAGCTGTGGGGGGTTTTTAAGGCCTTTATACTAAACTCATCTTAAATTTGTCATATCCATGCCCAACTGCAGATGCTCTAAAAGCATTATTATCAAAGATGGTATAAGTACTAAAATGATATTTTAGCAATTGAAACCATAAAACTTTACTCCATCAAAGATGCTATATGATAAAAAATTTGACATCTTGTTACAATGAGCTCTTAAAAATTTAACATCTTGCTACAATGAGCTCTCATTGTTGAGTGCTCACTGTAGCAAGATGTTATCATTTTTTAATATTTTTAATTCTCTCTCCTTAGAGTATCACTCTCACTCTCTCACTTGTTCTCTCTCGTCTCTCTTTCTCAGACTCTCTCTCGTGGGTCCAATGGGGTTGATGATGACTGCAAGTGGAGGTTTGCCGATGACTGCTAGTGGGTCGTGGGTCTGACAGTCAATGGGGTCGTGGGTCATTTTTCTGCTGTGGTTTGCTTGATGGGTCTCAATGGTTTTTTTTAGCGGTGGTGTTTCTCAATGGCAGTGGGTTGCTAGGTTGCTTGATGGGTCTCGGTGGTGTCATGGTTGGTTGTGTCATGGATTAAGGTTAATTACGGCCGTAGGTTGAGGTTGGTGGTGGGTTTATGGTGGTCGGGTTGTTAGGTAATGGTGGTAGGTTTGGTGGTTGGTGTGTCGTGGGTTAAGGCAGAGAGAGGATGAGAGGGAAAAGTAAGGTTGTGTTGTAGGTGGTGCTATGGTTGGAGACCGATGGTTGGTTATGCCATTGGGCGGTGCCATGGTTGGTGCTATAGGTTGTGCCGGTGGTGGAGGCTATTAGTTGTATGGTTTGTGGTGGCTTGGGTGGTGAGAATAAAAAAGAAAAAAAAATGATAAATAAATAATATTTTAATGAAGTGGTAAACAAAATAGAAGTTTTGATGTTAGGTATATTGTAAAGTGATGTGTTAAATATTATAAAATTAGCTTTTTAGATACTAAATGCTAAAATTTTTAAACCCTTTGATGAGAATGCTCTAACAAACACATCTCTTTTTTTGCTTTTATTTAATACAATGGTGAAAAAACTTGTGAACAAAAGTTGTGTGTAGTATAAACAAGAAAGCATGCTATATACGACCTAGCAAGTATTTAGAATCCTTAACACAAAGTTTTATGGCTAAGTTGATTTTATCATTAAACTAATCCATAGTCGAAAAGTAAGTGACTTATAAAATTTCCAAACAAAAACTACACTACACAAGCATGGCAATATAGTAAGCTAAAGGAAATAGAGAGAGAAACAAGTAAACCACACATAACACCACAAGTGTTATGGAAGAAGAAAACCTGAGCCCCGAGCGTAAAAGCTTCTCCCCCAACCACCCATCGAAAATCTCCACTAGACAAGACAGTTGCAGTACATAAGGACACAATGAACCCTCTAAGCCCAAACTCCTACATGTACTTGAGCCTTCCAAGCTCTAGCTACCAACCAACTTCTTTGAGTCCTTTCTCTTCCTAGCTTACTGGAGAGCCCCCATTGAAGCTCCACTGGAATCACCACCAATGAAGATTGGATTTAGAATGTGGCTTTTTACATTTCCTTAGCTATTCACTCACTCACAATTAAGTGTTTGTAGATAAGGAATGCATTTACAGAATCTCTATTAATGGAATGAAAGAGATGGAAAAGGGAGATGGAAACTTGGTTTTTCTTTAAGGAAAAAGCCCTCTCTTTTCATACAAAGGAATGGCTTCACTCTCTTGGCACCCTTAGGGTTTTTATAGTTTGTTCAATACTTATCTAAAGCCTCTTGCCATGCTGTAAATACCGCATTTTGTACCCCTTACGACTCAAGTCTCTATTCCACAATAATGTTAGAATTTTAAAGCCTAAGGTTGGTTTAGAGCCCAATCAGATGAAAATTGACTTGAGGAAAGTATTTGTGAAAAATATAATTTATTTTTGGAAGAATAAATCTATTTTTGGAAAAGAAAGGCCATGGAAACCCTAAGGCATGCGTATGCATCCACGCATATGCGCACACATGCTCAAGCTCTGCATTCGTATGCTTTATGCATGTGTACTCGTACACGAGCATGCATGCGTATGCTAGGGTTCCAAAAACTAGAAAGGAAAAGTTTTCTGCATTAAAACTTAGTTTGGAACAAATCTCACATCATCTGGGAGCCACCCTAAACCCCTATTTTCAACTATATAAAGCCTGAAATGGTATATTTTCATAGGAGGACGAATTCTTGTGGTAAAACATATAAGATTCACTAGAAAATAGTAGATCAAAGAGGAAGTTTTCACAAAACATTCTCAAGTTAAATTTTGTTTGATTGGGACCTATTTTGGTCTTGATCTTTAAGTTCTAAGTTTACTAAATCATTTTTGAATTGGTTGTGAATAGATTGACTGAGGGAATGGTCAAAATCAAGCTCTAAAAGAGTTCTAGCATTAAGGTAAATTTTTTAACTTTGGCTCTTTGCTTTTCTTTGATTTTTCTTTGTTTATATATGTTTTTATATGCTCTAATATGTTCGTTTAGTTTAGATTTATTTCATGTTTATATTTGAACCATGTTAGGTTGCTAGATTTCCTTCTTTCTATGTTTCTATTCTGTAGTTTCTGGATTAGGGTTCTTGGGCGTATATGCAAGCACATGTTGCTTGCATGTGTACGCATACTCGCAGTATGCATACGCATACAGTTGGGCTGCGCACGTATGCCCTATGTATGCGCACACATACTCAAACCCAGAAACCCTAATTTTGTTTTCTTTTTGTTTTTCTTTTGTCATGTTCATGTGTTTAGCCTCTGTTTAACCTTTTTTGTCTGTCTTTTAGTCTTTGCTTCATTTTATTTTTGTTTGTTTTATCTCTTTTATGCTTATTAGGTTTATAGATTGTTTGAATACCATGACCATGCATAAATATGAACATGCATCGATGCATAGGTGCTATGATGCAAGGAGGTAAGTCATGCATTTACATGAACATGCATTGTTTGGATATATCCTTGGTTTGATTGAGGATCATGAATATGCTTAGTTTGAATGCTATGCCTTTACATGTTTTTTTTTTTTTATTCTATTTCATGATTTTTTTTGCCCTTGGGTTATGTATGTTATGATGCCATGATAGGTGAATGCTAGGTTTTAGGATGATTATGCCATGTTTGTATGTTTAGATGCACGCTAGAGTGTCTGTGAGTTAGAGTAATAATATTGAACTTGCCTTTAATGAGATTAAGATTTGGAACACAATGAATGAAAGTCAACCCATGAGTTGGGGTTGGGTGTCTAACACCTTCTCATCCCCATACATAAACTCTGGACACATGCTCTAGTAAAATATTAGTCCTTTCACAAAGGGCGCTACATTTATGGTTCCTAAACCTAATCTAGGTGGCGACTCTATTATTTTTCTATGCCATGGTCCACCCTAGGCCAAGGCGTACTTCCCGCAAATCTGTCACGGGCACTTACGCCCACACACGCCTCACAGCTATATGTGTGTGTGTGTGTGTGTGTGTGTGTGTGCTAGCAAAATGGCAGTGGTAGGTGCAATTGTAGAGTACAAAGATCATGCAACTCGTATCCGGTTTGCCCCTTAAGGTCACGAGATGGTCATGAGTGCACAATTGCACTCTCAGACAAACACCTGCCATATGGACTTCGCAAGTAGCTTAGGTCGTGAGATGGTTGCCTCCAAGCCGCGAGATCTCTAATTAATGCAGCTTTCAGTCTTCAAGGAGAGGCACAAGTACACTATCCCAACTTACGTGAAAACCCAGAAAACAATATATCACCAATAAATGCATTACGAATAAACTTTTGTCACTGAATAAAGCCCGCATGTAACATGACTTCTCAAAAAAAAAAAAAAAGTCACAATTTTACAACATTTTTAAATTAGTTTATCATCTCCCACACAGACCTACCATAATTTACAATTTTTTTTTAATAACCATGAATGAGCTGATAGATTAGGGAAACTTGTGAATTTTTGTTCTTTCGTCCTTAATTAAAGGCTTTCATAGCGATGATGTTTATCTTGTCCCACCGTTTCACAATTCTCTCACAATATTTTAGTGAGTGGGTCTCATATTTTACACAAAATAATAAATATAAAAACTACATTAGCTTACTATTATTCATTTTTTGTCATTAACACCTATTAATATTTTTTAGATTAATTTTGCTTTTGATCTTCCCCCTAAACTAAAATCCTGGTTCAATCACTACTTCCTCTTGTACGAGTCATTTAGCAACTATGTATATGAGTCAATTGCAGAAAAGAGGTTTGCTCTTATTATATACTTGAACAATTATTGCTACTCAAAAATTTAATCATGAATATTATAGTTTAGTCCATGTTTATGTTTGCTAGTCTATTGGTTGGCAATTTGCACGTGTGCACTTGGCTGAGTCTTCCAAAACAGCTGTCAACTACACTAGATAAATACATAAAAGTCTATGTTTTATGTTGTCCCTGGATTGAGTCAAGCATGACATGATTATCAATATTTATTAGCAGCCTATAGTGACCAGTTGACTAACAGTGCCAACTTTTTTATTACTTTTCTATACATTAATATCCTCATTTGTCATTATCCTCCTATACTAGAACTTTATTGCACAAGTGGTGTACCACTCATTCACCAAGCTCTTGAGAGATGGCAGCTGTGGTTCCTGACTCCTCCATTGATTCCATATTTGGCATGGAAAATGGTATTCACCGTCCCAAACAGCTCGATGCTGGAGCTTTGTTTGTCCTCAAATCCAAAGGTTTAAAAGTTCTTTTTTTTCCCCCAGTTCACAACAGATCTTTCAAATGCTTTCATTAGCACTTCATGACCATTCTAGGAGAACTTTGACCTGTAGATATAGAGCTTCACATGTTGCAACAGTACATTACAAATTTTCCCTTTTTTATTCTGTACTTTCTAGCTTCATGTAATAATATATTCTAAATATGATTAATGATGATGGGTCCTAAACTATGTAATATTCTAAGGTTTGGTGTAAATTTTGTGGCATCATTAGGATCATGGTTGCACTGTGGATTCCATTTAACCACATCAATCGTAGCACCGGTGCTTCTGAGTCTTCCCTTTGCTCTAAGCTTGCTAGGCTGGGTTGGAGGAGTTGTATGCTTAATCCTTGCAGGTTTAGTAACTTTCTATTCCTACAATCTTCTATCTGCGGTTTTGGAACACCATGCACAACTTGGTCAGCGCCAGCTTCGGTTCAGGGACGTGGCTAGTGATGTTTTAGGTGGGTATATAATATATACGATTATATTTTGTACACTGCTCATATATATATGTCATTTCCTTCTCTATACCAACCGTTTCTTCCATGTTCAAGATATTAGAGAAAGAGTTAAAAAGCTTTTTAAGATTTCAAGGGAAGTTTGATTTGGAAAAAGAACCAGTACTTAATGATATTTCTTTTCCTGCTGGGTTTATAATGAAAAAAAAATTGTTACTTTTATGCATTTCCTCTCTTTTTTATATATTTTCTTCTGTGTATTTGAGGCTTTGGTAACTGATGCTAAATTGTCCAAGATATATCTGTTGGCATTGGCAGGACCTAGATGGGGCAAATATGTTGTTGGGCCACTTCAATTTGGGATATGCTACGGCGCAGTTGTGGGTGGCAGCCTTCTGGGAGGGCAAAGCCTTAAGGTCAGTTGTGTCAGTTCACCATTTTTATTACCATGAACTCTTACATTCTTTTAGTTGAATATAATAACTTATAAGGAAGTCCGTAATTTTAAGTTATGTTCTAATTTTCTAACCTTTTCTTTTACTTTTGTTGGTAAATTTTGAATCTAAGACCTACCAAATCCACGTGACCAAGTAATCTTTTTTGTTTGGTTGATATTGGTTAGAAACTTACTGATTAAGCTAGTTGATACTTGATATGCACAAATACTTAATCCTTTTATCACCATAAGGTAAAAGAAAATAAATTATTCATCTCAAAACAAATAATGAAATGTCTGAAGAAAATTAGATTCTCCGTTTGGACTATAATCTAGACAATGGAAAGATCATAATGAAACTCTCCGAGAACAGATTCCATATGCAAAATGCTCTATTTTTCTTGTTACTAACTCTTAATTTTTCTTTTTGGCAGTTCATTTACTTGCTCCATAACCCAAATGGGACTATGAAGCTTTACCAGTTTATTAGTATTTTTGGAGTACTAATGCTGTTTTTAGCACAAATTCCATCTTTCCACTCGCTGAGGCATATCAATCTTGTCTCTCTAACCCTTTGCCTTGCTTTCAGTGCTTGTGTCACAGCCGGTTCCATACACGTCGGTAAGACTTCAACACCACAATTTACATGAAAACATGTCTCCGAATATGAATATCACAGACATTGAGACATACACTGCTTTTACAGGATATTCCAAGAATGCTCCTACTAGGGACTATTCCTTAAATAGGTCCGGAGTAAATCGTGTTTTTGGTGGTGTTAATGCTGTTTCAATCATTTCTACTACATATGCCTGTGGAATTATTCCCGAAATACAGGTTTAGTTCTGCCCCTGCATTAATTTGTTGCGAAGAAAAATATTTTGAGAAAAGAAAGTAAAAATAAATTCTATTTTATTCCCTTTTCTTTATTTTGAGCTTGTATATAAGTTAAACAAACTGAAATTCCAGTTAAATTATGATATAAGCTGCATCTAACTACGTTTATAGTATGCAAGAAAGTATCCCTTGTAACAGTTCTATCAAGTCTAATAGAACAATGAATACCATATGATTCAATTTTCTATTCTTTAGTCAAAATTGGTCTCACCAGCTTTCGGTGTGGTATTTATTCATTGGGTTAATTGTTACATTGATAACTTGTATAACTGTTAACAAAAATACTTTCTCCTAATGTGTTGATCAAAGTTTGATTCTAAATACTTCAGTGCCATTGATTACAAGTGAGAAATAGAACTAAGTTGCCTTATATTTCTTCCATTCACAGGCAACTATAGCTCCTCCAGTCAAGGGTAAAATGTTCAAAGGTTTATGCCTCTGTTACTCTGTTATACTCGCAACCTTTTTCAGCGTTGCAATCTCTGGGTATTGGGCATTTGGCAATCAGGCCATGGGGACTGTTCTTTCAAATTTTATGGGTAATGGACAGCCTTTGCTACCAACTTGGTTTCTCTTGATGACCAATATTTTCATTCTTCTGCAAATATCAGCTGTCACAGTGGTAAGCCCAACTCATAAATATTTAGCTTGATAATGCCAAAAAAATAAACTGATGTTTACAAATTTTCGGACGTTTGTATATTATGTTATTGACGTAGCACCAATCATATTCATTGTCATGTCATTCTGTAAACTTCACAATCCTTCCCTCAAATATGGCAGCATTAACTTTCATGACTATTACAAATTGGTTAAAATGCAGGTTTACTTGCAACCAACAAATGAAGTGTTTGAAAAGTGGTTTGCAGACCCCAAAATGGATCAATTTTCCTATCGTAACGTTGTGCCAAGGTTGATTTCCCGGTCACTATCAGTGATTATAGGTACATTAATTGCGGCTATGCTACCATTCTTTGGAGATATCATTGCTGTTTTTGGGGCATTTGGATATATTCCTCTAGATTTTATTTTCCCCATGGTTGTCTACAATTTGACTTTCAAGCCCTCAAAGCGTGGCCTTGTTTTTTGGGGTAACACGTTCATTGCAGTAGCATCTACAGCTTTGTCCGCCATAGGTGCAATAGCATCAGTTCGACAAATAGTTATCGATGCCAAAACATATCGTTTGTTTGCTAATGTGTAAAAATATGTAGTGTAGCAGATGTAGTAGAAGAACCAGAACAATGTCTCATGTATGATTCTTAAGGATGTCTGGAACTGGAAATCTATATATATATATATATTGGTTTCCAACATCTACGTTTATATGAACTAGGGATCAAGGGAATGAGCATCCTTTTAAGAATAGATTTTCATGCATTACACAGTACAGGGCTTAATAGAAGAAAGAAAGCATAGTGAATTAAGATCCTCTAAAATTGTTATTACAGATGATACAATTGATTATAAGGTCAGACTAAATGATTAACACTTGTAATGAATCACATTATCGAAGTGACACCAATGTGTTGCCAGTCAAGGCCTCTCCAATGCTTAAATAAGGGAGGAAAAAAAGAAACTTTTATTCATAAGATAAACATGTTAAAAGTTTGGACTCTCTTACCGCAACAGATTTGTGAAGTCCAATTTGTGTACTAGCTAGGCTCTAATGACATTATTAGGTGAACATTTCCTGATTTTCAGTCATAATGTCAGTGAACAGTGATGGAATTAATGGAGATAATGATCAATTTTATACACTTTGTTTTGGTTATTTTCATCTATAAATCTCCCATTTTCCTTTCAGCGTCATCATGCCCATTGTTCACTTGTTTAATTTGGAGAATGTATCGTATCAGGTCTTTATTTTACTGTAGAAGTTGTTGCAAGCTTGCACCATATCTTTCACTAATTGCTCCAAAGTGGCCGTCAATCCTCAACTGTTCTTGAGCGAGATCATTTTGGACGCTTTGACTACCTTGGTCAGCAACATTGTTGATGTTCCATCTGTTGGAAAAATGGTTTTAAGCTAAAAGTGTTTGGGTGGCTAATTTTTTGAGCCAAAATAAATGTGAGAACCGCATGTCAGATCCGAGTTCGGATGTGCTCTCTTCTGTGATTACTTGCCCAAAATCCATTAGGGAGTAAATAAAAAATTGACATCTAGAAGTAGTGAAAATCCTTGAGCTTCACATAGAAAATGAAGGGGACTTTCAATGGGCCTATATATATAAGCAAGTTGTCTATTGAATTGGACCCAATCCGTTTGTTATTTAATTAATATTTAATTTGTAATTGTTTATGGTGAGTTTCCAAAACAGAGTGGAACAATGTGTTTGTTCACTATCGCAATCTTTTATATGAACAGGTGCAAATGTGTCTATAAATAGGAGTGTCTTGTTTATTATTTTGGTTAGATTTTTTTCATTCAGGAATAGAGTCATTCAGAGAGAGGGAGACACAATTATGTTCCTTGTGCACGAATATTGCAGTACTTCTTCTGCCAGTTGTTAATTATTATATCTTGAAAGGCAAATGTCTATGTCCATGAGTCTCAAAACGCTACAAATGAAATAGTGTGAGGGATGAAATCGATCTTAATTAAGAAGATAGTGCCAGACACTAACCTTGAGTATATTTACATTTATCATTTTGCATTCATCCAATTTGTGCGTATATTTAATTGTTCTTGATTATTTATGCATTTGAAAGGTATTGTACCTAATAACTTCTTATTGTTGTTCTACTTCACATGATCACAAAAGTATATTATTTGTGTAATATTTTTGATACACCACCATGTGCCCATTAACCTTTTCCAAAATGTACAATCTTTGTCACATGAAAAACAAGAACTTGTTCCCACGTGATACAATTGATTGTACTTCTATTCTAAATGATAAACACATTCAATGAACCACCTTTTTAACGCTTAAGATATTTTTTAATGACTCGTTTGAGTTGATAGGCAAATTGGATATTGTAATGAAATGTTAGTGAATTTTTGTTGTAATTCTAGTTTTACTCGTGGGGATAACAATCCTAGGTTGGACTTTGGAGTTGACAGTCAATCATGCAATTAACTGTTTATCTATTCGGCATAACTATGCTAAACAGGGTCTCAAGCTACCATATCAATCGAGAAAAGTTGGATTGAATTTTACCGTGACTACCATAATTTAAATTGATATCAAAACAGTGTTAAACAATGTTTATTAAATATGACAAATGTAAGGACCAAAAATTCCGTCAGTCCAAGCCCACTTAAAATAGTGAGCTTGCAGGGTGCAACTTAGGCTTAAATCAATAAATTTATTAAAGAGATAATCAAGCAATAAGAAAGGGCTTAGCCCGAGGATGAGAATAAGGAAGGAAGGCTTTCTTTTATAAAATATGTAGATCAGTACATTAATATAAGCTTGCCCGAGGAGGCCAAAATTACACAGAGAAATGTACTATTTAAGTTCTTCTCTCTCTGATCTTTTTACAACCCCTACTTCACATCTTGGTCATCCATCCCTTCCTAACCAGCCTCCCCTGATGACACTTATCTCTTTTTCCATTTGAAGAAGGTGGTGGAAAGAGTTTGCTTAATTGTGACTAGCACTGTTCAGGTCACTTCCTTATTAATGCAACTGATAAAGCTGTTGCCCACTATTTAATGTGGCCAGGAGGTTAGATGCAGAGCATTCAATGTGGAGGCTACGGGTTACCCCAAACTAGAAACTTCCTCCATAATCTTTTATTCCCATTTGGTACGCCTCAGAGTACTTTTGACTTATATCTTCACCTCCCCGAGCAACCCTCCTCTTCGGGCCCGTGGCCCATGGCATTGTCACCCCACACTATGACTCTTAAACTTCATCCTCAGTCCTCGGGTACCCACAATAGCTCCCTAAAACTTTTGCTATTAACCATGAGGTAAAAGCAAAGTTTTAGTTACACAAGTCAACTATATACGTGCCATGCGCATTCCCACGTGATTACGTCCTTTCACCTACTTCTAGCACGCTCCTGACACTTCGAAATCCACGATTTCATATTTATGGCATCAGGCGGTTGCTTGTCTCCCCACGTTTTATGGCTTGATCAGGATCGTACAGTCCTTATCTTCCCTTATTTATGAGCGAAAAATTTACCGCCCAATTTTCACTCCTATGAAAGGAGGACCTAGGGCTAACTGGAGCTCATTTATGCATTCTGGCAATCTAAACTGAAGCAATCTCCCGAGGAGAATTCTTCCCTTTGCTTGTAGGTGTGTTCATCTTCACATTTCTTTTTCTTATAAGTTTACTCTTTCATACTATCAAAATTCATAGGTAGATACACTAAGTTAGTGGACACTCCCAAGGCTATGGCTGTCTTTAGGGCACAATATAGGATTCCCAGCAGCGTTGAAATTTGACACTGTGAATACAATGAATGGCTAGTCTTGAACAGACCTTCTAATCCGTGGTCATTCCTATGATTGCCTTCATTGAAGGCAAGATGGAACTTCCTGTAGGAAGGGTTACTAGAGACTACTTAATAAACTATAGGTTAACCCCCACACAATGCTCCCTAAATGTCTTTAGGGTCCTTGGGTGTGTAGATATGCTAAATAGGAAAATGGAGACCAACCTTACCTAGCATGATGTAAATTGGGTATACAACTGCCAAAAAGGGGGAAAAACTAAGTACTACATCAAATGTAAAGTCCCCTCTATTAGTTTAATCTCCTACCTACCTAACTCAAGCCAGGTTATGAACAAGGACTTCCTCATCGTCTCTAGAGACTGGCACAATGGACTACATTGTCCTACCCAAGAAGGAGAACCAAGTAAAGTTCCTAAGGACCATAGATGCACTTAGGACATTGCTTAAGTTCATCAGCATGCAAAATTTTCTTTTTCTCGTCACTTTTTTTTTTTTTTTTACTCATGACTCTTATTGTTTTCCTCAGCAAACGAATACCACACCGCTCCTGCTAAGCACTTTGTTAACTTCACAGACCTAAACCGGATCCTTAGGTCTGAGATTTTTCTGCACAAGGATGGTCAACTCCGAACTACCCACATCACCCTAGGATACAAACCTTCCACCAAGCGTTTCCAAAGGCCGAAGAACGTCATTAAAGCCAGGGACCCTCGATTAGCTCTAATAGACGTTGTCGTCCCAGGCATTCTGCTATTCAAACCTCCTCCAACCGGAACTCAAGACGCCCAACTACTAGCACCACTAGATGTCAGGCTCCTCTACTCACAAGAGCCCCTCATCCCATCGAACGATGAGGCAAAGGAGTCCACACCCTAACCTGCCTCCTAAGAAGTCACTAATAAGGACTTTGAGGTCTTCTATCAACAAGAAGACCCCATAGATGCTCCCAGCATTTCGTGGAGACGCCTATAACCCACATAAGTCAGCGCCAGAGGCCACAAACATCCTAGAAGGCATGGGATATAAAGAGAAAATGCCTAACCTTATAACCCTGCTCAATGCCCATGCTAGGGGTAACATCCCAACCGTGGCGGTGGTGCCCCAACCACCTATTCCTGCCGCAACGCGCATCTCGTCCGTTGAAATTGCGGACAAGAAAAGAAAAAGAGCCTAAGGAGGCAAAGGCACATAGGGTGTTGAGGAGGGGGAGATTACCGAATCCTCCCACCAACCCTTCTCCAAAAAAGCCCGAACAAGGAGGGGGCAACAAAAGAAGCCCTCCTCCACAGGAACTACCAAAGACCTTGGGGGAGACTAGCCTAAGAAGCCTTCCATCTAGAGGCCTCTTTTTACCCTCAACTCTGGTAACCCAGTACTTGATGACGCCAATCTGAGGGACCCCCAAAAGGGAAGCTCAGACCTGGTGGCCGAATGTCTGGAGAAGACCTTATGCCTACCAGAAGACATGGCAGAGCTAAGGTCCTTTAGAAAGCGCAAGGTCTTCCTATCCTTGAAGCAAGACTTAGCTAAGGTACGTAATTACTTTCCTTAGCCTATCATATTAAATTATAGGAACTTTAATTGACACTTTTTTTTTTTTTTTGGGTAGTCTGTCCAAGCCGCCTTTATGGCCGAAGAATGGGTAGACCATTCTTTGGACTTGGCAAGAAAGGCCAAAAATAAGCTAGAGGCTGCTAAAAAAGCCCAAGCAGAGGCGAACAAGAAGCTGAAAGAAACTCTTACCCAGCTGTCCGAGGTGGAAAAGGCCCACAAGAACGCTAAGTCGGCCCTTAAAAGTTTTGAAAAGCAAGCTGCTGAAGCATTGAAGGCCCAGAGAAAGGCTGAAAATAAAATGGCTCTGACCATGGTGCAGCTAAATTAGACAAGGAAACAACTAGAGGCTAAGGAGGCGGAGATATCTCAGGCCGAGCAGGCGGCCTATGACGCGGGCATGACCAAGGCCGCTGAAAGCCTTACTGCCCAACTTAGGGACGTCGCTCGGGCGTTCTATCTAGAAGTGTGGGGCCAAGCCCTAAGTGCTGTTGAGGTTGGCACGGAATCAAAACTTAGGGCTCTTGAGAAGGTGTACTATCCCTCAGCCTTACACTTGGCGCCTACTCCTCCTCAGCCTTAAGCTAATCCTAGCTTCATCCCCCCTCCTTTTCAGACCAGCCTACCGCTTCTCCTTCTGCTACCCCTACCCAAAATCAGGAGTAAGACCAACCCCAAGAGACCCAAGTGGTGGACATAGAGAAGGAGGAAACAACAGAGACAGTTTAATAGAAAAAGAAGAAGAAAGACAAAGACCAGGAGAAGAAGGGAAAAGGGAAGGAAGCGTTAGCAAAACTCCACCTCGGGCCAAGAGATAGATAGCCATTTTGTAATTAGGCTCCAATGTAATAGGCATTTTTCTTTTTCTTTTTCTTTTTCTTGTACTCAAATTTTCAAACATTAATGAAGTAGAATTTATGCCTTATCTCATACTCCTTTAATTGTGTGATCTATATATTTTTAGTTTATGTTTTGCACTCTTGTACCTCCTTTATAGGAACTTCATCACATTAACCTATAATTCATTCACCAAATACCTCTAATTTAAAGTGAGTTGTAATAAAATTAATAAAATGACTCATGGAACTTAGGAGAAATTCCAACCAACACTGGCTGCAAATTAGACTTGGTAACTCACAGCAGATCCATGAGCGTGGATCCTAAAACCTTAAGAAACACTCAAGGCCCACATTCTAGTCAATACTCATTTTAGATTTGTGGCCTAAGGAACCAAGTAAGGTCTAGGTTTCGCTTAACACTTAGAATTTTTCAAACAGTGTAAATTTACCCTAGGCTTGTGATCTAAGGAGCCAAACAAGACCTTGGTTCTGTTTAACACTCAAAATGTTTCATGCAATGTTAATTTGCCCTAGGCTTGTGACTCGAGGAGTCAAACAAAGCCTACGTTTTGTTTAACACTTAAAATATTTCATGCAATGTTAATTTACCCTAGGCTTGTGACCCGAGGAGTCAAACAAGGCCTAGGTCCTATTTAACACTTAGAATATTTCATGCAATGTTAATTTACCCTAGGCTTGTGACCCGAGGAGTCAAATAAGGCCTAAGTTCTGTTTAACACTTAGAATATTTCAAATAGTGTTAATTTACCCTAGGCTTGTGACCCGAGGAGCCAAATAAGGCCTAGGTTCTGTTTAACACTTAGAATGTTTCATGAACTAATTTTTGCAGCCAAACATCCACAATGAAACACAACTAAGAAAGATATAAGTGGCAAAAGAGTTCATAATATTAATAATAATGTCACAGATTGTTTACATTCCAAGGGCGAGAAACTACATTTTCATCTAGATCTTTTAAGTAAAAAGCCCCAATGCCAATAATGGAAGTGATCCTATATGGCCCTTCCTATTTAGGACTTAGTTTTCCTCAGGCAAAGTTTTTTGCTGTTCCTACCACTTTCCTCAAGACCAGATCCCCTGGCGCCAGAGGCCTTAACTTAATCCCCTTATCATAACCTTGCTTAAGTTTTTGTTGATAATGTGTCATTTTTACCATTGTAACCTATTTTCATTCTTCGGCCACATCTAGGCTATCCTAGAGTAAGCAATTGTTCTCCTCAATATTGAACTGATTCGTTGTCAAAATTAGGAATCCAGACTCAAGAGGGATTACTGCCTCTGCCCCATAAGTCATTGAAAAAGGAGTCTCCCTCGTTAATCTTCAGGGTGTGGTGTAATAGGTTCACAACACATGGGGCAATTCATCCACCCACTTTCCTTTAGCATTGTCCAATCATTTCTTCAGTCCAGATGCTATAACCTTATTAGTGACCTCAGTTTATCCATTCCCCTGAGGATAGGCAAGTGTAAAATATCTGTTCCTTATACCTAACTCTCCACAATATCTTCAGAAGGCTTTACTGTCAAATTGAAGACCATTATCTAAGATCATTGTGTGAGGGACTCCAAACATTGTGACAATATTCTTCCAAATGAACCTTTTAGTATCCACATCCCTAATGTCAGCTAGTGGCTAGTGGCTCAGCTTCCACCCACTTGTTGAAATAGTCCGCGCCAACAAGAAGCCGTCTTCGGTTTTCTATAGCCCGAGGAAATGGTCTCACTATGTCTAAGCCTCACTGAGCGAACGACCAAGGGCTGGATATGGGATTTAGGACTCCCCCTGGCTGATGAATGTTTGAGGCATACCTCTGACATTGGTCACACTTCTTCGCATAGTCTTGGGAGGCTCTTTGCATACTAGGCCACCAGTATCCTTGGGTGAGGGCCCTATACGCTGTGTGGCTTCCACATATACCTTCATGTAATTCTTCCAAATAAAGACTCCACCGCCTCAGGGTGCACACATAATAAATATGGCCCTAAGTGAAAGTACTTGTACAGCTTCTGGTCTCAGATAGCCAGTAGCGAGGGGTACTTCTACGCACTTTCTCTGCTTTACACTTGTCCTCAAGCAACACTCCCTACTTCAAAAAGGATACTATGAGGTCCATCCAACTCGTCCCCACATAAAGGCTATAAACCCCGTCCAAGGATACCCCTATGAGACTTGAGCTATTCATCTTCTTGACAATCACAACCTAAGGAAAACCTGACCCCAGAGAAATGGCCAACATGGCCAAAGAATCTACATGAGAGTTCTGCCCCCTAGGGATTTGCTTCAATGCGAAACTCTTAAATTGAGCCTGAATACGCTGTACCCTAGCAAGATACCTCTGTATTTTCTCATCTTGAGCCTCAACTCTCCATTAACCTAACCCATCACCAACCTAGAATCAGAATACAACTCTACCACATCTCCCTCTAACTGCTTAACCATTGCTACTCCTGCCAACAAAGCCTCGTTGTTAGTAGCCAAGAAACACAACTGCAACGATTTCTCCATTACTAGCTTCTCGGGAATGATTAACATAATCCCAACCCCTACTCCCTTTCAGTTAAAAGCCCCATCCATATAAACCTCCCAAGGGAGGACGACAATGGCCGAAGTGACCATTATCCCCAATCCTTTGTCTTCCTTCACCATTGTACCTTCAGTAAACTCCGCCACGAAGTCTGCCAGAATTTGCCCCTTTATGGCAAGTCCAAGGCATGTACTTGACATCGTAGGCTCCAAACATGGTTCCTTACTTAGCAATTTTACCCATATAGTTTAATTTCCTTAGAAAAGCTTGCAAAGGAAGCTGGGTGAGCACCACCACAGTGTGAGCCTAAAAATAATGGGGCATCTTCCTCTTGAGCACCACCATAGCATGTCTCAGCTTCCTGTAAGGACTTGTTGATATAATAGACAAGCCTCTAGACTCCATCCTCGTTTCTGACCAAGACAAGACTAACAGCATAGTATGTGACAGCTAGGTAAGTGTACAACACTTCCTTCCTCTCGGGCCTAGAGAGTATTGGAGGACTTGACAAGTACTGCTTTAAATCCTCAAAAGTTGTTATACACTCCTCCGTCCACTAAAAATCCTTCCACTTGTGAAAAAGCTGGAAAAAGGGACGACATCTGTCCGCCGACCTAAAGATAAATCTATTCAAGGCAGCTACCATCCCAATCTACCTTTGCACCTCCTTGGGGTTCCGAGGGGGATGTAAGTTGTTAATAGCCTTAATTTTCTCGAGGTTGACCTTAATCCCACGGTGGGTAATCATGTAGCTCAAAAACTTGCCCAAGCTGACCCCAAAAGAACATTTAGAGCTGTTTAACCGTAGCCTATGCTTCCTTAGGACAGAGAACATCTCCCCCAAGTTGGCCAAATGCTCTCCTATCTGCCTGCTCTTCACAACCATGTCATCAATGTATGCCTCCACGTTCCTTCCTAGCTATGATTCAAACATTCACGTCTGATATATGGATCTCGCCCACGTCTGATATATGGATCTCGCATTCTTGAGGCCAAAGGGCATCACACGATAATGAGAGTTCCCATTAGGAGCATGAAAGGTTATCTTCTCCTGATCAGGTAATGGTAACGATAGGGATATCTAATGGTAACCTTAGTAGGCGTCTAAGAAACTCATCCGAGGATGTCCTACCGTGGCATCTACCAACTAGTCAATCTTAGGGATGGGGAAAGGGTCTTTCGGAAAAACTTTATTCAAATCAGTGAAGTCCATATAAACTCGCCACTTCCCATTCTTCTTCTTAACCACCACAATGTTCGCCAACCACTTGGGATAAAAGATCTCCTTAATAACTTTAGCCTACTTCAACTTGTTCATCTCTACCCTTACTGCCTCGGCTTGATCCTTGGATGAGCTCCAAGGAGGCTGTTTGCACAGCACAAAGGATTAATGTTTAGCTGATGACATATAAATCTAGGGTCAACCTTTGAGACATCATAAGTACTCCAAGCGAATACGTCAATGTTGGCCTCTAGAAACTTCACCGACTCTGCTTTTTCCAAGGATGGCAACTGGGATCCCACATGGAAATATTGTTCTTGATCCTGTCCTACGATCACTCTCTCTAGATCCTCAGACAACTCTGCAAATGTCCCCATCTGTTGCCCCCTTGCGGGGCCCCTTAATTGCTGTGGGATAAGATTTTTAACCACCACAGCAGGATCCGAGGACTGCCTCATCATTGCTAATACCAAGCACTGCCTAGCCATGGCCTAGCTACCCACTAATTCTCCCACTCTCCCATGAGTAGTATACTTAACCTTAAGATGCAAGGTTGAGGACACAACACTTATAGCGTCAAGTTAGGGTCTGGCTAGGATAGTTGTGTAGGGGAAAAAAGCCTCCACCACAATGAAGTTAACCTGCACCTCCTTATCCCCAGTCTGTACTAGTAACCTTATCATTCCTCGGGGGACCACCATCCTGCCATCAAAGCCTACCAACGGTGAATCATACATTTCCAAGTCCTCGGGTTTTAAATTTAGTTCCTGGTACAAGACAGGGTATTTTTGCACCACATCCCTGATCAACCAACACCCTCCCTACGTCATAACCCCCAATCCTAATAGTGATCACCAGTGCGTTATCATATGGTTGGAGATTTCCCTCCTTATCCTCTTCAGAGAAACCTAAGGTAAGGGTGACCACTCCCTTGGCCCTCTTAGAAGACTGAGTATTGTACTTCAGATCACAACATTCACCCACAGACATAACTCGAATACTCGGGCCCACAATGCCCTCTGGCTTAGCAAAGATCACATTGATAGTACCCAAAGCTAGTCGAGAAGTGCTACCCTGGTTAAACTCAACACCCGAGTGACTGAACTACTTTACAACTGCAGGCTAATGAAAAAATTGGTTAAGCTTCCCTGCCTTCACCAACTGGCTCAAATAGTCTCACAGGGTTCTACAATCCTCGGTGGTATGTCCCCTGCCCTTATGGTAATGGCAATAGAAGTTTTGATTTCTTCTGGACGAGTCCCCGCCCGTCTTAAAATAAGGTTCATCCTTAATTTTCTCCAGTATTTGGTACACAGGCTCCTTAAACAAGGATTAACCAACTGAGCTCTCGCAAACAATGGATGATTAGAAAACTCCCTTTAGGTGCGATTACCTTGATATCCCCCTCCTCGAGAATCCCTCCTATCCGAGGACGTTTTAGCCTTACCTTTTCCCTGTATTTGGTCCTCATCCACCCGCTTATGCTCATCTATCTGCCCTATAAGTTGGCGCATGTTCAAGGTGGACTTTATCGTCAATGACATCCTCAACTCGTGCTCAGCACGGAGCCTAACCTTAAAAGTCCTCAGGCCACATCCTCAAAGTCTTCATCGATCTCATTATATATCTCCCAATACCTATCTGAGTAGGTCTTGAGAGTCTCTCCTTCCCTCATCGCCATAGACAGCAAAGAGTCCAAGGGCTTAGGGACTCTGCTACACGTTATGAATCTGGCACCAAATGTCCTCGTTAACTCCTCGAAAGACCTCACTAACCCCTCCTCCAAGGCATCAAACCAACGCATGGCCACAGGCCCAAGACTAGAGGGGAACACCTTACACATAAGGGCATTATTATTGGCATAGACCTCCATCTTCTGATTAAAATGACTGACGTGCTCCACGGGATCAGTTTTTTCATTATAAACGGCAAACGTTGGCTAAGAAAACCGATGAGGAAGTTTGGCCTTGTTGATCCTCCTAACGAATGGTGATTTAGAAATCTGCTGTAAGGCCTTACTCATTACATCGTTCCCCATGCCATGGTGAGAAAGCATTCTCTCATGCTTATGACCACCTCTTTCCCACTAACTCTGGCCAAAAAAGGCTGAAAATGACTCAATAGATGGAGTTCTAGACCCACGACGATAAGAACAGTCCCTACTACCCCCAAACCCATCGCTTGGTAGGGAGGATGGACTTCTCCTATCTTGCTCCCTACGTCTCAGCCTGGCACGCAAGTGATCAACCTTCTGCTGCAACCTCCGTGTCCCCTAATCATGTGAGATATGGCTCCTAGTTCCTGAGTGACTCCGCTCAATACGCTCAGTATGATAAGACTCCACCATAACACTTGAAGTATGTTATTTATCCCTCATTCGCTCCAAGATAACAAATTGGTTTTCCCTTTGTGAGCCAACTAATTCCTCCATATCCTAGCCCATGTTAGCCATAAATACTCATGTCGAATCCACAACACCTTGCTATTTCTAGAAACAGTGCCAGTTGTAAGGACCAAAAATTCCGTCAGCCCAAGCCCACTTAAAATGTGAGCTTACAAGGTTCAACTTAAGCCCAAATCAATAAATTTGTTAGAGAGGGAATCAAACAACAAGAGAGGGCTTAGCCCAAGGATGAGAATAAGAGGAAGGCTTTCTTTTATAAAATATGTAGACCAGTACATTAATATAAGCTTGCCTGAGGAGGCCAAAATTACACAGAGAAATGTACTATTCAAGTTCTTCTTTCTATGATCTTTTTACAATCATCTCTCTTTTTGGCCGATCCTTTTCTTTGAAAACCTTCTTTTCCTTATATACTCTCCCCTACTTCACATCTTGGCCATCCATCTCTTCCTAACCAACCTCTCCTAATGACACTTGTCTCTTTTTCCATTTGAAGAAGGTGGTGGAAAGAGTCTGCTTAGTTATGACTAACACTGTTCAAGTCACTTCCTTATTAATGCAACTGATTAAGCTGTTGCCCACCATTTAATGTGGCCAGGAGGTTAGATACAAAGCATTCAATGCGGAGGCTACAAGCTGCCCCAAATTAGAAACTTCCCTCATGATCTTTTATTCCCCACTTGGTATGCCTCAAAGTACTTTTGACTTATTTCTTCACCTCCCCGAGCAACCCTCCTCTTCGAGCCCGTGGCCCGTGGCATTGTTACCCCACACTGCAACTCTTAAACTTCATCCTCGATCCTCGAGCACCCACAACAACGCTCAATCCACACATTTTGAATATAATAGATAAATAAAATTTAAAAATGTTCATGCAAATTAATTGAACTACAAAACTCTTAGCAAGCTTAACTACGGGTTTATGGCTTTAAAGCTTTAAATTCTTAAGGATTCAGAAAAAACCCTAATTATATTAATCAATGCCTGATGATAAGGACTACTTCTTGACCAAACTAAATTAAATTTTATTTCCTCACCTAATTGTCTCACTCAAGCCTCAATGGCATGTTTTTGTGTATGGTTATGGAGCATTCTCTTTTTACCTCTTGAGCCAAAGGCCACTTCCTCCTAGTCCTTCCTCCTCTATCTATTTTCTAATGACTCAAGGGCGTGGGCTGATAATGTAAAAGAAGAAGAGTGAACAATCTTTGGGATCTGATCAGAGCCGCAATTGAATTTTCTAGTCCTATAAATTATAAAATTAGGCTGTGCTAATCATCCATTCATCTATGAAAAAGAGAGTACCCAAATTCCTTCATAAAATAAACACAATATTACTGCTACATGTGCTCTACTAATCATCACTTAGCACATTAAAATGCGGACACCACCACAAACCATGCCTCTCCTCTCCCATGCTGGTTGGAGAATGGAGTCTTCTTTACCCTCAGTGGGATCAAAGATATCATTATTTACAGTGAAAGTCAATCCAATGTATAATGACTATAATTAAAAATTTTATAAATTACGTTTTTAATTTAGGACTTTTATAGGTTTACATTAAATTAAAATTTTTCCTTAATTTTTTTTTTAGTTTCCCACAATGTTTCCTCAAAACTTCACTATTAACGACAGATGGGCTTATAGTGGGGTAAATCGCTGGCCAAGGAAATTTTTTCAAAGTGGTGATACCTAAACTTGAACTGGGGAGCTCCCAGTCAAACCCGAGACAGTCACTTTGAAACCAAGTGTCCAACCACTCGGCCAACCCCACTGGGTTAATTTTTTCTTAAATTTATATTTTATAAATTGTTTCTATTATGGAACCTAAGAATTAGTAATCATTTTTGGAAGGTGAATGAATGAGAGAGGAAGAAATGAGTTCAAGTATTCCTTATCTTATCTTGCACGTGATAGAGAAATTTTGGAGATAAAAGCACTTTTGTTGGTACATCGTGAGAACGCATGTTATTTCTTGTTTGGTTGAAATATCTTTTTCCTTCAATAAACTTTGTCTACGTTAGATTTTTGTTCCTTTAAAAGGCTGCAAGTTTTTTTTTTTTTTTTTTTTTTTTTTGAAAATTTTTAGTTAATTTTGTTCTATTGTCCATCAAGGACAACCTTCCAGTTTTTAAGAAGAAAAAAAAAAATGCTGGCATGTATTTTGTCCTATATATATTGGCCATGTTTTCATTTCATCCCTAACTTTTAAAGAACTTCACTCAATTTGGAACAATATAAACTTTTGGTCCCTCAAGTTAATGATGAGGTTATCAAGGCCGTTTGGTTGTGGTGATTTGGAGATGCAAAATGAAGAAGGAAAATAGTGGAGATTCTGTATAGTTGAGGTGTTTGGTTGGAGAGTGATTTTGATGGGACTAAAGTTTTTTTTTTTTTTTCTTTAGACCCACTATTTGGGGGTTGTTTTCTCCTTAGATTGGGGAAAAAGTGGGTATAGATTGGAAATTACCCATTTGTACCTATCCTCCTCTTGGTTTTTTTTTTTTTTTTTTTTTTTTTCCTTAATAATAAATTATCAAATGTTTTATAAGTAATAGGTGCATGAAAGTAAATTTATATAAGCACTATTTTCTATAATTTTATTATTTTTTCAACCAAATAAAAGAGTTTTTTATCTTTCTACTTTTTTACCTTTGTCAAACACACATGGGAGAAAACTAAAATCTTTTATATTCCTTATTTTGTTTCATTTCCCAACCAAACAAAGCTAAGAGTATTTTGATTGGGATGATTTTGAAGAGGATGGGGGAAAATAAGAGAGAAAATGGTTGAGAGGGGTATTTTCTTGGAAAGGGAGGGGGGAGAGAAAACTGGTGGAGCTCGGCGCACTCAGGTGTTTTATCCTAAGTGCGACCAAAACTCGATCTCCCCAAATTGGGGAGAAAATAGAGGGAAGTAATAATTGCAGACTTGCAGTCAAATAAATGAAATATCCTCTCCTTTTACGTGCTAGACCTAGTTGCTTTTTTTTTTCAAACGTGATATTTTTTTCCTGGGCGTGTGATCTGTGGGTAAACTGCTTTTGGACGTGGATATTTTTTATCACTTTCTTTTTAGACATAATTTTTCTTTTTTAATAAGTTTTGGTTTTTTCTTTTTTTTTTTTTGGTAGTTTGCCACTTTTTGCTCAATTGGACATCATTTTTTAATAAGAGTATATGTTTAGTGGAACATTCTCCATCCACACTAAATAACCACTAACATGTATTATATGTCTAGCTAGGTTATGTGCTATAGCATTGCTTTGTCTCCGTGTGTGAGAGAAATTTATATTACAAAAGGCATATATAGTAGGTCTTGCTTAGAAAGAAGTTAGAAGCTTGAATTTTCGGGATACAATTAAAATTTTTCAAAATTTAGAAACCAAACTGAAACCCACAGATATTTCAACACGTTAGTGTAAATAGAGTATATTATATTATAGAGTGAATTCATAATGAATATGCTTTTATGGCCTGTTTGGAACTTTAAAGAGGGAGGAGAGTAGAGGGGAGTAGAGGGGAGGAGAGTAGTGGGGAGGAGAGTAGAGGGAAATGATTATCCTCCACCTTGTTTGAATGTTTTTAAAATTAAGTAAGGGAGAGGGGAGTAATTAGTCTTTTCATTTGTAATTTTGTTAATATAGTAAGGGCAAATTTGGTAATTCAATTGATCAGGTATTTTTATCTTCCACTCTTCCTCCAAATCTCTCCAATTTGGGAGAATTAAAAATGAGGGGTTGGAGGGAGTTGAAACCCCTCCAAACCCCCCCAAATCCCTCCCCCTCCTTCCTTAAAAAACTTCCAAACAAGGGTATTAAATTACTCTCCTTCCCTCTACTCTACTCTCCCTCCATTTTTAAACATCCAAACAAGCTATTACTGAGATTAGCAAAAAGATGAGTCGGAATTTCAAATTTGGATAGATGTTTGCTCAAATATTATCCAAAATGAAAAAAAAAAAAAAAAAAAAAAAAAAAAAAGCAGTATTCAGACTTAGCACGTAAGTGCTCTAATTGCTGCCTTTCCGGCCTTTGCTTTATTAGATCAATACAGGTACATTGAACCATATAAGTTATAACTATAAATTAAATTAAAGAGAATATCTTTTTTTTTAATGGATTGCCCTCCAGTTGTGAGATACTTAATGACCTCTGACTTACAAAGTCTTAAGGTTCTTTGATTATATTTATATAAAATTGCCAAATTTTATAATAATAGATATGCAAATCACGCAAGATTAGCCTACCATTTAGTCAATGAAAATTACAGTCATTCAAAAATTATTAACTAAACATATATATTGTCTTAGACAAGAAGCATATGTTGTGTAATTTCCATGTCATACGACTTATCCCAATAGATTAGTCACTGCAGACCAGTCATAACACATTCTCAAATTGAGCTGTTCTTACTTTGTGGACATCCCCCTAAGAAAATTTGTTAACTAATTAATTAATAATTACTTAGTTATTTGAGTCTCCCACTCATAAAATCTATTTGTTCAACAGTAGAACGGATGTCATATGTTAAAATTTATACCAATAAAAACCAGTAATTTCAGTAGTAAGCTTATATTAAAACTTGTCCTAAGTGTTAGATTATTACTCGCTGTTATTAGTGAACAAAAAAGTAATTTCAGTAGTAAGCTTATATTAAAACCAGTAACAACTTGCTAACTATAATTTGTTATGAAAATTATCTAGAACGTAGTTTTAGTGTATTACTCATTTTTTTAAGAGCAAATAAGGTACATAACATACGAGAAAGTTTAGAGACACAACAAAATGTCAATATTTTTATAATAACCTTATTTTTATATATGATCAGTTTCAGTCTAATATTTTCTTATTTTATATAATATTTTATAACCTATGAGGAACTAATATGTTAACTTTTATAAAAATGTTGTGATAATTGGTTGCATTGATACTAGATAAGAGCATTAACATCAGTCCGTGTATAATAGAAAAATATATAAAATTTACACTGTTTTGCTTAAAAATAACCCGCATCAATGTGTATAATTGTGTAAATTTACAAGTTTACTACAGTAATAATGTAAATTTACATTGACACTATTCATTTTGTATTTTGATATTTATTCTTTATTTATGTATCTCGAAAATAAAGAAAAAAAGTGAATGATAGTTTTTGTGTATAAAAAAAAATTAAGAAAAATTGATATTTTGATAAAATATATTGTAAAATAGATAATTTGATGTTAAATATTTTAAAAATAAAATCTGTAAAATAGAAAAAGTAAGGTTTTATATTTTTGCACAAATCTTTGAGGACTCTTAACATATATTTTATTTTTATTTTTAAGAAACAGCTCATAAGTCCTAAGTCATAACATATAATACATGTCACTGTCAAAGACCCCCAAGAAATAAGTTACAAGTAGTATAATTATTCCCGGGTCGTAGACTCGTACGTTGGCCAATTCGGCGGCTCTTTTCTCTTTGAGTTGGACCATCCGCACTTTTTGCCCGCCCGATTTGGTGTTCTGTGGAATGTGGATCAGAGGGGTCAAATCTGTAAAACGGCACATTTCCGCGTGATTGCCATTAATGATTGCGACGGATCTCCCCTTTTATATTAGGTGTTTCTGCACTTGGGCCCTTAAATTAACTTCTATTTGTAAAAATGTCACTCCTAAATTTAGGGATTTCATGTTAGTTAGTGTGTGTGTGTGTGTATATACACACACATAAAATTCACTTCTATAATCACAAAGCAAGTTTACAAACGTTTACAAACGTATAAACTATAGAGAATTTTTCTTGGTGAAAAATATTAAAGTAATATAAAAAATTAAAAAAAAAAACAAATACTAAAAGCATGCCACATTAAAAAAAAAAAAGCCATAACCAATAAAATATTGAATTTTTTTTTTTTTTTTGCTGAATAAAAAATGGGTAGGGGAGCGACCAACGTGGCAATCCTACCTAAGCGTAACCATAGTAGCACCCTACCCGCCAAGGTTCGGATCCCTGCTGGGGTGCAGGGAGACCGGTGAGCCATAGTTTTCCCAGCCCCACAAGGAGCACCAATGGCCTAAGCTTGCCAAGGAAAGTAAACCCCATGCAAGTCCATATTCGGACTCGAATATGGGACCTCCCTTGGCGAAGCTCTTTGTTCCTCACCTAAAACCATTGGACCACACCACCTCGGTGGTATAAAATATTGAAAGTTGAAACCATATGTCTTATGAAAATGTTATATCCTTTACATAACTATATTTTCAATAAATTTCTTCCATAAGATTCTCATAATTAGATAATATATGATGGGTGAAGTCGTCGTTCATTAGACTTGGTAAACAAGTCAGGTGAATTCAGTCTTAACAATCAAGTACCTACTAAGAGTTTTTTCTATTAAAAAAAAAAAAAAAGTACCTAATAAGATTTGACTCATTAACTCAATCGAGAACGTGTTAAAGCAGATATGAGTCGGAGTAAATAGGTTATTAATTATATGATAATTATATGACTCGTATTTTTCATATACAATAAAAAATAAATAAGAAATTTGAACTTGTTCTTTTCATCTTGCTTTCAACACAAATAAAAGGGTAAAAATCATTCAAAATTAAATTTGAAAAATACATAAATATTTAAGGTTTACAATAGTATATTTTAGAAGTTTACTAGTATGATAATTTCATGAAACTATAAAAGAAAACTTGGATATAGTACAAAGATCATTCTAAACAACATTTATCTCCTACATTTATTATTTAAAACACTAGCCTCATCACACGCGCTTCGTGCATGCGATGAAGCTTTTTTGTAACAAAAAAAAAACCTATATTTTAATTTTATATATAATTTTTATTTTGATAATTTGAAAATCAATAAGAGAGTGACCCTATTTTTTAAGTAATGTTTTAGTGGGAGTTAGAGTTGTATTTTTACCAAATGGTACTTTAATTTTTTCTCTACTTAAACATAGGGGTGTAGGGACATTTTTGAATAAAAAAAAATGAGGATCCCAAACAGTGAGAGCCCCTTAAATAGTCGTATAGATAAGACAAAATTTTATCTACTGTATTAAACCAAAAAAAAAAAACTCTCTCAAAGGATTCTTCTTTAAATTTATTTTTAGCTTTTAAACAATGTTTATTGGCCAATTTATTATGATTTTTTAGTTTTTATATTTTCATTTCCTTTAGAAGGAAAAAAAAAAAAAAAAAAGCTTTTGATACTACGGTTGAATATAGAAAAGATTGTAGTTTCAATAATAGCTTCTCCTTAAAAAAAAAAAAAATGTAGGTAATTTTTAATATATTAAGAAAATTTATCTATCTACTATGTATAATTGGATTAAAATTTTTTAGTATTCATTTTACAGTGAGAAATGCTATGTTCACAACATTTTTACAATAAATCCTAAGTGGTATGTTGTTATGGATGGACAAAAAAGTATTTTAAGTTGTGAACTCAAATTTGAACCAATAACAACTTACCTCTCCTTCTCAATAAAATAAAATAAAAAACAACTTACCTCATGCAATTTGTTGTAAAAATGTTATGGACAAAACATTTTTTTTCAATACTTCCAAAACTAATTCTACTATTTAAGTGAAAATGATTTAAGTTCAACAATAAGACACTGAGGAAAGAACGGTATTTGAGAAATTTAAAATTCAAATTCTATAAAAAAAAAAAGACATGCATTTTGTCCTTTCTACATTTTCAAAACTAATCCTATTATTTCAATTAATGACATGCTAGTAATTATATAATTTAAAATTCAAATTCCATAAAATGAAGTCATACGTTCAAAACTAAAACTATAACTACTTTCATAAAAAAAAAAAAAAAAAACTATAATTACTTGCAATTACAAATTAAAAATGTTAGGCTTTAAAAAAAAATTTAAAAGAACATTTAAATATGCACATAACACGTCTGAAAATGCTAGCTTTCTATATGATATTATAATGAAATTCACTTTCTAAATGATTCAGATCTTTAAAAAAAGGATTGGGTCCTTTATAATCAATTTTAGATCTTGAATCAAATTTGAACTTCGAAATGACCTTTTATTTTAGTATATATGTGTGTGAAACTCTCTCTTAGACACTTAAACTCCAACCATTGCCTCTTACACTCTACAAGAAGAGCAGTGGTGAACTTTAAAATGACCTATTAATATCTAATTGTACATAAACGTAATTTACAAAACAAATAGTGATAGGAATGTGTACTTACTCTATTAATTGTATGGCTTCATATTTCAAATAGGCTGGCAAAGTTGACTAAGATTGATTTAGCATAACTAAAAATGACCTTTTTGTTTTGCTGGTGAAAACACTTACAACCTACGTGTTAATTTTCAATTCAAATAATTGGTAACATTATATAAATTTTGCTTCACACTTCATTCTCATGGAATTGATTAATTGAACATCAAACTCAACTTCTGCACTTATTCAATATATTAATTTTGAATTGACCCAAAAAATAAAAACCTTTAAAGGTGTTTAGAAAAACAGAGATTTGTATTCACACTCAATCGCAATTTCAGTCACTAATTTCCAAGCTATAACCTATACTTTGTCTTTTTGTTTTTATAAGCATTACCTACCTTTGTATTTTTATACCCTTATAAAATGAAGAAAAATCACCTTCTTGTGCAGCCCTTAACACAGAGTAACAGTGGCGTAGCTATTTAATAGCTACCGAGGGAGGCCTGGGCCCCCAAAAATTTTTGAAAAAATAAAATTTTTTTTGGAAATATCTTAAAATAATTTGAAATATTTAAATAAACTTATCATTTTGGCTCCCTATACCTGATAATAAACATTGCCTACCCTTAAAAAAATATTTGTGACCACCCCAAGGTTTTTTTATGCCCACTAAAATTAAACTTAGTCCATAATTTAGTTCACTTAACAATATATTATGGCCTTTGGTCCACTTAATAGTATAGTACTATTTTACATTTCATACAAAAAAAATTATATATGACCTCCAAATAAAATTCTTGACTCCGCCACTGCAAAGTAAGGCATTGAGATGGGAATCTCTCTTCTATGGAGCAAAAGCCCAAGCTGCAAATGAATGTCCAAAAGAATTAGAGTCTCTCAAAACATGATTAGTTCTTCAAGAAGAAAAAAGAGTTTAAAATAGACATTATGTTTTCAATAATACTGTATACAAATTTGACCAGTGAGTGGGGAGGATGAGCATCTAATAAGATCAATGATATCGATGAGAAATTATACAGTTCTCTGGTGAATCATGTTACTTGTCCACTATTCTACTAAAAAATTCTCACTTGTTTGAAATTGCTGAGTCAGTAATCAATTTCCGTTTTAAAAAAATTTTCAATCTCAGAAATTTTAAACAAGTGAAAGTCTTTTAGTAGAATAGTGGATTACGTTACTTGTCTATCATGAAGATCTTATAATTTCTCGAGATGGAGTATATCACTTTCAAAGATAAAAATTTTAAAACCTTCTTCTTTTGTGTTACCTTTATTTCAAATTGTTGTTCATATTTAAAAAATTCAACTTTTTAAGAAAATATCATTTAATAAGTTGTTTGTCAATTAAAAATATAGAGTACAAATTTTAAAAAAGAAATGTTATGTCTATAATATTTTTACAACACTTTCACAAACAAATTCTTAATGGCATATTGTTACAGGTTGTTATTAATGAGGTAAAACTAATAACAACTAAACATCTATGATTTGTTGTGAACATATTGTGGACGTAGTATTTCTCATTTAAAAACTATCCTTATTAATATAAGGGAAAATTTAACAAATGTCCTGAAAACTTTGGTTTATGAACTATTTTTATAAATATTTTTGAAAAATTTTTATTTTTCTCATAAAAGTGGTGTTAAAACTTTTCGAAAATGGTCTATTAACAATTGCCATAAGAGCAACTGTTAACATGACCCTTAATTTAAACTTTAGAGAAAGAATAATATTGAATTTTTAACTAAAGTAAATAGTAAGATACATTTTTTATTTATTGAGACATTCCAAAATATTAGAGAGGATCAGAAGGGTTTAATGCTTAGCTAGATGTATAAGATCTAAGAACAAAAATATAGATAGAAATCCACTTAACAAATTTTAAAAATATTATAAATTCACATCCTTGAATATATATATATATATATATTTGAGAAGATACACGTCTATAAATATATGTGTAAAATGCACTTTTTTTTTCGTATATCATACGTACTTAATCTTAACCGTTCATTTATTATATTATAATGATAGAATAACACTTAAGATTAGGTAGGCTTGATACATTAAAAAAAAAATTTGTGTAATGCTAAATTCTCCATACAAAATGACAAGTGATTTTTTTTTTCATAAGAGACAAGTGATTTTTTAAAAGTAAATTTTCTATTAAAATTGGTGTATAACACTAACCTCTAAGAGTTAAATATAAAAATACAAAACAAGAAAACACAAGAATTTGTGGGACAAAAAGAGTAAAATACGAGTAAAGCAAGGGGTCCAAAGTGCAAAATGAGCACTTAGAAATAAAATGACTAGTGTGAGCAACTGTGTCTATCTTTAATTTCACTCGGTTTCTTTCCGCTCTTCCTTTCTCACATTTTCTTTCCTGTTCTAGCTTTCCTCCGTGTGGCTGGAAAACTAGTCTCTCCACTGCACCTTCCTCGTTACTTCCCACATCTCATTCTCTCTCTCTCTCTCTCTTTGAGTCTTCCCCCACCTTTGCTTTGGACTTTGGACCTCAAAGTATTCTTGGGTCAGTTTCTTCTTCATGTGATCGGTGAGTTTGTATTTTTTTTGTTTTTGCTCTAAATATCTACTTTTCTTTGAATATACCCTTTTGCTTATTTTGCTTCATGGTGTCATGTAAATCTGGTTTAGGATTGTTGGTTTGTGAATTTGTTTGATTATGAAGTTCAATGGTTGAAGTATAGGCACAAGCTTTTGGTGCAGAGTACTGGGTTTTTTTTTTTTTTAATGATTATGGTTGTGGAATTTGGCTGATATGATGGGATTTGGATGTGAATTTTAAGTTCATGTCATTTCTGTTTCTGGTTTCAGAACATATTCTTGTGAGTTAGTATGTTTTTGTGAATTTTTGCTTTTTGGTTAATGCTGGTGGCTGAGAAAAATGTAGAAAAGATAGGATTGAATTTTTATGACTTTTGTTAGGATTCTAAAAAAAAAAAAAAAAAGAGATAACTTTGATTTCATTGACTTAAATAGTTGAAATAGACCCAGCTTTTTTTTCTTTTCTTTTTTTCCTGGAATATACCCAGTTCAGTGCATGATTTAAAAAATAAGAAAATAAAAAACAGTAAAATTGGATTGATTTTGGATGCATGAAAGTTTTAGATGCCATATATATAAATACACTCACATAGATTCCAACATCAACAAAGCAAACCTAAGACAGTGACAGTTTTTGGTTATTCATTGTTAATCAGAATATTGTTTTGGACTTGTTTATCCAAGAAAATGAAAAACTCTTCTCTCTCTACTTACTGAGGATGTCTTGACTTATGGCCTTGTTAAATCCCTTCAAAGCCAACAAGGAGAGCTGGTTAAAAGAATTGGGATTGTTTCAAAGTTTCTCTGATTTTCTGAGTTTTTTGGTTACAAAAAGCTGATTCTCTTGTTCTCTCAGTTGTTTGTCTTGGCTATTTGGTCATAGTTTAGTTTTTGATATTTAGTCCGTAATTGAAATATATGATGGCAGGTTTGGCTTAGAGACTGTGTCTCAGATTTTCTGGGGTAAGATATGGTTGTGGAAGGGTGGTTTCGTAGTCTGTGGAAGACTCCACGGAAGCATGAGGCTGGTCCTGGGAAGGCAGTGATTGGAGTGTTAGCATTTGAAGTTGCAAGCTTGATGTCTAAGCTAGTTCATCAATGGCAATCTTTAAGTGATAAGCAAATTTCTAAATTGAGAGAAGAGATCACAAATTCAGTGGGTGTAAAGAAGCTTATCTCGGAAGATGAGGATTTCATTGGAAGGTTGGTATGTGAAGAGATGTTTGAGAATATGGTACATGTGGCAAAATCTGTGGCCAGGATTGGGAAGAAGTGCAGTGATCCTAGTTTGAAGAATTTTGAGCATGCTTTTGAGGTTCTAATTGACAGAGGCAATGACACGTATGGGTGGGAATTTTCATCGAGGAAGATGGAAAAGAAAGTCAAGAAGATGGAAAGGTTTGTTGCAGCAAATGCAAACTTGTATCAGGAAATGGAGATTTTTTCAGATCTAGAACAGACTCTAAAGAGAATGAAGGCTAATGGTGACTCAGGTGGTGTACATTTGCCTGAGTATCAGAAGAAGGTGGCAGGGAAACGGCAGGAGGTGAAAAATATGCAACATATCTCTCTGTGGAACAAGACTTACGATTACACAGTTCGTCTTTTGGCAGGATCTATTTTCACAATATTCAGAAGGATCAAAAATTTATTTGGAATTCAACAGATGGCAGATCTTGATGTCCAACATTCAAGAGATCTGAAGTCTGATTATATCCCACGCAGCCAATCAGTTTCTGGACTGTTTCAATCTTCAGTTCATTTTTCCAAGAATGGTCATTCTAAATTTGCATCAGGTCCCCTGGGGGGGTTTATTGCTAAATCAGGACCAATTTCAAGAAAAATTAAAACCAACTACTTCCACTCAGGCCCTCTTGGTGGTCCAACCACAAAGTCAGGTACTATTTCTGGAAAGAATAAAAATGTCAGCTTCTATTCCGGCCCTCTTGCAAGTGGAGGAATGACAAAATCAGGTCCAATTTCTGGATCAGATAAAATCAACCAGAAGATGTGGCAGAGTCAAGTGCAGTCACCTGCAACTCATGGAAGGAAACCAACTTCGAAACCAAACCGACTTACTCAAGTTGGACCTTTTAAAGGATGCTTGATGGCTGGAAATAGCTCTCCTGTTGCCAATTGTTATTTAAGTCCGAACGATGTTCAGTCAGGAAATCTGAATGGAGCCAAAGATAGTGATGCGGACATTCTTGCTCCCGGAATAAGTGATTGTTCTAATCTATCAGTCATCAATTCCAAGCGCAAGTTGTTGGATGCTCCACCTGAAACCCTTGGCGGTGTTGCTTTAGCATTGCACTACGCAAATGTTATTATCATAATTGAGAAACTGGCGGCATCTCCACACTTGATTGGTCTTGATGCAAGAGATGACCTGTACAATATGTTACCCATAAGTGTGAGAGCAGCCATTAGAGCAAAGCTGAAGCCAATCTCCAAGAAATTGACTGCATCAGTTTGTGATACCGTTCTTGCAGGAGAGTGGAGCGATGCAATGTCTGGGATATTAGAATGGTTGGCGCCACTTGCTCATAACATGATAAGATGGCAATCTGAGAGGAGTTTTGAGCAGCAGAACTTGGTTTCGAGGACAAACGTTCTTCTGGTACAAACCCTTTACTTTGCAAATCAAGAGAAGACAGAAGCATTAATCACTGAGCTTCTTGTTGGTCTGAATTACGTATGGAGATGCGGTAGAGAAATCAATGCAAAAGCTCTAATGGAGTGTGCTAGCAGTAGAAAATTTGATGAATATTTGGATATGGATAAGTAGCATCATTTCCAGCTCATGGCAATTAACAACTGAATCCAGAGTCCTTTGCAACTGGCTGGCTTCCAGAGTTACATTGGCAAAGATGGAACTGACTAGCTAGTCCATATGAGGCTTCTCAGGTGTACTGAAAAAACACTTGATCATTTGCTTGGTGCAGGAGAGGAAGCCTACCCTTCTATACATAGTTTAATACCAAAAGGTATTCCTAGCTAGTTAAGGTATTGTTGGAGCCTCCAAACATTCTTTTCCTTTGGTGAGAATTCCTAGCAGCCAAAAAATGGGCTCCTCTATTTACCATAAAGCATAGTTTGTTTTTTGTTAAGTCTGAAAGGTGTATTTACTAGAAACACTCTTTTATAGTAATATTGTTAAAGTACATATAAATGGTGTCTCCCTTAGGTAAGACCTCTCAAGGTCAGGCATGTTTCCTTTTTGAGTGGCTATTTGTATTGATGTAATTAATGATGGTGAGCTTTTTATCCCACGGTGCAAATGAAGAGTATTTTACGCAATGTCAGATTCAAATTTTTACTTGCTATAAGCTAGCCTAGTATGTTACCTGGTCAACAAGAAGCAGATTGACATACATTGTATAGAACTACATTGACTAAGCGTGTTATTTAGGCAGGCTTTTGTTCATACAAGCTATCAGTTTCCAATATCATAAGATACTTAGATATATACTATATATATGTTTAACGCTATACATAATTATAGCCGATATATGGTCAAAATTCATGGTGTGACAAAACAATGCTTCTTGACACTATATCACTTTCATAGTGTGACAAAACAATGGCAAAACAATGCTTATTGACAATGTATCACTTTCATGTTTTGAAGTATTGTGGTTCCTTTCTTCTTGGAAAGATGGGAGGTCAACTAGCTCGATCATAGTTCTTTGATATTTGTGATTACAAGTTCTTACCCTATGAGCCTTATCCACACTTTCTTTTTCTCCCAATTACATTAAAAAAGGATTACAAGTATTACCTTTACCTTCTTTTTTTTGGTAAAGCCGGACGAACAAAATCAACAATAACAAAGCCACAGTATCATAAAACAAAAGCAAATATAAGTCCATAGGCAAACTATCAAAATACATAATATCTTGATCTAGAGCTAGACCTTTTTTGGCTAGAGCACCAACACACTTTGCTTTATAGAAGCATTGGCTCATCTTCACTTGAGGAATCTGACCGATGAGAGTTCTGCAATCTAGTATTACCTTTACCTTCACCTGTTTATTTGAACAAGTTTCATTTTATTGCTTGAATTTGAACAATTGACTTTGACACTTAAAACAATTCGATCATGATTGCCACCCTTAACTTAATTATGCTTTGAACGATCAACTAGTGCTACCAATTGGCCCTCTACCGTTAATACATTCAATCATGTATGGTGACGAATTGCAACTTGAAAGAACCAGCTAGAATATTTCTCAATCACAAAAGAAAGTCTTTGTATTGTATGGACCATCTAAACAATATTCCAACCACTGATGTTTGCTTTCTTCTATGATAATATTCTTCAAAATTATTCATGTGTATGAGGTGATTGATGGTGCATCTTGGACTTTTCAACTTGAATTTTGATAACACATTACAGATTCAATTATATTACAATGTCATGTAATTTTCCAATCTCAATCTTAATTGAAAAACATAAAAGGCACTGTCAATTTATATAAGGTGGCGTTTAGTGCAGGATAATTCACATTATCTGGTATCTAGATTCTTAGGGTGTGATGCCTAGCAATCTAAATTATTGGGAATGTAACTACTTGTATGTTTGGTTTAATTTAGAATCTAATAAAATTTCTGAGAATATGAGATGCTTATATTTGGTTATTTCTAAGAAATTTCTAAGAATTATTTATCCTTCCCAAAATACCATTTGATTCATAAATACAACATCAAGTCTTTTTTTTTTTTTTTTAATCTCCCTCCAAATAAATTATGAGACACAAAATATGAACTATAAATCATGGAAAATATAATAAAACTATAGTATAACATTTTTTAAATGACATATATAATACCAAAATAATTAATTATATTGTCAATTTATGATAATAATTTTTTTTTAAAAATTATTGGTTAAAAAGATAGGGAGAATGAGTAATATTTTCAATTTATATAAAATGTAACTTAATCTAGCATGGGAATGTGGATACCAAACTTTTTCAAAGGGAATTCACATTCTTATGGAAAGGGGCATAAGTGGTGTAGGGATGAAGGACCCAGATAAGGATATTGGGCCGTGGGCCACACTCGAGGATGTCAAAGAGCCTGAAGACAAGCACGTATTAATGAAGACAGGTAGATTACTAGGCCGAAAAAGAGGTTTGATCATAATGAACAGGTAACGTTGTTTGAGGAGCAATCCCTCCTCGGCCAACGAAGTGGAATCCTAAAGTCCTATTACCCATCAAGTACTGGGCAATAGGCAACCGTGCTTAGGAGGATAAGTTTTAGAAAGAGTTGAGTCAACATAGAATTGAGAAATATCTAGGAAGAAAGCTGCTACCACTACATTGAATGATCTGCATCTAATCCCCTGGCCACATTAATGTGGAAATAATACCTGAAAAGTGACTTTTAGCCTTACAGCTACCCACAAAGATTTCAAAAAGGTGCTGATAGGATAAGTATCAAGGAGATTAGCAATCAGATCTACACATGGAAGGCTGAGATGAAAGAGGGGAAGGGAATATAAAAGGGAAGGATTCCATTACAGGAGGGGCATTAGAAATCTAGAAGAAAAATCACTTTGTAACAAAGAACTTGAATATTGGTATTAGTTTAGGAGAAATATATAAGAACATATCATCCTAAGACCTGACCGAGGAATACCTTTTCTTTTCAAACTGTTTGTCTTACTCATTCTAACGCCAACCGACCTATTGTGATCTACATTCTAACTCATTGAACGTTCAGTAACAGGCTTATTCTCTATCAAATTTATTATTTTGGGCTCATTGGGCCATTGTCCAAATCTCTTGGGCTGTGGATCAAATCGTATCCTTACAATTGGTGTTGTCTGTGAAATACTTGAACATTCTTGAGCTTATGCAATCATGGTGGGTTCAGGGCCAAACTGAGAAGAACCTGTGGGATCTCAACGTCGTGAAGTGAATGTGCATACGACTCACACCAATAGAAGCCAATCTAAAACTGGGAGTCAGGTTTCACATGGGGAGGATACTAGAAACTTGCAACGGGAGATAGATCATTTACAAAGGAAGTTACATCGTAAGTAAAGGAGGGGGTCTTCATTGAGTTCATGGTCTCCATCTAAAGATGATGACAGTTATAGGCCTAGATAAAGGACTCCCCCTAGTGAATCTCTCTCTAACAATGAGGAATGCCCTTATAAGCGAAGGAGTAAGAGCCCAAACAATAGGGGCTTTAGAAATGATGCTATGAGCAAGGCTCTGCGCAAAATCTCAAGGACACCATTTACATGGAGGATTGAGAAGGCAAAGCTTCCTCGACGGTTCACACACCCAACTTTTACCATATATAATGGTAGGATGGACCTGGTGGAGCATGTAAGCCATTTTAATCATAGGATGGCAATTTACTCAAGGAATGAAGCACTGATGTGTAAAGTGCTTCCATCTAGTTTAGGGCTTGTGGCAATGAGATGGTTAGATGGGTTGGAGGAGGGCTCTATTAGCTCCTTTCAAGAAACTACCAGGGCCTTTGGGGCTCGATTTGTTACGTGCAACAGGGTTCTCATCCCTTGGATTCCTTATTGTCAATGGCGATGAGAGAAGGGGAAACTTTGAAGACTTACTCCGACAGGTAATGGGAGATATTTAATGAGATAGATGAAGATTTTAAAGATGTGGCTATAAGGACGTTTAAGGTCAGGCTCCCCACTGAGAGTGAGTTGAAAAAATCCTTGGCTAGAAAATCTGCACGTAGCATGTGTCAATTGATGGATCGTATTGACAAATACAAATGGGTCGAGAAAGATCAACAGTAAGGGAAGGGGAAGGCCAAAGTGAAGCCCCCTGATCGAAGAGATTTCAGGTCGAATAGGTACAATAACAATAGGACTAGAAGGGACTTTCCAGAGGTTGGAGGGCAGTCCACTGCACAAATAATTAACACAGTTTTCAGGGAACCTATGCACCAAATCCTTGACAAGATAAAAAATGAGCCATACTTTAAGTGGCCAAATAAGATGGAAGGGAATCCCTCCTGGCACAATCAAAGTTTGCACTGCCAGTATCATCAGGACCATGGGCACAAGGAAGATTGCAGAACTTTGAGGGACCATTTGGAGCAGTTGGTCAAGGTTCGAAAATTGAAGCAATTTTTGTTCCAACCATCTACACAAGGAAGCCAAGTCGGGTCAGTCCCTCAGCGAGAGAACTATTTGAGATCATCCTTGGGAATAATTAATGTGATTCTGGCGACCCAGGTCGGCTAGATATGTGCCAATCCAAAGTGATGTCTGTGTCAAATCACATGTCGAGGACTCAACCTCTATGGGTAAGCAAGTGAAGGTGCAAGCCTGACCAGTCTTGTGTTTTTCTGATTAGGATAAGGTCAGAACCCATCAACCACACGATGAAGCTTAGTGGTTACCACTCAGATTGGAGGTAATGACGTAAGAAGGGTCCTCGTAGACCAGGGTAGCAGTGCAGAGGTCTTGTATCCTTATCAGTATACGGGGCTTTAGTTGAAGCTTGAGGATTAGGTTAGTTATGATTCTCCCTTAGTGAGATTTGACGGGAAGACTATTGTCCTAAAGGGGTATGATTAAGCTGCCCGTTCAGGTGGGCTCTAAAGTAGTAGAGGTTAGTTTCATTATGGTGGACACTTATTCACCTTATACTGCCATTTTGGTGAGACTGTGGCTTTATGCTATGGAAGTTGGATCTTTAACTTTACACTTGAAGGTGAAGTATCATTTTGGGCATTGTGTTGAGGAACTAGTTGGAAGCCAGGCTATGGCAAGGTAATACTTGGTTGCTGCTGTCAAACGCTAGTCCGAAGACGAATCCTTGATGTCCTCTAACAAGGCTTTATAGCAACTAATGGAAGTGGGAGTATTCTCGGGTGCCATGGATGAAGAGGCGAAATGTGAAGGGTTAGAGAAGTTTATAATAGATGTTGATGAATAAAAGTTTTTTCAGATTGGGGTCCAGTTGCCTCCTCAAGAGAAGGAGGAGCTGCTCGTTTTCCTATGAAGGAATTTGGATGTTTTTTCTTGGAGCGCCTATGAAGCCCCTAAAGTGGACCTGGACTTCATATGTCATCATTGGAATGTCAATCCAAACATTGTTCCAAAGAAGCAACCACCTCGGTGCTCATCTAGAGAGCATGCTGAGGCTGTTAAAGAAGAAATGGCGAACTTAAGTGTGCAAGGGCAATAAAAATAAGTCTTTTACCCAAAATGGTTGGCCATCATGGTGGTAGTGGAAAAGAAGAATGAGAAATGACGAGTGTGTGTAGATTTCACGAATTTAAATAAAGCCTGCCTAAAGGATCCCTTCTCAGTACCCCGAATAGACTAGTTTGTGGACGCAATGGTTGGATATCCTTGAATGAGCTTTTTAGATGCCTTTCAGGGGTACCATCAGATACCTTTAGCTCTAGTCGACTAGGAGAAGACCGCTTTTATGACTCTTACTGGGAATTATCATTATAAGGTGATACCTTTTGAATTGAAGAATGTAGGGTCTACTTACCAAAGGATGATAACTAGAATATTTGAGTTCCAGCTGGGCAAGAATATTGAGGTTTACATTGATGATATGGTGGCGAAAATTAAGGTGGTTGCCGAGCATTTGGGGGACCTCAGAAGTGTCTTTGAAGTGTTGAGGAGGCATAAATTGCGTCTCAATGCATCTAAGTGTTCTTTTGGCGTTAGCTCGGGCAAGTTTTTGGTTTATATGGTCACACACTGTGGAATTGAAGTTAACCCTGATCGGATTAAAGTGATTAATATCTTACAACCACCTCGGAATCCCAAAAAGGTCCAATAGTTAACTAGAATGGCGTGCAGAGGCCAATCTATTATATGAGTAAATCGCTACAAGAAGCTGAAGTTTGTTACCTGCCTTTAGAAAAGGCCATCTTGGCCGTGGTACACGCTATGCGGAATCTTCCCCATTACTTCCAAGCACACATAGTGGTAGTTTTGACCTAACTCCCTTTGCAGTCATTGCTGTGAAAGACTGATTATACAGGGAGAATTGCTAAATGGGGAACGATTTTAGGTGCATTTGACATAAAATACATGCCTCGTACCTCAATTAAAGGGCAAGTGCTTGTGGATTTTATGGCAGAGTTTACCAAGTCTCCAGTACAAGGAGAGGCCAAGGAGCTCAGAGTTGAAGGGAAGCAAGTTTCAGTAGTTGCTTTACATGGGCCCTCACCTTGGGAGTTATAAATAGATGGTGTGGCAAATCAAAAGGGGTCTAGAGTAGGGTTGGTGATAGTGTCTCCAAATGGAATTACCATTGAAAAGTCCTTGAGGCTGGGCTTTTCGGCTATGAATAATGAGACAGAGCATGAAGCTTTATTAATTGGGATAGCCATGGTTAGGAAGATGGGAGGAAAAACTGTTGAAGCATTTTCAGACTCAAGGCTGGTTGTGGGGCAAGTGAAGGGAAAGTTGAAAGCAAAGGATGTGAGAATGCAAAAGTATTTGAGTCAAGCTCGGCGTTTGTAGTCAGGTTTTGATTCTTATACTATACAATAAATCCCGAGAAGTAGAAACACGCATACAGATTCCTTGGCAACTTTAGCAACATCTTCTGGACAAGATCTTCCTCAGGTCATACTTGTTGAGGATTTGGACAAGCATATTGAGGAAGAGAAGGGGAAAGTTCAGGTACACCAAATCAGGGTCGGACCTAGTTGGATGGATCTCATAATCCTATTTCTCAAGGAAATGGTTTTGCCTCACGAGAGTAGGGAGGCAGAGAAGGTACGAAGGAAAGCTCCTTGTTTTTTGTTGTCCAAGGAGCAAAAGTTGTACAAACACTCTTTCTCTGGACCATACTTGTTTTGTGTTCATCTCGAGGCAGTAAAACCACTTTTGGAAGAGCTGCATGAGGGAATATGTATAAGTCATACGGGAGTAGATCGTTATTGTACGGGCATCACCTTCCTCTAAGCCCATTTACTCAGTGGCCTATAGAGATAATAACCCATGTAAGGACCTAACACTGATCAAACCGACTAACTCATTCCAAACCAGTTTTTATGCTCACCAAAAGTCTAAAAATTGGGAATGGAATCATTCATGGCATGACTAGAAAAGGTGAAACCTCACAACTCTCGATGATTATCTCTCCCGGGGTGGGTTGAGATTTGAGTGCACGACATCGCCTGGGGAATGTCTTCTTCGAGCACCGAATCTACCAATGGAACTAGTTCCAATGCCATTATTATCTTCTCCTTACCACCAAACCTCCAATTACGAGTAACGGTATTGGACCTCCCTTCCGTTGCCTAGGGAATGTCTTCGCTGGGCAACAAACTTAACGGTGGAACTAGTTCCAATGCCACTATCATCTTCTCCCACTCGTAATTAAACATCCACTTAGGAGAAGCAGCATTGGACCTCCCCTTCCACTGACTTGGGAAATGATCATGGCAATCCCATTTACTTTGACTATAAATAGGTTAGGGAGGTTTAATGGGAAGGGGTAGGCAATTCTAGAAGAGAAAAACTAGGGAAAGGAGGGGGAATTTATTTAAGGAGCAAAGAGAGAACGATTGTAGGACAAGGGGGATTGGGATACTTAGGCTGCCGAACACAGAAACACCCATTATAGGAAATCTGAAAACCCACTATACAAATAGATCGTGAGCCCCAAATACCTTTGAGGCCCAATTGCCATATTTGGGTGCGCATAATTAGCACCGTCTATGGGAATCTCCTACGTAGCTGTAGTTCTTCCGAGGCACCCTGGGAGGATGTCTAGGAGTAGGTTAGGAAGTTATGCTAAAAGTGGTTTTGGAGGGTCATCTCAGGGGTCAACATGGCAAGAGAGGAGACAGAAGAGACACGAGGACAAGCGGCACCGTGAGGCAGAGGAATCTAGGCTTGGGGAGGGATCTTTCCAGACTCTCCAGACAGTATCTAATGTCTCAGGGCGCAGCCGCCACGATAAAAGGGACCAAGAGCTTGAACAGAGGGATTAGGAGCTTGAGCATTTACGCGGGTTGGTGAGGGATTTGGAGTTGGAAGCAAGGGGCAGACATTGGAGAAGGGATTACGGAGGACGAAGAGAAAAGTCTATCAGTGTAGGGAACCACCATGCAGTAGGGTCCCAACAGTCCGGGTCTCATTGGCACTACGAACATTCAAGGGAGTATGCAAACTGTGATTCGACATCCCCGAATGAAGGACGACCTCAAAATGCGGCTATGGACACCATGAGCCAGGCATTGCACCAAGCTGCCCGATCTTCGTTTTCAAGGAATATCGAAGGCGCCCCTATGCCGAGCAAATTCACATGGCCACCATTCAATTCCTATATAGGAAAGACGAACTTGGTAGAACATGTAAGCCACTACATCCAAATGATGTCTTTGCATGCCCATAATGATGCGTTGATGTGTAAAGTCTTCCCTTCGAGCCTCGGTCCCACAGCTCTAAGATGGTTCAACGGGTTAAAGAAAAGCTCGATTCACAGTTTCTCGGAATTGATTCAGGAGTTTGGTGTACGGTTCTTGACTTGCAGCTAAGTTTCCCAGCCCATGGATGCGTTTTTATCAATGAAAATAGGAGCCGGGGAGACTCTTCGTAGCTACGCTAGCCAATACTAGGAGTTGTATAATGAGATCGGTGGAGGCAACAAAAAGATTGCAGCAAGCACCTTTCACATGGGATTGCCTGACGAATTTGGATTGAGGGAATCATTAACGAGGAGGCCCCCCGAGGATATGAGGCAGCTGATGAGGCGTATCGAGAAGTATAAGCGGGTAAAGGATGACCAGTTATAGAACAAGGGAAAGGCTTCGGTCATAAATTACCTTCGGAACTACGGCTTTCAACCCAGACCTTGGAGGGATTCGAGGATTTAAGAACTTAGTCCGGGAATAGGAAGAGTGAATGTAGCTTTCAAGGAGCCAGTCCACAAGATTGTCGATTGAATAAAAAATGAATCGTACTTTAAGTGGCTGAACAGGATGGCGAGTGACCCATCGAGGAGAAACCAAAATTTATATTATACGTACCATAAGGACAAAGGGCACAGCACCAAGCAATGCAGGGTACTGAAAGACCACCTGGAACAGTTGGTGAAAGTCGGGCATCTTAAAGAATTTGTAGTAGCGACAAGGAACTAGGATGCCGGGCAGAATGATCGGCTGCGCTTGAATCCCCTCCCACCCCCTTTGGGGGTAATAGAAGTCATCCATGCGGTTCCAAGGGGAGTTTCGGTGTCTAAGATGAAGGGAGTATTGGCTGTGGCACCAGCAGAAGGAAGCATAGGTGAGTGTCCTCCTAAAAAAAAGCTAAGGTGCATTAGCCAACCCATTACTTTCGATGATGATGACATGGATGGCACCATCCAGCCGCATGGCGATGCCTTGGTGGTCACGACCTGTATAAGAGGGTTTGTAGTAAAAAGGATAATGATAGATCAAGGAAGTGGAGCGGATGTAATGTACCCCGACTTGTATAGGGGGCTCGGGTTGAAGAAAGAGGACCTATCCAAGTATGATACACCGCTAATGGGGTTTGATGGCCATATGGTGATCTCGGAGGGGCAAATTTCACTTATCGTTAGTATGGAAGGAAAATAGGTGACCGTGACATTCATAGTGGTCGCTTCTTTCTCGCTGTACACTATAATCCTTGGAAGGCCCTAGATTCATAACATGAGGGTTGTACCTTCCACACTGCACGTGAAGGTCAAATTTCTCACTGAAGACGGAATCGCAGTAGCAAAAGGTAGTCAGCAGGTAGCTAGACAATGCCTAATAGCTGCTGCGAGCAATGATATCGAGCAAAGAAAGCCAGGCAAAAAGACCTCCTTATAGCAATTAAATCAACCCCGAGAGGAAGTGGGGGTTAGCTGTGCCGAGGACGTGTTGAAAGTGAGGATTCTGTCAGACGGTGAGAGACACTTTCAGATAAGGGTGGGCTTGAGGGATGAAGAGAGGGTGGAACTGTTACTCTTTCTTGTGCAAAATGTGGACGTGTTTGCTTAAAGTCCATATGAGGTGCCAGAGGTTGACCTCGAGTTTATAGTTCATAAGCTAAATGTGGATCCTTTATGCCCTTCTAAGAAGCAAAGACCGAGGAGGTCGACGAAAGAACACGTCGAGGCTGTGAGGCAGGAAGTGGGAAAGTTGAAGGAAGCAGGGGCTATAAAGGAAACGTTCTTTCCAGATTGGCTTGCGAACCGTGGTGGTAAGGAAGAAGAACAGTAAGTGAAGGGTCTGTGTCAATTTTACTGATTTGAACCGAGCATGCCCAAAGGACCCATTCCCTATGCTGAGAATCGACGAGGATCAGGAAAAAACCATATTCATAGCACCTGATGCCAATTATCATTATACAGTGATGCCGTTCGGATTAAAAAATGCGGGGGCCACTTATCAACAGATGATGACAAGGATGGTTAGGGATAAGATCGGGCGTATGGTCGAGGTATACATTGATGACATGGTAATAATGAGCAAGCAGGAAGGGCAACATGTTGACGACCTTAAATAAGTGTTTGAAGTACTTCGGCGACACCATCTGTGTCTCAATGTTGACAAGTGCACTTTTAGGGTAGGCTCCGGTAAATTCCTGGGCTATTTAGTCACAAAACAGGGTATCGAGGTCAACCCCAACCAAATAGAAGTCGTGAGACGTCTCAGACCACCGAGCAATCCGAAAAGAGGTTTAGAAATTAACCGGTATGTTGGCTGCCCTTAACCGGTTTATTTCCAAATTCGCTGATCGGTGTCGACCATTTTACCAGCTCTTGAAGAAGCGGAAGAGGTTCCAATGGGAAGAGGAGTGTGATAGAGCTTTTCATGACCTGAAGGACTATCTTGGATAGGCTCTAACATTGACAGCCCCGAAACTTGGAGAGGATCTGTATATGTACCTCTCGGTATCCAAGCATGCAGCTAGCATGGTGTTATTGAAGGATAATGGCGTGCAGTTGCCGATCTATTACATAAGTAAGACATTTGTAGACGCCGAGACAAGGTATTTACCACATAAAAAGTTGGTGTTGGCTTTCGTGCATTGCACCCGAAAATTGCCTCATTACTTTCAGGCCCACACTGTCTATGTTCTGACCGAGTATCCTCTTTAGTCATTGCTGAGAAGATTTGACTTCACTGGGAGGATAGCTAAATGGGGGACTCGGCTAGGCTCTTTGGACATCAGGTACAGGCCGAGGAACTCGGTGAAGGGACAAGTACTTGCAGACTTTATTGCCGAATTCTCGCCAAAAAATATGGACATTGTTTGCCTCGTGGAGGCCAAGCCGTGGAAAGTATTTGTGGATGGCGCATCTAATACGACAGGAGCGGGGGCTAGAATTGTGGTTATTACCCCAAAAGGTATAAGATTAGAGCATTCATTCAGATTGGACTTTGGAGCCTCTAATAATGAGGTCGAGTATGAGGCACTGTTGACTAGATTGAGAGTTGTCTCGGACTTGGGAGTTAAGGAGGTGAAAGTATATTCAAATTCTCGGCTCGTAGTGAACCAAGTACTGGGAAGTTTCGAGGCCAAAGATCTATGGATGGTCGAGTACTTGCAGGTGGTGAAACAAGCTACAGGCCATTTCTCAAGTGTGAAAGTAGAACAAGTTACTAGATGGCAGAACCGCCATGCCGACTCCTTGGCTACATTAGCATCCTCAATAGCTAGTGAACTACCCTGGTTAGTTAGGGTGGAAATGGTGAAAGAACCAAGCATCAAAGCAAGAACGGATGTATTACAAATCACCACTGCCGAGAGGTGTTCGATGGATCCTATAATCGAATTTTTAGCCGAAAATCGGGTATTAAAGGACGAAAAGGAGGCAGCCAGAGTACGACGGAATGCTCTTCGTTATTGGCTATCTGCAAACCGGAAGCTGTATCAGAGGTCTTTCGGGGGCCCGTACTTACAATGCTTGCATTCTAGCCTGACTGGAGAACTTCTAGCCGAGCTCCATGAGGGCATGTGCTGCAGTCACGTCGGTGGATGATCATTGGCTCACCGAGCAATGACTCAGGGGTTTTGGTGGCCGCAAATGCAGAGAGACGCCCTTGAATATGCACGAAGATACGAACAATGTCAAAGGCATGCATCAATAATCCACCAGCCTGTCGGGAACCTAAATCCTGTTAGCAACCCATGGCTCTTCGCTCAGTGGGGGTTGGACATAGTCGGGCCTTTTCCTCGAGTAACCGATAACCGAAGATTTGTGTTGGTTGCAGTGGATTACTTCACGAAGTAGGCAGAAGCTGAGGCACTGGCGAACATTCGAGACGTTAATGTCAAGAAATTCATATGGAAGAATATCGTAACAAGGTTTGGGATGCCAAAGTCCTTCGTGTTAGATAATGGGCTGTAGTTCGACAGCAAGGCCTTCTGCGAATTTTGTAGCAATCTCGGCATCCGAAACCGGTATTCTACCATGGCGTACCCACAGAGTAATGGCCAAGCTGAAGCTATAAATAATGCTATCGTTAACGGACTGAAGAAAAGGTTGGAAGGCACCAAAGGCAGATGGGTCGAGGAGCTGCCAAGTGTCATTTGGGCTTACCGGACAACCCCAAGACGATCCATGGGAGAAACACCATTTTCTCTAGCTTTCAGAGCGGAGGCTGTCATTCCAACCGAGATAAACCTGTGCAGTGCCTGAGTAACAGAGTTCGCCCCAGCCAAGAACGACGGATTGATGCTAGGACAGTTGAACTTGTTGGAAGAGTGCCATGAAGCAGTGACAATTTGGTTAGCAGAGTACTAGTAGAAGCTCGCCCAAAGATACAACAAAGGCGTGAGGAAAAGGGAGTTTGCCATAGGGGATCTAGTACTACGAAAAGTTGTAAGGAATATACGAGACATTAATGCAAGGAAACTAGCCCCATCTTGGGAAGGGCCCTATAAAGTAACTGCCATTGTTGGTGCAGAAGCATACTACTTAGAGGATTTGGAGGAGAAACTGCTACACCGGCCATGGAATGTTTGTAACCTTAAAAAGTATTATCACTGATCGGTTGCACTCCAGGATATGGACTTGATGTAATTTTGCGTTATTACGTGTTAATACAACAATACTTGTTCGCGCTCATGCGCTTAACCACATTTTTATTTATTGCCGGTCAATAAGTATGGAAAGAATCATGAGGACTTAGACAACACATTCAAAGGATAGAAGCTTGTCTTCGGTTTGATTCCTATCTCTGAGCAGGTGGAAACCTTAAGGCATTATTTCCTAAGGACAGAAGCCTGTCCTCGGTTCGATTCATATCACCGAGTAGGTGGAAACCTTAAGGCATTATTTTCTAAGGACAGAAGCCTGTCCTCAGTTCGATTCCTATTTCCGAGCAGGGGGAAACCTTAAGGCATTATTTTCTAAGGATAGAAGCCTGTTCTCAGTTCGATTCCTATCTCCGAGCAAGTGGAAACCTTAAGGCACTATTTTTTAAGGACATAAGCATGTCCTCGATTCGATTCCTATCACCGAGCAGGTGGAAACCTTAAGACATTATTTTCTAAGGATAGAAGTCTATCCTCGGTTCAATTCCTATCACCGAGCAGGTGAAAACCTTAAGGTATTATTTTCTAAGTACAGAAACCTATTCTCGTTTATATTCTTATTTCCATGCAGTTGAAAATCTTACATTATAAAAGGCAAAGGAGAAACCCATTCTGGGTTCGGCATGGGTTCTCGGCCTCTGAGAGTGAGAAAGTAAGATATGATGAGCAAATTAAACATAATTATGTGCGAACTCGGTGGTCGCCGAACGAGCTTGGGTGCATGAAAAAGCAGTAAGAAGGAAAGAAAAATAAAACACACAAATTTATATCACAAGAATATAAATTAGAACCAAACAATATAAATTGAAACCATCGGCGGTAATTTAATTGTCTTATCGCCACATCCCGGCGATCTGGGTTTTTTTAAAAAAAAAAAGGTGAAAACAGGAAAAAGATGGGGGCTTCACACGTTGGGCTCGAAAGGAGGAATCTGAGTTAGAGGTTGTCCAGACACATCTTTGGCAAACTGAGAGCTGGGGGGGGGGGGGGAGGGGGTTTGATTTTGGGCACGTTCATCTCCGGCAAGAACATTATTTGTGGCTTCCAAGTCCACCATCTCTACATGAGAATCAATTGCCTGCATGAGGTCCCTTAAGCTTGGCGCATCCTCCTCATCTTTGGCGCCAGTCTGACTTTGCACGGGGGGAGGGTTGGTTGGGTAGGGAATTTGCTTGGGATCCCACAACAGGGAACCCTCAGCTACTCCCATAGCTTATAGGGCGGCCAACCACCCTTCGCTAAACCCGTGTTGCCGAGCTTGATGAATAATTGGTTCCATCGAGTTTTCAGCCTCCGTGAAACCTGCGTTATACCATTTGTCCTCACAAGCTTCAAGAGCATCCTTCAAGGCGATGATTTGGTCAACCTGAGCCAGGTTTAGACTGTTTGCCTTCGCCAACTCCGTCTCCTCCATTTTGGTCGTCATGACCCCTTACTTGCTTTTTGCCGCTTGTTGAGCCCTCTTAGCGTCTATCGCCTTTCTTTTCGAAGCATTGGCAGCTTCTTCTTTCTCCTTAGCTAAGGTCTCCATGGTAACCCTCAATTCCTTTGCCTGGTCAATAGCCTCAGCTGCCTCTTTCACTCTCCCATCCATGACACAAGTCAATTGCGCCGCCTAAAAATATAATGATGGCAAAGTGATAAGATTAAATAAATTCCTACATATCACAAGGCATGATAAAGAGTTGAGAAATTACCGCAATCGTATGCCATTGCAGCCGCCTAGCAAGCGACTCGTGGTCACCCCTCAGAATAAACATGAACATCTTCAGGCAACAGAAGGCCTTGTGCCAGACTTTGGGCTACCCGCCCCCCTCCACCCTTGTCCCATCGCCAAACGCTTGCGGTTGCCGGTAAAGGCTCACCACCCAGTAGAAAAACGTGCTACCAACCAACCTCGAGTTGATAAGAAGACGCCATACTGGCCCCGATCTGAGTCGTTGGTGGAGTAATGACCGGCGTCTCCTGGATCCTTGGCCCTCCCCTTGGGCGGGGCGGGGTCTTCGGTAAAGTGTTGCTTGGAACGGGAACATTCTTCTCGACGGCTCGTTCCTTCTTTTGGGTTTCACCAACAGGGAGAGCTTGACTCGTACCTTTAAGGGATCGAGATTGGGCCACTGAGCCGACCCCAGGAATAAACCGGGAGAGGGTCATCTCTCTATTCTTCACCATTTTTCCTAATGGGTTGGATTTTGCTCTCGAAGCACCTACTGGTTCAGTAGTTTCTTCCTCAGCTACTAGGGCAGCGTTTTCTTGCTGTTCAATGGGTTTGTGTCTTCTTTGATTTTGAGACACACACTCTGCAGACTCGTCCCTGACAGATGCGATGTCGTCTGCGGTGGTATAGCGGGGGCCAAGGTCTCGGGCCTCGCTAATAGTGAGCGTGGGAGGAAGGAATTTCTTATGTCGAACATCTATGTATGATAGAAGTGGGCCATCAACCAAAAGCACCTGGCTGAAGTTTTGCTAAGTGGAGTACACTGGGCTAGCGCCGAGGATCAGAGGAGATGCCTTAAGTTGCCCATCGTCGTGCACAAAAATCTCTAACCTAAGAACGAAATTGAGATCTCGCGCATGTATAACTCTAGAGTCCGGCAAAAACCTTTTCGATTTTGCAACAAGTCCAAAAGGACACCAGTCAACTAAATACACGAATCTAAAATAAGCAAAAAATCTCGGTACCGACCAACGTCGCATGGCAAAAGCGGGCAAAGTAACTCACTGGTGAGCTAGTTGCCACACACCCGAACAAACTCCCCAGCGAGTTCCTATTAGAATTGGGTAGGCAAGATATAAGCCGGACCCGCATATCTCTAGTTTTTAAATAATACTCACTAGAAAAATTTCCGCACAGTTTATGCATGAAATTGATATCATGGTGGTTTAACTGCAGCCCGAACATTTGATTCAGTCGGTTGACGCAATTAACAACCCTATAAAAATTGGGGGGAAGCTGGTCGGGGCATAGGCAGTAAAAGCCTAGGGTGCTTACAATGAGGGGGTCTATAGGAAATCTAACCCCTCCCTCAAGTATGGGCATTAACGGAAAAAACGCAGCGTTTTGGCCAACGACCCTTTCGAGAGCAATGTCGCCCTCGTTGCAGTTAGCAATATCAACATCCCTAGGGATACCATAGGTTTCTCTAAAACTAGCTAGGGCAGCCCCAAGGGTGAGAAGATGGGAAAAACCCATTCCTGAAGTACGAAGCAGGGAGGAATCGAAAAAAGAAGAATAAAGAGGCAGAGGAGACTTACTTGGGACTCTAAAGAGTGAAGAACTGGAAGAGTGTTTATATGCAAGAGAGAAACGCTCAACAGAGAAGATTTCTAGAATGAGAGAATGCAAAAAATGAAATGAGTGCCTAAAAGGGAGTACATATTGGTGTGAAGGCATTTCATGAGGGAGGGGCGGGAAAAAACCCTCTCAGCTTTCCTTGGGTAACCTCCCCACACGCGTGGGCACAGTTTACGAACCGTTAGATGGTTACCAACCGTCTAACAGTTCACTAACCAATGGATTATAATTACGGACGTGACAGCTTGGCATGACGCTACTTTTGAGAAGTCTACGATAATTACCCTGACCTTGCATAAAAGAGGTGACTGGTGATTTCGAGAAATCATCATCCCGACTTGAATAGTTATTGGTTCGTTCCGGGTAACCCACCCGTTGGGATCGTCAGATGACGTTCGGTCCTCAAAAACCTTGATTCATTGCTGAGACCCGAGCATGAATCAAGGGGGGGCTATTGTACGGACATCACCTTCCCCCGGGCCTATTTACTCAGAGGCCCATAAAGATAATAACCCGTGTAAGGACCTGACACTGATCAGACTGACTGACTCATTCCAGACCAGTTTTTATGCTCACTAAAAGTCTGAAACTTGAGAATGGAATCATTCATGGCATGACTGGCAAAGGTGAAACCTTACCACTCCCGATGATTACGTCTCTCGAGGTGGGTTGAGATTTGAGTGCATGGTATCACCTGCGGAATGTCTCCGCTGGGCACAGAATCTACCAATGGAACTAGTTCCAATGCGACTATTATATTCTCCTCACCACCAAACCTCCAATTACGAGTAACGGTATTGGACCTCCCTTCCATTGCCTAGGGAATGCCTTCGCCGGGCAGCAGACCTAATAATGAAACTAGTTCCAATGCCACTATTATCTTCTCCCACTTGTAATTAAACATTCACTTAGGAGAAGCAGCATTGAACCTCCCCTTCCACTGACCTAGGAAATGATCATAACAATCCCATTTACTTTTACTATAAATAGGTAAGGGAGGTTCAATGGGAAGAGATGGGCAATTCTAGATGAGAAAAACTAGGGAGAGGAGGGGGAATCCATTTAAGGAGCACAGAGAGAGCGATTGTAGGACAAGGGGGATTGGGATACTTAGGCTGCCGAATACAGAGTCACCCATTGTAAGAAACCCGAAAATCCACCATACAAATAGATTGTGAGCCCCAAATACCTTTGAGGCCCAATGGCCATATTTGGGTACGCACAGTTATCACATAGTGCTCTTACCTAAGGGTATTGGTGGTCTAATATACAAAAAAATGCGCAAGAGTATGTAAAAAAGTGTGATCAATACCAAAGATTTGCTCCGAACATTCATCAGCCTAGGGTGTATTTAGGGGTGTACTCAATCCTCTATCTAGTCCATGGCCATTTTCTCAGTGGGGTCTGAATATTGTAGGACCATTTCCTAAGGCTGTGGGAAACTAAAGATAGCTTCTAGTCAGAACTGATTACTTCACGAAGTGGGTGGAAGCTGAGACATTATCTAATATTAGGGACATAGATTCAAAAAAATTTGTTTGAAAGAACATTGTTACTCGATTTGGGATTCCTCACACCCTCATCTTAGACAATGGACTCTAGTTTGATAGTAAATCCTTCAAGAGATACAATTGTAAATTAAGCATCATGAACAGATATTCAACTCCAGTTTATCCATAAGGAAATGGGTAGGCTGAAGCGGTCAACAAAGTCATAGTGAATAGGATTAAGAAGAGGTTAGACGAAACAAATGGTAGATGGGTGGAAGAGCTACCACACGTTCTCTGCACGTACCGAATCATTCCTCGTTGGTCAACCGGAGAGACGCCCTTTTCAATGACATATGGGTCCAAGGCTGTGATTCCACTAGAGATTGGGTTTCTAACTCTAAGGACAAGTATGTTCACTTCGAACAGTAATGATCGATTTTTGGAGAGGAGCTTGGATTTGGTTGATGAGCGAAGGGAGGCTGCTATGGTACAACTGGCGCATTACCAGCAGAAGCTTAAATAAGGGTATGATACAGGCGTGAAGGAAAGACAATTGGCACCAAGTGACTTGGTGTTAAGGAAGGTAATAGGTACTGCGAAGAACCCGTCTTGGGGGAAAACTAGAGCCTAATTGGGAGAGCCCTTACCGTATCATCTTAGTAGCTCATATAGGGGCTTACATTTTAGAAGGCTTGGATGAAAATGTTGTACCACGCCCATAGAATGTAAATAACCTACGAAGATACTATTGTTAATGAAGGGCGATCTTGCCATTTTTTTTGTATTCATTATTATTTGTATATCTCCTATTCATTCAAGTGTCAAACAGAAGCTCAGTCATGCTAGGTTACTCGGACCACATCCCTTGGATAAATTAATACATCCTATTCATTTAAGTGTTAAACAGAATCTCGGTCATCTTTAGTTCCTTGGACCACATACCTTGGGTAAATTAATACTTTCTATCCATTTGAGTGTTAAACAGGACCTCAGTCATGCTTAGTCTCTTAGACCACAAACCTTTGGCAAATTAATACTTCCTATTCTTTTAAGTGTTAAACAAAATATCAGTCATGCCTAGTTCCTCGGACCACATACCTTGCGTAAATTAATACTTTCAATTATTTATCTAAGTGGTAAACAGAACCTCGGTCATGTTTGGTTCCTCGTACCACATATCTTGGATAAATTAATGCTTCCATATTACCCTAAGTGTTAAACAGAACCTTGGTCATGCCTGGTCTCTCAGACTACATACCTTGGGTAAATTAATACTTGCTATTCGTTTAAGTGTTAAATTGAACCTCGGTTATGCCTGGTTCCTCGAATCACATACCTTGGGTAAATTAATACTTTTAGTTATTTATCTTAGTGTTAAACAGATTTTGGTCATGTCTATTTCCTCAGACCACATACTTTGGGTAAATTAATACTTCCATATTCCCCTAAGTGTTAAATAGAACCTCGGTTTTGCCTGGTCTCTCAGACCACATACCTTGGGTAAATTAATACTTTCTATTCGTATAAGTGTTAAACAGAATCTTGGTCATGTCTGGTAACTCGGATCACATACCTTAGGTAAATTAATACTTTCAGTTATTTATCTTTGTGTTAAACAGAGCCTTGGTCATGTCTGGTTTCTAAGACCTCATACCTAGGGTAAATTAACACTTCCTATTCATTTAAGCGTTAAGTGAAACCTTGGTCATGTTCGGTTCCTCGAATCATATACCTTGGATAAATTAATGCTTCACATTTGTTTGGAGTTACAAATAGAGCCTTAATCACACATAGCCTCTTGAGCTGAACATCTCTGGTACACAAATCCTATTTCTAAGTTAAGTTGTTAGATTATCAGTTGCTTGGAAGTTAACTTGTTAGATTGCCAATTGCATGGGAATTGAGTTGTTAGACTACCAATTGCACAAGTGTTTGTCAGGGTTAAAGGCAATGTTATGCTTTAATTGGAAGAGGTTGTAATTTGAGCTTACAGTTGGATAATCAAACTATGTTCAACAATAAAATAGCATTGTGATTAACATAAAAACACTGATAGCGTAAAGGAACTTAGCACTTTTCATTAATAAAGCCTTAAAAAGGCAAATGGAGCACACACTAAAAAAAAAAAAAACAACAACAAACAACAAGTAAAATCCTAAGTGGTCTTGGGCAAAAGAGGGTTGGCCTTCACTACGATCTGGGTAGAAGGTTCAGGCACTGTGACTTGAGCTACACTCTTGTCCTTAGGACCCTCCTCGATGGTGAAGGGGAGTGTAGCAAGTACGAGTACCTGGCTTTAGGCTGCCCCTTTTTCCTTGGAGGAATCCTTGGGCATAAGTGGGAGTTTGGCTGGGTCAGAGGCCCTTTCCTTAGCTGGGTCAGAGGCCCTTTCCTTAGCTGGCTCAGAGGCTTTCTCCTTAGCTGGGTCAATAGGGGCTGGAGGAGTGCTGGTGGGAGCAGCCTAACTAGGCTCGAGCGCTTAAACATCAACTCGAGAGTTGGAAGGGCCTGTTGTGCGAAAGGCTAGGGGATAGAAGATATTCTTTGCCTTTCTTAGTGCTAAAGAAGCGTCCACCCCAGCCCAGTTTAGCGCCTCGTTCCACACTTAGAGGCAATAGCCTCGACAAACACTAGTAACTTGAGCCCTGAGGTTTTCTTCAGTCTCTTTCACCCCTAGTGTCATAGCAATCTTGCTCTGCCTGGGCTGCAGCCTTTTCTGCCTTCTTTAGTTTCTTCTTGTGAGCCTCTATTTGCTCCTTGTAAATCGCAAGCTGGTCCTCGGCCTTTCCCAGTTGTTGACGTTAGTCCTCGGCCTGCTTTTCAGCCCCGACCAGTGCAGGTTCAACACTTTTTCTATCCTTATCAACCTCAGTGAGGTCCTTAATCCTTTGTTCTACCACGGCGAGGGTCTCCACCATAGCTATACGTCGCCCCTCTTCGTCCTTTCACTGTTTGTGGGCATCATTTACCTACTCTTCGGTGATATTTGTTGTTTGGATCATCTTCAAAAAAAAAGGAGAAGAAAGAAGACGTTAAAGTGAATTCTCTAAGAGTAAAAACAACATATACATTTAGCGAAGATAAGGAATTGGAAAACTTACCATGGCCAAGTCCCTTTTCAGGGTTAGAAACACCTCGTGCTTCTTTAACGTCCTCAAATTGGCCATATCCTGAGGAAGAAGTAGTGGCTACTCTAAGGCGTCTGTTAGGCCTGTCCATGGGTCGGTCCGGGTCGAGTTTGTGCCCAACCTGGAATTGACTCGACTAGATTTGGTGGTCAATATTTCAACCCATTGCCGACCGGAGTGGTTGATTGGATCGGGTAGGTCGGAGCTTCCACAGCTGTCGGATGAATCAGTCAGAGTTGAATATTTGGAAAACGGCGAGAATTCGGCCAAGAAAAGATGAAAATGGTAGAACTTCAGCGAGAAAATTTTGAAAAAAGGCAGAAGTTCGCCTAGCTCTTGCTAGATCTAGTGAGATCTTGGCCATTTTTGGCAAGATCTTGGCTAGATCTAGTGAAATCTCATCGGATCTAGCCTAAATCTTCCCGAAAAATTCAAAAATATCGCCGGATCTACACTTTATCGCTAGAAAAATAAATGGGATTTAAAAGGAGAAGATCTGATATTCGACTGGTTCAGCTTGGATTTTAGAGAATAAAATCCGTCGCCGACTGCCGAAGTAGTCAATTTGGTCGGCAGCAAGCTGAGTTCGATAGGCGACAGCAGGTGGGTCAATTCCCGCGGGTCCTTGGATAGCCCTCACGTCTGCCACATAGCCAGCTTTCCCTTCTAATAGTTTCAGATGGAGGAGTCCAAGAGGAGAGGATCACCATCCAATTCTAGGGGAAGGTTCCAGACCTAAACCCTAGGACGACGACCAACTGCCCTCTCTATGATCGCCTTTTTACCTGAGGGCTTCCTTTGCGTCCCTTTTGCTATTTTTGCCCCTTTCTGGGGCTCAAGCTCTTTGGAGGGGATGACTTCACCCTCTTCAACTACGTCTTTACCCTTCCTGTCCCGCTTTCTTTTCTTATCTACTGGTTTAGACGGAGAAGTATGGACAGGGAGGGGAGTTGGAGGTTGGGTTTGGATAGCCACCTCGGGGATTGGCCCTCCTGCATGGGATTCAAGGAGCTGAAGCAAGCTGGTCTTTGGTTTCCTCTAGAGCACCATGGTGTCAGGAACATTGAAAGGCTCCTAAGTGCTACCAACTTGGGCAAGAGGAAGGTGTTTGAAAGCAGCACATGGGGATTTTGGGGAGTGTGGCTGGACAAAGGCTTTGAGGTCTTCTTCGGAATCTAAAACTTCAATTACCTTGGTTGTTTCTTCTTCGAGAGCCAAGTGTGAGGAGGTTGCCTCTTCCTTGGCACTACGCTGAGAAGGTAGCTCAATTTGATAGGTACCTTCAGGTCGGGGGCTAATAAGGAATCCTGGAACTACGATGTTGATTTTATGCAGCTGAGAATCCTTCGCTTTTATAACATACTTAGGGGCTTGAAATCTTGTTAAGATAGGCTTTTATCCAAGTATGATGTGTGCTGCTTGTAGTTACCCGTCAGAATGAACAAAGATCTTGGACTAGAGTATCCTTGTCAGGTCGAGCTCATTGACGAAATTGAGGTTGGGGGCTATAAAATGCTTATTTGTAAAAATCCCAAAAACAAAAGTGTCGTTAGAATGGGAAATCATTAAATAAAGAGAAGTAAGTTTACAAACTACAAGAAGAGGAACAAGAAACTATTAGTGTAAAATATGCAGTGTTAAAACAGGGAGCCTAAACCTAAGTACCCCACCTGGTTTCCCCTCTCGTGTTGGGCAATGAAGTTCATCATGCCATTCACTAGAGACAATCAGGAAATCTTGGTCCATACCCTTGTTAGTTTCGGGGAGACACGATATGAATTTGACTTCAAGGACCCTAATTTTAAGGTAGTATCCCTGACTCTTAAGGTGTTGACAGTTATACACCCAGTTAATGTCGTGATAGGTGAGATTTACACCCATCTTTTCGTTGAGGGCGTCTATGCTATCTAATATCTTAAACATGTTTGGGGAACACTGGGTCGGGCAAAGTTGGTGGCCAATCAAAAAGTCCCTAGTTACTCCACCCATAGGGATCCTCATTCCTCCCACTATAAAGGCAATCATAGGGATTACCACCTCTCCTTTTGATCTCAAGGCATGCCATTTTTCTTAAAGGCAATGTTGGATTGAAACCCTGGCTGGTATGTTATAACGGGCCTTAAAGTTCTCTATGCACACTGGGGTGTCTACCAAGCTAGCAAATCTACCTATTTGACACGTGGATGGAGGATGTTAAAAGAATAGGATGTAAATTAGAGGGCCGAGGAAGAAAAGGTCCTAGAAATAAGAAGGTGGGATAAAGGTTACTTACAAAAGTATGGAAAAAAATCACCTCATATTGTTTTTGAGAGTTAAAGATTCAAAAAGTGGGGCATCTAGTTTCTTCGAGCAATTTATATAGGGGGAAGTAAGTGGGAGATTTCCTGCTCAAATCCCCATATAAAATCTCCACTGTAAGATCTTCATCACACCGTAGAACCTGGGGGACAGGGCGCCATATGGAGTAAATATTGAAGCGTCCTAGTTGTCGAAGTGTCAGGAGTGCGCTCCTTTGCAGGTGAAAAGACACCTGCACGTGAGGAAATAACATAAGCGTGGGAGGTACAGTTACCTAAAATCGAAATCCCATTTTTCCTCGAGGAAAGAAAGAGTAGAATTTCGAGGGGCATAAGTGGTGTAGGGATGAAGGGCCCAGATAAGGATATTGGGCTGCGGGTCGCACTTGAGGACGTTAAAGAGCCCGAAGACAAGCACGCATTAGTGAAGACAAGTAGATTACTAGGCCAAGGAAGAGGTTTAATCATAATGAATAGATGATGTTGTCCTAGGAGCAATCCCTCCTCGCCCAACGGAATGGAAGTCTAAAGTTCGACCACCCATCAAGTATTGGGCAGTAAGTAGCCGTGCTTGGGAGGATAAGCTTTAGAAAGAATTGGGTCAATAGAGAATTGAGAAATATTTGGGAAGAAAACTGTTACCACCGCATTGTATACTCTGCATCTAACCCTCTGACCGCATTAATGTGAAAGTGATACTTGAACAGTGACTTTTAACGTTATAGCTACCCATAAAGACTTCGGGAAGATGCTGATGGGACAAGTATCAAGGAGATTAGCAATCTGATCTACACGTGGAATGCTAAGATGAAAGAGGGGAAGGGAATATAAAAGGGAAGGATTCCATTACAGGGGGGGCATCATAAATCTAGAATAGAAGAAAAATTAGTATAGCAAAGACTTGAATATTTGTATTAGTTTAGGAGAAATATATAAGAACATACCATCCTCAGACCTGACTGAGGAGTACTTTTTCTTTTCAAACTATTTGTCTTACTCATTCTAATGCCAACCAGCCTATTGTGATCTACACTCTAACTCATTAAATGTTTAGTAATAAGCATACTCTCTATCAAATTTATTGTTTTGGGCTCATTGAGCAATTATCCAAATCTCTTGGGCTGTAGATCATACCATGTCCTTACAAGTGAAAATCTAGATATCTTGACATTTGATTTTATTGTGTGATTTGTAACTAAACGTGAAAATCTATTAACATTTTCAAAAATCGTAAAATATTACTGCGTACAAAATGCGACCTAAATGTCAAAACGTGCTCATGAATATCAAGTCACTAGTTGATGCTAATCTATAATTTATCGCAAATGAAAGTTACCATTGGGACAAAAATATTGGTACCAATATATCATGGTGACTATAGCAAATTGCCTATGTTATTATGTGAACAGGTGGATGCATAGGTAAACCCTCTCACACTTTATTCCATCTATACAATGTTCGTTTGTTTCATGTATGACAGTATGAAGGTTTTGTTTAGTGACGTTGCAAGCCTGAGAAAGGACACGACTCTCAAAGAATCGTGACTCATCGTGAAAAGGAAGATGCACATATGGTTTGAAACAATAATTACAATCTAATCTTTCAACATTTTTGTAAGACTAAATTCATTCACACACTTTTTTTTTTGGTAAGCCATTCACACACTTCATCTTTAGAAGAAATTCATACGTTCATCAAAACGACGAAATTTATACGTGTCGTGCTTTATCTAAACTATTCATTCCAATCCATGATTTGGATTGCTTCCAATCAAATGAAGACCAATTTAAATTGACTAACAGACTCTTCTCTCTCTTTTTAAATTTGTTGTTGCTAGGTAAGAACAAACTACTTATCGAATCAATTATTAATTAAATAAATTTTTTGAGAAACATTAATTAAATAATTTTGATTACTTGACCATTACCTTTAAACAACTTATAATTTCGAATAGCTGAAAAAATTAGACTTCAACTCTCGACACTAGTTGATGTTTAATATATAACATAAAAATTTGTTAAGTTAGAAAAACCTTCTTAAATTTTGGAGTGGTTTCTTTCTTTTTTTCTTTACTTTTTTAAAATTCCATTTGTAATGAATAATATGATTCACTTTCAATAATAATGATTAGAATTTCTAATGGTGAATTAGTAATAAGTTATTTCTCATTTTCTATTATTAGAAATCAAATAATTCTTGTTTACAAAAAAAATAAGAGGAATCATTCGCAGATGAATACAATTTCTATTTTACATTTATATATTTTTTGCATTAGGTTTAAGGATTTTTTTCGTCAAATGAGTTATGTTTCAAGTTAAATAGTGTGATCAACTTAAAAAATATTTTATGTTTTTTAGATTAAAAGCAATATCATTTATAAATATTTAAATTTTAGTATGAAAATTTGATTAACATAAAATTTAACATACAAATTAAGTATTGAATTATAAAGAGAATAAGTGATTAGTGGCCCCATAGAGAAAAATTATCAAAATTTTAATTCAATGGATAAAATAAATTATATGTGATTTTATTTAGGCAAGAATCTTGTAATTCAATTAACACTTCACGTCAATGAGTCTATCACTGTGCAGTGTTATAAATAAGTAAATAACATAATTTAACTATAGTTGAATTGACAAACTTTCACTAATGCTTATCTACGTCCGCTGCTAACATTACTTATTTTAATTTATAACATCTGTTCCATAATGTCAGGTCAAAACACCAATTTGATTTTGAACAGTTGGAACCTCAAATAACCTATTTCACAACGAGTAATGTTAGAGATACAAACTTTTTTACAAACAAGTTTACAAATTGCTGATGTGGTGAGTGGTTATTGATAAATAAAAAAGTATTGTTAATAGTGAGCCTAGATGAAAACCAATAAGAAGTAAGCTACATCACTAATTTGTAAAAATATTATAAAATAATTTGTGGATGTAGCATTACTCATTTCACAATACATAAGACTTAACTAATTTTTTTATATTTATTTTATAGAAGAAATACGATGAAATTTTATTATGGACAACTATTCAAGTCAGCTTGTAAAACAAGTGACAACTATTCAAGGAAGTCGGTGTCATTCCGAAGTGACTTGATTATGAATTTATGATCTCTTTTTTCTAAGTCATTTAAGATTTGGACCAAGTTTTTATTTTTTTATTTTTTGATTATTGATGGGAATGTATCATGAATAAGGGCTTGATCTAAAAAAAAAAACATATATTTTTTTTCCTGATAAGAAAAATGCTGCAAATTCTATTAAGAAAAATTAGCCAGTCAACTTCATATACTCCATTAAGATATGAATGAATATCCTCCATTCACGCCAAAAAAAAAAAAAAAAAAAAAAAAAAAAAAAAACATAGGTTCCTTGTCAATTTTAAGAAACAAGTTTTTTTTTTTTTTGAGAAGGTTTTAAGAAACAAGTTGGTCTTTCTAGACCCACAACAATTATTTTTAGTCATAGGCGTAACTTTATTATGTAAAGTTTTTATAAAAATGTGGTCCACATGCTACGAAAGAAACACAGCCTTTTTGGCCAAAAAAGCACACATACTTGTTGCTAAGGCAATACATATACGAATACCATCCATAAGCCATATCTGAGTATATTACGAGTATTGTTTTTTTTTTGGGTTATACTCCACCTGTCCCCGAAGTTTCCCTTCTTTGAACGGCAGGTGAGGAGAGAAAAGAGAGAGTGAGAATCCTCCAAAGTTCAAAGGTTACAACAACTCAACGCCCCCAAGTCCCTTTCTCTGACTTTCTCTCTCTGATAAGACTCAAAAAACACACAATTCAAACTCGACTCGACTCGCCGCATCGCATGGCCGCACCGCCAAGAAACCGCAGCGGCGGTGGTCGAACGACGTCGCTTCGCGGCGACACCTCCGAGTCCGATAAATTGGAATCCACCACTAGCTGGGACGCCCTCGAATGGACCAAAATTGAGGTCCCCTCCAAATTCCCATCCAATTCTAGGGTTTCTTCTTCTTCTCTCTCTCGTCTCTCTAAATTCTCTGTATTTTGGGCCTTTTCGTTCTTAATCGGAATTCTCTTCCTTTTTCACAGCCCGATTCGCGGTACGTTTCGCATGTGCAATTCGATTTCCTGCTCGAAGCCGAACAAGTCATAGTCGAAGTGCGTCCAATTTATGCTTCGATTGCTTGTTATTAGATTTATAATTTTAGAACCTCAATTTAGTATGCTTTTTGAAAAACCTAGTTACATTTTCATTGCAGTTTTGGATTGCTTTAGATTAAAGATGTTTCAAATTGTAAGAAAAAAAAATTAGATTTTAGGTACTCATTGTAATCAAAAAATTGGATAATCAGTGAACATAAAGAGTTTTTCAAGAATTTGATTTTCTAGAATTCTGTTAGTTTCGCTTTTTGATTTGATTGTAATAATTGTTCTAGGTACTTTGTGATCACGTCGTGAACATAGAGTTCTCGTTTCTATATCAATAAATTCTTAGTACTTATTTAAAAAAAAATTGTGGAAGTTGTGATGGATGTGCTTTGAATTGAATCCATAAATAATGGACGAGCGATTAACGACACCTTTTTTTTTTTTTTACCTTTCTAGCTGTGGTTAGATTGATGATAAGTGTTTTTGCAGTACTTAATATATAAGTTATAGTGGCTCAATTTTTGTTCTACTCATTTTTCTGGTTTTTTGCTATCTAAATGCTTGGCTAAGATATATTCGGTATATGGACTTTGCTTTCAGGGATATGGTGTTGTTCTTGTTAATACAGATGAGGCGGGTACCTTGATAGTAACCAATTTTCGTCTAATTTTTCTAGTAAGTATGAGTTAAATAATTTCTGCATGTTAATTTTTTTTTTCTTGGTATGACTATATTGCTGGCCTCAATGTGCATTGCATTCCAAATCTAAGTTCTGGTACTTATTTATCTTTATGCTATGGTGTGCCTCATAAAAAACACAATAGAATGATGACGGTATCTAAGGCCTAAGGGTCATCAAATAGCCCAAGGCCCGTGGGCTGGTCCAGTAACTCGCGAACCACCAGGCTAATGGCTGGCCTGGCCTGGTACTGTTGAGGCCCATGGGTAGCCCGGTGAGGCGGGCCATCGGCTGATTTTCTGCCCATGGGTTCCCATTGGGCGGCCCATTATAACAAAATAATTTGGGTGGGGTTGGGGGTTGAACTTAAGACATGAGACAATAATTTAAGACCAGATACCTTAGGTACTGTTGTAGCAGCACCTAGTAAGCATGAACATTGACACGGATATGGGTCCGACACAACAACACGAACAATTTCTGAAAATCTATAACATGAAACGGCCGGTACGACATGGGTATGACACCCTAAATGAAGTGTACCAAAATTTAGAATTGTTTCTTTTGGGTTTTTTTGGGGGGGGGGGGGAGGTGCAGTTAATAAGATGTTTTATGCATAGGATTTCAATGATTTTCTATCTGCTTGAATTAAATACTTTTGAGTCATAAGTTGCAATTTTAAACATTAGAACAAAGAAAAGAATTGCATGGAATGTAAAGCGACGTCGGATTCCGTCAGCAGTCAATTTCATATAATATTGGTCTCTGATGTAATCAAATAATCATCTTTGGTAGCAAGTTGTAGCGTATAATGAATGTTTATAATTAGAAGAAAAAAGATGGAGAATAAGAAGAGGAAAAGAAAATTGGTATGGTGACCGAGGAGAGATTTATGGTTCACCTCCTATTATATTTAATATAAATGATAATGACATTAATGCCCTTACAAGTTGTTGATAATTAGCCTAATGAGCTCTAGCTCAACTGGCACCTCCTCCTCTTTGTAAGAGCTAGGTGTAGGGTGAGATTATGGGTTCAAGACCCACGGAGTGCATGTGTAAACTGACCAATAAAAAACAAAGAACTTGCTGATAATTAGAACTGCTGTTGTTGCATGTTTGTATGACTTGATCCCCTATGCTCCATTTGTTTTAGCTCAATACTATTATCAGCCCATGTGATCTGCAGAAGCTTAAAATAGATATTACATCTATTAGAATCAAATATACTACACAAACGTATCTACATAAGCATCTCCATATGTATGCATGTGTGTTGTGTATGTGCATGGATGTATTTATGCAATTGTGAGTGTGCCCATGTAGATGGGTGTATGTATTTATGTACAAATAGACGTGTGTATGTTATATATTTTATATATTGTGCGTCATTGCCTCCACTTTTTTCTAATATTCTTTCTTTTCTTTTCTAAGAGTGAGGGAACAAGGAATATCATTGCACTTGGCACAATTCCACTGACCACCATAGAAAAGTTCAGCAAAATGGTAAGTTCTCATTTCTGTAGGGTTCCCCCCCCCCCCCCCCCTCTTGGTTTTCCAGGCTGGAGTATACGTATATCTATAGATTACAAGGTTACATTGTTGAGACAGGACTCTGATTAAATTTTAAGGGAGTGTTTGGAAATTCCTTTCTGCTGAGTTTTATTTATTTATTTTATGATTGTGTAAATAAATTGCCATGATGCATATTTTAGTTGCTTTTGGCATGTAAAGCCTACAATGTATAGTTTCTTTCTTCCTTTACCAGCTCTCCTCTTTCATCATCTCCAACTGCCTGTCAACTTCTATCTCCACCTACATCTTGATTGCTGTTCTCTTGTCAACATTTGTGCCATTTATTTCTTGTCATTTCACTTTGCATTCCTTATCACTGTTTTATCTATCTTATATTGCATCTTTGTTCTATATCAGTTACATTTACTGCCATTGGCAATCTTCATGGACCATCATGCAAATAAGAGTCGTGTTTTGATAGGAAATCATGGTAGAACTTTTGAGTTCGCTTTTATCTCTTATAACTTAAAGGAACATGTGCCGTTGACAGGAGAGTTGAGTAGGGGATGACAAGAAGTTTGGGATGATTAAATATAAGATGAATGGAAGATGTAGAATTAAGAAAAAAAGGGATAATCTGAGGATTTTCTTTTTATTAGGGTTTTGTCAAATTTTTCTTCTTCTTAGGCACAAGCCCATGGATTCGTTCCTCTTTTGATAAGTAAAAAAAAATTATCAAAAGAGAAAAGAAACTTAGGTAAGAGGCACAAGCCATATACATGGGATGTAAACAAAAGGTACCCCAACATTAAGCTCTAAAATTACCATTTTCAAGCATCTCAAGTTAACTTGCAAAGGAGAATAGACCTGAAGCATTTACCCACTCAAGTAAAGATATGGGGAATCAAAGTTTTAGGTCTAAGACAATTTACAAAGCCTTCAAAACTTCTAGCATTTCTCTCTCTAAAAATACACCACATGAGACAGTGAGGGACTGCGATCCAAATCTCTATATTGCTGCATCTACCGAATCTGCCAGTCTACTCATTAATGCCCCACTAGACCACATGGTATAACCCAATAAAGCCTAATTGTTTCAAGTGCAGTGGGTTTACTATCGTAAACACACTGTACTTTTCTAATCAATAAAACTTCAATTACCTATCAAAGGAAAAAAAAAAAAAAAAAAATCCCAATGAAGCCCAAAGAGACTGAAAACTATGCTCCAAAGCAATTGAGAAGTAGGCTTCTGCAAGTTCCCCTAATAAGCACCGATACGGGTATGGTATGGCTATATGGCAATTCTTAAAAAATTAGGATACAGGTACTGTGGGGATACGTGTATTAGTTAATTATTAAATATATCTTTATTTAACATTTTTATATATTGTTAAGCATTTATTTTAATATATTGTTAAAGATATTATAAATTTAAGCTAAAAAAAATGATGTATTTATCTTTTTTTTTTTTTTTTTTTTTTTGGATTTCCTATCTGGAGTTTTGCTTTTATGTAGAAATAATAATAATAGTAGTAGACAAGTTTGGCCGGCTCAAAACTCAAGTGAAGGCCTTGAAGGGTCAAACTTGGCACATGAAAAAAAGAAGAGCAGATTAAACAAAATGAAAGGAAATAGTTGGTCTGGGTGAAGCGAACGAAGAAGAAGAAGAAGATCAGTGACATGACGGCCGTGACAGTGCAGATCATATATATATATATATATATATATATATATGTTTTCAATACCTAGTTCTGACCATGTCCTTCTATATCCCAATTAAAAAATAATTTTGGTTTGGATACATTTCACATGCGCAGCTGTGTCCAAGGCGTATCCATGTCCAATACATGTCTGACATGGGTATGCTTCCCCTTTTGCTGTGTCCGTGCTTCCTAGCTCCCCAGCCCACTTATGCATACAACACCGGTCTACAACAATCAATTACTATTTTCTGAGATTGTTGACAATTAAGATTCTTCCCATCCCAAGTGCTACTGTTATCCAAAGGAAAAATGCCACTTTAGTTGGGACTATAGGCTTCCATAAGTTCTTTCCAGGAAAATACTGCTATAGCGTGTAACTTTTTGTAGAATGATTTCACTTTGGACACTTTTGTTAGAATTAATATTTAAATTCATCATATTCTAATAGTTTAAGCTTTTGGAATAATCAGTAATTTATCATGTATTAGAGCAGGTGGACTTAAGGTCAAACTTTGTCTCCACTCTACCTCCTATTTAAAATTAAAAATCTTACTTTTAGGGTCCTACTTATTAATGGGGAGTCTAGGCCAACACATGAGGAGTGTTAGAACTTAGAAGTATGGTTAAAAGATTATATTTACCATTTCCTAATAATTTAAGCTTTTGGGACATTTGGTAATTTATTAGCATTCATTCTAGATGGATTCCAACATGGTTTATCTACATCAGTTCTTACTCAAGTAAATAGTGTTTATAAAAGATACTACGGGCTCCAACTTCGATCATTTATTAGTCGAACAAAGCTAACATCCCAGTGGAAAGTATTCTCATAAAATCTCAAAGTAATTTTCCATTGAAGCGTTGAAGCCTCCTTATTACGCACAATATGAGAGCCCACGCCCACCTCAAAGCTAGTGATGTGATAGAATGTCCCACTATATTCTTACATAGGTGGACTCCATAAGACCCATGAACCTTATTGGAATGCCAAACTCACAATCTGCCTAATTTTTGGTCCACCACCCGTCTTCAACCCATAATGCCCATGAACCTTATTGGAACGCCAACCCCACATTCTACCATATGTTTGCTCCACCACCTGTCTCCATATGGCCTCTCTCTCCAAATACCACCAAAGATCCCTAGTAAGACCTGATTGAACAAGACTAAGTCCCTGATGCTTAGCCCCCCAGCATTGAATTGGTTCACAAACTTTTTCCCAATTTACCTCTCTCTTTCTCTAAAATTTGCCCTATAGGGCGAAGAGGAGCTACATTTCATAAGACCATTTTTGAAGTTGACCAAAGGCAGAAACTATAAAAGACCACAGTTTGCTCCCAAAGGAGTTATATATAGCAACAGATTATTAACTGATTGACTATTAGTATTACACTTACATTTGCCACACCAATTTACAAGGATAATATGCTACTCTCTTCATCCCAAATTGTTTGGCCTAGTTAGAAAATCCCAATTATTTAGGGAAACATCATTAACTGCCTTATCTCTTTAAAAATAAAGTTATAAATTTCCTAAATTACCCTTAAACAAATTTATCAAAAAATTATTTAAGAAAAAAAAACATTTCTAGTATTGGTGCCAACTGCCAAGCAATTTTCAAAGTTATTGTAGATTTCAAAAGTTATTAGTGTACTACTCTTACAATTTGCAAACCCATAATCAAATCCAAATTCTATAACCACCAAGCCTAATCCAAATTCAATCTTTATCTTTAAATCAAATTTGAATACTGTAGATTAGAAACTCTACTGGTGGCAAAACAATAGCTTTAGTGGATTCAAAATTTAGGTTTTTAATTAAAAAAAAAATGCTCCCACAAATAAATTAAGGGCTTAAAGGGAATGTTAATAAATTAATGGTGTTTGGCTTTTCAAACAGGATATAATTTTGGGACATCCCAAAATGAAATACAGGCCAAACAATTTGGGACGGAGGGAGGATTTAATAAAATTATCCATAGTTAAAAAGTGCACCCAAGGCCGCTGTCCACGCAAAACAAAGCAACATTTTGGGAATTTTACCATACCAAATACTTTTTCAAGGACATGTCCCCCATAAGATACTCTTAAAGCTTCATAATAAGAGTGAGCATTGAATTTTCCATTATGGTTCAACTTTTACAATGAATCTTGAAGTTTGCACTGAAATGTTTTTGGCATTATTGTCAATGTAAATGATCTTTGTGAATTTAGTTTATGCATGACTCTGCCCTCATATGTGTTGATAAGATCTTTGTTTATCATCCTTTTGCCATAACCACTGCCTCTAGGGTGTTGCATTACTCGTGTCCCTCCAAAGGCCACTTAACCTTTCTAGGTTGTTAACCTGATCTCTTTAATTTCTTTGAACTTCTTTATTCCGGTCATTGTAGCATGTGTTTGGCATCAGCTTTTTCGTTCAGCTTTTAGCCTTTATGCACAATTTTTAAAACCTCACTTTTTCAAAGTACAAGTATATTTTAGTGTACTTTCAGGAAAAAACTAAATTAATTGATGCCAAATGCACACGAAGTATGATACATCTACTCGTGTAGCTGTTTTAAGATACCCTCTTTTAATTGCTTTCTAATTTATCATCCCTTCAATTTATATAAGACATATTAGAGTTCTGCACTAGCTGTCAAGCTCCTCTCTCTCTGATCTTCTGTTGGCTGTGGCAAGATTCAAGAATTAAATATGAAGTATATTCAAAGTAAAAACATGACTTGCTAGGCAAGTATGAGAGGTGCTTTAATCTTTGCAAATTTCTGGTCCACCATCATCATGCTGGTGCGTAGGTTGTCTTAGGAGATGACACATTCAACTTATTTCATGATATCAATTCCCTTAGTTTTATTCTTTTGACTGGATTGACATATTGAGTTGTTTATCAGCCATGTAGTTAGACCTTTGGATGTTGGTACCACCCTAATGTTTGTGATTCTTTGTGAGTATAAGTAGTTGCATGTCTAATTTACTACTTTAAGTGAATGTAGGTCATGAAGGCTCAATCAGCCCCTCGTCAATTTGACAAGACACCGTCACGACGACTTCTTCAGGTCATTGGTATGGATTTTGATAATTTCTTTCTCTGGTATTTTGATATTTCTATTTTTGATATGTTAATCCCAAGGGGTAGCACAATTGGCTGGGGACCGTGCCACATGAAGTGGAGATCGTACTTTGAATCTCTCCTTCCCCCTCCCCTTGGGGCCAAAACTTATTAAAAAATAAGATATTCCTATTTTTGAATGTTAAATGAATTGAAATGTATGGCTTCTATTATCATTCTAATGCTATGTTTGGAAAAGAATTCGTTATTTACTTGAGGATTTATTGGAAATTAATTTCAATGCCAATTTCATTTGACAAGATGCTATTTGGATGACATTGAATTCTAAATGATGGATGGAAGTGCTGGTGGCGGATGTTTTATTCAAGTTGGTAATGTAGATGTTGCCTTGGTAGTGGTCGTGGTGTGAGCAAGAGAGGGTGGTTGTAGTCAAAATAAGGCTTCTTCTTTATCTGATGTAGGAAAGCATCAGCAAAGGGCTTTGAGGATATATTTTGAAAGGTTCCAATGAGCTCTAGCTCAAATGACTCACCTGTAAACACGTGGTCATCAGTATATGTATGAAATCATCATATGATACCTTCAGAACACTTGCAAGTGGGACACACCTTTTTCAGATATTATTATTTATATATTCTTAATACCATATGTTTATATTGTTATGTGAGCATTTCTTTGCACTTTGGCTCCTCATATTATTGAACAAAATTTAAAAAGTTGTTGCTTATACAAATGATAAGACAGTTTGGACGACTAGGAAGTCCTTTTTTTCCTTTATTTTTTTGTATGTTTTTAAAAAATAGTCCTCCAATGAATTTAAAGCACTTCTGTTTTACATCACCAATAGTTATTATTGGAATGGTGGCTACTTTTATTGCTACTTGGCTGCATTATTTCTTTGGCCTACTTAGTCATGTAAACCCTATACAATCTAGTTAGATAGTCTAGATTTACTTGGTGTTTCTTTGTGAATATCACAACAAATTATGGTTTCTCTTATATTTTGCAGGCAAAGATATGAGAATTATTGTCTTTGGTTTCCGCCCTAGAACGAAGCAGGTAAATTTCACTGTGTTGCTGTTGTGTCCAATTTTCCATGTTTAATGTTCGAACAATGTAGGCTTCAATATATTTGCATATGTTTTAAAGCTTCTTGTTATGTGTATGGTAAAATTTTGATTATTTATATAATAAGGAATGAGCGTAGAATTTGTAAGAGGTCTCCACAACGGGTTCCTGAAGTGAACATGATTTAATGACATTTTTAAAGACAAGTGGGTAGCAGGAAGTAAAGATTCATTAGCTTAGGAAATAATTATTGGGCTTAAATGTTACCAGATATTTGGGAAGGAACTCCAATGTGTCCCAAAATAATTCTAAATTCTTTTGAATCTAAATCAAATGAATTCCTTAAATTCTAGAATTTGCCTATGCCTGATAATTTGTCTTCTGACAGTTAATCTTTAAATTGGGAAAAACTTCATTCCAGCTGAAAATGTAATTACACCTTTGGTAGTTTGGTTAGAAAAGTATGCGTGTGGGGGCAATATTGGTAAAGCGAGTTACTTATCAAAAATATATATATTGGTAAAGTGAGTTACAGAAGATGTTAGCTGCAGGTGGATCAGTGTTGACCTAAGGTTACATGTATTGTGTTGATTGTTACAAAAGTAATTGGGAGGTTTATGATTTGCTAATTTTAATGCAAAAGGAACATTAAAGACTTTCGCCCCATCAGTTTGGTGGGTAGTGTGTATAAGTTGTTGTCCAAGGTGTTGGCTAATAGGATGAGGGTGGTTTTGGATAACCTCATATCTGAGACTCAAAATTCGTTTGTTGGCGGAAGGCAAATTTTGGATTCCGTGCTTATTGCAAATGAATGCTTGGATAGTAGGTTGAAGAGCAAAGTTCCGGGTGTGGTTTGCAAGCTGGACATTGAAAAAGCTTATGACCATGTGAACTGGGAGGCCCTAATTTATTTGTTGGGCCGGATGGGTTTTGGGGTGAAATGGAGGGGGTGGATTAAGGCTTGTATTTCGTCTGTCCGTTTTTCAGTCCTGGTAAATGGTTCCCCTGAAGGCTTTTTTGGAAGCTCTCGAGGGTTGAGACAAGGGGACCCTTTATCCCCGTTGTTGTTCCTCTTGATAATGGAGGTTTTAAGCAGACTTTTAAAGAAGACAGAGGACTGTAATCTTATTCGGGGATTTCAGGTAGGAGCCATGAACTCTGCTGGGGTGAGTATTTCACACCTGCTATTTGCGGATGACACCATCATATTTTGTGATGCCTCTAGGGATCAGTTGCTGGCTATAAGGTTAGCGTTGACTTGTTTCCAGGCGTTCACGGGTTTGATGGTCAATGTAGGGAAAAGCGAGATTGTCCCCGTTGGGGAGGAGAACAATCTAGATGCTTTGGCTAGTGTTCTTCATTGTAGAGTGGGCAGTTTGCCTATGAAATATTTGGGGATGCCGTTGGGATCTTCTTTTAAGTCAGCCTCGATTTGGAATCCTATTGTGGAGAAGATGGAGAAGAGACTTTCTGGTTGGAAGCGTCTCTATTTATCTCAGGGTGGTAGGCTCATGTTAATTAAGAGTACTCTCTCAAGTCTCCCTACATATTTCTTATCTCTCTTTACTATTCCTAAAGCTGTGGCATATAGATTGGAACGTATTCAGCAGAGCTTTCTTTGGGGGTCTTCTGAGGGGAGCTTCAAATATCCTTTGGTGGCTTGGGATAAGGTGTGTTTACCCGTTAAGATGGGGGGCTTAGGGATAAGAAAAGTTGTGCTGTTTAATCAGGCTTTATTAGCGAAGTGGCTGTGGAGATATGGTCATGAAGTTACCCACCTATGGCGTCGTGTTATCTCTTCCAAATATGGCGAGGGTCAAGGGGGATGGAGGACTAACGCTTGTAGGAGGTCCCATGGGTGTGGCCTATGGAGAAGCATTAATGAAGGATGGGAGAGCTTTTCTAAGCATCTGTCTTTTGTAGTGGGAGAAGGCACTCGTATCCGCTTTTGGCATGACAGGTGGATTGGTGATGCTACTCTAAAAGTTCTTTATCCTGAACTTTATGTGTGTTCAACGGTCAAGGATGCCTGTATCTCTGAGGTTTTGTGGACTCCAGAAGGGGGTAATGTTAGAGTGTGGAATTTAACATTTTATAGAGCTTTTGAAGATTGGGAGATGGCTGCTTCGTTTTCCCTTCTTCGGCTCATCCAAGCTCGTATTCCTCAGGGGAGCAGGAGAGATACCCTTTACTGGCGGCTTAAAGGGGATGGTAAGTTTGACACTCGGTCTTATTACCTTGCGATTCGGGGTGCTTCTAATACTTGGCTTCCTTGGAGGGGGGTTTGGAAACCAAAAATCCCTAAGCGGGTGGCGTTCTTTTTGTGGACTGCTGCACATGGTCGGATACTCACTTTAGATAACCTTATGCTTAAGAGACGCCCTTTGGCTAATAGGTGTTGTATGTGTTGCAATGATGGGGAGTCGGTTAACCACCTTCTTCTCCATTGCCCTGTTGCCCATTCCCTATGGACTTGTTTGCTTCAGGCATTTGGTATTTTGTGGGTTATGCCAGGATCGGTGGCGGGGTTGATTTCTAGCTGGCATCAGTGGCATGGGAAGCACAAGTCAGACATTTGGAACTTGGTTCCAGGGTGCTTAATGTGGACTGTGTGGTTGGAACGAAATCGTCGATCCTTTGAGGACAAAGAGAAGACGCTAGTTGAGTTAAAGCTTCTATGCCAGCGGAGTCTTCTGGAGTGGTCTCTTTGTTGGGGTTTTACTAGTTGTTCTTCTCTTTCTGAGTTTTTATCCTCCCTTAGCTTAGTTTCCGGATAGTTTTTCTCTTGCTGTTCATCATCATGAACTTCTTGTATGTCTTTTTTTTTCACTCATTTATAAAAGCTCTCTGATTACTTATCAAAAAAAAAAAAGGAACAGGTGTGTCTAGTTAATCAGTGCTTTTCTTTTCTTCTTTGTCTGTACTTGTAATTTTCATTTTTCGGTTATAAATTTATAGTTTAGAAGAGTTAATTATGCTCGCATATGGCATTGTTCTAAGCCAATTAATATAATTATTCATTAATGTAGAATGCTGTAAGTAGCTTCTTGCATGTGGTATGATTTTTTAATCTTACAGAGACGTGCAGTATTTGATGCATTACTACGGTGTACTAAGCCAGCAAGCCTATGGGATCTCTACGCTTTTACTTCTGGACCTTCCAAATTCAAAAATAGTAATCCAAAGGAGCGATTACTAACTGAGTACTTTCGGCTTCTTGGAATAGGCTCCTTCCGCCCGTCAATTAGTATGATTGAGAATGGGTCATTCACATTTTCCAATGACTTGTGGAGAATAAGTAGCATAAATCTCAACTATGCAATGTGCCAGAGTTATCCATTTGCCTTGATTGTGCCAAAAGGCATCAGGTTAGAAAGTGTAATCTATACTTTCAGACTTTTGTCCTAAAATTTCCAGTGTTAATAAAGTTTATTTCATTTTGATGCTGGAATTGTGCATGCAATAACTTTATATGGCTGTTGATGCTAGTGATGAAGAAGTGCTTCAGGCTTCAACCTTTCGTGCAAGATGCCGATTACCTGTAGTTTCCTGGTGTCATCCTCGTATGTGACTCATGTTATTTTTGTTGCTTTTGTCATCCTGGTATGTGGCACATCTTATTTTTGTTGCTTTTGTTTGTCATGACTTATGCTTTGCTATACGTTATGATTTATAGGAAGTGGAGCTGTCCTTGCACGTTCATCTCAACCATTAGTTGGTCTCATGATGAATATGAGGAGGTACAGAAAAGAGGAAACATTGCAGAAAAAATGAAATGTTGTATACATGGATTTGAAGTGTTAAAATTTTTCTTTGATCCATATGGCTTGTTGAAATTACATGAACTGACTTCTCTGCATTTTTCTGCAGCAACACTGATGAAAAGCTTGTAGCCGCACTTTGCACCCAACTTGATAGTGTGAGGGGGGCTCGAAGGTAGGCGTGTAAAGCTATTCCCTTTCTGCTATTTATTACTAGCTGCATCGCACACATATTTAGAGGGTTTTTATATACTTTTTTAGTTTTAAATTCCGTTAGTGTTTGGACATGGAAGAATTTCAAAATTTATGGTGGTTATATTTTTATCAGCATTTTAAGATATTAGAAGTTACAGCTATAAATAAAATATGGGGAAGGAATCAAATTATATAAGGGATTTTTAAAATTTGATCATTTTACCCCTTATTATTTTATTTTATTCCAAATTGCTTTTAACTGTAAATCAAAATACCTTTTTTGTCTTGAGAAAGTCAATTTGAAGAGTTTCTATTCAAGAAGTCTATCAAAATAATTCTTCCATCTCTCCTTAATCTCACTTCCTTTACAAACAATTTTTTTTCTTCATCTTTAATGCGCTTGAGACAATTCAAGTCTCTTGCTTTCCTTTCCTTTGCCTTAGGAAGTTCATGGATATTCTTTTCATCATCCTTCATCCCCAAATTGCTTTATAATTCATCGTATCCTTAAATCTAGCCTTTGGGACCCCCTTTTTTCATTTCCTCTTTGCTATTTTATAATTTTCATAAGCAACATTGTCTCTACGTTTGGGCAGGTTTCTATGGCTCTCTTTATAATCTAACTTTTGCTTGAGCCTCCTCATTCCACCAGCATTTCTTCTTAATCAGTAGCTTACATTGTTAGATTCTACAAGTACTTCCTTAGACACTCCTTTAATACAACTAGCCATTTCATTCCACATCTTATCAAACTCTTAATCGGGGCCTTACTTGTCTTTTTTAATTATTTCATCTTTAAACACAACTTGTTTCTCTCCCTGCAAACCCTACCATCTATTCCTTGGGTTTCTCTGTCTACTATCTCTTCTTTTCATCTTTCAACACCAAATATCTAGTACCACCAACATATCTTGAGTGGTTGCGCTCTCTCTTAGTATTATTTATTACTTTGCAATCTTTACAAATTCTACTATCAACTTTACGAGTAAGGATGAAATCTATTTGGCTAATGTTTGCCCCACTTTTTGAAGATAATAATTGATTTCCTCTTCTTGAACTAAGTGATTTTTAAGATCATATCATATGCCATTGTGAAGTCTAAAATAGCATCTCTTGACTCATTCCTTGCTCCATATCCCCGCCTACATCAATTCTTTCAAATCCCCTGTTCTCTTTTCTGACAGGACCATTTAGGTTTCCTCCAATAGAAGTCTTTTTCCCATTTGACAACTCTTGAATCAATTTAATCATGTACTCCCAATTATCAAAAAAAGAAAAAAAAAAGAAAAAAGAAAAAGAAAAACATTCATGTACTCCCAACATTTTTGCTTGAAGGATTCTTTCAACCCTATTTGAGTAGCATGTGCACTAATTATGTTAATTGTCTCTTCTCCTAAAACAAGAGTTATTGATGAAATTCTATCCTTTATTTTCCTAACATCAACAACTTTTTCTTGAAGAATATATATCTATGATTATGCTTACCCCATTTTTATTTGAATATTTTCCAATATACCATAGCTTATATCCGGTTTGTTCAATTCCTATTAATTTCTCATCTTTCTATGGTATGCAAATATGTATATATATAATTCTACTTTATATTTATATAAAAAAGATTATTAATCATAGTTGTCCACACCTGTTGCTAATTTAGGTAATTTTCTTTGAAACTCTGTCAACTTTTTTTTTTTTCCTCTCCAGGAAGCTATATATTGCTGATGCAAGACCAAGGAAAAATGCTTTAGCAAATGGGGCCATGGGAGGTGGCTCAGAGTCATCGTCAAATTATTTTCAATCTGAGGTCTGTTTATGGTTTAAACTGTCATTTACTAATATCTTGGCCATAAACTTGATGTCTTATTATTTGACTGTCTCATTTTCCTTTTGTGTGTGTGTTTTTTTTTTAAATTTATTTATATTTTATTTTTATTATCAGATAGTTTTCTTTGGGATAGACAACATACATGCGATGAGGGATAGTCTTGCTCGACTTAGGGACTACTTAGACACTTATGGTGCTACTTCTTCAGATGGAATGTCATCATTCTTGGTTAGTTAAAAGTCTTATATAGTTCTGGCTGCTTATCAGTGATACACTATATTAATTAATTAGTTTGTTGGGAACTGAAGTGCATTTCCTGAGATATGAAATGATGTTACTGCAAGTATTATATGATTTCTATTCTCTTTAGTTTTGTGAATGTCGATATTGAAGCAAGACAATATGATCAAAATTTGAAAGTTGACCTTGGAATTTGCATTGCAGCTTAGAAGGTGTGGTTCTTTACATCTTCAGTCATAAAAACTAACTCAGCTGTGAAACGTTTCCTTACAATAATATTTGGTAGATAATTACTTTCATAATGCTGTGTTTTTATGATCCACTATTATTTCCCTATCATGTAAGGTTGACTAAAACATTATATTTCTTTAACAAGTAGTGATAACACTGGCTCAGATTAAACTTTTGGGGTTCCTTTTAAGTCAATGCATAGTGTCCATTAAGCCTAGCTTACTATGATTTCATGCGTGTGAGCCAATTTTGAAAGTGTTTCTGAAGTCTAAAAGTCCTAAAATGTTCTCAAGGCGCCTTATATTGCTTTTACCTATCAAATTATTATTTTTTTAAAAATGTTCTCAAGGCCTGCAAAGTGGGGATAATTTCAGAATTCATTTTTGTTGAGCTTTTTATGGATGTTATTTTGTGCATTTTTAATCAACTTCTAAAATGTCTTGTTTGTGATGGGTGAGAGCCTCTGATACTAATACTATTGACAGAGACATGGTGGATGGACTTGGGGTGGAGGCAACCTGAGCAGTATGTCTGCTTCAGTATCAACCCTTGGTGACAGTGGTTGGTTAATACATGTTCAGAATGTCTTGGCTGGTTCGGCTTGGATTGCTGCACGTGTTGATTTGGAATCAGCATCAGTGCTTGTGCATTGCAGGTTATAACTCTTTTAGTTAATCATTGTGACAATTAAACAGGGATCATTCAATTTGTTAATTGCATGAGGCCAATGAGCTGTAGCTCAAATGACACCTCGGGTTGCGCCGTGGTGGGTGAGGTTATAGATTCAAGATCGGTTAGGTGTGTGTGTAACTTACTAATAAAAAAAAATGTTGACTGCATATGAAGTTTGCAGTCAACTTTCTGTAATCTTCTACGTTTTAGCCTTCTCTTTTTTTGCTGGTTTAGAATCTATATTTTCTATTGTTTTGTGTAGTGATGGATGGGATAGAACAACTCAGTTGGTTTCACTTGCTAGTCTGCTGCTTGATCCATACTATCGGACATTCACAGGGTTTCAGGTATTAGCTGAATATTACTGGACCATGTCCTTTATTTTTTTAGAGTAATAGGATTCTACTAAAAAAACAGAAGGGATTAACCTTAGGACACATTCGTTTGTGTTTGACAACCGATTATAAGTTAGCTTTTTTGCTTAAATTATCCAGTATTTGCAGGTTCCACATTACTTTTGTCTTAGCTTTATTTGAAGTAATATAAGTTTCAGCTTTTTAAAAATGAGCTAGCTTTTTGTCTCACATGTGGGTTCCAATTAGTTCAACTAGTAAAGTCTCTTGTCCTCAAATAGGAGGTTTGGGGTTCATTCTCTGCCTACTCTAAAAAATCAATTGGTGTCTCACAGTATGCCAATAAGCTACTGAAAATAAGCAATTCCACAAGAGATAGAAATAAGGAAAAAGGCGACACCCAAAAAATAAAAAAAAACTACAACTATCTAAACAATGCCAAGGTGAAACAACAAATCCCTCAAAGCACTCCAACCCAATCAAAATGATTTAAATTTAAATAATGATACTTCAGCTCTATCAAAAGTCTTTAAAAATTCTCTTCCTCTTCCACATCAAGCACAAGGGCACAACAATTCATACATTGCTACTTTGATGCCTATTAAAGTTGCCTTTTGAACATGCTAAAAACTCTCACTGAATTAAGCATAGCCAAGAGATTCTGATAAGGAGAAAACTAACAACTGAACTTCCTAGCAACAATATACTGAAGAAGAATGTGATTAATTCTCTCTCCACTTACTTTTCACATATGGCACCGATCGACAAAGATTCTCTTACGCATTAGGTTAGCCATTGTTAAGATTTTTACCTTGGGCCACCTTCCAAGTTTAAAAAGCCATTTTTGTTGGAACCTTTGCCTTATAAACAGCGTGTCATGGGAAATCAGCCATCTAATCTCCTTGCAAAGACCTAAAGAATCTCACAGTTAGGCCACTTTTGTTTCAGTGTAAAATTTTTTATATGCTTAAAGATGTTTGGTTCAACTGAAAATGTTAGTCTACAGAAAATGTTTCCTTGGTCGATGGAAAATTGCACCAAAATGATTTCTGGGAAAAGCCTTGATTTCATCTCCACCCTCCTTACCCCTTGCAATTCCTCTATGCTGCTACAACCACTCCTCTCCTCCATCACTGATAGCCATCGTTACCCACTTGCCCATTTTTGCTAGGACAGTCCCTGCTGCCCATTGCCACCAGCTTCCATTTGCCTGCCTCTGTCGACAACCAATTGCTAGCCGTCGCCGCCACCAATGCTGAGCCATTGCCTAACACTCGTCTGCTGCTGCCTGGCCACCGCCACCCCCCCATCGCCAACTTCAGGTCACCACTGATTGCTGGCCTTCACCATCTCCATTGACCACCCCCCGCCTGTTGTTGCCACTGTCATTGTTACCTGATACTATTGCACTTTCTTCCCAACTGCCACCACCAGCAAAAATTTTCAGTGCAATCAAACGCTAAAAAATTATTGTCCAGGTCATAACCAAACAATAAAAATCATTTTCCTCTTCTGAAGATATTTTCTGTAGGAAAACATTTTAGGTTGAAACCAACAAAGTCCGAAGTTCTGCTTTTTAAAAAAATTTCCAGCCCTACCTTCCCTACCCATCCCTCATTCCTTAATTTCAGGCTGCATAATAAAAATTATCAACGTATTCAAGCTCCAAACCTACAGTGCCTGTTAACTCTGTGTATATACTATGTATAGTACATCCTTATCCACTGCAATGATAAACAATTTAGGGAAAAGGAGTTTCAAGGGCATCTCTCTAGACCATAAATCTTGTTAAAATCAGATGCAATTTCCATCCCTAACATTAAATGTTTTAATGTGTTTCCACAAACTTACCTCTGCCAAATTCAACCACATCTTTCTTCCCAACTGGAACCAAGTTTCTCTTACCCAAGTTCTTCTTTGAACCTAAGACTGAAGTAACTGGTGTGACTTATAAATTTTGTTTCTTTTTATCTTTATCCAGGCACTTGTGGAGAAAGATTGGCTGGGATTTGGTCATCCATTTTCAGATAGAATAGGCATGCCAACAGTATCTGGTAGTGGTAATGTTCCTTATGAGTTAACTAGGCAGACTTCTACAGGGAGCTTTTCAACATCACCTATGCGCCAGCCATCAGGATCATTTACATCTCAGGGTCCAAGTTCTACTCATGCACAGACTTCAAACAACTATTCCCCCATATTTGTGCAGGTATGTACCTTGATCATTTATTTAGGGAAAACATACTCACATCCTTTCGCAAGGCTGAGTCACTAGCAATTATGTTCCTGCTGCTTCTCATGTCATTGGTGTTGGCATCAAAAAATATTGATTAGTGCTTTTTACAGGCCCTGCATTAAGCCAAAAAACTAGGGCTAGGTGCATAAATGGCTGCTGAACGCTAACCAGCCCTGGTTGTGACTAAATGGTCTAGGCAAGATTGAAAGGGGGCTGCAAGCCTCAATGTTTACCATTCTATTGTTGTTAATGCATTGTATATTTTTATTGGCGGAGAAGTAGGGGCCTTATTCAGGCCTCAATAAACCCTGCCAATTCCCAAAATAGTTAATAACGCTTAAAAGGGGATTTAAAAATTTAATATATTCATGCACTCTATAGGGGACAGGTTGAAATAGGAGTTAGGACAGTTTGGGAGACATGTCTGCAGATGCATATGTGGTGGAGTTTGAATTTGAAACTTGAGGTTTTCAGGGTTACTGTTATAAATTTAGAAACCCTAGCCAGGAAGGGTGGTTATTTGATAGAATGACAAGAATGTGGCAGTGGTTTTGTTAGTGTGTGCATGGCATGTATTGTGGCACTTGACAACTTAAAGCTTATGGAACTAATGTTTTTCAACATCTAGTAGTACTAAACTATTACTATCATTTTTGTGTATGTCCTAACCCCTACAGTCCATTGTCAAAACTCTCCCCATTTGAGTGTCTATCATTTGTCCAGTTGAGGTCATGTTAAGAGTTGATGTCAAGCATTTCATGAGTTGAGGTTAAAATGAGAATTTCTTGCATGTCCTTTCTTTTATCTTTTTGCTTGATAATTTGGTATTATTAGTTAATGATCTTGTATTTATATCTATTTTGTAGTGGATTGATTGTGTTTCACAATTGTTGCGGATGTATCCTTCTGCTTTTGAGTTCTCTATGGTATGCATCCTTCTTCAATATGAAATAATAAGTTTCGTTGTTTTCATTACGATTTGAATGTGGTCATCCCTTTTCATTTTGCCTCTTTGGTCAGAAAATAATTGCATGTATACTATTTGATGATTCAGGTTTTCCTGGTGGATTTCTTGGACTGTTTGCTCTCCTGTCGTTTTGGAAATTTCTTCTGTAATAGGTAATTTGCTTTTGTCAGTGTTGGCCTTGATACAGTGTGATGAATCATCACCTGTCCAAAAATTTTGAGCTGTTAAGAAATGGTGAATAAATCATCTAACCAATACTCTTACACTTTCTCTAATGTGTGGGTCCAGATTCCCCATTATTTGTTGGGCCCAACATGTGGAATTTTTACCTTTTTTTATGTGGGAGGTAAAGCGGTGACGGAGTTCGAATTCAAGATCACTTTCCTAATACCATGATAAATTACCAATTGCCTAAAAGTGTAAACTATTAGGAAATTGTGAATTTAATCATTTAGCCAATATTCTTGTGCCCTTACTATTTGGATCAGAATGTAGGATTAGATATCTTCTTCTTCTTCCTCCTTTTTCTTAAATTAAGTGTGCGTTTGGGTTAAGATTAAAAATTAAAATTATTTCATTATTCAGTTTATTTTTACTATTATTCATGGGCCTCACTGCACTACTTCAACTAACTTTTACCTTTATTTACAGTACTTTCAGCAATAATTTTTCAGTTTTAACAAAATAAGCGGTATCCAAATACACCTTAAAAAAAAAAAAAATTTGTATGAGGGAAACCATTATTGGATTGCAGGATGAGATATCTCAACTATTAACTAGTTAATTATTTGAAAGAAACTTAATTCTTGTGTCTATCTTGAGGTTAATGGCCTGACTTGATGCATAGAGCTGAAAACATGAAGGGTGTACATAATAATTCTTCAAAAATTGGTCCTTATAGTGAGCGTATAAATAGCATGGTACAGAAAATAGAAAAGAATATGTTTGAAATGCATCAAAATTTGATCATAAGCTGGAAATGGAATTAAATTTGTGATAGATGTAAATATGCTAAATAGAAAGCTGAGAAGTTGGTTAGCAAGCATATTAAGTGGTTGAATGGAAATATTTCTCTTAGGTCAATAAACTCATTTTATTTTTTAAGTTCATCAATGAGGTTGACATTTTTCATTCATTTCACAATCTTGGTGTTTAGGCACTAAAATCTGGTGGTTCATCCATTTAAAATTTATTTCGACCTTAAGTGATACATCTCTTCCTCCTTTATATTTCTTCCCATCGCAATTGTCTATTTTTATGGAATATTAGTTGTTGGTGTCTGCTAGTATTTGCTTGCGCATTGATCACTCATTCTACTTGCTCTCTAATTGTCTTCTAAATTATTCTTAAGATACCTGAGTTTTTTAATTTTTTTAATTTATAATTTATTTTTATTTTATTATTATTTTTTTGCCTAAGCAAAATTCTGCAATACTAAATTGTCGTAATCACTGGTTGGTCATCCAATTAGATAAGGTTCTATCAAGCAGTAAGAAAACATACAGTGATACAACAAAGAAATTCAATTTTATATTTTTTATAATAGTAAAAGTACCTTCTTTTCTTCTGATTGCGTACTTTATATTTTCAGTGAAAAGGAGAGGCAGGAATGTGGCGTCTCTGAGGCTTGTGGATGTTTATGGGCATATTTGGCTGATTTGCGTGCTTCAGAGGGAAGCTCTCATGTGCATTACAACTTCTTTTATGATCCGGTAAAACATGCTGGTGCACTATTACCACCAGCAGCTGCCTTAGCCCCAACTCTCTGGCCTCAATTTCATCTCCGTTGGGCTTGTCCTTCAGAAGCTCAAGCTGGGGAGCTTGAAGCTCAATTTAGGAAAATGGCTGTAAAATTCTCTGAACTGCAGAAGGTAACATAGTACTTTGTCTCTGGCTACTAAAAATTTCACCAATGAACTATTCCTTCCCCCCTTCCCCCCTCCCTCGTGTATTGGTGGCTTTCCCCTACTGATCATGAGCAATTTTGAGCATCAGCTTTACCTTCAAGAGTCTTTGTTAAAGATAGCAACAGTAGTAGTCAGGTTAGGTGTGGGTGTTTCGGGTCAGGAAAAAGTATGTTTTACTCTAAGATGGGGCTATAGATGAATTGGAGTTGTCTGATAATATTCTTGTTCACCTATCATGTTTGCAGAAGCCAATCATGTATAATTGGCATGTTTTTCTTTTCTGCTTTCAAATGTTCCCTACCTCAACCCCACCCCCACCCCCACCCCCCACGAAAAAAGAAAAGAAAAAGGATGTGGTCTTTCTACTCTTTTTCATGTTGATATTAAACTGTAATTGATGTGTTAACAGGCGAAAGAGGTGGCAGAAAGGAAAGCTAAAGAGATTACAACTGTTATGGAATCATTGAGTGCAGAGTTACGAAATGAGAAGCAGCTCAGCAGCTTCGCTATGAACCAGGCAAAGAGAGCCAGCAAGGAAAATGAGGCCGTAAAGAGAGCAGTACAGTCTCTGGGGTGCAATGTTCACTTCTCAACCACTGGTGATTGTACTGTTGGCATTGAAAGCAACCGAACAGAAATTCCACAGAAATTCATTAATTCTTCTTCAAAAAGAGAAGGTACTTTGCAGAATGATGAGAAATCAGATCTCTCTGTTTCTATTACGGTAATGGCAGACAATGTTATTCCCCACAATCCAATCGATCGAGTATGTGAAACTTTATGTCCATTACACACTCGAGATGGAGTCTGCAGGTGGCCAGATACTGGTTGTGCACAGCTTAGTAGCCAATTTCTTGGACTAAAGGCAAATTTTGATGCATTTGACCAGCTTTCTATTTGCGATAGTTATTTTCAACCTGAAGAATAATTATGGATTTGGAGCCAAGCATGCAATCCAGCCAGCACCAAAATTTTGTCGCGGTAGCTTCTCCTTTGGGGAAGGATTCAAGTAGATTTATATTTAAAGCTTTATCAGAACAGATAACTAGATTCTTTTTAAGCTCACTATCAAAGGCAATGGTTGTACTGAAATGGACCCTAACATTTTGGATGGGTCCCAGGACCGTTTGTACAGACTATAGAGTTTAGCCGAGGACCGGCTTCATATAGACAATGTAGAAGCACCAAAGGCAAGCTTTAAATTATACATGCTAGAGCTAATGTATATTAGAGTGGTCCAAATCTTTGTAGGTTTTTTCAAGGTGTTGTCTGGTTAGTTTAGTTTTAGTGTCATTCATTTCTTGAATAAGATTAGTTTTTGTACAGGTTTCTGGTTATTTATTGTAACATTTTTTATTTTATGGGCAATTTATATGCCAGAAGTGTAATCTAATAAATTTTGTTACTAGTGGAAGAATTTCCCTTTCATGAATCCATATCTTGTCATTCTGTGTGCTTTATGGTGACACTTCTGTACTATAGTTATAACATTGGGTGTGGGGGATTTGAACCCTAATTCTCTCATACTAAGAGCATTCACATCAGCTCATTTAAAACTTCCATCTATTTTACACCAAAAAACCTACTTTTTATATTTTACACATTCACTTTTACAATACACCCACATCAGTTTATCTATTTTACACATTTAATCAATAAAATATTCATTTCTTTCACACTTTCTCTCTCTCACAGACCCACCACAACCTGCGCAGCCACCGTCGTCAGCCACCGTCTCTCTCAAGATCGACGCCTCCGGCCTCCAACACACCGGAATCCCAAAGAAAACCAGTAAAAAAAAAAAAGAAACAAACCCAGAAAAAACCCACCGACTCGGCTTGCTCGATCTTGCAGGCAATGGACTCGACGGTGACGAGGCTTGCTCGATCTTGCAGGCGACGAACTCGTCGGCGACTCGGCTTGCTCGATCTTGTAGGCGACGGACTCGTCGACGACGAGGCTTGCTCGATGAGAGGAGAGAAAGGGAGAGCTTTGCGTCTGACGAAATGAGAAAGAGAGAGCGTCAGAGTCGGTACAGAGAGAGAGAGAAAAAAAACTATTAAAAAATTATTTCCACATGCTACAGTGCCCGTGTAAATTTACACGGGCACTGTAGCCCGTGTATTGGTTTTCACATTTTTGCATGTTTATACACCCACTGATGTGGGTGTTTTTTTGCATAAAATGTGTAAAAATTACTCTTACTTTTATTTTAGAAGCTTTTACACAATCTGGTGTGATTGCTCTAAAAGAGAGAATGTTATGCCGTTAAGCTACAAGGCTCTTGGGGCAACGAAGCAGGACCATTTTTGGCATGACCTATAGCGTGCAAATGCGATGGATATAAGTGTTTATTCCCTGAACTCTTTCAGGTTGGTGCTGAAATTGGCTCGTATCCTTATGGAGTTTGCAGCTTCTGAGAGCAACTTTTCCTCAAGGGCTTCCAGGCCGAAGAGATTCAAAGCCATGCTCTTCACGGGCTTATGGATGTGAGAAACGTTATAATAGTATCCTCTAGACTCTTGTTTATAGAGCTTGGCAAATGTGTCCAAATAAATTATTCAAACAATTTACTGTGTTTTTAAAATATGAATGCTTCATATTTTGTTTGCCTTGCCTCTAAGATGTTTCGTCTTCCATACAGCGCCTTATTACACTAAGCTTAGCCTTTATAGGGAAAAATATTTTTTCACCTTTGGTACTCGGAACAGTAAAGGACAAGAGTGTGCAAAATATCTGCTTAACCCGCCAACCAACCCGACCCACGCATCCCGTGCGGGTCATTAAGTTAGGCGGTTTTAAGTTGGGTGGGTTAGACCCCCAAAAGTGCGGATTGGATTGGGTTATGGAGTGAAATTGCCAACCCACTACAACCCAATCCAACCCAACCTGCCCGCTTAATTATACATACAAATATATATATACCACAAAGGGAGGGGACGACGGCGCAGATGGCAGAAGCACAACTGATAATAGCGATAGTGGCGGTAGAACCAGCCAAATAATTATATCGAGATTATATAATTCAAAGTAAGGCGGTAAAACCAGTCAAGCAGTTATATCAAAATAATTCAAAATATTGAAAACAAAAGTGTTTATTGAAAGTAATTCAAAACACTTACAGCAGAAGTAGTAATTACAGGATTACAGTGATCAACAGGGATAGTAGTACAAGGCTTGAAGGCTAGTCATCAATCTAGTTACAAGCTTTGTGGGAAGTAGCGAGAAGTAGCAATAGGTTTCTGGGAGTGTTTAGGTTCTAAGGGAATCCTAAAGGGAGCTCAAAGAAAACAACTTCTGTAAACTAACTTCTGAGTTTAATAATAAGGGACAACCCCCCTTAAATAGGCAAATAAAGTAGTAAAGAGTAAGAAGTGAATAGTGACTTTTTTACTATTCATATCAGGACTCGTGAGAGAGCATCAAAAGTAGCAAAGCATCAGGAGCGCCTTTTCAGGAGCCGAAAGTAGTTTGGCGTGGAGTGCCAACAGTGGTCAATATGAATCATTTCATCAGGTAAATTAATAGTAAGAGCATCATTCCTTGGTCCTTTGTGCTGGCTAGGCAAACAGGGCAGAATTAATTTGCTCCTAAGTTAGGAGTTTCATCTTCATCAGAATCTTCATCACGGCTGAACCATTCTTTAGGAAATGGCTAAGGATGAGGGAAATAAGGGCTTGCTGAAATAGAACCTTCTTCTTCAGAACTTCTATTAGCAGCATCTTTTTCTTCTTTTATTTTTCTTTCGAGGAGAACATAAAGAGCTTCTTTACTCAGATCATCAAAAGGAGAACTCTTTTTAATAGCTTTGGTGGAGGAAGTAGAAGGGGAATCAGTACCCCGGACTTGAGGAGTAGGGGAAGGCCTCTTGGGCAGAGGTCTGGAAACATTATCAATAATATGTTGAACATATCCAAATTTATCCCACCATTTAACATACCAACATCTGGTGAGAACATCATTATTTTTCTCATATGGCCATTTCAAAATCCAAGGGACTCGAAATTGTTTAACAAAATGGAGGAGAGTCGGGAACTTGGCATTATGAGCATTTGGTCTGAAAGTGTTCTCAAAAGATTTATAAGAATTTAACAGTGGTTCAGGGAAGATATCAGTGACAGGACCAAACTGAGCCCACCATTTGTTGAACCATAGAGGCAGAATCGTGGTAGGATCAAATTCTTTGTCAAAGTTAACAAACCATGAACGAGTCATTGTTTCATTCTGGTGAAGCATGAATCTGGACCAGGCAGTAACATAATCATAATAAGAGTATGGGGTAGCATTTCCGGGAAGCCTCCTAGAGAAGGCAGGTGACGGGCCCCACTCTTGCTCAGGAATAAAATTTTTTAGGTAAACACTGTGGTAAATAATTTTGGACTTATCAGTGTGATCGTAGATAGTTTTAATCAAAACAGCATCTTCCTGGTGAAGAATAGCATAATAGTACTCTAGTTTCTTATCAGGGTGTTCTGGAATCCAATGGAATAGTGGAGGAAAGTAAGACCTTGCAATCTGGAGGGGGTTCCTGATTGTTGATCTATTTGGTTCAATAAAGAACAGGTTTTGGAAATATTGTTTTTTAACATACTGGGTGGTGTTGGCTTTCTTGGGGTAAACAGACCTTACAGGCTGGTGAACATTAGTCAGAGCATAAGGATCATAAGCAGAGGCCAAGACTGATGAATAATTGGGGATTGTTCCTAAAGGAGTAAAATGGTTAATAATTTCAGTAGGGGAGGGTGGCTCTTTTTTGACAATTTGTTTCTGTGGTTCAACAGGGTTTTTGTCTTTGGATCTCCTACTTGTCATTATGATTCTGCAAGAATTCACGAGTAAGAAAATCAGGGATACTATTTTCAGATCCTTTGATGTAGTCATTAGTAAAGTCAAAAACACTTAAAATAGCTTGCCATCTGGCAAAAATATGTTTTGAAGCAATATTTTCAACATCTTTTTCAATAACATATTTGGCACTTTTGCAATCTATTCTTAATAAAAACTTTTGGTTTAACAAATCACTTTGGAATTTAGAAATACAAAGTACTATGGATAAAATCTCCTTTTTTATAGTGCTATATTTTAATTGTGCAGTATTCCAAACTCATGAATAGAAGCGAACAATTTGTTCTGGGGAGTTTGGTGAAACTCTTTGTTTTAGAATACCTCCGTAGCCAACATCAGAGGCATCAGTTTCAACAATTTTGAAGGCATTGACAGTAGGAATACCAAGACAAGGTAAAGTCTTGACATGTGATTTGATTTGTTTAATAAGAGAGGTGTGGACATTAGTCCAAGGAGGAGGATTACTTTGCAACCTATCGAATAGTGGTTTGCAATGCTTCCTCAGATCTTTGTAAAAGTCAGCAACATAGTTCAGGGAACCAAGAAATTTTTGTAACTGAGTTTTGTCAATAATTTCATCAAGAAATTTGTCAGCAAATTGAATAGCTCTATCAATAGGACGAATTTGACCTTCAGAGATGTCATATCCAAGGAATCTGACTTTGGTTTGGAATAGTTTGATTTTCTTAGCAGAGACAACAAGACCATTCTTTTTTATGGTTTCTAGAAGAATACAAGTGTTTCCAGTGTTCATCAATAGATTTGGAGAATACCAAAACATCATCAATATAGACAATAGTAAAATGGCTAAAGGAGTTGAATATGTCATTCATAATATTTTGGAATTCACTAGGGGCATTTTCAGACCAAAAGGCATGACATTCCACTCATAATGTCCAAAGGGAGTAGTGAAAGCAATTTTGTATCTTTCTGCCTCACTGATTTGGACTTGCCAAAATCCAGACTTCATGTTAAACTTTGAGAATATCACAGCGTTACTCAATCTATGAACTAAATCATTTTTGTTGGGAATAGGATACCTAATCCATTCTAAGACTTTGTTCAATGGTTTGTAGTTGATGACCAGACGAGGAGTTCCTTTCTCAAGCTCAGCATTTTTTTGTACATAGAAAGCAGCACAAGACCAAGGGGACTTACTGTTTCTAATAAGCTTTTTCTAAAGTAAATCATTTATTTCATTTTTGCAATATTCAACAATTTCAGCATTCATTTGAATAGGACGAGCTTTAGTAGGAATATTTGATTCAATAAAATCTCGGACATAAGGCAAATCAACAATATGTTTCTTTCTATACCAGAAAGCATTAGGAATATCAGAACAAACATTATCAATCAGGATTTTCTGAAAATTATCAATTTTTGATTGTAAGAATTTATTAGAAAGATGTTCAACAATTCTTTTGTACTTAATTTCTTGTTTAAGGAAATTAAGGTGTCTAATTTTAGCATGAATCATATTAAACACATTATTATCAACATTTTTTGAACAAAATTTGAACTTCACTTTTTGTCCAAAAGGATCAGTAGTAATTCCATCATGTTCAACAAGGAAAGGATACAAAGAAGCAATAAAAGGCAATCCAAGTATCACTCTATCAGTCATGTTTTTAACAAGCACAGAAGGTATCTTAAAGCAAACATCAGAATGGCAAACATGAGCATTGCTCAATTCATATTTGATTTTCATCTGTGTGCCATTAGCAGACACCAATCTTTCAGTGGATTTTTCAAATATTTAGAAGGGATCAAACCTTCTTGTATACAATTAACATCAGCACCGGAATCAATCATGGCAATAGTATCAAAAGCATAATCATGTGAAACAACAATTCTAACTTTAGTAAACCATTTTGGAGGCATCATATGTTTAACAAGAGCAAGTTGATTATCATTCCAGGTAATCAGATTATCAGAGATCAAGTTATTAGAAATATTACCAAAAGGAGGAGTTTGTTGAGAAGATCCTTCTCCATCTTGGTGCTCATCATTATCGGACAAGTTTTTATCTAAATTTTTATCAATTTTAAGAATTAGTAATTCTTGTTTTAGATCAATATTATCTTTTTAATGTTTTTAACATCATTTTTTAATTGAATTATCTCTTGTTTAACATTGTTAATTTCTTTTTGAAGATCATTAACAGTTATTTCTTTGGATCGGTTTTTATTAAATCTTTCCAAAGTTTCTTTAAAGTTAATAGGAGCTTTGGGTTTTTTAACAGTTTTTGTCTCTTGTTAAGTTTTGTTTAAACTTATCAAGGTGTTCTTTTTGCAAAACAGGGTTTTCAATTTTACTTATTGTGGTTAATAATAAATTATCTTGTTCTTCTTCTTTGATTAACACATTAACAAATTTCATAGCATTACAACAAGATCCTTTACAACCGAGTTTAATATTAGGTGTATCAGAATCACTGCAAGAGTGATAAGAAGAATCAGATGAGGAGGAGAAAACCTCTTCAAAGGATTCAGAGGAAGCAGTAGATTCAAGAATCTGAAATAGTTCATTTTGATCTTTATCATTGATGTTCAACATTTTTAGCTTATTTTTCAGTTTACCAGGCTTTTGGGTACAGTCTTTACTGAAATGGCCAAATTTGCCAGAGTTAAAACACTTACCTTTTCCCGATCTTTGTTTAACATGTTTTCTAAAAGTAGGTTTCTTTTCAGAATAAAAATCATTGGGTTTAACAAAACGATATCTTTTATGCTTTTTATGGGAATAATTTTTGTAAATCTTATCATGTTTACTTTTTTCTTTTTGCCTGGAAGGGGCAATAGGAGGTAAACCATACTATTCACAGAAATTACCCATTTCATATTTAGCTTTTTTCTTATTTTTTAATTGTTGTCTTAAGTATTTTTCATCATTGCACATGTTAATACCAAGTTTTTTAACAGTACTAAAAATATCACCATAGGTTAAATTATCATAATCAATAGAATCACTTTTACCCATTAGTTCTTGTTTTACCTTATGGGCAAAGATAGGAGGAAGACCATCAATAAACTTCTCTTTCCAGTAAGCTTTTTGGAATCATTCCTAAGCATGACTCTGGAAAGGAACACATCTTGGTACCATCTGTAATTAGACATAGTGGGACATTTCAAATTATTCAAATAATCAGAAATGCGAGATGAAATATTAGATGGGGTACCAACAAAATGTTTAAGAATAGTATAGACCAAGGTATTGACACCATCAGGAATACCTCGACCAATATCTACATCAAAAATAGGCATGCCATCATCATCTTTTTTAACAGAATGTTTAATAAGTTTTCTGGATTCTTCTGTGAGATGTTTATCCCACCAGCCAATAAGAGTGCCAGACAAACCAGTGACAAGCAAGTTAACAACATCAGGATGATCAAGGTCATTATGATTGTTCATGTATGCAAAGCCAACCATAGACATGTGAGCAAGTTTGTTAATAATTTCTTGTTCAGACAAACCATCAATCTTCCATTCATACATTTTATCAGCAGAAATAGAGAATTGAGTTTGAAAAGATCTTTCTTCAAACTGCATATCAGGAGGAGTAGGTTTTGTATACCAGTTTTTTGTAAAAGATTTGGAATTGAGTTTTCCAATAAATCTTTTAATTTCTGGTTGTAAGTCATCAAAAACATTTTCATAGGAAACATGAGAAGATAATACAGAATCTGAGGTTTCTTTAGAAACAGGTTTTTTTATCATTTCTTGAAATAGCACAAGTAGCACTTTTAGAGGCAGAAGTCTGCTCGGTTTTAACTTTTAAATCAGAAAGCATTTTTTCAACTTTGTCAAGAGTTGAGTTCTAGGAAGTAACTTTCTCAAGAGTTTTACTCTGAGAGGTTTTGAAGTTAATATTTTCTCTTTGACTGTTCAAATCAATCAAAGGAATCTAAAGTTTTGAAACAGCAGTTTTTTCAACCATTTTTTCTTCAATACGGTCAAGTTGTTGACCAATAATATGCAAAGATTCATTAGTGAAATTGTTTTGTTCAATAATGGAAACAACAGGGGTTTTTTCATCAGCAATTTTGAAAGGAGAAGCTTTCACTTCAACTTTCTTATTTGCATTTTGACCAGTGATTAAAACAGTTTCAAGAGGAGGATGACTAGACCGTACAATTGTTTTGTCGGGTTTAACAAAATTAGATTTTCTAATAACATTTAAATAATTAGTATGAACATCATTTTTTGAAACATAATAGTTTTCAAGATAATCAAAAAACAAAATATGTTTTCTTTCTTCAATCATTTTTTCTTTCCATTTTCTTTTGACTCTGTTTTTTTCTGACTGAGCAAAAGTATCTTGGTAATATTTTCTTTTGGGACGATTTTTTAAGAACATAAATTAATTATATAGAAAAACCAAATCATATTCAAAAGGTTCGAGTCTAGTAATAACTCATAATGAATTATGAAAAATAGGGGTTTCAATGGGAGGAAAATCATTAGTAGAAGGAGCATCAGATTTTGCATCGTCTTCATCTTTTGTATTTTTGTCAATATCAGATGGAAATTCAGTTTTGGTTGAATAAAAAGCATTGCTAACTTGAGAGTTGTTGCTTGCAACTCCTTCTACCTTCAAATCTTGTTTTCGAAAATTCTTTTTCAAAAACTCATCAATTTCATGATCTCTTTTTGCAAGACTTTCAGATCCAGCAAAGGAATGTCTTCCTTCGTTGATTCTCAAAGGCTTGTTTTGAAATAAACGATTATCATCATCAAAACGTATTTTAACAGTCCCATCATCAAATTGTTGAATATGAGTAAGATCAAGATCATAAAAAACCAGTTTGATAAGTTTAACAGAAGGTGTTTCTTTTTCCAAAGTCCATTCTTTAGGAAGATTGACATCTTCCCATCGAATCATCTTAGGAACTCGGATCCTCGCATTAGGAGTAGAACATTGGATTAATATGGTATTACCAGCAGGATCTCTATCTTTAGAGCAAGGGATTAACTGAGAACCAAGTAGGCGATAGTAAATGCGGTAAATAAGAGCAAAAGGTCTACTACCATCATCCATATCATAACCAGACGTTAATATGTTCGGAGTTAAAACTTTAACAATATTAGGATCATCCAAAGCAATAGCAAGATCAGGATAACAATCAAAGTAAACAGGACCATCATATAAAGAAGCAATAATCATGCCAAGAATGCTATCATTAAATTGTCTAAATCTAGCATCCCGTAGACACATAAGCACAGAAGCATTAATATATTTTCTTGTTAAAGGTTTAACAGCAACTTGAACAAGTTCAATGTGTAAATATTTCACTTTCTTAGTCATAAAATTGTTAATATCTTTTTTGGAAAATTAATAGCATTTTTCATGGAATTTAGAAATAGAAAAAGTTTGTTCAACAGTTCTGACTCTATACTCAGAGAAAACAGTATTTTCAGACCAACCAAGTTCATAAACAAATTTAGTAGAAACTTTAGGGATATTCCATTTTCTAAAATCAGGGTACTCACACTTCTCTACAGCATGATCTTCTTCATTCACAATATCAGGAGGACAATCAGTCCTGGAACTAACAGAGGAGTTGGATCTCCACATCCTTACTATGACTATCTTAGTTATAACACTCAGTTATCATGTTTTTCTCGCAACCGTTGCATTTCGTAACACATACCGCAATCAACCCATTTTCCTCTCAGATCTGCCACATTTTGGAAGGTATCTTGTGGAATTTAGCATTTTTCATCAAATTTTTGATGAAAACTATTCCCACTATTGCATTTTGAATTATATAATCTTGATGTTTGTTTTGAAATCAGATACTTGGCTTAGTTCAAATTGTTAAGTACTTAAAACTAATCAATTCACCTAAAAATTTTTTACAACTAATCAATAATCAATTCCTTAAACAGAACTAGCCTTCAAAAAATTCGTTAAATAAAATATAAAAAGTCAACATTGCAAACCCTAAACACCCCTACCTATGACCCATCCCATTTACTTCAGCCGTATATACAATATGCACTTTGTGACTCTAAGTCTCACTTTTTCTTCTCACGTTTTACTTTTGGCTTTCACCTTCAGCCACTGTCTTTTCCTTCCTCTTCTTCTTTAACCTTTTTGTAGCCTATTTCTTATCATTTCAATTCTTCACCAACAATCACAAAGGTATGTAATTGCTTTATTGGCTTCTACTATTTCAATATTTTTTGTCTTTTTGTTTTAGTTTATGTCGTTTGATCCGTTTATATATTATAAAGTGTGTTATAATATTACAAGTAAAGCCATTTTGGCAAGCAGGATCATTGTATATTTAAGTAGTTCATTGTATATTCAAGTTAAATATGTTATATATGACATTAGAATACAGTTCATCTAATTCTTTGTCTTTGTCTAATTTTTTTATTTATTATTTTTAATCCTTGACGTGACTTTGGAAATGTTAAAACTTTGAATTTGTTGATTTAATTTTCCTAAGTTGTAAGGCAGAGCCTCCTTTTTCTAAAGATGATATCTCTTTTTCATTGACCCTATGTTTATATTAGAATTGAAATTATTCACTGAAATCTACCTTTTTTTTTTTTTTTTTTTTTTTTTTTTGTGTGCATTAGTTATATTTAGATATTATTCAATATAAAATTGTTGTTTGTGATAAATTTTTTTTTTAAATGTTGTTAATGCCAACCCGCCCAACCCGCCTAACTGGCCGAGTTGAAACTACCGAGATTTTAACCAATTCGTCGGATTTAAACTTTGGCGGGTTGGTAGCGGATTAGAATTTTTCCAACCCGTTAGTGGTAGATTGGATAGAAATATTGGCGTTTACGCACCCAATCTGACCCGCGCACACTAAGGGTGTGCAAAATATCCGCTTAACCCGCCAACCCGCTCGACCCCCACCTGACCTATGCGCCCCGTGCGGGTCATTAATTTAAACGGTTTGGGTTGGGTGGGTTAGACCTCCAAAATTATGGATTGAATTGGGTTATGGAGTGAAAAATTGCCAACCCGCTACAACCCAATTCGCCCGCTTAATTATACATACATAAAAAAAAAAATATTAGTTAAAATTGTTAAGTATTTAAAATTAATCAATTCACCTAATAAATTTTTACAACTAATCAATAATAAATTCCCTAAACAGAACTAGCCTTCAAAAAATTCCTTAAATAAAATCTAAAAAGTCAACATTGCAAACCCTAAACACCCCTACCTATCACCCATCCCATTTACTTCAACCATATATGCAGTATACACTTTGTGGCTCTAGGTCTCACTTTTTCTTCTCACGTTTCACTTTTGGCTTTCACCTTCAACCATTGTCATTCCCTTTCTCTTTCTTCTCTATCCTTTTTGTAGCCTCATTTTTAACATTTCAATTCTTCACCGACAATCACAAAGGTATGTAATTGCGTTATTGTTTTCTACTGTTTAAATATTTTTTGTGTTTTAATTTTTGTTTATGTCATTTGATCCGTTTATATATTATAAAATGTGTTATAATATTACAAGTAAATCCATTTTGGCAAGTCGGTTCATTGTATATCCAAGTTAAATATGTTATATATTACATAGGAATACAATTCATCTAATTCTTTGTCTATATCTAATTTTTTTATTTATTATTTTTAATCCTTGATGTGACTTTGGAAATGTTAAAACTTTGAGTTTGTTGATTTAATTTTCCTAAGTTGGAAGGCAAAGCCTACTTTTGCTAAAGACGATATCTCTTTTTCATTGACCCAATGTTTATGTTAGAATTGAGATTATTCACTGAAATCTACCATTAGTTTTTTTTTGGTGCATTAGTTATATTTTGAGATTATTCAATAAAAAGTTGTTGTTTGTGATAATTTTTTTAAAATGTTGTTAATGCCAATCCGCCCAACCCGCCTAACCCTCCGAGTTGAAACCACCAAAATTTGAAACCATTCCGTTGGATTTAAACATTGGAGGGCTGGAAGTGGATTGGAATTTTCGCAACCCGCTAGTGGTGAATTGGATAGAAATATTGGCAATTACCTACCCAATCCGACTTGCGCACACTAGGGGTGTGCAAAAATATCCACTTAACCCGCCAACCTGCCCGACTGGCACCCGACCTGCGGCCCCGTGCGGGTCATTAAGTTAGGCGGTTTGGGTTGGGCATGTTAGACCCCCGAAAATTGCAGATTGGATTAGGTTATAAAGTGAAAAATTGCCAACCTGCTACAACCCGACCCGCCTGCTTAATTACACATACATAAAAAAAAATATTAGTTCAAATTGTTAAGTACCTAAAATTAATCAATTCACATAATAAATTTTTACAACTAATCAATAATCAATTCCCTAAACAGAACTAGCCTTCAAAAAATTCTTTAAATAAAATATAAAAAGTCCACATTGCAAAGGTATGCAATTGCGTTATTGACTTCTATTGATTAAATATTTTTTGTATTTTTATTTTATTTTATGTCATTTGATCCATTTATATATTATAAAATGTGTTATAATATTACAAGTAAAGCCATTTTGGCAAGCAAGATCATTGTATATTCAAGTAGTTCTTGTATATCCAAGTTAAATATATGTTATATATTACATAAGAATACAATTCATCTAATTCTTTGTCTTTGTCTAATTTATTTATTTATTATTTTTTATCCTCGATGTGACTTTGGAAATGTTAAAACTTTGAGTTTGTTGATTTAATTTTCATAAATTGTAAGGCAGAGCCTACTTTTGCTAAAGATGATATGTCTTTTTCATTGACCCTATGTTTATATTAGAATTGAGACTATTCATTGAAATCTACCTTTAGTTTTTTTTTTTGTGCATTAGTTATATTTTGAGATTATTCAATAAAAAATTGTTGTTTGTGATATTTTTTTTAAAATGTTGTTAATACCAACCCACCGAACCCGCCGAGTTGAAACTACCAAAATTTGTAACCAATCCACCGGATTTAAACTTTGGTGGGTTGGTAGCGGATTAGAATATTCCCAACCCACTAGTGGTGTATTGGATAGAAATATTGGCGTTTACCTGCCCAATCCGACCCACGCAAACTAGGGGTGTGCAAAATATCCACTTAACCCGCCAAGCCACCCGACCCACACACCTGGTGCAGGACATTAAGTTAGGCAGTTTGGGTTGGGAGGGTTAGACCCCCAAAATTGTGGATTGGATTGGGTTATGGATTGAAAAATTGCCAACCCGCTACAACCAAACCTGCCCACTTAACTATACATACATAAAAAAAATATATTAGTTCAAATTGTTAAGTAGTTAGAGTTAATCAATTCACCTAATAAATTTTTACAACTAATCAATAATCAATTCCCTGAACAGAACTAGCCTTCAAAAAATTCCATAAATAAAATCTAGAAAGTCAACATTGAAACCCTAAACACCCCTACCTTTCACCCATCCCATTTACTTCAGCCGTATGTACAGTATATCCTTTGTGGCTCTAGGTCTTACTTTTTCTTCTCACGTCTCATTTTTTACTTTCACCTTCAGCCATTGTCTTTCCCTTTCCCTTCCTATTTCTTCTTTTACCTTTTTGTAGCCTATTTCTTATCATTTTAATTCTTCACCAAAAATCACAAAGGTATGTAATTGCATTATTGTCTTCTATTGTTTAAGTATTTTTTGTCTTTTTATTTTAGTTTATGTCATTTGATCCGTTTATATATTATAAAATGTGTTATAATATTACAAGTAAAACCATTTTGGCACACAGGTTCATTGTATATTCAAGTAGTTTATTGTATATACAAGTTAAATATGTTATATATTACATAAGAATATAGTTCATCTAATTCTTTGTTTTGTCTAATTTTTATTCTTTATTTTTAATCCTTGATGTGACTTTGGAAATGTTAAAACTTTGAGTTTGCTGATTTAATTTTCCCAAGTTGTAAGGCAGAGCCTACTTTTGCTAAAGATGATATCTCTTTTTCATTGACCCTATAATTATATTAGAATTGAGATTATTCACTGAAATCTACCATTAGTTTTTTTTGTGCATTAGTTATATTTTGAGATTATTCAATAAAAAATTGTTGTTTGTGATAATTTTTTTTAAATGTTGTTAATGCCAACCCGCCCAACCAGCCGAGTTGAAACCACCAAAATTTGCAACCAATCCGCCGGATTTAAACTTTGGTGGGTTGGTAGCGGATTGGAATTTTCCAAACCCACTAATGGTAGATTGGATAGAAATATTGGCATTTACTTGCCCAATCCAGCTCGCGCACACTAGGGGTGTGCAAAATATCCGCTTAACCCACCAACCCACCCGACCCACGCACCCCGTGCGGGTCATTATGTTAGGCGGTTTTGGTTGGGCGCGTTAGACCCCCAAAATTGCGGATTGGATTGGGGTATGGAGTGAAACATTGCCAACCTGCTACAACCCGACCTGCCCGCTTAATTATACATACTTAAAAAAATATTAGTTCAAATTGTTAAGTACTTAAAATTAATCAATTCCCCTAACAAATTTTTACAACTAATTAATAATCAATTCCCTAAGCAAAACTAGCGTTCAAAAAATTCCTTAAATAAATCTAAAAAGTCAACATTGCAAACCCTAAACACCCCTACCTACCACCAATCTCATTTACTTCAGCCGTATAAATAGTATATGCTTTGGGACTCTAGGTCTTACTTTTTCTTCTCACATTTCAATTTTGGCTTTCGCCTTCAGCCACTGTCTTTCCCTTCCTGTTTCTTCTATAACATTTTTGTAGCCTATTTCTTATCATTTCAATTCTTCACCAACAGTCACAAAGGTATGTAATTGCGTTATTGTCTTCTATTGTTTGAATATTTTTTGTCTTTTTATTTTAGTTTATGTCATTTGATCCATTTATATATATTAAAATGTGTTATAATATTACAAGCAAAGCCATTTTGGCAAGCAGGTTCATTGTATATTCAAGCAGTTCATTGTATATCCAAGTTAAATATGTTATATATTACAATAGAATACAATTCATCTAATTCTTTGTCTTTGTCTAATTTTATTTATTTATTATTTTTATTCTTTGATTTGACTTTGGAAATGTTAAAACTTCGAGTTTGTTGATTTAATTTTCCTAAGTTGTAAGGCAGAGCCTACTTTTGCCAAAGATGATATCTCCTTTTCATTGACCCTATGTTTATATTAGAATTCAGATTATTCACTGAAATCTACCTTTAGTTTTTTTTTGTGCATTAGTTATATTTTAAGATTATTCAATAAAAAATTGTTGTTTGTTATAATTTTCTTTTTTAAATGTTGTTAATGCCAACCCGCCGAGTTGAAACCACTAAAATTTGTAACCAATCCGCTGGATTTAAACATTGGTGGGTTGGTAGTAGATTGGAATCATCCCAACCCGCTAGTGGTGGATTGCTTAGAAATATTGGCGTTTACCCGTCCAATTTGACCCACGCACACTAGGGGTGTGCAAAATATCTGCTGACCCATGCACCCAGTGCGGGTCATTAAGTTAGGTGGTTTTGGTTGGGCGGGTTAGACCTCCAAAATTGCGGATTGAATTGGGCTATGGAGTGAAATATTGCCAACTTGCTACAACCCGCCCCGCCCGCTTAATTATACATACTTAAAAAAATATTAGTTCAAATTGTTAAGTACTTAAAATTAATCAATTCCCCTTATAATTTTTTACATCTAATCAATAATCAATTCCCTAAACAGAACTCGCCTCCAAAAAATTCCTTAAATAAAATCTAAAAAGTCAACGTTGCAAACACTAAACACCCCTACCTACCACCCATCCCATTTACTTCAGTCGTATATACAGTATATACTTTGTGGCTCTAGGTCTCACATTTTCTTCTCACATTTTAATTTTGGCTTTCGCCTTTAGCCACTGTCTTTCCCTTCCTATTTCTTCTATAACCTTTTTGTAGCCTATTTCTTATCATTTCAATTCTACACCGACAATCACAAAGGTATGTAATTGCGTTATTGTCTTCTATTGTTTAAATATTCTTTTGTTTTTTTTTTTTTTTATATATTTTAGTTTATGTCATTTGATCGGTTTATATATTATAAAATGTGTTATAATATTACAAGTAAAGCCATTTTGGCAAGCAGGCTCATTGTATATTCAAGTAGTTCATTGTATATCCAAGTTAAATATGTTATATATTACATTAGAATACAGTTCATCTAATTCTTTGTCTTTGTCTAATTTTGTTAGTTATTATTTTTAATCCTTGATGTGACTTTGGAAATGTTAAAACTTTAAGTTTGTTGATTTAATTTTCCTAAGTTGTAAGGCAGAGCCTACTTTTACTAAAGATGATATCTCTTTTTCATTGACCCTATGTTTATATTAGAATTGAGATTTTTCACTGAAATCTATCTTTAGTTTTTTTTTTTGTGCATTAGTTATATTTTGAGTTTATTCATTAAAAAATTGTTTTTTGTGATAATTTTTTTTAAATGTTGTTAATGCCAACCCGCCGAGTTGAAACCATCAAAATTTGTAACCAATCCGTCGGATTTAAACTTTGGTGGGTTGGTAGCGGATTAGAATATTCCCAACTAGCTAGCGGTGGATTGGATAGAAATATTAGCGATTACACACCCAATCCGACAGGCGCAAACTAGGTGTGTGCAAAATATCTGCTTAACCCGCCAACCCGCCCGACCCACGCGCCCCGTGCGGGTCATTAAGTTATGCGATTTGGGTTGGGAGGGTTAGACCCCCAAAGTTGCAAATTGGATTGGGTTATGGATTGAAAAATTGCCAACCCGCTACAACCCGACCCACCTACTTAATTATACACATATAAAAAAAAAATATTAGTTCAAATTGTTAAATATTTAGAGTTAATCAATTCACCTAATAAATTTTTACAACTAATCAATAATCAATTCCCTAACTGGAATTAGCCTTCAAAATATTCCTTAAATAACATCTAAAAAGTCAACATTGAAACCCTAAACACCCCTACTTACCACCCATCCCATTTACTTTAGCCGTATATACAATATACACTTTGTGGCTCTAGGTCTCACTTTTTCTTCTCACGTTTCACTTTTGGCTTTCACCTTTAGCCACTGTCTTTCTCGTCCTTTTTCCTCTTTAACCTTTTTGTAGTCTATATCTTATCATTTAAATTCTTCACCGACAATCACAAAGGCATGCAATTGCGTTATTGTCTTCTATTTTTTAAATATATATATTTTTTTTATTTTAGTTTATGTCATTTGATCCGTTATATATTATAAAATGTGTTATAATTTTACAAGTAAAGCCATTTTGGCAAGAAGGTCCACTGGATATTCAAGTAGTTCATTGTATATCCAAGTTAAAATGTTATATATTACAGAAGAACACAATTCATCTAATTCTTTGTCTTTGTCTAATTTTTCTTTTATTTTTATTTTTAATCCTTGTTGTGACTTTGGAAATGTTACAACTTTGAGTTTGTTGATTTAATTTTCCTAAGTTGCAAGGCAAAGCCTACTTTGGCTAAAGATGATATATCTCTTTTTCATTAACCCTATGTTTATATTAGAATTGAGATTATTCTATGAAATCTACCTTTTGTTTTTTTTTTTTTGTGCATTAGTTATACTTTGAGATTATTCAATAAAAAATTGTCGTTTATGATAATTTTTTTTTTTATATGTTGTTAATGCCAACCTGCCTAGCCCGCCAAGTTGAAACCACCAAAATTTGTAACCACTCCACTAGATTTAAACTTTGGTGGGTCTATAGCGGATTGGAATTATCCCAACCCGCTAGTGGTGGATTGGATAGAAATATTAGCTTTTACCCACCCAATCCGACCCGCACACACTAAGGGTGTGCAAAATATCCGCTTAACCCGCCAACCTGCCCAACCCATGCACCCCGTGCGGGTCATTAAGTTAGGCGGTTTTGGTTGGGCAGGTTAGAACCCCCAAAATTGCGGATTGGATTGGGTTATGGAGTGAAAAGTTGCCAACTTGCTACAACCCGACCCACCAGCTTAATTATACGTACTTAAAAAAAATATTAGTTCAGATTGTTAAGTACTTAAAATTAATCAATTCCCCTAATAAATTTTTACAACTAATCAATAATCAATTCCCTAAACAGAACTAGGCTTCAAAAAATTTCTTAAATAATATCTAAAAAGTCAACATTGCAAATCCTAAACACCCCTATCTACCACCCATCCTATTTACTTCAACTGTATATACAGTATGCACTTTGCGGCTCTAGGTCTCACTTTTTCTTCTCACGTTTCAATTTTGGCTTTCACCTTTAGCCATTGTCTTTCCCTTCCTCTTTCTTCTATAACCTTTTTGTAGCCTATATCTTATCATTTCAATTCTTCACTGACAATCACAAAGGTATGTAATTGCGTTATTGTCTTCTATTGTTTAAATATCTTTTGTCTTTTTATTTTAGTTTATGTTATTTGATCCGTTTATATATTATAAAATGTGTTGTAATATTACAAGTAAAGCCAATTTGGCGAGCGGGTTCATTAAATATTCAAGTAGTTTATTGTATATCCAAGTTAAATATGTTATATATTACATAAGAGTACAGTTCATCTAATTCTTTGTCTTAGTCTAATTTATTTATTTATTATTTTTAATCCTTGATGTGACTTTGGAAATGTTAAAACTTTGATTTTGTTGATTTAATTTTCGTAAGTTGTAAGGCAGAGCCTACTTTTGCTAAAGATGATATCTCTTTTTCATTGCCCCTTTGTTTATATTAGAATTGAGATTATTTACTAAAATCTACCTTTAGGTTTTTTTGTGTGCATTAGTTATATTTTGAGATTATTCAATAAAAAATTGTTGTTTGTGATAATTTTGTTTTAAATGTTGTTAATGCCAACCCACCGAGTTGAAACCACCAAAATTTGTAACCAATCTACCGAATTTAAACTTCGGTGAGTTGGTAGTGGATTGGAAATTTCCCAACTCGCTGGTGGTGGATTGCATCGAAAAATTGATATTTACCCGCCCAATCCAACCAGTGCACACTAAAGGTGTGCAAAATATCCGCTTAACCCGTCAACCCGCTCGACTTGCACCCGACCCACATGCCCCGTGCGGGTCATTAAGTTAGGCAGTTTGGGTTGGGTGGGTTAGACCCCTTAAATTGCGAATTAAATTGGGTTATGGAGTGAAAAATTGCCAACCCGCTACAACCCGACCTGCCCACTTAATTATACATACATAAAAAAAATTATTTCAAATTGTTAAGTATTTAAAGTTAATCAATACACCTAATAAATTTTTACAACTAATCAATAATCAATTACCTAAATAGAACTAGCGTTCAAAAAATTCCTTAAATAATATCTAAAAAGTCATCATCGAAACCCTAAACACCCCTACCTACCACCAACCCATTTACTTTAGCCTTTTATACAGTATACCCTTTGTGGCTCTAGGTCTCACTTTTTCTTCTCATGTTTCACTTTTGGCTTTCACCTTCAACCACTGTCTTTCCCTTCCTCTTTCTTCTTTAATGTTTTTGTAGCCTATTTCTTATCATTTCAATTCTTCACTGAAAATCACAAAGGTATGTAATTGCGTTATTGTCTTCTATTGTTTAAATATTTTTTGTCTTTTTATTTTAGTTTATGTCATTTGATCCGTTTATATATTATAAAATGTGTTATAATATTACAAGTAAAGCCATTTTGGCAAGCAGGTTCATTGTATATCCAAGTTAAATATGTTATATGTTACATAAGAATACAGCTCATCTAATTATTTGTCTTTGTCTATTTTTTATTTTTTATTTTTAATTGTTGACGTGACTTTGGAAATGTTAAAACTTTGAGTTTGTTGATTTAATTTTCCTAAGTATTAAGGCAGTTCCTACTTTTGCTAAAGATGATATATCTCTTTTTCATTGACCCTATGTTTATGTTAGAATTGTGATTATTCAATGAAATTTACCTTTAGTTTTTTCTGTGCATTAGTTTTATTTTGAGATTATTCAATAAAAAATTGTCATTTGTGATAATTTTTTTAAAAATGTTATTAATGCCAACCTGCCAAGTTGAAACCACTAAAATTTGTAACCAATCTGCCAGATTTAAACTTTGGTGGGTTGGTAGCGGATTGGAATTTTTCCAACCCACTAGTGGTGGATTGGACAGAAATATTAGCGTTTACCTGTCCAATCCGACCCGCACACACCCCTAATATAGGATAATTGTGCATTGTTCTCCATCTTCGTTTTGCTAGAAAACCGAGGTTAAACACTTGCAAGCCTCGAAAGCCCTTTCTTGATGGACCTCTCTCGTATGACTTGAATAATCTTTTCACAGATGTTGATACGCTTGAATTCGGCCCCAAATGGGTACGACCTGACTTAAGCAGACCATATTATACTGCTTTGTTTAAGGAGTTAGTTTATCCATTTTATTCATATCACCTATTTTTCTTAAGGAGTTTATTGATTTACACCCAATTAATTTGGTAAATTGTTATTTTAATCTGTTAAATTTAAATATTACCATTTTAGTCTGTTAATAACTTAAACAATCTTACCATTTTGGGTTTGTCTAATTTTTAATACTTTTTTTAAATTGAAATACTCTTTTATTTCAATAAAAAATGGTCACATCACTCACTGAAATTAAAAACCCATATCTCACCATTTTGGGTTTGTTTTTTTGATCAGTTTGTTTGTTTGCTTGTTTCTCTTTTTGATCACGTGGGACGGTGTGTTTGTTTCTCAAAGGAAAAGCTCAGCCACAACTTTAAAGTGTTGTACAGCACTCTAGTCTTTAGGTCAGTAAACTCTACTTTGTATCAACAAAGGCAGTAAAATAGAAAGTTACAGTACTGAGGGGAATGGAGGAAGATAAAAAAAAGAGATAGTCAGATAGCGGAGGTTGTCGACATAGACTCGAGCAGAGCCCATAGAGACGTACTCACAGCAGGGCAACTGGCACAGCGATCAGGGGCACACTCGCAGTAATTGTAAGATAGTAGACAGATATGTTTTGCTTCTTTAGTTTTGTCTTTTTATAATTTGGAAAATGATTTTAGAGGAGAAATGGGATTTGTTATTACTAACTAGACTTTTGAGAGCCACGGCCTCAATAATGGGCCAGATTTTGGATTTATTTTATTTTATTTTTTATACGAAATTTAGTTTTTTTTTTATTGGTTTATTTTTATAGGATTAATTCCAAAATTTGAGGGATTTTTAATTTTGAGAGGGAAGATTTCTGAAAGTTGTGGGGGGCCATTGAAAAAAAAATTAGTTACTATTATTATTATTATTTTTTTTTTTTTTGCCAATTCTACGTACTTCTAACTTTTAATGGAAAATTCAAAAAGTTCAGGAGGGCCTTAGCTCACTTCAACCCTCTTTAGCTTCGTATTAACGAAACTAACTAGACGTACATTTGAAAAAGTACTTCAAGTAAGTCAAATTAAAAATGTTGTAGACCTATTATTATTAATTTTTTTTAATGCTGTTTGGCTGAAAAATAGCATTAAGCTGTTTGAAAAGTAGTCTTCCCGTGTATTGTTATTTTAATCCATTAATTTTCTTAAAATAATCCATTTTAAGTTGTATTTATTTTTAATGTTACAACTGTGAAATGACAGTGTTTGAGGAGGATTAAAGTTATTTTCAAAAAGCAAAGGACATAATGACTAAAAGTGACAGTGTAGCTAAGGTTAACCTACTAAAATGATGTGATTCAAATTTAGTGGACAAAAATAGCAAAAGATATATAAAGAGGTTATTTACTTATTTTGGGTTGAAAATTTTGAAGACTTCGTTAGGAATCTATGGGAAGGATTCACCCTTTAAAATCGGCTTTCGAAGAGTGGGTGCTCAAAAGTTTATAAACACATGATTAAACTTACTCTTAATATACTAAGATCATTACAAACTTTCAATATTGAGGTTTGGGATTATCATGAGCTAAAGGAGCAGGCTCAATAAATATTTATTTGCACAGTTAATGATAATTTTTTTGACAAAATGGCATCTTTCATGATCTTTTGACTTACAATTTTCAATGAATAGATTTCAATTGCAAGAGCTAATGCCATTTCAATAGTAAGAGCATGTTAAGTTGTTATTTTTCATGTTCGACTTTATTCCGTGTCAATTTTTTACATGTAATTCTTTCAAGTATATATATGTATTTATGTGAGGATTTATTGTACTGGGTTTAGTCTCAAGATGATAAAGTTTTGCTCAAAACAGTAGCTCTGGTGACTGGTTGGTGACTATAGCAAGTTGCCAAATGACACGTGAGCAACATATGGGAGATTTGAATTTTAGTTATGCCAGGGTGGTTGGCGACTGGCTTGCAAGTAGGCCAGCCTTTTAGTGAGTTGCCAGGCAGATTTAAGAGTTAGTGATTGTCATCCATCAATATCCACCGCACATTTTTCTTAGTCTCTATTGTCTTCCCTTTCCGATTTACATACCATGAGAGGAGCTTAGCTTAAACATAACCTATACACAATTTGAGTGTTGAGTGTTGATTTAGAGCATTTGGAAAGCATTGGGTCTATACCAATCTTTGGTGGTGCAAATGGGCATAATTGCAAGATTTAGAAAGCTAGTGAAGATAAGACTTCGTGAAGTCTGTTGGTAGTAGGAGCTCAAAGGGTTCCAGTACTTAGGGTAACTTAGGCTTGAAAGGTCTTTGTGTAATCATGTACTCAAACTGATTTACTAGTGGATCAATTCAGATTGTTAGGCCGCGGAGAGATTTTTCTGCTAGATTCTCTAGCTTTCCTCTTCAATAACACTTCTAGTGTTATCTTCTGTTTGCATCCCCTTCTCCCTACTACTCTTGTTTAAATTGCTAGTCAATTATGTATGTCCATGCTTTCGCTATTGGTTTGGGTTGATTAATTTTTTTAATCAATCGCGTAAATTTTGCATTAACTGAGTTTAGATTAAAATTAATCTAGTTGTAATTAAAATTTTAGGGTCTTAATTAGCATCTAGTAATTAGACTAGTGCACTTTCAGAGAATTCCCATCAAATTCAGGCAAAAATTCATGTTTATTTTAGTATAAGAATGTATTTTTAAATTTTTTTAAAAAATTTACACAACCAATCTAAAAAAAAACACTTATATCTGATTATTTATTATATATTCTATTTTATTTAAATAATCATTTTTCATTCATTTTTATTATTGTTTTTGTAGAGAGAGAGTTTGATGAGACATGAGAGCAAAAGGCGAGAAAAAGAATTAAAATAATAAAATACAAAGTAATAGTAAAAGCATTCACATAAGTGCTTGTACAATAGAATAAATACCTCATTTTAGTCAACCAAACTCAAAATTCACCCAAATCAGACCATGCAAAGTTGTGTAAAAATATATGATTGTTACAGTAATCATATAATATACATGGTTAAAAGGTAGGTACATTATTGTAGCCTATAGGTGTTATAGATTATGATCCACTTTTGTTAACTAATGTACTAAGTGTAGTGGTTAAGGTGCATTAAAATCATTTTTTAATATATTTTTCTAAAACTAAAATTAATTTGTACACAAATATTCAAAGAAGCGCACATAACCATAATGAATTTGTGCATGCAAGTCAATGAATCATTAACAAGAGTATTTTATTTTTAAAAAAATATGCATTACAACTCATAATTGAGCATTTATTAATCTCTAACTTATGATTTTAGGTCATTGAGAAATGATATGTCCACAACATTTTTACAACATTTTCACAACAAATCTTAATTGGCAATTGAGCATTTAAGTTTAAAATCTCTAACTTATGATTTTAGGTCATTTGTTAACAAAATTGTGATGAAGATACAATTCTTAGGAATTGTATTGTATTTTCTTCTTTAAAAAGGTTTTATTAATTGAGCACTTACAACACAATTATTTAGGAATTGTGTTTCTAATTAAATATCAAGAGCCTTGTAATTCAACTTGTTAGCACCTTCTAGTGTTTTCTATGGGGGTATTTAAGGTCCAAATTTCCTTACCCCAAAAATCGATGTATCAAAAAAAATAAAAATATCTCTAATTAAATTTACTCATGATTGTATTAATCAATGCTACATAAAAGGTGTTATTTTTTTTTCTAAGAATAATTAAATCCAACCTTGCAAGTCTAGGAAACATATATAAGGTACATTATTTATAAAATCATACCTAACTATATGTTCCTGTCTTATGTATTTCTCTATATAAATAAGAGCAAGTCAAGCCATTATCAACACAAACATAGACACACACAGTAAAAGCCATGGACTTGTCATTGCTTCTTCTCAAGGTCATGATCACAATTGCGCTGCTTGGCTCTTTTAGCAAATTAATACAGATTTGTGATGCTCTAATATTGAAGCCCGAAAGGCTTAGATCAAAACTGCGAAAGCAAGGGATCAGAGGCCCTCCACCCTCATTTTTGCTCGGAAACATTAATGACATAAAGAAGATGAAATCCACGGCCTCAAAGCCTCAACCAGGAGAGCAAGCATTAACCCACAATTGCTCTTCCGCAGTTTTTCCATTTTTCGACCTATGGAGAAAACAATATGGTAATTAAGAACATCAATCTTAGTAGGGCGGAGCTAGGGGGGGTCGAGGAGGGGCAATTGCCTCCCCTGACCCCACCCCAAGCCCCACATCAAACTCAGTTATGCATTTGTTGCCACGCATCAGTTATTATCTCTACTGAGTTGATTTGTTGCCACACTTCAGATGTTATCTCCACTATTCTTTGTATTGTACACCTATATGTATTTTTTTTTAATAATATTTCTAACGTTATTAAGTCAAAATTGCTTCTTTCCTTAATGATATACCAATCATAAGCAGACTATAAGTAAAGGTAGCAAAATAAATAAGAGATTCTAAAAAGTTGGATCACCATTTTTTGTTCCCTAATATAGATTTAGCATGAAAACTTCACTGTTAATTTACCTTTTTTCATTCAGGTTTATGTGTTTTACTTGTTTAACATATATACTCAAACTTATAACTTAGAATACCTTAAGGATAACAGTGACTATTGAATTTCAACTCTTACATTAGGCAAAGAAAAAAAAATAGAAAAAAGACGAGAACAAAATATAATTTACATGTACCTTTATATTTAATCTTGCCCCCTCTAAACTAAAATTCTGGCTCCGCCTAACATGATTTTTTAAGTTTCAATTCTCATATAGTTGAAGTATCAGAAAGGTTTTCCATTTAATTATTTTTTAACTGCTTTTGTTATTCTAATTCTGACAGGTTCTACGTTCATGTTCTCACTTGGCAACATACAAATATTGCACATGAACCATCCTGATGTGGTAAAGGAAATAAGCATATGCACTTCCTTAGACTTGGGAAAGCCTTCCTATCAACACAAAGAGCGAGGTCCTCTACTTGGCCAAGGGATTCTGACTTCAAATGGAGCAACATGGGCATACCAAAGGAAAATCCTAGCTCCAGAACTATACATGGAAAAGGTCAAGGTATGCTTCAAGTCATATATATGTTTTTTTAGTACGAGAATCAACCATTCCAAACACAATAATAATTTAAAAAAAAAAAAAGATTGTCTATCAATTCTCTCTCTAAACAAATCCCCCACAAACTTTTAACGACATTTGTTCAATCAAGATATAAGTGTAGATCATACCTATTTTCTTAATAGTAGTCCTTCTATTCTCAGCTTCTGATTAGTGAAAATGCATATAGTGATTGGATACTGGTGCAATTTGTAGGATATGATTAACTTAATGGTAGAGTCCTCAATTACACTAGTGAACTCATGGACTAATCTGATTGAGAGTGAGGGTGGAGTTTCAGATGTTCGCGTTGATGAATATATGAGAAGCTTTTCTGGAGATGTGATCTCAAGAGCTTGTTTTGGCAGCAATTACTACGAAGGGGAAGAGATATTTTCAAAGCTTAGAGAACTTCAAGAGCTCCTGTCTAAAAAAGTCTTTTCCAGTGGCATTCCTGTACTAAGGTTTTATATCTTATATTTTATTTTTGTTTTGTCCCTACATAAAGCATTTTTTATATCATTATAATTACCTTCGTTTGTGGGTGTCACAATTTTCAGACATCTTCCAACAAAGAGCAAAAGAGAAACATGGAGGCTAGAAAAAGAGATCCACTCTTTGATTATGAAGGTAGTGAAGGAAAGAAAGGAGGGAGCATCAGAGAATGATTTGCTGCAAATGATAATTGAAGGTGCAACCAATACTGATTTTGGTCAAGATGAGACTGATCGCTTCATTGTTGACAATTGCAAGAACATGTACTTAGCTGGGTATGAGACAACTGCAGTGTCTGCAACATGGACCTTGATGCTGTTGGCCTCAAATCCAGAGTGGCAACAACGAGTTCGTACTGAAGTCCTCGAAATTTGTGCTGACCAGATGCCTGACTCTGACATGGTTCGCAAGATGAAGACAGTAAGTATCATATATATTGATTTGTGTGTGTAATGTAAGACAATTTTCACAATTTTTTTTTTCACATCGTTAGTTGAACAAGAAGACAGTAAGTATATATATATATATATATACACACAGAGTTCGCAAGATGAACTTTAGATATCTCTCTTAGGAAATACTAGGAGATGTTAAGATCCACCTAACATTTTGTCAACTACTCACCAATATTCTTTGCTTGGTTTAATGGATTTGACAGTTGACTAAGGTAATTCACGAATCATTGCGACTTTACCCTCCCGTGCCAGTGGTGTCAAGGGAGGCATTTCGAGACATGAAATTCGGAGGCATAAACGTACCTAAAGGTGTAAATGTGTGGACCTTGATGGTATCCTTACAACAAGACCCTGATATTTGGGGACCCGATGCCAACATCTTCAACCCCGAAAGGTTTGCCAATGGAGTCAGTGGTGCGTGCAAGCTTCCTTACGTGTACATGCCATTTGGAGTTGGACCTCGCATCTGTGTAGGGCAACACTTTGCCATGGCAGAGCTCAAAATTCTTCTTGCTTTGATTGTGTCCAACTTCTCCTTTTCCTTGTCACCCAAATACAAGCACTCCCCGGCAGTGAGCTTGCTTATAGAGCCTGAACATGGTGTCAATCTTCTTATTAAGAAGCTCTGAGCTATGAGCCAACTATCATACTAACGTTGGCATTGCAGAAAGTTTTCTTATTTAATTATGAAGTTATTAATAAAGTCAGTTCTTAATAATCTGTGTTGAAACTTGGTTTATGACAAGGGCAATGCATATGTAGAAGTACATGCAGGGGATTATGCATGACCATCTGTTCTAGGCACGAGAGTCTTACGACCTAGTACCTTGGCCAGACACATTTCTTTTTCTTAAGTTGAAGTGAAATGTAATAATTGATGTACAATAAACATGATATAAGTGATATGTTTAATTGGATATCAATCATAATCTTTTTTTTTTTTGAGAGAGAATTTCAACGTATCAATCATAATTTGTACTAGAATAACTTGTGAAAAAAGTTGATATTATGTGTATGTATATTGCATTGTTTGTGTAAAAATCTGTGTATTTTAACATAAAAACCTACTCTTTTTTTTTTCCTATTTTACATAACAATTTTTCAAAAATATCCGCATCAAATTATCAATTCTAAAATCTCTTTTATTAAAATATCATTTTTTAAGGTGTCTGCTAGATGATTTTGTAAACATTGATCCTTTAATAAATGTTAAGTGCTACTACTAAAATTAATTGCGTTTAGAATCTTTTGGGAATCTATCACTAGGCTTCTTTATTGTGATTGCATGTGATATATATCAATTATACAGTAGCGGCTCTAGGAATATTTCTCAGGGTGTTCTTGGGTGGGCTTACTATGTTACATTTTTTTTTTTTTTCAGATTTTTTTTTTTGATTCATTCTTCAAATTCTCTGTTACAATTTTTTCTTTCTTGGATTTTAGTTCAATTTTTTTTTTTTAGCTTTTTCTTTTTGCTTGAAAGCAATGTTATGAAGATTGTTTTGGACCCTGTTTCGGTTTGTTTTGTGGAACGGAATATTTCGGTACTAATCTATTTCAATGTACCGTTTCAAGGTGTTTCGGGGATTTCTAAAAAAAAAATTAAAAATAATATATATTTATATTTTCTTATACAACATAAAATTATTGATCCAAATAAGTAAACCTCAAATAAAACAAATCATTTAGTTTTTCTTTTTTGACACTCAAAGTATTTAGTTTTTACATAACAATTACTGATTTAGAATATTAGAACATAAATATGTAATTAAATAATGAAAAACAACAACCAAAAATAGTACAATAAGAGTGCATATATGTATATCATATTGGGAAGAGGTAAGACTCAATAAATAAGTTTGAAATCAAACTCTTTTGTCAGCTTTTTAAGTTTTGTCATTTCCAAAGCTTTGTCATGTGGGTAGGGTCAGCAAGCTAAAAGTCTAAAACGCAAACTAATGAAAAAACTTGACAAAGCAAAAACTACAATAAAAAAAGAAAGAAGAGGCAGACTAGTAGAGTGCCTGAGACGAAGCAAAGAAGAAAAAAAGGAAGAAGAAGAAGGGGCAACCTTTGCGATGGCTAGATTTGTTTTTTAGGCATTTGACATAGGTGATGACATGATGTGTTAACGAGTAGGGGTGTGCAAAATATCTGCTTAACCTGCCAACCCGCCCGACCTGCACCAGACTCACTCGCCCTATGCGGGTCATTAAGTTAGGCGGTTTGGGTTGGGCAAGTTAGACCCCCAAAATTGTAGATTGGATTGGGTTATCGATTAAAAAATTTCCAACCCGTTACAACCTGACCTGCCCGCTTAATTATACATACATAAAAAAAAAAAAAAAAAAAAAAAATTAGTCTAAATTGTTAAGTATTTAAAGTTAATCAATTCACCTAACAAATTTTTACAACTAATCAATAATCAATTCCCTAAACAGAACTAGCCTACAAAAAATTCCTTAAAAAAAATCTAAAAAGTCAACATTGAAACCCTAAACACCTCTGCCTACCACCCATCCCATTTACTTTAGCCGTATGTACAGTATACACTTTGTGGCTCTAGGTCTCACTTTTTTTTTCTCACCTTTCACGTTTGGCTTTCACCTTCAACCACTGTCTTTCCCTTCCTCTTTCTTCTTTAACCTTTTTGTAGCCTATTTCTTATCATTTCAATTCTTCTCCGATAATCACAAAGGTACGTAATTGCGTTATTGTCTTCTACTATTTAAATATTTTTTGTCTTTTTATTTTTTATTTTTTTTATTTCGGTTTATGTCATTTGATTCGTTTATATATTATAAAATGTGATATAATATCACAAATAAAGCCATTCTAGCAAGCAGGTTCATTGTATATTCAAGTTAAATATGTTATATGTTACATAAGAATACAGTTCATCTAATTCTTTGTCTTTGTCTATTTTTTTTTAATCCTTGATGTGACTTTGGAAATGTTAAAACTTTGAGTTTGTTGATTTAGTTTTCCTAAATTGTAAGGCAGGGCTTACTGTTTTTAATTTCCTAAGTTGTAAGGCAGAGCCTACTATTTTTAATTTCCTAAGTTGTAAGGCATAGCCTACTTTTGCAGAGATGATATATCTTTTTTTCATTAACCCTATGTTTATGTTAGAATTTAGATTATTCAATGAAATCTGCCTTTAGTTTTTTTTGTGCATTAGTTATATTTTGAGATTATTCAATAAAAAATTTTAGTTTGTGATAATTGTTTTTTTAAAATGTTGTTAATGCCAACCTGTCCAACCCACCTAATCCGCCGAGTTGAAACCACTAATATTTGCAACCAATCTGCCGAATTTAAACTTTGGTGGGTTGGTAGCGGATTGGAATTTCCCCAACCCGCTAGTGGCGGATTTGATAGAAATATTGACGTTTACCCATCCAATCTGACCCGAGCACACCCCTACTGATGAGTTGGTTAGTTTAGGGATTTTTCTTTTTTTCTTCTAAAAACTAGTATCGGCCGAAATGTAACAAATAATCCGCCATATTTTAATTTTATTGGCATAAAAATTTTTTGAGGGTGTTCCTAACTTTTTTGAGAGTGTTCCTAATTTTTTTAAGGGTAGATAAATAAAAAAAATTAATTATTATATATAAATTTTTTTTTCAGGTCAGGGTGGTCCTGGGACAACCTTGACCTATATGTGGCGCCGCCACTACTCAACAATAAAAAAACATTAATAATCTTACATTGCTTAAAAGAGTGTATTATGTATAGTATAGTTTGTCTCATCCTTCTTAAATATTTCACGGTTTTCTAATGGTGTATGTTGTGTGCTGTTGGATTAGAACCTTATCCCCTTTCTCTTATATGTGTGTGTTTGTTTCTAAAAAAAAAAGTACATGAAAAAGATTAGGTATATTCGTTTTGTGGAATAAATTATATTTCCTAAGTAAAAGTTGAATTTAATTTTAATGGAGAAAAATAATATTGTATCATGAACCGAGATTCAAGATAGGGGATTGGAGTATAAGCAAAAAAAAAAAAAAAGAACTCCAAACCAAATTAAAGAGTAACAATTAATGACTACACATCCAAAATAAAAAAGAATGATTCTTATTATATAACTGCAGTGGCAGCACCAGGACCACCCTGACCTGAAAAAAAAAATTATATATAATAATTAAAAAAATGTATTTATCTACTATTAAAAAAAATTAGGAACACCCTCAAAAAGTTTTTATGCCAATAACATTATATTTTGGTGGATTATTTGTTACATTTCGGCCGATACCAGTTTTTAGAAAATAAAAAATAAAAATCCCTAAACTGAAAAACTCGTCAGTAGGGGTGTGCGCTTTTTGAATTGGGCGGGTAAACGTCAATATTTCTATTCAATCCACCACTAGCAGGTTGAGAAAATTTCAATCCGCTACCAACCCACCAAAGTTTAAATCTGGCAGATTAGTTACAAATATTGGTGGTTTCAACTCGACGGGTTTGGCGGGTTAGGTAGGTTGGCATTAACAACATTTTAAAAAAAAATTATCACAAACTAAAATTTTTTATTGAATAATCTCAAAATATAACTAATGCACAAAAAAACTAAAGGTAGATTTCATTGAATAATCTCAACTCTAACATAAACATATGGTCAATGAAAAAGAGATATATCATCTCTAGCAAAAGTAGGCTATGCCTTACAACTTAGAAAATAAAAAACAGTAGGCTCTGCCTTACAACTTAGGAAATTAAAAATAGTAAGCTCTGCCTTATAACTTAGGAAAACTAAATCAACAAACTCAAAGTTTTAACATTTCCAAAGTCACATGAAGGATTAAAAAAAAAATTATACAAAGACAAAGAATTAAATGAACTGTATTCTTGTGTAATATATAGCATATTTAACTTGAATACACAATGAACCCGCTTACCAGAATGGCTTTACTTGTAATATTATATCACATTTTATAATATATAAACGGATCAAATGGCATAACTGAAATTAAAAAAGACAAAAAATATTTAAATAGTAGAAGACAATAATGCAATTACGTACCTTTTTGACTATCGGTGAAGAATTGAAATGGTAAGAAATAGGCTACAAAAAGGTTAAAGAAGAAAGAGGAAGGGAAAGAAAGTGGCTGAAGGTGAAAGCCAAAAGTGAAAGGTGAGAAGAAAAAGTGAGACCTAGAGCCATAAAATGTATACAGTACATACGACTGAAGTAAATGAGATGGGTGGTAGGTAGAGGTGTTTAGGGTTTCAATGTTAACTTTTTAGATTTTGTTTAAGGCTTTAAAAACTGAAAATCAGAAAAATCGGATATAACCGGTACGAAAAAAGCCGGAAACCGAAATGGTTGTACCGGTTTTGGAAAATTTAAAAGACCTAGCTTGCAGAAAAATTTCTTTTATCTCATATCTTGCTGGTACTATCGAAGGAATTTTTTAGAAGCTAGTTCTGTTTAGGGAATTGATTATTGATTAATTGTAAAAATTTATTAGGTGAATTGATTAACTTTAAATACTTAACAATCTAAACTAATATTTTTTTATGTATGTATAATTAAGTGTGCGGGTCGAGTTGTAATGGGTTGGCAATTTTTTAATCCATAACCCAATACAATTTGCAATTTGGGGGTCTAACCCGCCCAAACCAAACCGCCTAACTTAATGACTTGCATGGGGCAGGTGGGTCGGGCGGGTTGGCAAGTTAAGCGGATATTTTGCACACCTCTACTCGTCAGCACAACATGTCATTACCTGCGTCGAATGCCCAAAAAACAAATCAAGTCATCACAAAGATCGCCCCTCCTTCTTCTTCCTCATTTTCTTCTTCTTTGTTTCGTCTTAGACGCTCTACTAGTTTGCCTCTTCTTTCTTTTTTTATTCTAGTTTGTGTTTTGTCAAGTTTTTTCTTTAGTTTGCCTTTTAGACTTTTAGCTTGCTGACCCCACCCACGTGACAAAGCTTTGGGAATGACAAAACTCAAAATGTTGACAAAAGAGTTTGATTTCAAACTTATTTATTGAGTCTTGCCTCTTCCCAATATAATATACATATATACCATAGTTTTAAAAACCGAACCGAACCGACCGGTTCAATCGGTTGAACTGGGAACCGGATAGTAATCCGGTCCGGTTATGCTTAAAAACTGAAAATGCAAGAAAAATCGGATATAACCGGTAACCATCGGTTTAACCGAAAAAATTGGAAACCAAAATGGTTGAACCGGTTTTGGAAAATTGATAAAAGACTAAAAGAGATCTGAAATGAAGCTTTATTTTGCAGAAAAATTTCTTTTATCTCAGATCTGCTGGTCTAAGTGGGTAAGGACAGATTTTTTGCTATAAAAATCTCTTTTTTTTCTCAGATCTGCTAGGCTTGAAGAGTGAGATTGAGAAAATTACTGAATGCTCATGCTTGGTGTTGAGACCAGCCTCTTGGACTAGTATGAGGTATCCACAGCTCTTCGTTGAGACAGAAAATGAGAGGAGCTCATGGAGATCTAACTTCCAGAAAAAGAGAGAGAGAGACGGAGATACTGGAGGACAAAAGTCACAAAACAATGAGAACTGAAAAAGTTGCTGATAGTAAACGGTGTGGGCCTGTGGGGTGCTAGATTTATCATTTATGAGGGGAAATTGAAAAAATAAAAAATAATAGAGAGGAGTATACGTGTGTGGCTGGGAATGGAATGATGGATTGGTCCTAATAATTAAAGAAGAGTTGTCTAATCACTTGACTTTGGGGTATTTTATTTTTTTGAATAGTTAAATAGCTTTTTCTTTCTTTGAAAATGAATAAATAAATAGTTAAAGACTTAATGTTAACTATTATTTATAAAAATAAAAATATAAAACTTTAATAGTAGATTATTCTTCTTCTTTTTTTGTCAATAATTACTAGCTAGAAAACAAAGGTAGTATGCAAAAAAAGAAAAAAAAAACTATAGTTTATATTTTCTTAAAATAAGTTATTAAAATTCAAGATTCATATAAAAATTATTTAAATATTTAAATTATATTAATTATGACATCATCGGTTCGACCATCAGTCCGAACTCGGTCCGACCATAAAACCGGTAATCAGTCTCTTTTCCGGTTTTTTGTCCATTCCGGTTTTTAAAACCATGATATATACACTCTTATTGTACTATTTTTGGTTGTTGTTTTTCATTATTTAATTACATATTTATGTCTTAATATTCTAAAATAGTAATTGTTATGTAATAAGTAAATGATTTAAGTGTCAAAAAAGAAAAACTAAATGATTTGTTTTATTTGAGGTTTAGTTATTTAAATCAATAATTTTATGTTGTATAAGAAAATATATATATATATATATATTATTTTTAATTTTTTTTTTAGAAATTCCGAAACACCCTGAAACAGTATGTCAAATAGATCGGTGCTAAAATATTCCGTTCCACTAAACAAACCGAAACAGGGTACAAAACGATATTCATAACATTGCTTTCAAGTAACAAGAAAAAGCTAAAAAGAAAATTTTGAACTAAAATCCAAAAAAGAAAAAATTGTAGCAGAGAATCTGAAGAATGAATTTTAAAAAAAAAATCTAAAAAAAAAAAAAATTGTAACAGAGCAAGTCCACCCAGGAACACCGTGATAAACATTCTTAGAGCTGCCACTATCTACTTTATATCAACAAAGGCAGTAAAATAGAAAGTTACAGTACTGAGAGGAATGGAGGAAGAGAAAATAGAGATAGTCAGATAGCGGAGGTTGTTGACATAGACTCGAGCACAGCCTAGAGAGACGGACTCACAGCAGGGCAACTGGCACAGCGATTGGGGGCACATGCACAGTAATTGTAAGATAGTAGACAGATTTATTTTGCTTATTATTTTGTAATTTGGCAAATGAGCAAAAGAGAAACATGGAGGCTAGAAAAAGAGATCCACTCTTTGATTATGAAGGTAGTGAAGGAAAGAAAGGAGGGAGCATCAGAGAATGATTTGCTGCAAATGATAATTGAAGGTGCAACCAATACTGATTTTGGTCAAGATGAGACTGATCGCTTCATTGTTGACAATTGCAAGAACATATACTTAGCTGGGTATGAGACAACTGCAGTGTCTGCAACATGGACCTTGATGCTGTTGGCCTCAAATCCAGAGTGGCAACAACGAGTTCGTACTGAAGTCCTTGAAATTTGTGCCGACCAGATGCCTGACTCTGACATGGTTCGCAAGATGAAGACAGTAAGTAGCATATATATTGATTTCTGTGTGCAATGTAAAAGACAATTTTCGCAATTTTTTTTTTTTTTCACATAGTTAGTTGAGCTACAAGACAGTAAGTATATATATATATACACAGAGTTCGCAAGATGAACTTTAGATGTCTCCCTTAGGAAATACTAGGAGATGTTAAGATCCACCTAACATTTTGTCAGCTACTCACCAATCTTTGCTTGGTCTAATGGATTTGACAGTTGACTATGGTAATTCACGAATCATTGCGACTTTACCCTCCAGTGCCAGTGGTGTCAAGGGAGGCATTTCGAGACATGAAATTCGGAGACATAAACGTACCTAAAGGTGTAATTGTGTGGACCTTGATGGTATCCTTACAACAAGACCCTGATATTTGGGGACCCGATGCCAACATCTTCAACCCCGAAAGGTTTGCCAATGGAATCAGTGGTGCGTGCAAGCTTCCGTACGTGTACATGCCATTTGGAGTTGGACCTCGCATCTGTGCAGGGCAACACTTTGCCATGGCAGAGCTCAAAATTCTTCTTGCTTTGATTGTGTCCAACTTCTCCTTTTCCTTGTCACCCAAATACAAGCACTCCCCGGCAATGACCTTGATTATAGAGCCTGAACATGGTGTCAATCTTCTTATTAAGAAGCTCTGAGCTATGAGCCGACTATCATACTAATGTTGGTATTGCAGAAAGTTTTCTTATTTAATGATGAAGTTATTAATAAATCCAGTTCTTAATAATCTGTGTTGAAACTTGGTTTATGACAAGGGCAATGCATATGTAGAAGTACATGCAGGGGATTATGCATGACCAGCAGTTCTAGGCACGAGAGTCTTACGACCTAGTATCTTGGCCAGACACATTACTTTTTCTTAAGTTGAAGTGAAATGTAATAATTGATGTACAATAAACATGATATAAGTGATATGTTTAGAAGGATATCAATCATAATCTTTTTTTTTTTTTTGAGAGAGTTTCAACATATCAATCAAAATTTGTACTAGAATAACTCATGAAAAAAGTTGATATTATGTGTATGTATATTGCATTTTTTGTGTAAAAATCTTTGTTTATGTAGAGATAGTTCTCTTAACCGTGACAATGAGGCCTCAACAAGAACATTATGCATGAAGAAAAATGCTAAGGGTACAAACTATTTTATAAATTACTAATATGGTAAATGGTTATTAGTAAGTAAAAAAGTAATATTAGTGGTAAACCCTAATTAAATCACTAGGCTTCTTTATTCTGATTGCATGTGATATATATCAGTTATATGGTGGTGGCTCTAGGAATGCTTCTCAGGGTGTTCTTGGGTGGGCTTGCTCTGTTATAATTTTTTTTTCTTCAGATTTTTTATTTATTTATTCTTCATATTCTTTGTTACAATTTTTTCTTTTTTAGATTTTAGTTCAATTTTTTTCATTTAGCTTTTTCTTTTTGCTTGAAATCAATGTTATGAATACTGTTTTGGACCCTGTTTCAATTTGTTTTGTAGAACAAAATATTTTGGTACCGATCTATTTCGACGTACCGTTATAAGTGTACGCGGGTCAAATTGGGCGGGTAAACGTCAATATTTCTATCCAATCCGCCACTAGCGGGTTGGGAAAATTCCAATCCACTACCAACCCACCAAATTTCAAATTCAGTGGATTGGTTACAAATATTAGTGGTTTCAACTCGGCGGGTTGGGCTGGTTGGCATTAACAACATTTAAAAAAAAATTATCACAAACTAAGGTTTTTTATTGAATAATCTCAAAATATAACTAATGCACAAAAAAAAACTAAAGGTAGATTTCATTGAATAATCTCAATTCTAACATAAACATAGGGTCAATGAAAAAGAGATACATCATCTCCAGCAAAAGTAGGCTATGCCTTACACCTTAGGAAATTAAAAATAGTAGGCTATGCCTTACAACTTAGGAAATTAAAAACAGTAGGCTTTGCCTTACAACTAAAGAAATTAAAAATAGTAGGCTATGCCTTGCAACTTAGGAAATTAAAAACAGTAGGCTCTACCTTACAACTAAAGAAATTAAAAACAGTAGGCTTTGCCTTACAACTTAGGAAAATTAAATCAACAAACTCAAAGTTTTAAAATTTCCAAAGTCACATCAAGGATTAAAAAACAAATTAAACAAAGACAAAGAATTAGATGAAATGTATTCTTATGTAATATATAACATATTTAACTTGAACATACAATGAACTACTTGAATATACGATGAACCTGCTTGCAGAATGGCTTTACTTGTAATATTATATTACATTTTATAATAATATATGGGGATCAAATGACATAAACCGAAATAAAAAAGACAAAAAATATTTAAACAGTAGAAAACAATAACGTAGTTACATACCTTTGTGACTATTGGTGAAGAATTGAAATGATAAGAAATAGGCTACAAAAAGGTTAAAGAAGAAAGAGGAAGGGAAAGACAGTGGATGAAGGTGAAAGCCAAAAGTGAAAGATGAGAAGAAAAAGTGAGACCTAGAGCCACAAAGTGTATAGTGTACATACAGCTGAAGTAAATGGATGGGTGGTAGGTAGAGTTGTTTAGAGTTTCAATGTTGACTTTTTAGATTTTGTTTAAGGAATTTTTTGAAGTCTAGTTCTGTTTAGGGAATTGATTATTGATTAGTTGTAAAAATTTATTAGGTGAATTGATTAGCTTTAAATACTTAACAATCTAAACTAATATTTTTTTTTATGTATGTATAATTAAGCAGGCGGGTCGGGTTGTAACAGGTTGGCAATGTTTTAATCCATAACCCAATCCAATCTACAATTTTAGGCAGATATTTTGCACACCCCTACGTGCAGCTTTAGGGTGTTTCGGGGTTTCTAAAAAAATTAAAAATAATATATATTTATATTTTCTTATACAACATAAAATTATTGATCCAAATAAGTAAACCTCAAATAAAAAAAATCATTTAGTTTTTCTTTTTTGACACTCAAATCATTTAGTTATTACATAACAACTAGTCGCTAACCCGTGCGATGCACAGGAATAGCTATTGGATGATTTTCAAAGGGGGAAAAAAAAGTAATGTTGTTTTATTTATTAGTTTTTTTTTTGTGAAAATGAATAAGAGACATAATGTTATGCCTCTAATTTAGTTTGTGTTGTATATATAGGTATATACAAAATAAGTTGTAATATATACCAAAATGTGCTTATTGAAATATCATAACCATTCAAATTCGATATACCAAAAGGTACCTATCGAAAGGTCATAACCCTTCATATTGGATATATATTAAAGGTACCTCTTGAACGAAAAGGTGCCTATTAAGTGAAATTGTGCCTATTGATAAAAAATGTGCATATTGAATGAAAAAAGTGTCTGTTGAAGGGTTATAATTCTTTAAGTATAAATAGTGGTTCATATTCATTTGGTAACTTGTTCTCAATTTGTTCTCTTTCATCTTTCTTAGAAACACAAGAAACCTATGGGTGTTTTCCAAAATTGCTATTTGTAATTCTATTTTTTTTTTTTGTTTGTTTGTTAAATAGTGAAAAGATCTTAGAATGAAGCTACACCAACAGTAGCAACAGTAATACTAAATGATTTCTTCATTTGGTAACTTCTTCTCTTTTATCTTTCTTAAAAATACAAGAAATATGTGGGTCTTTTCCAAAATTGCTCTTTGTAAATTGGTTTTTTTGGTTAAATAGTAAAAAGGTGCAATGCACGGTAAAAGCTACATAATGCGTTTTGATGCAAATATATATATATATATATATATATATTTTTTTTTAACACAATGCATAGCAAACAAATAAAATGCTTAGAAATAGGAGATGATATTAATAATATACTATATGTTGCATGTCAATTTAAGAGTCCCGTATCAACACTCCTATATGTTGATAGTATATTAATAATATACTATCATGTTGCATGTGATGATATTAATAATATACTATATGTTGCATGTCAATCTATATCTTTCGGTGTTTTGAGCTACGTAATATAGATAGATAGAGATATAGCTTATATATATATATATATATATATATGTATATATAGATATAGATAAAAGAGATTTTACTATTTGAGTTACGTAATATTATGTGCGAAAGATATAGATATTTTTCCTACGTAATATCTTTCTCTAAGATATCACCACGACAAATAGCAAGCCCATATACTATGTTTGCACCTTAACCTTCTGTGCCTATTGCAAAACCAGTGGAAAGGATTTCATAGGAAAGATAAGGTAAAAGCTCATTCAAATTTGTATCATAATGGTCACTAATTGTGGAATTTACCCAAACCAAGCATTAACCCAAACCAAAATTCAACCAAAGCTACAAAAGAGAGAGAGAGAGAGAAGACTTTGTGACATAAAATTTAAAAAATACAATACCAAAACATATATTAAAAAAAAACCATCAACCTTAATCAGAGTTATAAGAAAGAACAAAAATCCACACAGAGAGAGAGAGAGAGACAGAGAGAGCACTCACAGTTTTTTCGTAGGAAAAATATGGATTGAATGAGAGAAATGATATCGAATTTATACAAAAATAAAATGGGGGAGAAGAAGGGTCAAAATATAAGGAAAAAAATGATTACGTGTAACGGTAAAGAAAATGGTAGTGGGGAGATGAAGAGCCAAAAAGGGAGGGGGAAGGTTGGAGGAAGTGGAAAGGTTGGAAAAAAATGTAATAGTAAATGTGGACTCATAAGAGGGTAGTGGGGAGATGAAGAGCCAAAAAGGGAGGGGAAAGGTTGGAGGAAGTGGAAAGATTGGGAAAAATGTAATAGTAAATATGGACTCATAGGGAGAAGAAGATGTATTTTTATTTTTTTTTATTTTTTTTTAAGAATATGGAGAATAAAAGATTTAAAAGAGAGAAAAAAAATTAGAAAATAAGTGGATGATGTGATCGCTAATGTGGCTCAACGGGAGCGTAGCAACAATAATTGCTACGCTTCAACTTTTAGTAATATATAGATATAGATATAGATTACTATTTTAGAATATTAAAACATAAATATGTAATTAAATAATGAAAAACAACAACCAAAAATAGTACAATAAGAGTGCATATATGTTATCATATCCAGAAGAGGCAAGACTCAATAAATAAGTTTGAAATCAAACTCTTTTGTCAGCTTTTTGAGTTTTGTCATTTCCAAAGCTTTGTCACGGGGGTGGGGTCAACAAGCTAAAAGTCTAAAAGGCAAACTAAAAAAAAAAACTTAACAAAACAAAAACTAAAGTAAAAAAAGAAAGAAGAGGCAGACTAGCAGAGCGTCTGAGATGAAGCAAAGAAGAAGAAGAAGAAGGGGTGACCTTTGCGATGGCTAGATTTGTTTTATAGGCATTCGACGCAGGTAATGGCATGTTGTACTGACGAGTGACGAGTTTGCCAGTTTAGGGATTTTTCTTTTTTTCTTCTAAAAACTGGTACCAGCCAAAATGTAACAAATAATCCACCAAAATTTAATTTTATTGGCATCAAATTTTTTTGAGGGTGTTCCTAATTTTTTTTAAGGTAGATAAATAAAAAATTTTAATTATTATATTTTTTTTTTCTGGTCAGGGTGGTCCTAGGACCACCCTGACTTGTATGTGGCGCCGCCACTATGTCTTTGTCTAATTATTTTTTTTAATCCTTGATGTGACTTTGGAAATGTTAAAACTTTGAGTTTATTGATTTAATTTTCCTAAGTTGTAAGGCAGAACCTACTATTTTTAATTTCCTAAGTTGTAGGCGAAGCCTACTGTTTTTAATTTTCTAAGTTGAAAGGCATAGCCTACTTTTGCTAGAGATCATATATCTCTTTTTCATTAACCTTATGTTTATGTTAGAATTGAGATTATTCAATGAAATCTACCTTTAGTTTTTTTTGTGCATTAGTTATATCTTGAGACTATTCAATAGAAAATTTTAGTTTGTGATAATTTTTTTTAAATGTTGTTATTGCCAACCTGCCTAACCCACTGAGTTAAAACCACCAATATTTATAACCAATCCGCCGGATTTAAAATTTGGTGGGTTGGTAGCAGATTGGAATATTCCCAACTTGCTAGTGGCGGATTGGATAAAAATATTGACGTTTCCCTGCCCAATCTGACCCGCGCACAATCCTACTGACGAGTTTGTCAGTTTAGGGATTTTTCTTTTTTTTCTTCTAAAAACTAGTATGGCCAAAATGTAACAAATAATCCACCAAAATTTAATTTTATTGGCATAAAAAATTTTTTATGGTGTTCCTAATTTTTTTTAAGGGTAGATAAATAAAATATAATAATTATTATATATAATTATTTATGTGGCGCCACCACTACAGTTATATAATAAGAATCATTCTTTTTACTTTGGATGTGTAGTCATTAATTGTTACTCTTTAATTTGGTTTGGAGTTCTTTTTTTCTTTTTTCTTTTTTTTGCTTATACTCCCATCCCCTACCTTGAATCCCGGTTCTGTTCATGATACAAACAATATTATTTTTCTCCAGTAAAATTAAATTCAACTTTTACTTAGGAAATATAATTTATTCTACAAAACGAATATACCTAATCTTTGTCGTGTACATTTTTTTTTCTTTTGAGAAACAAACACACACGTATAAGAGAAAGGAGATAAGGTTCTAATCCAACAACACACAACATACTCCATTAGAAAACTATGATATATTTAACAAGGATGAGAAACTATACTATACATAATACACTCTTTTAAGCAATATAAGATTATTAATGTTTTTTTATTATTGAGAAACACACACAAGGGAGAAGGGACGTGATTATAACACAAAAACACACTATAAACTCTACTCAAAAGCTATGAATTTTTTAATGAGAGTTAAAATAAGTTATATTACACAACACATTCGCTTTAGTCATATTTGATTTAGTAGATTATTTTTTATGGTTAAAGAGAAATTACTTAAGAAACTAGCTAGCCAAAACAAGCAAAGTAGAGATTGAATAATTTTTTTTTTTTTTTTTTGCACTCAAATAAAATTCTACTTTAACTTAATCTAAGTGTACATGTATGTGAAACTCTTTTCTCAGAGACTTGAACTCTAGTCATTGTCTCCCACACCCCACAAGCACTTATACTTGTAGAGTAATTATCACGCTAAGGGTGCGCAGTGGTAGTAAAGACTAAATGCTAATAGTGCAGAGTAAAAGCAGCAATTAAAGCTTAGTAAACAAGAGTGCAGAAGACCCAAAATTTTGGTAATATAAAAGAATGATTTTTGCACTAATAAAAAGAGTCACCTTTGCAAATGTTGCTTCGAAATTGAAGGTTGCTTATTAATTATTATTACTAGTATATAACTCGTGCTTACGCACAGGAATAATGAATTGTAGTGGTACTATTAATGTTGGTTTGGGTTATAAAATGTATAAGATATTAGTTTGACTTGAATATTTGGAGGTACTTAAATAGTATTTTCTTGCAATTTTCATGATATTAGTTATATCTAGTTTCTCATTACACTGATATTACGTATATAATTATGAAATTCAATATTGGATACTATATATACAATATCAATTCATAATTGTTGTCTATGAAATTCTACTAAATGCAACACAAAATTAAAAAATAAATTGGTCTAATAGTATATCTTATATTGCATGGGGATATGTGCATGAGATTGATCAGCTCAATTAAAATTTATTACATTCAAGATCCTAGCATACAAAATATCTTAATAGAAATAGTATTAAAAAAAAATATGCTCATTAGTTCAGAGAAAAAATAATAGCAAAAATATAAATAATTTAATTTGTATGAAATGCTAACAAAAGAAAAATTCAATTTTGAATCTAATAATTTTTTCTAAGCACTGGTTGTGTGTGTGTGTGTGTGTGTGTGAGATTAGGATTTTTTATGGTTTATTTAAAATTTAACTTTAATTGAATTTCAATTTGAAATCTAATTGGATTTTCTCTCAGTTTTGCATATGTGTGTGTGTGTGTGTGTGTGACACATGGTGCAAACTTAAACTTTAATTGAATTCCAATTTCAAATTTAATTTAATTTTCTCTCAATTTTGCCTATATATTTTGCACCACGTGTCACACACACAGATATATATATATATATATATATATATAATTTTGAAGTGGAAGGTTCAAGATTGCTTATTATTTCATAATTTTTTTTTTTTAAAAAAAGGTTGCTTAAGAATGATTTATGCACTAATGAAATGTCACCTTCATACATATTACTTTGAAATTGATAGTTGCTTATTATTAATTACTAGCCGTTAACCCGTGCAATGCACGGGATAGTTAAATAAAAATTAAAAGTATTTATTTTGCTTAAAGGTCTATAATTTGACTTAAAAAAATGTATAACTTGAAAATGTATGAAAATAAGTAATTTTTGTGTTCAATATAATGGTTTAGAAAAAAAATTTTCTTTCCTATCCTTGGTTCCAAACAACACATCCCGACTTGAGCTATTCTATGGTGATGACTTCACACAATACTCAACTGCAATTAAATCTACTATCTACCACTAATCTAATCTATGTTATCTTGATAGTAGATCTACAAATTGCATTCTCATATCCTTCATCATTTAGAAGGTAACTAAAGTAATGATTGTATGTAATGTATACATTTTATTCTTTTACAATATAAAATTATTAAAATAAAATCTAATGTTTTGGAAATTTTTTGAAATAGAATTTTAAATTTCTTAAAAATTGATTAATAGAGTTTCTATTTTACCTAAAAGTGAACTATCACAATTAATGAGAATTTAACCATTTTTTGCAAAGAGAAGATAACCATAAGCCCAATTTTTATTTTATAGCATAGGATGCTATAGTTAAATTCGTACCATGTATAATACATTAGTCCATTATGTTAGTTCCAAATAATATCCTAATACCTATCTATATGAGTTTTCTTTTTAATGATGCCATATTATTACCCAACTTGGTCTCCCACATATTATCCAACTTGGGCCCACACAAATACTTCTCATACTATTACCAAAATTTGGCAACAAAATTATATCATCTCTATAAAAGCCCAAACTCATTTATCTTGTGGGCGAAACCCAAAAGGCCCAACAAAACTCCTTATTAAGTCCGTTGCTACATGGCACCCTAAAGCCCATTGCTACACGGTACTCTTAAAAGCTTGTTGCTACATGGTACCCTAAAACCCATTGCTACACTACACCCTAAAGCTTGTTACTACACGACACCCTAAAACATGCACTCTTACAAAGCTCATTACTACACTGCAATCTTAAATGTCTGTTACTACATAGCACTCTTACTTAGCCCGTTGCTACACATGAATATTTATACAAAAAAGCCCAATATTATTGGGCAACTTTTACAAAAAGCTCAATATGATTTTGGCAACTTTTACAAAAAAATCCAATGCTATTTTGGCAACTTTTACAAAAAGCCTAATACTATTTTTGGCAACATTTTACAAAAGCACGATGCTATTTTGGCAACTTTTACAAAAAGTCTAATATTATTTTGGCAACTTTTACCAAAAAAAAAAAAAAAAAAACCAAAGCTATTTTTGCAACTCTTACAAGAAGTCCAGTACGTTTTGACAACATTTATCAAAAAACCTAATCCTATTAGGTAAATTCTATCAAAGCCCAATTATTATTTGGCACAATAATTATATTACGCTCAAAGCCCAAAACAATTATTTGGAAAAAACATACTTTGATATACTAAATTCTCTAACTCATGGGAAACATAAATTACCTATGACATTTTACCCATATTTCAAAACTATTTCTTCTACAAAATTTATGGGAACTATGCTTATTTTTTCCATAAGAAACTCTAACTACAAAAGCCTATGTATGTTGCAAAATTATGGCAAAACTATTCATTTTGTAGGGATGAACAAGCCTAAAAAGGCCAAAAACAAGGCCCACCCGAGAGAGTCTAGTCCATGTGCCAAATCCGAGTAACTAAAGCTTACGTGGGTAACTAAAATGGTTAGACCAGCCACAAGTCAAGTTTCAACACAACTAGACTGACAGCTATTACCCACTGCAATCACCTTCAACTTGTCAAATCAGCAAAACTAGACTGACAACTGGGACCCAATGCAATCACCTTTAACTTGTCAAATCAGGTCAGTGGGACACATGTCAAGCTAAGCTTAAACCCTTCCTTGGCAAGCTAATTTTCATGATTATTGACAAGACATAAAGCTATGAAGGCTGAAGCCAGCCATGCTCTCTCTCATCTCCAACACAATGGCCAAGGAACAAGGTGCTGCCATAACTAGACCATGGAAGCTTCTGGAATCACTTATGAACAAGATCATTAGTCTTAACACATGCTCTAGTCTCATCAGCTAAGGACAATCAACATTTAATGCTAAGAACACCTTAAAGCTGATCATACAATTCTTGACCAAATTCTATGAATGATTTTTTGAAGATTGAGACAAATTTTAGCTAAGATTATTTGCTAAATAGCCCCTTAAACTCAACTATAAATAGAACCCTTCACCAACACCTTAAGGTACACCAAAATAGAAGAACAACTCTCTCATAAACTTCTCTATTTTCCTCTCCCTTTAATTTTCTTAAGCTCTTAGTGAGCTTCTGAGTTCTTAGTTTCAAAATTAGAAACTAAGCTCTTCAGCCTCTAGCTCACAAATACCACTCACACCTCTACTTATAAGTTCTCATCCATCCCCCAGCAGAAAGTCCCTGCAGCTTTGCTAAATACTCTCTCTCTCTCTCACTACTCATGCTACCAAAATGACTCTTACTACTCACTACATATACTATCTTCATGAGCATACCCTGGCATAATAATGATCTTGCCGTGCTAACTGGAATCTCTCTCTCTCCTTTCATGTCACACTAAGCTTTCTCTATTGCTTGTTATAATGGACCCCGTGGTGTTTGTTTATTCCTTTACTATTGAAGGCTATAATATAATTGCTACTATAGAGTATTTACCTCGTGTTGTTATATTGGAGGACTTCCTCTCGATGGAACCTATGGATGATAATTTTGGAGATGTAGATAATCTCCTTAATTTATGAAATAACTAACGGCTAGAGCTTTCTTCCATTCAGTCTTATTTTCTTGAATATTTTACTGCTAGGCTATTTCTTTATTGCAGTGGACTTTTCTATTCATGCTGATGTGTCTGCTATAGGAAATGCTTTGGGTCATCCCTTAATCCTTGCCAGTCTTAACCTAAGCCAAAGCATAAAAAAAAATTTTAAAAAAAAATGATGAATTTCTCAAAAGTTTCATCGATGAATTTCTGTTTCAAACCCATTGTTTTCATTTAGAACCCAACTAGAACCTATTTGTTGGAGGGTTTCAAAAGCCCATTTTATTCGATGAATATTTTTTTTTAATTCTTTATCTTTGACTTTTTTAGTTGCCTTACAATATTAAAGTCAAAATTAAATAAGGGATGAGAGAGAAAAGAGAAAGTATTTTAGGATTTATGTTAAAAAAAAAAAAAAAAAAAAGAAGAAAAAAAAGTCTTAAGAAATTTAGGTTTTATTACATGTCAAACAAAAAAGGAAAAATAAAACAAGGCAAAAAATAAATAAAAATTAGACAAACAGAATTAATAAGGAAAGAAAAAAAAAAATGACATTAAAGCTATGAAGTATGAGTGCGTTTCGAGACTCGGGTGCGGGTGTGAGCGCAGGTGCAGGACTCGGCAATTTTTGAAAAAGGTGGGTGTGGGTGCGGCAAGACTCGGTAATTAAAAAATTATTAAAAATATTTTTATTTATATTTTCTATATATTTTTACTATTAAAATATTCTTAAAAAACATATTACTATGCCTTGATTCACAAAACAAAGAAAGAAGAAAGCAAGAAACACAAAACAAAGCACAAAACCAAAAAGAATACACAAAAGAAGTAACAAATATTCAAAATAAAATTGAGAAAGGATAGGTTTAGGGTGTTTGGGTCTCATTCAGAGCCAATTTCGGCTGTTTCGACATGACTCAAAGCCGATTTCGACATGTTTCGACCGTTTTGGTCTATTTCAGCCGTTTCAATCGCCGACCAATACGACCCGATACGGCTCGATTTTGGCCGATTCGGCGCGAATTGAAGCCGCGTCGACATGAGTCAGTTGAAAAAAAAAAAAAAAACACGTGGCAGATGCGGCCCAACGCGACACCGACACGCTAGCAGCAACGTCCCTCGCACATCGCCGCGTCGGACATGGGTGCAACACCTCTGGCGCCGCGTCCGTGCATCCCAGCATTAAAGACATGACAAAACAGAAAATGAAAAGAAATCTAGAATCTGCTCAAGTTGGCGTATGCCTTGAGAAAGATACATTCGCATCATTCTATAGGTGTTTGCACCTGGGCTTCAAACACCTAGCAGACAGAAGAGAGAGTACATTCAAAAAAAGAGAGTGATTATGAGGAAGGACAGGAAGAATGAAGGGAAAGAAAAATACACAGAGAGGGATAAAAATAGGGGGTATGCACTTTGCAAGGAGGGCGGAGTGGCCAATGTTCAATTGTTAAAGTAAAAGAAAACCAAAGAAAATAGACTTATTTTATTTAGAATATTTGATAATAATTCTTGGGAGGTAATGTTTTGCCAATTAATCAAGTTGGAACATATTTTATTTCAGTTAATTCCTTTAATGTGACACATAAGCATCTGACAACCACATCAACAAATCCTATGGACAACAAATCCTAAAAGTTAATGAACAAAAATAGATTTAATCATAAATTATAAAGAGGTGCTATGTTAACAATATTTTCACAACAAATTATAGATGGTTAGTTGTTATTGGTTCTAATTTGAACTTACCATTGAAATTTCTTTTTTACCTCACCAATAACAACCCGTACAACCTGCCACATAAAATTTATAAACAAAAACTTGGGCATTGCTCAAGTAACAAGCTAGAAAAATTCAATAAAGAGGAAGAACTGTGCTTTAAATTGGCATCAACAGCATTCAAGATCTAGCCTGATCCAACCTCCCCAGAATCGAAACCCATAAATTGGAGTAAAATCTGTAATAAAAACATTACAACAATTGTTAACAAATCTTGCAAGGTACAGAGACGAGGTTATTTCTATATTCTATACCAAATTCCCATTCATCTCTAGGGGAAAAAAAACTAGTAAGTTATTATGAGAAAAACTAATGGAAAAATTTACAGGCAATGTTGAATTAGGAAAAGAGTAATACAAATGGAGGAAGTAAAAAGTATACTGTAAAACTATGAGGACAAAACTTTCCAGTATCACCATGAGGCCTAATTTGCTCCTAATTTTGTATTTAAATACTTCTAACAAGGACTAATGACACCCCAGATTAACTTATACTAAAATTTAAAAGAATCAGGTTAGACATGGCTCCAAATGCATTAACTAATACTTCTAGCCTGATCAATCAAAGTTCCAACTTGGTCTCCGCATAATGCTCTCGAGATATTCCCAGGCTCAAGCAGATTAAAAACCACAACCACAGACAAAGTATATATGCCTTTTAGACAAAGGAGAAGGATAAAACATGGCATTGAAAATTTAGAAGAATGAAATAAGACCAACCAGGAATTCCATTCTCTTCACAGTATGTTATTGCCATCAGGTCCATAGAGGTTATGGTGCTAGAAATAGCATCACGATAGGAAATGTGATCAAGTATAACATTGCTGTTACCAGAATGAAAGTCATAGACACCATTCACACTGGTACCTTTAAGAACTGCATCTGCATTAACTGAGACCAAAAAAAAAAATATATACACAACATCACAATGTCCTCCAAGACAATGTTCCTCAATATATAAATATATATATATATATATATAAAGATGGTGAACCAGAAATGTAGAGGAAAATATTGGTTGGTTGGAAAAGGGTAGGGTCATACGCTCAGAAGCTCTCAGAGCTGCAGCTGTATCAGTAGTGAAGAGTGGGTTTCCAGTGCTAGCACCAAATATGACAACTCTTCCTTTCTCAAGATGCCGGATGGCCCGTTTCCTGCTATAGGGTTCAACAATCTCTGGCATAGCAAATGCACTTTGCACACGTGTCTGAACGCCCAGCTTCTATAGTGCTGATTGGAGCAGTATAGAGTTCATAACTGTTGCCATCATACTGCAACAGATCAAAAATGGCCAAATGGTAAGCACGAAAGCAACAACTGAAGAATAAGATTAGAACATAAATTACTTAATCCGTATACAGTGGAGTTTGAGAAAAATATATGGAAATAAAGAAGCAAATCAAGGAAATAGACAATCAGGAATTATAAAATTTGACATAACAAACATGTCTATACTATGAGAGTTCAAACAAGTTTTCCTTTTCAAACCAGTTTACATATCAGCAAAAAGGGCTGAGAACTGCCAAAATATCTATTCAGTACAAGAAAACCTAGTGAGTTCACTACACCTAAATTTGCATCAAAGATCTTGACAAACTAGTAAAACAGCAAAAATCTGTAACAAAGGAAAAGAAACAGTATGAAAACAATTCTAACTATGCTGACTTCTGAATCACTATGTTTCTCAGTCTCATTCTAGTTCTTCACACAGCATCAACAAAATGCAGCAAATAGAAGTGGCCGAATACATTGTAGTTTAGAAGTAACAATGATACCATAGGGATAAAACCAATGTACTTCAATTTGGGCAATGAAATAAAACCAACAACATAACGACAAGGACAGTAAAGATAAAACTTCAATTATTTTTTTCAGAAAACAAATCATTAACAAAAGAGTATGCTCAAGTACATGGGACACGTACAAGAACTGCTCTTACAAATTACAGTCTAGAATTCAAAGGGTCAATGAATTCTTAAATAGAAGTGGAATAGACACTGGCTAGCTAGAATATTCATCCAATCATACAAAGATCTCAAAAACAATGATTAACTGAATTCCAAAGGAACTCAGTACCATTTTAAGTCAGACATTCCCTTTCTCTCCAAATCATCCACGTTAGGAACGGTAGAATAGCATTACAAAATTTTATTGAAAAAATTATAGAAGATAAAACTATAGCATTACAAAATTTCTGTTTAGGGAATGATTAAATTTTATTTAAACAAGAAATATGTTAAAAAAAACCACACAAACTCTTAGATTTAAAAATAAATAAATAAATAAATAAACTCACACATACACCCAGCTGAGCAATCGCAAACTTTAACATAAAACTATAGAAGATAACAGAAAACTATTGATAGTAGCCAATTAAGAAATCAACCCGCTAGGCACTGGTGATCGTGAATCCTTCTATATCATTAATGCAAGATGCTAACTTGTGCAGTTCGGGTCGTTTTTTCCACCACACCACAAATGTGGAATTCTCCATCAACACATCTTTACCCAACACTTAGTCATTGATCCATTTCTTTGCTTGTTTTTCTAGTTGCAAAACCTCATCCTTGAATGGTGCAAACCCTTCTTTGCCGCTAGTTTTAATGCGCAGCTCCTCTACGTTGGCCCAAAAGCATGATTCTCCACAAGATCCAGCAGGCATCCTCTGAGCATGCTCAAGCCATCTTTGTGTGAACCTGTAACGCTTTGGCCTGTCCATTTCTGTATAAGCTCCGATGTCATTGTTCTTCAAGTGTCTATAGAAGTTGGCAATATCTAAGGGCTCAACAAGGTGGCGGTACTTTGTTCCGAGATCTATCCACTCCTTCTCACCCTCAAATGCATCAGGGAGGTCATACCTTTTTAACATTTCAATAATTTCATCCCATATACCTGCAAACTCAAGTCTCTTCACATTAGCCTTGAAATCCTTGGTGGATTTTTGAAGCTTGAAGGCATCATAACAACCTAGGCCTTGATGCCAACAACTCAATTGGTAGTCTTCTTGCAATTAACATGCAATGCGTGTGGTAGCACAAACAAATCACCAACTAAGTTAATATGCAGCGAAAAATAAAGTTAACACTATGATTTATTTACGAATGAGGAAAACTTTCAAGACAAAAACCCCATCAGATGATTTTAAGGTCACCACTCCCAAGAATCCACTATTATTACAACAAGCAGTTACAAATAAAGAAATCTCAGTACCTTATACCAACCTACAGTTGAAACCATACCCCAATCAATGCACGGATCCCAATACACAGCTTACTCACCAACTTGAAAAAGATGCTGACTACAAAGTTCTTCAGTTCATCAACACAATGAAGATCACGAAACTCCTTGGTCACAAAACCTAACGGCATACAAATGCAGCAGCTTCTTCAAGAGAAAGATGAACTATGACAAATTTTGTCTCCCGTCACAATTCGTATGAACAACACTTTGCCTCACACTTGCGCCACCTTTGACGACCCTTAAAATAATCCTTATATATGTTTAAGGTTGTAAAAAAAGAAAGCCTAAACATGCATACACGAATTAGAGTGAAATCAGATCTAAAATAAATTATTTATCGAGTAATTGTCGAGCATCGGGCTAAACAAACCGTTAAACCTCGATAGATGCAATTTGTCAAGCTAGCTATCGAGATTTAAAATCTAGCACTTCTTCACTTGTTTCTTGAACAGATTTGCATAGTTTTAATACTTGAATTTGAACTCGTGTTTCTTGAAGTATTAAACACATCCTAGATCTGCTCAATTACAAGTAAAATGCGTTTTGTCAAAGGATTAGCCAACTCTAAATGACATATGTTCCTAACATGATTCACATATATCCTAACACCTTACAAAAAAAACATTTGCTTTGCTTGTCCTCATCTCACTCTCCTAATATTGGAAGATATACATTTTTTTCCTTAATAATTTAAACTCACAAAAAACCCCTCTTCATCGTAATAAGCAATATCAAACAATAAAAATAAGGCTTTCAACAAGTAGATGAATGGAACTACCCATTAGGGACATAAAATGGATGTGCGAATGCAGAGCAATCCTAATGCATCATCTTCTTTCTTTAGACATTGTCATCAAATTTTTCTTTTCAAGAATGTCACAAAATAGTTTTGCAAAGTAAGTTTGATCAAGGAGTGCAAATTCTCACCCGAAAATGACAAATCCAATGACTTGTCTTCTGAAGACGAAGCATTTTCATTTTCACTCAAGAGGCAATCTAGTCGCTTTGCAACAAAAGGCATAACTCTTAGTATAAACTACTTCTCCATTACTACCAAAACCAACACCAAATCAAACCAATTCCCAAAAAAAGAAAAAAATGATAAAAAAAAAGGGTGTGATTTAACTATGCAATGAAAAAACAGTGAGGCAAAGGGAATAGAAAAATAAAAAGAGAAGGCACTTGTGATAACAAAAGGGCTATCCCCATAGAACACAGTGATGATTTTTAAGTTTAAAACACTATTTGGATTCCTAACCAAGCATATGAGATCAATTTATATTCTATCTGACATTTAAGTCTTAAATACAAGATAGTGGACAAGGTAAACTTTATTGCACAACCAAAACACATGGATTTATAATGTCTTTTGTTAACCTTGTAATAACATATTAGTTGCCAAGAATTTTGTAGCGTAATGACAATGGCATAACAGTTCAAACCCCCCTCGTTGTAGCTAGTGATCCTTGATGCATGTATAGTCTTTCATTAAACTTAAATAATAATCCTTATATATGTTTAGGGTTGTGAGAAAAGAAAGTCTAAACATGCATACACAGATTAGAGTGAAATCAGATCTGAAAATAAGTTATCTATCGAGCAACTGTCAAATATCGGACTAAACAAGCCTTTTAAACCTCGATAGATGCTATTTGTCAAGCTAGCTATCGAAATTTAAAATTTAGCACTTCTTCACTTGTTTCTTGGACAGATTTGCATGGTTTCAATACTTGGACTTGAACTCTTGTTCTTTGAAGTATTAAACACATCCTAAATCTACCCAATTACAAGTAAAGTGCGTTTTGTCAAAGGATTAGCCAACTCTAAATGACATATATTCCTAGCATGATTCACATATGTCCTAACACCTTGCAAACAAAACATTTGCTTTGTTTGTCCTCATCTCACTCTCCTAATATTAGAAGATATACATTTTTTTCCTTAATAATTTAAACTCACACAAAACTCCTCTTCATCGTAATAAGCATTATCAAACAATATAAATAAGGCTTTCAACAAGTAGATGAATGGAACTACCCATTAGGGACATAAAATGGATCTGTGAATGCAGAGCAATCCTAATGCATCATCTTCTTGCTTTAGAAATTGTCATCAAATTTTTCTTTTCAAGAATGTCACAAAATAGTTTTGCAAAGTAAGTTTGATCAAGGAGTGTAGATTCTCACCCGAAAATGACAAATCCAATGACTTGTCTTCTAAAGACGAAGCATTTTCATTTTCACTCAAGAGGCAATCTAGTCGCTTTGCAACAAAAGGCATAACTCTTAGTATAAACTGCTCCTCCATTACTACCAAAACCAACACCAAATCAAACCAATTCCCAAAAAAAGAAAAAAAAATGATAAAAAAAAGGGTGTGATTTAACTATGCAATGAAAATACAGTGAGGCAAGAGGAATAGAAAAATAAAAAGAGAAGGCACTTGTGATAACAAAAGGGCTATCCCCATAGAACATAGTGATGATTTTTAAGTTTAAAACACTATTTGGATTCCCAGCCAAGCATATGAGATCAATGTATATTCTATCTGACATTTAAGGCTTAAATACAAGGTAGTGGAAAAGGTAAACTTTATTGCACAACCAAAACACATGGATTTATAATGTCTTTTGTTAACCTTGTAATAGCATATTAGTCGCCAAGTATTTTGTAGCGTAATGACAATGGCATAACAGTTCAAACCCCCCTCGTTGTAGTTAGTGATCCTTGATGCATGTATAGTCTTTCATTAAACTTAAACAATAATCTTCTAGTACTAATTTGCCACTAAGAAGTCTAAATTGTTTACTGAATAATGCAATCATCCAAGTCAAGCTTGCGCTTTGTATGCAAGAACAAATTCTTCTGTGCAATTGCTTTAACATAAGGTCAATAAAATAATGGACCATGAGAATGACTATTAGCAAATAATTGGTCAACCTCTTCACCCACAATTTCAAAATTACTCATTATTATGAGAGAATTTATTCTAAATTAATAAACGTTTCCAAAGAAAAAACGGCACACTTATTTTCATTTCATATAGCTTTTCAAAAAAATCATTAATCTCAAACATTAACAAAAACTAGTCACAGACCCACGCAATGCGTGAGAATATATAATTATTTTTAATATGATATAATTCATAATTTATTCTATCTTAATTTTATTGAACATAATTTGTTCTCCTAAAAAATTGAACTATTTTTAAAAGTTTTTTTTTCCCAAATATCTATTTCTACAAATATATCATGTTTTTTGTTTTTAGATTTGATATTTATAAGCCAATAATAATGGAGGGACATGCCAACACAATGTTAGATTTCCGATTTTTTTTCATGTGATAAGATTGTATCATATTTTACTTCTTTTGAATTTTTAGGTGCACCCTTTGTACCAGCTACATGCATCCTTAATTTCTAAAAGTAATGTCGAGTTAGTTGCCAACAGAAAAGGATAAAACCAAAAATAAAATAAAAAAAAAGTAAGGCTTAATAGGTTAGAATCATTATTTACAAAAACTTATTTACAATAAGGTAAATAAATAAAATAAGTTTTAAACAAACCTTACTTCAGCAAAATGATCAAATTTAATTGACCTTCACTCATACCAATTTCCATCAAAGGCCAAATTGTCAAACAGTAATGTGCCATTGATTCCACCCATGTCCACTACACATTCATCAATGTGTCCATATACAAATCACCCACTTGTCATTACATTCATTTTATCAATGTTCTGAATTTCCATAAAAAATTCAAAATAGTGAGTATACAAATTATAACTAAGTGAGTCACTTGTTGCCATGACATTGTGGTCAAAGTTGGTGGCAAACTTGTTAAACTTAGCCAATTGTTTTTGCTTTGGAGAAAATGGCTATTAGCATTCTAGGTCATGAACTCTAAATGGATATGGGAAATTATCAAATTGTATTAGCTGCTAGTCTTATCAATGCTTATATGGCAAAAAATGCCACATCAGCTTTTAAAAATATTTTTTTATGTACCAATTTTTTTCCTTTCTTTATTTTTCCTTTCTATTTTCTTACATTTTCTTTAATCAAATAGAATTTCATTTTTCTTTCTCCCAATGTCCTTCCTAAACCCAGAATATGTAGTTACTTGAGGAGTTTTAAGAAGATACATATAAACTTAACAATTAAGACATATGTAGAATGAGATCACCAACACTCATTATTTTATCTCTAAAAGCATCCTTCAACTCGTTAGCAAGAAAATATCTAAGTTCAAGCACTATATATGCACAAAATTGAATCATTTGAGAATCTCCATGAGGCCTTGACAGAAACCACAATACCAATTGACCAATTAAATTATTTTAAATATATAGATTGCTCTATTAATATTTCCAAGCACAATACCCATAACAAAATAGGACCTAGATTCAAACACCAAAATCACTACACCTGCAAAGAAATATACAGCAAGAGAACCCCAAAATTGAAACCCATTTCTAGTTCATGTACCCATTTTGCAAATCTTGCCCAAAACAAAACCCATTTCGCAAATTGGTGGAGGTAGTAGATAGTCATTTATTTACCGCAGACCTTGCAAAGTTCATTTGAATCAAAGTTGAGATCCTCAGATCATTGATAAAAAGTTTTTTTTTTTACTTGTTTCTCTAACTCAATTCTTAGAGAAAAACAAAACGAAAACATCACATTGAAGTTAACTATCAATTAGAAAAACATAATAGCAAACATATTGAGAGTAACATTCCTGCAGTCTTGAGAAGGGCAACTACAAAGCAATTTATAACAAACGTGATCAAATGCCCAATTGAAATCAATTTTGAAAAATCTAAAAGTATTTTTGAATATTTTTGAGACCATGAAAACTCAAACTCGTTCATCATAAAATCCCAAAACTGAATTACATTATGAGATGGAAATAAACAAATAAAAATAAAAATAATAAAAATAACAAAACTCAGTTTGAGTTCATACCCTTTGGACATGAGCTACTAACGTTCGCCTCTCATGTGCTTCAGTTTCGTTCACAAACTCTAGAGTCACTCTCTTCTCTTGCACTAATTTGATTGGGTTTTGGCAATGGACTTGAGTCATGACCAGAAGATCGGGAAAAACACTCAACAAACTATGCCGTTGTGGGCCATACCAATTAATTTGTGGAGAGAAAACAATTGAAAATTTATAAAGAAAAAAAAGTAGGTTAGGAGTTTAAGAGGTTGCAATCTACTAATGACTATCAGAATTCCATATAATAACGGAAAACAATTGAAAATTTATAAAGAAAAAAAAAGGTGAGGAGGTTGTAGTCTACCAGTGACTATCAGAATTCCATATAATAACAGCATCTGAAAATTCTGGGCTAATGGAGAGACACATAGTAAAGTTGGAAATAGAGTAATATCTGCATTTAAAGAGATGCTCAATAAATGTCAATTGGTAAATAAAAAAATTAAAAATTAAAAAAAGAAAATAAACGATGATATGGCGCTGATATGGCGCTGATATAACTTAACTGGAGCATAGCAACAATAAATACTACGTTTCAGCTTTTAGATATATATAAATTAGGAGATTTCATTTCACTACTTTTACATAATTACATGACACTTTAAGGAAAGCCTAATGTAGTCATTGCATCATAGTAAAGTTAAAAACTTATCTGAACAGTAATTAGACAATTTTTACACTAATCATAATAGTGAATGGACAGCTAATGTACTTGTATTTTATACATGCTACTGTAGTTTTCACATGGCCTCCATCTATAAATCTGCGGGTGGTCATAAATTGATCTTATGAATCTTTTCTACCTATATGTAGTATTGTGTGAGAGAGAGAGAGAGACATAGATCATTACTCAGCTCATAGTCCACCATGTCCAGAGAGTGACTTTAGTAAATGCTCACTGAATACTATCCAGAGTAACTTACTTGACAAAATTCTATTGTAATCAACACAATCTGAACAAGAACACATATATTAAGGCACATTACACACTTTCACCAAATTTCTCATTGACTACAATCCATATAATTAATTTTTTACGCGGAGTGGAAGGCCTGGCAAAAGAAACTCACACAAACACCATTACAACCAATATCTTGACCCGCTTGGTTATACCCTCCATCAGAAGTTGGATTTCCATAAATCAAGCACAAATAAAGTTAATTTAAACTAAAAATTGTGGGTTCTACAACATCAGATTTTGGATAACAAAAACTGAGATAATGCAACTGAAAGGACTCTAATATTGTAGATTAAGAAACACTACTATGAAAATACAACAATAAAAGCCAACCAACTTTATTGAATTATTTTGAAACTAGAAAGGATAAATGGCAATTCAGCAAGGTATAAGAATCCTAGACATAATCTCAGAGGTTACTATTTCTCCTAATCTCAAGACAACCCACTATGCTCAAGAAGAACCTTTGTATCACTACATTGCTTCCTCAAATGTTTGTATCTCTGCCTCAATGCATCCTTATGATGGTGAGACCAAATTTCATCTTTCCGATGAAATCTCCCAGACCTTTAACCCAATGGAAATCAACCACCAAGTGTAAGAAAATTCATTTAACAGAAATTATTTGGAACCCAATTATAAAGTTTGCAATTGAAAAGGCCACTATCTCAATTTGATAGTACCAAATACATCAAAACTAGCGACTAATAATAAAGGAAAAATCAATAAAGTTTATTAAAAATAGAAATAATCTCAGTTAATCACTAATAAGAGAAAATCATATAAATAATTAAAACTAACAAACTAGAAAACGCATTCGTACACAAAAAGGGAAAATCATACTCAACATTGCAAGAATCTCCATAATAAAGCCACAAAGTTGGTACTTGTATCAAATACCCAAAACAAAGACTGAAAAGAACAAAGCTTTACTCGGAAGGGACCCAAATGGTGAGATGTAGAGAGAATAGTGGCGAGTGCCTTGAGGGTGAGTGGCATAGAGAGAGGTGAGGGTTGTTTACACGATAGCAGCGATTGCTCGATCGCAAGAGGTGAGAGTGAGCCACAAAGAGAGAGAGAGAGAGAGAGAGAGAGAGAGAGAGAGAGAGAGAGGTGTCAATGATCGGTGATTTTTTTTTTCTTTTTGAAATCTTAGTGATTGGTGATAAAGAATGAAATTGAAAACTGATGTGAAAATACAGGCGAGGGAAAAATATTTTGGTTTGGCGCCCTTGAGAAACGAAGTCGTTTGGGCTTTTGTCAATGGTCCAATACTTTTATTCATTTATTTTAAAATTTATTATTTTTTATGGTAATAAAAAAAGTTTGAGGAACTTTAATGGTAATTAATTAAAAAATAAAAATAAAGTTTTTAAATTTTTTTAGAAGTTTTTCCAATAAATTTTACTTATTATTATAAATTAATAATTTATTTAATTCAATTTTACTATTAAAAAATTATTACAAAAATTATGACGTATTACTAGTTATTTCACCTCAATCAAATCAGAAAATTGAAAACAAAAAAATAACGCACCCAAACCCACACAAAATAATAACTTCAAAGCAATTTTAGAGCACTCACATTGGGTTGAAGGAGTGACAATTTGTGTTTACATGTCAGGTTTGTGTTGTACTAACTCGTGAGTATTTGACTAAATGAGTCGACACTAACCCGATAAGTTTATTAAATAGGTCAAGATTCCTTAATCTCCTGTTTGATCCAAGGGAGCACCTACTAGTATCTTCCCTTTTAAAAATTAATTTTTGAAAATTAGTATTTTTTATGGAAAATATAATTTTAAAGGTTGTACTTTGAACTAATACTTCTGTCACTTCCATATGTGATCCAAGGGAAAACATAACTTTAAAGGAAGTAATTTGGGGAACATAATTTTAATCAGATGGTCAAATTACGAGAACAAGGATTACTGAATCTTCATGGGGCCACATGGCATGTGACCATCATGCTCCAATTCATATTCAAATCTTGATCATTGGATTTTAATAGTATGGTGGTGACATATTAGTGTTGGCGAAATTTGAGACCAATTGGATGGTTAGATTGAGAGAATAGAGCCATACAAGTATGCAACACATGTCCATCACTCGCCATAATTAGATTTGGAATTTAACTGTTGGATTTGAAGAGTGTAATGAAAGATTAATTCTAGTAAATTATGGTCACAATCAAGCAGTTGGATTTAGAGAAAGGTGCGGTCAAAGTTTAGTTAAAATTGGTCAAACCCAGTCAAACTTAATAAATGGTCCCAAGACTGTTGGAGATTTCAAGGGTAATTTGGTCATTTTAAAGGTTTGGGGGTATTTCGGTCATTTTAGATGTTTTGAGAGTATTTTGCTCATTCTAGTTGTTTTGGGAGTATTTTGATTATTTTAAAATATACTTACCTAGCCTTGGGGGCATATGTCTCATGATATCTTACATGCATCAAGAATAAGACATGTGTTTAGATAATAATGGTTTTGATTTTAAAGGAAAAACAAAAATAACTTTAATTTGAAAACCATTTGAAAAATCCACAATTAGCAAGGGTTAATGTCAAAATAAACTGAAACTCTCATGTTTGATCTAGGGTGTCCAAGACCCGCTCGACTCGCGGACACTAGAACCGAAGACCGACCGACCTAAGCACCACCGCAGTCGGTGACGGTGTTGTCCAACAAAGCCCAACCCTCATTGGTTCGAGTTTTGGTTTCAATTCTCTCAAACCACTGAAGTCCAGCCGACCCGATCAAAGAATAGGTATATTTGTTTGTTTTTCCTCCCTTTCTCTCTTTTTCTCTTTCAGATTAGCCCAGATTTAATGGAGATCTCCCTTTCTCTGCCCAAATCCAGTGGAGATCTCGAGCACTTCACCCAGATCCAGTGGAGATCTCAAGATCTCCATCTAGATCGAGTGAAATCTTGAGTTCTCCGCCCAGATCCGATGTAGATCTCATGATCTCTGCCCAGATCGGGTGGAGATCTCGAGTTCTCCATTCAGGTCCGGTGGTGATCTCGTGATCTCCATCCAAATTCGATGGTGGTCAATCATCTACCATTGTTCTCTCGGTTTTGAGCGAGACAACTCGACTTGAGGAAAATCCAACTCGATTCGACCTATAGGTAGAATCGGTCGGCGACGGGTCTACCGATTTGCACCTGATGGATTTGGGTCAGTTCTGGGTTGGGCACAAACCCAACCCAAACCGACCCGTGGACACCCTTAGTTTGATCCAAGGAAGCACCTACTAGTATCTTCCCTTTAAAAATGAATTTTTGAAAATTAGTATTTTTTATGGAATATATAATTTAAAAGGTAGTACTTTGAACAAATACTTCTGTCACTCCCTTATGTGATCCATGGGAAAACATAACTTTAAAGGAAGTAATTAATTTGGAAAACATAATTTTAATCGAATGGTCAAATTATGAGAACAAGGATAACTGAATCTTCATGGGGCCACACGGCATGTGACCATCATGCTTCAATTCATATTCAAATCTTGATCATTGAATTTCAAGATTATGGTGACATATTGGTGTTGGTGAAATTTGAGACTAATTGGATGGTCAGATTAAGAGAACAAAGTTATTTAGGTACGCAACGCATGTCCATCATGTGCCATAATTAGATTTGAAATTTGATCGTTGGATTTGAAGAATGTAATGAAAAATTTAAGTCTGGTAAATTCTAGTCACAATCAAACAGTTGGATTTATAGAAAGGTGCGGTCAAAGTTTAGTTAAATTTGGTCAAACCCGGTCAAATCTAGTCAAACTTAATATATATTAAAATATATGGTGCCAAAGCCAAAGGCTTATTCATTAAAAAATTATCAAAAAGTTCATGGCATCATTTCTCAAAAATTTGAATTGTATTGATCAAAAACATGACAAATGAAAGCCAAATGAAATGCTTTCAATCAAATGTAAACACATTGGTGAAGGGTCATATATGTTCATTTCTACAAATGAGATAAGTCACTTGATTTCGTACTAGTTGTGTATGATTTGATTAAATTGATCATTGAAACTTCATACTAGACTATAGACTAGTTCATACTTGATCCACACACACAACATACAAGTTTAATGTTCAATGAATGCTTATTTCAGATTGTACATGTTCAAATATGATGTGTGTGTGCTCAACCATATGTGGATCAAATCAAAAATATTTTTGTTCTTTTTATTTGCTTTTGGAAGTGATTTGTATCACCCATGTTTTTCAAAGTTTTTCAAGTTGATTTTGTGTGAAAAACATGTTTTCTGGGTGTTTTCGTGACTTATTTCGCAAGTAAGCCTAGTCAAGAGTTTAAATGGTCCAATTCTCAAGTTTTTCAACTTTGGACAAAGAATTTCGCGAGTGGTTCGCAAGTGCTTCACGAATTATAACCTACCTACGAAATTCCCAGCTACCTGTGAAATTCTCATAATCAACATTTTAAAGGGCATTTCATAGGACATTTGTTTTAAACTTCTCTCATCTTCTCCCAAACTCCTATTTTAATGTTTCTACATCAAAACCCAACTAAATTCAATTGTTTTTCATTCCATTAACATTTCTAAGATAATCTTTAACTCTTTTCATTTATTTTGATCCTTAGATTATGTTTTTGGAGGTTTTATGTTCATAGTTGGGAATTTCTCAAATGGGGGTTGGAAAACTTAATCTTTGTCAACCATTGTTATTGGGTTTTGTTTTAAATATCTATTTACTTTGGATGTTGGCCCCTTGTTGAAAAAATAACATGCATTTAGGCAAGATTTTCAAATGTTCATGTATTGTTCAACATACATGTGTAATGTGTGCACTCTAAGTGTTTGATAAAATACCTATATGATATTTTTTGTTGTTTTGGACTTCGATGAGTACCAATTTTTGGGGATTACCATAATTATTTATGTTTATCATGTTTTGATCATTAGTTGTGTCGTTTACACACTTTGCCCCACAAGTGCTTGCTCATGCAGTGGTTATGCATCTCACATGCACACTAGATATACCTTTGATACACACACTCTAACACTGGACATGTTTTGCATTCACTCATTCTGGTTAAGTCTTTTTATACCTTTTAGCACATATAACATGTTCTTGTGTGTATGTCATGCCTTGGTCTATATCTTGTTCCATGATCCTTTGCATGTCACGTTTTCTTTATACTTTGTAGCATTTTTTTTTTTAAAATGTTTTATTTGTTATTTGAGCTTTATTTTCTCATGCATCTTGCACCCCTCATGCATCTTGCACCCCTCATGCATCTTACCTTTGTTCATATCTACTTTTCTTTTCCTCCTTCCTTTTGATTCATTCGTCTATTTGTGACAAAAAAGGAGAGAGTATACCAGAGAGTATATCAAAGTATATCGTCATTTCTATATGACTCATGTGCACATTCTTACGGGGAGAAATTTTATCTCGTGCACATTCGTAGGAGGAGAAAGGCATAAGGGAAATGCATATACCAAGGAGGAGAAAACATTTCTTTTATGAAAAAACCTTGTTTTGCTTTATGCTTGTTTTTTTGTAACTTTATGGTGTTTTAAGTTATGTTTAGTATCCATGCTTTGTTACTCTCATCACATCGTGTTTTTGTGTTGGACATGCATGCATCCTTATGATATTGTGCTTTATTGGTTGCATGTTCGGATGATCATTTCCTTTGATATATAATCATTGTAGTCATTTTCATATGACTGTCATGTGTTTGATCAAGTTGCTCATATGTTTCACATCATGTTCACTCGATTGTTTTTTACTTGTTACATTATACTTGTCCTTTTATTACTTATTTTACCTTGAGAGTCTAATTTGTTTTATGCAAGTGTTTCAGGTTACAAGTATTTCAAGTTATAGGTATATATGTTTCAAGTTTATCAAAAGTTTTAGATTTAGATGTGGGTGAGCTTTTCTATTGTTTCCAAACTTATGTTTAAGTCTAGAGTCTGTTATAGGGTGTTTTGTCATAGAATAGTAGAAGGGAGAGATTGTACAGTTGTAATTTACAACGATGTTTTATGTTAGCTTTATTTCATGACAAAAAGTTTTGTAATTGCATTAATTTATTTCCTTGTATTTTGTGGAATATTATTGTATTGTGTTTAGTGTTAAGTTGGTGAATAATCGAGCATAAAATGAAGATCAGTGCAGTTTCGCAACTAGCTCACTAGAAGCTCGCAAGTAAAGATTTTCTTAAAAAGGGCACGTGAGAAGCACATGCTGAAAACTGAAGAGTCTAGTTCCAAGTTGCATTTCGCAAGTGCTTTGCGAGACAGGCCATCTCACGGGTACCCGCGAAACTCTCTGCCTAAAGGATTTTAAGTTTGACTTTCTTACCCTTCACCCATTCTATATATACCCTCATTACCCACAAAAGTAAAAGAGGTCATTTAGAGAGAAAAACCCTAGATAAGTATTTTACAACACAACACACCCATTTTTTAGAGAGAGATCTATTCATCCTTTAGAGAGAAATCATTGTAGCCTTTTTTCCTTCTCTCTCTAATTGTCATACCTTGAGACTTTGTACCCAAACACAACCCACACCTATTCAAAGTGTAGAGAGTTTTTTGGAGCTTGGACCTTGGCGGATGCGGGCGTATTGCGGGATCTAGAAAGCTAGTGAAGACAAGACTCAGAGAAGTCTGTTGGTAGCAGGAGTTTAAAGGGCTCAAGTACATTGGATAAACTAAGCTTAGAGAGTCTTTTGTTATTCATGTACTCTAACTTATTCACTAGTGGATCGATTTCGACTTGGAGAGTCGTGGAGAGGTTTTTCACCGAGTTCTTCGGTTTCCTTTTCAACAACACGTCTTGGTGTTATCTTATATTTGCATCTCTTTTCCTTTACTCTTGTGCTTCACTTTTATTGTTTACTATTCATGTGTATGCACTAGAGTAGATCTGGTGATTGCACTTCTCTTACTCTTGTTCCGCACTTAAATAAGTTAGAATAAAAACAATCTAGTTGTAATTTAATTTGGTGTTATCTTATATTTGCATCTCTCTTCCCTTACTTTTGTGCTTTACTTTTATTGTTTATTGTTCATGTGTATGCACTAGAGTTGATCCGGTGATTGCGCTTCTCTTACTCTTGTCCTACACTTAGATAAATTAGAATAAAAGCAATCTAGCTATTATTTAATTTGGGGTCTAAACAAGCTTTTGTGTTTTAGCACAAAGCCGAGCTTTTCACATACATTGTGAACTTATTGTTTGGTTCATAGATCCATTTATACAAGCATGATTTTATACAAATTTTCCCTTCTTTAAATATGGATTTGCGTACTAGTTCTTTAGTTAGTATTGTAAATTCCATAATTCCCACACCAAAAAGATTGATCTAAAAGAAGTTTTCAAAGTGATTTTAAAAGCTTGTTTTTCAAATGATTTTCGAACATTTTTTTTTTCAAAATTATTTCTCAAAGAGTGTTTCCAAATCACCTAAAGCTGCCTGTATTGTGAAAATGATTTTCATTGAAAAGTTTCTTCAAAAGTTTTCATGAAATCCATTGTTTTAACAAATGAACAATCAAAACCCTTGGTCTTCCTTTTAAAAGTCCTTTTCCAATTAAAAAAAACTTTTTCCTAAAAATTAAAGCATGGAATTTTTGCTATTCAAATTAGAGTACATATTTTCATCAAAGAAAATTAGAGTACATATTATTGAAACACCCATTCGAAGGGAAACTAAACTTTATTGGAAAGCATAATGAAAAAAAAAATTCTATAATCCTTTGGGAGGTGGGGTAGGGATGGAGGAGAAACATGTTAATACATGGGCGCCTACGGTAGTCTCTTGAACCATAATATCTCTCACATCAAGGATTCATACAAGTTTTGATTTTCTAAATTTGAGTTTGAACCTACTTTGAGAAACATCATAATTTCATGATCAAAACCTCAATCGTAGTGAGCACAGAAAATAATTTCATGACCAAAGTCTCAACCTATTGCAACCCTTCTACAAAAGTACACAAAAAGTAACGCTAAAGCAGTTGACTTGCATATTGTAGATGAGGGAATCCCATGTCTTCCTTTCCCAAATAATCCCTTCAAAAATGGCCAGAAGCATAACACCAAATACACACTACAAAATACCTCCCCTAGCCCAGACCCATGCCCATCACGAGCTGGAGGTTGCAACTTTAATAAACTCACAACCAACGCTGTCAAGTGCACCACCAAAATGGTTGTACCAGGCAAGAAAATTGGGGACTCGTTGAAGGTGAACCTTCCCGCTTCAGCATCACTGGCATCATCACTAGATTGGTCTTTTTGTGTTACTTCGAAAACTGTCTTTGATATTCCCAAGAGCTTAAGTATCACACTGAGAAATCCGAATAACCATGCATTCACCGTATTTATTCGTGACATTCTTTGGTTATTCCACCATGCTCGAACTGATTGGCCGGCTCTTAGGTACTCGGATAAAGTGTATACGTTGTAAATGACGAAGATAGCAGTTGGTACATATAGTGTTGGTTCTTGCGCCTAAATATACATATGAATGTTTTAAGGTTGGAAAAACAGTATATATATATATAAACTATAAACTTAATTTTGAATATAGTATAGTTTCATGAGCTTCATCATGCAAAATTTTAGACAATAGCAAAATTTATTACTTCGAATAGAGATTACCATATGCACTTGATTTTTGTTTTAGTGGAAGTGTGGAACACATTTGCAAAAAATATAGAAGCAATAATGAGGACATGCACAAGATTGATACAACGCAAAGTTTTGGCATGACACAATTGTGGTTCTATATGTCTTGTTAAATGCATTTTTTAAGTTTAAATGATTAGTTTTTTATTTTTTTTTTTTTGGGGGGGGGCGGGGGTGATAATTTTATACTCTATAGTTGATGGGGAGGACTTTAATCTTGACACTAAGCTTTAATATTCTTGAAATTAGCATTTCGTTCCTAAATTTAATAGCTAACAAATTGAGATTGTATATTTCTTTTTATAAGGTGATAATTTTTTATTAAAAATTACTCCTCTTATTATTTTCCATCTAAGTAAGAAAACATCAATAAGGGACTTAATTTTGCCACACCAAAATTAGTGTCTTAAGAAAAATAAAATCACCCCCCTCCCCCCCACAAATAAAAAAAAAAAAGCTATCATTAATTTTAGTGGCAAATACGAACAAAATCGTGCAATAAAAAGACAAATTAGGTAGTCGACATTGGAGGTGCATATATGCTAAAAAGGGTTGCTGTGGTTTGTCCTCACCTTGGGCAAGAAGTGGGAGTTGGTGATGAGACAATACGCAGGCAAAGCAGCATAGCATAGCTCGGGGATGGAGCGTAGGCCCCACATGAGGATCCATAAATATGCCAAACATTGCCTAAATTGAAGCTCCCCAAAGAGAGTAGCAAATATAGGACAACTTTTGCTAAAAAGAATTTCAAGTAAGCCTGTGGCCCACCTCTTTTGTTGGGTTGCTACGGAAGGCCCACCTGAGGGTGCACACCCTAAAAAGGCCGGTGGGTTTGGTGATAAAAAGACCGACCTCCAACCTCTTTTATGGATCATTAGTCCAGTATGGATATCTTCTGTGGTCGATCCATATTTCCAACCAACCTGAAATGGGCACCCACAATTATCGGAGTTGGACCATAAAAATCAAAAAACTAAATAAAAAAGAATAAGGGAAGTAATTAAAAGTGCACCTTTTAATACATATTCAGTGAAATATACTAGCTCAAAGCCTTATCCAAAAAAAAAAAAAAAAAAAACCACTAAAAGAACTTAACGCTTAAAATTGATCCATGTAGTAGGCTAAACTTTAAATATTTTTTAAAGTAAGGTGGACTAATTAAATCACATACATTTAATGGTCCCCCTAATTCGTGATTTGTATATATTTATTGAACAAATTTAGGGATTAATTCTCAAAAAAAAAAAAAAAAAATTTAGGGATTAAATTTTTTTTTAATTATTGGTAGATACTAAAAATAGATTCATTAATGGCCATATAATTACAACTTATTAATTAGCACCGTAACAAGTTTTGAAAAGAGTGGCACATTTAACATTGCTCTTTTGTGTTACTGACCTTTGTACCCCAACTAGTACCATACTCGTAACCAGAACCACTAACTTGGTATGATGCCTGAATAGAATTCGAAAGATTGGGTGGTGGATCTGTCTTCCCTTTCAAAGCATTAGCACCTGATTTGATCAACTCCTCTGAACTCCCAAAATTTGAAAGAATGTTATTAGCTGTTTTTTCTGCCAAAAGGAAAGAGAAAAATAAAACATTAGTAGTACAAAAAGGAAAATCTCCACCATGGAGTAATTGTGAAATGGACCCAAACATGTATTTGTTTGTACTTTGTACCCCCACTATAGTTAATAGAGAATGACATTTTTTTTTTTTTTTTTGGTAGGCTAAAATCCAAAATTAATTTACATATTTACCATTTACTGGATCTACATCATCTGGAGATAGACCGTAGATAACTTTCCGACTGTGAAAGCATCCTGTTCCACCATAAAAAGGTCCTTGAAGTCCTGCTATTCCATGCCCCATATACTATAAATAAATATAAAAGGCAGTTAAGTACTTGACTAATCAAATGATAACTTTCTTCATATTATTAAATTTCCTTTAGTCAAGTTATATATCCATGAAAAATGATCTTTATTTAATTATAGTATATAAAAGAAAAAGAAAAGACTTATTTTGTGAGATTAAGATTAAATTTGACGCACTTTAATCAAAACCACCAATTGATTGCCGTATGGGTCATCCTTTAATCCATCATAGAACACTTGTGGGAATTGAGAAAATGCAATTTTGTTTTCACTCTTGGAACCCAGTAGTGGGCACATTGCATGAAGAGCAGTTTTTGGATTGTTGACAAACATATCACAGTCTACATTCAGCATATAGGGAGCATTCGTCATCAAACCAGAGACTCTGGCCTATATATCATATAAACGGTTCAAAAAAAAGGGGGAAAAAGTGTTAGCCAATTAGAATACATCAATAAAGAGTGATAAGATTTATTAAAATAAAATCCTACGAGAACATTCATGGCTCCTGCTTTGTAATGATGGCGATGTTTTGGTCGCTTCTCCCTCGATATATAAATCAAATGTGGCAATCCATCTGGAAGACTTGTCTTGTTCTCCCATATAACCTATTGTAAAATAATATAAATCAGAACAAAGTATCATACATATATCAAACATATACATATGTAAATGTAATGCTTCTTTCACATGGAAATGGTTTCAAGCTTATGATATTCATCCTTATGTTTTAAATAAACCCAACACACTAGAAATATTTCAGAATTCACATATAATTTTAATAGGGTTAGATCAATGTATGTCTTTAGGGCATACATTAATCATTAATTTTAGGTTTTTTCTGAGAAATTGGAAAAAGTTGTTAAAAAATTAGTATATTTTTCATTTTTTTATAAAAAATTTTCTAAAATAATTTATTAAAAAAAAAATAGAAGGGAAACACTGAAGTCTCACGAGTCAGCAAGGCTAGACTACAGTAAAGGTCAAAAATTAAATTCTGACAAACTACGATAGTGATAGCTGTTCAGAGCATTTCCATCAAGTGTGTTAAATGCCAAATATTTGACATTTGACACACCAAACTTTAAAAAACTACTTTCATCAAGTGTTTGAAATGCCATAAAATTTGGCATTGATAAACAGTGCAATCTCAAATTTGAGATTGCATTACTCACAAATTGTAAAACTTATATTATTTTTTTATTCAAGTGGGGCTCGTTTTCTTTTAAAGAAAGAATAAAAATTGAATGAAGTTGTAAAAAAAATGAATAAAAATATTAAAGAAAGAATATTTAAACGAAATTGTAAAAAAAAAAAAAAAAGTTTGATATTTGGTATATTGTAAAATGAAGTGTTAAAATTATAAAAGTAGTATTTTGAAATTGTAAATGCTAAATTTTTTACAATTGTTGATGAGAATGCTCTCAATAGTCAAAGGGGCGGCTGCTATTTGGAAATCATTGGTTTATTGAATTTTTTTTTGACGGAACATTGGTTACTTAATTGATACCCTATGAGTATGTACTCTAATATATAAGCGGATTTTGTGAAAGGATAAGCTAACTCTTCAACTGAGTTTTGCTTTTTGTTTTTGTTTTTATGTTTTTTTTTTTCCTTCATGTTGTGTTTTTTTCCCCCTGAATCATTGAGTTTTACTTCTTTTTTTTCTTTTTTCTTTATTTGGGAGTTAATGTTACCTTGATAATAGCTGGATGGTTTTTGCGCTCTATGTTTGAGAATTCTGCAGAGTCTCCAGCAAAATCACTTGGCACAGACTTTTGGACCGCATCCTCAAGTTTGCGGCTAAGTCGCTCATACTCATCCTACAGAAGAAAAAAGACAAACAAATTTGCATATTAAGTGCAGGCAAAGATCTCATCGTTGTCCCAATTGAAAAATGCTATACTATTAATTTTAGATTAATTTTTTTACAAATTGATCTGCCAAACAACGTGATTAATAGACTTAAATAATATAATATATAGAATTTTGAATTTTTTTCTTAAATTTGTGATTGATAATATACGACTTTATAAATTTATGTAACAAGATTTGTAATAATCTCGCCATTAGATTACTGCAATACTGCAAACAAAAACTTTTTTTTTATAAGATATACCAATTTTGTGATTTAAGATTGAAAATAAAGTTTGTGAGTTTCAATTAGCTCAACTGGTAAAATTTCTGATGGTTGAATAAGAGATCTCTCTAAAAAAAAAAAAAAAAAAAAGATTGAAAATAAACTTTCAGACACAACTCCAGATTGGGATTACCTTCATTCTTTTCCATTCCTGTTGAAAATCACTTGAACTACCACCGAAAGTTTGGGGGTTACTAGAGAAGTATCTAAAGGGGGCTCTAACATGAATATTGAAGTTCTTACAAAATGGAACCCAAAGCTTAGCAAACTTTGAGGCTTCGACAAGAGAGTAGTAAGTGATTAGAGAACAACCATCATCTGAAACGTAACAAGCTAGCTTGTGAGCTGGATAATCAATTGCCAACAAAGAGAGCACGGTGTTTACTGTGATGATAGGTGGTTCGAGCACAGGGTCCGCAGTTGTCACAAACATGTCCACCGATGGAAGTTCAGGGACCCTATATCAAAGTTATGAACAAGAATGAATCAATCATGTTAGACACCTGACCAGGTAAAGAGATTGTAATAAAAATATATATATAGAAGAAGAACAGCTAAATACAAATTGTAGTGGCAACTAAAATTAAGTCACATATTATTGGCACAACATGTTATAGGTTACCGTTGTAAGAGTCGGTCTGGATGCGTTTTGTAATCAACAGGATTCCATTTGGTGCTGATGACGAGAGCCCAAGTGAAGGTGAACCATGACTCGCATAGGAAGGCAAGAAACCAAGTGAGACCATGATTTTTGAGGAAGAGAAAACGATAAATAAGAAGAGAAAGGAGAAGGAAGAATATTAGGATATCAAAGACTCTTTGTAAAGTGTTTTTACGAGGGATTTTTTCATATAGAGGGAGAGCAATCGGGTTGGCCATGGAGTAGATAGGAATACAATTTTAGCGGCACTACTTACTACTCTGCTGGTCTGGTAGATGGCCATGTATATATGTGGCAGAGATGGGTGAGGACATGGACATCGTGTTTATTGTGTCCCCGCTTACGTGCACGTGGATTTCACATGCATGGGTCCTACTCCATTGTTACTACATGCATTTGGTGATGATAGAAAATTCTAAGTCTTACACTTTGTTTATTTTGGCTTCAAACATTTTCAGGAAATCGTTTTATATCTTTCTGTGTGGTTGGTTGTGCATGGAAAATAGAGTTTTTCGAAAAATAATTTCCTTTAACCATAAAAAGAGGCCTTTGACCCGGAAAATATTTCAGGTTGTATTTTACCTTCAAATCATTTTCGGGCTCACAGACACGTAGAGAGAGAGAGAGTGCCCCAACCCCAGACGCGCCGGCGAGATCGCACCCCAGCACCGGCACCGTCTTTGCGATTGTGTGATCTCGATTGTGCCGCTTTTGCGATCGCACGATCTCAATCGTGCCTCTCTCTCTTCCTTCTTCTCTCCCGAATTTGATGATTTTTTTTTTTTGGGTTTTGTTTCTTTTGTGTTTCTCGTCGATCGCACCGCGCCGATTGCACCGATCTCGTCGATCGCAGCACTGCGCCAATCGCACCGGATTTGATGAAGTTTTTGACTGGATTTGATGAATTTTTTTTTTTTTGGGTTTTGTTTCTTTTGTGTTTGTGGACTAAGAAATGATATGATATATTTGTTTGGAAGCTGAGAAAATGTGAGCAACAAGTAGAAAATGTATTTTCTATAGTATTTTCAAGAATATAACCAAACACTAAAAAATATTTTTCGAAGTATTTTTAAAAACACCACCAAACACTTGAAAAATATTTTCTTTTCTTAAAAATATTTTCACCTAAAAATATTTTACACTTGGAAAACATTTTACATAGAACCAAACATAGCCTTAGTCTGAGGACTTGTACATAGTCTTCAAACTCTTTGGAATGGAGTGGGGAGAATCCTATATATCGATATTACTGTTTCCTTTTTTTAATATAATCATAATGAGTGGACAATTTTCATTGATCCAACTAGCTTCCCACGTTGATGCCCTCATTGATGGTACAATACATAGAAAAGGGTTATTTATGTGAGGCCAAGGTGAACAGTACTGATGAGTAACTTTTCATGATCAGATCATCTCCAGCAAATTATCTAAATTTTTGTATTATTTGGACAATGAACAATAACATTTAATTTTTACCTACCTACTTTTTCAAATAAACTTTTCAACAGATTCTCTATTATTTTCTCCATCTTATTTAAATATTATTTCTTTATTATTTTTTTATCATCATTTATTCTTCCTATATTCATTCCCAACAACTATATTTTTCAATGAAAAGTGTTATATCCACAACATTTTTCACAATACTTTCACAAAAATCACATCAAAATCTTATATGGAAAGTTGTTACTAGTCCTAATTTGAACCCACCGCTGAAATTATTTTTTTACTCACCAATATTAGCTAATAACAATTTATTACTTAAGATTCATTGTGAAAATATTGCGGTAGCATTTCTTAATTGTCATTTCTTATTTTTTATATTATTTTTCCTTAATTTCATCAATACGTTTCTTTCTTTTCTTTTCTTTTTTTTCCCTTGGTTTTTTCTCCACCACACACGTATCCCACTCCTATCTTTATCTACCTTCTTTTTCTTTTCTTTTTTCTAGTTCATTCCGGATCATTTCTTCAGCTCGCTCTCTCTCTCTCTCTCTCTCTCTCTCTCTCTCTCTCTCTCTCTACTTGATTCTAGAACACTCTCTCCCTCTACTCATACAAACAAATTCTCTCTCATACACACATAGATCACCAGCAGGGAAGTGGAGATCGGCATTCTACATTTTTTTTTTTTTTTTGGGTTTTGGTTTGATTAGTTTTATTTTATTGTTCAGATTTCATTAGGCTTATGAGAAAGACTATTTTTGTGTTTCAAATCTTTTGGTTGGGATTTGTGTTTTTGTTTTGATTGTGGTATTTTTTAGTTCGTAACTGATAAGGGTTGTCCTAATGACATTAAGCTGACGAGCCTGGGGCTGAGACCCCAGAGCTGACGACCTCAACTTTTGGGCCACCTGAGGCTGACGACCCAAAGCATGTGGAGACCTAAGGCTGACGGTCTCAGGACACGAGCAAGCCCAACGCATAGCCAGGCTGACGGGGACAGGTTGACGAAGGTTAGCCTCGGCTCCATCCACAACCTTACTTGACCAACACGTACACATAAATAATTCTTGAACCATATGCCTGGTTAAGGAGACTCCTACAAGGACAAGGATTTTAGGAGATACGTGAGATCCAAGCATTATTGTCCTAAAAGGAAAAGAACTCCTTTTCGGCCCAACGCTACTATAAAATACCCCAAGACCCTCTCAAAGAAATATATGCACAAAGAACTCAACTCTAGCACTCTAGTGTTGAAAGTAAGGGTTTCTAACTTAACCTTCGGAGGGTATTTGGCCGGTACCACGCCGGTGCCCTTTCAAAGGTCTTCACTCTCTTTGTTGTGCAGGTACGTCATCAGGAGCACGTGTGGACCGTGTGGCTAACTGACGATTTTATTACTACATCAGTAACCGTTGAGATAGAGAAGCATGAGAGAGTGAAGAACGAAAGAGAAAAGGAATGAGAGAGAAAGAATTATTTTTTTATTCAATCGGGTATTATTTTAAGGGAGAATATCATTTAGGGGTACTACAATAATTGCTACAGTATTCTCTACTTATAGAGAAGCACTGTAGCAATTCTAATCTAAAAAATAGAGATAGAGAAGCTATTGGAGTGAGTTTTTGGAGTGAACAATGGGGTCTCTTCTCCAAAAAATAGATATAGATAAGCTATTGGTGATGCTCTCCCAAGTGTGTGGCCATTTATTCAGCAAAAAAATAAAAAGTGTGTGGCCATATAGTCGCAGCTTTTTTATTCTCACTCATCCATTATTTCACCTGTTTTTTTCCACATCCGCTAGCTTTTATATGTTAAATTGTGGATATTTTCATATCAATTTTGTATATCATGCATACAATTTATCTATTTATTTATAATACCATATATACAACTTGTTGTTGATGTGTGTATATAACTCTAAGTAATATTATACTTCTTAATAAATTATTATTAGATGCGAATTTTGATAAATCTACTGTTGGAATACGTTATAATTCATATACTCTCCATGTTTGAAAATTTTCATGGTGATTAAAGATCAATAGTCTTGTTATCAATCAATTGTTTAAATTCAAGTTTTTGTAATTTAAAATAATCTATAAAATATGAATTTATGAATCGCATGGTAAATAACATCTAATTGGCATGAAAATTAATGTGCATATTAAGCACATATAGAACATGTAATTCAATGGTAGGATTTTAAAATATGAATTTAATTAATAATAAGTTATTGGGTAGTGTAACATTACTTATAGTTATACAAGATGTAACTTGAACCCAACTCTCTCTCTCTCTCTCTCTCTCTCTCTCTGTATATATATATATATATATATATATGTATGTATATTTCACATGCTTAACTTGTTGGATTATATATAGAAACTTCGCCTAGATGTTACTCACATGATTATAGTCATTTATGTGAAATGCTAGCTTTAGCTATTAAATTAATTATACTCCTAAGGAAATAGAGAAAATTAAAACACTTAAAAGTAATGGTACTTATTAAAGATATCAAAGTCCAAATTTATAAAACTTCTAGATTTATTTTTTCTTATGATACGCGTATTCATATGAATATGAATATGAATACGCGTATTCATATTCACAATTCTACTTTAAATGAAAAGAAAATATGTATACATATATATAATCTTACTTATAGTTCAAGTCATCTGACCTTAAAATTAAATTACTCTCATAAAAAAAATTATTGTATATTTCATTCAATTGTTATATTGTAGCATTTATTAAATAAATATTATTTAATATTAAAGATCTAACGATTAAGAACTTTTACTATGAATGTAATTTTCTAATACCAAATCATTCTTCCTTATATTCTCTCTCTCTCTCTCTCTTCATTTTTCCTATCAAATTTTCTTATGTACTGTATAATAGTTATATATATTATGCCACATCTTTAATAATATAGCATCAACAATGTTCATAAAAAATAATGATAATAAAAAAAAACATAGCATCAATTTTCATCAGTAGCAATAATCAATTTATAATCCAGGAAAACAAGTTTACCATAGGATTTTTATTGATTTAGCATTTATAAAGAAAGATGATAAAGTGGAGAGTCGTTCATTGCTTGCGTCATTGCATGCATAATACTTGCCAAATGAGAACTAGTGCAAGGATGGACACGCATCAAAAGTTGAGCCAAATTCAAGAAGATTATGCCCAGTTTGTTAAACATATTCCAGAAGTGAAATGGCCTTTCTAAACCTCTACATTTTGCTTCCTTAATTAAGGAGTACCCAGGAACATGTTTTTTTTCCTTATTATATCTAAGCACATTGAAAATTTTTCTAAAAAAACTTACTAATTCTTTCTCAAAAAAAAAAAAAAAAAAATCAATTATGCATTCAATTTAATCATGATTAAGTACCACAAGAAAACTTATGAACTCATTCTCAGGAAAAATCATTACGAGGTTTAATCCTGACCCCAATGAAATTTCTACTATTTAGAACTCAAGTATTACAATTGAGATATACATAAATCCCTAACTGTTATCCAATAAATTCTTATAGACATGACCCCACAATCTACTTCGAGTTACTTGGACTCTTCTATATCATGAGACTCTCTCATCATGAACTGCATTGTGACAAACAAAGAAGGTTTTAAGGGTTTAAGCTTGATCACCAATAAAAAACACATCATCTTAAGATTATCTATCTTAACTCACGGGTTGTGGTGAAAAGAGAGGTTTTGTGATTTCGTCCTTTTAAGTGAAAAAAATGGCTCTCTAGCCTCTTTTTTAGTAAATTATTATGTGCTCTTTTATACTTTAGCAAGTATTTCATGATTACCAACTGAGACCTGATTAAAACTTAGGTTTCACATGTCTCAACCAAATGAGTCTCAGTCAAGAGAATCAGTAGGTTGATCTTGATTAATTGAGAGATGATGAAAGTTAGTTGAGAATACAATGACTGCCCTCTCTTGAGCTAAATCATGAAACATAATTGTTATATTTTAGACCCTTGAACAAAAAAGGTCTAACCAATTTTAAGGCCAAGTTGTTAATTATATTAATTATGCAACCTTTAGGTTAAAAAAATAATCAAACATATCATGCACAGGGGAAAAGTAAATAATGCAATGATATGATGACCTAGAAAAACTAATAAAACAAATTATTTTCATAATAAAAAATAAAAACCTAAAGGGACCAATCCCAAGAAGAACAATCCACTATTAGATAGAAGTTTACAATCATAATATTTAATTTATAATAAACTAATTAGAGTTAACAAATTTAGTTATAAATTCCACAAACTTCTCTGATATAGATGTGTTCCAAACATGAACCTCCGGTCCACAACTCCAAGACCACCCTTGAAGGTTTTGTCTAATGTTGATCTCCAATCTATAACTCCAAGATCACCCTTAAAGGTTTAGATTCAGCACCTTTGATGACTGGCTTGCAGCAACTTTAGGTCTACCTGTTCAGATTGAATGTAAATTGATTTCCATAGTGACTTTGAAATGAGAAGGCACAAAACCTTTTAGATCTCAAATAAGAAAATCCAAAAGTCTCTGAAAACCTACCTTAGGGTTTCCTTTAAATACTAAGTGAATTAAAACTGAAATCATAATCATCTGATTTGCTGATGTGCTAAAAATTGATTTTGCAAATATAACTTTCAATCATGCAAATTTAAGTTTCGATCAGTCGAGACTGGTGAAATTTCAATTCTTGAATTAGCAGTTTTCCTATTCTTGCACACTAACTAGCAGCACATTGAACATTGTCTAATCATACTCATAGACTTAGCAATCGATATTTAGACAAGTTTGTGCTCACATGAATTGCCAACAAATCCATACACATATAGAAACAAAAAAATCTAGTTTTTGAAGTTGAATTTATTGAATAATTTTCTATTTCATATTTGACTAATGTATAAATATTGGAAAATGCTAGTGTTGAGCTTTGTAGAGCATAGTTATGTTTGATCCGGTTGATGAGCTGACCAAAATAATGTTGCGTGGTTTTTTAATGGGAGATTTTCTAAGACTTAATCCGTGGAGTGGAGGCTTGGGCCGATAGGCCCAAGCTAAAGCACTCATGGACAAGCCTTTTTGGGGTCCAGGGGTAGCGCTCCCGGAAAAAAATTTTTGGCTTGTTTTGTAGCTCATTGTGAATCCTATGCGCAGGATGTATAAAACGTTATTTTTTGTGATTAGGGTTTGTCGTTGTCGTTGTCGTTGTGCATGAGAGAGAAAAAGATTGTAGCCGTACTATGTATTTTTCTCTGATAATAGTGAAATCCCTACAACTCTGTGGACATAGGCAAATTGTCAAACCTCGTAAATATTGTCTTGTGCGTATGATTATTTTTCTTTGGCATGTATTTTCTCTATTTTTGTTTCTCACAGATTTAGGAATTCGTACAAATTCCCTATAGCTAGATGTAAAGAAAAAAGTGGGGTAAACATTTTACAAATGTTTGAAATTTTTGGGATCAAATAATAAAGCACGAAAAGCTTTATTAACCAAGTTGGATCAATTTATATAAATGTAAGGATTTGAGTGTCATTTTTGAAACTCTAGATATCAAACTAGAAATGACAAAATTTAGCTACAGTACCTTAGGTATTATTCCTTAGATTTTCATTTTAAGATTCAGCTATGTGGCTACTTAACTAAAAATTACACTTCCATCCCTTGAGAAAAAAATCACATGGCAAAATCTTAAAAGGGGAAATAATATTTAAGTACTGTACCTAAGTCTTGTTCAATTAAAAAAGTGAACATTTTTTGAGAAAGGAGGAATCCTCAAGGGCTAATTTCAAGAAATTTTTCTATTCCACATTTAACTATGTTGGAAAAATATATGTTTGTATCGCATACAAAATATACGCAGTGGAAAATAAACGGATTTACTTTATTTGTAATTGATAACATGCACTATGTAAAATTCAGAATTCAAAAACAAGAGAGCGTACCTTGAAGCGGTGAATTTCAAAATAAAAATCAGAAGTACTTGGGAATACTTTTAATCTTAATTTCAATTCCACTAATGTCTAAGAAGTGTGGTATCTTAATCAGTTCAAGGGAGAATAAGAGTGTATCTTTCACTCACATACACACCATTTCACAATAATGTCACACACACCTAATATTCTGTATGTTCCTCTCTTTGTATCTAATTGATTATCTAATTGGGCTAGCCCTTTGGGTCTTTCCAATTGAGTTTTAGTACGTGGCTTGGAGTGGGACTAAAAGGAACTAATAAGACACTAGCTCCAATGGGCCTTGTGCTTTTCTGTCAACTCTTGACAAGTCCAAAGTTACCATTAACTATATTTAATTTCACTATATAAATATAGTTGCACTCTAGACCTTATTTATAAATTATTTCCCAAAACTTTATTATACATGCAACCCCTTCATAAAATATTCGTAGTAATACAAAGTCATGAATGTAGACTGTCACTTTGTAAATTACTACATCTTAATTCTTTGAGTATTCGGTTTAATCTTTTAATATTATTTATTATATATTTATGAAATCCAATTTTATAAATATATACTTTAATAACTTCTTACTAAAGTGGTTAGGTCTAACACTCTGAATAACCAAATCCATTAAACTTATCTCAAGGGAATATTTTATATCTCTAGGGAATATTTTATATCTCCGCTAAAAGACTATGAATTCCATCTTGAGAATATATGTTCCATCAACACTAAATGTGGCGGCCCAACATACTGAGATTTTGACCATTGACTTCAAATCTCACTCCTAATATATCAAAGCAACCTACACCTCATAATCAGGTCTATTATTCTCTCAGGATAAAGAGTTCATGTAAATATAAATCGTGAGATTTATTATTCATTTGACAATTGTTAGGAGAATAATAAATCTCACAATAGTCCAGTTCAATATGTCTTAACTCTTAAAATATATCAACATACCAATTAGAAATCTCCATTTCCATGATCAAGACAAATCATCTTAGTTGATATGTTATAATCTTCGCAGATGAAATCCAATTTCATCACTAACTACGAACTAAAATTCTGAGTTTATAAAGAACTTTTAATCTATATCTTCTGTGACTAAATCACATAGATCACATACTATGCATCTCATTGACTATATAATAATGTCTCAATATTCATGTTTTCATTATTTTTAGATAATAATAAAACAACTTTTTATTAATCACAACACTAAATCATACATAGTATCATACAATACGATTTAAGGACACACATCCTAAAGTGGGTTCTAATTAGCTCAGCTGGTAAAGTCTCTGATGGTTGTATAAGAGATCTGGAGTTCAATTTCCGCCTATACTAAAAACTGATTGGTGCCTTAATCTGATAATAAAGAGCTATTATCAGGAGAAGACGCTATAGGTTGAAACTCTCTCTCAAAAAAAAAAAAAAAAAAGGCACACATCCTAACAAACTAATGTAAAAATATTTGTAAAAAACTAGACTAAAAATATGGATAAAAAGATCCATGTTACCAAAAAAAAAATTATATAGTAATAATCCAGGTGGATTAAAAATACATCGTGGCGATTATGATGGTTCACCAAAGCACCATTATCACGTTGCGTTGATGCGAAACACAAACAATGAAATATGGTTTTCTATATAGTTTCAGATCTTGAATTTGTTGAATAATTTTCTATTCCATATTTGACTAATGTAAAAATATTGGGAAAATACTCAAATATAAAAGGGATAAATGAGATAAGAATTTCACAAATTTTTGAAATTTTAAGAGCCAAATAATAAGATAGGAGAAATTTTAGAAACCAGATTGGATAATTTTATAAATTTTTAAATATTTGAGCGCTATTTTATAAACTCTATATAATTAAAAACCAAGCTGAAAAATTTCACAATTTTTAATTTCTTTTAAAAACAAGTTTAAGAGTGGCCCATGATGGGCCTTAGAGATTTCAAATACATGGTCTTTTTTATTTTTATTTTTATTTTTTTAGAGAGTTTCAACATATGGCGTCTACTCTTAATAATAGCTTTTTATTATTAGACTAAGACACCAATTAGTTTTTGGCGTAAGCGGGAATTGAACTCCAGATCTCATATTCAATCATCAGAAACTTTATCAGTTAAGTTAACTGAAACCCATAAATACAAGATCTTATGAATGTTATAAAACCTTAAAAAAAACATTAAACCAACCCCTTTGGATTACAAGATCTTGTGATTTGTGACTAGTAAACTGAAAATTAAAAAAGTAGATTAATGTAAAAATGATATTCAATTACTAATTACAGTCTGCCAAAATCGAGAAACATACGGTAGACATGGAAAATTATTGACTAGTTCGAGAATATCATAAATTCGTACTTCTCCCTCTCACATGAATTATGAATTTTATCATAAATTTAATTAGTGGAGTTCACAATTATGTAAGAAGGAGGAATACGCATTTATGGTATTCCGAGAGTATCTAATAATTACCCTGGTAGACATACGGTAGAGTTAGGACAACTATTATACAAGGTCAATTCCTACAATTGTGAGACCCCCTTTTTATAATTTTTATGATATCTTCAATTTTAGAGCATATATTAATTCATATATCCTTTTCGGTCGTTTCAATTGTAATTACAATTCGTTTACAATATTATTCGTCCAAAAAAAGGCATTTATTAATAAGAAATCATAATAAATCATTAAAAAGAAAAAAAAATCCAAAAGTAATGATTCCCATTCCTTAATGTTTTGAATGTATCAATATGAAATTTAAGTAGAATAAAGAGTCTTTTGTCTACTTAATTTTTAAAATGATATTTTTGGTTTGAAAAATTACCTATTGATAAATCCTTAACTTTAGGTATTTTTTAAATTGATTCAATTGTGAAATAAAATATCACGACATGTGTATCTAGGGGGAATTCGCTTTGCAGCGACTATTCCCTAGATACATCTCTGCAATAATTCAATTTTGGATCTATTCTGAGTTATGGATTGTGCTAAAGATTCAAAACCCATTTTTTTTCAAAAATCGATAGACAGCTAAGTCTTGGACCACCCTGTTGTCTAGAGTTACGTTGACTTTTGCTTTTTATTTTGAGTTGTGTTAATGGGCACTCTAAGGTACGCGTTAACAACTTTTTATTTATTTTTTTCTGATAATTTTTTGTCTTTTTTGCAGCTCTATGTTATTTTTTTCAGCTTTATAAGTATTTTTATGTTTTTTTATTTTATTTATCTTATTTTGTTTATTACATAAGACTCACATTAAAAAAACCTTAATAAATACCGCACAGTACTTATTAACATTGTCCTTATTCAATTATTTTTGTTGTTTTATTAAATTAAAGGCCAAAGGAGCTAGAAATGATTTCTTATTTTCTGCAACTTTTCTGTTTAGATACTGCTTATTGTTAAAAATTAAAAACGTAAAATAATTTTTAAATGTGTGAATAGGACACCAAACCCACTAAAAAAACACACCAATTGGGATAAAACACAAACGTGTACGCAATCCAATCACTCACTGGTTCGTTTCTTGCAGGGAAAGTGATTGGTATGACATAACCAGTGATGCTTCACTCTCCTGGACCACACGATACAAACAAGAAGAAGCGTTTAGAGAACTTTCTCAAACAGAATTTCTCACGCATGCATTACTATTATTATTATTGACTTGTTAGTCCGTGAGTGAGAACTGTCTGAGAAGACAGTATGTTGTACGTAAGGGAAAAAACCATAAAGATACGGTTCAAATTAACAAATCTCTTTTGTTCATGTTCAGTCAACATGCATGGTTTGGAAGACGCCAAATTCTTATTATACTGCAACTTCTTTTGACCTCTTCTTTATTTTACTTTTATTTTTATTTTTTTTCGAGTTAAAGCTTTTGAGTTTTCACATATTCCAAAACACTCTGAATTGTAACAGCAAAGCAAACACTTAAAAATTTAAATTTGATTTTATAAAGCATTTAACTTTCATATTAATTACTCCTTTTTTTTTTTCAAAGAATTGATTCGTCTCTACGTCACGGTATGTATATATACAGGTCTCTTTCTTCAAGAACAAGGCTCTTAATATCAATCATAATTTTTTTTTTAGAGGGTTACAACATATCAATCATAATTTGTACTAGGATAACTTGTGAAAAAATTTGATATTATGTGTATGTCTATTGCATGGTTTGTGTAAAAATCTTTGTTTATTTTAACATAAAAACTTACCTCTTTTTCTGTTTTACATAACAATTTTTCAAAAATATCCACATCAAATTATCTATTCTAAAATTTATTTTATTAAAATATCATTTCTTTATACAAGATAGAATTTCTGCTCTAACCTAATCTAAGTGAATATGTATGTAAAGCTTCCTCTTAGAGACTTGAACCCCAGCTCTTGCCCCCTACACCCGACAAACATTTATACTTATGGAGTGACTATCGCACTAAGGGTGCACGATGGTAAAAATATCATTTTTTTTTAAGTGTCTGCTTAATGATTTTGAAAATATCGATTCTTTAATACATGTTAAGTGCTACTACTGAAATTAATTGCACTTAGAATCTTTTGGGAAACTATCAAATTCAATGAATTTAAAGGCTTACATTATGTAAAGCCTTGAAAATTTTGCACTTGGTGGTGGCATATATGTTATTAACAAGTCTCTTTTATGTAGAGATAGTTCTCTTAACCATGACAATGAGGCCTCAACCAGAACATTATGCACGAAGAAAAATGCTAAAGGTACAAATTATTTTACAAATTACTAATATGATAAATAGTTATTAGTAAGTAAAAAAGTAACATTAGTGGTAAATCCTAATTAAATCACAACGCTTATTTATTGTGATTGCATGTGATATATATCAGTTATATAATAAGAATCATTCTTTTTACTTTGGATGTGTAGTCATAACCAGTGATGCTTCACTCTCTGGACCACACGATACAAACAAGAAGAAGCGCCTAGAGAACTTTCCCAAATAGAATTTCTCACGCATGCATTACTATTGTTATTATTGACTTATTAGTCCGTGAGTGAGAACTGTCTGAGAAGAAAGTATGTTGTACGTAAGGGAAAAAACCACAAAGATACGGGTCAAATTAACAAATCTCTTTTGTTCATGTTCAGTTAACATGCATGGTTTGGAAGAATGTATTACCGAAAAAAAGACAAACTATACTATACATAATACATTGGCGTCTTCCAAATATGAAATTGCAAAAATTTTGACTGAACATGAACAAAAGACATGTTGACTGAACATGAGCAAAAGACATTCTAATCTAAAAACACACAACATACTCCATTATAAAACTGTGAAATATTTAAAAAGGATGAGAAAAACTATACTATACATAATACATTCTTTTAAGCAATGTAAGATTATTAATGTTTTTTTATTGTTGAGAAACACACACAAGGGAGAAGGGATGTGATCATAACACAAAAACACACTATAAACTCTACTCAAAGCCATGAATTTTTTAATGAGAGTGAAAATAAGTTATATTACACAACACATTTGCTTTAGTCAGATTTGATTTGATCGATTATTTTTTATGGTTAAAGAGAAATTACTTAAAGAAACTAGCTAGCCAAAAAAAGCAAAGTAGAGACTAAATTTTTTTTTTTTTTTTTTGCTCTCAAATAGAATTCTACTCTAACTTAATCTAAGTGTACATGTATGTGAAGCTTTTTTCTTAAAGACTTGAACCCTAATTATTGTCCCCCACATCTCATAAACACTTATACTTGTAGAGTAACTATTACGCCATATGTGTGCGGTGGTAGTCGCTAGAGACTAAATGCTAATAGTACAGACCAAAAGCGGCAATTAAAGCTTAGTAAGCAAGAGTGTAGAAGACCCAAAATTTTGGTAATATAAAAGAATGATTTATGCACTAATAAAAAGAGTCACCTTGCAAATGTTGCTTTGAAATTGAAGGTTGCTTATTAATTACTATTACTCTAGTATGTAACTCGTGCTTACACATAGGAATAATGAATTGTAATGGTACTATTAATGTTGGCTTGGGTTATAAAACATATAGGATATTAGTTTGACCTGAATATTTGGAGGAACTTTAATAGTATTTTCTTGCAATTTTCATGATATTGGTTACGCCTAGTTTCTCATTACACTACTATTATGTATATAATTCTGAAATTCAATATTGGATACTACATATGCAATATCAATTCATAATTGTTGCCTGTGAAATTCTACTAAATGCAACACAAAATAAAAGAATTAATTGGTCTAATAGTATCTCTTAAATTGCATGGGGATAGGTGCATGAGATCATTCAGCTCAATTAAAATTTGTTACGTTCAAGATCCTAGCATACAAAATATCTAAATAGAAATAGTATTAAAAAAATGCTCATTAGTTTAGAGAAAAAATAATAGCAAAAATCTAAACAATTTAATTTGTATGAAATGCTAACAAAAGCAAAATTCAACTTTGAATCTAATAATTTTCTCTAAGCATTGGTTGTGTGTGTGTGTGTGATTAGATTTTTTATCGATTATTTAAAATTTAACTTTAAGTGAATTCCAATTTGAAACCTAATTGGATTTTCTCTTAGTTTTGTATATGTGTGTGTGTGTATGACACGTGGTTCAAAATTAGACTTTAATTAAATTCCAATTTGAAATCTAATTGAATTTTCTCTCAGTTTTTTTTATATATTTTGCCCTACATGTCACACACACAGATATATATATATAGTTTTGAAGTGGAAGGTTCAAGATTGCTTATTATTTCATAATTTTTTTTTTTTTAAAAAGGTTGCTTAAGAATGATTTATGCACTAATGAGATGTCACCTTCGTACATATTACTTTGAAATTGATGGTTGCTTTTTATTAATTACTAGTTGTTAACCCGTGCAATGCACAGGATAGTTAAATAAAAATAAAGAGTATTTATTTTGCTTAAAGGTCTATAACTTGACTTAAAAAAATGTATAACTTGAAAATGAATGAAAATAAGTAATTTGTTTTTCAATATAATGGTTTAGAAAAATTCTTTTTCTTTCATATCATTGGCTCCACACAACACATCCCGACTTGGGCTATTCTATGGTTATGACTTCACACAATACTCAGCTACAATTTAATCTACTATCCACCACCAATCTAATCTATGTTATCTTGATAGTAGATCTACACATTGCATTCTCATATCCTTCATCATTTAGAAAATAACTGAAGTAATGATTGTATGTAATGTATAAATTTTATTCTTTTACAATATAAAATTATTAAAATAAAATCTAATGTTTTGGAAATTTTTTGAAATAGAATTTTAAATTTATTAAAAAATAGAGTTTCTATTTTACCTAAAAGTGAACTATCACAATTAATGAGAATTTAACCATTTTTTGCAAAGAGAAGATAACCCTAGGCCCAATTTTTATTTTATAGCATAGGATGTTACAGTTAGATCCGTACCATGTGTAACATGTTAGTCCATTATGATAGTTCCAAATAATATCCTAATACATATCTATATAAGTTTTCTTATTAATGATGCCATATTATTACCCAACTTGGTCTCCCACATATTATCCAACTTGGGCCCCCACAAATACTTCTCATACTATTACCAAAATTTGGCCACAAAATTATATCATCTCTATAAATCCCAAACTCATTTATCTTGTGGATGAAACCCAAAAGGCCCAACAAATATCCTTATTAAACCCGTTGCTACACGGCACCCTAAATCCCATTGCTACATGACACTCTTAAAATCTTGTTGCTACACGGCACCCTAAAGCTTATTGCTACACGACACCCTAAAACACGGCACTCTTACAAATCTCATTACTACACGGCACTCTTAAAAGCTCGTTACTATACGGCACTCTTACTATGCCCATTGCTACACAGGAATATTTTCACAAAAAACCCCAATATTATTTGGCAACTTTTACAAAAAGCTCAATATGATTTTGGTAACTTTTACAAAAAACCCAATGCTATTTTGGCAACTTTTACAAAAAGCCTAATACTATTTTTGGCAACGTTTTGCAAATGCCCAATGCTATTTTGGCAACTTTTACAAAAAGTAAAATATTATTTTGGCAACTTTTACACCAAAAAAAAACTCAAAGCTATTTTGGCAACTCTTACAAAAAGTTCAGTACTATTTTGACAACTTTTATCAAAAAACCTAATCCTATTGGGTAAACAATTATTCCATCAAAGCCTATTATTTGGCAAAATAATTATATTACGCTCAAAGCACAAAAATATTATTTGGCAAAAACATATTTTGATATACTAAATTCCCTAACTCATGGGAAACATAAATTACTTATGACATATTACCCATATTTCAAAACTATTTCTTCTACAAAATTTTATGGGAACTATGCTTATTTTTTCCTAAGAAATTCTAACTACAAAAGCCCTTGTATATTGAAAACCCATGGCAAACAACAATAAGGCCCAGCCGAGACAGTCCAACCCATGTGCCAAATCCCAGCAACTAAAGCTTACATGGGTAACTAAAATGGTTAGACCAACTACAAGTCAAGTTTCAACACAACTAGACTGACAGCTAGGACCCACTGCAATCACCTTCAGCTTATCAAATTAGCACAACCAGACTGACAACTGGGACTCAATGCAATCACCTTTAACTTGTCAAATCAGGTCAAAGGGACACATGTCAAGCTAGGTTTAAACCCTTCCTTGGCAAGCTGATTTTCATGATTATTAACAAGACATAAAGCTATGAAGGTTGAAGCCAGCCATGCTCTCTCTCATCTCTAACACAATGGCCAAGGAACAAGGGGTTGCCATAACTAGACCAAGGAAGCTTCTAGAATCACTTATGAATAGCTCACTACCTTGCCAAAAATGTATATTTTCTGGTTCATGAACCAAGCACATGAACCCAAATGGAGAAACTTAAGGAAATGTGGTTTGTTGGGCACCAATGAGATCTCCAGCAGAGTTTCCAATAAAGGGCTCCAAGATTGATACTTGGCTAAGGGTGACACAATCTTCCCCTGGAACTTTGACACTAGCAACAAACAACCAAGATCATTAGCCTCAACACATGCTCTAATCTCATCGGCTAAGGACAATCAACATTTAATGCTAAATCAAAGCCTCCAGCTGCTATTACCAAAAACAGCAAGAACATCTTAAAGCCGAACATACCATTCTTGGCCAAATTCTATGAATGATTTTTTGAAGATTTAGACAAATTTTGGCTAAGATTATTTGCTAAACAGCCCCTTAAACTCAACTATAAATAGAATTCCTCACCAACACCTCAAGGTACACCAAAATAGAAGAACAACTCTCTCATAAACTTCTCTATTTTCCTCTCCCTCTAATTTTCTTAAGCTCTTAGTGAGGTTCTAAGCTTCTGAGTTCTTAGTTTCAAAATTAGAAACTAAGCTCTTCAACCTCTAACTCACAAATACCACTCACACCTCTACTTATAAGTTCTCATTCATCCCCCAGCAGAAAGTCCCAACAACTTTGCTTAATACTCTCTCTCTCTCACTAATCATGCTACCAAAATGACTCTTACTACTCATTATATATACTATCTTCATAAGCATACCCTAGCATAATAATAATCTTGCCGCGCTAATTGTAATCTCTCTCTCTTCCTTCATCTCACACTAAACTTTCTCCATTACTTGTTATAATGGACCCTATGGTGTTTGTTTATTCATTTACTATTGAAGACTATAATATAATTGCTACTATAAATTATTTCCCTCATGTTGTTATATTGGAAGACTTCCCCTTGATGGAACCTATGGATAATAATTTTGAAATTGTAGACAATGTCCTTAATTTATGAAATAACTAACGATTGGAGTTTTATTCTGTCCTATCTTATTTTACTGCTGGAATATTTTTCCGCTAGAATATTTTACTGCTAGAATATTTTACCGCTAGGCTATTTCTTTATTGTAGTGGGCTTTTCTATTCGTGCTGATGTGCCTACTATAGGAAATGTTTTGGGCCATCCCATAATCCTTGCCAGTCCTAACCTAGGCCAAAGCATAAAAAAAATGCGAATTTCTCAAATGTTTCACCGATAGCATTTGGACTGTGTTTCAAGCCCATTGTCTAGTTTCGATTTAGGCCCCCAACCCAAATAGAACCTCAATTGTTGGAGGGAAAACTTTTTCACCCCCAACACCTTTTAAGCCTCGAAAGGATTTTATTTGATGATTTTTTTTTAATTATTTATCTTCGACTTTATTTAGTTGCCTTACAATATTAAAGTCAAAATTAAATAAGGGATGAGAGAGAAAAGAGAAAGTATTTTAGGGTTTATGCTAAAAAAAAAAGAAAGAAGAAAAAAAAGTCTTTAAGTATTTTAGGTTTTATTACATGTGTCAAACAAAAAAGGAAAAATAAAACAAGGCAGAAAATAAATATATAATAGACAAACAGAATTAATAAGGAAAGAAAAAAAAAATGGCATTAAAGACAAGATAAAACAGAAAATGAAAAGAAATCTGGAATCTGCTCAAGGTGGCGTATGCCATGAGAAAGATACATACGCATCATTCTATAGGTGTTTGCATCTGGGCTTCAAACACTAGCAGACAGAGAGGAAAGAGAGTGCATTGAGAAAGAGAGAGTGATAATGAGGAAGGACAAGAAAAATACACAGAGAGGGATAAAAATAGGGGGTTTGCACTTAGCAAGAAGGGAGGAGTGGCAAATGTTCAAATGTTAGAGTAGAAGAAAACCAAAGAAAATAGACTAATTTTATTTAGAATATTTGATAATAACTTTTGTTGGTAATTTTTTGCCAATTAATCAAGTTGGAACATATTTTATTTCAGTTAATTCCTTTAATGTGACACATAAGCATCCGACAACCACATCAACAAATCCTATGGAGCCAAATAATAGTATAGATGACATTGAAACGTCAAACATGTTTAAAAAGAAGTTACTTTTTTAAGAATTCTTGGTAGCATTAGGGCTGTTTGGTAGAGTAGTTTGAGATTGAATTTTTGTAGTTTTTTGAAATACATGTGAGTAAAAAAGTGTGTAAAAATGCCTGTAATATTATTTAAAATGTAAAAATGTGAGTTTAAAATGGTATGACAAACAGGCCCAGTATCCAATATGTTAAAAATCTCTCATTTTACCATCTTAAAAACTACTTTATCTATTATACCATACCATTGTACAATACATCCATTGTCCCAATTTGTATTTTATCATATTAATTAAAATCATAATTTGTATTTTATCATACTAATTAAAATAATATATATTACCTACTAAAATAATATAATATTTTTTGATTCAACTGTCTGTCTCTCTCCTCCCCCATCTCTCTGCTTCTCTTCCTCAGTGTCTCTTTCTTTGAACCACCAACCACCCGAAGCCAAATAGCTCATCCACTGGCCACCGCCAGCAACTAGCCACCACCCAAACCCAACCAGCCACAAAACCAGTCACCACCACCATGCCACACACCAACCGCCAAAGCCATTAAATCAAAAATCAATAAACCCATTTAAAAAAAATCGACAAGCCCATCAAAACCCACCCAATCTCCACCCAAAATCAAAACCCACCTCTCCACGCTTACCTCCATGCACAACCTCGCAACGACCCATTTAAAAAAACCACCAACGACGCCATCGTCGGAGCCACACACAACACCCAAACCCCAAACCCAGCTCCACGCCGATTTCCACAGGTCCACACCCACCACACATAGCCACTATAGCTCCACATCCATTTCCACCACACTGTACACCAATCTCCATGCCACAACCCACCTAACCAATGCCAAAGAAACACACCACCTAACCCACACCTCCAAAGAAACCCGCCACCTGACCACAATCTCAACTGCGCCTCCATGCCGATCTCAAACCCAGCTCCGATAGCAAGCGTTGCATAAGAGAGATAGAGATAAAGAGACGGAGTGAGGACTGAACATTTTAGAGGCGAAAATGGGAAATAAACCATAATTCCCCAACTATATAGTTAGTAATCATTGTTACGAAAGTATATATATTACTAACATCTCGAGTTTATAAGACTCGATTTTGGCCTTATAAATTGGTCTCAAAGACTCGGTTTCCATGTTCTGATCGCGTCTGAGTTGGCGTTTTGTCCATGTGACGTCCACCTAGAAATCGAGTTTTATAGACTCTATTTATAAGCCGACTTTTTAAGCATCGATTTGTGTGTGAAGTGGTTGATCTATGTGGAAGCCACCTGAAAGCCGAGTCTCCAAAACTCGATTTCTAATAGGGCTTTTTCAAAATTAAACGCACTGTCTTTAACGCCTCTCCACTCTCACTCACCCTCTCACTCTCACACAGACCAGAGCGATCTCACACTTCTCTCACTCACCGACCCACTCTCATGCCTCTCTTAGTCACTCTCTTCACCCTCACACAGACACCCTCTCACGCTCACGCCTCTCTCACTCTAATGCCTCTCCACCCTCACGCAGACACTCTCTCATGCTCGCGCCTCTCTCTCTCTCTCTCTCTTAAGCACCCTCTCCACTCTCACTCAGTTCTCTCAGGTAATTTTCATATTGTGTGAATTTTTCATGTGGGTTTGTGGTGGGTTTGTGGTTTGTGATTTTTTTGTGTGTTACTCTATTTGGTGATAATGGATGAGAAAATTTTGTGAAGAACGTTGTTGTCTATTTGGTTGAAATAGACTCCCAAATTCCAAACTAGTTTGTACTTTTTGTCTTAAACTTGATTGGCATGATTAATATGATCGTACCTCCAAAAGCCGATGCCTTTTTTCATTTCCGGAAGTTCTCAATAGTACTTTTATTATGCAAAGTGTTTAAAATTGCTTTGAACTTTTGGCCCTGGTACTCTATGGCTAACTCTTAGATTTAGGCCGTTATAGTTCTGACTTGCAACTATTAAAATATTGTAAATATTTAATCTTTAGGAAGGACAATGGCTAAGTCACTAATTTGGAGAGCAAGAACTTATTGTTAACTTTTCTGGTGAAACGCCACTGTGGATCACACAATTTTTTTCATAAATTATTTTGGTAGCCTTTTAGTTAAAATATGCTAAACCTTTGACCTTTGGAAATGTGGTGAGCATGGATGTGCTTAACTTGGTGCTCTTTAGAAGCATGTGTAGAACTTACCTATAAAAGAAACTACATAATAAATTAGTTGAACTTTTTAATAAAATTACTTATCAAAAAAGAAACTACATAATAAATTAGTTTTTTTTTTTTTTTTATAAGTAAACCACATAATAAATTAGTTGAACTTTTAATAAAATTACTTAACAAAAAACAAAATTAACAAATTAGTTGGAAAAAAACTTGCTGTCAAAAGGTGTGAATCCTTGAGTTGGACCTGTTTGTAGTACTTCTTAGTTCAATGTCAATTTAAACATCAGATCAATCTTTCATTTATGTTATGCCATTATGGTTGACAGAGATGAGGTCCAGTACAATCTCTAATTCCATTTGCACCATTTGAGGCAGATATAGTTGTGACTTTAACATAACTGTGTGTGTTAAATTTTTGTTAATGTCTTTTCTTGTGCTTTTGGACAGTTTTTTTTTTTTTTTTTCATCTTTTTTAATTTTGTGGTTAATGATTTTGTGTTTCCCACTTTGGTTTGACATGAATAATTTATTTTGCATCCTGAACTTGAACACTGCCTCATTACAAACTTGTGATGCCACTGTTTTTCTTTAGTAAAATTCTCTCTTAATTGAGCAAGTTGATCTGTTAAGACAGATTTTTCAAGAGCAAGGGTTGAAAACATTTTATTAAAGGTCTGTTTTTAGCTAAATTAGTGCATTTGCTATTGAAGATAGAGATAGATTCTTTTTGGTAGAGCTAATGGAGGTGTCTAAGGAAAGAGAGAAATTTAAAGGAAGACATGTTTATGCATTTCCGTGGGCTTTCTCACCATTTAGTGTTTCTATTTAACTGGAAGCACTAATGCAGGTTATACACCATATCGTTAAAAATAAGAAATACACACACCAAAAAAAAAAAGGTGTCTGTAAGAGCCAAATGAGTTAATTGTCCAATAAGGAGGAGTTTTGGTAGTTTCAATTTGTTGTATACTACGGGACTGCCAGATTGTTTTTGTTTTTGTTTTGTTGAGAATCTTTCTTAGATTGTTTTTGTTTTTGTTTTCAATAATGTCTATCACATGCTAATTGCTTACCATTCTTGTGCAATATGGCTGCTGCAAATGCTGGATAGATTGACCATGCACAGCCTAGCCCTATTGACCTGTTGGTATTGACACTGCAGCCCAACCATCGGTCAGAAGCTATTTGGAATGGGCAGGTAAAACATAACATTAAAGATTTAACGAATGTACATGCATTTAATTCATACAATGTACACGCACTTGCTGTCATATGTTAATCCATGATTTTGTTCTGTGCAGGATCCAGGGTCTCTTAAATGTCGTACCCGTAGTGAAGAGTTCTCCGATTGAGAGCCAATGGCGGACGACCGAGTCGTTGAGATCATTAAGGAATTTGGTTTGAAGGGACTCCTTAGGACCCCGAGTAGAGAGACTGACAACGGCCTGATAACGGCCTTAGTGAAGCGATGGCGGCAGGAGACTCATACCTTCCACATGCCACATGGTGAGGTCACCATCACACCGCAGGATGTGGCGGTTCTTCTTGGGCTTCCTGTTGACGGCGAGGCCATAATAGGGAGCACGCAGAAAGAATGGGAGAATGTGTGTGGGGAATTCCATGGCTTTCGACCTATAAATAATCAGAGAAAACAACTTCATGGCCAGAGGATTCTCATCCAACGGCTTTTGGAGGAAGTTGCCAATCCATTGTCGCCTAATGCTGAAGAGGATCAGCTGCATAAGTACGCACGATGCTACATCCTAACGCTACTAGGGGACATAATCTTCATGGACAAATCCAGCGATAGGGTGCATCTAATGTAAGTGCAATAGTTGGAAGACCTTCGCAACCCACGAAGGTACAGTTGGGGAAGTGCTTGCCTTGCATCATTGTACCGAGAGTTATGCAGGGCAAGCGATAAGAAAGCTAATCAGATTGATGGGTGATTGATGTTAGTCCAGTATTGGGCATGGGCCAGGTTCCCATATTTGTGCCCAACAGTTGAGCATGGCCCAGCAGTAGGTGTTTATGGTCCTCCAGTGCATGGTCCACTGTCCCTGAAGTAAGTCTCTACCTCATACACGTCATGTAACTTGAATTTATTTATTTATTTTAAAAGCTTCTAGGAATGATTTAATTTAATATTAAACAATTTTAAACAAATGTTCAATATATATGATTAGGTTAATATACTCTAATTTTGTGTCAAATTTCCTAAATTGTATGATTAGATTAATATATATGCTACTTATTTGTAATTTTTAGTTTTTTTATTATTTTATAAGTATATAAAAGCTGCTTACTTAACCAAGCTTTAGTTTACTAGATTAAATATCTTATTAGAAAACATACTCTAAATGCAGCATAACAAAGTATGTTTGTAATGATTAGGTTTAAAGCGAGTGGGTGGGCTAAGGTTATAAATACTTTAGTTAAAATTACTGTGTACATTAACCAAGCTCTACCCAATAACATGTTATATGCAAATTGTTTCCTACAACTTCATTAAATTAACTTGACCATCCATAGATTGATTACATTATAGTTTTAATCATATGATTTTATGAATGGGAAAGTTATACAAAGTTAATGATCCCCTGTTCTTGATTGTAGGTGGTTGTGGGTCCCAAACAAGAAAAACAGGTCCGCCCACGTCTTCTTGGATAGGTATCGCGAGCAAATAACTTCAATGTTGTCAGACCAGGAATGAAAATGCCTTGTTTAACATGTTTAGGAACAAGATATACGTTTGATGAATTTTGAAATATAAACATTGCTGCCTAATGTGTTGCGTACTTGTTTTTTGGCTATTGTAGGTGGTGTGGCAACCGTATGAAGCTGAATTAGAGGACCTATTGTAGGTGGTGCATTGCAGGGAGGACGGTGTGGACGGCAATGGTGCCGCTTGTATGTTTCCACCTAGTAGAGAAACATGCACCGGATTGTGTCGTTTGTCAATTCGAGATGATCCAAGAAATTCCCTGTGGTGTTGACACTGATACAGTGCTTCATGGCATTGATTTGAGGGGGAAGGTCAATGTTGATTGGATGCGGAAACATGCTGCGCATATTACAGAGTGGGGTAATCGCCTTCAACGGCATTATGAAGCAGTGCTTGGTAATATGCCTCCACAGCACGAGTGCTTCAACTAGTTCAAAAGGGTAAGTCGGAGGTTTATTGATGTCCCCGGTGCTAGAGTGATTCTAATGGTAACTTCTCCATGTGCTTTAAGCTCATATTTCCTATTTCCTATTAGAGTTATGGTATACATTCTTCTGTCCATTCTTCATCCATTTTTTTTTTTTTAATGTTCATTTGAATTTTTAATTAGCATTTTTGTCTACTCTATCCGCTAGCTACATCTTTAATACAAAAGATAATCTAAATTTAGTTAAAGGTAACACTTGGTCTCCCTATAATTGCAATTATTACTAGCATAACCAATTCAGAACCAGCATTTATTTTATTATCGATTGGCATTGTTGATTTGGTATTGCGTTACTAATATACCTAGTTTTTCTATGTGCAGATTGAAGGATACGTCTGTTTGTTGAGGCATCACCCAATGGGTACGAAGAACCACAAGGACATTACTGATGTGCTAAAGGCAGTACAGGAGATTGGCCGTGTACAACCTCCTATCCCTGAGGCCCCAAATAAGGAGGCAGCTACTCCTACAGCAGCAACTACTCAGAGCCCAAGCACTAGTGAAAGGCCAAGCACGAGTAGAGCTCCTGCCGAACGTGGCTCTCGTCCACCTGTTGCTGCCCCGAGAGTTGTCCCTACCCCTGATCCCTCTCCATCCACCTCGCATCTATCCCCTAGCCCCACCATCCCTTCACCCATCCCACATCCATCCCTAGCCCCACCATCCCTTCACCCACCCCACATCCATTTCCTAGCACCAACATCCCTCCACCCACCCTATATCCATGTCCTGTGTCTAACATCCGTTCACCCACCCCACGGTCATTTCCTGAGCTGTCACCCATTCCATCTTTTGACCTAGGTATTGATCCAACCCCTCCTGATAGCCAGCAGCAGGAGCCACCCTCCCACAATACGTCTACTGACGCTTCTTCGGGCATCGACCAACCCCATATTCAGGCTGAGCAAGCTGTTGGGTTACCTGAAGTGGCAGAAGGTCGGCCAAAACGCATATCAAAAGCACTTCCTTGTGAGACAGGGGGCACAAACATGGACACAAAGCTGGGCCCGAGGCATTTGGTGAAGGACATGCAAGATTTCCTCCTCATTATACGAGACAGCGTAAGGTTCAAAAAAGGTAACTCAGATGATACCTTATTCCTTTGTAAGAGTGAAGTGGAGGGTGAGGTTGTGGGTTTAAACGTGCATTATTGGAACTAGGTGCATGATACAAGCATGTGGACATTAGCTGGAGGTAGATATCCCAACAAGGATATTGCTGCTGCTGTTATCTTGGAGGTAGATATTAATGTGTTTGTTCTTATCTATGGTACTTTTGTTATTAAGTATCTTAATTTGAACCACAAGTTGAGTGCACAAGTTCTGTAGTCAATCTGACATGTTTAGGTAAAATGCTTGTTGCTGCTGTTTTCTTTAATGCATGTTGCCCATTCACCCTTTAGTGTATGCATTTGTTGATCTGTACTGGTTCGATAATCCTTTAAAATAATAAACCCGCATGCAATGGTTTAAGAAAATGAAAGAAGTTCTGGGTAGTTGTCCTTTTTTCAACGGTAGACCTTTATATGAAATTGCCTGGTCTGGCCCTGGTATTGTCAAAGATTTATGGTGATTGCTTTGGCTGAAAAATGGTGACTTCAATTCATTTAACACATTGATCAGGTGATATTGGCTCATGGGGCCATGAATATGTGAGGTGAGCATCATCTGATTCAAATAATTGTGGTCAGCATTGAGTTTCTAGGTGGTATGTAGTTTGTTCTGGTCATATTTTTTGTAAGGTTTATAGGTTCTAGAGTTTTTTTACTAGTAGTGATTGAAGTTTAATCCATATAAATGAATATTACCATCACTCACTGTTGCTTTTTATTACTATTTTTTGTTTGTAATCAGGAACTTGGCTGGAGAAATTTCACAGGAATATGCCAAGCGACAGGTTAGAAAAATAAATCTTATTGAATTCTATGATAGTTTTTATTATGAAAAGGCTTGTTATAGGTACTGGGAGCATTCTATAAATCTTCTTTTATAAAACAGCGAGAAAAAACTTTCTATTCATGTGCATTTACAGCTAAGATTTGAAATTTGGTTTCATATGCATCTTGAAAAAACTGATTAATGTGCTTTAAATTTCTACTATCATGTACTACAATATTCATGCTTCCTTGAATTTGAAGTTATGCATCATGCAGTATGTTGTTGGAGTAGTATTACATCGTAATAATGCTCATTGCTCTGATATATGTGCAATATCTGTGATTAGAGTGGAACATTCTTCGATAAATATTTTTCTCTACAGTTTTCATCTTCTTTGGTGTTCCATTCTTTATCGATAAGAACTCATTCTTAATTTTAATTATGTTTTCTTTGAATTTACCATAACAGAGTGAAGAAGTTCCAATCGAGATCTTATGGAGCTTGTTCAACAAATAGTTGCTTTTCACATGAAGGTATAATTCGGTTACATGTGACAATATGACTATAGGTGACATTTGATAGGATTTTTTTTGTTTGGTTTGTTTCTAATCAATGCGAATTGCAATGCAGCACAATGCTGAACCTGAAGCTGTTGATCTTTAATGGAGGTACCAAGCAGTATTGCTCTTTTGATCTTTTTCCTTTGTTGTGCCTTCCTGCTTGTCATTTTTTTTTTTCCCTCCTTTTGGTGTTTGGCCAACATTGAGATATGAACTATCTGACTAATGCTAGGTTGTAGAGCCACACTCTTTTAATTAAGCATGTTGACAGTACGAATTTCAGAAGGACATGACTCTATATAACGAGTTCAGCAAGGTAAGTGGGATTCTACCATAATTTTTTGAGATGCTTTTCCGATGGATTAATCATTGAACAGATATAAGAATTAATCATTTAACACTCTGATTGCAAGCTAAGTGGGATTATAACTAGCATGGGATTTTTTTGGGGGGCGGGGGAGGGGGTCATGGTTAGACCAATTGGGTGCGTGTGTGACTTATCATGAAAAAATTATTGTCGGTTCTGTTTTGGTCATCTATTGCTTGAGTTTACATTGTTGACTAACTTTTTTTTTTATTTTTTATAATATATGGATGAATTTCTCTTTGTAGAGATTGAGTTTGATTTTGTATTCTTTATGAAACGTACTATTTAGCATTCCTACACTGTTGCTAGGATTATATAGGAATTTCCTCTTTTGTATTTAAAGGCAATCATGTCCATGTTATTGGGTTAGAGTATCTGTCTAATATACTTAAACTTTTTCCCGATCATTGTTGCTAGCTACTATTATAGGGTGATGAAATAGTCAAGACTGTTGTCCTTGCTCAGCACATTTCTTTTTCTTTTTTCTTTTTTGGATGGTTTGTGGAGTTTGGTACTTTCTTATAGTTCGTTGCTATTTTTTGACATGGGGGAAGCGTAAATTTTGATAGATGATTAATAAAAGAGGGTGCAAGTGGTAAGAATCTTGTGAGTGAGGCATGGGATTGGATGTCAGGGAGTTTCTGTTGCCATTTTGTTTGAAAGACGTCAATTTAAACTATTCTTATATATGGATTTTTGTTACTTGGTACATTGATAGCTAATTGATATTTGGTTGTTTACTGACTGTTGTTCTTCAATGCAGGGTATAACATTTGAGCTAGATGAAGAGATGGTTGCCAATGATTACAGGACATTATAAACAACACCAAGCTAAGTGGTTACTACTAACTCTTGCTCGTGATATTGAGGTATCTATCTTCCGTCTTCTCTCTCTCTCTCTCTCATAAATAAGCAGCGTGGGGTTCATTTCGACTGTTTCAGGCCAACTAAGTTGACATTCTCATGCAGGTTGGAGCAGATATTGTCAAAAGAGCTTTGAGTTACCCTTTGAAATTGATGCCAAGAATGCTGGTGTTAATGGAAGTGTAGTTAGCGAGAAGGTATTCTTACCATTCTTGTCATTTTGTTCTCTCGAGTCTTTTTATTTTATTTTATTTTATGTTGTATTGTACTGACGGTATATTGTTTTCCTTAGGCGTTTTCCAGTGACAATTTTAAATATGGATATAATGCAGCCACAGGAAATTATGAAGATTTAATGGCTGCTGGAATTATTGATCCAACTAAGGTGAGTGCCCATATAGAACTTTACAAGAGAAGCATGAGATGGTTTTGACCTGCATTACATGTTACTATTTTGGAAGGTTTTGGTAGTTGAATTTTAAGCAATTCATGATGAAATACATGCCAGTATCTTGCTAATGTGTTATGAGTGCGCAATCTTATGAAGTGCTGATAGAGTACCTTGTGACAGTGTGTTGGAGGTCTTGGTTTTCTCTCCTAAAATCATGTTTCTGCTCTAATGCCCAATTTCATTGAGGAGAATGGGGTCTATTTTGTATCCATTGCTTTTATGTTTATTGTTAACAACAGAAATAGAAATAGAAAATAAGGATTCAGTTATTCCTTCTGGTTAAGCATATTGATATGACCCTTCTTTTGTGGTATCTGTTTAAATATGTAAGTGGTTTAGCTTCAGTTCTTTTAGTATAGTTAGCATGTGGGTTTACCGGGTTCGATGCATGTTGATCAAGTGAATTAGTGTTTAGTACATTGAGGTTTATTGGTTTTGACTGTTAATATTTTGTATCAAATTGATTTCTCCTATTTCATAGGGAGCTGGGAATTGATACCTTAAGCCAATGTGAAAACGAACAACAGGAAATGCTGAGGTTGGCACAGACGATGTTTGATACAAAACTACCCCCTGCACTGGTGATGCTGCAACCTTTCTCGGAAGAATCTTCAATTAAAAAGATTGCTGTTCTGGTATGCTTTAGAATCATCAACTATTGACAAGCTGGTGAAGTTTGATTGAGAGATTTTAAGGCAAGCTGGTGATGTTTTTATTGACAAGATTAACCTCAGAGAGTTCCAACTAAAATGGATCAGACAGAAAATTGGCCTCGTCAGCCAGGAGCCTGTGTTGTTTACTTGTAGCATTAAAGACAATATTGCCTATGGGAAGGACAATGCAACTACTGAAGAGATAAGAGTTGCTGCTGAGAAATGGATTAAAACCCTTTATTTTTTTCCTTTCTTTTTAATTTTTATTTTTAATAAGAGAAAATTGGCACAAGAAATAACCAAAATGTGCCGCTATTCATAATTGTTATTCTAGTTTCTAAGCTTGTGTGATCTGCCAAGTTATATGCATGTCCCAATTGTCAAGGTAGTTTGGTTGGTTTTATTTTATTTTTAATAAATTCTAATTTAAATCCTATGATTTAAGGTGGTTTGGTTTCAAAATAAATCTTACAATTTTAAAATTTTTAAACTAAACTATTTAATTCCAGAAGTTTCAAAGTAAACATTGAAAGTTTAAGATAGATAGGTATAGATAGGTACAAGTTAAATTTCATAGTTTTGTTAGTTTCAAATACAGTTCTGAAAAAAAATAAAAAAATAAAAAATAAATAAAAAATAAAAAAACTCCAGTGCAACTCGAGTATTAGACACTCGATTTATATTCAATACTTTAGTTCTCTAGCAGCGAGTACGCCAGGCCGAGAGTTCAAAAATATTTACGGCCAACTACCACTGGAAAAATTCCCAGTGGAAATCGAGTCTCTGAAACTCGATTTACATTTCATGGAAAATAAGTCCAGCGTAAATCGAGCCTTTGAAATTCGATTTGTGCTAGCAGTATATTTTTTTTAATTGAAATAGTGGCAGATTATTTACGAATATGCCATCCCAGTAAACCAGAATTTTTTTTGTTAACAACCCTTGCAGCTTACACCAGATCCAGAACACATCATATGGGCAGTAGTATACAAGCATAATAAAGCAGTCAAAGGGAGAGTACATCAGATGCAAGAAACTGGAATAAAACAGTTACTGTTCATGGGCACTATAGTTGCCCTCTTAGCTACAAACCATACAAATTTAACCATAGTACATCCGACACACAATCTGATTACTAGCTATCATTGCTGAACAAGACCCCTATGGTTGAACTTGCCAAAGTACTACCCATCCCACATCCAAAGTACTATCATTGCTGACATTATAGGCAAAAGCTACACAATGCAACTAATGTAATGAGTACAATGGATAGCTACTAGTTCAATTACAACAACATTCAGCAATAAACAAAATAACAACTAAGTCGATACAACATAGTCTTCATAGTCACCTAATACTTGTCCATACTGATACAACATGATCAACATAGTTGCCTAGCACTTGTCCATACTGAAGATAACCACAACTCCCACATACAATGCCATTCCAAAATCGAGTCTCCGCTCGCCTGAAAAACATTAAAATACGGTTGTTAGTTCCTAAATGCGAAGAACAAAAAGCAAATGAAATTTTGAGCATATTATATCAAAACAGCGACAACACTTGCCTAGTTTATAGCACTACCGCTTGTCAAAGCTCCACAGGAATTGGGACATCTTCTGCAGTTATGCCTCTCTTCATGACACACTCTGCATTGCTGCCTCGGTTGAATCTCCCTCAAGTCCGAATTTGGATTCCAGCTTCCCCGTTTTCGCCGTACCCCATCAATTTCATTCCTTATTCTTGACTTCACAGGACGACCTTTGGCCCGCAACAAACTTGGGTCAGGCACCCACCAGGGCCCGCAAACATCCCTTCACAATGACTCTAATTTTGGCACCACAAATTGATGTGAATAGTGTTGTCCAAACTGTAACATGGGTCAATATAGTTGGTTGCATTGAGATGCAATTGCTGCAAAACTTTAATTGCATGTGAATAAGGGATCTTAATGCTTTGCCACTTTCCACAACCACATGTTCTAGCAAATACGCGCACTTCATGACTGTGGTTTCCCCCTCCACCTTTATGGTCGTTGTACGGGGTAACCACTTGATATACACTAGTTTCATGATTAAATTCCCTCAGAGTGTGTCCTAAAGGTTTTTGCACATTTTTGGTATAGATCCCCATTGCATAATCACTCCACACCTTACCTTGAGAGCGATCGGAAGTAATTTCTTTATGTCAATCATGGAAATATACAACAAGTTTGCACCAAGTGAACTCAACCATTGCAGCAATGGGCAAACCGCGAGCACTTTTAAGTACCCCATTAAAGCACTCAGAGATATTGGTTGTCATTGCCCTATAACGTCTTTCTCCATCGTGTGACTGGGTCTATTTGTCCACATCCTCACTCATTAGATATGTGTATGGCATATAGCGTTCAAGATGGGGATCATCAGGGCCAACACTCCTCAGTGCATTAATCTCGACATCCTTAATGGTTTGCATTATGGACTCAAATTTAGCTTCATGAGTCACATATCCAGCTTTCAAGGCCAATGCCTTTAGAGTCAGGTCATCAAAGTGTGTGTTAAAATTGCTAGCAACATGTCGAAGGCAATATCGGTGATATATCAGTAAGCTTCTGTCATCACCTCTAGGCCACTCTACAATGGCGCATTTGATACCTTTATGTCAGTCAGAAATAATACAAATGCCCACGTTGGGTATCACATGCTCTATCGAAATTCTGAGACACTCTAAAAACCACCCCCAACTAGCCCCTGACTCCTTGTCCACAACAACAAAGGCGAGAGACAAAACCTTTTGGTTAGTATCAGTTGCCATTGCAATCATCAACACCCCTCGATACTAATCACTGGCCTACAATGTCTGAATGCAGCAATGCATAGAGCGAATGCCCAAAATACATAGCGCAGTAACGTAGTACCATCTATGCCCCTAGGTATGGTGTAATAGGTGTACTGGGTACCCGAATCCTGATTCAAGTATGCCAACAACAACTTTTGCAACATTTGGTAAGACTCCTCCCAATCCTCAAATATCTTAGCAATTGCCTTTTGTTTTGCGTCTCATATTTTATAGTAAAAAAGCTCATGATTATACTTAGTATGTATGATCTCTCAGAGCTCATCAATACTAGTAGTGTGATTTTGTTGCAATTTTCCCACAATTTCTGATGCAACAAAATTAGAATCCATCATTTTACCATCTCTTCGCAGGCCAAAGGGTATACAGCTATGTGGACCCACATAAGATGTGACCATCCACATACCATTAAGTTTAGTCTTCATGAATCCCCCAACATACCACTTGCAGTTGGTGTCAATGCATACAGCGCACAATTTAATTTTGGTCGATCTCCGGATTATAAAATTTCTATTATCATTTGCTACGTATATTATCAATGCACGCTTCACCACCTCTTTATTTGCAAAAGTCAATCCTTTACTAAAATGCATCCCATCTTCCCAAGTAGAAACAAATGGTATCTGAAGACGTGAATGATCAACCATATTTTCCAAAGTATTTGAGTAGAATGACTCAACAAGAGGTGTGTAAGCAGTGGTTATATTTGTATCATGCTGGACGCCAATATCATCGTCTGTATCACCTTCATCATGGTTCTTCATATTTTCCTCTTCAAAATTGGAAACGAGTTCATGGTCATCCACATCCTTGTCAGGGTTGCCTCACCCAATCCTCTCTTCGTACTCATCCATATCATTAAGATTTCACCATTATTCGCAGCATGATCTTCATCTTCGTCTTCCTCCCCTAAATGTGTCTCTTGAGGTTGGAGTATTTCATCAGTATTGGCAGCATGATCTTGAGATGGGAGCGTATAACCTCCCATTGTTTAGCCTTCCATTGTAGTGCATCCATCATCTAGGGCTGTACATTGTAAAGATGTAGTTGTTTGTTGCACCTCCTTAGTATCAACTTTTACAAGAGGCTCCGAACTTACGTACAACTTAGCAGCATTTACTTGGGGCATTTTATGGATCCTATTAAACATGATTTTTATATGTTTGTCTTCTTTGATCACCATATACCCGTAATTTATCCGTTCATGAAAAACTTCTTGTGAGTAATGATAAATAATCTTTATGTCATAACAATCAGAGTTCAAATTCAATTCTTTCATTATTTTCCACTTCAAATCATCCAACATCTTCAACTTACGATGTATCATCATGTAGTAGCATTCGATACCCGGCCCACTAAATGGGAATCCGTCAATCTCTTCAGGATTGACAAGGGGTCTACCGTAGTATACATTTATATCAATATTCTTCAGAGATTGTAAACCTATTAGAGTCAAGTGTAATATGTTAGTGACATATTTTATCTCTTTCAGTTAAGATCAATTGCAAAACATTTTCTATCTACTCAAAGTACAAAAATTACAACTTGTCACCTCACATTTGCATATACTCACCCCACATTCATACAAACACACTCAACCATTCTAACAACAAATAAAAAACTAAAGACAAAACTCACCCCCATTACAAAATTACAAATCATTCTAACAAAAATATAAAGGAAAATATCAAACCAAACAACAAGAAAAATAGTCATAATAAAAAGCCTAACAATACAAATTATATCTACAATATTTTTAACTTTTTATAAAAGCATATGCATATTACAAACTCCACATTATCATTTGTTTCTAAAAAAAAAAAAATAAAGAAAAATACCAAACCAAAAAAAAAATCATTAATCATACTCAAACAATAAAAATAAATAAACACACAACTCACTCCATTACCAACTTTCAAATCATTCTATCAAAAATATAAAGAAAAATACGAAACCAAACAAAAAAAATGTTCATGATATACCCATAAAAAAACCTAAAAGAAAGTCACTAGAACCTTACTTGACATTAGGATGTGTAAATGAGGGGTGAGTTTGATTTTAAGTTTTTGTAATGGGTTGAGTTTTGTATGAGAGTGAGAGTGAGAGTGAGTGAGGGAGGAAGAGTTTGCTAAGTTTTTTGGAGGAGGAAACGGAGAGAGGCTGAGTGATGTGAGTGATATATTGTGAAGTTAAGGAGCTGCCCTATCCATGTGGGGGGTCGTGGACCACAACTTAAAAATCGAGTCTTAGAAACTCGATTATCCTTAAAATCGAGTTTCTAAGGCTCGATATCTAGCTAGAATCCATGTGGACACAACTCAGCCATAAATCGAGCTTCAAATAGTCGAGTTATAAATCGAGTTTCTAAGACTCGATTTCCAAGTTGACGCCACGTGGAAAAGCGCCACATCAGACCAGATTTAGATCATGGAAACCGAGTCTCTGAGACTCGATTTATAGCGCTAAATCAACTCTTTAAAACTCAAGATGTTAGTAAGTTATAGACTTTCCAAACAGTGCTTACTAATTATATTGTTTGAAAATTAATGTTAAATTCTCATTTTCGCCCATTTAGAACTTGAGAAGTGAGATCAGAGTGGGGGACGGAGATAGAAAGGGTGGGTGAGGATTAAAGGAAGTGAGAGAAAAAATAATTTAATATTTTATCATTTGCTACAGTACCGTCATACAAGTAAAACGGTATTTTAGCACTACTGTAAAAAAATTTCCAATTACAAGACCGGGTAACCCACTTGTTTTGTGCTCTGATGCTAAAATTCCCCAACATAATCAGTGACGAAACTACCTTAAGGATGAGGGGGCCATGTCCCCCCCCCCCCCCAACCTTTGAAAAAAAATTCTCTAATATATATATATTAGCATAAAAAATATATTTTGAGTCTAAAATTAATATACTTGGCCCCCTTCTCCCAAAAAATTTACAAGCTGACTCATAAAACAAAAATGAAAAAAATTATCAAATCATCCCCCTTGTCTAGTTGTCCCAAGGATATCAAGAAAAACATTTAGCTAAACATTTGGACAATTTACAAATCCAGGCAACAAGAAAAATCTACAAAATAATTCACATATTCAGATAATAGTAAAAATTCTTTGGGCAAAGTCTAAGCTAAAAAAAAATATAAAAAATCAATTATAAATCCTAACAAAACAAATCACAAAAACCCAATAACCTCTACCCAATTTCTACCTCTCATTTGAGAGCTTTTTGTCCCTCTCAAGTAACTCCACCTCATAGTCATAGAGACAACTCCTACGCTGCTCATCACTCCATCCACACACCAATTAGTGTCACCAGTAACTTGGATCTTGAAAAAAATTTATTTTTTTAAAGATCTATTGCTCACTTGGATCAGTTGGTGTCTTTTAAAAATTTCCTTTAACGATGCATTATTAGAATTAATTTATTCATGATTATAATATCTATTATTGATTTAAAAAAATACAAAAAATAAATAAAAAATTAATGCTAATAATGCATCACTGTCAACCTTTAGTATTAATATTCTAACTTTTTAAAATTCTTGAACAAAGAATTTTAGCCCCCCCTAAATTTGAATTCTAGTTCCGTCCCCGACATATACCATTTGCAAGACCCAATGTGAATGCTTAGATGTTTGAATCTTGTGTATAATATAGGACTAAATTGACACCAAATATTTGTTGAGGACCACAAAGAAACTGACCTTAAAAGTTAATGTACAAAAGTAGATTTAATCATAAATTATAATGAGGTGTTATGTTAACAATGTTTTCGTAACAAATTATAAGTGATTAGTTGTTATTGGTTCTAATTTGAACCTACCATTGAAATTACTTTTTTACCTCACCAATAACAACCTATACAACTTGCCACATAAAATTTATAAAAAAAAACCTGTGCATTGCTCAGGTAACAAGCTAGAAAAATTCAATAATGAGGAAGAACTGTGCTTTAAATTGGCATCTACAGCATTCAAGATCCAGCCTGATCCAACCTCCCCAGAATCTAAACCCACAAAACTGGAGTAAAATCTGTAATAAAAACTTTACAACAATTGTTAACAAATCTTGCAGGGTGCAGAGACAAGGTTATTTCTATATTCTACACCAACTTCCCATTCATCTCTGGGGACAAAAAAAAACTAATAAGTTATTATGCGAAAAACTGATGGAAAAATTTACAGGCAATGTTGTATTAGGAAAAGAGTAATACAGATGGAGGAAGTAAAAAGTATGCTGTAAAACTACAAGGACAAAACTTTCCAGTATCACCATGAGGCCTAATTTGCTCATAATTTTCTATTTAAATACTTCGAACAAGGACTAATGACACTTACAGACTAACTTACACTAGACTTTAAAAAAAATCAGGTTAGACATGGCTCCAAATGCATTAACTAATACTTCCAGCCTGATCAATCAAAGTGCCAACTTGGTCTCCGCATAATGCTCTCGAGATATTCCCAGGCTCAAGTAGATTAAAAACCACAACTACAGAGAAAGTATATATACCTTTTAGACAAAAGAGAAGGATAGCATATGGCATTGAAAATTTAGAAGAATGAAATAAGACCAACCAGGAATTCCATTCTCTTCACAGTATGTTATTGCCATCAGGTCCATAGAGGTTATGGTGCTAGAAATAGCATCGCGATAGGAAATGTGATCAAGTATAACATTGCTGTTACCAGAATGAAAGTCATAGACACCATTTACACTGGTACCTTTAAGAACTGCTTCTGCATTAACTGAGACCAAAAAAAAAATACACAACATCACAATTTCCTCCAAGACAATGTTCCTCAATATATAAAGATGGAGAGCCAGAAATGTAGAGTAAAATATTGGTTTGTTGGAAAAGGGGAGGGTCATACGCTCAGAAGCTCTCAGAGCTGCAGCTGTATCAGTAGTGAACAGTGGATTTCCAGTGCCAGCACCAACACCACCAAATATGACAACTCTTCCTTTCTCAAGATGTCGGATGGCCCGTTGCCTGCTATAGGGTTCAGCAATCTCTGGCATAGCAAATGCACTTTGCACACGTGTCTGAATGCCCAGCTTCTCTAGTGCTGATTGGAGCAGTATAGAGTTCATAACTGTTGCCATCATACTGCAACAGATCAAAAATGGCCAAATGGTCAGCATGAAAGCAACAACTGAAGTTTAAGATGAGAACATAAATTACTTAATCCGTATAAAGTGGAGTTTGAGAAAAATATATGGAAATACAGAAGCAAATCAAGGAAATAGACCATCAGGAATTATAAAATTTGACATAACAAACATGTTTGTACTATGAGAGTAGAAACAAGTTTTCCTTTTCAAACCAGTTTACGTATCAGCACAAAGGGCTGAGAACTGCCAAAATATCTATTTAGTACAAGAAAACCTAGAAACTTCACTACACCTAAATTTGCATCAAAGATCCTGACAAACTAGTAAAACAGCGAAAATCTGTAACAAAGGAAAAGAAACAGTATGAAATCAATTCTAACTATGCTGATTTCTGAATCACTGTGTTTCTCAGTCTCATTCTAGTTCTGCACACAGCATCAACAAAATGCAGCAAATAGAAGTGGCCGAATACATTGTAGTTTAAAAGTAACAATGATACCATAGGGATAACACCAATGTACTTCAATTTGGGCAATGAAATAAAACCAACAACATAATGATGAGGACAGTAAAGATAAAACTTCAATTATTTTTCCCAGAAAATAATCATTAACAAAAAACTATGCTCAAGTACATGAACTGCTCTTACAAATTACAATCTAGAATTCAAAGGGTCAGTGAATTCTTAAATAGAAGTGGAATAGACACTGGCTAGAATAGTCATCCAATCATACAAAGATCTCAAAAACAGTGATTAACTGAATTCCAAAGGAGCTCAGCACCATTACAAGTCAGACATTCCCTTCTCTCCAAATCATCCACATTAGGAACAGTAGAACAGCATTACAAAATTTACTGCTCTTATGAATTCCTCAAAAAACAGAGCTGACTAGCTATTGCTGATTGACCTTTTAAACATCAATAAAGTGATAATATTGAACCATATCCTGGTGCGGAAGTTGTACTGCAAGATAGAAGTTGTAATGTTGGTTAAAGGCCATTACCCAATTTGGTAAGCTGTAGGTCTGTCTAAGCCAGTAGCAGATACCCATGTGTCTCCGCAAAAAAAATTACGACCTCCAACAACAATTGCCACCTATACAATAATTTGAATCAAAGAAAGAACAAAATTAACATTGAAAGGACAAAATTTAATACATATGTTAAAAATGAAAAATGAAAAGAAAAAAAAATAGGGAAGTTTGGTATACCTCCACCCCAATGCGGCAAGCAGATGCAACTTCCTTAGCAACCTGCATCGCCACCTAATGGCAGAAGAAAGCAGGTGAGGTTGAATTTTTCATTCAAAAACTGCTAGTAGGATGAAATAATTCATTCGTTCAAAATTTCCAAAAGTCATAACAAATCCAAATGCAAATCAATGATAACATGTAGAGAGAACGTGCACCTTGGGGTCAATACTCTGGCAGTTCCCAGCTAATGCAGTACCACTGATTTTAAACACTACTCTACGCCATTTTAAATTTAATATCGGTTTGGATTTCAGATTGTTAGTCAAGGCAGCATTGCTCGACGTATATCTGTCCATAAAAATATCAGACATTTGATTAGATGAATATGAAAGTCTTCTATGCCATGACATGCTATGAACTGACTAAATGTTTGGTCTAAACATCTACTATGCATGCTGCACCTCCCCCTTAGCAAGACAAACGGTCAATCAGCTGATTCAGCTGTACCCCTAAAAACTTCAATTTAGCAACACAATTTAAAAACAACCCAATTAATCATAAATTCTCGTAAATGTCACACACGTCGTCTACCATAATCTATGAAGCACGGGTGCGTTTCGGGACTCGGGTGCGGGTGCGGGTGCGGGACTCGGCAATTTTTGAAAAAAGTGGGTGCGGGTGCGGCGGGACTCGGCAATTAAAAAATTATTAAAAATATTTTTATTTATATTTTTAATATATTGCTAAACATACTTTCTCACATTATATAAACATATACCAAATTTAGGAGCAATAATAGATAATAACTAAAACATGATGTTCATAAATTAAATACAACCCACAAGATTGAAACTAAAACATTCCATGATATTCTGAAATTAGAATACAACTCATAAGTTTGAAACTAAAACTAAAGAAAAGACAACTAACAAGACAATCAAATACCAACATCATCATCATCAAGATCAATAGGTGCACTTCTAACTTCACTTTCACTAGTAGTAGCACTAGTGCTAGCATTCCCAACAACCATAGCCTCCAACTCTGGCTCATCAAGTGTAAGGGTTGCACTCTCAAGAATTCCAGCTCCTCCATGTATGTCGCTCTCATTCCAAGAGTCTCCTGCAATATCCCACATCTTTGTTGCTGTATGTATGTACTCTTCATTGCGCCTTGACAATAGACGAAGATTAGAATGCACATATACCAAATCCTCAGCGCGTGCAGGAGCCATTTTGTTTCTTTTTAAGGAATGAATGAATTTGTATGTGCTCCAATTCCTCTCAGCACATGAGGATGAACAAGGTTGTCCAAGAAGTTTAAGGGCAAGGGTTTGAAGAATTGGAAATGCAGAACCATGGTATTGCCACCAAACCAAAGGTTCTAAGATCCACCTGTCTGTCAAGGCAGCTGGTGAAGGAAACCTCCCTCCTGAAAATGCTGCAAATTCAACCCTCACCACACTTAATTCATGCACATCTTCAAAGTATCGATCTAAACACTTGCTCCTTTCCATAGAAATTTCATGATCTCGATGTGGAGGGCTGCGTTTTGGATTCTCCGAAAGCCATTCAATGGAGTAAAACCTAGAATTAAAGATTAAAAAACAAATATAAATGAAACGTGTGTTTTACTAGAAGGAGGAACTAAAGAAAATAGAAAATAAATGTACTTACTTAGGATTTAAGGAATGAGCCAAGCAATGTAGTGGTGTACAATTTTTAGTCTATCGATCAATGAGTATATCATACACCACACTCCAAAATGAGCTATACTGATCATCTTCCAAGCCTTCGTGCCGATATATTACTTTCTTCACCTTCTCTATCATTGAATCCCACATCTCATACACAAGATGAAGACAAGGCTTATCTGTATCAGCTATTCGTAGCATATCATAAATTGGTGATGTGAATTCAAGGATATAATCAATATTATCCCACCAAAGATCACTTAGAATTAGATCTTTCACTTTTTGAGCTTTTCCAACATCATCCTCCCTATAAGAAGCCCATTGGTCACTAATAGCCATGGCTTGAAGGCATCTTTTTATCAACTTCAACCTTTTCAACATTATAACAACCGAAGCAAATCTAGTATCAGCAACTTGGAGCAGTTTTAATGGACAGAATTCATTAAACATTGCCAACCTCATTGAATGGTTCATGATAAAAACACGTATAAAAGATGCATCATCAGCAATACGTGTAATCCAACTACATTCCTCATATGTAACTTCATTCTTTTCAGTGTTTTTTGCTGCACAAATATTCTTCAAAGCTAGATTGAGAGTGTGGACAACACAGGGTGTCCAAAATATTTTAGGATACTCACCTTCAATAAGAGATCCAGCAGCCTTCATCACACTAGCATTATCAGTGATGACTTGGACAACTTTTTCATGTCCAATCTCTTTTATAGCATCCTTCAACACTCCAGCAATATAATGTTTGTCTTTGAACTCACCTGACCCATCAATTGCCTTTATAAACACTGGACCCCCATCTGATACAACCATAATATTAATAAGAGGCCTCCTTTGTGGATCTGACCATCCATCAGAAACAATACTTACACCATTTTCAAGCCAAAAGTCTTTAATTGGTTTTAAAAGTCTTTCAACATGAGCTCTTTCTTTTTGCAAAAGTATGGTTCTCAAAGCATTGTATCCAGGAGGAACATAACCCGGAATGCTATGAGTAGCAGCATATGCATAGGAATTACGATAATATGGGTTCCTTGCAAAGTTAAACGGAAGCCCACCGGTGTAAAACATCCTAGCAATTCTACTATCTAATTCATGTCTAGCATTATTTTGGTATGCTTTCTCCAAAGTATTATTCACAACCACCTTCCTCCTCTTACCATCAATCGGATTTGTACTATCACTCTTTTCATGTCTCCGAAATGGGGAACTAGGTATAGACCCACGGCTTGGGGGAGGTGGGGGTAAGGGAATTTGACTTCTCTGTTCTCTTTCTAACTTATCATTCTCAACTTGATCATGCATTTGCTGCATTTCCAGCCTATGACTCGATGTCACGTTAGGGCACGCTTTAATTCCTTTATTAGGAATTTTTAATAAATGACCCTTCACCCTAGAATAAGATCCCATATAAACTACACCACAATAATTGCACTTAAAGTATGTGTTTCCCCCTGATTTAACAGATGCCCCAGGTGGTTTTTCTACTTTAGTCACGTACTGCCAAAGAGGAGATTCATCATTTGGCACTTCTTGATTAGATGAAGGTGAAGTTTCTGTGCTAGCAACTTCATCCATTGCAAATTCAATGGATTCAATTTAACCTACAAATAATAACTATCCAATAAATTCAATAGATTCAAACCAAGTTCACAGATTCACAAATAATAAGTTTAATAATTATTAACTAAATAAAACTAAGATTGAAAAGAACCTAATCACATTATCACATTCACAGATCACAATCACAAATCACATTATCACAAGGCTTATCACATACACAAATTCACAAATCACATTATCACATTTGTGAATCTGTGAATGTGATAATTTATCACATTCACAGATTCACACATCACAAATCAAAAATCAAACTAACTGAAGAGAGGCAGAGAGTGAAGGGCTTGCCTTAGGTGAAGAGAGGCACGGAGAGGCGGAGAGGCGGAGAGACCGGGAGTGACGCCGTGAAAGAGATGAGGGACTGGGAGTGACGCCGTGAGAGAGATGAGGGACTGGGAGTGACGAGGGAGTGCCGGACTGGGAGTAACGCCGCGACCGCAGCGAGCACAGAGCCGACGAGGGACTGGGAGTGTGCGTGAGAGACTGAGAGAGATGAAGATGAACTTTGAGTTTGAGGGGAGAAATGTGTGCGTGAGAGACCGAGAGAGTTGGCAAGAACAGGGGATTTAGTTTTAGGGTTCGGTTTAATCAAACGGTGCGTTGCGCCTGTTTTTTTTTTTTTTTTTTTAATTTCGGCCTGAATCGGCCGTTTCGGCATGAATCGGCCGTTTCGGCCGATACGGCCCGAATCGGCGCCGTTCAGCCCGGTTCAGCCCGAATCGCGCCGCGTCGGAGCCGCATCGGCGCGAGTCGGCTTGAAAACCGACGATGACACGTGGCCGACGCGGCCCGATGCGGCACCGACGCGCGAGCAGCGGCGTCGCACCCGCGTCGCCGCGTACGTGCATCCCAGACCATAATAGTATTAACTTATAACGTATAAGCTCAACCAGAATGTCTGCAGTAGAATAAAGATACACAGTCAAGCAACATTCCTCATATCTCACATCCCTTCCAAGATAATCCAAGAAGTCATTCTCATCAACACAAAATTTCAGTCACAATGCACATACCACCACAAAAAATTTCACCTTTTGAAGATTTTACAAAACTAAAATGGTTTTAGATTTGCCAATGTGATCATCCTCAAACTATGTCATGAATTCAACAAAACATTGAATTATACATAACAAGCACTTATTAAAAAAAAAAAAAAAATCACTCCCCAAAACTAAATCAGTAACCAATTTAATCCAAAACTCGATAAATTAAACAACAATGACAAAGAACAAAAATTAGAATATTTTACATAATTCAAATGCTAATAAAAAACTCATTACCAATGAGCTCACCATCAAACTACATCATGAATTCAAGAGTTGCTCGATGCATGTGTAAACATACCAATAAATAAAAAAGTATGCTTAAATACATTGTCAGTCCCCCAAAGTTTAGCACGCGTGGATGATTTCAGTCTATGAAGTTTAAAGAGATCGCTTTTAAAACTAATCATTTTAAGTTTAGGAAGCACTGACACAAACACAGGTACGGATATAGGTACGAAACAGTAACACGAGCAATTTTTGAAAAATTATAACATGAAACGCGCAGCTATGAATAAATAAATTTTGGTTAAAAACTTGAAATTAAAAAAACCTCTTAGATTGGCGAGGCGATCTAGCGTGAGAAATGGACCGGTCCTCGTCGGAACCGCCGCCTTTGTTGGCGCTTCCAGAATTTCCGACGATAGCCTCAATCTTCTTGAACCAATGCCAATGCGAGTGCGTCGTGGTGGTGGTGGTACTACCCGTAGCAGCGTTCATTCTCTGCAGCTCCACCTTGTACCTTTTCTTCAAATTATCGATCTTGTTCTTACACTGCTCCACACTCTTGTACGTCGCCTTGCTGTTATCACCGCCGCCGCCGACGCCGCCGCAGCGATCGGTCACAGCCTCCGCCACTTCTTCCCAATCCCTCCCGCGAAGGTTCCCGCGGTTCAGCTCGTTGTACTTCTCCGTGTACGCCTCCAGCAGACACGCGATCGCCGTGTCGGACCACTCCTCGCGGTCCTTCCGGTACGACTCGCTCTCCGACTCGCCCGAGTTGCTGCATTTGTGCTTCTTGTGGTAGTTGTAGGGAGAGGCGGTCCGCTTCGGCGGAGTCGGGGCTCCGGGCGGGCCGCCGGGCCTGTTGTTCGGGTCGGATTCGGCGTCGTTGAACGGGGCTTCGGTGGAGTAGTAGGCGGCGGTGTCGTGGCGCGTGTGCGCGTGGAGGTTGGGAGAGGAGGAGGAAGAGTCGATGAGAGGAAAGTCATCGGAAGAGGCCATAGATAAAGGGGTTAGGGTTTGGGGAAAAGGAGTGACGGCAGCGTTTAGACGGTTCTGAAAGGTGTTAGAGGGATGTGCCGTCACGTCATGTAACGGTTCCGTCTAACCTGCTGTTGTTGTGCACTTTTTGCATCTCTTCAAATTCTTCATTGTATAATGAAAGGGGAAAAATATATATATTATTCCATATTTTGTGGTACAATAATTATATAAAGAAATAATAAAAAATTTCTTAAGATGTCATTTACTTTACACGAAGATGAAGTGTCTCATGTTTTTTAATAAGGATTTTATAATTTTTTTTTATTTTAGAAAAGAAAATTTGGGAGGATAATATAGAAGCATAAAGTTTTTATTTTTAATAATTTTTTTTTGTTTTTTTTTGGATATTTAAAAGGGTAGAATGGTTATCCATTGGGAAAGGTAGTATAGGGAATATCCAAAGATTATAATTATGTTCTATAAATAAATAAAAATTTAGAATAATGGGGAAATGAAAATAATGTCTATTTTAATTTAAATTAATAGTAAATGTGAATAGAAAATTAATTATAATGAAAAAAAAATAAAAGTGAGAAAGAGGTGGTTTGGGGGTGGGGTGGGAGGATAAATATAATGAAATTAATTAATAAGAGTTGAAGTTTCACATAAAACAAAAGGCTTAAATTGAAGTTTTTTTTTTTTTTTTTTTTGAGAATGGGTTTAAATTGGAGTTGATATAAATACTTAAACAAGAGGGATATGGTTTGGAGTGAAACAATGTTAATAAATGAATATTGCACGTGTGTTAAAAAAACTACACGGTATTGTTTTGTTTAAACATTTTTCGTTAATAATGTCAATGCGTGCAATGAAGAAAATATTCAGTCCTCTTGTTAGATCATTCACATGGTCTTCTCCCACCAATAAAACAAAATAAGTTTTATAAGTTTTAATTACCATGTGAAATCCTTGAATTCTAAATGTGATTGTCATCTTGTAGGACTGAATAAAGTCTAAATGAGCTTGTGGTTGATTTTTTTTTTTTTTAAGTAGAAAGTTTAATTTCACTTAATTTGAAACCACTCATACTCTAATATTTAAAATATAATTAGTATTACTCCAGTGCAATGCATGACTTGATAAAGATTCATATGTAAGCTCAATAAATTTAAAATAATTAAAACTAATTATTAAATAAATAGTAATAATAAAATAAGTAAATAATTTTAATAAAAATAATTCTTTTAAGTTCTGATTGTTTAGAGTTTAGACTTTATCAATGTTTATTCGTTTTTATATTTTAAAATTCTCTTTATACTTTGTGTTAATTTTTTAATATGAGACATAGAATGAGTTTGATCGTCCTATTTGAGTTATATTTAATCTATGCCCTAGCCAACACAAATAATAATAAATAAAATAATTCTTCAATACCGATTTTTTCCTAGTGATAGTCTAATTGAAAAAATCAACACACTCACAAATTAAATATAATAACCTAAACTGAAAATAAAAAAATAGTGATAGTCTAATTGAAAAAATCAACACACTCACAAATTAAATATAATAACCTAAACTGAAAATCAAAACATACACAAAAGAGCTCAAAAATTGAGAGTTAAAAAAAAAAAAAATTACATAAGAGAACCAAGAACTTAAGTAGATTTCCATTGTTTTACTTCTTTATAGTAAACTTCATTTGACATAAGTAAGATTAAGAAGCAAAGAACAATAAGCAAGATTAATTTATTAGATTAAAACATAAGCATAAGTTGCATTTTGGAAAAAAAAAAAAAAAAATACAACAACATGGGGTGTGTTGTGTGGGGTTCAATTACAGAGATGGCGTATTGATTAAGAGGGAGTGTATCGTTGGTAAATACATACAAGTTCTAAAATTTTGATAATAGGCTTTTAGTTGGAGTAGAATTTAAATTTATAAAACTTAGATGATAAATCTTCATCTAAATTAAATTATTGTTAAATTTTATCTCTTAGTTAAGAACTTTGTAACTTAATATCCTAATAAAATATTAATTTAATAAGATGCAACTTGAGGAAAAAAACAAAAACAAAAACCAAAACGTGAGTCGTGTCATGTGTGGGATATAAGTTTAAAAACTTTTGATAATAGACTTTTAGTTTGAATAAAAATTTAATTTTTTTTAAAATTATTATTAAATCATGCAACTTGAGGGGGAAAAAAACGAGAGTTGTGTGAGATTTAAGTTTAGAAAATTTTGATAATATACTTTTAGTTTGAATAGCGTTTAAATTTGTTTTAAATTATTGTTAAATCTTATCTGTAAGGTCACAATTCGTACCCAAGCCCAATAGTGAGGAGGGAATAGGCCCAAAGAGCCTAATACAATGAAATTTGTAGAGAGTGAGCTTAAAATCTAGATTTTAGAACTATTTAGACGACAAAGACGATGGGCTCAGTCCCAAAATTACATACAGAAAGCTGTTTATTTGACAGATTTTTATCCTCGGACGTAAACTGAGGACGAATTGTGTTATTTCTTTTCAAGATCAATTACAACTGCAGATTGTTATGTTTACAATATCTTCCTTTTCTTTTTCTTTTTTCTCCTCCCCTTTTCTGAATGTCACTTCCTCCTTTTATACTCCACTTCTTCTTTTCTTTGTCCTCTACGTAAGGGTTAGATTGCTGGTTCGGATGCTTGTCCCATCCACCGCTCCTGAAGTCTTTTGAGGCAGCTATAAGGCTAAACTCTGATGCTCAAGTGTCACTTCCCCATTAATGCGGCCAAAGAAATAGTCTCAAAACATTCAATGCGGGGGCGGTGGTAATAGCTTTATCTTAAATATTTTTACTGCCTTTCTTCTTATCTTCTACATTTGCCATGCTTATCTCTTTCTATAGGATCCCCTAGAATATTGCCTGTGGACGTCTTCCAACCTTTCTCTTACCTCGGCTTATGTAAAGCCGAGGACATATTCTTCCTCGGACCATTCAGTGTAATGTCCAACGGGTTGATACGGCTACGTCTTCAGGCCATTCGGTGTCCTTGGATTGGGCCTTTAGCCCTAACAAATACTCATGGGCCAGCCCATATACATATCTCGGGCCCATTGATCCTACATTATCCCTTAATTAAAAAAATTAGTTTTTTTTAATAAAGAAAACATAAGTTGCTGTGTGGAATTTAAGTTTAGAAATTTTTTGTAATAGACTTTTAGTTTGAATATGATTTAAATTTGTTGAAATTTAAATGATAAAATTTTACCCAAATTAAATAGTTATTAAATATTATCCCTTAATTGAGGAAATATATCATAATAAAAAATATATAATTAATTTAATAATTAGTGAGAGTAGTTACTTGACCCAACTACTACTTCTAAGCTCCCCCAAAAAAAATCACCTCAAATACGCTTAATTTCAAGCTTGTTTTTGTTGTCATTTTTTCAAAAGCCTCTTCTTTTTTTTCCTCTCTTCTAAATATAACCCTTAGTTTATTTATAATTGTTTTTTATTAAAAAAAAATAAAAAGGTTTTCTTTGTCATCGTCAGACTTTAACCCTTCAGGCGTAGCATTTTCACTAGGCAATATCTCATCACAAATGTCGAAATGCCCATTGGTGGAATTGCAATTAAATGAGTTTCTCCTTTCTTCTACAATTGGTGCACCCTCAAGAAGTAATTCAAAGTTTCAAAACCAAATTCTTCACCACGAGAGTATTAGACAAGATTACTAAACCGCAGGACCTTTGCCATACTATAATCTTTTGCCTTTTTCTAAGAGTGGAATTCTACATAGAGACATCTGTGGCTGTTATTACCTTGTTTGAGCTAGTCATGCAATTATAAATTGCATCAAGGAAGGGGAAAGTCTCCAAACAGAATTTGAGTGATTCAAATCCTCCTGTTATACTTCTAGTTTAACTCTCAGCATCTGCAGCTGCATGCTACTCCTACACAACAGTATGTTGAGTTTTATGCTATTATCACAATCCTCAAACTTTGTGCTTTCACCCGAAAAGTGTAATGTGCAATAGGCATGTCTAGAGCTCTGGCCTCTGAGCTGCATTATACAGAAAATTGATAAGAAGGAAGAATTTGGGTTTGCAGTAGGTAGAAAATTGGATGAGGCACGAATCCTAATATATTGCCTTCATCTACCAACTGAACACACTCACAAGGCCATAACCCTTTTTTTCCAGTCACATGGTAGGATAACTCCATCGATAGTTAAATGGTCTGCTGAGAATCAGTTGTATGGATTACAACCATTGCCATGTAAATGGACAACACAAGGATCAACCAAACTCAAGTTCGTATTGTATAATTAAACATCAAAAGCAAGTGGAGAGCTTGAAACCCAAAGAGAGTGATAATAATTATCTGCCTGATATACTGCATCACCTGATTCACCCGTAATTAAAAAAAAACATTCATTTCTTTATAAGTGTAATAAAAAAACATTCATGAGGCCAAAACTCTATTTTTAACCCGGTACCGACCATATGAGGATATTGTTTACAACCAAGTGACATGAAAATGCAACAAGGATAGAACAAGAACGTGATTTGAGAAGCAAACCAGAAAGGAAATTAAAGAACTTGAATCCCTGTATGAATTAAAAGCTATTATACGCTAGTTCAGTGGCCAACTATTTTTACATTCACAGCAAAAGAACCCCAAATATTAGAAACACTATTCCAATATTTTCACACATTGAGGATTAGTGAGATCAGATGATAACCTATTCAGCATCTGAAGATTCATCTTTATCATCATCATCAGGACCCCTTTGGGCCTTCCTCTCCTGCCATCTTCCCCATATCCACTTCAATACAATGAATCCTCCCAGAGCATAAACCTACAAGTATACAAAGTATATTCATTATTATATATAAATAAAGGAGGTGGAGTAGGGGAATTACAACTGCCGTTGAGTGGAAACTTAAGTTTACAATCATTCTTGTGTTTATGGTCTGAGAACAAACAAAAAGACTGTCACAAAGTGCAATAAGGAAATATGCCCAAATTAGGTCATTTCAATGCAGTGCCAAAATTTAAATAAACCTAGTTAGGGTAAATCTTGGTAGCTGAACCTTCAAGGTATTGAGACAACCAGCATTAGACCACCAAAGAAAATCTGATAGTTAGCTTTGATTGAACAGAAAAGAAAGGTGAATATCTCATTGAAAACTGTTATTACCATTACTAAAGACTTGACTGATAGTGGACAGGACTTGAGTAAAACTATTGAATAGTTTTCAGTAAAACTGTTGACTGATTGTGGACAGGACTTAAGTAAAACTGTTAAAGGCTTTGCAGGACATGAAAGTTGATAGGAATGATTCCCATTCCTATCAACCAGACCTGATGAGGTAAAGGCTGGAGAAGACATGAATAAGTTGGAGAGAGAAGATGCTCCATCAAGTATGGCGGATGGCATTTGGTTAATGAGGTGGCATGCAGTTAGAACAACATCACTCCAAAACTGTTTGGGTACATTCATATGAAACAAAAAGTCTAAGGAAATATCAAGGAGAGGTCTAAATTTGCACTCAGCAACACCAATTTGTTGTGGTAAGTGAGGACGACTGGTATGTTGCTCAATGCCTTTTTCAGATAAATAAGTAGCTAAGAAATGATGTTTTTTAGACATTTTTTGGCATTGCCAGAACGCACAGTTTCGGATATTTCTGGCCAAATTAGGTTCTGATTTCTTTGCAAAAAATTTGAAAATTTGACATTTACTCGGAACGATTTCACATTAAAAATAGCCAACACTCAAGTCATTCAGGACTAATCGTCAACAAAAGTAACAGTATATTGAAATTTATTTGATGAAACATGGAAATGACCTCGTATATTGAAATGGACTAACTTGAATGGATTAGGAACTAAAACAACAGAACTAGAGGGGAATGACACACTATTGTGTTTACTGATTTGACATAATTCATGAGATAAAGAAGAAATGTGACTAAGAGCCTAGACTTGATTCTTCAATATGGCCAGAGACGAGTGACCAAGTTGACAATGACACTCCATGGAAGATAAGGAAGACTATAGGACTCGTGAAGGACAGATAGGTGCAAAATCCAAATAGTTGCGAGCACCAAACTTATGTCCCACACCAATCATCAGTTTAAGCTGCAGATCATTGAAAGATACTTCTGGAGGGGCAAAACTAACACAAGACTTAAGGTTTTTCTTTGGCTACATTACTAATGGACAACAAATTAAAGGGAAACCAGGAATGATTAAAACAGATAACACATAAGTCAAGTGGTTTTAGAGCCCTGAACTTTGGTTAAGGAACCATTAGGTAATGTAACACTCTAAGGTGATGTATCAATATGATAACCAAAAAGATTAGAAAACACACCAATCATATGCTCAATGGCACCAGAATTGATGACCCATAGATAAGAGGTAGAGAGAAAAGATAGTGGGGTGCAATGCCTGACTAAGCTAGAGTGGTGGTGTAGTAAGAAGCAACCCGCTTTTGATGCAAAGCATGCCCGTCCTTGGATATAGAGATCTATTCTACTATTGGGTATAGCGGACAATCTTGATGCTAGAGGAGACTCATCCTGATAGAATTCCTAATTGGCAAACCCATGGATTTGCAATGGAGATCCCAAAAGTAATCTATGGTATGATTGTTGCCCCCACATGCATACACTTCTTATGTTCTTGGTTTCTAGTGCAGTTGCGACTCCCCTAGAGTTGCATCCACCATGCACATTATAATCACCCTGACTACTGCAACATCTTAGTGATACATTAGCACTGCCACAAGAGGCGACAAGTACAGAGCTCTCACTAGAACCAGTGTTTGTGTCAAAATTATTAAAGAATTGAGGAATAAACCGCATGTAAAGAGGGAAGGACAGAAGTTACACGAGATCTAGGCACAAACTGGCTCAAACTCAGATTTCAGACCACTGAGAAATCACACTACATCCATATGCTGGCGTTGTTTTTCCATAGTGTAGATCAGTTGAGAGTGGTTGATACAAGTTTCACTCCTCAAGTACCCCCAAGACCTAATAATAATATTCTGCCAAGCTCGGACTGCCTTGCTCAAGATTGAAATACTACTTACAAACATTATTCAAACCTAGAATAAATATGCTGCAAGTGCTCCCACATGGCCTTCACAGATCAGAGGTGCATCAAAGTGACTCCTATATTGGGATTAATAATAGAGAGCATGAGTGACACAATAAGATTGTTTTCTTGATCCCAAAGGCTTGTTGAGGTAGCAGAAGAATGAAGGGTAGTTTACCCATCTAAGCTTGTCATATCACTAACACAAGCAGAGGATGGTGGTTTGTCATACAAGAGATGGTCAAATAATTCCTTTCCTCTTAACAATATTTCAATTGAACCAGTCCAACAAATGTAGTTGCAGCCAATAAGCTTAAATCATATCATGGGAGAACTCATGGTAGATGGGGAGGAGATCAGATAAGCTCATGTCTAGTATTCATTGCGCAAGGAAAACAAATAAGTTCAAGCGCAAAAGATGAACAACTTAGAAGCCCACTGAGTAGCTAAATAATGGTGGAAACAGCTGAAGCTGACTAAAAATGGGTACTGAATCAGCCTATCCAACATGTGCTCTGCTTTGGCCAAAATATGCTTACTCTCTCTCTCTCTCTCTCTCACACACGACGTGCAAAAAGTCTACTTAACCCAAATATCATATCCTAAACTTCATCCTTATCTAGTTTGGGGAAAAAAAACTATGGTCCCTTTGCCTATGCCTTGAATTGAATCAACTTTGCTGATATAGTTTCTCTGCATTTTGCAACTTTTCCAGACACAAAAATGGTGACAAAACCCGAATAACAAAAGGCCCATCCCATCTCAACTCACAAAGACAAAGTGTAGACTCAATCATCCAAACACAATTATCACAACCCCAATTTCAAAATCTTACCACAACTTTATCATGCCATACTCAACTCAACCTGAAAAACACCATCATCCAATGACCAAACAACACAAATTATAAGTCATCACATTCAAACTCTCTCTATCTCATTTTCCTCCACATTCCTAACAACCAAACACAATTTACCACAACAAACACACCAAAATAAATAAATAAATAAATAAAACAAATATATAAATGAAAAGGCAGACCTGCCAGAGGATAAAAGGATTGGAAGTCTTAGAAGAACTCTCTTCAGCTTCAACCGCCAAAGGGGGTGGAATCAACGGTTTCCTCTCTGCAAACTTCACAACATCAGGTTTCTTAGTCGAGTCTTCTTTACCTTCATCACCACCAACCACTATTTCACCTTTCACTTCCTTTTCCACAACAACCTCTGCCTTCGGTCCTCCATGCTTCAGAAATGGGATTTCAAGCTTAAACTTTGGGAACAACGAGAACAGGTTCTGGGGTCCTTTTGGGACTTCTTTACTCGTAGAGATTTCAGTGTTTTCAGCCATTTTTGACGTTGAGAGAAAAATGGGTTGTGCTTAGAATGTGGGTATATTTTTTTATTTTTTTTCTTGATTTCGAAGCGGCGGAAAAAGCAAAGTGAGAGATTTTTTAGAGTAAGGGGGGTACTGTTCTTGTTTTAGGCCCCAAGGTTTTGGGTTTTCTCGAAGCTACCGAGTCTTGTCCGGAAAGTTGTGGGTACACACGATGCCGCTAGTGTGGGCTAAAGATTTCACACGTCAGGAGCCGATTAAAAAAAATTAAATAAATAAAAACATACATTTTTTTAATTTATTAAACAATTCGATAGTTAAGAGTAAAAAAATTTGAATCGGGTCACGTTCCTAACAACATTTTTATTTGGGTTAAAAACTTAAAATGTAAATTGCATGATTTATGTTTGACTAATTTGAAAAAGGGTTCGAACTGTGAGATTAGCAGCATATTGTAATTATCTTTTAAAAAAATATTCATTTATTAATGTACTTTATTTTTAACTAATTTGAGTTCTCTAAATTTTAAATATATTAAGTTTAGGCATTTTGTCTAATTCCGTTAAAATTGCCATTAATTGTGCAATTAAATAATGATTTTTTTAAAATTATCACATGAAAAAGATATAATTTTTTTTTTGTGAGAAAAATATTTTTTTTTTAATGAAATTGGATGGAATGCTCAAATTGAATAAATTTAAAATTTAGAGGACTTAATGAACCTATGGCGTCCACTCCTAATGATAGCTCTTTATCGTCAGATTAAGACTCCAATCAAATTTTGATGTAGGCAAAGATTGAGTCTCAGATCTTTTATTCAACTATTAGAGACTTTACTAGTTGAATAAAAGTAAGGATTTTATTAACGTGTGCCCTTAGGGCATATAATAATATACTATTTTCAAAAAAAAATTTATCTAAAATTGAAAAAGTTTTACAATTTTTTCAATTCTTCATAAAATGTTTCCAAAAATAGATAGCTTAAGGTGTGCCCTTAGGGCACACATTAACAGGACCCTTTTGAACATAAAGAAAAATAATTTTTAATAATGCTAGAAACACATGAATTAGATTAATTTGACATTTAAGTAATTTTACAACTACTAAAATGATAAATTATGATTAATTTGACATCACATGAAATCATCAATGACACCACTTTTTGGATATCATACACCATCCACATTCCACAACTTACCAATTTAGCTGTTGTAAATTTATTGTAATTTTAAATTTACCTTTTTTACAGGGAAGAATTGATATCAAACACACCAACCACAACCTACCCTTTCAAATTTTCAAACCATAACTTTCTTATTATTTGTGTCTTCCTTATAATATCATACACCAACCAATTGAAACCAATAAGAGTATCATACACTCCCCCCCCCCCCCCACCCCCCAAACACAAACATATGTACGCGCGCGCGCACACACACACACATATTTTTTTTAAAAGAGTTTCAATCTATGGTGTCCGCTCTTAATAATAGCTCTTTATCATCAGACCAAAACACCAATCAGTTTTTAGTGTAGACGGGGATTGAAACCCAAATCTCTTATATAACTATCAGAGACTTTATCAGTTGAGTTAATTGGAACCCACCACACACACACACACACACACACACACATATATATATATATATATATCATACACTAAGCACAAACTGTGTGTAGTTTTAAACTTAACTTTATGAAAAAATTGGTAACAAAAGTTATAGGTAAATCTTAATCAAAAGGCCATGAGTTCTTAATCAATTTATGTGAAAAGCAATAAAAACTTACAACTTTAACAAGTTATTTAAAAAAAAAAAAAGACTGTGTTGGTAAGATTACTCAAGCATATTTATCATGTACTTCAAAAAAAATTGAAAACATAATTTTTTTTCTTATCAAAAGAGAAAAAGAATCATATAATTTTTCATATTGTATGGTATTGGTAGGTCAACAAGTAAATTTATTACCAAATCAACGTATTATAAACATAAATACTATTCTAAAGGAAGAAATTTTGTTTTATGGTCAATATCTACCAAACTAAACATATTCTTATCGTCTTATCTAAAACTTCATTTCTTAGATTGAGAAATATTAGCTGGTTTTAAATTCTGTGAATATATGACATTAAGGTAATAGGTACACCTTCAATATTATTATTATTATTAAGAAATGAAAATTGGTTTTAAATTATGTGAATATATCAACAATTGTCATCTTGGGATGTAGAGTCATTTTCACAGCAATAAAAGTTTCTATTTTCCTTTAAAAAAACAAATGTCCTCAAGCGTATGATTAAAACAAAATAAAGCCTTATTGGAGAGCACAACTCTTCAAGGACTCGGACAACAAGTCATCAAATTATTAGTCCCAGGTGAGAGTCATAGGCACCCCAAATTTTTAATTTTAATTTGTGATTAGTCCTATGTGAGGTTCCAACCATTCGTCAAAATTGGTCTACACCTTAGATGAATGAATATTGAATAATTCTAAAGAGGACAAAACTAAAGTAGACGATCTTGTTTTACAGAACCTGTCCTGAGCGACTGTACTAGGTGGTGGACGATCATAGGGAAGGGAGCAACACAAGGAAATGTGTTGAAGGTGGACTGTGATGCTCCAATTTGATTAATTGTGTGACGTGTGTGGGTGTGTGATGAGTCCCACATCGGTTATTTACTGGATAGATCTGGGCTTTATTAACAACTACAAAGAGCCTCAATCGTGACTAGTTCTTTTAAGGTATAGTGCAGATATGACTAGCACTTTTCCTTGGGTTGTTACAAATGGTATCAAAGCTTAGGTTATGACTCTATAGAATTTTGAATTAGGAAATGATAATGATCTAAGTCAGAGCATTAGGTCTTGTTGTAGTAATCCATTCGAGGCGGTTCCGTTGGGGTAGTTTGGGTGAGAAAGTACCTTGTGTGTACTTTTGGTTGATTGGAATGGCTTGGAGTTTGTCTAGTCATTGTTATTTCGTGATGCTATTAGTAAGTTCTTAAATCTTCATGTGTGAGGTAAATTGTTGTGCTCCATATGCATTGTTCGTGTAAACTGTTGTGTTTGTTATGCATTCTTCTCAAAATTCTTGAAAGTTTTGAGTTAAATTCCTAAAATTTTTTTGAGCAAACAAAAACGAATCAAGTTTTCAAATTTCGTGTTTATAAATTTTGAGAATTTGTTAAAGAAAATTTGCCGTTAGCAAATATTGTTGGTTATGCTAACTTTAGGTGGTGCAATTTGGTTGAACCTCACTGGCCACGAGTGGCTTGACTGGTTGTTTACCAACTATCTTTAGCATACTTCGACAAGTTTTATTCATGATAGATGGTTAGAGGGATTGTTTGATCCCGTTGAGCTCACGTGGTGTCTAACAAACCACTAACCATCAAGTATGGTGCTATCATGTTAATTATTTTTCTCGAAATGTAGTTTTAAAGAAAAATGCATTTTAAACAACCTCTTTGAAATTCCTAATTGTTGAGTTTCCAAATTTTGAGTGTCCTCTTGGGATGTTTATTGCTCTTATATGGAAAAAGTATACGGATTGATCTTCCTATGATAATGCCATGATTGTCACCTCAAAGAATGATGTATTTATTTTTTATTTGATGCTAGTCGGGGTTTTTCCCAAAACTATTTCAAATGCATACTCTCACAAAATGTTAAACCTCACATGAATAGTTTTATGGATTTTTGGAGCTTTTTTACAATAAAAAAGGGTTCTTTGGACTTTTGTCCTTATTTATTAAACTGGCATATCATTGTTTGGTTGGTCTTAAGGTTCGATGCTCTTTGTGATTGTTGGTCAGTTTAAATATATATATTCATAGTCTTTGTGTGTGATTGCCTTAAAATATTATAAAGTGAATTTCCAACTTATATTCAGAAACCTATCTGCACATGACTTGTGTATAAGATTTTTTTTCTTACAAAATTTTGTTATTGTTGTAAGATCGAAATACTTCATTAGATGTTTTGCAGATCTCGGGTAAAGGGAAGACTTTTGAATGCGAAATTGTATATTTTTATGGATTCTAAAAGTCATTTTAAAGTCTTTTGCAAACCTTTTGTTCGGTATAGACATACTTTCATCTCCATGATTGATGTTAAAACTTTAGTCTTTGTTTCAAAATTTGGACTCTTTGAAAAAGAAGATATCACATAGTTAATTTGGTTTTGAACTCTTAACCCCTCTCTCTTGGCCTTTGGTTTAATTTGTCATTTGTGTTTGAAACTAGTTTGTATCAAGATTAATTATCAAGGATTTCTAAATTGATTGCTCACATATCACATTGAAACCTATAATGATTTCTGTTACACCTCATGTTGAATCAATTCCCTTCGACGTTTTGGTTTAAAACATAAGTCAAAAGGGAGGTTGGTTTACATCCAATGCCATAAACTTTATCTTTTTGGAAAATGGTGAGCTTTTGTAAAATTTCAACCTGACCTTTTGTTTCTCATGGATATTAGTTTAAGTGAGACAAACTTTACTTGATTTAATTTTTGAGTTAATCTCTAAAATTAATGTCTTTGACAAGTGGATGTGGTCTAAAAATGTTCATTAAATGCATATGATTTCGGGAACAAAATTCTTTTAAGGGGGGAAGAATGTAACACCCCAACCTTTACAATATAAATAAACAAATAAAAGGGTTGTTTTGGAAATTATTTTAAGTGGGGACATTTTTGTGATAAGATCCTCTATTTTTCTGAAGTGCCGCCTCCTATCACCTTTCCCTTTTTCCTCTAGTGTTCCCATTCTCCAGGGCCAAAAATCCTCTCTCTCACCTTCATGTGAAGTTTATTCACTTTTGCCTCTTAAATTTCTATCTTGACCAACTCATGGAAGGTTCTTTTCCAATCAATATCAACCAACAAGAGTTCTAGTGGCTATTTTGGCAGACCCATTTGAAAGACCATCCCTCTAAGTTTGGATAATTCAATAGATGAGGTAAAAATCTAAGTTTTTTGTCATTTTCTTCTATGAAATCATTTGGGCTTTGTTAGTTTATGATGTTTATGGTATATACTTGATGGGTTTGGTGAGTATTGGAAGTTTAGAGGGTTATGAGGATTTGGGTAGCAAGAGTTTTTATTAAATCCAAAAATTTCAAACTATTTGGGGGTGTTTGCTTTGATGGGGTGTTTTGGTTGTCTATTTTACTAATGGGCATTTGAGGTTTGGTTTCCTAGAGCAGCTATATGGATTTTGTTGTTGCATGAGTTAATTCCAAAGTGTTTCTGTAACACCCTAACCTAATTACATGATTTAATTTATGAGTTTATATGCCTTTTATCATCTTAATTAATTTAAGTGCATAAATTTTTGATATTGTGATATTATAAAACATATATGCTCTTTTAATGTTGTAGAGAGAATTTTATAAAGATAAGGATATGTATATGTATGTGTGTATATATATATATATATATATATATATATGCAAAGTTATTTTTGTCTTTGGGCCTTTCTTGAAATATAAGAACATAGGGGGTGAAAAGTGCAAATGCCAAAATGTTGGAAAGGTTGGACTTGGTCTTCTTTTTCTCCTTTGCATTAAACGTATCCCACAAAGTCTTTCTTACTTATCTTCTTGGCTGCTTCAGACAGAAAGTCCAGCATCTTTTCTTCTTTCTCTCTTCCTTTTCTTTGCTTCTTTGTTTCTCTTCTTTCTTTGCTTTCACACGGTAAGAGCTCCTTCTTCCTCTTTCACCAAAACAACACATATCTCACTCTAAAGAAGGAATTAAGAGCCTAATACTTAAGTTTCAGCTTCAAAGTTGAGGGTAAGTAATCAAAACCTCAATTGATTTAAGAGAATTTTGATAGTTTAATTGTTTTCCTTCTTTATTCTCTAAGCTGATTTTAGAAGCTGAAATTATGTTTCTGTTTTAGTAAGTTTTAAGATTGATGGTTTTATGGTCTATTGAATGCTTTATAACTTATTTTAATGTTTATAGTGTTGGTATAAAAATATCCAAATGAAATGAAGATCAATTGCATTTAATTGATGATTTTGTAAGAACATGCCCTGAAGCTGTCACTGTGACAGATTTGGGGTTTACACAAAGAAAATTATGTATTAAATCATTTGCTGTGATCTAGGATGCTAGGAGTAGTTTTTGTGAATCCTAAGACATATATGGTTGTTATGGAATTGGTTTCACTGATTTTGGACTAATACAAAAATAGTGGTTTAATTTCTAAGTTGCATGATTTTCTGTCAGGACAGATTTGAGTACGTTGCATGGTACGATTTTTAATAAATCATGGTTTTATTATTTGGCTCTGAAATTTATACGGTTTATACTAGACATACAGGGGAGTAGCTCTGTAAATTTTCATGACGTTTGGATGTGTTTAGATAGCCCGTTTGTATTTTACAAATGAGGCAATTGCTGCTGAAAGGAGCAGTAAACAGAGAATGACAACTTTAACTTTGTGGATTTAATTTTGAAGTTATGTTTAATGTTTTGAGCTATAATTTAATGTGCTTATCTTTTGGTATGTTTAGATCATAGAGGATTTTTTTTATGCCTTGGTTTCGCTGTGTTTTGGTATGCATTTGTGTTTGAGATTGTACCTTGTTCTTGGGGTAGCTCTATGTGGTGAGAATTAAGATTTTTATTAAGTTTGAGAGTTAGGTTGTGTTTGAGGTTTAAGGTTACATATTTAGGAAGAGTAGTTAGTAATAAGTCTTGGTTTTTCTTTTAGGTGACGAGAACGAGATCACGGACACTTGAGCTCCTCTGGTACAAATCTCTCGCGTCTTCTGTTTTCAGGTAAGGGTTATGTGACATGTGCGTTTGATAAGTATAAAAACTTGTTTAGAAAACTATTATGTATGAAAACCTTTTAATTAGAGATATTGCATATAAGCATGATTTAAGTAAGCATATGTTCGTGAGTTGTTTCAATCTTATATACATGATAAATTTTAGCATATTGATGCTATTATCTATATCACGAACATAATATTTAAGAATGAAGTGGATATGCTATTATTATGAACTATCATGTAAAATGAGAAATTTCAGTATGATGTATAAGTATGAAAGTTTTATTTTGGGTTATGTCCTCTGGTAATCTGAACTCGGCCAGTAGGGGTTAATTACTGGCTTTCCATGGAAAATGTTATCTGTTTGGCCATTTAAAGTAGAGGAAATGGGGCTGCCCGTAACTCTAGGCCATTTAAAGTAGAGGAAATGGGGTTGCCCGTAACTCTAATCTGAACAAGGCCTTCTCCCCAATGTGTACGGACGGCGGGGAGGAATAAAACCTTGAGGGGATGTGCCATCAGGCCTCCCAAAGAGGACAATATCATACACGCGGGAGCACCCAAATGTGATGAGGCCTTCTCTGTACAGACTTATCAGAATATGGACTAACCAATATGCTATGAACGGCTACATTACGTTATTGATTATGAGATAATGATTTTTAAAGATGAAGTTACTGAATTATGTTTATGTTTCTTATTATGTCCGTTTATAAATATATGAAGTATTTTCATTTAAGAGCTCATAAGTTAGTTCAAGATCAATATGAATAGTATGAAGTCTATTTTATCAAAGCTGGCATATCCATAAAATGTTTGATTTACATGCATTCTTATCAAAGGCCCATGGAGCTTAAAAACCTTACTGGGCTTCGCAGCTCACCCTATTATATTTCAGTGCACAGGTTCTTCTTGGAAGCAGCGAGAGTGTTAGAGGTGGCAAGATTCTGTGATTCTCTTTTGTTAGATTGTATAGTCCTTTTTGTTGTATAGTAGTTAGCTCTTTTGTTGTATAGGAGGAATCAAGATATACTTGATCCTTGAGCACAGATGTAATTCTGAACTTTAGTTTGTTTTGAACCCCAGTTGCATGTCTTTGGGGTTAGGTTTGTAAATAAGAGTTTTGCTAAACGTTTAGCTATGTAATATTACAGGAATACCTTAAGTTTCCAACAAGTGGTAATCTTGCAAAGTTCAAATGAATGAATTTTCAAGGTTGCATCATTTTTGTATATTATGGCATTTATGCTAGATAGTAAGCAGGTATACAGGAAATAATTCTTGTTAAGCACCTTTAGTTTAGGTTGGTTCGTGTTAGTATCGAGGTAAACTTGATATTAACATGCCGGTCATGCTCTAAATGCTAAGTACAGGTTTAGGTCGTGACAGTTTCCTTTGCATTTGATTGGTTTTGACATATGTGAATGTGGGCATGTGCTTGTTGCATATCAAGTGTTTGATAAATTGCATATATGAGTTAAAGGATCAAATTTCTTAACTCGTGTTGTGATGACTATTATATGAGGTTATTGGTTGCATTCATAGTTGTTATTGTGTACTAAAACATGTAGCTTTGAGGTTAATGAAGTCTGAAATTTTTTGGCATAGTATTAAGTTTATAGTAATTTTATTTTGGAATTGTAAATCTGTCCCTAACAAATTTGAGTCAGTTGCAATACATGATTTTTAATAAATTACAGAAAAATCTTTTTGGGCGAAATTTTTTATGGTACATATTAAACATATAAGAGCTTATCCCTATTTAATTTCAAGTTAATCAGATAAGTTTTGTGGACCAAACAATTTTTACAAAATAGATGACCTGCTGTGTTTTGAATTTAAAACTGCGATGAAAATGCTGGAATTTTGTGGAATTTACTTCAAATCTTTATTGAATGGATTGGTTTGTAAATTCATGTGCTTTCTTCGACATGTGTTTTACTTAGTTAAGTCTAATAATGGTTTGGTTTAATCATTTAGTGCTCTAAAGAGAAACTCATGAGATATGCTACCCCTACTATGAATTGATGTGTTTTATGTTATGTTAATATGTGCACATTGCTTGCAATGTTAAAATGATTTGGTTTTGTGCTGTGGCACTATGAGTTTATATGCTTGTTTGGTTCCTATTTGGGAATGGGTACTTGTCTTAGGTTGGGCAAGCTAGGCTTTAGTGCATTTGATTTGTTTTAGGTGATCCTATTCGATTTTGGAGACAAATGTGATGATAAACTTTGCGTTACGTCTTGTTATTAATAGGCTTGTTCCTTATGTTTCTAGGTTTTGAGATTCTTGGTGATGCACCTAGTGACAGGATTTATTGATTTCTTTTATTTTTGCAACTAAGAGGTAAGTGGTGTTTACTAATTTTGGGGGTTTTCCCAAAATAGTGTTGATTATTAAACAATTCTATATCAAAGAAATATGTTGATATTCTATATATAAATTAATATTTTATAAATGTTTGATGTGCACATTGACTATTCATTTTATGAAAAACTTGTGGGACAACATAAATTTATTTAAACTTGTATGTGCGAATATATTTTTATATTTTGAGAATTAAGAATGGATTATTTTTGTGAGCATATTGAATATGTTTTGAAAACCTATGACAAGTCGTGATTAAAAGTTCAGTATTGTATTTAGTCCTTAGCAAGGGACAATCATACTGTAGCTAATCCTTAACAAAGGACGGTCTTAGAAAAGGGGACAGTGCACATTTGATAGCTCCTTAGCAAGGGAGTGTGCCTTTACGTTCCAAAGGAGTGATCCTTAAGAAAAAGGATGTAAATGAGGTTCTAGTCCTTAAAGGGACAACACAGCCCTGTCAACTTAACGGGGCATAAACGTTGACCACAAGAAAAGTTTAGGAAATTATTTATATGATGGTATTGGTATATGTATTATGATGGCTCACAATATAAAGATATTTTCTTTTATATGAAAATTTTGATGATAAATTATTGATGAGTTACAAGTTATGAATTTGTTGTAAGAATTATTTATTTGAAAGGTTTGTTCCCACACCCCAATATTAGTGAATTCCACCTATTAAGTTATCTCAATCCCCCCCCCCCTTTATTTCCCTTTACAAATACATTAGAGAGATTATTCGAGTAGAGATTCTTGGAAGGCAACTGTCACGTCCCAAACCCAAGTAAGAGCTAGGCACGTGACAACAACCACACACTTATAAAGTTTATACCCTACAAGTGTGTAAGGCCCTCTTAACAATTAAAGAGTTATCCTCAAAGAAAATTTCCTCAATAAATTTGAAAATATCCTTAATAATGCAATTCTCAAAAGATCTCTAAATAATAATCTTCTAACATCAAAAAAATAAAAATAAAAATAACTAAACCCTTTAAATCTAAAGGTCCACACAAAAGGTAATCTTAAATATAATAGTTCAAATCTTATTTCATTGATTTCCTAAATTTTACTCGTGCACACATCCCAGCGGAAGCCCAAACATATGCTACTCTTTTTAATCAAAATCTGAAAGGAGAAAGAGGGGGGGTGAGTTGACAACTTAATAAGTAACTAAAATCCTAATAAATTTTATCCAGCAATAGATCTATAGAATAATAAGATGTGATATGAATCTTCAGAAGTTATAATACACTATGGTTTTTCAAAACAACTAAGAAGTTTCATAATATTAAAATATATGTTGCAAATAAATCACATACTTTAATCTTACAATTATATCATAGATGGTTTAGAAGGTAGTTAGTTTTCCATATATCAAAATCTATAACTTAGAATAAGTTCCAAAAATACATAAGCAATTTTAATGACTCAAAATAGTTAAATATTCAACGTAACTCATATACTTAACAATCTTATGACTATGGTCACGCTATATCCCCGTGACTGGGTACCAGAGTACCAATGAATAATCTTCATTAGCAGGGTATCAGAGTACCAATGAATAACCCCCATTAGTTTAGGTATCAGAGTACCAATGAATAACCCCCATTGGGTGGGTATCAGAGTACCAGTGAACAACCTCTATTGGTTTGGGTATCAGAGTACCAATGAATAACCCCCATTGGTTTGGGTATCAGAATCAAATCATAGTCAAACTGTCCATAATCATATATATGAAATCATAATTTCTAACAAAAATGTTTCTTATTCAAATGCATGTACATATAATCATATATTCAATATTTCAATACATTTGTGATATTTATATATTCCTTACTTTAAATCAATATAGCTAAAATAAAAAACAATTAAATAAAATAAATCTTATATTCAATGCTCATATATATATATATATATATATATATATGTGGAAATTCTTTATTCTTTACTTTGAATCAGTATAGCTAAAAACAATTACACAACACACATCATATATTCAGTAATCAGATATATTTGTAATAATTTTTTACTTGAAATTAGTGCTACAAGAGAAATAAAATTGTAACAATTATAAACAAATTTTCAGTAGTTAAAACTACATTAATATAAGCAAAATAAAATCCAATTAGGATAAGGTTACTTACCTCAGCTAACTCACCACAAGAAATTCTTCCTAACACTTCTCTGAAATCCTTAGATCTCACCTAACAATTTACAAGCATCATTTACTCAATAATCATATAATTCACAAAACTGATAACGGTACCTGACTAGAAGAAAAACTATTAAAGCAACAAACTATTAGACATATTATATACAAAAAGCAATAAACAAACAATGACATGGTTGGCCACCATAACCTAATTGAAGCTTAACCCTTAATATCCCCAGTGGAGTCGCCATTGTGAGAGACCCCGACCCGTTTTTTAGTGTGTTAGGCCAAACCCACGTGAATGGATGGAGTCGTGTTATTGCATCTCAAAATGGAGGTTCGACTAATTATATTTTTCCCTTTAGATTAGGGTTTTATAATGGAGTCGCCACTTATTTAATTATTGAAAAAAAATAAGAAAACCAAAATTGAAAAATTCTTCATTTTATTAATTTTCAATTGAATTTACATTGATCATAGGAAAATTACATAGCTTTGGTCCTAGATACAATCTAAGATGAAGTACATGGCTTTGTTTCCTAGTTACAATCTAAAAATTGAAAATTACATGGATAAGCATATGATTTATTAACCCTTGATCTAAGTTCGGAGGCTATGTTACAAGGTGGGAAGGTGTTAGGCACCTACCTTGCCCGGTAAAACCGGTCTTCTAGACTAATGTGGCAAACATTCATATCATATCATCCAATATGTCAATCAATTTACATGATGGATTTAATGTGTGTGCATGTGATAAACCCTAATTCAATTTATTAAGCATTGCATTTGGATTGAAAAATGAATTCTAATGAATGTGTGTGTATGGTGATATCCTACATTCAAGGATTTGAAAGAATTATGAAACAAACATGTTTTTTTTTTTATATTTTTGATGTGGATTTAAGATCAAAACTAATACTTATGCATGAATATGTGATGAACAACAAAAATATATGAAGAACAAATAAGAACATTCAAACATATTCAAGAGGATTTAAATAATTACTATCATGCTTTAATCCTAAATTCTTATCATGGCAACACAAAAAACAAGTTAGGAAAAGAGATTATACTTTCATGTAAGATCCATATGGTGGATGAGAAGACTCTTGAGGGAAGTCCTATTGGTGGAGGAAAAGAAGAGTTGGAAGAGGAAGAGTGGGTCTCACTCAATACCTTGAGTCTCAAGAAGACCAAGATATGACAATACTATTCAACTTCCTAGAACTCAAGAGAGGAGAAGAGAGGGGGGTTTTTTTTTTCTTAGAATGAAGGAGAGGGGGGGTTTATATAGTAGTGGTGGAGGAAATATGAATGGAAGGCCATTAATGAAAGTTGACAAAGAATCATGAATCTAGACCTCATTTTAGCCTTTGAAGAAATCTGAAGCATTAAATGTAGAGATTGGTGGGAGTGAGGAGCAAGCCAAAATTCAGTTTTCCTGTAACTGCTGTAACAACCTGTAAAGCCAACTTTGAAAAATCATATCTGACTTAATTCTGATCGGAATTGTCTCGTTCTTGTGCTCAAATTAAAGCCCCGGATGTCTAGTTTCTGAAAATATTAATCTTATTCACATATTCAAAATATTCTGAGAGATATCAATGAAATAGTGAGCAGATGTCATTTGTTAGAAAAATGGTTTCAGCACAATTAATATTAATAGGTCCCAAATTAGTTTCCAATTAACATTAATAGGCTCTAATCACTCCCATTTCAGACCTAATTAGTTCCAAATTTACCCTAATTAAAAGATAATTGCACAAATTACTCATTGAATAATTAATGTTTAACTATCTAATTAATTAAGTGTATGCAACCTTACTATAAAATGTAGTCCTAACCAATCAAATTATGACACATCATTAATTTCAAATTGATTATGATTATAACCAATTGGAATCACTTGCTCATAATCACATAAGGTCGGACTCAATTTGTGATAGTGTATCTCGGCCATAAAAACTTGATTTGATGATAACTTTCAATCTGATGGTCTGATTAGGGCTTATAACCAATCGATTTGATCGTTACAACATCAAGATCATTTTCGTGAAATGAGATTAAGAATCTAATGACCAAAATAAAGATGCATATTTTCAAGGTGAAATTACCCTTTTATCCTCCAAGTGAGGTTAAATGCAAGTCGCAAAATGAAGTGTCAACAGAATGCCCCTCATTGGCAGAGCTTGAAGAGCGAATGTCAATGTATGAAAAAGACACCTAACTTTGCAATCAGTATTTAACCGTGGTGAATTTATGATGCATGGAAATAAGAATGCAAACCGTCATGTAGTGGATCAAAATGTGGACCGAATCTCCAGGGAGATTACCTACGTACCTCTTGGTGAGAGGATCAGGTCCAAATGTAGTTCACACATGCAGCCCCTTTTTTGTTTTTCTTTTTGTTTTTTTGTTTTTTTTGGCAAAAAAAAAATGAGTACAAGACATACTTACCAGTGGTCACAACAAAATATGGAAATTCTAGTCATGTGTTTCAGAGGACCAAAGGTTGTGGATTCTCACTCATGTTTTCAGAGGACCAAGGGATTTTTTTTTTTTTTTTTTGGGCTTTGGGCTCATGTTTTCAGAGGACCAAAGGTTGTAGATCCTGCCTCATGTTTTTAGAAGACCTACGATTCTTGGATCTTGGCTCATATTTTCAAAGGACTAAGGGTTTTTTGGGCTTTGAGCTCATGTTTTCAGAGGACTAAAGGTTTTGGATCCTGGCTCATATTTTCAGAGGACCTAGGATTCTTGGATCTTGGCTCATGTTTTCAGAGGACCAAGGGTTTTTTGGGCTTTGGGCTCATGTTTTCAGAGGACCAAAGGTTGTGGATCCTGGCTCATGTTTTCAGAAGACCTAAGATTCTTGGATCTTGGCTTATGTTTTTAGAGAACCAAGGGTTTTTTGGGCTTTGGGCTCATGCTTTCAGAGGACCAAAGGTTTTGGATCCTGGCTCATGTTTTCAGAGGACCTAGGATTTTTGGATCTTGGCTCATGTTTTCAGAGGACCAAAGATTTTTTGGATCTTGGCTCATGTTTTCAGAGGACCAAGGGTTTTTTTAGGCTTTGGGCTCATGTTTTCAGAGGACCAAAGGTTGTGGATCCTGGCTCATGTTTTCAGAGGACCTAGGATTCTTGGATTTTGGCACTTGTTTTCAGAGGACCAAGGGTTTTTGGGCTTTGGGCTCATGTTTTCAGAGGACCAAAGGTTCTGGATCCTAGCTCATGTTTTCAGAGGACCTAGGATTCTTAGATCTTGGCTCATGTTTTCAGAGGACCAAAGGTTTTTTTGGGCTTTGGGCTCATGTTTTCAGAGGACCAAAGGTTGTGGATCCTGGCTCATATTTTCAGAGGACCTAGGATTCTTGGATCTTGGCTTATGTTTTCAGAGGACCAAGGGTATTTTGGGCTTTGGGCTCATACTTTCAGAGGACCATAGGTTTTGGATCCTGGCTCATGTTTTTAGAGGACCTAGGATTCTTGGATCTTGGCTTATGTTCTCAAAGGACCAAGGGTTTTTAAGCTTTGGGCTCATGTTTTCAGAGGACCAAAGGTTCTGGATCCTGGCTCATGTTTTCAAAGGACCTAGGATTCTTGTATCTTGGCTCATGTTTTCAGAGGACCAAGGGTTCTTTTGGGCTTTGGGCTCATGTTTTCAAAGGACCAAAGGTTGTGGATCCTGGCTCATGTTTTCAAAGGACCTAGGATTCTTGGATTTTGGCTTATGTTTTTAGAGGACTAAAGGTTTTTTGGGCTTTGGGCTCATGCTTTCAGAGGACCAAAGGTTTTGGATCCTAGCTCATGTTTTTAGAGGACTTAGGATTCTTGGATCTTGGCTCATGTTTTCAGAGGATCAAGGGTTTTTTTGGGCTTTGGGCTCATGTTTTCAGAGGACCAAAGACTGTGGATCTTGGCTCATGTTTTCAGAGGACTTAGGATTCTTGGATCTTGGCTCATGTTTTCAGAAGACCAAGGGTTTTTTGGGCTTTGGGCTCATGTTTTCAACGGACCAAAGGTTCTGGATCCTGGCTCATGTTTTTAAAGGATCAAGGGTTTTTTGAGCTTTGGGCTCATGCTTTCAGAGGACCAAGGGGTTCGGATCCCGGATCATGTTTTCAGAGGACCTAGGATTATTGGATCTTGGTTCTTGGTACATGTTTGTGGGCTTTTCACCCTAGTACCTACAAAATAGATAGTTCCAATTAGTAACAGAGTTATTCATTGAAAATAATTCGGCATACCTGGCGAATGCCCCAAGTTTGGGACATATTCCATGCTTCGATGAATGTTAAGGATGGACAGTTGACTTGATGTTGCCCCATTGGAAAATATGGAAGAGGATCATAATTTTCTTTGCCTGAAGAAGAATTTAATGAGGTTCTCTTCTGGGACTTTTGAATTTTTCTTTTGAAAAATTTGGAAATCTTGAATTTTTTGATGGAATTGGAAAATTTCTTTCTTTCGAAAGATTTGGAAATCTTGAATTTTTTTTTTGAAGGAATGGAAATTTTGATTGATGAAATTTTTGAAAAGCAACCTAAGAAGTATGAGCCCAATGCCCCTAGTCCCAAGGTTTTTTTTGAGAATTCCTTCTTTCATTTTTTTTTTTTTTTTTTTAAGCAACCTAATTGGAAATCTTGAATTTTTTTTTTGAAGGAATTGAAGATTTTGATTGATGATTTTCCTTTTTTTTTTTTTTTTAAAGCAACATTAATTGGAAATCTTGAATTTTTTTTGAAGGATTTGAAAATTTTTTTTTCAAATGATTTTTTTTTAGAAGATTTGGAAATCCTAAATTTTTTGAAAGAATTGAAAATCTTGAATGATATATATATATTTTTTTTTTTGAAAGCCTAATTAGACGTCTTGAATTTTTTGAAAAATTTTGGAAATCTTAAATTTTTTTTTTTGAAGTAATTGAAAATTTTGATTGATGAATTTTTTTTGTAGGCAACCTAATTGAAGGAATTGAATTGTTTTTTTTTTTTTTGAAAGATTTAGAAATCTTGAATTTTTTGAAGGAATTGAATTTTTTTTGAAAGATTTGGAAATCTTGAATTTTTTTTTTTTGAAGGAATTGAAAATTTTGATTGATGAATTTTTTTTGGAAGCAAACTAAGAAGCATAAGCCCAATGCCCCGAGTCCCAAGGCTTTTTGGAAATTCCCCTTTCCTTCCTTTTTTTTTAAGAGATATGGAATTTTTTTTTTAAATTGATTTTTTTTTTTAAATTTATCAAATTTTTTTTTTTTTTTTTTTTTTGAGATTTGAAGATTTGTTCATTATCAAAAAGTGAAGAAGACGAAGATGATGATGAAGTTAGAGTGATGAAGATATATGATGATTTTTTTTTTTTTGAAAAACCTATCTTTTGAATGAAAATAACTTTGGCTGGAAGTTGATGTGGATTGCTAGATAAGTCTTTGCTTAATTCCTGCATAAAGATAATCTTAATCAACAATGAATTTATTCATTGAAATGAATTGGAAGTACTTACCCAATACTCCTAGTTTAGAACATATTCCATACTTAAATTGAAGCTAAATTCATTTGATGTTGTGACCATTGGGGAACATGAAAGAAGATCATGGTTCGCCATCCTTGGTTCCTGCAAAAAGGCTTTCTTTCTCTAACTTGTTAGAAACCAATTATCATGAAAACATTTTTTGCTAATGTCCTCAGTGTGGACATGCTTGCAAACAAATGGATTAATGCTTCAAATGAAAACATACTTCCATGCAAGAAGAACATATTTGCATACAATATAAATAGGTCAATGCTCCAAGTTTGAACATGCTTAATGCAAACAAATGGACTTAACCTAACATACACCTAAACAATTTTGTCACATTGTTTTGACTTTGTTTTCCAAGGTTGTTTGGGTGATTGGGACCAGGCCTCTGCAAGGCTGCCTACGTACCTCTCTCATAGAGGATCAGGTCAAGACGTAGTTCAAAACACTGGATTTTGGAAAAGACTGATTTTTTTTTTTTTTGAAATGAGATTGCACTTTCTTTTTTTTTTTTTTTCCTTTTTTTGAAAAATACAAATTTCTCTTTTTTTTTTTTTTTTTGGAACTAGATGTGATCCTTTGAACAACCATTTTTGGAAAATCATAGTGTTTAAGAACCAATCAAATCTCTTTGATTAGGAAGTATCAAGATCATTAAACTCATGTAATCAAATTTGCTTCTTCCTTTTGAACATTGTCAGATTGAGTCTCTAAAGGCAATTAAGAAATGAAATGTGATAATATTTAGGAGTCACATTAGTCGGTGCAAATAAGGAGAGTGCTCCAAGTTTGAAAGTTCTTTTGAGCCATTTGGGGATTTGAGAATTTGAGAAGTTTTGTCCTTCAACATATCATCCAGTGGGGTTTGACAATTTTAAGCATTTTTCCTTTTTAATTCATGAAAAAATAATATTAGAGTTTAAGATGTGCCTACAACTAGCAAGATTTCAAGGAAGTTTTTACTCATGAGTTGTAATGTAGGCCAGGTTTGGGTTATGAAATGAAAGATATAAAATGTTCAAAATTCCCTATGATGTTTCCCCCAAGTATGCATTACTCAAAAATTAAGTATTGGAGGAGTTTCTCCATTTCTTCTTTGTCATCTTCTCACTAGTCTTCATTGGTCACTCGTATCAATATTATGCTCATTCATCTTGAATCATACCTCTAGACTTTCATCTTGTAAAATTCTTCTCTCTTTAGGTTGCATCCTTAGGTTCCTAACTTTGTAGGATTTTCCAATTTTTTCTTTTCTTCTTCTTCTTTTCTTTGGCCCTAATTTTTGTCTAGACTGCCCTTTTGGGTTTTTAGCCTAGCAGGCTTTTTTTTTTTTTTTTTTTTTTTTTTTTTTTTTTTTCTTTTTTTTGGGCCCTAGCTTTGGCCTAGACTGCCCTTTTAGGTTTTCAGCCTAGCGGGTTTTTTTTTTTCATCTCTTGATTGAATGAACTTTTGGGGACCTTTTGCCTTCTTTTTCTCAACTCATTGATTTTTGGTCATTTTGATGCACTCTCTAGACTTCTTTCTTCCTCAATACACTTGCACTTTTTGGTGCTTGATGAATCTTTTACTTTTTTTGATGAACTCTCTTTTGGATGAATCTTGTATTCCTCTTGGCATGATGAATTCTAGGCTCTTCAAACTTGATGCACACTAAAATTTCATTTCTCTTTCCTTGATTGTGTAAAACCTCATTTTTCTTTGATGATCTCTTGTTTTTAGCCTAATGAATTCTCCACTTGTCTTTCATGTCTTCTAGGAGAGATTTATCAATTAGCTTCAAAACTACCAGGTTGAGTCCTCTTCGACATGAGATTTAAGTATGCATATCTTGATTTTTCCCACCCCAGGTTTAGATTTTAGTGGGTTCATGCAAAAGGCTAAATGTTTGAAAACTCAAATGTGCTAGCAATGGGTAATGAACATTCTAGGTAGTATAGAATAATCTTTTTTAACCAAAGACGGCCTCCAATCCCTAGCAATGCTTGCTTGTAGGCACAGTGACTTGAGCTCTTTTAATAAATTCCCCTAAAAAGAAAAAGTATGAATGCTCTATTGGAGACACAAAAGTTTTCAGAAATTTGGAATGAATGCATGAGCTTTTTGAATTTTTTGATGGATAGATTTTCTTTGATTGCCTTGTAAGACCATTTCTTCTTATATTCTAAGTCAAGTAGCAAAAGGCTTTACATGGATCAAATGAAATTAATCATTCCTTGGTACAAGTTGATTGCTCAAGCCTTTAAACATCAAGATTTAGAAAATGTTTTATCCAAGGGATCCTCATGTACCATTTTGAAAAGGGGACTTTTTAGAATCTTGAAAAAGAAAAAAAAAATGGTCTTTTTGAAAAAGTCACTAAGAAGTCCAATGCCTCTAGTTCAAATAATTTTTTTTTAAATGACTTAAGGGCTCAATGCCCCTAGTCCAAAGACTTTTTTCAATTCTCTTTTTTTTTTTTTTTGGAAAGATTTGGGAATCTTGATTTTTTTTTTTGGAATTTTTTTTTAAATATATACATGAACAAAGTACATTAAATGCTACATGGATTTTTAGAATTCAAAGAAACATAGAAACATGGAATAAACAAACAAACTTTAAGCTTAACCATGATGTTGCAAACCGAATTTGGAGTGAGCCAAAGTTGAGCCATTTGCTTCTTCTTGGTCCATTTAGGATGCTTGAGACTTGGTATGCTAGAACTTTGGTTATGATGAAATGGCTTGAGCTTGCACTTGGAAGGCTTAAACCTTGATTATGATCTTTTGGTATTTGCTTGAAATGGCTTGGGCTTACACTGGAAGGCATGCATCTTGTGAGCTTTTGACCTTTGATGTGGATCATGTGTATACACACCTTTGATGGGCTCAAGTGTTGGGCTTAGACTCATTCAAGAAACAAATTGGGCTTCCATGCCAAGTAGAGTTCAATCATAGGCTTTTAGGCTTGAGTTCACCCATAGCATACAAGGTTCAAACAATTATGATTGGCTCAAGCATTGGACTTGGACTCATCATGGTCTTAACGACGGCCAAACATATGCATAATGAAATGAAATTACATGGACCAACCTAAAGGTAGGTTCTATAGGTCATTACAATATGGGTAGAAGGTAGGTTAAAGGTTCCTACAAGCTAGAACGTCGTACCTCCCAACTTGTGACGCCAGGAGCGCCGCGTTGGTTCGAATGGTGTAGTTTGTCCCTACAAACCACCATGGCATAACCATGATGATCCTTGTCGCAGTGGGTGGTAGGTTCACCGCTGGGTATGTGAGTCTCAGGAAGACCACAATCCACGGCTAATACTACCAGGCTTCCGGGCTAGTACACAAATAAAATAAATTTCATTCAAGCAAATGATGCATGACATGCAATATAATGACATATTAGACATATTATATATAAAAAGCAACAAACAAACAATGACATGGTTGGCCACCATAACCTAATTGAAGCTTAGTCCTTAATATCCCTAGTAGAGTCGCCACTGTGAGAGACCGCGCCCCCGGCCCCGGCCCCGGCCCTTTTTTTAGTGTGTTAGGCCAAACTCACGTGAATGGGTGGAGTCGTATTATTGTATCTCAAAATGGAGGTTCGACTAGTTATATTTTTCCCTTTAGATTAAGGGTTTTACAATGGAGTCGCCACTTATTTAATTATTGGAAAAATAAGAAAACCAAAATTGAAAAATTCTTCATTTTATTAATTTTCAATTGAATTTACATTGATTATAGGAAAATTACATGGCTTTGGTCCTAGATACAATCTAAGATAAAGTACATGGCTTTGTTTCCTAATTACAATCTAAAAATTTAAAATTACATAGAGAAGCATATGATCTACTAACCCTTGATCTAAGTTCAGAGGTTATGTTACAAGGTGGGAGGGTGTTAGGCACCCACCTTGCCCGGTAAAACCGGTCTTCTAGACTATGGTGGCCAACATTCATATCATATCATCCAATATGTCAATCAATTTATATGATAAATTTAATGTGTGTGCATGTGATAAACCCTAATTCAATTTATTAAGCATTGCATTTGGATTGAAAAATGAATTCTAATGAATGTGTGTGTATGGTGATACCCTACATTTAAGGATTGGAAAGAATTATGAAACAAACATGTTTTTTTATATTTTTGATGTGGATTTAAGATCAAAACTAGTGCTTATGCATGAATATGTGATGAACAATAAGAATATATGAAGAACAAATAAGAACATTCAAACATATTCAAGAGGATTTAAATAATTACTATCATGCTTTAATCCTAAATTCTTATCAAGGCAACACAAAAAACAAGTTAGGAAAAGAGATTATACCTTCATGCAAGATCCATATGGTGGATGAGGAGATTCTTGAGGGAGGTCCTATTGGTGGAGGAAAATAAAAGTTGGAAGAGGAAGAGTGGGTCTCACTCAATACTTTGAGTCTCAAGAAGATCAAGATATGACAAGACTATTCAACTTCCTAGAACTCAAGAGAGGAGAAGAGACGAGAGGTTTTTTTTTTCTTGGAATGAAGGAGAGGGGGGTTTATATAGTAGTGGTGGAGGAAATATGAATGGAAGGCCATTAATGAGGGTTGATAAAGAATCATGAACCTAGACCTCATTTTAGCCTTTGGGGAAATCTAGAGCATTAAATGTAGAGATTGGTGGGAGTGAGGAGTAAGCCAAAATTCGGTTTTCCCGTAGCTGTTGTAACAGCCTGTAGAGCCAAATTTGAAAAATTATATCTGACTCAATTCTGATCAGAATTTTCTCGTTCTTGTGCTCAAATTGAAGCCCTGGATGTCTAGTTTCTGGGAAAACTAACCTTATTCACATATTCAAAATATTTTGAGAGATATCAATGAGATAGTGAGCAGAGGTCATTTGTTAGAAAAATGGTTTCAGCACAATTAACATTAATAGGTCCCAAATTAGTTTCCAATTAACATTAATAGGCTCCAATCACTCCCATTTCAGACTTAATGAGTTCCAAATTTACCCTAATTAAAAGATAATTGCATAAATTACTCATTAAATAATTAATATTTAACTATCTAATTAATTAGGTGTATGCAACCTTACCATAAAATGTAGTCCTAACCAATCATATTATGACACATTATTAATTTCAAATTGATTATAATTATAACCAATTGGAATCACTTTTGCATAATCACATAAGGTCAGACTCAATTTGTGATAGTGCATCTCGACCATTAAAACTTGATTTGATGATAATTTTCAATCTGATGGTCCGATTAGGGCTTATAACTAATCTATTTGATCGTTACAACATCAAAATCATTTTGGTGAAATGAGATTAAGGATCTAATGACCAAAATCAAGATGCATATTTTCAAGGTGAAATTACCCTTTTACCCTCCAAGTGAGGTGTTAACACTTTGATACCATATATAACAACCTAAGGAAAAGCGTTAGTCACATTTGCGCTATACCTTAAAATGACTAGTCATAATTGAGGCTCTTTGCAGTTATTAATAAAGCCTAGTTCAACCCAGTAAATACTCGATGTAGGACTCATCACACACCCACACACATCACACAATCAATCAAATTGGGTATCACATGGACAGATTCCTTACAGTGGACGGATGAGAAAGCAAACGGATACAAAATGGACGTTGGCAAAGCCACGTGGCACCTACATGGTTTAATTGGTCCTCAAGGAACTTAAAATGGAAATGCCCTGTACTCCACGATTAACCATAGTTAACCAAATCTTTATATGGAAAGATCCCATAAAATATGTGTATAAAAGAGGATTTTCCTTACAAGGAAACACCTTTTTCGCCAAGAAACCAAAGCCGGTTCTACACTATTATAAAAACCCAAAACCCTTAGAAATTAAGGTACGCACAATTTCGCCTAGTTTTAGCACTCTAGAGTTGTGAAAGTCCTCTAACTTCACTTTCAGAGGGTATTTGACCGGTAACATACCAGTACTCTCTATAAGGTCTACTTCTCCTTCTTCTTTGTTGTGCAAGTCTTGTTTAGAGCATGCAAGGATCGTGTGGCTTACTGACGATTTTAGCATCATCAGTTGGCACCGTCTATGAGAAAATCGTAAGCCATATTACCGCTTCCCAGACAAAAAGTTGCATGGTGCGTACTAGCTCGATGGCGACCCCTAACAATAACCAAGGAGACGAACCACGTACCACTACTTTTGAGAGACAAGTTCAGACTCTTGCCGCGGTTGTTGAACGCCTCACCAAGCAAAACCATGACCTAGAAAAACAGTTGCACCAAAGGGACACTAAGCCCTAAAATAAAAAAGAAGACCAGGAAGGGGACAGCCTTCAGCACACCAACAGTAGGCAAAATAGAGAAAAGCCAGAAGGCAGTAACGCCGTGAGCAGACCGACTACCAAAATTATCGCCCCACCGCACTTGGTCACAGAGGTGCAAATGATGAAGGAACAAAAAGATCTAATAATGAACGCCCTTAGAGAACGAGTATTAAGCGATCTCGAAGAATTGGTACATCGGACAGATTTACCTTTCACTACACCCGTCACTTCATTTCCCTTCCCACTGAAGTTTCGTATGCCGCAAGTAAAAGCCTACAACGGGTCAAGGGATCCTTTGGACCACCTGGAGTCGTTCAAGACCCTCATGCACCTGCAAGGCGTAGCAGACGAGATCATGTGCCGTGTCTTTCCCACTACATTGAAAGGTCTCACAAAAGTATGGTTTAGCAAATAAACGCCAAATTCTATCAGTACCTTTAAGGAGTTGAGCGCCCAGTTTGCCTCGCACTTCATTGGAGGGCACAGGTATAAGAAGTCTACTGCATGTCTAATGAACATCAAGCAACAGGAGGAGGAGACACTGAGGCCTTACATCACCCGCTTTAACAAGGTGGCCCTCTCAATTGATGAAGCTGACGATAAGATACTCATGGCTGCATTCACTAATGGGTTATGAAAGGGGAAGTTTTTGTTTTCCTTATACAAAAACGACTCAAAAACCATGTTGGATGTACTTTATAGGGCTACTAAGTACATGAATGCAGAAGATGCATTGCTTACCTGAGAAAAAAAGCCTAGGAAGAGAGAGAGACAAGAAGAAGCACGGTAGGATAGGGGATGAAAGGCCATAAGGATGAGAGATAGACGAAAGGATAGGCACTCCAAACCCCCCACTAGAAGGTTCACGAGTTTCACCCCACTAAATGCCCCAATCGATCAGGTCTTAATGCAAATCAAGGATGAAGAATCCTTGACATTTCCTTGCAAGCTAAAAGGAGACCTTAGCAAGAGGTCTAGAGATAAGTACTGTCATTTCCACCGAGATCATGGCCACAATACGTCCAACTGCTACGACTTGAAGCAATAGATAGAAGCACTGATCAGACAAGGAAAATTGTAGAGATTTGTCAGCAAGAAAAGGACGGACCAACCACAGGAGCAAGGCACCCAAAAGGAAAACTAGCATCCTAGACTACCCCTAGGAAACATAAGGATGATTCTAGGGGGCACCACAACTTCCTGTTCGACCAAGAAGGCACGCAAGACTCATCTTAGTATGGTTCAGAACATCTAGCTAATGGGTTTAGTTCCGAAGATGGCATGCATGCATCGATAACCTTGTAATTGAGTTCACAAAGGATGACGCTTGACACCTCCACCACCCACACGACGATGCGCTTGTAGTGAGCATATGGATTGGGGACTACAACACTCACCGGGTCCAAGTGGACAACGAGAGCTCTGTTGATATACTCTACTATCTAGCCTTCTAGCAGATGAGGATTGAAAGAAAACGACCGATTCCAACTAACGCACCACTCGTTGGAGTAGGAGGAACGAGAGTGTACCCACTCGGTGCGGTCACTTTACTTGTAACAATCGGTGATTACCTTTAACAGATCACCAATGATGTCACCTTCCTGGTTGTAGACTATTCATCCACTTACAATGACATCTTGGGCTGTCCTACCCTTAATTAGTGGAAGGCTGTAACCTCCACTTACCACCTAATGATTAAGTTCCCCACCAAGAACAAAGTCGGAGAGGTACGAGGGGATCAAGTAGCAGCACGCAAGTGCTACATTGCCATGTTGGAGATGGATGACCATTTACAGACCATGTGCATAGAAGAACATCGGACGGTGGCAGAACTAGTAGAAGGGTTAGAAGAGGTACTCCCCAATGACTTTAAGCCCGAGCAAATGACAAGAATATGTACTCTTGCTAGCCTGCCAGTCCTCTGGACACTCATAGCATTTCTAAGAGAGAACTAGGATGTCTTCACCTGGAGCCACGAAGACATGCCCGGAATCGATCCATCGGTCATAGTCCACAAATTGAATGTCTCGCCCTCATTTTTCCTCATCCGCCAGAAGAAATGGGTGTTCGTACAGGAGTGGAACAAGACCATAGCGAAAGAGGTTCGTAAGTTACAAGAAGTTGAATTTATACGAGAAGTATACTACCTCGATTGGTTGGCCAACATGGTGATGTCAAAAAGGTTAATGGAAAGTGGAGAATGTGTGTAGACTTCATAGACTTAAACAGGGCCTGCCCCAAGGGTAGCTACCCGCTTCCACAAATTGACATCTTGGTGGATTCAACAGCAAGACACTAGTTGTTAAGTGTCATGGACGTGTTCTCTACTTACAACTAGATCAAGTTGGATGAATCTGATCAGGAGAAGACTTCTTTCATCACCAGCTAAGGTCACTTCTACTATTAAGTAATGCCATTTAGACTTAAGAATGCGAGCGCCATGTATCAAAGGTTGATTAACAAGATGTTCGCACATCAGATTGGAAGGAATGTTCAGGTTTACGTGGATGACATGCTAGTAAAGAGCCTACAGGAAGACGATCATTTGGATGACCTCAAGGAAACCTTTGATGCCTTTCGATCCTACAACATGAAATTGAATCTGAACAAATGCTCATTTGGGGTGATGGTCGAAAAATTCTTGGGGTTTACGGTATCCTAGAGAGGTATTAAGGTTAACCTAGACAAGATACGGGTAATAACACTGCCTATGAACATTAAGGAAGTATAGAGCCTCAACAGCAAAGTAGCCACACTAAATTGGTTCGTCTCAAGAGCAACAGACAAGTGCCTACCTTTCTTCTGCACGTTAAAGAAATCGTTTGAATGGATGGCTGAATGTTAGCAAGCGTTCGAAAACTTGAAAGCAAACTAGGGGAGGAATTGCTCCTTTATCTAGCCGTCTTCTCGGCAGTTGTCAGCGCAGTCTTAGTCAAGGAAGAAGACAGGGTACAGAAGCCTGTATACTACACTAGTTGAGCGCTCTGAGGCGCAGAAAAGAGTTACCCCTCGATGGAAAAGCTCACCTTAGCGTTAGTGACTACAGCTTGTAAACTGAAACCATACTTCTAGGCCCACTTCGTGGTCGTCTTGATAGATAAACCATTGCAGAGAGCATTGATCAGCCCTGAAGCAGCTAGAAGAATGGCACTATGAGCAATTGAGTTAAGTGAATTCGACATATAGTATCACCCGTGAAAGGCCATAAAAGGGCAAGTCATTGCCGAATTCACCAACGCGGAGGATTAGGGCTCAGGAGCATAGCCGCAATGGAGTATCCACACAGACGGATCGTCCAACAAACAGGTAGGCAGAGTTGGCATAGTACTTCATTCCCCTGAAGAGGACGAGATCGAATGCATGATCCGACTCAACTTCCCTACAACCAATAACGAAGCGAAGTATGAAGCCTTAATAGCAAGGCTGGATCTAGCCAGAACAGCTAGAGCTATAAATGTGGTCATTTATTGCGGCTCTCAAGTAGTCACAAGTTAAGTAACCGACAGTTATAAATGTAAGGGCAAACGGATGAAGAAGTACTCAGAGCAAGTAAAGTATCGAATGAACGACCTCCAAGTGAAGTTTTTTCAAATCCCAAGGCTGGAGAATGAGCGAGCCGACCGCCTCGCCAAGGCTGTATCAGCAGAACACATGCTTATCCCTAGCCAGGTATTGTCCATTGTTCAAAATTCACCATTAATAAATGGCATTAGTGTGTAGGAGATAGGTTCCGAAAACAACTGAACCACACCAATAATCGCCTATTTAAAGGACGGTATGCTACCAGACGACAAGGAGGCCACTAGGAAGTTGAAGGTACAGACAACATGGTTTGTACTAATAAAAGGCATCTTGTACAATAGGGGTTTCTCCCGTCCATTCCTGAGGTTTCTTAGCTCCAAGGAAGCAGATTATGTTATGAGAGAAATCTACGAAGGAGTATGCGGGAACCATTGAGGATCGCTGTCTTTAGTGCACAAACTGATTAAGGCAGGATGCTATTTGCCCACCATGCAGAAAGATGCCTATGTGTATGTCAAAGCCTGTGACAAGTGTCAGGGGTTTGACAACATCATCGGGCAGGCAACAGAGGAGCTTACCCTAATGACAGCCTATGGCCCTTCGCTCAATGGGGGTTGGATATCATAGGCCCATTCCCAACATCAGTTAAACAGTTAAAGTTCCTAGTAGTCATTATAGACTATTTCACCAAATGGGTAGAAGTCAAAGCCCTCGCCACCATCACGGAGAAGAATGTCCGAAGCTTTGTATAGAGGAACATCATCTACTAGTATGGTATACCTAAAGTGATAGTCTCGGACAACGGGAAATAGTTCGACAACAATTCATTCAGGGATTTCTGCTCACAGTTGGGGATCAAGAATCACTACTTATCCCCTGCCCACCCTCAAGTCAATAGATAAGTTGAGATCATGAATAGATCCTTGCTCAAAATCATCAAGACTAGGCTCGAGGGGGCAAAGGGAATATGGCCTGAAGAATTGTCGAGTGTTTTACGGGCTTATAGGACAACGACGAGGACGCCTACAGGAGAGACTCCGTTTTGACTAGCATGCGAAGCAAGGCAATCATCCTAGCTAAGGTCGGACTCATAAGCTACAGAGTTGAAAACCATGATAAGAGTAGGAACAATAAAGCTATGCACCCTCAGCTTGATTTGGTGGACAAAGCAAGAGCAATGACTGAGCAAAGGTTAGCATGGTACCAGGACCTCATGACCAAGCATTCTAACTCCAAAGTAAAAAACAGAGACTTTCAAGTTAGAGATCTCGTCTTGAGGAAGGTGACAGGTGCCACGAGAAATTCAGAAGAGGGAAAGCTAGGACCTAATTGGGACGGACCCTACAGGATCGCGTCATGGCAAAGGAGAGGTACCTACCACCTGGAGACGCTAGATGGGCAAAAACTGCAACACCCATGGAATGTAGAGCACCTAAAAAAATATTACTAGTAGACAAGGGCACGAATAACGACACTCCTCATTTCCAGTTTATTTCCTTTTAGATAATTTTCACTATTAATAGTACTATTTAAGCCCGAAGGGCGGTCTTTTATGTCTTTTTAAAAAACAATTTTTACATGCATTTTTTCCACAATAAGAGGAGTTATTCAGATATGCAGTGTGTATGTTTATTGGGGTTATTATTTGTTAAGTCCATAAGTGGACGGGCTCATCCTAAAAGGATGATTCACATTCATTAAGTCCACAAAATGGAGGAGACCATCCTAAAAGGATGACTTATAGCTATTCCACAAAGCAGACGGGATCATCCTAAAAGGATGGCCTATATCTATTAAGTCCACAAGTGGATGGGCTCACCCTAAAGAGGTGACTCATATCCATTAGATCCACAAAATGAACAGTACCATCCTAAAATGATAGCCTATATCTACAAGTAGACGGGCTCATCCTAAAGGGATGACTCACATTCATTAAATCCACAAGTGGATGACTCACATTCATTAAGTACACAAGTAGACGAGCTCATCTTAAAGGGATGACTCACAAAGTGGACGAGATCATCCTGAAGGGATGGCCCATATTCATTAAGCCCCAAAGTGGACGAGTTCATCCGAAGGAATGATTTGAATTTATCAAGTCCATAAGTGAACAGACATATTGCAAACATATATATTGATAGGAATATGATCAAAGTACAAATAACAAATATTAAAATATTATAAAAGCCCAATAAAGGGCAAATGTCTACATGCCAGGCCTAAAATAGGCAACGGTTAAAACAGAAACATTGTTATCCCAAAAATCTTTACATGTATAACAGAAAAATTAAAATTAAAGAAAAAAAGAAAGGTCTACTCTTGATCCACAGGTTTCTCTCCGTCCTTCCCTTTAGCAGCCTAATCCCCCTCAAATGGACGGGCTTTGTCCCCAACGGATTTGGCTTGGTTTACAGGAGCGGTCTCCCTGTCACCTCATTGGTGAACAAATCGTTGGTGCTTTTTGAGTAGACAGGCTGGGTTGGAGTCTGGGCCTGGGGGTTCGATGGAAATCTGGGACAGATCCAAGTCAGGAAAAAAGGCCTTGAACTGATGGAAGAAGTCATCAAATCCGTCTGCGAAAGTGCTGTCGAGTTCTGCTAGAAGGGCGTCAGAGTCACAATACTTTTGTATTGCATCTTCCTTGGCCTAACGGAGCTGGTCCTTGGCGTCTTTGATTTCTCCTTCCTTGTCCTCAAGGGACTTCTTCAGCACCTTCGTCTGCTTTTCCAGTTCGCCCCGGAGTTGCTTAGATGCAACAAGTTTTTTCTCCTGGACCACCTTCTAGGCCTTCAACTTCGCCCTTACACGGTCCTACGCCATCTCATGGGACAAACAATGATCCATCAACTCCTTCATCATTAGCATCCCCTGTAGAAACCAAAAAGGGTTAGAAAAGTAAGGAGACAATTTGACATAAAGAGGAAAGGGACGGATATATTTACCTGTGTAATACCAAAGAGACCCATTTCCCCCATAGCCTCAGTTGCATGATTGCTTAAGTCCTCATAGTCGTTGGCTTTAATAATGGATAAAATCTACTTAAGAGCGAACTGAGGGTCCTCACGAAGGAGGACGGGTGGTTTTTGGGTGACAGAAACCTGACCCGTCATGAGACCCTTACCCTTCTTTAGGCATGGTAGAGTCGGCATCTTCTTTGTTTTAACCTTGACCCCAATGGCTGACTCTGCCATGACTTTGGGGCTTTTTAGGAGGATGGTCGATCTACTTCGACGGCCTCCTCTTCACGGACGGGTTAACTTGACCCACAGCATTGGGAGGCAAGCTTCCTTCCTGTTTCTTTTTCGCAGCCTTCTGCTTTATAAAAATTTTCCTCTTGCCTTCCTCCATTTCTACATCAAGGTAGACGAAACGAGAACGTTAGGAGAATTACAAGAAGTAAAAGGAGAAAATAAAAGACGATGGACTTACGTCTACGTGCCTAACTGTCGTAGCGACAGGTAGCTTCAGTAGGCTTAGGACTATCGCAGTACCATTGAATCGTGTCCAAGGTAACGAGCTTCACCCACGTTCTCTTCTTCAATTTGATGGTTAGACCACAACGATAAATACAAAACAAAATCTAAACCAGACGGACACCTACTAGATGGAGGCATTATGCCTTAAGTTTTGTCTACGAGCATGTACTCTTGATCGTTGGGGTGACACATCTAATCGTCACCCTGGATGAAGAAATACCGGCTCTCCAGTTTCTGTTGGAGTCAGGAGTGTCACACACTAGCTTGAGGACAGGCTTCCTTGGTAGGAAGCTGCACATACCTTTGGACTAGCTGATCTCGGATGAACGATAGCAATGGAAGAACTCATCTACAGTCATCCTACGCCCCCTGACACTCAGGACTCCATATAGAACTTCTGCACCAAGGAACACTTTCCAGGCATTCGGAGAGATTTGGGTGACGGCAAGCCTCAAGTATTGAAGAAGACGATGGTGAAAAGCACTTAGAGGGAACTTAAGTCCCACCTTAAACATCTGCTTATACACCCTGACGTCCTCGACCCCTTCATAGTAACACTTCTCAAATTTAAAAGGTAAATGGATAGGGATGCTGATGGGGATCTGGTACCTCTCCTTAAGGGACTCGAAGTATTTTCACTTGACGATAAAATTAAAATCGTTTATAGTCCACAACGGGAGAAGGATAAACTCCCTTAGGCCATTTGGACCTACAACGGACTGAACAAAAGGATCAACATAGATTACGTCTGAACTATTTGAGTCACCACCTGAGCCTCCCTCTGATCCGACCACCTCCACATCCTTATCCTCCTTCAAAGGAGAACTGGCAGATAGATCCCTTTCAACATGAGAGGTGTCGGGGTCATCATGACTAGACGGATACACCTCATCGTAGCCCGCTCCTTCGTAAACACACGATTGATTACTCGATACCTCACTAGATGTCTACCACCTACACGTGACAGATAAACCCCTGAGACTCTACAGGTCTACGTAATTGACAAGCAAGCAATGTTTAAAGTAAAGAACAAAAAGAGAACTCAGTGAAAAGCAATGGATGCTTACCAGTTGAACGATATGAAAAGGCAACGAACACAGTGTAGTAGATGGTCACAACAAGTGAACGGTCACCAAAAAGAGACGGAGGAGACAAAGCTGAAAAGAAAGTAGACGGTAGCGCTTTAACTCTGGAAATTTGTTGTGGAAAGTAAAAATGAGAGGGAGAAGCAACAGATATATAATGGCACGGAAGACAAAGGGACGCTTCGGTACGAGCAATTAACCACTAGAACCGTGCCATATGCCCTTACTACATCAATGGCCCTAGGCTAGCCTGTCAAATCAGAGTGCATTTCCTAAAGGTTGAGTTAAACCGTCACTCTACGGGCTCGCTTGGGAAATGAGGCGACGGACCCATAGATTGATGGGGCAGCTGAAGAGGACAAAACTAAAGTAAACGGTCTCGTTTTATAGAACCTGCCTTGAGCAACTGTACTAGGTGGTGGATGATCAAAAGGAAAGGAGCAACATGAGGAAAGGTGTTGAAGGTGGACAGGCTCCCTACAGTGGACGAATGAGAAAGCAAAAGGATACAAAGTAGACGGTGGCAAAGCCACGTGGCACCCACATGGTTTAATTGGTCTTCAAGGAGCTTCAAATGGAAATGCCTTGTACTCCACGATTAATTATAGTCAACCAAATCTCTATATGGAAAGATCTTGTAAAACATGTGTACTAAAGAGGATTTTCCTTATAAGGAAACATCTCCCAAGAAACCAATTTCGATTACGCACTACTATAAAAACCCAAAACCCTCAGAAATCAAGGTACGCATAATTTCCCACAGTTCTGGCACTCTAGAGTTGTGAAAGTCCTCTAACTTAACATTCGAAGTGTACTTGGCCGGTACCATACCGGCACTCTCTTAAGGTCTTTTTCTCCTTCTTCGTTGTTGTGCAGGTCTTGTCTAGAATGTGCAAGGATTGTGTAGCTTACTGACGATTTCAACATCAACAATATCCAAAGGAGGTTCTTTCATCAAATGACATGCTCATCTTTCCAAAAAATTATACTTTACCACCCTAAATTATAACTCATATTACTCTTTGTACCTTAAATTTTTTAAATGCATATTTTGCATCCTAAATTATGACCCTTCTTACATTTTGCACCTCGATATTAAGTTTGCTATCAACTTTGATGGAAATTCAAAGTTTAGGGTACAAAGTGTAATCAAGAGTATAATTTAGGATAGTAAGATGTAATTTATCTTTTATTTTTAAAAGATTGAGAAGAGGGGCAACTAGGTTTTTTCAAGTGGTGCTATATTTTTCCATCCAAGTTAATGGTAAACTCGATGTCGGAGTGCAAAATGTAACAAGGTCATAGTTTAGGATGCAAAGTATAATCAAGGGTATAATTGAAGGTTGTAAAATGTAATTTTCCCTCACCCTTTCCCTAGCAAAGAGCCATCCTACAAATCTCATGATGTGTATTGTGCTCAAGAAATATTCTTTATCAGTTTTAATCCCATCATTCTCTACACTACTAAGTACAAACTACTAGTTTATTTTTTTTTCATAATTTATTGTATTTCCCTTCATGCTTTAATAAGATAAACATTACAGTCATTACCCTTTGGTTTGTGAATGGATTAAACATCACTAAGTTTACAAACATATTTAACCACAAAACTAAGTGCTTTTAATGTTCAACTAGAATCCTCTATATATATGTGTGTGTGTGTGTTTGTGTGTGTATTATATCAATAATAAAAAAAAAACATCAAGGTGCAGTGTACTAAGTTGTCCCACATCGAATAAGGTGTGTTTTTGAGAAGGGTTTAACCCTTGACCCGACACTAACTGCCTTGGTGTTGGCGTGTGAATCATTTTTTAAAACTTTTTTTTTTTTGGTAAAAAAAAAGTAAAATTAAGTGTGTAGTTTAATTGTGTGTGTGTGTTTTTTCAAAAAAAATTGATACATTTAATATGCAAATTAATTGAAAGTAAAAAGTTGTGATTGGTACATGTTTTTTTTTAATCATATTTTAAAAAGTTGTGATTGGTACATAAAAATTAAAGTATAAAGTGTCATTAGTGGACTCCTATGAAAGTAATGTTACTTTAAAATAAACATGTGAGAAACAATTTCATAGTATGTGATAGGTACATAAAATGAAAATTGGCTTAAATTATGTTATTTCAATTTTTAGGATTTTATTCCAAACATTGCACTAACAAAGACCCCAGTTGTTTCAATTAGGGATATTTGTGGTGCAGTGATATGGGTTTTAAAAGAGACCATGTATAAATAAGTAAGCATCCAATTTTAATGTATATCTCCAAAAATAATGTCAACCACAATCTAATTTTTTTCAAGATTGTAAATTTCTTATATGTTTTTATTATTTATCAAATGAGTTATCCAATAAGTTTTGTAATTTTGTTTTTATTTTGGAATGTTATATTTTGTAAAGATGTGATTTGTTTTCTTATGTTTACTATTATTAATCATGACGAATGATAATTTGTATAATATTATATAATTATATAACCAAAAAAATAAGTCACACAAATTTTTATCCAGACAAAAAAAAAATTTAACTGATTCATTTTTGACATAAACTTGTGAATTACAAAAATATTTACATAAAATTAAACTTTTGAACTTTTAAACTAAAATTACCACAAATATTTACATAAAATTAAACTTTTGAACTTTTGATTTTGTGAGAACAAGAATGAGATAGAGTATTTAACCAAAACAAAGTAGCTTTTAATGTGAAACTAGAATGCTCTAATACTAAGTTGACCGCTTATTTTATATAATATTATATCAATAATATAAATTTAACATCAAGGTGCACATTACGGTGTGGCGTGGTTCACTGCCACTTGCATAGCAGTGCGGTGCAATTATTTCATTCTACAAGCAAGTTTTCTCGATTTAGGTGCAGTCCTACGATTTGACGAACACCCCTTAATTGACTGGGTTATGCCCATTGGAAAAGAAAAGGTCATAGTCACACATAATACAGAATAAAGAAGGAAAAGTTTTTTCTTTGGTAAAATTTGGCTAAAGGTTGTCATTCATAAAAAACTAGTATTTGCTTTCTTGGTAACTAGATCTATTCAGGGTATTGAACCCACAGACTAGCAAACCCTCGTGCTTGCTTCCAAATAATCATTTCTCTTTATTAAAACCAACAAAAAAAACCTTTTCTTGGACAACACAATACATATCAGTGCAAGAAAATCTGAACCGTTCATACACCGTGATCCAAGGAATTGTGATTCCTTCTTCAAGGGGTTTCCTCATTTATTTCTTGAGATTGCATCACCTCACATGATAAGTGATGAGCAGACTTTGAAGAGTATTTATTCCTATTCACACTGACTATTGGGTCAAGTACACATATGTAGAAAAACAAAAACAAAAAAGTACACATATGTAGAATCATTAATTACGGTGTTCTATCATTCTATGACTTCTGTCTACCATTGAATATACTCAATTTCACAATATATTTAGGTGTCAGCTTATAATTGATTTTTTTTTTTTTTTTTTAAATATGACTCAGTTGGCCATAATTGAATCAAGTTGGATCGTCAATTTGGGTGTCAGCTTATAATTGAATTTTTTTTTTTTAAATATGACTCAGTTGGCCATAATTGAATCAAGTTGGATCGTCAATTGCATCCATATGATTGTGAGAATCAATCATAAAAATTAATGTCTTAACAAATTAGTTTTTGGCTTCCCTTAATTGTTTGATGTTAATGAATTGATCATGATCAGATGGCCTCCGTTGGTCAAACACCTGATCCCACTCAAACCCAATTATAAAAGATCCTATCTGAAGTACATGTATAGGATTGAAACAGTGGAAGAGTTTTCTCACTGTTGGCTGCAAATTTGAAATGAGTTGTGTATAGTTCTTAAAATACTTTTTTTTTTGTGCTAAAATCTCAAAATATTATTCATCTATTTTGAAACAAGTAATTTTATCACACTTTTAATTAAATGACATTCAGCATTCAAATACTCCCACATCAATTATCAAATTATCATAAAAAAATAAAATTAACATTATTTTAATAATTATATAAATTATAATAATAAAGAAAAAGTTTAACACTTTAGGTGGTGTTTGGAACGTGAAAATCCACCCCTAACATCCAGATTCCTTAGAATATGATGTTTTCTAATTTGGATGCCTTGAAATGTAACAATTCTTATGTTTGATTTATTTTTAGGAATTCTAAATGAATTATTTATTTTACCCATACTATCCTTAGATTTACTAGTCTCATCACACACGCAAAGCGCATATAATGAGGTTTTTATTTTATTTTGTAGAAAAAAGACTGTTTTTTTTTTAATTTTATATATATAATTTTTACCTTGAAAATCTAATTTATAAGTGAATAAAGTAATTTAAAAATTAACAGGAAATAAAGCTTTTTTTTAGTGGTCTTATTTTGTAGAAAAAAATTGTGTTTTATTTATTTATTTTATATATATAATTTTTATTTTGAAAATCTAATTTATAAGTGGATAAAGTAATTTGAAAATTAACAAGAAAGCGGTCCTATTTTAGATAATATTTTAGTGGGAGTTGGAGTTACATTTTTACCAGATTGTCCTGTAGTTTTATCTCTACTTAAACATAAGGGTATAAGGGCATTTTTGAACTAAAAAATGAGGAATTCAAATAGGGGATTCCTTTTAAATAATAGTATAGCTAAACCCAATATCAATTTTTTTTAATCTTCCTCTAAATAAATAATAACAAACAAAATATAAAATTAAGACAAATTCATTAAAACTATAGTCTAACATTTCAAAATGACATGAATAATACAAAAATAACTACTTAAATTCTTGTTCTTTATGAAAATCACAACATCTTGTTTTGTTAATAAAAATAATATTTTATTTTATTTTAGCAAATAACCAATCCCAAATAGGAGATTTATATATTTTATTTTATTTTAGCATTTATGTTGTTGTGGTAGGAAGAGATAAAAATAAAGGAATAGGTGTTGATGATTTGTTTTATGTTTTTTCTCAAATTTTTTTTTTTTTGATAAGTATGTTTTATCTCCATTGGTTCAATGCTAAGTAAAAAAAATGGTAAAATTGTCAATTTATCACAAATGTTTTTTTTAAGTTTGGAAATTTGGATACCCACTTTTTTTAAAGGAAATCTACATTCCTAAAAAAATGGGTTAAGTGGAAATCTAGATACTTGGAAGGACTAGGACAACAAGCCATCAAGGTCATGACTGGTAAGGAATCTATTATTTTGTGATTAAATTATTAGTCCTAGTTGAGAGTCACATGCACCTAAAATTTTTAGATGGGCAAATAACACTCCCCTTCCTTGAGGTTTAGGAAAATGACACTCACCCCAAACTTAAAAGGAAAAAACATTTTCCCCCTTTGATATTCATTTAACTAAATTCTGTTAAATTGATGTTAAAAATGTTGTGTACTAACCTACCCTTTAGTTAAGAACATATTTTCAAAATTGCCCTCAACTTATTCTTAGAAGTTTTACAAAACCCAAAATTTCTGCAATCATCCCTTCCCACTCATCCTTTCCCGCTTCTTTGAAAACCTAGATTTATGTTAAGGACTTTTATTTACAAATTCACAGTAACAAATACACCTCAGCTGGTCCCCTACAACCTCTCATCCCATGGCCCAACTATGATTCCATAGTGAATACGACAAAAGTTGAACAACCAGGTAAATGTCAACAAAGCCCACAAAATTTCTTGTATTTTAACATAGCTAAGCCATGGATTTTTTGGAATTTATGTGTAGATAGATTGTTATGTGCACAATGGTATAATATTCACAAAACAATTTGTAAAGCTTTAATTTTTTTTTTTTTTTTGAAAAAGCTCAATTTTTGTTGTTGTTAATGGGTTTACTTCAAAGTTCAAAAACATTTCCGTTGATGGATTTTATTTGAAAATGCTCGATTTGTTTGTTACACAATGCTTTGGATATTTACTTATGCTCTATTATCTTATTTCTTCTGCATTTTTTTTTCGAAGATTTTATGTTCATTGAATGTCCTAAACCAAAATTTAAAAATTAATATAACTAAAAAATTAGTTTTTGAGATGTAGTTCTAGTATTTGGAAAAAGCTCAAACTATTTCCCTTGTGTCTATAATGCTTGAAAGGTAATTTGCAATTTGATAAGTGAATGCTACTTGTCAATGATTCATCCAAAGAGACAATACTTGGCAGTAAAGAAGTAAATGTTAAAATGAGATGGAAAGTAGAAACCAGTAGCTATTGACACCTCACCTAACTTGCATGAAAAAAAATAATTGATTTGAACTTCTAGAGTTTCTCTTGTACTTTGAATAATTAAAACTAGCTTAATAAATCTATAAATAGATATCTTGTGTGATGAAAATGTGGTCTAACAAAATAAATTGCAATTAAATAAAAATAGCAACACAACAACACTTTGATAAACACACACACACACACACACACACATATATATATATACACACACACACATACACCTATGTAAATTCTATCCAATTTACCCATGTCTACAAGTTTTTTATATTGATAAGTGACTCTGAAAATTTCAAACTCATTTTTAAACAATAAAAGCTTGAAAGCTTCGACAAATTGTTTTATTTCATAAATTTTGATCCTAAGTGTTGGAGAGAGGTGTGATTAAAAAATCTAAGAGGATCATCAAACTTTAAAAAACCAATTGGAAAGGTGCTAGAAGAGACTAAAAAATTCACTTAGGCAACATGTTTTATAATATGCTCTTTTCATTTCATTTTATGTGAATGATCTTTTCACTAACTATGGTTAAATTTTGGTAAAAAGAATCTTTTAAAAAATTGAAATGTTCTGTTACTAATATTAACAGAAGGGGGGGGGGAGTGATATTTTTTTCAAATTTCAAGGGAGGGGAGTGTTTTTTCCTTTCAAGTTTGGGGGTGAGTGTCATTTCTCCAAACCTCAAGGGAGAGGAGTGTAATTTGCTATTTTTAGATTAAATTTTTTATTAGTCCTATGTGAGGTTTGAACCATTAGTTAGAATTGGTCTACATCTTTGATGAGTGAATATTGAATAATATCCAAGGAGGTTCTTACATCAAATGACAAGCTCACATTTCTAAAAAATTATATTTTACCACCCTAAACTATACCTCATATACACTTTGTATCCTAAAATTTTTAAATGCACATTTTGCACTCTAAACTATGACCCCTTGTTACACTTTGCACCCGACGTTAAGTTTGCTGTTAACTTTGATGGAAATTTAAAGTTTAGGGTGTAGAATGTAATTAGAAGTATAGTTTAAGATGATAAAATGTAATTCACCTTTTATTTTTAAAAGATTGAGAAGAAGGGCAACTAGGTTTTTTCAAGTGGTGCTATATATTTCCATCCAAGTTATCGGTAAACTTGATGTTGGGGTGCAAAGTGTGACAATGTCATAGTTTAAGGTACAAAACGTTCATTCGAAAAGTTTAGGGTGCAAAGTATAATTTGGGGTGGTAAAATGTAATTTTCTCTCACCCTTTCCCTAACAAAGAGCCATCCTACAAATCTCATGATGTGTATTGTGCTCAAGAAATATTCTTTATCAGTTTTAATCTCATCATTCTCTACACTACAAAGTACAAACTACCAGTTTGTTTTTTTTTCGTAATTTATTGTATTCCCTTCACGATTTAATAATATGTGTATTGTGCTCAAGAAATATTCTTTATCAGTTTTAATCTTGTCATTCTCTACACTACAAAGTACAAACTACCAGTTTATTTTTTTTTTTCATAATTTATTGTATTTCCCTTCATGCTTTAATAATATAAATTACGGTCATTACCCTTTGGTTTGTGAACGCATTAAACATCACTAAGTTTACAAATATACCTAATTTCACACTCAACTAATGTAAAAGTTGTGATTGGTACGTGTTTTTTTAATAATATTAAAAAAAGTTGTGATTGGTACATAAAAATTAAAGTGTAAAGTGTCATTAGTAGACTCATATGAGAGTAATATTACTTTCATAAATTGACAACTTCATAGTATGTGACATGTACATAAAATGAAAATTGGCTTTAAATTATGTTATTTCAATTTTTAGGATTATTGATTAAGCATTGCACTAGCAAAGGCCTCACTTGTTTCAACTAGGGATGTTTGCGGTGCGGTTCGATGTGGTTTTAGGTCAATTTAAGCATTGCACTTTGTGGTGCGGTTTGGCTAAAACCATAACTACACCATACCTCAATTTTGCAGTTACATGTGTAGTGTGGTATACAAGATACGGTTTGGTCGGTTTTTAGATGATATATTTTTCAAGATTTGATGGTCAATTTCTAATATAAATAATAATGACAATATGATAGTAAGTTTATGTAAGTTCGTATATATAACAAAAAAAGTCACACAAATATATACAAGTAAAAAAAAAAAAAAATCATCACAGATTGACAGTAAACTAAAAGTACCACAAATATATACATAAAATTGAACTTTTGAACTTTTGATTTTGTGAGAGTGAGATTGTGAGATAGAGTATTTAACCAAAACAAAGTAGTTTTTAATGTGAAACTAGAATGCACTGATACTAAGTTGACCACTTACTTTATATACTATTAAATTATTAATATAAATTTTACAGCAAATATATATATATATATATATATATATATATATATGGGTGTGGTGCGGTGCAATTACTTTATTTTGTAGGCAATTTTGGCCGGTTTGGATGCAGTAGTATGGAGTATGGTTTGGCGAACGCCCCTCAATTGACTTGGTTATGCCCATTGGAAAAGAAACGGTCATATAGTTACACATAAAACAGAACAAAGAAGGAAAAGTTTTTTCTTTTGTAAAATTTGGCTAAAGGTTGCATTGATAAAAACTAGTATTTGCTTTCTTGGTAATTAGATCTATACAGGATATTGAACCCACAGACTAGCAAACCATCGTGCTTGCTTCTAAATAATCATTTCACTTTAACAAAAGCATTGCATATAGCATGTGTTTTGCTCCAAATTAAAAATCTAGCTTATTTTACTATTTAATTTTATTTTTGTTACTATTCATGAGCACTACTGTACTTTTGATACTATTTATGAATTCTATTATACTGTTTCAGCAAATTTTTACTTTTATCTATAATATTTTTAACAAAATAAGCTGATCGGCTGATCCAAACAGACCTATAGTGCTAACCTTTTCTTGGACAACACAATCCATATCAGTGCATGAAAATCTGAATCGTTCATACAACGTGATCCAAGGAATTAGGATCTTTTAAAGTTATGTGTATGGTTCTTAAAATACTTTTTGGTTCTTAAAATAGTTATGTGTATTATTCATCTATTTTGAAACGAGTAATTTTATCACACTTTTAATTAAATGACATTCAAGATTCAAATACTCCCACACCAATTATCAAATTATCATAAAAAAATAAAATTAACATTATTTTAATAATTATATAAATTATTAACAATATAGAAAAAGTTTAACTCACTCATTTTAAATATAAAATGGATAGTTAGGCTTTTAAAAAAAAAAAAATAGAAATGTTTAATAACACTTTAGGTGGCGTTTGGTATGTGGAAATCCACTCCAAGCATCCAGATTCCTTAGAATATGATGTCTTCTAATTTGGATGTCTTGGAATATAACTATTTTTATGTTTAATTTATTCTTAAAAATCTTTAAGGAATTATTTATTTTACCCATACTATCTTTAGATTTATAAGCCCAATATCAATTTTTTTTTTAATCTTCCTGTAAATAAATAATAACAAACAAAATATAAAATTAAGACAAATTCATTAAAAGTATAGTCTAACATTTCAAAATGACATGTATAATACAAAAATAACTACTCAAATTCTTGTTCTTTATGAAAATCACAACATCCTGTTTTGTTAATAAAAATAAAAATATTATTTTATTTTAGCAAATAACCAATCCCAAATAGGAGATATAAATATTTTATTTTATTTTAGCGTTTATGTTGTTGTGGTAGGGAAGAGATAAAAATAAAGGAATAGATGTTGATGATTTGTTTTATATTTTATCTCCAATTTTTTTTTTTTGATAAGTATATTTTATCTCCATTGGTTAAATGATAAGTAAAAAATAGTAAAATTGTTAATTTATAACAAATGTAATTTTTTTTTTAAGTTTGAAAATTTAGATACCAACCTATTTTAAAGGAGATTCACATTCCTAAAAAAAAAAGTTAGGTGAAAATCTAGATACCTGTGTAATTTGTAACAAAATGTAAGAATCTTTCAATATTTTCAAACATCTTAAAACATTACCCCGACAGAATGTTAATACTCACCCAATACACCCAACAGTGAACATCAACTATCACAAAATTTTTTCGCAATTATCTTATGTAATAGATTGTGATTGACTTTTTAGCGTAGACTAATTTTTTTTTTTTTTATTTACTACATCAAAATTGTTGCAGTCGAAAGCGAATGATCCTACAATTTTTCCCGACCAGACAGGGCTAAAAAAAATTTTAAGATTTGGCTTTGGAACCAAGCATATTCCTTTTGTTAACAGTGAATCCTTTGTTTTACCACCCATAGTTTTCGTGTCTCCTCCATTTCACAGTGATTTCTTTCCTTCTTTTTTTGACTTTACATTCCACGACCAAGTTGTGTACGGGTCCACATTACTATTGACTCTACTGTGTACCATCAACGCTCTCGCTTTCTATAAAGCAAACAAGAAAGCTATAATAAAAACAATAGAGAATAGATAAGTCATAGCTGACGCGACTTTTGATCATTGATCGTAGAACTGGTTTTTTCATAATTCACATTCCTCATCTTCCCACTGGGTCTGTCGGTTTCATTCAGATCAGTCTCTGTGTCTCTCTCTCTCTCTCTCTCTCTTGATCATCAAAAAATGCATTCCAATCACTTGCTTCTTGAGGAGCCCATAAGAATGGCCTCAATTCTCGAGCCATCAAAGCCTGTAAGTGTTTCACTTTCCACTCTCTGTGACACTGTTTTTAATTCAAACCAAAAGTCAAGGAAAAGGGTTACTTTTATTTTCAGAGTTTAGTTTTCTTTGTTTGTTTGTAACTTGAGCAAACAAAAACCTAGTTTTTTTTTTTGGGTAAAAGTGTTTGGTTTTTTTTGTTTTTTTTTAAGTCTTCTTTGGTCCCCCACCATGTTCTGCTTGTTATCAATCCGTTTGGTTGTTGAGAAAATGTTATTAAAAAAAATAGATTGAAATGTGATTGATCTATGGGACCTTTAAACAACATAATTTCACCTCTCAGAAGTGCTTAATACTAGCATTTGCTTATGATAAATAACTACTTGTACCAAAAAGCCTAATATATTAGGATTCTTGTGAATTTGTTTATATTATTAGGATACTGGTGAATTTGTTTACTTTAGTCATGAGACGGATAAGTGGAATTACACAAAGATATGATTCGAAAGAAGACAATTCTCTTATAGATAGGGGTGTTACTTATTGACGAAAAAATGAGGAGAGTCGCTTAAGATGGTTTGATCATTGATCAGAAGAGAGCAATTAATGGACCAATGAAAAAGAGTGAGTTGATTCAAGTTCAGGGAACGGAAATAAGTAGAGGAAGAGCAAAAATAGTATTAGCAGAATTAGTAAAAAAAAAGACATGTTAATTAAGGAAGTAATTGAGAGTATGTTGAGGATAAAACTTTGGGATTAAGGCTTGGTTGTTGTTCTATTGTTTACTTAATTTACCTGGTAATGAAACTGAAAAAAAAAATTTGGGATAGGAAAAATTGTGGTGTTTCTGCATTGATTATCTGTGGAATCTTTGTTTAGGATTGACACAAGTTTATGTTTTGTCAGTCATGTTTCTAATGAGATGTTCTCTGCAGAGTTTCTTTCCTGCAATGACGAAGATTGTTGGAACGCTCGGTCCAAAATCACGATCTGTTGAGATCATTTCCAGTTGTTTGCAGGCGGGAATGTCTGGTATTTCCGGACCTGTTGCCTTTATAATTCCTTATCTCTTCTAATTTGCTTTATCCATGGTTGATAGTTGAGACTTGAGAGAGCATATTGTACGTTATAGGAGTCTTTATGTCATTGTTTTTGCGGGTTCTGAGAGATATGGAATAACTTTTTTAACGGAACTCACTAAGTTCTCTTGCTCAGTTGATTGGAGGATTGTATTTACTTGGTCACAAATATTGAGAAATACATACTAAAAACTCTACTTTCTTTTGCATCTATGTGTTTTTCACACAGACTAAAACAAGTCATCAAGTTAACATGTACTTTTTGCTTTTACTTTTCTTGTACGGTGGGTTTCCCCTTACTAAGTTCTATTGTCAGATATGGACTTATTTTTGGGGTTAAATTTAATGTACTTATGTTCATATTTATATTTTTGGGTATATGTTAGTGGCAAGGTTCGATTTCTCATTGGGTGATACTCAATTTCACCAAGAGACACTGGAAAACTTAAGGACAGCTATCAAGAATACCAAGAAGCTCTGTGCAGTAAGCCTGACATTCTTGTGTTCAATACTTTTTGTAGTTTGTGTTCATATTAACCGTTTGTGGTCAATTTTGGCTAATAATGCGATTTCCCCCCTGAAATGACTTGCTACCCCAATTTACTCTTTGAATTCTATGCCTTGCAAAGATGGATAATGTGAACTTAATTTTTTTTCCCTTCTAATTCAGGTCATGCTAGATACTGGGGGTCCGGAACTGCAAGTTGTCAACAAAACTGAGCACTCCATATCCCTTCTAGCCGATACATTGGTCATCCTGACGCCTGATCAAGATAAAGAAGCTACTTCAAATCTCTTACCCATAAACTTTAGTGGGTTATCAAAGGTAAGCATATTATTGTTTTGTTTTCTTTATAATATATATTCATTTTTGGCTTAATATAAAATTGCCATTCTGACTAGGGCTAGGCCATTTCTGTAAGATATATGTTTAGGTCCAAATGCTACAAGCTGTTTTGCCTTGCTCCTTGCTGAAAACCATCGTATTATTGGCATAATTCTGCTTTATCTTTCTATTTGTTTTAAACAGAATATGAATTACAGTTTTACACCTATCCAACGCTTTACCAAAAAACTGGCTACATATATTCAGTTGACTGACTTTTGGTTTCCTTGACAGTCTCTAGACCATACTAATCATTAGGTATTTGTTCAGATTGTCACTATACAAACTGAAAAAGTTACCATAATCAATTTGTCTAATGGAATTTTTTTCATATGGTGGGAGTGCATGTTCTTCTTTATTATGGACTTCTTCATAATTTTACTCTGATTTACTGCAACTTTTTTAATGTTCTAGAAGTAATTGCAACTTATGTATGCACTGATTTTTTTTTGTTTTTTTCAAACTTGATTGTTTGAGTATTATTTCTGACCAGGAGGCTCATTCTTGCTGTAGATCTTCACTATCATTTTTTGGAATCTCAAGTTGGCTTTAGATTAAATTAAGGAGTAATATCACTCAGTGAAGATTTCTGAGTACTGTTATTTTTAGAAATTGGCAATAAAAATAGTGAAGACCAAAAACATTAAATTCAATATCTTAAAACTGAAGGAAAGTTTTTGAATCCTTGCTGCTTATGCCTTTCTTTAGGGATTTTGAGCTAAATCAGATGTTTGCGCTTGTCTACTAAGTTAGTACACTGCTAAGAAGGATTTTCTGCTCTGCCATGTCTTTTTTTTTTTTTTTTTTTGAGATAGTAAGCTGGAATTCCTCACGAGATTGTATCTTCTTTTGAAGATATTTCTTTTTCCACCTATTGTTTTTTCTGGCTCCCTCTCCTACCTCTATGATGAACATAAGGAGAATTGTAGAATTATATTCTAGTTATTTGTATATATATTTATTATATTACATTTGATTCATTGCGGCTACATGTTTGGTGGCACTATTTCTGTATTTGAAGTTAATTTATTCTTTGCAGGCAGTGAAGAAGGGAGACACTATATTTATTGGTCAATACCTCTTCACAGGGAATGAAACTACCTCAATATGGCTGGAGGTAAGGCAACGGTTAAAAAAATGAATTTAATGATCAGGTACATGCTGATTGGACATGATATGTAACTTATGAAATTAGGCATGTCGAATCACCTATTTGCCTAGTCAGACATTATCTGTCATGATCACGTTTTTAAGAATGAGACAGAAGTAACTAGGTTGCTACTAGGCTGCCCATCTCAAGTCTGCTTATTCTTACAGGCAATGCCGAGTATCTGTACTAAGAAAAATAAAAGGCTGTATAAATTCAAGAAACTTCAAAAAATTGGATTTTATATGGTTGTCTGAAATTCAAGAATTTCATGAATTCCAATTTCACCATGCAGGTCTCTGAGGTGAATGGTGATGATGTGGTTTGCTTGATAAAGAATTCTGCTACCTTGTCTGGGTCGCTGTACACTTTGCATGTCTCCCAAATTCGTATTGATCTACCTACACTCACTGATAAAGATAAGGAGGTAAGTTCTCTGTTTGCACCAGACACTATGAGCACACAAAATCAGCCATGAAAGGTGTTAATAAATTTCTTATCACTCATTAATATTTGCAAAGGGATGGCTGTCTTTTTATCCTAAAATTTTCCAACGGGAACCTTTACTATGGTGTTTCTTTTTTTGAAAAATATTAACTTTTGGTGACATTGCTTGATTGTCATCCCTTCTGATATCCACCAAAAAGTTTTATAGTCATATTTATTAGGCTTATGTTCCTCATAATTCCATTAATAGTGTCATTGGGCCCTGCTTTATTGACATTACTTAAAATGATATGATTAATGAATACTTCTGATAATCCATTGATATATTATGATTGTCTTTCACATTATAAAGATTATGTTTGTCTTGATTATGCAAAATTGGTTTTGGGGCCAACTATATGAAAAAGATTGGTGCAGTTTCCCCTCTAAAAGATTGATTTGTTCTTATTAACTTACTTTCATGCATTTTGTTGATTGAAATCAGGTTATAAGGACATGGGGTGCTAGAAACAATATAGACTTCCTCTCGTTGTCGATTACACGGCATGCAGAAGATATTCGCCATGTAAGAACTATTCCTGCTAGGAATTCTTGTCTAGTTCATTTTTCTTAAGTCAATTATATTATCAAACCACTCCACCTCTCCCCATCTTATTCGTTCTTGTTCTCTTATATTAGCTTCCATCTTTATCCTTGCTCTTTTTTATTGGCTCTTAACTTAATGATGGGTTGGCTTAAATTTATAATTTACTGCAATAAGTTTTTTTTTTTCTTTTAATTAATTCTGACATTCAGCTGTGATTGTTCTTGCCATTGTGCAGGCCCGGGAATTTATTTCTAAATTAGGTGGCCTCCATCAAACTCAAATTTTTGCAAAGATTGAAAATGTAGAGGTGAGGTGCACTAACAAAAGTTATATTCTTTTAACCATCTCCTAACCACCAGATTTACCGCTAAGACACAAATGGTATGCTTTCCGCCATTTGTTGTGGGTATAATCATCCGTGTCTAATTGTTGAAGTGATGGTAAGGAATGACAGTAAGAATAGGAGTCATAGATAAACAGTCAACAATCTTTCCCTTTCAAATTTATTGTGCTTGAATTTGATTTTGAATATGCATTTTCTTCTTTCTTATGTATTCTTGCAGGGGTTGACTCATTTTGATGAGATCCTAAAAGAAGCAGATGGTATCATTATCTCGCGTGGGAACTTGGGGATAGATCTCCCACCAGAAAAGGTCAGTTTTCAAATCTGAACATGTTATCAATTTGATGTTGCTAGCCAATGGGCCTTGGATTCAGGATGAGATTACAGGCTTGATCCTACACTCTGGATGTTGGATTACCACTTGTGTTTTTTTAACTGTTAGGTTGGTTTATGTTTGTGCACCATCGGGGACCTGTAATGACATGCTGGTAACTCCTTTGAAATTTTCAGGTGTTTCTATTTCAAAAGGCTGCTATTTACAAGTGCAACATGGCTGGAAAGCCAGCAGTGGTTACTCGTGTTGTGGACAGTATGACTGACAACCTGAGACCTACTCGTGCTGAAGCAACAGATGTTGCCAATGCAGTATTGGATGGTAAATTTCAGAATTCTGTTATTGAAAATGTTCTACTTATTTCTTTTGGTGGATGGCCATTGTATCAGTGTTTTCTGGATGTCTTTTCTATCTTTTAATATGAGAGAATATACCTCTGCTATTGTTTTAGCACTCATTTATATTGTATTTTCTTGAGAATTGCTGACATTTTCAAATAATAATATAGGCGTGACCAGTCTGGAATCTTATATTTTTTGGGCTCTTTGTTTTTCAGGGAGTGATGCGATTCTTCTAGGTGCAGAGACCCTGCGGGGATTGTACCCAGTAGAGACCATTTCTATTGTTGGAAAAATTTCTGCAGAGGTAAATGTTGCTATTTTTCTTTTGTAGTTTCTATCTCAACCCCCACCTTGTACACGCACTAGGGGAATGTTAATTCTGGGTCTGTATCCCAGTTAGCTTCACTGTTATCTTATTTCCATCTAAAGCTCCTTATGAGTCACAACACTGGAGCACTTCATAAGATTTTGTTTTTGTTTCAAATAGTGCCTCAGCATGCACTCATAAAAATTAAAAATAGCGCCTCAGCATGTAAGTGGACATTCGCAGTCTTAAGTCCAACTGGTAAAATGCCTTACATGAGTTTTTGAAACTGTGACTACCCTAGCTTTTTGTTCTAAACCTTGATGCAGAAGACTTTAAATCCAGTCTTTTTATCTAAAAATGATTAGACTTATTATTCCTCATCAGTAAAAATTTTATGTCTCTAGCTTAAATGTACTGTCTTTTGTTGGAATAAACATTTTATTGGTAGAGAGTCATCTCAGCAGGGACTTCCTATTAATTATACGTATATTCTTCTCAAAAGTTTGCAGGACTTTTTGTGGTTAGATATAGATATTCTGTTTCTTCTTGTTCCTCCCTTTATAAATTTTTTCCTCAAATGAATTAAGTATTATTTTCTTCTCTCTATCTTTATCAATCTTTGGGGTTACTTCTGTCACATGCTGGCCTTGGCTGCTGATCATTTGCACAAGTCTTGTTTGACAGTGATACAAATTTCAAAATTTGAAGAGAATGAAATAATCTTTGTTGTTATTATGGCACATATGCCATGGTCTGGATCATCAAAAGTTTATTCAACAGAGAAAATAATGGCCCTGAACTTTGTGTCTCCTCAATGTGTACATTTTAGATTAAAGGTTATTAACTAAAATTCTGACTGCAGGCAGAGAAGGTTTTCAATCACGACCTATACTACAAGAATACTGTCAAATATGTTGGAGAACCAATGACCCACTTGGAATCTATTGCTTCCTCTGCGGTACTTGTGACGTTCCTGTGTTAAATTTATTCTATTGTTACCATCATATAGATTGCTGACGAAGAAGAGGTTTTTATTTGATAAATGAAAGATATTCAGTCCCTGCTAAAACATTTTCTTTTTCCCTTGTGTAGGTTCGTGCAGCCATCAAGGTGAAGGCCTCTGTAATTATTTGCTTCACTTCATCTGGAAGAGCTGCAAGGTCTTCCCCCTTTATTTTTATATTTTTTTACCTTTTTATTTGTGGTTATGCACATGGGTTTCTTGGGACATTGAGTTTTCATAAAAATTAGTTTTGTTCTCTTTTTATTCAGGTTAATTGCAAAATACAGGCCAACAATGCCTGTCTTGTCTGTTGTCATCCCTCGGCTTCAAACAAATCAACTCTGCTGGACTTTTACTGGTGCTTTTGAGGTACATAATTTTATTTTATTTTTTAGTTATTTTAAGGCTTCTTTTGCGGAAACTCTATCTTTCTCTCTCTGGCAGACACTAGATTGAGTCATTTTATTGTTCTTGACTTGTTGGGAAGTAGTTCTACCTTAAACCAAGGAACCGGACCCGGTAAAAGTGGGTTTAAAGTGGCCCACTTTGACAGAAATTTATTAACACTAAAAACTAACCTGCAAAAAATCATGTCCTGTTTGCGAGTCATGTCAAACATTACCACCCTTGCCTCCAAGCCCTATAAAGTTAGGAGCTCAATTCCAGATCTGAAGCAGAAGCAGCCACTAAAGAAGCAAATATTATCTTATTTCATTTTTTCCAAAGTAGTTCTTGCATTAGACATTGCATCATATGACTGCAACTGATGCTTATTATTGATTCCTTTTCTTTTGATGATTTTCTGGCAGGCAAGGCAATCACTAATTGTTAGAGGCCTTTTCCCCATGCTTGCAGATCCTCGACATCCGGTAAGAATTACATTTTGTTGATTGAGATACTTTTTACTCGAATACAAAATTGGATGTGTATTATCATCTCTCTCTCTAAATTGTATAACTTAATTATCTTGTCCCCCTCCCCCCCTCCCTTCTCCTCTTAAAAGTGTAGAAGATAGAAGTCATACAAATGGAATTTCATTGAGCTAATGCATCCACTCTAATAGATTTCTCATTTTACAACAAGATAGTATGTTTACTGAACTAAAATATATTGACTTTAGTATCTTGCTATTGTCCACGATCTTTATTTTATTTTATTTTTTTTTTTCTTTTGACTTTAATGATTAAAGATTTCAGCCAAAAGAAAAATTGATATATGTTATTCTCAATCTTAATGACTGGTATTGTTAATTACAATCTTAGGTATAATGACAGTTTTGGTTTTGACCTTAACCTTTGCTTGGATGAATTTTCTAGCCACCCCTTACCCACTCCTCTCCACCAATCTCAAATGTACCCCTAAGGTTAAGTTTCACATAATCACTTTCTTACTTACCAAAAAAAAAAAAAAAAAAAGTTTCACATAATTACTAGAATCCTATATTTTTTATTCCCTAGTCATCAATTGCAGATATGCTATTTCACACGAGTAAAAAAATGAGGTTTAGTTTGGCTAGACGTGTTGGTGAAAAAATGCTAATTGTAAGTGTTGTTTATGAATAGAAGTAAAAAATGTAGAATCTTCAAATTGTACCTATGATGCAAATTTGGGGTTTCAATCATACAAGACTCCACACCATCTAGAAGTTTTTGGGGGAGGGGGGATTTGAACCTTGGACATCTCCATTAAAAAAACTAGGAGGTGCCAGTTGAGTTACAAGTGCTCTTGGCCCAGAAGTTAATATTACCATTCTTGATCCAATCCTGTCGACCCTGTCCAAGCCTACTGAGTTCAGAACAACCGAATTGTGGACTTAGTTTGGTTTCTCAGGCCTTTTGCCGAAACTTTGTCGAGATATAGAGATATTAGGTATGGTATAGAAGTGATTGGTAGAAATGTCTAGAAATATTTGTGTAGCTTAGGTGCATGTACTAGGTACTACATAATGCGGCATATTCATTTCTTCTGATAATATCATAGAATATCAATGATGATGATTTGTCTATCATCGGCTGATATTTCCCTTTCCTAAGTTTTGCTTTACTACCCCATTAGATGAAAGAAAACGTGCTCGGTTTTTGCAGGCTGAGTCAACAAATGCAGCAAACGAATCAATTCTAAAAGTTGCTTTGGATCATGGCAAGGCGTCTGGTGTCATAAAGCCTCATGATCGTGTAGTTGTCTTCCAGAAAGTTGGTGATGCGTCTCTTGTGAAGATCATTGAGCTTGAAGATTAGAACTGCTCTGGCATTTTTTTTCGAGTATATTTTTATTTGGAGTTCTCTACTGCTGCCATTTCATGGTCAAAAAATAAGCAAAAGATATGTGCAAGAGGTTGTACACTAAGACACTCGGCAGTTCTTACTCTTTTGCTCAACTTAGTTGAAGTCATCAAACCTTATCTTTTCTGTGTAGTACACATATCTACATGTTCTTGAAGGAAGCTGTTGTGAATTCAACTCTTTTATTTTGGGTTGCTATTTAAAAGTTGTAGGGGGCGACCAGTCTGTATAAGACCATAGTAGCACCCATCTGTTGAGTGCTGAGGAATTCATCTCTTTTTACATGCAGATTTTACTCCATGATTACCAATGCTAGGGCCTATATGGTTGAAGTTGCCATCATATACAGTTTTGAGCGCGTAAAAATTGTTCTGAGGATTATTGTATAAGCGTGAATGACAGGTTGACCTAAGTCAGTGATACTATGCTTCAGTTTGGAGACCTCTTAATACACCAACATAGTTGTTCATGGAGTGTTTTATTGTGTCTAGAGTATCAAGATGTTCAGAGATTAATAACATCATCATAGAACAATAGAACATGAATTTGTAGCAATTGGAAAGGCCAACTCATGAGGGGTGAATTATTTCTCAACAAAAATGCAAAATTTGCTAATTTGGACAGGATCTAAATAATTTAATTTCTGTTCAAACTTTAGGTGGGGTAAATGTAGGGATTAAAAGTTTGCGGGTCAAATTGTGATGATACCAAACTATAAGTGGTAATTTTAACCATAATTTTCCAACTATATAGTTAGTAGATTTGGTTCTCAAACTATATTATTTAGTAACATCTCGAGTTTTAAAGACTCGATTTTTGGCTTATAAATCGAGTATTTGAGGCTCGTTTTTTTCGGTTTGATGTGCTGTTTTTTTTACGTGGCGTTCACCTGGAAATTGAGTCTCTAAGACTCGATTTATGTGACGTGGCCATCTAGGTGTGACGTGGTTGGGCCACATGGAAAAACAGGAAACTAAGTCTCTAAGACTCTATTTCAAGTTGGGGTTTTTTCAAAATTAACGCCTCTCACACAGATCAGACACTCCACTCTCACTCACCGTCTCTCTAACACACACAGCAGACACTCTCACGCTCCCACTCTCCCTCTAACTCACCCTCTCACTCTCACACTGAACCTCAGCCTCTCTCACTCACTCATCCTCTCCACTCTCACTCACTCACCCTCTTCTCTTACTCACTGTTCTCTCACTCAGTCTCCACTATTTCACATTCATCGCCTTTGCCAAAAGATTTCATAAAGCCACAGCAAGGTGTACAGAGCTTTGAGTTCCTTCAGTCTATGCGGTCTCTCAAAACTAAAAAAAAAGGTGAGTCACTTTGTACAAAGTTCACTGTTTGGTCGCTGAGAAACAATGGGAAAAGTCAAAGAAACTTTGGTTTCACCAAGTTTTTTTTCTATTTTGGTTTATGTATTGAATTTCTAATAGAATTGTTAAAAAAGATCGAAGCTTTATTGGTTTTTGAGATTGAATTGGTTTGTGGGTTTGATTTTTTTTTTTTTTTGGTTTTGTTTTGCGCTTTTTTTTTGTTCGTGGGTTGATATCAGGCAAATTTCAAATTTCTATCTTGAACTATGCATTGTTCTGCAGTGATGATGTTAGGGTTTGTTAACTGGGTCTTTGTTAAATTAAATTGTTGATGTTAGGGTTTTGTTAAAGTTAATGATTTAGTGTTTAATTGGATCTATGTTACTGAAAGTTTGATGACTTTCTTCTTGCTAAATTTGATAATGTCAGAAATGATATTGTGTTTATTAATGTAATATTGCTATAGTGTTATTTTATTTGATTTTATTTTCTACGTTCTTGCCTTGCTTGCATTTATTGTGTTGGGATATTTGATTTGATATTGAATTATTGTTTGTTTACTTTTGTCATCTATTCCAATTATTGTATGTATTACTTTCTTGTGCAGTATGGCTGCTGCAAATGTTGGGCGGATTGACTATATACAGTCTGGACCCATTGACAGGTCGGTGTTGTCACAGCAACTTAAGTATCGGTCTGAAGCTATTTGGAATGGGCAGGTAAAACACAACACTAAAGATTTAACTAATGTACATGCATTTAATTCATACAATGTACACGCATTTGCTGTCATATATTAATCCATGGTTCTGTTCTGTGTAGGATCCAAGGTCCATTACCTGCCGTAGCCGTAGTTCAGAGTTCTCCAATCGAGAGCCAATGGTGGACAACCGAGTTAGGAGCATCATTAAGGCAGTTGGTTTGGAGGGACTCCTTTGGGTCCCGGGTAGAGAGATTGACCATGGCCTGATAACGGCTTTAGTGGAGCGATGGCGGTCCGAAACTCACACCTTCCACATGCCACATGGTGAGGTCACCATCACATTGCAGGATGTGATGGTTCTTCTCGGGCTTCCTGTTGATGGTGACACTATAACAGGGAGCACGCAGAAAACTTGGGTGGATGTGTGCTGAGACTTCCTTGACTTTCAACCTATAAATCAAGGCAACCATACGCAACTTACTGGCCAGAGGATTCTCATCAACCTGCTTTTGGAGGAAGTTGCTAATCCATATACAAACAAATATATTATCAAGAAATGTCATCACAAATTCAATGCAAGCAACACTTTCTAAAGCAGTTATACTAAACAACCAACTAGAGAGTAAGGAGACCCTTACCTGACATGAGGATGTGCAAATGTACTGTTGGGATTGTATGAGAGTGAGAGGGGGAGTGAGAGAGGGAGACTACAATGAATGTTGGGCTTGTATGAGAGTTAAGAGAGGAGTAATGTTCTGCTGCTGAATGTGTATGAGAGTTGAGAGAGGAGCAATGTCTGCTGAATGTGTGTGAGAGTTGAGAGCTTACAATGAGTGAGAGAGGAGATGTGCTTTTTTGCTGAATCTCGAGAGACCTGCCCAGACAAAACAAAACAAGATGGGACTCAGACATGACCAGCCCATGTGGACCAATAACTGACCACATTTAAAAATCGAGTTTCTGAGACTCGGTTTCACTTTTAGCAAATCGAGTCTCTAAGGCTCGAGATCCAAGTGGCATCTTTGTGGAATCTTAGAGCACAAAAATCAAGTTTCTAATACTCGGTATAAAACTCGAGTCTTTAAGACTCGAGTTCCAGGTGTACTCCACGTGGAATTGGGCCACATCAAACTGGGAAACCGAGCCTCAAAGACTCAATTTATAAGCCCAAAATCGAGTCTTTGAGACTTGAGATGTTAGTAAATTATATTATTTGAGAACCAGGCCTGCTAACTATATATTTGGAAAGTTATGGTTAATTTCCCATTTTCGTCGTACTTATTTATCATACATATATAAATCCCTACTCAAGAATTAAATGTGAGCTACTCCTTAAGCATGTGCAACCCAAAATGGCTTTGCATAAATGTGAGTTCATAAGCTAGTGATGGGATAATGGGAGTTTCTGATGCATGGGTGTGTTTGTGGTGCGGTGAAATGTGCAGTGCAGTGCGGTTTAGAGTTTAACTAAAATCATAACCGCACCGCACCTTAGCACCTCAATTTTGCAGTCACATGTGCAGTGCATGTATAAGATACGGTTTGAAGTTGAAATATTTTTCAAATTTTGGGTTTTTTTTGCCTAACCCAAAATTGATTTTTCCCTTTATTTTGGGCCAAGTTTTAAACTATTAAGCTAGTTTTTCTTTATTTTATGTTGGCTTTCCTAATCAACACTTGCTAGGATTATTAAACTTCTTGTTTTTGTTTTAAAAACTAGAGCTATTAAACTATTAATATTATATTTAATATTTACAAAATTAATATATTAATATATAGAGAGAGTGCGGTTTGTGCGGTTTTCTTATTATAAAACCGCAAATTGCAATGATCCTTGCGGTGCAGTGTGGTGCGGTGCGATTATGCCATATTATGGGCGGTTTTGGTGCGGTTTGGTGGATACCCTACATGGAAGTACTTGCTCTTCAGTAAGAAATAGGAAATTCTTTTTTTTTTTTTTTGGGTAGATACTAGAGAGAATGATATCACTGACATTGAACTGGGATTTTGGGAAGCCAAAAATATGCAAATTTACAAGATTCAAATTGCTGTTCTCAACTATTTTCCGGAGGATGAGTGTTATCCTTTTAGTCCATTCTAATTTCCAAAAATTAGGCAAAATATAAAAATTTTAAATTAAAATGGCCATGTTTTCTCAATAATATACCTGAACATTATTTTTAATTTAAAGGAAAAACCAAATTACTGTTTGAAAAATGGTAAATTCACAACACTTTCGTAATATTTTTACAAGAAATCTTAAGTGATATACTATTGCTATTGGGTAAAAAAGTAACGTCAGTAGTGAGCTTAAATTATAGCCAATAATAGTATGCATTACTTTTGTTTGTTCATTGAAATTTACTTTCCAAGGCTAAAATTTAATTCATCCAAGTGGTTCGTTTGATAAATTAGGCAACATGTTGCCTTACTCATAAATTGGTTTTCTATTCCGTTTTCAGCTACGAAAAGTTCTTCTCACAAAAAAAAAAAAAAAAAGGAAAAGTTAAATCAGAATCCACCATAACTAGTTTCATTAAATATAATTATTAAGCCTGACATGTCAAGAGAAGCGCCCATGGCCTAATGGATAAGGCGTCTGACTTCTAATCAGGCGATTGTGGGTTCGAGTCCCACTGGGCGTGTTTTTGGATTTTTAAATTTATTTTTTGGGCTTATTTTTTCAAGTCTGAGCAGCCTCAATTTAATTAGTAATCAATCTGAAACAACTTGTTCGGGCTGAGCAGATAGCTATTTTATCAGGTTGCAACTCTCGGGGTTAGAAGTCTGAAATCCGAAATTAATGACTTGCTGGATAAGGAAAATAGGTTGTGGAAACAATGCTCTAAGACTTTTTTGCTTGTTTGAGGGGATAAGAATTCTAAATATTTCCATAGCAGGGCGACTTAGAGACACAGACGGAATAAAATTACAGGTATTTATAACTCTTCGGGACAGTGGTGTACAAAACCTGATGAAGTGGCTGATTCTCTAATTGCTTTCTATCAAGATCTGTTCACCTCTTCTAATCTGGTCAGTAATTGAAAGGCCCTAAGCCCAGTTGAAAAAAATTGTTACTGATGAGATGTACATTCAGCTTTCTCATGAGCTCACAGCATTGAAGTTCAAATTCCTTTAAAGCAAATGGCTCCTCTCAAAGTTTCAGGTTTGGACGGCATGCCCTCTATTTTTTACCAAATTATTGGGATCTAATTGATAGTGATGTCTCTCAAACTATCTCATCTTGTCTCAATTCAGCATCTCTCCCTCACCCTCTTAATCATACTTTTATTACCCTTATCCCTATGGTTAAGAGCCCTGTGTCGGTTACTAAATGTCAACCTATCAATTTATGCAATGTGCTCTATAAATTATTTTTAAGGTTCTAACTAACAGACTTTAGAAAATTTTGCCACCCATTATTACTGAACATCAGAGCGTTTTCACAAAAAATCGTTTTATTTCTGATAACATTCTTGTAGCATTTGAAACCATTCATAGCATGCATAATCTCAAGAGTGGTAAAACGGGGTATATGACTCTTAAACTTAATATAAGTAAAACCTATGATAGAGTGGAATGAGATTTCTAGGAGGATATTATGAGGAAGTTAGCATTCAATGAAAAATAGATAACTCTTATGATGATATGTCTTAAATTTGTTTCCTACCCTATTTTGTTAAATGGGGAACCTAAGGGTTTGATTAAACCCATTGGAGGGATCCCTCAGGAGATCCACTTTCTCCTTTTCTTTTCCTCCTTTGCACTGAGGGTTTGCATAGCTTAATTACTCAAGTTGGTTTGGATGGTTTTATTCGGGATTTCTTACTTTGTAGGAGAATTCCTAGACTAACTGATTTGCTTTTTTACAGATGACAGTCTTCTTTTTTGCAGAGCTAACAGGAATGATTGTCAAAAGGTGCTGGATATTTTGGCAAACTATGGGGCAATATCAAGACAACATGTTAATAGGGGGAAAACTTTTCCGTTCTTCAGCAAATCCACTTTTGATGACATGAAACTAGAGATTAAAAACTCTTTAGATGTCCCTAAAATTGTCACTATGATAAATGTTTGAGGTTGCCATCTCTTGTGGTCATGCGAAAGAAAGAGAGTTTTGATTACATCAAAGAAAGAGTATGGAGGAAACTTCAAGGTTGGGAAAAGAAGCTATTATCACAGGTAGGTAGAGAAGTGTTGATTAAAGCTGTGGTGCAGGCCATCTCAACTTATTCTATGAGCGCTTCAAGTTGCCTCTGGGTCTTTGCCATGAGCTTGAAAGTTTGATCCATAAATTTTGGTGGGGACAGTGTGGAGATCATTGGAAAATTCATTAGGTTAAATGGAAGGATATGTGTAAATCCAAATCAGAAGAAGGCATGGATTATAAGGATTTACCTCTCTTTAATGATGCTCTATTGGCTAAGCAGACTTGGCGACTGTTACATAATAAGAATCATTATTCTATCGAGTTTTTGAATTGAGGTTTTTTCCAAGTTGTTCTATTATGGAAGCAAAGGAGTTGAGGTCAGGTTCTTATGCTTGGAAAAGCAACTTACAGCGCAGAGATGTTATTAAAAAAAGGAGCAAAGTGGAGAATAGGTAGCGGTGCTTCAACCAAGATTTCACTTCTCCAAGAATCCAATCTCTCATGGTGACCGAACTTGAAGAAGCCACTGTTAGTTACCTTATTGATTCGTCTTCTCGCCACTGGAATATGGACATTCTACCAACAATTCTAAACTTGGAGGAAGTTGAGAATGTTAGGGAAATTTCCTTGAGTCAAGTTGATGCTGAGGACTCCCTCTTCTGGCCTTATGTGCAATCAGGTGTTCATTTGGTTATTTCTCAAGAATGATAGCCAAAACCTTTCCCCAAACTCCTCGGCTCAGGTCACGTAGTCTAGTTCCTTTTGGGAAAAAATTTGGAGTATTTCTGCACCTAATAAGGTCCGCAATTTTCTGTGGAGAGCTTGTCGGAATGCAATTCCTACTAAAGCTAATCTGGCTCGTAGGACGGTTATTGATTCAGCTATCTGTGATCACTGCAATCACGACTCTGAAGATGTTTTGAACTTGCTATGGTCTTGTTCACGTCTTACTTCGGTCTGGGATAAGGACAACCAGTGGAGTTTTCGACCAAGCCTACAATTCTCAGATTTTTCCCAACTCGTTCTTTTTGTTATGGAGACAAAATTGGATTTAGATTTGTTTGCTTCAATGGCTTGGACGATCTGGTTTAGAAATTCGATCAGCTCCTTTCCCCTAGCTTTTCCGATTCAGATGGTGATTCAGCGAGCCCGTGATTCTTTGGATGAATATCAAGCTGCACAACCCTGGTCATAGCCAGTTCTACCCCGCCATCTTTGACAGCCAGTTTTGTGGTCTCCACCTCCAGCAACTGTTTTGAAAATAAATTTTGATGGGGCTGTTTTTTAAGAAGAAGGTATTGCTAGTATTGGAGTCATTATTCGAGATAATAAAGGTTTGGTTATTGCTTCCATGTCCGAGAATTTTGCTCTCCCCCATTCTATTGTGGATCTTGAAGCTGTTGCTGCCGGTAGAGCTTTGGCTCTCTCTTATGAGGTTGGCATTTTTTCCAGCTATTCTAGAAAGAGATTCTGCTATAGTAATTAATGCACTAAAGAATTCCTCCCCCTTGGTAGCGTCTTTTGGTCTTTTGATTTAGGATATTTGCTTCTCTGCAGAACATTTTCATTGTATTAGTTTTTCTCATGTCTGTAGAAAAGGATACTTTGTAACTCATAACCTTGATAGACATGTATGTCATGTCACAAGTTCTTTTGTTTGGATGGAAGATGTACCTCCACAAGTTTTGCCCTTTTATCTTGCAGATTTGGCTTCTGTTTCTTATTAATATTTCAGGTTTTCTCTTCTCAAAAAAAAAAAAAAAAAAACTAGAATAAATAAATGGAACAAGATCCAAAAGGATTTTGAAGTCATAAATACTTGAAACAAGCCTCCAAAATTATAAGCCAAGGCTCTCACATCCTTAACAAAAAATTAAAATGAGAACCAAGGCTAAACAACTAAGTACGTGAAAACCAAAGCTAAACTAACATTCAAGTATGAAAGTCCTAATCTTCTCAAAGAAAAAAAAAAGTGCGGAAGTCCTAATCCTCAAGATGAGCTAATCTAAATCATGGCATTCTTGTTCTTCATATTAAACTGGCTGATATCATATAACTCATTCACTTGAAAACCAGGCATTTGAGATGAAATTTTTGGCAACATCGGGTACTGCACATATTGTGGAGTACTGAATTGTCTGGTCAGGTCATAGTAGTTCATGGAGGCACTAGGATTGTTCAAGATTGTGTTCTCCAACATGCCATGTATCATATTGTAATTAGACGGATCGTTCAATGGAGCACATTGAACAATATTGTTGGAAGACTCTGCATCAAATTGAGTCCAATCCTCACCATACAAAAGATTCAGGAAAGAATTGTCCATATGATCACCATAATGACTTGTATCAATTGGTACCATGTGAGATCCTTGGGTGGTTTGGAACTGAGTTGGCCACTGAATATCAATTGGCTTTATTGAAGAGTCTTGACACTGTAAGGCTTGCATTTGCATGGTATCAAAATGGTTTTTGGTTAATTCAGGGTTATGAGAAACATGACCACCTACCATAAGCTGCTTTCCTTGCAACATCTTCATCCTCCTTGTCATAGCTTCAAACTTTGCATCCAAAACATCAAGAACAGCCATTAGTTGATCCTGAGGCAAAGTTTCAATGCGATCATCCCATGTTGGGTACTTTGCCTTGAAAATGTTCTTGCGTAATCTTGAAATCTCAATGTCTACCTTCTTGTTCCTCTCTTGAAAAAAGTCTGGCAAATTAGTGCTTCCCCTAGAACGTTTATGCCTAATATTGACCTTGTACTTGTTGATCATTTTGACAACTTCTTCATGGTTTTGGGGCCAAGTTTCAAGCTCCATTGGTCGAATCTGAAGTTTAGGACCATAGATGATCATACAGGTTTCAACTCCACAGAGGGTGGAGAACTCATAAGCCTTCTTCATTAGGCCCTTCTTTCTCTTCTGAAAAGTCACATTACGAGATTTCTCACTCTCCATGAGTTTCATGGTTAGTTTTCCACGACCCATTTTCCAAACTAACAGAACAGAGATCGATGTAGTAAGACTATAGATATATATTTGGACAAAAAAAATTGATGAACATATATATATATATATATATATATATATATATATCAGTTCTTAATTTTGGACACTAAAATAGCTAAACATGATCTACTTTAATGGTCTAAAATTGTACACTTAATTGAAAGAATAAAACTCATAATATAAATGCTTGTGGGGTGTGGGGGGCAAGGACCGGGGTTCACACACATATACACTTAGATTAGGCTAGAGTAAAAATTTTATCTTGTAAAAAAAAAAACTCATAATATAATTGGCTTAGGCTATGTTCGGTTGATTTCTGATTTCTGAGAATTTAAGGGGGTGTTTGGATTGCCAATTTTCATAACTCATAACTCTGTTTCCATAACTCATAACTCAAAAATGGTGGGACCTATAGCAGGAACTTTGTTTGGGAGCAAATAACTCAATTTTCATAACTCTGTTTCCATCACTCAATTCTCTGATTTTTGAGTTATGAGTTATGGAAACTGAAAACACATTTTAGCTATTTTCAGTTTCCATAACTCATAACTCAATGGTATTTTTGTAATTAAACACACATTGAGGGACCCACAGCCGTAACTTTTGATCGGCTAACTTTTTTTTTTTTTTTTTTTTTTTTTTTTTTTTGTGGGTTCGGTCTTAACGTTGGGTTTTTTTTTTTTTTTTTTTTCCTGGGTTTGGGTGATCTGGTACTGAAAAAAAAAAAACAAAAAAACAAAAACAAAAAAAAGACATATTGACGTGAACGATGGGTGATCTGGTATGGAAAAAAAAAAACAAAAAACAAAAAAAAGACATATTGAAGTGAACTAACCCAGAAAAAAAAAAAAAAAAAAAAAAAAAAAAAAAAAAAAAAAAAAAAAAGCTGCAATGTTGACAGACTGGGACCTATAAATAGTGTGAAAAATATGAGTGATGGAAACTGAGTGATGGTACCAAACGGGTATAGTATTTTTAAGTGATGAGTGATGAGTGATAAGTGATGAGTGATGAGTGATGAGTGATAGAAATTGAGTGAGCAAATTTTTTTATCCAAACAGGGCCTAAACTTCTTGTGATTTAAATTCATAGCTCTATGAATTCCAGAGAAATTAAATTTTGGGGTACGTGGTACACTATAATAGTTATTACATTGTAATAGGAATAAGTATTACAAGTAATACAAAAAGCTGGAATGGCATAACTATTCTTATTCATTTGTTTGGTGATAACATTGTAATGGAAGCCTAAATCTATGTTAAGATAGTGAAATGTCAATATATTTTAGATAAAACTTATATACAGTATCTTAGTCATCGTTTCTTAGGTTCCCCTTTTAAAATTCTAGTATGTAGCTACTTAACTTAAAAAATACATTTTCATTTATGAGAAAAAAGCCATATGGCAAAATCTTAAGAGAGAAACTTAAGAAATAGTACCTAAGTATTGTACCTAAGTCTTACTCTTATATTTTTGTCAAATTTCCTAAAATACCATTTTAAAAAAAGATATATATTTTGCCATATGGCTTAATATCTATCCTTTTATAAATTGAAAAAATATATATGATTAATTGATTAATATTATTTTTATTTTTATTAATTAATCTTAATAAATTTAAAAAATTCATAACGTCATATCATAGTAATATAGTTATTTTTATCACAACATATAGATACCAATTTATAAATACAAACAAAATAAAACTAAATACAATTTATAATTTCAAAATTTTAATAGCAAGTCATAGCAAAGAACATGCTAGCACTGACTCTTTTCACATCATTGAGCTTTGGACGTAGAACAAACCGTGAGAATAATAGTAGAAAAAAATTAACATGGAGAATAACGAAGCCAAAAAATAGTAAGAAAAATTAGAGAGAGAGAGAGAGAGAGAGAGACTTATTAGCGTTGGGGGTCTTTTAGTCATTTTTATTTTTTTTATTTATTATGCAAATTAAGGAATGGTTATTAAAACCATTTTGGTGGGGAATAGTTATTCTTCATTTTAAAGAATAGTTATTTCTAAGAAATGACTATTACTTGTAATAAAAACACAACCAAACAACAGAATGGTTACTCCTAAGGAATAGTTATTACCGTATCCCTCCGTTTGTTTTGAAGTAAAATATTTACAAATGTAAAATATTTTCATTTTACTGTGTTTGATTGTCAACATGATAATACGGTAAAAATCATTTTTCAATTATATGTTTCACTATTTTACGGTGAAATCCCAAGAGTTTAATGTGCGTTGGTTGATTAACATATATTCTACTAAAAGGAAACAACTTTAGCATGCTATTCTCTCTCTCTCTCTCTCTCTCTCTCTCTCTCTCTCTCTGTATATTATGAGTTCATTAAGACATTCTTATATACTAAACCACGAAAAAAAGAAGAAGAGAGGATGTTATGTTTACAACTACAAGATTGAAACATGTATATATATATATATATATATATATATATATATATAACACCCAAAAAGTTTTATTATCAGTGTTAAAAAGGTACATGTGAGTTTAAAAACAAAGCCTATATCTTTTTTTTTTTTTTTTTGGGAAGAAAAGCCTATATCTATTGGGTAATGGAGTTGAAACAGAACTCTATAATTATGATATTATAAAATAAAATAAAAACTCTATAATTTTGGGCTAATTTGCCTATCGAAAAATAATAAATAGATAGAAGTGGAGATGCTCAGCCAACCCCTTGCTAAAACCATGGCTCGTAATTTTCTTTTTGGGAAACATTAGTGCCAATCTTTTTTTTTGGTCTCTATTTATATCATTTAAAAAAAAATTGCACTTAATTTTAAATTATCGACATTTTAAAGTGTACTTAATTTAGTAAATATGAATTATTTGAAAAAAAAAATTGACCTCAAGAATCTAAAGTCTAATGTGTAAATCCCATGAAGACAACACTTTAGAAGTGTTTTGCTATTATATCATGTGGAACTAAGACTCCACGTTTCTGCTACGAATGAGTTAGACATACTAGAATCTATTTTCATCTAATTTGGAAGGCAATTTGGGTTGAGATATATTCAAACCCAAATGCTTAAAAAATTTGTTATAGCCTAAACCTTCATATTGTAGCTCTGAATTAACCCAAAGACAACTATGGTCCAAGCATAGTTGCCAAATAGCCAATGCCTACTACTACTTTTTTTTTTTTAATTATGCAAGATAAATTGTAAATGTGTGCAAAACCCTCTCCTATGGATTTGAATCTCAGCCTTTACCCCACACCCCATAAGAACTATGTACTTGTGGACCATCACACTAAGGGTGATCGGTGGTCAATGCCTACTACTAGTAAGGGCAAGGCTTTCTTGCTCTACACGTGCATTTATGATTTGACCATGAAATTTCAAATAATTCCCTATTCTAGGTCTTGATTTAAATGTTAATGCAATTTCTGGCCAAATTTACTCAACCCTCCTTCAATCCAAACTAGACATAAGATTCTCTATAAGAAATTCATTAGAACAAGACAAGAGTCAAGAGGTTTATTCTCCTGATTTTTCACAAATAAGTAAATAACCTTCTATTTTGTGGGTAACCGTAGTTCATATCATCATACACAATTAATTAATTGAGGTTGAGTGGATCTTCTTTTCTCAATTAAGAAGAAAGTGCAATTGTGCATAAGCATAATATATGTGAGACTGAGGGTAAAATAAAAATAAAAACAAAAACCAAAACGAAACAAAACCCTACAAAAGACTAAGGAAATTCTCCCAAACACCAGATTCACCACTACTTCTCTCTTTCTCCCTCTTTCCACACCAAAATTCTGTAAGCCCAGTTTAATTTAAATAAATAATAATAATAAATCTTATTTTGGCATATAGAAGCCTAAGAACTCAAAATATTGTTTAACATAAAACGGAAAATCTTAAGTACTCTCAGAGTAAGGAGAAATGATGCTCCCTCCTTTCATATTCATGGTAGATCTACTATAAATAAGAATTACTCACATAAAACCAGAAAAGAAAAAAAAAATCAATTCATAGAAAGAAAAAGGATAACGGTTTCTACCAATTAAGAGAGCAGCATTGAAAATTAATGACAAAAAAATAATGAAAAACATATAGTTTTTATTGCATACAGAAGAGCATAATAAATAAATAAATAAAAGAAGACAAAAGAAGTACATACCTAATTAACTTGAAGTTGAATGGCTTCTTACAGCTTTTTCTGAAAATGTAACGTACAGAAAAATAATGGAGTTCTCCATGCATGGTCTTGAATGCTTGATATATAAAAAGGAGGAGTTCAAGCTAATTTCAAAAACTAATCTTTATTCTCAGAGATCTTCAGTAATAATTGCATTATTAATACAAAATCTTAGATTTTATTTGCTTTTTTTATTTTTATTTAATATGCCTTCCGGCTTCCACGTTGATTTCCAAAATCTTAGATTTTTTCCGCCATAACAATTACTTTGTGCCCATCAAAAAAAGTTACAGTATTTATTAAGCACGCAATGTCAAATCTTTTTTTTTTAAATTAATAAAAGCAATGTCAAACTCTATTTTTTTTTTTTTTTGAGAAACAATTACAATAGGCTGTTAACTTCGCAACTCGAATCCTTTTCCCTTTAGACCCAAAACACTTTGTGCATGAAGAAATGTCAATTCAGCTAGAAGGCCTTTGACAATGTAAAACTTTTGATTATACTACATTCAAATATATATATAACCGAAGTCTCTAAAGCTTTCACAGTTTTCTACGTTACCACTATTTTCTTTTTCTTTTTATTTTAGATTTTATATCTTATATATTTATTATTTCTCTTCATCGTGTAATTATCTTCAAGTGTTACAATAGTTTAGATTAAGTAAAACTCTATTAGATATATGTTTCAAAAGCTTGAAAATTCTAGCTTAACTAAACTTCTATAACAAATATTTTCTTTTTCTTTTTATTTTAGGTTTTATATCTTATATATTTATTATTTCTCTTCAATGTGTAATTATTTTTTCAAGTGTTACAATAGTTTAGATTAGGTAAAACTCTATTAGATATATGTTTCAAGAATTTGAAAATTCTACTTCAACTAAAATTCTATAACAAATAACAAACCCCTACCAAGGTCGAAATCCTTCATACTCACTCAAATTTTCGCAAAGAAAACATGGTTCAGAAGATGAAGAAGACATCAAAATAAAACTTCTCCATTTTGGATGTTATTCTATGTGGTCACAGCGCGCACTATGTTTAAATTTTTGTCTTTTTACTTCATTCATTCATTCTTTTTTTTTTTTCTTTTTTTTTTTTTTTTTTTTTTTTTTTTTTTGCACTTTTATGTGCGAAAAGACGTAACTCCTACCTAGAAGAAGGAATTGGAGTAATGGGCAATTCTGCCCTGGGTAATATGGAATGCAAGAAACAAAGTTTATTTTGAGAATATTCAAACACAGCCACATGTTATTCTAGAAGGAGCCAATGCAGTTCTAGAGGCATATCAATGAGTTTCGTCTACATTTAAAGGATAAGCATGTTTTTGTGTTCTAGAAAGTCATTGTTCTTTTTATATGTTTAAAGGATAAGCTTGTTTTTGTGTTCTAGAAAGTCATTGTTCTTTTTATAATTTTTTTGAAGTTTCTGTGATTGGTTTGGTACCGTAACATGCATAGTGTTGGCACGTCTTACATTGTATATGTTTTCCTTTGCATCAATAAATTATTTATTTTTAATAAATTTTAAAAAAAGTAAATTCTACTTGGAATTCATCAAACCAAAAATTTCTTAGAGAAAAAAAAATTAAGCTTGAAACTCAAAGCAAAGAATATATGATTAGAGAAAAAGCAAAGAAAAGAGAGAAAAAGTGAGAGTACTTACCGTGAGAGAGAGAAGGCGTCAAAAAATTATGTTTCCCATGGTTACAGAAGGATAAAATTTTTATAAGAGATGCAATGAGTAAGAGATGCAATGAGTGAGAGATTGTTTTCCAAAAAACATTTTTGGAAAACAACCAATAAAACATAATTTTTATTAGGGTTTTCAGTTGACTAAAAATTGTTTTTCGTTGATCAGTTTTTTTTTTTTTTTTTTTTTTTTTTTTGGTGCTACCAAACACTAAAAAGTGCGAAAAACTATCTTTATAAAAGATTTTCCAATAAAACAAATAAAGATATAGAGATATATATATATATATATAAGTCATTATCATTTTTTTTACTTCAATTTTTTAATATATAACTATAATTAGCTCTTTGAAAATGGACAGCGAGAAAAAAGTTGGCAAAAAACCCAAAGTCTCTACATTTTCACGCGATTCCCACTTTGGTCTTTTAACTTTTTTTTTCCACCGCTTTTAGTCCCTAAAATCAAAAAAGTGATCTCGTTTTTGTCCCTACTGTTAGTGCCCTAACGGCAAACTCCCAGGTGGCAGAAGGAACACCCTATTACCTGACGTAGCACTGACGCGATGCTAATGTGGCAATCAAAATATTATCTGGCATTTTTATATGCCATGTTAGCATTTTAATTTTTTTTTTTTAAAAAGCCATGTCAAAAAAGTTAAACCAAAAAAGAAAATAATTTAAAAACAAAAATTAAATCTAATTAAAAAACGGTTTCAAAAAAAAATCTAATTAAAAGATCAAATCAAATTCTCTTCTTCTCTCTCTCTCTCTCTGAACTATGGTCTTTCTTTTCCTCTCTTACTGGTGGTGGTGGTGGAGTCATCCCACGATGAGGAGAGGAATGAGTAGTGGCGAACGGATCGAGTTGCACTTGACAGATGGACCTCAGTCTGCATTGGAGGGAGTCGATTGGGTTAGAGGTTGGGTGAAGAGAGAGATCGTAGATCTGGGTTTGGATGAGGCGATTGTTGAAGAGAGAGATCGGGGATTTGGATGAGGCGATTGTTGACGAGAGAAACAGAGGCGTTGTTGAAGCGTTTCCTGGTTGAAGGGAGCAACAGAGGGCTGTGATTGAGAGACGATGGGCGCGGGTGTGGGTGTTGAGGTCGAAGCTGCAAAAGATATTTGGTGATGGAGTTAAGGTTGTTGCTGCTGGGAAGGAGGTGGTGGCCAAAAATTTGAGAGATCAGAACTCTTGAAAGACTCGATGACTAATGCGTTGTCGTCTTGTTCTGGGTTTTCTTGTTTTTGTTTTTTTCAAGAGGATGTGGATTTTTTTTTTTTTTTAAGGGCTTTTTGTGTGTTTTTTTCTCAAGAAAATTTCTGGGTTATGGGTTTGCTAGGGATTGGGTTAGTTACTATGTTTATGGGTTTGTTTCTTGGATTTATTTTTTGTTTTTCTGGATTTGATGGAGATTGGGTTTGATTGCTGAATTTGAATTTGGAGTTTGCTAGAGATTGGTTTGGTTGCTTCTTGAATTTGGGAAGAACATGAAGAAAATTTCCTGTTAGTATTTAATTTAATTTTTTCTTCTTTTTTTGTTTGTGTTCTTTTGATATGGATTTGAGTTCTTAGTTGCTGGGTTTGGGATGTGAAGAATACAAAGAACAAGTTGAAGAACATGAATATTAAGAAAAGAAAATTTTAATTAAAATTTTAAATTAATTAGATTTAAAGTTTTTCTTAAATTTTTTTTTTTAATTTTTTCTAATGTGGCTTTAAAAAAAATTAAAATGATACCGTGGCAAAAAAAAATGCCAAATAATATTTTTTAATAATATTTTAATTGTCACATCAACACCACGTCAGTTAATAGGGTTGTTCCATCTATCACCTAAAACTTTGCTGTTAGGACACTTATAGTAGGGACAAAAACGAGATCGTTTTTTTTTATTATTTTATTTTAGTGACTAAAAGCGATGGAAAAAAAAGAAGAAGTTAAGAACTAAAGTGAGAACCACGTGAAAATGTAAAGACTAAAATGGTTTTTCGACAAAAAAGTTTATACCTTTAAAAAAAAAAAAAAAAAAAAGAGTTTTGAAAAAGTGTACTTTGAAAAATTGCGATTTCAAAATGGACATGGGAAACGGCAAAGTTTTATAGTCCACCTGATATCTACAAGCTTAAAATGTTCATGAAAAGAATAGAGTTTATTGGCACCAAAGTAAACATGTGTTAAAGTAAATAATAAACATCCTCCCACACCCCCCCAAAAAAAACAAAACTAAATGAAGCCTACGAAATGAAATGGAACACTCCAATATCCACATTCATTACAACTACATGCACAAAATTAGTTTGCAATTGCAACACTGTATCTGGGTTCTTTCCTTTGCCATCCACATTCCTCTTGCTTGTTTCCAACCCGGTCATAGTGCCTCAGGAAAACGTAAATCCGCAGGGCCTGGACCCAGAATCCCTTTCTGGTCGTTAATCTTGGGGAGTACAAGAGGTGGCTCTGTATGTCCATCTTTTTCATCATCTCTCCAGCCAGGCGCTGGCCAATCTCTCTATAACATCAAGAGAAAGCAAATGAACTACTAAAGAAAATAGAGAATATCATGAGGGTCCAGCAGAGAAAATGATCATTTCTTCTTGAGAAGAGAAAAAGCTATAAAGAGGGACCTTCATGGAAAGAAGCATTACGAGTCCATCACCACAATCAGATTGAAGTAACCTTAACATTTGCTTCTTACTTAAAGTTATTATTGCCTTATAATTGATTATGCCTTATAAATGATACTCTTATTATCGTGTTTGCTAATGTTAGAAATACTTGCCTCATCATGAGTGTAACTTGTGTCCTGCAATATAGGGGTCACTATTGGGGGAGCAATATCTGGGTCTGGTTTTTGAAATATAAATGTGGTGTAAAGACCTGTGAAAGGAAAACGCCAAAGAACCTATTAGTAAACTGCTGAACTGGGCAAGTTGCAACTGAAAAATGGTAGAAAGAATAGGCTTCGAAGCAGGCAATGAAATGTAAATGAATCACCTAACACATCATAAGATCGAGGAAGAAGTCTCCCTCTGGGATCAACAAGGTTTGGAACAGAATTCGTTATCATGCCTGCAAATTGGGCTCTTTCGGCAACACCAAATATGGAGAATAAATAATCAGCCTCACTAAATCAAACAATGTTAATCACAAGCAAATACATTACATAAAATCAAAAGCAGAGCACCGGGGATTGTTTGGACTTCTAAGATTTTAATAATTATTTCATTTCAGAACTTTGTTAAGGCATTAAAGAAGATTCACAAACCTGTTATCATCATAAAATTCAGTTAAGTTTTGAATCTCGACATACTCAAGACCAGCTTCCCTTGCCAACCTGAGTCATATTAGAGAAGTTAATTGTTACAACATTTCAAAGCCAGCGTCTAAGCTAGAGAGCACTTTAAAACTATAAAACTATTCCAGTACTACCAACCCAAAGAAATATGAGAATGCCAAACAAAAGAACTAAACTTGAGGTCACTGAACCAAAAACATAGTGTGATACGTTGGCAATCCAGTGTGGGCCATAATTAGCACTCTGCAATTTTAAACATTATCATTTCTATTCCAACTGCAGTTAAAAACTTCAATTCTCACTAATCTGCAGTCACTTTGGAGGCAGAATGGATTTATGGCAGTTTATAGGATTGAACAAAGTCTAGAACCAAAATATAAGATAGAATATAAATGAACCTGATGAAACTTGGGAAATGAACCAGGCAATGGGTTTCAGCAGATGGATCACTAGCGAATTTCAGCTGATATTTCTTTCCAAATAATGGGAACCTGGAAATATACAGTTTATTCAATTGAATTAGAATGAAAATATAGAACAAGGAAACACGCTTCTTATTGAAAATTCATACATACTTTTCTTCCTCAACTTCAAACGTGATCATGTAGCTTTCTGATCGAATGCAATTGGGAACAATGTTTGGCTTCATGCTGCTGCCTTTGTTGTGGTATGCTTCAACATTCTTTTGGTACTTTGCCCTGTATGGCCAAAATGTTAATAATATCTATAGTATAGCACTCCTTTTCTAAGAAGAAAGATCTCATGCAGCATTGATCACAAAGATCAAAAATCAAGCAATGTCATGAACAGAAGAAAATATCATTGAAACCTGGGCTGAAAGCTAGAAGAAAGCTGGTAAAAACAAACAACGTTAATGACGGAATTAACACCCAGACAGAGATGCTCTTAACAACTGCAAAGAAAGCTTTGTTTTCATTCAAAGAAGTATATGGTTGACATTCTTAGACTTAAGTTGCTTGACCTTAACACTGCCTCTATACCTGATTTGTTAAATAATATGGAAGCACAACCATTTGTAATCTAAAATGACTTTTTAATTCAAATTTAACATGACTGTGGCTCAAGGGAAACTGAAATCAACTTAAGTTCTCCATGTTTTTGTTAAAGCATCAACCTTGGCCCTATGGAAATTAGCAGGGACAAAGAATCGCGAACAAATATTAATACTTGATGGTGGAAGGTGAATTATAACCCTGAGTAATCTAAAGAATTTAGAATCTGATCACAATGCATGATCTTTCTATTAGATCAAGCAGGGTAAAAGGATAAAAGTCTACCAAATCAACTGAGAGAGATGGAGAGCAGCATATGGATGAGGGCCCTGTTATCTTAGTTTCAGTACCAAGAAAAGCCACCAATATGGATCAACAATTAGTTAAATCACCAAATTGCAATCAAGTACTGAAAGCACTACTTAGCTCAAATTTTTGAACTGATTTCTTTAAATATATACAAACAAAACGAGTTTACAAAGTAAATCCAATGCAATCAACTAAGCAACTCCATAAACAATAGGTCTTAACAATCACTATTTCATACCATATTGTAGATGAGTCAGGAGTAATACCGAAAAAATAACCCCCCGGTTTCAGCAAACATGACACATTTTGTAGAAGTTTCCTTGCTCTCTCCTCGGTTTCAAAGCAAAACTGCAAGTAGAAATGCTTTTCAGATTTGGAACCTGATACTCTGGAGGGAGACACAGGACTGTTTGTGCGTGTATGTGTGTGCATGTGCAAGCATGTTTGTGTGAATGAGAGAGAGGGGAAAACATATATGAAACCTGTAAATGCTGCAAGCAGCATACTATATCAGCCTGATTGGTCTTCTCCTTTAAATGCGTCTCCATATTTTCCTATCAAGGCATACACTCTCAGATAAGGAGGACAATGTAAAACAAAGACTATCTGGAAGTAACTTTTGTCCCAATATATATATATATTATATATATATATATATATATGTATATTATGACATTTTATACAAATTATTGATGGATCCAATGCGACAAAGACAACTTTAAGTTCTATTTTCTTTGTTGTTGTTTGTTGTTTTTTCTTGTGTTCACCATCATGAACACCTTGTAATTTCATTCTATATTTTTCTTCGTCTTGATTAATATTATTCTTATTACCTATCAAAAACAAATGACCACTTAAGAAGAAACTATAAAAAATTCTTAGAAAAAAGGATCTTTTATCCCCATATGAGGTTGAATTAAGTAAAGCATAAGTCACTAAATAATACAGAAACTTTCACAAACTGCAAGATCCCAATTAAGACCAAAGTCAGAGGGTATTTTTGAATCAAATGTGACAAGAGTTTCCAGGACATGTAGAAAAGGAGGAAAAAAAAGAAATGATTCTGAACCCCTTTAAAAGCAATGTATAAAGGCTTCTGGAGCAGATGGAAAGTCCTTTAGTTCCGTTGGGTATCCTTTGGTGTGTTTGGAAGGAGCGAAATCGGCGGACTTTTGATGATTTGGAAAGCACCGGTGATCAGTTGCTTGCTTCTTTTAGCGGGACTCTTTTTGATTGGTCTAGGGCTTGGAGACTCACGACTAGTGACTCTCTCCCTTCCTTTCTTAGCTCCCTTTCTCTGTTGTAATTTTCTGTTGTTTCCTTCTCATTCCTTTTTTAGTTTTGGTCTCTTTCTCTTGTTTTTTCTTGGTTCGCTCAATGTTCTTCATGCATAGAGCAGCCATTCGTATGTATATAAGTCTTACTTATCAAAAAAAAAAAGAAAGTCCTTTAAAAAATGAGGTTCAACATTCTCAAAATGACTTCAACCTATACAACGGGTTAAGTTCATTAGTTAATCTCCTAGGCAATTGCAAGGCCAACTTAACTGCAGTCATACTTCTGAAATCATCATGTGGTACACCTATTTAAAATCTTTGCATAGTGATAATTAAGGCACCAGAAGATGTCTCACTCACTACCATTATTCTAGAGGCAAACTCGAAAGTAACCCCCACCCCCCTTTTTTTATTTATTTAAAAAAAATTACACTCTCAAGAGTAGCAAAAAGAACAATTTGTATTATCATCATTTAATTATGTACAAAAGCACTCAAAAGCTGGAGTAAGTAGATCTACTTCGAATTGCTTACTGAAAACATGTACTACATGTAAATGTTCTTCAATGGCCCCAAAACACTTCAACAACCCTCAACCAGGATGTAACACAGAAATCGGCGGGGTACAAACTAAAATATTGGCAGGTTCTGCCGATTAGGTACAAAATTCCTAATGCATAACAACAACTATCAAGATAACTAGACACCCACCTGGATCAAAATTTGAGAAGTATAGTCAAGGCACCTGCATTGAGGGACTAAAATCACATGCAGCATTTAATTTTAAATCCGGTTATCTACAATTTGACATTGACAAATCAGCTTTTAAGCCATGTGAATCATAGGCATAGAAATGTGCTTTGGTGTTCAGCATGAATGCGAGTTATTATATACAGGAAACCAGAAAACTAAATTGCACTGAAGCACAGATAGCAGACTGAAGACAACAAGGTTTATGAATCATACATTAGTATCTATATCAAAACTGGTCAGTTTTCAAAAAAAAACCTGTGACCCTTTTTGGCCTATGTTGTCCCATTTCATGAAATACAATGAAGTACAAAACTTGCCACAACAAGATATCTGACCATCTTAGTCATATTATCCTCCAAAACCCACAAGCCAAAATCCAAACTTGAACAGACCCAGAAGTTGTATACTCAATAAACAAAGCTCCCACTATGCAAAACACTGACTTTATGAAAAATAAATAAGCTTTGCAAAGCCAACAACAAACACTAAAACCCAATAACCAAAACTAAATACCAAAAGAGAAAGAGAAAGAGAGAGAAGAAGAAAGACAGACCAAGCAAGGGTCAAAGTGAAAGAATTCAGAAGGGTAAGGCTTCTTCTGACTCAGGCTCTCCCATGCTTCTCTTAATTGGGCTATTCCAGTCGAAGATACATCGATTCCGATGTAGTGACCAATTTGGGCATCGTTGTCGAGGCCAAATCCTCCTCCTCCACAGCAATACAAGTCACACAAAGTCGCATATGGGTGCGCGAATATCTTTATCAGCGCCATTTTTGCGAACTCGTACAGCTTTTGCTGACTCGACTCGCTCCGATTTGGGAGCCCCACTACTTGGGAACTCATCCCTGAGTTTGTAGCTCGCTCACTGCCGGAGGAACTGGAATAAGTATAGCTTGCAATTGCGTTGCATTAGAATGAACTGGTGTTGGGCCTGGGCCTAGGCCTAGGCCTCTAATTTGTACATCTTTCTACCCAAAAAAAAATGAATGGGCAAAGGTTGGATCCAAGAAAAATCGTAAGATCTAGTAAAATGACATAACTTGCTCCACAATTGTTCACATGACAGACGATAAATAGTAGAGAAAAAGTGGTGGATCTATGTAAAAGTAACAGACAGCCGGTTAGAATCTAACACGTAAGATAATTAAGACAAAAGTTGTGGTATTAGAACTACTCTAGATCTAATGTTTCAATGCACTAAATCCATTGGATCATAACATGTGTCAATGAGCCCAATGCATTAGAGGCATTGAATCCAAGCCAAGTTCAAGATCTATATAAAATTTATATGGGCTCATGGCCTATTGTTTTTAAGATGGATTATATATTTTTGAGTTGAGTTTTTTAATACACTGAAACCAAACACCGAAACAAATAATAAGGGTGGTTATGTTTGACACATCTATTGATCACCACACTTTTTTGGGGATTAGTAGGGGGTGTCCAACAACCCATGGAACTCGACCAAACTAATCAACCTAAACCCCTCAATCTCATAATCGATTTTCTCAATTCCTTCGATTGGCAACGAGTTTCATGTCTTAAAACCCAACCTTTTTTAATTGAATAGCAAGTGGAGTTTGTGGCCAATTCAATATCAATTGATCGCTTAAACGTATTGATTCTTCGTCAGAGATCTATTGTCACCAACTACCTCCTTAGCAAGAAGTACTAGATTTGGCCATGAGAGGTTGTAGTCTTAAAGAAAAAACCATATTTGGTTGTGAAATGCTGAGATTGTCATTGAAAAAAAGTATAGATATGGCCTTTAGAGGTTAAGATCTTCACCTCTCTCCCTACCCCTTGCCATCATGTTCTTGTCTTTGTCTTCAACAAACCACACCGATGAAATCGACCATATCCGATTGAAAATTAGAGGCATACTAGCAGTCGAATAACTTAGACTCAGTGCTCAATGACAGTTTCTAGATTATCCCACCTAAACAGGTAGGTTAAGTGACGAGTGGAGTATAAATCCAACCGAACCCAACCCATGGGGGAACCTCTAATAATTAGTGTTTAGCGTAAATGATTTCGTGTTAAAAATAAGTTGACCTAATTTGACACAATTAATAGTCGGACCAATTCAATGCTAATCTACTTAACCCATAATAAACTCAAAATGGCACTATGCATATAAATAGAGATTATTTTTTATGTAACAAAAATTTTGAATGTCATATATATAGAACTAAGAAATGGAAAGAATTTATTGCTATATTACAAAATCTTCAATTTGGAGCACCTTTTTTTGTTTATAATTTGATAATTACAACGAGCGAAAGGGACTTAAACCCTCTATGTCGTGCTAACTACCAACCAATTTAAAACACATTCAAATTAGTTATCTTCTGTCAAAAGTCTTGTAACTCAGTTTATGTCTAAAGATTAATTCCTCTATTTTCTATTGTAATTACAAAATTATCCACAAAAAAAGGAGAAAATGTACTTTTCGTCCCTACATTTTGAGGCAATTCCCATTTTGGTCCCAAAATTGATTTCTTTGCAAATTTCATCTCTAAAAAATGAAAATCATTTTTAAAATCGTCCTTGACTTCAACCAACCAACGGAAATATCCTACGTGTCTAATAGACATCCACGTGTTAAGCCCACTTATTAAAATAATAATATATAAGCCAACATGTCAAGCCCACTCACCCTAAAACGCACATGCCCCTCACGTGAGGGACACCTCACCTATCCAACTTAGCTTCCGTGCTCCCAACCCTCTCAGACCTCCCATTTGGCCCTAACTAACCCCAAGTCTCTAACTACCTCAGTCATCACATGAAAATCCCCAAATTTCACCCAAAACCCTAAAATCCTCTCCTCGTCTTCCTCAGCCCGACCCCCAAAATCAAACCCAGTATGACACAAACAGACCGAGGGAAGCTTGAGGAGGAAGAAAAATGGAAGTTAGCTCTGCATCTACCTCTGCATCATCGGAGGGAAGCTTGAGGAGGAGAGCACTTCACATGTGCTACTGCCCCTCCCCTCAGAAGTCCGTGCCAGTGGTTTCTTGGACAAATAACAATCCAGGGAGAAGGTTCTATGGGTGTCCTAATTACTGGGTAAGTGAAGTGCGAGTTGGGTTTGTTCATTTTGTTCACTTGGGTTTGTACATTTGGGTTTGTTGTTTGTTCATTTGTTTTGAATTTGGGTTTAATTTCAGATTGGTAAGAAGTGAAAGTTCTTCCAATGGGTTGATGATGAGATTTGTGAGCGTGGGAAGGTGCTTATCCTAAAGGTAAGGCAGAGAATTCTCAGACTCCAAGCCGAGGTTTCAACATGCAAGAAGAGAGAGAAGTTTTTGACAGTGTGTTTGATATTGGCATTGTTGCTGTGTGGGATATGTCTTTGTGTGATTCTATCTTTAGTGGGTTAGATGGGTGAGGTATGGTGTAGCATGTTTTGGACAATGTGGGTGTAGGCAAAGTTAGGATAAGGTTAGGACAATGTAGTGTAGATGATGATGTTGTTATCCTATGTGTCCCATTGATTTCAGTATGAATGAAATATGGAATGACAGAATTTTGTGTTAATTTAGTCTATAATGTTGGTTGTGTTAATTATCTTGCTTGATTGCAATTAGATTACAATTTACCAAATCTGTAATATTGGGAAGCTAACCGTTGTTAATTTACCAAACCTGCAAAATTGATATACACAATTTGTACATTTGTGTATTGCAATTATGTGCTGCAATTAGTTTACCAAGTTTACACAAGTTTACCAATTTTGCAATACACTAGTTATGTTTACCAAATTTGCAATGCACAACACAATAGGTTTACCAAACATGCAAATTCTGCAATTCACAATTCTACAAATCTGCAATACACAACACAACAGGTTTACCAAACATGCAAATTCTGCAATTCACAATTCTGCAAATTTTACAATTCATAATTCACAATTAACATATACTGCAGCTCACAATCAACATTTCACAATTCATAATTCACAATTAACATAAATCTGCATTACACAAATTGTAGTTCACACATCTGCATTACAACATTTCACAAATCTGCATTACACAAATCTACAATTCACAATTCTACAGTTCACAATTCACAAATATGCAATACACAAATCTGCATCACACAATCTGCATTGCACAAATCTGCATCACACAATCAACATTTCACAATTTGCACCACACAATCTGCATTTCACAAATCTACATTACACAAATCTACATTACACAAATCTGCAATTCACAAATTTGCAATTCACAATTCTGCAATTCACAATTCACAAATATGCAATACACAAATATGCATCACACAATCTGCATTACACAAATCTGCATTAATAAGTCATTCATAAATATGCAATACCCAACATAGGCCAATTACAAATGTCTACCATAATTCAAGCTGTGACTTTAAACCAAAGTAAACCAAAAAATAGGCAATGTCTCCCAATTACAAAAATATCAAAATAAACCCAAAAGAAGGCAATGTCTGCTAATTACAAAAATATCAAAGTAAAACCAAAAAAAGGCAATGTCTGCCAATTACGAAAAATAGGCCATGTCCACCAGTCTATCCTCTTGGACCATGCACAGATGCCCGGCTGTCAGCAACCCTCAATGCCTCCTTGTACCTTGATGCATTTCTTGAGGCAGTCAGAGTTTCATTTGTCACAGTCCCCCTCCTTCTCTTCCTTGGATTGGTGCTAGTTAGATTGCTCTTTGCAAGGTTGCTGGCTACTGGTTGTAGGGTTAATGGCTGCTGGTTTGCCTGTCTTATGCCTAACTGGTTGCTTCTAGGTTGCAACTTTGATGGCCTAGTGCCTTGCTGGTTGGTCCTGGGTTGCTCTTAGGTTGATGGCATATTTGTAGCATTTGGTTGCACTTGGGTTGCTCTTTCACTGCATACTCAGTAATGGCCTCCTTAAACTGCTTAGCTAAGGTAAATAACATGTGCTTCTCAAATACCAAGTCCTCAAGATTGGACACAGGTCTAAACACAGGAAACATCTTCCTCCTTCTGACATTGTGCATAACTGTTTCATTGACAGTAGCCTCACTTTCACTGTCATCATCACCATCACCCTAAATTTCACCATCAGATGATGACTCACTTAGGCTCAACAGCTCCTTAGTAATGTAGTTAGAGTTCATTACCCCATCCCTCATCTGATCACGCATGTGCATCAGCTCCTCATTGTCATTGCTTGCACTATCTTCACCTACATATCTCAGGTTGGAGTTTATTGATCTTGCCCCTTCTACATCACTGTCCTCAGAACTGTCATTGGCGACAGCCCCATCCTATTGTGGTTCCTCTACAATTGGTTCCTTCCCTAGTCTTCTGCACTCAAGTATTTCCACTTCATCATCTCTATCATCATTCCTATCACCTGCATCCCTTGCCATACCACTAACACTACCACCAACACTGCCACCATCTCAGTGAGCATCACCATCACCCTAGTGATCATTAACATCATCCCAGTCATCATAATCCTCAAAATTATCACCACTACTGGCATAATAGCCCTGTCCATTATAATCACTAAAGCTGCAATTCTCAGAATAACTAACAACAATAGGGTCATCATGATCAAGCTCTTCAGCAGTGTCAATATCTAGAGGCACACCATTACCACCATTAATAAGAATAGGTTCATAAATTGGGTACTCTACATAGACATGAATCTGTCCATGACCCCTCACCAACTTAGTCATTGTCACTGCATCATGATCATCCTTAATTAGTTGGAACACCCCATCCTCCTCATTATCCCCAGGCCTTCTGTACCACAGCCTACTCACATGTGTATACCCAAACTCTCTACAGATGGAGTCAATTCCTACCTTAGACCACTTGTCAGGATCACAATCATCTACTACCCCCACCTCACCTCCCACATACTTCTGAGGATTTACATAAAAATACCCACCATGATGCACATACAAAGTAAAGTGCTTGTCCATTCTGCATGCATGAGATATATAGTCAACATTATTTAAATAATCAACTACTCAGAAAACCAAACCAAACAGTCAACATTATTTAATTAAACCACTACTCATAAAAACTACATCTTAATGCAAATAGAGGGAACACATGGACCACCTTGCTCCCTTAAAGGCCAAAAACAAATCACCCACCAAACAGACAACACCTACCTAACATGCAACAGTATCGAAATAAAGGCATAAACAACCAATTAAATAGTGGTCCCTACGCATATTAAGTGTGTGAAAAAAGTTAGAGAGAGACAAATATAATGTGCAAAAGATACACAAAGAGAGAGAGTGACAGAGATTCATGCACAGATGAAGAGATAAAGTGGACAGAGCTACCTTTTCGAGCTTCAACCCACTGCTACAATCTTGAAACTGCTGCAGATTTTGGATTGAAGCTTCAACCCACGACATTCTCCCTCGTTTTCTTTAGTTATTAGTGTGCAGATATTTTTCTAGGGATTTCGTTGTTTTAGTAGTGTCTGTTCGTGTCGTACTGGGTTTGATTTAGAGATTTCAAGGATCGAGCTGAGGAAGCTGACGAGAGGATTTTAGGGTTTTGGGTGAAATTTGGGGATTTTCGTGTGATGACTGAGGTAGTTGGAGACTTGGGGTCACGTGGGAGGTCTGGGAGGGCTGGGAGCACGGGAAGTTGAGGTGGACAGGTGAGGTGTCCCTCACGTGAGGGGTATGTGCATTTTAGGGTGAGTGAGCTTGACATGCTGGCTTATATATTATTATTTTAATAAGTGGGCTTGACACGTGGACGTTTGTTAGACGTGTAGGATATTTCCATTGGTTGGTTGACGTCAATGACGATTTTAAAAATGATTTTCATTTTTTAGAGATGAAATTTGCAATGAAATCAATTTTGGGACCAAAATGAGAATTGTTAAAAAATGTAGGGACGAAAAATGCATTTTCACAAAAAAAAAAAAAAAAAAAAAAGAAAGAGTAATAGGACATCTTAACACAAATGATCAATCTGTTACCTCTAAATTATTAAACAAAGGCATTTCGTTTTTAAAAGGTGGAAGGCTGAAAGCTCATCATTTTGTTATTGGAATCTGTTACTAATTGCAAAGCAGAAAAGAAAAAAAAGAGCAAACAGAAAAGCAAAATATGAGCCCACAGCAGCAAGATGGCGAGGAGACCTTAGTGGAAGCAGCATTACGAGTGCTGAACACAGCCGACCCATACGAGAAGGCACTACTCGGCGACTCTGTGGCATCCCAATGGCTACAAGGGACAATCACTCAGCCCTACGACCCTTCCCTGGACCTGCCCGTGCCAGACCGCCCCGCCAGGCTCGCCGACGTACATTTTTTTTAAAATTCAATGCCCATTTGCTACTTTGCATTCCAACTGTTCGATGAAATGCCTCAATGAAACTTTTTTGTGTTTTGTATTTTTTTGGGTGCAGGTTAAGTTGGTGTCGCCGAGTCTAATGCCGAAGCTGGGAAAAGCAGGTAGCTTGCAGAGTAGACAGGCAATCGTGCATAGCCTGGTGCACACTGAGAGCTGGGCTATTGACTTGTCTTGGGTACTATTTTGATGTAGAAATAGGAACAAATTCCAAAAACCAATGTGGGACTAAACAGGAACTGAATGAATAGGAAAGCACAGAGAATAAGTTCCACTTTAAAGGGTCACTTATAAAAATAAATAAAAAAAAGAATAATTTATGAAACTTCTTGTACTTTTCAGTTGGTTGAATGATAAATTTTCTTATTAAAATAATGAATAAACTAATGATGAGAAGGACAAGGATGATATCTATATTGTTTTTCAAACACCCCTCCCCCCTACCCCCCTTTTGTTTTGTTTTTTTTTAATCATGTTTGTTTTTATCTTTGTTTTTAATACAACATTGATTGGCTCTATTTTACCATTTTTGTGGTACTAATTTAGACCATCTAATATGAAATAAAGTATACATACATTGGTAATCTTTTACCAGTTTTTCCATTCATTAATTCTATAGTTTTGAGGGATTATGGCATGATACATCATACATGGTGTGTAATAAATCATTCATTAGAAGAACTCTTTCCATACTTGTACTTAATTGTAGTGGATAAACTAGCACCTGACTTTATAAGTTTTAAGGGGAGGGTGAGGTCACGAGTTGAAGACTTATTGGTACAGGTGTGTGTGTGTGTGTGTGTGTGTGTGTGTGTATTCATTAGCAGAACTATTTCCATACTTGCACTTAATTCTAGTGGATAAACTAGCACCTGACTTTAAAAGTTTTAAGGGGAGGGTGAGGTCATGAGTTGAAGACTTATTGGTACACGTGTGTATATATATACATATGCTTGTATGTATGTGATGTAGCAGATAAGGATTCTTGTATTTATTCTTTGTTGGAGCTTGTGAATGAAAAGGGTGCCTCTTGGACCATCGGATTTGATTGCTTGCAGTGGAGATTGAAGAGTAATGGCAAATTTGATTTGTTCTTATTACAAGACTCTAGGAGGATACGGTGATGCCAGTTTCCCAAAGGAAGAGTATCTGGTGTAATAAGTTATTGGAAAAAGATGGATTTTTTTTTTTTTTTTGGTGTTTGCATAGCAACATGGGGAAAAACTTATATTGTGACAACCTCAACAAGAGAGGTATCATTTTGGTAGACTAGTGTTGTATACGCAGAGTTAGTGACAAAAATGTGAATCATTTATTATTGATCCACCATGTGGTAGCCTATGAATTGTGGTTTTTTTTTTTTTTTTTTTGTCTGTTCTATGTCTGTCAGTAGGCAATGCCAAAGAGTGTAGTGGATCTGTTTTTTGAATGGAGAAATTGGTTTGAGAAACAAAGATCTTCAGTGTAAAATATTGTTCCCCTATGCTTAATGTGGGTCATATGGATGGAGTGAAACAATTTTTATGATGTGGAGGGACCAGTTTTGGAGCTGAAAAATAAGTTTGTGAGATTGTTGTTTCGATGATTTAGAATCCTTGGAGATATTGATATGCATTCTATTATAGACTTAGACTTCTCTTTTTCTTGAAATTCTTTGTTGGGACATTGTTTTGTACGCATCCTATGTACATGATATATCTCCTCATCTCAAAAATATTCTATTATTTATTAAAAAAAAATTTCTAGAAGTTTAGGGATCTTATGTATGTATTTTATTAGAAATTCTTTTTTGATAGGTATATTTTATTAGGGATTCTTTCATGCAACACTTTTTGTATTCATTTTTTTTTTTGAATAATCCAGAAGAGCATTACTGCAGAATATTATATTTAGAAGAAGCTTTCCGAACTTAGTTTCTTAAAATTCATTAAAATAGCTTATTCTTTTTTTCTCTTTTGCATTATTTTTTATTTCATACTTTCGAAGAACTGATTCCAAATGTGAAGCAAGCATGCATTAGTTATTCATATACTTGTTCATGTGCTTCATCTATTCTTTTTTGGATGCATTAATTTCTTGTTCTATGCATCTCATGTATGGCCTTCCATCTATCTATCATGTACTTTTGGATTCTTGTAGGATATAATTGCTCGTTTCGGTAAGCAAGAGGCAATGCCAAGGGAGTTCTTTACCGATTTTGTAAAGGTGGCTCAAGACGAGGGCCGGCACTTCACTCTCCTTGCAGCACGGCTAGAGGAGATAGGTTCTTCTTATGGAGCATTACCGGCTCATGATGGCCTTTGGGACTCTGCCATTGCTACTTCAAATGATCTCCTTGCACGCCTTGCAGTTGAGCATTGTGTCCATGAGGTGCTTTTTCCTTTAAAACTTTCTTGTTTTGAATAGATTCATTTGGACCAACATGGTCCATGGAGTCATCAAATAACTGATTATGAATTTCAAACGGACACACTTTTCAATAAATTAATTAAAATATAGTATGTATATTTCTGCGATTTTGACCTGGTAGGGTCTAGCAGTCTTTCATTGGAATAATCTAGTGTTCTCAGGTATGATAAAAAACAAAAATCTAGTTTTCTCAGGTTGGTAGGTTTGGGGCAGGAATTCATTTTATATATATAGGTAGGTAGATCATCACAAATTTATGGCACGTTTGATTAACTGTAATGGTGATTACCTGGGAAGATGAGGAGGAATCAGAACTTACTAGGAATACAAGAAGTTGGAATGCAATAATTATTCTGTTCAACTGTTTGGTAATGACACTGGAATAGATCAAGAATTATTATTGTTTGAGCAAACTCTTAGGTTCTCTTACAGAGTTTCCATCTACCATATTTAATGAAGATGCAAAGACCTGGACTTAAGTGTTATATTACTCTTTCACAAAAAACAAATTTAGCTTTGTCACTGACCATATATAAAGGGTTATATAATTATTTTACTTGGAAAAGAAAAATAAAAGAAGCTATGAGTCTATGACTTCATCACTGATCAGGGATCACATATAATTAAGAAATGACAATGTGTACTCATGCAATATATACCACTAACATATTGAAAAAAAAAAAAACACTAAAAAACAACCATTATTTTAATTTTTGGCATCTTGCTAGGGAAGAAATATGGATACTACATCACATGGGTGTAAAAGACCATAAAAAGACCTACAATGAGTATTCAAATGCGCTTTTAAACCCATAGAAAACCTAATCTGGTCAGTGTAGAACTTTCCTCTTACTTTGTTCTTAATGTGACTCGAGTGTTCAAAATCTGATGTGTTACATTCTCCTCTAATGATGGATAGTTTGGGACCTAAATTTCCATGGGGCACGAATGGAGCCAGGAGGATAAGATACTGATTAACTATCTAGACGAGATTCCACTTTGCTGCCAAATTATTAGCAATAGATTTTAGATGGTGCCACTTTGTTGCCTAAATGCGATTCTAAAACACACCCACTCAAATAAAGCCATGAGGATAAGATACTAATTAACTATCAAGGTTGGATTCCATTATGCTGTCAAATTATTAGAGTAATATATTGTAGATAGTACCACATTTTAGATAGCGATAGATCTGAGGAGAGTGAATGCTAATAATGGTTTTTTGGGATCTTTATTTTTAAGAACTATTATATAAGTTAAGAAATAGCTATTACCAACCTTTTGGGAAAGAATAGTTATTCTAATAGCTATTCCTTAGTTTAAGTGAAATATAGCTATTTTATTACAAGATCTATTCTTTTATTTCAAACTTGCCCTTAATTTCTCATGAAGCCGGCTATTACACTTGCTATTTGAAATAAATGGAAATAGATTTTCTTCATACATATTGTAATAGCATCTGCTGGTAAAAATCCATCTAGATTGCAGGAATTGAAGAGAATGGAACCATAGTTCAAATCATGCAAATGATGGGCATCCATTTTTGAGATGAATTGAGTCCTATCATTTGTGAAGATGGCTCCATTTTCTTGAATTTCTGCAAATGATGGGTATTCTTTCATACAGTTTTCATGTAGAGAGGGCTCATTTTTCTGATACACCCTTTCAGTATGGTGTCCAAACATTCCATCAGTGAATGATGTTTCCATAATCATAACCCTTTTCAGTTTGAACACAGGCCAGAGGACTTGATGTGCTGCCCACAACCATTTCTCGTTTTCGCAATGGAGGTGATAATGAGACAGCAGAATTACTGGAGAGAGTGGTTTACCCAGAGGAGATTGCCCATTGTGCTGCTGGGGTTAAATGGTTTAAATACATTTGCCTGAGGGCTAGTAATCCTGCTCGGGATCAGGACAGCTTGGAACCTCAAGGTGGGGCAGGAGAAAATGGAACAACGGAGGTTGAAAATGAAGTAATTCAGAAGTTTCACTCAATAGTGAGAACACACTTCAGGGGACCATTGAAACCACCTTTTAACGAGGAGGCAAGGAAAACGGCTGGGTTTGGTCCTAGGTGGTATGAACCACTTGCTGTCAAAGAGGCCACCCCAGAATGATGACACTATTGTAATTAGCAAGAATACTACGATAATTTTTGTTTGGGAATTGAAAATGTTTCTTTTAGATTTCCCCTTAAGAGGCAAATGTGTTTTTTCCCCCTTATATGAGATGAGTTGGCATAAACTTTGGATCATAGAAATCCTAAGAACTAGTATTTCAAGTGGCGTATTCCTTCCTCTGTTTTTGGATCATGGAACTTCTAAGTCTGGTCTTTTTGTTTTACTTGTTTCTTATTTGGTGAGCTTCTGTTGTTTATGCTACTTGTTGCAGTTTGGACTCTTATGGGTTCATCTTGATTGGCTAATATTTCATATTTGACAGGCTTAAACTACCTGGCAGAAAGTTCTCATGAAAACTCCATTGTATCATATTCTCCAAGTTTTAAAACTTTCAAGCAGTCAATGAACTTTTCTAAGACCAAGAGAACAATTAGCAAATTGACTGAGGTGCTACCTAGTGTTATCAGAACCAGACAGAACCATCAGTTCAATTAGAAAACTCATCACCCCCCAGTAAAATTGTCCGGACCTTTGTAATGCAAATAAGCCACTGGCCGCTCGTGTTTGATGCCCCTGAACTGAAAGAAGACAATTGATGGCATTGAAAGAAAACAAAGGGCACTTTTTTCTAATCTAGGGACACGCCTAATTTCACCATCAATTAATTTGCTGTTATTGGTGTATAATAAAAGACAAAACTTAGATACAGTATTTTAGGTTTTGTTCCTTAGGTTTCTCTTTTAGAATTTAACCATATGGCTACTTAACTAAAAACTACACTTCTACCTATGAAAAAAAATCTACATGACAGAATCATAAGAGGGGAAGCCTGAGGTATAGCACCTAAGTGTTGTACCTAAGTCTTGCCTATGATAAAAATAGTTTCAATGATAAGCCCATGTGAAAGTAATCTCACTCCAATCATAAATTGATAACTCAACAGGGTATGACAAGTTTGTTCATATGATTGTTGTTTACCAAACATATTTATAAATCTTGATGTTTTAGTCCCATAATGTAGGTGTCCAGAACTCTTTAAACAGTTAACTTTTCTCCCAAATGTATATAGGCTACCATTCCACGCATACCAGGGAATTACAATGAGGGATCCCTCCCCTTCCCTCCTTAATGTGAGTGTCAAGAACTCTTCAAACACTTGACTATTCTTCCATATGTCTAGGCCCCCCATCCCACTCACACATAAAAATTATATAGAGTAATCCCCTGAGGGTAAAGCTATAAATGGACCGAGTTTTTTTATGAACAAATCAAGCTCAACTTAAGCAAAGGCTTGTTTATGTTCATTTATCTAGCAAATAAGTCAAGCTCAAAACCAAGTTTAGGCTCAATTATTAAACAAGTTAAATTCAAACATAATAATCTACTTGCAAACATGCTAGCGAACATGAAGCTAAATTTAAGTATTATAATATATATATATATTCCATTTTGTAGTAAAATTTATATATATATTTTAACAATAAAAGGTTGGCGAGTATAATTTTATAAGTTCATAAACATAAACTATTATTTTTAATTAACTCAAATAATATAATTTTAACTATAATCTTGTTATTAGTTATTAGTATAAATTTGAGGATGCAAAATTTTTAATCATGGTATTATCATATATAAGAAAATAATCAGTTAATTAAGTGACTTGTTTACAAGTTGGAATAAGAAAATGATCTAAGTTTGAACATTTAATCTATATATATAAATATATATATATTTGGGTTCAAGTTACACCTGGTGTAACTCTAAGTAATATTACACCACTCAATATTTTTTAATTAGATGCGAATATTGACAAATCCACCGTTAGATTACATTATCTTTGTATATTCTTTATACTTGCAAAATTTCAAGGTAATCAAAAATTAATATCCATGTCATCAATCAATTGTTAAAATTCAAATTTTTATAGTTTAAAATAATGCATAAAATATGAGTTTATGGATTAAATGGTAAATAACATCCAATTGATATGAATATTGGCATGCATGTTAAGAACATATAAAACATGTAATTCAACGGTTGGATTTTCAAAATATTAATTCAATAATAAGTTATTAAGTGGTGTAACATTGTTTAGAGTTACACCTGGTGTAACTTGAACCCAACTCTATATATATATATATATATATATATATATATATAATAGGTGAAGCAGAGAGAAACTCAAATTGGAATTCTAAATTAGAGTTTCAATTTTGTGCCATGTGTCTACATCTATGTGGAGAGCAAATCATAATTATCCTTCCAATTAATTGAAATTCTAAATTAAAGTTTCAATTTTGTATCATGTGTCTACATCTATGTGGAGAGCAAATCATAATTATCCTTCCAATTATGCAATTAAAATTTGAACATGTGTCTAAATTTAAGTGGGATCAATTGTAATTTGGGTGTGCTCTTTTTTTTTTCCACACACATACGTATTTCTAGGTTCATCTCCCCCTCTACAATAATCAAAACTCAAAATACTTCCTCTCCTACTCACCTAACGGTGCATGTATCCAGTTACCACCTTTAGCCACCTTAATATACATCTCCTCTTTTCTTCAATGAATGCTATGGAATTTGAAAATAATCTCTCGGTATCAATGATGCATGTATTTGAGTATTTTTGTATCTTATATAAGAAGAGATTTTTCATATATTCCAATTGTACTCACGATACTAATGATTTTGGTTTATGCTTCGTAAGGTTTGCTGACTTTTTTCTTTCATTTGGTCTGTTTTAGTTTTCGCCATTTGCTTGTCTGTTTTAGTTTTTTTTGTTAAACAACAATAAAAGTTTTGGTGGGGACACGTGCAGACTAAGGACCTGACTAGGTCCTTGGCCCATGACACTGTGATAGCTTTTTGGTTATGGTAGATATATAAACTTTCTTCTCATTGGTTTAACAAAAATTTCAGCTACTTTTTTTTGTCAGTAAAATACAAAAGTTCCCTTCCTTTGACAACCATGTGTTTTAGAAATTTTAAGGACCTGACTAGCTCCTTGGCCATGACACTGTGATAGTATTTTGGCTACGGTAGATATATAAACTTTCTTCTCATTGGTTTAACAAAAATTCCAGTAACTTTTCTTTTGTTGGTAAAATACAAAAGTTTCCTTCCTTTGACTACCATGCATTTTAGAAATTTTTAAAAAAAGTGATGACCATCTACTTTAGATAGTAATCTGTTCCACAAAAGAAAAAACGCTTTGGCTGGCCATATTTATGCCAGGTTAGTCACCCTGTTTGTTTACCACATGATTGAAAGTATTGCTACACTTCTTACAACATTCAACCCAATAGTTTTGTTGGCAAGATTGAGTGAGATAGAGAGCACTAAATACTACAAGCAAAACCTAATTCGAAGCCCATCTATTTACACGCATGTGTAGTGAACATCATCAATTTTTCTTCCATAAAACTCTGATATCATAAATTGCATCAGTTGCAGAATACAAGAAGAATAGAAACGTACAAATGTTGGTTTTTTGTCGCACTAATGAGTCATCAATTTCCATCAATTTACTCCACATAATCAGTTTTAGTAATTCATGGCTCACCTACAAACTTTTTGTAAGTTAGTAGAGAGCTAGTAGAGTTGGAAAAGAGGAATGCTCAAAGGCAAGCAAATAAGTAAACTATAGAACTTAAACTTAAACTTAAACTTTTTGTTAATAATTTTTATTTTTTAATTATAAAAGCATTCTTGGTTAGCCTATGATTGATGTTACATGTTTAGTTCCTGTTTCATAAGAAGTTGCAAGGAAACTAGGGAATTGTTTGAATTAAGTTCTGACAATGCATTAATATTTCGTTAATATGTCAACAAACCCGTTTATGTTTTCACAGTTTATGTCCTTATTTGCTGTGTTTTTTCCCCCACAGGAGATTGTCATACAATTGGGAAACTTTGTTGCAAATGAACTGAGGCTTTTGAACTACTTATTTCCTTACCAAAGGTCAGCTCTTTTTATTGTTTATGTTGTTATTATTAATTATGCTATTTATAAGAGCTTTTAATGTTCTTATTTATGAAAAGTAGTTAGCTGTGATTTTACATAGTATCTGCTAATTCTATTAACAAAGGTCAGTTTTTTCCCCTATTTATGCTGTGATTTCAAAAATATGGTTAGTATTTAACTCTGCTCATGTATAAATAATTGTTTATTCTCTTGAAAAAAGTTATCTGCTTTTTACTTATAGTGTTGTTCATATTACCAGTAAATTATATGACTTATTGTTAATATGCTTTTTTGTTAGAATCTTTCACATTTTTATTTTAAAGGTATTCCCAAACTACCAACACTTTGTATTTTCCCAACTAATAAATTTTCAAGTAATTAACAAATATGATGAGTGCTTAGCGGTAATGTTGTGTTAGTGGTTTGATAGTGTCAGTATATTATATGAGATAGTTATGGATGAAGCACAAGCTAGAAGGTCAAAAAGGCATTTGATTTTAAATAAAAAAAGAGCTATCCGAACTCAAGTAGAAATGTGTTGTAGAAGTAAAGTGGATCCTGACAACCTATTTGATGTTCCTATTTCGTAAAATCCTGGTACCTCTACCCTTCAACATAAAACCAGCAATGGAAATTTATTTGAGGTACCTATTTCGTATGGTTCTGGTATCTGTACCTTTGAAGTCATGAGAAAAATGGTGCTACTAAGAAATCGAAATCGGAAAAAACATTGGGAATTATCAACAAACAATTAGTAAAGGCTCCAATTATTGGATGTGATTTTCATTCTGGTAATGTGGACAATACGTTGGTGCTGTCTCAATTGAATGACGAAATCCTCCAAAGTTGTAAAAAAATTAGCTAATGCTAAGTATTGTTAATTAAATTTTCTGGTTAATAATATGAATTTAAACTTAACTAAACTTTTAAACCATGACTAAACTCATGATTAATAAATAAATAAATAAACAAATAGTATCACTTAAATAATATAATACAATATTTTTTTTCATTGTTTCATTAAATTATATCAATTCCAGCACGAGTTACATACTAGTTTAGTTTAATGATGGGATTCAGATCCTCTACATTTCTTAGGGTTCTCTACTAGTAAATTTCTTTAAATTCTAACAACTCTTTAATAATTTAATGGTCTAGATTCTACCATGTCAGCCTTTCACTAACAATATTCTAGGAAATTTAGAGGATCTGAATCCTATCATTAAACTAAATGAAGTGTTCATTATTAAGTGATCACTTGCTATTTGGTTGGAAAAGGTGGTCGGTCCATGGTGTTTGCAACTGTCTCTTGGTTATGAAGTAATAGTCTAGCTGAGACACCACTTCATTATATATATATATATATATATATATATATATATATATATATTAGTTAATTACTAAAGAATTTCAAAACAAATAAATATATATAATTATGCCTACCTTTTTTTTTCTGGGAAGAAAAAAAATTTTGAGACAAAAAACTAAGATAAAAAGAGAGCATACTCCAAAATAACATTCACAACAGCAAGAGGAACCAAAGAACCCAAAAACTCTATTAGAGAGGGACCAACAGCCAAGCTGATAAGCAGCCTTATTGGCTCTCCTGGAACCCAGCTAAAAGAAGAGGAAGGTACTGGGTTCGATGAAGAACCCGGCTTCTAACAAAAGATTAGCAATAAGCCGAAGGACTGGAGCATTAGAAAAAGAGGGGCCTTTCAAAACATACATTAGTAAAGTTTGTGCTTCAACACGGTTATATCAAAGGTTGTGCACCGATTGCATTGGGTCAAATTTAGGTATTTTTGAACCCAGGGTTAAGAAATCTTCATTTCAGCCCAGCCCATAAAAGATCTAAAAATCAATTCAACACAATGCACGTAAAACCGGGTAAGGTTGGATGGGGCCTTCGGGTTTGTTAAGCCTACTAAACATCACTTTTTTTACAATAAATTTCACAATAGTCCACTATTTTAATAATAGAAAAATTTATTGTGAAAAAGTTGCAAATGCATTATTGTATGACAATTCAATTAGTAGGTTTGATAATTAACTTTTGTAGATTGATTTATTTTTTAATTTATTTTAAGTAATCAAATTATGTCTAAATTTTATGTATTTAAATTAATTTCCCACTTTGATTGTTAGTAACTATGAATATGATTGATTATTTTGTTCCTTTGTTTTAATAATATGAAATATATACTTGTAGTTACAGTTGTCTATTTATTTTGTTATTATTATCAATTAATGTTTTTAGATTAATTTTATTTTTAATATTGCTTTTCAATCTTGCCTCCTATAAACTGAAATCCTAGCTCCACCACTGTGCATAACTTGAGCAAAAAAAAATCTTCTTTTTCATTTTTGCTCTCACTGTCACGGTGTTTTACCCACATTCCTACATAATTTTTTTAACCATAAATTTCACAATGGTTAAATTAGTCAATAATGGGTAATAAAATAAATTTTTTATAAATGTCAATTGTGTACCGTCCACCACTCACCATTTTTTTTTTTATCTTTTTTTTATACAAGATAGAATTTTTACTCTAGCCTAACCTAAGTGTATATGTGTGTGAAGTTCCTTCTTGGAGACTTGAACCCCGACCCTTATCTTTCACACCCCACAAGCATTTATACTTATGGAATGACCACCGCACCAAGGGTGCGCAGTGGTACCACGCACTAACTTAATAATTAAGAAATATTGAAAAAAAAAAATTTGAGAAGATGAAATATAAAAATTTGTTTTGGAAAAAAAAATTGTATTTGTAATTGTAACATTACTATAAAAATAAAAAATAAATCATGTTAACGAGTATTCTTATAGCAACCGTTAATAAAACATTTTAAGAAAATTTGACACTACTTTTATAACAAATATAAAAAATCTTCAAATAGATTAATTACTTTTTCCTCATAAATAATTTTTAAAATATTTCTTAAATTAATCTCATTACTCCATCTATTAAGTTTTTCTTAACATATTAAACGGAAGAAAAAAAAGGAAAAAAGAAGAAGAAGGTAGATGAGAAACATAACGCAGAACCCAACGTTATTGACCTGGATTGGGATTGGGAATTGTTTGTGGCTTTTTAGTTTGTCTGTTTAGAATTCGCTTATTTTGCTAAAATTGAAAACTTTTTGCTGAAATTACTGTAGGTAAAAGTAAAAATTAGCTAAAATAGTTGAGTGTGACTCATGAATAGTATCAAAAAGTGTTATGAGACCCATAAATAGTCACAAAAATAAGCTGATTTTTTAATTTTTACCAAATATACATTTTATGCCCATGGAGCTGAAGGTCGCGCTCTAAAAAATGAGTTTTACTAATTTATGTTCTTAGAGTATGTGTAAACCATTTTAGAAAGTTTTTTATGGAAACTTAAAAAAGTTATCAAACTTTTTTTCAATTTTTCAAAAAATACTTCTTAAAATGAATGATTAACGGCCTTAGAGTATACGTTAACTGAATCCAAAAAAATTTCTTGAAAAGTTTGGAACTGGGATCGTACGGCACTGTAAAGTCTAGAGAAAGAGTAGAATAGAAACTTCACAGAAAGTGAGAGAAAATCCAAAAAGAAAGGAATAGAGAATGTGGTGTGGTTTTGAAAACTTTGAGGGCACATTTGTCTCTCTTTTCTATTCATACAAATGTCACTTGTTTATTTTGGATTGACTAAATCATTAAATTGGAATCTGACTTTTTTTTTTTCTTCGTTAAACTCGCATGCCATTAGTCATGAGTGGGAGTTGAAATTGGGAGTTTGTGTGTTTTGAACTATATTCTCTTTTGCAAATTGGTGGCATGTGTTATCTACTTATCTCCTCCCTCAAACTATCTGAAGAGAACCAAATTTAAAGCCATAATAAGAGTTTAAATTTCATGTTTTTGATGAATTTGGAGATACTCAGATTTATTTTTATTTTTATTTTTATGGATGACCAAGTTTGTGATTTTTTAGGCGTTGTTCTAGGTTTTACATGTTGGATTATATTCTTATAGTTTTAATTGGGCATCTTTTTGGGTATTGAGGAATAAAAAACAATGAAGAAAAAGTTATTGGAAGCATAATCAGTTGTGAAGGGTTTTTTACTTCTTTTTAGATATGTTGGTGAATTGTGAGTTTTGCTTTGTTAATTAGCAAATTGAGGATTACTTTATAGATTTTGGTAGATATTTTTTATAGGGAGAGATTTAACAAAGCAATGACTGATAACTTTGCTATTTTTTTTCCTTTTCTAATAAATGTTTTCTTTATGTTCTTTCTACTAACATATGTCTATGGTTTTCTATTTGACTTTCATTGCTTTTCTTTTTTGTAGATTATTCAATCCAACAGATTTTGGGAACACACGAAAAATTATTAGGTACTTCCAGAGTACCATAAATATGTACTCCCTCCTCTCACATGAATGGTGGGTTCCACCATGAATTTAATTAGTGAGACCCACCATTTATATGAGAAGAGGGAGTACACATATATGGTACTTCGGGAGTATACAATAATTTCCCCTAGACACCACCATTCATATGGGAAGAACACTTTAATAACTTCTTCATTCATAGCAGGTACTTGTAGTTCTTTGTTTGGCCCATTTTACCTTATGATAATATATGGAATTGTTTTAGTTCCACTATTATTGTTTTGGGATAATATATAAACTTTGATTTTTTTTTTTTTGACACGTGAATATTGATATAGGGAAAAAAAAATAAAAGAGGAGATTATTGGCCCAATGAATGCGGAAGATCAAGGCAAAGGAGAGCTAAGGCATTGCAAAGCCAGTTTATGGATATGTATCTTACTTTGATTCGTAATTTGGTGCTTCCTTTGTTTACTGCATAATCTTTATTTTTCAAGAAGTTTCATAGATATTTTAAATTATATTTGTTTCTTTTTTATTTGTCTATGGTGTTTGTATCTTGTTTCAATGATTGGACCAATACCATTGTTTCATGATGCCATTGTTGACATTGTTAGTATGTTGTTTTAATTTATATTTTTTCGTGTTAAGAATAACAACTTGAATTTTGAAGTAAAGACTATGTGCTTTTTTTATTAATATATATACTCTATTTTCCCCTCTTAAAATTTCGATTGAGATGGTAGTAGATTCAAAACATGTGTAGTTTCGTCATCATCATTTTTTCCTATGAAGTTTGATTTTTCTTTCATCACCACCATTATCAATTCATCAATATTTTTAATCAAAGTTGAGTGTTTGATTTTGTGTGTGTGTGTGTGTGTGTGTGTGTGTGTGTGTGTGTGTACTATTTATCTTTGCTTTTGGTTCCAACAAACATAGTGGGCTTTGGTTTTAGGCTAAATGTCAAGTGGGGATTTCCAATTCAGGCTCATTCCCTCACCAATTCACCCTCCAGGCTTATTGTCACAGTTTTTCAATGATGCACACTTAGTGCTTTAAATTTAGCTTATATACAAGCCACCTCATAATTTTGAAGTCTACATTTAAGCCTAACAAGGTATGAATAGAGTAGAGTGGAAATTTGACTCTACAAGCTAACCAACTTAAAACAATTTTAATGGGGATTGAAGTTTAGAATTTGCTCTGAGAATTGGTTAATAGCTTGATTTTGTAGATATTAGACACTTGAAGTATGTAATCGGCTCTTTATGGATAGTCAATTTGAGGATCTATTTAATTGTATAACAAGAAAATAAGGTCTCAAAAATTTCAACTTCTTTGCTTTGAAAAAAAATTAATTGTTGTCATTCCTTTGTACCCAATAAGTATTATGTTCCATTAAAAAAGGTTCAACTCTTTTAGAGGCTCAACGGTGTTAACACCTCGCCAAAATGTGTTGTTTCAAGGTAACCCCCAAGTGGGAACGAGTTGTGTCAATTTTGGGAATTTATTCAGATAGGCAATCTTCTTCTCTAATTCTAATCTACCTCTGAATTTCTATCTTTATGTTCTTTTGTGCAATTTCTATCTATATTCAACCAATGAATTTCTATCTTTATACTCTTTTGTGCAATTGTTGCAGTGAATTAGTACTAAAGATTCATAGTGATATCACTTAGCTATCGATTGTTGATGACTGATTGTCTCAAGAGCTTAAACTATTAGAAAATAGTGAATTTAATCACTTATCCACAATACTAGCAGTCTTATAAGAGAAAAATTTTAATGGGAATGGGAATTGTGCATGTTGATCTATAGAACAAATGGGGTTTGATGGATAGCTTAGTCTCATATTTCTATGTTCTTGTCTTTTGCAAGAAGGTTGAATACTATTAGACATAGCTTGATTTTGGATATAATATATGTTTAGTTTTGAACTTGAGTTTGTAGCTAGATAACACAAAAGAAACTTCAATCAAATTGGATTTTTTGGCATTGTAGACATTACAATTTCGATAATTTCCTAAACATTAACGATAACTCTTACATCTATCTATCTATTATCTTTTGGCATTAAGGAGAGACCTCATGATGGTGTACCCAAAATATGTAACTACATATCTTTTAGGCCAAGGGTGTGAGATCACTCCACAAACATTTTCATGCATGATAATTTCAGCACTGTAATTGAGAGTGTTGCATTGTTAAATATTTTATTGTTTCTATCCTTCTATATTGCCCACATTCCAAACAAAAAGGTCGCCAATGTTTAAGTTAGAGGCGATGCTTGATATTGATACTGAATCTAAATTCTTCTAGAGGCCTTCATTTTTTTTTTTCCCCAATTAAAACAATCTTCCTCCCTCTAACTTTCTTTATCGTTCTTGGTTGGATATAGCACAAAGAAATTTAATTTAGTCAAACTACACAAATATGAATAGTGGACAACATTGAATATTGTCCTTTTTAAAAAGGGATATCTTATGATAAATTTTTTGGAGGAAAGGGGTAAGGCCATGGTTTGTAAAGTTATCATGTTTAGTTTTGAGATTGAACACTTTGTTGTTAAAAGTTTGTTTTTTGATGAATTTATGATTTATATTATATTTTTTTTGTACTCAATTTTATATTAGGATACGATTTTTCTTATTTTGTATTTTCTTATTATTTTGCAGAATGATGAATCCCTGATTAATTGCACCTTCCTCTTTACAAGTTCACAAAAAATTCACAAAAAACTGATCTTGAGCTTATCTTTGTTCTTTCTTCCTTATGGGTGGTTCAAGGAGTTTGTTTGGCTAATTTATTTTGTTCAAACATAGTGTGTATTATGTAAGTTTCATTCAAGCCATAAATGGAAAATGGTTGTAATTTAGCATTTTGGTGGGCCTTTGACTTGGTGGTTCTCTCCACTTGGGCCTATCCTTTTGTTTTCTCATTATGAGCCCTACAAAATGGACAAATCTATTATATATTGCCATGAGTTTTTATTCCACATGAGCTTTAGTTGTTAGTAGAAATAAAATGAATCCATGAGCTTTAATAAATATTTATAACAGGTTTTTTGGGTATTAATTTCCATAAGCTTTTAATAACAACTTGTATAGTTTCTCATAATTTTTGCTATGGATTATTTTTGTAAATGATATATTCTTTGGAGCTTTTAATTAATGACCTCCAATATTTCTTGAGAATAATATTTACCATGGGTTTTAAATAATGACAATATCCATGGGTTTCAAATAAAATATGATAACAACCACTATAGTAGAATAATGTGATTTTATCATGGGTTTTTCTATAGATAATCATAATAAGATGAAGAATTATCATGAGTTTTGGATATAGATATTAAGAATGTATAAGATAAATAGTGACTATGGGTTCTTATATAAATTCCATGGTTTTATAATATGGTATAAATAAACAAATGTCATGGGTTTAAGATAATCATAACTTTCCATGGGCTTTTATAAGATAATTGCCCTAGGTTGAGAATAGATAATTGCCATAAATTCTATGAGCTTGTAATATTATAGTAATAGGTTTAAGAACTTAAAGTATTGTTCATTATTGGACTTTTAAGTGAAATAATTATGATATAATATTTTGCCAAGTATTGATAACCTTGGACTTTTGATAAAATAGTGCCAAATAGATAACTTAGGTTTTTAATAGTGCCAATGTAAATTGAGCTTTTTATATTGCCAAGGAGAATTGGGCTTTTGATATTGCCAATGAGAATTGAGCTTTTAGTGTTGGCATTACATGCCACCACCACCACTGGCGGTGGCTTCTCTTCTTCTTTCCCCTCTCACTTATTCTCTCCTCAACTTGGTTCGATCTCTTTGAACTAAACCCAAATCTTAGAGCGTTTAGAGAGTGCAAAAGTTTCTATTTTTGAATATTCGCCTTGATTTGCTAAGTGGGTCTAGCGAATTCTACCAATTTCCTAACAGAAAAATACATCTACAACACAGTTTGGCTATAACAGGTTAAGAATCTAAGAAAAATTAAATGAAACTTGCCATTCACAAACCTTAACGTATTAAGAGGCTTCTATTATTATTTTTTTGTTCTTCTTGATATTCTTTGGATTTGCTGGGTATTTGATCAATTGATCCGATTGGAAAGCTTGTGATGTTTTGATATCTTTAGTCCTTATGATTTTTATTTTATTTTTTGAATTAATTGAATTTAAATGCTGATATGGCACATTTTAACAACAATAAAAAAATTTTAAATTTTATTTTAGTTGCCACATGGGCTTCAAATGTGTCAACAATGCACACTGTTTGCCATGTAAGCATTTTGCGTTAGTGAGTTAATTGTAGGAACCAAATTAACTACAAATTGAAAATAACAGAGACTAAATTGACTTATGCCAAAATGTAAGGACCAAATTGAATATGACCCCAAAATGTAAGGACTAAAATGGAATTTTCGCCAACTATTTATTTGTTTCAAAGTTCTAATAATTTTTAACAAATTTTCTTTAAATCAATCATTGTACAACAAAACTTCCCCAACAAATGCATAATATTTTAGGAGCAAAATTACGCATAATTCCTTACATTTATTAGGATTCTATACCTTAGGTTCTTGATATAAATTCATCTATGTAATTGCATTGGTTAATACAATACAAAATGTGTTATCTTCTTTCAAGAATAAATAAATTAAAATGCATAACTTATTGGTCAATGCAACCATGTGAGTGAATTTAACATAATAGAATTTTTTCTCTTCTATTTTTTTTCTTGCCTAAATCGAAATTTGATAATAATTATAGTTATTTATAGACATTTATTATTACTAAATTTGTATATGAAATTCAGAAATCATTTATTCTACCATTTATAGAAAATAAAATATACTAAGATCCTAATATAATTTCAACTTAGTTGATTTAAGCGTGTTTCATTTAAATCTTATAACTTCCAAAATGTTTCATTTAAATATAAAAGCTTTTAAAACCGTTTTATTTAAACCTTTTATCATGTTTTCCTAATTGTCATGAAAAAAAGAAGGTAGTGCTAACTATTTTAGTAGCGATACTCTTGGCTAAATAAAATGTATTTTGAGATTTTAAGATTTAAATAAAACATTTTGACCATAAAAATTTAAATAAAAGACATCAAGGTTGTAAATGTAAATTAGTTGTTTATTTAGTGGAGTCGTTATACTTGATTGTAGTTTAGCGGAATTGTTAGAAACTAAAGATGGGATAGGTGTCATTATAAGTTGTAGTGTCTCACACTAATATATTACACTGAACAAAGAATAAGTATATAAAACAAAATAAAAGTTCAACAATATGAGCCATCAACACCAGATGGTCAAAACTTCGTGGCCTTCAGCAAAAAAAAAAAAAAAACTCTCTGGCCTTCAACTTGGATATTGGTCAAATTCATGTACCTGTTTGCGACAATACAGAGAGATGAATCTCTTACAACACCAAGTGATGCAAATATCTGAACTCTAAATGGGTGACCCTTCTGGCCTTCTCAATGTTTCAGTATGGCATATTGGTTCACCAATTCAACAACTTTGCTAAACAATGCAATATATTGTTGAAAAAAGTGATGCAAATATCAGAGCTCTAACTCAAGATGTGATGCATTCAAAATTTACTTGGCCTCAAGTACTAAAAGCAAGTGCAAATATTAACAAGTTGTTGTGGTTGCTGTATACAAGATGCCCTCCCCACAGTTGGAATACTATTCCTTTTATCTAAAATTTCATAAAGACCACTAGCTATTGAGATGTAACCAATCACATGTTAAATCTATTAAGACTTCAACACCAAAATCCTTGGCATTAAACCAAAATCCTGATGTTTATGGATTAAAATTTCGACAGCTTTTTTAATGTACTTATGCATTGAAAGAGGACCCATTATGGAAGAGAAGATCAAATCAATTGTCCCATAATCAAGCCCTAGAAACTAAAGTACCACTTACTACCACTATTCCAAAAAAAGAGATTGGTGACTCGCAAAAGATTAACCATCAATGGATCTTCAACTACCCATGCAACTTCACCACATAGGAGAATTGACCTTTTAATCATAAATGAGAACTAGGGGGAGGAGAAACTATTACAACCACATCCATTGAAGGTGAACCAAAAGAAAGGGTATCCCAAAATAAGCAAGGTTTAATCATATCTATGAACTGTGAATCATGAATTACTTAGAATCTTCAAGGCAAATGTCAATTTCTATCATATTGTAATAATGATCTAAACAAACAGATACATTCTCAAGACAATATCAAATGTAAAATGCATAAACACCACATAACGACAAAAATCCCCTTTGACAGAGATTGCAGTCCAAAAAAGTAAATGAAGATTTACGAATCTCCTAAGCCTACAAGAACCAAATAGAAAATATTAATGAACCAGCCCATAACCATAACCAAGATTATCACTTATGTTGCATGCAGCACTAGAGCCTAACCTTGTTAGCAATATTGTTGGAAAGCCAGTCTAGTCCCTCGTACAGCCATTCCCCTAAAGTGGCACATGTGCTTTGGATATACTTGAAATAGAACCCAAAGTAATGGCCCTAATCAGTGGATACCAAATTTCCTATGCATAGGGTAAAACATGAGAGAGAGAGAGAGAGAGAGAGAGAGAGAGAGAGAGGGAGAGGGAGTGTGTGTGTGTGTGTGTTAATATACCAGTGGTGTTAACAGAGGGAATGAACACCAAGCTTATCACTTATTTCAGCAGCATTCATGGCATTTCGAAGATCCTGCTTGTTTGCAAATACAAGCAGCACAGCCTCCCTCAACTCATCCTAGGCATTCAACCAACAATATTATTATGCACAAGAAAATTTTAAACAAAACTGAGAGATGGTAAGTAAAATGAGCTATTGGCAGTAAGATGTACAAGGGGTATATATGTTATTGGCACCATATCTCTAATTAGTGCACAAACCATGTACACCTGCACCATTGTCAGGACTCAGGGCTATATTATGCTCCAATCCAACCATTTATAGATACTTTATTAAACATTGAGAATCTTACAAAGTATATAATAATACCTGTCTCCAATAAACAATGTGAGCCATTAGCAGCTGTCAGTGTCACATTTTCAACAATGTGGGCCATCAATATCAGGTGTTCACGTCTTCAAGCCCTTAAGAGACCAAAGTGATGCAGTTTTATTCCATCTTAGCTCTATCTAGGTGATCACCTTTGGGAGCATTTACTTAGGCTTCCCATATAGATGCATAATGTTTTAAGAGCAAAACTTACAGTACAATATCTTCTGTTCCTTAGATACGTTAAGTTCCCCGTTCACCAATTAAAATCAATCATGTAATTACATTGACCAAGCAACACAAAAGCTGGTATCTTCTCCAGCAGACAAATAAATTTAACTACGTGGCCCATTAGCCAGCCACATGAGTGAATTTAATTGGGGAACATTAGGTAAAACATTTAAGGAATTGTATCTAAGTTCTGTCCATGTTTCAAAATGGCAAAAAGGTCTACCTGTTTACCAAAAAAAAAAAACTTTGCATAACAATGCACACAACGAAAAAGGCCAACCTTCAATTAACGAATATGAATGCTGGACATACTTGAGAACCACCACTGGGCTCAAGTACTAAAAGCAAGTGCTAGTATAACAAAATTGTTGTTGGTGCAATATAATATACGCTTTCCTCACATTTAGGACATACTTCTGTTTATGTAAAATTTCATAAACATCCCTAATCATAGAGATGCAACCAACTCCTTTATTAAGACTGGCACACTAAAAACCTAAGCATTCACCAAATTCCCAATGGGCTTCAAAGCATAAGCATGATTCCATTGAGAGAGAGTCAGTTGTACACAAAATACTGAGTGTTAACTAACAATGAAAAGCATTTGAATGTATCTACACATTGAAAGTTAATCCACAATGGATGAAAGAACAGATCAATTGCATCATAATCAAGCCTAGAAACCAAGGTACCACTACCATCTACTACTGTTCTAGCCAAAGATATTGGGAGCAATTCCTAGTGATTCCATATCTCTATCTAAATTACTAACCACAGAGTAATGCTTCATTCTTGAAATGGCACCCAAAAATTGATTAAAATCCATAGGGGAAGGGAAAGGGTGCATGTGAAGCATTGTATCAAACAGAAAAAGAATGAACCTCTCAAAACCATCTTTAGCGACTATACCAAAGGGATTTATATTCATCCAATTCATAATTATTTAGGAATCAATAAAACCAACTGCAAATATTACTAGAAAAATCTCAAATAAATACAGGAAATGAAATGCTTAGACTAGAGGACAAACCCAAATGGTCCCTCCAATGAAGGCTTTTCCATCCTACATAAAACAATTTGATCTAGATGAAATGTTGTACCATATGTCAATAGAGTTGTATATAGAATACGTACTACACTTTAATGGTTTACCATTTTCCGAGGTGCAGTAGGATTGCAACTGCTAGCAAAGTTAGTATGCATACTGGCATAAAGTAATAAAGCTGCATGAGTGTCCTCATTCGATGATCCTCTAGTAGAATTAACAATCATCATCCAAACCCCATATATTTCATATTAAAACTTTCGTTATAGTAACTTTACTGACATCATCATGCTACAGTTTTAACACACCTGTTCATGGATCAAATGTTTTAGGAGTGACCCTGAAAAGTCCTCAAAGAGTTCTATTTTTTGTCAAAAAAAATTTAAAACTTCAATGCTTATAATCCAGACCTAGTAGTGAATGCATGCAACTAGATGTAGCATAAATCCACCTAAGAATTGATGACCATTACCATCTTTGCTGATTTAAGTATCTCGGTTGCACAACATTCATAGTGAAATAAATTGATACAATGTGTTTAAGTAGTATATCTATATTACTATTCATTTCCTCAGATAGAAAACTTTAATTGCCATGCCAACAAGTATACAACATGGGATTAAAATCCAAAATGGAAGGAAAAAGGCACATGTGAACCGATTGATCAAACAACCTTAAGGCACTACCAACATTCCTAAAGCTTTGAGATCTGCATTGATCTCTCACAGATTTAAAGAACCAATTGAGGTTTTCCACATCTTCACTACTAATATACATAAAAAGAAACTCCTTATAGATTGACTAGCAAAGCATTAAATTATGAAACCTAGTACCTGATGTTGAAAGACTAAAAGCCTTCATACAAGTTGTTCTATATGTTGAAAAACTAATCCCTTGCATATGCTAAATAACCATGCACCTATTTATCCTAACTAACTTCCCAAATGGGCCAAATTATCCCTATACATGATAACCCAATTCCAGCCATCAAAACAGTGTTCCCAACTTGCCAACACATATTAGCAACTATCAAGGAGGTGTTGTAGGAATACAGAGCTTAACAGAACAAGATAGGCCGATTGGCACGTAGCACTTTAGGTCAAAGCTTTTGTGTTGAATTGTCATTAGTGTCGTTCGGCATTGATATCCTGGACCAAAGTGTTGTTCAGCACTCTTGGTGAGGAACTCAATTTTCTAGTCCCGCCTTCATTCATCAAGTCAATTTGAGTTTTGGGTTGAGTTTCTTTCAAACTCCATAGAGACTAAAGTTCTCCTTCATGGCTCTCTCATCCAATAATTCCTTATGAGGATCTACCCTGATGTACCCGACGATAGCTAAGTTTATTTTTAGAGCCAAATCTTCAACTGCTTCTACTTGGAAATTCCAATGACACCCAAACCAAGTCATTCCTAGAAGTATATACCTTCGCCATAAATGAAGTTCTGAATAATTTACTTGAGGGCAACGACTTGAGCCTAGATTAATGACAAACCCATCCAACCCAAATAATTTGAGAGAATCTTGTTCTGTTAAATATCTCATACAAAAACAATGTTTTGAAGGAAAGTTAACCTGAGCATTTGTCTTTCTATTTTAGCTAGAGAAAAGTTAAAAATATTTTTTAATCATAAATTATTATAGATATATTTTCAAATGTTTGGATATATTAATTAATTATTATGAAAATCAGTGTCACCTGCAAAATTCTAAGCAACAAAAGAATGTGTAAAATCCAACTACCTATAACTACAAACAAGCAGCACATTATATAATTGAACAATGTTAACAATATAGCAAAAGAATACCAATGGTTGGAAGGGCGATCCCAATCTCTCCCAATTTCAGCTTGTACAAAATGGTAGTCTTGCCCGTTGCATGAAGACCCGCCATTAGAATACGCATCTCCTTGGCAAAAGGCCAGCTAAAACGCTTGGTGAAAGAGAACCCCATCTTTTATCTCAAGCTGAATTTCAAAAATCACAAGTCAAAGACGAAATCAACCTAACAAGAAAACACTCATACACAATAATTATTCCATTATAATGATTTTGCAGTAACCTACAGCACGACTTTTATAAACCTTGTTGTATATTTCACCAGACCTATGGGATTATCTATCTTATACTTGACCAAACATGACATCACTAAGTTAACCTTGTGTATTTCAAAAAGATTGGTTTTCTTTAAGCATAACATCACTAACTAAAACTAAGAAACCTAACCTAAGTTAGGCTAGGAAATCATAATCTACATACAACAAAATGAAATTACAAAAGCTCCAAAAGAATCAGCTCTTTGTGTCCATGAAATGTAATCAATCACTAACAAATGAACTATACTTCAACTATATGATCGCAAGTTGGGAGTTTCCAACTCAATTCATTTACTTTAAATCATAAATGTCAAAATGATTATAACATGAAGTTAATTTTGCATTGCACTATAACCTAAGTTGCTTCTATCTTAGACAATTCAAGGAGAAGCACGTACAAAATTATCAGCTAACTCCTTGAGTTGATAAACCAGCCAAGCTAGACTAACAAAATTGGACTCAAGTCCACTGCACAAAAGCACCACAAGGCTTATAAAAGGGGAAAAAAGGGAAGGGGAAGGGGGGACTCAGTTTGCACAAATGCAACTCCAAAACTTAATTTCATTGGAGGGAACATTTATTATCATTAATTTCACTGGCTAAGGGACATATAACCACACAAAAAATGCCAGATTTTAGAGCAACAATATTTAGCATTAACCTTAAATAAGAAAAAAGTTTTGAAACAACTATCCAAGAAAATAGGTTCCAACTTCCAAGCAACAACATGAGTGCACAATGAAATCACAACAAAAGATAGCACAGTTAAAGGTACAAACAATCATGCATACATAAATGAAATAAAAAATCATCTTTAGAAACTATAAAATTTACCTAAAATGATATACATCTTTTAAAGATTGACATGTGATGGATAAAATATGAAACTTTTCCTTGATGTTGAGAAACTAAAAAACCTTCACACAAGCTTCTGGAGAAATTCTTGAATGTTCTTATCTACTTGATTAGATGACAACAAGTCAAATAATATGCTTGCAACTGTCGCATTTGCTGAAAAACCCTTGTCAACCATTATTTCAAGATATTTAATTGCCTTTGATGTCTCATTATGTTGCAATAACCCTTGGATTATTGTGTTATATGTGCAATCGCTAGGGGAACAACTGCTCCCATCCATTTTCTCAAATATCTCACTTGCTTCTTCTAGCAGTCCCTCTTTGCAAAGCCCTTTGAGCATTATGTTGTAAGTTCGAGCATTGGGTTGCAATCCTTTTGCAGGTAAACTATAAAAGAGTTCTCTTGCAACTGTAAGATTCCCAACATTACACAAACCATCAATCAAAATGCTATAAATCACAATATTGTTGCCCAACGTTTTGTCTTCGATCTCAAGAAACACTTTTATTGCCTCAACAACTTGCCCATTCTTACACAGGCCGTCCAGCAAGACAGCATAAGTTTGGGGATCTGGAGGTTGGCCACAAGCTTGCATCTTATGGAATAGCTCTAGAGCAGCCTTGTGTCTCCCCACTCGACAAAACCCACCTATAAGAGTGTTATAAGTCGCAATGCTAGGAGCCACTCCGTTGTTGGACATTTCATCAAAGAGACTCCTTGCTTCATCAATCCTTTTATTTTTGCAAAATCCATTGATTAATATGTTATAGCTAATCGCATTAGGTGAACAATCCCTCTCACCCATCATATTAAATGTTTTGACTGCATCATCCATTTTGTTTTGCAAACAGTAACCATCAATTAGAGAACTGTAAGTGATTGTGTTAGGCCTGATTCCTCTTTCAATCATCACATCAAAAACTTCTTTTGCCTCTGTCAACATTCCCTCTTTGCAACGTGTGTCCACCAATATATTGAAGGTACACACATCTGGCATGATTTTCCTTCGCGCCATCTCGTTCAATAGAGTGGTAACCTCTCTCCACCGGCCGAAATTGCAAAGGCCTTGAATTAAGGAATTGTAAGTGGCAAGGTTTGGCTGAATGCCTTTACTCAACATTTCAGATAAAAGGTTCAAAGCCTCAGTTACCGATCTATCCTTACATAAACTATCAATGACTGTGCTATACGCTGTCAAATCAAGCTCAAAATCTTCTTCTTCCAATTTCTTGAGCAACTCAATAGCCATATCAGTCTTACCAATCTTACACAGGGCATTTAGTATCGTTCCACAAGTAAATGCATTAGGTTGATACCCTTTCTTCTCCATATCTTCTACCAACTTCACAGCTCCAGCAATGTTACCTTGAAGACAGAGACCCTTCACAAGGGTGTTTAGAGTAACAGAGTCTGGGTGATAACCAAGTTTCAAAATTGTTGCCAAGACAGAAAACCCAAAACCTAGTCGGTTCCAATGGCAGAAGCAGTTAATCAAAATATTAAGAGTATAAACATCGGGAGAGATTCCGAATGATTCGATTCGTTTAATTAGAGAAATGACTACTGGGTAATGCTTCATTCTTGCAATGCCACCCAAAACGTGATTAAAATCGGCAATGGAAGGCAAAGGGCGCGTATGAAGCATTTTATCAAACAGGTCTAAGGCATGATCAACATTCCTAAAGCTTCTAGATTTGCACTGATCTCTAACGGGTTTCAAGAATTGATTTTGATTGTGATTGTGATTCGGGGTTTTTTCAGCACCAGCAATACTAGCAGCAGTAAGCGTAGAATAACAATAAGAACGAAAACAAGTGTGGGAAGAACGAAGCAGCGTACCCATTTTCCTGAAGATCCAGCAAACAATTCGGCAGCGGAAATCAGAACGAAACGATAGATAATATCTCATGGAACGAAACGGAAATCAGTTTGAGAATTGAGAAAGAGAGAGAGAGAGAGAGAGAGAGAATCGGTTCAGTCCGTTTTGAGGGCAGTTTGAGAACTAAGCTACTGATCAGTTATTTTCTAGGTACTCCCACTTTCCAACTTCACTTATAAATATCATTTTGTCAGCATGTTAAAAGAGGTTTTGGTATTTTGTCATTTTGTACAATGTACAGGGTAATTTGTCTAGTACACGAAATTTAACACTTTAATAATTTTATTATTTATGATTTGGTTTCATATAATTTTATAGTTTTCTTTTGTTTTATTTTATTTATTTATTTTTGTTTTTTGAGAAAAAGTTCTCTTTTGTTTATAACACAAAAATTTATTAATTTTTTCGTTAGCCCAAAATGGTAGTTTGTAAACTTTCCATAAATTAGAAATAGTAATAGAATACCATACATTCAATTTGTATTTAATTATTTTAACGGTATACTTGGTTTAGAAGCTGGTCCCTCTATCTGGCTCAAAAAAGATCTAAAAAAGTGGAATAGGGAGGAGTTTGGGGATTTGGCTTTTAGGTAATTGGCTTCTCTTGAGATTGGAGGCAAAAGTCTCGGGCCATTTGTGAGAGGAGGGAATAATACTCGCATAGATTAGCAAACTCCCATAGAAATGCTAATCATATTAAAAAGATCGAGGTGGATGGTGATATTGACTTATTGAGACAACATAGGTATTTACATAAGCAAAAGGAATGATTCCCCTTGGTCTTGATTAAAAGTTCAAATCTTTTTTCTTTTTCTTTTTTTGTGTGTAGATATTTTCTATTTTTTCTTGTTTGTAATGTATTTTAACCATTTTAATTAAGAAATGTACTCATTACTTAAATATTAAACTTATGGGCAACCGATAAACCATATTGACTAAACCAATAAATCATTCATTTAGTTCATTCGATCTTCGGCTAGTTTTTGAACCTCTGCCACAAACGACTAATTAAACAACTGTCCCTATGCATTGCTCATAAAGCTTCATAATTGGGATCTTTCTTTCCAGGTGCAGGTTGTTTGTATTTTCACTCTGTCTAGGACAACACTTCAAAATAACCAAAGAATTTCACAATCTATGAGCCATTCTATTTACGATATCAATTCTTCATCGGCTTCCCTATCATCAGGTCACCATCATCTTGACTTTCCCGCTCTGGGAAAGTAGCAGCCTGTCGATGGTCTTTCTCAAATTTGTAGCCATAGAATTCTTTGGTTAATATTATCTACATATGCAACAAAAACACTAACAGAGTATCAAGAACAAAGATTAGGATCAAACTTTGGTCTTATTTAGGAACTACTGGTACAAGCAAACAGTTAAGATTTCACCAAATCACTATCAATAATAATTAATAAATAAATAAAATCAGGGGGGGAAAAGATCGAATACTGCACAAATAAGAATTAACTCATTGATATAGAAGTTTATATTCTATAGCTCTTTTATACATCATTTTTCCAAAAAAATGGAACATAAAGCTACAGAATTATGTTTGATGACGAAAAGCATCAAAACCTTGGAACATTTCTGTTGTTTTCTTGTTCAGAAAACCTCAGACATTTGAAACCTTAAATCACGCCAAACCTCATGGCTTATGCTCCTCAACAATTCAGTTCTCTATGGGGAAGATGGATTCAAGGAACTAGCAAAAACCCTCTGACTAAGATGGCACAACAAAAGCAGAACGTTTCAGGCTGGGGTATTCCAGGAAGAAAATAACATGTTAATCTGAAAAAAAAAAAAAAAAAAGACTAAATTACATCCGCCACTGTAGTTGACCTCTTGGAAGCCCCCATTAATTAATTTCATGGCTTTTCTCATGTTAATACAAAAGAAGTCTTCGGACATCACTAAAGTTTGAACCCAAAGCTGAGAGGAATGCTCCTGCAAGATAGAATAGCATTAACCTGATAAGTAAGTACTCAAAAAATATGAATAGGAATGAAAATTTGTTATCATGACCTTCAATTGGTCCTTTTCAACTGCTTATATAACAAATCATCCCTAGGATAGCTAATGATCAAGACAATATAAGAGTAAACATTAAACAAGAAGATAAATCAGAACCCTTTATCAGGTCTGAATCTGTCCGACAACAGCAATGAGAAATTGGTGCATATTTCAAGACTGGTTGTACCCAAAATAAAAAATACGTCTTTAGGTTCACTGGTTGTCAATCTCAATAAGGTTTTAGTTACTATCTGCAATAAGCCTCCCCAATTTGTCATTCACCCATAGCACCATGCCACATTCAAGGATATTCACGATCTGTTACCCAATACAGGGGCAACATAGTAGCTAACTTCTCCGATAAGTCATATGTGGCCCCATGTCATGATTGGCGTGTCACATTGACTACAAAACCAGAAGGCTCAAGAAGAAGCCAAATAGTTCACTGTTGTCAATTGTGCTAAACAGAGTTTGTGCAAGATTAATCATTTATGAGGCAGCCTCCTAAATTAGAAGCAATGGATTGGTGATTGATGAAAAGATTCATGTCAAACATTAGCACACAACCTCACAAATAGGATAGCAAAGATTGTACCTCCAACTTTGCCATCAAAAACATGATGATCAGCAGATAACGTTAAGTTCATTTTTGTGACAACTGCAGGCCTTTCGACTCCTAGGTAAAACATAATTCACGTCATCTAACCTGTCACTAAAAGCATATAATATTCAGTGTAGAAAACAACAAATTTCTAACCATCACTTCCAATTACTACTTCAACTGTTGCCTCTACCAACAGCAAGGACACCAGCCTGCAGGAAGTCGACAAATTTATACAAAAGACATTTACAGCATGCAATGCCAACTAAGTGTAGAATAGAGTACTCTAAGGGCCAATTTGCTTCTACTTGGAAACTCCAATGACACCCAAACCAAGTCATTCTTAGAAGTAACCATAAATGAAGTTCCAATGATTTACTTGAGGGCTACAACTTGAGCCTTGATTAATGACAAACTCATCCAACCCAAATAATTTGAGAGAATCTTGTTCTGTTAGAAATCCTATACAAAAACAATGTTTTGAACGAAAGTTAACCTGAGCATTTGTCTTTCTATTTTAGCTAGAGAAAAGATAAAAATATTTTTTAATCATAAATTATTATAGATATATTTTCAAATGTTTGGATATATTAAATAATTATTATGAAAATCAGTGTCACTTGCAGAATTCTAAGCAACAAAAGATTTTGAAAAATCCAACTACCTATAACTACAAACAAGCAGCACATTATATAATAGAACAATGTTAACAATATAGAAAAAGAATACCAATGGTAGGAAGGGTGGTCACAATCTCTCCCAATTTCAGCTTGTACAAAATGGTAGTCTTGCCCGCTATATGAAGACCCACCATTAGAATACGCATCTCCTTGGCAAAAGGCCAACTAAAAAGCTTGGTGAAAGAGAACTCCATCTTTAATCTCAAGCTGAATTCCCAAAATCACAAGTCAAAGACCAAATCAACCTAACAAGAAAACACTCATGCATAATGAGTATCTCATTATAATGATTTTGCAATAACCTACAGCACAACTTTTATAAACCTTGTATATTTCACAAGACCTATGGGATTATCTATCTTATACTTGACCAAATATGACATCACTAAGTTAACCTTGTGTATTTCAAAAAGGTTGGCTTTCTTTAAGCGTAACATAACTAACTAAAACTAAGAAACCTAACCTAAGTTAGGCTAGGAAATCACAATCTACATACAACAAAATGAAATTACAAAAGCTCCAAAAGAATCAGCTCTTTGTGTCCATGAAATGTAATCAATCACTAACAAATGAACTATTCTTCAGCTATATGATTGCAAGTTGTGAGTTTCCAACTCAATTCATTTACTTTAAATCGTAAGTGTCAAAATGATTATACCATGAAGTTAATTTTGTATTGCACTACAACCTAAGTTGCTTCTCTCTTAGACAATTCAAAGAGAAGTACATACAAAATTATCAGCTAACTCCTTGAGTTGATAAACCAACCAAACTAGACTAACAAAATTTGACTCAAGTCTACTGCACAAAAGCACCACAAGGCTTATAGGAGGGGGAAAAAAGAGAGGGGGGGGCACTCAGTTTGCATAAATGCAACTCCAAAACTTAATTTCATTGGATGGAACATTTATTATCATTAATTCCACTAGCTAACCACACAAAAAATGCCAGATTTTAGAGCAACAATATTTAGCATTAACCTTAAATAAGAAAAAAATTTGAAACAACTATCCAGGAAAATAGGTTCTAAATTCCAAGCAACAACACGAGTGCACAATAAAATCACAACAAAAGATAGAACAATTAAAGGTACAAACAATCATGCATACATAAATGAAATAGAAAATCATCTTTAGAAACTATAAATTTTACCTGAAATGATACACATCTTTTAAAGATTGACAAGTGATGGATAAAATATGAAACTTTTCCTTGATGTTGAGAAAATAAAAAACCTTCACACAAGCTTCTGGAGAAATTCTTGAATGTTCTTATCTACTTGATTAGATGAAAGCAAGTCAAATAACATGCTTGCAACTCTCGCATTTGCTGAAAAACCCTTGTCAACCATTATTTCAAGATATTTAATTGCCTTTGATGTCTCATTATGTTGCAGTAACCCTTGGATTATTGTGTTATATGTGCAATCATTAGGTGAACAACCGCTCCCATCCATTTTCTCAAATATCTCACTTGCTTCTTCTAGCAGTCCCTCTTTGCAAAGCCCTTTGAGCATTATGGTGTAAGTTCGAACATTAGGTTGCAATCCTTTTGCAGGTAAACTATAAAAGAGTTCTCTTGCAACTGTAAGATTCCCAACATTACACAAACCATCAATTAAAATGCTGTAAATCACAATATTATTGCCCAACGTTTTGTCTTCCAACTCAAGAAACGTTTTTATTGCCTCAACAACTTGTCCATTCTTACACAGCCCGTCCAATAAGACAGCATAAGTTTGGGGATCTGGAGGTTGGCCATAAGCCTGCATCTTATGGAATAGCTCTAGAGCAGCCTTGTGTCTCCCCACTTGACAAAACCCACCTATAAGAGTGTTATAAGTCGCAATGTTGGGAGCCACTCCCTTGTTGGACATTTCATCAAAGAGACTCCTTGCTTCATCAATTCTTTTATTTTTGCAAAATCCATTGATTAATATGTTATAGCTAATCGCATCAGGTGAACAATCCCTCTCATCCATCATATTAAATGTTTTGGCTGCATCATCCATTTTGTTTTGCAAACAGTAACCATCAATTAGAGAACTGTAAGTGATTGTGTTAGGCCTGACTCCTCTTTCAATCATCACATCAAAAACTTCTTTTGCCTCTGTCAGCATTCCCTCTTTGCAACGTGTGTCCACCAATATATTGAAGGTATACACATCTGGCATGATCTTCCTTTGCGCCATCTCATTCAACAGAGTAGTAACCTCTCTCCACCGGCCGAAATTGCATAGGCCTTGAATTAAGGAATTGTAAGTGGCAAGGTTCGGCTGAATGCCTTTACTCAACATTTCAGATAAAAGGTTCAAAGCCTCAGTTACTGATCTATCCTTACATAAACTATCAATGATTGTGCTATATGCTGTCAGATCAAGCTCAAAATCTCCTTCTTCCAATTTCCTGAGCAACCCAATAGCCATATCAGTCTTACCAATCTTACACAGAGCATTTAGTATCGTTCCACAAGTAAATGCATCAGGTTGATACCCTTTCTTCTCCATAGCTTCTACCAACTTCACAGCTCCAGCAATGTTACCTTGAAGACAGAGCCCCTTGACAAGGGTGTTTAGAGTAATAGAGTTTGGGTGATAACCAAGTTTCAAAATTGTTGCTAAGACAGAGAACCCAAAATCTACTCGGTTCAACTGGCAGAAGCAATTAATCAAAGTATTGAGAGTAGGACGACTGGGAGCAATTCCTGACGAGCCCATTTGTTTAAATAGAGTAATGACTACTGGGTAATGCTTCATTCTTGTAATGGCACCCAAAACGTGATTAAAATCGGCAATGGGAGGCAAAGGGCGCGTGTGAAGCATTTTATCAAACAGGTCTAAGGCATGATCAACATTCCTAAAGCTTCTAGATTTGCACAGATCTCTAACAGATTTCAAGAATTGATTTTGATTGTGATTGTGATTCGGGGTTTTTTTAGCACTAGCAGCAGTAAGAGTAGAATAACAATAAGAACGAAAACAAGTGTGGGAAGAACGAAGCAGCGTACCCATTTTCCTGAAGATCCAGCAAACAATTCGGCAGCGGAAATCAGAACGAAACGATAGATATCTCATGGAACGAAACGGAATTCAGTTTGAGAATTGACAGAGAGAGAGCATCGGTTCGGGTCGGGTCGGCGGGTCGGTCGGTTTTGAGGGCAGTTTGAGAACTAAGCTACTAATCAGTTATCTCATGGTGTGGTGAGAGATAGCAAGTTCTAACCCAAGACCTCGTGGATCTCAGCTTACGAGGCCTTAAGTGGGGTTAGTGTTTAAAGTCATTTATAAGTACTCCCACTTTCTAACTTCACTTACAAATATCATTTTGTCAGCAAGTTGAAAGAGGTTTTGGTATTTTGTCATTTCGTACAGGGTAATTTGTCTAGTACACGAAATTTAACACTTTAATAATTTTATTATTTATCTTTTGGTTTCATATAATTTTTTAGTTTTTTTTTTTTTGAGAAAATGTTTTCTTTTGTTTATAGCACAAAAATCTATTAATTTTTTCCTTAGTCCAAAATGGTAGTGTGTAAACTTTCCATAAATTAGAAATAATAATAGTTATGGGTTTCAGCTATCTCAACTGGTAAAGTTTCTAATGGTTGAATAAGAGATTTGGGGTTTAATCACCGTTTACATCAAAAACTGATTGGTGGCTTGGTCTGATTATAAAGAGCTATCATCAGAAACGGACGCTATAGATTGAAACTCTCTCAAAAAAACAAAAAAAAAAAACAAGTAATAGCATACCATACATTCAATTTGCATTTAATTATTTTAATACTATTACTTAATGATATTGACTTATTGAGACAACATAAGTATATACATAAGCTAAAAGAATGATTACCCTTGGCCTTGATTAAAAGTTCAAATCTTTTTCTTTCTCTTTTTTTGCGTGTGAATATTTTCTAATTTTTCTTGTTTGTAATGTATTTTAACCATTTTTATTAGGAAATGTACTCATTACTTAAATATTAAACTTACGGGCAACCGATGAACCATTGATTAAACCAATAAATCATTCATTTAGTTCATTCGATCCTCGGCTAGTTTCTGAACCTCTGTCACAAACGACTAATTAAACAACTGTCCTTATGCATTGCTCATAAAGCTTCATAATTGGGATCTTTCTTTCCAGGTGCAGGTTGTTTGTATTTTCAGACAAGTTTTATCTCCGAGACAGTGCCTAGTTCACTACACCTTCTGTCTCGGTCAACACTTCAAAATAACCAAAGAATTCCACAATCTTTGAGCCATTCTATTTACGATATCAATTCTTCATCGGCTTCCCTATCACCAGGTCACCATCATCTTGACCTTCCCGCTCTGGGAAAGTAGCAGCCCGTTGGTGGTCTTTCTCAAATTTGTAGCCATAGAATTCTTTGGTTAATATTATCTACATATGCAACAAAAACACTAACAGAATATCAAGAACAAAGATTAGGATCAAGCTTTGGTCTTGTTAGGAACTACAGGCACAAACAAACGGTTAAGATTTCACCAAATCACTATCAGTAATAATTAATAAATAAATAAAATCAGGGGGGAAAAAGATCGAATACCGCACAAACAAGAATTAACTCATTGATATAGAAGTTTATTTTCTGTAGCTCTTTTATACATCATTTTTCCAAAAAAAAAATGGAACATAAAGCTACAGAAATATGTTTGATGATGAAAAGCATCAAAACCTTGGAACATTTCTGTTGTTTTCTTGTTTAGAAAACCTCAGACATTTGAAACCTAAAATCATGCCAAACCTCACGGCTTATGCTCCTCAACAATTCAGTTCTCTATGGGGAAGTTGGATTCAAGGAACCAGCAAAAATCCTCTGACTAAGATGGTACAACAAAAGCAGAACGTTTCAGGCTGGGGTATTCCAGGAAGAAAAATAACATGTTAATCTGAAAAAAAAAAAAAAAGAAGACTAAATTACATCCGCCACTGTAGTTGATCTCTTGGAAGCCCCCATTAATTAATTTCATGGCTTTTCTCATGTTTATTACAAAAGAAGTCTTCGGACATCACTAAAGTTTGAACCCAAAGCTGAGAGGAATGCTCCTGCAAGATAGAATAGCATTAACCTGATAAGTACTCAAAAAATATGAATAGGGATGAAACTTTGTTATCATGACCTTCCATAGGTCCTTTTCAACTGCTTATATATCAAATCATCCCTAGGATAGCTAATAATCAAGACAATATAAGAGTAAACATTAAACAAGAAGATAAATCAGAACCCTTTATCAGGTCTGAATTTGTCTGACAACAGCAATGAGAAATTGGTGCATATTTCAAGACTGGTTGTACCCAACAAAAAAAAATACGTCTTTAGGTTCACTGGTTGTCAATCTCAATAAGGTTTTAGTTACTATCTGCAATAAGCCTCCCCAATTTGTCATTCACCCATAGCACCATGCCACATTCAAGGATATACATGATCTGTTACCCAATACAGGGGCAACATACTAGCTAACTTCTCCGATAAGTCAAATGTGGCCCCATGTCATGATTGGCGTGTCACATTGACTACAAAACCAGAAGGCTCAAGAAGAAGCCAAATAGTTCACTGTTGTCAATTGTGCTAAACAGAGTTTGTGCAAGATTAATCATTTATGAGGCAGCCTCCTAAATTAGAAGCAATGGATTGGTGATTGATGAAAAGATTCATGTCAAACATTAGCACACAACCTCACAGATAGGATAGCAAAGATTGTACCTCCAACTTTGCCATCAAAAACACGATGATCAGCAGATAACGTTAAGTTCATTTTTGTGACAACTGCAGGCCTTTCAACTCCTGGGTAAAAAATAATTCACGTCATCTAACTTGTCACTAAAAGCATATAATATTCAGTATAGAAAACAACAAATTTCTTACCATCACTTCCAATTACTACTTCAACAACTTTGTTGCCTCTACCAACAGCAAGGATACCAGCCTGCATGAAGTCAACAAATTTATACAAGAGACATTTACAGCATGCAATGCCAACTAAATGTAGAATAGAGTACTCTAAAGGGTCAATTTGGTTTGTTTTTGAAAGGCATTTTCTATTTTCTGAAAATGGAAAAGAAGAAGAAGATTATAAAAATAAACAAATATAAAAAAAAAACCACAAGATTTGGCAGCACAAATTCTTGTCAATTGTTTCATGCATACAGGCTGCATTCAGCAAAAGTTGAAGAATTGTTTGCTGTGTATGAACATGAAGATTATTGAACTGACAGGAACCCAAAAACAATGAGCATTTAATCATTTGATATCTCAAAATGCCTCTTAGATCTTCCTCTGTTAATTAAAAAAAAAAAAAAAACCAGCTTTTCATTTTCTGAAACAAAAATAGCACCATCATTTTTAACACAGATAAAATTAATTTTACCAATCACTTATTCTAGAGCTGATATCATCTCTTGTAAAGTTAATAACCAAACAGAGAAATAAGTAAATTTAGGCTCACAGAGAGAGAGAACCTGTGGAGGATTTATAATTGCACAAAATTGATCCACTGGAAACATTCCCAAGTTTGAAATGCTGCATAAAGAATAGAACAATTTAAATTTTAACTATTTTAGAAAACGAAAAGTAATTAGGTCCCTAGCGTGATATATTCACCTAAAAGTTCCTCCTTGGAATTCATTTGGTGAAAGCTTCCCTGCCCTTGCCTTCTCAGCTAATTCCTTGATCTGAAGCCAAATATCAGCAGAGAAATTGACAGTGATCCATATTAAATTTGCATGGATGATTAACAAGAAAAGGTGGATCTAAAACAACTTTTTTCCTGTTGAGCAATTGATTTAAATAACTTCAAATTCTATGTTTTTGTATCAATCTTTTTCCTGCAGCAGATTCCACACTAGCTTCTTTGGACATCATAGCAATGAAGAGGAAATAATAAATTGATGCATGCTTCCAAAGTGCAACTGCATTCATGCAGATTTTTTCCCCCATTGGAGGAAAAAGAAAAACACAAGGAAAGACTCGAATTGTAAAAGGAACCCAAATTGAAGTGATCAAACTAAAAACTACTCAAATTACAATAGAGTACCTCCAAGGATATTGAAGATAGGGTCTTCTGATCTGCATTCCTCACTATTGGAGTCATCAATCCCTAGGCAATACAATAGGATGACATTAGGCACTGTTTAAAACTTCAAAGCCACAATTGTTGATATAATATTCATACCTTCTCTGTTGCCACTGCAATCGAAATATCAACAGAATCGCATAAAATGACTTCTCCTTTCTCAGCATTCCAGTAAGCTGACATGCATCAAGAGAACAAAATATCAGTATCAGAATATCACTGACTAAATTGCTGTTTTAGAGTCTAGAGTCAAAATGAACATAGATAAAACACACGCATATTTGTATGTATGTATGCTTTCTCAGTAGATCCTGCCAGCAGTAGAAAGAAATGAAGTTCCAGGTATTATATAACAACATAACATTGGGGAAATTTTTTTTACCTTAAATTCATCAACCTGACAAATAATAATACACAAGAAACATTGGGAAACAGATACTGGTGTGGAATTTAATGCAAGAAAATTGAAATACTCCTAAACTTCTGATGTATATCTATAACACATATTTCTTTTTTTTGATAGGTTTTAGAAAAGCAAACTAAATGATTTTTTTTTTTTTTTTTTTTTTTATACAAGATAGAAATTCTACTCTAGACTAATCTAAGTGTATGTGTGTGTAAAGCTCCCTCTTAGAAACTTGAACCTCAGCCCTTACCCCTCACACCCTACAAACACTTATACTTGTGGATTGACCATCACGTCAAGGGTGTGCAGTGGTTACATATTTCAGAGAAGCTTGTTGCTAATACAAGCCAGTGTGGTGGAAAAGAGCATCCGTATTAATTAGTGGGCTAATGACAAGTGAGAGGTTGCAGGAATGATAGAGAAAAATAGTTACATACTCCATGAAAATGACAATCAACAAACAAGCACACGAAGAGAAAGTGTATTAGTTTTATACATTCAGATATAACTAAAATGTAATCATTTTATTGTTTATTCATTGACAGCCTTCAGATCAACAAATACTGAGTATTCAATTAAAACATTTCAGATGCAACTAAAGATAATCTTTTCATTGTTCATTGACCACCCTCAGATCAAGCTGACATTCTCTATCCAAAAAAAAAAATTCTTTTTTTTTCCCCCTCAAACCTACAATAGTTGGAATTAAAAAAAATACACAAGCAAAGCACAAAAAACAACAATTATAAGTAATATGGGTTTTCTACTACCTTTTGGGCATAAAATAATCAAGAAAAATATGGGTTTATATATGTTTTGGCACAGCCTGTTTCCCCAAAGACTGACATCAAATATTTTCTCAATGCTCCATTTTTCTTTATATAAAAGAAGTACAATTTGACTTAATTATCAAAAAATAAGTACAATTTGATTTTCTAGATGACTCTACCACCTTTTTTAATAAGAATTACAATTTCCAGGATTGACTCTACTATCTGGCAACAAAAAACGTCTGCCACCAATTAAATGTGCATCAACGAATTTACTTGACCATTATATAACTGATATGTCTTTACCATTTGCTTCCGGTACATTTCTCAGTGCCACAGCTACAGCTTTGATGACAATGTCATTTACTGAAACTTTAACATCATGCTTCTCTGTAATTGAGGAAGTAAAATGAATGATCACAGAGAGTACATATATGCCCAAGAAACTGAATTAATAGATTTGAAACTTATTCCGTACCTTTAAGTTCCTTCCGAAGAGAAAGAAGAGGATCCAGTATAACATCTGACAAACATCATTTTAATAATTTAGATATATCATTTTATATTAACAACCATAGAGTATTCACATCATCAACTGTAGAGCTTCAGAACCTGATGATAAATATAAATGTGGTGTATTTTGTTTCGATTCCAATAACCTTCTGGCTATTACCTGAAAAACAACAATGATATTACAGCACAATCACTATAAACTACTATTTAATCACCCCCAAAAAAAAAAAAAAAAAACCAAAAAAAAAACAAAAGAGACATTCTAAATAGTCTAAATATTAGAGATTTTGAAGCTCAAATGTTATGCTTTTGGTGGCCTTTAATTAGGCTGACATTCAATTTAAAAATTAAGTCTAAACATTATTCTAACACCTCCCCCTCACACGTAGGCCCAGACTCCCATTAATAAGTGGAGCCCAAGAAGTGGGATTTTTAATCTTTTAAAAGTTGAGGAAGAGTGGAGATCTAGTTCGAACTTGAAACCACCTACTCTGATACCAAGATAAACGACCACTTTTCCCAAAAGATTAAACTATTACGAAATGGTAAACTGAATCATTTAACAATTATTCTAACAAAATGTATCTCTTTATACAAAATTCCCTAACATATATACCAAGTTCCATGTAAAGACAAGTCAATAAATTCCTATTCCAACCACTAATAATCATTCGTAGAATCCTTTTTTATTGTTCTATGCTACCTAAGTGAAGAACATAAGGCCACAATCATTTCCTAATTGCCTTGACTGTGGTTCTTCTCGGCCCTTACCCTTGCCTTTGAGTTGCATGCACTTGAACCAAATTACTCCTGCTTCTAGTGCATAATCTTCTCCAGCCCATCTTATCCTACTTTTTCCCACAATGTCCTCTTTTAGTTGCCGCCATGTACTTCTCATGAAAGCAATTTTTTTCAGTCAACTTATATTTTATATATATATATATATATATATATATATATATATATTATTCCCTTCTCACAATTCTAATTTACATTATAATCATGTAATTCTTAAATACCCCATACTCTAGGCCACCAGCAAGGCTAGCCTTGGAGCCATTTATGGATTTTCTTTTAATTTAACAAGTACTCATCAACTATATGAAAAATATTTTAAACACTTGGATTATCAAATATATGAGACAGCAACAAAGCGCCTGGGATGCTGTATTGTTGTCTCTTAAACTTCTCCAATCTTGGAATCCACAAAACACATATAAAAGGACATTCTAAACAGAAAATATTGCTCAAATCTAATTACTAGTTCAACAAAACCAACCTTGCGTATTTGACTATTAGGCAGATCTTCAAAAGAATCTGACTGCTTTATGTGAGACCCTGAATCTGTTGACACAGCAGGAGAAGCTTTTTGAGGTGATGGGAGTGTCTTCTCTTTAGATGAAGATCCTTTCCCTGACTTAATTGCAGCTAAAACATCCCCCTTGAGCAGCGTACCATGAGAACCTGATGCCTTTAATGATGATGAATCCAATCCATATTCTGTAATTAGCAACTTTGCAGATGGACTGATCCTCGCAACACTTGTTTTCTGAGCTTTAGCTTCATTTCCATCATCATGATGCATTGGCTTTGCCTCTTTGATTTCAGAACCACTGCTAACACTATTGTTTACTGTCTCAATATCAGTTGGATCCTCAACCTTGCAAAACAATAGGCAATGGTGTTTCCATAAAGTATAAGTGGCTAGTTTAAAGGATGACATTTCCATAAAGTAACAGTGCAGAAAGAAACTATAGCTATTAATCAATTTAACTGGCAATTAATAGCACCCTCTACATTTCTTTTTGGGGGGGCAATAAAACATATTAAAATTTAGACTAGAACAATGTCAACCCTTTACAGGTGCAGGCTGGAACCATTAGCAAGCTTACAGATGCCCTACTACTCAGCTATAATAGCATTGGCTGAAAGTTGCTAAGGTCAAAAGTATGTTATACATTTGTACAAGCATTATCACACTTACTGTTATTGCAATAGGTTGACCCACAGCCACATCCTTTGAACCTTCAGGTGCTAGTATCTTAGCCAAGTACCTAAACTCAATATTCAATTTTAAAATGTAAGCAAACATGTTAAAAGTAACAAATAAAGGGCTTCATTACTAACGATTCAAATGCCTCCGTACCAATAAGAAGAAACATCCCAAAAAAACTGGCATTAGCATTAAATTCAAAAGTTCTAAACTCAAAGATGGAACCAAAGCAAGCAATTTTAAGGGAAAGAGAGAGGGTGATAAAATAATATACATAAAGGCTTTGGTTCCCTAGCCTTTTCCTATTCTTTAAACTATACAACTACCAGTTAAAAACAACTAGGACTACTTAACAAAGACACCCAACAAAGCCCTTTTATTCTGTTAAACGCATTCACACATATGCCTACATGACCATGGTTATATTGCATTTCAACTTTATTAAAGTCACAATTTGGAGACAATGAATCAGTTTTTAACAACAATATCAGTCACTTCCTCACACTGATCAGACATGCAAAATAAATGGTGATCTATTCTACAAGTAACCAAACATCATGTTAAGACACGAATATTTAACATCAACCAAACTGCAACACAAAAATCCTAACATAAGGAAAGAACATTACCCCTCTTCAAGACATTCAAATTCAAGGGTAGCTTTGTCTGTCTCTATCTCACATATAACATCACCCACATTGATCTGTTAGTTTGAGTAAACAATCAAGAGGCATTTTAATGCAATTATTCTGTATCCCCTAAATGAGAAGCAAGAAGTAGTTCAACAGCAGATTTAAAATATATTAAACACAACAAACCTTGTCTCCTTCTTTCTTTAGCCACTTCGCAATGTTTCCCTGATTCTGTGCATACATATAAAAGCAAACTTAAGCTTCACCCAGAAGAAAGAAAATTTAGCATGATAATCTGAGCAGAAACTAACATCCAATGTTTCTTACCATAGTTGGGGATAATGCTGGCATTTCAACAAGAATATGAGGAGGAAGCGTAGATGCACTTGTCTTAATTGAACTTTTCTCTTGTACATTGTTCTCATTTTTCACAATCTGATTTGTTGTTTCCTCTTTAATCTCAGATCCACCTGCCACAGTAGCAGGGACATTTTGGATATCATCTTGATCCTCAACCTAGTAAATGCTCAAATGTTAGTTTTTTTCTTCTTTTACTGGTAAACTACACACACACCCAATAGATTCAAGACCTCACCCTCCAACCCATTACAAAGAAAGGAAGTGCCAGTTGAGCTATTGCTAATTGGCACGTGCCTAATTTAGTTTTTACAATAATTAAATACTTGAATGGTTAATACAGAAACTATTAAAACAGCAGTGTCACATTAAAATGATATTAACTTTCCCAAAAAAATTTAATATCTTTACAAAGTAAATAAAATTTACTGCAGTAGGATTTTCATGAAGAAGAAATGGCAATCTTTCATAAAGGATTATCATGAGTTACCGTTATTGCAATAGGTTGTCCAACAGGCACATCTTTTGAACCATCAGGTACCAGTATCTTAGCCAGAAACCTGCAGAATTTAACCCATTACCCATCCAAGAACAGATGTGGTAAGCATTTTAGGATGGATCAGAATTTGCACCTTTATGTAGTTCTGATCAACATAGAATACAAAAGAACTGAAGACCCAGGAAACAGATATGAAGCAAACTATTTCAAAAGTAAACAGGAAGGGAACAGATGACCAATCTAGAAAGAAAACATTCTTATTGCCAATGCCAAATGAAACATCTAATGTGAAGAGTGGTTGCTAAACAATTCCTTTCTTTAATAGCTGATGTGCAACAGGCATTCAAGTATTATACATTTTCCAACATAGCAAATAAACATTACCCCTCCTCAAGACTTTCTAGCTCAAGAGTGGCTTTGTCAGTCTCAATTTCGCATAGTACATCACCCACTTCTATCTGTTAAATTAAATCAACAGTCAGGACAACACAAATTTAATAATGAAATAACTAAATTTATCCCCACTTCATTAAGAGGAAGGATTTATTTTTCAACAATTATCTTTAAGTATATTGAATTGAAAATAACTAAGCTTTAATCTTTCAAAACCATATGAAACTTTTGGTATAACTGACCCTATCTCCTTCTTTCTTCCTCCATTTTGCAATGTTACCTTGGCTCTGCACAAAAGAGTAACGATTAAGATTGCGAAACTTCTTGGAAGCAACAAAAAGAACAACACACGCATGTGGATAACACCTAAAATCAACTCCTCGCATATCTTACCATTGTAGGAGACATAGCTGGCATCTGGAGTACTGTATGTGAAGAATCTGCAATAACAGTCCAATTGATGATGAAAGTCAGAATATAATTCACTTACACGTATGATTAAGCATGCACAGTAGAGTATTTTCATCATTACTTAATATTAATAGTTGTAAAACCATACTGCAAGGAAAAAAAAAACTAACACTAATCTGGTATATGTCAGAATAAAGTTAAACAAAATCAAAACAAGAAGAAGACGCCATTTGATGAACATTCATACTAATAAATAAGAGAAAAGGTGATACGTGACATGGCACCAACAATAATGTCACAGAACTTATGAGTCTCTAAAATGATAAACAAAATATTAAAAAAATTATTTTAAAGAATTAATTTGGGTTCTATGTGAGGGGGATTATAATGAAAAATTATGATACTAAGAAATTTATGGAAGTTTAAAGAGAGGAGAAGTAATCCTTGAGAGATATGAAGGATTTCTTTTCTTTTCTGATTTTTTGTTTTTGGATAATTTCCGTGATGGAAGAACATCAATTGAAAACATTGAGGACTTATGATAATTAGAAGAATGAAAAGCAAAATTCTTGTCAGAAGTATGCTTCTGTCAAGAGTTGATAAGCCCTTTTTTTTATGAATAATCATTTTTATTGAGTAAAGAAAATGGAGTGCACCACAGAGTATGTGTACCAAAGGTATATCATAATTAAACTCCAAAGTTACAATGATCAATGAAATCCAATAAGTTTGAAAAAGAGAAACGTTTCAGAACTTTGTATGAAAAGAATTGATAAGTCCTTAATTTATTTTACATTGCTTAGAGCATCCACAACCGGCAAGCTATATGTCAAATGCAAGCTTTATTTGGCATTTCAGCCCAAAACACTCCCAACAACTGGACTTGCAAAATTGACAGTGGCCAAATTTTTTTGGCATAATGCTACAGTACCATCTCATCTTTGAGATGGTACTATAGCACTATGCCAAAACATAATACTATATTTAATTCATTCCAGCCACTCTCTTTCTCTCTCTCTCTCTCTAGTACCGGCTTTGCTCTCTCCATCTCCATCGCCTCTCTCTCTCTCTCGCCACTGTCAAGCTTCTCTCTCCATCCCTTCTCTCTCTTGATCTGGGCATGGCGGTGGGTTGGGATCAGTTGATGGTGGGTTTAGATCGGTGAGGTCTAGGTCGGCGAGGTCTGGGTTCGGCGTTTTGGTAGGCGTGGGTCACGGTGTGGGTTTTTTTTTTTTTTTTTTAATATGAGTTTTTGTTCCGGTGGGATCGGCATTCGTTTGGTTGTGGGTGGTGAGATCGGCGTGATCAAGGATCCGGTAGTTGTTGTGGCGGCGAGATCGGCGTGGTGGTGGGGCTGCGTTTCAGTGGTGGATCATGGTGGCATCGGTGCGGTGGGTCGGCGGGTGTTGTTGGGTTTCGGCGGCAGTTGCAAGTCCGATTTCGGCGGCGTGGTGGTGGTGATTGATGGTGGGTTTTTCTTCAAATTTTTGATTTGGGATTAGTGTTGTGATTTGCTGGGGTGGCTGGTGGTGATTTGTTGTGATTTTGGTATGGATTTTAGATTTGTTGTGATTTTTTGTTGTGATTTTGCTGGGTATGGGTTTGCTGGGTAAAGGTTGAGGCCGGTGCTAGAGGCTGAGGCTGAGACCGGTGCTTGAGGCTGAGGGAGAAAGAGAGGAAAAGAAACAGAAAAAGAAAAATAGTAAAAAAAGATTAAAAAATAATATTTTAATAAAAATGTGAAATAATAGAATTGTGGGATGTTGAGGGTATTGTAAAATGGAATGGTATAAGTAATAAAGTAACTTTTTAGGATGGTATAATAGGATGGGATTTAGAATCCAGCTGTGGATGCTCTTATGGAGACATGTGCAAGACCTTTCCATGACAGACCGAGAGTAAGGTTAATTCTAAGTAAAAGCAACAGAGATATACTTTCCAATTTGAACAGTTTAAGGTTATGCACAAGAAAAAATATAATTCAAACCATACTGCTCTCTGTCACAGTAGTCATTCTTGGCCATTATATCGATTTAATATAAAAAATGCCTTCCTTCATGGAGAACTTCAAGACGAAATATACATGGATCAACCCCCTGGATATGTTGTTACCAGTAGTGAACACATGTTTGTTGAATGCACAAGGCTTTCTTTGGTTTGAAGTAGTCTACTCATCCATAATTAGATCTATTTTAAATCTTTTTATTAACGAACTTTTTTAATGATGTTGGTCAATACCGCTAATTGTTTGGGAAGTTATTTCCAACTATCAATTGCCTGACATTACTTGTTTGATTCATGTGGTTAGAAAATATATGCATGCTCCGTCCCAGCCCCACTAACACTGAAGCTATTTTTCATATCTCGCATTATCTAAAGGATGATCCTAGAAGAAGACTATTGTACATGACCTTTACTTTTTTGCCTGACAGATTTTCCTGATGCTAACTAGGCTGGTAGTCATTTTGATCGGCAGTCCACTTTTGGCTATTATAGCTTTGTCAAAGGTAATCTTGTTACATGGCAAGGCGAAAAGCAAAATGCTTATACTCAGTCTATTGCCGAAGCTAAATATCAAGCTAAGGCTCATACTGCTTCCAAGATGTTATGGGTTTGCTCTCCCCTTCATGACATGGATATTGATGCTCCTACTCCTATGCAAATAGTCAGTGACAACCAAGCTACAATCGTATTTTACATGAGCATCCAGAACATATCAGGGTTGACTATCACTTTATTTGAGATTTATTAATGTGGCAACAGATTGCCACTCCCCATGTTCTCTTAGATAATTATATGGGTGGCATTCTCACGAAGTTGTTAGCTTGTGTCTCATTGCAAACACCGTCTTTCAAACTAAGCACGTTTGATGTGTATGCTCCAGCTTGAGGGGGAACGTTAGAATTGCCCTTGTTATTTTTAATATTAGCATAAAGGTGTTCTTTTGGTTATATATATATATATATATAGAGGCAAGAATAATTTTATTGAAAAGAAACTACTACATGTATAAAAGACAAAGAATTCTAAAGAATTACAACAAAAAGAATTATCTACAAAAAGGTAATTACTCTAAGAATGATGCAATGGAATCACTATTTCTAAGCCCCTTGCACGCAACCACTCATATAATGAGCTAGTAAAAGTTGCCTCCCTATGCCTTCCAAATCTTCAAAAGTGCGCTGCTTTCCAAATATGTGCTAAGGCAAGGGACTAATTAACAAAGCACTAAAACTTTTATCAAATGTCTCCCCCCCCCCCCCCCCTCAAACCTAATGCCTCATATTTTACAATTAAATTACCATGATAAGCTACCACTTGTCCCAAAAGTTTAAGCTAATAAGAAATGATGATTTTAATCACTAAAGCATTATTCTGTCAAAGACAAGCAGAGATTTGTAACTGAATGGATAAGACATATACCTGCGGAAGAGAAATGCTTGATACCACCAACCCACAGCTGAAAAAATTGTAATGGTATCAGAAGACATCCTTAGTATGAAGAGCTATTTACCAATAGATTTCAAACACTAACCTTTAGTTTTAAAGAATTATTTTGAACTCCAGTGAGCATAAATAAAGATGCGGGCCTGGTTAATTTCATTGTCAGTAAATAAGAAATTAAAAACAAAAAACAAAAAGAAAAGAAAGAAATATCTAGGAGTGACAGCTGAGTGAGTCCGACAAGACAAAGCCAAATAGCCCCTGAATAAAATTTTGGGTTTTCCCTACAACATTTTTTTTTTTTTGGTAAGTAACATTGTTTTGGTTCTATGCTGAACACCTTCAAGATATGCATACAGGCATACAAATGAAAGATGGATAAAAAATTCATACAGGGTCACAAGATTAACAAAACCTCTGTCATACTACGTGGACAATCTCTAACTACATCTGGAAAGGTAAGAGCCTGTTCAAGCTTATGCAATTGAGGTCACAAATGCAAAAACACATATAAAAAGAAAGATAAATTATTATAAATTATTGAGGATAACAAATTTAACATAATCATCTTTATACTGTAATTTACCACCTCAAGCTGTAATAGGAAACTTGGGTAAGGACCAGACAAGTTTATAGCTAGTCCTTTTGCCATCTTAGGTCTGTCCTAAATTTATCTGCGTGGTTGGATTAAACTGGTTCCTAAGCTGATGATCCTAGCTTGGCTTAGTTTCAACTTTCAAGTATCAATGCAACCAAGTTTTGATGGCAATATGCCTAAGCCAAACAACTTTACCCTTTTGAATTGTAAAGACAAAATGCCCAATAAATTCAAAGTACGTTCATTGAAAAAGGGGTAACACCTTTACTCCTCAAACTAAATAACAAGTGCTTCAAGACAGTCACGATTTCCAAGAGAAAGTGAATACGGAGTTTATGAATCATAAAACCATGTAAAGCAATTGCAATTGAGTTTGCAAACTAATGATAAACAAAAAGCTGATGAATGCAAACCTTAATAGAGAGCCATGACCACCCACAAGAGAATTTTGAACACAGGGAGGGCTGCATCAGCAAGACAAAACAGCACATTATAAGATCAATTATGCAGCTCTATAGAGAAAAATACCGGGCAATATGCATTCAAAACAATAAGAGTGATACATATATATTCCCTGATAAGTGAAAATATAAAGAATTCTTCTAGATCAGTTGAGAAGTGATCATTTAAATTGTTAGAAGAACATTGGCGTGTAAAGGAAACACAATCGCCATTGACATCTTATTTTTATGTATATTCAAGTCAAAGTCATCAAGTGTTGTAACATAAACTCATCGTCCACTCTTAAAATTTTCAAAAACACACTTTTTTTTTTTTACAGAGAGTTAGCACAACACATAATGATTTATTGAAAGCTTTATTCGATTGACCAGCATTGTCCCAGTTCTGTTTAATGTCAAACGAAAAATTTGTCCTAATTCAATACAAATCCACTATAGTGCACTCATTAACTAGTTCTTTGATCATCCTAGAAGCTCATTTCAAATATTTTCTCCTCCAAATCTAGTTATAAACCCTCTTTCTCCAATTCCGTTCTTTTCATACACCAGTTTAGTAATTCATAATATAGACCATGTTCTGGCATTTCCTTCACCAGCTAAGTCTATGAAAATGCCTATGGAGTATCACACTTTACTTGAACACAATTTGGTCTCCCTTCAACCTTTTTTGTTCCAACCCAAAACAAGAAGCTTGATATGATACCAAAACTTTTACAATAACAACAACCAAGCCTTAGTCCCAAAAATTTTGGAGTCGCCTATAAATCCTCAACAAATTAGTCAACATCAGCATACCACACCACAGTGTATTCTTTTCCGCCATTCTATTCTATACGAAATCACACTCTCTGTTACCTCCTTAATTGATACCGAAACTCGAAACTCGCCGCAGCACAAAATTCACCAAATAAAAATTTGCAGAACATTAAAAAATAAAAAAAAAAAAAATTGGCCAATTGTTGCCATAAGTCAAACTCAAAGCTTTCAACAGAGTAGTTGTTATCAATATCAGTACACAAACAGATTCACAAGATTCTCATCATCTCAATAACAAGTTCGATCATATGCAATAATCCTCAACACCATTTCACCAATCCAAACCATCCAAAATAAATAAATAAATTTCAAGAGAGAGAGAGAGAGAGAGAGAGAGTGTGTACCGAGAGAGAGATCTAGAGGAAGAAGAAGAAGAGAGAAAGCGAGCTCTTAAGAAAGAAGGAGCGTGAGAGTTAGAGATCTCTTTGACTGGACCTCGAAGCCGTGAAAGCGCCATTTCCAATTTTACTTCACTGTCTTTCTCTCTCTTCTCTTCTTCGTTTTCTCTTCAGAAAACGATCTAGCACGCCGGGGGGAACCAAAAGCCGAACGGCAAATGAAGAAGAATTTTGAGTCGCTCGAACGAACAAAGGGAGTTGAAATCGATCGTTCGTTAATGGCGAGCCAATTGCGAATGCAGAAAGGTCCTCCTTGTCGTTCCACGACTCTTTTAACAATTTTTTTTTTTCTCTTATTTAAATTAACTTTTTTATTATTTATATTAGTATTTTATTTTAGGCTGAGTAGTAGCAGCCTGGGCAATTTGCGAAGGGAAAAGCAGCACGCACTAGCACTAGTCTAGCACTGCGGCAGCCAACTAGTACTCTTCTCTTCAATTCCCTATTTGATACCCTACCAACCCGGGAACTCTTTCATTAATATTATTTTTAAGGATAAATTACACTTTAATTCTACTTATTTTACACCTTAAACTATTCAAATGCCCTTTACCAATTTATCCCTTTGCACCCAACATTACTTTTACAGGAAATTAGAGTGATAATTTATGTCAACTTAATGGGTAACATTGGAGTGCAAAGTGTGATAAATATGATAGTTTAGGGTGCTTTTTGAATAGTTTAGGGTGCAAAGTTAGTGTATATTATTTTTATGGATTATTAATAATAATTCTCTCTCTAACGAGCCCAGCAGGAGCATTTTTATTGGCAATGGTAAATGATACATGTAAAAAAAATTTAGTATAAAAACATAGAAAGAGTCCAGTAGCCGAACTTGTAAAATTTTACAATTTTAAATTTTTTTTGCAATTGTACTACAGTGTCATCTTAAATGTAGGATGGCATTTAACACTTTAGTAAAAATTAGAATATATTTTAATTGATAAAGTGAAAGAGAGAGGAGGAAGAAAGAGAGAGAGAGCTGTATTGGAATATATTATATTATTTTAATAGGTAATATATATTATTTTAATGAGTAGAATAGAAAAATAAAAGTTAGGATGTTGGATGTATTGTAAAATAGTATAGTATAATTGATAAAGTAACTTTTTGAAATGATAAAATAGGATAGAATAACATTTTCTATTATCAATGCTCTACTTTTATTTTTCCAAAAAAAAAGGGTAGCAATACAAAAAACATTTCACAACTTTTGTCATGCCATGTAAATGAGGGGCAGTCAATGGAGGTAGAATGCTATATCCGTGCTTTAATTACTCATAACTTATCACGTGAGATGTGGCAAAAATTGTGGAAATTTTTGTGCCCTTAGTATTGCTTTTTTTTTTTTTTTTATCATTATTGGGACAACACTCTCCCAAGTGCTTATGATCCTGACTCCCTACAAAGATACTTGCACTCTCAACAGGAAGTATGTGTGTAAAAGTACACTTTGGAAAGAAATTGGCTTTTTAAAGTATTTTTAATATCTTTTTTTTTTTTTTTGTCTCAAAAAATAGTATTTTACTTTTTTGGTTATTCCTCAAATAATGAGTTTTAAATAAATCATGAATAATTGTGGGTGCATGGGCCGAGTTAGGTTATGCAGGGGAAGTGGAGCCCAACACTCTCACAAAAAGGGTCTTTTGCCATTCTATAGGTACCACCAGCACATTTCCAAACTTGCAAGCTTAAAGCCCACGCCAACCATTTTAAGAAAAACAAAAGAAAATAACAAACTACAAGTGAAGTGAGTACGTTGGTATAAGAAGAATCCCAAAATGTTCTATCTATTCACAATCATTGCTTAAGATTTTATATATATATATATATATATATGAAAAAAAGGTTATTTTCTCTTTGTTGGAATTACTAGGAGTGAGAGTTCGAGCCTTGCAAATACCAGGCCTATAGTGCAAAGTCCAAGTCTGTTGGGCTAGGAGACTTTTTTTCAAGACCTAGTGAGAGTGAAGCTCCCACGAGTTTAAGCTCGAGGAAAGATTGATCCATTGGAAGGGGAATGAATTTGAGCATGCACGTTATGAGTTGATGGGATTTTGAAGGGCTTTCTATCAGTACCAATGATTGCTCCTTTTGTCATCAATTAGATCATCTCTAATGGGCTTCCTTGTTCTGATTCATCTCCCGTGCAATAGCTAGGGTATTGCACGAGGTGCAATACCTAAATTATCAGCCATAGATTTAATCTAATGGCTTAAATCTTTGACACCTTACCAAATAACAAAAAGACTATTTTACCCTTAAAAAATTTCACAACTCGCCCACTATTTTTTTTGGTAAGTCTGAGTAAACTTTCATAAAATCAAATTTTTTCTCTCTCTCTCTCCCCTATGCAGCTGCCGCTCTGTGCCTCTCCTTCAACCCATTCTCTGCCTCTCCTTTAATCCACAGTCACAACAGCCCCAGCTCATGCCCAAAACACTGAAACTTAACATTTGAAACCAAACCCCCAAACACTCACACTATCTCTTTCTCTCCCACTTCAACAGGTGTCTCTCTCACCTCCACCACTCTTTCAACCTCCACACTTCCTTCAACCTCATCGTCACCGCTGCCAGCATACCCAACTCAGACCCATCAGCAAAATTGAAGAAAAAACATCAACTCACCATTTGAAGCCATACCCCCACACCTCATAGAGTGCTTTTAGACCCAGATCAGAGAGCAAGGTTGGGGTTTGGAGAGAATCAGGTGTAGAGAAGTTAATAAAGCTCTCTCTTCACGGCACAACCACTTGCCCAGATCACAGGTTCCGACGATTCTAGCCTTTTTCTTATTTGAAATCCCTAAAATCCCCGCTAGTACAATTACCACTGGTGCCGACTAGATTTATCTATGATTTCTAGCCCGCTTTTGACATCGAACTTCGCAAGGAGGTGAGTTCTCTTTTTTTTTTTTTTTTTCATAGGTGAGTTCTCTCTTTTGTATGCATCAAATCAAAATAAAAATTACTTTTGTAAAATAGACACTCCATTGGGTAAGAGGAGAGTAGGGTCAGGGGTAGACTTATCCATTGGGGTTTGATTTGTTCTATACTTCTACTAGTGATCTATATTTCATCAATGGGGTTTGATGTGGCTGAGCAATATCAGTTATGGCGACTCCACAAATTTCTTGTACTTTGCAAAATGGGTAATTTTTTCCAGCTTCAAATTTTTGGGAACTTCTATTGATTGTGTGATTTAAATGATAGCACTAATGATAATCCTTTTCTTAGTCAAAAGGGATACATTTTTTTTGGCATAGAAGCAAGTGCTGTTGAATTTAGTAAGATTGCAATGGATCCTCTTGATTGGGATTACTACAATTATCCTTGTCTTTTGTTGATTCTTGATATCATATTTTTGCTCTGTTTTAGCAGAAAACAAATTATATAATAACAATAATATCATATTTGCTGTTAAAAATTTTGGTTTTTATACAAAATGTGACTGGCCAAAATCTCATAACTTGTGTTATGACATATTTTTAAAGTCTCTTTCAGCTGCATTCTTTCAATCTGTGTTAAAGAGATTAGGTGATTAGGTTGGTTGTAGGATATTGTTGTTATCTTACTCAGCCAATTGTTACAACTATTTGTATTGATTGAATTATTTGAATTGGTTGTTATTGTTATCAGAAGTGTATTTAAATACAGCAGGAATGAATAAGAGGCAAGCAGAAATTTCAATCAAATTATGTCTCTCTCACATTTAGGAAATTAATCATCTCAAATTAAATGCATCTCATGAACATTTGGACTATATGATCTGCTGTGTATTTCACTTTTAATTTTGGTCCCTTAGCTAAGTTCTTAAAATGGAAGTTCCTAAGCTAAACCCTCAACAAACTTACATAATTAGTAATGATAATGATCTTATGGCTTTACCCATGCTTGCTGTTAATTGGAAATTTTGATATATGTTTATCAATGAAATCACTCTTTTGTTCTTTTGTCATGTTGAATGGCATGATTATAGGTATGCTATTCTTCTTTTGACCACTAAGAGCAAGAAAAGGCGGGTGCTAGAGCGATTAGTGAAGACCATGAAGCTGACTTTGTTCATGATTTTTTTTTTTTTTTTTTTTGAGAAATTGTTCATGAAATTTTAGATATAAAGAACATGACTCATATCTATTTTAGTTGGGATCATAATCAAGATGTAGCTATTTTGGCTTTCTTGAAACACTGAAATCACATATTTATATCGTGAAGCTAATTTAGCTAAGCTATAAAACCTTTTTGTTTTGGGTTTTGTTCATTTGGTTGTGAATAAAAATTTCAATGAATTTTTGTTGTTTATAACAAGTGAATCTGGTGGCCCTACTACTAGCATAAATGGTTTTTTCCTTTTGTTATTACTAGGTGGTATGAGAACCATAATTATTAGCTTGTCTTTAAGAAGAAATTATTAGCTTTATGCGCTCTGGTTGTGCCTTTTATATAAGAACTTTGTGATGATTGATTTGGAGTCACTGAAGCAATTAAGGATTAGTTTCTTAAAGATTTATAAGATACTTCAAGCAATCCTAACATATTTATTGCTAACAAAATCAAAAGGTCATAGCCTGGAGAAACTAGCACAGTTATATATTACTTGTGTAGCAATTTTACATTCTTTAAAATAAGTAATATGAGGTGGAATGCTGCTAGCCACAAAAAATTTACAATAGATACTGTAGATGCTCCTTAACTAAGAATGGTCATGCTTCAATTTTTTTGCTGTATGATCGATCCTTCTGAAGCCAAAAGTTAACGCCAAAATCAGCAAAGTTAATTGGCATATAGAGCTTTGGAAACAGTGGTCTATACAGAAAATCAGCAATGTTAACGCCAAAACATCCCCTAAAAACAAAGGAAGACAAACATTTATGACAATACATATATAGCCACTCACTCCCAAATTTAGGAAAGCAGTTAATCAATTATCTCACAATTCACTTTTAATTGGTGAGTAAGCAAATTCTATTGTCATCAAAACATGACTTAAAGCCCTATACACATTAGTAAATACCACAGAACTAGCACCAAACCTCATAAATTATATAAATCACACCCAAACATGACATGAAAGACGAACAAATTTTTTTTTTTTTTTTTTTTTGCATTGAAGCAATCATGTATATGTGATGAAGCATTAAAAATATTAATCACTTGCATTCAAAAAATGAACAATAGTTTAGTACATGCCATCGCATTTAAAAATATTAATCACTTGTATATATGATTAATGTCTAACTAGAAGTTGCTCAAATGCGCACTTGTACAATCTAACATGTCTAACATGTTTTAGTAGCTTCTTTAGTTACAAAAAATTATCCAAAAAATTTGCTACATGTGCAATCAGTTCTAAGTTGTCAGATATGCTATTCAAAAAACTGTCCAAAAAATATTGTCCACTGTGCAATATTAGCCATGTCCACTGTGTAATATACTCTAAAACAACCTGCCAAAAAATGTTGTCCAAGCCATGTTCACTGCAATATCCTATTAGACAAACTGCCAAAACTGTTGTCCTTCATACTACAAAATAAATATTAGCCTGAAAAAATGTCATCAAATCCAAATTACATTCTAAAATTTTGAGAAAATTTCACTATAATTGAATTTGCCATTTATTACTTTTTTACATACCAAAAAAGTTTTGTGTTTGCAAGCAAGCATTTGTATTTTCAACACATGGAGCTAGTGCATAATTAAACCTAACTTCATTTCCTTGTGTATATATATAAACAAAAAAATTTATTTGATAAATATGTAAGAATACTTTTTTTTTTTTATTTGACTAATATTTACAAGATTTGATACTTAAAACGACAATAGAGTGAAGGTGGTAGCAATGAATGCTGCTAATGTAATCATAATGATTATAAGAGTAAAAATCTAAGAAATATTCTAGATACTTATGACTACAAAACATAAAAATATAAGCAAGTTTATTCAAAATTTCATGTATGAAAACTTGTACATGTTAACCTGATAAACATTCGGATCATTTGATATTTGAGACAATGATGGAGTTAATGGTGTCTATGTAATCACAATGATTATAAAAGAGACAATTTACAAAGTCATCTAATTACTTATAAATTATAATTGCAAAACAAGTAAAAAGGTAAGTTTATTCAAAATATGACAATGTTTACATTTGACCTGATCAACATCTGCATGATTTGATACTTGAGACAATAATGGAGTTAATGGTGCCTAAATAATCATAATGATTATAAGAGAGAGTTTAAGAAATCATCTAATTACTTGTAAGTGCAAAACATGTTAACAAGTATGTTTTTCCTTAAGAATGACATGAAGCTAGTTTGGTAACTATGAATTGGTCCCAATTTAGAGGTCATCATTGGTGTGGAAAGGTTGACTGAATAATCTGCTATATCAAAAAAATGAAAACCTTATTAATAAATTCACAAATGAAAAGGCAAGTGTAATACAACTTCCAACTACACAAATTATCTATAAGTCATTTCACTACGAATTAAAAAATTTAAAAAAAAAAAACTCTTACTTGATGTGAATAATGTTCTCCATGTGAGCCATAATTATTATATTATATGTTAGGAGCAAAACTAGGTTCTTATATGAAAAACATAAATATTATTCTTAGCCGAAACAATATTAAAGTTTTACAAACAATGGAAACTTAGTAGAGGATAAAAATAAATAAATAATATTTGCTTTGGAAAGTTGTTGACTAACCTCATCATTTAATTCAGCTTTACCCTTTTTTTTATGCTTCTCAACCCAACTTTTCTTTTGTTTTCCACCCTTGCGACCTTCTTTTTTCTTAAAACCTTTAACCCTCTCAACCAAATTTTCCAAAGGTTGGTTAGGATTAAGATTTTCATTACCACTACACAATGGCATTTGATGGGGCAATCGATGACCAACCGCATTTTTTGTTGCAATATCTTTAACCTTTTTTTTCATATTCCTCTATTATCTTCTCTATTAAAGCAAATGCCTCTTCATTGTCTGCTGCTCAAGAAGCTACCGAACCAACTTGTGACATAATCTTCTATACCGCTGTGTAGTAATCAAGTGGACATCCTCTTCCACAATTATTCTCCTATTGTCCAAGATACATCCACTTTTTGTCTCTCTTGTCCATCTTTTCAAAATATACATATCAAGAATTGTCCTTATATCAAGGGAGTCAAAGACATTCAGAACATGGCAACATAAAATTCCAACTATTTAAAACTTTCTACAACTGCATGAAAATGTCTTATCTACAGTGTCATAAGATACTATGTACTCACTAGGCTTATGCAGAAACTCAACAATGTATGTGTGTACTAACAAGTCCTCTTGACGATTTTTTATCCTTGCTGCTGATGTCAAGTCATACTAATCATGAAGCATTCAAAATATTGTAGGTGTGCACACTTGTACTGCTTGCTTCAACAAGGGAGAATTTTTCAGGCCCAACTAGGGAAATTTTTGCTTAGCATTAAATTCAGCTTGTAACTCTTTTTTTCGTTTTTCCTTAATCGCCCGATCAAAATGTGCAAAAAAATTATGCTACATCCAAATCAGATTTTAAGTAATCTTTTAAATCTCCATTCAAACTTTCACTGAGTTGGGTACTTTGCACTCCCAATGTAGATTCATTCTTCATGTAACACTTCGCTCATTTTCCTTTCAATTTTTAGATACTATCCAACCAACTACGATCATGAATAGCATGAGTGTCAATCATGTCCTCCTATGTTTTTTCAAACTCAATTTCATCATTAAACTCAAACATACAAGTTTTAAAAACTTGAAGAAAAGAAGAACCATCTTTCATCAAATTCCCCAAATGTTTTATCCCATTTTGCATTATGTGCCAAGTACATAATCTCTGGTAAGTGTTAGGCATTACCTCATTCAATGCATTTGCCATTGCAAGATCTTAATCTATAAAAATTGTTTTGGGTCTTTTACCTGCATGTGCAGCTAGAAAGCTTTCAAAAAGCCACTTAAATGAATCCACCGTTTCATTATATATGTTAGGACATATGAAGTTGTTCAAGCTTGTGAACATATGTCGCTATTTTATGTAATTGGCTTATCCTTAGACAAAACACACTTTACTTGTAATTGGGTAGATCTAGGATGTGTTAAACACTTCAAGAAACAGTGGTTCAAGATTAAGTGTTGAAGCCGTCAAAGTCTGTCCAAGATACAAGCAAGGAAGTGCAGGATTTTAAAGCTCGATAGATACCTCGACAGATACATCTATCGAGATTTAAAGAAGCTGTTAAGCCCGAGCCTCGACAGCTGTCTCGACACCTCTCGACACCTCTATCTGTCGAGAATTAAAGAAAACAGATTTCCAGGTCTGTTTCAAGTCCAATCCGTGTGTGTGTCTTTGGGACTTCTTTTCTCCTAACCCTAGACATATAAAAGGATTATTTTAAGGGCCGTCAAATAGCGCAACAAGCAGAAATCACAAGATACAAGCTGCTTCTTCTCTTTCATGCAATTTGTGATCTGTGAGAGAAAGTTCGTGCCCTAGTTCATTTCTGATGATCTGAAGAACTTTGCAGCCAACATTCCTTCTTCCTTAAGTTGGTGAGTGAGTCACGTACTTGGATTCGTGCAAAGGAGTAAGACGCGTACTGGGATCCGCGCATCACATTGGTTAGTCACGTACTTGGGAGCCGTGCATTGAACTGGAGAAATTGTCACTACAGAACAAGTCCAATTGGGTATTGGGGTAAGAGTTCAACTGTAGGTTGGTGAGGTACTGGGATTCCTTACTTGTAACTGCTTGTTGTGATAATAGTGGAGTTTCGGGAGTGGTGACCTTAAATCACCCGGTGGGGTTTTTGCCTTAGGGTTTTCCCCATTCGTGAACAAATCACCGTGTTATCTATTTTCCGCTGCATAACTTAGTTTCGGTGATTTGTTTGTGCTGCCACGTAAATTTGCATGTTAATTTGATTAATTAATAACTGGGCTAATTTAATTAATCTAAATTATCACAAGGGGTCAACGCGTTTGTGGCCTGTCAAGTGGTATCAGAGCAAGCACACTCTGATTAGGGTTTAATCTATTGTGTGTGATCCATTGACCCCCGCTGTCATGGATAGAGGACAATCTTTAATTATACCTCCTTTATTTGATGGCACTAACTATGCATACTGGAAAGTACGCATAAGAGCTTTCTTGCAGTCTTTAGATGAGAAAGTGTGGCAAGCTGTGGAGATAGGCTGGACCAAGCCTACAGAGGCGCCGGCTGACTGGGATGAAGCTAAGATCAAAGCGGCAAACTTCAACAGCAGAGCATTGAATGCCCTATTCAGTGCAGTCACCAATGAGGAGTTCAAGAAAATTTCCTCAACTGAAACGGCCAAGGAAGCATGGACCATCCTCCAGACAACCTATGAGGGCACCAAGGCTGTCAAAGATTCAAAGCTGCAGAGGCTCACCACACGCTTTGAAGAAATAAAGATGGAGGAGGATGAGTCGTTCGATGAGTTCTATGCCAAGCTGAAGGACATAGTGAACTCAGCCTTCAATCTTGGGGAGACCATCCCAGAACCCAAGATAGTAAGGAAGGTGCTCAGATCGCTGCCAGAAAGATTCCATGCTAAGATCACGGCGATCGAAGAGTCAAAGGATATTGACAGAATTCCTTTGACTGAGCTGGTTGGAAACTTGCAAACCTATGAGTTAGGGCTGACTAGGTTAGGCAAGTCGAGCAAGGGCAAGAGTTTGGCACTAAAGGCCAAAAACAGTGATACGGATGACTCGTCAGATGATGAAGATTCCAAGATGAAATCCTACATCACAAGGCAGTTCAAGAAGTTTATGAAGAATGCCAACGGAAAGGGTTTCAACAAAGACCGTAGACAATCAAGTTCTTCTCAATTCAAGAGTTCAGATAAAGGGAAGAAAGATGTCAAGGATGGCGGTCAGTACACTGTTCCAGCTGGGCCAAAATGTTTTGGGTGTCAAGGCTTTGGACACATGAAACAAGAGTGTCCTACGTACCTCAAGAGCATAGGGAAAAGCAAGGCACTTGCTGTTACCTTGAGCGACACAGAGCCAGAGGATGATTCCGAAGATGAAGATGACGGAATCTTGAACGCCTTCACTGCTACTGTTAATCCTACTGATGGGGTTAGTGAAAAAGTGGATGAAGAAGAAGAATTGGTGGAGTCCAGGATTGAGATTATGGATGATCAAGATGATATCCATACCGCCTATGAGAAGCTATACAAGCTTTCTGAGAAACACGAGAAGCTATATAGGCTAGCCACCAAGAAGCTCAGTGATGTGGAACTTGACCGTGAGGAGCTGTCCACAAAGGTTGATCAAGCAAATCAAACCATTGGAGCACTGAGGTTCGAGAACAATTTCTTGGCTGAGAGGACCAAGAAGCTTGAAGCAGAGCTGTTTCAAGTCAGAGCACAACTGGAGAGGACGTCAAGCGCCAAACTGGACAAAATGCTAGATGCTCAGAGATCTTCTTCGGATCGTACTGGATTAGGGTATGAATTCTCTCTCCCTAATACTCCTACTTCTAGTACTACTGTCTTTGTTCCACCCGCTAATAACATTAAAACTGAGGAGAATAATGTTAAAACTGATTTAGCTAGTGAGAACGTAGACAAGGAAAGGTCCATCCTAGGAGCACCCCCTAAAATTGAGAAAAGGGAATCTAGAAACCCTAGGAATAAGAGGGCTAACTCTCAAAAGACCAAACAGAAGAAGCCGCATCTCTATTATCATTGTGGTCTCGCCGGTCACACTCGACCAAATTGCTACAAGTGGCTCGCCACTCAACAGAGCAATGGCGAAATAGCATCTGGGAGCCAGAATCAGCTTCAGTCTTCTCTCGCTCCTCTTGGAGACATTCTAAAAGCTCTTATGTTCCTTTCGAACTTGAACGGTTCATATTCTTCTCCCTCTTTACCGGTTCAAGAGTCGACTAATAGGAAAGGATCTTCCAAGGTGTGGAAGCCAAAGGGATCTAAGTGATTTCAGTCACTTCTTATTCTCTCTCCTGTTTTCGTGTATTGCATTACTTGTGTGGTTCTTTACTGTTTTGAGTCAGTCTAGTTTTATGCATATTTTGTTTTCTTTAGCATGTTTTTGTCTGTGTTTTCAGTTTGTGTTTTATTTTTGCTTCTCTAATAAAAATAAAAAAAAAAATTGAAAAATTGAAAAATACAAAAACAGTGTGTGTTTGTGTGCTTTAGTTCATGCAAGCTTTTAAAATGGCCATTGAAACAGAGTTTTCTAAACTTTGTATCATCTATAGCTTAGATGAGCACTCTTTTGCACAACTAAGCGAGTGAGCTTTGTAGCTCTTTGTTTGTGATGAGTAAGGTTAAGTAATCTCTTCTTCTTAACACTCGTATCACTCTTTTTGACGGGTTGAACTAGAAAATCCTAAGAGAAAGGCATAAATAACCATCTCACCACTGTTACTCGCCAATCATAATATGACATCTGTATGCTTTGGCATAGCAAAAGTGCAATGTCATAAGACACCTGTATGCTTCGGCATAGCAAAAGTGCAGTGTCAAAAGCTTAACATCATTGGGTATTTCTTTTCTTTCTCTTGTATGCCCATGCATGATATGCTTGTTAAAAAAGAAAATATGCAAAGAAATAAAAAGCAAAAAGATTAAAAATGCTTTAAAATATGGTTGCAAGCGTGTTTTCTAGGAGATGTGGGAGTTATAGGATGTACCTCGAAGGTGATAGTCCCCATCAAATAGTTATGATTGTGTGTGAGTTAAAGTGATTTTCTCATATCTCAAATCGTCATAACTTTGAGTCACATATGCAATCTTGCGATGTTTTCACACACGACACGCAATACTCTTTGCTATTCTTGATACATGTGCAGGTACAATGTGATTTGGCCATCACAAGGCTTACATGCGTTAATGTATGCTCACTAAACTGTCTGAACTTGTTTTTGAAATATAAAATTGGTTAGACTTGTTGAGTGTGTGTGTGTGTTTTTGAGATATATGAGCATCATATTTCTTGTTGAGAGATGTTTTGAGAGCTTAATGTGTTGGTTGTATCTTGGGTTGAGCTGCATGCATGATTGCATTCATGTCTGTGTTTTTCTTCTTTTGAAAAACTGTTTTGAAAGGCATCTCGACACCTCCTCGATACCTCTCGATACATAGCTATCTGTCGAGATCCCCAGACTCTTTCTTATCGCAGTCTCGACAGATACCTCGATAGCAGCTGGATCGATCGAGAAACTTTCTGTTTGCTCGATAGCTCCTCGACAGCTGCTGGATCGATCGAGGTTCCCTCTTGGTTGTTTCTTCTCCCTCGATAGCTGACCTCGATAGCTGCATCTGTCCACGTGCTTTTCTCGATAGCTTCCCTCGACAGCTACCTCGACAGCTCTCGACACCTTCAGCTGTCGAGAATTACTGATGCTCTATAAGAGGGGCCTTCGCGATTTTTTCAGACATTCTCTCGATCTCTCTCGCTCGAAAACTTTCTGATCTCTCTCAAAAACTTTTCCCTTTCCCTCCAAATCTCTCTCAAGGCTTTCTCAAGAGATTCTTCGTGTTCTTCATCTTTTGGTAAGCTTTCTATCCCTCATTTTCATGCATTGCATTGTTTTTAAAACCCTAGGTTTGTGTTTTTGAAAAATTTTTGGGAGTTTTCAAAATTGTTGGGGTTTTCATAAATTTTTTGGGTTGGTTTTCTAGTTTTGATCTTTAAAACCACATGCATTGCATCACATTAGCATTCTCATTGTATTTTCATGCATTTAGATGTGTGCAAATCTATTGTATGCTGTTAGGTTTGGATTGGGCTGAGCCCATGATGTTTTTGAGTTGCATGTCACATACTCATGCATTTTCATGCATACGTTCTTTCCATTTCAATATTCCATTCTGCCAATTTTGATTTGTTTGGGACTTTTCTGTTTGTCTCTTTTTTCCCCCTCTTCTATGTTTGCGTTAGTAGCATCTATGGCTCCTAAACGTAAGTCCATTCCGTCCCAGAACCCTCTGCGTTCTAAGGGACAGTCTTCTTCTGACTCTACCCCTCTCTCTGTTCGGTTCCGTGATGAGAAAGCCCACAAGGACTTCTCGGAGAACTTTTCTAAACGTGGTGTTCATTCGGAACGCCACGTCGTCCTGGCAGACTTTGCCGACACTGACCTACCCAATGTCATTCACACTCGGGGTTGGGAGTCACTGTGTGACGTCCCGGTCACATCTCCTCTCGTGTTGATACAGGAGTTTTACTCCAACATCCACGGGATAGATTCTTCAGTACCTTCTTTCTATTTTTGCGTTAGAGGTACGCGCTTCTGTGTCACCCCAGAGCTAGTTTCTGAGGTTCTCCATGTACCTAGGGTGGATCATCCCGATTACCCTAGCTGTGAGCGTCTCTGGACTGTGTCCAAAGACGAGATGATCTCGGCGTTCTGTGAACGTCCTACCTCTTGGGGAGATCATATGTACACACCATGTAGACCTTTTGCTAAAGGTCCTAGATTCCTTAACATGGTGATGACTTTTGTTTTGCACCCACTCTCTCACTACAACTCGATCACAGAGCCTCTTTCTCGGTTCTTGTTGTCCCTCCTTGAGGATCTCTCTATAGACTTTCCTTCTCACTTTATTTGTTCCATCATAGATGTCTATAGAGATACGGCCACCCGTGATAAGCTCATTTTCCCTTCCGCTATCACGAGGATTCTGAGTCGTTTTTCCATTCCCTTCCCTTCGTCCGATCCTTACCGCGTCATGTCCGCCATAGACGCCGCTACCGTAAAACGTAGCGAGGCACAGTTCCGATCGCGACTGTCCGATGATGCCACTCCTTCCACCCGTCCTACCACCTCCAGATCCGCTCGAGCTTCTGCTTCTACTTCTTCGAGCGATGTCAGCTTGGGAGACATCATGGCGCAGCTACAGCGCATGGATGCTCGCCTCGATACTCTCTCCACAGAGTTGTATCAGGTGAATGTCCGTGTTGGTCGCATCGCCAGGCGACAGGCGACCATGGGCGGCTTTGCTGCAGAGGCTTCTCCTCCGCCACCTCATGTGTCGACTGAGACCGAGGGTGATGATGATGGCGATGATGATGATGCTTCCGACGATGATGATGATGGAGATGCTAGCTCATCAGATGAGATGTCTACTTGACACTCTACCCTTTGTCACTCGTGACAAAAAGGGGGAGTAGTTTTGTATGAGAGTAGTCATACTTAGGGGGAGTGTTAGCATAGGACATTTTTGTTAGGGGGAGTGTGGATTGAGGGATGTAGTGAGGTGATCTATGTATTTTCTTCTTTTCTTATCTTTTAGAGATACATTGATCATGTACTTACATACATTGTACTTATTCTCTTTCTCTATATGATGATGTATGTTTTCTTTTTCACCTACCTCTACATGTGTTGTTTCTTTTCTGTCTTTATACACATGTTTCTTTACTTGTATGCAATCTATTATTTCTGTTTTACACAAAGATGCCTTGATGTGTTTTGTTTACAAGTGTTTCAGAAATACAGGTTGTCAAAGTCTTCTTGCCATAAACTCTCTTCTTGCAAAGTTTTTCAAGAGTTTGTGTTAGGATAGATTTTATTGTATGTATCAAGTGAATATGAGTTGAGTGATTTATGACTTCTCTCATATCTTCATTTGTGTGTTGTGGTTTTGTCACGGATTGCCAAAGGGGGAGATTGTTAGGACATATGAAGTTGTTCAAGCTTGTGAACATATGTCGCTATTTTATGTAATTGGCTTATCCTTAGACAAAACACACTTTACTTGTAATTGGGTAGATCTAGGATGTGTTAAACACTTCAAGAAACAGTGGTTCAAGATTAAGTGTTGAAGCCGTCAAAGTCTGTCCAAGATACAAGCAAGGAAGTGCAGGATTTTAAAGCTCGATAGATACCTCGACAGATACATCTATCGAGATTTAAAGAAGCTGTTAAGCCCGAGCCTCAACAGCTGTCTCAACACCTCTCGACACCTCTATCTGTCGAGAATTAAAGAAAACAGATTTCCAGGTCTGTTTCAAGTCCAATCCGTGTGTGTGTCTTTGGGACTTCTTTTCTCCTAACCCTAGACATATAAAATGATTATTTTAAAGGCCGTCAAATAGCGCAACAAGCAGAAATCACAAGATACAAGTTGCTTCTTCTCTTTCATGCAATTTGTGATCTGTGAGAGAAAGTTCGTGCCCTAGTTCATCTCTGATGATCTGAAGAACTTTGCAGCCAACATTCATTCTTCCTTAAGTTGGTGAGTGAGTCACGTACTTGGATTCGTGCAAAGGAGTAAGACGCGTACTGGGATCCGCGCATCACATTGGTTAGTCACGTACTTGGGAGCCGTGCATTGAACTGGAGAAATTGTCACTACAGAACAAGTCCAATTGGGTATTGGGGTAAGAGTTCAACTGTAGGTTGGTGAGGTACTGGGATTCCTTACTTGTAACTGCTTGTTGTGATAATAGTGGAGTTTCGGGAGTGGTGACCTTAAATCACCCGGTGGGGTTTTTGCCTTAGGGTTTTCCCCATTCGTGAACAAATCACCGTGTTATCTATTTTCCGCTGCATAACTTAGTTTCGGTGATTTGTTTGTGCTGCCACGTAAATTTGCATGTTAATTTGATTAATTAATAACTGGGCTAATTTAATTAATCTAAATTATCACAAGGGGTCAACGCGTTTGTGGCCTGTCAATATAAAAGAGTAGCCCCAAAAACCGTTAATCCTTCATGGTGATTGAAACCATTAAACACCTCTAACGGTCTAAACTCTTTATTAGTACCATACGTAGTATCAAATGTCACCACATCACCAAAATTAGCATAATCAATAATCATTCTAGCATCAGTCCAAAAAATGTTTGTAATCTGCTCAACATTATCTAATTGTACTGTATATTGAAATGATGAATTTGTAGTCAATTTTTCCTGAAAGTATCCTAATAAGCATGCAACTTGACCATATATCAAATTTTTTTGCCATCTTTTTCTGAGATAATTGTGTTGATCAAGCTCAATGAATCCAAGATTAGCTCTCCCACTAGCCTCCCTACTCATTAACTCATGTGCTGTTTTTGGCTTGATTCCAGAAAAGGATGCTAACTCAATGAATCCTACATGAACTTTTGAGATTTTCCGTTGAGATCTCATCATATAAACTGTTTCTGATAGATGAAGAGTGTGATTATGTTCTTCAATAAAATCAATTACTTTATACTTTCCAGTTTCTCGCACTAATGAAACATATAGCTTTATAGGACAATTAGTCCTTGAATCCTCTTGGTTACGAGTGTGAATCATATCTTCTTTTTCTAGACCTCGAATGCCCTGCTTTGCACATACAAATCCCCTTGATGTTATCTTTCCATCCTTCTTACTTTTATTTATGTAATGTTTTCTAACATCAAAGCCCATTTGCCGTTGATATTTTAGCCAAAATTCTCATGCATCTTCTAATGTATCGAATTCCATACCAATTCTAGGACTCAAATCTTCATTGGCATCCATGTTTCGAGATAATTCTTTTGCCACACTCTGCAATGAATTAAAGAATATTCTTGTAATTAACAAACAAATGTACAAAATATCAACTATTATAAATATAGAAGAATGAACGTTTTTCATTAAAAGTAAAAGCTGAAAATTTGTGTACCAATATTGTGCTTATCATATATAAGAATTACAACAAATCAATACATGATCATGAGAGATGATGACCCAATTGATAAAGGGCAGTTTCAAGCTAATTTTTTTTAAGAAATTGTTAAAGTGTATCATACCTATACAAAGACAAACTTTCAATCATCAAAATTTTATCTCTAAAAAAAATTATCAAAATCTTCAATCCCTATGACAATAAATTTTTATCACTAAATTCTGACTGCAAACTTGAAAGGTAAAGATTAAAACACTACAATTTAAATACAATGAGGACCTAAAAGTATAGAATTCAAGCAATGTAACAGTAAAATAGGGATTTTATACATTTGGGTTTTATCCATACGAGCTTTAGCAAGCCAATTTATTGATTCAATCATCTTCTTTGGTTTATTCCTTATTGTCCATTTTGTTCTTGTAAGAAGGTTCCTATCATTTTATGAAAACACTTTTTTTATGAATATTATTCTGTATAAGGAACCTGAAACAACACAAAGAATCCAATGCAAACAAGAATGAACATTTATGTCTCTCTTTTCTTTTGTTGTGAACTTATGATGGCTAAGTATTATACTATTATTAAAGTAAAATTAATTAGACAAAACCTGATAGGTTAAAGATTTTTATGGACGAAGTGAAAGAAAAGGTCAGGGCTGTAGAAGTGCAGAGGTGCAATAGCCTCATAAGGCGATTGGAAATAAAAATCAAAATTTCAAGAGCTTGGTTTCAATAGCCCCAACTATCTTGACCCCTGACCCAACTCTCCTTTTACACAAAATATAAATTTTTTTGATTCAATGTATACAAAAGAGAGAACTCACTTCCTCGAGTCGGTTGATGTCAGAAGCAACCAATCAAAGATGGACCTGTGATGATTATGACAAAGGAGATTTTGGGGATTTTCAAAAGATACAATGACCAAGTACCGTCTGAACTACCTATCTAGCTAGTGGCTTCATCGCTTCAAAGAGTCCTTCACTCCATGAAAGTTAGGACTTGGGACAACTTCACACACAAGAAAGAGACACTAGTTAAAGTGGTGGAGGGAGAGAGATACCGGTTGAAGTGGGAGAGAAAAAGGGAGTGTGAGTGTTGGGGGGTTTGGTTTCAAATGCTAAGTTTCAGTGTTTGGGTATGAGCCGGGGCAACTGTGACAATGGATTGAAGGAGAGGCAGAGAATGGGTTGAAGGAGAGGCAGAGAGCGGCAACTGCGCCAGGGAGAGATAGAGAGAGAAAAAAAAATGATTTTATGAAAGTTTACTTAGACTTACCAGAAGAAATGGTGGGCGGGCTATGAAATTTTTGAAGGGCAAAATAGTCTTTTTGTTATTTGGTGAGGTGTCAAAGATTTAAGCCATTAGATTAAATCTAGGGTGCAATACCCTAGGTAATGCATGGATATGAATCCTCCTTGTTCTTAGTGTAAGTTATGTTATTAGTTCATAGTTTTGGCCTTTTTATGGCCTTGGTCTTAAAGCCTACAATAAATGGGTCGTGAACATTAGCCCTCCTAGCACATGTGCTGCATGTGAGTGTCTTCAGCCTTTTGCCTTTTCTTGACCTAGACCTATCCACAAGTCAGGTCAGTTCGATTTTGGACCTAACTAGCTGGTATCAAGAGGAAGGTGAAGGGACCTAAAACCGACCGATTTGGTTGGTGGTGAAGTTCACGTGAAATCTACAAAACGTTACCAAAATCTTCAAATTTCATTGAAATTTGCTAGGATTTGGCTAAATAAAACTAGGTCTAGTTGAGATCTCGTTAGATCTGGCCGGATTTCTTATATAGCATTGGTTTGGTCAGGTGGCTCGGGTTTTGGAGAAGGAAACCCGCCACTAGACTTACCGGTGTTAATTCTTGGAATCGAATACCCACTATCAACCAATTGGAGCTTTGGTTCAGGCTAAAATTGGGTCGACGTCGAGTAGTTTGTTCAGGTTTTTGGGCTTCAGTCTAGTCTGAACACCCCTATGGAAGTGGTGTGGGTTGTGGCATGGAGGGTGTGATCAAGAGCAAGGTCTCCATCCTCCATTATGTATATCACCCTAATATTGTGTAGCTAGGTTTGGACCTCGACCAATATACGTTTTGCCACTCTCATGGTATCAATTTATCTACTACCAATGGTGTGGTCCAATGGTTCTAGGTGATGAACAAAGAGCTTCGCCAAGGTGAGGTTCCATGTTCGAGTCCGAATATGGACTTGCGTGGGGGTTACCTTCCTTGACAAGCCTAGGCCATTGGTGCTCCTCGTGGGGCTGGGGAAGTTATGGCTCACTGGTCTCCCTGCATCCCAGCAGGGATTCTGACCTTGGCAGGTAGGGTGCTACTATGGTCACGTCCAGGTAAGATTGCCACGTTAGTCGCCCCCCTACCCATTTTTATTCAGCAAAAAAAAAAAAATTATCTACTACCATGACCTTAATCCCAAACCTTTGGCTTGATGAGAACAGTTATTTCAAGGTCTCTGATTTTGGTGATTGCCTTATGCCCTTTCAGACTAGGTATGCTCTTTTGTTTTATGATGTGAGTGATTGCAATGAACAAAGAGAGCTAACTAAAAATTGCAAGAAAATAATATTTTAACAATGTAAAAAAATAAAAATAAAAAGAATTGGATATGTGGTGTAATGTATTTGAAAGTGAGAGTAGTTAAAATATGAAATATAACTTTTTTTTTTGTTTTATTTTATTTTTTAAAAATTAGGGTAAATTTCAAATTACCCCCCTAAAATTTTTGGGTGTTTGAATTTTATACCCCTAATTATGAAACTTTGGGTTTTAAAATTCAAATACTCCCAATCTTTAGAGAGTAAAATCCAAACACCTCTAAAATTTAGGGGGTAAAATCCATATTTTGAAATGCTAAGGTGTAAAATCCAAACACTCTCAAATTTCAAGGTGTAAAATCCAAATTCTAAAATTTCAGAGTGTAAAATCCAAACACCTCAAAATTTAGGGGTGCACTTTTTTAGGGATGTAATTTGCAATTTACGGAAAAAAAAAAAAAAAAACTATGCTAGTGCTAAATTGCTAATACTATTAGAGAATTAGTATTGGTGGAGACAAATTACTAAAAGGCTAAATTTACCAACCAAATATAACAAAAGTGGGTTGCGTCAATGGTGGAAAAACCAAAAAATTTTGCTGTTGAGTTACAATGAACATCCATCTTTGTATGTGCATAGTTGCTTAGATGTTAAAGGGATATTTATATATATATATATATATATATATATATGTCCTCCACTGTAGCTCAAATTATGATTATTGTAGTGGATATATTATTTTATTGTGTTGAATACTAAAATAAAATTAATGATGTTGGGTGTTTTGTAAAGTGATATGATAAAATAGATAAAATAAATTTTTGTGGTGCCAAATTACTAAATTTTTTCCACGACCAATTCTAATGCTCTAAGGAACAAGAATAGCAAGTTAATTTATACTAAAAAAAGTTAAGAAAAATTTGTCATTAAGTTATTATTACAATAAAAATAAGGGCAATATCTTTCATAATTATGAATAAATCTATTGTGATCTATTGTTATTGTTTTGTTATAAAAATAACATTATTAATCTACTAGATCTAGATAGTTAGAAGCAATCTAATGTTGGTCCAATGAATAACCCCCATTAACTGAGTCTAGAAACACGATAGATTCGTGATGCCCTAGATAGAACTAGTTTTGGTGCCAATGAATAACCCTTATTAACTGGATATCAAAGTCAAAACAGTCATATTGTCCAAAATTATATATATAAATAAGAGTTCAAATTAAAATATATCTCATTCAAATACATATATATATATATATATATAAAATCATATATTCAATAATCAAATGTATTTGTGATCATTCTTTATTATTTACTTTAAATTAGTACAATTGAAATAAAAATGTAACAATTATAAACAATATTCAGTAGTTAAAATACAGTAGTATAAGCAAAATAAAATCAATTATGATAATGTTACTTATCTCAACTAGCTCACCACAAAAAAATTTCTCCCTAACACTTCTTCTAAAATCTTTAGATATCACCTAAAATAATTTTTTTTTTCAGGTACCATATACTTAATAATCAAATAATTTAAGAAAAATTTATAAAGTACCCAGCTAGAAGAAAAATTGCTAAAAATATCCAATGATTTCCAATTACTAAATCTCTTCAAAAAGGTCAAAATAGCATTACAAGGGGCCTATTTATATTTTGGAATCATCAATAATATATATATTCCCTTTACTTTCTGCCACTAGTAGTTCCCTGTGAATAAAACCTATAGCATATACATATAGCCATATAGGGTCAAAAGTCAATTATAAAAGAACACCATCTAGACTCAATTTCTTTTATACAAATGTACCTTCCTTATTTATTTTATTTTATTTTATTTTATTTTCTCATCTTATTGCTGGTCAGACTTCAAGTCTATACTAGTAGACTTTTCCTATTCAACCAATCCAACACTTCAATACAACTTCTTAAGGATAAACATGTGCAAAAGCAAACCGACCATGCCTAACAATCTGCAATTCTATCTACCACGCAACAATAGGCATAGAAAAAAATATTAAATTACTATAACATGTTCTTAGCATCCAAATTACAGAAAATCTAATTTAAAACCTTATTTGTTTACATCATAAAACACATTGGATACTTAGATAGTCTCACTACTAGCTAAAAATACCCACATAAAAATATTCAAATCTCATATAAAGCTTAGATTTGATGAAGGATAAGATTTCTTAGACTTTAACCTCAAGTGTGCCATCAATCTTTCTCTACAAGAATATACTAAGAAGCCCTCCTTAAAAAGTATACATAGTTATATGCTAACTTAATTAACTTATATATAACTAGGGTTTCAACTTAATTTTCAAAAAACTCTTTTAATAATATTAAGGGTAAATTACAAATTACACTTCTAAAGTTTAGGCGTGTTTGGATTTTATACCCTGAAGTTTTAAAATTTAGATTTTACTCCTTGAAATTTTGGGTGTTTGGATTTTACATCCTAACATTTCAAAATTTGAATTTTACCCTCTAAAATTTGGTAGTGTTTGGATTTAACACCCGAGAGGTACTGCATTCACAACATTGTCATATCACATCATAGGTGGTTGGTTGTTATCAGTTCTAATTTAAAACTACCATTGAAATTACTTTTCTATTCCACCAATAACAACCTGTAACAATATGTCACATAGGATTTGCTGTGAAAGTGTTGTGCATATTGACAGGCCACAAATGCGTTGATCCCTTGTGATAATTTAGATTAATTAAATTAGCCCAGTTATTAATTAATCAAATTAACATGCAATAACACGTGGTAGCATAAACAAATCACCAAACAAAGTAATGCAGCGGAAAATAAATGACACGGTGATTTGTTCACGAATGGGGAAAACCCTTACGGCAAAAACCCCACCGGGTGATTTAAGGTCACCACTCCCGAAACTCCACTATTATCACAACAAGCAGTTACAAGTAAGGAATCCCAGTACCTCACCAACCTACAGTTGAACTCTTACCCCAATACCCAATTAGACTTGTTCTGTAGTGACAGTTTCTCCTTTCAATGCACGGCTCCCAAGTACGTGACTAACCAAATGCGCGGATCCCAGTACGCGACTTCAATTACCAACTATGGAGAGAGAGAGTTGGCTGCAAAGTTCTTCAAATCATCAAGGATGAACTAGGGCACGAACTTTGTCTGTTAGATCACAAATTGCATGAACAACAAGTTCTCAAAGAATGTGCAACTTGTTTTCTTATGATCTTTGCTTTGACGGCCCTTAAAATAATCCTTTTATATGTCTAGGGTTATGAGAAAAGAAGTCCCAAAGACACACTCACGGATTAGACTTGAAACAGACCTGGAAATCTGTTTTCTTTAATTCTCGACAGATAGAGGTGTCGAGACAGCTGTTGAGGCTCGGGCAAAACAGCTCCTTTAAATCTCGATAGATGTATCTGTCGAGGTATGTGTCGAGATTTAAAATCTTGCACTTCCCAGCTTGTTTCTTGGACAGACTTTGACGGCTTCAACACTTAACTTTGAATCACTGTTCCTTGAAGTGTTAAACTCATCCTAAATCTATCCAATTACAAGTAAAGTGCGTTTTGTCTAAGGATAAGCCAATTACATAAAATAGTGACATATGTTCACAGACTTGAACCACATATGTCCTAACAATCTCCCCCTTTGGCAATCCGTGACAAAACCACAACATACAAATGAAGATATGAGAGAAGTCATAAATCACTCAACTCATATTCACTTGTTACATACAGTAAAATCTATCCTATCACAAACTCTTGAAAAACTTTACAAAAAGAGAGTTCATGGCAAGAAGACTTTGACAACCTGTATTTCTGAAACACTTATAAACAAAACACATCAAGGCATCTTTGTGTGAAACAGAAATAATAAATTGCATACAAGTAAAGAAACATGTGTATAAAGATAGAGAAGAAACAACACATGAAAGGTAGGTGAAAGAGAAACATACATCATCATATATAAGAAGAGAATAACTACAATGTATGTCAATACATGATCAATGTATACAGATGAGAGAGAAAAAAAAATACATATGATCACCTCACTACATCCCTCAATGCACACTCCCCCTAACAAAAATGTCCTATGTCCTATGCTAACACTCCCCCTAAGTATGACTACTCTCATACCAAACTACTCCCCCTTTTTGTCACGAGTGACAAAGGGTAGAGTGTCAAGTAGACATCTCATCTAAAGAGCTAGCATCTCCATCATCATCATCGGAAGCATCATCATCATCGCCATCATCATCAGCCTCGGTCTCAGTCGACACATGAGGTGGCGGAGGAGAAGCCTCTGCAGCAAAGCCGCCCATGGTCGCCTGTCGCCTGGCGATGCGACCAACACGAACGTTCACCTGATACAACTCCGTGGAGAGTGTATCTAGGCGAGCATCCATGCGCTGTAGCTGCGCCATGATGTCTCCCAAGCTGACATCGCTCGAAGAAGTAGAAGCAGATGCTCGAGCGGATCTGGAGGTGGCTGGACGGGTGGAAGGAGTGGCATCGTTAGTCTGTCGCGATCGGAACTGTGCCTCGCTACGTTTTACGGTAGCGGCGTCTATGGCGGACATGACGCGGTAAGGATCGGACAAGGGAAAAGGGATGGAAAAACGACTCAGAATCCTCGTGATAGCGGAAGGGAAAATGAGCTTATCACGAGTGGCCGTATCTCTATAGACATCGATAATACAAAAGATGAAATGTGAAGGAAAGTCTATAGAAAGATCCTCTAAGAGGGACAACAAAAATCGAGCGCGAGGCTCGGTGATAGAGTTATAGTGAGAGAGAGGGTGTAAAACAAAAGTCATCACCATGTTAAGGAAACGAGGACCTTTAGCAAAAGGTCGACATGGTGTGTACATGTGATCTCCCCAAGAGGTAGGACGCTCACAGAACGCCGAGATCATCTCGTCTTTGGACACAGTCCAGAGACGCTCACAGCTAGAGTAATCAGGATGATCCACCCTAGGGACATGGAGAACCTCAGAGACCAACTCTGGGGTGACACAGAAGCGCGTACCTCGGACGCTAGAGTAGAAAGAAGGTACTGAAGAATCTATCTCGTGGATGTTGGAGTAAAACTCCTGAATCAACACGAGAGGACAAGTGACCGGGACGTCACACAGTGACTCCCATCCCCGAGTGTGAATGACATCGGGAAGGTCAGTGTCGGCAAAGTCTGCCAGGACTACGTGGCGTTCCGAATGAACACCGCGTTTAGAAAAGTTCTCCGAGAAGTCCTTGTGGGCTTTCTCATCACGGAACCGGACAGAAAGAGGGGTAGAGTCAGAAGAAGACTGTCCCTTAGAACGCAAAGGGTTCTGGGACGGAATGGACTTACGCTTAGGTGCCATAGACACAGCTAACGCAACCATAGAGAGGGGGAGAGAAAGAAACACACAGAAGAGTCCCAAACAGTTCAATATTGGCAGAATAATATTGAAATGAAAAGAACGTATGCATGAGAATGCATGAACATGTGACATGCAACATAAAAACATCATAGGCTCAGCCCAATCCAAACCTAACAGCACACAATCGATTTGCACACATCTAAATGCATGAAAATACAATTAGAATGCTAATGTGATGCAATGCATGTGGTTTTGAAAATCAAAACTAGAAAACCAACCTAAAAAATTTCATGAAAACCCCAACAATTTTGAAAACTCCCAAAAATTTTCAAAAACACAAAACCTAGGGTTTTAAAACAATGAAATGCATGAAAAAGAGGGATAATGTGCTTACCAAGAGATGAAGATAGCAAAGAAACTCTTGAGAAAGCCTTGGGTGAAGGTTTGGAGGGAAAAAGGAAAAAAATTGAGAGAGAACAGTGAGTTTCGAGCGAGAGAGATCGAGAGAATGAACAGAAAATCGCGAAAAACCATTATATAGCCTCTCAGTAAATCTCGACAGCTGCAGGTGTCGAGAGCTGTCGAGGTAGCTGTCGAGGTAAGCTGTCGAGAAATGCACGTGGACAGATGCAGCTATCAAGGTCAGCTATCGAGGGAGAAGAACCAAACAAGAGGGAACCTCGATCGATCCAGAAGCTATCGAGGAGCTATCGAGCAAACAGAAAGTTTCTCGATCGATCCAGAAGGTGTCGAGGTATCTGTCGAGACTGCGATAAGAATGAGTCTAAGAAGCTCGACAGATAGCTATGTGTCGAGAGGTATCGAGGAGGTGTCGAGATGCCTTTAAAAGCAGTTTTTCAAAGAGGAGGAAAACACAGACATGAATGCAATCATGCATGCAACTCAACCAAAGATACAACCAACACATTAAGCTCTCAAAATCATCTCTCAACACGAATTTTGATGCACATGTATCTCAAAACACGCACACACACACTAAACAAGTCTAACCAATTTTATATTTCAAAAACAAGTTATGACAGTTTAGTGATCATACATTAACGCATGTAAACTTTGTGATGGCCAAATCACATTGTACCTGCACATGTATCAAGAATAGCAAAGAGTATTGCGTGTCGTGTGTGAAAATATCGCAAGATTGCATATGTGTCTCAATGTTATGACGATTTGAGATATGAGAAAATCACTTTACCTCACACACAACCATAACTGTTTGATGGGGACTATCACCTTCGAGGTACATCCTATAACTCCCACATCTCCTAGAAAACACGCTTGCAACCATATTTTAAAGCATTTTTAATCTTTTTGCTTTTTATTTCCTTTTTGCTTTTTATTTCTTTGCATATTTTCTTTTTAGCAAGTATATCATACATGGGCATACAAGAAAAAGAAAAGAAATACCCAATGATGTTAAGCTTTTGACACTGCACTTTTGCTATGCCGAAGCATACAGGTATCATATTATGATTGGCGAGTAACAGTGGTGAGATGGTTATTTATGCCTTTCTCTTAGGATTTTCTAGTTCAACCCGTCAAAAAGAGTGATATGAGTGTTAAGAAGAAGAGATCACTTAACCTTACTCATCACAAACAAAGAGCTACAAAGCTCACTCGCTTAGTTGTGCAGAAGAATGCTCATCTAAGCTATAAGTGATACAAAGTTTAGAAAATTCTGTTTCAATGGCCATTTCAAAAGTTCACACGAACTAATGCACACAAACACACACTGTTTTTGTATTTTTCAATTTTTCAATTTTTTTTTTATTTTTTTTCAGAAAAGCAAAAAAATAAAACACAAAACTGAAAACACACAAACAAAAACATGTAAAGCAAAACAATGCATAAAACTAGACTGACTCAAAACAGTAAAGAAACACACAAGTGATGCAACACACAAAAACAGGAGAGAGAAGAAGAAGTGACTGAAATCACTTAGATCCCTTTGCCTTCCACACTTTGGAAGATCCTTTCCTTTTGGTCGATTCTTGAACCGGTGAAGAGGGAGAAGAATATGAACCTTTCAAGTTCGAAAGGAACATGAGGACTTTTAGAATGTCTCCAAGAGGAGCGAGAGAAGACTGAAGCTGATTCTGACTCCCAGATGCTATTGTGCCATTGCTCTGTTGAGTGGCACGCCACTTGTAGCAATTAGGTCGAGTGTGACCGACAGCACTACAATGATAACAGAGATGCGGCTTCTTCGGTTTGGCCTTTTGAGAGTTAGCCTTCTTATTCCTAGGGTTTCTAGCTTCCCTTTTCTCAATTTTAGGGGGTGCTCCTAGAATGGACTTGCCCTTGTCTACGTTCTCACTAGCTAATTCAGATTTAACATTATTTTCTTCATTTTCAATGTTATTAGCAGGTGGAACAAACACAGTAGTACTAGAAGTAGGAGTATTAGAGAGAGAGAATTCATACCCCAATCCAGTACGATCTGAAGAATATCTCTGAGCACTCAGCATCTCGTCCAGTTTAGCACTTGACGTCCTCTCCAGTTGTGCTCTGACTTGAAACAGCTCCGCTTCAAGCTTCTTGGTCCTCTCAACCAAGAAATTGTTTTCGAACCTCAGTGCTCCAATGGTTTGATTCGCTTCATCGACCTTTGTGGACAGCTCCTCACGGTTGAGTTCCACATCACTGAGCTTCTTGGTGGCCAGCCTATATAGTTTCTCATGCTTCTCAGAAAGCTTGTATAGCTTCTCATAGGCGGTATGGATATCATCTTGATCATCCATAATTTCACACTTGGAATCCACCAATTCTTCTTCTTCATCCACTTTTTCACTAACCCCATCAGTAGGATTAACAGTGGCAGTGAAGGCATTCAAGATTCCGTCGTCTTCATCTTCGGAATCATCCTCAGGCTCTGTGTCGCTTAAGGTAACAGCAAGTGCCTTGCTTTTCCCTATGCTCTTGAGGTACGTAGGACACTCTTGTTTCATGTGTCCGAAGCCTTGACACCCAAAACATTTTGGCCCAGTAGGAACAGTGTACTGAGCGCCATCCTTGACATCCTTCTTCCCTTTATCTGAATTCTTGAATTGTAAAGAACCGGATTGTCTACGGTCTTTGTTGAAGCCCTTTCTGTTGGCATTCTTCATAAACTTCTTGAATTGCCTTGTGATGTAGGACTTCATCTTGGAATCTTCATCATCTGACGAGTCATCCGTATCACTGCTCTTGGCCTTCAGAGCCAAACTCTTGCCCTTGCTTGACTTGCCTAACCTAGTTAGCCCTAACTCATATGTTTGCAAGTTTCCAACCAGCTCAGTCAAAGGAATTCTGTCAATATCCTTCGACTCTTCGATCGCCGTGATCTTAGCATGGAATCTTTCGGGCAGCGATCTAAGCACCTTCCTTACTATCTTGGGTTCAGGGATGGTCTCCCCAAGATTGAAAGCTGAGTTCACTATATCCTTGAGCTTGGCATAGAACTCATCAAATGACTCATCCTCCTCCATTTTGATTTCTTCAAAGCGTGTGGTGAGCCTCTGCAGCTTTGAATCTTTGACAGCCTTGGTGCCCTCATAGGTTGTCTGGAGGATGGTTCATGCTTCCTTAGCAGTTTCAGTTGAGGAAATTTTCTTGAACTCCTCATTGGTGACAGCACTGAATAGGGCATTCAATACTCGGCTGTTAAAGTTTGCCGCCTTGATCTTAGCATCATCCCAGTCGGCCGGCGCTTCTGTAGGCTTGGTCCAGCATATCTCCACAGCTTGCCACACTTTCTCATCTAAAGACTGCAAGAAAGCTCTCATGCGTACTTTCCAGTATGCATAGTTAGTGCCATTAAATAAAGGAGGTATAATGAGAGATTGTCCTCTATCCATGACAGCAGGGGTCAATGGATCACACACAATAGATTAAACCCTAATCAGAGTGTGCTCGCTCTGATACCACTTGACAGACCACAAATGCGTTGACCCCTTGTGATAATTTAGATTAATTAAATTAGCCCAGTTATTAATTAATCAAATTAACATGCAATAACACGTGGTAGCACAAACAAATCACCAAACTAAGTAATGCAGCGGAAAATAAATGACACGGTAATTTGTTCACGAATGGGGAAAACCCTTACGGCAAAAACCCCACCGGGTGATTTAAGGTCACCACTCCCGAAACTCCACTATTATCACAACAAGCAGTTACAAGTAAGGAATTCCAGTACCTCACCAACCTACAGTTGAACTCTTACCCCAATACCCAATTGGACTTGTTCTGTAGTGACAGTTTCTCCTTTCAATGCACGGCTCCCAAGTACGTGACTAACCAAATGCGCGGATCCCAATACGCGACTTCAATTACCAACTATGGAGAGAGAGAGTTGGCTGCAAAGTTCTTCAAATCATCAAGGATGAACTAGGGCACGAACTTTGTCTGTCAGATCACAAATTGCATGGACAACAAGTTCTCAAAGAATGTGCAACTTGTTTTCTTATGATCTCTGCTTTGACGGCCTTTAAAATAATCCTTTTATATGTCTAGGGTTATGAGAAAAGAAGTCCCAAAGACACACTCACGGATTAGACTTGAAACAGACCTGAAAATCTGTTTTCTTTAATTCTCGACAGATAGAGGTGTCGAGAGGTGTCGAGACAGCTGTCGAGGCTCGGGCAAAACAGCTCATTTAAATCTCGATAGATGTATCTGTCGAGGTATGTGTCGAGATTTAAAATCTTGCACTTCCCAGCTTGTTTCTTGGACAGACTTTGACGGCTTCAACACTTAACTTTGAATCACTGTTCCTTGAAGTGTTAAACTCATCCTAAATCTACCCAATTACAAGTAAAGTGCGTTTTGTCTAAGGATAAGCCAATTACATAAAATAGTGACATATGTTCACAGACTTGAACTACATATGTCCTAACACATATAATATTTTTCATTAATACCCCCATATTTTAGGAAGTAAAATCCAAACACTTGTAAAATTTAGTGGATAAATTTCAAATTTTAAAATGTGAGGGTGTAAAATTCAAACACTTTAGGGGATAAAATTTAATTTTTAAAACTTTAAGATGTAAAATCCAAATATCCCCAACTTTAGAAATGTAATTTGCAATTTACCCTAATATTAATTATAAAATGAACCCCAGAAAAAGATTTACTTAATTACCCCACCTTTTACTCTCTCTCTCTCTCTCTCTTATTTTTATTTTTTTTTTCTATTCTAGATATTACAGTTTGAAATTTCTTGTGCTGTTAAATTTGTTTGTGCTTCATTTTGCACTTCTCTTTAACAGGAAGAATAGTAAAGTTGGAATTTTGTTTGTGCTGTCAGAATTTTCTTTTCTTTCGTTGCTTATGCTGTGTTCAAGGCTTCAAGCCTGGAAATATTTCTTGCTTCAAAATGCTCATTCATACTTTTGATTGTAGATGGAGACACAATTTTGGTTTTGATAGTGAAATCGACATGATTTCAATATCTATACCAAAATCATATTTTCAAGACATGATTTCTACATGTTGATGAGTTTTTAAAATTTACCACATTAGTTGGGCTAGATCAGCAGGAAGATGCAGAAATCATGAACATTAAACTTTTAAACCACATTAGATACCGAAATAATTTAAGAACTGTTGAACTTATACAGATAATTCTTAAAATTGCAAGATTTTTAAAAAGCTCCCATAAAATCCTTTACAAGATGTGGAGATACTTTGAAAAATCTGCACAAATTCCGTATTATAAATGTTAATAGAAACTTTTAAAAATGTGGAGATACAGGGTACTATATTAAATTTTGGAGATTTTTTTTTTTTTTGGGAAGTGTGGATAATATTTAAAGAAGTGTAGAAATTTAAAATGATTCTTTTTATTTTAAAAAATATATATGTAAAGATGTTTTGTGAAAATCTGGAGGTCTTATTCATTGTTTTGAAGGTTCTTCAAAAAAAAAAAAAAATTATCAGTAAGATACATACCGATGGGTCTTGACTCTTGAGTCCCCAATCTCATATCTTCTCCCATTATTAATTTGTTATGAGATGAATAAGTATATGATATCCAAATTATGGAGATTGCATATAAATTTGTGGAGATCCTTTGTAAGATAAAGTAAATCCTTTGGAGATCCTTTTTGAGTTGAAAAAATAACTAGCATTAGCAACAAAAAGGGGTGGCTTAAGGAGGTGGATAGTTATGGTATTGTGCAATAAATGGCTGAGTAAGGGTATGCTACAATGGAGGGAGAAGGGGAAAATCTTTATGATTGTGAAGGATAAGAGTGATTTGTGGAAAGCAATTAAGTAGAGGTAACATTGTGCAAGTAAATGGGTGATTAACAGTGATCAATGATTGTATAGAAAAAAGAAGTGATCAATGATCATGGAGGAAATCTCTGCATTGATTGCAAACACAAAAAAAAAAAAAAGTTGTGCAAGAATTTTCTTAAAAATAAATTTCAAAGTCTTTTTTCTTGCCGTCAATTGCACTACCCTACCAACAAAAAGTAAATCGGCAAATTATAATTTATCCACCTGTGATTTTGCTGAAATTTAAGTTTCTTACTTATGGTTTGAAATTTAACACTTTATACACTTGAGGTTTACCTAAGTTAGAGTTCAATAACCTACTTTTATGAAAAATATGGCTAAATATATAATTTTGCTCCACTTTTATGTCTTTCTTCTCCAAAAACCCAAAAAACATAAAATTACAAAATCAAATAATATAAAAAGAAGGTAAAAATTACATTTTTGTCCCTACATTTTCAAGTGATTCCCACTTTGGTCTCTAGATTTTATTTTTACCACTTTTAGTCCTTATCCTGAAAAATGCTTCCTGTTTTGGTCCTTGCCGTTACATCAGAGATGGAAAATGCACACATGGCAAACGGCAGAATTTAAAAAATATTAAAATATTTTATTTTATTTTAAAATAAAAGAAAATAAAATTTTAGTTATAATTTAATTATTTAAATAATAATTGTTCTTCATGTTCTACTCCCAAGAACATGGTTGCCCAGAAAATAAAAAATTCAAGGTTTGGTTCTCTTTTATTTCATTTTCTTTGCATCCAAACAAGCAAAAATATATACGAATTCAGATGTTTCTCAAAAAAAAAAAAAAAAACCAAAAACCAACCTAGATTTAAATACAAATTCAGAGTTAAGTAGTCCCACGAATTTAGCGAAACGATGACATTGAGCCAAACATTGGTGAGGACTAGAGCAACGATGGTGATGATGGAGAGCAAGGCCAAGATGATGCAATCATCAACAGTGATGTGGAAGAGGAGGAGGGGACAATCGTGGAGGAAGTAGAGGAAAGACCAGGCGACGAAGACAATCATGGAGATCAGGTGCTAGAGGAGGCTGAGATCGAGGTTGCGCTTGACGCGACAGTGGCTTTGCCGAGTGTGTAAGGGTGCGTGATGGAGACGAATGGTTGGACAAGCTCGCGCCATGGACGGCGAGTAGGAAAGACGGAGCGTGTGGCAGCAGTGTTGGCGGTGGTTGTGGATTTGTATGTGGATATGGAGGGAAGTGTGTTGTAGTAGCCTGATGATGACTATGAAGAAGACATTGCTGTGGCCAAACCGTTTTTGTGAATTTGAAGAGAGATTCCAAAATTCCAATCCTCAAATTGAAAAGAAAAGAAGCACAGAGCAATGGAGAGAGATTGAGATTTGTGGATGTTTTTATTATTATTATTATTATTATATTTGAGAATTTGTAAAATGTGAAAAATGGACTACATTTTTCTTTTGATCATGGTTTTATATAAGGTTTTGTTGTTTGGATGCAAAGAAAATGAAAAAAAAAAAAAAAAGAGTAGAAAATTTTGAATTTCTTATTTTCTAGGCAACCATGTACTTGGCAAGAACATGATGGACAATTATTATTTAAATAATTAAATTATAACTAAAATTTTATTTTAAAATAAAAAAATTTTAATATTTTTTTTTAATTTTGCTGTTTGCCACGTGTGCATTTTTCGCCTCTGATGTAACAATAAGAACCAAAACGGAAAGCGTTTTTCAGGATAGAAACTAAAAGCGGTAAAAATAAAATCTAGGGACCAATGTGAGAATCGCCTGAAAATGTAAGAACGAAAATGTGACTTCCGCAAAAAAAAAATCTAGTGGAACACTTGCATCTTGAGATTTAGGGTCCGTTTGATTGGGAGAATTGGAAAAGTGAGAGTATAGAAAATAGTAAGAGGATAGAAAAATTTTTAGTTTTCCTCAGTTGTGTTTGGTTGAGAGGGTGAAAAAGTGAAGGAAATGAAAACTTTTTAGTTTGGTTGAAAATAAGATTTGTATAAATTTACCATTATGTCCCTCTTAAATAAAAGAGAAAGTAATACATTATACTTTTAAAAAAAATTGTGTATAGATGAAACTGAACATTTCAAAAAAATAGCATAAGAAATTATTCAAAAGTATTTTCTTAAAAAATAATAAAAATAAAAATTAAGAGAAAAAAAAAAACGACATTATAGTAGGAAAAAAAAAACTTCATAGTGAAAAAGGCAAAAGGAAAAAAAAATGTTCCCACGTTAATTAAAAAAAAACAACCAAAAAAGTAGGGATAATTTTGTCAAAAGTAATTTCTCATTTTTCACTCCAATTTTCTCTCCAATCTGGAGAGATTGTATTTTAAATGGGGAGGAGAGAAAACTTGTAAGCCCCACCACCTTTCTCTCCCCCTCTCCCTCTCAACCAAACAGTAAAAAATATCATTTTCCACCCTATTTTTCACTCTCTATTTTCCATCCTCTCTATTTTCAACCCAACTAAACACACCGTTAGAATCACAGGTAGTTAACTTAAATTTTGATCAAACCATAAGTGAGTAAGTAGTAATTTACCCAAAGTAAATTGGTCTTCAATCTTAAAATCTTGGACCCCCTGACACTGATTAGTATACAAGCTTTTGTTCCAGGGACTTTTTACACTCCCTCCTATTTCAGCTCAACAAAATATAAACTTTTTGTGAGAAGAAGTAAATTTCAGACATACACAGTAACACAGCAATCCTAAAGACCATAAAACAATTCTGCATGGACTAATTCAACACGTCCTGCACCATTCTGCAAGGAAAATTTGATGCCCCTCAGTTGGGAGGTACCTTCCTTTTTTATCTCTATATATAGAGGCATGCAAGAAATTCAAGCTCCAACAACATAAAAGCTCTTCTATTTGTCTAGGAAATTACTACTAATTGCTTGCAATGGCTCTAAATAATTTCCTACTTGTGTCAGATTTTTTACTTGTGCTATCATGCTCACACACATTTCAATCAAAGCCAACAGGGTGTGGCAAGTTGTTCTACTTTATCCAAGAAGGATCCTTATCACTCAAGGGTCAAGATGTCAGTGAGCTCCAAAAGCTGAACCAAAATCTCAAGGAATTAGGATGTTCATGCTGTAATCATCAAGGCAACAAAGTTGGTGAGCAAGTCAAGAAGAAGAATGAGTTTGACCACCTTCTAGAGTCATACCAATCCAACGCTTATCTAAAACTCAGCAGATTTGTTGGGGCGCTACTAATTTGGATTCTGCTATTTTTCACTCCAAAAAATGGTGGTAGCAACACATAAGAACCTAAACAAACAAAGACTCCGTTTCTGCTACAACAATCACTTTCAATTTGCCATCTAGGAAGTCTTGTATTCTTAAACAAGGACACAGCTTTAGATTTAGTAGAAGAATAATAAGCTTTAAAATCCTTTGTTTCTTGCTGCCTCCAGAGCTTATTCAAGAGCCAGACAGATGTTTGTCTGCTAGTCCTGAGTTTCCAACTATGGCAGCCAACTACGATCCTTTTGCCGTCTCAATCTATGAAAGCAAAACCTGACCCTCCCCATCTTTTATTCTTTGATCTTCTACCAGGCACTAACAAAATACCTTGCACGCATTCAGTACAGCCTTGATCTATCTCTGCCCCCTTCTCCCCCGCCCCCCCACCCCCCCTCCAAAAAAAAAAAAGGTTTCAGCACAGAAGCCTGTTGCTTACCAAAGATTTCAGTACACACACATATATAAAGGAAATTTTTTATTTGGAATTGCATTTCACATTTTATTTCAATCTTCTAACCTTTTTCCCTCTTTCCCAACCCATAAACTCTATTCCAGTTTCAAAGTAAGATACAACTCTCCATTGTACATATTCACGATATTGTATCAATAATTTAGTGAGAAAAAAGGCTCTACATATGAGGCAAATAATAGTAATAGGGGGATTGCAGGTATACCAAATCCATCGAAGGTCAGAATATTAGTGGTAGTAGAAAGAAGATGATCCCTAATATTAAATACCGAGTAAGGAAAACCTACTAGTATCAACGGTCTTTGGCTGATTTTCAATTGACCTATTACAAGCACCCAAATTGCCCCAAGAGCATAACCAATTGCAAAAGAATAACTTGCAATGAAAATACCTAGTCCTTAATCATTACCTAATATGTTGATATGATTACATACCGTACAAAGAAAACAATAAGTTTACTCCAATATAGAGATAGCTTTATCTAATGGGGGGAAAGGGAGTCATGAAACAACCAAAAGAGCCAAACTAATTATACTATTTGTTTCACTGTCGTCCCTGTGTTATATAAAAATAACTAAATTTACTCCCTAGGGGCAGGTCCAAAGGGCCCTGCCTTGGTGAGGTACCATGTTATGAAAATAAATAAATAAAATTTACTAATGACGGCACTCTTACTTTAAAAAAGCTATCCTACACATCCTCAAATGAATAAAGGTTCAAGAATCTCTAGTAACATGCAAATCGTAGTAAGCGCAAACAGGACATCAGAATTATGAAGGTTGGACTTAAAATAGATCCTGCCTTTTGGCAAAAGAGAGCTGAAAGGTATGAGAGTGAAAGAGACAACAAGTCTTCAACTAATTGATATTTAAGAAGTCTCACAGCTCAATCTCTAGTGGTTTTAAAACAATAGTTTAAGTTGCAAGCACTCATAACCTGCTTTAAAACTAAATTTGCTAAGCAAATTACAACCAGACTACGTTTGTAAAACTGAAACTGATTCAAGAACTAATTTGATCCAGAACCTAATCACTAAGGGTTTAAGAATTTTGGGGCTGGTTTAGGGAGATGCATACCTATATAAGGTATGATATTTAGCATTAACTTTACATTATAATAAATTTGAAACACCTATACATAAGAAAGGGTTTAATGCAACACAATGAGTGCAAAACAAAATCACAATAAAAGATCAGACAGTAAAAGAAACAAACAATCTTGTGCACAAAATTGGAAAAAAAATACCATCTCATAAAAAGTATTAAATTTTACTGGAAGCAAATATATATCACTCACATAATGACTTGTGATTGGTTAAATATGAATGTTGTCTTTGATCTTGAGAACGTAAAAAACCTTCACACAAACTTCGGAAGCAATTCTTGAATATTTTCATCTACTTGATTCGATGACAGCAAGTCAAAAAACATGGTTGCATTGGTCACATTTGCTGAAAAACCCTTGCCAACCATCATCTTGAGATATTTCACTGCCTTTGATGTCTCACTATGTTGCAATAACCCTTGAATTATTGTGTTATATGTGCGCTCGTTAGGTGAACAACCGTTGCTATCCATTTTCTCAAGCAGCTCATTCACTTCATCAACTAGTCCATTCTTGCAAAATCCTTTGATCATTATAGTGTAAGTCTGAACATTCGATTGCAATCCTTTTGCAGGAAGACCACTAAAAATTTCTCTTGCAGTTGTAAGTTCCCCAACATTACAAAAACCATCAATCAAGATATTGTAAAACACAATATTGTGGTCCAACTTTTTGTCTTCCATCTCCCGGAACAATGCCATTGCCTCAACAATTCGTCTATTCTTAAAAAAGCCATCTAACAAGATGGCATAGGTTAGGGGATTTGGATGTTGGCCACAGGCTTGCATCTTATGGAATAGCTCCAATGCAGCCTGGGGTCTCTCCACTTTGAAAAACCCATCGATAAGAGTGTTGTAAGTCACTACATTAGGAATCATTCCCTTGTTGGACATTTCATGAAATAGACGATTTGCCTCATCAATTTTTTTACTTTTGCAATATCCATTTATCAATATGTTATAGCTAAACACATCGGGTGAACAACCCTTCTCAACCATCATATTAAATGTCTTCACTGCCTCATCCATTTGATTTTGCAAACAATAACCATCAATCAAAGAATTGTAAGTGACTTTGTTAGGCTCAATGCCTCTTTGAATCATCACTTCAAAAACTTCTTTTGCCTCAGTCAACATCCCTTTCTTGCAAAGTGCGTCCACCAATATGGTAAATGTTCGCACATCTGGCATGACCTTCCTTTGCCCCATCTCATTCAACAAAGTAGTCGCCTCCCTCCACCGGCCAAAATTGCATAGTCCATGAATTACGCAACTGTAAGTGACAATGTCTGGTTGAATGCCTTTGCGCATCATTTCAAATAAAAGGTTCAAAGCCTCATTTACCAATCCGTCCTTACATAAACTGTCAATGACCATGCTATAGAGCACCACATCTTTTTCAAAATTCCCTTCTTCAAGCTTCCTGAACAACCTCATAGCCACACCAGTCTGGCCAATCTTACACAGACCATTTACTATTGTTCCACAAGTAAATGCATCAGGTTGGTACCCTTTGTTCTCCATTTCCTCTACCAACCTCACAGCTCCAGAAATATTACCTTTAAGACAGAGGCCTTTGACAAGAGTGTTTAGAGTTATGCAGTTTGGTTGATATCCAAGTTTCAAAATTGTTGCTAAGACAGAGAAACCAAAATCGACCCGGTTCAGATGGCAGAAGCAATTAATCAAAACAGTGAGAGTATAAACATTGGGAGAGATTCCGAATGATTCCATTCGTTTAATTAGAGTAACGACTACGGAGTAATGCTTCATTCTTGCAACCGCACCCAACAATCGAGTAAAATCGACAATGGAAGGCAAAGGGTGCAAGTGAAGCATTGTATCAAACAGACCTAAGGCATGATCAAGATTCTTAAAGGTTCCAGATTTGCAGTGATCTCTCACAGATTTCAACAACTGATTCCGATTCTGATATGGGGTTTTCGCATATTCTCTAATAGTAGAACAATAATGAGAAGAAGTAAAAGCACGAAATGGAAGGCTTACTCTAACAATCAAACGATTGCATAGAAAAAGAAGAGAGGATGTTGATTTACCCATTTCACAAAGACGACAGTCTCAGCAACCAACTGGGGTGGGTCGGGTTTGGTTTCGGCTTAGCCTCGGAACTTCAAAAATCGAAAGGAGGAGAAGTCATGGAGGTGGAGAGGCAGATCGGAGAGCGAAGCAGTGAGTTCGAAGGTGAGAGTAAAGAATGAGTTTGGGCACTGTGAACCCCATTCACGGCCTTACTTCTCCGATCCGTCCTTCACCTTTCCCACGGCGACCGATCCGACGAAGAAGATCTCAAATGCCGCTCAACCTCGGGCACTGTGAACTCCGGCGACGACGGGATCGACGAGTTTGGGTCTTCACGAAAGTTACTGGTGGGTCAGTTCGGCTTGGAGGACGGAGGAGGCGCGGAGGATATCGGAGTCGCACGTGACGCAGAGCGCCGCCGAGTCGGCCTTGCACGTGACGGACGCCGGAGCTTTGCTCTCTGCTTTAATTTTTTGAGCTTTGATTTTTTTGGAGCTAATAAGAGAGGAAGAAAATGGATGGGCGGAGAGGAAAAGAGAACTGTGTCTGGGTATTGGAAATATCTGAGTGAGGAGTCAGGCGAAATATTTGAGTTACGTGGACAAAAATGTCCCAAACGGGTGGTTATAGAAAATTGAGGTATTTTACTATTTTTAAGCGTGACAAAAACTAAGTGGAGTGTGACGAGGGATGAAAAAAAAAAATTGTATTGAGAACCATTACAAGGATGGAGAAAAATAAAGTTAAAAACTTGACCTTTTAATTGAATTTCTTTATAAAAAGTTAAGTGTCTCTCGTTTCCTCTATGGAACGTAGAGACAGGTCTGATCTTGCTTCTTGCAAGTAGTTTCGTAGTTTCTTTGTGAAACTTTTAGTCCTTTCCCCCTCCCTCCTTAACCCCTACCCGCCCCACCTTAACCCCTTTATTCCCCTAGAAGCAAAAGCAGCTTGAGATGGCAGAAGAACTTGACGACCTATGGAGAAAACTAACCCTTACTGAGGAAGAAGATGATGACATAGTGCTGGGCGGAGACAGCACCAAGGCAGCAAAAGAGCTAGGCGAAAACTGCCTTGTCATGCAAATCCTCACACAAAGAAGCATTAACATTGAAGCTCTGCGGAAAACAATGCAGATGGCCTGGAAACCAAATAAAAGTGTCGACATCTCAGATATTGAGGAAGACCTCTTCCTTGTGGAATTTGGAGACAAGAAAGATAAATAGAAAGTACTGGACATGTGTCCATGGAGTTACGAAAAAAGTTTGGTCCTACTCCAGGATTTCGACGGTGACGTTGCACCAAAAGAGCTAAAACTTCGATGGTGCCCCTTTTGGATCCAGATTTACAACCTTCCCCTTAAAAGTAGAACAAAAGAGACTGGGTGGAAGATTGGCAGTAAAATAGGGGAGGTCATGGATGTCGATGTCCCGGACAACGGCGTTCAGTGGGGAAGATGCTTGCGAGTTAGAGTGAACATCGATACTACCAAAAAGCTTGTAAGGGGAAAGAAAATTACCATTGAGGACGATGAGCAACGTTGGGTCTATTTCAAATATGAATGGCTCCCGAACTTTTGCTACGCCTGCGGAAAACTCGGCCATGGAGAAAAAGAGTTCACAGCGGCTGACTTACCCACCATGGAAAAAGAGAAGCTCACGCTCCAGTATGGTGCTTGGCTTAGAGGCGAGCCATTTAAGCGCACCCCCAACAAAGATAGCCCAAACTCTGCCTTCCGATCACCGGAATATGGGAAGCATCAGAGAACGACGGAAGGAACGCAACCCTCCCATGAGACAAGGGTAGCTGGTGAGCCCCACGTGCCTAGGGGCCCCACTAGACTGTCTGACACCACGCCATCCCAATCAGAAGGCTCGCATGCTCCGACTGCCACAAAACCTGCAGCAAAGCTCGCATTAGCACCTGCAGAAGGACCTGTCATCGCTGCCGAGCAAAAGCAGGATTGTTTCTTACCAGAAGAGGGTTATTCCTCGGACCAAAGAAAGTCAATCGCCTCGGGGGTAGGTGAAGAGCTTCGGATGCCAGCTACAACAAAGGAAGTGATGGAGACAGATGATATTGATGCTGATCTACCCTTAAAGTCTCTGGTAAGTACACAAAGCCTTGCTAGCACTTTGGGCCCTACTAATGGGCCAACAGCTATGATATACAATCATGTCTTGGGCTGGATTGATGAACCAAATGGCCCAACGCCCAAATACTGGAAACGTATTAAGAGGAAAAAAGATAAGGAAAATGATAGCCCAACCCAAGCTATTACAATTGCAAAAAGAAAAAGAGCTAGGCTGACCCCTTTGCAAGACCTTGACCAAAATGCTACCCCACTCAAACGAAGCAAAGGCAAGAAGATATTCGGGCAACACCAAGGTGAAGAACGCAACATGGATGGCAGTATGGCGGAGGCTGCAGTGCAGCCCCGCCCAGCTCAATGAATATCTTATCTTGGAACTGCCAAGGCCTCGGGGACTTTCACGCAGTTCGTACACTCACCAAAATGGTGAGAGATGAAACTCCCTTACTGGTCTTCCTTGTGGAGACGAAAGCTGGTACTTCTTTCATGGCAAGAGTTCAGGCAAAGCTAAAGTATATGCAAGGGATTATTGTTCCAAGTGATGGCAAAAGTGGCGGTCTCGCACTACTGTGGAAGGAAGGGAGCAATGTTGACGTCCATAAGTACTCACACTCCCATATCGATGTGATCATCTCAGACCCAACGAAAAATTTGAAATAGAGAGCAACGAGGTTCTACGGACACCCCGATACTCAGAAAAGACATATATCTTGGAAGCTACTAAAACGTCTGAATGAGCAGCTTAACTTACCATGGTTAGTTTTCGGAGATTTTAACGAGATTACACATTTGGAGGAAAAATGTGGTGGGGCAGAGAGAAATGCTGACCAGATGCAAGCTTTTCGCAACGCTCTCGATGCATGCGCTCTTCATGACCTCGGCTTTAGCGGGCCGAGTTTCACTTGGTGCAATGGGAGGTTTGGTAATCAGAGAACTTTGGTTCAGCTAGACAGGATGGTGGCAAACTCTAAATGGAAAGGCTTATTCCCTGGAGCTAGGGTGCAGCACCAGTCAATGGCTGCCTCTGATCATTGCTCCCTAGTCCTGCACTCAAGTCCCACTGCTAGAAATAAAAGGAAGAAGCCTTATTTTCGTTTCGAAATAATGTGGCTTCGTCATGCAGAGTGTAAGGAGATCATAGAGCTTGCATGGTCCATGCCAAATAGCTCCACTGCGGTCCCAACGATACAAGAACGCATTACAAGCTGTCAGCATCAACTTCAATGGTGGAACAAAAATGTTTTTGGGCACGTCAACAAGCTTTTGAAAGAAAAAGCAAGATAAGCTTCAGCACTTGGAATCCCTGGATACACTTCATGAGTACGCCGAGGATATCCATTTGCGCCGCAAGGAAATAAACAGCCTCTTCGACAAAGAGAACGATATGTGGTGGCAAAGGTCACGCTCCTTATGGATGCAACAGGGGGACAGAAATATGAAGTTCTTCCATGCCACGGCAAGCCAGCGTCACAAGAAGAATACCATCCTGGGTCTTGAGGATGACCATGCGATATGGAGGGACAATGCCGAAAATATAGAAAGGATCACTCTTGATTACTATACTTCCATCTTTACTTCTGATCTACCTACACAGTTTGATGCGGTGGAGCAAGCCCTTGAGCCAAAAGTAACAGCAGAAAGGAATGCAATCCTCACCAAGGATTTCCAACCTAAGGAAGTTTGGCACGCCATACAACAGATGCAACCAATGAAGTCTCCAGGCCCTGACGGTATGCCCCCTGTCTTCTACCAAAAGTTCTGGAATGTTGTTGGACAAAACACTACTGAATGTGTTCTCAATATTTTAAACTCTTGGATTATGCCTACTGATATAAATGCCACCCATATTTGCCTCATTCCAAAGAAAAATAATCCCCAAAAAATTACGAATTATCGCCCCATTAGCCTTAGCAATGTTTTATCCCGTATAGTTTCGAAGGTCTTGGCTAATCGCCTTAAAGGGGTGCTGCCTAAAGTTATCAGTGCCTCCCAAAGTGCTTTCCTCCCTGACAGGTTGATCACAGACAACGTGCTCGTGGCATTTGAGACAATGCACTACATCAATTAGTGGAGGAAGGGAGGAGAAGGTCTCATGGCCATCAAACTTGATATGAGCAAAGCATTTGATCGTGTGGAGTGGCCATGTTTAGAAATGATCATGCGCAAGCTGGGTTTTCATGAGCGATGGATCTCTCTCATAATGATGTGCGTCACAACCACCACATACTCCATCCTCATAAATGGAGAACCAAAAGGATCAATCCAGCCATCGCGAGGAATTCGTCAAGGTGATCCCATATCACCCTACCTCTTCCTCATATGCGCTGAGGCGCTCTCAGCAATGTTAAAGAAGGAACAGCTTCAGGGCAATATTAAAGGCGTGGATGTATGTAAGAAAGCTCCACCAATCTTCCACCTTTTCTTCTCCGACGACAGCCTCGTCTTCTATAAGGCCACCATGAACGAATGCAACCGGGTTTGGAAGGTATTACAAAACTATGAAACAGCCTCGGGCCAGCAAATGAATAGAGAAAAAACCTCCTTATTCTTCAGCAAAAACACCAGCCCTGAAACTCAAGAATCCATCAAGAACCTCTTTAGTGCCCAAATCATAAAGCAGCATGAACAATACTTGGGCCTTCCCTCTTTAATCGGAAAAAACAAGAAAAAGGCTTTTAACAGAATCAAAGACCAGGTTGGGAAGAAGATCGCTGGCTGGAAAGGAAACTTGCTGTCAGGTGCAAGGAGAGAAACACTCATCAAAGCCGTTGCCCAAGCCACTCCCACTTACACGATGAGTTGTTTTCAACTCCCGGACTCTCTCTGCAAGGATTTGGGGGCTATAATCAGTCGGTTCTGGTGGGGCCAAAAGAAGGAGGAAAGGAAAATACCGTGGATAGCTTGGGATAAATTATGTACACCTAAAGCTGATGGGGGAATGGGCTTTCGAGACTTGCGCGCCTTCAATTTAGCACTTCTAGCAAAACAAGGATGGCGGCTCTTGAAAAATCACAACACTCTGGTCTACCAAGTCTTCAAGGCCAAGTACTTTGATAACTCCACATTTCTTGATGCCCAGCTTGGAAAACGTCCTTCCTTTGCTTGGCAGAGCATCATGGCAGCCAAGCCCACGATTGTTGAGGGAGTTAGATGGAGCATAGGAAATGGAATGCGAGCAAAAATCTGGGAGGATAAGTGGATTCCCGTTCCAACAACATTCCGCGTTACGAGTCCGCGAAGAGCGCTTCACCTTGCTAACGGTGAGTTGGTCTCATGCCTCATTGACCATGATTTGCATATATGGAAAACAGACCTTATCTGCTGCACCTTTCTTCCCTATGAAGCTGATACAATTCTCGGCATTCCTCTTAGTGCCCTTCCTACGGAGGACCGTCAAATTTGGTCAGCCACTGCAAATGGCGTTTTCTCCGTGCGAAGCGCATACCGTATAGCTCACAGACTCCTAACTTGCCAAGACAATGGCCAATGCTCTGACAGTTCACCTATGACCTCAACTTGGAAGACTATATGGAGCTTGAACTGCCCAAATAAAATCAGAAGCTTCATTTGGCACGCCTGTAAAGACATCCTCCCATAAAAAACGAGGCTCAGAGACCGCCATGTTCCGATAGAGGTTGACTGTGCCCTGTGCGACTCAACTGAAACGCCAGAGCACATCTTTTGGGGCTGCGACCTCGCTAGGGAGGTATGGACTACGTTACATGTGCAACCCCCCAACCCTATATGGAAACCACGGGATTTTATGGACTTCTTTTGGCTGCTGAGGGAGAAACATGGTCACGCTGATTTGGAAATCTTGGCAATAGTTGCGTGGGGCATTTGGAAGAATAGAAATGAAGTGAACCATGGTGGCACATCCAAAACGGCAACTACAATTGTTAACAATGCTCGCAGGTACATTGAGGAGTACAAACAAGCATCAAATGCCCTTGGCCTCGACCTGCTCAAGCGCCGACCCCCTGGAAGCCCCCACCGTCTGACTGGTATAAGATCAATGTTGATGGTGCTGTTTTCGGGGGGACCGGATGTTGTGGGATTGGTGTTGTTGCTCGAAATGGCAGAGGACAGATCATGGGAGCTCTCTCAAAGAAGTTACGCTTCCCTCTGGGCACCTTGGAAGTTGAAGCAAAGGCAATGGAATGCGGGATCATCTTTGCATGGGAGTTGGGCCTTAGACAGATCATAATGGAGGGGGACTCGTAGGTTGTCTATCATGGGCTGACAAATGAAACACCTTCCCCAGCCTCCATTCAACAGGTCATTGTGGGATCAAAAACGTGGCTTTCGGCTTTTACTTCGTGGAGGGCAAATTTTACTAAGCGAGACGGTAATATAGCAGCCCACTTAATGGCTAAGCACGCCAAGGATATTGTAGACTGTGCGATCTGGGTGGAGCACACTCCCCCTATTATTGTATCGCAAATTCAATCTGATGTAATTTCTATGGGTTCCACCCATGTTTAATGAAATTGTGAAACTTCCTATCAAAAAAAAAAAAAAATTTGTATTTCTGAATTAATCGAAAACTCGGTCAGAGCCCTTTTTGACCCCCCAAAGGGCCCAAACAAACAATAAAAAATTGTAAGGTTGGACATATTTTGTTTTATTGCACGTGTTTTATCTAAATTTTTCTGAAATTTTTATACATGTTGTGCAGAAAATGAAGAGTATAATATATAAAAAAACCCGTCAAAATCCCAATAAAGAAAAAAAAAAGTAAATTCATGTGCATATAAAACAAAATTAAAAATTAAAAAAGAGAGAGTGTAAAATTCATTTATAACTTCAAAATTGTTAAACTATATATATAATTTGAAACTATATATATTTAATTTTAATATATATAATTAAAGTCAAAATTGAGAGAAAATATAATTTAATTCTAAAATAGATTTCAATTATTGTCTAATTTTGCTTCAGTGTCCTATTTAAGTTTTCAAAATTTTTGTTATAGAAGTAAGTTAATGTTGTGCAAAAGATGAAGAGTTTAATATAAATAAATCATCCCAAACCCAATTATAATTATAAAAAAAAAAAAAAAAAAAACTCATGTGTATATCCAAAAATAGAAATAAAATAAAATAAATGAGAGAGAGAGAGCAAGTAAACTCATCTGTGACTATATAAATAATTAAAGTCAATGCTGAAAGAAAATTCAATTAGATTCTAAATCAAATTTCAATTGTTATCTAATTTACACCACGTGTCTTTTCTAAATTTTTAAAATTTTTGTTCTAGTTGAGTTCATGTGTGCAAAAAACAAAGAGTATAATATAAATAAGAAAAATTATTATATACTTCTGGAGAACTATAAATGTGTACTCCTTCCTCTCACATGAATGGTAGGTCTCACTAATTAAATTCATGGTGGGACCTACCTTTCATGTGAGATAAAGGAGTACACATTTAAGGTACTTCGGGAGTACCTAATAATTTTCCTATAAATAAACCATCAAAAACTAAATAAAGAAAAGGGAAAAAAAGAGAGAGTAAAATCATGTGTTTATAAAAACATTCTAAAATTAAAAATTAAGAGAGAGAGAGAGAGAGAGAGAGTAAAACTCATTTATGACTTAAAAAATAACTAACTCTTAAACTAGATATAATTTGAATCCATATATGTGTGTGAATTAAAAGCCAAAACTTAGATAAAATCCAATTAGATTCTCAATTTTACACTATGTGTCTCATCTAATTTATAATTTTTGTGTCAAGTGAATTATTGAGTGTAAACCACTTTTTAACTGTTTTTACCAAATACTCAGCTTTTACAAAAAGCTCAATTTCATATTGCACTTTTTGAAAACTCCACTTTTTAAAAAAACTCAGTTTCAAAAAGTTGAACCAAACTCACCTTATATGTTGTATACTTTAGCCTATAGAAAGGCGTTGAAGTTTACTATCGATGTAGATTTCTCAAAATTGGTGATTGAGGGGATAATGCAAATGTCATGAAATCAATCTCTTCCACTAGCATAAAACTATATGGACTAGGCCATACTATTCATGATTAACAATGACTTGCTCAGGAGCTTCGTTGGGTGAACATTAGTTATGTAAATTGGGGTGCTATTTATGTGGCCCACTTTTTAGCTAAAAATGCCAAGAATGTATTTGATAGGGGTGTCAAATGGGTGGATTTGAGTGAGTTTGGGGTGGGCATAATTGGGTTGGGTATTTAAAACCTAAATAGCCCATTAAAACCCATTTAACTAATTGCTTCTAACTCAAACTCAACCCAACCCAATTATAATGGGTAAACCCCAACACACCCAATTACCCGATTATGAAAATTACCAAAATGCCCATAAACACAAAAACAGCTCACTGACAAGAAAATGGAGGAATAAGATAAGAAACTAAAAGTTGTCCACCGTTTGGTTTCCGAGAAAAAAAGAAATAAAAAATAAAAGAAGACAAAATCTCTATTCTGCGTTTGGTTGCCAGTAAAGTAAAATGATAGAGAAAATGGGAAGAGAAATCTAAAAAAAAATGAGAAATCCAGATCTCTCATTATTCAAATGCCAACAAAACACCAACATTAAAATTAAGCAAACATCATTTTCCGTCCATTACCTCCACTTTCTCGGCAGCCAAACAGAGGACAACGATGGTTGTGGCAAGGTCTAGCTCGCCTCGAGCTCAAGCTCCAGAAGAGGCTCGCCTCGAGCGTCCTCAAGTGTGGCCGTGGCAAGGTCTGGTTCGACCTAAATGAGGTGAACGAAATCTCCATGGCCAACTCGCACGCTCTCTCTCTCTCTCTCTCTCTCTCTCTCTCTCTGTCTTATTCTTTGTTCATTTTTTGTTTAAATTGTTTTATACGGTTTTGATCTTGTTTGCTATTCTATGCTATGATGTGATTGATTTGATTTTATTGTGTTTTCTTTCTTCCGACTTGTTTGGTTGCTGAGAAACCGTTGGAAAATATTAGAAATGGAATGGATTGGTTATTGTGTTTATGGGTTTATTTCTTGGGTAGTTGGGTTGATTTGATTTGATTTTTTTTTTTTTTTTAATGGAAAGGGCTTGATTGAATTTGGGTATGTTGATTTTGGGTTAAATGAGTTTCAATGGGTTTTTAGTTAAAACCCAATAATCATTGGGTCTAATTGGGTTAATGCCCATTTAACCCAACTAATAATTGGGTGGGTTTGGGCTCAATTAGAGTGGGTGGGTTTGGGCGGGCAAATGGGTTTGAGCGGGCAAATGGGTTTGGGCTTAGTTTACCACCCCTAGTATTTGAAGATAAGTACTGGATGGAGGATTCTCTTATGCCTGCTTTGGAGGACCCTCTTCCATTAGCTGAGGTCATTTAAAAAAGAAAAAGAAAAAATTAAGTTAAAACAATCATTCATATATGAGAAGAGATAATACGTAATCCTCTCCACCAATTGAATGCCTTATGCCTTTTTGTGGTCCTTTTTTTAATTCTTCCCTGCTGACTTTTTTTTTCTTTTTCTTTTTTCTTTTTTTCCTTACCTTTCAATTTATTTTTTAAAAATGAATTGCAGTCAACAAGTACCAATAAAGTTGTAGTTTTAGTTATGACAAAAAAAAAAAAAAAAAAGAGTAACAATGGTAAATATTGGTATAATATTTAATTATTTGATTTGATTTTAGTTTCATCAGGTTGAAAAATACTTCAATTATAATGAAAATATTGTAATTTTTTTTTTATTGCATTCTTAGAACAAGTGAACAACTCTTCTGTTAATTTAAAGGGTCATGTTAACCAATGTTTTTAGGACAATTATTAATAAATCATAATAAAAAAGTTTTCTAAAAAAAAAAAAAGTTTTGATATCACTTTCATGAAAAATATAAAAAATAGAAAATTATTGTGTACTCTTGAGTACCATAAATTCTTAGTAGGACTTACCATTCATGTGAGAAGAAGGACTACACATTTATGATACTCTAAGAGTATTTAATAATTTTAAAAAAAAAATTATTAACAATATTTATTATTTTATCATCTTCTTAGTAAAATATTTATAAAAATAGCCCCTAAATGACAGTGACTAACATTTACCTAATCTAAATACAATCTAAAAAGTAAAAAGAGTAAAAGGACATCATCTAATTGAATCTTTTTTTTTTTGGGTAAAAATCTAATTGAATCTTGAAGAATGACAAAGACCAGCAACTTATTTCCATTCCAATTTCTGCATTATTATTTCTTCGGGTGACCACTAATAAATATATTATGTCATGTATATGGTTTGTCTTCTTCTATTTATGGTTAACCGAGTCCTCTTTTTTTTTTTTTTTTTTTTTTTTTTTTTTTTTTTTTTTTTGAGGAACAATAACCGAGTCCTACCTTAGTATCTTTTCGTCGGCCAGTAAACATTCATAGACCAGAATCAATCCAATCTTCTCGGAGTAGGAAGTCAGCTCAGCCGTTCAGGTTCGTGTGCTTGCTAACTTTTTATTACGAGCTTTTAATCATTCGCAAAACTGAAGCAACTTTTTTTTTCATAGTTCCTAGAATTTATCTTCTTATTTTGTAGATGGAGACACAATTTTGGTTTTGATAGTGAAATCGACATGATTTCAATATCTATACTAAAATCATATTTTCAAGACATGATTTTTACATGTTGATGAGTTTTTAAAATTTACCACGTCAGTTGGGCTAGATCAGCAGGAAAATGCAGAAATCATGAACATTCAACTTTTAAACCACATTAGATACCGAAATAATTTAAGAATTGTTTAATTCTTAAAATTGCAAAATTTTCAAAAAGCTCCCATAAAATCCTTTACAAGATGTGGAGATACTTTGAAAATTCTGCACAGATTCCGTATTATAAATGTTAAAAGAAACTTTTAAAAATGTAGAGATACAAGGTACTATATTAAATTTTGGAGTTATTTTTTTTTTTTTTTGGGAAGTGTGGATAATATTTAAAGAAGCGTAGAAATTTAAAATGATTCTTTTTATTTTAAAAAAAAATATATGTAAAGATGTTTTGTGAAAATCTGGAGGTCTTATACATTGTTTTGAAGGTTCTTCAAAAAAAAATTTTATCAGTAAGATACGTACCAATGGGTCTTGACTATTGAGTCCCCAATCTCATATCTTCTCCCATTATTAATTTGTTATGAGATGAATAAGTATATGATATCCAAATTATGGAGATTGTATATAAATTTGTGGAGATCCTTTGTAAGATAAAGTAAATCCTTTGGAGATCCTTTCGAGTTGAAAAAATAACTAAAAATTAGGGAAATTTTATTTTGCATTAGCAGCAAAAAGGGGTGGCTTAAGGAGGTGGATAGTTATGGTATTGTGCAATAAATGGCTGCCTAAGGGTATGCTACAATGGAGGGAGAGCAGGGGAAAATCTTTATGATTGTGAAGGATAAGAGTGATTTGAGGAAAGCAACTAAGTAGAGGTAACATTGTGCAAGTAAATGGGTGATTAAGAGTGATCAATGATTGTATATAAAAAAAGAGTGATCAATGATCATGGAGGAAATCTCTGCATTGATTGCAAACACAAAAAAACAAGTTGTGCAAGAATTTTCTTAAAAATAAATTTCAAAGTCTTTTTTCTTGCTGTCAATTGCACTATCCTACCGACAAAAAGTAAATCGACAAATTATAACTTACCCATCTGTGATTTTGCCGAAATTTAAGTTGCCTACTTATGGTTTAAAATTTAACACTTTATGCACCTGAGGTTTACCTAAGTTAGAGTTCAATAACCCACTTTTATTAAAAATATGACTAAATATATAATTTTGCTCGACTTAGACGTCTCTCTTCTCCAAAAACCCAAAAAACATAAAAATACAAAATAAAATAATATAAAAAAGAAGGTGGAAATCACATTTTTGTTCCTACATTTTCAGACGATTCCCACTTTGGTACCTAGATTTTATTTTTATCACTTTTAGTCCCTATCCTAAAAAATGCTTCTTGTTTTGGTCTCTGCCGTTACATCAAAGACGGAAAATGCACACGTGACAAACGGCAGAATTAAAAAAATATTAAAATATTTTATTTTATTTTAAAATAAAACAAAATAAAATTTTAATTATAATTTAATTATTTAAATAATAATTGTTCTTCATGTTCTTCCCCCAAGAACATGGTTGCCTAGAAAATAAAAAATTCAAGATTTTGTTCTCTTTTATTTCATTTTCTTAGCATCCAAACAAGCAAAAATATATACAAACCCAAATGTTTCTCAAAAAAAAAAAAAAAAAAAAATCAATAACCAACCTAGATTTAAATACAAATTCAGAGTTAAGTAGTCCCACGTATTTAGCGAAACGATGACATTGAGCCAGACATTGGTGAGGACTAGAGCAACGATGGTGATGATGGAGAGCAAGGCCAAGATGATGCGATCATCGACAGGGATGTGGAAGAGGAGAAGGGGACAGTTGCAAAGGAAGTAAAGGAAAGACCAGGTGACGAAGACGATCATGGAGATCAGGTGCCAGAGGAGGCTGAGATTGAGGTTGCGCTTGACGCGAGCAGTGGCTTCACCAAGTGTGTAAAGGCGCGTGAAGGAGATGAATGGTTGGACAAGCTCACGCCATGGACGACGAGTGGGAAAGACGGAGCGCGCGGCAATGGTGTTGGCGGTGGTTGTGGATGTGAATGTGGATGTCGATGTGGAGGGAAGTGTGTTGTAGTAGCCTAATAATGACTGTGACGAAGACATTGCTGAGACCAAACCGTTTTTGTGAATTTGAAGAGAGATTCCAAAATTCCAATCCTCAAATTGAAAAGAAAAGAAGCACAGAGCAACGGAGAGAGATTGAGCACAGACCAAACCCTTATTATTACTATATTTGAGAATTTGTAAAATGTGGAAAATGAACTACATTTTCCTTTTGATCATGGTTTTGTATAAGTTCTTGTTGTTTGGATGCTAAGAAAATGAAAAAAAAAAGAGTAGAAAATTATGAATTTTTTATTTTCCAGGCAACCATGTTCTTGGGAAGAACATGATGGACAATTATTATTTAAATAATTAAATTATAACTAAAATTTTATTTTATTTTAAAATAAAATATTTTTAATTTTGTTGTTTGCCACATGTGCAGTTTTCATCTCTGATGTAACGGCAGGGACCAAAACGGGAAGCGTTTTTCAGGATAGAAACTAAAAGCAGTAAAAATAAAATCTAGGGACCAAAGTGAGAATCGCTTGAAAATATAGAGACAAAAATTTGATTTTTGCCAAAAAAGAATCTAGTGAAACACTTGCATCTTGGGATTTAGGGTCCGTTTGGTTGGAAGGATGGAAAAGTGAGAAGATAAAAAAATAGAGTGAGGATGAAAAAGTGGGAGGATAAAAAAGTTTTTAATTTTCCTCAGTTGTGTTTGGTTGAGAGGGTGAAAAAGTAGAGGGATAGAAAACTTTTTGGTTTGATTGAAAATAAAGTCTGTATAAATTTACCATTATGTCCCTCTTAAATAAAAGAGAAAGTAATACATTATACTTTTAAAAAAATTGTCTATAAATAAAAGTGGACATTTCAAAAAAATAGCATAAGAAATTATTCAAAGGTGTTTTCTTAAAAAATAATAAAAATAAAAATTAAGAGAAAAAAAAGAAAGAAAGAAAAAAGCAACGATACAGTAGAAAAGTCAAAAGAGAAAAAAAAAAAAAAAAAAAAAAAAAAAAAGAAAAGAAAAGAATGTTTCAATGTTCCAGTGGAAAAGTCAAAAGAGCCAAAAAAAAAGTCATAGTGGAAAAGGCAAAAGAAAAAAAAAATGTTCCCACGTTAATAAAAAAAAAACCAAAAAAGTGGAGGCAATTTTGTCAAAAATAATTTCTCACTTTTCGCTTCAATTTTCTCTCCAATTTGGAGAGATTGTATTTTGAATGGAGAGGAGAAAAAACTTGTGAGCCCCACCACTTTTCTCTCCCCCTCTCCCTCTCAACCAAATAGTAAAAAATACTATTTTGCACCCTATTTTCTACTCTTTATATTCCATCCTCCCTATTTTCACCCCAACCAAACACACCCTTAGAATCACAGGTAGTTTAACTTAAATTTTGATCAAACCATAGTTGAGTAAGTAGTAATTTACCCAAAGTAAATTGGTCTTCAATCTTAAAATCTTGGATCCCCTGACATTGATTAGTATACAAGCTTTTGTTCCAGGGACTTTTACCCTCCCTCCTATTTCAGCTCAACAAAATATAAACTTTTTGTGAGAAGAAGTAAATTTCAGACATACACAGTAACACAGCAATCCTAAAGACCATAAAATAATTCTGCATGGACTAATTCAACACGTCCTGCACCACTCTGCAAGGAAAATTTGACGCCCCTCAGTTGGGAGGTACCTTCCTTTTTTTATCTCTATATGTAGAGGCATGCAAGAAATTCAAGCTCCAACAACATATAAGCTCTTCTATTTGTCTAGGAAATTACTACTAATTGCTTGCAATGGCTCTAAATAATTTCCTACTTGTGTCAGCGTTTTTACTTGTAGTGCTATCATGCTCACACACATTTCAATCAAAACCAACCGGGTGTGGCAAGTTGTTCTACCTTATCCAAGAAGGATCCTTATCACTCAAGGGTCAAGATGTCAGTGAGCTCCAAAAGCTGAACCAAAACCTCAAGGAATTAGGATGTTCATGCTGTAATCATCAAGGCAACAAAGTTGGTGAGCAAGTCAAGAAGAAGAATGAGTTTGACGACCTTTTAGAGTCATACCAATCCAACGCTCATCTAAAACTCAGCAGATTTGTTGGGGCGCTACTAATTTGGAATCTGCTATTTTTCACTCCGAAAAATGGTGGTAGCAACACATAAGAACCTAAACAAACAAAGACTCCGTTTCTGCTACAAAAATCACTTTCAATTTGCCATCTAGGAAGTCTTGTATTCTTAAACAAGGACACAGCTTTAGATTTAGTAGAAGAATAATAAGCTTTAAAATCCTTTGTTTCTTGCCGCCTCCAGAGCTTATTCAAGAGCCAGACAGATGTTTGTCTGCTAGTCCTGAGTTTCCAACTATGGCAGCCAACTACGATCCTTTTGCCGTCTCAATCTATGAAAGCAAAACCTGACCCTCCCCATCTTTTATTCTTCTTTGATCTTCTACTAGGCACTAACAAAATACCTTGCACGCATGCACTAACAAAATCTACTAGTATCAATGGTCTTTGGCTGATTTTCAATTGACCTATCACAAGCACCCAAATGCCCCAAGAGCATAACCAATTGCAAAAGAATAACTTGCAACAAAAATACCTAGTCCTTAATCATTACCTAATATGTTGATATGATTACATACAGTACAAAGTAAAACAATAAGTTTACTCCAATATAGAGATAGCTTTATCTAATGGGGGAAATGGGAGCCATGAAACAACCAAAAGAGCCAACCTAATTATACTATTTGTTTCACTGTCGTCCCTATGTTATATAAAAATAACTAAATTTACTCCCTAGGGGCGGGTCCAAAGGGCCCTGCCTTGGTGAGGTACCATGTCATGAAAATAAATGAATAAAATTTACTAATGATGGCACTCTTACTTTAAAAAAGCTATCCTACACATCCTCAAATGAATAAAGGTTCAAGAATCTCTAGTAACATGCAAATCGTAGTAAGCGCAAATAGGACATCAGAATTATGAAGGTTGGACTCAAAATAGATCCTGCCTTTTGGCAAAAGACAGCTGAAAGGTATGAAAGTGAAAGAGACAACTTAAACTCTTCAACTAATTGATATTTAAGAAGTCCCATAGCTCAATCTCTTGTGGTTTTAAAACAATAGTTTAAGTTGCAAGCACCCATAACCTGCTTTAAAACTAAATTTGCTAAGCAAATTACAACCAGACTACGTTTGTAAAACTGAAACTGATTCAAGAACTAATTTGATCCAGAACCTAATCACTAAGGGTTTAAGAATTTTGGGGCTGGTTTAGGGAGATGCATACCTATATAAGGTATGATATTTAGCATTAACTATACATTATAATAAATTTGAAACACCTATACATAAGAAAGGGTTTAATGCAACATAATGAGTGCAAAACAAAATCACAATAAAAGATCAGATAGTAAAAGAAACAAACAATCTTGTGCACAAAATTGGAAAAAAATACTATCTCATAAAAAGTATTAAATTTTACTAGAAGCAAATATATATCACTCACATAATGACTCGTGATTGGTTAAATATGAATGTTGTCTTTGATCTTGAGAACCTAAAAAACCTTCACACGAACTTCGGAAGCAATTCTTGAATATTTTCATCTACTTGATTCAATGACAGCAAGTCAATAAACATGGTTGCATTGGTCACATTTGCTGAAAAACCCTTGTCAACCATCATCTTGAGATATTTCACTGCCTTTGATGTCTCACTATGTTGCAAAAACCCATGGATTATTGTGTTATATGTGTGCTCGTTAGGTGAACAACCATTGCCATCCATTTTCTCAAGCAGCTCACTTGCTTCATCAACTAGTCCATTCTTGCAAAATCCTTTGATCATTATATTGTAAATTCGAACATTAGGTTGCAATCCTTTTGCAAGAAGACCACTAAAGATTTCTCTTGCAGTCGTTAGTTCCCCAACATTGCAAAAAACATCAATCAAGATGTTATATATCACAATATCATAATCCAGCCTTTTGTCTTCCATCTCCTGAAACAATGCCATTATCTCAGGAATTCGTCTATTCTTAAAAAAGCCATCTAACAAGATGGCATAGGTTTGGGGATCTGGATGTTGGCCACAAGCTTGCATTTTATGGAATAGCTTCAATGCAGCTTCGGGTCTCTCCACTCGACATAACCCACCTATAAGAGTGTTGTAAGTCACTACATTAGGAATCATTCCCTTGTTGGACATTTCATGAAATAGATGATTTGCCTCATCAATTTTTTTACTTTTGCAATATCCATTGATCAATATGTTATAGCTAAACACATTGGGTGAACAACCCTTCTCAACCATCATATTAAACATCTTAACAGCCTCATCCATTTGGTTTTGCAAACAATAACCATCAATCAAAGAATTGTAAGTGACTTTGTTAGGCTCAATGCCTCTTTGAATCATCAATTCAAAAATTTTTTTTGCCTGAGTCAACATCCCTTTCTTGCAAAGTGTGTTCACCAATATGTTGAAGGTTTGCACATCTGGCATGATCTTCCTTTGAACCATCTCATTCAACAAGGTAGTAGCCTCCCTCCACCGGCTAGAATTGCATAGTCCGTGAATTACGCAACTGTAAGTGACAATGTCTGGTTGAATACCTTTACGCATCATTTCAAATAAAAGGTTCAAAGCCTCATTTACCAATCCGTCCTTACATAAACTGTCAATGACCATGCTATAGAGCACCACATTTTGTTCAAAATTCCCTTCTTCAAGCTTCCTGAGCAACCTAATAGCCACACCAGTTTGGCCATTCTTACACAGACCGTTTACTATCGTCCCACAAGTAATTGCATTAGGTTGGTACCCTTGGTTCTCCATTTCTTCAACCAACCTCACAGCTCCAGCAATATTACCTTTAACATAGAGGCCTTTGACAAGAGTGGTTAGAGTTATACAGTCTGGCTTATAGCCAAGTTTCAAAATTGTTGCTAAGACAGAGAAGCCAAAATCGACCCGGTTTAGATGGCAAAAGCAATTAATCAAAACAGTGAGAGTATAAACATCGGGAGAGATTCCGAATGATTCCATTCGTTGAATTAGAGTAATGACTACGGAGTAATGCTTCATTCTTGCAACCGCACCCAACAATTGAGTAAAATCTCCAATGGAAGGCAAAGGGTGCATGTGAAGCATTGTATCAAACAGGCCTAAGGCATGATCAAGATTCTTAAAGGTTCCAGATTTGCAGTGATCTCTCACAGATTTCAAAAACTGATTCCGATTCTGATATGGGGTTTTCGCATTTTCTCTAACAGTAGAACAATAATGATAAGAAGTGAAAGCACGAAATGGAAGGCTTACTCTAATAATCAAACGATTGCATAGAAGAAGAAGAGAGGATGTTGATTTACCCATTTCACAAAAACGACAGTCTCAGCTACCAACTCGGGTGGGTCGGGTTTGGTTTCGGCTTAGCTTCGGAACTTCAAAAATCGAAAGGAGGAGAAGTCATGGAGGTGGAGAGGCAGATCGTAGAGCGAAGCAGTGAGTTCGGAGGTAAGAGTAAAGAATGAGTTTGGGCACTGTGAACCCCATTCACGGCCTTACTTCTCCGATCCGTCCTTCACCCTTCCCACGGCGACCCATTCGACGAAGAAGATCTCAAACGCCGCTCAACCTCGGGCACTGCGAACTCCGGCGACGACGGGATCGACGAGTTTGGGTCTTCACGAAAGTTACTGGTGGGTCGGTTCGGCTTGGAGGACGGAGGAAGCGCGGCGGATATCGGAGTCGCACGTGACGCAGAGCGCCGCCGCGTCGGCCTTGCACGTGACTGACGCCGGAGCTTTGCTCTCTGCTTTAATTTTGTGAGCTTTGATTTTTTTGGAGCTAATAAGAGAGGAAGAGAATGGATGGGCGGAGAGGAAGAGAGAACTGTGTCTGGGTATTGGAAATATGTGAGTGAGGAGTCAGGCATGTGATGTGGACAAAAATGTGCCGAACGTTCGGGGTATAGAAAATTGGGGTTATTTTTGAGTGAGGATTGATGAGCGCCGAAAATTAATTGAGAAGTGACGAGGGATGAAAAAAAAAAAAAAAAAAAACCCCAACATCCTCTTGTATTTCAGAATTAATGGGAAACTCGATCAAAGCCCTTTTTGACCCCAAACAAACAACAAAATTTTTATTCATGTTGTGAAGAAAATGAAGAGTATAATAATAAAATAAAATAAAAAACTGTCAAAATCCCAATAAAGAAAAAAAAAGAAAGAAAAAGTAAACTCACGTGCATATAAAAAAACTAAAATTAAAAATTAAAAAAGAGAGAGTGTAAAACTCATTTATAACTTCAAAATTGTTAAACTTTTACACTAGGTATAATTTGAATATATATATATATATGTAATTTTAATATATATATATATATAATTAAAGTCAAAATTGAGAGAAAATATAATTTAATTCTAAAATAAATTTCAATTATTGTTTAATTTTGCTTCAGTGTCTTATTTAAGTTTTCAAAATTTTTGTTATAGAAGTGAGTTAATATTGTGCAAAAGATGAAGAATTTAATATAAATAAATCATCCAAACCCAATAATAATTATAAAAAAAAACTCATGCATATCCAAAAATAGAAATAAAATAAAATAAATGAGAGAGAGAGAGAGCGAGTAAACTCATCTGTGACTATATAAATAATTAAAGTTAACGCTGAGAGAAAATCCAATTAGATTCTAAATCAGATTTTATTTGTTATCTAATTTACACCACGTGTCTTTTCTAAATATTTAAAATTTTTGTTCCAGTTGAGTTAATATTGTGCAAAAGACAAAGAGTATAATATAAATAAAGAAAATTATCGTATATTTTCGGAGTACCATAAATGTGTACTCCCTCCTCTTACATGAATGGTGGGTCCCTCCTCTTACATGAATGGTGGGTCCCATTAATTAAATTCATTATGGGATCTACCATTCATGTGAGAGGAAGGAGTAGATATTTATGGTACTCCGGGAGTACCTAATAATTTTCCTATAAATAAACCATCAAAAACTAAATAAAGAAAGGGGAAAAAGAGAGAGAGTAAAATCATCTGTTTATAAAAACATTCTAAAATTAAATATTAAAAGAGAGAGAGAGAGAGAGAGAGAGAGAGAGTAAAACTCATTTATGAATTAAAAAATAACGAACTCTTAAACTAGATATAATTTGAATCCATATATATGTGTGTATTAAAAGCCAAAACTTAGAAAAAATCTAATTAAATTCTCAATTTTACACTATGTGTCTCATCTAATTTATAATTTTTGTGTCAAGTGAATTATTGAGTGTAAAACACTTTTTAACAGTTTTTACTAAATACTCAGCTTTTACAAAAAACCAAATTTTATACTGCACTTTTTGAAAACTGCACTTTTTAAAAAAATTTAGTTTCAAAAAGTTGAACCAAACTCACCCTATATGTTGTATGCTATAGCCTATAGAAAGGCGTTGGAGTTTGCTATTGATGTAGGTTTCTCAAAATTGGTGATTGAGGGGATAATGCAAATGTCATGAAATCAATCTCTTCCCCTGGCATAAACCTATCTTGACTAGGCCATATTATTCATGATTAACAATGACTTGCTCAAGGGCTTCGTTGGGTGAACATTAGTTGTGTAAACTGGGGTGCTAATTATATTGTCCACTTTTTAGATAAAAATGCTAGGAATGTATTTGAAGATAAGTACTGGATGGAGGATTCTCTTACGCCCGCTTTGGAGGACCCTTTTCCATTAGCTGAGGTCATTTAAAAAAAAAAAGAAAAAATTAAGTTAAAACAATCATTCATATTTGATAAGAGATAATACGTAATCCTCTCCACCAATAGAATGCCTTATGCCCTTTTGTAGTCCTTTTTTTAATTCTTCCCTGTTGACTTTTTTTTCTTTTTTCTTTTTTTCCTTACCTTTCAATTTTTTTTTTTCATTCCCCTGTATAAGAAAGAATATTGATTTGTAATTTTTATGTTCTCTTTTCTATTCTTTTCTATCACTTTTTCACTTTAAAAATGAATTGCAGTCAACAAGTACCAATAAAGTTGTAGTTTTAGTTATGACCAAAAAAAAAAAAAAGTAACAATGGTAAATATTGGTACAATATTTAATTATTTGATTTGATTTTAGTTTCATCTGGTTGAAAAATACTTCAATTATAATGAAAATATTGTAATTTTTTTTTATTGCATTCTTAGAACAAGTGAACAACTCTTCTGTTAATTTAAAGGGTCATGTTAACCAATGTTTTTAGGACAATTATTAATAAATCATAAAAAGAAAGTTTAAAAAAAAAAAAATTTGATATCACTTTCATGAAAAATATAAAAAATAGAAAATTATTGTGTACTCTTGAGTACCATAAATTCATAGTGAGACTTATTATTCATGTGAGAGGAAGAACTACACATTTATGATACTCTAAGAGTATTTAATAATTTTTTTTAAAAAATTATTAACAATATTTATTATTTTATCATCTCTTAATAAAATAATATAAAAATAGCCCCTAAACGACAGTGACTAACATTTACCTAATCTAAATACAATCGAAAAAGTAAAAAGAGTAAAAGGACATCATCTAATTGAATCTTTATTTTTTTGGGTAAAAATCTAATTGAATCTTGAAGAATGACAAAGACCAGCAACTTATTTCCATTCCAATTTCTGCATTATTATTTCTTCGGGTGACCACTAATAAATATATTATGTCATGTATATGGTTTGTCTTTTTCTATTTATGGTTAACCGAGTCCTTTTTTTTTTGTTTGAGGAACAGTAACCGAGTCCTACCTTAGTATCTTTTTGTCGGCCAGTAAACATTCACAGACCAGAATCAATCCAATCTTCTCGGAGTAGGAACTCAGCTAAGCCGTTCAGGTTCGTGCGCTTGCTAACTTTTTATTACGAGCTTTTAATCATTCGCAAAACTGAAGCAACTTTTTTTTTCATAGTTCCTAGAATTTATCTTTTTTTTTTTTAAGAAAATTAAAATAAATAAAATAAAAAAGCATTGGAAAAATCTCAGGGAAGAAACAACATTGTACAGTGAAAAACCACAACCACTAGGAAGTCAGGGGAGCTTACTCAGAGAAACCTCGCAAGAGTCGTCCGTGAAGGAGTTGCAAATCGTAGGCCGGCAGTGCCAGAGCTTGGATCTAACCCGATCCGGAACCACCACTAACGGTCTACAGAGAGAGGCCTGACCCTTGTTGAATCTACCTCTCCCTCTGCCCATTGTTTTAAAATTTTATTATCACAGCTTATTTCACAATTTTTGAGGAAGGCTACTCATACAAACTATTTCGTAAATTTTTTTTATAAATTGGTAATATAGTGAAGGATTATTGGTAAGTAAAAACATGATAAGAGCGGTACATCTAGATAAAAAGTAAAAATTAGTGTGAATTTGTTACATTAATTAGTTGTAAAAATATTATAAAATAATTTGTAGTTATAGTAATATTTTAACTTTTTGGTCACAATTTATTACGTAACAGAGTAAATGATGAAAAAATAAATAGTAGATTCATGCAAGTAATAAACAAACTACCTATTATTAATGGTTTTGATTTTTTTTTTTTTGTTAAATATAAAGTAAAGGATATGGACTAAGTTTTTGTTTTTTAATAATTATTTTAAGAAATCCAGAACTAAGCCCACCCCAAACCCAAAGCTACAAACCCTCTTGCACAATAATAATATTTAGGTTAAATGCATGATTCATCTCTTGATCTCTCTATTTTTTTTGGTTAAACCAACCCTAATATAAATTAACTACGAATAAGTCTTTTACCAAAAAAACCAACGTCTCCCTATTTCTCTATTCCTCAGTCTCTCTATAACGTTTAGTTTCCTTTTTCTTTTTTTTCTTTTTTTTTTTTTTTTTTGTTTTTGTTTTTGTTTTTTTTTTTTTTTGGGTTGAAATTAGGTTATACGCATGATATCCTTGTTGGGCTGGGGCTGGGGATGAATTGTTCTTGGAGGGGAGGGGGGCCCAAAGGCCCCAAACATAATTTTTAATAAAAATTTACCTACAACTATTATTATTATTATTTTTATTATTATGGGGTCAGTGTAACACCCCGACCTAATGTAATAATTAAACTATGTGTTTGATAATTAATTACTATTTTAAGCCACTTTCTTTCTAAAATTAATATAAGAGTATTTAATAAACATATTACTTTTATAATGTCATTTAATAGGAATTGTAAGGATTATAAATAATTGAAATGACTATTTGTATTATAAATATATATACTAAGTATAAGTACGTACAAAACTATATTAAGTGGTTAAGTTATTAGATATATATAGTTGTTGGTAGGGGTGTGCGCGGTTCGGTAGGGGCGGTTTTTTTCCAAATTTATTACCGAACCGATGGAGGTCGGGTTTTTCATAATTGGAACCGATGCACACCGCCTAAAGTCGGTTTTCCGAACTATAGCGGTGCGGTTTTTGCGGTACGGTTTAGTCGGTTTGGTCGGTTTGAAATATAAAAAAAAAACTATTTTTTTAATAATAAAAAAAAATTAAGTTTTTACTTTTCAAGCCCAATATCAATATATCAACCTGTTCAAGAAACATGTGCCAAATAATTCATGAAACCTGTGACAACTTAGTCACACAAAGCCAAACATGTGCCAACCTAGTCACACAAACGCATATTCCAAAACCTGTGCAAAAATTATGTTCACATAATAATCCAAATTTTTTCATTTCATTCACCAGGCAAAAATATTTTGAAATTGCCTCAATAAGAGTTCAACTCTCAAAATACTGTCATGTAGCATATAATATCATTAGTGTCACTGTGTGTGTCAGTGTCAATAACAATAAGTGTCAATGTTTCCACTTAATAACGTATTACAAAACCATTTGTTATTGTCCACAAATGCCAAAAGAAAGATATACAAATTAAATTAGCATTTAGGCAAAAGAATGCTAATTGCTTGTATCTCCAATAATAATCCCACCCATGAATACTTAAATAACTACCATTAGTAAAAAGTCCACTACCAATAACATGTACAAATATAATTAGCATATAGGCAAAAGAATGCTAATTCTTGTAAGTCCTTTGTCCAGTAAGTCTGAGCACTATGCATCATTGATCATTCTACAACTCCTACAATATACTAAACAAAACAAAATAAACACGTGTTAATAACAATAAAACGTTTATGAACAATAGAATATTTATAATTAACACAAATGAATGATAATAGCAAGTATACTTACATAATACTAACTACTAACTAATTCCAAGTAAAGAGTAGCACATCACTCATCATCATCATCCAACACAACGGTGCTTGGATCCTCCTCCATAGGCATTGGGCAAACCGATGCAATTTCTACAATCCCATTCAAAATAAAATGATTGTTAAGCATTGAGCAAATAAATAAACAATTGATATATACAACAAACAAAATGAACATATATTTACCTGTGTCAATTTCAAAACCATCCATATCCTCCACATTATCCATACACTCCCGAAGCTTTATTGGTCTTTTTTTCTTTGCATCCTTCAACCAATTTTGGGTACAAATAAGGGCTTCAACAGTATTAGGAGATAGCGAACTACGGAACGAATCCAAAACACGCCCCCCGGTACTAAAAGCAGACTCAGATTATAATACGGCTTTTTACTTGAGACTTGAGAGTCTCTGTATCAGGAAATGGGTTTATGCTTTATGGCATGGGTTTGTCCAGCCGAGACACAGGAAATGGGTTTATGCTTTATGGGTTTGTCCAGCCAAGACTGTATGCGTTTGTGTTTTGGTTTTGTTGCAGAGAAATGAGCAAGCAAAAGGAAAGGATAATCAACCTTCAATCGCAGGTTTGTTGCAGAGAAATGGCTTACCGTGTTTTGCCGTGGCCCGCCGTGAGCTGTTGCTGCTGCGCTGCGTGACTCAGGCCGACGAGTGCTGGAGGCGACTGGCGACAGTGGCAAGATCGAGAGAGAGAGTTAAGGCATATTTGAGTTTTTAAGAGTGAATTTATAGTGCTACCCAAGTACCCAGTGCTAAAACCCTACATAAAACGGTGCGTTTTGTGTGTGTTTTTTTTGTTTTTAATTACCCAATACGACGACGTTAGTAAATAAATTTTTCATTTTTTCTTCTCCTGTGAAAACGGTGCGTTCTGAAACTATGAAACAGAGAAACAGTGAAACTATTTTTTCTTCTCCTGCCTTGTATCGGTTCGGTTCGGCGCTCTTACGGTGTTAGCTTTGTGTCTCCGATGTCCTCACCGCACCGGCGTCGGAGCTCCGTTCGCGTTCCGATTGCCGGCATCGGCTCCGTCGGTCGGTGCCAATAGCGGTGCGGGATGGTCGGTGCCGGTCGGTTTCGTCGGCTCCGGTGATGGCTTGCACACCCCTAGTTGTTGGTGTTGAATTAAGTATAAAGGTAAAGGTTTACGTGCAAAGTTATTTTATACTTTGGGCTTTTATAGAATATAAGGTTTTGGAGGGGTGGAAAGTGTATTTTGAAAAGTAGTGAAGATGAGTGATTCTAGCTCAATCACTCCAAGATCACTTAGGCCCTGTTTCGTTAATTTTTTTTCATCACTCATCTCTCTTCACTCAATTTTCGACACTCATCACTCATCTCTCGTTACTTATCACTCATCACTCAAAAATTTCCTAATTTTTTATAACTCTGTTTAGTGCCGGTTTGGGTGGAATATCTCAGTGAATTTTCACTCCACATGTAGGCTCCACATGTCAAATTATGTCAGATTTCTTATGCAGTTACAACCACTTTTTTTCCATACCCGCATCTCTCTTTCTTTCTCTCCCACTTCTCTTTTTACCCCTCCCAAACTCCTCTGCTTCTCTTTGATAAACATAAACAAATTTTTAATAAACAGTTCTTTTCTTGGGTTCATTTTCCACAGCTTAACCTGGAAAGTTTTGTTCACCAAAACTTTACACCACATCCACACAGCAAACCAAAACTGAAAACACACCTTCATCACAATGAACAACAACAAACCCAGAAAATTCACAATACTCAAACCCAAAAAAAATTCACAAAACCAAAACCCAAACTCACAGAAAATTCACAATACCCAAACCCACCATGGCTCTAATTAGATTTTTCTCACGTCCCACATCCATACCCATAGCCACACCACAACCACGGCCACCACCAGATTGGCTACCCAAAGTCGCCGACCACCCTTGAGCTCACCTCCTCCGTCCTCGCTCAACTGCACCGCCGCCATGGTTTCTTCGTACGTCATCTTCCTCATTCCTCATCCCTGAAATCGAACCCACTACGTGCTGTTACACCTCTGTCCTCCTGCCTCGTCCCTGAAACCAAGCCCAGAAATTCACGATCGCTCCTCTGCTCCTCAAGGCTAATTGGCGGTGGGTAAGGGCATGATGAATCCAATGGCTTCCCTGAAGATTACCAACACCGCCATACCTAGATTTTTGTTTTCCATGTGGTATTGTGGATTCATGAGGGGTTTCAAGTGGGAAGGGAGTACTGTTGGACCCCTTGACTCATTTTATTTTTTAATAATCTTCAATGTCATTCAAATCGGAGACCTGCTTCGGTGATCATCAACGAACTAGAGCAGCGATGCCTTGTAGGATTGTACCAAACTGGAGCAGCGGAGCTTGGGTTGTTCAGAGGCCGGAGCTTGAAAGATCGTAGATGGGTGTGCAAGATCAGAGTTTGTGGATTCAGTTGGTGTTGCTGTGGGTTTGGGAGAGGAGAAACCAAGGACTTGCTCAAGTGTAGTCTGTTGAGAGAGTGCTTAAAGAGAGTTGGTTGGAATTGGAAATGGATGTAACTGTTGGAAGGAGCAAAGGCTGAGTTGCTGATTTGACTAGTCACTGCCGTGGGGCCCATCATGTGAGAGTATTTACAATTTTGTCATCTTAACTCAGTTCTTGTATCTTGCAAACACCTTGTAGCAGTTTCCGAGTTTGGTCACTCATATCTCAAAAAAGTGAGATATGTTAACCGGGTGAACTGTGGAGAAAATTAGCCAAACAGACTTCAGTGATGTGGGGCCCACGGTTTTTGGGTTATGAGTTAACAAAATTCAGTTTTGTTAACTGAGTTTGGCAAAATCCAAATAAGGCCTTATTCTCCATTCCCATTTCTTTTTCTTTGTTTTATTTCTTTGTTCTTTCCTTGGACTTACACGACTGAAACTTCCTTGGTCCTTGCTTTGCTTCTTTGTTTTCTTCCTTCTTTGTTCTTATTGGCTACGCATTTATCTCTTCTTTGACTTTCTCAAAGAAAGAAGACTCAAGAAACTCTCTTCCTCTCATTTTTCACGGGTCCAATGAATCAGAATTTTAACTTCACTTTTCTCTTTTTTCTCTAAAGGAAAGAGCTAGGAGCTCTCTTGAGTCCACGGGTTCACACACCAAAAGAAAGAAAATCTCTCAACTTTTCTCTCCCTCTCACACCAACAGGTCCAGCAGCAACAGGAGGTTTCTTTCAACTCTTTTCAAGCTCTTGTTCCCAATTTAAAGCTAGAGTGATTCTAGCTCAATCACTCCAAGATCCATGCTTAGGGTAAGGGAAAAATCTAATTCTTTTAGTCTATTGTTCATTTTCAACTTGACTGATGGATATATGATTTTGTATATGGGTAGTTGATTCAGTAATTGAAGCTTGTTAAGAGTTAGTTCATGAACTTGTTAAGAATTGCACTCACTGTTAACCTGTTTGGTTATTATGAATTCTGTATTTTTCTAGGACAACTATGGGTAAAAGGTTTATTAGATATTATTATATAATATGTCTAGTATGTGTGTATTAAATTTCATAAGAAAATACCATCGTTTGATAATTATTTGTGAATTTATAAGAAAATGTTGCAAAGTTATCACTGTGACAGATTCTGTGTTTACACATAGTAAATTATGTATTAAATTGTATACAGTGAATTTTGTTAGGACATATGTAGTTTAAGTCTGTGAACATATGTCGTTATTTTATGTAATTGGCTTATCCTTAGACAAAACGCACTTTACTTGTAATTGGGTAGATTTAGGATGAGTTTAACATTTCAAGAAATCGTGGTTCAAGGTTAAGTGTTGAAGCCGTCAAAGTCTGTCCAAGAAACAAGCAAGGAAGTGCAAGTTTTTAAAGCTCGACACATACCTCGACAGATACATATATCGAGCTTTAAAGAAGCTGTTTTGCCCGAGCCTCGACAGCTGTCTCGACACCTCTCGACACCTCTATCTGTCAAGAATTAAAGAAAACAGATTTCCAGGTCTGTTTCAAGTCTAATCCGTGAGTGTGTCTTTGGGACTTCTTTTCTCCTAACCCTAGACATATAAAAGGATTATTTTAAGGGCCGTAAAGAAAGAGATCACAAGATACAAGTTGCACATTCATTGAGAACTTGTTGTTCATGCAAATTGTGATCTGACAGACAAAGTTCGTGCCCTAGTTCATCTCTGATGATTTGAAGAACTTTGCAGCCAACTCTCTCTCTCTCTATAGTTGGTATTTGAAGTCGCGTACTGGGATCCGCGCATCTGGTTAGTCACGTACTTGGGAGCCGTGCATTGAAAGGAGAAACTGTCACTACAGAACAAGTCCAATTGGGTATTGGGGTAAGAGTTCAACTGTAGGTTGGTGAGGTACTTGAGATTCCTTACTTGTAACTGCTTGTTGTGACAATAGTGGAGTTTCGGGAGTGGTGACCTTAAATCACCCGGTGGGGTTTTTGCCGTAAGGGTTTTCCCCATTCGTGAACAAATCACCGTATTATTTATTTTCCGCTGCTTAACTTAGTTTGGTGATTTGTTTGTGCTGCCACGTGATATTGCATGTTAATTTGATTAATTAAGAACTGGGCTAATTAATTAATCTAAATTATCACAAGGGGTCAACGCATTTGTGGCCTGTCAAATTTGGATGCTAGGGAAAATTCTTATGAAATCTAAGACATATATAGTTGTAATGGAAGTGGTCTCACAGCATTTGGATGAATATAAAAATAATGGTATAATTTCTAAGTTGCATGAAATTCTGTCAGGACAGTTTTGAGTATGCTGTATTGTATGATTTTTATTAAATTGTGGTTTTATGGTTTGACTCTGAAATTTATACGGTATTTACTAGACATCCAGAGGAGTTGCTCTGTAAAATTTCATGAGGATTGGAGGTGTTTAGATAGCCCATTCGTATTTTACAAATGAGGCATATGCTGCTGGAATAAAACAGTGAACAGTAAAAGACATGCCTAACTTTGAAGATTTAATTATAAAGTTAGGGTGTATGATTTGAGCTATAATTTATTATGCTCATCATTTAGTGTGTCTAGATCATAGATACATTTTGTGTAACTTGGTTCAAGGTTTGGTACTCAAAGGAGAGGTTCTGAACCATCCAATTGTTATTTTTATGAAGTTGTATTGTTCAATAGGTTGTATATTGCCATGTGAGTGTATATAATTACATGACTATGCTTAAAGGATTTTGTGTTTATGCATGCTTTATTGCCCTAATCTCAAAGAACCTTTTGAAATGAAGTTGGCTCTTTTAGAGATATGAGATTAATGTGAGAATGTTGGTTTCTTTATGATTTAGTACATCATATTGTGTGATGAATGTATTTTGTGTTTATGGGAACCTTGTTGAGGTGGGATTAGGTTTTTCTTGATTTTAAGAGATAGGCTTTGAGATGAAAGTGTAAGTTTATTCTACGGTATAATTGATAGTAATAAGTTTTGATATTTGGTTTAGGTGTTACCAGTACCCAAGTCTAAGCTCATTCGACTGTAGGCTCTCGATTCCTCTGCTTTCAGGTAAGGGATAAGTTATATGAGCATTTGGTAAGTAATGAGGTTACTTTAAAGTATATTATGCATTAAAAGGTTTTCGATTAGAGATATGGCATATAATCATGTTTTAGACAAAAATATGTTCGTGAGCTTCCAAAACCTTATGTATATGATTTAAGCATATTGATGCTATTACTAATTCTACGAACATGATATTTAAAGAAAAGAATGGAAATGCTATATTATTATGGAATGCTATGCAAAATAAGAATTTTCAGTATGATGTATAAGTATGAAATGTTTTCGAATTATGTTCTCTGATGATCTGAACTCTGCCAGTAGGGGTTAATTACTAACTTTCCATGGAAAATGTTATTTGATTGGCCATTAAAGTGGAACTGGCTCTGTCGTACCCGCCCTTGTTGGTTACGGCCAACTTGTGGAGGAAATCAACCTACTCCCATGGTTGAAAGATATGTATTATGATGTGATTCCGGGAATACCTAGCATTGTGAGGAATACTGGATGCCTAGCACAGTGGTGCTAGAAGCCTCCCAAATAAGTACAAATTTATTAGATATGGACTAACCAATATGTTATGAACAGTTATATTATTTTATTGATCATGAGAGAATGAATTGTTTAAATGCATTATGAAAAGTTAAAAGTCTCATGAAAAGAAGTTTATGATGAAAAGAAAAGCTGTTCTTTAAAGATAAAAATTTCTGAAGTTCTATTATGCTTTAAATATAAAGAATTTGATGAAAAGGTTTCAGTGTTCTATAAAGATAAAGCTTCTGATGAAAGTACAAGTTTATGTTAAAAAATTTATTATATATTTGTTCTTACAAAACGTTAAGTTTTATGACTATGAAAGTTATAATATTTTACGAGAAAAAGTTTATAAAGGAAAGTCTTCTTATTTGTTAAAATGTTTCTAGTTCAAGACAAAGTTACCAATTATCTGATTTAAGTTAAAATGATAATTTTGTAAAAAGAATATATATATATATATATACACACGCGCGCGCGCGCGCGCACACGCACACGCACATGCACACACACACACACACACACACATACACACACACACACACACACATATATATGTATATATGTATGTGCTTTCTAAACAATCAATATTATATTTGGTGACTTTGTAAGAAACGAAAGAAGTCCAATCCGAAAGGTTTTGGTAATATTAATTTGATAAGAAAAAGGGGAGCAATTATTTTCCTACGAAAAACGTATAAGTTATTATTATAAATAGTATAAAATACTATGCATGAAAAGATGTTCTCCTATCTGAACATTTATAAAATGAAATGATTTGATTTACATGAATTCTTATTAAATTCTTATATATCTTACCCTTACTGAGCTGTGTAGCTTAGCCCTTCCACCCTTTCAGTTACAGGTTTTATTTTGGAGCAGAGGGAGCTTTAGTCGAGTTTTGGAAGGAGCTAGTTTTAGTTTTAAAAGTATAAACCCCGAATTAGTAGTTTGATATTTAGTTCTGTAGTATTGTGTATTTTAGGATTTAATGAAAGTTGTGTACCTTAAAGTATTAAGAGATGTATTATGTGAAGTTCAAAATTTGAGTAACTGGTGGATTATGTTATTTTTTGAAGTACAATGTAGATGCTCTGAATGTCCAGTGAAAGGTTATATCTTTTAAGTAAAAAAACAAGAATGAAAAGAAAGATGAAAGCTTTTGGAAAAGCTTTTATAAAATTTAAGTTGGTTCTTGTTAATATCAGGTTTAAACTTGATATTAGCATACCGGTCATGGTCACAAATTCGAGTATCGGGTTTAGGTCGTGACAGTCAGGGCATGGCCTGGCCCCCCTAAAGGTTCCGTCCCTGTGCAATATATTAGATGCTCTTAATTAGACTTCAGTTATTTTTGTAAAATTGGGCAGCTACCTTAAATCCGCCTAAAGAAGAATATGTAAGAATAACGATTTATTGAGTTATTTGGCTGGTTATTATGTAAATACAAGTTTATGGTCGCTTTGAATTTTTTGGGAGAAATAATGAGAGAGGTCTAATTCTATAGAGGGGGTGCCAAACTGAAAAATAATTTGATGTGCAATTTTGAAATATAAATATTCTTAATTTTAGATTTATTACTAATATTGAGTAGTCTTTTTTTTAAATATAAATTTTCTTTAGGTTTTTTTTTTTTCCAATTATTTATTAATTTATTTTCTCTTAGTCTTGTATGTTATATTCTATCCTCAAATTTTATGTATTTCGTTGTGTTTATGAGAGATTTAATATTCATCTTTTTAATAAAATGGTAGAATTTTCACACACACTTGTATATATAGTGCAAGGTAGAATTTTAATGTTTTATATATAACTTGTGTACACATTATGTCGTAAGTGGTATCATCCTGAATTGATCTGACCCATAAAAGACTAAAAATTAAAATTTTAATAGAAAAATACAACAATTTTAGTTGCGCAGATTCTAAACCTATACCTGATTGGATTATATTAATTATAACCAGATTTGATTGCCAAAGTGTACTCCGACCCTAACACCATGTACCTACATTGACAGATTAAAGATGGAATCAAGGACAGCCTCAAGTGCAGCTGTAAGTGAAGTTCTTAATGTAAACAATTATTTGGTTTGGAAAGTACAAGTGAGAACCTATTTAATTGCTCAAGATCTTTGGGACATTGTTAAAGCAACCGACGAATGTCCTAAACAAGAAGACGATGAAGCTGCTTTCAAGGCTTGGACCAGGAAGAATGCCCTGGCTTTACACGTGATCCAAATTTCATGTGAGCCACGCCTATGTTTTGTGATTCGTCGGATTAGTTCGGCCAAAATTGCTTGGGATACTTTGAAAGCAGTATGCAAAATCGACAAAAGTGACTATGATGGTATGTCTCTATCTATACTGCACGTGCTCAATCATTTTTATACCTAAAATAGGCCTAAGTCTACTGTCTACAAGATAGGATAATAAACTTACCCCCCAAAAAAAAACCTACCCTAAAAGAAAGAAATGAATCGAAATACAAAATCATCATGCTTTTCCTCATCACGCTTTTCATAATATATTTTCATTATCAAATGGAAAATTATTGTCTCATACTCCCAATATTCACACTCTATACACACCGTACATCACTTTGAAAAAGAGTAAATTCCAATATTTTTCCCTCTAATTTGGAATTAAAATACAAACTATTTACACTAACCTCTTCTAAATAACCGAAAATAAGCTCTAAAAAATTTAAATTTTGTATTATACCCTTCACTTAAATTTCTATTAACACTCCTCTAATAGGAACTTTGGAAAAAAAAGAAAATTCTCCAAAGAATTTTAATGTATTTTTAATCATTCAAGGGAGGGCATGTGTAAATAATATTTTAAAGGAAGTGACTATCTTATTCCAAATTAAGGGGAGGTGAGTGTCATAAAAAAAAGTCTTGGAAAAAGTCACTGCTTCCCCTTTCAAAAAATGTGCATACATGAGTAAACAATTGTCCGGAATGCAAAGTGTGTACATTGGAAGTATGAGGAAAAGGTAAGATCAGGTAAACATGTAAAGCAAGAATGGTTGAAATGTGATATACCTAATACCCCACTACGGTATTTTGGATATCTAAAAGAGTTTAATAGAATCTTCAGAGTCACAATTTTATATGTGAGAATGATATATAAAATTGTTGCTGGTGTTTCAATTACAGAGAAGAAGGAAGAAAGTTATGTGGCTTGGAGCAAACGGATGAAAACACTTTTAATGAATCATGATCTTTGGAACATTGTTGAAACAACCACGGAACCAACTACACCTGCTTGGAGCAAGAAGAATGCTTTGGCTTTATATTTGATCAGGGAATCCTGCGGGTCGGACAGATTTTCTTCGATAGAGAAAATTAGTAAGGCTAAAAGCGCTTGGGATGAAATTGCAGACTCAGGTAGCTATTTCTCTTCTAAAATAATAGCTTAAAGTTTTCAACTCGATGATAAAATAATAGCTAAAATAATAACTCTGGAGTGATTGCCATTGTTTCTTCGCTGTGGCGTGGTTGTGGTGGTGGTGGTTTCGGTGAGTCTTTGCCCATTTTGGTCATTGATAGGAACTCTCTGAATGAAAATAATAAAAAAGCTCTCTCTTAATAAGATTCTTATTATTGAAGAAAAGAAATGGAGAGCATAAAAATAAAATACAAAGCTAATCTGCTATTTATATTACACAACAGAGCATGTACACGAGTCCAGAAAAAGAGCAGGAAAAGAAAACAGAAATAACAATCTAACTAACGCAAACAGTTACAAAAGAAACCAATAAGATTATGAAACGTGTGCTATCTATAGGACATCGTTTTGTTAATTTCCATTTGTTCTTGTTTAACGATACGGCATCGTTTCTTTGTCTCTTGTTTCTTTTCTTTAATCCTAATGACACCGTTTCCATCTTTGGGCTATTATTTCTTTACAAAACGCTGCCGTTTTCTTTAGCTTCTTTTCTTGTTTTCTCTTTTCAAATTTAACAAGGGTAAATTTGTGCGTAGAGAGAGAGAGAGAGAGAGAGAGAGAGAGAGAGATGGGTATGGTACAATCAGTGATGACGGTTCTGATTATTGGGTTATTAAGAATTTAGGGGGGTGCTGGTTGGGGACCTGGGGTGAGGATGGATGAATAAGATACCTATGAGATATGGATGATAAGGAAGGTCTGCGTATGTCTAAATTCTATATAACTGTAAATTATGAGTTTGATTTCTTTAATATGTAACCAACTCCCTACTTTCTTGATCCATAAGGAGAGTGCCATAAAGAAATGACTCTCCAAGTGTTGCTTGTACAAATCAGAGCATTCCTATCCAGCGTTTCATATTTCTTATTTTTTGGTAAAACTACCATTTTAGTTCATATATTTTGGGGTTATAGTCAGTTTGGTCTCTTCATTTTAGTAACAATTAATTTAATCCTTGTTATTTTTAATTTGTAGTTAATTTAGTTATTATTGGAAACTCATTAACGAAAAATGTTGATGTGGCAAACAAATGACAAGTTGGCACACTTGAAACTTACGTGGCGATTAAAAAAAAAAACTGCTATAGTGTATGAATGGAAAACAAAAATAAAAAACACAAAAAACAATTTCTTTCTAAACAAACACTTGGTCCATTTGGTTGGGGGATGAAAAAATGGGAGGGGAACAAACTGGATTTAACCAAAAATAAAAAGTAAAAAATTGGTTGGGTGTGAAAAAATGGAAGGATAGAAAATAAGAAGATGATGGAAAAGTGGAATGATAGAAGAGATTTTAATTTCCCTTATTTGTGTTTGGTTGGGGGGTGAAAATGTGGAGGGATAGAAACTTTTTGTTTTCTTGAGAAGAAAAATGAGGGAATAGAAAATAGAATTTGTATAAATTTACTTATATGCCCTTATTAAAAAATTGATGTCCAATTAAAAAAAAAAATACAATCACCCAAGTTTATTAAAAAAAGAAAAATAATGCCCAATAAAAAAGATTTTTAAAAAAAAAAAAAATACCCTTATAGTTGAAGCGCAAAACGCCTTAAAAGGAACCAAACACCAAACAAAATAGACAAAAAAAAGAAAAAGAAAAAACAAGAAGTGAAGTAGTGTAACGTCCCTAAAAAGAACAGAAGAAACAAACAAAATGTGAGATGAAGGGTAGTTTAGTTATAAGACTACAACTACTCTTTCCCTCTCTACTTTCTCTCTAAATTGGAGAGGAAGCATTTTGGTAGGATCCAAATATTTTCTCCCAGAACCCACCAAAAACAAGTCTCTCCAAAATAGAGAGAAAACATAACTAAGAACTTGGCTTTTGGTTCAGACAATTGCTTTTACAAAATTAAGTTCTCTACAACCTCTTCTCAAAAAAAAAAAAAAAAAAAAATCTACAACATTTCAAGCTTTCTCTTACTTTCACCTATTTTTGTGGTTTTCTTCATTTGTTTGTCTCTAGCTGCCTCTCATTTTATTTTTGTTAAATGGTTGTGTGCATGCTTTTTTTTTTAATCAATGGCATGTGTATGGTATTTTCGTTCATGCTGCTACTCTTCTTTTTTTTTTTTTTTTTTCTTTCTTTTTTATAACTGGGTGTGGTAGGGTTTTGTTTTGTGTTCTTTGTTTTTATTTTTATTTTTTTAATTGGGCATTATTTTTGTTTTAATAAACTTGGTGGAATTATTTTTTTGGTTGATTTTTTTTTTAATTGAGCACAATTTTTTTTAATAAGAACATATCATTCAAGTTATACCTACTTCATTTTTAATCCTCTCAGTTTTCTTCTCAATTAAACAAATGAGTTTTCCACTTTTCTATCCTTTTCCCATTTTCAATCCTTCCACTTTTTCATCTCTCCAACCAAACAGACCCAAAATACTCAAAATTTTATCTTTCTTCTCTTAGCCGTGAATCACTACATGAAACTTGAGTCTCGAACCCTTTTTCTTTGTTCTTGTCCTTGGGTTAACTAAAACTAGAACAAATGGGTGGTTTTCATTTTTCTCTGCTTGTCCAAGTCAAAATTTGCTAATAGGATTTTGTGTTTATTTGGCTTTTATCTCTTTGTTGGTCAAAATATGTGGGTACATGAGTTTGGGTTTGAATTTTCTCTAGGTCTTACTGATAATTTGAAGAGCGGAGAAATTTTCTAATTTACATGTTATTTTGCTCCAGTGGAGATTGGGCGTTACTAGTGAAATTTTCTTTGTATTTACTGATAATTTGTGACTATTTTTTAAATATTAATTAAAAAATTTATTATTATTTTACTCACCACGTAAGCTTCAAGTGTGCCAACTTGTCATTCGTTTGCCAGGTAAGTATTTTCTGTTAATGAGTTAATGTTAAGGATTAAATTGATTGCAACTTGAAAATAGCAAGGACCAAATTGTCTGCTACAAAGATGTGGGGGCCAAATTGATGGTGACCCCAAAATGTAAGAACCAAAATAATATTTTTGTCTTCATTTTTATCAATGTTGGCTACTACTGTTCACTAAAACAATAAAACACGACCCCACATCTGAAGCTCTATCCCTGTTCAAATTTTGGCTTTTTGCCTATTCAGATGTGAACGAATCACTTTGTGAGAGAGAGCTATGCCGATCTTCTGATGAAGAGCTGATTCCCCTTTGTTTTTTGATGAAGGGAGAGAGAGAGAGAGAGAGAGAGAGAGAGAGAGAGAGAGAGAGAGAGAGAGAGAGAGAGAGAGAGAGAGAGAGAGAAGAAGAAGAAGAAGAAGAAGAAGAAGAAGAGAGAGGGAGGAAAACGAAAAATGACTCAATTGGGGGATTATTTTAAGGAAGAAACATGTTTGGAGTTACTGTACTAATTGTTATAGTGCTTTCTTCTTCAAGAGAGTTACTGTAGCAACTCCAAAAAAAATTTAGAGAGGCTATTGGAGGGTTTTTTTTACTCTCCAAAGATAGCTTTAGAGAGTCTATTGGAGATGCTCTAAGATTTAAAAATAAATTCCCACTGTAGTTGCATTCAGTTATTTTCTACACTTTTTATTCACCCCTCTCTCTCTCTCTCCTTTGAAAAGCTCAAACTTCCTTCACACTCTCTCTCCAATCACCAACTCAGTGGGTTGTCTTAATAGATGAGACGGCGGCGAAGCTAGGTGGCCATCTGTGGGATGCATGGTGGTTAATCTGAGAGTTTTGGATTTGGTTGTGGTGGCCATCATGGTTGTACGGGGTGGTTGCTGCTGCTATTGGTGGGTTTTGTCTTTGGGTTTTCGTGGCTGGGTTTTGGCCATAGTCGGTGGTGGTTGTCACTGGGTGTATTGTTGGCTGGGTTTGGGCTATTTGGCCACTTATGGTGTTGACTATTGGTGTTGTGTGGGTTTAATATTATTTTAATGGATGAGACGTCAAGTAAAAAACGGAAGGTAGGGTTATTGTCAAGTATGAATGTAAAAATAAAGTAAAATGCTAAAGTCACAAATTATTTTACTAGTTTTTTTTACAAACGGATGATGTGGTAGGTGGGTATTGGAAAGTAAAAATGTGATTTTAAAGTTGGTCTCATGAATTTGTAATTTTTTAGCAATGAAACTTGATGGACCTCATATATATACCAATGCTTCAAGCTAATCTAGTTGGAAAAAACTAGCTGGTTTTGTATTAAATATAATTTTTTTAGTTTCTTCAGGGTAATCTAACGATCATGTTTGTTTATATTTTTGCTTTTTTAGTAATTCTTTATTGATTAAAATAAAATTTAATGATTATAATATATAAATGATTTTGATTTTTATTTTTTAATGGTGTGGAGAACAAAGAGAAGTGAAATATGAGATCCTCACACTCTCAGATTCTTACTCCTTTAATCACTAAAAAAAAGGAAAAAGAAAAGTAGAAAAGAATAGAAAAAAGAAGAAGATGCAATTGCATCACAAGAAGATTAAGTGAATACACATCATCATAGAGGAGAATGTTGTGCTTGTACTTTTAAATAAATTAAGGGAAAAATAATGGATGCCCTGCATCACAAGAAGGTTAAGTGAATACACACCATCATAGAGGAGAATGTTGTGCTTGTACTTTTAAATAAATTAAGGGAAAAATAATGGATGCCCTAAGGGAATTGCTTTAGAAAATACTTTTAAAGTCAAAAAAGAAAATATTTTTAATAACTTTTTATAGAAAAAGAAAAATTCAATTCATTTTTATAAACTTTTTTATTTTTATTTTTATAAAAGTGATATTAAAATTTTCCTAACATTATCCATTAACAAAAGTTCCAAGGGCACCCGTTATTTGTACCCATAAATTAAATCCGAGAAAGAAAGTATTATAAACATTAATGCAAATTCATGGATATGTGCTACAAATTCTTTATCCAATTCTCAGTATTTTACTTTATACTCCATCAATTATAATAAAAATAAAAAAATAAATATAAAAAGCGATAAGTTCATGTCTCACTTTTTGTGTTCTAGTTGGTACTATATCTTCTCTAATCTCACTGTATGTGTGTGTGTGTATATATATATTCTGGTTGAATTCAGGCACATCTAAATTAATAGAATAATCATCATGGAATTGCTATTAGATTCTCCAAATATTTTGAATTCTATAGTAAAAGTACTATAAACTCGGCAGGGATGGTGAACGTGAACGATGAGAACGGCTTCAGTCAGTATGCATCCCTCGAAAAACATATCCGCAAAGGTGAGTGGGATGCTGCTAATCAGTTCATTAGCTCCAATCCGGAGGCAATGACTGCAGCAATTTCAAGTTCCGGATGTACGGCTCTACACATTGCTATCATTGAAGGACATGTGAATATTGTGGAGGAGTTGGTAAAGAAAATGTCAGAAGAAAACTTAAATATAAAAGATAGAATTGATTTGAATTTTCTATGTTATTGTGCTGGGTATGGAAACATCCAGATGGCAAAATGTATAATTGGGAAGAGCCCGACCTTACTTAGCATTAGAAATGGAAGTGAACGCCTCATTCCAGTCGTGATAGCTCTTATGTTTAACCCCAATGGAACAGAAATGGCGCGCTATCTCTATTCTGAAACTCCTCTAGAAGATCTAATGCCAAGAAATGGCATCAACGGTGCTATGTTTATTACCCGGGCTATTTATTCCAAAGCTATTGGTAAGAACTTCAGATTCAACTATATTTTCGTTTTCATTTCCATGCTTTGAAACACTCGGCATGATTCCCTTACAATTAATTGCTTATGTTTGCAACTCAATAGATATCGCTTTGGATTTACTAGAAAGGTGCCCTGAGTTGGCTATCACTCCGGATTGCAACGGGCGGTCTCCTGTGGAAGTATTGGCTGACATATCTTTTGCATATCGGAGTGGAAATCGGCTCGTATATTGGAAACAGTGGATCTACAATAGTGAGTATCACTCTCTTTTCTCGATTAGTCTATTAAATTATATGCTATTTTGTTCACACCTTGGAGAGTTAATTTATGAATGTTGGTTTTATATATAGTTATTTTAAAACCTCTTTTTTTTTTTTTTATATATAAAAAAAAAATACAATTATATTTTCACCCAACTTTTTTTAGGTAAAAGATAGAAATGATATTGATAACTGAAAGTATACAAAGTAGAACCTCTGAGCATAAAGCCAAATAGGGGAAAGACAATGGCTATAGCAGTAGGAAGAAACTACAAAAAATAAAAAACAAAATGGAGGAAACATGGTACAAGTAAAACCTGAGCAGACGAAAGTCACAAACAAAATCAAGAGCTTCGGTGTGCAGCCACAAGCCTCTGATGACTGATACTTCCATTTAAAATGGATCTGGGGTGGGCTTGAAATTTCTCAAAACAAAATTTATTCCAAGCATTCCAAATTGCCCAAGACATCACCGCCCAACATTCCACATCAAATTGAGGAAGTTTGTCCAACATCAATCTAAATAAAGCGAAGAAATCTTGGATAGCATTGAAACATTTTTGAATCTTCTCCTTACACAAAGCCAAACGTTCCTTGCAAATGGACATTCCCATAGTAGGTAGCCTACAATTCAGGTTGCTGGCAGCATAGATCACACCATGTGTAGATACCGTATTGAGCTAGAACATTGGCTAAAAAATTGTGTGTAGATACAATTCAGCTAGAACATTCCGATGAACCAAGTTGATTTTCACAAGAAAAGCATTTTTTCAAGCCCTCTAGAGAGAACTCTTAACCTTATTCAGAACTTTGCAACTCCAGACAGGTTTCCAAACCTCCTGATATTGGCTCAAATTGGAAGAGGTTAGTGACTCAGATGCTTTATGTTTTGAAAGAAAGTTGTATCCTAACTTTACTGTATAAACACCAGAAGAAACATGAGGCCAGACAAGCTTGGCCTCTGAAAGTCCTTGCCCGAGTGGGATTTTCGTTATCAATTCAACCTCCTGTTTAAAAAATAATTGATGCAATAGGTCCACATTCCAAGAATTATGAGTAGGTGAAAATAGAGAGTTTACTGAAGCTTTAGAAAATAAATCCACTACAGGAAATTGGATTTTAGGATGCTCCAAAGATGGGAGCCATGCATCCTTCCATTAACTAACCTTGGCCCCATTCCCTATCCTCCACCATGCCCCCCTCAGTAGAACTATTATACCCTTTAGAATGCTTTTCCATGCATAGGATCTGAAATTTGACTCAACTGCTTCCATAATAGAACAATTTGGAAAAAATCTAGGTTTGAAGATGTGATAACAAAGAGACTGTTTATTGTGGAGGAGTTGCCAAACTTGTAGCTAGGAGGGCATTATCAAATAGGCTGAGGTCTTTAAATCTAATACCTCCATCTGATTTCGGTTTTCAAAGAGTATCTCATTTCTCCCAATGAATCTTGCGACAATCCTTCTCACTATCCTTACCAAAACTTTCTGATCAAACATTCAATGTCATTACAAAGACCCAACGGTAATTTAAAGCAGCCCATAGTGTAAGTTGAAATAGCTTGAACCGCGGTTTTACTTAAAACTCTCTTCCTTTGATACAAGAGCTTTTCGTCCTAATTGATATAAGAGCTTTTCTTCCTAGTCTTGAAGTTTGCGCTAGACTCGCTCTTTTATGAATTCAAAACTAGCTTTTTTCTTTCTCCCTATCAAGGATGGCAAGCCTGATACTTCTCATACTATCTAATCTTTGGAACTCCCAATGCTGTCTTGATAAGTCGTCTGATACTATCTAAAGTAGATTTACTAAAGAAGATAGCCATATTGCTTTTGTTTATCTATTGTCTAGAACAATTACCATAGGTCCCTAGAACTTCAAGAATTTTTTGACACTCCTGGTGATTAGCTTTGCAAAAAGAAGACTATCTTCTACAAATAAAATATGAGTTAATATGGGCTATTCTACAATGAGAAAAACCCCCTGGATTACTTAAAGTAGCCTCCTGGGATATCAGACCATGTAGCCCTTTTGTACACAGTAAAAAAAGAAAGGGAGAGAAGGGATCTGCCTGACGAATGCCCCGAGTTGGATTGATCAATCCTTTTGGTTCCCCATTAACTAGGATGGAATAGGTTACAGTCTTGACACAAACCATCATCAACTTAATCCACTGCTCCCTAAAACCCTTTTTTTTCATCACAGCTTCATGATAAGACCATTTTACCTTATCATAGGCCTTACTCATATGCAGTTTAATAGTCATATAATCATCTTGCCCTTTATGTTTCTGCATGCCATTTAAGTCTCAAAAACAACCAAAATATTATTAGAATTAAGTTTTCTTTTAGTAAAAGCACTCTGATGTTTTGTTATAATATTTGGCAGAATCTTTTTTAGCCTATTAGCTAAAACCTTAGAAAAGATTTTTTACAAAATATTGCAAAGAATAAAAGGTCTATATTCAGAGACAAGTTTGGGGCTTTTTACTTTTGGGATAAAGGTCACATATGTATGATTCAAATGAGATGGAAGTGTTGCACTATTTAAAAAAATTGAGAATGGATTGAGTTACATCATTACCAACTAGCTACCAATAATTCTGATAGAAAAGATGAGGCATACCATCGAGACCTGGAGCCTTTAGGGGAGACATTTGTTTGATTGTTGCCTTTACCTCCCAAGCTATGTAATCAACAGATGATTGAGTGTTCATGTCATCACTTATTATGCTTGGAATGGAATCAATAGTGCTCCCTGCTTGAACTGGGTTTAATGATGAAAAGAGGCCTTGGTAATAATCAACTATAGAAGCCGCCACCTCCTCCTGAGATAAGCACCAAACACCATCACAGTTTTGTATCGAGGTAATGAAATTCTTTCAACTTCGTTGAGTGGCTCTACTATGGAAATATTTAGAATTTTTATCCCCATGTGTTGCCAGATGTGCTTTTGACCTTTGAAACCATATGCATGTCTCTTTATCCATAAGGTATTGAATTTCATATTTTATTGATAAAACCCGAAAGTTCAAACTAGTAATCATAGCCTCCCTCTAGGCTTCTTTGAACAAATCTCTTTTCACTCCTAATTCACGCTTGACATTGCAAAATTTTTCTAACTCCATCACTTCAATTTTTTCCCACACTTGTCTACCTTATGCATTTTTAGAATAATCGGGCTCTGAAGATACCTGTGGAAAGCAAACTGCTTCCACAATGTCTATACACCTCGTGTCAGAGAGCCGCATCTCCTTGAAATGAAATAATTTTTGGAATCTGGGAGGTTCCATACTAGCTGGCACGATCCAAATAGGGCTATGATCCGAAGAGTCAAAGTGCAAGTGATGTACCCTAGTCCCACCGAAATTCATAAGCCAATCATTATTGGCAAGCCCTTGGTCTACTCGTTCCCAAATTGAGTGTCCATCAGCAAAGTGCTTCTACCAATTGAACAAAGTGCTTCTACCAAATGAATTTCAACCCAACAAACCCAAGATGTAAGAAACCGCATTCATCAATCGTATCCCAAAAGAGCTACATTTGGTTTTTGGTTTTTGTTTGCCCGATCAAGTTTCTCTGAATGACCGACCAACTCAATGAAATCTCTAGAGCACAGCCAAGGGAGTGACATACGATTATTTAAATCACGTAATAAACTCCAAGATTCATGCCTCAAGTGTGTAAGTGGTTCCCCGTAAAAACCAATAAATCTGCATGCATCATCGTTCCCTTTATTCACTACAGCCCACCACCCTTGTTATTTCTTGGAACAAAAAACATATTATCAAAATCCAAAATTTTCTTTATTTTTTTAGCCTTACTTCATCCGCCCATGTCTCAGCAATGGACACGATAGAAGAATCTTTTGTCTAGACTAATTCATTAGGCTCTTTTCCCTATTCATAGGTTCCCAAGCCCACGACAATTCCAAATTTAGGCAATTCATTATGTTTGACGAGGCTGATTGTCAGTCTCTGCCAATTCAAAAATGGTCTTGCCATCCTCCCTAGAAACTTGTATTTTTTTACTAGTCAACTTTAGCTAATCTTTTTCCATTTTGTCTCCCACACGTTTCCCTAGCACAATAGCATGCATAGTAGAATCATCTAAGTTATTTTTTTGAGCCATTTTTTTCCATTTACGTGGAACTAAATTCCCATCCAAGAGAGTAAGTGTGCTGGACTCAAAAGGAATACTATGATTAGGATTCTCTAGGCTAACCTCATTAATGCTACTTGAATTTTCTCCATCGAAAGAATTAGCAAAATGGAGAATAGATCCCAAAAATAACTTACCAGGTAAGGAAATCTGTGGGCAATCAAATTTATGTAAGCCTGAATCAATCTCCTCCTCTATTTGAATTTTGAAAGTGTCCTTTATAGGGGGAAAAGACGTAGACTTAGGGATATTTGAAATATCTTTAGGTTGGCAAACATTTCCTGTATGGGAAATATGCAAGATATCGCCCTTTTCCACTGCTATTACCATATTTGTAACCTAGGAAAAGTCAGAGCTTAATGCACCACCGTGAGCACTAGAAGTGCCTCCATCGTGAGGAGGTGGGCAACTTATGCCACCCTAAGACCTTGCACTCAACTTCTCTTTCTTCTCCTTCTTCCTAGCTTCGTAGTAACCAGCTACTAGGACCACAACTTTCCTGGACATGGGGTTTGACGGTGCTCAAACCCATGGCCCATACTCTTGGTTCTCCGAGGAAAGAGTTCCGTTGCTCTCTATCCAAAAATCAGTCTTTATCGTTGTGGCGTTGTGGTTTAAATAACCACACCAGTAGCAGATATTATGCAAGCATTTGTATTTAAAAGAGACCCAATGCTCGGACCCTTCCTTTAGAGAGATCACCCGACCCCGGCGATAAGGGAGATTAAGTTAATTAAATTTTATTTATGAATACTTAGAGTGGAAAACTTAATCCTCTATTGAACTTCTAGTTTTTTATTTCTCAAAAAACAAAAAAGTTTTATCATATTTTTATAAATAATATAAACTAGTTGTTAACTTGTGCATTGTATGAAAAAACTAAGAAACATATATATTATATATGATAAATAATGAGTATCAACAAATGGAATTTCAAAGAAAATGTGTATAAAAATATCATGTTAAATTTAATGAGTTTGTTTAAAGTTTGATTAGCATAATTTATTCAAAATTTATATAATATTCATTTGTCTAAATCTAGTGAAACAATGAGTTTTGGTTGTTTTCAATTAACATATAACAATTTAGCACTTGTTATAACTCTAAAATTTAAAACCTAATAAAAATAAATATTATATTTTATATAAATGAACGTGAGCTTCTAAAAACTTATTTAATAACTAGTCTAATTACACGCGCTTTGCGTGTGCAATGAGGTTTTTTTTTTTTTTTTTTTTTTACTGTCATAATTTTTCATTCATTTCAATTTAAGGTTTACTTACGCATTTAGAACTACGAATATAACCAGGAGTGTCATGAGACTAGCTTCAAAAAATGAACAAATATTACACGTTAATTTGTAGCCAAAAAAAAAAAAAAAAACCTGTGTTTGTATTATATATATATATATATATTTTTTATTTTTTATTTTTTTTTATTTTGAAAATCTAATTTATAAGTGGATAAAGTAATTTGAAAATCAACAGGAAAGTGACCCTACATTTTAGGCAATGTTTTAGTGGGAGCTAGAGTTGTATTTTTATTGGATTGTCTTTTAGTTTTGTCTCTTAAACATAGAGGTATAGGCACCATCCAAAAAAAAAAAAAAGCATAGGGGTAAAGGAGCATTTTTGAATAATAAAAAAAATGAGGATCCCAAACAGAGAAAGTTCCTTAAATAATAATATAGATATTAAAAAAATTTTAAAAAAATGAAGTCTTCCAATTTTTTTTTCTTCATCATCTTTTTTCTTTTTCTTTTTACATGAGATTAATTGGCCACTTTTGCTACAAGGTATATGCATTCCACCGGCTCATGACACCAACCAAATTCCTATAAGCGTCCAAAAATCAGAGATGGAAAAATGTAGTCAAGCAAGAAATATTGGATCAGGTAAATTGTTGTCAATATTCTTTTTTCTTTCTTTTTTTTTTTCAATAGGAATTTTGGTACGTCACAATAAAAATAATATTTTGGAAAACTTTAATTTTCCTCACCTAATAAACGGTAATAGACTAATAGCCTTATTTTTACTAATAATATAGACACAACAACAACAAAGCATTAATCTTAAAATTTGGGGGTCAACTATAAATCTTCAACAGATTAGATTGGGTCAACCACGTTAATTCTATTCCTCCAGTCTATTCTATCTAAAATCATGTTCTCCGTTACTTTTTTTATTGATTATTCCATTTTTGTTACTTCTTACCATCCCTTCGTCTCTGTTTCTACTTTTACTAAAGTTATATTTCATGTACTTAGTTTTAGTTCTACTTAAACGATATGTAGATCAAAATTATTTTTAGCTTGAAACTATCCCACAAAGTAAGGGAGGAGGTGGTTATGTGTAGGATTTAACTTCTCCATCTTCCATACAATGCGATAGATGTCTTCTTGTTTATTATCTTCTTGACAAGTGTCTTACAGATGACATTTGTTCCCAAGACATATGCCATGGTTACAAAACTTCCACAAGTTAAGCCTACCAAGTCACATATGTCATTCTTTCTACTAATATATGTGGCTTTATGCCAACAAATAATTATAGATTAAATTAACAACCATATCTTGGTCTTAAAATTATTTTTATGGCATAAACATTGTCATCGTTCAAGAACCTTCCAACTCCTTGCGTAATGTCTTGTTCCACTACCAGAGACAATGCTAAGAGTGAAAGAATAACATTGATTAAAGGCCTTTGTATATTTAAATATCACTTCAATAAATTTTATTAACCATTAATTTAGTTAATGTTATGCATTATAATTTTTTTTTTCATTTAAATGCATTATTCTTACTTTTTTTATATAATTAATTCACTTGAACGATGTTATGGAATAATAAATTTTGTCACATAGGCATTATAGACTAAAGTGTCACCAATATAAAAAAATATTTTTTTAACTATTCATTTATTATGTTATTTAAGTGGTACCAAACTACCAGTCTATTTTAGCCACATCATTTTGTAAGTATTTTTTAGTAGAATTTGTAGTAGTTTTAGTATTAATTTTTCATTTTTCATTTGTAGCAGTTGGATTTCTATCAATCTTTTTTTTTTTTTTGGTGAGAAAATGCTAAAACTATTACAACCTTTATTACAAAAATATTAGAAAATGACTTGGAAAAAAATGTAATTGGTAACACTTCAACAAAATAATAAATGAATATATAAATTATTTCTTATAATTGGTAATACAATTGTGGGGGGCAAAGGTGTCAAAACACCACGTGGGCCTTAAGCCTGGTCCGAGAACGTAGACTCCGTCAAAGGGCCGTAAGTCGAGAATAGGGCCGTCTAAAACGGGGGCCCAAAAGCCCGCTGATCAGGGCGTTGGCCAGCTGGGAGAGAGTCCGAGAAGAAGGTCTCCTCGGACAACAGGATCGGGGACTGAAGAGCGTAGCACGACGCCCAAGGAAAAGCTCTTAAAGCTCAGTGAGTCATACTAAGCTTCAACGAGATGCCGAGGAGGGGGACAAGTGGGACGTGCACTGCATAAAGCTGCTGCCACCGCATTAAAGGCCCTTCACCTCCCCGCCTGGTCGCATTAATGGGGAGGTGACTTCTGAGGGGATGGAAGTCAGCTTTATAGCCATTGGGGAGCGTTTTTAGGGAAAGGATGGATGGGAAAGGGATCGAACTTTATGGCTTTATGAATGGGAAACAAGAATGGGAAGTATAAATAGAGAAGGGGAGACCACTGGAAAGGGATCTATATTTTTCCCACCAAGAATACTCTCTCCTCCTAGAAAATATAAGGGAAGTAGGGATTGACACTCCTCAGCCTATGTCCGAGGAAAGCAGTCATTCCACCAGCCCGTTGCACACCAATAGTGAATCTAGCCTAAACGCCGTTGCTTTATACCGCCCCAAGAAATCTAGGCTTCAAGTCCACTATCTACAAATTTATTGTGTAGGCCACTTGGGCCGGCCCTGTCGCGTACTTGGGTCCAAGGCTTGATTTGTGTCCTCACAATTGTCGTTGTCTGTGGGAAGCCTTGACTAAAGGGATGTAAGGTATCGTGGAAGGCTCGGGTTCACGTCGTGTAGAATCCATGGGATCCCAGCACGAGGATCACTTTTCGCGGCTAGAGTGGGAGAGAGACTGCGAAGCCAGCTTGCGCACAGAACATATGCGCGGGAGGAGTCACGCACGAGATGGAAGTAGAACCTCCCGGGAGAAAAGTGTCGAGACCCTGCAAAGGGAGATTGACCATCTAAAAAAGAAACTGCGCCGTAAGAAACGACGACGCACACCCTCTCCTTCAGACCGGTCTTCAGCAGATTCTCGGAACAGCATCGGCAGTTCCAGGTCGAGAACCCCTCCAGCGAATCCTTCTCTTACGAGGATGAACACCATCGCGACCCTAAGGATAAGGGGACATCCTCCAGAGGTTTAGCCAACAATGCTCTGAGCAAGGCACTCTACTAGATTTCCAAGTCGCCCTTCACTCAGAGGATTGAGAAGGGAAAGCTTCCGAGGCTGTTCACCCAACCAACCTTTACCATCTACAATGGAAGAACGGACCTCGTAGAACACGTGAGCCATTTCAGCCAGAGGATGGCGGTGCACTCAAAGAATGAGACACTGATGTGCAAAGTTTTCCCCTCCAGTCTAGGACCCGTCGCGATGAGGTGGTTCAATAGCCTGAAGGCGGGTTCTGTCGATTCCTTCATGGAGCTCACAAGGGCATTTGGCTCGTAGTTCATCATGTGTAGTAGGGTACCTCGGCCTCTGGACTCACTGTTGTCCATGGCCATGAGAGAAGGAGAGACCCTCAGGGCGTATACCGACAGGTATTGGGAGATGTACAACGAAATCGATAGGGATTTCGAAGAAGTCGCCATAAGCACCTTCAAGGTCGGCCTCCTGAACGAGCACGACCTAAGGAAGTCGCTGACCAAAAGGCCTGTCAAGAGCGTGCGTCGGCTCATGGACCGCATCGACGAGTACACACGGGTTGAGGAGGATCAGTTGCAAGTAAAAGGGAAGGCGAAGGTTATCCCTCAGGAAAGAAGGGATTTCGGGTCGGATCGATACAGCAACAGTAGGCCGAGGAGAGAGTTCGTTGGGCAACCTCGTCCGACACCTACGCAGGTGGTTGGCCCCGTGTTCCGCGAACCCATACAGCGGGTGTTTGAGAAAATCCGTCACGAACCCTACTTCAGGTGGCCTAGTAAAATAATAGGTGATCCCATGAAACGTAACTAGAACCTCCACTGCCAGTACCATCAAGAGAACGACCACACGACAGAGAACTATAGGAACTTACGGAATTACCTAAAACAGTTGACGAAGGAGGGAAAGTTGAAACAGTTCGTGTATCAGCCTGGTGGGCAGGGAGAGCACCCTGGGCTGACAAATCAGGGCCACATTACCCCGAGACCTCTTTTGGGAACCATCAATGTCATTCTCGCTGCTCTTGGGAGGATCGACTCTCGCCCTTCTAGGGTGATGTCCGTGGCGCGAGCCCATGCCGAGGGCCCTGGCTCTAAGCCGAAGAAGATTAAGGGTACTGGACTGCCCATTCTGGGATTCTCGGACATGGACAAGGAAGGGACCATCCAACCACACGATGACGCCTTAGTCATAATGTTAAGAATTGGAGGTTACGATGTTAAAAGGGTAATGGTGGACCAAGGAAGTGGCGCAAACATTATGTACCCCGATCTGGTCAGAGGGTTGAACTTGAGGGAAGAGGACCTTTCGGCCTATAACTCACCACTAATAAGCTTCGAGGGGAAGGCAGTCGTCCCGAAGGGACAGATTAGGCTGCTTATGCAGTCAGGACCAGCGGTAGTTGAGGTGGATTTTATCGTGGTCGACGCTTACTCTTCTTACACGGCCATTGTGGGAAGACCCTGGCTGCACGCCCTAGCGGTTGTCTCCTCTACTCTCCACACCAAGGTGAAGTTTCCTTTTGGCGACCAGGTCGAAGAGATCCTCGGGAGTCAGTCCGCGGCAAGACAGTACCTGACAGCCTCAATTCTATGCAGGCTGGATCTTGAATCCTCGACTTTGGTTGCACTAACCCCATAACAATTAACCTTTTCTGCCACAACTGGAGGGATAGTGGCAGAAGAGCCCACGTGTGAGGGGTTAGGTAGGGTTCTTGTGGGTTGTGACCCAGAGAGGTTCTTCCAGATAGGGGCTCAACTGCTGGCCGAGGAAAAGGAAGAGTTGGTCGCGTTCTTGAGGGGGAACCTTGACGTGTTCGCATGGGACGCATATGAGGTGCCTGGAATTGACCCGAATTTCATATGCCACCACTTGAATGTCAGCCTGGCCGCTGTGCCGAAGAGGTAACCCCCTCGGCGCTCTTCCAAGGAGCATTTCGACGTCGTTAAGGAGGAAGTCATCAAACTTAAGAGAGCTAGGGCTATCAAGGAAGTGTTCTATTCCAAATGGTTGGCACACACAGTCGTGATGAAGAAGAAAAGTGGGAAATGGAGGATATGCGTGGATTTCACGGATCTGAACAAAGCTTGTCCCAAGGACCCTTTCCCAATGCCTCGTATAGATTAGTTGGTGGACGCGACGGTCGGCCACCCGCGTATAAGTTTTCTAGACGCCTTTTAGGGGTACCACTAGATACCTTTGGTTTTGGAAGACCAGGAGAAGAAAGCTTTTGTTACCCCCACTGGCAACTACCATTACAAGGTGATGCCTTTCGGCTTGAAAAACGCAGGGGCTACCTATCAGAGGATGATGACTAGTATGTTCGAGGCACAATTAGGAAAAACCGTTGAAGTATACGTGGATGACATGGTTGTGAAGAGCAAGGCTATATCGGAGCATGTGGCCAACCTGAACAGCACATTCCAGACTTTGAAGGAGCACAAGTTACGCTTGAACGCCTCCAAATGCTCCTTTGGTGTAGGGTTTGGCAAATTTCTAGGCTATATGCTCACTTATAGAGGTATTAAGGCCAACCCCGCCCAGGTCACCACAATCTGCAACCTGCAACCTCCTCGAAACCCGAAGGAGGTCCAAAGGCTAGCAGGGATGACGGCTGTCCTCAATAGGTTCATTTCTTGGTTTGCGGATAGGTGCCGACCCTTCTTCCAGCTGTTGAATAAATGGAAGGGATTCGAATGGACCGAGGAATGTTCCTTGGCCTTCTAGCAGCTAAAGGAGTATCTCTCTCGGCCGCCCATAATGTCTTGCCCCGACTTGGATGAAGTACTGTTCGTATACATAGCCGTGGCCACCCACGTCGTCAGCCTAGTTCTGATACGGGATGACGATGGTATACAGAGACCAGTCTATTATGTCAGCAAGTCCCTGCAGGAGGCCGAGATTCGGTATCTACCGTAAGAGAAGGCGATTTTAGCTGTGGTGCACGCGACGCGCCAGCTCCTGCACTACTTTCAATCCCACACCGTTGTCGTACTGACCCAGCTCCCACTTAAGTTCGTGCTGTGGAGTGCTGACTACTCCAGCAGAATCGCTAAATGGGGAATTATCTTGGGAGCCTTTGACATCAAGTACATGCCCCGCACCTTTGTAAAGGGGTAAGTCTTGGCCGACCTGGTGACGAAGTTCGCTGAGCCTTCCTTAGAGGAAAACCTGGAGGGATGGGGCATGGACGGAAACCTCTGGTGTGGAAGCTTTTTATGGACGGAGCCTCCAACCAGAGAGGTTTAGGCGTAGGGATAGTTTTGACGTCCCCGGAGGGAATCGTCGTGGAAAAGTCCTTGAGATTAGCATTCTCGGCTACCAACAATGAGGCCGAGTACGAAACTTTACTAGTGGGAATGGACATGGTTCGAAAAATGGGGGGAAAGACGGTGCAAGTGTTCTCAGACTCGCAGCTAGTGGTAGGCCAGATGGAGGGGAAATTGGAAGCCAAGGAACCGAGAATGCGAGAGTATTTAGCCCGCGCCAAGCACTTGCAGTCCAAATTTGAATCTTTTGCATTATTGCATGTCTCCAGGAACGGTAATACCCACGCCGACTCCCTAGCCACACTCGTAACCTCCTCGGCTCAGGGCCTTTCTCGGGTCATTCTCGTTAAGGACCTGTTTAGGCCAGCTGGGCCAGATTGTCATACCCTCTGGATCCAACAGGTCAGAGCGGGACCCAGTTGGATGGACCTTATAGTGTCTTTACTTAAACACGACACTCTGCCAGAAGAGAAGTTTGAGGCCGACAAGATCCGTAGAAAGGCTCTGCGGTTTTGGCTATCTGAGGACGAGAAGCTCTATAAACGCTCCTTTTCGGGGCCCTACCTATTGTGTGTGCATCCGGAAGGAACGGAGTAGCTCTTGGAGGAGTTGCATGAAGGAATATGTGGTAGCCACACGGGCGGAAGATCACTAGCTCATAGAGCCCTTACATAGGGGTACTGGTGGCCAAACATGCAAAGAGAGGTGCAGGATTACGCGAGAAAATACGATCAGTGTCAGAGATTCACTCCCAACATCTACTAGCCTGGTGGTGTTCTTAACCCTTTGGTCAGCCCTTCGCCATTTGCGCAGTGGGGCTTAGACATAGTGAGACCATTTCTAGGGGTGGCAGCCAACAAGAGATGGTTGCTCGTCGGGATAGACTATTTCACCAAATGGGTAGAAGCCGAGCCCCTCTCGAATATCCAAGACGTAGATGCAAAGAAATTCGTCTGGAAAAACATCATCACTAGGTTTGGGATCCCACGTACTATCATATCAGACAACGGACTGCAGTTCGACAGCAAAACCTTCAGAAAGTATTGTGGAGACTTCGGCATCACAAACAGATACTCCACCCCAGCCTACCCGTAGGGAAACGGCCAAGCTGAAGCAATCAACAAGTCGATAGTTAATGGGCTCAAGAAAAGACTAGACGATGCAAAAGGTAGATGGGTGGATGAGGTGCCACATGTGTTGTGGACTTACTGAACCACGCCACGAAGGTCCACAGGGAAGACACCTTTCGCGATGGCGTATGGCGCTGAGGCTGTGATCCCTTTGGAAATGGGGTTCCCGACGATAAGAGCGCAGTCTTTCACCCCGAACGCTAATGATGACATGCTGCTAAAAGGTCTGGACTTAGTGGAAGAGAGGCGGGAAAACGCTATGGTCCGGCTAGCTCGCTACTAGCAAAAGCTCAAGGGGGGGTACGATTCTCGTGTAAGGTCCAGGCCCCTTGCTCCGGGAGATCTAGTCTTGAAAAAAGTTGTCGGAACTGCTAAGGACTCGGTATGGAGAAAATTAAGACCAAACTGGGAGGGGCCCTACCGTGTAACCTCAATAGCCGGCATAGGGTCATATTATCTCGCCGACTTAGAAGACAAACCTGTAAAACGACCCTAGAATGTAAATAACCTCCGAAGGTATTACTATTAATGAAAGGCATACATGCTAGGCATTTGGATATCATTGTATCATGTTAATTGCTAATATGTCAATCTCTATCGCCAAACTATGTATATGTGTTAATGTCAACCTAGGCTACGCCAAATCCTCGGACCTTCTGCCTTGGGAAAATTTAACATCCAATTTATTTTTCATTACGTGTTAATGTCAACCTAGGCTACGCCAGATTCTTGGACTTTCTGCCTTGGAAAAATTTAACATGCAATTTATTTTTCATTAAGTGTTAATGTCAACCTAGGCTACGTCAGGTCCTCAGACCTTCTGCCTTGGGAAAATTTAACATGCAATTTATTTTTCATTACGTGTTAATATCAACCTAGGCTACCCCAGGTCCTCGGACCTTCTGCCTTGGAAAAATTTAACATGCAATTTATTTTTTATTAAGTGTTAATGTCAACCTAGGCTACGCCAGGTCCTTGGACCTTCTGCCTTGGGAAAATTTAACATGCAATTTATTTTTTATTAAGTGTTAATGTCAACCTAGGCTACGCCAGATCCTCGGACCTTCTGCCTTGGAAAATTTTAACATCCAATTTATTTTTCATTATGTGTTAATGTTAACCTAGGCTACGCCAGGTCCTCGGACCTTCTGCCTTAAGAAATTTTAACGTGCACTTTATTTTTCATTAAGTGTTAATGTCAACCTAGGCTATGCCAGGTCCTCGGACCTTTTGCCTTGGGAAAATTTAACGTACACTTTATTTTTCATTAAGTATTAATGTCAACCTAGGTTATGCCAAGTCCTCAGACCTTCTGTCTTGGGAAAATTTGACATACAATTTGATTCCGTTAAGTGTTAATGTTAATCGTTGAACTACACATGGTCTGATTACTCTTATGTAAAGGCCGTTATCACCTTGACTTTCAAGCACGCTTATGCGCAATTAGCTATTTATCGGTTAACCTAATTACGTCGGGGTCCACATGCAACAAGGCAAAGTGTATAGCAATAAACATAACCAAGCATGAAAGTTATATTATTAGAAGCAAAACACTAAAATTCATTAAAAACTGTTTACAAAAAGGTTGAAGGAAAGGAATTACAAAGAGAGATACTAAAAAATCTACAAAGGGGTGCCCGATATGGCCTATCCCTTTATCTTCAATGGGGGATTCTTCCCCGACTTGGTTGAGAGCTCTTTGGTTTGGCCTTCCACCTCAATTTGCTTCGGTTCGGCCTCGGACGAGTCCTGGACTTGCTTCCCCTTGTCCTTCGGCTTGGGCGGAGGTATGACCTGACCAGCCGGCTCGCCTGACCCCTTCTCGGCCCCTTTATTAGAGGCAACATCCTCTTCGGGGGGTGGGACTTGTTGTGGGAGAAGGGAGGCAGCGTCGGGGCCACGGTCTCGGGAGCAACCAAAGTGGCAGGAGCGTCTTTAATAAGCCTGATATCCTCGGGATACTAGACCTTCTCTGCTGTCCTCCACTCAGAGTTGGCAGGGACTCCCGCAGCATTTAGGGCTTTCGCCCAAACTTGCTGGCAGTATTCCCTGCACAGCTCGGCTAGCTCCTCGGTCAGGCGGTTCTCCGTCGCCTCAACCTCTTCGTTGTAGGCAGCTTTGGTGGTGGCCTTCACGGTCTCTTTTATGATGTGAGCTGCTTCTTTGGCCTGCGCAAGCTCTCTTTTTAAGTTTGAGATCTCCTGCCCTACTTTGGACAGTGCCTCATCTCTTTGGTGCAAGAGCTTGCGTTAGGTCTCCATCTGTGCCGTCGTCGTCTTTATGCCTGCGTCTAGGCTCCTCCTCTCAGTCTGCTCTAAGGACAGTTTGGCGGCCAGGTCAGCCTTCTCTGCCTCGGCGCGACCCAGCTCTTTCTCAACCTCTGCCTTGGCTGACTGCTCGGCCTCTACCTGGTTCTGGTAGTGTTTCACTAGCGTATCGGCAGCAAAAGCCTCCTAGATGGCCTGCGGAGGGAAATTCCAATGGATACACAGTAAACGAAAAATTAACATACACGAAGACCAAAATGACAATAACAGACTAGAAGGATAGCACGTACCAGGCCCAGGTTCCTCTTGAGGGAGAGAAAGAGACGCGTCCGACCCATCCTCCCCAAGTCCTCCATGTCCCTAGGCAGGAGGAGGGTTTGCTCTAGAGCATTGGCCAGGTGAGAGGCGTGACCTCTCTAAAAATCCCTGATGCTCACTTGGAGAGATACCGGAGCCCCATCCACCTCCAGAGTTGGGGACCAGCTGGACTCCCCTCGGTGGACCTCAGCTTGCTCGCGGATCTCCCCGCTTTCTATGGACGAGGTTCGTCCTCCACCCTTAGCAATTGGCAGTTGCTGTTGTGGTTGTTGCCTTTGCTGCTTTTGTTTCTTTTCCCTCTCCCTGTCCGCCTCCTCATTCTCGTTTCTCCTCTTCTTTGGGACGTTAGGGGGAGGGGGGAGTGGGTCGGAGGGAGGGGGAGGCGGTGGCAATCTCGGTTGGGACCCCGAGGCGTCCTCCTTGGAGACTTGGACGCCCCTTTTTTCTGGCAAATAGCTGTTTCAAAGACGCCATGTCGTCGTCTTCCTCGGAGGAATCCTCTGGTCGGGTAACAACTAAGCCTTCTATACTGGAGTTCCTATCCAAAGTGCCCTCTTCTTCGTTCGAGATATTGACCACGTGGCCCCCCAATGGCCTCTCGGCCTCCTCTAGGCAAAACCGGTCAATTTCTTCATCAAGGGATGAGGGGGAAGCCGCAGACTCTTCTCGGACGATCTGGTCCTCCCGCTGCGCTGCCAAGGGGATGGCTTCGACGGTCTGACCGTACAGGATGGTGGATGGCGCGTCTGGTATAGCGTGAGGGGCAAGGAATTCGGGGTAGCGGACGTCTATCCTCAAACGTCTCCGATGACCGTCTTCAACCTCGCTAAAAACCTTCGATATGGGTTCGTACCCCAATATGAGGTGGGCAGCCCTCACCTGCAGGTCTCCATTTACAAAGACCTCGGATCTCAGAACCTTGTTGAGGTCCGAGATGTTGACGTCGCCCAAGCGAGGAGATGTATGCTGTTTGTCTGCAAGAAAGACAGCAAAGGAGCCAAACATGGTTAGATACTCACGACGAATCGAGTAAAGAAGACATCAAATAACAGTAAATCTACCAAGGGGAGCAAAAATGGGTAAAACTTTAAAAGCCGAAACTCCTAAATCCTAGAGAATCACACCTGGCTGCCCCTCCCTCATTGGGTAATGGAGACCGTCATACCGCCTCCTGGTAAATAATCATCCTTCATGCCTTTATTGGACTTGGGTAGACAGGAAATGAGCCCGACGGCGTTAGACCTTGATTTGAGGTAATAACCTGCGTCTCTCATCCGGTGGCACTCGTACATATAAACGACGTCATGTCATGTGAGGCGCAGACCCATCTGTTCGTTCAGAGCATCGATGTAGCCTAATATCCTAAACATGTTGGGTGTACATTGATCTAGACACAACTTCTGGTTATGAAGGTACTCGCTGGTCACGTCCTTCATGGGGAGTGTCATCCCACCCTCTAGAAAGGCGATTATAGGGATGACTATCTGCCCCTTTTGCCTAGAATCGGCTACGGCCTCTAGGGGGCAGTATTTTAGGCCCACATCTGGAGGAATGTGGTATTTGGCCGGGAACCCTTCCATGCCAGAAGCCGTATCAACTAGACACTTAAATCTACCCATCGAGTTGAAAACCAAGGTAAAGAGTTACGAAGAAAAGGGAGAAAGGTTGACAGCCGAGGAGAAAAAGGTTCGAGGAAAGGAGAAACTTATAGGAGAAAGGTGTGCGAACTTGTGAGAACTTCTTCAGAGAGAGTGAGATTGAAAGCTACGGGGTATGTTTGCTCTTTGGTAGAAATGAAGGGAGTCGTGGTTACCAAGGCATTTTGAATGAGTGAAGGCCGGCGGTTCGTGAGAAAGATCCAGCTCAAATTTTCGGGAGTAAATCCGGGCCGTTGGATCCATATCTCACCGTTGAACGTGGGTGACAGGAAGTTACTCAGTGCAATTAATGCAGGCGTTGCGTATTACGAAGCATCAAAGGTCTCCCCAGAAGACGCGGGCGAATTTCGCATGTGCGACAATTAAGAGGTCACGTGGAGGAAGGATTCGCAGGTCAAAAACTCATCTGCCTCCTCGGATCGGAGTCAAATGACTTTTTAAGGGGCTATTGTGGGGGGCAAAGGTGTCAAAACACCATGTGGGCCTTGGACCTGGTTCGAGAACGTAGACTCCGCCGAAGGGCCGTAAGTCGAGAATAGGGCCTCATAAAACGGGGGCCCAAGAGCCTGCCGATCAGGGCGTTGGCCAGTTGGGAGAGAGTCCGAGAAGAAGGTCTCCTCGGACAACAGGATCGGGGACCGAAGAGCGCAGCACGACGCCCAAGGGAAAGCTCTTAAAGCTCAGTGAGTCATACTAAGCTTCAACGGGACGCCGAGGAGGGGGACAAGTAGGACGTGCACTGCATAAAGCTGCTGCCACCACCGCATTAAAGGCCCCTCACCTACCCGCCTGGCCGCATTAATGGGGAGGTGACTTCTGAGGGGACGAAAGTCAGCTTTATAGCCATTGGAGAGCGTTTTTAGGGAAAAGATGGATGGGAAAGGGATCGAACTTTATGGCTCTATGAATGGGAAACAGGAATGTGAATTATAAATAGAGAAGGGGAGACCATTGGAAAGGGATCCGGATTTTTCCCACCAAGAATACTCTCTCCTCCTAGAAAATACAAGGGAAGCAGGAACAGACACTCCTCGGCCCATGTCTGAGGAAAGCAAAGGTCATTCCACCAGCCCGTTGCACACCAATAGTGAACTTAGCCCAAACGCCGTTGCTTTATACCACCCCAAGAAATCTAGGCTTCAAGTCCACTCTCTACAAATTTATTGTGTAGGCCACTTGGGCTGGCCCTGTCGTGTACTTGGGTCCAAGGCTTGATTTGTGTCCTCACAACAATTATTTGTAAGACCCATGCAGTAAAATTTGTAGTATTTTCAACATTAATCAATTTTTTTGTTTGGCATTCTTAAAAGGAAAAAAATACAATAATTGTTAGGGTCATAGTTTATGAATTGGCATAACATATAACAAAACACATTTTACTTGTAATTATGTAGTTCTAAGTCGTTTTAAGAACAATATGAAGTACTTTGAAGAAGTATAACAAGAGGTATGATTGAAGATGTGAAGATTACTCAAGAAATAGTACAAGAAAAGCTTAAACAGATTGTCTCGATAACTAGCTCGACACCTCCAATCTATCAAGCTTTAATGAATTGCGATACATACCTCGGCACCTCTCAATCTATTGATGTATGCAAATTCTGAATTTACAAATTTGTTTTTTGGCCATGATGACAAGGCTTTTCTAGGGTTTCATGCTCTAGTTCTCTAGAGGATATTAAAGCAATTTTTTTTTTTTTTTTTTTTTTTTTTTAAAGCTGTCATCATAGATACAAAGACTACTATTGAGATACATGCTTTTGTGAAGCTACTGTGACATCTTGTGCATCCTTGGGTTATGTTCCAAGCTTCTTTCATATCTACAAGCATGAATTGAAGAACTTTGCATCAAACAACAATAATCAAGTTGTTGTGTAGTTAGTTAGCGATTGAGATTCGTGCAAAGGAGAAGTTTCTACAAGATCAAGTCTAATTGGAGATTAGTGTAAGAGTTCAACTATAAATTGGTATTGTGGGATTCGTTAGGTAGTTGTAAAATTCTTTATATTTGTAACCACTTATTCTTAATTAGTGGATTCTTCAGGAGTGATGACCTGAAATTCACTCGGTGGGGTTTTTGCTTGTAAATGTTTCCCATTCATCAACAAATCATTGTGTCAATTTATTTTCTACTACACTCTAGTTTTGATTGGTGATTTATTTGTGCTTCCACGATATTGCATATAATTTGGATAATTAATCAACTTGGATAATTGAATTAATTACTAGGTTCAAACTATTTTTAACCCAACAAAATTGAACAACTCACATTTTTTTAAATAAAAAAGTACTTTTTTGCTGTGGCATTTGGGGGCAACTTATTCACCTAAGTTGTCCAAGTCTAGGGTCGGCTAGTGATCAGTTGAAGAAATGGAAACAATTTCTGGTTCTTTCAAGGCAATGGGGATTTGATTCTCTACTCTGCATGGATTTTACAGTTCTATTTATATTGTTAATCAAGTGGATAGCTTCCTCTTGGCTCTAACAAGCTTCCAAATACGCGAATAAATACATTACAAATCTGCATCAGCATAACTAATCTTGGTAGCAAATGCGTAACCTACTATCAGCAACCCTAACTAACTGTTCTTTATTATTTTGAAGTAAGCGTATTTGATTTTGGTTTTTCTTTTTTCACTTTGCAGCTCGAGGATCTGTTTGGAATCTCCTTAAAATCCTGGGTATGATACATTTAGTCAATTAATTTCATATCTTTCTCATTGATCATTGTGGTCAACTTCCTTTTTCTTCAATTTTTTTTTTCCCTCTCATTTAGTTGACTAAACATTGTTTTGATTATTGACTCAGAAATCGATCAAATATATGAATTGAAGCTTCTTCACCACCAATCCAAAAAACTTTTACTTCGCATGTGCCAAGTATTACCAGGTTTGAATTCTCAACAACTAGAAAAAGGTAAGGTTATTGAAGCCATGATCAAAGCTGTCAAGGAAGGGAGAGTTGAGTTTGTTACCGAAATGCTGAAAACACGCCCTGAACTTGCATGGCGTCTTGAAAAATCCACGAATCGAAACTTATTTATGTGTGCCGTTCTTCATCGTCAGGATGAAGTATTTCGCCTCCTATGCAGATCTCCTGCAAAGACCATATCATTTACTTTGGGAGATTGCGATAACAATAGCATATTACATATAGCAGCGATGTTAGAACCTTCCGCTAGAAGTAATACGGTTCCAGGAGCAGCTTTTCTTATGCAAAGAGAAGTACAATGGTATAAGGTATATCCCTCACTTTATATATTTTTTTTAAGTATAATTTCAACGATGAGTTGTTTTCAATTCTCTTGTGATTAATTATCTGACACTCTTTGGAAACTCTATTCTAAACTACAATGTGAGAATGCGTGAGTGAATAGGTGACTAAGGATCCACGTAAATGTCAGAATGTGCGAGGATAACTACGACTTCAATATACCACCAATAAGATAAAGAAAATGAACGGAAATAAGATAATTGAATAGGGGGAAAAAGTCATAAACTGACAAATACGAAATGGAAGTGAAATGAAATAGAGTAAAAGGTTGGGTGGCTGCATATTCTGATTCCTATTAAAAAGAAAAAAGTCATTAAATTGTTAAATTAAAATAATAGTATAATTTCATGTACAGAATATAATAAGTGGTTACCTTTTATAATATTTAAACTATCTATAACAATGTTTTTATTGATTTGATATATTAACTCTTGTTTTCTATATAATTTTAAAAATTTTGAACATTTTATATATAAGACAGTTATTAATCTTTTATTAATTTGATATTTTGCAAGCAAGGAGATACTATGTGTTTTCATTAATTCAATTGTGAATTTATTATAAAAATTATTAAAAAAATTTATTAAAGTGCCTAACAAGTAATTAACAAGAGTTCCACTCCATTAAGTTTAAAAGATATTTACAATCTATTTAATAGAATCAACTAATATAAATTAGATGAAGTTATATAAAAAGGTGTACAATTAATACCATATTTCATATTATTAGGTCTTAAATTTATAAAATTGTTTCCATTTAAGGTTTTTGTCCGTCTTTATTATCTTGGACAGCAACACAACAGATTAAAACATAAAAGAAGTGATTAAACTTTACATTTCACTTAAGATTTGTTCATAAGTCAATTTTGCAATTACTGATAAATAGAAAGCTTGGAGAGAAAACTATGTAGAGAGAGAGAGAGAGAGAGAGAGAGAGAGAGAGAGAGAGAGAGAGAGAGAGAGAGAGAGAGAGAGAGAGAGAGAGAATGAGTCAAAACATCAAAATTGATTCCTTAGTAAAATACAAATTTTATAAGTGGCTTCCTTTTTTTCTGCACTCTATTAGTGTCCAAAATAACATATTTGAATAAAGTATATGAATACAAGCTTCAAATTTAAATAATTTCACAAGCTTATGACTTTAATTAACATAATTAAAAACTTGGGACCTAATCTAAAAAAGTGTGTAAACTCTAGTCCTTTTTATGTAATTTCACCTATGAATTACAATAGATAAAACCTATAGAGTGCCATATTATTATAGTTTATCCCATATACTAGGCCTCTCTCTCCAAAAAGTTAAAGTAAAAAATAAAAATTCCTAGATACTAGGCCAAATAGGCCTAGGAGCCCAAGGCCAAGATGTAAATGTCATGATTCGAAGTATCACTACGCTTTATTATGCTTACATTACAATGTTCTACCTGTATATACTTGCATATCTAGGTATTTTTGTGTAAAAGAGAAAAGTATTTTTTCACACTCATTCACATCCACTATTTTATAGGTATATCCATAATTGATGTAAAATAGTGCATGTGTGAAAATCAAAAGCCATATAAAAGTAACCCTTATACTATACACAAAACTCAACATATTAACTTTCAGGCATTCAATCTTTCTCACTTTTTAATCCTATAAACTTTTCATTTATAATAGATAGAATCATTCTTAAAAAAAAAGGAAAAAGACGCAAAGTTACAAGACGCAAAGTTACAAGGTATTTAATATTTTTTTATATCTTAATTATAGTCTTATGAGTTTTTGTTTAATAAATGTAGGAGGTGGAGAGCATTGTCGGTCCTTCCATGTTAGAATATACAAACACAAATGGTAAAAGACCTCGAGAATTGTTTACAAAAAGCCATAAAGAGTTGGTGAAAGAAGGTGAAAAATGGATGAAGGGGACAGCATCTTCTTGTACAGTGGTAGCTGCTCTGATTGTTACCATTATGTTTGCAGCAGCAATTACTGTTCCAGGTGGCAGCAAACAAGATTTAGGCTTGCCAACCTTCTTAAATGAGAAGGTTTTTATGGTCTTTATAATATCTGATGCTCTATCTCTACTTTCTGCCTCAACTTCATTGTTGATGTTTCTTGGCATCCTCACATCACGTTATGAAGAGGAAGATTTCCTTAAATCCTTACCCAAAAAGATGATAGTAGGCCTTTCCACCCTTATCCTCTCCATAGCAACCATGATGATAACTTTTTGTGCTTCTCTTTTCATTATTCTACCAGGAAAATCATGGGTGGTCATTCCTATAATTTGTCTTGCTGGTGTTCCAGTTACCCTATTTGCATGGATGCAATTTCACCTTCTTATTGACATGGTCATTTCAACATATGCATCAAGGATCTTAGACAAGAAAGCGTAGTATGGGTCGTAAGTTATTTGTGGTGCAGGGTGATGTTAGAAATTATTATTTTTACTTTGTTTTGAAAGAGAACTGATGAACTTTCCTCTTGTGATGGATATTGCTTGTTTTTATTTTTATTTTTATTTTTATTTTCATTTTAGACCTTTCTATCTTAAATCAAATAAATCATAACTCCTTTATATATTTTCATTCTTTATATTATTGATTCATTTTCTAATTTAGTTATTTATTTTGAGCAAGGATAGTATGATTCCTAATTTGTTAAGTCTCATCCATGATAATTCAAATGTAGATCTTTACCTTTTGAAGTAAAGGTAGTCTCATTAAGATACAAAAGTATCAATATCCATCACTAGATAATAAGTAAACTGATTGAGAATATAAAGGACAAACTATTCTATACTATATTAACTCATGTCTAAATTCAAAGTTATGGTGACATTCAGCAATTTATTTTGTGTATAAAAATTGAAGTAATTTTTTTTTTTTTTTGACAAATGAGGGAATCAACATCTTCTATCCCACACTCCCTATACCACTTGGTGTTTTACAAAATAAAAACCTGACACGTGTCCACTTATTTAAGCAAATCCAAAATCAATGCTTAATCTTATTTTAATTATCTAAAATAAATATATAGCCAACACATCCCACTGCCACCGCCACCAGTAGTAGTAAGAGAGGTTAGCGACAGCAACAACGCAACCTTCCACGACCGTCCACCACTTCCAAGGTTTTGACCAAATCGGGAAAGGGAGAATTAAGAAGCGATGGGTCTAACACAATATTTGGACGAATGGTACAAAGAAAATCCCAACATATCCCCACCACCACCTCCACCAACCTTCTTCAGAGTCAACACCATCAAAGCAGCCATTTACAGCCATCCAACTGTCGGCTCTGCCAAGGATCTGAAGCCCATCACATGAATACCTCAACTCAAACCACTGGACTTTTCTTCTAGAGATCCTTTTGGTTTTGATTGTTGGGTTCACGATGTAATACATGGATTCTTTTGATTTAGAATAAATAGCCTTTACGTTTGATTTGTTTATTTCTTACTCCATCTTTTATTGTTGATTTTGTTTCTTAATAAATAATGAAGAAAGATGAAAAATTAAGTCAGATTGGTTGGTTTTTTTGGTGGTGGAGTGATGGTGGTTGGTGGGATTGGCTTGGATCTCCAGTGGTGGTGTAGATCAGGCGATTATGGCTGCCGTGACAGGTGACGTTCAGGGCAGAGATGGCCGGCACTAACCAAGGTTGGCGGTGGTGGTGTGTTTGGTTTCTTAATTTATTTTCAATAATTAATTAAGAAAAGGCATAATGAGAGAATTTAATTAAATAAAAAAGACAAGTGGCAAGTTCGTGGAACATAGAGTAGTACAGGAAAAGTAGTATAGAAGATTTTGATTCCAAACAAGGGTGTTTAGATTTCTTTGAGTATCTGACTATTCTTTCTTAATAAATAATGAAGAAAGATGAAAAATTAAGTTAGATTTGTTGGTTTTTTTGGTGGTGGAGTGATGGTGGTTGGTGGGATTGGCTTGGATCTTCGGTGGTGGTGTAGATCGGGCAATTGTGGTTGCCATGATAGGTGATGTTCAAGGCGAAGATGGCCAACACTAGCCAAGGTTGGTGGTGGTGGTGTGTTTGGTTTCTTAATTTATTTTCAGTAATTAATTAAGAAAAGGCATAATGAGAGAATTTAATTAAATAAAAAGACAAGTGGCAAGTTTGTGGAACATAGAGTAGTATAGGAAAAGTAGTATAGAAGATTTTGATTCCAAACAAGGGTGTTTAGATTTTTTTGAGTATTTGACTATTCTCTCAGGGATATGTGGTCCCCCATCTCACACGAATTAGATTATTACAACAAAGAATTCCATGAAATGGTCCCAAGATACTGCAAAGAGATTTTGAATCCAGAATCTTATGATATATTCATAATCTATTTTAGACCTTAAAAATAATTTAAAATATATGCCATTTTAGTCCCCTATTCCTTTATATGGATTGCTTATATGACAAATGGAGGGCCTATATGCCCTTTTTTTTTTATGTACAAAAATATGCATGTGTTTCCTAAATTTTGGTTCAGATTCTATTTTAATCCATGAAATTTATTTTTATTTTTCTTATAATCCTCTTAATATATATATATATATAAAAGAGACATGCCTTTTTTTTTTTTTGACAAAAAGAAAAAGACATACCTAATTTATCTTTTCGTTCCCTTCCCATTAACCTATGGCTAACGGAGTGGCTGGTGATGTAACCTCTTTTTTACTTGGATTTGACCATAAACGGTTGGGCCAAATGCGGCCGAAAAATTTTCATGTGTTACACTTGGATCCCACAAAAAAGACAAAAAAAAAAAAAAACAGGAAAAAGAAAAAACATGAACACGATGAAAACCATTAGCCACAATAATCTTCTATATATTTGCAATAAAACATAAACATAAAAAATTAAAATTATAAAGGAAATTAATAATTGGTTGACAAAACAAATAATTAGAGGAAATTTTGATCTCCAACAACAATCACTCTTTCTCTCTCTTAGTCTTAGGTTGAGAGAGAGATGATTTTTCTGGATCTAAGCAATTAATACAAGGGAAAAGGAAACAAAAAAAGAAAAGAAAAAAAAGAAGACTAACTTGAGCACTAAAATATTTCAGGAATAAAAATCACTTAAGCAAGCATAAAAATAAAATATTTTAGGAATAAAATAATTTTATTTACAAATTTTTTTTAAAATACGTCTTTTATTTATTTATTTTATTCCTTATATATATATATATATATATCTATTCTTGTACTTGAAATTCCACTTTCGTCAATGTCTCTAAATAAAAAATATATTTTAGGAGTGAAAATAGAACCTAAAGTTCTAAACTATTATTTAGGGACAAAAAGGATATGGTTAGGTTTAATTTCTATCTCAAAATATCATTAAACTTTTGTTTATATCCCTGAAACTTAACAAGACTGGACAAAAGGACCAAATGTATAACATTTGTTGACTACGGATTTTCTGGGACAAACCGCACCATTGTTTTGGGGCCTTAGCAACATGTGTTTTGATGTATTTGAGACTTGGGTTGATGCATGTGCAAGAGCGAGGCGCTTTATTTTATTTTTCCATTTTAGGAGCGTCGTCAACTATAGAATTCCAAGTGCAATTGGTCACCTTTTGCTGCACATCGAGAATTCATAGAGAACTACATCAATGGTGATTTCAGAAAATGTATTCTAGTTGATGATGAAGCTTTGGATATAATGAGCAAGGGTGATATTTGAATCATACTATTGAGTGGAGCTCTATGGAAGATGCAGAATGTTAGGCCTGACCCAGATTTGAAGAGAAACTTGATTTCTGTTGGATAGCATAATAAGAAAGGCAAGTACTTTTGTGCGTGGTAAATACAAAGTCACCAAATAAAACATGGTCATGGCTTGTGAATAGAAGATGTGCACTCTCAATATGATGACCAAAAATAAGGAGATCATTCAAGTATGTGCATATATAGTAGGATTATACTATTAATCATGTGAGTAAGAAAAGATAAAAATATTCTTGTTAAAGAGAAACATACTAGCTAAAGATTTTGAGAGGATTTAATGTCATGGATGTGCGTGGGAATGGATGGGTCAAATATCATGGGAAAGGATGTAGTGTTAACATGACAAGCAAAATAAAGTATGTTATTTTGATTTTTAGGACTATAACGTAGTTTAATTTTAGTCTTATAAAATATGTTTGTCGGTAATATAAGTTATTACATTATTATGAAATATGATTGAAGGCGATTAGGAAGTAAACTAAAAATTGAAATAGATCATGATGGTGTCAAGTGGTTATTCTCTCCTTGCTCCAATTAGCTACCATTTATTAAAGACTTTAATAAATTATATAATTTTCTTTGTACGGATTTTTTTATTTTTTTGTATACTTATTAGAACATGCATGAAAATAGTAATGCTAGTGTTTTAAACCGGATTTATAATGCATTATATAATCAGAGTACAACAACAAAATGGTCTAATATTTGTAGTTGTAGACTAAGATTATAAATAGCAGACACTAGACACACATAATCAATGTGAGATAAACATCTTTTTTTTTTTTTTTAAAAAGTAAACAATAATATTTATTAAAACATACACTAAAATAGTAATAAGTGTTTTATTCTACCATTTTTTTTTTTATTATAAATTGTTCTAAGATGGCTTTAGCTTTAGTTACATATGCTAAGGATATAAGGAGCCCTCGATTTGGATTGAGGGAAATTCCTTCTTTTATCCTCTCCATTGTAGACTATGATTCTTTATAAATACATTTAATTGTTTTAAATTTTAATTCACGGCCCTTAGGTGCCACAATTAACTAAAAGTAACCAAAAATCGCATGAATTGTGGCTAAAAGCCTAAAATCCACACACATATATTTGATGTGCAATTATAAGAAATATAGGACACTATATGATAAGTGTGAAATTATGTAATAATCAGTAATTTATTTATTCTCACCTAAACATTTATAATAAATATAAATATTACAATTTTTGTTGTTGAGTAAATTAAATATTAAATTAATTAATATATTTTACTTTAAGATATAAAAGTATTATATATATAAAAAACACTACTCTAAACTAAAAAATAAAGATTTAAAAAAAATTAAACTACTACTTAACTAAAATTGGTTTTTTCTTCATTTTTTTTGAGATAATTACGGTAAACCCACCTATAGATAATTAAACTCGTTTTCACTTTGTCTACCCGTGGTTCAAAACTTAACACTTTGCCGACCTGAGGTAGCTTCCATTAGGAATCTGTTACGCGCTTCAACTTTTGCCGTTAGAAAAACACATGCATTTTTAGGGAAAAACAAACCTAACAAAAATAAAAAAGTTAGGAATTGGGTTTTTCATTTTTGTACTTAATGAACCAGATTTCAGGGTTAGATTGCAAATTTGCTTTGGGAAAAAAAATCTGGAATTGTAAGTGGCTTATCATAAATATATGTAGCAATGATATTTGAGTACTGGGCTATTTTATTTTATTTTATTTTTGATTGATTTGAAGTTGAATTGTTTATTTTATTTTACTTTCAGGTTTGGTTATATTTTGAAGTATCAAAAATATTAATATAAAATCTTGAGTATTGGGTTTTTGGTTGCAAGTTCTAAGGGTGTGGATAAGTTGCTCATCTGAGAATTCAAGTTTTAGAATTGTGATAAGAGAGTAGTTTGACTGTGTATAATATCATTACCAAAAAGAAATCATTGGAGTGTCGAACTCTGTATTGGATTTTGGGTTCTTGAGGGAAGGAGTGGTGGTTTGAAACTAGTTTGAGTATTCTTTTTGGTGGCTTTGATTTCTATGCGTTTATTGTAAGTAAAAGATGTATAGCAATTTTAAGGAGCACGCGATAGAGTATGTGAAGCAGGCAGTTCAGGAGGATGATGCCGAAAATTATAGCAAAGCATTTCCGCTCTATATGAATGCATTAGAGTACTTTAGGACCCATTTGAAGTATGAGAAGAATCGGAAGATTAAGGAAGCGATTACTCAGAAATGTATGGAATATTTAAAGAGGGCAGAGGAGATAAGGACCATTCTTGATAATGGGGGAAGTGGGCCTGCCCCCAGTGGTGATGCAACAATTGCTAGCCAACCAAAGACAAAGTCGAAGGGAGGAGTGGGGAAAGATGCGGAGGATCCGGAGCAAGCAAAGATTAGGGCTGGCCTTGATTTTGTGATAATCAGGGAGAAACCAAACATGAAGTGGAGTGACGTGGCCAGGCTTGAGAGTGCCAAACAGGCATTGCAAGAGGCTGTAATACTACCTGTGAAGTTTCCCCAATATTTTACTGGTTAGTTCCTCAATCATTATTTTTAAGTTTGGGCTATTTGCTTTTAGTTTTCTTGCTAAATCTTGGCATGCTTTCAATGTGAATAAGCTTGATTTGGTTTATGGTGACACTTGATAACTTATGAATATTCAAAAATATGCCACTGGTACCATAAATTCAAGTTTATCAGTTGCAAAGATTGTATGCTCCAATTGTATTACTCAGAATTTCTGACTTTCAAGTTCTGCCTTTGCAATGGAAACTGTACAAATAAATCCCACCAGAAACAACTGAAAATATGTATGGAGAAGACATGTTGTAGTATAGTTGTACAATAAACAGCTCTTGCCAAATGCCAAAGCAAAATTCTTGTAGTTGAATTCAAAAAGGCTCAAATATTGGCCTTTGATGGCCCAAAGTATCAGCCTAATTCTGAACATGAAAGAATCAGCTGAGTTTAGAGAAGTTAGAAAGGATATTTTAAGAGTTATTGTTGCCATTGCTTCACTGATTTTTTAGATTTTGGACTGTGTATCTTCCAATTGATCTTCCAATTGTGAAGATACATATCAAGTAATAATATTAACTATAATAAGTTTTAAGACCCATTTGAAAACCTTTTGCATTAAAAAGTTTGAGGGGTTTACGTTGCTTCAATATGTGAGGCACACTACTTAGCCATGAGCTCAGATTCAAACCATCCCTTGCACCTGGCTGTGAATTAAAAAATGATTATATCTGTCTGCTTGACAGTGGAATTTATGGCAATGGAAGATAAACATTCTATTTGGTATTATCAAAAAGCAAAATGCTATTTGACACATTTACTATTTGTCATACGTGTCAATGTATGGATGCTGAAGACTTTCTAAACATATTTTGCATCAAGAACTTGATTTTCCATTCCTAATAAACAGTGGGATTTGAACTGTCTACATTAAGAAGAGTCAAAGAGACATTATCATTTAATGCTTAAATCTGAAAGATTCATGAACTGGCAATCTACTTCCAGGCCATTTTCTGCAGTATTTCCTTCTGGAGACACTAATATAAATATCATGTCACATATGGTACATCTTGATAATAAAAGAATCATTTGATCTCTTTTTCAGGGAAGAGAAAATCGTGGAGGGCTTTTCTATTATATGGTCCACCTGGAACGGGGAAGTCCTATTTAGCAAAGGCAGTGGCAACAGAAGCGGATTCAACTTTCTTTAGGTAAAAATTTGACCAATACATAGCAAGTAACTAGACTAAAATAGCAGATAAAACAACTATAGATGGCAAGTTATTGAACTACAATAGCAGATTTTAGAACTAAGGCTATACTTTTTGCCCATGACACTTAATTGAGAGTTGTATATTTGAAATCTATGTGATTTTCTATCTTAGTTCTTCTTCTCCTTCTTTGAGTTTTGCCACATAACTTTTTTTTTATTATATATATCCAAGAACCATTTGATCTCTTATGCTTATTTTTTAATAATATTTTACAATATCAGTTTCATGGTTTAAATTGTGCAATGCACTAAGATGTAAGCGATGAATGTTTGGAAGTAGAATAACTGAAAAGGTACCTGGTTTTATGGCCCTTGACAGGCAAATATTCATGATGACTTTACAAGAGAGTAGCTAGATCCGCACTAGTTAATTGGAAGCCTTTAGATTTCCAAGAAAATGATATCCTTCCAATATGTTAGATTACATTTGGATACACGAATCAATTCCTTTAAATGGTGTAGTCATTATTTTATTTTATGATAACAAATTATTTCACCTTAATTACTATGAAATATTTTAGGAAAACTCCAATATGCTCATTCAAATGCTATGAAGGACACAATATCTTTTTTTGTTTACCAAACTATAGGTCTGGATACTAAATGATGGTATTGAGAGGATGCTGGATATATAGGTTTCTTATTGATGAAAGATTACCATAATACACTACTAGTCTACTACACTTGCTCACTGCAATCCAGGATAATCTAATATGTGGTACACCTTTGTCCTAATATGCAAATTTTCACAATCCAAAAGTTTCCTCCTTTTTTTCTCCCTTTTCTTTTTGAAAGAGGATAGCTTAAGTAATACGAAAATCGTATATGCATTATAGAGTTTCTGGAGAGAACTAGGCTAAAAATTATAAGGGTTTAACTTGAGGACAACCTTGTCATATTGTAACTTCTAATGAAACAACATGTCTGTTGAGTATAAGTGTAATCTCATCATTCCATGTTCTGGGGTAGGCCATGTAATGTGTTCCCATACATCTTCTATGTTCTAGTATGATCAATTTTCTAGGTAACTTAGTCTAAATGTTTAGATTAAATGGGAGATTGCTATATTACTTCTTAGAAATATGACCATGCAAGTATTGTAATACTGTTGCTTCCTAGGAGGATATCAACCTTTTATCCCTAGCAGCTGATCAACCATTTTGTTGTTGAATTCTACATTAGTTCCCATTTTTCCATTTGGTCTTCTACGGAAAAAATAAATAAATAAAAATGAAGGAAATGTATCAAGCTCGGAGATTTCGTTTCTCTTGCAAAGAAATTTGACAAGAAATGTTATTTATGAGTAAAATAAAATGCAAGGAGCCTACAAACTTGGTTAGGTTTCATTTGTGCATGGTCAACATGTCATTCTTATTCTCATCCATTTTCTGTTGATATGTTTCTTTTGTGCACTAATGCCCATATCTTAGTGATGATCTTTTCTTTCCATGCTTTCATTAGTGAATTATAGTTAAAAGGGGCTTGGTTAGGCTTATTTGTAAAGCAAGAAATTTGAACTTCTATTCCAAATGAGCATATTAGAATGGAAGATTTTGAAGAACTTTGTTAGTGGACCATGATGCGATCTCCACTGAAACTTGCAAGATGCACACAAACCATGCAAGAATGTGTAATTTATACCTTGGAGAGTGAATGTAAGCATATGAGGATGCTCTCTTCATATCTTGTTCCTTTTCCTCATTCTTTTAATGACTTGGTAGAAAGACAGCAAATAAGTTTGCAATCAATGCCAATTACATCATTGTGCTGTTGGCTGTGACTTCTCCTATTTGTCAAATAGTATCATAAGAACATTGTTAAAAGGCAACAAGTCGGAATACTGATGTCCACTAAGTGAGATGACAGAAAAAAAAAAAAAAAAAAATTATGAAATGTGGATTTAATGGATCAAAAATTCTTGCTTATACTTAACGTAAGATATTTGAGTTTCAGTATGGTTGGGTTCTTAATAAAATTTTTTTATATAGTTTTTTTCGTCTACTTCATATATGGCTGGGGTTGACTACTTTGATTTTTATTGTAACTAGTTGTAAACCCACGTATTGTGTGTGATAATATTATTTTTTTAGTTATTATTGGTTGATAGTTGGTTTTTCTTTTTCTTTCAAGTTAATATATTGACTTTAAAAAAATATTCAATCTAATATAATTCAACAACAACAATAATAATAATGTTGAATAAAATAATATGAGAAGAAAAAAAGTAAAAATAAAAGATATAACAATAAACACCAAATTAATTATCTCTAAATAAATACCAAATTATTTAAATCATATTATGTAATATTATAATATTACATTCTTATATACTATCTTTAATTCTTTGCAATGCAATATGATAAAATTTAACAACCAAAGTGAAAAAAGAAAAAAAAAAAACTTAAAACACAATTAAATCACATCAACCTAAAGTAGAGTTCTAAAAACACAAAAAATTTTCAAACTAGAGCAGAGATGCAAAAATATATATATATATATATATATATATATATATCACCAAAAATTGAGAGAGAAAGAGAGAGAAATAAATTTTTTTGTGAAAAAAATTTATGCATATAATAAAAAAGAGAATGCCAAATTTATACTAAAAGGATAACAATAAGAAGAAACAAAATAAAGGGAAAGATGAAGAGTGATATTAAGAGAGATGGTAATGGGGAAATGAAAATGTAAAGGGAAAGAGAAAGGTTGAAGAAAGTGTAAATGTTAAAAACGTGAGTACAATTTTATTTATTTAAATTTAAATAAAATATTATATGTTTAATCAAAATATATATATATATATATATAATTTAATTATATAGAGGATGTGACTGAGTTTAAATATTGAATAAAATAAGATGAAAAGATTAAAAAAGTAAAAATATAAAATATATAATAATAAACACCAAATTACCAAAATCATGTTATGTAATAGAATAATATATATATATATATATATTATATTCTTATATATTATTGTTTTTAATTTTTTTTGTAACGCAACAGTATAATATTTAACAATCAAAGAGAAAAAAAAAAAAAAAAAAAAAAAAAAAAAAAAACTTAAAACACAAAACTAAATTTTTGAACCCAACGTAGAGTTATAACAAACATAAAAATTTAGCAACTTAAATAGAGATGCAGGAAAAAAAATTACTCCAAAAACTACTTTTGTGTGTGTGTGTGTGTGTGAGAGAGAGAGAGAGACGGGAGAAACAAGCTTTCTGTGATCGAAAACTATGCAAAGAATGGAAGAGAGAATAACAAATTTATAGAAGGTGATGTGAATATGAAGAGACAAAATAAAGGAAGATAAATGGAAAGATGAATAGTGACATTAAGGTTGAGGGTAGTTGGGAGATGAAAAGGTAAGGGAGGGAAAGATGAAGAGACAAAATAAAAAAAGATGAAAAGTAATATTAAGGTTTAGGGTAGTGGAGAGATGTAAAGGTAAGGGAGGGAAATATGAAGAGACAAAATAAAGAAAGATGAAAAGTGATATTAAGGTTGAGGGTAGTGAGGAGATGAAAAGGTAAAGGCATGAGAAAGGCTGGAGAAAGTGCAATTATTAAAAAAAAGTAAATATTAAAAAACAATTATAGGAAAATTGGAAAAAAAATGATAATGACGTAGATGCTAATATGGCTCAATTTGAGTACAGTAGCATTAAATGATACACTTTAGCTTTTAGTAATATATAGATATAGATTGTCAAGTCATTCAAGTGAATTTGAATTTCCAAATGCAGGTATGATTTACAGTTCCACTACTTGCCTTTTGACAAGACAGTCATGCACACATTTTTAGCAAAAGTAATGTTATAAATAAAATATATTTTACAATAGTTAAAGTCGGTAAGTTTTGATTATTTTTTATCTGAAATCATGGCTAAAATAGCCCACTACCACTATTTAGCAAAAAAAAATTAGCAATTGATCATTGTTTTGGAAATATGTAAGGATCTACCACCTTTTTGAAATTCGAATTTGTGAAATTCAAGTTTGCCGTGAATCTTGAGTTCCAAAAACTCGAGTTCTTTGAAAAATATACTATGAAAATTTTTGAAATTTTTTTATGGTACTCGAGTTCCATGAAACTCGAGTTCTTTGAAAAAATATACTTTGAAAATTTTTGAAAAACTTGAATATTCAAATAGTGATAGATTCTTACATATTTTCAAAACAGTAGTAGATTGCGACATAGTTTGCAAAAATGTGCTATTTGGCTATTTTGGCCTGAAGTCATTACTAACATCACTTTATCTTATATCACTAACAAATTGCCACCCCAAAAACTGTGAAATATTTTAAAATTTTGTAGCTCTAGAGTTATTATTTCAAGTTATGCTATAGATACAACATTTTCTCAATAATTAAATGAGTAGTTAACTTTGCAGGGGCATGAGTTTAGCATTCACTACTTTGTCATGTGACCTCATACTCATACCACTCCTTTATGTGAGTTAGAAAATTATTTAATTCAATCTTTTCACTTGACAACAAAATTTCTATTCCGGTGAGATTTAAAAATAAATAAATAAATTCTATATGACAAATGACATTAACACCAAACAATCGATATGATTTCAACATCTACTTGCTTATTGCTTCCCTTTTGACAATATCCATTACCTCAAATTATGGGGTCATGTTAGAATGACTGGTCAAACTAACCCAGTGGTGGTGTCATTTGTCATGGTTAGTCATGTGATCAAATTACTTATCCACGACCATTGAATAAAATAAATAATACTCCAATGGCTGGCCCAATAATCAACCTTCTCGCTTGAGCATGGCCCCCTATCAATTGGGCATGCGATTTTCAATACAAATTACAATTGGGCATGCGATTTTCAAATCCCTCTAGTTAGCGTTGTCCACTCTTTTCTTATTTTTGTGATTAGCCCCACTCGATTGATTACACATCACTCAAAATTCATGTGTTACTTTGTGGACAATGTTCGGTAGGAGTGTACCCAAATGGCTAAATTAATCATGGGTGGCTAATCGCGGAGAAAATGGGCAATTAACCATAATTTCTCAACAATATAGTTAGTAGGTATTGTTTTGAAAGTATATATTTTAGTAACATCTCGACTCTTACAGAGTCGATTTTAACCCTAGAAATCGAGTCTCAGAGACTCGATTTCCATGCTCTGATCAGATCTGATGTGGAGTTTTTCCACGTGGCAGCCACCTAGAAATTGAGTTTTAGAAACTCGATTTCTATGTGAACAATTAAATACTCCATTTATGTTGTCACTTGATCCACGTGGACTCCAGCTAGATATCGAGTCTTAGAGGCTCGGTTTGTAAAAAGGAAAATCGACTCTCAGAGAGTCGATTTGCAAGGTGCGGTCCAGTTAAATCCACGTGGTTAGGGCAGTTGCTCTTTAGTCCACATTACCTATTTTTTGGGGTCTGCCGTTTACCACACCAAAAAATCCATCAGCTCTCTTCCTCTCTCACACTTTCTCTCTCACTCTCATACAAAACTTCAAATCAAGCTCACCCCCTATTTACACATCCTCATGTCAGGTAAGGTTTTTATAGCATACACTTTCTCTAGTTGTTAGTTACATATATGTAATGTTAGGGTTTTTTTATGGGTAGTTGTTAGTTACATATATGTAATGTTAGTTTTTTTTTATGGGTATGTATTATGAGTTTTTTTGTTTGGTTTATTGTTTTTCTTTATATTTTTGATAGAATGATTTGAAGATTTGTGTGTTTAGTTTTTTTTTTTTTTTTTTTTTTTTTTGTTTAGAAACAAATGATAATGATTGAGTATATATGCAAATGTGGGGTTTGTATATGCATATGATGTAACAAGTTAGTGTATATATTTGCTAGGTTTTTTTTTTTTTTTAATATAAAAAGTAAAAAATATTTAAGATATATTTGTATTGTTAGGCTTTTTTCATAGCTATTTTTTGTTGTTGTTTGGTTTAATATTTTTCATTATTTTTTTTATTAGAATGATTTGAAATTTTGTAGTGGGGGTGAGTTTTATCTTTAGTTTTTTTATTTGTTTGAGTATGAAATGGTAATGATTGAGTGTGTTTGCATGTGATGTGGAGTGAGTGTATGCAAATGTGGGGTGTGTTTGATGTAAGAAGTTGTAATTTTTGTACTTTGAGGACATAAAAATGTTTTGTAATTGTGTTAAAATATGTCACCAATATATTACCCTTGAATCTAATATGTTCACAATCTCTGAAGAATATTGACATAAATGTATACTACGGTGGACCCCTTTTCAATCTTGAACAGATTGACGGATTCCCATTTCAAGGGCCAAGTATCGAATGCTATTACATATAATGATTTGAAGATGAAAATAATGGAAGAACTAAGTTTGAGCCCTACTTGTTATGACATAAATATTATTTATCGTTACCCATAAGAAATCCTCACGAACGGATAAATTACAAGTATATGGCGATCAAAGAAGATAAACATGTAAATGTCATGTTTAATAGGATCCATAAAATGCCCCAAGTAAATACTCTTGAGTTGTACATAAGTTCCGAGCTGCTCGCAGAAGTTGATGTTGAGGAGTTGCAACAAACAACTACATCTTTGCAATTTACAGCCTTAGATGATGGATGCACTACCATGAGAGGTTACACACTCCTATCTCAAGATTATGCTGCCAATACTGGTGAAACACTCCAACCTCAAGAGACATATTTAGGGGTGGAGGATGAAGATCATTTGGCGAATAATGATGAAAATCTTGATGATATGGATGAGAATGAAGAGAGGATTGAGGAAGGTGACTTTGACAAGGATGTGGATGACCATGAACTTGTTCCTAATTTTGAAGAGGAAAATATGGAGTGCCATGATGAAGGTGATGTGGATGATGATATTGGAGTCCAACATGTTACAAATACGACCACTACCTACACACCTCCTGCCGAGTCATTCTACGCAAATACTTGGGAAAATATGGTTGATCCTTCACTTTTTCAGATACCATTTGTTTCTACTTGGGAAGATAGGATGCATTTTAATAAAGGGTTGACTTTTGCAAATAAAGAGGCGGTGAAGTGTGCATTGATAATATACGTAGCAAAGGATAGTAGAAATTTTATAATCTGGAGGTCGACCAAAACTAAATTGTGCGCCGCATGCATTGACACTAACTGCAAGTGGTACGTTGGGGCATTCATGAAGGCTAAACTTAATGGTCTGTGGATGGTCACGTCTTATGTGGGTCCACACAGTTGTATACCCTTTAGCCTGTGAAGAGACGGTAAAATGATGGATTCTAATTTTGTTGCATCAGAAATTGTGGAAAAATTGCGACAAAATCACATTGCTCATATTGATGAGCTCTAGAGGATCATACATACTAAGTATAATCATGAGCTTTCTTACTATAAGGTATGTGACGTAAAACAAAAGGCAATTGCTAAGATATATGGGGATTGGGAGGAGTCTTACCAAAGGTTGTGAAAGTTGTTGTTGGTATACTTGGATCAGGATTCGGGTACCCAGTACAACTATTGGACCATACCTAGGCCCGTAGATGGTACTACGTTACTGCGCTATGTATTTTGGGCATTCGCTCCATGCATTGCTGCATTCAAATATTGTAGGCCAGTGATCGATATTGATGGTATTCATTTGTATGGTAAATATCGAGGGGTGTTGATGATTGTAATGGCAACCGATGCTAACCAAAAGGTTTTGCCTCTAACCTTTATTGTTGTGGACAAGGAGTTAGGGGCTAGTTGGGGGTGGTTTTTAGAGTGTCTCAGGACTTCGATAGAGAATGTGATAACTAACGAGGGCATTTGTATTATTTCTGACCGACATAAAGGTATCAAATGCGCCATTGCGGAGTGGCCTAGAGGTGATGACAACACAGAACGGGTATTTCACCGATATTGCGTTCGACATGTTGCTAGCAACTTCAACACACACTTTAATGGCCGGACTCTAAAGGCATTGGCCTAAAAAGTTGGATATGCGACTCATGAAGCTAAATTTGAGTCCATAATGCAAACCATTAAGGATGTCGAGATTAATGCACTGAGGAGTGTAGACCCTGATGATCCTCATCTTGAACGCTATATGCCATACGCATATTTAATGAGTGAGGATGTGGACAAATGGACCCAGTCACATGATGGTGGAAGACGTTACGGGGCAATGATAACCAATATCTCCGAGTGCTTTAATGGGGTACTTAAAGGTGCTCGCGATTTGCCCATTGCTACAATGGTTGAGGTCACTTGGTGCAAACTTGTTGCATATTTCCATGACTGACATAAACAAATTACTTCTGAAGCTCTCGAGGTAAGGTGTGGAGTGATTATGCAATGGGGATTTATACCAAAAATGTCAATAAAACTTCAGGACACACTCTGAGGGAATTTAATCATAAAATTGGTGTATATCAAGTGGTTACCCTATACAACGATCATAGAGGTGGAGGGGGAAACCACAGTCACGAAGTGTGCGTATTGGATAGAACATGTGGTTGTGGAAAGTGGCAAAACCTTAAGATCCCTTGTTCACATGCAATTATAGTTTTGCAGCAATTGCATCTCGATACGACCAGCTATATTGACCTATATTACAGTTTGGACAATGCCATTCACACATATTCACATCAATTTGTGGTGCCAAAGTCAGAGTCATTGTGGAGGGATGTTCGTGGACCACGGTGGGTGCCTGACCCAAGTCTGTTGCGGGCTAAAGGTCGTCTTGTGAAGTCAAGAATAAGGAATGAAATGGATAGGGTATGGTGAAAACGGGGAAGCCGGAACCCAGATTCGGACTTGAGGCAGATTCAACCGAGGCAGCGATACGTAGTGTGTCATGAAGAGGGGCATAACTGCAGAAGATGTCCCAACTCCCGTGGGGCTTTGACAAGCGGTAGTGCTACAAACTAGGCAAGTGTTGTTGCTATTTTGATATAATATGCTTAGAATTTCATTTGCTTTTTGTTCTTCGCATTTAGGAACTAACAATCGTATTTTAATGTTTTCCAGGCGAGCGGAGACTCGATTTTGAAATGGCATTGTACGTTGGAGTTGTGGTTATCTTCGGTATGGACAAGTGCTAGACGACTATTTTGACCATGTTGTATCAGTATGGAGTAGTAGCTATCCATTGTACTCGTTACATTAGTTGCATTGTGTAGCTTTTACCTATAATGCCAGCAATGATAGTACTTTAGATGTGGTTAAATTTGTATGGTCTTTAGCTAAGAGGGCAACTATAGTGCCCATGAACAGTGACTGTGTTAATCTTGTGTCTTGCATTTGATGCACTCTCCTATTGACTGGTATCATAATATATATATATATATATATATATATGCTTGTATACTACTGCCCGTGTGATGTGTTTTGGATCTGGTTTACAGCAGGGGAATGAAAAAAAAATTCTGGTTTACTGCTACAGGGGAAAGGGTAACCAAAAAAAAAAACAAAACCCAGTGGAAATCGAGTCTCTAAAAGTCAATTTCCATTTGGATGCACTACAAAAAACGGGGTCTATAGCCGCGTTTAAAAAACGTGGCTATAGACCCCAAAAACGCGGCTATAGGATATAGCCGCGTTTTCTATAGCCGCGGTTACAAACCACGCCTATGTTGCGCAGCAACAGACCCCTGCGGGTCTGTAGCCGCGTTTTTGTAACCGCGGCTAAAGATCAGGTCTGAAGCCGCGATTTTAACCACAGCTATAGGCTGCCGGTCTATAGCTGCGGTTTTTAAAAACGCGGCTATAGTCCGAGACCTATAGCCGCGTTTGTTAAAAACGCGGCTACAGACCAGCTTTGAGCTGCGTTTATAACTCGGTTATAGGCTGAAGACTATAGACGCGTTTTTTAAAAATGCGGCTATAACCCTGGACCTGTTGCGTTTAATTACAAACGCGGCTATAGACCTGCGCCCAGCTGCGTTTAAGAAAGGTGGCTATAGGCTGACCTATAGCTGTGTTTGTAAAAAACGTGGCTATAGACCATCTTTCAGCAGCATTTTCCACGCAAAGCCTTCTATGTTCGTGTGTAACTATAGCCGCGTTTTAAAAACGCGGCTATAGCTTTGGCTTTTTCTTTTTTTTTTTTTTTTTTTTTTTGTTTTTTTTGTTTTTTCATTCTTTTCCCTGCTATCACAACTTCAAATTTTGTCCCTGCTATCACAAGTTCCCAACACAACTTATCCCAACATCACAACTTCCCAACACATAACACAACTTATCCAAACATCCATCATAACTTCCCAACACACAACACAACTTCCCAACACACAACACAACTTATCCCAACATCCATCACAACTTCCCAACACAAAATTACCAAAATAAACAAGTTCTTAATATAATAGTACATATATTTTGTACATCACAAAATATATACAAGAGTACATTTTTTACATTAATTCTAAACTGCCCTTAAACAGCCACAGCCAGCAGCATCACAAATCGGTTGTTAACAAAAATATATATACAAAGCCAATTCATGTCTATTCACCAATAACTTGACAACATGCTTTGAAGGACATCTTGCAAAAAGGGCTCAGGAGTTTCCTCAGTGGCATTTAGCTCCATCTTTCAGTGAACGGAAACGCTTTCTTATCCACTTCGTGGTAAAACTGCACAAATTATTCTTTGTCAAGTTAAACTTGCCAAATTCAAACATTTGTATGAAAACGTTTATTTGGACATAATTTCCAATTAAAAAGCTGCCTAATTATGGAGTGATTTGACTTTTCAAATGCCAAAATGGAAGGGAAAAAAATTAATATAACCGAGGGAGAGCTCATTTGGATTAAAAAAAACAATACAACAAATATATAGTACCACGAATCAATCTCTGCCTCATATCAGTTATGTTGTTTTCATCAACTTAGTAACATGAGAGAAAGGCTAGCTATAGTTCAACTATTCGTTAATGCATTAACAAGAGTAGTGTAGTAACATACTTAGTCAATTTATCAAAGTTAAAACATAGAGAGAATAAAAAAATCTACTTAAAACTTCTAATTCAATCAAGTTCAGCAATACATGGATCAGATTGATAATGAGAGCTATTGTTATTTCCCTTTACATTACGTACTTTGCATGTGTCTAGTCATGGAGAATGCGATACTCTAGAGCAGTCACTATATCAAAAAGAGACCTTTGAAATGCGTCCTGAATCAACTTAAAATATTTTATAACATATTCACCATCATAAAGTTTTCTTTCCTACTATTTTTAGAGAAATTTTGTTTTACCTCAAAATTCACAGTTGCATTCCCATCAAGCATTGCCACCTAATTGAAGTATATTAAAGGCATCGTATTAATATCACATAACAATGCATTGTAAAAAGTAGTGTTTCGCTAAATAACTTTTGTTTGTTACCTGAGAAGGATTTAACTCACGGATAAGTGGGCTAAGTTCATTAAATTGCTTGAACATGTCTCTCATTGAATTCCTCACTTCGTCCATTTGTTGTTGGTGCCTTGCCTCAGATTGAGCTAGTTTTGCCCGATGCCTCGCCTCAGATTCAGCCAGGTCCTCCCTATGCTTCGCTAGTTCCTCCATTTGCCTTGCCTCTAATTGAGCTAGTTGCTCCTTAAGCTCTTCATGACTCGTCTCCAACTCTAAAATCCTGTGTGTCATTCTGGTCGACGACGATGGAGTCGAGGTAAATAGCGAATTGTTGGTGGCACTTCTTCCTGATGGGGTGATTCCAAAACCTACCCCGCGTACACGTCCAGGGCGCTCTGGACGACCCATCACCCGAGCATACGCATCGTCTTACGACCAGAGGATTCCACTACCAATCTCTCCTTCTAGTCGCATGCCCTGTTCATTCAAAAGTGCTGCCATCCTATCCTGTTTTCCCACAAAAACCAAACAACATATTACACACCATAAACAATACAAACACAACATACACTACAATTCCATTCAATCAAGTTGTGCTTACCATGTTCTCTTGCACACGGCTACTAACAGCAACCTTATCTTTGGTGCGATATACTTGTTGATACACATCTGCGTGCTCGACGGGCGCCCCTTTCTAGTCGCATGCCCTGTTCATTCAAAAGTCCTGCCATCCTATCCTGTTTTCCCACAAAAACCAAACAACATATTACACACCATAAACAATACAAACACAACATACACTACAATTCCATTCAATCAAGTTGTGCTTACCATGTTCTCTTGCACACGGCTACTAACAGCAACCCCATTTTTGGTGCGATATACTTGTTGATACACATCTGCGTGCTCGACGGGCGCCCCTTTAGCTTTCGCCTACATGATGCACAAAATTCATACAATAAACACTAAGGCATTCATGTTGTTAACAGCTTTGTCCAGTATAATGCTAACAGCTTGTTACACATACCGTGTACACACGGCCAACAAGGCCTATTTTCATTATAAAAAGCAACTTGTTCATACCCCACAAGAGGGTTTAACTACTCAAAGAGATAGATGAAATATAGTGAAAACAACCAAATATGGTATCAAAATACAGAAAAACAACCAAAAAAGCCTCACAAGTCAATTACGTGTAGTTGTCAGTATCTATGTACAAATTTCTAGACTTAATAGTTAAATTTAATCATTTATTTAACTATGATAAATTATAAATCGATGGTTGAGTTTAAGTCGTTAGATAATAGTTAAATTTAATCATTTCAAATTTACTTTTAGCACTAACATTCTAGAACTATGTTTTTATTTATGTTTTCCCAAAAATTCCTTGCCTACTAAAATTGACCAAGAACATAAATACAAGTCGTTAAAGTTTCAGTTATGACAATCATATTTTTTCGTGTAAATTATATTGTTTTCAAGGATCACCTCAATCATATGGGAGTAATTTTTTTCTGCTCCTTTCTTGCTAAATGTGCAAGGGATATTAATATTTAAAATTTTAAACCAATCAAAACAGTACAACATAATAATATCTATAGATAATGGTACAACATGAAGCCCATACGTAGTAGTTTTTTCTATCATCCCATGACAAGGATTTATACTTTATTAAAGAATCTTACGTGTGATCTTATCCATATACTTGTAGGACCATCCGTTAATGTTATTAATTGCTTCAAGATGGAGTACATTTGAAATTTGTTCTAAACATGTTATTATCTATCTTTTCAACTACTAAGTTATACTTGAAAATAAGGCTAATTTACAAGACTTTTTCCACAAGATTATCGTGTCATTACAGTTACACTATACCCCACAAGTTTCCCTATCCTATGGGCTGTCATGCTAATCTTCTTGTGGAATTTCCTAAATATCTATACCTAATCCTCTCATTTGAAATCCTATACATGTTAAACAATATTCAGTGTGAATCCTCCTATGTATCATGCAAAAACACCCATCACCAATGCTTAACGTCATTATCCAAGAATGTGAATGTCATGACTCTAGTCGTAGTCAATACCTTAAAATTTTAAGGGCAGGTAAGTTGTTTAAATCTATTTGCTGAAATGCACCCAATAGGGACTGCCACAGTTTTCTGGGAAAAAAGTGAGAGTGGCAAACTCTGAAGCTACTGAAGTGTGTCAAAAACAGTGTTCTATCTATTTGTATCTATTTCTTTGGCACGTGGACATAATTTATAAACAATTTCTGCATTTGTTTCATGATGAATGGATTCCACATTTGAACCTTTTTATTAGTTTTTCCTGTTTCTTTGGCACTTCAAATTGATTTACAAATGATTTATACTTTTGTTCCAGTTTTAGACAAAATTGCACGTAAAATGATTATTAATTAAATTTGAGCCATACAAAATTGTAATTTGAATCCAAATCTTTAACTGTTCAAATCTATCAATTTAAGTAGGCCTCTACATATGTCTATTATTAGTTATTAAGTTATTAATAACAAAAAATGTAATTAATAAGATAATTTAACTAACTTATCCTTATTCTTAAAGCATATGAAATGAGGTTAAATCTATAAACAGGCGTTCACGAATTCTAAGTTTATTTCTTACCATTTCATCAGAAATTTGTGCAAAATTTTTGGCCCCAGACTTGGCTATTTCCTCCTGTTTACCTCGACTAGCCGCATTTTTTTCACTTAATGTCTGCAACCACATTACCATCAATACTAAAAAGGCAAAAAAAAAAAATCTCTTCACAAAATTACCATGAAGATGAGATTGACAAAGATAGTCAGTACCTCTGTTTTCTCATTGAACCAATACTCAACCATCTCCGTCCATTGCGCTGTGATAACCGCTTTCGGTGGAGTAGCCAATACCTGTTCATGTGTCATGCCTCTTTTTTTGAGTTTCTTCTTTAACTTCGTCCTCCGATTTCTCCGAATTTCCCCTAGCTGATGCATTGCCCATGCCATTTGATTGGTTGGTGCGACAATGGTGGGATCAATTATATATCGTTTCTGAAATGCAAAAGTAGTTTCAATATTAGAATAGTGGCTAAATAGGACATTTACGTAGGACAACAGCTGTAAATGTAGTAACTTATACTTTATTTTCATAGTACCTCAATTTCCACCCAACAGTCCCGTTTAAATTTTTCACCAACGCTTGGCGACCCAGCAGGCGAGAGCGGGCATAATAGGCCATTCTTGCAAAACGAGCCCAACCACCGAACGAACAAAGACCCGACCTGCCCAATAGGTTGGCCTTCAGCATATAGTGGCAACTGGATTTTGTGCTCACCAATCATTGCCCATATGTCAGCCAACTTTGTTTTGCCATGTCTTGCACGCCTATTTTCTGGTGCTGGATTTTGTACCGGTGTTGGGGTTTGAACGTAATCATCTGTATATACAAAACTACCAATATTAGGACTAATTGATCAAAGCTCACAACTACTGAAAAATATCACACAACGCAAAAAATATGCATCTACCTAGTAACAGAAATAATAAAAGGTTTATGATTTCATTTAAACAAAAGTTGACTAAATTGAGGCCTTTCTCCCACGCATTCATGTAACCCACTGGTTGTGCAATAGTATAATTTCAATCATGTATTACAGCAATATATTCAGTTGACTTTGGATTTAATGAGGTCACAAACGACCAATACCTCCCTTACTAGACCAACTTAATTGTTGAGAACATTTCATTACTAGCTTGCATTATAATTAGAATGACTGCTAGTTCTTAATTCTGTGACTTCTTCGTACTGTGACTAATTAACCTAGATGCCTATTGGCATTGCGAGTAATCGACAACTTCTTCACCCATTATATTGGCAATCAACACATTTCGTAACGCATTACCTGACAACCTCCAACCAATTCTCCTTAATAGTAACTTATAAGTCCCATACAAAGGTTGTAACTTCGCCTAGAATAACATCACTTTACCAAAACTATGTCTTCGCACTTATAAAAATTCACCATAGGAAAATCATATTATGACCTCTTCCTATTACAAGATTTTGTGGGATCAATTATTTTGATTTAGGTTAATTTTGCATCTTTAAACAAGCATGCATTTACCTAGCTTTTGAAAACTTGAGCAAGCTCACTTCGTTTGGGTTGCCTTAATTTTTCTTAATAAATTTGGATTTAGAACGTATAATTTCAACCAAAATTTATCTTTTATCATTCTTACGTGCCCTGAATAGACCAAAGTGAACAACAATGGACCAAAGTGGATGGAATGTTCCAAAGTTGATCAAAGTGGACCGGAGTGATCGAATGGACCATATTGGACCGAAATGGACTGAAGGGAAATCAATGAACTGAGAAGACCAAATTGGACCAAATAGACCTAATTCGACCAAATTAGACCCAAGGGAAATGAATGGACCAAACAGACTGAAGTGGACCGAATATAATGAATGGACCAAACTAGATCGAAATGCTATGCTAATGTCATATAAATATTATATAAATATAGATTATTAGAACTGAATTATGCATCTACTAATAGACATCAAAATTTATACTTAAAGACATAGTGAAAATTACCTGGGGACTGTGTCTCATCGTCACTTCCCACCGGTCTTGCCTCCTCAGAATGATGGGTTTCTTGGTCTATTGCCTCCACCCTTTGTTGAGAATTCGATGATCCTTACCCAACGTAAACCATCCCTATTTGACGTTTCCTCACCATTCTTGCGTCCAACACCTTTACAATAGAAACATTAAGATAATTATAGCCAACAAGCAATCACGTGAAGAAATAAGAACATGAACAAATATCAGTTGTGAAGATAATTATATATGTTAAAACTATATATATATATATATATATATGTTAAAACTGTTACTGAGATAACAATATGAAGAAATAACAGTTTCCAAATATATATGCAACATTGCCAATTTGATTACGCAATACACCTTTACAAATTCTACTTATAATTTCAATAATAACTATAACATAATTACGCATACAACAACAGTATTCTATTACATTACTCATCATCGCTGTACTCGACTGCATTGTCATCTTCATCGTTGGACTCATCATCAATGAACTCACAATCATCCAAGTTGTCCATTTCATGAAGATCTCTTTCGCCAATGATAGAGGCATCAATTGTCATTCCCTCCACATCATCTCGACCCCAACGAATGTCATCCCTACGAACATCATTACCACTTATACTATACGGAATGTTCTCATAAAACCCATCTGTGTCATCCTCGTCACAATTGGGGCCAATACCGGCATCAAACACATCTCTGGCTTTCGTTTTAATGACAACATACTAATCTTTGTGCCTTTTATCTTGAACATAAAAAACTTGTGTAGCTTGAGACGCCAAGACATATGGTTCATGCACCATTTCCTCCCTACCATGTATGGAGTGAGTAAAATTCACCATAGGAAACCTAAACTCATCAGTCTTGTATCCCCTCCTATTTTGATCATCAACCCATGTACACTTGAATAACACATGTTTGATACTGCCAGAATAATTCAACTCAATAATCTCTATCAACATACCATAGTACGTAATGCCACTTTCAGTGGCGACACTAACTCTACTATTCTGCGTTTTTCTATTTCCCTCAACATTCGAACTCCTAAACTTTAACCCATTTATGACATAATGTTTTAGCCGATTGACTGAAGTATATGGCCCTTTCGAAAGTGTGACAAGTGTATCAGTAAGAGCAGTACTTTCCCTATCAGCATCAGTCATTGACATCACCTAATATAACCAAACCATCTTATTATAATTAGTACAGTCATTCTACTTATGGGAAAGTTGCAAGCTTAAGAAGTTGAAGATGTGATACCTACGTGAGATCTAAACTAGCCACAAAACTTCTCCATGTGGTGCTTATGAACAACAACATTGGATATACGACCGTGGCCCCTTTGAAGTTCATCCTCCACCAAACTTTTGTGCATCCTGCATGTGATGGCAATTGTATTAGTGTTAACACAAGTGTGCGAACATTGGCTTGTCGTGCAATGATATTGGTGTTTGTAGTACATACTCATGAAATTGGTAAATGTTGTCGGAATTGAATAGAACGTAGCGATGAGCTTGGGTCAACTCCTTATTGTTTAGTGCCACACTTGAAATCGCCCCTGTTGACTCCTCCATCGTCCTCGTGGGTCGATTAAATATAGTTTCAACTCCTTCCATATATCGTGAACAAAACGTTAAGCATTCCTCCACTATGTATCCCTCGGCAATATACCCTTCTAGAGCAGCCCTGTTTCTTATGTAAGACTTAAGGCGTGAGAGGTATCTATAATGCGCATGAGAAAGTTGGCAATTGACACTAGCTATTACAAAGCGCACATTATTTTTATATTGTACATGTATTACATACGACTTACCTCTTAATGGGATACATCCAACGGTATTGAACTGTACCACCAATTTTGGCTTCAGTAGCCAAGTGCATGACCAAATGTACCATCATAGTGAAGAAAGATGGAGGAAATATCTTTTCTAATTCACACAACGTGACTGCAATGTCTGCTTCAGCACTCGCTATATTTGAAACCGTAAGGATTTTCAAACAAATTTTCTTGAAGAAACAAGCTAACTTTATCAAAGGCCTAGTAACGTGCGATGGTAAAGATCCTCGTAAAGAAATTGGAAGTAGTTGTTGCATTAGAATGTGATTATCGTGACTCTTTAAACCAGAAATCTTGCGTTCTTTCAGATTGACACGGCGTGAGATGTTGGAAGCATATCCATCAGGCACTTTTACATCCCGCATAACTTGCAAGAAACTATCTTTCTCCAATGCAGTCATATGAAAACACGCGGGCGGTATCGTGTACTTATCAACACCTTTTCGCTGTAGGTGGAGTTCACTCCTTATTCCCATGTCCGCCAAGTCAAGGCGTGCCTTGTAATTGTCCTTTGTCCAGTCCTTCAAGTTCAGCACCGTGCCAAGTATATTGTCCATCACATTTTTCTTTATATGCATCACATCAAGATTGTGTCGCAACTTCTGATCCTCCCAATAAGGCAAGCTAAAAAAAATACTTCTCTTCTTCCAAACACAATGGTTTGCCTCACCTCTCTTTCTTTTGTTGTATTTTTCTTGACATTTCTTTCCCAGACAATGTCCAACTAAACTTTCAATGTCCACAATTATGCTTGCTGTAACTTGTGGCACAGGAGCCACTCGCATCTCAGTAGATCCATCAAATAATGTATCTTCTTCCCGAAATTCATGGTCGCTACCCAACCATCGCCTATGTCCCATGTAGCAAAATTTGTGGCCATTTTTTAAATATCGAGAGTCAGTCTCCAATGCACAAGTAGGACACGCATACTTACCCTTTGTACTCTAACCCGACACATCTGCATAGGCAGGAAAATCATGTATGGTCCACATCAATGCTGCACGCAATTGGAATACATTTTTTGAAGATGCATCGTACGCTTCTACTCCAACATCCCATAATTCCCTCAGTTCTTCTACTAAGGGTTGCAAGTACACATCTATCACAAGCCCTGGCGATTGTGATAGAATCAAAGATGAGCATGACAGGCCAAGGCGGGAGATTGTAAGGGATGAGCATGACAGGCCAAGTGCTGTGAGTAGTACTCAGAATTCCGAAGGGGTTGAACCCATTCGTAGCTAGTCCAAGTCTGACATTACGAGGGTCAGACGAGAACTGTAAATACGTACTGTCAAACATTTACCATGCATTCGAGTCAGCAGGATGCCGTATTCCCCCGTCATCTATACGACCATTAACATGCCATTTCATAGAACTAGCCAGGTCAAGTGACAAAAACAATCGCTGCAATCTTGGCTTTAAGGGGAACCACCGTAGGATCTTTGCAGCTTTCTTCTTTCCCTTACTAGATGATGCAATATTACCAGTAACGGATGCCTCATTTGTTTTCCACCTTGAAACTTTGCAACAAGGACACGCGTCGAGGTTAACATTCTCCTTCCAAAATAGCATACAATCATTGGGACAAGCATGGATCTTCTCATAACCCAAACCCAAATCTCGGACTATCTTTTTAGCCTCATAATGGTCCTTTGGCAACTTAGCGTCTAAAGAAAGCATATCCATCAGGACTTGAAGCAACATAGTAAATGACTTATTTGTCCAACCACAAAGAGTCTTCAACTGGAACAACACAACGATGGCTGAGAATATGCTAAATTTTGTACAACCAGCATATAAGGGTTTGTCCACATCATCTATCATTTTGTAAAACTTTTACGCACCATCAGTCAGTTGGCCTTGAGCCGACTGTTGCACACTTTCACCTTCTTCCATTGGTTCTGGTGGCATTTCATGTGTGGGGCACAAATCATGCAATATCCCACGAAAGTCACCGTATTGTTCTAGGGAGTCTTGCACATGACTAGTCCCACATTCAGTGGCCGTTGGTGCATCAGGCAATTCCCCATGCCATTTTCAATGTGTGTAACTTTGAAGCATCCCCTTTCTCCACAGATGTTCATGTGCCACCCCTGGTGGGACCAAACACAAATTCACACATTTAGTACAAGGACAAAAGATTTTCCCATCGCGTGCATGTTCAGATGCAAATTCCACAAAGTTAATTAAACCTTCAATATATTCCATTGAACCCTTCTTCTTCTTCTTCATCCAACTTTATCCATTGCTATACAAGATTTTGAAATTCTGACCTACAACAACATTTGTAAATGCATTGACACTAACCCTTCAAATTAGTTAAGATGAAATTGTATGAGTGACCGTTGAAACTTGCTGAACCAAATGTTCTTCAAATAGAGGACAAATCTATCAACAAAACAATCTTATAATTTCAGCAAAAGCATGCTGGTGCATTTAGGTTATTGTCAAATTGTTGTATATAAATATATGTGTCTTTGGATGATGGGTTTGCAATAAATATAGTATTATGAAGATGATTTTCACGTGGTTAAGAAAGATCGAGGATGTTTCATTTGTGAGTTCATTTTCTACCTACAAAATAGTACACCCCTAACCATGAACCTTATATGTTAAGGTTTTATTTAAACAAATTTGTTGAAGATTATAATGTAAATTGCATTTCACCAAGAAAGGATGTAAAGTTTTTGAAAGCCTCCCTTATTGTAACTATAGTCGTATTTTTAAACAAATAAGACAGTGAAAATAAATGCAGCTATAATCATGTGAAACTTATTACTTATTACAGAGGGGACCTATAGCTACGTTCTTAAAAACACTGGTATAGGTGGTGGGTTTTACTTGCATTTATAACAAATGCGGCTATAGGGCAATTAAAAGAAAGCTACCTTGTATTCAGCAAGCAGTGGAAGATGAAGAATCACAAGTGGCTCAGTGTTTTCCTACCTAAAACCCTGATTAAGAAGCAAAAATAAATAAGAAGTACGGTAAGATGTAGAAGATTGGACCACATGTACACAATGTAGTCCAATCATGTACACATGTAAGATGTATAAGAAAGGTAAATATTATATTACACATGAACTATGAGAATTTAGGGAACTCATTTTTGGTTAATGACAAAATTGGCTTTTCAAAGGGTTATCTTGCTTACTCAATTTATTTTCTATAGAATTGTAATAGAGCACACTAATACTATGTATGGCCATATTTGATTTCCAAAATAAATAAAATTGTTGCCAACATAGTAAAAGGTTTGAGGGAACTCACTTGTAGTTAAGGACAAAATGATGTAGGAAAATAGTTATCACAAGCTTAGCCAGGTCACAGTAAGGACAAAATCTACTGCCTACACCAGATGGAATGAGAGTTTGTGCTTTGGCTTTTAAATTCTATTTACAAGAAAAATAAGAAGTTAGTTATTTCAAGAATAAAAGAATAGGGGCTTTGACCACTTCTTTCAGGTGGCAAGAGTTGGTCTAAGTTGCCTTGAAAAATCGATAAGATGTGTTGATTCTATCAGCGAGAAAGCACCTAATGTATCCATGTAATTAATTAAGAGTTGCTTGTTGAGATTCGATTGTCACATTTTCTTATGGAGTTTAAAGTTCATTTAATATATGAAAAACGTTAGGCACTATCAATTTGTATGAAGGGTTAAAATTAATTTAATTTATGAAACTTGATTTATGAAATAAGTTAGTCAAAAGAGAAGATATATGTATGAAGTGATAAACAATTTAGGTACTATCGTCTGGAATAAGGATCAGAGGAAGTTCAGGTTGCATATATATATATATATATATATGTAGACATATATATGTATATATATATATATATATATATATATACACACACGCACACACACTCAGGCGTCTGTTCATGCAATTTCAAGGGCGAGAAATGATGGAATTACATAGCGCAGTGGAAGGAAAAATTAAATACAACGGATCTACTTCATACATAAAAGTTAACATGTACTATTTTAGGTTCAGAACATAAGAACAAGAGTGTACCTTGGAGCGGTGAATATCAAAACTTGAAGAACAGAAGCACTTGGGAATACTTTTAATCTTCACTCCATTCCACTAACGCCCAAGATGTGTGGTCTCTTAATCAGTTTCAAAGGGAAAACGTCAAAAAGTGTCTAACCCTTTTTACACTACTTCACAAGAGTGTTCTTTCAAACTCTCTCTATGAATTCTCTACAGAAAAATTCTGTGTGTTTCTCTATTTGTATCTAACTGATTATCTAATTGGGCCGGCCTTTTGGGCCTTTCCAATTGGGCTTAAGTGTGTGGCTTGGAGTGGGACCAAAAGGGACCAATAAGACACTAGCTCCAATGGGCCTTGGGCTTTTCTGTCAACTCTTGACAAGTCCAAAGTTACCATTAACTATATTTAATACCATTATATAAATATAGTTGCACTCTAGGCCTTATTAATAAATTATATCCCAAGACTTTATTATACATGCAACCCCTTTATAAAATATTCATAGTAACACAAAGTCATGAAAGCAGACTGCCACTTTGTTTATTACTACATCTTAATTCCTTGAGTACCCGGTTTAATTCTTTAAGTTATTCATCATATATTTATGAAATCCAATTCCATAAATATATACTTTAGTAATTCCTTACTAAAGTGGTTAGGCCCAACTCTCTGAATAACAAACCCATTAAACTTATCTCAAGGGAATATTTTGTATCTCCGTTAAGAGACTATGAATTCCATCTTGAGAATATATGTTCCATCAACACTAAATGTGGCTGCCCAACATACTGAGATTTTGACCGTTACAATAGATCTCACTCCTGATATATCAAAGCAACCTACACTTCATGATCAGGTCCATTATCCTCTCAGGATTAAGAGTTCACGCAAATATAAGTCGTGAGTTTATTATTCATTTGATAGTCATTAGGAGAATAATAAATCTCACACCGGTCCAGTTCAATATGTCTTAACTCTTAAAACATATTAACATATCAACTAGAAATCTCCATTTCCATGATCAAGACAAATCATCTTAGTTGATATGTTATAGTTTTCGCAGATGAAATGCCCAATTTCATCACCGACTACGAACTATAATTCTGAGTTTACAAAGAACTTGTGATTTATATCTTCTGTGACTAAATCACATAAATCACATACTATGCATCTCATGGACTATATGATAATGTCTCAATATTCATCTTACCAATATTTTCAAATAATAATACAACTTTATTAACCAAAACATTAAGTCATACATAATGTCATACATAATAAAATACATAGCATCATACAATAGGATTTAAGGACACATATTCTAACAAGAAATTCACCCATTCAAAAATAATTCCACTTCCCTTTCCAATAGGGTATTGCATGCATGCATGTCCCAACTGTGTTTGTTTTACAATTTTTTTTTTTTTTTAATTTGTTTGATAGGGCCTACATATGTCTCAGATATGGCCCTATGATACAAATCTGAATGTACATAATGAAAACAAAAAAAAAAAAAAGAATAAAAAGATAAAGACTTACAACGATGCATCCAAAGCATCAAGTGAAGAAAGATATTAAACACAATAAAACACATTGTAATCAACAATGTATCCCAAGGAAAAAGAAATATATATATATATATATATATATATTTCTTTTATAAACTTGTCCATATATATATATATATATATAACCATTACAGTTCTAAAGCTTACAAAGAACGATGTTGACCAATAAGTAACAAAAGAGGAATAGCCAGCTTTGGTTCGTCCTTTGGAAGCAATGAGTCCCGTAGCCTGATAGTGGACTTGATCAATGGCTGCATAGAGAATTGTATTAACATCTTCAAAATTAGCTTCTCAAACACCATGACATTATGCACAGAAGATTTACCTAGCTACTAGAAAAGTCACAAAGCCAATTTAACAGTACAAGAAAAAGAATTCTTTTTCTATTCTTTTTTATAAGTAAAAACAAATTATTAAATACAAGCTACATCATGCAAAAAGGGGCATGAAGCCAAATGGGTATAGAGGAAGCTCAAAAAGGGGCAACATTGGTATTGCACAGTTTGTGTTTGATTAAAAAGCTTTTACTTTCTTTTAAAAAATAAAAAATAAAAGCAACGTAATACTAATACAGGTGACCCTTCTTTAACCTGGGCACTTTCTATCTTGATTAGCACTCTGCCCTCACGGTGACTCCTACCTAACCTCTTCTGCCTATTTTCTAGCCCAAAAAACCTGTCCACATGAAGCCCAATCACCAACATCGATCAACGCAACAATCATAACAAAAATATAAGACTACAAGCAAAATGAGACACAAGAGGTATTGCTTACTTTTCATGCACAAAATGAGACACAAATGCAAATGGTTATTCAAAAAATAATTGTCATTAACTTGTTCTGATCATCCATATGTTTTTCTATTACTAATAAACCAATGATCGCAGAGATGTACACTAAGCAAAGATGTAGTACTGAAGTTCATTCAATGCAAGGCTTAGGTAGAGAAACAAGTATGCTTTGGTAATTTCTTCAACTACATAAATATTGATATCTATATAACACCCAACTTTTGTTTTAGTCCAAAAGTTTTGGAATTGGAGAAAATAATAGCACCTTTATGAAACATAAGGCCATTATAAAAGGAAAGCAAAGGGGAGAGACAATAAATGGGGTTGTGTATAACTCAACTTCACATGGAAAATAGTGAACTCAGGCAAAAATAATTTGTTTATGCTTGTATGCTTCCACTTATCATGGATGGAATTTTTCATTTCAATATATAGTTATATCTTTGTATTGTTGCGCATTATGCAAAGTGATTGTAAAGCTTACATGATGTAGTCTCATTTTTTACCTCAGGCAAAGTTAAATCGTGGTCCCAAAGAGCAACAAAAAGTTGTTTTTAGCCCCGTAGAAGTGTTCTTACTTTTCCATGGTGCCTTCGATACTTCCAAACTAAAAGTGCAACTTATATTCCATGAAAAAGTAAATAACTTACTTTCTTGACACTAAAGATAACACCAAAAATAAAGGAATAGAAAAACCAATCAATGAGGGAGATTAAGCAAGCAATAATGGAAAAATAAAAAGAAGGGAGAATATGAAATTTTAACATTTCTTTATTAACCTTTTCTTCCTCAAGTTTGTATCCAAAGAAATCCAATCTTTCTTGAACTGCATCAGATCAATTGATCAAAGGTCAAATCCTTTCTTGTGCAATTAAGATACTCAAAAACTTCTTCAGGGATTAGATTACCAACATGAAGCAAATTCTAATTTAGCACCAATTAAATAAGATAAAGTAATGAAAATTTCTTTGCATTTCCATCCATTTCATGCTTCCTAATTCTAGGCAAATCAAAGTATTCATACGACACTGCTTGAATTAAACATGAAAGATCTAATTTCTTCCAAATGCCTATAATTCCACACAAAATTAAGGGTAAAAAAACTGGTTGTTTGTGGCAGAACACAATATATTCTACTAAAGTATCAATTGCGCCCACTAAACTCCATCATCTAACTATGAAGCTTCTTTCTTTTTTTTTTTTTTTAATAAGTAAACTATGAAAGCTAATAACATTTATTATTCCAATATTTGCAGCTATGAATTTTAATAAAGAATATTCATTAATTGGAACATTAATTAAGGTAAAGTTTGCTTGTCGTAAGATGATAACAATATGTAGTTTTTAAAAAATATGCCAAACCAACAGCTTCCTTATTAACAACATCAAGAGCAACCATTTTCGATTTTTCCTTTAGATGCAACCCTACACCAAGTTGTTAGAAGAGACTTTGCATGGTTAGACAATTCATTACATCTCACTAACTGGTTTCTCTTGAGTTCACTAATCCACAAACAAATTGATCAATGATACTTATTGACTGTGCAAATAATTAAGTCATTACATCTCACTAACTGATTTCTCATTTGATTAAAACCTAATCACATGAAAAACCACATCAAGCTCAGATAAAATACACACCCAAACGGACTTCAAATTAGCCAAAAATAATTACAAATTTACTGGAAAAAAAATAAAAATAAATAAAATTAGAGAGAGCAAAAAAACTAATAGTGCATTTCTAATGGCAAAACAATGTGAGAGGAGATGGGAAGATTGCAAATTTACTTACAAAAGTCATTAATTTAGTTGAAACTAAAAGTAAATCTACAGAATTTATATGGAAAAAAAAAAAAATAATTAAAGTCATTTCAATGTTAAAAATTTACTTGGAGGAGTTTGAATATGTACTGAGTGATGAAGGAGGTGATATAAATTTATACGAAAACGCCTTTATATTGTAAATTAGAGATTCCAATGTCTTCATATGGTTCATTGCAGAGAGTTCAACTGCCTCTTAAATCTCTTGTGTTAGGACATATGTAGTTTAAGTCTATGAACATATGTCGCTATTTTATGTAATTGGCTTATCCTTAGACAAAACGTACTTTACTTGTAATTGGGTAGATTTAGGATGGGTTTAACACTTCAAGAAATAGTGTTTCAAGATCCAGTGTTGAAGTCATCAAAGTCTGTCCAAGACACAAGCAAGGAAGTGCCAGTTTTTAAATCTCGACACCTACCTCGACACATGCATCTATCGAGATTTAAAGAAGCTGTTTTTCCCGAGCCTCGACAGCTTCTCAACACCTCTATCTGTCGAGAATTAAAGAAAACAGATTTCCAGTTTTGTTTCAAGTACAATCCGTGAGTATGTCTTTGGGACTTCTTTTCTCCAAACCCTAGACATATAAAAGGATTATTTTAAGGGCCGTGAATAAGGATGGAAGTTGCACATTCATTCAAAACTTCTTGTTCATGCAATTTGTGATCTGAAAGACAAAGTTCGTGCCCTAGTTCATCTCTGATGATTTGAAGAACTTTGCAGCCAACAACTCTCTCTCTAGTTGGTATTTGAAGTCGCGTACTGGGATCCGCGCATCTGGTTAGTCACGTACTTGGAGCCGTGCATTGAAAGGAGAAACTGTCACTACAGAACAAGTCCAATTGGGTATTGGGGTAAGAGTTCAACTGTAGGTTGGTAAGGTACTGGGATTCCTTGCTTGTAACTGCTTGTTGTGATAATAGTGGAGTTTCGGGAGTGGTGACCTTAAATCACCCGGTGGGGTTTTTGCCGTAAGGTTTTCCCCATTTGTAAACAAATTACCGTGTCATTTAATTTCTGCTGCTTTACTTAGTTTGGTGATTTTTTTGTGCTACCACGTGATATTGCATGTTAATCTGATTAATTAATAACTGGGCTAATTTCTTTAATCAAAGTTATCACAAGGGGTCAACGCATTTGTGGCCTGGCAAGTGGTATCAGAGCAAGCACACTCTGATTAGGGTTTAATCTTTGATGTGTGATCCATTGACCCCTGTTGTCATGGAAACTCTTGATTGTTTTGATTTGCATGATCTTGTGTTGAATGATGATGATGATATTCATGATGCCTATTACAAGCTTTATAATTTTTGTATGAAATCTCTTGAGTGTTCTACAAAATTAAAAGCTAAATTTAAAAAGGTCAAGCTTGAAAAAGATGATTTGATTGCAAAATTGGATGAAGCCACTAATTTGAATGAGAATTTTAAAAATCAAATTTCATCTCAGGTGGACAAAATTAAGAGTTTGGAAGAGCAACTAGTTGAATTTAAAACTGAAGTTGAAAAATTAACTAGTACCTAACTTGTTGTTGAGCCTAACTCAAAAGAAAATGATTTTTATATTCCCCCATTTAAAAGGAATAATCAAGAGTTGAAGGCTAATATTGCTAGGATAGACAAAGGTAAACAAACTGATGTTAACACTGAAGTTTCTAAACCTATGTCTAAAACTCCTCCTAGGTTGAATGATAAATCTGTTTTTATCCCCACTTGTCATCATTGTCAAATTGTTGGTCATATTAGGCCAAATTGTCCTAAGCTGAGGACTCTGTCAACCTCTAAGGTTAGACCTCCTTCTAGGAAGCCGAGTAGCTCTAAAACTGCTCATGTTTGTCACCATTGTGGTGTTTCTGGACACACTCGTCCTAATTGTTTTAAGTTGTATCCTCATAAGCAGTTGTCTAAACAGTCATAGGTTTCCTCTCAAGGACCTACACCTTTGTTTGGAGAGTTATTAAAAGTCTTGAGCTTTTTAACTCAATTTTAGGAGAATTTTAATTCTTCTATGTCCTTTAGTAGTCATACTAGGACACGTGCCTTTTCATTTTCATGGCCAAAGACTCGTGCTGTGTGGGTGAGAAAGGAGCCTAAGACTTAATTGTCTTTTCTGTTTGTCCTCTGCTTTAATTCTTTCTATCTAAAACAGGACTCTCTTTGCTTGATTTCTTATCTTCTGTTGAAATCATGCTTTCATGCATCTGCATTTCTTTTCTTGCTTTCATGCATATGCATATTTCTTTCATACATTCATGTTGTTTGTCTGTTTTTGTTTGGTTGTTTAGTTTTTATTTTATTTTGTTTTCAAAATAAAAAAAAGGAAAAAATCAGAAAAATACAAAAACAGTGTGTATTGTGTGCATTAGTTCATGTGAACTTTTAAAATGGCCATTGAAACAGAGTTTTCTAAACTTTGTATCATCTGTAGCTTAGATGAGCATTCTTCTGCACAACTAATCAAGTGAGTTTTGTAGCTCTTTGTTTGTGATGAATAAGGTTAAGTAATCTCTTTTTCTTAACACTCGTATCACTCCTTTTGACGGGTTGAACTAGAAAATCCTAAGAGAAAGGCATAAATAACCATCTCACCACTGTTACTCGCCAATCATAATATGACATCTGTATGCTTCGGCATAGCAAAAGTGCAATGTCAATGACATCTGTATGCTTTGGCATAGCAAAAGTGCAATGTCAAAAGCTTAACATAATTGGGTATTTCTTTTCTCTCTCTTGTATGCCTATGCATGATATGCTTATTAAAAAGAAAATATGCAAAGATATAAAAAGCAAAAAGATCAAAAATGCTTTAAAATATGGTTGCAAGCGTGTTTTCTAGGAGATGTGGGAGTTATAGGATGTATCTCGAAGGTGATAGTCTCCATCAAGCAGTTATGATTGTGTGTGAGTTAAAGTGATTTTCTCATATCTCAAATCGTCATAACATTGAGACACTTATGCAATCTTGCGATGTTTTCACACACAACACGCAATACTCTTTGCTATTCTTGATACATGTGCAGGTACAATGTGATTTGGCCATCACAAGGTTTACATGCGTCAATGTATGCTCACTAAACTGTCTGGACTTGTTTTTAAAATATAAAATTGGTTAGACGTGTTTAGTGTGTGTGTGCGTGTTTTGAGATACATGTGCATCAAAATTCTTGATTGAGAGATGATTTTGAGAGCTTAATGTGTTGATTGGATCTTTGGTTGAGTTGCATGCATGATTGCATTCATGTCTGTGTTTTTCTTCTTTTGAAAAACTGTTTTTAAAGGCATCTCGACACCTCCTCGATACCTCTCGACACATAGCTATCCATCGAGCTTCTTAGACTCTTTCTTATCGCAGTCTCGACAGATACCTCGACACCTGCTGGATCGATCGGGAAACCTTCCGTCTGCTCGATAGCTTCTCGATAGCTTCTGGATCGATCGAGGTTCCTTCTTGGCTGTTTCTTCCTTCTCGATACATGACCTCGATAGCTTTATCTGTCGACGTGTATTTCTCGATAGCTTACCTCGATAGCTACCTCGATACCTCCTGATAGCTGCATCTGTCGAGAATTACTGAAGGTGTATAAGTTGATTCTTCGCGATTTCAGCCTCACTTTGCTCGATCTCTCTCGCTCGAAAACTCTTGTTCTCTCTCTCAAAACTTTTCTCTCTTCCTCTAAACCTTTTCCCAAGGCTTTCTCAAGTGTTCTTTGCGATCTTCATCACTTGGTAAGCATCTCATCCCTCATTTTCATGCATTTCATTGTTTTTAAACCGTAGGTTTTTGTGTTTTTGAAAATTTTTGGGAGTTTTCAAAATTGTTGGGGTTTTCATGAAATTGTTGAGTTGGTTTTTTGATTTGATCTTCAAAACCACATGCATTGCATCACATTAGCATTCTCATTGTATTGTCATGCATTTAGATGTGTGCAAATCTATTGTGTGCTGTTAGGTTTGGATTGGGCTGAGCCCATGATGTTTTTATGTTACATGTCACATGTTCATGCATTCTCCATGCATACATTCTTTCGTTTCAATATTATTCTGCCAATATTGAACTGTTTGGAACTTTTCTGCTTGTTTCTTCTTCTTTCCCCCTCTCTATGGTTGCGTTAGTAGTGTCTATGGCACCTAAGCGTAGGTCCATTCCGTCCCAGAACCCTTTGCGTTCTAAGGGACAGTCTTCCTCTAATTCTGCCCCTCTCTCTGTCCGGTTCCGTGATGAGAAAGCTCATAAGGACTTCTCGGAGAACTTCTCTAAACGAGGTGTTCATTCGGAACGCCACGTTGTCCTGGCAGACTTTGCCGACACCGACCTTCCCGATGTCATACACAGTCGGGGTTGGGAGTCATTGTGTGATCCCGGTCACATGTCCACTCGTGTTGGTACAGGAGTTTTACTCCAACATCCACGGGATAGATTCTTCAGTACCTTCTTTCTACTCTTGCGTCCGAGGTACGCGCTTTGCTGTCACCCCAGAGTTAGTCTCTGAGGTTCTTCATGTCCCTAGGGTGGATCATCCTGATTACCCTAGCTGTGAGCGTCTCTGGACTGTGTCCAAAGACGAGATGATCTCGGCGTTCTGTGAGCGTCCTTCCTCTTGGGGAGATCATATGTACACACCATGTCGACCTTTTGCTAAAGGTTCTCGTTTCCTTAACATGGTGATGACTTTTATTTTGCACCCACTTTCTCACTACAACTCTATCACAGAGCCTCGTGCTCGGTTTTTGTTGTCCCTCTTAGAGGATCTTTCTATAGACTTTCCTTCACACTTTATCTTTTCCATTATAGATGTCTATAGAGATACAGTCACCCGTGATAAGCTCATTTTCCCTTCCGCTATCACGAGGATTCTGAGTCATTTTTCCATCCCTTTCCCTTCGTCCGATCCTTACCATGTCATGTCCATCATAGACGCCGCTACCGTAAAACGTAGCGAGGCACAGTTTCGATCGCGACAGACTGATGGTGCCACTGCTTCCACCCGTCCGACCACCTCCAGATCCGCTCGAGCTTCTGCTTCTTCTTCTTCGAGCGACATCTCTTTAGGAGACATCATGGCGCAGCTACAGCGTATGGATGCTCGCTTAGATACACTCTCCACGGAGTTGTATCAGGTGAACGTCCGTGTTGGTCGCATCGCCAGGTGGCAGGCGACCATGGGCGGCTTTGCACCAGAGCCTTCTCCTCTGCCACCCCATGTGTCGACTGCGACTGATGATGATGGTGATGACGATGATGCTTCTGACGATGATGATGATGGAGATGCGAGCTCTTCGAATGAGATGTCTACTTGACACTCTACCCTTTGTCACTCGTGACAAAAAGGGGGAGTAGTTTTGTTAGTTTTGTATGAGAGTAGTCATGCTTAGGGGGAGTGTTAGCATAGGACATTTTTGGTTAGGGGGAGTGTGGACTGAGGGATGTAGTGAGGTGATCATATGTATTTCTTTTTCTTTTCTTGTCTTTTTAGAGATACTTTGATCATGTATTGACATGCATTGTATTTATTCTCTTATTATATATGATGATGTATGTTTTTCTTTCACCTACCTTTACATGTGTTGTTTCTTTTCTATCTTTATACACATGTTTCTTTACTTGTACGCAATCTATTATTTCTGTTTCACACAAAGATGCCTTGATGTGTTTTGTTTATAAGTGTTTCAGAAATACAGGTTCTCAAAGTCTTCTTGCCATAAACTCTCTTCTTGCAAAGTTTTTCAAGAGTTTGTATTAGGATAGATTTTACTGTATGTAACAAGTGATTTATGACTTCTCTCATATTTTCATTTGTTTGTTGTGGTTTTGTCACGAATTGCCAAAGTGGGAGATTGTTAGGACATATGTAGTTCAAGTCTGTGAACATATGTCGCTATTTTATGTAACTGGCTTATCCTTAGACAAAACGCACTTTACTTGTAATTGGGTAGATTTAGGATGGGTTTAACACTTCAAGAAACAGTGTTTCAAGATCCAGTGTTGAAGTCATCAAAGTTTGTCCAAGACACAAGCAAGGAAGTGCCAGTTTTTAAATCTCGACACCTACCTCGACACATGCATCTATCGAGATTTAAAGAAGCTGTTTTTCCCGAGCCTCGACAGCTTCTCGACACCTCTCGACACCTCTATCTGTCGAGAATTAAAGAAAACAGATTTCCAGTTCTGTTTCAAGTACAATCCGTGAGTATGTCTTTGGGACTTCTTTTCTCCAAACCCTAGACATATAAAAGGATTATTTTAAGGGCCGTGAATAAGGATGGAAGTTGCACATTCATTCAGAACTTCTTGTTCATGCAATTTGTGATCTGAAAGACAAAGTTCGTGCCCTAGTTCATCTCTGATGATTTGAAGAACTTTGCAGTCAACAACTCTCTCTCTAGTTGGTATTTGAAGTCGCATACTGGGATCCGTGCATCTGGTTAGTCACGTACTTGGAGCCGTGCATTGAAAGGAGAAACTGTCACTACAGAACAAGTCCAATTGGGTATTGGGGTAAGAGTTCAACTGTAGGTTGTTAAGGTATTGAGATTCCTTGCTTGTAACTGCTTGTTGTGATAATAGTGAAGTTTCGGGAGTGGTGATCTTAAATCACCCGGTGGGGTTTTTGCTGTAAGGTTTTCCCCATTCGTAAACAAATTACCGTGTCATTTAATTTTCGCTGCTTTACTTAGTTGGTGATTTGTTTGTGCTACCACGAGATATTGCATGTTAATCTGATTAATTAATAACTGGGCTAATTTAATTAATCAAAGTTATCACAAGAGGTCAACGCATTTGTGTCCTGGCATCTTGTAAACCACCTATGCTAGTGTATGACTCTAGCAGAGCTGCCTCAATAGACTTGGACATAACTTAGACACTCAGACACTAATCAGCCTCAACATTGCAAGTGAAGTTGTGGCGGCCCACTCTCAGAAGATATTTCTGCAGGGAGTAAAAGAATAAATTAAGATAGACAATTTAGTTGCACATAGCCACACACTACTCTTTCTGCATATTTGCAAACATATAAATGTTCAACTTGTAGTATATTTATGAATATTCTGCTTGCTAAACTTTCTCAACAAAACAACAAAATATAAGCATAATATGGTTCAATATTAATGGTTTGAAAGTATATATACATTTTTGGTGGGCTAACAACAAAGAATTAGAAAAAGGAAACTACACGTTACATACCTATTTCTACACCCCCTATTTTCTGCAGAATGCCAGAATAGCCATTAGAATTGCAAATTGTCCACTCTGAAATGGCTGGCTTTGCAAACTAACCCACAATTCAACCAACCTATAAAAACTACTACAACACAAAACTTACAACCCAAATCCGATACCCAAAAGTTTGATTTTTTGGGACCATGCGAAGTGTTTTAACAGTGTAGAGAGAGAAATCTATATTAGAGAAAAGAAAGAGTGGGGAGGACTTTTTTTATCGACTATGAATAGTATTGACAAACATACGCAATCAAATTTACAAATTCTTGGATGCATATTGCACTCTTAAAATACAAATTGACTTTAAAAACCAATAATACATGGACAATAAAGCCAAATATCTAATATTGAATTGACTTTAGAAGCCAAATTGACTTTAAAACTAAATAAAAGTTAAAACAATTCAAAAATATCTAATGTTCGACTTTAAGAAAATGAATATATCAAGTATTGAGCACACACTTTACTCTAAATGTTTTTCGATAAGTAGCACACTTTACACTAAGTGTATAAAAAATTTATTAAATTTTTTAGATATGAAGATAAAAGTATGTAGAATAAAAACTTAAGATATCTTCATCAAAATGACAAAGAAAAAAAAAACACAATCTCCACAAAACATAAATTACAAAATAATTTGTCCAATAAGAGGGGGAGAAAACCATCGAATGTCTTCACAATTGTTGAGGTGATGACAATGTCAATATAGGTGCCCTGATTGTTTTAATATAGGTTATCAAGCAATTATTAAATGATGCATGTGAAAAGTGGCAGGCAAACAACAATCTTTGATGGTAAAATAGGATTCGACTCATCATATTATAACTTAAAGATTACTTATAAACAGTTTTGTTACCTTAGTGAAGTCAGCAACAAAATGCATATCAATGCGAAGGTATGCATATTAGGAATTGTACTAAAATTTAACTTGCCTTTGTTCACTACCGTGAACTCTTTGTATTTTTCTTGCTATTCCTTTTTTAATAATACTTTCTTCTTGCTTATAAAAAAAAATAAATAAATAAAGAGAAAAACATGACTTGATATAAAAAGAAAACAAAAACTTGGCAAGAGAACAACTTTTTGATAAAATAGTATTAAAATGACTACAACATGAATCCACCCAAAATTTACACTGATGACAAACTAAACACATCACAATTGCAAATACAACATAGCCTCCACTAAAAAATTTCTAGGTTTTTTTTTTTTTTGAGGAAAAAAAAATTTTGGGTATTAAATATGCAGAAAACCAGCTAAAAATTGAAACACATTTGTCTTGGGGTGCTTAGCAGAGCATTACTTACAAAGACAAATAGGAGGTCTTAATTTAAAAGTTTGGTAGTTAAAAGATTTAATTGAATAAAGATGATGCTAAAGGCACGAAACAAATTTTTGTTAAACTTTGAGAGTGTAATTTATATTTTAAACACAAATAGACATAGAAAAAGAATAAAAGGAAAAATAGATAACAAAAGGAACAACAATAGTGCTGAAGGATTACTGTTGAATTGAGGCTATATTGTCCATTCCCTAATAATAGTGGTGAATGCTTTACAAAAGACAAAAAGAAGAGTAATAAAGGTTGGTTGGATTGTATGCACAAAAAGTACTACAACAGATCGATTAACCACGCTAACAGAAATTAAATTAGGTTGGTAAAACGTACAATATTTTTCTTTAGAAAAAACAACTAAAGTTCCAGTAAAAGGTTTAGATTTTATTAAAAAGAAAAATATCAGTTTATAATACAGATTCAAAAATCAGTTTTTTTTTTTTTTTTTTTTAAAGAATGAATTAAAAATCAGTTAACCAATTGATTTTTCACCTGATGATAAAAACAATCATAATAGACCAGATGTCATGAAGTGAAATTCTATTTTATCTGTCACAAAAAAAAAAAAAAAGACAGTCTAAATTAGGCCACAAGTTTAACATATTATTTATAGTTCATAGTCCAAATTTTCAATTAATGATAAGTTGCAAAACAACAGGGTATTAATCCCACCTATAACCTATTTCATAAATTAAAACCTCCCTTAAGCATAAAAATAAGGCACAGAAAAGAAAAATAGTAAAAAGGAAAGTACAAAAATAAAAGAACCTATGAAAAGTCCTACTATGGCTTTGTGCCAACTTGCAAAAGAAAATGCAAAGTTATAAACACTGTTTCGATCAAATTTGACATTGTTTCAATCAAATTTTGTTTGAAAATCTTGCAAGTCTAATACCCTTTTTTTGCTTAATCCATTTTTTCCCCTTTTTTGTTTTGTTTTTTTTTTGGTATGGTAGCATATAAGTTAATTTCTCCCCTATGCATATGCAAGAGACAATCAAGATATGAAATCTAATCATTAAGAAAATAGGGCATTTGGCATGGAAGCATATTGTTGTCCACTGTTGGGGTGTGACACTAACTAGTCCTTTGCAAAATGGACTTTTAGTGGCTTCCACACTAGATTAGAATTGATCATCCATTTTGTTTTTTCCTTTAATATCATTTGAAGGGCCATTATTCATCATCAATTTTAAGTCTAAAAAGATGCTTGCTTCCACTTCATGTCCACAATTATGCATACTGTATACTTGGAAATGATGGTCACACAGGACCATGCTTCCATCATTCTATTCAATCTACGTTTATTTGCAATTGAGACCTAGGTAGCTTTGGCCCATCTAAATTTGTGATTATAAAGCCAAAAACTAAAAATAGTTGTGAGTCCAACTTATACAACTACTTATATATAAATCTTTGCAATCAATGGCCATGATGAAGTTTCTTTGCTAGCTTTTCTCCCATGAAAATCTAAGGGGTTGTGGTGTCGAGAATTGAGACTTTTCATCAAAATTATTTAGTTACTTTCTTATTTCTATTCGGATCTACTTCATCTAGTGGATTTGATCATTCATGCTTATACACAACTTTCAGATCACATATATATATGTATGTACAAACTAAAGGAAATAAAAAAAAGCATGAAAATTATACCTCTAAACTACTACTTATGCTGCATTGGACACAACTCAGATAACTTCATCCTCATCTACAGGAGCTGGCACTACAAAAAACGAGGTCATGTTGAGGAATATCTTACTCAGTTCATGAATCCTATAGAGCTGCGTTTAAGATAAAATTTCATAAATCATTTAGAGCTCAGACAGAAACTCACAAAAATAATCAAAATTTAAGCAAAATTTGAATAAAGAAAGTATAGTTTTTGTGAAAGCATGGAACAAATCAACAATAAAACAAAACAAAAATCGAAAATCGAAACCCTAAAAACAAAAATCGAAACAAATAATTTGAAAAACTTACTGTTAGGAAGATCGGAGAGAGGAGGGAGAGCTGATCGACGGCGGAGATTGAGTGGAAGAGGATGCTGGAAGGGGAGTCGGTGAGGCCGTTAGATGGGTTGGGTTTGGAAGAGGAGAAGTAGATGGAGGATTTAGGGGTTGAGAGCGATCTGATAGCGATGGAGGATGGAGGAGTCGAAGCGAGTGAGAGCAAGAAGGAGTCGATGGAGGATTTAGGGGTTGAGAGCGATCTGAAAGCGAATTAGGGATTTTGGTTTTTTTAATTTATACTATATATTAAGCCGCGTTTAATTAAACGTAGCTCCACACATGTATGAGCTGCGTTTAATTAAACGCAGCTTCAATATGACTGGAGCTGCGTTTAACAAACACAGCTCTAGACGAACTGTCGCTGCGTTTAATCAAACGCAGCTTCAACATGTCTGGAGCTGCATTTGTTAAACGCAGCTCCAGACATGTATGAGCTACGTTTGACTAAACGCAGCTCTAAGCACCTATGGAGCTGCGTTTTATAAACACAGCTCTAGACATAATGAAAAAAAAAAAAAAAAAAAAAATTCATGGAGCTGCGTTTGAACACCTAAAAATGAGGCTTCAAAGAGGGTCTATAGCCGCGTTTTAAAAACGCGGCTATACGTCCGTGGGTGGAGCTATGTTTTTTAAAAACGCAGTTCAAAATAGGGTCTGTAGCTGCGTTTTACAAAAACGCAGCCCAAAAATGCGTTTTTTGTAGTGATGGCATAATGGTAAATACTGCTTGTGCAAATCGAGTTTTAAAGGCTCGATTTATGCAGGACTTATTTACCAAATGGCCACTGAAATGGAAATCGAGTTTCAGCAAGTCGATTTTTACTGGGAATTTTTCCAGTGGCAGTTGGCCGTAAATAATTTTGAACTCTTGGCCTGGCGTACTTGCTTCTAGTGAACTCGAGTACTGATTATATAAATCGAGTTTCTAATACTCGAGTTACCCTTTAAATCGAGTGTCTAATACTCGAGTTACACTGGGGCTTTGATTTAAAATCGAGTGTCTAATACTCGAGTTGCATTGGAATTTTTTTTTTAAAAATTTTTAAATCAAGTGTCTAATCCTCGAGTTGGACTGGAATTTTTTTTATTTTAAATCAATTGTCTAATTATGTAATCAATTTAATCATACAGACAGCCAAGGGAAAGTGATGAGCAAGTGGCCTCAAAAATATATATTGAACAATGAGTGGTGGAATATTGGGATAAATTTCATCATAAAAGTTTAAGGAATGGCCAATTACAAAATAAAAAAGGCCTCCACTAGTATATAGTATATACAAGCCTTAAAAAGACACAAAATGTTAAACAATAAACCATAAAATATTTGCAGAAAGAACAATGACCGAGACATTCACTATCTTTTTCTATTCAATTCATAAAATAATCTCTAAGATTTCAACTTTATCACAACATTGTAGATATCCCTAGGTCCACTTAATCAAATGAAATTTTGTGAACATACAAATAGGATCCCATCTATATCAGAGATTCAAAATATGAAACTTTCATTTGTGCTAGAAAATGATTTCACATGTAAGCTGTGATTTCTTAAAAAAATTTTGGAGCATGCAGCTATGAATAATTAGATGATAACAGAGTCAATGTTTGCTACACATTTCTTCATACTATACATCAGCAGGAAGACGAACAAAAAAAAATTCTATTCTTTAATAGATACTGATTGTGACACTAAGTGATAACAAGAAATTCAAGCGCATGATTAAAACCTAAAAGTTCATTAAATTTATAAGAAAAAATCTAGAATCTATAGAAACCTAAGGAAAAACCTGAATAATATTTTTGAAGATCAATTAAACTCTGATATTCGATTTATAGTGTAAGGTTAACTTATGGGTTCATAAAACTTGTTACTCAAATAAAACCACTCCTAATTAAGCATTGATAAAATACCATATCATGAGTCTAATATGATTTAGCAAACTCTAAAATAATATATAAGAGATGGAAATAAAATCATGCACTTAAAAATTACAAAAATAATGAAGGAAAAACTTCAATTATTGAAAAGAGCCACATCCCTAATCACAGTATGACCATTTGATTAATTATTTTTTTCTTAGTCATGTTTTCCACACTTGAAAGTACATGCGGAGGCTGTGCACCAGTCCACTACAATAATATTGACCATCTACAAAAAATTTTACCAAACAAAAAATAAATAAAACTGGTTATAAGTTACGACATGCCAAAGGCAAGCTCCCACTTATAGTTTTTAATTTTATTATAAGAAAAATTATTGTTGCAATTGGGCTGGAAGCCTTTAACTCTCTAAACAGAAGTTACTTTGAAAATTTTGGGGGGGGGGGGGGGGGATATGGATATGCATAGAAACTATAAATAGTTAAAAGTCTATTACAAGATTTGCAGTCTTAATCAAAGGCTATAAAATCCTCCACCACAGGCCGCAGGTTAAAAAAAAAAAAATAGTTACTAATACTAGAGGAACTAATCCTTGCAAAGGCATTTGCAGTGATTGGCTTCACCAAATTTGACAATGTTGGAAATATTTTTTCTCTCTAATTCTCCGTCTAGTTGGATTGGTAATGTTTAATCTAAACGATGAAAGGCATCCATTTAGAATGAAGATTTTAATACAATACGAATACACCTATTCATTATCAAATGAACCTGAGATGTTTCAATGAACTAGTATTAATTGTTAACTACATAGAGAAATGAAAATACTAGAATCTGACACACAACTGCAATCAGCATACTCTAAAGACTAAAGTGCAACTATGTTCAAAATCCATATGTCTTGAGGCACTTCTGCATAAAATTTGGAGGTACATACTAAGAGCATTTAATTGACAACTAAGAAAGAATAGCCATAACATTTGGAACCCTTAAAGCAATGTAATGTAACCGTATTTGCCCTTAGGGTATGTTCGGTTGGAGGAGTGGAAAAGTGGGAGGATGGAAAATTGTGGGAGGATAGAAAAGTGGGAAGATGGAAAATATTTAGTTTTCCCTCTTGTGTGTCCGGTTGGAGGAGTGGAAAAGTGGGAGAGTGAAAAAGTGGGAGAGTATAAATTGACTATTATACCCTTGGTAATAGTAATATTGAAATAAAAAATAAAAATAAAAATGAATAAAAAAAAGATCAACATTTAGTAATATGTTGAAATGAAGAAAAAAAAAAAAAAAACAAACCCAACGTTACTGAACGTTGAGAAAAAAAAAAAAAAAAAAAAAAAAGATCAACGTTACTGAACCTTTGAAAAAAAAAAAAAAACGTTACTGATCTGGGATGGGGGCATTTTAGTAAATGCCCCCAGCCCCTCATTTTCTCTCCTGACTTTTCCTCCCAATTTGGGAGGAAAAGTTTTGGTGGGCCCAGGAGGAAAATTTTCCTCCCGGTTTTCCATCATTCCTAGTTTTCTCTCCAAACGAACAGTGGAAAATGTCTGTTTTCCTCCCTTAGTTTTCCATCCTCTCTATTTTCTTTCCAAACGGACACTGCCTTAAAGTCAATCCTGGCATAATTGGAGTACATGACAATGCTCCCTGGGGTGAGGGATAATGGTTTCCTGTTGCCTTCTTCATCCAGAGGACCAGGTCCAACCGCAATCACCTGTCACATCCAATGCAGAATAAACATCAACCATTAAACTACCCAAACATCAAAATCCCATCTTACAATCCTAAAACAAGCATTCAGCTAATGCTTGGGAGAGCATAAAGCTGAAGATGCTCTTGTCCTCACCGTCCCAATGGAAGGTTTCTCCTTGGCCACCTTTGTCAGTAACAAAGCCCCAGCAGTCTTTTCCTCAGCCTCAGCAACCTGCACTTGAGTTCAAATGTACAAGGTATAATACCAAATAATACTTCAGGTTCTCAGTGGCTCATATGATAAACCAAGAAAAGACATAAATAAAGCATAATGTAAGATCATACATGATATATCATGCACAGTTGCATAATTATTTTGTAGTAAACGAAAATAGTTCACTAACTACAACCCCAGGATGAGACCTTTACATTGACATTATTATTTATCCTTGGCTATACACCAATATACACATTTCATGAAAATACATGCAAGGGTAATGACCAAAGTAAAAATATAACAAACCTTGATTAAAACTCTATCATTCAGGGGCTGAAGTTCCTTGGCATCATCTGTTTCAAGAATACCAACTATATCATCATCCTTCAGAATAAGATGCTTTAAACCACCGAACTCCAACTCAGTCCCTGCATACTTGGAATACACAATTTGGGTGCCAAACTGTTCTAAGAAAAGCAATTATTGAAAGGAACAAACAATGGAGAATTGGAAGCCAGAAAGATGAGTAAGCAAAAGTTACCTTCACACTGATGTCTACTTTGTTCTTCCGAACTGTCTTACCCTCTCCAACTGCAACCACCTCACCTCCTTAAGGCTTATTTTGAGAAGTTGTTAGGACCAAAATTCCACCATCTGTCTTTTCCTCAGCTATTTTGATCTTGACCAACACTCTATCACCCAAAGGCTTAATGTCGGTGTACTACAGAAATGGGAACAAAATGCTACCTTGTTAGAAAAGACACGCATAACATGAACTGTATCAGAATTTCAGTAAATGTAAATCCACATCTATGGTGTATATATTGTCGTTTGACCATAAACAAATGTCTTCTAATTTTAAATTAGAACCAAGCCTAGGAAATAAACAGCAGAATTTCTACATAGAAACAGAGAAGTATTGAACGCATAAGTTCCCATATATGACACGTATAACAGAGCATAATTAAAAACCACAAAGTGCCCTGGTTCTGAACTTTCTAACAAAAAAATGACCCACAAAGCAGTTTTCTTTTTCTCTCGTAGGCCCCAAAATACTATTTCACTGTTTCATCGGCAAACAACCTTACAATTAAAAATTTTTACCCTTCTAAAATTGAGAGGTATATAGTCAAGGATAGATTCTCTGTTTGAAACTAAACTAAATTACAACAAATAACAATAACAGTAGTCAATCATGTTTTCCAAAATAAAATTCAACAAATCATTTGGTATATATGCTTATTTGGTATTTCTTGGGTGATGCCATATTCAGAAAATGATATTCTCTTGAGCTAGTTGAGATGATTTGGGAGAAGAGGTAATAGGGGGCAGTTGGTTAGTAGTCCTGCTATGTCTTAAGTAGTGTATGTGGTGGGAACTAAGCGCAAGGTGTTTTGAAGGTACATAAACTAGCATGATGAAATCGAAGTTTCAGTTTTAGAAAACCTTATATGAGTGGATGACATCCCTTATGATGTTCTCGATTAAGGAGTTTTTAGAGTTTGTGGACTCCCTAGGAGCTACATAATCACTCTATTTGTTTCCTATTTTATTTTTTCTTTCTTTTTTTGCTCTTCCATCATGTACTTGATTTGAGTTTTTAATAAAGTTTATTTACTTATAAAAAAAACAACAAAAAATCACAATGCATCAAGTTATGACAAATGTGTGCTTGAAATTTTTTTAAATGCTACCTTTTGGGGTTTAAATTCCTTTAAAAGAAAATAGATTGAAAGGGGGTATTAGGGAAGACTGTATCTGATACGCCTAATGCATTTATTAAAGGTAGACAAATACTTGATTCTATCCTCATGGCTAATGAATGTTTGGATACAACAACCAATCCTTAGTCCAAAATTTTGAGATGAACTATAGATTCTTAATAGACTAGTTAGGCTTAACCACATGTTTGGATAGTTGTCTAAAATTTGGGAGCCTGAATATGGCAAAGGCTAATGACCACCTTAACTGGGACTTCTTTATTTATTTATTTCAAACGTGTGGCTTTGGGGCAAATGAACGTTTGTATTTCTAGTCTGATTTCTGGTTTTGGTGAATGGCATTCCAACTAGGTTTTTCCCTAGTCTAAGATTGGTTATGTTACGGGGATATGTTTTCCCCTTTATTGTCTGTGGTTGTTGGGAAGCCTTAAGAAGGATTATAATGAAAGTAGTGTTAGGGGTTACTTGAATGGTTTCCTCTATGATAATTCGAGGGGTGAAACAATGGTAATATCCCATCTACTTTTTGTTGATGACACACTCATCATTTGCGATGCATACTCTACACATCTTCATTATTTAAGATGTATCCTTATTTGTTTTGAGCCAATTTTAGGTTGAGAATTATTCTATGTAATTCTAAAATTGGGCTAGAAGGTGAGATAGTGAATATTGAAAAACTAGCAAGCAATCTTGGATGTCATGTTTTGAAGTACTTGGGTTTACCATTGGGAGCTCCTTTCAAGGCAAGGCATATATGGGATTCCATTCAAGAGAGAATGCATAAGAAGTTGGTTGGTTGGAAGAAATTGCACCTATCAAAGGGAGGCATACTCACTATAATCAAAAGTATGCTATCTAGCCTTCCAAAATATTTCCTATATTTTTTCCATTGCTTGCAGGGTGGCAAACAGGTTGGAAAAACTTCAAAAGGATTTCCTTTGAGGTGGTAAGGGTGGCGAATTTACTTTCCATTTAGTTAATTGGAGTATTTGTTGCAATCCTCTACTCTATACCATGGAGAATTGGGGGTTAAGAAGATATTGCTGTGTAATCAAGCTTTGTTGCGAAAATGGTTTTGAGGATATGCAAAGAAAATGCATTATGGAAGAGAGTAATAGAAGAATGGCACTATCTGTGCAAATTGGTGTTCGGGCAAGGTCAACGGACCGTATGTGTTGGGTTTGTGGAATCATATTAGAAGAAGGGAGGCCTTGCATTTTATCATATATGACAGTGATGGCTCTAAATTTTGTGGAATGGTGAGTCTGCTATAAAGAAGAGGCAACCTGATATTTTTCTAATTGCAACAGATAGAGAATATAGAGTGGAAACTATATAGAGTTTGGAATTGGTCGTTTTAAATGGAATCCTATATTCATTTGAACAGTGCATGATTAGGAAATATAATCTATGGCACATTTGTTAGAAGATATTTATTATGATTTCTGTACTTAAAAAAAAAACAAGACTTCCAATTGAAGAGCTACTATAAAACATTGAGAGAAGGAGGAACAAATAACTTTTTTCTCATGTTGTATGGTAGTAGGGAAGATTTTGATAACAAATAATTTAAGCAAGGTTAATTATTATGGATTGATAATTCTATGACTAAAAACCATGAAGATAATGTGAATCATTTCTTCTTACAATTTATGGTGGCTTAGGGTGGCATGAGAATTGCTTTTTATTTTTGATAAGTAGGCTGGCATGAGAATTGTGATCTATGATCTTCTGCTTGTTTGGTGTCTCCTAGGTATCACCTTATCCTATAATGTAGTAACTCCTTAACCTGTTATGTAAATGTTATCATGTTGGAAGAGCTGTTTTGTCTAAAGCTGTAGTTGGGGGATTTGAAAAATTGTTCCTTTGTATTCCATGTGTAATTTTGAAGAGAAAAGAATGCACTTTTATTGAGGAGTAATAGTTATGCGTGGTAAAGCTGAAACAGTTATTTTTTCAGACCTTATATGAATGAACTTTTGACTTTTCATGTCTTCGGTCCCAGAGCTTTCACTAAATTCTGCTGTAATTTTTTTTTTTTTTTTAACTTTTTACTTTTTGTTCTAGCTTTCCTTATATTTTTTTGGGTAGAACCACCTTGCTTTTTTAACGTTGCATCAACTTAAACCATTTAATCACACATTTCAAACCAATGCCATCATACAAACTATAGAGAAACCCATTCCAAAGTACCCAAACCAGCCACATACCAACACATGATTCACAACAATCAAAATCTCCACATACTACAATACAACAAACTTCAGTAACAAACACTGATAAATTTGGAGAAACAATAATGGGTGATGAAAATACTACCTTGGAAGCAACCAGGCCCTAAGTGCCCTCTGAGAGAGACCACTCCCTACTCCCAAATGCTCCACTGAAGGACTAACTTTCACTGTTGATAGTTGAAGCCCCTGAAACGAAGGCAAGTTCCTCGTTGAAATTGAGGATGATGTAAACTGAGCTGTACCTATTTCTGGGTCTGCTCTCAAATCCCACAAAAACAAAAAAACGATAGGGTAAATAAAAGAAGATATAGACCCTGAACTAATGTGCAACAAATCTATACCTCAAGTTACTTATTAAAAAAAAAAATCTATACCTCAAGCTGTGGAAGGAACACAAGTAGCCGGTCTGTCACATCTTGAAGCAACTACAAACTAATGGGCATCAGATTGGCAAAGAATATCATAATTCAAGATAGTGTATACAGCAAAACATAAATGATGGCATTAATGGTGAATCCACCTGCAGATGCATATCTTGGGCATCTTGTTTGTGTGATATAATGTGTGGCAACAAGTGATTAACAATTGGTTGAAACTCAGGTTCAAGACCATTAACTGAAACCCCGATTAGCTGCAAAACAGAAATGACCAAAGTAACTTTAGTTCCGGAAACTGAGACCAAAGTCCAAACCATGTGTCACAAGATTTTGTAAATTACGTGATTAGATAAAGATTAGAGCATTATATAATCAAAAGGTAGCTGTTAACATCCATTGTAAGCATTTTATACAAAGCAACAGACAAAATGAAGCAAGATTTTTACTACATTGCCCCCAAGAAACAAAGCATGTAGGAAATAACTTCTACGTGTCAAAGATGACAACATAAAAGTTTAACTACAAGAGTAATCATGGTTTACAAAAAAATATTGCCAAAAGAAGCTAAGTATGTAGGAAGTAACAATAATTCCTCACAGAATAATAACCATATAAGAGCATTTCAATATGTTTAGTTTATCATTAGAGAAGAACAATTGAGGCAGAAAATAATTGAACATGAGCCAATACTAGTGAAGTGTCACCCCAAATTCCCCACAGTAAATACCTGGAGAATTTAGCTTCAATTCTTAAGATAGTGATGCACCAGTTAACTCCTCAGTGGGACTTAGCTTGTCTTGAATTTTATCTTTACCAACCAGTTGAACTGATACACACTTATTGCTAGCTGAAAATACATACAGGTCATCTGCAACACAGCAATCAACACATATTCAAAACAGAATTTCCAAAGTTTTCTAAATTTTACTTATATCCAACAAATCATAAGCTTATCATGTGTGTGTATTAAATTCTGAGAACAGAATGCACAAAATTACATGTAATGTATATGTCGTATAGTGTAATCATAGAAATATGTGCTTATCTAAAATAGAAATCGTTGTCTCTCTTCTATCTAATTACCTTTTTTGAACCTTATGCCGTCTCATATAATGAGGAGGAGGTCTTGCATGTTCTTCATCAGATGCCTCGAGCCCAGCTTTGTGTTCATGTTTGTGCCCCCCTATCCCATAAGGAGGTGCCTTTGATATGCGTTTCGGCCAACCTTCTACCTCTGCAGGTAACCCAACAACTTGCTCAGCCTGAACATGGGGTGGGTCGATGCTGGAAGAAGGGCCAGTGGACGTACTATGGGAGGGTGGCTGCGTATGCATGTCAGGAGGGGTTGGATCAAGACCCAGGTTAAAGGATGGAATGGGTGATAGCTCAATAACTGACATTGGGGTGGGTGGACGGATGTCAGACTCAGGACATGGCTGTGGGGTGGGTGAAGGGATGGTGGGGCTAGGGGATGGATGTGGGGTGGGTGAAGAAGGGCTAGTGGACGTACTGTGGGAGGGTGGCTGCGTGTGCATGTCAGGAGGGGTTGGATCAAGACTTAGGTCAAAGGATGGAATGGGTGACAGCTCAGGAAATGACCATGTGGTGGGTGGACGGATGTCAAACCCAGGACATGGATGCGGGGTGGGTGAAGGGATGATGGGGCTAGGGGATGGATGTGGGGTGGGTGAAGGGATGGTGGTGGGGGTAGGGGATGGATGTGGGATGGGTGAAGGGATGGTAGGGCTAGGGGATGGATGTGGGATGGGTGGGTGGGGATCAGGGGTAAGGACAACTCTCATGGTAGCAACAGGCGGACGAGAGCCACGTCCGGCAGGAGCTTTGCTCATGCTTGGCCTCTCAGAAGTGCTTGGGCTCTGAGTAGGCGTTGCTGCAAGAGTAGCTGCCTCCTCATTCGGGGCCTCAGGGATAGGAGGTTGTACACAGTCAATCTCCTGCACTGTCTTCAACACACCAGTAATTAAATTGTGGTCCTCCGTGCCCACTGGGTGACGCCTCAACAAACGAGCATATTCTTCAATCTGGACATGAAAAAACCAAGTATATTAGTAATGCAATACGAAATCAACAATGCTAATTAAAAATTCAAATGAACAGAAATTTAAAAATAATAAAAATGGACATGAGGATGTATACTATAACTCTAATAGTGCTTAGGAAAGATGACCTTAGAGCATCTCAAAATAGTGTTTTAAATCAACAAAGTTCTCTATAAGAACTCTTAAGCAGACAACAGCTTTAAAAGGAAAATAAATGCTGAGAAGACATTGGACCACATATATCGCGTTCAAAAGATAGACAGTGGTTTCATGCTAAGAAGTACGGTAAGATATAGAACACATGGAAAAGTTACCATTAGAATCAATTTTGGACCAAGGACATTGATGAACCTCTGAGTTACCCTTTTGTATCAATCGAAGTACTCGTGTTCTAGAGGCATATCACCAAGCACTGCTTCACAATGCCGTTGAAGGCGATTACCCCACTCTGTAATATGCGTAGCAATTTCCGCATCCAATCAATACTAACCTTCCCCCGCAAGTCAATGCCATGAAGCACTGTATCGGTGTCAATATTACAGGGAATTTCTTGGATCATCCCGAATTGATGAATAACACGATCCAGTGTATGTTTCTCTACTAGGTGGAAACATACAAGCGGCATCGTTGCCGTTCATACGGCCCTTCCTGCAACGCACCACGGCAGAAGGTCCTCGAATTCAGCTTCATACGGCTGCCACACCACCTACAACAACCAAAAAACAAGTACGCAACACATTAACCAACTATGTTTATATTTCAAAGTTCACCAAACCTAGATCTTGTTCCTAAACATGTTAAACAAGACATTTTCATACCTGGCCTGGCAACATGGAAGCTATTTGCTCGCGATACCTGTCCAGGAAGATGTGGGCGGGCCTGTTTTTCTTGTTTGGGACCCACAACCACCTACAATTAAGATCAAGAGATCGTTAACTTTGTACAACTTTCCTACTGAGAAAATCATATAATTAAAACTATAATGTAATTAATCTATGGATGGTCAAGTTAATGGATGGTCAACTATTTATAACCTTAGCCTACCCACTAGCTTTTCAACTAATCATTACAAACATACTTTGTTATGCTGTATTTAGAATATGTTTTCTAATAAGATAGTTAATCTAGTAAACTGAAGCTTGGTAAACTAAGCAGCTTTTATATACTTATAAAATAATAAAAAAACTAAAAATTAAGAATAAGTAGCAAATATATTAACCTAATTGTATAATTTAGAGTATATTCGTCAGAAATAGTATATATTGAACCTTTGTTTAAAATTGTTTAATATTGACTTAAATAATTCCTAACAGCTTTTAAAATAAATAAATAAATTGAAATTACGATGTGTATGAGGTAGAGACTTATTTCAGGGACAGTGGGCCATGCACTGGAGGACCATAAGCACCCACTGGCGGGCCACGTTCAACTGTCGGGCACAGATATGGGAACCTAGGCCATGCCCAATACTAGACCAACAGCAAGCACCCACCAATCTGATTAGCTTTATTATCGCTTGCCCTGCATAACTCTCGATACAACCATGTAAGGCAAGAACTTTTCCAACTGTACCTTTGTGGGTTGCGAAGGTCTTCCAACTGCTGCACCCACATTAGATGCACCCTATCGCTAGATTTGTCCATGAAGATTGTGTCCCCTAGTAGCGCTAGGATGTAGCATCGTGATACTTATGCAGCTGATCCTCTTAGCATTAGGCGGCAATGGATTGGCAACAGCTTCCAAAAGCCGTTGGATGAGAATCCTCTGGCCATGAAGTTGCTTTCTCTGATCATTTACAAGTCGGAAGCTAAGGAATTCCTCGCACACATTATCCCAATCTTTCTGTGTGCTCCTTGTAATGGCCTCGCCATCAACAGGAAGCCCGAGAAGAACCTCCACATCTTGCAATGTGATGGTGACCTCACCATGTGGCATGTGGAAGGTGTGAGTCTCCTACCGCCACCGCTCCACTAAGGTCGTTATCAGGCCGTGGTCAATCTCTCTACCCGGGGTCCTAAGGAGTCCCTCCAAACCAAGTGCCTTAATGATGTCAACGACTCGGTCGTTCACCATTGGCTCTCGATCGGAGAACTCTTTACTACGAGCACGGCATTTAAGGGACCCTAGATCCTACACAGAACAAAATCATGGATTAATATATGACAGCAAGTGCATGTACATTGTATGAATTAAATGCATGTACATTCGTTAAATCTTTAGTGTTGTGTTTTACCTGCCCATTCCAAATAACTTCTGACCGATGGTTGGGCTGCAATGTCAACACCGACGAGTCAATGGGGCCAGACTGCGCATGGTTAATCTGTCCAGCATTTGCAGTAGCCATATTGTCCAAGAATGATAAGCAATTAGCACGTAATACAATGAATTAGAAAAAAACTAGCATTTTCATACTGATTAACAGTTGTTAAATTATTTTGTTTAAAACAAAAACAACACAAATAGGTTGAATTATGTGCTTTATACACAATAGTGGTGAGCAATTAACAACAACAAATCGCAGATTTAAGTGGGAAAAGAATGAAAGAAAAAACATGATTACACCCCGTGCTTAATTAAAAAGTTATCAAAAAGAACCAAAGTTTGATTTGGACTTGTGTATGAACCATCAATATGTTGCAATGAACAAGAAACTCTAATTAAAAGGACTCCCAAGACTCAGATCTAACAAAACAAAACAAAAAAAACTTAATCAAACATTAAGTAAAGCATAAATATATTTTAAGCAAAGTGAAATTATAGCAATTTTAACAGTGTTTGTATAAACAAAAAAAAAAAAAAAAACCAATCATTTGTTCAGTAACATACTTTTGTCTTCCAAACAAGTACTCTTTAACACTTAATTATTACGAGTACCATTCCTAAATTGTAGTAAAAATAGCAAAACAAACATATAAAGCAGGTAATCATTAAAATATGCCTAATTGAAGGCAAACATACTAATTTAGTAATTTTGTACTACCTCAATATTAATTGAACAACCAACTGTTTACTTTTACATAGATACAACAACCAAAATGAGCAACAATAGGAATTATCTCACCTACATAGTACATACTATCCATATAGTTGCTATACACATTTGTGACTTCAAACACTATATACTACAGTTCCAATCCCATACAAACTACACGTTGATAAAATAAAAAATTTGTGTGTTAACCCCTCTGATGGTGAGCTTGGTAAGCTTATCCATTCATGCGGTATACTCATAAATGGAAACGGAAAATCAAAAATACAAGCACGAATTTTCCGCGAGCATTTCCATGTTAATAATAAAAATAAAAGGAACAGTAACAACAACATATGAAGACGCAATTTGCTGTATTTTATTTATACCTTTAAACTTGTGAACTAGATCAATACCATCAACAACCCGAATTCGTGAATCTGCAGATGTGATGACAACTTCTGATGAACTTCCTGGAGCAAACTGTTTAGATAAACTGATCAGAAACTTAAAAGTATCAACCAAGCTTGTCTCTCAAACTAAACATACAAACCATATATACAAGTGAAAATCAGCTAAACTAGGAGAGAGTAAAAGAGAGAGCAATGTCCTAGAAGTTTTATTTTCGAAGCAACTACTATATAAAAGTACAAACTGGTTTGGAATTTGGGAGTCTATTTCAACCAAATACACAACAATGTGCTTCACAAAATTTTCTCATCCATTATCACCAAATAGAGTAACACACGAAAAAATCACAAACCACAAACCCACATGAAAAAATCAATCATAATTTCGGAAAAAAACCACAAACCCCACATGAAAAATTCATACAATAAGAAAATTACCTGAGAGAACTGAGTGAGAGTGGAGAGGGTGCTTAAGAGTGGAGAGGGTGAGTGAGAGAGAGAGGCGCAAGCGTTAGAGGGTGGAGAGGCGAGAGAGTGACAGAGGCGCGAGTGTGACAGGGGAGAGTGAGAGAGGAGTGAGAGTGGGTCGGTGAGTGAGAGGCATGAGATCGCTCTGGTCTGAGTGAGGGGAGAGTGAGAGTGAGAGTGGAGAGGCGTTAGAGACTTAATTTTGAAAAAGCCCTATTAGAAATCGAGTCTTAGAGACTCGGTTTCCAGGTGGCTTGCACATAGCCACGTCACACACAAATCGATGCTTAAAGAGTCGGCTTATAAATTGAGTCTATAACACTCGATTATCACGTGGACGCCACATGGACAAAATGCCAACTCAGACGCAATCAAACCATGGAAACCGATTCTTTGAAACTCGATTTATAAGACCAAAATCTAGTCTTTTAGACTCAAGATGTTAGTAACATATATACTTTCGTAACAGTAACTACTAACTATATAGTTAGGAAATTATGGTTAATTTCCAATTTTTTCCGCTAATCGCAGCTCAGTTTTTTTATCAACATTTTACCAACTTTTAGAAATCTTTCCTATTGTTGAAGATTTGTCACAGCGATAATAACATGGATGAGTAATAAGAGGAACTAGACCAGCTTATTTAGTCATCCAGAAGGGCTGTATCATGTGGATTAGTATTTGGAGCTAGAAGTTGATAATAGTGGTAAAGGCAAGTCAAAGTTTAAAAAGGTGGCTCGGAAGATTCTATTAGGAAAATGCTATAGTAGAAACCTGATGAAGGAAATATTGCTGAAGGCTTTGTAATCTGACGCTCGGCATCGAGGTAAGTCAGTCAGGTTGATCAAAACGTCGTTGTCATTTGGTTTCAAACATAGAGACAAAAGAGACGAGAATGTATCAATGTATGAGCGTAGACCATGACCATGGTCTATTCAGAAATCTCACATGATCATCAAAAACTGGAAGCCGGAATATAGTGGCCATGAACTGGATATATTTTCCCACTACAAATTAACATGTGGGTACAAATTAATTTCATATGGCTTACCACTTCAAACACAGTCAATGTATAAGTGCAAAAGGTGTTGAAAATTGCAACAAGGCTGCCAATGCTTTAGCTTTAAGTGCAGACTCCATTTCAGTGTCGGATTCATCACTAGCCAGTGGCCAAATTACTTTTCTCCTTTTCTCCTCTTTCTTCAGCACAATGATTAAAGCTACCAGTCCCACAGTCATTCACTCCACATCCTCATCTCATCTTCCTTGCTCTCAGATACAGAAAACTCACTCAAGGCACGGCAGAGTACTCTCACCCACAAATCACATTCACACACATTATTCGAAACCCATATCACAGACTCACAGTACGCTACCATCAACAATTGCTGCTACAAACTCGAAAGTCAAATAACCAAACCACTACCTCGCCTTCAACTTGAACACCACACCAGCAGGTAGCAACCCACACAAGCGTATACGATGGACGAACCATTCCAACACGCACAAGCAGTTCACTTCACTTCACTCGCACTCTTACAGCAATTCCCAGACAGAGCGAAAGGAAGACGGGAGAGAAAAGGGATCCTGAAAGAGAATTTGGGTTTCGGCTGAAGCCTGAAAGCCTAAGCCCTACTCCGAAAGTGAGATCCATTGTTCAAAGCCCACCCAAGTTTCAAGAAGTGTACAAGAGCCCTGATCCGATGGAAATTCCATAACCCACACTGATCTAATCGTGGTCCAAATTCCAAACCCAATTCCCAACTTAAGGTATAGATGTTCCTAAAATAGCTAAGTATGGTAAACTGCTAATGCATTATTTTTTATTCCTTTTTTTTTTTTTTTATAAACCATTATTTTTTTTATTCCTATAACTATTACATTATGCATAACTCATCCAACCAAAGTATACTCAACATGCTTCCCTCTTTAATTGAAGCCCCCTTTATTTTTAATAAAATAAGAGCAATTATTATTATTATTATGTTGGGATAATTAATAATGCGGACACCAAACTTTATTCTTTTATTTTTAGAAAAATGAAGATTATGGATTTTGTGGTTAAGTGTTAGAGATCCTCATTGCATTTGTTTTCTATGAAAATGAAAAATAAGGGTTTTCTTTGGCTTATATCTTATTATCGGTAAAGATTAAAGTGATATTTGTTTTTAAATTATTTCAAATTGATAATATTTATGTATGTTTCGTAAATTTTATAACTATTAGTGCACTTTAACTATGTAATCTCTAATTTCTTTAACCAAAAAAAAAAAAATCTTGTTCTAAAATTTTTAAAGAAAATTAGTTATCATTAATATGATTAAAAGGGAGTTCACAAGTTACAACTTACAAATTGACTAGATGAAAAAAAAAATTAATATTTTTTTGACCAATGATATAAATATTTTTTGTTATAAATATATAGGCGAAAATACCATTTTAGTCCCTACATTTTAAGGTCACGGTCAATTCGGTCTCGACATTTTGATAACAATCAATTTGGTCCCTGTTATTTTCAACTTACAGTCAATTTAGTTCTTACAGTTAACTCACTAATGAAAAATGCATATGTGGCAAACTGTTTGCATTGTTGGCATGATTAATTTTAAAATATTAAATGAAATGTTGACATGTCACAATTTTAGTGGCCATGTCAGCACTTAGATGTAAAAAGAAAGCCACATCAACTTTAAAAATAAGTTCTTTACTTTACCAAAGAATCTATTCTCTTTATCTTAATTTTTTACAATTTCTTTAGCCAATTAGAATTTCACTGGTCCTCTACCTCTTTCAGTAAAAAAAAAAAAAAGAATTTCACTGTTCTTCTAAACCCAGATTCAGCAGTTTAACGTCATCTTTACACCACAAAAGTCTCACACTTCATAGTCACAATGAAACTTAGGAATATGACTCAGAGAAACCCAATCTCAATTTTCTAGTACCCTTGTTTGAATATTCAAGCACCTCCCCCGGCATCATCTTTGCCTCATTTGGTAGCAGATTAAAATACACCTTTGTATCTTCACACTCCCAACATGAGATCCACCTTCACTCCCCAACAAAGTCACAATCATTGACGGTCAATAGTCACTTCCCTTCCTCCCCCTCCTTTCTCTTTTCCAACCAATCCATCATCCAAACCCGACTTTCACAAAAATCAGTTTATGATCGACCCTTGAAGAAGAAGACAGCCTCGGTCGTTTTCAAATTCCTTTGTTTGGTTTAAACTTAAAGTCGATACAAAATCAGATTTTTGTTTAAACTTCGCCGTCCCATCGATTTCTTGTTGTTAAAAGTGACAAATCTGAATCCTCTAAATCTACAAGTTTCACGGTCGTTGATGATCTAAGGAACAAATACAAAAAACAACTAATGATGCCTAAAAATCACTAATAAGCTGCACGGTCCCTCAAGACTAGAACAACACCTACACAACAAAAAGAAAGGACCTAATAGAGAGCACTGGTGTGGTGCCGGCCAAAAACCCTTTGAAGGTCAAGTTAGGAGCTTTTTTCAACCCTAGAGTGCCAGAGTTGAATTACGTATGCGTACCTTTTATTTTGGAGGTTCATGAGTTTTTATAGTAAAGTCGGCCTCCATTTCTTGCGCACCAAGGCGTATATTACGAAATCCTTCACTTGTTGAAATCCTTTTCTTGTAGAGATTCTCCATAATTAATCATAAGACGCAAGCTAATTCCATTTAGGGATTCTTGGGGCTCAATCAAAGCAATTGACCGCCACATGTCACTTTAAATCTGTATCCATCCACTGTGCGTCTGATCACCTTTAATCCGTCGACTTTCTCATGTCGTCTCAACTAGCTTGATCTGTCACCCCTTATTTTATCATCTTCAGTTGCCCCCTCATTCCATGGATCCGTCATAAGAACCCATGGAATGATGGTTTACTTTTATCCTTGGTAAACATGTTTTGATTAACAGGCTTTGCAGAATCATAAATGCACTAGGGACACGTGGTGGTCTCTGATTAATTGTTCGTTTGAACCAAGGCGTCCTTTCGTCCTCTGCGCCGTTTCCTCTATATATACTGCCCATACCCTTCATTTTTCACATTTTGGAAACTTTTTGGCTGATAAGAAAGCAACCGTCCACTTTGCTTGATTCGTCGCTAAAGTTGCCGCTATCGTCGTTTATTTAGTTAATTCGTTGTCTTCATCGCACCGCCAAATTGTGAGTATTTATCTTACTATCAATTTTTCTTCTTTATTTCACATGCTAGTTCATCGTCAGCGTAGATCTAGAGTCTTAGGCTTCCTTTATCCGTCATTTGTAGGTGTCAGATGTTTAGTGAAGCGTCAAGTGGTCAGTCTTTTGTCCACGAGGGAGTGGGTTACAAGGAGGTGTTTCCATCAGGTCAAGCAGACCCAGGCACCTCCAATGAGGAGAAGGAACTGTCCACCAGCTCTCCTTCCAATGTGGAAGATGAGGTGAAGGATGAGGACGGGTCAGAGTATGACTCTAACAATGACTTAGATAGTATAGATCCTCCCATTCAATCTGTCATAGGATCTGATGGGTTCAGGGAATTCATCATGCTTCCATTGTGGATGGTAAACGACTTCGTGTCTTTTATTAAGCCACCACATTTCAATACACTTAGGCACAAATACCAGATACCGAACAACATACCAATCTATCTACCTTTTAAGTACGAGAAATGCTACTATAAAGGTCTTGAAGATGTCGGTGTATACAAGCAAATGCTGAAAGCGGGCCTGCGCTTCCCCTTAAGTGCTTTACATAGCCGTCTTTTCCAGTACCTAGGTCTGGCCGTCACCCAGATTTCACCAAACACTTGGAGGGTTTTCTTAAGCGTCGAAGTTTTGTTTGGTGTGATGTCCGATAGAGCGAGACAGTTAACAGTGGAGGAATTCTTTCATTGTTACCGTCCGTTAGAGATTAACAAGTTAAAAGGAATGTATAGCTTTGTGCCGAGGAGTCTGGTGCTTAGGCTAGTGTCTGAGACCCCAGACTCCAATCGCAACTAGAAGGGCTGATATTTTTTCCTTCAAGGGGACGAGTGGATGTGTCATCCTAACGATCGTGAATATATGCCCGTAGATAAAACTTAGGGTATAATGCCACCATCCGGTATGTGTCCGTCCTTTCTCACAAGTTCTTGTTGAATGTTGAAGTTATTCTAATCGTTCACTTGTTGCAGCTCGTAACCATCCGCTTATTACAACCGAGTAGTTTGGTTTCCTTGAAAAAATCTTCCAGACCACCAGCTTGTTGGAGAGGACATGGATAAAACTTGTCACACTCGATAACCTGCATTGGTGTTGTGACGGTCCAAAACCAACAACTGCTGCCCGTCAATACGACTCAGGAATAAGAAAACATAAGTCTCTTAATCCACAACAGCTGCTCTATTGTGTATTAGAGTTTTCACCCGTCTACTTCTTTTCAAAAATGGAGGATGCCAAGAGAAGGGCTATTATCAAACAGCAGGCTGCGAAGAGGAAGCAAGGAGGTGAACTTCCCTTTAAAACGGGTTCATCCCATCCGTCATTGAAAAGACCATTATCTGAAAATTTTGACTGTCATGCCAAGAAGCAGAGACTAGTAACGGGATTGCCTGCCGGCCAAAGGTCCGGCGTAGCGAAGTTGCCCGTTAAGCTAGGAATAGGCAAAGGTAAAGGTCTGATAGTAAATCTAGACCCTGTCAAAAAGAAGCCTCCCGTCCTGGTTAGAGAGGACTCGCAGTACACCCTCAAGCAAGTGACCTCCATCATAAAAGAGGAGGATTACAAAGACCTCGGTAATCACGCGACGGAAGCCATGGGGTAGATGGCTTTGTTTAGTCTTACCCAGGAAAGCATCTGTCATCTATTCGTTATATCAAATTGTTAACACCTTGCTTACACATTGTTGTTTTTTGGTGTAGACAGTTCTAATGGCGAAAGGATTGATGGATCGTTGCCTTGCTTAAGAGAAGACGCTGGAGTGAGTCCGTGCAAAGTCCAAGGTGACGGGGGAGGAACTGGATGAGTTGAAGTTCTGGAAGCTTCGCCACGAAGAGAAACTAAAATTATCCGAGAAAGCTCGTGAAAACTTAGAAAATGAGGTGGAGATATTAAGGGAAAAAGTGAAGGATAACGAAGACATTCTCAATCGGGCAAAGGTTGAGGCCATCCAGGAGTATAGGGATTCTGACGCCCTCTTGGCCGAATTGGGCACCTCATTCGCTGACGGGTTTGACGATTGTCTCCGTCAAGTAAAGGCCTTGTTTCCAGACTTAAACCTTGCGCATATTTCAATTGATCCCGAAGGTCAGACTTCAGCTCGTCCTGCTAACACTGAAGACACGGACGAGCTCTTTGGGGGAAAGCAGAGTGATGGCGAAGAACAAAAGACTGGTGAGAGGAAGCCCATCGATGATGATGTCCGTTAGCCTTCGCCAAAAGGTGCTGAAACCAATGAGGATACTGTCATAGCCCAGGAATAATTTGCTTTCCTTTTTCTTTTTCTTTTTTTGTTTGAATGTATGGGAGAACAATTTATTTAACTAATTTCAACCATTGTACTTTGACTATTTTTGAAGTAGTTCTTGTATGCTTTTACTTTAGCGAATCCGTCTATATCGTGTGATCTGGCAAATTTTATTTTTCATGGGATGTTGCAATCCAACCATTTTAATGACTATAAATTTCATCCTTCTTGGGAGAGTCTGTCTATTGTATGGACTTGATTAATCTCATCTTTTTAGGACAGTTCGGATAATCCACCCACTTCGTGGACTTTATGAATTTCATCTTTTATTGGATGACCCATCCGCTATGAGGACTTTATAGATTTTCACCCTTCTTGGGATGATTCGTTCACTATGTGGACTTGGCAAATGTTATCCTCTGCGGGACGATCCGTCCACTCTATGGACTTTATGGATTTCATCCTTCATTGGATGATCCGTCCGCTGTGTGGACTTTATGGATTTCATCCTTCTTGGATGATCCGTCCACTATGTGAACACTTTATAGATTTTCACCCCTCTTGGGATGATCTGTCCACTATGTGGACTTGACAAATGTTATCCTTTGCTGGATGATCTGTCCACTGTATGGACTTTATGGATTTCATCCTTTATTAGATGATCCGTGAACTGTGAGGACTTCATAGATTTTCACCCCTCTTGGGATGATCAGTCCACTATGTGGACCTTATGAATTTCATCCTTCATTGGATGATCCGTCCACTGTGAGGACTCCATAGATTTTCACCCTTCTTGGGAAGGCCTGTCCACTATGTGGACTTGATAGATTTTCATCCTTCTTAGGATGATTCGTCCACTATACGGACTTTATGAATTTCAGCAAAATACACCATATGCTCTAAACTCCCCTTATTATAATGGATGGGTAAAATAATGTTCATACAAAAAACAAGAAAATTGCTCATCAAGTTCTAAAAGTACTATAGAAAGTAAGAACTACAACTATTTATTGAAAAATAATAAACTGGAAATGAAGAGGGTGATACTATTGTTGTCTTCTATTGGTAATATTTCTTAAGGTGCTCCGTGTTCTATGGGTACCTCAACTTTTCTCTGTCCAGTGTTTCTAGGTAGTAGGTTCCCTTCCTATTCCATGAAGTGATCCTGTATGGTCCTTCTCAATTAGGTCCTAGCTTCCCTAGGGAGGTATCTTTGGTAGCACTGAGTACTCTCCTCAAAACAAGATCTCCAACCCGGAAATCCCTGTGCTTGACCTTAGAGTTGTAATGCTTCGCCATTAGGTCCTGGTATCACACTATTCTTTGCTCAGCTGTTGCCCTGACTTCATCCACAAGATCGAGTCGTAAACGCATGGCTTTATCATTCTTTACCTCATCGTGATTACCAACCCAGTAGCTTGTAAGCCCTATCTTCACCAGTATGACAGCCTCGCTGCCATATGCCAACCTGAACGGTGTTTCTCTAGTCGGTGTCCTTGCCGTTGTCCTGTAGGCCCACAAAACACTTGGCAATTCATCCGGCCGTATACCCTTTGCCCCCTCGAGCTGAGTCTTGATAATTTTAAGCAAGGATCGGTTCGTGACTTCAACCTGCCCGTTGGCTTGCGGGTGGGCTGGTGACGAGTAGTGGTTCTTGATTCCTAGCTAGGAACAAAAATCTCTGAATGCATCGTTATCGAATTGCTTTCCGTTATCTGAAACTAGCACCCTTGGTATACCATACCTGCAAATAATGTTCTTCCACACAAAGCTTTAGATATTCTTCTTTGTAATAGTGGCCAAAGCCTTTGCTTCCACCCATTTAGTGAAGTAGTCAATTCCAACCACAAGGAACTTCAACTGCCTTACCGCTATTGGAAACGGGCCCATGATGTCTAACCCTCATTGTGCGAACGGCCATAGGACCATCATAGGGGTAAGTTCTTCCGTTGGTTGTCTTATGAAATTGCCAAATCGTTGGCACCTATCACAGGCTCTAACGTATGCGTAGGCATCCTTCTACATTGTTGGCCAGTAGTATCCTGCCCTGAGGAGCTTGTGTACCAAAGACCTGGACCCCGAGTGGTTTCCGCAGATTCCTTCGTGGACCTCCCTCATAACGTAGTCTGACTCTTCTGAGGTGAGGCGCTTTAGGTAGGGTCGGGAGAAGCCCCTCTTGTATAGAACATTTTTAATTAGGACGAACCGAGAGGCTTTAACCTTCAACTTTCTTACAACCTCCTTGTCGTCTGGCAGTTTACCGTCCTTCAGATATGTTGTTATTGGAGTTATCCAACAATGTTCACTGCTTACCTCCTGTACACCAACATCATCTATTAGTAATGAAGATTGAACAAAGGACAATACCTGGTTGGGGACTATCATGGGTACTGTGGAAGCAACTTTTGGGAGTCGGTCGGCATCTTGGTTCTCTTCCATTAGGATTTGTACCAACTCGATCTGAAGGTTACTTGTTCGACCCTTTACTTGCTCGACCCTTCACTTCCTCAAGATACCTCTTCATTCTTTCATTCTTGCATTCGTAATTGCCATTAACCTGTCTTTTTATCTCTGGACTCTCAACATCGAGATTTATAATATAAAATAAAAGGCTTTTAATTTTTTTTATCAAGTTCCTTAAATTGTTTAAAATTTAAAAAAAAAAAAAAAACTATAGCATATAAAAAAAATTAAAATTTTATTTGGACATTCAAAAATTCAACCACTAATGTTTTCAAAAAAAAATCAACTAGTAATGAAGATATTATGTCAAGTAGGTATGTCTTTGCCATTATATGGTCCATTTGGTGAAGTGAAGTCCTATATAGCAAAGGTTATACCAAAAGTAGAGTCGACTTTCTTCAGGTAATTTTTTTTTATAATTTCAAAGTCAAAGTGTCTTGTCTTAATGATAAAAGACAATTATTATGAAGCAGATGTTATAAATTCAAATTCTATCTTTTTTTTTTATATAAAAAAAATAATTCTTCAAGTAAATTTTTACCAATGCATAGCAAACAACTATGAAAGTTACGGTTTATATCCCTAAATGCCTTAACTACCTATTTTAAACAATTGGTTCACATATTAACCAGGTGGTTAATCAATCAAGGTTCAAAATAGGGGCAGTGCTACAGCCTATTCAAAGGTTCAAATGAGCCCCTGACTTTAAAAAAAAAAAAAAAAAAGTTATATATATATATATATATATAATTTTTTTTGTAAGTTAAATACATTAATTTATTTTTAAAAATATTTTTTTGCACACTCTGACTTAAATCTTGCACACCCTTATTACAAGTATTTTTTACTTTAAGAGTAAAGAGTAACTGTTTGTGAATTGTGAATTGTAAGTGTAATTCTTTTTTATAGATTTATATTATATGTGTATGAGTGTGTCTACTATTGATTGTATATATTACTTTTTGTTATAATGTTATTTGTGTAAATTATGATATGTGTGGATGTTTGTGTGTACAATATAAATATAATATAACTTTATATAATTTAATAATTAGGAAATAGAGATTTTTTTTTTTTTTTTACATGTGTCTATTTTTATCATATTATAATAACTGTTTGTTATAAAGTTAGTAAAATTCAAGAAAAAAAAAAGTAAAGTAAGTTACTACTCAAGCGTTTGATTGGTTAAGTAAACACGTAGTGTATAATTTTATGTATGAATAAGTGTGATTATGTGCGTCAATAATTAATACGGAGTCAATGAGTTGCGATTAGTCATTTAGTCTAAAATGCTTTTATAAAAACAAAGTCAAATAGATAATAACGACTGTATAAAGATAAAAATGCTAGACAAACTTAACAATATAAAATGGTCATAAGCTCATAGCTACGCATATTGGCAACAAATATTCAAAATGAACAATCATGTAACATTCAAAATTTGAAAACTTGTAGAATAAAATTGTAAAACTTCACGTATTATTATTATTTTTATTGATAACTCGATATATTCAAGTTATTTTTTTATTAAAAATTTTTAATAACCCCTAAACAAAATTCCTAAAGCCGCCACTAGTTTAAATCACAATGATTTGTGTATAAACACATAAAGACAACTTGATGTGCAGATTGTTTAAAAGTGGTATTTTCCTAAAATATTGTTTACACTATTACGTTAGTTGCCTATAGTTTATTTTCTAGAACAAAAGTCATGGTTATAAAGCTTAATTCATGTATAAGGCTTTGCTTTTTCCGTTTGGGACATATATTAAATCCTAAGTCTAGAAAGTATTGGCTACTGTCTTTGAGGTTTGATAACTTCAAGGAAACATCTTTTCAAGTAGAGATGCTTTGCATTAGTGTTATTATTTGGTTCATCAAAGTACAAGTCTCTTAAAACAATTTGTATAATTCAATAAGCTTTATATTTTGTAAAGGATATTAAGTAATCTTCATGGTTGATTATAGGTCCTATTTAAGAGTGTTTTCAGACTATTTGGAGGGTATTTCGGCTAGACTTTCAAAGTGATTCAAATACGGTAAGTAATTATGCATAATATGCACAATTTTTGTTCATTAGGTTCTTAGAAGTCAAAAGTTTTCAAAAGTTATGTTTTTAAGCTTACATTTTCTAAAGTTTATCAAAAGCATTTTTACACTATTAAAAGAGAAACTTTGACTTTTAAATAATGTTTTAAAGAGAAATTTCGAATTTTAAATAACATTTTGAACATCTAAATCTTATTTAAAAGATGATTTCTAAACTAAAATATTTTTAAAAAAAGAATTGAGTTTCAATGTATTTTTTCTAAAAAAGTTCTTGTTCTTTTAATATGTTTAAAACCAAGTGATTTCAAAGTCATGTTCCTATTTTCCAAAATGGTATTTAAAACATTTTTAGTGAATTGAATTTTTAGACTTACTCAAGAATTGTAAAAATACATATATAAACTCCTCAATTCCTATTCATTCCCTAAGAGAAGCATTTATGTTTTATTCGATATTGTGATCTTCAATATACCTCTGTATTTGGAAAGATTGTTATTATAAGTAAATTATTCTACTTTTGTATGAACTTTGCTTTTGTGATATGTGACTCAAAAAAAAAAAAAGATATGTGACTCATTAAATGTTTTAAAAATTGATCAAATATTTATGTGAACCCGCTCACAGGATTATAGGTGAGAATAAGTGTTGAACCCTCACCAGCAAGGGTTAGATGTTGGTATCTGCTCATAGAATTGTATGTGAGAATATGTGATATGTGTATATGTAACACTATTCTCTGATCAATATTTTGTATGAGAATATGGATCATTATATTTTTTTGGAAAACTATATTTGATATCATTGAGTAAATTTGTAAAATCAAAATATTCGTGCTTTGCTTGACTCTATTTTGTTGTGTATTGTGTACAATTGCTTACTAGATGTGTGGCTCACCTCGTCAATTACAATTTTCAGATTAAAGTTTAGTTAGGAAACAAAACCTTTGGACCACTTCGTAAGGTGTAAAGTAGAACATGGGAGTTTTAGGCGACTTCAGTAAAGCTTGAAGCCTTATAGGAATTTTAGTTATTTTTATTATTTTGCTTAAGATTTTATAGTATTTAGAGATTATTTTTAAATTGTGGATTTTATATATTATAAGAGATTTATTAAGAGCATTTTTTATTTGGAGTTTTATTTAATTTTGAAATTAATTACGTTTATTGAGACTTGCAAGATTTGCAAGTTAGTCATGTATCTAAATTCATATTCCATAGATTTGGGTCATGACACTAGGAGGCTAGGGTTTTGGAGTATTATATTATGTCTGCACTTTTTGGAAGGTTGGATGAAATTTAAGGAGCATCGTACAGCTGAAAATTTGATTAGGGCTAATTTTTATTTTTCTTTTCATGGTAGTTTGGGCTCATTAGTATTAGCACAGGGTGAATTGGGCTCTTGGGCGCCGACCTACCAACTAGCCCACTAATTTTAATCTTATCATTAAAAAAAAAAATTAACCTCCCAAAAATTAACATTCAAGGAAAAAAAAAAAAAAGAGAGAAGGAATGAAAAAACTAAAGAGAGAAAAAAAATGTTATGTTGATTAAGGATACTTTGAAAAGACATGCGTTGAGCTTGGGTTATTGTATGGGTAAAAATTAAAACAGGATTTTTTGATTTGTGCTTAAACTAAACAATTAAGTACATATATAAATATTATTTGGGGTTTTTAAAATATTATTGATAACTTTGAAACAGTACACCGGTATTAACCAGTACTAAAATATTTTGTTTTTCTGGCTAAATCGAAATGCCCTTTGGTACGGTATTGACTCCGATGGTATAGAGTGGAGCAAAAAGAATGAAACAGAAGATTTGGACTTGAAATATAATAGTTTTCTAGAAAATTTTAGTAGAAAATAATTTTGTCTCATGCTGAGTTAAATAAAGAGAGTTAAAAATTAATATTCCTTTAACTAGTTTTTTATACTACCAAACATTAAAAAAATAAAAAATAAAAAATAAAAAAGCAAAAAGCTATCTTCACATAAAATTTTTTATCAAAACAAGAGGAAGAAAACAAGAGAAAGAAAACACCTGAGCCCTACCATTTATTTTCTTTCCTCACCACCCAACCAAACACACTCTAAAAAGTTTTCTTTCCTATTTTCTCTCCAAAATTTTCCATCCATCCTATTTCACTTCTAAACAAACACACCATTAAAGTGTAGGAAATTAAAATGCTATTTCTTTTGCTCACTATTATTATATATAAAATAAATAAACAAATAAATAAACTTTTGCTCACCATTTGATGTAATGGCGAAGCCAAGATTTTAGTTTAGGGGGGGGGGGGGCAAGGTCATGATTGAAAACAAAGTTAATCTAAAAAATATTAGTCTGTATTAATAAAAATAAATAAATAAATAAAAAACTATATAATAAATAAATAAAGATAATCAATTCATATTAATGGCCACATAGTCACTTTGTGTGTCAACAATGCACTTCGTCTACCACATAGTCTATTTTCGCTAGTGAGATAACAGTATAAACCAAAACAATAAAACTTTTCAATTTTAGGGACTATATGCAAGGAAATAAAAAATTAGGGACTAGAATGAAATAATGCTCAAAATGAAAATATGGCCAAAATATAGGATCGAAAAATGCATTTACACCATAATTTTAAGTAGGTCAGAAGTAATTTTAAAGAGTCAATAAATACATTTCATTTAGCTAGAAGTAATTTTAAATTAAAGGGTACTTAGCACAAAATTAGAACATGTAAAATCTAATTGTAAATAGGTCTCAATGACTTAAATTGAAATGTAGGATTAAAAGTATAAGATTTAATTTGAAACCACTTCTAAATTGAGAGTTTTAAAATATAATTTGTATTAATAAAAAAGGATATAATTTGTCCCAAAAAGAGAAAAGAGAGTCATGGGATTGTTTGCCTTGGTAGTTCAGCCATATATAAGTTTTCCTATTTTATCTTTTATCTTTTGAGTTGATATGTGATAGCGTTTTTTTTAAAAAATAAATAAATAAAGAACCATAAAATAAAATGCTGACTTTATATTCTTCTTCCTTTTTTTGAATTTAATACAATCAGGAAATACCACTTAAAATATCTAAGCTCATTGATAGCTTTTTCTCAATACAAAAAACCTAACTGATAGCCAACTAAAAAGCATCGGCAAGAACTCTATAGGAAGAAACACCATTGTGTAGAGAAACACCATTTTCCAAAAACTCGTACATTTCAGCCGAGCGACTTTTTTCTTCTCCTTTTACCCATAAGGACATCTATCTAACTCTCACTACTTTGGATGTTCCATTTTCGTTTTCTTTTACCTAAAAATATTTTTTTTCATGAGAAAAAGTAAGATCAAAGGAGTACCAAATGATTAACGTTAGTTAGTAGCATGCAAGTAACTTAGGGAAGTCACTCGGCAACCAAAAAAAAGAAAAGTAGCCTAGGAAAGTGATGTCGTAGAAGGGAAAACACATACAATACTCTATTTAATGGATAGAAACCGAACTGTTAGTTTCCGATAGTAAATCTCGAATTTACGAGAAGTTTCTTGAATTCATAAGGTAATAAATTAGAATCCATCAAAGAAGGAAATTGACAAAACGTCTGTATTTTATTGATAAGAATCTGAATTGTCTTTAGAGGCTACAAAACATATAAATACTGAGAAAGTAAAACCCTTAGAAGATTAAGAAATATTTGAAACCTTAATATGCACTAATTACGAGATTAAGTGGCAAAATACCAAATTTTACCAAAAATGGTAAAATTGAGTTAAATGCAAAATTATAAATTACTAACCTTAAGAGTTGTCCCAAAACAGGTGAGACTTTATTCTAACTTTTGAAAAAAAGTTATTAAGGAAACAAAAATTACTAAAAATGGCAAAATTACAGTTTTGGGAGCTAAACGAAGGAATTCGCCAAAATTAGGGGGTTACCTCATGGCAAAGTAAAAAATTTTGCTTAGAAGACAGTTTCTCTTCATCCTGCCAAATTTCATGTGATTCCGACTCCATTGTCCAAATGATTTCTACTAATGCTTTTTTGCCTTGCGCGATTTCAAGCGCACTTGAGAGTCTAGGAAGGCCATGGTAGTCTATTCTATATCAGGTAGTCGAAAAGAACTGATGCTGTAAATTGCAAATTATATCTCTAAAGTTTGGAGGTGTTTGGATTTTATACCTTAAAGTTTCAGAATTTGGATTTAACGTCTAAAGTTTGTGAGTGTTTGGATTTTACACCCTGATATTGTAGAATTTGGATTTCACCTACTAAAGACCTCAAAATTTTGAAACTTTAAACTATAAAATCCAAATACCCCCATACTTTAGGAGTTTAAAATCTAAACACCCCTTTAAGGAGTAAAATCCAAATTTTAAAACGTTAGGGGGTAAAATCCAAATACCCCCAAACTTCAGGGGATAAAATCCAAATTCAGATACTTCAGAGTTTAAAATTCAAACACCCTTAAATTTTAGGGGTGTAATTTGCAATTTACCCTTTTACTAATAGTCTTTTTTACTAGTTTATAAATCCTAACCCAAGTCCCACCCCAAACCCACCAAATGGTGTTACCTTTGGCATAATAATTAGACTTTGGTTATTTCTTAAAACCTGGGCAAGTATCGTCACCCTCTTGAATCCGCCTATAGAAAAAGATATAAGAATAGCGATTTATCGAAAGAGGACTAATTAGGTAGAGGGGATGCTAAACTGACAAATAGTTTGATGTGCAATTCTCTAATATAAATATTTTTTATTTTAGATTTATTACTGATGTTGAGTAGTCTTTATATATATATATATATATATATATATATATATATAAATTTATTGTAGTTTTTTTCTTCCAATTATTTATTTATTTATTTTCTCTTTATCCAGTAGGTTATATTCCATCCTTAAAGTTTATGTATTTAGTTATGTTTATGAGATATTTAATTTTCATTTTTTTTAATTCTAATGTTTTATATATAACATGTGTTCACATTATTTTTTGGAACTATTTGGACTAAAGTCATGACATAAGTGATATCATCTTGAATTGATCCGACCCATAAAAGACTAAAAATGTTTAAAAGAAAAAGACAACAATTTTAGCTGCAACGATTTTAAACCTGTACCTAATTGGATTATATTCTAACCGGATTTGATTGCCAACGTGTACCCTGATCCTAACACCATGTAGGAATATTGACAGATTAAAGATGGAAACAAGGACAGCCTCAAGTGCAGCTGTAAGTGAAGTTTTTAATGTAAACAATTGTTTGGTTTGGAGCTCCAAATGAGAAACTATTTGATTGCTCATGATCTTTGGGACATTGTTGAAGCAACCGACGAATGTCCTAAACAAGAAGATGATCTGAAGCTGCTTTCAAGGCTTGGAGCAAGAAGAATGCCATGGCTTTTCACGTGATCCAAATTTCATGCCCGCAACGGATATGTCATGTGATTAGTCTGATTGATTCCACCAAATTTGCTTGGGAAACTTTGGAAGCAATATGCAGGATCCCCAAAAGACATTATGTTGGTATGTGTCTCTCTATACTGCACGTGCTCAAACATTTTATACCTTAAATAGGTCTAAGGTCTAGAAGATATGTGATAATAAACTTACCCCCAAAAAAAAAACTTAAAAGAAAGAAATGAAATGAAATACAAAATAATCATGCTTTTCCTCGTCCCCTCTGTCTCGTCTATTTGCCACCACCTTTACAAGTTTACAACCTTAATACACCAGCAGTATTAACAGAAGCAAAGGTAACATTTGAACAGCGGGAATGGCCTCATGCTGAGGACATGTGATGGGTGCCAAATCCATGATTGAAGCATTCAAAAAAGACCCATTTTGATACCACCGCAGAAACACCCCATCCCCATGGCAATTTTATTTAGATATAAATAAATAATAATTCGCGGTCTTATAATATGTTTTTATGTTATAATCATAAAATTTAGGCTCTTTTTTTTTTTTCCAAAAACTAAAGTTAGGCTCTTTTGTGGTTAAATCTCATAATACTTATCTAATAAGTTTTGGGTTAAATTACAAATTACTTCCTCTAATTTTGTCTCAAATTCAATTCAAATTTGCTTTTAAACTTCACTTATGTTTAATTCAATTCTTTACTTTTAAGTTTATTCAATTCATGTCTTCCTGTAAAATGAATTTTCCTTCGAGATGGAATTGAAGATCCATGATAGCAGCATGGTATAATAGTGCCTCCATGCATTAAACACTAGGCTCAAGGAATCCAAGGGTTGCAATATTGTTCCGTCAACATAACAAATCTTATTTTTGGCAGTCACTACCATGAGAAAATATCTACTTTCAAGCGTTGTGATTGTGTAATCCATAAAAGGTTGAGTGACAAGAATAGTGCCTGGAATATCCTCCACTGTGCAAATAGCAAGGGTTTCAAGCATATTCTCCAGTTGAAGCCTGGTTGGTGAACGTGTTTTAGCAAACATTGAAGAAGTTACCACTGAAGTAGTGGTGGTGCCAAAAAATTTTTCAAGGGTGACCAAGCTATATATATATATATATATATACACACACACACACATACACACATGAAGAATGTTTATAACTTTTTATTTTAACATATGATATTTTCTTACTTAAACAAAAATATTTACATTAAGTCTTTACATTTTTGCCAAAAAATAAATAAATAAGTCTTGATATGTCTAAAAATATACACTAACCTCTACTAACTAACCGAAATTAGGCTCTAAAAAACTTAAATTTTGTATTTTACCCTCCACTTAAATTGCCATTCACACTCCTCTAATAGGAACTTTGGAAAAAAACAAATTCTCCAAAGAATTTTAATGTATTTTTAATCCTTCAGGGGAGGGCATGTGTAAATAATTTATATTTTAAAGGAAGTGACTATCTTATTCCAAATTAAGGGGAGATGAGTCTCATAACAAAAAGTCTTAAAAAAAGTCACTGCTTCCCCTTTCAAAAAATGTGCATACATGATGTCCACTCTTTGTAAACAATTGTCTAGAATGCAGAGTGTGTACATTGGAAGTATGAGGAGAAGCTAAGATCAGGTAAACACGTAAAGCAAGAATGGTTGAAATGTAATATACCTAATACCCCACTACGTTATTTTGGATATCTAAAAGAGTTTAATAGAATCTTCACTGAGTTTTTATATGGGAGAATTAAATATTAAATTGTTGCTGTTGTTTCAATTTCAGAGAAGGAGGAAGAAAGTTATTTGGCTTGGAGCAATCGGATGAAAACAATTTTAGTGGATAATGATCTTTGGGACATTGTTGAAACAACCAACGGACCAACTACACTTGCTTGGAGCAAAAAGAATGCTTTGGCTTTATATTTGATCAGGGAATCCTGCGAGTCGGACAGATTTTCTTTGATAGAGACAATTAGTGAGGCTAAAACCGCTTGGGATACCATTGCAGAGATGAACAAGTCTAAAACTGATCCAGACTCAGGCAGCTATCTCTCTCCTGAAAATACACATGCTCTAAAATAATAACACTGGAGTGGTTGCCGTTGTTTCTTCGTTGTATTCGGTGTGGGTCACTGATAGGGATGTAAAGAAATAAACTTTCTGAATGAAACTAAGAAAGAAACTCTCTCTTAATACACGGCTCCTCTGCTATTTAAACTACATAACAGAGCATGTACACCAGCCTAGACAAAGAGCGGGAAAAGAAAACAGAAATAACAAATCTAAATAACGCAACGGTTACAAAAGAAACTAATAAGATTATGACGCGTGTGCTAACTATACGACATCGCTTTGCCAATTTTCGTTTATTCTTGTTAAATGATACGGCATCGTTTCTTTGTCTCTTGTTTCTTTTCATTAATCATAATGACACCGTTTCCATCTTTGGGTTCTTTTACTATTTCTTCACAAAACGCTGCCGTTTTCTTCATCTTCTTTTCTTGTTTTCTCTTATCAACTTTAACAAGGGCGCGCGCAGAGAGAGAGAGAGAGAGCAAGAGAAATGGGTATGGTATGAGCAGTGATGAGTTGGTTCTAATTCTTGGGTGGGTTATTAAGAATATAGGAGGGGTGCTGAATGAGGTGAGGATGGATGAATGAGATACCAGTGAGATATGGATGATAAGGATGGTCTGCCTATGTCTAAATTCTATATAGCTGTGAATTATGAGTTCTGATTTCTTTAATATGTAACCAGCTCCCTACTTTCTTGATCGATAAGCAGAGTGCCATAAAGAAATGACTCTCCATGTGTTGATTGTACAGATTAGAGCATTGGTTCCATATTTCTTTTTCTATGAAATTACTATTTTGGTTCATACATTTTGGGTTATAGTCAGTTTGGTTTTTACATTTTAGTAACAATTAATTTGGCCTTGGCTATATTAAACTTGTAATTAATTTAGTCCCTATTGAAAACTCGTTAACAAAAAATGCTAACGTGACAAACAAATGACAATTTGGCACACTTGAAACTTACGTGGCGATTGAAAAAAAAAAAATTCAATCAACATTAAAAAAAAATTGCCACAACATTTAAATGGAAAACAAAAATCAAAAAGACAAAAATCAATTTCTTTCTAAACAAATACTTGGTCCATTTGGTTGGGGGATGAAAAAATGAGAGGGGACCAAAACTGATTTTAACTGGAAAAAAAAAAATTGATTGAGGTGTGAAAAAATGGGAGGATAGAAAATGAGGAGATAAAGGAAAGATGGAATGATAGAAATGATTTTAATTTTTCCTATTTGTGTTTAGTTGGCTAGTGGAAATGTGAAGGGATAGAATTTTTTTTTTTGTTTGGTTGAGAAGAAAAATGAGGAGATGGAAAATAAAATTTGTATAAAATTACTCATATACCTTTATTAAAAAATGATGCCCAATTAAAAAAATAAAAAAATACAATCACCCAAAGTTATTATAAAAAGAAAAATAATGTCCAATAAAAAACCATATAAAAAAAATCCTTATAGTTGAAGAACAGTGAAATGCCCTAAAAGGAACCAAACACCAAAATAAAAAAGACAAAAAAGAAAGAAAGAAGTGAAACAGCGTATCACGTCCATAAAATGAAAAAAAAAAAGAAAAAGAAAAGAAACAATCAAAATGTGAGATGAAGGGTAGTTTAGTTATTTGACTACAACTACTCTTGTCCACTTTATTTTCTCCCCAAATTGGAGAGATAACATTTTGGTAGGACCAAAACATTTTCTCCTCTACGACATTTCAAGCTTTCTCTTACTTCTATCTATTTTTGTGGTTTTCTTCATTTGTTTGTCTTTAGTTGCCTCTCATTTTACTTTTGCTGAATGGGCGTGTGCATGCTTTTTTTGATCAATGGCATGTGTATGCTATTTCATTCTCTCTCTCTCTCTTTAATTTTATAACTGGAAATAGTAGGATTTTTTTTTGTTCTTTGGTTTTTATTTTTTCAATTGGGCATTATTTTTGTTTTAATAAACTTGGTGGAATTATTTTTTTGGTTAATTTTTTTTTACTTGAGCACAATTTTTATTTTATTAAGGACATATCATTTAATTTATATCTATGTCATTTTTCATCCTCTCATTTTTCTTTTCAATCAAACAAATGAGTTTTCTACTTTTCTATCTCTTCACCATTTTCATCCTTCCACTTTTTCACTCTTTCAACCAAACAAATCCTAAATACTCAAAATTTTATCTTTCTTCTCTTAGCCATTAATCACTACATGAAACTTGAGTCTCGAAACCTCTTTCTTTGTTCTTGTCCTTGGGTTAACTAAAACTAGAACAAAGGGGTGGTTATCGCTTTTCTCTGCTTGTCCAAGACGAAATTTGCTGATAGGATTTTGAGTTTAATTTGGCTTTTATCTCTTTGTTGGTCAAAATATGTGGGTACATGAGTTTGACTTTGAATTTTCTTTGGGTCTCACTAATAATTTGAAGAACGGGTGAAATTTTCTGGTTTGCATGTTATCTTGCTCCAGTGGATATTGAGTGTTATGGGTGAAATTTTCTTTGTTCTTATTGATAATTTAGCAATATTTTAATATTAATTAAAAAATTTATTATTATTTTACTCGCCACGTAAGCTTCAAGTGTGCTAACTTGTCATTCGTTTGTCACGTAAGTACTTTTCATTAATGAGTTAATGGTAAGGACTAAATTGACTGCAACTTGAAAGTAGTGGAGACCTAATTGATTGCTACAAAAATGTGGGGACTAAATTGACGGTGACCCCAAAATATAGGGACCAAAATAGTATTTTTTTACATTCATTTTTTTCTATGTCGGCTCCTACTATTTACTAAAACCAAAAAACACGACCCCACATCCAAAGCTCTATCCCTGTTCAAATTTTGGCTTTTTGCCTAGAATCTTTTCACCTAAGTTAAAGATAGAATTCACCATGTCATTGAGCTTAGCATAGAATTCAGCGAACGCATTATCGTCATCCATCATTATTTCTCCAAAGCTTGTGGTAAGTCTTTGAAGCTTGCAATCTTTCACAACTTTGGTACTTTCATAAGTGTTTTGAAGGATTGTCCATACTTCATTGGCACTCTTAGTGGATGAGATCTTCTTAAACTTCTTGTTAGTTACAACATTAAATAAGGCATTTAACGCTCTACTATTGAAATTTTTAGCTTTGATCTTGTCATCAACCCAAGACGTGGGCGGATCAATAGGTTTGGTCCATCTAACCTCAATAGCCAGTCAGTAGGTTTGCAGCTAGTTATAATAAAAATAAAAAAATAAATATAAGAAGTTATAAATTCCGGTCTCACTTTTTGTGTTCTAGTTGGTACGTACTATATCTTCTCTAATGGCACTGTATATATTTTCTGGTTGAATTCAGGCACAACTCCTGTGCAAGTAATATTATTCGTTTAGTCAATGCTGAAATCTAAATGAAAAGAATAATCATCTAGGAACTGCAATTAGATATTCCAAATATTTTGACTTCTATAGTAAAAGTAAAAAAAACTCAGCAGGGATGGAGAATGATGAGAACGGTCTCTTCAGTCAGTATGTATCCTTTGAAAAACATATCCGCGAAGGTGAATGGGATGCTGCTAATCGGTTCATTAGCTCCAATCCGGAGGCAGTGATTGCAAAATTTCAATTTCTGGACATACGGCTCTACACATTGCTATCTTTGAAGGACATATGAATATTGTGGAGGAGTTGGTAAAGATAATGTCGGAAGAAAACTTAAAAATAAAAGATACATATAATTATACTGTTCCAGGTTATTGTGCTAAGGTTGGAAACATCCAGATGGAAAAAAGTATAATTGGGAAGAGCCAGACCTTACTTAGCATTGGAAATGGGGAATTGGACCTCATTCCAGTCGTCGTAGCTCTTACGTATAACCCCAATGGAACATAAATGGCACGCTATCTCTATTCTGAAACTCCTCTAGAAGATCTAATGCCAAGAGATGGCATCAACAGTGCTATGTTTATTACTCGGGCTATTTATTCCAAAGCTATTGGTAAGAACTTCAGATTCAACTATATTTTCGTATTCATTTCTATGCTTTGAAACACTCAGCATGATTCCCTTACAATTAATTGCTTATGTTTGCAACTCAATAGAAATGGCTTTGTATTTACTCGAAAGCTACCCTAAGTTGGCTATCGCTCCGGATTGTACCGGGAGGTCTCCTGTGGAAGTATTGGCTGGCATGTCTTTTGCATATCGGAGTGGAAATCGGCTCGTATATTGGAAACAGTGGATCTACAACAGTGAGTATCACTCTCTTTTCTCGATTAGTCTATTAAATTATATGCTATTTTGCTCACGCCTTGGAGAGTTAATTTATGAATGTTGAACTTATATATAGTTATTTTAAAACCTCGTTTTTTTTATAATAAAAAAATACAATTATACTTTCACCCAACTTTTTTTAGGTAAAAGATAGAATTTATATTGATAGCTAGAAGTATACAAAGTAAAACCTCTGAGCATAAAGCCAAATAGGGGAAAGACAATGGCTATAGCAGTAGGAAGAAATTGCAAAAAAAAAAAAATGGAGGAAACATGGTACAAGTAAAACTTGAGCAGACGAAAGTCACAAAATCAAGAGCTTCATTGTGCAGCCACAAGCCTCTGATGACTGATACTGATCCAAGAAACCAAGGGCTCCATTTAAAATGGACCTGGGGTGGGCTTGAAATTTCTCAAACTAAAACTTATTCCGAGCATTCCAAATTGCCCAAGGCATCACCGCCCAACATTCCACTTCAAATTGAGGAAGTCTGTCCACCATCAACCTAAATAAAGCGAAGAAATCTTGGATAGCATTGAAACATTTTTGAACCTTCCCCTCACACAAAGCCAAATGTTCCTTGCAAATGGACATTCCCATAGTAGGTGGCCTACAATTCAGGTTGCTGGCAGCATAGATCACACCGTGTGTAGATATAGTATTGAGCTAGAAACATTGGCTAGAACATTGTGTGTAGATACAATTCAGCTAGAACATTCCGATGAACCAAGTTGATTTCACAAGAAGAGCATTTGTTTAGGCCTTCTTGAGAGAACTCTTAACCTTATTCAGAACTTTGCAACTCCAGACATGTTTCCAGACCTCCTGATATTGGCTCGGATTAGAAGAAGTTTGTGACTCAGACGCTTTATGTTTTGAAAGAAAGTTGTATCCTGACTTTACTGTATAAACACCAGAAGAAACATGGGGCCAGACAAGCTTGTCCTCTAAAGTCCTTGCCCGAGTGGGATTTTCTTTATCAATTCAACCTCCTGATTTGAAAACAATTGATGCAATAGGTCCACATTCCAAGTATTATGAGTAGGTGAAAATAGAGAGTTTACTGAAGTTTCAGAAAATAAATCCACTACAGGAGATTGGATTTTAGGATGCTCCAAAGATGGGGAGCCATGCATCCTTCCATTAACTAACCTTGGCCCCATTCCCTATCCTCCACCGTGCCCCCCTCAGTAGAACATCCCTACCCTTTAAAATGCTTTTCCATGCATATGATCCAAAATTTGACTCAGCTGCTTCCATAATAGAACAATTTGGAAAAAATCTAGCTTTGAAGATGTGATAACAAAGAGACTGTTTATTGTGGAGGAGTTGCCAAACTTGTTTAGCTGGCAGGGCATTATTAAATAGGCTGAGGTCTTTAAATCCCATACCTCTATCTGATTTTAATTTTCAAATAGTATCTCATTTCACCCAATGAATCTTGTGATAATCTCCTTACTGTTCCTACCAAAACTTTCTGATAAAAAATTCAATTTCATTACAAAGACCCAGCGGTAATTTAAAATAGCTCATAGTGTAAGTTGGAATAGCTTGGGCCATGACTTTAAATAAAACTCTCTTCCTTTGATACAAGAGCTTTTCTTCCTACTTGATATAAGAACTTTTCTTCCTAGCCTTGAAGTTTGCGCTAGACTTGCTCTTTTATGAATTCAAAACTAGCTTTATTCTTTCTCCCTATCAAGGATGGCAAGCTGGATACTTCTCATATGATCTAATCTTTGGAACTCCCAATGCTGTTTTGATAAGTCGTCTGATACTATCTAAAGTAGATTTACTAAAGAAGATAGTCATCTTACCTTTGTTTATCTATTGCCTAGAACAATTACCATAGGTCCCCAGAATTTCAAGAAAATTTTGACACTCCTACTGATTAGCTTTTCAAAAAGAAGACTATTGTTTGCAAATAAAAGATGAGTTAATCTGGGGCTATTCTACAAAGAGAAAAAAACCCTTGGGTTACCCAGAGTAGCCTCCTGGGATATCAGACCATGTAGCCCTTCCGTACACAGTAAAAAAAGAAAGGGAGAGAAGGGATCTGCCTAACGAATGCCCCGAGTTGGATTGATCAAGCCTTTTGGCTCCCCATTAACCAAGATGGAATAGGTTACAGTCTTGATACAGACCATCATCAACTTAATCCACTGCTCCCCAAAACCCTTTTTTTTTCATCACAATTTCAAGATAAGACCATTCCACCTTATCATAGGCCTTAATCATATGCAAATTAATAGTTATATAATCATCTTTCCCTTTATGTTTTGGCATGCTATGTAAGTCTCAAAAACAACCAAAATATTATAAAAAATAAGTTTGCTTTTAGTAAAAGCACTCTGATGTTTTGTTATAATATTTGGTAGAACCTTTTTTAGCCTATTAGCTAAAACCTTAGAAAAAGATTTTATACAAAATGTTGCAAAGACTAATAGGTCTATATTCAGAGATAAGTTTGGGGTTTTTTACTTTTGGGATAAGGGTCATTTATGTATGATTCAGATGAGATGGAAGTGTTGCAGTATTTTAAAAAATTGAGAATGGATGGAATTACATCATTACCAACTAGCTGCCAATAATTCTAATAGAAAAGAGGAGGCATACCATCGAGACTTGGAGCCTTCAAGAGAGCCATTTTTTTTATCATTGCCCCTACCTCCCAAGCCATGTAATCAGTAGATAATTGAGCATTCATGTCATCACTTATTATGCTTGGAATGGAATCAATAGTGCTCCCTGCTTGAACAGGGTTTGATGATGAAAAGAGAGCCTGGTAATAATCAACTATAAAAGCAGCCACCTCCTCTTGAGACAAGCACCAAACACCATCATTGTTTCGTATCAAGGTAATGAAATTCTTTCAACTTCAATTTTCTTCCCACACTTGTCTACCTTATGCATTGTTAGAATAATTGGGTCTGAAGAAATCTATGGAGAGCAAACTGCTTCCACAACGTCTATACACCCCGTGTCAGAGAGCCACATCTCCTTGAAACAAAATGATTCTTGGAATCTGGGAGCTTCCATACTAGCTGGCACTATCCCAATAGGGCTATGATCCGAAGAGTTAGAGTGCAAGTGATGTATCCTAGTCCCATCGAAATTCATAAGCCAATCATTATTGGCAAGCCCTTGGTCTAGTCGTTCCCAAATTGAGTGTCCATCAGCAAAGTGCTTCTACCAAGTGAATTTCAACCTAACAAACCCAAGAAGTAAGAAACCAAATTCATCAATTTTATCCTAAAAGAGTTGCATTTGGTTTTGGTTTTTGTTTGCCCGACTAAGTTTCTTTGAATGATCGACCAACTCAATGAAATTACTAGAGCATAGCCAAGGGAGAGACATACGATTATTTAAATCACGTAATAAACTCCAAGATTCATGCCTCGAGTGTGTAATTGGTTCCCCATAAAAACCAATAATTCTCCATGCATCATTGTTCCCTTTATTCACTACAACCCACCACCCTTGTTATTTCTTGGAACAAAAAACATATTATCAAAATCCAAAATTTTCTTTATTTTTTTAGCCTTGCGTCATTTGCCCATGTCTCGGCAATGAACACGACAGAAGGATCTTTTGTCTGGACTACTTCACCAAGCTCTTTCTTTGTTCATAGGTTCTTAAGCCCACGATAGTTCCAAACTAGGCAATTCATTGTGTGTGACGAGAATGATTGTCAGCCTCCTCCAATTCAAAAAGGTCCTACCATCCTCCTTAGAAACCTGTATTTTTTTACTAGGCAACTTTGGCTGATCTTCATCCATTTTGTCTCCCACGCGTTTCCCTAACATAGTAGCATACATAGTAAAATCATCTAAGTTATTTTTTTGAGCCATTTTTTCCCATTTGCGTGGAACTAAATTCCCATCCAAGAGAGTAAGTGTGCTGGACTCAAAAGGAATACTACAATTAGGATTCTTTGGGTTAACCTCATTTATGCTACCTGAATTTTCTCCATCAAAAGAATTAGCCAAATAAGGAATAGATCTTGAAAATAACTCACCAGGTAAAGAAAGTTGTGGGGAGTCAAATTTCTCTAAGCCCAACTCAATCTCCTCTATTTGAATTTCAAAAGTGTCCTTCATAGGGGGGAAAGTCGTAGACTTAGTAATATTTGAAATATCTTTAGGTTGGCAAATGATCTCCATATGGGAAATATGCAGGATATCACCCTTTTCCACCACTATTACCATATTTGTAAACTGGGAAAAGTTAGAGCTTAATGCACCATTGTGAGCACTGGAAGTGCCACCATCGGGAGGAGGTGGGTAGCTTGTGCCACCTCAAGACCTTGCACTCAACTTCTCTTTCTTCTCTTTCTTCCTAGCTTCGTAGTAATTAGGTACTATGACCACGATTTTCCTGGACATGGGGTTTAAAGGTGCTCAAATCCATGGCCCATGCTCCTGGTTCTCGGAGGAAAGAGTTTCGTTACTCTCTATCCAAAGATCACAGTCTTTATCGTTGTGGTTTAAGCACCCACACCAGTAGCAGATATTAGGCAAACGTTTGTATTTGTAATATAAATGAACTAGTGAACCAATGACTTTTGGTTGTTTTCAACTAACATATAACAATTTAGCACTTGTTATAACTCTAAAATTTAAAAACCAAATAAAAATAAATATTATATTTGTAATATAAATGAACGTGAGCTTCTAAAAACTTATTTAATAACCAGCCTTATCACATGTGCTTCGCGCGTGCAATGAGGTTTTTTTTTTTTTTTTTTTTTTCTTTTAGTGTCATAATTTTTCATTCATTTTAATTTAAGGTTTACTCACGCATTTAGAACTACGAATACACTCATGAGTGTCACGAGGCTAGCTTCAAAAAATAAACAAATATTACACGTTTATTTGTAGCCAAAAAAAAAAAAAAAAACCTACGTTTGTATTTTATATATATAATTTTTATTTTGAGAATTTAGTTTATAAGTAGATAAAGTAATTTGAAAATTAATAAAAGAGTGACTCTATTTTTTAAACAATGTTTTAGTAGGAGTTAGAGTTGTATTTTTACTGGATTGTCCTTTAGTTTTGTCTCTACTTCAACATAGGAGTATAGGCACCTAAAAAAAATATAGGGATATAGAGGCATTTTTGAACCAAAAAAATAAGGATCCCAAACAAAGGAAACCCCTTAAATAGTAGTATAGATATTAGAAAATTAAAAAAAATGAAGTCTTCCTTTTTTTTTTTCTTCATCATCGTTTTTTCTTTTTCTTTTCACACGAGATTAATTGGCCACTTTTGTTGCAAGGTCTATGCCTTCCACCAGCTCATGACACCAAAGAAATTCCTATAAGCGTCCAAAAATCAGAGATGGAAAAATGTGGTCAAGCAAGAAATATCGGATCAAGTAAATTGTTGTCAATATTCTTCTTCTTCTTTTTTTTTTTTTTTTTTTTTTGTTCAATTGGAATTTTGGTCTGTCACAATAAAAATAATATTTTGGAAAACTTTAATTTTTCTCACCTAATAAATAGTAATAGACTAATAGCCTTATTTTTATTAAAAATATAGACACAACAATAACAAAGCATTAATCTTGAAATTTGGGAGTCAACTATAAATCTTCAACAAATTAGATTGGGTCAGCCACGTTAATTCTATTCCTCCAGTCTATTCTATCTAAAATCATGATCTTCGTTACTTTCTTAATTGACATGTCCATTTTTATTACTTCTTACCATCCCTTCGTCTTTGTTTCTACTTTTACTAAAGTTATATTTCATGTACTTTGTTTTAGTTCTACTTAAAAGATATGTAGATCAAAATTATTTTCAGCTTGTAATTATCCCACAAGGTAAGGGAGGAGGTGGTTATGTGTAGGATTTAACTTCTCCATCTTCCATACAATATGACAAATGTCTTCTTGTTTATTATCTTCTTGACAAGTGTCTTACACATGACATTTGTTCCCAAGACATATGACATGGTTACGAAACTTCCACATGTTATGCCTACCAAGTCACATATGTCATTCTTTCTACTAATATATGTGGCTTTATGCCAACAAATAATTATAGATTAAATTAACAACCATATCTTGGTCTTAAAATAATTTTTATAGTATAAACATTGTTATCGTTCAAGAACCTTCCAACTCCTTGTGTAATGTCTTGTTCCACTACCAAAGACAATGCTAAGGGTGAAAGAGTAACATTGATTAGAGTTTGAAGTGCTTGATCTCTTGCCTTCCTTTGTTGATAGAGTGGATTCTTGCCTTTTAAAGTTGTGCCACTCTTATCTAGGAGATAATTTTCAGGATTTAGTTGTGTACCGTCAATAAAATTGAGCAAGGAGTATGATCAAAGAATGGAAGGTCTTATTTGATACTTCCAAAGCACATAGTTAGAGCTATCAAGCTTGATATAAATAAGATTTGAAATGTGGGATAGAAAAAATTTGGTGTTTGTAATTGTGGTTGAGAACTTGTGAGATTGAAGTTATTTGTAGCTGATTAGCAAGGCTGGTTGAATACAATTTGAGACCTTAGACGAAAACTTTAGTTAATTTAGTTAATGTTATAATGCATAACATTAACTAAATTAATGGTTAATAAATTTTATTGAAGTGATATTTAAATATACAATTTGTGGACTTTGTATATTTAAATATCACTTCGACAAAATTTATTAACCTTTAATTTAGTTAATGTTATGCATTATAATTTATTTTTTTCATTTAAGTGCATTATTCTTACTTTTTTATATATAACTAATTCACTTAAACGATGTTATGGATATAACAAATTTTTTCACATAGTCATTACAGACTAAAACGTCATGAATAAAAAAAAAATTGTTTCAACTATTCATTTATTATTTTGTTTGAGTGGTACCAAATTACCAGTCTATTTTAGCCACATCATTTTGTAAGTATTTTTTAGTAGAATTTGTAGCAGTTTTAGCATTTATCGTTTACTTAATGGTGATTTGTTGGATTTTTATAAATCTTTTTTTTTTTTTTTTTGGTGAGAAAATGCTAAAACTACTACAACCTTTATTACAAAAATATTACAAAATGGCGTGGAAAAAATGTAATTAGTAGCACTTCAACAAACTAATAAATGAATATATAAATTAGTTCTTATAATTGGTAATACAATAATTTGTAAGACCCATGCAATAAAATTTGTAGTATTTTCAACATTAATCAAATTTCTTTTTGGCATTCTTAAAGAAAAAAAAATAGAAAAATTGTTGGGGTCATAGTTAATGAATTGGCTTATCATATGACAAAACACACTTTACTTGTAATTATATAATTCTAAGTGGTTTTAAGAACAATATGAAGTACTTTGAAGAAGTATAACAAGTGGTATTTAGGAATGGCAATTTTTCCCCGCCCCTCCCTGCTTAGCCCTACACCATAGGGCGGGGCGGGAAGAGATGAGGCAAGATTTTAGCCCCGCACCACGGGGTGGAGCGGTGATGGGTTTAGACTTTTTAGACCCATCCTATCCCACCCCTCCTAGTCCCCACCCCACCCCGTGTTGCTAAGAGTTATAATTGTAAATTTTTCATACCTTAAAACCCTACAATTTAAACAATCATATCAATATTAGCTTATTTTATTTTACCCAATGTGGTTCTTTGCCATTATTTTGTTATGTGTTATACTATAAGATTTTTTAAAATTTTTTTTTTATGATTGTCTTGTTAAACACTTGGATATATTATTCAATTTTTACTAAAAATTGATTTGATTTGATGGGATAAATTTAGTTGTAATTTCAAGTATATTTTTATTAATGAAATAGGTTTCATTTTAAAAAAATGTACTAGTTGTAGGGCAAATTAACAAAAAGTAGAGTTTTACGGGGTGGGGTGGGGTGGGGTGGGGCGAGGTTTCGCGGGGTCCCAAAGGGCGGGGATGGGGTGAGAAAGTTTTCCCTGTCATGCGGGGTAGGGTGGGGATGAGGCAAGACAAAACCATACGAGGCGGGGATGAAGACCCCATCCTTTGGCCCCACCCTACCCCATTGCCATCCCTAGTGGTATTATTGAAGATCTGAAGATTATTCAAGAAACAATACTAGAAAAGCTAAAACAGGTTGTCTCGATACCTAGCTTGACACCTCCAATCTATCAAGCTTTAATGAACTGCGGTACATACCTTGACACCTTTCAACTTATCGATGTATGCAGATTCTGAATTTGCAAAATTGTTTTTTTGCCTATGATGACAAGGCTTTTCTAGGGTTTCATGCTCTAGGTCTCCAGAGGATATAAAAGCAACTTTTTTTTATAGCTGTCATCTTGTGCATCTTTGGGTTATGTTCCAAGCTTTTTTTAGATCTAAAAGCGTGAATTGAATAACTTTGCATCAAACAACAATAATCAAGTTGTTGTGCAGCTCGTTATGGATTGATATTCGTGCAAAGGAGAAGTTTCTACAAGATCAAGTCTAATTGGAGATTAGCGTAAGGGCTCAACTATAAATTGGTATTTTGGATAAGCTGCGTAGTGGTAAGATTCCTTATACTTGTAACCACTTATTCTTAATTAGTAGATTCTTCAAGAGTGATGACCTGAAATTCATCTGGTGGGATTTTTGCCTGTAAAAGTTTCCCATTCATCAACAAATCTTTGTGTCAATTTATTTTTTACTACACTCTAGTTTAGATTGGATAATTGAATTAATTAACCAGGGTTAATCTATTTTTAACCCAACAAAACTGAACAACTCACATTTTTTTTAAATAAAAAAGTACTTATTCATCATGGCATTTGGGGCAACTTATTCGCCTAAGTTGCCTAGGTCTAGGGTTTGCTAGTGATCAATTGAAGAAATCGACAAATGAAGAAGAATTTGAGTCGCTCGAACGAACAAAGGAAGTTGAAATCGATCGTTCGTTAATGGCGAGCCGAGTGCGAGTGCAAATGCGAATGCCGAAAGGTCCTCGTTGTCGTTCCACAACTCTTTAACAATTTTTTTTTTCTCTTATTTAAATTAATTTTTATTATTTTTATTATTTTATTTTAGGCTGAGTAGTAGCAACCTGGGCAATTTGCGAAGGGAAAAGTAGCATTCCAGTTTGGTAGCTTGCCCCAACCAACTACTACTCTTCTCTTTTGTTCACTATTTACTACCCTACCAACCTTGGACTGGAGTAAGGGAATCTCTTTCATTAGTATTATTTTTATTGATTAATAATTCTCTCTCTAATACTTTTTTATTTTTCCTAAAAAAATGGTAGGAATACAAAAAAAAAAATTACACAACTTTTGTCATGCCATATAAATGAGGTGTAGTTAATGGAGGTAAAATGCTATGTCCGTGTTTTAACCACTCATAACTCATAACGTGAGATGTGGCAAAAGTTGTGAAAATTTTTGTGCCTTTAGGATTTTTTTTTTTTTTTTTTGGGACAACACTCCCCCAAGTACTTATGATCCTAACTCCCTACAAAAATACTTGCACTCTCAACAGGAAGTATGTGTGTAAAATGACATTTTAGAAAGGAATTGGCTTTTAAGTATTTTTACTATCTATTTTTTTATCTCAAAATAGTATTTTACTTTTTTGGTTTTTCCTCAAATAATGAGTTTTAAATAAAACATCAATAATTGTGGGGATACTTTTTCTGTTTTTTAGTGCATGGGCTGAGTTGGGTTATGCATGGGAAGTGGAGCCCAACAATCTCGCAAAAAATAAAAGGGTTTTTTGCCATTCTATAGGTATCACCAGCACATTTCTAAACTTGCAAGCTTAAAACCCACGTCAACCATTTTAAGAAAATGGACAATTACAGTAAACCCACCTGTGGTATGACCCGTTTTCATTTTGCTTACCCATGATTCAATTATTTACACTTTGCCCACCTGAAGTTAGTTCCGTTAGCCTTTTGTAACCCACCTCTCTATTTGTAGTTAGAAAAACACATTTTTAGGCACAAAATATATATATATATATATATATATATATATATATAACAAGAATAAAAAAGTTAGAGTTTTTGATTGCTAAAGAACTTATACAAGAATAAATTGGAGGAATACAAATCAAATATAAATAAAAAGAATCCAATAGCTTCCAGACCCATCTCCTTCATTTATCTATTTATTTATTATTTTTTCTCCCTATTCATCTCTATCTCTCTAACTTCTCCCTCTCTTCAAACCTAACCCACTCAAGGCATCACCCACAAAAGACGTGTTGCTACTTCGATCCAGCCGTGGAGCGACTTCATGACTTAGATCCAACCGTGGAGCGATGCCACGTGGAGCAGCGTGCAGTTGTCGTAGTCCCTAGCGTGCACCATCGTCGGATCTTCCTCTAGAAGCTTTCGGACGAATTCGATGTCGTTTTAGTGCGCGTGCCAAAGAATGAAAAGGTCCAGCTCACTCTTGCTTTCTCCTTCTCCTTCTCCTTCTGCTTCTCATTCGACTGCGACGGCACTGACACGGAGCCTTAGCCTCCGCCTCCATTAAAGAGCTTTGTGCTCAAAGAGAAGCACAGAGAGTGAGGGAAAGAGAGAGGGTGACTAGGAGAGAGATGGCTCAACGAGAGACGATGAACGGCCATGGGTTCCTTCGCGTTGAGTTTGGCTCCGATTGTGACTTCAATCCGCCTCTCTCTCTCTCTCTCTCTCTGCTATCTTATTTTCTTTGCTGTGGGTGTAGTGGGTCTTTGTTTGTGTTGCTAGGTGTGGTGGGTTTGGGTTTTGAAGAGGGTTTGCTTTGGTTTTGGTTTGAGATTTAAGAGAGAATTAAGGTGAAGCTTGTATGATTTTTGTGAATGACTGAAAATGTCTGAAAGGATTTTTGTGAAATTAGAGTAGAGCATTTTTGTAGGATTTTTGTAAATGTTTTTAGGATTTGTGCGAATATGAAAATTTTATTTGGATTGATTGGCTCAAGACTATTCATACCAAGAGCAAGTGTGTTCTTGAACCCAAGCTACAAAACCCCCTCTTTGATTCTTGCTATATTTGTTTTTGCCTAAAAATGTGTTTTTCTAACAACAAATAGAGAGATGGGTTACGGAAGGCTAACGGGACTAACTTCAAATGGGCAAAGTATAAATGATTGAACCACAGGTAGGCAAAGTGAAAACGGGTCATACCACTAGTGAGTTTACTGTAATTATCCCTTAAGAAAAACAATAGAAAATAACAAACTACAAGTGAAGTGAGCACGTTGGTATAAGAAGAAACCCAAAATGTTCTATCTATTCACAATAGTTGCTTAAGATTTTTTTTTGTTAATATAAAAAAGATTATTTTCTCTTTGTTGGAATTACTAGGAGTGAGAGTCCGGGCCTTGTAGATACTAGGCCTATAGTGCAAAGTCCAAGTCTGTTGGGCTAGGAGCCTTTTTTTCAAGACCTAGTGAGAGTGAAGCTCCTATGATTTTAAGCCCAAGGAAAAGATTGATCCAATGGAAGGGGAATGAATTTCAGCGTGCACGTTATGAGTTGATGGGATTTTGAAGGGCTTTCTTTCAGGACTAGTAATTGCTCCTTTTGTCATCAGTTAGAATGGGCTTCCTTGTTCTTAGTGTAAGTTATGTTAGGTGGTGTTTGGACACCCCTGTTTTCATCACTCATATCTCAGTTTTGATAACTCATACCTCAAAACTGGTGGGCTCCACGCATCACAACTCTATTTAGCATGATTTCCTTAACTCATTTCTCAATTTTTTGAGTTAAGAACTAGAAAACTGAGTGAAGCCAAAAACTTGTTTTCAAAACACCAAAATTGAGTTTCAATGGCAAAGTTGTAAATACCCGGTTCACAGTGGACCCCACGGCAGAGTCTTGTCCCATCAGAAGCTTAGTTCCCACACTCTTACCTGTGCTCTCTCTCTCTCTCTCTCTTTCTCTCTCTCTCTCTCTCTCATCTTTTTTCTTCTCTTCGAACACATAACTCTCTTATCTCCTCTCTTCACCAAACCTCCACAAACCATAAGTCACCACCACACGAGCATCACATGCCATCACCACGAGCTAACGTGAGATGGATCTCACTCTCGAGTCCTTCCTTGTCTCGAGTCGCTTGGTTCAAACTCAGCCCAAGTGGGCCTTGCTCTCTCATCGTCGGCTTTTCTCTCTTAATCAAACCATCATGGTTGGAACTTCAAGCTTAGCCCAAGTGGGCCTTGCTCTCTCTCCTTTGACTCTTCTCTCTAAATTGAACCACCTTGGTTTAAGCTCCAAGCTCCACCATGTTTTTGAAACCCACTTTCTATTTTATTTTCTTTCTATTTATTTGTTCAATTTTCTCTTTTTTCTTTAAGCTGAAAGTTCCTTTCTTTGTAATTGTTTATGGGTTTGGAGATTTGGTTGATTTAGGTTTGAGGGTTTGAAAAATGGAATTTGGATTTGGATTTGGGGTTTCAAAATAAAAGATTTTTGTTTTGGGTTTGTTTCAAAATTGGTATTAGAAAAACTGTAGCCTTGTGATGTGCGTGTGCATGTGAACTAACTATATAGTGGAACATGAATTTGCAGAAGGAATAATCTGCTTGTGTTTGATTTGCTTTCCTTTCTTTTTAGCAAATGCCCTTTTTAGTTTGCATAAAATTTTTAGAGGGAAAAATGAAAGAGTGGCAGAGAGAAAATATAACGCAGGTAAGGCAACAAGAAGAGTATTGTTACCGTTCTAAAAAAAAAAGAGACTTGTGGGTTCCATATTTTTGAGTTAATCTTGAGTTTTTAAGCTGTGATCTAAAGCAAATATTTGAGCCAAACACATATTTGAGTGAGTTATGATACAAGTAGAGAATAAAATATGAGATATGAAAATGAGTTTTGAGTTATGAAATTTGAGATATGAGTGATGTGTAAACCAAATAGGGCTTATTGGTTCATAGTTTGGCCTTTTTATGGCCTAGGTCTTAAAGCTTGCAATAAATGGGTCATGAACATTAGCCGCATATGTGTTGCGTGTGAGTGTCTTCAGTCTTTTGCCTTTTCTTGACCTAGGCTTGTCCACAGGTTAGGTCGGTTCGATTTTGGACCCAACCCCTTGGTATCGGGTGGAAGGTGAAGGGACTTGAAATTGACCGATTTGGTTGGTGGTGAAGTTCACGTGGAATCTGCAAAACGTTATCGGAATCTTCAAATTTTCGTTGAAATTTGCTAGGATTTGGCTAAATCAAACTAGATCTAGTTGAGATCTCATCAGATCTAGCCGAATTTCTTATATAGCATTGGTTTGGATGGGTGGCTAGGGTTTTGGAGAAGGAAAGCCGCCACTAGACCTGCCGGTGTCAGTTCTTAGAATCGGATACCCACTGCCGACCAATTGGGGCTTTGGTTCAGGCTAGAATTGGGTTGATGACGAGTAGTTTGGTTGAGTTCGTAGGCTCTGGTCTAGTCTGAACACCCCTATGGTGGTGGTGTAGGTTGCAGCATGGAGGGTGTGATCAAGAGCAGGGTCTCCATCCCATTATGTATATCACCCTAGTATTGTGTAGCTAGGTTTGGACCTCAACCAATGTACTTTTTGCCACTTTCATGGTATCAATTTATCTACTACCATGACCTTAATCCTAAACCTTTGGCTTGATGAGAACAGTTATTTCAGGGTCTCATATTTTGGTGATTGCCTTGTGCCCTTTCAAATTGGGTATGCTCTTTTGTTTTATGATGTGGGTGGTAATTATGGATTGCAATGACAAAAAAGAACAAAATAAAAATTGTAAGAAAATAATATTTTAACAATGTAAACAAATAAAAATAAAAAGAATTGGATATATGGTGTAATGTATTTGAAAGTGAGAGTAGCTAAAATATGAAATATAACTTTTTTGTTATATTTTATTTTAAAAAAATTAGGGTAAATTGCAAATTACTCTCCTAAAGTTTGGAGGTGTTTGGATTTTACACCCCCAATTATGAAACTTTGGAGTTTAAAATTCAAATACTCTTAAACTTTAGAGAGTAAAATCCAAACACCCCTAAAATTTAGAGGGTAAAATCCATATTTTGAAATATCAGGATATAAAATCCAAACACTCCCAAATTTCAAGGCGTAAAATCCAAATTCTAAAACACCCCAAACTTTAAGGATGCACTTTTTTAGAGATGTAATTTGCAATTTACAAAAAAAAAAAAAAAAAAAAAAAAAAAAAAAAAACTATGCTAGTGCTAAATTGCTAATACTCTTAGAGGATTAGTATTGGTGGAGACAAAGTACTAAAATGCTAAATTTACCAACCAAATATAACAAAAGTGGGGTGCATCAATGGAGGAAAAACCAAAATTTTTTGCTGTTGAGCTATAGTGAATATCTATCTTTGTATGTGCACAGTTGCTTAGATGTTAAAGGAATATATATATATATATATATATATATATATATTAGGTCCTCCACTATAGCTTAGATTATGATTATTGTAGTGAATATATTATTTTATTGTGTTGAATGCTAAAATAAAATTAATGATGCTGAGAGTTTTAGCTAAAATCATTTATTATTTCTTATTTAATACATTTCACACTTTTTTTGGCATCAAATTACTAAATTTTTTCCACTACCAATGTTAATGCTCCAAGGAACAAGTATAGTAAGTTGATTAATATTAAAAAAAAAAAAGAGGTTAAGAAAAATTTGTCATTAACTCATGTTTACAATAGTCCTAAGGTTATCAATTGGTTGTGTGCTTTTTTTTAAATCTTTTGTGATTTTTTTGTTATGAAAATTATGACGGTTTTGTGATGTTTTTGAACTCAATTGTCCTGACAAGAAGAAAGGCTTCAATCCTCTTCTATTAATATAATAGCTGGCAATCACTTATAGATTGGCGACATTATTTATGTTGTTGCAAAAATATATTTCTGAAGTATGTGTAGTAAGTGAAGTAAGGTCTGAACTTGACAGAAACAACAAGACTCTAAATCATATTGATAAAATTACAATCTTTTGACTTTAGTGATGTTCATATAGGAGTTAATTACTTTTTTTTTTTTTTCTCTCTTCTCCGTGCCCAATCAACTCTTCAGACATCCAGTCAAAGTTGTAGATATAGATTTCAGTGACTCATACTAAAAAAAAAAACACACAGAGATGTTGAAAAGACACAACACTTATGTTGTATGGAATGTGTTATTCAACAAAGATACAGAGAGAAAAAAAAAAAAAGAGAGAGAGAGAGAGAGAGAGAGAGAGAGAGGGATGGTGGATCGGAGCTTTTTTTGGGTTTAAAAAGCAAGTATGGAATGTATTAAATAGGGATAATAAATAAAATCAATTAGAATATTAGTATTAATGAATATGGTTTTTCGACCGTTGGGATGGTGGATTTAAATTTAATGGTTTAAAAAATCGTGAGCCACGGGATGGTTGAACCCGCTCTCTCTGGTGGATCTCTCTCTCTCTCTCTCTCTCTCTATATATATATATATATATATATATAAAAGGGTGGATCCTCCACTATAGCTTAGATTATGATTATTGTAATGGATATATTATTTTATTGTGTTGAATGCTAAAATAAAATTAATAATTAAGTCCTCCACTATAGTTTAGATTATGATTATTATAGTAGATATATTATTTTATTATGTTGAATGCTAAAATAAAATTAATGATGCTGAGAGTTTTATAAAATAATATGATAAAATAGATTTTTTTTGCATCAAATTACAAAATTTTTTCCGCCACCAATTTTAATGCTCTAAGGGACAAGTATAGCAAGTTGATTAATATTAAAAAAAAAAAAAGTTAAGAAAAATTTGTCATTAACTCATTATTACAATAAAAATAAGGGCATAACATCTTTCATAATTATGGATAATTCTATTGTGATTGATTTGTTATAAAAATGACATTAGTGATCTACTAGATCGAGATAGTTAGATGCAATCTAATGTTGGACCAGTTGTGGAAAAAAAAAAAAAAAAAAAAAAAAGGTTTGGAAAGAATGGTACTTTGAGACGGTGACTTCACTCATATCATATGTACGACAATACAGATCTGACTGTCCTCGCAGATATTATATGGTGTGAATTTGATGCCTCTGAATCACCGACTTCGCTTTTTCAAAGCTAAGCATTAAACACACCCCATTTCTTCTTGCAGCTAGAGCTTTACTCTCTCTCTCTCTCTCTCATTCATAAATCGTAAATTCATACATATATCCGGCGATGTTAGCCGGCAAGGCCGCAGCAGCAACGACGTCGTTTTGCTCACTCCAAGCCTCCCTCCTCACACTCGCAATCCTAACTCTCCTTTCCTTCACCTACTTCTCCCTCAACTCCTCCTCCATCCTCCGCTCCCCCCACCACCACCACCTGCTTTCCGCCACTATCCCCAAACATCACGTCAACACCACCACCACCACCGATGACGACGGCGGCGACCACCACCACCGACAACTCTCCGATATTTACCATTCGCCCAAGGTTTTCGGGTTGAATTTCGCGGAAATGGAGGCCAATTTCAAGGTCTACATATACCCAGATGGAGATCCCAACACTTTCTACCAAACCCCGAGGAAGCTCACCGGGAAGTATGCCAGCGAGGGCTATTTCTTCCAGAACATTCGCGAGAGCCGATTCCGGACTTTAGATCCCGATCAGGCTCACCTCTTCTTCATCCCCATTTCCTGCCACAAGATGCGAGGCAAGGTACTCCGCTTTTCGCCAATCTGAACCTGTTCTATATGCATTGATTGAAAATGTGAGAACAAGTTGGTGTTTTTGTGAAATTTTTTTAGGGATTTTAGGAGTATTTGAGGGATAAAAAGAGAAGGTTTTTACTATTGAATCATAAAAAAAAAAATGTTGAATTTTTTGTTGTTGACTACAATAAAGCATTGGACTCTAAATGATCTATTCCTAAAAAGACTAGGACTACTAGTAATAACTAAGAAAAGTACTTAAGAATTTAATCAAAATACAAAATAAGACTCATGGGCATTTGGGTCGGATCGGTTGCCTGTAGGAGTTTGATTAACAATATGCAACTAATCTGAGTGAAGTTTTCCTATGTCGTAAAAATAAAAAACTCATATGGGCATTTGGCACAGGGGTAATCCATTCTAAAAAAGAAAAAAGAAAAATCCGGAATAAACAAGATTGGCATTGTTATGTAAAATGTAATAAAATTGATCCATCAACAAATAAACAATAAAGTAAGACTCAATTCGATGTAACTAACTAAGCAGGTCCTAAGAGAGCTATACATCATCCTAAGGATGCCAAAGTAAATGTTTTTGCGCTACTTTTTCTGATGGAAAGAATTCAGTGAAAATTGGAGAGGTTGGATTTGTGCCTGTATTTTTAATGTTTGATTCTTAGTCTTAGTGAACCGTCCCCGTTCTGGTTTTTTTAGTGGTTTGAGGGGGTCTAAGATATGATGGCCGCTATTCCCATTGTTTTTTTGTTTTGGTTATGGAGGTGTAGAACAAGATTCTGTAGAAAACTGAGGAAAGAGGCTTCATTAATGACTTCAGGGTGGGAGCTGTTGCAGAAACTAGGCTTAGCATCTCTCACCTCTTATTTGCCAATGTTATAATTTTATCTGTGATGCAAATGTTGAAAAAATTCTTTATATCAGAATGGTTCTGATTTGTTTTGAAGCTGTTATAGGTCTAATAGTAAACATGGGTAAGAGTGTCAGACTGAAATGGTTCCAATAGAAGAGTTAGGCAACTTGGTAGAGCTCATAGATGTCCTATGTTTGCAAGATTGAGAATTTTTTGATGGCTTATCTTGGAATTCCATTGGGGCCATCCTTTAAAGTGAAAATGCTATGGAGTCCATTTATAGAGAAGATGGATCGTAGATTATTTGGTTAGAATAAGTTATGCTTGTCAAGGAGGAGGAGGAGGGGGGGGGGGGGGGAGGATAATGCTTTTGAAGAGTACACTTTTTTTTTTTGATAAGTAACATAAAAAATATATTGAAAGAACACAGCCCCGTACATAGGAAATGTACGAAAGAGGCAAAAACATCAAGAAACCAAAGTACACTTTTTAGCTTACTTACGCACTCTCTCTCTCTCTTTATCATCCCCACATGTGTAGCAAACCAATGGAGAGACTACAGGGAAATTTTTTGTGGGGTGGTTCAGGAGATGAGAGTACAAATACCATTAGATGAGGTGGGATACAATATGCTCCCTTGTTGCTAATGGAGGATTAGATGTAACTTTGTAAGGAAGATTGGAACCCTTAATCAGGCTTTATTGGAAATGGTTAGGGCACTTTGGGATGGAAAATACACATTTATGGTGACAGGTGTTAGGCTATTAGCCATGAAGTAAGGTGAGGGATGGGGTGGATGGGCATTGAAAGCTATTTGAGGGACTCATGGTTGCAGCTATGGAAAAGCATTAGGGTGGAATGGGACATACCTCTACACTGATAGGTGGGAAGATGCAGAGCTGGAGTGTCACATTTCATAGAGGCTTTAATGATTGGGAGTTAAAGTAAGGTGAGGAATGGGGTGGATGGGCATCGAAAGCTATTTGAGGGACTCATGGTTGTAGCTATGGCAAAGCATTAGGGTTAAATGGGACATACCTCTACACTGATAGATGGAAGATGCGGAGCTGGAGTGTCAGATTTCATAGAGGCTTTAATGATTGGGAGTTGGGAGTGAACTCCTTTCTAAATCTTCTTTACTTACCCTAGGAGAATGGGATGTGATAGAATGAGTTGGAGATTAAAAGGGAGTAGTGAATGTGATGTTCACTCTTTTTACAATGCCTTAAGTGGTACGTGTGCAGTTTCTTTCCCATGGAAGAGTATTTAGTGTGTTAAGTCTCCAATGAGGGTCTCCTTTGTATGGACAATAACTTGGAGAAAATATCTTAAATGTGATAATCTCATTAAGAGAGGCTATATGTTAGTAGGATGGTGCTGTATATGTTGGTGCAATGGGGAGACCGTGGATCATTTACTATTACATTGCGTTGTTGCATATGATTTGTGGAGTTTTGTTTTTAGATATTTTGGGATTTCAATGGGTGTTACTGAAAAGGGTCATTGATCTTTTGTTTGGTGAGAGGAATTGAATTGGCAAACATTTATTGGATATTTGGAATTTAGTCCCTTTATGTTTGATGTAGACAATGGGTAGAGAACGAAATTGTCGTACTCTTGAGGATGCAGAAAGTTCGGTGACTTACTTGACAACAATATTTGTTAAATCTTTGTTTGATTGGTCTCTTGCTTGGGGCCTTACCAATAATACTTTTATTGTTGATTTTAAAGAGTTGCTACACGTTTGTATATAATACATTTTCTTTGTAATTCTTTAGGCCTCTTTGTGTTCAATATTTATGTTCATGAAGTAGTCTTTTTCCAATAAAATATCGTTACTTTAAAAAAAAAAAAAAAAAAAAACCTAGATTTCCCTTGCCTCTTATATCTTCAAAGGGGGCCTGCCAATTACTTTCCCCATCACGGAGTCTACATGAAATCTGAAAGTTCATTTGCCTTTCTAGGCATCCACAACGAGTTTATTCTAGTGTTGTGTTGTATAACTTCTCCAATTAAGCAATTGGATATTACTATAAGTGATGTAGGTCCTGTATATAGCAATGGCCTGAGAGATACTGCCATTCATATTCATAAGCATGTAATGGAGAAAATTTTCAACTCATAAAGGTGGAGAATTCTTTTTCCTTAATTATGGGCAGATCTTGCAGTATTTAACTTTTTTTTTTTTTGCTTTAATTTCCTGGCCACATATTTATTATTTTTTCCAATGAAGGCTATAGACTCTCACTAACTGGCATATCATTTTTGCCGAGATAAAAGATGAGTAAGTGTGTTACTTTATAATATGGAACATATTGCAGCTGCTGGTTGTTTTGCTCGTGTCAGTTGTAATTTTGTAGGTTCATGTTCATAAAAAATAAAAAAGAAGAAAAAAAATTACATTTTAAACCCTATAATTTGGAGGGTGTAACAAATTAAACCATTTAGGTTCACAAGTAATAAATTAAACCATAAAAGTTTCAAAATTTAACAGATTATACCTTGAGATTTTAAAGAAAAACAAATTAAACCTCACCCCATTTAAGTGGACTTTGTTTGGTATTTGATATAATTTAAGGGTTTAATTTGTTACTTTTTAAAATCTCTGGGTTTAATTTATTATTTTCAAACTATAGGATTTAATTTGTTACTTTAAATTTCAGGGTTTAATCTTTTACTATTAAAACTATAGGGTTTTATATGTTATACCCCTAAACTATAGGGTTTACACATAGTTCTGCCATTTTTGAGTTCCAAAACTCCCCTAGATTTTCTATTTGATATTCTTGCAATTTTTTAAGCTACTTTGTGTTCACCATCGTGACTGTAGAGTACTTTTCATTTTCAATAAAAGTATAAAACTCTTATTGCTTATATAAAAAAAAAAAAAAATTATAAAATGAACATTTCCCAAGAAAATAATTGTTATGGGTTCTGTGAAGAAGAAATGGCTATAATGATTTCCAATGTGGATGGTTACATGTCACAGAAGGTTCTACCATGCTCACTGTGACAGCAAGTGCATCTTTTACAGACTCAGAACTATTTCTGAATTTGTCAGATGTTGGTCATATACAATACACATACAACTAATACAACACACACACACACACACACACACACACACACACACACACATCTGAATGCATTGGGTTAGGTCTGACTGACATTTCCTTCCTATCTATACTTCGATTTATTCTGTGCTGGTATGTGATGATTGCTTGATCATACGCAGGGTACTTCTTATGAGAATATGACCATAATTGTCCAGAATTATGTGGAAAGCTTAATTTCCAAGTATCCTTACTGGAATAGAACCTTGGGTGCGGATCATTTTTTTGTCACTTGTCATGATGTTGGCGTTAGGGCAACAGAAGGATTTCCACTTCTTGTAAAGAATTCAATTCGAGTTGTGTGCTCCCCAAGCTATGATGTTGGATTCATTCCACATAAAGATGTTGCTCTGCCTCAAGTATTGCAGCCATTTGCTCTCCCAGCTGGAGGAAATGATCTTGAAAATAGGTATTGTGGGATGTGAATTTTTGATTTCCTGATTAACATTCTTTCACATCTTGACTTAGCTTAGGAGTAGATGACAGATGGACAGTTTTGTGGGGTATTTTCCTGCGTTGATTATTTGTTGTTCTTTTCCACAGCTACTCCTTCAAGGAATCAATTGGAAATAGTTTAGCTCTAAACTGGTTTGGAGCTATCTTCCTCCAACCCACTATGTTGCTATTGAAGATATCATCCGTGTACAGTTTTAGTCACTTGACTTTTTTAATGAGTAGTGTGACTTGTTTGAATAATACACATGGATAATCTTATAAATTGTCACATAGTGGGTTGGACTCTGTTGGAGGATATAGCTCCAAACCAGTTTGGAGCTAAAACTTTTGCAACTCAATTTGATTTACTTTACTTTATCTCAAAAGGAAATAGTCCATTTTGGAAAAGAAGCCTCCTCCTCCTGTTGTAAATGATTTCATGGTATTTGAACCACAATCTGATTGTTGTCTTGAATGCAATGTGGTTACTGCTTTATGTTGTGGTGTCATGATGTGCTAAAATCAAATGAGAGGGGAAGATTTTTATATTCACCTTTAGAATAAGGTTAGGATAAAACTGCAAAGAACAGTTAGATATAGACAATAAACACTTACTGTTGATGATCAATGGCATGGCTCATTTGGAAGTTCAACCATGGAACTTGTCTGAAAGTCTACCGTAGTTGAAATTAATTATGCCGCTTTCTTGTTCAACTTTTTTTATATGTATAGAATTCTTTCCCTGAAAGTGGATTGATTTGTAGAGATGTTTGGAGATATGTGGAACTTGAACCTATTTCAGTTCAGACCTCAGCTTGAGCAGTTTAGTGTATTGCTTCCCTTTCTTAAGATGGAGGTCAGGCCATTGGTTTAACTCAGTAAGGGTGGGAACCTGTGGGGTTTGGACCTTTGGGGTTGTTATTACCTTTGCAGTGGAAAGAAAAACTAAGAAAAGAAAGTCATCTTAGTGTATTGCTTCCCCTTCTTAAGATGGAGGTCAGGCCATCGGTTTAACTCAGTAATGGTGGGAACTTGTGGGGTTTGGACCTTTGGGGTTGTTATTACCTTTGCAGGGGAAAGAAAAAATAAGAAAAGAAAGTCATCTAATTAATTTTTTTTATAAGGTGTGTCTCTTTCTACAGGAGGACTTGTTAAGTTGTTGTATATGTTAATGTCTAGTTAGACGTAGCACAAGTCATCTTCTCTGTTTTCCCTAGCAGCTAGGAGTTGAGATGTATCACTTCTAAAATGAAATTGAGATTGGAAAAGCTGTATATCCAATCTGTGAAGCATAATCTAGGAGCTTGGTTCACTTGATTTAGCTTTTTTCAACTTACCAACCCAAACATGTTCAATAATGTTGTCAAGCATTTATGGGAAAAATGAAATGCAAGAGTGGTAATATTTCACAATCCCCTGAACCTATCAAATTTTGCAGAGACCTTTTGTTTTCATGAAATTTTTTATTTTATTTTTTAAATATGAATTTTTATAAGACTCTCTCTGCTCATCTTGAATGGAATGTTGTTTTCATTTCATAAGAATGTCTCATGGTGTCATCTTATTGCTTGTGGAGAGTTGTCAACTTGTTATAGGTTAAGACATGCCTTACATGGGTGGGTGATTATGATTTCTTTATATTATCCACCTAAAGAATGCAGAAAGGTAGTTCATTGCTTATAAAAATAACAAAGATGCTTTGCAGGACAAAACTTGGATTTTGGGCTGGACATCGGAACTCGAAAATTAGAGTAATACTAGCACGAGTTTGGGAGAATGACACGGAACTTGACATTTCGAATAACAGAATTAATAGGGCTATTGGACCACTTGTATATCAAAAGAGATTTTATAGTACTAAGTTCTGCATATGCCCTGGTGGTTCCCAGGTCAACAGTGCTCGCATAGCTGACTCAATCCATTATGGGTGTGTTCCTGGTAAGATCTCAGTGCTTCTAGGCTGTTCATATGATTAAGGTATTGGATAGTTTTTGTTCCATTTTCTCTCGTTACATGCATGGTAAATGTGGATTGTGGAACCATATACCTGAATAATTGAGTAAGTAGAGATTAATCAAAGATCCATGGCCTGTTCCAAACTATGATCTTTATTCATTATTGATGCAAGGCAGACCAGAACGTGCATAATCAAATTGAAGAATAGGAAAAATAAAATAGAGAAACTAGGAATTAGTAGCTAGGCCTGCTTAGAGTTAGCACCAAGCATGAGAAAGCCTCTAGGAGTCAATACCTAGGTTGGCTGAAGTCGGCACTAGACCTTTGGGACAATTTCAACATAAATTTTATTCATCAAATCACTACCCCTTTCATTGAAGTACAATACCTTGTTTATATAGACTACTAAACCCTAATTCTACTGACGTAGAAAACCCTAATTCTAAATGACCTGGGAAAGTCCCAATTATTGAATTTCAAAAATGATCTTGACTCTTAAATAAAAATACTAATAAAACTAATTACATACTAGGACCTAAAATAACATACAATTGACCAATAATAAATATAATTGACTTGAATATTAAATACAACCAAATTAAATCAAAACATCTTTGCCCTTCCCTAATCAACTATACTTTGGCCTAATAACTTGACTACATAATACCTAAACACAACAAGATCACTTTGACATTTTGCCCATGTAATGTTGGATATGTGATGATTTTCCTTTGACTGGTCGCAATGCTTTAATTGGAGCTGTCTCAAAATATAATTCAATTCTCTGAAACAACTTTTGAAACCTACCTGGTAATCACCATCGAACACTTGGAGAATATGGTTAAGCTAGAGGAGAAAGTTGGCCGGGCAATTTTAGGCGGCACAGAAATTTAGTCTTTTGGAGGATTGTGCCGCACTGTCTGATGTGGTGTATTTGGCGGGGACGGAATTCGAGAAGCTTTGAGGATTGTGAACGGTTCTCTCTTGAGTTTAAGTCTTTTTTCTTTTTTACGCTTCTCGAATGGTGTTTGGTTTTACCTTCTTTTTCTTGTATTTCCCTTCCTATGTTGCTTGATTTTTGTCTTTGGCTTCTTGATGTTTTTGCCTATTTCGTACATTTCCTATGTACGGGGCTGTTTCTTTCAATATATCTTCTTAGTTACTTATCAAAAAAAAAGAGAAAACTGCAAACCTGAAAATAACACAGGTGTCTAGCAGTCATGATTTCTGCTTTTGGATCATGATGGGCGCTGCCCCTGTAATACTTTAACTAGGAAACAGACCTGCTACTATTGAGTATGTTCCATGGTATTCATAGGAAATTATGTTTTGAATAACATCAAGACATGAGAATGCCTTTGATATGGAAATGTACAGTGAAGCACTAAAGTTAGCTTTTTGGCATGAAGCTGATCACATTCTAATGAGATGAATCCCTTGGTGTACCTCCTGTGTACTTGGGTTGTGTCCCTTTGTGCTGTATTTTATTACTTAACCAGATGAGAAGAAAATGAATAAATTAGAGATTCCATATAATAACACCCGCTCTTCCCACGATGAAGTATAAAATTATAAATACTTGTGACTAAAATTCATGACTTAGACTTCTGACCTGATTAATTAGTACTCTTAAATCTTAAACAACTTATGCTATTTTGGCTAATACATTAGTGTGGAAGCTTAATTGCAAAGTTATTTAGGTGTAAAGCCTGTGGCATAGAACTTGACCTTATAAATAACATTAAGGAAATAATGGTAGATGTTAGTCTCGGTTTAATGTTTGGGTTTTTTCTTTTGAACTTAATTTTTTTTAATTATTATTATTGTTATAATAATGGTTAAGTGCTTAAATTCACTTGTTCCTATATTAGCTTAACTTTTGGAACTAGAGTAGATGGTCCTAATCACAAGAGCAAGAGTGTTAGAATAATGGCTAAAGTTATTAAATTTACATTTTCCTATTAGTTCAAGCATTTGGGACTAGTATTTTTTTATTAATTTCTAAAGCCCTAAGTTCCTTATGTACTGGATCTCTTGCAGTGATATTGTCAAATTATTACGACCTGCCATTCAATGATATTATCAATTGGCATAAATTTGCTGTTGTACTTAAGGAGCATGATGTGTACCAGCTAAAGCAAATTCTCAAGGACATAACTGATGCTGAGTTTGTTGCTCTTCATAAGAACTTAGTTAAGGTAGAATATGACTTTCTATCTCAACTTGAAAATTCTAAGTAGTATATTTGATTTATATCACTTCTCATTTCATATAATTGATTTGCTCCTACCCTTTATATGTTTTTTTTTTTTGGCATCAACATAGGTGGAGCTAAAATTTTTAGGTTTTAGTAACTCAAAAACTACTTATCTATTTTAATACCTCACTTTACGATTCACCCAACATCAATGGTTTTATTTTTTTATCACTTCATTTAAATATTCTTTCTTTATTTATTATTTTTTAGTCTTTCTTTCTCTCTCTTTCTTACTTTATCAATGTGTCCACTTGTCTGAGTCGAGAAAGAAAGAAATAAAATTCTTAACTATGATTGTTAAGAATTTCCTTTTTGGATTGTCTTTTATCAGGTTCAGAAGCATTTCCAGTGGAAGTCTCCCCCCATCAGATATGATGCATTCCATATGGTCATGTATGAGCTTTGGTTGCGCCGCCATGTTATCAAATACTAATTTATTCACAATTTCAATAGATTATACGTACATTTACTGGCTAGTTATCAAAAAATCCTGTAAATCATCATATACATTCTTTATCTGCCCTCATTGACTCTTGAATCTTGATGGGGAAGTTCTTCCAAGTGTTTTTGTTTAGGTGTTCCCTGGAGGTTTTGTAAAAATTATCTTTTTTTGAAGATAATTTGTAAAAGTAGAATACATTTCAAATCATTTGGGGATCTAATGCAATTTTGAAATCATGTTGTGACATGATTTTTGTGCTCAATTTCAGAACTTCTAACCATTAATCCAAGCACTTCCAGAACTCTCAATCAAACCCACATCCTTAGGCCCTCAATGACTGTTGGAATCTCCATCACCACCACATGCATTTCACCAGAATTATAGACACACTCAAATCACAACCAAACCCACATCTATTGCTTATGGCGAAGAAATCTCTACCAGTACCTGTCGAAGCATGCCTCAGATATGGCCTAAGACAACCACACCAAAATCCATATAGCAAGATTTTGTTGTGAACAGCTGCTACTCCACTTTCAGACCCACAATAGGGAGGTGAGATCGGAGCGCGTGAATGGCTGCTACGCTGTTGCCTCCTGCTGGCTCCATTAGCCCGCACTTGACTTCTGCTCTTTGGTGTCTTGTTCTTTCATCTTGTTTTCCATGGAAATTTCATGTGTCACTCCCTGAACCCAACAATATAGATAGGCACGTGATAACAGCCGCACTCTTATAAAGTTTTCACCTTACAAATATGCAAGGTCTTTTTAGCAATTAAAAATTACTCTCAAGGAAAGTTTCGTCAATAAATGCACAATCATCCTCAATAATGTAGCTGTCAAAAAATCTCCAAAGTACTAATGGAAACAATCCAAACTTCATGAACGATAAACAAAAGATATGCTAATTATTATAAGATCATCTTATTTTAAAAATGCCTAGTCTCCATTCAAGCGTGCACTCTCAGCTAGGGGTGTGCACTGGTCAGATTGAACTGGTAAATGTCAATATTTCTATCCAATCTGCCACTAGCGGGTTGAGAAAATTCCAATCCGCTACCAACCTACCAAAGTTTAAATCTGGCGGATTGGTTACAAATATTGGTGGTTTCAATTTGGCGAGTTAGGCGGGTTGGCATTAAGAACATTTTAAAAAAAAAAAATTTATCACAAACTAAAATCTTTTATTGAATAATCTCAAAAATATAACTAATGCAAAAAAAAAAAAAAAAAAAAAAACCTAAAGTTAGATTTCATTGGATAATCTCAATTCTAACATAAACATAGGGTCAATGAAAAAGAGATATATCATCTCTAACAAAAGTAGGCTATGCCTTACAACTTAGGAAATTAAAAATAACAGGCTCTACCTTACAACTTAGGAAAATTAAATTAACAAACTCAAAGTTTTAACATTTTCAAAGTCACATCAAGGATTAAAAAAAAAATTAGACAAAGACAAAGAATTAGATGAATAGTATTCTTATGTAATATATAACATATTTAACTTAAATATACAATGAACTTGCTTGCCAAAATGGCTTTACTTGTAATATTATATCACATTTTATAATATATAAACGGATCAAATGACATAAACCGAAATAAAAAAGACAAAAAATATTTAGACAGCAGAAGACAATAATGCAATTACGTACCTTGTGATTATCGGTGACGAATTGAAATGATAAGAAATAGGCTACAAAAAGGTTAAAGAAGAAAGAGGAAGGGAAAGACAATGGCTAAAAGTGAAAGCCAAAAGTGAAAGGTGAGAAGAAAAAGTGAGATCTAGAGTCACAAAGTGTGTACTGTACATATGGCTGAAGTAAATGAGATGGATGGTAGGTAGAGGTGTTTAGGGTTTCAATGTTGACTTTTTAGATTTTGTTTAAGAAATTTTTTGAAGGCTAGTTCAATTTAGGGAATTAATTATTAATTAGTTGTAACAATTTATTAGGTGAATTGATTAACTTTAAATACTTAACAATCTGAGCTAATATTTTTTTTATGTATGTATAATTAAGCAGGCGGGTTAGGTTGTAACGGGTTGGTAATTTTTTAATCCATAACTTAATCCATTTTGCAATTTTGGGGGTCTAACTAGCCCAGCCCAACCCAAACCACCTAACTTAATGACTCGCATGGGGCAGGTGGGTCAGGTGCGAGTCGGGCGGGTTGGCGAGTTAAGTGGATATTTTGCACACCCCTACTCTCAGCAAAAGTCCCAAAACTTGTTATTCTTCATAATCTAAAACTCGAGGGAAAAAGGAGGGCAAGTTGACAACTCAATAAGTCTCAATAAGTAACCAAATAACAAACTAGTTGAAACAAGTATATAATTTGACAAAATAATATAAATCTATGAGATCAAAATACTTTACATATGTCGAAGTTATAATATATTATGGGTTTTCAAAAAATAAACTAAAGAAATTTCATAAACTTAAAGTAATTCATAAATTCAAACATATTCACATTTTTAACAGTCTTATAATTTATAACTTTGGTGTCACGCTATATCCTCGTAACTACGCATCACATTCAGAAGAAACTAGTTCCGTGCTAATGTATATCCCCCATTAACTAAGTCTAGAAACACGATAGGTTTGTAATGCCCCAAATAGAACTAGTTTCGGTGCCAATGAATAATCCTCATTAATTGGGTATCAGAGTCAAAACATAGTCATATTGTCCAAAATCACATATATATATATATATATATATATATATAAATAAGAGTTCAAACAAAATAATATATATATATATATATAATACATATATATATATATATATATATATATAACATCATATATTCAATAATCAAATATATTTATGATAATTCTTTATTCTTTACTTTAAATTAGTAGTACAATTGAAATAAAAATGTAACAATTATAAACAATATTCAATAGTTAAAATATAGTAGTATAAGCAAAACAAAATACTTATCTCAACTAGCTCAACATAAAAGAACTTCTCTCTAACACTCCTTCTAAAATCTTTAGATATCACATAAATCCTTTTTTTTTTTTTCAAGTACCTTTACTCAATAATCAAATAATTTAAGAAAAACTTATAATGGCACTCAACTAGAAGAGAAATTGCTAAAAATATCCAATGACTTCCCATTATTAAATCTCTTCATAAAGGAAAAAATAGCATTACAAAAGGCCGATTCATATTTTGGAATCATCAACAATATATATATATATATATATATATATATTTATATTCCCTTTACTTTTTTTTTTTTTTTTTTTTGGTTAACTGGAAGATTTATATTACTAAGCCAAAATGGCTAAACTAGTTCCCACTGGTCTACAAAAAACCTCCCCAGCGGAGTCAGACAAAATAAAAGCAGATATTACATCGGAAGGGACTAAATCCCATATTACAAAATCCTGTTGCATCTTAGTTCCAATCTTAGCCAAAGCATCTGCAACTCTATTAACTTCACGGAAGGCGTGCTGCACTTTGCAATGTGGGAACCTGCTCATGAGAGACCTGCAATCAAGCAGCAGAGAAGAATAGTGTGTATTAGAGCAAGACTTTGATTGAACTAGTTCCACAACCACTTTAGCATCTAGTTCTATTTCCAGATTCTGCACTCCCATCTGATCTGCAAGCTGTAAACCATCTCTTAATGCCCAAAACTCCGCTGTAATACTAGTGGTGAACCCGATTGATCTAGCAAAACCTTTTATCCAATTTCCATCATTGTCTCTAATAATTCCTCCTCCTCCTGCCTTTCCCGGATTACCTAACGAAGCTCCATCCGTATTTAACTTAAACCAACCTGCCGGAGGCTTTTTCAACTGACTTGACAAACCACCATATTCCTTTGGTTTTTCAGCTTCCCCACACAATAAAAATATTCTAGTGCTTGACTAGTACTAACTCTGTGCAAACTAGCATTCAAGGCAGCATTATTGAAAACCATTTCATTCCTATGCTTCCATAGATTCCAGATGGCAAAAGTAAAGACATAGCTCCACGGAGTTGAGGAGAGGTGAGTTACCTTGCTTTCACAGTTCTCCTTTAGCCAACAACTTAAGTCCATATCCACAAACGTCCTAACCATCTCAGGAGGAACCTTCAGTTTGCACCAGAAGTGTTTAGCCACCGTGCAATCTCTTAACAGATGGCAAATTGTTTCTGGAGAGTTACTGCACAAAGGGCAGTGATTGTCAGCTACAATGCCTCTCGTTGCCAATACAGATCTCACAGGCAAGCTGTTATGCATACACAACCATAGAAAGGTAACAATTTTTGGCAATGTGTCTATCTTCCATATCCACTGCCCTTGAAACGGAGTTGTTACCTGCTGTGGACCATTTATTAGCGCAAAGGCCGACTTAGTATTGAAATTCCCATCCTTTGAATATTTCCATATTATAGAATCTTCTTCTGTAACCACCTGTCGCCTTGGAATAGCTTTTATTCTATCCTTGATACTCGAAGGTAACTCAAAAGATAAAACTTCCCACTTCCAGCCTTGATCTTGACTACTAATCAAATCAGCAACCTTCATGTCAACCTCTCTTTGAGTCAAAGGCCCCTCAATCAGTTCTCTCAATGAACTACCCCTTATCCAACAATCATCCCAGATTTTAATCTTTTCCCCATTACCAACCCCCCAACCAATGCCGTCTGCAAAGGTTTGGAACCCAGCCTTTATAGCTCTCCAGTTGGGAGAAGCAGGGAGTTTGTCCGGGTCTCTAGCTCTCAACTGCTAACCGAACAATACTTCCTCAAAATTATTGTTGCCCAAAGACTTTCTTTTTCCTGATTCATTCTCCAGTTCAGCTTGGCTAACAAAGCCAAATTTTTTGCTCTTGCATCTTGAATCCCAAGTCCTCCCTCTTCCTTAGGTCTAATGATCTTATTCCAACCCACCAAGTGCAGCCGTCTCTTTTCACTTGTTGAACCCCATAAAAAGTCACGGTTAACCTTGTCTAACTTATCACAAATATGGGCAGGGAGGGCAGTGGCCTGCATTATGTAGTTGGGAATAGCAGACATAACAGATTTCACCAACACCGACCGTCCAGCAAAGGATAAAAACCTTGCTTTCCAGCCAGCCAGTTTACTCATCACTCTTTCTACAATAAAGTTCATCCTGCTCCTTGGAACCCCATTATGCTGAATCGGGAACCCAAGGTAATTTCCAATATTATCCGTGGCTTGAATTCCTAGTCTTGAACTCACTGCACTTCTCATATCAGCTTGAACATTAGGGGAGAAGTAAATTCTTGATTTCTCTATGCTTACCTTTTGTCCCGACTCTTCACAAAATTCTTCCAACACTTCCAAAATAGTTTCACAGGAGTTCTCATTCACTTTGGCAAACAGAATTAAGTCATCTGCGAAAAAAAGATGAGAAATACCTAAATTGCCCCTAGAGGCTTTCAAAGGTATCCATTCCCCCTCCATGCATTTCTTCTCAATTAAGTGACCTAGATACTCCATGCACAAGATAAAGAGATACGGCGATATTGGATCACCTTGTCTCAACCCTCTTGAAGGGTTAATGGTCTCCAAAACCCCTCCATTAAACAAAATTGAGATCTTTGTAGAAGTAACACAGCTCATTATCATGTTAATAATATTTTGAGGAAAGTGGTAAGCTTGTAGGACCTTGTGAATAAATCCCCACTCCAGTCTATCGTACGCTTTTTCCAGATCTACCTTGATAGCCATAAAACCTACCTTTCCTTTCTTCTTATCCAACGCATAGAAGAGTTCCTGCGCAATAAGTACATTATCTATACCCTTCCTTCCAGGCACAAAAGCTGATTGGGCAGGAGAAACCAGCTTACTGAGATAAGGTCTAATCCTTTCTACTAAAATCTTTGAAATAATCTTATAGACCGAATTGCACAAGCTAATTGGTCTATAGTGATTCAAGGATTCCGGACTCTTACACTTCGGAATGAGAGTTACAAGGGTTTCATTGAGATGACCCGGGACTGAACCTTCCTTGAAAGCAGTCTTCACCTCCTCACAGACTGACTTCCCCACATCATACCAAAAATGTTGATAAAACCCGGCATGCAACCCGTCCGGCCCTGGAGCCTTAAATGGTTTCAGCGCCCATAGCCCATTTCTAACTTCTTCATCTGAAACTTCCCTCCCCAACCAATTTCTCTCATCATTAGTGAGAGAGATAGTAGAAAATTCTGACACTGTGGAATGTCTATGCGACACCTCCAGCCCAGTGGAATAAAGTCTTTTGTATCCATTCAAGACATGCTCCTTCACCGCCTCTTCCTCCACTATCCATTCCCCCATGCCATCCTTCAAACACCTTATTCTGTTTCTCTGTCTCCTAACTATCGTATTCATGTGGAAATAAGAAGTATTCCTATCCCCTAACGCTGCAGCATTTATCCTGGACTTAAGTGCCCAGAATTCCTCCTCCTGAAGTAAAATAGAGGAGTATTCGTCAATAAGCTGCTTCTCAAGCCTCATAAGAGACTCCGTAGGATTGTCCGCCAAAGCTTTCTGAGTCCCATTCAATCTGGCTAACACTCTCTTCTTCCATTCACCACGCTAGTAAAAAGATTTCCAAAAACCTCCTTGTTCCAATTTTTAGCCTTCCTAGTAAAATCTAAAGTGGCCATCTGTAAGGAAGCTTCCTCAGGCCAAGCTTCTCTAACAAGCCTATGAAAATCCGGGTGAAGAAGCCACATTGTCTGGAACCTGAAAGGCCTAGTTAATCCATTCCCCCTGGGTTTCCATAGTTCAATTAAAACCGGGTGATGGTCCGAGAAAGTTCTGGGGAGATGGGTAACCACCGCCTCAGGATATAATAATCTCCAACTAGGGTTGGCAAAACCCCTATCCAATCTTTCCAAAATAAGGTCCGTCAACTGCCTTTTGTTGGTCCAAGTAAACTTAGGCCCGGCAAAACCAAGATCCACAAAACTGCAAGCATCCAAACAATCTTTAAACTCTAGGGCCCTATTTAAATTAATACGGTTCCCTCCAAACTTATCTTCCCTACAAAGCACTTCATTAAAATCCCCGATCATCAGCCAAGGGAGGTTATGCAACTGGCTGACCTTTTCTATATTAGACCACAGAATTCTACGTTCCGCTAAACGTGGACTAGCATAAATTGCAGAAAATAACCAAGAGAGGTTTGAGGCTCGTACCTTGACAGAAGCATGAATTTCCTGCTCTGTTGTTGCTAACAGATTAACTTCAGCATCCTCACTCTTCCATAGTATCCAAAGCCCCCCAGCATACCCAATAGTCTCTGTGGTGACAAACCCATCAAACGGAAGCCCTTCAATGATTTTCTCAGCTCTGCTTCCCCCTACTCTCGTCTCAGTAATAACCATAATCGAAGGATGGTAATTCACAACCATTTCAAATATCCTTCTCTTAAAATCCGGATTTAGAGCACCTCTACAGTTCCACATGAGGATATTCATCTTGACAGACTTGTCTATAGGGACCCCTACTTGGCTATGACTCATTGTGGCAGCTTCCACCATGCTCCAGCCGATCTTCCCTAGCAATTCCATCGAGTGCTTCCACTCCGGTTTCCATATCATCATGTACTTCAATATTCCCACTATTCCTTCCCTGCAGCATATCAACACATCGCTCTTCTCGACCGGGGCAAGGACCTGAATAAGCTTCAATGTCGGGTGGTTTCCCATCAGTGTTGTTGCCATTCCCCTCGGGTCTACTAATATCCTTTCCTGAATCAACCATCCGGATTCGTCGAAGTGAGGCACCACCGATGGTCTTCTCCGCTTGCTCAAAACTTCGGCCTCCTCCCATGATACTAACGGAATGTCCGTTATGAAACTCCACCAAGGATTGGGAGTTTGACCCCAAGCCGGATGATCCAAAGGTAGTGTTCCCGTTTTTCCGCTCGCCGGAGTGAAGGGAAGGATGTTCTTCCATGCCTGACCCATCTCCGCATCGCACCACCCCACCTTCTCCGTTGGTGCAGCTTTGATTTGGCAAATGATCTCGTTTGGCACCTCCATTAGTCTGTTCTGAATCCATATCGCCCAGCCAGACCGCGTTGCGCTGTTCCGACTCCCTCTGTTCTTCTCCATAACCACTGCTCTGCGAATTCCTTGAGGATGAAGCTCCCAGGGAAGTTGAAGGGTGATGTCTCTTCAAAGACTTGGGACTCTTCTTCCCAATAAACTTGCTCCCCCTTGGTTTCGTTCCCGAGTGAAGAGGCTGTAGATGTCCATCAGTCCGAATCACCTCTGCTCTCCCCCTTGAGCTTTCAGCTCTGAAGACACCCCCAAGATTTCCCAAATCTGCTTTCGGCACTGCCTCCTGCTCAGAAGAAACACTCCTAGCACGTGATGGGTCAGCGTGATTGGACTTTAGCTCCACCTTATGATCCTTGACAATTCTACCCTCAAAATTTGTCACTTTATGGACCGAATTGCCCATAGCACTAACGTCACCCTTTTGATCATGTCCTATAGTAAATCTATTTCGTCCATTTCGGACTAAATTCTTTTTCCTGGTAACCAACATCCAAGGACCAAAATTGGGGTCCGACTGCTTCTCCTCCTCACTTGCCTGCTTCGGACTACTTGTCTGCTTCGAGCTACTCTCAGTTTCACTTTCGCTTCTCTCCCTTTCCTTAATCTGGTAGATACAGTTCTCTTGTTTGTGCCCAAGCCTCCCACAGCAAAAACAAAGAGAAGAAATTCCTTCATACATCACTTGTTGTACCAACTTACCTATCCTAATAGTGTTAATCAAAGGCTTTCCCAGATCGATTTGGATGCAAAGCCTTGCATAGCTTCCATGAGAACCTGTAGCCGTATAGGCATCAATGCGGAGCACTGGGCCAATAACACTACCTATTTCTCTCAAAACTTCCATATCATAAAACTCTATGGGTAGTTCAGGGAATCTTACCCAGACTGCTACGGACGTAAGATAATCCCCTGAAGCTCTGAAATAAGGTTCCCAAGGCTTTATGGCCAAAAAATGCTCTCCAATAAACCATGGGCCTCCACGAAGAACCTTATCATAATCTTCTGAGCAGTGAAATTTAATCAGAAAATAGTCCTTCCCAAGGTTAACACAATCCATCCTAGCAGCAGGTTTCCATAAAGCATTGATCTTGAAAGTGAGATAGTTGAATCCAACAGTTCTACCGAACACTTTCACTATCAAAGCCTTCGACCACGGGGCCCTAATACGAGACTTAGTTTCTTTCGTCAGCTTCACTTCCGCCATACCTTCAATAAGTGGTTCTATCTCTGAATCCGATTCCTCTCCATCATCCCAAACATTATCCAGCTTGAATGCTTGCTCATAAGCTCCAGGGATATCTCCCACTAAACTATCCTTATAACTGACAGGGGTTCGTGGTGGAGTAAAATGCTTTGCTCCACTACTCTCCTTAAATTTCTTTACGCTGCGTCCTAATTCATCTTCCTCCTCGCTCGATCTTGGTGGTTCCTGGCAATATTCCGCTTCCATGGCTTTATCCTGTTTGTTTTTCATATATTCCCTTTACTTTCTGCCACTAATAGTTTCCTATGAATAAAGCCTATAGAATACATATAACCATAAAGGATCAAAAGTCAATTGTAAAAGAACACCACCTGGACTCAACTTCTTCTATACGAATGTACCTTCCCTTTTTTTTTTTTTTTGGTTTGTTTTTGCTTCATCTAATTGCTGGTTAGACTTCAAGTCTACACTAGTAGACTTTTCCTATTCAACCAATCCAACATTTCAGTACAACTTCTTAAAGAGAAACTTAAGCAAAAATCTGACTCAGAGTCTGTTTAGATAGAATTTATTGTTAAAAATTAAAAACTGAAAATACTGTAGTAAAATAATTTTTAAATGTGTGAATAGTATTGTGGGACCTATTTTTAATTTTTTTTTTTCTGAATAAAGTGCTTGTGGGTTTCATAAACAATGTGTGAACAGTGTGTGAACAATGCATGAACAGTAATTTTGTCCCGGCACAGTAACTCCATTTGCATGAACAATACCGATTACTGTTCACACGTTGGAGAAAAAAAAAAAAAAAGGCTAAAAATGCAAACTTAAAATGTAGACATGTATCCAAACGGATACTAACCATGCCTAACAATCTGCAATTCTATCTACCACGCGGTAATGGGCATAGAAAAAATATTAAATTACAAGAACATGTACTTAGCAGAAAATCTAATTTAAATTCTTCTTTGTTTACATTATAAAACTCATTGGATACTTAGATAGTCTCACTACTATCCAAAAATACCTGCATAAAAATATTCTAATTTCATATAAATATACTGACAAGTCCTCCTTAAAAAATATATATAGTTATACGTTAACTTAACTTATATATAACTAAGAATTCAACCTAATTTTCTAAAAACTCCATTAATAATATTAAGAGTGAATTGAAAATTACACTTCTAAAGTTTAGGTGTGTTTAGATTTTACACTTTGAAATTTTAAAATTTAGATTTTACTCCTTGAAGTTTTGGGTGTTTGGATTTTACACCCTAAAATTTCAGAATTTGGATTTTACCCCCTAAAGTTTGGTAGTGTTTGGATTTAACACCCGAAAGGTGCTGCATTCACAATATTTTCACAACAAATCATAGGTAGTTAGTTGTTATTGGTTCTAACTTGAAACTACCATTGAAATTAAATTTTTACTCCATCAATAACAACCTATAACAACATGCTATATCGGATTTGTTGTAAAAATATTGTGGATATAATATTTCTCTTTAGCACCCTCAAATTCTGAAATTTTAGTATGTAAAATTTAAACACCCCAAATTTTGGAGAGTAGAATCCAAACACTCCTAAAATTTAGTGGATAAATTCCAAATTTTAAAATGTGAGGGTGTAAAATCCAAACACTCTCAAACTTTAGAGAGTAAAATCCAATTTTTGAAACTTCAGGGATATAAAATCCAAACATCTCCAAACTTTAGAGATGTAATTTGCAATTTACTCTAATATTAATTATGAAATTAACCCCACAAAAAGATTTACTTAAATTCCCCACCTTTAACTCTCTCTCCCTTTTATTTTTATTTTTTATTTTTTTATTCTGGATATTACAGTTAGAAATTTGTTTGTGCTGCATTTTGCACTTCTCTTTAAGAGGAAGAAAAGTAAAGTTGGAATTTTGTTTGTGCTGTCAGAATTTTCTTTCGTTGCTTATGCTGTGTTCAAGCTTGGAAATATTTCTTGCTTCAAAATGCTCATTCATACTTTTAATTGTAGATCGAGACACAATTTTGGTTCTGATAGTGAAATCGACATGATTTCAATATCTATACCAAAATCATATTTTCAAAAATCTATACTAAAATCATATTTTCAAGACATGATTTCTACATTTTGATCAGTTTTTAAAATTTGCCACATCAGTTGGGCTAGATCAACAGGAAAATGCGAAATCATGAACATTCAATTTCTAAACCACATTAGATACTGAAATAATTTAATAACTGTTGAACTTATACAGATGATTTGTAAAATTGCAAAATTTTCAAAAAGCTCCCATAAAATCCTTTACAAGATGTGGAGATACTTTGAAAGAACGGCACAGATTCTGTATTATGTTTAGAGAAACTTTTAAAAATGTGGAGATGCAGGTGCTATCTTAAATTTCGGAGATTTTTTTTTAAGTATGGATGATTTTTAAAGAGGTGTAGAAATTTAAAATGATTTATTTTTTATTTTTTATTTTTAAAAAATATATGTAAAGATGTTTTGTGAAAATCTGGAGGTCTTACGCATTGTTTTGAAGGTTCTTTATAATTTTTTTATTAGTAAGATACATACGTACCAATGGGTCTTGACTCTTGATTCCCCAATCTCATATCTTTTCCCATTATTAATTTGTTATGAAATGAATAAATATATGATATCCAAATTATAGAGATTGCATATAAATTTGTGGATATCCTTTGTAAGATAGAGTAAATCCTTTGGAGATCCTTTTCGAGTTGAAAAAATAACTAAAAATTTGGGTAATTTATTTCCCATCAGAGTTCAATAACTTACTTCTGATAAAAATATGGATAAATATATAATTTTGCTCAACTTTTATGTCTCTCTCCTCCAAAAACACAAAAAACATAAAAATACAAAATCAAATTATATCAAAAAGAATCCAACGGAACATTTGTATCATGAGATTTTAAACCACAGGTAGTTAACTTAAATTTTGGTCAAACCACGAGTAAATAGTAATTTACCAAAAGCAAATTGGTCTTTAATCTTAAAATCTTGGACCCCCTGACATTGATTAGTATACAATCTTTTGTTCCAGGGACTTTTTACCCTCCCTCCTATTTCAGCTCAACAAAATATAAACTTTTTGTGAGAAGAAGTAGATTTCAGACATACACAGTAACACAGCAATCCTAAAGACCATAAAACAAGTCTGCATGGACTAATTCAACACGTCCTGCACCATTCTGCAAGGAAAATTTGATGCCCCTCACTTGAGAGGTACCTTCCTTTTTGATCTCTATACAGGCATGCAAGAAATTCGAGCTCCAACAACATATAAGCTCTTCTATTTGTCTAGGAAATTACTACTAGTTGCTTGCAATGGCTCTAAATAATTTCCCACTTGTGTCAGCATTTTTACTAGTAGTGCTATCATGCTCACACACATTTCAATCAAAACCAACCGGGTGTGGCAAGTTGTTCTACCTTATCCAAGAAGGATCCTTATCACTCAGGGGTCAAGATGTCAGTGAGCTCCAAAAGCTGAAACAAAATCTCAAGGAATTAGGATGTTCATGCTGTAATCATCAAGCAACAAAGTTGGTGAGCAAGTCAAGAAGAAGAATGAGTTTGACTACCTTCTAGAGTCATACCAATCCAACGCTTATCTAAAACTCAGCAGATTTATTGGCGCTACTAATTTGGAATCTGCTATGAATGTTGTGAAAGAAAAAGTATATCCTCCAAGTAGGAGAATTCTTTCATATGCACTTAATTTCAACCTTCATTATAGGACATTTCTGTATTCAATAAACATTCTATAGAAATAGAGCACAGGTAAAAAGTAGTACACAAAAATCCCAACTAAGAAATGAAAATGCCCCATCTCCACTGCACTGCATAATTCTAGAGCATGTTCTTCAATCCAATCATTGCCTGCTTCTATTCTTGCACACATAGCCCCAATACAATGACACCTGCCATCACGGATAGCCAATCCCAAAACATGCCTCCCAAGTATCTTGTAGTTTTTGAACATCCTAAGTTTTAACCACATTCCTTCCATTTGACAGCCACTGTTTCATACATCCTTCACGACTGCTTGCATTTTGCTATATAGGAAGCCTTGTATTCTACCCTAAGGCCACTGCTTCAACATTAGCTAGAAGAGTAATAACCTTATAAATCCTTTGTTTTTTGTTGCCTCCAGAGCTTCTTTCACAGCCAAACAGATGATCACCACCTTGGTAGCTAGCTAAGATTCTTTTGTCTTGATCTCTGCAAACAAAACCTAGCCTTGCTTATATTTTATTCTTTGGTCTACAATCTGACACTAACTGAATACCTTGTCAGCTCATACATTCCACAAGGCCTTGATTTAGCTTCCCCTTTATAGATTATTGTTGCCTATCAAAGGCTTTCCTGCAAGGGCAAAAACAAAAATTATGCAGAAGACTGGGACAACCTCAACATTGATGAGCATTCACTAAAAATCAGATTTGTACCTGAAACACCACAAGTTTTATAACTTCCCCTGCAAAAATGAATGAAAAATCAAGATATTCCTTACAATTATCATTACCACAATTAGTCAGTTTTCTCCTCCACTGCTGTAGGGATGGAGGTGATATACAATATTTATGATAATGATCTCCAAGCCAAAACACAAGGCTCAAGCTTAGTATAATTATTTTTTTTCCTTCTTACAGATCTAATAAGTAGTGCCTTTTGTACAAATGTTCCAAACAAATTAATAGATTTCTCTTTAACTATTGAACCTTCACAACCTTAACCATTTTCAGTCAATACTATCCGTAAACATGGTTTGGTTTTAACCTCCCTCAGTCAATTGTCTACAGAAGAAGAAATATCTGAAGACTTCATAGTTCATACTATTACTATCATTTTCTAGAATAAGCACAGATTAGCTTGTCTACAAGGCCATTCTAGCCTTTCTTACCTAAAAAAAAAAAAAAAAACCCTTTAAGATTTCCCATGCACTTTAACATTGGTAGGTCCCATTAATCATTAGTCAATATGTTGATATGATTACAATACAAAGTAAAATAATAAATTTTCTCCATTGTAGAGATGGCTTTATCCCAAAGGGAGGAAGGCATGAAGCAACCAAAGCGCCAAACTAATTATTATTTGTTTCACTACTGCTGTATGATATAAAAATAAATTAAATTACTAATGATGGCATTCTTACTTTAAAACTATTATCCTATGTACCCTCGAATGAATAAAGTTTCAAGAACCCCTAGTAACACTCAAATAGTGGTAAGTGCAAACAGGACAGGAATCAAAATTAGTATGGGTTTACACAACTTGCATAGGTCTGACAACTCAATCCATAGTTGTTTTAAAACAATAGCTTAACTTGCAAGCACCCATGCCCTATTTTAAGACTAAATTTGATCAGCTAATTACAACTGGATTACTTTTGTAAAACTGAAACTGATTCAAGATATAATTTGGTCCAGAACCTAATCGCTAAGCATTTAAGAATTTAGCGATAAACAATATAAAGTAAAAGTATAATTAGGTTATGTAGTCATTAGAACAAGAATTTTCCTATGATACAAAACTGAAATCTACCCAATTGAGCTGGACTTGAACGAACAACTTCAACTCATCATACAACACTTCCCCCCTAAACTTGAAAATAAAAATAAAAAACGCAAAGGCCAATACATGAATTCAAAATTTACCTATATTTTGTCTACTTTAATCACAAATACTACTGATGATTTAGATTTGGTCTAACTAATTCCAATACATTTGTCAATAGGATAGCTCGTGTCCTTAAATGGACTTCAAATGTATGATGTAATGGTTATCTTAATTCAAATGGCCAATAACTTTAAAAGTGTTTCTCCAAGGTATTGATTGTTATTTTATTATTTAAAGATGATGGCAGAATCAAAAACCTTAGTGACTGCAACACTTGTTGAACATACATAATTCTTTTTATTTTTATGAACACCTGCTGATTGAATGGCATGACATTCTAGTATCCTAACATTATAAAAATATCCAATGAATAAAATAAATTAATAATGACATTTCAAACGACCTAATCATCCAAATCTATGTACAGCTCAGTACATGGAACTGTAAATGAAACTTTGGAAGTAAAGGAAACTAATTATTGTTTAGTCTTCTAAACTGTTCCTTCTAATCCATAAATCATTTTCTTCTCTGCAAATATGATACAACAATCTCTTTCAATTTTCTTTCTTTCTGTTTTTTTTTTTACTTATCTTTTTTCCTTTTATTGGGGGGTGTTGTTGGTTTAAATAGTCATAGTGGCTTAGCAAAAAGCAATAGAGGTAGCAACACATAAGAACCTAAACCAAAAAACAAATACTCCGTTTCTGCTACAGCAATCTCTTTCAATTTGCCATCTAGGAAGCCTTGTATTCTTCAACAAGGACACAGCTTCTTGCTGTCTCCAGAGCTTCTTCGACAGCCAGACAGATGATTGTCTGCTAGTCCTGAGTTTCCAACTATGGCAGCCAGCTACAATCCTTTTGCCATCTCAATCTATGAAAGGAAAACCAGACCCTCCCCAGCTTTTATTCTTTGATCTTCTACCAGGCACTAACAAAATACCTTGCACGCATTCAGTACAGTTTTGATCTATCCCCCACCCCCCCACCCCCCAACCAAAAAAAAATAGGTTTCAGCTCAGAAGCTTGTTGCTTACCAAAGATTTCAGTACACACATACACACACATATTTGAATTGGAATACAAGTTTTTATGATTGGAAAACTTTGAATAATGGTTGGAACGTAGTACAGCTAACTAGTAAAAGAAATAAGATCTATGAATCTAGTCTCAAACTAGTACTCTTGAGTGTCCACCTAAGAGGGCACTATAATACACCCCAATGGCTAGTCAAAAGGTTTAGCAACAAAATGAGTGCATAACAAAATCGCAACAAAAGATTGGACAGTAAAAGGAACAAACAATCTTGTGCATAGAATGGGAAAGAAATACCATCTCATATGAAGTATTAAATTTTACTGGAAGCAAGTATACATCACTCACATAATGACTAGTGATGGGTAAAATATGAAAGTTGTCCTTGATCTTGAGAAACTAAATAGCCTTCACTCAAACTTTGGAAGCAGCTCTTGAATATTTTCATCTACTTGATTAGACAACAGCAAGTCAATAAACAAGGCAGCAGTTGTTGCGTTTGCTGAAAATCCCTTGTCAACCATCATTTTGAGATATTTCATTGCCTTTGATTTCTCTCTATGTTGCAAAAACCCATAGATTATTGTGTTATATGTGTGCTCGTTAGGTGAACAACCATTGCCATCCATTTTCTCAAGCAGCTCACTTGCTTCATCAAATAGTCCATCCTTGCAAAATCCTTTGATCATTATATTGTAAGTCTGAACATTAGGTTGCAATCCTTTTGCAGGAAGACCACTAAAGATTTCTCTTGCAGTCGTAAGTTCCCCAACATAGCAAAAAACATCAATCAAGATGTTATATATCACAATATCATAATCCAACCTTTTGTCTTCCATCTCCTGAAACAATGCCATTACCTCATGAATTCGTCTATTCTTAAAAAAGCCATCTAACAAGATGGCATAGGTTTGGGGATTTGGATGTTGGCCACAAGCTTGCATCTTATGGAATAGCTCCAGTGCAGCCTGGGGTCTCTCCACTCGACATAACCCACCTATAAGAGTGTTGTAAGTCACTACATTAGGAATCATTCCCTCGTTAGACATTTCATGAAATAGATGATTTGCCTTATCAATTTTTTTACTTTTGCAATATCCATTGATCAATATGTTATAGCTAAACACATCAGGTGAACAACCCTTCTCAACCATCATATTAAACATCTTAACTGCCTCATCCATTTGGTTTTGCAAACAATAACCATCAATCAAAGAATTGTAAGTGACTATGTTAGGATCAATGCCTCTTTGAATCATCACATCAAAAACTTCATTTGCCTCAGTCAACATCCCTTCCTTGCAAAGTGTGTCCACCAATATGCTAAATGTTTGTACATCTGGCATGACCTTCCTTTGCCCCATCTCATTCAACAAAGTAGCCGCCTCCCTCCACCGGCCAAAATTGCATAGTCCTTGAACTAAGGAATTGTAAGTGACAATGTCTGGTTGAATGCCTTTACGCATCATTTCAAATAAAAGGTTTAAAGCCTCAGTTACCAATCTGTCCTTACATAAACTGTCAATGACCATGCTATAGAGCACCACATTTTGTTCAAAATTCCCTTTTTCAAGCTTCCTGAGCAACCTAATAGCCACACCAGTCTGGCCAATCTTACACAGACCATTTACTATCGTTCCACAAGTATATACATCAGGTTCATACCCTTTCTTCTCCATTTCTTCAACCAACCTCACAGCTCCAGCAATATTACCTCTAAGGCAAAGCCCCTTGACAAGAGTGGTTAGAGTTATACGGTTTGGTTGATATCCAAGTTTCAAAATTGTTGCTATGATAGAGAAGCCAAAATCAACCCGGTTCAGATGGCAAAAGCAATTAATCAAAACATTGAGAGTACAAACATCGGGAGATATTCCGAATGATTCCATTCGTTGAATTAGAGTAATGACTACAGAGTAATGCTTCATTCTTGCAACCGCACCCAACAATTGAGTAAAATCGACAATGGAAGGCAAAGGGTGCATGTGAAGCATTGTATCAAACAGGCCTAAGGCATGATCAAGATTCTTAAAGGTTCCAGATTTGCAGTGATCTCTCACAGATTTCAAAAACTGATTCCGATTCTGATATGGGGTTTTCGCATTTTCTCTAATAGTAGAACAATAATGATAAGAAGTGAAAGCACGAAATGGAAGGCCTACTCTAAGCATAAAACGATTGCATAGAAAAAGAAGAGAGGATGTTGATTTACCCATTCCACAAAGACGACAGTCTCAGCTACCAACTGGGGTGGGTCGGGTTTGGTTTCGGCTTAGCTTCGGAACTTCAAAAATCGAAAGGAGGAGAAGTCATGGAGGTGGAGTGGCAGATCGGAGAGCGAAGCAGTGAGTTCGAAGGTAAGGGTAAAGAATGAAAATGAAAATGATTTAGAGAGAGAGAGTATTGAGTGCTGCGTGGTGATTTAGAGTGGTTGATAGTCAGAATAGGGTAAAATTATGTGAAAAATTCAATGGAGTTGAAAGTGAGTGAGGTTGTTTGATAAAGCTGAGAGCTCTTCTTGTTGTTGGGTATCGATGGTCATTACTCTCAGATGCTCCATTTGTCAGATTGAACAGACATCGAAGTGAGTGACTGAGTGAGATTTTTTTTCCCCCAAATATATATACACACACACAATTAAATTATATATTTAAATAAAAAATGTTATATTACTTTAAATCTTTGCTATACTTAAATATTTATATTTAAATCTTTAATTTCTTTATAATATATAATTCTTAAAATGAATGGTAAATTCTATCTTTGAAAAAAAAAAAAAAAAAAAGAACAATAAATTGCAAAGTGCATTCCTAAATATTGGAGTTGCTGTTAAGTGGTACGTTGGCATGTTAACATTTTTTTTTTATTTTTGTGTGTGTGGGCCAAGTCAACCCTACAAAATGAAGTAGTTTCACTTAAAACAAAGAGAATAGCTGGTTGGCAGCTCCCAAAATAGTATCGTTCCACTAAACTGAAAATATAAAATGTAGCTTAAACTTACGAGACTGTTTCACAGCAATTTAATTCCCAAATCAAAACCCCACGAACTTGCTTTTGAACCTTTACCCGCACATGAACCCATTGTGAATCCATCTAGCTCCTCGGCTTGTGAACCCATCTAGCTCCTTGGCTTGTGAATCCAACCCTTAGACCAAGTCATATGATTTAGGCGTAAATGCACTTTTAGTCCCTACATTTTGACGTTTTTCCATTTTAGTTCCTACATTTTATTTTTACCACTTTTAGTCCCTAAACCAATTAACGCGTGTTATTTTCGTCCTTTCCATCAATCAACCGACGGAAATAGCTGACGTGGCAGCCGGAGACATTAAAATATTATTAAAAATGCCATGTCAGCAACTTTTTAAAAATTTTTTTTTTCAATTTTAATTAAATAAAAAACAGAAATAAAATTAAATAAAATATTTTAATTAAATAAAAAATAAAAGTAAAATAAAAAATCACTAAACCGTCTCTCACTCTCTCAAATTTTCTCATTTTCTTCTCTCTCTCTCTCTCTCTCTCTCTCTCTCTCTCTCTCTCTCTTCGTGTTTGTCACTCGTGGTGGCTGTGGTGGGTTGAGATCGGGGTGGAGTGGGGTGGGGTGGGGGTGGTTGGGTGAGGGTGAGATCGGGGTGGGGTGGGGGTGGGTGGGTGGGTGAGATCGGGGTGGGGGTGGGGCTGGGTGAGATCGGGGGAGGGCGGGGTGAGATCGCTGGGTGAGATCAGGGGAGGGCGGGGTGAGATCGCTGGGTGGGATCGGGGTGGCTGGGGTGGATCGGTGAGATTGGGGTGGGGGTGGGGGTGGGGGTGGGGTGGGGGTGGTTGGGTGAGGGTGAGATCGGGGTGGGGGCTGGTGAGTCGGGAGATCGGGGTGGGGGTGGCTGGCGGGGTGAGATCGGGGTTGGGGTGGGGTAGGGTGGGGGTGGTTGGGTGAGGGTGAGATCGGGGGAGGGCTGGGTGAGATCGGGGTGGGGGCTGGTGAGATCGGGGTGGAGGGGGTGGCTGGGTGAGATTGGGGTGGCGGGGCTGGCGGGGTTGAGATCGGGGTGGGGGTGGGGTGGCTGGGTTGAGATTTGGGTTTGTTTTTGGGATTGTGTTCTTTGATTTTCTGGGATTGTTTATGGGTTTGATTTTCTGGGTTTTTTTGTTCTTTGATTTTCTGGAATGGCGTTCTTGTGTTCATACCATTTGATTTTAGTGATTTTATTTAATTTTATTTCTGTTTTTTATTTAATTAAAATTGAAATTTTTTTTTAAAAGTTGCTGACGTGGCATTTTTAATAATATTTTAATATCTCCAGCTGCCACGTCAGCTATTTCCGTCGGTTGATTGACGGAAAGGACGAAAATAACACGCGTTAATTGGTTTAGAGACTAAAAGTGGTAAAAATAAAATGTAGGGACTAAAATAGAAAAACGTCAAAATGTAGGGACTAAAATAAAAAAACGTCAAAATGTAGGGACTAAAAGTGCATTTACGCCTTTCTTTTACGATTCAATGTACATTACATCTCTAATTAAATTCAAATAAATGATTGTTTCAAGTCATTTGACCAACAAATATATATATATATATATATGTGGCATAAACAATGTTAATTTTTTTTTTTTTTTTGCTTTAAAAAAAATGTTATCTTTTACTTATATAATAAGGATAATTAAATAATTAAATTTATGTTCCAATGTATTTAAATTTCATTAGAAAACATAATAAACCGCACCTCTACTAAATTGTAAACGTAGTAACTTTTATCCTTATCCCAAAAAAAAAAAAAAAAGCGACTCAATAGAAGCAAGCTATGTTCAATGATGAAGACTAGTTTGTTTAGGTCACCATTTTCATCACACTCTCTCTCTTAGTGGAGACCAAATGAGACAACCTCTTCCACAACCACCGAGTCTCCGATGAAGGAACAACCATCTTTTGCACGACATCGTACTTAACATCCTAGCAAAGCTACCAGTGAAATCAATTTTAAGATTTAGGTTTGTTTGTAAATCTTGGAACTCCTCGATCATCACTCCCTATTTCATCTCCACCCACCTTAGTAACAACAACAACAACAAAGGTAACGATAATGGTTATGTCATACACATGGGGTTGAATCCTTCTTCTTCGTCTTTTACTAGACGAGTTTGTACTATGGCTTTGGATAGCACGTTTGAAATGGTTTCTGAGTTTGAAATTTCCTCTGATTTACATCCTTGGTTTGACGGTTTACTGGGTTCATGCAATGGCTTATTGTGTTTTGCTGATTCCAATGGTGTTTTATATGTGTGTAAACCCATCATTAGAAAATTCAAGAAGTTGTCTCATACTTGTCTAGGAAACTTAGACTATGTTACACTCGGATTTGCTTATCATTCTAAGAATAATGACTACAAGGTTGTAAAGATTTCAAATACTCTTTTGTCTGCACTGGAGATTGAGGTGTACTCTTTAAGTTCGGAGTCATGGAGAAGAGTTAAACTCTTATTGAGAGCCTTCAATGTAGGGTTCTATCCCATTGATTAGTGGAGCTTTGCACTGGATGACACATATCACAGAAGGATAAGAGGATCACAGAAGTGACTTATGGCATTTGATGTCAATAGTGAGAAATTTAGTAAGCTAGCACTGCCTGATGGTTGTATCGAGGCAAACATTAGTGTGTGGTTTCTTGCATCGTTCAAAGGGAAAGTGGCTTTCATTACATTTGGAAGAGTTAATGAACAACTTGGATTTCAAGGCCAATACTCCATATGGGTGACGAAGGATTATGGTGTGGTTGAGTCTTGGAATAAACTCTTTGTTGTACCATTTGAAAGAGTAGCTTATTGCCTTGCCTTTACTGAGTATGGTTCACTTGTGGTTTTCTACATTAAGGAACAAGTAGAAAGGCTTAGACTTAAGCATGTGAAGGATCTTGATATCCAAGATCCTTCATTTGTAGTTACCTTTATGGAGAGCCTTATCTTACTTGATGGAGCAAATGTTGCATCTTTCTAAGCAGATGGTGGCATGCATATAAGAAGTGAAGTCATTAGTGGTATGGACAAAGTTAAGCCCTTGCTATTCCTTTTCTTCTCGTTTAGTATTAGGCATGATAGTATTGCTAAAAACTTCATTTTTATCCTTGCTTTACATTAACCTTTTGTGGCTCTATTACATATCAGTGTTTGATATTTGTATGTGGATGGTTGTTGTGCACAAACCCAAGTCCAGCAATGTTAACAAAAAAACAATTCTTGGCCTACAAGATCCTTTGTTGCTAGTGTATTCCTTTGGTAGTGTGACAAAGACCTAGATTACAGCTCTCGTGAGTTCAAATTAAAAGAAGAAATGAAAAAAAGAATAGACAAATAAATGAAGCTCTAAAACTGAGAATGTTGAAAAGGAGTAGCCAAGTGCTTATCTAGTGCAAGTGTTACCATTCCAATATCATGTTCTTATTTCCTTTGTATCAGGTACATGGTCTTTGATGGTTTTTATATTATGTTAACTTTAATATTGATGAGAAGAAGCTAATTTATATGACAGAATCTATTCCAAGATATGTGATCTTGCTATATCGTCTTAACTCTTGCCTTTGAGAACTGTATCTTGGTAAGGAATGTTATTGTCAGCTGATGTGGATCAAGATGTTTAGGTGCTTGAATGTTGCGTTGTTGTTAGTACTGTTGTTTTCTTTATGATAAAGAAACATGTTGCGGTTTATAATATAAATATTATGTAATGAAGTGTAATATATAAAAATTAATAATTACTTCAAGTATTGTCTATTAAAAAAAAAAGATTTCTACAAGTATTTTTTTTAATCTTTTTATCTCTCCAAATATATCATTTTATTAATTTTTTTTTTTAAGTTTGATTAATATTTTTTTTAAGGTGAACTTCTAACTTCTATTGTAGTATATTATACTTGCTTAATATACAACTAAATTTTATAAGTTTCAAATTTCTCATCTCTAAAGGATTAAGGAAATTATCATAATAATCAAAACTCATTATAAATTTACAATGTTACTCAAACAATTGGTAGGCATATTCAACTTCCTGTTTCCAAAAAAACTAAGTATTAACCCAAACTAAAATTCAATCAAAGCTATTAAAGAGAAAGAGAAGACTTTCTTATGGGATATTAAAAAAAAAAATATATCAAAACACATATTTAAAAAAAAAAACTATCAACCTTAATTAGAGTTATAAGAAAAAACAAAAATTCACTGAGAGAGAGAGAGAGAGAGAGAAAGAGAGAGAGAGTACTCATAATTTTTTGTGGAAAAAATATGGATTGAATGAGAAAACAATAAAAAATTTATACAAAATAAAATAAGTAGAAAAAGAGTCAAAATATAAAAAAGAGGGTTAAAGGTCTTATAGTTAAATTGGCACCTCCTCATGCACAAAGTGCTTGGGGACATGGTTGTCAAAATCGCGATCCGAATCGTAAAATCACACGGTTTTATGATCTCACCTCACCAAAAAGTTTAAAATCGTAGCAGGATTGCAAAAATGGTAGGATCGTATGTAGAATCATGTAGGATCGTATGGAATCCTACCGATCCTACCATTTGGCTTGATTTTTTTATTTTATTTTATTTTTTTAAGTGGGATTCATTTGAGTAATATAATTCACCTAAATCCACAAGCCGAACGAGTTATCAGAAACCCAATAATGAATTGAAATCCCAAATTTACCCCTATGTCAACATAAAATCTCAAAAAAACTTATGATACTTAAGTTTAACGTTTTCAAAAACAAAACCTAAAATATTTAGAAACACTAAGCTCCAGCACTTCTGTTCTGCGCTTCCTCAGTCCTCTGTAAAAAACCCAGCACCTCTCAGCCCTCTCAATGGTGAGTCATCGCTGCCTTTAAGCTTTCTTAAGTTTAACGTTTTAAAAAACAAAACCTAAAATATTTAGAAACATTCAGATTAGAAGAACCTTAGAATGTGAATTCTCTTTTGGATTTCATATTTGTAATTAGCTAGTTTACCTTAGATTGAGAATTCCCTTTTGGATTACATATTGTAAATTTGTAGTTAGCTAGTTTTTATATGCTAACTAGCTTAACTTATTTTGGATTTGGAATTTAGAATTTGGAAAACATTTTTCATATGTGTAAATAATATTTTGGTACTTAGTTGGCAATTAAACATGGACTGAACTTTTTAGATATATTATGTCAAAAGTTAAATATATTTTGTTTCGTTAGAATGATATAAGAACGATGTAGTGGGTGTAAATTACATTTTATGATGCAATTTTTTTTTAATGGATGGATTCATATTTTAAGTGATTATATAACATACAAAGTCACTATCAATAGGTTTTTTGCTTAAAATTTGAAAATAGGTAGGATCTTATGATCCACGATTTTTATCCTACGATTCACGATCCTACGTACCTCCTACGATCTTATGTAGGATTTCGATTTTGACAACCTTGCTTGGGGGTCTAAGGGGAGAAAGGGTTCAAGTTGCGGGATTAACAACATTATGTTATTATTTTTTTATAAAAAGGAAGGAAGTATAACTGTAAAGTAGTGGGGAGAAAAAGAGGCAAAAATCAAAGGGAAAGATTGAAATAAGTGTAACAGTTCATGTGTGACCTAATAGGGAGAAGAAGAGTTTTTTTTTTTTTTTTTTTTGAAAATAGGGGAAAAAAAGTTGAAATAGAGAAAAAGAAAATATAAAAAATAAATGAATGACGTAGTTGTTGATGTGGTTCAACAAGAGCGTAGCAACAACAACAAATGTTACACTTCAACTTTTAGTAATATATAGATATAGATAAGAGATTGTCCATCAAAGATGTCTAGTTAATGAGGGAGAACTTAAAGTCATATAGAATTGTTAGGTTACGAGGTCCATTTGCTCTTCTCCTATGCATTGATTGGACTTTAGGGATCCAATTTATTTATGAGAAAATTTGTTTGATGAAGCATCCATGTACAGATTTTGTTGTTTGTCATCCCAAGATTAATTTTGGAACTTATTTTATTTGACTTCTTGCATAGACATCAACTAGTAATCTATATATTTGTATACATTCTGGGGGTGGTTTGCTTATACTTTCAAGTTTCAACATCTTGAAAATGACAAATATTCTCTAATTCTCAAACTCTCTTTCTATAATAGATACTCACTTTTTTATAATACTAGAGTAATTTATTGTAATTTTCCCTTTTAAGTGTGTGGAATAAAAGTATTTTCTTTGAACAAAGATAGAAAATCATAAATTCATTCCTGAACCTCTATTAGAGCAATAGCATTCTCCCTATAACCTTGTACATTACCCATTGACCTTCCAACTCAATAGCGTGATTTCCATAACCAGCATTCTACATCCTGCAAACACATATTTCTCTAGTCATAATAAGATAACTGGTTTATGTTGGGAATTTTGTTTGGATGCTAGCCTGCCTAAGTACACTCACTCATTCACAAATCACAATTCTCTATCACTTTTTCTTCACTCTCTACCCATAATTTGTGGAGCCACATACGCTGATCCTCCAAGTCAGGACCAACCATTTCTCTAGTGACATCATGGTTGACATCCTGGAGAGGCTACCATTGAAAACATAGATGAGGGTTTAGGTATGTAAAAACCTTGCACACACAAACTCAACAACAGTAGTGGCTTTCTCTTTTACTTTGATTCCTGCTAGAGCCAATGCCACTCTGATTCCATGATAAAATATAGTCTTTCGAAAGATTAATTTATTTCGATTAAATCATGTAACTATTATTTTCATAACATTGTAGTTGAAATAATCAAATATCAATTTCTTGGCTCAGAGAGGTTAAGCAACATTCAAACTTAAAATTTCATTATAGCCAAATTTGGTAAGATTGCCAAATTGGCTTTTTATTTGGTTGCATTGGAGAATATTCATCATAGCTAAAGATTTGCTGAATAGAGCAGAGTTGGGGGAGCTAGAATTAATGCCTTCCTTTTCTTAATTGTTAGATTCAGTGAAGGTTCATCTTGGAGGAGAGGTTGACACGGTTTGGAATTTAATGGAATTTAGAAAGTTTGAAGTCCACTCTTGTTGTAGGTTAGCAGAGCACCTATTGTAGCTATGTTTCCACGGAATCCATAAGTGTCCTCTAATGTTTCTATGTGAAATACTTCAGCTTTAGGAAAGATTTTAAGTAGTTATTATGTACTGTTGTTGTATGTTCAAGGGCAGTGGAATGAAAATGTTGAGAAACTATTGTTGCAGTGTTTACTTATAGCTTGGTTATGCTGCAAATGTTTCCTTGTTTCCGTTTATCATCTGCCTAAGTAGGTTGTTGAGATATAGGATGGTGGAGATGGAAGGTGCAGAAGGCACAACAATAATGGAATTTTTAATGGTCATACCACTGCCTAAATGGTGTATTTGGTGAAAATTTTCAGATTTTTTTTTATTAAAAAAAAAAAAATCTCCAAACAATTTTGAGCTCTGATCTAAGTTGACTTATTTTTTTATGGTGGAGGGGGGATTGATAAGAAACAAAAATTCATCCCAAATTGTGAGTTCTACAAGGACTAACAGAAGCCGCACATAAGGCTGAAAGAGAAAAACAACCCCAAATAGATTTATCATCAAAAACAGTTAAAATGCTAGCTGGAAGCCACCCCAGTTCAACAGAAAGCTCTCAAAAATCATTTGGCAGAAGATGAACCTGAAGAAAGTCTTTCACTCTGTGCTTTATCAGCATTTTCCAAGTAATCTTGATGGGACTGATGTTTAGATCCTAAAAATGGGATAGCAATTTTATTAGATATAGCAGATAAATGACAGCAGAACTACCTAAAGGATCCTAAAACCAAACCAAGTCCAGTTCACCTATAACCTCCATTTGTCAAAGATACTTTCACGTGGTACAACAAGATAATTTAGGCCAATAAGTATTGTAACTAATAGTAAGAAACACTAACATGACAATAGTCTCATTAATTTTCATCCTATAGCCTCCATTTGTCAAAGATACTTTCACATGGTACAACAAGATAATTTGGGCCAATAAGTGTTGTAACTAACAGTAAGAAACACTACCATGACAATAGTCTCATTAATTTTCATATAAGCAACGCAGGTTATAATGCATGAATGAGCTGCACTACATAAAACACTAAAAAATAGGCCACCATTACAAGTTTCCAATACTTCTGAACCACAATTAGCAAACTGAAATGGGTCCCAAATATATTCCGAGCCTGACATTTACTCCTGCCATAGATTAGCGCTTCAATAATTTCAATAGGAAGAACATATATAATGCAGTCATGGAAGATTAAATTGCTACCACATAAATTGTCCATTCAAGATTTTATTTTATGGGATCTACATATCAAATCCAATTGAAGTAAAAGTCACGTGATTCTAAAAGTACAAGTTGGGTTTTTATTTAATAAAATATGGTCAATTTTGTATTCAAGGATAAAACTGTAAAAATTAAGGGCATTTTGATAATTTGATTGAGTCTAAAATTCTATAGGACATCCTAGGTATCTTAGATTTTATTTTCTTTGAATCCAAGTTAGTATTTAATTAGTTATTACTACCTTATTAGGTTTTTCAGTTAACTAGTCAAATTAGGGATCCTAACACTGCAAGAAAGAGTTATTATACATATTTATGTTCAATGTATTCAAAAAAAAAAAAAATAGACGTAGCTGATTAATAAAAATATTTAGTGAGTATTGGGACACACTGGCCTAATTGTTCTTTTTTCGCCCTCCCATTTTCTTCTCTCTTTCCTTTATTCTTTCTTGTGGTATTGTCCACAGATAATAATCATACAGCCCTTGAACACTATAAATTTCTCAATTTTCCTCTTTCTTAGAACCCCAATTCAAGTCCTTCCTCTTATTGATAAAAAATTTTAAAAACCCATGTTGTTCTTTATCATATAGCCAAAAAAAAAAACTCATCAAACCCTCTCAAATTTTGAGCCATAACCTTTTTTTGACAATTCTAAACCCTAGATCCACAAAACCTCATAAACCTTAACAACCTCAAATTCCCAATTTTTCCTACATTAGTATAAAGGACTGATTTTTCTTCTTAGCAATTATCAAAGAGGTAAACGAAATCGCATAACACAATTCATACTGATTTAAAAATGTAAGCAACACATAACAACCATAGTCCAAAGTACAAATTCAATTAGTAATTGTTAATTGTATAGACTAAAAGATGGTTTACGGCAATCTACAAAAACTGGACCAAAACATTGCAATTTGAAAGGAGGCAATCTGTGATAATGACAATTTGCAACCACAGGGAAGGCAATGCTTGCTTATATAGTCATGTCATTAATTTTTTTTTCTTTTTTTGGCTCAAGAAAAATGGGTAAGGGAAGCAACCAGTTTGTAGAAGATCTTGCCTAGGAGTGATCATAGCAGCACCTACTCGCTGAGGAACCAAAGCCTAAGAAGCCTAGTTAGGGGGATGGGGGATTGGAGGACGCATGAGCTCCCTCAGGGGGAGGGTTCAGGCATAGCTTAATGCCTTAACCTCAACCCCATAAAGATTCAAAACTCAGGATGTTGACCCCGACCAGACCACATTAGAAGACTTTACCATGGACCACTCACCCTTGATGGTCAATAATGTTATTACCTGTACAATGGACTGCTAGCATCCTCTAATGCTGGTATCTTCCATAAAGAAAGCTACTCTACCTATACTTGGACCATTGGTGATTTACTGATTGTGGGCTACAACTATCCCATTTAATGACCATGTAGCCACTACTGGACCATTTTTAAGGTATTAAGGGAAGATTCACCTCTGTATAACGAACAAGAAATGCTCCTTGGACAGATGGAGATCCAATTCCTATGATATTGGACCGGCACTATAGCCATCAAAGAGTGGCCAAGATTGATTTTAGAGCTCATGAACTATAACTGAAGATTTTTCATAAATTTCTTGAAGAGGATTGCTAAATTCAAAAAGCTTTTAGAGGATGTTCAGAAAGATAATGGCATTGCACTGATGGGAAGAGTGTAAGAGAGCCTTTGAGAGTCTGAAGTAGACGATGATTGATGAATCCTTATTGCGTTAGCCAAATCACACTAAGCCATATGGAGCATGCATGGATGGATCAGATTATGTCATACATAGCACCTGTATAACTTAGCAACCCAGTTGCATATAAGAGCCAAAAGCTCAATGAGACCAAAAGGAATGGTCTAGGAGAAAGAGATTACAATCAAATGCAAACATCCACAAGAACTTTGGGACAGTATTAGTCTAATCAACAACAATAAATACTCAACATTTGTTTGAGTTCCAAAACAGCCCATTTGGCTTAAATGCTCAATAATAAAGGAATTTAGTAGTGCGTGAGTGAGCATAAGATTCAAATGTATATGAACATCTCACTGCTTAGTGTGTTAGGAATTCTCAAGTATATGAGATACTAAACAAGGGAAGGCATCTCACTGATTGCAGTTACCACTTACCAGCACTCAAGGTTGTTACATTTTACTAGAAAGCAAGTAGCAATTATACATTGGAATAAAGAAACATCTTCGTCTACAGTGGCAGGCTAAAACATAAGCAAAGAAACAAAGGTAATGAATGCAAATCAGTTTAACTAACATCGAACTTAAAAAGCACAGACTAGTATTAGATTGAAATGTGTGCTTCCGTTGTTGCATTTTAAAGTTTTTTTTTTTTTTTTTTAATTTCTTGTTGAGTCTAATCTAATGTACCCATCTCCTGGCAACAAAACATTAAACTAGTTTTTATATTTTTAATTCTGTGCATATATTTCCAGCCATAAATATAATTAGGGAAGAGTACTTGTCAAAGATAATTAATCAAATCCAGACAATTTGCACAACAATTGAGAGTAATAACTAACATAGATAGCAATCTTATAACTTTCTTCTTCTTTTTTGTGACACTATTTCTTTTTTATTTGATAGGTAATCAGAAAGCTTTTATAAATGATAGTAAAAAAAGACATACAAGAAGTTCATGATGATGAACAACAAGAAATAAGCTATCAGGAAACTAAGCTAAGGGAGGACAAAAACTCAGAGAGAGAAGAACAATTGAGTTCATTTTGGACATGAAACCTCCTCCTGCTCCTACATTGGTGCCATTGCTTTTGGCGGTGCTGTTCATTTTCCCTTTTCACTTTCTCACTAGGTTAATCGTTGGAAGCTATGTACCCTGCTTTATTATGCAATTGGACTTGGAAGACCTTCCTATCCTCCTGTTACCTAGGCTAATGACATAAGAAAGTATCTGTTTTAACACAATAGGTATGCCAAGTTAACAAGCCAACTAGTAAATACCATGTTGGAGGTTGATAGAACCTATTCTGATAAAGTAAAATTAACTACCCTATTCACACACACTATGTGTGGATTTAGAGGCTCTTATATATGTGTGTGTGTGTGTGTGTGTGTGTGTGTGTGTGTGTGTGTTGTAACTGCAACTAGGTATAGTTTAATTATATTCCCTACTTATAAAATTTGAATTTCCCAAAAACCATTATATCCTTAATTTGTCTTGTTGCTAACTCATTTTTAATCAATCGAATAATAGGGTATTTTTGGAAGTAAAGAAAAGCGGACACTAAAGATTTATGTTCCAATTGCATATACAAGCATGCCTTTCCTTGTGAATTTTCTCATATATCATGGAATAGAGGGGAACTTCATGTACATAGGCTATATACACAATCTCACCTAAAATATGTGTACATAAACCATGTTGGCATCAAAAGACATGGTGACCTGACCTCTAAAGCTCAAAAATTGCAGGTGAGGTTTTCATGATCAACAAACCATTAAAGCATCTACCACATTCATAAAAGATATTGACACTGGATTTCATGATCAACAAACCATCAAGTTACTTTTGTACCAGAATGAAATCTAAATTTCCTATCTTCTAGTTGATGGACAAAGAAGAAACTTCCTTAAGTTGAGACAAGCTACACTGGTCTAAATAGGTTCCTATGAAAGTAGGCTACGTTCAGCTTAGAAATATGAGTGAGGCATTCACTGCACCTTATCATAGAGAATAATATATAACGTTTAAGCATAATATATAGTCTATTGAATTACATTTTAACATGCAACAGCTAGACATTTTTTTTTTTAATAAGAAATTTTTTATTGCAAATAAAAGGACTACTTCATGCAAAAAGTACACAAAGCAGCAAACAAAGTACAAAGAAAACTCAATACTATGTACATAAGAGAAGATGATCTATAAACATTGGAAGGGAATCACTACATGTGAGTCTCAAAAACAATAATTCGAGTAGCCAATGGACATATAACTACAAAAATGCCACACTTTACAGGATAACACTTAGCAACTGCCAATCAACCAAAATTTGAAAAACAATATTGGTGAAATTAGGTTTAAAGCAATAAAATGAGTGCACGACGAAATTGTAACAAAAGATGAAACTGTTAAAGGAGCAAATAGTCTTATGGACATAAATGGAAAGATATATCAGCTTGTAAAAATTATAAAATTTATATGAAGCCAATACACGTCACTTACATATTGAGTTTTGATGAGTAAAAATGTGAAAGTTGCCCCTGATATTGATCTTGATAAACTAAAAAACCTTCACACAAACTTCTGAAGCAATTTTTGAATATTTTTATCATCATGACTAGATGATAGCAAGTCAACCAACATAGTTGCAGTGGTCACATCTGCGCGGAGAAGACCTTGTTAACCATTATCTTAACAAGTTCCATAGCCTTTGACGTCTCATTGTGTTGCAGTAAACCTTGGAAGATTGTGTTGTATGTGCGATCATCAGGTGAACAATTGTCCCCGTCCATTTTCTCAATAAGCCCACTTGCTTGGGCACATAAATGAAAAGCAATACCATCTCGTAAAATGTATAGAATTTTAATCAAAGCAAATTTACCACTCACATAATGACTAGTGATAGGTTGAAATATAAAAGTTTTCAATGATCTTGAGAAACTAAATAACCTTCACCCAGACTTTGGAAGCAGCTCTTGAATATTTTCATCTACTTGATCAGACAACAGCAAGTCAATAAACATGGCAGCAGTTGTTGCGTTTGCTGAAAATCCCTTATCAACCATCATTTTGAGATATTTCATTGCCTTTGATGTCTCACCTTGTTGCAATAACCCTTGGATTAATGTGTTATATGTGTAATCGTCAGGTGCACAACCGTTGCTATCCATTTCCTCAAGCAGCTCACCCGCTTCATCAACTAGTTCATTCTTGCAAAATCCATTGATCATTCTATTGTAAGTCTGAACATTAGGTTGCAATCCTTTTGCAAGAAGACCACTAAAAATTTCTCTTGCAGTTGTAAGTTCCCCAACATTGCAGAAACCATCAATCAAGATGTTGTAAATCACAATATTGTGGTCCAACTTTTTTTCTTCTATCTCCCGAAACAATGCCATTGCCTCAGCAATTCGTCTATTCTTACAAAATCCATCTAACAAGATGGCATAGGTTTGAGGATCTGAATGTTGGCCAAAAGCTCGCATCTTATGGAATAGCTCTAGTGCAACCTGGGGTCTCTTCACTTTGAAAAACCCATCGATAAGAGTGTTGTAAGTCACAACATTTGGAATCACTTCCTTGTTGGACATTTCATGAAAGATACGCATTGCCTCATCAATTTTTTTATTTTTGCAATATCCATTTATCAATATGGTATAGCTAAACACATCGGGTGAACAACCCTTCTCAACCATCATATTAAATGTCTTAACTGCCTCATCCATTTGGTTTTGCAAACAATAACCATCAATCAAAGAATTGTAAGTGACTTTGTCAGGCTCAATGTCTCTTTGAATCATCGCTTCAAAAACTTCTTTTGCCTCAGTCAACATCCCTTTCTTGGAAAGTGTGTCCACCAATATGCTGAAGGTTTGCACATTTGGCATGATCTTCCTTTGAACCATCTCCTTCAACAAGGTAGCAGCCTCCCTCCACCGGCCAGAATTGCATAGTCCTTGAATTACGCAACTGTAAGTGACAACATTTGGCTGAATGCCTTTACTCATCATTTCAGATAAAAGGTTCAAAGCCTCAGTTACCAATTTTTCCTTACATAAACTGTCAATGACCGTGCTATAAAGCACCACATTTTGTGCAAAATTCCTTTTTTCAAGCATCCTGAGCAACTTAATAGCCACACCAGTTTGGCCATTCTTACACAGACCGTTTACTATCGTCCCACAAGTAATTGCATTAGGTTGGTACCCTTGGTTCTCCATTTCCTCTACCAGCCTCACAGCTCCAGAAATATTACCTTTAAGACAGAGGCCTTTGACAAGAGTGGTTAGAGTTATATGGTTTGGTTGATATCCAAGTTTCAAAATTGTTGCTATGATAGAGAAACCAAAATCGACCCGGTTCAGATGGCAGAAGCAATTAATCAAAACAGTGAGAGTATAAACATTGGGAGAGATTCCGAATGATTCCATTCGTTTAATTAGAGTAACGACTACGGAGTAATGCTTCATTCTTGCAACCGCACCCAACAATTGAGTAAAATCGACAATGGAAGGCAAAGGGTGCATGTGAAGCATTGTATCAAACAAGCCTAAGGCATGATCAAGATTCTTAAAGGTTCCAGATTTGCAGTGATCTCTCACAGATTTCAACAACTGATTCTGATTCTGATATGGGGTTTTCGCATATTCTCTAATAGCAGAACAACAATGATAAGAAGTAAAAGCACGAAATGGAAGGCTTACTCTAATAATCAAACGATTGCATAGAAAAAGAAGAGAGGATGTTGATTTACCCATTTCGCAAAGACGACAGTCTCAGCTACCAACTCGGGTGGGTCGGGTTTGGTTTCGGCTTAGCTTCGGAACTTCAAAATCGAAAGGAGGAGTGGCAGATCGGAGAGCGAAGAGTGAGTACGACTGGACGAGTTCGAAGGTAGGAGTAAAGAATGAGAGTGATTTGTGTATTTCTGAATTAATTGGGGCTTGTTTGGTTAAAAAAAAAGATGGCCGCTTAATTTCCGTCACTCGTCACTTTTAACTCTTTACTAATCACTTGTCACTTAAAATACCCTATCCGTTTGACACCATCACTCACTTGTCATTACTCAATATTTTTCACACTGTTTATGGGCCCCATACTTGTCACTCAATGCAGTTTTTTTTTTTTTTTCAGTACCTAAAATCACCGAACCTAGATAAAAAAAAATAATAAAATAAAATAAAAAAACTGAAGACTAAACTAGTAAAAGAGGAAGAAAAAAAAAAAAGAGAAAAGAAGGAAGAATTGAAGACCGAAGCAGTAAAAGAAGAAGGGGAAAAAAAAAGTAGAACAGAAGACCGAACCCAGGAGATGAAAGGAAAAAAAAAAAAAAAGTCAAACGGTCAAAAGTTGCGGCTGTGGGTCCCTCTATGTGTGTTTAATTACAAATATGTCATTGAGTTATCAGATATGAAAACTGAAAACAGCTAAAATGTGTTTTCAATTTCCATAACTCATCACTCAAAAATCAAATAATTAAGTGATGAAAACTGAGTCACGGAAACTGAGTCATAGAATCCAAACAACTTCTCTCCCGTGAGCCCCATCAGTTTTGGATTATGAGTTATGAAAATAGAATGATATCGTCCAGTTTTGTGGGTTTCCAAACAACACCTTGGTAACTCGGTCATAGCCCTTTTTGACCAAAAAAAAAAAAATTAAAATAAAAAATTGTAAGGTTAGACAAATTGCTTTACTGCACTTGTCCTATCTAATTTTTTTGAAATTTTTGTTCGTTCAAAAAATGAAGAGTATAATATAAAAATAAATGTCAAAAACCCAAAAAAGAAAAAAAAAAGAAAAGAAAAAAGAAAGAAAGAAACAGTAAGTATATAAAAATAATAATTTTAAAAATTAAAAAAAAAAGTAAAACTCATTTATGACTTTAAAAAAATGTTTAACTCTTATACCAGGTATAATTTAAATTCATATATGTAAAATTGTAATATATATATATACACACACACTCTTTGTTTGTTTCGCGGAAAAACCTTCTCTAAAGATAGTTTTTTACATTTTTTAGTGTTTGGTAGAACCAAAAAAAGTCAACGGAAAACAATTTTTAGTCAACGGAAAACCTTAATAAAAATAAGGCTTATTTTCTATAGGAATAATTATAGTAAACCCACCTGTGGTTAGGCCCGTTTTCACTTTGTCTATCCGTGGTTCAATCATTTACACTTTGCCCACCTGAGGTACCTTCCGTCAATGATCTATTACCCACCTCTCCCTTTGCCGTTAGAAAAACACATTTTTAAGCATAAACAAACATAACAAGAATCAAAAAGTTAAAATTTTTTATTACTTAAGAACTTCTATGAGAACAAAGTGAAGGCACAAACAACCCAGAAAAGTCAATGGCATCTGATCAATCTTAATGGCTAGTTTTCTGCAATACCCAGATTGAGATTTGGGATTTTCTTTCATGGGTTGGTGCCTATTTGTCAAAATCTTCATGTTTTGAGTTTGGGTTTTAATATGTTATGTAATGGATTTTGTGTATCTTTAGGGATATAAAAAAAAAAACCCAACCGGTTTTAAAAACTACCAAATAAAAATCAATTTCATTTTCAAACCATCAAAAAATTCTAGAGAGAGAAGAAGCAACCCAAGCAAAAAAAAACCCAGCTAACCATTGAACCCATAGCTTCAACCCACGGCACACGGTGGCTCTTCTTCTCCTTCTCATCTTCTCTCGGCCTCAAACCACGAAACAACTAACCACTGAACCCACAAATCAGACCACAACCCAAGCAAAAAAAAAAACCAGCACCACTGAACCACTGACACCGAATCACCATTGCTACTCAGCAACCCAAGCAAAAAAAAACTCAGCACCACAACCACGACTCATGGTCCAGGGCCAAACCAACAGTGACACCCACGACCCACGGCCAAACCCACAAATCTTACCACCACAACCAACAAAAACCTATCGGAGCACAACCAACAAAAACTCATATCACAACTGGAGCACAGACCCATAATCTCATAGACGCACGAACCGGAGCGTATCAATCACGGTCTCCAACGAGGAAGAGTGCGATGAGCTGGGCTAAACGCGAGCCTGAGTCAGCAAGGATTGGAAGGAAGATGAATCCAGTTGTTCCTGGTCTTTGTCCCAGCTACCGTATTGCTTCTATACGAGGCCTTGAGGATTGGGAGGAAGATGAGTCTGGAAATTGAATCAAAGCACAGCTCAGAGAAATGAGACAGGAGGGATGAAGGAAGGACTAAAAAATTGAGAGAGCAGGAATAAAAGAAATGTTTTTTTATGATTACCTTCCAGTTACAATGAGCTTGTTATATTTGTTTTTTCCTTCCTGCTACAGTGGCCTTTTTGATTCTTGTTATGTTTGTTTTTGCTTAAAAATGTGTTTTTCTAACGGCAAAGGGAGAGGTGGGTAACAGATCATTGACGGAAGGTACCTCAGGTATGCAAAGTGTAAATGATTGAGCCACGGGTAGGCAAAGTGAAAACGGGCCTAACCACTGGTGGGTTTACTGTTATTATCCCTTTTCTATAACTTGTTTTCCAAAAAAATTTTTTGGAAAACAATCTCTCTCTCACTTGTTGCATCTCCTATAAATATTATATATTTTTTTGTAGCCATGGAAAACATTATTTTTTGGCGCATTCTCTTTCTCACAGTAAGCTCTCTCACTTTCTCTTTGCTTTTTCTTTAATCAAATATTCTTTTCTTTGAATTTCAAGCTTGATTTTTTTTTTCTCTAAGAAATTTTCGATTTAATGGATTCTAGGTAGAAGTTACTTCTTTTTGCACATAAAAGTGCAAAAAAATATATAAAATAAGGATGAGACCCACTGCTTTTTATACACTATGTATGTAGGGGCAGCTTAATGTATTTGTGGGCCTAAGGCGAAAACTAAAATTAAGGCCTCTTATATATTTAAATATGATTTTAAAAAAATTAAATATTACTTAAACTTTATTGTCTCTTTTTTTATGCAAAAATCACTACTAATTAATATGAACTACGTAGATTTTTTTTTTTTTTTACAAAGTCTATACACAAAAAAAATTGACAAAACTTTTCACACTTGTTAATATGGTAGATTGATAGTAGTAAGTAAAAAAGTGATGTTAGTGATGGACTTAGATAAGAACAAGTAAAAGTTTGTCAATTCAACTTGTGAAAAATGTTGTGAATTTTTTTGTGTATTGCTTATTTATTTATTTATTATTATTTGAGAAATGCTACATTCACAATATTTTCACAACAAATCCTAGGTGTTAAGTTGTTACTGTTTCTAATTAAAATTCATCATTGAAATTAATTTTTTATCATTAATTATAGCCTATAACAACCTACCACTTAGGATTTATTGTGGAAGTGTTGTGAGTGTAGCATTTCTCTAACTCTTACACCAATTAAAGTCAAAACTGAGAGAAAATCTAATTTAATTCTAAATTAGATTCCAATTATTGTCTAATTTTGCTTTAGTGTCCTATTTAAGTTTTTAAAATTTTTGTTATAGATGAGTTAATGTTGTGCAAAAGACAAAGAGTCTAATATAAATAAATCATCAAAAACCCAATAATAATAATAATAATAAAAGAATAAACTCATGTGCATATTCAAAAATAAAAATAAAATAAAAAATGAGAGAGAGAGAGAGAGAGAGAGAGAGAGAGAGAGAGAGAGAGAGAGAGAGAGAGAGAGAGTAAACTCATTTATGACTATATAAATAATTAAAATCAATGCAGAGAAAAAATCCAATTAAATTCTAAATTGGATTACAATTGTTATCTAATTTTACACCATGTATCATTTTTAAGTTTTTAAAATTTTTGTTTTAGGTGAGTTAATATTGTGCAAAAGACAAAGAGTATAATATAAATAAGGTGAAATTACACTTTTAGTCCCTAAAGTTTATCCTGTGAGCACAATTGGTTCTTTAAGTTTCAAGTAAGCACTATTAGTCCCTCAAGTTTAAAGAAAGGGTGGCGTTATGTGCTGGCCACTCCCTGACCTGGAATTTTTTCTTAGATATAAATTCTTTTACAAAAATTATTTTGACTTCCCTAAAATAAATATTTGAACATCCTGACCATAAATTTTTTTAAAATCTAGCTAAAATAAACCTGAATATGATCATTTTAATATTATTTTCACAATAATTTTACAATAGAGGGTAAGTGACAAATTGTAATTAGTTTTTATTTTGACTCACAATTGACATCACTTTTTTATCTTTCTTTTTTGCTAATATATCATTTTTTTTACCTACCTTTAACAACTTGCCACCTATATTTTGTTGTGAAATTTTTGTGCAACTGTTGTGTCAAAAACACTACTATTCTTAAAATATTTAATTTTAGGCAAAAATGCAAAACTCACCCTCTAAGTTTCACCATTTTTCATTTCAATCCTCTAAGTTTGAGTTTTGTCATTTTAGGCCTCTAAGTTTTATTCATTCTCAATCAAATCCTCCATTAACAATCTGTCAGTTGTTGCTATTATCTCCAGTAATGCCACACCATTCTGTCATTTTTTAATTTTTAATTTTAGTTTATTATTTTAAGAAAACGTTAATTTTGATAAATTTAAATTTAAATTTTTTTTCTTTCAAAAACCCAGACATTAGATTAAGAAACGATAAACAACATTGAAGAACAAAATTGAATCCCCACCTGATACTAAGAGATTAAGAGGAAGAAAGAGGGGGAAAGAGAGAGAAAGAGAGATTGCAGAACTACAACATATAATGAGAGCCAAAACTTGATCTGTACGAACATATTGGCACTAAAACTTGATCTGTACAAATAGGCGGCAATTGAGATCGTCCTACGTGGCGGTACTTTACGTCCAATGCCTGAGCTTCTTACAGCCAATGCACCGATTCTAGCTCCGACAAGGTCTCTAAGGTTAGTGTGACCTGTATGAACATGTGGAATCTCTAGGACCTAAGCTTGAATTCCCGACCTAAAGTCTCGTAAAAACGGAGGCATATCGGCAAGTCTAACAAACCGTACCCAACGATCTTGACCTCTGCCTAACTCAGGCCAAAGTATCGATCTACAAACCAGAGATCCGGTAGTTGAGAACTCCGTCGATGAATTCCAAGAAATTGGTGACGATCTTCGAGAGTGGTTTTGCATTCAGAGTAGAGTACAATGTAATATCCCTGTTTTTTAAGGGAAGGAGTTTATGATATTCGAAATTGAATTTCGATGAGATTTTGTGGTATCTCTCATTCTCTTTCTCAATCCCTCAGAATTGGATCGAGGTATCAGGTAGGGATTCAATTTTGTTCTTCAATGATGGTCGTTGTTTCTTTGTATAATTTCAGGGTTTTTTTTTTTTTTTGAAATTAACATTTTCTTAAAATAATAAATTCAAATTAAAATTTTTTAAAAATGACAAAACGATGTTTTTAATAGAGGTAACGACAACATTTAACAGATTGTTAAGGGATGACTTAATTGAGAATAAATGAAACTTAAAGGACTGAAATGACAAAACTCAAACTTAGAGGATTGAAATGAAAAGTGATGAAACTTAGAGGGTGAGTTTTGCATTTTGGCTATAATTTTATAATAAAGAAAAAAATGTTTCAAATTTTTGCTTGTTCATTGAAAATAAATAAATAAATAAACTTTCTATCTGGGACTCTGACTTACTTTTACGTTGACAACAAAATGAAGCTACTTTTCCTTGCACTTTTTTTCTTCTTCAGTAAAAAGTTACACTACTATTCCAACCAATTGATCTATATTTATATTTGTGATTTCTTTCTTTATTCTCTCTATCTCTCTTTTTCCAATCTATGTTTTCTTAGCTTTTATCTTTCTTTGATCAAGTAGTTTTCTTAACTTTTATCTCTGTTTGCTCCAATTCTAAGAAAGTGACCATGTGTATAGTTAAAAAAGCGTACACTTTTTATTTATTTATTTTTATATAAGATAGAATTTCTAATCTAACCTAATCTAAGTGTATATATGTGTGAAGCTTCCTCCTGAAGACTTGAACCCCAGCCCTTGCCCTTCCACACCTCACAAGCACTTATACTTTTAGAGTAATCATCGCACCAAGGGTATGCGGTAGTAAAAAAAAAAAACTTGTACAATTTATTATTCTTCTTTTTCATATATTTTTATTTATTTAATATTAGATATAAATATAATAAGTTATTATGCATTCAATGGTTGTTGTCTTACTGATCTTTAAACTATTAATAATTTTTTTAGACTATTACACGATATAGTTGTATTGTGTACTAAATTGTATTTATTTTAGATTATTGTATATAATATGAAAGTTTTATATACAAAAAAAAATTAATCATTTTATTTTTTAATCACTCCCATGACAAATTCCTAGCTTCGCCACTACTGACTCTCCTAGAAAAAAAAATCCTGGAGCCGCCACTAGTTCAAAGAAAGAGTGTTATTAGTTATTTTATTAACTGCCGTTAGCATTATTGTACATGTGGCTAACAAAAAAAACATCTTTTTACATATTTAGACCAACCAAAATAAGACACATCAATTAAAATCCAAGTCAGGTTCATATAGTGGGTTCCAGTTAGCTCAACTAGTAAAGTCTCTAATGGTTGAATAAGAGATTTGGGGTTCAATTCTTGCCTACACCAAAAACTGATTGGTGTCTTGGTTTGATGATAAAGAGCTATTATCAGGATTGGACGCCCATAGGTTGAAACTCTCTCTCAAAAAAAAAAAAAAAAGTTAGGTCCATATAAGCAAAACAAATGGTACAATCTCTGCGCTCCTCAATCGTCACCCTTATCTTTCCCACCTCCATCCCAAATTAATCACAACCATCTCTCCATCGTTAACCTTTAACCCTCTACCATACAGTGTGGGTGAAAAGCAAGTCTGTTACTAGAACTGGAGTTGGATGGATTAAGGGGGTGTTTGGTAGAGTAGTTTGAGATGAGATTTTTGTAGTTTTTTAAAAAACGTGTAGGTGAAAAAGTGTGTGAAAATGTGAATAATATTGTTTAAAATGTAAAAATGTGAGTTTAAGATGGGGAAACAAACGGCCCTAAGTCTTCATGAAAATAAAGCAGTCCAACAACGTTCACGGCTTTAAAGCCAACATTTTGACTACATCAAGTTAAGTCCATTTTGTTCTTCTCTCTCTAAAAAAAAAAAAAAAGGACAGAATCCTTAGTTTCCTTCATATTTTGTGTCAGCCACCACATACTAGTAAGCTATCATGTGAGTACTCGATGACTCTAGTTGACGGCGTCAACGTTGGAGAAGCAGAGGTGGCCCACCCCTCCTTCTCAGTCGCTGCTTCTCTTCAACCAATTTAGGACTAAGATCTCTCTCTATCAACTTAAAATTTCTTCTTCATTTTTGGGTTTTTATGTAAGTTCCTTTTATGGGCTATCTTGGAGAATAATAGATCTGTAGAATTCTATACCTAAACTCATGGGTTCAGCTGGGTGAAAGAGGTGGATGACCATCACGAGCTTTCATGGCCATGATAGACGAAGGTTAGGAGGCATGGGTTTGTGTTTGGCTTCTTTTGTTTTTGCTGAAAAACAAAAAAAAAGTTTTGGCTGGTTGGAGCTTACATAATTTTTTAATTGACTAAGTTGCTTTGTATTGGACCAACTCAATCAAAGAAGCCACATTATTATTCTGTTAGCCACATAGTGAATAACATTAACAATAGTAAATAGAATGACTAACAATGCTCATTTTTTAAACTTAAAGGACTAATAGCACTCACTTAAAACTTAAGAGACCAATTGTGCTCACAGGGTAAACTTAAGCGACCAATAGTATAGTTTCGCCTATAAATAAACCATCAAAAACTTAATAAAGAAAGAAAAAAAGATAAAGAAAAAAAGAGAGAGAGTCAAATCATGTGTATATAAAAAATTCTAAAATTAAAAATTGTGAGAGAGAGAGAGAGAGAGAGAGCGAGAGAGAGAGAGAGAGTAAAACTCATCTATGACTTAAAAAATGTCTAACTCTTAAACTAGGTATAATTTGAATCCATATATGTGTAATTATGTAAGGTCACAATTTGCGCCCAAACCCAACAGTGTGAAGGGGACAGGCCCAAAAAGCCCAATACAATGAAATTTGTAGAGAATAGATTTGAAATCTAGGTTTTAGGGATGTTGGATAACAAAAATGATAGGCTAAATTACCAAGTCTCATGCAATGAACTGTTTATGTAACAAAATTTCTCCTTGAACATAAGTTGAAAACAATTTGTATTATCTTTCCTTCTTCCACAGATAGATTACAATTAAGGATGATGGTGTATACAGTGTTTTTCCTTTTTCTTCTCTGATCCCCCCCCGAATGCATTTCTCTTCTTTTATATCATCCTCCTTCTATTTATCCTTCACGTATGGATTAGATCACTGATCAAGATACTTGTCCCATCCACCCACTCTTGAAGTCTTCAAACAATAGCTGTAAGACTGATCACCACTATTCATATGTCACTTCCTCATTAATGCGGCCAGAGAGGTATGTGTAGAGTCTTTAATGTGGTGGTAGCAGCTTTCTCTAAGATATTTCTTATTTATTCTTCCTTTCTATGCCCTTGTGGAACACATCTTCATCTGCAAGACCTTTTAAAATATCATTCTTATTACCATGGCGTACCATCTGACCTTTACTTCACGTAGCAGAGGAGTTGTCCCTCCTCGAACTATTTCCCTCAGCCCTTTTCGTAACAGTTTGCTCGTGGGCTTTTAAGTTTAATATCGTTACCACCACTAACCCTCCTCGGACAAGTAAATACCATCGAATCAGGGCCAAGGCCCAAGAACATGCCCTGAACCTTTTGTCCTCACAATAACCCCTTAAAATTTCAATTTTCTTTTTCTTCCGAAGAGAAAATTTAGGTTTTGACCCAATGCCACAACTTTTGCACGCTTCTCAAACTGCTACACGTACAAATGTCATTTCTCTCCTTCAAAATTGTTTCTGATGCCTTAAAATCCACAACGCCCCTATTAATTGCTCCAAGCAACACACTGTCTTCCACGTCCAACGGTGAGATATACGTCCAACGGTGAGATATACATCGGTGAGATATACGTCCAACGGTCTAGATTTTTCCCTTGAATTTTGAGCGAGATAGCTCCCACTCAATGCCACCTTTCATATAAAACGCATGGGAAGTTGCAATTTTTTCATTACTTCGGAAATCAACCAGCTCTAAAGAATTCCTCACCTTCATAACTCCCAAGAAGTTCCTGAAGAGTCGTCTACTCCTTTTTCTCGTAAGTTTTCGCACTTCTAAATTCTTTTTCTCCTCGGCTTTAGCCCTCGGCCATTAGTTGCACCATTTTTCCTTTCTAAATCTTCACTTTTATTTCAATCAAATGGGTATATTCAAATGTTTAGTGGATACTAATGCCGGTATGGAGGGTTTTCGAGCCAAATACCACGTTCTCTAGAAAGTGGGTTTGAGGTACTGTGCCCCAGAAGCCATAGCCGATGATAGGAATGAAGGAGAAGTTGTCATTCCCATAATTACGTTTCTAGAAGAAGGAATGACACTTCCCATGAAGAACGTAACCCGTGACTACCTGCATAACCATAGATTATGCCCAGACCAATATACACCTAACATGTTTAGAATCTTAAGTTGCGTAGACGCTTTCAATGAGCAAATGGATTTGAGGCTCACATGGCACGATGTTGTCCATATGTATGAGTGCCACAAACTTAAAGATATGGGGTATTACCTCAAGTCTAGGTCTAACATTGTTAGACTCATATCGTGTTTTCCCAAATCTAATAAAGGCATGAAGGACGACTATTTTATAGCCTCTAGGGAATGGTACGACAGTCCTCATTATCCAGTCACAGAGGGAACACCAAGTGTGATTCCATAGAGTTTAGGTCCCCTGGCATGGGGTTTAGTTATTCTAATTTTGTCATTTAGATTCACATTGCACTTTATTTTCTCTTTGTTTAACATCTATTGTTGGTCTAACCATGTTTGGCTTCTCGAATGTCTTTGCAGATAAACAGCACGTAGCACCTCATTTGAGCTTATCCAACATCGAGGACCTCAATTGAGTTTTAAGATTCAAGGTGTTCGTAAGTGAAGGCGAGCAGGTGAGGGCAGCCCATCTCATCTTAGGATACGAACCGTTGTCGACCATCTTCCAAGATATCGGTAACACAATCGTTGCGGGTAACTGGAGACGTAGAATAAATGTCTCAAAAACGGGATTCTTGGCCTTGCACGATTTACAGGACGACCCTTCTATCATCCTCTACGTACGTCCAATAACAACAGTCCCCCCACCTGTACAACCTGAAGCATCAACCCGTCCGAGAAGAACCCACATCTTCTAGCTTGTCCCTTGAGAAGGAAATAGACCAATTCCAACTTGAGGAAGCAGAGAAACCTTCAGAGGGCTACATTGTTAACCTCTCGGACGAAGAAAACAAATTCGCTAAGAGTTTTGGTATCAAAGGTTTCGTAGTTACACGCGTGGATAGCAGCGCTGAGGAAAAAGAAGAAGACATGTCTCTTTAGCCAGGGAAAAGCTTAAAAGCCTTTCTTGCTAAGAGGGGCAAGTAGGCTACCACAAAGTGTGTCTCGGGATCTCAACTTCCCGTCAATCTCCCACCCCCTCCTCCTCCTCCTCCTCCTCCAGGCTCCCTTCTTCCCATACCCAACCTCAAAAAGAAGAAAAGAATGGACGAGGTTAAGGAAGGGGAGTTGGCCCAGCAGAAAAAATAGAAACAACAAAAGGCGGCAAAGGGCCAAACACGAGCTTCCTCTGTGGAGAGTAGAGAGAGCCATGATTTGGCCGAGGTACGCCAAGTTCAATCCCATTCCTCCGTTGGAGTTGTATGGGGTTCCCATTCCCCACCACTCAATCATAAGGGAATTCCAAAAAGGGCATGCCCATTACCTGGCTGAGGCTCTGGAGCAGCCCATCTTACTGCCAAAGGACATGATACCCTGAAGAAAATGAGGCAACTAGAACTTTTTCTGTCCCTAAAAAGGGATTTAGCTTTGGTATATGCCATCATCCACAACATTAATGCTATAGATACTATTACGTTACTCTCGTCATAATGCACTTGTTTCCCACTTTTATGCAGGCCATCCAGGAGGTTTTTATAGCGGTGAAATGGGTTGAAGATGCTTGGAACGATGCTAAGGTTGAGGCCAATATCAGGATTGAGACTGAAAAAGCCCTGAGTCAAGCCGAGCAAGAGAAAAAAGACCTTACCAATAAATTGGTAGAAGAAGGGAAGGGAAGAAGGAGTGCCGAAATGGGGCTAAAAACTACCGAAACTTAGGCGGAAGAGTAGTGCAAACTGCTTCATCACAAAGAGATAGAGTTAGTCACAGCTCAATAGGAGGTTCTGGACCTGAAGAAGGAGCTCGCTCGATGGCTTCCTTCAACAAGGGGGTCGAAGAAACGGAGATCTGGTTGGCTGAAGAACTTGTTGAAGTATGTAAGGACTACTGCCAGCAGGTATGGGCAGAAGCCCTTAATGTGGTAGGTGTCCCTGCTACTTCTAAATGGAGAAATACCGAAAATGTATGGTATCCCCCAAATATCCGTGCAATTGTAGCCAATCCTTCTCTTCCAACTGCCTCCAAGATTGTGCCCCTTACACAACCATCCTCCGTCCAAGGTTCCCTTCCACCTACTAAAGTATCTATAGGTTCTGATCAGGCTGTGAATCAAGGTGAGAAGATTGATAAGGGTTTGAGCGAGAAATCTGGCCAAGGTGATCCTCAACTAGGGGTGAAAGACAAAGGAAAACAAACTATTACCCTTTCTGAGACCAAATCTTCAAATGCTCCCCTTATCATCAAAGAAGTGGCCCCAAAATCTAAAAAGACTGACCCTGCCCATGGGCTATCGGGTTGAGCCTAATGGGTTACCCATGGGTTTGTGTTAGCATATTATTTTATTATTTTTATAAGGAAAGAATCAAATTTTTATAATTGAATAATCAATCTATTTTTTTTAAAGGAAAGAATTAAAGAATTTAATACTTAATTACAAATTTTTTTACAGTCAAATCTATTTAATTTTTTGTTTTGTTGATGGAAACCTACTTAATTTTTTTTTTTATTAAGGCTTGAATTTTTTTTTTATATTTAATAAAAAAAAATGTCAAATGGTTAATTCAAATTTGCTAGACTACTAGAAACATATATATTTAGTAAACTAAATTTAGCACAATTACTTTGAGTATCTTAGTGGTTGAGTGAGTTCTCTTAAGAAATTCCTCTATAATATCTCAAGATCAATCCTTCATACACTTTCTATATATTTTTGTCATGAATTATGAGTTATTTGGTTGGGCCAACGGGTTGGGCTACTGGGCTAGCCCACCGAGTACCCATGGGCATAAAAACTAGCCCACGGCCTGACCCACTGGGCTAGTCAGCTACCCATGGGCCTCAATAACAATGGGCCGGGCCACCCATTAGCCTGATGGGCTGTCAGGTTTTTGGGTCAGGCTATGGATCATGGGTTATTTGATGACCCTTAGGTGTTGGATGAGTTCTAGATAGCGAACGAGAGACCACAGTCCACTAGAGCACCGCCTCCGAATGAGACCAAATGGTGCCCTCCACAACTAGGTAGTTACAAAGTAACGCTCCGTTTGTTTCAGTGGAAAACCTTGTGTAAAGATAGTTTTCCTTATTTTCCAATGTTTAGTAGCATAAAAAAATATAAGTTAAAGAAAAACTATCTTTGGTTAACATAAAAAGTATAGCTTATTTTTAGAAATTGTTTTCCATTAATTTTTTTTGGAAAACAACTCTATCTCACAGCAAGCTAAATAAGGGAAGTTAAGATGGTGTTTTTCAACTCATTTAAAGTTGCTACCAAACATTGGAAAATAAGATAGTTTTATAGAAAATGTTTCTTAGAAAATTACTCATTTTCTAGAAAATATCATTGTTGAAACAAACAGAGCGTAAATGTTGATGGTGCAGTGTTCTCTAAAAGGAAGCAGGTTGGTATCAAGGTGGTAATACGCGACTCAGCAGGAGAAGTGATTGCAAACACAAAAAACAAATTGTACAAGACTTTTCTTAAAAATAAATTTCAAAGTCTATCTTCTTGTCAGTTGCCACTACCCTACCAACAAAAAGTAAATCGGCAAACTATAACTTACCCACTTGTAATTTGGCCGAAATTTAAGTTGCATACTTATAGTTTGAAATTTGACACTTTATCCATTTGAGGCTACCTAAGTTAGAGTTCAATAACCTACTTCTATTAAAAATATGTAATTTTGCTCCAGTTTTATATCTCTCTCCTCCAAAAACCCAAAAAACATAAAAATACAAAATCAAATAATATAAAAAAGAATCCAGCGTGACAGGCCACAAACGCGTTGACCCCTTGTGATAAATTACGTTGATTAATTAGCCAAGTTATTAATTAATCAATTTAACATGCAATATCACGTGGCAGCACAAACAAATCACCAAAACTAAGTAAAGCAGCGGAAAATAAATAACACGGTGATTTGTTCACGAATGGGGAAAACCTTACAGCAAAAACCCCACCGGGTGATTTAAGGTCACCACTCCCGAAACTCCACTATTATCATAACAAGCAGTTACAAGTAAGGAATCCTAAGTACCTCACCAACCTACAATTGAACTCTTACCCCAATACCCAATTGGACTTGTTCTGTAGTGACAGTTTCTCCTTTCAATGCACGGCTCCCAAGTATGTGACTAATCAATTTGATGCGCGGATCCCAGTACGCGGCTTACTCCTTTGCACGAATCCCAATACGTGACTAACTCCACAGCAACCCTTTGATTGTTGTAGTTGATTTGCAGCAGTTTCACATAGAAACACCAATAAGATCTTCAATGTTGGTGCAAGAGACTTTGCTTGGTTACAAAACCCTAAGGCGTACAAGAAACGCAGCAAGAACTCTTTCTTCTGTAGGAGGAGGCTAGGGTTTCAAAAAGAAAACCTTATGAAGCTCTCTAGGATTAGGTTTTTCTTTTTCCACCTCCTTTAAATAGGAGCTTAATGGGCTCTCCTATTCAAAATAGGTTTACACAAACCTTGGGTTTTCCTAGTCCAATAAGAATTATACAAACCCATAAACAAATAGCCTTTTAGAATAAAAACATTGCTGGCTATAATCTGAAACCCGTAAGCTCGATCGAACGGGACATCTGTCGAGCTTTAATGAATCTCGACAGGTCGAGCTTCTGTCGAGGAGGTATCGAGACCTGCAGTTTGCACTTTTCTTGAGCAGTTCTTGAGTAATTTTCATGTCTTCAATTTAACCACTTGTAATGATCATCTTGAACCTACTTAGATTTACCCAAATACAAGTAAAGTGCGTTTTGTCAAAGGATATGCCAATTACAAAATATGTCCCCAACACAGCGGAAAACTTGCATAATTGAATTTTAAACTACAGGTAGTTAACTTAAATTTTGGTCAAACTACAGGTGAGTAAGTAGTAATTTACCCAAAGTAAATTGGTCTTCAATCTTAAAATCTTGGACGCCCTAACATTGATTAGTATACAAGCTTTTGTTCTAGGGACTTTTTACCCTCCCTCCTATTTCAGCTCAACAAAATATAAACTTTTTGTGAGAAGAAGTAAATTTCAGACATACACAGTAACACAGCAATCCTAAAGACCATGAAACAAGTCTCCATGGCCTACTTCAACACGTCCTGCACCATTCTTCAAGGAAAATTTAATGCCCCTCAGTTGGGAGGTACCTTCCTTTTTGATCTCTATATATAGAGGCATGCAAGAAATTCAAGCTCCAACAACATATAAGCTCTTCTATTTGTCTAGGAAATTACTACTAATTGCTTGCAATGGCTCTAAATAATTTCCTACTTGTTTTAGCATTGTTACTTGTAGTGCACTCATGCTCACACACATTTCAATCAAAACCAACCGGGTGTGGCAAGTTGTTCTACTTTATCCAAGAAGGATCCTTTCGGATCTCATAAAGTCTAAAGATATAACACCATTATTAATAAACTAGCTCGTAATATTGTGTCTCGATCGGATATGTTGACTTTTTTCATTATACATTCGAGAGATACTACGTCCACAACATTTTTACAATATTTTCACAACAAATCATAAGTGGTTAATTGCTATTGGTTCAAATTTGAACCTAATACTAAGATTACTTTTTTGTCCAAACAATAACAACCAATAACAACTTGCTACTTAAGATTTGTTGTAAAAATGTTATGAAAATGTTGTGGACATATCATTTCTCTATACGTTTTGCTCTTTAGCATATGCTACGGCAACCTGACAATTACAATGAATGCTAAGATCATAAATACTTACTTAAATAATAATAAAAAACCATAAAAATTTTCCCATAATAAAGTGGCTCTATAAACATCACAACACATGGAAGAGTAGTATTCCTAGTTTGAGATGTATAAGACTTGTGTCTAGGGTACTTAGACATAGTTCCTTCTACATGCAAAGGTGGATTATGCTATGGACACTTGCAAATGGTTTTGGGTGTGTTGTGATATTTATGGCACCACGCATAAACCAACAAACAAACAAAAAGGAGATAATAATTAGGAAAATACACCCATATCATGAAAATATCCCTAAAATAAGTTTTTAAAAAAATCTAGGCCGTCATATGATAAACCGCATTATCCTAGATTCCTAATCGGACTCCCGCCCATGAGAACAATGAGATCTGGAACATGCCCAAACAAAAACCAAACCCTAATTCTAATGGGTAATGTTGAAATTTCCAGTATATTGAATATTCTACAATTGACCCACCAGAAACCTTAAAAAAAAAAAAAAAAAAAAAAACCATGATAGTAAAAAAATGAAATTAGGAGTCTAAATTTGCTAATATTTGTTTCCTAACAAAACCAATGCATGGCGTCATCCTTTTAACATTAGCTTAATGCATGCACGACAACGTTGGGAGTAGACCTCACAAATGGCTTGGGTCCAGATTAATTAAATCATCCTAAACAAATTGTGAGCAAGTATAGTCGATCAAATTAAGAGTCGAGTTAATAGGTTACGTGGTGCCCATACTTTTCTTATGCAAGAATAATAATAATAATAATCATAATAATAACAACAACAGTAATAGTAATAATAATAATATAACCACATTTTTCTTTATCTTCTTTTCAATACAAAATTACAAATGCGAGAACAAATAACAAAATACTAAAAAAAAAAAAATTATATAGTATATATATATATATATGTAAGGACACAGGTCGAGCCTTGGGCCCAAATGCAAGACCGGGCCGGTCAAAGTGGCCTATACAATAAATTTTTAGAGAGTGTACTTGAAGCTTGGACCTTCCAGGGCAGTGGAGAGTGATGGCGTCTGGTTGAGTCTACTATTGGTGCACCTCGAGCTGGCGGTGTGACTTTGGCCTTTCCTCGAACGTGGGCCGAGGAGTCTCAGTCCTTCCTTCCCTTGCCCTTTTTAGGAGGAGAGAATACGCTTGGAGAAGAAAGGTCTGGATCCCTTTCCAGTGGTTCCCTTTCCTTATTTATACTCCCACCCCTGGCTCCCATCCGTCTTGTCCCTGAAAACGCTCCCGAATGGCTATAAAGCTGACCGTCGTCCCCTTAAATGTCACTTCCCCATTAATGCGACCAGGCGGGTAGATGGGAAGTCTTTAATGCGGTGGCAGCAGCTTTACACAGAGCACGTTTCACTTGTCCCCCTCCTCAGTGTCCCGTCGAAACTCTGTATGACTTACTGGGCACTAGGAGCTCTTCCTTGGGTGCCATGTCGCGCTCCTCGGCCTTTGACGCCGTTGTCCGAGGGTACCCTCTCCTTGGATCATTTCCCAACTGGCTGACGCCTGGTCGACGCGCTCTTGGGCCCCCATTTTAGGAGGCCCTATTCTCGACTCACAGCCCATTGGCAGAGTTTGCACTCTCGGACCAAGCCCAAGGCCCACATGGTGTTTTGACGCCTTTGCCCCCCATAATAGCCCCTCAAAAAGTCATCGGACTCCTATCTGAGGAGGCAGAAGGGTTTTTGACCTGCGAATCCTTCTCCTACGTGACCTCTTTATTGTCGCACGTGCGAAATCCACCCGCATGTTCTAGGGAGACCTTTGACGCTTCGTAACATGCAACGCCTGTATTAATTGCACTGAGTAACTTCCTGTCGCGCACGTTCAACGATGAGATGCGGATCTAACGGCTTGGGTTTATTCCTGAAAATTTGAGCAGGATTTTTCTCACAAATTGCCGACATTCAATCATTCAAAGCTCCTTGGTAAGTGTGACTCCCCTCATTTCTACCTAAGAGCAAATATACTTTAGAGCTTTCAATCTCACTCTCTCTCAAAAAGTTCTCACAAGTTCGCACACCTTCCACCTGTAAGTTTCTCCTATCGTAAAACCTTTTTCTCCTCGGCTATCAATCTCCCTTCCCTTTCGCCGTAACTCTTTACCTTGATTTTCAACCCAATGGGTAGATTTAATTGTCTAGTTGATACGGCTTCTGGCATGGAAGGATTTCGGGCTAAATACCACATTCCTCCGGATGTGGGCTTGAAATACTGCCCCTCGGAGGCCATGGTGGACTCTAGGCAAGATGGCCAAGTAGTCATCCCTATAATCGCCTTCCTAGAGGGTGGGATGACTCTCCCCATGAAGGGCGTGACCAGCGAGTACCTCCGTAACCGTAGGTTGTGTCCAAATCAGTGTACACCCAACATGTTTAGGATATTAGGCTGCGTAGATGCCCTGAACGAGCAGATGGGTCTGTGCCTTACATGGCACGACGTCGTTTACATGTATGAGTGCCACCTGTTGAGGGATGCTGGCTATTACCTCAAGTCGAGGTCTAACACCGTCAGGCTCATCTCCTGTTTGCCCAAGTCGAATAAGGGCATGAAGGATGACTACCTCATCGCCACTGGGCGTTGGTATGACGGTCCCCATTGCCTAGTGAGTGAGGGGCAGCCAGGTGTGATTTCCCAGGACTTAGGAGTTTTTGGTTCTTCCCCCTCTTTCTTTTTGCTTTCGCCCATTTATGCTCCCCTTGGTAGATTCGTTGCCATTTGCTGCCTTTCTTTACTGGATTTGCCATTAGTATCTAACCATGTTTGGCTTCTCTATTGTCTTCCTTGCAGACAAACGACATACCTCTCCTCGCTTGGGCGACGTCAACATCTTGGACCTCAACAAGGTTCTGAGATCTAAGGTATTCGTAATCGGGGATTTGCAGGTGAGGGCTGCCCACCTCATATTGGGGTATGATCCCATTTCGAAGGTTTTTGGCGAGGTTGAAGACTCCATTCTTGTGGGTGATAACAGGCGCGCGAGGATAGACGTTCGCTACCCTGAGTTCCTCACCCCACGAGCCATACTAGATGCGCCATCTACCATCCTGTACGGTCGGGCTGCCGAAGCTGTCCCTTTGGTGGTTCAGCAGGAGGACCAGATTGTCCGAAAGGAGTCCGCGGCTTCCATCCTGTCCCTTGACAAAGAAATCGACCGGTTCCGACTAGAGGAGGCCGAGAGACCATTGGGGGACCACGTGGTCGACATCTCGGATGAAGAAGAGGACAACTCGGACAAGAATTCCGGCATCAAAGGTCTAATTGTTGCCCGACTAGAGGATTTGGTAGGACATATGTAGTTCAAGTTGTTGACATATGTCGCTATTTTATGTAATTGGCTTATTCTTAGACAAAACGCACTTTACTTGTAATTGGGTAGAGTTAGGATGTGTTTAACACTTCAAGAAACAGTGTTTCAAGATTAAGTGTTGAAGTCATCAAGTCTGTTCAAGAAACAAGCTGGAAAGTGCAAGTTACTAAAGCTCGACACCTGTCTTGACACATGCATCTATCCAGCTTTAAGAAGCTGTTTTAGCCCAAGCCTCGACAGCTTCTCGATAGATCCTCGATACCTCTATCTGTCGAGATTTAAAGAAAACAGATTTTTAGTTCTGTTTTAATTCCAATCTGTGAATGTGTCTTTGGGACTTCTTTTCTCCTAACCCTAGACATATAAAAGGATTGTTTTAAGGGCCGTCAAACAAGATGCAAGTTGCACAAGTATTGAGCAATCCTTGTTCATGCAATTTGTGATCAAAGACAAAATTCGTGCCCTAGTTCATCTTGTGAAGAAGATTGCTGTGTAATGTGCACCGTAGGGTTTTGTAACCGAGCATCTTCTTGATCTTCATCGTGTGGATGATTTGAAGAACTTTGCAGCCAACAACTCTCTCTCTAGTTGGTGAATTGAAGTCGTGTACTGGGATCCGCATAATTGGTTAGTCACGTACTTGGGAGCCATGCATTGAAAGGAGAAACTCTCACTACAGAGCAAGTCCAATTGGGTATTGGGGTAAGGGTTCAACTGTAGGTTGGTAAGGTACTTGGGATTCTTTGCTTGTAATCGCTTGCTGTGATAATAGTGGAGTTTCGGGGCTGGTGACCTTAAATCACCCGGTAGGGTTTTTGCCGTCAGGTTTTTCCGATTTGTAAACAAATCACCGTGTCTTTTATTTTCCATTGCTTACTTTAGTTTTGGTGATTTGTTTGTGCTGTCACGTGGATTTGCATGTTAACTTGATTAATTAATAACTAGGCTAATTAATCAATTTAATTAATCACAAGGGGTCAACGCGTTTGTGGCCTATCAAGTGGTATCAGAGCAGGCACACTCTGATTAGGATCTAATTCTTGTGTGTGATCCATTGACCCCTGCTGTCATGGATAGAGGTCAATCCCTTATTATACCTCCATTATTTGATGGCACTAACTATGCTTACTGAAAAGTACGCATGAGAGCTTTCTTGCAGTCTTTAGATGAGATTGTGTGGCAAGCTGTGGAGATAGGCTGGACCAAGCCTATAGAAGCGCCGGCCGATTGGGATGATGCCAAGATCAAGGCGGCAAATTTCAACAGCAGAGCATTGAATGCCTTATTCAATGCAGTCACCAATGAGGAGTTCAAGAAAATTTCCTCAACAGAAACTGCTAAGGAAGCATGGACCATTCTCCAGACAACCTATGAGGGAACTAAGGCTGTCAAGGATTCAAAACTACAGAGGCTCACCACAAGCTTTGAAGAAATTAAGATGGAGGAGGATGAGTCATTTGATGAGTTCTATGCAAAGCTCAAAGACATAGTGAACTCAGCTTTCAATCTTGGAGAAACCATTCCTGAACCCAAGATAGTAAGGAAAGTGCTCAGATCGCTGCCCGAGAGATTCCATGCTAAGATCACGACGATAGAGGAATCGAAGGATATTGACAGAATTCCTCTGACTGAGCTGGTTGGAAACTTGCAAACCTACGAGTTAAGGTTGACTAGGATAGGCAAGTTAAGCAAGGGTAAGAGCATGGCACTAAAAGCCAAGAGCAGTGATACAGATGATTCTTCAGATGATGAAGATTCTAAAATGAAGTCCTATGTTACAAGGTAATTCAAGAAATTCATGAAGAATGCCAATAGAAAAGGCTTCAACAAAAACCATAGGCAATCCAGTTCTTCTTAATATAAGAATTCAGATAAAGGGAAGAAGGATGTCAAGGATGGCAGTCAGTACACTGTTCCCGCTGGACCAAAATGCTTTAGGTGTCAAGGCTTCGAACACATGAAACAAGAGTGCCCAACGTACCTTAAGAGTATTGGGAAGAGCAAGGCACTTGTTGTTACCTTAAGCGACACAGAGCCCGAGGATGATTCCAAAAATGAAGATGACGGAATCTTGAATGCCTTTACTGCCACTGTTAATCCTACTGGTGGGGTTACTGAAGAAGTAGATGAAGAAAAGGAATTGGTGGATGCCAAGTTTGAGACTATGGATGATCAAGATGATATCCATACCACCTATGAGAAATTGTATACGCTTTCTGAGAAGTATGAGAAACTCTATACGCTGGCCACCAAGAAACTCAGTGATGTGGAACTTGACCGTGAGGAGCTTTCCACTAAGGTTGATGAAGCAAATCAGACAATTGGAGCACTGAGGTTTGAGAACAATTTCTTGGCTGAAAAGACCAAAAAGCTTGAAGCAGAGTTGTTTCAAGTAAGAGCACAATTGGAGAGGACATCAAGTGCAAAGCTGGACGAGATGCTAAGTGTTCAGAAATCTTCTTCAGATCGTACTGGATTGGGGTATGTATTCTCTCTCTCTAATACTCCGTCTGCTAGTACTACTGTTTTTGTTCCACCTGCTAATAACATTAAAACTGAGGATAAAAATGTTAAAACTGAATTAGTAAGTGAGAACGTAGACAAGGGCAAGTCTATCCTAGGAGCACCCCCTAAAGTTGAGAAAAGGGAAACTAGAAACCCTAGGACTAAGAAGGCTATCTCTCAAAAGCCCAAACAGAAGAAGCAGCATCTCTATTATCATTGTGGTGTTACTGGTCATACTTGACCAAATTGCTACAAGTGGCTAGCCACTCAACAAAGTAATGGCATGATAGCATTTGGGAACCAGAATCAGCTTCAGACTTCTCTTGCTCCTCTTAGAGACATTCTCAAAGCCCTCATGTTCCTTTCGAACTTGAATGGTTCATATTCTTCACCCTCATCACCGGTTCAAGGGTTGACTAAAAGGAAAGGTTCTTCCAAGGTAAGGTTCTTCCAAGGTGTGGAAGGAAAAGGTTCTAAGTGATTCTGTTCACTTCTTATTTCTCCCCGTTTTACTGTTTTGCATTACTTGTGTGTTGCTTTACTGTTTTGAGTCAGTCTAGTTTTATGCATTATTTTTGCTCTCTTTCACTTGTTTTTGTTTGTGTGTTTTCAGTTTTTTGTTTTATTTTTACTTTTCTGATAAAATAAAATCAAAAAATTGAAAAATTGAAAAATACAAAAACATTGTGTGTTTGTGTGTATTGGTTCTTGTGAACTTTAAAATGGCCATTGAAACAGAGTTTTCTAAACTTTGTATCACCTGTAGCTTAGATGAACATTCCTCCGCACAACTAAGCAAGTGAGCTTTGTAGCTCTTTGTTTGTGATGAGTAAGGTTAAGTGATTTCTTTTACTTAACACTCATATCACTCTTTTTGACGGGTAAGACTAGAAAATCCTAAGAGAAAGGCATAAATAATCATCTCACCACCGTTACTCGCCAATCATGATATGACATTTGTATGCTTCGGCATAGCAAAAGTGCAATGTCAATGACATCTGTATGCTTCGGCATAGCAAAAGTGCAATGTCAAAAGCTTAACATAATTGGGTATTTCTTTTCTTTCTCTTATATGCCCATGTATGATATGCTTAATGAAAGAAAATATGCAAAGAATTAAAAGCAAAAAGATTAAAAATGTTTTAAAACATAGTTGCAAGCGTGTTTTCTAGGAGATGTAGGGGTTATAGGATGTACCACGAAGGTGATAGTCCCCATCAAACAGTTATGATTATGTGTGAGTTAAAGTGATTTTCTCATATCTCAAATTGTCATAACATTGAGACACTTACGCTATCTTGCGATATTTTCACACACAACACGCAATACTCTTTGCTATTCTTGATACATGTGCAAGTACAATGTGATTTGGCCATCACAAGGTTTACATGCGTTAATGTATGCTTACTAAACTGTCTTAACTCATTTTTGAAATATAAAATTGGTTAGACTTGTTTAGTGTGTGTGTGCGTGTTTTGGGAATCATGTGCTTTATATTCTTGATGAGAGATGATTTTGAGAGCTTAATGTGTTGTTTGGATCTTTGGTTGAGTTGCATGCGTGATTGCATTCATGTCTGTGTTTTTTCCCTTTTGAAAAACTATTTTTAAGGCATCTTGACACCTCCTCGACACCTTCTCGACACCTAGTTGTCTGTCGAGCTTCTTAGTCTTTTTCTAAACGCAGTCTTGACACATTCTCGACACCTGGTGGATCAATCGAGAAACTTTTTGTCTGCTCGATAGATTTTCGACAGCTTCTGGATTGATCGAGATTCCTTCATGCTTGATCCTTCTTTCTCAACATATGACTTCGATAGCTTCATCTGTCGACGTGCATTTTCTCGACACCTACCTCGATAGCTGTCTCGACACCTCTCAATAGCTGCATCTGTCGAGAATTACTGAAGGGCTATATATTCTTTCTGTCGTGATTTCTTCTCATTTCACTCGATCTCTCTCACTTGATAGCTGGTGTTTTCACCCCCAAAACCTTTCTCACTCTCTCCAAACCTCTTCCTAAGGCTTCTTCAAGTGTTTTTCTTATTCTTCCTCACTTGGTAAGCATCTATCCTCTCATTATTCATGCATTTCATGTTTTAAAAACCTAGATTTGAGATTTTTGAGGTTTTTGAAAATTTTTGGGGTTTTTCAAAATTGTTGAAAGTTTCATGAAATTTTTGGGTTGGTTTTATAGATTTGATCTTTAAAACTACATGCATTGCATTACATTAGCATTCTAATTGTATTTTCATGCATCTAGATGTATGCAAACTTGTTGTGTGCTGTTAGGTTTGGATTAGGCTGAGCCTATGATGTTTTTATGTTGCATGTCACATGCTTATGCATTTCCCATGCATATGTTCTATCTTTTCAATATTTCTCTTCCTATATTGAACTGTTTGGGACTTTTCTGTGTGTTTTTCTTCTTCTCCCTCTTTCTATGTTTGCATTAGTAGTGTTTATGGCACCTAAACGTAAATTTATTCCATCCCAAAACCCTTTGCGTTCTAAGGAATCTTCTTCTTCGGATTCCACTCCGTTGTCTATCCGGTTCCGTGATGAGAAATCCCATAAGGACTTCTCAGAGGACTTCTCTAAATGAGGTGTTCATTCGGAACGCCACGTTGTCCTGGCAAACTTTGCCGACACTGACTTACCCAATGTCATTCATAGTCGGGCTTGGGAGTCACTGTGTGACGTCCTAGTCACCTGTCCTCTCGTGTTGATACAGGAGTTTTACTCCAACATCCACGAGATTGATTCTTCAGTACCTCTCTTTTATTCTAGCATTCGAGGTACGCGCTTTGCTTTTACTCCAGAGTTAGTCTCCGAGATTCTTTATGTTCCAAGGGTGGATCATCCTGATTACCCCGAATGTGAGCGTCTATGGACTGTGTCCAAAGACGAGATGATCTCGGTGTTTTGGGAGCGTCCTTCCTCTTAGGGAGATTATCAGTACACACCATGTTGGCCTTTTGCTAAAGGTCCTCGTTTCCTTAACATGGTGATGACTTTTGTGTTGTACCCACTCTCTCACTATAACCCCATCATAGAGCCTCGTGCTCAATTTTTGTTGTCCCTCTTAGAGCATCTCATTATAGACTTCCCTTCACACTTTATCTTCTCTATCATATATGTCTATAGAGATACGGCCACCCGTGATAAGCTCATTTTCCCTTCCACTATCACGAGGATACTTCGCCGTTTTTCCATCCCTTTCCCTTCATTCAATCCATTTCATGTCGTGTCTGCCATAGATGCTGCTACCGTAAAACGTAGTGAGGCACAGTTCAGATCGAGACAGTCGGATGCTGTTGCTCCTTCCTCCCATCCGACTACATCCAGATCTGCTCGAGCGACATCTGCTCCTTCTTCTTCGAGTGACGTCACTTTAGGAGACATCATGGCGTAGCTTTAGCACATGGATGCTCGCCTCGATACACTCTCCATGGAGTTGTATCAGGTGAACGTTCGTGTTGGTCGCATCGCCAGGTGACAGGTAACTTTGGGCGGCTTTGCTCCAGAGGCTTCTCCTCTGCCACCTCATGTTTCTTCTGAGACTGAGGCTGATGATGACGGTGATGACGATGATGCTTCGGATGATGATGATGAAAATGCGAGCTCTTCTGATGAGATGTCTACTTGACACTCTACCCTTTGTCACTCGTGACAAAAAGGGGGAGTAGTTTTGGTGTATGAGAGTAGTCATACTTAAGAGGAGAGCTAGTATAGGACATTTTTGATAGGGGGAGTGTTGATTTGAGGGATGTAGTGAGGATTACATGTATTTCTTTTCTTTTCTATCTTTTTAGAGATACATTGATCATGTATTGACATACATTGTACTTATTTCTTGATATATATATATATTGATGTATGTTTCTTTCACCTATCTTTCCATGTGTTGTTTCTTTTCTGTCTTTATACACATGTTTCTTTTACTTGTATGCAATCTATTATTTCTGCTTCATACAAAGATGTCTTGATGTGTTTTGTTTATAAGTGTTTCAGAAATACAGGTTGTCAAAGTCTACTTGCCATAAACTCTCTTTTTGCAAAATTTTTCAAGAGTTTGTGTTAGGGTAGATTTTATTGTATGTAACAAGTGAATATGAGTTAAAGTGTTTTATGACTTCTCTTATATCTTCATTTGTTTGTTGTAGTTTTGTCATGGATTGCCAAAGGGGGAGATTGTTAGGATATATGTAGTTCAAGTTGTTGACATATGTCGCTATTTTATGTAATTGGCTTATTCTTAGACAAAATGCACTTTACTTGTAATTGGGTAGAGTTAGGATGTGTTTAACACTTCAAAAAACAGTGTTTCAAGATTAAGTGTTAAAGTCATCAAGTCTGTCCAAGAAACAAGCTGAAAAGTGCAAGTTACTAAAACTCGACACCTGTCTTGACACATGCATCTATCGAGTTTTAAGAAACTGTTTTAGCCCGAGCCTCAACAGCTTCTCGACAGATCCTCGATACCTCTATCTGTCGAGATTTAAAGAAAACAGATTTTTAGTTCTGTTTTAATTCCAATCAGTGAATGTGTCTTTGAGACTTCTTTTCTCCTAACCCTAGATATATAAAAAGATTGTTTTAAGGGCCGTCAAACAAGATGCAAGTTGCACAAGTATTGAGCAATCCTTGTTCATGCAATTTGTGATCAAAGACAAAGTTCGTGCCCTAGTTCATCTCTTGTGAAGAAGATTGCTGTGTAATGTGCACCATAGGGTTTTGTAACCAAGCATCTTCTTGATCTTCATCGTGTGGATGATTTGAAAAACTTTGCAGCCAACAACTCTCTCTCTAGTTGGTGAATTGAAGTCGCGTACTAGGATCTGCGCAATTGGTTTGTCATGTACTTAGGAGCCGTGCATTGAAAGGAGAAACTGTCACTACAGAATAAGTCCAATTGGGTATTGGGGTAAAGGTTCAACTGTAGGTTGGTAAGGTACTTGGGATTCCTTGTTTGTAATCGCTTGCTGTGATAATAGTGGAGTTTTGGGAGTGGTGACCTTAAATCATCCGGTGGGGTTTTTGTCGTCAGGTTTTTCCCATTCGTAAACAAATCACCGTGTCATTTATTTTTCACTGCTTACTTTAGTTTTGGTGATTTGTTTGTGTTGCCACGTGAATTTACATGTTAACTTGATTAATTAATAACTAAGCTAATTAATCATAAGGGATCAACGCGTTTGTGGCCTATCAAGATTCTTCCAAGGAGGACGACGACATGGCGGCTTTGAAACAGCTTTTTGCCAGAAAGAGGGGTGCCCAAGTTTCCAAAACAGACGCCTCCGGGTCCCAGCCAAAACTGCCCCCTCCTCCCCTTCCCCCTCCCCCTCCCCCTCCCCCTCCCCCTCCATCTCCATCCGACCTGCTCCCTCCTGCCCCTATTATCCCAAAAAATAGGAGGAATGAGAATGAGAAGGCGGACAGAGAGAGGGAGAAGAAGCAAAAGCACCAGAGGCAACTGCAGCAGCAACAGCAGCAAGTTGCTAAGGGTGGGGGGCAAGCCTCCTCCGTCGAGAGCGGGGAGATCCGCGGACAAGCCGAGGTCCACCGAGGGGAGTCTAGCTGGTCCCCCGCTTTGGAGGTGAACGGGGCTCCGATGTCTCTCCAGGCGAGCATCCGGGACTTTCAGAGGGGTCACGCCTCTCACCTAGCCAATGCCCTAGAGCAGCCCCTTCTCCTGTCTAGGGACATGGAGGATTTAGGGAGGATGGGACAGACGCGCCTCTTTCTTTCCCTCAAGAGGAACCTGGGCCTGGTACGTGCTATGCACCTAGTTTCCTGCTGTCATTTTAGTCCTCGTATATGTTAATTTTTCATTTACCATGTATTCGTTGGAACTTTCCTCCGCAGGCCATCCACGAGGCCTTCGCCGCCGATGCACTGGTAGAGCACTACCAAAGTCAGGTCGGTGCCGAGCAGTCTGCCAAGGCGGAGGTCGAGAACGAGCTAGGCCGCGTCGAGGCGGAGAAGGCTGACCTGGCCACCAAGCTGTCCTTGGAGCAGACTGAGAGGAGAAGCCTAGATGCGGGCTTAAAGACGGCGATAGCACAGGCGGAGACCCAACGCAAGCTCTTGCACCAAAAGGATGAGGCACTGTCCAAGGCAGGGCAGGAGATCTCCAACTTAAAAAGAGAGCTTGCCTAGGCCAAGGAAACGGCTCACACTATAAAAGAGACCGTGGAGGCTACCACCAAAGCCGCCTACAACGAAGGGGTCGAGGCGACAGAGAACCACCTGACCGAGGAGCTGGCCGAGCTGTGCAGGGAATACTGCCAGAAGGTTTGGGCGGAAGTCCTAAATGCTGCAGGAGTCCCTGCTAGCTCCGAGTGGAGGGTAGCAGAGAAGGTCTGGTATCCCAAGGATATCAAGCTTATCGAGGACGATCTTGCCCCATTGGTTGCTCCCGACACTATGGCCCCTTCGTTGCCTCCCTCCTCCCAAGGGCAAGTCCTCCCAGCCGTTGAGGTTGCCGTCGTTGAGAAGGTGGCTAGAGAGGGGTTTGATGAGCCAGCCGGTCTGGTTGCACTTCCTCCCATAGCCAAAGACAAGGGGAAGCAGTTTTAAGTCCTGCCTGAGGCTGGGGAAGGAGGAGCTGAACTGGAGGAAAAGGTCAAAGAGCCCTTGGTGAAACCGGGAGAGGAACCTCCGCTGAAGATAAAGGTATAGGCCGCCACTGGCTCTGTTTTTGCACAGTTTTTCTTCCTTAGGGAGTTTGTCATTAGTCATTTGCCTTGTAATAATTTTTGTTCTCAGCTTTGATGTAAACAACTTTGATGAATCCTAGTGTTTTGTTTTGATAGTGTAACTTCCGTGATGGATTGTGTTTACCTTTGTATAATTTGCCTCATTGCACGCGATTCCCGACATAATCGGGTTAATAAACAAAAAGCTAATTGCGCAGTTTCACAAGGCAATTAACACTTAAGGAAAAATAAATTGCATGTTAAATTTTCCCTAGGCAGAAGGTCCAAGAGCCTGGTATAGCCGAGATTGACATTAACACTTAAGGAAAAATAAATTGCATGTTAAATTTTCCTAAGGCAGAAGGTCCTAGGGCCTGGCATAGCCGAGGTTGACATTAACACTTAAGGAAAAATAAATTGCATGTTAAATTTTCCCAAGGCAGAAGGTCCAAGGCCCTGGCATAGCCAAGATTGACATTAACACTTAAGAAAAAATAAATTGCATGTTAAATTTTTCCAAGGCAGAATGTCCTAGGGTCTGGCATAGCCGATGTTGACATCAACACTTATGCATAGTTTGGCGATAGAGATTGATATATTAACAATTAGCATGATACAATAATGTCCAAAAGTTTGGCGTGTATGCCTTCTATTAATAGTAGTACCTTCGGAAGTTGTTTACATTCCAGGGTCGTTTTACAAGTTTGTCTTCCAAGTCGACGAGATAATATGACCCTATGCCGGCCACTGAGGTTATACGGTAGGGCCCCTCCTAGTTTGGTCCCAATTTTCACCACGATGGGTCCTTAGCAGTTCCGACAACTTTTTTCAAGACTAGGTCTCCCAGAGCGAGGGACCTGGATCGTATGCGAGAGTCGTACCCCTGCTTGAGCTTCTGCTGGTAGCAAGCTAGCAGGACTATAGCGGTTTCCCGCCTTTCTTCCACCAAGTCTAGCCCCTTCAGCAGCATGTCGTCATTAGCGTCTGGGGTGAAAGACTGCGCCCTTATTGTCGGGAACCCCATCTTTACAAGAATCACAGCCTCGGTGCCATACGCCATTGCGAAAGGTGTCTCCCCTATGGACCTTCACGGCGTGGTTCGGTAAGTCTACAACACATGTGGTACCTTATCCACCCATCTGCCCTTCGCATCGTCTAGTCTTTTCTTGAGTCCATTGACTATCGACTTGTTGATTGATTCAGCTTAGCTGTTCCCCTACGGGTAGGTTGGGGTGGAGTATCTGTTTGTGATGCCAAAGTCTCCACAATACTTTCTAAAGGCTTTGCTGTCAAACTGCAATCCATTGTCCAAAATGAGAGTACGTGGGATCCCAAACCTGGTGATGATGTTCTTCCAAATGAATCTCTTCGCGTCCACATCTCGGATATTCGAGATTGGCTTGGCTTTTACCCATTTGGTAAAATAGTCTGTCCCGACGAGCAGCCATCTCTTGTTGCCTGCTGCCCTCGAAAACGGTCCCACTATGTCCAAGCCCCACTGCGCAAACGGCCAAGGGCTGACCAATGGATTAAGGACGCCACCAGGCTGGTGAATGTTGGGAGCGAATCTCTGACATTGATCGCACTTTCTCGCGTACTCCTGCGCCTCTCTCTGCACGTTTGGCCACCAGTACCCCTGTGTGAGGGTCCTGTGAGCTAGTGACCTTCCGCCCGTGTGGCTACCACATATCCCTTCATGCAACTCCTCCAAAAGCTGCTCCGTTCCTTCTGAATGCACACATAATAGGTAGGGCCCCGGAAAGGAGCGTTTATAGAGCTTCTCGTCCTCGCATAGCCAAAACCGCAGAGCCTTCCTACGGATCTTGTCGGCCTTAGACTTCTCCTCCGGCAGAGTGTCGTGTTTAAGGACAAACACTATGAGGTCCATCCAACTAGGTTCTGCTCTGACTTGCTGGACCCGGACGGCATGACAATCTAGCCCAGTTGTCCTAAACAGGTCCTCAACGAGAATGACTCGGGGAAGGCCCTGGGCCAAGGAGGTTGCGAGTGTGGCTAGCGAGTCGGCGTGGGTGTTTTTGCTCCTGAAGACATGCGATAGTGCTAAAAATTTGAATTTGGCCTGCGAGTGCTTGGCGCGGGCTAAATACTCTCGCATTCTCGGTTCCCTAGCTTCCAATTTCCCTTCAACCTAGCCGACCACTAGCTGTGAGTCTGAGAACGCTAGCACTGCTCTTCCCCCCATCTTTCAAACCATGTCCATTCCTACTAGCAGGGCCTCGTACTCGACTTCGTTATTGGTAGCCGAGAACGCTAGCCTCAAGGATTTTTCCATGACGATTCCCTCTGGGGACGTCAAAACTATACCTACGCCTGAACCCCTCTGGTTGGAGGCCCCATCCATGGAAAGCTTCCACACCGGAGGTTTCTCGCACGAGACTACGCCAACTAGTTTTCCATCCGTGCCCCGTCCCTCAATGTTTTCCTCTAGGGAAAGCTCCGTGAACTCCGCCACCAGGTTAGCCAAGACTTGCCCCTTCACAGATGTACGAGGCAAGTACTTGATGTCGAAGGCTCCCAAGACAGTTCCCCATTTAGCGATTCTGCTGGAGTAGTCAGCACTCTGGAGCACGGACTTAAGCGGGAGTTGGGTTAGCACAACGACTGTATAAGATTGAAAATAGTGTGGGAGCCGACGCGTCGCGTGCACCACGGCCAGAATCGCCTTTTCCAACGGTAGGTACCGAATTTCGGCCTCCTGCAGAGACTTGCTCACGTAATAGACCGGTCTCTATACACCGTTGTCGTCTCATATCAGAACCAGGCTGATGGCGTGGGCAGCCACAGCTAGGTATGGAAACAGTACTTCGTCTAGATCAGGGCTGGACATGATGGGTGGCCGAGAGAGGTATTCCTTCAGCTGCTGGAAGGCCAAGGAGCATTCCTCGGTCCATTCGAATCTCTTCCATTTGTTTAACAGTTGGAAGAAGGGTCGGCATCTGTTTGCAGATCGGGAAATGAACCTATTGAGGGCAGTCGTCATCCCGGCTAGCCTCTGGACCTCTTTCGGGTTCTAAGGAGATTGCAAGTTACAGATTGCGGTGATCTATTCGGGGTTGACCTTAATACCTCTATAAGTAAGCATATAGCCTACAAATTTGCTAGACCCTACACCAAAGGAGCATTTGGAGGTGTTCAAACGTAACTTGTGCTCTCGTAAAGTCTAGAATGTGTTGTTCAGGTCGGCCATATGCTCCGATATGGCCCGGCTCTTCACAACCATGTCATCCACGTATACTTTAACGGTTTTTCCTAATTGCGTCTCGAACATCCGGGTCATCATCCTCTGATAGGTAGCCCCTGCGTTTTTCAGGCCGAAGGGCATCACCTTGTAATGGTAGTTGTCGATGGGGGTAACAAAAACTGTTTTCTCCTGGTCTTCCAAAGCCAAAGGTATCTAGTGGTACCCTTGAAAGGCGTCCAGAAAACTCATACGAGGGTGGCCGACCATCGCGTCTACCAATTGATCTATGCAAGGCATTGGGAAAGGGTCCTTGGGACAGGCTTTGTTCAGATCCGTGAAGTCCACGCATACCCACTATTTCCCACTTTTCTTCTTCACCACGACTGTGTGCGCCAAACATTCGGGATAGAACACTTCCTTGATAGCCCCAGCTCTCTTAAGTTTGATGACTTCCTCCTTAACGGCGTCGAAATGCTCCTTGGAAGAGCGCTGAGGGGGTTACCTCTTCGGCGCAGCGGCTGGACTGACGTTCAAGTGGTGGCATATGAAATTCGGGTCAATCCCAAGCACCTCATACGCGTCCCATGAAAACAGGTCAAGGTTCCCTCTCAAGAACGCGACCAACTCTTCCCTTTCTTTGGTCGGCAGTTGAGCCCCTATCTGGAAGAACCTCTCTGGGTCAGTACCTACAAGAACCCTATCTAGCCTGTCACCCATGGGCTCTTCTGCCACAGTCACTCCAGTTGTGGCAGAAGAGGTTAATTGCTATGGGTTCGGTGCAGCCGAAGCCGAGGATTCAGGATCCGGCCTACGTAGAACTGTGGCTGTTAGGCACTATCTCATCGTGAACTGACTCCCGAGGATCTCTTCGACCTGCCCGTCGAAAGGGAACTTCACCTTGGTGTGGAGAATGGAAGAGACAGCTCCTAGGGCATGCAGCCAGGGTCTTCCCACAATGGTTGTGTAAGGAGAATAAGCGTCGACCACAATGAAATCCACCTCAACCACTGCTGGTCCTGACTGCACAAGCAACCTAATCTGTCCCCTCGGGACGACTGCCTTCCCCTCGAAGTTTATTAGTGGTGAGTCATAAGCCGACAGGTCCTCTTCTCTCAGGTTCAAACCTTTGAACAGATCGGGGTACATGATGTCTGCGCCACTTCCTTGGTCCACCATCATCCTCTTTACATCGTAACCTCCAATTCTCAACATTATGACTAGGGCGTCATCGTGTGGTTGGATGGTCCCTTCTTTGTCCGCGTCCGAGAAGGCCAAAGTGGGCGGCTCAGTGCCCTTAATCTTTTTCGGCTCGGAGCCAGAGTTCTTGGCATCGGCTCATGCCACAGACATCACCCTGGAAGGGCGAGAGCCGGTCTTCCCAAGAGTGGCGAAAATGACATTGATGGCTCCTAGAAGAGGCCTCGGGGCATGATGGCCCTGGTTTGTCGGCCCCGGGTGCTCTCTCTGCCCCCATGCTGGTACACGAACTGTTCCAACTTTCCCTCCTTCGTCAACTGTTCTAGGTAATTCCGTAAGTTCCTGTAGTTCTCTGTCGTGTGGCCGCTCTCTTGATGGTACTGGAAGTGGAGGTTCTAGTTACGCTTTGCGGGATCACCTATCATTTTACTGGGCCACCTGAAGTAGGGCTCGTGACGGATTTTCTCAAACACTTGCTGTATGGGTTCGCGGAACACGACGCCGACCACCTGCGTAGGTGTCGGACGAGGTTGCCCAACGAACTCTCTCCTCGGCCTACTGTTACTGTATCGGTCTGACCTGAAATCCCTCCTATCGTGAGGGATAACCTTCGCCCTTGCCTTTACTTGTAATTGATCCTCCTCAACCCGCGTGTACTCGTTGATACGGTCCATGAGCCGACGCATGCTCTTGACAGGCCTTTTGGTCAGTGACTTTCTCAGGTCATGCTCATTCGGAAGGCCGACCTGGAAGGTGCTTATGGCGACTTCGTCGAAGTCCCCATCGATCTCGTTGTACATCTCCCAATACCTGTCGGTATACGCCCTGAGGGTTTCTCCTTCTCTCATGGCCATGGACAACAGTGAATCTAGAGGCCGAGGGACCCTGCTACATGTGATGAACCACGAGCCGAATGCCCTGGTGAGCTCCATAAAGGAATCGACAGAGCCCACCTTCAGGCCATTGACCCACCTCATCGCGACAGGTCCCAGGCTGGAGGGAAAGACCTTGCACATCAGGGTCTCATTCTTTGAGTGCACCGCCATCCTCTGGCTAAAATGGCTCACATGCTCTATTGGGTTCATCCTCCCATTGTAGATGGTGAAGGTCAATTGAGTGAATCGCCTTGGAAGCTTTCCCTTCTCAATCCTCTGAGTGAAGGGTGACTTGGAAATCTGATAGAGCGCCTTACTCAAGGTGTTGTTGGCCAAGCCCTTGGAAGAGGTCCTCTTGCCCTTAGGGTCGTGACTGTGTTCGTCCTCTTGAGAAGAGGACTCGCTAGGGGGGGTCCTTGCCCTGGAGCTGTCGACGCTACTGCTAGTATCCGCTGAGGACTGGTCTGAAGGAGAGGGCGTGCGCCTTCGCTTCTCCCGGCGCAGCTTCCTTCTCAGATGGTCAATCTCCCTTTGCAGGGTCTCAACGCTTTTTTTGCGGGAGGCTCTGCTTCCACCCCGTGTGTAGCTCCTCCCGCGTGTATGTTTAGTGCGCACGCTGGCTTCGCGATCTCTTTCTCACTCTAACTGCAAGAAGGATCTTCGAGCTGGGATCCTATGGACTCTGCACCACGTAAACCCAAGCCTTCCATGACACCTCACATCCCTTTCGTCAAGGCTTTCCACAGACGGCGCCAATTGTAAGAACACAGGTCGAGCCTTGGGCCCAAAATGCGAGACCGGGCCGACCAAAGTGGCCTATACAATAAATTTTTAGAGAGTGGGCTTAAAGCCTAGACCTTCCGGGGCGGTGGAGAGTGATGGCGTCTGGTTGAGTCTACTATTGGTGCACCTCGAGTTGGCGGTGTGACTTTGGCCTTTCCTCGGACGTGGGTCGAGGAGTCTCAGTCCTTCCTTCCCTTGCCCTTTTTAGGAGGAGAGAATATGCTTGGAGAAGAAAGGTCTGGATCCCTTTCCAACGGTTCCCTCTCCTTATTTATACTCCCACCCCTGGCTCCCATCCGTCTTGTCCCTGAAAACACTCTCCAATGGCTATAAAGCTGACCGTCGTCCCCTCAGATGTCACTTCCCCATTAATGCGACCAGGCGAGTAGGTGGGAAGTCTTTAATGCGGTGGCAGCAGTTTTACACAGAGCACGTTCCACTTGTCCCCTTACTCGGCGTCCCGTTGAAACTCTGTATGACTTACTAGGCGCCAGGAGGTCTTTCTTGGGTGCCATGCCGCGCTCCTCGGCCTTTGACGCCGTTGTCCGAGGGCACCCTCTCCTCGGATCCTTTCCCAACTGGCTGACGCCTGGTCGGCGCGCTCTTAGGCCCCAGTTTTAGGAGGCCCTATTCTCGACTCACGATCCATTGGCGGAGTCTGCACTCTCGGACCAAGCCCAAAGCCCACATGGTGTTCTGACGCCTTTGCTCCCTACAATTTATATATATATATATATATAAATAAATTATTTACACAATGAATATCGAAATTAAAATTTATATAATATATAGGTTATTAAGCTTACACAATGCATATTTCACAAATGATATCATCATCATAAATGAAAGAAGAAAAAAAAAAAAAAACTCTTATGTAATACTTGTATATGGGGAAAAAAACTTATTCTAGATTTTTATATAATTTAGTTTGCAAATAATTTCTTACAATTTTAAGAGGACGTTTGATTCGCTGTGATATTACATTACACCGTAATATTACATTATTGTAATTTTACATTAATATAATCTCAATATAAGAATACAACATTACATTGTTTAGAAATGTGATGAGATTAAGATGATGTAAGGTCGCAATACGAGTCACGGCCCAGCAAGAAGGAGGACGTAGGCCCAAAGAACTCGATACAATGAATTTATAGAGTGTGGACTAGAAATCTTGATTCTAATGAGCTTGAACAGTAATAACAATAGTCTAAGATCACAAAACAATATAGATGAACAAGTTTATAAGATGAAGTTTATCCTCAAACTCAAGCCGAGAACCAAGTGTTTATATTTCTTCCTACTTTTAAAGATTCTTTACAAATATGCTCCTCTCCTTTTTTTACAGGACCTCCCCCTCTCTCTCGATTCAGACTGCTCCCCTTGATACTTGTCATATCCGTCTCTTTTGAAAGTCCCTAGGTAATAGCTGTAAGGCTGAAAATCACTGTTCAGATATCAATTCCTCATAAATGCGGCTAGAGACTTAGGTACAGAGCATTCAATACGGTGGTAGCAGCTTTCTCTAAGATCTTTTCTTTACCCCCCTCGCTCTCTGTGCCCCTTTTAAACATATTTTCATCCTTAAGACCTTTAAAATATCATTTTAGTTAACATAACGTACTACTTAATCCTCGCTGCACTTAACCAAAAAGGTAGTCTTCCTCGGATTATCTATATTCACCTCATTCACCACATTCGCTTTCGGAGTTGTAAGTTTGATATCGTTATTACCATTGACTCGTCCTCGGACAAGCAAACGTTCTCGGCTTAAGCCCATGACCCAAAAACGTATCTTGGGCCTTTTGTCCCCACAGATGACATTATATATTTTGTAATTTTAGATTATGGTAATGTTAGAAAAAATAAAATAAACTAAAATTTTGATGTCACATCATCGTAACATGTATTACATCAAAGCGAGCTAAACATACTCTACTTTTTGAAATCCACCCATAATGTACTTGTGAGAGACCGCGCCCCCGGCCCGTTTTATAATAAGTGTTGTGTTGGGCCAAACCCACGTGAATGGGTGAAGTCGTGTTATTGTCTTTCAAAATGGAGGTTCGACTAGTTATATTTTTCCCTTTAGATTAAGGGTTTTACAATGGAGTCGCCACTTATTTAATTATTGGAAAAATAAGAAAACCAAAATTGAAAAATTCATCATTTTATTAATTTTCAATTGAATTTACATTGGTCATAGGAAAATTACATGGCTTTGGTCCTAGATACAATCTAAGAAAAAGTACATGGCTTTGTTTCCTAGTTACAATCTAAAAATTGAAAATTACATGGACAAGCATTTGATCTACTAACCCTTGATCTAAGTTCGGAGGCTATGTTACAAGGTGGGAAGGTGTTAGGCACCCACCTTGCCCGGTGAAACCGGTCTTCTAGACTATGGTGGCCAACATTCATATCATATCATCTAATATGTCAATCAATATACATGATGAATTTAATGTGTGTGCATGTGATAAACCCTAATTCAATTTATTAAGCATTGCATTTGGATTAAAAAATGAATTCTAGTGAATGTGTGTGGATGGTGATATCCTAGATTCAAAGATTTGAAAGAATTATAAAAAAAACATGTTTTTCATATTCTTGATGTGAATTTTGGATTAAAACTAGTGTTATGCATGAACATGTGATGAACAACCAAGAACATGTGATGAACAACCAAGAACATGTGAAGAACACGTAATAACATTTAAGAACATTCAAACATATTCAAGGAAATTTAAATAGTTATTCTCATGCTTTAATCCTAAATTCTTATCATGGCAACACAAAAAACAAGTTATGGAAAGAAATTATACCTTCATGCAAGATCTATATGGTGGATGAGGAGACTCTTGAGGGAGGTCCTATGGGTTGAGGAAAAGAAGAGTTAGGAGAGGAAGAGTGAGTCTCACTCAATATTTTGAGTCTCAAGAAGACCAAAATATGACAAGACTACTCAACTTCTTAGAACTCAAGAGAGGAGAAGAGAGGGGGGTTTTTTCGTCCCTTGAAATGAAGGAGAAGGGGGGGTTTATATAGTAGTGGTGGAGGAAATATGAATGGAAGGCCATTAATGAGGGTTGACAAAGAATCATGAACCTAGACCTCATTTTAGCCTTTGGGGAGATTTGGTGCATTAAATGGAAAGATTGGTGGGAGTAAGGAGCAAGGCAAAATTCGGTTTTTCCGTAGCTGCTGTAACAGCTTGTAGAGCTAACTTTGAAAAATCATATTTGACTTAATTTTGATCGGAATTGTGTCGTTCTTGTGCTTAAATTGAAGCCCCGGATGTCTAGTTTCTGGGAAAATTAACCTCATTCACAGATTCAAAATATTCTGAGAGATATCAATGAAATAGTGAGCAGAGGTCATTTCTTAGAAAAATGGTTTCAGCATAATTAACATTAATAGGTCCCAAATTAGTTTCCAATTAACATTAATAGGCTCCAATCACTCCCATTTCAGACCTAATTAGTTCCAAATTTACCCTAATTAAAAGATAATTGTACAAATTACTCATTGAATAATTAATGTTTAACTATCTAATTAATTAGGTGTATGCAACATTACCATAAAATGTAGTCCTAACCAATCAAATTATGACACATCATTAATTTCAAATTGATTATAATTATAACCAATTAGAATCAATTGTTCATAATCACATAAGGTTGGACTCAATTTGTGATAGTGCATTCCGACCATTAAAACTTGATTTGATGATAACTTGATTTGATGATAACTTTCAATCTGATGGTCCGATTAGGGCTTATAACCAGTCGATTTGATCGTTACAACATCAAGATCATTTTGGTGAAATGAGATTAAGGATCTAATGACCAGAATCAAGATGCATATTTCCAAGATGAAATTACCCTTTTACCCTCCAAGTGAGGTTAAATGCGGGTTGCAAAATGAGATGTCAACAGTACTTGGTTTTTTACTTTTTTTAAATTAATCTAGATTTCAAAAATCTTTACTATTTATCTAGATTTTGCGCATGCTTATTACGTTTGTTTAGTCAGATGTTATGGACCAATTTCTTTTATGCATTCTTTAGTTTAAAACCACAAAAAAATAAAATAAAACATTCTCATGTCTTTTCTTTTATGGCTAAGAGTCCGTTTAGATACAACTTATTTTGCTAAAAATTAAAAACTGAAAACAATAAATAAATAGTTCACAGGCCTAAATTCATTGTTCATGAACAATGAACAATGCAAGCACTCAGCTGAAGAAGAAAAAAAAAACCACCATGGGACCACAGACACACTACCCAAACAATACCTAATTATCATGCTCACTCGTTGTCCTCAGGTGAATTTAATTAAGCATATAATCAAGGATGGAAGTTTTGAGGCCCGTTTAGTTCATGTGTTTAAAAACTAAAAATTGTTGTTTGAAAATATTTATAGAAATACGTGTGAATGAAAAAGAGTGAAAATGCGTAAAATGTTGTTTAAAATCTGAAAATAGTTGTTTGAAAACAACCACCAAACACCCCCTCGATCGTTCAAAATGATTGACAGTCATACAATCCTATTTATAGGTCACTGGAGCGAGCCACATTCAATTCATTCAACGATGCCCCCTATACAATCTATAGAATCCCCTAAATAAGACTGATTGTAATCTATAGTTTAGTTCATTGAGTTTTCAAAACGATCCAAGATTTCGTATCCATATAAATTACCAGGAATTCAAAACAAAGCAATATAAAAAGGTCCTGACCAAAGCTTAAAACCTTGATACAAAGTATGTCTGCTCAAGTTCAATTTTAATAAAGCCACAAAGAAAACAAAACTGAAGAACAAGAAAGTACTACAAAATCTTCCTCAACGGTACAACCAGCCCAATAGCTCCCTCTGACTAGTCTAAGTTGTTGGCTCAGCGCTTTCCACCGCCACCTCCCATTTTGGCCTTTGGTGCAGCACCCTTGAGCACATTTCCCTTGCTCTGACTCTTCTGAGATTTGGCCGTCACTTCTGCTTTCTTTGCCTTCTTCTCATCCTTGGTTTTCTTGATTCTCTCCTTAATTTCGCTGCACAATCATATTAAGGAAGCAATTTATTCACAGACATGAGATAAACAAACTTGGGTGCACACTTCAGCATCCAAACATCTAAACCGAAACCCTTCAATCTAGTATTGGGTTAAAATATGGGTGGAAGAATGCATACCGGAGAGCAGCTTCACGTGCTGCATCTCGTACTTCTGGTTTTTCAGTTCTCCTTTTCTGGATAACTTCCAAGGTAGCTCCAACAATGGACCTAGAGTATGGCTTCTTGGTGGCCCGACGCCTCTTTTTCACAGATTCAGCAGCTATGTCCTGTGAGTCATGTAAAAGAGTAAAAATATGTCATGCCAGTTACTGTAGCACAAAACTAGATAATGGAAGGACATAGCTGCTGACTCACCTTTTTATGTTGCTTTCTATACATTGCTGTCCAAGTAAGCTTGGAGGGCTTCAATCTGTTGTGGAAGTACCTCTTGCATTTTGAGTTGACAAACAGGAAAACCTGAAATGATCAATCAAGAAGGCAAACATCAATCTCAGTGCAAAAACAGGAAAACCAACACATACTTCTCAACCAAACCAAACCAAATATAAATAAATTTTAGAAAAGGATATAAAATGCAAAAGCCCAAAGCTTTGCCATGGCTGTTTAAATAAAACTAACCTGAGAATCTGATCTGATAAATCTGATACCCCTACCCGGATATATCTTCGACCCGCTGAAGCGGCAGAGTTCAGTCCTGAAACATCAGACAGTACTGAGCATTTACATTGAAATTATAATAATTGAAATCCCCGATTCCTCATCAGTTTGTGAACGTTTGTTAAGTTAGAACATTTTTATCTTATTCTTTTTTAATTTGACATAAATATTCTCACTGCAAAGAATTATTGCATTCTAAGAAAAGGAAGGTGAGACTCAGTCAGAAATGAATAGTCATTCTAGACTTATTTGGCATTCTTTGAAGAAAATACAATACCTAATTGTAGTAGTGCAAATAGAAAAATGGAATACATGCAACGAATCGATATGGTTGGAAAGCACACCAATGAATCAAAAAAAATAAAATGACAAGTTTTATGCTATTTTATTTCATCTGAAAATTAGCAAAATTTGGTAGGCTTAAACACAAAATCAATTAAGGCTTGCTTGACCAGTGCTGGTAAAAGCGAGGGCCACACTTAAGCGCAAAGGCCTCTTGGAGCCTAGGTGCAAAGTGCAGGCGCGCTCCTGATTGAAGTGAAGAACAGATTTTTAAAAAATAATTATTAATGAGAAATGCAACAATCAAATGATCAAATTATCATATAAATTGATATTAAAAAATTTATATAATTCATAGAATACTTTTGCAATTTTGTCACAAAAATTGCAAGTCAAGTCATTTTATTTTTTTGGATAAGCTAGATATAATTACTTCCATGTAATGTCCTTTCTTAAATCTCTAATATCCATAATGCCCTATGACTAATTAATAATATTAGTTAATAATTTAATCACTTAATGACTATAACTCTATAAGAATTAGTGATTAGTCTACTATGTTCAACATCTATCACCAAAGAAACCAAACAATTACCACAAATATATTATCTCATACTTTTTTTTTCATGAATGAGCTAAGAATATGAAGAAATAGCAACATGTTAATTGGTACCAAGCAGATATCCAAAAGGGATAAAATAGAATAAAAAGAAGAAACTAGGTAATTACTGTTTCAAGGAGAAAAAATCAAGAAAAAATAAAAATAAAAATAGAGAACTGGGAGGTTGTGGGTTTTAGGACAAGTTACAATCAAAATATTTTTTTTGATAAGTTACACTAATTGCCCGTTTGGATGCAGCTTTTCTTTTCTGAAAAGTTTTTTTTTTTTTTTTTTTTTTTTTTTTTTTTTTTTTTTTTTTTTTTTTTCTGCCGCATGTCAAATTCACGTCATTTTTCATTTTTTTATTAAAAATGGTTTACTATTTACACATTAAAAAATTATTTTGCTACAGTGTTTTCAGTTTCAGTTTTCAGTTCAGCAAAAATAAGCTCTATCCAAACGGACCCTAAAAGTATGTCAAATCAATGGTTTATATCAATAATGTCAAGATCCTATAGTTTTAATTCAGTTTTGGTTTATTTTTTTGAAAATTATAAAAAAGCTCCAAAAAGCGTGCTTCTTTGAATGAGCCTAGTTTTTGAGGCAAAAAGCACTAGAGCCTTAGGGCTTTGAGCTTCGAGCTTAGGAACGCTTTTACCAACACTGTGCTTAACTGAAGCACCTTGTTTACTTATAATACAAATAGTGTAAAAAATTGAAAATTACTCAATTTTTTCTCAGCAACCAAAAAAACCATCAAGGAAAAAATTCAATATAGTAATCTGTATAACCTGTAACAGCATGCAATAAAAAATGTCCTGTAGCCAAGTCCAATACCTTAGTTGAATCATTTGTTAAGTTGGGTTAACTTACCAATTTCTGTCAGACTTTGAAACTTAAAGTGAAAGGAATCAACTTGCCACAGATAGTCATGTACATGTTTAGACAATACAGATTAAGCCCTGGCAAGTCCTACCAGATGAATATAACTTAATACCCATGCAACTTTTTCTATCTGTGCTTCATTTATTTTCATTAATTTCCACTCCATCTATTCCCAACCTACAAAATCACACCAGTCTTCTCGGTATCTTCTTCCACAGAAGAACCAGACTCATTCCCAAGGAATTTTCAAGTTGTTTTGATACATTGATAGCTGGGGGTGGTAGTATTTTTGAACCTTGGGTGTCTCCGTTGGAAACTCCAGGGGGTGTCAACCGGCTGAGCTATAAGACTCTTGGCAGAATTGTCAAGTTAGCAAGTAAACCAAATGAAGTTTTACACGTGCATCCAGCAGGTCCTGAACCCACAACCTTACCCTCCATCCACATTATCAGAGGAGGATATGCCATTTGGGCTAAAGCTCATTGGCATGAGTACTTAAAATCTATCCCATATTCCACAAATGCAATCTATAACAAATCTCTAGACCTTCATTAAAAAACCAAACTCCCACAGCTTAACCCAAGACCTCATGGCAGCCTCAACCATTTCTGGATTTGAAACACAAGCTCAACCAACCTAGTACCCAGATTAGCTTATTCACAATACATTCAGCTCAAAGCTACAAAGCTAACTAAACATAAAATCCATTTGATAAATAAAATATTTATAAAAAAAAAAAAAAAAAAAAATTTTGAGCAAAACCCATCTTAAGAACAGATCCATAAAGTCATAAAAATAAAAATAAATACAATAAATACAACAAATTGCATAAATCACAAGAACGCTGTTTGGATAAAGGCAACTTTTTTTTAAATAACCCATCAAAATCTCCAGCTGATCAATACAAAGCCCAATCCAATATTATCATAATCTAATCCATTGTATCACAATCTAAAACGTCACAAATAAAATAAATATTATTGAATAAATTAACTGAAAATTACACATCCAAAGAAGAAATGAAACCCTTGGGAAAAAAAAAAAATCCCAACATTTTCTCAGGAACCAAACAGAGTTTGATAAGAAAATTGAAAGGAAAAAAGGAACATACTTGAGAACCATTGGGTGTTGCTGCTGTTGTTGTCGCTGCTCTACGGCTTTTTTTCACTTCGCAGAAAACCCTAATATGAAAAATGAAACCCTAAATAGGTTAAAGGCGTTGATAGAAATCGCAACTGAATAGCCCTTGGATTTTGTTTAAATTACGAGAAGGGCACTGTGTAATTTTGGTCGAAGTTGGGTCCAGGATCTGGACTGGTTCTCACTGCCTAACAAAGTGGTGGGCTAGGCCCAACAGAGCACTAGCGGTAGAGTGGTCCATTAGGCTCAACTAATGGCAGCCCTTTTTAAAATTCGGGATGACAAAAATGACTCGCTTGAAATATTTTTGTACGGATTTTTTTCCGTCTCGGAAGGGTGACAAGCGGGAATAGGTTTTGCTTATTCTGCCCCACCCCAAAAACACTTATTCCTCCTTTCTTCCCTATGACTCATTAATGTCAATTTATTTTATTAGGATTAGTAAAATATTTTTAACTTGCCTTGACTTGCTTCAGTCTCATCTTACTTGAGTTTTCTCCAGTCTTAAATGAGAGACAGGTCGAAGATGGGATAACCCATGATTTGATCTCATCCTAACCTGTCGTCATCTCTACTAAAAACCTTACTCTTGCCATTCTATGGGCAAAATTTGATCACACAAATTTCTTGTTCAACTAGAAGATACTGTATAAGTTAAGCCATTATCACTCCAAAAAGAAGACTATCATTTTTTTTATGGGCTATCATAATAAGTTAAGTAGTCAACTAAACTGCATAGATGATTGAAAATCAAAAGCATATGTAAAAAAGATAGTTTATATTGTGAAGTGTGAATGTAATACAATGTCATTTTTTGTCATAACATAATTTAAAAAAAAAAAAACTTTATGATGAAATTGACTTAAAATATAATATTTTAAATAACTAAGTTGGCTATATTTTTTATAAAATGAAAATAAAAATTATGGGTCACGCAAGTAAAATGGTCAGATTGGAATGAAGAAAATAAAACTAATTAGAAATAGAGGTCGAACCAACCAAAGTTAACCCTCAAGATGTTCCAACCCAACTCATTACGAAGTAAAAATATCTGATTGGAAAAGAAAATAAAAATAATTAGAAATAGGTCATTTTGAATCAAACCTAAGTTTAGCTCTCAAGATGTGCCAAGTTCCAACCCAGCCCATTACGAAGTAAAAAAAATATTGATTTTTATTTTTAATGCATTTTGCTATCCAATATATGTCTTTTCCCTGCTTATAAATGGATGAAATGGGCCTTTCTAAATGAGTAATCTCTTTTACTATCCAATAAGTTTGTCCTGTGTTACTGCTAGGGTTCAAACATTAGGGTATGTTTGGTAACTGTATTTTCCCTTATTTTCTATTTTAAAAAATAATAATCTATTTTTTAGACTAAAAAATTTGTTTGGTAACTCAAAATGGACAGAAAACAAAAACCGTTCTCAAAACTCAATTTTTGAAGGAAACTGAAAACGTGTAATATGTTGTTTTCAGTTTCTAATTTTTAAAAGTTAATGAAAAAATGCATTTAATTTAATGAATCTATCTCATTTAATGAGTTCGCATTAGAGTTTCAAATCCTAGTAACAACGTATTTTAGTATTTTCTATTTTTTTTTCTTAAAAAAAACTATTTTTTTAATTTGAACTAACCAAACATGTTTTTGATTTCAAAAATACAAGAAAATTGATTTTTCTTTATATTCTCAAAAGCAAGTTTTTGAAAATAGAAAACAAAAACTATTACCAAACATAACCTTAGCCTTTTGCTTGCTTTCCTCATGTTAACGACCCAACGGTGCCTATTGAGTGTAGATAATGGCATTTAAAAATCCTTAGATGGCAATTTTGTTCATTGAATGGTAGCTATTTATTTCTATATCACTTGCAATGTCTTTGCTTAAGAATGTTTGTCTTTTCTAATCACTAGTTGAATGCCCGTGCATTGCACGGTTTTGGTCAATAACTATGAAATACAATATATAATAATGCATTTGACAAATAATAAATTAATGAAATATTTTTATTCAAAAATCTCTTCAACAGTACCAATTGTCTAAGAAAACTAAACAATAAAAATTAATATCAACATTTAATAAAATAATATGTCCATGTAAATTAATATCTAATCATTAAGTTAGTATCAACGTAAAATTCACAAATTATAAGCTATCCAATGTATAAGCATTTAAAAAAAAAAAAAATCAGTTTTCTATATATATATATATATATATGTAAGGTCACAATTTGCACTCAAACCTAAGATCGTGATTGGGATAAGCCCAAAAAACCCAATACAATGAATTTGTAGAGAGTGGGCTTGAAACCTAGGTTTTAGTGATTCTAAATAACAACGATGATGAGCTCGTTTACAAAATCATACAAATGGAGTAGTATATATAACATGATTCGTTCTCAGACTCAAGCTGGGAATATTGGGTCTTGTATTTCACTTTTCTTAAGTACAGATTACAACTATTGATCTTTTGGTCTACAGTACTGTCTTCTCTCTTTCTTTTTTTATCTACCTCTCGCTCTCTGGGACCTCTCTTCTTCTTATACCTCCTTCCCCCGTTCATTGGTAATGCAGGTGAGGGCATCCCATCTCATCCTGGGATTCGAACCTTTATCGTCCAACTTCCAAGACATTGGTAACGCAATCATTGTGGGTGACCTTAGACGTAGACGAATCGACGTCTCAAGAGTGGGCTTCCTTGCCTTACTGGATTTGCCTGACGACTCTTCTGTCATCCTTTTTATACGCCCAATAGTCGCCATTCCCCCTCCTACGCAACCTGAAGCAGCTGTTCTCCGAGAAGCGTCCACATCTTCACGCCTTGAGGAGGAAATAGACCAATTTTTGACTTAAGGAAGTAAAGAAAACTCCAAAGGGCCACGTAGTCAACCTCTTGGACGAAGAAAACGAGTCCGACGAAAGCTTTGGTATTAGAGGCTTTATAGCTGCACGTGTGGATAGTAGTGCCGAGGAAGAGGAAGAAGGCATGTCTCTATAACAAGGGAAAAGTTTGAAGACTTTTTTTGTTGAAAGGGGTGAGCAGACCACCACGAAGGGTGCTTTAGGATCTCAACCTCCTACCAATCTTCAACCCCCTCCTCCTCCTCTCTCCTCCTCCTTCTTTAGGCACCCTTCTCCCCATGCCTAACCTTAAAAAGACAAGAACAGATGAGGTTAACAAAGGGGAGCTAGCACAGCAGAAAAAACAAAAACAGCAAAAAACGGCAAAAGGCCAAACACAAGCCTCATCCGTGAAGAGTAGGGAGAGCCATGATGTGATAGAGGTGTACCAACCTCAGTCTAGTTGGGCACCTCGGTTGGAGTTAGATGGGGCTCCCATTTCCCGCCACTCAATTATAAGAGAATTCCAAAAAGGGCACACCCACTACTTGGCCGAGGCCTTGGAGCAGCCTATCTTATTGTCGAAGGACATGGCAGCCTTGAAGAAAATGAGGCAACTAGAACTTTTTCCATCCCTAAAAAGGGATTTAGCTTTGGTATGTGCCATTTATCAACAACATCAGCCATTAATTCGAGTACATTATCATTGTGATTTACTTTCTTTCTATTCTTTTAATCATATATATATATATATATATATATATATATATATCTTTATGTTACTCTCGTCATAATGCACCTGTTTACCATCTTCGTGCAAGCCATCCAGGAGGTCTTTGTGGCGGAAAAATGGGTTGAAGATGCTCAGAACGAGGCTAAGGCCGAGGCTGACATCAAGATCGAGACTGAAAAAGCTCTGGATCTGGCTGAGCAAGAGAAAAAAGTGCTTACCAATAAACTGGTAGAAGAGGGGAAAGGAAGGAGGAGCGCGGAGGTTGGACTTAAGACTGCCGAAGTGCAGGCGGAGGAGCAACGCAAACAACTCCACCATAAAGGAATAGAGCTAGCCACTGCCAACAAGAAGTTTTAGACTTAAAGGGTGAATTGGCTAAGGCCAAGGAAGTGGCTCGCACCATCAAAGAGATCGTGGAGGCTGCATCAATGGCTTCCTTCAATTGGGGGGTCGAAGAAACAGAGATCTGGCTGGTTGAGGAGCTAGCTGAGGTATGTAGGGACTACTACCAGCAGGTGTGGGCAGAAGCCCTTAATGTGGTAGGAGTCATTGCCACCTTTGAATGGAGGAAGGTTGAAAACGTATGGTATCCACCGGATATCTGTGCGATTGAAGCCATTCCTCTCTCTCCAACTGCCTCCAAGACAGTGCCCCCTACATAACCCTCCACCAATCAAGGCTCTCTTCCACTTCTTAAAGTGTCTACAGATCCTGACCAAGCTGCAGATCAAGGTGAGAAGGCTGATAAGGTTTTGAGCGGGAAGGTTAACAAGGGTGATCCTCGGCCAGGAGAGAAAGATAAAGGAAAAGAAGTTATTACCCTGTCTGAGGCCAAAGCTCCAAACACTCCCTTCACTACCAAAGAAGTGGCTCCCCAACCCAAAGAGATTGAGCTCAAATCAAAAGGGATGGAGGATAAAACAAAGAAAACTGCCACAAAGTCCAAAGAAACCCCCTGCCAAAGACCAAAGCGTAGCCTAGGACCCTCCTTTCTCCCTATCTCGTTTTGGATAGTTTCAGCTTACTATATATTTACTTTTGTAATCCTGTCCATGTTTTTGTCTACAATGTAATCAGGCACAGATGTAATGACAAGTACAAGGGTTTTTTTTTTTTTTCCACACAGTTTTTCTTTATTTGGAATGTTTACCTCTTTATTTTAATGTACCTCAGATGAACAACATGAATGGTTTATTGCTTAATTGAATATGATAGGTTTTAATGGACGTGTAGGTAACATATGTATTTTGACAGAGAAATAATCTTATCTCTAAATTGAATGAATGAATCTTAAAGTACATTTAACAATATTTATACTAGGATTATATTCCTTCCAAGATCAAAAAGCAGTAGAAACCAAATGAATACCAAAAAATATGCATAAACTCAAAGCAAAAGAAATGAGGTCTAAGACTAGGATTTATGTAATACTTAGGCAAATAATAAAAGATATCAATTTATTCAAGGTATGTGGTCCGAGGATCTAAGCATAACCAAGCTTCAGTTTGATACTTAGGAAAAAGAGAGATACCAATTATGCCAAGGCACGTGGTCTGAGGAGTCAAACATAGCCAAGGTTCTGTTTGATACTCATAGAAAAATGAGAGATATCAATTTTGCCAAGGCATATGGTCTGAGGAGACAGACATAGTCAAGGTTATGTTTGATACTCATAGAAAAATGGTAAGTATCAATTTTGCCAAGGCATGTGGTTCGAGGAGCTAGGCATAGCCAAGATTCTGTTTGATACTCATAGAAAAATGGGAAATATCAATTTTGTCAAGGCATGTGGTTCGAGGAGCCGGGCATAGCCAATGTTTTGTTTAATATTCATAGAAAAATGATAATTAATGTAATACAGTATCAACAAACATAACATGGCAGAAGCGCATTTTATTAATAATACCTTTGTAGGTTGTTTACATTCTAGGGACGTGGTACAATTTTTTCATCTAAATCTTCAAGATAATAAACCCCTATTCCAGCTACTAAAGTAATGCGATATGGCCTTTCCCAATCAGGCCCTAGTTTTCCCCAAACTGGATTTTTCATTGTACCTAAAACTTTTCTTAATACCAAGTCACCTAGTGCCAGTGGTTGTAGCCTCACATTTGAGTCAAAACCCTATTTTATCTTGTGCTAATAATATGCTAATTGAACCATCGCATTTTCTCTCCGTTCCTCAGTTAAATCTGAACTCTTCTCTAGCAACCCGTTATTGCCTTTTGAATCAAAAGAGCTCGTCTTTAGTGTGGGGAAATTGGTCTTGAAATGAATCACCGCCTCGGCCTTGTAGGTCATTGAAAAAGGAGTTTCTCTTGTGGACCTACGAGGCGTAGTCCTGTAGGTCCATAAAACGTGCGGCAGCTCTTCCACCCATCTTCCTTTAGCATCATCCAACCTTTTCTTAAACCCATTGACTATTACCTTATTAACAGCCTCAGCCTGTCCATTCCCTTATGGGTAAGCTAGAGTGGAATATCTATTTGTAATACCAAGATCGCAACAATATCTTCTGAAATTCTTACTATCAAATTGAACACCATTATCTAAGATAAGGGTACGAGGAATTCCGAACTGGGTAACTATATTTTTCCAAACAAATCTTCTTGCATCTAGATTCGTGATATTTGACAGCAGCTCGACTTCAACCCATTTAGTGAAATAGTTCGTGCCGACCAACAAAAATCGCTTGTTTCCCGCCGCCTTGGGAAAAGGTCCTACAATATCCAAACCCCACTAAGCGAAGGGCCAAGGGCTGGATAAAGGATTGAGGACTCCCCCCCGGCTCATGAATGTTTGGAGCAAGCATCTGGCATTAGTCACACTTTTTCACATTTTTCAATGCTTCCTTCTGCATACTAGGCCACCAATATCCTTGAGTAAAAGCTCTATGAGATAAGGATCTTTCTCTTGTGTGACTTCCACAAATCCTCTCATGCAACTCTTCCAGAAGAAGTTTTGTTGCTTCAGGATGTACACATAGCAGATATGGTCCAGAAAAAGAGCGTTTATATAACTTTTGATCCTCGGACAACCAGAACTGAGATGCTTTTCTGCGTACTTTATTTGCCTCAGACTTCTGCTCAGGCAAAATATCATCCTTAAGGAATAATACTATAGGATCCATCTAGCTAGATCCAACCCTAATTTGATGAATTTGGATGGTGTCACCGTTCGTCCCAGTAGGTTTACACAGATCTTCTATGAGGATGATCTGAGGAAGGCCTTGAGCTGAGGACATTGCGAGGGTGGCTAGGGAGTCTGCATGGGTATTCCTGCTTCTGGAGATATGTAACAAGGTAAAAGATTCAAATTTTGATTGCAAATACCTGACCCGGGTTAGATACTCTTGCATTCTCGGATCTCTAGTCTCTAACTCTCCTTCCACCTGGCCCACCACCAATCGTGAATCTGAGAATATTTGCACTATTTTTTCCCACATCTTCTGAACCATAGCCATCCTTACCAGTAAAGCTTCACACTCTGCCTCATTGTTAGTGGCTGAGAACCCTAATCTCAAGGACTTCTCAAAATTGATTCCCTCAGGAGACATCGACACTAGCTCCACTCCAAATCCTCTTTGATTTGCTGCCCCATCAATGTACACTTTCCATATCAAAGGTTCCTTGCACGAAATCATGCCAACTGATTTTTCATCCATGTCCAGACTCTTAGCATTCTTTTCTAACGAAGGCTCAGCAAATTCTACCTCTAAATCAACAAAGACTTGGCCCTTCATAAAGGTCCGAGGCATATACTTAATATTAAAAGGCCCAAAAATGGTACCCCATTTGGCAATTCTACCAGTGTAGTCAGCACTTTGAAGTATAGACCTAAGAGGAAGCTGAGTTAAAACAATAACCGTATGAGATTGGAAATAGTGGGGAAGCTTACGCGTAGCATGCACCACTGCTAGGATCGCTTTTTCCAATGGTAAATAATGCACTTCGGCCTCGTGTAGGGATTTGCTTATTTAATAAACCTCTGCATCATTATCAACCCGTATTAGAACCAGGCTAACTAGGGGTGTGCAAAAAACAGAGGAACCGAAAAAACCGCTTCAAACCTACTAAACCGATGCAAAATTTTCAGTTCGGTTTCGATTTTACCATGTAAAAAACTAAAAATTTCGGTTCGATTTTCGGTGGAGAATTTTTATGCACTGAACCAACTGAACTGAACCGAAATATTATTATATATTATTATATTATATTTTATATTAAATATATAATATAAAATTTGTAAATATTTGAGTTAAGATACATAGGCTTCAGCTGTTGGGCAGCGTTGGGCCTCCATCATTTTGGGCCTCCATCAGTGTATTTTAAAATAATTAAGTGAATTCACAATTGGGCCTTTAGTTTATTTGTTCAGTCCTCTAAATTTCTAATGATTCAAATTTCAAATGATCCGGCCTGCCTAGCTTTAATGCTTAATAGCTTTTCAATGTTCAGTCATCAGTGTTCACACTTCACTACTTGTCTACTTCAGTGACTCACAATCCGGCCTTCATTTTATCTTTTTAAACACAGTATTTTAAAACCCATTAGATTAATCACCTAAAATTAAACTAAGTAAATATCTAATTAAACTAAAACTAATTAGACTATAAAATCAAATGTTTGGAAACCCTACCCTACATATCCCACACTTTTCAGTTTCCACTCTCACTTTCCACTCTCTCTAAGTTTAGCCGACACTCATCAAAACAGAGCCTCCACACTCCACAGTCCACGATGAGCCTTCATTCAGCCTTCACTCTTCGTTCAGCCTTCACTCTTTCTCATGTTCTTCCTTCCCCACGCCGGCTTCTCATCTCAGTGATCTCACAGTGAGTCTCCATTTTTAAAATCTCCATACCCTTTGACCCTCTCTCTGTTTTGTGTTTTGGTTTTTGAAAATAGTGAATCTTTGTTTTGTAGTAACAACATAATATCAAGTTGTTTATTTTTTCAAGTTTTAATGTTTTTTATATGCAAATAAAGTTAGGGTTTTGAAAAAATTAACAACCCATGTGCTTGGCTGCTTATGTTAGTTTATTTGTTAAAGTTAGCTCCTTTGTCTCATGTGCTTGTTAAAAATCTCAATAACTCTCAGGTTTGTATTTTGGGTTTTGTTTAATACTGAATCAATAAAGTAAGAGTTTTTAAAATACTGAATCAATTAAGTTAGGGTTTTTAAAATACTAAATCTCTGTTTTGTAGTAACAACATAAGATTAAGATCATAAGATGTTTATTTTTTCAAGTTTTATATGCGAATAAAGTTAGGATTTTGACAAAATTGATGACCCATATGCTTGGCTGCTAGTTGGTTTCTTTATTAAAGTTAGCTAATTACCTTTGAGTTCTAATATATAAAGTTAGTTGCTTTTTTATTTATTTATTGTTGACATATTTTTGTTTATTGTTGTTGACATGCTATGATGTTGGGGTGTTTGTTTATTGCAGTTAACTGTGATGTTGGGGTATTTGTTTATTATTGCCTTAATGTTGATGTGTTTATTATTATCTTATTGACATGTTTGTTGTCAGCTTGTTGCTATATATTAGAGTCCTTCTCATTCCTTTTTTTTTTTTTTCTTTCTTGTTGACTTGTTGTGTTATTGTATACTAGAGTGGAGTGAAGAGTCCTTTTCATTCTTTTTTTTTTTTTTTTTTTGTTGCTGATTTTTATTGTGTTATTGTTATTGTATTTTTTTTTTTATTGTAGACTAGACTCGTTTTGGCATTAAATTTTTATCTTTTATGTTTTACTTTTTATAGTTGCTGACTTATTGTGTTTTATTTTATATTGTAGATGAATGAGACAAGGGAAATCCTAGAGGGTCAAGAAAATGAAGCGGGTCAAGGGGCAACCAATGTGAATCAAGACAAAGGCAAACCCCCACTCCCACCAAATGCAGGAAATACTAGTAAGAAAAGATATTTTGTTTGGGGTCATTTAACTGTTATTGAAGGGAGGGAAAAACCTAGGGCAGTTTGTAACTACTGTGGCACAACCTATGCTCGTGACACTAAGCAAAATGGCACTACAACCATAAGAATACATACAATCACAATGTTTGAAATATCCTTATAGGGAAGACAAAAAAAACCAATCAATCCTAACATTCAAACCTAAAGAAGAAGGGAAAAGTAGTGGTAAACTTGTGTCTTGGGTGTTTAATTTTGAGGAATGTAAGAAAGCATTGGCAGAGATGATTATTTTAGATGAGCTGTCTTTTAGGTTTGTGGAGGGTTATGGTTTTAGGAAGTTTATGTCTATTACCCAACCTAGGTTCAATCCAGTCCCTTGCCGCACAACAATTGCCAAAACTTGCTTTAGGGTGTTTTTAGATGAGAAACAAAAGTTGAAAGAGACCCTAAGAGAGCAGCGGGCCTGTCTTACCACAGATACATGGACATCCGTTCAAAATTTGAACTACATATGTCTCACTGCCCATTTTATAGATAGTAATTGGAAAATGCACAAGGGGATTCTTAGTTTTTGTTTAGTGGAAAATCACAAAGGTGAAACACTTGGGAAGGCAGTTGAGATGTGTTTACTTGATTGGGGGATAGACAAGATTCTAAGTATTACAGTTGATAATGCTGCCTCTAGTAGTGGACTGATTTCTTTTATTCAAAAAAAGACTAAGCATAGGAAGGCAACAATTTTAGGGCATAAATACTTGCATGTGAGGTGTAGTGCTCATATCTTAAACTTAATTATTCGTGAAGGGTTAGTTGAAATGGATAGGACAATAGTGAAGGTGAGGAAATCTGTGCAATATGTGAGATCATCTCCACAAAGACAAAGCACATTTAAGTTATGTACGGAGAAGGAGAAAGTTGACTTTAAAGGTCAGTTGTGCTTAGATGTGCCCACTAGGTGGAACTACACCTATATTATGTTGGAGAAGGTCGAGAAGTATCAAAAGGCTTTTAAGAGATTGGACGAAGAAGATCCAAATTATCTTATGACAATTAGAGAGGAGGCAAAGGAAGATGGAGATGATATACATGAGGTTGATTGGGAATGGATGATGTGGAATGGGAAAAGATTAGGATCTTTTTGAAATTTCTTAAAATTTTCTATGATGTAACCTTGCGGTTTTCGGGTGATAATTATGTCACTAGCAATTCTTTCTTTTTGAAGCTCATGTCAATTCATGACACAATTGACTTGGAGTATGAAAAAAATAGTTATTTGTTGAGAAAAATAACTAAAAACATGAAGACCAAATTTGAAAAGTATTGGGGGAACTTTGATAATATGAATCACTTGTTGTATGTAGGGTTAGTTCTTGATTCTCGATACAAGATAAGGTATCATGAGTACTGTTTTGGTACTTTGTATGAGAACCAAAAGGTTGTTGATATGGCAGAAAGAGTAAAGGCTGTTTTGCTGGATTTGTATAATACTTATTCTCAAAATCAAGTGGGGAGTAGTAGTGCTAGTGCTACTATACAAGCCCAAGGCCAAAAACCAAGTGGATCAATGGAGGGAGATGATTCTAGTGTGGTTGATGCAAAGGCAATGAGGACGATGGGATTTAAGAAGCACTTGAGCTATTTTGATTCTTCAAATACCAAATCAGAGGTTGATAAATACTTGTTAGAGAGTTGTGAAGATGTCTTTAATGATAATTTTGATATTTTGGCTTGGTGGAAGGTTAATTCTCCACGATACAGTGTGCTTTCAAGAGTTGCACAATATGTTCTTATAATTCCGGTATCCACCGTGGCCTCAGAATCTGCCTTTAGTACGGCTGGTCGTGTCCTTGATCCCTTTCGGAGTTCATTGTCTCCACCTATGGTGGAAGCCCTCATTTGTGCTCAAAACTAGCTCCGTCCTTCATTGGCTCCAATCTGCCTTTGTGCTGCCATGGATGATGTTAAGGAGTTTGAAAAGCTTAATAGAGGTATGACTATTGTTTGTTATATTAAAAAAATATGAATTTCTATTTCTTTATTTATTAAAAAAAATTCTGCATGTCTATTATTATTAAAAAAAAACTGAATGTCTTGGATTCTTGGCATATTTATTGTTTTATTGTACATTTTGCATGTCTACTTTTTTCTTTATTAAAAAAAAAAACGAATGTCTTGGATTCTTGGCTTATTTATTGTTTTATTGTACAAGTGACTTTTATGTTTTTTTTTAATTTATTTTTTGTTTGTAGAACTCGTGAGTGATGCTACATTAACATCAGAACTAAGCATGTCCACACCAACACCTATTGAAGTTGATGGTTGAAGATTGCTCTTTGCTCTTTGGACGGGTGGTATTTGACAACAACTTGACATGTTGATAGTTACACTTTTTGCTATTAGACACTAGTAGACAGTGGCCACATATAGATATGGGCTTTTATTTTGTGTCAAATATAGATATGGGCTTTTATTTTGTGCTTTGATAGTGGCCTATACATAGACAATATATGATATTAGGCAATAGGCAATGATATATGGCCAATTTATTTTGAGTCTTTGGCCAAATATTAAATATGAACAGTATACATAGACAATATATGATATTAAGCAATAGACAATGACATATGGCCAATTTATTTTGAGTCTTTGGCTATAATGCTATTATGTAGGTATTGACATATGGACAATATGTGGACATTGACATATTACTAATGAAGTAATGAAATCTGCACTAGTTATTTTATTTTGACTTGTACAATTTATTTTTTAATTTTGTTTGTATTTGATGGGTGCTTGTAACAAGTTACAGATTAGTTTGAGACTTTGAGCACTAGAGCAATTTTTTGCTCTAGATTATTTTTGGATTTGTAGATTATTTTTGGATTTGTGAATCTGTGTTGACAAATGCATTGTTGACAGGCTATTTTTGGATTTATGAATATGTGATGTGTACTTTAATGAGTTTAATAGAAGCTCTAAAGCAGGTTATGAATTTATGACAGGTTGTGATTTATGAATCTACTATATGTGTTGTATTTTTTTCATTTACAAATCTGTAGCAGGTTTTTTTTTTTTTTTTTTTTTTTTTTTTTTTGATGAATGCTATAATGTGTATTTTCTGGATTTATGTTGAGCAAAAGCAAGTTATGAAAAATGTAAAATGCAAAGCAGGTTGTGATATTTTCTTGTTTGTAAATTGCATTATGGATGTGTAAAAAGGCCCAAAAATGGCCAAAATAAGAAATGCCCGAATCTGGGCCAAGAAGGGCAAAAACAAAAAGTTAAAAAAGGCCCAAAAGATGGCCATTTGGCCAAAATAGATAAAGCCTGAATCTGGGCCACAACTGGTTTTTAAAAAAGGCCCAAAACAAGTTTCTAAAAAAGGTTTAATTGGAGCATTAAAGGGCCATAAAAAAAGTGGTTGAATACTGCATTTAAAAAAAAAAAAAAAAGCCCAAATAGGAAATTTTTGGAAAAAAACCAAAGGCCTAACTGGTCCAAACTCTAGGCCCAAAAAACGAACACTGACCGAAATCAAAACAAATCGAAACCGACGGTGTTTCAACTATTTCGGTCGGTTTCGGTTGAGAAATTTGGAAACCGAATATTTTTGTTTCGATTGACCAGTTTAAAAAAAATCTGATTTAACCGAACTGATTATAGCCCTAAGGCTAACGGCATTGCTAGCCACAACAATATATGCAAACAGGACTTCATCCACATCTAGCCGAGACATGATAGGTGGTCGTGCTAGATATTCTTTAAGTTGCTGAAAGGCTAAAGCACACTTTTCGGTCCATTCAAATCCCTTCCATTTGTTCAACAACTAGAAGAAATGCCTACATTTGTCTGCTGACTGAGAAATAAACCGGTTAAAGGCAGCAGTCTTCCCCGTCAACTTCTACACCTCCTTAGGATTCCAAGGTAGTTGTAAACTGTTAATTGCCCTAACTTGCATAGGATTAACCTCAATTCCCCGATGAGTTACCATGTAACCCAGAAATTTACCAGATCCCACACCAAAAGAACACTTAGAAACATTAAGGCACAACTTGTACTTTCTTAGAATTTGAAAAGTGACATTTAGGTCTTCCATATGCATAGAAACCGTTTTGCTTTTCACTACCATGTCATCCACATACACTTCAATAGTCTTTCCCAACTGTGGCTCAAACATCCTGGTCATCATCCTTTGATAAGTAGCTCCTGCATTCTTCAAACCAAAAGGCATTACCTTATAGTGATAATTCCCTGTAGGGGTGACAAAGGTAGTCTTTCCTGATCATCTAAAGCCAAAGGTATTTGGTGATAACCTTGAAAGGCATCCAAAAAACTCATCCGAGGATGCCTAACAGTGGCATCCACCAGGTGATCTATACAAGGCATTTAGAAAGAATCTTTAGGACAAGCCTTGTTTAAATCTGTGAAGTCTACGCATACTCTCTATTTCTCATTCTTCTTTTTCACTACCACTATATGAGCTATCCATTCAGGATAAAATACCTCCTTGATAGTGCCAGCCTTTTTGAGCTTAATTACCTCTTTTTTGATGGCCTCGGAGTGTTCCTTAGATGAGCGTCGATGTGGTTATTTCCTTGGCACCATAGCCGGATTGACATTTAGATGATGACAAATAAAACTCAAATCTACCCTGGGGGCCTCATAAACATTCCATGCAAATACATCAACGTTCTTTCTCAAAAATATAACCAGTTCCTCCTTTTCCTGAGGTGACAACTGAACTCCCACCTGAAAGAATTTTTCAGAGTCATCATCTATAAGAACCTTCTCTAACTCCTCACACGTAGGTTCTTCTACCACTGCTACCTTGGGCGTGGCCAGAGACATTGATTGCTATGAGCCCCCTTCAGCTAAGGCCGAGGACTCCTGCCTAGGCTGATGTAGAATTGCAGCCGCCATCCATTTTCTGGCCACGGCTTAACTTCCAACCATTTCTTCAATCTGATTCCTAGAAAGAAACTTCACTTTCACATGTAGAGTTGAGAAAACAGCACCTAAAGCATGAAGCCAAGGTCTTGCCACAATAGCCGTGTAGGGAGAATAAGCATTCATTACAATGAAATCCACTTCTACTACCTCGGTACCTGATTGCACAGGTAATCTAATTTACCCCATTGGTATGACAGCCTTCCCCTCAAAACTTATCAATGGTGAATTATAGGTTGTCAGATACTTAAGCTTTAAGTTTAGCCTTCTGTACAAGTCAGGGTACATAATATCTACACCACTACCCTAATCGACTCTCACCCTTTTCACGTCATAGCCTCCTATCCTTAACGTAGCCACCAAAGCATCATCATGTGGCTGGATAGTCCCAATCTTATCTTCTTTCGAGAAACCCAGTGTCCGTTTGATACTCCCTTTGACCCTTTTCGGCTCAAAATTAGAATCTTCGGCAAAGGCCCGTGCTACGGACATCACCCTGGAAGGACGAGATTCAATCCTCCCAAGAGCAGTAAAGATGACATTAATCGTACCCAATGGAGGTCTTGAAGTAGTATTACCCTGATTTGCCAAGCTTGAATGGCCTCTTTGCTCATTGGGCTGATACAAAAACTGTTTTAACCTTCCTTCCTTAACCAACTGCTCCAAATGATTCCACGGTGTCCAAAAATTCTCGGTGGTATGGCCCCTTTCTTGATGATACTGGCAATGAAGGTTCTGATTACGCCTCATGAGGTCCCCTGCCATCTTGTTAGGCCATTTGAAATATGGCTCACTTTGAATCTTTTCCAACAGTTGATGCACCGGCTTGCGAAATACAGTATTAACCACCTGAGGAGCGGTAGGTCCGGATTGCCCGACAGAAATCTCTTTGGGGCCTATTGCTGTTGTATCTATTTGACCTAAAATCCCTCCTCTCTTGAGGGATAGCCTTCGCCTTTCCCTTTCCTTGCTGCTGATCTTCCTCTACCCGCTTATATTCATCAATGTGATCCATGAGTCGACGTACACTCCTTACAGGCCTTTTGGTTAAAGATTTCCTCAAGTCATGCTCGGCAGGTAGGCCAACCTTGAATGTCCTTATTGCTACATCATCAAAATCTCTGTCGATCTCATTGAACATCTCCCAGTACCTGTCCCAGTATGTTTTCAGGGTTTTCCCCTCTCACATGGTCATGGACAGTAATGAGTCTAGGGGTCAAGGAATTCTACTACATGTAATGAAGTGAGACCCAAACGCCCAAGTAAGTTCCATGAAAGAGTCAATAGAACCTGCCATCAAACCACTAAACCACCTTATTGCCACGGGTCCTAGGCTGGATGGGAAGACCTTACACATCAAAGTCTTGTTCTTGGAATGCACTGCCATCCTTTGATTGAAATCGTTCACATGCTCCACAGGGTCTGCTTTGCCATTATACATAGTGAAAGTATTTGGGTGAACCGCCGAGGAAGCTTCCTTCTCTCCACCCTATGTGTGAAGGGTGACTTGAAAATTTGGTGCAACGCTCTACTCATAGCATCATTTCCCAAAACCCTAGAGGAAGACTTCTTGCCCTCACGACCATGAAGATTGTCCTGTTCATAGGAGAAGGAATCATCTGGCGGAGTTCTTGACCTGGGCTTGTCGTTGCTATCCTTAGAGTCCTCGGAAGAAGGGTTAGAAAAGGAGGGAGTTCTCCTTTGCCTTTTGTGGTGTAACTTCCTCTTTAGATGGTTAATCTCTTGCTGCATGGCCTTAGTATGTTCCTCATGAGGAATCCTACTTCCACTTTGTGAGTGATTCCTTTCAGTGTGAGTTGTATGCATACTGCCTTCATGATCTTTTTCCCACTCAAAATGCAGGAAATGATCCTCACACTAGGACCCAATAGACTCTGCTTGGTATGGACCTGAGCCTACCATGATGTTACTTTCTAAAACACAAGATTTTCCACAGACAACGCCAATTGTAAGGTCACAATTTGCACCCAAACCCAAGATTGTGATTAGGATAGGCCCAAAAAACCCAATACAATGAATTTGTAGAGAGTGGGCTTAAAACCTAGGTTTTAGTGATTCTAAATAACAACGATGATGGACTCTTTTACAACATAATACAAATGGAGTAGTATATATAATAGGGTTTGTTCTTGGACTCAAGCTGAGAATACTAGGTCTTGTATTTCACTTTTCTTAAGTACAGATTACAATTGTTGATCTTTTGGTCCATAGTACTGTCTTCTCTCTTTCTTTTTTTATCCGTCTCCTGCTCTCTGGGACCACTCTTCTTGTTATACCTCCTTCCCTCGTTCATTCTCGCTCTCCACGTGTAGCTTTAGGTAGCTCACCTAGACCCTTGTCCTATAAGCACCTTCCTGAAATTTTTAGATAATAGCTGTAAGGCTGATCATCATTGTTCAAATATCACTTCCCCATTAATGCGGCCAGAGACTTAGGTACAGAGCATTCAATGCAGTGGTAGCAGCTTTCTCTAAGATATTTCGTATTCATTCTTCCTCTCTGTGCCTTTGGGAAACATATTGTCACTCACCAATATCTTCCTAGTCAACATTGCGTACCATCTAATCTTTATTTCTTTAGGCCAAGGAGATACCCCTCCTCAGATTACTTCCACTAACCTATTTCGCAATAGTCAGCTCGTGGCCTTTAAGTTTGACATCTTTTTTACCATTAATTCATTCTTGGATAGGTCAGTATCCTCAAGTCAGGCCCTAGGCCCAAAAACATGCCTTGGACCTTTTGTCCTCACAATAAATATATATATATATATATATATATATATAGAATAAGAGAATTGATGGAGCATCACAGCTCTTAGCCTGCTCGATGATGTAGTTGAAATTCTCCATCGTATTATACTTAGGTGATGCACGATTTATTTACAATTTATATGAAAATAAATTATAATCATATTGATAATAATCCATGTGATAAAAATGGATTAATTTTATAATGTGTAACTTCATGCAATTATGGTATATAGTATGTAAATTTTATTATATATATTGAATTAAATTTATTTAAACTGCCACAAACATTTAGCAATAGAATTATAGTTGAGGATAATTTATATTTTAGATGATAAAGCTTATTGTGGAGTAAATTACTGGCAATAGTTTTTTAATTTACAATAACTAGATAGTTTAAACACTTGTCAGAAATAAATAAAAAATGTTAATCAACGCATTCTATGAAACCTAAGAAATAGCCTGGTGTAGTTATTGAATTATAAAAAATAAAAACCAATGAAATAAAATTGGAATCTACCTAAAAATCCTATATCTTAGATTTCACCTAAAACAATTTTACAAGTATCATTTACTCAATAATCAAATAATTTAAGAAGAATTTATAACGGTACTTAGCTAGAAGAGAAACTACTAAAAATATACAATAATTTTCCACTAATATTTCATACCCCAAAATTCTCATATTCTTAATATATCTTCCTTATTTTTCTGCCACCATTAATGCCCTCGAGATAAGGCTAAAACTCTTAGTACCATATCATACTAGAAGAAAAACAAAGGCACCTGGACACTATTATGTTAACACCTTTCTTCCCCCTTCCCCCCTTTTTTTATTTTTTTTACATGTGATAATTGATAACTTGTCAGACCTCTCAAGGCCTAGGCTAATTACTGGACTTTTGTATTCCCAAACTCCCTAACTCCATCACTTCGATACTATTCCTTTAATAAAGGGTTGTGCAGAAACTTGTCGCACCAAGCCTAAAAATTTGCAGATTCTATCTCCACTCAACACAAGAAAAGGCATAGATAAAGATTGAATTACCGAGCATAGAAAAATCTACAGGTACTTGCGGACACAGGGGGGGGTTGGAGTCGCCACCTGGGTATTCCAATGGTCTAGGAACCATATGTATAACGTCCACTCGAGGAATGACCTTTTGATCTTACTACCAGAGATATGGGTTCGAAGTTTAGGTATGCTCTTGAAAAGGTGTTACGCACCCAAGATCACCCAACCCTAAGGTTGACCTCCCATCATTGTGTCTTATATCTTAACCTTATTAAAAACATGATCAACATTTGTATTCTAACTCACACACATACTAGTATACATCTAAGCATACAACATGGCATCATTCATCTCAAACATTAACCATACATCTAATCATGGCATCCATCACAAACCCTAGAATACATCTATCAGGGCATCAAAGCATTCTCAAGGCAGCAATATATACAATCAAATCAAATCAAAGCAAAAACATAAGCAAAAGGAAGATCCAAGCATTCACATTCATCTCTAACATCAACACAAGATCATATCACAAATGCATGAACATTTCTAATGCATGACTTGCCTTTTACTTACCTTACAACAACACAACACCCATGGTATTCATGCGTGAACATGTAAATGAATGGTATGTCATCACAAGGAAAACAATAAACAAACCCTAACTCCAACATGTGATAGCAAACCAAGCAATTAAACATGTGAAGCATAGGCATTGAAAGCATAAAAGCATGGAGAAAGAGGCAAAACAATCAAACATGTGAAAGCGGAAACAAAAAAAAAAAAAAAAAGGGTTTCTAGGTAACAACATCACACACGTTAGATCAGGCTTGCATATGCATAATCAAGCCTGCGTGCGCAGGCTAGATCATGTGTACGCAGATTCTTGCCCAAAAAAACTAAAAACGCAGAAACAGAGCAAAACTTTAAAACAACAATTCTAAAAACCTAACATGTATTTTAAGCATACAAAAACTTAAACTTAACCTAGAAAGGCATACTAAAACATATTCTAACAAACAATAAAGCAAGCAAAGGATTTAAAGGCATAAAATAAAATAAAATAAAAGGAAAAAGAAAGGCTTAGACTAGATACCTCACACAAAAGCTTTCCAAGCTTGATTTTGACCATTTCCCTTAGTTAAGTCTATTCACAAACCAATAAGAAAGTGATTAGCAATGTTAAACTAAAAGGATTAGGGTTTTTTTTTTTTTTTTTTTTTTCATTTTTAATGTGGGATTTCTATATGTTTTGAAAATGTACCATGTGAGGCTTTTTATAGTTGAAAAAATGGGATTTGGAATGGCCCCCAAATGAAATGGGATTCATTCCAAACCTCAGCCATTATTAGAGAAACTTGCCTTTCTTATGCTTCTAAAACCCTAGCTACATATGTAGGAATGTGCTTGCGTACGCATGCATTGGCTCACGTACGCGGGTCGCTATTTTATTTCCAAAATTTGATTTCTGCTCATTTAAAATGTTATATTTTCCTTTTTAACACTCCTTAAGTCAATTTAATATATAATTAGGCTTTAAATTGGCCTTGGGCCTTAGAATTCGAGCATCATTGGAAAAGGGGGCCCAAGTTGTAAATGGTACAAAATGCAGTGTCTACAAATGCCCTTCTTTTGATTCATGAGCTTCGCTAATGGAATCAAAAAAATAAGAGACAAAACATTTTGTTTCGACATATGGCTCTGGCCCAACCCACACACACGACACATATCACGCATACATAGGGTAGGGTGCAACTCCGAAGAGCTGCATGGGATTTGTATATCTGAAATCCCACCTTTGTTGCTAAAAAAAACGAGCAATGACAAGTTCACGATTCCAGAACTTTTTTGGCCACTTGTAAGCAAATGGCAAGTGACTCACTATCCAAGAGTCACTAAAAAGAAAAAAGAAAACAAACAAATGTGCTCTTATGAGATAACCCAACAAAAAACAAAAGGATATAGTCACTATGGTGTCCATTCGGGGCTCTTATCTCAAACTTCTCCAAGTGAATTATTCCTCTTGTCTTCTTTAATTCTTTCTCTACCTTTTCTGGTGAGGCTCTTGCCTTATGTTGACCTTGATCTCTTTCTCTATCACTATCTTTACCTTTTTCTACCATGGTTGCATGTTCAATTCCCAAAGGATATGTGCACGAGTAAGATCCATTAGGGATGGTGAAGAACTCGTTGTGGAGTAGATGTGCATTGGGAGGAATCTTTTTCCTCTCACAACTTGCTTGGAGATGAGAAAGTCACTGAGGAGCAGTATGGATGGACTCGTTGAAGAGTACTATGGATAGACTTGTTGAGGAGTAGTGTAGATGTGTGATCCATTAGGGAAGAATCTCTTGCTTTCTACATGGTTCATTGAGGATTTTGAGGGAGAATCTTCTGCCTCCTCACTGAGAATGATGTTTGATATGCTTGATCTACTGGGGAAGAGTCTTCTGCTTCCTCACTAAGGATAGCGTTTTTGATATGCTTGATCTTCTGGCGAAGAGTCTTCTGCTTCTTTCATGGGGATGGTGTTCTTGATGTGCTTGAACTACTGAGGATGGTTCTCGATGTGCTTGATCCACTAGGAATGGTTTTTGTTACACTTGAACAGGGGAAGAGTCTTCTACTTCCTTTATCGCTTCTAGAGGAGTCTTTTGATAATTTTGAGTTTAATTAGGGTAATCTTGAGATGTCCCTCCCTTTTTGAAAGAAAAAAGGAATTTTTTTTTTTTTTTTTACTGTTCATGACTAAACTACACATAGTTTAGTGGTGAGGCCTAAACTACATGTAGTTTAGCCATCAGATGTGTTCCCGCCTTTTCACTTTCTCTAACGGCTACCAACCGTTTTTTTTTCTTCTTCATTTCCCTCACCTCTTCACATTCTTCATAACTCTTCCTTTTTTCTTCTACAAAAACCTCCCTCTCCTCTTTCCTTTCCTCACCTCTTGAGTCTCTCATCCTTTTAAACCCTCTCATTTTCTCATTTTCTTTCATTCTCTCATCAATTTCTCCAATGGCACCTAAGGCGAAGAAATCCTCTTACTTCCTATCTTTTGATGTCTTCCATCTCACTCGCTAGAACGGAGCAACGAGGTTGGAGGTATTAGGATGTGTGCCATTAAATCCTATTATATGATGCTATGTATGACATTATGTATGACTTAATGTTGTGTTTAATAAATTTGTTTTATTTTTATCTAAAATAATAGTAAGATGAATATTGGGACATTATCATGTAGTCCATGAGATGCATAGTATGTGATTTATGTGAAAAGTCACAGAAGATATAAATCACAAGTTCTTTGTAAACTCAGAATTTATAGTTCATAATCGGTGATGAAATTGAGTATTTTATTTGCGAAGACTATAACGTATCAACTAAGATGATTTGCTTGATCATGGAAGTGGAGACTTCTAATTGATATGTTTTAAGAGTTAAGACATATTGAACTGGACCACTGTGAGATTTATTATTTTCCTAACGACTGTCAAATGAATAATAAATCTCATAACTTCTATTTGCATGAACTCTTAATATTGAGAGAATAATGGGCTGATCATGAGGTGTAGGTTACTTTGATATATCAGGAGTGGGGTCTAAAGTAACGGTCAAAACCTCAGTATGTTGGGCAGTCACATTTAGTGTTGATGGAACATATATTCTCAACATGGAATTCATAATCTTTTAACGAAGATATAAAATATTCATTTGAGATAAGTTTAATGGGTTCAGTTATTCAGAGAGTTAGGCCTAACTACTTTGGTAAGAATTACCAAAGTATATATTTATGAAATTCAAGAATTAAGACGTAGTAATTTTCAAAGTGGCAGTCTATATTCATGACTTTGTATTACTACGAATATTTTATGAAGGGGTTACGTGTATAATAAAGTCTTGAGATATAATTTATTAATAAAGCCTAAAGTGCAATTATATTTATATAGTGGTATTAAATATAATTAATGGTAACTTTAGACTTGTCAGGAGTTGATGAAAAAGCTCAAGGCCCATTGGAGCTAGTGTCTTATTAGTCCCTTTTGGTCCTATTCCAAGCCACACACTAATACCCAATTGGAAAGGCCCAATAGGCCAGCCCAATTGGACTGACCAATTAGATAATTAGTTAGTTATAAAGGGAGAAACATACATAATTTTTGTAGCGTAAAAAAAAAAAAAAAAAAGAAGAGAGAGAGAGTGAAGCACACTTTCATTCTCCATTTGGAAACTTATTAAGAGACCACACTTCTTGGGCGTAAAGTGGAATTAGAGTGAAGATTAAAAGTGTTTCCAAGTACTTCTAATCTTTTTTTTGAGTTTCTCCATACCAAGGTACATTATCTTCTTCTTAAATTCTGAAATTTGTATAGTGCATGTTATCAATCATGAATGAAATAGATCCATATTTGTTGCTTCCGTTGTGTGTTTTGTATAAGATACAAAACAAGTTTTTTCAACAATTGGTATCAGAGCCAGGTTTTCATATCGTGATTGCATAACATATGATTGTTTTTTTAGAATTTAAGAAAACCGTTCTCTTTGTGTTTCAATTTTTTGCATCATGTAATGGTGCTGTGTCATGGTTTTTTAATATTCATGGAATCCGTATATATATATATATATATATATATATATATATATATATATTTGTTAGGACATATGTAGTTCAAGTTTGTGAACATATGTCGCTATTTTATGTAATTGGCTTATCCTTAGACAAAACGCACTTTACTTGTAATTGGGTAGATTTAGGATGAGTTTAACACTTCAAGATTCAGTGGTTCAAGATTAAGTGTTGAAGCTGTCAAAGTCTGTCTAAGAAACAAGCAAGGAAGTGCAAGTTTTTAAAGCTCGACACATACCTCGACAGATGCATCTATCGAGCTTTAAAGAAGCTGTTTTGCCTGAGACTCGACAGCTTCTCGACACCTCTCGACACCTCTATCTGTCGAGAATTAAAGAAAACAGATTTCCAAGTCTGTTTCAAGTCTAATCCGTAAGTGTGTCTTTGAGACTTCTTTTCTCCTAACCCTAGACATATAAAATGATTATTTTAAGGGCCGTCAAGTGGTTGTAGAAGATACAAGTTGCATATTCTTTGAGAACTTGTTGTTCATGCAATTTGTGATCAGAAAGACAAAGTTTGTGCCCTAGTTCATCTCTGATGATTTGAAGAACTTTGCAGCCAACTCTTTCTCTCTCTAGTTGGTGTTTGAAGTCGCGTACTGGGATCCGCGCATCTGGTTAGTCACGTACTTGGAGCCGTGCATTGAAAGGAGAAACTGTCACTACAGAACAAGTCCAATTGGGTATTAGGGTAAGAGTTCAACTATAGGTTGGTGAGGTACTGGGATTCCTTACTTGTAACTGCTTGTTGTGATAATAGTGGAGTTTCGGGAGTGGTGACCTTAAATCACCCGGTGGGGTTTTTGCCGTAAGGGTTCTCCCCATTCGTGAACAAATCACCGTATTATTTATTTTCCGCTGCATAACTTAGTTTCGGTGATTTGTTTGTGCTGCCACGTGATATTGCATGTTAATTTGATTAATAAAAAACTGGGCTAATTAATTAATCTAAGTTATCACAAGGGGTAAACACATTTGTGGCCTGTCAATATTGCAAGTGAGATTGGTTGTGCCGTGTCTTATCAATGCCAAGGATACAGTTATTGAAATTCAATAACTGCCATGTGCATTGTTTTTGTTAATGCACTGCTTGGTGTATTCTTGCATGGCTTAGAGTTTATTTCACGGCTTGGTGAATGTCATTGCATGGCTCTTGACATTAATGCACAGCCTGGCCATTATGCATTTGCATTATTATATTATGTAATAATCATACAGATTGGTTCTTGGTTTTGTATTGCACTGGTTGAAATTCATTGCATGTTTTGGCAAATTGACATAATTGTCATGTGCCTTAGTTTATACGGATTTGATGGCGAACTTGCATTCAATTGGTATATAAAGGATCATGCAATCTATATGTTACATATATGTTATATATAAAGGATTCAATTTATGATCCTTATATAAGATTACATATAATAATAATATATAATGTAATAATTATATATTACATATATTAATCCGTATATTATATTATATATAATATAATATAGATTTTAAAATGTAATGTAGGTTTATATTATATTATATATATTTATATATATTAATGCTAGGATTATGAAATTTATTCCTAATGAGATTAGGATTATGTTTTCAAAGTGTCTTGCATTATTATGGTTCTTGATCTTAAAAACCTTTAATTTAAAATATCTAGTGGGAGAGAGATACAAGGGTTACATCTCACGGTCTCCATTATTAGTTTATAGTAGTATGGGTAAACACCTCGTTTTGGCGTATATGCCTCGTGATCCCTAAAGAGGGTGTTTACTTCATAGTATTGCAAGATTGAACTTACCCGTTTAAAGTAGTGTAGACAAACACCTCGTCTTGACGTATATGCCTCGCGATCCCAAATGAGGGTGTTTTGTTCCATGGTACTACAAGTTTAAACACTATAAAAGGGAGAATGAAAGTGTGGCTACACATGACTCTAGATAATGGTGTACACTAGACTAAGTGTAATGTTAACCTCCCAAAGGAGCTATATCATTATTACTTAAAGGTTAAAGGTAATACGACATATTGTTAGTGTTTGATAAGAGTTATCATAATAGCACTAATAATGAGAATAGTTCTCAACCAATTAATGTGTTTATAGCTACCAAGGAATTATAGGCATGGATTGGGTTGTCGTTGCATATATTATTTTATGGTTTTATTAAGGTTCCATATTATATGCTTATATACTAAATTGATAATGTACAATTTACTTTTTATATACATGTTTATTATTTTCAGATTTAAATCATGGTATCATTTAGCCCACTTGTTGCTATTCTTAATCAAAACAAACTAATTGGATCCAACTATGTTGACTCAAAAAGAAATTTGGATATTGTTTTTACCATGGTTTTAAAAACCGGTACGATGAAAGAACTGAAAAAGAGACTGATTATCGGTTTTCTGGTCCAACCGAAGTTCGACCGATGGTCGAACCGATGACGTCATAAATAATTTAATTAATAATTTTTTAAATTATATAAATAAATAATGATGAATATATTTTATTTTTATAATGATAATAATTTTTCACAACTTATAAAATAAATACCATTTAAATATTAAAGGTAACTTACTATATTTCTTCACAAATATAGTTAAAACTTTAAAAGAAACACGTACAGCTACAAGACTTTCTAAGCTCCACCAAAAAAGGAAAAGAGATAATGAATAAATAAATAAATAAATAAACCCACCTTACTTCTCCCAGCCATTACTAACAATTAACACCCACCCACTTTTTGACTTTTATGACATATCATTTACTTCTCCCAACTCCCAAGACTCAGCCTTTCCACTTTTCTAATAGAAATCCATCAGAATTCAAATTGGCAACTTCCCATAAGGCCATAACCTCTCATTCGTCTCTCACTCTAATCTATCTCTCCCTCTCACCTTTTCTGCCAAGCCCGTCCATCACTCCATCTCTCTGCAACATATCAATTAGCAATAGTTCAAACTTCAAACTTCAAACCAAAATACCTTCCTCCACCCTTCTCATGTTGCTCCTCTTACCTCCTTTCCAAATTTTATTTTACCTGCAGATTTGAAAGTTTCATCCACCAAATCTTATTTACAATAGATCTAAGATTTTCAAAATGAAGAAGAAAAATCGTTCATTCCCATCATTCACAGCAATAAAGTAACCGTTGCACCAATGAGAAACAAAGTCATTTTCTCTGTATTTGCAAAACCGGTTCAACCATACCAATTTTCGATTTTACGGTTGAACTGGTCGGTTTTTGATTATTTTCGGTTTTTAGTTATAACCGGACCGGATTGTAGGCCGGTTCCCAGTTGAATTGGTCGGATCAGTCGGTCCGGTCCAGTTTTTAAAACCATGGTTCTTACTGTTGAAGAGCACAAATATGTGCTTACTTAACCATGTCCTAACTTTCCTTCATTAGATGCTCATTTTGAGGAAAAACAGCGATATGATCATTGGCAGAAATCTAATGAAATGCCCAAGTGCTACATCCTAGCATCTATCTCAAATGTTCTACAGCATCAAATGCGAGATGTAGAACTAGCTTCGGATATCATGCTAAGTTTGAAGGAGATGTTTGATGAGCAAGGCCGTTCTGCAAGGCAAGAAACTATAAGGCAAATTTATAATACCAAAATGGTTGCAGGAAGTTCAGTGAGGGAGCATTGTCTTAGGATGATCTCTAATTTGAATACATTGGAAGTTTTAGGTGCCGATTTTGATGGAAAATCTCAAGTGGATATGATACTCTAGTCACTATTGGAATCATTCAAGGAATTAAGACTCAATTATAATATGAACAAAAAGATTTATTCTTTGTCTGAATTAATGAATGAGTTAGTGGCGGCAGAAGGTATCCTTGGTACTTTTAGTGTTGAAGCCAATGTGGGTGAAGCTTTTACTTCTCAACTTAAGTTGAAAGGCAAGGGTAAGAAGAAGAAGAAAAAGAAGGACTTCATTAAGAAAGATGGTAAACAAATTACCTTAGGGGTTGCCAACAAAGGAAAGAAAATCAAAGAAAAGTGTTTCCATTGTGGTGAGAAAGGACATTGGAACAAGGTTTTGAAACCCGGACCGTTCATTGAACCGTAAAAGGGAGAGGTTCAAGGTTTTTGAGGTCGAACCGAGGTTGAACCGGGGTCGAACCGTGATGATGCCATAATTAATTTAATAATTAATTAAAGCCTAAATATAAATATTAAATTTATAAAACTAGTAAAATTGACTAATATATTTATATATGTGAGGGAAATTTAATGATTTTCAAGCATATATTTAATATTTAAATAAGAAAGTTAATAAAATAAAATAATAATCATGAAAACATTAAAATTTATTATTAATTTTTGAAGTAATGTTGAATATCTTTGAAGGATTTTAATTATAATTTTTTTTATTCCTTGTAAGAGATGGATAAAATTGTATTAAGTTGTTTTTATTAAAAAAAAAAAAAATTGCTAAGGGGTTGGACCGCACGGTTCTTGACCGGTTCGAGCGGTCCAACCCCGGTTTTAGGGGTTCACGGAATTAACTAAAAATATGGTTCTTTAGGCTTAAAAAACCGGTTTTCATTCCGATTCCCGGTTTTCACGGTCCGACCTCCCGGTCCAGTCCGGTTCTGACAACAGTGCATTGGAAGAGGAATTGTCCAACATTCAAGGCTGCCAAGAATAAGGGTATGAAAAGTTTATTTCTTCTTGAAATATGTTTGGTATAGAATCCAACTGATTCCTAGTGTGTGGATTCAGGTTGTACTAATCATATCTGCAATTCTTTGCAAGGGTTCCAGGAGCCAAAAAGTTGAATGAGGGAGAACTATTTCTTACTTTGGCTGATGGGAGCAGGATTCTAGTTGTAGTTGTTGGAGTATTTAATTTATACTTTAAGTCTAGAGTTTTAATATTGGAAGACTGTTTGTATGTACCTAATGTTCGTAGGAATTTAATTTTTGCAACTTACTTAGGTAAATATGGATATTATGTTATCTTGAAAGGCAATGTTGTAATAAAGAAGGATAAAGTGTTTATCTGTTCTGGCAATATTGTGGATAGTCTTTATATTTTAACTCCTGACAAGCATGAATTATACAATTTTGAATTAGATAATAGCTCTCATGTAAAATCATTAAAGAGAAAGTTTCCTTTTGCTAGTGATGCATATCTATGGCACTTGCGTTTGGGTCATATCAATTCAAATAGGATTCAAAGACTAATCAAAGATGGACTTTTACAGCCTATGGACTTTGATGGATTTTCAGTTTGTGAATCTTGTTTGGAAGGTAAGATGACTAAACGACCTTTTAATGCAAAAGGTAGAAGAGTCCAAGAGTTGCTTAAATTAGTTCATGCAGATGTATGTGGTCTTATGTCAACCCAAGCAAAAGAAGGTTATGAGTACTTCATCACTTTTACAGATGATTACTCAAGATATGGTTATGTATACCTAATGAGATGGAAGTCCGAAACCTTTGAAAAGTTCAAAAAGTTTAGGGCTGAAGTTGAAAATTAATTGGGTAAATGCATAAAGGCCATTTGATCTAATTGAGGTGGCGAATACCTTCTTAGGGATTTCAAGGATTACCTAATTCAAAATGGGATTGTCTCCCAATTGATTGCACCTGAAACTCCCCAACAAAATGGTGTAGCGGAAAAAAGGAATAGGACTCTTTTGGAAATGGTTAGGTCCATGATAAGTTATTCAACTTTACCAATTTCCTTTTGGGGATATGCACTAAAAACTGCTATGCATATTTTGAATTTAGTTCCATCAAAATCTGTTCCCAACACACCTAAGGAATTGTGGAGTGGGCGCAAGCCTAGTATGAAATATCTCCACATTTAGGGATGTTCAGCACATGTGTTGAAAGAAAAGTCTGATAAATTGGAAGCTAAAACGGAAGTATGCATGTTTTTAGGGTATTCAAAGGAAACCAAGGGTTATTTATTCTATAATCATAAGGATAACAAAGTGTTTGTTAGCACCCATGCCAAATTTTGGAAGATGATTATGTAAATAATTTTAATCCTAGAAGTAAAGTTGTATTGGCTGAAATAGATGAACTTGTAGTTGAACAACTAATGCATGAAACTAGGAATGATGTGGCTGTATTGGATACATCACAAGACATTACTCATGAGATGACTAGTACACAGGTGCTTCGTCGCAGTGGGAGAATTGTTCGGCCTCCTATAAGATTTATAGGTTTGGGAGAAACTTATGAAGCTATCTTAGAAAAGGCTGAATCGGATCCTTATACTTATGATGAAGCAATGAATGATATAGATGCACATCATTAGGTCCAAGCTATGAAATCTGAAGTGGATTTTATGTACTCCAATCATGTATGGGATCTTGTAAAGGCTCCTACGGCATTAAACATGTTGGTTGCAAATGGGTTTGCAAGAGGAAGAGAGGGATAGATAGAAAGGTTGAAACCTTTAAAGCAAGACTAGTGGCGAAAGGGCATACACAAAAAGAAGATATTGATTATGATGAAACTTTTTTACCAGTAGCCAAGCTTAAATCTATCAGAATTCCCTTATCCATTGCTGCTCATTATGATTATGAGATTTGGCAAATGAATGTTCAGACTACATTTCTTAATGGCAATCTTGATGAAGAGATATACATGTTGCAACTAGAAGGTTTCATAGCAAAGAACCAAGAGCATATGGTATGCAAGTCAAAAAGATCCATTTATGAACTTAAGTAAGCATCTAGGTCATGGAACATCAGATTTGATCAAGCAATCAAGTCATTTGGTTTTGAACAAAATCTTGATAAACCATGTGTGTACAAAAGACATCGAGAGAAAGTAGTAATATTCCTAGTGCTTTATGTTGATGATATTCTACTCATTGGGAATGATGTAGGGGTAATGTCATTGGTGAAAGTTTGATTGTCAAGCCAATTTGAAATGAAGGACTTGGGTGAGGCTAGCTTTATTCTAGGGATCAAGATTTGGCTAGAACACAAGAATAAGATGTTAGGCTTATAACAAGCTGGATATATAGATAAGGTTCTAGAACGGTTTAGCATGCAAAACTCTAAGAAATGATTGCTTCCTTCAGACATGGAGTTCCTTTGTCTGATGACCAAAGACCTAAGACTCAAGAGAAAGAAAATATGATGAGACAAGTTCCTTATGCTTCTGCAGTGGGAAGTCTCATGTATGACATGCTTTGTACTAGACCAAATATCTGTTATTCAATTAGCATGGTCAGCCGATATCAATCAAATCCAGGACCAAAACATTGGCAAGCTGTAAAGCATATTCTCAAGTATGTACGGAGAACGAGAAATTATATGCTTGTTTACCATAGTAAGGATTTGATTCCCATTGGCTATACAGATTCAGATTTTCAATCAGATCTAGATTTCAGAAAATTCACTTCAGAATGTGTTTTCACCTTAGGAGGTGGAGCCATAACTTGGAGGAGTGTTAAGAAATCTTGTATTGCGGACTCCACCATAGAAGATGAATATATTGCTGCTTGTGAGGTGGTAAAGGAAGCTGTTTGGCTCAAGAAATTCCTTTCCGATCTTGGTGTTGTGAGAATGGAGCAGGTTCCCATCACATTGTTTTGCGACAATAGTGGAGCGGTGGCACAATCCAAAGATCCAAAGAATCACAAGAAAGGAAAGCACATTGAAAAAAAGTACCACATTATTCCATACTTTGTTGCTCGAGGAGATGTAGTAGTAGCAAAGATTGATAGTGCAAGTAATCTAGGGGAGCCTTTTATCAAAACCTTACCTTAAAGGACTTTTGAGTTACATTTAGAGGGAATGGGAGTTAGATTAGTGCACAATAGTCTTTAGGATAAGTGGGAGATTGTTAGGATATGTACCCTTAAATCTTATTGTATAATATTATGTATGACTTAATGTTGTATTTAATAAAGTTATTTTATTATTATCTAAAATAATGGTAATATGAATATTGAGATATTATTATATAGTCCATGAGATGCATAGTATGTGATTTATGTGAAAAGTCATTAAAGATATAAATCACAAGTTCTTTGCAAACTCAGAATTTATAGTTCATAGTCGGTGATGAAATTGGGCATTTCATCTGCGAAGACTATAACATATCAACTAAGATGATTTGTCTTGATCATGGAAGTGGAGACTTCTAGTTGATATGTTGATATATTTTAAGAGTAAAGTCATATTGAACTGGACCGCTGTGAGATTTCTTATTTTCCTAACGACTGTCAAATGAATAATAAATTTCACGACTTCTATTTGCATGAACTCTTAATCCTGAGAGAATAATGAACCTGATCATAAGGTGTAAGTTGTTTTGATATATCAGGAGTGAGATCTAAAGTAATGGTCAAAACCTCAGTATGTTGGGCAGCCACATTTAGTGTTGATGGAACATATATTCTCAAGATGGAATTCATAATCTTTTAAAGAAGATATAAAATATTCCCTTGAGATAAGTTTAATGGGTTCAGTTATTCAGAGAGTTAGGCCTAACCACTTTAGTAAGAAATTACTGAAGTATATATTTATGAAATTGGATTTCTTAAATATATAATGAATAACTTTAAAGGATTAAACCGGGTACTCAAGGATTAAGATGTAGTAATTTTCAAAGTGACAGTCTATATTCATGACTTTGTATTACTATGAATATTTTATGAAGAGGTTGCGTGTATAATAAAATCTTGAGATATAATTTATTAATAAGGCCTAGAGTGCAATTATATTTATATAGTGATATTAAATATAATTAATGGTAACTTTGGACTTGTCAAGAGTTGATGAAAAAGCCCAAGGCCCATTGGAGCTAGCGTCTTATTGGTCCCTTTTAGTCCCACTCCAAGCCACACACTAAAACCCAATTGGAAAGGCCCAATAGGCTGGCTCAATAGGCTAGCCCAATTAGATAATCAGTTAGTTATAAAGGGAGAAACAAATAGAATTTTTTATAGCTTAAAAAAGAAAAAAGAAAAAGAGAGAGAGTGAGGCACACTTTCATTCTCCCTTTGGAAACTGATTGAAAGACCACACTTCTTGGGCGTAAAGTGGAATTAGAGTGAAGATTAAAAGTATTCCCAAGTGCTTCTAATATTTGTTTTGAATTTCTCCACACTAAGGTAAGCTATCTTCTTCTTAAATTTTGAAATTTGTATAGTGCATGTTATTAATCATGAATAAAATAGATCCATGTTAGTTGCTTCCGCTATGGGTTTTGTATGAGATATAAAACCAGTTTTTCCAACAGGAGGAGCCTCCACCCCTAACGTACCGGCCTAAGAATCACATTCCCATGTGTGAATCTATAAGTTTTCTTATTTTTTTTCTCATTTTGAAGTTCCTCTTTAATCTTTGGTTTTAGTGTGTTTTTGGCTATGTAAATGCTTGGGTTTTGCTATGGGTTGGGTTTAGATGAAAACCTGACACCTTAAAAGGGGTAGGAACATGTCTAGGATTGATTTTAGATGATGCTTCTTTGAAAATGTCGAAGAACTGCTTCTGTCTGTGTTCTTGAGTGAGTGGGCGTAGGCCTACATACATAGCTCATATTCATGCGTATGCAGCTTTGTTTTTGCGTATGCAAGTATGTTCTTGAGGCTTTGCATATGTGGGAATGGACCTGCGTATGCAGGGTCTTGTCTACATATATGGGCTTTGACCCGCATACGTGAGATGCATGGCAGAAGCCCTACTCTGCCCATTTTCAATTATTTTTCAACCATTTCACTTCCACATGCAATCCTAACACACCTTTTTATCATTTTTGCATATGATTATCATTATATCCTTCTTTTTATCTTCATCTTGCATCAAAACATTGCATTTTCTATATTCTTCTTTAATTAGGGATCTAATGTCATCTTCTTTATTTGTAGTCATCCTCCCCTTATGTTGGTAAGGGAAGCACCAATAAGGTGGTGGAGCGGTTCAACTTTCTTGTCCCCAAAACCAGAGGCTATATCTGCAAGGCTAGTTTTGAGCCTATCATTGGTCTTCTTCCAGAGAAGTCTACGAATGCTACCTTGGCACAATGCCTCATTGAGAGGTGGTGGGACACCACTCACACCTTTCATATTGCTGAGCAGGAGATGATGTTGACTCCCTACGACTTTTACTACATGACTAACCTTAGCTTCAAAAGGGCCTTCATTAGTTTGGACGATGTGTCGGGTATCCAGCTATGACTGACGTGTTGGGGACGAAGTACTCCACTGAGACCATCTGCTACTTTAACTTGGTGTCAAATTACATGTTCCTCCCATAGAGGACCACGGAAGAATGTGTCTGTATGGCTAGGGTTTTCCTTCTCCACTTGTTTGAGGCATTCCTCTTTGCCAATGGTGGGCAAACAGTGTCTATGAGATGGCTAACCCTCTTCCAGGACTTTGGGGAGGCATAGAGGTCCAACTGGGGGTAAGCATGTCTTGGTTATCTTTACTACACCCTCAACACTCACAGTTGGGGTATTTTGCGATGGCTTGCGAGGCCTTGGAAGCTCCTTGTGGTTAGTTTTCTTTTCATTCTTTGTACTTTTATTTGTAGCTTATAGTCTTGCAAAATGTACTATCTTGAAAACTATTATCTTGCAAATTGTCATCTTGCATCTAATTTATGGCTTATGCTTCTTTCTTGCAGTGGTGGGTTGTTAGGTATGGTCTCATAACTCCAAGCACCGACCTAGTTTTGAGGGATTTTCCCGGAGTGAAGGCACACCTTGTGGGGTTAACTTTGGATGAGGTAAATTTAAGAGTTCTAGTTGTTTATGTTTCTTGTTACATTACCTTTAGAATACTCCTCTTCTAACTTTGTGCCATTATAGGTGAACTGGACCCCTTGGGCCAGCCAGCCCCTTCCTGCCACTCGAGACTTAGATCTTGCTGCTCTCATTGCTTCGGATATTACCCGACCCCTTAAGGGAGCGGGCTTGAGGGCTCTATACTTGGCTGAGAGGGTGAGGTGCCAGTTGGTGTGTACGGATGATCCACAGATTCCAATGGACCTTCTTTAAGTTCATGCTTGCCCCACACTCCATGACTGATCCTGAATACAACTCGTAGGGGAGTGGTGTTTCCTATGCTAAGCGGCTTCTTATGGGGTTGGACTATGATGAGTTCAACATCACTCATTTCATGCCTTCCCTTCCTGTTCAGGTATATGTTCAATCTCTTTCCTTCTCTTCTTCTTTTCTATTTGTCATGACTTCTAATGTAGGAAATTGTAATAGGGGGGACCTGCTGTTGGTGAATCCATTGATCCTTAACATCCTCCTTAGAAGGTCTATGCTTATGACCCGGATGGCTTTACTTGGGAGAATGTCGTGCCCCATAATCCCAATGTCATGGGCTATCCTTCCCCTACCAACACTCGAGTGGTGAGTTCTCTCTTCCCTTTATCTTTTCTCTTTTTTCTAAATTTCTCTTTTTATTTCAATCTCTAGCCCTTTCTTCATCGAATTTCAGCCCGCTATCTAAAAGCATGAGGAATTGGTGTGGTTGGCTAGGAATCTCAAGTTGGAGGTAACCAACTAATCGAGGGAGCTATACGGTCCTGGATGAACGGCCCATCCAGGTGGTGAAGATGATGATAATGATGGTGGTGAGGAGGACTTAGAGGCGACCCTACCAATCAAGGAAGAGGGAACACCGTTGATTACCTGTAGTTACAACACATATAGGCACACAATGCACAACTTTTTCTTTTCTTTATGCTTTTAATGTTTTTCATTTCCCTTAGCAAACATTTGGATTAAGTTTGAGACAGAGGATTGTATTTAAGAACATCTTTTTACATTAATACTTTTGATTGAAACTTAGCACTTAATTCACAAGATATATCATAAATTGTATGTTTCTATACAACTTTGCTTTTTTAATACTTGCAATATTGTGCTTGGAATCTATCTTGAATGATTCCTTAGGTCATAAAAACCCTAGGAATGCTTTGGAGTAGGAAAACTTTGCTCAAAACTGGGGAATGTAGGCTTTTGCCAAGCGCCATGCATACGTGGAGATGAGCCTGTGTATGTAGCTTTGACTTTACGTATGCAAAGTTGACTTTGTGTATGTGGGCCACAAATTAGAAAAACCCTAGCTGACTTACTTAGGTATAAAAGTAGCCGTTTGAGTCCAAAACCCTCACCAACATATTTCCAACCTAGAGAACACTTTTTTGAGGTCTCCTAATGGCAGAAAACTCTCCTCTTGATGTCTCCACTTGGATTAGAAAGCTTGGTCCCAATTTCAAGGATTCCATTACTCCCTATGGTCTTTCTTGCATCTTTCCATACCATTAAATTAGGGTGGATAAGCCTCTTCTTCGTGCTGCTGCCAACTATTGGGTTCCTTCTCGGTATGTATTCTGCTTCAATGGAATAAAATTCTGCCCCATTATCGAGGAATTGGTTACTATCATGGGTGAATTGGAGATTGATGATCTCATCTTTCCTACCACGGGTAGGGATCTTCCTTCTTTGCTGCAATTGGTGTTGGGCATCCCTGACACCACAGCTAACAGGTGGTGTGTCTTTGGCAAGCTCAACCTTAGGCTGGTCTTTGTTTAATTTTCTGGTTTAGGCCTTCCTAAGGGTGAGAGGTCACGATCATACTTCCTTTGTGCCTTTTGCTTATGTGCCCATGCAAGGTATTTCTTGGTTCAAAAGTAATACTGTGTGGACCTTCGGATGTGCATGGTGTCTTATGAGCTAAAGAGATATAATCCAATAGGCTTCATCTTGGTAGAAACTCTTAATGGTTTGAATGCCTTTCAGAGGAAGGAAGCAAGCTTTTTTGTGGGAAGTCCTCTTCTTCTTCTTCAGGTATAATCTCTAACTTTGCCTAGGTCCTAAACCTAGCTAGATTCGTCTAATTTTGCATGGATTTCCTTTTGCTTTTCAACCCATCGAGGCACCTTATATCGTCTATCATTATTTACTAATTTTTTTCACTCATGCCCTCCATTTTTTTCTTTTCTCCCTCTTATTTATTTTTTTTTTTTGTTTGTTTTGTTTTTTGTTTTTTGCAAATATGGCTACAAGAGAGGCTTCGGTTGCTTTAACCCCGTACTGTGCCCCTCAACACCTACCTTTCTAAGTATCTTAGGGACTGTCAACTTCATTAGAATGACATGAGCTTTGAGGTGTACATGGAGTTTATGGGTCGCCTTAAGGAGATCGAAATTCAGTGGGTTGTGGAATGGTGGCATATCTCAAGCATGGTCCATAGTTGCTACAAAGATCACTGTGTGACTCTAGTTGGGCTTCTTTGCTGCTCTTACTACTCCACCTATCGTATCTCAAGGCAATTGGAGAGCATCAAGGAGTTCCTGATGATGAATGTGTCTACCACACTGCGGTGGTCACCAATAGGATCTTAGGCAGGATTAGTGAGGCTTGGCCAAGTCTTAGAGTGAAGAAAGACATTGTTCCTCCCAAATATATTTACCCCATCACAAGCTATAAGCAATGGTTGGAGGATAACATGAAGTGGATTCTAAGAGATGAGAAAACTTACATGAAGACTAGCAAGAAAGCAAGGAGGATTGAGTAACCACCTTAATATGCCCCATATTTTACTTTTTTGCACTTTTATGATTCTCATGTTTTGTTTTTGAATTTAATAAAGGATTGGAATGTTCCAAATCCCCTATGAAAACAATCTTATTATCTTTTAATTTGAACAAAGAGAGGATTTCCTTTTTTATTATCTTTGCTTATTGTCATCTTATCTATTTATTTATTTTTTCTTTTCTTTTCTTTTTTCCTTTAACATGTTATTTTTGCCCATGATGTCCGTTGGAAATTTTTGCCATTCCTATTGTCATTTCCCCTAACATTTGCTTGACCGCCCTTCCAAGTTTTCAATCTAGCAGAGTTCTTTTGCCTTAATTTTTACCTAGGCTACCCTTTCGGGTTTTCAACTTAGCAGGCTTTTTTACTTTTTTGCTTTCTAGATGTTGTATTTCTAGAGTCTATCCATGTTGATTGGGCGGAGCATCTCTTCCCTATCTAAATTTGTGATACTTGTAGCACCTCTAGGCATGATCTTCCTAATGATAATAGGCCCAGAACACCTTGGCTTCATCTTCCTTCTTGGGTCAAAAGTTTCATCTCTAAACACCTTTAGGACTAAGTCCCCTTCTTTAAGGTTTTTTGGTTTCACTTTCTTGTTGAATGCCCTAGCAATTCTTTTTTGGTACCCTTGTGCATGATATTGTGCCCTAGCCCTCTTCTCATCTATCAAACCCAATTGTTCATATCTCATCGTAACCCAATCTTCTTCTAAGACCTTGGTTTCCACCAATACTCTCAAAGATTATATCTCTACCTCGATAAAAAGCACCGCCTCACTATCATAAACCAAAGAGTAAGGTGCTGCCCCAGTTAATGCATGGATAGAAGTTCTATAATCTCATAAAGCAAATGGAAAGTTCTCAGCCTAATCTTTGTATGTCATTACTATCTTGACTAAGATATTCTTCACATTCTTATTGGCTGCTTCTATGGCCCCATTAGCTTGCAGTCGATACAGTGAAGACTTGTGATGCTCAATGTTGTACAATTCCATGATCCTTCAAACCTCCCCCTCAAAGTGAGAACTGTTATTAAAAGTAATTTCTTGGGGCACCCCAAACCGACATATGATGTTATTTTCTAAGAATCGAATCACATGCTTAGCCTTCAATACGGAGTAGGAGGCTGCCTCCACCCACTTGGTGAAATAGTCAATTGCCACTAGAATGTATTCATGCCCATTTGGAGCCTTAAGAGCTATCCTTCCAATTACATCTATACCCCAAACTGAGAATGGCCGTGGAGAAGTTACGCTATACAACTCACTAGGCGGTACATGGTTCAAGTTGACGTGCATTTGAGAATCATGGCAACTCTTCACATAGTTTACACAATTGGTCTCCATCGTATTCCAAAAGTATCCTATCCTTAGGATTTTCTTGGCTAACATTCTTTGATTCATATGAGGACCATAGATCCCTTGATGAACCTCTTCCATTACCCTTTTAGCTTCTTCTTGCTTCAAGTAACGAAGGTGTACACTGTCACAGGACTTCTATAGAGTTATCCCCCACATAGGATGTATTGAGTTGCCGTAAAGCTTCCATTGAGAAGAAAAACATTGATAAGGTGTAAGGAAGAGATGAGAAATCTGAGAAGAAAAACGCCCGTAAAGCGTTTGAAGAAATCGTTTAGTATTATTGTTGCTACTATTGGTGTGGCTTGATTTCTAGACTTTTTCACTATTTGACCCAAAAAAATAAATAAATAAAGACTTGCAAAAAAATCAACCACCCAAACTATTGGGAATTTAGAGAAGTAATATAATAGATTCTATAAATAGCAATTTTAGAAAAGACCCACAAGTTTCTTGTATTTTTAAAAAAGATGGAAAAAAAAGAAGCTGAGAATAAGTTATCAAATGAATATAAAAAAATACAAGGGAAAGGAGTTACAAGTTCAGCTATAGCCAAAACAGGGGTAGAAAAACTATCTAAACAAAACCAAAATCCAGTCGAGCAAACGTCGTATATGTAGATGGAGAGTGAGTTCAGGTCAAGAGAAGAAGACTATAAGATTCAACGTAGTACCAAAAAGGTTAAGGAGAACCATAGCATGGGTTCACCTCGCCATGATGCTACCTCTCTTCTGCAGAAAGAGAACAGTTCATACAAGGCAAAACTGGTAGGAGAGATTCCTGGGGCTTTCGAGCAAGCTTTCAACGTTGGTCCCAACATGGAGACAGAAGTTGAATCTGACGATGAGTTGGCTGACCTGCCAATAGGTGAGAAGGTGGTGACGTTTTCTAGGAACATGGAAACAAAGATTAGAGCTCATTGGGTGAAAGCCCTCATTGTGAAAGTATTCGAAAACACCGTGGGGTATCATTTCTTGTACTCACGAATATTGAACCTATGGAAACCAACCGGGAAGACGGACTACGTTGGCTTAGGGAGTGATTTTTTCCTTATAAAATTTTAGGCAAAGGAGGACCATGACAGAGCTCTTCAAGAAGGTCCATGGTTTATTGGTGGGCACTATCTCTCCATCCAACGTTGGGAGCCTAACTTTAAGCTGTCTACGGCTAGTTTATCGTCTGTGGCAGTTTGGGTGAGGCTACCCGAGTTACTACAGAATATTATGAACCTTCAGCTCTTAGGTAGATTGGGGAAGCAATTGGTTCATTGCTAAGAATTAAGACACATACAGCGGCATAGTCCTGAGGTAGATTTGCCAGACTTTGTGTTTAAGTTAACTTCAATGAGCCAATCACTAAGCTCCTAAAGATGGGAGGGATTGACCAACCGGTTCAGTATGAGGGAATTACTTCCTTGTGTTTTGCATGTGGACATGTGGGTCACAAGGCAGAGCAATGCCATTACCGAGTTCAAACTTTGGTAAGGGAAGAGGGAGTCTGTGAAGTAGAGAAGCATGAGGCAGGAAAAGACAAGAAGAGCCAAGACAAACCTCATCAGAGGTAGCGTAGGATGCCTTCGGGTCGTGGGTTCTGGTATCATAAAAGAAGCAACCAGACAGGAAGGGGTTGAAAGACCATGATCAGCATTCCTCTTTTAAGCATTCTGACCAAAGTTCAAGGAGCTTGTCTGCTCATATTATGTCTAAGTCAGCATTAGGGTTAGATAAAGCTGGGAAGGGCAGTGGCGTAGGAAAGCAAAAGCTCATTAAGCCTATAGATAGTAGCCTAAGTAGAGAGGAGTGTGTAGATGAGCCCACTTCCTTAGTCAACCACAAGCACGTGATACCATCAGTTAGGGAAAAGGCTTTCGGTCCAGGCTTAAAGCCGAAAGTTAAGGCCCGAGAACCTGTGAGTAAGAAAGGAAGAAGCAGGAAAATTTCACCCATTTGGAAACAAGTGGTGGTCAATCCTTTTGGCCCCACATTTGAGAAAAGCATTAAGCTGAATTCTCTAGAACCTATAGACTTTACTTTGGCCGAAGTCAGAGAATTTAGAGCTAAGGGCTCGATGTCTTCTTTGGCAAAGCATGTTAACCACACTTTAGCCAATGAGAATCAAGATATGAGTAGCTTGCAAGAGCTGGAGGTGCAAACGAGGGAGGAGGTGGAGAAGGTGGGTATGGAGACTAACTTAGACCCAGACCCACCAACAGCTCCTTCAATGGAGAACTCAAGTCAGCTGTCCCAAGACATAGGCCTACAATCCGCTGTTAACGTAGCCTCGGAAAGTATTGCTAAATTCATACTAAAAAGAATTGATCCTTCTCTTCGTCTAGGGATGATGGGGCATGTTGATGAAGTTGATCGTGTTTACCAAGATGACCTGTGTGATGGCAATTAGATGGTGATTAAAAATTCCAGGGGATGATATGCAATTGGAAGAAGGAGGTGATGTGTGTTTAACCTCCTGATTTATGCTCTCTCCTTTTCCTTGTTACTATGAATTTAATTATATGGAATTGTAGGGGGTTTCTTAACCCTAACTTTTGCAATAATGTGTCTGATTTAGTTCGTATCCATTCTTCTACAATTTTAATTTTAATTGAAACTAAGACTTGTGGTGAAGGGGCAAAAAGAATTTTTCGTAAGCTTCTGTTTGATGGGGCAATATTTGCCAATACTATTGGCTTGACTGGTGGATTATGGGTACTCTGGGACTCATCTCGGGTGGAGGTTATTGAGCTTGCCTCAACAGAACAGGAAATATATGCGGTGGTTACCTCAGTTTGCTCTAATTCCACTTGGTTATTATCTGCCATCTATGCCAACCCAAGGTTTGCAGGGAGACGCCTCCTTTGGGAAAATCTTATTGCAATGTCGGGTCTACATTCTCTTCCTTGGGTGATTGCAGGGGGCATCAATGAGGTCTTGATGGGTGAGGATAAATTTGGGGGTCGCTCTGTCAACATCAACAGAGCCCTTATCTTCCAGGAGTGTTTAGATACTTTTCGGATGATTGATATTGGCTATTCTAGATCCCGATTCACCTAGTCCAACCATCGCCCCTTAAATCATTTGATCCAAGAAAGGATCAACCGGGTATTTGTTAATGCAGAATGAAATTTCCTCTACCCTGATGCATCGGTCCAACACCTTCAAAGGGCTCATTCCAATCACTGCCCTGTTTTACTATGCTTGGACAAGAATCATGATATTAAACTGCCTTAACCTTTTAGATTTCAACCTATGTGGCTGTCCCATCCTACATTCTCGAGTATCGTCAGAGAAGCTTGGTCCAGCCCGATTGGTTTATCTAGTGCAATTGCCAATTTTGCGAATAAGGCTAAAATATGGAATAAAAATATATTTGGAAATCTCTTCCAACGGAAGAAGAGACTACTTGCTGGACTCCGGGGTATTCAAGTAGCCTTTTCCACTCGCCCAAACAACTTTCTGGTGGAATTAGAAAGGCAACTAAGATCGGAATTTCATGACATCTCCAAAATTGAAGAAGAGTTTTGGGTTATGAAATCTCAAATTACATGGTTGGTTGAAGGGGATAGAAATACTAGATTTTATCATACGCCGACTCTTGTTCGTTGAAGGAGAAATCGCATCTCTTGTTTGAAGGATTGAGTAGGCAACTGGATTCAGGGAGATAGAGATATTGTTGAATTCATTAGGAATGGGTACGCCGAGCTTTTCTCTTCTAGCCATACTACTCCATCCTATCAAACTATAATCCCCCTTGCTGGCACAATTACTTAAATGAGGAAGAGATAGCAAATCTGAGCTGCCCCGTCTCTGATGAGGATATTAAAACCGGTCTATGGTCCCTTAAGGCTTTTAATGCTCCAGGCCCTAATGGTTTTCATGCAGGATTTTTCCAGTGATTTTGGCTTTTGGTGGGTGATTCTGTAAGAGAAGAAGTAAAATGCATATTCTCTTCAGGTATGATTACAAAGTACCTTAACCACACTCTTATCACACTGATTCCTAAATGTAAAAATCCAGAGTCCTTCAATTATTATCGGCCGATCAGTTGTGTAATACGGTGTATAAAGTCGTTTCAAAGATTGTTGTTGGTAGACTTAGACCTCTGCTGCATGGTTTGGTATCTCTTTATCAAACTACTTTTGTTCCAGGTCGGAAAGGTATTGACAATGCCATTATAGTGCATGAGATTATCCACTCTATGCCAAAAAAAAAAAAAAAAAAGGGAGGAGTGGGTGTATGGCAATTAAGATAGATTTGGAGAAAACTTATGACCGGCTTGAATGGAGTTTTATCAGAGATACCCTCTCTCTATTTCAATTCCTAAGCCACCTAATTAAGCTGATTATGAGTTGTGTATCCTTCTCATCTATTTCCTTTCTCTTTAATAGGGGCGCCTTAGATCCTTTCCTTCCATCCAGAGGAATTAGGCAAAGGGATCCTCTCTCCCCGCATCTATTTATCTTGTGTATGTAAGTTTTGGGAGCCTTTATTTCAAAGAAATGCAATTCAAATTGTTGGGATCCTATTAAGGCTTCTCGAGTTGGGCCGACCTTTTTCCCACTTGTTCTTCGCGGACGACCTAGTATTGTTTGCGAAAGCAGATTGGAAAACTTGTGTGGCTATCAGGGAGGTGCTTGATTTCTTTTGTAGTATCTCTGATCAAAAGGTAAGTCAAGACAAGTCTCGGGTTTATTTCTCCCTTAATGTATCAGTGGAGGAGAGGGCTAAGATGTGTGATATTTTGGGATTTCACTCAACCCCTTCTTTTGGAAAGTACTTGGGAATTTCAATTAAACACTCAGTCAGAACTCAAGACTTTGGATATATTATTGAGTGGGTTCAGAGCAGGCTTGCAGGGTGGAAATCAAATTTGCTTTCATTTGCCAGAAGACTTGTTCTTACTTAAGTAATGACCACCACCATTCCGAATTATGCAATGCAATGTGCAGCACTTCCGGTTAAGATTTTAAATAGCATTGACAGATTAAGCCGCAACTTCTTGTGGGGTTCTTTTGAAAGCAAGAAGAAAATCCATTTGGTTAGTTGGAAAAAGATTATTAAGCCAAAGAGAGAGGGCGGGCTGGGTATACAAGCAGCAAGGGAAAAAAAATATTGCAAGCCTAGCCAAGTTAAACTGGTGCCTTCAAATAGAATCTTCATCATTATGGGCCAGAGTTCTTACTCAGAAATACCGTTCTCAAAGGAGAGTAGCTAATCCGAATAATATTATAGGATCTTGCTCCTCTATCTGGGCTGCCATCCGCAAAGGTGAAACATTGTTCCTAGAAGGTACAAAATGGATTGTTGGCAAGAATAGCCAATTAACTCTTTGGTTTGATAAGTGGCTAGACCAAGGGCCTCTCCGAGGCTTGATTGTAGGGCCTCTCAACAAGGGGGAGGAGGGTATGATGTTGAAGGATGTGGTTAGCTTCTCGGGTTGGAATTGGCTGAACTGCTCCTTTGTGTTTCCTGAGAGGTTGATATTGGAAATGAAAGCCACCCTTGTATCCTTTTCTGCCCAAGTTTCGGACCGTATTACGTGGTCTTCTTCTCCAAGTGGAAATTTTGAATTGAAGGAAGCATATAGGCTGGCTAGAATGGAGGCGGATGGTTCTTGTAATGATACTTTTAATGGTGAATGGATTTGGAGGGTGTCATCCATCCCCAAAATCAAACGCTTTTTATGGCAATGCTACCACAAAAGCATCCTTGTTAGCTCAATTCTTGCTGCTAAGAGAATGGATGTCCCTACTGTTTGTCGGCTTTGTAACTTAGGTACAGAAACAACCCTTCATGTCCTAAGAGATTGCCAAGTTGCCTGAAATCTTTGGACTACTTTATCTCTGCCTCTACCTGCTATTTCCTTCTTCGGTTTGCAACTCACTAATTGGCTTCGGCTTAATTGTTGTTCTACCAAAGCTTTGGCTTCTTTGGATATAACCTAGGGTATAATTTTGCATTTGGAATTTGGACCTTATGGACCCATCGAAATGGAATTTTATTTCGAAATGATAGAATTCAGCAGAATCTTAAGCATGAAGTCTTAGCTAAAGCAAATGAATTTGCTTATTTCGGAATCAATGGCAAGCTGACTGCTACTCATTGGATCATTAGTGTCCTAGCTCAAGCCTCCTTTGAATTGGTTCAAGCTTAATTCAGATGGTTCGTCGCTTGGAAATCCTAGAAGAGCTGGTGGTGGAGGTCTAATCCTAAACAACAAAGGGGAATGGATTAGAGGTTACGCGAGGGCTGTTGGGCACACAACCAATGTTGTAGCATAGTTTTGGGCACTTAGAGATGGTATCAGGTTGTGCAGTTCCCTTAAACTCCATGCTGTGATTCTTGAGCTTGATGCCAAGCTTATTGTGGAATCAATGCAAAAGGAAGATTGTAATCAAAATAGCATTGATGCCTCAGTGAGGGACTGTAAGTCTGGCTTGAGAGAAATTCCTTTAGTTCAAATTCAACATTGTTATCGTGAGACAAATAAATGTGCTGACGCGCTTGCTAGAAGGGGGACCTTACTCTCACCAGATTTTATTGTTTTCTTAGACCCCTCCCCCCCCCCCCCCCCTAACAGATGTTGCCTTTTTACTTAGTCTGGAGTTTAATACAATTCCCTTTCTACCAAAAAAAAAAAAAAAATGAATAAAAACTACTATTTATATTTAAACGATTGTGACGTTTTAATAGACATATTTTCATTCAGTATGTACATTTTTGGCCAGTAGAGACATTTTTATTCAATAAACATATTTTCGATCAATGGGCACATTTTTCATTTAGTAAACACATTTTCGATTAATAGACACATTTTTCATTTAATAAGCACATTTAATATATATTTAATACAAAGGGTTATAACCTTTTAATAAGTACCTTTTGGTATATCAAATTTAAAGGGTTATAACATTTCAATAGACATTTTTTGATGTATGTATATATATATATATGTGTGTGTGTGTGTGTGTATATATATATATATATATATATATATTAATCTATCTTGTATATACCTATATATATAACACACACTAAACTATGGACGCAACATTCTTTATCTTATTTCTTTTTATAAAAAAACTAATAAATAAAACAACATTACTTTCTTATTTCTTCCAATATTAATTTTTTATTTATTAATTTTATGCATTTTTACTTACTACTCTAACTCAAAAATAATAGTTTTTTTTTTTTTTTTTTCTCGAAACTCATCTAGTAATTGTTTTTACGCTTTTTACTAACGTCTTTATCATGGTTTCTTCGTAAGTTGATCCCAAAAGGAAACCTAGTTCTCTGATTCTCCTCTTCTACCCAATCAAAATAGGCATCAATCCTTCTTTTTCCTTGCTTATCGATTCCTTTTTTTTTCTTTCCTTCCAACCAACCAATCACATTCGCACGTACGGTTTCGTGTGTAATGTGCAATTGCATTGTTGTGGAGGACAATCCTATTGATTACCCTATAAATAATGCAAATTAGATTGTAGTTTTTAAGAAAGTGATTTCTAGACAGTAAACACCAAAATCTGAAGTCATGGGAGACCCCCAGGCCAACCTTGCCGATGAGCTCAGTATGTTCTCTTTTTCCCTTTCCAACATTATTATTTGACTTTATTATTTTTGTTTCTTATTTATTTCATTTAAATATTCTAATAAAAGAAGATCAAGATTGTCATACTCCCTAAACCCCGTGCAAACACATCAAACAAATCCCAACCATAGCCAACCAGCACACCCACCCTCCACCTCCACTGCACCACATCACAATCACAATCACAATCACAATCACAATCACAATCACAATCAATCCAAAAATCAATCTCATAGCAAGAAAAAACTCACCCACAGCACAGCAGCCACCACCACCACCACCTAAAATCCAACAACAACACCACCACCACCACCACCACTGCCAAATCCATACCCACAAACCCAAACAGACCGGACTCCACCACCAAACAGACCAGACTCCACCACCTAATGACCCACCAAAACCCAAACCCACACAACCCACTCACCGTTTCCCACAACCCAGTCACCGAATCCCACAACCCAGCCACAGATTCCCACAACCCCCAACCACCGATTCATCGATTCCACAGCCCAGCAACCACCGTGACCCACACCTCAACCTCGACCACAAACGCCGATGTCCACCACGGACGCTGATCTTCACAAACCCATACCTTCCACCACGCCGATCCCCACACCCTCCACGCCGATCTGAGAGAAATGGACCGAGACAGAGAAATGGAAAGAACAAAACAGAGAGTGGGGAGAGAGAGGAAGAGATGAGAGAAGAAAGAAAGGGCGAGAGAGGGTGAGGGTGAGGGTGAGGCTGAGATATCAGACTTTGAGAGAGTTAACTGAGATGTGGAGCCGGTGAGAAATAAAATGTATTAAACAAGTTTGCAATTTTTTTTTTTTTTAAAAGAAATAGCAACCCGGATAGAGCAAGATTTTATGGGTTTAGCGTCTAAAATGACAACGGGGTTTTTACATCTCCCAATGCTAATGCTCTAAAAGTGTTATAAAAAATAATAATAATAATAATAATAAATAATAATTTAAAAAAACTAACAACAACAAAAAGAAACTACTATCAGCCTCTTTTTCCCCAATGGAGAAAGAAAGGTAAAAAAAACTAGTTGAAAGTTTTTTTCCCCAATAAAGAAGGAAAGGAAGAAAAAAAAAAATTATATGAAAGTTGTTTTTGAGCAAATTTTAAACTTTTGAAGGTGTTTTCCCATAATTTTGAGGCATATCATGGTTATTTGAATTTTTGAAGAGCTACTATTTTCATCATTTCAATTTTTTTAGTTGGTGGTTTTAAGGAAATTTCAATAATAGTAAAAGTTTTTAAGATATTTTGGTGTTTAAAATTTTGAGGGTATTTTTATCACTTTAAATATTTCCGTGGCATTTTTGGCTATTTTAGAACTTATTAGAGAATTTTGATCATTATATAGGTTTTAGGTGAGGGTTTAAGGGTGTTTCAATCGTCTTGAAAATGTTGGGAACATTTTGAGAGTATTTTTGTTTTTTTTTTTTTTTTTTAATACAAGATAGAATTTCTACTCTAACCTAATCTAAGTGTATATGTGTGTGAAGCTTCCTCCTGGAGACTTAAACCCCAGCCCTTGCCTCCCCCCCCCCTCCACACCCCATAAGCATTTATACTTGTAGAGTGACCATCGCACCAAGAATGTGTGGTGGTGAGTATTTTTGTTACTTCTACTATTAGAAGTTTTCAATAATAATAGAAGTTTTAAAGATACTTTGGTCTTTAAAATTTTGAGGGTATTTTTATCACATTAGATATTTCTATGGCATTTTGGTCATTTTTGAACTAACGAGAGCATTTTTTATCATTATTAAGGTTTTAAGTGAGGGTTTAAGGGTATTTTAATTGTCTTAAAAACGTTGGAAACGTTTTGAGAGTATTTTTGTTACTTTAGAAGTTTTTTTAAGGTATTCAAGGCTTTGAGTATATTTTAGTCATCTTAGAAATTTTTAGGCCATTTCTATCATTTTGGAGGTTATTATGGAGTATTTTATTATTATTTTAAAGGTTATTTAAGTCATTTTCAAGTTTTTAGGGATATATTGATTATTTACAAATTTTTGAAGTATTTCTCAAGTTGGATGCTATCATGGTGTTTTGGTCATTTGGAAGATTTCAAGAATGTTTTCATGACTTCAGAGATTCTGAGTTATTATTTTCTCCACGTAGGTTTTAAGAGGTTTGTTCTCTTAAGATATAAGAGGGGCTTTAGATTCATGAGAAAGGAAGTTCTATTCTCCTAAGGTTGAAAACGTTTTAAGCTTCTCTTGGCATGTAAAACATTTCAGCATTATCAACCTTAAAGATAGTGTATTTCTTGATGACCAAAAAATATTTTTGTTTAATCAAGTTTCTCAACCGTCTCAAAAAAAAAAAAAAAAAAAAAAAATCTCAACCACCTCAAATGTCCAAAAATGAGGAAAAATTTTCCTTTTCCTTTTTCTTTTTTGTTTGTTTTTGCTAAAACAAATGGGATCTACATTCGATACATTTTCTTTGTAGAGTATGTCTATGCTTGTACAATTATTAATCAAGATTTACATCCCCCTAATTTTCTTTAATATGTGGAGTTAATATGGGCTTATAAATGAAAACGATTCAATTTGATTTAATAAATATTTTGTAGATATGTATTGCACCGCATATAAATATAAATATTTATATTTGGTCTGACTCTTTCTTAATGCTATATTATTTAATATTAATATTTTAAATTATTTAAATTATGATATTGAGAAGGGGTTTATTACTTGTTCTGCGATACTAACTGCCGCATACAGTTTTGATGTTGGCGTGTGAATATATTCTCTTATCTTATTCCCCTTCCCCTATATGTGTGTGTGTATCTAAAAAAAAGATACCTAATGTTGTTAAGTCGTCCCACATCGATAAGATGTGATATTGAGAAGGAGTTTATCACTTGTTTTGTGATACTAACTGTCACATGTATTTTTGGTATTGGTGTGTGAGTGTATTCCTTTATCTCATCTCTCTTCCCCTATATATATGTGTGTGTGTGTGTATCTCAATGAAAAAAAAAAAAAAAAGATTACAAGTTTTCTTGTTTGTCAAAAAAAAAAAAATTACAAGTTTTCTTTATTATTAACAAATATGTCGAATTTTGTTTTGACTGATCAATGTTATTTACTGTTGTTTGATAACATATTTTATGTATAATTTTAAAGTCCAAAAAACTTAAAAACTCTATATTTTACAAACATGGATAGACTAAGAGGACAACGGAATAAATAATATAAACCGTGAGGAATAAATAATTTAAAACGTGAGAGATGTACTAAGTGGCAGCTTTAGGAATTTTTTTTTTAGGGTAGTCATTAAAAAACTTAAATTAATTAAAATTTTAATAAAAATAAAACTTGAATATATTAACATCACACAAAAAAAAAAAAAATTGCCAAAATACATAAAGTATTAAAATTTCTTTTATAAGTTTTCATATTTTGAAATCATTGTATGATATGATAGCTTCACTATCAATGTTATTAGCTACATCTATTTAAATATACATATTTAAGCAATTATTAAACTACTAATCTCTTATTCAATTACCGACATATTGCCTAAATAAGTAACAATATAAACAAAATATATTATCTTTTTGAAAAAATATATCACATAAATTCAACAAATTCGGCTAAAGACTAAAGCAAGCACTAATAGACTAACTATTTGAAAGTGTGCATTTTTTAAATAAAAAATAGTAATCTTAAAATATGCCATGCGAAAACACAATTTAAAAAATCACAATTAAACGATTGATTTGGGCCTTTAGGCTAATTTGCTTGTTTGAGCAATTTTTTAGAAATGGTACGTCCACAACATTTTTGCAAAACTTATACAACAAAGCTTAGGTGGTAAGTTTTTACTAATTTTAATTTGAACTTATCATTAAAATTATTTTTCTATCCATCAGTAGCAAGCTACTACTAAAGATTTCTAATAAAAATGTTACGAAAATATTATGAACATAACATTTCTCGCAATTTTTTGGAGAGGTAGAATTTAGTTTTTAATGGGCTCAAATTGTTATTTAAGGCGTTTAAGCATTTTTTAATAGGAACATTTAAAAAAATATTCAAGTCAAGGTGGTCATGTGACCACCTTGAACTACAATTGGTGCCATCCCTGAATGTAAATATGTCTTTAGTCATTGAATTTGTGATTATAAAACTTTTATCATATTTTTTTTTCTTTTTTGTTTACAATTCATGATCAACAGTAAAATCGCTTTCTTATCTATGTGATTAATTTTATGGACAATTTGATAGGAGTCTTGGTGGCACTGAGAATATGAATTAAGTGCAATAATGAAAATACAAAGTGTGTCTTTGGATGAGCTTAATTCATCAATTTATTCCTTTCATAAAACAAAGTCATCAATATATTTAACTTCTTCTGTTTTTGAGAAGATCAATATATTTAACGAAGTTTGTTTATATTGTACAAATTCAATTAAATCTTGAAAAATACGATATTTGAAAACCACACGTTCCATTTTAGGATGAAAACAATAACATGTCATGATGGGTGATACAAAGGAAATATATTGTATCATCAATCATGACATATTGTTTATTCATTTTTTAAGTTTCATTGCCCTTAATTTATGATGATTATGCTTTAGCACTGCTTGATTGAAACTATTGCCAAACTTGACCCATATCTCATTGCCCAATTGTTATTAGACAGTGTATTTAAAATTTTAAATATTCCTAATGTATTGCAGCAATCAAAACAACAAAAAGACATTATCGTCCAGCGCATTACTTACTTAAAATACAGTCATACTCTTTACTATGTGATACTGGGGTGGAAAAGTATGACTCTGGTGTTTTTGAAGCCAATGGATACAAATGGTGGGCTCTAATATTATTCTAATTCTTGTTTTTTCTATTCAATTATAAATGTTTACTTCTAATGTAGCCAGTTTTATTTTGCAGGAGGTTGTCTATTTATCCAAGAGGAAATGAGAAAATGAATGGAAGTGGTCACATCTCAATTTACTTGGCAATTGTTGATACCGAAAGGTACACTCTTGGCTGGGAAATTTATGTCAGCTTCAAATTGTTCCTGTTCGATCAAATACAAGACAAGTTCTTGACCATTCAAGGTTTGCTCCCTCATAGTTTGTGTGTGTATATATATATACATGCATATTCATCTTTTATGATTGTATTTTGGTATAAGTTGTTGAATTACCGATTTCCTCGGAACTTAAACTATAGGAGATGGTAAATTTATTCACATGTTAGACACCTAAGCTACTATTGAGTAGGGACTCAACATATGAAAATTTAAATGAAATGTGAGGAGGTCACAGGGAAAATTTAAACTTAGGACTTTTTATCTTGATACCATTTAAAATTTTCAATTCTCTCAAAAACTAATCTAACATATCTTTTTTTGTGTGTGTAGATTATGATGGGGTAGTTAGAAGATTCCATGATATCAAGACTGAATGGGGCTTCCACAAATTTCTATCCCTTAAATCTTTCGAAGATCTTTCTCAAGGATATCTTGTCAATGATTGTTGCGTATTTGGTGCTGAGCTTTTTGTTCATGAACGCAATGCCAAACGGGAGTTTCTTACTATGATAAGAGAGCCCCTTAACCGTACTATGACTTGGAAGATTGAAAACTTTTCATCACTAGATAAAGTGACATTATATTCTCGAATATTTCAAGTTGGCGATGTGAAATGGTATTAATTTTTGTTGTTATAAGTTGAACTTTTATTGTTGTTAACAAAAAGGAAAGTTTCCTTTTTGAAACTTAAAACCTATTGTTTTTAACTCTTTCTATTGAATCCATGCAGGAAATTACTGGTTTATCCCAAAGGAATTTATAATGGAGAAATCAAAGCAATATCTCTCAACCTCCTTTGTTGTGATTGTATTCTACCTGAGCAAAAATATTATGCAGAATTCAAGATACGTATAAAGGACCAAATTAACATGGAAAATCACGTGGAAAAAAACAGGTATGTATGCTTATATGTGTGTGTGCACACACGTGCCTACCGACTACCATTCTCTTTCACCTTGTTTTGTTCCTGTGTAATTTTTGTTTCATTTTTTTTTTTTTTTTTGTCTTGTTTTGTTTCTTACAGAAAAACATTGGTTCACTACCTCTTCAAATGAATGGGGTTTCCCACACTTTATGCCTCTCAAGGATCTCCAAGATGCATGCAAGGGACTTCTTGTGAATGATGCTTTAATTGTAGAAGGAGAAATAATAGTTATGTCTAATGTTAAGTGATTCCCGAAAATGGTTGTCTAAGAAATTATAGCAAAAACTATACTTTAAATATTGTAAAATCACATCTTTATCCCGGAATTGCATTTGGGGAGGTTATGGGATTATTATTATTGTTGTTATTGTAATTGCAAAAATGTCAATATTGGAAAAGTTTAAATTTGTCTTCTTTATTTTGAAGCTTGTGCATGCGCTCACATGCGTACATGTGCTTTATATACATAAATACGTACACATGTATGTATATAAATGTGTGTGTGCATATATATATATATTATGTAATTATGTATGTACTCTCTAAATCATCTTAGTAGTATGTAATAACTAATAAGTGTGAATTTATAATAATTAAGTTCATCTTTTATATGATATGGTTTTATTTCAATGTAATACTATTTCTTAAGTTATTATAGATTTAATATTTTATCATACTTATAATTGGCATACGCTTTGACTCAAGTTATACTGGTATTAATTTTGTTAAAATTAAATCTCTTAGTATCTTTATATTAAATTTTTAAATCAAACATTCTTTCAATATTTATCATACACATCAAATTTTATATCAATCAAATGTGTTTTACTATTCAATTAATAAATTATGCAATAATTCAATAAAAGAATTAATCAATAATACATTTTTATAGCGCAAAAAATGTAAAACCCAAACTCTATATAAATTAGATGATTTTTTATCTTCTAATTTTTTGAAGAGCTCCACAATATGTATAATTGAAATCCACGATGTATATGGAAGTATACTCTCTCCAAAAAAAAAAAAAAATCCACGATGTATATGGAAGTATATCATCGGTGAAAGGGTAAGCCAAATGTCATGCCCTAACAAGCAATTTATAGGCAATTGGTTTATTATGGCTAGCTACCAAATCAACAATGAAGGAAATTTGGTCTTTAGCTAGCAAACTTATATACATAAATAGACATATGTATGTATATAAATGTGTGCATATAGCTTTCGCTAGTCTAACAAGACTTAATTAGGCCGTTTTGTTAGGATACCGTTAGTGATATTAGACTTATTAGTACACTAGATATTCCATGTTCTAACTTAACTAATTGACTTCTTCTCAAAAAAAAAAAAATATATATATATATATATTATATAATTATGTATGTATACATATATGCTCTAAATCATCTCAGTAGCACATAATAACTCATAAGTGTGTATTTATAAAAGTTAAGATCATCTTTAAAATGATATAATTTTATTTCAATGTAATAATGTTTCATAAGTTATTATAGATTTAATATTTTATCATACTCATAATTGGTATAAGCTTTGACTCAAGTTATACCCGGTATTAATTTTGTTAAAATTAAATCTCTTAGTATCTTTATATTAAATTTTTAAATCAAATATTCTTTCAATATTTATCATACACATCAAATTTTATATCAATAAAATGTGTTTTACTATTCAATCAATAAATTATGCAATAATTCAATAAAAATATTATGAAATAATACATTTTTATAACATAAAAAATATATAAAACCAGAACTAAATATAAATGAGATGATTTTTTTATCTTCTTATTTTTTGAAGAGCTCCACAATATGTATAATTGAACTCTAAGATACATATGGAAGTATATCATCAATGAAAGGGTAAGCCAAATGTCATGCCCTAAAAAACAATTTATAGGCAATTGGTTTATTACGACTACCAAATCGACATTACTAGTTGTTAACCCATGCTTCACACGGTTCATATTTTTTCTTATATAATTTATCAATTTTTAAATAGTATCATCCATTATGATATAAAGAATTTTTTTATTATTATTTCATGTAATCCTCTATTTAATTTGTAGCTAAACTTTTTTTTTTTTCTTGTGAGAAGAAGCTAAACTTGATTGCCTTTGAAAAGATAAGTTGTAAATGTTAGAATGCGAGATATTATTAAGTGCACTTAAAAGACCAAATTGGTGATATTTAGTGGTCTTTCCACTCAATTGTATAATGCATAGTTGTCAATATTGCTATATAATAAAATTTACTTTTATTTTTTCTTATGCTACAAATTTTAGTTTTGATCAATGTTGACACCATAATAATAAGAAATTGAATTCTATAAGGATAAAATGTAAAACCCAAGTTTTACCCCCCAATGCCAATATGCCATATCATCATATTACATATTAAAAAATAGGCATAATCACACTTAATCAATTCTAATACCCATTGAAAAATTCAGCTTAACAATTATTGAAATATTATTAATGTGTAGTAGGATGTCTTGAGTTTTAAGTAAGAGCTGATGTGGAAATCACTTATTGGATGATGTAAAACATAAATTTTACATCTCATCCTTACCAAAATCGGACTTTAATAATAAGAATTGTTTTGTTTAGTGCGAAACTTGATACAAATATAGTTGGCAAGTTCTTTTCAACAATTATTTTCCTTTAATTAGTATCGTTGTGCTCAATCACACAACATATACATTTTTTTTTTCTCTTTTTGCATAATATTTAAAATTGAACATTTGGAAATTACATATCAATTCAATAGCTCGATCGTTCATTCAAATATTGGCCTGTCGTCAGTAAGTTCTTTTTACTAATTGTTTTCCTTTGGCTGAAAACATCATTCTCAATCATACAACCTACGCATTACTTTAAATATTTAGATGAAAGAATTCAAATTCAAATTCAATTAAAAATCAACCGCTGAATCTACGCCTAACAAAATGAATTTACATGAACCAAAATTTTAGATGAGAAAGGAAAATTACTATGTCTTAATCAAACAATATTAGATTTTTACAAATTGGAATCGAGAGTAAGAATAGAGAGAGAATAGCTTCAAAGCTTTAAATACAAAGCAACAAAATTATGAATTTCGGAGTGAGAGAGATTAAAGAAGAAATTAAATGGTTTTGATTGAATTTTTTTGGAGCATCCCTTGCTTCTTTAAATAGTAGGACATTAATTTGTACCAAATTGGTCTTTTGTGTAGTGCTGGCTCTTTCACCAATTTTCTTCATTTGGCGGGAATCATCGTGCTTAAATCCTAATCACATAACCTGTACATTAATAAAATAAAGAAAAAATAATATTTAGATGAAAGATCTCAGATTCAAATTCAAATCAATCATTGAATCTGCACCTCGCATCACCAAAGTTTTAGATAAGAAAGACAATTATTACATCTTGATCAAACAATATTTGATATAGCAATTTGAGATCGAGAGAGAATAACTTACATGGGAATTGAAGTAGCTAATTGTGGATATTTAAGGGCATGTCAATTTGAGTGTGAGTAGCCCTAAATGTGGGTTTGTTCTTTAAATATTTTTTAGCCAATTAATTGGATCCTAATTCAGGTTTTATTATTACTATTTAAATTTTTTTAATAAATTAAAACTGTGAAAATATTTTGGTCACTGTGTATGATCCTTTTTTTTTTTTTTTTTGAGAAACCAGTCAAGAATTTTATTCAAACCACAACAAAACTACCATCAATCAATACAAGAGAGTCAACATCACTAGGGATGTCCTCCAACCAAACTTGGAGAACAACAAGATATTTAGCCAATTTGGCTAACTTATTAGCCACAGTATTACCCTTTCGGCGAACATGGGAGAACAAAGGACGAATATTAAAATTGAGCTAAGAAATGATATTGAGATAAAATGGGAATCTACCTTAAAAGCCTATACAACCTTTTCTTTACAACATTGAGATTGAGTGTCAAGAGTATTCAACTTTCTTAGAATCCATGGAATCTCCTACGACAATACTGAAAAAGAAAAGAAAAGAAAATATAAAATAACATATATATATATATATATATATATATATAGTAATAACTAAAATTGAAAATACAAATCAGAAAGAAATTAAAATCTAAGTTAAAAAAAATAGAATAACATAGATTACAACCTTTGAAGTGTATGTCAATTTAGGAGTCTTCAACAATTTTGTAGGATCCTTGCTTGGAATATATGAAATTTTTTTTTAAAAAAAAGTATTGCAACATATAACAAATGGAATGAAACATATACCAATAGCTAAAATTGAAAATATAAATCAGAAGGAAATTAAACTAAATTAAAAATAGAATTGTATATTATACAACCTTCAGAATTTAATGTCAATTTAAGAGTTTCCTATGACAAAATTGAAATAAAAATAAAATAACAGATCTAAAACTATATAAAAGAAAGCGAATGGAACATGTATTTCATCAATCATTTGAGAGATTGGATTCCCTAATTGAAAAAACAACAACATTTGACTCCATAATGAAAAACAACACTATTTCAAAAGTACTAAGAATTAGCTTTCAATTCCTATTAAAAAAATAAGTATGAGAATCACTAACTTTTGTTGTTTATTGTTGGATTGAGATTGTGATATATATGGTGACAGATCAAACCTATTAATAACACAAATTTCCTTACCTTTCCATCTTAATGTTGCAAATTGCATCTAGACTGTACCTATCTTTCATGATGGCTTAACATCTGTTATCTTAGGTTTATTGGATATAATAAGCGATTTTTGCCCATGCAAAGTAGATGGAACATAACCTAATTGATATAGAATTTAAAGATAGAGAAATCGTACCATTTTTTTTTTGGAAAAGATTATTACAAATTAGTTGTACTTCTCTTTAGTTGCTTTATAACTTCATTGGATAAAGTTACGCTGATAACAACTTATTCTTCTTTGTGGGTTTTTTATTTTATTTTAATTACAATTGTGGGGTTAGAAATGCAAACACATGCCTCTAGGCCTTGGGCCTGATCCGAGAATGCTAACTTTGTTTGAGGATGACCTGGCGACAACAAGGGCACCAAACTTAAAGGCTCACAAGCTCACTGTGGAAGTAAAGGCTAGTGGGATGGTCCAAGGAGAAATGTATCCTCGGCTAACAGAGGTGAAAGTCGGAAAGTACAGCAGGATGCCTAGGGAGGAACCCATAAAGCTTAACAAGCAAGATTACACTCCAGAGGAATGCAAAAAGGGAGAACGAGTGGGGAGTACCCCGCGAAAAGCTGCTGCCACCGCATTAAAGGCTCCACACCTACCTCCCTGGCCGCATTTATGAAGAAGTGACATCTGAAAGGATGGTGGTCAGCCTTATAGCCATTGGGGGAAGATTTCAAAAGGGAATGGATGAGAAAGGCATCTGCATTGATGACTCCATGATGGAAGCACAAGGAAGAAGAATATAAATAGAGAGGGAGAGAACATGGAGAAGGGGATCGGTGGTAACTTTTTTTGAAAAAGAACAAGTGTATCCAACACAGAAGGTCCTCGACACATGTCCGAGGAGTGCTCGTGCTACATTAAATTTTCCTTGCTTGTCAATCATGAACCTAGCCCAACGTCTTTGCTTTCCATCGTCCAAAATAGCCTAGGTTTCAAGCCCACTCTCTACAAATTTTATTGTTTAAGGTCATTTGGGCTTGTCTCTTACACGCATTTGGGTCAAGCTTGATTTGTGTCCTTACAATTAGCGCCGTCTATGGGAATCCTTAAGTAAAAGGACGTGAAGCATCATGGAAGGCTCACGTTCACACCATGTAGAATCCATGGGATCCCAGCATAAGGATCACCTCTCGCAACTAGAGCAAGAAAGAGCTCGAGAAGCTACTGTGCGTATAGAGCATATGCGTGGAAGGAGTCATGCACGGGTTGGAAGCAAAACCTCCTGCAAAAAAAGTGCCAAAGCCATGCAGAAGGAGATTGACCATCTGAAAAGGAAGCTGCATCGGGAGAAACGACGACGTACTCCCTCTCTTTCAGATCCTTCTTCAGCAGATTCTCGCAGTAGCAGCGGCAGCCCTAGGTCAAGAACTCCTTCTAGTGAATCCTCCTTCTACGAGGACGATTACCCTCGCGACCCTAAGGGTAAGAATATCTCTTCCAGGGGCTCGGCCAACAATGCTTTGAGCAAGGCACTCCACCAAATCTCCAAATCGCCCTTCACTCATAGGATTGAGAAGGGAAAGCTTCCGAGGCGATTTACCCAACCAACCTTCACCATTTATAATGGGCGGACGGACCCGGTGGAACATGTGAGTCATTTCAATCAGAGAATGGCAGTGCACTCTAGGAACGAGACCTTGATGTGCAAAGTCTTCCCCTCTAGCTTGGGACTTGTCGCGATGAGATGGTTCAATGGCCTGAAGGCAGGCTCTGTTGATTCCTTCGTGGAGCTTACCAGGGCGTTTGGTTCACGTTTTGTTACTTGTAGTAGGGTGCCTCGACCTTTAGATTCACTGTTATCCATGGCCATGAAAGAGGGGGAGGCTCTTAAGATGTACTCCGACAGGTAATGGGAGATGTTCAACGAGATAGATGGGGACTTCGACAATGTTGCCATAAGCACCTTCAAGGTCAGCCTCCCAAATGAGCACGATCTGAGGAAATCTTTGACCAAAAAGCCTGTCAAAAGTGTGTGTCGGCTTATGGATCGCATCAACGAGTACAAACGGGTTGAGAAAGATTAGTTACAAGGAAAGGGAAAGGCAAAGGCGAAGGCAAAGGTTATCCCTCAGGAGATGAGGGATTTCAAGTCGGACAAATAGAACAACAGTAGGCCAAGGAGAGATTTCATTGGGCAGTCTGGTCCGACCTCTTCTCAGGTGGTCAGCACCGTGTTTCGTGAACCAATGCAATAGGTGCTCTAGAAAATCCATCATGAACCATATTTTAGGTGGCCCAGCAAGATGGTAGGGAATCCCACGAAGTGTAATCAGAACCTTCATTGCCAATATCATCAGGAGAGAGGTCACACAAAAGAGAACTGCAGGAATTTGTGGAATTATCTAGAGCAATTGGTGAAGGAAGGAAAGTTGAAGCAATTCTTGTATCAGCCTGATGGTCAGGGAGAGCATCATGGTCCAGCCAATCAGGGCAACAATGTTTCAAGACTCTCTTTGGGGACGATTAATGTCATCCTCGCTACTCTTGGGAGGACTGGTTCTTGCCCTTCCAGGATGATGTTTATGGCGCGAGCTCTTGCCGAGAACTCTAGCTCTGAGCTGAAAAGGATTAAGGGTAACATATCTAATTCTAGGCTTCTCAGATGAGGACAAAATAGGGACCATCCAACCACACGATGACACCTTGGTCATCATGTTAAGAATAGGAGGCTACGATGTGAAGAAGGTAATGGTTGATCAGGGAAGTGGTGTTGACATTATGTATCTTGATCTGTTTAAGGGGTTGAATTTGAATATGGAGGATCTTTCGACTTATGATTCTCCTCTAATAAGCTTTGAAGGGCAGGCCGTCATCCTGAAAAGGCAGATTAGGCTGTCTGTGCAGTCAGGCCCAGCAGTGGTCTAAGTAGATTTCATTGTGGTTGACGCCTACTCTCCCTACACAGCCATTGTCTAGAGACCGTGGTTGCACGCCATAGGTACTGTCTCCTCCACTCTCCACGCCAAGGTGAAGTTCCCGTTTGGCGTTCAGGTTGAAGAAATTATCGGAAGTCAGTCCACGGCAAGACAGCGCCTAACAACCGCAGTTTTGCACAGGCCAGAGCTAGAGCCCTCGGCCTCAGCTGCATGTATCCCATAGCAATTAACATCTTCTACCACAACTGGAGAGATAGTGGCAGAAGAGCCCACATGTGAAGAGTTGGTTAAAGTTCTTGTAGATAGTGACTCTGAAAGGTTCTTCCAGGTAAGGGCTCAACTGCCAGCCGAGGAAAAGAAGGAGTTAATCTCATTCATGAAAGCAAACCTCGACGTGTTTGCAAGGGATGCTTATGAGGTTCTTGGGATTGACTCGAACTTTATCTGTCACCACTTGAATGTCAGCCTGACTGTAGTGTTGAAGAGGTAACCACCTCGGCGCTCTTCCAAGGAATATTCTAACGCTATTAACGAGGAGGTTATCAGACTCAAGAGAGCTGGGGCTATCAAGGAAGTATTCTATCCTGAATGGTTAGCGCACATGGTGGTGGTGAAGAAAAAAAGTGAAAAATGGAGGGTATGTGTGGATTTTACGGACCTAAACAGGGCCTGTCCCAAAGACTCTTTCCCAATGCCTCACATAGATCAGCTGGTGGACGCTACTGTCGGCCATCCTCGGATGAGTTTTCTAGATGCTTTTCAGGGGTACCATCAAATACCTTTAGCTTCGGAGGATTAGGAGAAGACAGCTTTTGTCACTCCGATCGGCAACTATCATTACAAGGTAATGCCCTTTGGCTTGAAGAACGCTGGGACTACCTATCAGAGGATGACGACAAGAATGTTCAAAGCTCAGCTAGGGAAAACTGTCAAAGTATATGTGGATAACATGGTTGTAAAGAGTAAAGCTTTATATATGCATGTGGCTGACTTAAGCGACACTTTCCAACGTTAAGGAGGCACAAGTTGCGTTTAAATGCCTCTAAGTGCTCTTTTGGTGTGGGGTTTGGCAAGTTTTCGGGTAACATGCTCACTTATAGAGGGATTAAGGCCAACCCTGCCCAAATCACAACAATCTGCAGTTTGCAACCTCCTCGGAATCTAAAGGAGATCCAAAGGCTGACAAGGATGAAGGCCGCTCTTAATAGGTTCATTTCTCAGTCCGTGGACAGATGCCGACCCTTTTTCCAGCTATTAAATAAATGGAAGGGATTTAAATGGACTAAAGAATGCTCCTTAGTTTTTCAGCAGCTAAAGGAATATCTTTCTCGGCCACTCATTATATCTCACCCAGACTTAGATGAAGTTTTGTTTGCGTATATAGTATTGAGGAAAGAAATTATTAATGGGCCACATAGTAGGCATGATGAATTTGGAAGGATCAATTGGCTCTTCATTAGTGATGGCAAACATGTCCCCACTTGTCTTCATCATGATCTTCATTACTTCAGCATCAATGCAGTTCACCCAATCGACCCCTTCTCGTAGCTCTTTGATCACCAAGGTAGGCTTCTCCTTAAAAGTGAGTTTTTCATTAAAGAATATTTCCCAACTCGGATACACCCTTCCATGAGAGTGCCATGGTTTTTCTTGATTCCATCACAACCTTCAAAGAATCCCAGATCCTTCTTAGTCACTTGAGTCTTAATATTGGGGAACTCAATTATCCCTTTTCCTTCTCTTCTAAGGCCCATGCTAGGCATGTATCTCATGTTCTTCATCATTACAATCACCTTATGGCTACAATATGGGAACAAATCGGTAGCATACCTTTCATCCTTCAACCCATAGTTAGCGATATTTATGAACTCAAAGCCACTCATTTGAAGCTCACTCCCTCCTTCCTCAAGTCCACAAATCGGTGCTAGGATCTCACCATCTCCAAGCACTATAGCAATCCCTCATTTCGATGGGATCTTCATCTTTTGGTGTAGTAAGGAAGGGATTGCCCTATTGGGGTGAAGCCAAGCCCTTCTCAAGAGAAGATTGTAATTTGGGGTGATATCTATGGCATGAAATTCCACTAAAGTTTCCACTGACCCAATCTTACAAGGAGCCTTGAAAGTACTTATGACATTCCATGAAGTGTTGTCATATTCCTTTATAGTCAAAGGAGAAGGAATGATGGTCTCCATGTCTAGGCTAGTAGTGAAGGCAATCCTAAAAGTAGAAACATTCAAGGTAGATCTATTGTCAATAAGAACCATTGGAACCTTAGCACCCATGCATTCAATGGTGATTTGCAAGGGTCTAATGTGAGTAACTCCTTTAGGAGGGAGATATTCATCGGAAAAAGCAAGGAGAGGGTGTAAGGAACCCTCAACTCCCATTAGAGACAAAACTTCTTGTGGTATAGTTTTTATAGGTACTTCTTTCCCATTCAAGGCATCTAAAAAAGTCTTACGGTGCTTTTGAAAGGCTTTGAGATAGCCTCATATGGACACATGAGCTTAGGTCTTCTTTACTTGCATCAAGACCCCATCTTCTTCTTCTTTATCTCCTTTTCCCCTAGGTTCCATGGGCTTGGACCCTTCCTCTAGATCCCTACCAGGATGATCCTTTTCCAAAAAGGATGGCTTGTAATGCTTCCCACTCCTAGTGATATTTGCTACATTGTCCTCCAAAACCCTTTTCTTCAATTCCGTCACTTCTTTGGGAAGTATTCCCCATACTGCTTTCACTTCCTTTAAGACTTCATCTTCTTCATCCTTTATTCCTTGGACTTTCATGGCATTGATATTGACATTTGTAGTTTCTATCAACTTTGAGCAATCCCATTCAACTTCATCTACTTGCACCCAATTTTGATATGGAGGGGGAGCCCTATGGTAATCGAGCAAAGAATTCTTTCTAATGTTTGGTTTGGTAATGATGTTGGGATTTGGGAGAGTTCCACTATCTATAAGGTCTTGTATCTCATGTTTAGGGTGAAAGCAATTGTCGGTTTTGTGGCCAGATTTTGGTGATAGTGGCAATATTCATTGAGGTTCCAAGTGGGAGGTATAGGATTAGGTATGGGTGTAGAGTCTAAAGGCTTGATGAATCCTTTAGAGGATAAGTTTTCATATGCTTGGGTGAGGGTCGTTCCTAGGTTGGAGAATTCTTGGCGAGCTTTCTTTGGGTAAGCTAGTGTTTGTTGGGGTATGATGGCGCTTAAATTACAGGATTGGGTGCTTTATTGGTGGTCCCTCCTCTAAATGTCTTCTTGGTTGGAGGCTCGCTTTCCCCTTTCTCCAATTGTCCATTATTGAGAGCATCTAAGATTCTTGTCCCACAATCACATAATTCTCCAAATGAGCTAATTGGTGATGACAAAAGCCTACTATTATAAACTGGAAGCAAGTTCTTGATGACTATGTTAATTTGGTCTTTCTCATTTGGCCTATTGACCATTATAGATGTCTTGTTCTTCCATCTAGTCATGTATTTAGAAAATGTTTCCCCTACACTTTGTTTGGTAGTTTACAAATCCCTTAGAGTCAAATCAATCATGGTGTTGAAGATAAATTAGTCCACAAACAACTCCACTAGCTCATTCCACACCTTAGTTTTGCTTGGATCAAGGCTATAGTACCACCTTGATGCACCTTTCATGAGTGAAAGGGGAAATGCACGCAAAGTTTGCTTCTCATCTAGATCCTTCATTTCAGCAATGCTTAGGTATCTTCTTATGTGTTGCTTTGGATCCTTAGTCCCATTAAACTTTTTCGCATCGGCAAGTTGCATCTTCTCCATCTTTTCCCTTATAGCTATGGTTTCTGTGGTGAGCTTCTCAAATTGCTTGCTTCTTTCATACTCAACTTGGAATATGTTTATGTTCTTGATATTCATGATGCTCTCCAATAATTCTTTAATTCTGCCATGATTTGTTTGCTGCCTTGAATGTGATGTGATAAACGTATGCTAGGTTTGATGTGAATTACCATGATAGGTGTATGTTAGGATTTTGGGATAACTGATGCCATGTTTATTGCTAGATGAATGCTAGTGTATGAGTATAGAATGCAATGTTGAATGTACCAATGAGTGAAAACGGACCCACGAGTCAAGCAGTATTGGGTGCCTAATGCCTTCCCAAGATTATACCTAAATTCTGAACCCATACTCTAGTAGTAAGATCAATCCTCAACGTAAGGGCGTTATGTAAATGGTTCCTAGACCTAACTTAGGTGGTGACTCCATATTTTCTATGCCCTGGTCCACTCAGCCGAGGCATACTCCCTTTTATTTTAAGGAGGAAACTGCTTCACCTACAAGGGTATAAAGTGAAACACATGTTATAGTTTAGGATAGTAATAATGCATTTTGAAAGTTCAAGGTGGTAAATGTAAACAAGAGTATAGTTTAGGATGATAAAATATAATTACCCTTAAAATAAACATTTTTGTATTACCAGACAATCATTTTATCTATTTTATATAACCACTTTAACAATACACCATACATCTCATTCTTCATTTTACAGTTCATCCAATTAAAATAATATATTTTCTACTAACGCCAATAATAGTAATTAAACCTAAAACACCATCATCTCATGACCAAACCCCCCACTGCCCCAAAAATCCAAAACCAAATCCACCTTTGACCTAACAACAACCCACATTGACACTGACTATCCTCTCTAGCCACGATAACCACCAAATTTTTTACCATCAAAACCTAAAATGAAACCCAACAACACTAGCATTGATGACCCACCCTAGCCATTACAACCATCACAACAATTCAGATCTAAGAAGTGGTGCCTAGAAAATGAGGAAGAGGATGGAGGAGGGAGAGTGCAAGAATGGAAGATGATGACCCACCCCATTAACACTAGCATTGACGATGACAATGATCCTACAATGATGATGCTTGCAATCCGACTACAACGAGAGAGAGAGAGAGAGAGAGAGAGAGAGAGAGAGATAAAAGAAATCATATATATACACACACACACACACACACGTTGTTGTATAATATCATTTAAATATAGATGATATTGTAGCAATATGTAAAAATTTGAAGAGTGGTGCATATTGAATGATTATTCATCATCTAAAATGAATTTATTTTTATATTGCGTAACCCATTGAGAATGCTTTTATATTAATATATGCTAAAGACAACATAGTGAATCGCTCATAAAAACATCATTAGTGTGGTTGCCATAGCTTTAATGAGACTTTTTTTTTTTTTTTTTTTCATTTTACCCGTTATGTTTCATTATCTACTCACCGTTTAACATAAGATGTTAAAACAAAAAACTTCCATTGAGAAGAAAAGCATTGATAAGGCGTAAGGAAGAGATAAGAAATCTGAGAAGAAAAATGCCTGTAAAGCGTTTAAAGAAATTGTTTAGTATTATTGTTGCTACTGTTGGTGTGGCCTGATTCCTAAACTTTTTCAATATTTGACAAACAAAAAGACTTAAAAAAAAAAAAATCAACTGCCCAAACTATTGGTAATTTAGAGAAGTAATATAAAGAAATAACAAAATGTTTTAGTACACATATAGAAAATTTGATGTACAATTGAATGATATCCTTAGACAATATTTGCTCCACAAATTTATCCTTAGGATACAATCAAGTTTATTGGATTTTATAAATAGAATTTTGGAGAAGACCCACAAGTTCCTTGTATTTCTGAGAAAGATGAAAGAAAAGAAGTTGAGAATAATAAGTTATCAAATGAATATAAACTACTATTTATACTTAAATGATTGTGATATTTCAATAGGCACATTTTCATTCAGTATGTACATTTTTTGTTGATAGACACATTTTCATTCAGTATACACATTTTTCGTTTAATAGACACATTTAATATATATCTAATACAAAGGGTTATAACCTTTCAATAGGTACCTTTTGATATATCCAATTTAAAGGATTATCACATTTCAATAAACACATTTTGATATATGTATATATGTGTGTGTGTGTGTGTATATATATATATATTATAATCTATCTTGTATATACTTATATACACAACACAAACTAAACTATAAACACGGGGAATTTTGCAAGCTAACTAATGAGAAAGAAAGAATATAATAAGTTAACGTAGGAAACTAAGAATTGGGGAAACTAACATCTCGAGTTTTAGAAACTCGAGATGCACCCAAAACCTAAGCCCCTTCATGTCACGACCTAAACCTGTACTTAGCATTTAGAGCATGACTGGCATGTTAATATCAAGTTTACCTCGATACTAACACGAACCAACCTAAACTGAAGGTGCTTAACAATAATTATTTCCTGTATACCTGCTTATTTTCTTGCATAAATGCCATAATATACAAAAATGATGAAACCTTGAAAAATTCATTCATTTGAACTTTGCAAGATTACCACTTGCTTGAAACTTAAGGTATTCCTGTAATATTACATCGCTAAACGTTTAGCAAAAACTCTTATTTACAAACCTAACCCCAAAGACATACAATTGGGGTTCGAAATAAACTAAAGTTCAGAATTACATCTGTGCTCAAAGGATCAAGTATATCTTGATTCCTCCTATACAACAAAAGAGCTAAACTACTATACAACAAAAAGACTATACAATCTATGAAACGAGAATCATAGAATCTTGCCACCTCTAATACTCTCGCTGCTTCCAGGAAGAACCTGTGCACTAAAATATAATAGGGTGAGCTGCGAAGTCCAGTAAGGTTTTATGCTCCATGGGCCTTTGATAAGAATGCATGTAAAACAAATATTTGATGGACATTCAGGTAGGAGAACATATTTTAATGCATAGTATTTTATGCTATTCATAATGATAACTTATACGCTCTTTGTAGAAAATAATTGTCCTCCCTTTTCTTATTAGAATAAACATAAACTTATACTTTGATCGAGCGCGGACGAACCGCCATCCTCAATAATACTTTGATTGAGCGCGGACGTACCGCCATCCTCAATAATACTTTGATTGAGCGCGGACGTACCGCCATCCTCAATAATAGTAAAATTCATAGTTTGCATGACATATCATACTAATAGCATTTTCATTCTTTTCTTTAAACATAATGTTCATGGAGTTAACAATAGCATTAATATGCTTAAACCATATACATAAGTTTTTGAAGCTCACGAACCCATCTTGTCTGAAATTTGTTTGCATGTCATATCTCTAATCAAAAACAATTTTAATGCATAATATACTTTAAAATAACCTCATGACTTATCAATGCACATGTCACATTTCCCTTACCTGAAAACAGAAGACGCGAGAGGTTTGTACAAGAGGAGCTCAAGTATCCACGTTCTCGTTCTCGTCACCTAAAAGAAAAACCAAGACTTATTACTAACTACTCTTCCTAAATATATAAACTTAAACCTCAAACACAACCTAACTCTCAGACTTAATAAAATCTTAATTCCCATCAAATAGAGTTACCCCAAGAACAAGGTACAATCATCAAACAAAAATACATACCAAAACATAGAGAAACCAAGTCATAAAAATTCCTCTATGATCTAAACATACCATAAGATAAGCACATTAAATTATAGCCCAAAACATTCACCTTAACTTCAAAATTAAATCCACAAAGTTAGAGTTATCCTTCTCTGTTTACTGCTCCTTTCAGCAGCAATTGCCTCATTTGTAAAATACAAACGGGCTATCTAAACACATCCAAACGTCATGAAAATTTACAGAGCTACTCCCCTGTATGTCTAGTATATACTGTATAAATTTCAGGGTCAAAGAATAAAACCATGATTTATTAAAAATCGTACAAGGAAACGTACTCAAATCCGTCCTGACAGAAAATCATGCAACTTAGAAATTAAGCCATTATTTTTGTATTAATCCAAATGCAGTGAGACCAATTCCATAACAACCATATGTGTCTTAGGATTCATAAAAACCACTCCTAGCATTCTAAATCACAGCAAATGATTTAATACATAATTTTCTTGGTGTAAACCCCAAATCTGTCACAGTGATAGCTTCAGTGCATATTCTTACAAAATCATCAATTAAATGCAATTGATCTTCATTTCATTTGGGTATTTTTATACCAATACTATAAACATTAAAATAAGTTATATAGCATTCAATAGATCATAAAACCATCAATCTTAAAACTTACTAAAACAGAAACACAATTTCAGCTTCTAAAATCAGCTTAGAGATTAAAGAAGGAAAACAATTAAACTATCAAAATTCTCTTAAATCAAATGAGGTTTTGATTACTTACCCCCAACTTTGAAGCTGAAACTTAAGTATTAGGCTCTTAATTCCTTCTTTAGAGTGAGATATATGTTGTTTTAGTGAGAGAGGGAGAGAGTGGTCTTGCCGTGTGAAAGCAAAGAAAGAAGAGAAACAAAGGAGCAAAGAAAAGGAAGCGAGAAAGAAGAAAAAAGAAGCTGGACTTTCTGTCTGAAGCAGCCAAGAAGATAAGTGAAGGAGACTTTGTGGGACACGTTTAAATGCAAAGGAGAAAAAGAGACCAAGTCCCACCTTTCCAACATTTTGGCATTTTCACTTTTCACCCCATATATTCTTATATTTCAAGAAAGGCCCAAAGACAAAATAACTTTGCATATATATATATATATATATATACACACACACACACATATACATATCCTTATCTTTATAAAATTCTCTCTACAACATTAAAAGAGCATATATGTTTTATAATATCACAACATCAAAAATTTATGCACTTAGATTAATTAAGATGATAAAAAGCATATACACTCATAAATTTAATTATGTAATTAGGTTGGGGTGTTACACTTCAGGTCGCTCTAAATCCGTTTTCGAGGTGCTGATGTGGAAAAACTCCACGTAGATCTCGAGTTTTTAAAACTCGAGTTCTTTGCAAACGAAAACTCGAGTTTAAGAAACTCGATTTCTGTTGGACACTTTTTTGACAGATAGATCTCGAGTCTTAGAGACTCGAGTTTTGCTGGGCAGTTTTTCGCCCTATATCAGATCACTCATGCACAGAAATCACTTATATCAGTCCACACCCACTTATATCAGTCCACACCATCTCCATTTGCTCTCACTGCCTCACCCACACTCAACCTCACTTAGAACTCTCTCACCTACACTCAACCTCACCTCCTCACTGAACACATTGTCTCCTCCCTCTCAACAAATTCATATATCAGGTATGGGGTTCATTTTAGTTGGGTATTATTTATTGCTGGGTATTATTTGTAGATAATTAACATAACTTAGTTTAAGAAACCTTGCTTTGTTGGACCCATTTTTGGATTGTTAAATTTCTTGTTGTTTGTTGTTGGGTATTATAGGATTGTTGTTGTTGGGTATTATTTGTTAAATTTTTGGATTGTTAAGATACCCATTTGTTGTTGGGTATTATCTATACGTGATGAAGGTCATGTGTAGTAATGTGATAAATCATGGTGTGTCTTTCCCCAAGCTTGGGAGCCACATTATATGCCTTCCTAGTAATTGGTCTCTGAATAGAATGTATATACATTGAGAGTTAGTGTTAAGGGAAGAACTTTAGCTTTTCAGTTGGATGCTTTAACAAAAATTTGATCACATAGTGGTGTTTGGGTTCAATTTGGTCACAAGCTTGGGAGCCACATTATATGCTCAATATTTTGCAACACCAGAGGTGATTGTTGATAACAATGCATAAGGGGTGTATTAGATTCATTTTAATGTTGTATAGTGGTGTTTGGGTTAACTTACTTTTGCAGGAGTTATTTTATTTCTGGCCTTATGTATTAGTTGATGCACCCAGAATAATCTCGGAACTAATTTTGTTTGATGTATGTGAGGTTGATGACTTGCTTCGTTTTTTAACTAACATAGTAACTTGACTTAAACAGGTTCACAATGAGTGGAATTGATATAGTCTTATACCATGGTGGTCCGCTTAAGAACGCCGATTCGGAGCAGGGATTGCCATTTGCAGGGCCGGGTATAAACATGGAGTTCACCCAAATTGATCGTAGGTTGAAGACCCTTGATGAATTGAAGAAGATAGTTCTGGAAGAACTGGGTGTGAATCCTTCTATGCACAACATACGAATTACTTATCGTATGCCAAGTGAAATCTTTAAGGAGAAGATTAATTACAAGTATATGGCGATAAAAGCCGATAAACATGTAAGGATGATGTTTGACAAGTTTGAGGGAACAGCCGAAGTGAGTACAATTGAGTTGTACATACAGTTGGAGCCGCGTGCAGAAGTTGGTATAGAGGAATTCCAACAAACAACCACAAGTTTACAGGTTATAGTTCCGGACGCTCAATATGAGTATTCTAAACAGTACGAGAATAATGTTCATGATGATGAAGATGATGATGAAGAATATAAAGATGAAGATGATGATGATGATGAAGACTATGTTGATGAGAATAATGCCATTAACGGTGAAGATTTTGTCGATAGAGATGAGTTTGAAGAGATGATTGAACAAAGGGACTTTCGGGGCCTTGAGAGGGACATTGATCACGATGACACATTGGATGGTATTGAACCTGATGCAGACAATGTTATTAGTGTCGAAAACATTACGAACACAAATCCTGCCTATGCACCTCCTGCCTTGTCATTTACTGCAAATACTTGAGACAATATGGTTGATCCTTCACATATTGAGATACCATTTGTGTCTACTTGGAGACAGGGGATGAATTTGTGCAAAGGGTTAACTTTTGCCAATAAAGTGGAGGTGCAGCGCGCATTAAGAACTTGTGCCCTCAACGAAAACAAACATTTTATGATCAGTAGGTCAACAAAGAAAAAACTTTTGGCGAAATGTGTGGATGAGTCATGCAAGTGGTATATCTGTGCAGTCATGAAGCCCAATCTCCACGGACTATGGATGGTGACCGTGTATGTGGGTCCTCACATGTGTATACCGATTGGGGTGCGAAATGATGGTAGAATGATGACTTCTAATTTTATTGCATCAGATATCTTTAAGAAGATAAGTGAGGATCACACTACCCAAATTAAACATCTCATATCTATGATAGAGGCGAAATATGAGGGTCATAAGCCTTCTTACTACAAGGTATGGGATGCAAAACAAAAGGCGATTGCGAAGATGTTTGGGAATTAGGAAGAGTCTTACCAAATCTTGCAAAAGTTGCTAATGGCATATATTGATCAGGATCCGACTACTCAGGTATTCTTTCATACCACAGACCCCGATGAAGATGACACCATAATGTTGCATTATGTGTTTTGGTCTTTCGGTCCATGCATTGATGGATTCAAATATTGCAAGCCGGTGATCAGTATTGATGGGACACATCTATATGGTAAATACCAGGGGAAGTTGTTGGTCGCAATGGTAACCGACGCTAACAACAAGGTATTCCCTCTTGCCTTTGCTGTTGTGGATTGTGAGTCAGGGTCCAGCTGGGGGTGGTTTTTACAATGCCTCAGAGATACGATTAGCCACGTGATACCTAAGGAAGGCATTTGCATAATTTCTGACCGACATCTCGGTATAAAAAATGCCATTGCAAAGTGGCCTAGAGGGGATGATGGAAAAACACAGGTATTTCATAGATATTGCCTTCGACATGTTGCTAGCAACTTCAACACACGTTTCCAGAACTCGACTCTAAAGTTAACGGCATTGAAAGCGGGATATGCTACTCAAAAAGAAAAATTTTATACCATAATGGAGTCCATTAAGCAGGTGGAAATTGAGGCCATTAGGAATAAGAAGTAGGTGATGGGGAAGGATGGCAAGGAAAAGAATCAAGATTATGTTCCATACACATACCTCATGAAAGAGTCTGTGGATATGTGGACCTAGTCACATGATGGTAGAAGACGTTTTGGGGCAATGACAACCAATATATCAGAGTGCTTCAATGGTGTACTGAAAGGTGCACGGGGTCTTCCTATTGCCGCAATGGTTGAGTTTACTTGGTCTAAACTTGTTCAATATTTTCACGACCGGCACAAGGTGTATAGTCATGAAATAACCGAGGGTAAGAAATGGAGTACATATGCATTTTCCACATGGTCGGAAAATAGGCGTAAATCTGAGAAGCACTATCTCAAGGAATTTAGCAATGAACGTTTGGTATATCAAATAGTTACTTCATTCAACATGTGTAGCAGAGGAGGGGGAAACCACAGTTATGAAGTTCGGTTATTGGAAAGAACATGCAGTTGTGGGAAATGGCAAAACATAGCCATCCCGTGTTCATATGCAATTAGAGTCTTTGACTATCTACAAATTGATTCGACCACATATATTCACCCATGTTATAGTTTGGAGTATGCCCTTACAACTTACTCACATGCATTTGTGGTTCCTAAGTCACGGTCATTGTGGAGGGATCCCACAGGGCCAAAGTGGTTGCCTAATCCAGAATTGTTGCGGGCCAAAGGTCGACCAGTGAAGTCAAGAATAACGAATGAGATGGATGGAGTGAGGAATAAGGATCGAGAATCGGGATGGCAGAGGGAGGACGCAGATTTGATAGAGAGTCAACCCAAGCAGACATGTGGACTGTGTCATGCTTCCGGGCATAACCGCAGAAAATGTCCGCAGTCCGGTGGCGCTTCCACAAGCGGTCATGCTCTAAACTAGGTAGGTGACAGATGGCAAAAAGTTCTGAATTAGGTTGTTCATTCTATGTTTACCTAATGTTTACTAGCTTCTCTCCTAACCTCTTGTTTACGTTTTTCAGGTATGCTTCCATGGACGATGTTTTTCTAGTGCGAACCGCCAATCTTACGACTTGTGACTGCGTTGTATTGGCACAATTAATGTTTTAGTTTTTGTTGAATGTACTTGTAATTCTCTATCCAATGTACTTGTATAAACTTACTGTGATTTGAGTAGTATGGTTAGAGTTGCAAATTAAGGGTGGTTGGACATGTTTAGAATGTTGATATATTGAGAAGGACCTTTGTTGTGATTTGAGTGCATTTACATTGTAAAATTATGGTTATGCAAAGAGCATAACAATTTCTATACTTTGGTGCCCATTGAGATGGCATTTTGATGTAATTTAAATGCATTTACATTCTCAACTTCTCTACCTCTGAATGAGTATGTTAAGGATTGCATTTGAAGCTTCTCTATGTCTGTTTCTCAGTTAATTTTTGTGCACATCTCAGTTTTTGGTTTGCTGCATGTGTAAGGGGGAAAAAAAATTCCCAGTGGAACTCGAGTTTCAGAGGCTCGAGTTCCATAGTCCAACGAGGGAAAAAACAGGGCATTCTTCCCCTGCCTCTCTGCCTGAAACAGAGCATGTGGGGGGAAAAATTCCTAGTGGAACTCGAGTTCCAGAAACTCGAGTTCTAGCAGGCAAAAAACTCAAAAACAGGGCATTCTTCCCCTGCCTCTCTGCCTGAAACAGGGGAAGTGCTGGAAATAAACCTATTGGAACTCGAGTTTTAAATACTCAAGTTCTATGTAAAACTCGAGTCTTTAAAACTCGAGTTCCGAATAGAACTCGAGTGTCAAAGCCTCGAGTTTTACCCAGCACATCTTACTCTAGTTCGGTCCATTTGGTCCAATTCAGTCCACTTTGGTCCTTTTAGTCCATTCTGTTTAATTTAGTCCAATTCGGTCTTTTAAATCTATTTTGGTCTCATTTGGTGAATTTTGGTCCATTCAGTTTAATTTGGTCCTATTCAGTCTATACACACAAGTTTGGTCCCATTTGGTCAACTTTGGTCCATTCAAACCACTTTGGTCCATTTTGGTAAATTTCGAGCCATTTGGGTTGAGAGCCCTTATTCTACACACTCGAGTTTGGTCCCATTTGGTCAACTTTGGTCCATTCAGACCACTTTGGTCTATTTTGGTAAATTTCGAGCCATTTCGGTTGAGAGCCCTTATTCTAAATCTAAATTTATTAAAAATATACTTGAGTTTGAAAGGCTTGAGTTCCTTTCACAAATTTTTTTTTTTTAAATGTCACTTTTTATTTGTTTAGACATATTAGCCTTTTTTCTTGAAATTGAGCTAAAAATTAGGGGTTCCACTATTTACTCACAAACAATTACTATCTAATTATTGCATGTGGCTCTGCCACTGTGTTTCAAAAATAAGAATAAAAATCTACACAAATATAGGTTGCATAGAAAACGAAGGTAGCGAAATGAATTGGTACAAACATTTTTAAGAGAATATGACTGTGACATTGGGAATTACTGCATGTCAGATGAAGCAGTAGTTCCCAATGTCACAGTGAGATTCTCTTAATAATGTTTGTCAGATGAAGCAGTAGTTCCCAATGTCCCAAGCAGAGAATCTCATTGTCAGATATGCCTCATGTCAGATGAAACACAGGCATGCTACTCGAGTCTTCACGTGAAGTTTGTCACAAGCTGAATAGTCATGGCAGTACACTGCAACAACTGCCCATAACAAGAGAATCTCACTGTAACATTGGGAACATTTGAACAACAAATTCATATCATGGTTTTCCAGCCTGTATTGACATGACAAGCCCGAATACATTTAATTTTGTATGCTTCAATACACAGTGGACCATGGTTATAAATGCACCACAATAATGATCTTATTCCTATAGCATTAACTTCCCAATGTTCACTAAGCTATGAGTCGCAACGCCTCAACATCATCTCGCAGACATAAAAACAAGTTTCAATCTACTTCAACAAATGAATTATCACAAGTTCCAGCTGATCAACAACTACAAACATACACAGACCACTATGGAGGGAAATGGGTTGGAAAGAAGAGAGATTTCGTTAATATACCAATATACACGTACAAAAGTCTTGGAAGCGTCGGACACATCATGCTCGGCAAACCTACAAAACTAAGTTCAGATACCACCACAGTGGAGTTCACCGTAGCAGAACCACCATGGTCAACCCTATACGAGAAGAGGTGTGAGTTGGAGGTGTATTGTCGATGGCACGGGTTACGAGTTCCTAAGGCACGCTCAGCCGAGTTACCTAGAGATGAACCCGCCAACATACTTGCTCGCCTTGAACGAGAGAACAATCAAATGCAAAGGCGACTAGACCGTTTTCATGCAATCCAAAAAGCTAGGAAGCATCTACAGGGAAAGGCGCAAGAGCGAGCCATGAAGTCTATTAATGAAATTACTACGTTAGATGATGAATGTGATATTTCAGACTTCTCAGATTCAAGCAATGATGATTTCCAAAAATTTCTACCTACCAACATTCGACGTTGTTGTTAAAGTCCACACGTTGTGTGCAATTTTTACATGTTGTTGTTAATGTCTAACAAATCATGTCACCGTACATTCACTTGTTGCAAATCCAAAGATGAATTGCACACAACTTGTGCCTAAGTTTATATGAAATTAGTTGCTCTTTTTTTCGTTGTTGTTCTTTCTTGCCTTGACACCCCCATCGTGTTCATTTAGATTGCAAACATGGCTTCGTTTGTGTACATGAGTTTGACATCAGTTTTAAGTTTTAGTTTTTTACTTTTAGATACAACTTTTGAAAACTTCACATTAAATGTGAAAATCGCTTGCTTTGCTTTTTTGTCATATTTTTGACTTCGTAGCTAGTTGCATTGAGTTTAAATGTAACCCAGCACTTCATTCAGGGAGGTGAACAAGTAGTTTATGAAGCACCTTTATTGCTTAGATTATGTGACTAATGTCATACAACTTGTTCATTTGGCATTAATGGGAAGAAAACACTATCAAAAATATATGCAAACAAAAATAACTCATTTCTTATTGCACCATATAGTCAAATAGAATCCTATTGTTATTTACTATAAACTACAATTCAGGATTCACAAGTGCACGAAAGTGATTTTCTAGTTCTACAAAACCTAGTCGATGGAGTAATATCGAAAGGTATAAAAAGAAGGAAAAGCAAAATGGCCCATCTGAATGTCATTATTTTACAATATGTCCGGATCACACCACTCGGACCTTAACTTTTTTACAAGTAATGGTGTTTTATTAATAGAAGATTTCTTCGTGTTCATGATGAAGAGCATACCATAACCTTAACGAATTACAAAGAATTATCCTGTGAAATCTAATTCGCAAAGATTTCAAATCCTCCACCATTTTGTACACCAAAAATCCAGTATAAATTATTTGCCAACCATCTATTTGGAGCCACACATCCATCAAGAAAATAAACAATCTAGTCCTGTCTGGTAAAGGAAAATACCACCATAAAATTTATATACATCCAGCATCAAAGACAGACCCACTATAACTTTTTATGTGTTCCATTTTTATTTTTAATTATAGTGTTCCCAATTTGAAGTCCATATTTCCACCAAAAACAAGAAAACCAAGAGTTGAGGATAAAAATATGCTGTGAGAGCAAGACTGGCCACAAGAGTACATACGACAAGAAAAAACACATAAAGCCAGTAACTATCAGAATCCATATTGAACCTTATTACTAACCAGTATCTAAATATAAAATTAATAATAAGAGTTAATCAATTTTTCTCCCATCAGTGTTGGTGAGCTCTCTGAATTTTTAAATATTGCATATAAAAGATGCCTATATGTTTGTTAGATTGAATAAAGCGAAGCAATAGGAACAACACAAAAAGAAATACAAAAGGCTTCGGCGCCATGATAAGAAAGATTGTCTTTCATTTGCATCAAGTTGTTCTACAGACATCTCAGCAGTCCATGGTGGCCTACAAGGAAAAAAGACAACCTTTTAAACTAATTGCACAAAGATAACTCTTTGATTAAACTTCATGTTGGTAAGGGAAGAAGAAACACATGCCTGCATGGAACTCTAAGACTGCTGGCATGCTGTGCCTCCTCTTTCATCTGTTGCTCTCTCCTTTCCTTAGGGGTCATGCCACTGTTACTTTTAGTAGAGCTTGCAACCCTATTCCCACAAAATAGGCATCAAACAAAAATCAATTGATCTTAATGCACATTCATACGTAATACCAATGAGTTTATAAATTTACTAAGCTGAACAAAAAAAGATAAATCATTAGAAGAGAAATGCCTCAAAATGAAAAAGTTGTGAACTTAAATACCTTTTTTTGTGTACAACCCTGTAAAGCTATTAACCCTGTACGTGGGTTCTCATTCAAAAGGTTGCTACTCCTTGAATCCCCAAGATCTATGACAGGAACGTTTTTTGAACCAGCAACTTGATTCTTGTCTACATCATTTGCATAAAGATTATTTGTTCGATCAAACCGATCTGCAAAGTTTAATGACATCAAATTAACATATGAAAGTTTATGTTGACAGATGTGCAAATTGAGCTTCCTAAAAGAATGCAGCAATAAATCTCACGTTATATAGGTCAACCTAACAAAAATAAAAAGATATGAACAAGTTTATATGGATAAAAAGGCATGCATAAGTTAATTGAGATGACAGCTTTACTATTTCATGCATGAATTTAGAGGCCAACCATTGATCTCTCATACCTGATAAGGTAAATGCACCTATTGTAGATAAGGAAATGGTATAATTTATGCAGCCATGGAAGACTATTTTGTTGCTACTTTGGAATTTTTCCGTTCATGATTTATTTTATTGGGTCAATGTGTGAAGTTCTCGGAATAAGTATTAGGATTAAAATAATCCTTAATTAGGGTTTTTATTTTACAACTTATGGAAAGTTTTGGATTCAAGGCAGAATAGTAATTTCAACAATTCTTGCAAATTAAGGGTACTTTGGTAATTTATTGTATAGAAATTTATAGGAGATTCTGCAAATAGTAGTTTTATTTCCTTTGAGTCAAAGTTAGTCGTTTATTACTTTAGGAGTCCTAAGGCTTTTAACACACAAAAGAGTGCTTAAGATGCAGGACAAAGAGGAATGAAGCCAAGAAAGATTTGGAAGTTTTGACAACTAGGATTTTGACAAATTAGGTTTTGGTGGGAAAAATGGGCTGGAAATAGTAAGGAATATAGGTTTTCTAATGGAGAAAAGGAATAATAGGATTAGTGGATGAAATAAAAGAAAAAACCTAAGGTTTGGGTTGCTGTTCCAGGGCAGCGAACAGTCAGTAACCCAATAACAATACTTTGGCTTATGTGGGTTATTTGGGTATATTTAATGGCTAGATGGTTTAGTGTTTGAAATATTGGATTTTAGGGTCTTAAAGGTGACAAGTTGCTGAAAATTTAAGGACAGAATAAAAAGAGAAACTTCTTGGCGTCAGATCAGACTACATTTTCCTCAACATCACAGTTAGGGTCTCCTAGGAATCACATCTTGAAGAAGATTGCATCACACAAACCTCAAATAAAGCTTTATAACTTTTGAAAATTTAGAAAACTTGTTCTCATCACTAAATGAAAAAGCGTTGCACAAAACTGAAAATTTAAGGATGGGAAATAAAAAAAATAAACTTCTAGGTATCAGGCCTAGGGTTTCCTCAACATCACATCTTGTAGAAGGTTGCATCACACAAACCTCAAACAAAACTTTATAACTTTTGAAAATTAAGAAAACTTCTTCTCATCATTAAACAAAAAGCATTATATCCATATAACAACAACAATAAGTAAACCTTAGTCCCAAAGTTATTGTGATTGGTTATAAATTCTCAACAACTTAGTTAGGGTCATCCACATGTATTCTTTTCTACCATTCTATTCTATCCAAAGCCATCCTCCATGTTATTTCCTCAATAGACATTACCGATTATAGTTTTCATATCAAACTCACCAATGAATCCAGAAAATACTCAAGGAAGTTATACTCCTCAATGAGTTCAGCGATAAGGAAAGCTCAATATCTTCAAAAGTTTCCAACCTTTTCTCTTCCAATTTTTTTTTAATAGGTAAAAAATTTTTTATTGAAGTGAGACTACCTCATGAACTGCTCGCATAAAGTACCCTAAAGAATGAAAATTCAAAATCTTTTCTCTTTCAAATACTCCACAAGACTGAGATAGACTAAATTTGCTAAAGTGATTGTGAAATTTTCCAAAAAGTGATTTTACTCCAAATCAAGTTAATTATTTAAAGCAATTTTTTATCTTTTCGAGGATACAAATTATGCTCCACAAGAGGACATGAGAGCATCATAATAGTTCCACAATGCATGCTCCTCACATGACTGACCTTCCAAATTTAACCACTGTTCACTTACATTGTTTCGAAAAACATAAATGAAGAAGACAGAGATGAAATATATGCCAACTAGAATGTGATTAAGGTTACAATACTTAGGATGCAATGAGTGTGTGTATCAGCAAGGCATAAATGCTATTCATATGATAATCTACACAATCAACCCTTTTGGGGGTAACAAACAAATCTTAAAATAAGATTGGATTCACCAACTAAACCAATAGCCACAGAAATATTACAATAATAGAAGATTCTCCAAAGTTGCAAGAATATCTATGGTAGAACTCAATATGGTAGAATTTATATTCAGAATATGCACACGCATTTCACAAGAAAATACTAGCCCTCTTTACCCTTTGCAATCCAAAAATAAAATGGTTATATTTTCTTAAAAAGAAACAAACTTAAAACCCATCATGAGAGAGACAGAGAGAGTGAGTTAAAATAAAGAAAAAAAATAAAGCACTACACAAGAGCAAACCAGGTTCACATTCTCTCTCTGATTAAAACCATAGCTTCCACATTTCCTATCCAATAATAAAGGCATATATTTGTTGATGAGTACTGACTCTCAACCAAGATCCTTTTTTATTTTTTAATCAGTGATTCTCAACCAAGATCCTAATCAACACAAATGCTATTTAGTGAATCACCGAAACTAACTTTATTTTTTTTGGCTAGGTTATTTCTGAGGCTTAACATCCAATACTTTCATTGTAAATCCTAGCAAACGCTTAAGAAAAATAAAAGGCAACATTGCATATAATAACATTGCAGAAACATACAGAGTATCTTAGAATCACAAGCAATGAACTAAAGCTACTACAAGTGTGTGAAATTATTAAGAAGAAAAAAACAACTGTCAATAAATAGATGTTTCAAAAAAGAAGGATAAACAAACAGCTTGTATCAGAAAATTGATGAAATATGCTTACTAATTGAACGCTTCATGTTAATGCAGTGCTTGCTACCACATAGGCATTCGAATGCTTTGACAGGTTGACCATCGTCGTCAAGGTAAATGCTATAATCCTGCAGACACATCATGTATATCAACTTAACAGAGGGCAAATAAAGATTACCCATGGATTTATTGCATACATAAGATAAGCTCAAGGTTGGTTTATTATTTATACTAGAATGAAATTAGTTCAAATCACCAGATAGAACAATACCACCAAAGCTACATATCCAAAGAGAAAACCAGGACCATGTTGCATGACTGAATGTCAAACTAATGTATGCAAGCACATGCACCAAAACATAAAAAGTCAAAGGCTTGTAGACATTGTTAGGTTGCTTCTCTAACCTAAACCCAAACAGTAAGAGGAGCATGAAAAAACACATCTCATACCATACATAAAACATAATTTTGTTTCAATCGTGAGCTCTTAAAACCAAGATACTATGTCAATGTCCATTTGGTGGCAATGTAAGTGCTATGACACATCTCGTACATGCATGAAACATAATTTTGTGTCAACCATGAGCTCTTAAAACGGAAATACTATGCTGATGTCCTTCATTTAGTGGCAATATAAAAGAGCATGTGCTATAAAAATCTAAACCAAGTCATGTTATATTTTTTAATAAGTAAAAGCATATCATGTAGACCATGAGCAATATTGTATTGATCAAAAACCTACTCACCCAAGTGAGCTCTTCCAACGCAGCAACCATTCTTGTTGTGAAGAAAGCAAGCTACACAAGAAAAAAATACTCCATTACACTTGCTACAATACAAAATTGAGTCTCCTATCACCAAGCAAGGGCTTCACATTAGATGCAAATAAAAGTTTCAGAGATTCCATACATGGTAGTAGGTAAGATCTGGGGTCTCCACTTTAACAGGGATCTCAATCAAGTTTGCATCCCAACACCTAGTGAAATGGAGAACAAAATGATCAGATATTCTGAAAATGAATTTTATAACCTGGTAAAACATTTGTCTAGCTAGTAAAGGAACAAGCCACAATTTGCCACCATCAATTTCAAAAAGATAGCATGAATTCTTTTTTTTGGATGAATAAGAATATTTTCTGACAAGTAACAGTATTTATTTATGTTTGATAAGTAACAATGTTTATTAAATAAAAACTCATAGCCAAATACCGGAGTATACTATTTGCACAGTAAAATAAAGTTCTTAAAGTACAATGATCAAGAAAATTTAAGAGCGGAAAAGGAAGATTCGCCTATAGCTAGCATCCACTCATACGAAGATTTGAAAAACAGTTTCAGATCCAGAATAGTCCTCTCATATCCCCCCCCCCCCCCCTCAAAGCAGCGAGCATTCCTTTACGTCCAAAGACACCTCTATATGCTGAATTAGTAACCAAACTTGCCAACAAGTTAATAGCTCTAGAAAGGATAACTATTAATTTATTTTAATAAAGTAGACAAGATAGTTGACTCACACACACACACACGCACAAAAAGTGGACAGGATAGCATGCAGTCTTCTCATATGCTGTCTTATATCGGGTCGTACATCATTCAATCAAAAAAAAAAATCTGCTTTCCATTGATCATTAATGTGTTTACTGCACAAGATTTCACTATGCTCCCAAGGGAGGAAGGAAGGAGAATTTAGCATAGTCCCTTCAGCTACTATGCTTCCTGTGATGGTTCAAACAGAGTCATTTTCAGATGGAAATCTTCAACTGTCAGCTCTATGTCATGGTCAAATAGACTTCTTAATGTAAGCATCCTAGAACTCGGGAGACACCCTCAAAAACTCTCAGGTCCATTCACTTTTCCGGGGGACAGCCAGGTCCTCTTCTGTGTTACCAGTGCATCAGCACAGACTGCTTTTATTATGCCATACTATAATATCTGTTATATTAATATAAATTATCATTGGGTGCTGACCACTATAAATATATATATATATATACACACACATATACACACACATATTGCATTTTATCTACAGAAAGTTCTGACTATATCTTGGTGCAAGGAAATAAGTATTTGAGGAATACTAATTCATTATTAAAAAGAAATTCAATATTCATGCTCTTCTGATGGGAGAAGGGAGCTTGTCTGCTGCATCTTTTCTGATTGTGAATAATAAAGTACCACAAAAATAATAAATAAGGATTCTCATTTAATATTTCAAAACAAGCAGAGACAAGCCAGGTACCAAATTCATGGGTTCTTATTTTAATATTTCAAAACAAGCAGAGACAAGCCAGGTACCAAATTCATGGGTACATTCATAGCAGCACCTTCACTGAACTAAATAAATGAAGTATGTAAAGTTTAGTATTAATAAAAAAATAAACAAACAAATAGATAGAGGCCACAGTGTGGTTGAGGTTTAAGCATATACCTATGGTTAATGAATCTAGCAACATTGCCAAAACATGTTGCATCCAAACAGAGAGCTTCTTCATTCTTTAGAACCCCTGAACCCCAGTCTGCATCTAATAGCACTGAGTAGGTATGTTTCCCACTTTTCTTACTCTCAGTGTTCCTCTCAAACAACTCAGTGTTGGTTAGTATTTCTCCGACATACTCACACACAAATGCACCTTTTGGAAGGTCCTCTAGTGTTCGGAGACCCCACCCTTTACCTTCAGAAGTGCAAAACACCTGAAATACAGAAAGAAATAATCATGGAAGCTGCATATTAAAGAATTAGGTGGTATTCCATGAGCAATTATAGGGCATTCCAAGAGCAAAGATTAAGAATAATGAGATACAAATATCTACACAAAGATCATACAAATACAAATGATGATTACATTAGCATAGAAAAATAACAGTGTAACTTCAAATTCTAGTGGAAAAACTAAGCCACAATTCCCCACTTGCAACTTGCATGTAATGCCACGCTGAACCACTCGATTTCCATAGTTTCTACTGTAGCCACATTTGCTCCAGCATTCATTGATAAATTTCCTCCTTAAGTGACCTTTGCATGGTTCTAAACAGTCATCATTCCTCAGTCTTCGAATTGGGCATTCTCTACAATACAAGTGCTGTTGTCTTTGAGGGTCACGAGTCATGGAGATGCACTCTTCCAAGAATTCTTCCCTAAGAAGGCCTTCTTTTGTGTACGCAAACTAGCCTCCAATTTCATTTGCACAGGGACAAGGTGTGGATAAGGAAAGGCAATCACCCAAACAAGCCATACAACAATCCTCATCTCTGATATGAGAGAGTGTGAAGTTGACATGAGCCTTCTCGAAAACAAGGTTTTGAGGTATATACATAAAGGTTGGTAGACAGTCATTGTTGATCTCACACTCCACCTTGCTCTTATAAGAGGAGGAGGTGCCATTTGAGTTAAAGAATTTTTTTATGGGTCTTGAACCCACAATCTCACCCTCCATACCACTATTATACGTGAAAGAAGTGCCAGTTGAGCCATAGCTTATTGCAATACTAATATCTAATCTCCTTATGTTCAAAGAACATTTGAACATATAGACACTAGAAAGAAAACATGATACAAATAATGGATACATTCAAGTTTAAAATAGTCCAAACACTAAAATGTATCATAAGATTTAATACACATAAGCTACATTAGCCTAAGGGGGAGGGAACAACAACAACAACAACCAAACAAAGAGAAAAGAACATGCAAATATGCATCAAAATTAACAAACACAAATGACATATGCAGCTGCCTCTGTTCAGTCTCAATTATGGTAATTTGAAATATATATATATATATATATATATAAAGAACTATCCCATTTTCCCCACTTTTTCAATAACTTTGGCAAGTCCGTTTGGCATAGCTAAATTGTTCATTGGCTTATTTGACTTAAAAAATAAACAGTGTAAAAGTGAAGTTGTAGCTAGGCAAAATATCGAGGCTTTAAGAAAGCTTATAAACTTATATAAATGCATACTCAAGATATGGCTAGAAAGTTTGCATATATAGCTCATACAAATTCACTGCATTAATGAGTCGATGCGTCTAATCACATTAGCCACACATCTATGGAACAAATTGCTGCAGTGGAATCAAAGCATTCAATTTGAGGCTACTCATTGTAGGCTCGCTGTAATGCAACTAAGCCATTAAGTATATAACACCAATCTATAATGTCATCAAATTTACAGCTCCAATTTCCAACTATCTAAAGGGATGCATAAGATAAGACACAATGTCATTGTGTCATGCTCACAATTAAAAACATTGCCACTGAGATGTCATACTCATTCTAGCAAAATGGCAAGAAAAAAACAAGAAATATTCATCCAGGGGAACGGAGATGCACCTGGATGGATCACTGCAATAGGAACCTCATAGCGTAACACATCATTATATGTTTCATCAGTAAAGGGCTCATCTTTTGGTGTTATCAATGCATGAATATCAGGAACCTTCTGCTTGGGCAAAAGAACAACGCCTGGCTCGACAGTTGGCTCTTTAATGCACACAGCATGAGATGCTCTCTCAGACATAGGTCTTTTCCCTAGAGAAGCAACTTGAGGTATGAGAGGTTGCTTACCCTTGTTAATAATACCACGTTGGGGTGAGATTGGTTGATGATGAGGTGAGATTGGTTGATGGGGCGAGATTGGTTGACGGGGTGAGATTGGTTGAGGCTGCTGCTGCAAACAAGTTTTGGGTAGTTCATCCTCCTCCACTTTAGGCCTTTTTAACGAACTTGTACCCGCACTATGGTTGCTGGCATTCACTGAAGGTGAAACCTGACTTTGGCTTCTTAAGCGCAACCTCTTTAGAGGACGTTCAGGTTCATCATGCACATGAGTTTCTTCCTCCAAATCATCCTCCTGTTAAAGGGAAGTAGGCAGGTTAGCAGATATGAGCAAAAAAATGAGTAGACAACCAAAATAAACAACATCATTGCAAGGAATAAAAATGAGTTACATACATCAGCATCACTACATATCTTCCTCTTCTCCACAGCCTGATTGATAGGATCAATGTTAGATAAGCATAGTTGTGAGAGAGAAAAATATGGTTAAACAGATCCAACTAAATTCTAAGTGAGAATTGTACCTCATTTTCATCCTTTTCAAATACAGCATCTGCAAGAACTCTATAATTTTCTTCTTCAATAAGTTGCCAGTTTTTTATCATACAATTTTAGAAGTTTTTTTAATACTAGTTTAACTTTATCTTCTTTAACTCCAATATCCTTCATAGCACGAAAGGCTGCTGCAACTTTTGGATTTCATGCCATTGATGATCATCCACCAGCTATTATACCAGAGATAGACAAATGCCAAATACACCTAAATTTTCCAAAGTATATGAGCATGGGGGGAAAAAGCACCTAAAAACAAGTCCAAAATTCAAGGGCGAAAATAGCAACAATAGCAATATACTTTTTAAAGTTTTAAGACAGAGAGTGAACCATTTTCAATAGTTTAAGGACGAGAAACAGACCTTTTAAAGTTTAGGACAAAAAACAAAATTCATTCAAACTTCAGGAACAAAAACAATATTTTAGCCCAAAAAAAAAAAATGATCATTGATCATTATCAGAGATTCTATACCTCACCACAAAATAAATTAACTAAAAAGTTAGCTTAATGTGGGTACGTAATTCATAAAAATCACAATTACAAAGGTGCAAAGACCACTTAATTTGGGGTAATAAATTAATCAACATCGCTTTTGGAAAATTATTCACACAAACACACGCTCAAAAAAAGTAACATGCAAAAAGAACTATATCAAATTAAGAATATTCTTACCAAACCCAAATCCTCTCCAAGATTGATCTCAAGCCATCACCACCTGAAAATTACCCCAAAACCCACAAAGAGAAAAATAGTAATACATTCTTGTGAAAAAATAACGAAAACTAGAGTAACAATTTTGTTTTCATTTGGAACATTTTCTCAGCACCCAAACAACATGATCGTGCAGAAATAAACACAAAAGTTTTCACCACAAAAAAAAAAACCCTAAAACCCACAGAGAGAGAGAGAGAGAGAGAGAGAGAGAGAGAGAGAGAGAGAGAGAGAGAATGAAGCTTTAGAAACAACAAGTGTAACAAATTTGTGTTCTTTGGGTACATTTTCTCAGCAACCAAACAGAGACAGAAATGCAGTCAGCAAGAAAACATGGAAAAGGACCAAACAAGACCGATTGTATGGAAACAAACACAAACGTTTTCAAACAAAAACATTATCTTTGTAAGATATAAAATCAGCCTGCAAACAAAACAAAACCAAAATCAATGTAGATATAAAATTTCTCCTACTCTGAAAGCAGCAAAATTAAAGAGCACATGCTATGGAAAATTAAAGAATGGCTTATACAGTAAAAATCAAATCCCAAGCAATCTAAGAAAAATAAGCCCTTGGGTTGCTTCTTTTTCAAGATTCACCAATTTTGCGTTTTTTAACCCTCATGTAATGTTTGGGCGCGGGGGGAGGAGGCTGTGAGGCATCATCCTTAGGCTCATCATCGTGCTGCAAAGACATTAGATGCATACAATCAATATTCGGTGTAATGATAAGAATAAAATTAACCGCAAAATATATCATTACATTGTAAGTAATATTATCATACCATAGACCTGCCTTTCTGTCCTATTTTGTGTCCACCAGTCCCACAAGTGGGTGCTCTTCTAGTACGTTGTGGTCTACCTCGTGGAGGTGAGGGCTAATAAGGGGGATGCTCGTCCGGTACATCAGTGTCAATCCCAGCCAGTGGTCCTAAAGGGTCGGATGAGGATGAGGTAGGTCGGTAATGATGATCTATATAGGTAGGAGTGGGAATCATTGTCATCAGCAAAGTGGGTGCACTAGAGCTGGTGGGTGCGTATGAGGGTGTCTCAGGGTGCGTAGGAGGGGTCATATGAAAATCAAAACCAAGATCAAAACTGGGCTGTGAAGGTGGGGTGGGTGAAGGGACCTCGGGCTGAGGAGATGCATCTAGGATGGGTGGAGGGACCTCAAGTGGAGGAGATGCGTGTGGGATGGGGGCAGGTACCTCATGACTACTTACAACCCGAGGGGTTGTTGCACGCCGACCACGGCCCCTAGCTGCACTTGTGATTGGGCTTGCAGTAGCATGTCGACCACGAGTTGATGTACTTAGGGGTGCTGCGCTTGTGCTTGGGGTTGCAATAGTTGTTGATTCAGTCTCATGCCCATTTTTTGCCTGTCCATTTGCTGCAAGACCACCCTCAAGCCCAGCCACATTATTTAGGACACCTCAGACATGGTTGTGTGCTCGGCTGCCTACAGGAAGCATCTCCAACAGCGCTAAATGGCTTTCAATCTGAAATGGAGAAAGAACCAGTGCAATCAGATTTGAGACATTTATGTATCAATTATAGAATGGACAACATAGTACTTATTAATGTACTCAAATACTAAAGCACAGATTGGAGTTCAGTCAGATCAAAGTAGATTTGCTGAAAAAAGAAATCAATTGATGCTACGTTCCTACATGTACGGAAGAAAAAACAAAGTGGGCAATAAAATCTAATTACAACACATTACCATTATATCTAATTTAGCGCTGTTGCGGTTGACATACTTTCGAGTGACCGGACGGTACCAGCGGTAATAGTCATGATCGCGAGGCATCTCACCAGTCTGAGGAACTGCATGGCAAACTCGTTCTTGCCTCATATCCCATGTAAGGATATACGGTCCATGCTCCTCCCTCCAATTCTTTTCCACCTTCCCACGCAAGTCAATTCTATGTAGTCTATCATCGTACACAACATGTTCCAGCCGCCCTTGCGCCAACCCAAACTGTCGAAGGACACGATCTGGGTGGTGTGTCTCTACTATGCAAAAACACACGAGTGGCATCCTTGCCGTCCACGCATCCCTCCCTACAACGCAGAAGTCAGGAAGGTGGCCGAAGTCTGCCTCATATGGCTGCCACATAATCTACAATAGAAACAAAAAACAATTATCATACCATCTTAAAATGTGAAACAAAGTACAATACATTTCATATTTTATTTTCATGTACAATACATAAGAATTAGCAAAACAATGATCATACCAGCTTCAAATGTGAAACAAAGGAATACATACATAAAGGGAAAACCAAAAATTAAAACAGAAGATTTGTTAAAGCAATGATTTCAACATATTCTTAAGGAAAATTAACATAACGTCCACAGAATTTTTGTATATTATTACCTGCTCGGGCTGCATTCTAACTAATTGCTCACGATAATAGATCAACGCCGTGCTGGATGGCCTACTCTTCGGGCTTGGCACCCTCACCCACCTACAGTTACGAGCGAATAACATAAGAACAAATATTACCACTTACTTATTAAGAAGAGAACATGGCAAAACACACAGTATAGTGGGAAAATACTTACTTAAATGCAAGTGGAGCTTTTGGCCATGGCCCGTAATCGCATCCAGGTGGGGGCTCTATCCTGGGGCACAAGAATGGCAACCTAGCCCATGCCCAATACTGGACCAATTGCAATGCCCCACTAATTTGCGATGCCTCTTTATCGCTTGCCCGGCACAACTCTCTATACAACCATGCTAGGCAACCACTACCCCAACTATACTTTGGTGGATCATGAAGGTTTCGCAAGAACTCCAAGAACATCAAATGCACCCTATCTCCCTACTTGTCCATAAAAATATTATCCCCTAGTAGCGCTAAAATATAGCACCGGGCATATTGATGTACTTGCTCCTCCGTTGCATCATGAGGCAGTGGCTCTGCAATGCGCTCAACAAGGCGGCTGATGAGAATTCTTTGCCCCACCAATGTTTTGTTGTCATTCCTCGGAACTTCAAAACCAAGCAACTCCACACACAGGTCCCTCCAATTCCCATCCACCACCGTAGTCGGCCCAACCAACACCTCACCGTCTATAGGAAGTCCAAAAATGACCTCCACATCTTCTAGGGTGATTGACATCTCACCATGTGGAAGATGGAACGTATGAGTCTTCGGCCGCCATCGCTCAACTAGGGCCGTTATTAGGCAATGATCTATCTCTCTGGAAGGGGCCCTAAACAATCCTTCTAGCCCCACCAACTTGATAATATCAATCACCCGATTATCTTGCATCGTTATATTTGCCATCTCCTTAGCGCGACCACTACACGTAAGTGGGCCCGAGTCCTGCAAAATGTATACAAATTATAGCAGTCGTTAGAACTAGATATACAACTTTGAAAGAACTTGCTAAAAGTCAAAGACAACGTAAAAATTAAAGCTTAATGATAGAAGTAGATATTTCACCTCGCCATTCCAAATGTCCTCTGATCGATGATTTCGTTGTCGCGTCAACAATGAAGGATCTTCTGGACCAGGCCGCAGAATCTCTGGCTCCTCATCCATCCCAAGCTCCATACTGCAAAGAGTGCAACAATATTCCACATAATTGGTTTACTCAAACATATTAATTCTAGCTGCTGCATCAAATACATAAATAAAGAAAGAAAATTCACTACTCCGAAGATGCATATTGAAATATATCCAAAGTCGCATGTTGAAATATATCCAAAGTTATCTAAAATATAATCCATCAAACACCATTATCTAAGATGTTGATTTTAATTTTCAATCTCGCCATGGTTGCATCATTAGCAGTCTCTTGAATAATTTCAGGAGGAATATAATATATTGGAATAAATAACTACCTCCTGGAGGACATTGCAGATTCTAAACAACTTTTGAACCTGCTAATGGAAAATATTTGCTAAGTGTCCAACTTCACAAAAGAAGAATTATGCATGAATTAGCCTAAGAATTATGAAGACTGTATGAAGGACACTAAACTGACTTTCAAGAATCATGAGTCCTGAATGAAGGTTGAGAGAAAGGATCATTTACTTGACTGCTCAGTTGCATCCTCCATCAAAGACTTGTAAAGGACCATGCATCGAGAAATCCTCAAATCCACATCCTTATCGTCGTGTAACCAAAACCCATCAAGAATCTTCTTCTCAAGCTTAGCCATCGATAAATTCACATCTAACCAAACATCTTCATCTTCATCTTCATCTTCATCATCCATTCTCTTCCCCTCAACACCGTTTTCTTTTCCACCCTCTCCCTCATCCTCCTCCTCCTCCACATCCTCCTCGTCACTCGAGCTCATACTCTCTATCTTAAATGTTAACATACTCTCTTCAAACTGCGTATACGAGTCAAAAATTACACTAAAATCTCTAATAGTAACCACACTCATAATCCCCTCCTCAAACACATCCCTCGCCTTCTCGTACAAATTCCACCTAATATAATACTCTGCAAGCAAGGTCCACAACCTTCCTACCTCATCAGTAAACTTCCTTATCCCACCCCTAATAATTGCATCCACATTCAACCCCGAAACCTCATTAGCATGCTTAGTTAACAAATCACACAACTCTAACCACAACCTATGCTTAGTTTTCCCCTTAATCGAATAAAACCCATCATCATTCAACACTAAAGCTAATCTTTCCGAAGCCTCTTGCCAAAGACTAGAATTAAGTAAAAACTCAATGAATTCTTCAATATGAGAAGGGTCGTATTTCAAATACCTGCGATAAACCCGAAGCGAGGTTTCAATTGGGCTCCCAAATTCTTGAAACCCTTTTCAGGAAATAACCTATTTATCCTAAACCCTTTTATATGGTTGCTCATGGATACCAACAAGTTGAGGATTAGCCTCAACTACAGCACCTATACTTGAATAATACAACTGTCAAAAAAAATTTCTTGCAATCTAAGTAATTTACCATTAAGTTAGAAAAGTAAGTTCTAAGACCAAAAAGAAACTCTTACAACCTTCAATTCATAAAATTAGATGCATAATCCCTACACTGTAAATCACTAAATGTCTAGCCATGACATTTCCTCCCACACAGAAGTTTTCAGTGCACACGTAGCTGAAGTAACAGTATCAAGAATATCCACAAGGAAGATACCAACCAAAATATTCTAAATTTGACAATATTAATCATGACATCCATGTCATTTGAGATTATTAGGCATGACTCTTCTCATAAAACAATAATAAAAAGTGCTTAATCACATGTATTGAATACTTAGGGGTTTTTTTATTTTTTATTTTATATAATTTCATAGTTACTTAACAATAATGGGAGATGAGGGATTTAAACCCTGATTCTACTCATAAGAAGAGCATGCAATGCCAGTGAGATAGAAGACTCCTCGCAAACTAGTGTACTAAGTTCAACCAAGTAAAAAGCAAAAACAGCACCTTTTACTTGATTTACAAAAGGGAGAAGAGTAATAGTAGCAATCATGACACAAGTACACTCTTATTAAGCCAGTGGCCTTAGGGTCCTGTGGCATTCCACCCCGTTTGTGGGGTTTGATTTTGAGGGTTGAATCCCCTTAATCAAACTTGGCCAAAATAAGTACACTCTTCTTAGAACATAGGGCATAAGTAGCAAATACATTTTTTGAGGAAGTGATGAATGCACAACGTCTTCAAGTCTCATGGTTAGCAGCACATGGAAAAGGCAACATTGAGGTCCTTGAGGCAAGTACCTTGAGATTGTTGAGGGAAAGTAACTAGAGGTCGTTGCATAATATGCTAACAGCTGCAATCATACATAGCAACAAGTGTACCATGTCTAGCATAAAATGGACAAGGCAACATTTTAACTTCATGACATACACAGCTTACTTAAAGAGAGGATATCACAATACTATTTTTCAATTATTCGAGTCAAATGTATTGAAAAGTTATATTGGTCCTTCATTCTAACGTTTTTTCTGTTTCCATACTAATCACACATAGTTTTCATTCAACTTCAATAGTACATTAAACCACCAATAGGAAGATGACATTAGTCCTTGTCATGTGCAATGCATATGACTCACTTAACCCAACCAACCAAGTGAGTGGAGCCAAACCTTTTCCTATATATATTCCACAACATACAAAGATGTGATTACTGTGGCCTTTCTTTTCCTTGAATAGATGAATAATGAGCTTTTAATCTCAAATGTTTTTTTAATAGGCAGATACAATTTACACAGTATAGAATTGAACCTGTGGTGTCAAAGATGACACCTTGTCTATAGGGAGAGGAAAAACAGGGGATGCCATTGGTCTAAATGCTATTGGATTTCAATCTCATATACTGTGTCCATAAAATAAGTCAATATTGTTGACAACTATACAAGCGAACGGAATTAGTATTGTGTGTGTGTGTGTGTGTGTATAATTAGTAAGCTACACACATGTTTTGTTCTTTATTGTGCCAAGATCAGTCCAGCAGTTAAAATAATGTTGAGAACTTCAATCTTCACTTTTCTATTATTTAAGACGTTGAAACTCGAAAACATGAAAAATGTTTTCCTCCTTTTATTATTTCCTTTTTCTAAAATATATTAATATATAAGCAGACAGCTTCAAAAAAATAAGACCTTGAGCTCCATAAATAATAAATGGCGGAAGGAAAATTGACTGATATAAAATGGAAAGAAAAGTATGGCAATTCATTTTACCTGATCTTGAAATCCAATTAACTCAATGCTCTTAATTCTACCATACAAACATATCCAAAACTATATTTGGAAAAAAAAAATTCCATAGCAAAAATGAATTAAAGTGATTCTTTTACCCAATATCTCTAAACTAAGACATATCACCTCCCAAACCAAATTAATATGAAACAAAGATACTATAAAAGTAACGGAGCAAGACTCACGTCACTGCCGGTATCGGAAGTTTATGCACCGGATGAGAGTGGAGCACTAGCTGTTGCGGCGGCAGCGGTTGCAATTGCGGTGACAGAGGCAAGTTTCTTGTACTAATTGCGGTGGTTTCTCCTTCTCCCTAACACTGGCTGCTCCGACACAAGGGAAGTGGATGTCTGTTCTGAGGAAGAGGCTCTGATCCGACACATAGAGGACCTACGACACTCTGTTCAAAAGAGAAACAAGAATCTTAGTTATACAATTTAAACAGTTTGAAAAAAACTGTCTTCCTTCTTCTTTTCAAAACGAAATCATTTCTTCCTTTTTATGATAAGGCAACGTTAAGGCCACAGATGTTGTAACAAGTTCTCTTCGCGATAATCACAAGGAGAAGTGTACTACAAACCATGGGAGGTTCATAAGACAGTTTATAAACCACTATATCATTTTTTTCTCTCTAGAATCTATGTGCATGCCACAAAGATGCTAACTGTAATATGCTACCACAAACTCCACAAGGCAAGAATAAAAATATAACGAAGAAGGAACATAAAGTGATAACGGCATTTTCTAAAACAAAAAATCAAATACTTTAATCATGGAAAGTGAATAAATTTTGGATTCCATCTAAAATGAACAATAGATACGCATTACACATCCATGACTGTCTGTGATACACAAGATTCAAAACTGATAGTAGTATAAAATAAGAACATATTTGCTATATACTGAATGCAACTTTAAAGATTGACAGACTCACCTTTAAGGGAAGGAAAAAAAAAGATCTTTAGGATATTTACAAACCACCCACAAATCATATCATATGGTTACTAAAAGCCACGGGCAAACTACAGACCTGACTTTTCTTGTTTGGGTGTTTTTCTACCCAACTAATGAAGTGCTCAATCTTGTCATCTATTTTCTTTTCAAGTTCCACATCTCCACATTGCACCTATACAACAGGAATGGACAAGAAATGAAATTGAAGGCTTAAGCTTCAACCAATCCAATGAAAAGAACCATATAGTATAACACTAGCAAGTTGGAAGATACATCTAAAAAATATATATGCAATAAGATAACCTTGTGAAGGTCCTTCAACATCAAAGGTAGCCCCCTTTGCTATCTTAGGCCAACGTTAAATAACAATGAAGAAATTTTATTGTTACTTGTTTAGGTTTTAAACAGGTGGGCATATGTCTACTACTGTTAGATTACAACATGATTTGCAATTGGCACTAACCCGAGTCAGGCATGCGCACAAATTTGGTTTACCATACGTTATTTCAACTTACCAACCCTTTTACTCTCTGCAAATTTCTTCTGTACAACCTTTATGCAGTCCTGTAAAAGATTCAAGAGTAAAATAGAATCAGCTTGGACATAGAATTCAAGCCAACAGTCCATTCAACAAATTAGCATTAGAAAATGAGTAGATCCATAGCTCAAGCAATGATTAAAGGGTGCATCAAATGAGATAAAAAATAAAATCAAAATAGACCTTAAGAAATTTCTATCCATATAAAAAAAATCATCTTGTTCCAAAGAATTTCTTTTTATAAGGTATGATTTAACTAAAAGCTGCATAGTACATAGATATGCAAGCTGCAAGATTATATATCCAAAAATTAATGAGCCATTATACTGCAACCATTATCATGCTATGGGAAATAAAATGGAGCTATGAAGTTGGCATATTGAACCAACAAAAAGATGTCTCTAGCAATGCCTAATTAACATCCACTTCCCTAAACCAACATGAACGGACGAGCAAACGAACCTCCCAATGGTAAAAAGGCACATTCAAAGAGGACAAAGTCACATGGGGTGGCACCAATATGCAAGCCACAAGAGGGAAAAAAAAAAGTGCAGTGCAATGCATTTCAGAACAAATTTACAAAAATGATTAGTTTGACATTTTACTACAAACTCATGCACTTCTACAACAACCCCCCCCCCCCCCCCCCCCCCCACCCCTTTTCCAAATAAGAAAGAAAGCCCAAGAACACAAAAGACATGGCAAAATCTCTGTTGCAGATAAGGTCTGTGCACAGTATGGAGTAACCAATTAATATGGCAAAAATATTATGGTGTAACCAATTAAGATGAAAGTTGATAGTCTAGTAGAAGAAAAATGGGGGACTTTTTAGGGCACATATGATGGGTAAGACTCCTTTCTTTTTTAGAACTAAAATTTCTTATGACTAGTTGAATTTTGAGAAATGATATATTAATCTCCAGTAGATCCTAAGAAGTTAGTTCTTATCAAATCAAATAAAAAAAAATCCTAAGAAATTAGTTATATAATATTTTTTTTTTTTTTTTTTTGAGTGATGGGAAGAAATCAACAAGTTGACCAGTATGGAAGGCGAAGCCAAATCAACAAAATTATAACTCAGAAATAGTGAATTATAAATATAGCTATGTCCCTACTTACCAGTCCCTACCAATTCTTCCATATTTTTAACCCCCTTTATTTTAAGAGTTTAAACTCTAAAATCCTATTTGTAGACACACATATGCCAGCAACCAACAAAAGATGCATTCTACTTAAATGGAACCATGTGAAAAGAAAAGGTGTCTTAGATAGATTAATAAACACAGTCCACAGTATCTTTATCTCACCCTACCTATCTTCCATTGAAGAATTTCCAGAAAAGTGATCCACTAAATCTTGCCCAACAAAAACCACATCCAAATGCAATGGATGATTCATGGCCACAACAACATACTATATCCATATGACTACCATGCTACAATAACAATTATAGATACTACTATAGTAATCCTAGACCAAACTCCAAGCATAGGATGACTACAAAAACAACAGTAACAAACACAATGCCTTGGGGGGGGGGGGTATTAGTTTCCACACTTCGTCATACCGATATCCGCTATTTATCAAGGCACGCATGCCAAAAAGCCATCTCATTGTTTAACACAAAAAAATGAAAACAAAACTGCATTCAGTACAAAACAACATAAAAAAATTATATACCTCCTTGTATTTGTGGAAATGAGTTAAGCTTGCAGGCACAGTCCACTTCTTGAAATGACCAAGAGCAACATCGAGATGGTATAGCTTTGGTGCCAAACTCAAATCAACAGAAGTTATCTTCTCTCCAGCAATATACGGCCCCTGATTCCATCTCCCACTTATCAGCATACATTTCCAAAGCAAAAACGAAGTAAAACTAATAACTCTTACAAGTGTTTTCCTTAAATGTAAACACACATACATGTGCCTTAAGGTGTTCATCCAATGCCTTCAATTCATCAAGCAAAGCCTACTCGGATCCATCACTGGGGTCCTTGCTCTTCAAGAACTTAACGAAGGCCCCAAAACTCTTAGATCCCCTGCAAGCTCATCATAAAAGGAGGGTACAAATTTAGAAATATTTACAAAAGGATAACAACCCAGACTGCAAATCAATAAAGGTCCTTTCAGTGAGACCATTTACAAAATAATAAACACATTAATTTAAATGATAAGAGACGTGAGAGTGAGAGTGAACTCATAAGGAAACTGTTCAATGTCTATTGTTTTCCCAAGTCTCTAAAGCAACCAAACCAAACAAAAGCATTACAAACCCTAGTAGAGAAGTTGAAGTAACAGAGTTTCAACAATCAAGGTCAAAGGGCCTTAGAGTAAACCAAACAAAAGCCATACAAAACCATAAATAGGAAAAAACTAGTAGAGAAGTTGAAGTAACAGAGTTTCAACAATCAAGGTCAAAGGGCCTTAGAGTAAACCAATAACAAAACCAAACCAGCAATAATCAGGAACCAAATTCAAGCAACGCAATCCAGTTGACGCAAAAAAATAAATGCTGTAATAATCAGCTAATCTTGAGCTCGATTTTCACATTGAAATTTTTTTTACGTTGAAATTGCGACAAAGATCTCTGACAATCTTGAGATGCTTTTGAATGAGAGAGCGACTTGGGAGGGGCTGAAATAGAGAGTAGGATTTGGGACTTCGGCGGCGGCGGCAGACAGAGCGGAAGAGGAAACAGAGATCGTGAGAGTGAGAGAGAGTGAGAGTGAGAGAGAGTGAGAGTGAGAGTGAAAGTGAAAGTGACGAGTGAGAGTGAGAGTGAGAGTGAGGGAGAGTTTAGTTTTAGGTTGACAAACCGTGGTTTTGAAACACGGTTTCAGGCAAAATGTATAGTACAAATCGAGTTTATAAAACTCGTTTTCATAAATCGAGTTTTATAAACTCGAGATACACGTGGAAAAACTTAGCCAGGTCATCATATAAAAGAACATCTATACATATGAATCTCGAGTTTCTGAAACTCGAGATGCTAGTTTCCCACATACTTTCTTTTCCGGCCAACTAACTAAAATGTTACCGTACTACAGTTATTTGGAAAAAAAAATCCTATAAACACAACATTCTGTCTCTTATTTTTTTTCTAAAAAAAACTAAGAAATAAAATAACATTACTTTCTTATTCCTTTCAATATTAATTTTTTATTTATTAATTTCATGCATTTTTGCTTACTATTCTAACTCAAAAATATTTGGTTTTTTTTTTTTTTTTCCTCAAAACTCATCTAGTAATTGTTTTTACAGTTTTTACTAGCGTCTTTATCATGGTTTCTTCGTACGTTGATCCCAAAAGGAAACCTAGTTCTCGAATTCTCCTCTTCTACCCAATCAAAATAGGCATCAATCCTTCTTTTTCCTTGCTTCTCGATTCCTTTTCTTTTCGTGTGTAAAGTGCCATGGCATTGTTGTGGAGGACAATCCTATTGATTACCCTATAAATAATGCAAATTAGATTGTAGTTTTTAAGAAAGTGATTTCTAGACAGTAAACACCAAAATCTGAAGTCATGGAAGACCCCAAGGCCAACCTTGCCGATGAGCTCAGTATGTTCTCTTTTTCCCTTTCCAACATTATTATTTGACTTTATTATTTTTGTTTCTTATTTATTTCATTTAAATATTCTAATAAAAGAAGATCAAGATTGTCATACTCCCTAAACCCCGTGCAAACACATCAAACAAATCCCAACCATAGCCAACCAGCACACCCGCCCTCCACCTCCACTGCCACCACAATCACAATCACAATCAATCCAAAAATCAATCTCATAGCAAGAAAAAACTCACCCACAGCACAGCAGCCACCACCACCACCACCTAAAATCCAACAACAACACCACCACCACCACCACTGCCAAATCCATACCCACAAACCCAAACAGACCGGACTCCACCACCAAACAGACCAGACTCCACCACCTAATGACCCACCAAAACCCAAACCCACACAACCCACTCACCGTTTCCCACAACCCACTCACCGAATCCCACAACCCAGCCACAGATTCCCACAACCCCCAACCACCGATTCATCGATTCCACAGCCCAGCAACCACCGTGACCCACACCTCAACCTCGACCACAAACGCCGATGTCCACCACAGACGCTGATCTTCACAAACCCATACCTTCCACCACGCCGATCCCCACACCCTCCACGCCGATCTGAGAGAGATGGACCGAGACAGAGAAATGGAAAGAACAAAACAGAGAGTGTGGAGAGAGAGGAAGAGATGAGAGAAAAAAGAAAGGGCGAGAGAGGGTGAGGGTGAGGCTGAGATATCAGACTTTGAGAGAGTTAACTGAGATGTGGACCCGGTGAGAAATAAAATGTGTTAAACAAGTTTGCAAATTTTTTTTTTTTAAAGAAATAGCAACCCGGATAGAGCAAGATTTTATGGGTTTAGCGTCTAAAATGACAACTGGGGTTTTTACAACTCTCAATACTAATGCCCTAAGGGGGTTACAAAAAAAAAAATAATAATAATAAAAAAATAATAATTTAAAAAAACTAACAACAACAAAAAGAAACTACTATCAGCCTCTTTTTCCCCAATAGAGAAAGAAAGGTCAAAAAAACTAGTTGAAAGTTTTTTTCCCCAATAAAGAAGGAAAGGAAGAAAAAAAAAAAAACTATATGAAAGTTGTTTTTGAGCAAATTTTAAACTTTTGAAGGTGTTTTCCCATAATTTTGAGGCATATCATGGTTATTTGAATTTTTGAAGAGCTACTATTTTCATCATTTCAATTTTTTTAGTTGGTGGTTTTAAGGAAATTTCAATAATAGTAAAAGTTTTTAAGATATTTTGGTGTTTAAAATTTTGAGGGTATTTTTATCACTTTAAATATTTCCGTGGCATTTTTGGCTATTTTAGAACTTATTAGAGAATTTTGATCATTATATAGGTTTTAGGTGAGGGTTTAAGGGTGTTTCAATCGTCTTGAAAACGTTGGGAACATTTTGAGAGTATTTTTGTTTTTTTTTTTTTTTTTTGAATACAAGATAGAATTTATACTCTAACATAATCTAAGTATGTGTGTGAAGCTTCCTCCTGGAGACTTGAACCCCAGCCCTTACCTCCCCCCCACACCCCACAAGCATTTATACTTGTAGAGTGACCATCGCACCAAGAGTGTGCGGTGGTGAGTATTTTTGTTACTTCTACTATTGGAAGTTTTCAATAATAATAGAAGTTTTAAAGATACTTTGGTCTTTAAAATTTTGAGGGTATTTTTATCACATTAGATATTTCTATGGCATTTTGGTCATTTTTGAACTAACGAGAGCATTTTTGATCATTATTAAGGTTTTAAGTGAGGGTTTAAGGGTATTTTAATTGTCTTAAAAACGTTGGAAACGTTTTGAGAGTATTTTTATTACTTTAGAAGTTTTTTTAAGGTATTCAAGGCTTTGAGTATATTTTAGTCATCTTAGAAATTTTTAGGCCACTTCTATCATTTTGGAGGTTATTATGGAGTATTTTATTATTATTTTAAAGGTTATTTAAGTCATTTTCAAGTTTTTAGGGATATATTGGTTATTTACAAATTTTTGAAGTATTTCTCAATTTGGATGCTTTCATGGTGTTTTGGTCATTTGGAAGATTTCAAGAATGTTTTCATGACTTCAGCGATTCTGAGTTATTATTTTCTCCACGTAGGTTTTAAGAGGTTTGTTCTCTTAAGATATAAGAGGGGCTTTAGATTCATGAGAAAGGAAGTTCTATTCTCCTAAGGTTGAAAACGTTTTAAGCTCCTTTTGGCATGTAAAACATTTTCAGCATTATCAACCTTAAAGATAGTGTGTTTCTTGTTGACCAAAAAATATTTTTGTTTAATCAAGTTTCTCAACCGTCTCAAAAAAAAAAAAAAAAAAAAAAAAAATCTCAACCACCTCAAATGTCCGAAAATGAGGAAAAATTTTCCTTTTCCTTTTTCTTTTTTGTTTGTTTTTGCTAAAACAAATGTGATCTACATTCGATACATTTTCTTTGTAGAGTATGTCTATGCTTGTACAATTATTAATCAAGATTTACATCCCCCTAATTTTCTTTAATATGTGGAGTTAATATGGGCTTATAAATGAAAACGGTTCAATTTGATTTAATAAATATTTTGTAGATATGTATTGCACCACATATAAATATAAATATTTATATTTGGTCTGACTCTTTCTTAATGCTATATTATTTAATATTAATATTTTAAATTATGATATTGAGAAGGGATTTATTACTTGTTCTGCGATACTAACTGTCGCATACAGTTTTGGTGTTGGCGTGTGAATATATTTTCTTATCTTATTCCCCTTCTCCTATATGTGTGCGTGTATCTAAAAAAAAGATACCCAATGTTGTTAAGTCGTCCCACATCGATAAGATGTGATATTGAGAAGGGGTTTATCATTTGTTTTGCGATACTAACTGTCACATGTATTTTTGGTATTGGTGTGTGAGTGTATTCCTTTATCTCATCTCTCTTCCCCTATATAAATGTGTGTGTGTGTGTGTATCTCAATGAAAAAAAAAAAAAAAAGATTACAAGTTTTCTTGTTTGTCAAAAAAAAAAAAAAAATTACAAGTTTTCTTTATTATTAACAAACATGTCGAATTTTGTTTTGACTGATCAATGTTATTTACTGTTGTTTGATAATGTATTTTATGTATAATTTTAAAGTCCAAAAAACTTAAAAAGTCTATATTTTACAAACATGCATAGACTAAGAGGACAACGGAATAAATAATATAAACCGTGGGGAATAAATAATTTAAAACGTGAGAGATGTAATAAGTGGCGGCTTTAGGAATTTTTTTTTTAGGGTAGTCATTAAAAAACTTAAATTAATTAAAATTTTAATAAAAATAAAACTTGAATATATTAACATCACACAAAAAAAAAAAAAAAATTGCCAAAATACATAAAGTATTAAAATTTCTTTTATAAGTTTTCATATTTTGAAATCATTGTATTATATGATAGCTTCACTATCAATGTTATTAGCTACATCTATTTAAATATACATAATTAAGCAATTATTAAACTACTAATCTCTTATTCAATTACCGACATATTGCCTAAATAAGTAACAATATAAACAAAATATATTATCTTTTTGAAAAAATATATCACATAAATTCAATAAATTCGGCTAAAGACTAAAGCAAGCACTAATAGACTAACTATTTGAAAGTGTGCATTTTTTAAATAAAAAATAGTAATCTTAAAATATGCCATTTGAAAACACAATTTAAAAAATCACAATTAAACGATTGATTTGGGCCTTTAGGCTAATTTGCTTGTTTGGGCAATTTTTTAGAAATGGTACGTCCACAACATTTTTGCAAAACTTATACAACAAAGCTTAGGTGGTAAGTTTTTACTAATTTTAATTTGAACTTATCATTAAAATTATTTTTCTATCCATCAGTAGCAAGCTACTACTAAAGATTTCTAATGAAAATGTTACGAAAATATTATGAACATAACATTTCTTGTAATTTTTTGGAGAGGTAGAATTTAATTTTTAATGGGCTCAAATTGTTGTTTAAGGTGTTTAAGCATTTTTTAATAGGAACATTTAAAAAAATATTCAAGTCAAGGTGGTCATGTGACCACCTTGAACTACAATTGGTGCCGTCCCTGAATGTAAATATGTCTTTAGTCATTGAATTTGTGATTATAAAACTTTTATCATATTTTTTTTTTCTTTTTTGTTTACAATTCATGATCAACAGTAAAATCGCTTTCTTATCTGTGTGATTAATTTTATGGACAATTTGATAGGAGTCTTGGTGGCACTGAGAATATGAATTAAGTGCAATAATGAAAATACAAAGTGTGTCTTTGGATGAGCTTAATTCATCAATTTATTCCTTTCATAAAACAAAGTCATCAATATATTTAACTTCTTCTGTCTTTGAGAAGATCAATATATTTAACGAAGTTTGTTTATATTGTACAAATTCAATTAAATCTTGAAAAATACGATATTTGAAAACCACACGTTCCATTTTAGGATGAAAACAATAACATGTCATGATGGGTGATACAAAGGAAATATATTGTATCATCAATCATGACATATTGTTTATTCATTTTTTAAGTTTCATTGCCCTTAATTTATGATGAATATGCTTTAGCACTGCTTGATTGAAACTATTGCCAAACTTGACCCATATCTCATTGCCCAATTGTTATTAGACAGTGTATTTAAAATTTTAAATATTCCTAATGTATTGCAGCAATCAAAAGAACAAAAAGACATTATCGTCCAGCGCATTACTTACTTAAAATACAGTCATACTCTTTACTATGTGATACTGGGGTGGAAAAGTATGACTCTGGTGTTTTTGAAGCCAATGGATACAAATGGTGGGCTCTAATATTATTCTAATTCTTGTTTTTTCTATTCAATTATAAATGTTTACTTCTAATGTAGCCAGTTTTATTTTGTAGGAGGTTGTCTATTTATCCAAGAGGAAACGAGAAAATGAATGGAAGTGGTCACATCTCAATTTACTTGGCAATTGTTGATACCGAAAGGTACGCTCTTGGCTGGGAAATTTATGTCAGCTTCAAATTGTTCCTGTTCGATCAAATACAAGACAAGTTCATGACCATTCAAGGTTTGCTCCCTCATAGTTTGTGTGTGTATATATATATATACATGCATATTCATCTTTTATGATTGTATTTTGGTATAAGTTGTTAAATTACCGATTTCCTCGGAACTTAAACTATAGGAGATGGTAAATTTATTCACATGTTAGACACCTAAGCTACTATTGAGTAGGGACGCAACATGTGAAAATTTAAATGAAATGTGAGGAGGTCGCAGGGAAAATTTAAACTTAGGACTTTTTATCTTGATACCATTTAAAATTTTCAATTCTCTCAAAAACTAATCTAACATATCTTTTTTTGTGTGTGTAGATTATGATGGGGTAGTTAGAAGATTCCATGATATCAAGACTGAATGGGGCTTCCACAAATTTCTATCTCTTAAATCTTTCGAAGATCTTTCTCAAGGATATCTTGTCAATGATTGTTGCGTATTTGGTGCTGAGCTTTTTGTTCATGAACGCAATGCCAAACGGGAGTTTCTTACTATGATAAGAGAGCCCCTTAACCGTACTATGACTTGGAAGATTGAAAACTTTTCATCACTAGATAAAGTGACATATTATTCTCGAATATTTCAAGTTGGCGATGTGAAATGGTATTAATTTTTGTTGTTATAAGTTGAACTTTTATTGTTGTTAACAAAAAGGAAAGTTTCCTTTTTGAAACTTAAAACCTATTGTTTTTAACTCTTTCTATTGAATCCATGCAGGAAATTACTGGTATATCCCAAAGGAATTTATAATGGAGAAATCAAAGCAATATCTCTCAACCTCCTTTGTTGTGATTGTGTTCTACCTGAGCAAAAATATTATGCAGAATTCAAGATACGTATAAAGGACCAAATTAACATGGAAAATCACGTGGAAAAAACAGGTATGTATGCTTATATGTGTGTGTGCACACACGTGCCTACCGACTACCGTTCTCTTTTACCTTGTTTTGTTCCTGTGTAAATTTTGTCTCATTTTTTTTTTTGTCTTGTTTTGTTTCTTACAGAAAAACATTGGTTCACTACCTCTTCAAATGAATGGGGTTTCCCACACTTTATGCCTCTCAAGGATCTCCAAGATGTATGCAAGGGACTTCTTGACAATGATGCTTTAATTGTAGAAGGAGAAATAATAGTTATGTCTAATGTTAAGTGATTCCCTAAAATGGTTGTCTAAGAAATTATAGCAAAAACTATACTTTAAATATTGTAAAATCACATCTTTATCCCGGAATTGCATTTGGGGAGGTTATGGGATTATTATTATTGTTGTTATTGTAATTGCAAAAATGTCAATATTGGAAAAGTTTAAATTTGTCTTCTTTATTTTGAAGCTTGTGCATGCGCTCACATGCGTACATGCGCTTTATATACATAAATACGTACACATGTATGTATATAAATGTGTGTGTGCATATATATATATATATATATATATTATGTAATTATGTATGTACTCTCTATCATACACATCAAATTTATCATACACATCAAATTTTATATCAATCAAATGTGTTTTACTATTCAATTAATAAATTATGCAATAATTCAATAAAAGAATTAATCAATAATACATTTTTATAGCGCAAAAAATATAAAACCCAAACTCTATATAAATGAGATGATTTTTTATCTTCTAATTTTTTGAAGAGCTCCACAATATGTATAATTGAAATCCTCGATGTATATGGAAGTATACTCTCTCCACAAAAAAAAAAAAATCCACGATGTATATGGAAGTATATCATCAGTGAAAGGGTAAGCCAAATGTCATGCCCTAACAAGCAATTTATAGGCAATTGGTTTATTATGGCTAGCTACCAAATCAACAATGAAGGAAATTTGGTCTTTAGCTAGCAAACTTATATACATAAATACACATATGTAATTATATAAATGTGTGCATATAGCTTTCGCTAGTCTAACAAGACTTAATTAGGCCGTTTTGTTAGGATACCGTTGGTGATATTAGACCTATTAGTATACTAGATATTCCATGTTCTAACTTAACTAATTGACTTCTTCTCAAAAAAAAAATATATATATATATATATATTATATAATTATGTCTGTATACATGTATGCTCTAAATCATCTCAGTAGCACATAATAACTCATAAGTGTGTATTTATAAAAGTTAAGATCATCTTTAAAATGATATAATTTTATTTCAATGTGTTAGGACATATGTAGTTCAAGTCTGTTAGTATATGTCGCTATTTTATGTAATTGGCTTATCCTTAGACAAAACGCACTTTACTTGTAATTGGGTAGATTTAGGATGTGTTTAGCACTTCAAGAAACAGTGTTTCAAGATCCAGTGTTGAAGTCATCAAAGTCTATCCAAGAAACAAGCAAGGAAGTGCAAGTTTCTAAAGCTCGACACCTACCTCGACACATGCATCTATCGAGCTTTAAGAAGCTATTTTGCCCTGAGCCTTGACAGCTTCTCGACAGATCCTCAACACCTCTATCTGTCGAGAATTAAAGAAAATAGATTTTAAGTTCTGTTTCAAGTTCAATCCGTGAATGTGTCTTTGGGACTTCTTTTCTCTTAACCCTAGACATATAAAAAGATTATTTTAAGGGCCGTTAATAGGATGCAAGTTGCACATTCATTCAGAACTTCTTGTTCATGCAATTTGTGATCTGAAAGACAAAGTTCGTGCCCTAGTTCATCTCTGATGATTTGAAGAACTTTGTAGCCAACAATTCTCTCTCTCTAGTTGGTGTTTGAAGTCGCGTACTGGGATCTGCGCATCTGGTTAGTCACGTACTTGGGAGCCGTGCATTGAAAGGAGAAACTGTCACTACAGAACAAATTCAATTAGGTATTAGGGTAAGAGTTCAACTGTAGGTTGGTAAGGTACTAGGATCCCTTGCTTGTAACTGCTTGTTGTGATAATAGTAGAGTTTCGGGAGTGGTGACCTTAAATCACCCGGTGGGGTTTTTTGCCGTTAGGTTTTTCCCATTCGTAAACAAATCACCATGTCATTTAATTTCCGCTGCATTACTTAGTTTGGTAATTTGTTTGTGCTGGCACGCGATATTGCATGTTAATTTGATTAATTAATAACTGGGCTAATTAATTAATCTAAGTTATCACAAGGGGTCAACGCGTTTGTGGCCTGTCACAATGTAATAATGTTTCATAAGTTATTATAGATTTAATATTTTATCATACTCATAATTGGTATAAGCTTTGACTCAAGTTATACCCGGTATTAATTTTGTTAAAATTAAATCTATTAGTATCTTTATATTAAATTTTTAAATCAAATATTCTTTCAATATTTATCATACACATCAAATTTTATATCAATAAAATGTGTTTTACTATTCAATCAATAAATTATGCAATAATTCAATAAAAATATTATGAAATAATACATTTTTATAACATAAAAAATATATAAAACTAGAACTATATATAAATGAGATGATTTTTTTATCTTCTTATTTTTTGAAGAGCTCCAAAATATGTATAATTGAACTCTAAGATACATATGGAAGTATATCATCAATGAAAGGGTAAGCCAAATGTCATGCCCTAACAAGCAATTTATAGGCAATTGGTTTATTACGACTACCAAATCGACATTACTAGTTGTTAACCCATGCTTCACACGGTTCATATTTTTTCTTATATAGTTTATAAATTTTTAAATAGTATCATCTATTATGATATAAAGAATTTTTTTATTATTATTTCATGTAATCCTCTATTTAATTTGTAGCTAAACTTTTTTTTTTTTTTTTCTTGTGAGAAGAAGCTAAACTTGATTGCCTTTGAAAAGGTAAGTTGTAAATGTTAGAATGCGAGATATTATTAAGGGCACTTAAAAGACCAAATTGGTGATACTTAGTGGTCTTTCCACTCAATCTTATAATGCATAGTTGTCAATATTGCTATATAATAAAATTTACTTTTATTTTTTCTTATGCTACAAATTTTAGTTTTGATCAATGTTGACACCATAATAATAAGAGATTGAATTCTATAAGGATAAAATGTAAAACCCAAGTTTTACCCCCCAATGCCAATATGCCATATCATCATATTACATATTAAAAAATAGGCATAATCACACTTAATCAATTCTAACACCCATTGAAAAATTCAGCTTAACAATTATTGAAATATTATTAATGTGTAGTAGGATGTATTGAGTTTTAAGTAAGAGCTGATGTGGAAATCACTTATTGGATGATGTAAAACATAAATTTTACATCTCATCCTTACCAAATTCGGACTTTAATAATAAGAATTGTTCTGTTTAGTGCGAAACTTTATACAAATATAGTTGGCAAGTTCTTTTCAACAATTATTTTCCTTTAATTAGTATCGCTATGCTCAATCACACAACATATACATTTTTTTTCTCTCTTTTTGCATAATATTTAAAATTGAACATTAGGAAATTACATATCAATTCAATAGCTCGATCGTTCATTCAAATATTGGCCTGTCGTCAATAAGTTCTTTTTACTAATTGTTTTCCTTTGGCAGAAAACATCATTCTCAATCATACAACCTACGCATTACTTTAAATATTTAGATGAAAAAATTCAAACTCAAATTCAATTAAAAATCAACCGCTGAATCTACGCCTAACAAAATGAATTTACATGAACCAAAATTGTAGATGAGAAAGGAAAATTACTATGTCCTAATCAAACAATATTAGATTTTTACAAATTGGAATCAAGAGTAAAAATAGAGAGAGAATAGCTTCAAAGCTTTAAATACAAAGCAACAAAATTATGAATTTTGGAGTGAGAGAGATTAAAGAAGAAATTAAAGGGTTTTGATTGAATTTTTTTGGAGCATCCCTTGCTTCTTTAAATAGTAGGACATTAATTTGTACCAAATTGGTCTTTTGTGTAGTGCTGGCTCTTTCACCAATTTTCTTCATTTGGCGGGAATCATCGTGCTTAAATCCTAATCACATAACCTGTACATTAATAAAATAAAGAAAAAATAATATTTAGATGAAAGATCTCAAATTCAAATTCAAATCAATCTTTGAATCTGCACCTCACATCACCAAAATTTTAGATAAGAAAGACAATTATTACATCTTGATCAAACAATATTTGATATAGCAATTTGAGATCGAGAGAGAATAACTTACATGGGAATTGAAGTAGCTAATTGTGGATATATAAGGGCATGTCAATTTGGGTGTGAGTAGCCCTAAATATGGGTTTGTTCTTTAAATATTTTTTAGCCAATTAATTGGATCCTAATTCAGGTTTTATTATTACTATTTAAATTTTTTTAATAAATTAAAACTGTGAAAATATTTTGGTCGCTGTGTATGATCCTTTTTTTTTTTTTTTTTTTGAGAAACCAGTTAAGAATTTTATTCAAACCACAACAAAACTACCATCAATCAATACAAGAGAGTCAACATCACTAGGGATGTCCTCCAACCAAACTTGGAGAACAACAAGATATTTAGCCAATTTGGCTAACTTATTAGCCACAGTATTACCCTTTCGGCGAACATGGGAGAACAAAGGACGAATATTAAAATTGAGTTAAGAAATGATATTGAGATAAAATGGGAATTAAAAGCCTATACAACCTTTTCTTTACAACATTGAGATTGAGTGTCAAGAGTATTCAACTTTCTTAGAATCCATGGAATCTTCTACGACAATACTGAAAAAGAAAAGAAAAGAAAATATAAAATAACATATATATATATATAGTAATAACTAAAATTGAAAATACAAATCAGAAAGAAATTAAAATCTAAGTTAAAAAAATAGAATAACATAGATTACAACCTTTGAAGTGTATGTCAATTTAGGAGTCTTCAACAATTTTGTAGTATGCTTGCTTGGAATATATGAAATTTTTTTTTAAAAAAAAAAGTATTGCAACATATAACAACGAGAGAGAGAGAGAGAGAGAGAGAGAGAGAGAGAGAGAGAGAGAGAGAGAGAGAGAGAGAGAGAGAGAGAGAGAGAGAGAGAGAGAGATAAAAGAAATCATATATATACACACACACACACACGTTGTTGTATAATATCATTTAAATATAGATGATATTGTAGCAATATGTAAAAATTTGAAGAGTGGTGCATATTGAATGATTATTCATCATCTAAAATGAATTTATTTTTATATTGCATATCCCATTGAGAATGCTTTTATATTAATATATGCTAAAGACAACATAGTGAATCACTCATAAAAACATCATTAGTGTGGTTGCCATAGCTTTAATGAGACTTTTTTTTTTTTTTTTTTTCATTTTACCCGTTATGTTTCATTATCTACTCACCGTTTAACATAAGATGTTAAAACAAAAAACTTCCATTGAGAAGAAAAGCATTGATAAGGCGTAAGGAAGAGATGAGAAATCTGAGAAGAAAAATGCCCGTAAAGCGTTTAAAGAAATCGTTTAGTATTATTGTTGCTACTGTTGGTGTAGCTTGATTCCCAAACTTTTTCAATATTTGACAAACAAAAAGACTTAAAAAAAAAATCAACTGCCCAAACTATTGGTAATTTAGAGAAGTAATATAAAGAAATAACAAAATGTTTTAGTACACAAATAGAAAATTTGATGTACAATTGAATGATATCCTTAGACAATATTTGCTCCACAAATTTATCCTTAGGATACAATCAAGTTTATTGGATTTTATAAATAGAATTTTGGAGAAGACCCACAAGTTCCTTGTATTTCTGAGAAAGATGAAAGAAAAGAAGTTGAGAATAATAAGTTATCAAATGAATATAAACTAATATTTATACTTAAAGGATTGTGATATTTCAATAGGCACATTTTCATTCAATATGTACATTTTTTGTTGATAGACACATTTTCATTCAGTATACACATTTTTCGTTTAATAGACACATTTAATATATATCTAATACAAAGGGTTATAACCTTTCAATAGATACCTTTTGATATATTCAACTTAAAGGACTATCACATTTCAATAAACACATTTTGATATACGTATATATGTGTGTGTGTATATATATATATATATATTATAATCTATCTTGTATATACTTATATACACAACACAAACTAAACTATAAACACAACATTCTGTCTCTTATTTTTTTCTAAAAAAAACTAAGAAATAAAATAACATTACTTTCTTATTCCTTTCAATATTAATTTTTTATTTATTAATTTCATGCATTTTTGCTTACTATTCTAACTCAAAAATATTTGGTTTTTTTTTTTTTTTCCTCAAAACTCATCTAGTAATTGTTTTTACAGTTTTTACTAGCCTCTTTATCATGGTTTCTTCGTACGTTGATCCCAAAAGGAAACGTAGTTCTCGAATTCTCCTCTACCCAATCAAAATAGGCATCAATCCTTCTTTTTCCTTGCTTCTCGATTCCTTTTCTTTTCGTGTGTAAAGTGCCATGGCATTGTTGTGGAGGACAATCCTATTGATTACCCTATAAATAATGCAAATTAGATTGTAGTTTTTAAGAAAGTGATTTCTAGACAGTAAACACCAAAATCTGAAGTCATGGGAGACCCCAAGGCCAACCTTGCCGATGAGCTCAGTATGCTTTCTTTCCCTTTCCAACATTATTATTTAACTCTATTATTTTTGTTTCTTATTTATTTCATTTATATATTCTAATAAAAGAAGATCAAGATTGTCAAACTCCCTAAACCCCGTGCAAACACATCAAACAAATGAATAATATTTCAAATTTGCTCTTGAAAAAAGAAGAAGATGAAGGAATGATATCTCAACTACAGCTAGCTCTTCGTTTGTTTCGACATCAAATTTTTCCTAGATTTTTACACATTAATTTTTTTAAAATTATTAATACATCACTTTAAAACAAATCAATCTCATAGCAAGAAAAAACTCACCCACAGCACAGCAGCCACCACCACCACCACCTAAAATCCAACAACAACACCACCACCACCACCACCACTGCCAAATCCATACCCACAAACCCAAACAGACCGGACTCCACCACCAAACAGACCAGACTCCACCACCTAATGACCCACCAAAACCCAAACCCACACAACCCACATCACCGTTTCCCGCATCCCAGTCACCGAATCCCACAACCCAGCCACCGATTCCCACAACCCCCAACCACCGATTCATCGATTCCACAGCTCAGCAACCACCGTGACCCACACCTCAACCTCGACCACAAACGCCGATGTCCACCACAGACGCTGATCTTCAAAAACCCATAACTTCCACCACGCCGATCTGTGAGAGATGGACCGAGACAGAGAAAAGGAAAGAACAAAACAGAGAGTGGGAGAGAGGAAGAGATGAGAGATAAAAGAAAGGGAGAGAGAGGGTGAGGCTGAGATATCAGACTTTGAGAGAGTTAACTGAGATGTGGACCCGGTGAGAAATAAAATGTATTAAACAAGTTTGCAATTTTTTTTTTTTAAGAAATAGCAACCCGGATAGAGCAAGATTTTATGGATTTAGCGTCAAAAATGACAACTGGGGTTTTTACAACTCCCAATACTAATGCTCTAAAGAGTGTTACAAAAAATATAATAATAAAAAAAAATAATAATTTAAAAAAACTAACAACAAGAAAAAGAAACTACTATCAGCCTTTTTTTCCCCAATGGAGAAAGAAAGGTCAAAAAAACTAGTTGAAAGTTTTTTTCCCCAATAAAGAAGGAAAGGAAGAAAAAAAAAAAAACTATATGAAAGTAGTTTTTGAGCAAATTTTAAACTTTTGAAGGTGTTTACCCATAATTTTGAGGCATATCATGGTTATTTGAATTTTTGAAGAGCTACTATTTTCATCATTTCAATTTTTTTAGTTGGTGGTTTTAAGGAAATTTCAATAATAGTAAAAGTTTTTAAGATATTTTGGTGTTTAAAATTTTGAGGGTATTTTTATCACTTTAAATATTTTCGTGGCATTTTTGGCTATTTTAGAACTTATTAGAGAATTTTGATCATTATATAGGTTTTAGGTGAGGGTTTAAGGGTGTTTCAATCGTCTTGAAAACGTTGGGAACATTTTGAGAGTATTTTTGTTTTGTTTTTTTTTTTTTTAATACAAGATAGAATTTCTACTCTAACCTAATCTAAATGTATATGTGTGTGAAACTTCCTCCTGGAGACTTGAACCCCAGCCCTTGCCTCCCCCTCCATACCCCACAAGCATTTATACTTGTGGAGTGACCATCGCACCAAGAGTGTGCGGTGGTGAGTATTTTTGTTACTTCTACTATTGGAAGTTTTCAATAATAATAGAAGTTTTAAAGATACTTTGGTCTTTAAAATTTTGAGAGTATTTTTATCACATTACATATTTCTATGGCATTTTGGTCATTTTTGAACTAACGAGAGCATTTTCGATCATTATTAAGGTTTTAAGTGAGGGTTTAAGGGTATTTTAATTGTCTTAAAAACGTTGGAAACGTTTTGAGAGTATTTTTGTTACTTTAGAAGTTTTTTTAAGGTGTTCAAGGCTTTGAGTATATTTTAGTCATCTTAGAAATTTTTAGGCCATTTCTATCATTTTGGAGGTTATTATGGAGTATTTTATTATAATTTTAAAGGTTATTTAAGTCATTTTCAAGTTTTTAGGGATATATTGATTACTTACAAATTTTTGAAGTATTTCTCAATTTGGATGCTTTCATGGTGTTTTCGTCATTTGGAAGATTTCAAGAATGTTTTCATGACTTCAGAGATTCTGAGTTATTTTTTTCTCCACGTAGGTTTTAAGAGGTTTGTTCTCTTAAGATATAAGAGGGGCTTTAGATTCATGAGAAAGGAAGTTCTATTCTCCTAAGGTTGAAAACGTTTTAAGCTCCTTTTGGCATGTAAAACATTTTCAGCGTTATCAAAATTAAAGATAGTGTATTTCTTGATGACCAAAAAATACTTTTGTTTAATCAAGTTTCTCAACCGTCTCAAAAAAAAAAAAAAAAAAAAAAATCTCAACCACCTCAAATGTCCAAAAATGAGGAAAAATTTTCCTTTTCCTTTTTCTTTTTTGTTTGTTTTTGCTAAAACAAATGGGATCTACATTCGATACATTTTCTTTGTAAAGTATGTCTATGCTTGTACAATTATTAATCAAGATTTACATCCCCCTAATTTTCTTTAATATGTGGAGTTAATATGGGCTTATAAATGAAAACGGTTCAATTTGATTTAATAAATATTTTGTAGATATGTATTGCACCACATATAAATATAAATATTTATATTTAGTCTGACTCTTTCTTAATGCTATATTATTGAATATTAATATTTTAAATTATTTAAATTATGATATTGAGAAAGGGTTTATTACTTGTTCTGCGATACTAACTGCCGCATACAGTTTTGGTGTTGGTGTGTGAATATATTCTCTTATCTTATTCCCCTTCCCCTATATGTGTGTGTGTATCTAAAAAAAAGATACCCAATGTTGTTAAGTCGTCCCACATCGATAAGATGTGATATTGAGAAGGGGTTTATCACTTGTTTTGCGATACTAACTGTCACATGTATTTTTGGTATTGGTGTGTGAGTGTGTTCCTTTATCTCATCTCTCTTCCCCTATATATATGTGTGTGTGTGTGTGTGTGTGTGTGTGTGTATCTCAATGAAAAAAAAAAAAAAAAAAAAAAAGATTACAAGTTTTCTTGTTTGTCAAAAAAAAAAAAATTACAAGTTTTCTTTATTATTAACAAACATGTCGAATTTTGTTTTGACTGATCAATGTTATTTACTGTTGTTTGATAACGTATTTTATGTATAATTTTAAAGTCCAAAAAACTTAAAAAGTTTATATTTTACAAACATGGATAGACTAAGAGGACAACGGAATAAATAATATAAACCGTGAGGAATAAATAATTTAAAACGTGAGAGATGTAATAAGTGGCGGCTTTAGGAATTTTTTTTTAGGGTAGTCATTAAAAAACTTAAATTAATTAAAATTTTAATAAAAATAAAACTTGAATATACTAACATCACACAAAAAAAAATCGCCAAAATACATAAAGTATTAAAATTTCTTTTATAAGTTTTCATATTTTGAAATCATTGTATGATATGATAGCTTCACTATCAATGTTATTAGCTACATCTATTTAAATACACATAATTAAGCAATTATTAAACTACTAATCTCTTATTCAATTACCGACATATTGCCTAAACAAGTAACAATATAAACAAAATATATTATCTTTTTGAAAAAATATATCACATAAATTCAACAAATTCGGCTAAAGACTAAAGCAAGCACTAATAGACTAACTATTTGAAAGTGTGCATTTTTTAAATAAAAAATAGTAATCTTAAAATATGCCATTTGAAAACACAATTTAAAAAATCACAATTAAACGATTGATTTGGGCCTTTAGGCTAATTTGCTTGTTTGGGCAATTTTTTAGAAATGGTACGTCCACAACATTTTTGCAAAACTTATACAACAAAGCTTAGGTGGTAAGTTTTTACTAATTTTAATTTGAACTTATCATTAAAATTACTTTTCTATCCATCAGTAGCAAGCTACTACTAAAGATTTCTAATAAAAATGTTACGAAAATATTATGAACATAACATTTCTCGCAATTTTTTGGAGAGGTAGAATTTAGTTTTTAATGGGCTCAAATTGTTATTTAAGGTGTTTAAGCATTTTTTAATAGGAACATTTAAAAAAATATTCAAGTCAAGGTGGTCAGGTGACCACCTTGAACTACAATTGGTGCCGTCCCTGAATGTAAATATGTCTTTAGTCATTGAATTTGTGATTATAAAACTTTTATCATATTTTTTTTTTCTTTTTTGTTTACAATTCATGATCAACAGTAAAATCGCTTTCTTATCTGTGTGATTAATTTTATGGACAATTTGATAGGAGTCTTGGTGGCACTGAGAATATGAATTAAGTGCAATAATGAAAATACAAAGTGTGTCTTTGGATGAGCTTAATTCATCAATTTATTCCTTTCATAAAACAAAGTCATCAATATATTTAACTTCTTCTGTCTTTGAGAAGATCAATATATTTAACGAAGTTTGTTTATATTGTACAAATTCAATTAAATCTTGAAAAATACGATATTTGAAAACCACACGTTCCATTTTAGGATGAAAACAATAACATGTCATGATGGGTGATACAAAGGAAATATATTGTATCATCAATCATGACATATTGTTTATTCATTTTTTAAGTTTCATTGCCCTTAATTTATGATGATTATGCTTTAGCACTGCTTGATTGAAACTATTGCCAAACTTGACCCATATCTCATTGCCCAATTGTTATTAGACAGTGTATTTAAAATTTTAAATATTCCTAATGTATTGCAGCAATCAAAAGAACAAAAAGACATTATCGTCCAGCGCATTACTTACTTAAAATACAGTCATACTCTTTACTATGTGGTACTGGGGTGGAAAAGTATGACTCTGGTGTTTTTGAAGCCAATGGATACAAATGGTGGGCTCTAATATTATTCTAATTCTTGTTTTTTCTATTCAATTATAAATGTTTACTTCTAATGTAGCCAGTTTTATTTTGCAGGAGGTTGTCTATTTATCCAAGAGGAAACGAGAAAATGAATGCAAGTGGTCACATCTCAATTTACTTGGCAATTGTTGATACCGAAAGGTACACTCTTGGCTGGGAAATTTATGTCAGCTTCAAATTATTCCTGTTCGATCAAATACAAGACAAGTTCATGACCATTCAAGGTTTGCTCCCTCATAGTTTGTGTGTGTATATATATATATATACATGCATATTCATCTTTTATGATTGTATTTTGGTATAAGTTGTTAAATTACCGATTTCCTCGGAACTTAAACTATAGGAGATGGTAAATTTATTCACATGTTAGACACCTAAGCTACTATTGAGTAGGGACTCAACATGTGAAAATTTAAATGAAATGTGAGGAGGTCGCAGGGAAAATTTAAACTTAGGACTTTTTATCTTGATATCATTTAAAATTTTCAATTCTCTCAAAAACTAATCTAACATATCTTTTTTTGTGTGTGTAGATTATGATGGGGTAGTTAGAAGATTCCATGATATCAAGACTGAATGGGGCTTCCACAAATTTCTATCTCTTAAATCTTTCGAAGATCTTTCTCAAGGATATCTTGTCAATGATTGTTGCGTATTTGGTGCTGAGCTTTTTGTTCATGAACGCAATGCCAAACGGGAGTTTCTTACTATGATAAGAGAGCCCCTTAACCGTACTATGACTTGGAAGATTGAAAACTTTTCATCACTAGATAAAGTGACATATTATTCTCGAATATTTCAAGTTGGCGATGTGAAATGGTATTAATTTTTGTTGTTATAAGTTGAACTTTTATTGTTGTTAACAAAAAGGAAAGTTTCCTTTTTGAAACTTAAAACCTATTGTTTTTAACTCTTTCTATTGAATCCATGCAGGAAATTACTGGTATATCCCAAAGGAATTTATAATGGAGAAATCAAAGCAATATCTCTCAACCTCCTTTGTTGTGATTGTGTTCTACCTGAGCAAAAATATTATGCAGAATTCAAGATACGTATAAAGGACCAAATTAACATGGAAAATCACGTGGAAAAAACAGGTATGTATGCTTATATGTGTGTGTGCACACACGTGCCTACCGACTACCGTTCTCTTTTACCTTGTTTTGTTCCTGTGTAAATTTTGTCTCATTTTTTTTTTGTCTTGTTTTGTTTCTTACAGAAAAACATTGGTTCACTACCTCTTCAAATGAATGGGGTTTCCCACACTTTATGCCTCTCAAGGATCTCCAAGATGCATGCAAGGGACTTCTTGTGAATGATGCTTTAATTGTAGAAGGAGAAATAATAGTTATGTCTAATGTTAAGTGATTCCCTAAAATGGTTGTCTAAGAAATTATAGCAAAAACTATACTTTAAATATTGTAAAATCACATCTTTATCCCGGAATTGCATTTGGGGAGGTTATGGGATTATTATTATTGTTGTTATTGTAATTGCAAAAATGTCAATATTGGAAAAGTTTAAATTTGTCTTCTTTATTTTGAAGCTTGTGCATGCGCTCACATGCGTACATGCGCTTTATATACATAAATACGTACACATGTATGTATATAAATGTGTGTGTGCATATATATATATATATATATATATATTATGTAATTATGTATGTACTCTCTAAATCATCTTAGTAGTATGTAATATCTAATAAGTGTGAATTTATAATAATTAAGTTCATCTTTTATATGATATGGTTTTATTTCAATGTAATACTATTTCTTAAGTTATTATAGATTTAATATTTTATCATATTTATAATTGGCATACGCTTTGACTCAAGTTATACTGGTATTAATTTTGTTAAAATTAAATCTCTTAGTATCTTTATATTAAATTTTTAAATCAAATATTCTTTCAATATTTATCATACACATCAAATTTTATATCAATCAAATGTGTTTTACTATTCAATTAATAAATTATGCAATAATTAAATAAAAGAATTAATCAATAATACATTTTTATAGCGCAAAAAATATAAAACCCAAACTCTATATAAATGAGATGATTTTTTATCTTCTAATTTTTTGAAGAGCTCCACAATATGTATAATTGAAATCCACGATGTATATGGAAGTATACTCTCTCCAAAAAAAAAAAAAAAATCCACGATGTATATGGAAGTATATCATCAATGAAAGGGTAAGCCAAATGTCATGCCCTAACAAGCAATTTATAGGCAATTGGTTTATTATGGCTAGCTACCAAATCAACAATGAAGGAAATTTGGTCTTTAGCTAGCAACTTATATACATAAATACACATATGTATGTATATAAATGTGTGCATATAGCTTTCGCTAGTCTAACAAGACTTAATTAGGCTGTTTTGTTAGGATACCGTTAGTGATATTAGACCTGTTAGTACACTAGATATTCCATGTTCTAACTTAACTAATTGACTTCTTCTCAAATATATATATATATATATATATATATATATTATGTAATTATGTATGTATACATGTATGCTCTAAATCGTCTCAGTAGCACATAATAACTCATAAGTGTGTATTTATAAAAGTTAAGATCATCTTTAAAATGATATAATTTTATTTCAATGTAATAATGTTTCATAAGTTATTATAGATTTAATATTTTATCATACTCATAATTGGTATACGCTTTGACTCAAGTTATACCAGGTATTAATTTTGTTAAAATTAAATCTTTTAGTATTTTTATTAAATTTTTAAATCAAATATTCTTTCAATATTTATCATACACATCAAATTTTATATCAATAAAATGTGTTTTACTATTCAATCAATAAATTATGCAATAATTCAATAAAAATATTATGAAATAATACATTTTTATAACATAAAAAATATATAAAACCAGAACTATATATAAATGAGATGATTTTTTTTATCTTCTTATTTTTTGAAGAGCTCCACAATATGTATAATTGAACTCTAAGATACATATGGAAGTATATCATCAATGAAAGGGTTAGCCAAATGTCATGCCCTAACAAGCAATTTATAGGCAATTGGTTTATTACTACTACCAAATCGACATTACTAGTTGTTAACCCATGCTTCACACGGTTCATATTTTTTCTTATATAATTTATAAATTTTTAAATAGTATCATCTATTATGATATAAAGAATTTTTTTATTATTATTTCATGTAATCCTCTATTTAATTTGTAGCTAAACTTTTTTTTTCTTGTGAGAAGAAGCTAAACTTGATTGCCTTTGAAAAGGTAAGTTGTAAATGTTAGAATGCGAGATATTATTAAGTGCACTTAAAAGACCAAATTGGTGATACTTAGTGGTCTTTCCACTCAATCGTATAATGCATAGTTGTCAATATTGCTATATAATAAAATTTACTTTTATTTTTTCTTTTGCTACAAATTTTAGTTTTGATCAATGTTGACACCATAATAATAAGAAATTGAATTCTATAAGGATAAAATGTAAAACCCAAGTTTTACCCCCCAATGCCAATATGTCATATCATCATATTACATATTAAAACATAGGCATAATCACACTCAATCAATTCTAATACCCATTGAAAAATTCAGCTTAACAATTATTGAAATATTATTAATGTGTAGTAGGATGTATTGAGTTTTAAGTAAGAGCTGATATGGAAATCACTTATTGGATGATGTAAAACATAAATTTTACATCTCATCCTTACCAAATTTGGACTTTAATAATAAGAATTGTTTTGTTTAGTGCGAAACTTGATACAAATATAGTTGGCAATTTCTTTTCAACAATTATTTTCCTTTAATTAGTATCGCTATGCTCAATCACACAACATATACATTTTTTTTTTCTCTTTTTGCATAATATTTAAAATTGAACATTAGGAAATTACATATCAATTCAATAGCTCGATCGTTCATTCAAATATTGGCCTGTCGTCAGTAAGCTCTTTTTACTAATTGTTTTCCTTTGGCAGAAAACATCATTCTCAATCATACAACCTACGCATTACTTTAAATATTTAGATGAAAAAATTCAAACTCAAATTCAATTAAAAATCAACCGCTGAATCTACGCCTAACAAAATGAATTTACATGAACCAAAATTTTAGATGAGAAAGGAAAATTACTATGTCTTAAATACAAAGCTTCAAGGTAAAAATAGAGACAGAATAGCTTCAAAGCTTTAAATACAAAGCAAAAAAATTATGAATTTTGGAGTGAGAGAGATTAAAGAAGAAATTAAAGGGTTTTGATTGAATTTTTTTGGAGCAACCCTTGCTTCTTTAAATAGTAGGACATTAATTTGTACCAAATTGGTCTTTTGTGTAGTGCTGGCTCTTTCACCAATTTTCTTCATCTGGCGGGAATCGTCGTGCTTAAATCCTAATCACATAACCTGTACATTAATAAAATAAAGAAAAAATAATATTTAGATGAAAGATCTCAGATTCAAATTCAAAACAATCTTTGAATCTGCACCTCGCATCACCAAAATTTTAGATAAGAAAGACAATTATTACATCCTGATCAAACAATATTTGATATAGCAATTTGAGATCGAGAGAGAATAACTTACATGGGAATTGAAGTAGCTAATTGTGGATATTTAAGGGCATGTCAATTTGGGTGTGAGTAGCCCTAAATATGGGTTTGTTCTTCAAATATTTTTTAGCCAATTAATTGGATCCTAATTCAGGTTTTATTATTACTATTTAATTTTTTCAACAAATTAAAACTGTGAAAATATTTTGGTCGCTGTGTATGATCCTTTTATTTATTTATTTTTTTTTTTTTTTTGAGAAACCAGTCAAGAATTTTATTCAAACCACAACAAAACTACCATCAATCAATACAAGAGAGTCAACATCACTAGGGATGTCCTCCAACCAAACTTGGAGAACAACAAGAAATTTTACCAATTTGGCTAACTTATTAGCCACAGTATTACCCTTTCGGCGAACATGGGAGAACAAAGGACGAATATTAAAATTGAGTTAAGAAATGATATTGAGATAAAATGGGAATCTACCTTAAAAGCTTATACAACCTTTTCTTTACAACATTGAGATTGAGTGTCAAGAGTATTTAACTTTCTTAGAATCCATGGAATCTCCTACGACAATACTGAAAAAGAAAAGAAAAGAAAATATAAAATAACATATATATATATATAGTAATAACTAAAATTGAAAATACAAATCAGAAAGAAATTAAAATCTAAGTTAAAAAAATAGAATAACATAGATTACAACCTTTGAAGTGTATGTCAATTTAGGAGTCTTCAACAATTTTGTAGGACGCTTGCTTGGAATATATGAATTTTTTTTAAAAAAAAAGTATTGCAACATATAACAAATGGAATGAAACATATACCAATAGCTAAAATTGAAAATATAAATCAGAAGGAAATCAAACTAAATTAAAAATAGAATTGTATATTATACAACCTTCAAAATTTAATGTCAATTTAAGAATTTCCTATGACAAAATTGAAATAAAAATAAAATAACAAATCTAAAACTATATAAAAGAAAGCGAATGGAACATGTATTTCATCAATCATTTGAGAGATTTGATCCCCTAATTGAAAAAACAACAACATTTGACTCCATAATGAAAAACAACACTATTTCAAAAGTACTAAGAATTAGCTTTCAATTCCTATTAAAAAAATAAGTATGAGAATCACTAACTTTTGTTGTTTATTGTTGGATTGAGATTGTGATATATATGGTGATAGATCAAACCTATTAATAACACAAATTTCCTTACCTTTGCATCTTAATGTTGCAAATTGCATCTAGACTGTACCTATCTTTCATGATGGCTTAACATCTGTTATCTTAGGTTTATTGGATATAATAAACGATTTTTGCCCATGCAAAGTAGATGGAACATAACCTAATTGATATAGAATTTAAAGATAGAGAAATCGTACCATTTTTTTTTTGGAAAAGATTATTACAAATTAGTTGTACTTTTCCTTAGTTGCTTTATAACTTCATTGGATAAAGTTACGCTGATAACAACTTATTCTTCTTTGTGGGTTTTTATTTTATTTTAATTACAATTGTGGGGTCAGAAATGCAAATACATGCCTCTGGGCCTTGGGCCTGATCCGAGGATGCTAACTTTGTTTGAGGATGACCTGGCGACAACAAGGGCACCAAACTTAAAGGCCCACAAGCTCACTGTGGAAGTAAAGGCTAGTGGGATGGTTCGAGGAGAAATGTATCCTCGGCTAACAGAGGTGAAAGTCGGAAGGTACAGCAGGATGCCTAGGGAGGAACCCATAAAGCTCAACAAGCAAGATTACACTCCAGAGGAATGCAAAAAGGGAGAATGAGTAGGGAGTACCCCGCGGAAAGCTGCTGCCACCGCATTAAAGGCTCCACACCTACTTCCCTGGCCACATTGATGAAGAAGTGACATCTGAGAGAATGGTGGTCAGTCTTATAGCCATTGGGGGAAGATTTCAAAAGGGAATAGATGGGAAAGACATCTACATTGATGACTCTATGATGGAAGCACAAGGAAGAAAAATATAAATAGAGAGGGAGAGAACATGGAGAAGGGGATCGGTGGTAACTTTTTTTGAAAAAGAACAAGTGTATCCAACACAGAAGGTCCTCGACACATGTCCGAGGAGTGCTCGTGCTCATTAAATCTTCCTTGCTTGTCAATCATGAACCTAGCCCAACGTCTTTGCTTTCCATCGTCCAAAATAGCCTAGGTTTCAAGCCCACTCTCAACAAATTTTATTGTTTGAGGCCATTTGGGCTTGTCTCTTACACGCATTTGGGTCAAGCTTGATTTGTGTCCTTACAATTAGCGCCGTCTATGGGAATCCTTGAGTAAAAGGACGTGAAGCATCATGGAAGGCTCAAGTTCACACCATGTAGAATCCATGGGATCCCAGCATAAGGATCACCTCTCGCAACTAGAGCGAGAAAGAGATCGAGAAGCTACTGTTCGTATAGAACTTATGCGCGGGAGGAGTTATGCACGAGCTGGAAGTAGAACCTCCTGCAAAAAAAGTGCCAAAGCCATGCAGAAGGAGATTGACCATCTGAAAAGGAAGCTGTGTTGGGAGAAACGACGACGTACTCCTTCTCTTTCAGATCCTTCTTCAACAGATTCTCGCAGTAGCAGTTGCAGCCTTAGGTCAAGAACTCCTCTTAGTGAATCCTCCTCCTACGAGGACGATTACCCTCACAACCCTAAGGGTAAGAAGATCTCTTCCAGGGGCTTGGCCAACAATGCTTTGAGCAAGGCACTCCACCAAATCTCCAAATCGCCCTTCACTCATAGGATTGAGAAGGGAAAGCTTCCAAGGAGATTTACCCAACCAACCTTCACCATTTACAATGGGCAGACGGACCCGGTGGAACATGTGAGTCATTTCAATCAGAAAATGACAGTGCACTCTAAGAACGAGACCTTGATGTGCAAAGTCATCCCCTCTAGCTTGGGACTTGTCACGATGAGATGGTTCAATGGCCTGAAGGCAGGCTCTGTTGATTCGTTCATGGAGCTTACCAGGGCGTTTGGCTCACGTTTTGTTACTTGTAGTAGGGTGCCTCGACCTTTAGATTCACTGTTATCCATGGCCACGAGAGAGGGGGAGACTCTCAAGATGTACTCCGACAAGTAATGGGAGATGTTCAACGAGATAGATGGGGACTTCGACAATGTTGCCATAAGCACCTTCAAGGTTGGCCTCCCAAATGAGCACGATCTGAGGAAATCTTTAACCAAAAGGCCTGTCAAAAGTGTACGTCGGCTTAAGGATTGCATCGACGAGTACAAACGGGTTGAGAAAGATCAGTTACAAGGAAAGGGGAAGGCGAAGGCGAAGGCGAAGGTTATCCCTCAGGAGATGAGGGATTTCAGGTCGGACAAATAGAACAACAGTAGGCCGAGGAGAGATTTCGTTGGGCAGTCTGGTCTGACCTTTTCTCAGATGGTCAGCACCGTGTTTCGTGAACCCGTGCAATAGGTGTTTGAGAAAATCCGTCATGAACCATATTTTAGGTGGCCCAGCAAGATGGTAGGGGATCTCACGAAGTGTAATCAGAACCTTCATTACCAATATCATCAGGAGAGAGGTCACACAACAGAGAACTGCAGGAATTTGTGGAATTATCTAGAGTAATTGGTGAAGGAAGGAAAGTTGAAACAATTCTTGTATCGGCCTGACGGTCAGGGAGAGCATCATGGTCCAGCCAATCAGGGCAACAATGTTTCAAGACCCCCCTTTGGGGACGATTAATGTCATCCTCGCTACTCTTGGGAGGACTGGTTCTTGCCCTTCCAGGATGATGTTTATGGCGCGAGCTCTTGCCGAGAGCTCTAGCTCCGAGCCGAAAAGGATTAAGGGTAACGTACCTCCAATTCTAGACTTCTCAGATGAGGACAAAATGGGGACCATCCAACCACATGATGACACCTTGGTCATCATGTTGAGAATAAGAGGCTACCATGTGAAGAAGGTAATGGTTGATCAGGGAAGTGGTGCTGACATTATGTATCTTGATCTGTTTAAGGGGTTGAATTTGAAAACAGAGGATCTTTCGACTTATGATTCTCCTCTAATAAGCTTTAAAAGGAAGGCCGTCATCCCGAAAGGGCAGATTAGGCTGTCTGTGCAGTCAGGCCCAGCAGTGGTCTAAGTGGATTTCATCGTGGTTGACGCCTACTCTCCCTACACGGCCATTGTCGGGAAACCGTGGTTGCACGCCATGGGTACTGTCTCCTCGACTCTCCACGCCAAGGTGAAGTTTCCGTTTAGCGTTCAGGTTGAAGAAATTATCGAGAGTCAGTCCATGGAAAGACAGCGCCTAACAGCTGCAGTTTTGCACAGGCCAGAGCCAAAGCCCTCGGCCTCGGCTGCATGTATCCCATAGCAATCAACATCTTCTACCACAACTGGAAAGATAGTGGCAGAAGAGCCCACGTGTGAAGAGTTGGATAAAGTTTTTGTAGATAGTGACTCTAAAAGGTTCTTCCAGGTAAGGGCTCAACTGCCAGCCGAGGAAAGGAAGGAGTTAGTCTCATTATTGAAAGCAAACCTCAACGTGTTTGCAAGGGATGCTTATGAGGTTCTTGGGATTAACTCGAACTTCATCTGTCACCACCTGAATGTCAGCCTAACTGTAGTGCCGAAGAGGTAACCACCTCGGCGCTCTTCCAAGGAACATTCTAACGCTGTTAAAGAGGAGGTTATCAGACTCAAGAGAGCTGGGGCTATCAAGGAAGTATTCTATCTTGAATGGTTAGCACACACGGTGGTGGTGAAGAAAAAAAGTGAAAAATGGAGGGTATATGTGGATTTTACGGACCTAAACAGGGCCTGTCCCAAAGACTCTTTCCTAATGCCTCGCATAGATCAGCTGGTGGACGCTACTGTCAGCCATCCTCCGATGAGTTTTCTAGATGCTTTTCAGGGGTACCATCAAATACCTTTAGCTTCGGAGGATCAGGAGAAGACAACTTTTGTCACTCCCACCAGCAACTATCATTACAAGGTAATGCCCTTTGGCTTGAAGAACGCTGGGGCTACCTATCAGAGGATGACGACGAGAATGTTCAAAGCTCAGCTAGGGAAAACTGTTGAAGTATATGTGGATGACATGGTTGCAAGGAGTAAGGCTTTATCTATGCATGTGGCTGACTTAAGCGACAATTTCCAGACGTTAAGGAGGCACAAGTTGCGTCTTAATGCCTCTAAGTGCTCTTTTGGTGTAGGGTCTGGCAAGTTTCTGGGTTACATGCTCACTCATAGAGGGATTAAGGCCAACCCTGCCCAAATCACAACAATATGTAGTTTGCAACCTCCTCGGAATCTAAAGGAGATCCAAAGGCTAACAAGGATGACGGCCGCTCTCAATAGGTTCATTTCTCGATCCGCGGACAGATGCCGACCCTTTTTCCAGCTATTAAATAAATGGAAGGGATTTAAATGGACTGAAGAATGCTCCTTAGCTTTTCAGCAGCTAAAGGAATATCTTTCTTGGCCACCAATTATGTCTCACCCAAACTTAGATGAAGTTTTGTTTGCGTATATAGTCGTGGCTGTTTATGCCGTTAGCCTGGTTCTAATACGGGATGACAACGGTATACAAAGACCAGTCTATTATGTGAGCAAGTCTCTACAAGAAGCCGAGATACAGTATTTACCATTGGAGAAAGCGATTTTACCTGTGGTGCATGCTACGCGCAGGCTTCCGCACTACTTCCAATCTCATACAGTCGTCGTGTTGACTCAACTCCCCCTTAAGTCCGTGTTGCGGAGTGTTGATTACTCTAGCAGAATTGCTAAATGGGGAACTATCTTGGGAGCCTTTGACATCAAGTACATGCCTCGTACCTCCTAAAGGGGCAAGTCCTTGCCAACCTAGTGGCGGAGTTTGCTGAGCTTTCAGTGAAAAAGAACCCTAAAGGGTGGGGCATGGATGGAAAATCAGTCGGCATAATCTCGTGCAAGGAATTCCTAATATGGAAAGTATACGTGGACGGAGCAGCCAACCAGAAGGCATATGGTGTAAGGATAGTTTTGATATCCCCGGAGGGAATTGTCTTGGAGAAATTTTTGAGATTGGCATTCTCAGCTACCAACAACGAAGCCGAGTATGAAGCTTTGTTAGTGAGAATGGATATGGTTCAGAATATGGGTGGAAAGGTGGTACAGGTGTTCTCGGACTTGCAGCTGGTGGTCGGCCAGATGGAAGGAAAGTTGGAGGCTAGAGAACCAAGGATGCAAGGGTATTTATCCCACACCAAGTACTTGCAGTCCAAATTTGAATCTCTTGCAGTATCGCATATCTCCTGGAATGGGAACACCCACGCCGACTTGTTGGCCACACTTACAACCTCCTCGGCCTAGAGCCTACCCTAGATCATCCTTGTTGAAGACTTATTTAAACCAACAGGGACGGGAAGTGGTGCCACCAAAATTCATCAGATCAAAATGGGTCCTTATTGGATGGAGCCGATAGTGTCCTTCCTCAAAAATGATGTCTTACTAGAAGAAAAGTCTGAAGCCGACAAGATATAGAGAAAGGTTCCACGGTTTCAGATATCCAAGGATGAGAAACTATATAAACGCTCTTTCTCTGGATCTTACCTGCTGTGTATACATCCTGAAGCAACGGAGCTGCTCCTGGAAGAATTACATGAAAGAATATATGGTAGTCACACGGGAGGAAGGTCATTAGCCCATAGAGCCCTTACCTAGGGATATTGGTGGCCGAACATGCAAAGAGAGGCGCAAGATTACGTGAGAAAGTGCAATCAATGTCAAAGGTTTGCTCCCAACATTCATCAGCCTGGAGGTGTCCTTAATCCACTGACTAGTCCTTAGCCGTTTGCTTTGTGGGACTTGGATATTATGGGACCCTTCCCTAGGGCAGTGGGGAATAAAAGATGGTTGCTTGTCGGGACGGATTACTTCACCAAGTGGGTTGAAGCAGAGTTCCTCTCAAACATTAGAGACGTGGATGCAAAGAAGTTCGTCTGGAAGAACATCATTGCCAGGTTTGGGATCCTGTACACCCTCATCTTGGATAACGGCCTGCAGTTTGACAGTAGGGCCTTCAGAAAGTACTGTGGGGACTTCGACATCACAAACAAATATTCTACCCCAACCTACCCATATATGAATGGCCAGGCCGAGGCGGTCAACAAAGCGATAATCAATGGGCTCAAGAAAAGGCTGGATGATGCTAAAGGCAGATGGGTGGAAGAAGTGCCACATGTTCTGTGAACTTATCGAACCACACCACAAAGGTCCACGGGAGAAACACCCTTTTCGATGACTTATGGAGTTGAAGCTGTGATCCCTTTGGAAATGGGGTTTTCGACGATGAGAACGCACTCCTTCAACCCACATAACAATGATGACTTACTTCAAAAAGGGCTGGACCTGGTTCAAGAAAGGCGAGAAAATGCTATGGTTCTACTGACTTACTACCAACAGAAGCTCAAGTAAGGGTATGACTCCCATGTGAAATCTAGGCCCCTTGCCCCTAGTGACCTAATCTTAAGGAAGGTTGTCGGTACTGCTAGGAACCCAGCATGGGGAAAATTGGAATCTAACTAGGAAGGGCCCTACCGTGTAACTTCTATAGCTAATATAGGGTCATATTATCTGGCCGACCTAGATGAAAAGGCCGTACAACGTCCCTGGAATGTAAATAACATGCGAAGATACTACTATTATTGGAAGGCATTTTTGCCATTTGTTCAGTTGTTATTATGTTGTGTTAATTGTTAATTTCTCAGTCTTCAATATCAAACAAAAGCCCAACTTTTTTACTAAGTGTTAATGTCAACCTTAGCTACGCCGGATTCTTAGACCATCTGCTTTGGAAAAATTTAACATGCAATTCGTTTTTACTAACTGTTAATGTCAACCTTAGCTACGTCGGGTCCTCGAATCATCTACTTTGGAAAAAATTAACATGAAATTCATTTTTACTAAGTGTTAATGTCAACCTTAGCTACGCCGGATCCTCGGACCATATGTTTTGGAAAAAATAAACATGCAATTCATTTTTACTAAGTGTTAGTGTCAACCTTAGCTACACCGGGTCCTCGGACCATCTGTTTTGGGAAAAATTTACATACAGTTTGTTTTTACTAAGTATTAATGTCAACCTTAGCTACGCTGGGTCCTCGGATCATCTACTTTGAAAAAAATTTACATGCAGTTCAATTTTTTACTAAGTTTTAATGTCAACCTTAGCTACGCCGGGTCCTCGGACCATCTGCTTTAAAAAAAATTAACATGCAGTCCGTTTTTACTAGGTGTTAAACAAAACGTTAGCTACGCCAGGTCCTCGGACCATCTGCTTTGGTGAAATTAGCATGCAGCTCGACTTTTGCTTCATTTTTACTAAGTATTAAATGGAATCTTAATTTTGCCTGGTCCTCGGACCACCCATTTTTAGGGAAAGATTTACTTCTCAGCTTGTTCCTATAAGAGTTGTGTGGGACTAAATCTATACTCATGTTTGAGTGTTGCATAGATTCAAGTCCTTAACTAAAATCTTTATCATCCTTGTGCGTTTAATGGGTCTCTGTGGCGTGAAACTTAGTATAATTCTCGTGTACGAGTTACTTATTAAAGGAGTAAGTTTATAAAGTGAAGCCCTCCCCATTACTAATTCACACAGTCATGCAGAACCTAGATAAAGTTGATCGTATTTGTTTATATCTTAAACACCTTCATGGCGTGTTTACAAGAGATACAGGCAAGGGAAGTTACATGTAAGAAATGCTCGCAAAGAAGTCAGAAATCGAAATACTTGTATTAATCATAACTTGGTTACAAAGGAAACTACAAAAGGAAAAAAAAAAAAATATATATATATATATATAAGCGGCAAAAACGATAAAGTGTTTGTATTAAACAAAAATTCAAAAGGGCTCTCAATGACTTATGTCTTGGCCTTTGATGGAGGATCCTCTTTGGGTTTCGCCTCAGCCAAATGGATCTTGTCTACTACTCCTAATGGTTCAAGCTCCGCGAATAGAGAAGCAGCTCCCTTAAGGGTCAGAGGAGCATTAGCAGGTTCTGCCTCTTGTAGGGCCATGGGCTCCTTTTCCTTGTCCTTATCGGTCTTCTCTTCCAGGAGAGCGTCTTGGCTTGAACCCATAGAGGCCTGAGAAGGAGCAGGAGCTACCAGGGAGGTGGGAGGAGTTGAAGGAGGGGGAGCATCAAATTCGTAGATATCGGGGGGATACCACACGTTCTCATCCTTTCTCCATTCAGATGTGGCAAGAGCACCTACCACATTGAGAGCCTCCGACCACACCTGCCTGTAGTACTCCCTGCATAGGTCAGCTAGCTCTTCGACCAGACGGGCCTCCTCGACCCCCTATTGAAAGAAGCAAGTGAGGCAGCATCAGCGGCCTCCTTAACAGCATGAGCCTTGTCCTCGGCCTTTGCTAGCTCCTCCTTCAAGCAAGCAATGTCCTGTTGGGCCGCGGCAAGATCCTCCTTATAGCCACAAAGCTCATTGCGTTGTACCTCGGCTTGAGCCTCGGTTGTTTTGAGTCCAGCCTCGGCGCTCCTCTTCAGCTGCTCCTCTGTCGTCGGCCTCTTGGCAAGCTTCTCCTTCTCCACCTCAGCTAGGCCAAGAGCTTTCTCCGTCTCAACTCTAACATTGAACTCAGTATTGGCCTTTTTTCGAGCGTCTTCTACCCATTTTTCAGCCACGAAGACCTCTTAGATGGCCTGTACGCACATAGAAAACATATGTAGTACGATAAGCATGTTCCCAAGCTTATATAAGCAAGAAAGGTTGGGTAATACATACCAAGCCTAGGTCCCTCTTCAGGGAAAGGAAGAGTTGTTGCTGCTTCATCTACTCGAGGGCTCCCATGTCTTTGGGAAGGAATAAGGGTTGTTCTAGGGCCTCGGCTAGATAAAGGGAGTGCCCTTTCTAGAACTCTCTTATGCTGGAATGGTCAGGAATGGATGTTCCGTCCAACTCCAGCGCAGGAGACCAGAAAGACTGTGTGTGGCACACCTCGGCCTGCCCATGGCTTTCCCCACTCTAGACCGAAGGAGCAGGCGTCCTGCCCTTAGCAACCTTTTGTTGTTGTCATTGTTGTTGTTGTTGTTGTTGTTGTTGTTGTTGTTGTTGTTGTTGTTACTTCAGCTTCTTTTGTTGCGCCACCTCAGCCTCCTCGCTCTCTTTCTTCCTCTTCTTCTTGAGGTTAAGGGCAAGAACCTTGGGGTCGGTAGGGGGAGGAGGAGAAGGTTGGGATCCAGTGGAACCCTTTTTGGCCACTTGTGCACCTCACACATTCATGAGTGACCTTAGACTAGCCATGTTTTCCTCCTCAGTGCTGCTGTCCACCTTCGAGATTATTAAACCCCTTATCCGAGAACCTTCGGTGGGTTTGTCTTCTGCATCCGAGATGTTGACAATGTCCTCTTCAGGCTTTTCAGCTTCCTCGAGCCTGAATTGGTCTATTTCTTCCTCAAGAGATAGGCGAGGGGATATGGACTCTTCCCGAGCAACAGCTACTATGGGCCGCACCGAAAGGGGGACTGCTCTAACAAGAGGAACATACAGAATGATGGATGGATCGTCTAGCAAGTCGAGTGAGGTGAGGAAGTTGGGCTTGGAAACGTCTATCTGACTGCGCCTCCTGTCACCCGCAACGACAGCGTTGTCGATCTCTTGGTAGGTGTTTGATAGAGGGTTGTACCCTAGTATAAGATGGGCAACCCCTACCTGTAAGTCCTTGTTTACGAAGACCTCGAATCTCAGTACTCTGTTGAGGTTCGAGATGTTAACTTCCCCTAGACGAGGAGATACGTGCTGCTTGTCTGCAAAAGAGACATCTAAAAGGCCAAGTATGGTTAGGTTCAAACAAACTTTAAGCAACAAAAGCATTAAGTTACGGGGACTTCAAAGGGCGAAGCTAAGGGAACTACAGCTTAGACCAGAAATCCTAATCCTAGGCAACCATGCCTGGTTTCCCCTCTTTGACGGGGCAGTAAAAACCATCGTACCATCTCCCGGAGACTATCAAGTAGTTGTCCTTCACGCCTTTGTTAGATTTAGGGAGACATGATATCAGTCTAACAACGCTATACCGAGACTTGAGATAATAACCTATGTTTTTCAACTGGTGGCATTCATACAGGAAGGCGGCATCGCGCCACGTGAGGTTTAGACCCATTTGCTCATTTAAAGCGTCGATACAACCTAAGACCCTAAACATATTGGGTGTACATTGGTCGGGGCACAACCTATGGTTGCGGAGGTACTCGCTAGTGACTTTTTCATAGGAAGAGTCATCCCACCCTCTAAGAAGGCGATAATAGGGATGATAACCTGCCCTTCCTTCCTAGAGTTAGCTACAGCTTCAGGGGGGCAATATTCTAAACCCACTTCCAGAGGAATGTGGTATTTGGCTCAGAATCCTTCCATACCCGATTCAGAATCCACCAGACACTTGAACCTACCCATCTAGTCGAGATAATAGCGGAGATTTAGAAAGGAAAGGGGTAGAAGTTAACAGCCGAGAAGAAAGGATCTGGTGAAATGAAAACTTACTGGAGAAAGGTGTACGACTCTTTGTGTGCTTCTGGAGAGAAAATGAAGGTAGATGCTTCCAAGATGCAGTTGCTTTTTGGAGTAATGGCTGACTTCGCAACTTTCCAAACGTTTTGAATGTTGGGGGGGCAGAAAATCATAGGGATTATCCCGCTCAAATTTTCGGGAAAAGACCCGAGCCGTTAGATCTGCATCTCACCATTGAACGTGGGCGACAGAGAGTTACTTAGAGCAATTAATAAGGGCGTCGCAGGCTTTGAGGTGCTAAGAGCCATTTCAGAATGGCCAGGTGGACGTCTGGCATGCAACAGTTTGAGAGGCATGTGGAAGCCGCGGATTGGGGTCAAAAATTCATTTTTCTCCTCGAGTAGGAGTAAAATAAATTTTTGAAAGGCTGTTGTGGGGTCAGAAATGTAAATACATGCCTTTGGGCCTTGGGACTGATTCGAGGATGCTGACTTTGTTCGAGGATGACTTGGCGACAACAAGGGTACCAAACTTAAAGGCCCACAAGCTTATTGTGGAAGTAAAGGCTAGTGAGATGGTTCGAGGAGAAATGTATCCTCGACTAACCGAGGTGAAGGTCAGAAGGTACAACAGAATGCCTAGGAAGAAACTCGTAAAGCTTAACAAGAAAGACTACATTCCAGAGGAATGCAAAGAGGGAGAACGAGTGGGGAGTACCCCGCGAAAAGCTGCTACCATCGCATTAAAGGCTCCACACCTACCTCTCTGGCCGCATTAATGAAGAAGTGATATCTGAAAGGATGGTGGTCAGCCTTATAGCCATTGGGGGAAGACTTCAAGAGGGAATGGATGGGAAAGGCATCTGCATTGATGACTCCATGGATGGAAGCACAAGGAAGAAGAATATAAATAAAGAGAGAGAGAACATGGAGAAGGGGATCGGTGGTAACTTTTTCTAAAAAAGAACAAGTGTATCCAACATAGAAGGTCCTCGGCACATGTCCGAGGAGTGCTCGTGCTACATTAAATCTTCCTTGCTTGTCAGTCGTGAAACTAACCCAATGTCTTTGCTTTCCATCGTCCAAAATAGCTTAGGTTTCAAGCCCACTCTCTACAAATTTTATTGTTTGAGGCCATTTGGGCCTGTCTTCTACACGCATTTGGGTCAGGCTTGATTTGTGTCCTTACAACAATGATTTCTTTTATAAATATAACATATTATTTATTCTTATCAACCTTTATTCTATTGTTTTATCACTTCTTAGGATAAATTTGTTTATTAATTCTATTTTTTTTAAGTATGGCAATACAACACGTTGATTAACAATTCTATTTTCAATAGGATTTAAATTTTATATCAAATGGGACTATAACAATATATATCCTTTAAAAAAAAATCTATCTTATATCCTTATTGCCTCATTCACATGTTTTTATTTATTTCTTTATTTTTTACATTATGTTGATATCAACATTTTTTTTTTCATTATATCCATAAAAATATGACCTTTTTTATTCCATTTTTCTCATAGGATAACAACAAACATGTTAATTATAAATCCTAATTATAATAGGATATAGTGATATAGTGATATACATAATATTTAATTTTTTTTTTCTTCAATTTTGTGCCACCACTTGGCACAACTACGGCTTCTGAACTCAAATTTTATTATTTTTTGTTTTTTCTTCAATTTTGTGCCGCCACTTGGTGAAACCACGATTTCTAAGTCCAACTTTTATTATATAGTGTACTAGTCGTTAACCTGTGCTATGCACGTGAACTTACCTATTTGTGAAGTAAACTAAAATAATTTTTTAAAATCTTAAATTGATTAAGAAACTACACCATTACATGATTTACTCTTGTATGACTTCAATTTGTGTTACAATTTGATAAAGAAGCCATTGGTTGAACATGCAATGGCTTACAAACAATTTGTCAGACAATTTCAAACACTACAAAAAATAACTTAAAATTAAATTCAGATATTAATACTACTAAAAGACGAAAAAATATTCAAGAAACAAATGATTCACGGCTTGGAAATTATTGAGACAAAACAAAATATATATGATTAAAAAAATAGAAAAATAAAAGAAAAAGATTGGGTTACATTCAAAAGAATAATCCATAGCTATAAGTTTGCACCCTATCATAAAATATCATGTTAGTGAAGTAGAGAGATAATAATAATAATAATAATAATAATAATAATAATAATAATAATAATAATAATAATAATAATGTTTGAGTTTGAGTTTGAGTTTGAGTTTAAGTTGAACTTGCTAGAGAGATAGAGTTTCACTCCTTCTTAAATTTGGATTAAACAAAAATAATTTTGTTTTAAAAAAATGATGAGTTTAAGTTATACTTGTTAGAGACATAGAGTTTCACGTCTTATTAAGTTTGGACTAAACAAAAATTATTTTATTTAAATAAAATGATAATTTTATTTAAATATTATGTTGACATAGAAAATTGTGAGAGTTTCAAAGGCTTCGGTTATATATATATAGACTAGTCGCTAACCCGTGCTATGCACTAGAACTTACCTATTTGTGAGATAAACAAAAATAATTTTATAAAACTTAAATTGATTAAGAAACTACACCAGTGCATGATTTGCACTTGTATAATTTCAATTTATGTTACAAATTGATGAAGAAGTCATTACTTGAACATGCAATGGCTTACAAAAAATATGTCTGACAAGTTTAGATACTACAAAAAAATAACTCAAAAATTTAGATATTAAAACTTCTGAAAGACTAAAAAATATTTTTAAAAAATTATCAATGTATGAGTTTGAGTTTAAGTTGAAGTTGGACTTGTTAGAGAGATAGAGTTTCACTCCTTGTTAAATTTGGATTAAACAAAAATAATTTTGTTTAAAAAAAATGATGAATTAGACTTTAAGTTGGACTTGTTAGAGAGATAGAGTTTCACTCATTGTTAAGTTTGAATCAAACAAAAATAATTTTATTTAAAAAAAATGATGAGTTTAAGTTTAAGTTGGACTTGTCAAAGAAATAGAGTTTCACTCCTTATTAAATTTGAATTAAACAAAAATAATTTTGTTTAAAAAAAAATAATGAATTTGAGTTTAAGTTGGACTTGTCAGGGAAATATAATTTACTATTTGTTAAGTTTGGACTAAATAAAAATAATTTTATTTAAATAAGATAATTTTATTTAAATATTGTGTTGACCTGAAAAATTATAGGAGATTTAGAGGTTTCGGTTTTATATATATATATATATATATATATATATATAGAGAGAGAGAGAGAGAGAGAGAGAGAGAGAGAGAGAGAGAGAGAGATGATATGATATTTTAGTTGATAATTTTTTAAACAGTATGTCGCATGCAGTTTTGGTGTTGACGCATAGGTGTATTCTTTTATCTCATCTCCTTCCCCTATATACCGTGTGTGTGTGTTTCTCAAATAGATTAAAAAAAAAAAAAAAGTATGTCAAATAAAAAATAGTAAGGGGTAACAGAATTAGTGGTTCATCTGACCACTTATTTCATGATATGACACAATACTTACAAGCATTATATACACAAAATAATTGTGCTTGAATTATCAAAACATGATTGGCGAAACTTGATTCTTTAATAGCCTTTCCAAAGAAACTCGTGCAATAAATCTTATTTCGGACAACTTTTACAAATATTGTCCTCATGCACCTTATTAAATGGAAAAAGTTTACTTTCAAACGAGTTTGGAGAAAAATTCCACCAACCTCGTTATTCAAATGTTGCTGCAAGTCGTACAGTTGCCACTCAAGAATTGAGAAATTACATCATTGTAATATCTTGATAAACTGAACAACAGCTTTGGCAGCATTATATGCTGCAAGGGATCCGAATTTAGTATATGCATTCTCCCCTGATTGTTTTCCAGCTAAGTCTGATAGCCCTCTTAATGCTATCACTGGGAAGCCATTTGACAAGGTTGTCTGAAATAATTATCACTCTATATTAGTTATTTCTATTTATAGAATAAGCTACTATCGAATTTTATATATATATATATATATTTATATTAAGAAATCAATTTGTAAATGATACAAGTTGAATACGAGCTTTATAGCTGGTAGTATATAGATTATAGAGTGATTAAGAAACTTGCCATAACTACAGCAGAACTCTCCATATCTGTGGATGAAACACCAAAAGTCTTAACTAGAAAGTTTCTGTAAGCTGCATTGTCCACAAAAGTGTTGGATGTTGCTCCTCTCAACCCAACTACCAGCTTTGGCTTTCGTGGGAGGCACAAGCTTGAATTCACACATTGTTTCAGTTCCATCCCCTGAAAGTACTTAAATTGAATATAAAATTAATAAAAGATGAATATCCTACTAATTTGGTCCTCCCACTATTAGGTAAAGTTTACTTTGGTCTGTCATCTATTATTAATTTTGTCAAATTAATCCATTAACTTTCAACATCAAGTTCATCTATAGGTATCCCCATTGTTTAAATTTTAATTTTAATAGATTAATAGTTGAACCTAATTTGATTTTAATTTTTTTTTCACTTTATATAATAACCTATCAACTATTGTTCCATTCACCACACTAACTAATTTCATTAAAATTTAAATGGAGAGAAGATTCAACAATAAAATTGACTTGATTTAAAAGTTGTGGAACTAATTGACACAATAAATGTTGCAGAACTAAGTTTACACAACTAATAGTTGATGGGCCAAATTGAATTTTTAATGTTACCTTATAGTTGGAGACTTGGAGCACCAAATTAATAATTTAACCTAAAATTCTATTTAGTCAAGAAGACTAGAAATTTCTTGATCCAATCAATTGTGTCCTGAAATTTCTATAATCAAATTACCTTACATGAGCAGTGCAAAAGACTCAATAGTTTTGTCATAAAAATTCATACCTACTAAATTAACAAGGTATTAATATTAATTCTCATATGATCCCACCACTAGCGGTACTTTATTATCCATTATTAACAATTTGTCATCTCAAATAGGTATGAAATTTGTCATCAATTTTGGTGTGTCTCTATACTTACTGTACCTTACACATATTTCACCTAACTTAATTTGAAAACTTTTAATGGAAGAAAAGGTTAAAGAAGAAACTTAATTTTTCCTTGCTTTTATATAGCTTGTAGTAGTGATTGAAAACGGTCAAGAAGATACATTAGTTGGCACTTTCTTATAAATGGTCACTAGAAATTTGCTGTTTTGGGGCTGTGTAAACTGGCTTTTGGGTATTGAGGCCTGCCAATGGCATGGCCCGCTGGGTTGTGTAAGTATTGTGTACGCAGCTTTATTTTCAATCAAAATTCCCTATCTAATCTATCTTCTTGTTGACTAGAAGATACAATAAATTAATAGCAAAACTAGTCCCAAAGAAGAAAAAGAAGCCTGGCGATTAGTCATACCTCCAAGGTGGCAGCAAGTTGAAGCCAATGCTTACTTGTTTGTACCCACAACAGCGACTGAGCTATATTAGGCTTCCCAAACTCAGAGTAGAATTCCTCCTCACTATATCCAACAAGTCCCAACAAATTTCCTTTACCTTTTGGTACATTGTAGCTTGCAACATTTAATTCAGCAACATGGTCAAGGTTCGATGTTCCATTGAAGTTCTGTCAACAAAAAGAATTTTCTAACACAATATAAATTTGCAAATATAGAGATTGAAAGAGACTAAAGTCATAGAGTGAACTTAAATATATACCAGCCAGTCCCAAATGCCAGTGTGAACAAATTGCTTGGGAATGACAACATCTCCAATGGACAAAGAATCATTTACATTACCAGAAACTCCGAAATGGATTATGCCCTTTACGTCAAACAAATCCAGCATTTGTTGTGTTGCTGCAGCAGCATTTACCTGCATTCACCCAACACCAATCGAGATAAAAACTATATATAAGGTGAACAAAAAGGCATATACATATTAAGAAATCAAAAAACTTCTAATAAAAATCATTTATTTCATTCTTTTTTTTAGGGGACATCTATTTCATATTTTTATTCTTAATATTTCACTTTGTACTCTACCAATTATTGTGATGTGTCTAATTTTTTTTCTTTTTCATTTTAAAGCTCGGTATACTTTATAAGTAAATGATATATGTGAAATTGCGATTGATAGTCTAGAAAATGAACAGTAAAAGTGGAACCGAGGATTTTTATTTGAAAATAAGATAAATAACATGTTTTCATTACAAGATGCTCTATACTATTTAGATTAAATATTACAAATTTAAAAGTGTTTTTTTACCATTCCAACTCCACATCTCACGTATAGGACTTTCTTATCATGGATCTTTCCCACCCGGAATCTTCGGCCTGCAATTTCAAGTTTTCCTAAGTAAAAGTAACTAAAAACCAATGACTTCAACTTCAACTAACACTATAAAATTCATTCCCAAAAAAAAAAAAAAAACTAACATTATAAAATAATAATAAATAAATAAATAACCTGACAAATCTATAATTGGATGAGTCTTGTGAGGCTGAAAAGCCCCAGTAGCAAAAAAAGCAGAGTCTTCAGATGTAGACACTGTGAGGAGACCCAAATAAGGCCCTTCGCGGTTTACTTCCTTGATTACTGTCAGAGATTTCAACTTTTTTACTGGTAAAGCAAATGCAGCAGGAACAATTACCAGAATCAGAAAGGAAACTATAACTTGAATAAGCAGTAAACATTTTCTATTAACTAGTTTTGCAGCCATGGTTAAGGTTCTGGTGAAAGAGACTGCTGCATGTACTTTCCTCTATATAAAGAAATGACTTGTTCAGATATGCCGACCATTAATGGCCAATGCCAACCCTACCATTATATAATGTTTTGTATTTTGCTGTCATTGCCATTGATCATTTGATCTCTTCTATTTTGCTATCATGATGTTTGTTTAAACTTGTAAAAGCATGAGATATGTAAGGTAAGTGATGTTATTCTAATAATAATTAGCGAACAATTGTAAAAAAATAAAAAAGCTAAGAAATTTGTTTTCTTAATTAACATTTCTGTAGTTCTTGTCCTTCGTACGATAAAAGTGTAAGAATCATCACCAACTTTAGCAATTGGACGGTGATTGGTCTGAACAACATTTTGCATATATATGTTATTTGCATTTTTATTTTTTATTCTTCTTTGCTGAATATATATATATATATATATATATATATATATATTTTCACGTTGGTGAGTTGTCTTTCACATTCAAAAAGTGAAAAAGACTAACAACCAGAGATATGTTATAAAATAAACGTTAGGTTCCACATGTTTGAAAATGAGATAAACATGTGCTGCACTTTTCTTTTCTTTTTCTTTTTCTTTTTTTCTTTATACAGAAATTCAATGCAATCTCTCAGCCAACTTTGAATTTGCTTCTCTCTCCTCCCCACCGACACTTGAGCTATACATGTGTACACTCTCCTGGTAAAATGCAGAAGAGCTAATATAAACTACAAGAGATATATCAATATATCATCAGATTTATTGTGTGGATGATCACTTCAGTTCTATATATTTTATCTCATTCTCATAGTTTTTTCTCTTGTCTTGCTATATCCTTTATTTCACACGTTATCAACACGAAGCTCTAGCCAAATTCTAAAAAGAAAGTTGTCCTCATTCTACCTTTTGAAATTAAAGGCTTTTTATGAGATACTACTACCCATTGTAAGTTTTCCCGAAGAATTGGTAATTTTATCATCTAAGTCATTTGTTATCACAAGATTCATGCTTAAAATTTATGTACTTATTTATTAAATTTATATGTAATGGATCTCATGCTAAACATATTTGTACAGGCCACGGTTATCAGCCTTTACTAAGCTCATGGCACGCTTCCTAGGTGGGCACATCTCGCCCTAATTACTAAGCAAGCACTTAGCCCATTCCCTAGACGAGCCTGGCCCGAGCTCATGGCTCGACTAAATATCTTTTATTATGCCGAGATCAAAAGACAATGCCTTGGGAGCAGGACCGGCCCTTTCACTAGGCCAATTAAGCCATTGCCTAAGGCCCCAAAGTGAAAGGGGTCCCAAAATTTTGAAAAAGAAGGATAGTGGAAAAAAACTTGGTTTCAAATGATACTCCAAAAAAATCTAGTACATCCTTGTGATCGAAGAACAAAAAATTTGTTACATCCTGGTAAATATTGGTACCCAAAAAATTCTTTGGTCTAAACAAAATCAATTTTCTCAAAAATAACATCCTTAACCTCTTGATAAACAAAAATTCAACCAAATAAAATACCAATCCGATCTAAAAAATTACACACAAAATGGATACTTGTTATTGTTCGGATATTTAGAATAAATATATATAATTTTTATTCATGTTAATTCATTGAATAATATAATGAATATGTCTTTATTTATGCAAGTAGAGATTGCTAAATACTTGTTACTTGTTATTGCTGGGTAAAGCTACAATAGTACTTATTATATACATCAAGCTCTATTGCTCTACACTTGGAAGTTATTTTTTATTCCAGTTATTATAAATATATTGTAGAAAGTGTTTATTTTATTTGTAAATATTGTTTGATTAGAAACGTCTATTAGAAAATATGCATTTGGATATGAAAAACTTAAAAAAAAAAAATTAATTAATTGAGTCTCAATGGATAAATTTGTTATTAGTAATAAAAAAAATACAACACAAAAGGAGATGTTAATAAAATCATATCTAAGATCGACAATGTTCCAAGAAAGATTAAGGAGATTAATTATATTATCGATGGAAAATGGGATATTAGAAGAACTTGAAATACAAAAATTTAATTAATGAATTTGAATCTCAAAAGGGAAGAAAAATAGATTTTAATTGAAATATATTATAATATAAAAATATTAATTTAATCAATAAATAAATATAAAATTAAAATTAAAAAAATGCCACATTTTAGTTTTCGCCTTAAGCACCAAAATGTCTAGGGTCAGCCTTGCCTGGGAGGATCTGCCTGCCGAGAATCAATTGGCACCTATTGCAAGTTCCAAGAGGATCAAATCAGCCGCAAGTGGCAGGTCCCATCTGGTCAAGAATATATCACAAAGGGGCCCACCAACTTGGGGAATAACCCTCTTATCATGACAACACCATTAAGGGGAGTCTATAAATAGAGATTGATAGGTAGGGCGCAAGGGGTTAGAAAAATTGGAGAGAGAAACACGAGAGTAGTGAGGAGATATACATCCCGGGGAGAAGGTAGTCCAATCCAGATTTCATAAAAAGGGAACAGTTACACTGTTATCATCTCAGGGAAGGTAGGATTACGAGAAAGGAAGCCAAAAAGCCTTTGTTTGTCTCCTATAAAAACCTGCAACGCCATCTTTGGGGCCTCCCATCATTGGATATTCCTAACCCATAATACAAGTAAATTGCGAGCCTTAGCCCAAAACCATCATTCCATTGAGCCGAGCAACCACAATATTACATGTGGTAATATTGTTAAATATCATCAGTGATAAATCAAGCAATTCTATAGCATTTATTTTTATCTTAAGCATATTAAAATTATATGTGACACATGTCTAATAATTTTGGACACAAATTGATAAAATAATTATTTATCAAGATCATTGATGAGATCCACCTTGTTGTAATGAATTTTGGAGATATTATTTTGAATGGCTACCAAGCATCCCAATAGGATTACTTAAAAGTAAATGATCTTTATTTGACATTTCCGTGAAGAATTATAAAATGAGTACCTTACAGTTTATTTGACACATTTCCATGAAGAATTATAAAATGAGTACCTTATAGTAAAACGTCCCCTAAATTCAAGAAATAATTTGAGGGAGAGAAATGAGTTCCAAAAGAACTTAATCATCCCATAAGTTTATGCATCAAAAGTTGCACGATTTAAAGTTCCAAAAAAACCTTAATGTTAATTGCAAAAGGTCATGCACCAGAAGTCGCAAGATTTTAATGGTGCACCTGAAGTTGCAATAATTTAAAAGTCTAAGATATGAAGTAGATGTTGTTTTAATTCCGCTGTGGATTTCATGTATAAGATGCATGTGTATTTCAACACCCAAATTGTGCGGATTTGATTGATAAAATTGTTTGAGTGTATATTATGCAGTCGTATGTTATGTCCTAAATTAAGTGTTTTACTAACTAGATCTTAGGTTTATTAGTAATTACAAGTTCAAATCACAATTTAACTAGTCCATTTAGGGTATGATATAGTTAGCGCTTTCCTCGGGTCAGTACATTGGTATCATGTAGGCATGTGTTAAGTCCTATATGGTTTATAAGATCTCAATTGCAATTTTATTAAACCTTTTAAGTTATAAGGTTAAATGTAGTTAGCATTTTTTTCAGATCGATATATGTGTATTGTGAGAATGGATAATTTAAATTGTTTGAAAACAATAGGTATTGATGATGTGTGCATCAAAACCAATATTGTGCATGTGAGTTAGTATTATTAGAGATATATTTGCCCAATAGAAGGATTGGGCTTGGGCTTGCATACATAGAAGGATTGAACTTGGGTCTATGATATTGGACTAATATATCTCTAACAAGTATGATATGTGTTTGCATGTCTTTAGGATGCTAGAAAGCAATAAAGGGACAATGGGATTCTTTAGTTGGTGAACGTTGTCTTTGAGATTTCATGTGTGAGGAAAAAATAAAAACGTGGTATAGGATTTTAGAGGAGATTCAACAATATCAACTCTTCTTCGAAGAAGCGTTGATATTGTTGAATCTTCTTTGCATGCAGTCAAACTTTCCAACTTGTAGGTGATAATTTTTAATTCGTCTCTTTGCCTTTGAAGTGAAGTATAAGTTGGTTTTCTATATAAGACTTCCTACGGTATGTATCAAGCATCCAACAAGTGCAAGTACGAAAGCAAAATACAAGTGTATATAAGGAAATAAGAAAGCAAAGAGTGAAATAGTGAATAGTGGTGTGTGTGTGTGTTTAACACAGTGTGTGTAATGTTAAAGTATCAATAAAACTTCTCTTTTATTGATTCCTCCTTCGTGTTTTCTACTTGAGCGCAGTAAGATTGTGTTTGATAAGATACTTTCTTCTTGATGTGACACAAAACTTACACGCATTATACACAATAGAATTGAGTTTGATTTATCCGAACTTGATTAGAAATGAAGCCTTTCTTTGAATAGCCTTTCCTAAGAAATTTGTGCAATAAATCTTCTTTGACACATCAGAAAACTTTTACATTCATGCACTTTGTTCAATTCTTGCTACTCGTACTATTACAACTCAAGAATTGAGAAATTACTGTAGACCTATCACAAGCTGACACATCATGCCACCAAGTCCACAAAGTATGGCTAATTACAAAGCATCATATACTGCTACTAGAAATTTGCCAAATTCCATTAAGGTAAAAACATGAAAAGCATGCAAAATGCTAATCACATGTAGGTGCATGTAAGCGATGATGCAAGTGAGTCGGGGCGTGTAAGTGATGACCCAAGCAATCCGGCGCATGTAAGCGATGACACAAGCAGACCAATCAAGCTGTGACATGTGTCATCAATCAAACTCCGCCATGTGTTGCTCATCCACTCCCAAACTCCTATAAATAAAAGCCTTCCTAAGGCATTTAGACACACTAAGCTATCTAGAGCACAAGCAGCATCAAAGAAGCATTCAGAAGTATTGAAACTCTGCTGGAATCAAGCCCTGAAACCTCCAGGAACTTCAAGAACTTCAACTTCTAATACGAAGAACGAACAAACAAACTGTTTTACAAGGAGACTTCCTTGAGTTCCTGCATTCTCACAAGTTTCCATGAAGTGAGCAATATGTTGTTTTGGGTTGCCTTTCCCATCCAATTGTAGGAAAGGCAACCCAAAACAACATATTGCTCACTTCATGGAAACTTGTGAGAATGCAGGAATTCAAGGAGGTCTCCTTGTAAAATAGTTTGTCCGTTCACTAAAAGGGAAACACAAGCAGACCAATCAAGCTATGACATGTGTCACCAATTAGATTCCGCCATGTGTCGCTCACCCACCCTCAAACTCCTATAAATAGAAGCCTTCCTAAGGCATTTGGACACACCAAGCTATCTAGAGCACAAGCAGCATCAAAGAAGCATTCAAAAGTATTGAAACTCTGCTGGAATCATGCCCTGAAGCCTTCAGGAACTTCAAGAACTTCAACCTCGAATACGAAGAACATTCGAAACTGAATCATCCAAACTACTTGTCTAGATCTTAGAGATCACTGGAATCAAGCTCAAAAACCTCTAGAAACCTCAACAAACAACAAAACAGCGAAGCTCTAAGGATTCAAGCCTTTAAAGCCCCGAAGAACTTCCACCACAAACCTTCAGAAAAGAAGAACGCATGAAGAACACACGAAGAACGTGAAGAACAAAGAATTTCTAACAAGCTCATAGCCAGAGATTCATTGTAATTCCGTTTCAAAGATCTTCGATCCATCCTTCAGCCAAATTGAAGGATATCTTGTGTTCGAATCAAAATCACATCACAAATCTTTCAAAGAAATCGAATCAGGGGATCACTCTTTTGTAATTACAGAGAATTGTATCACACATTTACCAATACAAATTCGCATTTGTGAAACTATTTTACTTGTTTGATTTATTTCGAACTAAGAAATTTAATCTTCTACAATTACACTTAAGAGTTCAACTCCAATATTAAAATCAACTTAAATATGCCCCTTCCTTTATTTAGAGACTAGTGGATTCATTATTGAGAACTTACATATTTTATTCATTACGCATAAAATCTAACATGTCCATAGATAGCCTTTAAATGAACATCACTGGCTAACATCATCAAAGGGAGAAAAAACCTGCGGTTTACGTTGCATGTATCCTCCCCCTCATATGGGGGTGGACCCCACAAGTGTGGGGTTCACTCCCATGTGAGGAGGAGGATGAGGTCCACCCCCATGTGAGGGGGAGGATACATGCAACGGACACATCATATATCACCTCCATCAAAGGTATGAGTTTACGAAAGCAATTACAAATAAAAATTACATCATTATAATGTCTTGATAAATTGAACAACGGCTTTGGCAGTATTGAGTGCTGCAAGAGGTCCAAATTTTGAAATTGCATTTTCTCCTGATTGTCCTCCAGCTAAATCTGATAACCCTCGGAATACTATTACTGGGAAGCCATTTGACAAGCTTGTCTAAAAGAAGAACCATTTTGTATTAGCTATTTCTCTACATAAAATAAGTTCCTATTAGGTTATCAAAGTGTGAAATGCATAACCCCTAATTTGGAACTAAAATCTACTCACATGAATAAATAAAAGCTTTTGTGTTTATCTTTAGGCTAACTTGGCTAGTTTTTTTTTTTTTTTAAGATATGATAAGATTTAAAGTAATACATTCTAATTGCTTTTTATCATCAAGTTAAGACATTAATCATTCTCAAAAAAAAATTAAGACATTATTGTTTTTTTTTTTTTTTATGTAGGCATAATTCAATTTCAAGTCTTTTATTCAACTATAAGAGTTTGTCAATTAAACTAACTAAACTTACATTAGGCTAACTTAACATCCATGCAAAGGTTAAATTAAAATTTATTTATATATATATATATATATATATTTATTGCCTGCCTATAATTATTAAGCAATCAATTTGTAAATGATACAAGTTGAACTCAAGCTTTATAAGTGGTATATAGAGTGATTAAGAAACTTACCATTACTACAGCTGCACTCTCCATATCTACGGATGACACGTGAAAATTTCTAACCAAAAATTTCCTATAAGCTGCATTATCCACAAAAATGTTGGATGTTGATCCCCTTAGTCCAACTACTAGCTTGGGCTTGTGTGGGAGGCACAAGCTTGAATTCACACACTGTTCCAGTTCCATCCCCTGAAAAAGTACTCAAATTGAAAATAAATTCAATAAAAAGAAAAAACCCTACTTATTTGATCCTCAAACTATGAGATAAAGTTTAATTGATTTTCTTAACTATTAATTGTATCAAAATAATTCCTTAACCTTCAAAATCAATTCAATTTCATCTTTAACTCTCCTCTTTGTTTGAATTTCAATGAAATTAATAGTTGAACTTAATTCGATTTTAATTTTTTTTAAAATTTATATAATAACCTTTTAATTTATAATCCATTTACCACACTAACTAATTTTGTTAAAATTTAAATATAGATAAGATTCAATGATAAAATTGAGTTGATTTTAAACGGGGATTAAATTGATACAATTAATTGGAACTAAGTTTATGTAATTAATTATTGAGTAACCAAACTAATTTTTAATTTTATCTTTAATTTGGGGGGTATTTGGGTCATTTTAGGGGTTTCTAGATATTTTTGTTCAATTTAGAAAATTTTGAAATATTTTGATCATTTTAGAGATTTCACGGTATTTTTGGTCATTTAGGGCACTTTAGTATTTTAGTGGTTTCAAGTTTCGTCTTTTTTGTGGTTTTGAAATATTTCAAAGTTGAGTGATTTAGGTAAATGATAATTGGATAATTAGCACAAACTCAATTAATAGGAGTACTAATATTTATTGGGTCAATACTCATTTTCTGACCCGATTAATAATTGGGTGGGTTTGAACCATATTTTAGTGGGTAGGTAAATGGGCTTGGGTAGATTTTGCCACCTATAATTGGAGTATCGAATTTAAAAAAAAAAAAAAAAACCCAAAATAAATTGTGATTATCAACAAGACTATAAAGTTCTGGATCAAATCAATAATTTCTAGAAATTTCGATCATCGAATTTACTTACTCCTATTTTACCAAACTTAAAGAATTTGATGACAAAATGGAAGAAAATGTCGAAGGAGAAACTTTAATTTTCCTTGGTTTTTTTATAAGCTGTAGTACCATGCCACCACTGATTGAAAATGACCAAGAAGATACATTAGTTGTCAATATTAGTCACTTTCTAATATTTGGGCACAACACATTTGGTGTTTAGGGGGTATGCAAAATGACTTTTGGATGTTAAGGCATGGAGTAATTTATATGAACTCAATTCGACTTGTCATTGCCTTACCTAACAATTTAAACTTCAAAGTCACCTACAAATTTCCAAATTTCCTATCTGATCTATCTTTCTGTTGACTAGAAAATACATAATAATAACAAAAATTATCCAAAAAGTAAGAAGAAAAAGCTTGAATGTTAGTCATACCTCCAAGTTGGCAGCAAGATGAAGCCAATGCTTACTTGTTTCTGCCCAAAACAGCGGCTGAGCAGTATTGGGCTTCCCCAACTCAGAGTAGAATTCCCCATCACTATACCCAATATGTCCCAACAAATTAGTTCCTTCACCTTTTGGCACATTGTAGCTTGCAATATCCAAGTGAACAACATCGCTAAGGTTCGTTGTACTATTAAGGTTCTGTCAACAAAAAAGAGTTTTCCTCACATAAGCAGCACAGAACATATAGTACATAGAACATCCAAAGCAATATATATATATATATATATATATATAAAAATTAAAAGACACTAAAGTTATAGAGTCAAGTTAAATATATACCACCCAGTCCCAAATGCCAGTATGAGCAAATTGTTTGGGAATGATAACATCTCCAATGGACATAGAATCATTTGCATTCCCAGCAATGCCAAAATGGATTATGCCCTTTATGTCAAACAAATCCAGCATTTGTTGTGTTGCTGCTGCAGCATTTACCTGATTTACCCAACACCAATCGGAATAACAACTATAAAGGTTAACAATAAGGCACATAGAGACTGATTATATAGATATATATTAGAAAATTGAAATATTAATCTAAACTGTTGTAGCTGGTATTCTTAATTCATCAAAATAGTATTTGGTAAAATAACATCATTCTTTGTGTTCCATTTTATGCTTTACTATTTGTAATAGTATGTCATGTAAAAAAAGTGTGACAAACTATGATTCATGAAACATTAAGTGGGACTGATGATTTTTATTCAAAAATAACATAACCACCATTGTGGATTCTATAGTATTTAGAATCAAAAGGTGTATTTAGTTACCATTCCAATTCCACATCTCACATCGATGACTTTCTCAACATGGATCTTTCCAACCCGGAATCGCCGGCCTGCAAATTTCAAGTTGTATTTTTAACAAACTAATTGAATACCAATAACTACAACAAGGCATAGATGGAGGCCAGGGGAACAAAATTCACCTGATAAGTCAACAAATGGGTGAGTCTTGTGAGGCTTAAAAGCCCCAGTAGCAAAGAAAGCGTTCTCTTCAGGTTCATACACTGTGATGAGACCAAGATAAGGCCCTCTGCGGTTTACCTCCTTGATTACAGTCAGAGATTTCAACCTGTTTAGTGGTAAAGCAAATGCATCAGGAACAACAGCCAGAAAGAAAACTAAAACCTGCATAAGCAGTGAACATATCGTAACTAGTTTTGCAGCCATGATCAGGTTCTGGTGAATGAGACTGCTTTATTTTCCAATATATAAACAAATGACTTGTTCAGGCTTAAGAGATTCCAGCAAGGCATATTCTAAAATTTTCTAATATTTTTATTTGGCCAGTGTCAAACGCATTCGTATTTTGTTAGGAGTAATTACAAACACCATATGAAACTCCAATGAGTATTAATAAATCAAGGCTGTCAATTTGACTAAAAAAACAATATATTTCTATACCAGTTGATACTATTATACCGTTTTGAAATTACCACTATATATATATATATATATATATTTTATTGCACTTTATATAATATCAATATATTAACCTAATACATAGTAATATAAAAATATATATATTGCACTTGAGAGAAAAATATATTATACTTGAACTAGAATTATATTATCTTTACCTTAGTTTTCCGTTTCCCACCCACTGACCCATTTGCAAGCCAGGTTTTTTGTCTTTTTGTTTTCATCTAATTTATTCTCCTCTCCACCCATTCCTTATCTTCTAGACCTTTTTTTTCTTTTCTTTTCTTTTCTTTTTTTCTCTACCTTTCCCATATCCACACAATTAATCATTTTTATTTTTCTCCTCTCCTTCTTCAGCTTGTTTCTCTTTCTTCGTTTCATCTTCTTCATTTTTCTTTATTTCATCCATTGTAAACCCTCTCTCTCTCTCAAGTGTCATTCAAAACATCAATTATGCATGTATTTGTATGCTCAATCTGCTATTGTGTTGTAACGACTCTACCTCTTTGCCTTTTTTTTCAGTTTAGTACCTCTCACTCTCTCTCAGAATGGTATTTTTATTTTATTTTTTCCTCTGGGAATTTGATGGAAGGATCGAAACTTTAAATTTATAGACTAGTTTTGTTTCAAAAATTTTAAAGGGTTGGGATTTTTTATTTTGGTAAAATTGGTAGATTGGGCTTAATTATATATTTTTGTAACTTTGCTATTGGTGATTTTGTTATTGAGCTTTTTGGAGCTTGCCAATTTTAGAGGGAGCCTAGATGTAATTTCATTGAACAAAAATGCTAAATTAGTACCCCCCCCCCCCCCCTCCCTCCAAGCCAAAGCATGGCTTCGTCCCTGAGGGTTGGGGTAAGTGGCAAACCCACGGTATGTTGTAATACTAAACGTCATTAATAAAAATGATACTAATGATGTATTAATGTAAATGATATTATTTTAGTTATAATTTATCACATTAGCCTTTGTGAAAAAATTATTGAAAATTTGATTTCTCTAGTACTATCTTTTTCTTATCTTTATAGGATAAGAAAAGGTGATCTATTTTAATTGAAGAATTAAATTATAATTCAGTTTTCCAGTAAACGAGAGAAAGAACCATAACTATCAGTGGTCTTGGAAATAAAAATTACATTTTTTTTTATTTTTTACTTAGGAGAGAGAGAGAGAGAGAGAGAGAGAGAGAGCGACGACTCACGAGTTCTGAATTTTTTCAAAGGTTTGAACTTTGAATATCAAGGAGGATTTGTAGGAGTTTAATGGTTAATTTCCATCATAATATTTGACTTGTTGAGCATTTTGACCTCTTAAAGTTTGTAGCTTTTTATGAGAAAATTGTGATGTAATTCTTATTGAGATATTTTTACTTTTTTTTTTTGGTTGCTAATATAGAGATATATTTACTTGTATTATCTGTTGCTAGTGTGTAACCCTGTATATATGCACGGATATATTTAAAAACAATCACAATTGCAAATATATAATTTAGAATCTGATTAGATCTAAACTCTTCTGTTTTTGTATTCAATAATTTAATTGCCACAAAAATTAAAAAATTAGATGGAACAAATGCGCAAAATTGGACTCCAATTAAAATTCAATTTAGAATCTAACTGAATTTAAACTCTTTAATTTTTGCACCTAATAATTCACTTGACACACAAATTTAAAAATTAGATGAGACATGTAGCACAAAATTAGACTCCAGTTTAGAATTAAATTGGATTTTCTCTTAGTTTTGGCTATTAAGATATATATATATATATATATATATATATATGACTTATAAATAGGGGTGTGCATGGATTAGGTTGGATCTAGTTAAGGGGATTTTTTGACCCAACCCGCCATGGTGGGTTAAAAAAATTCAACACAACCCATCACAAAAGTCCAACCCAACCTACATGGGTCGGATTGAGTTAGGTTGAACCCATGGGTTGGACAATTTTTTTTATTACTATTATTATTAAATTGAGCATAAAAAATATAAATATAAATATATTAAAAAACTCAAAAATTAGTATTAATATAACTCTTTAAAGGCAAACAACACTAACGACTAAACAACAATAGTAATTTACTAAGGTTTGTTTGAACTAATTGGATTTTATATAGAATAGGAAAAGTTGGTTATTTAAAAAAAAAATTACTAATTATATAATATATATTAAATATATATTAAATATATGGTGGGTCAGGTCGAGTTGGGTCGGGTTGGGTTTGGCGGGTTTGGAATTTTGACTCAAACCCAACCCAACCCGCTATCAAAAAAAAATTTGTAATCCAACCCAACCCACCAAGCCCTAAAAACCAACCCAACCTGGCTAGTTGGGTTGTGTCAGGTCGGTTTTGGCGGGTTGGCACTTTGACTACACACCCCTACTTATAAACTTGAAATGTTTTTAGTTATACAAAAAAAATGCCTCTAAATATAAATTCATTAAAAAATTATATTTTTTATGGTTTACTTATATTGAACTCCTTGTTCTTTACATTAAACTAGTATGTAACACATGCTATCGCATGGGAATGGATATAATTTAATAAAATAATGAAAAAAATATATTGCAATTTATTATTTAAGTGATACTATTGGTTTTATTTTGTTTTTATTTTATTTTATTATTATTAATCATGAGTTTAATCATATTTAAAAGACTTAGTTTATTCATGTTAATAAATCTTAGCATTATGTAATTTTTTAACAAATATTTTTATTATACAAAATTCTAAAGAAAGAATGCTACATAGACATATATATATTCAAGGCTGATTCATAGACGGTACATATAGCTATAATTAAGTTGCTTTATCATAAAAAAATTTTAACAAAATATTTTAATCAAGTAAATGTGAATCTCATAACATGCATCTTATAACAATATATAACAATAGAATAACATGAACCTCATTAAAAAAAATATATATATCAATTAAAAGTCACTAAAATTATGAGCATAAAACGTAAAGACAAACATATAGGATAAGTGCTAATTGTATATATGATCTGCAATATAACTTAAGTTCATGTCTTCACCAATCGTATATAAGAGATCATTATTTTATGCATCTAAAACCCAACTTTTATAATATATTGATGATAAACTTTTTTGGATCAGTTGTGGAGGCTTATGCATAATAGACCTACCTATAATGCCTTATATAATGTACAACTTGTGGACTTATTTATTTACCATACAATGTACGATTTATTTTTCTTTCTTATTATTATTTGATAGTAGAAAGAGGAATTACTTTTATTTTTCATTATTTTTTTATAATAGGAAGAGAGAGGAGGCAAGATTTAAACATTGGACATCTCCATTAAAAACGTCAAGAAATGCAAATTGAATTATAAGACTCTTTAGTTACACTTAAAGCACCATTTTCTTTACCATTCATCCAAAAATAACAAAATTTAGGTACAATTCTTTGGGTGTTACATAAAATTGTGAATCGTATAGTTAAAGTTAATTAGGAAATATTTCACCAACTTTCTCCCCACCCAAGGATTTATACAAATTGTGACTCATTAATCAACTTTCTTCCCCCTCCCCCCCCACCCAACACTTTTAGGACCTTTCTTCCCACCCCACTTAAGGATTTATACAAATTTTGGATCATTAATCAATGTAACCATACAAATTGTGAACCCAATGTAACCATATAGTTAAATTTACTTAAAAAATCTTCCCCCAAAAAAATAACAAAATTTAAGTACAATTCTTTGGGTGTTACACAAATTGTGAATCGTATAGTTAAAGTTAATTAGGAAATATTTCACCAATTTTCTCCCCACCCAAGGATTTACACAAATTGTGACCCATTAATCAACTCCCCCCCCCCCCTCCCCCCAACACTCTTTAGGACCTTTCTTCCCACCCTACTTAAGGATTTATCCAAATTGTGGATCATTAATCAATGTAACCAAATAGTTAAATTTAATTGAAAAACCTTCCCCTCCTAAAAATCCTCTTCCCACCCCACTTAAGGATTTATACAAATTGTGGTATCTCTTTAACACTCCAAAGGAAAAAAGGAAAAAAAATAAAAAATAGAAAAGAGCCCATCATCAATCCTACAAACCAAAAATTCTTGAGAGAAAGAGATTGAGAACATAGGACGAAAATAAATAGATCTAATGAAAATAAAGAGTGAGAGCTAGATTATAAACCCCATAAAACTTGCGAACAAAAAAAATAATAATAATAAAAGAAAATCATATCTAATTAACAATTACCTTGCATATAAAGCCTGCCTTTGTAAAAGAGATATATAATTGATTTGCAAAACAAAGGGAGAGAAAGAGAGATTAGATTGAATTTTGCAGAGATGGAACGAAACCAAAAAAAAAAAAAAAAAATCTTGATAAAATAGATTTAGTAGAGAAGTAGAAATTGAATTTTGCAGAGGGAGAGAGAGAAAGAGAGAGGAGGTTCGGATGAATATGAGTAATGGAGGCGTGTTTTTTTTTTTTTTTTTTTTGAGAAAAAATACATGAAATCAAAAAATTACAATAGGAATCTATGGAAAACCTCTTCTTATATAGGAGAGTTGTATTGGAGATGGAGAGATAAACCTTGAAATATGCAAATGTAGGGAGATGAACCTTGAAACACGCAGGTGTGATGAACCTTGAAATATGCAGATGTGGGGAGATGAACCTTGAAACACGCAGGTGTGATGAACCTTGAAATATGCAGATGTGGGGAGATGAACCTTGAAACATGCAGGTGTGATGAATCTTGAAATACGCAGGTGTGGAAAAAAAAAAAGAACACATCGAAATTACAATTGATCCACTTAAATTTAGACAAATGGAACCACATGAATCTTGACACATGGCACAAAATTAGGATTCTAATTTAGAATTACAATTGGAGATTCTCTCTGCTTCACCTATTATATATATATATATATATATATATATATATATATATAGATTAACTCATTTGACATGAAAATTAAAAAACTTAGATTAGATAGGACACATGGCACAAAATTAAATTCTAATTGAAATTCAATTTTACATTGAATTAACTCACTTGGCACAAAAATTTAAAAACTTAAATTAGATGGGACACATGGCGTAAAATTAGACTCTAATTTAGTTCTAGTTTAAAATCTAATTGGATTTTCTCTCAATTTTACCTATTATTATATATATGGATTGGTGACAATCTTGCTTTTAAAGCATTAACTTGAGAATAAATAAATAATTTTATGATAGTGTGTTTGTTTGGAGTCGGAAGGTGGCGAAAAATATATGTGAATAACTCCAATTAGCCTATCGAAAATTCATGGTCAACACTCAACCCTGATTTGTTCCTATGATATTTCTCTTCAAATGAAAAGGGCTTTTTTTTTACGTTAGTATAATTTATGTGCTGTACATGTGATTGAATTATGTTCTAGACTTAAGAATTTTGGTTACAATATATGAGTTGAGATTGTTTAAAATTATTTGTTGAATTTCTTAATTCACAACAAAACTAGTTTTAACCCAATAAAGTGGTAATTTTTTTTTTTTTTGGGGGGATAAGAAGGGAGTATTATTTAAATAGGTCTCTAAAGGACACAGCCTACAAGTCCTAAGTGGTATATTTGATGGTGTTTTATGTTGTATAATTAAAACACATGAATAAAGATCATCATTCTAGAATGATCATCAAGATCATCATTCTAGCATATTCCCAAGATATGACATAGGAATCAGGAAAACCAGTTAAAATAAAAAATCCCATGGAGTCTACCAAATCTTTTGAACCAATAATTGTAGTTATGATTCTAATAAAAAATTATGTAGTGCCAGTGAATTGGTGATACATCCTGAAGGAATAATATAAAACCATGGTTTCATTGAACCTTGAAGCACCATGCTCCTACTAACATTTGACCTTCACGTAAAATTGTCATTGTTTGTTTATAATGATGTCGAAAATTGTTAGTAAGCTACACAGTCCTCACGTACTTGAAATAACACCCGCACAACACCAAAAAGAAGAACCTCCGAAGGGTGCCGATGTGGCATCGGCCAAATATCCTCTGACGGTCAAGTTAGAGAAATTTCATGTTCACAACTCTAGAGTGCCAGAGCTGTGATAAATTATGTGTACCTTGTTTTCTAAAAATTTTGGCCTTTTTATAGTAGTGGAGAACCGACGTTGATGCCTTGGACAAGAGGAATATTTCCTTGTAAAGAAGATCCTCATAAATGCGCGTAATTTAAGGGACCATTTCCATATAAGGGTTTTATTGACTAAGGTTAATCGTGGAGCACAAGTTATTGTTATTTGAAATTTCCTTGGGGGGTCAAATAAGCCATGCCATTGCCACATGGTGATCCGTTCTCCTTAGATCATCCGTACATTGAAGGTGATCCGTTCTCCGTAGATCATCCATTCACATTTAAGGGGTTTTGTCGTCTCATGCTTTTGCGAGTCGTTGTAGTGATGCTACCTATGGTAGTCTTTGTAAATTATGACCGTCTATTTTAATTCTACCCTCTTCAGTTTATAATAATCAAAGACCATTTTACAGTTCTGTTCTTGGGTCACATCCATCCCCTTTAAAAAATAAAAAGGTCGAACTTCCTGTTTACTCCAAAAAAAAAAATAATGATAAATCATATATATATATATATATAGAGAGAGAGAGAGAGAGAGAGAGAGAGAGAGAGAGAGAGAGAGTATAGAGTTGGTTTCAAGTTACATCTTATGTAACTCTAAGCAATATTTCACCACCCAATAACTTATTATTAAATTCATATTTTGAAAATCCAACCGTTGAATGACATGTTCTATATGTTCTTAATACGCATGTCAATTTTCATGCCAATCGGATGTAATTTATTATTTGATCCATAAACTCATCTTTTAAGCATTATTTTAAACTATAAAAACTTGAATTTAAACAATTGTTTGATAACATCACTATTGATCTTTGATCGTCTTTAAATTTTGTATGCATAGAGGATATGTGAAGATAATATAATCCAACGGTAAATTTATCAAAATTTACATCTGATTAAAAAATATTGAGTGGTATAACATTACTTAAAATTACACCAAGTATAACTTGAACCCAACCCATATATATATATATATATATATATATATAAAAGAAGTGGTGCATTATTTTTCTCCCCTCTAATAGGGCCTGCAAAATATTTGAGCAATATAATATGATTGAAAAAAAAAAAAAAAACTGTTGTAATTGTGTCTAATCATTAATGATGATTAATTTATCCTAACAACTTGAGGCTTTAATTTTTATAAACCAAATATTCAAATTTTTTTTAGAGAGTTTCAAACTATGGCATCCACTCTTGATAGTAACTCTTTATCATCAGACCAAGATACCAATCAATTTTTGGTATAGACGAGGATTGAACCCTAGATCTCTATCTCTCTCTTAATACCAAAATAAAAATAATTGAATATATTACAACTTTACTTAAACCTACATTACCTTCTATCCAAGTTAAAGTAAACACCCTTTTAAAAAATAATGATTTTTCATTTCTTTTTGTTGAATTATATGCTTGAACTATGATATTTAATTCTCTATATAAAATTACCCTTGTTTTGGTTAGAATTAATTCATCAAGTTGTATATTTAATTCATCAAATTAACCTTATTTAGTTAGTATTAAATATTTATTTAACCTATATAAAAATATATCCCCCCCCCCTTTCCCAAATTATCCCCTCAAGCGTCAAACTATATCAAGTGGGCCCTATAATGTAGTATAATGAAAATGAGACCTTCATGTTGCTAGTTGGTAACTTGTGCAATATACAACAACAAAAAAAAAAGTTTAAAAATATTATTAATTTTTTTTTCTTTTAGTTTTCATTATCGTAGTTTAAATATAGAATAGAATTTAAATTCAATTAAAAATACATACTAAAATAATAACGTGAAAAAATGTGAGCTCTCACAAACTAATGTGACGCAATTAGGGATAGCAATTTTTCCCCACCCCGCTTAACCCGCCCTTCCCCGCTTCGCCCTGCGCGAGTTTTCCCCACCCCGCAAAGGTGGTGGAGCAAGGATGAGGCAAGATTTTAGCCCTGCACCATGGGGCGAGGCGAAGATGGGTTTAGACTTTTTAGACCCATCCCGCCAGTCCCCATCCCCGCCCCGCCCCGCCTCGCCCCGTGTTGCTAAGGGGTTATAATTATAAATTTTTCATACCCTTAAACCCTACTATATAAAAATATATATATATATATATATATATATCAATATTAGTTTATTTTATTCTACCTAATGTGGTTCTCTGGCTTTATTTTGTTGTGTTATATTATGAGATTTTTTTTTTTTTTTTGTAGTAATTGTCTTGTTAAACACTTGGATATATTATTCATTTTTTTTCTAAAAATTGATTTGATTTTATGGGATAAATTTAGTTGTAATTTCAAGTATATTTTTTTAATGAAATAGGTTTCATTAAAAAAAATTGTACTAATTGTAAGGAAAATTAACAAAAAGTAAAGTTTTACAAGGCGGGGTGGGGCTTCATGAGGCTCTAAGGGGTGGAGATGGGTTGAGAAAGTTTTCCCTGTCATACGAGGCGGGACGGGGCGGGGATGGGGCAAGACAAAACCATGCAGGGCGGGGACGAAGACCCCATCTTTTGGCCCCGCCCTACCCATTGCCATCCTTAGACGCAATATGTTGAGCTCAAGTAAAAGTAAAAAATGATACAACTTTATATATATTATAAATTATACACGATGTAACTCATTGTAAGCATTATCTATTACATGACAAGTTGAATCTCATATGCCATCCATAAATTCAACTTAAATGTTATAGGTTGTTCCTAAAAAAACTTAAATGTTATAGGTCATATAACATGCTTTTGCTATATTTCTCACTATAAGTATTATTAACATTATAATGATGTAGGATTACTATAAATTTTACTATATAATATTTACAAAATTAATATTTTTAATTTTAAAAAAAATAAGTAAAAATAATTAATAATTAATAAATTTATTTATTATGTTGTTGATATGTCACCAATGACTTCCATTGTCTTGTTTAGTCTGTAAACTTTTTATTAAAAAAAAAAAAAATTGATATAATTTTTATTCTTCATACAATAAGTAACACAATTTATTCTAAATAAAATACTATTACCAAGTTTCAAGAAATTTAAATATTTTTCTATTAAATTCTATTACTATTAGGTTTCAAGAAGTTTGCAAGAGCTTTTGTTATTCATTTTAAATTGGTTTAATCATCCACCATAATTTCTTTTAATGAAAATTATGTCTTACTACACAATATGCTTCTGTCAAATAATTTAAAATACTAGTACTATTTATTTTATTGTTGAAATTCTATAATATCAGTTTACTTTTTTGTTAATTAGTACATGGCACAGACATATTGTCAATAACATATGATAAGCATAGCATCTTATATACATTATTATAAGACTCATTATAAACACTATAAATTATACGTCATACAACATGCTTACATAATGTTGTTTATTATCATTGAAACTAGTGTGTAACTCATACATAGGCATGAATGAATTTGAAAATAAACACATTTTTTATCATAAAAATATAAATAATTATTAAAATTATTAGAAAAGTAAACGTAATTAGTTACATGTTAAAATTCTTGCATAGATTAATACTAATTATGATAATTTTTTTAATTTCTATTAAGATAGAACGCGTGGTGATCTTTGTTGTGTGATGATTTTTATTGATAGATACATGATTGGTTTTTAGTTTTTATTTTATAGGTCATTAATATTAGATTCTTAGTGTAGGGCCACAAATCATGCCTAGACCCAAGTGTGTGACAGGGCCGGCCCAAATGGCCTAAACAATAGAATTTGTAGAGAATGAGCTTGAAACCTAGACTTCTTGGGACGATAGAAAGTAGTGGCGTTTGGGATAAGTCCACAGTTGGCGTGCAACGAACTGATAGAGTAATTTTGGCTTTCCTTGGACGTGGGCCGAGGAGTCTCTATCCTTACTTCCCCTGTGCTTTTTGGGGGAAAAGTCTCCTTCTTTGAAAAACCTGATCCCTTTCCAATGGCCTCCCCTTCTCTATTTATACTCCTCATTTTCTTGTTCCTACTCATGGAGCCATAAATGCAAATCCCTTTCGCATCTATTATCTTCTTGGAAACTACCTATCGTGGCCATAAGGCTGATCACCGTCCCCTCAGTGGTCACTTCCCCATTAATGCGGCCAAGCGGGTAGGTGTGGAGTCATTAATGCGGTGGTGGTAGCTTTATGCAGAGCGCTTCCCACTTGTCCTCCTCCTTGGCGTCCCGTTGAAGTGTAACATGGCTTGTTAAGCCTCAAGAGTTCTTCCCTAGGCGTTATGTTGCACCTTTTGGTCCTTATTTCCGTTGTCCAAGGAGACCCTCTCCTCGGACCTTCCTTGATTGACTAATGGCCTGATCGGTGAGCCCCTGGGCCCTTTAAATTAGGTGACCCTATTCCCGCCTTGCAGCCCTTTAGTGGAGTCTACGTTCTCGAACCAGGCCTAAGGCCCATATTGGTGTTTTGACATTTCTACCCCCATACTTAGTATTTTGCACTCATTAACTCACTTGGCACAAAAATTAAAAATTTTAAGTGGATTCAAGACACAAAATTAGCCAACAATTGAAATCTAATTTAAAATCTAATTGAATTTTCTCTAAGTTTTGGCTTTATATATATATATATATATATATATATATGTAAGGGCCTAGTTTGATGCCTAAGCCCAAAAGGAAAAGGATTTAGGCCCAAAGAGCCCAATACAATGAATTTGTAGAGAGTGAGCTATAAAACTAGGCTTTAATGAATTAGATAGTAATTACAGTGAGCCCAAATAATAAGAAAATAAAAATAAACTGGTTTTGCCCAAAAAAAATCGTCCTCAGCACAATTTGAGGAGACTAGTTCTTATGTATATATCTTTTGAATTTGGTTACAAGTCCAGTTCTTGTTGTTATAATGTTTTTTCTCTTAAATCTCTGATCCCCCTTGCAAGGGGCTTCTTTCTCTATTATAAACCCCTCTCTTCTTCATCTCCACCATCCACATGTAGGTTAAGTTGTTGGTTTTGATCCTTACCTCATCAGCACCTTCTTGAAGTCTTTTGGAGTAACAGTAAGACCGCTGTCCACTTTTTAGATATCACCTCCACATTAATGCGGCTAAAGGGTTAGCTACAGAGTATTCAATGCGGTGGTAGCTTCCCTTTGTCCTATATTCCCCTGATGTTTATTCTTATTAATAGAACCTTTTGCAGTGTTGCTTTTAAGGGCAGACTAGCCCTTCTAACCTCTACTTTGCTTAGCCAAGGAGGCATTCCTCTTCGAACTACCTTTCCAAACATTTGTAGTCATAGTTTGCTCGTAGAGCTCTAACTCTTACGTCTTCCCTATCTTCTATCTGTCCTCAGACCACTAAGCATCCTCGGACAAGGCTCACGGCCCAATATATACTCTTGGGCTTTTTATCCTTGCAATATATATAATCAAAATAAGTTAAACTAGTAAAATTCTATTAATAAAATTCTAAAAAGTTAAGAATATTTAATTAAAATTATATTACCAAAATTTTATAGAAATTTAAAATAACTGTTCGTTATTTATTTCAAAAGTATTTAAGTCATTTACTTTAATTTTTTTTTCCTACTTTTGTAAGAAAATCTTATATAAGGTTCTTCATTATGCAATTTGCAAAACTTTGAGGTGATTGTTTTTTCTTTTATTTTTACTAGAATGTAACCCATGCTTAAGCACAAAAATGATAAATTATAATGATTTTAGTTTAGATTATTAAATATATAGGACATTAGCTCAACTAGGACATTTGGAAGTACTGAAATGATTTTCCCTTGCAATTTTAATGATATTGGTTACGCCAAATTTCTCATTACACTACTATTATGTACACAATTTTAAAAATCACTATTGGACACAACATATACAATATCAATTCACTATTACTGTCCATGAAACAGCTCAATTACAGCTAAATTACATTCAAGACCTTCACATACAATATGTATATAGAAACAGTATAAAAATACACTTGTTAGTTCAAAAATATATATAATAAAAATAAATTCTTTACAAAAAAAAAAAAAAAAAAAAAAAAAAAAGCAAAAATCTAAATAATTTAATTTGGCTATAAATATACATACATATATATATATATATATATATTTTATTACCTAGGTTTATTTATATTGGACATCTCATTAATTAACTCACTTGGCACAAAAATTAAATAGATTTAGTTTAGATGGGACACGTAGTGCAAAATTAAACTCAAATTAAAATCCAATTTTTACACTAAATTAACTCATTTAACACAAAAATTTAAAAGTTTAGATTAAATGAGACTCTAATTTAAAATCTAATTGAATTTTACCTCAGTTTTGCCTAATAATATATATATATATATATATATATATATATATATATATACAGACTATCAAATTAATTGTTCAATTTCAATGAACAATTGTTCAATTTCAATGATATTAATGAATCGGTTCTCTAATTTGCATATACTTTACAATTAATTCGTACATCACATACAAACTGCCAGTTTAATTCTCTCTACCTCCCACATTATAACCTAAGTTTTTTTTTTTTTTTAAGAAGACATAACCGAGTTCATGTGATTTGTAATCTAACATGGAATATCTAAAAACATGGCATTTTGAGATGGCACGTGCACTTAAAGAATCATAGTGTAAATTCAATCAATTAAAATTATGAGGATTTTCGTCTACTTTTAGATGCCATATTATCCACAATCTATACAAGAGCTGTTTGCATATGATTTCAGACTCAACAGTATAGGACCTATAGGTGCTCTGAAGTCTGAAACCATCACAAGAATATATCTCATCATAATATGAAATGCACTATCGGTGCTGTCACCTTTTTTAAGCAAGGGAGGATGACAGAATAATAGGAGATGAAACTGAACAGTTTAGCACAGTCCATCAAAGTCTGAAGTAAACTGATGTGAAACTCAAAAGGTTAAGGCTAAGCACTCTTACACTTACAAACTGAGTACTTACTGTTTTTTAAATCAGTAAGTCACACGCACACCCAATAGATCTTGGATCCATGACATCGCCCTTCATCTAGAACTTATAATAGGAAGACGTGTCAATTGAGTTAGAGCTCAATAGCTACTTTTTGTCCCGAGAGAGCCAAAACATGATGCCATTTTATGAAGGGAATGAACACCACTCACAGAAAATTGCATGCATATGAAATGTTAAGAAACCAAATGGAACAATCTCAAAATTGCTGTTATACAGTAATCATTTTACAAAAAGAAAATTTCATTAAAGTAATGTCCTTTCCATACAGTGACAAGTGATTGACCCACCCCCCCTACAAACCCTACAGTTACAACTTCACATTGTACAGATTACCACACAATGCGTGAAAAAAGGATGGAAAAAAACCCTCATCACAAACTCAGACTAAAGCAGTGAGAGGAGGGGGAACAGCTTTGCACCTTGGAAGAGCCGAATGTGCAACTCAAATCTCTTTCATTGAATAAATAATTCTCAGGGGTATCAAATGTTTGAGAATCTCCACGTTCCTCTACACTATTATAACATCCAAAGAATGTGTTGTCAAAACCACGAAACAAATTTTACCGGTTTTGAAGCCCTTCGATTGCCTTTTTCCACTGCCATGCTCTTTGTTTTGTATCCTCAAATGACATCACCTTTTTTGGCTGAACAATTACATAAATTAGAATCAGGAAACGAAGATCTAAAAAAGAAGGAACAGAAGTAGGACCAAAACCCTCTGAATTTAGTTCTTAATTCAATTTTTGCTGCAATAACTGGAATTATGAGGGGGTGGAGCTCTCAGTTTTTCCACTTAAAAAATCTTGTGTTGTATGTTTTGATTTGTGCTTTTCATAGTGCTACTCTTCAACTTCTTTTGTTTCTATCTTGAGTTTATGAAATTCAGATTTTAAAACTTTATGAAACATTCTTGTACAGATTGGTCTACCAAACTGTTTTATTTTATTGATAAAATTTCTATCACTTATCAAAATAATTTTGCTGCAATAATCAATGAAAGTAATGCTTTCTCAATTCTCATGCTGGCTATATAAAGATAAAAATTACTAAAACTGCACATCATAACACTCAAGATTTATGTATCATATGACGCATTATTGGAGAAAGATTATTGCAAATTCCAAATACAATGACGAGGCCCACTATGATTGGCTACTGCTAAATTTTTTTTTTACTTGTTATGTACTCATTTATTTTGAAGCTTAGGTAGGGTAGAGGGGGGACAGAGTTAACAGGAAATATGCCCTTGATGATAATAGAGCAGGGAGCAAGCAGGACTTACTGTGCAAATCTTGAAATTTGAAGGACTTGAGACTTGGATGTTGAGGTCATTAGGATTGTCTGACCAAATTATGTTTCCCTTCACAATCAGCTTTGAAGGGTCCACATAAATCAATTTTGGCTTGTTAGTGAGGATAAGCTGCACCTTCTTGCTAGTTAATTTCTGTATTTTCTTCACCATTGAGATCATAAGAACAGATTCGCCTGGATCTAGGAACTGCTGCCTGTTAACATGGTTAGTATACAGATTAGATATGGGTCACCATGCATACACAACCAAAAGAACGCATGGCCAAGCAAAACCTACAAATTTTACAGATTTAAACTCAATTTGAATTTCAGAAAGTATGACAGAAACGAAAGAATAATTTTAGAGCTCCTTTCCCGTCATACTTCTCAAAAATCTAAAACATCAACAAAGAAAAATTATTTCAGCCCAAGTTCTAGAGAAATTAGCCAAATGTACTTTTTGAAGGTGAATTTGTTGGATAGCCCCAATGAGGACCTTTCTTGCAACACAGCAACTTGATCTTTACAACTTCTTTCCATGCATGTTTCTTGACTGAGCTCAACAGTTTAGATGCCAGAGCTTAGAGAGTAAAAGCTTGGAGTCCAAGTCCCTAATAAAATCATGTGAATCTTCCTTATACTTGCTTTCTAGAAAAGTTTAAGCTTTATTACGAAACCTATGCAGATTTATATTTCATCTGCAAATTGCATCAAAATATACAGGGCATCCTTCATGAAAACCATTAACAATGGAATGGATGGTGTAATTAAGATCAAGTCCAACCATCATCTTGGGCATGTGAACATTTGAGATTTCCTTCAATGTAACAAGCACAACAACTCCAAGAAAATCTAAACTTTTAAGCGAACTTCATTTAATGCATCGTATCTCAAAGAAAAGTGTAGAAGATTTCAAATTACCCTTATAAACTCCAAGAATTTTAAACATGAATACAATAAAGAGCAGGGGAATATTAGTAAGTAAATTAATAACCATTGACTTCAAAAACTAAAAAACCATTTGGGAACAGCAAAAGCTGGAATACTGGACAAACAAAATAGGACAGAGGGAGTAATATCTATACTCTTAAAAATGTAGAGCTCACAACAGATAGAATTTCTAGTCAAAGAAACACCAGATTTTCTTAACAGTAAAGCACAATTGATGCTAAGAATAAAGATAAAGATGTTGAACCAATACCATTTCGAATCAAATGAGTCAATTGAAGCAAGCCTAGTTATATGGCCAGTCCCTTCAGATGATGAAGCAGCACCACAGTTCCCATCTGCTTGAGTGTCTGAACCATCCCCAATGTGTGAAGGGTTCCATGATGAATCTTGAACATCCTCGCCCTCACTTGAGGGAACCTAAAAAATTATCAAAATTGATATAAAATAAAAAAACCTTTCTTAGAATTATTCAATCAGTGAAGGCAAGGATCCTTAGAGGGAGTGAGATTTCTTTATAGATTGCGGTTTGACACATAACCAAAGCCATACCCCTCGTTCCAGAGCAAGTTTTGGAGGGGTGTGCCCTCTTAAGTTCTTCCAGTCAATGCCCTTGAAAAAGGGATGCATCTTGAGTACCACATATCCATCAGGTCCAGCGCCAGGTCTCCTGCTGGGATCTAAATCCTGCATCATGGTTGTAGCCAATTTAGGGCAATTATTCACTTCATCAAGCAATATCAATTAAATATTCTATCACATGCAACAGAGATTAAATAAGAAAAAATAAATCAACATATATTCAAAAATAGATCTTCTGTAAATGCCTGCGTTGTTCCCTCACTGGGGAAAAATAAATTTAAAGACTTGAATGATTTATTTTTGTTGATAAATACAGATATCTTCCCCTAAGGAAACATTTTTTGGAAAACTAACAAAAGAACCTAACCATATTGACAATTACAAACACTGATAATAATTGGAAATTTCTTGATTATTAACTGAAGGATGAAATTCAATCATTAGATCATGTTACCAAGCAGAGGAAAGGACCTTCCACTTTCCATGAAAAAGAAAATCGTAGATAAGTGGGATGGTTCTCTATAGTCTTCCTTAAAGATCAAAATGGCCCCTACTTCACATCTTATACATGGATTTTTTTGTTTATCCTATCTGAATACCTTCCTACTTGAACATATATGGACAAAAAGTTATATTGTAGGCCATTATTGATGCATTATCAAACATGCTAGGACCAACAGTGGACCAAAAGATTATATGTAGTCTAGGATTACATCTGTTTTCTTTGCAGTTAATTTCAATGTCAGATATTTATCAATCCATGTAATTAAATACTGAGTCGGAACTGTAGGTAGTGCAAGATATATGGCAGTTCACAAATATGACAAGCTGTGAAAGTAAACAATTTAAAATTCACTAATGAATAAAGTAAATCAATAGGACTCTCAAGGAACTAGGCCTTCATCTATGCTTAGTGTCATTTTTTTTGTCCACAGCCGGTAGGGCTGTAAACAAGCCGAGCTTTTTCGAGTAGTGAATATTCAAGCTTGGCTCGCAACAAAATAAGAATGTTCAAGCTTGGCTTGAACTTGATACGAGCCTAAAAATAATGTTCAAGCTTGAGCTCATTATAAAGTATAAAAGTTTCAACTCGGCTTGGCTTGGCTTGATTTATTAGTCAAGCCAAGCTTGAGTTCAATATCAAGCCCGAACTCAAGCTCAATATCATGCTTTTGAACTAGCCTATTTGGTTTGGATAAGTGGTCTCAACTTATAATTAATTAAAGTTTTAGAAAGATATGAGTTTACTTGTCAAACTCATATCAATTTTATTACCAAACTCATAAATAAGCCTAGCCTCAACTTGTTTTGTTACTTTTATATTGAGCCTTGGTGTTCACGAGCTTGTTCATAAACAATGTTTTTTACTCAGGCTCAGCTCGTCTATGAAACAAGCCTAAAACTAAAGCTTAAGCTTGGCTTATTTATAAACAAACAAATATGAGCGAGCTTTTTATCGAACCAAACTCTAGCTGTTTATGAATGGCTTGATTCATTTACAGCCCTAGCAGCCAGTCCCAAGCTTGAGAAAAGGATGAGGGTTGTTGTAGGTTGACTGCCAACGTAAAACTTAGTCATTCTATTATGCATGAATTCACCACAAATATTCATTGGAGCATCCTTTACGTACATGTGGCTGACCTTGATTAATTTGTTGAGGTCCTTAAGGCACCATAGCCAACCCCAAAAATTTGGGACTAAGAATTGGTTGTTGTTGAACTGGACTCTCAAGGGTGGTGATCCTATTGCTAGTAAAGGCAGTCAACTAACCACTTTATGGTGTTATATATAGTCTTTTAGTAGAGAAGGAATAAGAATTAGCTCAGGATAGCAACAGAACATAGCAATTAACGATTTAAAGGCCAATAATCAAAATGTAGATAAACAATACTCTCAAAGATGTTGGTGGTTGTCATCATCTTTGTCATAGAACTAGAAGTAGCAGTAAAACAAGGGGGAAGAGGAGAAGAAGTGGAAGCAAAACTGACAGCAGCTACATTATTCCCAAGATCCACCCTCTGTCTTCAACTGAATACAGTAGTTGCCTTCTTCAAAGTTTTCTTCCAACAAGACGCACTATATGTAAATCATGGGGATATAAGGGTTTTCGCTCCCTAAAACAGAAAAATTAAACCACATGCCTTCAAACCAGTGCCAACATGAGCTTGCCCTATAGCACAGTCATTTCTTAAAGATTATAGCTGAAAAGCACACCATAATAACTTGGGAGAATTCTACTTTATTCTTTTGCCTTGATAAAGATGTTTGAAAGAAACAGGACCCTAACATACAATCAGAGCATGCTTGCAAGAACCCTCAAGCTAATAACAACTGAAGTTGTAGCTTACCAATAAACGGTCAATGAGATCTTTTGCCTCCTCTGAAAAGTGATCTGGAAATCTAATATCTCTGGCTATAATTCTTTGGAAAATAAGCCATTCACTTGCATCTTTGAAAGGAGAAGTTCCTGAAAGCATTTGGTACAAGGTGCAGCCAAGTGCCCAGAGGTCATTTCTGTTTTATTATGTTCAGAAAAAGCAAAAGAAGTTATCCTACGAAGGCAGTACAACATTAACAACTAAAAGAATGAACAAGGTGAAGAATAAGAACCAAGTATTGATTGAAGTGAATAATTCAATAAATATAAATTTATGGTAGAAACATTAAACTTAAGAACATGTATTGATTGCAATAACAATGCAATCTAACTTATACATGCCCTGCTTAACCAAGGAAAGAAAATCGCTCACCCAAACGTTGCAGGAGAAGAATTGAGAACTTCTGGAGGGACATATGCAGCTGTCCCCACAAACGTGCAGGCCTTATCATCTGGACAAGGCATTAACTGAAAAATTTTAACATATCACTCAAAAGTGGAATTAACAGCATCCACATGACAAGATTTACGCCAACCTGATGCAGCATTTGGAAGGACTGTAATTTGGCTATCCTGCATAGGCTTCACACTCCCAAAATCGGCAATTTTAATATGTCCATCCGAAGTAAGCAGCAAGTTCTCAGGCTGCCATGTGAAAAACTTTTAGAATCTTCCATATACAAATAAAATAATACAAGCCAACTTGGAAACTACCTTAATATCACGATGTATCAAGCCCAGACTATGTATGTATTCAAGTCCATCCACAACTTCTGCTGCATAGAAGCGAGCTTCATCCTCTGACAAACGACCTTTCTGCAAATACAACTAACCAATAGTGGATACTGTAGAATGACAAGCTAAAAGGCAGAAACACATACAGGAAACATAACAACAGATTGGAATTCCTGATATTTTGACAAAGCAAATATTCAGAAAAGAGAGAGAGAGAGAGAGAGAGAGAGAGAATTTTGGGCTTAACCGGCCTATGGCTAATACAGTGATGAATTTGGTGTCCAATAACAGAGGGAAATTAGGAGAGGGGAAAGTAGGATACTTTCCATTGTCACTGGTGAAGGGTATTTCGTTGCAAAGAAACAAAAGCCTTCTGATGGCATGGTAGGGAAATTTTGACGAATGGAAAAGTTCCTGAGCATAAGTTTACAAGGACTTCAATTTCTTGGATGTGCATTACTACTTTATATATATATATATATATATATATGCATTACTCCTTTTATTAAGATTTCCTCCTCTTTAAATTTTATGGACAGCCTTGCTCCCTCACCACCACCCCCCCTCTTTCCCCTCTCTTTGGTCACCCTCTTCCCATGTACTTCAGCAGCACTACCATTGTTGGTGCCATTTGAAAAAAGCTTCTATCTTTTCAAAAACAAGATGCAAATAACCATAAAACTTCCAAAACAGGGATGAGTTGAGTCAAAGCTACATATTAAAAAGAAAAACACCATTTTCTATTTTTCAATTTGCTTATATCAAACATGGAAAAAGTGGCCAAAGAAGTTTTCTTTGGACAAATCAGAGATGATTCCACAATGGATGCATGCTATAAAATTTCTTACCCTGGTTATTTGATCAAACAGTTCTCCACCTTCACAGGATTCAAGTGCCATATCTTCACGATATAATAAAAAAATCAACATCAAATGATAATCCAAAATAAGGAAAAACCAGAAAGGCAAAACAAAGAACAAAGAGTACATAAAGAACACCAGTAAAAAAGTTGGGAAGCCGAAGCAGTGATCAAAAAATAAAATACTACAACGAAATTACAATAAGAATACCTACACAGTGAAAAAGTATCTTGAAATGTAAAATATAGCCGCACAATGGCAGGATGATCCAATTGATCAAGTACAATGCGCTCCAACATCACATAAGCTGTTTTATTTTCTTTAGTAATGAATTTTTTGTCCATGATCTTCAATGCATACACAATTCCCGTGTCCCTTTTCTTTGCCCTAACAACCTGTTAGTATCATTCATTTCAGAGAAGATCAATAAAAATATATTAATATCAATAATTACACATTCAACACAGACAAGAAGAGATGATATGAGCCACACACCTATAAGAGTTGCCAACAGTTTAAAGAAGATAATAATAGGTTGAAGAATAGAACAGATAATTATAACTATTATTTTCTTGCATGTAGAGTCATGTGTATGATATTAGCTCTAAATACAGAAATGGAAAGCCTCAAATTTGGTCAACCTTGGCATGTCAAACAAACGAAAACCAAAGCAATGTGACTAAACATTTCTGTCTGTGAAAGATAATAAATCATCCTCATAAAGCACACAACAGAAACCTTGAGGTAAAAAAGGACAGGTGATAGTCAATCAATCCATACGGCCAACCAATTGAGAAAATTACCATGGGATATCACTTGAAAAACTTCAGTTGAAATCAATCATTCACATGACAAGAGGAAAGTTGCAAAAGAAAATAATTTGACATAGCATCCAAATTGGTCTTAGATAGCATCACAGACTAGCTAATCATCATAATTAATAGTCTACCCCTTATCACATCCTTACTCTTTTTTGCGTTTTGGCTCTAAGCTTAAACCAATAAAAGCGCAGGTGAGAAGCTCCATAAATTCCAACAGGCCATGCTGTCTTAACAACCCACATGATGTACTCAGCTCATAAACTTTTCCTCTAAAATTCTCATTTTTTTTTTTTTTTAAAAGATAGCGTCCACAACACTTGTACAACAAATCTTAAGTAGCATGTTGCTACTAGTTTTTATTGGTGGGTAGTGGTGGGCTCAAATTATAACCAATAACAATTTTTTTTTTTTTTTGAACAAGATAGAAATTCAATTTTTAGCCTAATCTAAGTGTATACGTGTGTAAAGCTCCCTCCTAAAGATTTAAATCCTAACCCTTGCCCCTCATACCCCACAAGCCCCAAGGGCGTACGATGGTGAACCAGTAACAACTTAACAAGGACTTATACTTGTACAGTGATCATCGCATCAAAGGTGTGCAATGGTGAACCAATAACAACTTAACATCTATGATTTGTTGTGAAAATGTTATGGACATAGCAATATAGCACTTCCCCTTTTTTGGAGAGAGAGAGAGAAGCGTAAAATTTTGATTTGAGTCTTCTTCTTGTGTGTGTGTGTTGTTTTGGAACTGAAAAGACAAAAAATCAGCATGCTATTAAACTAACTTCAACCAAACAGCTTGGAAGAGTCGCATTTTCTGAGGGTAAAAAACAAGAAAAGGATCTTTGGCTCAGATTTCCCAGCAACCAACCAAAAGGACACTGAAATCAAACCCCATGTTCCATCACATCCATCTTCATTTCCAGGACCCAATTTATCAAAACTACCTTCCTTGTATATGAAACTCCCCTATTGAGCAAGACCCACCTGGGTTTGCATTAATTCATAATTATACTTGCTCCACATATGAATATAATCCACCATAATATTGCCAATAACTCCCCCAATAGCTTTACTGCACAAATACCCATTGACCATTACTGCCCATTAATAAACATAGCAAGAAGAAAATAAATTCTGAACTTTTATCACATATTAAAAAAAACTGATACAAATATACCATTCACACACAAACATTCAATCAAAAGCCAGCAATCTAAAGCAAAAACAAAACAAACTAGAACAACCCAGAAAGCCAAAAATGAAGAAGAAGAAGAAAATGAACAAAAATCTAAAAAATAAAAAAGGAAGAATCGTTTCCGAAATAAAAACCTTGGAATAGGAACCAACGCCATAGATCTTGCCCAATTCAAAATCCTGAACAGTAAAATTTTCCTGGGGCGCCCTAAAAGCAAAGCTCTTGGATTTCTGGACATTCCCACCATTGGAAGAAGTGGCCTGAAGTTTCAACTTTGAATCAAAATCCTTCTCCATTGCCAACATCTCTTTTTCTTTCTTTTTTTTCTCTTCACTCCCTTCAATATTCTCTACATATTCTCTGAACCCACATTTTTTTTTCTCTCTCCTGAGAATAAAATAATGAAGATAAAAATGAAAACTTTGGGAGGAGAGCTTGACCAATTGGATCAGAGAGACTGTGTCTTTGATAATTGATAATATTCTCTGAAAAAGAAAAGGTAAGAGAGTTGGGGTTCCCTTATTGGGGGTATATGGGTATGTGTGTGAGTGTGGTGTTTAGAGGTGAAGGTGTGTGTGTGTGTGCGTGTGATCAGCTTTAAAGCTTTGGGCTTTGGCTTTGTTTTTGTTTTTCAATTTTCAAAACCCCTAGAAAGTACTCTCAAACTCCAATATTGGATGATGAGAGAGAGACAGACACAGACACAGACACAGACACAGACGCAGAGACAGAGCTTTGTGTATTTGGGTTTGGTATTATATTTGATGGAGGAGAGGAAGGTATGGGCATTGAAGAGGAGAGAATGGCACATGGGATCGAATGATGGACATCTCCTCTTTCTGTTTCTCTCTCTACACCTAAAAAGGGGAATGGTAGTAGGGGGGTGATGCTGATGCTCCTTATGATTGGGGAACCATATCTAGCAAAATATATATATATATATATATATATATATATTATGCCCTATATATATGGATATCTTCCGTTTGAAATTGAAAACCGAAAACTGAAAGTTAAGTTACAAGGATCTTTAAATCTTAACAACCTATAAAAATTTGATCGGTTGTGATTATTGATTTAGAGAATGGTTTTTAATAAGGTATTTAAGGTCTTTTTTAAGAATTTGACTATTCGTTGGAATGTCTGTAATTTATTATCCCACACACGCTAGAAACTATTGGCTTGTTAAAAACTTCAAACCATGAACCTCATGAACATCACGAGGACTTAGAAAAGGTTTTCGTTTTTCTTATATCTTAAATATCCAAACTCAACTCGGACTCAATTATGTGTTTAGGTTACTAAAGTAATCCTATTATTAATTTTGTTTATATAAAGGGACTTAGGGTTTCTATAATAAAAGTCTATTTTTCTCCTAAAAATTGTTTTCAATTTAGTATAAAAGTGCTTACTAATGTTTAATTTTTGTTAATTGTTTTTTTAGATGTTCAATTTTAGGTCATCCCAACTCAATCCAACTTATTTGACCTGACTTGTGGTTAGATAATCAGGTTAAGTCTTTCCAATATGAGTGGGAATGGTTTGGATTTGGAAAAGCAATTTTCGTCCCAAACCCAACTCATGATCGTTCCTAATTGGTATTCTATAGAGTTTTTAGAGTAATTCTACTATGGAGCTTTTAAAATTTTATCCACTAATTATGAAATGAGTTGATCATTTTCGTCACATTATCAATAATTTAAATAAATGAATAAATAAAAATAGTGTTAATCAATTTTTTGTTTAAGTGTTGATAATCAATTAATCACATTGATGAGCAAGATTTTTATCACTTTTTTTTTTTTTTAAAGCAGCAACAGCAACAATGGATGAACAAGATTTTTTAAAAAATCCGTGGTAGAGTTACCCTATAAACTCTCTAGGATATTAATTCACCTAAGTCTAGTAGTGATTTTTTTTTTTTTTGGGGTGGGGGGAACAAATGCTTCTCACATGTTGATCATATGTATAGTATTTCCTATATTAGTGTGTTACTATTATGACTAAAATGCAAATGGAACCAGAGGGATGAGAGTCATCAGACATGTGTAACAAATCATGGAGGATTGCCGAAAAAACAACATAGCATGGCTGACACGTAATGAATATCGTGGCAATCCCTTGTTAGAAATACTAGGGCTGGCTGGTTATTATATCTATGATATTTTAAAAGAGAAGTTAACACCTAATAATAACACAATAGACAAGGGTCCTATAGGATCACTAATAATACTCCATGGGACACAAATTTCTGTCAATAACTATTGAGGCCTTCATGTATAAATTGAGGTTCATATTAAAAGCAAAATGACATATTCTCATGTTGATTACTCTCGTTATGTTGCTTAGTAATGTCTGGTACAGGGTATTGTGTAATTTTGTTAAGGCATTGATGCAAGTAACTTTATGTACTATAGTTACTTTATTCTATCAAAGGTAGAGAGTGGAGACTACAAAATCTAATCTCTCTTGATATGTTATTCTTTAGTGCCGTTAGTATTGTTCTAACGTTATTCCCTAACAAGTTGGTAACTTGATTTTGATTGATATTGCATCATTTTAGCATATTTCTTTAGAGTCCAAATTTGTTAAGGATGAAGTATAAAACGCTTGTCTTACATTATTCAATAAGTGATTGTTACATTGGCATTTTACTTAAAATTTAATAAATCATATCACACCTAATAACATATCAATAAATTTCCAATTTTGTTGAATTTATATGTGGGTATTAGAATTGATTGGATGTGGTTTTGCTCATTCTTAAATATGTGATAAAATGATGTGACATGTTGGGATTAGAGGGATAAAACATAAGTTTTACACCACATCCTTACCAAATTTAATCTCATTTCTTTATGGCTTAGTATTAACGTAGTTGTTAGTTGTCACATTCTATTACCATCGCATTCCACATAGTGTAGTTAACGTAACCAAAACATCGGTTCTTTTGGATAAAGATAAACAATAAACTCCCTTTTTGTTGAGATAAGAATGGACCTATAACAATTTTTTTTGTTTTTTGTTTTTTGTTTTCTGTTTTTTTGTTTTTAAGAAGCAAATACCTATAACAAGAGAGAATAGAGACAAAACCATATTATGAAATTGACACTAATTATAACAATTTGCAACCAAATCGACACATAAATTAAAATTAGGCTAAAAAATCTTTTTGTGTTTTAGTTTTATAATAATTTAACCTTTTTTTATATGACAGTATTTGAAATTTAAAGATGGTAATTGTAGGTACAAGGGATCCAAAGGTATATATATTGGGCCATGGGTCTTGGCTGAAAATGTTGAGTGATCCGAGGACATATAAATAATATTGAAGATGTAAGACTTAGAGCTCCATATGTAAGCTACAAATGAGAGGGTTGGGGAAGGTAGGCCGAGGAGGAATATCCCCTCGGCTAAACGAGGAGAAGATCAAAATGTGTATCCTATCATCTAGGGTGACGTTCCAAGAGGTTCTATTGATAAGGACATGCATTATGAACATACAGGAATGATGGGAACTAAGAAATATCTAAGAGAAAGCTACTACCACCACATTAAATGCTCTGTAACTAACTCTCTGGCCGCATTAATGAGGAAGTGATATTTGAACAGTGTTTTTGCAACCTTACAGTTACCCCCAAAGACTTCCGTAAGGTGTTGATGGGACAAGGATCAAAACAAGCAATCTACTATCCACGTGGAGAGTAAAGAGAAAAAGGAAGAAATAACATAAATGAGAAGGGATGCCCTAAGAGAAAGGGATCGGAGAATGAAGGAAGAAAAGAATGGAAGCAATTAGAACTATATTTGTAACCAACCTCAAGGAATATATACAAGAACTGATCTCCTCGGATTGTGCAGAGGACAATTTTTCCTTAGATAAATCAATCCATCTTCATTTTCTTGTCATCTAAATCTATTTCACTTGCTATTTAACTCATTAAAGCCCAGTTTTTCAGCCCACTCTCTACAAATTCATTGTATTGGGCTTTTTGGGCCTAAGTTCATCCATCCGTTGGACTAGGGACTCAAATCAGATCCTTAAAATTGGCAAAGTTTGTGGGGAATTCTGGTGTGATAGCGAGTCTAACATTCAACTATGATAGGTTCAAGTCCGAACCAGGCAGAATCTATGGGGTCTCAGCGTCAAGATCACTTTCGTGATCTTGAACGAAGGAGGGACCGAGAAATAAGTGTGCACACTACCCATACTAGGATCCAGTCTCGGGGTGGGAGCCACGTCTCTCATGAGGAGAATGCTAGAAACATGCGGCTGGAGATTGACCACCTGTGGAGGAAGTTGCGTCGTGAACAACGAAGAAGAACTGCCTCAAGGTCTAATTCTTCCTCTAGTAAGGAAAGAGATGGCAATTACAGGCCTAGATCGAGGACTCCCCTAATGAGTCTTTCTCCCATGACGAGGACTACCACCATGAGCACAGAAACAGGGGCTCATCTTCCAAAAGGGCTTGGGAAATGATGCGATGAGCAAAGCGCTCAACCAAATTTCCAGGTCACCTTTCACGAGCAGAATTGAGGGAGGGAAACTTCCTCTGTGATTCACTTAGCCTACGTTCACCATATACAATGGTCAAATAAACCCTGTGGAACATGTGAGCCACTTCAACCAGAGGATGGTTGTACACTCCAAGAATGAGGCCTTGATGTGCAAGGTGTTCCCCTCTAGTCAAGACCCGTAGCCATGAGATGGTTTAATGGCTTAGGAGCAAGTTCCATTGATTCCTTTAAGGAACTTTCTCGGGTGTTTGGATCTCGCTTTATAACGTGCAGTAGGGTTTCTCAGTCCTTGGACTTATTATTGTCTATGTCCATGAGAGAGGGGGAGACCCTGAAAATGTACTCAAACAGATACTGGGAGATGTTTAATGAGATTAATGGGGACTTTGATGATGTGGCTATAAGGACTTTCAAAGTTAGTCTGTCTGCCGAGCATGATTTGAGAAAGTCCTTGACCAAGAAGCCAGTAAGAAGCATGCGTCAGCTTATGGACTGCATTGACGAATACAAGCGGGTTGAGGAAGACCAACAACAAGGGAAAGGAAAGGCTAAGTTTATCCCTCAGAACAGAAGGGATTTCAGGTCGGACCGATACAATGATAGCAGACCCCAAAGGGATTTTGCTGGGCAATTTGGGTCTATGGCTCCTTTGGTGGTCAACACGGTATTCCGAGAGCCAGTGCTTCAAGTCCTGAAGAAGATTAAGAATGAGTCATACTTCAAATGACCAAATAATATGGGAGGAGACCCCATAAGGCACAACCAAAGTCTTCATTGCCAGTACCACCAAGAACAGGGACATACCATTGAGGACTATAGGACTTTGTGGAATCATTTGGAGCAGCTGGTCAAAGATGGAAGGTTACAATAGTTTTTGTATAGGCCTAATGGGCAGGGAGACCAAGGAAGGTCAAGAAACCAAGGGAATGCTCCGTCAAGACCCCTTTTGGGCATTAATGTCATCTTTGCTACTCTTGGGAGAAATAGTTCTCACCCCTCCAAGGTGATGTCTGTAGCTCGGCTACCTGCCGAGACTCAAATTCTGGGCCAAAAAGGGCTAGAGTGGAGGTCCGACCGGCGTTGAGATTTTCAAAAGAGGACAAGATTGGAACTATACAGCCACACGATGATACTTTAGTGGTCACCCTCAGGATAGGAGAATAGGATGTGAAGAAAGTGTTAGTAAACTAGGGTAGTGGTGCGGAGATTATGTACCCTAACTTATACAAAGGGCTAAACTTAAAGCCCCGAGGATTTGACCGTCTATGATTCACCTTTGGTAAGCTTCGATGGAAAAGTGGTCATTCCAAGGGGTCAAATTAGACTGCCCGTGCAAGCAAGTTCAGAAGTGGTAGAGGTGGACTTCATTATGGTAGATGCATATTCTCCTTACACGGCCATCATGGCCAGACCCTAGCTTCATGCCCTAGGAGCCGTTTCTTCAACTCTATATTTGAAGGTAAAATATCCATCTGAGGATCAGATTGAGGAGCTTATTGGGAGTCAATCCATGGCTAGGCAGTTTCTGGTGGCTGCAATTATGCACCAACCTAAAGTTGAGTCATTGGCCTCTGTTGAGGGGGGCTCATAGCAATTAAGGATTCCGGTCCTATTTATGGATGTAGTGTTAGGAGAGGCAAAGTGTGAGAGGTTGGAGGAAATCATTAAAAATCGTGATCTGGAGAAGTTTTTTCAAATCAGAGCTCGGTTACCTCCTCGGGAGATGGAAGAATTGTTAACATTTTTAAGGAAGAATATTGATGTGTTCGCGTGGAATGCTTATGAGACCCCTGGGGTGGATTTGAATTTCATTTTCCATCATTTGAATATCAACCCAGCTATCCTCCCTAAGAAGCAACCACCTCGGCACTCATCTAAAAATCATTCTAATGCTATCAAGAAAGAGGTGAACAAGCTTAAGCAGACTGGGGCTATTAAGGAAGTTTTCTACCCTGAATGGTTGGCCACTATAGTGGTAGTGAAGAAGAAAAATGGGAAGTGGCAGGTATGTGTAGACTTCACAGACTTGAACAAAGCCTGTCTAAAGGACCCCTTCCCCATGCCTCGGATTAATCAGCTAGTGGACGCAATTGTAGGTCATCCTTAAATGAGCTTTTTGGATACCTTTCAATGGTACCATCAAATACCTTTAGCTTTGGATGATCAGGAGAAAACAGCTTTTATTACTCCTACTAGGAATTACCACTACAAAGTAATGCCTTTTGGTCAAAAAAATGCAGGGTCTACTTATCAAAGGATGATGACCAAGATGTTGAGCCTGTCTAAGAAAAAAATTGAGATTTATATAGACAACATGGTAGTCAAGATTAAGGTGGAGTCTGAGTATGTTAATGACCTCGGGAATATCTTTGAGATCTTGAGGAGACACAAGCTGCAACCTAACGCTTCTAAGTGCTCTTTTGGTGTCGGATCAGGGAAATTCTTAAGTTACATGGTTACTCATCATGGAATTAAAGTCAATCATGACCAAATTAGGGCAATTAATAATTTACAGCCACCTCAAAATCCCAAAGAGGTCTAAAAGTTGACAGGAATGACTGCTGCTTTAAATCGATTCATCTCTCGGTCAACAGGCAGGTATAGACCTTTCTTTCAGTTGTTAAATAAGTGGAAGGGATTTAAATGAACTGAAGAGTGTGTCCTAGCCTTCCAACAATCAAAGGAATATATTTCTCAGCCACCCATTATGTCCAAGCTTGAGGTGGATAAGGTGTTGTTTGCTTATATTGCAGGAGCCTCCCATGCAGTGAGCTTGGTGTTTATGCGGGTTGATAGTGGTGTACCAAGGCCAGTTTACTATTTGAGCAAGTCACTACACGAAGCTGAGGTACGTTACCTACCACTGGAGAAGGTCATTTTGGCAATGGTGCATGCTACGCGTAAGCTCCCCCACTACTTCCAATCACACACTGTTGTTGTCCTAACCCAACTTCCACTTAGATCCCTACTTCGGAGCGCTGATTACATAGGGATAATTGCCAAGTGGGGTACGATCCTAGGGTCTTTTGAAATCAAGTATATACCTCGCACCTCTATAAAAGGCTAGGTCCTAGCCGACTTGGTGGTTGAATTTGCAAAGCCTTCACTAGAAGAAGATGCCAAAAGGCCGAGCATGGGTGAAAAATCAGTTGGCCTAGCCTCTGTGCAAGAACCTTTATCCTATAGAGTGTATGTTGATGGTGCAGAAAATCAAAGAGGATTCGGAGTGGAGCTGGTTCTAATCTCTCCTGAGAAAATCACTATTGAGAAGTCCTTAAGATTGGGCTTCTCGACCACAAACAATGAGGCTAAGTATGAGGCCCTGCTAATAGGGATGACCATGGTTCAAAAATTGAGAGGAAGAGCAATGGAGATATTTTCAGATTCAAAGTTAGTTATGTGATAGATTTAGGGAGAGTTGGAGGCCAGAGATGTGAGAATGCAAGAATACTTAAATCAAGTCAGGCACATACAGTCAAGGTTTAAGTCATTCAACATACAGCACATTCCTAGAAGCAGGAACACCCATGCTAACTCTCTGGCCACTCTTGCAACCTCCTCGGCTCAAAGCTTACCTCGACTTATCCTTGTTGAAGACTTCTGTAGACCTACTAAGATGAAGAGAGAGGTGGTCCATATTCATCAGATTAGAATGGGACCTAGTTGGATGGATTCTATCATGCTATTCCTTAAGGATGATATCCTGCCCAAGGGGAAGTCTGAAGCAGACAAAGTACAAAGAAAGGCTCCTTGATTTTGGCTGTCTGAGGACCAAAAATTATACAAACGCTTTTTTTCGGGGCCATATTTACTATGCATACACCCTGAGGTATCAGAGCTGCTTCTGGAGGAGTTGCATGAAGGAATTTGTGGAAGCCACACAGGTGGCAGATCCTTATCTCATAGGGCCCTCACCCAGGAATATTGGTGGTCAAATATGCAAAGGAAAACACAAGAATATGTGAAGAAATGCGATCAATGCCAAAGATCTGCCCCAAACATTCATCAGACAGGGGGAGTCCTTAATCCCCTAACTAGCCCTTGGCCTTTTATTCAATGGGACTTGGATATTGTTAGACATTTCCCTAAGGCAGTAAGGAATATGAGATAGTTGCTAGTCAGCACGGATTACTTCATTAAATGGGTTGAAGTTGAACCACTAGCAAATATCAGGGATATGGATGCCAAGAGATTTGTCTGGAAAAATATTGTCACTCAATTTGGAATCCCTCGTACACTCATCTCGAACAATGGTATTCAGTTTAATAGCAAAGCCTTTAGGAGGTATTGTTGTGACCTGGGCATAACAAATAAATATTCCACCCCGACATATCCACAAAGGAATGGACAGGCCGAGGCTATCAACAAGGTCATAATGAGTGGGCTCAAAAAGAGGCTGGATGATGCAAAGGGAAAATGGGTAGAAGAGTTGTTGCACGTCCTTTGGACATATCAAACTACACCTCGCAAGTCCACTAGGCAGACGCCCTTTTTAATGACTTATGGGGTCGAGACTGTGATTCCTCTGGAGACAGGATTTCCAACGTTGAGAACAAGCTATTTTACTCCGAGCAGCAATAATGGGCTATTGGAAAAAAGTTTAGATTTAATTGAAGAGTGAAGAGAAAGCGCTATGGTTCAGTTGGCATACTATAAGCATAAGCTCAAGCAGGGGTATGACTCAAATATTAGACCAAGGCCATTAGCGCCTGGAGACTTGGTACTAAGAGGGCGTTTGGGAGGGGCTGAAACGCCCACGTCTGTGTTTCAGCCCCTTCACTTTTTTTTTTTTTTTTTTTCCCACTTAAGTGGGACGCGCATTCTGTACTGTTCATTGGCCATGAACAGTGATTTTAGGCCAATAAACAGTAATTTTAAGGGTGAACTGTATTTTTTACACATTAAAAAATTATTTTGCTATAGTATTTTTCAGTTTTCAGTTTTCAGTTTCAGCAGCATCCAAACGGACCCTAAGAAAGGTTTTGGGTACTGCTAAAAACCCAGCTTGAGGAAAGTTAGGGCCTAACTGGGAATGGTCATATCGCATCACTTCAGTGGCTAGAATAAGTGCTTATTATCTTGAATATCTAGATAAAAAAGTTATTCCACGCCCCTGAAATGTAAACAACCTGAGAAGGTATTATTATCAATGAAAGCTTTCTTTACCATATTTTGGTTTATTATATTATGCATCATGCGTTCCACTATTTGTTTGAATATCAAACAGAACCTTGGCCATGCCTGACTCCTCGGACCACATACTTTAAGTATATTGATATTCTAAGCTATCTATCTAAGTATTAAACAAAATCTTAGCTATGCCTGGATCCTTGAACCACATGCTTTGGGTAAATTAATATTTCCTGTTATTTTTCTAAGTGTTAAACAGAATATTAACTATGCCTGGATTCTCAGACCACATGTTTTAGGTAAACTAATACTTAATGACATCTTTCTAAGTGTTAAACCAAATCTCAGTTATGTCTGGTCTCTCGAATCACATGTTTTGGGTAAATTAATACTTAATGACATTTTTCTAGGTATCAAATAGAACCTTAGCTATACTTGGATCCTCAGACCACATGTTTTGGGTAAATTAATACTTATCAACATCTTTCTACGTGTTAAACAAAACCTTAATTATTCTTGGTCTCTTGGATCACATGCTTTGGGTAAATTAATAGTTGATGAAATCTTTCTAAGTGTTAAACAAAACCTTACTTATGCATGGTCTCTTGGATTACATGCTTTGGATAAATTAATATTTGATGGCATCTTTCTAAGTGTTAAACAAGACCTTGGTTAAGCCTAGCTCCTTAGACCATTCGCCTTGAGTAAGTTAATTTTCTTGGTTATTTGCCTAAGTACATGGTCATTTTCCTTATTATTTGTACGTCTTTAATTTGTCTGAGTTAGTAGCAATGCACTGCTGTCTGCTTCGGTAAAGTCAAGGTAGCAATAATTTATTACTGTCAACATCATCATCAGTTTTAATTCCCATCAGAGGGAAAAATGATAACTACGCCAACTATAAAATAAATATTACAGAGAAAGGAAAGATTCATAAAGTAAAAAGTGCAGCCCTTTTTATTAAATAAAGGAAAAGTTCATTATATACAATGGCAAATTGCCATCACAAAAGAAAAGATACAAAGAAAAAACTATAAAAAGAAAGAAAAATGGCAGCGAAGGAAATAAAATCCTAAGAGCTAGGCTTTGGCTGGAGAAGGAGTGTCTTCTTTTTGGCTCGGCTGAGAGGCAAGAGAATCTTTGGCCTTAGGATCAGCCTCTTTGGATTTGGCCTCAGCCTCTTTCGCTTTGACTACAGCATCCTTAGCCTCTAAAGGGGCTTGACCTCTTTGCCCTTGCCCTTATCCTTGGCCACCTTAGCCCCTTAGCCTTGATCACCAGCTTGGCTAGATCCTTTGGAAGCCTCGGAGGGGGGAGGAAGGGCCTGCACAGTTAGGAGCTGCTCAGAGGATTCTAGAGTAATGGCAGAGGGAGATGGAAGGGCAGTTAGGACTTCACAGATGTCAGAAGGGTAGTAAACACTCCTAGTCTACCTCCACTCTGAGGCAGTAGGGACCTCTGCAAGGTTGAGGGCCTCTTTCCACGTCTCCTTACAGTAATCCCTACACACCTTGGCCAGTCGGATCTCAGTTTCTTCTACCCCGAGGTTATAAGACACTTGCCTCAAGGCCTCTGCAGCTTCCTCATCCGCCCGAGCAGCGGTTTTGGCTTTCTCCAAGTCAGCTTTAAGGTCTAGAACCGGCTGCTTTTGCATGGCCAGCTCTATCTCTATAAGATGGAGCTTTTTACGCTGATCTTCAGCCTGGTCCTAGGCATTCTTTAGGCCAGCCTCAGCGCTCTTCCGTGCCCTCTCCTCGGCAATTAACCTGTCGGCTAGTTCTTTGTTCTCCTGCTTCATGGCTTCCAGGGCCTTATTGGTCTCAGCGTGGAGGTTGGTCTTAGCCTTAGCCTCATTCTAGGCATCCTTGACCCATTTCTCAACTACAAAAACTTCTTGGATAACCTGCACAAAAATGGCAGAGGAATCCCATGTAAGAAAAAAAAAAAAAAAAAAAAAAAGAAAGAAAAGAAGAGATAATGAAAAAAGCGCCTTAGCATTTAGGTAACAGATATGATAGTGAAACTTACCATGGCAAGATCCCTCTTCAACAACATGAAGAAGTCTGGCTGCCTCATGTGCCTTAGGCAGGAAAAAGGGCTGCTCCAAGGCTTCAGCAACATAAGCGGAGTGCCCTATCTGGAACTCCCTAATGGAGGAGTTCGATGGGATGCCAACGCCATCTTGCTTTAGCCGAGGAGCCCAAACACGTTATTAGCGCACCTTAGCCACAGTTGGATCCTCCCTATTATGTACAAAGGAGACCCGTTGTCCTTGGCTGCCTTATGCTGTTTGGCCTCCTTTTGAGGGACCACCTCATCCTCCTCCACTTCCTGCTTCTTCCTTTTATTCTTCAAGTTAAGAATGGGGAGCAAATCAGCTATAATTGTGGGAGGAGGAGGGTGAAGGGGAAGAGTGAGGGGAAGATGGGATTTAGGGGCCTCCTTAGATGACGACCCTTTATTCGTCCCAGCCATGAGGTCCCTTAAGCCCTTCTTAGGATTCAAAGTCATTACGTCTTCCTCCTCGGAACTACTATCTACCTCAGCAATTATCAACTGGGGGAGTGAGTTGCTAAGGATCTATCAAGTTCACCCTCAGAATCCGAGATCTTGACAAGATCTGTTCATGCCTCTTCTTCTTCCTCGAGTTGGAATTGATCTATTTCCTCCTCAAGTGATAGGCGTGAGGAAGCAGTTTCTTCCCTCGGAGCCGCTACTTCAAGGAAAGCAAGAGGGGGAGGCAGCTCGATAGGCATTACATCCTTAGGGCAAGAAACCCAGGTACATAAACTTCTATCCTTCAGAGCCTAGGATCGCTTACCCTGATTACGTGGCCTAATTCCTGGATGATGTCTAATATTGGTTCGAAGCCCAGAATGAGGTGGACCACTCTCAGCTACCTGTCCTCACTCACAAACACCTCCAATCTTAAGACTTTGTTGAGATCCGTGACATTGACGAGGCTGAGGCAGGGCGCTACTTGCCTTTCGTCTGAAAAAACAACCGAGAAGCAAATCATGGTCAGACCAATAAAACGCATCATCAAAAGAAAACGAAATATTAAAGGGAAGAATAGCAAAGCTAAAAGAACTAAATCCTAGGCCAAGGGACCTAACCCTAGGGTACCCCACCTAAATTTCCCTTCCGAATTGCTCAGTGAAGACTGTTGTGCCATTCTCTAGAGGTGATTAAGTAATTGTCTTTCATGCCCTTATTAGACTTGGAAAGACACGATATAAGCCTAACAATGTTGGACTTGGACTTGAGGTAATACCCCGAGTCAGCAAGTGAATGGCATTTGTACATATGGACGACATCGTGCCAGGTGAGTCTTAGACCAATCTACTCGTTGAGAGCATCGACACTACCTAAAATTCTAAACAGGTTGGGTGCGCACTGGTGAGGGCACAACCTATGGTTGAGCAGGTAGTCTCGTGTTACCCTACCTATGGGAAGCATTGTTCCTTCTTCTATGAAAGCAATCATAGGAATAACAACCTCCCCTTTTTTTCTATTAGTAACCACCTGATCTGGGGCCCAATACCACAAGGCAACTTCCTGTGGAATGTGATATTTAGCCCTAAAGCCCTCCATACCTGTGGGAGAATCTACTAGATCTTTGAATCTACCCATCTGAGCAAACTAAAAGGAAATTATTTTGAAAAAGGAATGAAGGTTAGGAGACCTAGAAAAGTGGCCGAGGAGAAAAGAACCTAGGAGCATGAAAACTTACGAAAATGAGAACAGGTAACACTTCAGGAACTTCTTGAGAGTTGGGAGATTGAGGAATTCTTGAAAGCTAGAAAGTTTGAAAATTCTTAAGGGCTTACAAATTTGTGAAGTAAAGAAAATTAAACCCTCCAGGTGCCTTATATTGGAGCCGAAATTAAGTGGGAGTTATCCTGCTCAAAATTCAAGGAGAAATGCCAACCGTAGGATCTACATATCACCATAGAATGTGGGGAACAAAAAGCCACCTAGAGCATTTAATGAGACATCATGGGCTCTGAAGCATCAGGAATGGTTACGGGGCACACGAAGCAATATTCTCACGTATGTAAATCAGAGAAACAAATGGATTTACTTCTCCAAAGTCAAAACCCCATTTCTTCTCCTCGGATAAAAGGGGAAAAACCATAGTTTTAAGGGGCTATTGTAGGAACAAGGGATCCAAAGGTATATATATCTATTGGGACTTGGGTCTTGGCCGAAGACATTGAGTGATCCGAAGACATTGAGTGATCCGAAGACATATAAATAGTATTGAAGATGTAAGACTCAGAACCCCATAAGTAAGCTACAAATGAAAAGGTTAGGGAAGGTAGGCCAAGGAGGAATATCCCTACGGCTAAACAAGGTGAAGATCAAAATGTGTATCCTATCATCTAGGGTGACATTCCAGGAGGCTCTATTGATAAGGACATGCATTATGAATGTACAGGAAGGGGGGAACTAAGAAATATTAAAGAGAAAGATGCTACCACGACATTGAATGCTCTGTAGCTAACTCTCTAGCCGCATTAATGAGAAAGTGATATCTGAATAGTGTTTTTTTAGCCTTACAGCTACCACTAAAGACTTTCGTAGGGTGTTGATGGGACAAGGATCAAGACAAGCAATCTACTGTCCACGTGGAGTGTAAAGAGAAAAAGGAAGAAATAGTATATATGAGAAGGGATGCCCTAAGAGAAAGGGATCAAAGAATGAAGGAAGAAAAAGACGGAAGCAATTAGAACTGTAGCTAACTCTCTGGCCGCATTAATGAGAAAGTGATATCTGAACAGTGTTTTTTCAGCCTTACAACTATCACTAAAGACTTTCGTAAGGTGTTGATGGGACAAGGATCAAGACAAGCAATCTACTATCCACGTGGAGTGTAAAAAGAAAAAGGAAGAAATAGTATAAATGAAAAGGAATGCCCTAAGAGAAAGGGATCAGAGAATGAAGGAAGAAAAAGACAGAAGCAATTAGAACTGTATTTGTAACCAACCTCAAGGAATATATACAAGAACTGATCTCCTCGAACGATGCAGAGGATAATTTTTGCTTAGATAAATCAATCCATCTTCATTTTCTTGTCATCTGAATCCATTTTACTTGCTGTCTAACTCACTAAAACCCAGTTTTCCAGCCCATTCTTTACAAATTTATTGTATTGAACCTTTTGGGCCTAAGTTCACCCATTCGTTGGGCTAGGGACTCAAATCAGGTCCTTATAGCAATAAAATTGACTTTCATAATTAAAATACTAAAACATCTAAAAAGACACTTGAATAGTTGTTTTTTACAACTTTTAAAAGTTCAATGGCGATTCCCAACATATTGATGCATATCATGGTCATTATGTGGATATTTGGAGGTATTTTTCTCATTTGGATGGTTTGGAGTATTTTATTATCATTGTCATTTTGGTGGTTGAAAGGGGTATTTCAATCATATATAAAGTCTTGGAGATTTCAACTTGTGAGAGTTGCAAGTAGATTCTAATTTTAATGGGTAAATTATAAAATCACTCTATAGCAAATCTCAATGTGGAAATTCAACTTTCGATATCATCCGCCTATCCTAAGGAACTTACAATATTGGAGTCACCACTTAATTTAATTAACCAAATTATATGGGTTCAATCTTAGATACAATAATTTGTTTCCTAATTATATTATTCTAAACTAATTCAAAATTTAAAAAAAAAATACAAAATAAAACCAAAACTAAGTCTATTAGACTAAATTTGGGGATTAGTCTATAAAGTGAAAAAGTATTAAACACCCACTTTGCCCAAACTAATATTTACGGTACAATGGCCATTATTAACAAATTCACCTCCGTTGTACAATTGATGTTAAGCAATAACAAAATAGAAAAATAAATACCCATTATATTCATTATTCACATAATCAAAGGTCATGACTAATAAAGAAAAGGAAATGAAAGGCTAGTCACAATAACACATCAAACAAATGAATGAAAGCAAGATAAACATGCAATAAAATATATCCTCCTAAATGTAGGGACAATTGATAAAATAAATGAAAGTGTGTGAATATTTTTTTTTTAAAATAAAAATAAAAATTTAAACGCACATCCTAGATGAAACATCTTCATGATGTGCGAGAATATTGCACAAATATTACCAAAAATAAATATTTAATAATATCCTACATTCCATTATTTTACGTGAATTTTATCATTTTTCATGTAAATAAAATACATGAACCTACTTTACATGTCATGCTAATGATAGGAAATCCAAGGATTTTTTTATTTATTTATTATTTCATGTGATACAAGATTAAAAAAAACATGTTGCAATTAATTAAATGATGCTTGGATAGAGTTATTTCATGTGAGAAACCTCATGATTATGATAGATCTACAACTTCTCATTACCTTATAAACATAGATCTATAGATCTAACATGTTAACACATTTTACATAGCATGATCTATCATTCTAATGCATATAATTATATGTCGATGTGATATATGAACATGTGAATGCATGATGGTAATATAAATAGAATAGTAAATCTACCAACATTCTAAAGAGAAAAGCAAGATAAATGAGATGACATGTTTAATCATCATTTTATTTCATGAAATAAGCATATTTTTGTATTTTTCAGATTTTATGAAACTAAAAACATGTTGAATCCACACATAACAAATCAATTCAAATTTAAAAAGATCCTAATCAACTAATGGTAAAAATTGTTAGTTGCATCCACTCTCATTTACATAAATGAAATGTATGAACTCCAAGATCCCACAAGCATAGACTTGATCACCATGTTTTCCTCCTTCCTTCCTTGAACTTCTTCAATATAACAGTGCTCCTTCCTTCTCTTTATTGACTCTATAACTCTTCTTGAGATTATGATGGACTAATTGTGCGGTTTGGTTAGGTGCTTCAATCAGTTGATGATGATTGATCAATCTACCTAGAAAGTGCTTGAATTTGTGTGTTATAGTAATGATGGGATTGAGAAATCAAGAAAGATTTTTATGGTGCTTATTGTACCTTTTTTAATGGTATAGACACAAATAAGATGGTGAAATTTCGTATTTCTTAGTGATAGGTAGGGTTTTCTTAATAATGGAATTTTTTTTTTTTTTGAAAGTCTTAACAATAGAACTTTAAAGTTGAGTGGTGGATAGTAAATCCTGAACCTTGTTCACTTCTAAGGCCTCCCATAGTTATAGAGAAGTAATTTTTTAAAATAATTTTTTAAGACTTAATTAGGGAGTCATGCATTCACAAATAAAACCTTTCCTTTTATCCCTTATATATGAAAATTTATAAACCCTTAACCTTTCCTTTTAAAAAAAATTATAAACAAAATCAAATTGAAAATTAAAAAATTTTGGAAACGTGAATCTAAAGTGCTAATCAACCAACCCTCAGATTGCCCAATCAGCACTCTAATTGCAACAAGAGTGCCAACCAACCTTGTGGGTTGCACTTTTCAGGTTTTTATATTTCTGATTTGATTATAAATTCTTAATATTCTTAAAAGATAAACAAGGATTTTAAGCTTAATTTGTTTTGAAAATTTTGTAAACGCTGTAATTCTCTTCTTGATTAAGTTATCCCAGATTAAAAGTACTCTTTAAATTATCAAGATGATTACATTACCAAACAAGATAAAATAATTATTTAAAATAGTTCAAAAATTACACTTTTTTTTTTCGGGATTTCATTGTGTTTGCACTTTGCATGTCTGCAGTTATTCGTAACTTGGACTAATAGGGATTAATATTGTAGTTATATCTTAAATTAATGTCTTACATGACCAATTGAAATTAATTAAGACGTTTCTATACATGCATGTCTATGGTAAGATCATCTCTTAACCAATGAAAATTGCACTTTCATATTCGTGGGTCAAAGCACTATTTTAGACTTAGTGAAGAGCATTTTTCCCTTAATTCAATAATGAACTCATGTGATGTGAATTTTGATGCTAGACCAATCACAAAGTTTTATACTCGTGAAATTACCAATTTTATAAAAACTGAAATTTTAAGGGCAAAATCGGTTGTCCACACAATGTTATTTTAGTCCTTTTATAGGTTAAGGACTTGAGTGTATTTTAATAATTTTGAATATTTTAAGATATTTTTATTACTTTGGGTGCAATCATACCAACACTAATGCACCGAATCCCATCAAATATTTTTATTACTTTAGAGGTTTCTAAGGTATTTTGATTATTTTAAAACTCCAGAGTAATTTTGTAATTCTAGAGGTTTTAAGGATATTTTAGTCATTTTGAAGGTTTTAGGGATATTTGGAGACTTTGAGGATATTTCCAAGATATTTATGTTAATTTTTAGAGGTATGTTTTTTTTTAGTATAAAACATTTTTCAACCCTAATTAGGGTGTTTATCCTAGGCAATGGAGAATGATTTTGATTTAATTAAGTTTTTTAGCTGCTCCCAAAATCTAAGAATGAGGAAAAAAATTTCAATGAAATGTTTAATGCCAATATGAAAGGGATTTTTATTGGGTTTGTTTTCCATTGACTTATTTTTCTATGCACCAAGCATCAAAGAATATGAAATATATTTTATTCGAAACAAACCCATGGTTAGTTTAGACTTTAGATGCCTTCAGTATTATATTGAAAAATACTTAATAATTATCGTATATCCTTATGAAAGAATATAAAAGTTGTGTCAATAATTAATTGCAAGTATAATATTTTCTTGAAAGTTTCCTCTTCAATTTTTCCTTTAATCAAAAGAAAAGCTTTCTTCTGTAACTTCTCTAGTGTGAAATTCTGGGGTCTTTTTGAATTTTTCAATAATAACCCCATTATAAATCTATATCAATAATTTGGTACAACTGTTTTTTTCGTTCTTTTTTAAAAGCATTGTTAAAAATAAAAATTAATTAATTAATGTTATTAGAAAAAGTTGAAGTTTCAAAAAAGTGAGTTTAGGGTCGTTAGGCCCAGGAATATGTGTGAGGTGGCCCAAGAATATTCTTTGGGCTAAAGGCTCAATCCAAGGACATTGAATGGTCCGAGGATGTATGAATGTCAACTCATAAAGCAATACTAAACAGTAAAGAGGTAATGCCTGAACAAGTATGTCCAAGAAGGTGGTCCGATAAAGATTATGTCCTCGTCTATGTAAAGCCGAGGTAGGTAATGGGCTGGTTAGTATCCACAGGCAATATTCTAGAAAATCCTATAGGTAAAGGTAAACATGGTAAATGTGGAAGATAAGAAGAAGGGCGGTGGAATATCTATTATAAAGCTGTTACCACTGCTCCGCATTAAATGCTTTGCAACTGCTATTCTGGCCACATTAATAGGGAAGTGAGACCTGAGCATCAGAGTTTAGCCTGGCTCCTGGCTCCTATCTCCAAAGACTTCAGGGGAAGTGGATGAGACAAGTATCTAAATTAGCAATCTAACCCTAATGTGGAGGGTAGAGAGGAGAAGAAGGAGGGGATATAAAAGGAAGAAGGGACCTTCAGGAAAAAGGGATCGAGAGAAGGAGAGAGAAAGACTGAATACATCACTATCCATAATTGTAATCTATCTTGGGAAGAAGTAATATAATTCATCCTCGTCCTGTGTTCGAGGAGAAAAGTCTTTCATATAAATAGTTCCTTGTGTGTATCATTGTGATCAAAGCCCATCATTTTCGTTATCCATCATCACTAGAATCTAGATTTTAAACTCACTCTCTACAAATTTTATTGTAAAAGGCCTTTCAGGCCCATCCCTTTCTGACTGTGGGTTCAGGCTAAATTGTGTCCTTACAATTGGTGCCGTCTATGGGAAATCTTGTGTTCTAGGAGGGTTAGCATTATGGTAGGCTCAGGTCCACATCGTGCAGAGTCTGTGGGGTCCCAACGTGAGGATCACTCCTCACATCCTAAGGAGGGTAGGTACTGAGAGGGTAGTGTGCATACAACGCACACTAGTAGGAGTCATTCACGAAGTGAAAGTAGACTTCCCCACGAGGAAAATGTAAAGCCATGCAGAAGGAAATTGACCACCTAAAGAAGAAGTTACGCCACGAAAGGAGAAGGCATTCTCCTTTCTTTTCTAATCCTTCTTCTGAAGGCTCGGGGGATGACAATTATAGACCCAGGTCAAGAACTCCCCCGGAGGAGTCTTTCTCATATACGGAGGACAATCTGCTTGAACGAAAGGGTAAAAATTCTCTTTCGAGGGGTTTGGGAAATGATGCTATGGGTAAGGCATTACATCAAATTTTCAAACCACCCTTCATGTGCAGAGTGGAAGAAGGGAAGCTCCCTCGGCGCTTCACACAACCAGCATTCACCATTTATAATGGCCGAACAGATTTTGTGGAATATGTGAGTCATTTCAATCAGAGGATGGCGGTACATTCTAAGAATGAAACGTTAGTATGCAAAGTCTTCCCCTCTAGCCTAGGACCTGTGGCAATGAAGTGGTTTGATGGCTTGAAGGCAGGTTCTATCGATTCTTTCAGGGAATTTACTAGAGCATTTGGTTCTCGTTTCATCACATGCAATAGAGTTCCTCAGCCTTTGGATTCATTATTATCCATGGCCATGAGGGAAGGGGAAATCTTGAAAATATACTCAGACAAATACTAGGAGATGTTCAATGAGATTGATAGGGACTTTGATGACATGGCGATAAGAACCTTCAAGGTCAGCCTACCTGCAGAGCACAACTTGAAGAAATCTTTGACCAAAAAGCCTGTAAAGAGTGTACGTCGGCTCATGGATCGCATTGATGAATATAAAAGGGTCGAAGAAGATTAGCAGCAAAGGAAGGAAGGAAAAGGCGAAGGTTATCCCTCAGGAGAAGAGGGATTTTAGGTCGAACCGATACAACAATGGCAGGCCCCGAAGATATTTTAATGGACAAACTGGCCCTACCACCCCTCAAGTGGTTAATACTGTCTTTAGGGAACCAGTGCATCAGCTGTTAGAAAAAATCAAGAATGAACCATACTTCAAATGGTCCAATAAGATGGCCAGGGACCCCATGAGATGCAATCAGAACCTTCATTGCCTCTATCACCAAGAGAAGGGTCATACTACTGAGGATTGTCAGACTCTGTAGAACCATTTGGAGCAATTGGTTAGGGAAGGAAGGTTAAAGAAGTTCTTGTATCGGCCTAATGGGCAGGGAAACCACTCAGGTGCGGTGAACTAGGGCAGCGCTTTATCAAGGCCTCCTCTGGGTACGATCAATGTTATTTTTGCTGCACCTGGAAGAACTGGCTCTCATCCTTCTAGGGTGATGTTTGTAGCCTAGACCTTGGCTGAGGATTCTAGGGATGAGCCGAAGAGGATTAAAGGGAATATCCTACCAATTTTAGGTTTCTCAAAAGAGGACAAGATTGGGACTATCCAACTGCATGATGATGATTTGATGGTTACGTTGAGATAGGGGGTTACAATGTAAGAAGGGTAATGGTTGATCAGGGTAGTGGTGCAGATATCATGTACCCTGACTTGTTCAAAGGGCTAAACTTGAAGATTGAGGATCTTTCTACTTATGATTTTTCCTTAATAAGCCTTGAGGGGAAAGCTGTCATACCAAAGGGGCAAATTAGGTTGCTTGTGCAAACAGGCCTAGAAATGGTAAACATGGATTTCATTGTGGTGGACGCCTACTCTCCCTACACGGCTATTATGGCAAGACCTTGGTTTCATGCTTTGGGTGCCGTGTCCTCAACTCTACATGTCAAAGTTAAATTCCTATTTGGGGATCGAATTGAAGAACTGCTTGGAAGTCAATCTGTGGCTAGACAGTGCATGGCGGCTGCAATTCTACATCAACTTGGGCCAAAGTCCTCGACCTCGGCTGAAGGAAGGCCATAGCAATCAATGTCTCTAGCCACGCTCGGGGTACCATCAATAGAAGAGCTTGCGTGTGAAGAATTAGAGAAGGTTTTTATAGATGACGACCCTGGGAAATTCTTTCAGGTGGAAGTTCAGTTGCCACTTGAGGAGAAGGTAGAGCTGGTTATGTTTTTAAAAATGAATGTGGATATATTCGCATGGGATGCTTACGAGGCCCTCGAGGTTTATTCGAGTTTCATTTGTCATCATTTGAATGTCAATCTAACTGTAATACTGAGGAGGCAACCACCTCAGTGCTCTTCTAAAGAGCATTCCGAGGCTGTCAAAGAAGAGGTACTCAAGCTCAAAAAGGCTGGTGCTATCAAAGAGGTATTTAACCCTGAATGGTTGGCTCATACAGTGGTAGTAAAGAAGAAGAATGGGAAGTGGAGAGTATGCGTGGACTTCACAGATTTGAACAAGGCTTGTCCTAAAGATTCTTTCCTAATGCCTCGAATAGATCAGTTGGTGGATGCTACTGTTGGGCATCCTAGGATGAGTTTTTTAGATACTTTCCAAGGTTATCATCAAATACCTTTAGCTTTGGAGGACCAAGAAAAGACCGCATTTGTGACTTCTACAAGAAATTACCATTATAAGGTAATGCCTTTCGATTTGAAGAACGCAAGGGCTACCTATCAAAGGATGATGACTAGGATGTTTGAGCCGCATCTAGGAAAGACTATTGAAGTATATGTGGATGACATAGTGGTGAAAAGTAAAGCAGTTTCCACGCATGTGGAAGATCTGAGTGATACTTTTCAGATGCTAAGGAGGTACAAGTTGCGACTTAATGCCTCTAAATGTTCTTTTGGTGTAGGATCAGGCAAGTTTCTAGGCTACATGGTAACTCACCGGGGGATCGAAGTTAATTCGGTTCAAGTCAAGGCAATTAACAACTTGCACCTACCTCGGAATCCCAAAGAGGTTCAGAGTTTGACAGGGATGACTGCTGCCCTCAACTGGTTTATTTCTCGGTCTGCGAATAGGTGCAGACCTTTCTTCCAATTATTGAATAAATGGAACGGATTTGAGTGAACCGAGGAATATGCTTCAGCTTTTCAACAACTCAAGGAATATCTTTCACGACCACCCATTATGTCTCGACCAGAAATTGATGAAGTTCTGTTCGCATATATTGCGGTGGCTAAACATGCTATTAGTTTGGTTCTTATACAAGATGATAATAATGTACAAAGGCTAGTTTATTACATGAGTAAGTCTCTACATGAGGCCGAGGAGCATTACTTACCGTTGGAAAAGCCAATCCTAGCAGTGGTACACGCTACTCGTAGGCTTCCCCATTACTTCCAATCTCATACAGTTGTTATTTTAACTCAACTCCCTCTTAAGTGTATATTTCGGAGTGCTAACTACTCAGGAAGGATTGCCAAATTGGGTACCATCCTAGGGGCTTTTGATATCAAATATATGCCTCGCACCTCTATAAAGAGACAAGTCCTTGCTAATCTGGTAGAAGAATTTGCTGAACCTTCATTGGAAGAAAATATTAAGGGATTGGACATGGATAAAAAATTAATTAGCATGATCTCGTGCAAAGAACCTCCGTTATGGAAAGTGTATGTGGACGGGGCAGCAAATCAAAGAGGATTAGGTGTGGGGCTAGTTCTAGTGTCCCCTGAAGGAATTACTTTTGAGAAATCCTTGAGGTTGGGATTTTCGGCCACTAACAATGAAGCAGAATATGAAGCTTTACTAGTAGGGGTGGACATGGTTCAGAAAATGGGTGGAAAAACGGTACAAATGTTCTCAGATTCACAATTGGTGATATGCCAAGTGGAAGGGAAGTTAGAAGCAAGGGATCCAAGAATACAAAGTTACCTCACCCGGGTTAGGTATATACAATCCAAGTTTGAGTCTTTTTCCTTATTACATATATCCAAGAGTGGGAATACCCATGCCAACTCTTTGGCCACACTTGCGACATCCTCGGCCCAAAGCCTACCTCGGGTCATCCTTATTGAAGATCTGTGTAAACCCACTGGGGCGAGTGGTAATGCTATCCGAATTCATCAAATTAGGGTAGGACCTAGTTGGATGGATCCTATAGTGTCCTCCCTTAAAGATGATGTCTTGCCCAAAGAAAAGTCTAAAGCAGATAAAGTATGCAGGAAAGCACCTTGGTTCTGGCTGTCCGAGGACCAGAAATTGTATAAACGCTCTTTTTCAAGACCATATTTGCTGCCCGAGGATTAAATGAGCTGCTCGAAGTTGGCCGTCAGTGTGCACAAACACTTTAGCCTGCAGTATTCTGTCTAATCTTGCGAAATCAACAAGATGAGGATGGCGATCTACTGCATGCGGGTCTGCAAATCATTAAGAAGAAAAACGAGGTTAAAATAAGTAAATGTTTTATATAAACCCAGGTTTAAAAAGAATGGTTATGAACAATTCAACCGGATCCAGAACTTCACCTGGTTTCCCCTCCCTTGTCGAACAGGGAACGCCGTCGTGTCAATCCTCAGATATGATTAGGAAGTCATTTTTCATACCCTTGTTGGATTCAAGGAGGCATTGGATAACCTAACTTCCAGGTACCTAGATTTTAGGTAATATCCACCTTGTTTCTTTAAGAAGTGAAGGTTATAAACCCAGTTCACATCATGATGGGTGAGTCCTAGGTTCATCTTTTCATTTAAGGCATCTATGGAACCCAGAATCCTAAACATGTTTGGGGCGCATTAGATAGGAGCTAATCTAAACACCCTAAGGTAATCCCTGGTAACGGTCCTCATTGGGAATTTCATCCCTCCTTCTATGAATGCTATCATCGAGATTACTACCTTTCCCGTTTCTCTTTTTTCATACCACTCTCCTTCCGAGCAATATGTAACAGATACCCCCAGTGGAATTTTGTACTTAGCCTTAAATTGTTCTATTTTTTCGTCTGAATCTACTAGGGACGCAAATCTACCCATTTGTGGGAGCAGGGTGTGGGTATGGTAGAAGAACTAAGAAAATAGATGAGCTGAGGATAAAGAAGCACAAAGGAAAGAAGGAAGAAAGAAAATGATGAAAAAGAGAGTATGGGAGAACTTACTTTAAATAACAAAGTCACCTCGACCCAACACTTGGTAAATATGAGAGCGCGTGTAGATCGCAAAGGGTAGCAGATACGTTGTACGAGTGTTGTAGTGTGTGAAAAAGTTTTTGAATTGTTAGTATTTATATCAATGGGAATTATGAAGCAAGAAAATTCCCGCCTATGTCCCAGTACAACCCTCAACCGTTAGATGCGTGTCACATCGCTAAACGTGTTGGACAGAGAGACGTCAAAATTTAATGGTCCGTGGAAGATTATGCCATTGGCTATGTAAAGCCGAGGGAGGTAAAGGGCTGGTTAGTATCCACAGGCAATGTTCTAGAAAATCCTATAGGTAAGGGTAAACGTGGAAGATAAGAAAATGGGCGGTGAAATATCTATTATAAAGCTGTTACCACCGCCCCGCATTAAATGCTCTGCAACTGCTATTCTGGCTGCATTAATGGGGAAGTGAGACTTGAGCATCAGAGTTTAGCTTGGCTTCTGTCTCCAAAGACTTCGGGGGAGGTGGATGGGACAAGTATCTAAACCAGCAATCTAACCCTAACGTGGAGGATGAAGAGGAGAAGAATGAGGGGATATAAAAGGAAGAAGGGACCTTCAGGAAAAGGGATTGAGAGAAGGAGAGAGAAAAACTGGATACCTCACTATCCATAATTGTAATCTATCTTGGGAAGAAGTAATATAATTCATCCTCGGCCTGTGTCCGAGGAGCAGAGTCTTTCATATAAATAGTTCCTTGTGTGTATCATTGTGATCAAAGCCCATCATTTTTGTTATCCATCATCACAAGAATTTAGATTTCAAGCTCATTCTCTACAAATTTTATTGTAAAACGCCTTTCAGGCCCATCCCCTTCTAACTGTGGGTTTGGGCTAAATTGTGTCCTTACAGTGAGATTTCAAAAATGGGTACTAGAAAGTTAAAAACTATTTCTAAAGGAAAGTACCAGAAAGTTAAAAACTATTTCTAAAGGAAAGAAAAATAAGGACATATATATATATATATATTGAGCAATTTAAACTTATCTAGGATTCAAATAAATAATTTATAATCTCTTAGATTCCGCACACCACCACTTGACTCTCAACACATGTTCCCTTCTACCAAATAGATATTTTAAACTTTCTTTCGTCATTTTTAGTCTCTCTCTAAATAACTTCTACGTATATTCACTTTTTTTTTTTCCAAGCAGAGAGGAAGGCAAGTCAAGCTTGCGACATAGAAATTGAGTCAATTGACGAGGGGGTATAAGTTCTAATTGGACATATCTTTTTAACTCTTTGTGTCTATCCATATAATTGCAAATCGAACAGCTCATTGGCTATCATATTAAACTAGTATGTAACCCATGCTACCGCATGTGAATAGATATAATTTAATAAAATAATGGAAATAAATATATTTCATTTTATTATTTAAGTGATACTATTGGTTTTGTTTTGTTTTTTTTTTTTATTATTATTAATCATGAGTTTAGTCATGTTTAAAAGACTTAGTTTATTCATGTTAATAAATCTTAGCATTATGTAATTTTTTAACAAATATTTTTATCATACAAAATTCTAAAGAAAGAATGCTACATAGATATATATATATATATATATATTCAAGGTTGATTCATACACGGTACATATATCTATAATTAAGTTGCTTTATCATAAACCATTTTTGGCAAAGTATTTTAATCAAGTAAATGTGAATCTCATAACGTGCATCTCATAACGTGCATCTCATAACAATAGAATAACGTGAATCTCATTAAAAAAAATTTAATCAATTAAAAATCACTAAAATTATGAGCATAAAACGTAAAGACAAACAAATAGGATAAATGTTAATTGTATATATGATCTGCAAAATAGCTTGAGTTCATATCTTCACCAATTGTATATAAGTCTGAGTTTTGATGAGTAAAGATCTAAGAAGACTGTAATTCAATCTTGAGAAGATTCTCATATTTAATAATTAAAAAAAAAAAAAAAACTATACATCCAAAGCCTACCTTTGTAGTAAACATTATATATCTCTTTAACACTCCAAAGGAAAAAAAAAAAAAAAAAGCCGATCATCAATCCCATAAACCAAAAATTCTTAAGAGAAAGATATTGAGAATATAGGACGAAAATAAATAGATCTAATGAAAATAGAGAGTGAGGGCTAGATTATAAACCCCATAAAACTTGCAAACAAAAAATAATAATAATAAGCCTACCTTTGTAATGGAGATATATAATTGATCTGCAAAATAGAGCGAGAGAAAGAGAGATTAGATTGAATTTTGCAGAGATGGAACGAAACCAAAAAAAAAAAAATTCTTGATAAAACAGATTTAGTAGAGAAGTAGAAATTGAATTTTGCACAGAGAGAGAGAAAGGAGGTTCGGATGAATATGAGTAATAGAGACGTGTTTTTTTTTTTTTTTTTTGAGAAAAAATACATGAAATAAAAAAATTATAATGGGAATCTATGGAAAACCTCTTCTTATATAAGATATAGAAATATCCAAATACATGCATCATTGATATCGAGGGATTCTTTTCAAATTCCTTATCAAATTTCATGACATTCATTGAACAATAGGAGAGTTGTATTGGATATGGGGAGATGAACCTTGAAATATGCAGATGTGAGGAGATGAACCTTGAAACACGTAGGGGCGATGAACCTTGAAATACGCAAGTGTGGAAAAAAAAAAAAAAACGCACCAGAATTACAATTGATCCACTTAAATTTAGACAAATGGAACTAATCTTACACATGGCACAAACTCTAATTTAGAATTCAATTGCTCTTGCTTCACCTATTATATATATATATATTTTCGATAAGGGATGAGCATCAATCAAAATCCAAGCTCTTTTTTTGGCTAAAATTCAATTTAATCCCTTGACATTTTCTTCAATTGTCAAAGTAGGCATTTAAATTTAATATTTGTCAATTTTAGCTTTCACTTTGTCGAAATGAATCAATCTTTTCATCTAAATTTGATTTGCCAATTTAGTAGATCTTGTTGTTTAAAAGTATTATTTAAATTGTTTCTTTGGCTAACGGAGTTCGATATAAGAACCAAATTCACTCATTTTGACTAAGGGGAAGACTAAATCAACAATAATTAAATTTTAAAGATTAATTTGAAAATTGAAGTAAAAGTTAATTGACTAAATTGAATTTTAGCCTAAAGAATATATACAGACAAGTATTCAAAAATTTTATTTTATAGCCAAAGAAAAAAAAAACACTAACATTTTCCAATTTATTCATGGACAAATAATGTTTTTTCATGTTCTACATGATAACATGAAGCCGTCTGGGTTGACCCAATACATCATGTCATGTTTAGTAAGTACTATACCCAAACTTTGCCCTAAGAGCGAGAGGGGAAGGAAGAGTGTAATTATAATCAATTTGAAGTTGTGGGACCAAAAATGAGTGGTGGACGTATTTGGGACCTTTCCTTTGTCTTGTGGAGGATTTGAGTGAAGTGCACATATAGGACTGGACCATACTTTGGGAGTGGTCCAATATACCCACAGTGACGCTTTCAGTATATTAGTTATCTATCACACACATAGACACAATTCCCTGTCAAATGGGTCCATAGCAAGAATATGGATAAACCATTAATAGTTTAGGATTTAACCCATACATATGGATAATCTCTCTCTCTCTCTCTCTCTCAAAAATATGCTCGTGGATGAGGACCATAATGTGAAAACAAGTTTCCAAATGGACCAAACATGACATCTGTATAGGGCCAAGTTAGTAAACAGCTTGTCCTAATTGCTATGTGAGAACATCAGTCACAGCTAAAAAGGGTTGCTCAAAGAATCGCCCCAACCCCCCCCCCCCACCAAAGAGGTCACTCTCCATTTCAAATCTTGTCCATTTTATAGTCTAAAATCTAAATTAGATTTTACAAATCTAAAAATATACACTCTTTTATCTCCATTTTTAACCTTTTTCATTTCGTTTATATTATAGTCTAAATTAGATTTTACAAATTTAAAGGTAAATATTGTCATGTTATCTAAAATTTTAAATAATGTGTCAATTTGTAAACGGAATTCAAATGAAGAGAATCCTTCCCAAGTGATTTGACTAGGCTTGATTGCACCCAAAAAGTTGGGTTAGCATGAATCGGATTGGATTAGGTTAATTTTGAGAGATTTTTCAACCCAATTAAACACTCACGTTGAAAAATCTCTAATCCAACCAAAACCCATAATAGCTTTAAAAACCTACCAACTCCAAAAAGATGGATACGGATTGGATTGTCTAGTTTAGGCTATTTTGTCGAATTTGTTTTATTTTCTCAAATGTTTTCATTCAATAAATGATTATAACCTACATAATTTGACTTTAATATTCCAATTGCATCCAACTAAATTTTAAAATACTAAAATAATTCAGCTAAAAAATTTACATTTTGTTCCAAAATCCAAAATAAATCAAACTACTAATAAATTCAAGAAAGATATATTTTTCAAACTATTAATAATGAGCGTAGGGTCGAGTTACTCGGTTTTAAAATTTTGTTAACCCAATCCAAACATCAAAAGATATTAAAACCTATACCATCCCATCAATCCACAAAACACCAACTCAAGAAGATTGGACCAACTCAACCCATCCAGATAATTTCGACTGCCATTCAATAAGCACATATTTAAATCCTAAAAATAAGGGTTTTCAATTTGGTGTAAGAAATTTATTTTCACCAACCAAACCCGATCCTTAGCACCTCCCTCTTCCCATCTCTCTCTCTCTCTCTCTCTCTCTCTCTCCCCCACTAACAGATCCATCACCACCAACTCATTGAGCAAGGCAACCTGATCTCTGACTACGAACCGATCAATCTGTCACTGTCCAGTGAGAAAGTTCCCAAATCACGGAGTCGGTTCAAGTGGTGGATTGATTGAAAACAGCCCGAACCAACTCGAGTCATGAACACCCCTAATTAAAATCTTTCATTTCATGTACTTGCAAACCAATCCCACAACAATTTTGTCTTCTCAGACATGAATATTACGCTAACACAAAACTTGCCATGATTCCTATATCCCAATGGAAAGATTGAAGATAAACACATTTTCCAATGAACTCATATTTGAGCATTTTCTCAAAACTAAAAACTAAGACGGCTAAATTTAAAAAGCCAAAGCAAAATCAATATACATTTTGCAGACATAAGTTATCAATACCTAAAGTTCCCCAAACTAATTCACAACAGGGGGAAGTATAGACAGGAACAACAAAAATGATACCAAATGAGAATAAAGGAAGAACAAAATGGAAGTCAGTGAGTTGCTGTTAAAAGTCTTTTGTCACTATAAATCCCAACCGTCCTTCCTCCCATCAAATTCCCACTTATGGCCAGCCAAACTACCATACATCTCCGAAAATTTCAATAGACAGTTGCTTCTTACCTGGTAATGCACTTTTGTGTTTCGGCTGATTGCTGCACCAGACAACTTTGATGTATCTATTGCCCATGCTGGTTTTACATATTCTACAGTCTTAGATGAGCTTGCATTGGCATATAAGTAATTTAGTAGCACATCCTCACAATTGAAATACCTATCCACCAGTTCCCTTGCTTGCTTTGCTTCCTCACTCCAGTATCTCCTGAAAGCTACTTGACTATCAATGAAAGCTGCACCTGTAAGAATCATGTTATACCCTTTATGTCTTCGGGCATATTTCTCACCCCTATACTTCAATGGGCTTCCATCAATAAGCCGGGGGTAGAAACCAACAATACGATCTGGGTGCTGACGCCAGACTCTAAAACCCCGCTCAATATCATCACAAGTCATCATAATGTCATCATCAAGCTCAAGAACAGCACGGGTTTTTATCTTGGGATCTATTTTGAACCGATTATTCAACGAGTTTTCTTTCTCTACTCTGATCCTAACTGGCACTGCTGAGTCTAGATCACGCAATTCTGGAGGTACCCCCTTGTTCCACACCACAACTATTTCTCGCACTGAAGAACACCTTGAGTAGTGCTTCACATACATCTTCAAATTCCAAAGTCTGGCATCATATGTCATTGTTAATAACGTGAACTGCGAGTAGTGACCTTTCCACAAGTAAGCTTCTTCAGCACCATTGCCCCCAAAAATATATTTAACCCCTGTGCACATTAGTGCAACTCCAACTACAAATATTATTACAATAACCAGTTTTCCAGTATAGGTATTAGGTTTTATCCATCCTCGGAGAAATGAAGGTACCCTATTTAAGCGACTGCAAAACCGTCTCACTTTGGAAGAAAACTGATTTGATCTTTCCCAAGCCAAGAAAGCATCACTTCTCTTTCCCGAGTTGTGAATGCACCAGTTCAGGGGGATAATGCACTTCACAGCACCAAGTAGCACACCAAGCAGTAGAACAAGTACAGCAACAACTGCAACTGAAGCACAACCAAGAATAAATCGCCAGACCGAATCTCCTGAAGGTACACGGTCCCCATCCATTACTGCAATCCACTCCCCAGAACTTAGCTGCTGCACATCAAGATGATGATAGCGACCACCATTCCAAGAATTACGGCCTTTATTAGGCTCTATTAAGCCTAAGGGCAAGGGCACTTCAACTTCTTTATATTCATCTTCTGCAAGAACTTCAACCTTGAAGATACGCACTGCTCTCCCATATGTTTCACCACAGTCTTGACCAATTCGATAAAGGTTTCCATCATAGAAAAATGGTCTCCCTCCATTTCGAGCCCCCAAGCTCTTGTCAACATTATAGATAGGGTTCTTCTTGTGTGGTTTCCAAGGACCAAGAGGTGAGCTGCCATACCAGATCTCCAGCTGTCCATTCTTGCTGGCACCAAAACCACTGTGATCTGAACCAAAAAGCCAATACTTCCCATCAAAATTAATGATTAAGGCATCGACAAGGGGCTTCTTCAGCATGACCTTCTCCAGTGTCCATTGCAAAGGAAAATTGAGTGCACGGTAAAGACGAAGTTCCCCTCTTTTACTGCTCTCAGGCATCATATAAATCTGTGGGAAAAAATAAAGAATGAAGCAATGAAATCAATGTAAAAATCCTTAACCAAAATCTTTGGGTCAGGGAACTATTAGATCTGCATTTATTCCCCCATACAAGAGGCCGTAACTGTAAGCATTAGACTTCACATGTGAGGCATTGATGCCTAACATTTCATAGCCAATTCTGAAGCATTTTCTGGCCCCAAATGATAATTACTGGACCTTAAGCATGTAACTTTTAAACCATCTAAAGGACTTCCAAAGCACCTATCTGGTGCCTTTGGATAATCAGATTTTAAAGGAATTTGAAATGTTAAAGTGAAGCTTATTTAACTAATCCATATTTTAGCCCACAGGTGGGCATAACAATGTTATAAGGTTGTTTAAGTAATTATTTGATGTGTATATGTGAGTGTGCATAGAAGACAATGAAATCTTACTTGGCCAAGGTAATTGAAGACAAATGGATAAGACAGATGCCAGTCCTCATCCAAGGCAATGCCCAATTGTTGCCATGTTGCTCCCTTATCGGTACTTTTTGAGACTCCAATGTCTCCTTGCATAGTCATTGGATTCTTAGTTTCATAGAAGAGGTAGAGCGTATCTCCCTGAAATGTGATGCCAGAACAATTGAACATGACGTTTAAATTAATTTCTCTAAAAACAACAAAGAAATTCACATCCTAGAATAACGCAAGAGCAAAATATTCAAATCAAGCACAAAGATGTGCTGTAAATATATATAATCATAAAGAAATGCAGAGAGAGAAAAGAGAAGTATGATAACTCTAGTAGAAGTCTCTGATCAACTGGGAGAACACTCTTGTAACTTCTTCACAAAAATTACTGCATCTGCTCTATTCGAGTTTAGAGTGACAGAAGAGGGACATCACATACTGGTTTTTCAAATACTTTGGATAAGTATCAAATACATTTTTATTATGGTGCTAAAAGGCCTGATAACTGCAAATATTCCAAACAACTATTATGGCCAAAAAAGCCTAGCAACAATGATGTTCTTAAGTAAAAGGGGGGGGGGTGAATCATTGTTTGAACATCTAAAGCAAAAAAAGTTATATCAAATAAGTCCATACACAGCCCCCAAAAAATGCATATTTTTCTTATACATATATGTATAACAAAACAAGCATTTTATTTTCAAACACTAATCCGAACTTACTTGGGCTTTCTTTCTCCCCCATTTTTAAGTCTAAAGGGAACAAAGTATGATCTAAACTTAGAGCTGGTATCAATATAACCTTATAAAACTAACAATCTATTTAAAAAATTATGAAAGCCAATTAGAATATTCATAAGAAAGAGAAATAGCTTAATGACAAATAAGTTTCTACCTTTGGGTATCATTATTTTAATGTAACAATCACACCATTTCAATTTCCTAAACCGTTTAGTAGTTTCTTCATTCAGTGGACGAATCATGAAATATACAAAAACTCAGGGTTGCCACTTATTTCAAGTTCAGATTCATCTTTTAAAAGCTACTAGAAAGTTTTTGGAGTTTTTAAAATTGCAAGTTTCTAACATGTAAGAAAAGAATTTATTCATTGTCAATTCATTAAGTGAGCTGCACTTTTACTATTAAAAAAAAGCAAGTTATACAATAAAAAAAAAAAATCAGTTGTCCTTTCATCCTCCCTCAATCTGTTATTAAGACAAGACCAAAGATCCCTTAAATACCGAAATTCTATTTTATTGGGTCTTTCAAAAGGATGTAGTGTCCAAAAAAAATAATCAGTTGTCCTTTTATCCACACTCCATCAAAAGCCATTTACTCAAGAGAGCTTTTGGCCACTTCTAAAAATCTCCAAATATACTTTTTCCTTTTGGATAGTTAATAAGGGGAAAGGGGCTGTTGGGGTTCAAACCCTAGTGCCCAAGCACCACAAGAGGTGCTAAAACCACCGGGGTATCCCTCGAACCCCTCTCCAGAGCTACTTACAGAAAACAGAAGCGGGGGGTTGGGGGACTATTCTTTCAAAAGAATAAAGGTTCTCCAAATTACAACCATACTAGAGCTTGACTTATATTTTGTTATCTAAAGCCTAATTATTTGTAAAGAATCCATTCCAAGCACAACTGTCTTGCATGGCAGCCTGCCAGAGGGAAAGGGACAACATTGTAGTCTCCATGTATTTGATTTTTAACCATACAAGACAATCCTAAATCAACATAATTATTTAACTTGGTCAATATTAGGCGGGAAAGAAATAAAGAATGATTTTTTTGAAAAAAAAAAAACCAACGAAAAGAAAAAGAAACATTTTGGTCATGCTTTATGTCAGCAGCACGGACCATAGAATTAATTAGATGGACTTGCAAAATAAATGAATGGACTTTTATTATCATATTGCTTAATTTTGAATGCAGAGTCAAAAAAACACCTCATGAACTGTGAAGGTAGTTTGAGGCCACAGAATTTCTTTGGCTTCAACATTATCCGTATGAACCATCTAGATTGTCCTGGAATGCCTCATAAAGCAGGACTTAGAAATATGAATTTTCTTCACCAATACTCTAATTTTAGTCATACAGTTCACTCTTCTTCCAGAAGGTTAATTTTAGGTTCTTAATCTAATAAATTACACATGTTATTATGGTGCCTCTATTATGGAATTTAAATTGCCTACATGATGTTGGCATGACCTACATACCATCTTTGGTAGAGTTCGTTCAGAGGAACATAAGACAGATTCAGAGGAACATAACAGTAATTTATTTAACCATCTTGAGTGAATCAAAGTATCTCTTTTAAACATTTACGAAATAATATTTCCTCAATAAACTGCTTTTTGGCACATGCTACCAATTCCCCTTTCCATTGCCCACTACCCATTTTCTGCATATGTTTTATTTCTTATGTGACAAGTTGAATATTTCATTTTCCACAATCAGGAAAAGTTTCAGTTGGGTCGTCCATTTTATATGTAAATTGACAACACAACATCCATCTATTTCAAACCATTTGAAGATGCTTAGTGATTTTAATGCAAAATTCACCAAATGCAGAGAAAATAACCAAACAGGGATGATAAGCATATGAATGGCAGAAAATAACATCAAATCCACCAACTTTTTCTACTCAGAAAATATGCACAACACTAGAAAAGTTCATACAAAAGAGAGGCACCGTACTTTTTTTATAAGAAAAAAAAACAAATATTTACAAGAAGACCCTTATACTCACAATTATTGATTTCAAATTGAAGAGGCCTCCGCTGGCTAAATCACACATCATGTTATTCCCTTTCTCCCTCTGGAAATATTTTTGAACTATTTTCTCATCATTTTATCTTGTTTCAGTAGACTCAAGAATAACATCACAACTCCAAAACTTTTACAAAACTAAGACCTAGTCAACCTTCAGTTGAAGAAACTCAGAATCTACCGAGCTGCAACCTTTTGGCCTTCAAAGATTTTAAGAGCCAACCAAAACACAGATATCATGTGAACCACTACACAATCTTACCCTGCTTTTAGTAAATGCCCCGTGAACTTCACCAAACTTTCAAATTGTAAGATAAAAACAAAAACATCTGACAAGATAACCGAATAATAAATCCCTCTCGTCAATTAAGAAAAACAAATTACCTATTGACAGGGACCACAAATCACAAGCTAATTTCAATTCAAATAGTACAACAAACAGAGCCTTATTCTCAAAATTTTGGGGCCAGCTAGGAATCTCCAACATATTAGTTAAGGCCGGCCATATGGTTGGACAAACTTCTTTACTACTTGAATTCAAATAGTAAAACTTCAAAAAATCACATCAACTTAAGAGTGAAAGAACTGTAACATATTCCGTTAAGAAAGCACACAAGAATTCAACAACTTAAAATTCTAGACTTTGTTTCTGTACCCTTCATTAGCCCTTAAATACTAAACAAACATTCTTCAACTTTGCGTGTTATATCATACAAAGCGTGTTATATCATACAACAACCAATTTATTTTAAAAAAAAAAACACACAGGAAATAAACAATAACACCACAAAGAAAAGAACATCAACAACATGGAGATCCAAAATGGAAAAAATAATACAAAATTCCAAAATCACAGAACAGGAAGAAATTGTACCTGTTCATAAAGAAAAGGATCAGCAACAAAGTTGCTAGGATAACCAGCATCAGAAACAGAAGCACAAGTCACCACAGGGTTCGCCACTGGCCATGCTGCAACCTCATCCTTCCAAACATTCGCCTGCACCCAGTTTCAGACCCCACTTTTTTAACACAGATTCTGAAATCCAACACTCTCATAATAGTCTCACCCACATCACAAAAATCCCAAAATCCACCAGACGAAATAACCTCAATAACCAAACAGAATTTTGAAAAAGAACTAAAGCCCATCTTTCAAAAACAAGAAAAACCACCAAAAATTGATTTTTTATTTTTTTTTTAAATGAAGAAAAGCAAAAGAGAGAGGCAATGAAACACCAAAACCCACCAAACAAAGTAAACTCTACAATCAAACACAAGTTTTTAACCCATTTCTCAAAAACAAGAAAATCCACCCAAAAAAAATTTTAGATAAAAATTTGAAAAAGACAGAGAAAAAAAGAGGCAATGAAACCAAAAACCCATCAAACAAAATAGCATCAAGAAATTTTTTTTTTTTTTAAAGTAAAAAACCCATTTCTAAAAAAAGAAAATCCAGCAAATAAATCATCTTCTTCTTCTTCTTTTTTTAATGAAAAAGAAAAATACAGAGAGGCAAGGCCATGAAACACACAAAAACCCCAAAAAACCCACCAAACAAAATAAAATCACTAATCAAACATAATTCTCAAAAACAACAAAAACCCATTTCTCAAAATCCACCAAAGAAAAAAAAATTCAAAATGAAAAAAAAAAAAAAAAAAAGGAGAAGAGAAAAATATAGGCAAGGAAAAGTACCTTTTCGATGGGTTTGAGAGAGAAGGGAGAGTCACCATAGAAAACACCAACCGACCAAGAACCCTCATTGTCTTGAAGGCAACCAAGAGGCGAACTAGACTCAGGCTGAGCCAAGCCATGGACCCCAGGAGTGAAAGCAAGCCAAGCATAGAGAGTAGCCACCGATCCGTACAACACAAAACAACCAAAGAAGAAAACAAAGGCAGAGGAGAACAACAAACGAAGGTGCTGGTGTTGGTGGTCTCTGCAACGCCACCTACACCAACACCTCAAGCTCATGTCACAGCAGCTGTTGCCACCGCTCGTACCAATCGCCCCACCACCACCACCACCACCACCACTATTTCCGCCTACTCCGCCGCCCACCGCCGCCACTGCCGTCGGACTCAACCCACCCATCTCGCCGCTGGTCTATAGCTACCTACAATGATCAAAAGGGATCTCTCACTCAGGAGTCCTTATGTGGCACCACGTGGCCCCACTGTCCCCTGCATTTTCTCTCTCTCACCCACACACAGACACAGACACAAACACAGACACAAACACAACCACTCACACACAGTCTTTTTGAAATCTACGAGCCTATAAAAAAGCCTATGCTTTATTGCTTTTGCTTTTTTCTTTTTCTTTCTTTTTTTTTTTTTTCTCTCTCAGAGAGAGAAAGTTGACGGAAACGACTTCGAGTTTTGCAGGGAACTATGGGTTTAGGTGTGTGGGTGTGTGTATTTGTGTGTATATATAGGGGAACTATGGCTTTAGGTGTGTGGGTGTGTGTAATTGTGTGTATATATAGGGGAACTATGGCTTAGGTGTTAACTGTTAGTACCAGTAGCAGTTAAGCACTCTGTTTTTTTTTTTTTACTCCTTATTTTTTTGTTTTTTTTGTTACAAGAGACTGGCGGGAGCGATTAGGGCTTTTTTTTTTTTTTTTTAATGAACTATTTTGATACCAATTTTATCAGAAATATAAAAAAGGCGTGAAAAAAACGTTAGTTACATCTTTTGTCCATAAAAAGTTTTTAAAGCAATTCTTAAATTAATATCTTTAAGGCATTCATTAAATATTTTTAAATTTAAAAGTATACAAGGAATCTAGAAAATAATTTATGAATCATTAAATGGATGTTTTTAAAATAGAGATTAAATTATGTGGAAGTATGTACACATTAGATCCAGAAAATAAAAAGGAAAATGCTAAAAATACAGTAAGTTTTACTGTATATGAAGTTTACAAACTAATGCAAAAATAATGTAATTGGTGAATTTCAACTGCTAATAAATATAAATGTTTGATTTTCTTTTATTTATTGATGACACCTCAGTTTATAAGATTTTTGTAGCAAAATTATAGCATCTCTAGCATTACTAAATATGAAAATTTGAACTGCAAAATGAACGAAAACAGTTTATGAAACCACGAGGATCTACGAGGATCTTATTTTGGTTGGTAGAAATAGAAAGAGAGATAAACTATTTTACTCTCTACCTATATAATACCCTAAATTTTTTATAAACCGATAGTGTGGTGGATGGAAGTTAAGATCTCTGCGTTGACAGCACATTCTTTAAATATATTGAAACAAATTCATCGTTCAAGTTGTGTATTAGTAATTAGCGAGTGGGGGAAAAGGAAATAAAAAATAGTTAAGTTTTAGTTTCTATAAAAAATTTTATTCTTTTTTTAAAAGTAAGTTTTGGGTTTTAATTTTTAAATGTTGTAACGAGGACGACTTAGAAAAATTAGGAAAGTGATGTGTGTTGGGAAAGTGGAGATGGGAATAGTGGTGTTTGGGAAATCCGAAATTTCGCAGCAATGGGGAATTGAGGAGTACTCGCGATTATTGGCAGCCAAGTTTGATGTGGGAAACGTGTGCCATGACTTATGGGACGACCAGTCTGAGCTTAAGAAATGACGTTGACGGCGAGTTCCACGAGTTTACTGATAGAGGTTTTTTTTTTTCAGTTTCAATGCAAACAGAACAATCACAAATTTCTACAATTCCCCTCTCATAGGATTGATCCTTTTTATAATTAAAAAAAAATATATATATATATATATATTCTAACTTTGTGTAGGGAAATCACTTTATTTGTTTGATAAGGGCATCAACATTAGTGATGCCAAAAATTGGGTTTATTTAGTTGAAAATTTTTAGTATTGGTGTTTAAAATAATGTTAAAATTGTGATTTAAAAAGTATTATAAAAACGAATGTTTACAGTATTCATAAAGCACAAAAAATTATTTAATCTATTTTTTCATCTTATTTTACAAAATACTCAACATCAATGATTTTATTTTAACATTTAACACGTTAAAATAATATAAATAATACAATAAAATAATATATTCATTACAATAAATAATAACCACAACCACAACTAACAAAAATAATCATTATAATAATAATGGGACAAATATATATATATATATATATATATATATATATAAGTAAAACATTCAAGCTATGGTACACGGTCAAAGATGAATGTTAGGCCCTTTGGGTTATACATTACTTTTAGTTTCTTTAAAACTTTTTTCCCTCTCGCTTTATGTGTGTATTAAAATACTTAGTATTCTAAACAAAAAAAAAAAAAGTTGTGCAGTGTAGCTTTTATACATTTAGCTCCACTAATGCGGCCCTTTTTTTCTTATATTAGTTGTTAAATTTGGCAATATGGTAATTTTACACCAACATTGCTAATGCTCAAGAAGAAAATCACTTATATTTTAGAGGGGAAAAAAAAAAGTTGAAAGTAAAAACCCCTTTTTTCGCTTTTTTTTTTTTTTTCTTCGCAATTGTATGACGTGATTATTAACATATAAAGTCTATTGTCCTTATCCAACAACAAAAAAAAAAGGTCTACCGTCAATTTCCCCTTAAAAAAAAGGAATATATCATTTAATACAGTGCCCTTTCAAAATTCAAATAAAATGATAAAGATTCTCAAAACTATTATACTTAATTTAAATTTTATCCAAATCATCAAAAATAAATTAAACTTTAGTCAAAATGGATATTGATTTTTTAATTAATAATTAATAAATTAAAATTTTACCAATATTATTTGTATTGACTTTTCAAATAAAAACTTTTTTTATTTTTCTTTGATAGAGTCTCAATTTATGACGTCCGTTTCTGGTAGTTACCATCTTTATTATCAAACCAAGAAACCAATTGATATTTTATGTAGGCAAGAATTGAACCTCGGATCTTTTATTATCCATCATAAATTTTATCAATTAAGTCAACTAAAATGTACAAATAATAAAATCTTGTTGGACCTAAATAAAGGACCAAATGTCCATAATTTTTTTTAATTGATAAATATGATTAATTTTCCTTCTATAGACTATAGCCTATACTCCATGAAAGTTTTCTTTTATTATCAACCAAAAACATCAATCGGTTGTTGGTAATCTCTTATTTAATGATAATAAATTTTACCAATTGAGCTAACTAAAACCTGCTGATAATGATTTTTTTAAGACAACATTTTATAGAAATTCTAAATTTGAATAAAGGACTTACAATTTGGTGCAAAATTAATCATCTAACACTTAATTAGTTAAATTTTAATTTCTCTATCTTATTAGAATAGGATTATTTGATGTTTACTTTTTATTTCCGGGAGGGTTGTTCTTCTATGGCCATGATAGAATCTCACAACAAGTTGAGGTGTCAACCCACCTTAAGTGAATATATATTTTACGCCCAAGCATGCAACAAATAAAAATAATTTGTTGTGAAAATATTGTGAGACTTTATAATATCATAGACTTTATCTTTAGGATTCCAAAAAAAAATCTTTACAAATTAATTCAAATTGATATTTTCCAAAATATACTTACTATTAATTTAAAATGATCATTCCAAAAATACAAATTAAGAACAACATAGTAGGGGTGTCAATTTGGGTTAGCGTGTCAGGTTCGTGTCGTGTTGAGGTATGGGTATTCGATTAAATGACTCAACCCTAACCCAACCCATTTAATAATCATGTCATGATCTTTCAACCCTAACCCAACCTATTAATAAGGCGGGCTGACTTGACCTGACCTGACATAACCCATTTGACACACTTAATAAACGAGTCTTGTTGTGTTGACACGAATGTAATACAACCTATTTCAACTTGCATAATATTTAATATAACATCTATCTAGAAATAATGTTTTTTACATCCCTAAAGCTATACATACACTTCAAGTCTTCAACTCGCATTCAAAATAATATAGTTCAACAAAAATATAATATTCATCTAAAAACAAGTTGTTTAAAAGAAGTGCATACTTCAACCCAAATTCAAAAAACATAGTTTAACAAAAATAACATAATTCAACAAAAATATAATACCCTTAGAACTCTTCAAATGCTAAGTATCAATATTGAAATAATTGAAGCAAACAATAGACCAATCCTGACTATGACTACGATTATCATCCATAGAGAGAGAGAGAGAGAGAGAGAGAGAGAGAGAGAGAGAGAGAGAGAGAGAGGGCAATAACCGGTTTGAGACTTTGAGCTTGAGAATTGGGCATGAGATTATAAGATAGTAGAGTGAGTAATACGGCTAAAATTTTAAAAAAAAAAATAGATATTTATAAGAAGGTTTAGAGATTTAGGGTCTGTAGGGTTTAGAGATCTAGGGTTTGTAAAGTTTCAATTTTCAATTATATACCTTGTAAATTTTTGTAATTACTCACTTTTCTTTTTAAATTTACAATATATGTTGAATATAAAAAGTATTTGACAAATCTAAAATAAAATGAATATTTATTTGTTACAATAGTTAGACAGATGGTATTAAATGGGTCATTTCAGATTAACACAAATAAATTGGCATGTCAAACATATCTATTGCGGGTTATGCTGGTTGACTTGCTTATGATACGTTTCTTATCGTGTCGCATTTGGGTCAACCTGTTTATAATCCAAACTCGTTAAAGCACAACTCTAATCCGCAAAAACCCGTGTCGGGTTCGTGTCGTGTTCACAGGTTGGGTCAAACATTGACACCCCTACAACATAGTTTTTTAGCAAGAGTTTAAACTCTATAAGAATGTAGTGTAAAATCCAAGTTTTATACCCTCCAATCTCAATATGCTACATCATCATATCAGATATTAAAGAATAGCTAAAATACCCAATCAATTCTAATACCCATCTAAAAATCCAACCCAATTATGAGTTTATTCAGATATTATTAGATGTGGTAGGATGTATTGAGTTTTAAGTAAAAAACTTATGTGACGATCTTTTTTTGGATGACGTAAAATATAGGTTTTATACCCCATCTTTATCAAATTTGAACTTAACTAGCAAACCATTCAAATTCAAATTAGAATATAAAAAAAAATGTAAGGTGTAAAATAGTCCAATTGAGTTACTTTAATAATATGTAACTTCATATCTTTACTTAATTAGACTTCTTATTTTTTGAGTTCGTCTACAAAGTACACATTTAGCCCCTTAAATTTTGAAATTGTTTTCATTTTGGCTCTTTATATTTCAAAATTTTCATTTAATTAGCCTTTCATATTTGATTTTGTTTTCATATCATCATCCATTTTTTTAGTAATATAACTGTTAACTTTCATGTTTAATCATTTCATTAAATACTAGCTCTAAAATGTTGTGTATAATTATTGTAGGTAAAAAAACATATCCTAGACAAATAGACCAGACTACTCTGCACACCCTTGGTGTGATAGTCACTTCACAAATGTAAATGCTTGTGGGATATGAAGAGTAATGGATGAGGTTTAAGTCTTGAGGAGGGAGCTTTACACGCATATACACTTAGATTAGGTTATAATAGAATTTCTATTTTATGTAAAAAAAGAAAAGAAAAAAGATAGACCATCAAATAAACTAATAGAAATGAATATTGATGAACCAAGAAATTCCCATCGTCAAAGAGGCCATTGGACGATCAAAGCACCATAAAAGAGCATTTAATGCATGAGCCATTGCACATAAACGAACACTGAGACATGACTGTCGGAAGGATCTTTATATCACCTTATTAAATCACGAGAGGCGTTACGAGAAGGCATTTAGGCCACCATTGAAAGCCTCCAATGGCTAGAAAGGCAAAGCCTTGTATAAACTACATCAGACCTCAAGCAAATGTGCTTACTCATATCATAGCTCTATTAATTTCGTATCATTTTCACTCTTAGTGTTTAACTTTACCATCCGAAGCTTATTGGCTGGCAGCCTGGCACCATGCTCGTGACCTTTCTAAGAGAAACACAACTCGTTGATCTTGTGCAGGAATCCAGATTCGCTTGGTCCTACTCCATCTGGACAAACCTATCAATTAACGAATTTGGCTTCATCAAGTATCATGGCTAATATGAAAAATTATGAGTAGCCAAAATAAACTATTAGAAATATAAAGAGCCAAAATAAAAATAACTCTAAAATTTAATGGCAAAAAAATGCTTTAGACTTTAGATAAAACTCCAGATGTTGTAAGTCTAATTATATAATAGACTTTATGATTTCAAAGCTATCCTTGCTATTTAATTCAATTTTTTTTTATAGGTATTTAATTCAAATTAGGGATGTTTATCCCACATTAGTTGTGTGTGTCTAGTGTCCGCTGTTTATAACTTCAGTCTACAATTATAGAGGTTAGGCTCTTTTGTAGTTATACTCTGGTTATGTAGTGTATTATAAACCCGGTTTAAAATACTATTATTATTTTCGTTCGTGTTCTAAGAAGTATTACTGCTTGCTAAAAAAAATGTATTTAATTCAAATTGATCATACCAAAAACACTAATTAATGACGACATAGTATTTTAACAAACAGTTAAAAGTCAAATTAGAATTAAAAATAAATAGAAGGTAAGGTGTAAAATAGTGCAATTGAGTTCCTTTAAGTATATGTAACTTCATATCTCACCTTAAATGGGCTTCATATATATATATATATATATATTTTTTTTGGAGTTAGATTATAAAATACATTTTTGGCTCTTAAAAGTTGAGGTTGTATTCATATTTTGGCCTTTTACATTACGAATCTTCATTTAGCTTTTTATGGTCTAATTAATTTTCATTTATGAGTATGCTGCAATACAAATTTTCATCGGACAAATGTATAAAGTCATAATTGAGATGCCTTATTTAAATATGCAATAGGGTTAGTTTCAATTTATTTCCATTGAAATAGTCATTTTTCCCACAAAGAAATGGAAAATTATTGAATACTCTGGGAGTACCATAAATGTGTATTTTTCCCTCTCACATGAATTGTAAGTTTTACCATAAATTTAATTAATGGGACCCTCAATTATGTGAAAAAGAGAATACATATTTATGAAACTCCAAAAGTACCAATAATGACCTCAAAAAAAGAGAGAAATGGTCCTTTTCTATTTTGAAGATCCTAACTTCTTCTTCTTCTTTTTTAACAAAAAAAGCATTTTGACATTTTAAAATTTTAGGTGCATTTTACAAATGTTAACAGTCTTTATTTATATATACAATATATAAATTCTATTTTAACATAATCTAAATATATATGTGTGTGTGAAACTCCATCTTGGAGACTTGAATCCCAGCTCTAACCCCCTCACACCCCACAAGAACTTAATATTTGTAGAATGACCATCACATTAAGGGTGCGCAATGGGAAATGTTAACAGAGTCTTATAATTGATTTATTTGGTACCAAAATATGACACTCAAATTATGTAAGCAGATTACATAATGATAAAGTTCTCCACCTTAATAATAATTTTATTTCAAGAAAATATTTTGAGTATTTTACTAGTTTTAAGAAATGCTACACCACTTAATATTTCTTTATTATCTTCGTATATTCCCTTTGTCTACAAAATTTAAGACAATAAAAAATCAATAACTAAGTCATTGATCAAATATTTAAAGTGTATTTGTAGTTTTAAATTATGCCTAAAGATGAGTTTATAGATCAAATGGTAAATAATATCAAATCGATAAAAAGTTTGACATGCGTGTTAATAATGTAGAGAATATGTAATCCAACTATTGGATTTTCAAATTATTTATCCACTGAAAAATTATTAGATGGTGTAATATTCTTTAAAGTTGCACCAGGTATAATTTAAATCTATTCACATATATGTGTGTGTGTGTGTGTGTGTATGTATTTATAAATATATACAAATGTCTCATAGTTCATCTAACATCTTTTATTTTTTTCAAAAGAAAAATCTAGGGGAGATTTGAACACCAAGAAGTGTCAACTAGTTGAACTACAAAACTCTTGTTGTTTTTATTTTATTTTTAATAATTCAACAATTGAGAGTGAGAGATTTGAACCTTAAATTTCTCGTTTAGCAACATAATTTAGAACATAATTTTTTTTAAAACATTTCTTAGACCAATATTTTAAAGATATCTGTTAATTTATCCCATTCAAAATTATAAACCAAAACTTAAGATTAAACACATGAAATAAGCAATTGCAATCCTAGTGGATAGTATTGTTCACACTCTAGTAAAATATAAAACAACAATAATACTCCCTCCGTCTCACTTTGTTTGTCCTCTATTCCATTTTGGGATGTCTCAAAATATTGTCCAGTTTCTAAAAATAAAAGTTATTAGTTTATTAATATTCCTATTATATCCTTATTTTATTTTCAAAACTATTTGAAAAGAAAAGAAAACTAACTAATCTATATATATATATATATATATATATATAAAATCGAAGTCTTTGAAACTTTCGCAATTTTTCACGCCAGTACAATATTTAATTAAAATTATTATTTTATTTAAATAAAATTATTTTTGTTTAGTCCAAACTTAACAATAAGTAAAACTCTATTTCTCTAACAAGTCTAATTTAAACTCAAACTCAAACTCATCATTATCTTTTTTTTTTAAGCAAAATTATTTTTCTTTGGCCATTTTTTACAAGATAAAAAGCTTGTAATAATTGAAATTATTATTTTGAATGTAATCCATCTTTCCTTTATGTTTCTCTATTATTTAGTCACATATATATATATATATATATATTTTGTTTTTTTCAATAATTTCTAAATAGTGAATCATCTAATAAACTGTCTGACAAATTTTTTGTAAATCATTTCATATTCCAGCAATGACTTCTTCATCAAATTGTAACATAAATTGAAGTCATACAAGATCAAATCATGCAATGATGTAGTTTCTTAATTAATTTAAGATTTTATTAAATTATTTTAGTTTACCTTACAAATAAGTAGGTTCTCGTGCATAGTACGGATGAACAACTAGTATTTTAAAAAAAATCAATCTAATTGGGGCAACTTTTTAGTTGCCTTATTAATAATAACTCTTTTGAAAAAAAAATTGATAAATTTATTTAATTATAATTTTGTAAATTTATATATTTTTATAAGATAGACAAGATAATAAATAATATTTTTTAAAAAAATTTAACTTTTTAATTCGAACAGACAAATTGAGACGGAGAAAATAATAAAATCCGGGTATAAAAAGCGGTAGAGGCATCTTGTGGTCCTCTCCTTTCAAACGTTCGGAACTTTTTGGATTGGGTGGAATGAAAAGTCTCCCCACCCAAACAAATGAGTCTATTCTCTATGGGTGTCCAAACCCTACTCTATAGGGACTCTTCCATTAATTGTGCTAGAAAAGTATCGACCCACGAGAGTGGACAAATACGTTGACCAATTTAATTTGTGCGAGTTTGTCTCCACGGGTTGGGGTTTCGGTTAACTTAGTTGGTACGTAATAAATTTTCATGTTGACCAATAAAAGTAATTGATTAGTGTTTTTAGTTTGATTATTATAAACCATAAGTTATAAATTGAAGTTCTATGGTATCATTTAAAAAAAAAAAAAAAAAAAAAGCTTGGCTCACCATTGTTGGTGGGTGTAAGATTTTATTTTTATGAGTTTTCTTAAGAAAATAAAAGATAGATTTGATCAATATGTTAGAAAATACTTAGCTTAAAGACAAAAGAAAGTTTGGCTCACCATTTGTTGGTGGGTGTAAGATCTTATTTTTATGAGTTTTCTCAGGAATAGAAAATACTTTTTTTTTTAATAGATATTATAGATAGAAAACACAACAAATGAAAAATAAGGGAATAAGAATACAAGACTTACAACGTTAACACTTACAAAATGACTTAACTTTTGTAAGAACTGAAAAAATAATTTGACTAATATATTAGAAGATACTTAGCAAAAAGGCAAAATAAAGTTTGACAATTAAAATCAGAACAAAATTATTCTGCTAATTATTTTTCTTCTCTCGAATGAATGAAGGAGAAGCTTCATTTTTATTTTTATTTTGTTTTTCATTATTTAGGATGGTTAAAGTCTTTTCGTCTAAATTTCTAACCGGTAATCTGGGAGTTAGGCCCACGAGACAAGTGCCTATTTTGTATTTATTATTCTGATAATTATTTTTCTTCTCTCAAATGAATGAAGGAGAAGCTTCATTTTGATTTTTATTTTGTTTTTCATTATTTAGGATGGTTAAAGTCTTTTCGTCTAAATTTCTAACCGGTTATTCGGGAGTTAGGCCCACGAGACAAGTGCCTATTTTGTATTTGTGATTATTAGGACGTAAGTTGTACGGCATGGGTTTTGTTTGTCAATGATTCAATGGCTCAATGGTAGGGTTTGGTCTGGATTTAAATGTAATAAACAGTCGAAAACAGTGATAAATGATGGAAGGGTGGAATGATTTTCAATTTCAATACATCGTAAAGAATTTTATGCTATAAAATTAATTAATTATACCATATGTCAGAATATTAGTAGGTTCTAGTTAGCTCAATTGGTAAAGTATTTGATAGTTGAATAAGAGATTTAAAATTCAATCTCTGTCTACATAAAAAAACCGATTAGTGTTATGATATTCAGAATGGACATCATAGGTTGAAACTCTTAAAAAAAAAAAAATCAAAATATTAATCTAATATATTCTAATTTTTTAAGATAATTTTTTTTGAGATAAAAACTTTTTTTTGAACTTGTTAGGACTTAATTAAAAATAATAAATAAATTACAGAAAATCTTTCTATAATATAATTGAAAAGAAAAATAAAATAAATAGTACATATAAGGTCGCAACTCGTGCCTAGGCCCAACAAGAGAGAGGGTATAGGCCTAAAGAACCCAAAACAATAAATTTTTAGAGTGTGGGTCAGAAATCTTGTTTCTAATGAGCTTAAACGATAATAACAATCGTTCAAGATCACAAAACGATAAGGATGAATGAGTTTATATGATGAAACTTATCCTTGGACTTAAAACGAGGATCAGATGCTTATATTTCTCCTCACTTAAAGATTAATTACAAATATCTAGTCTATAGTGTTTTTCTTTCTTTCTCTCGATCCCCTTTTTCTATAGGACCTTCCTCCTTTTTATAATTCCTCCTCCCCTCCATTCTTGCTCTCCATGTGTAGATTCAGACTGCTTCCCTTGATACTTGTCTCATCAGTCTCTTCTTAAAGTCCTTAGGTAATAGCTGTAAGGCTGAAAATCATTGTTCAAGTATCATTTCCTTATAAATGCGGTCTGAGACTTAGGTACAGAGTATTCAATACGATGGTAGCAGTTTTCTCTGAGATATTTTCCAACTGTCCTTGCTCTCCGTGCTCTTATGAAGCATATCTTCATCCCTGACCTCTAAATATCATTTTAGTCAACATGACGTACTACCTGATCCTCGTTGCACTTAGCCAAAGAGGTACTCCTCCTCGAATTATTTACGTTCACTTCATCCACTACACTTGCTTTTGGGGCTGTAAGTTTGATATCATTATTACCATATATCTGTCCTCGGACAAGTAAACGTCCTTGGACTAAGCTCATGGCCCAAAAACATATTTTGGATCTTTTATCCCCACAGTACATAAACACACACTCACACACAAAAATCAATAATAACTACTTGATTATAAGCACATGTTTAAGAACAAATGTTTATCAAAATAAACAATTATAATAGATGATTAGTCTCATCACACATGCTTCGTGCGTGCAACGAGGTTCCTTTTTTTTTAGATAGTTTTTTTTTTTTAATAGGAACTTGGGGTAGGTTTTTTTGTTTTTTTTTTGGGAACATGGGGTAGTTTTTATTTTTTATTTTTTTACAGGAACATGGGGTAGTTTTGGTTGTGTAGATGGGGTAGTGGGAAGTTTTGTAGAACATAGGGTAGTTTTATAAACTTGGGTAGGTTTTTTGTTTCTAATTTTTGTCAATTTACAATTTTAACCTCAATTTCATGTTTTAGGAATAAGGATAAGTTAATTATATTAGTGGTATTTTTGAAAGTCAAAAAGACAATAACTAACTTTCTGAATCCTCTTAATATATAGAGATTAAGAAATTTTAAAAATAAATAATTAAATTAAAAAAATTCCTTATGGTCCCAAACTAAAAGATTATACATAATGAGGGACATTGTAAATATTATTGGGTTGGATCGAACATATTGTATTATTATTTTTTTTAGCAAAAAAATTCCTCATACTAGTTTGCTTCATGATATACGTGCTGAGGGATCACCCTTCACTGTCTAATCATCAATTCTCTATCATTTGCATGATTAGATTAAACCAAAAACAGGGGAACAAAAGCGATTAGAGGATATCATAGAAATCATTGAAGTAGAGTATGATTCTATCACTATAATTCAGCCAAAAAAAAATTCTATCACTCTATTTTGATATTCCATACTCCAAGCGATTTGTGTTATGTGGCTGTGACAAGTGATCACACAATAACATGGTGCATCCTCACATATGAATAATCTACTTGGTGAATAGTGTTGCTTCACATATGGAATATTTACTTTATTAGAAAAAAAAAAAAAAAAAAGAAGAAAACTAGTATTTGGATAAAGTTGTAAATCTTGGGGGAAATTATTTTTATTCATACAAATGTGTCTATTCTCAAGTGGTGTAAGTTTGCCTATAAATACTTGGACATTCATTTGGGACAAGAAGCAATTTATTTTCTCTATAGACACAAGACTTTAGTATGTAATCACCACCCTAATGGGACTGCCAACCATCTTTTGGGACCAACAATTTGGAGACCACATTGAACTACCTATAACTCAAATTGATTTCTACTGGCTACTTTTAAATTTAAAAAGAATCCTATATATGTTCTCTCTTAATGTTTCTAAGAAGACTTTCAAAAGGCCGATTTAGTGCACAAAACTCTTATTTTTTCAAGGTCTAGGAGATGTCATGATAGATAAATTTATCCCAAATTTTTTTGGAAAAACTACTTTTCGAACTTGAATTTGTGACTTAATAGTTTCAATAGAAGATACTTGTCATCGCACTCAAACTTGACCTCTTTGGTTAATCTTAGATTCCCAAAGCACTTCGAACAATGTTAAGTTTGACGTATAATGATTGGGGAGGTATCCATCTAACTCAATGCGAGGTTCCTTTGCAAAGAACCAACAGAAACTAGATAAAGATATTCTATAGCAAGGTTTATAAAGATAAAGAACCAAAATCGATGTTAATTGTTGTTCTAATATAAAAATAAAGGCATAAAGGGAGAGCCATAATGTCCAAGCAGCAATGGAAAATATTAGTTTACAGGGTAACGCATTGAACCTAATGGAGTTTGAGTGCATTAAATTTATATAAATCTAGTTCTTGTTTTTGAAAATAAAATTGCATTTGACATTAGCTTAAAAAACCAGTTTTTTATATTTTTTATTATTTAGTTTATTTTTGCTATTATTCAACTTATGTTTGTTACTATTTATGGATTTCATTGCACTTTTTGATATTATTTATAGGTCTCACTGTATTATTTATAGGTCTCACTGTACTATTTCAGCTACTTTTTAGCTTTATCTACAGTATTTTCAGAAAAAAATTTCAGTTTTAATTAAATAAGTTGTTCTCAAACGGATTCTAAGTGCACATGTGCTTGATGAATATGCACATTATTAATAGTTTTGTAACTCGTTTGACACTTTTTTAGTATTTCTAACAGAAATGTCCCATGTTAAATCCCCCTTCTATGATTCCATCAACTATTGAATTACTTGAGATGGAAAATAAGAATTTTCTTTTGAAATATATAATAACAATTATAAGGGGTTCTTATTTACCAAAATCTTCTTATTTGTTAAAAAAAAATCCAAACTCAAAACATTAACGCTGAATAATGAAAGTTTGGAAACAATTTATTTAGCTAAAATTAAAAATTTCTAATTATAATTATATGGCTGCCAAAATAAGGGCTTTAGAATCTTCTAATTCAATATCTTATCACAAAACATGATAAAGTTCTTTAAAGAAAAGAAAAAGAAAAAAGAGAAGAGATGCAAACTGCAATGCGATATCCTTAGGCATAGTTTGTACAGAATCAATCATGTACTTCTTCCTATAAATAAATTTAAAAAAAAAAAAAAAAAAACCATGTACTTATTTATTTATTTATTTTTTGATGAAAGAAGCCATGTACTTCTTGTCCCACAGCATACGTAGCTATCCAATATTCGTTATTCAGGTATTAAACGATTTCTATCAATTCTCAGCAGTCAGCCCTTCAAATTATTCATACTTATCTCTGTCCAATTAAAAAAAAAACTTCGAAAAATTCTCCATATTTTATTCAGTGGCTGCAGTACGCAGCCAGAGGGATTTTCGTACTAATTCAAAGTTTGAAGTACAATTTCAATTCAAAGTATAATTTTTTTCCCCTCTTGAAGGAACATTTATTTTCACTGTAGAAATACATGGAAAAAACTTACGTACAGTACCTTAAGTACTGTTTGTTAGGTTCTTCTCTTAAAATTCTGCCATATAGCTGCTTAACCTAAAAAATACACTTTCATTAATGAGAAAAAAGTCACATGTTAGAATCTTAAGAAAGGAATTTAAAGAATAACACTTAAGTACTGTACCTAAATTTTGCTCGAAATACATATTCTACCATTAAGCATTTATTATAATTGTGTTTGTATATGAAATTATATAAAGCACTATTTAAATATATATATATATATATATATATATATATATAAAGAGGATTATGCTTTTTAGATTGGATTTTTATGTGGTTCAGAAATATCCCTAAACTTTGCGTTTAGCAAGAAAAAAAACTAGAAGACAATCCGATAAAAATATATTTCCGACTCTACTTAAAATGCCTACAAAATAGGACACCTACTAATTCATATCTAAAAAACAAACTTATCCAATATTTCTTTTTCAAAGGGAAATTATGATATGGGACCAAAAAAAAAAGTTTCATCGCACACACAAAACACATATGATAAAGCTAGTAATTTATTAAGATTTAATGGATGGTTTAAATATAAATTATAAAATATAAACTTAATTAAAAAAAATACTTTTTAAAATAATTACGTGTAAATTTTTGAAAACTCCAAAACTTATGTGACACAATATTATAGGTCAACCAAAAGTCAAACAATTTTAATATATATATATATATATATATATATATATATATTATAGATGTAAGATACACACATGAGTTTTTGGTTCCATAGGAAGAGGAGAAAAATACAATTTTTATCATCCCAATTTGGTCCAAATTTGAGTCTTTTGCCTTAAACAGTTTTTATTTACCTACTGATTCTCAAAAAATAATTTTTTTTTTTAATGTTCTATTTACCTGCTACTAGCAATTTACCACATTAATGGTTGTCAAATTTACTGTGTCTATATATTTTCTTAGTGTTAAATTTATTCGAAGTAAATTTGGTCCAAATTTGAGTCTTTTCCCTCAAACAGGTTCTATTTACCCACTCCTAACAATCTACCACGCTAATAGTCAACAAATTTGTTGTGTCTATAAAATTTCTTAGTGTTAAATTTATTCGAAGTGTACCTCAGCTTTTTAACAGGCCATGTTAACAATTTGTCCATCATATGTGTAGTCCTCTAGGCTTCTAGTTAATAGGTCATGTTTGATAATTTAGCCATGATATGTGTAGTGCTAGACTTATAGTTCCCTTAACAATATATAAGTGGAACACCAAATCTAAAATTTTCAAAAATAAAACTTGAACCTTTTAAATTTAGAAGCATGAAAATTGAACTTTTACTGTTGTGTTTCTAACTTTCTATAATAATCAAATGTTATAAATTCTAAGGACTAACATTATACGTCAGAAACCATGTCTCATAAAGCGGAGATCATCAGTTTGAATCTCCTCTTTACTTGCTTCTTTTGGGTGTTTATAAAGGGGTAATTATTGTTGTATTGTTAGTATTATGAAGACCAAAGCACTATAAAAGCAAATTGATCATGTTGATGACTTAAAAGTGTAGTTCATTTCATGTAAAATAACAAGATTCATCTAAATGAATCAACTAAAGTAGGATAAATAATACGAAACTTGTATAATATAAGAGAAGTGTTACATTCACAACATTTTTACATATCCTCATAATATAATTTTGTAAAAATGTTGTGGATATATCATTTCTCATAATATAATATCATATCATGAGCATTTTGATAAAAAAAAAAATCATTATTCCATTCAATTTCTTTTTACTCTTCCTAATTTTAAGAATATTTTTTACATATCCTCTTATGCAAACTTTTGCTATAAGGTAATAACATTTGGATTCCTTTTTACTTAAATTCCCAAATTACGTAATCAAAAGAATATTCTTAAAAGAATATTTCCATCCAATTCTTTTTACCTCTTTCCCTCCTCCCAAACATGTTGTTTGGATTAAAAAATAAAAAATAAAAAAATAAAAGTCAAATGTGGATTACACTTTGGATCGAAGTTATCAGCTACTCCTGCTCAAAATGGTTGATTACTTCCTCTCAAACAATAAAATAAGTAGTATGTAAATTTTTTTTCTTAAGTTAGTGATGAGAGGAAATTGGGAACTCCCCATCTAAGATTTTGAAAACTGTTTCAATTGGGTTCAAATGGGGACTACTTTCTCTAGGGGTGTATTTGACTAGACGGTTCCATTTAGTGAAGGTCTTTCCATCACTCTCAACTTTGTTTATTGGCGCACAAAAGAAAGAAAGAAAAAATAGGCCAAAATTTTAAAGTCTATGTTGACTTGATTCAATGCCACCTCAATTAAGATAACCAATACAAATTAAGAATCTTCTTCATGCTTCAAATAATGGAAATATTAGTCCTAGTTGCAGAGAGTATTATTTTTGGGTCTCAACTCTCAATGCAATCCTAACCACTCTTCTTATCTTTAGTGGGATTTAAATATAAATAATCATAAAGAAATAAATAAATAAGCTAGTGGCACCTTTAGGTTCACCCTTTTAAACCCAATTGTTTTTTAGTGGACAGCTTTTTATATTATTTATATCTTTGTTTTGGTGCTTGTGGAGAGTTCTAAAATTCATAATTAAGAAATAGACTAACGAATGAGTAATCTAGAAAACAAGAAGGTTTGTCTTCTGTGTCTTGTTCACTAACCAAAACCAAGTGTCTTATTAGGATGAATTCAGATCCATACTAAATTGATATTAATAAATTATTGCTATATCAACCTATCAAAATACCATACTAGGTATTAACCTAGTATGGATCTTCTTGTTAAAGGAAACTTTTTAACTAGGTTATGACGTGGCTCTCCAAGATTATTAGAGTACCAGATTTAAATTAAAATTAATTATTTTAACTCTAGCATGAAGGAAGTGGAAATTTTTATTTTATTTTATTTTATTTTATCACCAGCTTCAACCAGGAGATCTATCAATTTATATTCCTAAATTATGAACCAATTCCTAGCAATGCCATTAGAATTGTCTGGATGAAATGAGGAGAAGGGTAAAACAAATTTTCAGCTGTTGGTTAATGATAATTGTGCACTCGAAAATTAAGTATTTTTTTAAGGATAAAGTTTAGTTATAAAATTAACTGTAATCTAGGGCTACAAAATTGGTTGTAGGCTAAGGCTACAATCTTACTCAATATTTTTTTATTTGAAGTGAATTTTGACAAATCCACAATTGGATTACATTTTCTTCTTATATCCTCTATACTTGCAAAATTTCTAGAAAATTAAAGATCAATAACTATGTCATGAATAAATTGTTTAAATTGTAAATTTTTGTAATTTAAAATTATGCATAAAATATAAACTCATGGATCATATAATAAATAATATCTGATTGGTACAAACTTTAATGTGTATAAGAGCATAAAAAACATGTAATATAACAGTTAGATTTTCAAAATATGTAGTAGTGTTAATTTTTTTAAAGAAAGTTGTAGCCTTAGCCCTACAATCAATTTTGTAGCTAAATTTTGTTATTTTTTTAGTCCAAAAAATTTTCTTCGCGATTATTTATTTTCCTAACTTATTAACGAAATGATAACATTTTTGTGTGAACATTTGAGGACCCCAAAAAAAAAAAAAATCATTTTTTTGGTGAACCATCAACATCTGTGATTTGGCTATAGTGCAAGACATATCAGGCATGTGTTTTTTGGCCACTAAGGTCTAATGCATGTGTTGTAAACTAATCTTTATTTTTTTAATACATTTTATATATAGCAAAATAAGGAAAAAAAAAAAAAAAGGCCATATTAGTCACCGAGGTCCAAGGTTGTACCACAACAAATCCTGCGTGACTTGAGGAGGTGGATCTTTGCACGGCTTCTTTAAAATAAAATTACATTGACGCATGAGCTGTCTGGTTTGCTTTGATGTATCTTTAATATGATGCATATTACGATAATGTGACATTAAGGGCGTTTGATTCATTGTAATGTGTCTTTAATGTAATGCACATTACAATGATGTGACATTAAAGTTTTTTGTTTATTCTATTTTTTTAACAATATTATAATTTAAAATTACAAAATATATTACATTATTTTAATCTCATCACATTTCTAAATAATGTAATGTTGTATTATTGTATTGAGATTACATCAATGTAAAATTACAATAATGTAATATTACGGCATAATGTAACATCACGGCGAACCAAACACCCATAAATTTTTTTTAGGTTGCACAACTAAGTACTTTACCAAATAAGATTGTTGAAGCTCATATTTAATTTTTTTTTCATCTGTCTAAAGGTTAAAGCAAAAGGGCTTTCGTTAGACCCGCAAACATAAAATAATGATAAGAATAAGATGACCTTTTGAATATAGGCGAGTTTTAATTAGTTCAATTAGTAAAGTTTTCTTTGGTTGAATAAGAGATTTAGAGTTTAATTTCCATTTATACCAAAAAACCAATTAGTATCTTGATCTAATAATAAAGAGTTATCATCAAGAGCGGACGTTATAGGTTGAAACTGTTTTAAAAAAAAGTTCATATATTTCTACATAACATAAATTTCTATATAAAAATATGTGCAGATACCATAGGTTAAAACTTAAAAAAAAAAAAAAACAAGTTTATATATTTCCATGGTACATAAATTTCTATATAAAAGTGTGTGCTAGGCGGGATAACAATATATAATAAAATAGTTCAATAATTCACAATAATTTACCAAATTCACAACATATAATATGAATATTTCACTTATCATCTAAAGCATTCGAAAGATATAGACAATCAAACGTCATCGTTGTATGATTTACATTTACTTGGGGCACGAATATCTCAATCGCTGTTTAGGTGTTTTGTGCCACCACCGGAGAAACACCCTAAACCGATTTAATTTATTGTGCACTTAAATTTTAGGAATTGCTTTTTAATTTTCTGCAATCATGATTTTCTTTGATGATATAGGATGAATGCAATATAACTTTAGATTAGAGTTTCAAACATACTCTAAAGATGATTTGGAGTATGAAAATGAAATATGATTTTTGCAAACCCTAACATGCTAAATTTACTTTCCCTATTATCATATATACAATTTTTTTTTGTTAATGACATATTTGGAATGCAATATTATGCTCATGACATGAATGCATGACCATTAAGTCATTGAAAATGCATGCCCAACGCCTTTTCATTTCCGCAATGTAATTTTACGTATTTCAAAATGTAACTAAAAATCAAAACCATTTATTTTTCTTAGATAGAAACTAGGAAGTAGGGCCTTTAAATTCTATTTTATGTTATAATACAGCGTAAACTAAAACATTTCAATAAAATAAAGAGGTTTCATTATTTCAGGTTTTATTGTTTTTATGCCTTAAAAAAACAAGCGGCAACTCCAAATATGAAACATTTGATCTAGGAGGTACAATATCGATCCGTTCTTGAAGTTATTTTCCACATTTTGACGCCTTTATAAATGTAATTTCCTGGTGTGCCACGTGTCATATCTTTAATAATTTAGGAAATTTTGGTTAGGAACATCACATATCAAATTTCAAAACTTCATAGAGAATTTGTAGACACAACTTTTGCCGCAATTCTATTGTGGCTGACTGCAGATCGCCAAACATAATATGCTAAATCGAAATTGTGATAAAAGTCATTATCCTAGAAGAACTCAAACGCAAAATGTCTTCTTCCAAACCCCCAATTTCCACTCCCCTTAGTTGCTCCTAATTCTTCACTTACTCCAACGAAATCCCTCGTTGTCGCCGTTGAAGGTGGTTGAAATGCATCTTCGGCTTTGACGCAAGTAAGGTTGAGCAATGACGGGAACTTCATCGGAGAGACCAAAGAGGGAAATGAGTAAGATAAAATTGGAGGTGGTGTAATTCATGTTACATACAACCAATTGTCGCCACGTTACAAAAAAATTATTATTATTTTTTTATTTTTGTTCAATCAGATTGTTGTAATGTTCTCAAACTGGCCAGTTGACCAAAAATCATAATTTATATATATATATATATATATATAAATCACAGCCCATTTGTTCACCGATCCATCTGGTTGAAATAATTTATATAATTTTGAGAGACAATGTATTAGATATAGTCATTTTAAATTGCATATTAGATTTCCTAATTAAGACTAACTTGAAATTAAAAAAAAAAAAAAAAAAAAACAACAACAACATAAACCACGTGAGGTTAACTAAACGTGCTTGCCAGTTGCCACTTCCCCAGAAAATTTGCTCGGGGTACATCTAAAGCTGTACCTTGCACCATTGACAGTCAAACACCATTGTTTTTTTTTCCCAAGTTGAGATCAAGGAAGTTTTATTTATTTAATTATAGGCTTGAGTTTGAATAATGTGACTTAATTCAGCACCATCTTCATATTTAATGAAATATACAAAGAAAAAAAGAAATGAATTGCCTTATGATTACGCGAATCAATAATAAGTTAAATGATTTGACTCAAAATTGATTTAGAATTATCTTTTTTCAACCTATTAAGTCATGTGACTTATTTAAATAATACATATGAATATTCTTATAAATTAGATCGAAAGTAATTAATGAGTTGAAAAAATAATTCCAAACTCTTTTGAAACTAAACCTTGTTCTAAAAACAGTATTATTGGGAACACCATTAACTAGAGATAAATAGAGCTAGCACAAGGTGAGACAAATTGAATAAGATAATCTTTTTTAGAAAAATTTGTGGTTTGCAAATTGATGTTATCCAAGAATTGCAAAAAGACACATAAGTCAGCATTCGACACAACTTGGACCAAACGATGAGGGCAAATTATAGAATATTGGACCAATTTGGAAGAAAATCACACTTCAGGCACATAAGGGTATTTTTTTTTTCTTTTTTTTTTCTTTTTCTGAATTAGAGAATTTTTAAATAAAAGGAATTAGTAAACTAGACATTTTTTTTGAGAAATAATTACAACATGTTCCTAACTCCACAACTCAAACCCTTTTCTCCCTAGATCCTCAAGCACTTTGTACATAAGAAGTTGCCAATTCAATTTCAAGGCCCTTGACAATTAGTAAATTAGACATGAGTAAAAAAAATGGAGAAGTTCATGCAATTATATGTACTACGTGAATAATTTGGAACATCCCAAATAAATTAGATTTTAGTATCGAAACTAGATAAATTAATTAACATGCAATTATACAGAAGTCCACTTCCTTAACTTAATTCTTTTATTTAAGCACAAATGATCACTATTTAAATTAATATATCCAGCAATTTTTTTTTTTTTTTTGTGATTTTTTTGTATTCCCCCACTAAATGTTACACAATGATATGACACGATTTTCATAATCAAGGTGCGAATTACAAATGCATCCAATAATTCATGGTGGATAGGTGGGTGCCCATCAATCTATAAGTTTGTATATATTTATATACATATATATATATATATATATATTGTGTAATTTTCAGCAATGTTACATTACTTAATATTCTTTTATTGAATGCAAATTTTGACGAATCCATCTCATTGGATTATATTATTTTCGTATATGCTCCGTACTTATAAAATGTCAAGGTAATTAAAAATAAATAACCATGTCATCAACTAATTGTTTAAATTTAAGTTTAAATAGTTTAAAATAATATATAAAAAATGAGTTTTTAAATCAAATGATAAATAAATTGATTGGCAGGAAAATTGACATGCATATTAAAAACATAGATAAAATTTTCAAAATATAAATTTAATAACATTAGTGGGGGTGGGATTTAATATATATGACCTATGAGTGCATATATATATATAAATATATATATATATATATATATATATATATTCCACAACTTGATCGTGATGCATGCTTTGATTGAGATGGTGTTTGAGAGGATAGGTTATCTTTATTTTTTTGTATGGATAGGTTGTCTTTGTTCCACATGAGTACTGTAATATAAATATGTGCTAATAAAGACTGACAAGTGTTTCTTAAATCTTAAACTCCAAGTTCGTTGTTTTTGATAGAATGGACAAGGTCCTTTATTTATGTATATTAAATTATTAATTCATTTCGAGAAAGTCATCTACATGTATTCTAGATTTTTTGGGGAGGGCCTTTCTGGGGGAGGTAATGGGGAAAGAGACCAACCTCGCCACTGGGAAAAAAAAAAAAAAAAAAAAGCTTTAATTTGAAACTGAAGCATTAAAAAAAAGTGCTTTTATTTGTAAAGAACTTTATGCAGGTTAGAGGATCTAGAAGTTGATTTTTCTTTCCTTAACAAAGAAGAAAATAAAATTAGAAGGATATATATAGAGTTTTAACTCAAATAATAGCAACTATATATCTTGTATAAAAAAAAGGTAAGTAGTACATTTCTTTCTTATAAAAAAAATGTACGGTCATGGATTCAAGATCTGTCAAATTAAGGGAAAAAAAAGGTTTTGAAATTATTTTTTGTCAAAACTCAAATGGGGAAGTATCACCAGCAAAATATTTTTATTATTTTATTTTTTGAAATTATTGAAGGGTTTTTTTTTTTTTTTTCGCCTAAGACTACATGAAGGATTTGTTGTTTGACAAGTCGCTGTACTATGGGGATAAATTAAAAAAAAATTATGTGATAAATAACAAGGATATATTCTTCAATTTGAGTTGGGGCACTCCTCCAAAATGGCATTGATTTCATGATTACTTGGAGCCCAATCTGTCCCTGTATTGCAGCTTTGTTTTTTTGAAAGTGGACGACGGGACAAGCATGACTTTAATTTAAAAAAAAAAAAAAATTATAATAAAACAAGTTGCTCCATTATTAACATGGAATTTCTATTCAAAGTTCAAGCACTCTGCGCCAACCTGTATCAGTATGACCCAATTTCTAGGATACCCAACAAGGTCCCTTTGGTCAGCGTTTGAGAGAGAGAGAGAGAGAGAGAGAGAGAGAAATAAAAAATGTGCCAATTTTTTGGATTTAAGAAAATGAGAATACAAGTTTAGATGTATTTGATATTTTATTAGATAATTTTAATTTATTTATTTTTAAATAAAGCTTAATTATTTTTTGATAGATATGAACAAAAAAATTTCAAGCTCAAAAAATCTAGTACCACAACTTTCGCTCATAACTCTTCTATGTAGTTGGCTGTGATTAGTAAAAAAAAAAGAGATAGGTTTAAGTAAAAGTAATAAGCAGTTAATGTCAGTTATAATGGCAAAAGTTGTGGTCTTAGAATTACCCTTTCAATTTATATCATTCGCTTCATGATAATTGTTCTCTACCATCAGACTAATACACTAATTAGTTTTTTTTTTTTTTTTTTTTAGATGGGATTTGTACCCAGATCTATTATTTGACAACAAGAATCTTTACTAGCTAAACTAATTAAAACACACAATAAAGCTGAATTATAAAATATATATAACCTCACAAAATTATATAGTATTTTGAGAATAATTTTCCATCATCTCAAATAATATAAGTAGATCATGTTAATTGTATTTATGGTGAGATCACCGTTCATGTAAGATAAGGAACATTATCATTGAGATATTAGTTAAATAATTTTTTTCTTTGAATTTGTGTGTACAGCATGAATCATTGATAAAGGAATCATAACCTCAAAATTAGTCAAAAAGGCTTAACCCAAACAATCACTCAAGAGAAGAAAGGACGTGTCCATAACAAAGCTCCATCGAAAGGAAAAGAAAGATGGCGATCGAAATGAATAGATAAACGCATGTCTCCTTTGTCATTTTATTATCTACACGTAATTGTCCTAGCTAGAAATCAAATTATATTTTCTTTCACACTTGTCTCATAATATTCCCTTGTCCCTACACCTAACATAAATGAAACTTTATAAAATCACACGCATTTTAATGAAACAAACTATATATAATATTTTTCTATAAATGATAAATTACCCACACTACAAACTGTCACTTGATTTTGTACATTTTACCAAAAACTATTATATATATTTTTTGCTTCATTGATATACATGTTGTAATAGCTATTTAAAAAAATTAACAACGGAATATCTATTTTTTTAATATTTTAAGGAAATTAAAACTTAAGTATAATTCTCTAAGTGCTGTATCTTATATTTCTCAATTAAATTTAACTAGATATTCATGTTATTTAAAAAAATTATACTTCTTTGGCCAATGTAAAAATATTGAATTTAATTAGAGAATCAAAAGTATAACACTTAAAAAAATTGTACCTATATTTTTTTAAGTAATTTAATATTTTCCAATAAAAAATTGTGCCTACATGATAATCCGTCTATTATTAAGTAATTGATAATTGCAGGCTTCTTGGGCATAAGTTATTGGAAGGTTCTTGTTGTTCTCTTCCTTCTTTCTTTCTTTCTTTCTTTCTTTCTTTTTGTTCTGTCATTGGTTCCAAACATTATCTGCTGTAACTGTCTCTCATGTTTTTTTTTTTTGTCAAAATTTTTTTAATGTAAAAATGAAAATAGATCGCTCTTCAGGATCTTAATATTCAGACAAAAATAAAATAAAATAAAATAAATAAGTACACAACTTTTTTTATTTTAAAAAAATTAGGTCATTGTTTTAGAATTTTTATTTCTCCATCTGCATAAGAAAAGACCAGAGTAAGTGGTTAAGTAGACAGAGGTTACTTGATACCTAAGAACTTTCCATTTTTAGTTAGTCATAATATAATGTGAGCATTAAGCTGGCGCCTGTGAAAGACTTTTCTTTCTTTGAAAGACTTTAAGAACGTTAAAAGTAACTTTTTTGACTAATTGAAGGCCGGCTTAATTAGAAAATGTGTGGTAGACTTGTAAATTACAGCTTCTCCTCTACCAATATATGTTGAACATCTCACAAAAAAAAAAAAAATAATAATAATATATTAACAATAATTTCTTTTTATTTCCTTATTACTATTGTATCACTATGATATTTTTCACAGTTTTTTATATTTGGATGCAGCTTGTGTCCAGTGTATTAATACACTGGAAACGTGATCTTAAATTGAATGTGTCTGCAACTGATACACTGGATACAATCCAAATATTTTATATCTGGTATTAAAACTTTTCTAAGATGGTATATTAACAAATATTTTAAAGTCATCTTTAATTGAACTTTTTTTTTTAGAATAATCAAATTTATATATAAGACATCATTCTTTCGTAAACTATCTCAACTTAAAGTTATGTCAGCGAACTATTTATTCAACATGGGATTTGAGTCTTGTGAAAAGTGATACAAAAGCCACTGATTTATAGCCGGAATTTACATAAAACATAAATCAATTAATAATTCAATACCTACAAGCAATGCACTTTGTGACTTTGCACCGAATTGAAATGTCTTTCCTTCGACAAAAGAGAAGGATAGAGAATAAAGATCACAGCCAAAGTGGCTTCTCGAAAGTTTTTCAAACACCAAGTCTATACGTATCACAAACATAATAATTGGTCTTATCTTCTATTCTGATGGCTTGAATAAGACATGCAACTTCTTCTCCTTTCCTCCTCATAAAGTCATAATTACTTAACAAAAAAACAAAATTATAAATAAGGCGTTACATTTTATATATATATATATATATATATATAGGTTAGGGGTGGGGGCAAAACATAGGCTAAAAAAATTCTTGACTTATTTATATATATATATATATATGTATGTATGTATATATCTTCACTTGAAACTAAATGAGACTATCTTATATAAATTAATGTTTTCATTAGTTTGTTTTTTTGTTATTTATTTAATTAATTTTCAAATCTTTCATCAATTTTAAACCTTATAGCTCTACTAATTGAGAATTAAAAAAAGAAATATGTAAGCAAAGAGAAGTTAATAAAAGCTCATATATATATATATATATTCTTAGGCTTCTAAAAAAACTTATAAGCTCATGTGCTAAAGCATGTGATTAGGTCCACTTCAACACATAATAAACAAATGTTAATTACTTTTTTGTGAACGATAACACATAAATTTATCATATTTATCAATTAAATTTTGTAGCTCACTTTAAATATATATTGAAGACAAAACTTAGATATAGTATTTTTCACCAATTTAAAATTTTTCAATAAAGTGATGGGTTTTTTTTTTTTTTTTTGGGGTTGGGTTCTAAGGGCCAATTTGTAAATGCTTGGAGAGAGGGGGGCCAAGAGTAATTATCTTGGACCTAAACATTAAAAGAATTCAAATACACACACACACACACACGCATATATATATATATACATGTTATAATTTAAAAAAAAAAAAAAATTTGGGGGGGGGGGCACTGCCCACCTAGTCAATGAACAGCTCTCTCTCTCTCTCTCTCTCTCTCTCTCTCTCTCTATATATATATATATATACATATTTTTTTTTAAATTATGAATAATCATAATATAAATAGTTTTTTTGGTTGAGAAAATTAATAGTCATACTCAGATGCATTTTATGGGCCTCTAAATTATTATATAGGATTATAGGACGAAATGCTCGCTTCCACACATTTTCATAATCAATATTTCAAATACAGTAACATATTATTTTTTCGTGTCTTGTGGAAAACAACTACATAGATATTATTTATTATTCTTAGCAATGTTATTTCAATCACAACAAATTATATTAATAATTATAAAAAAAATTATAAAAAACATTGTATTTTTAATATTATTATAATATATATATAGGCCTATAAATTATTCATATAGGATTATAGGACGAAATGCTTGCATCCACACATTTTTATAAACAATATTTCAAAAACAGTAACAGTAAATTTTTTTGTGTATTGTGGAAAATAGCTACATAGATATTATTTATTATTCTTATGAATGTTATTTCAATCATAACAAATTTTATTAATAATTATAAAAAAAAGTATAAAAATCCATTGATTAATATTTTTCTAATATTAGGCCTCTAAATTATTCATATAGGATTATAAGATGAAATACTTGCATCCACACATTTTTATAAACAATATTTCAAATACAGTAACAATATTATTTTTTTGTGTATTGTGGAAAACAGTTACATAGATATTATTCATTATTCTTAGTAATGTTATTTCAATCACAATAAATTATATTAATAATTATAAAAAATATTGTATTCTTAATATTATTCTAATATATATATATATAGGACATGTTAAAAGATTACTAATGTGTCAAAATTCTTATAATTCAACTACTTGCTAGATCTCATTATATTTTTGACAAAGATATACCTAATGATGTTTTCTTAAAACTTTCACATTAGTTTGTGCAAAAATTTCTGTTTAATTTAGTGTCAGAACTTAAAAAAAAAAAAAAAAATTACATATTCACTTTTCAAAATACTCAACCTCAAATTGTCTATTTTACATCACATTTGATTAAAATACCAAATTTTCTTGATTTTTAAAATTGTTTCTTTTTCTTTACACACAACAACCATCATTTACTTTTTTTCTTCATCCTAGTGACACCTAAATAAATAATAAAAAATTAAATATAAAATGAACAGTATAAATTTACACGATTATTGTAGTAACTATATATGTATCTTTGCACAATTTTACATGATTTAGTATGGATAAATTTTGAGCTTCATCGGTCAAAATGTGTTCATTTTTCTATAGTACAAAATTAAAAAAAAAAAACCGGCAAGACATGTAAAGATCAATGTTTGATGGCCATGAATTTGTCACAAAATACAAAGTTCTCGATCTTTCTAATACTAGTATAGTCAAATACTGATGAATCTGTCAACTTGCTGAGGTAAATGAATAAAGCCACCTCAATAAAAATGGGTTTTCGAAGAGAAATTGTTAATTAGTCCGGCCGGGCTGCGTAGACTCAACATTAATCCACATGGTTCTGTCGAGCAGGCCAATATATTGATCAAGATTGACTGCTTCTGGCTTGTCTGGTTCTGTTTATGAGTCCATGACACAGAATTCTTGACTGGACAGAATCAAAGTCAACAACTAAACCTTCATATCTAAGTCACATCATCTTAATTAATTCATTTGCATTGTATTTTCCTTTCATACTAAAAATCCATTCACACTAACAAAAAAAATGTTGAGGTTGGTATATTGAAATTAAGTAAATTTATATGCAAGTGATACTGTTTTAATTACTAAATAGACTTTAAATTCATTCATAAATAATTTGTATTTCATATTTATAGATGAAACTATAATTTTGTCGTCTAATTCACCCTGTATAAATTAGTATTTATTTCTAGTACCTCTAGAAGGGTATCCAACATTTTTTCTTTTGCTTTCTTTTCTAAGATGCCGTATTATTTTGTTAACAGATCTTTGGCTTTTGGGGAAATTTTTAAGAAAGTGATGTTTCATTTTTTTTTCCTTTTTGTTGAGGGAATTAAGAAAGTGATGTTAGTATACTATGTTATCAATCATAAAAGTAATGGAAAATATAAAAAATTTACTAAAATGATTTGGTAATGAATATGATATCAAAAATTTCTTAAAATGGAAAAAATTTGATTTTTTTGATAATTTGTTATATTTTCTACGAAAGTGATATCAATTTTAAAAAAAAAATTATTAACAAATATCTTAAGAAAATCCGTTAACCAAACCCTAAAAACTATAATAGTTAGTCTTAATATTTTCTAAATTTAAAAGAAGAGGAAAATTATCCATATGCTATGATGCATATTAAGTTACGACGGGATTAGTCATATGTGGAGAAGGAATTAATGAATATTTCCATTACTTTGTTGCTAACGGTGATCCCAAAGAGATGAGGATTGTTGAATCTAGACATGTACAATTTGATTTGGAAAATCCAATGAAGTAAAGGAAGGGGCAAGCATAAAAATTTAGAAAATTGACTTTGATCGAGTCTTTTGGATATCCACGAAGAAATCTTTTTATTAATTAATTTTAGCTTTTCAAATCTTCAAACGGAGGAAACATTGGCCGTGTCTACCATGCACAACTTAAAAAGATTTTCAACACGCCAACACATGAAATATGTGTTTGCATGAGCTTTATATCATTCAACTTTCTAAATCCAATATGACAGCATAACATGTTCAACTTTTAGAAGAAGAAGAAGAATCATCTTTTGCTTAGCCACCAAGTTTTTATCTAACCTCATAAAAGTAAACCCATTAGAATATTATAATAGGATTTTTCTCGTGGATGACAAAATTAAGACCAAGTTTAGAAGAAGAAATGAAAATCATTGAAGGCCCACAAATGGCAATTAATGCAAGGGTCATCAAATTTGTTCTCACTTGTTTGTATACCATTCGTGTCATTGTCATGCTGGATTTCTCTTATGGATAAATGAACTCATCAACCCATGTTATCGACCTATTTTTTTTTTTTAAATTTTAATCTATATACTAGGTACCTGTGGCATTTGGATAAGCTCAAAAAACTTAGTAACATATATGAATGGTGTTAAGTGAACCATACCCATAGAAAACGCATTGGTCCCTCACTTGGTCAATTAGTGGGGTCTCTATGTCTTCTCTAGATTTACACCCAATACACCTTGTCAAGTCATAACTCATATGTAGAATCTCTTTTACAACTTGAAAATTGAGCACGATATTTTGTAGATCACACATTTATGAGAATTGTTCATGTCATGGCTACCTAGTCTTGTGGAATATGACCAATATGAACAATCATCAAAAGTCAACATAAGGACCATGGTGAAGCATCAAGGGGCAAGGCTTAAGACTTAAGACTTAAGGGATTTCCAAGAAGTGCCTGTGTCTAAGAACTTTCGAGAGTGATGGCATTGGAAGAAAATGTGGCCAAAGGCCAAAATGACATAGGCCTGGTTATCTTCACTAGTACTCCCAACGGGCAAAGACTAGTATTAATATAAAAGAGTTAAAGACTGGTAGAACTTTTTGGCTTCTTGGAAACTACGCTAGGCGTTCCGTCCGGGGGCAGAGAATAAGAATAACTATGAATGAGGAAAAGTTATTTACAAACAAACAAAAGAAAATTTGGTCCAGATGAGAGTGGCCTTTAAAGGGGATAAGAGAAAAAGAGAGTAGACTTAAAAGTGTAAACTTAGGGTGGCGGAAGAAGATACCAATTTTCTATTGTTAGGACATATGTAAAAATTGTTATGCACATATGTCATTTTAGAATTGATTAATCCTTTAACAAAATACACTTTTCTTATAATTAGGTTGATCTAGGATAGTTTAAGACTCCAAGAAACATATTGTTCAAGTATTAAAGCCATAAAAATTGGAACAAGAAACAAGTGAAGAAAAACTGTTCATTAAAACTGAATAGAAGCTGGACAGATTCTTGACAGATGCTCGATAGATTTTGGACTGAATCATATCTATTGAGATTTAATGAATGAAACTCGACAGATTCTCGACAGATCAAGAATCTATCAAGATTTACAAAATCAGAATTTCTATATCTGATTTTCGGCTTAAGCTGATGTGTATGTATAGTGTATGTATAGTGTTTTTTTTCTCATAACCCTAGACATATATAAGACTTATTTTAGAGACTGTTACAATGAGTATGCACATAGAGAACATATGAAAAAGTGACCAAGTACATTTATTCTCTTTGTAAGAAGCTACTGCGTCTTTGCGCCTTAAGATTTTGTAAACAAGTACTTTTTTATTTTCATTGTTAATGAAGTGAAAAACTTTGCAGCCAACATCTTCTTCAAGTTGGTGGAGTTAGTCATGTACTGGGATCCGTGCCTCATTAGTTAGTCACGTACTGAGATTCGTGCAAAAGTGTGGCATTTATATATTGAAGAGTTTAAAGGTTCTGAAATAGTAAAAGGTTTCTGCTATAAGTTCATCTACGGAGATTGTAGAGTCTAAGGACAAAGTTTTGTACTAAATCTGAAACTTCTCTTTATTATAGTGGATTGCTTTTCGGGAAGGTTTCTTCCTAGATTTTTTACTGTGAAACTAGTTTGTTTCATTAGTTTTTCTAAGTTATCATATCTTGTCTTATTTACTTTTTTGCTGTGCATGATATTAACATGATATTGATGTTAGTTTGTTCTAACAAGGTTTATTCATAATAAATTTAATTAACAACTTGGGTTTAAAACTTGCTAATTATATCAACCGGGGTCTAAATTGTCTAACATTTATCTTATTTGAAAGATGGATATTTAGATACCATATCTTAAATGCAATACATTAAGTTCTCGCTTCTAAGATCGGGGGAGGCAACTCAAGTGTATCTAACCTAATTCTTTCACCCGTACCCAAATACCGTAGTATCTCATGTTGTTAGTGTCTAATAAAATGGTGTTGTCCTTTCAATTTTGCTAGATGAGATCCATTTGTTTTTTATTAGTTAATGCAATTGGTATTTGAATTTAATTTGGAAACATAATTTATTACACCTAAGTTTTACTCATATGAAAATTAGTCTCTCACCTTTATTTGCTAGGAAAAAAAGGAAAGAAATAAATAGTGATATTTACAATAATTTACTACTATAACCTTATTATATAAGAAAAAAAAAAGTTTAACATTAGTTTTGAAAGGAAAGGTAAATAGTAATTGTCTTCCCTCTCATTTTTCCTACCGCTCTTTTTTTGGATTTTAGAGGGAATAAAATTTGTAACCTACGAAAAAAGGGGTAATTATAGAATACTTTAAGAATATAATAATTGTGTACTCACTCCTTTGACACGTTTTGCTAATTAAATTCATGATGGAATCTACTATTATATAAGAATGAGTACTTATTAAAATTGCGGAGTACTCTAATTTTCTACTAAGAAATCAACTCATTTAATTTTTCACGCCCTCTCTTTTCTCACTTACTAAATTGGAGAAGATAATCTCTTTCTCTCTCTCTTAAAACCACTCCTACCAAACACATTTACAAATATTACGAAGGATAAATGAAAAAACAAGATTGATGAAATCAACTTACCCAATTTTTCATCGACTCTCTTTTCTCACTAACTAAATTGGAGAAAATAATCTCTCTCTCTCTCACTCTCTCTCACTAACCACTCCTACCAAACACATTTACAAATATTACAAAGGATAAATGAAAAAACAAGATTGATGAAATCCAAAAGATTTCCTCTCTTGATACATTTTCAACACTTACAGAAATGGAGTTGCATAAATTGAATTTAAAACAACAACCATTGCCTCCTTCACTCATATATCAGTGTCAAATGGACTTGGAAAATTTGTGTTAAAGAGTTGGTTGGAACCACTCGTTACTGCTGTCAAGTGCCTTCCACATTTGTTGCACTCTAGTCTCTACTCTCTAGCCCTCTAGAATCTAGATACCTGCTCATTCTTTAATTAATTTGTGTGTGATTTGAAATATGCATAATGCTACTGGTCCTTATCCAAGATGGCAATTCTTCCATTATCATGTGTGCACGTCATACTGGGCCAATAAATGTGTGGAATCTCATATTATAATGGCCATCAAAGAAATTGACAAATCAAGTCTTGTTCAGCTTCGAATTTTTGTGGATACAGTTTTTTTCAATTATTTTGTTTGTTAGAAAGTCCCTACTGTTACTGTTAGTAGGAGTGTGAATCGGGCTGCCCATGACTTGGACCTCCTGTTATAATAGAGATTGGGCCCATATTCTCTTGGACCTGCCTGTTTGTTTCTTTTTTTTTTTACGGCTGAGTGATTTTGGCTCAAGTCATACATATATTCCCTTCTTTGATTATTGAATTTTGATTTACAATGTGTATATATATACAAAAAAAAAAAAAATTAATTACACCAATCTCCCTTCAGCTTTATCGAATTGAGCCTCTCTCATCTACGATTGTTATAAATAAAACAGATAAATCCACATTTTTTTATGTGTTTACTTATTTAACCAAAATATTCAATTTTTGAACAAAAACACATTCTTACTTATTTTTACAAACTTCAAGGAGAAAGTGTCCTTTCGTCCATCATTGTTGGATATCAATTTTTATTAATAAAAAAAAAGATATAAAATATTCTGCTATAAAAGTTAGGCATGAACTTATTTGTTGTATTTATAAAAACTTCAAAAGGAAGAAGTTAATTATACAAACGTTTAGGAGGGGTGCTATTTCGATATACCTCAAGGGAAGTTGGGCTCACTACGTATGAACAATAGAGTATTTTGGGCCGTTAAGGCTATCACAACACGTGAACCCCACATGTTGTGAGAAAGTGAATGCATATAGTCACTCCATATTCCGTAAGTTATTACCTTGAAATCCAAAGATGCATAGCCTTAACCGCCTTTAATCTCTAGATCAAATATTTGGTTATCAAAGACATCTTCGCAAACTTAGAAACAATATTTTTCATTCTAAAATTCGTAGAGCGATATCTCCCATATACCATCAACATGAAATCAATGTTGATGGGTGACAAAAATAAGCTAAGTATAGCAAAATGTGCTTTGCTCGACACCAAATCAAGACCTAATTTACTTGACATATTGAGCCTAGTGTTTAAACCGAATAAATCACTTGAGGGTTTCAGTTATTCGACCACAGGTTACCTACTCAACAAACAAATAAAATAACACCCAAGTGTTGCACACTACTATATAGTATATACTACATTCTTTAAAACTTTACCTTTTCCACATAAACTACTATAATTTTTTTTCAACTTTTTTTTTAAGCGTCACAAAATATAAACCATACCAAACCAATTGGGCTTTAAACTGACTGAACTCTTAAGTTCCAATTGGAGTCAGGCCTGGCTTCCAATAAGTTTTGCATAAGCGTAGGTTTGGGCTCAAAGCTTTGACAAAGCCTAGTTAACACAGAAATAATTGGGCTAATTTAAACAAACATCGGGTGAGGCTTGTAATTTCTTGTGACAGGCAAGAATAGCCTAAATTAAATGCCATGACATGTCCTTTCAATCTAAAAATCTCATTCCTCAAAAAAAAATAAGGTTTTGAACTTATGACCCATCATCTAAGGTTTGAAGTTTGAACCATTATAGATGGGCTAAAGATTTATGGGATTAAAGGCTTCGACAAGTTGTTCCACATGCCTCTAGCAAAGTAGCAATGATATTTATGGTTCAGTGTAACATGTATTTTGCCAAGAACTTTGGGTGCAATCACATTGTTGTCACATTTTTAATTCATTATAATAAATATACTAAAATACTAGTATTTACATCCTCTAATTAAACTTGATGTTACTTCTAAATCAGTCCTTTAACTTTAAAAACCTAACAATATCAATATAGCCTTTCTATTAACATTTGTTAGAATATGACAGTTAAGTGTTAACGCACACAAAAATGACATTTGCAAAATTATCGATTGTCTCAAAAGCTTAAGTTATTAGGAAATGGTGAATTTAATCACTTAACTATAAGTGTAACAACATTTTCAATAGAAAAAAAAAAAAAAAACGTCAATTTTAGGCAGATTGATTAAGAGTGAAAATGTGATGGTTGATGGAGCACTTAAACATTAACTAATAGTCAAGGGTATAAGTTGCAAATTTTGAAGACCATGATGGATGAAGCACTTTGACATTGCAAGTATTGAAAAACAAGGGACCTATTAAAAAGTAACCTTAAACTATTTTGCTTTCGGTATTTATTTCATATTCATATTACCTATAAGACATAGAAACTGCCTAGAAAACATGACAGTATAATAAGCAAAAGAGTTAGCCCAGTGGACATTTTGCTTGTTTGAGCTGAAGCAATAAGTAATGTATGGTCCTTCTCCAAGATGGCAATTCTTCCATTGTAATGTATGCATATTATACTTGGCCAATAATTTTGTTGAATTTCATATTATGACCATCAAGGGAATTGACAAATCAATAAGTCTTGGTCCTGGGAACATAGCTTCCAGTGTTTGTTAGAAAATCCCTATCATTTGTAGGAACGTGAATTGGGCTGCCCATAACTTGGGCAGTGGACCTCCTGTCATAATAGAGATTGGGTATATTCTCTTGGACCTGCCTCTTCGTCTTTTTTTTTTTTTAATGGTTGAGATGATTTTGGCCCAAGTCATGTATGTTATATGGGTTGGTTTATTCCCTTCTTTGATTAATGAATTTTGACTTACAAAAACAAAAAAAATAAAATGAGCGAGAGACTAAGGGTGAGTTTGTTATTGGCCTATGATAAGACTAATACATTTTGTAATAGACTTGTTAACTACTGATCTAAGTTCTAACTCTTTCCAACCAACCAAAAAAAAAAAAAAAAAAACCTAAGGGTGAATTTGGCATTAGCTTTAAGCTTTCGCTTTTAACTTTTATGTACAGTTTTAGTTTTTCCTACTTTTTCAAGGTATAAGTATACTTTAGCATACTTTCAGTAAAAAGTTTTTAGGAAAAAACTTGATAAGCTGTTCTTAAACGGATCTTAAATTACACCAATCTCTCTTAAGATTTATTGAAAGACACTCTCTCATTTAAGGTTTTTATAAATGATACAAATAAATCTATATCCTTTCATGCATTAACTTAGCTAACCAAATATTATATTTTTTTAATAAAAAAAATATTCTTACTTATTTTTACAAACTTCAAGGAGAAAGTGTCATTTTGTCCATATTTGCTAGATAGGATTTTTTTATTTATTTTATTTTTTAAGTTGTAAAATATTATGTTATAAAAATTTGGCATGGACTTATAAGTTATAATTATAGAAACCTCAAGGAGAAGAAGTTAATTATACAAACATTTAGGAGGGGTGCCATTTTGATATATCTCAAGAGAGGTTGGGCTCACTATGTATGAGGCATTTTGGGCTTCTATTTAATATGTCTAACTTTAGGGAAAATTGTCTTATAAAGCGCCTTTATATATTCATTTCATCACAACACATGAGCCTCACATATTGTGAGTTGCTCTAAATTCTATAAGATACTACCCTAAAATTTGAAGGGCGAAGATACATGGTCTTAATAGCCTTTGATCTCTAGATCAAATATTTAGTTATCATGATATCTTGGCAAAATTAGAAACAATATTTTTATTCTAAATACGTAAGCATAGCAAAATTTGCTTTACTCGGCAGCAAATCAAGACCTAACATGGGTTGAACGCATGACATTCAGACTACGTATCAACTGTTACAAACTATATAACTCCATCAATATAACACATGTATGAAAATAGACCAAAAGAAAATAGGGTGTCCTTAGGACATTTGTTTATTTGTCTGTATTTTATTATATTTTTTTTTGTATTTTCTTAAGATATTTATTAATGAACCATTTTAAGAAATTTTTAGTACTATGTTCATGAGAAATATTGTAAAAAAAATAAAAAAATCATTTTTTTTTCTTACCATAAAATTTTCTAAAAATATTTCCAAAACCAATACCTTTAATCTATTCGTTAACTTTTTTCCAAAAAGTAATAAGCACTACAACCTTAAAAGGAGGTGAACATGAAGTATAAATGTATATACCTTTTTAGTATAACCCATTTATCCACTAAAAGAAAGAAAGAAATTTGACTTAAACATCGGAACTGCTGGTGGCCAAAGACCTTACCAATGTTTTAGACTTTCTTCCTTTATTTCTTGCATTAGACTAATTTGGTTTTGATTTCAAGACCTAAATTCTTGTGGTATAAAAACCAAGCTTTTCCATCTTTTCATGAAGGCATTATGAGATGGTTTGAAAAAAAGAGTTGATGTTGCTGAACCTAATCTTTATGGGGTTGAACAGGAACTCAGTACTGGTTTCAGCTATTATGAGAATGAATTAAACTATAACAAACCAATAGGGCTTAAACTGACTAAAGTTCCATTGGAGTTCGGCCTGGCTTTCAGTCAATTTTGCACAAGCTTAGGTTTGGGCTCTAAACTTTGACAAAGATCAGTTAACACAGAAGTAATTGGATTATTTAAACAAACATCAGGTGAAGTTTGTAGTTTCTAATGACAGGCCAGAATTGCCCAAATTAAATGCCATGGCCTGTCCTCTCAATCTCAAAATCTCCTCCCTTAAAAAAAGGTTTTGAACTTATGATCAATTATCTAAGGTTTGAACTTTGAACCATTATAAATGGGACAGAGATTTATGGGATTAAAGGCTTCGAATAAGCTTGTTACACATGCCTCTAGCAAACTAGCATCGACATATATGGCTCAGTATAACATGTTTTTCATCAATAACTTTGGGTGCAATCACATTGTGCTTATTACATTATTAATTCATTATAATAAATAGACTAAGATACTATTTACATCCTCTAAATTTGATGTTACTTCTAAATCAGTCCCTGAACTTTCAAAACCTTACAATTTACATTTTTTGGAAGATAACAATAATATCAATGTAGTCCTTCTATTAACATCCGTTAGAATATTACGTTAAGTGTTAATGCACACATAAATGAAATTTTGGACAGAAAAAAAAAAAAAAATGTCAATTTTAGGCAGATTAATTAAGAGTGAAAATGTGACAAACCATGATGGATGGAGCACTTTCACATTGATATTGCAAGTATTGAAAAACAAGGGACCGATTTAAAAGTAACCTTAAACTATTTTGCTTTTGTTTCTTATTTCATCTTTTCTCACTATGTAAGAGACAGAAACATGACAGTCTAATAAGCAAAATAGTTAGCCTAGTGGACATCTTGCTTGTCTACTATCAAATTATGTGGGGGGGGGGGGGGGTTGGTGGGGTGTGTGGCGGAAATGGTTTGGAATACCCCATTTGTATGAGTTGAAGCAATAAAAAACAGGAGTAATCAAGAACACTAAAAAGAAAAAGTACAAATCAAACAGTCATATAGATAAGCTGTACATGAAAATACAAAATTAAAAGGGTTATAAACAAACAGATGAACTCCACATGGGCAAGTCCAAATAGTTTGGAATAAGACTATTTTGTTGAATCATTTTGAAGCAAGGGTCCTTAAAATCTAAAATAAAGCCATAGGATTCATATTGAAACTCAAGACAGTGAAGTAATAAACAATGTGATCACTGGTTCATTGGGCTCAAGAATAAAAGAGAAGCTTTGTATTTGTTTAATTAATTTCATTATATTGACAAGTGTTTCACAGAAGCAATGATTTAAAGGGCATTTAAGGATACCCGCAATAGGCAAAAAATGAAAAACTAAACGCATCAATAATGGGACTAATGGAAGGGGAAGAGAAAAAAAGGGTGCAACAAGCTAATAACCAAACATTGAAAATGCCACTGCCATGCTTGCTAAAGGAACAGATATGTTGTCATCTACTACCTTTGTCATTGGAAGAGACTCCACCACAGTTGCCACCAAAGAAACTAGAGCGACCTTTTGCACTGTTTGGACCCAATCCAAATGTAAATATCCCAGAACTGAATAGTATTGCAGCATCCTACATTATAAAGATAATTTTCATGCCAATGCCAAATCCATACAAAACAATTTAAATTTTGATAACCTATTTGATTGACCACAATGATGGTTTCAAACTCACCCGATGGAAATTAGGAATCCAAAAATAAACATGGATATGCTACCTGCCCAACTTTTCTGCTGATTATAAGGAATCTTCAAGAACCCAAATCTTCTACCTATGATATCGGCGATACCTATAAGCCACCCAATTGAAGATTAGTAACTGGAAGGAGTTGGGGTTAGCTGAATTTCGATGATGGAAGAAGTATTACCATCACCACCACACATCATTGCCAGCGAGATCACTCCAACAGGAGACTCACGCCAAAAGATAAGAGCACATAAAATCAATATCAGAACATAATACAAAGGACCTCTAAGCAGCTCCCTGCAAAAATATTGACATTGAAGCAAAATTACTTATTTCTATTATCACAAAGAGATGAATCAAAATAGATTTGTAATGATGACTGAAAAAATTACTCTGGTTTTCCTTCTCGAGTAACAGATTTTATGAGCCCTTCATCAGAAGCCAATGAGAGGCCGTGGATGACAAGCCTCAGACAGTTCACAAGAGGAACTAAACAAGCAAAGTACCGAGCCTCTGTTGTGGTGCTATTCTAGGATTAAAATGAGCAGCTGAAGTGGTTAAGGAAAACGGCAGTTCAAACCACTAGTTTTTTTTTATGAATAAAACCAATTAGGATTTCATATACAGAGGGAAGCAATACCTGAAAATTGGCCAAGAAACCATGAAAAACAGCCCAGACAATATATGAACCAGCTTTCTGCTTAAGCTCTACTCCAATCAGTAGAGATATGAAAATTTGTCAAAAAGAAAGCAAAGTTATGACAAAGAGAGAATATGTATACACCCTAAAAAGCACAATGCAATGCTTGCTTTCTGCTTGATTAAGGTTTATTTGTCAATAGAAATACACAAAAACCTATTATATATCTTCTCTGCTAAATAAATGACATCATTTTTAACAAGTAATGAATACAGTTTCACCCAAAGCTTCTTTTTCCAAATTGCACTAAAGTAGGCTACCACTACCAATTCCTTAATGCCCCTGAACCTTTTCAGTTTATTGATCTGCATAACATGTACCTTTTAATTGCTACAAGAAAATCACCTTACCACAATGACTCTTCCATAATATATGCATTTGGAAGGCACTCTATGCTTGGAGTCCAACACTAACTGGACACCAGTAAATAAATCCAACTAAGATATTTCATGTTACAATAGTTGTTGCAAAGTCCTTCAAACTAACTTTAAAACAAGAATGCACAAAACATGGATTCTTGGTTTCCCTAGCAAAAAATAGATACCTAAATTCCTTAGTTTGGCTAGATGTAAGTATTCTGGCTCTAAAACCTAAACTTTGATGGATTCAAAAAAATTACAACTTGCAAGGTCAGTGTTTTTGTATTTCTAACATTATAAGGATCTGATAGGCAAGATCGACATGGCAACATATATAAGTGAGCAACCCTATCTCAATTTTTTCTCTCTTTTAAAAGTTCAACAATGGAAAAAAATGGAGCTTTTGAGTAAATTTAAGGCTTTCAAGAAAACCCTGATGTAAATTATATCCTACAAATTGGTGGCCCAAGACATAGATGTCATTTAGTAACATAGCAACACATGTGGAGTTGACAAATTAGAACTTGAAAGCTTAACCTGATGGGATATGGTGAATTCAATCACTTAATCAATAATCATACTCCCCCTTTGTAAGTGGGCTCAAAATGTGGGATTTTTAACTTTAAACAAGAGGGACAAAGTGGAGAAATTATTCAAACTCAAGACTATCCTATAAGCCTAAGCTGAATCACTTAATCAATATTGAATAATAATGTTAAATAAGATAACTCTAAAAGAACAAGAGAGAGTAAATACGAGTGTGAAATCAATTTGTCATTGTGCCTCATGACACAAATATTAAGCCAAGTGCATAAGTCTTTGTTTGTGCATGTAAAATAGCCGATTCTCCTAATATTAGAGATGAGATCATGATTTCACTTCAAAAGAGGCGAGATTCAAAATCAATTAATATGTGGGTTGGCTATGAAATCAATAGATACAACAACAATAACTAAGCATTAGTATCAAAATTTTTGGATCGGCTATGAATCTTTAACAGACTAATTAAGATGTTATTTTCCACCATTCTATGTTATCCAAAGTCATACTCACTATTACTTTTATAATTAACATGTCTTTTTTTATGCTATTTCTACCGTTATTGTTATTGAATGTTATAAGATATCAATTAATTTTGAATTGTGCCTCCTCCAACTCCAAGGCTTGGTTGTTATCGATTTTATATGTTATAACGTATCGATTCAAAATCAATCAATTGATATGTTATAACTTAAAGCATAATTTCATAAATATTAGATAAATGTAAGTTTCCTTCATGGTTTTATGCCAAAGTCATGTGATCCAGCAAAATGTGAATTTGCTTCCTTCTCATATAATTTCAAGCCTCACAATATATAACAACCCAAGGAAAATAGGGGCAAAATATTCCAATCGACGCTAGGGGTGTACAAAAAGTTACTCTAACAGCACGACAACACTTTACTCATGAATAAGTTCAAGTTTGTTCGACAGGAAAGTAAACAAAGTTTGAATATGTAATCTAACTTACTAATAAACTCCAGCTTAACTCATTTTCAAAGGAGGCGAGAGAATGCACAAAGGTTATGTGGTTCGGGCTAATGGCTTACGTCCACAAAGGAAGCCCTTGACAACTACATCTTCACTATAATCTCAATTCTATAGTTACAATGGACTTTAAGCCAGACCTATATAGGGATTATGAGCTTGGGTTAGATATATATGGGCTTACAATATGATTGGGCCTCTTGGGCCTACACATATAAACTATGATGCACGGACACGGACACAGACAGACACGGACACGGACACGGACACAGACACGGACACGGACACGGCGATACGGCAATTTTTGAAAAACAAGGACACGACACAGCATGGACACGGCAATTAAATAATTAATTAAATTATATATTTAGGCATATTTTTTAATATTTTTAGACATAAAATACATTTATGTCTAAAATTTAAATTATGTAAGAACTACAAATAAGCAAATTAACACCCAAAATAATACAATAATATACATAAAATTTTTAGAGTACAAACCAAAAGTTTAAATAGGTTACATTCAACATCAAATAATGCCTCATTTGATTTTTCACTTTCAATATTCATTTTAGTAAATCACCTACAATATTTAAGTAATTTAATTTTAATAAATAAATAAAATTATAGCATTAACAATTAACAACTAACAACATTAGCACATAATATAACAAGCTAACATCCTAATATTATATGCCACTCTCACGGTCACACAGTGACCGTGAGAGAGGGATTAAAAAAAAAAAAAAAAAAAAAAAAGAAAGAAGCGTTATAACTTATTTGTAAGTCACCCAACGAAATGGCCAAAAGCAACCAAATGGCCAAACACAAACAAATATCTGAAGAAAAAAAAAAAAAAAAAAAGAGAGAAGCTCGTCGGACCTGAGTTGTCCACGTCGAGAGAGAGAGAGAGAGAGAGAGAGAGATCGGAAGGGTCAGGGACGGCGTCGACGTCTATGGAGCTCGCCGATCGGCCCGACCTAGCTCCGGCAAGGGACAGAGGGCAGCGGCACAGCGGACTTAAGAACGAAGTGAGAGCTTTTGATGTGGGTTTCGGGCGGGGCTACTAACTTCTAAGTGGCTTTAGATGTGGCTTTTGATATGTCAAAATCTGCGATTTTTCTTTTTTTTTTCACTGCTGGAGTGTCAGACATGTCGGCGCCGCGTCGGAGACGCGAAAAAAAAAAAAAAACGAACGCTTCTCGGACACCAGAGTCCGACGAATCGTACCCGTTCCGGTGTCCGACACCGACATGTCGGCAAAAATGCCGTGTCGGTGCAACGTAGCATATAAACCTAATACCTCTAACAAAAATAATATTCAATGCATTACCCTAAACTTTTAATGAGCCAGACTCATTTACAGCCCTATTGTTGTGCTGATCGTTTCTTCTTAAAAAAAAAAAAAAAAACTCTTTCTCCATTTCTCTTAAGGGTCTGTTTCTTTATTTCTCTTAAGGGTCTATTTGGTTGGAGGGGTAGAAAAGTGGGAAGATAGAAAATGGTAAGAGGATGAAAAAGTGAAAAGATAGAAAATATTTTAATTTCCCTCATTTTTGTTTAGTTGGGAGTGAAAAAGTGGAGGGATAGAAAAAGTAAATTTATATAAATTTACTCATATACCATTGTTAAAAAATGATGCCCAATTAAAACAAAAAAAGTGACAAACAACCAAAAAAAATAAGCAATCACCTAAATTTATTAAAAAATAAAAATCATGTCTAGAAAAAAAATCACATACTAACAAAAAAAAAAACAAAAACAAAAGAAAGCAAAAAGAGCAACGTACACTAGACGAAGCCTGCCCACTAAATCAAAAGAAAAAAAAATAAAAAATAAAAAATAAAAAGAGGAAAGAAGAGGTAATGTTCAAGAAAAAAGAAGAAGAAGAAGAAAAAGAGGCAACATCCAAGAGGAAGGAAAAAAAAGAATAAAAAAAGTGAAGAGCAACATCTGGATGAAGTCCACGTGTTAGTGCACGTGGATATTTTAGTCCATTAAGTAGCTCTATTTTTCACTCTTTAGTTTTCTTCACATTTTGAGGTGAAAACTTTTTGATGGGCCTAGGGAGAAAACACCTGAGCCTCACCATTTATTTTCTATCCTTCCCACCTAACCAAACACACTCTAAAAAAGTTCTCATTCTCATTTTCTCTTCAAAGTTTTTCATCCACCATATTTCACTTCTAAACAAACACCCCCTAAGTCTCAACAACCACAATAGTTTTTTTATTATTTTTTATTTGATAATCTCCACCAATATGTTCTATTCTCTTTTCCATTTTGCTTTTTTTGGGTAAATATATTTTCAAATAAATTAGCAGTGTGCACTTGCGAAGCCTTTGCCATGTGCTAAAATGCTTTCCAAATTGAGCCAATGGTTTTTGTTTGCTAAATTAGTTAATGAAACAAACAAACAAAATCCATTGGCTCAATTTGGAAAGTATGGTTCATTAAGAAACAAAATAAAGCCTGGACCTGTTAATATATATACACACACAAGAAAAATAAGAAGATACAACAACAAGCCAGCAAGGGATGAAGTTACCGGTGGTGAGGGATTGAGATCCGGTCCTTGCAACTACCCGATTTCCTTCACAATTTTTTTTTTTTTACATTTTTAACTTTAACTTTTTCCTCCCACTCCAAAAAAAAAAAAAAAAAATTTTAACTTTTTCCTTATTTTTAATACTTTTTTTAATTTTTTTTTATTTAATAGTTGAGATTGAAAATTATTTTTTTCAACTTTCAGTATCAACCATTTATTGATATTGCATCAGCCATATTGCATCCTATCTCGAATTTTTTTTTTTTTTTTTTTTTTGTGGAGAAAGTGATCTCAATCCATTTATTTGATTGTTTTTTTTCGGTTTTGAGGTCTATTTCCTGGGCCCCACTACATATACAATTTTTTTTTTTTTTTTTGTCAATGTTCCAAAAAGAGGAAATTTCACAAGTAAATCGGTTTAAGAAAAGGCACCATTTATAATCTTCCCTTCTTTTCTCTCTCACACCCATATCGGATAATAAACTACTCAAGAAATTTACGCTTTAAAAAAACACACATATTATATAAGTATATAGATAGATATAAATAATATGGCAGCAAACAACAACAAATGGTTTAGCTAAATCAGAGATTCCTAGAATGTAACAAATTACCAAACAAATATTGTTGACCAATCACTTCAATTTTTTTTTGTTTATGCCTTGAAAGAGGAAGATACTATGTCTACGATATTTTAATAACAACTAATCTCGTATCATTTGATACTAAATACAGTATAAAATTTTTGTTGCGAAAATGTTGCGAAAAACACAAAGAAATAACTGGATTTGAAAAACTAAATAAAGTAGAGGGAGAGAGAAAAAAAAAAACACCTGTTCGATGAGGTTTCGCTGGGTGAGGAAGTCGAAGACGGAGACGAGTGCGTAGGCGCCGGCAAGTATGGCGGCGGCTGCTCCGGAGTCGCGCAAGATGGTATATGCGGCGGCGGAGGCGGAGGCGGCGCGTGGGGTGCACGGGGAAGTGTAAGGCGCACGGCGGAGGATATGGAGACGTGGGGTTGGAAGAGGAGGCGGTTTGGGAGTGAGTAAAGCAGAGGAGAGGGGGAGGTTTGTGGTGGTGGTGGTGGTGGTGGGGCGGCGTAAGAGATTGAAATTTGATCGGAGAGAGAGAGAGGGTCCGGTGGAAACTAAGAGACTCATGATTTAGAGAGAGAGAGAGAGAGAGTTCAATGGAGTTGAGAGTGAGTGAGGTTGGTTGATAAAACTGGGAGCTGTTCCTGTTGGGTACCGATGGTCATTTAATCTCAGATTGCTCCATTTGTCAGATTGAATAGACATCGAAGTGGGTGAGATTCTTTTTTTTTTTTTTTTTCTCCTAAAGTAAATAAGGCCAAAAAAAAAAAAAAAAACAAAGTTAAAAACAAAAGAAGACAGACAAAGATCCCCCCCCATACACGAGACAAACCGCTCACAAGTCTTATCTTGGGTAAATTATATCAATGTTCTTTGGGCTTAAAAAAATGAGTAAAGGTTTAATACTGATTACTTTTTTCCTCTTAATAATCGTCCACTATATTAATGATTTGTAAAAGAGTTTATTAAATAGTTTAATACTCATATATATATTTTTTTAACAAATTACCCTCCTTTTTCACTCCTTCCAAATTAAAGTACTAAATAATTTAGATTCCAATGTATATGCTTGTGTCTCAAGTTTTGTTTTTGGTTGGTTAAGAGAATAGAAAATGTTGAGGGGTGAAAAAATAGGGGAACAAAAGTGGATTTAAATTTCTCTCATATATGTTTCGTGAATAGGATGAAAATGTTGAGAAATAATTTTTTTTTTTTTTTGGTTGAGAAGAAAAATGAAAAGATAAAAAAAATTTAATTCTTATAAATTTACTTTCGTACCCTTTTTTGATAAAAAAAATTAACAATAAGCTTGAAAAAAAAAAAAAAAAAACCTGAAGTTTGGACATGTGGAGGGAAGAAAGGGGTACATGAGTAATTTACCATTCAAACCCCTCTCCATCCCCTAATTTCTCCCCAGTTTAAAGGGACATGATTTTGGTGGGTCTAAGAATAAAACACTCGAGCCAACCATTTTTCTCTCTTATTTTCTTCTCTTAACCAAACACTTCCCCTACCACTTCCCCATTTTTTATCCCTCAATTTTCACTCCAATCAAATGCATTGTAAGGGTGAGAGTGTCATTCATCAACAAATCTTAAGAAAAATAGGATGCCATGTTGTCCATAGTATGAAAAATTATTAGGTACTCCCGGAGTACCATAAATGCGTACTTCTTCCTTTCACATGAATGGTGAGTCCCACATGAATTTAATTAATGGGACCCACCATTCATGTGAGAGGAGGGAGTACGCATTTATGGTACTCCGGGAATACACAATAATTTCTCCCATAGTATGGATAAGAATTTTTAATGAGATGTTATATACTTAATTGTCACATTTATACAAACCTCAAGGAATGAGTATCATTTTATAAATCGTCTAGGGAAGTTTAAGTTTATAAAACCTCAAAGGAGAGTGGTGTAATATATCCTTAAAATTAATATGGGATTGGCATTTAGAGCATTCACATAAGTTTATCTATTATTTGATGTGTTATAGTGCTTGTAAACTAATTTTTCTTTTTCCTATTTTTATTACCATTTTGGGACCAAATTACTTGTAATGTCTTAATCTGTGATCCCAATAATATGACTTAGGTGGCCTAATTAGAAGTCGCCACTTCAATTGAAAATATAACTAAGATCCACCTTAACCAAATAACCCAAACTCTCTCTCTCTCTCTCTCTCTCTCTCTCTCTCTCTCTCTCTCTCTCTCTCTCTCTCTCTCTCTCTCTCTCTCTCTCTCTCTCTCTCTCTCTCTCTCTCAACTGGACTTAATCTTTAGTCCTTCCACGAAGCCCATGTCACTAGTTTGGATCAAAAGTGAAGTGGACCATTTTCTTCTAGATTTGCAACTCTTCTCCGTTTATTTCACTGTAAAATATTTTATAGAAGATGTTTTCAGCATTTTATTGTTTTTTTTTTTTTTTTGTAAAATTTGGTTAAACTTAAAAATATTTTTTGTTGATCATAAAATGTTTTACTTTTATATTTAAAAACTTGGTAAAACATTTTCCAAAAAACAAATAGTGGCTCTCTCCCTCCATTTGGTGGTTGGATCACCAATCCGGTGGCTAGTGTTGTTGGTCCGGTTTGGTAATTATTGTTGATTATACAATTACCGAAGCTGCCAGTCCGGTCACCAAACCTCTAGCACTAATGGCTGAGGCATTGATTTTGGTGGGAGAATTTTATATATCATAATAAACATCAAAATAGCCAAATCATCAACTTTCCTAGCACAAAATTTTTTTGTTATTCCAATAGTAATAAGGGTAAAAACTAAAAAGAAGAAGAAAAGAAAGTGTAGGGCCGTGAAAATTTGAAGAGAACTGCTAATGTGACATGGCAAAGAAAGTTAGAGAACAATGAATGAAGAGTGAAGATGAAAGAGTGCACAAGTCATGGCTCAATAATTCCAAACAAAAATGGTACTTTCTTTATTTGAGCTCTCTCTCTCTCTCTCTCTCTTTTGAGAGAATTTCAATCTATGGGAACTGCTCCTGGCGAGCGTTCTTTGCCATCAAACCAAGACACCAATCAGTTTTTGATGTAGACGGGAATTGAACCCCAAATCTCTTATTTAATTATAAAAGATTTTACCAATTGAGCTAACTGGAACTCATAGCTTTCTCTCTTTGAAAATAACCAAATATATATACACACACACACATACACATACACAATTAAATTATATATTTGAATAAAAAATGTTATATAACTTTAAATCTTTGGTATACTTACATATTTATATTTAAATTGAATATTTAAACATAAATATTCAATTTAATTAAAAAAAGAAATAAATGAATGGTAAATTGTAAAGTACACCCCTGAAGATTGGAGTTGCTTCGGTTTTATATCTTAAAGTTTGAGAAATTTGATTTTGCACCATAAAATTTGATTTTGTTAGCAAAATCTCACTCTTAGTTAGTTTAGGCTGGTAAGTGAAATGTTGGCATGTTGGCATTTTTTTTTTTTTTTTTTGGTGTGGGCTGTGAACCCTACAAAATGAAGCATTTTCACTTAAAACAAAGAGAAGAGCTGGTTGGTAGCTCCCAAAATTGTATCGTTCCACCAAACTGAAAACATAAAACATAGCTTAAACTTACGACATTGTTTCACATCGATTCAATTCCCAAATCAAAACCCCACGAACTTGCTTTTGAACCTTTACCTGCATATGAAACCATTGTAAATCCATCTAGCTCCTCGGCTCGTGAACCCATCCAGCTCCTTGGCTTGTGAATCCAACCCTCAGACCAATTCATGCAATTTCTTTTACGATTCAATGTACATTACAACTCTAATTAAATTCAAACACATGATTGTTTCGAGTCATTTGACCAAAATATATATATGGCATAAACAATGTTATCTTCTTCTTCTTCTTCTTTTTTCCAATAAAAACAATGTTATCTTTTACTTATATAAAAGGATAATTAAATAATTAAATGTAAGTTCCAATGTATTTAAATTTTATTAGAAAACATAATAAACTGCACCTCTACTAAATTGTAAAAGTAGTAACTTTTATCCTTATCTGAAGAAAAAAAAAAAGCGACCCAACAAGAGCAAGCTATGTTCAACGAAGAAGTTTAGGTCATCGTTTTCATCACACACTCTCTCAGTGGAGACCAAATGAGACAAACTCTTCCACAACCACCGAGTCTTCGATGGAGGAACAACCATCTTCCGCATAACATCATACTCAACATCCTAGCAAAGCTACCGGTGAAATCAATTTTAAGATTTAGGTTCGTTTGTAAATCTTGGAACTCCTCAATTATCACTCCCCCTATTTCATCCCCACCCACCTTAGTAATATCAACAACAACAACAGCAAAGGTAATGATAATGGTTATGTCATACACATAGGGTCGAATCCTTCTTCTTCGTCTTCTACTAGATGAGTCTGTACTGTGGCTTTGGATTGCACATTCGAAAGGGTTTCTGAGTTTGAAATTTCCTCTAATTTACATCCTTGGTTTAACAGTTTACAAGGTTCATGCAATGGCTTATTGTGTTTTGCTAATTCTGATGGTGTTTTATATGTGTGTAAACCCATCATTGGAAAATTCAAGAAGTTGCTTCATACTTGTCTAGGAAACTTAGACTATGTTACGCTCGGATTTGCTTATCATTCTGAGAATAATGACCATAAGTTGTTGAAGATTTCAAATACTCCTTTGTCTGCACTGGAGATTAAGGTGTACTCTTTAAGTTCGGATTCATGGAGAAGAGTTAAATTCTTGTTGAGAGACTCCAATGTAGGTTTCTATCCCATTGATTAGTGGAGCTTGGCACTGGATGGCACATATCACTGAAGGAGAAGAGGATCACAAAAGTGACTTGATTATGGCATTTGATGTCAATAGTGAGAATTTCCATTAAGCTAGCACTGCCTGATGGTTGTATCAAGGCAAACATTAGTGTGTGGTTTCTTGCATCATTCAAAGGGAAACTGGCTGTCATTCCATTTGAAAGAGTTACTGAACAACCTGGATTTCAAGGCCTATACTCCATATGGGTGATGAAGGATTATGGTGTGGTTGAGTCTTGGAATAAACTCTTTGTTGTACCATTTGAAAGAGTAGCTTATTGCCTTGCCTTTACCGAGTATGGTTCACTTGTGGTTTTCTACATTAAGGAACAAGTAGAAAGGCTTAGACTTAAGCTTGCTTTAGTTGACATTGAAAGTCTACATGAGAAGGATCTTGATATCCAAGATCCTTCATTTGTAGTTACTTTTATGGAGAGCCTTATCTTACTTGATGGAGCAAATGTTGCATCTTTCTAAGCAGATGGTGGCATGCATATAAGAAGTGAAGTCATTAGTGGTATGGACAAAGTGAAACCCATGTTATTCCTTTTCTTCTAGTTTAGTATTAGGTATGATAGTATTGCTAAAAACTTCATTTTTATCCCTGCTTTACATTAACTTTTTGTGGCTCTATTACATATCAGTGTTTGATATTTGTATGTGGATGGTTGTTGTGCACATACCCAATTCTAGCAATGATAACAAAAAAACAATACTTGGCCTACAAGATCCTTTGTTGCTAGTGTATTCCTTTGGTAGTGTGACAAAGACCTAGATTATAGCTCTCATGAGTTCCAATTAAAAGAAGAAATGAAAAAAAGAACAGACAAATAAATGAAGCTCTAAAACTGAGAAAGTTGAAAAGGAGTAGCCAAGTGCTTGTCTAGTGTAAGTGTTACCCTTACAATATCATGTTCTTATTTCCTTTGTACCAGGTACATGGTCTTTGATAGTTTTGATATTACGTTAACCTTAATATTGATGAGAAGAAGCTAATTTATATGACAAAGAATCTATTCCAAGATATGTGATCTTACTATATCATCTTAACTCTTGCCTTTGAGAGCTGTATCTTGGTAAGGAATGTTATTGTCAGCTGATGTGGATCAGGATGTTTAGGTGCTTAAATGTTGCGTTGTTGTTAGTAATATTGTTTTCTTTATGATAAAGAAACATGTTGTGGTTTATAATAACTAGCCGCAGACCCACGCGATACGTAGGAATATAAATATTCCGTAATTTAGTGTAATATATAAAAAGTAATCATTTTTTCAAGTATTGTCTATTTAAAAAAAAGAAAAAGATTTCTACAAGTATTTTTTTTTAATCCTTTTATCTCTACAAATATATCATTTTATTATTATTATTTTTTAAGTTTGATTAATATTTTTTTAAGGTGAGTCATATTCTTCTAACTTCTGTTGTAGTGTATTATATTTGCTTAATATAAATCTAAACTTTATAAGTTTCAAATTTATTATTCAAATTTCTCCTCTCTAAAGGATTAAGGAAATTATCATAATAGTCAAAACTCATTACAAAATTACAATGTTATCTTAGCCAAAATTAAAATGAAACTAAAGGAATAAATAATAGGCTTTATAATAATTTATTACTCAAACAATTGGTAGGCATATTCGAATTCCTGTTTCCAAAAAAACTAAGTATTAACCCAAACTAAAATTCAACCAAAGCTATAAAAGAGAAAGAGAAGACTTTCTTATGGGATATTAAAAAAAAAAAAAAAAAAAACACAATATCAAAACACATTAAAAAAAAAAAACCATCAACCTTAATTATAGTTATAAAAAAGAACAAAATTCACTGAAATAAAGTAGAGAGAGAGAGAGAGAGAGAGAGAGAGAGAGAGAGAGACTCACAATTTTGTGTGGAAAAAATATAGATTGAATAAGAAAACGATATCAAATTTATACAAAATAAAATGAGTTGAAGAAGAGTCAAAATATAAAAAAGAAGAAGGAATTATAATGGTAAAGTAGTGGGGAGATAAAGAGGCAAAAAGGAAAAAGAAAGGTTGAAAGAAGTGTAACAGTAGGTGTGTGAACTAATAGGGAAAAGAAGAGTTTTTTTTTTTTGGAAAATAAGGGGAAGAAAAATTTAAATAGATAAAAAGAAAATATAAAAAATAAATGAATAACATAGCTATTGATGTGGCTCAATATGAGCGTAACAACAATAAATGCTATGCTTCAGCCTTTAGTAAACATGTTTCGAACTTAAAGTCATATAGAACTGTTAGGTTATGAGGTTCATTTACTTTTCTCCTAAGCATTGATTGGACTTTAGGGACCCAATTTATTTATGAGAAAATTTGTTTGATGAAGCATCCATATACTGCTTTTGTTGTATGTCATCCCAAGATTAATTTTGGAACTTATTTGACTTCTTGCATGGACATCAACTAGTCATCTATATATTTGGATACATTCTGGAGGTGGTTTGCTTATACTTTCAAGTTTCAATATCTTGAAAATGACAAATATTCTCTAATTCTCAAACTCTCTTTCTATAGCAGATACCCACTTTTTTATAATACTAGAGTACTTTATTGTAATTTTCCCTTTTAAGTCTGTGGAATAAAAGTACTTTCTTTGAACAAAGATAGAAAAGCATAGATTCATTCCTGAACCTCTATTATAGCAATAGAATTCTCCCTATAACCTTGTACATTACCCATTGACCTTCCAACTTGATAGCATGATTTCCATAACCAGCATTCTACATCCTGCAAATTGATTTTTCATTCTAAATACGTAGCCCATGTATCAACATAAAATCAATGTTGTTGAGTTATAGGGATAAGCCAAGCATAGCAAAATTTGCTTTGCTCGGCAGCAAATCAAGACCTAACATGGGTTGAACGCACAACATTAAGACCACGTATCAACTGTTTCAATTTTCAAACCATATAACCCCATCAATATAACTCATGTATGAAAATGGACCAAAAGAAAATAGGGTGTCCTTAGGAATTTGTTTATTTGTCTGTATATATATATATATATATATATATATATATATTTGTATTTCCTTAGGATATTTATTAATGGACCTTTTTAAAAAAGTTTTAGTAACATGTTTATGAGAAATATTGTCAAAAAAATCAGATTTTTTTTCTTACCATATAATTTTCTAAAAATATTTCCAAAACCAATACCTTTAATGTATTCATTAAATTTTCCCCCAAAAAGTATTAAGCACTACAACCTTAAAAGGAACATGAAGTAAAAATGTATACACCTTTTGAGTATAACCCATTTATCCACTAAAAGAAAGAAAAAAAATCTGACTTAAACATCGAACCGCTGGTGGCCAAAGACCTTACCAATGTTTTAGACTTTTTTCCTTTATTTCTTGCATTAGACTAATTTGGTCTCGATTTCAATACCTAAATTCTTGTGGTATAAAAACCGAGCTTTTCCATCTTTTCATGAAGGCATTATGAGATGGTCTAAAAAAAAGAGTTGATGCTGCTGAACCTAATCTTTATGGGGTTGAACAGGAACTCAATACTGGCTTCAACTATTTTGAGAATGAATTAAACTATAACAAACCAATTGGGCTTAAATTGACTGAAGTTCCATTGGAGTCAGGCCTGGCATTCAATCAGTTTTGCACATGCTTAGGTTTGGAGTCTAAACTTTGACAAAGATCAGTTAACACAGAAGTAATTGGGCTTATTTAAACAAACATCGAATAAAGCTTGCAGTTTCTTGTGACAAGCCAGAATAGCCCAAATTAAATGTCATGGCATGTCCTCTCAATCTCAAAATCTCCTCCCTTAAGAAAAGGTTTTGAACTTATGATCAATTATCTAAGGTTTGAACTTTGAACCATTATAAATGGGCCAGAGATTTATGGGATTAAAGGCTTCAATAAGCTTGTTCCACATACCTATAGCAAAGTAGCAATGACATATATGGCTCAGTGTAACATGTTTTTTTGTCAATAACTTTGGGTGCAATCACATTGTGCTTATTACGTTATTAATTCATTATAATAAATAGACTAAGATACTATCTACATCCTCTAAATTTGATGCTACTTCTAAATCAGCCCTTGAACTTTCAAAACCTTACAACTTACATCTTCCACTATGACAACAATATCAATGTAAGCCTTCTATTAACATCCATTAGAATATTACGTTAAGTGTTATCGCACACAAAAATGAAATTTTGGATAAAAATATAAAAATGTCAATTTTAGGCAGATTAATTAAGAGTGAAAATGTGACAAACCATGATGGATGGATCACTTTGACATCAATATTGCAAGTATTGAAAAACAAGGGACCGATTTAAAAGTAACCTCAAACTATTTTACTTTCGGTACTTATTTCATCTTTTCTCATTACGTAAGAGACAAAAACTGCCTAAAAAACATGACAGTCTAATAAGCAAAAGAGTTAGCCTAGTGGACATCATGCTTGTCTACTATCAAATTATGGGGGGAAAATGGTCTGGAATGCCCCATTTGTATGAGCTGAAGCAGTAAGAAACAGGAGTATTCAAGAGCACTAAAAAGGAAAGGTACAAATCAAACAGTCGTATAGATACGCTGTACATGAAAATACAAAATTAAAAGGGTTATAAACAAACAGATGAACTCCACATGGTCAAGTCCAAATAGGTTGGATTACGACTATTTTTGTTGAATCATGCTGAAGCAAGGGTCCTTAAAATCTGAAATAAAGCCATAGGATTCATATTGAAACTCAAGACAGTGAAGTAATAAACTATGTGATCACTGGTTCGTTGGGCTCAAGAATAAAAGAGAAGCTTTGTATTTGTTTAATTAATTTCATTACATTAACATGTATTTCACAGAGGCAATGATTTAAAGGGCATTTAAGGATACCCGCAATAGACAAAAAATGAAAAACTAAACATATCAATAATGGGACTAATGGAAGGGGAAGAGAAAAAAAGGGTGCAACAAGCTAATAACCAAACATTGAAAATGCCACTGCCATGCTTACTAAAGGAACAGATATGTTGTCATCTACTACCTCCTTCATCAGAAGCCAATGAGAGGCCGTGGATGACAAGCCTCAAACAGTTCACAAGAGGAACTAAACAAGAAAAGTACTGAGCCTCTGTTGTGGTGCTATTCTAGGATTAAAATGACCAGCTGAAGTGGTTAAGGAAAACGGCAGTTCAAACCACTAGTATTTTTTTATGAATAAAACCAGTTGGGATTTCATATACAGAGGAAAGCAATACCTGAAAATTGGCCAAGAAACCATGAAAAACAGCCCAGACAATATATGAACCAGCTTTCTGCTTAAGCTCTGCTCCAACCAGTAGAGATATGAAAATTTGCCCAAAAGCAAGCAAAGTTATGACAAAGAGAGAATATGTATACAGTCTTAAAAGCACAGTGCAATGCTTGCTTTCTGCTTAAATGGCATCATTTTTAACAAGTAATGAATACAGTTTCACCCAAAGCTTCTTTTTCCGAATTTCACTAAAGTAGGCTACCGCTACCAATTCCTTAATGCCCTTGAACCTTTTCAGTTTATTGATCTGCACAACATATACCTTTTAACTGCTACAAGGAAATCACCTTACCACAATGACTCTTCCATAATATATGCATTTGGAAGCCACTCTATGCTTGGAGTCCAACACTAACTGGACACCAGTTAATAAATCCAATTAAGATACTTCATGTTACAATAGTTGTTGCAAAGTCCTTCAAACTAACTTTAAAACTAAAATGCACAAAGCATGGATTCTCAGTTTGCTTAGCAAAAAATAGATACCTATCTTCCTTAGTTTGACTAGATGTAAGTATTTTGGCTCTAAAACCTAAACTTTGATGGATTCAAAAAAATTACAACTTGCAAGTCAAGGTTTTTGTATTTCTAACATTATAAGGATCTGATAGGCAAATTTGGTAAGATTGCCAAATTGGCTTTTTATTTGGTTGCATTGGAGAATATTCATCATAGCTAAAGATTTGCTGAACAGAGCAGAGTTGGGGGAGCTAGAATTAATGCCTTCCTTTTCTTAATTGTTAGATTCAGTGAAGGGTCATCTTGGAGGAGAGGTTGACATGGTTTGGAATTTAATGGAATATAGAAAGTAAAAAGTTTGAAGTCCACTCTTGTTGTAGGTTAGCAGAGCACCTATTGTAGCTATGTTTCCATGGAGTCCACATGTGTCCTCTAATGTTTCCATGTAAATGACTTCAGCTTTAGGAAAGATTTTAAGTAGTTATTATGTACTGCTGTTGTATGTTCAAGGGCAGTGGAATGAAAATGTTGAGAAGCTATTGTTGCAGTGTTTAGTTATAGCTTGGTTATGCTGCAAATGTTTCCTTGTTTCGGTTTATCATCCACCTAAGTAGGTTGTTGAGATATAGGCCAATAAACTAATTTAGGCCAATAAGTGTTGTAACTAACAGTAAGAAACACTAACACGACAAAAGTCTCATTAATTTTCTTCCTATAACCTCCCATTTGTGTAGATACTTTCACATGGTACAACAAGATAATTTGGGCAAATTAGTGTTGTAACTAACAGTAAGAAACACTAAGTAACTAACAGTAAGAAACACTAAAATGACAATAGTCTCATTAATTTTCATATAAGCAACGCAGGTTATAATGCATGAATGAGCTGCAATACATGAAACACTAAAAAAGAGACCACCGTTACAAGTTTCCAATACTTCTGAACCACAATTAGCAAACTGAAATGGGTCCCAGATATATTCCGAGCCTGACATTTACTCCTGCCATAGAATAGCGCTTCAATAATTTCAATAGGAAGAACATATATAATGCAGTCAAGGAAGATTAAATTGCTACTACATAAATTGTCCATTCAAGATTTTATTTTATGGGATCTACACATAAAATCCAATTGAAGTAAAAGTCACATGATTCTAAAAGTACAAGTTGGGTTTTTATTTAATAAAATATGGTCAATTTTGTATTCAAGGATAAAACTGTAAAAATTATGGGCATTTTGACAATTTGATTGAGTCTAAAATTCTATAGGACATCCTAGGTATCTTAGATTTTATTTTCTTTGAATCCAATTAGTCTTTAATTAGTTATTACTACCTTATTAGGTTTTTCAGTTAACTAGTCAAATTAGGAATCCTAACACTGCAAGAAAGAGTTATTATACATATTTATGTTCAATGTATTTGAAAAAAAAAAATAGATGTAGCTGATTAATAAAAATATTTAGTGAGTATTGAGACACATTGGCCTAATTGTTCTTTTTTCGCCCTCCCATTTTCTTCCCTCTTTCCTTCATTCTTTCTTGTGGTATTGTTCACAGATAATGTTCATACAACCCTTGAACACTATAAATTTCTCAATTTTCCTTCTTTCTTAGAACCCCAATTCAAGTCCTTCCACTTATTGATCAAAAATCTTAAAAAACCATGTTGTTCTTTATCATATAACCAAAAAAAAAAAAACTCATCAAACCCTCTCAAAGTTTGAGCCCTAACCTTTTTTTGACAATTCTAAACCCTAGATCCACAAAACCTCCTAAACCTTAACGACCTCAAATTCCCAATTTTTCCTACATTAGTATAAAGGATTGATTTTTCTTCTTAGCAATTATCAAAGAGGTAAACGAAATCACATAACACAATTCATACTGGTTTAAAAATGTGAGCAACACATAACAACCATAGTCCAAAGTACAAATTCAATTAGTAATTGTTAATTGTATAGACTAAAAGATGGTTTATGGCAATCTACAAACACTGTACCAAAACATTGCAATTTGAAAGGAGGCAATCTGTGATAATGACAATATGCAGCCACAGAGAAGGCAACGCTTGCTTATATAGTAATGTTATTAATTTATTTTTTTGGCTCAAGAAAAATAGGTAAGGGAAGCAACCAGTTTGTAGAAGATATTGCCTAGGCGTGATCATAGCAGCACCTACTCGCTGAGGAACCAAAGCCTAAGAAGCCTAGTTAGGGGGATGGGGGATTGGAGGACACATGAGCTCCCTCAGAGGGGGGGGGGGGGGGGGGGGGTGTGGGGTGGGGTGTTCAGGCATAGCTTAATGCCTTAACCTCAACCCCACAAAGATTCAAAACTCAGGATGTTGACCCTGACCGGACCACATTGGAAGACTTTACCATCGGACCACTCACCCTTGGTGGTCAATAATGTTATTATCTGTACAATGGACTACTAGCATCCTCTAATGCTGGTATCTTCCATAAAGAAAACTACTCTACCTATACTTGGACCATTGGTGATTTACTGATTGTGGGCTACAACTATCCCATTAAATGACCATGTAGCCACCATGGGACCATTTTTAAGGTATTAAGGGAAGATTCACCTCTGTATAACAAACAAGAAATGCTCCTTGGACAGATGGAGATCCAATTCCTATGATATTGGACCGGCACTAGAGCCATCAAAGAGTGGCTAAGATCAATTTTAGAGCTCATGAACTATAACTGAAGATTTTTCATTAATTTCTCAAAGAGGATTGCTAAATTCAAAAAGCTTTTAAAGGATGTTCAAAAAGATAATGGCATTGCACTGATTGGAAGAGTGTAAGAGAGCCTTTGAGAGTCTAAAGCAGACGATGATTGATGAACCCTTATTGCATTAGCCAAATCACACTAAGCCATATGGAGCACGCATGGATGGATCAGACCATGTCATACATAGCACCTGTATAACTTAGCAACCCAGTTGCATATAAGAGCCACAAGCTCAATGAGACGAAAAGGAATGGTCTAGGAGAAAGAGATTACAATCAAAAGGAAACATCTACAATAACTTTGGGACAGTATATTAGTCTAATCAACAACAATAAATACTCAACATTTGTTTGAGTTCCAAAACAGCCCATTTGGCTTAAATGCTCAATAACAAAGAAATGTAGTAGTGCATAAGTGAGCATAAGTTTCAAATGTATATGAACATCTCACTGCTTAGTATGTTAGGAATTCTCAAGTATATGAGATACTAAACAAGGGAAGGCATCTCGCTGATTGCAGTTACCACTTACCAGCACTCAAGGTTGTTACATTTTACTAGAAAGCAAGTAGCAATTATATGTTGGAATAAAGAAACATCTTCATCTACAGTGGTAGGCTAAAACATAAGCAAAGAAACAAAGGTAATGAATGCAAATCAGTTTAACTAACATCAAATTTACAAAGCGCAGACTAGTATTAGATTGAAATGTGTGCTTCCGTTGTTGTATTTTAAATTTTTTTTTTTTTTTTAATTTCTTGTTGAGTCTAATCTAATGTACCCATCTCCTGGCAACAAAACACTAAACTAGTTTTTATATTTTTAATTCTGTGCATATATTTCCAGCCATAAATATAATTAGGGAAGAGTACTTGTCAAAGATAATTAATCAAATGCAGACAACTTGCACAACAATTGAGAGTAATAACTAACATAGATAGCATCAACCTTATAACTTTCTTCTTCTTTTTTGTGACACTATTTCTAAGTGGTAACAAAATGTGAATCATTGAGTTCATATTGCATCTATAATATTTATTGGGTAAATATCACAATTTTCCCCTAAGTACAGACTCTAAAACCTAATCCAATATGGAGTAGTGAAATTCTCAATCCAATATAAAGCAGTCCTAATTAGATGGAAAATAGGAGAGGTAGTAAGAGTCATGCTTTCCATATATTTCCATAATCCCTAACAATCCAGCAATTTTCACAGCAACCAAAAAATGATTTTATTTATTTTTGTTGCCAAATCAAAATGCAGTGGTAGAAAAGAAAGAAGTACAAACCTCGTTCATGAAGTACCAAGGGATGCCAAAGATGACAGTAAGGACAGCAATGCCAGCCGCAACATGCTTCTTGTTCCCACTGTAGAGGAAGTGATCCATTTTGGACATGAAACCTTTCCCTTTTCCTACATTGGTGCCATTGTTTTTGGTGGCGCTGCTCATTTTCCCTTTTCACTTTCTCACTAGGTTAATTGTTGGAAACTATGTACCCTGCTTTATTATGCAATTGGACTTGGAAGACCTTCCTATCCTCGTGCTACCTAGGCTAATGACATGAGAAAGTATCTGTTTTAACACAATAGGTATGCCAAGTTAACAAGCCAACTAGTAAATACCATGTTGGAGGTTGATAGAACCTATTCTGATAAAGTAAAATAAACCACCCTATTCACACGCACTATGTGTGGATTTAGAGGCTCTTTTATATATATATATATATATATATATATATATCTACATATATATCTATATATTGTAACTGCAAGTAGGTATAGTTTAAGTATATTCCCTAATTTATAAAATTTGAAACTGAATTTTAAATTTCCCAAAAACCACTATATCCTTAATTTGTCTTGTTGCTAACTCATTTTTAATCAATCGAATAATAGGGTATTTTTGGAAGTAAAGAAAAGCGGATACTAAAGATTTATGTTCCAATTGTATATACAAGCATGCCTTTCCTTGTGAATTTTCTCATATATCATGGAATAGAGGGGAACTTCACGTACATAGGCTATATACACAATCTCACCTAAAATATGTGTACATAAACCATGTTGGCATCAAAAGACATGGTGAACTGACCTCTGAAGCTCAAAAATTTCAGGTGAGGCTTTCACCTTTCAATTTTCACCACACATTCTACTTTATCTAAAAAATAGAAAAGCAAGAGCCCTTCACTAAATCTAAATGCCTAGTTTGATAATTTGATTGCTAAACCAATGAAATGAGCTCTAGCTCAAATAACACTTCCTCCCAAATTCCATAATCCTTGGGAACTTAATCAGATACTCCCAACTGAACCTAGGCTATATCGCATATATACTAAGCAGGAAATGGATTTCAACTCAGAAGAAATAAAAATTTTATTAGACTAAACACCAAATAGGAATAGTTGAGAATCAGACTAATTATTCAACAGAGCTGCTAAACCCAAAACTTAAAAGCAAAATCAAAATCAAAATCACAGAGAGAAAGAGTACCTTGGCTTGAAGAGAGAGTGTGAGACAGAGTGGGAGTTAGGGTTTCCAAAAGCCACAGTATATATTATGTATATGTGTGGAGCCTGGTACCCACTCATATCTGGACCATTAATTCTAAATGTTTTAGGCTTGGCTGTTTAACTGAGTTTTAGTGGCTTATCAATTACCGATAGAACAAGTTATAGTATAAAAGCTGAAAAAAAATGTTGCATTCTCTCTCTCATTCTTTCAGTTCAGAGGCGATGTCAACGAAGACGATGCTCGAGACTGCTTCCATGAAGTTCAAGATTGGCAAGGTGTGAACTCTAACTTGTTTTAGTTTGAAATTTCAAACTTCGTTGTCTTCTTTCTTTCTTTTCATTTGCAGTTTTTTGTTTGTGTATTTGAATGTGTTTGGAACCCTAAACTCCCTAATATATGGTTTTGGTGTTTGGATATCATTGATTTTAGATCCTTCGGATTCACTACTGAAGCACAATATTTCAGCATTATGTTGCAAATAAACTTGCAGTCTAGCACCTCCTCCCCTTCCCACATAATATCACCAATTGCAAATAAACTTTCTATCATTTCATAAAAGCATCAAACTAATTCCATTTTTCCCTACTTTCATTTCACAACTGTTCAGAACCCTTTTTTTGTGTGACACGCGACAATCATCCATTTTGCAAATAAATATTGGGTCTTTCGCATATAAAGTCCAAGTTGGATGGTCACATGTGATTTGGACAACTAGCGGTCTGTGATAGGTTAGCTTTGAATAATGGCTGAAACATAGTAAAGCTAGCTGTAGTAAGAAAGAAGCTATATGAAGTTGTGAACCAAGTATATATTAATATTCTTGAGTATCACACCTAAAGGTCAGGCTGCATGCAATTCTTCTAAAAAATTCCAAAACCAGAAATATTATATTAGAGCCCCTTAACAAAGACAATCATAAAAGGTTACTTAAATGGCTAGTAAACTGCTAGGTAAATAAGCTATTCACTAAGTAACTAGTGTTCCAAACATTACAAAATGCCAAATCTGTTCCTCACAATAACAAACTGTTTTTATTGATAAGTTACACACACACCTCGTTGATCTTGAACCCAATACCCTCCATTCCATAATTAAAAGAGGAGGAAGTGTCATCTGGGCTAAAACTCATTAACTTTTCAAAATAACAACCATAGCATATTGAATATCCTCCAACCGCTAGTCAAGCTCCAACGTCAGCACTTTTTCTGTTACATGCCAAATAAAAAACAGCTTTTCATGTTTCTTTTTCTTTTTTTAGGGGTCTTGTTGCTGCTCCATTAAAGCATCTACCACATTCATTAAAGATATTGACACTGGATTTCATGATCAACAAACTATCAAATTACTTTTGTACCAGAATGAAATCTAAATTTCCTATCTTCAAGTTGATGGACAAAGAAGCAACTTCCTTGAGTTGAGAAGCTATTCAAGCTACACTGGTCTAAATAGGTCCCTATGAAAGTAGGCTACGTTCAGCCTAGAAATATGAGTAAGGCATTCACTGCACCTTATCATAAAGAATAATATATAACGTTTAAGCACAATATATAGTTTATTGAATTACATTTTAACATGCAACAGCTAGACTTTTTTTTTTTAATAAGAAATTTTTTATTGAAAATAAAAGGACTACTTCATGCAAAAAGGACACAAAGCAGCAAACAAAGTACAAAGAAAACTCAATACTATGTACATAAAAGAAGATGATCTATAAACATTGGAAGGGAATCACTAGATGTGAGTCTCAAAAACAATAATTCAAGTAGCCAAAGGACATATAACTACAAAAATGCCACACTTTACAGGATAACACTTAGCAACTGCCAATCAACCAAAATTTGAAAAACAATATTGGTGAAATTAGGTTTAAAGCAATAAAATGAGTGCACGACGAAATTGCAACAAAAGATAAAACTGTTAAAGGAACAAATAGTCTTATCGACATAAATGGAAAGATATATCAGCTTGTAAAAATTACAGAATTTATATGAAGCCAATACACGTCACTTACATATTGAGTTGTGATGAGTAAAAAACTAAAAATATGAAAGTTTCCCCTGATATTGATCTTGATAAACTAAAAAACCTTCACACAAACTTCTGAAGCAATTCTTGAATATTTTTATTAGCTTGACTAGATGATAGCAAGTCAACCAACATGATTGCAATGGTCGCACCTGCGGAGAACACCTTGTTAACCATTATCTTAACAAGTTCCATAGCCTTTGACATCTCGCTGTGCTGCAATAAACCTTGGAAGATTGTGTTGTATGTGCAATCATCAGGTGAACAATTGTCCCCATCCATTTTCTCAATAAGCTCACCTGCTTGGGCACATAAATGAAAAGAAATACCATCTCGTAAAATGCATAGAGTTTTACTCAAAGCAAATATACCACTCCCATAATGACTAGCGATAGGTTGAAATATAAAGTTTTCTTTGATCTTGAGAAACTAAATAACCTTCACCCAGACTTTGGAAGCAGCTCTTGAATATTTTCATCTACTTGATTAGACAATAGCAAGTCAATAAACATGGCAGAAGTTGTTGCGTTTGCTGAAAATCCCTTGTCAACCATCATCTTGAGATATTTCACTGCCTTTGATGTCTCACTATGTTGCAATAACCCTTGAATTATTGTGTTATACGTGCGCTCATTAGGTGAAAAATCGTTGCTATCCATTTTCTCAAACAGCTCATTCGCGTCATCAACTAGTCCATTCTTGCAAAATCCTTTGATCATTATATTGTAAGTCTGAACATCAGGTTGCAATCCTTTTGCCAAAAGACCACTAAAGATTTCTCTTGCAGTCATAAGTTCCCCAACATTGCAGAAACCATCAATCAAGATGTTATATATCACAATATCACAATCCAGCCTTTTGTCTTCCATCTCCAGGAACAATGCCATTGCCTCAGCAATTCGTCTATTCTTAAAAAAGCCATCTAACAAGATGGCATAGGTTAGGGTATTTGGATGTTGGCCACAAGCTTGCATCTTATGGAATAGCTCCAGTGCAGCCTGGGGTCTCTCCACTTTGAAAAACCCATCAATAAGAGTGTTATAAGTCACTACATCAGGAATCACTCCTTTGTTGGATATTTCATGAAAGATACGCATTGCCTCATCAATTTTTTTATTTTTACAATATCCATTTATCAATATGGTATAGCTAAACACATCGGGTGAACAACCCTTCTCAACCATCATATTAAACGTCTTAACTGCCTCATCCATTTGGTTTTGCAAACAATAACCATCAATCAAAGAATTGTAAGTGACTTTGTTAGGCTCAATACCTCTTTGAATCATCACTTCAAAAACTTCTTTTGCCTCAGTCAACATCCCTTTCTTGCAAAGTGTGTCCACCAATATGTTGAAGGTTTGCACATTTGGCATGATCTTCCTTTGAACCATCTCATTCAACAAGGTAGCAACCTCCCTCCACTGGCCAGAATTGCAAAGTCCTTGAATTACGCAACTGTAAGTGACAACATTTGGCTGAATGCCTTTACTCATCATTTCAGATAAAAGGTTTAAAGCCTCAGTTACCAATTTTTCCTTACATAAACTATCAATGACCGTGCTATAAAGCACCACATTTTGTGCAAAATTCCTTTTTTCAAGCATCCTGAGCAACTTAATAGCCACACCAGTTTGGCCATTCTTACACAGACCGTTTACTATCGTCCCACAAGTAATTGCATTAGGTTGGTACCCTTTGTTCTCCATTTCCTCTACCAAACTCACAGCTCCAGAAATATTACCTTTAAGACAGAGGCCTTTGACAAGAGTGTTTAGAGTTATACAGTCTGGCTTATAGCCAAGTTTCAAAATTGTTGCTAAGACAGAGAAACCAAAATCGACCCGCTTCAGATGGCAGAAGCAATTAATCAAAACATTGAGAGTATAAACATGGGGAGATATTCCGAATGATTCCATTCGTTGAATTAGAGTAATGACTACGGAGTAATGCTTCATTCTTGCAACCGCACCCAACAATTGATTAAAATCGAAAGTGGAAGGCAAAGGGTGCAAGTGAAGCATTGTATCAAACAGGCCTAAGGCATGATGAAGACTCTTAAAGGTTCCATATTTGCAGTGATCTCTCACAGATTTCAACAAGTGATTCCCATTCTGATATGGGGTTTTTGCATTTTCTCTAATAGTAGAACAATAATGAGAAGAAGTAAAAGCACGAAATGGAAGGCTTACTCTAATAATCAAACGAGTGCATAGAAAAAGAAGGGAGAATGTTGATTTACCCATTTCAAAAAGACGAGAGTCTCAGCTACCAACTCGGGGGGTTCGGGTTTGGTTTCGGCTTAGCTTCGGAACTTCAAAAATAGAAAGGAGGAGAAGTCATGGAGGTGGAGTGGCAGATCGGGGAGCGAAGCAGTGAGTAGGACTGGACGAGTTCGAAGGCAAGAGTAAAAGACTGAGAATGATTAATTGGACATATTTTACTTTACTGCACTTGTCCTATCTAAATTTTTTTGAAATTTTTGCTCACGTTGTGAAAAAAATAAATGAAGAATATGATATATATATATATATATATATAAAAAAAAAAAAAACCGTCAATATCCCAATAAAGAAAAAAAGAAGTGTAAACTCGTTTGTATATAAAAAAATTTAAAATTAAAAGAGAGAGAGAGTAAAACTTATTAATGACTTAAAAAATGTTTAATCCTTACGCCAAGTATAATTTGAACTCATATACGTATAATTATAATCTATATATATATATATATAATTAAAGTCAAAATTGGAAGAGAATCTAATTTAATTCTAAATTAGATTTCAATTGTTGTCTAATTTTGCTTCAGTGTCCTATCTAAATTTTTTAAAATTTTGTTATAGGTTAGTTAATATTATGCAAAAGACAAAGAGTCTAATATAAATAAACCATCAAAAACCCAATAATAATAAAAAAAGAATAAACTCAAGTACATATTCAAAAATAAAAATAAAATAAAAAATTAGAGAAAGAGAGTAAACTCATCTATGACTATATAAATAACTAGCATTATGCCTTGTAACATTGAGCTCATTATTTTATTATTATTTTGGATTGAACAAAAGGCCCATTGTTATTTTGAATAAGAGTTAGAAAACATAAAGTTTATATTCTTAAATATAGTAGATTCTAGTTAATTTAATCGGTAAAATTTTTACTGGTTGAATAAGAGATTTGAGATTTAATCTCCACCTAAACCAAAAATCGATTAGTGTCTTAGTCTGATAATAGAAAAATATTATAAAAAAATGAATGTCATGAATTGAAACTCTCTAAAAAAAATATTCTTGAATATGATTCATCTTTGTCTTTTTTATTATTATTATTTATAAAATCGGACTAAAATCACTTCTAAAAGAGAAAATAAAATTCTAAAATCAAATAAGATTTGACCTCATTATTTTCAATAAGCATATAATGTTTTGACACTTCATGCACATTTTGGACTAGGCTAGAATGATATTGGGTTTGATGCGCATTTAGGTTTGGGCTAATTGAAAATTGCTCCACTCTTTTAAATCCAATTAATTTACACGTATTGCAATAATATTGATTTTTTTTTTTTGAGGAATATTGAAATATAAGATTATATCATGAATAAATAATGTAACTAAAATTAATAATCTAATATAGATAAATTTTTGAACCCATAAATATTATAGCAAAAGAGGGTAAAATGTTATAGTTCTTAGGGTTCAACCCAATTTTTGAAACTGATCGATAGAGGTGAGTTTATTAATGAAGTTTTTTATTTTAGATAAAAGTACAAGATTTATTTTCCCAGTTTTGAGCACAAGAAAGAAAAAAAAAAATTAGTTTCCCCCTTGTTAATTTGTCAATTCATGTTTGGGCAGCACTATAAACCTCCTGTCATAATAGAGTTTGGTCCATATTCTCTAGGACCTGCCTCTTTGTCCCTTTTTTTTTTTTATGGCTGAGATGATTTTGGCCCAAGTCATGTGTGTTATTTGGGCTGGTTTATACCCTTCTTTGATTAATGAATTTTGACTGACAAAAAAAAAAGAAAAGAGAGAGAGACTAAGGGTGAGTTTCTTATTAGCCTATGACAGGGAAAATAGATTTTGTAACAGGCTTGTCAACTGCTAATCTAAGTTCTAATCCTTTCCTACCAAAAAGAAAAAAAGAAAAAGAAAAAAAAAGACTAAGGGTGAATTTGGAATTTGTTTTAAGCTTTAACTTTTAACTTTTTTTTTTTTTTTGATAAGTAAGAATGATATATAGACGAAAGACTACTCTATGCATGAAAAACATAGAGCAAACCCAGAAAGTACAAGGAGAAGAAAACAGAGAAACAAAAGAGAAAACCAAACAACTAAGAAATTATAAGAGAGAAAGGGAGCAAAGAAAAGAAGGGAGGGAATCACTAGACGTGAGTCCCCACGCCCAAGACTAATCAAAAAGAGTTCCACTAAAAAAAGCAAGCAACTGATCACTGGAGCTATCCAAATCCTCAAAAGTCCTTTGATTTCGTTCCTTCCAAATACACCAAAGGATGCACAACGAGACTAAGTTCCAAATCTGAGACAAATGCTTCCCCAACCAATTCCACCAACCAAAAAGTAAGTCTAGGATCAATCTAGGAATAACCCAAGACAAGCCAAAAGTAATAAAAACAAAACTCCATAACCGAGAAGCCATCTCACAATGAAGAAGTAAGTGGTCAACTGTCTCTCCACAATGACGGCACATAATGCACCAATCCACAAAAGCGAACCTCCTCAATCGCAAATTATCTCCCGTTAGGATCTTATTCCAAGCTACACACCAAACAAAAAAAGAGACTCGCCTAGGGGCCTTTACTCTCCAAATAGCTTTCCAAGGAAAGACGTTTGAGGGAGAATCCCTTAATTTGTTATAATAGGACCAGATGTCAAAAGCCCCATTAGGCTTCAACTTCCATCTCATCCGGTCACCAACTTCCATAGGAGGGTTAATGGAACCCATTAAACGAAGAAACTGCAGCCCTTCATCCATCTCCCCATCATTAAAAAATCTACTAAAACGAACATTCCAAAGTCTTCTCTCCTCCGCCCCCTGCCTAAACAAGGAAGCTTCAACAGAAGCCTCCTTATCAATGGCAATACCATACAGCCTTGGGAATGCCAGATGAAAAGGTTGATCCCCATGCCACCCATCCTGCCAAAACCTCACTCTATTCCCCAACCCAACAACAAAATGACAGTTTTTGCTTAAATCCTCCCAACCCATGCGAATTCTTCTCCACAGACCACACCCATGAGCTCCCCTACCCAGCTTTGAGGTCCAACCCCCCCAATCTTCCCCATATTTTGAGGCTACCACCCTCCTCCATAACCTACCCTCTTCCTTCCCAAACCGCCACAACCATTTCCCCAATAAAGCCTTATTAAAGGTAGAAAGTTTCCTTATTCCCAAGCCACCTTTGGCTATAGGCGCACAAACTTTATCCCATCCTACCAAGTGAATCTTGCTATCACCCCATAAGAAATCCCTTTACAACTTTTCAATTTTATTAGCCACATGAGTAGGAATTGTGAATAACGAAAGAAAGTAAGTCGGAAGGCTAGATAGCATACTCTTGAGTAACATCAAACGACCCCCCTTAGACAGGTACAACTTCTTCCACCCAGCTAATTTCCGCTCTATTCTTTCTAAGATTGGATTCCAAATTGAAGGAGAGTTATGAGAAGCCCCCAACGGCATGCCAAGATACGACATGGGCAAAGTTCCAACTTTGCAGCCCAAGATGTCAGCCAGAGCATGCACATCAACAACCTCCCTTATTGGAACCATTTCACTCTTAAGCACATTGACCTTCAAGCCTGTTACCGCCTGAAAACTGAGCAACAACAACCGAATATGAAGAATTTGCTCCACATCAGCATCACAAAAAAGGATAGTGTCGTCTGCAAATAATAGATGAGAAACATGTTCTCCTCCATCCCTCCTACCCTCAAGATTAAAACCACGGATCAAACCAGCTCCCTCCACTCTTCTCAACATCCTACTAAACACCTCCATCAAGATCAAAAACAGCAAAGGAGATAGAGGATCTCCTTGTCTTAAACCCCTTGAACTACCAAAGAAATCAGCTGGAGACCCATTAATTAAAACAGAAAACTGAACAGTGGATATACAAGTACGGATCCACTTGCACCACTTCACTCCAAAGCCCATCCTATTCAACAAATACAACAAAGCCTCCCAATTGACATGATCGTAAGCTTTCTCCATATCGAGCTTACAAATAACTCTAGGCACCCTACTCTTCCTTCGGCTATCCACACACTCATTCGCAATAAGAACCGAGTCAAGGATTTGTCTCCCACCCACAAAGCTATTTTGATTCTCAAAAATCAACTGATCTAAAACCACTCTCAAGCGATTTGCCAAGACCTTAGCCAGGATTTTATACACACTTCCCACCAAACTAATAGGTCGAAAATCTCTAACATTCAAGGCATCTTTCTTTTTAGGAATTAAAGCAATGAAGGTAGCATTAAGGGATTTTTCGAACTTGCAGTGTTGGAAAAATTCCTCAAAGACCGCTAAGACATCTTTCTCCACTACCCTCCAACAATGATGATAGAACGCCATAGTAAACCCATCCGGACCTGGAGCTTTATCCCCTTCCAAGTCCCTTACAACTTGAAGAATCTCTTCTCTCTCAAACTTCCTTTCCAACCAAGCCCTCTCCATACTCTCAATGCGATCAAATTCCAAACCCTCCACAAAAGGTCTCCACTCCTCGGTCTCCTTGTACAAATTTTTATAAAATTGTACAACTTGATTAGAAACCTCGGAGGGCTCCTCAAAAACCACCCCATCCATCTCCAAGGTCCTTAGATGATTAAACCTTCTATGGGAGTTAGCCATTTTGTGAAAGAACTTGGTGTTGTTATCCCCTTCTTTGATACTTAACATCCTAGATTTTTGTCTCCAAGAGATTTCTTCCAAGGAAAGAAGGTGCTCCACCTGGGACCTCAATTCAGCCCTATGACATTTCTCCCCATCTGAAAGACCAAAATCCCCTTCCTTTGCGTCTAAAGAACTCAACTCCTCCAAAAATTGCTTCTTTTGATGCGCCACATTACCAAACTCACGGCGATTCCATTGCACAATGTCCTCTTTCAGAGCCTTTAATTTTTTTGCAAGCACGAAGCTAGGTGTACCTACAAAGGAATGCCAATTCCACCAGGTTTGAATTCTATCCACAAATCCCTCCGACTTCAACCACATATTTTCAAATCTGAACGGAATTTTCCCCCTAACCATCCCCCCTGCCTCCAAGAGGATTGGATTGTGGTCTGAGATAGGACGGGGTAAAATCCTTTGAGTAACATCTGGAAAATGGTCCTCCCAATCTGGAGTGACCAAAGCTCTATCTATCCTAGACATCGCTGGTTGATTAGAACCATTAGACCAAGTATAGCTACCTCCCCCCAAAGGCAAATCAACCAAATTAAAATCCTCAACAAATTCAGAGAAAGTTTCCATAGCCAAGGTCAAACGGGTCTCGCCCCTACGCTCGCTAGGAAAGCGAACAATATTAAAATCCCCGAAGCAACACCACGGAATCCTCCAAACTTGCTGAATACCCACTAATTCATCCCACATGTGGCCCCTCTCCAGATTCTCATTTGGGCCATAAACACCAGAGCAAGCCCATATAAACCCGTCTCCCACCCTTTTCCATTTTACTGACACTGAGAAAGTACCAACCATAACCTCCACCTTCTCCAAAAACCTTTTATCCCACATCAGCAAGATACCACCAGCAGTTCGATCAGCCTCCAAAACAGCCCAGTCCACATATGGACAGCTCCACAAACTACAAACCAACTGCCTATTCATGCTAGCAATCTTTGTCTCTTGCAAACAAACAACATCACACTTCCACTCCCGCAACAAATTCTTCACCACAAGACGTTTCTGCAGATCATTTAAGCCTCTAACATTCCATGAAATCATTTTTATCTTCATAAACACTAAAACATCCCCAACGACAAACACCAACACAAGACCAACCTCTATCTCCTGTCATAATTCACCGAAGAGATCAAATTTTGCAGCTCTCTACGGCCCTTATTTTTGGACTTAGCCACCTTGTTACTACCCATTGCTTTCCTGTGTGACACATTGGTTGCCTCCAACACTTATTCAAGTCGCTGTAAGAGAGCAATGCACAAGTTCTCATGTCGAGTCATAGACAACCCAACCAGCTTACTAAAACCCAGAATTCTGTGTTTCACCCACCTAGAAATATCCACCTTAGACTCAATACTTAAAAACTCATTGACCTCCTCCAACTCTGCCAAGGTTGTCGACGCACTCGGAGCAATGATTTGCAGAGGAAAGCCAATTGACCAATCAGATTCACCATCACCCGCCGAAAAGTGAACTGCTTCCTCCACAGGCAAGACCTCCCTAGGAAGGCAGAGATCCTTACTATAGGAAGAAAAAACCTCCTGACCCAAAACCTCCAAACCCAATGATCCAGCTTGTACCAAGAGGTCAGGGAAAGAAGGTACTAACGATTGCGGCACTAGATTGAGAGTCACTGTCCTCTTACCTTCAAAAATCAACCCACCCGACAACCCAATGGAACCCAAGATACTGTTCCGGTCAGATAAAGGCCTGAAGACCATGATCGGAAGGGCCTTGGTGCACCCCAACACTCTAACTGGCGAAACCACCTGAGACCCGATACGGCACAACTCTTGTAGCGGCAAAACAGGACACATCGGAGGCATTGGAGGCACCGAGATGCTCGAACCACCCATCTCGGCCTGAATCCGTGCCGTCGAAGTCCACTTGTAACCTCCGGCCATCGGTATCGGCATCTCGGAGCCCTTCGAACTCAGCCCAGTGCGACACACTTCTTGTATCGGCGAAATAGGGCATATCGGAGGCACCAGAGGTGGCGGAGGCTCCGAGAAGCACGAGCCACCCCTCTCGGCCTGAACCCGTGCCGTCGGAGACCTTTCAAGACCTCCGGCCACCTGTGACAGCACCTCGGAGTTCACCGTGCTCACCCACGGACTCTCTCTGTCCTTCTCGCGCATATTACCTGAGACCATAGGCCCTTCAGAATAAACAGAACATTCCCCAGGCTCTAAAGTTTTTGGGCTTGTGGAAACTGGGCCTAGACTTGAGCAACTGACTCGCAGATTGGCTGCCAGCTTGTTAGGGCCCAAACCCAACCTGCCTTTGCTCCTATCCTTCCCAGCCCGTGCTACCCATTTAAACTTCTGAACTCCCATGATTTCACTTCAAAAGAGGCGAGATCATGATTTCACTTCAAAAGAGGCGAAATTCAAAATCAATTAATATGTGGATCGGCTATGAAATCAATAGATACAACAACAATAACTAAAGCCTTAGTATTAAAATTTTTGGATTGGCTATGAATCTTTAACAGACTAATTAGGATGTTATTTTCCACCATTCTATGTTATCCAAAGTCATACTCACTATTACTTTTATAATTAACATGCCTTTTTTTATGCTATTTCTACCATTATTGTTATTGAATGTCATAAGATATCAATTAATTTTGAATTGTGCCTCCTCCAACTCCAAGGCTTGGTTATTATCGATTTTATATGTTATAACATATTGATTCAAAATCAATAAATTGATATGTTATAACTTAAAGCATAATTTCATAAATATTAGATAAATGTAAGTTTCCTTCATGGTTTTATGCCAAAGTCATGTGATCCACCAGAATGTGAATTTGCTTCCTTCTCATATAATTTCAAGCCTCACAATATATAACAACCAAAGGAAAATAGGGGGAAAATATTCCAATCAGCACTAGGGGTGTACAAAATGTCACTCTAACAACACGGCAACACTTTATATAGGGATTATGAGCTTGGGTTAGATATATATGGACTTACAATATAATTGGGCCTCTTGGGCCTACACATATAAACCGAATACCTCTAACAAAAATAATATTCAATGCATCACCCTAAAATTTTAATGATCCAGGCTCATTTATAGCCCTACCATTGTGCTTATCGTTTCTTATTATTATTATTATTATTATTATTATTATTATTATTATTATTATTATTATTATTATTATTATTATTATTTATTTTTTTTTTTTTAAACTCTCTTTCTCCATTTCTCTTAAGCGTCTGTTTCTCTTAAGGGTCTGTTTGGTTGGAGGAGTGAAAAAGTGGAAAGATGGAAAATGGTGGGAGGATAGAAAATATTTTAATTTCTCTCTTTTTTGTTTGGTTGGGAGTGAAAAAGTGAAGGAATGAAAAAAGTGAATTTGTATAAATTTACTCATATACTTAAAAAATGATTCCCAATTAAAACCGAAAAAAGTGACAAACAACCAAAAAAAAAAGCAATCATCTAAACTTATAAAAAAATAATAAAAAAATAGAAATGATGTCTAGAAAAAAAATCAAATACTAACCAAAAAAAAAAAAAACACAAAAGAAAGCAAAAGAAAAAAAAGAAAAAAAAAAAGAGCAGCGTACACTAGATGAAACCATCCCACTAAATCAAAAGGAAAAAATAAAAAGGAAAGAAGATGTAATGTCCCGGAAAAAAAAAAAAAAAAAAAAAAAAAAAAAAAGGAGAAGAGAAAGAGGCAAGATCCAAGAGGAAGGAAAAAAAAAGTAGAAAAAGTGAAGAAGAGCAACATACGGATGAAGCCCATGTGTTACTGCACATGGATATTTTAGTCCATTAAGTAGCTCAATTTTCTCTCTTTAGTTTTATTCACATTTTAAGGAGAAAACTTTTTGGTAAGCCTAAAGAGAAAATACCTGAGCCCCACAATTTATTTTTCTTCCTTTTCACCCAACCAAGCACACTCTAAAAAAGTTCTCATTCTTATTTTCTTTTCAAAGTTTTTCATCCGCCCTATTTCACCTCCAAACAAACGCACCATAAGTCTCAATAACCACAATAGTTTTTTTATTTAGTTTTTATTTGATAATCTCCACCAATATGCTCTATTCTCTTTTCCATTTTGTTTTTTTGGGTAAATATATTTTCAATAAATTAGCAGTGTGCACTTGTGAAGCCTTTGCCACATGCTAACGTGCTTTCCAAATTGAGCCAATGGTATTTGTTTGCTAAATTAGTTAATGAATATTCTAAGGATATCGATTTGTAAATACTTTTTATCGAAAAATAAAAAAAATAACTAACTTTTTTACAGCTTTTTATATTTCTCATAAAAATAGTGTTGAAATTTTCCTAAAGTGGTTCACTAAGAAATGAAATAATTGTTAATATATATATATATACACACACACACACACACAAGAAAAATAAGAAGATAGCAACAAGCCAGGCTAGCCAGCAAGGGATGAAGTTACTGGTGGTGAGGGATTGAGATCTGGTCCATGCAATTACCGGATTTCCTTCACAATTTTTTTTTTACATTTTTAACTTTTTCCTCCCACTCAAAAAAAAAAAAAAAAAAAAAAAACTACAACTTTTTCCTTATTTTTAATATTTTTTATTTAATGGTTGAGATTGAAAATTGTTTTTTTCAACTTTCAATCTCAACCATTCATTGATATTGCATCTGCATTAGTGTTGTTTTTTTTGCATTTTCAGGTCTATTTCCTGGGCCCCACTACATATACAATTTTTTTTTTTTTTGGGTCAATGTTCCAAAAAGATGAAATTTCACAAGACTATTCACAAGTAAATCGGTTTAAGAAAAGGCACCATATATAATCTTCCCTTTTTTTCTCTCTCACACCCATATCGGATAATAAACTATTCAAGAAATTTTTGCTTTAAAAAAACACACATATTATATATATATATATATATATATATATATAAATAATATGGCAACAACCAACAACAAATGGTTTAGGTAAATCAGAGATTCCTAGAATGTAACAAATTACCAAACATACATAATTGCATGTAGTTTCCAATTATAAATGTAGTTTACAACAATTTCAAAGCAAAAATTATTTAAATTAGAACCACTAACGACTAACCAATTATAATTTATTGTAAAAATGTTGTGGAGGTAGAGCTCCAGATACTACGTCCACAATATTTTAACCACTAATCTCCTATGATTTGATACTAAATACAGTAGCAGCCCATAACATCTTGTAATAGAATTTATGTTGTGAAAATGTTGCGAAAAACGTCAAGAAATAACTGGATTTGATACTAAATAGAGTAGAGGGGGAAAGAGGAAAAAAAAAAAAAAAGCACCTGATTCGATGAGGTTTCGCTGGGTGAGGAAGTCGAAGGCGGAGACGAGTGCGTAGGCGCCGTCGAGTATGGCGGCGGCGGAGTGGCGCGTGGTTGCATGGGGAAGCGTACGACGCACGATGGGGAATATGGACACGTGGGGTTGGAAGAGGAGGCGGTTTGGGAGTGAGTGAAGCAGAGGAGAGAGGGAGGTTTGTGGTGGTGGTGGTAGGGCGGCGTAAGAGATTGAAATTTGATCGGAAAGAGAGAGAGGATCTGGTGGAAACTAAGAGACTCATGATTTAGAGAGAGAGAGAGAGAGAGAGAGAGAGAGAGTATTGAGTGCTACGTGTTGATAATCAGAGTATGATAAAACTATGTGAAGAGTTGGATGAAGTTGAAAGTGAGTGAGGTTGTTTGATAGAGCTGTGAGTTGTTCCTGTTGGTGTTGGGTACTGATGGTCATTGCTCTCAGATGGCTCCATTTGTCAGATTGAATAGTCATCGAAGTGGGTGAGATTTTTTTTCCCCCCTAAACTAAATAAGGCCAAAAAAAAAAAGTAAAAAACAAAAGGAGACAAACAAAGATCCCCCTAGCACAAGAGACAAATCACTCACAAGTCTTATCTCTTGGGTAAAGTGTATCATTGTTCTTTGGGCTTAAAAAAGGAGTAATGGTTTGATACTAGTTACTTTTTTTTCTTATTAATAATCGCTTACTATATTAATAATTTGTAAAAGAATTTATAAAATAGTTTAATCCTCTAACATTTTCTTTTACAAATTACCCTCCTTTTTCACTCTTCCAAATTAAAGTACTAAATAATTTAGGTAGCGTTTGAGTATAGCTAAAACGCAATGCGTCTGCATTTCAGTCTTTTTTTTTTTTTTTCCATGAACAGTGCAAATAGGCAAATGAACAGTAATTTCATTTATGAACAGTAACTGAAAATTAATATTTTAATGTTTTTAGTTTTCAGCAAAATAAGTGGTATCTAAACACACCTTTAGATTTCAATATATATGCTTGTGTCTCAAGCTTTGTTTGGTTGGGAGAATAGAAAATGTTGAGAGGTGAAAAAATGGAGGGACAAAAGTGGATTTAGATTTCTCTCATATATGTTTGGTTGGCAGGATGAAAATGTTGAGAAATGGATTTTTTTTTTTTTTGAGAAGAAAAATGAAAGGATAAAAAATATAATTCTTATAAATTTACTTTCATACCCCTTTTTGATAAAAAAAAAATTAACAATAAGTTAAAAAAAAAAAAAAAAGCCTGAAATTTAGACATATGGAGGGAAGAAAGGGGTACATGAATAATTTACCATCCAAAACCCTCTCCACCCCCTAATTTCTCCCCAGTTTAAAGGGACATGATTTTGGTGAGTCTGAGGATAAAATACTCAAGCCAACCATTTTTCTCTCTTATTTTCCTCTCTTAACCAAACACTTCCCCTACCACTTCCCCATTTTTTATCCCTCAATTTTCACTCCAATCAAATGCAATGTAAGGGTGAGAGTGTCATTCATCAACAAATCTTAAGAAAAAGAGGTTGCCATGTTGTGCATAGTATGGATAAGAATCTTTAATGAGATGTTATATACTTAATTGTCACATTTATACAAGCCTCAAGGAATGAGTATCATTTTACAAATCGTCTGGGAGAGTTTAAGTTTATAAAACCTCAAAGAAGAGTGGTGTAATTTATCCTTAAAATTAATATGGGATTGGCATTTAGAGCATTCACATAAGTTTATCCATTATTTGATGTGTTATAGTGCTTGTAAACTAATTTTTCTTTTTCCTATTTTTACTACCATTTTGGGACCAAATTACTTGTAATGTCTTAATCAGTGATCCCAATAATATGACTTGGGTGGCCTAATTAGAAGTCGCCACTTCAATTGAAAATATAACTAAGATCCACCTTAACCAAAAAACCCAAACTCACTCACTCTCTCTCTCTCTCTCTCTATCTCTCTCTCTCTCTCTCAACTGGACTTAATCATTAGTCCTTCCACAAAGCCCATGTCACTAGTTTGGATCGAAAGTGAAGTGGATCATTTTCTTCTAGATTTGCAACTCTTCTCCGCTTATTTCACTGTAAAATATTTTGTAGGAGATATTTTCAGCATTTTATTGTTTTTTTTTTTTTGTGTAAAATTTGGTCAAACTTAAAAATATTTTCTGTTGATCATAAAATGTTATACTCTTATATTTAAAAACTTGGTAAAATATTTTACAAAAAAACAAATAGTGGCTCTCTCCCTCCATTTGGTGGTTGGATCACCAATCCGGTGGCTAGTGTTGATGGTCTGGTCTGGTAATTATTGCTAATTATACAATTACTGAAGCTACCAGTCCGATCACCAAACCTCTAGCACCAATGGTTGAGCCATTGATTTTGGTGGGAAAATTTTATATATCATAATAAACATCAAAATAGCCAAATCATCAACTTTCTTAGCACAAAATTTTTTTGTTATTCCAAAAGTATTAAGGGTAAAAACTAAAAAGAAGAAGAAAAGAAAAGTGTAGGGCAGTGAAGATTTGAAGAGGACCGCTAATGTGACATGGCAAAGAAAGCTAGAGAACAATGAATGAAGAGTGAAGACGAAAGAGTGCACAAGTCATGGCTCAATAACTCCAAACAAAAATGGTACTTTTTTTATTTGAGCTTTCTCTCTCTCCTTTTTTTTGAGAGAGTTTTAACTAATAGGGTCTGCTCCTGACAAGCGTTCTTTGTCATCAAACCAAGACACATATTAGTTTTTGGTATAGGCAAGAATTGAACTCCAGATCTCTTATTCAACTATCAAAGATTTAACCAGTTGAGCTAACTGAAACTCATAACTTTCGCTCTTTGAAAATAACCAAATACACACACACACACACAATTAAATTACATATTTGAATAAAAAATGTTATATTACTTTAAATCTTTGGTATACTTACATATAAATATTTAAATCTTTAATTTCTATATAATATATAATTCTTAAAATGAATGGCAAATTCTATCTTTGATAAAAAAAAGAAATGAATGGTAAATTGCAAAGTACACCCCTGAAGATTGGAGTTACTTCGGTTTTATATCTTAAAGTTTTGGGAAATTTGATTTTGTTAGCAAAATCTCACTCTTAGTTAGTTTAAGCTGTTAAGTGATATGTTGGCATGTTGACACTTTTTTTTTTTTTTTTTGTGTGGGCCAAGTCAACCCTACAAAACAAAGCATTTTCACTTAAAACAAAAAGAAGAGCGGGTTGGCAGCTCCCAAAACTGTGTCGTTCCACCAAACTGAAAACATAAAGCGTAGCTTAAACATACGACACTGTTTCACAGAAATTCAATTCCCAAATCAAAACCCCATAAACTTGCTTTCGAACCTTTACCTGCATACGAACTCATTGTAAATCCATCTAGCTCCTCGGCTCGTGAACCCATCCAGCTCCTTGGCTTGTGAATCCAACCCTCAGACCAATTCATACAATTTCTTTTACAATCCAATGTACATTACAACTCTAATTAAATTCAAACACATGATTGTTTCGAGTCATTTGACCAATATATATATATATATGGCATAAACAACGTTATCTTTTTTTTTTTTTTTTTTTTGCTGTAAAAACAATGTTATCTTTTACTTATATAATAAGGATAATTAAATAATTAAATTTATGTTCCAATGTATTTAAATTTTATTAGAAAACATAATAAATCGCACCTCTACTAAATTGTAAAAGTAGCAACTTTTATCCTTATCCGAAAAAAAGAAAAGAAAAAAAAGAAAAAGAAAGCGATCCAACAGGAGCAAGCTATGTTCAATGAAGAAGACTAGTTTGTTTAGGTCACCGTTTTCATCACACACACTCTCTCTTAGTGGAGACCAAATGAGACAACCTCTTCCACAACCACCGAGTCTCCGATGGAGGAACAACCATCTTCGGCACAACATTGTACTCAACATCCTAGCAAAGCTATCGGTGAAATCAATTTTAAGATTCAAATTCGTTTGTAAATTTTGGAACTCCTCAATTATCACTCCCTATTTCATCTCCACCCACCTTAGTAATATCAACAACACAACAACAAAGGTAATGATAATGGTTGTGTCATACACATAGGGTCGAATCCTTCTTCTTCATCTTCTACTAGATGAGTCTGTACTATGGCTTTGGATCGCACATTCGAAAGGGTTTCTGAGTTTGAAATTTCCTCTGATTTACATCCTTAGTTTAACGATTTATTGGGTTCATGCAATGGCTTATTGCGTTTTTCTGATTCCGATGGTGTTTTATATGTGCGTAAACCCATCATTAGAAAATTGGCGTAAATGCACTTTTGGTCCCTACATTTTGACGTTTTTCCATTTTAGTCCCTACATTTTATTTTTACCACTTTTAGTCCCTAATCCAATTAACGCGTTTCATTTTGGTCCTTTCCGTCAGTCAACCGACGGAAATAGCTGACGTGGCAGCCGGAGACATTAAAATATTATTAAAAATGCCACGTCAGCATCCTTTTAAAAAAAATAATTTTTTTCAATTTTAATTAAACAAAATAAAAAAACTAAAATTAAGTAAAATATTTTAATTAAATAAAAAATAAAAATAAAATCAAAAATCACTGAACCTCTCTCACTCTCTCAAATTTTCTTATTTTCTTCTCTCTCTCTCTCTCTCTCATTTGTGTTTCTCACTCGTGGTGGCTGTGGTGGGGGTGGGGGTGGGGGTGGGGGTGGCGAGATCGGGGTTGGGTGGGGGTGGGGGTGGCGAGATCGGGGCGGGGTGGGGGTGGGTGTGGGAGATCGGGGCGGGGGTGGGTGGGATCGGGGCGGGGTGGGGGTGGGTGTGGGAGATCGGGGCGGGGTGGGGGTGGGTGTGGGAGATCGGGGCGGGGGTGGGTGGGATCGGGGCGGGGTGGGGGTGGGTGTGGGAGATCGGGGCGGGGGTGGGTGGGATCGGGGCGGGGTGGGGGTGGGGGTGCGAGATCGGGGCGGGGGTGGGTGGGATCGGGGCGGGGGGGGGGGTGGGGGTGGGTGTGGGAGCTCGGGATGGGGGTGGGTGGGATCGGGGCGGGGTGGGGGTGGATGGGATCGGAGCGGGGTAGGGGTGGGGGTGGGGGTGGAGATCGGGTTGGGATGGCCGGGTTGAGCTCTGGGTTTGTTTTTGGTTTTTGATTTTCTGGTTTGATTTTCTGGGTTGTGTTCTTTGATTTTCTAGGTTGTGTTCTTAGATTTTCTGGATTTGTTTTTGGGGTTTGATTTTCTGGGTTGTGTTCTTTGGTTTTCTGGGCTGTGTTCTTAGATTTTCTGGATTTGTTTTTGGGGTTTGATTTTCTGGGTTGTGTTCTTTGGTTTTCTGGGCTGTGTTCTTAGATTTTCTGGATTTGTTTTTGGGGTTTGATTTTCTGGTTTGATTTTCTCGGTTGAGTTCTTTGATTTCCTGGGTTGTGTTCATAGATATTTTAGTTTAGTGAGTTTTTATTTTATTTCTGTTTTTTATTTAATTAAAATTGAAAAAAATTATTTTTTCTAAAAGGATGCTGACGTGGCATTTTTAATAATATTTTAATCTCTCCGGCTGCCACGTCAGCTATTTCCGTCGGTTGACTGACGGAAAGGACTAAAATGAATCGCGTTAATTGGATTAGGGACTAAAAGTGGTAAAAATAAAATGTAGGGACTAAAATGGAAAAACGTCAAAATGTAGGGACTAAAAGTGCATTTACGCCTAGAAAATTCAAGAAGTTGCTTCATACTTGTCTAGGATATGTAGACTATGTTACACTCGGATTTGCTTATCATTCAGAGAATAATGACTACAAGGTCGTGAAGATTTCAATTACTCCTTTGTCTATAGTGGAGATTGAGGTGTACTCTTTAAGTTCAGATTCATGGAGAAGAGTTAAATTATTGTTGAGAGACTTCAATGTAGGGTTCTATTCCATTGATTAGTGGAGCTTTGCACTGGATGGCACATATCACTGAAGGAAAAGAGGATCACAGAAGTGATTTGATTATGGCATTTGATGTCAATAGTGAGAATTTCAATAAGTAAGCACTACCTGACGGTTGTATCAAGGCAAACATTAGTGTGTGGTTTCTTGTATCGTTCAAAGGGAAACTGGCTTTCGTTACATTTGAAAGAGTTAATGAACAGCCTGGATTTCAAGGCCTATACTCCATATGGGTGACAGAGGATTATGGTGCGGTTGAGTCTTGGAATAAACTCTTTATTGTACCATTTGAAAGAGTAGCTTATTGCCTTGCCTTTACTGAGTATGGTTCACTTGTGGTTTTCTACATGAAGGAACAAGTAGAAAGGCTTAGACTTAAGCATGCGTTAGTTGACATTGAAAGTTTACATGAGAAGGATCTTGATATCCAAGATCCTTCATTTGTAGTTACTTTTATGGAGAGCCTTATCTTACTTGATGGAGCAAATGTTGCATCTTTCTAAGCAGATGGTGGCATGCATATAAGAAGTGAAGTCATTAGTGGTATGGACAAAGTGAAACCCATGTTATTCCTTTTCTTCTAGTTTACTATTAGGCATGATAGTATTGCTAAAAACTTTATTTTTATCTCTGCTTTACGTTAACTTTTTGTGGCTCTATTACATTTCAGTGTTTGATATTTGTATGTGGATGGTTATTGTGCACATACCCAAGTCCAGTAATGTTAACAAAAAAACAATACTTGGCCTACAAGATCCTTTGTTGCTAGTGTATTCCTCTGGTAGTGTGACAAAGACCTAGATTACAGCTCTCATAAGTTCAAATTAAAAGAAGAAATGAAAAAAAAAAAAAAAAAAACAGACAAATAAATGAAGCTCTAAAACTGAGAATGTTGAAAAGGAGTAGCCAAGTGCTTATCTAGTGCAAGTGTTACCATTCCAATATCATGTTCTTATTTCCTTGTACCAGATACACGGTCTTTGATGGCTACGTTAACCTTAATATTGATGAGAATAAGCTAATTTATATGACAAATAATCTATTCCAAGATCCCCCTCAAAAAAAAAAAAAAAAGAATCTATTCCAAGATATGTGATCTTGCTATATCATCTTAACTCTTGGCTTTGAGAGCTGTATCTTGGTAAGGAATCTTATTGTTAGCTGATGTGGATCAAGATGTTTAGGTGCTTAAATGTTGGTACTATTGTTTTCTTTATGATAAAGAAACATGTTGTGGTTTATAATAACTAGCCACAAACCCATGTGATGCGTAGGAATATAAATATTACATAATTTAGTATAATATATAACAAGTAATCATTTTTTCAAGTATTGTCTATTTAAAAAAAGAAAAAGATTTCTACAAGTATTTTTTTTTAATCTTTTTATCTCTACAAATATATCATTTTATTATTATTATTTTTTTTTTTAAAGTTTGATTAATATTTTTTTAAGGTGAACCATATTCTTCTAACTTCTATTGTAGTGTATTATATTTGCTTAATATACATCTAAACTTTATAAGTTTCAAATTTATTATTCAAATTTCTTGTCTCTAAAGGATTAAGGAAATTATCATAATAATCAAAACTCATTACAAAATTACAATGTTATCTTAGCCAAAATTAAAATGAAACTAAAGGAATAAATAATAGACTTTATAATAATTTATTACTCAAACAATTGGTAGGCATATTCAAATTCTTGTTTCCAAAAAAACTAAGTATTAACCCAAACTAAAATTCAACCAAAGCTATAAAAGAGAAAGAGAAGACTTTCTTATGGGATAATCAAAACACATATTAAAAAAAACCATCACCCTTAATTATAGTTGTAAGAAAGAAAAAAAATTCACCGAAATAAAGTAGAGAGAGAGAGAGAGAGAGAGAGAGAGAGAGAGAGAGAGAGAGAGAGAGAGAGAGAGAGAGAGTGTGTGTGTGTGTGTATTCACAATTTTGTGGTAAAAATATGAATTGAATGAGAAAACAACATCAAATTTATACAAAATAAAATGAGTTGAAGTAGAGTCAAATATAAAAAAGACGTAGGAAATATAACGGTGAAGTAGTAGGGAGATAAAGAGGCAAAAAAGAAAGGGACAGGTTGAAAGAAGTGTAACAGCAGGTGTGTGAACTAATAAGGAGAAGAAGAGTTTTTTTTTTTTGGGAAAATAGGGGAATGAAAAATTTAAATAGAGAAAAAGAAAATTTAATAAATAAATAAATAACATAGCTATTGATGTGGCTCAATAAGAGCGTAGCAACAATAAATGTTGTGCTTCGGCCTTTAATAAACATGTTTGATTAATAAGGGAGAACTTAAAGTTATATAGACTGTTAGGTTATGAGGCCCATTTGCTTTTCTCCTAAGCATTGATTGGACTTTAGGGACCCAATTTATTTATGAGAAAATTTGTTTGATGAAGCATCCATATACTGATTTTGTTGTATGTCATCCCAAGATTAATTTTGGAACTTATTTGACTTCTTGCATGGACATCAACTAGTCATCTATATATTTGGATACATTCTGGAGGTGGTTTGCTTATATTTTCAAGTTTCAACATCTTGAAAATGACAAATATTCTCTAATTCTCAAACTCTCTTTCTATAGCAGATACCCACTTTTTTATAATACTAGAGTACTTTATTGTAATTCTCCCTTTTAAGTCTGGAATAAAAGTACTTACTTTGAACAAAGATAGAAAAGCATAAATTCATTCCTGAACCTCTATTGAAGCAATAGAATTCTCCCTATAACCTTGTACATTACCCATTGACCTTCCAACTCGATAGCATGATTTCCATAACCAGCATTCTACATCCTGCAAACACATATTTCTCCAATCATAATAAGATAACTGTTTTATGTTGGGAATTTTGTTTGGATGCTAGCCTGCCTAAGTACACTCACTCATTCACAAATCACAATTCTCTATCACTTTTTCTTCATTCTCTACCCATAGTTTGTGGAGCCACATACACTGATCCTCCAAATCAGGACCACCCATTCCTCCAGTGGCGTCATGGTCGACATCCTGAAGAGGCTTCCATTAAAAACATAGATGAGGGTTCAGGTATGTAAAAACCTTGCACACAAACTCAACAATAGTAGTGGCTCTTTTACTTTGATTCCTGCTAGAGCCAATGCCACTCTTATACCATGATAAAATATAGTCTTTCAAAAGCTTAATTTATTTCAATTAAATCATGTAACCCTTATTTTAATAAGATTGAAGTTAAAATAATCAAATATCAATTTCTTGGCTCAGAGAGGTTAAGCAATATTCAAACTAAAAATTTCATCATAGCCAAATTTGGCAAGATTGCCAAATTGGCTTTTTATTTGGTTGCATTGGAGAATATTCATGATTCATCATAGCAAAAGATTTGCTGAACATAGCAGAGTTGGGGGAGCTAGAGTTAATGCCTTCCTTTTCTGAATTGTTAGATTCAGTGAAGGTTCATCTTGGAGGGGAGGTTGACATGGTTTGGAATTTAATGGAACATAGAAAGTTTGAAGTCTACTCTTGTTACAGGTTAGCAGAGCACCTATTGTAGCTTTGTTTCCACAGAGTAGTTATTATGTACTGCTGTTGTATGTTCAAGGGCAGTGGAATGAAAATGTTGAGAAGCTATTGTTGAAGTGTTTAGTTATAGCTTGGTTATGCTGCAAATGTTTCCTTGTTTCAGTTTATCATCCACCTAAGTAGGTTGTTGAGATATAGGATGGCGGGGATGGAAGGTGCAAAAGGCACAACAATAATGGAATTTATAATGGTCATACCACTCTACCTAAATGGTGTATTTGGTGAAAATTTTCAAATATTTTTTATTTATTTATTTTTTAAAAGAAGAAATCTCCAAACAATTTTAAGCTCTGATCTGAGTTGACTCATTTTTTTATGGGGGAGAGGGGATTGATAAGAAACAAAAATTCATCCCAAATTGGGAGTTCTACAAGAACTAACAGAAGCCATTCTGCACATAAGGCTGAAAGAGAAGCACAACCCCAAATAGATTTATCATCAAAAACTATCAAAATGCTAGCTGAAAGCCACCCCAATTCAACAAAAAGCTCTCAAAAATCATTTGGCAGAAGATGAACCTGAAGAAAGTCTTTCACTCTGTGCTTTATCAGCCTTTTCCAAGTAATCTTGATGAGACTGATGTTTAGATCCTAAAAATGAGATAGCAATTTTATTAGATATAGCAGATAAATAACAGCAGCACTACCCACACCCCCCAGCTGGGCGGGAACAGTAGAAATGGAATAATAAATCAACATGCAGGTAGAGCACCCACCAACCAATGGTCCAATCCTCAAGGATCACTAAAACCAAACCAAGTCCAGTTCACCTATAACCTCCATTTGTCAAAGATACTTTCACATGGTACAACAAGATAATTTAGGCCAGTAAGTGTTGTAACTAACAGTAGGAACACTAACATGACAATAGTCTCATTAATTTTCATCCTATAACCTCCATTTGTCAAAGATACTTTCACATGGTACAATGAGATAATTTCGGCCAATAAGTGTTGTAACTAACAGTAAGAAACACTAACATGACAATAGTCTCATTAATTTTCATATAAGCAATGCAGGTTATAATGCATGAATGAGCTGCACTACACGAAACACTAAAAAAGAGACCACCATTACAAGTTTCCAATACTTCTGAACTACAATTAGCCAACTGAAATGGGTCCCAGATATATTCCGAGCCTGACATTTACTCCTGCCATAGAATAGCGCTTCAATAATTTCAATAGGAAGAACATATATAATGCAGTCATGGAAGATAAAATTGGTACTAGATAAATTGTCCATTCAAGATTTTATTTTATGGGATCTACGTATAAAATCCAATTGAAGTAAAAGTCATTCTAAAAGTACAAGTTGGGTTTTTATTTAATAAAGTATGGTCAATTTTGTATTCAAGGATAAAACTGTAAAAATTAAGGGCATTTTGATAATTTGATTGAGTCTAAAATTCTATAGAACATCCTACGTATCTTAGATTTTATTTTCTTTGAATCCAAGTTAGTCTTTGATTAGTTAATACTACCTTATTAGGTTTTTCAGTTAACTAGTCAAATTAGGAATCCTAACACTGCAAGAAAGAGTTATTATACACATTTATGTTCAATGTATTTCGAAAAAAAAAAATAGATGTAGCTGATTAAGAAAAATATTTAGTGAGTATTGAGACACATTGGCCTAATTGTTCTTTTTTCGCCCTCCTATTTTCTTCCCTCTTTCCTTTATTCTTTCTTGTGGTATTGTTCACAGATAATGTTCATACAACCCTTGAACACTATAAGCTTCGCAATTTTCCTTCTTTCTTAGAACCCCAATTCAAGTCCTTCCTCGTATTGATCAAAAATCTTAAAAGCCCATGTTGTTCTTTATCATATAGCCAAAAAAAAAACCTCATCAAACCCTCTCAAATTTTGAGCCCTAAACTTTTTTTGACAATTCTAAACCCTAGATCCACAAACCTCCAAAACCTTAACGACCTCAAATTCCCAATTTTTCCTACATTAGTATATAAAGGAATGATTTTTCTTCTTAGCAATTATCAAAGAGGTAAACGAAATCGCAGAACACAATTCATACTAATTTAAAAATGTGAGCAACACATAACAACCATAGTCCAAAGTACAAATTCAATTAGTAATTGTTAATAGTATAGACTAAAAGATGGTTTATGGCAATCTACAAACACTGTACCAAAACATTACAATTTGAAAGGAGGCAATCTGTGATAATTACAATTTGCAGCCACAGGGAAGGCAACGCTTGCTTATATAGTAATGTTATTAATTTTTTTTTTTTTGGCTCAAGAAAAATGGGTAAGGGAAGCAACCAGTTTGTAGAAGATCTTGCCTAGGCGTGATCATAGCAGCACCTACTCGCTGAGGAACCAAAGCCTAAGAAGCCTAGTTAGGGGGATGGGGGATTGGAGGACACATGAGCTCCCTCGGGGGGGGGGGGGGGGGGGGGGGGGGGGGGGGGGGGGGGGGGGGGGGGGGGGGGGGGCTTGTTGTTCAGGCATAGCTTTATGCCTTAACCTCAACCCCACAAAGATTCAAAACTCAGGATGTTGACCCCGACCAGACCACATTGGAAGGCTTTACCATTGGACCACTCACCCTTGGTGGTCAATAATGTTATTACCTGTACAATGGACTGCTAGCATCCTCTAATGCCAGTATCTTCCATAAAGAAAGCTACTCTACCTATACTTGGACCATTGGCGATTTACTGCTATTCCATTAAATGACCATGTAGCCACCATGAGACCATTTTTAAGGTATTAAGGGAAGATTCACCTATGTATAACGAACAAGAAATGCTCCTTGGACGGATGGAGATCCAATTCCTATGATATTGGACGGCACTATAGCCATCAAAGAGTGGCTAAGATCAATTTTAGAGCTCATGAACTATAATTGAAGATTTTTCATTAATTTCTCAAAGAGGATTGCTAAATTCAAAAAGCTTTTAAAGGATGTTCAGAAAGATAATGGCATTGCACTGATTGGAAGAGTGTAAGAGAGCCTTTGAGAGTCTGAAGCAGATGATGATTGATGAACCCTTATTGCATTAGCCAAATCACACTAAGCCATACAGAGCACGCATGGATGGATCAGACTATGTCATACATAGCACCTGTATAACTTAGCAACCCAGTTGCATATAAGAGCAAAAAGCTCAATGAGACCAAAAGGAATGGTCTAGGAGATTACAATCAAAAGCAAACATCTACAAGAACTTTGGGACAGTATATTAGTCTAATCAACAACAATAAATACTCAACATTTGTTTGAGTTCCAAGACAGCCCATTTGGCTTAAATGCTCAATAACAAAGGAATTAGTAGTGCGTAAGTGAGCATAGGATTCAAATGTACATGAACATCTCACTGCTTAGTATGTTAGGAATTCTCAAGTATATGAGATACTAAACAAGGGAAGGCATCTCACTGATTGCAGTTACCACTTACCAGCATTCAAGGTTGTTACATTTTACTAGAAAGCAAGTAGCAATTATACGTTGGAATAAAGAAACATCTTCGTCTACAGTGGCAGGCTAAAACATAAGCAAAGAAACAAAGGTAATGAATGCAAATCAGTTTAACTAACATCAAATTTAAAAAGCACAGACTAGTATTAGATTGAAATGTGTGCTTCCGTTGTTGCATTTTAACGTTTTTTTTTCCCCTTGTTGAGTCTAATCTAATGTACCCATCTCCTGGCAACAAAACACTAAACTAGTTTTTATATTTTTAATTCTGTGCATATATTTCCAGCCAAAAATAGAATTAGGGAAGAGTACTTGTCAAAGATAATTAATCAAATGCAGACAATTTGCAAAACAATTGAGATTAATAACTAACATAGATAGCATCAATCTTATAACTTTCTTCTTTATGTGACACTATTTCTAAGTGGTAACAAAATGTGAATCATTGAGTTCATATTGCGTCTATAATATTTATCAGGTAAATATCACAATTTTCCCCTAAGTACAGACTCTAAAACCTAATCCAATATAGAGTAGTGAAATTCTCAATCCAATATAAAGCAGTCCTAATTAGATGAAAAATAGGAGAGGTAATAAGAATCGTGCTTTCCATATATTTCCATAATCCCTAACAATCCAGAAAATTTCACAGCAACCAAACAATGATTTTATTTATTTTTGTAGCCAAATCAAAATGCAGAGGTAGAAAAGAAAGAAGTACAAACCTCGGTTCATGAAGTACCAAGGGATGCCAAAGATGACAGTAAGGAAAGCAATGCCAGCCGCGACATGCTTCTTGTCCCTGCCGTAGAGGAAGTGATCCATTTTGGACATGAAACCTCCTCCTGCTCCTACATTGGTGCCATTGTTTTTGGCGGCGCTGCTCATTTTCCCTTTACACTTTCTCATTAGGTTAATCATTGGAAGCTATGTACCCTGTTTTATTATGCAATTGGACTTGGAAGACCTTCCTACCCTCATGTTACCCAGGCTAATGGCATGAGAAAGTATCTGTTTTAACACAATAGGTATGCCAAGTTAACAAGCCAACTAGGAAATACCATGTTGGGGGTTGATAGAACCTATTCTGATAAAGTAAAATAAACTACCCTATCACATGCACTATGTGTGGATTTAGAGGCTCTTTTATATATATATTTTGTAACTGCAAGTAGGTATAGTTTAAGTATATTCCCTAATTTATAAAATTTGAAACTGAAATTTAAATTTCCCAAAAACCATTATATCCTTAATTTGTCTTGTAGCTAACTCATTTTTAATCAATCAAATAATAGGGTATTTTTGGAAGTAAAGAAAAGCGGACGCTAAAGATTTATGTTCCAAGTGTATATACAAGCATGCCTTTCCTTGTGAATTTTCTCATATATCATGGAATAGAGGGGAACTTCATGTACATAGGCTATATTCACAATCTCACCTAAACTACGTGTACATAAACCATGTTGGCATCAAAAGACATGGTGACCTGACCTCTGAAGCTCAAAAATTGCAGGTGAGGTTTTCACCTTTCAATTTTCACCACACATTCTTCTTTATCTAAAAAATAGAAAAGCAAGAGCCCTTCACTAAATCTAAATGCCTAGTTTGATAATTTGATTGCTAAAGCAATGAAATGAGCTCTAGCTCAAAAAACACTTCCTCCCAAATTCCATAATCCTTGGGAACTTAATCAGATACTCCCAATTGAACCTAGGCTATATCGCATATATACTATGCAGGAAATGGATTTCAACTCGGAAGAAATAAAAATCGACCAAATATTGCGTTCTCTCTCTCATTCTTTCAGCTCAGAGGCGATGTCAACAAAGACGATGCTCGAGACTACTTCCATGAAGTTCAAGATTGGCAAGGTGTGAACTCTAACTTGTTTTAGTTTGAAATTTCAAAATTTGTTGTCTTCTTTCTTTCTTTACATTTGCGGTTTTTTGTTTGTGTATTTGATTGTGTTAGGAACCCTAAACTCCCTAATATATGGTTTTGGTGTTTGGATATCATTGATTTTAGATCGTTCGGATTCACTATTGAAGCACAATATTTCGGCATTATGTTACAAATAAACTTGCAGTCTAGCACCTCCTCCCCTTCCCACATAATATCACCAATGGCAAATAAACTTTCTATCATTTCATAAAAGCATCAAACTAATTCCATTTTTCCCTACTTTTATTTCACAACTGTTCAGAACCCTTTTTTTGTGTGACACGCGACAATCGTCCATTTTGCAAATAAATATTGGGTCTTTCACATATAAAGTCCAAGTTGGATGGTCACATGTGATTTGGACAACTAGCGGTCTGTGATAGGCTAGCTTTGAATAATGGTTGAAACATAGTAAAGCTAGCTGTAGTGAGAAAGAAGCTATATGAAGTTATGAACCAAGTATATATTAGTATTCTTGAGTATCACACCTAAAAGTCAGGCTGCATGCAATTCTTCTAAAAAATTCCAAAACCAGAAATATTATATTAGAGCCCCTTACATAGACAATCATAAAAGGTTACTTAAATGGCTAGTAAACTGCTAGGTAAATAAGCTATTCACTAAGTAACTAGTCTTCCTAACATTACAAAATGCCAAATCTGTTCCTCACAATAACAAACTGTTTTTATTGATAAGTTACACACTCACCTCGTTGATCTTGAACCCAATACCCTCCATCCCATAATTAAAAGGGGAGGAAGTGTTATCTGAGCTAAAACTCATTAACTTTTCAAAATAACAACCATAGCATATTGAATATCCTCCAACCACTAGTCAAGCTCCAATGTCAGCACTTTTTCTGTTACATGCCAAATAAAAAACAACTTTTCATGTTTCTTTTTCTTTTTTGTAGGGGTCTTGTTGCTGCTCCATTAAAGCATCTACCACATTCATTAAAGATATTGACATTGGATTTCATGATCAACAAACTATCAAGTTACTTTTGTACCGGAATGAAATCTAAATTTCCTATCTTCAAGTTGATGGACAAAGAAGCAACTTCCTTAAGTTGAGAAGCTATTCAAGCTACACTGGTCTAAATAGGTTCCTATGAAAGTAGGCTACGTTCAGCTTAGAAATATGAGTAAGGCATTCACTGCACCTTATCAGAAAGAATAATATATAACGTTAAAGCATAATATATAGTTTATTGAATTACATTTTAACATGCAACAGCTAGACTTTTTTTTTTAATAAGAAAATTTTTATTGAAAATAAAAGGACTACTTCATGCAAAAAGGACACAAAGCAGCAAACAAAGTACAAAGAAAACTCAATACTATGTACATAAAAGAAGATGATCTATAAACATTGGAAGGGAATCACTAGATGTGAGTCTCAAAAACAATAATTCGAGTAGCCAATGGACATATAACTACAAAAATGCCACACTTTACAGGATAACACTCAGCAACTGCCAATCAACCAAAATTTGAAAAACAATATTGGTGAAATTACGTTTAAAGCAATAAAATGAGTGCACGGCGAAATTGCAACAAAAGATAAAACTGTTAAAGGAACAAATAGTCTCATCGACATAAATGGAAAGATATATCAGCTTGTAAAAATTATAGAATTTATATGAAGCCAATACACGTCACTTACATATTGAGTTGTGATGAGTAAAAATATGAAAGTTTCCCCTGATATTGATCTTGATAAACTAAAAAACCTTCACACAAACTTCTGAAGCACTTCTTGAATATTTTTATCAGCATGACTAGATGATAGCAAGTCAACCAACATGGTTGCAATGGTCACATCTGCGGAGAACACCTTGTTAACAATTATCTTAACAAGTTCCATAGCCTTTGACATCTCACTGTGTTGCAGTAAACCTTGGAAGATTGTGTTGTATGTGCAATCATCAGGTGAACAATTGTCCCCATCCATTTTCTCAATAAGCCCACCTGCTTGGGCACATAGATGAAAAGAAATACCATCTCGTAAAATGTATAGAATTTTACTCAAAGCAAATATACCACTCACATAATGACTAGTGATAGGTTGAAATATAAAGTTTTCTTTGATCTTGAGAAACTAAATAACCTTCACCCAGACTTTGGAAGCAGATCTTGAATATTTTCATCTACTTGATTAGACAACAGCAAGTCAATAAACATGGCAGAAGTTGTTGCGTTTGCTGAAAATCCCTTGTCAACCATCATCTTGAGATATTTTACTGCTTTTGATGTCTCACTATGTTGCAATAACCCTTGAATTATTGTGTTATATGTGTGCTCATTAGGTGAACAACCGTTGCTATCCATTTTCTCAAGCAGCTCATTCGCTTCATCAACTAGTCCATTCTTGCAAAATCCTTTGATCATTATATTGTAAGTTTGAACATTCGGTTGCAATCCTTTTGCAGGAAGACCACTAAAGATTTCTCTTGTAGTCACAAGTTCCCCAACATTGCAGAAACCATCAATCAAGATGTTATATATCACAATATCACAATCCAACCTTTTGTCTTCCATCTCCCGGAACAATGCCATTGCCTCAGCAATTCGTCTATTCTTAAAAAAGCCATCTAACAAGATGGCATAGGTTAGGGGATTTGGATATTGGCCACAAGCTTGCATCTTATGGAATAGCTCCAGTGCAGCCTGGGGTCTCTCCACTTTGAAAAACCCATCAATAAGAGTGCTATAAGTCACTACATCAGGAATCGCTCCTTTGTTGGATATTTCATGAAAGATACGCATTGCCTCATCAATTTTTTTATTTTTACAATATCCATTTATCAATATGGTATAGCTAAACACATCGGGTGAACAACCCTTCTCAACCATCATATTAAACGTCTTAACTGCCTCATCCATTTGGTTTTGCAAACAATAACCATCAATCAAAGAATTGTAAGTGACTTTGTTAGGCTCAATACCTCTTTGAATAATCACTTCAAAAACTTCTTTTGCCTCAGTCAACATCCCTTTCTTGCAAAGTGTGTCCACCAATATGTTGAAGGTTTGCACATTTGGCATGATCTTCCTTTGAACCATCTCATTCAACAAGGTAGCAGCCTCCCTCCACCTGCCAGAATTGCATAGTCCTTGAATTACGCAACTGTAAGTGACAACATTTGGCTGAATGCCTTTACTCATCATTTTAGATAAAAGGTTCAAAGCCTCAGTTACCAATTTTTCCTTACATAAACTGTCAATGACCGTGCTATAAAGCACCACATTTTGTGCAAAATTCCTTTTTTCAAGCATCCTGAGCAACTTAATAGCCACACCAGTTTGGCCATTCTTACACAGACCGTTTACTATCGTCCCACAAGTAATTGCATCAGGTTGGTACCCTTTGTTCTCCATTTCCTCTACCAACCTCACAGCTCCAGAAATATTACCTTTAAGACAGAGGCCTTTAACAAGAGTGTTTAGAGTTATACAGTCTGGCTTATATCCAAGTTTCAAAATTGTTGCTAAGACAGAGAAGCCAAAATCGACCCGGTTCAGATGGCAAAAGCAATTAATCAAAACAGTGAGATTATAAACATCGGGAGAGATTCCGAATGATTCCATTCGTTGAATTAGAGTAATGACTACGGAGTAATGCTTCATTCTTGCAACCGCACCCAACAATTGATTAAAATCGAAAGTGGAAGGCAAAGGGTGCAAGTGAAGCATTGTATCAAACAGGCCTAAGGCATGATCAAGATTCTTAAAGGTTCCAGATTTGCAGTGATCTCTCACAGATTTCAAAAACTGATTCCGATTTTGATATGGTGTTTTCGCATTTTCTCTAATAGTAGAACAATAATGATAAGAAGTGAAAGCACGAAATGGAAGGCTTACTCTAACAATCAAACGATTGCATAGAAAAAGAAGAGAGGATGTTGATTTACCCATTTCACAAAGACGACAGTCTCAGCAACCAACTCGGGTGGGTCGGGTTTGATTTCGGCTTAGCTTCGGAACTTCAAAAATCGAAAGGAGGAGAAGTCATGGAGGTGGAGTGGCAGATCGGAGAGCGAAGCAGTGAGTACGACTGTAGATAGGAAACTCGTTCAGAGCCCTCTTTGAATCCCACAAAAAGCTTTAAAAACGAAAATCAGTTCAGTCTTTTAATCCCGAATCAACCCAATCAGATGGGTTCTATGGCCAATTGATGGCTGTAAATAGACCCGTAACATTGAGCCCATGATTTAATTATTATTTTGGATTAAACAAAGGGCCCATTGTTATGTTGAATAAAAGTTAGAAAACATAAAGATTATATTCTTAAATATAGTAGATTTCAGTTAATTTAATCGGTAAAATTTTTACTGGTTGAATAAGAAATCTGAGATTTAATCTCTACCTACATCAAAAATAGATTAGTGTCTTGGTCTGATAATAGAAAACTATTATAACAAATGAATGTCATGAATTGAAACTCTCTAAAAAAAGAAAATATTCTTGAATATGATTCATCTTCGTCTTTTTTTTTATTTTATAAAATCGGACTAAAATTGCTATTAAAAGAGAAAATAAAATTCTAAAATCAAATAAGATTTTACCTCATTATTTTCAACACGCATATAATGTTTTGGCACTTCATGCACATTTTGGACGAGGCTAGAATGATATTGGGTTTGATGCGCGTTTAGGTTTGGGCTAATTGAAAATAGCTCCGCTCTTTTAAATTCAATTAATTTACACGTATTGCAACAATATTGATTTTTTTTTTTTTTTGAGGAATATTGAAATAGAAGATTATATCATGAATAAATAATGTAACAAAAATAAATAATCTAATATAGGTAAATTTTTGAACCCATAAATATTATAGCAAAAGAGGGTAAAATGTTATAGTTCTTGGGGTTCAACCCAATTTTTGAAACCGATCGATAGAGGTGAGTTTATTAATGAAGTATTTTTTTCTTTTAGATAACAGTACAGGATTTATTTTCCCAGTTTTGAGCACAAGAAAGGAAAAAAAAATGTAGTTTCCCCCTTGTTAATTTGTCAATTCATGTTTGGGGAGCACTATAACCTCCTGTCATAATAGAGTTTGGTCCATATTCTCTAGGACCTACCTCTTTGTCCTTTTTTTTTTTATGGCTGAGATGATTTTGGCCCAAGTCATGTGTGTTATACGGGTTGGTTTATTCCCTTCTTTGATTAATGAATTTTGACTTACAAAAAAAAAAAAAAAAAAAAAAAAAGAGAAAGAGACTAAGGGTGAGTTTATTATTGGCCTATGATAAGCGTAATAGATTTTGTAACAGACTTGTCAACTGCTAATCTAAGTTCTAATCCTTTCCTACCAAAAAGGAAAAAAAAAAAAAGACTAAGGATGAATTTGGCATTTGCTTTAAGCTTTAACTTTTAACTTTTATGTACAGTTTTAGCTTTTTCCTTCTTTTCTTACTTTTTCAGAAATTTTCAAGGTACAAGTATAATTTAGCACATTTTTGATAAAAAGTTTTCAACAAAGAATTAGATAAGTTGTTCCCAAACGGATCCTAAATTACACCAATCTCTCTTAAGATTTATGGAAAGACACTCTCTCATTTAAGGATTTTATAAATGAAATAGATAATCTATATAATCAAACAGATAATAGTAGAACAATAATGAGAAGTAAAAGCACGAAATGGAAGGATTACTCTAATAATCAAACGATTGCATAGAAAAAGAAGAGAGGATGTTGATTTACCCATTTCACAATGACGACAGTCTCAGCTACCAACTCGGGTGGGTCAGGTTTGGTTTCGGCTTAGCTTCGGAATTTCAAAAATCGAAAGGAGGAGAAGTCATGGAGGTGGAGTGGCAGATCTGAGAGCGAAGCAGTGAGAATTGGAACTTGTTCAAAGGTTAGAGTAAAGAATGAGAATGATTTGTGTATTTCTGAATTAATTAGAACTCGTTCAGAGCCCTTTTTGACCCCAAAAATAAAAATAATAATAATAAAAAATTGTAAGGTTAGACATATTTTATTTTACTGCACTTGTCCTATCTAATTTTTTTTGAAATTTTTGTTTACGTTCTAAAAAAATGAAAAGTATTATATAAAATAAAATAAAATAAAATAAAAACCGTCAATAACCCAATAAAGAAAAAAAAAAGTGTAAACTGATGTGTATATAAAAAAAAAACTAAAATTGAAAGATTAAAATTCCTTTATGACTTAAAAAATGTTTAATTCTTACACCAAGTATAATTTGAACTCATATATATGTAATTGTAATCCATATATATAATTAAAGTCAAAATTGAGAGAAAATCTAATTTAATTCTAAATTGGATTCCAATTGTTGTCTAATTTTGCTTCAATGTCCTATCTAAGTTTTTAAAATTTTTGTTGTAGGTGAGTTAATATTGTGCAAAAGACAAAGAGTCTAATATAAATAAACCATTAAAAACCCGAAAATAATAAAAAAAGAATAAACACAAGTGCATATCCAAAAATAAAAATAAAATAAAAAATTAGAGAAAAAGAGTAAACTCATCTATGACTATATAAATAACTAGCATTATGCCCGTGCAATGCACGGTTTAATCAAAATTCATATGTAAATAATTTTTTTATTAATTTACTTAAAAATAAATGAATATTTTACTTTAAAGTTATATAATAAATGCATATTGTGTGTGACTAAGGTATCATAAAATACACACATGTTTGTGTATATGCATGAAAAAAAAAAAAACTAAATTCAACATTTATTGTAGAAAAAGAGGAGTAGTCTTACTTCTATCTAGCTAATTCTTGTTAAAATCCATTTGTTTTGCGCGCGCGCGCGCACACACACAGAGAGAGAGAGAGAGAGAGAGAGAGAGAGAGAGAGAGAGAGAGAGAGAGAGAGAGAGAGAGAGAGAGAGAGAGAGAGAGAGAGAGAGTTCTTTTGACAAAATAGAAGAAGCGTTTTTTACAATGTTTTTTTTTTTTTTTTTTACTTTATCCAAAAACAGTTTTGGTAAATCGGCATGAACAAATAACTTTCTATCTTTTATTTTTTATGGAATATAAATAAAGATTAGATGGATTAGATGAAGAATTTGAGAATAATTAGATTAAATTACGTTCCTTATATATATATATATATATATATTTTATATAATACACACTACTACTTTTTTTTTCTTATATTAGGATTAGCTGAATTAGATGAAGAATTTGAGAAGAATTAGATTACACTACATTGCTTTTTCTTTTTTCTTTTTTAAAATTGCATGCTATGTGTCTTGTCTAATTTTTAATTGTTGTGTCAAGTGAATTATTGAGTGTAAATATCAAAGAGGCCAAATTCAATTGATGTCCAATTTTGTGCTGCATGTCCATCTAAATTTTTAAATTTTGTAGCAAGGGAATTATTGGGTAAAAAAACCAAAATGTCTAAATCCAAATAAATTTTAAATTTTACATACACACACACACACACACACACACACACACACACACACACACACATAATGAGAAACTATTACATATTTCAAAAATGTATGGTTTAAAAAAGGTGTAAGTTAATACCATGTATAATTTGAATTAAATTATGTGATTGCGATTGTTTGTTATTGTACCCGTGCATATGCACAGGGCTATATACTAGTTAATACTAGTGTGTAACCCATGTTTACGCACGGAAATTATCAATTGTAGTAATGTTATGGGTTATTATACATATAGATATAGTTAATGTAATTTAATTATGACATTGATATGTTCAAGATTTTATCTTTATAGAACTACTTAAACATATTTTGCTTTTTCTTAATTGAATTAGATTGTTGAAAGAGGGAACAAGGAAAATGGTCTAAGTAGCAAAACTTGGATGACCAAGCAACTGGTCTCAACACAAAGAATCAAAATGCTGCCACTATACTTAATAGATTCAACTGGAACAGTCTTAACATCGAGTCCTACAACACACCTCGACAAAACCTTTAATGAAGATTGTAACTCATTTATCTTAGCATCAACCATAGCAGCATCAACAACACTTACCTTAACCTTTTCACCCTACAATTCGATTTCATACTTACCCATTTTTGATAGGAGAGACATTGGGATGTGGTTTAGCATGTTGATCTATGAGAACTCTCAAACCCTCAATATGTATGGAATAAGAGAGCAAGAGGGTGAAGACGATGATGAAAATGATATTGAAAGCCCATGTAAGAGAATGTCCCTTCATTATTTTTAGTAATCATGGAGGCTTAAAGGTTTTTGGTGTGGTATAGACTAGTATAGAGTGAAAGGAGAGTCTAATATATAAGGTGATAGAGAGAAGAGAGGTGAGGTGAGTTGTTAAAAGGTGTGTTTTTGTTTTTTTTATTTCGGCTATCGTAGGATATAGTTAGCTGTGGAGATGGGCTGTGTTTTTTTTCCTTTGATGTTTTGAGTTTGAAAACGTATAGCCCCCGGTTTGACCATTGAAATGCATGCTTGGCTAGCGGTGTGGACGATGAAAGATATGAAGTCAATTTGTGGGACAAAAGATGCATAAAATTTGGTGGACTAAAAATTGTTAGGATACGGCATTTCCTTTACTTTTTGATGTATAATCTCTCTCTCTCTCAAAAACAAATATATTTTAGTACCCCTTTTCTCCGACTGATTGCTTTTATGACCGAATAAGTGTTTCGAACTTCCCTTTTCACATAAAGAGGTTTGTCAAACAAGTGTAACCCTCAAATGAGCATTTTAATGGTTTGACAACCGACTAGTCACTAAAATGGGACAAATAATCCAGTGTACATAGACATACTTTGCGTTTCATATAGGATTTATGTCCACCTAGCTAAAAAATTGACATGCTTTACCATTCACCATAAAACATTAGCAACGATATAAAACATAAAAATTTCATTATAAAAAGAAAAAGAAAAAGATAAATCTGAGTTGATGGTATTGATTTCTTGTCTCTGTCTTTCCTTTCAATTTTCTTCTTCTTTCCAATTCATTAATTAAAAGAATATCACATATTTTTCAATATAATTATGTTAAAATATAATGTTGCTAGTATTAATTTGACCCTCCTCAGTCCTAACCATGATCAAAGTTGCTAAATCTTTGCCTGAAATCATGTAACTTAAGAAGCCAGAGAATGTCACCACCACCTTTAAGCCAAGAATTTGGTGAGACAGAATCATAGGTGTCTATCAGCAGAATGACCACAAGCACGTGGACACTTTTATTTAAGTAAAGTAACGAACACGTGGGCGAAAAGAAAGAAACGTTTGCACAAAGTCAAAGGCCAAAGCCACACTAACCAGTATTCACACAAGTAAAGATCGAAAAGGTCTAGACACGTAACTTGCATGCAATGTTTTGGCATTGAAACTGAATCCATAATGGAACAAAAGAGTCTACATTTCAACAATATAACGCCTGCTATTTCATTCCATAATGGAACAAATGTCAAAGTATGTTAAAATTTGAGACAATTAAAACTGAATCCCTTAGTCAAATTATGTCAATACATCTAATTTTTACATGCATCATAACACTTGAGAGTCAAACTAATACAAGTAATATACATTATGGGATTTCAAAATCTAACAATAATAATCATATCATGCCCGAGTCAAATACAAGATTTATACTTACAAGTAATTGAGCAAGGGAAAACCTACCTTTATCCTTTTTACCGCAGAGCCTTTTGGCCCTATTGGCAATCCTACAATCCGAAGTGCCTACTCTTTTCTTTTTTTCTTTTTGATAATTTGAAGTGCCTGCAATCACCCAATTAAGGAGAGCAAGTGGATATGAGGAAACTAATGAGTAACTAACTTCACCTCTAGTTTACGACCAGTGCAATAGTATACAAAATATTAAACCCAACAAAACCAAATAGAACAAGAGCTCACAATTTCAGACAGGACTTTCATGTATTAAATACACAGATTTCCAAACTTCAAAACAAGGTGCAGATTTGGACCAGGAGAGGCAGCGACAATTCACAAGTTACTACAATCAAGTATTTCCAAGAACTAAACTGCCATGCACTTCAACACCAACAGAACTGTAAGCAAAAACAATTTCAAGTAATTCAGAACATGTCTTTACTCAAATGCACTTTATGAATGAGATGATCTTGTATATCACATAGTATCCAGCATTTTGAGTAATTTAGAACATGTCTTTACTCAAATACTCACAATTAAGCCTAATGACGAACCTTGTAAATGTTTCCAAGATCTGGGTGTAAGAATCTTATCAGGGAGGTCCCATCTCTGTCTCAGGAACTTCAACAGGACAAAAAAAATATTTAATTAAGGTCTCTAATTTTACCTACAAATATAATAAACTTAATTTATTCATGAGTTGGAATGTGAACCTGTTATGCTTGGATTGGGCCCAGTTATGAAGTTAACGAAGCTGAAGCTTGGGCCTAATATAGCTTGTTTTGAAAACGAGTTCAATGCTTGAACTGTCATGCCTGGCTCATAGGCTCGCAAGCATAACACTTACATACAGACCTCCAATTTATGGTTTTCTGTCATCCAAAATTTTTTTTTTTGATAAGTGACGAAAATTTTATTAAAAAAAGAAAAATAGCCAACCCGAGTACATTGGGAATGTACTATGGGGGCATAAATCAAAAATCAAGATTACAATGATCAAGTAAAGAAGGCAGGAAAGAACAAGAAAAATGACAAAAAACCACATTCCAACCAAGGAGAGTGTGTAAAAAAAAAGACTTAATCTCTATCATAGAGCGTTCACATTCCTCAAAGCTTCTAGCATTCCTTTCGCGCCAAATACACCATACCAAGCAATGAGGCACAATTCTCCACAACTCTATATTTCTATGCCGACCAAACTTACCCTACCAAGACTCAAACAACTCCACAACCTTCTGAGGCATAACCCAATGAATTCCAAACAAACAAAACACCAACGACCACAACTCACAAGCAATGGGGCAATGAAGAAGAAGATGATCCACTGACTCCCCACTATTCTTACACATATAGCACCAATCGAGAACTAACACACGTCGTTTGCGAAGGTTATCTATTGTTAAAATCTTATCTAAGGAAGCAGACCATGAAAAGAAAGCTACCCTTGGAGGAACTTTCGATTTCCAGATCATCTTCCAAGGGAAAGATGAGATGGTAGGAGGGTATAAAGTAAGATAGAATCCTCTAACCTCAGAACCTCTACTCCTTGCTGGCTTCCAACATACCCGATTCGGATCCAATCCCCGCACTGTCAAAGAGTAAACCAAATCCATAAACATATCAAAGGATTCTTGTTCCCAATCTTGTGGAGGACGACGAAATTTAACATCCCAATGAATCCTCCCAGCAGACCAACACATAACCTCCGCTACCGAAGAATCCTTTGTTCTACTAATACTATAAAGTTCTGGAAAAGCTTCTTGGAGATTACGATCTCCACACCATACATGCTTCCAAAACTTAGCACGAGTACCATCCCCCACATCATACAGAAGTAGTTTAGAGAACCTCATCCAACCACTCCTAATATGCCTCCACAAACTAACACCATAAGCACTGGTCACCTTTTTCGTGCACCAACCTCCCCAATCATTCCCATATTTGACCTCTATAACCCTCCTCCATAGAGCCTCGGTTTCCATGCCATACCTCCATAACCATTTTCCTAACAAAGCCGTATTAAAACTCCTCAAACGTCGAATACCCAACCCACCAACCTGCAGCGGCTTACAAATCTGAGCCCAACTGACTAAGTGTATTTTAGGGTCACCATTAATACCACTCCACAAAAAATCTCGTTGTAACTTCTCCATACGATTGGCCACCTTCCCAGGTAAAGGCAGAAGGGAAAGGAAGTATGTAGGTAAGGAGGAAAGAGTACTTTTAATAAGAGTTACCTTGCCCCCCTTAGATAGATACAACTTCTTCCACCCTGCTAATCTTCTTTCCATCTTCTCCAAAATAGGATTCCAAATTGATAAGATTTATAGAAACAAAAAGCCCTGAATACGGTAAAAGTCTGTGTGTGTGTGTGTGTGTGAACAAAAAAGGCTGAAAAGACATGTATTTCAACTTGACAGGTTATGTCATCAAAGATAGAGTACAATCAACCATATTCTAAGATCTTTTGAATTTTAAATACATAGTAATAAAAAATTGACACAAGCTATGAGTGATTGATTTTAACAAACCAAGCAGATCTGGCTATCTTATCAAACTTTAACAAACTGAATTAAGCATTGATTGTTGGCAACAGTTTAGCTCAAGGTCTCTGAATTTTAAATAGTCAACCGGTACTATTCAACTTGGCTTATTTGCATCTCTAAAGCTAATTTTTTTAATTTTTTTTTTAAAACTGATAAGTTACACATACTCAGTAGATCTAGAACCCACAACCTCACCCTCCAACCAATTATTATGGGAAAAGGAAGTGCCAGTTGAGCCATTGCTAATTGACCATCCCTAAAGCAAAAAGTTAAAAGATTTTGATGGCTAAAATCACATTACCACAGGTGAGTTCAGTGGTTTATCTAACAAAGAGGGGGGAAAGGATAAAAATTTTGATGCATAGTAGAGGAAAAAATCACAATTCTTTTTTTTTTTAATATAAAAATACAAATCACAACTCTATAAATTACATTATGATGTAAAGGTTACATGTAACTAAACATCCATGTTTAGTTTCTTTTAATGCTTCTCCACTTGAATCTGAAAATAAAAGTAATTGATTACATTTAAAAAGAAAAGAAAACATACATGAGTAAAGAATAAAATATTATGGGGTAGAACATGAAGATTTCAATATAATAAAAATGGTAGTCAGAAATAGAGTGGAGAGACAAAAGGATTCATAAAATTTGTGTAGCCAACCCCAAGTACATAGAATGGACATAATCCTCTGTAAATCTTGGCATGTATTTCCACCACAAAAGTGCAGTCCTTAATGATTGCAACATAAAATTTCAAGTTTCAATGTATGATGCACATACATTTAGAATGATTAGAAAACTGACCAAGGGAATGCACTGATAAACTCATATATATATATATATATATTTAAATCATTAAGAAAATTGGTAATTATATTTCTCAAGAAATCTTACCACTCCCCAAATTTTGCATTGTGGTTTAAAGGTAATTATCCCTCATGAATTGCACAGTGCACTACTTGGACACTGGAAACAAGGTTAATCAAGTAGAGAACCACACAATAAGTGCAGCATTAATCCTTCAATGACATATGCAAGTTTCCTCCATAGTTTTCTCCAACCAAGGCCTGCAGGGTTAAGTTCCAGAAGGAAAAAAAAATCAGAATCTTTAAATATCATCTCTTGATAGAATAGGAAATAAATGTTAGGCACATGAATACGGTGGATGTGGGTGTGGGTGTGTGTGAGAGAGAGATTATGGAGAAATTAAGCTTCAAAACTGTCAAAATGCTAGCTGGAAGCCACCCCAGTTCAACAGAAAGCTCTCAAAAATCATTTGGGAGAAGATGAAACTGAAGAAAGTCTTTCACTCTGAGCTTTATCAGCCTTTTCCAAGTAATCTTGATGGGACTAATGTTTAGATCCTGAAAATGGGATAGCAATTTTATTAGATATAGCAGATAAATGACAGCAGCACTACCCACACCCCCCCGCAGGGCGGGAACAATAGAAATGGAATAATAAATGAACATGCAGGTAGAGCGCCCACCAACCAATGGTCCAATCCTCAAGGATCACTAAAACCAAACCAAGTCCAGTTCACCAATAACCTCCATTTGTCAAAGATACTTTCACATGGTACAACAAGATAATTTAGGCCAATAAGTGTTGTAACTAACAGTAAGAAACACTAACATGACAATAGTCTCATTAATTTTCATCCTATAACCTCCATTTGTCAAAGATACTTTCACATGGTACAACAAGATAATTTGGGCCAATAAGTGTTGTAACTAACAGTAAGAAACACTAACATGACAATAGTCTCATTAATTTTCATATAAGCAACGCAGGTTATAATGCAAGAATGAGCTGCACTACACGAAACACTAAAAAAGAGGCCACCATTACAAGTTTCCAATACTTCTGAACCACAATTAGCAAACTGAAACGGGTCCCATATATATTCTGAGCCTGACATTTACTCCTGCCATAGAATAGCACTTCAATAATTTCAATAGGAAGAACATATATAATGCAGTCATGGAAGATTAAATTGCTACTACATAAATTGTCCATTCAAGATTTTATTTTATGGGATCTACATATAAAATCCAATTGAAGTAAAAGTCACGTGATTCTAAAAGTACAAGTTGGGTTTTTATTTAATAAAATATAGTCAAAGTTGTATTCAAGGAAAAAACTGTAAAAATTAAGGGCATTTTAATAATTTGATTGAGTCTAAAATTCTATAGGACACCCTAGGTATCTTAGATTTTATTTTATTTGAATCCAAGTTAGTCTTTAATTAGTTATTACTACCTTATTAGGTTTTTCAGTTAACTAGTCAAATTAGTAATCCTAACACTGCAAGAAAGAGTTATTATACATATTTATGCTCAATGTATTCGAAAAAAACAAAAAAAAGATGTAGCTGATTAATAAAAATATTTAGTGGGTACTGAGACACATTGGCCTAATTGTTCTTTTGTCGCCCTCCCATTTTCTTCCCTCCTTCCTTTATTCTTTCTTGCGGTATTGTTCACAGATAATGTTCATACAGCCCTTGAACACTATAAATTTCTCAGTTTTCCTTCTTTCTTAAAACCCCAATTCAAGTCCTTCCTCTTATTGATCAAAAATCTCAAAAACCCATACTGTTCTTTATCATATAGCCACACAAAAAAAAAAAAAAAAAAAAAACCTTAACAAACCCTCTCAAATTTTGAGCCCTAACCTTTTTTTGACAATTCCAAAACCTAGATCCACAAAACTTCCTAAACCTTAACAACCTCAAATTCCCAATTTTTCCTACATTAGTATAAATGATTGATTTTTCTTCTTAGCAATTATCAAAGAGGTAAATGAAATCACATAACACAATTCATACTGATTTAGAAATGTGAGCAACACAAAACAACCATAGTCCAAAGTACAAATTCAATTAGTAATTGTTAATTGTATAGACTAAAAGATGGTTTACGGCAATCTACAAACACTGGACCAAAACATTGCAATTTGAAAGGAGGCAACCTGTGATAATGACAATTTGCAGCCACAAGGAAGGCAATGCTTGCTTATATAGTAATGTTATTATTATTTTTTTTTTGGCTCAAGAAAAATGGGTAAGGGAAGCAACCAGTTTGTAGAAGATCTTGCCAAGGCGTGATCATAGCAGCACCTATTCGCTGAGGAACCAAAGCCTAAGAAGCCTAGTTAGGAGGATGGGGGATTGGAGGACACATGAGCTCCCTCAGGGGGGGTTCAGGCATAGCTTAATGCCTTAACCTCAACCCCACAAAGATTCAAAACTCAGGATGTTGACCCCAACCAGACCACATTGGAAGACTTTACCATTGGACCACTCACCCTTGGTGGTCAATAATGTTATTACCTGTACAATGGACTGCTAGCATCCTCTAATGCTGGTATCTTCCATAAAGAAAGCTACTCTACCTATACTTGGACCATTGGTGATTTACTGATTGTGGGCTACAACTATCCCATTAAATGACCATGTAGCCACCACGGGATCATTTTTAAGGTATTAAGGGAAGATTCACCTCTGTATAATGAACAAGAAATGCTCCTTGGACAGATGGAGATCCAATTCTTATGATATTGGTCTGGCACTATAGCCATCAAAGAGTGGCTAAGATCGATTTTAGAGCTCATGAACTATAACTGAAGATTTTTCATAAATTTCTCGAAGAGGATTGCTAAATTCAAAAAGCTTTTAAAGGATGTTCTAAAAGATAATGGCATTGCACTGATTAGAAGAGTGTCAGAGAGCCTTTGAGAGTCTGAAGCAGACGATGATTGATGAACCCTTATTGCGTAGCCAAATCACACTAAGCCATATGGAGCATGCATGGATGTATTAGACTATGTCATACATAGCACCTGTATAACTTAGCAACCCAGTTGCATATAAGAGCCAAAAGCTCAATGAGACCAAAAGGAATGGTCTAGGAGAAAGAGATTACAATCAAATGCAAACATCTACAAGAACTTTGGGACAGTATATTAGTCTAATCAACAACAATAAACCTCAACATTTTTTTTTTTTTTTTTTTGATAGGTAAGAAAAAGTATATTCAAGAAAACTGCTAAATGCAAAAATAAGCATCAGCATATTCAAGAAAACCTCAACATTTGTTTGAGTTCCAAAACAGCCCATTTGGCTTAAATGCTCAGTAAGAAAAGAATTTAGTAGCGCGTAAGTGAGCATAAGATTCAAATGTGTATGAACATCTCACTGCTTAGTATTTTAGGAATTCTCAAGTATATGAGATAGTAAACAAGGGAAGGCATCTCACTGATTGCAGTTACCACTTACCAGCACTCAAGGTTGTTACATTTTACTAGAAAGCAAGTAGCAATTATATGTTGGAATAAAGAAACATCTGCATCTACAGTGGCAGGCTAAAACATAAGCAAAGATACAAAGGTAATGAATGCAAATCAGTTTAACTAACATCGAATTTACAAAGCGCAGACTAGTATTAGATTGAAATGTGTGCTTCCGTTGTTGCATTTTAAAGTTTTTTTTTTTTTTTTTTAAATTTCTTGTTGAGTCTAATCTAATGTACCCATCTCCTGGCAACAAAACACTAAACTAGTTTTTATATTTTTAATTCTGTGCATATATTTCCAGCCATAAATATAATTAGGGAAGAGTACTTGTCAAAGATAATTAATCAAATGCAGACAACTTGCACAACAATTGAGAGTAATAACTAACAGAGATAGCATCAATCTTATAACTTTCTTCTTCTGTTATGTGACACTATTTCTAAGTGGTAACAAAATGTGAATCATTGAGTTCATATTGCATCTATAATATTTATCGGGTAAATATCACAATTTTCCCCTAAGTACAGACTCTAAAACCTAATCCAATATAGAGTAGTGAAATTCTCAATCCAATATAAAGCAGTCCTAATTAGATGAAAAATAGGAGAGGTAGTAAGAGTCATGCTTTCCATATATTTCCATAATCCCTAACAATCCAGCAATTTTCACAGCAACCAAAAAATGATTTTATTTATTTTTGTTGCCAAATCAAAATGCAGTGGTAGAAAAGGAAGAAGTACAAACCTCGGTTCATGAAGTACCAAGGGATGCCAAAGATGATGGTAAGGACAGCAATGCCAGCCGTGACATGCTTCTTGTTCCTGCTGTAGAGGAAGTGATCCATTTTGGACATGAAACCTCCCCCTGTTCCTACATTGGTGCCATTGTTTTTGGTGGCGCTGCTCATTTTCCCTTTTCACTTTCTCACTAGGTTAATCATTGGAAGCTATGTACCCTGTTTTATTATGCAATTGGACTTGGAAGACCTTCCCATCCTCGTGCTACCTAGGCTAATGACATGAGAAAGTATCTGTTTTAACACAATAGGTATGCCAAGTTAACAAGCCAACTAGTAAATACCATGTTGGAGGTTGATAGAACCTATTCTGAAAAAGTAAAATAAACTACCCTATTCACACGCACTATGTGTGGATTTAGAGGCTCTTTTATATATGTGTATATATATATATATATATATATATATGTATGCATGCATGTAAGTTGTAACTGCAAGCAGGTATAGTTTACGTATATTCCCTAATTTATAAAATTTGAAACTGGATTTTGAATTTCCCAAAAACCATTATATCCTTAATTTGTCTTGTTGCTAACTCATTTGTAATCAATGGAATAATAGGGTATTTTTGGAAGTAAAGAAAAGCGGACACTAAGAGCCCGTTTGGTCATAGAGTTTAAAAATTGTTGTTTAAAAAGATGTGAAAACTGTGGTTTAAAAAGTGTAGTTGAAAAACGTGTTTTTAGTATTTATAAAAGAAAAAATGTGTTTGGTATCATGGTTTAAATAATATGTTTCAGTGTTCAAAAAACATAAAAATGTGTTTGGTATGTGTGCTTTTTATTAAAAAAAAAAGCTGACACCTGTACGAAATATCAATTTTTTAATTCAGGAGAGAGAATTCATTATTCCCGTTGCTCCTCTGTTTGTTCCTTCTTTTTCCTTCTCTTCTCTAAGAGCAAAAGACGAAACCCACGCTCCTCATCTCCATCGACGCAGCCCCTTGATCCACGGCTGGGCTTCACGTTTCTCGGATCTCCTCTCCACCTTTAGCACTCGAAGACCCAGCAATGAATCAAGCTTTTGCTTCCTCTTGTCGTTTTTGCTTTTTTTGTTTGTGTTTCTTTGATTTGATGTCGGCGGTTCCTTTATTCGCACCAGAACTTTTGTTGGGTTTTTGTTTTTCATCTTGTCCGGATTCAACGCTTGAAGATGGGATTATTATCACGTCCGAGGAGGAGTCGTTGACTGTGCCGTTGCTAACCTTGTTGTTGTTGTTCTTTTCTGGGTTGCCTTTCGTGGTACTAGTAGTTTTGTTTTTCTTCTTGGGTGTGTTTTTGGGTTTGGTTTCTTTGCTCTTTTTCTCTTCTGTTGTGGATTTTTTGGAGGAAGCCATTGTTTTTTGAGTTTCTAGCTCTGACTGTGTGGGCGAGGAGCTATGGAGGTGGGTGAGAACTGAGTTGCATTGCAGATGTGGGTGAGATGAAGATCTTGCAAGACGCGGGTTGCCTTGCACTTTCGTTTGGCGTGAATCTTCAGAAGAGAGGAGATAAAGATGGGAAAAAGCTGGTCAGGTGGGCCCATTTTATCGACCAAATATTTACTCAAATGCCACTCAAAACTGCTGTTTATGTTTTAAAATGTGGCTGGAGGTGATTTCAAAACAGGGTGTTCAAAACATGGTTTTTGAGCAATGATTTTTCAAATGCTGGGTTTAAAGATGGTTGACCAAACACTGTTTTTTATTTTTGGATACTAGTGTTCAGTGTTTAAACACTGAACACTAGTGTTTAAACACTATGACCAAACGGCGCCTAAAGATTTATGTTACAATTGTATATACAAGCATGCCTTTCCTTGTGAATTTTCTCATATATCATGGAATAGAGGGGAATTTCATGTACATAGGCTATATACATAATCTCACCTAAAATATATGTGTACATAAACCATGTTGGCATCAAAAGACATGGTGACCTGACCTCTGAAGCTCAAAAATTGCAGGTAAGGTTTTCACTTTTCAGTTTTCATCACACATTCTTCTTTATCTAAAAAATAGAAAAACAAGAACCCTTCACTAAATCTAAATGCCTAGTTTGATAATTTGATTGCTAAACCGATGAAATGAGCTCTAGCTCAAATAACACTTCCTCCCAAATTCCATAATCCTTGGGAACTTAATCAGATACTCCCATCTGAACCTAGGCTATATCGCATATATACTATGCAGGAAATGGATTTCCCTCCGAAGAACTAAAAATTTTATTAGACTAAACACCAAATAGGAATAGTTGAGAATCGGACTAATAATTCAACAGAGATGCTAAACCCAAAAACTTAAAAGCAAAAGCAAAAGAAAAATCATATAAGAAATTTTATCATGCAACAGCTAGACTTTTTTTTTTAATAAGAAATTTTTTATTGAAAATAAAAGGACTACTTCATGCAAAAAGGACACAAAGCAGCAAACAAAGTACAAAGAAAGCTCAATACTATGTACATAAGAGAAGATGATCTATAAACATTGGAAGGGAATCACTAGATGTGAGTCTCAAAAACAATAATTAGAGTAGCCAATGGACATATAACTACAAAAATGCCACACTTTACAGGATAACACTTAGCAACTGCCAATCAACCAAAATTTGAAAAACAATATTGGTGAAATTAGGTTTAAAGCAATAAAATGAGTGCACGGCGAAATTGCAACAAAAGATAAAACTGTTAAAGGAACAAATAGTCTTATCGACATAAATGGAAAGATATATCAGCTTGTAAAAATTATAGAATTTATATGAAGCCAATACACGTCACTTACATATTGAGTTGTGATGAGTAAAAATATGAAAGTTGCCCCTGATATTGATCTTGATAAACTAAAAAACCTTCACACAAACTTCTGAAGCAATTCTTGAATATTTTTATCAGCATGACTAGATGATAGCAAGTCAACCAACATGGTTGCAGTGGTCACATCTGCGGAGAACACCTTGTTAACCATTATCTTAACAAGTTCCATAGCCTTTGACGTCTCACTCTATTGCAGTAAACCCTGGAACATTGTGTTGTATGTGCAATCATTAGGTGAACAATTGTCCCCATCCATTTTCTCAATAAGCTCACTTGCTTGGGCACATAAATGAAAAGAAATACCAGACTTTGGAAAGTTTTCTTTGATCTTGAGAAACTAAATAACCTTCACCCAGACTTTGGAAGCAGCTTTTGAATATTTTCATCTACTTGATTAGACAACAGCAAGTCAATAAACATGGCAGCAGTTGTTGCATTTGCTGAAAATCCCTTATCAACCATCATTTTGAGATATTTCATTGCCTTTGATGTCTCACCATGTTGCAATAACCCTTGGATTAATGTGTTATATGTGTAATGGTCAGGTGCACAACCGTTGCTATCCATTTCCTCAAGCAGCTCACCCGCTTCATCAACTAGTTTATTCTTGCAAAATCCATTGATCATTATATTGTAAGTCTGAACATTAGGTTGCAATCCTTTTGCCAAAAGACCACTAAAGATTTCTCTTGCAGTCGTAAGTTCCCCAACATTACAGAAACCATCAATCAAGATGTTATATATCACAATATTACAATCCAGCCTTTTGTCTTCCATCTCTTGAAACAATGCCATTGCCTCAGCTATTCGTCTATTCCTAAAAAAGCCATCTAACAAGATGGCATAGGTTTGGGGATCTGGATGTTGGCCACAAGCTTGCATTGTATTGTATAGCTCTAGTACAGTTTGGACTCTCTCCACTCGACATAACCCACCTATAAGAGTGTTGTAAGTCACTACATCAGGAATCATTCCCTTGTTGGACATTTCATGAAATAGACGCATTGCTTCATCAATTTTTTTACCTTTGCAATATCCATTGATCAATATGTTATAGCTAAACACATCGGGTGAACAACCCTTCTTAACCATCATATTAAATGCCTTAACTGCCTCATCCATTTGGTTTTGCAAACAATAACCATCAATCAAAGAATTGTAAGTGACTATGTTAGGATCAAAGCCTCTTTGAATCATCACATCAAAAACTTCTTTTGCCTCAGTCAACATCCCTTCCTTGCAAAGTGTGTCCACCAATATGTTGAAGGTTCGCACATTTGGCATGATCTTCCTTTGAACCATCTCATTCAACAAGGTAGCAGCCTCCCTCCACCGGCCAGAATTGCATAGTCCTTGAATTACGCAGCTGTAAGTGACAATGTCTGGTTGAATGCCTTCACTCATCATTTCAGATAAAAGGTTCAAACCCTCACTTACCAATCTATCCTTACATAAACTGTCAATGACCGTGGTATAGAGCACCACATTTTGTTCAAAATTCCCTTTTTCAAGCTTCCTGAGCAACCTAATAGCCACGCCGGTCTGGCCAATCTTACACAGACCGTTTAGTACTGTTCCACAAGTAATTGCATTAGGTTGGTACCCTTTGTTCTCCATTTCCTCTACCAAACTCACAGCTCCAGAAATATCACCTCTAAGACAAAGCCCCTTGACAAGAGTGGTTAGAGTTATATGGTTTGGTTGATATCCAAGTTTCAAAATTGTTGCTATGATAGAGAAACCAAAATCGACCCGGTTCAGATGGCAGTAGCAATTAATCAAAACAGTGAGAGTATAAACATCGGGAGAGATTCCGAATGATTCCATTCGTTTACTTAGAGTAACAACTACGGAGTAATGCTTCATTCTTGCAAGGGCACCCAACAATAGAGTAAAATCGAAAATGGAAGGCAAAGGGTGCATGTGAAGCATTGTATCAAACAGGCCTAAGGCCTGATCAAGATTCTTAAAGGTTCCAGATCTGCAGTGATGTCTCACAGATTTCAAAAACTGATTCCGATTCTGATATGGGGTTTTCGCATTTTCTCTAATAGCAAAACAATAATGATAAGAAGTAAAAGCACGAAATGGAAGGAGGCTTACTCTAATAATCAAACGATTGCATAGAAAAAGAAGAGAGGATGTTGATTTACCCATTTCACAAAGACGACAGTCTCAGCTACCAACTCGGGTGGGTCGGGTTTGGTTTACGCTTAGCTTCGGAACTTCAAAAATCGAAAGGAGGAGAAGTCATGGAGTTGGAGTGGCAGATCGGAAAGCGCAGCAGTGAGTTCGACTAATTGGAACTCGTTCGAAGGTAAGAGTATAGAATGAGAATGATTTGTGTAATTCTGAATTAATCGGAATTCGTTCAGAGCCCTTTTTGAACCCCAAAAGAAAAATAATAATAATAATAATAATAATAATAAATGGTAAGGTTAGACATATTTTATTTTACTGCACTTGTCCTATCTAAAATTTTTTGAAATTTTTGTTCACGTTGTGAAAAAAATGAAAAGTATAATATAAAATAAAAACCGTCAATAACCCAATAAAGAAAAAAAAAAAAGTGTAAACTGACGTGTATATAAAAAAAATTAATTAAAAATTAAAAAATAGAGAGAGAGTAAAACTCATTTATGACTTACAAAATGTTTAATTCTTACGTCAAGCATAACTTGAACTTATATATATATATATATATATATGTAATTGTAATTTATATATATAATTAAAGTCAAAATTGAGAGAAAATCTAATTTAATTTTAAATTGAATTCTAATTGTTGTCTAATTTTGCTTCAATGTCCTATCTAAGCTTTTAAAATTTTTGTTGCAGTGAGTTAATATTGTGCAAAAGATGAAGAGTCTAATATAAATAAACTATTAAAAACCCGATAATAATAAATAAAAAAAAGAATAAACACAAGTGCATATCCAAAAATAAAAATAAAAAAAAAAATTAGAGAAAGAGAGTAAACTCATCTATGACTATATAAATAACTAGCATTATGCCTGTGCAATGCACATGTAATGCATGGTTTAATCAAAATTCATATGTAAATAATTTTTTTTATTAATTTACTTAAAAATAAATGAATATTTTACTTTAAAGTTATATAACAAATACATATTGTGTGTGACTAAGGTATCATAAAATACACACACATGTTTGTGTATATGCATAAAAAAAAAAAAACTAAATTCAACATTTATTGTAGAATAAGAGGTGTAGTTTTACTTCTGTCTAGCTAATTCTTGTTAAAATCCCTTTGTTTTGTAGGAGAGAGAGAGAGAGAGAGAGAGAGAGAGAGAGAGAGAGACGCTTCCTTTGACAAAAAAAAGAAGCGTTTTTTACAATTTTTTTTTTTACTTTATCCAAAAATAGTTTTGGTAAATCGGCATGAACAAATAACTTTCTATCTTTTAATTTTTATGGAATATAAATAAAGATTAGATGGATTAGATGAAGAATTTGAGAATAATTAGATTACATTACGTTGCTTTTATATATATATATATAAAATTTTTATAATGCACACTACTATTTTTTTTTTCTTATATTAGGATTAGCTGAATTAGATGAAGAATTTGGGAAGGATTAGATTACACTACGTTGCTTTTTTTTTTTTTTTTTTTCCAATTTTGTGCCATGTGTCTTATCTAATTTTTAATTGTTGTATCAAGTGAATTATTGAGTGTAAATATCAAAGAGGCCAAATTCAATTGAAGACCAATTTTGTGCCGCATGTCCATCTAAATATTTAAATTTTGTAGCAAGGGAATTATTGGGTACAAAAACCAAAATGTCTAAATCCAAATAAATTCTAAATTTTACATATATATATATATACACACACATATATAATGAGAAACTATTACATATTTTAAAAATGTATGGTTTAAAAAAGGTGTAAGTTAATGCCATGTACAATTTGAATTGAATCATGTGATTGCGATTGTTTATAATTGTACCCGTGCATATGCACGAAATTATATACTAGTTAATACTAGTGTGTAACCCATGTTTACGCACGTAAATTATCAATTGTAGTAATGTTTTGGGTTATTATACATATAGATATAGTTAATGTAATTTAATTATGACATTGATATGTTCAAGATTTTATCTTTATAAAACTACTTAAACATATTTTGCTTTTTTCTGAATTAAATTAGATTGTTGCAAGAGGGAACAAGGAAAATGGTCTAAGTAGCAAAACTTGGATGACCAAGCAACTAGTCCCAACACAAAGAATCAAAATGCTGCCACTATACTTAATAGATTCAACTGGAACAGTCTTAACATCGAGTCCTACAACACGCCTTGGCAAAGCCTTTAATGAAGATTGTAACTCATTTATCTTAGCATCAACCATAGAAGTAGCATCAACAACACTTACCTTAACCTTTTCACCCTACAATTCGATTTCATACTTACCCATTTTTTATAGGAGAGACATTGGTATGTGGTTTAGCATGTTGAAATAATTCTAACTAGTACTACTTTGTTCTTAATAAAAAAAATTTAAAAACTCATTAGAAAAACATTTTCATGGGATGATTATATATATAGGTAGAGTCAATGTGAATTTTAAAGGAATAAACCTAATCTATGGGCTAAAATAGTGGGATGGTTTAGTATCAAGGTGATTCTTTTTCTGTTTTTATATATATGGGTCCGTGCAGCATTTCCACGATATCGTTATGATCAATTAATGGGACTTGGCCGGAAAGTTTTCTTGCCTCTATCATTAGCTCGGGTAGTCCCCGTTTCTGGTGTTTCTTAATGCCCGCTGACACGTTATTGAGTTCCTATAAACAAGAAAAGAATATTTTTAGCCCCAACGACAAAGGAATCTGAAGTAACCTCAAATCCCATGACTCATGTAATCACCAAAGGTAAGTATCCAAAGTCTTTTATTATAAACTTATAGAATTTATAGTTTTATTGGTAAAAAGTTAAACACACTAAATATAAAATTTCTTCTAAAAAAAACTAAATATAAATTTTCATTAAAAAAAAAAACTAAATATAAATGATTAATAAATTATTTATTTTTCCTTTTTCCCTCCTAAAATTTTTCTTTAATTAATTTTTCTATTTTATATTATTTTATAAAACGTATGATGTATTGTACGGTTTGTACCTTTTTTTGTTTTTGTTTTTGTTTGTGATAATCTTATAGTATTACTTATCATCATTATCTTCCTGCCCCTCACTTTTATCTGTTGATGAATTATTGTTTATCTCTTTAAATAATACTATCTCTTTATTTATTTTTAATTATTTATTTATATAAGATAAAATCTTCTAAAAATTTGTATGATTGTTTAAACTTATATTTATGTACAATACATTTAGTGAGAAAATATCTTCTTCTTTTTTAAAGAATCAAAGATAGAAAAGATCTAATGGTAAAAGAAGTACATATATGGCACTAGCCGTTTAAACTTTAAGGCCTCGCTTGGGAGGAGGGAATGGAATGGAATGGAAATGAATGAAAAAAATAATTTTAGAATATTCTTCCCTTCCCTTGTTTGGGAGTTCTAATGGAGGGAATGGAAAGTCTATTCCCTCATTTGGGAGTTTAAGTGGGAGGGAATGGAATGGATAGGAGGGAACACTCATTTCTCTCTATTTCCTTAAAACCTCAAATTTTCATTCCCCCCGAAATTGGGAGGAATGAGAGGGAATGGAATTAGATTTAATGAATTTTTTATTAAAACTCCCAAAATACCCCTATTTATTCAACCATTTATTTTAAAACAGGGGTCTAATAGTAATATTGCAATAAAATGATTCCATTCCATTCCATTCCCTCCATGTTACTCCCAAACAAAATTACTTACATTCCATTCATTTTCATTCATTTCCATTCTTTTATTTTAAAACATCCAATCAAGGTTACTTAATTCCATTCCATTCCATTCCATTATTTTCCCTTACTTAAATTTATTCCATTCCATTCTTTTCTATTCTCTTATGATTATTTCATTTCATTCCATTCCCTTCTCTTATGAACTTCCAAGCGGAGTCTAAAGATCAAAAGGCTTATAATAAAAGAAGTACTAATAAAAAAGTTTTAAATAAAAAAGAATATTATAAATCGAGTATTTATTCTGAATATGATTTTAGGATCCTCTAACTTTTCATTTTTCTTCTCCTTTTTATTTTCTTTTCGAAATTTACAATAGTTTTCCAACATTTTCTATTTTAGGAGTTCTCTTTCCTTCTAGAGCAAAGAGATAATGTTTTGATGGACAATAGATAAATTTGATTACAAAAAATAATGTACCTTAAAGATATGTGTTATAGATAATTAAGTTGTGTTTATTTTGTGATTCTTTCACAAAATAAAGTGTCTGTTTATTATCCAATGCCTTTTTTTTAATCAATTATCCAATACTTGTTTTTATAAGTCTAATAATTTTTAATTGAAAATTATCTTATATAATATAATTAATAAGTCATATGACAAAAGACAATTGAATAACATGCAACACACATACAGAACCATTTTCCAGTTTTTAAAGACCCAACTTTTGTTATAACTCTCTCAAAAAAAAATTAAAAGTATGTGATTTGATTTAAAAAAAGAAAAAGAAAATTGATTTGGCCCTATATAAAGCCACCCAAAGGTGAATATTTTTTAATTATCAAATGAGGAAGTCTAGTCCTAGCAAAATCTACTAGGGCGAGATTGGAACAATTTAAAATATCCGATTGCATATGACCACTTAGGTTGTTGCTACCCCAATACAGAGTTTCAAGCTTAGGACAAGAAAGCCCAATATCCAATGGAAGATTTCCGTACAAAGAATTTTCCGTTAAGGAGATCCCTTGTAGAGAGGAAATATTTGTTGACTAATTCCTTTCTTGCAAAATTGTTGAACCTTATATTGTAAGTAAAATAGCTAAACCGACCGTGGTTGTGATCAATGACCGCTTCCACCTTTGCTGGGTTCAGAATAAGCTTGGTTTATAATAAAACTTTTCATGGATGAAGAAGAAGAAGAAGATTGATCTATGAGAACTCTCAAACCCTCAATATGCATGGAATAAGAGAGCAAGAGGGTGAAGATGATGATGAAAATGATATTGAAAGCCCATGTAAGAGAATGTCTCTTCATTATTTTTAGTAATCATGGAGGCTTAAAGGTTTTTGGTGTGGTATAGACTATAGAGTGAAAGGAGAGTCTAATATATAAGGTGATAGAGAGAAGAGAGGTGAGGTGAGGTGAGGTGAGTTGTTAAAAGGTGTGTTTTTGTTTTTTTTGATTTCGGCTATCGTAGGATATAAGCTGTGGAGATGGGTTGTGTTTTTTTGCTTTGATGTTTTGAGTTTGAAAACGTATAGCCCACGGTTTGACCATTGAAATGCATGCTTGGCTAGCGATGTGGAGGATGAAAGATATGAAGTCAATTTGTGGGGACAAAAGATGCATAAAATTTGGTGGACTAAAAATTGTTAGGATACGGTATTTCCTTTAATTTTTGATGTATAATCTCCCTCTCTCTCAAAAACAAATATATTTTAGTACCCCTTTTCTCCGACTGATTGCTTTTATGACCGACTAAGTGTTTACAACTTCCTTTTCACATAAAGAGGTTTGTCAAACAAGTGTAACCCTTAAATGAGCATTTTCATGGTTTGACAACCGACTAGTCACTAAAATGGGACAAATAATCCAGTGTACATAGACATTGCGTTTCATATAGGATTTATGTCCACCTAGCTAAGAAATTGACATGCTTTACCATTCACCATAAAACATTAGCAACGATATAAAACATAAAAATTTTATTATAAAAAGAAAAAGAAAAAGATAAATCTGAGTTGATGGTATTGATTTCTTGCCTCTGTCTTTCCTTTCAATTTTTTTCTTCTTTTCAATTCATTAATTAAAAGATTATCACATATTTTTCAATATAATTATTTTAAAATATAATGTTGCTAGTATTAATTTGACCCTCCTCAGTCCTCACCATGATCTAAGTTGCTAAATCTTTGCCTGAAATCATGTAACTTAAGAAGCCAGAGAATGTCACCACCACCTTTAAGCCAAGAATTTGGTGAGACAAAATCATAGGTGTCTATTAGCAGAATGACCACAAGCACGTGGACACTTTTATTTAAGTTGATGATGCCAAAATTCACCAGTGAGCTACACGGTCCTCATGAGAGTGAAATAAAAACCTACAAAACAAGAAAAAAAGACCTAGCAGAGAGCACCGGTGTGGTGCCGGCCAAAAACCCTCCGAAGGTCAAGTTAGAAACCTTATTTTCAACACTAGAGTGCTTAAGTTGAGTTAATTATGCGTACCTTGGGTTGTAAGGGTTTTGGGGTATTTATGGTCGCGTAGATCTAATACCTGTGCCTTGGTAAAGAAGTCCTTTTCTTCTAGGGGAGTGACTCCTTTTCCTTGTAGGAGTATTCTTTCTTTGGGCCTAAGCGTGTAGATCAAGCAAAAGCCACAGTAGCCCAAATGAACCGCAACCATGCTTGTATAAAAGGCCTTGGAGCCCAACACACGCTATGGGTTACACATATCCGTCCACCACAAGTCCGTCACGTATTTTCCCTCTCCAGCTGCCCCCCATTCCATGAATCCGTCACCCACTATGACGAGTCCATGGAATGAGTCACTTAGTTTTCCCTAATCCGTCACTATTCATGACGGATCAATGGAATGAGTCGCTTCGTTCTCATTAATCCGTCATGCACTTGCTGTGGATGAACTACTAGGTTGGAGTAGAGTCATAAATGCTCTTGAGGACACGTGGTGAGCCTTGATTGACAGCTTACTAGAACCGAGGCGTCTCTTCGTTGGTCACGCTGCTCCCCCTATATATTCATCAATTGCTCCTGTCATTTTCACATTTTGGAGAAATTTTTGCTGATCAAAGCATATCCGTCCTTCTTGTGATCATCGGCACATAGTTCTACCGTTCAGTCATCCCTTCAGCTTTCTTCCGTCATCTCTTTACTTGTAAGTTTATTTCTTACTTCTTCCATCCCCCTTTTTATTTAAACGTTGGTCCGTTGTCAGTGTAGATCTAGAGTCTTAGGTTTCCTTCTCCGTCATTTGTAGGTGTCCAATGTCTAGTGAGGCTTCTAGCGGTCAATCTTTTGTCCGTGAGGGAGCGGGCTATGAGGAGGTGTACCCGTTAGGTCAGGGAGACCGGGGTACCTCCGTTGAGGAGAGAGAACCGTCATCTAGCTTCCTTCCTTCGCAGAAGAAGAAGGGCAAGGAGAAGACGGGTCGGAGTTTGACTCGAATGATGAAGTAGAGGCTGTAGATCCTTCCGTTCGTTCTGTGATTGGCAAGGACGGTTTAAAGGAGTTCATCCTGCTCCCCGAGTGGACGGTGAACCACTTCACTTCCTCCATCAGTCTGCCACACTTCAACTCCTTTAGGGAAAAATACTAGATACCAAACACCATAGCCATCCGTCTACCCTTTAAGTCCGAGAGGTGCTATTACGAGGGACTAGAAGATGTCGGCATGTAAGAGCAAATGCTCAAAGCAGGCCTTCGCTTTCCTTTGAGCGCCTTGCACCATCGCCTTCTCCAGTATCTGGGTTTGTCTGTCACCCAAATCTCTCCAAACGCCTGGAGGGTTATCTTGAGTGTAGAAGTTCTATATGGCGTCATGTCTAATGGAACAAGACGGTTAACAATGGAGGAGTTCTTCAGTTGTTACCGTCCGGATGAAATCGCTAAGTCGAAGGGGATGTATAGTTTTGTGGCGAGAAGCCCGTTACTTAGATTAGTGTCTGAGACCCCAGACTCCAACCGTAATTGGAAGAGTAGGTATTTTTTCCTACAAGAGGACGACTGGATGGGTCGTCGTGATGACCCAGAGTTTATGCCTGTCGATAAGATATGGGGTATCCTATCACCGTTCGGTATGCATCTCATTCTGTATCCGTCCTATAATGCTTATTGATTGTTGGTCTAACCGTCTGTTTTTCAGTGTGCAGCCGTCTAGACATTACCATCGAGCAGTTTGGTTTTCTTGAATCAATTTTCCAGAAAACTGATCTGTCAGAAAGGACGTGGGCGAAGCTCGTCACCTTGGATACCATCCACTGGTATTGCGACGGCCCTGAACCTTCTGACGTTGCAATAAAATATGACGCGGGAATACGCAAGCGTAAGTCTCAACACTTTGACTATATGTTAGCGATTTTTCTCGTCCGTCATGTGTTCTCACCGTCCACTTTTTGCAGAAATGGACGATGCTAAGAGGCTAGCCCTTATTAAGCAGCAGGCTGCTAATAAGAAAAAAGTTGGGGGTGATCCTTCTCCTAAGACGGGCCCCCAACCGTCCAACAAACGCGGTCCTGAGAAGGCGGACCGTCCTAGCAAAAAACAAAGGCTGGTGACGGGTCTTCCAGCTGTCCAGGCTACTACGAAGCTGCCCCCCAAGCTGGGCGTGGGCAAGGGTAAAGGTCTCATGACCAACCCAAGCCCAGTCACTGAAAAAGCTCCCGTCCTTCTTAGAGAGGACTCTCAATACGCACTTCCCCAAATAACCTCTATCATCAAGGAAAAGGATTATGATGACATCGGCAACCATGCGATGGAAGCTATGGGGGAGACGGCTTTGTTTAGCCTTACCCAAGTAATGTACCCGTCCACTTTCTGCCTTGCTTTGACTTGTCTCACGTGCTCATGTGCTACCTTTTTTGTTTACTTTTGATGCAGACAGTGCTAATGGCAAAGGGGTTGATGGACCGTTGCCTAGCCCGTGAGAAGTCCTTGGAGCGTGTACGTTCCAAAGCTAGGGTGATGGGGGAGGAGCTGGACGAGCTGAAGCTTTGGAAGCTCCATCATAAGCAGAAGCTGGAAATGTCTGAGTGTGCTCGTGGGGACCTGGAGAAAGAGGTAGAACTTTTAAGGTAGAAGGTGAAGGGCCACGACGACGACATCCGTCTGGCGAAGGTTGAGGTCGTCCAGGAGTACAGGGATTCTGAAGCTCTACTGACGGAGATGGGAACTTCCTTCACCGATGGGTTTGACGACTGCATCTGTCAGGTGAAGGCGTCATTCCCAGACCTCAACCTTTCCCACATCAATATAGACGCCGGAGGCCAAACACCAGCTCATACCGTCGAGTCTGAGGGGACCGCAGAGCTTTTCGGTGAAGTCCCCGGTGAAGATGAAGCCCCTGGGATTGGTGATGTAGGACCCGTTCATGACGACGTCCGTCCACCTGAGGCTGACGGTCCAGGAGCCCAAGCTGATGCCCCCCATGCCGAAGAATAGTTTGTTCTTATTTGACATTTGGCTGTGTAAATTTTGGTCCATTATGTGGACCTATTTGTAAACAATCTAATTTTAATTTCATCCGTCGTATGTACATTTTTATGAACGATTTATTTTTAAGTGGTTGTATCCGTCGCATTTGTGTTCGTGAATGTTTAATCGTTTTTCTTGTCGTTCATTCTGTAAATTATCGCCCGTCCACCCTGTGGACTTGGTATATATTACGCTTTTTAAGATTCTCCGTCCACTTTCACGGACTTAATACATATTATTCTTATTTTGGACGATCCGTTCATTTTGCGGAGTTGGATGGGCCGTCCATTTTGTGGACTTGGTTTACGTTTTAACCTTGTGGATGGTCCGTCCACTTTGTGGACTAGGCATATACTTCCATCTTTTTAGTGGTCCGTCCACTTAGTGGACATAGTACATGTCTCCATCTTGTGGATGGTCCGTCCACTTTGTGGACTTAGTAATTATTTCCATCTTTTAGATGGTCCATTCACTTTGCGAGCTTAGTAATTGTTTCCATCTTTTAGACGGTCCGTCCACTTTGCGGACTTAGTAATTATTTCCATCTTTTAGATGGTCCGTCCACTTTGTGGACTTAGTAATTATTTCCATCTTTTAGATGGTCCGTCCACTTTGTGGACTTAGTAATTATTTCCATCTTTTAGATGGTCCGTCCACTTTGGATGGTCTGTCCTCTTTGAGGATTTTAGTAGATTTCAACGTTTGGATGATGATTCGTCGTCCACTTTGTGGACTTTAGTAGATTACTCGTTTTGGATGATGATTCGTCCACTTTGTGGACTTTAGTAGAGATTACACGTTTTAGATGATCCGTCCACTTTGTGGACTTTAGTAGAGATTACACGTTTTGGATAATTCGTCTACTTTGTAGAGTGACCCGTTTACATTGTGGATTTAAATATCATGCAAGTGTTAAGACATCCCATTTTCTCGAAAAACTCCTCTTATTGCAATGGATACGTAGAATTTTGATTAAAAACAAGAAAAGCAGCCTTTAGGCGTTATGGAAGTACTGTAGGAAATAAAAACTACATCTATCAAGGAAAAAACAAACTGGCAGTGAGGAGTATAGTAGTAATGCTGTTGTTGTCGTCTTCTACTGATAATACTTCTTTAGGTGTTCTGCATTCCACGGGTGACTTAGCTTCTTTCTATTCAGGGTCTCTAGGTGGTATGTTCCCTTTCTGTGAAATGATGTGATCCTGTGTGGTCCTTCCCAGTTCGGTCCAAGCTTCCCTTGGGTAGCATCCTTCGTAGCGCCGAGTACTTTCTTTAGGATAAGATCTCCGACCTGGAAGTCTCTGTGCCTAATTCTAGAATTGTAGTGCCTCGCCATTAGATCCTAGTACCGTGCTATTCTTTGTTCTGCAGCTGCCCTGACTTCGTCCACTAGATCAAGCTGTATGCGCATGGCTTTATCGTTTCTGTGCTCGTCGTGGTTTCCAACACGGTAGCTTGTAAGTCCTACTTCAGCTGGTATGACAGCCTCAGTTCCATATGCCAAACGGAACAGCATCTCTCCTATCGGTGTTCTTGCCGTTGTCCTATACGCCTATAAGACACTTGGTAACTCATCCGGCCATATACCCTTTGCCCCCTCAAGCCGAGTCTTGATGATTTTGAGCAAGGATCGGTTTGTGACCTCAACTTGTCCGTTGGCTTGCAGATGTGCGGGTGATGAGTAGTGGTTCTTTATCCCCAGCGAAGAGCAGAAGTCCCTGAATGCTTCGTTGTCGAATTGCTTGCCATTGTCCTACACCAGTACTCGTGGTATGCCATACCTGCAAATGATACTTCTCCATACAAAGTTCCGGATATTTTTCTCCGTGATGGTGGCCAAAGCCTCAGCCTCCACCCATTTGGTGAAGTAGTCGATGCCGACCACTAGAAACTTCAGCTGCCTTGCCGGTATTGGGAACGGGCCCATGATGTCGAGTCCCCATTGGGCGAATGGCCATGGGGCCGTCATGGGTGTGAGCTCCTCTACAGGTTGCCTGATTAGGTTGCTAAAGCGCTGGCACTTGTCATAGGATTTGACTTACATGTTGGCGTCTTTCTGCATCGTTGGCCAGTAGTATCCCGCCCTGAGGAGCTTGTGCACTAAAGACCTTGATCCTGAGTGATTCCCGTAAATCCCTTCGTGGACCTCCCTCATGACATAGTCTACTTCTTCTGGAGCGAGGCATCTCATATAGGGTCGAGAGAAACCCCTTTTGTATAGAACATTTTTTATCATGACGAACCGAGATGCCTTGATCCCGTCTGGTAACAAGCCATCTTTCAAGTACACAGCAATGGGAGTTATCCAGCACTGCTCATTAATCACTTCCTGCAACCCCGTACCGTCTATTAGTGGTGACGTTTGGACGAAGGATAATACCTGGTCGAGAATAGTCATCGGCTCTGCGGAGGCCGCCTTGGCAAGCTGGTCCACTTCTTGGTTTTCTTCCCTTGGGACTTGAATCAATTCAACCTGGAGGTTGCTTATTCGATTTTTCACTTCATCGAGATACTTCTTCATTCTTTCACCCCTGCACTCGTAACTTCCATTAATCTGGCTCGTGATGACTTGGGAATCAGAGTAGACATCCACCCTTTCTGCTCCAGCGGCAATGGCAAGGTCTAATCCTACTACTACGGCTTCGTATTCTGCTTCATTGTTCGTTGTTGAAAAGCACAAGCGGATCATGCACTTGATCTGATCCCCTTCGGGTGTGCGGATTACCACGCCGATTCCTCCTGTGTGTTTGTTAGAGGATCCGTCTGTATGAACCCTCCATACGAGAAGCTCACCTGCCCCCTGGTCTTTCATGTTGGTGAACTCTACAATGAAGTCTGCCAGGATTTGTCCCTTTACCGCGTTTTGAGGCCGATATCGAATGTCGTACTGACTCAGCTCGATTGCCCACAATGCCATTCGTCCTGCTGCTTCTGGACTATTCATCGCTCTTCTTAAGGGCGAGTTGGTCATTATGTTTATGACGTGTGCTTGAAAGTACGATTTTAGCTTTTGAGCCGTAACTACCAATGCGAAAGCCAATTTCTCCATCGGGGGGTATCTCTCTTCTGCCCCTCTGAGTGCTTTGCTTGTAAAGTATACAGGCTTCTGTATCCTGTCTTCCTCTCTAATAAAAGCTGCACTGACAGCTGCTGGGGAGATGGCAATGTATAGGAACAGCTCTTTACCTTGCTTGGATGGGCTAAGTAGTGGTGGAGAAGAGAGGTATGTCTTCAGATCTTCGAAACCTTTCTGGCAGTCGTCCGTCCATTCAAACGATTTCTTCAATGTGCGAAAGAATGGTAGGCACTTGTCCGTTGCCCTTGAAACGAATCTGTTCAGGGCAGCTATCTTGCCATTTAAGCTTTGGACCTCCTTCAACGTCTTCGGGGGAACCAAGTCTACTATCGCCTTGACCTTTTCTGGGTTGACCTCGATGCCCCGTTGAGATACCATAAAACCCAAGAATTTCCCTACCGTCACCCCGAACGCGCATTTGCTGGGGTTCAGCTTCATGTTATAGGACCGAAGGATGTCAAAAGTTTCTTAGAGGTCGTTCAGATGGTTGCACGCGCGAACGTTCTTCACCAGCATGTCATCCACATAGACCTGTACATTCCTTCCAATCTGATGTATGAACATCTTATTCATCAGTCTCTGGTACGTGGCCCCAGCATTCTTGAGTCCGAAAGGCATTACCTTGTAGCAAAAGAGCCCTTGACTAGTGATGAACGATGTTTTCTCTTGATCCGCCTCGTCAAGCTTGATCTGATTGTAGCCGGAGAATGCGTCCATGAAACTTAAAAGTTCATGTCTTGCCGTCGAATCCACTAGCGTATCAATACGCGGCAGAGGATAGCTATCTTTTGGGCAAGCCTTGTTTAGATTCGTGAAGTCAGCGCACATTCGCCACTTCCCATTTGCCTTCTTGACCATTACTACATTTGCTAGCCAGTCCGGATAGTGTACTTCTCGTATGAAACCTGCTTCCTGCAATTTTTGGACTTCTTCGGCTATAGCCCGGTCTCTTTCTGGAGCAAACACTTGTTTCTTCTATCGAATGGGAGAGAATGATGGTGATACACTCAGCTTGTGTACTATTACCGTCGGATCGATCCCTGGCATGTCCTCATGACTCCATGCAAATACGTCCTGATTTTCCTTCAAGAACGTGGTTAGACTTTGCCGCACCGAAGGGCTGGCCATCGTACCAATTCTCGTGGTCCGTCCAAGCCTTGAGTCATTAAGTACTACTTCTTCCAATTCTTCCACTGCTTCAGCAGTGACTCGCTGTCCTTCGACATTTAGTGCCTGCAAGTGATCGTCCATCTCTGTCATTGCGATGTAACATTCTCGTGTTGCAACCTGATTCCCGCGCAGTTCTCCGACTCCATACTCAGTAGGGAATTTAATCATCAAGTGGTAAGTTGAAGTGACAGCTTTCCATGCATTAAGAGTAGGCCGACCGAGGATTGTGTTGTAGGCAGATGAGCAGTTAATGACCAGAAAAAGCACATCCCTGGTGATTTGTTATGGGTAATCCCCCACCGTAACGGACAATGTGACGGCTCTAAGGGGGTAGACTCTTGTTCCACCGAATCCGACGAGCGGAGCGTTTGTTGGGATGAGTCGCTCTCTATTGATTCCCATTTGTTGAAACGCGGGGTAATAAAGAATGTCTGCGGAGCTTCCGTTATCAACTAGCACCCGATGCATGTTGTAATCACCAGCGCGTATGCTGACTATAAGCGCATCGTTATGTGGGTGGTGAAGACGTCGGGCATCCTTTTCTGAAAAGCCGATAGTTGGGACATCGATTCGAGCCATTTTTGGTGTACAGCTCGTCATTTGGACGTTCTGTACCATTCGCAGGTAAGTTTTACGAGCCCTTTTGGGCAACCCCGGGGTACCTCAGACGATCATCCTTATGTCTGCAATGGGTGGTCTTGGGTGCTCGTTCTCCCGTCGGGGGCGCTGGTCCTGTGGCAGATTTGTCCCTTCTTTACTGACAAACCTCTGTAGCTTCCCCTACTTTATGAGCGCCTTGATCTGTTGCTTTAGGTCGTAGCAGTCAGACATGTCATGGTCGTGGTCACGATGAAAGCGGCAGTACTTGCTTCTTGACCTTTTATTGGGGTCCCCCTTCAGCTTTCCGAGGTACGTCAACGCCTCCTCATTCTTTATCTGCATTAGTACTTGGTCGATCGAGGCCGTTAGAGGGGTGAAGCTGGTGAATTTCCCCACGGGCGGCTTCGGGCGTCTATCCTCCCTTCTATCATCCGTCCTAGCCTTCTTTCGTCCTCCCTCTGATCATGCTTTATCCTGCCTCTCCCTTTTCTTTGGCTTATCTTCTCTTGCTATTAGTGCATCTTCTGCGTTCATGTACTTCGTTGCCCTGTAAAGTACCTCAGACATAGTTTTCGGATCATTCTTATACAGAGAGAAGAGGAACTTGCCTTTTCGCAGCCCGTTGGTAAAGGCCGTTACTTGTATGTTATCGTCCGCTTCGTCTATTAAGAGAGCCTTTTTGTTGAACCGTGTTATGTAGGATCTCAGGGTCTCGTCTTCCCTCTGTCTGATGCTCATCAAGCATGCTATGGACTTCTTGTACCGGTGGCCCCCTATAAAATGTGACACAAACTGAGCACCTAACTTTTTGAAGGTGCTAATTGAGTTAGGCGTCAGCCTGCTATACCAGACCCTTGCGGATCCCTTCAACGTAGTAGGGAAAGCCCTGCACATAATTTCGTCTGGCACTCCTTGAAGGTGCATTAGAGTCTTGAAGGACTCCAAGTGGTCTAAGGGGTCCTTGGTTCCATCATAGCTCTCCACCTAGGGCATACGAAACTTCGGAGGAAGAGGGCACGAAGTGACATGTGCTGTGAAGGGTGAATCAGTTCGCTCGACCAAGTCGTTGAGGTCGCTAGATACTCATCCTTTGAGGGCGTTCATCATCACGGCCATTCGTTCTCATATCTCCTGCATTTCTACGGCGACGTGGGGTGGTAAGATTTTAGAAAGGGTCGGTAGATTGGTATCCTGCCTCTCTGGTCTGCTTAGTGCGTTGCTTCCCTCGGGGGCCTCGGGATCCCGCCTTTCTCCGTTTGTTCCTTCCTGGTTTTCTTCTTGCATTCCAGGATGTGCCTCCTTCTGACGCAACTATTTCTTTAAGTTGTGATTCTATTTGGTCAGGCGTTCGACCGCTGCTGCGAGCGTTTGGACTTGTCTTTCCAATGTGGTGGCGCGCGGTTCGTCGCCTTAGTTGTTAGTTGTTGCCATCGATCTTTTGAGTACCATGCAACTCTTTGTCTTAGGAGTAGGACAATGTTTGATCGCCCTAGCGTTGTTTCCCACAGACGGCGCCAACTGATGATGCCAAAATTCACCAGTGAGCTATATGGTCCTCACGAGAGTCAAATAAAAACCTACAAAACAAAAAGAAAAGACCTAGCAGAGAACACCGGTGTGGTGCCGGCCAAAAACCCTCCGAAGGTCAAGTTAGAAACCTTATTTTCAACACTAGAGTGCTAGAGTTGAGTTAATTATGCGTACCTTGGTTTGTGAGGGTTTTGGGGTATTTATGGTCGCGTAGATCTAATACCTGTGCCTTGGTAAAGAAGTCCTTTCCTTCTAGGGGAGTGACTCTTTTTCCTTGTAGGAGTATTCTTTCTTTGGGCCTAAGCGTGTAGATCAAGCAAAAGCCACAGTAGCCTAAATGGACCGCAACCATGCTTGTATAAAAGGCCTTGGAGCCCAACACACGCCATAGGTTACACATATTCGTCTACCACGAGTCCGTCATGTATTTTACCTCTCCATAAGTAAAGTAACGAACACGTGGGCGAAAAGAAAGAAATGTTTGCACAAAGTCAAAGGCCAAAGCCACACTAACCAGTATTCACACAAGTAAAGATCGAAAAGGTCTAGACACGTAACTTGCATGCAATGTTTTGGCATTGAAACTGAATCCATAATGGAACAAAAGTCTACATTTCAACAATATGACGCCTGCTATTTCATTCCATAATGGAACAAATGTCAAAGTATGTTAAAATTTGAGACAATTAAAACTGAATCCCTTAGTCAAATTATGTCAATACATCTAATTTTTACATGCATCATAACGCTTGAGAGTCAAACTAATACAAGTAATATACATTATAGGATTTCAAAATCTAACAACAATAATCATATCATGCCCGAGTCAAATACAAGATTTATACTTACAAGTAATTGAGCAAGAGAAAACCTACCTTTATCCTTTTTACGGCAGAGCCTTCTGGCCCTATTGGCAATCCTACAATCCGAAGTGCCTACTCTTTTCTTTTTTCTTTTTTCTTTTTTTTGATAATTTGAAGTGCCTACAATCACCCAATTAAGGAGAGCAAGTGGATATGAGGAAACTAATGAGTAACTAACTTCACCTCTAGTTTACGACCTCTGCAATACTAAACAAAATATTAAACCCAACAAAACCAAATAGAACAAGAGCTCACAATTTCAGACAGGACTTTCATGTATTAAATACACAGATTTCCAAACTTCAAAACAAGGTGCAGATTTGGAGCAGGAGAGGCAGCGGCAATTCACAAGTTACTACAATCAAGTATTTCCAATAACTAAACTGCCATGCACTTCAACACCAACAGAACTGTAAGCAAAAACAATTTCAAGTAATTCAGAACATGTCTTTACTCAAATGCACTTTATGAATGAGATGATCTTGGATATCACATAGTATCCAGCATTTTGAGTAATTTAGAACATGTCTTTACTCAAATACTCACAGTTAAGCCTACTGACGAACCTTGTAAATGTTTCCAAGATCTGGGTGTAAGAATCCTATCAGAGAGGTCCCATCTCTGTCTCAGGAACTTCAACAGGACAAAAAAAATATTTAATTAAGGTCTCTAATTTTACCTACAAATATAATAAACTTAGAGCACGTTTTGTAGACTGTAATAGACACTGTAATGTAATAGATATTCTTATTGCATAACTATTCGGTTGTTTGGTTATGTTTTTATTACAATGAATAGTTATTACTTATAAATAGCTATTCCTTATGAATAGCTATTCTTCAAAATGAGGAATAGTTATTCTTTACCAAAAGTACTGAATATCTATTCCTTCACTTGATGTAATAACTTTTTAAAAAAAATTCCTAAAAAGTCATTAGTTGTCATATCTTTAAAAGGAAAGAAAATAAATTTTCCTTATTGTTAATTATTAGCTCTATTTTGAATACTCTAAAATAAGTGTATTTTAGGAAATTGGACTTAAAAATGATTTAATTACATCTTCTTTTTATACTCTATTAAATTGTGGATGCATATTCAGGATTCTATTTCTAAATGGTCACCAAACTAATGAATAGTAATACTTATTACATTCCAACTTAATATATTTCTTGTAATACTTATTCCTATTCCCATGTAATAATCATTACAGTGTACCAAACGTGCCCTTAATTTATTCATGAGTAGGAATGTGAACCTGTTATGCTTGGATTGGGCCCGGTTATGAAGCTAACGAAGCTGAAGCTTGGGCCTAATATAGCTTGTTTTGAAAACGAGCTCAATGCTTGAACTGTCTTGTCTGGCTCATAGGCTCGTAAGCATAACACTTACATACAGACCTCCAATTTATGGTTTTCTATCATCCAAAATTTTATAAGATTTATAGAAACAAAAAGCCCTGAATAGGGTAAAAGTCTGTGTGTGTGAACAAAAAAGGCTGAAAGGATATGTATTTCAAATTGACAGGTTATGTCATCAAAGATAGAGTACAATCAACTATATTCTAAGATCTTTTGAATTTTAAATACATAGTAATAAAAAATTGACACAAGCTATGAGTGATTGATTTTAACAAACCAAGCAGATCTGGCTATCTTATCAAACCTTAACAAACTGAATTAAGCATTGATTGTTGGCAACAGTTTAGCTCAAGGTCTCTGAATTTCAAATAGTCAACTGGTACTATTCAACTTGGCTTATCTGCATCTCTAAAGCTAATTTTTTTTTTTTTAAATTGGTAAGTTACACATACTCAGTAGATCTAGAACCCACAACCTCACCCTTCAACCAATTATTATGGGAGAAGGAAGTGCCAGTTGAGCAATTGCTAATTGACCATCCCTAAAGCGAAAAGTTAAAAGATTTTGATGGCTAAAATCACATTACCATAGATGAGTTCAGTGATTTGTCTAACAAAGAGGGGGGAAAGGATAAAAATTTTGATGCATAGTAGAGGAAAAAATCACAGTTCTTTTTTTTTTAATATGAAAATACAAATCACAACTCTTTAAATTACATAATGATGTAAAGGCTACATGTAACTAAACATCCATGTTTAGTTTCTTTTAATGCTTCTCCACTTGAATTTGAAAATAAAAGTAAATGATTACATTTAAAAGGAAAAGAAAACATACATGAGTAAAGAATAAAATATTATGGGGTAGAACATGAAGATTTCAATGTAATAAAAATGTTAGTAAGAAATAGAGTGGAGAGACAAAAGGATTCATAAATTTTGTGTAGCCAACCCCAAGTACATAGAATGGACATAATCCTCTGTAAATGTTGGCATGTATTTCCACCACAAAAGCGCAGTCCTTAATGATTGCAACATAAAATTTCAAGTTTCAATGTATGATGCACATACATTTAGAATGATTAGAAAACTGACCAAGGGAATGCATTGATTAACTCATATATATATATATATATATATATATATATAAATCATTAAGAAAATTGGTAAGTATATTTCTCAAGAAATCTTACCACTCCCCAAATTTTGCATTGTGGTTTAAAGGTAATTATCCCTCATGAATTGCACAGTGCACTACTTGGACACTGGAAACAAGGTTAATCAAGTAGAGAACCACACAATAAGTGCATCATTAATCCTTCAATGACATATGCAAGTTTCCTCCATAGTTTTCTCCAACCAATGCCTGCAGGGTTAAGTTCCAGAAGGAAAAAAAAAAAAATCAAAATCTTTAAATATCATCTCTTGATAGAATAGGAAATAAATGTTAGGCACATGAATACTGTGGGTGTGGGTGTGGGTGTGTGTGAGAGAAAGATTATGGAGAAATTAAGCTTCAAATCCAACACTAAAAAATGAATGTAGATGATGCAAAAGCATACTGAAGTCAAAATTTAAGACTTAATCCAGCTATACTACATTTGTAGTCTCGATGAAAATGTATATTTAGCAATAGATGGGTTATCATGCATTAATATATGCTCCAAAGGGTCCTGAGAATGATTTACAGTAATGGTATAACCCCTCTACCAGCTAATAATTAAGACAATATAAACAGCTGAGGACATAGATTTATCATATCAAGAAATCAGTTCAGTGTTTATCTAATAGCAAGAGAGCAACTTAGGCAGTTACAAATTTATGCCTATTTTTATTCAAACCAAAATGTAGAGGACAGTATTCAACTTGTATGAATCTCTTTACAGAAGTACAGTAGATCCCTTCGGAAAAAGATTTCTTTAAAACATACACTAAGTCCAAATATGGATAGTATTTCCGAGGTGACACAATTGTAAGATAAATCTAGGAACTATTAAGCCTGTAACAGCCCAGAGAAACCACAAAACACTGATGCCGTTAACAACCCAGTCCACTTCTGTCTTACAACAAACTTTAGTTTTTACCACAAATTTGTACAAAAATATTACCCAGTTTTTTCTATTTATTATTTAAAAATATAAGTCAAGGCCACAAATTAGCAAACAGAAAACTTACGGCATAGGAAATACTTTTGGAAGTGAGTATAAGGCAGTGATCCTAGCAGCTAAAGACACAAAAGTGTTTTACATGTATGTGAGTAGATGCTTGGGGACAGCCTCAACATTGACAAGCATTCACTAAAAATCAGAATTGTTCTTGAAATGCCACAATTTTTGCAACTTCCCCTGCGAAAATGAATGAAAAATCAAGATATTCCTTACGATTATCATTGATAATCACCCCTAGTCATCAGTTTTATCCTCCACTTCTGTAGGGATGGAGGTGACATACAATATTTATGATATTAATCTCCAAGCCAAACCACAAGCCTCTACGAGGGCAAGACTTTCATTTTTCACTACCACAGAAAGGACAATAGGTATTAGTATAATTTTTCCTTCTTGAGAGTTTAAATCAAATAAGTAGTACCTTTTCTAAAAATATTCCAAACAAAATAATAGATTTCACTTGGAATGCTAGATGCTTTGAAGATTGTGAACGGTCTATTTTTGACATTAAATTTTTCTTTTTCCGTACTCTCCTTGATTTAAGTGTAGTTTTGCCTTTTTATTCTTGTTTTTTTCTCTCCAATCTTATTGATCATTGTAATATGAGCTTTTCATTTGTGTCACTCTAGTACAATTCCAGTGTATTTGGTTGGTTTTTTCTAATAAAATTTCTTATGTTATTTATAAATAAAAAATAAAACAATAGTTTAACTTGCAAGCACCATGATCTGCTTTAAAACTAAATTTGATGAGCTAATTACAACCGGATTACTTTTGTAAAACTAAAACTGATTCAAGATCTAATTTGGTCCAGAACCTAATCACTAAGGATTTAAGAATTTTGGGGCTGGTTTGGGGAGAGGAGCATACCTATAGAAGGTTTCATATTTAGGCTATATTTGAATTGGAAAACTAGTTTTCTATGATTGGAAAACTTTGAATAATGGTTGGAACATAGTAAAGGTAACTAGTACAAGAAAGAAGATCTATGAATCTAGTCTCAAACTAGGACTCTCGAGTATCCACCTAAGAGGGCAGTATAATGCACCCAATGGCTAGTGTAACTATAATTTTTAGCAATAGTTTCATTATGAGAAATACTTAATTACAGCCTTAAATAGAAAAACTGAGGAATTACATAAATGGCTAAGTAACCTACTACAACACATAAGCCACTGTCCTTACCAGTCTTCCGTAAATTTAATTGTTACTAAATGTCTCATTTGTTCCACAAAATAATGAACTAAGATTAGTAAATATGATTATGCCACTAGTCAAGCGCTGTAAGCCCCTCTTGCATTCTATGCAAAATAGAAATAAATTTTCTTCATTTATACACTTGTTAAAGCATCCTGCATCCACAACTTTCATAATTCATAGAAACATTGGATTTCATGATCAACAAACCATCAGGTTACAATTATACCATAATTCTACCAAAGTTTCTGATCTTCTAGTCAATGAACAAAGAAGTAACTTCATTTCTATATTGGTTCCAACTTCTGAGTCCAATGCCAAATCATAATGATATTTAGAATTAAGTTTACATCAAAAAATATTTTGAAATCCAATCCATGGAATAAGGTTTAATGCAACAACACAAGTGCAACAAAATTGCAACAAATAATCTAACAGATTCACACACACACACACATAAAGGAAATTTTTATTTGGAATTGCAATTCACATTTAATTCCAATCTTCTAAACTTTTCCCTCTTTCCCAACCCATAAACTCTATTCCAGTTTCAAAGTAAGATACGTCTCTCCATTCCACATTCATAATATTGTATTGTTAGATTTGATCTGGTAATTTAAGATGAATGTATATCCTACCTATGATTTATTCTAAAATGTGTATAAACTATAATGACAAATTTAGTGAGAAATAAAACCTCTACATATGAGGCAAGTAATAGTAACACGGGGATTGCAGGTATACCAAATCCATCGAAGGTCAGAATATTAGTGGTAGTAGAAAGAAGATGATCTCTAATATTAACTACTAAGTAAGGAAAATCTACTAGTATCAATGGTCTTTGGCTCATATTCAACTGACCTATCGTGAGCGCCCAAATTATTCCATAAGCATAACCAATTGCAAACAAATTATTCTGTCATTTCACAAATACATAAAGCTAATTTCATGTTCACAATGTTGCATCAACTAAAGTTCAAGATAATTTTCACAAAAATAAGACTAGAATAGCAACAAACAACCTAGTGCCAATGCAAGAAAATAAATATCACCAAGTAAAAAAACATCTTGCAACGAAAATACCTAGTCCTTAATCATTAGTCAATATGTTGATATGATTACATACAGTACAAAGTAAAACAATAAGTTTACTCCAATATAGAGATACTTTATCGAATGGGGGAGGGAGGGAGTCATGAAACAACCAAAAGAGCCAAAGTAATTTTACTATTTGTTTCACTGTTGTCCCTGTGTTATACAAAAATAACTAAATTTACTCACTAGGGGCGGGTCCAAAAGGCCCTGCCTTGGTGAGGTACCGCGTCATGAAAATAAATATATAAATAAAATTTACTAATGATAGCACTCTTACTTTAAATAGCTATCCTACACATCCTCAAATGAATAAAGGTTCAAGAATCTCTAGTAACATGCATATCGTAGTAAGTACAAACAGGACATCAGAATTATGAAGGTTGGACTAAAAATAGATCCTGTCCGTTGGCAATAGACAACTGAAAGGTATGAAAGTGAAAGAGATATCCTGAAATTTAGCTTCTTCTAATCAGTGTTTTATTTCCAGCAATGACCACTTGGGCATGAGCAATCATGTTCTAAAGTTTTAAGAATTATACAAACAGATGGTTATGGAAAAGCATGTTGAAAGAATGTGATTTCTTGAGAGCACACTAAATATGCAATCCTAGAGAGGCCTGGCTACCTCGGATTAGTCACAAAATTTGAGGCCTGGCTACCTCGGATTAGTCACAAAATTCTCTGGTTTTCATTTTCTTGGTTATCATGGGAGGTTCCATTTTCTTTTTCGTCGAGTCCAAAACGTTTGAATTTTCCGTTGAGGAGAGAGGTATTTACTACATGTTACATATATATGAAAGGAATAAGGATTCTATCCAGTCGGTTTTCATGGGTAACGAGAGCGCTAAGCGTTTGCTAACTTATGTGGAGGATCTCATCTCAAATACAGCCCCTGAAAATTTTGTAAGAACCTTCAAGGATGGCGATAAGGTTTTTATTTTGCAACTGGGATTCAATGCACATGGAGGCTTTCTTATGATATCTGAACTTGTTCATGGTCGTCAGAAGGGTTTCATCATTGTGCCGGAAGGAAAGTAGGGTAGTGGGTGGAGAGGTTTTGGATTTCATCTACGTAAGGCTATTGCTCCTGACTCACTTGCCGTCAAACCGCCATCTCAATCTGTCTTGAACCTGACGGTACAAAAGTTCAAACAACAAAAATCCTATTTGTCGGCGGCGGTGGACAGTGATCGGAGAAACCATGGTGGAAGCGGAAAAGGAAAGCAATTAATACCCATTATTCAAAATTCAAACAAATCAAGCTTGAGCAATCAAAACCATGATTCGCGCGATAGGGCTGCTGGGAAGGAAAGTACGGTACCTGGGGTTGAAATCATGCTTGAAATTAAGGGCGATGCTCTTAATGGCGCTAAATCTCCTTTTTCGTTAGAAGTATCTTTAAGCTTGGAGCGTGGGCTGAACGGCAAGTGGGAAATTAAGTGCTCCAATATTAAGGAAGTGAGTTGTGTAAGTCTTTCTGGTGTTGGGTCCACTGTCACTAGGCCCAATGCACTTGCTGAAGCTATTCCACTTAACCCACCTCATGTCCGCAAAGTTAAGCCCAAGCCCACTCTGGTCTGGCGGCCCAAAAGAAAAGAAGTGACCACCAGGACTTTCCCGATGCGAGAGACCAAACCTCCAGGGAAGTCTTCGTTGTGCCTATCGGTCTCGGCGAGCTCAACTTTAGATACCCTGAGCACCGATATAATGGTTGAGCCGATAAGGCCGCTGATGTCGTCGACGGTCTTTGATGTCGCCGCTGATCAGGTTCTCAACTCCGATAAGATCGATAACACCAGGTATGAGTTCTCAGCACTGATTGACTCGAATCAAGTCTCCGATGTAGTCGAGCCTGAGTTTCTCGGCTCTGACAAGGCCGAGGAGGCTAGGATTGGGTCGGCATGTACCACAGATAGCGACGAGATCTTAGAGCGTGACCTTAGACTGCTCCTCTAGGAGCATTCCGGCGATATAGTCAAGAAATGGGGGAATTCGGAGCAGTGGGTATTGGAATTACGTGATGGGAGGAAGGTTGCGGTTCTGATTTAGATCTCTTTGCCTCAGTGTGAAGCTATAGGGGTATTGGAAAAGCAAAAACAGTTGGCCTTAGTTCCATCGGAGTCTTCTGACGTTACTAATGTGTCATCGGCTATTATCGAAGAGGAGGTAGTATTGGTGGAGGACTGGGTTTCGGACACCTACTCGGAGGAAGCTGATCAGCCTCTAGATGTTGAACCAATTGCTTTTTCTCTACCTTTGGCCGTGGTAGAGCAGTCAGTTGTGGATGTGGAAAGGTTTGTGGGTGTGGATACTTCAGAGAGCCAGGAACCTTATTCCGAGTGGCTTCAAAAGAAATTCAATAATTTCGATAGCTTCCTTAGCACGTCCCTTAAGGGATTAGAAGATCAAGCAATAGAATTTTTATTGGCTGTTGAAGCTGAATTAAATCGGAGGGCTGAGGTGAACAAGAAAACATGTGGGGTGAAAGGATTAAGAGAGTTGAAGGGGGTTGTTTAGTTCTATTAATTATGGCTCTACATTTGCTAGGCGAAGTGGTATTAATAGGAATTGGGTTCTCTCTGTTGCTCAATGAATTTGAAGTTACTTTCCTGGAATGTCAGAAGGCTGAATGCAGTTGATAAGAGGCTTCAGATTTGTAATTTGTTACGATCCTGGAGGGCTGATATTGTGTGTTTGCAAGAGACCAAACTAGAGTGGATTACTAGAGGTATTGTTCGAAGTATATGGAGTTGTCTATACGTAGATTGGTTGTACCTGGGTTCAGATGGTGCTTCTGGAGGTATTTTATTGATGTGGGATAGTCGGGTTGTGGAAAAGGTGGAGGAAGCGGTGGGGCATTTTTCGGTTTCATGCAAGTTTAAAAATGTAGGAGACCAATTTGAGTGGGTTTTCACAGACATCTATGGGCCAAATTTGAACAAAAGGCGTAGGTTGATGTGGGAGGAACTAACCGGACTGATCAGTTGGTGGGATTTGCCATGGTGACTCGGAGGTGATTTTAATCTAATCCGTTTCCCATCAGAGCATTTAGGGGCTGCTACCTACTCTCGGGCTATGTGTGAATTTTCTGACTTTTTTTCTTTGCATGGGTTGATGGATATACCTATGGAAGGGGGCCTTTACACCTAGTCCAATACATCCTCAGCTTCTCGTCTAGATCGGTTCCTTTTCTCCCCACTTGTGGTAGATCATTCCACACAGTTTACCCAAAAAAGGATGTCTAGAGTACTGTCTGATCACTTTCCTATTTTGTTGGAGGGTGGGAGTCAACGAAGAGGTAGAATTCCTTTCCGTATTGAAAATATGTGGTTGAGGGTGGATAATTTTGTCGAGAAAGTGAAGCAGTGGTGGGCATCCTATTTGTTCCAAGGAACCCCAAGTTTTATTCTAGCTAAGAAGTTGGCTGCTTTGAAGTTGGATTTAAAAAAGTGGAATGAGACTGAGTTTGGCAATGTCACAAATATGAAACAGGACCTCTGGAGCAAGCTGAATGTTTTGGATGCTAAAGGGGAGACACATAGCTTAACAACTGAGGAGAAGTTAGAACAAACTAAGCTTCGTACAGATATTGAAAAGTTAACTCTTATGGAAGAGATTAGTTGGAGACAAAAGTCTAGGGTGTTGCACTTGAAGGAAGGGGATGCCAATACCAGATTCTTTCATAGAATGGCTAATTCTAACAAGAAAAATAATAGTATTGAAAGCCTAATGGTTAATGGTACCTTGTCTTCGAATCAGTGTACAATTGCAGACTGCATTACTCAATTCTTCATGAATTTGTATTCTGAGCAGCAGGTTGATCGACCGTTTCCGGATTCGTTGGTTTTTCCTATGATATCTGGGGATAATGCGGATTGGTTAGAGAGACCTTTTGAAAGAGGCAGAAATTTTTGATGTCGTTCAGAGTTTTCACGGTGATAAATCTGCTGGACCAGATGGCTTCCCTATGGCTTTTTTCCAAGCCTGTTGGGGGATTGTTAAACCTGATCTTATGGTTGTATTTCGTCATTTTTTTGCTAGTGGTCAGTTTGAGAAAAGTTTAAACATAACTTTTATTACTCTCATTCCTAAAATACATGCAGCAAGTGAGATTAGGGATTTTCGGCCCATTAGTTTGGTTGGGGATGTTTATAAAATTATTGCTAAAGTCTTGGCTAATCGGCTCCGTACAGTGATGGGGGAGATAATCTCAGCATCTCAGAATGCTTTTGTGAAGGACAGATAGATTCTTGACTCTGTTCTTATTGCTAATGAATGTCTTGACAGTAGACTGAAGTCTGGGGTGCCCGGGCTGATTTGTAAGCTGGATGTTGAGAAGGCTTTTGACCATGTAAACTGGAGCTTTCTTCTGCAGATGTTAGAAAGAAGTGGGTTTTCTGCCAAATGGAGACAATGGATCTTCTTTTGCTCTCTACAGTCCGTTTCTCCATCTTGATTAATGGCTCTCCTTGTGGATTTTTTGGTAGCACTAGAGGTTTGAGACAAGGTGATCCATTGTCTCCATTGTTGTTTGTTTTGGTGATGGAAGCTCTTGGAAGAATGTTGGACAAAGCAGTTCATGAAGGATGCATGTCAGGATTTCGTGTGGGTAATTTGGAGGGAAGATCCTTGGAGGTGTCTCATCTTCTTTTTGCAGATGATACTTTAATTTTTTGTGAGGCTGATTTAGAACAGATTTTGATTCTCCACATGATTCTTATATGGTTTGAGGCAGTGTTCGGTCTAAAGATAAACCTGGGCAAGTCAGAATTGGTTCCGGTCGGGGTAGTCCATAATATTGACCTACTGCTGGTTGTTCTTGGCTGTAAGCAGGGTTCTCTTCCAATGAAATATCTGGGTCTTCCTTTGGGTGCTAAATTCAAGGATAAGACTATATGGAATCCAATTCTGGAGAAAATGGAGAGGAGATTGGCAGGTTGGAAACGCTTATATTTATCCAAGGGAGGTAGAGTCACCCTAATCAAAAGCACCCTATCTAATTTACCCACTTATTTTCTATCTTTATTTCCTATACCTGCTAGCGTGGCTAACCAAATTGAGAGGCTTCAGCGGAATTTCTAATGGGGTAGTTTTGGAGATGAACCTAAAATTCACCTGGTTAAATGGACTATTGTTTGTGCTCCTATTTCTTCGGGTGGTTTAGGGATAAAGAAGATAAGACTTTTCAATGAAGCTTTACTTGGGAAGTGGCTATGGAGATTTGGGATTGAGAGAGATGCCCTTTGGAGACAAGTGATAGAGATGAAATATGGCTGTGTATGGGGGGGCTGGAGACAAGTGATACAAATGCCCTTCTTTCTCACGTCATATTTTGTATGATATTGGTGATGGGTCTAGAGTGAAGTTTTGGCAAGATCGATGGTGTGGAGAGACATCTCTTGCTGTTAGATATCCTGACTTGTTCAGATTTTGCAGGAATAAAGATGCCAATGTAGTTGAGCTGATGAAGTCTTCCAATGGTGTCCTCTTTTGGGATGTGAGATTCTTTAGGGGTGTGCATGCTCGAGAACTAGAGGCTATGTCAGACTTCATGGAAACCATATATGGTTCTCCTATAAGGGGGTTTGGTGAGGATAAAATGTGTTGGATACCTAGCAAAGATAAGGGATTCATGATTAGTGATTATTACAAAATTCTAGTTGGCAACACTATCTATGGTTTTCCTTGGAAAAGTATTTGGAAGTAGAAGATTCCCTCTAGAGTAGCTTTCTTTGTTTAGACTGCTGCCTTAAACAAATGCTTGACGATTGATAATTTACAAAAAAGGAAGGTGTGGATTTTGGATTGGTGACATGTGCAAAAGAAATGGTGAATTGGTTGACCATCTATTCCTTCATTGTCCTATTGCTATGGATCTATGGTCTATGGTTTTGGGTCTATTTGGAGTAATTTGGGTTATGCCGCACACTGTTTTGGGGTTGTTAGGGTGTTGGCAATGCAGTTTTGGTCATCATCGAAATGGTTTTATTTGGTCCATCATTCCACATTGCTTAATGTGGTGTCTTTGGAGGGAGAGAAAAATAGTAGATGTTTTGAACATATTGAGAGATCTATTCCAAAACTCAAGCTATTCTTTTTTAGAACTTTGCAGGATTGGTTGTTTGCTTTGCAAAAACAATCATTCCCTTCTTTTATTGATTTTCTAGACTCTTGCAATTTTTGTATTTGATTTCTTGAACCCTTGTACACTCCCTGTGTACTAGGATGTTCATTCTTATATTAATTAAGCTTATTACTTATAAAAAAAAATGAAAGTGAAAGAGACAGTAACTTAAAGTCTTAAACTAATTGATATTTAAGAAGTCCCACAGCTCAATTTGTTGTGATTTCAAAACAATAGTTTAACTTGCAAGCACCCATAACCTGCTTTAAAACTAAATTTGCTAAGCAAATTACAACCAGACTACGTTTGTAAAACTGAAACTAATTCAAGAACTAATATGATCCGGAACCTAATTACTATGGGTTTAAGAATTTTGGGGCTGGCTTAGGGAGAAGGGTATACCTATATAAGTTATGATATTTAGCATTAACTTTACATTATAAAAAATTTGAAACACCTATACATAAGAAAGGGTTTAATGCAACAAAATAAGTGCAAAACAAAATCACAATAAAATATCAAATAGTAAAAGGAACAAACAATCTTGTGCACAAAATTGGAAAGAAATACCATCTCATAAAAAATATTAAATTTTACTAGGAGCAAAAATACATCACTCACATAATGACTTGTAATTGGTTAAATATGAATGTTGTCCTTGATCTTGAGAACCTAAAAAACCTTCACACGAAATTCGGAAGTAATTCTTGAATATTTTCATCCACTTGATTCGATGACAGCAAGTCAATAAACATGGTTGCAGTGGTCACATTTGCTGAAAAACCCTTGTCAACCATTATTTTGAGATATTTCGTTGCCTTTGATGTCTCACTATGTTGCAAGAACCCTTGAATTATTGTGTTATACGTGCACTCATCAGGTGAAAAACTGTTGCTATCCATTTTTTCAAGCAACTCACTTGCTTCATCAACTAGTCCGTTCTTGCAAAATCCTTTGATCATTATATTGTAAGGCTGAACATTAGGTTGCAATCTTTTTGCCAAAAGACCACTAAAGATTTCTCTTGCAGTCGTAAGTTACCCAACATTGCAGAAACCATCACTCAAGATGTTATATATCACAATATCACAATCCAGCCTTTTGTCTTCCATCTCCCGAAACAATGCCATTGCCTCTGCAATTTGTCTATTCTTAAAAAAGCCATCTAACAAGATGGCATAGGTTAGAAGATTTGGATGATGGCCACAAGCTTGCATCTTATGGAATAGCTCTAGTGCAGCCTGGTGTCTCTCCAGTTTGAAAAACCCATCGATAAGAATGTTGTAAGTCACTACATCAGGAATCACTCCTTGTTGGATGTTTCATGAAAGATACACATTGCCTCATCAATTTTTTTACCTTTGCAATATCCATTGATCAATATGTTATAGCTAAACACATTGGGTGAACAACCCTTCTCAACCATCATATTAAACGTCTTAACTGCCTCATCCATTTGATTTTGCAAACAATAACCATCAATCAAAGAATTGTAAGTGACTTTGTTAGGCTCAATGCCTCTTTGAATCATCACTTCAAAAACTTCTTTTGCCTCAATCAACATCCCTTTCTTGCAAAGTGTGTCCACCAATATGCTGAAGGTTTGCACATTTGGCATGATCTTCCTTTGAACCATCTCATTCAACAAGGTAGCAGCCTCCGTCCACCAGCCAGAATTGCATAGTCAGTGAATTATGCAACTGTAAGTGACAATGTCTGGTTGAATGCGTTTACTCATCATTTCAGATAAAAGGTTCAAAGCCTCATTTACCAATTTTTCCTTACATAAACTGTCAATGACCATGTTATAGAGCACCACATCTTTTTCAAAATTCCCTTCTTCAAGCTTCCTAAGCAACCTAATAGCCACACCAGTCTGACCAATCTTACAGAAACCGTTTACTATTGTTCCACAAGTAAATGCATCAGGTTGGTACCCTTTGTTCTCCATTTCCTCTACCAAACTCATAGCTCCAGAAATATTACCTTGAAGACAAAGACCTTTAACAAGAGTGGTTAGAGTTATACAGTTTGGTTGATATCCAAATTTCAAAATTGTTGCTAAGACAGAGAAACCAAAAATCGACCCGGTTCAGATGGCAGAAGCAATTAATCAAAACAGTGGGAGTATAAACATTGGGAGAGATTCTGAATGATTCCATTCGTTTAATTAGAGTAACGACTACAGAGTAATGCTTCATTCTTGCAACCGCACCCAAAAATTGAGTAAAATCGACAATGGAAGGCAAAGGGTGCAAGTGAAGCATTGTATCAAACAAGCCTAAGGCATGATCAAGATTCTTAAAGGTTCCAGATTTGCAGTGATGTCTCACAGATTTCAACAACTGATTCCGATTCTGATATGGGGTTTTCGCATATTCTCTAATAGTAGAACAATAATGAGAAGAAGAAAAAGCACGAAATGGAAGGCTTACTCTAACAATCAGACGATTGCATAGAAAAAGAAGAGAGGATGTTGATTTACCCATTTCACAAAGACAACAGTCTCAGCTACCAACTCGAGAGAGAGAGTAAGGGATAAGAAATTGCTACAGAGTATTTCCTTTCCGAATTTGAAACGGTGAAACTAGTTCTATCCTAGTCCTAGTAGTAGTAGAGTGTTTTTTTTTTTATAGGATAGTAGTAGTAGAGTTGTGCAATAGTGATGAGGATTTTTTTGTAAGTGGTCCTATTTTGTAGGAAAAAAGTTGTATTTTTTTTATTATTTTATATATATATAATTTTTATTTTGAAAATCTAATTTATAAGTGAATAAATTAATTTAAAAATTAATAGGAGAGTGATCCTATTTTTTAGGCAAGTTGTATTTTGACTGAATTATCCTTTAATTTTGTCTCTATTTAAACATAGAGGTGTAGTGACATTTTTTAACCAAAAAATGAGGAATTCAAACAGGGAAAACCCCTTAAATAATAGTACTAGTCTCTGAGTACGTGCATGCTCAAAGACTCTTTTATTTTTTGGGTTAAGGTTAATTTAGAACATTTATTATAATTTGAAATTACTACATTTTTCAATCACAAAGAAAAACCTAGGGGTATAATGAAAAATTATTTCGCCTGCTAACGCATAATACTCATCACACCCCTAGTTTTTTGTGATTGAAAAATATAGTAATCCCTAATTACAATAAATGCTCTAAATTAACCCTAACCCAAAAAATAGAAGAGTCTCACGCGCGTGCTCAAAGGCTAGTATACAATAATATATATATATATATATATATATATATATGTATTGATTATACAATTATGGTGTGATGAAAAAATTATTTCATCCACAAATGCATAATACTTATCACACTCATAGGTTTTTGTGATTATAATTGATGCAAATTATTAAATTTTACCCAAAAAATAGAAGAATCTCAAAAGCTTTTCTATTTTTGTGGGCAAATATTAATAATTTGCATCCATTATAATTTGAGAATTCTACATTTTCTAATATAAAAAAAAAACCTAAATGTGTAATGAGTTTTATGCGTTCATGGAGATTTACTTATCAATTTTTTTTTTTTTTTTTAAATCCTAAAAGGTAGCCGCTTAGTCCTAAAATGTAGCCAATTAGTACACACCCATAACAAAATTTGAAATGCCAAAAAAAAAAAAATTAAATAGTCTTTTTTTTATGGGAAAGCCTCCCACGTTGTCAAGTTTTTTTAGTCCTAAAATGTAACCTCTTACTACACATTCATAACAAAAGTTTCAAATGACTAAAACATAAAATAAAAATAAAAAAATTAAATAGTTTTATTTTATTTTTTTTATGGGAAAGGCTTTCATGTGAGCAATAATATCATTTAATTTTAAAAGATGAAAAGAAGTTGGCACAAAAATTGTTACGGATAAATGTAAAGCTAAAACGTAAGAGTTTCAACTAAGAATTACACAAATTGATAAATGTAAACATAGGTATAATTTTTTTTTTTTTTGAAAAAAAGTCTTAAACAACTTTTTTTTTTTTTTTGGAGGAGGAGAAAGACGGATAGATTTCATTAAACAGAAATTAGGCACAATTGGCTATGAGTACATTATTAAACAACCACTTGATAGATGACTACCACTTTATTATATAAGCTTTGAATCATACAATTACATAGTCTCTCACCCAAACTCAATGTGCCTGCTATGCAATTCAACAAAATTGTTGATATGTGACCCTAAAAAATAGAGACAAAAAAAGAGGATTAAATATAACAAAAACAGCAAACATTAAATAAATAGGATAGGAGGCAATAGTTCATATGAAAATAAACACAGTCCTATATTAGTCCAAAAAAAAAATTCTGCAGAGAATAAATATCAAAAGTTAATAACCTTTAAAATAACACCGTCCTAAGACTCCTAAAAGCAAAAGTAACATACCAATATTCTAGACTTTGATTTTGTTTATTTGAATTGCAAGTTCTTGTTGATTTTGATTCTTGTCACTAACGAAAAACTTCCATCTCAATATCCTTTTTTTTTTTTTTTTTAAATGATTACAAAGTAAGGGAAATAATGGGATCTAGTGCAACTTTGCAACGAAATTCCCTTGGACAACTTTGAAATTTGACATCACAGTGAATTAAAGTTAAAAACTACTGTTCTTGGAAAACTTGGTTGGAAATCTTCTCCTAACATCATTGGAGCGAAACCATAGAAAAACATATGAAAGAAAAACTTAAAGGCAAACCTTTGAGCATTGTAGTTTTGCCTAAGATCGTGTACTGATTGAGAGAGAGTGGTAGAAAGAATCTTTGCCCATGATAAGTTTATAACTCATGGGTTTGTTTAATTTGAATATTATTTGTGGAGTGAGGAAGGTGGGAGATGTGAATAATGTGTGGGTTACTTTTTCTCAGACTCTTTGGCAGTGAGTTTTTTTTTTTGGGCTTGCAATGGGAATTTTTTTTTTTTTTTGGTTTTGTTTTGTTTTTGATAATGGTGTGTAATGGGAGTTGAGATAGCAGTTAGGCTTTTTGAAGCAGTAATTAACGATGTAGAGTGGTCCTATTTTGAAGCAATAAATTATAGGGTAAACTACGTATTTGGTCCGGACCAAATACGTAGTTTACCTTATAATTTATAAGTAGATAAAACAATTTGAAAATTAGCAGGAGAGTACCTGCAAAAAAATAATAATTAACAGGAGAGTAATCTTATTTTTTAGGTAATATTTTAGTGAGAGTTAAAGTTGCATTTTTACCGGATTGTTCTTTAGTTTTGTCTCTACTTAAACATAAGACTGTAAGGACATTTTTGAACTAAAAAATGTGAAATCCAAATAGGCGAAACCTCTTAAATAGTAGTATAGATAGATAGATAACTAGCCTCATCACACACTCTTCGCGCGTGCGATGAGATTTTTCTTTTTTTTAGTGGTCCTATTTTGTAGAAAAAAATTGTATTTAGTTATTTTATATATATATATAATTTTTATTTTAAAAATCTTATTTATAAGTAAATAAATCAATTTAAAAATTAATAGGAGAGTGGTTCTATTTTTTAGGCAATATTTTAGTAGGAGTTGAAGTTGCATTTTACCAGATTGTCCTTTGGTTTTTCTCTACCTAAACATAGGACTATAGAGACATTTTTGAACTACAAAATGAGGAAACCAAATAGAGGTAGCCTCTTAAATAGTAGTATAGATAAAGTTTATATTCTTAAATATAGAAGATTCCAGTTAATTTAATCGGTAAAATTTTTTATGATTGAATAAGAGATCTGAGATTTAATCTCCACCTACACAAAAAAACTTATTAGTCTCTTGATCTGATAATAGAAAATTATTATTATGGGGGGCAAAGACGTCAGAACACCATGTGGGCCTTGGGCTTGGTCCGAGAGCGCAGACTCCGCCCATGGGCCGTAAGTCGAGAATAAGGCCTCCTAAAACGGGGGCCCCGGAGCGCGCCGACCAAGCGTCGGCCAGTTGGGAAAGGATCCGAGGAGAGGGTACCCTCAGACAACAGCATCAAGGACTGAGAAGGGTGGCATGGTACCCAAGGAAGAGCTCCTGGAGCCCAGTAAGTCATACAAAGTTTCGACAGGACGCCGATGAGGGGGACAAGTGGGACGTGCTCTGTATAAAGCTGCTGCCACCGCATTAAAGACTCCTCACCTACCCGCCTGGCCACATTAATGGGGAAGTGACTTCTGAGGGGACGGCGGTCAACTTTATAGCCATTGGGGAGCGTTTTCAGGGACAAGACGGATGGGAACCAAGAGTGGGGAGTATAAATAAAAGGGGGGAACCACTGGAAAGGGATCCGGACTTTTCTTCTCCAAGTGTATTCTCTCCTCCTAGAAAGGGTAAAGAAAGGAAGGAATGAGACTCTTCGGCCTACGTCCGAGGAAAAGCCAAAGTCATACCGCCAACTCGAAGTGCACCAATAATAGACTCAGCCCAAACGCCATCACTCTCCACCACCCCGGAAGGTCCAGGCTTCAAGCCCACTCTCTAAAAATTTATTGTATAGGCCACTTGGGCCGGCCCGGTCATGCATTTGGGCCCAAGGCTCGATTTGTGTCCTTACAATTGGCCCCGTCTGTGGGGAACCTTCGACAAAAAGGGATGTGAAGTGTCATGGAAGGCTCGGGTTTACGTCGTGTAAAGTCCATTGGATCCCAGGGTGAGGATCACTTCTTGCAGTTAGAACGAGAAAGAGATCGCGAAGCCAGCATGCGCATTGGACATACACGCGGGAGGAGTCACGCACGGGACGAAAGTAGAACTTCCCGCGAGAAGAGTGTCGAGACCCTGCAAAGGGAGATTGACCATCTAAAAAAGAAACTGCGCCAAGAGAAACGACGACACACGCCCTCTCCTTCAGGCCGGTCTTCAGCAGATTCTGGCAGTAGCTTCTGCGGCTCTGGGGCAAGAACCCCCCCAGTGAATCCTCCTCTCACGATGACGGACTCCATCGCGAACCCAATGATAAGAGGACATCCTCCAGAGGACTAGCCAACAATGCGCTGAGCAAGGCGTTCCACCAGATTTCTAAGTCGCCCTTCACTTGGAGGATTGAGAAGGGAAAGCTTCCAAGGCGGTTCACCCAGTAAACCTTCACCATTTACAACGGAAGGACAAACCCAGTAAAACACGTGAGCCATTTCAGCCAAAGGATGGCGGTGCACTCAAAGAATGAGACCCTAATGTGCAAATTCTTCCCTTCCAGTCTGGGACATGTCGCGATGAGGTGGTTCAATGGCCTAAAGGCAGGTTCTGTCGATTCCTTCATGGAGCTCACCAGGGCGTTTGGCTCGCGGTTCATCACGTGCAGTAGGATACCTCGGCCGTTGGATTCACTGTTGTTCATGGCCATGAGAGAAAGAGAGACCCTCAGGGCGTATACCGACAGGTATTGGGAGATGTACAACGAAATTGATGGGGACTTCGACAAAGTCGCCATAAGCACCTTCAAGGTCGGCCTCCCGAATGAGCACGACCTAAGGAAGTCGCTAACCAAAAGGCTTGTTAAGAGCGTACGATTGCTCATTGATCGCATCAATGAAGACACACTGGTTGAGGAGGATCAGCTGCAAGTGAAGGGGAAGGCGAAGGTTATCCCTCAAGAGAGGAGGGATTTCAGGTCGGACCGATACAGCAATAATAGGCCAAGGAGAGAGTTCATTGGGCAACCTCATCCGACACCCACGCAAGTGGTCGACGTCGTGTTCCGCGAACCCATACAGCGAGTGTTTAAGAAAATCCATCACGAACCCTACTTTAGGTGGCCCAGGAAAATGATAGGAGACCCTACGAAGCGTAACCAGAATCTCCACTGCCAGTATCACCAAGAGAACGGCCACACGACCGAAAGCTGCAGAAATTTACGAAATTATCTAGAGCATTTGGCGAAGGAGGGAAAGTTAAGGCAGTTCCTGTATCGGCCGTATGGGCAGGAAGAACACCTGGGGCCAGCAGATCACGGCCGTCACACCCCCAGGCCCCCTTTGGGAACCATCAACGTCATCCTTGCTACCCACCGGCTCCTGCCCTCTAGGGTGATGTCCGTGGCGCGAGCCCTAGCCGAGAGTCCTAGCTCCGAGCCAAAGAAGTTTAAGGGTAACGGACCCCCAATGTTAGGATTCTCAGACGAGGACAAGACGGGAACCATCCAGCCACAGGACGATGCCTTGGTCATAATGTTGAGAATCAAAGGTTACGATGTGAAAAGAGTAATGGTGGATAAAGGAAGTGGCGCAGACATTATGTACCCCAATCTGTACAAGGGGTTGAACTTGAAGGAAGAGGACTTTTCAGCCTACGACTCACCACTGATAAGTTTCGAGGGAAAGGTAGTCGTCCCGAAGGGGCAAATCAGGTTGCCTGTACAGTCAGGCCCAACAGTGGTAGAAGTGGATTTCATTGTGGTTGACGCCTACTTTCCCTACACAACCATTGTGGGAAGACCCTGGCTGCATGCTTTAGGGGCTATCTCTTCCACTTTTCACGCCAAGGTAAAGTTCCCTTTTGGTGGCCGAGTCGAAGAAATTATTGGGAGTCAATCCGCGGCGAGATAGTGCCTAACAGCCGCAGTTATGTGCAGGCCGAAACTTGAATCCGCGGCCCTGACCACGCCGACCCAATAGCAATTAGCCTCTTCCGCTACAACGGTGGGGACAGTGGCAGAAGAGCCCGCGTGCGAGAGGCTAGACAAAGTTCTCGTGGACAACAACCCAGATAGATTCTTCCAAGTGGGAACCCAGTTACCGGCCTAGGAGAGAGAGGGACTGATCGCGTTCTTGAAGGAGAACATTGACGTGTTTGCATGGGACGCGTACGAGGTGCCTGGGATCAACTCGAACTTCATTTGCCACCATCTGAATGTCAGCCCGGCTGCCATGCCGAAGAGGCAGCCCCCTCGACGTTCTTCCAAAGAGCACTCGGAAGCCGTTAAAGAAGAAGTCATCAGACTTAAGAAAGCTGGAGCTATCAAGGAGGTGTTCTATCCCGAGTGGCTAGCACACACAGTCGTGGTAAAGAAGAAGAGCGGGAAATGGAGGGTCTACGTGGACTTCACGGACCTGAACAAAGCCTGCCCCAAAGACTCCTTCCCAATGCCTCGCATAGATCAATTGGTGGACGCGACAGTCGGCCACCCTCGAATGAGTTTTCTGGACGCCTTTCAAGGGTACCACCAGATACCCTTGGCTTCAAAGGACCGAGAGAAAACGGCCTTCGTTACCCCCACCGGTAATTACCATTACAAGGTGATGCCCTTCGGCTTGAAAAATGCAGGGGCTACCTATCAGAGGATGATGACCCGGATGTTCGAGGCACAGTTGGGAAAAACCGTTGAAGTATACGTGGATGACATGGTTGTGAAGAGCAGGGCCGTATCGAAGCATGTGGTCAACCTGAACAGCATATTCTAGACTTTGAAGGAGCACAAGTTAGGTTTGAACGCCTCCAAGTGCTCCTTTGGTGTAGGGTCTGGCAAGTTTCTGGGCTATATGCTCACTCATAGAGGTATTGAGGCCAACCCGGCCCAGATCACCGCAATTTGTAACCTGCAACCTCCTCGCAACCCGAAGGAGGTCCAAAAGCTGGCAGGGATGACGGCTGCCCTCAATAGGTTCATTTCCCGGTCTGCGGACAGGTGCCGACCCTTCTTCCAACTGTTGAACAAATGGAAGGGATTCGAGTAGACCGAGGAATGCTCCTTGGCCTTCCAGTAGCTGAAGGAATACCTCTCTCGGCCGCCCATAATGTCTCGCCTCGATTTGGATGAGGTATTGTTCGCATACATAGAGGTGGCCGCCCACGCCGTCAGCCTGGTTCTGATACGGGATGACGATGGTATACAGAGACCAGTCTATTATGTCAGCAAGTCCCTGCAGGAGGCTAAAATTCGGTATCTATCGTTAGAGAAGGCGATTTTAGCCGTGGTGCACGCAACGCGCCGGCTCCCGTACTACTTTCAATCCCACACCGTTGTCGTACTGACCCAGCTCCCACTTAGATCCGTGCTGCAGAGTGCTGACTACTCCAGCAAAATCGCCAAATGGGGAACAGTCCTAGGAGCCTTTGACATCAAGTACATGCCCCACGCCTCTGTAAAGGGGCAAGTCCTGGCCGACCTGGTGGCGGAGTTCGCTGAGCCTTCCATAGAGGAAAGCCTAGAGGGCTAGGGCGTGGACGGAAGACCAGTTGGCATAGTCTCGTGTGAGAAACCTCCGGGGTGGAAGCTCTACGTGGATGGAGCCTCCAACCAGAGAGGTTCGGGCGTAGGAGTAGTTTTGATATCTCCGAATGGAATCATCGTGGAAAAGTCTTTAAGGATAGCATTTTCGGATACCAATAATGAGGCCGAATATGAAGCTTTGCTAGTGGGAATGGACATGGTACAAAGGATGGGGGGAAAGTCGGTGCTGGCATTCTCAGACTCACAGCTAGTGGTTGGCCAGGTGGAAGGGAAATTGGAAGCTAGGGAGTCGAGAATGCAAGAGTATTTAGCCTGCGCTAGGCACCTACAGGCCAAATTCGAATCTTTCACACTATCGTATGTCTCCAGGAGCGGTAATGCCCATGCCGACTCACTGGCCACGCTCGTAACTTCCTCGGCTCAGGGCCTCCCTCGGGTTATTCTCGTTGAGGACCTGTTTCGGCTGACTGGGCCAGATTGCCATACCCTCCAGATCCACCAGGTCAAAGCGGGACCCAGTTAGATGGACCCTATAGTGTCTTTCCTTAAACACGACACGCTGCCGGAGGAGAAGTCTGAGGCCGATAAAATCCATAGAAAGGCTCTGCGGTTTTGGCTATCCGAGGACGAGAAGCTCTATAAACGCTTCTTTTCGGGGCCCTACCTACTGTGTGTGCATCCGGAAGGAACAAAGTAGCTCTTGGAGGAGTTGCATGATGGAATATGTGGTAGCCACACAGGCAGAAGATCACTAGCTCACAAGGCCCTTACACAAAGGTACTGGTGGCCAAACATGCAAAGAGAGGCACAGGAGTATGTGAAAAAATGTGATCAGTGCCAGAGATTCGCTCCCAACATCCACCAGCCTAGGGATGTCCTTAACCCTTTGGCTAGCCCTTGGCCGTTTGCACAATGGGGCTTAGACATAGTGAGACCATTTCCGAGGGCAGCAAGCAACAAGAGGTGGTTGCTCATCGGGACAGATTATTTCACCAAATGGGTGGAAGCCGAGCCCCTCTCGTATATCCGAGACGTGGATGCAAAGAAATTCGTCTGGAAAAACATCATCACCAGGTTTGGGATCCTGTGTACTCTAATCTCGGATAACGGACTGCAATTCGATAGCAAAGCCTTCAGAAAATGTTGTGGAGACTTCGGTATCACAAACAGATAATCCACCCCAGCCTATCCACAGGGGAATAGCCAAGCTGAAGCAATCAACAAGTCAATAGTCAATGGGCTCAAAAAGAGACTAGACGATGCGAAGGGCAAATAGGTGGATGAGGTGACACACATGTTATGGACTTACCGAACCACGCCGCGAAGGTCCACAGGGGAGACACCTTTCGCAATGACGTATGGCGCCGAGGTTGTGATTCCTGTAGAGGGGGTTCCCGACGATGAGGGCACAGTCTTTCACCCCGGACGCTAATGATGACATGCTGCTAAAGGGGCTGGACTTGGTAGAAGAAAGGCAGGAAAACACTATGGTCCGGCTAGCTTACTACCAGCAGAAGCTCAAGCGGGGGTACGACTCTCGCATACGATCTAGGCCCCTCGCTCTGGGAGACCTAGTCCTGAAAAAAGTTGTCAGAACTGCTAAGGACCCGACGTGGGGAAAATTGGGACCGAACTGGGAGGGGCCCTATTGTATAACCTTAGTGGCCGGCATCGGGTCATATTATCTCGCCGACTTGGAGGACAAACTTGTAAAATGACCCTAGAATGTAAACAAACTCTGAAGGTACAACTATTAATAAGAGGCATACACGCCAAGCATTTGTATGTTATTGTACCATGCTAATTGTTAATATATCAATCTCTATCGCCAAGCTATGCGTAAGTGTTAATGTCAACCTAGGCTAAGCTAGATCCTCAGATCTTCTGCCTTGGGAAAATTTAACATGCAATTCATTTTTTAAAACTAAGTGTTAATGTCAACCTAGGCTAAGCCAGGTCCTCGGACCTTCTGCCTTGGGAAAATTTAACATGCAATTTGTTTTCAAACTAAGTGTTAATGTCAACTTAGGCCAAGCCAAGTCCTCGGACCTTCTGCCTAGGGAAAATTTAACATGCAATTCATTTTTTAAAACTAAGTGTTAATGTCAACTTAGGCTAAGCCAGGTCCTCCGGCCTTCTGCCTTGGGAAAATTTAACATGTAATTCGTTTTCAAACTAAGTGTTAATGTCAACCTAGGCTAAGCCAGGTCCTTGGACCTTCTGCCTTGGGAAAATTTAACATGCAATTCATTTTTTAAAACTAGGTGTTAATGTCAACCTAGGCTAAGCCAGATCCTCGGACCTTCTGCCTTGGGAAAATTTAACATGTAATTCGTTTTCAAACTAAGTGTTAATGTCAGCCTAAGCTAAGCTAGGTCCTCGGACCTTCTGCCTTGAAAAAATTTAACATGCAATTCATTTTTTAAAACTAAGTGTTAATGTCAACCTAGGCTAAGCCAGGTCCTAGGACCTTCTGCCTTGGAAAAATTTAACATGCAATTCATTTTTTAAAACTAAGTGTTAATGTCAACCTAAGCTAAGCCAGGTCCTCGGACCTTCTGCCTAGGAAAAATTTAACATGCAATTCATTTTTTAAACTAAGTGTTAATGTCAACCTAAGCTAAACTAGGTTCTTAGACCTTCTGCCTTGGTAAAATTTAGTGGGCAATCCATCTTTTAGCTAAGTGTTAGATTACGCGCGATCAAATTTTACACGCACTTTGTCTTTTGAGTAATTGCGAGACTGCGTAAATTAGCTTTTTGTTTATTAACCCAATTATGTCGGGAATCACGTGCAATGAGGCAAATTATACAAAGATAAACATAGTCCATCAAGGAAGTTACGCTATCAAAGCAAAACACAAAGATTCAAAAAGCTGTTTACATTAAAGCTGAAAGTAAAAGTTAAAGGCAAATGATTAATGACGAACTCCCTAAGAAAGAAAAAACTGCACAAAAACAGAGCCAGGGGTGGCTATCCCTTTATTTTCAGTGGAGGGTCCCCTCCCGTTTTCACTGAGGACTCCTTAACCTTTCCCTCCACTTCAGCTCCTTTCTCCCCAGCCTCGGGTGGAACGTGGACCTTCTTCCCCTTGTCTTTCGGCTTGGGTGGAGGTATGACCTGACCAGCTGGCTCGCCCGACCCCTTCTCGGCCCCTTCATTAGGGGCAACAGCCTCTTCGGGGGGAAGGACTTGCTCGTGAGAGGAGGGAGGCAACAAAGGGGCCATAGTCTCAGGAGTAACCAATGGAGCAGGAGCATCTTCGATAAGCCTGATATCCTCGGGATACCAGACCTTCTCTGCTGCCCTCCACTTAGAGTTGGCAGGGACTCCCGTAGCATTTAGGGCTTTTGCCCAAACCTGCTGGAAGTATTCCCTACACAGCTCGGCCAGCTCCTCCGTCAGGTGGTTCTCCGTCGCCTCGACCCCTTCATTATAGGCAGCTTTGGTGGCGGCCTCCACGGTCTCTTTTATGGTGTAAGCCACTTCTTTGGCCTGGGCAAACTCTCTTTTTAAGTTGGAGATCTCCTACCTTGCTTTGGACAGTGCCTCGTCCCTTTGGTGCAAGAGCTTGCATTGGGTCTCCACCTATGTCGCCGCCGTCTTTAAGCCCGCATCCAGGCTTCTCCTCTCAGTCTGCTCTGAGGACAGTTTGGCGGCTAGGTCAGCCTTCTCTGCCTCGACACGGCCTAGCTCCTTCTTAACCTCCGCCTTGGCTGACTGCTCGGTATCGACCTGATTTTGGTAGTGCTCCACTAGTGCATCGGCAGCGAAGGCCTCCTAGATGGCCTGCGGAGGAAAGTTCCAACAGATACATAGTAAACGAAAAGTTAACATATACGAAGGACAACAGGAAACTAGGGGTATAGCGCGTACCAGGCCCAGGTTCCTCTTGAGGGAAAGAAAGAGGCGCGTCCGGCCCATCCTCCCTAAGTCCTCCATGTCCCTAGGCAGGAGAAGGGGCTGGCTAGGTGAGAGGCGTGACCTCTCTAAAAATCCCGGATGCTTGCTTGGAGAGACACCGAAGCCCCGTCCACCTCCAGAGCGGGGGACCAACTAGACTCCCCTCGGCGGACCTAGGCTTGTCTGCGGATCTCCCCGCTCTCGACGGATGAGGCTCGCCCCCTACCCTTAGCAACTTGCTGTTGTTACTACTGCAGCTGCCTTTGGTGCTTTTGCTTCTTTTCCCTCTCTCTATCTGCCTCCTCATTCTCGTTCCTCCTCTTCTTTGAGACGATAGGGGCAAGAAGGAGTGGGTCGGATGGAGGGGGAGGGGCAGGTGGGGGCAATTTTGGCTGGGACCCGGAGGCGTCCGCTCTGGAAACTTGGACGCCCCTCTTTCTGGCAAAAAGTTGTTTCAAAGACGCCATGTCGTCGTCTTCCTCAAAAGAATCTTCTGGTCGGGCAACAACTAGACCTTTGATACCAAAATTCCTGTTCGAGTTGCCCTTTTCTTCGTCCGAGACATCGACCACGTGGTCCCCCAATGGTCTCTCGGCCTCCTCTAGATGAAACCGGTCGATTTCTTTGTCAAGGGATGAGGGGGAAGCCGCAGACTCTTCTCGGACAATCTGGTCCTCCCGCTGTATCGCCAAAGGGACAGCTTCGACGGCCCGACCGTATAGGATGGTAGATGGCGCGTCTGGTATGGCTCGTGGGGCGAGGAACTCGGGGTAGCAAACGTCTATCCTCGCGCGGCCTGCGATCACCCACAAGGATGGTGTCCTTAACCTCGCCAAAAACCTTCGAGATGGGATCGTACCCCAATATAAGGTGGGCGGCCCTCACCTGCAGATCTCCTGTTACAAAGACCTCGGATCTCAGAACCTTGTTGAGGTCTGAGATGTTGACGTCGCCCAAGCGAGGAGAAGTATGCCGTTTGTCTGCAAGGAAGACAACAGAGGAGCCAAACATGGTTAAATACTAATGGCAAATCCAGTAAAGAAAGGCAGCAAATGGCAACGAATTTACCAAGGGGAGCATAAAGTGGCGAAAACCAAAAAAAAAAAAGGGGAAGAACCAAAAACTCCTAAGTCCTGGGAAATCACACTTGGCTGCCCCTCGCTGACTGGGCAATGGGGACCGTCATACCAACGCCTAGTGGAGATGAGGTAGTCATCCTTCATGCCTTTATTGGACTTAGGAAAACAGGAGATGAGCCTGACGGTGTTAGACCTCAACTTGAGGTAATAGCCGGTATCTCTCAACCGGTGGCACTCGTACATGTAAACAACGTCGTGCCATGTAAGGCGCAGACCCATCTGCTTATTCAGGGCATCGATGCAGCCTAATATCCTAAACATGTTGGGTGTACACTGATCTAGACACAACCTATGGTTATGGAGGTAATCGCTGGTCACGTCCTTCATGGGGAGAGTCATCCCACCCTCTAGGAAGGCGATTATAGGGATGACTACTTGACCCTCTTGCCTAAAGTCCGCTACGGCTTTCGAGGGGCAATATTTCAGGCCTACATCCGGAGGAATGTGGTATTTGGTCCAAAACCCTTCCATGCCAGAAGCCGTATCAACTAGACACTTAAATCTACCTATTGGATTGAAAATCAAGGTAAAGAGTTACAGCGAAAGGGAAGGGAGATTGATAGCCGAGGAGAAAAAGGTTCGAGGGTAGGAGAAACTTACAGGAGGAAGGTATGCGAACTTGTTAGAACTTCTTGAGAGAGAGTGAGATTGAAAGCTCCAGAGTATATTTGCTCTTTGGTAGAAATGAGGGGAGTCGCAGTTACCAAGGCGCTTTGAATGATTGAATGCCGGTGGTTCCAGAGAAAAATCCACCTCAAATTTTTGGGAATAAACCCAAGCCGTTAGATCCGCATCTCACCGTTGAATGTGCGCGACAGGAAGTTACTTAGTGCAATTAATGCAGGCGTTGTGTGTTACGAAGCATCCAAGGTCTCCCCAGAACATGCAGGTGGATTCCGCACGTGCGACAATAAAGAGGTCACATGGGAGAAGGATTCGGAGGTCAAAAACCCTTCTGCCTCCTCAGATCGGAGTCAAACGAATTTTTGAGGGGCTATTATGGGGGCAAAGACGTCAAAACACCATGTGGGCCTTGGGCTTGGTTCGAGAGCGCAGACTCCGCCAATGGGCCATAAGTCGAGAATAGGGCCTCCTAAAATGGGGGCCCAGGAACACGCGGACCAGGCATCGGCCAGTTGGGAAAGGATCCGAGGAGAGGGTACCCTCGGACAACGGCATCAAGGGCCGAGGAGTGCGGCATGGCACCCAAGGAAGAGCTCCTGGAGCCCAGTAAGTCATACAGAGTTTCGACGGGACGTCGATGAGGGGAACAAGTGGGACATGCTCTGTATAAAGCTGCTGTCACCGCATTAAAGACTCCTCACCTACCTGCCTGGCCGCATAAATGGGGAAGTGACTTCTGAGGGGACGGCGGTCAGCTTTATAGCCATTGGGGAGCGTTTTCAGGGATAAGACGAATGAGAACCAGGAGTGGGGAGTATAAATAAAAGGGGGGAACCACTAGAAAGGGATCCGGACTTTTCTTCTCCAAGTGTATTCTCTCCTCCTAGAAAGGGCAAAGAAAGGAAGGACTGAGACTCCTCGGCCCACGTCTGAGGAAAAGCCAAAGTCACATCGCCAGCTCGAAGTGCACAATAATAGACTCAACCCAAACGCCATCACTATCCACCGCCCCAGAAGGTCCAGGCTTCAAGCCCACTCTCTAAAAATTTATTGTATAGGCCACTTGGGCCGGCCCGGTCACGCATTTAGGCCCAAGGCTCAATTTGTGTCCTTACAATTATCAAGAATGAATGTCATGAATTAAAACTGTCTAAAAAAAATAATCTTGAATATGATTCATCTTCGTCTTTTTTTATTATTATTTATAAAATCAAACTAAAATTGCTTCTAAAAGAGAAAATAAAATTCTAAAATCAAATAAGATTTGACCTCATTATTTTCAACACACATATAATGTTTTGGCACTTCACGCACATTTTGGACTAGGCTAGAATGATATTGGGTTTGATGCGCATTTAGGTTTCGGCTAATTGAAAATAGCTCCACTCTTTTAAATCCAATTAATTTACACATACTGCAACAAAATTGATTTTTTTTTTTTCTGAGGAATATTGAAATATAATATTATATCATGAATAAATAATGTAACTAAAATTAATCATCTAATGTAGGTAAATTTTTGAACATAGCAAAAGGGGGTAAAACGTCATAGTTCATGTTTGGGCAACACTATAAACCTCTTGTCATAATAGAGTTTGGTCCATATTCTCTAGGACCAGCCTCTTTGTCCCTTTTTTTTTTGGCTGAGATGATTTTGGCCCAAGTCATGTATGTTATATGGGTTGCTTTATTCCCTTCTTTGATTAATGAATTTTGACTTACAAAAACAAAAAAACAAAAAACAAAACAAAAAGAGAGAGAGACAAAGGGTGAGTTTATTATTGGCCTATGATAAGGCTAACAGATTTTGTAACAGACTTGTTAACTGCTAATCTAAGTTCTAATCCTTTCCTACCAAAAAAGAAAAAAAGAAGACTAAGGGTGAATTTGACATTAGCTTTAAGCTTTAACTTTTAATTTTTATGTACAGCTTTAGCTTTTCCCTTATTTTTCAAAAAATTTCAATATACAAGTATAATTTAGCACACTTTCAGTAAAAAAATTTTAGTAAAAAATTAGATAAGTTGTTCCCAAACATATCTTAAATTACACCAATCTCTCTTAAGATTTATTAAAAGACACTCTCTCATTTAAGATTTTTATAAATGAAACAGATAATCTATATACTTACATGCATTAACTTAGCTAACCAAATATTATATTTTTAATAAAAAAATATTCTTACTTATTTTTACAAACTTCAAGGAGAAAGTGTCATTTCGTCCATATTTGTTGCATAGGATTTATTTTTTAAAGTTGTAAAATATTATGTTATGAAAATTTGGCATGGAATTATCTGTTGTAATTATAGAAACTTCAAGGAGAGAAAGTTAATTATACAAACATTTAGGAGGAGTGCCATTTTGATATATCTCAAGAGAGGTTGGGCTCACTATGTATGAGGCATTTTGGGCTTCTATTTAAGATGTCTAAATTTAGGGAAAATTGTCTTATAAAGTGCCTTTATATAGTCATTTTATCACAATACATGAGCCTCACATACTGTGAGTCACTCTATATTCTATAAGATACTACCCTGAAATTTGAAGGGCGAAGATATATGGTCTTAATAGCCTTTGATCTCTAGATTAAATATTTAGTTATCATGATATCTTGGCAAAACTAGAAACAATATTTTTATTCTAAATACGTAGCCCATGTATCAACATAAAATCAATGTTGTTGAGTTATAGGGATAAGCTAAGCATAGCAAAATTTGCTTTGCTCGGTAGCAAATCAAGACCTAACATGGGTTGAACGCATGACATTCAGACCACGTATCAACTATTACAAACCATATAACTCCATCAATATAACTCATGTATGAAAATGGACCAAAAGAAAATAGGGTGTCCTTAGGAATTTGTTTATTTGTCTGTAATTTATTTTATTTTTTGTATTTTCTTAGGCTATTTATTAATGAACCATTTTAAGAAAGTTTTAGTACAATGTTCATGAGAAATATTTGGGATCAAGAATGAAAGAGAAGCTTTGTATTTGTTTAATTAATTTCATTATATTAACACGTATTTCACAGAGGCAATGATTTAAAGGGCATTTAAGGATACCCGCAATAGACAAAAAATGAAAAACTAAAAATATCAATAATGGGACTAATGGAAGGGGAAGAGAAAAAAAGGGTGCAACAAGCTAATAACCAAAAATCGAAAACGCCACTGCCATGCTTACTAAAGGAACAGATATGTTGCAATCTACTACCTCCGTCGTTGGAAGGGACTCCACCACAGTTGCCACCAAAGAAACTAGAGTAACCTTTTGCACTGTTTGGACCCAATCCAAATGTAAATATCCCAGAACTAAATAGTTTTGCAGCATCCTGCATTATAAAGATAATTTTCATGTCAATGCCAAAATCCATACAAAGCAATTTAAATTTAGATAACCTATTTGGTTGACCACAATGACGGTTTCAAACTCACCCAATGGAAATCAGGAATCCAAAAATAAACATGGTTATGCTACCCGCCCAACTCTTCTGCTGATTATAAGGAATCTTCAAGGACCCAAATCTTCTACCTATGATATCGGAAATACCTATAAGCCACCAAGTTGAAAATTAGTAACTGGAAGGAGTCGAGGGCAGCTGAATTAGGATGATGGAAGAAGTATTACCATCACCACCACACATCATTGCCAGCAAGATCACTCTAACTGGAGACTCACGCCAAAAGATAAGAGCACATAAAATCAATATCAGAGCATAATGCAAAGGACCACTAAGCAACTCCCTGGAATAATATTGATATTGAAGTGAAATTACTTATCTCTATTATCACAAAGAGATGAATCCAAATAGCTTTGTAATGACGACTGAAAAAATTACTTTGGTTTTCCTTCTCGAGTAATAGATTTTAGGATCCCTTCATCAGAAGCCAATGAGAGGCAGTGGATGAAAAGCCTCAAACAGTTCACAAGAGGAATAAACAAGCAAAGTACTGAGCCTATGTTGTGGTGCTATCCTAGGATTAAAATGACCAGCTGAAGTGGTTAAGGAAAACGGCAGTTCAAAGCACTAGTATTTTTTTATGAATAAAACCGGTTAGAATTTCATATACGGAGGGAAGCAATACCTGAAAATTGGCCAAGAAACCATGAAAAACAGCCCAGACAATATATGAACCAACTTTTTTCTTAAGCTCTGCTCCAATCAGTAGAGATATGAAAATTTGCCAAAAAGAAAGCAAAGTTATGACAAAGAGAGAATATGTATACACTCTTAAAAGCACAGTGCAATGCTTGCTTTCTGCTTAAATGGCATCATTTTTAACAAGTAATGACTACAGTTTCACCCAAAGCTTCTTCTTCCAAATTTCACTAAAGTAGGCTACCGCTACCAATTCCTTAATGGCCCTAAACCTTTTCAGTTTATTGATCTGCACAACATATACCTTCTAACTGCTACAAGGAAATCACCTTACCACAATGACTCTATGCTTGGAGTCCAACACTAACTGGACACCAGTTAATAAATCCAATTAAGATACTTCATGTTACAATAGTTGTTGCAAAGTCCTTCAAACTAACTTTAAAACAAAAATGCATAAAACATGGATTCTTGGTTTCCTTAGCAACAAATAGATACCTATCTTCCTTAGTTTGGCTAGATGTAAGTATTTTGGCTCTAAAACCTAAAATTTGATGGATTCAAAAAAATTACAACTTGCAAGGTCAATGTTTTTGTATTTCTAACATTATAAGGATCTGATAGGCAAGCCCAACATGGCAACATATGTAAGTGAGCAACCTTATCTAAATTTTTCCTCTCTTTTAAAAGTTCAGCAATGGAAAAATAATGGAGCTTTTGAGTAAATTTAAGGCTTTCAAGAAAACCCTGATGTTAATTATATCCTACAAATTGGTGGACAAAGACAGAGATGTCATTAAGTAACATAGCAACACATGTGGAGTTGACAAATTAGAACTTAAAAGCTTAACATGATGGGACATGGTGAATTCAATCACTTAATTAATATTCATACTCCCCCTTTGTAAGTGGGCTCAAAATGTGGGATTTTCAACTTTAAACAAGAGGTACAAAGTGAAGAAATTATTCAAACTCAAGACTATCCTATAAGCCTAAGCTGAATCACTTAATCAATATCGAATAATAATGTTAAATAAGATAAATCCAAAAGAACAAGAGAGAGTAAACTCGAGTGTGAAATCAATTTGTCATTGTGCCTCATGACACAAATATTAAGCCAAGTGCACAAGTCTTTGTTGTGCATGTGAAATAGTCAATTCTCCTAATATTAGAGATGAGATCATGATTTCATTTCAAAAGAGGCAAAATTCAAAATCAATTAATATGTGGATCGGCTATGAAATCAATAGATACAACAACAATAACTAAGCCTTAGTATCAAAATTTTTGGATCGGCTATGAATCTTTAACAGACTAATTAGGATGTTATTTTCCACCATTCTATGTTATCCAAAGTCATACTCACTATTACTTTTATAATTAAAGTGCCCTTTTTTATACTATTTCTACCGTTATTGTTATTGAATGTTATAAGATATCAATTAATTTTGAATTGTGCCTCCTCCAACTCCAAGGCTTGGTTGTTATCGATTTTACATGTTATAGCATATTGATTCAAAATCAATCAATTGATATGTTATAACTTAAAGCATAATTTCGTAAATATTAGTTAAATGCAAGTTTCCTTCATGGTTTTATGCCAAAGTCATGTGATCCACTAGAATGTGAATTTGCTTCATTCTCATATAATTTCAAGCCTCACAATATATAACAACCCAAGGAAAATAGGGAGAAAATATTCCAATCAGCGCTAGGGGTATACAAAAAGTCACTCTAACAGCACGACAACACTTTACTCATGAACAAGTTTGAGTTTGTTCGACAAGAAAGTAAACAAAGTTTGAATATGTAATCTAATTTACTAATAAACTCAAGCTTAACTCATCTTCAAAGGAGGTGAGAGAATGCACAAAGGTTACGTGGTTTGGCCTAATGGCCTACGTCCACGAAGGAAGCCCTTAACAACTACATCTTCACTATAATCTCAATTCTATAGTTACAATGGACTTTAAACCAGACTTATATAGGGATTATGAGCTTGGGTTAGATATATATGGGCTTACAATATAATTGGGCGTCTTGGGCCTACACATATAAACCGAATACCTCTAACAAAAATAATATTCACTGCACCACCCTAAACTTTTAATGAGCCAGACTCATTTACAGCCCTACTATTGTGCTGATCGTTTCTTCTTAAAATAATTAAAAAAAAAAAAAAAAACTCTCTTTGTCCATTTCTCTTAAGGGTCAGTTTCTCCATTTCTCTTAAGTGTCCGTTTGGTTGGAGGAGTGAAAAAGTGGGAAAATAGAAAATGATGGGAGGATGGAAAAGTGGGGGGATAGAAAATATTTTAATTTCCCTCCTTTTGGTTTGGTTGAGAGTGAAAAAGTGGAGGGATGGAAAAAGTGAATTTGTATAAATTTACTCATATATTCTTGTTAAAAAATGATGTCCAATTAAAACCAAAAAAAGGGACAAACAAAAAAAAAAAAATAGGCGTAAATGCACTTTTAATCCCTACATTTTGACGTTTTTCCATTTTAGTCCCTACATTTTATTTTTACCACTTTAAGTCCCTAAATCAATTAACGCGTGTTATTTTCGTCCTTTCCGTCAGTCAACCGATGGAAATAGCTGACGTGGCAGCCGAAGAGATTAAAATATTATTAAAAATGCCACATCAGCATCTTTCTTTTTTTTAATTTTTAATTTTAATTAAATAAAAAACAGAAATAAAATAAAAAATCACAAAAATCAAATGCTATGAACACAATCCCAGAAATTCAAAGATGACAAACCCAGAAAATCCAAACCCAGATCTCAACCCAGCCACCCCCCACCCCACCCCACCCCAATCTCACCCAGCCACCCCCACCCCCACCGCCATCGCACCCCGATCTCACCCACCCACTCCCACCCCCACCCCCACTCCTATCTCACCCACCCCGACCCCCACTGCACCCCGACTCACCCACCCACCCACACCCTGACCCCCACCGCACCCCGACTCACCTACCCACCCCCACCACACCCCGATCTCACCCACCTACCCATACCCCACCCCGACTCACCCACCCACCCACACCCCGATCTCACCCACCTACCCACGCCCCACCCCGACTCACCCACCCACCGACACCCCGACCCCCACCGCACCCCGACTCACCCACCCACCCACCCACACCCTGACCCCCACCGCACCCCGATCTCACCCACCCACCCCCACCGCACCCCGATCTCACCCACCCACCCACCCCACCCCACCCCACCCCCGATCTCAACCCACGTAGCCACCACGAGTGAGAAACACGAATGAGAGAGAGAGAAAGAGGAAGAAAATGAGAAAATTTGAGAGAGTGAAAGCCGGTTGAGTGATTTTTTATTTTATTTTTATTTTTGATTTAATTAAAATATTTTATTTTATTTTAGTTTTTTTATTTTATTTAATTAAAATTGAAATATTTTTTTTTAAAAAATGCTGACGTGGCATTTTAAATAATATTTTAATCTTTCCGACTGCCACGTCAGCTATTTCCGTCGGTTGACTGACGGAAAGGACGAAAATAACACGCGTTAATTGATTTAGGGACTAAAAGTGGTAAAAATAAAATGTAGGGACTAAAATGGAAAAACGTCAAAATATAAGGACTAAATGTACAGTTACGCCAAAAAAAATAAGCACTCACCTAAATTTATTAAAAAATAAAAATCATGTCTAGAAAAAAAGAAGAAAAAGAAAAAAAGAGAGCAACTTACATTGGATAAAGCTTGCCCACTAAATCAAAAGAAAATAGAAAAAAAAAATGGAAAGAAGAGGTAATGTCTAGGAAAAAAGAAAAAAAAAAAAAAGGTAACGTCCATGAGGAAGGAAAAAAAAGGTGAAGAGCAACATAAGGATAAAGCCTATGTGGTCCATGTGCAAGTGCACATGGATACTCTAGTCCATTAAGTATCTCCATTTTCTCTCTTTAGTTTTCTTCACATTTTGAGGAGAACTTTTTGGTGAGTCTGGAAAGAAAACAACTGAACCCTACCATTTATTTTCCTTTCTTCCCACCCAACTAAACACACTCCAAAAATGTTCTCATTCTCATTTTCTCTTCAAAGTTTTTCATCTGCCATATTTCACCTCCAAACAAACACAACCTAAATCTCAACAACCACAATAGTTTTTTTATTTGATAATCTCCACCAATATGTTCTATTCTCTTTTCCATTTTGCTTTTTTGGGTAAATATAATTTCAATAAATTAGCAGGGTAAATATATTTTCAACAAATTGAGCCAATGGTTTTTGTTTGCTAAATTAGTTAATGAATATTCTAAGAATATTGATTTATAAAAACTTTTTATCGAAAAATAAAAAAGTAACTAACTTTTTTACATCTTTTTATATTTCTCATAAAAATAGTGTTAACATTTTCCTAAAATAGTTCATTAAGAAAAGAATTAAAGCCTGGACCTGTTAATATATATATATAGATAGAGAGAGAGAGAGAGAGAGAGAGAGAGAGAGAGAGAGAGAGAGAGAGAAATGGGTTCAAGTTACACCCTAGGAAGCACAAGTGCGTTTCCGAATTCATGTGCGACTGCGGGTGTGACACTCGGAAATTTTTAAAAAAGTAGGGTGTGGGAGCGGAGGGGTGTGGTGATTAAAGAATTTCTAAAAATATTTTTATTTATATTTTTAATATATTGCTAAGCATACCTTTTCACATTATATAAAGATATACCAAGTTTAAGAGCAATAGTATATAATAACTAAAACATGATGTTCATAAATTAAATACAACCCACAAGTTCTAGTAACTTCATCCATTGCAAATTCAATAGATCCACTTTAACCTATAAATAATTTGACAAATATATAATAACTATAAACTAAATAAAAAATCAAACTCAAGTCACAACATTACACTATTACAGCTTATATAAAAATTTTAAAAAATCAACTCACAGATTCACAATGAGTAATAGAGCATGTGAGAGTATAATGAGCATGTGAGAGTATAATGAGCTTGAGATTGAAAAACTGAGATTGAAAGTTTTGATTAGTTTGATACTAGATTTGAGAGCTGGTCGGTGGGGTGAGGTGAGCTTGAGACTTGAGACTTGAGATGAGCTTAAGACCGAGAGTCATGCATACAATAGATGGAGAGTGAGATTGTGAGAGGGGAGGCGGAGAGTAGAGAGGGGAGGGGAGACAGAGTAGTGGTGCTAGAGCATAGAGAGACGAGAGTGAGAGGAACTGAGACAAGAATTAATCGGAGAGACTAAGCATTAGGGTTTTGTTGTTAAGTTCAAACGGCGTGTTTTGAACCTTTTTTTTTTTTTTTTGAATTTCAGCCTGAATCGGCTGATTCGGCGTGGGTACAGACTGAATCGGTCTATTTCAGTTGAACAAATCGATTCGGCCCGAGCTAGTGCTGAATCGAGGGAAAAAAAATTGGATGTAGCAGCGGTGTCACTCGCCACACCCCTTGTCAAGCCGTGTTAGACGCGGGTGCGGCACCCATTTTGCCTCATTGGTGCTTCAGAGATTACACCTGATGTAACTTGACTAGAGTTACACCCATTTTGCATCGTTGAGTCTCATTAAATCTAACAGTCAGTAAAAGACTACCTCTCACATCATTAATATGTAATTATTATTTGATAGGTCAACTCGTTTTAATTAAATCCCCCCACATTCACCACCTCTCTCTCCTTAATAATCATCTCCCACTTATTTAAAAAAATAAAAAATCTTATTCTCCCCGCCCACTTCTAATTCTGTTCAATTACGTCAATAGAATCCGGCCTTGAAATTAATAGAAGATGTTTGTAGACATCTCATCAATATTCAATAGTTCTTTTTGCTTCCTCCTTCTTTGGTGTAATATTGAACCATTGGTGGTGAATATATTGCTGGAATTCACATTAGTATATTAGAGTATTAAACTATTGGTCGATAGAATCAGATTATATTGCTTAAATGTACATAATTTTAATATCATTGCCAAGGTGTTTTGCTGAATTTACTTGTTCAATGAACCTCTTGAAACTACTAGCTGCATCTAATATCAGTACTCCTTGCCAATCCTCAATCTTTGTTGAGGTGATTTGCTTGATGGATAGGAAGATGATTATTAATAGTAAGGCGATGAATGTGGGGAATTCAATTTAAATGAGTTAGACATGGTAAATAATAATTGCATATTAATGATGTGAGAGGCAATCTTTTGCTGACCATTAGATTTAATGAGAATCAACGGTCTAAAATAGGTGTAACTCTAGTCAAGTTACACTAGGTGTAACTTGAACCTATCTCATATATATATATATATATATATAGGCCAAAATGGCCAAATACCACCATTTTATAAAATTTTTAGCCAAAAAACACTGTTTGAGAAATAAACAGCAATCTACCACTTTTTCCAGTACTTGAGCTCACCAAACTCGAGTACTGTTTTTAAAATTCCAACGTGGCATAGCTAACATGGCGTTTGGGATTAAAATAATGCCATTACGTACTCGAGTTTCGTGTACTCGAGTACTGTATTGTCGTACTCGAGTACATGAAACTCGGGTACTAATGGTTTAGCCCACTTTGCGTCGTGCAGCCATTATAGCTATTGGTACCCGAGTTTAGTAGGCTTGGGTACAACATACAGTACTCGAGTCCACTAAACTCGGGTACCAATCTGGGTTTTTGAACAATTAACAATAACATAACAAACCAAGTCATTTTACATGAGAAAAAGACTAATAAATTCAGTAATTAATTGAACTATCTAAATACATAGCAACAAATGGAACCATGTTCCCAACATGAACAAGCAACCAAACTAAATTCAGCAAGTCATTTTCTCTAATTACATAGCAACAAGGGGAACCATGTCACCAACATGAACAAGCAACCAAACTATAGGAAAATTACAACTTCATATAAATCCTCCCTTAGATTGATGGAGTCATTGAACTTCCCATACAAAATCTTTTGCAATTCGGCCATCTGTGCAACTACAAAATCTTTCTCTTCCTCCAGTTCTTCCAAGTTCTTGCCAGTCACCTCTTTCATCTGTTCTATCTTGGCCTCCACTTCATCCTTTGACACATAGGCAAAGACTTCCCCTATTTGGAACCAAACCACATCATCCCCATTTAGAATCGGTTCGTTGCTAGCATCCTCCAAGGAAGGGGAGAACCACAACATGAGCACTGTAAGCTCTATCTTCCTCCATTTCTCTTTAGATTTTTTTTTTTACCTGCATTATTTCCTGAGCTGATATAATGTTGGCTTTGTATAGAGGTCATAGAGACAAAGATGAAAATTTTAAAAGAAAGATTTCTTAACAGATGACCATATAACTGGCCAAGTAGATCCAAGCAAGGAATGCATGTCTCTCTCGTAAAACAACTCTGAGCCTCTAAAGCTCAATTCACAGAAAGGGTATCTCATATTTCCATATACATCTCCAAATTTTTAATAACTAAACTAGCTGCCTAGTTCCACTTACAATTTACAAAAAGGGAGCTACAAATGATGTTCGATGAAGATGTCATCATTGTTGTCATGGTGCTACAAACAATGCCGTGCCACTAATATGCATCAAAATCTGTATGATGTGAAAGGAAGGTAGATAACCAGCCTTATGTGCAACTCATTTTTGACAAAGCATTAACTAGTTCTGTGCGAACAACATGCTGGTAGATAAGTTTTTTGTTGGTGCAAACAATGCTACAACATTTTTATCAAAATGTAGATAGGTTTCTTGTCAAAAAAAAAAAAAATCTAAAATTCTAGTCCTGCCTATCTATCAAAAATAAAAAATAAATACTAGTAGCTAAACATGGTAAAGTTTCTTGTTGAAAAATAATTTAGATCTAAATTCCAACTCTGCCTATCTATTTAAAGAAAAAAAAGAAAAACCTAGTAGCTAAACTTGGGATACCAAGATTTAAAAGCCACTAAATTTCTACCCTTCTTTATGTTCACTCTATTTCTTTAGTGTGTAAATTGCAAATAACAATCATAAACTATCATCTCAATACATAGCAACAAATGGAACCATGTTAGGCAGTGATCAGGAAGTTTGGTCACCTTTTGATAAGACAATAATGAATTAATAGTTTGGGAAAATAATTTTTACGTGATAAGATAAATAATCTAAAATTCAAACCAAAATTTCTCAAAGGAGCAGTTTTAGATAAAAGATGCATGTACATTTATAGTAGTCAAAAAAAGTTTGTACTCTACACGTTGAAGAATTAGAAGGATGCCACGGTTCAAACTTAGCATACCTAGTCCACGAGACCACCACTCGTCGGGGCCTCGTTCCGCTTAGGGCATGTTCTTCGATTATGCCCCTCTTGGTCACACAACCTGCATTGCACCTTCCTCCCCCCCTCCTTCCATGGTGTGGTTCTAGGCCGTTTCCCGCCCTCGTCCATCTCATTCCTGATTCGTGTTGAGACATGGCGACCTTTCTCTCGGATCAATCGGGGGTTAGGGAGGACCCTTCAAGTTTTTGTAGAATTTGGCCATGATAATCTATCTTTCAACGCAGGGAAAACAGGAGCATAGCTCCGGAACAGTGCATCCACACTATAGCATTGGTCAATGTACTGCTCTGCATCATGTCGATACCTAATACAAACTGCAATGACATGTAAACATGGAATTTTGTACAGTTTCCATTTCTGACATGGGCAAGTTCTTTGTAGCAGATTAACTCCATGTGTGTGATCCCCATGTCCAGCACTCCCTGGATTATGTGGTGTATCTACTTGATATGATTGTTGTTGTGCGCTCAATCTTGTCACCTTGTGATGCTCTGCTTCGCCTTATTTCTCATTAAGATATCCAAGGCATATTTACACCATTTTTTTCCCGAATTCAACTGCTCTATGCTCACCCCTGGGGAGCAAACCCCATATACACAGCCCCACCTGCCAGAACTGTGAATGACGTAATACAATTATAAGTATTTTGGTACCCCAAGCTCAAAATTCAAGATTACATAGTGAATTGCCCTCTAATGTAATTCTATTAAACTACATGGATGGTAAGAGAAGCAATGTGATTGTTTCAAGTCTCCAAAGTCCAAACATAGAGTAAACACCAAATCGTTGACAAAGTTTCTGTCATGTACTCTTGTACAAAGGATATACCACCACTCGACTCTCAAAAAAAAAAAAAAAAAAAAGACAGATCTTAAGGGGTTTTTCTTTTAGCATTTAGTTAAGTGCTAGCTTCTTCAGTAAGCTAAGATTTTATGTCTCCCCCCCCCCCCCCGGGGGGGAGGTGGCACAAAACTTCTACTCGCATACTTTTAATCATTAAAAGAATCCTTTCCAAACCCCACAATTTTTCATAAAACTGTTTCTTCATAAAGCTGTCAGATAACAATATCAATTGTTAAATCATAAAAATATGTGGTGAATACAATTACAATTTCATTAGCTGACATATATGATATATCCTAGACCTATCATAATTCATAAGCATGCCAACAATTACCAAACAAGAAGCTCATAAACTTAGACATGAATATCTGGATTGAGGGAGTTAATGTTTTTACCACTCCAATCAAAGAAAAAATGAAAAAATAATAATAAAAAAGGCTTAAATGGTATAACAGGAGTAATAATTACCAAGAAATTAAGACTTCTAAAGGTAAAGATAGCTGTATTAGTTCAACAGGTATGAAAATAGAGAACAATGTCATGTAAGAAATACAGCTAGTACAAGAAAAAAAGTAAGAGCTTCCTATTATATGTCATCCTTTATAGTTTTTTTATTTCCTTGCATGTGTGTGTGTGTAAGCAGCAGAGCCCCATAGAAAACAGAAAATACAAATAAGAATACCTACAGAAGAATGAATTCTTTTCAAGCAAATTTTGCACAAGAACCCAAGAAGAAGTAGAATTCGAATCTTGGTATATTCAAAGCATAAATGTACATCAACTAGCTACATACCTGTGGAAGGGATAAGTCAGTCACAAGGTCTAGTGAAAAGCCTTTGCGAATTGACCACCGAAAATCATCCCCGTTTTCTTCTCCTCACTGGTTCCTTGACTGGTCTAACCTTGCTTGAAAAGAACACATTTACAATATTAATATTCAAATCATTTAACCATAAAGAGATGCATATGTAATCGGTATAAGAGGGGGAGCACCATGTCCAGTCCCACAGTCAGGAGGATGTGTCCGTGTCCGTTGCGGCCGATCCTCAATGTGTGAAGCCTCTGGTGGGGGGGTGGGTATCTCTGTATGGAAGGCACCAAGTGTGGGTAGCCGTCGATCCTCACTGTGTGAAGCCTCTGGTGGGGGAGTGGGTATCTCTGTCTGGATGGCACCAGGGGTGGGCATGAATCTCATCTCATCTCTACCACATACATCTGCGGGGATAGTGCCGGTAGTCGGTGGGGGAGAGGATGTGGGCAGGTAGGTATCATCGCGAACCATGGATGGGGACCGACATGTCTCACCATGGGCAAACGTATGGGATGGACCCACATCATCATGTGCCATGGAGCTCATGTCATAACCAGTGTCCAAACGCATCTCATCTGATGTCTGACTTGCCTCCTCCATGGTGTGGTCATGCACGGGTGTGTGACGCCCACCAGATGTGCGACGGCGACCAGTTATGGGACGCCGCCTAGATGTATGACACTGACTAGATTGACGACCTTCATGCCCTTGACGTCCACCTCCTTGTAGACCACGGCCTACAGCCGGTTCACTTGTGTTGCCCACAATGCGTGCATTGTCCAAGGTCAACCGACTGATCTCTTCAACAAATTTCAATGCATTAATATAGTCGGTGTAGATCTCAAACCTTGGTTCAAACTTCACCATAATCCTCAACTGTGATTCAACCTGTCACAAGTATACAAGAGTAGTGTTAGGACTTGGAACTAAACTATGCGAAGCGAGGTACATTTATAATAGAAATCTTTGTAAAATTACCAAAGTGTCCCAGTATGAGGTCTCTTTTGTAATATGCCTCATAGTGATGGAACGATACCACACCATATACTCGTTATTGTAGCTTATTACCCCATGAAAGGGTGGTGCTACGGCAACTATGGCGTGCGCAGCCCATCTAGCATATGAGTGGCATGTTCTTCAACCCAGTTTTTTTCTTGCTTGCCCTGTAGTGTTATCTTGTGAAGTTCAATTGAAGTATCGACATTGTCTGGTATGCCTTGCTTCATCCCAAACTGTCAAAGAACACGTTCTGGGTGATGGCCTTCAACCACCCAAAAATGTATAAGCGGCACGATGGACCTCCATATGTGTTGGCCTGTTGTACAATATGCGGGCAGGGAACCCAAATAAGCTCTATATGGCTCCCACGCAATCTACAATGATCCACTAGATGCAAACAACCATATTAACAATATAATCCTTTGAAAAATGTGTAACGAATGTGAACAATACATGCCAAAGCAGTAAAATGGTGTAAGGCACGATACCTGATTTGGCCGTAGCGAAGCAAGCGACACACGATACGCGCGTAAGACGTGCATTGGATGGTCAGTTGTTATCTTAGCCCCTTTCCATCTACCAAACAACACAGACATAAACTGAATGCTTAGTTACTTACATAATTCCCATGCGGAAAAAGTTAATGCGGAAATGTAAAACGATAACTATCTAAGATCCGTAATACTTGATAGCAAGTGGACCTAGGGGCAGTGCCTGGTGTGGATACCTCATCACAGGACATATGTGTGGAAACCTCGCCCACGCCCACAATTGCACTAACAATAGTGCACCGCCAATTTGCTTGGGTGTCTTCTCTGATGCATTACAGAGGTGTCTATAAAGCCAACTTAGAGCTGCACTACCCCAACTATAATTATTGCCGTTGCTGATTGGATTGAAAAATTGTAGATACATGATTGAGATCCGTTCACCAGACTTGTCCATAAACAACATACTACCCAACATTTAGAGTATGTAAAACCAAGCATACTGCTGCACACGCTCCTCAATGGCGTCAGCAGGGAGAGGGTTGCTAAACTGCTCCTCGAGCCATTTCGCTTTTATCCTTGTCCTTTCCAACACTGCAGTGTTCTTTTTTGTACTGACTGGTCTTCCCAGTGGAGGAGGGGTACCTAGCAATTCGATGCACAAGTCACGCCAATGGTCCATATGGGTAAATCCCACCACCGACAAGCCATGTACAGGTACCCCCATTATGACCTCTATGTCTTGTAGCGTGATAGTCATCTCACCGTGGGGCAAGTGGAATGAGTGTGTCTCTGGCCGCCATCTTTCCACTAAGGCCGTGATCAATGCATGGTCAAGGTCCATATGTGGGACCCGAAGTAGCCCATCTAACCCCGCATCTGTGATATAAGTGGCAATCCGTGGATCTAACCCACCTTCAAACAGACCTTTATCTCGGTGACGACAAGTTAGTACACCTGGCACTTCTTGCAAACAGAGCAGCTTAGTATTAATAATAGCATTCACTAACCACGTAATAATTACACTTCAAACATATATGCCCAAAATCTTTCTACTACATATATTGACTACTATGTTGGACACAAGTGCATACCTCGCCTGCCAAAGGAGCATCCCAAAGAAAACTTGAACGATGCAAAGGTTGCCTCGTCAAGACAGTCCCTATAGAGGGTCCCGCTCGATGTGGGTTCATATCTAGCATAAATTAAAGGTGATTGGCCCATTGGCATATTCATCAAATACCCATAAGCATTCAGTTTAATACATACACACACACACACACATATATATATATATATACACACATAAAGAAAGGAGATACAATTTATGGCCTCATTCCTAAGCCACTTGCATTAGATATTAAAATGAATGAATACAAATATATTTTCTTTTCAAGGGAGTAATTAGTCCCTCAAAACCAGCAAAGCCAGTATAAGCAGAGCTAACCTCCCTTGGTCAATCCCAATTCACAGTATTTTGTTTTCCCAAATCTCTAAACCAACCAAACCAAACAAAGCATTACAAAGCCAAACTAGCATTACAAAACCATAAATAGGAAAAATTAGTACAGAATATGAGATGCGTTAGAGCAACCTCTTACAATTTTTCTTCAACCACACAACAATCACCTATGCATGTCATTTGCAAGATATTCACAATTTACCTAAAGTTTTTTAGTTATTTCAAACACAACTTTTCCTATCAAATATTCTCAATTCTTCTGGTCATTTCAAGTCCAACCACAAAGCTAAAACCTATGCATGTCATTTGCAAGATATTCACAATTTACAGGCATGTTTTACAGTTATTTATTGGATTTTGATACCGTTAACACTGTATCATTTGATACTACATACCTTCTCTCGTACATGACACCTACATTGTGCGTACAGAATAATTTCTTGCAAGCAAAATGTGGGTAAGAGTCTCAATTAAATGCACAACATTTCAAGTTTCCCAATTCTCAATTTTGTGAAATTGCTACTGATCCAATCTGAACAGTTTCAAAAATACATAGGAAAATTCTAAAACAAAGTTACCTAAATGGTGAAACAAAAAGAAACAACGATAGGTTTATCAAATTAGTGAAATCATTCAAGTTTCCCAATTCTCAATTTTGTGAAATTGCTACTGATCCAATCTGAACAGTTTCAAAAATACACAGGAAAATTCTAAAACAAAGTTACCTAAATGGTGAAACAAAAAGAAACAACGATAGGTTATTAAATTAGTGAAATCAAACGCACCCAGAAAAAAAAGAACCAATGATAGACCCAAGGAAAAAAAAAGGAGAAGAGAGTGATGGATTAAGACCAGTTTGGGAAGGATTTCAAAATGAAGAGCAACGTCGTTGACAACTTCACTAAAGCACGTGATCTGCGGCGGAGGGTCTATGGCGGACTGAGTGCGAGGCCGCCGACGAGCTTCATTTCTGCCGCCGCGTCGTTGACAACTTCATTAAAGCACGTGATCTGCGGCGGAGGGAGCTTCTCTACGACAGACTGAGTGCAAGGCCACCGACAAGCTTGATTTCTGCCGCCGATGAGATGGGTTGTCTCCGGTGGAGTGTGAGGGTTTAGGGTTTGGGTGTAAAGGAGAGTAAGTGTGTTCAGGAGTATGTTAGTGTTGAGTGAGAAATGAGAGTGAAGTAAAATTTGAAGATTTTGTGGTTTTCCTCAGCAATACTCAAGTTTAAGAAACTCGGGTACCGCAAAGGATGTACTCGAGTTTATTGGACTCGAGTACTGTACATTTCGTACTCGAGTCCACTAAACTCGAGTATTAACGGCAAGAATTCCGCAATCACACAGGTTGGTACTCGAGTCTATCATGCTCGGGTACCAGGAGCACAGTACTCGAGTTCTCTAAACTCGAGTATAAGTGGATTTTTTAATTGCAAAATGCCAATTCAGCTGGTGACACAGTGGCAGAAAAGAGTAGTACTCGAGCTTACGAAACTCGAGTACCATGTGGTACTCGAGTTTGGTGAGCTCGAGTACTGGAAAAAGTGGTAGATTGCTGTTTATTTCGCAAACAGTGTTTTTTGACTAAAAATTTTATAAAATGGTGGTATTTGGCCATTTTGGCCTATATATACAAGAAATATAAGAAGATACAACAAGAAGCTAGCAAGGGATGAAGTTACCAATGGTGAGGGATTGAGATCCGATCCATGCAATTACCCGATTTCCTTCACAAATTTCTTTAAATTTTTAACTTTTTTTTCTTTTTTTGAGAAACCAATAAGGCCATATTATTAAGCTAAAGCAGAAAAATCAAAAAGGAATATATCCTCTAAATCACTAGGTAGATCTTCTACTCATACATCAAAATCTGCGGATGAAACCGCTCTCCTAGCTAAGGCACTAAGTGAATTTTTTAATTGCAAAATGCCAGGTTAGTTGGTGACACGATGGCAGAAAAGGGTAGTACTCGAGCTTACGAAACTCGAGTACCATGTGGTACTCGAGTTTGGTACTCGAGTTTGGTGAGCTCGAGTACTGGAAAAAGTGGTAGATTGCTGTTTATTTCACAAACAGTGTTTTTTGGCTAAAAATTTTATAAAATGGTGGTATTTGGCCATTTTGGCCTATATATACAAGAAATATAAGAAGATACAACAAGAAGCTAGCAAGGGATGAAGTTACCAATGGTGAGGGATTAAGATTCGATCCACGCAATTACCCGATTTCCTCCACAAATTTCTTTAAATTTTTAACTTTTTTTTCTTTTTTTGAGAAACCAATAAGGCCATATTATTAAGCTAAAGCAGAAAAATCAAAAAGGAATATATCCTCTAAATCACTAGGTAGATCTTCTACTCATACATCAAAATCTGCGGATGAAACCGCTCTCCTAGCTAAGGCATGAGCTAACTTATTTCCTTCTCGTCTAACAAGCTGAAAAAGACAAGCTTCCATAGATGCCCCTTGATTGTGCACATCCTAAGTGACATTCCCATACAAAGTATTACAACGCTCCCTCGCTTTCAAGGCCTAAACTATCTTCAAACAATCACCCTCCACTACTACCTTGAAGACACTCAATTCTTTAGCAAACACAACAGATTGAAGTGCAGCCAACGCTTCAGTTGTTTCCACGGAATGAGGTAGCCCAATTTTTTGCCTTAATGCAGCAATAACATGACTAGTGCAGTCCCTTATCACAACCCCCAAACCTGCATAACCCAACAACTCAAACATTGCAGCATCATAATTAACTTTATAAAACTCACCTTCAGGAGGAACCCAGCGAGCAGGAGGGCTTCGCACTCTCATCCTTGCTTCTTGTTTATTAGCATAAAAAAATTCACTCGACAGACCCTTTGCTCTGTCACCGATTTCATGCAAAGGCCACACGGATTGATTCATCGGCAAACGATTACATCTCTGCCATAAGCACCACGCCATTGTAGAGAACAAGGCCACATGATACTTTGACCCTTTTCTCAACACATCCTCCAAAAGATCAAAAAAAGTTCGAAAACCTTTTCTGTAGTATGGGACAAAATTGATATCTGACTTCCATACCGCCTGAGCATGCTCACATAGCCACAAACTATGCAGTACAGTCTCTTGAAAATCCCCACACAGCTTGCAAGTATCCTTTACTGGCAGATGTCGAGCTCTCAAACTCATTTTTGTGGGCAGAGAATCAAGAGCAACATGCCATATAAAATGGTGGATCCTATTTGGAGTCCAAATCTTCCAAAAGCCCCTCCAAACCTGATGAAATTCCTCTAGAGATGAAGTATATGGGTCTTGGCTACTCACTTCATCCATCAGCATATGATAAGCAGTCCTTACGCTGTAATGACCATTAAGAGTTAAAGGCCAGGTCAGCAGGTCTTCCACCCTTCATTCACTAACCGGAATGACCTTTATCATCTTAGCTTCCCATGGCAAGAAAGTCCTCTCCAACAGCCCCGGGTCCCAGCTTCTTGTGCCTGGATAGAACAGATCCTTAACATGCACAACAAGTGAAGTAAGTCTAGGAGAAATAACCTTACTATGATCAGGAGCGGGTAACCATCTATGACCCCAAACTTCAATTGTACTCCCATCCCCAACTCTCTAAACAGCCCCTTTATTAATTACATCATGTGCTTGTACAATACTTCTCCATGCATATGAGCACTGAGGATGAACATTAGCATCAAGAAAATTCCTAGACGGAAAGTATTTTGCACTAAAAACCTTAAACACTAACGTATCTTTTTGATGTAACAACCTCCACACCTGTTTAGCAAGCAAGGCATTATTAAATTTTTAAATATCTCTAAAACCCATACCTCCCATAGATTTTGAAGAACAAAGCGTACTCCATTTAACCCAGTGGATTTTCTTAGCATCACCTTGACCCCACCAAAACTTGCGAATCATGGCTTCAATATCTTTGCAAAAGCCCACCGGAAGCTTCAAAACACTCATGGTAACTTTAACTTTTTCCTTATTTTTAATATTTTTTATTTAATGGTTGAGATTGAAATTTTTTTTTTCCAACTTTCAATCTCAACCATTCGTTGATATTGCATCTACCACTGGGTGGTTGTTTTCTTTCCGTTTTCAGGTCTATTTCCTGGGCCCCACTACATATACATTTTTTTTTTTGTCAATGTTCCAAAAAGAGGAAATTTCACAAGACTGTTCACAAGTAAATCGGTTTAAGAAAAGGCACAATATATAATCTTCCCTTCTTTTCTTTCTCTCACACCCACATCAGATAATAAACTATTCATGAAATTTCTGCTTTAAAAAAACACACATATTATATATAGATAGATATAAATAATATGGCAACAACCAACAACAAATGGTTTAGCTAAATCAGAGATTCCTAGAATGTAACAAATTACCAAACATACATACTTGCATGTAGTTTCCAATTATAATTAAAAATCTACTACTTTCTGTTACTACAACTCACTATACTTTTTTTTTTGAGAAATGATATGTCAACAACATTTTTACAACAAAAATTATTTAAATTAGAACCAATAACAACTAACCACTTATGATTGTTTTGAGTCATTTGACCAATAAATAAATATATATATATATATGGCATAAACAATGTTATATATATATATATATATATATTTTGCTGTAAAAACAATATTATCTTTTACTTATATAATAAGGATAATTAAATAATTAAATTTATGTTCCAATGTATTTAAATTTTATTAGAAAACATAATAAACCACACCTCTACTAAATTGTAAAAGTAGTAACTTTTATCCTTATCCAAAAAAAGAAAAAGAAAAAGAAAAAAAGAAGAAGCAACCCAACAGGAGAAAGCTATGTTCAATGAAGAAGACTAGTTTGTTTAGGTCACTGTTTTCATCACACACTCTCTCTCAGTGGAGACCAAATGAGACAACCTCTTCCAAAACCACTGAGTCTCCGATGGAGGAACAACCATCTTCCACATGACATTGTACTCAACATCCTAGCAAAGCTACTGATGAAATCAATTTTAAGATTCAGGTTTGCTTGTAAATCTTGGAACTCCTCAATCATAACTCCCTATTTCATCTCTACCCACCTTAGTAATATCAACAACAACAACAAAGGTAATGATAATGGTTATGTCATACACCTGGGGTCGAATTCTTCTTCTTCGTCTTCTACTAGACGAGTCTGTACTGTGGCTTTGGATCGCACGTTTGAAAGGGTTTCTGAGTTTGAAATTTCCTTTGATTTACATCCTTGGTTTAACGGTTTACTAGGTTCATGCAATGGCTTATTGTGTTTTGCTGATTCCAATGGTGTTTATTTATATGTGTGTAAACCCATCATTAGAAAATTCAAGAAGTTGCGTCATACTTATCTAGGAAACTTAGACTATGAAACACTCGGATTTGCTTATCATTCTAAGAATAATGACTAAAAGGTTGTGAAGATTTCAAATACTCATTTGTCTACACTAGAGATTGGGGTGTACTCTTTAAGTTTGGATTCATGGAGAAGAGTTATATTCTTGTTGAGAGCCTTCAATGTAGGGTTCTATCCCATTGATTAGTGGAGCTTTGCACTAGATGGCACATATCACAGAGGGAGAAAAGGATCACAGAAGTGGCTTGATTATGGCATTTGATGTCAATAGTGAGAAATTCAGTAAGCTAGCACTGCCTGATGGTTGTATCGAGGCAAACATTAGTGTGTGGTTTCTTGCATCGTTCATAGGGAAACTGGCTTTCATTACATTTGAATGAGTTAATGAACAACTTGGATTTCAAGGCCAATACTCCATATGGGTGACGAAGGATTATGGTGTGGTTGAGTCTTGGAATAAGCTCTTTGTTGTACCATTTGAAAGAGTAGCTTATTGCTTTGCCTTTACTGAGTATGGTTCACTTGTGGTTTTCTACATTAAGGAACAAGTAGAAAGGCTTAGACTTAAGCATGCGTTAGTTGACACTAAAAGTCTACATGAGGAGGATCTTGATATCCAAGATCCTTCATTTGTAGTTACTTTTATGGAGAGCCTTATCTTACTTGATGGAGCAAATGTTGCATCTTTCTAAGCAAATGGTGGCATGCATATAAGAAGTGAAGTCATTAATGGTATGGACAAAGTGAAACTCTTGTTATTTCTTTTCTTTTTGTTTAGTATTAGGCATGATAGTATTGCTAAATACTTCATTTTTATCCTTGCTTTACATTAATTTTTTGTGGTTCTATTACATATCAGTGTTTGATATTTGTATGTGGATGGTTGTTGTGCACATACCCAAGTCCAGCAATGTTAACAAAAAAACAATACTTGGCCTACAAGATCCTTTGTTGCTAGTATATTCCTCTGGTAGTGTGACAAAGACCTAGATTACAGCTCTCATGAGTTCAAATTAAAAGAAGAAATGGAAAAAAGAATAGACAAATGAATGAAGCTCTAAAACTGAGAATGTTGAAAAGGAGTAGCCAAGTGCTTATTTAGTGCGAGTGTTACCGTTCCAATATCATGTTCTTATTTCCTTTGTACCAGGTACATGGTCTTTGATGGTTTTTATATTATGTTAACCTTAATATTGATGAGAAGAAGCTAATTTATATAACAAAGAATCTATTCCAAGATATATATATATATATATATATATATATATATGTGATCTTGCTATATCATCTTAACTCTTGCCTTTGAGAGCTGTATCTTGGTAAAGAATGTTATTGTCAGTTGATGTGGATCAAGATGTTTAGGTGCTTAAATGTTGCGTTGTTGTTAGTACTATTGTTTTCTTTATGATAAAGAAACATGTTGCAATTTATAATAACTAGTCATAGACCCATATGATGCGTGGGAATATAAATATTATGTAATGAAATGTAATATATAAAAAGTAATCATTACTTCAAGTATTGTCTATTTAAATAAAAAAAAAGATTTCTACAAGTATTTTTTTTAATCTTTTTATCTCTACAAATATATCATTTTATTATTATTATCTTTTTAAGTTTGATTAATATTCTTTTAAGGTGAATCATATTCTTCTAACTTTTATTGTAATGTATTATATTTGTTTAATATACAACTAAACTTTATTATTCAAATTTCTCATCTCTAAAGTATTAAGGAAATTATCATAATAATTAAAACTCATTACAAAATTACAATGTTATCTTAGCCAAAATTAAAATAAAGCTAAAGGAATAAATAATAGGCTTTATAATAATTTATTACTCAAACATTTTCCAAAAAAACTAAGTATTAACCCAAACTAAAATTCAACCAAAGCTATAAAAGAGAAACAGAAGACTTTCTTATGGGATATTAAAAAAAAAACACACAATATCAAAATGCATATTAAAAAAAAAACCATCAACCTTAATTAGAGTTATAAAAAAGAACAAAAATTCATCGAAAGAAAGTAGAGAGAGAGGGAGAGTACTCATAATTTTTTGTGGAAAAAATATGAATTGAATGAGAAAATGATAGCAAATTTATACAAAATAAAATGAGTAGAAGAAGAGTCAAAATATAAAAAAGAGGAAAGAAGTATAACGGTAAAGTAGTGGAAAGATAATGAGGCAAAAAAGAAAGAGAAATGTTAGAAGAAGTGTAACAGTACGTGTATGAACTAACAGGAAGAAGAAGATTTTTTTTTTTTTTTTTTGAAAATAGGGGGAAGAAAAGTTTAAATAAAGAAAAAGAAAATATAAAAAATAAATGAATAACGTAGCTGTTGATGTGGCTCAACAAGAGCGTAACAACAATAAATGCTACACTTCAGCTTTTAGTAATATGTAGATATAGATAAGAGATTGTCCACTAAACATGTTTGGTTAATGAGGGAGAACTTAAAGTCATATAGAAGTGTTAGGTTATGAGGTCCATTTGCTTTTCTCCTAGGCATCGATTGGACTTTAGGGACCCAATTTATTTATGAGCAAATTTGTTTGATGAAGCATCCATATACTAATTTTGTTGTATGTCATCCCAAGATTAATTTTGGAACTTATTTGACTTCTTGCATGGACATCAACTAGTCATCTATATATTTGGATACATTCTGGAGGTGGTTTGCTTATACTTTCAAGTTCCAATATCTTGAAAATGACAAATATTCTCTAATTCTCAAACTCTCTTTCTATAGTAGATTACCCACTTTTTTTATAATACTAGAGTAATTTATTGTAATTTTCCCTTTTAACTGTGTGGAATAAAAGTACTTTCTTTGAACAAAGATAGAAAAGCATAAATTCATTCCTGAACCTCTATTAGAGCAATAGCATTCTCCCTATAACCTTGTACATTACCCATTGACCTTCCAACTCGATAGCATGATTTCCATAACCAGCATTCTACATCTTGCAAACACATATTTCTCCCGTCCTAATAAGATAACTGTTTTATGTTGGGAATTTGTTTGGATGCCAGCCTGCCTAAGTACACTCACTCATTCACAAATCACAATTCTCTATCACTTTTTCTTCATTCTCTACCCATAATTTGTGGAGCCACAGACGCTGATTCTCCAAGTCAGGACCAACCATTTCTCTAGTGACATCATGGTTGACATCCTGAAGAGGCTGCCATTGAAAACATAGATGAGGGTTCAGGTATGTAAAAACCTTGCACACAAACTCAACAACAGTAGTGGCTTTCTCTTTTACTTAGATTCCTGCTAGAGCCAATGCAATTCTGGTACCATGATAAAATATAGTCTTTCAAAAGCTTAATTTATTTCAATTAAACCATGTAACCGTTTTTTTAATAAGATTGAAGTTGAAATAATCAAATATCAATTTCTTGGCTCGGAGTGGTTAAGCAATATTCAAACTTAAAATTTCATCATAGCTAAATTTGGTAAGATTGCCAAATTGGCTTTTTATTTGGTTGCAATGGAGAATATTCATCATAGCTAAAGATTTGCTGAACAGAGCAGAGTTGGGGGAGCTAGAATTAATGCCTCCCTTTTCTTAATTGTTAGATTTAGTGAAGGTTCATCTTGGAGGAGAGGTTGACATGGTTTGGAAATTTAATGGAATATAGAAAGTTTGAAGTCCACTCTTGTTGTAGGTTAGCAGAGCACCTATTGTAGCTATGTTTCCACGGAGTCCACAAGTGTCCTGTAATGTTTCTATGTGCAAGACTTCAGCTTTAGGAAAGATTTTAAGTAGTTATCATGTTCTGCTGTTGTATGTTCAGGGGCAATGGAATGAAAATGTTGAGAAGCTATTGTTGCAGTGTTTAGTTATAGCTTGGTTATGCTGCAAATGTTTCATTGTTTCAGTTTATCACCCGCCTAAGCAGGTTGTTGAGATAAAGGATGGCGGGGATGGAAGGTGCAGAAGGCACAACAATAATGGAATTTATAATGGTCATACCACTCTGCCTAAATGGTGTATTTGATGAAAATTTTCAGATTTTTTTTTATTTACAAAAAGAAAAAGAAATCTCCAAACAATTTTGAGCTCTGATCTGAGTTGACTTATCTTTTTATGGGGGAGGGGGGGATTAGAAACAAAAATTCATCCCATATTGGGAGTTCTACAAGGACTAACAGAAGCCATTCTGCACATAAGGCTGAAAGAGAAACACAAACCCAAATAGATTTATCATCAAAAACTGTCAAAATGCTAGCTGGAAGCCACCCCAGCTCAACAGAAAGCTCTCAAAAATCATTTGGCAGAAGATGAAACTGAAGAAAGTCTTTCACTCTAAGCTTTATCAGCCTTTTCCAAGTATTCTTGATGGGACTAATGTTTAGATCCTAAAAATGGGATAGCAATTTTATTAGATATAGCAGATAAATGACAGCAGCACTACCCACAACAACCCCCCCCCCCCTCCGGCGCAGGGCGGGAACAATAGAAATGGAATAAAAAATCAACATGCAGGTAGAGCACCCACCAACCAATGGTCCAATTCTCAAGGATCACTAAAACCAAACCAAGTCCAGTTCAACTATAACCTCCATTTGTCAAAGATACTTTCACATGGTACAACAAGATAATTTAGGCCAATAAGTGTTGTAACTAACAGTAAGAAACACTAACATGACAATAGTCTCATTAATTTTCATCCTATAAACTCCATTTGTCAAAGATACTTTCACATGGTACAACAAGATAATTTGGGCCAATAAGTGTTGTAACTAACAGTAAGAAACACTAACATGACAATAGTCTCATTAATTTTCATATAAGCAACGCAGGTTATAATGCAAGAATGAGCTGCACTACACAAAACACTAAAAAAGAGGCCACCATTACAAGTTTCCAATACTTCTGAACCACAATTAGCAAACTGAAATGGGTCCCATATATATTCTGAGCCTGACATTTACTCCTGCCATAGAATAGTACTTCAATAATTTCAATAGGAAGAACATATATAATGCAGTCATGGAAGATTAAATTGCTACTACAATAATTGTCCATTCAAGATTTTATTTTATGGGATCTACGTATAAAATCCAATTGAAGTAAAAGTCACGTGATTCTAAAAGTACAAGTTGGGTTTTTATTTAATAAAATATGGTCAAATTTGTATTCAAGGATAAAACTGTAAAAATTAAGGGCATTTTGATAATTTGATTGAGTCTAAAATTCTATAGGACACCCTAGGTATCTTAGATTTTATTTTATTTGAATCCAAGTTAGTCTTTAATTAGTTATTACTACCTTATTAGGTTTTTCAGTTAACTAGTCAAATTAGGAATCCTAACACTGCAAGAAAGAGTTATTATACATATTTATGTTCAATGAATTCGAAAAAAAAAAAAAAAGATGTAGCTGATTAATAAAAATATTTAGTGAGTAATGAAACACATTGGCCTAATTGTTCTTTTTTCGCCCTCCCATTTTCTTCCCTCCTTTTATTCTTTCTTGCGGTATTGTTCACAGATAATGTTCATACAGCCCTTGAACACTATAAATTTCTCAGTTTTCCTTCTTTCTTAAAACCCCAATTCAAGTCCTTCCTCTTATTGATCAAAAATCTTAAAAACCCATGTTGTTCTTTATCATATAGCCACCCAAAAAAAAAAAAAAATCATCAAACCCTTTCAAATTTTGAGCCCTAACCTTTTTTTGACAATTCCAAACCCCAGATCCACAAAACTTCCTAAACCTTAACAACCTCAAATTCCCAATTTTTCCTACATTAGTATAAAGGATTGATTTTTCTTCTTAGCAATTATCAAAGAGGTAAATGAAATCGCATAAAACAATTCATACTGATTTAAAAATGTGAGCAACACATAACAACCATAGTCCAAAGTACAAATTCAATTAGTAATTGTTAATTGTATAGACTAAAAGATGGTTTACGGCAATCTACAAACACTGGACCAAAACATTGCAATTTGAAAGGAGGCAAGCTGTGATAATGACAATTTGCAGCCACAAGGAAGGCAATGCTTGCTGATATAGTAATGTTATTTATTTATTTATTTTTTTTAGCTCAAGTAAAATGGGTAAGGGAAGCAACCAGTTTGTAGAAGATCTTGCCTAGGCGTGATCATAGCAGCACCTATTCGCTGAGGAACCAAAGCCTAAGAAGCCTAGTTAGGAGGATGGGGGATTGGAGGACATATGAGCTCCCTCAGGGGGGGTTCAGGCATAGCTTAATAATGCCTTAACCCCACAAAGATTCAAAACTCAGGATGTTGACCGCAACCAGACCACATTGGAAGACTTTACCATTGGACCACTCACCCTTGGTGGTCAATAATGTTATTACCTGTACAATGGACTGCTAGCATCCTCTAATGCTGGTATCTTCCATAAAGAAAGCCACTCTACCTATACTTGGACCATTGGTGATTTACTGATTGTGGGCTACAACTATCCCATTAAATGACCATGTAGCCACCACGGGACCATTTTTAAGGTATTGAGGGAAGATTCACCTCTGTAGAACGAACAAGAAATGCTCCTTGGACAGATGGAGATCCAATTCTTATGATATTGGACCAGCACTATAGCCATCAAAGAGTGGCTAAGATCGATTTTAGAGCTCATGAACTATAACTGAAGATTTTTCATAAATTTCTTGAAGAGGATTGCTAAATTCAAAAAGCTTTTAAAGGATGTTCTGAAAGATAATGGCATTGCACTGATTAGAATAGTGTCAGAGAGCCTTTGAGAGTCTGAAGCAGACGATGATTGATGAACCCTTATTGTGTTAGCCAAATCACACTAAGCCATATGGTGCATGCATGGATGTATTAGACTATGTCATACATAGCACCTGTATAACTTAGCAACCCAGTTGCATGTAAGAGCCAAAAGCTCAATGAGACCAAAAGGAATGGTCTAGGAGAAAGAGATTACAATCAAATGCAAACATCTACAAGAACTTTGGGACAGTATATTAGTCTAATCAACAACAATAAACCTCAACATTTTTTTTTTTTTGATAGGCAAGAAAAAGTATATTCAAGAAAGCTGCTAAATGCAAAAAAAGCATCAGCATATTCAAGAAAACCTCAACATTTGTTTGAGTTCCAAAACTGCCCATTTGGCTTAAATGCTCAATAACAAAAGAATTTAGTAGTGCGTAAGTGAGCATAAGATTCAAATGTCTATGAACATCTCACTGCTTAGTATGTTAGGAATTCTCAAGTATATGAGATACTAAACAAGGGAAGGCATCTCACTGATTGTAGTTACCACTTACCAGCACTCAAGGTTGTTACATTTTACTAGAAAGCAAGTAGCAATTATATGTTGGAATAAAGAAACATCTTCATCTACAGTGGCAGGCTAAAACATAAGCAAAGAAACAAAGGTAATGAATGCAAATCAGTTTAACCAACATCGAATTTACAAAGCGCAGATGAGTATTAGATTGAAATGTGTGCTTCCGTTGTTGCATTTTAAAGTTTTTTTTTTTTTTTTTAATTTCTTGTTGAGTCTAATCTAATGTACCCATCTCCTGGCAACAAAACGCTAAACTAGTTTTATATTTTTAATTCTGTGCATATATTTCCAGCCATAAATATAATTAGGGAAGAGTACTTGTCAAAGATAATTAATCAATGCAGACAACTTGCACAACAATTGAGAGTAATAACCAACATAGATAGCATCAATCTTATAACTTTCTTCTTCTATTTTGTGGCACTATTTCTAAGTGGTAACAAAATGTGAATCATTGAGTTCATATTGCATCTATAATATTTATCAGGTAAATATCACAATTTTCCCCTAAGTACAGACTCTAAAACCTAATCCAATATAGAGTATTGAAATTCTCAATCCAATATAAAGCAGTCCTAGTTAGATGGAAAATAGGAGAGGTAGTAAGAGTCATGCTTTCCATATATTTCCATAATCCCTAACAATCCAGCACTTTTCACAGCAACCAAAAAATGATTTTATTTATTTTTGTTGCCAAATCAAAATGCAGTGGTAGAAAAGAAAGAAGTACAAACCTCGGTTCATGAAGTACCAAGGGATGCCAAAGATGACAGTAAGGATAGCAATGCCAGCCGTGACATGCTTCTTGTTCTCGCTGTAGAGGAAGTGATCCATTTTGGACATGAAACCTCCCCCTGTTCCTACATTGGTGCCATTGTTTTTGGTGGCGCTGCTCATTTTCCCTTTTCACTTTCTCACTAGGTTAATCGTTGGAAGCTATGTACCCTGCTATATTATGCAATTGGACTTGGAAGACCTTCCTATCCTTGTGCTACCTAGGCTAATGACATGAGAAAGTATCTGTTTTAACACAATAGGTATGCCAAGTTAACAAGCCAACTAGTAAATACCATGTTGGAGGTTGATAGAACCTATTCTGAAAAAGTAAAATAAACTACCCTATTCACACGGACTATGTGTGGATTTAGAGGCTCTTTTATATACATATATATGTATGTATGTATGTAAGTTGTAACTGCAAGTAGGTATAGTTTACGTATATTCCCTAATTTATAAAATTTGAAACTGAATTTTGAATTTTCCAAAAACCATTATATCCTTAATTTGTCTTGTTGCTAACTCATTTTTAATCAATGGAATAATAGGGTATTTTTGGAAGTAAAGAAAAGCGGACACTAAAGATTTATGTTCCAATTGTATATACAAGCATGCCTTTCCTTGTGAATTTTCTCATATATCATGGAATAGAAGGGAATTTCATGTACATAGGCTATATACATAATCTCACCTAAAATATATGTGTACATAAACCATGTTGGCATCAAAAGACATGGTGACCTGACCTCTGAAGCTGAAAAATTGCAGGTTTTCACTTTTCAGTTTTCACCACACATTCTTCTTTATCTAAAAAATAGAACAACAAGAACCCTTCACTAAATCTAAATGCCTAATTTGATAATTTGATTGCTAAACCGATGAAATGAGCTCTAGCTCAAATAAAACTTCCTCCCAAATTCCATAATCCTTGGGAACTTAATCAGATACTCCCAACTGAACATAGGCTATATCACATATATACTATGCAAGAAATGGATTTCCCTCCGAAGAAATAAAAATTTTATTAGACTAAACACCAAATAGGAATAGTTGAGAATTGGACTAATAATTCAACAAAGATGCTAAACCCAAAACTTAAAAGCAAAAGCAAAATCATATAAGAAATTTTAACATGCAACAACTAGACTTTTTTTTTTAATAAGAAATTTTTTATTGAAAATAAAAGGACTACTTCGTGCAAAAAGGACACAAAGCAGCAAACAAAGTACAAATAAAGCTCAATACTATGTACATAAGAGAAGATGATCTATAAACATTGGAAGGGAATCACTAGATGTGAGTCTCAAAAACAATAATTAGAGCAGCCAATGGACATATAACTACAAAAATGCAACACTTTACAGGATAACACTTAGCAACTGCCAATCAACCAAAATTTGAAAAACAATATTGGTGAAATTAGGTTTAAAGCAATAAAATGAGTGCACGGCAAAATTGCAACAAAAGATAAAATTGTTGAAGGAACAAATAGTCTTATCGACATAAATGGAAAGATATATCAGCTTGTAAAAATTATAGAATTTATATGAAGCCAATACACGTCACTTACATATTGAGTTGTGATGAGTAAAAATATGAAAGTTGCCCCTGATATTGATCTTGATAAACTAAAAAACCTTCACACAAACTTCTAAAGCAATTCTTGAATATTTTTATCAGCATGACTAGATGATAGCAAGTCAACCAACATGGTTGCAGTGATCGCATCTGCGGAGAACACCTTGTTAACCATTATCTTAACAAGTTCCATAGCCTTTGACGTCTCACTCTGTTGCAGTAAACCCTGGAAGATTGTGTTGTATGCACAGTCATTAGGTGAACAATTGTCCCCATCCATTTTCTCAATAAGCTCACTTGCTTGGGCACATAAATGAAAAGAAATACCAGACTTTGGAAAGTTTTCTTTGATCTTAAGAAACTAAATAACCTTCACCCATACTTTGGAAGCAGCTTTTGAACATTTTCATCTACTTGATTAGACAACAGCAAGTCAATAAACATGGCAGCAGTTGTTGCATTTGCTGAAAATCCCTTGTCAACCATCATCTTGAGATATTTCACTGCCTTTGATGTCTCACTATGTTGCAATAACCCTTGAATTATTGTGTTATATGTGCGCTCGTTAGGCGAACAACCGTTGCTATCCATTTTCTCAAGCAGCTCATTCGCTTCATCAACTAGTCCATTCTTGCAAAATCCTTTGATCATTATACTGTAAGTCTGAACATTCGGTTGCAATCCTTTTGCAGGAAGACCACTAAAGATTTCTCTTGCAGTTGTAAGTTCCCCAACATTGCAGAAACCATCAATCAAGATGTTGTGAAACACAATATTGTGGTCCAACTTTTTTTCTTCCATCTCCCGAAACAATGCCATTGCCTCAACAATTCGTCTATTTTTACAAAATCCATCTAACAAGATGGCATAGGTTAGGGGATTTGGATGTTGGCCACAAGCTCGCATCTTATGGAATAGCTCCAGTGCAACCTGGGGTCTCTCCATTTTGAAAAACCCATCGATAAGAGTGTTGTAAGTCACAACATTTGGAATCACTCCCTTGTTGGACATTTCATGAAAGATACGCATTGCCTCATCAATTTTTTTATTTTTGCAATATCCATTTATCAATATGGTATAGCTAAACACATCGGGTGAACAACCCTTCTCAACCATCATATTAAACGTCTTAACTGCCCCGTCCATTTGGTTTTGCAAACAATAACCATCAATCAAAGAACTGTAAGTGACTTTGTCAGGATCAATGCCTCTTTGAATCATCACATCAAAAACTTCTTTTGCCTCAGTCAACATCCCTTCCTTGCAAAGTGTGTCCACCAATATACTGAAGGTTCGCACATTTGGCATGATCTTCCTTTGAACCATCTCATTCAACAAGGTAGCAGCCTCCCTCCACCGGCCAGAATTGCACAGTCCTTGAATTACGCAACTGTAAGTGACAATGTCTGGTTGAATGCCTTTACTCATCATTTCAGATAAAAGGTTCAAAGCCTCACTTACCAATCTGTCCTTACATAAACTGTCAATGACCGTGCTATAGAGCACCACATTTTGTTCAAAATTCCCTTTCTCAAGCTTCCTGAGCAACCTAATAGCGACTCTGGTCTGGCCAATCTTACACAGACCGTTTACTATCGTCCCACAAGTAATTGCATTAGGTTGGTACCCTTTGTTCTCCATTTCCTCTACCAAACTCACAGCTCCAGAAATATCACCTCTAAGACAAAGCCCCTTGACAAGAGTGGTTAGAGTTATATGGTTTGGTTGATATCCAAGTTTCAAAATTGTTGCTACGATAGAGAAACCAAAATCGACCCGGTTCAGATGGCAGTAGCAATTAATCAAAACAGTGAGAGTATAAACATCGGGAGAGATTCCGAATGATTCCATCCGTTTCCTTAGAGTAACGACTACAGAGTAATGCTTCATTCTTGCAATGGCACCCAAAAATTGAGTAAAATCGAAAATGGAAGGCAAAGGGTGCATGTGAAGCATTGTATCAAACAGGCCTAAGGCATGATCAAGATTCTTAAAGGTTCCAGATCTGCAGTGATGTCTCACAGATTTCAAAAACTGATTCCGATTCTGATATGGGGTTTTCGCATATTCTCTAATAGTAGAACAATAATGAGAAGAAGTAAAAGCACGAAATGGAAGGTTTACTCTAATAATCAAACGATTGCATATCAAAAGAAGAGAGGATGTTGATTTACCCATTTCACAATGACGGCACTCTCAGCTACCAACTCGGGTGGGTCGGGTTTGGTTTCGGCTTAGCTTCGGAACTTCAAAAATCGAAAGGGGAGGAGAAATCATGGAGGTGGAGTGGCAGATCGGAGAGCGCAGCAGCGAGTACGACTGGACGAGTTCGAAGGTTAGAGGAAAGAATGCGAATGATTTGTATTTCTGAATTAATCTTAAACTCCTTCAGAGTCCTTATTGACCCCAAAAATAAAAACAATAAAAAATTGTAAGGTTAGACATATTTTATTTTACTGCACTTTTTTTTTTTTTTTTGAGGGTTATGTTACTGCACTTATCCTATCTAAATTTTTTTGAAATTTTTGTTCACGTTGTGAAAAAAATGAAGAGTATAATATAAAATAAAATAAAAAAAAAAAAAACGCCAATAACCCAATAGAGGAAGAAAAAAAAAAAGTGTAATACTGTACTGCTAGAGCCACATGCCATATAAAGTAATGTTATAGTTGGAACCACAAACCATATCAAGATAAGTTATTATTTCTCAATCTATAAACTTATATTATTGAGTACATATTGTTTCATTATCACTATACCACAAAATGCAAACTACTCCATTAATCTCTTACTATTAAAACATGGATTCACTATTATTGAGTACTAATGAACATATATAATAATAAATTGAATCCATCTCACTACTATTTGACATTTATTACTTGGACATGAACCATTATTGGATATGTAATATTTGGAAATAAACCATAACTGGAGATATATATATATATATATTATTTGGATATGAACCATAGTTGGATATAAACTATTTGACATACATTATTTGGACATAGACCATTGCTGGACATACTTTATTATGTTGAACATGAACCATGAATCGCAGCTGGGTACTGGACTATTTTGAATTTATCCCATTACTGAATATATGACACTTAATTAATTACTTTCAAATATTGGACATCACTTAATATACATAATAATGATGTTCAACTAATCATTTAATTAAATATATTGCACTAAACATATTATTTATTTATTTATTTAAACCATTATCGCGATTCTTAGGCTTTGGGTTTTATCTATTTTGTGGGCTTAAAAATACATTGGAAGCCATTAGTCTATGTGGCCTAATGTCGAGTTTTGGGTTGAACTCTCCAAAACAAATCCGGGCCTAACAAAGTTTCCCCTCTAGCGGAAGGCATGTGGTTACGTCCAAAAACCGCCCTTGACAAGTTGTCAAATTTTTTGACAGCTTTTTCAATTTTCGATAAAAATTTTCCTAAAATAGAATGTTATATATATATTGTCTAGTGTCCTGTGACACTAGACCCACTGCGATTATGACACATATCCGATAATAGACTGGTGCCATGATTGCAGTAGGTTTAGTACACTAGAGGCATTGGACAAAAGCCACGCTCATATATATATATGGAAAAAATAGTTAATCATCTTATTTTTTGTTTGGCCTCCCAAAAGACAAATTCCTAGCCCGCTACTTATAAGTCTAAAAGGGCCATGTCCTCCTTAAAATAATAAATATCTTTAGTAATATATATAAGATTTGGAAGTTGGATCCAAAATTTATATCAAACAAAAAATAGAGAACCGAAAACTAGCTCGTTTGAAATTGAAAGTTACCTCAAAGAACCCAAAATCTAAAATAACCACCTAACTTATATTGGATTTGGCATGACACCTTGGTTGCTTAGTGTTTAGGACCCAAATCTATTAGTTTGGACATTGAGATTAGGGTGCTATTATGTTATTTGGCTACACCTAAATGATTGTTTGGGACCTTGGATTCTCTCTCTTTCTCTTTTTTTTTTTTTTTTTTTACTTGTTAATACTTCTAATTTTTTAGCTATTAGACATTTAATAAGATAATAAATATGACTTTCAACTTTTTATAGTCCACACTCCACAATATGTCCTTGATACATCCCTTTTTCTAGCTTGAGGTGACAACCAACTAGTATGCGTTTGGCTTAGTTTTAGGTTGATTGAGATGCTAAATCGACACAAAACTCTTCAGCCAACTTGAGGAGACAACTTTCCCAAAAAAAAAAAACTTGAGGAGACTATTTGTTGTAGCCTGTAGGCCGCTTATTAGCAAGTTTTATAGCAATTCGGTTCTAGGGAGGCTTTTTGCCAAAACTTGTCCCAAATACTACATAAATAATTAAATACACGTTCACTCAGCCAGACCAAGTATGCCTTTCATTTTTTATTATGCATTGTATTCGTCTTTCACCTATCATCTTCTTCATTGATTTTTGGATTTAACCATTGGAATCTTCTTAGCCACTCCCTTTCGGATGGTATTGGTTGGTCTAAGGTATTCTTTTTTACTAGTTGACCATTTTAGTTAGTAATTTTAAGTCTTTGTTGCGGTTCCATTGTATAACCAAATTTCATCCCCACATGTATATTTGATTTTTCCTTAAGGTTAATAGATTCTAGCCTCGTCATACGCGCTTTGTACGTGTGATAGAGGTTGTTTTGTAGAAAAAAAAAACCTATGTTTTTATTTTATATATATAATTTTTATTTTGAGAATCTAATTTATAAGTAGATAAAATAATTTGAAAATCAACAGTATAATGACCATATTTTTTAGGCAATGTTTTAGTGGAAGTTAAAATATATTTTTACCGGATTGCCTTTTAGTTTTGTCTCTATTTAAACATAATAGTGTAGGGGCATTTTTGAAAAAAAAAATGAAGATCCCAAACAAGAGAAGCCTCTTAAATAGTAGTATAGAACATCTATCCCTAAAATTCTGGTCCCCATCTCACATTTGAAAAGAATTTAATATTGTTCCAATCTCTTTCCCCTAAATTCTTAAAAAAGGGATGACCACTATTTTTTTTTACTCTTCTTTCTTCCGGTCATTCTCAAATAGAATTACAGAATATAATATAATAATTCGAAAATCATTAAAGAAGTTTATTGTTTGAAATCGTTGCTCACAGCAAATGAGAATTTTTGTTTTTGAGAAGGCAAATGAGAACTCTTGAATCTTAGCTAGAAAAATATAGCCTTTTTCCCGGTTGGTAATGGGTGAATAGGTATAACTATAAAAATAAAGTGTGCTCTCAAGAAAATAAAATATTTTTCTTTTCATTATCACATACTTTTTTTTTTCTTTTTATATTTTTCTAAGAAAGCAACAAGGAAAGTCAAACACCAAATCCGCACTCCACAAGTTGGTGATGCGAAGTTTCGTTGTAAAGAATAAAATAAATAGATTCGCCTTAAAAAAAAAAAAGAATAGATAAAAAAAAAGGTTAATTTGTGTACAAAAAAGTTTAAATAATACTAGTTTCAAGTAAAATTCTATTACTAAAAATGGTAAATACAAAAATTATCCTAAGGTCTAACTAATATCAGGCACTACTCAGATTTAAAAAAAATACTATCTAATTTGCTCTCTATACACAAATCACACTTAATACTGTTTGATTTTTTTTTTTTTTATCCAAATGTTTTTTCGACTTCATTTTTCTTCGCTAGATATTATCTGTCTACTATTTTGTATTTGCTGCTTGGACACCCTCCTATGCATATAATTTCCATAAAGACAAATTTCGGATACAAATTTGGTTATAACTTCAACTGCACTGAAAATCGTTTTACTTAATGGAAATTTTGACAAATTCACCATTGAATTACATTTTTTTCTTATACTTTCCATACTTGCAAATTTCTTGAAGATAAAAAATTAATAGATATGTCATTAATCAAATGTTTAAATTTCAAATTTTTGTGATTTAAAATTATATAAAAAATATGTTGATAGATCGAATAGTAAATAATATTTGATTGACATGAAAATTGATGTGTGTTAAAAACACAAATAATATGCAATCCAAAGGTTAGATTTTCAAAATATGTAGCTATATAAATGTTTTTAGTGGGAGTTGTAACCCTAGACCATAATCAAAGTTTGTAGCCAAATTTTGTCATTGCCATAATATAATCACCGTGTGATTGCATTGTGGTAATTAAATTGACCAAAAAATAAAATTTAGAAAAATGAACAATATTAAGTGCGGTTTGTTATTAAGGGGCAAAATAGATATTTTTCGAAAAGCATGGGTAACGCTTGACATTAACCCAAATCTCAAGGATATTTTTTATATGAAAAATGATATGTCCACAATATTTTTACAACATTTTCACAACAAATCTTAGTGTTAGGTTCAAATTTGAACCAGTAACTACTAACTACCTATGATTTGTTGTAAAAATGTTGTAAAAATATTGTAGACGTTGCACCTCTCTTTTTATATTTGACAAATGATTTCAAAGAAATTTATTATCAAAATAAAATTCCAATAATAAATCTAATATAATTTTTGTGGTAAGGAATAAAATAAAGATAAGAGCCAAAAAAGAAGAAGAAGTTATAGTTCAAAAAACGTCCAACTCTTATATTATTTATAAATTTCTTATTACTCTTTTTTTATTTTATTTTATTTTATTATTTTTTTTTTGAGAAGGCAAATGAGAACTCTTGAATCTTAGCTAGAAAAATAAAGCCTTTTTCCCGGTTGGTAATGGGTGAATAGGTATAACTATAAAAATAAAGTGTGCTCTCAAGAAAATAAAATATTTTTCTTTTCATTATCACATACTTTTTGATGTGGTATGATAAAATACAACTCCAATTTTGTCCATAGAGATCGTCCAGGACGAGCAAGATGCTTAAGACGAGATAAGCTGTCTTGACGTGCCCAAGACGAGGTAAGCTGTCTTGACGTGCTCAAGACGAGTTAAGCTGCCTTGACGTGCTCAAGATGAGGTAAGCTGCCTTGACGTGCTCAAGATGAGGTAAGCTGTCTTGATGTGCTCAAGACGAGGAATTATGGACGATACGTGAGCACTTGAAAAATTTAAGAATATGTAAAACGTCTCTGTATAATACGAGTAACTCCCAGTGACCGTTGCGCACAAAAAGGGTAACTCCTAAACAGTTGAGAAAGTTATATTCAAATACAAACCTCCTTAAATCAAGGGGAGGTTACAAATCCAATAACCGCTCTTAAGACACTATATAAACATTGGTTCAGACTAAGAAAAGGTACGTGAAATAATTCCTAAAAAGTTGGAACTCAAAAATAATTAAGAGAAAAACTGACTTTGTCATCGAAGGGTTATTGGCCGGTAACCCCGGTCACCTTTGATAAGTTTTCGTTCTTTTTCAGGCTATCAAGATCAAGTGTTAGCCCTCTCTAATCCGAAGTATTCAGCCTACTGATTTTCTTCGCATCATCAGTTGGCGTCGTCTGTGGGAAAGAACTTTGAAGAAAATAATTTTTGTTTTCTTTTCGTTCAATCATTTGTTTTTCCAGACAAAAGGCTGAATGGTTTGGACAAGATCAAAGGCTACCAGCCTAGGCCACCAGGAGAGTAGGGATGCTTCTAGTCATCCCTACCGTGATCGTCAGTTAGCGCCCATCATGCAACCACCTTCCATTCAACAAATGCAGTCCATGACTGCTGCTATGGCGAAACTGACCCGCCAAAATCAGGAGTTGAACCGGGAGATCAACTTAAGGAGGCAACACCATGAAAGGCATACACAGGGACAACCCCAGGGTCAAGAGGGTAGAGGAGAAAATGTTGAGTCCGAGAATCAAACAAGAAGTACTACTTCTAGAAGGGTGCCACATTTGGAGAGAGAAATGGACCAGATGAGAAAAGCCATGGAAGAAATGAAGGAGAATATGAGGCGGACAAACCCCGTGGAAGATTTGGTTCACCGAACGAACTCCTCATTCACGGCTTTTATCAACAGCCATCCTTTACCCCCTAAGTTCAAAATGCCTTCCTTGGATTCGAACGATGGAAATCGTGACCTATGTGATCACATTGCTACTTTTAAGACTACCATGCACCTTCAAGGAGTTCTAGACAAAATTATGTGCAGAGCATTTCCTACCACACTTAAGGGACTAGCGAGGGTGTGGTTCAGCAAGATACCTCCAAATTCTGTCGGGTCGTTCGAGGAGTTGAGTAAGATGTTTGTTAATAACTTAATCGGAGGACAACACCACAAGCGTTCCTCTTCCAGTTTGTTAACCATTGAGCAAGGGAAGAATGAGAGTTTACGGTCCTTCATCACCCGTTTCAACAGGGAGGCCTTGACGGTGGACGAAATGGACGATAAGTTGTTGTTGGCCGGTTTCCATAATGGGGTCAATTCTGACTTGTTCATTCATAAATTGTACGAGCAGGAACCTCAGACTATGGCTGAACTCGTCCATTCAGCCCAGAATTTCATGAACGCAGAGGACGCAATAATAGCCAAGAAGAGGAAAAGGTCAGAACGCTCGGAAACAGGTCACCAACGACATTCAGATCAAGCTCCTCGTCCTAAGAAGGCCCAGATAGGTGAGAAAATGGATAGGGATGGTAAAAAGGCAAGTTCATCCTCAAGAAGTCAGCAGTACACTCCCCTGAATACCCCGCTAGAGCAAGTCCTTATGCAAATCAATGATGATCCGTCCTTGAAGTGGCCGGAGAAAATAAAGGGAGATCCTAGCAAACGCAACAGGAACAAGTATTGCCACTTTCACAGGGACCATGGGCACGACACGGACGAATGTTTTGATTTGAAGCAGTAGGTAGAGAACCTCATCAGGCAGGGAAAGTTGAGGAATTTCCTTGGACGAGACCACAAGGACGAGAAGTTGAAGGCCAAGGTGGAAGAGTCCTCACAACCCCCGCTAGGAGAAATAAGGGTTATTATAGGAAGAACCTCAGCAGCGCAATCATCCAAATTGAGGAAGACATACCTGAAGGTGGTTCAAAACGTCCAGCTGTCAGGACGATCTCCCAGGATGAGGGAAGTTGACGAGCAAGCCATCACGTTCACGGACGAGGATGCTGGAAGAATTTATCACCCCTACGATGACGCGATTGTCATCACCCTACTCAACGCTGACTATACCACCAGAAGGGTGTTAGTAGACAATGGAAGCTTGGCGGACATTCTATATTACCCCGCTTTCCAACAAATGAGGCTAGGGCGAGATCAGCTTCGTCCAGTGAGTTCACCCTTGGTAGGATTTAGGGGAATGAAAGTACAACCGGTGGGCACCGTCACACTGCCAGTAGTGATTGGAACGTACCCGCAGCAAATAACCAAAGAGGTAAACTTTCTCGTGGTTGATTGTTCATCATCATATAACGCTATTATTGGAAGGCCTACTTTGAATAGCTGGAAGGCGGTAACCTCTACCTACCATTTGTCCATCAAGTTCCCAACTGAACATGGCATGGGTCAAGTGCAAGGAGATCAGTTAGCTGCTAGAGAGTGCTGCCTAGCTATGTTGGCGATGGACGAGCATGTACAGACAATAAGTATAGACAAAGGAAGAATTACAGCGGAGCCTGTTGAGGTGTTAGAAGAGGTTCCCTTAGACGATAGTAGAATCGAGAAGTTCACTAGAATAGGGGCGGGCATGGAAGAAGAGGCGAAGAATGCACTGGTCCAATTTTTGAAGAAAAGCCTTGATGTCTTTGCGTGGAGTCACGAAGATATGCCGGGTATTGATCCAAGTGTCATTACTCACCGTTTGAATATATGTCCCTTCTCCAAACCCGTGCGTCAGAAGAAGAGGGTATTTGCTCTTGAGCGAGACAACGCCGTTAAAGAAGAAATACAGAAGTTGATTACGACAGAGTTCATTAGGGAAGTTTACTACCCGGACTGGTTGACGAATGTAGTTATGGTAAAGAAGGCCAATGGCAAGTGATGAATGTGTGTGGACTTTACCGACTTAAACAAGGCTTGCCTAAAGGACAGCTATCTGCTGGCATGCATTGACTAGCTGGTAGATTCGACGGCTGGTCACAAGTTGCTGAGTTTCATGGACGCCTTCTCAGGCTACAACCAAATAAGGATGGACGAAGTAGACCAAGAGAAGACTTCATTCATCACCAGCCAAGGATTGTTTTGCTATAAGGTAATGCCGTTTGGTTTGAAGAATGCAGGGGCAACTTACTAGAGGCTGGTGAACCAAATGTTTCATCCTCAAATTGGAAGAAATGTAGAGGTCTACGTTGATGATTTGCTGGTAAAGAGTTTGGACAAGGGAAAACATCTGGACGACCTTTAAGAGACCTTTGATACGCTTCGACGGTACAACATGAAACTTAATCCAAGCAAGTGTGCCTTCGAAGTTTCATCAAGGAAGTTCTTGGGGTTCATGGTTTCACATAGAGGCATTGAGGCAAATCCAGATAAGATCCAAGCAATAGTCAATATGGAACCGCCAAAAAACATCAAAGAAGTCCAGTCCCTTACAGGACGAGTCGCCGCCCTCAACAGGTTTGTTTCGAAAGCTACTGACAAGTATTTACCGTTCTTTAAAGTCCTCAGGAAGGCATTTGAATGGACGGATGAGTGTCAAAGGGCCTTCTAAGATTTGAAGACTTACCTCACAAAGGCACCGTTACTAAGTTCATCCGTACCTAGTGAAGAGTTGTATTTGTATTTGACGGTATTCCCGCACGCCATAAGTTCCGCGTTGGTCAAGGAAGAAGAACGAGTGCAGAAACCGGTATACTATACCAGCCGGGCACTTAGAGGAGCGGAGGGACGGTACCCAATGATGGAGAAGTTAGCCTTCGCCTTGGTCACGGCTTCAAGGAAGCTGAGGCACTACTTTCAAGCTCATGTCATCATTGTCTTAACAGATCATCATGGTCATGGCTTCATAGTCCAGTGGGCAGTAGAGCTTAGCGAATTTGATGTCAGGTACCAGCTAAGGAATGCGATAAAGGCGCAGACGCTGGCAGACTTCATTGCGGAGTTCACACCAAGCCAAGACGAGCTGGGCAAGGACGAAAGAACAAGAAGGTGGGTTATCAATGTGGATGGATCATCTACGATGTATGCAGGAGGGATTGGAATCGTACTTAAGTCCCTAGAGGGTGACAAGTTAGAGTATGCAGCCCGTCTACAGTACCAGACCACCAACAATGAAGCTGAATATGAAGCACTACTCAAAGGGCTGGAGTTGGCTAAGTCCTTGGGAGCAGAGTCAGTAATAGTCAGAGGAGATTCTCAGCTAGTTATCAACCAGGTGAATGGAATGTGCGATGCCAAGGAAGATTGAATGAAGAGATACCTCAGCAAAGTGAGTAGGCTTGTGCAAAAATTTTCAGAAGTGAGTTTTGTTCAACTCCCGAGGGAGGAAAACATAGAAGCAGATGCGTTGGCGAGAGCAGAATCGGCAGGTGGAGTTATGGACGAGTATGGCAAAGTCCAATACATGCCGAGCATAGACCTCCCGGAAATACAGCAAATTGGGGGAGAAGAAAATTGGATGAGTCCAATTGTAATCTATCTAAAGGATGGGAAGCTTCCGGAAGACAAAAATGAAGCCAGGAAGCTAAGGGTTAGGGCTTCAAAGTACGTCCTTATAAATGAAGTGCTTTACAAGCGAGGCCTATCTCAACCCTACCTAAGGTGCCTAGCTCCGGACAAAACTAATTATGTTTTGAGGGAGGTTCATGAAGGAGCATGTGGGAATCACTCAGGGGCAAGATCACTCTTCCATAAGATCATTCATGCCGGCTATTACTGGCCCACAGTTCAGGTAGATGCTAAGGCTTATGTCAAGGTGTGCGACCAATGTTAGCGCTACAACAACGTCCCTAGGTAGCTGTCGGAGTACCAAACCCCGATGATGGCCTCGTGGCCCTTTGCGCAATGGGGACTAGATATCCTAGGTCCTTTCCCCCCAGGAACCAGACAAATGAAGTTTTTGGTAGTAGGGATTGACTATTTTACAAAGTGGGTAGAGGCTGAACCCCTTGCAAAGATTACACAGCAAAACGTTAAGAATTTTGTTTGGAATAATATTCTGTGCAGGTTCGGAGTACCGAGGGTACTAGTATCGGACAATGGACGACAGTTTGACAACGCACCATTCAGGGACTTTTGTGAGCACTTTGGAATAAAAAATCACTACTCCTCACCCTCCCACCCACAAGCAAATGGACCAGCAGAAGTAGCAAACTGATCTTTGCTGAAAATCATCAAAACTAAGCTCGAGGGGGCAAAGGGAATATGGCCAAATGAGCTACCGGGCATTCTTTGGGCCTACAGGACGACTGTGAGAACCTCGACAAGAGAAACCCCCTTTAAATTAGTCTATGGAAGCGAAGCGGTCATACCGGCAGGAGTTCATATGGCTAACCATCGAGTGATGAAGTATCAAGAGAAAGAAAACGAAAAATTACTCCGTCTTGACCTCGATCTCATTGATGAGGTAAGGATGGATGCGGAGCAAAGGACAGCAAGATACAAGAATCTTATGGCTAGGCAGCATGATACCATGGTGAAACCCAGGCGGTTCAGTGTAAGGGACCTCGTTCTCAAAAGAGTATCCTTGGCAAGTAGGAACCCAGCACATGAAAAATTGGGACCCAATTGGGAAGGATCATACAGGATAGTCAACTGCAAGAGGCAGGGGTCGTATTACTTGGAAGCTCTGGACGAACGAAAGCTGGAGCATCCTTAAAATGTGAAGCACCTGAGAAGGTACTATCAGTAATGGGCTTGGACGAAGTCAATCAAGGACGAGGATACTGCTATGGACGACGCTATTATCGCATTTATTAAATATCTACTAGTGGTCTTACTACTACTATGGTGTGTACTAAGAATAAAGGTGCACTAGTTCTTAAACTCTTACATCGTCTAAGGACAAATTTGTGAAAGACGAGGTTATGTATTTTAAGTATTTTCCTAAGTACTTTTGTAAGGCACTAGCTTCTAAGCAGATGCCATATTCGTGAACAATGCTTATATAATGATATGGTTTGGATTTTCTATGTATTTTATGTGTAAAATCTAACTCCCATGGTGAAACCCACGAGGGGGGCAAAACCTTAAGACGAATGAAAAATCCTTGGACGCAGGAATGTAACGTTCACAAGCTTTTCTCAAGACAAGGATAAAGTGTAAAATAAGCAAAGGCACAAAAAATTATAAGTCCATGGACGAGCATCTGACTAAGACAGGTGCTCTAGGACGAGTCAAAGGCTAGAAAATGTCCTTGACAAAAGGCCAAAGCCAAGCTCATGGACGAGGCGAAAGCCAAGCCTATAGACGAGGCAAGTGGGCCATGCCTATGGACGAAGGAAACGTCTGATAAGGCTGTCATCACTTCGTCTATAGAAAAACATATAGATGAGCTAATAATATCGTCCATGAGAAAAGTATAAGGACGACCTTTTAATACTTAAGAAATATGCAGATTTCAATCACGACAATGACAAAAAGGGCAAGCACGTCCATACAAAAACAAATAATGAATAAAAATAGACATTCATTGAAATAGAGAAAAAGGGTAGACGACCATCGTCCAAAAACCTTTACATAAATTAAGCCTTAAGACAATTATTAATGAACTCGTCTATAACACCCTAGATGAGATGATTGTACTCAAATACATTTCAATATAAAAAATAAAAAAAAAAAACAACAAAACAACAACAAAGCAAATTACATCAAAGCAGAGACATCTCAAACGGGTGGAGTGTTGGCATTGGGCTCGTCTTGAGGTGGCAAGGTGGTAGCGTCGTCCTCCACGTTAATATCTTCAGAGCTAGTCTGGACGAGGGAGCTTGTGGACGCCCCACCAAGGTTGAGCTTGATAGAACTGAAGTCCACATCAGGGAATCTTTCCACGGTGTCCATCCTAAAATCTTCGAAACCAGCTGCATAGTTGGCGTCCATTGAATCAGTGAATTCTTTGGACCCTTTGAACTTTGCGACGGCGTCTCCTTTAGATTTCTCCAGAAGGGCTTCTAGCTCGTCATTCCTCTTTTGAAGGAAGGAAAGATGATCGTCCTTCTCATGGACTTCAGTCTCCAGCTCAACGACGCGGATTTGCAAGTTATCCGCATCGTCCTTGGCCTTAGCTGCTACCTCTGCCCACCTCTTGGACTTGTCCCTTCCTTTTTGGATCGTTTTCTCCAACAGCACCCTCGTCTTGTCTAGTTCAGTTGCCTGCCTAGACACGGCGATGAACTTAGACATTGCCTGCACAAATCAAAACTTTATTATAATGCATACATAAGCTAATAGTAAGACGAGACAAACATATAAAACCTACATACCTTGAAAAGATCGTGAAGGCCAGAACGCTCAAAGTCCTTCAACAACATGTTGTAGCACGCCGTCACATCCTCATCTGTTACAACCTTCTCAAACTTCTCCCAAGCCAAGTCCTCATTCTCGAGAAGATTGTGAGGAACTTGGTAAGAAGGTTGAGACGAGGTTGGGACTTCAACTCTAGATGGGGCATGTGGAGGAAGTTCAGGCTCAACATCCAAGATCTGAACAGGATGGCTAGGAGGGACAAGAAGAGAGCTAGGATCCTTAGCTTGGACGTCTTGAGGTTTGGACGACTTGTGCTTGGCCTTCTTATCCTTGTGCCTACTTGGGAGGTTTCCCACATCTACGCCTAAAGAAAGGCTTTTCCTCTTATCGCCAGAAGCTGGACAAGGATGGGACTTAGCTCCAGGCCCAGTTCCCTCGTCCATTGCGTCCTTGCCTTTGTTCTGCTTCATCGTTGCCATCCCTACAAGTAAAGACGCCAGTAAAAAAAAAAAAAAAAAGAGAGAAGGCGAAAGGGAGAAAACTTACGTCTTCTGACAGTAACCTCGTGGGCAATTGCCTCGTCTGAAGGGTTAGGACCTAGACCCCAAGTGGCAAGACATCGTAAAGTAACCAAAAAGTGAAAGGTCTTGTCATTGTAAAGACGAGCTTTTTGGATTCGTTCCAAATGGAACCTATCCAAATGGGGTCGTCTAACACCTTCAAAACAAAATGAAACAAAAAGCGCGTTAGACGACCATAATCAAAGACGAATGTAACAAATATAAAGACAAAACACATACCTTCAGGACGAAGGTTCCCTATCTCTCCTGTATAAGGAGGGAACAAATCCTTGTCGATGTCACTAGGACGACCAGCCCAGAAACCAGAGACGAAGAAAAACTCCGTCTTCCAGTTTCTGTCTGACGTGACTAATGACTTAATCAATCTACATTCTTTCCCTCTGGCTGTGAATTTATAAAAACCAAGGGATTAGTTAATTTTGGAGGGTTTATAACAGAAGAGGAACTCGTCCACGGTAAGAGGACGGTTCCCCTCAAAAACCTCCCTCCATAAAATTTGCATGGCTATTATCAACCTCTATGCATTGGGGTTAAATTGACATATACCTAAACCTAATCTAGAAAGCAACTCCCTAGCGAAGGCATTGAAAGGCAACCTCAAACCCCCTAGGAGGTAGGCCTCGTAAATGCCAACGCCAAAATGGGGTTGACAACACCACTCGTCACAGACGGGTAGCCTAGGGTTTAAGCTATCAGGGATTTGGTACCTCGTCTTAAGAAGGTCCAACTTCTTCTCGTCCATCTTAGAACTAACCCCTACAGCACAAGTGTAAACTACCTCCTCCTCCTCCTCGTTTGGAGTAGAAGACGAGGGAGCACTTGTGCTAGCCCTAGAACCAGACTTGACTCTCGTCCTATGCTGTTCCCTAAATACCTCTAAAGGAACCCTTAGGACACCAGACGTATACTCGTCTGTGGTATTCCTATCACTACTGCTATAGCTACTCCTAGAACTATCACTGGAACCACTAAAACTACTTGGATCTTGGTACTCGTCTATGGCTTTGACAGTACTATCGCTAGATGAGGAAAGGACTACCTCAGACATTTTTAAGGAAGAAACTTAAAACCTGAGGACGAAGATTCAAGAAAATACCTGGAACTAGACGAGAGAAGACTATTGACGCAGGAAACTTCTAGACGATGCGCTAAGACGAGGGAGGTCGAGGAAGAAAATTTGAGAAAATGAGGAGGGTAGCGGAGGAATTCTACTATTTATAGGCATTGACCCTAGTACACGAAGCGACGCGACTAGCCAAAAAGCGACAAATGGCACGTCTCTCGAAAAACGAGCTGATATGATTGGTCTCCAGTTAAATCATGACAAGTGGCACCTACAACGGCTGACATAAGGACGCCTGTCCAATTAACGGCGTTAATGGATGTGAATCCTAGACGACCCATGGACAAGGGGGCAACTGATGTGGTATGATAAAATACAATTCCAATTTTGTCCATGGAGATCGTCTAGGACGAGCAAGGTGCTCAAAACGAGGTAAGCTGTCTTGATGTCCTCAAGACGAGTTAAGCTGCCTTGACGTGCTCAAGATGAGGTAAGCTGCCTTGACGTGGTGCTCAAGATGAGGTAAGCTGCCTTGACGTGCTCAAGACGAGGAATTATGGACGATACGTGAGCACTTGAAAAATTTAAGAATATGTAAAACGTCTCCGTATAATACGAGTAACTCCCAGTGACCGTTGCGCACAAAAAGGGTAACTCCTAAACAGTTGAGAAAGTTATATTCAAATACAAACCTCCTCAAATCCAGGGGAGGTTACAAATCCAATAACCGCTCTTAAGACACTATATAAACGTTGGTTCAGACCAAGAAAATGTACGTGAAATAATTCCTAAAAAGTTGGAATTCAAAAATAATTAAGAGAAAAACTGACTTTGTCATCGAATGGTTATTGGCCGGTAACCCCGGTCACCTTTGATAAGTTTTCGTTTTTTTTTCAGGCTATCAAGATCAACTGTTAGCCCTCTCTAATCCGAAGCATTCAGCCTACTGATTTTCTTTTCATTATCACTTTTTTTTTTTTTTTTATATTTTTATATTTTTCTAAGAAAGCAACAAAGAAAGTCAAACACCAAATTCGCACTCCACAAATTGATGATGTGAAGTTTCGTTGTAAAGAATAAAATAAATAGATTCGTCTAAAAAAAAAAAAAAGAATAGATAAAAAAAAGGTTTGTGTACAAAAAAGTTTAAATAATACTAGTTTCAAGTAAAATTCTATTACTAAAAATGGTAAATACAAAAATTATCCTAAGGTCGAACTAATATCAGGCACTACTCAGATTTTTAAAAAATACTATCTAATTTGCTCTCTATACACAAATCACACTTAATACTGTTTGATCTTTTTTTTATCCAAATGTTTTTTCGACTTCATTTTTCTTCTCTAGATATTATCTGTCTACTATTTTGTATTTAGTATTTGCTGCTTGGACACTCTCCTATGCATATAATTTCCATAAAGACAAATTTCGGATACAAATTTGGTTATAACTTCAACTGCACTGAAAATCTTTTTACTTAATGGAAATTTTGACAAATTCACCATTGAATTATATTTTTTTCTTATATTTTCCATACTTGCAAATTTCCTGAAGATAAAAAATTAATAGATATGTCATTAATCAAATGTTTAAATTTCAAATTTTTGTGATTTAAAATTATATAAAAAATATGTTGATGGATCGAATAGTAAATAATATTTGATTGACATGAAGATTGATGTGTGTTAAAAACACAAATAATATGCAATCCAAAGGTTAGATTTTCAAAATATGTAGCTATATAAATGTTTTTAGTGTGAGTTGTAGCCCTAGGCCATAATCAAAGTTTGTAGCCAAATTTTGCCATTGCCATAATATAATCACCGTGTGATTGCATTGTGGTAATTAAATTGATCAAAAAATAAAATTTGGAAAAATGAACAATATTAAGTGCGGATTGTTATTAAGGGGCAAAATAGATATTTCAAAAAAAGCATGGGTAATGCTTGACATTAACCCAAATCTCAAGAACGGTTTTTATATTTGACCAATGATTTTAGAGAAATTTATTATCAAAATAAAATTCCAATAATAAATCTAATATAATTTTTATAGTAAGGAATAAAATAAAGATAAGAGCAAAAAAAAAAAAAAAAGGTTATAGTTCAAAAAAGTCCAACTCTTATATTATTTATAAATTTCTTATTACTCTTTTAAATTTTTTTTGAAAAGCTCATACTACGACTTAAATAACATTTTAATATGGGATTGAGTGGTACTCCATTTGGGTTTTAGTTTCAACCCCACCTCTTCACTTAGAATTCAATCACTATAAATCCTATCATCACAAGTGGGAAATAATTTTTTTTTTTAAAAGAATTTCTATCATAGAAAATGTTTTTTTTTAATTTTATAAATTTTCAAATAAGTAATGATAGAGCATCCTCGTCATAATAGTATAATACACTTCCCGCGGCATCCTCGGGGAATATCTCTTCTTCTAACGACTTGACTCCAAATCGCAACACGCCTCGACGGGGAGTTGACATTGTTTGTTGGTTGCCAATTGCGATGGTGTTTCTTAAGTAGGCCCCACCCACCCATCATATACCAAAAATATATAAAACACACACACACAGTCTTTCAAAGATAGATAGGATAAAACTGTTTTGGAAAAAAAAAAAACAGAAATTTGTGTTAGTATTTTTTTCAGATGGAAGAAGAAAGCGGGTCGAGCCAGGGTCCGGTGGCGTGCGGGTCGTGGATCCGGAGACCCGAGAAAGTGAATCTGGCTGTGTTAGCGAGGTCCAGGAAGAAGCGTGGCGATTCTTCTGATTCTTCTTCTCCTTCTGTGCTTCAGATCTTCTCCTTCGATCCCAAGACCGCTTCTCTCTCTTCCTCTCCTCTGGTCTCTCTCTCTCTCTCTCTCTCTACAAAACGCCGTCGTTTTTGACTTTTTTGGAAACAAACAAACAACAACAACAAAAAAAAAAAAAAACAAATTTCCAACTGTTTTTATTAACCGTTGCAACTGTTTTAGCATTGAATTTCTCACCGACCAAACAAAGAATAGCGTTTTATGAATTTTTTTTTTTTTTAATCTAACTGGGTTTTGTTTTGTTTGTATTTTTGGGGGTTTAGACCACGTATGTTCTTGAAGAAGTAGATGGTGATCCAGTTTCGATTACGGTGCACCCAAGCGGTGATGAGATTGTGTGCTCTACCACAAAGGGTGGCTGCAAGTGAGTTTCTTTTTCATCAAAATTTCCACATTTTCTCATACCCTTTACTTGGTTTTTATGAAAATTGTTTTTTTTTTTTACTATGGTTATTTTGATATTATCCACTGTACTTTGGCATGAGCGTCAATTTGATAATTGGAAAATGGAACAAGTTATGTCAATTTGATTATTGGACACTAAATTGTTCGAATTGAAAATTTTAAGAACCAAATTGGCACTTGCTTTAAAGTCAAAGAATGATATTTGTAAAAAATTACAGTTATTTTAGAGCCAATTTGATCATTGGACACTAATTGTTCAAAAATCGAAAACCTAAGAACCAGTTTGGTCGTTGGATATTAGGTTTGTGACAAATTAAACAAGTTATGTCAATTGGTCAAATCGAAAGTCTAACCAAACTGGTCCTCGCTCTAAAGTTGAAGAATGATATTTGTCAAAATTATAGTTATATTAGAGCCAATTTGATCATTGGACACTAATTGGTCAAATCAAAAGTCTAAGAACCAATTTGATCATTGGATATTAGGTTTCATTCTTAAACTGTGAGTTTATTGCATTGGGAGTTAGAAAAAATTATATTATTTTGACCTTTGCGGAAGACACTCTGAGCAAAGGTTGCAATAGGTATCATGGAGTCCGCCGGTTATACCAGTCTCCATACAAGACAATGTCTACTCACTTTTCGATCTACTCTATATCAAGTTTTTTTTTTTTTTTTTTTTTTTTGAATTTCTAATGGGCAGAATCTTTTGAGCTTTTGTTATATGGTATGCTTCATTCAGAACTTGTGCTACTGTATCTGTCTCTGTGTTTGTGTGTCTGTTTACTGATTGGTCAACAACTCATGCACCCAATTGGACACGAACCCATGATCTCACCTACTGGGCCATTCTAACTGGGGGGGAAGTGCCATTTAACCCTGAGATCAGTGGCATGGCCTCTTTTAATCAAGCACTGCTGGTGGCTTTTATAGGTTCGCCTCTGGATTATATTTAATGGGGTTTGGAAGCTATTTGACCAGTCTGAACTTTTTAAAATATATGGTAATATGTTAATGGAGTTTAGCAATGTTAGAATAATGGTTTAGTGCATAAACTATTTAAGATTTTATTTTTATAATTTGAATTCTGATGAATTTGATTCTAATTTTGAGGGTTTTATGGAATTTAATTAGATGTTTTTTATTTATTTATTTTATATATATATGTGATCTCTAAACCTTATTAAACTAGTGCTCTTGTAATTGTGAAGGAAATTAGAATTTGATTACGAATCTTATGAGTTGAGAATGTGTTTTGTTTGGTGGTGACACCAAACCTTAGGTGGTGATGCTTAAGGTTTCTGTTCTGTAATGTTATGTTATTTTATATATTGCTGTTCACCTACAGCTCCTACGCCATTAGACCTAGGCCTAGAGCCGGTCCTACATTGGGCCCATCATGTTCAACAGTCATCGTTGATGTAGATAGCCTTTTATTATTTTGGTTTATGGCTGTCTTACGTAGTAATAGGCAGTGGATTGTATTTTTAGAGCAAACTGGATGCTGGCATTTCCTGGTATCAACAAATTCGGGTTTTAAGGCAGTCTGGAAGGGTCAGATGCTGTCAGAAGGTTGAGAAAAGTCTGGGGTTTAAGGGTTTCTCAGGGTATGAGAAAAGGGTTATGGTTTGGAGCTCAAAGGGAAGAAAACAGTTAAAAAAAAAATGGTAGCTGTTTGAGGCTGTGTAATTAATGCTACAAATAGTGAAGTCAACTGTAAGTGGAAAAAGGGAAGGAGAAGGGAATGAAAGAGAGAAAGCTTCCCAGTAGGGCACACATGCCTTCCATAAATTAAAAAAAAAAAATTTTTATATACTCTATATCTGCACTTCTCTTAGTAAGACTACGTGTGCGTTTGGATATTGCTTATTTTGTTGAAAACTGAAAATAATAAAAAATTAATTTTTGCAATACTGTTCACTCTTTTAACACTAAAGCTTTGCCTACTTGCACTGTTCACGTCCTGTGAACAGTGCAAGAGGCGCTTCAAGGAAAAAAAAAAGAAAAAAGAAAAGAAGGCAGACGCAGACGTGAGTCAAAGACGCGCAATACAAACAGAGCCTACAACTCAACTTTGAATGGTAACCAAACTCCTAATTGGATTGGACCAAAGTCTACACAAAAGCCTATAAACTGATAAGACTCGCCTATTGATAATTTCAAATTTAAGTTTCACGCCAAGAAATTATGGAATTGCAAAAATATGTTTGACTATTGAAAAGCCAATTGCTATAAAAGAAAATAAAACTAGTTAACTACCATAGGCACTTTTTTCTTGGACGAAAAAGGCTTTTGGTTTTGCCTAAATCTTAGGCTTCCAAAGAGCATGTTTCTTCTCTAGCCATGCAACAGTTGCCCGCTTCAGTTGTTCTATTGTAGGCTTAGTTGTTTTTGTTCAAGCTCTTGTGCTTTTGCAAGGCTTACGTAATAAACTCTAATTCTATGGTTACTGCTTGCCAGAATATGGGGAAGCCAGATGATAATTTCATCTTTGCTGGTGCTCTCTGCCAGATCCTTGGCATTTTGTTTTATGAAAACATTTTCCCATTAATCTGCAGAACATCATTTTGTGCTCAAGATATTGTGTGAATATTATGATAGGTCTCTAAAATGATCTCTAAGAGAAAGGGGTTAAAAAAAGAGAGTGAAAGGAATTCAGGACATTTTCTTGTAAAAATATCAAGTTCTGCTTGCCACTCAATATTTTCTGGTCATTTTATTGTCTTTATTATTATTTTTTTTGGAAGCTACATGTCTTTAAGCATTGTTAGCTATCCATACATTCAAAAGGGTCTAGAACTATAACAAGGTGATTTCTTTTTTAATTTGCAGATTGTTTGAGTTGGTCAGTCATGATTCACAGACAAGGCTATTGGCCAAGGAACTTACTCCTCTCCAGGGTGTTGGTCCACTGAAATGCATAGCTTTTAGTGTTGATGGATCTAGATTTGCCACTGGTGGGGAGGTAACCAATAACATATAATTTAATCAATCATTATCGAATGCCTTCTGGCACTGCATGTTTGAACTGTCTTTATATCAAACCACTGTGATGATATATTTCTTAATCAAATATAGGATGGACGTCTCAGGATTTTGGAGTGGCCAAGCCTTCGCATTATTTTAGATGAACCAAAAGCACATAAATCTGTGCGGGATATGGATTTTAGGTAACTTTAGGTCATATGTTTATGCATTGTCTCTTTAAATTCATTAAACATGTTTTTTTTATGGTTATTTTATTTTTATTATTTTATTTCTAAAGTAATGCATTTTATTCAACAAGAGGAGAAACATCCTGGATGCTAAAGAATGACAGTATATGGAACTACAATCTCTGAGAGAGTAAATAAAATTTAAAATAGAATGTATCTCACTAGTCACTACTTCCTAGAACTCTAGATTACCTAAATAAGAATCTCAAAAACAATGACTTTAGTTCAATGATCAAGACCTCCACTCAATTAAAAATGCAATTGTTTCTTTCCCTCGATACTACCCACATTAAGCACAAAGGGGCAATTTTCCGAAAAAACAATCTTCTGTGCTCAACAAACCAATTCCTTCACCAAAAGAGAATATCTTCTACTTTTATAGGCTTTACACTTTGAACCCTAATTATAGAACCCCACAATTCATGAGCAACTGCACAATGCAACAGCAAATAATCCACAGTTTTTCCATTACTCTTACATGTACAGCACCAGTCTACAGTAATGATGCATCTATGAATAAGGTTGTCCTCCATTAAGATCTTCCCCCATGCTGTTGTCCACACAAAGATTGCAACTCTTGTTGCAGCTTTAGTACACTGGATACTTTTCCAAGGGAATGCAATATCTACAGAGCCTCTTAAAGCTTTATAATAAGATCTGACATGAAACTTTCCATTAATATTCAAACTCCACCTCATTTGATCTGGACCCTCACCTCATTCAATCTGCCTGCAGCTCCCCATCACTAGAGTCACAAATGATGTTTTACAAATGTGATCCCCATCATTTTGAGTTTCCAAGTAAGAGTTAATTGAGGCATCCATTTCTACTGCAATATCATACAATTCTGGGAATAGTGCTTTCAATGGTTAATTCCCACACCATGTGCGATGCCAAAACTTCAGTATTCTGCAATCCCTACCACGCATTTAACATAACTTGTAAATCTATCCCAATCTTCCCTAATGCTCCTCCAAAGGTTCATGCATGCATGCTTATTTTTCTGACTACCCCATTAGTTGATTGATCCCATTTCTCCCTATTTCATACCAAAAACTTGCCTCCATGACTGATTGCCTTCCTACCCAAAACGCCATAGCCATTTACCTAGTATGGAACTGATTGTATGTGCCCAATTTTTGCACCTTCAAACCCCCATATTTGATAGAACATACTGTGTTGCAATCCACAATACAGAATTTAAACTTTTTTTTCCATGACTTTCCACTAATGTTTATTTATCTTAGTTGAGGAGTGCCAAGACACTAAAAACAATTTTATGCAGGAAAAACATAATAATAATAATTACACTTTTGGTTTAGTTGAGCTACTACAATATGGACCTAGCTTGGTATTTTGATGAACCAGCTTTTTATGAGATTTGAATTTTGAAAGGAAGTTATTCATTAGTTTAGAGGATTTCAAGGAAATGTTTTTTTTTTTTTTGGTCCTTATTCTTTATTTTAGGTGAGAGAGAAAGACCACCACTTTTGTTTTAAAAAGTGCTTTCTTCATATGTTGCTACAGATGCAATTTGAGAGCCCTTCAACAAATTTACTCTTGGAATGATAGTGTGGTTGTATTTGAGAGTGAGAAGAGTTCAAACTATTGTCTTGTAGTACTCTTATAGAGAATCATTTAATGTTATTGGAGAACCATCAGATTGTCAACTGAATATCCTTTACTTATATATACACACACACACACACACCATCAGATTGCTAACTGAATATCCTTTACTTGTATATATTAAGTGTAAATAAAACAGTATTGCCTTTACTTCCCCCCTCCTCCCCCCCCCAATTGTTGGCTGAAAGAATTTTGAAAGAGATTTGGAGATATTGCAGAGCTAAGTACTGAATTTTTGGCTTTCTCTGTTTATCATACTCTAGCCTAGACTCGGAGTTTTTAGCTTCAACATCTACTGACGGTGCAGCAAGAATATGGAAGACAGATGATGGTGCTCCCTTGACTACTTTGACTCGCAACTCGGTATGGTTTATCTAATATAAAAGTCTGTGGTGGTATTATGCTGATATCCAGTATATCTTGATGTCTCATGTGATGTCCGTTTCCTCCAGGATGAAAAGATTGAATTATGTCGGTTTTCTAAGGATGGAACAAAACCATTCCTTTTTTGCACTGTTCAGAAAGGTCATTAATTATCAATCTCATCTTTAAAGTGAATAAATTGTCTCATCATTATTTTCAGCAACTTATTTGTATCAAATGAACAGGTAATAAGGCCGTAACTGGAGTTTGGGACATAAGTACATGGAATAAAATTGGGTATAAGAGGCTGCTTAGAAAACCTGCTTCTATAATGTCCATAAGCCTGGATGGAAAATATCTTGCTCTGTAAGCACTTAATTTTGTACTTTGGCTTCTGTTATTTGATAGCTAGGATTATTTTACTATTAATTTCAGGAAAAGGAAACTTGCATTTACTGATGAATGAGCTTGCATTTTCAACATTGCTGTAATTATTTACTTTCATCTCTACTATTTCATAAAGGTAGAGGAAGACCAAAATAATTTTAGTAGAAGTGATAAAAAAAGTACATGTTAATTAGGGAAATTAATAGAAAATATGACTTCAGATAGAATAAAATAAAGGAAAAGAATACATGTGGCCATCCCTAATTAATTTGTTGAGGATTTTATAGCCTTCCCCAAAAGTTTGGGACTAAGGCTTTGTTGTTGTACAATTTCATAAAGGAAACTCTTCCTGTGCATGGATGCTACATTGAATTATTTGACCACCCTTAGTATCTTTCTTAACAAAAACTAGTAACTTCATGCAATTAAAAGTTTTACCACCGCATATTTGGAAATAACTCACCACATTTGTCTCTTGTCAGATGATGCCCCACTAACACTTGCATGAAAAACTTTTTTAAATAGCTAATGGAGCAATAGAAGATATAGGAATGTTCTTTACATGTAAAAAGAAGAAATATAAGTTCAATTTGTTGTTTCTTCGGTGGAAAATGGTGCTATGATGACTTCGTTAAATAGATTTTGTTTTCAGAATTTTGCAATTTTTTTTTTTTTTTGGGAGTAATATGTTAATTTTTATTCCTTTAGGGGAAGCAAAGATGGAGACATATGTGTAGTTGACGTAAAGAAAATGGAGATCTCCCACACAAGTAAGAGGCTACACCTGGGTGCTGGCATTGAGACACTAGAGTTTTGTCCTAGTGAAAGGTCAGCTCCACCAATAACAATTTCTTATCTATTGATGGAGAAACTTATTATTTCTTTAATATTACTTTTTTGATAAGTTATTTCTTTGGACTTAAAAAAAAATTATTTCTTTTTCTCCTCTCTCTCGCGTAGTGTCTCCAATGTCAATTTTGCTTTATTTCTAAAATTTTAACTTTTAGATGCAACTTCAAAGGACTTTGTCTGGTATCCTTTTTTCTTGAAATTCAGATCAGCATCATAAATTATGCTTTCCCATCTTTGTAAAATGCTTGTTTTTACAAAGTTTTTAATGTTTCCTGTGTCCCTGCCTACTCTATTCTGGGTGTACTGTGCAACCTTTTTATTGGTTTGGAAAAGTAACAACTCTCTCTCTCCTTACTCACTATTAAAGATCACAGAGGGTAAATCTGACATTTGGTATTGTTCTTTTGTTGTTTTTCCTCCCTTCCTGTTGGCCAGTCATTGAGATCTTGTTGCATTTGGATATGACTCTTTTTGGTTTATTGGCCACCAAGGTCCATGTTTACTTAACAGCTGCCAGGTCAATAAAGTTACAATCAATGGTTGAGATGATAGTGCCCACTCTACATGTCAATATCCAGGAGCACATCTGGAATTTTATGTCAAAATTCTTTGCATGGATTCTTTTTTGACATTCACCACAAGAAATCCCAGCCTGTTGACAAACCTGGTTACCCTCACTTGGTTTGAAATACTTATCTTACAAAGTTCTAGATGAAGGGTTCTCCCATAATGGTAGGGTTTTCTGTAGTAACTGAAGGAGTTAAAACACTCTTCAAGTGGCTGGGTGAACAACTGTGATGTTTGTAACCTCTGTTAGAATTTAACCACATACTATTAACAACCTCTAATAATTAAAGGTCGTGGAGACAAATGATTGATTTTAATTAGTCAAATATAAATAATTATGTGAGTTCCAGTTAGATTAATTGGTAAAGTTTCTGATGGTTGAATAAGAGATTTGGGGTTCAATTGTCGCCTACATAAAAAACTGATCGGTGTTTTGGTCTGTTGAATAAGAGATTTGGGGTTCAATTGTCGCCTACATAAAAAACTGATCGGTGTCTTGGTCTGATGATAATGAGATATCATTAGGAGCGGACGCCATAGGTTGAAACTTTCTTTAAAAAAAAAAAATTAAACGTAAGAATGGAATTGATGCTAGCGGGAAAAATCCCCTTTGGAGCTCTCGGCTTATAAAGTGACAAGCATGAAGTAGGGAAAACACTTCAAGGAATCATAACAATATAATTGCATTTTAATTGAATGAGTTAAGAAGAAAATCTAGAATAAAATTAGAAACTGGGTGGACTTTGGTCTGAACAAAAATATATATGACTCCAGTTTGTTCCCTTTTTTATTTTAGAGTTTGTTATGAGTTTAGTGATTGGAGGAATTAAAAAGTTTGGGAGTATAGCTTTAATCTGGCTATAACCCTATGGAAACATACTCCGTGATCATGTATGCTTTATGAATGATAAATGCTAGCCCGCACATGATTGTTTCTTAAAGTTTCTTCTGGCATATTTATGGTTACTACATCCAGATAATTGATCCTGACATCTATTTTAATGATATTTTTTATTCTTTAGTTTGTAAATGCTAAAGTTGTAAGTCACTTGTCACAAGTCTAGGTATGTTAATTTCTTTTTCAAAATATCAGTCATAGAATGTAATTTGTAAGAAAACAAAGTTAAAAAACTTGATTGCAAAATGTTTTATGAAGAGATAATCTTGAAAATCTACCTTAGTATAAGGCTATTGTCATCGGTCTAGATCTTATATGGTTTTCCTTTCTGGTTTTGGCTTCTCAATTATATGTGGGTGGGATGCATTCCTGAAGGGTTGTGCTTACTACTACTACTGAATGGGGAGCTGTGGTGACCAAGCTAAATGTTCCTGCAGATTGGAAAGGTCTGTCTGCCTCTCTCTCTCTCTCTCTCTCTCTCTATATATATATATATATAATGTGTGTGTGTGTGTTTTTATTTGGCCCTTTTAACCAGAATTTCTGTCAAACATGCAGAGTGGCAGATCTATATGCTGCTGCTAGGAATGTTTTTGGCATCAGCTGTTGTATTTTACATCTTCTTTGAGAACTCTGATTCATTTTGGAAGTTCCCAAATCAGGCAGCTAAGCCTAAGATTGGAACCATATTAGGAGATCCACAATCCTCTGATGATCCAAATGTTTGGGGTCCATTGGATATGTGAGCGCTCTGCATGAGCCATTCTCCAGGAGTCATACGAAGTAGCATCAGAAACAGGATGCAGAATAAGTTTTTTTCTATCTTCAAGACCTTTTAGATTTAAGACTGAAAGTCTTGTAGCATACTAACATGCAAGTCAAAATTATTTAGGTTGGAAAAAAACAGGAAGAAAGAATGTGTAGTTTATCGCATATTTTTTCGCTTATTTAATTTTTTCTTGTATTCTTTGAAATTTAATTTTAGAGCATATTAGTAGAAATTTGTGTGGTTTAAGGTAAAGAGGATCATATATATACTTTTTTTGAAAATGAAAGTGTTATTGTGGGAGGCAGAATTTGATATTTGTGGCGGGAGTTCTAACCTTCAAACTTCCAAGCTTGCATTAGTGTTGGGGTCAGCACTAAAGTCATATGCACATCACTATTACCTTGTTTTAACTTGTAAGATAGAGTTTGAATGCTAAAAGAATCAAGATTCACAATGTCATTAGCTCAATCCTAGCGATATATATTAATGAGAGAGAGAGAGAGAGAGAGAGAGAGAGAGAGAGAGAGAGAGCCATATGCTAGTGTAATCATGTATAAATTTTATTCCTCTCTTAAATCAAACTGACTCTGCCACTATTCGGAGCGGCTAATAAGTTGTTCGTGCGATGTACGAATAATGTTATAATGTTTTATGTAAATTTGTTTTTGAAAAATATTATACATATATTATAGCATATTTATTATAAAATTTTGTTACCAATGAGTTCATCAAAACAAGGAACAATTATAAATTGCTCACAAATATCTATTATAATTACTTTGTTCAAATAATAAGCAATAATTAAAACAACTATGAAGTAATAATGTATAACGAAAGTTGATAAAAACATATTAATTCATTCTATATTATTGATTTTTATTATGTGATGTAGTAAAAAGCTTCATTACGAAATCTTTTTTTTTCCTTTAATGCTTTGTTGTTGCGGTATGGTGATGCTTGTTATTATCATTAGTTTCTCTATCTTCAGCATTTGAAATTTAGTCTATCCATATTTGTTCATTTTTTGAGCTTTCATCACATTTTCCTTTTGTTGCATTATTTGTGTTAATCACTAATGTATTAGCATCAAGAGATTCTTGATTGAATCTTACAAAGTTTGGACTTTGTTCCTAAGATTTTTCATAGGTATTTGCATTAATATTAAATTTTAGTGATGTGACAGTTTTTTATAAATGTTTTTATTTTTGTTAATTTTGGGAATAATATAGCAAAAAGAATTAATATAACATATTAGATTGTATATTTTTTTTTTGTTCCATACCTTTTTGTCATTTGAAGGTGTATAAAAAATCTTAGTAACTATGTAATTTTCAAAACTGTCATTTAGATTAAATTCATTCAAATGAATTAGGAAAATCCATTTTTTTTTCCTACATTTTTTTTTTTCAAATCACGTGGGATTTCTTCTCCAATATCAATAGTTTTACAATAATTTAAATAAGTTGTACCTCAGTTTATTTTTCAGTAAGATCTCTTGTAAATTTATTTAGGATTTTTTTGGCATCTCGATCAAATAACACAAAATTTGTTTTATCAGTTGCATCAAAAACTTCAATTTGAATCTTATATTTGAAGTAGTTTGCAATTGTATATATATAGTAATTAGAGCATTCCCATTAGGTGTTCTATAAATATGCCATTTTGACACACCAAAAAATTTACTTTATTATTTTAGCACATCATTTTACAATATATTCTACGTCACATGTTTTATTCTTCAATTACATATATTAAAATAATATATGCAACACATTAAAATAATATATTAACACAAAACTTAGCCAATATAGAAAACAAAAATAGTGGTAGTGGCCACCACCCAACAACCGCCATCACAACCAATGACCACCAACCAACAACCACCGTAGGGGTGTAGCTATGTGTAAGGGTTGGGGGCGGGGGCATGATTTTGAAATTTTATAAAATATATGTAACTATTTTAATACTTTCAAAATTCAGTCTATAAAAATAAGAGTTGGCCCCCCCAAATATTTGATTTAGTCCAATGATGCTCTTAAAAAAAATAATTGGTCTAATAGTTATAGAGATATAACATTATTTTTCGCAATTCTATTTTTTATTGTAAAATATGCACTTATATTTGTTAAATATTTGATAAAGTTTTGCATCAAACATGTTTAGATCTATATTTTTTTCAACTTGTTATATGATAATTAACAAGTCATTGACTCATTAAAAAAATATTGTCACTACACATGAAATGCTTCTTTAATTGTCACATAATGAGTTAGAGCAAGATAGATTTAAATATACTTGGAGCTTAATTTCGTCTTCCAAGCTTTGGATCATTCATGTTTTTTAAACTTTTATTAGTTCAATTTAAAATTTCTTACTTACTTTAGTATAAAATTTGTATTAAAAATGAAACCTTTTAAGAATTTCACTATAAAAATGGTAAAAATGAATTTTATTTTATGAAAGATCGTCATTAAACGTAATTTTAATTGAAAATACTAAGTTTTTTTTTTTTTTTTTTTTGGGGTGTGTATATATATAACTTATAAAAAAAAAGTGTGTTTATATAATAAAAAAACGTGTGTATATATGTGCGTGGGGTTGTCTTGACAAATATATTAGTATTGCAGCTTGCCCCCAAACAAAATTTCCTGGCATTGCCCTTGAATCATCGCATCCTCCACAACCCAAAACACAACTCAAAACAAACCAAATAAATTCTAGCCAAATACCCGCAACAAACCCACAGCCACGACCGCCACAAATCAGATTAAAAATAAAAACAGACAAGAAAGAAAGGTAGAGAGATCTGATAGTGGTGGCTTTCTTTGTCGGCGGTGGTGGCTTTAGATTGACAGTAGTGGGCTCAGATTGGCTTCGCACCATGGCTAAGATGCGCATCAGACAAGTGATGATTGCATCTTTAAGCCGTGGCTGAGATTGGTTCAGACCGAGACGACATGGCAGCTTCAAACTGAGGTGGCAACGGCGGCTTCAAACTAGAGGCAATGGCGGCTTTAGATTGGCGGTGATTGAGCCTTCAAACTAGAGGCGATGGCGGCTGCTTGATCAGTGAGGGAGGCAAAGAGGAAAGGAGGAAGATATAGAGAGAGCAATCGGCGTGGAGAGAGAGAGAGAGAGAGAGAGAGAGAGTGAAACATAAATATAAATTATTTGAGGAGGGAATAAAAAAATAATAAAATTTTTAGAATATGGCTATTGTACCATCCCATGTTTGAAATTGCACTGTAGACTAATGCTAAAAGTTTTGAGATTTGAAATATCTAATGAAGTATGGTTTTTTGTGTTTAGTGTGCTAATGCTAAAAGTTTAGCATTTTGCACACCTGATGAGAATGCTCTAAGTGAGATAAATATATTATAAATATTTAGAGAGTATGTAGTTAATATAAGCGCCTCTAACTTTGGGATAGAAAAATTTGTTTTTGTTTCACATTTTGAACACCAAAATGATCTTGCTTGTGGTTTGACATTCCTTTCACAAAGTACACTTAAAACATAATACCAACCTATTGTTGTATCAATGTTATTTTTCAAATGTAAATAATATAATGTATTATTATTATTATTATTATTATTATTATTATTATTATTATTATTATTATTATTATTATTATTATTATTTACGTAAATGATGAGTATAATTTGAAATGATTAACAAACCTGTTTCATAGGATCTTATTCAATGCATTTTATCTTTACTATTGTCTTCATAATATTTATAGATAAATCCTTCTATGAAAATTGTTTTGCATGTATTTTTGGTATTTCTTGTATAGGATCATGTTTTTACCATTCCTATCATTGAATTTTTTTAAAGAAAATATTAAGTTAATAGTATTTTGTGAGATAGTATATGCTATTTATTAGAATTTTTGTTATTATAAATTTAAAAAATATTCACTTGTCAATTATTTTAGCAACCTCAGGAATCTCAAGATTTATATATAATTTTGTTGCATTGGTCGATGATAGAGAATTTGTTTGCATAGAACATTATTAATAGACAAAAACATATTGAATTGAAGTTGGGGAAAAATGGAGACATGATTTCATAAGGTTTGGTCTACTTTTAAAAGGTAGTTCATTTTGTAGTGAATAACTTTTGGTCTAATTGTGAAGAACAATTCGTATTTTATATAATAGTAAAAATAAGTTACTATTATTTATTGAGTAATAGTAAAAAAAACTTAATAAAAAAGGTAAAAAATGCTAAATTTATAAAATAGTAAAAATAAGTTAGTATTCTATTGGGTAACAGTAAAAAAAAACTTAAAGAAAAGAGGTAAAAAATACTAAATGCAACATTAGAGTGCCATGTAGCAGGACCTCATGTATTCTCGCATGAAGTCTTTGCTTTTATCTATATTGATGACTAGATGATATCTTGTGAGATGAGCGGATTACTTTACAGTTTCATTTGAAATCATTTTTATGTATATTAAAATGTACATATAATACTTAACACTTATTTTTTTGTATAATATTTATGTTTGCCCACAATATTTTTAATTTTGAAACTTGATTTTCTTAATTCATATTCTCTTTTAAAAAAATTGTATAACACTATAAGATTATAATATATTATAATATTTACTGTTAAAAGTAGATTTTGTTTTTCAAATTGATTAAATGACTTTGAAATCTACAAATAAGAATTTAAAGTATATAATACTTTTATATCCTAAAATTACATAAATTTCAGCAACTTACCAAACACTTTCTTAATCATTCTATTCTCACAACCAACTATGGAGACCTTGATCACAAACACCCAATTAATTATCTCAATGAAATTAAGGAAATCATTTGTAAGTATCAATATAAAGAGAACGAGATTAAACAAAGAGAAATTTGCCAAAAACACATTCATTTATCAAAATTCAATTGTCTTTAGTTAGACTTTTGTATTTAAAAAAAAAAACAAAAAACACTTCTAAATCAACATCGATTTTTTTTTATCATTATGGCTCATCCTGCGCAAAATAGTAGTAAAATAAACTTACAAAGAAATTTACAAATTATGAATTCTAACAATTTTTTTTTTTTTAAAATAGCTAACTTCGTAAATAATCAATTAGAATGTTTCTTTTTCTTTTTCTTTAGTTCTAAAAAAATACATTTATAACTTTTCCAAACCAAAATCTCAAATACCCAAAGACTCCAAGCGTATCATAATTGTGGGGGGTAAAAACGCCAAAACACCATATGGGCCTTGGGCCTAGTCCGAGGACGTGAGCTCCACTAAAGGGGTCGTGTGTCAGGAGCAAGGCCATCTAGCACTAGGGTCCAAGGGCAGCCGACCAAGTTGCCAGCCTGTCGGAGATGAGCCGAGGATAAAGTCTCCTCAGACGTAGGTCGGGAACAGAACATGGTGGCAAACGCCCAGGGGAGGGCCCCTGAGGCTCGGCGAGTCATCCTACTTCTCAAACGAGATGCCGAGGTGGGAGACAAGGGAGACGTGCATTGCATAAAGCTCCTGCCACCGCATTAATGACTCCTCACCTACCCCCCTGGCCGCATTAATGGGGAAATGACTATTGAGAGGACGGTGAACAGCCTTAAGGGCATTGGGGAGCGTTTTCAGGGAAAAGACAGATGGGAACCAGGCATGGGAAGTATAAATGAAGAAGGGAGGACCACTAGAGTGGGGGGGATTTTTTTTTGGGTTTTGGGAGAAGAGGGAGAAGAAAGACTCTTTCTAACTCCACTGCGTGGACAAGCAAGGGAAGGGCCCAGACATACGCTCTCGGATCACTTCCGAGGAGAGGCACAGGTGTTCCCCCAATCTCTAGCACAACAGCTACGGACCTTACCTGCACTCTATAGCCTTCTAGAACCCCAAGAAGTCTAGGCTTTAAGCCCATCCTCTACAAATTCTATTGTAAAGGCCACTTGGGCCGGCCCAGCCACGGATTAGGGCCTAAGGCTCAATTTGTGTCGTTACAATTGGCGCCGTCTGTGGGAAGCCAAGACAAAAGGGACTGGAAGTGCCATGGAAGGTTCAGGTTCACGTCATGCGAAGATTAGGGCCTAAGGCTCACGTTCTCTTTGTGCGGTCAGAAAGAGAACGTGAAGCCAGTGTCCACACGGAAGGTACGCACGGTAGGAGTCATGCACGTGGTGGTAGTAGGGCCTCCAGCGAGAAAAGTGTTGAGACCCTGCAAAGGGAGGTTGACCATCTAAGAAGAAAGCTGCGCCGGGAAAAACGAAGGCGTACGCCCTCCCCTTCAGACCGGTCTTCAGCGGATGTCAGCAGTAGCTCCGACAGTTCCAGGTCGAGGACTCCCCTTCGCAAGTCCTCTTCCTAGGAGGACGAGCACCGTCGCCAACCTAAGGACAAGAGGACGTCCTCTAGAGGCCTGGCCAACAATGCACTGAGTAAGGCGCTCCACCAGATTTCCAAGTCGCCCTTCGCCTGGAGGATCGAGAAGGGAAAACTCCCAAGAAGGTTCACCCAGCCAGCCTTCACCGTTTACAACGGGAGAACGGACCCAGTGGAGCACGTGAGCCACTTCAGCCAGAGGATGGCAGTGCATTCGAAGAACGAGACCCTGATGTGCAAGGTCTTTCCTTCCAGCCTAGGACCCGTCGCGATGAGATGGTTTAACAGCCTAAAGGCAGGCTCTGTCAACTCTTTCGCGGAGCTCACCAGGGCGTTCGGCTCGCGGTTCATCACGTGCAGCAGGATCCCTCGACCGATAGATTCACTATTGTCCATGGCTATGAGAGAGGGAGAGACCCTCAGAGCCTATACCGACAGATATTGGGAGATGTACAATGAGATCGATGGAGACTTCGACGAAGTTGCCATAAGCACTTTCAAGGTCGGCCTACCAAATGAGCACGACCTGAGGAAGTCGCTGACCAGGCGGCCTGTCAAGAGTGTGCGACGGCTCATGGACCGCATTGATGAGTACACGCGGGTAGAGGAGGATCAGTTACAGGTGAAGGCTAGGGCGAAGGTTATCCCTCAGGAAAGGAGGGATTTCAGGTCGGACGGGTACAGCAACAGCAGGCCGAGGAGAGAGTTCATCGGGCAACCTCGTCGGGCGCCAGCGCAAGTACTTGGCATCGCATTTTGCGAGCCCATACAACGGGTGTTTAAGAAAATCCGCCACGAGCCCTATTTTCGGTGGCCCAACAAAATGATAGGCGATCCCTCGAAGCGAAACCAGAACCTCCACTGCCAGTACCATCAAGAGCATGGCCATACGACCGAGAACTGCAAGAGCCTGCGCTTTTACCTTGAACAGCTGGTGAAGGAAGGGAAGTTAGGACAATTCGTGCACGGCCATGAGGGGAGGAGAGAGCACCATGGGCCGGCAGGCCAGGGCCACCTTGCCCCAAGACCTCCCCTAGGAACCATCAACGTCATCCTCGCAGCTCTTGGGAGGACTGGCTCGCGCCCTCCTAGGGTGATGAATGTGACACGGGCCCATGCTGGAGGCTCTGGCTCCGAGCCGAAGAGGATCAAGGGCAATGAGCCGCCCACACTGGCCTTCTCGGAGGCAGATAAAGAAGGGACCATCCAACCCCATGATGACGCATTAGTCATAACGCTGAGAATCGGAGGATACGACGTGAAGAGGGTGATGGTGGACCAAGGGAGTGGCGCGGACATCATGTACCCCGACCTGTTCAAGGGGCTAAACTTGAGGGAAGAGGACCTTTCGGCCTACGACTCACCTTTGATAAGCTTCGAGGGGAAGACAGTGGTGCCGAAAGGACAGATTAGACTGCCTGTACAATCGGGCCTGGCAGTGGTGGAGGTGGACTTCATTGTGGTGGACGCCTACTCTCCTTACACGGCCATCGTGGGGAGGCCTTGGTTGCACGCCCTAGGGGCCGTCTCCTCCACTCTCCATGCCAAGGTGAAGTTTCCTTTTTGCGGCCAAGTCAAGGAAATCCTGGGAAGTCAGTCCGCGGCGAGACAGTGCCTGACAGCCGCAGTTCTGCGCAGATCAGAACCCGAGCCCTCGGCGCCCGCTGCTCCGGCCCCATAGCAATTAGCCCCTTCTGCCACGACTAGAGGGGCAGTGGTAGAAGGGCCCGGATGCGAGGGGTTGGACAAAGTTCTTGTCGGCGACGACCCAGAGAGGTTCTTCCAGATTGGTGCTCAGTTGCCGACGGAAGAAAGGGAAGAGTTGGTCGCTCTCTTGAGAAGAAACCTCGACGTGTTTGCATGGGACGAGCATGAGATGCCTGGGATCGACCCAAACTTCATCTGCCACCACCTGAATGTTAACCCGGCGGCAGTGCCAAAGAAGCAATCTCCTCGACGCTCTTTCGCAGAACACTCTGAGGCCGTAAAGGAAGAGGTCATCAAACTCAAGAAGGCAGGAGCTATCAAGGAGGTCTTCTATCCTGAATGGTTGGCGCACCCAGTCGTGGTGAAGAAGAAGAACGGGAAATGGAGAGTGTGCGTGGACTTCACAGACCTCAACAAGGCTTGTCCTAAGGACCCATTCCCGATGCCACGCATAGACCAACTTGTAGACGCGACGGTCGGCCACCCTCGCATGAGTTTCCTGGACGCCTTTCAAGGGTACCACCAAATACCTCTGGCCTTAGAAGACCAGGAGAAGATCGCCTTCGTGACCCCCACCGGCAACTACCACTACAAGGTGATGCCCTTTGGTCTGAAAAATACAGGGGCCACTTATCAGAGGATGATGACCCGGATGTTCGAGGCTCAGTTGGGGAAAACTGTCGAGGTATACGTGGACGACATGGTTGTGAAGAGCAGGGCCGTATCGGACCATGTGGCTGATCTCGACAGGACGTTCCGGACTCTGCGGGAACATAAGTTACGATTGAACGCCGCCAAATGCTCCTTCGGCGTGGGATCGGGTAAATTCCTGGGCTACATGCTGACTCACAAGGGTATCGAAGCCAACCTCGAACAAATCTCCGTGATATGTAACCTGCAACCACCTCGAAACCTGAAGGAGGTCCAGAAGCTGGCCGGAATGACAGCAGCCCCCAGCAGGTTCATCTCTCGCTCGGCGGACAGATGCCGGCCGTTCTTTCAGCTGCTGAACAAATGGAAGGGATTCGAATGGACCAAGGAGTGCTCCTCGACGTTTCAGCAGCTGAAGGAATACCTTTCTCGACCACCCAGTATGTCTCGTCTCGATCCGGACGAGGTGCTGTTTGCGTACCTGGCCGTGGCTGCCCACGCAGTTAGCCTGGTTCTGATACGAGACGACGACGGCATACAACGGCCGATCTACTACATCAGCAAGTCTCTGCAGGAGGCTGAGATCCGGTACTTACCATTGGAAAAGGCGGTGCTGGCCATAGTGCACGCGACGCGCCGGCTCCCACATTACTTCCAATCTCATACGGTTGTCGTATTAACCCAACTCCCACTCCAGTCCGTGCTGCGGAGTGCTGACTACTCTAGTAGAGTCGCCAAATGGGGAACCTTTTTAGGGGCCTTCGACATAAAATATTTACCTCGTACATCTGTAAAGGGGCAAGTCCTGGCCGACCTAGTGGCGGAGTTCACGGAGCCTTCCCCGGAAGAAAACTTGGGGGGATGGGGCTCAGGTGGAAAGCCAGTCGGCGCAATCTCGAGCGAAACGCCTCCGGTGTGGAAGCTCCACGTGGACGGGGCGGCGAACCAGAAGGGTTCAAGCGCGGGAATAGTCTTGACGTCTCCTGAGGGGATCATCGTGGAAAAATCCTTGAGGTTAGCGTTCTCGGCCACCAACAACGAAGCCAAGTACGAGGCTCTGCTGGCCGGGATGGACATGGCACAAAAAATGGGGGCTAGAGGGGTGCTAATTTTCTCGGACTCACAGCTGGTGGTCGGCCAGATGGAAGGGAAATTGGAGGCTAGGGAGCCAAGGATGCGGGACTATCTAGCCCGCGCGAAGCACCTACAAGCCAAGTTCAAGTCCTTCGGGTTGTCGCATGTTTCTAGGAGCGGAAACACCCACGCTGACTCGCTCGCCACTCTCGCTACCACCTCGGCCCAGGAGCTCCCTTGGATCATTCTTGTTGAAGACATGCTCAAGCCAGCTGGGCAGGAAAGTCACACCCCTCGGATCCAGCAAGTCAGAGTTGGGTGCAGTTGGATGGACCCCATTGCGTTCTTCCTTAAACACGACATACTGCCGGAGGACAAGTCTGAAGCCGATAAGATCCGCCGAAAGGCTCCGCGCTTTTGGTTGTCCGAGGACCAAAAGCTTTATAAACGCTCCTTCTCGGGGCCCTACCTGTTGTGTGTACATCTGGAAGAGACGGAGCAGCTCTTAGAAGAACTACACGAGGGAATTTGCGGTAGTCACACGGGCAGAAGGTCGTTGGCTCACAGGGCCCTCACGCAGGGGTACTGGTGGCCGAACATGCAAAGGGAGGCGCAAGAGTACGCGAGGAAGTGCGACCAATGTCAGAGGTATGCTCCCAACATCCATCAACTTGGCGGCGTTCTTAACCCATTGGTCAGCCCATGGCCGTTCGCACAATGGGGCTTGGACATTGTGGGACCGTTTCCAAGAGCGGCAGGCAACAAGCGATGGCTGCTTGTCGAAACAGACTACTTCACTAAGTGGGTAGAAGCCGAACCCCTCTCGAATATCCGAGACGTGGATGCGAAGAGGTTTGTTTGGAAGAACATCGTTACCAGATTCGGGATACCACGCACTCTAATCTCGGACAATGGACTGCAGTTCGACAGCAAGGCCTTCAGGAAGTACTGTGGGGACCTCGGCATCACGAACAGGTACTCCACTCTGGCCTACCCGCAGGGGAACGGCCAGGCTGAGGCGACCAACAAGTCGAAAGTCAACGGACTCAAGAAGAGATTGGATGATGCGAAGGGCAGATGGGTGGATGAAGTACCCCATGTGTTGTGGACTTACCGAACCACGCCAAGGAAGTCCACCGGAAAGACTCCCTTCGCAATGACGTACGGCGCCGAGGCCGTAATACCTGTAGAGATGGGTTTCCCAACGATGAGGGCGCAGTCATTCACCACAGACGCCAATGATAGCATGCTACTGAAGGAGCTGGACTTGGTGGAAGAAAGAAGGAAAAACGTTATGGTCCGACTAGCTTACTATCAACAGAAGCTCAAACAAGGATATGACTCTCACGTACGGTCTAGACCTCTCGCTCCAGGAGACCTTGTTTTGAAAAAGGCCATGGGGACAGCAAAGGACCCATCGTGGGGAAAGTTGGGGCCGAATTGGGAGGGACCCTACCGGATAACCTCAGTAGCCGATGTGGGGGCATATTATCTAGCCGACCTGGATGACAAACTTGTAAAGCGACCGTTTAATGTAAATAATCTTCGAAGGTATTACTACTAATGAAAGGCGTGTCCGCCATGTTTCCAGATATCATTGTCTTGTGCCAATTGTTAAATACTATCATCCCTATCGGTGCAGTTTATTCCTTTTTTAAGTGTTAATGTCAACCTCGGTTAAGCCAGGTCCTCGGACCTTCTACCTCGGGAAAATTTAACACGATTCAATTTTAATTAAATGTTAAATGTCAACTGGGGCTAAGCCAGGTCCTTAGACCTTCTGCCTTAGGAAAATTTTAACACACTTACAATTTATCATGTTAATGTCAATCTCGGCTAAGCCAGGTCCTCGGACCTTCTGCCTTGGAAAAATTTAACATGCAATTTAGTCTTTTTTTAAGTGTTAATGTCAACCTCGGTTAAGCCAGGTCCTCGGACCTTCTACCTCGGGAAAATTTAACACGATTCAATTTTAATTAAGTGTTAAATGTCAACTGGGGCTAAGCCAGGTCCTTAGACTTTCTGTCTTAGGAAAATTTTAACACACTTACAATTTATCATGTTAATGTCAATCTCGGCTAAGCCAGGTCCTTGGACCTTCTGCCTTGGGAAAATTTAACATGCAATTTAGCATTTTTTAAGTGTTAATGTCAACCTCGGTTAAGCCAGGTCCTCGGACCTTCTACCTCGGGAAAATTTAACACGATTCAATTTTAATTAAGTGTTAAATGTCAACTGGGGCTAAGCCAGGTCCTTAGACCTTCTGCCTTAGGAAAATTTTAACACACTTACAATTTATCATGTTAATGTCAATCTCGGCTAAGCCAGGTCCTCGGACCTTCTGCCTTGGGAAAATTTAACATGCAATTTAGCCTTTTTTAAGTGTTAATATCAACCGAGGTTATGCCAGGTTCCCCGACCTTCTGCCTTGGGAAGATTTAACACGGTTTAATTTTAATTAAGCGTTTATGTCAACTGGGGCTAGGCCAGGTCCTCGGACCTCCTACCCTTGGAGAATCCAGCTCGGTCCCATCAGCTTTTCTTAAGCATTAAGCGTTAACTAGTGCTAAGCTAGGCCCTCGGACCTTTTGCCTTAGGCTGATGTAACATGGTTCAACCAGTTTTTATCAAGTGATAGGATTGAAATTTAACGATCAACCCCGCTAAGGGTTGAAATCCTCTCGTGGCCGAACCGCACCTATCCTAGTTTCGGACGTGCCCAAGGGCACTAAGCTGCTGCGACAAATGTAAGTTTGTTTAGCAATTACACAATAAACGCAATACGACAAATAGATTATGCTATAAAGGAAAAGAAACGAAATTCATAGATGATAAGTTGTTCGGTACAAAGTTGGAGCAAAAGGAACTACAAACAAAATGAGTAGAGCCTACATAACAACAATTCACAAAAACGGTAAAAGTACACAAAAAAGAACGGGGCCCGACGCTGCCTATCCCCGGATCTTTAGTGGCGGCTCCTTGGTCTTGCCTTCAACCTTGGTTCGCTCTGGCGCGACCTCGGACGAATCTTGAATCTCTTTTCCTTTGTCCTTAGGATTGGGAAAAGGCAAAGCCTGGCCAGCTGGCTCGCCCAACTCCACCACCGGAGCACCGACCTCTTGAAGGGGCAGGACCTGGTCCGAGGAGGAAGGTGCCGAGATAAGGGGAACGTCATCGATGGGTCGGATATCTTCCGGATACCAGACCTTCTCCGCAGCCCTTAACTCGGAGCCGGCAAGGACGCCCGCAGCATTCAGGGCTTCCGCCCAAACCTGCTGGCAGTATTCCCTGCACAACTTGCCCAATTCCTCCGTCAGGCGATTCTCAGTGTCCTCAACCCCCTGGTTGTACGCAGCCTTAGTGGCGGCGTCCACGGTCTCTCTCACGGTCCGAGCCGCTTCCTCCGCCTGCGCAAGCCCCCTCTTTAAATCCGAGACCTCTTGCCCCGCCTTGGCAAGGGCCTCATCCTTTTGATGCAAGAGCTTGCACTGGGCTTCCGCCTGCGCCGTCGCCGACTTGAGACCAGCGTCCAAGCTCCTCCTCTTCGTCTGCTCCAAGGCCAGCTTGGCACCCAGGTCGGTCTTCTCCGCCTCAACTCGGCCAAGGTCCTTCTCAACCTCGGCCCTTGCTGCCTGCTCGGCACCGACCTGGGTCTGGTAATGCTTGACCAGGGCATCGGCAGCAAAGGCCTCCTGGATGGCCTGTGTAAAGGGCACCAACAGAAACGTGTTAGATGCAAGTGCCCCGCGCAAGGACTAAGACAAACAACAGTGTTCGGTTCTTACCAGGCCCAAATTCCTCTTAAGGGAGAGAAAGAGGCGCGTGCGGCCCGTCCTCCCCAGCTCCTCCATGTCCCTTGGCAGAAGCAGGGGTCTCTCTAGCGAGCTGGCCAGGTGGAGGGCCTGACCTCTCTGGTAGTCTCGTAGGCTCGCCTGGGTTGAAATGGGAGCCCCGTCCACCTCCAGAGGGGGAAACCAGCTCGTCTCCCCTCGGCGGACCTCAGCCTGCCCGCGGATTTCCCCACTTTCCACGGAAGAGGCCCGTCCCCTACCTCTAGCAACTTGCTGCTGCTGCTGTCTCAGATGCTTCTGTTTTTTCTCTCTTTCCCTATCCGCCTCCTCATTCTCGTTCCTTCTTTTCTTTGGAACGTTGGGAGGAAGGGGGAATTGTTCGGAGGGAGGAGGAGGCGGAGGCGGGGGTATCCTCGGCTGGGACCCCGAAGCATCATCCTTGGAGACTTTGGTCCCCTTCTTCTTAGCAAAAAGTTCCTTCAAGGATGCCATGTCGTCGTCTTCGTCAGAGGATACCTCTGGTATTGCAACTACGAAGCCTGGAATACCAGAGTGCCTGTCCGAGGCAGTCTCCTCCTCGTCTGAGATATCGACCACGTGGCCCGCCAATGGTCTCTCGGCCTCTTCTAGGTTGAACCTGTCAATCTCGTCGCCGAGGGATGAAGAGGAAGCTGCAGAATCTTCTTGGACCGTCGCGACCTCTTGCTGCGCGGCTAGGGGGAGTGCTTCGATGGGCTGGCCGAACAAGATCGTGAAAGGCGCGTCCGGCAGAGCACGAGGAGCGAGGAAGCCGTCGTATCGAACGTCGATCCGAGCTCGCCTCCGATGGCCGGCGAGAATGGTGTCTTTAACCTCGCCGAAAGCCTTAGATATGGGGTCGTATCCCAGTATCAAGTGGGCAGCCCTCACCTGAAGATCTTCGTTCACAAAAACCTCGGATCTCAGGACCTTGTTGAGGTCTGGGACGTTGACGTTTCCCAGGTGAGGAGATGTGTGTCGCTTATCTGCAAGAGAGAAGTAGAGATGGCAAACGGAGTTAGACACACACCGCGGGAACAATAAGAATGACAGCAAACTGACAGCAAAACGACTAAGGGAATTGAAACGGGGTAGAATCTCGCAAACTAAAGCTCTTAAATCCTAGGGAGCCACACCTGGTTGCCCCGCTCTCACTGGGCAATGGAGACCGTCATGCCACCTCCCTGTAACGAGGTGATAGTCGTCCTTCATGCCCTTGTTGGATTTTGGCAGACAGGAGACAAGCCGGACCGCGCTAGACCTCGACTTGAGGTAGTAGCCTGCGTCTCTCAGCCGGTGGCACTCATACATATAGACGACGTCATGCCACGTAAGGTGGAGGCCCATTTGCTTGTTAAGAGCATCGACGCAACCTAAGATCCTAAACACATTGGGTGCGCACTGGTCTGGGCATAGCCTATGGTTGCGGAGGTACTCTCTAGTCACCTCCTTCATGGGGAGTGTCATCCCGCCCTCTAGAAAGGCGATTATGGGAATGACGACTTGCCCCGCTTGCCTAGAGCCCGCCACGGCCCCCGGGGGACAATATTCCAGGCCCACATCGGAAGGGATGTGATACTTGGCCCGGAATCCTTCCATACCGGAGGGCGTATCCACTAGACACTTAAACCTACCCATGGAATCGAAGCTAAAGGCGTAGACTCGTAAAGAGAGGGAAGAAAAGTTGACAGCCGAGGAGAAACTTACACAAGAACAGTCGTGCGCACTTTGGGAGCTTGTTGGGAGAAAGAAGGGAGTTGGATGGCTCTGCAGCAAGTTCGCTCTTTGGAGGAAATGATGAATGGCGCGTCTACCGAAGCATTTTATATGATTGGGAGACGACGGTTCGTGGGAAATATCCCGCTCAAATTTTCGAGGGCGAATCTATGCCGTAGGATCCCCATCCCACCGTAGAACGTGCGCGACAGGGAGTTACTCAGCGCATTTAATGCGGGTGTAACGTATTACGAACCGCCAAGGAAGCGTCCAGGAGGTGCGGGCGTACTCCGCACGTGCGACAGTTTAAATGTCACGTGGAGGGAGTATTTGTAGGTCAAAAACCCGTCTACCTCCTCGGATCAGAGTCAGACGACTTTTTGAGGGGCTATTGTGGGGGTAAAAACGCCAAAACACCATATGGGCCTTGGGCCTAGTCTGAGGACGTGAGCTCCACTAAAGGGGTCGTGTGTCAGGAGCAAGACCATCTAACACTAGGGTCCAAGGGCAGCCGACCAAGTTGCCAGCCTGTCGGAGATGAGCCGAGGATAGAGTCTCCTCGGACGTAGGTCGGGAACAGAACATGGTGGCAAACGCCCAGGGGAGGGCCCCTGAGGCTCGGCGAGTCATCCTACTTCTCAAACGAGATGCCGAGGTGGGAGACAAGGGAGACGTGCATTGCATAAAGCTCCTGCCACCGCATTAATGACTCCTCACCTACCCGCCTGGCCGCATTAATGGGGAAATGACTATTGAGAGGACGGTGAACAGCCTTAAGGGCATTGGGGAGCGTTTTCAGGGAAAAGACAGATGGGAACCAGGCATGGGAAGTATAAATGAAGAAGGGAGGACCACTAGAGTGGGGGGGATTTTTTTTTGGGTTTTGGGAGAAAGGGGAGAAGAAAGACTCTTTCTAACTCCACTGCGTGGACAAGCAAGGGAAGGGCCCAGACATACGCTCTCGGATCACTTCCGAGGAGAGGCACAGGTGTTCCCCCAATCTCTAGCACAACAGCTACGGACCTTACCCGCACTCCATAGCCTTCTAGAACCCCAAGAAGTCTAGGCTTTAAGCCCATCCTCTACAAATTCTATTGTAAAGGCCACTTGGGCCGGCCCAGCCACGGATTAGGGCCTAAGGCTCAATTTGTGTCGTTACAATAATCTTCACAAAATTTATAATGTTTAACTTCATCATCAAAACCGTAATTAAGCTACCGTTACTGAATAAAAAATGCAAGCCCCCTTCCTTGATCATAGCCTACTCATACAGGTTACAATAAAATGATACTACAACGTTGGTGTTATGTAGGTGTCATTGAAAGGTTGAAAGTAAATGACATTGTTTTTTGTCTAAGTGTATTTGAAATGGAATGGTATGGTATGAAAGGCTATGGACATGTATATATAAATGAGTAGAAGTGAAAAGAGTGAATGGAAATGCAAAGAATTTTTTGTGTGTGTGAGATATAAAAAGTCTTGAAACATCGAATAAAATGAAACAAATAATAGTCTTAAAACATTGAACTAATGGAAGTAAAGAGTCTCTACTTTTAAATTTATTCTTATCTCTAATGTGGTTTAAGGGTATCTCTAATGTACTCTCACATGAGGTATCTGCTTTTATATTAATTAATAATGATTGATTAGCTTGTAACCCCATGCACGTGCATAGAAACACTTAAAGATATAAAATAAAATGCATAATATAATTCCTATATATATCATTTAAATACTATTGATAGTTATTTTTATTTTTTGTTAACCTTTTAAAAAATTTTATAAGGATATTATTAGATATAAAATGTAAATTGTCCATATTTATTTATTTATTTATTATTGTGAAATACTTTTTTTTAACGATTTATTTATTCTAGATTTTTTGGTTTCTGTACTAATAATTTATTTGGATGAATATTTATGATATGGTCCTACATTTGATTCTAAAATTAAGAAATAAAACTCTTTAAGAATAAATAATTTAGAACACACGACGTAAAATTGAACTTTAATTTGAAATTCTAATTTGAGTTTCTCTTAGTTTCACCTATTATTATTATTATTATTATTATTATTATTATTATATGTGTATATATATATATATATATATATAGATATTGATTGATTTGTTAAAATAATAAATATTATGGTAAATTGATTTGTTTAGTTAAAGAAATTTTAAGAAAATTTTAAGGAAAAGAATTTGTAAAGAAAAGAAAGTTTTTTTTTTTAAAAGTTGACATGACGTTTTTTTTTTTTGCCACCTAAGCCTTGATGTGGCCACTAAAATTCAGTCAAGCCTGTATTTTATTTAATATTTTAATATTAGATATGCCAACGATGCAAATCTTTTGCCGTGTAGGCATTTTACATTAGAGAGTTAATAGTATTGACCAAATTGACTGCAAATTAAAAATAATAGGAACTAAATTGACTGCAACTAAAATGTAGGGACCAAATTGACTGTGAACCCAAAATGTAGGAATTAAAATGGTGTTTTCGCTATGAAATAAACTACTGGGTTTAGTGTATGCTAGTTTTTAGGAAGTGAGTGAGATATATTTAAATGAGAAATGCTATAAATAGAGGGTGTGCTATTTTCAGGAAAAAAGTTTCTCTAATAGTTTTTAAATTACAATTTTAACTTCTTTTTTTTTTTTTTTTTTTTTTGTGTTATGTGGTTTTTTGTGTTTTAAGAATAAGCATTATTTAGAAGTATTTTTGACATTTTTTAAAGCCATGCTAACTTTTTGAATCTTCTTAGTATAAAGAGATAATACAAATTTAAATTTGGTCTTCATTATTTCATCAAAAAAAAAAAAAAAAATCTTGTCCACATTACACTATACCACATTCTGCGGTTTGGCTATGCGCTACACTAAAAAGCAGAATCTTATTTTTGGTATCAACTTCACAATTGATCCATGACTACCATTATGTGTGAACTTCTATCCAAACTTACGCAAATCTTCGTAGTACTTGTTAAACCACTGTTTTATTATCTTGGCTTGTTTTAGTCGCTGGTCGATCAACCAATCAGGGTCGTCTTTACTTGAAACCAATATATCAAGGGTATGAGAACCTGCAGAAATCAACTTTATATTAGTGAAGTTGTTCTTCAATAAAGGCCAGCAAATTAAAGATAATTATTTTGATATTTTTTGGGGTCACAAAAATTCAATGGAACTAATATGACAATGGCAATCCCACGTCCGTACACACTATTCTTTTCACATTTTAAATATGGACATCGCGTTTGAAATTGTGAATATAATGTGTTCAGAGTACCGTATATTATGAATTTACCATTTTTTGTAGGCAAGGCGACTAGGGTGTCTGATATGTCTTCCAATATCCTGAAATAAAAACAGATTAAATCATTCTGACTAAATAAAAAAATCAATATTTTTGCCCCCCCAAAAAAAATCTAGATTATACATTTTTTGAGAAGTTACCCTCCACTACTATAAGGGTCACGGAGGCCATTGGAGAAGATGATGTTGCTACCAAACTTGTGGAGAACCCTTTTTATATGCTGCAATTTTACATTGAGAAACAAAAAAAAATTCATGTACATCATTTTTAAATCACTTACACAGAGAGAGAGAGAGAGAGAGAGAGAGAGAGAGAGAGAGAGAGAGAATAGCCATACTTCACCACCATAATAAGTTGTGACCCAATGGGGCGCAGGTTCGACTCCAAATGTGTCCACGCAGTAGTCCTTATAATCTTTGTAATCATATGATATTTCAGGAAACATGGTTTCATTTGGGCCACATCCAATTATCGTTACCTCTTCATTACATGTCTACAAAGGCCAAGGAGAGAGGTCTAATCAAAATAAAGTTCTGTAATTGTTGAAGCTGTGTGAATTCCATAATTTAATTTTATAAATTAAAATGACTATATAATTAAGAAAAAGAAAATTGATAAAGATTTCATATGCATTACCTGCCAGTCCCAACCATCCAGTGTTTCTGATGAAAAGAATTCACCTAAATCATAGCACTTTTCACTTTTCCCGTAATAAGCAACAACTCCTGAGAAAATTCGGCCAAGAATGTCGGTTCCATTAGCTCCTCCGTCAATACCTCTGCAGACACTGTCCACTGGATAGTCTGGGGGACTATCATATTGAGCTGCGACTGAATACAGACTGTTCAAGTAATCCTTTAACTCGGATGCCTCCTTCAATGGCCTAATGGGGAAAAAGATGTCATAGGACAAAGAAAGAGCTATGTAGTTGAAAACTATGTGTAAGATGAATGTACCAACATAATTGTATATTATGAATGTACCAACATACATAATTGTATAATATGATTGTACCAACATACGTAATTGTACATTATGAATGTACCAACATACATAATTGTATGTAATGAATGTATTATAGATAATGCAGGAGGCTAATTGGAGCTGCTATATACTTGTATAAGATGAACGTACCAACATTTTCCTTGGAAAGACAAAAATACAGACCAATGAGTCACCATACATTGTAATTTAAAGTTAATAAAGAAATGGGATATGGAGACAATGAAGAACTCAGTATTATTACTTGCAAGTTCTGAATTTCTTGCTGAGTTCGGAAAGACCATGGGGTTTTTCTGCAACTCTATCAATCTCAGACCATGAACTCTTTATGGTTTCATAGCAGCTCCAACTAGCCTCCTGCATTATCCATAATACAAAGTCAGCTTCAAATTTTCATTTGTCACAAGTGAGGGAGGGGAGATTTGAACCATAGTTCTGTTTATAAAGGAGACCAGACTATGTCACTGAGATATAAGCTTCGTGACACAAAGTTAATCCCTTACTAAATATAAGATATGGTTCAAAGTAAATAGAGTATAAACTATTGATTTTAACCTGAAAGTCCTGGGTAGCAACAACATAATATGAATTTGGTGGCACAAGGTCATCGAAGTAAAGAATGGGTGCTGAAGAGGCTAATGCCCCCATTGCAATATGTGGATACTTCAGGCGGAACCATGTTGCAAGTTCTGTTGAGGAAAAAAAAAAGTGGAAAATATTAGGAAGTGAGATTAATATATGAAGTTTATAGTTTGAGTCGGATTTAATTTCTAATATTCATAAGACTTACCTCCACTATAAGATCCTCCAGCAACTAAAACTGGAGAGGAGTCGGCTGATAAATTTTTCTTCAAGCTTACAATTAATTCTGCATAATCTGCTAGAGCTTGATTTGAGTTAAAGTAGCCGCGAATGGTAGCATTTTTCAATGCTCCTTCTCGTGTAAATCCATGTGGGATTGATTGTCCATAGAAGCGATGCTGCACGAAAATAGTTAGGACGAACAACTTTAGAATATATTTCTTTCATGATGCCACCAGTGAATTTGTTCCAATAAAGGTTAAACAAAAAGAAAAACAATTTGAAGGTCAATAAATGAACAATTTTAAATTTCTATATAATTAATTAATTACCAACAATGGAATCATATGTTTAATGTAGTGAATCTAGTGTTTGAACCAAGTAAAAATAGAAATTCAATCTCTATGCTATACAGGCTTGTAGCAATCTTGTTATTCCGATATCGAGTAAACATTGATCAGTAATTAACTTTTGAAAACATAATTTATTTTAAGTGCAAGATTATCCGAGCTTGTTAAATGTTTTAGCAATTGTATTAACGCTTGTAATAGTATAGTCTCTTGTTCTGGAATACTCTCTTATTGTGGAATAAAAAATTTGTGTTCGAGTACTATCAATAAACAATTATTATATATTCATATCTTATAGTATGTATAAAAACAATATATTACAATTGGATATTCTAAGAGTCATTCTAGCAATCTTATTATTCTTGAAGCATTTTAATTTTCTCATAAATTATATAAATATGTATAACTACTATATATATATATATATATATTCGATTCATAGCAGAACATTTTCTTATTCGGTATGCAAACAATGTGGTTATTCATTTATTTTCAATTCAAAATGTAGATATAAAAAGGCAAATTTTTTTTTTTGGTGACGTGGCGATAATTTTCTTTGTTTTAGAGACATTAAGAAGCAAATCAATGAGGTTATTTATTTATTTTAAAGAAAGTTTATACACACACAAAACCACATATATATATATATATATATATATATCAAGTTTACCCAATTAATAATTAACAATATGTTTATACTCACCTCTGCATACACCTCCAAACCACCAAACCTGCGAGCATTATCCATCATGAATCCTATATAACCAACATCCTCGTCTGAAGAAGACTCCCCTCCGAGATATACGAATATGGGAGCAGCCTTCTTCGCGCCACGCCAATGCTTAAAATTCACGAAATATCTTTGCCGGAATGTGGTATAGCTTTCGGGCTGATAATTAAAGTGATCGAGCGGTTGGTCATAATAGAAAGTTTGATAATCATTATTTGAGCTAGTTGCAGTTAGAGATTGGCTGTGACTATTTCGTGCCCTATTTTTGTGTCCTCGTTGCACACCAAGCCTTGGTCTCCCTGGTTGTAAAGCACAAGTGAACGTAATGAAGAGTAAAAGAATAAACAAACATGGAAGCCATAGAGTTGCCTGGAATGATCCTGGAGCTCTAATGGCCATGATATATATGCAGGAGAAATGCACACAGTTTTTGAATGGGAAATACGGTATTATTTTTTAAATGGAAAAGAACTACTTTTATACAACTAAATTTGAGTTGAGCCCAACAAAATTGCAGTTTTTTTTGTATTCAAGGTATTTTATCTGTAATGATTCTTGACTTTGACATGTTCTTGCAGTATTTATCTCTTTTACATTTACAAACAAAACGTAACGAAGGATTTCTATATTTGGTTCTAAAAGAAGTGCAGGCATTTTGCTTCGGTGTACTTAAAAAAAAAGTAATTTAGAAAAATTATTTATTCTATTGTTAATATGGCTAGCTTTCATTATATTAGTTGTCATGTCAATTTGTAAATTATTTATAGTAAAATTTGTAACAATTTTAGATTTTCTCTTTATAATAGCAATTGCTTTTGATATATATATGCAATAGGACTTTAATTTATAAATCTAAATCTTTGGCAAAAATGAATAAAAAAGAAAAAGAAAACACAACCTAAGGGAGTATTGTAGTATGAATTGTATTATCACCACCTTGAAAATAAAAGAAAAACCAATAACATTTCACTCAAAATAATTTTTTTTTTAATGTTTCCAACATAAATGTTCAAGGGTTTTTTAAAATTTCTTCCATGGCTTAAAATGTATATATATTCCAATATTTTATATATATATATATATATTCTTTTTATCTCTCTTAAAATTTACATGCTTAGAATTTGTGGTAGGAATTTTTTTTTATCACTACATATTTGTTTTTTATATCTACTATTAAAGGTATCTCTACCTCTACACCTCTACACACCTCTCGAAACCACTCTCCCTTTACACCTCTCTATCTATTCCTCTCTATACCTCTCTACCTCTCTTTAGATCTCTATACTAGAGAGAGAGAGAGAGAGAGAGAGAGAGAGAGAGAGAGAGAGGTACCGCTAACACTGGAGAACAAAAACAAAGATGCAACAGTAAAACAAATTTGTCATCAAAATTTCTAAGCTTGTTGGTTATACAGGAATAAAGAGAGAACATGTTTATATCTAAAAAACGGGGATGAAGAAGACGAAAGGTTGGAGAAGATGATGGAATATTATACATGTAGATAATTGAAGTAAATGTTGTTGTAATTGCTAAAATAATGGTTTGATATAAAAGCAAAAAGAAAATACACACACAATAATGGTTTGATACACACACACACGTTTGTGTAAAAAAAAAACATCAAAAGCTAAAATATAGGAGAATATTGTATACATTTTATTACTATATGTGTACAATTTTAATTTTATATGTCAAGAAAGTGGAAAAAAAAATAAAATAAAATGACTTTTTGGCTTCTTTCTCATTGTAATGTATTTAATTATGGTTTCAAAATAAGTTGTTTAAAAATCTCAATAATATCTAATAGATAATTAGATTACACATATTTCAACAAATAACTTTTTTTTAGAACAAAATGCTTGAATAATCTTCGGAAGGAGAATAGTTAGGAAAATAAGTAGATAAATAAAATATAAAGAATTAGTGGTCATAAATAATAATAAAAAATGATGTTTAATACCATACTAAATAAATGTATTTATTTCATTCAAAATTTTAATTATAGATGCCACGTGTCTAGTATTATGGCAAACACATTGAAATGTATAAATACTTTAGAATAATACTATATTTGCGACATCTTCACAAAAAATTCTAGATGCATAAGTGAAGTTAATTGGGGAGCCATGGCCCCTGGCTTTTTGAAAAATTTCAGTTATAAAATATAGACTAACAAAAATGATAAATTATATATAAATTGATAAACTGGCCCCCCTAAAAAAAAAAAAAAAATGCTCCCCCTCGAATTTTTAGGAAAAATGTATTATTGGTTTAGTTTCCAATTGAAATTTGAGTTTAAAATTTAAATTTTTTTTTTGAGAAACACACATATATATATATATATATATATATATAAGAGAAGGAGATGAGATAAGGGAATACACTCACATGCCAATACCAAAACTGTATGCAGTTAAAAAATCAATTGATACAAAGTAGAAAAAAAAAAGGATTAATTAACCCATCCTTTGACGGTTTGACCCATCAGATCTTCTACTCCAATAAATTCCCAAATAATAAATCGGTACTCTTCCATATACCAAAAAAAAGAAAAAAGAAAAAAACATCTCTACAAGATATATGGGAGTCTTTTGCCTACATAATGCAAAAAACAAAGTTTTTTATGGTTATAGGTACAGTTGAAAGTTATTTAGGGAAGTGAGGAAAGAGAGTGAATTTTGGCAACAATGTTGCCGAAATTCTAAGAAAAGTAGGAGAGAGAAAGAGTGAAAGAAGGGGAGAGAAAATTTGGAATTTCGGTAACGCTGTTACCGAAATTCTGCCTGCCCAGCCCCTGACCGTGCGCGAGTGTGCACGAGTGACCGAAGGAAAAAAACTAAGAAAAAAATAGAGAATTTCGGTAATGAAGGAAAAAAACGGGGAATTTCGGTAATGGCATTGCCGAAAATGGGGAAGAAAAAAAAAATTTATTTTTGGCAATCCCATTTTCGGCAATGGCATTACCGAAAATGGGATTGCCATATATAAAAAAAAAAAAATCATTTTTGGCAATCCCATTTTCGGCAATCCGATTGCCGAAAATGGGATTGCCATGTAATTTTTTTTTTTTTTTTTTTTTTACAATTTTCCCATTTTCGGCAATCCCATTGCCGAAAATGGGATTGCCATGTAAAACAATTTTTTTTTTTTTCCTCTATTTTCGGGAATGGGATTGCCAAAATACTTTTTCTTTTTAAAAAAAAAAAAAACTTTTTTCGTCCATTTTTAGCAATGGGATTGCCAAAAAAACAAATTTTCTTTTTTAAGAAATGATATATCCACAACATTTTCACAATATTTTTACAACAAATTTTAGGTGGTAAATTGTTACAAGTTGTTATTGTCAGGGTAAAAAAGTAATCTTAGTTGTTATTGGTTCAAATTTGAATATAATATTAATATTACTTTTTTACTCTAACAATAACAACCTGTAACAATTTACCACCTAGAATTTGTTGTAAAAATATTGTGAAAATGTTGTGAATATATCATTTCTTAAAAAAGAAAATTTGTTTTTTTGGCAATCCCATTGCTAAAAATGGACGAAAAAAGTTTTTTTTTTTTAAAGAGAAAAAGTATTTTGGCAATCCCATTCCCGAAAATGTGGGAAAATGTAAAAAAAAAAAAAAATTTTTTTTTTTTTTTTTTACATTGCAATCCCATTTTCGGCAATCCCATTGCTGAAAATGGGATTGCTAAAAATGAATTTTTTTATTTTTATTTTTTTATATGGCAATCCCATTTTCGGTAATGCCATTGCCGAAAATGGGATTGTCAAAAATGAATTTTTTTTTTCTTCCCCATTTTCGGCAATGCCATTACCGAAATTCACCATTTTTTTCCTTTCCCATTTTCGGTAATGACGTTATCGAAATTCCTCATTTTTTTCTTAGTTTTTTCCTTCAGTCACTCGCGCACACTCGCGCACGGGCAGGGGCTGGGCAGGCAGAATTTCGGTACCAGCGTTACCGAAATTCCAAATTTTCTCTCACCTCATTTTACTCTTTCTCTCTCCTACTTTTCTTAGAATTTCGGCAACACTGTTGCCGAAATTCACTCTCTCTCTTCACTTCTCTAAATAACTTTCAACAGTACCTATAACCATAAAAAAATTTGTTTTTTGCATTATTTAGGCAAAAGACTCAGATATATGGGTTGTTTACTTGAAAAAAAAAAAAACCCTAATTGTAACAAAACTTCCCCTTACGCAGTCGTTGTCTCACTTTCGTCGGATTCTCTCTGCTCCGATTTAGCCTACCAATAAATGACCCGGCAATCATTATAATTTATATCCATTACGCTTATTATTTGTTTTATATCTAAATTAGTGGCTTTTTACAGCTCACGCCTTTCTATTCTACTATTTATGTTGTATTTTTAAATGGTTTACCGTTTACCAGTTGGTTGAGTTTTTGTTTTCTTGATAATGATTTTTGTGATTCAATTATGTTATTTTTTTTAGAAGAAAATTATATTATTGATATATGTTTGTTTATTATATATTTATATTAGTAATATGTGTGATTAGTTTAAAGCGAGTAATTTAATGGGAGAAACCAATCCATAGATGATGCATGGTAATTTAATACCATGAAAGAACATAAACCATAGCTTTGTTGAGTTAAAGTTAATTTATACAATTCGTCAAAAAAAAGAAGAAGTTAATTTATACAATAATTTTTTTATTTATTTAAAAATTTGTTATATTTAGCTTGGTCTTCCTAGAATAAATTCCTAGTCTACCACTTCCTAGACGACAAGTTGTTTGTTTTAAACTAGGTCTACCATCAGCGCTAGACAAGAAATTATTCCCAAACATTTTTTTCAATTTTTTTATTTTTATAGAAACATTTATTACATTGGTAATTTGATATTGCATCGTCTTTTGAATGTTATTATTTATCTAAAAATTGAACCTTCAACTTATGGGTGTGTTTCTTTGGAGGTGAAACAGGGTGGATAAAAAACTTTGGAGAAAAAATGGGAAATGAAAACTTTTTTGAGGTGCATTTAGTTGAGTAAAGAGGAAAGAAAATAAATGATGAGGCTCAGATGTTTTCTTTCCAAGTCTACCAAAATATTTTCTCTCTATTTCTTCAAAATGGAGATCCAAAAAACTGAGTAGAGATGAATTTTTTCTTGATTGCCAAAAATACCCATGTGCACATTCTTCAAGTTGCCTATATTTTTTTTTTCTCCTTTGGGCAGTATTGTTGCCCTTTGTTGTTGTTGTTGTTGTTTTTGTTTTTTTCACTTGGGCAATACCATTGCCCTTTTTTTGTTGTTTTGTTTTTCCATTTTTTTTCTTTTGATTTTTTGGGGCCTGGCGTGCCTCTCTTTTGTTTTGTTTTGTTTTTTTTTTTTTAATTCTTTTTTTCTCTTTTGATTTTCTACGGCCTTTTTTTTTTTTTTTTTTTTTTACCTAAGCGTGAATTTTTTGGGACATGATTTTTATGTTTTTAATAAATTTGGGTAATTACTTTTTTTTTTTGATGTGGTTAGTTGTACTTTTTTGTTTTAATTGGGTATCATTCTTTAACAAGAGTATATGAGTAAATTTTTTTAAACTCATTTTTTCCATCATTCTACTTTTCTACTCCCAACCAAACAAAAAGAAGAGAAAATAAATTTTTTTTTATCCTCTTACTTTTCTACCCCTCCAACCAAATTGACCCTAAAGCAGTCTAAGAGGCTTTCATCAAATGGAAAATTCAATGCTAATATATATATATATATATATATATATATATATATATATATTTTTGAAACCAATACTACTCTAACTTTATTTTCATTTTTCAAATAATTTTTTTAACTTTTTTTTTTAGATGGTTTTTATTGATGATTGCCTTTTATTATAAGACCAAAACGCCAATTGGTTTTTGGTGTAGGTGAGGATCGAACCAAAAACCTCTTATTAGATGATAATAGACCTTACTAGTTGAGTTAATTGAAACCTAAAAGAGGGGTAAAGATTAAAATATTTGAAGAAATGGAGAAAATGAGTCAATGGATCACAACCCCTCTCTTAGGTAATGACTTCAACCATAGATTATTAACCTATTTACTAGCCTCTCTCTCATTTTTTTTTTTTAATTTGAAAATTTTAAGATAGGATATATAGAATTCTAATTTATAGTGTCTACTATACGATGATTGCTCTTATAATTAGGCTAAGACACTAATTGATTTTTTGTGTAGATGCAATTTGAATCCTAAATCTCTTGGGGTATGATAAAAGACTTTTCTAATTAAGCTAACTAAAACTCATTACTAGTCATTTCTATTTTGAGAGAGAGAGAGAGAGAGAGTCATAATACACTTTTTTTTTTAGTCTAAATAGACATTTAAATCTTGTCTTCATACACAAGTCTGTGGGGTTATTCTTTGTCCACTCTAAAAGCAGAATATATATATATATATATATATATATATATATGATAAAAGACTTTTCTAATTAAGCTAAGTAAAATTCATTACTAGTCATTTATTTTTTGAGAGAGAGAGTCATAATACACTTTTTTTTATTTAACTCTAAATACATATTTAAATCTTGTTTTCATATCACTGCGCACCCTTAACGTGATGGTCACTCCATAAATATAAGTATTTGTGGGGTGTGAGGGTAAGAACCAAGGTTCAAGTATAGAATCCTATTTTGTATTAAAAAAAAAAAAAAACCCTTGTCTTCATTAGTTTAAAATCTTGTCTTCATTACACAAGTCTGTAATGCTGCGGTTAATCTTTGGTCCACACTAAAAGCAGAATATAAATATATATATATATATATATATATAAAATTTTATTTTATTTAAAAAGAAAACACTAAAAGCAGAATCTGATTTTTGTGTCAACTTCATAATCCATATGAATACCATTGTGTGTGAACTTCTATGCAAACCTACGCAAATCATTGTAGTACTCGTGAAACCACCGTTTGATTATCTTCACAGTTTTATTTCGTTGTGCGGTAAGCCACTTTGGGTCGTCTGCCGCTGCAGGCACTATGTCAAGGCAATGAGACCCTGCAGAAATCAACTTTAAACTAGTAAACTTGTTCCTCAATAAAGGCCAGTGATATTTTTTTTCGGTCCAAAAGTTCAATGGAACTGTTATGGGTCCTAAATTACGGTATTTAATATTGCATTCATTTATGTACAAATTATCTATTAGGTTCTAAATATTTAGGATTAAATGTTTAATTTCCAAATTTATGTAGATTATTGGCAAACCAAGAACAAAAACATGTTTAGATTAGCATTATCTAATTAGGTGTTAGACATTTCTCAAGATTGTTCAAGTCAAGTTTCATGAACTGTCAAGCTGCAGAAAGAAGAAGCAAGCTATTCTGAAGCTCAACCGATCGAAAATCGTGTTTAGTAGATTTTAAATTAGGTCTAAACCGGTGAAAACGTTTAAAGTTTTAGTCCAACACTATTAGGTATAAATGGAAAACCATAATTACATTTTAGAAGATCTTGGAAGTCTTGTGAGTTACTCTTGTGAGATTTGTGAGGTTTCTATACCTTCTAATTCTACAAGCGTTTACCAGAATGAGATCTACAATTATGACTTGGTGGAAACAAGTTGTTCCATAAAGATCTACTATTGATGGTGATCTGAAATTTTTGAGTGAGATCTTAAAATTGCAAATGTGGGAGTTTGTGTTTAGCAAATTCAAGATAGAAGAGTCTGTGGAGTCGGAGTTGCACGTGGCCGTGTTAGTAAGTTCTACAAGAGATAGCTTTAGATTTAGGGTTTAAATCTATTGTAAATTTTCATTCTATCATAGTGGATTTGTTTACCTTAAAAGTAGCTAGGTTAAATCCTCCACACATTTTTTTACCTTAAAATGGTGGGTTTCATTGGTTTTCCTGAGTCATCATATTACTGTTTTCTTTACTTTTCTGCACTAGGTAATATGATTGCATGAGTTTAACCTAAATCTGAATAATTAGCATAAGTTACTACTTAACTAATTCATTAGATTAAACTACTTTATTTAAAAGGGGTCTAAAAAAAACAAACATTATCCTTTTACATTCTAAATGTGGACATTGAATGTGAAATTGTGGATGCAATGCGTTTAGATAGTACATTAATGAGTGTGGAAATATTTATTGCATAAATTATTATGAATTACCTTCTTTTGTATACACGGCAAGTATGGTGTCTGATATGTTTTCCAACACCCTGAAATAATCACATATTAGATCATTATTAGACAACTAAATACCAAATATGACAAAATATCATAAAAGGATAAATATTTTTGCCAAAAAAAAAAAAAAATTCTACATTATATATTTTTGAAAAGATACCCTGAATTACTATAAGGGTCACGGAGGCCATTGGTGAAGATGATGTTGCTACCAAACCTCTTGAGAATCATTTTTATATGCTGCAATTTTACATTGTGAAACAAAAGCAATCATGTCCATTATTTTTACATCACTTACACACAAACAAACAGAGAGAGAGAGAGAGAGAGAGAGAGAGAGAGAGAGAGAGAGTGGCCATACTTGACCACCATAATAAGTTGTGGCCCAATGGGGCCTAGGTTCGACTCCAAATTTCTTCATGCAGGAGTCCTTATATTCATTGTAATCAAATGGTGATGCTTGAAATATGGTTTCGTTGCCTCTCCCAACTGGCGAGATCAATTCACTACATGTCTACAAAGGCCATGAAGAGGTTTAATTAGAGTAAGTTTGGAAATTTTTGTAGCTGTGAATTCCATAATTTTGTTAATGAAACTGATTAAATTAGAAAAAGAAAATTAATAAATGCATCTGCATTACCTGCCAATCCCAAGCACTCAGTTTATCTGTTGAGGAGAAATCATTTAAATCATAACACTTTCTACTTTCCCCGTAATAAGCAATAACTCCAGAGAAAATTCGGCCAAGAATGTCGGTTCCATTAGCTCCTCCGTCGATACCTTTGCAGACAGTAGTCACTGGATAGTCTGGAGGACTATCATATTGAGCCACGACTGAATACAAATATTCTAAGTAATCCTTTAATTCAGATACCTTTTTGATTGGCCTAATGGTTAAAAAAATGTTATAGGACAAACAAAGAGAAATATAGTTGAGAACTGTGTAAATTTAATCATGAATGTACCAGGGGCGGAGGGAGGGGGGGGCGAGGGGGGGCAGTTGCCCCCCGAACTTTCAAATTTTTTTACATATAATATAGGTCATTGTAATGTTTTGGAATATGAAGTGTACAAAGCGGCAGACTAGCAGAGAAGAAAAGAAAAAAGAAAAGTCAAAAGTGAAAATAGAGATCAAGAAAATAATACGTGTGTGGAGGAGAAAAAAAGAAGAAAAAATAATAAAGAAATGTGTGGATGAATAAAAAAGAGATAAGAAAAATAAAATAAAAAATAAGAAATTAAAATTAAGAAATACTACCACAATATTTTTACAATATTTTTACAATAAATCTTAAGTGCAGAGTTGTTACTAGTTAATACTAATGAAAAAATAATAATTTAAGTGGTATGTTCGAATTAAAATTAATAACAACTTACCATAAATGATTTGTTGTAAAAATATTGTACAAATGTTGAGAACGTGACCCTTCATGTTAACATTAGATGATTCTACAAGTCATTATATTATTGCCACAAGTGCTCCACTAGATTTGTAAAAAAATACTACTGAAAAAAAATAATTTAAGTGATGTGTTCAAATTAAAATCAATAACAATTTACCACACATAATTTGTTGTAAAAGTATTGTACAAATGTTAGGAACGTGGCACTTCATATTAACATTAGATGATTCTACAAGTCATTATATTATTGCCACAAGTGTTCCACTAGATTTGTTAAAAAAATATCTCTACTAGTCTCTTTTCCGGTTCTTTTACCATACCGATTTTTAAAACTATGATTTTATGTTAGATTCTATATGGTAATTACATTAGCATATAATTGTTTATTTATTTTGTTATTAGTATTGATAAATTTTTTTAGATTCATTTTTTTACTTTTAATCTTATCATTTAATCTTGCCCCCCCTGACCTAAATTCCTAGCTCCGCCACTATGTACTAACATTTTCCTTGAAAAACAAAAATATAGTCGAAATAATCACCACAAATTGTAATTTAAGGTTAACAAAGAAGCGTGATATATGAAGACAAATGAAGAACTTAGTATTATTACTTGCAAGTTTTGAATTTCTTGCTGAGTTCGGAAAGACCATTGGGTTTAGCAGCTACTCTATCGATCTCAGACCAGGAACGCTTCACGGTATCATAGCAGCTCCAACTAACCTCCTGCAATATCCATAAAGGAGACCAGACTATGACACTGAGCTACAAGTTTCTTAGCACAAAATATAAGGTCTGGTTCAAAATATAAACTATTGATTTTAACCTGAAAGTCCTTAGTAACAACGACATCATATGAATTTTGTGGCACAATGTCATCAAAGTAAAGAATGGGTGCTGAAGAGGCTAATGCCCCCATTGCAATATGAGGATACTTTAGGCGGAACCATGCTGCAAGCACTATTGGACAAATAAAAGAGTGGAAAACATTAATATATGAAGTTTAGTTTGAGTGAAATTTAATTTCTAATATTCATAAGACTCACTTCCACCATAAGATCCTCCAACGACTATAACTGGAGAGGAATCGGCTGATAAATTTTTCTTCAAGTTAATAATTATTTCTGCATAATCTGCAATGGCTTGAGCTGAGTTAAAGTACCCGCGAATGGTAGCATTTTCCAATGATTCCTCTCCTGTAAATCCATGTGGGATAGATTTACCATAGTAGCGATGCTGCAAGAAAAATAGTTATGAATCACAACTTTAGATTAATTCAGTTCCATGATGGGATTGCCATAAGTGAATTTGTTCAAATAAAGAAAATAAATGTTTCAAGGTCATTGAAGGCACAATGTTATGATTTCTATATAATTAAATAATTATCGATAGAAGTGGAATCATTATATTTAATGCAGTGAATCTAGTGATTGAAGCAAGTAAAAATAGAAATTCAATCTCTTCGAAAGTCTCAGAAGATTTCAGACATCTTGCATGATTCCTCTATTTTTTTTTTTTTTTTTTTTTTTTTTGTGGCTTTTTCATTTGCATGATTCTTACGATTATATTTTTACCTGTAATATTTTAGGAGTGGTTCTAGGCTTCTAGCAATCCTGTTATTCTCGAAGAGATTCTTTATTGTAAGTACGTAACTATTTATACACATGTATAAAGCCATATGAATCTTTATACCTACTTAATTAAGAAAAATCTTGTAACAGTTGACTTTAAGGCAATTGTTAATGGATCATTTTAAGAAAATTTTAAAACTATTTTTCTAGAAATATAAAAAGTTTTATCACCGTACGCCATTGGTACGATGATCACTTCACAAGTATAAGTATTTGTAGAATGTGGGGGGCAAGAGCTGAGATTCAAATTTCTAGAAAGGAGCTTCACACACATATATGCTTCAATTATTATAGAATAGAAATTCTATTTTGTATAAAAAAAAATATAAAAAGTTTTCCAAAAAAGTTAGCTGCCTTTTTTATTTTTCTAGAAAAAGAAAATAAAAATATTTCCTAAACTGATCCACTCAGAGCATCTGTTAATATTTTTTCAATTAAGAATATGTTTATACTCACTTCTATGTACAACTCCAAAGCACCAAACCTGTGAGAATTCTCCGGCATGAATCCTATATTACCAACATCATCGTCCAGGGAAGACTCCTCTCCCATATATGCAAATATGGGAGCACCCGTCCGGGCACCACGCCAATGCTTAAAATTCACAACATACCTTTGCCGGAAAGTGGTGTAGCTTACGGGTTGATAGTTGAAGTGATCGAGCGTCTGGTCATAATAGAGCGTTTGATAATCATTATTGTTTGAGTCCGATGCAATTAGAGATGGGCTATATATTTTATTTCTTTCCTTATTGTGTCCAAGCACACTGAGCCTCAGTTTCCTTGGTGATAAAGCACAAGTGAATGTAATGAAGAGCGAGAGAATAAGCAAACATGGAAGCCATAGGGCTGCCTGGAATAATCTTGGAGCTCTAATGGCCATGATATGTGGGAGAACCGCACGTAGTGGAAAACTGTTGATATCATATTTTATCTTGAAAAGAACTACTTTTATACAACTAAATTTAAGTGGATCCTAAAATAATTGCAAAATTTTTTGTGTTCAAAATCGTTGCTATTTGTTATAATTAGCACATTGACTTTGTCACCTTCCAGCAGGATTCAATCTATAGCACCCAGGTTTTTTATTTTTATTTTTTATGTGTGTGTGGCTACCATTAAAGTGATCAAGCGTTTTGTCATAATAGAACATTTGATAATCATTGTTTGAGTTAGATGCAATTAGAGATGGGCTGTGCCCCATATCCGAAAAGGTCCAAAGCATGAGAAATACATCTCAAAGGTACCTATTGATTTTTTCTTTTTGACAATTCAATCTAAAATTCATTATTAATTAGAGTACCAACATCAAGAATTATCGTAAAAATTTCATTAATGATAATCCCAAAGTAAGTTAGAACTCTAAACAATAATTACATGGACCATTAGCCACAAAAGAATAGATGTCTAAATATATACAATTATGTATCATTAATTTGTGTTATCAGTGGAAATAAAGTCATAATCACTATAACATACAAAAGAATGAGTCAAGTCTGCTCTAGGATATTTGTCATCTAAATGTCTCCATCACCAAATTCTAGTCTTTAGCAGTAGTTAGTCTAACTACTACTAGCCACAAAAACATGTCTCAAAACAATCATTGCCTACTTTGGAAAAGTTGTAAAAGAATGGGCTGGGACAGAGCCTAGTAAGTGGCTTAATTAATGGGAGTGGGGGAAATGCAATCTTCAGGATGATGAATAGTTTACAAAGTACGTTTTAGTTTGGGAAATTTTTAACTGAATCCTGCAAGATCTTTTCAATAATAATGTGACAAGAATGATTAAATGATGAAACACAGTTTCTCAAAATAATACCATGAAACTATATGTTATAATCTGTGAGCACTAATAATGTAATTCCAAAGTCATAAAATCTAATATACGGTAATTTATCACAAACATATCACACTATCATATAGACTGGTTAGGGGCTCCATCCATCACAATTATAATAATATTGTTCTCTCTGTTATGCAGTCTCTTGGATGAGCAGTAGCCTCACCCATACCCTCAAAGTTTTGTCTCTCCTCCTATGGGCAGTAGGGAGAACGCATCAAATATGACTTCTTTTGCATGTGATCTTTTGGCTCCATGGGCAATAGCCTCACCTACATACAATTAAGGAACCTCTACCCCACATAGGCAACAAGGAAAAACGCATCATCTAAAGTGAAAAGACACTGACCTAGATCTGATTTCATTGTCATAAAGACTATAGCAACTAAATTGAGTGATTACTGGGAAATCACATATGGCATAAGGTTAAAACAACTTAAAACCCACAGGTTACATGTACTTTCAAATTCATAATCTATATCTAATAAATTACAGAAAAACCTTAAATGATTTAACTTCCACAAAGTTTGTAAGGTTTTCACCTTCATTATTGTCAAAAAGATTTTCTATCAATTTTCCAAGTAACTAGACAAGATAAGTATCTTTAAGTTATATAATATACCATAAAATCAATGAATTCCTTATCAAAGATGCTCATATTTTCCATGTCAACAATTCATGCATTTCCTCAAATGTAATACTAAATATGATGCACTTTTCGTATATAATAATATATAACAGAGTTATAACACAACTCTTTTTAGAAAAACATAATTCTACAAATAATTTTCCAAAATGTGTTTTACCCAAAAACAACATTTATACAACATGATTATTTTCCAAAATTCCTATTAAAAAGCTACTTACCTCAAAACCCGTAAAAAACCTAATTCTCCTAGCTCCAAAGGAGATTACCTAGAACCTAAACAATATTAAGCAAACCTATTACAATAAGCATAAAACTTGAAATTGTATCTCACTACAAATTAGGAATTGACAAATAAGCACAAAATTAGGCAAGCTTAGTATTTAGCATCACAAATAATATTTTCCACTTCCAAAGTTTCTCAACCAATTATTTTGCAAGGCATAGACTCCCAATATACTCATGAATCATTCAAGATATTATCTCTAACATCAAAACCTCAATAATTTATAAGTAGTTTCCACAATATTTACACCACATCAACAAGAGACCCATGAAACCGAAAATCATAATATCCAAGACAAACAATTTGAATCTTTAACTAGCTCCAAATAATTAATAAAAATTATATTTACCATTTATTTCACATTAAAAAGCCAAAACTCCCCACTTAGATAACTGAAATTGTAAAAACTATAAATCCACTCATCAAATAATTCCACAAATACAAAACCCATACATATAAATACATGAATATTACTTCCAAAGCTTAAAAATCATATGAGTATCATTATCAAGGCTAAGAAGAAAATAACCTCAAGCAAAAGCATATAAACACACCAAAAGATTAGAAACTTTTACCATAAATAAAAGATGTGAAGGTGTGTGGCTTAGAGGTTCTTAAAGATTTTTTGGTGATCTTGGCAGAAAAATGATAGTGGAGATGGTGAGGAAGGAGGTACACCGGTGGGAGAGGATGAGAGAGTGTGAGAGAAGTGTTTGTGTTGTGTGGAGAGAAAAAGAAAAAGGAAAAGAAGATAAGGAAGGAGTGATGGCCAGCCAAAGAGAGTGAGGGAGTGTGTGAAATGTGTGGTGGGGATAAGGGGGGTGGGAGCACGTGGGATCCCTAAAAAAAAAGCTGACTTTACTTTTTTTCTTTTTAAACATGGATCGTTACAGGCTAAATACACTATTTTTTGCTTTATTGTATCCTCATAGTGGACTAAGCTTGGGTCTCCTTCGTGACGAAGCCAGTGAAGTTGACATCATACCGGTACCGGCCGTATCGGCTGGTATGTCGTACTGGTACATATATCAGTATCGAAACGATAACGTTTCGTACTGGTTTAAATACCGATCGTATTAGTCATGTACCAGCCATGCTGGCTAATTTTGGGCAATACCGGCCGGTACAAAAAAAAAGCTTTTTTTTTTTTTTTGTAATTTTTGAATTTTTGTAAGGGCATAATAGTAATTTATTTATATTTACTTATTAGTATTATCTGTTTTCTTAGTATGCAATGAGCAATTAAGTTTTCTATTTTTTATATTGCTTTTTTTTCTTTTAATTGATGCTAAAGTCTAAAATTATGAATAATTTGTTCTGAATTGAGGTAATGTTTTAAGATAAACTTTTATATTTATTATAATATTAGTGAAATATTATATGCTTATAAACATGGTTTTGGAGATTTTGTGTGTGTGTGTGTGTATAATATATAAAATAGTGGTAAACTTGAAACAGTACATCGGTATTGACCGGTACTCGAAATATATTGTACTGCTGCCCAAACTAGTACAATTTCTGATACGGTATTGACTTCCTTGGACAAAGCACAAGTGAGCATAATGGTATTAGCCATGTACCGGCCATGCTGGCTAATTTCGGGCAATATCGGCCGGTACAAAAAAAAAGTTTTTTTTTTTTTTTTTTTTTGTAATTTTTGAATTTTTGTAAGGGCATAATGGTAACTTATTTATATTAACTTATTAGTATTATCTGCTTTCTTAGTATGCAATGAGCAATTAAGTTTTCTATTTTTTATATTGCCTTTTTTCTTTTAATTGATGCTTAAGTCTAAAATTATGAATAATTTGTTCTGAATTGAGGTAATGTTTTTAGATAAAATTTTATATTTATTATAATATTAGTGAAATATTATATGCTTATAAACATGGTTCTGGAGATTTTGTGTGTGTATGTGTGTGTGTGTATAATATATAAAATAGTGGTAAACTTGAAACAATACATCGGTATTGACCGGTACTCGAAATATATTGTACTGCTGCCCAAACCAGTACAACTTCCGGTACGGTATTGACTTCCTTGAACAAAGCACAAGTGAACATAACGAAGAGCAAGAGAATAAACAAACATGCATGGAAGCCAAAAAGCTGCTTGGAAAGATCTTGGAGCTCTAACGGCCATGATTTCCAGGAGAACTACACACATTTCTTGAATGGGAAACTCGGTGTCATATATATATATATATTTGTGGAAAAGAACTACTCTTTTACAACTAAATTTATGTTGATCCCAAAATTATTGCAGAACTTTTTTAAGGACAAAATTTAGCTACAACATAACTTAATATCTTTTTATTAGAGATGAGTTTTGACAAATCCACTATTGAATTACACCTTCTTCTTAATTCTTATATGCTCCATGCTTTCAAAATTTTTAGAAAATTAAAGGTTAAAAACTATGTCATCAATAAATTGTTTAAATTATAAGTTTTTGTAGTTTAAAATTATATATAAAATATAAGTTTATAAATTATATAGTAAATAATATCTGATTAACACAAAATTTTACGTGTGTACTAAGAGCGTAAAAGAACAAGCAATTCAATAGTTAGATTTTATTAAATAAGGTTATAACTTAAGATATAACCAATTTTGTAACTAAACTTTGTTCTTTTTTGTATTCAAAGTATTTGTTATCAATTATAATTTGCACATTGACTTTGTCACCTTCTTGCAATATTTTTCTCTTATCTTTTTCTATTTTTCAAACAAAATGTCATGAGGGATTTCTTTGAAGGTGTCATTGCTAATTTCAATTTAGTAAGTTCTAATTGTTAAAATTCCTTAAAAAAAAAAGAAAATTATCATAATATCAAAGAGGGATTTTTCGAAACAAGTTGCTTTATATGAAAATTGGATTCATAAAGTGGACATATTTGGAAAGTAGACATCACAAAACTTCATTACATATGTTGTTGAAATTTTACTTAACATTCTGGTAAGAAATCTAAGTTCCACCATATAATATTCAACTTAGAATTATTCTGGGTTGTGGATCTACGAATTCGTAGATCCAACTATTTTTTATAGTTCTTTTTTTCGCTCTACAATTCTTTAAGAAGTACACACACATTTTGCCAACTTTTCAAAATTTGGAATATGATATAACTATTGTTAATGGAAAGACTAATGCGTTGATTTCCCTCAAACCTTAAGTGGAAAGACTAATGCTTTGATTTCCCTCAAACCTTTAGGTAAGAAAGTATCATTTCTCATATAGTTTATGTTGGTGGAAAATGTCTTTTCATTTTTTTTTTCATCCTCCCAACTAAACCGACACTTCAGTTTTGGGGCGGAAATTCATTCCCTCATAAGGCATAACTCAAGAGATAATTTTGTAATTTACCCATATTTTAAAGTAGAAAATAATAATAATATGACAACAACATTTCTCTCTGTGGTGGACCGGCCTCTACAACAAATCAAAGTTATTCCCACAGCAACAAATGATAGCTTCAATTTTAATATTGCTCATTCTTCTCACTATATCTATGACCAGAATGGTAACAAAGGATTGCCTTATTTGAATATCCTCTACCTGTTTAAAAATCTAGTTGATGAAACGTTCACCAAACGTAAAAAATTGAATCGTAGAGATACAAGAGTAATTTTATTGACTCCATCCATCCCCAAATCTCGTTGCCCCAAATAAATTAACTAAGGTTTCCCGAACAAAATTGGCTTTTGCCTTTAAAAAAAAAAAAACAATCCAGCATTTTGTCAAATTTCTCAAACTAGTTAGAGAAATGCTCATCTTTTGAAACTCAATTTTTTCAAAATCGAGTTAAAAAAAAAAATTTTTTAGAGCTCTATAGTAGCGTTTTAAGGAGCTTATAGTGACGTTTTAAGGACCTATAGTGGGGTTTTTAAATTCGATCTTCATGAAATCGAGTTATATGCAATTTTTTTTTCTTTATTTTACCTATAACTCGATTTCATGAAGATCGAGCTTAAAAACGCCACTATAGGTCTTTAAAACGTCACTATAAGTTCTTTAAAAACGCTATTATAGGGCTTAACTCGATTTTGAGAAAATCGAGTTTAAAAAGAGGGGTATTACCTTAATTAGTTTGAGAAATAGGACAAAATGTTAGATTATTTTTTTGAAAAAGGCAAAAGCCAAAAGCCAATTTTCTCCGAGGTTTCCCATTTGACATAGTTACAAGCTTTTTCAATATCATGCATACTTGCTATTGCTAATAAGGTCTCGCATGATTTTTTGTCCACAATAAAAGCAGAATCTGATTTTGGTGTAAACTTTATAATCCATGAAAAACATTATGTGTGAACTTCTATGCAGACCTATGCAAATCATTGTAGTACTTGCGAAGCCACCGTTTGATTATCTTGACTTCTGTTTTTCGTTGTGCAGTCAACCACTCTGGGTCGTCTGCCCTTGTACCCAATATGTCAAGGCAATGAGACCCTGTAAAAATCAACTGTAAATTAGTAAACTTGTACTCGAAAAGAGCCCATAAAAAGATAATTATTTTATATTTTTATTTTTTTGGGGTCCAAAAGTTCAGTGGAACTGGTATGATCATAAATTAGGCTAATAATTATCACATTTATTTTTGTACTTATTATCTCTATCACATTTTATATGTAGAGTAATTCTTAGATATTTTTGGAGCATGGAGAATGGTTTTTTCTCCTTTTATATTTACAGCGAGGTCTACTTATTAAACTCATGATAAAGTACGTTTAACATAAATATGAAAAGGAAGAGTATAATTTATTCGTGGTCAACAAATACCTAAGAATTTTCCTTAAACATGGACATCGCCTATAAAATTAGGGACGCAATGCTTTTGGAATGAACACTATTAATGAGTGTAGGAGAAAATTTATTACATAATTTATTATATATTACCTTTCTTTGTAGACACGGCAAGTATGCTGTCTGATATATTTTCTAACACCCTGAAATAATCACATATTAGATTACTAAATACCAATGACGAAATAAAAGGATAAATATTTTTGCCAAAAAAGAAATCTCGATTATATATTTTTGAAAATTTACCCTCCACTACTATAAGGGTCACGGAGGCCATTGGAGAAGATGATGTTGCTACCAAACTTGTGGAGAACCCTTTTAATATGCTGCAATTTTACAAAAAAAAAAAAAAAAAAATTCATGTACATCATTTTTAAATCACTTACACAGACACACACATAGAAAGAGAGAATAGCCATACTTGACCACCAAAATTAGTTGTGGCCCAATGGGGCTTAGGTTCGACTCCAAAATTCTTCATGCAGTAGTCCTTATATTCTTGGTAAACAAATGGTGATGCAGGAAATATGGTTTCGTTGCCTCTCCCAATTGGCGTGACCAAATCACTACATGTCTACAAAGGCCAAGAAGAGGTTTTAATTACAATAAAGTTTGGTAATTGTTGAAGCTGTGAATTCCATAATTTTGCAAATGAAATTTGATTAAACTAGAACTAGAAAATTGTTAGTTAAATGCATGTGCATTACCTGCCAGTCCCAAGAAGTCGGTTTATCTGTTGAAGAGAAAGCATTTATATCATAGCACTTTCTACTTTCCCCATGATAAGCAACAACTCCAGAGAAAATTCGGCCAAGAATGTCGGTTCCGTTAGCTCCTCCGTCAATACCTTTGCAGACAATAGTCACTGGATAGTCTGGAGGAGTATCATATTGAGCCACGACTGAATATATATATTCTAAGTAATCTTTTAATTCGGATGCCGCCTTCATTGGCCTAATGGTAAAAAAAAAATGTTATAGGACAAAGAAAATAGAAATATAGTTGAGAACTATGTGTAAGTTAATCACTATACAGTTATATAAGATGAATGTATACTAACAATTTCCTTAGAAAAACAAAATTGTAGCCCAAGTTATAACCATAAATTGTAATTTAAGGTTAACAAAGAAATGGGATATACGAAGACAAATGAAGAACTTAGTATTATTACTTGCAAGTTTTGAATTTCTTGCTGAGTTCTGAAAGACCATTGGGTTTGGCAGCAACTCTATCGATCTCAGGCCATGAGCGCTTTATGGTATCATAGCAGCTCCAACTAACCTCCTGCAATATACATAAAGGAACCAGACTATGTCACTGAGCTACAAGTTTCTTAGTACAAAATATAAGGTCTAGTTCAAAGTATAAACTATTGATTTTTACCTGAAAGTCCTTGGTAACAACGACATCATATGAATTAGGTGGCACAAGGCCATCGAAGTAAAGAAGGGGTGATGAAGAGGCTAATGCCCCCATTGCAATATGAGGATACTTTAGGCGGAACCATGCTGCAAGTGCTGTTATAAAAAAGTGGAAAACATTAGGAAGTGAGATTAATATATGAAGTCTAGTTTGAGTGAAATTTAATTTCTAACAGTCATAGGACTCACTTCCACCATAAGATCCTCCGACGACTATAACTGGGGAGGAATCGGCTGATAAATTTTTCTTCAAGTCTATTATTACTTCAGCATAATCTGCTATTGCTTGAGCTGAGTTAAAGTACCCGCGAATGGTAGCATTTTCCAATGATTCATCTCCTGTAAATCCATGTGGCATTGATTTTCCGTAGTAGCGATGCTACAAGAAAAAATAGTTATGAAGCACAACTTTAGAATATAGTTCCATAATGGGATTGCCATAGGAGAATTTGTTCCAATAAAGGAAGAAAGTTTCAAGGTCATTGAAGGTACAATGTTATTATTTCTATATAATTAAATAATTATCATCAGTTGTGAATCATATATTTAATGCAGTGAATCTAGTGATTGAAGCTAGTAAAGATAGAAACTCAAAACGCGTGGGTCCCAACTGAGGATAATGCATTAAATATATGCAGTGAATTTAGTGATTTGGATTAGCATGATTTTGAGTGATATCATTTAATTTTCATCACTAAGTTTTCAAAACGTGTGGGTTCTATCGAAAAAATCTTGTTTAACGTGATTTTCGGTAATGTTTTCATCACTCAAAACTTAAAAATTTGAATGATGGATGATAGAAACTGAAAATAGAATTTTGATGTTTTCAATTTTTGAAATATGAGTTATGGTGGTAAAAGGTGAGTTACGTGATTGAGTTATGTAACCAAACAAAGATTTTAGAATTTTTGAAATAAAGTGAAGTTTAGGTTATAAGTTATGAGTTAGAGTGATGAGAATTAAGTTATGAAAATTGAGTCATGACCAAACTAAACTAGATAGTATTTTTTTCAAGCTATGAAAACTGAATTTTTGTGACATATTCGTAAATATCTGCAATTATGTGACTCATGACTTGTGTCATCAAGTCAGATCACACGTGGTCCAATGGCCACTTTGTTCTTTCTTTCTTTCTTTTCATCTCTTGCTCTCAACCAATGTTTCCTTCTTTCTTCTTCAACCTAAACACACCACTTGAACCTCAAAATGGAACTCTCGGCCTAACTCAACTTTCATAGCTCTCTCGCATTCAAGTTCTCTCAACAGCTCTCTTAACCTCACAGCTTTCTTGGCCTCTCATCTTTGGTATGGGTAGTTTGGTCTGGAATTTTTTATGGGTTTCTTTGTTAAAATATCTATCGGTGTTTTTTGGATTGATCTAGTATTTTTATGGCTTTCTTTGGTTAACATCTGTGTGTGTTTATGGAGCTATTGATAATTCTAATCTTTGCTACTGTGATTAGTGATTAGGTGTTTAAAGTGGAACATTTTGATAGAGTTGAGGTTTGGAAAGGAGGGATGAGATGTGGGTTGGAATACAAATGGATCTGTATTTTTTTTTTTCCTTCAATGGAGTGTGGAGAGAAATGGAAGAGTTTCATGTAGGTGCTTAACAACAGATGTAATAGCAGTTCTAAGTGTGACTGACTAGTGGGCTCCACACTTCAGAGTTAAAGTTTCTCCTTTAAATTGAAAAATAAGCCAAAAATTGATGCCAAACACATTTGGAGAGTGAGTTAATAGAAAATAGAGAATTGGATATAAGATATGAATTAAAGTTTTCGATAAGGAGAACTAAGATATGAGAACTAAGATATGAGTCACTAGTAAAGATAACGGACTTTCTCCATAGTTTTTACTATTGAAATCATAAAAAATTTCTAAAAGTATTTTCTAAATCTATACCTTTAATTAAGCCATCCGTTAACTTTTTACCGTTGAAATTACGTTTATACTCACCTCAATATACAACTCCAAAGCACCAAACTTGCGAGAATTCTCCGGCATGAATCCTATATGACCAACATCATCATCAATGGAAGCCTCCTCTCCCATATATGCAAATATGGGAGCACCTGCCCGGGCACCACGCCAATGCTTAAAATTCACAACATATCTTTGTCGGAAAGTGGTGTAGCTTACGGGCTGATAATTGAAGTGATCGAGCGTTTGGTCATAATAGAACGTTTGATAATCATTGTTTGAGTCAGATGCAATCAGAGATGGTCTGTGTACACCATTTCTGTCTTTATTGTGTCCTCCTAGCACTCGGAGTCTCGGTTTCCTTGGTTGTGAAGCACAAGTAGATGTAATGAAGAACAAAAAAATAAGCAAACATGGAAGCCACAAAGCTGCTGCCTGGAATAATCGAGGAGCTCTAATGGCCATGGTATGTGTGAGAAACGAATTGAATGAGAAATCGTTGGTATCATATTTTCGTGGACAGTAACTACCTTTGTACAACTAAATTTGGGTTGATCCTAAAATGATTGCTGGATTTTTGCATTCAAATTCATTGTTAGAGCATCCATGTTAATAGAGCTATAAATTTAGTAATGACTATTTTATCTATTTAACTTTTACATTTTACAAAACACCTAACATCAATATTTTATTTTAACTTTTAATACAATAAAATAATATAAAGAATAATATAAAATAAAATATCCCTACCATTTAAAATTAATTGTAAAAATATTGTGGTAGCATTTCTAAATTTTAATTTCGTATTATTCTTTATTTTATTTTTCCCTTTGAAGCAAATAATATTTTATTCAATTACCAAAATGCAACCACAACCACAGCCAAAAGTAGTGGACATTGGGAGAAACACAGAGAGGTAGTAAGTAGAGAGACAAAAACAGTGTGAACACAAAAAAAAAAAAAAATTTTACCTTTTAGCTATAGTGGACAGTCAAAAGTAGCTATGCACTGTAGCTGTGGAACCAAAAAATATAGCTTTGGCTCCACAATTATATGGTACATTTTGATATTTAGTCGTGCTAAATAGTTATATAGTTACATAGCTATTTAGTACCACTATTACTAGTTCTCTTATCTCTTTATTTGGTTTCATCCATACACGTATCTTTCTTTTATTTATTTATTTTTTGTTATTTTATTTGTTTCGTTTTTTCCTCTCTTTTTCTCCTCCACACATGTATACTACTCTTAACTCTCCTCCACACACATATACTTCCTTATCTTCACTCTATTTAGCTTTGTCTTTCTCTCTCTCTCTCTCTCTCTCTCTCTCTCTCTCTCTCTCTCTCTCTCTCTCTCTCTTCTCACACATGGTTCTCTCTCTCTCTCTCTCTCTCTCTCACAGATGGGTTAGATTTAGTCTTTTTTTTTCTTTTCTTTTTTATCGTTCTGATTTGATTAGTTTTAAGATTGTGATTTGAGTTTGTATTTTGATTGTGATTGAGTTTAGATAGAGATGTTTGAGAGAGAAAAGATCTGGAATGGACGAGCGGAGGAAGAAAGAAAGAAAAAAAAATGAAAGAGAGAAGAGAGATTGGCAAGGTTGGCGAGGTTGGCGTTGAGCAGGCGAGATAGGCGAGTGAGAAAGGTGGAGGAAGAGAAAAAATCTAAGTGCTGGACACGAAGAGTGGAGAAGTGAAGAGTGAGGAGAGAGGAGCAATGAGCCAAAAGGAGGAGAAAAAAGAAGAAGAAAATATTAAAATATTTGGACTCAAACTTATTTTCCAATGTGGGATTAACCCACTATTTTTTTTTTAAAGAATACTAAGTATTTTTAACACACACATGGGGAGAGAGGAAAATGTTTTTTTAAAAAAATTTACAGTAGTGTATATCCAAAATAACCTAACTCTTAGATACACAATATAGACTTTAAACCTCTTTTACTCACTCTCATTTTCCAATGTGAGATTGACCCACTATTTTTTTTTTTGAGAATACTTGGTTCTAAAAGAAGTGCAGACATTTTGCTTTGCTGTATTTTTTACAATAAAAAAATTAAGAAATTTATTTATTACGTAGTTAATAGGGCTTCAATTATATTAGTTATCATATCAATTTTTCAATTTTTTTTATAGATAAGTTGATTTTTCTATATTATAGATTTAAAAAAAAATATAAATGCAATATGACTTGAATTTATAGTGTCCGCTTCATGATGAGCACTCTATAACATCAAATAATGGCGCTAATAAGTTTCTTTTTGGGTAAACAAAATCAATCCAAGGCTTTTCATTTGATGATAAAAATATTTACCAATTAAACTAATTAGAACCTTGCAATAGCTTTTGTTTTGAATAAATATTCAATCTTGATCTTTGGTTTTCTTTTTTGTGAGTTGATTCACATTTTTAATTCATCTATTTATGAAATGGAATTTAAAAAAAGAAAAAAGAAAAAAAGAGAAGATATATTGTATTAATCATCAACAAAGTTTAGACATCTATTAATTGGTTTTCTGTTATAGATGAAAAATTAGGCATACATAGATATATTTATAGGGGGTAATTCTACAACATCCCCTCTTTCTTTGGGGGAACGGTACCCACAAGTAGTCAACCTATTAGAACAGATTATTAAAATATCACATTTGATGGTTCCATATTTACATTTGATAGTACCAACATCATATATGATTGTACTTTTGTCATATCTAGTGGTTCTCTTATTTTTTTTTTCTTCTAACATTTGATTATTCCATTGTCATATTAAACAGTACCAACATCACATCTGATTGTATTTTTGTCAAATTCAGTGGTTCTCTTATTTTTTTCTCAGACTTGATGGCTCCATCTTCAAATTTCACATATCATATCTAACCGCATTTTTGTAAAATTTAGTGGTTCTATTATTTTTGTTCTCACATTTTATAGTTCCATCATCATATTAAGCAGTACTGACATTACATTTGACTGTACTTATGTCTGGTAAATCCCTTATTTTGTTTCTCACATTTGATAGTCTTATCTTTATATTAGGTAAGAACGATCTCATTAGGTGTGCTAAATGGCAAATATTTGGCATTTGACACACTAAACACCAAAAATCAACCCTCATCAGCTCTTCCAAATCTCAAAAAATTTGACACATATCTACAGCACCTTCTCAAATATGAGACGGTACGGACATCAATGCCAAACACTGTTTGGCTTATTTAATTCATTTTTTTCTCTCTCTCCTCCTATCAGATGTCTCTCTCCGATTGCAACACATCTCTCTCTCTCTGTCTGGCATTCTCATTGCCGTCTCGCCACGCCGATCTTGCCACGTCGATCTCACCACGCCGAGAGCTAGAGACCTCCCAGGCTCACCACTAATCACTGACCCACTTTGCGATGAAGAGGAACTCTAGTGTGAAGGACACAGTGGCCAGAAGTGAGAACTTCCATTAGTGGCGGTAAAGGACACGAACTCGGTGTATGTCTAGCTTAAACCAACCCAAAATGTCTCAGTGTATGTCCGATTCAATTTTTGATTTTAGTGTGAATTGTAATTAATTTTACAATTGATTTCGTGGATTTGGGATGTGAGTTTGTTTGATTTGGTGGATGTGGGTTTGTGCCGATCCCTTTGGTTGTGGGTTTTTTTTTTTTTTTTTTTTTTTTTTTTTTTTTTTTTTTTTTTTTTTTTAAGGTGGCGTTGGTAGATGTGGATTTGTGCTAGTGGTGGTTGTGGCTGTTGTTGCGGCAGTGATGGTTGTGCCGTTGTTGTTATTGTTGATGATGATGATGGTGATGACAAGTAGAAGTTAATATATTATTTTAATGTGTAGTAAATATTATTTTAATGTATAAAATTGAAGAATAAAACATCTAATAAATGAGATATTATAAAATGATGTGGTAAAATGATAAAGTAAGTGTTTGATGTGTTAAAATGACATTTTTTTGAATCATCGGATGAGAATGTTCTAATACTAACATCATATCTGAACGTGCTTGTCACATTCGGTGGTACTAGGGGCCCGGGGGGGGGGGGGGGAGTAGGTGCCCCTGAACTTTCAAAAATTTCTCACCTAGTAATGATTAAAAAAAGAACAACCTACTGCTACATGGTACGAATCAGAACTTAACAACCTAATACTAATAGAACATTGAAAAAAAAAAAAAACTACTATAATTCTAATATAACACTGAGTCCCACCTAGTAATGATATACAAAAGAAAAGAAAAGAAAAGAACAACCTACTGCCATATGCCTATACAAAATAGGAATCACAGCAGCCAAATACTAATAGAACTCTAAAAAAAAAAAGTGTATATATAATACAAAGCATGCCTAACACCTCTCATAATTTTTTTTTTCTTTTGATTCCAATCTCATTCAGTTTTTACCCTAGAGTTTCTGTTGAGATTTTGAAAGCATTCAAGTTGAAATGCAAATATGTACTTTAGTCATTTCTGTTGTGTGCGTTAAAGGGAATATACACAAAATTCCCAAATTTATGAGATACAAAAATAAAGAAAAATATGACCTAAAGAAAAAAAACTACACAAGATAGTATTTACTTGAATTGGCAATTTGCCCATGTCCATAGAGTTGCAAAGATTTTACTATTCACATGAAAAATTACAAGATATGACAATATAGTTTTCTCTCTAAAAAGCAATACAAAACCCTAATCTCTAAAATAACAGTTTTTTATCTTATGCACAGGATTCACAATGGTCTACAAATGAGCTACAAACAGTTATTCTATCCTAAGCTCCAGCTTAGGCCTATCGGCCCAAGCTTCCATTTTATGAACTAAGACTGCGTTTGTTTTGACTTTAAACTATTACAGGAAATCATTTTACAACTCACCACGTGTTTGGTTGCGCATAGAAAATACAATTTTCTGGAAAACCATTTCATTTGATCGTAAAAGAGAGGCTTTGACCACAGAAATAGTTTGAAGTGAAAATTTTCACTTCAAAGTATTTCCAAACTCAGACGCTCAAAGAGAGAGAGAGAGAGTAGAGAGATCGCGCCCTAACCCGCACCGGCGAGATCGCGCCCCAACCGTGCCAGCGAGATTGCGCCATCGCCATCGCCGATCTGAAACCATCGCCGATCGCCAAAAACCCTGAAACCATTGCCATCGCCGATCGCAAAAAACGATGCCTCAACGCTAAAACCATGAAACCATCACTGATCGCGGAAAACCCTGAAACCATCGCCCATCGCCATTGCCATCACCGATCGCCGATCGTGAAAAACCCAGTCGCCTCAACGAGAAAAATCCAGTTGCCGGCGAGATCGACCCTTCGCGATGCCTCCGCCACACGATCTCGCCTCAACATCGAACCCAGTCTCCCCTCTCTCTCTCTCTCTCTCTCTCTCTCTCTCTTCGTTCTTCTCTGACTGGATTTAATGAATTTGTTTTTTTGGGTTTTGTTTGTGTTGTGTTTCTGTATTGAGAAATGATCTTATCTGTTTGGAAGCTGAGAATATGTGAGAAAATGTGAGCAACAAGTAAAAAATGTATTTTCTATGGTATCTTTAAGAACACAATCAAACACTAAAAAATATTTTTCAAAGTATTTTTTAAAATACCACCAAACACCTAAAAATATTTTCTTTTTCGAAAAATATTTTTATCTGAAAATATTTTACACTCGAAAAATATTCTACATCGAACCAAACACAGCCTAAGCCTCAGAAAAACTCTCATTAAAAAATCATAGCAATTTTATTTCAAGTTGATCATAATCTGAATTAAATATAATTAGGCTTCACAAAGCCCAACACCTGAGAGAGAGAGAGAGAGAGAGAGAGAGAGAGAGAGAGAGAGAGAGAGAGAGAGAGAGAGAGAGAGAGAGAGAGAGAGAGTCATAATACACTTGAAAAAATAATTAAGTCCCATGATATAGAAGTTATACAAAACTAGTTATAGTGGAATTGTGTTTTAATAACACAGTTTTAATTATAATTGTGAAATGACAAATTCACAATTATTTTAATTGTGTACATACATGCATGGTGCTTGTGATAATTATTATTCTAATATATATTTAAATGTTCTCTTCGTTACTCAAGTCTGCACTACTGCGGTTAATCTTTGCTCCACACTAAAAGCAGAATCTGATTTTTGGTGGCAACTTCATAATCCATGAATAGCATTATGTTCGAACTTCTACCCAAACTTACGCAAATCATCGTAGTACTTGTTAAACCATCGTCTCATTATCCTAACTTCTTTTTTTCGTTGTGCGATCAACCACTTTGGATCGTTTGCACTTGCAGCTGGCACTATGTCAAGGCAATGAGACCCTGCAGAAATCAACTTTATATTAGTAAACTTGTTCTATATTAGAGTCAAGCAAAAGATAATTACTTAGATTTTTTGGGGGTCCAAAAGTTCAGCGGAACTCTTATGACCCTAAATTAGGGCAATGATTCCAAATACGTCATTCATTTCACATTTCCAATGTGGATATCTCGCTTGAAATTGTGAACGTAAAGTTATTGCATACATTATTATGAATTACCTTCTTTTGTATACACGGCAAGTATACTATCTGATATGTTCTCCAATATCCTGAAATTAGCATATATAATAATGAGATCATTGTAATAAGTGCTAGCTAACTAAATACCAAATATAACAGAAAAAAAAAAATATCAATGTTTTTCCCAAAAATATAAAAAAGATTATATATTTTTGAAAAGTTACCCTCCACTGCTATAAGGGTCACGTAGGCCGTTGGAGAAGAGGATGTTGCTTCCAAACCTCTTGAGAACCCTTTTTATATGCTGCAATTTTACATTGAGAAACAAAAAAAAAAAAATTATGTACATTATTTTTTCATTACTTATACACAGAGAGAGAGAGAGAGAGAGAGAGAGAGAGAGAGAGAGAGAGAGAGAAAGATTGAGTAGCCATACGTGACCACCATAATTAGTTGTGATCCAAGTGGGCCTCGGTTCGACTCCAAATTTATTCACGCAGTAGTCCCTGTAGTCTTTGTAAACAAATGGTGATGCAGGAAACATGGTTTCATTCGGGCCATTCCCAATTGGTATAACCATTTCACTACATGTCTACAAAGGCCAAGGCGAGTTTTAATTAAAATCAAGTTTGGTAATTGTTGAAGCTGTGAAATTGATTAAATTAGAAGAAAAAAAAAAAATTGATAAATGCAAGTGCTACCTGCCAGTCCCAACCACTCAGTGTTTCTGTTGACCAGAAATCAGCTAAATCATAGCACTCTTTATTTTTCCCATAATAAGAAACAATACCGGAGAAAATTCTGCCAAGAATGTCGGTTCCATTGGCTCCTCCGTCAATACCTCTGCAGACAACAGTCACTGGATATTTTGGAGGTCTATCATATTGAGCTGAAAATGAATACAGAGTGTTCAAGTAATTCTTTAAGTCGGATGCATCCTTCAATGGCCTATGTGTAAGTTCATCAATACAATTATATTAGATGAAAATGTAGACCAATAAATCAGCATAAATTGTAGTATAAGGTTAACAAACAAATGGGATATGAAGACAAATGAAGAACTCAGTATTATTACTTGCAAAGTTTGAATTTCTTGCTGAGTTCGGAAAGACCATTTGATTTATTAGCAACTCTATCGATCTCAGACCATGACTGCTTTATGGTTTCATAGCAACTCCAACTAGCTTCCTGCAATATCCATCTTACAAAGTTAACTTTTTATTTATTTTTAGATAATTCAATTGTTACGATTGGAAGAGGGTAATTTGAATTATGGTTCTCTTTAAAAAGCAGACTCAACTATGCCACTGAACTACTGAACGTCTTCACACAAAGTTAACCCCATTTAAATATAAGTTATGGTTCTAAGTATTAACTGTTTTTTTTTACCTAAAAGTCCTTGGTAACAACAGTATAATATGAATTTGCTGGTACAAGGTTAGAGCCTTTTAAACATAAGGTATACGGTTACTATCATGGACCCTTTGCTTGATAGTGCCCCCCACAAGCACATGGAGGGCAAGAGTCAGAGTTTCAAGTCTTTAAAAGAGATTTTACGTACATACACTAAGATTAAGTTAAAACAAAATTTCTATCTCAAAATATAAGATATGGTTCAAAAAAAAATAGAGGATAAACTATTTATTTTAACCTGAAAGTCCTTGGTAACAACAACAGGATATGAATTATGTGGTACGAGGTCCTCGAAGTAAAGAATGGGTGCTGAAGAAGCAAATGCAGCCATTGCAATATGAGGATACTTTAGGCGGAACCATGTTGCAAGCACTGTTGGAAAAAATTAAAAGTGGAAAACATTAGGAAGTGAGATTAATATATGAGATTTAATTAGTTTGAGTGAGGTTTAATTTCTAATATTCATAAGCTTACTTCCACCATAAGATCCTCCAACAACTATAACTGGAGAGGACTCAGCTGACAAATTTTTCTTCAAGCTCATAATTACTTCTGCATAATCTGCTATAGCTTGAGCTGAGCTGAAGTATCCACGAATGGTAGCATTTTTCAATGCTTCTTCTCTTGTAAATCCGGTAGGGATTGATTGACCATAGAAGCGATGCTGTAAGAAAAATCGTTATGGAGCACAACTTTGGAATATATTTCCATGATGGGATTGCCATCGGTGAATTTTGTTTCAATAAAGAAGAAAAAAAATTGAAAGTCAATAAAGGTGCAATTTTATTATTTTTATATAATTAAATAATTATCAACAGCAGTGATATCATATATTTAATGCAGTGAATCTAGTGATTGAAGCAAGTAAAGATAGAAATTCAGGTTGTTTGGTTGGAGGTTTTTAGTACCGTTGTTTAAAATGATATGAAAATTATAGTTTAAAAAGTGTTGTAAAAACATGTGTTTATAGTATTTATAAAGCAAAAAATGAGTTTGGTCCCATGTTTCAAATTTGAGTGATGAATGATGAAAATTGAAATCAGAATTTTGCTTTTTTCAATTTTTGAAATATGAGTTCTGGAGACCAAATGTGAGTTATGTAAAGAAATAAGAATTTTGGAATTTTTGAGATAAAGTGAAGTTTAAGTTATAAGTTATGAGTTTTGAGTTAGAATTATGTATATTAAGTTATGAAAATTGAGTCATGAACAAACTTAACTAAATATTGTTGTTTTCAAACTATAAAAACTGAGTTTTTGTAACATATTTGTAAATGTCTACAATTATGTGACACATGGCTTGTGTCATCAAAGTCAGATCACACGTGGTCCAATGGCCACATTATTCTTTCTTTCTTTCTTTCTTTTTCATCTCTTTCTCTCAACCAATGTTTCCTTCTTTCTTCTTCAACCTGGATACACCACTTGAACCTCAAAATGGAACTCTCCGCCTAACTCAACTCTCATAGCTCTCTCGCATTCAAGTTCTCTCAACAGTTCTTTTAGCCTCACAGCTTTCTCGGTATCTCATCTTTGGTATGGGTAGTTTGGTCTGGAATTTTTTATGGGTTTCTTTGTTTATGGGCGTTTTTTGGATTGATCTAGTATTTTTATGGCTTTCTTTGGTTAACATCTGTGTGTTTATGGAGCTATTGATGATTATAATCTTTGCTACTGTGATTAGTGATTAGGTGTTTAAAGTGGAAGAAAAGTAGCATTTTGATAGAGTTGAGCTTTGGAAAGGAGAGATGAGATGTGGGTTGGAATACAAATGGATCTGTTTTTTATTTTTTTCTTCTATGGAGTGTGGAGAGAAATGGAAGCGTTTCATGTAGGTGCTTAACAACAGATGTAATAGCAGTTCTAAGTGTGACTGACTAGTGGGCTCCACACTTCAGAGTTAAAGTTTCTCCTTTAAATTGAAAAATTAGCCAAAAATTGATGCCAAACACATTTGGAGAGTGAGTTAATAGAAAATAGAGAACTGGATATAAGATATGAATTAAAGTTTTTGATAAGGAGAACTAAGATATAAGAGCTGAGATATGAGTCAGTAGTAAAGGTACCGGACTTTTTCCAATAGTTTCTACTATTGTAATCATAAAAAAATTTTAAACATATTTTCTAAATCTATACCCTTAAGCCATCCGTTAATTTTTTACTGTTGAAATTACATTTATACTCACCTCAATATACAACTCCAAAGCACCAAACTTGCGAGAATTCTCCGGCATGAATCCTATATGACCAACATCATCATCAATGGAAGCCTCCTCTCCCATATATGCAAATATGGGAGCACCTGCCCGGGCACCACGCCAATGCTTAAAATTCACAACATATCTTTGTCGGAAAGTGGTGTAGCTTACGGGCTGATAATTGAAGTGATCGAGCGTTTGGTCATAATAGAACGTTTGATAATCATTGTTTGAGTCAGATGCAATCAGAGATGGTCCGTGTACACCATTTCTGTCCTTATTGTGTCCTCCTAGCACTCTGAGTCTCGGTTTCCTTGGTTGTGAAGCACAAGTAGATGTAATGAAGAACAAAAAAATAAGCAAACATGGAAGCCATAAAGCTGTTGCCTGGAATATTCGAGGAGCTCTAATGGCCATGATATGTGTGAGAAACGAATTGAATGGGAAATCGTTGGTTATCATATTTACGTGGACAGTAACTACCTTTATACAACTAAATTTGGGTTGATCCTAAAATGATTGATGGATTTTTGCATTCAAATTCATTGTTAGAGCATTAGAGCTATAAATTTAGTTATTTGGTACCATAAAAAACTACTTTATCTATTTAAATTTTACATTTTACAAAACATCCAACATCAGTATTTTATTTTAACTTTCAACACAATAAAATAATATAAAGAATATAATAAAATAAAATACCTATTACAATAAAATAATATACTCTCTAAAATAAATAACAATCACAACCTCCGCCACCGCCACTGCCACCAACACTGTCACTGCCACTACAACTGCAACCGCCACCACCACTACAACTGCCACCATCAAAAAGATTATTTTTTTTTTCACCAATATTAGCTAGTAATAACCTACAATTTAAAATTTATTATGAAAATATCGTGGTAGCATTTCTAAATTTTAATTTCTTATTATTCTTTATTTTATTTGTCCCTTTGGAGCAAAAAATATTTTATTTAATTACCAAAACACAACCACAACCAAAAGTAGTGGACATTGGGAGAAACACGAAGAGGTAGTGAGTAGAGAGACAAAAGCAGTGTGAACACAAAATAGTTACAAAAAAAAAAATTTACCTTTTAGCTATAGTGGATAGCCAAAAGTAGCTATGCACTGTAACTGTGGAACAAAAAAATATAGTTTTGGCTCTACTGTTACAGGGTACATTTTGATATTTAGTCGTGCTAAATAGCTATAGAATCACTATTCTAATTCTCTTATCTCTTTATTTGGTTTCATCCATACACGTTTCTTTCTTTTATTTTTTATTTTTTTTTGTTTTTTCTTCTTTTTTTTCTCCTCCACACATGTATACAACTCTTAACTCTCCTCCACACACATATACTTCCTTATCTTCACTCTATTCAGCTTTGTCTTTCTCTCTCTCTCTCTCTCTCACACACACACACACACACACACACACACACACATAGATCGGTGGGTTAGATTTGCTGGGTTTTTTCTCACACATGGATTTTCTCTCTCTCTCTCTCTCTCTCTCTCTCTCTCTCTCTCTCTCTCTCTCTCTCTCAGATGGGTCAGATTTAGTCTTTTTTTTTCTTTTTTCTTTTTTATCGTTCTGATTTGATTAGTTTTAAGATTGTGATTTGAATTTGTATTTTGATTGTGATTGAGTTTAGATAGAGATGTTTGAGAGAGAAAAGATCTAGAATGGATGAGCGGAGGAAGAAAGAAAGAAAAAAAATGAAAGAGAGAAAAGAGATCGGCGAGGTCGGCGTTGAGCAGGTGAGATAGGCGAGTAAAGCAAGGTGGAGGAAGAGAAAAAATCTGAGTGCTGGACATGAAGAGTGGAGAAGTGAAGAGTGAGGAGAGAGGAGCAATGAGCCAAAAGAAGGAGGAAAAAGAAGAAGAAAATATTAAAATATTTGGACTCATACTTATTTTCCAATGTGGGATTAACCGACTATTTTTTCTTTTAAAAATACTAAGTATTTTTAACATACACACAAGGAGAGAGGAAAATATTTTTTTAAAGAAATTTATAGTGGTGTATATCCAAAATGGCCTGACTCTTAGATACACAACATATACTTTAAACCTCTTTTACTCACACTCATTTTCCAATGTGGGATTGATCTACTATTTTTCTTTTGAGAATACTTGGTTCTAAAAGAAGTGCAGACATTTTGCTTCGGTGTATTTTTTACAATAAAATAATTAAGAAATTTATTTATTACGTAGTTATCAAAGCTTGAATTATATTAGTTGTCATATCAATTTTTCAATTTTTTTTTATAGATAAGTTGGTTTCTCTATATTATAGATTTTTAAAAAAAATATAAATGCAATATGACTTGAATTTATAGTGTCCGCTTCATGATGAGCACTCTATAACATCAAATAATGGCGCTAATAAGTTTCTTTTTGGGTAAACAAAATCAATCCAAGGCTTTTCATTTGATGACAAAAATCTTTACAAATTAAACTAATTAGAACCTTGCAATAGCTTTTGTTTTGAATAAATATTCAATCTTGACCTTTGGTTTTCTTTTTTGTGAGTTGATTCACATTTTTAATTCATCGATCTATTTATGAAATGGAATTTAAAAAAAGAAAAAAGAAAAAAAGAGAAGATATATTATATTAATCATCAACAAAGTTTAGACATCTATTAATTGGTTTTCGGTTATAGATGGAAAATTGGGCATAGATAGATATATTTATAGGGGGTAATTCTACAACATCCCCTCTTTCTTTGGGGGTATGGTACCCACAAGTAGTCAACCTATTAGAACAGGTTATTAAAATATCATATTTGATGGTTCCATATTTACATTTGATAGTACCAACATCAAATATGACTGTACTTTGTCATATCTAGTGGTTCCCTTATTAATTTTTTTTTCTAACATTTGATTATTCCATTGTCATATTAGGCAGTACCAACATTGTATCTGATTGTACTTTTGTCAAATTCGGTGGTTTTCTTATTTTTTTCTCACACTTGATGGCTCCATCTTCAAATTTCATATATCATATCTAACCGCATTTTTGTAAAATTTAGTGGTTCTATTATTTTTGTTCTCACATTTTATAGTTCCATCATCATATTAGGCAGTACTAATATCACATATAACTGTACTTATGTCTGGTGATTCTCTTATTTTGTTTCTCACATTTGATAGTCTTATCTTTACATTAGGTAAGAGCAATCTCATCAAGTGTGCCAAATGCCATATTTGGCATTTGGCACACCAAACACAAAAAATCAACCCTCATTAGCTCTTCCAAATCTCAAAAAATTTGACACATATCTACAATACCATCTCAAATATGAGACGGTACGAACATCAATGCTAAATACTGTTTGGCTTATTTAATTCATTTTTTCTCTCTCCTCCTATCAGATGTCTCTCTCCGTCTACAACACATCTGTCTGTCTCTCTATCTGGCATTGTCATCGCTGTCTCGCCTCGCCGAGAGATAGAGACCGCCCAGGCTCGCCACTGATCACTGACCCACTTTGCGATGAAGAGGAACTCTAGTGTGAAGGACATGGTGGCCAGAAGTGAAAACTTCCATTAGTGACGGTGAAAGACACGAACTCAGTGTATGTCTAGCTTAAACCCACCCAAAATGTCTTGGTGTATGTCCTATTCAATTTTTGATTTTAGTGTGAATTGTAATTAATTTTATAATTGATTTGGTGGATTTGGGATGTGAGTTTGTTTGATTTGGTGGATGTGGGTTTGTGCCGTTGGTGGGTTTGGGTTTGGGTTTGGGCCGGTGGTGGATGTGGGTTTGTGCCGATCTCTCTAGTCGTGTGTGTGTGTGTGTGTGCGTGTTTATTTTTTATTTTTTATTTTTTTTAAGGTGGCGTTGGTGGATGTGGGTTTGTGCCAGTGGTGGCTGTGATCGTTGTTGTGGCAGTGGTTGTTGGTGGCCGTTGTTGCGACAATGGTGGTTGTGCCGTTGTTGTTGTTGTTGCTGTTGATGTTGATGATGATGATAAGTAGGAGTTAATATATTATTTTAATGTATAATATATATTATTTTAATGTATAGAATTAAAGAATAAAACATCTGATAAATGAGATATTATAAAATGATGTGGTAAAATGATAAAGTAAGTATTTGATGTGTAAAAATGATATTTTTTTGAAACAACGGATGAGAATGCTCTAATGCTAACATCATATCTGAACGTGCTTGTCACATTGGTGGTACTAGGGGCAGAGAAGGGGGGGGGTAGGTGCCCCTGAACTTTCAAAAATTTCCCACCTAGTAATGATTAAAAAAAAGAACAACCTACTGCTACATGGTAGGAATCAGAACTCAACAGCCTAATACTAACAGAACTTTGGGAAAAAAAAAAAAAACTACTATAACTCTAATATAAAACTATGAGTCCCACCTAGTAATGATAAAAGAAAAGAAAAGAACAACCTACTGCCATACGCCTATACAAAATAGGAATCACAGCGGCCAAAATACTAATAGAACTCTGAAAAAAAAGTGTATAATACAGAGCACGCCTAACACCTCTCGTATTTTTTTTTTTCTTTTGATACCAATCTCATTCAGTTTTTACCTTAAAGTTTCTGTTGAGATTTTGAAAGCATTCTAGCTAAGTTTTTAAAAGCATTTAATGGAAGATTAATGGATAAACAGTTGCTTAGTCACATATATTGAAAAAGATATATTTAATATTATTATTGAGTGTAAAGAAACTATGCAACGGTTTCAAAACATGAAAAATCGTCGAGGGCAATTGAATAAATTAAATAAGGTGTGAAAAAATAAATTAAAGTTTACATTTTTTGTTAGATTTTGTATGACAATCACATTATTTTGTTATTAATATTGATTAATCTTTTTAGATTAGTTTTTTGTTTTCAATCTTATTTTTTAATCTTGCCAGTGGTGATACCTTTATTTATTTTTTTTCACATTTGACAGTTTTATTGTCATATTGGGTAGTACCAATATCACATGTTATTATACTTTTGTCACATTCGTTAGTTCTTTTATTTTTTTTTTCTCACATTTGATAGCTTTATCTTACATTAGGCAATATCAATATCATATCTGAATATACTTTTGTCATATTTAGTGGTAATTATATATATTTTTTCTTATATTTGACAGTTTCATTGTCACATTGAGTAATACCAATATTACATGTGATTGTAATTTTGTTACATTCGATAGTTTCTTTATTTTTTTTTCTCACATTTAATAGTTCTATTATCACATTAAGTAGTAATAATATCACATCTGACCGTACTTTTATCACATTTGGTGATACATTTATTTATTTATTTTCATATTTGACAATTCCAACATTACATTTGGTAGTACTAACATTTCATGTGATCGTACTTTTGTTACATTCAATGGTTCCCTTATTATTTTTTTCATATATTTGATGGTTCTATTTTCACATTAAGCATTACTAATATCACATATAACTGTACTTTTTCATATTTAGAGGTTTCCTTAGTTTTGGTGGATGAATACTTTATGCCATAGAATTTTATTTTTGTGTCACTCTATTTGCTTCTTCTTCCAACTGGTTTAATTTTTATTATATATATATATATATATATATATATATATTTTGGAGAATATTTAATAATTAATTGGATTTTTCTAATTTAGAAAATATGAAAAAAAGAGATACTACCTCCGTCCTAGTTTATTTGTCCTTTATTCCATTTTGGAATGTCTCGAAATATTGTCATTTTTCTAAAAATAAAAATTATTAGTTTACTAATGTTCCTATTATACCCTTACTTTATTTTGAAAACTATTTGAAAAGAAAACTAACAAATATTTAAAAAAATTAATTTAATTGGGGCACCTTTTTAGTTTTCTCATTAAGAGTAACTCCTTTTAAAACAAGGCCACCAAAACAAATTGGAAGGCCACCACAACCTCCACCGCTAAATGTAGTACACCCACTCAACCCCCATCCCTTATCTTTTCTTTTTCTTGTCTTGCCGAACTCTAATCTTTCTTGCTCTTTGATTTTCTTTTTCCCCAATCTTAACCATAGATCTTTAGTGTTTTGATTAAGACCGTTTATTTTACTTTAGTGCTATACTAGTTACCGGTTTAGAAGGTCAGGTATAAAAACCAAAAAAGAAGAAGAAAAAGAACCATCGATCCCTGTCAGAAGTTAATTGTTAGTCAAACAAAGTCAAAATTTCACTTAATTACTAAATTTCATCAGGCAAATATCAAAAGTAAAATTTTCTAACATTTTTCAAAAGTTTGACCGCGGTTAACTTGAGCTTGAGCTTGGCCTTGATTTGACAAAAAAATTGATCATTCCATCAGGATGAATTTCAGTCTATATTGTAGAAAATTTAATTCCCTTTAAAATCATAGCTCATGAATCTATATTATAATTAAAACATGAAAGATATCACAAAAATTATGAAAAATGTCCAACGCTTAATCATTTTTAAGATAAAGTGTAATAAAACTTTGTTGAAATAACTGAATTATAATTAATTGACCTTGGTTTGGCCCAAATGGGGAGTCTTTGGGAAAATGCCATTGCTAATTTCAAGTTGGCAAGTTTGAATTGCTAAAATTCCTTTAAATTAAAAAGAATTTTGTCAAAATACCAAAGCTGGATTTTCCATATAAGTTGTGTGTCACCCTAATTTCCAAAGCATCAAGCTTGCATAATATGAAAATTAGATTCATAAAGCGGACATCTTTGGAAAGTCACACAACTTCATTACATATGTTGTTGAAATTTCACTTAACATTCTTGTAAGACATCTAAGTTCCACCATGTAATATTCAAATTAGTATTTTTTTGGGTTGTGATTCGCAGATCCAATTATCTCTAATAGTTCTCTCTTTCCCTCTACAATTCTTAAAGTAATACATACACGTTTTACCAACTTTTCAAAAATTGGAATAAATTATTACTGTTGTTAGTGGAATGATTAATGCGTTGATTTACTTCAAACCTCAAAAAAGGTTAGTGTCATTTCTTGTATAGTCTATGTTAGACATGTTGGTAGAAAAAGAGGATGATGGAAAATATAAGTTTTCAATTCATCTTTTCTATTTTTCTATATTTTCATCCCGTCTATCATACTCATACACGCATCTTTTTATTCTTTTACTTTTCTAACTTATTGTTTTTTTATCTATTTTACATTTCTATACTTTCACTTTTCATTCTTCAACTAAACCAACCCTTAAGTTTTGGGGCGGAATGCCATTCTTGCATAACTCAAGAAAAGGTTTTATTTTATTTTATTTTATTTTTTTAATTTACCCACTTTTTTTAAGTTGAAAATAATAAATGACAATAGCATTTCTGCGTGTGTGGTAGGCCGGCCTTTTTTTTGTCTTATTCATAAATCTTGTGCGATTCTTATTCTTCTACACCAAATCTATCTCACTTAAACAAAATGAAAGCTTCTTTTTTTAATTTTCCTCAACATTCTTATCCCTATCTCTATAATCAGAATGAAAAGCAACGGTAAAAAAGGATTGCCTATTTGAATATCCTCTACCTCTTCAAAAGTCGAGTTGATGTAACAAACATTCACCAACCGTGAGAAATGAATAATCGTAGAAGTACAAGAGTAAATTCATTAACTCCATCCTTCCAGAAATCCCATTTCCCCAAATAAATAAACTAAGGTTTCCCATTTGACATAGTTATAAGCTTTTTCAATATCATGCATGCTTGCTAATAAGGTCTCATATGATTTTTGGTCCACACTAAAAGCAGAATCTGATTTCTTGCGTCAGCTTCATAATCCATGAAAAATATTATGTGTGAACTTCTACGAAAACCTATGCAAATCTCTGTAGTACTTGTGAAGCCACAATTTGATTATCTTGAATTCTTCATTTCTCTGTGCGGTCAACCACTCCGGGTCATCTGCGCTTGCAGGCAACATGTCAAGGCAATGAGACCCTACAGAAATCAACTTTATATTAGTAAACTTGTTATTCAATAAAGACCAACAAAAGATAATTATTTTGATTTTTTTTTTTTTTGGATCCAAAAGTTAAGTGAAACTGTTATGATTATAAATTAGGTTAATATTGCCACAATCCTTTTTGTACATATTATCACTATCACATTTTAAATGCGGACATCACTTGTAAAATTGAGAACGCAATACGTTTGTACTGTACGTTAATGAGCGTATGAGAAATTTTATTGCATAAATTATTATGAATTAATTACCATTTTTTGTAGAAAGGGCAAGTATGCTGTTTGATATGTTTTCCAACACCCTGAAATAAGCAAATATTGAATGATTATTAGATCACTAAATACCAAATATGACAAAATAAAACAATAAATATTTTTGCCAAAAAAACATCTAGATTATATATTTTTGAAAAGTTACCCTGCACTACTATAAGGGTCACGGAGGCCATTGGAGAAGATGATGTTGCTACCAAACCTCTTGAGAATCTTCTTTATATGCTGCAATTTTACATCGAGAAACAAAAAAAAGAATTCATGTTCATTATTTTTACATCACTTGTAGAGAGAGAGAGAGAGAGAGAGAGAGAGAGAGAGAGAGAGAGAGAGAGAGAGGCCATACTTGACCACCATAATAAGTTGTGACCCAATGGGGCCTAGGTTCGACTCCATATTTTTTCGTGCAGGAGTCCTTAATTTTTTTGTAAACAAATGGTAATGCAGGAAACATGGTGTCATTTGGGCCAGCCCCCATTGGCATAACCATTTCACTACATGTCTACACAGGCCAAGAAGAGGTTTAATTACAATAAAGTTTGGTAATTGTTGAAGCTGTGAATGCCAAAATTCTGTAAAATGAAGTTAATTGAATCAGAAAAAGAAAATTGATGAATGTTTGTGCATTACCTGCCAGTCCCAACCACTCAGTGTTTCTGCTGAAAAGAAATGATCATCTAAATCAAAGCACTTTTTATCTTCCTTGTAATAAGCAACCATTCCAGAGAAAATTCGGCTAAGAATGTCGGTTCCATTAGCTCCTCCGTCAATACCTTTGCAGACAACAGTCACTGGATAGCTTGGAGGTTTATCATATTGAGCCGCAGATGAAAACAGAGTGATTAAGTAATCCTTTAATCCGGATGCAGTCTTCAACGGCCTAATGGTAAAAAAAAAAAAAGTGTTAAGAGGAAAATTAAGATAGAAAAATTAACATTTTCCTTGGAAAAACAAAAATATAGTCCAAGGAATCACCATAAATTGTAATATAAGGTTGACAAAGAAATGGGATATATGAAGACAAATTGAAGTACTAAGCATTATTACTTGCAAGTATTGAATTTCTTGCTGAGTTCAGCGAGACCATTGAGTTTAGCAGCAACTCTATCGATCTCTGACCATGAGCTCTTTATGGTATTATAGCAGCTCAAACTAACCTCCTGCAAAATCCATAATACAATGTAATTTTTTCTTTTCTTTTTTGCTATAATTCAATTGTTACAAGTAAGGAAAAAAGAATTTGAACCATGATTCTCTTTCTAAAGGAGATGAAACTATATGTCACTAAACTGCAAGCCAGCCTCTTGGCACGAATTTATGGTACAAAGTTAAGTAGGGTATAAACTATTGATTCTAACCTGAAAGTCCTTGGTAACAGTGGCATAAAATGCATTTGATGGCACAATGTTATCGAAGTAAAGAATGGGTGCTGAAGAGGCTAATGCGCCGATTGCAACATGAGGATACTTTAGGCGGAACCATGTTGCAAGCACTGTTGGAAAAAAAAAATGGAAAACATTAATATATGAAGTTTAGTCTGAGTGAGATTCAATTTCTAATATTCATAAGACTCACTTCCACCATAAGATCCTCCAGCTACTATAACTGGAGAAGACTCGGCTGATAAGTTTTTCTTCAAGTTAATAATTACTTCTGCATAATCTGCTATAGCTTGAGCTGAGCTAAAGTAGCCACGAACGGTAGCATTTTTCAATGCTTCTTCTCCTGTAAATCCATATGGGACTGATTCTCCATAGAAGCGATGCTGCAAGGAAAATCGTTATGAAAGTACAACTTCAGAATATATTTCCATGATGGGATTGCCATCTTGTTATTCTCATAGCGAATCTTTATCTTAAGTATGTATAGCCATTAAGTAACAATATGTTTTTTCCCACCTCTATGTACAGCTCCAAAGCACCAAACCTGCGAGCACTCTCCATCATGAATCCTATAAAACCAATATCGCCGTCTAGGGAAGACTCCTCTCCCATATATGCAAATATGGGAGCAGCCGCCTTGGCGCCACGCCAATGCTTAAAATTCACGACATATTTATGTCGGAAAGTGGTGTAGCTGACAGGCTGATAGTTGAAGTGATCGAGTGTTTGGTCATAATAAAACGTTTGGTAATCTTTGTTTGATTGAGATTCAATTAGAGATGTGTCGTATACACTTTTACTTTCTTTATTGTATCCTCGTAGCACACCGAGCTTCGAACTCCTTGGTGATGAAGCACAAGTGACCGTAACAAAGAGCAAGAGAATAAGCAAGCATGGAAGCCATAGAGCTGCCTGGAATAATCTTGGAGCTCTAATGGCCATGATATGTGAGAGAACAGCACGCTGTGCTTGAGTGGGAAACTATTGGTACATATTTACGTAGAAAACAACTACTTATATACTACTAAACTTGAGTTGGTCCCAAAATTATCGCATGCTTTTTGCATTCAAAATCGTTGTTATATGTTATAATTAGTATCTTGACTTTGTCATCTACAGTACCCACTTTTTGTTGTTGTTGTTGTCGTTGTTGTTGTTGTGTGGCTACCATTGATTAAAATTTTATTTGTTTTATATATGTGTGTGTATATATATTGTATTTTTTTTTTATACAAGATAGAATTTCTATTCTAGTTTAATTTAAATGTATATGTGTGTGAAGTTCATTCTTAGAAACTTGTACCCCGACCCTTACCTTCGACATCTCACAAACATTTATATTTGTAGAGTAATCACCGCATTAAAGGGGAGCAGTGGTTGTATATTGTAGTATTGATCATTATTAAAACATATGAAGAATTGAGTAAATATCCGGACCCTATTGAATTTGTATATTTCTAAAAAAAATTGAAAGGTCTCCACTTATATGAAAGATCAAGCCAATATAGGCATCGCAGTGCGAAGGGCTTTTCTCATAGAAATAGAAGGAAGTCAGGAACATATTAATACGTTTTGGTTATAGATGAAAAATTGGGTTTATATAGATATTCTTATAGGAGTATGTTGTAAGAATAGATTGACAAATAAAACAATTGATATTTCACATTATTGTAGTAAAAGTAAGCTTTGATACTCTGAGATAAATATAATGTTCAAAAATTTGACCAAGAAAACATAAAGGAATTATCAAGATTTTATAGAACAAATGACATTAAGTTGTGTAGATTACGAAATTAAAAATAAAATGAAATGGTGTAAGTCGAATGGGGTTTGTGTATTGAAAACATAATGTAGATCGTTGGATTTTTTTTAATAGGAATTTACAATTACTGATATTTTTCTTTAATGGAAGATTATATATAACTAAAAAAGAAAAGGTAAGATTTCAAAAAAGTTATACTCAACCAAATCTCTTAAAAAAAGCAACTAAAACAAATAGATCGTTGAGAGATGAATGGTCTTCCATTAAGTATAACGCTCTATTTGTTTTAACGTTAATATTTTCAGTAAAATGAATTATTTTTTTAAAAAAATTTTCTTAAAATGTACTCTTTTTTTTTGGTGTGTTTGATAACGACCTTAAAAATGACTCTTTTTTGGGGTTTGGTATGCACAAAAAATTATTAAATATTTCTTGTATAATTAAAAACATGAATACTATCTAAAGAGCCAACTAATGTAATCTATATTTTGAAAAACCTAGTATAAATTTGATTTTCCAACTAAAAGGATTGATAATATTCAAGTTCTTGATAAACTTATACTATTAAAATTAGCTGTCCAATATTATATTGTAAACACCCTATCGGTGTTGTTGATGATTTTATTTTAAAATAGTTCATTTCCAATTTGCCTTGATGTACAAATTTACGCCTACACTCACACGACTCTTTGCTTTGAGATTAGTTAATTGTAGGTAATTGATCTAGGCGAAAATGGGCAAATGCCCATTTCGCGCAAAAAAAAAAGAAGAAGGGCAAATGCCCAATTTCCCAAACTAATTAGGAAAATGCTCTTCTTTTGAAACTCGATTTTCTCAAAATCGAGTTTAAAAAAAAAAAAAAAAAATTCTATAGCCCTATAGCGACGTTTTAAGGAGCATATAGTGACGTTTTAAGGAGCATATAGTGACGTTTTAAGGACCTATAGCAGCGTTTTGTAACTCAACCTCCATGAAATTGAGTTATATGCAAGTTTTTCTTGTTTTTTCACCTATAACTCGACTTCATGGAACTTGAGTTACAAAACACTACTATAGGTCTTTAAAAACGTCACTATAGGCTCTTTAAAATGTCTCTATAGGGCTTAACGCGATTTTAAGAAAATCGAGTTTCAAAAGAGGGACATTTCCCTAATTAGTTTGGAAAAGGGAGCAATATGCTGATTTTTTTTTTTTTTTTTTTGGGTGAAAAGGGCAAAAGCCCATTTTGGCCAGGTAATCTATCATTAGGGTTTTTTTTTTTTTTGGAAATCTATCATTGGTTTTACTTAATAGTCCAGTTGCTGGTTTTATGAGATAATTAATTAAGAAAATTATAATAATCTATCATTGGGGTAATTTTTTTAAAAAATTTATTATTAGTTTTACCTAATAGCCCAGTTGCTGGTATTATGAGATAATTAATTAAGATAATTATAATAATTTGTCATTGGGGTTTTTTTTTTAAAAAAAATCTATTATTAGTTTTACTTAATAGTCCAATTGTAAGTTTTAACATTGTACTTAGTAGTACTATCTTATACAGATCTATCTATCTTTGAGCATCTATCTATCTTATGCAAGTCTCTCTCTCTCTCAGTCTCTGTCCATTCATAAATGGATTCATTAGACCCCAATTCAAAATTTTATTCTCTCTCTCTCTCTCTCTCTCTCTCTCTCTCTCTCTCTCTCTCTCTCTCTCTCTCTCTCTCTGGGGGAGTGTTCTAACTAAGTGCTAGTTTGAGGATTTGAGTGCAATGGAAAGATTTTTAAATATTTGAATAATTTTAATGAAACAGATTTTAACCTTTTAAGGTAATTCACAATTTTTACAGAACCATAAGCCTCTATGATGATTGACCAAGAGAGAGACGCTGATAGTTGGAGAAAAAAGGGAAAGAAGAAGAAGAAAAAAAAGCAATAAAACCTTTTCTCTCTAGTCTCTATGTTGTGATATCAGTTGTAAACGTAATCACTAATCAATAAGGGGAGAGAAAATAAATGCTAGTAACTTAGTAGGCAGGATTTTTTTTTTTTTATAGTAAACAGTAATACTTATTAGAACACACAAGAAAATAGTAATATTAGTGTTTTAAACCGTGTTTATAATACATTATTTAACCAGAGTATAACTAGAAAAGAGTTTAGCCTTAGTAGTTGTAGACTGGGGTTATAAATAAAGATACTAGACATACACAACCAATGTGGGTTAAACATCCATAAATATTAAGTGATGATGTACACAATAGTACTTTTTTAATGGTTAGATCTCTTAATTATCTATAGTGTAAATTACATCAGGTGTAGTTTGAACTCAAACTATTTATATATATATATATATATATATATATTGTATTCATGTTAGCTAATGAGATCTCATGACTGACATTTTTAAAGTTTAAAAATAAATAATGGAAAGAAAATTATTCCCCATTAGTCAAATATAATTAAAAATAATAACACTTCCAAGTTTATATGGGTTGTTCAAGATATATCATATATGTGTGTGCATGCGATTGTCAACTTATAAAATCTCATGAATGCCTTTTCAAAGTTAAAAACAAAAGGATAATTACACTCTTCTCTCTTGAAGTTTGAAAGAATAATACTAATCAACTTCAAACTTGAAGGGAAAATACAATCAACCCCAAACATTTGTTTGACCAAACACAATTAACTTATTGTTAATACATCTTATTCTTCTTCTTTAAAAAAAAGAAGTTGTTTCCTATATCTTTGTCAAAACATCTTTTAATAACTTTTTCCCCCTACGACTTAATTACGTGCTTTACAAATAAGGTTTTAAAATTATAAATTAAGAACTAAAAACTAAAATTTGGAAAAACAATTACCATTTTTGCCTTCAACACTTGAAACGCACAATTAATTGAAAACTGAAGAAGGATCATGAAAATAAATATGTGTAAGATAAATAAAATATGAATAAAAAAAAATTCAAGACTAAAAGAATGGATATATGTGTGTTATATTTTTTTTTTATAATATATAAATTTAATAGTACACATAAGTTCTTAGTATAATTTTAGAAGATTTATAATAATAATAAATTCTTAAGTTCTCATATATGCCTAACCCTAGCTCTCACTTCCGACATAAACCCTACTTGAGATTATGGTAAAGATATTACCGTAAAAACTTTCTCTTTGTGGATGTAGACAGTTAAATCAAACGACATAACCTTATGTTCATTCTCTTCTATCTATACTCACTTTTTCCATATTTTTATAAAATCTAACATGACATTAAAGTAGGAGATCATGGGTTTGATATTTGTCATTACTTTATCTCATATTTAAAATGTTAAAAATCGCACATGTTAATTGGACCTTCACTTATTAAGGGGAAGTTTATGCCTATTCATGAGGTGGAGTACTAGAATTATAGTTAAGTGGTTAGTAATGTTAGTAATGAGTTGAAGGCGGAAATAAGTGAGAGATTGGGTGTTAGAGAGACTAATAACATAGGAAAAATACCTCGGATTTCCTCTTAAACACAAGGGGCACCTAGAAATCCATACAAGTTTGTTGTAGAGAGGGTTGTGAGTAAACTAGCTAGATGGAAAGCGAAGTTTCTCTCCTTTGTTGGCCAGGCTATTTTAATAAAATCAGTCATGTCAGTTGTCCCAAATTATATAATGCAAGGGGTTGTTCTTCCAGTTCATGTTTGTGAGAAGCTGGATAAGATTAACCAGGATTTTTTATGGGGGTCAACAGATGAGAATAGAAGAATGCACATGGTGGGGTGGAGCAAGATTGTAAAATCTAAAGACGAAGGAGGATTGGGAATACAAGAGGCAAGAGCTAAGAATATAGCCTTGTTATCCAAGTTGAATTGGAGGATGTATCATGAAAAAGACGCATTGTGGGCAACGGTAATTATGAATAAATATTGTTCCCATTCAAGAATTAGTTCAAGAGATCCTGAAAAACTTCCACTGTCTCCTAATTGGAAAGCCATTCGCTTGGGTTTTCCTATCTTCCAAAAAGGAATTTCTTGGGGGATTGGAAATGGATCTGGGGTAAAGGTGTGGCTGGACAACTGGATAAATGGTGATTCTCTTAGGGGTATGGTTGAAGGACCTCTTAGGCAAGGAGAACAAAATCTGACAGTTGCAGAGCTATGTTGTGGCCAAAATTGGAAATGGGAGCTGGTGTCCTTTGATCTCCCTCAGCCCATTAAAGAGAAGATTAAAGCAGTCACAATTCAACTTCATGGAAGTGGGAGAGATATACTGATGTGGAAATTCTCAAATAATGGAGATTTCACTACCAATTCTGCCTACCGATTGGCAAAGCAAGGGGAGGAACTTGTCATGCATTTCCATGGACTTTGAATTTGGAAATTAGATATTTTACTGAGAATTTCAAATTTCCTCTGGCTGTGTTTTCATGGGAGTGCTCCAGTGAAGGATGTTCTTGTGGAAAGAGGTATCAATTGTGACAAGATATGTCCTTTTTGTAGAAACCAGGATGAGACTATAGTCCATCTCCTCCGTGATTGTGTATATGCTCATGATGTATAGAGGAAAGTGGAGGTTCCTCCATCTCTTGTCAATTCCTTTTCTGATAATTTTGATGATTGGGTGAAACATAATTGTTTGAGTGCTATCAGACATAAAGAGTCCACTCCTTGGTGCTTTATTTTTCTTTTTACTGTTTGGAATTTGTGGAAAAATAGGAATAGTGTTGTTTTTGATAACTTTATTCCAAATACTAGGCTGGATAAGGTGTGTTTTGGACAAGCTGTGGAGTACTTTTATTGTGTAAGTAAAGCTAAACAAGTTACTTCTAGGGTTGTTATTCCCATTAAATGGCATAAACCCAGTCCGAGTTGGCACAAGCTCAACACAAGTGGAGCATCACTTGGAAACCCAGCTAAAGCTGGTGGTGGAGGATTAATTTGAAATAGTGATGGGTTGTGGCTTAGAGGGTACTCGAGATCAATTGGGTATACTACAAGTGTTATGGCTGAATTGTGGGCCTTGAGAGATGGGCTACTTCTTGCCATTTAGCTGGGAATTAGAAACTTAGAAGTGGAGTTTGATGCCAAGGAAATTGTGGAGATGTTAAAGAATGCTGACAGCTCTAATAAAACCTTTTCTCCATTGCTTCTTGACTGTAGATCACTCATGGCAAGGCTTACACAGGTTCGGGTAGCTCATGTGTTTAGAGAGGCGAACAGGTGTGCAGACTATTTGGCAAAAAATGGGTGCTACATGAGGGAGGATTTTGTTGTTTTTGATGTTTCCCCCTCTAATGAATAAGATAATTTACTTGTATTTGATAGTAATGGTTTGTACTGTTATAGGCGGGTAGCCTTTGGCCTCTGTGGCTAGATTGTAGTTTCTTTTGTTGTTGTTTAATACCATGCCTATTAACCCAAAAAAAAAAAAATGTTAATTGGTTAAATTTATCATTTATTAATAGTTTAAATTTTTGGAGAATTGGTAATTTAACAAAAACAGCTAAATAATTTATATATATAATTTTTTTTTCATAATTTCAAGAAAATAAAAATATTTATTGTATCATATTTTTAATTTAAAATTATTTGATTTTTTAATTTTAAATCTAACATACATACATTATGAATAGGATTTAAATCTAATCATCCAAATTATTACAAAAAATATTAATATAAATAAATTCAAAATTATAATAAAAATATAATTTTTTATGTTTAATATAAATATTAAACATTAACTAGGAAATATTCATTTTTATAATATAATAACATAAATTGGCATAATATACAATTATAGTACCGATAAGAGTATTAAAATTAATTCAAGCTGAAGTATTTATATATAAATATTATAAGGCGCATATAAATTTAATACATGTTTTATACTTTTAATCATAGAAAATGTATATATATTTTAGAATATTTTTTTTTTGGTACTATAAGCGATAGTTTTTTGTTTTTTTAAATAAAAATATATATACGCATGACATTTATTATATTTGGTATACATTTATAAACAAATTTTTTTGTTTTTTATATTTATTAACTGTGATAGTAATTGGGACCGTAAGAGAATGTAGCTACCCTTTGTTGTGGTGCCAGTCATCTATACATTTCATGTAGGGAATGTATATATATTTTGATATATATATATATATATATATATATTTATTTATCTACAAACTGAACCTTGGACTTAAAAATTAAACACTCCAAGAAGCTTTGGAGAGAGAGAGAGAGAGAGAGAGAGAGAGAGAGAGAGAGAGAGAGAGAGAGAGAGAGAGAGAGAGTCATAATTTACTATAAAAAAAAATTAAGACTCATCAAATAAAGGCTAATTATTGTTACACAAAACTATATACCCAACTGTACACATAACCTGTGAAATCGTGTTCCCACAACACGATTTCAATTATAATTATTAAATTGTGAAATCATATTTTCAAAACATGATTTTACAATTTCAACTGAATTCATGCTTTCAAAACATGATTCCAGCCTTTGTTTACGTGCAATGTGTGTGTTATAATCATTGATGTAATATATATTTAAATGTTGCCTTTATTGCATAATTAAGTCTGCACTGCATGCGGTTAATCTTTGGTCCACACTAAAAGCAAATGCTGACTTTTGGTGTCAACTTCATAATCCATGAATGCCATTATGTGTGAACTTTTGGAGAAAATGGGGTTTTACCCTTTTCAACAAAAACAAATAGCAAAATGTCCATGTTCTGAAACTATTTAGTTATATATCCCTGTTTTAAAATTCGATTATCTAAAAATCGAGTTACTTGCAAAATGTTACATGGAACTTGAGTTCCACATAATTTTTTTTTAAAAAGTTTTTTGCCTATAACATGATTTTCTAAAAATCGAGTTTTTTATTGAAGCTCGAATTTTAGAATATCGAGTTTAAAACAGAAGCATATAATTAAATAATTTCAAAACAGGAGTATTTTGCTATTTGTTTTTACTGAAAGGGGCAAAATCTCATTTTGGCCGTGAACTTCTACGTAAACTTTCGCAAATCAACGTAGTACTTGTGAAACCACTGTTGCATTATCTTGACTTGTTTTTTTCGCTGGTTGATCAACCACTCTGGGTCGTCCGACCTTGCAGGCACTATGTCAAGGCAATGAGACCCTGCAAAAATCAACTTTATATTAGTAAACTTGTTCTTCAATAGAGGCAAGCAAAAGATAATTATTTAGAAAAATTTTTGGGTCCAAAAGTTCAGTGGAGTTATTGTGATCCTAAATTAGTGTAATGATTCCGAACACGCTATTCTTTTTGCATTTTAAATGTGGACATCTCATTTGAAATTGTGAACATAATGTTATTGCATGCATTATTAATTAGTATGAATTACCTTCTTTTGTATACACAGCGAGTATGGTGTCTGATATGTTCTCCAATATCCTGAAATTAGCGTTATATAATAATGAGATCATTGTAAGTGCAAGCTAACTAAATACTACAAATTAGATTATATATTTTTTGAAAAGTTACCCTGCACTACTATAAGGGTCACGGAGGCCATTGGAGAAGATGATGTTGCTACCAAACTCGTGGAGAATCCTTTTTATATGCTGCAATTTTACATTGAAAAACCGAAAAAAAAAATCATGTACATTATTTTTACATCACTTAGAGAGAGAGAGAGAGAGAGAGAGAGAGAGAAAGAGAGAGAGAGAAGCCATACGTGACCACCAAAATTAGTTGTCATCCAATGGGGCCTAGGTTCCACTCCAAATTTACTCACGCAGTAGTCCCTATATTCTTTGTAAACAAATGGTGATGCAGGAAACATGGTGTCATTCGGGCCATTCCCAATTGGTATAACCAAATCGCTACATGTCTACGAAGGCCAAGGAGTTAATTACAATAAATTTTAGTAACTGTTGAAGCTGTGAAATTGATTAAATTATAAAGAAAGAAAAAAAAAAAAAAACATTGATAAATGCATGTGCATTACCTGCCAGTCCCAACCATCCAGTGTTTCTGATGAAAAGAAATCACCAAAATCATAGCACTTTCTATTTTCCCCGTGATAAGCAACAATTCCGGAGAAAATTCGGCCAAGAATGTCGGTTCCATTGGTTCCTCCGTCAATACCTCTGCAGATAGCAGTCACTGGATAGTCTGGAGGACTATCATATTGAGCCGCAGATGAATACTGACTGTTTAAGTAATCCTTTAAGTTGGATGCCTCCTTCAATGGCCTAATGGGAAAAAAAAAATGAAATATGACAAACAAAGAGCGATATGATTAAAATCTTTGTGTTAGTTTATTATTACAAGTATATAAGATGAGTTCCAACGTTTTCCTAGGAGAAAAATATAGTCCAATAAATCAGCAGAAATTGTAGTTCAAGGTTAAAAATCAAATGGGATATGAAGAAAAATGAAGAACTCAGTATTATTACTTGCAAAGTTTGAATTTCTTGCTGAGTTCGGAAAGACCATTGGGTTTAGCAGCAACTCTATCGATCTCAGACCATGACTGCTTTATGGTATTATAGCAGCTCAAACTAGCCTCCTGCAATATTCTTAATACAAGCAAAGTCAACCTTTTTTTTATTTTTATTTTTTATAAAGATAATTCAATTGTTACGAGTAGGAGAGGGAAATTTGAATTATAGTTCTCTTTATAAAAAAGTTCAGACTATATAATATACATATCACTAAGCTATAAGCTCTGTGACACAAAGCTAAAGCCATTTATACATAAGGTACAGTTATCACTATGCTGCTGCATACGTTTTGTGTGATAGTTATCCTATAAGTATGAGTTCTTGTGAAATGGGGAGACAAGAGTCAAGGTTTAAGTCTCCAAGAAGAAATTTCACACATGTACACTTAAATTAAATTAGAGGAAGATTTCTATTTCAAAATATAAAGTATGGTTTGAAATATATAAACTATTCATTTTAACCTGAAAGTCCTTGGTAACAACAACAGGATATGAATCATGGGGTACAAGGTCCTCGAAGTAAAGAATGGGTGCTGAAGAGGCTACTGCTCCCATTGCAATATGAGGGTACTTTAGGCGGAACCATGCCCCAAGCACTGTTGGAAAAATAAAAAAGTGGAAAACATTAGGATGTGAGATTAATATATGAAGTTTAGTTTGAGTGAGATTTACATTTCTAATCTTCATAAGAGACTTACTTCCACTATAAGATCCTCCAACCACTATAACTGGAGAGGAATCAGCCGATAAATTTTTCTTGAGGTTTATAATTAATTCTGCATAATCTGCTATAGCTTGAGCTGAATTAAAGTACCCGCGAATGGTAGCATTTTCCAATGCTTCCTCTATTGTGAATCCATGTGGGATTGATCGTCCGTAGAAACGATGCTGCAAGAAAAATGGTCATCAAGCACAACTTTAAAATATATTTCCATGATGGGATTGCCATCAGCGACTTTGTTCCAATAAAGTAAGAAAAAAAAAAATGAAAGTCAATAAAGGATCAATGTTGTTATTTTTATATAATTAATGGGTCCGTTTAATTAATCATACGTTCTAAGAATTTTTGTATGAAAAATTAAAAAATATGTCAAAAAAGTTAGTTTCTTTTTCATATACATTTTTTAAAATTGATTATTTTTTTAAAAAGTTAGTTTCTTTTTCATATACATTTTTTAAAATTGATTATTAATAGATGCCTTAAAATCATACGATAGTAAAATTCATAATTAATTAATTAATTAAATTAACAGTATGTTTATACTCACCTCCATGTACAGCTCCAAAGCACCAAACCTGCGAACATTGTCCATCATGAATCCTATAGAACCAATATCATCGTCCAGGGAAGACTCCTCTCCAAGATATGCAAATATGGGAGCAGCCGCCTTGGCACCACGCCAATATTTAAAATTCACGACATATCTTTCCTGATACGTGGTGTAGCTTACAGGCTGATAGTTGAAGTGATCGAGCGTTTGATCGTAATAGAACGTTTGATAATCTTTGTTTGAGTCAGATGCAACTAGAGATGGGTTGTATACACTATTTTTGACCCTTTTGTATCCTCGTAGTGCACCGAGCCTCGGTCTCCATGGTGGTGAAGCATAGGTGAACGTAATGAAGAACAAAAGAAGAACCAAACATGGAAGCCATAGAGCTCCCTGGAATGATCTTGGAGCTCTAATGGCCATGATACGTAGAAGAACCGCCTGCAATGATTGAATGGGAAACTCGTTGTTATATTTACGAGGAAACGAACTATTTTCATGCAACTAAATTTGAGTTGATCCCAAAATAATTGCACGATTTTTGCATTCAAAGTCGTCGTTATCTATTATAATTAGCACATTGACTTTGTATTTTTCTAACTATAATAGCGGTTGGAAATTTGGAATGGATGGAGAATCTTTTTTTTTTTTTTTGAGAAGAATAGATGGATGGAGATTCCAGTTACCCCTTGTTGTGGTGTCAGTCATCTAGACATTAGTGACAAACATTTTTTACTATTATGATAATTTGATACTGCATCATCTTTTGATTTTTTTTTTTTTTATATTATTTAAAAACCGAGCTTCCAACTTAAAAATCAAAAACACTCTAAGCGGCTTTAAATTCAAAATTCTATTTCTTTTTTGGGGTAACCAATGCTAATTTGACTTTATTTATTTATTTATTTTTATTATATATATATATTAATAGGCAAAACTCAAAAAAAGTCTAATTAGAATCTGAAATTGGACTCCAATTTAGTGACACCTATGTCCATTTTATCAAAAAAAAAAAAAAAAAAAAAGGGGAGACCACACTATAATTATCCTTCCAAGTATTCATTCTAATTAAATCACTTATTGTTCATTTTTAGATTCCTGTAAATTAGATTGTTTAACTTAATTAATTAACCGAGTGAATACTTAGATTTATTATTCAAATATAGGTTAAAAAAAATAATCATATTATGAAAAACAGCGAAATATTAAAGAACATCACGATATAATGACCTAGGAAGACGTAACCGGTAAAAAATCTAGGGAGGATTTAACCTCGCTATCTTCAAGGTAAAAAGCAAATCCACTATAGAGAATCGAAGTTTACAATAAGACTTAGACCACTAACATCCTATTGCTACCACATATAGAACTTACTGACACGACCATGTACAAGTTCTGAATCCACGGATTCCTTCACTATTAGGCTTTTGCAACACAAGCACCCACATTTGTGACTTTAAAACTCCACTCAAAGGTTTTGAATCTCCTTAGATGTTGATCTTGTATGCGGCAACTTTTACAACACTGAATCTTGAGATTCTTCAAGCAATAACACCGGTAGAAGACGTTAGAGAGTTTTTGGGTACAAAACCCTAGATCTACAAAATAGGCACAAGATGCACTCTAATCCCTTTAAAAAACTCTGAAAACCTCCTCTAGGGTTAGCTTATAATATCATTTTAATACTGGAAAAAACGGATCGCGATTTGGACTTCAAACAGATAAGTTATGGACTTTTTACATTTGTTAATTTTTGCTGATATGCGACTTTCGATCGATCGAGTACCAATTGAAAGAAACAGATTGTAACTCAATTTTTTCATCCCGAACTTGAGCTTTTTGTCTTGGACTTCAATGTAGACCATTCTAAACCAATGAGACTTAGTTTTTGTCATGATTTACCAACATTACAAACTCAAAACCTAACACTTATACATATAAGACCCACCAAGACTTGGATCACCTCCCCTAATCAGCCAGCTTTTAAGCATATCAGAAAACCAAAATTCAGGTATTCATTTGTATATAGCTCCACTCGCCTTTTCTTTCCCAAATCATACGTTTATTTCATAGATCATCAAACCCACCTTTTCTTCCCCAAATTAGACAATTGTTTTGCAGATATGAAAACCAAGATTCCACTCCTACACAACTAATGGTACATCTTCTAAGATAAATTTGGAGTTGCGGAATAAAATAAACATATCTCCGGCCATAGTTATTTAAGTGTTTAGAGCAAAGAAGACTCACTATATGATGATAGTATATATAAAAGGGTCTTCTAGACTATGGCCTTTACCTCACACATATCCTGTTGATGGAAACATAGGTTATATATATATAGGCTAGATTAGGGACCCTTTTAGATGAAGATTTTCATAACTTTCTTTCCATTAAGGAGGTTAACCAAAGATTTGTTTTATTAACCAAAGATGTTATACCAATTGATGGTAACTAAAGGATGTTACACCTAACATGTAACTTTCACAAATAGGAAACTTAAGACATGAGTTTCATCTTCACTCAAATATGGGCCACATAAAATTATCTTTAAGGAGATATAATCCTACACATCTTACCACATTGGTTTAGGAATTCCTTTGTATACATCTCCCCTCGCTTTTTCATTAATAGTATGGAATTTGAAAGGAGATAAAGTTTAGTTACAAAATTAGTTATAGCCTAGGACTATAACTTTACTCAATAAAATATACATTAATACATATTTTAAAAATCTAATAATTGAATTGCATATACTTTATGTTCTTAATACACATGTCAAATTTTGTGCCAATCGTATATTATTTATTATATGATCTATAAGCTTATATTTTATGAATAATTTTAAAATACAAAAAACTACAACCTAAACAATTTATCGATGACATAGCTATTGATCTTTAAATTTCTAGAAATTTCGCAAGCATAGATGATTTAAGAAGAAGATGTAATTCAATGGTGGATTTGTTGAAATTCACTTTCAATAAAAAGATATTGAGTAAGATTGCAGTTTAAGGTTACAACCAATTTATACCTAAATTTGTCCTTTGAAAAGTACATCTCAAATTCTATGATGCATGGTTTTGGGTATTCAAAGGGTTACTTCCCTATCTTATATATATTGAAACAGATTCTCCTTCCCTTCCAATTTTAGTTTTCTACAAGGTTTTAATGGTCCTGGCTTATACTCTGGAAAACCTATTCCAAGCGTTGCTAAAGTTTGCTTACTCCTTTCTTTCCTCTGGCTTCACTTAATTTCTGTTTAGTTGCAATAAAATGACCAGGTATTTGCATGTGGTGAACTTTTTTTTGTTACCAGAAGATTGTCATGAAATTGGAAAACTTTATTCGCAACGAAGTCATGTTTTTTGAACTGTTATTATTTAAGGTCAATTGTGTTTTTTTGTTTATGTTCTTATTATTAATAGACAATTATATAATTGGTTGTTGATATTCGTTTTATTAGAGCTTTAACGTTTTAATTTTTGCATTAGTCACACTTCTACCAGAACTTTGTATTTTTCCAGTCAATAATTTTTCAATGATCAATTGTATCTCTGCAAATTTCCCATTTAGTTTTAATTCTTTTATTTGTAATAGTGATGGGTTTGTGTCAATTTAGGGGCTTTGCAACTTCAATAGTTTAATTTTCATTTATTTTGAGATAATATAATGTGTATGGAATTTGGTACTGAAGTGGTAAAAGGGTGGTGGGTAATTTAAATTATTAATGTCATGATATTGGAGCTACCAAAAATAGAGGACACTGAGTCACTGGAATTATTGTAGTGTTTGAAATTGGAATAGGATTGGTGGATTGTCCCTTTTATTCCTTTGCATAAAATTTTGCTGGGAATTTTTTTTTTTTTGAAATTTTGTATGCTAAATAGACTGGAGAATGCATCACAGTTCTATTTACGTATACTTTTAGGTGAATTTGAAAGCATTTCAAAAGATAAAAACATCATAATGTTGGAGCCACAATCATTAGTTGCGGCATCAACAACAAAACCATAAGTTTTAATTGGTTTCACATTCAATCGTTCTTCTTCCATGTGTTCACAAAAAATCAAATAAAGGTACCAATGGTTAAGTTCTTATCTAACATCTCCTATCCACTTATAAGAACTCTGTTTTGAAGCCTATTTGAATGAAAAATGTTTGTTAAAATGTCTGATAAAAAATCTAATAGCCTATGTGCAAATAAATATTAGCTACTAAACATTGCCAAACCATTTGGACTAACTTTATAACAGTTCATTATTGTTGCCTCTTTTACTTCTCACAAACTTTTATGATTAGATCTTTAACATAATATGTAATTCATATTTGATTATTTTAAGAATTCCATTAAATTCAAACACACAACATGGTCAAAATAGAAGTTATTTTGATAAGAATCTACCCAAGAGTGAGTAGATTATTAGAGAAATAGCTAATTCGAGGCAGCTGACCTCCAAGAATGAGAAAAAATATTTAGAGAGAATAGAGAAGATAGGAGAGAAACAGTTGCTTATTTCCAGTTTGCTTGAGTATTCAAAGCTATTCCAAGTAAAGCCATATCTGTTACATTCTAAAAACCTATCAAACTAACAACTGACAGCAACTAACTAACATATTAACAGCTTCTACGGTAAATGACTAACAATTACCTAACTCTAATGCAGCAGCTTAGGACAGGTGTATGTTAAACAACATCAACAATAAATCTACGGCAGCAAGTCAGCTACAGCAGCAACATTACAGGCAGTTGCTTGATGACTCTTAAAAGTATTCTATATTGTTAAGTAATACAATAGTTTATTATATTTTAATATAGTGCATTACTCCTTTTCTTTACCTATTGTTTGGTTACTGAGAAAATGAAGGAAAATAAGCATAAATAAAATTTTAGAGTTTTAAATGTTTCTTAACTTTTTAAAATATAGAAAATCAGAGTACAAGGATTTTGGATAATTCTCCACACTGGAATAACTATCATTGATATTTACTTATGGCTGTACAAGTAGGATTATACAGGGAAAATTTTGACGCACAGGTTAACTGTGATTTGTCATGATTTATTATTGCACAATATTCTCCTTGAGTTTGGCAATGATTTGATTTGATTCAATGATCTTCTGTGTGCTGGTTTTTACCAAAATGAGAGTGATTTTCAAGATTTATGATGGTTGGACCAATGCTTATGTTTGGTGGCAATAATGCTTAACTTAAGTTGCTGCATAACTGATGTTGGTGCTACTACTGGAGGCTTAAGTAGTTGCATAATTGTTGGTGTTGTTGTTGGAGGCATGATGGATGCTTTAATTGATTTGGTGTGTCATTATATAAATCCATAAATTTAGAATGATAGCATTTATTTGTCATTCAGGAGTAGGATTAAGAGAAGATAAAATTTGCGGCTCAGATTGTTATTTACTTTAAGATTAACAATCTATTGGTACATTAATTGCAAATTTCATCCGGAATGAGAACCTTGAAGCCATATACATCTTGGGCTAGGAAATGGTAAGGGTATGCCTGACTTAACTAAAATTTACCTTCAATTGGTACTGACTTTCACCTTGAGTAATTTTTCCAATTTTCTTTCTCATAAATTTTTATTCCATAATCCTAGCCCTTTAGTTGTTTGGTTTTGTTGACTGTTAGATGACTCTTTAGAACTGACTAAATTTCACCAATAATGGAAAATTGAAGAATGTGATCATCTAAATATGCACCACGTAACAAAAAATAGGGTTTAATTATAAACCTATATTTCTATAAATGGTTTGGTGGACATACTTTGAATAACACCAAATGGTTCACATCAATATTGATATCTGGTTTACTTTCATGATTTCAATTTAGCTAGCTTAAAACATGCTTATGATATCCATATCTATTTATAATAAGAATAAGTATGTGCTTCAAGCATGAACGATTTCCTGAGGCATGTCATCTTTATGATGAATATATTTCTTAAGCCATATCAAATGTTGTATATACGGAATGGGTATTTGAAATGCAGCTATTGGAAATGGTTGTTGATCTTTTAGTTCTTCTAATAGTGATGATCTATGTGTTTGGTTTGATTGAACAGGGATGGCCAAAGGAAATTTTGCGGTTTCTTTTCCAAAAATTGTTGAAACATAGTCATGTGGGTAATTTTGGAATATTTAATAGCAAAATTGTTTTATTTATGTTATTGAACTATTTCGTTAATACAAAATTCTTTCTTTTATATCATATAAAATGTTCATGACTATTATTGCAATGGATTTTATAAGCACCAATGGACTTAAGTGACTTCGTAAGTCATTTATTCAGGATGTCAACTGAGGTAAATATTTATTTACTATCTCATTTTTTTTCTTTAAATTTTGACATATTATTCTCTAGTAAGTTTTTTCAATTGGTGGTGTTGATGTCAAGCTTATGATGAGTAGGTGGTAAATACAAACAATCAAGCCTATGTCTTGACATCTTAGATAATTTTCTTTTAGTCTTTTCTGCTTTATACAAATTAATTAGTTTGTTTATATTTTTATTGTTATTTTTTCTCAAAACTAATGAGCATATTTTTTATGTTGTTTCTATTCAGATATTTTGTATGCGAAGATCTTGGAGGTAACAAATTATAATTGAGCTGTATGATCACATGCACCTCCATTCAATCTAGAAGATACCATTGAGCTAATTTATTCTTTTATTTTGTATTGTATTTAGTAGAGTTTCACAGACAAATATTGTGAATTGATATTGTATATGTAGTATCTAGTAGTGATTTTCAAAATTATATACATAATAATAGTGTAATGAGAAACTTGACATAGCTAATATCATAAAAATTGCAAGAAAAAACTATTTTAGTATCTCCAAATATTCTGATCAAACTAATATTCTATATGGTTAATAATCCAAGCTAAGATTAATAGTGCCACTACAATTCACCATTCTTGTATGTAAGCACAAGTTACGTACTAGTTTTATTAACCTAAAATGGATGACTATTTTGTAATGACTATAATAACATTTACCCGCTGTGGAACCAATATATGAGAGCAGATAGACAGGAGATGAGATGGAGAAAATGGGACCAAAAAAAAACCGTAGATGCTAAAAAAAAAAGAAAATTCATAGATTCAACTGTAGATTAACCTCATCCCTCAATAATTAAGGTCTCACACGCAAGTGCATGCGACTAAGAATGAAGAACTAAGAAGAGTCACCAAGTAAATTGACAACCTCGATTAGGTTATTTCAAAATTTGATCGTTGTTTCGTAAAATATTTCTTTGAATCCCTATCAAGAATTGTGATTATTTTGATATGAAATGCAAATATGTACTTTAGTCATTTCCTTTGTGTGCGGTAAAGGGAATATACACAAAATTCCCAAATTTATGAGATACAAAAATAAAGAAAAATATGACCCAAAGAAAAACAACTACACAAGATAGTATTTACTTGAATTGACAATTTGCCTATGTCCACAGAGTTGCAAAGATTTCACTATTCACATAAAAAAATACAAGATATGACAATACAGTTTTCTCTCTAAAAAGCAATACAAAACCCTAATCTCTAAAATAACAGTTTTTTATCTTGTGCACAGGATTCACAATGGTCTACAAATGAGCTACAAACAGTTATTCTATCCTAAGCTCCAACTTAGGCCTAACGGCCCAAGCTTTCATTTTATGAACTAAGACTGCGTTTGTTTTGACTTCAAACTATTACAGGAAATCATTTTACAACTCACCACGTGTTTGGTTGCGCATAGAAAATACAATTTTCCGGAAAACCATTTCATGTGATCGTAAAAGAGAGGCTTTGACCACGGAAATGGTTTGAAGTGAAAATTTTCACTTCAAACTATTTCCAGACTCAGACGCGCAAAGAGAGAGAGAGAGAGAGAGATCGCGCCCCAACCCACATTGGTGAGATCGCACCCCAACCGTGCCGACGAGATCGCACCATCGCCATCGCCGATCTGAAATCATGAAACCATTGCTGATCGCCAAAAACCTTGAAACCATCGCCATTGCCGATCACGAAAAACGATGCCTCAACGCTGAAACCATGAAACCATCGTCGATCGCGACAAACCTTAAAACCATCGCCCATCGCCATCGCCATCACTGATCGCCGATTGCGAAAAACCCAGTCGCCTCTCTCTCTCTCTCCCTCTCTCTCTCTCTCTCTTCGTTCTTCTCTAACTGGATTTAATGAATTTGTTTTTTTGGGTTTTGTTTGTGTTGTGTTTCTGTATTGAGAAATGATATTATCTGTTTGGAAGCCGAGAATATGTGAGAAAATGTGAGCAACAAGTAAAAAGTGTATTTTCTATGGTATCTTTAAGAACACAACCAAACACTAAAAAGTATTTTCCAAAGTATTTTTTAAAATACCATCAAACACCTAAAAATATTTTCTTTTTCGAAAAATATTTTTACCTGAAAATATTTTACACTCGGAAAATATTTTACATCGAACCAAACACAGCTTAAGCCTCAGAAAAACTCTCATTAAAAAATCGTAGCAATTTTATTTCAAGTTGATCATAATCCGGATTAAATATAATTAGGCTTCACAAAGCCCAACACCTGAGAGAGAGAGAGAGAGAGAGAGAGAGAGAGAGAGAGAGAGAGAGAGAGAGAGAGAGAGAGAGAGAGAGAGAGAGAGAGAGAGAGAGTCATAATACACTTGAAAAAATAATTAAGTCCCATGATATAGAAGTTATACAAAACTAGTTATAGTGGAATTGTGTTTTAATAACACAGTTTTAATTATAATTGTGAAATGACAAATTCACAATTATTTTAATTGTGTACATACATGCATGGTGCTTGTGATAATTATTATTCTAATATATATTTAAATGTTCTCTTCGTTACTCAAGTCTGCACTACTGCGGTTAATCTTTGCTCCACACTAAAAGCAGAATCTGATTTTTGGTGGCAACTTCATAATCCATGAATAGCATTATGTTCGAACTTCTACCCAAACTTACGCAAATCATCGTAGTACTTGTTAAACCATCGTCTCATTATCCTAACTTCTTTTTTTCGTTGTGCGATCAACCACTTTGGATCGTTTGCACTTGCAGCTGGCACTATGTCAAGGCAATGAGACCCTGCAGAAATCAACTTTATATTAGTAAACTTGTTCTATATTAGAGTCAAGCAAAAGATAATTACTTAGATTTTTTGGGGGTCCAAAAGTTCAGCGGAACTCTTATGACCCTAAATTAGGGCAATGATTCCAAATACGTCATTCATTTCACATTTCCAATGTGGATATCTCGCTTGAAATTGTGAACGTAAAGTTATTGCATACATTATTATGAATTACCTTCTTTTGTATACACGGCAAGTATACTATCTGATATGTTCTCCAATATCCTGAAATTAGCATATATAATAATGAGATCATTGTAATAAGTGCTAGCTAACTAAATACCAAATATAACAGAAAAAAAAAAAATATCAATGTTTTTCCCAAAAATATAAAAAAGATTATATATTTTTGAAAAGTTACCCTCCACTGCTATAAGGGTCACGTAGGCCGTTGGAGAAGAGGATGTTGCTTCCAAACCTCTTGAGAACCCTTTTTATATGCTGCAATTTTACATTGAGAAACAAAAAAAAAAAAAAAAAAAAAAATCATTTACATTATTTTTTCATTACTTATACACAGAGAGAGAGAGAGAGAGAGAGAGAGAGAGAGAGAGAGAGAGAGAGTAGCCATACGTGACCACCATAATTAGTTGTGATCCAAGTGGGCCTCGGTTCGACTCCAAATTTATTCACGCAGTAGTCCCTGTAGTCTTTGTAAACAAATGGTGATGCAGGAAACATGGTTTCATTCGGGCCATTCCCAATTGGTATAACCATTTCACTACATGTCTACAAAGGCCAAGGCGAGTTTTAATTAAAATCAAGTTTGGTAATTGTTGAAGCTGTGAAATTGATTAAATTAGAAGAAAAAAAAAATTGATAAATGCAAGTGCATTACCTGCCAGTCCCAACCACTCAGTGTTTCTGTTGACCAGAAATCACCTAAATCATAGCACTCTTTATTTTTCCCATAATAAGAAACAATACCGGAGAAAATTCTGCCAAGAATGTCGGTTCCATTGGCTCCTCCGTCAATACCCCTGCAGACAACAGTCACTGGATATTTTGGAGGTCTATCATATTGAGCTGAATATGAATACAGAGTGTTCAAGTAATTCTTTAAGTCGGATGCATCCTTCAATGGCCTATGTGTAAGTTCATCAATACAATTATATTAGATGAAAATGTAGACCAATAAATCAGCATAAATTGTAGCATGAGGTTAACAAACAAATGGGATATGAAGCTAAATGAAGAACTCAGTATTATTACTTGCAAAGTTTGAATTTCTTGCTGAGTTCGGAAAGACCATTTGATTTATTAGCAACTCTATCGATCTCAGACCATGACTGCTTTATAGTTTCATAGCAGCTCCAACTAGCTTCCTGCAATATCCATGATACAAAGTTAACTTTTTATTTATTTTTAGATAATTCAATTGTTACGATTGGAAGAGGGTAATTTGAATTATGGTTCTCTTTAAAAAGCAGACTCAACTATGCCACTGAACTACTGAACGTCTTCACACAAAGTTAACCCCATTTAAATATAAGTTATGGTTCTAAGTATTAACTGTTTTTTTTAACCTAGAAGTCCTTGGTAACAACAGTATAATATGAATTTGCTGGTACAAGGTTAGAGCCTTTTAAACATAAGGTATACGGTTACTATCATGGACCCTTTGCTTGATGGTGCCCCCCACAAGCACATGGAGGGCAAGAGTCAGAGTTTCAAGTCTTTAAAAGGGATTTTACATACATACACTAAGATTAAATTAAAGCAAAATTTCTATCTCAAAATATAAGATATGGTTCAAAATAGATAGAGGATAAACTATTTTTTTTAACCTGAAAGTCCTTGGTAACAACAACAGGATATGAATTATGTGGTACGAGGTCCTCGAAGTAAAGAATGGGTGCTGAAGAAGCAAATGCAGCCATTGCAATATGAGGATACTTTAGGCGGAACCATGTTGCAAGCACTGTTGGAAAAAATTTAAAAGTGGAAAACATTAGGAAGTGAGATTAATATATGAGATTTAATTAGTTTGAGTGAGGTTTAATTTCTAATATTCATAAGACTTACTTCCACCATAAGATCCTCCAACAACTATAACTGGAGAGGACTCAGCTGACAAATTTTTCTTCAAGCTTATAATTACTTCTGCATAATCTGCTATAGCTTGAGCTGAGCTAAAGTATCCGCGAATGGTAGCATTTTTCAATGCTTCTTCTCTTGTAAATCCGGTAGGGATTGATTGACCATAGAAGCGATGCTGTAAGAAAAATCGTTATGGAGCACAACTTTGGAATATATTTCCATGATGGGATTGCCATCGGTGAATTTTGTTTCAATAAAGAAGAAAAAAAATTGAGAGTCAATAAAGGTACAATTTTATTATTTTTATATAATTAAATAATTATCAACAGCAGTGATATCATATATTTAATGCAGTGAATCTAGTGATTGAAGCAAGTAAAGATAGAAATTCAGGTTGTTTGGTTGGAGGTTTTTAGTACCGTTGTTTAAAATGATGTGAAAATTATCGTTTAAAAAGTGCTGTAAAAACATGTGTTTATACTATTTATAAAGCAAAAAATGAGTTTAGTACTATGTTTCAAATTTGAGTGATGAATGATGAAGATTGAAAGCCGAATTTTGCTGTTTTCAATTTCTGAAATATGAGTTCTGGAGACTAAACGTGAGTTATGTAAAGAAATAAGAATTTTAGAGTTTTTGAGGTAAAGTGAGATTTGGGTTATAAGTTATGAGTTTTGACTTAAAATTATGTATATTAAGTTATGAAAATTAAGTCATGAACCAACTTAACTAAATATTGTTGTTTTCAAGCTATAAAAACTGAGTTTTTGTAACATATTTGTAAATGTCTAAAATTATGTGACACATAGCTTGTGTCATCAAGTCAGATCACACGTGGTCCAATGGCCACATTATTCTTTCTTTCGTTCTTTCTTTTCATCTCTTTCTCTCAACGAATGTTTCCTTCTTTCTTCTTCAACCTGGATACACCACTTGAACCTCAAAATGGAACTCTCAGCCTAACTCAACTCTCATAGCTCTCATGCATTCAAGTTTTCTCAACAGCTCTCTTAGCCTCACAGCTTTCTCGGCCTCTCATCTTTGGTATGGGTAGTTTGGTCTGGAATTTTTTATGGGTTTCTTTGTTTATGGGTGTTTTTTGGATTGATCTAGTATTTTTATGGCTTTCTTTGGTTAACATCTGTGTGTGTTTATGGAGCTATTGATGATTATAATCTTTGCTACTGTGATTAGTGATTAGGTGTTTAAAGTGGAAGAAAAGTAGCATTTTGATAGAGTTGAGCTTTGGAAAGGAGAGATGAGATGTGGGTTGGAATACAAATGGATCTGTTTTTTTTTTTTTTCTTCTATGGAGTGTGGAGAGAAATGGAAGCGTTTCATGTAGGTTCTTAACAACAGATATAATAGCAATTCTAAGTGTGACTGACTAGTGGGCTCCGCACTTCAGAGTTAAAGTTTCTCCTTTAAATTGAAAAATTAGCCAAAAATTGATGCCAAACACATTTTGGAGAGTGAGTTAATAGAAAATAGAGAACTGGATATAAGATATGAATTAAAGTTTTTGATAAGGAGAACTAAGATATAAGAGCTGAGATATGAGTCAGTAGTAAAGGTACCGGACTTTTTCCAATAGTTTCTACTATTGTAATCATAAAAAAATTTTAAATATATTTTCTAAATCTACACCCTTAAGCCATCCATTAATTTTTTACTGTTGAAATTACGTTTATACTCACCTCAATATACAACTCCAAAGCACCAAACTTGCGAGAATTCTCCGGCATGAATCCTATATGACCAACATCATCATCAATGGAAGCCTCCTCTCCCATATATGCAAATATGGGAGCACCTGCCCGGGCACCACGCCAATGCTTAAAATTCACAACATATCTTTGTCGGAAAGTGGTGTAGCTTACGGGCTGATAAGTGAAGTGATCGAGCGTTTGGTCATAATAGAACGTTTGATAATCATTGTTTGAGTCAGATGCAATCAGAGATGGTCCGTGTACACCATTTCTGTCCTTATTGTGTCCTCCTAGCACTCTGAGTCTCGGTTTCCTTGGTTGTGAAGCACAAGTAGATGTAATGAAGAACAAAAAAATAAGCAAACATGGAAGCCATAAAGCTGTTGCCTGGAATATTCGAGGAGCTCTAATGGCCATGATATGTGTGAGAAACGAATTGAATGGGAAATCGTTGGTTATCATATTTACGTGGACAGTAACTACCTTTATACAACTAAATTTGGGTTGATCCTAAAATGATTGATGGATTTTTGCATTCAAATTCATTGTTAGAGCATTAGAGCTATAAATTTAGTTATTTGGTACCACAAAAAACTACTTTATCTATTTAACTTTTACATTTTACAAAACATCCAACATCAGTGTTTTATTTTAACTTTCAATACAATAAAATAATATAAAGAATATAATAAAATAAAATACCTATTACAATAAAATAATATACTCTCTAAAATAAATAACAATCACAACCTCCGCCACCGCCACTGCCACCAACACTGTCACTGCCACTACAACTGCAACTGCCACCACCACTACAACTGCCACCATCAAAAAAATTATTTTTTTTTCACCAATATTAGCTAGTAATAACCTACAATTTAAAATTTATTATGAAAATATCGTGGTAGTATTTCTAAATTTTAATTTCTTATTATTCTTTATTTTATTTGTCCCTTTGGAGCAAAAAATATTTTATTTAATTACCAAAACACAACCACAACCAAAAGTAGTGGACATTGGGAGAAACACGGAGAAGTAGTGAGTAGAGAGACAAAAGCAGTGTGAACACAAAATAATTACAAAAAAAAAAATTTACCTTTTAGCTATAGTGGATAGCCAAAAGTAGCTATGCACTGTAACTGTGGAAAAAAAAAAAAAAGTTTTGGCTCTACTGTTACAGGGTACATTTTGATATTTAGTCGTGCTAAATAGCTATATAGCTATTTAGCACCACTATTCTAATTCTCTTATCTCTTTATTTGGTTTCATCCATACACGTTTCTTTCTTTTATTTTTTATTTTTTTTTGTTTTTCTTCTTTTTTTTCTCCTCCACACATGTATACAACTCTTAACTCTCCTCCACACACATATACTTCCTTATCTTCACTCTATTCAGCTTTGTCTTTCTCTCTCTCTCTCTCTCTCACACACACACACACACACACACACACACACACACACACACACACACACACATGGATCGGTGGGTTAGATTTGCTGGGTTTTTTCTCACACATGGATTTTCTCTCTCTCTCTCTCTCTCTCTCAGATGGGTCAGATTTAGTCTTTTTTTTTTCTTTTTTCTTTTTTATCGTTCTGATTTGATTAGTTTTAAGATTGTGATTTGAATTTGTATTTTGATTGTGATTGAGTTTAGATAGAGATGTTTGAGAGAGAAAAGATCTAGAATGGATGAGCGGAGGAAGAAAGAAAGAAAAAAAATGAAAGAGAGAAAAGAGATCGGCGAGGTCGGCGTTGAGCAGGTGAGATAGGCGAGTAAAGCAAGGTGGAGGAAGAGAAAAAATCTGAGTGCTGGACATGAAGAGTGGAGAAGTGAAGAGTGAGGAGAGAGGAGCAATGAGCCAAAAGAAGGAGGAAAAAGAAGAAGAAAATATTAAAATATTTGGACTCATACTTATTTTCCAATGTGGGATTAACCGACTATTTTTTCTTTTAAAAATACTAAGTATTTTTAACATACACACAAGGAGAGAGGAAAATATTTTTTTAAAGAAATTTATAGAGGTGTATATCCAAAATGGCCTGACTCTTAGATACACAACATATACTTTAAACCTCTTTTACTCACACTCATTTTCCAATGTGGGATTGATCCACTATTTTTCTTTTGAGAATACTTGGTTCTAAACGAATTGCAGACATTTTGCTTCGGTGTATTTTTTACAATAAAATAATTAAGAAATTTATTTATTACGTAGTTATCAGAGCTTGAATTATATTAGTTGTCATATCAATTTTTCATTTTTTTTTATAGATAAGTTGGTTTCTCTATATTATAGATTTAAAAAAAAATATAAATGCAATATGACTTGAATTTATAGTGTCCGCTTCATGATGAGCACTCTATAACATCAAATAATGGCGCTAATAAGTTTCTTTTTGGGTAAACAAAATCAATCCAAGGCTTTTCATTTGATGACAAAAATCTTTACAAATTAAACTAATTAGAACCTTGCAATAGCTTTTGTTTTGAATAAATATTCAATCTTGACCTTTGGTTTTCTTTTTTGTGAGTTGATTCACATTTTTAATTCATCGATCTATTTATGAAATGGAATTTAAAAAAAGAAAAAAGAAAAAAAGAGAAGATATATTATATTAATCATCAACAAAGTTTAGACATCTATTAATTGGTTTTCGGTTATAGATGGAAAATTGGGCATAGATAGATATATTTATAGGGGGTAATTCTACAACATCCCCTCTTTCTTTGGGGGTATGGTACCCACAAGTAGTCAACCTATTAGAACAGGTTATTAAAATATCATATTTGATGGTTCCATATTTACATTTGATAGTACCAACATCAAATATGACTGTACTTTGTCATATCTAGTGGTTCCCTTATTAATTTTTTTTTTCTAACATTTGATTATTCCATTGTCATATTAGGCAGTACCAACATTGTATCTGATTGTACTTTCGTCAAATTCGGTGGTTTTCTTATTTTTTTCTCACACTTGATGGCTCCATCTTCAAATTTCACATATCATATCTAACCGCATTTTTGTAAAATTTAGTGGTTCTATTATTTTTGTTCTCACATTTTATAGTTCCATCATCATATTAGGCAGTACTAACATCACATATAACTGTACTTATGTCTGGTGATTCTCTTATTTTGTTTCTCACATTTGATAGTCTTATCTTTACATTAGGTAAGAGCAATCTCATCAAGTGTGCCAAATGCCATATTTGGCATTTGGCACACCAAACACAAAAAATCAACCCTCATCAGCTCTTCCAAATCTCAAAAAATTTGACACATATCTACAATACCATCTCAAATATGAGACGGTACGAACATCAATGCCAAATACTGTTTGGCTTATTTAATTTTTTTTTCTCTCTCCTCCTATCAGATGTCTCTCTCCGTCTACAACACATCTGTCTGTCTCTCTATCTGGCATTCTCATCGCTGTCTCGCCTCGCCGAGAGATAGAGACCGCCCAGGCTCGCCACTGATCACTGACCCACTTTGCGATGAAGAGGAACTCTAGTGTGAAGGACACGGTAGCCAGAAGTGAAAACTTCCATTAGTGATGGTGAAAGACACGAACTCAGTGTATGTCTAGCTTAAACCCACCCAAAATGTCTTGGTGTATGTCCTATTCAATTTTTGATTTTAGTGTGAATTGTAATTAATTTTATAATTGATTTGGTGGATTTGGGATGTGAGTTTGTTTGATTTGGTGGATGTGGGTTTGTGCCGGTGGTGGGTTTGGGTTTGGGTTTGGGCCGGTGGTGGATGTGGGTTTGTGCCGATCTCTCTAGTCGTGTGTGTGTGTGTGCGTGTTTATTTTTTATTTTTTATTTTTTTTAAGGTGGCGTTGGTGGATGTGGGTTTGTGCCAGTGGTGGCTGTGATCGTTGTTGTGGCAGTGGTTGTTGGTGGCCGTTGTTGCGACAATGGTGGTTGTGCCGTTGTTGTTGTTGTTGCTATTGATGTTGATGATGATGATAAGTAGGAGTTAATATATTATTTTAATGTATAATATATATTATTTTAATGTATAGAATTAAAGAATAAAACATCTGATAAATGAGATATTATAAAATGATGTGGTAAAATGACAAAGTAAGTATTTGATGTGTAAAAATGATATTTTTTTGAAACAGCGGATGAGAATGCTCTAATGCTAACATCATATCTGAACGTGCTTGTCACATTGGTGGTACTAGGGGCAGAGGAGGGGGGGGGGGGTAGGTGCCCCTGAACTTTCAAAAATTTCCCACCTAGTAATGATTAAAAAAAAGAACAACCTACTGCTACATGGTAGGAATCAGAACTCAATAGCCTAATACTAACAGAACTTTGGGAAAAAAAAAAAAACCTACTATAACTCTAATATAAAACTGTGAGTCCCACCTAGTAATGATAAAAGAAAAGAAAAGAACAACCTACTGCCATACGCCTATACAAAATAGGAATCACAGGGGCCAAAATACTAATAGAACTCTGAAAAAAAAGTGTATAATATAGAGCACGCCTAACACCTCTCGTATTTTTTTTTTCTTTTGATACCAATCTCATTCAGTTTTTACCTTAAAGTTTCTGTTGAGATTTTGAAAGCATTCCAGCTAAGTTTTTAAAAGCATTTAATGGAAGATTAATGGCTAAACAGTTGCTTAGTCACATATATTGAAAAAGATATATTTAATATTATTATTGAGTGTAAAGAAACTATGCAACGGTTTCAAAACATGAAAAATCGTCGAGGGCAATTGAATAAATTAAATAAGGTGTGAAAAAATAAATTAAAGTTTACATTTTTTGTTAGATTTTGTATGACAATTACATTATTTTGTTATTAATATTGATTAATCTTTTTAGATTAGTTTTTTGTTTTCAATCTTATTTTTTAATCTTGCCAGTGGTGATACCTTTATTTATTTTTTTTCACATTTGACAGTTTTATTGTCATATTTAGGGCTGTCCAACGGGTCCACGACCCGTCCAACCCGACCGAATCTGACCGACCCGAAGCCCAGTGGGTCAACCCGAAGCCTCTGATCAGTCGGATGCGGTTCTTACTCTAAGGAAACCCGAATATTCGGTTCGGGTAGCGGGTTAAGAGTTTGAAAACCCGTATAACCCGACCCGACCGAATATTTAAGAGTAAAATAAAAAAAAAATCCCGGATCTTTAGGCAAGCACGTGAAACTGAGTAAGTCTGAGTTTGACAAGACCATACACTGCTACACAGCCTACACGCATCTGCCATTTGGATTGGGGTCCGGGTAAATACACACCTACACGCCTCTAGAGTCTTCCTTGCAAGAGCGAAAATTAACTCAGCACTCCCACTCCCACTCCCACTCCCACTACACAGTCTACACCTCTAGAGTCTTCTTTGCAAAAGCAAAGATCAAATCAACAAAATTAGCAAAAGAGAGAAGCTCAGAACGGCTAAAAATAAGATGGAAATCCCATCTCAAACACTGTTCCACAAAATCCACACGCAAGCCTCAGTCTCCAATGAGTTCAATCCGACAATCCCATCTCAGATCTGTTCTCACTTCTCAATATTAAATCAAAATTTCACTCTCAAATTTCACTTTATTCCCAATCTCATAAGTTAGAAATCTCCATTCTCTTTACTCCCAAACTCAAGTCTCTCTAGTCTCAAGCACTCTCAACTCAACCCTTAAGTGAGTTCACTCCGTACCCTCCACAATCCAAACCCTAGCTGTTGCCGCCGCCGCCTCATCACCACACTCACGACTTAACCTCACTTTCCACCATGGGTTAAGCCTTCTCTAGCTCACGGATCAGCTTTATAATCTCAAGACTCTCAGGTAGATTTTCTTCCTTTTTCTCATCTATCTTTTTCTCTATGTGGGAATATTATTTTTTGGTTTTCTTAGCTCACGGATCAACCCTATATATGTATATCTCTCTGATATTCAGTTTTTTGTTTTTTTCTAGAGAAGTAATTGACACTTCATCGGTGTTTGGGTGCTGAGAAAGTGTGGGAAAGCAAAGGGAAATAGGTTTTGTCTTATTTTGGTATGTTCTCTCTTCTCTGAATATATTCATGATTTTGAGTATATTGTTTTTTGTGTTTGCTTGGTGTTTGGGAGCTGAGTTGCGACCTTTTGTTGTAGATGGTAACTTTTGTTGAAATCCCTCTCTGATAAAAATGAGGTTTCTTGGGTAGATTTATGATGGCAGAAATATTAATAAGATTTGTCTAGTTGGTTGATTTAAATTATGATATTATGTAAACATTTTGAGTTTTGGAATTAAATTGAAAGTCGCATATCAATAAAAATTAATGCTATTTTGAGAAACTGGTATCAGTGTTTGAAATTTGGTTAATTGTGGAGCCTGGCGTATGTTGACACCGTTCTGGGGCATGACTAGGGTCAGGACTTGGCTGAATCCTCTCTTAAGATGTCATCATAGCAACAAATTGTTTAATCACTCTTAAGATTCCTGTTATATTCTTGAGTTTTCTATGAAGCCAACAAGATAATCATATATGATTCTACAATCCTCACATGCTCACAAATCTCAAAAGTTTTACGACTCATTTGTTGACTGTTTTTTTTTTTAATAGTTCAACACTAGGTACCATCTAGCCCTGCCCACCAGGTTATAAAAATTCCAATATTGAATCCACAGTTATGTTTTTATTACTTGGACCCTTTTTTTCTAGATATAGTGTCAAAGAATAGATGGTAATGTCTGTTTGCTATTGAGAGTTTCAATTACTTCTAGAAGAGATGGTCATGTCTGTTTTCTGATATTCAGTTTTTTGTTTTTTCTAGAGAAGCCATAAATCTGTCAATCCGACGTAATCTGGTTGTTGGTCTCAGGTAAATTTATTTTTAATTTCATCCTTATAATTTCTTGATTTGCTTCTTTGTTTTTACCCTTTTGGTATCACGGTTATATTCTTGTTGTGTTGTGCCGTGTGTGCTTTTATTTGGTGTTTGTATTTGTGCTTTTATTTGGTGTTTGTGTTTGTATTTGGTGTTTGTATTTGGTATCACGGTTATATTCAAGATTACAACTGCCTGTTATGGTTCATGCTTTTATACTAAAGTTAATGCTAAGTTATGGTTCATGCTTTTAATACTAAGTTTATACTAAGTTAATACTAAAGTTTTGGTTCATGCTTTTTTATTCATGCTTTGACATGTACTGTTTCTTGGATTCTTGGAATCCTTTTATATATTATCATATATATGGATTCATACACATGCAAATTACATAAACTATTACTATGAAGGTATATCAGTTAATGTTTTTTCGGCATTGAACTATTACTTTAATTTTTGAAGGTATATCTGTGATGTTATTTTAGTTTAACATTGAGCATGCCGAATTCACAATATGCCCACTTGCTTCTCTTTTAACTTCTTGTTGTCTGTCTGTTGCTTAATTGTTGTTTTTGTTACTGCTTTGACCTATTGTTGTTGTTGTGTCACACTGTCACTTGTGTGTAAGAAGATTATGGCGTATATTGCTAAGATTGTATAAAATAACACAAGATACAATAAACTAAGGGATATTATTAGATTTAACAACTTTTTTACATCAGGCATAAGAGAGACTGGGTATTACAATGGGTTTTCTTTCTCACTCTTTCTCTCTTTTCACTCCTTGTGATTCTAAAGATCCGAAGCGCCTCTTTATAGGCCATATGATACAATATTATATTACAATCTGAAGATAAGGTCTTATACAGTAAATGGTGTCTGTTGTCTGGCATGGGACAAATGTCGAAAGAAGTGGGGGACGCCAAAGACAAATTTTTCCTTTGTCCGGATTTGTTGCTATTTCTGGAGATATCTTGTAGAATTTCAAAGTGTGCAGCTTTGAGTGACAAGTGTCAGTATGGGGAGATATGGACGGGGACAACAGCATGAGTTGTTGGGAGAAGTCCATCTTGTTGGCAACAAAGTCTTGGTTTTGTTGAAAAAGGCTTGCATAAGATATTAAGTCTTCTGAAGGTGGACCAAGTCTTGTGGAGAAAAAGTCTTTGCATGGAGAAATCTTGCTTACATGGAAATCTTCTGGAGCATAAGTATGGATAGTACTATATAGTTATATACTTATATATTATATATATATATATATATATATTCTTTTTTTTTTTTTTTTACAATAAACTTTTTACAATACTTTAATCATCCCATCCATCTCTTCCTTGGAACCATTCTTCATCAATGTCTTCAAAATCAGGATGTCCATCATGGTTATGGTAGTAAGGGTCGTCATGTCCCATTAAAGGGTTTGGCATTTCCCAATGATCTTCATGTGGCCATTGTTGTCTGCATATATCTGGGTCTGTAGGCACTATTTCAGGGAGAATTCCTTGATTAAGAGATTCAGCCATTGTGAGGGAATAGTGACAAGATTGCCAAGATATGTCCATGTGTTTATGAAGGGTACCATCAGCATTAGTTACCCAATGCATGTCTGCAGGGTGAAGAATTCCTTGTGCTCGAACATTATTTTTGGAATTGAGCTTAGCAACTAGACAGGCAGAAGTGAGTTTTTCTCCAAAGTGTGGGTGCTCTATTTTGGGATATTTGGACCAATCACCATCATGAGCATCGTCTTTCAAGATTTCAGACCAGAACTTGTAAAAATACTTATTTTCACGAGGGAAAATGTATGAGTAAAATTCTGGTTCAAAATGGAGACACAAGTAGTACTCATTGAGTAAGTACCACATGTAGAGATAATGAGCAACTGTCCAATTGGTTATCCAAAAGGCGAAGGGAGTTTTCCATGGTTCATCTATGTTTGGGAATATGGCAAGGAAATGACTCTGTTGTTCTTTGAGGTAATCATGGAGGGTTCTAATGATTCTTTTGGATCTGGCTTGAAGGGTCAGGTTCTTTATTTGTTCTTTGATTTCTGGAGGAAGGGTTTCTATCATTTTGAGAATATCATCAGGAGTTGAAGTGGAGCTTGAGGATGAGGATGGATCTGTGACTGGATATACACATAAGGGTGGAGGAATCACTGTGGTGGTAAGAACTGGAGGTTTTCTAGAAAGGTAATCGGTGATAAGATTGTCTTTACCTTTGATGTGTTTGACTTGGAAAGACCATTGTGAAAACCAATTTGACCATCGGAGTAGCTGAGGATGTGGAAGCATTTTTCTTTTGAACTGGAGCATTTTTGGGAATGATGACATATCCATTTCTACTAGAAAATTATGCCCGAGGAGGTGGAACTGGAACTTTTCAATGCCATGCTTGACTGCCAAAATTTCTTTGAAAGTGGAATGATAATGGAGTTCTGAGGGCTTGAATGTACCACTTTTATATCCACAAATGTTTCTTTTGCCATTGTCTTCTTCAAAGAGGGCTGCTGCCCAATATTCATCACTTGCATCTGTCTGCAAAATTCTTTTGCCTGGTCCTGGAATCTGTAAGGGAGGAAGTGTTTGTGCTAACTTTTTCAACTGCTGAACTGCTTCTGTATGAACTGGATTCCAATCTGGGGGAGATTTCTTCAACAATTGAGCTAAACAATTCCTGTATCTGGAGATTTTTGGAATGAAATCTGACATGTAATTCACAATTCCAAGAAACTGCTGTATCTGTTTAGTATTCATGAGCTTGTCTGGAAATTCTGCAAGAGAAATTGCAATGTGGGGCTGCAAAGTGTATTTTCCATCTGAAATGTTTACTCCCAAGAAGTCTATAGAGGAGACTCCTATGATCATCTTTTTTTCTGAAAGCATTATCCCTTGAGTTTTTACTAAATTATAAAATTCAGTAAGCAATTTTTCATGGGATTCTGCATCTTTTGAGAATAGAAGGATATCATCAACATAGATCAAGGCATTTGTCAGGAGTGGTTGGAACAGAGTTACCATTGCTTTCTGGAATTCGGAAGGAGCATTTTTGAGACCAAAAGGCATAACAGTCCATTGATAATGGTGGTCTGGAATGCAAAAAGCTGTCTTGTACCTTTCTTCTGGGTGGATTCCTAATTGCCAAAATCCTGCTTTGAGGTCAAACTTTGAAAATATCTTAGCATGTGAAAGATGCTGGAAAAGAGCACTTTTGTTTGGCAAAGGGAACTTATCATCAGCAAGGAAATGGTTAAGATCTTGGTAGTTGATTACCAATCTGAGTTTTCCACGAACTTGTTCAGCATGTTTATTTACATAGAAAGCTTCACACGCCCATGGAGAGGTTGTAGGTTCAATGAGGCCTTCTGAAAGGAGAGTGGATAATTCTTGCTTGGCTAAGTTCAAGTGATCTGGGTTCATTCCTCTGTGACTGGCTTTTGTGGGATTGACATCTTCATTCTTTTTGAAAGGTAAGGTTATGAAGAAGGATGGATTTTTCCACAAAGGGTTTGGATTTTTGAGGAGGAATTCTGAGTGGGTGGTTGCACAACAATCTTTTATAATCTGGAGTCTAAGAGAATCAAATGGGTCTATTGTGAATAAATGAGGTACCTGAGTCCATGTGAGAAGATGTTGTTTGTGCAAAAGTCCTTTTGAGGACCATCTGAGACTAGGTATTTTGTGGAGGAGATCAAATCCTATAAGGAGGTCTCTGCCTGTGAGAGGGGAGCCAAGGACTTGGTGTTTTATGGTCAAGGTTGGGAAGATTCTAATGAGAATAGGCTTGCTTTTCAAGGTGATTGTAAATGTTTCTCCATTGGCTGCTTTGAACATTTGGTTATGGGGTAGCCAGAATTGGTGAGGTAGTATTTTGGGATGGAGAATTGTGGCTGCTGCACCTGTGTCAAACAAGGCTATTACTGGAATAGGTCTGGAATAGGTGTCAAGGAGGATATGCACTTGGGCTATGGGTGTAGGGTTGGTTAGGGGGGCTATGAGAGGCTGAGATGTGTAGATGGTTTGGATTTCTGGGTCTGAGTCTTCTGAACTTGAATCATCTTCTGAGGAATAAGCCATAACTGCTAAGGCTTGGGGAGAGTACTCATCATCTAGTGAAAAGAGTGACTCAACATCTGAGAAGGGGGTATCATCTGCATGAATCTGGGCTTGTTCAAGAAGCTTTACTGCTTTTTCTTTCTTTGGACAATTTTTTGCAAAGTGACCTGGTTTTCTGCATACAAAACAGACCTTTGAGGTTTTTCCTTTGAACTGCTTTCTTCGGAGGAACTTCCATTTCTTTTTTCTGAAAGATCTCTTCTTCTGACTTGCATAGTGCCTTTTCTTCCAGGGATACTTCTTGAAATGATCTCTTTTCTTTGTGGAACAAGTGCAACTTTTGTCATAGCATTTTATCTGTAAATCTTTTCTTTTGCAATTGTCTTTGAGCTTGCTATGGACCTTGTCAATTTCTGAGAGAAACTTTCTCTAATTGCAGAGCTTTTCAAGAGCAATGAGCACATGCTGGTAAATTTCACCTAGAGAGGCTTGCTGCAGAGTTATTTTTTGAAGGTTCATCATTCGAAGAGTTTCATCTCCTAATGGTTCTGGAAAGGAGTTCAGAAAGGTGTGCTTTGAATTAACATCATCCATACCATTGAAGGAGTAATACCGGCTGGACATTCTGTCAAAATGCTTCTCCAAATCTTTTCTTTCAAAAGAGCAACATTTCATCAGCAAAAATTCTTCTCGTGCAACTTCTGTATAATGAGCGACAGAGCCAAGAAATTCACTATGAATGATTGTGAAAAAATCTTCGAAAGTGGGAGACTGGGCTGCTTGTCTTTGTCTGTATTCTCCAAGATTGAGCCACCATAACCATGATGGACATCCTGATTTTGAAGGCTACCCCATAACCAAATGTTCAAAGCAGCCAATGGAGAAACAGTATAGGGATTTACAATAGGGAAATCAGTAACATCCCACCATATATGACTAGATATGATACAATATTATATTACAATCTGAAGATAAGGTCTCCTTTTGTGCTCCCAGTCATTGCTGACTTGGAAGTCAGGAATTATGGGTGGTGGAGGAAATATTGGTGGAGGTGGAGTTTGGAGGGTCAGGGTTTGTAGACAACATGTTCATGTCTGGAGGTCGTGAGCTCCTTCCGAATTCCAGAAAGCAATGGTATGCAAGCCTTTTTCAACAAAACCAAGACTTTGTTGCCAACAAGATGGAAAGAAAACCCATTGTAATACCCAGTCTCTCTTATGCCTGATGTAAAAAAGTTAAAGTGGTACATTCAAGCCCTCAGAACTCCATTATCATTCCCATCCATCTCTTCCTTGGAACCATTCTGAGAATAGAAGGATATCATCAACATAGATCAAGGCATTTGTCAGGAGTGGTTGGAACAGAAAAGATTGTTGTGCAACCACCCACTCAGAATTCCTCCAAGTCCTTGGCTCCCCTCTCACAGGCAGAGACCTCCTTATAGGATTTGATCTTGATAATCAACAAAAAATGGCAGCCTCCACAGAACCCTCTAGTGATGTACCCCCTTCCCAAACAACACCTACTGCCCAACCTGAACCTACTGCCACCCCTAGTAATGCTGAGGTTCCCCCACTTCCACCTAAAGGCAAGGCATGTAGTAATAGGAAAAGGTCTATTGCTTGGGACAATTTTGAAAAAATAGATATTGGTGACGGTCATTTTAAGGCTGTTTGCAATTATTGTCAAAAAACTTATCTAGCTGATAGTAAAGGGCATGGTACTGCTAATTTGTTGAATCATACGCCAATTTGTGTTAAGAACCCTAATAGAGTTACACTTAAAGGGCAACAAACCTTAGCATTTGAACCCAAAATGGATGGGGAGGAAGGGTTTCATCTTGTACCAACAGCCTTTAATGTTGAGGCTTCTAGAAAGGCACTAGCTGAAATGGTTATAATAGATGAGTTGCCTTTTAGGATTGTTGAAGGGTATGGGTTTCAAAGATATTCGACAACCTTACAACCTAAGTTGCGAATTAGGGATATACCATCTCGTCAAACTATGGCTAGGGATGTGATTGGAATTTATAGTGTTGAGAGGGAGAAACTAAGGGGGGCCTTGAAGGGTCGTAGGGTGTGTCTTACTACGGACATATGGACTAGTATTCAAAATCTGAATTATATGTCCCTTACATGTCATTTTATTGATGATGATTGGAAGTTGCATAAGAGAATTTTAAACTTTTGTCAAGTTGAAGACCATAAGGGGGAGACGATAGGTAGAAAGATAGAGATGTGTTTGCGTGAGTGGGGTATTAAAGGCATATTCACTTTAACAGTGGATAATGCTAGCTCAAATGGTGCCACCATTAAGTTTTTGCAAGCTGTAACTAAAGATTGGGAGGGGACTGTTTTAGAGCACGAGTTCTTACACATGAGGTGTTGTGCACATATCCTAAATCTGATTGTGGGGGATGGTATGAGAGAAATTGATGCATCCATTGCTAAGGTGCGTGAAGCTGTGAGGTATGTGAAGTCCTCACCAAATAGGAATCAAGCTTTTATGGGTTTTGTGGAGAGATTAGGTATTGAGTCGAAGTCTCTTCTTTGTCTAGATGTACCAACTAGGTGGAACTCTACCTACCTCATGTTAGAAACAGCCCAAAAATTTGAGAAAGTGTTCATACGAATGGACTTTGAGGATGATAGTTATTCTTCGTACTTTACGAACAAGGAGAATAGTGGTGGTATGGGATCTCCTAGTAGTATTGATTTCCAAAATTGTAGGACTTTTGTGGGTTTTTTGAAGCTTTTTTACAATGCAACGAAAAAGTTTTCAGGTTCTTTGTATGTTACTGCAAACACCTTTTTTGATGAGATGTTTGTCATTCAAGAGAGTATTTCCCATTTAAGTAAATCTCAAAACCACCTCTTGAAAAACATGGCAACTAAAATGGAATCTAAGTTTGATAAGTATTGGGGGAAAGGGGATAAAATGAATCATCTCTTGTATGTGGCTGTAGTTCTTGATCCAAGAAAGAAGTTGAGGTTTTTGAAGTTTTGTTTTTCTGAAATTTATGGGATTGAAGTGGCTGATGAGATGATTGAGTTGGTGAGGGGTTCCTTGGTCAGGTTGTATGATTGTTACTCTTGTGTTGATTCACGAAATGTACAAGTACCAAGTGGGAGTGAGAGGACACATATAGAAGGTGAGTCAATTGGTTGTAGCGATCCTTATGCGATTGTTAATTCTAGGTTTGAGCGTTTCTTGGAGGCTGAGCAGTCTATAGGGTGTAGCAATGAGATTGACAAATATTTGGCTGAAAATTGTGAAAGTAGAAGAGGAGATGTGAAATTTGAGATATTGGGGTGGTGGAAGGCCAATTCAAATAGGTATCAAGTGCTGTCCAAATTGGCTAGGGATGTTTTGGCTGTACCCGTTTCTACTGTTGCTTCTGAGTCAGCGTTTAGTACCGGAGGACGCATACTTGATCCATTTCGGAGTTCACTCTCTCCACTCATGGTTCAAAATCTTGTTTGTGCACAAGATTGGCTTCAAGCCTTGGTTCCAATTTCTTTTCGCAAATCAAAGGATGAGTTACAGGTCTTGGAAGATGAATTTCATGATTTAGGTAATATGTTAACTTCCGAACTTTTTCTATTAATTGCTATTAAATGTGTCTTATGCAAATGAAATTTAATCTAATAGCCTTTCATTTCTTTCTCTTTTCTAGTTATACGTCAAGCAGCAGGTGGTGGAAGTTCAAGCTCAAGCAAAGGTATCTCAATTAGTGTTGATGACTAGTCACTAACTGGGTAAGTTTCTGCCCTTACTGATTTCTATTGAGTTTGGTTCTACCCTCTGTATTGTTTTGGTTACTATTCTGTATTTTTTGGTCTTGTCCATATATTTCTATTGATAAATATCTTTTTGCTCATTTTCTTGTAGGAGGAAGGATGCATTTTGTATAGGAGGTAGATTTTTGGATACATTTTGGACATACTGCTTTTCTAAATTATAATTTATATATCAGCTCTAGCTTATAGGATAGAAAACTTATTAAGTTTATAGGTTTTCTTTTCTATAAGTCATGGACTTAACTATAGAGTAGTTGCTCATTAATGCTTTAGAAAAGCTATTTTTTTGGAAATACTTAGGTATTTCGTAATTGTAACTAATTATAACTAGCTACTGCCTTTAGTTTACTGCCTTTAGCTATCTTTTGTTTTCAGACTTGTGGTGTGGTTGATTGTTGGCTTCTGTAAGTTGTGTTGCATGTATGGAATGGGTGCCAAGTTGGCTGTGATTGATTTATTTGTCAGAATTTGATTGCTGGCTTCTGTAAGTTGTGTTGCACGTATGGAATGGGTGCCAAGTTGGCTGTGATTGATTTATTTGTTAGAATTTGATTGCTGGCTTCTATAAGTTGTGATGCATGTATGGAATGGGTGCACAACTTGGCAGGTTTAATAGGTTGAGATGTGTTTTACTTAGACTTTTCTTAATTTGTTCTTGGATTTTTAAGGTACTGTCCAGGTCTTGTGTAGTGTGGTTTAACAGGTGGTTCAAAAGTGATGTTATATGTGTTCTTATGTGCTGCTAATTGCCCAGGTTTACTTGTTATTTACAAATTACTGTACTTGTTATTTACATAATGTGAGCTACAAACATAAAGTTTGGATTGAGAAGGCCTGGAGGCCCAAAAGAGTCAAAATTGTGTAATGCATACAAGCTGAGTTTGAGGCTCTATTTGAAATAAAAGATGTAAAAAGAGGCCCATATATACCTGGTTTTAAAATATATAAATTTTTGTTAAATTTTGGGCCCAAAAGGCCTGTTAAAAATTGAGGTAAAAAAAATATAAGTAAATTCACAAAAATAGCCCAATTCGAAGCACAGCCCAATTCAAAGCCCAAACCCGCCTACCCGAAGAATCCGACCCGATCAACCGATGACCCGACCCGACGGGTCTGACTCATATACCGGGTCGGTTGCGGGTCAAAAATTTGATAACCCGATCCAGTCGGGTCGAGTCCGGGTCAGGCCCAAACTCGAGCCGACCCGACCCGTGGACAGCCCTAGTCATATTAGGTAGTACCAATATCACATGTTATTATACTTTTGTCACATTCGTTAGTTCTTTTATTTTTTTTCTCACATTTGATAGCTTCATCTTACATTAGGCAATATCAATATCATATCTGAATATACTTTTGTCATATTTAGTGGTAATTATATATATTTTTTCTTACATTTGACAGTTTCATTGTCACATTGAGTAATACCAATATTACATGTGATTGTAATTTTGTTACATTCGATAGTTTCTTTATTTTTTTTTTCTCACATTTAATAGTTCTATTATCACATTAAGTAGTAATAATATCACATCTGACCGTACTTTTATCACATTTGGTGATACATTTATTTATTTATTTTCATATTTGACAATTCCAACATTACATTTGGTAGTACTAACATTTCATGTGATCGTACTTTTGTTACATTCAATGGTTCCCTTATTATTTTTTTCTTATATTTGATGGTTCTATTTTCACATTAAGCATTACTAATATCACATATAACCGTACTTTTTCATATTTAGAGGTTTCCTTAGTTTTGGTGGATGAATACTTTATGCCATAGAATTTTATTTTTGTGTCACTCTATTTGCTTCTTCTTCCAACTGGTTTAATTTTTATTATATATATATATATATATATTTTGGAGAATATTTAATAATTAATTGGATTTTTCTAATTTAGAAAATATGAAAAAAAGAGATGCTACCTCCGTCCTAGTTTGTTTATCCTTTATTCCATTTTGGAATGTCTCGAAATATTGTCATTTTTCTAAAAATAAAAATTATTAGTTTACTAATGTTCCTATTATACCCTTACTTTATTTTGAAAACTATTTGAAAAGAAAACTAACAAATATTTAAAAAATTAATTTAATTGGGGCACCTTTTTAGTTTTCTCATTAAGAGTATCTCCTTTTAAAACAAGGCCACCACAACAAATTGGAAGGCCACCACAACCTCCACCGCTAAATGTAGTACACCCACTCAACCCCCATCCCTTATCTTTTCTTTTTCTTGTCTTGCCGAACTCTAATCTTTCTTGCTCTTTGATTTTCTTTTTCCCCAATCTTAACCATAGATCTTTAGTGTTTTGATTAAGACCGTTTATTTTACTTTAGTGCTATACTAGTTACCGGTTTAGAAGGTCAGGTATAAAAACCAAAAAAGAAGAAGAAAAAGAACCATCGATCCCTGTCAGAAGTTAATTGTTAGTCAAACAAAGTCAAAATTTCACTTAATTACTAAATTTCATCAGGCAAATATCAAAAGTAAAATTTTCTAACATTTTTCAAAAGTTTGACCGCGGTTAACTTGAGCTTGAGCTTGGCCTTGATTTGACAAAAAAATTGATCATTCCATCGGGATGAATTTCAGTCTATATTGTAGAAAATTTAATTCCCTTTAAAATCATAGCTCATGAATCTATATTATAATTAAAACATGAAAGATATCACAAAAATTATGAAAAATGTCCAACGCTTAATCATTTTTAAGATAAAGTGTAATAAAACTTTGTTGAAATAACTGAATTATAATTAATTGACCTTGGTTTGGCCCAAATGGGGAGTCTTTGGGAAAATGCCATTGCTAATTTCAAGTTGGCAAGTTTGAATTGCTAAAATTCCTTTAAATTAAAAAGAATTTTGTCAAAATACCAAAGCTGGATTTTCCATATAAGTTGTGTGTCACCCTAATTTCCAAAGCATCAAGCTTGCATAATATGAAAATTAGATTCATAAAGCGGACATCTTTGGAAAGTCACACAACTTCATTACATATGTTGTTGAAATTTCACTTAACATTCTTGTAAGACATCTAAGTTCCACCATGTAATATTCAAATTAGTATTTTTTTGGGTTGTGATTCGCAGATCCAATTATCTCTAATAGTTCTCTCTTTCCCTCTACAATTCTTAAAGTAATACATACACGTTTTACCAACTTTTCAAAAATTGGAATAAATTATTACTGTTGTTAGTGGAATGATTAATGCGTTGATTTACTTCAAACCTCAAAAAAGGTTAGTGTCATTTCTTGTATAGTCTATGTTAGACATGTTGGTAAAAAAGGAGGATGATGGAAAATATAAGTTTTCAATTCATCTTTTCTATTTTTCTATATTTTCATCCCGTCTATCATACTCATACACACATCTTTCTATTCTTTTACTTTTCTAACTTATTTTTTTTTTATCATTTTTACATTTCTGTACTTTCACTTTTCATTCTTCAACTAAACCAACCCTTAAGTTTTGGGGCGGAATGCCATTCTTGCATAACTCAAGAAAAGGTTTTATTTTATTTTATTTTATTTTTTTAATTTACCCACTTTTTTTAAGTTGAAAATAATAAATGACAATAGCATTTCTGCGTGTGTGGTAGGCCGGCCTTTTTTTTGTCTTATTCATAAATCTTGTGCGATTCTTATTCTTCTACACCAAATCTATCTCACTTAAACAAAATGAAAGCTTCTTTTTTTAATTTTCCTCAACATTCTTATCCCTATCTCTATAATCAGAATGAAAAGCAACGGTAAAAAAGGATTGCCTATTTGAATATCCTCTACCTCTTCAAAAGTCGAGTTGATGTAACAAACATTCACCAACCGTGAGAAATGAATAATCGTAGAAGTACAAGAGTAAATTCATTAACTCCATCCATCCAGAAATCCCATTTCCCCAAATAAATAAACTAAGGTTTCCCATTTGACATAGTTATAAGCTTTTTCAATATCATGCATGCTTGCTAATAAGGTCTCATATGATTTTTGGTCCACACTAAAAGCAGAATCTGATTTCTTGCGTCAGCTTCATAATCCATGAAAAATATTATGTGTGAACTTCTACGCAAACCTATGCAAATCTCTGTAGTACTTGTGAAGCCACAATTTGATTATCTTGAATTCTTCATTTCTCTGTGCGGTCAACCACTCTGGGTCATCTGCGCTTGCAGGCAACATGTCAAGGCAATGAGACCCTACAGAAATCAACTTTATATTAGTAAACTTGTTATTCAATAAAGACCAACAAAAGATAATTATTTTGATTTTTTTTTTTTTTGGGATCCAAAAGTTAAGTGAAACTGTTATGATTATAAATTAGGTTAATATAGCCACAATCCTTTTTGTACATATTATCACTATCACATTTTAAATGCGGACATCACTTGTAAAATTGAGAACGCAATGCGTTTGTACTGTACGTTAATGAGCGTATGAGAAATTTATTGCATAAATTATTATGAATTAATTACCATTTTTTGTAGAAAGGGCAAGTATGCTGTTTGATATGTTTTCCAACACCCTGAAATAAGCAAATATTGAATGATTATTAGATCACTAAATACCAAATATGACAAAATAAAACAATAAATATTTTTGCCAAAAAAACATCTAGATTATATATTTTTGAAAAGTTACCCTGCACTACTATAAGGGTCACGGAGGCCATTGGAGAAGATGATGTTGCTACCAAACCTCTTGAGAATCTTCTTTATATGCTGCAATTTTACATCGAGAAACAAAAAAAAAAATTCATGTTCATTATTTTTACATCACTTGTAGAGAGAGAGAGAGAGAGAGAGAGAGAGAGAGAGAGAGAGAGAGAGAGAGAGAGAGGCCATACTTGACCACCATAATAAGTTGTGACCCAATGGGGCCTAGGTTCGACTCCATATTTTTTCGTGCAGGAGTCCTTAATTTTTTTGTAAACAAATGGTAATGCAGGAAACATGGTGTCATTTGGGCCAGCCCCCATTGGCATAACCATTTCACTACATGTCTACACAGGCCAAGAAGAGGTTTAATTACAATAAAGTTTGGTAATTGTTGAAGCTGTGAATGCCAAAATTCTGTAAAATGAAGTTAATTGAATCAGAAAAAGAAAATTGATGAATGTTTGTGCATTACCTGCCAGTCCCAACCACTCAGTGTTTCTGCTGAAAAGAAATGATCATCTAAATCAAAGCACTTTTTATCTTCCTTGTAATAAGCAACCATTCCAGAGAAAATTCGGCTAAGAATGTCGGTTCCATTAGCTCCTCCGTCAATACCTTTGCAGACAACAGTCACTGGATAGCTTGGAGGTTTATCATATTGAGCCGCAGATGAAAACAGAGTGATTAAGTAATCCTTTAATCCGGATGCAGTCTTCAACGGCCTAATGGTAAAAAAAAAAAAAAGTGTTAAGAGGAAAATTAAGATAGAAAAATTAACATTTTCCTTGGAAAAACAAAAATATAGTCCAAGGAATCACCATAAATTGTAATATAAGGTTGACAAAGAAATGGGATATATGAAGACAAATTGAAGTACTAAGCATTATTACTTGCAAGTATTGAATTTCTTGCTGAGTTCAGAGAGACCATTGGGTTTAGCAGCAACTCTATCGATCTCTGACCATGAGCTCTTTATGGTATTATAGCAGCTCAAACTAACCTCCTGCAAAATCCATAATACAATGTAATTTTTTCTTTTCTTTTTTGCGATAATTCAATTGTTACAAGTAAGGAAAAAAGAATTTGAACCATGATTCTCTTTCTAAAGGAGATGAAACTATATGTCACTAAACTGCAAGCCAGCCTCTTGGCACGAATTTATGGTACAAAGTTAAGTAGGGTATAAACTATTGATTCTAACCTGAAAGTCCTTGGTAACAGTGGCATAAAATGCATTTGATGGCACAATGTTATCGAAGTAAAGAATGGGTGCTGAAGAGGCTAATGCGCCGATTGCAACATGAGGATACTTTAGGCGGAACCATGTTGCAAGCACTGTTGGAAAAAAAAAATGGAAAACATTAATATATGAAGTTTAGTCTGAGTGAGATTCAATTTCTAATATTCATAAGACTCACTTCCACCATAAGATCCTCCAGCTACTATAACTGGAGAAGACTCGGCTGATAAGTTTTTCTTCAAGTTAATAATTACTTCTGCATAATCTGCTATAGCTTGAGCTGAGCTAAAGTAGCCACGAACTGTAGCATTTTTCAATGCTTCTTCTCCTGTAAATCCATATGGGACTGATTCTCCATAGAAGCGATGCTGCAAGGAAAATCGTTATGAAAGTACAACTTCAGAATATATTTCCATGATGGGATTGCCATCTTGTTATTCTCATAGCGAATCTTTATCTTAAGTATGTATAGCCATTAAGTAACAATATGTTTTTTCTCACCTCTATGTACAGCTCCAAAGCACCAAACCTGCGAGCACTCTCCATCATGAATCCTATAAAACCAATATCGCCGTCTAGGGAAGACTCCTCTCCCATATATGCAAATATGGGAGCAGCCGCCTTGGCGCCACGCCAATGCTTAAAATTCACGACATATTTATGTCGGAAAGTGGTGTAGCTGACAGGCTGATAGTTGAAGTGATCGAGTGTTTGGTCATAATAAAACGTTTGGTAATCTTTGTTTGATTGAGATTCAATTAGAGATGTGTCGTATACACTTTTACTTTCTTTATTGTATCCTCGTAGCACACCGAGCTTCGAACTCCTTGGTGATGAAGCACAAGTGACCGTAACAAAGAGCAAGAGAATAAGCAAGCATGGAAGCCATAGAGCTGCCTGGAATAATCTTGGAGCTCTAATGGCCATGATATGTGAGAGAACAGCACGCTGTGCTTGAGTGGGAAACTATTGGTACATATTTACGTAGAAAACAACTACTTATATACTACTAAACTTGAGTTGGTCCCAAAATTATCGCATGCTTTTTGCATTCAAAATCGTTGTTATATGTTATAATTAGTATCTTGACTTTGTCATCTACAGTACCCACTTTTTGTTGTTGTTGTTGTCGTCGTTGTTGTTGTGTGGCTACCATTGATTAAAATTTTATTTGTTTTATATATGTGTGTGTATATATATTGTATTTTTTTTTATACAATATAGAATTTCTATTCTAGTTTAATTTAAATGTATATGTGTGTGAAGTTCATTCTTAGAAACTTGTACCCTGACCTTTACCTTCGACATCCCACAAACATTTATATTTGTAGAGTAATCACCGCATTAAAGGGGAGCAGTGGTTGTATATTGTAGTATTGATCATTATTAAAACATCTGAAGAATTGAGTAAATATCCGGACCCTATTGAATTTGTATATTTCTAAAAAAAATTGAAAGGTCTCCACTTATATGAAAGATCAAGCCAATATAGGCATCGCAGTGCGAAGGGCTTTTCTCATAGAAATAGAAGGAAGTCAGGAACATATTAATACGTTTTGGTTATAGATGAAAAATTGGGTTTATATAGATATTCTTATAGGAGTATGTTGTAAAAATAAATTGACAAATAAAACAATTGATATTTCACATTATTGTAGTAAAAGTAAGCTTTGATACTCTGAGATAAATATAATGTTCAAAAATTTGACCAAGAAAACATAAAGGAATTATCAAGATTTTATAGAACAAATGACATTAAGTTGTGTAGATTACGAAATTAAAAATAAAATGAAATGGTGTAAGTCGAATGGGGTTTGTGTATTGAAAACATAATGTAGATCGTTGGATTTTTTTTAATAGGAATTTACAATTACTGATATTTTTCTTTAATGGAAGATTATATATAACTAAAAAAGAAAAGGTAAGATTTCAAAAAAGTTATACTCAACCAAATCTCTTAAAAAAAGCAACTAAAACAAATAGATCGTTGAGAGATGAATGGTCTTCCATTAAGTATAACGCTCTATTTGTTTTAACGTTAATATTTTCAGTAAAATGAATTATTTTTTTAAAAAATTTTTCTTAAAATGTACTCTTTTTTTTTTGGTGTGTTTGATAACGACCTTAAAAATGACTCTTTTTTGGGGTTTGGTATGCACAAAAAATTATTAAATATTTCTTGTATAATTAAAAACATGAATACTATCTAAAGAGCCAACTAATGTAATCTATATTTTGAAAAACCTAGTATAAATTTGATTTTCCAACTAAAAGGATTGATAATATTCAAGTTCTTGATAAACTTATACTATTAAAATTAGCTGTCCAATATTATATTGTAAACACCCTATCGGTGTTGTTGATGATTTTATTTTAAAGTAGTTCATTTCCAATTTGCCTTGATGTACAAATTTACGCCTACACTCACACGACTCTTTGCTTTGAGATTAGTTAATTGTAGGTAATTGATCTAGGCGAAAATGGGCAAATGCCCATTTCGCGCAAAAAAAAAAAAAAGAAGGGCAAATGCCCAATTTCCCAAACTAATTAGAAAAATACTCTTCTTTTGAAACTCGATTTTCTCAAAATCGAGTTTAAAAAAAAAAAAAAAAAATTCTATAGCCCTATAGCGACGTTTTAAGGAGCCTATAGTGACGTTTTAAGGACCTATAGCAGCGTTTTGTAACTCAACCTCCATGAAATTGAGTTATATGCAAGTTTTTCTTGTTTTTTCACCTATAACTTGACTTCATGGAACTTGAGTTATAAAACACTACTATAGGTCTTTAAAAATGTCACTATAGGCTCTTTAAAATGTCTCTATAGGGCTTAACGCGATTTTGAGAAAATCGAGTTTCAAAAGAGGGACATTTTCCTAATTAGTTTGGAAAAGGGGGCAACATGCTGATTTTTTTTTTTTTTGGTGAAAAGGGCAAAAGCCCATTTTGGCCAGGTAATCTATCATTAGGGTTTTTTTTTTTTTTGGAAATCTATCATTGGTTTTACTTAATAGTCCAGTTTTTGGTATTATGAGATAATTAATTAAGAAAATTATAATAATCTATCATTGGGGTAATTTTTAAAAAAAATTTATTATTAGTTTTACCTAATAGCCCAGTTGCTGGTATTATGAGATAATTAATTAAGATAATTATAATAATTTGTCATTGGGGTAATTTTTTTAAAAAAATCTATTATTAGTTTTACTTAATAGTCCAATTGTAAGTTTTAACATTGTACTTAGTAGTACTATCTTATACAGATCTATCTATCTTTGAGCATCTATCTATCTTATGCAAGTCTCTCTCTCTCTCAGTCTCTGTCCATTCATAAATGGATTCATTAGACCCCAATTCAAAATTTTATTCTCTCTCTCTCTCTCTCTCTCTCTCTCTCTCTCTCTCTCTCTCTCTCTCTCTCTCTCTCTCTCTCTCTCTCTCTCTCTCTCTCTCTCTCTCTCTCTCTCTCTCTCTCTCTCTCTCTTTGGGGGAGTGTTCTAACTAAGGGCTAGTTTGAGGATTTGAGTGCAATGGAAAGATTTTTAAATATTTGAATAATTTTAATGAAACAGATTTTAACCTTTTAAGGTAATTCACAATTTTTACAGAACCATAAGCCTCTATGATGATTGACCAAGAGAGAGACGCTGATAGTTGGATAAAAAAGGGAACGAAGAAGAAGAAGAAAAAAAAGCAATAAAACCTTTTCTCTCTAGTCTCTATGTTGTGATATCAGTTGTAAACGTAATCACTAATCAATAAGGGGAGAGAAAATAAATGCTAGTAACTTAGTAGGCAGGATTTTTTTTTTTTAGTAAACAGTAATACTTATTAGAACATACAAGAAAATAGTAATATTAGTATTTTAAACCGTGTTTATAATACATTATTTAACCAGAGTATAACTAGAAAAGAGTTTAGCCTTAGTAGTTGTAGACTGGGGTTATAAATAAAGATACTAGACATACACAACCAATGTGGGTTAAACATCCATAAATATTAAGTGATGATGTACACAATAGTACTTTTTTAACGGTTAGATCTCTTAATTATCTATAGTGTAAATTACATCAGGTGTAGTTTGAACTCAAACTATATATATATATATATATATATATATATATATATATATTGTATTCATGTTAGCTAATGAGATCTCATGACTGACATTTTTAAAGTTTAAAAATAAATAATGGAAAGAAAATTATTCCCCATTAGTCAAATATAATTAAAAATAATAACACTTCCAAGTTTATATGGGTTGTTCAAGATATATCATATATGTGTGTGCATGCGATTGTCAACTTATAAAATCTCATGAATGCCTTTTCAAGGTTAAAAACAAAAGGATAATTACACTCTTCTCTCTTGAAGTTTGAAAGAATAATACTAATCAACTTCAAACTTGAAGGGAAAATACAATCAACCCCAAACATTTGTTTGACCAAACACAATTAACTTATTGTTAATACATCTTATTCTTCTTCTTTAAAAAAAAGAAGTTGTTTCCTATATCTTTGTCAAAACATCTTTTAATAACTTTTTCCCCCTACGACTTAATTACGTGCTTTACAAATAAGGTTTTAAAATTATAAATTAAGAACTAAAAACTAAAATTTGGAAAAACAATTACCATTTTTGCCTTCAACACTTGAAACGCACAATTAATTGAAAACTGAAGAAGGATCATGAAAATAAATATGTGTAAGATAAATAAAATATGAATAAAAAAAAATTCAAGACTAAAAGAATGGATATATGTGTGTTATATTTTTTTTTATAATATATAAATTTAATAGTACACATAAGTTCTTAGTATAATTTTAGAAGATTTATAATAATAATAAATTCTTAAGTTCTCATATATGCCTAACCCTAGCTCTCACTTCTGACATAAACCCTACTTGAGATTATGGTAAAGATATTACCGAAAAACTTTCTCTTTGTGGATGTAGACGGTTAAATCAAACCACATAACCTTATGTTCGTTCTCTTCTATCTATACTCACTTTTTCCATATTTTTATAAAATCTAACATGACATTAAAGTAGGAGATCATGGGTTTGATATTTGTCATTACTTTATCTCATATTTAAAATGTTAAAAATCTCACATGTTAATTGGACCTTCACTTATTAAGGGGAAGTTTATGCCTATTCATGAGGTGGAGTACTAGAATTATAGTTAAGTGGTTAGTAATGTTAGTAATGAGTTGAAGGCGGAAATAAGTGAGAGATTGGGTGTTAGAGAGACTAATAACATAGGAAAAATACCTCGGATTTCCTCTTAAACACAAGGGGCACCTAGAAATCCATACAAGTTTGTTGTAGAGAGGGTTGTGAGTAAACTAGCTAGATGGAAAGCGAAGTTTCTCTCCTTTGTTGGCCAGGTTATTTTAATAAAATCAGTCATGTCAGTTGTCCCAAATTATATAATGCAAGGGGTTGTTCTTCCAGTTCATGTTTGTGAGAAGCTGGATAAGATTAACACTACAAAAAAACGGTTCTATAGCCGCGTTTTCAAAACGCGGCTATATCTCAAAAAAACGTGGCTATAGACCCATTTGGTCTATAGCCACGTTTTTTTAGGCCGCGTTTTTAACCGTGGCCTAAAATGCGTAACTATAGCCTTTAGGCCACGTTTTTCCTAACCGCGGCTATAGGCAGGACCTATGGCCACGTTTTTAAAAACGTGGCCATAGAACAAACTCTAGCCACGGTTTTTAAACCGCGGCTATATCCCTACTCTATAGCCACGTTTAAAACGTGGCTATAGGGTAATTATTCATATCCCAGGAAGAAGTTATTGGGGCTATTAGCCACGTTCAAAACGCGGCCTCAGCCCGATACTATGGCCGCGTTTTAAAAACGCGGCCTCAGCCCGCGTGTTTGGCCGCGTTTTCGAAAACGCGGCCCCAGGGAACAAGTGCACTAGTTTGCATTCTACCCCAGGGAACAAGTGCACTAGTTTGCATTCTACACTCAAACCCATCATGTTTCCAAGGTATACCCAATTTAAACTTGATTCTCTTTTCCATACGTAGGAAAAAAATTATTACAGTAGATGCTGAAAGTCACAATCCCATTCAGATTTTCAGGTTAAACTATTACTCTAAATATATGGTTTATCATTGATGACAGAATTTAACGAAAAGGAAAAAATTAGTAGTTGCAAGTATGTCTAGTGTTATGGCAGGAAGAAGCAGTGTAATCTTTTCTATTAATGCTGATTTTCTACTAATGTTATCTTTTCATCTAAGCTTGAGTAGCACAAAAAATATATGGAGCTCACTCCAAGTATCCGTAAACTTAAATCCAGTTTCTTTCAAACAGATTATTAAATTTATTCAATTTTCCATCTCAATCCCTCCTTAATCAAGTGTAAATATACTCAAAACATCTCCTTCATACTTAGTAAGACATACTGTCAAATTTTCATACAAATAAAAGAGGTCAGACAGTTTACCATTGCCACAAAGATTTGCAATAGCTCCAGCAACCATCCGAAGGGTTTGAGGATCCTCAGCATTGGCTGCTGTCATTGATAACAAACCAATGCCCCCTTGAGACATGATGAGCTCCTGGTTGGTTTCTGACAGGCAACAAAAGGTTGCACATATGAGGAAAATCATAGCCAAACTAGAAATATTATCAGCCAAGACTGGCATATATTTTACAAATCACATAGAAATGGACTCAAAATATTTACCATTCATTGCAAGATTGGCAATAGCACCTGCTGCAACTCTATGTATGGTCTCATCCTTAGAGTTCCTAAGAAGCATCAACAACGATGTAAGTCCGCCAGCTTCTACAATCTTTTCCTGATTCATCTCTGCACATTAGAGGGAATGAAAGGAAGTTCATATCGTTGCAGATAGAAGTAATATAATAGCACATATCAAGTGCTATTAAAGTGATAACCAAATGTTCAAAGAGAGAGCTTGGTTCAATACAGAATAGTAAACAAAGTCAAACATATGTCATGATGAGAAAGAACAAAATTCCACTTCAACTTCAGCACAATATTATAATCAAAGTCAAACTGAAACACGTACTACAAAATGCTAACTCCGCCAGAAGTTTTGCCTTCCAAATAGAAGGACAAGGAAAATCAACCCCTAAACCTCCTCATAACACCTGATCGTAACCAAGATCTTTTACATCTTAAACCTCCTATAAAACTTCAACTTCCAGTCTTCTATAGAACAACCAATAAAATCATTTTAATAAGAAAGAAGATACAGACTCAAAGTCAACGTTGAAGAAGGGGATCCCAGTCTTCCCCGGTCTTCTAATGTCAACACCTCGGTACCTAACATCTAAAGCTTGTTTTCACTAATGAATTCTTGAGTAAATTTTCCCCTCCTCCCCCAGAAATTTAAGAAAATATCTTTTACTTTTCATAGAAATCCTTATCTCTATCAACTCTATTACATGCATGCAACTAACCGGCAGTCTTCCCATACCCTCAATAATAATAATAATCAAAACAACTAAACGAGCATTCCAAAAGTCAAACTTGTTAAATTACCAATTCTCTCAAAAGCTTAAGCTATTAGGATATGGTAAATTCAATCATTTATCCACATATTTCTAACACTGTTCATGGGTGGGCCGAAACTACCTTTTGATAGATGAGACCCAACATGTGAGAATTTACATATATGGTTTAAACTAATACACAATGAACAAAATCTACAGAATTTATAAACCTTGACCATCTAATCCCATGAAATATAGGATTTTTGCAAAGAGGAATACTTCAGGACTATCAGATAAGAGAATGATGCAAGGAATATGGGGAGAACTCCAAAAAGGGAGTATTCCAATGGCAGATGTCTGATTAGAAAGTCAAAATTTAAACCACAGCCTTACAAATTCCAAGCACAGAATACCTCATCAGCGTCAAAACTTAATTGCAACAACTGGCTTTGTAGTATTGCTATTTCTCCTTCAAGTTTCTCTTTCTGACTTGCCTCATCTTCCAGCATCTTGCGAAGCTTTAAGATCTCTGAATTTCCCGATGCCTACAATATCAAAAGTATCACTCTACATATGACAAAGATACCAAAGATGGGGGGAAGGGAGAGTGCAGAGAATGGAGCATAGACAATGTTGAAATAAAAAACGCTTGGAGAGAAATAAAACATACCTCAGACCTTTTCCATTGAGCTATTTGACTTTTAAGATTATTAACCTCCTCTTCGGCAGTCTTCCGTAAAAGATTTTCTTTTTGAAGCAATTTTTTCAGCTCAGCAACTTCCTCTGCAGCATAGACCTTGGAACTCTGAACAACATTGAAAGTGGTGGAACTCTTAGCTTTTCTGTTTGATTCATTGTAATTTTTTTAGACACTTTGCATTCATTATCATGAACTTGAAGTAATTATATTTTTCAAAAAATTCTACTTATCCAAAAAATCAAAACATTAAAACTGGTGGAACATGCTAAGAGATGGTTTAATATGTGAACCAATAATATTAAAAAATGATAATAAATAATAAAAATGAAAAAAAATATATTAATTAAAAAAAGGACAGTAATTAAAACTGCATAAGAGCATTAAAAACTGAGCTGGCTTCTGTTTTAATGTTGTAGGTTAAAAGAATGAGCAACATTGATAACTCATATAAAGGTGTCTAAACATTATCATAAGTTTCTGAAATCTTGGATGCTAATGTTTTTCCTTCCCCAATCATTACATAAAATTCATTAAATTATTTTTGTGTGTGTATATATATATATACACAGCCAAGAACAGCATCTTTAGAGCCATCTCCCCACACTGCATGTCATGTTAAAAAGAGAAATCTCCTACAAATAGGCATAGGCTACTACTTTATAGATAGTTCTCCTCCACTGTGGCCATAGTCCTACTTTATTCAAGTTCAACTCCTTTCATTCGCTTCCCCATACACTGCAAGCTTCCATAAATAATAGTAGAAAATTTCAACTCCATAAATGAATGGTAAACTTAATGGGATGATTTCAGTCCAAAGCCAGTAGAGGCTGAGCCACATCGTAGCAAGTGGGTGCAATTGCACCTACTGAAATTTTCAAAACACAAACACACACACACGCACACAAACACCAAAAAAAAAAAAATTGGGGTATATGTATAATGTTGAGGAGTTTTCCTTTCTTTTCTACCCTTTTTTTTTTTGCAATTGTACCCAATGAAAAAAGTTGTGGCATAATTTTGAACATCTTTTTAAAAAAAAAAAAAAATTAAGAAACTTTGAAGTTTTAAAATCTTATTGGCAGATTAAAATTAAAAGAACAAAGAAAAATATGTTTTAAAAAAATAATAATATTAAAAATAAATAAATAAAAAGGTCACAAAACAATACAGAAGACCACTTTTTTTCCTTGTGTTTTGTTTTCTTTTGCTTCTCTTCAACATGGTGCCTAAAACACCATTTTCCCTATAAATTGTTATCCACAAACTCACCCCTCCCCCTTGTAAGGTTCAACCACTGGAATTCTAGAACTACAGAGAGAAAAAGAACAAAAAATGAGGCAAAGTCTATGGACTAAAATCCTGGGGGAAAAACCCAGCCTCCCAAGTCTGCCATATGGTGCTATAGAAAGAATGAAGGCTATAGCACAGGTAATACTATACCATATCAATTAGTTATAGGGTTTGGTAGAAATTGACTCAAATTCCTATTTTGATTTAGCTTGGGATATTTTGATATGGAAGGAAAGTTTATTCTTTCTAAACTAATTAATTTGATACTCCCCCATATCCAATTGCTGGTCTTCTATTCCATTTTGGGACATCCCAAAATATAGTCCTTATTGAAAAGTCAAGAAATGAATTTCCTAACTTACCCTTTACTATATTTAAAAATTCTATCATCTTCTCACTAGAGTTTATATTAATGAGGGTAATTTAGGAAACTTGTACCTTTTTAACTAAAAGACAACACATTAAATGATGTTCCCTTAACAAGTTGGATTTTCTAAACATGACCAACAATATGGTACATAGGTGGTATAAACGAGAAATTAGTATTGAGTTCTTATTTATATACAACACTATAAGGGACTTGTTGGTTTTGGCCCAAGAGGTCCTCCATATGGAGAGAGTAGAAGACACTTAAAAAAAGAAAGTGTATGGATTTCTTTGAAAAACTGTTTAGTATCTCTCTTAGGGTTGAGAGATACTTGCATGTGTGACTAAAGGGTTTGTTTAGGTGTTAGTGTGAGAGCACCATTAGGTATATTAGAGTTTTAGGACTAAGGAGTTTGTCAAGTCTGTGATTTAGAACTAAGAATTTGATTTAAGAGTTTTAGAACTAAGAATTTGAACTAAGAGTTTGTCAAGTTTGTGAGAGCACCATTACTTAATATCTTTCATATTCATATATATATATATATATATATTTATAAAAAATTTGACTTTCTTTGTGGTTGTACATGTGTGTAGAAGAGTGGGGTGGGGTGAAAGAGAGAGGAACTAATATTTAGGCGAGCTTGGCCTAGTGAATGGTGTATCCACACCTAACATGGCTTGAGCTAAGGTTGGTTTATGTCACGCCTCAAGTACCTGTAAATTTTTACTTTCTAACAATCTAATCCAAATAAAATCCTATCAAGTACCCACATGAAGAATTATCATAATAATTCCATTGAATATACTCTTAAAGTAAGTCAGAGCTCTAAGCATTAATTACAAGGACCATTGGCCACAAAGAATAGAGGTCTGAATAAATGATTACATATCAACAACTTGTCCCATTAGTGAAAATACAGTCACAACCACCACAATATACAAAAGAATGAGTCAAGCCTAAACTAAAACGTACATCATCTAGTAACTCCATTACAAAAGATCAGCCTCCATCAGTAGTTAGTCTAACTACTATAAGCCACCAAAAAGCTGTCTCAAAAAGGTGTTGCCTACTCTGAAAAGTTTATAAAAATAATGGGATGAGACAAAGCCCAGTAAGTAGCATAATTAATGGGGGTGAGGGAAATGCAAGTTTCATCTTCTATAAAAGTTATATGACAAGAATGATTAGATAATGAAATACACAATTTCTCTAAGTAACTACTTTGAAACTATATACTATAATCTGTGGGCATCAACAATATAATTTCCAAAATCATAATATCTAACAAAAGATAAATTATCACAAATATACTATAATCTGTGGGCATCAACAATATAATTTCCAAAATCATAATATCTAACAAAAGATAAATTATCACAAATATACTACACAACCACATCGACCGGTCAGGGGATCCACCCATTCACAACTGGCGTGATATTGTCCTCTCTGGTATGCAGACTCTTGGCCCCATGGACAGCAGCCTCACCCATACCCTCAAGGTTTTTCTCTCCCCCCATGGGCAGCAGAGAGAGCGCGTCAAATAGGCCCTCTCTTGCATGTGGTCTCTTGGCCCCATGGACAGCAGCCTCACCCACACACAATCAAGGAACATCTTCCCCCCATGGGTAGCAGGGAAGAATGCGTCATCCAAAGTGAAAAGGCACTGACCTGGATTTGATTCCGTTGTCACAAAGACTACGAAAACCAAATCGGGTGATCACCGGGAAATCACTCATGGTTTGGTGTTAAAACTATATAAAGCTCACAGTATACACCTCCTTTCAAGTACAGTTTATATCCAGATAGTTTTAGAAAACCTTAAATAATCTCACTTCCATAAAGTTTGTAAGGTTTTCAACTTCATTCTTGTCAAAAAGATTTCTATCAATTTCCCAATATCAAGACAAGATAAGCATCTTTAGATTTTCTAAAAAACTATAGAATTCATAATTTCCTTATCAAAGATTAAATAAAAGATGCTCATATTTTTCATGTCAACACTTCATGCATTTCCCCAAATGCAATATCAAATATAACGCATTTTCATATATATAATCATATATATATATATATATATATATATATATATATTAAGGTTACGACACAATAGCTTTTAGGAAAATATAGTTTCCATAGATAGTTTCCAAAAATGTGTCTAACCCAAAAACAACATTTATGCAATGTAATTATTTTCTAAAAATCCCATTAAAAAGCTACTTACCTTACAACCGCAAAATCCTAATTCTCCAAGCTCCAAGGAGATTAGCTAGAACCTAAACAATATCAAATAAACCTATCTCAATAAGTATAGAACTTAAAATTGTATCTAGCCACAATTTATAAATTGCCAAATAAACACTTAATTTGACAAGCCTACTATTTCACCTCATAAATTTTAACATATTCCACTTCCAAAGTTTCTCAACAAATTTATTTACTCATTTACCATCATCTCCAAATTATAACTAACTTCCATAAATTCATACTACATCATCAAGAGACCCATGAAAGCAAAAATCACAATATCCTCCAAGACAAGAAATTTAGAATTTCAACTAACTCCAAATAAATCCAATGGCAATGAAAAAATTATATTTACCAACCATCACACATTATAACTTAAAACCCCTAAATTTTTCCACCATACATAAACCTTAAGTAGCTATTTTTGGCACAAAATATATACCCACTCATCAAATAATCCTACCAACACAAAACCCATACATAAAAACACATAAATATCACTTCTAATGCTCATAAATCAAATGGGTATAATTATTCAAGCTTATATAAAAATAACCTCAAATAAAAGTGTGAAACCTACAAAAAGATTAGAAATTTTTACCTCAAAAGAAGGATGTGAAGGTGTTTATGGGTTCACAAGAATTTTCCGGTGATCTTGCCGGAAAATGATGGTGGAAATGGTGGTGGTGGTGGTGTGGAAATACGGTAGAGAAGATATGAGAGTAGAGAGAGTGTATGAGAGAACAAAAAAAAATGAAAAGAGAGGAAGAGTGAACCGGCCAAAAGAGAGAAAAGGTAAAAGAAAAATGAATGGTGGAGAATGATGGGTAGTGGGGGTAGGTGGGTGCATGTGGGAACCATAAAAGCCTTATTTATTTATTTATTTTTTTTTTTTTAAAAAAAACTGGCAGGGACGTGACAGTTTAAGTTCATGAGGCTTATTATTGGACCTAATGTAGTAAAAACCTTAATCGAATGTTTAAATTGGAATAGAAATCAAATCAATCTAGCTTGACTCAACATGAACTTATGCTTGCATTTGCAACATGATCACCAGTCTTATGATTAAGAAATTTTACTGGTCCTTGTTACAACTAACATATAGCAAACAAAATGCAGCATACAATAAATTGACCCGTCAACAATTTGAAGGAAAAAAACAAAATGTAACAAAAGACAAAATATAACAATTGATCGCACTATTGTCCACTAATGATACTGTTGAACAGTATCTGATGCCTATAGCTAGCTTTGATGCCCAAAGACTGCGGAAACGAAAGGTATTGGAGAACCAAAATACTCCTATCATTACAAGATATAGGTATGTTTGAACTTTGAAGGGTAGAATTCCATCATTTTCAATTATCTATTCATTAATCTTGTTTATTAGTGTCAAGAGATTAAGTGGTCAGTCAATTATTAACAGCGTCAAGCATTACAGAATTTGTTTAATGCTAAGAGCACTATGTGATCCAAGCATATTTTAGTCTTCCACCATTTAGAAACCTATTGAGTAGTTATAGTAAGTTCTTATGTAGACCTCTAGGAACTTATGCACCAAATTAAACCAATTAATTCAACAAGTTATATGATTTATTCTAACACATACCAAAAGTAATTAACTTTATAATCACCAAATCTAAGCAATAAACAATACATGAGGACAAAGATTCCGTAATGAAGTCAAAAACCAATATTTAAGAACCTCTTAAAGGGAAAAATTACTTAGGAGTCTAATTCGGTTAGAAAAATCACTACAAAGGAACGTTTACAATGGACTGGGTATAAGAATTATTTTTCTCTATTTAGTCCAAGGTAAAAAGTTTCAAGATCTACTTAGGAATCTATTTTTCTCTGTTTATTTTAATATATCTTATATGGTAGGTTAGGTTAAACACAAATTAGCTTTTTAGTTTCGGATTGCAAACTTCGATGATTTCACCCAAGAAAAATAGTTGCAAACTATTTGACTAATTTTAGTATTTTACTCAACAAGTCTTGGATCTGCCCGAGCAAGATTCATTTGATCATTTGAGGGGAAGTTCAAGTTCACTTGAGCATAATTTTGTTCTTCAGTTTTTCAACTCTTGATGGACTTTTGATTTGACCAAACTTTAGTATCATCAATTACAACTCTTAAATACTATGTCACATGGAATTAGCCAAAATTTAAACCTAATAGAGTCAAATTGGATATAGGTTAGAAACAAGTCAGACTAAAACTGGTTAAAAACCTATTGCTCTTATTCGATATATCTTTGGCAAGCTAGGCCAACTCGGTATGATCCATTTTTTCATATAACAAAATAATAAAGAAACAAGAAAGAAACTTGAGCATATTCTTGTCGTCTTCCCTCCAATTCAAATAAGACAACAAAGAAAATCAAAATTAAGAATAAACACATACCCAGAAAGTAAAAACTCACCAAACGGTTAAATCTATGAATCCGAACCCAAATTTAGCCAATCTGACCCAAAAATTTCCTCTGCATGTTCCAAAAAAAAATAAAAAACAGCAAACAAACTTAGGCCCTGTTTATTTCTAAACAAAATTCATCATCTTTCTAGACATCAAGTTCTGAAAAAAAGAGACATACCCTCGTGGAGACCTCATTAGCACCAGAAGCAATCTTGTCTGTGCCTTCGGTGGTGCAGGAACAGAATTCCATCATGGAGAATCCCTCAGGGGAGCGAGACCCAGATTGGATAAAAATTAGCGTTAGTCGAAACCCTAAACCCAAAATCGAAATGCAAGACAACTAAAATCGAAACCATACAATCACAAAATGAAAACCCTAAACCTAAAATCAAAACCATAAACCAAAAATCGAAACCCTATTTAAAAATGGAAACCCTAAAACAAAAATCAAAACAATCAATTTAAAAAACTTACTGTTATTCGGCCTTGTCAGTGTCTTGAGTGAGATTGAGATTTGGAGAGCGAGAGGGAGAGACCCAAGGCATGTACAATCGGAGGTGGAGATTCGGTGGTGTGAGATCGCTTAGGGCTCGAACGGCTTCGACAGAGAAAGGTTCATATTTTGGTAAAACATAGACTAAAGCATCAGGGTTTTTTTTTTATTTCCAATTTATAGTAGGGGATGTAGCCCCGTTTTCTGAAACGCAGCTTCAGGAATGCTTGAAGCCGCGTTTACAAAAACGGGGCTTCAGGGGGCACTAAGGCCGGGTTTTAAATAAACGTGGCCCAAAAGCTGGTGCTTTGGGTGCGTTTTTTAAAAACGCGACTCAACTAGTGTCTTGGGCCACATTTTGGCAAACGCGGCCCAAAAAAACGGGGCCTAAGGCCCGCGTTTTTTGTAGTGTAACCAGGATTTTTTATGGGGGTCAACAGATGAGAATAGAAGAATGCACATGGTGGGGTGGAGCAAGATTGTAAAATCTAAAGAAGAAGGAGGATTGGGAATACAAGAGGCAAGAGCTAAGAATATAGCCTTGTTATCCAAGTTGAATTGGAGGATGTATCATGAAAAAGACGCATTGTGGGCAACGGTAATTCTGAATAAATATTGTTCCCATTCAAGAATTAGTTCAAGAGATCCTGAAAAACTTCCACTGTCTCCTAATTGGAAAGCCATTCGCTTGGGTTTTCCTATCTTCCAAAAAGGAATTTCTTGGGGGATTGGAAATGGATCTGGGGTAAAGGTGTGGCTGGACAACTGGATAAATGGTGATTCTCTTAGGGGTATGGTTGAAGGACCTCTTAGGCAAGGAGAACAAAATCTGACAGTTGCAGAGCTATGCTGTGGCCAAAATTGGAAATGGGAGCTGGTGTCCCTTGATCTCCCTCAGCCCATTAAAGAGAAGATTAAAGCAGTCACAATTCAACTTCATGGAAGTGGGAGAGATATACTGATGTGGAAATTCTCAAATAATGGAGATTTCACTACCAATTCTGCCTACCGATTGGCAAAGCAAGGGGAGGAACTTGTCATGCATTTCCATGGACTTTGAATTTGGAAATTAGATATTTTACTGAGAATTTCAAATTTCCTTTGGTTGTGTTTTCATGGGAGTGCTCCAGTGAAGGATGTTCTTGTGGAAAGAGGTATCAATTGTGACAAGATATGTCCTTTTTGTAGAAACCAGGATGAGACTATAGTCCATCTCCTCCGTGATTGTGTATATGCTCATGATGTATAGAGGAAAGTGGAGGTTCCTCCATCTCTTGTCAATTCCTTTTCTGATAATTTTGATGATTGGGTGAAACATAATTGTTTGAGTGCTATCAGACATAAAGGGTCCACTCCTTGGTGCTTTATTTTTCTTTTTACTGTTTGGAATTTGTGGAAAAATAGGAATAGTGTTGTTTTTGATAACTCTATTCCAAATACTAGGCTGGATAAGGTGTGTTTTGGACAAGCTGTGGAGTACTTTTATTGTGTAAGTAAAGCTAAACAAGTTACTTCTAGGGTTGTTATTCCCATTAAATGGCATAAACCCAGTCCGAGTTGGCACAAGCTCAACACAAGTGGAGCATCACTTGGAAACCTAGCTAAAGCTGGTGGTGGAGGATTAATTTGAAATAGTGATGGGTTGTGGCTTAGAGGGTACTCGAGATCAATTGGGTATACTACAAGTGTTATGGCTGAATTGTGGGCCTTGAGAGATGGGCTACTTCTTGCCATTTAGCTGGGAATTAGAAACTTAGAAGTGGAGTTTGATGCCAAGGAAATTGTGGAGATGTTAAAGAATGCTGACAGCTCTAATAAAACCTTTTCTCCATTGCTTCTTGACTGTAGATCACTCATGGCAAGGCTTACATAGGTTCGGGTAGCTCATGTGTTTAGAGAGGCGAACAGGTGTGTAGACTATTTGGCAAAAAATGGGTGCTACATGAGGGAGGATTTTGTTGTTTTTGATGTTTCCCCCTCTAATGAATTAGATAATTTACTTGTATTTGATAGTAATGGTTTGTACTGTTATTGGCGGGTAGCCTTTGGCCTCTGTGGCTAGATTGTAGTTTCTTTTGTTGTTGTTTAATACCATGCCTATTAACCCCAAAAAAAAAAAATGTTAATTGGTTAAATTTATCATTTATTAATAGTTTAAATTTTTGGAGAATTGGTAATTTAACAAAAATAGCTAAATAATTTATATATATAATTTTTTTTTCATAATTTCAAGAAAATAAAAATATTTATTGTATCATATTTTTAATTTAAAATTATTTGATTTTTTAATTTTAAATCTAACATACATACATTATGAATAGGATTTAAATCTAATCATCCAAATTATTACAAAAAATATTAATATAAATAAATTCAAAATTATAATAAAAATCTAATTTTTTATGTTTAATATAAATATTAAACATTAAACTAGGAAATATTCATTTTTATAATATAATAACATAAATTGGCATAATATACAATTATAGTACCGATAAGAGTATTAAAATTAATTCAAGCTGAAGTATTTATATATAAATATTATAAGGCGCAAATAAATTTAATACATGTTTTATACTTTTAATCATAGAAAATGTATATATATTTTAGAATATTTTTTTTTTGGTACTATAAGCGATAGTTTTTTGTTTTTTTAAATAAAAATATATATGCGCATGACATTTATTATATTTGGTATACATTTATGGGAAATGCTAACGAATGCCCTTAGGGCATTGGTTAACAATCCATTTAAAGAAATTTTTTATAGGAAAATGAAATAAAGTAATTAATGTTTTAACAATTTTTTTCATTTCCCATAAAAGTGGTATTAAAACTTTCCTAAAATGGATTGTTAACCAATGCCCTAAGGGCATTCGTTAACATGACCCTACATTTATAAACAAAATTTTTTGTTTTTTATATTTATTAACTGTAATAGTAATTGGGACCGTAAGAGAATGTAGCTACCCTTTGTTGTGGTGCCAGTCATCTATACATTTCATGTAGGGAATGTATATATATTTTGATATATATATATATATATATATTTATTTATCTACAAACTGAACCTTGGACTTAAAAATTAAACACTCCAAGAAGCTTTCGAGAGAGAGAGAGAGAGAGAGAGAGAGAGAGAGAGAGAGAGAGAGAGAGAGAGAGAGAGAGAGAGAGAGAGAGAGAGAGAGAGAGAGAGAGAGAGACTCATAATTTACTATAAAAAAAAATTAAGACTCATCAAATAAAGGCTAATTATTGTTACACAAAACTATATACCGAACTGTACACATAACCTGTGAAATCGTGTTCCCACAACACGATTTCAATTATAATTATTAAATTGTGAAATCATATTTTCAAAACATGATTTTACAATTTCAACTGAATTCATGCTTTCAAAACATGATTCCAGCCTTTGTTTACGTGCAATGTGTGTGTTATAATCATTGATGTAATATATATTTAAATGCTGCCTTTATTGCATAATTAAGTCTGCACTGCATGCGGTTAATCTTTGGTCCACACTAAAAGCAAATGCTGACTTTTGGTGTCAACTTCATAATCCATGAATGCCATTATGTGTGAACTTTTGGAGAAAATGGGGTTTTACCCCTTTCAACAAAAACAAATAGCAAAATGTCCATGTTCTGAAATTATTTAGTTATATGTCCCTGTTTTAAAATTCGATTATCTAAAAATCGAGTTACCTGCAAAATGTTACATGGAACTTGAGTTCCACATAATTTTTTTTTAAAAAGTTTTTTGCCTATAACATGATTTTCTAAAAATCGAGTTTTTTATTGAAGCTCGAATTTTAGAATATCGAGTTTAAAACAGAAGCATATAATTAAATAGTTTCAAAACAGGAGTATTTTGCTATTTGTTTTTACTGAAAGGGGCAAAATCCCATTTTGGCCGTGAACTTCTACATAAACTTTCGCAAATCAACGTAGTACTTGTGAAACCACTGTTGCATTATCTTGACTTGTTTTTTTCGCTGGTTGACCAACCACTCTGGGTCGTCCGATCTTGCAGGCACTATGTCAAGGCAATGAGACCCTGCAAAAATCAACTTTATATTAGTAAACTTGTTCTTCAATAGAGGCAAGCAAAAGATAATTATTTAGAAAAATTTTTGGGTCCAAAAGTTCAGTGGAGTTATTGTGATCCTAAATTAGTGTAATGATTCCGAACACGCTATTCTTTTTGCATTTTAAATGTGGACATCTCATTTGAAATTGTGAACATAATGTTATTGCATGCATTATTAATTAGTATGAATTACCTTCTTTTGTATACACAGCGAGTATGGTGTCTGATATGTTCTCCAATATTCTGAAATTAGCGTTATATAATAATGAGATCATTGTAAGTGCAAGCTAACTAAATACTACAAATTAGATTATATATTTTTTGAAAAGTTACCCTGCACTACTATAAGGGTCACGGAGGCCATTGGAGAAGATGATGTTGCTACCAAACTTGTGGAGAATCCTTTTTATATGCTGCAATTTTACATTGAGAAACCGAAAAAAAAAAATCATGTACATTATTTTTACATCACTTAGAGAGAGAGAGAGAGAGGGAGAGAGAGAGAGAAAGAGAGAGAGAGAAGCCATACGTGACCACCAAAATTAGTTGTCATCCAATGGGGCCTAGGTTCCACTCCAAATTTACTCACGCAGTAGTCCCTATATTCTTTGTAAACAAATGGTGATGCAGGAAACATGGTGTCATTCGGGCCATTCCCAATTGGTATAACCAAATCGCTACATGTCTACAAAGGCCAAGGAGTTAATTACAATAAATTTTAGTAACTGTTGAAGCTGTGAAATTGATTAAATTATAAAGAAAGAAAAAAAAAAAAAAAAAACATTGATAAATGCATGTGCATTACCTGCCAGTCCCAACCATCCAGTGTTTCTGATGAAAAGAAATCACCAAAATCATAGCACTTTCTATTTTCCCCGTGATAAGCAACAATTCCAGAGAAAATTCGGCCAAGAATGTCGGTTCCATTGGTTCCTCCGTCAATACCTCTGCAGATAGCAGTCACTGGATAGTCTGGAGGACTATCATATTGAGCCGCAGATGAATACTGACTGTTTAAGTAATCCTTTAAGTTGGATGCCTCCTTCAATGGCCTAATGGGAAAAAAAAAAATGAAATATGACAAACAAAGAGCGATATGATTAAAATCTTTGTGTTAGTTTATTATTACAAGTATATAAGATGAGTACTAACGTTTTCCTAGGAGAAAAATATAGTCCAATAAATCAGCAGAAATTGTAGTTCAAGGTTAAAAATAAAATGGGATATGAAGAAAAATGAAGAACTCAGTATTATTACTTGCAAAGTTTGAATTTCTTGCTGAGTTCGGAAAGACCATTGGGTTTAGCAGCAACTCTATCGATCTCAGACCATGACTGCTTTATGGTATTATAGCAGCTCAAACTAGCCTCCTGCAATATTCTTAATACAAGCAAAGTCAACCTTTTTTTTATTTTTATTTTTTATAAAGATAATTCAATTGTTAGGAGTAGGAGAGGGAGATTTGAATTATAGTTCTTTTTATAAAAAAGTTCAGACTATATAATATACATATCACTAAGCTATAAGCTCTGTGACACAAAGCTAAAGCCATTTATACATAAGGTACAGTTATCACTGTGCTGCTGTATACGTTTTGTGTGATAGTTATCCTATAAGTATGAGTTCTTGTGAAATGGGGAGACAAGAGTCAAGGTTTAAGTCTCCAAGAAGAAATTTCACACATGTACACTTAAATTAAATTAAAGGAAGATTTCTATTTCAAAATATAAAGTATGGTTTGATATATATAAACTATTCATTTTAACCTGAAAGTCCTTGGTAACAACAACAGGATATGAATCATGGGGTACAAGGTCCTCGAAGTAAAGAATGGGTGCTGAAGAGGCTACTGCTCCCATTGCAATATGAGGGTACTTTAGGCGGAACCATGCCGCAAGCACTGTTGGAAAAATAAAAAAGTGGAAAACATTAGGATGTGAGATTAATATATGAAGTTTAGTTTGAGTGAGATTTACATTTCTAATCTTCATAAGAGACTTACTTCCACTATAAGATCCTCCAACCACTATAACTGGAGAGGAATCAGCCGATAAATTTTTCTTGAGGTTTATAATTAATTCTGCATAATCTGCTATAGCTTGAGCTGAATTAAAGTACCCGCGAATGGTAGCATTTTCCAATGCTTCCTCTATTGTGAATCCATGTGGGATTGATTGTCCGTAGAAACGATGCTGCAAGAAAAATGGTCATCAAGCACAACTTTAAAATATATTTCCATGATGGGATTGCCATCAGTGACTTTGTTCCAATAAAGTAAGAAAAAAAAAAATGAAAGTCAATAAAGGATCAATGTTGTTATTTTTATATAATTAATGGGTCCGTTTAATTAATCATACGTTCTAAGAATTTTTGTATGAAAAATTAAAAAATATGTCAAAAAAGTTAGTTTCTTTTTCATATACATTTTTTAAAATTGATTATTTTTTTAAAAAGTTAGTTTCTTTTTCATATACATTTTTTAAAATTGATTATTAATAGATGCCTTAAAATCATACGATAGTAAAATTCATAATTAATTAATTAATTAAATTAACAGTATGTTTATACTCACCTCCATGTACAGCTCCAAAGCACCAAACCTGCGAACATTGTCCATCATGAATCCTATAGAACCAATATCATCGTCCAGGGAAGACTCCTCTCCAAGATATGCAAATATGGGAGCAGCCGCCTTGGCACCACGCCAATATTTAAAATTCACGACATATCTTTCCTGATACGTGGTGTAGCTTACAGGCTGATAGTTGAAGTGATCGAGCGTTTGATCGTAATAGAACGTTTGATAATCTTTGTTTGAGTCAGATGCAACTAGAGATGGGTTGTATACACTATTTTTGACCCTTTTGTATCCTCGTAGTGCACCGAGCCTCGGTCTCCATGGTGGTGAAGCATAGGTGAACGTAATGAAGAACAAAAGAAGAACCAAACATGGAAGCCATAGAGCTCCCTGGAATGATCTTGGAGCTCTAATGGCCATGATACGTAGAAGAACTGCCTGCAATGATTGAATGGGAAACTCGTTGTTATATTTACGAGGAAACGAACTATTTTCATGCAACTAAATTTGAGTTGATCCCAAAATAATTGCACGATTTTTGCATTCAAAGTCGTCGTTATCTATTATAATTAGCACATTGACTTTGTATTTTTCTAACTATAATAGCGGTTGGAAATTTGGAATGGATGGAGAATCTTTTTTTTTTTTTTTGAGAAGGATGGATGGATGGAGATTCCAGTTACCCCTTGTTGTGGTGTCAGTCATCTAGACATTAGTGACAAACATTTTTTACTATTATGATAATTTGATATTGCATCATCTTTTGATTTTTTTTATTTTATATTATTTAAAAACCGAGCTTCCAACTTAAAAATCAAAAACACTCTAAGCGGCTTTAAATTCAAAATTCTATTTCTTTTTTGGGGTAACCAATGCTAATTTGACTTTATTTATTTATTTATTTTTATTATATATATATATATATATATATATTAATAGGCAAAACTCAAAAAAAGTCTAATTAGAATCTGAAATTGGACTCCAATTTAGTGACACCTATGTCCATTTTATCAAAAAAAAAAAAAAAAAAAAAAAAGGGGAGACCACACTATAATTATCCTTCCAAGTATTCATTCTAATTAAATCACTTATTGTTCATTTTTAGATTCCTGTAAATTAGATTGTTTAACTTAATTAATTAACCGAGTGAATACTTAGATTTATTATTCAAATATAGGTTAAAAAAAATAATCATATTATGAAAAACAGCGAAATATTAAAGAACATCACGATATAATGACCTAGGAAGACTTAACCGGTAAAAAATCTAGGGAGAATTTAACCTAGCTATCTTCAAGGTAAAAAGCAAATCCACTATAGAGAATCGAAGTTTATAATAAGACTTAGACCACTAACATCCTATTGCTACCACATGTAGAACTTACTGACATGACCACGTACAAGTTCTGAATCCACGGATTCCTTCACTATTAGGCTTTTGCAACACAAGCACCCACATTTGTGACTTTAAAACTCCACTCAAAGGTTTTGAATCTCCTTAGATGTTGATCTTGTATGCGGCAACTTTTACAACACTGAATCTTGAGATTCTTCAAGCAATAACACCGGTAGAAGACGTTAGAGAGTTTTTGGGTACAAAACCCTAGATCTACAAAATAGGCACAAGATGCACTCTAATCCCTTTAAAAAACTCTGAAAACCTCCTCTAGGGTTAGCTTATAATATCATTTTAATACTGGAAAAAACGGATCGCGATTTGGACTTCAAACAAATAAGTTATGGACTTTTTACATTTGTTAATTTTTGCTGATATGCGACTTTCGATCGATCGAGTACCAATTGAAAGAAACAGATTGTAACTCAATTTTTTCATCCCGAACTTGAGCTTTTTGTCTTGGACTTCAATGTAGACCATTCTAAACCAATGAGACTTAGTTTTTGTCATGATTTACCAACATTACAAACTTAAAACCTAACACTTATACATATAAGACCCACCAAGACTTGGATCACCTCCCCTTCAACCAGCTTTTAAGCATATCAGAAAACCAAAATTCAGGTATTCATTCGCATATAGCTCCACTCGCCTTTTCTTTCCCAAATCATACGTTTATTTCATAGATCATCAAACCCACCTTTTCTTCCCCAAATTAGACAATTGTTTTGCAGATATGAAAACCAAGATTCCACTCCTACACAACTAATGGTACATCTTATAAGATAAATTTGGAGTTGCGGAATAAAATAAACATATCTCCGGCCATAGTTATTTAAGTGTTTAGAGCAAAGAAGACTCATTATATGATGATAGTATATATAAAAGGGTCTTCTAGACTATGGCCTTTACCTCACACATATCCTGTTGATGGAAACATAGGTTATATATATATAGGCAAGATTAGGGACCCTTTTAGATGAAGATTTTCATAACTTTCTTTCCATTAAGGAGGTTAACCAAAGATTTGTTTTATTAACCAAAGATGTTATACCAATTGATGGTAACTAAAGGATGTTACACCTAACATGTAACTTTCACAAATAGGAAACTTAAGACATGAGTTTCATCTTCACTCAAATATGGGCCACATAAAATTATCTTTAAGGAGATATAATCCTACACATCTTACCACATTGGTTTAGGAATTCCTTTGTATACATCTCCCCTCGCTTTTTCATTAATAGTATGGAATTTGAAAGGAGATAAAGTTTAGTTACAAAATTAGTTATAGCCTAGGACTATAACTTTACTCAATAAAATATACATTAATACATATTTTAAAAATCTAATAATTGAATTGCATATACTTTATGTTCTTAATACACTTGTCAAATTTTGTGCCAATCGTATATTATTTATTATATGATCTATAAGCTTATATTTTATGAATAATTTTAAAATACAAAAAACTACAACCTAAACAATTTATCGATGACATAGCTATTGATCTTTAAATTTTTAGAAATTTTGCAAGCATAGATGATTTAAGAAAAATATGTAATTCAATGGTGGATTTGTTGAAATTCACTTTCAATAAAAAGATATTGAGTAAGATTGCAATTTAAGGTTACAACCAATTTATACCTAAATTTGTCCTTTGAAAAGTACATCTCAAATTCTATGATGCATGGTTTTGGGTATTCAAAGGGTTACTTCCCTATCTTATATATATTGAAAGAGATTCTCCTTCCCTTCCAATTTTAGTTTTCTACAAGGTTTTAATGGTCCTGGCTTATACTCTGAAAAACCTATTCCAAGCGTTGCTAAAGTTTGCTTACTCCTTTCTTTCCTCTGGCTTCACTTAATTTCTGTTTAGTTGCAATAAAATGACCAGGTATTTGCATGTGGTGAACTTTTTTTTGTTACCAGAAGATTGTCATGAAATTGGAAAACTTTATTCGCAACGAAGTCATGTTTTTTGAACTGTTATTATTTAAGGTCAATTGTGTTTTTTTTGTTTATGTTCTTATTAGTAATAGTCAATTATATAATTGGTTGTTGATATTCGTTTTATTAGAGCTTTAACGTTTTAATTTTTGCATTAGTCACACTTCTACCAGAACTTTGTATTTTTCCAGTCAATAATTTTTCAATGATCAATTGTATCTCTGCAAATTTCCCATTTAGTTTTAATTCTTTTATTTGTAATAGTGATGGGTTTGTGTCAATTAAGGAGCTTTGCAACTGCAATAGTTTAATTTTCATTTATTTTGAGATAATATAATGTGTATGGAATTTGGTACTGAAGTGGTAAAAGGGTGGTGGGTAGTTTAAATTATTAATGTCATAATATTAGAGCTACCAAAAATAGAGGACACTGAGTCACTGGAATTATTGTAGTGTTTGAAATTGGAATAGGATCGGTGGATTGTCCCTTTTATTCCTTTGCATAAAATTTTGCTGGGAATTTTTTTTTTTTTTTTTTGAAATTTTGTATGCTAAATAGACTGGAGAATGCATCACAGTTCTATTTACGTATACTTTTAGGTGAATTTGAAAGCATTTCAAAAGATAAAAACATCATAATGTTGGAGCCACAATCATTAGTTGCGGCATCAACAACAAAACCATAAGTTTTAATTGGTTTCACATTCAATCGTTCTTCTTCCATGTGTTCACAAAAAATCAAATAAAGGTACCAATGGTTAAGTTCTTATCTAACATCTCCTATCCACTTATAAGAACTCTGTTTTGAAGCCTATTTGAATGAAAAATGTTTGTTAAAATGTCTGATAAAAAATCTAATAGCCTGTGTGCAAATAAATATTAGCTACTAAACATTGCCAAACCATTTGGACTAACTTTATAACAGTTCATTATTGTTGCCTCTTTTACTTCTCACAAACTTTTATGATTAGATCTTTAACATAATATGTAATTCATATTTGATTATTTTAAGAATTCCATTAAATTCAAACACACAACATGGTCAAAATAGAAGTTATTTTGATAAGAATCTACCCAAGAGTGAGTAGATTATTAGAGAAATAGCTAATTCGAGGCAGCTGACCTCCAAGAATGAGAAAAAATATTTAGAGAGAATAGAGAAGATAGGAGAGAAACAGTTGCTTATTTCCAGTTTGCTTGAGTATTCAAAGCTATTCCAAGTAAAGCCATATCTGTTACATTCTAAAAACCTATCAAACTAACAACTGACAGCAACTAACTAACATATTAACAGCTTCTACGGTAAATGACTAACAATTACCTAACTCTAATGCAGCAGCTTAGGACAGGTGTATGTTAAACAACATCAACAATAAATCTACGGCAGCAAGTCAGCTACAGCAGCAACATTACAGGCAGTTGCTTGATGACTCTTAAAAGTATTCTATATTGTTAAGTAATACAATAGTTTATTATATTTTAATATAGTGCATTACTCCTTTTCTTTACCTATTGTTTGGTTACTGAGAAAATGAAGGAAAATAAGCATAAATAAAATTTTAGAGTTTTAAATGTTTCTCAACTTTTTAAAATATAGAAAATCAGAGTACAAGGATTTTGGATAATTCTCCACCCTGGAATAACTATCATTGATATTTACTTATGGCTGTACAAGTAGGATTATACAGGGAAAATTTTGACGCACAGGTTAACTGTGATTTGTCATGATTTATTATTGCACAATATTCTCCTTGAGTTTGGCAATGATTTGATTTGATTCAATGATCTTCTGTGTGCTGGTTTTTACCAAAATGAGAGTGATTTTCAAGATTTTGATGGTTGGACCAATGCTTATGTTTGGTGGCAATAATGCTTAACTTAAGTTGCTGCATAACTGATGTTGGTGCTACTACTGGAGGCTTAAGTAGTTGCATAATTGTTGGTGTTGTTGTTGGAGGCATGATGGATGCTTTAATTGATTTGGTGTGTCATTATATAAATCCATAAATTTAGAATGATAGCATTTATTTGTCATTCAGGAGTAGGATTAAGAGAAGATAAAATTTGCGGCTCAGATTGTTATTTACTTTAAGATTAACAATCTATTGGTACATTAATTGCAAATTTCATCCGGAATGAGAACCTTGAAGCCATATACATCTTGGGCTAGGAAATGGTAAGGGTATGCCTGACTTAACTAAAATTTACCTTCAATTGGTACTGACTTTCACCTTGAGTAATTTTTCCAATTTTCTTTCTCATAAATTTTTATTCCATAATCCTAGCCCTTTAGTTGTTTGGTTTTGTTGACTGTTAGATGACTCTTTAGAACTGACTAAATTTCACCAATAATGGAAAATTGAAGAATGTGATCATCTAAATATGCACCACGTAACAAAAAATAGGGTTTAATTATAAACCTATATTTCTATAAATGGTTTGGTAGACATACTTTGAATAACACCAAATGGTTCACATCAATATTGATATCTGGTTTACTTTCATGATTTCAATTTAGCTAGCTTAAAACATGCTTATGATATCCATATCTATTTATAATAAGAATAAGTATGTGCTTCAAGCATGAACGATTTCCTGAGGCATGTCATCTTTATGATGAATATATTTCTTAAGCCATATCAAATGTTGTATATACGGAATGGGTATTTGAAATGCAGCTATTGGAAATGGTTGTTGATCTTTTAGTTCTTCTAATAGTGATGATCTATGTGTTTGGTTGTTATTTTTTCTCAAAACTAATGAGCATATTTTTTATGTTGTTTTTATTCAGATATTTTGTATGCGAAGATCTTGGGGGTAACAAATTATAATTGAGCTGAATGATCACATGCACCTCCATTCAATCTAGAAGATACCATTGAGCTAATTTATTCTTTTATTTTGTATTGTATTTAGTAGAATTTCACAGACAAATATTGTGAATTGATATTGTATATGTAGTATCTAGTAGTGATTTTCAAAATTATATACATAATAATAGTGTAATGAGAAACTTGACATAGTTAATATCATAAAAATTGCAAGAAAAAACTATTTTAGTATCTCCAAATATTCTGATCAAACTAATATTCTATATGGTTAATAATCCAAGCTAAAATTAATAGTGCCACTACAATTCACCATTCTTGTATGTAAGCACAAGTTACGTACTAGTTTTATTAACCTAAAATGGATGACTATTTTGTAATGACTATAATAACATTTACCCGCTGTGGAACCAATATATGAGAGCAGATAGACATGAGATGAGATGGAGAAAATGGGACCAAAAAAAAACCGTAGATGCTAAAAAAAAAGAAAATTCATAGATTCAACTGTAGATTAACCTCATCCCTCAATAATTAAGGTCTCACACGCAAGTGCATGCGACTAAGAATGAAAAACTAAGAAGAGTCACCAAGTAAATTGACAACCTCGATTAGGTTATTTCAAAATTTGATCGTTGTTACGTAAAATATTTCTTTGAATCCCTATCAAGAATTGTGATTATTTTGATATGAAATGCAAATGTGTACTTTAGTCATTTCTTTTGTGTGCGGTAAAGGGAATATACACAAAATTCCCAAATTTATGAGATACAAAAATGAAGAAAAATATGACCCAAAGAAAAACAACTACACAAGATAGTATTTACTTGAATTGACAATTTGCCTATGTCCACAGAGTTGCAAAGATTTCACTATTCACATAAAGAAATACAAGATATGACAATACAGTTTTCTCTCTAAAAAGCAATACAAAACCCTAATCTCTAAAATAACAGTTTTTTATCTTGTGCACAGGATTCACAATGGTCTACAAATGAGCTACAAACAGTTATTCTATCCTAAGCTCCAACTTAGGCCTAACGGCCCAAGCTTTCATTTTATGAACTAAGACTGCGTTTGTTTTGACTTCAAACTATTACAGGAAATCATTTTACAACTCACCACGTGTTTGGTTGCGCATAGAAAATACAATTTTTCGGAAAACCATTTCATGTGATCGTAAAAGAGAGGCTTTGACCACGGAAATGGTTTGAAGTGAAAATTTTCACTTCAAACTATTTCCAGACTCAGACGCGCAAAGAGAAAGAGAGAGAGAGAGAGAGAGAGAGAGAGAGAGAGAGAGAGAGAGAGAGTCATAATACACTAGAAAAAATAATTAAGTCCCATGATATAGAAGTTATACAAAACTAGTTATAGTGGAATTGTGTTTTAATAACACAGTTTTAATTATAATTGTGAAATGACAAATTCACAATTATTTTAATTGTGTACATACATGCATGGTGCTTGTGATAATTATTATTCTAATATATATTTAAATGTTCTCTTCGTTACTCAAGTCTGCACTACTGCGGTTAATCTTTGCTCCACACTAAAAGCAGAATCTGATTTTTGGTGGCAACTTCATAATCCATGAATAGCATTATGTTCGAACTTCTACCCAAACTTACGCAAATCATCGTAGTACTTGTTAAACCATCGTCTCATTATCCTAACTTCTTTTTTTCGTTGTGCGATCAACCACTTTGGATCGTTTGCACTTGCAGCTGGCACTATGTCAAGGCAATGAGACCCTGCAGAAATCAACTTTATATTAGTAAACTTGTTCTATATTAGAGTCAAGCAAAAGACAATTACTAAGATTTTTTGGGGGGTCCAAAAGTTCAGCGGAACTCTTATGACCTTAAATTAGGGCAATGATTCCAAACACGTCATTCATTTCACATTTCAAATGTGGATATCTCGTTTGAAATTGTGAACGTAAAGCTATTGCATACATTATTATGAATTACCTTCTTTTGTATACACAGCAAGTATACTATCTGATATGTTCTCCAATATCCTGAAATTAGCATATATAATAATGAGATCATTGTAATAAGTGCTAGCTAACTAAATACCAAATATAACAGAAAAAAAAAAAAAATATCAATGTTTTTCCCAAAAATATAAAAAAGATTATATATTTTTGAAAAGTTACCCTCCACTGCTATAAGGGTCACGTAGGCCATTGGAGAAGAGGATGTTGCTACCAAACCTCTTGAGAACCCTTTTTATATGCTGCAATTTTACATTGAGAAACAAAAAAAAAAAAAAAATCGTGTACATTATTTTTTCATTACTTATACAGAGAGAGAGAGAGAGAGAGAGAGAGAGAGAGAGTAGCCATACGTGACCACCATAATTAGTTGTGATCCAAGTGGGCCTCGGTTCGACTCCAAATTTATTCACGCAGTAGTCCCTATAGTCTTTGTAAACAAATGGTGATGCAGGAAACATGGTTTCATTCGGGCCATTCCCAATTGGTATAACCATTTCACTACATGTCTACAAAGGCCAAGGCGAGTTTTAATTAAAATCAAGTTTGGTAATTGTTGAAGCTGTGAAATTGATTAAATTAGAAGAAAAAGAAAATTGATAAATGCAAGTGCATTACCTGCCAGTCCCAACCACTCAGTGTTTCTGTTGACCAGAAATCACCTAAGTCATAGCACTCTTTATTTTTCCCATAATAAGAAACAATACCGGAGAAAATTCTGCCAAGAATGTCGGTTCCATTGGCTCCTCCGTCAATACCTCTGCAGACAACAGTCACTGGATATTTTGGAGGTCTATCATATTGAGCTGAAGATGAATACAGAGTGTTCAAGTAATTCTTTAATTCGGATGCATCCTTCAATGGCCTATGTGTAAGTTCATCAATACAATTATATTAGATGAAAAAGTAGACCAATAAATCAGCATAAATTGTAGTATAAGGTTAACAAACAAATGGGATATGAAGACAAATGAAGAACTCAGTATTATTACTTGCAAAGTTTGAATTTCTTGCTGAGTTCGGAAAGACCATTTGATTTATTAGCAACTCTATCGATCTCAGACCATGACTGCTTTATGGTTTCATAGCAGCTCCAACTAGCTTCCTGCAATATCCATGATACAAAGTTAACTTTTTATTTATTTTTAGATAATTCAATTGTTACGAGTGGAAGAGGGTAATTTGAATTATGGTTCTCTTTAAAAAGCAGACTCAACTATGCCACTGAACTACTGAATGTCTTCACACAAAGTTAACCCCATTTAAATATAAGTTATGGTTCTAAGTATTAACTATTTTTTTTAACCTAAAAGTCCTTGGAAACAACAGTATAATATGAATTTGCTGGTACAAGGTTAGAGCCTTTTAAACATAAGGTATACGGTTACTATCATGAACCCTTTGCTTGATGGTCCTCCCCACAAGCACATGGACGGCAAGGGTTGGAGTTTCAAGTCTTTAAAAAGGATTTTATATACATACATTTAGATTAAGTTTATCTCAAAATATAAGATATGGTTCAAAATAAATTGAGGACAAACTATTTATTTTAACCTGAAAGTCCTTGGTAACAACAACAGGATATGAATTATGTGGTACGAGGTCCTCGAAGTAAAGAATGGGCGCTGAAGAAGCAAATGCAGCCATTGCAATATGAGGATACTTTAGGCGGAACCATGTTGCAAGCACTGTTGGAAAAAATTAAAAGTGGAAAACATTAGGAAGTGAGATTAATATATGAGATTTAATTAGTTTGAGTGAGGTTTAATTTCTAATATTCATAAGACTTACTTCCACCATAAGATCCTCCAACAACTATAACTGGAGAGGACTCAGCTGACAAATTTTTCTTCAAGCTTATAATTACTTCTGCATAATCTGCTATAGCTTGAGCTGAGCTAAAGTATCCGCGAATGGTAGCATTTTTCAATGCTTCTTCTCTTGTAAATCCGGTAGGGATTGATTGACCATAGAAGCGATGCTGTAAGAAAAATCGTTATGGAGCACAACTTTGGAATATATTTCCATGATGGGATTGCCATCGGTGAATTTTGTTTCAATAGAGAAGAAAAAAAATTGATAGTCAATAAAGGTACAATTTTATTATTTTTATATAATTAAATAATTATCAACAGCAGTGATATCATATATTTAATGTTGTGAATCTAGTGATTGAAGCAAGTAAAGATAGAAATTCAGGTTGTTTGGTTGGAGGTTTTTAGTACTGTTGTTTAAAATGATGTAAAAAGTATGGTTTAAAAAGTGTTATAAAAACACGTGTTTATAGTATTTATAAAGTAAAAAATGAGTTTGGTACCATGTTTCAAATAATATATTTCAGTGTGTGAAAAAATATAATTGTATGTTTCGTATGTGTGTGTTTTTTTATTTAAAAGCTGACAAGTGGGTCCCTTGGTTGGAGAAGAAAACTTTATGTGTTGTCTAATCAAATGACCTCATGTTTTTCAAAATACTTACAAAAGTGTCATTGAGTAGTGTTGTTTGAAATCTAAAAACTAGTAAGAAGAATTTTTCAAATTCAATGTTTGAACACCCTACAATGAGCAACGTAACTTAAATACTCTTAAAAAAACCACTCATACCAAACATGTTGTGTTTTTTTAGAACCACAGTTTTCAATGTTTAAACATTAAAAATTGTTGTTTAGAATCACATATCAAATAAGCCTCGGAAAGTCTCACAAGATTTTAGGCATTTGCAAGATTCCCCTTTGTTTTTTTTTTTTTTTTTCATTTGGATATATGATTCTTGTGAATATATTTTTCTTACCTGTAATATTTTAGGAGTGGTTCTAGGCTTCCAACAATCTCATTTTTCTCATAGCGATTCTTTATCGTGAGTATATATCTATTTATACACATATAAAGCCATATATGAATCAAGTTTTCCTAATTAATTAACAATATGTTTATACTCACCTCCATGTACAGCTCCAAAGCACCAAACCTGCGACAATTCTCTGGCATGAAATTTATAAGACCAACATCATCGTCCAGGGAAGACTCCTCTCCAAGATATGCAAATATGGGAGCAGCCGCCTTGGCGCCACGCCAATGCTTAAAATTCACGATATATCTTTCCCGGAAAGTGGTGTAGCTTACGGGCTGATAGTTGAAGTGATCGACTGGTTGATCAAAATAGAACGTCTGATAATCTTTTTTTGAGTCAGATGCAGTTAGAGATGGGTTGTGTACATTGTGTTGTGGATTATTGTATCCACCTAGTACACCAAGCTTTGGTCTCCTTGGTGGTGAAGCACAAGTGAACGTAATGAAAAGCAAAAGAATAAGCAAACATGGAAGCCATAGGGCTCCCTGTAATGATTTATGAGATCGAAGGGCCATGATAATGATATGTAGTAGAATCGCACGCAATGCTTGAATGGGAATCTTGGCGTATTTATGTGAAAAAGAACTATATTTAAGCAACTTTTGAGTTGATCCCAAAATAATTGCAGGATTTTTGCATTCAAAGTTGGCTATTTTTTATAAATTTATAATTAGCATATAAACTGTCATTTTTTTTATTTTAGAATCAAACACACACACACATAACAATGAGGGTATAAGACGAACAAAAATTCATGTTGACTATGTCACCTTCTTAAAAAACTGGACTTCAAGTCATATTTTTCCTTATTTTTCCTGTACTATGTGTGTGTATTATGTATGTGTATGCCTGTTGATAATATTTTATTTATGGAAAATGCTAACGAATGCCCTTAGGGCATTGATTAACAATCTATTTGAGGAAAGTTTTTATGGGAAAATGAAATAAAGCAATTAATGTTTTGACAGTTTTTTTCATTTCCCATAAAAGTGGTGTAAAAACTTTCCTAAAATGGATTGTTAACTAATGCCCTAAGGGCATTCGTTAGCATGACCCTTTATTTATTTATTTATTTATTTTTGAACAAAAAACAAACGAGTCAATTTTGTGCCATACCGGCAGCCGGCAGATGGACTTGTGTTTGGACTTGTACAGAAACACATTAATTTCGTGCCAGTTGAAATAAATGCAATATCGGATCGTTTCAACCATACCGAAATAAATACTGGATTTTGGTCAGTAAAATGGATACCAGCCTGTACAAAGCAAAACCCATTAACGCAAAATGTGTAAATAAAAAAAAAATTAATAAAATCTTGGAAGACATTTAAAACATAAAAATGACTGGCTAGCCTGTTTTTAGTTCCAACAGCAGGATGGGTTAGTTTTTTTTTTTTTTTTTTTTTTTTTTTTTAATTTTGAGTTTTTGGGCTTCCACTTTCCAACCACAAGTTTTTAATTTTTTAAATAATTTTCTACTCCCTCAATGTGACCATCTCTGAATCTCTATGTATCATTTACCATTTCTTATTTAATTTTTGTCTTGTCTTGTTTTGTCTCATGGTCTTTTCTTTCCTTTTTTTTTTTAATTATTTAAAAAAAAAAAACTTATAAGCTTATTGGTTTAGATATAAACTGAAAGAATTATAGATCCATAAAATATTATATGTACCTTTACCAAACAATTAAATTTATAAACATGCAAATAATATATTTACTATTAAATTCATTAATATTATAATTACGCCGGTATTTATTAGTATTGAAATATTTTATTCTCCCAACTCAAATCGAAATAATCTTCGGTATGATATTGACTTTTTTGATAGAAATATAGATTCTCTTTATGTTTTCAAACAAAATGTAATGAAGGATTTTTCTTTGTTCAGTTCTAAAAGAAGTGAAGAGATTTTGCTTTGTTGTGTTTCTATAACAAAAGAAAGTAATTAAGAAATTTAGTTATTATTGTTGGGTTCTAAGACTTTAGGTTTAAATGTATTAGAATTTCAATTTGTAATGTTGGCAAACCATAATCAAAACGTTTAGTCTTGTTTTAAACTTGCTCAAAGTATGTTTAAGTTGTAAAGTTGGAATTGAATGTACTGTAGGATTTGCTGTGTAAATTTGCCTGGCTTGATCGATCAAAAATTAGACTCGATCGATTGAAGCTCGTGCAGATTGTTTTTTTGCAGAATTTTCCAACTCAGCCCAAGCTCGGTTTGACGTGTAGTGTTTATGTTTTATCTTAAGTATAAAAGGGAAAACTCTAATCACGTTTTTAAGTTTGTTGTGGTTACTCTTTATGCAGTGTGTGTGAATCTTTTGTAAGATCTAGATGTGTTTGCCTTCACATACATTTAAGGTTATCAAGATCTGGATTGATGTTAAGAGCTTGATGATCAATTCAGTTGCAGATTCAAGAGTTTAAAGATATACAAGCGGGAGTGCTTATGCTTGTGCTTGTGCTTACTGGCAATCCAAGAAAGAAGTAATCCATGGACTTGGAGCTGTCACGTGGTCGTGGTCGTGGTAGTAAGTTTCGTATTCAAGGTAGCAATAAAATGCTAGTGGTCAAATTCGCTATTATGTAAATTTCAATTCTTTCATAGTAAATCTGTTTTACCTTGAGGATAGCTAAGTTAAATCCTCTCCAGGTTTTTTACTGTTTTGGTTTTCCTGGGTTATCATATCGTTGTGTTATTTATTTTCCGCACTGTTTCAATGATATGATTTATATGTGTTAACCTAGATCTGTATAATTTAACTAAGTTAATTACTTTGCTAAATAACTAAGTTAATCTAGTTGTGTTTTAAGGAGTCTAAAAATGTACAAGTGGTATCAGAACAGGTTAGCTCTAGTGTTTAAATCCTTTGATCTAAGAGTTGATCATTGACTCATATTGTCATGGAACATGGTCACTCTCTTATGATCCCACCTCACTTTGATGGGAATAATTATGATTATTGGAAAATAAGGATGAAATCATTCCTGAAATCTATTGATAAGAGAGTCTGGGACTTCGTTGAATATGGATGGGAGAAGCCAACTACCCCAGTGAGTGAGTGGCAAACTTCTTAGAAAGGAGCAATAGTTTTTAATAGTAAAGCTATGAATGCTATTTTTAATGCTGTTTCTATACAGGAATTCAAGAGAATCTCTAAGGTTGAGATTGCTCACACTGCATGGAATATTCTCCAAACTGTGCATGAAGGTACAAAGGTAGTTAACATCAACAAGCTGTAGCAGTTAACAACTAGATTTGAAAGCATTAGGATTTCTGATGATGAAACTTTTGATGAATTCTATGCTAAACTTAATAATATTGTTAATTCTGCTTACAATTTGGGTGAAATCTATGATCAACCTAAAATTTTTAGGATGATACTTAGATCTTTAACTGAAGATTTTAGACCCAAAGTAATTGCCATCACTGAAAGTAAGGATGTAGACTCCATTCCTGTTGATGAATTTATAGGACCTCTTCAGTCCTATGAGTTAGAACTACCTAAAACTAGCAAATCTAAATCAATGGCTCTTAAGTAGATCTGTTGATGATGTTGATGTGAGTGGATTTGATGATGAGCTCTTTGCTACAGAGATTGTCTATCTTGTCAAGAACTTTAGAAACTTTCTTAGGAATAACAACAGAAGGGCAAGAGGTAAAAACAATACTGAATCTAGAAATTTTAGAAGGAATGAACCCACTAAGGTGAACAATAATGAGAAACCTAAAAAAAAAGTAGGTCAACCTTCTAATAATTCTATGAGTCAACAATGTTTTGATTGTCAAGGATATGGTCATGTGAAATCTGACTGTCCAACATTCTTGAGGTTTAAGGGTAAGGCTATGATTGTAATCCTTAGTGGTAATAAAGTTTCTGACAATAAGTCTTGTAGTGATGAGGATGGAAATTTTATTACTTTCACTGCTACTATTATAGTTAATGAAAGTGTTGCTGTTGATGAGAATCCTTTTGATGGGAAACTCTTTGAGGATGCAGATTTACAAGAAGCCTACAATAAGTTTTGCAAAGTTGTTGCAAAGGATGCTATGAGTGTTGATCTAGGCTTAAAGAAAATTAGATCTCTCGAACTTGATAAGAAAAATTTGCTTGTAAAATTGTTTGATGCTAATGAACTGTTGAATAATGTGAAGACTGAGAACATGCTTTTGCTTGATAAAATTAAGAATTTGGAACATGAATTATTTGTTGCTAGAGAACAAACTAATAAGTCTACTAGTTCTAAACTTGATCATATGCTAAGTGTTCAAAAGTTTCCTATAGACAAAACTGGCTTAGGTTTTGTAGAAAGCATTTATGTTCTTGAAACACATTCCACAAACTTTATTCCTTTTTCTGAGCCACCTGTGAGTGATGTTATCAAACCTGTAAAAGTTACACCTCCTAGGAAGATTAGGGTTGATCTTCAAGAGTCTAAACCTAAGACTTCTAATCCTCCTAAGGGCAAGTTGCATGATAGACTTGCATGGGTTTGTCATTTTTGTGGAAAGTTTGGGTACATACGTCCAAACTGTTTCAAGTTGCAAGCTACTAAGCGAGCAAATAAACCAAAAGTACCTGTGCCTCAAGCACAAGATCCTATGGTACTTATTGGTGAGTTGGTAAAGGCTTTAAACTTTTATTCCAATACTAGAGTTGCTCAGAATTTTAATTTGAATAATAACTCCAATACTAGAGTTGCATCTAAAAAACTTTGGATGCAAAAGGTTCGATCTAATTGAGTCTTTTTAACATTGTCTTTGTGCTTCATCGCTGTTCTCTTTGTGACCATTCTTCTTTGTTGTTTTTGTTTTCTTTTGTCTTTCTAGGATTTGCATTGTATTACATTCATGCATTTCATTCTATGTTGTTTTTGTTATTTTTTTCAAAAAAATAAAAAAAGAAAGGAAGGAAAAGGGAAGAAAAATCTGTTTTGCATTTTTTCTTAGATTTGAAATCAAGGTTGGCCAATTTATTTTTACATAACACGTTTAACCTTGTTTATAGCTTGGATGAGCTTATTTCATTACACTTTACTAGTTTGAGCTTTGTAGTGCATGTTGTATGGAAAGATGCTTATAGTTTTTGATCACTTTGTCTTGATCTTGAAGTTACATGTCTTTAATTGTCAGAGTTGATCTTAATGAGAAATGCATAAATAACCATCTGATCACTGTTTACTAGCCAATCATGAACACCTTAGTGCATATCATAAGATTTTGTGCTCGAGAAAGTGTAGCACATGCACAAAAAGAACATAAGGTGTAGTCTCGGTTTAAATGATTAAATTGGTGTGTACATTACTGGACTGTAATTAAATCTATCAAATAAAATTGGTGTGTATATTATCCCGGCTATTTTTTAATAAGTTTTTTATCAAATAAAATTGGTGTGTACATTATGAGGCAAATCAAGAAACTTAAATGATTGCAAGCTTTTATTCTAGGAGATGTGAGAGTTATATGATGTAACTCTTTAGGTGTTAGTCTCTTTCAAAGTCTATGTGATGAATTTTGTAGAAATTGTGTTTAATTACTATTCATATATCATCTCATATGTATCTCAAGTTTTTGCTAGTTGCACACACTACACAATTTTACTCTTTGCTAAATTTTGTACATGTTATTGTATGATTTTAATTTGGCCAACCAAGTTTGAAAATTCCTTGAGTTTTATGCAAAATGTATTTGAAGTTTTGACAATTTAAGGTAAATTGATTGAAAATCTTAATTTTTGGGAAAACTAGGTTCAAAACAAGTGTTTTTAAAAAGCATTTCATCTCATGCTCATGCATGTTATTCATAAAATAATATGCTCTGAGGAGTTTCTGCATAAAATTGCTTTGTTTTTCAAAAAAAATGGTTTTTCCAGAATTTTGATCGATTGAACCTATTTCTCGACCTATCGAAATTGCGATTAAAATTTTGTTTTGGTTCTGTGTGTTTCGATCGGTGCTTGATTGCTGTTGGATCAATCAAAGGCATTTTTTACCAATCGAATCTAATTTTCAATCAATCGAAAATCGTATAGAGAGTTTTTTTAAAACTAAGTTTTTCACGTGTTCAAACACTATTTCAAAATTTTCAAAACTCTTTCTCTCTCTCTATTCGATCGGTCTAAGATTCAAAGCAAGTTTTTTGTCGTCTTCCATCAAATTTATTCAAGGGTTTTTGTCATCTAAGGCCGGTAAGACCTTGATACCCCTCCTTTTTCTTTTATTTTTATGTTTACATGCATTTTTATCATGCATTAAAGGGAAATTTCAAACCTAAGGGAAATTGGGATTTTTTATGATTCAAGTTTTTTCTTTGAAAATTGATCAATGGGTTATTGTTGAGAAATGATATACAATTGTTCTTGGTGAATTAATTTGATCAATTTGATGAATTTTGAAAAATTGAAATTTCTAGGGCTTGAAACTACCTGAATTGGGGATTTTGTTCAATTGGGTTTAATTGGTTGAAATTGGCTTGTTGGATTGATTAATTTGATCATGATAATGTGTTATCTATCTTGTTTAATGATCAATTGGTCAATTTTTTGAAAATTGTACAAGTGGTTTTTCAAAATTTTGGGGTTTTTGATATAAACTCTATACTCAAGCCAATTTTGTGATTTTAAAGTTAAATTGAACTTATTCTCACTGCATATAGATCATGTATTATCTGATTATACTGTTCATGTATCATTTATATTGTTATTTTTCTATATTGTTTTGTGCTAACTTGCAGTCTGCCCTTGGTTTTTCTTTTCTTTTGGTTCCTTTATGTGTGTCTTGTCCTATCCTTAGCACCATGCCTAGGAAGACTAGAGCAAAGAGGAAAGCCTGCTTTTCTTCTGTATCTTCTTTTGAGAGTGATAAGTTTCTGAGCGAGAAAAACCAGGAAACCTATGAGACTTTGAACCTTTTTAGAAACATTTAGGCTGAGAGAAAGGTTATTTTAGATGAGTTTGATCCTAAGATTAGGAGAAACTTTGAGCATTGGGGTTGGTTACCATTGCTGGAAATTTCACATCCCCCTCCGGCTACCTTGATCAGAGAGTTCTACTCAAACCTCTCTGTCCACTTTTATAATGCCAACACTTTTGTGAGAAGTTGGATACGGGGTGACGAGTACACCATTACTCCTTCGATAGTGGCTGATACTCTTGGGGTGCCACTAGTCCAACATCATGTTTATCCTTACAAAGAGTCTCCTCCCCTTGATGACATTAAGTCATACATCACTGGTACTTCTATTCAGCGGGGTTCTGATCCTTGGATCATGTTTGCTGAGTTGACTAAGATTCATTATTTTTTCTTTAGGATTACTTGTCATTCTTTATGACCTATCTCTCATTTGCACACTATCCCTATAGAGAGATGTGCATTTTTGTATGCCCTTGTTGCTGATGCTCCTATAAGCTTTCCTCATCTTTTCATTCATTCTTTGATTGAGGTTTATTGGAGTATTTTTGTTTCTCATGCTTTTTTCTTTCCTGTTTTTATTCATTTGATCCTTTTGCATTTTGGTTTAGAGAACTTTCCCGCGTCTGAGTCTGTCCATATAGTTGCTCCTATAAGTGCCACCTTTCTTAGGCAAAGGGCTGCTCAGATGAGAGCAAGCTCTAAACGTCCTAGGGTTGAAACTTCTAATGTCGCTCCTTCTCCTCCTTCTTCTACAGGTGATACTTCTGCTGAGGAGTCCATCGATTTGACTGCTACTGCTGCTGCTGCTGTTCCTCCACCTTCTACTTCGGATAATTCAGACATTCGTCGTATGTTGGAGACTATTATGACCGTTCAGGCAGCTTATGGTCAGCTTTTGGTGGACATGCTTGATAAGCTTCGTGCTTTGCGAGCGGTTTCGAAAGTATTAGATGATTACCTCTGCCACCTCCTTTTGATGATGATTGAGTGCCCTTTGGCAATTTGTCACAAAAAAGGGGAGTACATATGTAGGAGGAGATTTTGTTGTTAGGGGGATATTTTGTTGTTAGGGGGAGATTTTGTTGTTTTGGAGCTATGGAGATTTAAATTGTATCTAGGTGATTCATTCTGTATTTAGTTTTTTTGGCTCATGATGTATTATGTATGGGTTATCTATAATAGGGGGAGATACTTTGATTATATATGTCTTTATTTTGTGTTATGTGAAATCAAGAAGTCATTGTGTTTTACTTGTATTTTTCACATATACATTTATGTGTTTGTTAAGTGTTACAGAAATATACAAGTTGATTCAGTCGTGCTGCTGTCAACACTTGCAACTGATGGATAGCAGTTAGGTTGAATTTGTTGCGTTAGGCAATGATTTTGTAAAGGGCTATTTTTTTGTAACTTTGAGCACTTTGTTTAAGTTTGTGTCGTGGTAGCAAGTTTCATACTCGAGGTAGCAATAGGATGTTAGTGGTCTAAATTGCTATTGTGTAAACTTCAATTCTCTCATAATAGATCTGTTTTATCTTGAGGATAGTTAGATTAAATCCTCTCCAGGTTTTTTACCGGTTTGGTTTTCTTGGGTTATCAAATCATCGTGTTATTTATTTTCTGCACTATTTAAATGATATGATTTATATGTGTTAACCTAGATCTGCATAATTTACTTAAGTTAATCACTTAGTTAAATAACTAGGTTAATCTGATTGTGTTTTAAGGGGTCTAAAAACGTACAATTATATTATTAATATGTCACCCATCATATTATTTCTCATGCCGATATGTAAATTTTTTTATAATAAAATTAATAACAGCTTTAGGATTTCAATCTTCGTATTATGTTAATCATTTTTTTATTTAAGTACAGTAAGACTTGAATTTATAGTCTATGCTACATGATAAACACTCTTTAAGATCATATTAAGGCACAAATAAGCTTTATTTTTTTGGTGTAAACGAGATTGAATCACAAGTTTATCATTTGACAACATAAATTTTTTCCAATTTAACTAATTAGAATCATACAATAGCTTTTGTTATAAATAAATATTTACTCTTAGAGTTTGTTTGGAAACAACTTATTTAGTTGTAACTGAAAACTTTTTGCTAAAAGTAGTGTGCATTTGGCATTGCCTTAAAAATGTAGTTTTTTTTATTATTCAACTTATTTTGCTACTATTCATGGGTCATATTATTCTTTCGATACTATTCATGAGTTTCATTATACTATTTCAACTACCTTTTAGCTTTATCTAGAGTATTTTCAACAAAAAGTTTTCAGTTTTAACTAAATAAGTTGTTCCCAAACAAATACGTAATATATATAAAGCATGCTAAAATAGTACAATAGGATCTATGAATAATATAAAAAATAAGTTAAATAGTAGCAAAAATAAGCTAAATAGTAAATAAAGCTGACTTTTTTAGCCAATGCCAAGCACAATCTTAATCATTTGTTCTCATTTTTTATAGCTAATTCATATTTTTAATTCATCTATTTTCGATCATCAACCAAATTTAGACATCTATTAATTGGTTTTGGTTATAGTTGAAAATTCGGGTATATATAGATATACTTAATGGAGTATGTTGTAAAAATAGATTGACAAATTAAGCAGTCGATTCCATTTGGGATCCGCTTATTTTGCTAAAACTGAAAACTTTTTATATTAGATATTATAGATAAAGGTAAAAATTAGCTCAAATAGTATAGTGAAACCTATGAATAGTACTAAAAGATGCAGAGTAGGACTCATAAATAGTAGCAAAAATAAACTGAATAGTAAATAAATTAGCAAAAATAAAGGTAAGCTTGATACGCTTCTGAGATAATTAAGACATTATAAGACAAGTCACATCAAGTAGTGTAGATTACGAAATCAAAAAAAAAAGAAATGGTGTAAGTTCAAACACTTGACCAAGAAAACAAAAAGGGATTCTCGAAGCTTTATGAAACAAGTGACGTTAAGTAGCATAGATTACGAAATAAAAAATAAAATGAAATGGTGTAAGGGTGTGTTTGGATACCGCTTATTTACTAAAAACTGAAAATTGAAAATATTGTAACAAAATAATTTTTAAATGTGCAAATAGTACTGTGAGACTCATTTTTAATGAAAGTTTTGCTAAAAAAAGAGGTTTGTGGGTCCTATGAACAGTGCACAGACCCACTGAAAAAGCATAAAGTTGCTAAAACGCACTTCTCAAAAAAAAAAAAAAGTGAAACGCAGACGCTCTCATTTTCAGCACTATCCAAACGAATGCTAAGTCGATATGGGATTTGTGCGTTGAAAATATAATGTAAATGATTCTTAATATATATATATATATATATGTATATATATATATATATATATAATAGCTATTCCTTAATAAGTGTAATAATTTTTCAAATTAATATATTTCTAAATAAACAAATTTTCTATATACACATAAGCATAAAAATAAAATAAAATAAATCTTGAAAAATAACTAATCTCTCTCTCAAATTTGAAAAAAAAAAATATATATATATATATATATATTTATATATATTTTTAAGGAAATATGTATATTTCCTCGATTGAATTTAAACATTTGGTTGTATTAGTCAATAAAAAAATAATTGAATTCAAAACAACCAAATGTTTGCATTTCTTTTTCTTTTTTCTTTTTTTTTAAGAGTCACCAAAATTTTTAAATCTAATTGTGAGAAACTAATGCACCACACTTATGTTATTTCACTTAAGTTTTACTCTTTTTTAATTACATATTTGTTTATTAACCTTCAATTTTTATTTTAAAGCTATTTCTGTACTTTAAAAATATTTCACTTTAATCCGTACACTTTCAAAATTGTTTAAAAAATGATTGAAAATATTGGCGTCACAAGCAAACTTTACGTCATGTTATAAGTTTCACTTTGACTATGGATTTTTTTTTTTTTTTTAAATTTTTATGAAAAGAAAAAAGACACACATTGCTTGTCTATTATCAACCCCCACACCCCCTTCCACACCCCCCCCCCCCCCCCACAACTCCACATGGGGAAAAAAAAATCAACTAAACATATATATATTTTTCATCATTTAGCTCAACAAGTTATGTGGTATCCTTGATAACGTTTATCCAACGTGTTATACCAAAATAGGCCTTGGTGAACAAACATGGGACTCTGACCAAGGTTGGGCTTTTAACATGCTCATTGGGCCCAGGATTCCTTCATAGTAGGGACTGGGCCTGCTTCCTCAGAAGGCCCAGATAGTATAATATGGAAACCACTCCCCTACAAGTTCAATCAAATCTTTTAATAATACATTGATCCAAAATAAATTCATGTTATTATGAGTTGGATGATATACACATAGGATACTCCTATTGATACGTACACAATTTCTGGAGAGATAAATATAAATATTTAGAGAGCCGAGAAATAAAATTTTGGTTGTTTCTAATGAAACACTTGATATGTAATAAGAACAAAAGATAACAAATGAATAAAGTTTGGATTTGACTAAGGAAATTTTGATCTCTGTGAACCTTTTGGATTTGATTGAGGAAATCCTAACTTCTGGAAACCAACTAGAATCCAACTTGATTAAGCTTATCTGATATCTTTATTCAATAATACTTGGCTAGTTTTATACCAGTTGCTATAACTTAACAATCTAAAAATAAAGACTCCACTACATTTATAATCTAAAAACAAGGAACTGCCCACAAGTGAGGTTAACATATGAAAACAAACTCTAACATTACAATAAATAATAATAACAACAATAGCAAATACCAAATTCTAATGTTAATAAAACAATAGTAAATAAACTAAATAACTAATGGCACCTAATATTTCTCACATCACTTAATTGTTGGCTCCTACTATTTCTCAACACCCGTATGGACACCAACTACACAACACACACACCCCCTTAGCAGAAAAATCACACACACACACACACACACACACACACACACATATATATATATATATATAGTCAGTACACATGGGCGGCTCTAGTTATTGTTTAGGGGGTTCAAATGAACCCCCTAAGCTGGGCCAAAAAAAAAATTTATATATAATTTTCTAATTTTTTTTATTTGACTCTTTTAAAATAAACTTATGAACCCTCTAAGCCTAAATATTTTTTTTAAGTGCATCTGAAATAAACTTGAATATGATCATCTTGACAATATCTTGGTCTTTTTAAACATTAAAAAAAAAAAAAAAAACTCCAATAACAAACCAATTGGATCTAAAATATGGGGGAAAAATAGTAAACCTAACAATAAAAGTATAAATTTGTTCATCTTAAATCTTAAAAAAAAAAAAAATCATTTAGATCCGAACAAATTTGAAATAAACTAAAAAAATAAATGTTTATTGTATTTAGATTTCGTTTGGAGTTCACTTAGGAACAATAATTAATAGGTTTATTGTATTTAAAACAATAGATGATTTCAAAATTTTAATTTTGGCAAGAATAAATAGTATGTTCATTGTATTAAGCAACAATATGCAATGAACTTATAGTTTGTCTTCTATGAGAAATGTTATGTTCACAACACTTTTACAAAAAATCCTAAGTAGCAGATTGTTACTGATTGTTACTGATTCACAAAAAAGTAATTTTACCTAAGATTTATTGGGAAAATGTTGTAAAAATATTGTGGACATAGCATTTCTTATCTTTTTTTTCTCTTGCTAGTACCTATTATGGACAAATTTGTAATAAGAAAATCACGTAGACCGCATAATTCATTTTTTGTATAAATAAAAATAAATCTTCTTACTAACCCCTCAAAAATCATATCCTGGAGCCACCGTTGTTGGTACTATATCACAATATTAATAAAATTTATAACAATTCAAGTAAAATTGCTTCAACGAATAACAACCTTGTGATTTAACAGGTTGGGTCAAAAAAAAAAAATGTAACAAATATTTTCATGGGTCAGGTTTCAATTTATAGTACTACAAACACAACTGTTTTCATTTCAACAAACTATGAGTCCATCACTGATATTATACTTTATTATCCATCATTAACAATTAGCTACATAGGACAATTACAAAATTTGTTGTAAACTATGTGAAGTTTTAGACCCCTTAGCACAATATAATTAACTTAATATTAAGCCAAGTTGATTAACAAGTTTGTTAATTAACACTAGATTAAACCACAATGTGTAAAAAAAAAATAATGTGGAAAATATAAAGAACACAAAGATCTGATGACAAAGGAAAACCAAACCGGTAAAAAACCTGGAGAGGATTTAACCTAGGTATCCTCAAGGTAAAACAGATCCACTATGAAAGAATTGAAGTTTATACAACAAGATTTAGACCACTAACATCCTATTGCTACCTCGAGTAGAAAATTTACTACCACGACTATGTGACAGCTCTGAGTCCACGGACTACTTCTTTCTTTGATCCACTGCAACCACAAGTTCTCCTACTTGTGAATCTTAATCTTCTTAAATGTTCTTTGTGCAGTAACTGAAACGATCATAAAGCTCTTGACATCAATCATGATCTTGATAACCCTAAATGTGTATGAAGGTAAATACCTCTAGATCTCACAAGAGATTCAAACATACAGCATATCAAAAGCCTCTAAAACGTAGCTAGAGTTTTTCTATTTATATGAGACATAAAACATAAAACCCTACACGTCAAACCAGACTTAGACTGAGTTGGAAAATTCTGCAAAAAATTAATATGCACAAGGTTCGATCGATTATAAATTGAAGTTCTAATACATTTAGTTCCTAATTTCTTAGAACCTAACAAACTATGTAAAGACTCTAGATCTATTTTTTCGGTTTATTCCCACCTGATATTTTTTCCCTCAATAATTTAAGTCAAATTAAAACCTAAATTTTTTTTTTTCAAACCAAAAAAAAAAAAAAAAAAAAAAAAAAGAATCAAAACCTAACAGAGAAAGTCGTGCTAATAAAATAAAGCCCTTTTTTCAAATGTAATCTCATATTGTTTCATGGAAAATGCTCAACGCTGCTTTATTTGGTACTTAAATTTGCCCCATCCCCTCGGTTTCCCTCAAACATGGACCTAAAGGCTAAAGCCAATTTTCAGGTTGTGCCCCTCCACTCTACGTAACTACAAGTAGAATAATCCTTGAATGAGTTTTTAAGATTCAAAAACTCTGTAGAGGAAATAAATTTTGGATGTTGTTTTGTACATTAGCAATAATATAGTCAAGTTCTGAGAAGTCAAGGATTAATGATATTTACCGAATGGCGAATATGATGGAAGACAAATAAAGGAGTATTTTTTTTTTTTTTTTTGGTGGAGAAATGAAGAAGTTTGATAACTTCGGTTCTCCACCAAGACATTGAAAATTATTCTTCGTAGCCAAAAACAATAATAACTTTGTGTGCATTGTAGACTAGTTATAAAAGAGCATAAGTGGGTTCTAATTAGCTCAATTGATAAAATCTCTGATAGTTGAATAAGAGATTTGAAGTTTGATCCCAACTTACACAAAAAATTGATTTGTCTTAGTTTGATGATAAAGAACAAAATTATCAGAAGCGGACGTCATAGTTTAAAACTTTATAAAAAATTTAAAAGAGCATTAAAAAAAATTCCACATCAAATGATCCATAGTTCTTGATTGCATCAGCATAAATATGGAAATGAAGGCCTTGTCCATGTCCATTTTGTATAGTGCATACATTCAAATCAGTTAGTAACTGTTTCCAAACAATGATGTTGAACTTGTTATAAAAATATATCATATCATATACTATATGATGGTGAACCAAAATTGAACTATCTCCAATTCATCCATAGTGTTGTCGAAGTCCAGAAAGGTTGTCCCAATGTAAGAAGGTTATCCAAGTGTAAGAAGGTTGTCGAGCACGGAAGAACCTAGATGACCTCCCAACACTTAGAAATTTTCATAATAAATTTATATTCAAAAGCTTATAATCCAGACCACATTATACTATTCCAAAGTATGAGCAAAATCTTTATTCATCACTTTAACTTACCACTAAGTTTTCAACTTCAAATAGCAGTTGTAGAAGATAAGTCTAAATCTTCTAACTTCTAATCACAGAAGAACCTAGACGACCTCCCAACACTTAGAAATTTTCATAATAAATTTATATTTAAAAGCTTATAATCTGCACCACATTCTACTATTCCAAAGTATGAGCAAAATCTTTATTCATCACTCTAACTTCCCACTTAGTTTTTAACTTCAAATAGCAGTTGTAAAAGATAAGTCTAAACCTTCTAACTTCTAATAGCAATTATAGAAGATAAGTCTAAACCTTCTAACTTTTATAGTAGTTGTGGAAGTTAAGTCTGAACTTTCTAACTTCCATCCACATTGAGGAAGTTACTAAACAAGTAACTATTCCAAAGCTCGTTATAAAAATGACTCATCCATATCAAGTGAAGGTAAGTTTCCACCACTCCAAAAATCTAAAATTCTTGAGTTATAGAGAGAAAGCTAACTTAAGCATCGGAGGGTTCTTGTTTTTCTTTCTTTTTAGGTCTTCCAAGCAACCACTAGCCTATTGAAGCCTGGAGCATTCAGCCTATTGATTTTCTGTGCATCATCATTATATATAATAGTAGAAGTTTTTCCCTACACATCTAAAATTCTGCTATGTATAAGTTAAAAAGCGCTAAATTATGTTGTTTGGCAATGCTACAATACCGTTTAGAACCCTTCCATTATAAATAACAAAAAATAACAGGTTAAAATTAAAATGTACACGAAAATAGAAATAGAGATAGGTGATGAGGACACGGAGAAAGAAGCAGAGAAAGGGAGAGGCGATGAAATAGAGAGAGGATGAGGCCTGGGACACGGAGAAAGAAACAGAGAAAGAGGCAGAGTTTCTAAGGCCATCCATTGTGCGTTACAATCAAAAGGGAAAGAGAGTAGAGTTCGTCTGAACCATACACCATCCGTTCCCTTGCTAGATTTAGACCATTAGGCCGGAATTGACATTGACAACGATACATTCTTTTTCTCAATTTTGTAGGTTTAGGTATAAAACCTTACTTTTAATTGAGTTTTTTTTTGTTGGGTAGGCTTAGATTTGATTCATTATTGTTTGGGTTTTTGGAATCTCTATCAAAATGATTGTTTTCTCAATTTTAGATATTTGCTTTTTTTTTTTTTAGATTATAGAAATCACAGAAAATATTGATTTGGGTATGAAATGTTACTTTTGATTGAGTTTTCCTGTTGGATATGTTTAGATTTGATTTGTTTTTGTTTCGGGTTTTTAAAACACAAAATGATTGAGAGGGATACAAAGATAGTTTTCGTGAATGTGGCTGCCACAAGCATCAGGCTGGCTTCCTACACCGTCGGTAGCCTAGCCATAGAAGAAAAATCTATAGACCATCTACACCATAAGACCATATAGCGATAGAGTGAGAACTACCACTGGTAATTTTCTTTTTCCTTTCTTTCTTAGATCTATAGGTATGAAATATGAATTAGTTTTAAGAAATTTGGTACTTTCTGGTAATTCTCCAAATTCTATTCATTCCAAATTAAATCCGTTTAGTTTAAAGTCAGGGTTTTTGAAATTTCAATTATAGTGCCTGATAGGTGTTTGATACTGGTTCTTAGTTAATAAATCCATACTATTTGTTAAAAAAAAAAAAAAAATCTCATGACAAGTGAGAGAGAGACAAAGACAAGTATTTTGATGATGTCGCAAGAGTTGTGATCTTTATAATCTTTGACTGTAGCATCAATAATTGGCACTAATTTGTCAAGTTACCATCCTTCCTAGAATCTTCTCCATTTTGTTCCCCAACAAAAGATTCAATGTTTGCTTTCTACTTTGCCTAGATTTGATCCTCTAAACTTTAGCAAAGGGATTGCTAATAGCAGTTTATGTGTGTATAACGGTGACATTCCGGATGATTCCCTATAGAGACGACATGTTTTATAATTATTAGATACCCTATTGTGAATTGTTGTGAAAGATCAAAGTTGTAAAGAATATAGCTTCAGTCATATCTTACTCTATGATGATTGTTACCTAAGATATCTTTCATTTAAGTAATCAAATACAAAATATGTGTCCACTTTCCTAATTTATTTAAAGTTGCTACTATACAGGGAAAATATAGAAGGGATTGCCTTAAACTAATGTTTCTTAAATTTCGTTATGGATTATTTTGAAATTGTTTCCTTCACTTCTGTCAATGTTCAATTGTAGTGTGCTTAATTTAGGTGCATTTTTTGGGTGTATTCATGCTATAAACATTCTTTTCATTCCCATTTAGAATATGCACACCACGTGTTTTACAAAAAGTCTCACTCAAAATTGAAACTTATTGCTTAAAATTGAAACTTACCAAATAACACTATTTGAAATCCCAACCAAGTTAGTTGGGACTTGCACCTAAGTTGTTTCGAGGGCTATGGCTATATCATAGGAAAAAGCAGGTAAAGATTCTAGAATCTTTAATTGTTTTCATTTGAGTTTTGGGTGAGGATTGAATTTTTTTTCCATTTAACGTTAATTTTATAAGAATATTGTTAATTGTCCAGTTGTAAAAGAAAGTGGGAAACTAGCATCTCGAGTTTTTAAAACTCGAGATCAATGCCAAATTCAAGTTTTAAAGGGAAAATATAGAGGGATTGCTCGAGTTTTAAATTCGAGTTCCACATTTTCCTTCATTTCGCGTGAAGTGTGCTCGAGTTTTTTGGGTGTACTTTAGTTATAAATAAAACTCCAATTCTACCATTTTAGATCTCGAGTTTCTAAAACTCGAGATGTTATTTTCCATTTTACTTTCAAATGTTGCTTAACTTACTACATAGAAACCCCTCACGTTGTTATTCTGAAAATATCCCCGAGGATTTTAGCTAAAAAAAAAAACTCTTGAAAAATTTTTCTTCTCCTTCCCTAAAACCCAATTCTGAAAATTAATCCCAAATGCCAGACATCATTCTCCTTCCCCTCTCTCTTCTCTATTTCTCCCCCTGCTCTCTCTTCTCTACCCTTCTCCTTCCCCTAAACGACCCAAAAATTTTAGCTAAACAAAACCTGATTAGTTAAAACAAACTCAGCCTGAGTCCCCAAAAAACTCAACCAGACACTCTACCCCTCTCCCTCTTTTAGATGCACACTATGCCCCTATTCCTCTCAGTCATCTATTTCTACCTCCGCTCCTCCAACCTGTAACTCTCTCTCTCTCTCTCTCTCTCTCTCTCTCAAAGAAAACACAAACATAATTTTGCAATCTCCTTCAGTTAACCCAAAAAATTTTGTTCCTCTTTTTGTTGAGGTAATTTTCTTTTCATTTGTGGTTGAGATCTTCTATTGCATGGATTTAGTTTGAAATTTTTTAAGGCTGAGAAACTTACAGATTTATATGCAAATTTTAAATTTTTCTCTGGGATTATAATAAGATTTGTGTTAATTGCACACACTTTTGTTTTTTGAGTCATTGTTGCTAATTGATAACATTTTTAGGCAGGAAAAAGTCACTATAGACCTATGATTGTTACATAAAGAAGTCAATTTATCTTACTTTGTTTGTTTCTTTTATTTGTTTTTCATTATTTATTTATTTTTTTTAAATTTCTTTTCATTATCTTTCATTAGATGATTGTGTGAAGTGGATCCTAAGTGGGTTTCGTTCTGTTTAAGCCGTTGTTTCCTTGGGAAAGTCTTCTTTTCCATGGGCTTTGTCAGTTTTGAGTAGTTTTGTTGTATTAGATGCCATGTTCATCAATTCAAGGGAAGCACCGTAGCAGTGATAAGTCTTTATTCATTTTCTACTTTAGTCTCTATTTGTTTTTTGTTGCATCATTATTGGTAATTTATTTCTGGGAAGAATCTGAAATTGGACTATTTGTGTTTTAGATTAAGATATCAAATGCTTATATAAAACTTGACGAGGAGTTAAGTAGCTTGAGAAGTTAAGGAAAGAGAAGAGCCTAAGAATAGGAGGAAATAGATTCTTGAAAAGCATTGATAAAGCTTCAAGATAAAGTGTAAATGACTAGTTTTTTTTTTGTAATACTTATTAAACCAAATGCATAGCACATTATGATGCTTATAATATATTGCTTTATAATATTTGTTTGTTTCTCATTTATAAGGATCGTATATATAAAATTTTATTTGTTTCTCATTTATAAGGATCTTATATATAAAATTTTGAAGGTTTTTCATGAGAAATGTTTAAACTACAATTTTCATCTTATATTAGAGCCAATTCAGTTTTCAAATAGTTTAAATTTAGAGAAATATTTAAATTTAACATGTTAAAATACAATTTAAAAGTTTTCCGTGCACTGCATGGGTTAACGACTAAGAAAAAAAGCCCATCTAAAAATTTTCTACGTTCACAATTAAAAAGCGATAAATTATATTGTTTCACAATCTTAACACCGTTTGATAGTTTCTTGGTGTGTGTGTGTGTGTGTATTTATTGCACAACTTCAACTTTCCCTTATGATAAACAAGACCCTTCTGTCTCTGAATTGGATTTCACCTCTTTGTTATTGTAAACACACACACATGCAGAAAGCACAGGCATCATTTCTTACCAATAAACTTGAAAGTTAAGCAAAAAAGATAACAATAAAGAACCATAATAATCTATCAATAACATTTAAAATACAAATATGTATCACAAAGTTCGAATTGCAAATTTTTGTAGAGAAAAGGTCGAATTACAAACTATGGTAGAGAATGGATTAGTTGCTTAGTTGCAGAAAATCTTGGCCCCACTCGTACACTATATTATTATCATTTATATTTATTGAATTGAATTTTAACCTCATTTGCATTTATAAGACAATAATATGTTTGATTGTCTGATATTCTTTAAGGTGCATTATATTTGTTGCTCTTTTCTTAGATTTTAGTCAGGTTCACAGTTTAATGCTTAAGGAAAATTGTCAACCTGCTATGAATGATGTATATAGTGCGTGAAGGGTGGTTACCATTAATTGGTTGTGTCAAAACCATAATAATCTTTGCAGAGCTTTTATGTTGGTAAATTTCTATAAGATGCTATGTATAGAATAATAGGGATGTAATATAATGTAATGGTCATTCTTATTTTTTAACATTGTTGAAATTTCCTTATCTCTTTTATTATGTTCTAAATGAAAATTTTCTTTTTGAATATCTTTAGCTATGCCAAGAGGGAGAGGTGCGAAACGAAGAGATAGTTATGTTAAAGACAATGGAAGAACAAGTGTATTTCCAAAGTTTTAGAATGAACAAGAGGCAGATGTGAAAACCACACTAGCAGTTTCGTTGCCCAAGAAGAATCATGATTCAGTCATAAGCCGCATTGATATGGAGTTCTTGCCACCATGACTTCCTCCATTTTATCCTTTCAAGAAGGTCTCTTTGGAACCGATGGTACCTTTCAAAGTAACTATAGGTATACATCCTTCAAAGAGTCCGATTGCAAGTTCTGCAAAAGTTCATTGTTGTGTTGCTTCAGCAGTATACAATTAACTTTTCTCATGAAATTTTTATTGGTGAAGGTATGCTTGGTAGTGTTTATAAGGGTAAGCTGCCTGATTGAAAGGTACGATTTTTTTAACTTAATAAGAACTAATTTGCTAGGATGATGGTGTGGTGGTTTGATTATGTGGCTTCTACTTCAAAATGCCTCATGTACGTTGTATTTGTTGTCTTTTTTTCCCTTTCATCTTCTCTATCCTCATTAGGAGTAGGAGAGTAGTCGAGAAAGAGCCATCGACAAATAAGAAAATGCATTAGAGAAGTTGAGAAGAATGCAAAAATTGTCAATATCCTTATGCTTCAAAAACTTTATGGAAAAGGATTGTGCTAAAAAGCATCAACCAAATGTAAATGGCATAGGAAAGGAGTAGGTAGCTGTAGATTTCTCTGTAAGATTTCACAAATGTAACTTTGATTTAGTGCCACCATCTTTTAGTTTTTTATGGGGCAGTATAGTCACTATAGGAAAAAAGACATAATTCAACAAGTATTATTGCAACAAAAAAAAAAAAAAATGTTACATCAAAATGTGTTGTTGTAATAGGCATCTCTAATTTTATAATTGAGATAGGTAATTACAATATAGTTAGATTGTTATTTATTGAGTTTTTTGTGCTATAACCCTCTCTGATGCAGTCTGCCCTTGTGTTTCTTTCTTTGTTTCTATTTTCCTTTCATTCTTATTCCTTAGCATCATGGTTAGGAAAACTAGAACAAATAAGAAAACCTCCTTTTCCTCTACACCTGTTTTTGAGAGTGATAGGTTTAGGTTTGAGAAACAAGAGAACTATGAGAAACTCCATATCTTTAGATCGGTGTGGGCTAAGCTTAAAATGATCCTAGATGAGTTAAATCCTAAGATATGTAGGAATTTTGAGAGTCGGGGTTTGTTACCTCTTATGGACATTGAGCACCCTCCTCTTGCTGCCTTGATAAGAGTGTTCTATTTGAACTTATCTATCCATTCCAATGATTCCAACACTTAATATGTGATGAGTTGGATAAGGGGTGAAGAGTATGTCATTACAACTCAGGTAGTGGCCGCTGCTCTTGGAGTACCTTACACCGAGGTCCCTCCCCTTGATGAGATCATGTCCCACATCACTGGTACTTCCATTAGATAGGGTTCCAATTCTTGTATCACTACTCATGAGCTTATTGAGCTCAATTATCTGTTTTTCTAGATTGCTTGTCATTCTATTTGGCCTATCTCTCACTTGCACACCATTCCTATTGAGAGATGTGCATTTCTGTATGCCCTTGTGACTGATGCTCTTATAAGTTTTCCTACTCTTTTCATTCGATCCCTAGTTGAGGTTCATGGGAGTAGTTCTAAATCACATGGTCTTTTCTTTCCAGTTTTTATTCATAATATTCTCTTACATTTGGGTTTAGAGGATTTTCCCGCATCTGAGTTTATCCATATTATCTCTCTCATAGGTGCCACATTTCTTAGGCAAAGAGCAACTCAGATGAAAGCTAGCTCTAAACGCCCTAGAGTTGAGTCTTCTATAGGTGCATCTAGGCCTCCTACTTCAGATGATCCTACTATTGAGGAGTATGTCAATTCGACAGCTGCTGTTGATCCTCCACCTTCTTTTTCGAGCGATGCTTCTCTACGAAGTATGTTGGACATTGTCATGACCGTTCAGGCGACTCAGGAACAGATTTTGGTGGATGTGCTAGCTAAGCTTCAGGCTTTACGAGCTGATTTGACGAGTGCCAGACATTCTACTCCACCTCCACCTTTTGATGATGAATCATGATTGCCCTTTAGCAATTCATCACAAAAAAGGGGAGTACATATCATGTTGATAGGGGGAGTTTTTTTTTTTTTTTTTATTTTTTTTTATTGGGGGAGTTGTTTTTGTTTTGGAGATACATTGTATTTAGGTGCTTCTTTGATGTATTCTTTTTATTTGGTTCATGATGTATTTATTTTATATGGGTTATATATGTTAGGGGGAGACACTATGTTTTTATTTATTTTATTATTTCTTGTTTCACATGCGATACATTGATAATTGATTTATATTATGAGGTTATTCATGGTATATGTCTTTTATCTTTATATTTTGTGAAATCAAGAATTTATTTTGTTTTACTTGTATTTTCCACATATGCGTTTATGTGTTTGTTGAGTGTTTCAAGAATATACTGGTTAATTTAGTCGTGCTGCTGTCTACATTGACAACTGATAGGTAGTAGTTAGGTTGAATTGTTTATGGGCATTTTAATTTTTAATGGGCTATTTTATAACTTTGAGCATTTCAGTTTTGTGATGTGTTTTGTCACGAATTGCCAAAAGGGGAGTTTGTTAGGTTCTAAGAAATTAGGAACTAAATGCATTAAAACTTCAATTTGTAATGTGTTGGTAAACTATGATCAAAACTTAGAATCTAGATTTAGGTTGCTCAAAGTGTGTTTAATTGTAAAGTTGGAATCGAGTGATTGCAGGACTTATTGGTCTAAATCTACTAGTCTCGATCGATCGAACTTCGTGTAGATTAATTTTCTGCAGAATTTTCCAACTCAGCCCAAGCCTGATTTGACATGTAGGGTTTTATGTTTTACTCCAAGTATAGAAGGAAAAAACCCTAGCTACTTTTTAGAAGTCTTTGATGTGCTCTGTTGTGAGATCTAGAAGTGTTTACCTTCATACACACTTAGCATTATCAAGATCAAGATTCATGTTAAGAGCTTGGTGATCATTTTAGTTGTTGCTTAAAGAACTTAAAGAAAGTCACAAGTAGGAGAACTTGTAGTTGTTGTAAATCAAAGAAAGAAGTAGTTCGTGGACTCATAACTATCATGGTGTTGTGGTAGTAAGCTTTCTACTTGAGATAGTAATAAAATGTTAGTGGTCTAAGTTCTATTGTACAAACTTCAATTCTTTTATAGTGGATCTATTTTACCTTAAAGATAACTAGGTTAAATCCCCTCCAAGTTTTTTATCGGTTTGGTTTTCCTGGATCATTGTGTTCGTTATATTTTCTGCTGCTTTATTATTTATGGTTATTTGTGCTAAACCTAATCTTGAATAACGATCTTGTTAATCAACTTAGTATAATATTAGGTTCAACATATTGTTTTATGGGGTCTAAAAACTGTACATATATGATGTTTTTCAACTATATACTTATTTTCTTATTTTATTTTCAAAATAGGTAGTAAGTCAATGAAATGATCGTGACGCATGCTTGGATAACACCTTTGAGATGAAACCTTTTCTTTCATGTTGTATTGATTTTGGCATACTTTTTGAAACTATGTGATTGAATGTAAACTCAACAAGTTGTGTATATATTTGTGTTTTGTGACATACGTATTGAAATGAAGTATTTCAAATTTTTCATCTTTTATGCATATCTTTAATTTGTTAGTATATTTCGTAGATATTGCTTTTGAATTGTAAAATAGGTTAATGAAAAAATTATTATTTAAAAAAATGATTTATTTATTTTTAAATTTTTATAAAAAATTATTTTTTTAATAAAAAAAATCAACCTATTACAACAAGATTTTTAAAGTAAATCGTTGCAATATGTGAAATTTATTATAACGAAAATTTAGTGTTGCATAAACCTCTTGCCTCAGAGTTAATTACAACAGCTTGTATTGACTTTTTTGTCATTGCAATAACACCTATAACAACGACATTAACTGTTATTACAATGATTTTTTTTCGTTGTATTAAGCCTTTTTTTTTTGTAGTGAGTGACTGGTATTGATAAAACTCTACAATTTAACCTTTTCAAGAGTTTTGATTTTTTTTCTCTACCCCAACAAATATCTTTTGTGCAGTTTTTGTATGTATTCTTGAAATTAGTTGTCCTCTTTGTAGTTTAATTTGGATAGCTATAATAAGAATCCTATAATTGTGACAACATAGGTTGTATGAAAGTTCAAATAGCGTATAAAAAACCAATGAACGTGTAAACCTCCAATTACAAAATTACTAACACAAGCTTATACACAAATAATATATGTGCGGAATGATGAATATAAGCTAAATCCAAATTGGTAACACACTCTAAACCATATTTAATCACAAACACAGTAGTAATTAAAAGGTAAAGAGAAAGGGAAGAGAGATACAAACACAAAGATAATACGTCGATGTGTTATTGAAGAGGAAACCGAATAATTCGACGAAAAACCTCTCTACTGCCCTCCAAGCCGTCAATAATCCACTAGAGAATGATGTTGGGATACATGAATAGCAGAAGACCCTCCAAGCCTAATGTACCCAGTGCACCTAAGCCCTCCAAGCTTCTTGCTCCAACAGGGTTACGCTGAACCTTGACTTCTCTAGCTTATCGGATCTCGCAATAAGCCCATTGCATCAACTAAATGAATTGGTCCTCTCTAAACTTCTTCCCAAGCACCAAAACACCTCCTCACTGATATGGGTATGATGAGATAAGGATTCGGCTAATGTACCTCTCAAGGATATATCAATGGAGAGGGTGAGATTCAAAGGAATTTGGAGAATCAAATGATGAAGATTGTAGATAAGTCAATTTTGTTTTTCTCTAGGGTTTCTCTCTCTAAATTCTCTCTAAAAGCTCTCTACATTTCATGGGTATAAGGATATTTATCGTAGGTTGTATGAGGAATGTGAAACGTCGGGTTTATCCAAACAAGGCACTCTAGTGACTCAACCTCGCGATTGGAACATGTCGCGAGTTTGAGTCGCAAGCTAACTGTCTGGCTAGATTAGAAGTTTTGTCCTACAGTGCTCCAGCTGTCATGACCCTTCAGCTCCCATGCATGCTCCACACGTGTGCCACCTTTGGCGACTCGCCAGTTGCGAGATCCAGTCACGAGGCTCTTCTTGAGTGTACACCTTTGAGATTTTTTCACACTCTCTCACACACTACCCTTACATAAGTCTCACCTAAATACAGTGTATCTAATTGCTAATATACAAGCAAATTTGGTACGGGATAAAGCCAACACGTTATTGAATAAATTCAACCTTACATTGTATAATTGATGTTTTTTGTAATTTGTTTATTCATTTGAACATATTTAATGCATAAACAGACCTTCAATTTTAACGGAGTTTCTCATCATTTTAAAAAATAATAATAATTAAGAAAAATAAAAATAAATGGGAAGTTTTTTTCCTTTTTCTTTTTTTCCTTTTCATTTTCTTTTAAAAAAAAAGTAGTTTATTTAATTTTAATTATCTATGGTGTTGTCATAATATTTGTATGATTTTACATATTTTTTCATGAATAATAAATAAAAATAGTCTGCGCATTGTGCGGATCATACGCTAGTTTGCGTAGAAGTAGAGGAACCACACACAACATGTTCAACTGTTTATCATAACGTGGAGAAAATGTGAAAAAATTAAGGTACCATATGGATTGAATAAAATAAAAAATGGAATCTAGAATTTCTTTGGATCAATTTTATTGAACTGTACCTGTAGAGGTCCGGTTAACGTAAAATTTATTCGTCGGCTGGATTTAACTCAAGAATAACAAGAGAAGTAAATGACAGGGGAAACAAGTGGAGAACGCATTTTCATTATCTTGGTAGATACTGAATCCCTTATTGCTGCCGAAATGTATCATATCTCAAACAGAAGCTCTTTTCTTTTGCTGGTATATGACAGCCGAAACTGGAGTACCCACTCCAATAAAGAAGACAGTCCACGTTGCAAGGGTTGCTGTCAACTTCTGGTGTTTCATTTTGTCCAAGTTATACATGTGTTTGGCATGTTCGTAGTATGGTGCATCATGACCATGTCCCCCCCATTCTCTTTACCCCAGTTGAGTGGAGTCCCCTCTTTGCTGTACCAAAAAAAAGAGGTAATTGTTATAGTTAGAAACATTGATCAACATTTGGAATTTGACATTTTGACAATTCAGCTATGTGTAGAAATAGGGAAAGTAGACAAACTCGACGCCCATAAGAACCCACGGCAGACTAACAATTAACAGATTTACAGTTTTGCTGTTTTGATATCATTTCAATTCGATAATTTCACATTTCAAATTGAAGCCTACAAATATGCATCTCTCAAGAATTATTGTCCTGTTTAGTTTAAAACCTACATCAGTGTTGGTTCAAAGATTTCAGTACACCTGAATAAATAGGAACTAGAACATATATTACTGACCTTTTTGCTAATATCTGTAAATAGTGGGCTCTCAATATACACAAACATTTATTTATGCAAATAACAGGTGCATGTCCAATAACTTATGTATTGCTTTGTCTAAAATGTGAGCATGTGGCTTTTATAACTCAATTTTTATGGCAGCAGTGAATAAAGATGAAACTCAAACTCAAAATTCTGCATTACAACAAAATCTTCAATTTGTCACAATATGATCACCTCATGATGTACAAGTTTGCACACATAATTTGCCCAAAACATTTCTGGTATAACATTGAGCATATACTTCCTTTCTTTTTTTGCTGAATCTTAAAATATACTTAACTATAACGTAAGGCACAGTTAGAATAAAACAGAATAAGCTCAAGAAAAGTATTTTCCGTCAAAAGTTGGTGTAAATGACAGAGGGTAATATTAAATTTGTGGTTACCAACAAAAGGAATCAAATGAACCTGATTTTTGGAGAATTGCTTCTGAAGACATCAGCAACTTTGTGCAGGACTTCATTCCACTGTTCCACGCCATGATGGTAGAAAAAGAATAAGCTTTTGCTTGTTATTGGCCTGCTCAAACATTGGTTCATGCAGTTAAATGCCTCTTAAACATTCACATAAGTCACTGCTCAACCAGAAACATCCTTGTTCTTTTCCCTAGATTTCTCCAAGGAATCTACTGAAACCTTAAATCTACTATACAATTCAAACTATATCTCTTATGCAGTGCTAACAAATTTGTAGGTTTTAATATCAAAGATAATAGCTAACCAAAAATTAAAAAAAAAAAAAAAAAATTCAGTCTTGTCAACTTATATTTCTCCATATAATTCAGATAGAATAGAATTATGGAAAAGAATACATGTGGATAACCTTGATTTATTTGTTGAGAATTCATAGCTGATCTTAAAATTTTGGGAATAAGACTTGATTGTTGTGGTTGTTGTTATATTTATTTTGGGGGTAAATTATACTTTACCACCCTAAACTATACACTAGATTACACTTTGCACCCTAAACTATTCAAATGCACACTTTGCACCCTAAACTATCACATTTATCACACTTTGCACCCCAACATTATTTTTACAGATAAATTAGAGTGATAATTTATGTCTAACTTAATGGTAAAAGTAACATTGGGGTGTAAAGTGTGATAAGAGTGATAGTTTAGGGTGCAAAGTGTGCATTTGAATAGTTTAGGGTACAAAGTGTAATCTGGTGTATAGTTTAGGGTGGTAAAGTGTAATTTTCCCTTATTTTGGAGTAAGGCTAGAAAGTTGAAGCAAAATAAATCAACTTCAACTTAAAAATGTTCACACAAATACACATTATAGTAAACTACCGCTTTCAACTTTGATAAGTTTGTAGATGTTTTAAAAAAAAAAAAAAAAAAAAGGTTCCTAGATGTTACGCACTTTTACAGGTTCTTATTCATAAGCTAACTCATATCTATCTTATTTAGTGCACAGAGCTCCACTTTTACGGGGTTTGTAGTAGGGATGGCAATAAGGTGGTGCGGGATTGGATTATTGGTTTCCTATCTCCGACTGGTCTCTTTGGGAAGGGAAAAACCGGCGTTGAGCAAGAACGGTGTAAGTCAGAATAATGTGGATGACGGTATTTTGTCATCCCTAATAAGGTGATTTTAACACTACTGAGAATGCAAGTGCTTTAGAATGGCAATAGAATATGTAAAAATAAAAACATAAGTCATAAATATAAATATAAATATGGCATCTACAAAAAAATTTAATTAATTTAAATAAATATATATATATATATATATACATACACACACACACACACATTCAAATTACTTGACCCATTTCTATCTATCTATCTATTCTATTGTTAATGTAATCAAAGCATGATATGCTGATGCCCTTATAGATTCCAATAACAACAACGTTGGTTTAATTCTCATTCAACCCTCCTATAATTGTCCAATTTCACAAATTTTTACAAACCCACCAAACTAAATTGAAACATAAGTTTCAATGTGACAAGTCAAGCTACATTGAAATAAAAGCAGCAGTTTTGGGGCTTTACAGACTTTAAAAACTAGTATTGAAAAGTTTTAGTACGGAGCATAATTATTGATTAAGAAAATGAGAACCTCAATTAACTTTAATTAAAGAAGAAGAAGAAGAAGAAGAAGAAGAAGAAGAAAGGTGATAACTGATAGAGGTAAAGTATGAGGTTTCAGAATACCTTTGATGAAATCGCAGGTAGAAGAGTTGGAACTGGGATCTCTGACTTTTGTGGCTGTGACAGAAAGTATGACTAATCTTAAACTCTTATTAACTCTTATTAACTCTTAAAAATAGAAGTCTATTCCAAATTCACGTTTCCATATAACTCAAGGGAACTTTTCTTTTTTTATATATTTTATTTTAAGCAATGATATTGATATTACAAATTACACTGTATAAAATTTATAAATATATGTGTCGCATTTCTCTAAAAAAAGAATCGATGTGTCACTAATGATTAAAAAACAATTCAAACATTCATAGTAATTTCAGCAATTAAAAAAAAAAAAAAAGAATTGCTCATTACAAGAGAAAATATTATAATGAAATGTATTTGAGTAAGAAAAATGAAATAGAAGAAAAATGAATTGATGAAATTGAATAAAATCAACTTTATTTTGATGTTTTAAAATAAAAGAACGAAAAATAATAGAATATGAGTAATTTTATTTGAGAGTAATACTATATGTAATAGAACCTATTTATTTTATATTAACTGTACTATTATAAGTATATTTTAAAATAAAGGCATAAATGAACTTTTGGTCTCTACATTTTGGGTCATTTTTTGATTTGGTCTCTAAGCTGATTTCGCTCCTAGGTTAGTCCTTGATTTTTTTAAATCATTTTTAAAATGATTCTTACCGTTAACCTAGTAACAGAAAAATTTGAGGTGGCAAACGGAGTGCATAGGTGACATGTTATATACTAATATAGCTAATAAAATAATATTAAAAAATACCACATCAGCATCCATGTCAGCATTTTAATAACAAGTCAACATTTTAATTAATAAAAAAATTAAACTGAAAAAATTCAAAATCAAAAACAACAAAGGAAAAAACTTTGTCAGATCCTCTCTTTCTCTGTGTTTGTGTTTGTATCTTTCTTCTTTTCATTTCCTTTTTTTTTTCCAGATCCTTTCTTTCTTTGTCTCTTGGTGCATATTTGTGTTTGTATCTTTCTTTGTTCAAGCTTTCAATCCCTCGCTCTCTCTCTTAATCTCTGACATTTTCTCTCTCTCTAAACCCGACTCTCTAATCTCTGGGTTTTTCTCGTTTTTTGTGGGGTGGTCGGTAATGGAGGTGGAAATCGATGGTCGAGGTGGAGATCGGTAATCCATGGGTCTTGGATTATGGGTTTGGTTGGAGATGGAGATGAAGATGGCTGGGTTTCATTAGAGAGGCTAGGTTTTTCTGGGTTTTAGTGGGGGTGGGCTGGGCTGGGCTGGGCTGTGGCCGTGGAGATCGATGTGGCTGTGGAGAAGGAAACGGTGACGATAGCTGATCACGCTGCTAGTTGTGGGTCTTTAGTGGCACTTCTGAAGAGATGAAAGCCATGAAATGGGTGAACCTAGATCGAGCTCATTGAAATCGAGTCACGAAAGCCATCATTGTTGGCCTTGCAATTCAGTGACTTCGGTGTGACGTTTCAGATCTGGCCATTGACGAAGTGGATGACCAAAGTAGAGATTTTGAGGTCTGGGTTTGTTGATGACTAATATAAGGAGCTGCTTATGATTTCTGGGTTGTTCATCTCAGTGGGTTTGTTGCTTGATCTCTCTATATGTTTATTTCTGGGTTGTAAATTTGCGGGTTTGATGTAATTTTTCTGGGTTTGTTGTTTGATATTGATTTAGGGTTCGATGTTCACTTCATTTTTTGGATTTTATGTAAATTTCTGGGTTTGATGTTCATCTCAATTTATGGGTTTAAGCTGATGAGGTTAACCAAAAACAAAAGCAAAAAGAATTAAAAATATTATGAATTTTTATTTTTTAAGAAATGATTTTAGTTTAAATTAGATTTTAGGCTTTTTTATTTAATTTAATTTACTTTTTTTAATTTTCTTAGCTGGCATTTTTTATTAATTTAAATGCTAACATGGCATTTAAAAAATGTTAAATATATTTTTTTGCTATTATTTTATTAGCCATGTCAGCAAATAGTAAATTTTGTTTGCCACTTCAGTATTTTTCGTAACTGGGTTAACAGCAGAGGCCAAATCTAGAAACAGTCTAAAATATAGAAACCAAAAGTGCATTTGCGCCTAAAATAAATGGATGAATACATATAGGTATTTTAGGAGTTTTAAGCTGCGTTTGTTTTGCCTTCAAATGATTTCAAGAAATCATTTTACACCGGCCATTGTGTTTGGTAGCAACAGAAAATTAGGTCAAACGGAATTCATTTTCCGCGTTGACTGTAAAATACCCTTCCTCTCCTGTAAAATCATTTTAGGTGTTATTTTACCTTCAAATAATTTCCACCCCAGGAAAATAGAAGAGAGAGAGAGAAACAGCACTGGATTGTCGCACCCAGCACCGGAGATCGCACCAGAAGCACTGGCTCGTCGCACCAAGCACCGGAGATCGCACAAGAAGCACCAGCTCGTCGCACCCAGCACCGGAGATCGCACCAGAAGCACCGGTCTCGTTGAACCAAGTCGCCCCCGATCGCGCGATCTTGCCTCCGCCTGAGATCGCGGGGCCATGCCTTCGCCTGAGATCGCGCGATCTCGCCGTCGCCTGAAAATCTCGCCTCTCTCTCTTCCTTCTTCTTTCAACTTGACCAGATTTGACGAATTTTTTTTTTTTTTTTTTGGTTTTGTTTCTTTTATGTAACTCTTCTGAGAAATGATGATATATTTGTTTGGATGCTAAGAAAATGTGAGCAACAAGTAGAAAATGCATTTTCTATGGTATTTTCAAGAATACAACGAAACACTTAAGAATATTTTCCAAAGTATTTTTTAAAATACCACCAAACACCTAAAAATATTTTCTTTTGCGAAAAATATTTTCACCTGAAAATATTTTACACTTGGAAAATATTGTACATCCAACCAAATACAGCCTTAGTGAAATTTTCAATAAACCTAATTTCATTTCTCTTATTCCTCCCAATTATGAGGCAAGTGAAAATTTCAAAGAGGGGAAAATAATGGATGAGCGTCTCCTTTCCTCCTACTCATTCCATCGCATCCTACTTAAGTTCTCAAATAGGTGAATGATATTTCAATTCCTTCTATTCTTATCTTTATTTTTTATAATTCAATGGTTGGAGATTGGGAGACTTGAATATAGACATCATGTTTGTTTCGATGGAAAATCTTGTATAAAAATATTTTTTCGTGTTTTTCAGTGTTTGGTAGCATTAGAAAAAATGAGTTAAAGAAAAACTATTTAAAAAGTATGACTTATTTTTAGAGATTGTTTTCTACTAAATGTTTTTGAAAAACAACTCTACTTCACAGCAAGTTAAATAAAGGAGGTTAGAAGATTGTTTTTCAACTCATTTAATGTTGCTACTAAATACAGGAAAAAGAAATAGTTTTATAGAAATTACTTTTTGAAAAATTACTCGTTTTCTAGAAAACATTATCGCCAAAACAAACAAGGCAAGAATATCTTTATCGGAAACATCAAAAGGTGCTAACTACTTGAATTACAAACTCTTAGGTCATTCTCTTCATTAAAACTCTCAAATAAGGTAATAAAATGAGTATTAAAAAATAATTATTTTTATTCAACTCCTTTCCGTAATATCTAGAGTGTGATCCTTAATAACTTCACCTAATAAATTATTACTCTCACCTTCTTTTTATATCTATGCTAATCTATATATATATATATATATATATATATAATAGGTGAAGCAGAGAGAATCTCCAATTGCAATTCTAAATTAGAATCCTAATTTTGTGCTATGTGTCAAGATTCATATGGTTCCATTTGTCTAAATTTAAGTGGATCAATTGTAATTTCGGTGCGTTCTTTTCTCTTTTTTCCATACTTGCGTATTTCAAAGTTCATCACACCTACGTATTTCAAGGTTCATCTCCTCACATTTGCGTATTTCAAGGTTCATCTCCCCATCTCCAATACAACTCTCCTATTATTCAATGAATGTTACGAAATTTGATAAGGAATTTGAAAAAAATTTATCAATATCAATGATGCATGTATTTGGATATTTCTATATCTTATATAAGAAGAGGTTTTCCATAGATTCCTATTGTAATTTTTTGATTTCATGTATTTTTTCTCAAAAAAAAAAAAAACACGCCTCCACTACTCATATTCATCCGAACCTCCTCTCTCTCTCTCTCTCTGCAAAATTCAATTTCTACTTCTCTACTAAATCTGTTTTATCAAGAATTTTTTTTTTTTTTTTTGGTTTCGTTCCATCTCTGCAAAATTCAATCTAATCTCTCTTTCTCTCGCTCTGTTTTGCAGATCAATTATATATCTCCTTTACAAAGGCAGGCTTCATATGCAGGGCAATTGTTAATTAGATATGATTTTATTATTATTATTATTATTATTATTATTATTATTATTATTATTATTATTATTATTATTATTATTTGTTCGCAAGTTTTATGGGGTTTATAATCTGGTTCTCACTCTCTATTTTCATTAGACCTATTAATTTTCGTCCTATGTTGTCAATCTCTTTCTCTCGAGAATTTTTGGTTTATAGGATTGATGATAGGCTATTTTTTTTTTCTTTGGAGCGTTAAAAAGATATATAGTGTTTACTGCAAAGGTAGACTTTGGATGTATAGGTTTTTTTTTAATTATTAAATATGGGAATCTTCTCAAGATTAAACCGCTGTCTTCTTAGATCTTTACTCATCAAAACTCAGACTTATATATAATTGGTGAAGACATGAACTCAAGCTATTTTGCAGATCATATACACAATTAGCACTTATCCTATTTGTTTGTCTTTACATTTTATGCTCATTATTTTAGTGATTTTTAATTGATTAAATTTTTTTAAATGAGATTCACGTTATTCTATTGTTATATATTGTTATGAGATGCATGTTATGAGATTCACATTTACTTGATTAAAATATTTTGTTAAAAATGATTTATGATAAAGCAACTTAATTATAGCTATATGTACCGTCTATGAATCAACCTTAAATATATATATGTCTATGTAACATTCTTTCTTTAGAATTTTGTATGATAAAAATATTTGTTAAAAAATTAAATAATGCTAAGATTTATTAACATGAATAAACTAAATCTTTTAAATATGACTAAACTCATGATTAATAATAATAATAAAAAAAAAACAAAACCAATAGCATCACTTAAATAATAAAATGCAATATATTTTTCCCATTATTTTATTAAATTATATCCATTCCCGTGCGGTAGCATGGGTTACATACTAGTATATCTAATTTATGGAGCTTAATTGTCAAAAAAAAAATTATGAAGCTTAATTTTATGTAATTTTGACTAGATGGTCAATGGTAAACAGCATATATATATATATATATATATATATCAATATAAATTATAATATAATATAAAGAAAACCAAAATACATATTAATGTTTAATAATGTAGTTGTTTTGGGGAATCCTCCTCTATTTGGATCAGGCGAGAAGGGAAGGGAATAAATAAAGGTAGTACGAAATCTAAATATCCCCTTTCTAAAAATATTAAACAACTCTAGGCATATTTGGATTGAAGAGAGAAGAAGGGAGAGTAGAGGGGAGTAAAGTAGAGTTGGTTAAAAATAGGTTAATTTTGAACCAAATCTACTTTACTTTACTCTACTCATCCTCCCTACCTCTCAATCCAGATGGACCATCTAAGTATTGGTAATTATTATAATAACTCGTCACATTTCTCATAGGATCTAATTAGAGTCCTTCACATAAATTTTAGCCTTTAAGTTCCTTTTTTGTTCTTTTTTTTTTTTTTTTTGCGAATAGATAGACCACAGAGAGGTGGAGTTCTAAGTTTTAGGGTCCGTTTGGTTGGGAGGATGGAAAAGTGGGAAGATAGAAAATAGAGGGAGAATAGAAAAGTTTTAGCTTTCCTCAATTGTGTTTGGTTGAGAGGGTGAAAAAGTAGAAGGATGGAAAACTTTTTGGTTTGGTTGAAAATAAAATTTGTATAAATTTACCATCATGTTCTTCTTAAATAAAAGAGAAAGTAATACATTATACTTTAAAAAAAAATTGTGTATAAATAAAAGTGGACATTTCAAAAAAAATAGCATAAGAAATCATTCAAAAATGTTTTCTTAAAAAATAATAAAAATAAAAATTAATAGAAAAAAAGAAAGAAAGAAAGGAAGAACCCACCTGACCAAACAAAAGAAAGAAAAAAGAAAAAAATTTTAAAAAAAAAAGCAAAAAATAAAAAACCAACGTTACGTGGAAAAGTCAAAATAGAAAAGAAAAACAAAAATGGCACAATAGAAAAATCAAAAAAAAAAAAAAAAAAAAAAAAAAAAAATAGAAAAGTGGGGCAATTTTGTTAAAAAAAATTTTCCACTTTTCACTCCAATTTTCTTTCCAATTTGGAGAGATTGTATTTTGAAGGGGGAGGAGAGAAAACTTGTGGGCCCCACCACTTTTCTCTCCCCCTTCCCCTCTCAACCAAACAGTGAAAAATGTCATTTTCCACCCTATTTTTCTCTTCCTATTTTCCATCCTCCCTGTTTTCACCTCAACCATACACACCCTTAACAACAAATATGAGATTCTAGCTATAAAGTATGTCACTAACACTAAATTATCGCTTGCAAATTTTTTTTCCCTTTTTTATTTTATTTATTTTTTAATTTTCTTTGTCCAAATGCCATATTTGAACTTGGACTACATTTATCACGTTGTGTCAATGAACTAAGAGTCAATGACAAATGGGTTCCTTCCTAGAATTTTGGCATGGACACAAACCTTGTCCAGTCAAGTTAACCTAATTTGACTATGTTGAAAAGGTTTTTACTTTTTAGAATCTTACATTCCTTTAGTTGATGCCATTTATTCTTCTTCTTCTTCTTCTTCTTCTTCTTCTTCTTCTTCTTCTTCTTTTTTACTGATTACATAATTATCTAATAAAAAAGAAAGTAAATATTCTATATAAAAAAAAAAAAAAAAAATTTGATGTCCTAGTTTTTTGCCACTATTATACTCTTTGCCCATGAGACACCATAAGTTTAATATTACAAATATTCATTTTATAATAAATTTGAAAGAACATTATAATGATATGATGTGGTGTAGTATATAAAAGTTTCATTGTGTGTGTTAAAAGGGTATGTACATGCAAGATGGGCATGAGACGAGGGTTGACGCTGATGAAGGGTCTTCACAAGGAGAGAAATTATTGTCATACATACTCGAATCCCCTGTCGGGGTGATCGCGAAAGGGAGTTAGAGAACCTACGGAAGCAAGTGAATGACTTGGAAATTGAGCTTAGGGGTCGGCACCGAAGAAGGGAACGAGATGAGTCGTCACATGACCCTGATTACATTCCAGGGGCATCATCCCGAGGTAGCAGTTCTTACCGGTCAAAAGAAAGGTCTCGTGAGACAGCGGAGCGACGTAGTGAATCTCCCCAACGTGGGCGGCATCGTTTTCATAATGCGGCCCTGAACGCAATGAGCCAAGCGTTGAGGAGGGTGGCCCACTCACCCTTCTCCTAGGAAATAGAACGCATGTAGAGGCCGAGGCAATTTACCCGACCTCCATTCACCATATATGATGGAAAGACTGATCCTATTAAGCATGTAAGTCACTATATACACATGATGTCACTATATTCTCATAATGATGGGTTAATGTGCAAGGTTTTCCCATCAAGTCTTGGCCCGACTCCCATGCGCTGGTTCAATGGGCTGAGGAAGGGTTCCATGAGAAGTTTCGAGGAGTTGATCCAAGAGTTTGGTGCCAGATTTATCACGTGCAGCAAGGTGCAACAACCCATTGGGGCCTTATTGCCCATATAGATAAGGAGTGGGGAGACCCTCTGATCTTACACGAATAGATATTGGGAACTCTACAATGAAATCAGTGGTGGTAATGAGTAGGTCGCTGCAAGTACTTCCAGTTGGGTCTCCCTAAAAATTTAGAACTGAGGGATTCACTAACCATACGGCCGCCCGAGGAAATGCATCAACTAATGAGAAGGATTGAAGAGTTTAAAAGGTTGGAGGATGATCGTTTGCAGGGCAAGGGCAAGGCCCTAGCCACCTCACGATACCGTAGTGAGTATCGCCCCGACAAGTTCCAGCAGAGGGCCATAAAAGAACCAAGAGCTCCTACTATGGACCCAAGTCGGCGCGCTAAGGAAGCTAACTTAACCTTTAAAGAGCCCTTCTACAAAATACTTGAATGCATTAAGAGCGAGCCATACTTTTGATGGCCAAGTAAGATGAGCAGTGACCTGATAAGGAGGAACCAGAGTTTATTTTGTACTTATCACGGAGAAAAGGGCCATACAATCGAGCAGCGCCGCATATTCAAAGATTATTTGGAACAGCTGGCCAAGGCGGGGCATCTTAAAAAGTTTTTGGTCGAGCAAAGGGGGGAGGGTGTAGGCCAAGGGTCTAGAAGGCAGGGTGACTAGGCACGCCCCCCTCCATTAGGAATTATTGAGGTGATCCATGCTGTAGCGAAGGGTGTGGGCTTTAATGATCGAAAAGGATTTTGAGTGTGATGTCCACGATAGAAATGGACTCAGGGAACTGACTCGAGAAGAAGCTAAGGAGAACGCTGAACCCGATCACTTTTGGCGAGATGGATTTGGAGGGGACATCCCAGCCCCATGATGATTTGCTAGTGATAACTTGTATGATAGGCAGATTCTTAGTGAAAAGAGTTATGATGGACCAAGGAAGTGGGGCTGAGATTGTGTACCCCGATCTCTACAAAGGATTAGGATTAAAGCTAGAGGATTTGAGCGGGTATAACACCCTTCTAATGGGTTTTGATGGGAAGTTGGTAACACCCAAGGGGTAAATTAAGCTTAAGGTAGTGACCGAGGGAAGGGAAGGGAAATAGAGGTGAACTTCATAGTGGTCAATGCATATTCACCCTAAACTGCGATTCTCAGGCGTCCCTGGATCCATAGCATGGGGGCGGTGCCCTCAACGCTTCATCAAAAGATAAAATTCCAGACCAAAGATGGGGTCGTTGTAATAACTACCGACTAGAAGGCTACTAAGCAGTGTCTGGTGGCCGCAATAAATCATGAGATAAAGCAGAAGGAGTAGGTTGATCGGGAGCTGTTATAGCAATTACAGATGTTCAAGAGTTCGGTAGGCATGGACAGTGTGTAGGAGTTAGTCTACATTAGAATTTTGCCACACGAAGACAAGTACTTTAGGGTAGGGAAGAACTTACCAATAAAAATCGGGTAGAAGTTTTGTTAACATTGGCACGAAATCTAGATGTGTTTTCCTAGAGCCCGTATGATGTACTCGGGGTAGATCTAGCCTTTATCATGAACCGGTTGAATGTGGACCCCCTAGTGCCACCAAAGAAGCAAAGGCTAAGGAGAGTCATGAAACCACACATTGAGGTTGTCAAGGAAGAAGTGGAGTAGCTAAAAAGGGTGGGAGCTATAAAAGAAGTTTACTTTCCAAAGTGGTTAGCCAATACGGTGGTCGTAAAGAAGAAAAATAGTAAGTGGAGGGTCTGTGTAGATTTTATTGACCTTAACTAGGCATGTCCAAAAGACCTTTTCTCGGTGCCTAAGATAGATCAGTTGGTGGACGCCACGGTTGGACATCAGAGAATGAGCTTTTTGGATGCTTTCCAAGGATATCATCAGATTGCTCTAGCTCCCGAAGACCAGAAGATGACTTCCTTCACTACACCTAAGGGGAACTACCATCACACGGTGATGTCGTTCAGATTGAAGAACGTTAGGGCCACTTATCAGCGTATGGTAACTCGGATGTTTAAAGACTAGATCAATAAATCCGTTGAGGTGTATATAGATGACATGGTAATAAAAACTAAGGAGAGTGTTAGGCACACGAAGGACTTGGAAGAAGTGTTTGGGATACTCAGGCAGCACAAGTTGCACCTGAACACTGAAAAATGTTTGTTTGGGGTTGTATCTGGCAAATTCTAGGGTACATGATAATCACTAGGGGAATAGAGGCGAACCTCAACCAAATAACTGCAATTCAATGACTTCAGGCTCCCAGCAACCCTAAGGAAGTGCAGAAGCTCACCGATATGATTGTTGCCTTAAACCAATTTTTATCTAGATTTGCAAATCAGTGCCGACCATTCTACCAGTAACTGAAGAAATGGAGGGATTTTCAGTGGACGAAGGAATGTGAAGCAACTTTTGAGGATTTAAAATTATACCTGGCCAACCCACTTATACTATCCTGGCTAGAGCTTGGGGAGGATCTCTATTTGTATCTAGTAGTCTCTGACCATGTTGTGAGCCCGGTCTTAATTAGACAACATGAGGGGATCCAAAGGCTCATACGTTATCTTAGCAAGAACCTGGTGGATGCAAAAACACTGTACCTACCACCGGAAAAGATGGTGCTTGTTATAGTTCATGCCATAAGGATGCTGCCACACTATTTCCAAGCGCATACCGTGTGGGTATTGATTAAGTACCCCTTGCAGTCCCTATTAAGAAGATCAGATTTTACTGGGAGAATAGCCAAGTGGGGGGGTAAAGCTGGGCACGTTTGATGTGGGCTACAAGCCAAGGAATTCAATTAAAGGGCAAGTGTTGGCTGATTTTTTAGCTAAATTCACCCTCCCCTCCCCCCCCCCCCCCCCCCCGCCCCCGGCGGGCCTAGGGCTTCACTATCAGTATGTCATGTTGTAGTTAGGCCATGGAAGGTGTATGTCGGCAAGGCATCTAATGCTTAGGGCTCAGGGGTCGGGGTCGTACTAGAGTCACCCAAAGGTGTGAGATTGGAAAAGTCTCTCAGGTTGGGGTTTAAGGCTTCAAACAACGAGGCCGAGTATGAGTCTTTAACCGCTGGGTTGTGAGCGGCACACCAATTAGGAGTGAAGGAGGTAGAAGTATTCTCAGACTCCAGATTAGTAGTAAGTTAGGTAGACGGCAGTTTTAAGGCTTAAGATCAATGCATGTGTCAGTACTTGAAGTTGCTTTTGAGTATACACGACAGTTTTAGAGTGGTTACTATGAGCCATATATTGAGGATTCAAAATAGTCATGCAGACTCCTTAGCCACCCTAGCATCATCTTCAAAAAGACTTGATTCCCCAATTGGTGTTGGTTGAAGCCTTGGAGCACTCGAGTATTAAGTTGCAGTCGGTTGTAGCAACTATTTCAAGATAGGGACCGAGCTGGATGGACCTATACATAGCATTTTTATCAAATGGATCTCTACTAGAAGATGAGAAGGAAGCCAAGAAGATCCGAAGAATGGTGGCTCGTTTTTGGCTATTTGATGACAAGAGATTGTACCGACATTCGTTCAGGGGACCTTACCTGTTGTGTTTTTCCTCTAATGAAGCTGCCTAGTTATTGTGAGCTTCACGAGGGGGGCTGTGGTATGCATTTGGGGGGAATATCCCTTGCCCACTGAGCTATGACTTTTGGTGGCCCAACATGTAGAGGGAGGTGGTAGAATATGTAAGAAAATGTGATCAGTGTCAGGTACATGCACCCATACTGCATCAACCTAGGGGAAGTTTAAACCCAGTCTCTAGTCCGTGGCCATTTGCTTAGTGGGGGTTGGACATAATCGGGCCTTTCTCAAGAGATTCGAAGAATTGGGGATATGTGGTAGTGGCTACAAACTACTTCATAAAATGGGTGGAAGCTGAGGCCTTGGCTAATATCAGAGATGTAGATTAAAAAAAGTTCATGTGGAAGAATATTATCACTAGGTTTGGGGTGTCCCGAGTACTTGTGTCTAACAATGGGTTGCAATTCGACAACAAAGTTTTTTGAGATTACTGCAGTGGCCTTGGAATAATTAACAGGTACTCAACACCCCTTTACCCACAGAGCAATGGAAAAGCAGAAGCGACCAATAGGACGATCGTCAATAGCATAAAGAAGAGGTTGGAAGGAGCAAAAGGAGGATAGGTTGATGAGTTGCTAAACGTCCTATAGGCTTATTGAACAACCCCAAGGAGCTCTACCAGTGAAACACCTTTCCCCATGACTTACGTTGCTGAGGCGGTGATACCCATAGAAATTAACCTATTGATCCCGAGAGTGACCTGTTTTGAGCAGGAAGCAATGATAAAGGGTTGGCCGATGGTCTAGAAATGTTAGAAGGATGAAGGGAAATGGTATCCATACAGCTAGCTGACTATCAATAGAGGCGAGCTCAGAGGTACAATATGAATGTGAGACCTTTAGACTTTGTTTCTATAGATCTTATTTTGCAAAAAGTTGTCGGGAGTATGAGAGACCATAACGTGGGTAAGCTAGCACCGAATTGGGAAGGTCCCTACCGAGTAACAGCTACGGCAGGAGCAAGTGTGTAGTATTTAGAAGACCTGGAAGAAAGGCCTTTGTCCCAACCATGGAATGTTCAGAACTTAAGAAAATACTAACAGTAAATGAAATGTGTCTAATTTTTTTTTTCATGGTTGTATGACAGCATGGGTAATGAAATGGAATGAACGTTTAGCGCAATATTTGTGTAAGTGATCATAAGAATGCATACGCCCTTACAATAAATTTTTCTCTAAGGATAGAAGTCTAGCCTCGGCCTAATTCCGGTCACCGATCAGATGGAAACCTAAATTTTTCTCTAAGGACAGAAGTCTGGCCTCAGCCTGACCCAGGTCACCGACCAAATGGAAACCTAGTTTTTCTCTAAAGACAAAAGTCTGGCCTCAGCCTGACCCCGGTCACCGACCAAATGGAAACTTAAATTTTTCTCTAAGGACAAAAATCTGGCCTTGGCCTGACCTAGGTCACCGAGCAGATGGAAATCTAGTTTTTCTCTAAGGACAGAAGTCTGGCCTCGGCCTGCCGAATGCAAACTTCGCATTTCTTTTTTGTATTGGGGAAATACACAACTCTCAGCCTTTTCACGAGGGTGTGCTGTAAATCTTGATATCATGTTGCGTTGGTAATGTAATTATTATGTTGGTTCAATTAGGTATGCCTTATACCTCATTTAACTACTAAGTGCACGGTTGGAGTCTTAAAGTATGACACCGAGTAACAACACTTAGACGAATTCTGATTATGATTTTCAAATTTAGTTTGCCAGTCAGATATTAAGAGCAATGCCGAGCATTCACACTTAATCAAATGAGAGAACATTCATACTTAAATATGGAAAATGTGCGGAAAGTAGATAGAAAGTCACGTCTAAAGTAACATAAGCTTAGTTCAACAAGAAACAAAAATCAAATGTTTTAACCTTCTAAAAAAAAGAAGGGGGAAAAAAAGAGAAAAGAAAAACAAAACATAACAAAATGAACAAAGCATCTTAAGTCTCATCAGGACTAAGTGCCTGGGTTGGCTGTTGGCATAGGGTTCGTAACAGGGGCGTCTGGAGCGGCTGGAGGGTTGCCAAGTTGAGGCTTGGTTGCTTGAATGGTCTGGCCGAAAGCTAGAACCCCAGTTCCCAATTGCTCCTTGTCAAGCACCATCATCATCGAAACTGTCCTCCTCCTCATTCCCTTTAGCTTGGGTGCTGGTTGCGGGGTCTTGGGGCAAGGGCACTTGGTCGACTTGCCTGAACTAGGACCCCTTGGGAAGCCTGATAGCATTAACCACAACCATCCAGCCTTCCATGAAGCCAAACTTCTGAGCTTGGAAGATGACTGGGCCTGCCGAATTCTCAGTGTGTTTGAAGCCCTTATTGTAGCAATTTTGCTTCCAGGCCTTCTTTTCCACCTTGTAGTCGATGAACTCCTTGTCTTTAGCCATGAGGACACTAGCAGTTTGAGCTCGGCCTCCCCAAGCTTGTTAAGGGCATCAATGACTTTCTGTTCAGTCTGCTCCAATGCTATCTTGGTAGTCACGGTGCCCCTTTCCATCAAGTTCAGTGCCTAGACTTTCTCCTTGAGATTAGCCTCAGCCATTTGCTTAAGGGCCTTTTCCTTGTCAGCATCCTTCTAGGCGTCCTTCAGGCGGCCCTCCACTGCATGGGTCAATTGGGCAGCCTAGGTTAAAAAAAAAAAAAGGGTGGGGGAAAAGAAAAGAAAAGAAAAATGCCAAGTTAGAATGGAACCCTATCGATAAGCAACACTTGTTAATTTTTAATGGAATAGACTTGGGAGAACTAAAACTTACAACGATTATGTGCCATTTAAGTTTGAGCACCAAATGGTTATCCCGACAGCCAGCGTAGTGCTCCATGTTGGCTGGAAGCAGGAGGGCATGGCCTAAGCTATCTGACACCTGGCCCCCTTACCACTCTGCTAGGTACGAACATAAGCACTAGAGGGCAATGCCTTATCCCCCAACTAGAAGGTGCATTCCCACGGGGCAGCTGATCCTGAGGATGATGCTATGACATGTGCATCGATTATGACCAGCTAGACAGCGGGCGGTTTTTTCCTATGGGGTTTTGCTAGCCAGGGACACAAGTGGCTGCTCTGATGAGGGGATCGATAATTGACTAGCTAGTGAGGTGGTTTCTTGGATGACAAATCCACCCGCACCCTTTTGTCTTTTTCTTTGTCATTCAAAGGTGGGAGGGGCAGTCTACTGAGAGGTGACCTGGGAGGAAGCCTAACCCCTTAAGGTTGGTGCATTAGGGAACCAACGATCTAGGGTCATTGTCCGCTTCTTCACCATCATTGCTTTTGGGATGTTCCCACCAGCGGTTTGACCCTTCTCTTCGAGATTCTCTCGAAAAGGAGTGTCCACAAGAATGTGCTCTAACCAACCCCGAAAAACAGTGTCCCCTAAACCATCTTGGATGGGCTAAAGGGAGTCGTGCCTGACTAATCGAGGACCTTGATCTCTAGCTTACCCGGAAGTGAGACCTTCTGGCAGGAAGCCCGGTAGCCGAACGTCTTTATATGAAAGTAGAGGGTTGCCAAACGAAAAGGCACCTGATGAATCCTCATAGCTGGTGTACGAGGGTGTGCAGCCCAGAATCTTGTGGGAAACTCTCAACCGTCCATCGTAGTGAACAAAATCTCAGAGTGGAGTATACAATTAAGCTCCTTGACCCGTACGTCTCTAATATCCAGCCAAAAATTCTTGGAAACTGCAAACAAAAAGCGTTAAAGGTTGATGGAGGTGAACAGTAATAATAATAAATGAAGATTGATTTAACAAACAATAATAATAAGTTAGCTGTGTCGGTCAGTGCTTTTCAAGTGTACAAGTGATTTTAGGGGTGGTAACAAGTCAATGGTTTTAAGAAATGGGAAAAGGAAATCGACCTATTTTATGAGGTGAAGTTAGGCAAGAAAGCTCCCTGTCAAGCCAATTGCCGCTCACTTTCACGAACTCCCCTGTCGAATTCCTATTGGAATCGAGAAGGCAGGATATCAACTGAACTAGTGTGCTATGGGTTTGAAGATAGTACCCGAGGTTCAAACTCCCCTGAATATAATACATAAAATTAATATCAGGATGGGTTAGGCTCAAGCCGTATATTGCGTTCAAGCAAGACACGCAGCTCACTATCCTATAAAAATTAGGTAGAAACTGGTCAGGGCTTAAACCATAGAATCTAAGAGTCCTAAGCAAAAAGGGATCCACGGGAAACTTAACCCCACCCTCTAGAATGGACATCAGAGGGAAGAACACTAAGTGCAAACACCTCTGGCCTTCTATGTCACCCTCATCGCAATAGGAGATTTCTACATCGTCAGGAATATTATATGTGGCTCTAAATATTGCTAAGTTTTCCCTAGGGAAAACTTAGCAATATTTAGAGAGAGACTTATAGGATTCTTACTTGAGGAAAGGGAGTGAGATCACTTAGGGGAGATGAGAGCTTGGGAACGTGGAAAGAACTATGACGCTAGAGTAAGTAGAGGATTAACTATCACATTGCAATAAATGCGGGTCATTATTATGCGACATGCGCTCTTCAGTAAACGAAGTGTCAAATCATCTAGATCATTGGATGCATCAAGCCTTACTATGCTCTTTTCTAGGCAGGGCAAGCTGTCCAATCCGTGGCATCGAAAAATGGACCGTGGAACTTCCCAAGGTTCAGACACTCTTTACTAAGAAAAGCAAGTGGGAATCAACACCCTGATCGGTATTGGACAGTGCACGATCCTATTCCTACTTTGTAACAATAGGATTGTAGGGGGCTATTGTAGGTGGACCGGGCTTAGAGGATTGGGCCGACCATATAAATAAGGGCTGGCATAGGGTCCACAACCCATTAAGTATGATGAGCCTAGGGAAGAGCAAAAGGACCTAAGAGATCTTAGCATTAGGCCCGACCATTAGCCAAGCACTGGGAGGGCCTAAATGTTCAGTCTGGGCGTAGTCGATAATCAAGAACTAAGGACTGAGAAAGAATCCACTATTGAGCCTAAACCGTCGTCTAGAACAAGCTCCAAGGGAATCCTCTGCTTATGTAAGAGTCCTTTGGGATTTTGAGAGACGTGAGAACACATGAGTGAGTGGGAATAAAATGATGGAAGCCCCACTCACTCATGCATATAAAAGGAGGGCAAGGCCATTGTAAAAGGGGTTGAGAAATTTTAGAGGGACAAAAGGGTGAAGCAATTGGAACTGGAGATAGAGGGAGGAGTAGAATACTGAAGAGTGTGAGACCTGATAGGAAGTAGCCAAGCTTGGGTTGGAGCCCCATTATTGAGATTGAGAGAAAAGCCCACTAACAAATAAGTTGAGGGCCCTAGTATTTGCTCCATCTAGCAAAACTTGACGCTCACATAAACAATTGATTAATGATATAATTATTAATTTTTTATCACCTTGAAATTTTACAAGCATGGATAAAATACAAATATAACGTAATCTAACGGTGAATTTGTTAAAATTCACATTCAATTAAAAAAATGGAGTGATATAATATTGCTTAAAGTTGCTTCACCCAATAACTTGTTATATAATACATATTTTGAAAATCTCATCGTTCAATTACATATTCTATATGGTTGAGAATGTCTCAAAATAAGTAACACAATAGAATGTTATAGAGGGATGTAACATCACAAATAATTATATGAAGTATAATTTTTTTTTTTAAGAATAAAAGGTGACTTCATCATAACCCTATCTATGAATACCTCCCTTTATAAGTTATTATGTACCTCTTTATTTATTTTCTCAAAAAAAAAAGTACCGCTTTAGATAAAATATTGTTATAGTCCAAAGTTTTTATGAATTTCACTTTCTATCCATACACTTTAAAATATTTGTTTTTTTATTTCTAAATTTGTTAAAGAAATTTTTTTTCCCAAATAGTTTATGAATAAAAAGAATTACAATAACTATTCTGAACTTTTTTTTCCCTTATGTCCCAAAAAGGATTGATAGGACAGATTGTTGTTTCAATGTATTGTTCTTTGCTTCTTGAGTTCCTGGCAGTGAAGACAATGGCAAGTTTAGATGAGATGTGGTCTTGCTTCTCCCTATCGGAAGTCGAAGATGGGGCTGCTGAAGTTACAGGCCAAGAGGAAATTAGTATTCATCGGTTGGTAGGGAAGTTCCTTACAAAGAGGGTTTTGAATGTGGATGCAGTTGCCGGTACTTCCAAACCCTTATGGAAACCGACTGCTGAACTTAAGATTCAGGATGTTGGGGAAAACATACTAGTTTTTGAGTTTGAAGATAACCTAGACCTTGAACGAGTTCTTGATTTTAAACAATGGTCGTATGATAAGAGTTCAGTGATTTTCCAGAAAGCATCTGATGTAGAATCTGTCCCTTCTTTAGAATTTTCCCACACGACATTCTGGTTGCAGATTCATAACGTACCAGACTGTCTTTTAACCAAGGAAATGGGTGAGTCATTTGGCAAAACCTTGGGTACAGTGGTCTAGGTGGTTGACCCTGAAGATGATGGGGCTGGAGGCGAATTTTTAAAGGTCAAAACTGTGCTAGACATCTCACGCCCTTTGCCAAGGTGTTGTAAATTATGGTCAGAACGAAAGCTAGTGGGATGGGCGGGGATAAAGTATGAATGGCTTCCTAATTTCTGCTACTGGTGTGGTCGTGTTAATCATAGTGAGAGGGAGTGCGAGATATGGCTACAAGGTAAGGGTCAATTAAGCCGAGAAAAGCAGCAATATGGGGACTAGATGCGGGCTAACTCGGTGAGAATAATAAGGAAAACTGTGGCTGTTATTCTAGGGGCATCACGTACCCAAGCACCCTGGCGTAAATAGCAGAATCCTCACGGTTCTTCTCAGGATTTTTCTGAGGATGCATTTGCTAAAACAAGCTCTGAGAGGGGTTCCGGTTCAGCAACAGGGAGGGAGGAGAAGTGGGGTGATTCTGATGCTTCTAATTATGCATCTCCACTAGCTAATCAAAACCTAGGTAATGGTGAACCAATTTTCTATGATGAAATCATGGGCATGGGAAGAGTGGGTAATGAACAACAAGCTGAACAATTGGAGAATGGTGTAGTTGAATTGTCCATTGCAGATCATCATGTGCATCAAGCTCCACCCACGAGGGTTGTATTTTAGATTACCCATGCCGACCAACCATCATAGAGGTGTCCTCTCTGGGATATCACCAACCATGTTAAGTCCTGTCCATGCTCAACAAGGAAGTGGAAAAATTAGCCCGTGGGGCTGGGAAAATACAAAAGAATGAGAAAGTTGATAATAGGAAGCATCGTAAAAGAATTGATTTTGAAGAGTAGAATGGGGGCAAGAAACACTGTATGGACATTGGTTTCAGAATAAAGAAAATAATTTTGGGTTATGAGTTGCCTAAGTTGGAACTATTGTAGGCTTGGGAACCCACCAGACAGAAGATGAACTTGTTATCTCGGTGACAAATAAAGATCCCAAAATAGTTTTCTTGATGGAAACCAAAGTTGAAAATTTTTTTTTAAGAGGATTGGTAGAAAGAGACAGTGCCCTAATCTTTTTGTTGTCCCACATGTCAATACGGGAGGTGGTTTAGCATTGTATTGGAAGAGTGGTTTTGATGTGGATGTTCAATCTTTTTTAGCTCACCATATTGATGCTATTATTAACCGTAGAGTTGATGATGCCTAGTGTTTCACAAGTTTCTACGAAGAACCTGAAACAGCCAACCAAGAAAACTCTTGGTCTTTGTTACGAGCCTTGCATTAGTGATTTACGTTGCCTTGGGTTTGTTTGGGAGACTTTAATGAAATACTTTTTGCTGATGAGAAGCAAGGATAGTTGGACCACCTTGAAAGACAAATGCAAGGATTTAGAGATGCATTGGATGAGTGTCATTTAAAGGACCTTGGCTTTAATGGTTTTCCTTTCACTTGGTGTAATCGTAGACCAAGTACCAAAATGTTTGGGTAAGATTGGGTAGAGGTGTGGCTTCAATAGAGTGGATTCTTCGCTTCCTAGCTACCCATATTCATCATCTTGAGGCATTCCACTCAAACCACAAACTACTCCTACTTGTTTCGGATTCTAAACTCAAGTGCTTTTATAGGAAGGGTCGGCCATTTCGCTTCGAATCCATGTCGTTGAAAGATAGATCTTGTGAGGCAGTGGTGCAAGACTCATGGAGAAACCACATTGGTACTGCTTCAGTCTAGAGCTTCAATGAAAAAATTCTAGCCTGCCAAGACAACTTGAAGGCGTGGAATAAAAAGACGTTTGGCCATGTTCGGAATTCTTTAACTAAAAAACTTAAAGAGCTGAAGGTTGCCAAAGAGAATGGTAGTTACAGAACTAATCTGAAGATGATATATAAGCTGAGGAGGGATATTCAAAGTCTCAAAAACAGGGAGGAAAGCATGTGGAAACAGAGGTCTTGCAATGCATGGCTCAAGGAAGGAGACAGTAGCACTAGGTTCTTCCACTGTTGTGCCACTCAATGGAATCGTCGTAATTTTATTGAGGGCTTGGAAGATAAGTCAAGGGTGTGGGTGGTTGAGGAAACTTGGATGGGCAGTGTGCTTGAGCAGTATTTCAACTCCATCTTTACATCCTTTGACCCATCAGGTTTTGAGGAGATTTTGAATGGCATCCAACTAGCCATAACTGAGGAAGCAGCAAACTTATGACCGAGTGGAATGGGTTTTCTTGGAAAAAATCATGCGGCATTTGGGACTCGGGAAATGGATAGTAAGTCTTATTATGTCTTGTGTAAGATCTGTCTCTTATTTCTGTGCTTCTTAGTGGACAACCTATTGGAAACATCAAACCAAGTAGGGGACTGCGACAGGGGGACCCACTATCTCCCTATTTATTTCTCATGTGTGCAATAGGACTCCAAAGTTTGATTCACAAAGCTAAAGTTGAGGGACTCATTCAAGGGGTAGCAATTTGCAGAAACGGCCTAAGGATTTCACATTTATTTTTTGTAGATGATAGTGTGCTATATTGTCGAGCAAGGAGGAGGACTGTCACAACATCCTTAATATCCTAACTATTAATGAGAGAGGCTCGATCCAGAAAATTAATTGTGACAAGACAAATATTTTCTTTAGTTCCAATACCCTTCATGATACACAGGTTCGAATCCAACAACTCTTGGGTGTGCCAACTATCAGACAATATGAAAAATATTTGGGTCTTCCCACTCTTGTAGACCTAGCTAAGAAGCAGAGCTTTATTTATTTGAAGGAAAAGGTATGGAAAAAACTCTAAAGGTGGAAAGAAAAAATTTTGTCCCAAGCCGGGAAGGAAGTCTTAATTAAATCGGTCATCCAAGCTATTCCGACGTATACGATGAGTTGTTTCAAGCTTCCGAAGGGTCTTATAAAAGAGTTGGAGGTTTTAATATGCAAGTTTTGGTGGGGATATAGTGGTGACAATAGGAAGGTTCATTGGGTGAAGTGGGAGAAATTATGTGAGGCCAAAGAAGTACGTGGTTTAGGCTTTAAAGAAATTGAAAAGTTCAATGATGCACTATTAGCTAAGCAAGTTTGGCGTATGATTAATAATCCAGGCTCCTTATGTCATCGTGTATTCAAGGCTAGATTTTTCGCAGAATGCTCTATTTTAGAAGCTAAAGACTCAAGTGTTGGGTCTTATGCGTGGAAAAGCATACTTAGTGCGAGAGATGTGATTCAAAAAGGGATGGTTTGGCATATTGGAAATGGCGAATCAATGAGAATTAAAATGGATAAGTGGCTGTCTGCACAGTCAAGCAGGTCTGTCATCTTCCCGATCCGTCAGATGGCGCTTGCTTCTAAGGTCAGTGAGCTCATTGACCATGACAATGTAGCATGGAAAGCTGACTTGGTGCAACAAATGTTTCTGCCTTATGAAGCTTCAACAATCTTGGACATTCCACTAAGCGAAAGGCTACCCCCTGGCCGCATCATTTGGGCATATACACCATCGGGTATGTTCACTACCAGTAGCGCTTATAAATTGCTTGTATCTTGCGGTTCAGCTTCTAGTGCAGGTACTTCAAATTCGGAATCTCAGAGGCACTTTTGGAAAAGCATTTGGCTCCTTCGCACTCCAAATAAAATGAAGCATTTCGTTTGTAAAGCTTGTAATAATGCTTTACCAACCTTGGCGAACCTCCATTGATGCCACATTGTCACAACAGCAACTTGTGAAGGCTGCAAAGAAATGCCCCAGGATCCTCTACATGCTTTTTGGCTTTGCAAAGAAATATCATGCATATGGCGATCACTGGATTGGTTCTATCAAGATGTATCATCTTAGCCTGTGTCCTTCAGCAATCTCCTCTCCAGGTTCATGCAATCTTGGGATGCAATGCACTTGATGCATTTGTTTTTAGCCATTTATCCTACAATTTATGTCGTGCATGTGGTTGTGTAAACATTGCCATAATAGCAATCCAACCCATTACCCACCATGTTTACAATGAACACATACATCAAAATTTGATTCTCTCTAGCTCTAACAATTCAATTTGGTTATCTTAAAAGCACCAAACGTAAACAAATTGGAGGGGTAAAACACATTTATGAAATAAAGTTTTTAAACATGATTGATGCTATGGTACAAATGAAAAATTAAAACTTGCTCAAATTTCTGAATCCTAAAAACCCATTCTCATTACTAGCAAATTAAACCCTAACCACCCCACCAAAAGTATATAAGTCATCAACCGTCAACATTACAAGGGAATAGTTGACCTATAATACACGTAAGAAATTGAGATAAAAACTAGCCTTATTATTTCGCATTTAAAGTACAATCTAGCCTATAATACACATAAGATATTGAGTTAAAAAACTATGAGTGCATACAAACTTTTTACAAATAGCACTATGGCATGCTCATGACTATGCATTCAAAGCTAGTAATACCATTGACAAACTTAGAATTTTAGAAAAGAAAAAAAAAACATAACGTAAAAGGAAAAGAAGAGAATATAGAAATTCAGCAAGTGACCGGTTTTAATTTACCTCGTCTTCCCAAATAGCGTATGATCAATGTTTTTTTAGAAACCTTAACACCAAACGATCCATGGGACTAGGATCCAACTCATCAACCTCCTTAACAACAACAGTAGCCATACGACATGAAGTTTAGAAAGTCAAGAGTAATATAAGCAAATGTCCGAGATAAATTGGCAAGGATCTCAATGTATAGCCTAATTTCTTGCACAAACGATAAGTATGACAATCAACCACAGGGAATAAAGATGTATATAAAAAACTCAGTATGCTGCCAACAATTATAAAAGCAAACCTTTGTGTTAAGATTAAAGAAAGAAAGCTTAATTTGTAGCACAAAAGAACTGATAATCTGCAAGAAGCACAATCTTAAAAGAGTTACAGTTGAGAATGTTCCAACTTCCAACTATTAAGGTGTGGATTCTAGAGTTCATGTTATTGAGTAATGGTAAAAAAGAATATCAAAACCTAACTTTTTTAAATGTCCCTTCAAAACAAGGGAAATATTATAAAAGTATATAGACCTATCAGAAGAGGGAGCAAAGCAAAATATATCAATAAATGGGGTTGCAGTGCAAAAAAGAACAATTCTAAGTCCTAAGTTCTAACATCAATATATCATTAGGTCAGCTCAGCAAGTTTGGTAAATTCATTTACTACCACGTCACAGAAAATTCAAATACCATTCAAAACAATCCCTATCCTCCAAACACACCGATTAGATTACTACAAATGTCAACAAAAAAGTGTGTAAAAAAAAAAAACCAAAAGATTTTTCTTCATCTTGAACTTTAATAGGCTGCAAGAAAAGTTCATAGGGATATCCAAGGTTCCACACCTAAGAAATAGTTAAATACCACACAGTTGAATTTAATTGGGACATCTAAGGTTCCACTCCTAAGTAACTATAACTAAATTCTACCTATAAAACAAACCAACAAAAAAAGTTTCACTCAGATAGTGGTCACTGATTAGTACAACATCACTTTCACAGCAAACCACCACTTTTATTGTACACCAATCACTACCAGCCACCATAACCATTGTGAAAAAAGTTGTAAAATTTGTTGTGTACCTAGACTTGTTGAAATTCAACCGTACCGAGCTTGATGCAATGAGTTGGCCCAATTGACTTGAGAGTCATTCACTGATTTCTGGAAACCAAACTAACTTTAAACTCAAAAATTTTGTTTCACATTCTATTCCCCAATTTAATTTTTTTGTTAGTTCAGTGAGATTATAAGTTAAAGTCTTTCCTTTGAACAACCAATGACTAGAGCAATCAAATACAGAAAAAAAAAAAAAAAAAAAAAAAAAAAAAAAAAAAGATTAATTTTTTTAGCAACCAAACAAGAAACAAACATTAAAAAACTGATTTTGAGGTTTAGATTGAGGCTAACAATGAAAAACAACATAATCGATTAAAAAAATTTGATTTTCATGTTTACAGCTCACGTGAGCACCTTTTAAATTTATGAATTGGATTTGATCACAGGCTATTGAATCTTCTAATTGATGAGGGGTTGGTGATTAAATGTGCTCAATGTTTTTTTTTTTTCATGAAAAAATACCCTATGATTTATTAAGGTAGCACATATACATGCTCCATTGTTTCAAATAACAATGACAATAATAATAAAAGGAAGTAAGAAACCCCAGAAAAAATATTAACTCAAGTATCACAAATAAGTAGAGAAACAGAAAACAGGCGCAACCTTTAAAGTGCTATTAAGGTTTTACCATATTTTCTCAAAACCTAAAACACCAAGCAAACACTATGGAGAGAGAGAGAGAGAGAGAGAGAGAGAGAGAGAGAGAGAGAGAGAGAGAGAGAGAGAGAGAGTTGTTACTTGTGATAGACATGGAGTCCCTACCAGCGAAGCCACCCAAAAAATAGAGATGACAGTGTAAAGTGTCTGAGGGAGAAAGTGATGGAGGGACAGAGTGATGGAGTGAGGCGGAGCGACGAAGCGAAGAGTCTTTGAAGTTTGAAGAGTGAGAGGGAAGTTTGAAGTGTGGGTGAGTGAATGAGACTGAGAGAGACCATGAAGTTTGAATTTTGAAGAGTGAGAGGGAAAACCCAATTTGAAGAGTGAGAGTGAGAGACAATGAAGTTTGAGTGTTTAAGTGATATGTGAGTGAGGGAGTGATCTGTGAGTGTTTTTAGTTTAAAGGCAAGACTATCATCGTCAGGACAGAGGAAGAAAGTCTGCCTAGACAAATGACCGAAGAGACGATAGGAGATCAAGATCTCTGCCTAGGAAGACTATCAACTTCACCCCGCTAAATACTCCAATCGACCAAGTCCTCATACAGATAAGGTACGACACGCCACTGACCTGGCTGGACAAGTTGAAGGGCGATTCGAAAAACAGGCCTAGAAAAAAGTATTGCCATTTCCATCGATATCATGGGCACGATACTTTTGAGTGTTATGACCTAAAGTGACAGATAAAAGCCCTCATAAAGCAAGGAAAACTACAGTGGTTCGTCAGAGGCGAAATGAACCCGCCAAGGGACCCCGAACTCAACTGATGGGTCAATGAGCGGCCGAAGGCCCCACTTGGAGAGATAAGGGTGATCTTAGGAGGAAGTACATATGTGGCTCCTCTAGGAAGGAGAGAAGACATACTTACAAATGGTATAAAGTGTCTAGATTTTTGATCGATTGCCTAAAATGACTAAGGTTGACAACTCGACCATCAGCTTGACAGAAGATGAAACCTAGCAACTCCACCACCCCCATGACGATGTTGTAGTTATCAACCTATCGATAGTCGATTTCAATACACAACGAGTGTTGGTGGATAATAGGAGTTCAGTTGACATCCTTTACTACCCTGCTTTCTAGCAAATAAGGATTGACAAAAAGCGGATCTTGCCTTCAGACATACCATTAGTAGGATTTAGCGATACCAAAGTTTTCCTTGTCAAGACCATCATCCTACCAGTGACCATAGGAATGTACCATTTGCAACTCACTAAGGAGGTTAGTTTCCTAGTCATCGATTGCTCCTTTGCCTACAACGCCATCATTAAACGACCTACGCTCAATGCATGGAAAGTAACCACGTCTACATACCACTTGCTGGTGAAGTTCATAACGGAGTATAGGATATGAAAAGCACGCAGAGACCAAATGGTGGCTTGTGAATGCTACATAGCCATGTTGGAGACGGACGATTGCCTACAAGCATTAAACACTGAGGAACGATGGGTTATGGTAGAACCAAAACAAGACTTGGAGGAGATCTCCATGGATGACAACTTCCTAGGTTAGACCACCTGTATCAGTACACAGGCCGGCCCTTCAATCCGCAAGGAACTCGCTCTCTTCCTAAAGAATAATCAGGACATCTTCGCTTGAAGTCATGAGAACATGTTAGGGATTAATCCAACTGTTATGGTTCATAAGCTCAATGTGTCTTCCCTCCCATTTGACAGAAGAAGAAAGTCTTTACCTAAGAGAGAGACAAAGCCATAGCAGAAAAGTTCGCATGCAACTAGAAGAAGACTTCATCAGAGAGGTGTATTATATTAAATGGTTGGCCAACGTAGTAATGGTCAAAAAGGCGAATGGAAAATGGAAAATGTGTGTGGACTTCACCGACCTAAACAGAGCCTGCCCAAAGGACAGTTACCCACTCCTACATATCGACCTCTTTATGAACTCTAGAATTGGACACCAGCTATTAAGTTTCATGGACACTTTCTCTGGCTACAATTAAATCAGGTTGGACAAGGCTAACCGAGAAAAGACTTCATTCGTCACAAGTCAAGGGCTCTTTTTCTATAAAGTCATGTCATTCAAGTTAAAGAATGCAAGAGCAACGTATCAAAGGCTTGTGAATAGGATGCTCTTCTAGCAGATTAGGTGTAATGTCAAGGTGTACGTGGATGACATGCTAGTGAAGAGTACGAATGAGGACCGTTGCCTTTAATACCCTACACCTCTATGATATGAAACTCAATCCTAGCAAATGTGTGTTCACAGTATCATCAAGAAAGTTCTTGGATTTTATGGTGTCACAGCAAGGTGTGGAGGCCAACCTTGATGAAATTCAAGTCATATTGGAGATGATACCACCAAAGAACACCAAGGAGGTACAAAGCCTAAATGGTAGAGTTGCAACTCTCAACAAGTTCATCTATAAGGCGACGGACAAATGCCTACCATTCTTTAAAACACTAAAGAAAGCCTTTGAGTGGACCAACAAATGCCAGAGGGCCTATGAGGAGCTGAAGATATACATTGCTTACCCATCACTACTTAGTCTGTCTAAACCTGGTGAATAGTTCTCCCTCTACTTGGTCATATCCCTAATGACTATCAAATCAGCCTTCATCTGAGAAGAGGACCGCTTACAGTTACCTGTCTACTATACTAGTCTAGCACTCTGAAGGGAGGAAGAGAGGTACCCCCTATGGAAAAGCTAGCTTTTACTTTAATCACAGTTGCCTGTAAGCTCAAGCCATACTTCTAGGCTCACACCGTAGTGGTCCAAACGGACAGATTGTTGTGGAAGGCAATGAACAATCTAGGCAGCCAGATGATTAGTTTTATGGGCGATAGAGATGGGCGAGTTTGACATACTATACTGACCAATAACTGCAATCAAAGCCTAGACCCTGGCTAACTTCATCGCTAAATTCACAGCAAAGGAAGATAAAGACAAAGGAACAGCACTATGGGAAATATGAATTATTGGCTCATCCAACCAGCGTGCTGGAGGAGTCGTGGTCATCCTGCAGTCGTTAGAAGGGGATTTGATAGAATGTGCAGTCCGTCTTCATTTCCCGACAACCAACAACGAAGTTATGTATGAGGTGATCCTAACAAGCCTCGACTTAGCAAAAGTGGCAAGAGCCTTGTCGATGGCCATACACAGTGACTCTTAATTTATCGTCGGATACACCAACAGAGACTATGAAACTAAAGAGGAACAGATGAAGAAATACCCAAGCATGGTCAAGGATGATCATCAACAATCATCAACGATCAAAGCGGCATTCACAGAACACATGATCATCAATGATCAAGTACACATAATCATCAACGACATTCGCAGAACACATGATCATCAACGATCAAGTACTATCCTTCATCCAATACTCGCCTGTTATTGATAGTATAAATGTACAGGTGATCCCCACATGAGCCGACTAGATGACACCTATCGTCTCCTACCTCAAGAACGGGAAACTTCCAAAATACCATAGTGCTTCCTAAAGGCTGAAGGTACAGCCATCATGCTTCATACTAATTGAAGATGTCCTTTACAAAAGAGGCTTCTCTCGTTGTTACCTAAGATGTTGGTCCCCGACAAAGCAGACTACGTCATGAAGAAAGTCCACGAGGGAGTATGTGGATACCATTCAAGAGCACGATCGTCGGTTCACAAACTCATACGAGTAGCGTACTATTGGCCCACTATGCAAAAGGACACCCAGTCCTACATGAAGGCATACGACAAATGCCAACAATTCAGCAACATCATGTGATAACCATCTGAATAGCTTACCCTAATGAATGCTCCATGTCCATTCGCCTAATAGGGGCTCGACATAATAGGACCTTTCCTCATGGCAATGCTGTAACTTAAGTTCCTTGTCGTAGGGATAGACTATTTCACTAAATAGGTCGAGTTAGAATCCTTGGCCACTATTATTGAGAAGAATGTTTGAAACTTTGTCTGGAAAAACATCATTTGCCACTTTGCTATCAACAGAGTCTTCATCTTTGACAATGGGAAGCAATTCGACAATAATGCATTCAAGGACTTCTGCTAACAATTGGGAATAAAAAATCACTATTCATCCCCTGCTCACCTACAAGCCAATGGTCAAGTTGAGGTTACAAACCAATCCTTGAAAAGATGATCAAGACTCGGCTTGAAAGGGCAAAGGGGATATGGTCAAACGAACTGCTAAGTGTGTTATGGGCATATCGGATGACAGGTTGTACATCTACAGGCGAAACACCCTTTTGCCTTTATATTTGGGATTGAAGTTGTCATCCTGGCAAAAGTGGGGTTAACCAGTTACAAGGTTGCCCACTATGATGAAAGAAGGAATGAAGAGGGAATGCGCCTACAGTTGGACCTTTTGGATGAAGTTAGGGTAACGACTGAATAATGGATTGCACTTTTTCAAGACCTAATGGCAAAGCACTACAACACCAAGGTCAAACCTCGGTAGTTTTAGGTCAAGGACCTAGTCTTAAGGAAGGTGACGACAACTACCAAAGATCCCATACAGGGCAAGTTAGTCCCCAATTGGGAAGGACTTTACTGGATTGATGACTGCCATAGAAAAGGGACCTATCACTTGGAGACCCTTGACAGGAAAAGGCTCCATCACCCGTGGAATACTAAGCACCTGCGAAAATACTACTAGTAGTGAATAACTATAAACTATGTTATTGATTTTCTCTTTTGATATTTTCAAAGTAGGATAGTAAGTTTTTTCGATTGTTGAAGTAAAACTCTTGAGATCCATCAGGCACATTATCTACATTTTTCTACATTATTTATATCTTTTTGTTAAGGATCTACCTTTTAAGAAATTGTCTACAATGAATTATCCACAAGTCCTACCTACGGGGTGGACAAACAACCAAGTGAATTGATGAGTACCTGGCCTCGCAATCCAAAGTCCTACCTACAGGGTGGACGGATTATCAAGGATTCCAACGGGTATCTTGGTTCAAAAATATTACTAAGTCCTACCTACAGGGTGGACGGATCATCAAGGGCATCGACGGGTGCCTTGACTCCAAAAATTTACTATGTCCTACCTACGGGGTGGACGGATCATCAAGGACACTGACGAGTATCTTGATTCTAAAATTTTACCCAGTCCTACCTACGAGGTGGACCGATCATCAAGGACACCGACGGGTGTCTTGATTCCAAAAATTTATTGTCCTACCTATGGGGTGGACGAATCATCAAGGACATCGACGGGTGTCTTAATTCCAAAATTTACTAAGTCCTACCTATGGAGTGGATGAATCATCAAGAATACCGACGGGTGCCTTGATTCCAAAAAATTTACTAAATCCTACCCACAGGGTGGACTGACCATCAGGGACATCCATAGGTGCCATGATCCTATAAATTTGCAAGTCTTGCCTATAGGGTAGACGGACCATTAAGGACACTGACGGGTGCCTTGATTCCAAAAATTCACCAAGTCCTACCTGCAGGGAGACAGATCATCAAGGACGCCAACGGACACCTTGGTCCAAAAATTAACAAATCCTGCTTAAAAGGTGTCTGCTCCTAAAGGTTCCCTAAGGGTAGACGGTAAAAAATATATTTGTGTATACATGTACCTTAAGACTCCCCGACAAATGATGATGGGAGGAGAAATGTTACACAAAGTAGATGATGGCAATAAAAGCATTCATGCAATTGTATTTAAGATAAAATCGACAATTATTTCAGATAAACTCAAAGGAAAATGTTAAATGTGCCAAAACAGGGCACCCAAATTGTTCTCAAATTGAAATTGAAATTACCAAAAAGGGAAGTAAACATAAAGCTTCCTTTTTTAGACAGTGGAGGCAAGCTCAGCTCTCTCTTCCGTCATCCCTTCAACCTGAGGTGGACCGTCACCTTGGACCACTTAAGGAGCTATGACCTTTTCAGATGCATCCTTGTTTACGTCCTCAATGTCAACAATCTCATCATCCATTCTAAGGTTCGGTAGGACTGTGATCTCGATTTGGACAGAAGAAAAGTCTACATCTGGGAAAAAGGCGACGGTTTGCTTTCTGAAGTCATCAAAGCCTTCACCGTACTAAGACTCCAATAGGTTGAAGAACAGCTGTGAATCCTTGTACTCCTCGACAGCATCGGCTTTGGCTTTGGCTTTATCCATGCTCTCCTAAAGGGAAGTCACCTCAGCCGTCAAGATGGCATTGGCCTCTATCAGCTCCTCAGCCCGACAAGAAACGCCATCGAGCCTTTTCACTTACTCTATTAAGGCCTTGACTTCTTTTTTGAGAATGCATATCCCCTCTTTATACTTCTTTAGCTGGTCTGCCTCCTCCAGACAACTCCTCCAGCATTTGATGATGGCTTCCTTAGCAGCACACCTTATTTGAAGTGCTCACATCCTCACAAAAGCCTGATAAGAACATACGATTAATATGGTAACAATACACGACGAGTCAAAATTACGACTTAAAGTAACTCACCCTCATTGAGTCAAAGAGGTCGAAATCCCCCAGAGCCTCTGTCTCATGCTTTGAATATTCATCAAGATCGGCATCCTTGACAATGGAGTAAGTCGTCTGGACAGCGTGCTACTTGTCCTTTACCAAAAGAGGTGATAGGCCAAAAATGTATTGACCTCTTTGGTAACTTAATCAATTAATTTAGCCAAGTGAAATTAATTAGATTCAATTTCATGCAACAAGTGTGGTAGCATAAATAAATCACCAACTAAGATGTAGTGACAATCTCTCTTTCAATGCACGGCTCCAAGAATATGACTAACCAATCAATGCACGGATCCCAGTATGCGGCTTATTTCTTTACACGAATCCCAATACGTGACTAACACACCAACTTAAGAAAGATATTGGCTGCAAAATTCTTTAGTTCATCCAAACGATGAAGATCAAGAAGCTCCTTAGTTATAAAAACCTTGGCGCAAAGACGCAGTAGCTTCTTCAATGAAAAGATGAAATAGGGCAAATTGTCTCCAGTCACAATATGCATAAATAATTACTTTGCATCAAGTTGCATCCTCTAAGACAGCCCTTAAAACAATCCTTATATATGTCAAGGGTTGTGCGAAAAAAAAAAACCCTACACAAACATACACGGATATACATGAAAATAGATCTGGAAATTTGATTTTCATAATTCTCGATAGATAGGATATCCGTTGAGCTACTATTGAGCATCAGGCTAAAACTGCCTTTTAAACCTTGATAGATACAATCTGTCGAGTTTTAAATTATAACACTTCCTCACTTGTTTCTTGAACAGATTTGCATAGTTTTAACTCTTGACTTAAAAAACATGTTTCTTAAAGACTTAAACCATCTGAGATCTACCCAATTACAAGTAAAGTACGGTTTTTCAAAGGATTATGATAGGCCAAAAAATGCATTAACCTCTTGTGATGGATTAATTGATTAATTAGCCAAGTTTAATTAATTAATCAAATTAACATGTAATGTATGTAGCAATACAAACAAATCACCAAATAACTAAATATGCAGCGAAAATTAAATGACACAGTGATTTGTTTACGAATGGGGAAAACCTCCGAGGCAAAAACCCCACTTGGTGATTTTAAGGTCACCATTCCCGAGAATTTACTATTATCAAAACAAGCAGTTAAAAGTAAAGGAATTCTAATACCTTACACCAACCTATAGTTGAACCCTTACCCTAATACCCAATTGGACTTGTTCTGTAGTAACAATCTCTCCTTGTATTGCACGACTCCTAGTACATGACTAACCAAAAGATGGGCGGATACCAGTACACGACTTAATCACCAACTTGAGAAGGATATTGGCTACAAAGTTCTTCTGTTCATCACACGATGAAAATCATGAAGTTGTTAGGTCACAAAACCCTACGGTATACAAATACAACAGTTTCCTCAATTGAAAGAATAGCTAGGGAAAATATTGTCTCCGGTCACAATTTGCATGAACAAGACTTTGCTTAATACTCACGCAACCCTGGAAGGCCCTTAAAATAATCTTTATATATGTTTAGGATTGTGAGAAAAGAAATCTCAAACATACATTCGCGGATTGGATAAAGAACAGCTCTGAAAAACTGAGTTTCATAAACCTCAATAGATAGCCATCTATCAAGCTAGCTGTCGAGCCACTAGCTTCAGCAGCTTTTAAACCTCGATAGATACAAGATGTCGAGCTAGCTATCGAGATTTAAAATCCAGCACTTCTTTACTTGATTCTTGGACAGACTTGAATGGCTTTAACACTTGAACTTGAAACCTTGTTTCTTAAAATATTAAACACATCCTAGATCTATCAAATTACAAGTAAAGTGCGTTTTGTAAAAGAATTAGCCAATACATAAAATGTTGACATATGTTCCTAACATCAAATCACATATGTTCTAATAATCTCCCCCTTTGGCAATCCATGATAAAACCACAACAAACAATTAAAAATATGAGAGAGGTCATAAAACACTCAACTCATACTCACTTTTTAAGTACAATAAAGTCTATCCTAATACAAACTCTTGAAAAACTTTGTAAGAAGAGAGTTCATGGCAAGGAAGACTTTGACAACCTATATTTCTGAAACACTTAAATAAAACTCATCAAGGCATTTTAGTGTGAGACAGAAACAAAAAAATTGCATAAAATATATAAGAAACATGTGTATAAAGAAAGAAAAGAAACAACATATGGAGAGATAGGTGAAATAACATACATCAAAATATATATAAACCAAATATAAGTACAATGTATGTCAAATGGTCATAAGACCCATGTACAAGAGATAATGTATCTAAAATAGAAAGAAAAGAAAAAGATACATAAAATCTTCACTACATCCCTAAAAAAAATGAACACTCCCCCTATCTCCTAAACTAACCCTCCTCCTATAAGTATGACTATTATCATATCCAAAACTACTCTCCCTTTCCGTCATAAGTGACAAAAGGGTATGTACATCAAGTAGACATCTCATCATCACTAGGTGAGCCAGCATCATCACTGCCGGAGCCATAGTCACTCTCATCCTTGGATGCTGGTGGAAATGGAGAAGAAGCAACCGTGAAACCACCTATGACAGTCTATCATCGTGCAATACGACCAACACGGGTGTTCACCTGACACAACTCATTACTAAGTGTGTCAAGGCGAGCATCCATGCGCACAAGCTATGCTATGATAGCCTCAAGTGTCACTCCACTTACTAAAGACGAAGGAGTAGAGGTGGATGGAGAGGTAGAAGCTGCAGGAGTGGTAGAAGCTACAGGAGCAACCGTCTCGGTCCTAGTCTACCTCAAGTGAAGCTATGCAAAACTCCACTTAATGGCAGTGGCATCAATGGCACACATAAATGTGAAGTGGGGAGACTCAAGATAAGAGGCAGAAAAATGGCGAAGGAGTCGCGTGATAACTGAACGGAAGATGAGCTTATCACAGTTCGTCGTATCCCTATATAGATCTATGAGGGAGAGTATGAAGTGAGAAGGGAAATCTATGGTAAGATCCTCAATGAGGGAAAGCAGAAAGCGAGCACAAGGCTCTATAATAATGTTATAGTGAGACAAAGGATGGAGAAAAAAGGTCATCACCATGTTAAAGAACCTCAGACCTTTAGCAAAGGCTGAGAAACAGGTGTACTGACGGTCACCTCAAGAAGAATGTGTCTCACAAAATAGAGACGAGAGTTTGTCTTTGGACACAGTCCTTAGAGGCTCACAACCAGGGTAGTCAGATGCTCTACTCTAGGAACATGTAGTACCTTCAATAAAATACCCGAAGTAACTACCATACGTATACCCTGAACGCGAATGAAAAACTAGGGTATAAAATAATCAAATTCGTGCATATTAGAGTAGAACTCTTGTATGATCAAGAAAGGGCACGTGACCGGGACGCCACATAGTGACTCCCAACCCCTACTATGAATGACCGTGGGTAGGTCAGTGTTAGAAAAATCTAATAGAATGACTTGGCATTCCAAACGAATACCTCGTCGTGAAAAGTTCTCCAAGAAGTCCGATTTGGTCTTTTCATCACGGAATTGTATGTTAAAAGGAGTGGAGTCAGCAGGAGAAGAAGAAGAAGATGCCCCGAAATGAAGAGGGTTCTGAGATGGAATGGATTTACATATAGGTGCCATGATGCAACTAACATAAGAGGGAGAGAAAAAGAGAGAGAGGCAATCAGAAAAGTACCAAACAACAAATATATCAAAATATATAGAATTGAAAGTACGTATGCATGGGAATGCATGAACATATGACATGCTAATATAAATTCATCATGGGCTCAACCCAATCCAAACCTACCAGCACACAATATAGCAACAAAGTAAACACACATCTAAAATACATAAAACATTACTATAATGCACATGTAATGCAATGCATGAAGTTTAAAGATCATTTTGACAAAACACATCCCAAAAATTAAGCAAAAACTTCATTGATTTTGAAAATTTTCAAAACTTTCCAAAAATCCCAAAAGTTAAGTTGACCATATGAATTGCATGATGAAGAAAGGGATTAAAGACCATACCAGTGAAGAATAGTAAGATTAAGGTCGAAAAAAGCTTGAGAATGAAGTTTGGAAGGAGTGTTTGGGAGGTGAAAAGACACAAAGCAGTCGGGAGAGATCAAAAAGAATAGATTTAAAATCGCAAGGCACGTATATATAGGACCTGCATAAACCTCGATCAATCGAGAACTATCGAGATTTAAAACGAGAGGTTTCTAAGGCAAAGAAGCTCGATGTATTGAAAAAGTTATCGAGAAGCTATCGAGGAGACAGAAAGTTGCTCGATTAATCGAGCTAGCTATTGAGAGCTATCAAGAATGAGATAAAGAAAAGCTCAAGGGTCTCGATAGATAGCCTAGCTATCGAGATTGCATAAAAATAGTTTTTCAAAGAAGAGAAAAACACATATATGAATGCAATTAAGCATGCTACTCAATCAAAGATCCAACCAATATTTTAAGCTCTTAAAATCATCTCTCAACCAAGAAAAATGTCATGCATTTAGATCCAAAACACACACACACACACACACTAAACAAGTCTAACCAATTTTATATTTCAAAAACAAATTAAGATAGTTTAGTGAGCATACATTAGCGCATGTAAACCTTGTGATGGTCAAATCACATTGTACCTGTACATGTATCAAAAGTAACAAAGAATATTGCGTGTTGTGTATGAGAACATCGCAAGATTGCATAAGTGTCTCTATGTTATGACGATTTGAGATATGAGTAAATCAATTTAACTCACACACGACCCTAACTACTTTATGGGGACTATCACCTTTGAGGTACATTCTATAACTTCTATATCTCCTAAAATACACGCTTGCAATCATATGTAAAGCATTTTGATCCTTTTACTTTTATTTTTCTTTGCATATTTTTCTTTTATTGAGCATATCATGCATAGATATATAAGAGAGAGAGAGAGAGAGAGAGAGAGAGAGAGAGAGAAAGACGAAATACCCAATTATGTTAAGTTTTTTGACATTACACTTTTGCTATGCCGAAGCATACAAGTGTCATTTCATGATTGATGGGCAATAGTAGTGAGATGGTTATTTATGCTTTTCTCTTAGGATTTTCTAGTCCTTCCTATCAAAAAGAGTGACACGAGTGTTAAGTACAAGAGATCACTTAACCTTACTCATCACAATCACAATCACAATCACAAGCCACAAAGCTCACTTGCTTAATTATACATAGAGATGCGCATCTAAGCTACAAGAGATACAAAATTTAGAAAACTTTGTTTCATTGGTCATTTAAGGTACACAAGTACCAATGTACACATACACACACTGTTTTTGTATTTTTCTGATTTTATGAATGAAAAACAAAAAAAAAATAAAAACAAAACTGAAAAACAACCAAACAAGTATATGTCAAATAAAACAATACATAAAAACTAGACTGTCTCAAAATAAGAAAGCAAAACAGACAAATTATGCAAAAAATAACAAAGAGAGAGAAAGAGAGAGAGAGAGAGAGAGAGAGAAAGTGACTAAATCACTTGGAGCCCTTTCTTTTTCCATACATTGAAAGAACCTTTCTTTTGAGTAAAACCTTAAACCGGCAGTGAGAGAGAAGAATTGAAACTGTTCAAGTTCGAAAGGAACATGAGGGCCTTAAGGAGATCTCCAAGAGGAGCAAGGGAGGATGGAAGTTGATTCCGATTTTCCGTTGAAATCATGTTGTTGCTCTGTTGAGTGGCTAACCACTTATAGCAATTAGGTCAAGTATGTCCAGCTGTGCCACAATGATGACAGAGATGCTGCTTCTTCTCTTTAGACTTTTGAGCGTTACTTTTCTTAGCCCTAGAGTTTTTTGTTTCTTTCTTGTCAAGCTTAGGGGATGCTCCTAAGATAGATTTACCCTTGCCTATGTTTTCACTAACTATCACAGTTTTAACATCATTATTCTTAGAATCAATATTGTTAGCAGGAGAAACAAAAATAGTAGTACTAGAAGCAATATTGGAAGAAGAAAAATCGTACCCTAAACCGGTTCAATCGGAGACAGATTTTTGCATGCTAAGCATCTCATCAAGCTTTGCACTTGAGGTCCTCTCCAATTGAGCTCTCACTTGGAACAGTTCTACTTCAAGCTTCTTGGTCTTCTCAGCCAAGAAATTGTTCTCAAATCTCAATGCTCCAATGGTCTGATTGGCTTCATCAAACTTTGTGGAGAATCGTTTTCGTTTAAGCTCCACATCACTGAGCTTCTTGGTGGCCAACTTATACAGCTTCTCATGTTTTTTCGAGACCTTATATAGCTTTGCATTGGCTATGTGGATGTCTTCTTGCTCATCTATCTTTTCAAATTTTGATTCCACCAAGTTTTCTTCTTCATCCACATCTTCTACAATCGCTTCAGTAGGATTGGCAGTCGTGGTGAAGGCATTTAGAATTCTATCATCTTCATTTTTAGAATCATCCTCAGGTTTAATGTCATTCAAGGTAGCAGCAAGTGCCTTGTTTTTCCTAATAGACTTGAGATAAATGGGGCACTCTTGTTTCATGTGACCGAATCCTTGACACCCGAAACACTTGGGTCTTGAGGGAACAGTGTACTGACTGCCATCCCTAGCATTCTTCTTCCCTTTATCTTGGCTCTTAAACTGTGAAAAACTTGATTGCCTATGGTGGTTGTCAAAGCCCTTTACATTGGCATTATTCATGAACTTCTTGAACTGCCGAGTGATGTAGGACTTCATTTTAGAATCTTCATCATTGGAAGACTCATCCGTGTCCCTGCTCTCGGCTTTTAGTGTCATGCTCTTGCTCTTGCTTGACTTCCCGAGCCTAGACAAACCTAACTCATAGGTTTGCAGATTTCCAATTAGCTCTATCAAGGGAATTTTATCAATATCTTTTAACTCCTTAATCGCAGTAATCTTGGCATGAAATCTCTCAGGTAGAGATCTGAGCACTTTTCTCACAATCTTGGATTCGGAAATGGTTTCTCCAAGATTAAATGCTGAGTTCATTATATATTTGAGCCTGGCATAGAACTCATCATATGACTTATCCTCCTCCATCTTGATTTATTCGAAGCTAGTAGTGAGCCTCTGAAATTTCGAATCCTTGACAGCCTTAGTTCCTTCATAGGTTGTTTGGAGAATGGTCCATGCTTCCTTTGTAGTTTCAGTGGAGGAGATCTTCTGGAACTCCTTATTTGCAATCGCACTGAATAAAGCATTCAATGCCCTGCTGTTAAAGCTTGCTGCCTTGATCTTTGTACCATCCCAGTCAGTCGACACTTCCTTCAGCTTGGTCCAGCCTATCTCTACAGCTTGCCATACCTTCTCATGCGTACTTGCCAGTATTCATAATTAGTTCCATCAAATAAATGAGGTATAATAAGTAACTATCCTCTATCCATGACAAATAAGGGTCAATGGATCACACAGTAAAAATTAAATCCTAATCAGAGTGTGCTTACTCTGATACCACTTGATAGGCCAAAAATGTATTGACCCCTTGTGATGGATTAATTGATTAATTAGCCAAGTTTAATTAATTAATCAAATTAACTTGCAATGTACGTGACAGCACAAACAAATCATTAAATAACTAAATATGCAACAGAAATTAAATGACACGGTGATTTGTTTACGAATGGGGAAAACTTCCAAAGCAAAAACCTCATCAGGTGATTTTAAGGTCACCGCTCCCAAGAATCTACTATTATCAAAACAAGAGATTACAAGTAAAGAAATCTCAATACCTTATACCAACCTACAGTTGAACTCTTACCCCAATACCCAATTGGACTTGTTCTGTAGTGACAATCTCTCTTTGTATTGCACGGCTTCCAGTATGTGACTAACCAAAAGATGTATGGATCCTAGTACGCGACTTGATCATCAACTTGAGAAGGATGTTGGTTGTAAAGTTTTTCTGTTCATCACACGATGAAAATCAAGAAGTTACTTGATCACAAAACCCTACGGTGTACAAACATAGCAACTTCCTCAATAGAAAGAAGAACTAGGGCAAATATTGTCTCCAGTCACAATTTGCATGAACAAAACTTTGCTCAATACTCCCGCAACCCTAGACAACCCTTAAAATAATCCTTTTATATGGTTAAGATTGTGAGAAAAGAAAGTCCAAACATACATTCATGAATTAGATGAAAAACATCTCTAAAAAACTAAGTTTCATAAACCTCGATAGATAGCCATCCATCGAGCTAGCTGTTGAGCCACGGGCTTCAGCAGCTTTTAAACCTCGATAAATACTAACTGTTGAGATTTAAAATCCAGCACTTCCTTACTTGATTCTTTTACAGACGTGCATGGCTTTAACACTTGAATTTGAAATCTTGTTTCTTGAAGTATTAAACATATCCTAAATCTATCTAATTACAAGTAAAGTAAAGTGCGTTTTATCAAAAGATTAGCCAATACATAAAATGTTGACATATGTTCCTAATATCAAACCACATATGTCCTAATAGATTAGCCAATATACAATAACATATATTCTAACAAGTTCCATATATGTCCTAACAAGAGAGACCTCAGGAACGACAGGCTTATTAATGATGGGGCTGTGAGCCGTCATCAAGCCCTTACCCATACCATGACTGGGGGGGGTCGAAGGGGGTTAGGAGTGCTCTGAGGACCCATCAGATCTAAGGCGACGGGTTGGCTAACTATCTTTTTCAATGGGCGCTCCCCGTTGCCTTGGCTCTTCCTCTTATGGCTTGTCTTTGCAACAGAGGCAAACAAGCTTCCAGCCTTAATTTGGAGGGCCACAACCTTCTTTACCTCCAAAGCTTTCTTTGTCCCCAAGTTCATCTCTAAAAAAACAAGGCCAACCAACATGTTAACACTAATGAATCTGTCAATGAAGGACAAGCCATTAAATAAGAAGGGAAAACAAACACTTATGTGTTCAAATTGAGTGTCTAGCCTTCTTGCCTCATCCATTGAAACTGGTCCACCATAGAAAGCGTGCAGGCTATCAAGATTAACCAGCTTCTTCCAACTCTTCTGTATAAGGGGGATAGCAAAGATGCATTGCAAGAAATCAAACTCCTCCTCACAAATCGGTGGACGTACCTGGGCTAAAAAAAGAAAATATGATTGGTTAGTGAGAATAAATAAAACAAAGAAGGATCATGCTAAGACCAACGACTCACCAAACTTGTCCAAAACACCCCACGTATTATCATACTCCTCTCTTATACTGTCCCATTCGTTAGGCCTACAAACCCAATTTAAGCCTTGAACAAAAATATATCGGCTCTTCTAATCATGGCTAGAGTCAAGGACATTCGTCACCAATTTCAACATTGACTTATGAATGACGAAGTTGTAAAAACCTTTCAAACTTGCAATTTGCTGAGGTTTATAACAGAAAAAGAATTCGTCAAACCTATTACCCATCTATCCTTACTACACCTCTGCCCCTAGGAAAACCCTCCAAGCATTAGGGTAAATTTGGCAAACGGACACGCCCAAATGGTCTGCCAACCGTCAGTGCAATTCTATAAGGGGTAACCTCAACCCCGCAATGAAGACGACCTTGTAGAAGCCGACGTCTGTAGTCTAGCCAGAGTAACACTTTTGTCTTTACCCGCCATCCTAATAGGTACATTGTCTGGAATTTGGAAACAAGGGTGCAAATTACCAAACACCTTTTTCGACATATTTGAGAGGAAGTCATTCACTAACCATATACTATGAAGGATGAATGGCCTATAGCCATCGCCTGAAGAACCCGGGGCCACAGCATCCCCTTCTCCTCCAGCATCAACTTCTCCCTCTTCCTCTTTTCTGTCCTTTTCTTCCCCATCCACCTCCTCTTCGTCTACCTTTTCTTCTCTCTCTCTCTACTTCTTCTTCTCCTTCCATCTCCTCTTCTAAAAGGTGAGTCGATGGCTCCCTCTTCGATGAACATATCCAATCCTCTATAGTAAGAACATTTCCCAACAAATGAACATCTTTGTCATTCAGATAGAAGGATGGGACGTGACCGCTTATCGCTTTATTACCTCCTGACATTCTCTCTCCTACAAGCGACGGATAAGAAACTAGGTGGTTACTCACAAGTAAACTAAGTACTAGACTAACGACCAAGAAATGATGAATAAAGAAAAGTAAATAAAGTAAGTACAAGTTAACTTGAAAGACGGCAGTAGAAGAATAAGTACCGACATAGTAGCAAAGTGAGCGGACGAGTGGACGGGTAAGACTAAAAGCTAGAGCTCTGAGCAAAATTTTGAGTAAAGTAGGAAAATAGAACTTGGAAGGGCATGAGCATATATATAGAATAGGGAAGCATGAAAAACAAAGTAATGCGACGCTTCATATACACCAATCACAAGATGCCACATGTCATCCCACAAGCTGCAAAGAACTTTTTGCCCCTCGTTATGACATAGATTATCGAGATGAAGAACATTAAATAATGGGAATATTCTATGTACTCCATGACCCTTTAGCTACTTTGATGGGTCACAAAGTAAGGGGAAGCTGACAAGGGTATTTTCGTCTAGAGGGAATTTTTCATTGTTTATTCGTCCTAAAATGACCCCGCTAGGCTTAAGACTTCATTTCTCTCCGTCCACCTAGGGGCTCACAGAGACTGATGGTCCTATACATACCATCCTAACAGATAAGCCAAATGGCCACTGGTCATATGCCTATCATGATAAAAGCCTTAGATCCGTTACGATAAATACTCCATGGATCCGTCGTGATAAAGGTTCAAAATGGATGAATATGCAACGGATGGACGATCCTCGTCCCCTCACTTGCATTTCGATGAACAAATGGCTATGCAGACTTACAGATATGATGGGCCCCACAATCCTTTATGTAGTCTCCATGCATATATCCTCATATAGAAAAATCTTGCATACCATGTCTAAAGACCCTACTGCATGCCTGTATCTTCCCCATATGGAAAGACACCCTAAAATTTTGGAACCTTAATTCTAGATCTTTCCTTGGTTTGTTGTTCACCACTATATAAGTATCAGACCTCTTCTTCTCTCAAGTACACAGAGAGTCTCTGGCTCTCTCACTATAGAGTTCTTAGAGATTTCTTATTCACTGACTTAACCTTCGGAGGGTCTTTAGTTGGCACCCCACCAGTGTTTTCTGTTTGGGTTTTGGTTTCTTGTTCTTCAAATACCCATTAAAGCGATTGAGGATAACCAGCTCATTGACGATTTTTGTGCATCATCAGTTGTTTATCTTCTTCTTCTTCTTTTTTCCCATTTGTTTTAGTTTTCTTTTTTTGGTTCATTTCTTTTCCTCTAATTTGTTACTTTTATTTTATTTTTATCTAATAAAAGCATGAGAGTAAATTTGTACAAAATATATTTTTCATCCACTCATTTTTGTTCTCAACCAAACAAATGAGTTTTTCATCTCTTCACTTTTCTGACCTCCCAACCAAACACATAGGAGAGAAAACTAAATCTTTTTTCTCCTTCTACTTTTCTATCTTTTCTCCATTTTCTATCCTCCCAATTTTTTACTTCTCCAACCAAATGGACCCTAAATCTAAATTGTAAATCTTGGTATCTAGAGTTAAAAAAAAATATCAATTGAGTATTCATTTTAAGACCTATATTGGACCTAGTATTTTGTAGAGTTGTAGTTTCCACAATTACAACACCAAGGAAAGTAACGTCATTTCCATTATGTTCTATCAAGTTGGGTGGAAGAAGGGAAGGATGTAAAATAGATCATAGAAAATGGAAGTTTTCAATTCATATTTTCTGTTCTTCACTTTCTCATTCTCTCTACCAAATATACATGAGGGAAACTAGAAAATTTTTATCCATCTACTCTCTCTCTCTCTCTCTCTCTCTCTCTCTCTCTATATATATATATATATTATCATTCATATATTTTCTATTCTTGCACTTTTTCATTCTTCTAACTAATCAGACCCTTAGGGTCCATTTGGTTGAAAGTGGAATAGAGAGAGAGAGAGAGAGAGGGAGAGAGAGAGAGAATATTTTTAGTAGGTGTTTGGTTGGAGGGAGAGAGGAAAACAATATTAGTGGAGTCCATGTGTTTTCTCCTTTGATCCATCAAAATGTTTTCTCCCAAAAATTGGGAGAAAACGGAAGGGGAAACTCCAGATGGAGAAAAAGAATAAAAACCCATGTGCAACGTGAACACGAGGTTTGTCATAAATTCTTTGGCTTTTTATTTTTTCTTCCTTCCTTTAATTTTTGTTTTTCTTCCTAAATCCATTTGTTTGTTTGTTTGTTTTTTTAATTATTATTTGGTTTTCTTCTTTAGTCTTTTTCTTTTTATGTACTTTTTTTTCAAATATCTATTTTGGATCATTTGGCTTGTGCTCTTTGATATATATATATAAACAAAATTGAAACGTTCTTACACAATTTTTTAATAAAAAATGCGTTACCTTTTGTTTTATTTAATAGAGACATAATTGTAAATTTCTTCCCAACAATTTTCCATCTCTCTATTTTTCCATCATCCCAACCAAACACACATGAGAAAAAATTAAATCTCTTTTATCCTTCCACTTTTCTATTCCCTCCCCATTTTCTATTTTTCCAATTTTCTACCCCTCCAACCATATGGTTAGACTGTCATTCCCCCAAAATTCAAAGGAGATATTTTGTAATTTACCCTTACTTTCAAGTAGAAAATTAAACCTCACAACATCATTTTGTGTGTTAAGCCAACCTTTTTTTTTTTTTCTAATTCGTATTTAACATGGTTTTAAAAACTAAATCGGACTGAGATCTGGATCCTAAATTCGTCCAATAAAACAACCAAACTAGTGGTTCAACCAGAAAAATGGAGATCCGAACAATTTTTTTGTTCCTCGACTGTTCAAATTTTTAAAATCATAGTAGTTAGTGCTCATTAACATTTATTGCACACATTCATTCGGTTATAATCTTGAGAACATGATTTCAACTAATGTGCACACGACTTCACACACACCAATGTGTAATAATAAGCGCAGTTTAGCATTTGGGCTCATAAACAATAAATTGGCAAAATATTTGTACATGGGCTTGCAAGAGTAGGGCTTTTTGGTCATTCATAGGCCCCATGAGATGACTGTACTTATTCTTGTTTGCCTCAAGCTTTAAAAGCAGGAAATGACAAGTTTTTTACCACTACTACTACTATTAAAAGATCATACATATATAAATACAAGACTTGTTGAGTAGTGAGAATTGAAGAAGAAAGAAAGAAGCTCGCTCATCAATCTCATGGCTTTGGAAGAAGAGAAAACGGAAATGGAAATGGCAGTGAAGGGCATAGAAGAAGGAGGAGAAGAAGAAGAAGATGATGAGCTCGGTTCTAAGGAGAGAGTCCTTTACAAATACTTCCTCCTAGAATGGAAGCTCGTTAGCTCTCTTCTCAAAGACATCGTTTCCCATGGCCGCGTCACCGACCCCTCCTCTGTCTACACCATCCGATCCATCGTACTCTCTCTCTCTCTCTCTCTCAGACCCATTTTTTGTTTCGCTCAGATTGATGTTTTTTTTTTGTGTTTGTTCTGAATATTTATTATGTTTGTAAATGTGGGATTGTACTTTTAGGATCACAATGTGACACCTCTGCTGTTTGTTCTGGTTTTGGATTTGGAAGTTTCTTTGTGTTCCATGTGTTTTTTCTATTAATTTTACATTACATTCTCTGTTTTTCGCATAATTCAATTTAATTTATTATTTCAAATAACTTAAAATATGTCAAATGTATTTCCTTTAGCTGATTTTTTGCACTAAATGCGAAAAAATGGGCATTGTTGTTGGAGGGGTTCTTTGATGCTGCCTCCGGGGATTAGAATCATGTGTTTCAAGCGTTTTAATCTTAGTATTTAGTTTTATGTTAATGTTGGAGATTAAAGCACTTGAATGCCCGTCATGAGTGTAGATTGCTTAGCCCGTGAGAGGTGAATGTCCCTAAGATTACTTAGCAACTGGTTATGGCAGGTGGGGTCAGTTGTCTGTCTAGAGGCGAGTCCAAAGGGTTCATCTTTAGAAAGGTTCTCTAAGTAATCAGGAAAAAAAAAACTTAGGATAAATTGCTTAGCCCATTAGCGGTGAAAAGCCCTTGGATAACCCAGTAATTGGTTTTGGTGGGTGGGGTCAATTGACCGTAAGAGTTTGATTAACAGTGAGGATTGTTGTAGAGTATGCTCTGTGACATGCAACTAATCTAAGTGAAGTTCTCCTACAATATCAAAAAAAAAAAAAACTTGAAATACATGGTTATGGTCCTAGTGGACACTCCAGAAACACAGAGGTGTCATCGGATTTTCCATTTGGTAATTTAAAAATTTTCTGATGCCTATGTTCTCACTTTATTTTCCTCATAATATACAGCGGATATTTTGTTTCCTTTATTGGCTTGATGATCCTTGAGTGACAGCTCTCTATGGCTATTCTATGCATGCGTGCAGATGCAGGAAATTTGCACATGTAATATTTTAACAAACATCCCGTTATCATGTTGAAGCTTGCATGTAGTTTGCAATTACAATATGTGTAGGTTGTGCTTTGGTTTCTAATATTGAACAGAAAATGATACGTTGGACACCTTAATTAATTTTTTACCCTGGTATCTAGATGTTTAAATTACATGTTCAGGACCTTAAATACCATGCAATGCATTTTTGATTGTTTAAGAAACTATCTGCCTTTTAGTTTGAAATATTTACCTACTGGTTCTGCAGATGGATAAATATCAGGAACAGGGTCAACTACTTGAGCCTTACCTTGAGAGTATAGTTTCCCCTCTGATGCTCATTATCCGTACTAAAACAATTGAACTAGGGGTAGCTTCAAAAGAAATTCTTGAAATAATCAAGCCTATATGCATCATTATTTATTCTCTGGTCACAGTTTGCGGATACAAGGCTGTTATCAAGTTCTTTCCACATCAAGTTTCTGATTTAGAACTGGCTGTATCTCTATTAGAGAAGTGCCACAACACAAATTCAGGTACATCGTTACGGCAGGAAAGCACCGGAGAGATGGAGGCAAAATGTGTAATACTTTTGTGGCTTTCTATACTAGTTTTGGTTCCGTTTGATATCTCCACTGTGGATACTAGTATTGCAAACAATAGTAATCTTGGGGAACTTGAGCCAGCCCCTCTGGTATTGAGGATAATAGGGTTTTCTAAAGATTACCTTTCAACTGCTGGCCCTATGCGCACTATAGCTGGATTGCTTCTCTCAAAGCTTCTTACACGTCCAGATATGCCAAAGGTCTTTATGAGGTATCAATCATAATGCTTATAGAAATTTTGTTGCAGCATTTGGGCAATTTGTCTTGTGTTATGTTTCTTGTAATGTTATACCTATAGGGGTTAGTGAATCATTTGACTTTCCAATAAAATACCTGCTGACCAAGGCTCATTATGCCTTTAAACAGAAACAATTATTAGTGATGGTTCGTGTTGTGTGTCTTATAATGTTATACCTATAGGGATTAGTGAATCATTTGACTTTTCAGTATAATACTAGCCAAGCAAGGCTCATTATGCCTTTAAACAGAGATGATTATTAGTGGTGGGTCTGGTGGCTTTTTATTTTTTTTATTTGATAGGTAATATGTGTACTAATATTGATGAAATAATAAAGAAGAAACATACAATGTGCTCATGAGGATGAACAACAGCAAATCACAAACAGAAAACAAATAGAACAGCAATCAGGAAACTAAACAAAGGGAAGAGAAAAACTGTAGAAGAGAAAGAACAATCTGTAAAACCCCAGCATCAAGACCAATCAAAAAGGTTATGCTGACACACTCCTTTTAACTAAGCCAAAGACTTATCAGAATCTTCATAGGAACGACAATTCCGTTTCAAATAGTCCATATCAGACAACCTAGAATTAAATTATGCTTCCCAAGCCAATGATTTCAACAAAATAATACTTCCACCACAGAGCCAGGCAAGACCCCCTGAATACCGAAGGGCATAATTTAACAGCAATCCATTTCTTCTATTATTCCAGTCACAAAAGAAAAAACATTGTAAACTCTTGTTTTTATTTGCCTCTTATGGTAACCTTTATAAAGAACCTTTCTCAGTGGACATGTTTTCACATTTAGGTATTGGTTTTTGGAGTCAGGTCCTTGTATAAAAGTGTATCCTGTAATTTTCATGTTGTATTGATTATGTACTAATACTTTCTCCTTTGGTTAATTTGGGCTGTGTGCTTGTAAACCTCTTTCCAAACTAATTTTGTTTAGTACAGAATTTTACTTTTCTCCATAAGCTTACATGTTTCTTTTTGTAACTTCTTCAGCTTCAATGAATGGACACATGAAGTCCTATCTTCTGTCACTGATGATGTCTTGAATCACTTCCGGGTACTTGGTGCTGTTGAAGCATTGGCTTCTATTTTCAAGGTTTGCTTTTGATTTTTTTCATCTCATAGCATTCCATGGTAAAGTTCCTCTTTTACACATAAAAAAAAAGGTGATGACTGAAGAATCTTTTGCCAACGAGCTCTTGCCCAAATGGCACCACCTTCCCTTGTAAGAGCAAGGTCATCATGGGTTCAAGACACACCAAGTTCATATGTAACATATCAATGATTTACTAGAAAGTCACCGTCATAAAGTGTGGAAGTCCAAAATAGAATTTTCAAATCATTTGTTGTGCTTGCTTTCCCAAATTTTTCTTTTTTTTAAAGAACATATAAACAACTTTTACTGTATGTTGTTTTATGCGGAACCTAGTGCAGTTTATTTTTAAACAATTAGGATTGCTTTCTTCACCATCCATGACATAGCATGTAGTTCCTTTACCTGGATGTTTGAAATTCCATGATGATGATCATAGCTGGAATTGACAAAAACTGCAGCCAGGAATCCTTGCTTGACTCTGACTTGCAGTTACACACTGGTTTGAAACTTGGGTTCCAAGGATAGATGTTCTCTTTCTCCTGTTTTACCCCAACTAACTTATGGTTTTCATCTTTGTTCATTCAATAAATTGCATCGCTGCACCTCTGAATCTGAGTGGGAAATGATTCTTGCAACAGTGTTTGCTTTGCTAACAAAATATGCTGAATGTGATGTTTATTCTCTCTTTAAGTTGGCAACACTAAGTTCATTTTTTTAAAATTAATTAAGACATCATTCTGATATATAATATCCAGAGCTATACACTACACCATTCTTTTTTTCATTCTAGTGATGCCCAATATTAAAATCCACCTAAGTACTTGCATCTCTTATGCATCATTTTTGGTAGACAGGCTGGTGGTCGAAAACTCTTGCTTGATGTGATTCCAATGGTTTGGAAGGACATTTCAGCATTAATCAAGTCCAGTGCTGCAACTCAGAGCCCGTTACTTCGCAAGTATTTGGTGAAGTTAACTCAGCGGATTGGGCTTACTTGTCTCCCTCATCGGTCTCCTTCGTGGCGCTATGTGGTTAGTCATGCTGAAGATATGATTATTCTAATTCTAAACCTTATTGTCTCCCTTGGAGGATTGAGCTTTCATTGCGTATAGCGATGTTTAAGATATTAATATCTTGTATGCTTTGCTGTTCATTCCATTGGGTTTGCTGTGTATGTCTTTGGTTGTTATTCTCTTTGTAGTTGGAATTTATAATTGTATTTCTTGTATGCTTCACTATGAATTTTTATTATTATTTGGGGCATATTCAATTGATGCCTAGGATGGTGACAGAGGTGTTGGCAGGCTTGAATAGGAAGTTTGGATACAGAATGGTAGTGGTATTGCATAAATTTATTGATGGATACAAAATGTTACATTCTTAGCTCTCTTCAAAACTTGCATTTGGTGTCTTCAAATATGTTTTTATCAATAGATAAGCCATTTTGAGCCTTTTTTTTTGGTGGGGCAATGGAGCTAGAATTTTAAATTTTTAAAGAGAAAGGTACAAACAGAAGGCCTGCTTTTGGGTATAAGAGCATAAAATGCTTAGCTCGTCAGGGGTGAATGCCCATGGATTACCTGGCAATTGGTTCTAGCGGGTGGGGTTAGTTTCTCATAGGTTTTATTGGCTAGAGGCAAGCCCAACGGGCTCTTCTTTAGAAAGATTCCCAATGTTGTCTGAAAAAAAGGGTACAAACAGAAGGCCTATGTATACTGAGAATAGGGCTACAAAATGGCGAAGTAAAATGTGATTTTTTGTTGCATGTCAGTATTTTCTCAGTGCCATATATGATTGATAGCATGCTGTTTGTCAAAATATATAAAAATAATATTAGTTGTGCAAAGAGTTATATTTGTATGCTATCTAGGACCTTTTTCCTCCTTTCTTTAAAATTTTTCAAAAATATTACAGAACTAAGTCTTGTTATGTGATCGACAGCACATTCTTTATTGAATATATATTAAAATGTTGTTAGTTGAGTAGAAAGTTAAAGGTGTCTGCTATTTGGGCCTCTTTTTTTTTTGGAAAGTTTTTAACAATATTACAGAACTAGATACTGTTTTATTTAATATTCTATTTTTGGTAGAAATGTTTTGTTTTTGATAAGTAAGAAAAATTTATTTGAGAAAAAACTACTTCATTAAGAAGATGAAGTAACCAATATATATGTACATGCGTGTATATATGCATAGATGTATACATGTACAGACAGCAGAACACTAAAAAAGAAATAAAAAATAATGTACAAGGAGAAAGGAATCTATGAACTGCAGAATAGATTCCCTAGAAGTAAAAATCCCCATGCACAAGACCAATCAAATACAGTCCCTGCAAATAAAGATAGGAGCTGATCCCCAGTAAATTCCATATCTTCAAATATACAATTATTATGCTCCCTCCAAATAATTCACATCACACATTGTGATACCAAATTCCCAAATATTCACTTAGTGCTTTGCCAACTAGTTTCTCCATCCTGCCAATAAATCAATAACCCTTTTGGGTAAAATCCAATCAATGCCAAACGAACCGAAACAAAAACTCCATAACTGATAAACCTTGTGACAATGCAACAAGAGATGATCAACATTTTCCTCACTACACCGGCATAGGCAACACCAATCCACAATTGTGATGCCCCTTTCTCCTCAAATAATCACATGCACTTCCCACACACAGCTGTCCAAACAAAAAAAGACACTTGACGTGGAGCCTTCATGCCCCAAATACATTTCCATAGAAAAATAGTAGAGCTATATCCCCTTGGAGCGCCATAAAAAAACTGTATGTCGAAATCCCCCTTTGACTTCAACCTCCACCTCGTCCTATCGCCATCCTCTTTTGGAGGATTCTGTGACTCCAAAGTGTGATGAAAGGCGCCCACAGCGGAATAGATTCCTCCACAGCATGACTCACCAACATATCTGGTACAAATGTGTATTTAGACATTCCTCTTTCTGTGCTATTAATTATCTCCTTTCCTATGTGCCTTGTTTTTCCTGCTCACTTTATGCTACTTATTCTGTTGGCATTATCAAGAATATTGAAGGATCCACTTGATGGTAGTGTAATATTATCTCACATCCTGTCCTTGGTTTATCTGGCTAACACCCCTTCCCCTCCAAAAAAAGAAGGAAAATACTACCACCAGCACCAAATGATTCATTAGTATGCTAGTTGATTTCTGGGTTTATCTGTTTTTAATGCCAATCTTTTGTGATGTTCTTTTGGAAGGTTGTAATTTATAAGTTAACTTGTATTGGGCTTCCAAATAATATGCTACTTTTGTTACCTTTGCACCATGTATACAGGGCAGAGCTAGTTCATTTGGAAAGAATATTTCTTTGCCTGCATCCAGAAAAAATGATCAATGCAGCCATGGTCCAGATGTAGACTCCTCTAACTCGGAAGAAAGTTCAGATTACATGCAAGATGAAGATATGGATGTTCCAGATATTGTAGAAGAGATAATTGAGATGTTGCTCTCTGGATTGAAAGATACGGTATGTCTGAAGGGTGAGCATCAGTGGTGAACTTGATTATTTTCTGATATAGACTAAGTTTCCCAATAGTGGAAATTTTGAAATCATACATTGCTGATCTCTAGTTTCCTGTCATCTTGATTGGTCTAAATGTAGATGCATGAGATCTCTCATACATATTCACATACTAGAATCTTACAGATTTTTTAAGATGGTAGTATGGTACTTTGGAACTATTATTTCTCATACTTGGGGATATAGTTTGACACTGATTCTCCTCATTATTGTGTGATAAATAGTCAATGTGTATGTTGATGCTTGATTTCCATATGAATGAAGTGTAAGGGGTTAAACTGTGGAATAGAGAATGAGAGCAACTAAACACTGACAATGGTTGAGAGCTTTAAAGTTCACAGGCATGAGCATAAACTGCTTAGCACATTAGGGATTCACCCTTGGACCCTTGGATTACTTGACAACTGGTTCTGGTGGATGAGGTGAGTCCAAATGGCTCTTTTTTAGATAGGTTCCTTAGGTTACCAAAAAAATATATATATGGTTGAGAACTTTAAAATAGTGCGGATGCCAAACATATTAATCATTTTAGCAATCATTCAGATATAGTATGAAGTACATTAATGCTGTTTATTTAGTTGCATTATATAACATAGCTGCAAAAAGGCAAGAATAAGTGCATTGTATTCCTTTCAATTGGATCAATGACATCTCTAGTTACGAGTACATTCCATCCCACTTTTCCTTCCCATGGGGCTGAGCAGAAAACAAACAGAGTTACAATGAGTACATTCCATCCCACCTTTCCTTCCCATCCGAACAAGAAAACTATCCTTCCCTCCCCTTTTTGCATTATTTACTTTTCCTCTCTACCACCTTCTTCCACTATCTCTAAACGCACTCTTATGTTCTACATGATACATTAATTTCATCATTTATTTATAGATTTATACTGCTGATCTGATTTTGACATTGCTGTGATGGTAATGCAGGACACTGTAGTGCGTTGGTCTGCTGCAAAAGGTATAGGCCGCATAACTTCACGTCTAACATCTGTGCTTTCAGAAGAGGTCCTTTCATCTGTCTTGGAGCTGTTTTCACCAGGCGAGGTAAAATAGGGCAGTTGCTCTCTTTTGCAACATGTTTCCCATTAGAATACAAATTATGACTAGAGTTGTGATGACATGTTGTATATTTCCAGGGTGATGGATCATGGCATGGAGGTTGCTTAGCACTGGCTGAACTGGCACGTAGAGGATTGCTCTTACCCATAAGTCTTCCCAAAGTTGTACCTGTTGTTGTGAAGGTTGTACCTATATATACATAAAGCTAAGACCAGTGAATTTTATGTTTTCTTAAAGCATATAATTTCTGGAATTTTTTTCTTCTTCTGTGAATATGGATATTGTTTTACTTAGTTCATTAAGACATGGCTTCCTTTTCCTATATACTCTTCCATGTCTGGCATATTAGTATTAAGTGTAAAATGTCATGAAATTTATTTCTGCTGAAGATGTCATATTTGTAGAGGTTTTCTCACTGGATGACGCAACCTTAAGTTCCATTTAAAATTAGTTTTTGTGTTTGTCTGCTTGGTGCTAATTCCTTTTGATTTCCAGATTGGTCCAGACTGGAAAAAATGTAAGAGACATTGAAGTATAAAGTTATGTTACAGTCGGTCGGGTACTTAACTCTAGTGTGGTGTAGTATTTCATCAAGGAATAGTGCTCTATACTTCTCAAAAAAGAAGGGAATAGTGTTCTATGCTTTCAAATTTGTCTAAACATTGTATTCCAATCCTCAAACAAATTTGTTAGTTATGGTTAATAGTTCTATTCCTTGTTATTGTGTCAATGATTGTTTTTTTTCTTTTTTTCTTGGAAAGCTCTTGTCAAAATTGATGAATTTGTTATGGTGGTGAAATTTGATGTTGTATTGGCTTTTACATGTCTTTGCCTTATTCAATGTCTCTGCTCTTTCTCGATTTTTATTTTTCACAAGAAATTTTTCCTAAAGACTCAAAGGTCAGAGAAATAAAAACCTTGGCACAGATACCTATATTGCAACATCAGCACTGATAAATTAATCTTTTTAACAGGCACTACATTATGATATACGAAGAGGTCCACATAGTGTTGGATCTCATGTGCGTGATGCTGCTGCCTATGTTTGTTGGGCCTTTGGGCGTGCATATTATCATGAAGATATGAGAACCATATTAGAACAGCTTGCTCCACATCTTCTAACTGTGGCTTGCTATGACCGTGAGGTGCTGAAAATGTCGCTTCAACATTTTTTGTTTAGCCCTGTGATTTTAATTCTTTCAGTTTTTGATATTACCATCGCTAAATCTTTTAAAGTCTGATGCTTAGGTTAACTGTAGAAGAGCAGCTGCTGCTGCTTTCCAGGAGAATGTTGGAAGACAAGGGAATTACCCACATGGCATTGATATTGTGAACACTGCAGATTATTTTTCACTTTCTTCGAGAGTAAACTCATACCTCCATGTTTCTGTCTGTATTGCTCAATATGAGGGATATCTTTATCCATTTGTGGATGAACTGCTGGACAACAAGATCTGTCACTGGGTATGCTCAAACCTCTATTCATGCATTGTTTTAGCTTTGTATATTTGAAATAGCAATGACAAAGACAAAGGGGACTGAAGCCAATTTAGATTAGGAAGTTCTAGACAGCTAGGATTAGGTTGTGGTGGGGAAAGGGCTGGAAAATAGAAAGGAATAAAGGGTGAAAAGGAGTGGTAGGATCTGGGAATTAAATAAAGGAGAAAAACTAAGGTTTGGGTTGCTGTTCCCAGGGCTGTGAACAATAACCCAATTATAGTAATTTCCCTCCTTATTTTGTGCGTGGGGGGCTATTTTATGGATTGGTGGTTTAGCGTTTTAAAGCTGACAAATCAATTTTTTTTTTTTTGATAAGTTGACAAATCAATTTGTGGCTGTATGGCTTCAAGTTTTTGAAAATTAAGGGATGAAGAACAGAAAGATAAATTTCTAGCATTACACCTAGGTTTTCCTCAACATATCACCTCGGAGAAAGGTTGCATCAAACAAATCTCAAAAAAACTTTATAACTTCTCAAAATTTAGAAAACATATTCTTCCCCTTGAATAGGAAAAATGATATCCTAATGCCTAGTTGTATTAGGACTTGGGCTTTGATAAATAAATCCAAACTAAATAATTAAACTCACAACTAAAACCTAATAACATAATCAAAAACCAAAGACCCAATGAATCAATTTGCCAAGCCATGTCTAGTATCCAAAAAATTACAATAGTGCCTGACAGTTGAAAATGACTAAAATGAAACGTTAGAAAGACAATTATGGTTTTATTATTTTTGGGATAATCAAGTGAATTTCATTGAAAGACACTGAGAACAAAAACACAGTCCAGGGCAAGCTGACAAAATATCTAAGCCGTTTAACCGGCATTGGGCCTAAATGACAGAAACTAACATTGAAACCCCATCTACAACATATCTCTCTGGTTTCATCAGTATAGGAATATGAATTTTTTGAACGTAATTCTAGCTCTTAGTTGCATTCACTCTGAGAGACATTTTTTTTTTTTTACCTATCAAAAAAAAATCTCTCTCAGAGTGAATGCATCCCTTATGTAGAATAACATTTCTCAGCTTCCAGATGTGGTACACAGTAGCACTAAATCCAACCTTACAAGTTATAACCTTTAAACTTCTCCCTTTCCAATTGTTTCCTGCCCAAGTGGCGTCATCGATGCTAATGCCAACCCACTGCACTAATGCTTCTTCTTGCAATACCTTTCACCCATGTTGAATCCAACAGAAATCAATAATCCATCTGGGTTCTTATGTCACAGAACCCTTGTCATCAACCCTTGGCAGGTCATTGACCATACGATCTGCCTGTCCGAGCTGCTTCTTCAACTGGGACTCTAGGACTCTTAAACGATAAGCCACCTTCCCCGCTCACTCAAGGACTCTAGGACTCTTAAGGGCCCATAAAATATTGGAGATAGCTTCATATTGTCATGAATCCAAATTGACAATTGCTGGCACTGTTCGAGCTTGAGAGAGACCAAATCTCCTGGCTCAAACTCCAGCTCGAGTTAGTGCCAATTGGAATTAATCTTCATATGGTTTTGAGCTGCCCTTAAATTTTGTTTTGTGCATCCCACTCGCACGATGTTTCTTTTAACTGTGCAACTGCGGACACATGTTTGTAATTATGCACTGTTGGAGGTGGTTGGCCGTATACAGCTTCAAATGTACTCATTTGGGTGGCTTTTTGTTGGATTCCATCCTTTCGAAATGTCTTTGGAGAAGATTATTGTAATGTTGCTGCCCCCTTAAACAACCTTAAGTTCCTTGAAAGTCAAATTTGGACATGTTCATTGCCAATATACTCTGTAATATCAAGGTGGAGGGTTAGGTAAGGTCGTAGGTTCAAGACCCATTAGATACACATGTAATTATCCATTAAATATAATAATAATAATAAATAAACTATGGGCAAGCATATTCCATATACATAAACCTTTTTTCTGTTCTTTTCTTTTTTGTAATCATTCCTTACCAGAAGGAAGAACATGAATTTTTTTTGTAGGGACTAAGAGATTGGATCCCTAATTCTCCACCTTCTCTGTTTTCACTAAACCTATTGTTTTTGTTTTTTTTTTCCTTCCTTATGGCGACATTGTAGTTGTTGAAGTTATTTTCTAATCATATTCAAAATTTATTACACTAACAGATCACATGGAAATATTGTTGACATATAGTACCATGATTGTCATCATTATTCTTATTTTGTTAGATAATAGTTCAAAGAATATTGATGTCATTAGGAGAAAGGCTTGAGAGAACTTGCTGCAGAGGCCCTTTCTGCTCTTGTCAAATATGATCCTGAATACTTTGCAGACTCTGTAGTGGAAAAAATAGTTCCTTGTACTCTCTCATCTGATTTGTGCATGCGCCATGGTGCAACTTTAGCTGCTGGCGAACTTGTTTTGGCACTACATCAATGTGGTTATATTCTTTCCTCTGGTTGGTACTCTTACCTTTTTTTTTTTTGATAGATAAAGCTACTCTTACCTTTTTTAAACTTACATTAGTTGATCTGAATCAGAGTGCAATTGGAACTTAAAAATAGTTGTTACACACTTGTGTTTATGAGCCTTAGATTTATTATTGTCTAATACAAATTAGGCTTAAGAAGATTTGTGGATTTTGGATCTAGAACCCCTTGAGAAGAAGGGTTAGGGTTTAAACTCCAAATAAAGAGAAGGCAAAGGACCACAGCTCCTTAGCAACACCACCATGAAGTAAGATATGTTCAATTTTTTTTTTTTTTTTTTTTTTTGATAGGAAAGATATGTTCAATTGATTCACCACTAGACTTACACATACAGCACTAATCTGCAAGGATCAAATTCCTTTTAATGAGATGATCCACTTTTAAAATTTTCACAAAACCATGTCCGAAAAAATTAAGCAACCTTTGAGACTTTGTTACACCAAATACTTTTCAAAGTGATCTTGGTGAAAACATAATTGTGCACTCTAAATTAAGGAAAGCTCATAAAATTTAAATTTAATAGTTTTTCTTGTTAGCTGTTTTCAGCCTTCAGTAGTATGTCATCTTCTGTATCTAAGCTTATAATTATCTTTGTCCAATTTCTCTCTTATAGATAAACAGCATCGTATTGCTGGTGTAGTTCCTGCTATCGAGAAAGCACGACTTTATCGTGGAAAGGGTGGAGAAATAATGCGTGCAGCTGTTTCTCGGTTCATCGAATGTATCTCTTCATCTCATTTGTCTTTGCCTGAAAAGATAAAACGAACTCTTCTTGATACTCTCAATGAGAATTTGAGACATCCCAATTCTCAGATTCAGGTAGTTGTCTTTTAACATGGGATTATCTTGTCTATCCTTGTATGTTTCTGTGATGCCTTAAATTTGTCAACTAATTTTGCCATATGATGTACAGAATGCTGCTATTAATGCTCTGAAACAATTTTTTGGAGCATACATGGTTGCTGCAGACACTGGAGGTAATGGTGATATATCGTCCAAGTACCTGCAATTGTTGACTGATCCAAATGTTGCTATTAGAAGAGGATCTTCCCTAGCTCTTGGTGTTTTGCCTTATGAGCTTTTGGCTAAAAGGTGGAGGGATGTGCTTTTGAAACTTTGTAGCGCTACTGCTATTGAGGTGCGGTTAATAGAAGTTGCAATTGTCATTGAAATTTCCACTATTATAGAACTAATGAATGAATAACATAAATAAGTTTTCTATGTGCAGGACAACCCTGACGATAGGGATGCCGAAGCACGCGTAAATGCTGTCAAAGGACTCATCTCAGCATGTGAGACACTAACTCAGGCTAGAGAAGATTCTAATATCCATTCTTGGGAGGATGACTTGTCTCTATTTCTTCTGATTAAGAACGAAGTTATGATGAGTTTATTTAAAGCACTAGATGACTATTCTGTTGATAACAGAGGTGATGTGGGTTCTTGGGTCCGCGAGGCTGCTATGTATGGCCTTGAGAAATGTATATATATCCTCTGTAAGAGAGATTCCATTGGTTCTGGTAGAAAATCAGATGAAGTTGAATCCTCTGTATCAGAGCTGCCTGATTGTGATACAGTCAAAACTAACCAGATGGACTCACTTTTTGATGCAAATCTTGCTTCCATCATAGTTGGAGGAGTTTGTAAGCAAGCTGTAGAAAAGATGGATAAACTAAGAGAAGCAGCTGCAAAGGTTCTCCAGAGGATTTTGTACAACAAAACAATCTATATTCCTTATATACCTTATAGGGAAAAGCTAGAAAAAATTGTTCCTAATGATACAGATATAAAATGGGGGGTAAGTATCCACAGCTCTTCTATAGTGTACTTGGAAAGTTAGTTGAGTTTGATATAAAGACCATTTTGTACTTGCTTATAGGTACCCACTTTGTCATATCCACGTTTTGTGAAGCTACTTCAATATGATTGTTATAGTAGACCTGTCCTATCTGGGTTAGTTATCTCCACTGGTGGGTTGCAAGAATCTCTGAAGAAGGCTTCAATTGCAGCATTGTTAAAGTTTCTTCAAGCAGTTGAACCTGAAGACCTCAATGAGAAAAGATCCAGAGAGTTCAAGCTATCTACTGATATCCTTTGGGTTCTTCAACAGTACAAAAGATGCGATAGGGTGATTGTACCCACTTTGAAGGTAATATCCATGGTCTTGATAGAAAACATGAACTTAATGATAGAGATATTAATGACAGGCTCTTGTCCACAATTTGTTCTCTATGATTAAGTCACCTACAATGTTGCAGTTCTAGAATAATGCACCACAGCTTTTGTTCATTGGATTATTAAACAGTATTTTGATGTGGCTTGCTCTGATTGCAAGCTACAAAATCCATAAATAACTGAATAGTAGATGATCTTGTTTCCTGATTTGAGCCCACTCGTTTCCTGCAGTAGACAGATTATATCTTAATCTCATTTAGGGAGTATCTAATCTAGCCATGGAAGATTGATTTGCTATGACTTTGCAAATTCATCTAATAAAGAATTAATTTACGATGTTCACATGTCATGTGGTTTTAAAGGTCTAATTATGTGTCTTTATTTTGTTAGTTATGGTCAATTTAGTAGTCGGGCAAATCAGTAAAAGGGTATTTTGGTAGTTTAATTGATTTACTTGTACTTTTCCAATTATTTCATACCAGACCTCAAACTTTTTTTTCCCTAGGACTTTATTAGATTGGTTGGCTACTTTGCGAAACTAATCATTCTCTTTCTTTCTTGATTTTCTTGATTCTTGTAATTTTTGTTGACCCTTTGTGCATTCCCTGTGTACTAGGGTGCCCTTTTTTTTTTAATGTCAATAAAATTGATTAATTATCAAAAAAGAAAGTCTTTATATATTTGTGCTCGATGTACATAGAGAAGATGGAATTGATTGATAAAATAATTATCCATTTCTCTTATTTCCTTCCCTCCCCCCCCCCCCCCCCCCCCCCCCCCCCCCCCCCCCCCCCCCCCCCCCCCCCCCCCCCCCCCCCCCCCCCCCCCCCCCCCCCCCCCCCCCCCCCCCCCCCCCCCCCCCCCCCCCCCCCCCCCCCCCCCCCCCCCCCTCCCCCCCCCCCCCCCCCCCCCCCAACCTAACCCCCCACTCCTTTTTCTCATGGGTACTGTTCATGCACTGTTCACAGATTTGAAAAAGCTCTACTTCCATTTCCTTTTCTTCTTTTTTCAATCATAAACCAAATCTTTTCTGTTTTGAATCCTAACCCTGCTTCTCGAAGGGTTCTAAACTCAAAATCCATAAATCTTCCTAAACCTTAACCCACAACAAGAGTACTTAGACAAGTTCTCTAATCTGCACTACATTAGTATCATGTTGCTCGCCACCAGAACTCTTTGCCTAAGGGTGAAAGCTTAGATCAGGGTGTGGGATGACCAGAACACCAAGCAGGAGTGAGTGAGAGTGGAGGAAGGGTATCTTTTATGTTAATGACTTGAAGCAAGAGCATGGACAGAGCATCTAGTGTTTTTTTTCTTTCTTTTTTTATTTTTTGATAAGTAATAGAATTTTATTGAAAATGAAAATGGCTGCTCTATGTTTGCGATTATGAACATAAAGCACCAGGGAAAAGTACAAGTAAATCAATCAGAAAATCTAAGAGAAAGTTGGAAATCAAAAATTAAAGTACAAAATTAGTAAAATCCCATTTCCTAGACCAATCAAACAAGGTACAGAGTAGCAAAGACTTTAATTGATCAATAGGTATCTCAATCTCCTCAAAAGTGCAACTGTATCATTCCTTCCACACTAACCAGATCACACACGCAGCCACCAAATTCCATACATTTGAAGAATGTTTCCCAAACCAATTGCGCCAACCAGAGAGAAGGGATGCTACCTTGTCCGGCAACACCCAATGGATCCCAAAAATCATAAATACTTCACTCCATAGAGTATGAGCAATCTCACAATTGATCAAAAGATGATCCACTGTTTCTCCATTGCACCAACACATACAAAACCAGTTGACTAGCAATAATCCCCTCTTATTGAGGTTGTCAATTGTGAGAATCTTACCCCACGTAGCTGACCACAAAAAGAATGACACTCTTAGGGTCCTTAGCATGCCAAAGACACTTCCATGGACACAACATGTGGGAAAACATTATCCCAACCTGCTCTGATGCTTTGCCACAACCCAAACCTTTGCGTCGCTCTACTAGCCTTTGTACACCATCGCCCTCTATCCTCACCATATTTGGCTACAATGACCTGATGCCACAAATGAGTGGCTTCATGCCCAAACCGCCATAACCATTTCACAAGTAATGCTTGATTAAAGCTCCCTATTCTTCTAATCCCCAAACATCAAACTCAATGGGAGAGCATACCTTATACCATGCCACCAACGTACTTGAATACATCATCCAAAGCTCCCACAAGAAGTTCCTTTGTATTTTTTCCAATCTATCAGCCAAGACTTGGGAATAGTAAATAAAGAGAGATAATATGTTGGTAGGCTCAATAATTTACTCTTTAAAAGAGTAAGTTGTGCTCCCTTAGACAAGTATAACCTCTTCCAGCCAGCTAATATCTGCTTCTTCTCTAATATAGGGTTCCATGTAGACGTTGCCTTGTAATGAGCCCCCCAAAGGCATTCCCAAGTAGGAAATCACCGAGGTGCTCTGAAATCATGGACATTATGATAGCTTAATAAGAAGAGACAAACAGAGCAAATATCAGTGCTAGAATAATCTATTTCCAAGGTAGCTTATCACTTAAGAATCTGTGCTATACTCTACTAGAAAAAAGTTTTCAGTGCTCTTAATTTAAGAAGTTCTTAATGATGATTAATCATATTAATCCTTCTAGAAACATCCTATTTCTCAATGATTTATTCATGTTTTTAATTGTAGCTTTCGTTCAGTGAAACTTAGCCATGGTAATGCTGGATTTTTCATGTTTTTGTATGTACTTCTTATAATACTTTCCTGTTATATTCTTTTCTTTGTATATTCTTTACTCAGGTGCTTGGTACTACTATACATTATAGGTTGATGAACACCCTTGTTTTGTATTTTCTTACAATTTATGTTGCTTATATGTAACATATATGTGTTTGTGCTGATGAATGTGTATGTGAATTTCTTTCTCAAACAATCTTCTTTTTGGTATTCTGTACTTTTTAACCTTGTTTTTGAAGCTGTGTTAAAATGAAATTCTTCTGTATTTCAGACCATCGAAATTTTTTTCAGCAAAAAGATATTCTTAAATATGGAGGTTAGTTTACTCTTCTCTTTCAGTTCCCTCGCCCTATTTATTGATGCTGTTAGTATTTCATTTACTTTCATCTACTTGTCTTGTTCCCCTTGCATCAGAGCTGGAAATTTATATCATAATCTATTAATGTTAGCAGCAGTAGATGTTTTATTGCATATCTATGAAGATCTGGATAGCCATAATTTGTAGGTAACCTAGCAACTACAATCTGTATTGCATCTTCCAAAACATGGCACGCATTATCCAGCTGATTTTTTTTTTTGGGGGGTATTCCTTCTCTCATTCTTGGTGCAGTCTGCCACATCCATCTGCTGCAGAGGGGAATTAGATGAACAATACCACGTAGCTGAGTGTCTTATTAACAGATTGTGTTCTGCAGCACTGTAATTTTTATGTTGTCTGTTCTCTCATCAAGATGGGTGAATTGATCTTGTCTAACAAATACCTACATAGAGGTTTACAAAGGTGAAATGACTAGAGGTTCTGGGATGATGCTAATCACCCTGTTGTCTTGATTCAGCAGAGATGATGCATTTGCATTATCTATTAAATTCTTAAATAATAAAGGACTAAGAAATTTCTTGTTCTTTTTCTCTTTCTACGGTGGTTTTGATGCCCACTATACATAATCATTTGGTGCCATGTAGGGAATAACTATTGAGTTTGATCGCAGTTTCATTGCGGGAATATCTATTCCCCTAAATTAAGGAATAACTCTTTCTTACCAAAAGGTCCGCAATACCTATCCTATAACATAACTTACATAATAACTCCAAAAAAATAAAGATCCCAAAATCCCAATGTTGGCTGCCACTCCCCTTCAAATCTGTCATTCTTCTTTCTCTCTCTGGTGTCCGTAATAGTGCAATTGTATAAGATTAATGTTTCTTTTCAATAAAATATAACATAATGTAAGTATTGGTTGCAATAGTTTATGCTGTATATTGTAATTATTGGTTTTTTAGTCTTTGCTCTAATAGTGCAATAGATCTTTAGAGATATTTGCAGTAGGTTCCTCAGGAGAAAAAAGTATTAATTTAAAATTTAAATATGTATTAACTTTTTAGGAAATATGTAAAAAAATCATGCTTGTTTATATGTCACCGTGAGATTCAAGTAAATGAAATTGTTACTTATATGCTGTCAATATTTTCTTTTTTATTATTTATGGAGATTAATTTTGAATAAAAGACAATTATATTAATTATGCAATTTCAATTATACATAATAGGAAGTTAAGAAGGCCCAAAAAGAGTGTAAATATTATTTTATAAGGTTGTTTAAGAAAATGTGACAAGAATATAATTTAATTCCACCATCTTATCATGTTGTATGAAATTCTGTAACGTAGATTTAGGATTCTATTCATATGTTATCGCAAAACAGATAAATAAGAATATTTATTCACTTCTAACTCTTTGTATGATTGGTAATACTCATTCCTATTCCCCAGGTAATCAACATTCTAATACCAAACATGCCCTTAGTATTATATAAACCAATGAAACTATGACTGTGTTCCCTTATGTATTTGTTATGTTCCCCTTTTTATATGTATTATGGAAACCATTTAAAACATGACTTATAGTTCCCTTGTGAATTGTTATATTTCCTTTCTTATAAATATTTGGTGTGAACACATTTTGAATTGACCTCATCTCCGACTTCAATTTCCAGGCTCATACTCCAATTTTCTGTGCTGGTGTTTTGGATTCACTGGCAGTGGAATTGAAGGGGTCAAAGGACTTCTCTAAGTTATATGCAGGAATTGCTATACTAGGATATATTGCTTCAATTTCCGAACCTATCAACTCTAAGGCCTTCTCTCATCTTCTCACTTTCCTTGGCCATCGATATCCTAAGGTTTGTGGTGCTCTCAAAGTTTTAGCATTTGTCATTAATAAATCCAAGTATCCTGCATTTAGTATATGTTTTGTCTTTTATGGAAGCACCTTGCTTAGATTATTATTACTGGTGTTTTTTTTTTTTCCCCACTCTTGTTCTCTCTAGGGGATAGTATCTATAAAAAAAAAATTTTAAAAAAATAATAATTATATGTTATTAATGTCAACCGTTGCTTATTGGTTCTGCATCCTTTTTTGGTTTTATTTTTCCTGTTATGATAACCCAGATTCGGAAAGCTTCTGCTGAACAAGTTTACCTTGTCCTCCTGCAAAATGAGAATCTTGTGTCAGAGGATGTTATGGAGAAAGCACTTGAAATAATTTCCGAAACTTGCTGGGAAGGTGACATAGAAGTGGCAAAGCACCAAAGATTAGAATTGTTCAATATGGCTGGTCTGGAAACAGGACTACTTTACAAGACTACTGGAGTATTGAACAAAGATGGCAGGAAGAAAACTCCAGCAACTGATGAAAATGCATCATATTCCTCATTAGTTGACTCAATTGGGTTCTGATTTTTTTTTCCCTCTTGATGAGCTGTGTGTTTAATTAAATCTCTTATTCTTGTAACTTTTCAACCTTTTTTTAATTTTTGGCCCAATTAATATATATGGAAATTTAAAGGTGCTTGCCAAAGTTACATATACGTACAACTAAAGATATTGATTCGTTGAGAATGAAAGTTAAGAGAGGTATGTGCTACCTAAAGCTTGGATGACGTAGCTCCAAGCCATCCATTTTTGTTGCGTTGAAATGAAAGTGTCCCGCGATAACATGTTTAATCCATTTAACAGCAGTTACTTATTCAATGGATAATAATGAACTAATCGCGATTGCCAATGAGTTTGCACAGTGGTTAGCTTTACTAAATACATGATGGTGTTCACTTTGGAGCAGTAAGTTCCTAAAATTAGAGTGTAAGGAATCTGTACGTTTTTAGACCCCTTCAAGACAAACAGATTAACCTAGTTATTTAGTCAAGTTATTAACTTAGATAAATTATGCAAATCTAGGTTAACACATATAAATCAGATCATTGCAACAGTACAAAAAATAAATAACACAACGATATGATAATTCAGGAAAATTAAACCGGTAAAAAACCTGGAGAGGATTTAACCAAGCTATTCTCAAGGTAAAGCGAATTCACTATGAAAGAATTGAAGTTTACACAATAACGACTTAGACCACTAACATTTTATTGCTATCTCGAGCAAGAAACTTATTATCACGACCACATAACAGCTTTGAGTCTACAAACTATTTATTTCTCAGATTCACAACAAGTACAAGCACTCCCGCTTGTGAATTCTTAAGCTCTTAATGCAACAATTGAAATGAACACCAAGTTCTCGACATCAATCTCGATCTAAATAACCCTAAGTATATGTAAAGACAAACACATCTAGATCTCACAAGAAATTTACATACACAGCATAAACAACAACTACAACAACCTCTAAAATGTGACTAGGATTTTCCCTTTTATACCTAGGGCAAAACGTAAAACCCTACACGTCAAACGAGCTTGGGCTGAGTTGGAAAAATTCTGCAGAATAATAATCTGCACGAGTTTCAATCGATCGAGTCTAACTTTTAATCGATCGAGCTAGGCAGATTTACACAGTAAATCCTGCAGTGTACTCGATTCCAACTTTACACATAAACATACTTTGAGCAAGTCTAAAAACAAGACTAAATTTTTTGATCATGGTTTCCTAACATTACACAATAAAGTTCTAAAACATTTAAACCTAAAGTCTTAGAACCTAACAAACTCTCCCTTTGGCAATCCGTGACAAAACACAAACTAAACAAAGTGCTCAAAGTGACAAAAACAACCCATTACGAAACATTGCCCAACCAAAAACAAATTCAACCTAACTACTATTTATTAGTTGCAAGTGTAGACAGCAATATGAATGAATCAACCTGTATATTCCTGTAACACTTAACAAGCACAAAAACTCATGTGTGGAAAATACAAGTAAAACAAAATAAATTCTTGATTTCACATAATCATAAATTACAAGACATATATCATGAATAACCTCATAAATATAAATCAATAATCAATGCAGCACAATGTGAAATAAGAAACAGAAATAAGCATATCATAGTATCTCCCCCTATCATAGACAACCCAAACAAATATAAAAACATGATGAGACACCTAGATACAATCTAAATCTCCACAATTCCAAAACAACAAAAAAACTCTCCCCCTATCAACAAAAAACTCTCCTATCCATATGTACTCCCCCTTTTTATGACGAATTGCCAAAGGGCACTCATTCATCATCAAAAGGAGGTGGTGAAGGTGATCGCCTATAACTCACCAAATTTGCTCTCAAAGCCTAAAGCTCGGTAAGCACGTCCACCAAAAGCTGACCATAAGCTGCCTGAATGATCATGACAGTATCCAAATCACGACGAATGCTAGAAACATCCAAAGTAGAAGGTGGAGGAGCAACAACAGCAGTCGGATTGACATAATCATCAGCAGCGGGATCACCTATAGAAGGAGGAGGGGGAAGAGGAGGAGGAGGTGCACCAGAGGAAGACTCTACTCTAGGGCGTTTAGAGCTAGCTCGCATATGAGCAGCCCTCTACCGAAGAAAGGTGGCACCTATAGGAGCTATAATATGAACGGGCTCAGACGCCAAAAACACATCTAATCCTAGATGTAATAAAATCCAATGAATAAAAAGGGGAAAGAACAGACCATGAGCTATAGAACTACTCCTATGAACCTCAATCAAAGAACGAATGAAAAGATGAGGAAAACTCATACAAGCGTCTGTGACAAGCACAAACAAAAATGCACATCACTCTAAAGAAATAGTGTGCAAATGAGAGATAGGCCAGATGCAATGACAAGAAATCTGGAAAAAGGGATACTGAATCTTGATCAACTCGTGAGAAGTGATCCGAGGATCAAAACTCCACTGGATAGAAGATCCAGTAAAATATGACATAATGTCATCAAGAGATGGAGACTCATCGCAAGGATAAACAGGATGCTGGACCAAAGGGACCCTAAGAGTAGTAGCCACCACCGAAGAATTAATGGTGTACTCTTCACCCCATATCCAACTCCTCACTAGAGTGTTGGAATCATAGGAGTGGACATAGAGGTTTAAGTAGAATTCTCTAATCAAGATAGCCGGAGGGGGATGTGAAATGTCCAGCAAAGAAAGCCAACATCTATGCTCAAAATTTCTCCAAATCTCACCATCTAACTCATCTAAACTACTTTCCGCTTAGCCCACACAAACCTAAGACTGTTCAGCTTCTCATACGCCTCTTGGTTTTTCTCACTCAGAAATCTCTCACTATCAAATGTGGGGATAGAAGAAGAGGAGGATTTCCTATTAGTTCTAGTCTTCCTAGTCATGATGCTGAGAATCAAGAGGATAGACACAAAAGAGACAGACAGAAAGAAAAAAAAAAAAAAAAAACATAAAACCAAGGGTAGACTGCAAGTTAGCACAAAAATATAGAAAATAAAAATCTATATGATGCATAAATAATATCAACACATGATACATGCTCTAATGCAGTGAGAACAAGTTCAATTTCACTTTAAATCCATAAAATTGGCTTAAGCATAGAGTTTATATCAAAAACCCCAAAATTTTAAAAACCCACTTTCAAAAATCCCAACATATTGATCAATTGATCATTACACAAGATAGATAATAGAATATAATGACCAAATCAATCAAGCAAATAAGCCAATTTCATCAATTTATGCTCAATTGAACAAAATCCCCAATTTGGGTAGTTTCAAGCCTTAGAAAATTCAATTTTTCCCAATTCAACTAATTGATCAAATTAAACTACAAAGATCAGTTTAACAACATCCCATAACAAAAACCCAATGATCAATTTTGAAAGAATTGATTGAAAACACCAAAAAACCCAATTTTCCATATGTTCAAAATTCTCCTCAAAATGCATGAAACAAGAAAATAAATGAAAAAAGGAGGGGCAAAAGAGTCTTACTGGCCTTAGAAGACAAAAACCTTGCAAAAATTTGGAGGGAAAACGACAAAAAATGCTTTGAATCCTTGATCGATCAAAGAGAAAGAGAAAGAACTTTTTGAAAAGTTTGAAAAGTGACAAACACATGAAAAGCTTATGTTTTAAAAACTCTCTGAATGATTTTCGATTGATTGAAAAACAAGTTCGATCGATCGAAAAATACATTCAATCGATCCAGCATCAATCAAGCATCGATCAAAATAGACAGATTCAAACCAAAATTTTAATCGCAATTTCAATCAATCGAAAAACACACTCGATCGATTGAAAAATTGGGAAAAACAAATTTTTGAAAAACATAGTATTTTAATGCAGAAACTCCTCAAAGCATAGTATTTTATGAATGAAATGCATGAGTATGAGATGAAAAGTTTTTCAAAAACCCTTGAATTTAACCCTCATTATCCAAAAGTAAGATTTTCAATCAAACTTCAAAAACACTTTAAACACATTTTGCATCAAAATCAAGGTTCTTTCATTCTCTGATGGCCACAACAAGATCACACACAATAACATGTACCAATTTTAGCGATGAGTAACTTGTGAAGTGTGTGCAACTAGCAAAAGCTTGAGATACATATGAGGTGATAAGTAGAGAGTAATCAATCACAATTTCTACAAAATTCATCACATAAATTTAAAAGAGACTATCCCTTAAAAAGTTACATCATGTAACTCCCACATCTCCTAGAATAAAAGCTTGCAATCATGTAAGTTTCTTGAATTTACCTCATAATGTACACACCAATTTTATTTGATTTGAAACTTATTAAAATAGCCAAGATAATGTACACACCAATTTTATTTGATTTGAAACTTATTAAAATAGCCAAAATAATGTACACACCAATTTTATTTGATTGAGTTAATTATAGTCCAATAATGTATACACCAATTTTAGCATTTAAATTGAGGCTATACCTTTTTTTTTTTTTTTTTTGTGCATGTGCTACATATTTTCGAGCACAAAATCTTAAGATATGCACTAAGGTGTTCATGATTGGCTAGTAAACAGTGATGAGATGGTTATTTATGTCTTTCTCAACAAGTTCAAGTCCGACAATCAAAGGCATATGATTTCAAGATCAAGATCATGTGAAGATCAAAAACTATAAACATCTTCCCACACAATATGCACTACAAAGCTCAAACTAGTGAAGTGCAATAAATAAGTTCATCCAAGCTGAAACAAGGTACATAGACATGTTATATAAAAATAAATTGGCCAACCTTGATTTCAAATCCAAGAAAAATAATGCAAAACACATTTTGCTTTCCTTTTCCTTTTTTTTTTTTTTTTTTTTTTTTATTTTGAAAAGAAATAGGTGTAAATGCACTTTTAGTCCCTACATTTTGCACTTTTTTCTATTTTGGTCCTTATATTTTATTTTTACCACTTTTAGTCCCTAAACCAATTAACGCGTGTTATTTTCGTCCTTTTTGTCAGTCAACTGACGGAAATATCTGACGTGGCTGATGGAGGAATTAAAATATTATAAAAAATGCCAAGTCACCTATGACACATCACTTATATTAATTTATCAATTTGAGCAAAATTAAAAAACAGAAAAACAAAATTAAAAACGTAAAAACACATAAATTCAAATCATGTTGAAGAACATGTATAAACAAGAACTTAAACCCAAATGACAAGAACACAACCCCAGAGCACAAGAACAAAGAACATAGTACTTAAAGATTTTCTTTTCCAACATTTCTCATAACACAAATTCAACTAAATAAATAGAATTTCATCCCAAACATATCTCCAAAACCAATAAATCAAAACCCAACCAAATCAACAACAAAATATCTAAATCATCCAACATCAACAACAAAACAAAACCCAATCATCAAACCAAAATCCATAAATTCCAAACCACAAATCCTCAACAAACCCTAGAGAAAACCCAACCATCAACACCGATTCGTGAAGCGTCAGAGCTTCCATGGCCATGCGGTTCCTCCACCAAGCGAGCAGTCATTGCGTGATACGCGAGCCATCGATGATGGTTCAAGAGACCACGGCGAAGCAACTCGAGGAGCGCCAGAGCGACTGGGCCTACTCGAAGCCCGTGGTGATCCTCGTCGTGCTTTGGAATCTCACCTTTGAGCTTTTCTTAAAAAAAAAAAAAATGGTGGGGTTGTTAGGTGGCTGAGAAAATGGGGGAAAATTTTCGATGATGGGGATTTGGAGCTTGGAGCTTGGATTCTTGGTTATTTTGGCCTTTGAGATCTGATGATTGATGAGTTTTTTGGTTTGTTTTTCTTATGGGTATTCTAGATCTTTTGGGTTTGCTAAAGATTGGTTGAATTGGGTTGTTACTAGTTAAGAGAATCAGCTAGTTGTTGGATTGAATTTTCAAATTTGGTTTTGGAATTTTTGGCCTTTCTGATGTGATGATTGATGAGTTTTTTGGTTTGCTTTTCTTGTGGGTATTTTGGATCTTTTGGGTTTGCTGGATTCTTAGTTATTTGTGACGTGGGTAATGGAAAAGGGTTTTTGTGAGGTTGATGTGGTTATGTAGCTTGAATGACATTTTTTTTGTATGTGTTTTTTTTTTTTTTGGTAGCTGAGAAAATGAGGTACAATTTTGAAAATTGGAATGTTAGAGCTCGGGTTTTTGGTTATTGTGATGTGGCTGCTTTTGATTTTTTTTTTTTTCTTCTTACTTGTGTGTTCTTCATTTAGATTAAGAAATAATTAATTAAGATCAAAGGATTCCAAAGTCCACCGAGATGTGAATTTTTCTGATTTTGAACTATTCTGGGCTTGAGCATGTAGGTTCTTACGGGAAAAAAAAAATGAAAAGTAAAAAAAAAAAAAATAGAATAATGTTTATTTTCAAATTTTTTTATTTATTTTCTGACCTAGCTTTTTATTTTTTGGGCTTTTTTATTTTTTATTTTATTTTTTATTAATTAAAATGCTGACATGTTGATGTGTCATGGGTGATGTGGCATTTTTATAATATTTTATTTCCTCTATCAACCACGTCAGATATTTCCGTCGGTTGATCGACGAAAAGGACGAAAATAACACGCATTAATTGGTTTAGGGATTAAAAGTAGTAAAAATAAAATGTAAGGACCAAAATAGAAAAATGTGCAAAATGTAGGGACCAAAAGTGCATTTACGCCAAAGAAATAACAAAGACAATCCTAGAATGAAATACAAAAATGTTATGCAATGCAAATCCTAGAAAAAAATAAAAACCAACAAAGAAGAATGATCACAAAGAATAGAGCAATGAAGTACAAGGACCATGTCAAAAAGACTCAATTAGATCGAGCCTTTTGCATCCAAAAATTTTTAGATGCAACTCTAGCATTGGAGTTATTATTCACATTAGAATCCTGAGCAACTCCAAAATTGGAATAATGATTTGAAGCCTTTACCAGCTCATCAATAAGTACCATATGATCTTGTGCTTGAGACACAGGTACTTTTGGCTTATTTGCTTGCTTAGTAGTTTGCAACTTGAAACAATTTGAATGTATGTGCCTAGACTTTCCACAAAAATGACAAACTCATGCAGGTCTATCATGCAATTTGCCCTTAGGAGGGTTAGGAGTCTTAGATTTAGATTTTTGAAGATCAACCTTAATTTTCCTAGGAGGTGTAACTTCTACAGATTTGACAACCTCACTCACGAGGGGCTTAGAAGAAGGAACAAAGTTTATGGAATGAGTTTCAGGCTCAGAGATGCTTTCTACAAAACCTAAACTAGTTTTGTCTGAGGGAGACTTTTGAACACTTAACATGTGATCAAGTTTGGAGCTTGCAGACCTATTAGTTTGTTCTCTAGTAACAGACAGTTCAAGTTCCAAATTCTTAACTTTATCAAGCAAAAACATGTTCTTAGTTTTCACATTATTCAACAATTCATTAGCATCAAATAGTTTCACAAGCAGATTTTTCTTATCAAGTTCAAGAGATACAATTTTCTTTAAGCCTAAATCAACACTCGTAGCATCCTTTGTAGCAACTTTGCAATGTTTAATATAGGTTTCTTGCAAATCTGCATCCTCAGAGAGTTTCCCATCAGAAGGGCTCTCCTCAATGGCAACACTTTCATCAACTATAGCAGTAGTAGTGAAAGAAATGAAGTTTCCATTCTCATCACTACCAGACTCGTTGTCAAAAACTTCATCATCACTAAGGGTTACAACCATAGCCTTACCCTTAGACTTCAAGAATGTTGGACATTCAGATTTCACATGACCATACCCTTGACAACCAAAAAATTGTTGACCCATAGAATTATTAGAAGGTTGACCTACTTTCTCTTTGGATTTTTCAGTGTTATTCACCTTAGTGGGATTATTCCTCATAAAATTTCTAGGTTCAGCATTGTTTTTACCTCTTGCCCTTATGTTATTGTTCCTAAGAAAGTTTCTAAAGTTCTTGGCAAGATAAGCAATCTCTGTAGCAGAGAGTTCATCATCAAATCCATTTACATCAACGTCATCAATAGACTTAAGAACCATTAATTTGGATTTGCTTGTCTTAGGTAGATCCAACTCATAGGACTGAAGAGATCCTACAAGTTCATTAATAGGGATGGAGTCTACATCCTTACTTTCGTGATAGCAGTTACTTTGGGTCTAAAATTCTCAGTCAAAGACCTAAATATCTTCCTAATAATTTTAGGTTGATCATAGATTTCACCCAAATTATAAGCAGAATTAACAATATCATTAAGCTTAACATAGAATTCATCAAAACTTTCATCATTAAACATCCTAATGGTTTCAAATCTAGTTGTTAACTGCTGCAACTTATTGATTTTAACTATCTTTGTGCCTTCATGCATAGCTTGAAGAATATTCCATGCAGTGTGAGCAACCTCAACATTTGAGATTCTCTTGAATTCTTCCATAGAAACAACATTAAAAATAGCATTCATAATTTTGCTATTAAAAGCAGTTGCTTCTTTCTGAGAAGTTTACCACTCACTAACTGGGGTAGTGGGTTTCTCCCATCCGTACTCAACGGAATTCCAGACTCTCTTATCAATAAATTTCAAGAATGTTTTCATCCTTACTTTCCTGTATGCATAGTTGTTCACGTCAAAGTAAGGTGAGATCACAAGAGAGTGATCATGTTCCATGACAACAGAAGTCAAAGATCAACTCTTAGATCAAAGGATCTAAACACAAGAGCTAACCCGCTCTAATACCACTTGTACGTTTTTAGACCCCTTAAACACAACCAGATTAACCTAGTTATTTAGTTAAGTGATTAACTTAGATAAATTATGCAGATCTAGGTTAACACATATAAATCATATTATTGCAACAGTGCAGAAAATAAATAACACAATAACCCAAGAAAACCAAACCGATAAAAAACCTATGGAGGATTTAACCTAACTATCCTCAAGGTAAAACGAATCCACTATGAAAGAATTGAGGTTTACACAAGAGCAACTTAGACCATTAATATCCTATTTCTACCTTGAGTAGGAAACTTACTACCACGACCACGTGACAGTTTTGAGTCCACGGACTACTTCTTTCTCAGATTCACAGCAAGTACAAGTACTCCCGCTTATGTATCTTTAAGCTCTTAATGCAACAACTGAAATGGTCATTAAGCTCTCGACATCAATCTTGATCTTGATAACCCTAAGTACATGTGAAGGCAAACACCTCTAGATCTCACAAAAGATTCACATACACAACATAAACAACAACTGCAACAACCTTTAATGGGCTTGGGCTGAGTTGAAAAATTTTTGCAGAAAAACAATTTGCACGAACTCAGATCGATCGAGTCTAATTTTCGATCGATCAAGCCAGACAGATTTACATAGTAAATCCTACAGTGCACTCGATTCCAACTTTACACATAAACATACTTTGAGCAAGTCTAAAAACAAGACTAAACGTTTTTATTATAGTTTGCCAACATTACACAATGAAGTTCTAATACAATTAAACCTAAAGTCTTAGAACCCAACAGAATCCATCAATGGGTTAGTGGCATTGTTATTTGTTAGCAAGCTAATTAGGCATTTTGCATTAAGCTCTATGTTAAAGTGACTGGAAGTCCTTGATTTTAGTATCAATCAAGGATCCTTTGTCCCCTCTAGTCAACTAGCATTTGGCCTATATATATTGTCCATCTATATACAGAAATACACACGCAGCAATATACAAATTAAGTATTCATGCACGTCTGTTCTCTCTTTCAATAGTTTTCTATATTGTTGCCTTGCCTCTGCACCCTAAAGCATCATTCATGTATTTTGACCACACCATTGTCAATGTTTTATGGATTATAGTATTTTGCACTTTTTGGAAGTTACCTTTCTATTTTTAGAGAATTTGTACTTAATTGTTCAAAAGTTTTAGTTGGTCTATAATCATTTCAACTTAAGCCAAATTTTTACTTATTTGTTGCATCCTAAGGGAATGATACAATCTTAAATAAACTATACAAGAGAATATCTTTTGTACTACAATTTAAAGAGCCATAAGTTTAAGCAAAGGCAAAACTTGAGAATAACATTATAAAAATACATCTCTAACTCTTACTTAAAACATTTCTTACAAAATAAGATTACTCTCCCACTAACCTACTTTTTCAAAGCAACTATACTTTTATTATATTTAAAAAAAAATAGAAAAACAAGTTTAATAAATAAATAAATAGAGACAAAGTTAAACAATTCCACGTCGCTGGAAAAAAAAAAAAAAAAAAAAAAAAAAACCTAAACCTACGTTTCTAATACTTTATTATTATTATTATTATTATTATTATTATTATTATTATTATTATTAAAAAAAAAAAAAAAAAACCCTCTCATTTATCCCCAAAAAAAAAAAAAAACTCAAATAGATATATACACATTTGATTGCAATTTAAACTGCTTTTAACTACTTTTAAAAAAAAAAAAAAAAAACTAACTGCTCTTAACTTTTCACTCTTATCCTTATTTATTCACGCATGTTAGAAGTCTCAAATCCAAGAGGTTCAATATGTTTTTTTTTATGTATTTAATCATTAATGTTGTTCTAAAAGTCATGTTTGATTTTAGGTTCACCGCTAATGTATTATGTTGTTATTTACTTATTTTTATTTTTTTGTGTAGATGAATTTTTTGGTTAAGATTTTTGCCTTGCAAATTGTCTTGGCACCTCAACTATTAGATCTCTTTAAAGCTTCAGGTTTATTGTTTCAAATTAAAAACAAGGTCAAAATTTAATCTAGCTTTAGATAAGTCTTCATGTCTGTTATGTTCTATCTTACTTTAGTTTTTTATCACAACAATAGAATTCACTACACTTCATTGTTAATTTCTTATTAAAATTTGATGGTATTTTACTACTATAAGAGACATTATTCACTTCTCTCGGTGACCACATCAGTAATAGCTAGTAGTCCTCCCTTCAATAGTATGAAGCCATGTGTCTAATTTAATTAAAACACAATCTTGCATGTAGTTTTGATTGTGGCGTGTGAGTTTAAGGTTTATCGAAAAAAAATTAAAACACAATCCCAATCACCATCCAAATAAAAAAATAAAAATAAAAAAAACACACACACCTAACCATCGACGCACAGTTATCATCAAGCCCCACTCCCTATCTCCAAACCCGAAGTTTGGTTTGAAGGTCTCTGCAAGGAGTCCAAGTTGTTACTTCAACCAGGTGATAAGTCCCTACTCCACTCCTCTCGGGTCCACTCAGTCTTAGTATACTTCCAAAAGCAAAACCTCGTGTATGGGACAGTGAGCCCACAAGCTCCATTAGTTCAAAGCAAAAGCGTTTTTTCTGGACAATGTTTCTTCATTTCCGAGCATTTGGGGTGGCAAAAAAATTTTGGTCAAATTGAAAACATTTTTCATTGATCAAAATACTCCCTTTAAAATCTCCAGATGAGAAAAAAAAAAAAAAAATACATCCCCAAAATCTCTAAAATAATTAGAATATCCTCAAAACCTCAAATTATAAGAATATTCCCAAAAAAAGATTCCACCCCCCCCCCCCCAAAAAACCCTTAAACCTTTAAAATTATTTAAAAAAAAAACCCTTAAAACATTAAAAGACAAAAATATCCAAGAACCTCTAAAATGACAAAAATATCCTTAAAATCTTCAAAATTTGTACAATATACCCAATCCTTAGCTTTGATTTGTATTTTTAGCATGCTTTTTAATTGTTGTTGAATGATATAACTTGAATAGTTAAGTGTAAAAATGTATCTTAATGTCTTTTGCAACTCTAGTGTACAAATATATAATGTCTACATAAATGATGAAATGAGTGATGATGATTAGGAATTTAGGACGGTAATTATAAGAACTTTAGAATGAGAATAATTAAATGTCCACTTTACCTTAATATTCATCTTACTTTGGGATTTTATATTGTAGTTAGCTAGTTTTCATTTGCTAACTTATTTTTTATTTCAAACTTGGAACCTAGAACTTGAAAAATGTTTTCCATATGTTTTGATAAATATTTTGATATTTGGTTGCTAATTAAACATTTATTGAACTTTTTATATACATTGGATCAAAACTTAAATATATTTGTTTCGTTAGTATAAACTTAGCAATATATGACATGCAAATTACATCATATGATGCAAATCTTAGTATTTTTATAGATGAATTTATAATTTACGTGATTATTCAACATACAAAGGCATTATCAATGTGTTTTTTGCTTTAAATCTGAAAATATATAAGATCTTACAATTCACGATCCAATCCTACGATTTACGATCTCACCTACCTACAACGATTTTATGTAGGATCCCGATTTTGACAACCTTGGATATGGGTAAGATATATCATCTTAGATGGAGATTTAGCATATGTTATTGACAAGTTTCAATCTAAGGAGGAGGATAATTCATGGCTAGGAGCAATGGTAGAGGCAAAAATATTAAGAATAAGTATTATGCATAGTTATAAAGATGAATTTATATAAAAATATAATTTTTTAATAGAATATTTAAAAATAAATTTATTCAATTAAAATTTAATGGTCGATTTGTCAAAATTCATATTCAATTAAAAAATATTGATTGGTGTAACATAACTTAAAGTTACACCAAGTATAACTTGAACTCAACCATATATATATATATATATATATATATATTGTTATTATATGCTTACCACGTATAATAACACAAAATACTATAAAACAATTTAGGCGAAAAATCCATTTTAGTCCCTACTTTTTCACATGATTTTCACTTTAGTCCCTATCTTTTATTTTTACTGCTTTTAGTCCTTGTTTAGAAAAACGTCTTCTATTTTAATCCTTCTGTCAATGCCCTAACGGCACTGACCTACATGGCAGACAGAACTATTAAAATAATAATAAAAAATTTTATTTTGGCATTAAAAAATGCCACGTCAGCATCTATATTAAAAAAATTAATTTATTAATTTTAATTAAATAAAAAAATTAAAAACAGAAATAAAAACAAAAAATTACATTAATTGAGATCAAAGTGTGTCTTAACAAGAACAAAAAACCCAGATCTAAGAACACATCCAGCACTAGTGCAAAGATATACAGACTAATCCTTAATGCAAACCTATACTGATAGTAGTGATGCCTCCATTTGTTTTCACACACACTAGTTACCACCATTACTCTAAATCCCAAATACAAAACACCCAAATCACCAAATCCATTCACACCCTAACCCATCATCTTATCAAATCATTGAAAACAATTCCTAAGCACAAAACAAAAACAAATCCCTAAAAACCCATAATCCCAAATCCCCAATTTCACATCCAAAAACGCCAAAACACAAAATCATGAAATACACATTTCTCAAAACCCCAAATCACAAACAACCACGATCACCAAAACCCACAAAACAAACCAAAAAGAAGATGGTCGTGAGATAGGTTCGGGGAAGGTCTTTGACATCGAAGGTGGTCTCCATCATCTTCTCCACATCAGCTTTCCTGAGCACAGTCCGGCGAATCGGAGGGCGGTTGAAATTATTTCATTCTCTTCTATCTGAAGTCTAGGGCTTGATAAATGGAGGTTTGCGTGATCGATCGGCAAGAGTGATTTTTTTTTTTTTTTTTTTTTTTTTTTATTTATGAAATGGTGAGTGGCGGAAGAGATGAAGAAGTCGATGCGGTGCTCAGTGACATGTAGGAGGGGGACGAACCAGTGCCGATTTCAATAAAGAGCCCAAGCACGAAGGATGTATCAGTGGAGAGGTTTCGGGAGCTTCTCGTCGAGCTCAATCGGGAGAGGTAAGCTCGCGAGGCGATGGAGAGTACGAAATCGGAGTTGCAGGTTTCGTTCAACAGGCTGAAGGCGCTAGCTCACGAGGCAATCAAGAAGCACGACTAGTGGGGGAGGCAAAGAGACGAGGCTCTGCACGAGGAAGGTCGAATTTGGGTTTGTGTTTGGATTTGGGTTTTTTGAAGATAGATGGCTAGGTTTGTGTTTGTACTCTTATTGATGTTTGGGCTTGTGTTTGTATTTGGTTGACAAGAAAAATTAGTTGCTGGGTTTGTGTTCGTTGCTTTTGTATTTGGTTGATAAGGAAGACCTATTGCTTGGTTTCTGTTTGTATTTCTAGGCTTGTGATTTTTAGATTTTAATTTTATGTTCTTATATTTGGGTTTGTGTTCTTGTTGTTCTTATTCAAGACACACTTGAATCTCAATTAATGTGATTTTTTGTTTTTATTTCTGTTTTTAATTTTTTTTATTTAGTTAAAATTAATAAATTAATTTTTTTTAATTTAAACACTGACGTGGCATTTTTTAATGCCAAAATAAAATTTTTTATTATTATTTTAATAGTTTCGTCTGCCGCATAGACCAGTTTCGTCAAGAAACTGACAAAAAGAACTAAAATGGAAGACGTTTTTCTAAACAGAGACTAAAAGCGGTGAAAATAAAAGATGAGGACCAAAGTAAAAATCGTGTGAAAATATAAGGACCAAAATGAGTTTTTGGCCAACAATTTAAAATGTTAATTAATTACTTCTGACCCAGCAAATGTACTACCAACAGTATATATATTGAGCTTGACAAATTGTACCAATATTTGCAAAAAGATTTGATATTTTAACATATCTTTAATCGCCAATCATTTAAGCACTAAACAAGTAAAAACATAAACAATAATATAAAATTTAACAAGTTTTTTCCCAATTTATCCAAAAATTAAAAATGTTTATTCCAATAACTTGCTGGGGTCCAAGACAAAACACCGGTTAGCAACTACAAAAAATATCAACCAAAAAAAAGGTACAAGATTGTTTAAAAGGTATGAAACACCAAAGCGCACTTCCAAGAGAAAAGGAAATGGTAGGAACCTAGAAAATCCGCAATCAATAATCTGTGATTGTTCACTGATGGCATGATATTGTCGGATGACCCCCCCTGCATCCACCATGCAGGTTCACCATTCAGACAATTGCCAACAGTCGCCAATTATTATGCATTTAGCCAAGGAAACACATTTGGGGAGGAAGGCAGCCGCCCTGTAAGAACCTCAACTCCAGTCTCTGTCACCTAAATGTTCATATGGAAAGAAAATAAAAAGGTGTCAAGAGTCCGCTAGGCAGTCTGGGAACTCCATTGGAACTAACGTCAAATAATCAGTCAAAACACCAAAACATTGCAAGCTAGTTTTCCCAGTATTTGCATCAGTCATGGACACACTTTATCAATTAATTGGACAAAAAACACACAACCTTAAAGCATCAATACATATTTTCTTCCACTGGTGACAAAATGATTGCACTAAGGAGATAAATATAAGTGTCGGTACTTAAGAACACAAGCTTGAAATTCCACAGGTGCTGGCAATAGTTTTATTTATTTTTAATTATATTCTTATACAAAAATCAGAAAAGAATCACCATTACCACCGCCAAATAAAACTAAAAAACAATGATGAAAGAAGTAAAAAATGCTTACGTACCAGAAGAGTATGCTCAAACTGAGCACTGCGTTTGCCATCAGCAGTGACAGCAGTCCATCCATCTGGCCACATCCGATCACGCCAAACCCCTATTCAAAACATTTCTTTAAATGTAGCTAGCAAATAAAGCATCAACTTTCAACTATTATACCCACAAATTTAACAAATTTTCAAAATACCAGCATTGATCATTGGTTCAATTGTAAAAGTCTGCCCAGCCTTCATTACACCAACTGCTTTATTTCCTGCTTGGGTTAAGGTCACCAATGCATAGACGCAAGAAAGAAGCAATAGAATTCTTTGTTGTCACAGTATTATAAAGAGAGTTCATGACACTTTATTGTTTAGTTTCCCATGAAATTGAAAGTATCTAACTGATACAGAAAATAGTGAGCTTAAAAGCCTGCTTAATTTAGGATACTTCCTTCAACAAAAAATAATTTAGGATACTTCCATAATGGGGAATATTTGGTGCACAATGAAAAAGCTCTCCAATACCATGACCGCAATATGATTTTACCTAGTCATAGAGCAGAAAGAGTAAGAAATTATTAAATACTGTCAGTCATTTTAATAGAAGGGAAAATCTTACAGTTGCAGACCAGACATTACCACTGAGAACCCAGACATTGTAGTATGACGATTAATAACTTCCCCAATTTCACGGAATCGCACCCCAGGTTTCACTGAATTTAACCCAAAAAAAAAAAACCATAAATCAAATTTTAAGTTCTAATACAACGTAAAAGACAAAGTCTTTGCTGAATTGGTATAAAACAATAAATTCTGCAAATCCAGATCAAATGGTAGATCTCTACAAACATCTAGGTATTCCCTATAAGCTCTTGCATACTAGACATATCCAGAACAAGGTCAATTTCCATTATCCCCTCCATAAAAGAATTATCCCATGCACTTTCTTCCCAGCTGACATCACTCAGCCAAATTTTAAAGCCATTAATTCTTTCATTTTTTTTTTTTTTTAAAGCCAGGTCCATAAGTATATAACTTGAATAATACATACACAACAAAAAAGCAGTATAACTTTATAAGGAAAATATTGATAGGTAATAAAATCACCAAAAACCACAAAAAAATGGGTTTAGCCCTAGTACATAAGTAATATACAAAGGAAGAGCCAAATATAAAAGTAAATAGAAAAAGGGAGTGTGCGTCCATTACCAAGATTACTCATTGAAACCCAAAATATGGCTAGCAGGAAATCAAATTCCACTCAAAACGAATTTGATTAATCAAATTTAACGAGCAACCAAGTGATCTTCCAGTCCAAGGCATTAACAGGTCAATTATGCTATGCCAGTGGCAAGTCACAGGCTTAACTTGAACCACCAAAGGATAAATATAATTGTCAACTAGAACAATGATCAAATCACACCATCTTTTTGAATTTTCATAGATGTACTAAATTAACAATTCATTCAGGGATTTCTCAATTCTCTAAACTTTAGAATGTAATTGATAAGAGGTCCTTTGTACACATCCTATATAGTTTCAAGGCCATTTCTTGTTTTCTTAAACAAAATTTTCTTTTTATGTAAAAAAAACATCATTGAAAAAGTGCAAAAGGGAAAACCCTAGCGTACAAGGAGTATACAAAGGACAGCCCAATCAAAATGTAAAAGAAAATTCAAAAAGAAAAAAAAAATGCAATAACAATTAATAGAAGCTCAAGTATCTAGGAAGTCTAGAAAGAGTATTCTAAAAAAGGTATAAGTTGAAGTCCAATCATAAAAAGGTCTTCAAAAATCATTACTTCAACTTTTCCTGGATCATTTCAGACATTTCTTTCCCTTCAAAGGCACGGACATTTCTTTCTCCCCAAAAACACCACATTAAACAAGAAGAAACGGCTTTCTAGATCTCATTTCTTCTCCTTCCAAAATGTCCCTTCAAATACAATAACAATTCCAAAACAGAATAGACATCACTCAAGATTGCTTTTTGGCTATGATGCACGGACACGGACACGGACACGGGGATTCAGCAATTTTTGAAAAATAAGGACACGACATGGCGTGGACACAGCAATTAAATAATTAATTAAATTTTATATTTAGGCATATTTTTTAATATTTTTAGACATAAAATACGTTTATGACTAGAATTTAAATTATGTAAGAACTACAAATAAATAAACTAACACTCAAAGTGGTACAATAATACACACAATTTTTAAAGGACGAACCAAAAGTAAAGAAACAAAAATATATATATATACACAGTATAACACAGTAACAGTGAGAGTGAAAAAAAATCGCTATAACTAACGCAGTGACGGTGAGAGAGAGAAAACAGATTGCCATTTGCCTGAAAGAAAGAAATAAAAAAAAAAAAAACAGAGAGAGAGAGAAGAGAAGATATCGGATCTTTCGCCTGTCCGTCCTGTCCACGCCGAGAGAGAGAGAGAGATAGATCGGAAGGTACGGCGTCGACGGCGACTGTCTATGGAGCTCGCCGACTCGCCGATCGAGCCCGATTTAGCACCGGCGAGGGACAGAGGGCAGCGGGGCAGAGGCCAGAGGGAGGGTTGATCTGTGATTGTCTTTTTTTTCCACTGTTGGCGTGTCCACCGTGTCGGAGCGCTGTGTCGGAGAAGCAAAAGAAAAAAAAAAAGGACACCACTCGGACACCGGAGTCCGGCGAGTCGTGCCGGTATCCGTGTCCGATACGTGTCGGACACCGACACGTTGCCAAAAATGGCGTGTGGGTGCAACCTAGCTTTTTGGAAGGTTAAGGTTTCGACCAAGATTGCATTTTTCACTTGGACTGCTGCATTGGGTAAGGTCCTAACAATTGATAATCTCCATTCCATAAGGTTTGTGTTAATGATTGGTGCTGCATGTGTAAGAAAACTGGGGAGAGTGGATCATTAGATCCTTCACTGTGCTTGTGCTAGTGAGCTAAGGTCTTTGATTTTTCTGTCTTTTTGAAGTCCAACAGGTTATGCCATCTAATCTCACTGCAGGTCTAGCCTGCTAAAAAGGAAGTTATGTTGGGACAGGATATGGCACAATTTGGAGTGCAGTGCCATTGTGTTTATTTTGGTTGGTGTGGAGGGAGCGCAATCAAAGAGCATTTGAGGAGGTTGAACATTCTCCAACGGATCTGAAGCTGCTCTTGCTGCGTACTTTGTATGTGGCGGGCTGCTTCAGCAGTTCAGTCCTCTCTATCTTTACTTACATTATTGATAGTTCTACTTTTTCATGATTTTTCTTCGCTTAGTATATCACTTTTACACTATATATATATATATATATGTAATTAGTGCAGTTTTATTAATAAAAAATAATAAAATCTTTAAGTTCACAATGATGAACAAAAAGGAACAATGAAAACAATAGTACAAAAATCAAATGGCTGACTTGGTCACATAAATGACCCTTGTACAAGACTTAATCAGTCTCTAAGAACTGTAGCATAATGCATTTTAAATCCAAGATTTTCCAAATTTATCAAGGTTGACAAGCACACGAAACAGGCCATCAGCATAATCCTATCAGACATCAATCTTTAATCTTCACTGAAGTTGGTTTCAAGTTTACACTAGAATAATAGAACATTGACGCCTCTTCTATGTTCCAGTGTTTCAACTAGGTCCAGCCAAAACACTTAACCACAGAGAGAGAGAGAGAGAGTTCATATATTGCTTAATTAAAACATCCAACACATACCAATAGCTATTGCTTTCTCCAAGCTTTCATAAGTACATTGAACCAGCCGTCGAGACTCTTCATCAACATTACCCACAAAATATGTTTCATTGAGATCACCTGCATAATGAGTCACCTATCGGTCAAATACAGAACTTCTTTGGCAATATTTGAATTAATTTCAAAGGGGTATAATGTTTCGTACCATGGACACCTTTATAGTACACACTTATATCAACATTTACAATATCACCATCCTCTAATTTCCTGAAGGAAATAAAACAGAATCTGCTTAGGACAGTTTTCTTTAGAATACGCTTAGACAATGAGAAATACAGAGCCAACTACAAAAGTTCACAAAAGGAAAGTATACATAAAAGCACATTTCTGCTACCCACTTAGAATCACTCTATATATAACAAAAATATGGCATGAGTTATACCACAAATGCCCAGACATGAAATCCTAAGTACTCTTAACTAAAAGCAATACATAGCAGTCTGCTAAGAAATTAACCAATGAGCCATAAAAAAGAATAATTACAACATAACCCAAAACTATAACATACTTTTGGTAAAATTACAAGATCATTAGATGTTTATTGTTTCAAAAAAAAAAATTTTGATCGCAGAGAGAGTAAAAGAAGTGAGACATGAAAAAGCATAGGAACTCACTCAGAACTAAAAAATACTAATTTGACCTGATTGATACACACATACCTCGCATCTGGAATTCCATGGCAAATTACTTCATTAACTGACCTGCAACAAATAGAAAAATTGAAGTAGATTTCCTCGATCAATAAAACAGAATCCCAAGAATCTTCATAAGAGAGTACACAAAGAAGTACCTACGTGCAGCAAGACTTTGGGAAGAAGTGATAATTGAGAGGAGATGGATATCCTCCTGCAGTAAAGTAAAATTTCAAGAATAATTTAGCAGACCATTTATTAATTATATGTAAAAAATTCACATTGCCACATCTAGAACTTCAAAAAACCACACAAAGACAATTACCCTAGGCACGTTAAAAAGTTGCCAGATCACCATGAGTCCAATTACATGTGTCTCACTAGTTTACCACAGGCACAGCCCAACAATTACAAACAAGAAACAACATGCCACTGTGCATGAGAATCTTAATTATAACCCGAGTAATCAAAGCATTCGGACAAACTATCACCCACAAAAGTTTGGTAGTCTACATGAGTGGCACTGATGATGTAATTGAAGAATGAACTCACAAAACCAATTTGGACTCCAGCATTTAATACAGTGATGAAAACTCACAAGATTAATAGAAGCATTAGCCATCTTACAAGGGCAAAAAGCAGGCAGCATTGCCAAACACACATCAAAGGTATTGATGTATCATCCAATTCAATCTGATGATGGATACAAGCATGTGTCATTGCCCCCATAAAAATCACAGTAACCAAAAATGGACATTGGACCAACATGCTAGTCAGACCAGGAAACAGTGAATGATACTTTGATTTTCTGCAAAACCGATATTGAACAGCTCTGCTATTTAAAGTGTGTATTGCTGTGTTTTGAAGCTGTATCTGATCTCAGGATAAATTTGGGTAAGTCTTAGACGGTTCTAATAGGGGAGGTTGCTAAGGTGGAGTCCTTGGCTGCTTTATTAGGTTGAAAATTTTCTACTCTGCCCATGAAGTATTTGGGGTTACCATTGGGGGCAAAGATATAATCATATAAGCCAAAAGCAATCTGGCACCTGTTGCTGGAGAAGATGGAAAGGAGGGTTAGGAAAAGACTCATTTAGCAAAGGGCGCATGAGCTGCATTAATTAAGAGCACTCTCTCAAGTATGCCTACGTATTTTTAATCCCTGTTTCCGATTCTTGCATTTTGGCAAATCATATGGAGAAGTTACAAAGGGATTTTCTATGGGTTGCCTTGGGGATGAGTTCATATTTCTTTGGTTGATTGGAAGGCAGTGTGTGAGCCAATGCAATCTGGGGGTTTGGGAGTGTGGAATCTTATGCTCTTTGATAATGTGTTATTTGGTAAATGGCTTTGGAGAGATGTTACGAAAAAGTAGTCCTTTTGGAGAACAGCGGTTCACACCAAGCATGGTACTGATTGGGGAAATTGGGTGCTCTAGAGGATTAAAGAATCTTATGGTCTAAGCCAATGGAGACATATTCATAAGAGGCATCAGCAAGGGATCTTATGCAGGGGGCAATGGTGATTTGCTTTGTGATGTCACATTCCTTAGGCCCTTTCAGGAATGGGAGTTGGAGACTTTGCATTCTTTTTTTGCTTTAATTTATTTTCTTGCAAGATTGGTGGGGGTGGAATTGATAGGATAGGTTGGCTTCCATCAAAGAACAATATTTTTGAGGTGGTCTTATTATAATTGTCTTCCTCAAGGCAGCCCATGTCCTTTCACGTGGAAGAGTGTGTTGAGAGTAAACATTCCTCCCAAAGTTGCTTTCTTTAAGGGTATGTTCGGTTGGAGGAGTGGAAAAGTGGGAGGATGGAAAATTGTGAGAGGATAGAAAAGTGGGAAGATGGAAAATATTTGGTTTTCTCTCTTGTGTGTCCGGTTGAAGGGGTGAAAAAGTGGGAAGGTATAAATTGACTATTATACCCTTATTAATAGTAACATTGAAATAAATAAAAAGTAAAAAAAATAAAAAAAACAAGTTCAATGTTCAGTAATACGTTGAAATGAAAAAAAAACAAATTCAACGTTATTGAACGTTGAAAAAAAAAAAAAAAAGTTCAACGTTACTGAACAAGGTTCAGTAATGTTGAACCTTGTTCAGTAACATTACTAAAGAAGGTTCAACGCTTCTTCAGTAACGTTTGAAAAAAAAAAAAAAAAAAAAAAGACAAACGTTCAACATCAGATGGGATGGGGGCATTTTAGTAAATGCCCCCACATCCCATGTTTTCTCCCCTATCATTTTCCTCCCAATTTGGGAGGAAAATTTTTGTGGGCCCGGGAGGAAAATTTTCCTCCCGGTTTTCCATCCTCCTTCTCTTTTCTCTCCAAACGAATAGTGGAAAATGCCTATTTTCCTTCCTTAGTTTTCCATCCTCCCTATTTTCTCTCCAAATGGACACACCCTAAATGGATGGCTGCAAAGGGTGGAATTTTTACAATGGATAATCTTTGTAGTAGAAAATTTTGTGCAAGATAAGTGTTGTTAGCGGATCATTTGCTCCTTCACTCTGAGTTTACTTCCCAGATTTGGTCCTTGGTGTTTTGTCTCTTTGGCCTACATTGGACCATGCCTGGGAGGGTAGTAGACATGCTGGCTTGCTGAAAGGGGCACTTTTCTTGCTGTGCACCTTGTACAATTGGGTGGTTGATGGTGCAACCATAGCATTGTTAAAGAAAGAATATTCTCTTAGGAGGCCTAAGGCTAAGGCAAGGCCCAAGAATAAGTGTCCATCCTACTTAATTAAGGTTTTTATATTTTATTTGGTTATTCTAGAGTCAAGGGTATATAGTAATTTTACAATTGTTGGGTATGGGCCATTGGTTTTATTTTATTAATAAGCAGTAATACAGTGTTGTTAAAAGCGCTGAGCACATTTAAGTGCAAAGGCCTCCTAGAGCCTAGATGCAAAGCGCAAGCACAAGCCTAATCGATGTGAAGCGCACATTTAAAAAAATAATAATAATTTAAAAAAAAAAAAAACTATTAATGGTCAATACAACAATCAAGTGAACAATTAATCATATAAATTACTTAAAACATTTTCTATAATTTATATAACATTTATATAATTCTCTTGTGCTTTACAAAATATATGCAAACATGATATTTGATGGCCATGATTACAAAAAATCATTGAATCAAAATAGAAGTATAGAACCAAAAAGGCAATGGCTAAAAAGTACTAGAACGTTAAGTAATGTTATCTTTGCCTAACAAAATATCTTTGCCTAACAATATCAATGCAAATATGCAATGCAATCATAATCTACATAATCATCATCCTCATTAAGCAAAGGACCATCATAACTTTCTGTGTGTTTGTTTGTGTTAAGCAAAGGACCATCATAATTGTCTGTGTGTTTGTTTGTGTGGTAGTGGTCCAAAAGGTCTAAAATATTTAAAGAGGTAGGCTTAGGTTTATGGTAGCACACCACACTATTACTTTTTATATATTAAATCAATGGCTTATATCAAACATATTTAGATCTAAAGGCTAGAAATCAAATCAGGATTTAATTTAAAAAATTTTACAAAAAGCTCAAAAAAGCGTGCTTTGCACTTAATAAAAAAGCTCAGAAAAGCGCGTCGACAGTGCGCTTTTGAGAGGGCAACTCGCTTTAGAGGGGAAAAAACCCCAAGGCCTATGCGCTTTGCGCTTATGCACGCTTTTAAAAACACTAATTATATAGTTTATGGATATTTATATATGGGCTTTGGTTTAATTCAAATAGGTTAGTTTACTAGTCAAACTTGGAATCCTAGTACTCGTAGGAGTCCTAATACTACTAGTACAAGAAAGAGTACATATATTGTGCTCAATGTACTTGAAGGATGCAGAGTTGATTAATAAAAAATTGAGTGTTTTGAGCATATAGGCTCTCTTCTTTCTTTCTTCTCTTCTTTTCTTTCTCCAATTTACTGTTCACAGGTATGCAACCCCTAAAATACCATCAAAAACCTCTTTTTCTTCTTTACAATCCTATAATCTTTCTTAAACAATTCTAAATCTAGATCACAAGTTCTCCTAACCCTAAGCCCACCACAAACACAGGAAAACATTTTCTCAATTTGTTCTCCATCAGTAGCAATTTGGAATAGCCATTCTTGGGCTAATTTGTTTGAGTTTTTAGATGCTTGCTCTTTTAGACGATGCTCTTGTAGGCGTCCAAGTACGCTGCTTGCTTACAAAGAATGCTATATAATTACCTTTTATTTTTCTAATAAAGCTTTTCTTATTTATCCCCCAAACACCCCCCCCCCCCGCGCCGCAGGAACCAAAAAAGTCTCTAATTAAACAAAAGGATAAAGATAGAAACACCCTTGTCATATAGGATGGAGGACTTTACAAATCAATCCCCACTCAGATTCACTCTTCAAAAGACAAATTTAAAAAACAACACAAACCAAGGTAAATTAAACAAAATTAATGACAACCCTTAAGATCATACCTGAAAGTACCCCTCGAATAATCTAATCAATCATATATTGCATGCTTAAAAGAAAATTTTGATTCAAGGGTTAAAAAGAGGAAAAAATAAAAGTTCTAACGTATTCTAAAGAATGAAAAAGCTCATACCAGCCGCAATAGTTGCATCATGAACCACTCTGTCAATCTCATCAGTTGTCACACCAGGCTTTATTACACGAGCAGCCGCATCCAAAACTTCCCTTCCAATCTAAGAATGATGATTGTTAAACAACAAAATTGAGAATCTATCTGAATGAACAGGGCTTAATAAACCAGCAAAGGTTTCAAATCATGCTCAAGCATGCCCAAGTTCAGTACACAAAATAAAATAAAAAATAGAGACAACTACAAGAAGTAAAATGGAATCCTTATTTGCTTAGAAAATATTGAGTGTGTTATCGATATAGGATCTTTAAAGAGCATTACAAAATTAGTTTGGTATGCCTACAGATTACTTTGCACGAGGAAAAACAAACTGCTCATTTAAGGCTGTGAAAAAAGGTAGAGGAAGACCAAAAATAAAATTTGTAGTAGGAAAAAAAGGGCATGTCAATTAAGTAATAGAGAGTATGACTTCGAATAAAATAGAATGGTAGAAAGAATTTATATTGCCAACCCTGACTAATCGGTTAAAAAACCATAGTCGACCAAAAGAACTAAGCCAAACTTGGTTGTTGGGTAAAGCAATAACCAAAATTATAAAATTTTAACAATAATGAAGACTCAAATCATTATGCAAAATTCATCTTCTAGGATGCATGCAGCACACAGTGCCCTTATACATGTATATTGTCAAGAATGATGCATGCTTTAAGGAAGACCAAGGATGAGACAATGATGCAGTATTGGCATGAATTAAAAAAATGATGTCATAAGAAAAAAGATAATTACAAATAGAACTTACTCGACAAGTCTCTCTCATTCTCTCAATTTGATCCGGTGTTTTGATCTTCAAAACAAAATACATCAATTATAAAAGAGGAATTAATAAGTAAACTAAAACAAAAGCAAAGGTCCAAATTTATTGCACGTTAAATTCCACTCAAAAGTGTAAGTACAAGCGTACCTCAACAACATGCTGCAGATCACTATTGGGCTCAATTTTTGGGATACCCTACAAGTCAAATGGCAAGAAAAGCTGCATGAAAACCACATTTGACTCAATATAAAGAGTGTGGGTGTGGACAGTGCCCACAGCAATCTGGCTGGAAAAGACAAAATCCAGCTTCAGCAATTGCTGAACTACAATTAAATCATCAAGGACAAAGTACGTCTAAAATATTGAGTGAACCCATCTTTGTGGACAAAAAATCCTCTAGTGAGAAGAAAAAGACATGCATATGAGTGAAAAAATGATACTCAACATGTGAAAAGAAATGAGTCAAAAAACTCACATCAGCTGCCCAGTCAGGAAGCTCAATATGAGCAGGTACAGCACGTCTACCAGATATAGCATATGGCCTTAGTTCCCTGCACAATAAGTGACCACAGACATGAATTTTTTTTTTTTTTTTTTTTTTTTTTTTTTTGGGATAGGTAATGAAATGCTTTAAAAAAACAAAAGAAACTTGCTCCCTGTGTAAATAGGTAGTGTACTAGGATGCTACAAAAATCATCTAAAGTTACATAAGTCAAGAAACTCCTCAAGTGAAGAAAAAGAATGACTGCTCAAAGTGTCATCCAAGCAAGAAAAACCGTTTCAACTCCACAATTGAACACTCTACCCCTTCAAAAGAATATTAAATCTGTTCTCCAAATAGTCTACATAATACATAGTGGGATAGCACCCCATATATCTGTACTTCTACAAAATTATGACCACCCAAAACCCCTTCCAACACGCCAGCAAGTCCACCACTCACTTAAGCACCACCACATGATGCCGAACAAACAAAACACCAAGGACCATAAACTTTATGCATAAGCACAGAGGAGAAGAAAGTGATCCATAGATTTCCCCACTGTTTTTGCATGTAGAACACCATTAATAAAGGACTACTTTATTAATGTCCTTCACCTTCAAGATGCTTTGACAATAACAAGAAATTATGGTGTGAAGAATACTTTAACAAAAATCAAGGAGATGCAAGAAGCTAGGAAAAAAATTATTATCATAAAAGATAATAGGGTAAAAAGCTCACTAAATTCCAGTAAAAAACACTGCCCTTTAAAAAGATTAGCTGCTAGCTGATTTCGCCTATTCGAAATTTTGATAATCTACTGCTGGCAGACTTTTCCATCTTCTCTCTATGTCACATAATGGTGGAAGTTTCTAAATTTCTTTCCTTAGTAACCATTATTCAGGTAATTGGTAGATATAAGTCCTAATATTTACAAATAAATCTAGGAAATTTTATATATATCTAAGACTACTTAGAACCAAACAGATGCTTCAGTCATGTATCACCAGCTAACAATACTTTGCCTGATATCAGAGCCTTGAAGATTTGTATGATCGAATAATCGCTCCCCCTCCCCCCCAAACCCTAAAAGAAATCTAAAAGAGAAGAAGAGGAGAATAAATGAACGCGGAAATTGGAAAGGCAGTGTTGAAACCTAAAAATCCCTATCCAACTAAAATGTAGCATCAGAATTATTAGACATAAATGCCTGACGAATAAACAGAAGGGTATGTAGAATATGAGGCAGACATAATCCTTGAAAAATACCCTGTCCAATCAAAATGGGGAAGTTTTGGAGTCCGAGCCTGTCCTTTCTTCAAGCAATATAGCCAACCTTCATTAAGTAAGTCTGAATTTTGTTCATGCGGAGTACCAGTCCCAAGTGAGGACAGCTTTGCCTTCAAATGCACTGTTTTATGAGAGCTCCAAGAAGCCTTGAAACAATCTTGAGTGCTGATAAGAAGTAAACCATAATATGAGAACAACAACACAAAACAAAAAAGCATATTTAGTCCAAAGTTAAAGGAATATATACTATTTTAGTTGATGTCAAAGGCCAAATGTGCAAATTATATTGAATGAAGTTGATGAGAGGCCTTTCTCCTTGAGTCCAATATTAATACCTATAAGTATATGAAATGAAACTAAGAGCCAACAGTGACAGCATATAAATATTTTGGCATCAAATATGTTCAACTCAACATGCTTAATTCATGCATAATCTCCACAACCCAGTATCACGGACCAAGTTGGCATCCCATAGCATTTGAAAGTTTTACATGGAGTGTTATAGAACTCAACAGCTCATTTCAAACCCCCTACAATTAATGCAACTGGACAAGTTAATCTCAATCAGATATCCAGATGCCATGATAAAATTTTCTAGGAGACACAGAACATGTCACATAATGGATCCCTTCAGGCACAATAAAATAATGTGACGTTTCAATGAATAAGCTGTATAAGTAGTAGAGCCAGCCTGCATGTGCTGCAACCAACTTTAAATACACAAAATAATTAGCCTTCCATCATGCAATTCTCTGCCAGTATTTTGCAACTAAAAATCAACTCAGATATAATGATAACCCGTTTTTTTCAAATGATCAATATGGCCTTGGACGAATACAGATATGCATATTGTTTGATGACTTGTTCCAAACCTAAGAAGTATAAAGTTCCCATAATAATGTGAAGTTCATATCTCCTACAAAGTCTCAATCTTGTCTACTTTCTACTACTGTATGCTACATTTAGCAAGTTCTACTAACAATTTTCACAAATAAAATATCCATAAAACACTTGATTCAAGAAATCAGAATTTACAGTCAAAGACAACCCTTAATGCTTGCTTTCAAAGCAAAATATTTATACTGAAGAAAACAATATTTGTGACAGTATGAGCATTATTCACCAAAACCAAGGTACAACAATAGCCCAAGGGCATGAACATGAATATGATTTATCCCAATAAATCAAAACCGAAAAGGAAAAAAAAATACCATTCCAAGCACATATTGCGTAAAAAAATGTTCATACAAGTAAAACAAAAGCAGGAAAAGGTTACACACCAGAAAGCAGCACCTTCCCGAGGGAGCTTTAATTCCACGCATTTGGGACACCTATAAACAAAGACAAATGTCAATCATAAATGGCAGAGCATAAGAGTTTTAACCAAATTCCACTTCTAGTCAAAATCACATGGAAGATTTATCTGACACAGAAACGAAATCAAAATCAAAACCTCAACCTTAAAGCAGATGAAAGTTGAGCCAAAAATCATTTTTCGAGGGTAAAATACTATTCTCGTCCCTAAACTTCACCAAAAGCTCATTTTTCGTCCTAAACTATTGAAAAGTTCGTCTTTCGTTGCTAAACTATTGAAGATGCTTCCCTTCCTGTCCTTAGAAATTTAAAAAATATCTTTCTTCATCCCTAACTATTGGAAAAAAAATTTTCATCCCAATTTTTGTTTCTAAACTATTAAAAACAAAGAAAAAAAAAAAAAAAATCTTTTACAAAGTTTAAGGATTAAAAAGAATCTTCTTAAAAAGTTACCCTCCTTTAAAAGTTACCCTTAAAAGTAACCTTGGCTTTTAAGTGAAGTTGTAGTATGTTTTTGTGTTAGAACCCCTTTCCTTCTTTATCATGTGTGTGTGTGTTTGTTTCTCAAAAAAGAAAAAGGGATCTTTTTAAAGTTTAGGGACTTAAAAAAATCTTTTAGGGACCAAAATAGTTGGTGGAGGGCAATTTGAACCCTAGCCATCTCCATTTGGGGTGGTGCCAAATAGAGACGTCTTTGTGTTAGAACTCCTTTCTCTTTTCCTTGTGTGTGTGTTTTTTTCTCCAAAAAAAAAAAAAGGATCTTTTTAAAGTTTAGGGACTAAAAACAATCTTTTAAGGACCAAAATATTTGGTGGAGGGCAATTTGAGCAATAGACATCTCCATTTGGGGAGATGCCAATTGAGCTACAAGACTTGAAAGTTGAGCCAAAAATCATTAATAAATATAAAAATAAAAAAAAAAGTCATTGACTGCAGCTCACATTGCTGCAAAGAGAATGTGCTTACATAACAAGTAATGCCAGCTTTATTTATGGCTTGTTTGGATGGAGGAGAGTAGAGTAGAGGAAGAAAGTATAGGCTAAATTACCTTGTTTGGATGTTTTTAAAGAGAGGAGGGTTTTTAAAGAGAGGAGGGAGAGAAATTTGAAGAGATTCTAACTACTTCTAACCTCTCATTTTTAATTCTCCCAAATTTGAGAATTTAGAAGAAAAATAGAGTATAGAAATACTTGACCAAAATAAATTACCAAATTTACCCTTTTCATATTAATAAAATTATAATACTAATTATTTCTTCTCGTATTAATTTTAAAAAATGTACATCAGCTAACCATTTATTTCTCTCCTTCCTCTCCTCTCCAAACTTAAACTCCCATACTTACTCCCTGGGCACTTACAACAGTGGCCGAACATAAAATTTATCACTACAAAATGCAAAACGGCAGGCCCTATTCCCCTAATACCTTATCCCTAAGTTCCAAAATCACTATACAAATAGCTTTAAATTCTCAGGTTCTTTGCATTCATTGATAAATTTAATAAAACCAAAATAGTCTTTTTGATATACAATAATAATTTATTTTTTTAAAAAAAAGAAGAAGTGAAAATTGAAAATACGTACTGAAGGCGAGCAGGTTTGCCACAGCGAGCGCAGGATAGGGAAGTGGTATCGGCCACATCGGAAGCACCGGACATCGTTTTCACGATTATTGTTAATTTTCTGTTGTTGTTGTTTTAATTGTATTCGTGTGTAAAAGAAAATATTAGTGTGGTAATAATACAGAAAGTACTACTGTTTCTTGATGATGATGACCGAAAGTGAGTAATAGAATCAGAATATGATTGGAGAAGAAGTACAGGGACCGTCTGATGTGATGACGACAAAACGGTTTAAAGAGCTTTAAAGCTTTTCTGAAAGAGAGAGAGAGAGAGAGCTAGGGTTGCAGAGAGAAATTGGACACAGGGGGAAAGGAAAGGAGGTGGTTCTTGTTTTTTTTTTTTTTAAATCTTTTATACTTGGAAATTATGGTTTTATTTTTTGTGAAATATTTATATATGTATTTATTGAAAGCGAAAGGGTGATATCGACGAGCGCCTGTAGCTCAGTGGATAGAGCGTCTGTTTCCTAAGCAGAAAGTCGTAGGTTCGACCCCTACCTGGCGCGTGATTTACTTTTATTCCTCTTCTTTTTTGTCCTTTCTATTTTATTCTGAATACATTGCCTCTTTTCTTTTTTTCTTTTTTCTTTTCTTTTGAGTAAGAAGAGAAGCAGAACACAAGCTAATTGCATTGTTTTTTTCTTCTCACAATAATAATAATAATAATAATAATAATAATAATTGCATTATTTTTCCCTTCTTTGGAAAACCACGAAATTAGTACTCAAAATCATATTCAATATAGGTTTATTATATTGTAAATTCTGAACACAACCTAGGGAGTGTTTAAAGAGGACCCATGACCCATCAATCAACCTTCAGCAAAGCTTCATTTCCTATCAAACAAATTATGTTGGTGTCAATCTAGCGAATTAGCCAGTGTTGAACCTAACATGTGCAATCATGATACTATCCTGCTACGTCCTCCCTTAAAGGTTTCCACCACCCACAATAGATATATGTAAGACTGGCAATACCATTGGTCAAGGGAGGATAGAATGTGTAAAGTTGTCTTAAGCATCTAGGATTGTAAACGAGCTGAGTTTTGTTGAGTAGTGCATGTTCAAACTAGGCTCATCAGGAAAAATCAAAAGCTCAAGCTTGGCTCAAGCTTGTGACGAGCTTAAAAATCATGTTTGAGCTTGAGCTCATGGGAAAACCAAAAAGTTTGAGCTTGACTTGACTTGACTTGATTAATTAATATTAAGTTGAAATATAAGACAATTACATTATAAAATGCATAAATCTCTAAAATTAAAAAGAAAAAAAAATTGTTTACTAGTTTTATCATGTGTCTAGTCCTACTTATGATTAGCCATTATTCAAATTAAAAATTTACATAATTAAATTCATTCATTCATCCTTCCTTGTCTACAACTTTAGCACACAATTGTTTAAAATACAATTTTTACATTCACGTTAGATGGTGAAGAATTAGAAAAACACTTGTTTGTAACTATTATGACTAGGAAAATACTAGCATGTTTCATAACTTTACATTAGATGATTAATGGGAAAGAATCATATGTGACTCAATTATTTATTTTTAAATGTAACTAAAGTCTAAAATGATTCTTAGTCAGTTTAGAGAGAAGGAAAAAATTAAGGTAATGGATAGTGGTCCCATGCTATCCATGTCATTATTAAGACATGTGTATTGAATATATTTAGTTAACACATATAAATTTATAAAAATGAGTTTATACTTGAATTTTTTGTATTAAGCCTTATAACTCACAAGCTTGATCGTAAACAAATTGTTTTACTTAGGCTCAACTTATTTATTAAACAAGCCTAAAATTAAGGCTCAAACTTGGTCTATTTATAAAAAAAACAAATATGAATGAGATTTTTATTGAGCCAAGTCCAAGTTGTTCATAATCAGCTTGTTTCATTTTATAGCCCTACTGCATATTATCTTAGGTACAGTAATATAGAAGAATGCTTGGAGACGGATTTCCATCTAAAATAGTACCATTGCTCGCGATAATGCTTGGGCATGATTACAAGAATTTATAATTCATTTGCATCAACATTGTCACCTAGTTTTCTTTATTTAAAAAAGAAGAAAAAAGAAAAGAAGGTATGCTTGCTTTGCATTACCATGTATGTATTTGAATTTTCATAAAGACACCTTCATTCATCTACATAAAATATTAAATCCAATATATAATGAACTTAGCAAAAAAAAAAAAAAATTTACATTATCACAATGATAATGTTTATTTTGTATAACTTTTCAACTTTTTGAAAATAGATTGTTTGGAATAGTTGTAATTAGCAAAAGTTTGGTTTTAAAAAAACTAAACCATGAACAAATAGTCCATGAAATGATAGTGTTGGATCATAAGATTTGTCACAAACACATCTCATTACACTTATTTTACTTCTTATGAAAATTTAGCTTTTATATATAACTAGTTACAGACCTATGCGTTGCGCGTAATAATCTTTTTTAAGATAGTCTTATTATAATTAATATTTGTTATGTTATTACAACTTAAGCCATGTTATGTACGTATCACCAATATATTGTAGGATTCATGGTTTGATTTAGAATTGATAATAGTAGTTATATTCCTTCATCATTTGATTCACATAACAATTCAATTACCAATTCAAATTTTGCATTTTGTCCCCTTGTATGTTGGCCAGTCCATAATAGTAGTGATAGTAGTCCATATTCTTTTGGTCTTTATTTCAAAAAAATCTATTTTCAATACTTTTTTAACCTACAAATTGTTCATTTTATAGGCCTAGACACATTCAAAAAATGATATCTACATTGTAAACTATATGGCCCTTCATAAATTATATGCACAAATTTTCTAATTCGCCTATTAAAGGAAGGTAAGTGTGTTTGTGATAGAGTTTCACATCAATAGCCATCAAATCTAAATACCAAGATTTATGGTTCTTCTATAGTATACTACAAAAACAAGTAGTCTAGCCATTTGCTTTGATTTGTGCTGGATAATTCTAAAGTGCCAACCTAGCCATGTCTTAATCAACATTATTATGTTTTCATTAGCAACCACACATTTCATCCATGCCAATGATCAACAAATGATGAGCCCACCAAATAAATTAACATATGTCCATAGCATTGCTATGTCTTCCCACTACAAAACAGGCGGGTCTATAGCCGCGTTTTTTTTAGCCGCGTTTACAAAAACGTGGCTATAGCTAACCTATAGCCACGTTTTTAAGAAACGCAGCCATAGACTTCACCTACAGCCACGTTTTTAAAAAACGCGGCCATAAACATAACCTATAGCCACATTTTTAAGAAACGTGGCCATAGACTTAACCTATAGCTGCGTTTTTAAACGTGGCCATAGGTCTAGCCAACTAAATTTTTTTTTTTTTTAAGGAGGACCTATAGCCGCATTTAAAAACGCGGCTATAGACTTAACCTATAGCCACGTTTTTAGGAAACGTGGCCATAGACTTAACCTATAGCTGCGTTTTTAAATGTGGCTATAGGTCTAGTTAAATAATTTTTTTTTTTTTTAATTTTTATAAAGGAAGACTTATAGCCACGTTTAAAAACGTGGCTATAGATTAAGTCTATGGCCACGTTTTTTAAAAACATGGCTATAGGATAAGTTTTTAAAAAAACTGATTTAAACTATTGAAATAAATTAAAAAGAAATAAAATACTTAATAAAAGGAAGTTAAGTTTGAATTCATCTTCACGTGAGTCACGTGAAGATTAATTCAAACTTAAACATCCAGTACTGATGTTGACACGTAAAACAATAAAAAAAATATATAATTATTTTATTCAAGTTTGCATTCAAACTTGAATTCAAACATCCAGTATTGGATGTTTGACACGTAAAACAATAAAAAAATATAAAATTGTAAACTTTTCAAATAAATTAATAATAAAGGGGCTGAAGTTGGGTAAAGCTGTTAAGCACATAAATAAAAAGGACAAAACAAGAGAAATTGAAAAGCCAAACTAAAACAAAACAAAAGCCAAGGAAGAGGTCCTGGGTAATTTAACGTAGAAAATGAAGAAGGGGGAGGAGAAGGAGATCAGTGAAATGGGACTCCGGCAACGTGGCGGTGATTTTCTGGCAGCAACAACAGCATAGTGAGAGACTGTAAGTTAATGTGTTACTAAAAGAGGGGAGAGAGATATTGGATCTGAAACTTTTTCTTTCTTTTTGATCTGAAAATCATGTTCTGGTCCAATATGATTTTCATCCATTGGGTTGAAGCTATCAGAGTTTTCAAGGCCAATGCGGTGAGTTTTTGGTTTTCGGTTTTTTTTTTCTTTAATTGTGAATATTTGACTTTTTATTTTATTTTATAGAAATATAGAAATTTGATTGAATAACATGATCATAGACGTAATATATGAGATGTTTACTTTGTTTGAGCGTGGGATTAGCAAATTATCTTCTTTTTGAAGCATGTTCTAATACGGTTTTGGAGACTTTGGCTAGAAAAAAATTTACTGGAAAATTGTTGGGAATTTTATTATTAATTATTTTGTTATTATTATTATTTTTAATGTGATTTTGATGCGTACGTTTGGACTTTTTCTTTTTGAATTTATCTTCACATGACTTGAAGGGTTGTTCCTTAAGAAGCTCTTAAACGGAAAAGAAACGAAAGTTTGGGGAACAATTTTAATTTTAATTTTTTTTCTAAATATATATTATTCTAGATAGTCAATTGGGTATTCATGCAATTGCGTAATTTGATGGTTTAATGTTGAATCTACTAGCTGCTATTAAATGATAAATAAAAAAATTTTGTAAAATGAAAATTACTATGATGTATTTAGAATATTCTAAATATATCACAGTAATTTGGGAATACTGTATTTTTTTTAAAAGACAAAATTAATGTATAGTTATTTCTAATACGTATTAGAAATAGCTATACATTAATTTTGTCTATTTTTTTTTTTTTTTAAAAACACTATAGCCGCGTTTTTAAAACGCGGCTATAGCTGTCCCCTAATAGCCCCGTTCAAAAAATGTGGCTAGAGTATGGCCTATAGCCACGGTTATTGAAATGCGGCCATTGGTCTTGGCCTATAGCCGCGTTTGAAAAAATGTGGCTATAGACCCCTGAAGCCTGTAGTCACGTATTTTAGGCCATGGTTGAAAACGTGGCCTAAAAAAACGCGGCTATAGACCAAATCGTCCTATAGCCACATTTTTTTGAGCTATAGCCACATTTTAAAAACGCGGCTATAGAACTTGTTTTTTTGTAGTGTCCCTTACTCTCATGAATAGTAAAACAACTGATGTGGATATTAATGATTGTAATTTCAATTGTTTCAATATTAAAATTTAAATATATATGACTACAAATCAATTTCTCATAAGCAACATAATAGTTTTATGTATATGTAAAGGTGAAATAACTGATGTTGATAGTAATGACTATAATTTCAAGCGTCTGGAATTTTTAAGCACAATGATAGTTGTACAAGTATGAAAAATTACTAAACAACATTAGGCGTTAAACAATCAAAGATAGTGGCATCAACACTCTCTCATTTCCATAAAAGAGAACTATTTTTTTTTTGTCAATCTGAATTTTTTTCTCTGTCCAATTTTATTACTCATTTCTCCAAAAGAATGAAAGCATTATAGAGAAAAAGTTTAGAAAGAATGCGTGAGCATATCAAACTGATCCTTCAAATCCATCTTTCTCTTCCAAATTAATTTTAAGTTAACAACTACCAAAAAATAAAACATTATAATCTGTAATTTCACCAAGTTAAGTTAAAATTAATGACCAAAATAATACTAAATAAATGATAGGAGAGGTGGGAACAAATCTGTAGGACTTCCACTGTCTTGATCCAAAAGAATGAAAGTGTTAGAGAGAAAAAGTGTAGAGAGAATGTGTGATCATATCAAACTAATCCTTCTACTCCATCTTGCTCTTCCAAGATAATTTTAAGTTAACAAATGCCAAAAAAATAAATCATTACAATATGTAATTTCTTCAAGTTAACATTAATGACCAAAATAATACTAAATAAATGATAGGAGAGGCGAGTACAGACCTGTAGTAGGAATTCTATTGTTTGTTGTATCAAAGATTAAGTAAGACCTGTAAAAACTTCTTTAGAGACCATATTTTTTTGTATGTAACTCTTCTTTAATTTCATTGTTGATGATGAGGAACTTCAGGTCATTTCTACTTGTAACTCTAGATACTACAACATATAATTGTCCATGACTGAAAATCAGATTTGGTAGATACTATAGACACCCCATTTCGTTCCGACCTATATCCAAGCCCTCCATTTCCAATGACGAGAAATCAAATCGCTACCAAAATGATTAGCATTATGTGTGGAACCCAATGAAGATGACAAGCTTAAACATGACCCAATACAGTCCAAGCCCAAACCCAACTATTAAATAGGTAAGAAGCCCAAAGCCTAAAAGACAATTTGAGCTAATTTGGCCAAGGCTAACAAAGAGTGCGTACGCACCCAATCTGTGGCATACACATTCTCTGGACAAAAAGCCTAAAATTACTCAATTTCCATTTTGATGAGATGTTAGGGTAACTAGCCTGACCAACCGGCTACCCAAACGTGTTATCAAATTGTAGATACTAATTTCCCCTATAAATACCCCCATTTTCAACATCCAAGGGGGATAAAAATTAAGTATTACCAAAACTCTATCAAAATTCCCTCAAAATACCTAAACCTAGAGTTTTCAGGCTAGAAGGGCAAAATGGTTGAGCATTAGATTGATCTTCAGATCCTTGTTGGTTTAAATGCAGTCTCTTTTTTGTCCATGTTCAAACTTCTAGTTGGTTTAAGCTTGCAAACATACTAATTAAGGTCTCTTAATCAACCCTAATCAAGTCACTCAACTCATCCTCCCACATACACAACTACGGTAGTCGATTTTAGCCAAGGAGCTGGTCAAAAACAACATCATTGTAAGTGCTACAAGGAAGAGATGTGGATCTTTTCCATGATCCATAATCTCCTCTTAGATTCTTGTTTCCTTTATGTTTATTGTTGTTTTTAAGCATTAATATGTTGTTTTGCATGTACATAATCTATTCTTTGTCTTTGGTTTATTTTATTTCCTTTGATTGTGTTACGAACATGTAAGAACTCTAATTTTCCTCAAGATGCATATGCACTGGATAAGATGCATACGCTTCCATATCCCTATGTATGCACTTTTCAAATTGCTAGAATTCTTTTTTTGGTTGTTTTTCTAGAAATCTTTTTTGAATCTTAAGTGCGTACACCGATAGAAGATTGTGTATGTAACTTTCGTATGACGTACACCAATTTGGACCCAACCAGATTTCTTATCTTTTTATATTTATTTATCATTAATGCAATATTTTATTATCTTTTCTTATTTTTGAATTTAACTAGTAACATCATGAGTCAAGTCAAACAAACCTTAATTAATCAAATCCTCTTTAGCCTTAAAAGATGCAAGATCCTTAATGTCAAATCAAGACAAATTAAGTCTAATAAAGAGAAAAAACATATCAATTAATGAAGATTTCACTTCAATTAATAATTTCTCCACATAGGACTTAATCATCCTTTGGAGTAAGACTCGTAACTCTATTTGATATCTACATGCATGAGCCCATGCATATGCATGATTAGGTATACACATGCACACACTTGGATGTTGTTTTCTTTTTGCACTTACATTTTTGTATACTTGAATACTCATAGGCCTTTATCCCTACCATAATAATGTGCTGATATTGTTGTCTATTTCAATGCTTCCATGCTCACATGTTTGCCTTGCTTTCCATATTTGTCTCACATAGCCTGTAGACTACACCTAAGTCTATATGCAAAAGCACACTTTTGAACCTCTAGTATAAATCTAACTCCTATCTGAATCAAGTAACGATATATGAAGGCCAATTACGGCTGGTCAAGTTTGGGGTGCCTAACCTCTGCCCATTATGTACCCTAATTCTGAACCTTATCTAGTAGGAAGACCTTCATGGAGGCTTTTCCTTGGTTCCTAGACCTATAATCAAATGGTGACTCGTTTACTTCTGTTTAAGAGGCATCGCGTACTCTTAGGCTCACATCAGGTTGAGCCTAAAACCGCTTTCAATGAGATTAAGTACCACGCACCCCGCCTTCGCAAAAAGGAACTAGCATGCTGATATGTCATTTAAAGGGGGTATGAATCATGGAACTTACATATACACTCCAACATGTTTCAATGATTACCCTTGGCTCTTATTAAATATCATTGCAAAACATACTGAAATTGGAAAGTGTTGTCTCTTTAAGAGAAATGGTCATTTAGAGTCACTTGGAGACAAGGTGATTCTTTGAATAAAAACATGTGTTCCAATATTAGTACCAGTAATGATCTTTGCTTCTATAACCCATGTACCGAATTTAGTAATTACCAATCTTGTTCCATTACAAAAACTTGCATTTTGGTTTAGGTTTTGAATCAACATGATAGGCAAACCTAATTTCAACTTTAATTTATGATTTGGCAATCCATGTAATCTTAATGTGTTCAAGAATCCACCTAGATACAATAGATCTTGATCAGCAATATTTGAGGAAGCTTTGCATATGAAATTTGAGCTTAAATATTTTTTCTCTTCACCATGTAAACATGATACTACGTAATCATTAAGTTCTTCAATAACTTCATTAGTTGCGCGCAAGTACAGCTCTCTCTTGTAAGTAACTATGATTTGTGAATTTCATTTACAAATTAGGACATGTGCTTCTTATTATATCTTCCATTGGATTTTCAATATGTTTGATAATCAAGTCAGTTGGAATGGTAATTGAATTTTCTCCATCTCCTTCACCTAATTCACCATTTCCAATCTTCAAAATCCACTCACTAAAATTCATCATTGATGCATATTCTAAATTGCTTAATATATTTTGAAGAAGTCTCATATTTGTGTGTAATTTGAAAACTTGACATTCTTTCCATAGATATGATTTGTTAATTACAAAGTGCATAATATCTTCTCTTCAACCTTTCCTGACAACTAATAGTATATATCAAAAATCTCTTTCTAATACCACAACCTTTCCTCCAAATAGTTTGTTAACACAATTAAGATCTTGGATGCATAAAATATCACGAACAAATTGATCAAGTGCCTCTAAAAAACTTTCTATGTGCCATAGGTGCCTCATCTTATAATATAACATATGTTTTCAACATAAGTTCAGCTACTTGCATTCCTTGCTTAATTTCACAAGTAGATTTATAAAAAATATTAATTGGTATATGAAATTGTGAATGAGTAGTCGTAGCTTCAAGGAATAACAAAGAAGCAATTCTTGATGATGCAATAGTAAGAGTAAATTTTTTATTGGGACCTGTCAGCAACCAAAATTGTTTTGTAAAGATGAGTCTTCCCAGTTCTACCATGACTATAACCAAGAAAAAAAAGCCATCAGTTTGATTAGCAATAGCTTGCATTATTGAATTGTAAATTTTTTCTTGTTCACTATTTAAACCATCAAGTAGAACTTCATGTTCCTTTGTTAAAACTAAGATGCCATAGGACAGTTCTTCTTGAATCAACCTATTAATACTCTTTTGAACCAAATTCATATTAAGTTGTGACATTTTGTGGATAGTCTTTAAGAGATTTCCAAATTATTGAAGTAGTTTCTCAGTTTCATGTAAGGTATAATTTTTCAACTATGTTTCTAAAAATTTAAGCTCATGAAATTGCAAGATAGGATTTTGAATATGAAGTATGTCTTCTGAGAACAATTTCCAGTGTGATTTCCATAGATTGGATGGATCAGCTACTTCACAAAGCATCAAAATAATTACAAACAATTTATGTAGCTTTTTCTAGAATCCCACTTTGATGCTTCCAATATAGCATCATGCCATTCCTTGTCATTATCAAGAAGCCCAAATGCATAACATGCCTCTTTATATGTTTCATAAACAATACCATATATTTTTCTAATCTCAACAAAAATTCTTGGATCTTTAATAATGTTAAGTAGCATTCTCAAATAATACTTGTCACCACTTGAAGGATGTGCAAAATAAATCTTCCTAATACATTTTCCAGTTTTTCTTCACTCCATTGCTTTACATTGTTATGCTAGACCCATTTTGTAGGGAAATCAATATATGTCAACTTTTTAGCATCTTCAAATGAATTATTAGCCTTCATCCATATTGTGAACATGGTATCTTCAATTCTAGGATAATGATCTAATTGCCCTAGATTAATCGACTTTGGATATGTGTTTTAAAAAAATATATATGAAAATTTAACCGTTCAATAGCTGGGGTTCGATATTGAATTTTAAATTCAAATATCCTCTAACATGCTTCAGAAGTTGAAATATGCCTACAATCCAAATAGTTTTTTGTTTCATCAACAGCAATCTCAGAATGAACATCACCATTTGTTATTGGATTATCTTGGAAAATAATAGTTGTTCTATCTGATTATTTGTTTATATTCTTAAACAAATATTTGATTGACTGAGACCTGTTGCATCACTCAACATTTATATGTGATTGGTATGTGATCATGAGGTCTATGTTGTAAGTAATAAAATACCGGTTATCCAAAAGTATTCCATTTTTTTTTTCTACACTTTGTCCATCATTTCTTCTTGATAACTTGGAAAACCATCATCATCGATCATTATTTTTGCATAAAAACTTTTTTGGAAAATTCTTTGAACATTTATACTATCAATATGTGTAAGAGTTGTGCATTTGTTTTTGGGATCAAGGAAAAGAAGAATATGGACATGTGGCAGGTCCCTTTTTTGGAATTCAATAGTATACACAAGTACAATTAATTAATAAGTTTAAACTTAAAACTTAATAAAAAATACAATCATTATATTACTTTAAAAGGGGAAAATTTTATAAAAAAAATTGCATATTTGTAATAACTCTTTCAAAGTGCTCTCCATGTGTGAGATCTTGCACAATAGTTGACCCAACTTTATTTTGAAATTTCTTGCTACAATATCAGGTCCGTCCTCAATCTTCTAATCGGGAATAGAGTCCAAAAACAAACCTATTTCTAACCTCTTTTGATTGTTGGTGAAGTTTATAAAAAGATTTGGATATCTAGCCCATCTGCATATTTCCATTGCGTTTTGATAATTTTGTGCCATAGACCTTGGACTTCTTGTAAATATAGAAGGCAAAATTATGTTTGCCAATTATTATTAAATTCATATCTCCACTAAGTACAACATTCATTAGACCACTGAAAAGCTCTATTAGGAAGTCAACCTGATGGTCTTGAATATATTGAAGACATGCTTCCTCAATACAAGTCGTATTTTCAACTATGATATCGCGATTGGAGCTTTTAACACTAAAGTCCCCAACAACAATGATAGCAGCAACCTAAGATGATGTAGGAAGGTTATATTGTCTTTCATTTGGATTGCATGTCTCAATCAAGCAAATTTTAACATTTCGCACTTCAAATTCACTAAATCTGTCCCTTGCCATTCTAAATGCTTTCACCAATTGATTACAATCATCTAACATTTCCATTAATCCAATAGCAATATTAGGATCTACATAATTTTTCCTATCTTTTTCGACATTTGCATCAATTTTACATCCTATTTCATTCTTTGTATCATAGATATAGAGTAGAGCAAAAGGAGGTTTTTTCCTATGAATATGAAGAAGTGACCCAATTCAATGATAATTCTGGCCATTAAAATGGAAAACATATGGATATGTACCATTATTCACATATTTATCTACATTACTACCTAAAGAGGTTAAAGCAAATAGTAAATTATACAACCTTATTCCCACTCGAAACTTTAATGACTTTTTTCCATCATTTAAATTGAATAGTTTTATTAGTAAAGGAGGTGGATTTTTCAAAAGAGAAAGATGGACGATGCCATTAGAACAACATAGACTAAATTTGTATTTTTAATCTTCCTTGATTTTATAGTCCTTCCTCAAACCAAGCTTATGCTCCACAATGTAAACAAACATGAGTAGGAGGACCAAAGTTCCGAGTTTTGGTGAGCTTCTATAAAACAAACACATATTCAATAAAATTAATTTTAAATTAAACTGATTTTAAAATGAGAAATCCATAGAAATGAATAAAGCATGTTTAGTAAATAATGTATCACTTACGATGAGTTCATCTAGATTCCCCTAAAGTGGCTTTTCACTTGATTGCATTACTGAACTTTCACCATTATTCATGTGTAAACTTCCTAAGATCATAATTGAATAATAAGTTAATATTTATTATGGAATAATTTGGCATGTTAACAACATTTTAAAATATATAGATTTCACCTGTTTGAGTAGAAGAATGCAGCATTTTAGTATAATTTTTTTTATATTTGATATGTTACGAGCAAAATGTCTAGTAACAGAAGGAACTCACTCGGTCTTCAAATACGTCTGTGGTGATAACACCATCTTCGTTCAAAGTAGTGTGTATACAAATATTAGATTTTTTTTTTGTTGCAATCTCACTATTATAATCATGTCACTTGTATCTAGTGCTCCTTCCAAATGAATCATCCTCCATGTATCTTGAATGACCTAAAGAGTAATCAAACATAAGTAACTCCATCATTTAGATTTAAAAAAAAAAAAAAAAATAGAAGACTTTAATAATATACAAAAATGTAACTTTATGAAAAATCTACCAACAATACTCTGTGAAGGTGAGACAATCGTAAATGAAGCAAATCTTCTTTCTACACAAATCTTTCCTCTCAAAGTATTAAAATTGTTGAAGTTATTTAATACTAAAGTACTTCTATTATATACCTAATAACTCATATTCATTTGCCTATTCATCTCAATACCCTTATTCAATTGCAAGTTAGTAAAAATGTGTTGAGTTAAGTTGAGTTGAGTTGCAGGAGCATGAATATTGGTTGGAAAATTTCTATTTCTCCTAAATGCAAGAATCAACCTTATTCTCAATCGTGCATAATAAGAAAGACTCCATACTACCTATAAACCATCATTTACTAACTGTAATTGTAGTAAAAAATCATTTCAAACAAAAGAGAAAGGAATAAAAGATAATATGAGCACTATTTTTTACACTACTAAATGTAGATTAGGGATAGGAGAAATTGATTCTAACTTTCGGACTTGCAATCTAACAGTTATTTCATGATCAACTTGGGGTAATATGAACAACTTACAAACCAAAAGATAATATGAGCACTATTTTTGCAGAGTGTTTTCATTTTATTTTTAATTGACATTTAGAGATACTTGAAGAAATAATCCAACTTTTGAACATGCAATTAAACAGGTAATTTGTGAATAACTAGTTGATAATATGAATAACCTACACAACTGAAAAATAATATAAGCATTATTTTAGCATAACCATTTCATTTTATCTGCAATTGAGATTTACAGATACCTGAAGAAAAAATCAAGCTGTTGACCTTGTAATTTAACAGATAATTCATGATTAACTGATGGATAATATGAACAACCTACATAACTAAAAGATAATATGAAAACTATTTTAGTAGAACCATTTCATTTTGTTTAAAATTGAGATGTATAGATACTTGAAGAAATAATCAAGTTGTTGACCTTGAAATTTAACAGATAATTTATGTTTAAGTGGTGGATAATATGAATAACCTACACAATCAAAAGACAATATAAGCACTATTTTAGTAGAACCAATTCATTTTGCTTATGTAAGGACACAAATCAAGCCTAGACTCGAGTACGTGACAGGGCCGGTCCAAATGGCCTAAACAATAGAATTTGTAGAGAGAGTGGGCTTGAAGCCTAAACTTCTTGAGACGATAGAAAGCAGTGGCGTTTGGGCTAAGTCTACAGTTGGCATGCAACGAGCTGATGGAGTAACTTTGGCTTTCCTCGGACGTGGGCCGAGGAGTCTCTGTCCTTACTTCCCTTGTGCTATTTTTGGAGAAAAGTCTTCTTCTTGGAAAACCGGACCCCTTTCCAATGGCCTCCCCTTCTCTATTTATACTCCCCATTTTCTTGTTCCTATTCATGGAGCCATAAATGCAAATCTCTTTCCCATCCATTGTCTTCTTGGAAACTACCCATCGTGGCCATAAGGCTGATCACTGTTCCCTCAAGGGTCACTTCCCCATTAATTTGGCCAGGCGGGTAGGTGTGGAGTCATTAATGCGGTGGTGACAGCTTTATGCAAAGCGCTTCCCATTTGTCCTCCTCCTCGGCGTCCCGTTGAAGGGTAACATGGCTTGTTGAGCCTTAAGAGTTCTTCCCTAGGCGTCATGTTGCACCTTTTGGTCCTTGTTTCCGTTGTTCGATGAGACCTTATCCTTGGACCTTCCTTGATTGGCCAATGGCCTGATCGGTGGGCCCCTGGGCCCTTTAAGTTAGGTGACCCTATTTTCGCATTGCAGCCCTTTGGTGGAGTCTACGTTCTCAGACTAGGCCCAAGGCCCACATTGGTGTTTTGACATTTCTACCCCTACAATTTACAATTAGGATTTGGAGATACTTGAAGAAGTATTTCACAAGAGGAGTGACATTTGTGCTTGCAAACACTGATATTTGTGGAACAACATTGAAGTTGAAAAGATGAGAATTATTTAGGGGGTCATGAACAAAGGCTTAATACATACTGAGGTTTTGATCGTGACTTTAGATCTCGCTCCTGATATATTAAAGCAACCTACACTTCATGATTAGGTCCATTATTCTCTCAGGATTAAGAGTTCATGTAAATAGAAGTCGTGAGATTTATTATTCATTTGACAGTTATTAGAAAAATAATAAATTTCACAGCGGTTCAGTTCAATATGTCTTAACTCTTAAAACATATCAACATACCAACTAGAAATCTCCATTTCCATGATCAAGATAAATCATTTTAGTTGATATGTTATAGTCTTCGTAGATGAAATGCCCAATTTTATCACTGACTACAAATTACATTTCTGAATTTACAAATAACTTGTAATTTATATCTTCTGTGACTAAATCACATAAATTACATACTATGCATCTCATGGACTAAAATAATGTCCCATTAGTTTATTTATAAATAGTCTCATATAATTAAACAAATTACTTATTTATGACATGCCAATAAATTGGATTTTAGGGCATAAACCCCAACAATAAAGACTTATTATTAACCCAAAAAATTTATAAAAAAAAGTAGCTGCTTTTCTTTTTCTTTTGTTCTCTCTTTGTCACTATCTCTTTAATTAGTTTTTTTTAATAAGTCAATCCTTTCTTAGTTGTAATAAGCGTCTCATTTCACAATTAACATTGACAGAAAGTATTGAAAATGATATGGCCTGCTTAATTGTTTAACATTTTTTTTTACCTCTCTCTCAATGCTTTTTTCTCTCTTATTTCCTTCTAATTTGGTTATGGTAGCACAAGTGATCTGGACTCTGGAGCCGTGTGGTTTAGGTGTGAGGTGTGATTTGGTGTTATGTGTTTTTTATTTGCTTGATGAAACGTGTGTTAGCTAGTCCCATATTTGACAGAACCCACCTATCAAACCTAAGATCTAGAGATTATTGGACAACTACCGGAGTCCTTTCCAATAACATTTCATTTGTGCTCTTTCCAATGAAATCACATTTGCACAATTTCGACGTCATTTGATCATGGTTTAATTGAGATATTTAATCATTATCAAGGTTTATGACACTTAACTTAAAAATGGTTAAGTTTTTGGCCAATTTTCAATATTTTCCCTATATTTTGGTCATTTTGAGTCTATTCTAGGCCTATGTGTAGTAAGTCGGACTTTTGGTTATTCTTTGTCAAATTTTGGTCAACCATAGTCAAACTTGATCAGATTTGGTCAAAGTGTTTTGTAAGATGTGTTCAAGTGAGATAAGAGGATTTTGGTGGTCTTGTGCTTTTTTCGAGTTCGTTTGATCGTTGTTCAGGCCTGATCAAGCTTGGTTAAAGAGGGTAATTTGCTAATTTTGGCTCTTGATTTAAGAAATTGGTTGGTCCAACATTCGATTAGGACAAATTAACTTAATCAATATATCCTTATATTTCCTTTGACCTCAACGTAAACAAATATATATAAGTTTTGAGATTTACTAGGCTCAATTTGGGAGTTTTGCATGCAAATATGGGGCATAAAAAATACCATGTCAACAAGATGCATAATGATCATGTAAATTAGGTACTTAATATATAGGAAAAAATAAAAATGTGTGTCTTGTAATTAGTTCATAAGTTCTTCTTACACGTGATAATGAAACATATATAGGAAACTTAGGTTTTCTTTGTCAATAGCTAGATTAATTAGGGTTTTATGATGTTAGCCATATATTATAGTTATTAAAGTATAACCATGCACCATATAAGAGAGACAGTATTACGTATTCTTAGAGTATGATAATGTGATGCTTCCTCCTTTCGCATTCATGGTTGATTCTATTAATTATATTCATGATGGAGTCTATCACAAATGTGAGAAGAGAGAGCACTATATCACCACATTCCAAGAATACCTAAAACTTTTCCCATAGGACTAGTTTCATTTCACATATAACTTTTTCACGTAAATTAATGAATTTTCTACATAAAACAATAAATTTCAGCATATAATCATAAATTATTCACATATAATAATAGAAAAATAACAAATGCATCATTTAAGATAGATTCATTTTTCTCACCGGAAATAATAATATAATTACATGAAACATTAATGAGTTCTTTGCATAAAATAATAGGCCAAAATGAGCAAATGCCCTTTTCACGGAAAAAAAAGCAGCATTATGTCCCATTTCTCAAACTAATTAGGGAAATACCTCTTTTTTGAAACTTGATTTTTCAAAATCGAGTTAAACCCTATAATGGCGTTTTAAGAAGTTTATAGTCCATGAACTCGAGTTATAGGTGAAAAAAAAAAAAAGCAAAACTTGCATGGAACTCGATTTCATGAAGCTCGAGTTACAAAATGTCGTTATAGGTCTTTAAAACATCACTATAGAGCCATTATAGCGGGGTTTTGTAACTCGAGCTCTATGAACTCGAGTTATAGGTAAAAAAAAAGAAAGAAAAGCTTGCATGGAACTCGAGTTCATGGAGCTCGAGTTACAAAATGCCGCTATAGGTCTTTAAAACGTCACTATAGGCTCCTTAAAACGCCATTATAGAAATCTAGAATTTTTTTTTTTTGAAACTCAATTTTGAGAAAATCAATCACTTCCCTAATTAGTTTGAGAAAGGGGACATTTGCCCTTTTTTTTGCGAGAAATGGGCAAAATGATATACGCTACTAAAATAATAAAAATAAAGTATAAAATCAAGGATTGATTACATAAAATAATATGAGCGAATTTTAAGAGTTGGGTTGTTCTCACATGGTAAAACACAATTAATTGAATTGAATTCACAGGATCATGCATCATTTTAGCAATTAACATATTACATTTCTCACATGTTCATACATATCATGCAGTCTAGGGTTTTACATATTTGGTTGTTTAACTTTCATGATTAACTACATCTTTATTTAATTCAAGTATTACTTTGCCAGTCTGAGAAAAAGAAAAGAAAAATTGAACTAGGAGTGAACTTTTATCAGAATAGCCACAAATTCTATGTCTTAATAATAATTGCAGAGCATGAATTTGAGTAGGATTTAAAACGAAATTGTTAGAAGTTGAATTGAGGTATTCAAGAGAAATGACAAATTTTTATTTTATACTATGTATATGAAAACTTTCATAATAATGTGGCCATATATTGCATGAAAGGCATTTAACATGGCAATAACATGGTCATTTCATGATTTTAGCATGATCATTGTGGTATTAATTAGTATAAAGAAACCAATTAAATTGAGGCCAAAGTTGTTAAAAATACACAAATATCAAATTGACGGTTTTTACATAAAAGTATTCAATGATGACTACTGTTGGAATATTGGAAGAAACTAATAATTCTTCGTGTATAAAAAGAGACTCCACATAACTTAGGCCCTGAAAAGTGCTTAGTTGGTTGTTTTAGGCACACCACATGCACACATCAACAATACAGTTAGCATTAAATTGTCTTCAACAAAATCTAACATTCCATTAAAAATAGTCGGGAGACTCAAAAGTGAAGAAGTGTATCTCTATAAGGAAGTCTCATAAATTCGAACTCTTGACATCAAAACTTAAAATCAAAGTGCTGGTTTTTTTTCCCCTTCCATTTACATGGATTGTCCAATGGAGAGATTCATTAACAAAAAGCATGGGAAATAATCTAAAAGACTTATAGAGAGTCAAAATTGGAGTCTTGGCCAATTGAGACTCTTTCACAGACACACGTAATGATTCCATATACTATATTGTATATCTACAATTTTCTTCTAACAAATTAAGGGGGAATTTCAATTTAAGTTTCTTTTACTTGAAAATGATTACCCATAGTAAAATTTTTATCCTAAGATTTGTTATTGGGACAAAAAAAAAAAAAAATCTTTGGTTCAATGGTAGGGACGGACCCAAGGGGTCGAGGGCCCGAGCCCCGCGGTCTTAAGAAAATTTTCTTTTCTTTCTACTAGTTATATTTTTTTTTTTTTGCAATTGCTGGGCCCTCCTCTTGCAAAACCTTAGATCTCCTTCCCCTCCAATCAACTAGCCAGCCCAGCCCATCCAGCAATTATCTAACTTAAAAATTTAACAAAAACAAAACTTAAAAAGAATTTTAAAATCCTAGTTAGCCCAAGTATAAGAGCATTAACATTAACTAATGTTAAAAATTCATTCTATTTAGTATAAGAACCGACATTGTCTATTTTATATACTCATTTTTTAAAACACTTCACTTCACATCATATTATTTATTTTAAACTACATTACATTCAAATATCAATTTTTATTAATTGTTTTAAGATTTTTTTTTGGTCATTGTTGGTAGATGATTGCGTCTAATCTATTAAGAAACAATAATTTTATGTATTTTTCTTATTGATAATTTTTTAATATACTATATGGATGTCTATTTGAAGTTTTTTTTTTTATTAATTTTTTTGCTTATACTCTGCTCCTTAGCTTGAAATCTAGGGTCCATTCTTGTTCGATGGCTACAGGTTTTAGAGTATCAAATTGAGGTCCAAACGTTTCCATATGTATTTAATTGTACTTATTTTTAAATTTATTCATGTGTATACAAAAAAAAAAAAAATTACAAGGCAACGTAATAAAAAAAATTCTAACCATATTCCTACGATGACAAAATGTTGTCCCTTAATAATTTTAAATTTTGTGAGCTTGAATTTTCAAAATTAAAAATTTGTTGTAGATGTAACACTTTTCTATTTCTAAATGCAATAAGAGATAATTGAAAGGTGGGAAAACATGCATTCTCTCCACTGTTCATGCAAAATTACGTGTTAGCTAGTTTTAGAATCCAAAAGGATAGGAAGTGGTTATGAGTTATGCCTCTGGAGCTCTTTAAAAAGAGGTTTACAATTCACAAACGTGGAACCTCACAAGATGTTGTAGTCAAAACAAAAGTTAACCATTGAAGAATTGGTGACCTACCCCATCCACGGGTTTGGGCTAAAGCCGCTATCGTGTTTTGAATATTTTAAACCAAAGATGTCTCTAGATTCGAATACCAGTCAAAAAGAGTTACTAGCTATGAATGATATTCATAACGATGATATTGATACAAATAAGCAACTCTTATCCTTCTCCCTCTTTTGCTTTTAATGGTAGTGTCTCTTTTGGTTACGTCAAGGATCCATCTTTGAGTCAAAGGTAATGTTAGCGATTTGTTGCTTTATTGCTGTATTAGTACTTAACCAAAAAATTGAGTTTGTAATTTCTTGGATTTGAAAGGGACTGAAGAATTAGTTTGTATTTATTGGTATAACTATAGGCATGAATGTTTTGCAACTTTTTTTTTTAATTTTTTTTAATTTTTAAATTTTTTTTTTTATATAAAATAGAATTCTACTCTAGCGTAATCTAAGTATAAATGTTTGTAAAACTCCCCCTGGACACTTGAACGGGGCCTTTGCTTTTCACACCCCACAAGTTTTTATTCTCGTGGAGTGACCGCCCACCAAGGGTGCGCGGTGGTAATGTTTTGCAACTTTTTCTTAAGGCGTATGAGACAACATAGCATAATGAATGTAATTAATAGACTTTAACATCCTAATAAATAACCATTTGAATTGTTTTTTTTTTTTTTTTTTGACAGTTGATGACACATGAGTTGTCAAGTCTTACATTGACTTCCAGCCAAAATTCTAAACACATTACAACTTAAACCCCAAATTACTTGTAGCCTCACTAGCCACAACTTACATGACAACATTACAAATCCAAACACCTAATTAGGTAACAATTGCAAATCCAAATCACATTACAATCAAAACCCTAAACAGTAGATTTATCCCAAAAATATGAGATTCAAATCATCAATAATTACAGTATAAGAAATTTCCACAAAAGATGATTTAAAAAAAATTGTACTCTCCGTTTATGCCTTCACGGATGGCTATTCCCGTGAATGAGGATTGAAGTGATGGCTTAGAAGAGGAAAGAGATTGATAAGGACCATACAGAGAAGAGTTTGAAGGGGCTTTCATTTTCATTTGGGCTAGATCAGTTTTTGTTTTAAACGGATATCGAAATAGCATCAAAGAAGGAACTGAACCAACCACGGCAAGGTGGCCACATAGTGAACTTCCATGATGTTGACATAGATGAGAGAGGAACAACCCATGGGACTTGAGCCACTGTTCATGGGAGAGGAAGAGAGGAATTGTATGTGAGAGTCTGAGAGAAGGAAGGAGTGCCCATGTTTTAAAATTAAAAGTGAAACTAAAAATTTCCAGACGTTAATAGACGCTAATAGAGCACCCTCAGTTGGCAGTCCCGCTGAGGTAAGCAAGTTATTATGTGCTGGCATGCTCCTATTGGTTGGGAGTACAAGGTCAGCCTATTGACCTTGTACTCTGGGACTACATAATAATTTCCCAATTTTATCGTATCCCTAACGTCACTTATTGTTAATTATGGTTTTTTAACCTTCAATTTAAAATACTGCATGCCACCAAGTGAAACAAACAGAGCAACTATATATAGTTATATACCACTTACCCTTTGTCTTGCCCACATTCTTCCCATACAAAGCAAGAGCTTCACTCATTATCATTGTCAAATTCTTTACCACTTCATGAGCCTCAGCAAAACCCTTCTGATCACCCAACCCATCCAAACAACTCCTATGGTTCACCATCACACCACTCCATGTGTGAGCATCATTATGTGAGTAACACTCAACGGAGAGTAACCGAGCAAACCAGGACTCACTCTCATCGTAGAGCTTAGCACTGATGTAGAATAGATAGCACATGCCTTCCTAGAGCAGCAGGGGTGCAGGAAGTCACAACATAAGATCAAATGGGGGGTGTTAGTAGAGGCAATTAGGGTGACAGTGTCGAAATTACATGAAATTTGGCAAGTTGAAGGGAAACAACATTCTGATCCAGTTTCATGTCATGAAAGTCAATAAAATTTAGGCGAATTCCTTCATTAAGGCCTTGAAAACAGTGTTTTTGCTATTTATAGTAATATTTGTTTTTCCATAATAACTTTTAGTTTAAAAGTTAGAATAAAGTCTCGTTTGTTTTGAGGCAACCCTTAAGGTCAGTAGTTTATGATTCCTCATTTAACTCAATTTTGTCATTTTTTGTAAATTTCGGTATTTTGTCACATAGTCTCATAATTAGTGTGACTTATGGTTTTTAGATGTTTTTCTCAATATTTGTATGTCTTGTACCCATCAGAGGCAAAGGAGTTTATTATCAATAAAAAATTCAGACTTGTGTCTATTGTGTTCTCTGGTGGATTCAAGATTTATCACCTTGTGGATTCAAGGAACCCCTTGTGGATTCAAGGTTTACTACCCAAGAACTAATAGTTTAATTTTTGTCCATCAAAAAGAGCATCGTGTATGCTTTCTTCAAGCTTCTGTGACATCAGTTGGTATTAGAGTCTTGACTTATTCTGGTCTGATGGCTAACAAGCGAGACGGTGACCACCACAACATTGATGGCAGTGATGATGTCAACAACCTAGTCCTCACTAGGGTTGAGTTCCTTGATTTTCGTGATGAAAATCAACAGTTTCGTGATGAAAATCAACAGTTTCGTGATTCAACCCAGTAAACTCTGGACCAGATTTAAGAAGCGCTTGCCACCTTGCTTAACCGAAACCCTAATTGTGATGACGAAGAACGACGTGATAATTGAGAGCATGGCCCTCCCCATCGGGGTCCAAACCGAAATAGGCTGCAAGACTACAATGAAGAGAATAGTGAGGATGATGAGTATGTAGAGAGAGTCCTTGGGAATCATCATGGTGAGGGATAATGGTCGAGATTATTTGGAGTAGAGGGACTATCAGATGAAAGTAGAGTTACCATCATTTAATGGTAATGTCTCCATTAAAGAGTATTTGGATTGGGTTAGTGAGGTGGAAAAGATTTTCAATTATATGGGTACTGAAAATGACAAACAGGTGTGTTTGGTGGCCTACAAATTAAAGTAAGAAGCATTTGCTTGGTGGGATCGTGTTCAATTAAACCGTACACATGAATGAAAGCTTTCAATACGATCATGGAGGAGAATGAAGAGATTAATGGTAGATCGGTTCTTACCACCAGATTACCAGCTGGAGTTGTTCAGACAGTACCAAGATTGCAGGCAAGGTGCTCGGACAGTTAATGAGTACATAGAGGAGTTTGACAGGCTGGAGAATCACAATTATTTGGAGGAAACTGAAGATCAACGACTATCCAGATTTGTACATGAGTTGCGAGTTTCCATCGAGACTAGGTATCCCTACAAACCTTATATACTTTAATTGAGGTTGTAACCCTATTCAAGAAAATAAAATATCAGCACCTCAGGGCAGGTTTAAAGTTTTCCAACCGTAGTTCGGAGTCCTCCAATTCCACTGCCAACAAAGGTAAACAGCCCATGTTTACGCCACGATCACAAACCTTGGTTAGGGAGAATAGTGGTGTTAGCCAATCCACAGTGCCAACCCCTATGCTAGGCCAATTGGGAATAAGTGCTACAGACGCGGAGAACTAGGGCATTGATGTAATACTTGCCCTAAGTGAGTCGTAGTGAATTTGGTGGTGGCAGAAGGTGAATAGGAGGGTGAAGTGGTGTATAATGATGCTGATCCATATGCCCATTATCCTAATGAAGTCCAGGAAGATAAGGAAGGCATGGCATTAGGAAGGTTTTTGGTGATTCAGAGGTTGTTGCTTACACCGAGGGTGGAATACGGTGATCAACGGAATGAGATCTTTCGAGCTCAATGCACCATCAGTAAGAGGGTCTGTGATTTGATCATTGACAGTGGCAATGTAGAGAACATCGCATTGAGGAGTTTGGTTACCAAGCTGGGACTAAAAATAGAAAAGCATCCCTTTCCACACAAGATAGGTTGGATTAAGAAAGGTATGGAAACTCTTGTTACTCAACAATGTCGTGTTACTTTTTCTATGGATAAATGTTATATAGATAAAGTAGTTTGTGACGTTGATGAAATGGACTCATGTCATTTAAAATTGGGTAGACCTTGGCAGTATGATGTAGATGCTACTCATGAGTGTAAGGATAATGTGTATGTGTTCTTTAAGAATGGAAAAAAAATTGTACTTGGTCCTATTAAGGAAGGTAGTGTACCCAAAGCTTCTAAAGTGGAGGGGAGGCCATCACTTCTCATAGTCAATAATGAGGATGAGTTTAACAGGGACTGTAAGGAGTTGAAACATGTATATGCTGTAGTGGTGACGGATGGCGAGCCAAAGAAGGTTGCTGAGATACTTAAGGAAATTCATCCATTGATCAAGGAGTTTGAAAAGCTTTTTCTAGAAAAGCTGCTTGCAGGTTTACCACCAATGCGTGACATTCAACATTGTATTGATTTAGCTTCTGGAGCCAGTATACCAAATCTGCCACATTACAGGATGAATCCTTAGGAGGGTCAACTTCTACAGGGGCAGGTGGATGAGCTTCTAAGCAAGGGGCAGATCAAGGAGAGTATGAGTCCATGTGTAGTATTGGCATTGTTAACACTGAAGAAGGATGAGAGCTGGCATATGTGTGTGGATAGTTGAGCCATCAACAAAATCGCAATCAGGTATTGACTTCCTATTCCTTGACTTGATGATATGTTTAATATGCTGAGTGGGTCCAAATGTTACACCAAGCTGGATCTCAAGAGTGGGTATCACCAGATTCGGATCTGACTTGGAGTTAAGTGGAAGACAGCTTTTAAGACTAATGAGGGGTTGAATGAATAGATGGGGATGCCTTTCGGATTTTCCAATGCTCCCAGCACTTTCATGAGGCTTTTGAATCAGATATTGAAACCATTTAGTAGAAAGTTTGTGGTAGTTTATTTTGACGATATCCTAATTTACAATAAGATAGAAGTTGCCCTTTATAATCATGTGCTAGAAGTATTAGCGGTCTTGCAGGCCAATGAGTTGTATATCAACTTGAAGATGTGCAATTTCTTGACTAATAAGTTGCTGTTCTTAAGGTATGTGGTCAGTGTGGATGAGATTCATGTTGATGAGGACAATGTCCGTGCAGTCAGGGATTGGCCAACCCCAAAGACAGTGAGTGATGTGTGAAGCTTCCATGGGCTAGCAACCCTCTATCGAAGGTTTGTTTAAGATTTCAATAGCATAGTAGCCCCTATCATTGAGTGTTTGAAGAAGAGGAGGTTCTTATGGGGAAAGGAGGTAGAACAGAGCTTTGCCTTGATCAAGGAGAAGTTGAGCACAACCCCGGTTTTGGCATTGCTTAACTTTGATAAGGTGTTTTAGGTGGAGTGTGATGCATTCGTGGTCGGGATATGTGTTGTTCTTTAACAAGACAACAGACTGGTAGCATTCTTCAGTGAGAAAGTTTGTGAAGCTTGAAGTAAATGGTCGACTTATAAGTTGGAGTTCTTTGTTGTAGTACGAACTCTTAAGCATTAGGAGCACTACCTAATTCAGAGAGAGTTTGTATTATATAAAGATCATCAAGCATTGAAGCACATCAATGGTCAAGTTAGCATTAATTGGATGCATGCTCGGTGGGTAGCTTATATACAACGCTTCCATTTCACATTGAAGCACAAGTTTGGTGTCACTAATAAGGTGGTAGATGCGTTAAACAGGCGACCATCTTTGTTGACCACTCTACATACTGAAGTTGTAGGGTTTGATTGCTTTAAGGAGTTATATGAGAATGATAAGGATTTCGGTGATATTTGGGGTAAGTGTCAACAAACTCATACTACTGTCAATAGTATGTACATCTAGGATGGTTTTCTCTTTCGGGTTAATCAATTATGCATCCCTAAAAGTTCATTGAGGGAGCAAATTATTAAGGAGTTGCATGGTGGAGGTTTGGATGGACATATAGTCAGAGATAAGACTATAGCATTGGTGAAGGAGAGGTATTATTGGCCACAACTCAAGAGGGATGTTGGCAATCATGTGAGGAAGTGTCCAATCTACCAAACTGCCAAGGGTCAATCTCAGAATACTGGTTTATACATGCCTTTGCTAGTTCCACAAGCATCATGAGAGGATCTATCTATGGACTTTATACTGGGTCTTCCTCGAACCTAGCGAGGTATGAATTTTGTTTTTATTGTGGTAGACAGGTACTCGAAGATATCCTATTTCATAACATGCAAGAAGACTTTAAATGCTACTCGAGTGGCTAATCTGTTCTTTAAAGAAGTTGTGTGTTTGCATGGAGTGCTAAAGTCCATCACCTTTGACCGGGATACCAAGTTTATTAGTCACTTTTGGCAGACTTTGTGGAAGTGTTTTGACACTTCCTTGGATTACAACAGCACCAGTCATCCTCAGACTGATGGCCAAACATAAGTGGTTAATCACACTTTGAGGAATTTGATCCGGTTTATCTCAAGTGAGAAGCCCAAGCAGTGGGATCTTACATTGTCCCAAGCAGAGTTTGCTTACAATAGCTTAGTCAGCAGAAGCACTAGTAAGCCTCCATTTGCCATTGTCTACTATGTGCCCCCAAAACATGCTTTGGACTTGGTACCTTTACCTGATCTTCTAGGAGTGAGTCAAGTAGTAGAGAATATGGTTGATCGTATTCAGGCCAAGCAAGAGGAGGTGAGGCAGAAACTTGAAGCTACAAATTCCAAGTGCAAGGAAGTTGTTGATAAGAAAAGGCGTGAGGAGAATTTCAATGTTGGGGATTTAGTGCTGGTTTATCTTAGAAAGGAGAGATTTCCTGTTGGTACCTACAACAAATTGAAGGACAAGAAGTATGAGCTATTTCAGATTACTAAGAAGATCAACAATAATGCTTATGTGGTTGCTCTTCCTTCAGACATACGCATTTCTTCTACCTTTAATGTTGCTGACTTGTATGATTATCATCCTCTTAATGAACCAATAGTGGGACCTCGAGGTCGAGTTCTTTTCAAGTGGGAGAGACTGACGTAGAACAGACAACATATGCCTTCCTAGAGCAGCAGGGGCGTAGGGAGTCACAACGTAAGATCAAAGGGGTGCCAATAGAAGCCATCAGGGTGACAATGTCAGAATTGCATGAAATTTGGCAGGTTGAACGGAAACTGCGTTCTGATCTAGACTCACGTCATGAATGTTGCCAAAATTTAGGCAAATTCCTTCATTAAGGCCCCGAATAGAGTGTTTTTGTAATTTATAATAATATTTGTTTTTTTCTTAATAATTTTTAGTTTAAAACTCAAAATAAGACTCGTCTATTTTGGGACGACCCTTAAGGTCAGTAGTTTATAATTATGCATTTAACTTAATTTTGCCATTTTTGGTAAATTTCGGTATTTTTTCACCTAATCTCATAATTGGTGTGAATTAGGGTTTGTAGACGTTTTTCTCAGTATTTATATGTTTTGTAGCTATCAGAGGCAAAATGGTTTATTATCAATAAAAAATTCAGACTTGTGTCTATTGTGTTCTCTGGTGAATTCCAGACCTATCACATTGTGGATTCAAAGAACCCCTCATGGATTGGAGGAACCTTTCATGGATTCGAGGTTTACTATCCAGGCACTAACAATTAGTTTCTATCCATCAAAGAGAGCATCGTATGTGATTTTTTCAAACTTCCGCGACATCAAGCATAGTCACTAAGACACATATCAACATGATTATTCCAATCTTGGCTAGATTTATGTAATGCCACAAAGGCTTGGACCCAATTTCTTGCTTGCAAAACTTGGGTATGAGCCATTTGTACCACCTCCAACTCTTGGAGGCAAGAGATAGTGGTAACCATGGCTAAGAGGAGAAGCCGAGAAGAAATGCGGTGACACAAATAGACATATATATTGTTCTATGAAAGAGTGATAAAAATGAATGGGCTTAGTCGGTGTTAGATTTTATAGATAGGTGAGTGAAGCATGAAAACACATGGATCATTATTGCATACTAGTGTCGTGAGTAAGGGTGATAGACTGAAAGTGTGAATATGTGGTCACTGAAGGGCCCTTGAAAGCGTGAAACTATGGATAAGCGGTGCTATGTAGCAACAAAAAGAGGGATGATTTAATAAAATCCAATAATGTTCAAATTTCTTCTTATTATTTTCAAACTTTCTTTTTTGAAATAAGGTAGACTTTGTCTTAAAATAATCCATAATGGAAGTATTTCTAAATCATATTTCTATTGTAAATAAAGTAACTCCAATTTTTTTTATAGCGATTTGGTGTTATATTAAACATTTTCATCTGTTTATTGAAAGCAAAAAAATCTACTAGTTAGTATAGTAGGTTGAACCAAATGAAATACATCCCTTATAAATGAAGGTACATTTATGGGACTAAAAGTGGGAAATGCCCCATTTAAACTAATGTGGTAAATAGAGATTTTGTGTGTGTGTGTGTATATTAAATATATAAAATAGCGGTAAACTTGAAACGGTATACTGATATTGACCGGTATCCGAAATATATCGTATCGGTGGCCAAACCAGTACAGTCTCTGGTACGGTATTGACTTCCTTGCGTGAACTATGGATAAGCGGTGCTATGTAGCAACAAAAAGAGGGATGATCTAATCAAATCCAATAATGTTCAAATTTCTTCTTATTATTTTCAAACTTTCACTTACTAAAATAAGAAGACTGGATCTTTGATCCATATAGAACAATTTTTAAATCATATTTCTGTTGTAAATAAAGTAACTAAATTTGTTATTATAGCGATCAAAGAATGATATATTAAACATTCTTTCTGTTTATTGAAAGCAAAAAAACTACGGTAGTATAGTCTTTGAACCAAAATGAAATACATCCCTTATACATGAGGTACATTCAGGTTGGATTAGTCATATTTACCTAAAAAAAATGATTTAGGCCTACGTAATGACTTTTACCTTTAAAGAATTCATTTCATTGTTGCAATGTAATCATACAATTTTTGAAATTCATAGATTCATAATTTCATATATCATTGTCTAAGAGCTTATATTTTATTGCTGTGTACTCTTATACAATAGATATATTGAATACATGCTATACCTCTTCCTTCAAAGTTTGAAATGGTTCAACAAGAAGTAATAGTACTTAGCGCGACATGGGTTTTTTTATTATATTTATTTTTAAATTAACTTATCGTGGTACATCGTTTTTCATTTTCAATGATACATAGCTAGTACCGTGTAGTTAGAGTTGATTTTTGGATAAAAAATATGAAGAAACGTATTAGAGATGCACTAAATTTTCGAAGTATATATTCATTATATATAAAAAAAAAAAAAGAATTGTGGAGGTTCCAATTAGCTCAACTGATAAAGTCTCTGATGGTTGAATAAAAGATCTGGGGTTCAATTTCCGCCTACACCAAAAACTGATTGGTGTTTTAGTCTGATGATAAAGAGCTATCATCAAAAGATAAAAAAGAATTGTTAAATAATATTTTGGTCACATGTCAAATGTGCAAACAATACTATTAAACTATGAGATGAGAAGCTAAAAAAAAAAAAAACAAGAATTGTTAAATAATATTTTGGTCACATGTCACTCGTGCAAACAATATGAAATAAACTATGAGATGAGAAGCTATAGTTATGAATATTGTAATCTAGTGGTAGTATTCCTACGTGGTCTCCCTCTTATGGGGGAGAATCTAAATTCAACTTCTCTTTTCTCGCTTATTGTGATTTAGGAAGAGGGAAAAAAAAGTTTAATAGTCTTTGAAACAATTACTAAAACCCCATAGAACATTGAGGTCCAATTCATGGTTTTCAAACTCGGACCGTTCATTGAATTGTAAAAGAGAGAGGTTCAAGATTTTTAAGGTCGAACCGAGATCGAACCGGGGTCGAACCATAATGACGTCATAATTAATTTAATAATTATTTTAAATATATATAAAAATATTAAATTAGTAAAAAATATAAAAATTAACTAAAATAGACTAATTAAAACTATAAATCCATATTTTAACTATGTCCAATATATCTATATCCATCTCAAACCCAAATATGAAATATCTATCCAATAATAATAATAACTATTTTTTTATTAAAAAAATTAAAAGCATCAGATTGCCTTTCTAATTTTCACTTTATAATGCCCACGTGACCAGTTGTCTAGCTTACATTCATAAACATAAAAAAGCACTAAAAGCAAAGTGAATGAAATTAAAGGAAGAGATAAAAAAGAAATACAAACAAAAGCAGATGAAGAAAGAATTGTTATGTTATATTCACAACATTTTTTGCAATATTTTCACAAGAATCACATCAAAAAATTATGTGGAAAGTTGTTACTAGTTTTAATTTGAACTCACCACTGAAATTATTTTTTTACTCACCAATATTAGCTAATAACAATCTATTACTTAAAATTTATTGTGAAAATATTGTGGTAGCATTTCATAATTCTCATTTCTTAATATTAAATACCACACATTTAATTCAAAAAAAAAAAAAAAAAAAACCCACACGTTTGAATTAAAAAAAAAAAAAACCACACGATTACATAAAAAAAAAAAATAATAAAACTTAAAAATAATAACCTCCACCACACAATAATAATAAAACTTAAAGATAAAACTTAAAACCACACATTTATCACTTAGAGAGAGAGAGAGAGAGAGAGAGAGAGAGAGAGAGAGAGAGAGAGAGAGAGAGAGAGAGAGAGAGGAGAAGCTGAAGCACCGGCAGAGATCGGTAGAGATCAAGGTGCGCCGGTGGAGATCGGTGGAGATCAAGGTGCGCGCTGGTGGAGATCAAGGTGCGCCGGTGGAGATCGAGGTCGCCGGTGGAGATCGGAGGAGATCGAGGCGCTAAAAGAGCAAAGCTAGCGGAGATCGGCGTTCCCCATGCAAAACTAGCTCATCCGCGCGCCACCGCCGTTCATCCTCCTCCCCCCCACCGACTAGGTCAGATTGGATTCTTCTTCTTCTTCTTCTTCTTCTTCTTCATATTTGGTTGTTCTGATCCAAATTTATTGTAAGAACTGGATTTTTTTTCGTGCGATTTGATTTCTATTAAATTTGTTGTCTGATCTGATTTCTATTAAATTTATTGTCCGATTTGATTTCTTTTTTACGTTTTCTGTTTGGATTTTGTCCGACAGCGAGAACCGTTCACGGTTCACAGACTCGTGAGGTCCGACCGCGATTCGCACGGGTCCTTGCATTTTTCACATTGAGCGGTTCTTGATGCTAAAAGAACCGCAAAAGGGAGCAGTTCGAGGTTTTCCCAGTTGGACCGTACGGTTCGGTCCGGGTTTCAAAACTATGGTCTAATTTCAAGCCAACGAGGCAGATGGCTTAGTAGTAAGGAATTTGAGACAACAAGACTCCAGTCTTGGATTTGAGCGTTCTTTCTCACTAGTGAACGCATTGGTACTCATTTCCTTCTTGCTTTGGACATATAGGTGTCACCATTCCCCATACGCATTTTTTGTTTCTACCAAAAAAAAAAAAAAAAAAAAAACCAATAGCAGCAACAAAAACAATGTTCCCTTTTTAATGTATCTAGTGTGCGTTTGGAAAGTACGTTTTGCTCGTTTTGTGATTTTGAATTTTCAATCATTCATAATTTTCAAAATTAGGAATTTGTAACAACTAAATTATTTGCCAATTATGAAGCTTACTGTTTTTAGTAAATGCAATAAGAGATGATTGGGAGGTGGGAAAATACTCACTCTCTCCAATGTTATGCAAAATTACGTGATAGCTAGTGTTAGAATTCAAAAGGATAGAAAGGGTTATGACTTTGAAGCTCTAGAAAATAGGTTTACAATTCACAAACGTGGAACCTCAAAAGATGTTGTAGTCAAAACAAAAGTCAACCATTTAAGTATTGGTGATCTACCCCATCCACGGGTTTGGGCTAAAGCCGCTATCGTGTTTTGAATGATCAAAACCAAAGCTGTTTCTAGACTCGAATACCAGTCAAAAAGAGTCATTAGCTAGCTATGATATTCATGATGATGATACAAATAAGCAGCTCTTTATCTTCTCTCTCTCCTGCTTTTAATGATAGTGTCTCTTTTCTTCACGTCAAGGATCCATCTTTGGGTCAAAGGTAATGTTAGCGATTTGTTGCTTTATTGTTGTATTTGAAAGGGACTGAAGAATTATGTTTGTATTTATTGGTAAAACTGAGCATGAATGTTTTGCAACTTTTTCTTAAGGCGTATAGGACAACATAGCTGAGCTTAAGAGATCAAACAAAAGAAACAATGAATGCACAAAAACCACATAGAATGACCAAATATTAACATCGAACAGTTAGTTGGGGTGACTAACAAGCATAGAATTAATGGCTTAATTAATATATTTTGATTTTGTGTTTAGTAACTCTTGATTGAAAACTACTTCCCCAGCCAAATTTAAAATACTTCTTACTTGCTTAACAAACTAATTCAACTTATAATTCCAAACTTCAATAAAAAATATTATTAACATTATCATGTTCCAAAAAACTAAACTGTTCTTTTGCCACATATTTTATATTGACTTCTTTTTTAAAATAAATACTAACAAGTTTTTTTTTTCTTGATGTAAAATATTGCAACTTTATTAATAATGCGGAATGGAAATTACATCATGAATTAGAGTTTGCTAAATGAAGCAAGGGTTCTATTCAATCTATGCGGTGAAATCAACAATGCTTAGAGCATGTTTGGCTAGTAACTTTAACAAATAAAAATGAAGTTTATATAACTAGATCAATAAACTACCTACCTCCTTGACTAAAATAGAGAAATTTACTATGGACGGCTTTGCAATTTTTTTGACAAAGAAATACAATAAATCAATGATTTCAACTATACAAATTTCTTATTTTTTTTTTGACACAATTTGAAATTACTCTTTCAAATTGACTACTGTAATTTAGTATAATATTTACAAGCCTTTTGTGTAATCTTTTAATAAGTTTATGTTCTTTTCAAAAAAAAAAAAAAAACGTTTATGTATATGCATGAATTACAAGCTAATTATTAGTATAAGTCAAAATTGTTTAAAAGACAATCCCATCACTAGGATTACCTATATGAGCATTGTTATTATGATGATGATGATCATCAAAGTGTGATCAATTAATCGTAATAGGGTTAATGTTTTTTGCAAGAGCTCAAGTAGCTATAATGATCATCTAAATTTCACATCATACTAGAAAATGCTTTTACCTTTTTACTTCTAATGTTTCATGTTATTTGTGTACACAAATTGTACCATTAGATAGTGATAATCAGCCATGTTCTTTGACTAAGCTTGTTATAGGTATAGAAAGGGATTAAAGGACTTACTTGTGGCAATTAAAGTCCAGACCAGGCATATAATCAGATAGACACGAATAATTGCTGGTTTCTAGTGTTTTTAATCTAGTCGTGCCGTGTAATGTCTGATTTGTCAATTAAATTAGCTATTTAATTTAACACAATAATACAATATATACATATAGACACACACACGCAAAGAGTTCGTTAAGTTCAACCAAGCCGATTCCCCACTAGCAATATTAATGTTCAAGAGACAAATAATAATTCTATCAACGAAAAAAAATAGACAAATAATTTTGTCAAACATCTTCCATAAAATTAAAAATAAATTGTTTGTCATTTACATAACTCGCTAGCCCTTCCAGTTAATGCTTGATCTCCAAATTCTCTTACAAAAAAAGTATTTAGTATCAAATGACTTTGTATTTTGCTGAATTGATTCTTATATTTAAGGGTATATTAATTGTTTGACATTTTCATTTCGCCTTCCACTATTTGCCAGGTAGATTAGACATGGAATTGGGTTTTCTCTGAAAAGTCCCAGAACAAAAGTGTTGACCAGAAACTAGTTTTTTTTTTAATAGAAAAAGATTAATCTTTTCTTGGACTTGGAACCAAAAAATACAGGGGCTGGTTCTATCTTTTGACACAGCACAAGTTGAATCCGCCATGTATGATTTCAATTTTGGACCAAAGTTTATCGCACAGATTACTTGACTACTAGTTTGGTATTGGTTGGTATAGTGAATCAATCTAATTTAACTTGACAATTCACAAGGGAAATTTGTATAATTCATAATGAGTTTTGGTTACAAACGAATTTCAGCCAAAAAATTTCGATGTATTAATTAGAACTGAACATTAATCAAAACTAAAGTACACCAAATAAGTACTATACAATCATATCAGCTTCACAATGAAATTTACAATTCTAAAACTGACAATTATCAAAATTACCTACACAAGTTATACTGTTATAGCATCAATTACTTTTTTTTTTTCTTTTTTCTTTTTCAGATGATTAGAAATACTAAGCTCGAACCCACGCAACTTGCCCACATGATATGGTGGTCAATTACTGATCTATTTAATAGCTTCCGAAATACATAATTTATTTTAACTTCAGAAAATTTGGCAACAAATTTTGGACCAGCATTACAATTCTTCAAGGTAAAATAAATACTCGGAATTAATGTTAAGAAACTAAAGAAGTCATCTTCATTTTTGCTTTGTTTTGTTTGTTGGACTGACCGAATATAGAATTGAATTACTGCAACCAAACCAAAGACCAGTTTGCTCACCAGTCACCAAGGCATGCCCTAAAAGTTAGCCACCTGATTATCAAAATAATGACGTAACTTACATTACGTATTAAGCATGCAAGTTTAAATATATCCAAGCTAATTCAATATATGAAGCAGATAGTTTTATTTAATATATCTCTAAGAAATTAATATTATTAGTTCCCTTCACATCTAAGATTTCTGAGATTAATATTAAATTAATACTTGATCATTGGATAGGAATGTCAATCATGTAGAGAACTACATTCTTTTCCACTATTATTGGCCCTTAAATTATGTTTATCAATAAATATATTTTACTTCTAATTTTGATACTCTGCTATATATATATATATATATATATATATATATATATATATATTCCGACAATGGGACCTTCACTAGATTTGATGATCATTTACCATTTTAAAAATTGTTTACAGATAGTACCTTGGAAGGATATTGAAAGAATTACACAGAATTAATTGGTGTCTCCACTCTTCAGCCTTAATCCAAATGGAATGCATTATTGTGAACTTCTTATTTTTAGAAAATTTTCTCAGAAAATTAGTAAATGCACGAAAATTGGGAGCTGGACAGGAATTATTGGTTGTTAAGCAAAATTATTCAATTTTTTTTTTTTTTTTGAATTAGTTGGAGCTGACCAATATTGTTGCCTATTATTCGGTGACCAAAACATGCACTACAAAAAATGCGTTTTCAAGCTGCGTTTGCAAAAACGCAGCTATGGAGAGTGTTTGAGTCGCGTTTCACACAGACGCAGCTACAGTATCAAAAATGTAGCCGCCCAAGAATAGCTCTTTAGCAGTGTTTCTTGATGTTTCAGCTGGTGGATTAAGGTCTGTCTAATCCCACCTAAATTTATGTGAATTAATGACCACTAATGGACTGACTTTTCTATATCTCATTCATTATGATAAAAAAAAGGGAAAAAAAAAAGAATAAAAAAAGAAAATTCCTACTTGCTTTTTTTCAATAGTAAGGGTTTACTTTAGGCCCTTTTGGACTATGAAAGCTTGCTTGCATTTAGAAGTTAATCAAACAAGTGGTGTAGTATATATACTATATGACTTTTAATTTATGTGTGAAAAATATTAATTGTAGAACTCAAATCTACTTTTCTTGGACAATATTAAGAATCTGGGGAGTATTGTACGTACATGACTGATTTATTTTGAAGGATCTGGGGAAGAATCATCTCATTATTGTTTATATATATATATATATATATATATATATATTCTCAAATTCGTAATCAAATTCTTGAGGTTGTCAGACCCCAGTAATCAAATTCTTTAAGACTTATAAGTCTTAATCTCTTTTTTTGCTAAACTTGCAAGTCTTAATCTCCGTGCTAGGAACTTTACCTGATTATAATCATTTGTAACTATTATAAACGAAGGAATATTGTGATTTTGAAATTTAATCATTTCTGGAAATAATAAAAAAGAAAAAGAAGAACATTTAGGGGCCGTTTGGTAATGTTATTTGTATTTTTTGAAAATACATATGCGTGAAAAAATGTGTAAAAATATGTGTAATGTTGTTTAAAAATTGAAAAGTGTTGCTTAAATTATCATACCAAACGACCCCTTAACAATTACAATATATATTCACATTTATGTGTGCATGTGAACAAGTCATTGCACCGGCGCATGTCCAATTGCTTGGTCGCAACCAGTTTAATGCAGTAATTTCTAATTAAATTTGTTAAAAGAAAAAGAAAGAGAAAAAGAAATGATTCTTTCACGAAACTTATATCACATTTACCTTTCACATTTTAAATATTGATATTAAAATGTGTACATCAATGTATCTATACTACCATTTAATGGGTTACTCCTTTTTGGACTGAATTTTTTTTTGTTTCAAAATACCCCTATAGCCTATGTTTAAGTAGGGGCAAAATTTGGTAAAAATACTTCTTTAACTTCTATGTAAAACACTATCTACAAAATAGGATCACACCCTAGTACACTCACGTTGGTTTTCAAACTCAAATTGCTTCTTCTTCGGTCCTTCAACTCTCTCAATTTTGTGTTTTCAAACTCCTTTCACCCACCTTTTTGCTTCAGATTTTACTATAAACAACAGCAGCAAATAGATTTGAGGTAAGCTCTTTCTTAGATCAAATTTCAGCCCTCTCTCTCTCTCTGATCAAATTTGGCTATGTTTTGCTTAATGTTATTTTGAAACCTATTGGATATTTTCTGATCTATTGTTATTTCAAAACTTACTGGATATTTCTCTAAATTCTGTGTTATTCTTCTTTTCACCATTATCATCATTGTTAAGAAACTCCTCTCACCCACCTCTTTGCTGCAGATTTCACTACAAACAACAACAACAATAGTAGATAGATTTGAGGTAAGCTCTTTCTCACTTCAATTTCTCTCTCTATTTGGCCATGTTTTGCTTATTGTTTTCCTTAATCTCATCTCACGAGGGTTATTTTTTTTATTTTTTATTTTTATTTTTTTCTTTAGTCTTATATCTAAATAGTAGTGTTGTACGTTTGTGTTTTTCCTCTTGAGAAGAACACACATATATAAATGAAAAATTAGGGTTAAAACGGAGAACAGATTTGGACCGTTGATTTCAGAGGTTTAAAAACCTGTAAATTTAAACATAAAAAATAAAATAAAAATAAGAGATTTATTTGGGGTTAAAGCTATTTAGAGGCGAGCTAATAGTTGACTTTACAATTTTTATTTAGAGGCAAGCTATTTCGAGGCGAGCTAATACTTTTTTGAGGGACTTCTTTCTTTAGGTTTTTTTTTTTATTTTATTTTTTTGATGGAAAAGTTATGTGAATGTTTTGTCGAGCACTTCTTCATATATTCTTAACTTTAATTTTGTTAACTTAAAGTGCACAAAGTGAGTGGACGTGTGATGAATTGATGATAAATTAATTGGTGATTTTAGCACAGTTTTTCTTCGGAAAGGTTATGAAAACTTAAAGAAGTATGAGGCTATTTTTGTCTTTTAGAGTTCTTATGGAGTTCTTCTCTACATTATTTGGCCATGTTTTGCTTATTGTTATTTAGAGACTTATTGGATATTTTATGGTCTATTGTTTTACAATCCTTCACAAGACGCTTTTAAAAGATGTTTCATTTTTTATGATTCTTCACTGATGTGTAGGCTTTGAGGTCAGTACTATTCAAACGAACATGTCTTCTACTTCCCTCAGGGCCACATTGAATAGGTTCTTTTTTAACTCTAAAGCTAGCATTTTTCACCTTAGCTTAAATTGTAATGGTTTGCAAGTCTGATTTTGGGCGTGACAGTTATGAAAGCTTGAGTTTTTTTTTTTTTTTGGGTGATAGTTTTGGTTCGTTTTTAACTCTAACGCTAGCATTTTTCACCTTAGCTTAAATTGTTATGGTTTGCAAGTCTGATTTTGGGCGTGGCAGCTATGAAAGCTTTAATTTTTTTTGATAGTTTTGGTTCATTTTTAGCTCTAAAGCTAGCATTTTTCACCTTAGGTTAAATTGTTATGGTTTGCAAGTCTGATTTTGGGCGTGACAGCTGTGAAAGCTTCAGATTTTATTTATTTATTTATTTATTTTATTTTAGTTTTGAGCTTTTGTTTTTGGGTTTTGTTGTTCAAACTTCAAAGTGGCTAATATGTAATGATTTTTTTTAAGTCTTGGATTATCGTTTAGCAAAAAAAAGTCTTGGATTATCACGTTATGTGTTAATTTTCTTCTCCATGTGTTGGTTTACCAATGAGAAATTAAATTTATGCGGTAGATTTTGGGTCATATGAGGTTCTCAATCTCAAATGCCAGGATAATTATTGCTTAATTTTTAAAAAAGAGTTGTTTTATCTCCAACAAAAACTTATTATTTTATCATGATTTACATTCTAAAAGGACTACTCTTTCTTATCATTATCCTTTCCATATCATTATCTTATCTTATCTTTTTTTTCTTTTCTTTTATTTGGCCAGTTTGATGGGTGTTTTAAGTATTTTCTCTAATTAATGACTTTTTTTAAAGAATAGGAATGATATATATTGATTTGTCCTTTTTTTTTTTTTTTTTTTTTGTGGTTATCGGGTTTGACTCATTATGTTATTGTATGTGTTCTAAGTGGTGCCCTTTCTTGCTCTTATTATTTTTGTTTGTTGTTTTTCTTATATAAGCCTTACTCTCTATTTTTTTAGGTTGAGATATCAACAATTTGGTTAGATTGTATAACAGACACATTGGATGAATTCGGGTGAGTGAAGTGGTAGTCAATCTATCAAGTAGTTGTTAAAAAACATTTTTTTTTTTTTTTTTTTGTAAATATCCTACCTTATGAAATTTAATATTGTCCCTTTTTGTGCATTTCATTGCACATTTGATGATTTTTAATATTGTCAGTTCACAAGTTTATGCTTCATGTTTATTGTACTTATCATTATTGTGTACGTTTTAAAGTCTCTATTAATAACACAAACACACATTTTGTATCATAAGTTCATGGCAAATGCTGCTGGAAAGCAATTAGAATGTGGAACAAATAACATTGCTCCACCAACTTCTCCACCGTAGCCGGCATAATATTAATAAGTTCACATTTTCCATATTTTAGATGTAATGAATTATTTTATAGTTTTACCTGATGTAAATATTTCACTTTTTTACATTGATCCATCAACTTTTCATAATAGCTTTTATAAAGGTCACCACATGTATTTTGTAAGTATTTTTATTGTTATGATTTCATTATGCAATTTCATTATATGTACTATTTATAAGATTTATTCAATAGATCTTTTTTTCCTCCCCCTATGGGTTTTTTTTTTTTTTTGGAGAGAGTCCTCCCCCTATAGGTTAATACTAAATTATAGCATCATCTTCCAATTAATAACATGTTGATTACTACATAAACAAAATTGGCAAAAATGGATAATAATTACAGAATACTAGCCTCTGAGCAATTGCGTGAGAGACTCTTCTATTTTTTCAGTAAGGGTTAATTGAGAGCATTTATTATAATTTGGGATTACTACATTTTCCAATTACAAAAAAAAAGGAAAAAACCTAGGGGTGTGATGAAAAATTATTTCACCTGCTAATGCATAATACTCATCACACCCTTAGATTTTTTATGTGATTGGAAAATGTAGTAATCTTAAATTATAATAAATACTCTAAATTAACCCTTACCCAAAAAATAGAAGAGCCTCTGAGCATGCGCGTGAACGCGTGCTCAGAGACTAGTATGATTGTTAATCTTATGTATATGAATATATGAGAAAAGAGTAATGTGAGAGAATACTTATCATTAAGATAAAAATAATAAATAAGAAACCTAAATTTTTTTTTTGGCCCAAAACCTTATTGTTTGTTTGTTTATACCCCTTAAAAATAGATTGTTTAACTCAATTAATTAACCAAGTTGATTATTATGTTTATTATTCAGATCTAAGTTAAACAAGTATATATCATATCATGCTCAAATGCAGAATAGTAAATAATACCACTATATGATGACTTAATAAAACCAATGAAATTAACTGTTTCAAGGTAAAAACCCGGGGAGGATTTGATATAATTATTTTCAAAATAAAGCAAATCCACTATAAGAGAATCGAAATTTTTAAAAAAGATTTAATCTTAAATCTATTGCTACCTTATGTAGCAACTTACTGACATGATCACGTGCAAGTTTCGAATCCAAGGACTCCTTCTCTTCTTGGATTTACAATAACACAAGCACCATTGCTTGTGACTTTGAGATCTCACTCAAAGGTTTTAGATCACCATTAGTAATGATCCCGTAGCAGCAACTAGATTCTACAACCGCTTGAATGTAGATCTTGCTCTGATAGATTCTTGTGTAGTTAAAAGATACAAAACCTCTCATATCTCACAAAGAGTAATACACAAGTCTTCCAAAAGTCTCAAAATTGTAGTTAGGGTTTTCCTTTTACATATGGACAAGTTGGAATGGAACCCTAAATGTTTTCGTGGGCTCAGGCCTTGTTCAAACATTTTGCAGAAACTGATTTATGCGATTCTCGATCGGTCGAGTCTAATTTCTCGATCAGTCAAGTTTGGCAGAAAGTGACTCCCTTTTTTTGCAACTAGCTTGAATTAAAGCTTGAAACCTACATCTTTAAGCATTGTCTACCACATAGATTAGACATGTTTTGTTCTCGGTTTGCCAATACAAATAAAATATGATTCTAAATATTTAAATCTATATCTTTAGAACCTAACACTTATTATATTGCTTATACACAGTTTCATTAAAAACGAAAATAATTAGGAAATAATTATTTAAACCTTATTAATTAACAAAATTCATTAATTCATTAAAGGTTGATAGGATTTTAAAATTTTTAGTGTGAACTTATCTTAAGAACTCTAAAAAATCTTAATTTCTAATTTTTATGAGTCTAGCAGTCATCATATGTTAATAATTTTATAATTGTTGGGTTATAGATAGACCCTAGTTAGTTAATTTAATTACTCAAGTTGAGTAATTAGGTTAAATTACACGTAAATTGTGGAGATATGAACAAATCACCAAATAATCTAGCGTGTAGCGAAAAATAAATTGATAAGTTGTTTGGTTGACTAATGAGAAAAACTTCCTACAAGGTAAAAACACTACAGAGTGATTTTTAGGTCATCACTCCTAAGAATCACTACTCAAAATCAAGAGATTACAAGTATAAGTAATCTTATCCCAAACCTGGTCTATCCCAAAGTAGTAACTGACAGTTGAATCCTTACGCCAATCCCTAATTGGTCTTGATTTTGTAGAAAGTTCTTTTTTTTTGCACGGATCCTAGTACGTGACTAACTCTCAGTAACTTAAAACTTGTTGTTGGATGCAAAGTTCTTCAATACACTTGTAGAGAAGGAAGAGAAGGAAACATCTGGTCACAAAACCTTAAGGTGCATAAGAATGCAGGAGCTTCACAATAAGTGTATAGATTCTCTAATTGAGTCTATATATCTTGTGATGACATTAAAATAAAGCTTTTTTATCCCCTAGAAGTTTAGTGAACAAAACCCTAGAAATTCAAGTCATCATGGGCCAAAAACAAATATGAGAAATCTGAATTCGCAAAACTTGATAGATCGAGAGATATTATGATTCTTCATTTATTCTTAATAGAAGTTAGTATCAAGCTATTGTTGAGACTAGTGTCGAGGTTCACTTTTTCAGCTTTTCTTCACTTGTTTTTTGGTGCAGTTTTCATAGCTTCAATAATGTCACTTGTCTAGTTTGTAAAATATACTTCATGATATTCTAGAAACCACTTAGAACTACCAAAATACAAGTAAAGTGAATTTTGTCAAAAGATATACCAACACATAAAGAATATGACCCTAACAATAATGTACCTTGGTAATACGAGTATTTGATTGATTAAAATAATACACAATAATGAGTAGCTCTGCCTTTTTGGATGCATCACTAGACCATGTGGTTTATATTATTCAAAAATAAACTCCTTCTAGTTTGACAAAGATATATCTTATGAAAGTATTGTTTATCTTCTACTTGTAAATTTTCCTACCCAAGTGAAAGTTATCACAGGAATACTATAGATACAAATTGATATACAACAATTAAGCAAAAATATAAATTACACCCATTAAATTTAGGCAAAAATATTAATAGTTATTTTGACCCAGTAAGTTCGCATTTTTTGCTACTATTAGTTTTTTTTTTTTTTTTTTGGTGTGTGTGTCTATAACCCCTGTTTACCATTAAAAAAATAAAATTTTAATACTAAAAACATATTAAAATTTATTTATTTTTTTAAACACAAAAGTAAAAATTATCCCCTTAAGTTCAAACTTAAGTTTAAATTTATGTCACTGTTAATTGTAATTTTGGTCTTATAAGTTCAAATTTATGCCATTGTTAATCTTATTTAACAATTTTTTTTATGGTGACAATAAATGTGAACTTACAGGACCAAAATGGTAAAAATAAAACTTATATACAGGATTAAAATGACAATTGACCAATTTTGAAGAATCTAATTTGTTGGAGTAAGAAAGAGAAAGAGAGAACTTATTTAAGAGTGGGGAAAGTTAGGGGTGAAAAAACTTTAGTTTGAAAATTTTATAACTTACGTTTTTATTAGTTTAATTAGTAAAGTTTCTTATATTGTAAAAAAAAGACTTAAAATCAAATATGGCTTACACCAAAATGGAACCATCACGAAAGCCATTGTGAATCCGTGATAAGAGAATATTGCTTGGAAAAGAGAGAGGAGAGCCAAACCATTGATTAGTCTATTCAGTCAAAAAGATAATCACATCAGATAGTACTTATCAAGAAAAGAAAGAATAATCGCATCCGATAATATATCTTTTTAATTTTGATCATTCACACATCATCCTGTGGTCCAGCCATATATGCAAGTTTAGTTGACCATAAACCAAGCATAACATTCTCAATAAAAAATGCTTCAACATAAGTAGGCTGTCCCAATTTGCTATGTGATTAGAAGTCCATACATTCAGATTCCGACGTTCATACAATATTTATTGCATGCATACGCGTTTCTAGCCTCCAAGACCGTCCTTCATCATCTAGATCAACATACAAAATTTAGTCAATATTAGTTAGTTTTTTCAAAAACTACCCCAAACCAAAATACAAATCATTGTAATACTAGCGGTATTATAATATTTTATAAAAATATTGTTAGCCGCTCTAATATTATGTTATTATTTTATAATATCATTCATTCTAATTCTGAAAAAAAAAGGCCATTAATTATTATAAAAACTAGAAAAAAAAAAGTAAGGATTAGAAAAAATGTTGTGCTTCCCCCATTGTTACGACTCTTTTCGTTTTCTTCTTCTATATAAGTATGAGTTTGGAGGCATGAAGTCCCATACAAATCCCAAACACCCAATCATTCACATCTAATATTGTCCCTTGTCTGTCAAACATTTCTTATAGTCCATCGAAAAGGACAAAACATGGCACTTCAAGCATTGGTTACACTTCTATTTGTGCCTCTTTTTCTGTCTCCAACCATTCTTGGTTACTCCCAAGCAGATATTAAAAAATGGTGTAGCCAAACCCCAAACCCTGAGCCATGTGAGTATTTTTTAAGCCATAAACCTAATTACCACAACCCCATCAAGCAGAAGTCCGATTTTTTCACAATTTCAAAGCAGCTTGCACAAGAACGTGCCCTAAAAGCTCAAAGTAACATATTTTCACTGGGGCCCAAGTGCAAAAATGCTCGTGAAAAGGCTGCATGGGCTGATTGCCTTGAGCTTTATGAGTACACCCACCTTAGGCTTAACAAAACCATCGACCCTAATGTCAAGTGCAGCCAAACCGATGCTCAGACATGGCTCAGCACGGCTCTAACCAACCTTGAGACATGTCGGGCCGGGTTTATTGAACTAGGGGTCCCTGACAATCTCTTGCCCTTGATGTCAAACAATGTTTCTAAGCTAATCAGCAACGCTTTGGCTCTTAACCAAGTTCCATACACTGCACCGAGTTACAAACATGGTTTCCCAACTTGGATTAAGCCCGGGGACCGGAAACTCTTGCAGTCTTCTTCTGCTCCAAAGGCCAATATCGTGGTGGCACAAGATGGTTCAGGGAATTATAAGACGATAAATGAAGCTATAAGTGCAGCGTCGTCACAATCAAGAAGTGGGAGGTTTGTGATATACGTGAAGGCTGGAACATACAAAGAAAACGTTGAGATAAAGTTGAAGAATATTATGTTAGTGGGAGATGGTATAGGAAAAACCATAGTCACTGGGAGCAAAAGTGTTGGTGGAGGTTCTACAACCTTCAATTCAGCCACTATAGGTAAGTAAATTCAATTGATTTCTAATAATACTAGCCTGAACATGCGCTTGAGCACGTGCTCTTTTATCTTTTTTAGATAAAAGTTAATAATTTACATTTATTATAATTTAGGAATATATTTTTTAAATAAATAAAAAAGATAAATTTTAGAGATAAGTCATAATTATAGTTTCTTTTTTGAATGTAAATGAAAAAAAAAATATATTAAATTTTAGGAGTTCTATTTTTGAATTCAAAATAAAATTTGTTATTTGAAATTTATGACCCTATTTTTAAATGAGGTTACATTTCATTAATGAGGGGTATTTTTGAACCATATAAAAATTCAATTGAAAAGGAGAATCCTCTTATATATAATATAGATATACTAAATTTTAGTGAGACTACTTATCAAACTCAGAATTTAAAAGGAATCATATTTCATAATGCACGACATTCACCAAACCAAGGCTTGGTTTTGGTTTTGTTTTTAATTTTATATTTAATCTCTCTAGGGTTAGACATGTAGGTTTAGGTTCAAATGAAAAAAAAATAATCTCTTGCATCCAATATATATATTGGGTGCCCTACAACATGGGGTTCTCATGAGTGTGTAAGACTCACGGCCAATACACATATCGGATAGATACTTTCTTAATTTTCAAGAAACTTTAGCTATCAATGATATGTTTTGGGTTTTATTTTTTTGTCATCAAATTGTAGTTCGAATGCTCAATATATATTGGATATATGAGATACTTTCTTTTCAAGGTAATTTGATTAACTATTATATGTTTTGGCCTTCTTTTTCAAAATTAATTAAGTACCATGACTACAACGTCGAATTTGAAAAGGTTTTGTGGAAAAGTTCCTTTTTGTCAAATTGGGTTCTCTTTTTCAATGGAAGTTTTTGCAAGAAATAGGCTGAAAAGGACCATGGTCCAGAATTTCTAGATTAATGGTATAATTTTCTCTCTCTCTCTCTCTCTCTCTCTCTCTTAATTAAGTTACCAAACCAAGGCTTGGTTTTGTGTGTTTTTTTTTTAAAATTTATTTTAATCTCTCCAGGTCACACATGTAGGTTTAGGTTCAAAGGAAAGAAAAATGATCTCTTGCATCCAATGTATGTATTGGATGTCTCATGACATGGGGTTCTCAGGAGTTTGTATGACTCGCATCTAATACATATATCGGATGAATACTTTCTTAATATTCTCTTTTTCTGAAAACATGAGATTCATTGATTTACAAATTATTCTAATACTGCATGACGTTACGCAACTCCACCTGCACTTCATGCGCAAGAATTTTACACATTATAAACATTTTTTTTTTAGAAAGAACACATTAAAAACATTGATTTTTTTTTTTCAAATGATAAAAAAATTGATTTAATAATACCATGAAATTGAAATTTTACATTATATAAGACTCAAGGCGTAATTGTTATCATCTGTGAAACTTGCCGTGATATAACGATGGTCGCATCAAAATTTATACGCAATTTATGCAAAATTTTTTTGTTGCTGGAATTATATATATACATAGTTACTTGTGCAAGAAGTTTCTCTTACATTAAAGATGGTAGCTTTATTATTATATCAATAACTCTAATAGTTTTTATTTTTATTTTTTCATTTTTTTCTGAAGGCCTAATTATTCTAATGGTTAAAATACAAGAGAAAATGAACTCCATCTGTAATTAATTACAATTATATAAATAAAAGCTCATTTTTAACAATGTCATGTAAGTATTAGTATAGACATTTTAAAAGAACATTAATAGAGGAATATTCAACAAGGCTTAAAGCTGTTGAGTAACGTGTATTTGACTTTTAAGTGGTCTAACAAATATTTGAAGACATATCTATCTTTGCATGTCAAGTCTGTAGAAAGTGACAAGATTAAAGTACCTAGTTTGAGCTTGTCTGTACGCTATGGTACCAACTACCAACTACAAAACCCTTTGCATCTAAAAATTGTGGACAAGAACCCATTAAAGTTCGTACAAGTCGTAGGGCATGGCCCACTAGGGGAGAAATTAACGATCTGAATTTTTTTTTTCAACTCAAGGTTTTTAATTTATTTTTTCGATAGGTTTTGTTTGCTTAATAAGTTTCAATCAACGGTGGCCAACAAGACATTGCTTGTGTTTATATAATAATACTTTTATGCTAATAATTATTGTCGTATTTAATTACTTGTGGTCCTAACTTGCTAATAATTCAGTACTCCAAAATATTTTGTCTTTCACCTTATGCAATCATAATTTTACTAAAATAATGAATGTTAATCTAGAATTTAAGTAAAATACTTTTGACATTTAAATTAAGTTTTTGCTATTCTGAATTTTCAGCTGTTGTGGGAGATGGATTCATTGCTCGCGACATCACTATAAGAAACACTGCCGGAGCAGCAAATCAACAAGCTGTGGCTCTTCGATCTGGGTCTGATCTCTCGGTATTTTACAAGTGCAGCTTGGAAGGGTATCAAGACACCCTCTATGTCCATTCCCAAAGGCAATTCTATAGGGAATGTGACATATATGGCACGGTCGATTTTATATTTGGAAATGCCGCGGTTGTTCTCCAAAATTGTAACATTTATGCACGTTACCCTCCTAACAAGACCAATACTATAACTGCCCAAGGTAGGACTGACCCTAATCAAAACACTGGAATATCTATTCATGATTGTACAGTCAAGGCTGCTTCAGATTTAATGGCGTCCCAAAGCTCGGTTACAACATACTTAGGGAGGCCATGGAAGGAGTACTCACGCACTGTTTTTATGAAAACATACTTTGGTAGCTTGATTGCTCCAGCTGGATGGATGGAATGGAGTGGAAGTTTTGCCCTTAAGACCTTGTATTATGCGGAGTATGCCAACACAGGACCGGGCTCATCAACTACTAAGAGGGTCAATTGGCCTGGCTACCATGTCATTACTAGTGCATCTGTGGCTTCACAATACACAGTTGCAAACTTCATCTCTGGCGGTTCATGGTTGCCAGCTACCAACGTGCCTTACACAGCTAGTCTTTAATTTTTTCAAGGAAATTGTTACATACATGCCTTCAATTCGTTCAATTGTTTTCAATTGTACATTTGCATTTGAGTTCCTCGTGGTAAAAAAATAAGTTGATTGTTGCCACACACACACACACACAAAAAAAAAAGAAAAAAAAACAAGGATTGTGTTATAGTTGTCATTCTTTGATAAGTTGTAATCAAGGATTCAAAATAAATAAAATCGATTATGTTTAATATTCTGCATGGAACTTTTGGCTAAGGTTGTTTTGGTATATAAAATGAGGTTTCTACATTCTATTCATATGTGTAGATACATAAACATTTTGAGATACAAATTTCTCAACAAGTCATATAGATAGTCAAAGTGCTTGTGTGAAAAACATGTATATTATGGATTTTCACGTAAGTCAAGGATGAGTTCAGCAAAAAAGTTATATATATATATAAAAGCTGAAGCGTAATATTCATTGTTGTTATCCTCTTGTTGAGCCATATCAGCGGCCATATCATCCACTTATTTTCTACATCTTCTTTCTTCTTTTTAAACTTTTATGATCTCTATTTTTTATTTAAAAAAACTATTCTTCTCCCTATTATTCCATATTTACTATTACATTTCCTCCAACTTTTCTTCTCCCTCTTTTGTCTCTTTATCTCTCACTACTCTCTACTTTACCGTTACATTTCCTTCATCATTTTCACTTTTTTATATTTTGACTCTTTTTCTTCTCATTTTATTTTGTATAAATTCAATATCATTTTTTTTTCATCCAATCCATATTTTTCTTAAAAAAAAAACTGAGTAATCTTTCTCTCTCTCTCCATTCTTTTGGTGGATTTTTTTTTGTTCTTTCTTATAAATTTGATTAAGTTTGATGGTTTTGCTTCTAAACATGTATTTTGGTATTGTGTGTGTGTGTGTGTTTTTTTTTTTTTTTTTTTTTTTTAAATTTTCCATGACAAAGTCTTCTCTTTCCGTTTATAACTTTGGTTGAACTTTGGTTTTGGTTAATAATTAGTTTTTTTTTTTTAATAGGAATTTGAGTTTATATCAAAACGCAATTTACATGGCTATGAATTTAAATATGCCTACTAATTGTTTGAGTAATAAATTATTATAAAGTTAATCTTTTATTCTTTTAGTTTAATTTATTTTAATTTTGGTTAAGATGACATTATTGATTTTGTGATGAGTTTTTATCATTTTGATAATCTTCTTATTCCTTAAGAGATGAGAAAATTGAATAATAAATTTGAAACTTATAAATTTTAGTTGTATATTAGGCAAATTTAACACATTGCAATAGAAGTTAGAAGAATATAGTTTATCTTAAAAAATAATCAATCAAACATAAAAAAAAAAAATAATAGTACAATATATTTGTTTAATTTTTTTTTAAAAATAAATAATACTTGAAGTAAATTTTTTTTTTTTTGATAATCAAAGTAATTATTATTTTTTATATATTACACGTCATTAAATACTATTTATATATTATTGCACTTTGCGTCGATCTGCGCCCAATCGCCCATAGTGAGGCAGTCGACATCATTGACCAATTGAAAAAAAGTATGCTTTGTTTATCAAAAAAGAAAAAGAAAGAGTATGCTTTTTACCTTTTGAGATTCAAATCTTTGAAAACAAAGTGATAGACAATTAATCCTAGAAGGGATAACAGTCAAACCCTGCTGAAAACTACTTGTCAACATTTTAGAGGTAGTTGCAAATTTTGGTTAATGTCGTAGGAACTAGTTCATATTTCTCAGATTATACAACGAACAATGCTAATATTTTGTTTATGTATAATCTATGGCAAAATAAAAAGATTTGGCGATCTTCTTTATTGGTTTCTAATTATTTGAGAGACACAGAAAATCTGTCTGATTGTAATATAGGATGGTTTAAGACTTCAAAAAATATGTTATTTAAGTCAAGTGTTAAAACCATGCAAGTTTGTTCAGAAAACAAATGAAGAAGTGATATTCATTAAATCTCGACAGATGTCTCGACAGAAGCTTATCTATTGAGGATTAATGTTGAAGCTTGACAGCAGCTCAACATAAGCTGTATCTGTCGAGAATTACGAAATTAGACTTCTCAGATCTGATTACAAATATATCCAAGTGTATTTGTGTAGGGTTTGTTTTCTCACAACTAAAGATTATTTTAAGGGCCGCCTTAGTTTTGCAAAAGGAGTTGTTATATCCCTACCTGCATACTGTGACCAGAGACAGAAATTGTACTAGTTCATCATTCTTTCGGTAGAAGCTAGTACATCTTTGCGCCAAGGGTTTTGTGACCAAGTAGCTTCTTGATCTTCATGTTAATGAATTGAAAAACTTTGTAATCAATATCTTCCTCAAGATTGGTGTGTTAGTTACGTACTAGGATTGGTGTATTGAAAGGAGAGATTGCCGCTACATTACAAGTCCAATTGAGTATTAGGGTAAGGGTTCAATTGTAGGTTGATATTAGGTACTGAGATTCCTTTTACTTGTAACGCTTGTTTTGATAATAGTGGATTTTCAGGGGTGGTGATCTTAAATTCACCAGGTGGGGTTTTGCCTCGGTGGTTTTTTCCATTCATAAACAAATCGGTTGTGTCAGTTTTATTTTTCGCTACTTTTAACTTAGTTGGTGATTTGTTTGAGCTACCACGCTATTGTATGTTAAATTGACTTAATAAATTAACTTGGATAATTAATTAATTAATTTGCCAAAGGGGTCAATTCATTTTTGGCCTATTAAGTGGTATCACAGAGATCACACTCTGATTAAGGTAAATCTTTGCTTTGTGATCCATTGAACAATGTTTGTTATGGATTGAGGACAATCTCTCATTATACTTCCTTTATTTGATGATACTAACTATGTATACTGGAAAATACGCATGAGAGTTTTCTTGCAGTCTTTAGATGAAAAAATGTGGCAAGCTGTGGAGATTGGTTAGACTAAGTCAAAGGAAGTACCGGCTGATTGGGATGATGCCAAGATCAACGTGGTAAACTTTTACAGCAGAGCATGGAATGCACTATTCAGTGCGGTGACCAATGAGGAGTTGAAGAAGATATCCTCAACTGAAACTGCTAAGAAAGCATGGACCATCCTTTCGACAACATATGAAGGTACTAAGGCTGTCAATGATTTAAAGGTCTAGAGGCTCACTACTAGCTTTGAGGAGATAAAAATAGAGGAGGATGAGTCATTTGATGAGTTCTATGCCAAGTTAAAGGATATAGTCAACTCAGCCTTTAATCTTGGGAAAACCATTCCCGAACCCAAGGTTGTAAGAAAGGTGCTAAGGTTTCTGCCTGAGTGATTTCATGCCAAGATTACTGTCATTGAAGAATCAAAGGATATTGATTCTATTCCTTTAACGAAGCTAGTTGGCAACTTGCAAACCTATGAATTGGGTTTGACTAGACTCAAGAAAGGACGCAAAGGCCAAGAGTAATGAGACTGGTGAGTCTTCAAATGACGAAAATTCCAAGATGAAATCCTACATCACTAGGCAGTTCAAGAAGTTTATGAAGAATGCCAATGCGAAAGGATTTGATAAGGACAGTAAGCAATTCAGTTGTTCTCAGTTCAAGAGCCAAGATAGAGGAAAGAAGGATGTTAAAGATGGCGGTCAATGAACTATTCCCTCTAAACCAAAGTGCTTCGAATGTCAAGGTTTTGGATACATGAAACAAGAATGTCTAACATATCTCAATTCAGTTGGGAAAAGCAAGGCTCTTGTTGCTACCTTGAGTGACACCGAACCTGATACCGAGTCAGAGGACAGTGATGATGAGGGAATTTTAAATGCCTTCACTGTTACTGAGGGGATCATAGAAGAAGTGGATGAAGAAGAGGACTTAGTGGAATCCAAGTTCGAGAAGATGGATGTTCAAGTGACATCTATACAGCCTATGCAAAGCTATATAAGGTGTCTGAAAAGCATCAGAAATTGTATAGGCTGTTCACTAAGAAGCTTAGTGAAGTGGAGTTGAAATGAAAGGAACTCTTTAAAAAGGTTGATGAAGTCAACCAAGTCATTGGAGCATTGTGTTTTGAGAACAATTTCTTGGTTGAAAGAACCAAGAAGCTTGAAGTAGAGTTGTTCCAAGTTCGAGCTTAGTTGGAGAGGACTTCCAGTGCAAAACTGGATGAAATGTTGAACCTCTAGAAATCAGCTTCTGACAGAACTAGCTTAGGATATGAACTTTCTAACTCTTCTAATATTGCCTCTTGTTAAGGACATATTTTGTGTAATTGGCTAATTCTTTAACAAAATACACTTTACTTATAATTAGGTAGATTTATGATGTGTTTAATACTTCAAGAAATATGGTGTTCAAGCTAAGTATTAAAGCCATAAAAATTGGACCAAGAAACAAGTGAAGAAGAGTTGTTAATTAAAGTTGGAAAGATTCCCGACAACTATCGACAGATAGTTATCTTTTGAGATTTAATGAGTCTCAACAACTCTTGATAGATTCTATCTATCGAGGTCTTAACATCTATATCTATCAAGAATTACAAAAATCAGTTTTTCATATCTAATTTTCGGCCCATGCTTATGTATTTGTGTAGGGTTTTTTTTTTTTTTTTCCTCACAACCCTAGACATATATAAGACTTATTTTAAAGGTCATCACATAAGAGAAGACAAGGAGAACATATACAAAAAGTGACCGATGTCTTATTCTCTCTGAAAGAAGCCACTGCGTTTTTGCACCTTAGGGTTTTGTAACTAAGTGCTTCTTTATCTTCATTGTTAACAAAGTGAAGAACTTTGCAGCCAACAATCTTCTTAAATTTGGTGAGTTAGTCACGTACTGGGAGTTGTGCATCTTTGTTTAGTCACGTATTGGGATCTGTGCAAAAGGGTGGCATTCATATATTGAAGAGTTCAGAGGTTTTGAAGCTATAAAAGGTTTTTTGATGTGAGTTCATTTACAGATATTTTAGAGTCTAGGGACAAATTTTGTACTAGATCTGAAACTTCTCTTTACTATAGTGAATTGCTTTTCGAGAAAGTTTCCCCTCAGGTTTTTTACTGTGAAACTAGTTTGTTTCATTGGTTTTCCTGGGTCATCATATATTGTTTTATTTACTTTTTCGTTGTGCATGATTTTGACATGATATTAATGTTTGTTTGTTTTAACAAATTTTATACATAATAAATCTAATTAACAAATTGGGTTTAAAATTTGTTAATTTTATTTACCGAGGTCTAAATTTCCCAACACCTCTTCTAGTAGAGTTGTTTTTGTCTCACTTGCTAATAATGTCAATTCTGAGAACAATGAATCTAAAATTGATATAGTTAGTGAGAACATAGACAAGAGTAAATCTATTCTAAGAGCACCCCCTAAGATAGAGAATAAAGAGACTAGAAACCCTAGAGCTAATAAAGACAATAAGGTTAAAAATAAGAAGTCTCAACCTAAGAAGCCGCATTTCTGTCATCATTGTGGAGTTTCAGGGCATAATTGTCCAAATTGCTACAAGTGGTTAGCCACTCAACAAAGCAATAGTATACTCTCGTCCAAAAACCAAAATCAGTTTCCATCCTCTTTGACCCCTCTTGGAGATCTTCTTAAGGCCCTCATGTTCCTTTTAAATTTGAACGGTTTCAATTCTTCCCTTTCACCACCAGATCAAAGGTTCGCTCAAAGGAAAGGTTCTTCCAATGTATGGAAGTAAAAAAGCTCAAAGTGATTTAGTCACTTTTCCTCTCTCTCCCCTTATGATGTTGTATTACTTGTTTGTTTTGATTTCTTGTTTTAAGTCAGTTTAGTTTTATGCTTTGTTTGTTTACTATGTTTTTGTTTGATTGTTTTCAGTTTTACTTTATTTTTTTTTCATAAAAATAAAAATAAAAATTGAAAAATCAGAAAAATATAAAACAGTGTATCTTTGTGTATATTGGTACTTGTGTACCTTGGATGACCACTGAAACAGAGTTTTCTAAATTTTGTATCTCTTGTAGCTTAGATGAGCACTTTAATGTATAACTAAGCAAGTGAGCTTTGTGGCTCGTGTTTGTGATGAGTACGATTAAGTTTATCTCTTATATTTAACACTCATATCACTCTTTTTGATGGGAAGGATTAGAAAATCCTAAGAGAAAAACATAAATAACCATCTCACCACTAAAGCTCACCAATCATGTATAACATCTGTGTGCTTCGGTATAGAAAAATTGTGATGTTTGGGCTTACATAATTAAGTATTTCTTCTCTCTCTTATATGCCCATGCATGATATGTTCAAAAAAAAAAAATATGCAAAGAAAAATTAAAGGCAAAAAGAATTAAAATAATTTTTAAATATGGTCACAAGTGTGTTTCTAGGAGATGTGGGAGTTATAGGATGTACCTTGAAGGTGATAGTCTCCATCAAGCAGTTATGATTGTGTATGAGTGTATTTGATTTTCTCATATCTCAAATTGTCATAATATGAGACACTTATGCACTCTTGCTATAGTTTTCACACACAACACACAAAAATTCTTTGCTACTTTTGATACATGTGCAGATACAATGTGATTTGACCATTATAAGGAATACATGTGTTAATATATATTTACTAAACTATCTTAACTTGTTTTTGAAATATAAAATTTGTTAGACTTGTTTAGTATGTGTGTGTGGGCGTTTTGGATCTTGAATGCTTTGCATATACGTTGAGAGATGTTTTGAGAGCTAAATATGCTGATTGGATCTATATTTGAGTAGCTTGCTTGTTGCATTCAGCTCTTTGTGTTTTTCCTCCTTAAAAAACTATTCTTCTTCAAGCTTGATAGCTTCTCAACAGATCCTCGACAGATTCACTTTTATCGAGCCCCTCCTTCTTCTTGTCTTGACAGATCTTATCACAATCTCGATCCATCAGGGTTTTTGTGTTTCGACAGTTTTTTTGATCCATCGAGCAACCTATTGTCTGGCTAATAGATTCTCGATAGCTTCTCGATCCAACGAAGTTTTTTGCCATTGACAAATTCTCAATAGCACCTCGATAGATTACATCTGTCAAGATTTAGTGCTTGACAGATACTTTGATCCATCGAGCTGCGTTTTCTTAATATATCTGAGGCGCGAATCAAATTCTTTTTTTCACTTCTCTCTCTCAACAGAAAGTCTTTTCTCTCGCCCCAAACACTTCTCCTTCACTCAAATCCTTCAACCCTTCATCTTTTCGGCCTATATCAAGTTTAGATCACTTGGTAAGCTTTCTAAATCTCTTATTTTTCATGCAATTCATGCATTTAGACCTAGATTTTGGGTTTTTCAAAATTTTTGGGGTTTTTGAGATTTTTGTGAAATTTTTGGGTTAGGTGTTGTTGTTTTGATGCTATATGATCATGTATTGCATTCTCATTTCATTTTAACTATGTTTCATGCATTATAGATATGTGCTTGATTAAAATGTGAAATGTGTGCTGGTAGGTTTGGATTGGGCTATGCCCATGATGTATTTATTTTTGCACGTCATATGTTCATGCATATTTCATGCATATGTACCTCTTTCTTTCCTTTCTTTCAGAGATGTGGCATTCATTTGGAACGCTAAGTCATTCTATTGAACTTTTCCGACACTTCTTTCCCCACCGTCATTCGGACCCGGGGTTGGGCTTCTTTCTATGAGAGTCCACTGAGGTGTCATGTCGTGATTATACAGGAGTTTTACTTTAATATACACAACATGGATACCTTTGTACCTCAGTTTGCTACATTCATTTGAGGTACACGTATCCTGACTACCTTAGTTGTGAGTGTCTTAGGAATGTGTCCAAAGACGAGCTTCTGTCTCACTTTGTTGAGACACCTTCCACATGGGGTAGTAAGCTAAACACCCCATGTCAAGCTTTGCAAAAGGTCCTAGGTTTCTTAATATGGTGATGATATTCAATCTTACTCCACTATCTCACTATAACTCCATCACTGAGCCTTGTGCTCATTTTCTTCTTGCTCTGATGGAGGACCTCTCGATTGACTTCCCTTCTTACTTCATCACTTCGGCCATTGATGTCTATCAAGATACAGCTACACGTGATAAGCTCATCTTTCCTTTGGCTATCACGTGTATCCTTTGACACTTTTTCGTTGAGATTCCTGATTCTCCTCTTCTCTTCCCCATTATGGCTCAACTTCGACCGAAGTGGCCATGTGTGGTGACTCCTGATCCTGTAGCTTCTGCTGGTCCTTCCACCTCTATTCCTTCTCCCTCTACCGGTGTTCTGACCCTAGAGGCCATCATGGCGCAGCTTCAACACGTGGATGCTCGCCTTGACACTCTCTCTGATGAGTTATGTCAGGTGAACACTCTCTCTGATGAGTTATGTCAGGTGAGCACTCTCTCATTAGCTCAGCTCGGTGGTTTCATTCCCTCTCCATCTCCTTCTCTAGAGGCTTCAGCTAATGAGGATAGTGATGATGGTGCTAATGGTGATGAGGATGCTAGCTCTTCCAGTGATGTTGAGATAACGCCCTATCAGTGACTTGTCCTTTGTCATTCATGACAAAAAGGGGGAGTAGTTTGGATGAAAGTAGTCTTGCACTTAGGGATAGAGTTAGAATAGGACTTTTTTTTTTTGTTAGAGGGAGTTTCTATACATTGTTTTAAGGGATGTAGTGAGGTTCTTAAGTATTTTCTTTTCTTTCTTTACTTACCTCATGTATATTGGTCTTGTGACCATTTATTGATATACATTGTACTTATTTTTTGATATATATATATATATATATATAATGTTGTACGTTGTTCTTCACCTATCTCTCCATGCATTGTTTCTTTTCTCTCTTTATACACATGTTTCTTTATGTATGTAATCTTTATTTACGTTTCACATATGATGCCTTGATGAGTTTTGTTTAAGTATTTCAGAAAGACAAGTTGTGAAAGTCTATCTTGCCATGAATTCTCTTCTTGCAAAGTTTTTCAAGAATTTATGTTAGTATTAGACTTATTTTGTATTTCAACTAGTGATTATGAGTTTTGTGATTTAAGAATTCTTTCATGATTCATTTGTTTGTTGTGATTTTTTCATGAATTGCCAAAGGGGGAGATTGTTAGGGACATTATTGATGTAATTGGCTAATCCTTTGACAAAATGCACTTTACTTGTAATTGGGTAGATCTAGGATGGTTTAAGACTTCAAGAAACATGTTGTTCAAATCAAGTGTTAAAATTATGCAAGTCTATTCAAGAAACAAATGAAGAAGTGTTATTCATTAAATTTCGACAAATGTCTTAACAGAAGCCTATCTATCGAGGATTAATGTTGAAGCTTGACAGTAGCTTGATAGAAGCTTTATCTGTCGAGAATTACGAATTAGACTTCTTAGATTTAATTGCACGCATACCTAAGTGTGTTTTTGCAGGGTTTCTTTTCTCACAACCCTAGATATATATAAGATTATTTTAAGAACCGTCTTAGTGTTGCAAAAGGTGTTGTTGTATCCCTACACACATATTGTGACTGGAGACAGAAATTGCCCTAGTTCATCATTTTCTCTGTAGAAGCTACTGCGTCTTTGTACCAAGTGTTTTGTAACCAATGAGTTTCTTGATCTTCATGTTGATAAACTGAAGAACTTTGCAGCCAATGTCTTCCTCAAGATTGGTGTGTTAGTTATGTACTGAGATCCGTGCATCATTGGTTAGCCATGTACTAGGATTCGTGCATTGAAAGGAGAGATTGCTGCTATATTACAAATCCAATTGGGTATTGGGGGTAAGGGTTCAATAGGTTGGTATTAGGTACTGAGATTCATTTTACTTGTAACCGATTGTTTTGATAATAATGGATTCTTGGGAGTGGTGACCATAAATTCAACAGGTACGGTTTTGCCTCGGTAGTTTTCCCCATTCGTAAACAAATCACTTGTGTCAATTTTATTTTTCACTGCATTTAACTTAGTTGGTGATTTATTTGCGCTACCATGCTATTGTATGTTAAATTGACTTAATTAAATAACTTGGATAGTTAATAAATTAATTTGGCAAAGGGGTTAATACATTTTTGGCCTATCAAGTGCTATCAGAGTGGGCACACTCTGATTAGGGTTAATCTTTATTGTGTAATCCATTGACCTCTGTTTGTCATGAATAGAGGACAATCTCTTATTATACCTCTTTTATTTAATGACACTAACTATGCATACTGAAAAGTATACATGAGAGCTTTCCGGCAGTCTTTAGATGAAAAGATGTGGCAAGCTGTAGAGATTGGCTGGACTAAGTCAAAAGAAGCGCCGGATGATTGGAATGATGCTAAGATCAAAGTGGCAAACTTCAACATCAAAGCATTGAATGCACTATTCAGTGTGGTGACCAGTGAGGAATTCAAGAAGATATCCTCAACTGAAACTGCTAAGGAAGCATAGACCATCCTCCAGACAACCTATGAAGGGACTTGGCTGTTAAGGATTCAAAACACTAAAGGCTCACTACTAGCTTTGAGAAGATAAAGTGAAGGTGGATGAGTCATTTTATGAGTTCTATGTCAAGCTAAAGGAGATAGTCAATTCAAACTTTAATATTGGGGAAACCATTCCTGAACCCAGGGTTGTAAGAAGGGTGTTAAGGTCTCTGTCTGAGAGATTTCATGCCAAGATTAAGTGACACATCATCATGCTAATATGTTTTATTTTTGCCAAATTAGCCCCCAAACTACATGATTTTAGTGATGACCAAGTGAAGAGCTAGCATGCATTAAAACTATGTCAGTTTAGGCCTAAACTTCAAACAAATACCTTGAGCCTAAATGACACAGTTTCAGGCCAAATTCTAAAATCTAAAAACGATGACAAATATTGAACCACAATTGCAAAAAAAAAAAAAAACCATTTATAAAAACTTAACAAAATATAATGGTCATACTTACTGTAAGGACTTGATTTAGCGCTTAAGTTCAAATAGCCCAACACAACGAATTTGTTAGAGAGTGGGCTCTTAAACTAGGCTTTCATGGATGAGATAGCGTTTAACATTGGCCAAGGATAACAATGAGACTAGGAAAAATAGAAGGCAGTTTTTAAATTAAGAAGGATAATTTTCCCCAGATAGGTCCGAGGAGGTTTTGTCTTGAATATATCACTATTAATCTTGTTTACAATTTCCTTTCTTTCATGTTATAGTGTTTTTCTCTACCCTTTTTCTCCAGTCCATTTCTTAGGGGGACCTACCTTATATAGGCCCTTTTGGATGATCCTATCCTTCCATTTGTTGATCATACAGGCCACCACTCAAGTGCCAGTCCCATCAACCACCTTCCTTGTACCCTTGTGAGATGCGACAACCAAGGCAGGAACTAGATAGCACTGTTCAAGGGTTTTCACTACATAAATGCGGCCAAGATATTTGGCAGAATGCATTGAATGTGGTGGCAGCCCCTAACTGTTCAATCACGTCAGTGCTAGACCCCTTCCCAAAGCTCTTTCAGTACAGTAAGGTATCCTTTGATGACGGGTTGATGACGTGACCATAGAATCCGAGGGCGTGGACTCCTCGGCGCTGTGATCGCCCTCCTCGACCATGCTATGACACGTGGTGTGACGGCCTTACTCGGAATTCTAGAATTCCACACTTACATTGACAATAGATAATTACAACTAATAATAAACTATCATGAGATGATTTTAAAAAATGAAAACTCATAGATAGAAATTGTAAAAATTTAGGTATTTGTGTGTGTGTGTTTTTTTTTAATAACTCAATATATTCAAGGTTTTTTCTTAATATTAAATTTTGTTTAATTTAATTTTCTTAATGATTCTCCTAGAAAATATTCCTAGAGCCGCCACTGACAAAGACCATGAAGAACTCACACCTCCCTAACCCAAACCCCTCAGCTCAGATTGAACCCAAATAGTCCATCGACTCACCTCATGAACTCGGGTGGCGTTGGCAACAGTGGCAACCACACTGATAGTGAACTGCTCTTCTCTTTCTCTCTCTTTTCAGATTTGGCTTGTGTAGTCTAAATTCCTACTTCCTAACATTAAATCATAGCATCACACCAATATAAAAATAAATTAAAACCATTGGAAAACAAAATTGAAAAATATTTGCTTCATTGCATGGTCATTGCTAGTGAGGTGTGTAAATATTCATAATCATATTTGTGTTGATTTTTCAATGACATTTTGGGATTTGGTTTTTGGGTTTTTGACCGTTTTTCATGTTAGCTATTAAGATTGAATTCCTATTATTTGGGAAGATGTTATTTGTTTATATGGGTGGTAAATTACTTGAAATTTAGAAATTTTGTGATAGTTTATAGTTATGTACATGGTCGGTGTTTGTGAGATTTGCGCCAGTCTGTAGTGATAATTGTACAGTCAAAGCAATATTATTTGCTTTGGTTTTATTGCAAATTAACTTAAAGAAAGAAAGAAAATTGATGAGTTTAATTTATCTTCATTGCTGAATGATATCTTGGACCCATCATATCACGTAATTATGTAACTTATTGTTATTTCTAAATGCAATAAGAGATGATTGGGAAGTGGAAAAAAATACTCAATCTCTCAAATGTTATGCAAAATTATGTGATAGCTAGTGTTAGAATTCAAAAGGATAGGAAGGGCTTATAATTTTGAAGCTCTTGAAAATAGGTTTACAATCACAAACGTTGAACCTCATAAGATGTTGTAGTCAACCATTTAAGTATTGGTGATCTACCCCATCCACGGGTTTGGGCTTAAGCCGTTATCGTGTTTTGAATGTTCAAAACCAAAGCTGTCTCTAGATTCGAATATCAGTCAAATATTAGTTACTAGATATGATATTCATAACGATGATGATGTTAATTCAAATAAGCAAGTCTTATCCTTTCTCTCTCATGCTTTTAATGATAGTGTCTCTTTTGGTTACGTCAAGGATATCCATCTTTGCTTTGGGACAAAGGTAATGTCAGCAAATTGTTGTATTAGTATTACGGTATTCTCTCAACAAAAAATTGTGTTTGTACTCTCTACTTTTTGGATTTGAAACTTTTTTTTGAGAATGTTTTGGATTTGAAACTTTAAAGCGACTCAAGAATTATGTTTGTATTTCTATTGGGATAAAAATGGGCATGAATGTTTTGCAACTTTTGATTAAGGTGTATGGGATCGGACAACATAGCTGAGCTCAAGAGATCAAAAAAATATAAAGCAAGTAATGCACAAAAACCACATAGAATGACCAAATATTAACATCGAACGGTTAGTTGGAGTGACTAAACCAATTAAGCATAGAATGACTAAATTAAACTTCGGAAAGGTGAAACCTAGGGTTTTGAGTGGAAGCTCAATAAAGGATTAAATTAATATATTTTGATTCTGTGTTTAGTAACTCTTCGATTGAAAACTACTTCCAGCTAATTTTAAAATACTTCTAACTTGCTTAACAAAAAAATTCAAATTATAATGCCAAACTGGAGTAGTAAAAAATTTCTTAACATTGTCTTGCTCAAAAAAACCAAACTATGCTTTTGCAACATAATATATAATGACTTCTTTTAAAAATAAATACTAACAAGTCATTTTATCCAAATAAAAAAAAATAAATTTAAGAAATAAAAACTAAGTGCTTATTCGTTTAGACCCCTTAAAATAGATTGTTTAACCTAAATGATTACTTAGATCTAGGTTACTTAGTGATTACTTAGATTTAGATTTAGGATTTTACTAATGTGTGCCCTAAGGGCACACATTAAGCAACCATTTTTAGAAATATTTTCTTGAGAATTGAAAAAGTGTTGACAGCTTTTTCAATTCCCGAGAAAATATTTCTAAAAGTAGATTGCTTAATGTGTGCCCTTAGGGCACACATTAACCGGACCCTTAGATTTATTATTCAGATTTAGGTTAAATACAAATAAATCATGTCATGTAAAGATTCAAAAAAATAAATAACACCACGATATGATGACCCTTGTTTCAAGGTAAAAAACCTGAGAAGGATTTGACTTAGCTATCCTCAAGGTAAAGTAAATTCACTATAAGAGAATTGAATAGTTTTTACAATAATATTTAACCCTGAATCTATTGCTATCTCATATAGTAATTTACTGACACGATCATGTACAAGTTTCGAATTCATGGACTCATTCTCTTCTTGGATTTACACCAACACAAGCCACCTTGCTTGTGACTTTGAGATTCCATTCAAAGATTTCAGATCACCATCAGTAATGATTTTGATGTAGCAACTATGTTCTACCAATGCTTGATTGTAGTTTGGCTCCAATAGATTTTTGTGTAGTTAGAAAGTACAAAACCTCTCAGATTTCACAAAAGATAACATACAAATCTTCCAAAAGTCTTCAAAACGTGGCTAGAGTTTCTCTTTTATATGTAAAAAAGTTTAGATGAAACTCTAAATGTTTTCGCAAGCTTTGGGCCTATTTAAAAATTCTATAGAAAAAAACTTAACCTGCGATTTTCTATCGGCCGAGCTTAATTCTCGATTGGTCGAGCAAGGCAGAACCTCAATTCCTTTTTCTGCAATTAGCTAGACTTGAACCTTGAAATACCCACTTTAAAGTATTGCCTAGTATGACATCTTTTAACATTTTTATAAAATTTTAAATTTTTTATTTTATATTTAAAATACTCTACGCATATGAAAAAATTTATAATAATGTGGCCATATATTGCATGAAAGGCATTTAATATGCCAATAACAAGGTCATTTCATGATTCTGGCATGATCACCATAGTGTTAGAAGTTTCTTTTACTTGAAAATGATTACACATATTAAAATTAATTTTCATCTTAAGATTTGTAAGTAGGACGCCCAAAAAAAAAAAAAAAATATAGTTCAATGGTCACAGTATTTAGAGTATCAATACAATGTGCAAACGTTTCCATATGTATTTAATTGAACTTATTTTTAAATACATTCATGCATTAGATCGAAATAATTACAATGAAACATAATATAAAAAATTCCAAACAGATTCCAACAACAAAAATGTTGGCTCTTGTGGGGGGTAAGAAGCTCCGAGAACCCATGTGGGCCGTGGGCCTGGCTCGAGGGCGGGGCCCCACCGAAGGGATCGTGAATAGGGCCTCCTAAAGCGGCGGCTCAAACGCCCGCCGACCAGGCCGCCGCCCAAATTTGTACCTGTCCGAGGAGAAAGTCTCCTCGGACCAAGAGACCCTTGTCCGAGGAGCGTAGCACCTTGTCCAGAGAAGGTCTCCTAAAGCTCAGCAAACCGTCCTCCGCCCCAATGGGACGCCGAGAGGGGGGGACAAGAAGTACGAACACTTTACAAAGCTACTGCCTCCGCATTAAATGCCTTCCACCTACCCGCCTGGCCGCATTAATGGGGAAATGACGTCTGAAGGGATGGGGAATGGCCCTAAGGGCATTGGGGAGCGTTTTCAGGGAAAAGACAGGTGGGAACCAGAGAGGGGGAGTATAAATGGGAAGGGGGGAACCACTGGAAGACGATCTGGACTTTTGGGTGAAAGGAAGAAGAAGAAGTCTCTCTCTCTCTCTCTCTCTCTCTCTCTCTCCCTTCCTTGAAGAACAGAACGCCAACCAGCACAGAAGCTTCTCGGCTCACGCCCGAGAAGAACACTAAGCCATTCCATAAGCCGGCCGTCCTTCAGAAGTGGACTTGGACCTTACACCGCGTCCTTCCAAAGCACCAGGAGGTTTAGGCTTTAGCCCATTCTCTACAAATTCTATTGTAAAGGCCACTTGGGCCGGCCCAGTCACCCATTTAGGCCGGCCCAGTCACCCATTTGGGCCGAAGGCCAATTTGTGCCCTTACAATTGGCGCCGTCTGTGGGAAGCCTTGATCGAAGGGACTGGAAGTGCCATGGAAGGTTCAGGTTCATGTCATGCGGAGTCCAGAGGGTCCCAGCATGAGGACCATCTCGTGCGGTTAGAAAGAGAGCGCGAAGCCAGTGCTCATACGGAGTGCACGCGCAGGAGGAGCTATGCTCGCGGCGGTAGTAGAGCCTCCCGCGAGAAAAGTGTTGAGACCCTGCAAAGGGAGGTTGATCACTTGAGAAGGAAGCTGCGCCGGGAAAAACGGAGGCGCACGCCCCCCCTCAGACCAATCTTCAGCGGACGTCAGTAGTAGCTCCGACAGCTCCAGGTCGGGAACTCCCCTTGGTGAGTCCTCTTCCCAGGAGGACGAGCACCGTCGCCCCCCTAAGGACAAGAGGACGCCCTCCAGAGGCCTGGCCAACAACGCACTGAGCAGGGCGCTCCATCAGATTTCCGAGTTGCCCTTCATCCGGAGGATCGAGAGGGGAAAACTTCCGAGGCGGTTCACTCAGCCAGCCTTCACAGTTTACAATGGGAGAACAGACCCAGTGGAGCACGTGAGCCACTTCAGCCAGAGGATGGCGGTGCACTCGAAGAATGAGACCCTGATGTGCAAGGTCTTCCCTTCCAGCCTAGGACCCGTCGCGATGAGATGGTTTAACAGCCTGAAGGCAGGCTCTGTCAACTCCTTCGCGGAGCTCGCCAGGGCGTTCGGCTCACGGTTCATCACGTGCAGCAGGGTCCCTCGGCCAATAGACTCACTTTTGTCCATGGCTATGAGAGAAGGAGAGACCCTCAGAGCTTACACCGACAGATATTGGGAGATGTACAATGAAATCGACGGAGACTTCGACGAGGTGGCCATAAGCACCTTTAAGGTCGGCCTTCCAAACGAGCATGACCTGAGGAAATCACTGACCAGAAGGCCCGTCAAGAGCGTGCGTCGTCTCATGGACCGCATTGATGAATACACGCGGGTGGAGGAGGACCAATTACAGGTGAAGGCTAGGGCGAAGGTTATCCTTCAAGAAAGGAGGGATTTCAGGTCGGATGGATACAGCAATAGTAGGCCGAGGAGAGAGTTTGTAGGGCAACCTCGTCAGGCACCAGCGCAAGTACTCGGCATCGCATTTCGAGAACCAATACTACGGGTATTTGAAAAAATCCGCCACGAGCCCTATTTCCAGTGGCCCAACAAAATGATAGGCGATCCCACGAAGCGTAACCAGAACCTCCACTGCTAATACCATCAAGAGCACGGCCATACGACCGAGAATTGCAAGAGCCTACGATTCTGTCTGGAACAGCTCGCCAAGGAAGGAAAGTTGAGACAGTTCGTGCACCAGCGAGAGGAGCAGCTAGAACAAACTAGGACGGCGCTTCAAGGCCACCACGCCCCTAGGCCCCCGCTGGGAACCATCAATACCATCCTGGCCGCCCCTGGGAGGACCGGTTCACGCCCTTCCAAGGTAATGTCCATGGCCCGGACCTCCGCCGAGGACTTTGCCTCCGAGCCAAAGAGGACTAAGGGCAACGGGCCGCCCGCTATAGCCTTCTCGGACGCCGAAAAGGAAGGGACCATCCAACCCCATGATGACGCGTTAGTCATAACGCTGAGAATTGGGGGATATGACGTGAAGAGGGTGATGGTGGACCAGGGGAGTGGCGCGGAGATCATGTACCCTGACCTGTTCAAGGGGCTGAACTTGAGGGAAGAGGACCTTTCGGCCTACGACTCGCCTCTGATAAGCTTCGAGGGGAGGATAGTGGTGCCGAAGGGACAGATCAGACTGCCTGTACAATCGGGCCCGGCAGTGGTGGAGGTAGACTTCATTGTGGTGGACGCCTACTCTCCTTACACGGCCATTGTGGGGAGGCCTTGGCTGCACGCCCTAGGGGCCGTCTCCTCCACTCTCCATCTCAAGGTGAAGTTTCCTTTTTGCGGCCAAGTCGAGGAAATCCTGGGAAGTCAGCTCGCGGCGAGACAGTGCCTGGCCGCAGCAGTTCTGCGCAAACCAGAACCCGAGCCCTCGGCTCCCGCTGCTCTGGTCCTATAGCAATTAGCCTCTTCTGCCACAACCAGAGAGGCAGTGGCAAAAGGGCCCGGATGCGAGGGGTTGGACAGAGTCCTGGTCGGCGACGACCCAGAGAGGTTCTTCCAGATTGGTGCTCAGCTGCAGACCGAAGAAAGGGAAGAGTTGGTCGCGCTCTTGAGAAGAAACCTCGACGTGTTTGCGTGGGACGAGCATGAGATGCCTGGGATCGACCTAAACTTCATCTGCCACCACCTGAACGTTAACCCGGCGGCGGTGCCAAAGAAGCAACCTCCTCGGCGCTCATCCTCGGAACACTCGGAGGCCGTAAAGGAGGAGGTCATTAAGCTCAAGAGGGCAGGAGCTATCAAGGAGGTGTTCTATCCTGAATGGTTGGCGCACACGGTGGTGGTGAAGAAGAAGAACGAGAAATGGAGAGTTTGTGTGGACTTCACAGACCTCAACAAGGCCTGTCCTAAGGACCCATTCCCGATGCCGCGCATAGATCAGCTTGTAGATGCGACGGTCGGCCACCCTCGCATGAGTTTCCTGGACGCCTTTCAGGGATACCACCAGATACCTCTGGCCTTAGAAGACCAGGAGAAGACCGCCTTTGTGACCCCCACCGGCAATTACCATTACAAGGTGATGCCTTTTGGTCTGAAAAACGCAGGGGCCACCTATCAGAGAATGATGACCCGGATGTTCAAGGCTCAGTTGGGGAAAACTGTCGAGGTATACGTAGACGATATGGTTGTGAAGAGCAGGGCCGTATCGGACCATGTGGCTGACCTGGATAGCACGTTCCGGACTCTGCGGGAACATAAGTTGCGACTGAACGCCGCCAAGTGCTCATTCGGTGTGGGATCGGGCAAGTTCCTGAGCTACATGCTTACTCACAGGGGTATCGAGGCCAACCCCGAACAAATCTCCCCGATCTGCAACCTGCAACCACCTCGAAACCCGAAGGAGGTCCAGAAGCTGGCCGGAATGACAGCTGCCCTCAGCAGGTTCATCTCACGATCGGCGGACAGATGCCGGCCGTTCTTTCAGCTGCTGAACAAATGGAAGGGATTCGAATGGATCGAGGAGTGCTCATTGGCGTTCCAGCAGCTGAAAGAATACCTCTCTCGGCCACCCATTATGTCTCGCCCCGATCCAGACGAGGTGCTGTTTGTGTACTTGGCCGTGGCTGCCCACGCGGTTAGCCTGGTTCTAATACGGGACGACGGCGGCGTACAACGGCCGGTCTACTACATCAGCAAGTCTCTGCAGGAGGCTGAGATTCGGTACTTACCATTGGAAAAGGCGGTTCTGGCCATAGTGCACGCGACGCGCCGACTCCCACATTACTTCCAATCCCACACGGTCGTCGTATTAACTCAACTCCCACTCCAATCCGTGCTGCGGAGCGCTGACTACTCTAGTAGAGTCGCCAAATGGGGAACCTTCTTGGGGGCTTTCGACATTAAGTATTTACCCCGTACATCTGTAAAGGGCCAAGTCCTGGCCGACCTGGTGGTAGAGTTCACTGAGCCTTCCCCGGAAGAAAACTTGGGGGGATGGGGCACCGGCGGAAAGCCTGTCTGTGCAATCTCGAGCGAAACGCCCCCGGTGTGGAAGCTCTACGTGGACGGAGTGGCAAACCAGAGGGGTTCAGGCACGGGAATAGTGTTGACGTCCCCTGAGGGGATCACCTTGGAAAAATCCTTGAGGCAAGCGTTCTCGGCCACAAACAACGAAGCCGAGTACGAAGCTCTGCTGGCAGGAATGGACATGGCACAAAAGATGGGGGCAAGGGCGGTGCTAGTATTTTCAGACTCATAACTGGTGGTTGGTCAGATGGAGGGGAAACTGGAGGCTAGGGAGCCAAGGATGCGGAACTACCTGGCCCGCGCGAAATGTTTACAAGCCAAATTCGAGTCCTTCGGGTTGTCACATGTTTCCAGGTGCGGAAACACCCATGCAGACTCCCTCGCTACCCTCGCTACCACCTCGGCCCAGGGGCTCCCTCGAGTCATACTCGTTAAGGACATGCTCAAGCCAACTGGGCAGGAAAGTCACACCCCTCGGATCCAGCAAGTCAGAGTTGGGCGTAGTTGGATGGACCCCATCGCGTCCTTCCTTAAGCACGACATACTGCCGGAGGACAAGTCTGAAGCCAACAAGATCCGCCGAAAGGCTCCGCGCTTTTGGCTGTCCGAGGACCAAAAGCTCTATAAACGCTCTTTCTCGGGGCCCTATCTGTTGTGTGTACATTCGGAAGAGACGGAGCAGCTCTTAGAAGAACTACACGAGGGAATTTGCGGTAGCCACACGGGCGGAAGGTCGTTGGCCCACAGGGCCCTTACGCAGGGGTACTGGTGGCCGAACATGCAGAGAGAAGCACAAGAGTACGCGAGGAAGTGCGACCAATGTCAGAGGTATGCTCCCAACATCCACCAACCAGGTGGTGTTCTTAATCCATTGGTCAACCCGTGGCCCTTCGCACAGTGGGGCTTGGACATTGTGGGACCGTTTCCAAGAGCGGCTGGCAACAAGCGATGGCTGCTTGTCGGAACAGACTACTTCACTAAGTGGGTAGAAGTGGAACCCCTCTCGAATATCCGGGACGTGGATGCTAAGAGATTTGTTTGGAAGAACATCGTTACCAGGTTCGGAATCCCGCGCACTCTAATCTCGGACAATGGACTGCAGTTCGACAGTAAGGCCTTCAGAAAGTACTGTGGAGACCTCGACATCACGAACAGGTACTCCACTCCAGCCTACCCGCAAGGGAACGGCCAGGCGGAGGCGACCAACAAGTCGATAGTCAACGGACTTAAGAAAAGATTGGATGACGCGAAGGGCAGATGGGTGGATGAAGTACCTCATGTGTTGTGGACTTACCGAACCACGCCACGTAGATCCACAGGAGAGACTCCCTTCGCGATGACTTACGGCGCCGAGGCCGTAATACCTGTAGAGATGGGGTTCCCGACGATGAGGGCGCAATCATTTGCCCCAGACGCTAATGATGGCATGCTACTCAGGGAGCTGGACCTGGTGGAAGAAAGGAGAGAAAACGCCATGGTCTGGCTAGCTTGCTATCAACAGAAGCTCAAACGAGGATATGACTGTCACGTACGGTCTAGACCTCTCGCTCCCAGGGACCTTGTCCTGAAAAAGGTCGTGGGGACGGCAAAGGACCCGACGTGGGGGAAGCTTGGGCCGAATTGGGAGGGACCATACCGGATAACCTCTGTAGCCGGCGTGGGAGCATATTATTTAGCCGACCTGGATGATAAACCTGTGAAACGACCTTTTAATGTAAATAATCTTCGAAGGTATTACTACTGATGAAAGGCGTGTCTGCCATGTATTCGGATATCATTGTAACATGCTAATTGTCAAATGCTATCATCTCTATCAGTTCAATCATTATGAAGTGTTAAATGTCAACTGGGGCTAAGCCAGGTCCTTCAACCTTCTGCCTTAGGAAAATTTTAACACATACGTCTCAATTTCAATTACTTATTGATGTCAATCTGGGCTAAGCCAGGTCCTCGGACCTTCTGCCTTGAGAAAATTTAACATGCAAGTCATTCTTTTCTAAGTGTTAATGTCAACCTAGGTTATACCAGGTCCTCGGACCTTCTGCCCGGGGAAAATTTAACACGGTTCAATTTTAACTAAGTGTTAATGTCAACCTAGGTTATGCCAGGTCCTCGAACCTTCTGCCTTGGGAAAATTTAACACGGTTCAATTTTAACTAAGTGTTAATGTCAACCTCGGTTATGCCAGGTCCTCGGACCTTCTGCCTTGGGAAAATTTAACACGGTTCAATTTTAACTAAGTGTTAATGTCAACCTCGGTTATGCCAGGTCCTCGGACCTTCTGCCTTGAGAAAAATTTAACACGGTTCAATTTTAACTAAGTGTTAATGTCAACCTCGGTTATGCCAGGTCCTCGGACCTTCTGCCTTGGGAAAATTTAACACGGTTCAATTTTAACTAAGTGTTAATGTCAACCTCGGTTATGCCAGGTCCTCGGACCTTCTGCCTTGGGAAAATTTAACACGGTTCAATTTCAACTAAGTGTTAATGTCAACCTAGGTTATGCCAGGTACTCGGACCTTCTGCATTGGGAAAATTTAACACGGTTCAATTTCAATTAAGTGTTAATGTCAACCTAGGTTATGCCAGGTCCTCGGACCTTCTGCCTTGGGAAAATTTAACACGGTTCAATTTCAATTAAGTGTTAATGTCAACCTAGGTTATGCCAGGTCCTCGGACCTTCTGCCTTGGGAAAATTTAACACGGTTCAATTTTAGCTAAGTGTTAAATGTCAACTGGGGCCAAGCCAGGTCCTTCAACCTTCTGCCTTAGGAAACTTTTAACACATACGTCTCAATTTCAATTACATGGTGATGTCAATCTGGGCTAAGCCGGGTCCTCGGACCTTCTGCCTTGGGAAAATTTAACACGCGCGATTTATGTCCGAATTACATGTTAATGTAAACCCCGGCTGAGCCAGGTTCGCAGACCTTCTGCCTTAATAGAATTTAACTCGGCCCTATTAATTTTTTATTAAGCTTGAAGCGTTAACTAGGGCTAAGCCTGGTCCTTGGACCTTCTGCCTTAGGCGAATTTAACATGGTTCAACCCATTCTTATTAAGTGCTAAGATTAAAATTTGACGAACAACTTCACTAGATGCTGAAATTCTCTCATGGCTAAACCACGCCTATCCTAGTTTCGGACGTGCCCAAGGGCACTAAGCTGCTGCCACCAATGTAAATTTGTTTACCAACCATGCGCAGCCCGCGGTATAACAATGTAAGCAACTACACAGTGAACGCAATACGACAAGGAGATTATGCTATGAAGGAAAGGAAACGAAATTTATAGATGATAAACTGTTCAATACAAAATCAGAGCAAAAAGAGTTACGAACAAAATGAGTAGAGCCTACATAACAAGGATTCGCAAAAACAGTAAAATTGCATAAAAAGAGGAAAAAGGGGCCCGACGCTGCCTATCCCTGGATCTTCAGTGGCGGCTCCTTGGACTTGCCTTCAACCTTGGTACGCTCTGGCGCAACCTCGGACGGATCTTGAATCTCTTTTCCTTTGTCCTTGGGCTTGGGAAGAGGCGAAGCCTGACCGGCTGGCTCACCTAACTCCACCACCGGAGGCCCAACCTCTGGAAGGGGCAGGACCTGGTCTGAGGAGGAAGGGGCCGAGATAAGTGGAGTGTCGTCAATGAGCCGGATATCCTCTGGATACCAGACCCTCTCCGCAGCCCTTAACTCGGAGCCGGCAGGGACACCCGCAGCATTCAGGGCCTCCACCCAAACCTGCTGGCAGTATTCCCTGCACAGCTCCCCCAACTCCTCGGTTAGGCGGTTCTCGGTGTCCTCGACCCCCTTGTTGTATGCGGCCTTGGTGGCGGCGTCCACGGTCTCCCTGACAGTCCGAGCCGCTTCCTCCGCCTGCGCGAGATCCCTCTTCAAGTCCGCGACCTCCTGCCCCGCCTTGTCAAGGGCCTCCTCCCTTTGCTTCAAAAGCTTGCGCTGGGCCTCCGCCTGCGCTGTAGCATTTTTGAGGCCCGCGTCCAGACTTTTCCTCTCGTTCTGCTTCGTGGTTAGCTTGAGGGCCAGGTCAGTCTTCTCTGCCTCAGCCCAGATCAGCTCCCTCTCAGCCTCGGCCCTGGCCGCCTGTTCGGCGCCGACCTGGTTTTGGTAGTGGTCTACCATTGCGTCGGCGGCGAAGGCCTCCTAGACGGCCTGCATGAAGGATTCCAACAGAAATACGTTAAACGGAAGTTAGCACACATGGGAATCGTAAGAGCAACAGTAGACTGGTCGTCTGACGCTTACCAGGGCCAGGTTCCTCTTGAGCGAGAGGAAGAGGCGCGTCCGACCCATCCGTCCCAGGTCCTCCATGTCCCTAGGCAAGAGGAGGGGTTGCTCCAAGGCGTTAGCCACGTGGGAAGCGTGACCGCGCTGGAAATCCCTAATGCTTGCCTGATGAGACACGGGAGCTCCGTCCACCTCCAGGGCAGGGGACCAGCAGGAATCTCCTCGGCGGACCTCGGCCTGTCCTCGGATCTCCCCACTTTCGACGGACGAAGCTCGCCCACCGCCTTTGGCAGCCAGCTGCTGTTGCTGCTGAAGCTGCCTCTGGTGCTTCTGCTTCTTCTCCCGCTCTCTGTCCGCCTCCTCGTTCTCGTTCCTCCTTTTCTTTGGAACGACGGGAGGGGGAGGGATCGGGTCGGCGGGAGGAGGTGGCGGGGGCGGGAGCATTCTTGGCTGAGACCCCGAGGCATCGCCCCTGGAAGCCGGGGCTCCCCTCTTCCTGGCGAACAGATCCCGGAGGGACGTCATGTCGTCGTCTTCGAAGGAGGAATCCTCTGGTCGGGCGATAACTAGCCCCGCGATTCTGAAGCGCCGGTCCAAGGTTCCCTCTTCCTCGTCGGAGATGTTAACCACGCGGCTCCCCAATGGCCTCTCAGCCTCCTCTAGACGGAACCTGTCAATCTCCTCGCCTAGGGATGGGGTAGAAGCTGAGGACCCTTCTTAAACGATCTGACCCTCTTCTTGCGCGGCCAAAGGGATGGCCTCAACAGGCTGACCGTACAAGATGGTGGAGGGCGCGTCGGGTAGAGCACGTGGGGCGAGGAACTCGGGGTAGCGTATGTCTATCCGCGCTCGCCTCTTGTGGCCGGCAAGGATAGCGTCGTCCACCTCACCGAAGACCTTGGAGAGGGGATCGTACCCCAATATCAGGTGGGCGGCCCTCACCTGCAGGTCGGTGTGTACAAAAACCTCGGACCTCAGAACCTTGTTGAGGTCTGAGATGTTGACGTCCCCCAAACGAGGCGAGGTGTGCTGCTTATCTGCATGAAAGAAGGCAGAAGAACCGAAAGTGGTTAGGCATTCACAACAAGCCAAACGGAGAAACATCTAGCAACAGCGGAGCTCCCAGGGGAAGCAAAAGAGGGGGGGGCAGAGGGCTGCATAAACCAAAGGTCCTAAAGTCCTAGGGAATCACAACTGGGTGTCCCTCCCTCATTGGGCAGTGGAGGCCGTCGTGCCATCTCCCGGAGACGACGAGATAGTCGTCCTTCATGCCCTTATTAGACTTGGGAAGACAGGAAATGAGCCGGACCGCGCTAGACCTCGATTTGAGGTAGTAGCCTGCGTCCTTCATCCGGTGGCACTCATACATGTAGACTACGTCGTGCCACGTGAGGTGAAGGCCCATTTGCTCGTTCAGAGCATCGACGCAGCCTAGGATCCTAAAAACGTTGGGTGCGCATTGGTCCGGACACAATCTATGGTTGCGGAGATACTCCCTAGTTACGTCCTTCATAGGGAGTGTTATCCCACCCTCCAGGAAGGCGATTATTGGGATGACAACCTGCCCCGCTCCCCTAGAATCCGCTACAGCCCCGGGGGGACAGTATTTTAGGTCCACATCTGCAGGGATATGGTACTTGGCCCTAAACCCCTCCATGCCGGAGGGTGTATCGACTAGACACTTGAACCTGCCCATGAGGTACAGGAGAGAGAAGAAGATTCGTGAAGAAGGGGAGGGGAGACTTACGCAGGAAAGAAACACGGGTGCTTTGGGAACTTCTTGAAGGCGAGAGAGTGAGAGATCGAGTAGCTCCTTGGCAGGTTTGCTGTTGTTGAAAATGGAGGGCGCCACGGCTACTGAAGCGTTTTATATGATTGGGGAGCGGCGGTTCGTGGGAAGCGTCCCGCTCAAAATTTCGGGGGCGAATCCAGGCCGCAAGATCCCCATCTCACCGTTGAACGTGCGCGACAGGGAGTTACTCAGCGCAATTAATGTGGGCGTTGCGCGTAACGAAGCGTCAGAGACTTGTCCAGAAGGCGCGGGAGGACTCCGCACGTGCACGACTTAAGATGTCACGTGGGGGAAAGATACTTCAGTCAAAAACCTATATGCCTCCTCGGAGTCAAATGACTTTTTGAGGGGCTATTGTGGGGGGTAAGGAGCTCCGAGACCCCATGTGGGCCCTGGGCCTGGCTCGAGGGCGGGGCCCCACCGAAAGGATCGTGGATAGGGCCTCCTAAAGCGGCGGCTCAAACGCCCGCCGACTAGGCCGCCGCCCGAATTTGTACCTGTTCGAGGAGAAAGTCTCCTCGGACCAAGAGACCCTTGTCCGAGGAGCGTAGCACGTTGTCCAGAGAAGGTCTCCTAAAGCTCAGCAAACTGTCCTCCGCCCCAACGGGACGCCGAGAGGGGGGGACAAGAAGTACGAACACTTTATAAAGCTACTGCCTCCGCATTAAATGCCTTCCACCTACCCGCCTGGCCGCATTAATGGGGAAATGACGTCTGAAGGGACGGGAAATGGCCCTAAGGGCATTGGGGAGCGTTTTCAGGGAAAAGACAGGTGGGAACCAGAGAGGGGGAGTATAAATGGGAAGGGGGGAACCATTGGAAGACGATCTGGACTTTTGGGTGAAAGGAAGAAGAAGAAGTCTCTCTCTCTCTCTCTCCCTTCCTTGAAGAACAGAACGCCAACCAGCACAGAAGCTCCTCGGCTCACGCCCGAGAAGAACACTAAGCCATTCCATAAGTCGGCCGTCCTTCAGAAGTGGACTTGGACCTTACACTGCGTCCTTCCAAAGCACCAGGAGGTTTAGGCTTTAGCCCATTCTCTACAAATTCTATTGTAAAGGCCACTTGGGCCGGCCCAGTCACCCATTTGGGCCGAAGGCCAATTTGTGCCCTTACAGCTCTCAATAATTTTAATTTTTGTAATTTTGAATTTTCAATCATTTATAATTTTTAAAATTAGGAATTTGTTACAACTAAATTATTTGCCAATTATGAAACTTATTGTTGGAGAAATTACCAATAAAATGATATATTAATTACAATAAAAATAAAAATATAAACAAATAATGTTGGACTAAGGCACGAAAATCTTGCTTTCTTTAAGGAGATTCAAGCCCTCTGCAGCTGGCAAAGCCTAGAAACTGATGTAGCAGAAATTCACTTCTGACTTATCCCTTCTAGGATATAACAGCCCAACAGTTCGTTTAGTTCAGACCAACTCTGCATAAATGGTTGAGCTCAAAACTCCACGAAAAGAAATATCTTTCTTTGGCCTGATATCTCTCAAGTATTTAGGAGAATTATTGAATTCACTCTCTCACACAATACTCTTTGCTTTAACTATTAATCTTCATTCGCTCTTGATTTGAAATTAGTTTGTAGCATAGCCATATATAGTCTTCCAATCCTTCTCATAACCTACAAGTTATTTATTATTTTAGATAACTCTTCTAACATATTTAATTTAACTTATAAATAAGTTAACTCTTTTTTATCAAATTCTACTATAACTCATCTCTTTATTAATCTTTAGTTAATTTAAGTTTTAACGTACTTTAAAATAAAATGCATTAACACTTAATGTTATTTCTAAATGCAATAAAAGATGATTGGGAGGTGGCAAAATCCTCACTCTCTCCAATGTTATGCAAAATTACGTGATAGTTAGTGTTAGAATTCAAAAGGATAGGATCATAGGAAGGGGTTATGACTTTGAAGCTTACGAAAATAGGTTTACAATTCACAAATGTGGAACCTCACAGGATGTTGTTGTCAAAACAAAAGTCAATTATTTAAGTATTGCGGATCTACCCCATCCACGGGTTTGGGCTAAAGCCGCTACCGTATTTTGAATGATCAAAACCAAAGCTGTCTCTAGAATCGAATACCAGTCAAAATGATGATGCTGATACAAATAAGCAACTCTTATCATTCTCTCTCTTGCGCTTTTAATGATAGTGTCTCTTTTCTTCACGTCAAGGATCCATCTTTGGGTCAAGGGTAAATTTAGGGATTTGTTGTTTATTATTGTATTAGTATTTAGTAGTACAACGGTATTCTCTCAACCAAAAAATTGTGTTTGTACATTGTTGGATTTGAAAGGGACTGAAGAATTATGTTTGTATTTATTGGTATAAAAATAGGTAATGAATGTTTTGCAACATTTTCTTAAGGCGTATGGGACAACATGGCTGAGCTTAAGAGATTAAGCAAAAGAAGCAATAATGCACAAAAACCACATAGAATGACCAAATATTAACATCGAACAGTTAGTTGGAGTGACTAACAAGCATAGAGTTAATGACTTAATTAATATATTTTGATTTTGTGTTTAGTAAATCTTGATTGAAAACTACTTCCCCAGCCAAATTTAAGATACTTCTAACTTGCTTAACAAACTAATTCAACTTATAATTCGGAACTTCAATAAATAAAAAAAAATATTAACATTATCATGTTCCAAAAAACTAAAGTGTGTTTTTGTCACATATGTGATATTGGCTAAATTTTAATGACTTCTTTTTTAAAATAAATACTAACAAGTTATTATATCCAAAAAAACAAAAGTAACTTTAAGAAATAAAAACGAAGTTTATATAACTGGATCAATAAACTACCTACCTCTTTGACTAAAATAGAGAAATTTACTATGGACGTCTTTGCAAATTTTTTGACAAAGAAATACAATGAATCAATGATTGCAGCTGTACAAATTTCATAATTTTTTAGACACAATTTGAAACTACCCTTTCAAATTGACTATGGTGATTTAGTATAATATTTATAAGCCTTTTCTATAATCTTTTAATACGTTCATGTATATGAATGAATTATAAGCCAATCATTATTATAAGTCAAAATTGTTTAAAAGACAATCCCATATACCTATATGACACTACAAAAAATGCGTTTTTCAAACGCTGCTACAGACCCCTTTTTTGTAGTATGAGCATTGTTATTATAATTATTATCATCATCATCAAAGCGTGATCAATTAATCGTAATAGGGTTAATGTATTTTGCAAGAGCTCAAGTAGCTATAATGATCATCTAAATTTCACAACATACTAGAAAATGCTTTTACCTTTTTATTTCTAATTTTTCATGTTATTTGTGTGCACAAATTGTACCATTAGATAGTGACAATCAGCCTCTTTTTTTTTTTTCTTAGAATGACATCATTAAAAAGTGACAATCAGCCATGTTCTTTGGCTAAGCTTATTTTTGGTATAAAAAGGGGTCAAAAGGACGTACTTGTGGCCATTATAGTCCAGACCAGACATATAATCAGATAGACACGAATAATTGGTGGCTACTAGTGTTTTTAATCTAATCGTGCCGTGTAATGTCTGATTTGTCAATTAAATTTAATATATATATATATATATATATATATATATAGATTATAGTCGCTAACCCGTGCGATGCACGGGATAGTTAAATAAAAATTTAAAGTACTTATTTAATTTGCTTAAAGGTTTATGACTTAACTTTAAAAAATGTATAACTTGAAAATAAATGAAAATAAGTAATTTTTTATTCAATATAATGGTTTAGAAAAATTCTTTTTCTTTTATATTTTGGTTCTACATAACCAAAATTGAATTTGTAAAATAAAATCATGTAGCTAAAACATTTGGTAACAGTTACACGTTTCAGACATTTATTAAACTATATTATTATTATTATTATTGTTGTTGTTGTTGTTGTTGTTGTATTTATTAAGTACCCTCTAATATAATTATTTACATAAAAAGAATTCAATCAAAAAAAAAAAAAAAATCAGCACAATTTATTAAACAATAAAATTTCAATATAATCTTTGGAAAATACCTCTCCCATTGTCATCTTCATTTCATTTGATCAAGCGTTTTTATGCTCCACTCTCTCTCCAAATCTTTCCAATTTTGGAGAATTAAAAATGAGAGGTTAGAATTAGTTTATATATATATATATAAATTGGGAATTTTTTATATAAAGTAATTAATTGATATCAAGAACATCATAAATTTAGGCGTAAAAAACTAACTGAATAAATAAATGTTTAAATTATCATTTTTTTTTTAAATTGTGATTAATACTGAATCAGCCATGTACAAAAATCTATACAAAATACATGTCTAAGCATTACTCTAGTCTTTGTAGTATATTATATGCCCATACCAATTTAAAAGGAAACTGTGTAGATCTAACTAATAAAGTCACGTAACACAAATATTCTAAAAACACTATTGGGATATAGTTGGAAACAAAGCCCAAATAAAAGATGAAATAAATAAATGAAACGAATTTAGTATTTTTTTTGGGTATAAAATAATAAAAGAAGGATGAAATGAATAAATGAAACAAATTTAGTATTTTTTTTTCGCTATAAAATCATAAAAGTAAGGATGGAATGGTATTTTACGTGTATCTTCCACGAAGTTGCTTCTCTGCTTTAAAAGTCGCTAATGTAGAAAATTCAACTCCCCCACGTGACTATCATCTCCTCTTCTGCAACGCCACTTTTTCTTTTTCTTTTTAATCCTTTCCCTTTCTTAATTGTTAATTCTCTTCATTCTTATCTTTTTTCTGGCATTCTTTCGTCTCTTTTTTTTTTTTTTTTTTATCTTATTTTTCCTCACAGTGCCTCTATAAAGCTTTCCTATGTTTTCAATTTTTTATTTTATTCATGTTTCTTTTCCCCACAATAGGATCATCCACTGCTTTCATTCTCATCTTCTTCTGTCAAATGCTGTAAAAGTTGAAAGATGGGAAACAGTTGGGTTTGGTTTGGACCTGTAAAGTTGAAAGTAGAGAGACACATCAGAACATAAAATTAAGATTTTATTATTTTGGCCTTTCTATTTTTTTTTTTCTTCTGTGTTTTCGGTGTCTTTGTTTTACATCTGTATGGTACTTGTATCCAGTGAAACAATATGGTTTTTTTTAAAGAGAAGTCAACTTCTGTTAGTGTTAGACAATTTTAAGGTTAATAAATATAAATAGTGTGGTGTACCATCATCGCTACCGGCGGTAATTGTTCCATTTCTTCAACAATGATTCAAGAATACCCCTTGAAAAACAACATAATCAGTAGCCAAAATATAAAAGAAATAGTAGAAAAACAAAGGCAGATCAGAATGAAGTGATAAATACGGACGAAAATGGCCGACCATGAAAATGCACCTCCTATTTACTCAGTGGTAATGACTTGGAAGCGCCGGTGATTTTCATGAATATGTTGATTGCTTGCTGTGTTGGCGTTGAGATTGTCAGCAATTTTTTCCGAAGACAGAAGTATGTGGTTGGAAAAGAGAAACTGCTTGTTTTTTTGCAGTTCAGTTATATTTATATGTACCGAGGGGAAAACAACTGCATGATACAGTGTAACAACTTGTTTCTTTTGGTTGTGGTTAGTTATTTAAAATCCCAAAAGACACAATTGTTCAGTGTCTTATTCTGCAAAATGAAAAAACACAATTGTTCGGTTTCTAAATGTAGGCTATTTTTCTAGTTATAGGTGTTATCTTTTATAACAAAATATAAACTAAAATTATTAGGAAAGGTGTGAAATTTATAACTTCCCCCTGGAGCAGTGCAACTGAACACCAACCATAGCAAAAAATGGTACTGAAACGTTACTCTTTTACTCTTATTCTACCAAATGAAAAGGCACAATGTTTTGTTATTTTAAAACGTAAACGTGGCATGAATTTATGTAGTCACGTGGCGCAATGAGACGTGGTCAACAAAAAGTCAAACGTTTCGGCTATTAGTTATTATATAGATATATAGAGACACACACACACTCAAAGAGTTCGTTAAGTTCAACCAAGCCGATTCCCCCGCAGCAATGTTAATGTTCAAGTAGACAAATAATAATTCTATTAACGAAAAAAAAAATAAACAAATAATTTTGTCAAACATCTCCCATAAAATTAAAAATAAATTGTTTATTATTTACATAACTCGCTAGCCTTGCCAGTTAGTGCTCGATCTCCAAATTCCATTTCAAAAAAAATATTTAGTATCAAATATTGATGACTTTGTATTTTGCTAATTAAGTTGGTTCTCATATTTAAGGTTATATTAATTGTTTGACATTTTCATTTCAGTTCTACTATTTGTCAGATAGATTAGGCATGGAATTGCGTTTTTTTTTTTAAAAGTCCCAAAACAAAAGTGTTGACCAGAAACTAGTTTGTTTTAAGAAAAATATGAATCTTTTCTTGGTCGCGGAACCAACAATATATAGGGGCTGGTTCTATCTTTTGACACTGCACAAGTTGAATCCGCCAGGTATGATTTCAATCTTGGACCAAAGTTTATCGCACAGATTACTTGACTACTACTAGTAGTACTGTTACTATGGAATTTGGTATTGGTTGGTATAGTGAATTAATCTAATTTATCTTGACAATTCACAGGGGAAATTTGTATAATTCATAATGATTTTTGGGGTGAAAATGGACTTTTGCCCATTTTGTGCAAAAAATTTAGCGTGTTGTCCCTTTTTCCAAGCTAATTAAGAGAATGCCCCTCTTTTAAAATTCAATTTTCTCAAAATCGAGTTAAGTCCTATAGTGACATTTTAAGGAGCTTATAGTGGAGTTTTGGAACTCGAGTTCCATGAACTCAAGTTATAGGTAAAAAAAAAGAGAGAAAAACTTGCATGGAACTCAAGTTCATGGAGCTCGAGTTCCAAAACATTACTATAGGTCCTTAAAACGTCACTATAGGCTCTTTAAAATGCCACTATAGGGCTCTAGATTTTTTTTTTGAAACTCGATTTTGAAAAAATCGAGTTTTAAAAGAAGGATATTTTCCTAATTAGATTGAAAAAGGGGGCAACACGCTAATTTTTTTGCATGAAATGGGCAAAAGCCCATTTTCACTTGATTTTTGGTTACAAATGAATTTCAGCAAAAAATATTCGATGTATTAGAAAGGAAGCATTGAACATTAATCAAAAGTACACCACTATACAATCATATCAGCTTCACGATGAAGTTTACCATTCTAAAACTGACAATTTTGAAAAGTACCTAATCAAGTTATAGCGTCAATTACTCATTTTTTTTTTTTTTTTTTTGGAGATGATTAGAAATACTTACATACTAAACTCGAACCAACGTAAGCAACTCACCCACATAGTATGGTGGTCAATTACTCTATTTAATAGATTTTGAAATACATAATTAATTTTAACTTCATTAAATTTGGCGGCCAAAATGGGTTTTTACCCTTTTCACAAAAAAAATTAGCATGTTGTCCTATTTTCCAAACTAATTAGGGAAATGCCCTTCTTTTGAAACTCGATTTTATCAAAATTGAGTTAAACCCTATAGCAATGTTTTAAAGAGCCTATAGTAACGTTTTAAGGACCTGTAGCGGCGTTTTGTAACTCGAACTCCACGAAGTCGAGTTATAGTTAAAAAAAAAAAAAATTTGCATGTAACTCGATTTCATGGAAGTTGAGTTACAAAATGCCGTTATAGGTCTTTAAAACGTCACTATAGACTCCTTAAAACGTCGCTATAAGGTTTCAGAATTTTTTTTTTAAAAAAACTTGATTTTGAGAAAATCAAGTTTCAAAAGAGGGGTATTTTCCTAATTAATTTGAAAAAGGGGGCATTTGCCCCCTTTTTTTTTTTGCGCGAAATGGGCATTTGCCCATTTTCGCCTAAATTTGGCAACAAACTTTTGACCAGCATTTCAATTCTTCAAGCGAAACTAAATACGCGGAATTAATGTTAAGAAACTAAAGAACTCATCTCCATTTTTGCTTTGCTTTGCTTTGTTTTTTGGACTGACCATATAGAATTGAATTACTGCAACCAAACCAAAGGCCAGTTGTGCTCACCAGTCACCAAGGCATGCCCTAAAAGTTAGCCACCGGATTATCAAAATAATGACGTAACTTACATTACGTATCAAGCGTGTAAGTTTAAATATATCCAAGCTAATTGAATATATGAAGCAGATATTTTTATTTAATATATCTCTAAGAAATTAATATCATTAGTTCCCTTCACATCAAAGATATCTGAGATTAATATTAAATTAACCCTTGATCATTGGATATGAATGTCGATCATGTAGAGAACTACATTCTTGCCACTATTATTGGCACTTAAATTATGTTTATTAATAAATTTATTGTGCTTCTAAACTTGATACTCTGCTATATATATATATATATATATATTAATTTTTCCGGACAATATATGGTACCTTCACTAGATTTGATGATCATTTACCATTTTTAAAATTGTTTACAGATGGTACCTTGGAAGGATATTGAAAAAAATTACACAGAATTAATTGGTGTCTCCACTCTTCAGCCTTAATCCAAATGAAATTCATTATTGTAAACTATTATTTTTAGAAAATTTTCTCAGAAAATTATTAAATGCGAGAAAATTGGGAGCTGGACAGGAATTATTGGCTGTCAAGCAAAATTATTCATTTTTTTTTTTGAATTAGTAGGAGGCGACCAATTAATATTATTGCCTACTATTCGGTGACCACAACATGGAGGATTAAGGTCTGTCTAATCTCCACTAAATTTGTGTGAATTAATGACCACTAATTGACTGACTTTTCTATCTCATTCAATATGATAAAAAAATAAAAAATAAAAGAAAATTCCTACTTGCATTTTTTCAATAGTAAGTGTTTACTTTTGGCCCTTTTGGACTAAGCTTGCTTGCATTCAGAAGTTAATCAAACAGGTGGTATACTATATATACTCTATGACTTTTAATTTATGTGTGAAAAATATTAATTGTAGAACTCAAATCTACTTTGCTTGGACAACATTATATAAGAATCTGGGGAGTTTTCTACATACATGACTGATTTATTTGGAACAATCGATCTGGGGAAGAATCATCTAATTATTGTTTATATATATTCTCAAATTCGTAATCAAATTCTTGAGGTTGTCAACACCTAGTAAACAAATTCTATAAGACTTATAAGTCTTAGGGTCCGTTTAGATAGAACTTATTGCTTAAAACTAAAAACTGAAAATACTGTAGCAAAATAATTTTTAATGTGTGAATAGCACTGTGGGACCTATTTTTAATAAAAAATTGCTAAAAAAGTACGTGAACAGTGCGCGTACAGTACGCGCACAGTGACCACATAGTGCATGCACTGCGCGTATTGTTTATATATATTCTCAAATTCATAATCAAATTCTTGAGGTTGTCAGACACCCAGTAAACAAATTCTATAAGACTTATAAGTCTTAGGGTCTGTTTGGATAAGACTTATTGCTGAAAACTGAAAACACTATAGCAAAATAATTTTTAAATGTGTGAATAGTATAGCGGGACCCTTTTTTAATAAAAAATTGCTAAAAAAGTACATGAACAGTGCGTGCATAGTACACGCACAGTGGCCGCACAGTGCGCACACAGTGCGACCACTGTGCGTGCACTACGCGTTTTGTTCCCCCCAGTAGAAACGGAAAAAAAAAAAAAAATGAAGAAGGAGAAAATGCAGACGCACAGACGTAGCAATAATCCGGATCCAAAAGCATTCTTAGTACTCATTTGGGTATTGATGAAAGCAGCGTGTTTTGTGTCTGTGTTGACTTTTTTTTTTTTTTTTTTTTTTTGACCAGCGCCTTTTGCATTGTTCATGAGACATAAATAGTATATTAAGGCAAAATTACAATGTTTTCAGCAATGAACAGTAACTCATAAATTTTTTTTTATTATTATTTTTAGCAATAAGTTTTTAGTTTTCAGCAAAATAAACGGTAACCTAAGTTCTTCCAATGCAAGTCTACATGCCTTATTAACCTCGCCAATCATTGTATAAAGATTTGTCCATACCTCTAGCCTCACCGTTCTCCCCAGTTTGTCCTTACCAAAACCTCCAACCATTAACCATGACACATTTTGACCATAACCCTTTCAAACTAAGCGGAATCTTTCTTAGTAAAACATGTTCAGCAGCACTCCAACTACAACCCCAAACCAAACCACAATATGAACCCTCTCCCATGAAAAAAGACAAAGAGTCATTATACCAATCCCCATATCCAACTGTTGGTGCTTCTTCAATACCTTCAGATATGAACATGTTGACTATAAACCCTGACCCTCTAGACCCAATATCATCATTTCTCAAATCCCTTACTCTTCAAGATGCAAAAGAACCTTTTGTGCTCCCAGTTATTGATGACACAGATCTAGACTTGTCTAATCCTGGATTAGAAAGAGTATTTATGACAGACCCAAAGGTAGAAGAAGATGATGATGTCCTTCACCCTAAACAACCTCCCCCATAACCAATTTTTCCTCCATCACCTTTCATCCTTGATTACCAAACAAGACTAACCTATTCATTAACCACAGATTCAAAACACTTATTCACCATTGATAATACCCCCCTTCAAAATGGCATGATGAGATTTTTAACATGTATTCATGGTGCATAGCTGAACTTCAAACCCCAAATAACATTGTTGCACAAATTATCGCCAAATTTGTTGCAAGACTCATAGGAAGACTAAGACAATAGTGGATCAATCTTGGAGAATACAAGCAAAGACAAGCAGCTCAGTGTCTTACTCTAGAAGATTTTTTTTCACAATCATTCATAGTGAATTCCTTGGCTCTGTGGCTCATTATACAGAAGTAGCACGAGAAGAATTTTTACTAATGAAATGTTGCTCTTTTGAAAGGAAAGATTTGGAAAAACATTTTGACAGAATGTCAAGCAGGTATTACACTTTTAATGGCATGGATGATGTCAAATCTAAGCACACCTTTCTGAACTCTTTTCCAGAACCATTAGGAGATGAAACTCTTCGCATGATGAACCTGCAAAAAATAACTCTACAACTAGCCTCTTTAGGAGAAATCTACCAGCATGTGCTCATTGCTCTTGAAAAACTCTGCAACCAGAGAAAGTTTCTTTCAGAAATTGACAAGGTCCATAGCAAGCTCAAAGACAATTGTAAAAGAAAAGATTTGTAGATAAAATGCTATGACGAAAATTGTGCTTGTTCAACAAAAAGAAGAGATCATTTCAAGAAGTATTCTTGGAAGAAGAGGCACTATGCAAGTCAGAAGAAGAAGTCTTTCAGGAAAAAGAAATGGAAGTTCCTCAGAAGGAAACAGTTCAAAGGAAAAATTTCAAAAGTCTGTTTTGTATGCAGAAGACCAGGTCATTTTGCAAAAAATTCTCCAAAGAAAGAAAAGGCGGTAAAGCTTCTTAAACAAGCCCAGATTCATGCAGATGATACCCCTTTCTCAGATGTAGAATCACTCTTTTCACTAGATGATGATTACTCTCCACAAGCCTTAGCTATTATGGCTTATCCTACCTCAGAAGATGATTCAAATTCAGAAAACTCAAACCCAGAAATCCAAACCATCTACACATCTCAGCCTATTATAACCCCCTTAACCAGCCCCACACCCATAGCCCAAGTACATATCCTCCTTGATACTTATTCCAGACCTATTCCTGTAATAACCTTATTTGATATAGGGGCAGCAGCAACAATTCTCCATCCCAAAATATTACCTAAACAATTTTGGCTACCTTATCATTAGATGTTCAAAGCAGCAAATGGAGAAACATTTTTGATTACCTTGAAAAGTAAACCTATCCTTATCAGGATCTTTCCAACCCTTACCATTAAACACCAAGTCCTTGGCTACCCTCTCACAGGTAGAGACCTTCTTATAGGATTTGATCTTCTTTATCAAATATCTAGCCTCAGATGGTCATCAAAAGGACTTTTGTATAAACAACATCTTCTTACTTGGACTCAAGTACCTTATTTATTCACAGTAGACCCCCTTGACTCTTTGAGACTCCAGATTATTAAAGAATGTTATGCGATTACCCACTCTGAATTCCTCCTTAAAAATCCAAACCCTTTGTAGAAAAATTCATCTTTCTTTATAAACCTACCCTTCAAAAAGAATGAAAATGTTAGCCCCATAAAAGCCAGTCACAGAGGAATGAATCCTGAACATTTGACCTTAGCTAAGCAAGAGTTATCCACTCTTCTTTCAGAAGGCCTCATTGAACCTACAGCTTCTCCATGGGTTTGTGAAGCTTTCTATGTCAATAAACATGCTGAGCAAGTTCATGGAAAACTCAGATTGGTAATCAATTACCAAGATCTTAATCATTTCCTTGCAGATGATAAGTTTCCTTTGCCAAACAAAAGTGCTGTTTTCCAGCATCTTTCTAATGCTAGGATATTTTCGAAGTTTGATCTCAAAGTAGGATTTTGGCAATTAGGATTTTGGTCTTAAAAATGCTCCATCTCAATTCCAAAAAGCAATGGTAACGTTGTTCCAGCCACTTTTGACAAATGCATTAATCTATGTTGATGATGTCCTTTTATTTTCAAAGGATACAGAATCCCATGAAAATTTGCTTACTGAATTTTACAATTTAGTAAAAACTCAAGGGATGATGCTTTTAGAAAAGAAAATGGTCATAGGAGCATCCTCTATAGATTTCTTGGGAGTAAACATTTCAGATGGAAAATATACTTTGTAGCCCCACATCGTGATTTCTCTTGGAGAATTTCTAGATAAACTCACATGTACCAAACAGATATAGCAGTTTCTTGGAGTTGTAGACTACATATCAGATTTCATTCCAAAAATCTCCAGATATAGAAACTGTTTAGCTCAATTGTTGAAAAAATCTCCTCCAGATTGGAATCCAATTCATACGGAAGCAGTCAAGCAATTGAAAAAGGTTAGCAGAAATGCTTCCTCCTTTGTAGATTCCAGGACCAGACAAACGAATTCTACAAATTGATGCAAGTGATGAGTATTGGGCAGCAGCTCTCTTTGAAGAAGTTAATGGCAAGATAAGTATTTGTGACTATAAAAGTGGTGCATTTAAGCCTTCAGAGCTTCACTATCATTCTACTTTTAAGGAAATTTTGGCAGTTAAACATGGAATTGAAAATTTTCAGTTTCATCTTCTTGGGTATAATTTTCTAGTAGAAATGGACATGTCCTCCTTTCTAAAAATGCTCTAGTTCAAAAGAAAAATGCTTCCACATCCTTAACTACTCAGATGGTCAAATTGGTTTTCACAATGGTCCTTTCAAGTCAGACACATCAATTGTAAAGATAATCTTATCACTTATTACCTTTTTAGAAAACCTCTAGTCTTTACTACCACAATCATTCCTCCACCTTTATGCGTATATCCAATCACGAATCCATCCTCATCCTTAGGCTCTTCTTCAGCCCCTAATGATATTCTTAATATAATAGAAACTCTTCCCCTAAGATAAAACACCAAATAAAGACCTTGACCCTTGAAACTAGATCTAAAAGAATCATTAGAGTCCTCCATGACTACCTTAAAGAATATCAACGTCATTTCTTTGCTATTTCCCTAGACATGGATGAACCATGGAAAACCCCTTTTGCCTTTTGGATAACGAATTGGACAGTTGTACATTATCTCTACATGTGGTACTTACTCAATGAGTATTACTTGTATCTCTATTTTGAACCAGAATTCTACTCATATATTTTCCCTCATGAAAATAAATATTTTACCAAGTTTTAGTTTGAAATCCTGAAAAATGATGCTCATAATGGTCAATGGTCCAAGTACCCCAAATAGAGCACCCACGCTTTGGCCAAAACCTTACTTCTGCGTGTTTAGTTGTTAAGCTCAATTCCAAAAATAATGTGCATGCAGAAAGAATCCTTCACCCTGCAGACATGCATTGGGTAACTAATGCTGATGGTACTCTTCATAAACACATGAACATGTCTTGGATATCTTGCCACTATTTCCTCACAATGGCAGAATCCCTTAACCAGGGAATCCTACCTCAAATAGTGCCAGCAGATCAAAATGCATGTAGACAGCAATGACCACATGAGGACCATTGGGAAATGCCCAATCCTTTGATTAGACATGATGATCCTTACTACCATAACCATGATCTAGATGCTGACGTTGATGATCTGGATGTTGATGTTAATGAAGAATGATTCCAAGGAAGAGATGGATGGGACAACTAGATATTTCCAACACCAAAAAAAAAAAAAAAAAAAAAAAAAAAAAAAAATAGAAGAAGAAAAGTGTCAGACACATCTTTATGCATGGCCAGCCACTATTGTGGACTTTTCTTGCACCAACTCCAACTTTCCCTGCCAAATGTTTGTAAAATATATAATTATTACTTTAAGATGGCAAATGTCAATCATACAAGAAAAATTTGTCTTCCTTCCCACATGATATTTATCTCTTTGTCAGCAATATATCCGAAGGAAGATCATTATGGCATCAAGACCCCTACTCTTTTGGACACTTGTCAAAAATGAACTAGCCCCTACCATCTGTTGCAGAGACTTCTTATCCTCAGATTGTAAAATATTTTTGTAACTTATTGCTTATAAATAGGCCCCTTGTATCCTTAGAAAGGCAGAGCGAGAAAGGGAAGCCATTGTAACATATGTATCAGTTCCTCTTATGCCTGATGTAAAAAAGCTGTTGAACCTAATAATATCCTTAAGTTTGTTGTATCTTGTTCTGTGTTCCATTCCTTACGTAAATATTATCTTTTATACAATTTTAGTATTACATGTCATAAACCAATTCTAGTAACCTTGTCATAATCTTCTTACACCCCTTTTATATAGTAGTTGGTATTAGAGCCAAGAAAAACCAGTTTCTCCCTCTTTTGATTAGTATACTTAGATTATTGTCCTGATTAGTATGCTCTGTGATTTACAGTTGTCACTATAAGTGGATCCTCTGTATTCATCACATCAGAACACTGGATTTGATAATCAAGTTGAACACTAAGGAGTTGTTCTTAATTTTTAAAAAACCCAGTTTTCCTGAGTCATCTTGTGGACATGTAAGCCTAGGAGTGGCGTTTCTGTCCTGTTAGATCTTAGGTAAACAGTTCTTCCCTCAAGAAACCATCATGGCTAGTTCATCTGAAGCAGTTATTGATACCAATATACCTACTTTTGACATTCCTCTTCGTAAGTTCACTACAAATAGGTTAGACTACTTGTATGAAATCTCCCACATCCCTGAAGATAGTAAGATTCCTATTACTGATTTTCCTATGGTAAATCCTTACATTGTGTTTGATAAACCTCAAAATTCCTTCAAAAAATCCATAAAAAAAGTTTTTAGGTCCTTCTCATCCTTCTACTGTTAAAGAGTATGTCCAGGCCTCCAAGTTTGACCAGTACAATATTCCAGCCAGTGAGAATGAAAATTTTATCACCCTTGCCCTTTTCAGAGAATTTTTCATCCCATGGAAAAAACAAGGGTACACACATCTCCACTTTGGTGCAGTCAGGTTAGCACTAACTTTTCATGGAAGAAAGGGACTCCTTATTGCCTCTAGAATTTCACTCCTTGATTCTAGATTCTTGGAATATCATAATGCGGTCATCGAAACTGTCCAGACAACCTTAAATGCGGGAATAGTTTTTGTTACACTCTTCCTTAACTTCAACATGTCTCTCAAGGATCCTCACCTTTGTGATGCTCTTAAGGTGCAAGTTCAGATCATAAGAGCTTCTCAGATGCAAGATACTTTTGTTGCCACACTTCATTATCAGTTAGCCTACAAACTTCAAAATCATTCTTTCGACATAGCAATCCTAGAGATGGCCCAATCCAATGATGCTCTATTGATCCAAGTTGATCCAAGCATCATGCCTATATGCACATTTGTTTCAAGATAGCTAAATAGAGACCATATGACTTCTCTCTTTCCAGAATCATGGATTATGAAATATGAGATGCTTCACCAAGTAGTCAAGCCAATACAGTCTAATAATCCTTTCTTTGTCAAGAAAGAAAACGGTGATGTTGAGATTAGATTCCTTACAACTACACCAAAAAAGAAAGAGGTCGCAGTTTTTCCTACTCAGATTGCTATGATCCACCCAGCGTAATATGAAGGCCTAGAGGGTCTTCAAATCAATGCATTCCGAGAAGATGGACAGCCTTGCTATGAAGGAAAATCATCCTCTGGTCATATATGGCGGGATGTTTTTGATTGTGTTGATTGCCAAAAAGAAGAAGTTTTTGAAAAAAATTATTCACGAAGAAAGAAAAAGTCCTCCCAGTATATTCTTAAAGAAAGATATGAGGTAGGAGATCCAGAAGTTGACCTCCTTGGAGAACCTTCTGGAAAGTTTGATTATTATGTCGTCTATCCCCGAACCAAGAAACTTTATCTTCCCTCCTTTTCTCCATGCAAAGAAAATTTTAGTCAAAACCATAAACCTCCGTTGATTCCATACTACCAAAAAGTCCTCCCCCAAATACCAAAGTGTCAACCCAAATCTATCAGTCAAACTCATAGACAGAAACCCTTACCTTGCTACATGTTTAACCATGCTTCACCCTCCTATTCACAAAATTTTCCTCCTCTTGAAAATTTTGATCATCCCTAAACCAACACCAAACATGTATGGAAAATCAAAAATTCTACTAGAAACAGTCCAGATGGAACCAAGAAACAAGTCTCCTCAGCTGAAGCAGCTTTAAACTAACAAGCAAAAAATACTGTGGCACAAAACCAAGTCCTTTTAAAGATTCTTGATAATCAACAAAAGATGGTTGAAGCGGTTACTTATACCTTCTTGTCCCCAAATTCTCTTATTGAAGACTTGAAGATGAAAATATAGACAGTTGAGCAAGAATTGACAACCATTGCTTCTACGGTAAAAGACTCGTCTGTCTCATTTCCTCTCATTGGGCAAAAAAAAAAAAAAAAGACAAAGAAAACAGTTGTTGGTGCAACTTCAGTCTTTGGAGAATTCAAGAAAAGAGTAATATGATAGTTTTGATCATCAGTCAAATACCAAACCAACACCAAATACCAAAGTGTCAACCTAAATCTATCAGTCAAACTCATAGACAGAAACCCTTACATTGCTACATGTTTGACCATGCTTCACCCTCCTATTCACAAAATTTCCCTCATCCTGAAAGTTTTGATCATCCCTAAACCAACACCAAACATGTATGGAAAATCAAAAATCCTACTGGAAATAGTCCAGATGGAATCAAGAAACAAGTCTCCTTAGCTGAAGCAGCTTAAACTAGCAAGCAAAAAATGCTATGGCACAAAACCAAGTCCTTTTAAAGATTCTTGATAATCAACAAAAGATGGCTAAAGCGGTTACTCATACCTTCTCTTCCTCAAATTCTCTTATTGAAGACTTGAGGATGAAAATACAGACAGTTGAGCAAAAATTGGCAACCATTGCTACTATGGTAAAAGACTTGTCTGTCTCATTTCCTCTCATTGGGAAAAAAAAAAGGAAAGAAAACAGTTGTTGGTACAACTTCAGTCTTTGGAGAATTTAAGAAAAGAGTAATATGAAAGTTTTGATCATCAGTCAAATACCAAACCAACACCAAATACCAAAGTGTCAACCCAAATCTATCAGTCAAACTCATAGACAGAAACCCTTACATTGCTACATGTTTGACCATGCTTCACCCTCCTATTCACAAAATTTCCCTCCTCTTGAAAGTTTTGATCATTTCCAAACCAACACCAAACATGTATGGAAAATAAAAAATCCTACTGGACACAGTCTAGATTGAACCAAGAAATAAGTCTCCTCAGCTGAAGCAGTTTTAAACTGGCAAGCAGAAAATTCTGTGGCATAAAACCAAGTCTTTTCAAAGATTCTTGATAATCAACAAAAGATGGTTGAAGCGTTTACTCATACTTTCTCATCCTCAAATTCTCTTATTGAAGACTTGAAGATGAAAATACAGACAGTTGAACAAGAATTGACAACCATTGCTTCTACGGTAAAAAGACTTGTCTGTCTCATTGAGCAAAAAGAAAAAGAAAGAAAACAGTTGTTGGTGCAACTTCAGTCTTTGGAGAATTCAAGAAAAGTGGTTACCTAAGTTCTCCCATTGCAAGTTTACATGCCTTATCAACCTTTCCAATCATTGTATAAAGATTTGTCCATACCTCTAGCCTCACCATTTTCCCCAGCTTGTCCTTACCAAAACCTCCAACCACTAACCATGACACATCCTGACCATAACCCTTTCAAACCAAGCAGAATCTTTCCTAGTAAAACATGTTCAGCACCACTTCGACTACAACCCTAAACCAAACCACAATATTAACCCTCTCCCATGAAAAAGGACAAAGAGTCATTATACCAACCCCCAGATTCAACGGAAGTTTCAGCAATGAACAGTAACCTACATACAATGTTTTTATTATTATTATTATTTTTATCATTTGCAACTATTATAAATATGAAGGAATATATATTGTGATTTTGAAATCTAATCAGTTCTGGAAATAATAAAAAAGAAAAAGAAGAACACTTAATGATTACAATATGTGTTCACATTTATGCGTGCACGTGAACAAGTCATTGGAAGAAGAAATTAATTTTAAAAAAAAGGCAGGCACAGAGAGTGATAGTATGTAGGTCTTATCCTCTATAAAGATATAGGGGATTGATAATTCATGCACCTCCCATTAAATTAAAAAAAAAAAAAAAATCATGCATCGACACACGTCCAATTGCTTGGTCATGACCAATTCAACGCAGTAATTCATAATCATATTTTAAAAAAAAAAAAAAAAACAAACAAACAACAAACAAACCAATGATTCTATCAGGTAACTTATTTCACATTTGTACCCATTTACTTTTCACATTTTAAATATTGATATTAAAATGTGTACATCAATGTATTATGTATGCAATTGTTAATCTTATGTATATGAATGCGTGAGGAAAGAATACTGTGAGAGAATACTTACATAAAAATAATATATAAAAAACCTAAAACTTTTTTAGGCCACATCCATCAAACAAACCCACATCCATCGACATAAACCCACATCCCAAATCAACAAAACCCAAAAGCAAAACCCACCACTAAAGGCTGACTGAGAGAAATCCGATGGTGGGAGGTTCCGATGATGGGGTGGATGTCATGGCAAGCTCGTCGATGTGGCGTGGCGTGATGATCAGGCCATGGGTTGCTGTGGATGTGGTGGGTCGGGTTCGTGTAGCTGTGTTGGTGGATAGCAATCTGAGAGTGTGGGTCAGGTTCATGTGGCATGGCGTGGCTTGATGCTCTGGCCTGGGTTTCGTAGGAGAGGGAGGCAGCGACGTGGAGTAGAGGGAGAGAGAGTAAAAAAATGAAGTGAGAGAGAGAGAGCAGATACAATTCGGTGAAGGAATGAGGAGACAAAGGGAAGAAAGAGGAGACGAGGAGACAGCGGAAGTGGGCCCAGAGAGAATAGAAAAGTAATATAAATTATGAAAAATGTGAACAATGGGTTCTCAAATTTGAGAGCGTATTGTAGCATGTTTAAAAAAAATGACACATATAAGACACCTCATAAGGCTCATATTTTGGGGTTTGGAGTGCCAAATGCCAAATATTTGGCATACGGCACATTACTATGGATGCTTTTATATTGCTCATACACAGTTTCATTAAAAAAGAAAATAGTCAGAAAATTTCAACTTTAAACCTATGTTTCTTTCACAATCTATGCACACTAGTTGGCAAACACTCTGTTCCAATAGTAGATTCACACATTGGAAAATGATATGGATGATTTTATCATTTCGTCAATAATTTAAACATAGACCAAAAAAGTATTAGTCAATATTTATTTAAACATTATTCACTTAACAAAATTCATTCCACTTAGTTCATAATACGTTGATAGGATTTTAAAATTTTTAGTGTGTTAGAAAATCTAGTTTTGTATCTCATACAAAATACACAGCTAAAGTAACAAACAAGGAGTTATTTCATTCACGATTGATAGCATGTATTATGTAAATTTCAGAATTTAAGAACAAGATAGCGTACCTTGGTGTGGAGAAATTCAAAACAAAGATTACAAGTACTTGGGAACAATTTTAATCTTTGTTTTGAATTTCTCCACACCAAGGTACGCTATCTTGTTCTTAAATTCTGAAATTTACATAATACATGTTATCAATCATGAATGAAATAGATCATTGTTTGTTACTTCCGCTGTGTATTTTGTATGAGATACAAAACCAGATTTTCCAACAATTGGTATCAGAGATCTAGATCTGATTGGAAGTTTGAATCTGTATAGCCAATGAGAATGAAACCCCACTATGGTAAACAAGCATATAATTTCTCGTTCTCCGTAGATACTTGAGAATATACTTTATTGCTGGCCAATATTTTGATCCTGGATTTGATTGATATCGGTTGACCATGCTAACTAAATAACAAATATCTGGTCTAGTACAAAACATGGCATACATGAGACTTCCCACTGCAGAAGCATAAGGAACTTATCTCATCATATTTTCTTCCTCTTGAGTCTTAGGCCTTTGGTCATCAGACGGAGGAACTCCATGTCTAAAAGGATTGCATCCTTTCTTGGAGTTTTGCATGCTAAACCGTTCTAGGACCTTATCTATATATCCAGTTTGTGATAGGCCTAACATCTTATTCTTGCGATCTCGTCAAAGCTTGATCCCTAGAATAAAGTTAGCCTCACCTAAGTCCTTCATATCAAATTGGCTTGACAACCAAACTTTCACTGATGACATTACCCCTACATCATTTCCAATGAGTAAAATATCATCAACGGAACATTACTACTGTATCTCGATGTCTTTTGTATACACATGATTCAACAAGATTTTGTTCAAAACCAAATGACTTGATTGCTTGATCAAACCTGATGTTCCATGACCTAGATGCTTGGTTAAGTCCATAAATGGATCTTTTTAACTTGCATACCATATACTCTTGGTTCTTTACTATAAAACCTTCAGGTTGCAACATGTATATTTCTTCTTCAAGATTGCCATTAAGAAATGCAGTCTTGACATCCATTTGCCAAATCTCAAAATCATAATGAGCAGCAATGGATAAGAGAATTCTGATAGAATTAAGCATGGCTACTGGCTAAATAATTTCATCATAATCAATACCTTCTTTTTGTGTATACCCTTTCGCCACTAGTATTGCTTTAAAGGTTTCAACCTTTCCATCTATCCCTCTCTTCCTCTTGTAAACCCATTTTCAACCAACAGGTTTAATGCTGTTAGGCTCCTTTACAAGATTCCATACATGATTGGAATACATAGAATCCAATTCAGATTTCATAACTTGGACTTAATGATGTGCATCTATATCATTTATTGCTTCATCATAAGTGTAAGGATCCGATTCAGCCTCTTCTAAGATAGCTTCATAAATTTCTCCCAAACCTATAAATCTTATAGGAGGCCGAATAATTCTCCCACTACGACGAGGCACCTGTGTACTAGAAATCTCATGAGTAGTACCTTGTGGTGTATCTAATACAGTCACATCATCCCTAGTTTCATCAATTGATTATTCAACTACAGGTTCATCTATTTCAGCCAATACAAATTTACTTCTAGGATTAAAATTATTCACATAATCATCTTCCAAAAATTTGGCATGGGTGCTAACAAACACTTTGTTATCCTTATGATTATAGAATAAATAACCCTTGGTTTCTTTTGAATACCCTAAAAATATGCATACTTGCGTTTTAGCTTCCAACTTATCAGACTTCCCTTTCAACATATGTGCTGAACATCCCCAAATGTGGAGATATTTCATACTAGGCTTGCGCCCACTCCATAATTCCTTGGGTGTGTTGGGAACAGATTTTGATGGAACCAAATTCAAAACGTGCATAGCAGTTTTTAGTGCATATACCCAAAAAGAAACTGGTAAAGTTGATTAACTCATCATGAACCTAATCATTTCCAAAAGAGTCTTATTCTTTCTTTCTACTACACCATTTTGTTGGGGACTTCCAAGTGCAGTCAATTGGGAGACAATCCCATTTTGAATTAGGTAATCCTTGAAATCTCCAAGAAGGTATTCGCCACCTCGATCAGATTGAATGGTCTTTATGCATTTACCCAATTGATTTTCAACTTCAGCCCTAAACTTTTTAAACTTTTCAAAGGCTTCCGACTTCTGTCCTATTAGGTACACATAACCATATCTTGAGTAATCATCTGTAAAAGTGATAAAGAACTCATAACCTCCTTTTGCTTAGGTTGACATAGGACCATATACATTTGAATGAACTAATTCAAGTAAGTCTTGGGCTCTTCTACCTTTTGCAATAAAAGGTCATTTGGTCATTTTACCTTCCAAACAAGATTCACAAACTAGAAAACCATCAAAGTTCATGGGCTGTAAAAATCCATCTTTGATTAGTCTTTGAATCTTATTTGAATTAATATGACCCAAATGCAAGTGTCATAGATATGCATCAATAGTAGAAGGAAACTTTCTCTTTAATGATTTTACATGAGAGCTTCTATCTAATTCAGATTTGTATAATTCATGCTTGTCAGGAGTTAAAATATAAAGACCATCCACAATATTGCTAGAACAAATAAACGTTTTATCCTTCTTTAGTACAACATTATTTTTCAGGATAACACAATATCCATGTTTACCTAAGTAAGTTGTAGAAATTAAATTCCTACGAACATTAGGTACATACAAACAGTCTTCCAATATCAAAACTCTAGACTTAAAGCATAAATTAAACACTCCAACAGTTTCAACCGGAATCTTTCTCCCATCAGCCAAAGTAAGAAATAGTTATCTCTCATTCAACTTTCTAGTCTCCTGGAATCCCTGCAAAGAATTGTAAATATAATTAATACAACATGAATCCGCATACCAGGAATCCGTTGGATTCTATACCAAACATATTTCAAGAAGAAATGAACTTTTCATACTCTTATTCTTCGCAGCCTTGAATGTTGGACAATTCCTCTTCCAATGTCCTTTCTTACCACAATGGAAATACTTTCCTTTGATTTTTTTTCCTTTGTTAGCAACTCCTAAGGCAATTTGTTTACCATCTTTCTTAGTGAAGTCCTTCTTCTTCTTCTTCTTCTTCTTCTTACCGTTACCTTTCTACTCAGGTTGAAAAGTAGAAGCTTCACCAATATTGGCTTCAACACTAGAAGTACCAAGGATGCCTTCCACCGCCACTAATTCATTCATTAATTCAGACAAAGAATAAATCTTTTTGTTCATATTATAATTGAGTCTGAATTCCTTGAATGAATCCGGTAATGACTGGAGTATCATATCCACTTGGGATTCTCCATCAATGTCGGCACCTAAGACAATGCTCCCTAACTGAACTTTCTTCAGACATTTTGGTATTATAAATTTGTCTCATAGTTTCTTACCTTGCAGAACGGCCTTGTTCACCAAACATCTCCTTTAGACTAAGCATTATGTCTGAAGTTAGTACCATATCTTGCATTTGATACTGTAGAACATTTGAGATACATGCTAGGATATAGCACTTGGCTATCTCATTAGATTTCTGCCAATGATCATATCACTGTTTTTCCTCAAGAGGAGCATCTAATGAAGGAAAGCTAGGACGTGGTTGAGTAAGCACATATTTGTTCTCTTCAGTAGTACGAACAATGTCAAAATTTCTTTTCCAATCAACATAGTTAGATCTAGTCAGTTTGTTCTGGTTAAGAATAGCAACAAGTGGGCTAAATGATGCCATGATTTAAATCTGAAAATAATAAACATGAATATAATAAGTAAACTGAATATTATCAATTTAGCATATAGACATATAATGTAGAACCTCAATAAAACCATAAAATAATATATGCAACGATAGCCCAATCCATGTCTATAATTCCTTGGTAGCAAGTTTATTATAAACACATTAATTGGTTGAGAACTATTCTCATTATTAGTGCTATCATGATAACTCTTATCAAATACTAATAATATGCCGTATTACCTTTAGCCTCTAAGTAATAATGACATAGCTCCTTTGGAAGGTTAACATTACACTTAGTCTAGTGTACACCATTATTTAGAATCTTGTGTAGTTACATTTCATCTCCCTTATAATGTTTAAATTTGTAGTACCATGGAACAAAACACCCTCCTTTGGGATCACGAGGCATATACACCAAGGCGAAGTGTTTGTCCACACTACTTTAAACGGGTAAGTTCAATTTTGTAGTACTATGAAGTAAACACCCTCCTTTGGGATCGCAAGGCATATACCCCAAGACGAGGTGTTTACCCACACTACTATGAATTGATAATGGAGGCCGTAAGATGCAACCCTTGTATCTCTCTCCTACTAGATATTTTAACTTAAAGATTTTTAAGATCAAGAATCATAATAATGCTAGAAACCCTTGAAAACATAATCCTAATCTCATTAGGAATAAATTTCATAATCTTAGCATTAATATGTATAAATATATATATAAACTCATATTACATTTAAAAATATTAAATATATAAATAACTACCTTTTTGCGTCTATTCATTCCTTGCACCGTTTGGCTTGGAAGTGGGAATTGTTATATGGCCGTATATTATATGGCATGTAAGTTATAAAGAATTCATGCATTTATAGGTGTTATTTGTTTCCTTCAATCCGTGTAAATATATATATATATATATATATATATATATTTATGAACCCATATAAATAAGTGTTATAAGGATTCAATGACTTGAATGCTAATGCACCTCTTGGTTTATTCATTGCATGGCTTGAAAACGGCTTGGCCATTTTGCATGTGTTAGTCATCTTGGTTTATAAGGATTCTAACAATCTGTGAAACTTATCTTAAGAAATCTCAAAAATCTTAATTTGTAATTTTTATGAGTCTAGCTTTAACCATATGTTAATAATTTTATAATTTTTAGGTTATAGATAGATCTCAGTTAATTAATTTAATTACTCAAGTTGAGTAATTAGGTTAAATTACATACAAATCGTGGAGACACAAACAAATCACCAAATAATCTATCCTGTAGTAGAAAATAAATTGACATGGTGTTTTATTGACTAATGAGAAAAACTTTTTACAAAGTAAAAATCTCACTGGGTGATTTTTAAGTCATCACTCCTAAAAATCTCTAATCAAAATCAAGAGATTACAAGTACAAGAAATCTTACCCCAAACTTGGTCTATCCCAAAGTTGTAACCGATAGTTGAATCCTTATGCCAATCCTTAATTGGTCTTGATTTTGTAAAGAGTTCCTCCCTTTCCATGGATCCTAGTATGTAACTAACTCCCAACAACTTGAAACTTGTTGGTGGATGCAAAGTTCTTCAATGCACTTGTCGAGAAGAAAGAATTTGGTCACAAAACCTTAAGACGCATAAGAATGCAGTAGCTTCACAATAAGTGAATAGATTCTCTAACTGAGGCTCTATATCTTGTGATAAATTTAAAATAAAGCTTTTATATCCCTTAGAAGTTTAGTGAATGAAACCTTAGAGGTCCAAGTCATCATGGGCCAAAAAACAAATATGAGAAATCTGAATCTACGAAACTCAATAGATCGAGAGGTATTAAGATTCGTCATTTATTCTAAATAGAAGCTAGTATCAAGGTATTGTTGAGACTAGTGTCGAGGTTCACTTTTTCAACTTTTCTTCACTTGCTTCTTGGTGCAATCTTCATGTTTTCAGTAATGTCACTTCTCTAGTTTGTAAAATATACTTCATGATATTCTAGAAACTACTTAGAACTACTCAAATATAAGTAAAATGAGTTTTGTAAAAAAATATACCAACACATGAAAAATATGACCCTAACAATAATATACCTTGGTAATACGAGTATTTGATTGATTGAAATAATACACAATAATGAGTAGCTCTGCCTTTTTGGATGCATCATTAGACCATGTGGTTTATATTATTTAAAAATAAAAATCTTTCTGGTTTGACAAAGAAATATGTTATGAATGTACTGTTGATCTTATACTTGTAAATTTTCCTACCCAAGTGAAAGTTATCACAGGTATACTATAGATACAAATTGATATACAACAATTTAGCAAAAATATAAATTACACCCATTAAATTTAGGCAAAAATATTAATAGTCATTTTGATCCGGTAAGTTCGCATTTTCTGTTACTATTAGTTTTTCTTGACTATAACTCCTGTTTACCATTAAAAAATAAAATTTAATACTAAAAAAATATTAAAATTTATTTAGTTTTTTAAACACAAAAATACAAATTACACCCTTAAGTTCGAACTTAAGTTTGAATTTATGTCACTGTTAATTGTAGTTTTGGTCTTATAAATTCAAATTTATGCCATTGTTAATCCTATTTAACAAAATTATTTTTATGGTGGCAATATATGTGAACTTACAGGACCAAAATGGTAAAAATAAAACTTATATACAGGATTAAAATGACAATTGACCAAATTTGAAGAATCTAATTTGTTGGAGTGAGAAAGAGAGAGAGAACTTAATTAAGATTGAGGAAAGTTGGGGGTGAAAAAACTTTAGTTGGAAAAGTTTATGACTTAAGTTTCTATTAGTTCAATTAATAAAGCCTCTTATATTGTCAATAAAAGACTCAAAATCAAATATGGTGTACACCAAAATAAAACCATCACGAAAGCCATTGTGAATCCGTGATAAGAGAATATCGCTAGGAAAAGAGAGAAGAGAGCCAAACCATTGATTAGTCTGTTCAATAAAAAAGATAATCACATCAGATAGTACTTATCAAGAAAAGAAAGAATAATCGCATCTGATAATATATCTTTTTATTTTTGATCATTCACATCATCCTGTGGTCCAGCCATATATGCAAGTTTAGTTGACCATAAACCAAGCATAACATTCTCAATAAAAAATGCTTCAACATAAGTAGGCTGTCCCAATTAGCTATGTGATTAGACTCCATACATTCAGATTCCGACGCTAAATTTTCATTCATACAATATTTATTACATGCATACGCGTTTCTAGCCTCCAAGAAAGTCCTTCATCATCAAGGTCAACATACAAAATTTAGTCAATATTAGTTTTTTCAAAAACTACCCCAAACCAAAGTGCAAATTATGGTAATACTAGCGGTATTATAATATTTTATAAAATTATTGTTAGCCGCTCTGATGTTATGTTATTATTTTATAAAGTCATTTATTCTAATTTTGGAAAAAAAAAAGTCATTAATTATTATAAAAACTAGAATAAAAATAAGGAGTAGAAAAAATATTGTGCTTCCCACATTGTTACGACTCTTTTCGTTTTCTTCTATATAAGTATGACTTTGGAGGCATGAAGTCCAATACAAATCCCAAACACCCAATCATTTACATCTAATATTGTCCCTTGTCTGTCAAGCATTTCTTATAGCCCATCGAAAAGGCCAAAACATGGCACTTCGAGCATTGGTTACACTTCTATTTGTGCCTCTTTTTCTGTCTCCAACCATTCTTGGTTACTCCCAAGCAGATAATAAAAAATGGTGTAGCCAAACCCCAAACCCTGAGCCATGTGAGTATTTTTTAAGCCAAAAGCCTAATTATCACGACCCCATCAAGCAAAAGTCCGATTTTTTCACAATTTCAAAGCAGCTTGCACTAGAACGTGCCCTGAAAGCTCAAAGTAACATATTTTCACTAGGGCCCAAGTGCAAAAATGCTCGTGAAAAGGCTGCATGGGCTGATTGCCTCGAGCTTTATGAGTACACCCACCTTAGGCTTAACAAAACCATCGATCCTAATGTCAAGTGCAGCCAAAACGATGCTCAAACATGGCTCAGCACGGCTCTAACCAACCTTGAGACGTGTCGGGCCGGGTTTATTGAACTAGGGGTCCCGGACAATCTCTTGCCCTTGATGTCAAACAATGTTTCTAAGCTAATTAGCAACGCTTTGGCTCTTAACAAAGTTCCATACACTGTACCGAGTTATAAACATGGTTTCCCAACTTGGGTTAAGCCCGGTGACCGGAAACTCCTTCAGTCTTCTTCAACTCCTAAGGCCAATATTGTGGTGGCACAAGATGGTTCAGGGAATTATAAGACGATAAAGGAGGCGATAAGTGCAGCGTCATCACAGTCAGGAAGTGGGAGGTTTGTGATATACGTGAAGGCTGGGACATACAAAGAAAACGTTGAGATAAAGTTGAAAAATGTTATGTTGGTGGGAGATGGTATAGGAAAAACCATAGTCACTGGGAGCAAAAGTGTTGGTGGAGGTTCTACAACCTTCAATTCAGCCACTATTGGTAAGTAAATTCAATTGAAATCTAAAAATATATGCTAAATTTTTGTGCTAAGAAATTGCTATTGAGTGGCTCCCTATAAAATATTATATATATATATATATATATATTTATATGTACATATAAAAGAGGAGAGATAAAAGAGATTAATAAGAAGTGGAAGATTAGAGGTTTGAAAGGTTTGGACCAAGTAATGCAAGAATACCAAGAAACTTCTAACCAATTCGGAAAAAAAGAAAAAAAGAAAAAAAAAAAAAAAAAAAAAAAAAAGAGGCACCTCCCTTCGTAAATTGACCTCAATAGAATTTTTGGATATGTAAGTCAGTTAAGTTATCAAATGCATAATTTAAAAATTTTAGTGAGATTACTCATCGAACTCTGAATTTAAAAGGAGTCATATTTCATAATGCACGCCATTCACCAAATCAAGGCTTGGGTTTGGTTTTGTTTGGTTTTGTTTTTTATTTATTTTTTAATCTCTCTAGGGTTACACATGTAGGCTTAGGTTCAAAGAAAAGAAAAATTTATCTCTTGCATCTAGTATATGTATTGGATATCCTACAACATGGGGTTCTCATGAGCGTGTAAGACTCACATCCAATACATATATTGGATAGATACTTTCTTAATTTTCAAGAGACTTTGGTTATCAATGACATGCTTTGGCTTTCTTTTTTTTTTTTTTTTTTTTTTTTTTTTTTCAAAATTAAGTAGGATTACTAAGTCATCAAATTTGACAAAATTTTGAAGAAGTTTTTTTGGGTCATAAAATTGGAGTACGTTGATTATCAATTATGTTTTGGCCTTCTTTATCAAGTTTAATTAAGTAAGATGGCTATAGCATTGAATTTGACAAAATTGTGTGGAAAATTTCTCTTTTGTCAAATTGGGTTCTCTTTTTCAATGGAAGTTTTTGCAAGGAATAGGCCGAAATGGACAGTGGTCCTGAATTTCTAGATTAATGCTCTAATATTCTCTCTCTTAATTAAGTGTGTGTTTGGCGAAAATTAATTTTGTCAACTTATTTTACTATTCAGCTTATTTTTGCTACTATTCATAATCTCTGTTGTACTTTTTGGTACTATTCATAAGTTTCATTGTACTATTTCAGTTAACTTTTACCTTTATCTACAATACTTTCAGTAAAAAGTTTTCAATATCAGCAAAATAAACAGATACCAAACAGACTCTAAGTTTCCATAAACATGAGATTCATCAATTTATAAAATTATTCTAGTACTGCGTGATTTTACGCAACTCCACCTACCCTTTTTGATCAAGAACGGAATCCACCTGCACTTCATTCGCATGAATTACTTTGATTTAATAATACCATGAAACTGAAATTTGACATTACATATAAGACTTAAGGCGTAATCAGTGACATAGTTAAGTAGTTAAGTATTATTATAAACATTTTACAAGAACATTAATAGATGAATATTCAATAGCGTATAAAAGGTGCTGAGTAATAGTGTATTGACTTTTAAGTGGTCTAACAAATATTTGAAGACATATCTATCTTTGCATGTCAAGTAGAAAATGGCAAGATTAAATTACCTACCTTGAGCCTGTCTGTACGCTATCGTACCAAGTACCAAGTCCAACTACCAACTACCAAACCCTTTGCATCTATAAAAAATGTGGACAAGATTACAAGAACCCATTAAATTTCGTACAAGTCGTAGGGCATGGCCCACTAGGATAAAAATTCACGATCAGATTTGTTTATAACTTTAATGTTTTTATTTTATTTTTGGATAGGTTTTGTTGGCTTAATTAAGTTTCAATCAAAGGTGGCCAACGAGGCATTGCTTGTGTATATATAATAATGCTATTAATTATGCTAATAATTATTTTCGTAATCAATTACTTGTGGTCCTAACTTGCTAATACTTAAGTACCCCAAAATATTATGTCTTACACTTTATACAGTCATAATTTTACTAAAATAATGAATGTTAATTTAGAATTTGAGTAAAATATTTTTGACATGAAAATTAAGCTTTTGTTATTTTGAATTTTCAGCTGTTGTGGGAGAAGGATTCATTGCTCGCGACATCACTATAAGGAACACTGCCGGAGCAGTAAATCAACAAGCCGTGGCCCTTCGTTCAGGATCTGATCTCTCCGTATTTTATAGGTGTAGCTTGGAAGGGTACCAAGACACCCTTTATGTCCACTCCCAAAGGCAATTCTACAAGGAATGTGACATATATGGTACAGTTGATTTCATATTTGGAAATGCCGCAGTTGTGTTGCAAAATTGTAACATTTATGCACGTTACCCTCCTAACAAGACCAACACTCTCACTGCCCAAGGTAGGACTGACCCTAATCAAAACACCGGAATTTCTATTCAGGATTGTACAGTTAAGGCTGCTTCAGATTTAAAGGCATCCCATAGCTCGGTTACAACATACTTAGGGAGGCCATGGAAGGAGTACTCACGCACGGTTTTTATGAAAACATACCTAGATAGCTTGATTGCTCCAGCTGGATGGATGGAATGGAGTGGAAATTTTGCCCTTAAGACCTTGTATTATGGGGAGTATGCTAACACGGGGCCAGGTTCATCGACTGCTAAGAGGGTCAATTGGCCTGGCTACCATGTCATTACTAGGGCATCCGTGGCTTCACAATACACCGTCGCAAACTTCATCTCTGGTGGTTCATGGTTACCGGCTGCCAACGTACCTTACACAGCTGGTCTTTAATTTTTTCAAGGAACTTGTTACATATATGTCTTCAATTTGTTCAATTGTTTTCAATCGTACATTTGTATTTGAGTTCCTCATGGTAAAAAAATAAGTTGATTGTTGCCAACAAAAAAGAGAGAGAAAGGATTGTGTAAAAGTTGTCATTATTTGGTTAGTTGTAATCAAGGATTCAAAATAAATAAAATCAATTATATTTAATATTCTGCACGGAACTTTTGGCTAAGGTAGGTTTGGCATATAAAATGAGGTTTCTATATTCTATTCATATGCATAGATACATAAACATTATGAGATGCAAATTTCTCAACAAGTCATATAGATAATCAGAGTGCTTGTTGAAAAACATGTATGTTATGGATTTACACATAAGTCAAGGATGTGTTCAGCAAAAAAGTAATATTATAATAATAACAAAGTATTACCGGATTGAATTATAATTTGATGGTGACCTTAATTACTTCAATTTTCCCAAATCTAGTGGCCGAGGGATTTTGCCCATAGTGAGGCAATCCGCAATCGACATCATTGACCAATTGAAAAAAGTATGCTTTGTTTGTCATAAAAGAAAAAGAAAAAGTATGCTTTCACTTTTTAAGATTCAAATCTTTGAAAACCAAAGTGGTAGGTAATTAAATCTAGAAGGGATAATGTAAAGTTTTAGACCCCTTAATCAGTGAAGTCAATTCCGTACCGTACCGGCCGGTACGGCCGGAATTTTTCGTACCGGTACCTATGCCGGTACAGAAACAAGGTAATTTCGTTTCGGTTTCAATACCGGCCTTACCGGGTCGTTTCGGCAGTACCGGAGACTTATATCGGATTTCGGCCGGTAAATTCATACCGGACCGAAACAAAATTCTTCAACTTCTTTGCACAACGTTGAGAGAGAGAGAGAGAGAGAGAGAGAGAGAGAGAGATATATATATATATATATATATATATATATATTTGCTGTTGATCTGTTCTCAACGCCGTATGCTCTTCAATCTTCATGCAACAGAAAGAGAGATGTAAAGCATCTGCTTAGATCTGATCTATGTAGGAAAAAGAGAAGATAATGAGAAAAGAGGAGTAGCAGACCAAATGTAGTGGAAAAGATAGTGGAGGTAGGTGGGAGTTGTTGAAAATTAAATGAGGATGAGCATAAAGAGTGGAGGAGAAAGTGTCACGTGTTGTTTTTTCTAGTCCATAGAGCTTTAAGTTTCTACTTTCTATTTGATGGTCAAATCCCAATAGTAGTTTTTATTTTTATTTCCTTCCATTGTCAGGCTAATAAAAAACTATATATGCTTATATAATATGGATTTTTTTTTTTTTTATGAAATATACTGTATAGAAAAGGGATTTGGCTATTGTTTTTTTTTTTTTTTTTTTTTTAACTTTACCCTTTTATTAAATATGTTAATTTAAATATATAATATTTATATATAATGCGGAAACTCCGAAACGGTACACCGGTATTGACCGGTACCCAATATATATCGTATTGGTAGTCAAATCGGTACAGCCTCCGGTACGGTATTGACTTCCTTGCCTTTAACACAATATGATTAACTTAATTATTAAATCAAGTTGATTAACAAGTTTGTTAATGAACATAAGGTTAAACCAATATGTGTAAAACAAACATAAAGTGGAAGATATAAAGAGCACAAAGATTTGATGACCCAAGAAAATCAAACCAATAAAAAACTTGGAGAGAATTTAACCTAGCTATCCTCAAAATAAAACAAATCCACTACAAAAGAATTGAAGTTTATACAATAAAACTTAGACCACTAACGTCCTATTACTATCTTGAGTAGAAAACTTAATACCACGACCACGTGATAGCTCCGAGTCCACAGACTACTTCTTTCCTTTGATCCACTACAACCACAAGTTATCCTACTTGTGAATCTTGGTCTTCTTGAATGTTCTTTGTGCAGCAACTAAAACGATCACTTAGCTTTTGACATCAATCTTGATATTGATAACTCTAAGTGTGTATGAAAGTAAACATCTTTAGATCTCACAAGAGATTCAAATATATAGCATATCAAAAGCTTCTAAAACATAAAACCCTACACGTTAAACGGGCTTCGCCTGAGTTGAAACTGTTGCAAGAAAAAAAAAAATTTGCACAATTCTTGATCGATCAAATCTAATTTTCGATCGATCGAACCTTGCAGTACTAATTTTTGCAATCACTCGATTTCAACTATACAATAAAACATACTTTGAGCAAGCCTAAACCTAGACTATATGTTTTGATCATGGTTTGCCAATACAATAGATATTGAAGTTCTAATATATTAACCCTTGAGGTCTTAAAACCTAACAAATTACATTCAAACCCTGCTGAAAACTACTTGTCAAATTTCTAGAGATAGCTACAAATGTTGTTACGTCGTAGGAACTAGTTCATATTCCTCAAAATATTACTTGAAGAACAGTGCTAATGATTTGGAGATTTTTGTTTTTTTTTTTTTTTTGATGAGACGACAATCTTCTTCGTTGGTTTCTAATTATTTGAGACATAGAAAATCTGTAAGATTGTAATATGTGTATATTAAATTTGATTGAATGGTCCAGGTCGCGCAAATTTAATCACACGTGTGAAAAACTTACGCTCATTTACAGAACCCATTCCCTTACGATACGAAAAAATTATTAAAGTTCATAAATGAGCCCTGTTAAAGTCTGGGCTTGTATTCTAACAAGCCTATTATGTAAATTTATTCACTAAGCTTTGAGTATGCGAGAAAACTTGTATCTTATAATGGATCAGTTTGAGGGGAGGAATATTTGTTGAAATATGGTTTAGAAATAGCTCAGTTTTCATATCTTAATTTTCATCACTCAGTTTTCAAAACTTATAACTCAGTTTTCAGTTTTTGAAAACATTCATTTGCTGTTTTCTGTTTCCATCACTCTAACTCAATTTTTTTAGTTTTAAGTGCTGGAAACAAGTGTTGAAAACCAAGCCAAATACAAAATTTTTTGTGGGACCCACATGTTTTAAGAACTCAGTTATGAAAACTGAGTGATATGATCCAAAAACTCACTCATCCAAACAGGCTCCGAGTTTCTTAACCAATTTTACAATCTCCTTTTATGTTGCAGAAAAAGCCTCTACAAAAGGATAGAGGGTAACGTTAAAGAGTCCTACAACTAATATAGTATAACACTGCAAATAGGAGTATCATTTACACCCATAAGAGTGAAACATTTTAAGATTCAGAATCACAATACAAGTTCAATTCAGTAATAAATTCACTTCCTAAAGAAACCCAAGAAATAGAAACTGGTAAGAGAGGTTGAGATCAAAGAACAGATACTTTTATTGTATAGAATATAAGTAAAGCATCTTATTATGGATATGGAACCCAAAACTCAAGTATTATATTACGAATATGGAACCCAAAACTCCATGATACACCATGAACAACCTCCTATTTTCAGCATTTGATACAAAACTCCTTGTAAAAGTACACCTTCCAGATAAACGGTACACCAATCGTTGCAATCACAAGTTCTAAAAAAGTTTTGTTGTACACCATCATTTGATTTTCATGCAAAAGAGATTGCCAAGCATAAGTTAAGGGCACAGATAATCGTTGCAATCTCTTTTGTACTATATAAGCATCTTTGGTACTATATTTTCTAATCTAATTGGAAATCCAATTGGGGTATTAGAAAATATATCTTTGGTACTATATTGTTATAACCCAATTGGATTTCTAATTTAGAAAATATAGTACCAATTATAGTACAAAAGAGATTGCCAATCGTTGCAATCACAAGTTCTAAAAAAGTTTTGTTGTACACCATCATTTAATTTTCATGCAAAAGAGATTGCCAAGCATAAGTCTTAGTCAAGTAATCAAAAAGTGGGATGATTGTTTATCCAAGATGTACTCATGGGCCCCGTGGCATTCTCAATTCTTATCACAAAAGTTCTTATTGTATATATTTATAAATTATGCAATAGAGAGAATGAGTTTTTCTTTTTTGGTAAAAATAGAGAATGAGTTATGTACTATGAAGTATGAACAATTTCGATTTCTAAAATTCTCGGCTATCCCAGTGGGCTTTCACTTGGTAGCTTGTTTAACACTCAAGAACAATGCATGCATCTAGTAATTAAAAGCATGAGGTACAAAGGGTTCCAAAAAATGGTGTATAATAAATATAGGCATTGGGCTATCAGGGATGTCATACGTATTTACTTAGCTAGAGACTCAGCTATATATATAAATCATAAAAAATTTGCAATATATAAGTACATTGAATAAGTGCAGGAAAAATGGTTTTTAAATTTTTTGTTTGACTTGAACTTGAACCTTAATTATAAGAAATTAACAATGCTTATATTGTAAAATTAGAGAACATATGCTTTTACCAAAAAATTTGAAATTTGAATAATTGTTTCTCAGTATATTCAAATCCAAATTCAATCTTTATCTTCAAATCAATATTTAATTCGGTAGATTAGAAACTCTAATGTATTCACACTACAAAAAAAAAGTTCTATAGCCGCGTTTTCAAAACGGGGCTACAGGTCAGAAAAACGTGGCTATAACACGAATTGGTCTATAGCCGCGTTTTTTTAAGCCACATTTTTACCCATGGCCTAAAATACGTAACTATAGGCCTGAGGGGTCTATGGCCACGTTTTTCTAGCCGTGGCTATAGGCCAGGTCCAATGGCCACGGTTTTATAGCTGTGGCTGTAGACCAAGATCAATGGCCACGTTTTTTTAAACCGTGGCTATAGGTCAATCTATAGCCGCGTTTAAAGCGTGGCTACATGTCAAATTAAAATGGCCCAGAAGAGCAAATTAGCAGTGTTTAAAACGCGGCCATAGTTTAAGCTAAAAACGTGGCTTTATCCCCTGGAAAAAGGCCGCGTTTTAAGCCCACTAGTATATTGTGAAAATAATATAAAAATTGCATTGCACTCAACATACTTCTTTTTGCTTGATAAGTGCATTTGATTTAACATGCTAAGAGTGAAGTCGATAAGACTTAGTTTTTAAAATAAACGACCAGCAAAAATTATAATGAAAATAGACAAAATGCTAACACTTCAGAAGTTCGCATAAGACTTGCAAATCAGCTGAAAGAAGAAATGCTCAAAAAAAATTCTGGTAAAGGTAGTTTAACTCACCAAGCTAGTTTAGCTCACAAAGCCTGCAATAAGTCCTAAAATTGTCAAAGAATAGTACTAGTAGTTAGTAATTCACTAAATAATAAAAACTGCAGTTACATTCAACAAACTTGCCTCCGAAAATATTGTTCATAATGTAATGCAAATTAAAAAGAAAAAGTTTTTAAGGTCAGCTCTTAAATTCTTAAACAGAATCTCTAAACAATTTCAGGGAGGAAACCAATTATAGATACTTTCCTAAATATAGATGCCTCATCGAATCATTAGGTTCTCAGTTACTTTGGTATGATTTAAAAACTTAAATCTCTAATAATTTTGTTTTATATATTTCAAATTAGCATATTTTTGTGCGAGGAAAAAATAGGAATTTGACAAGATCCTTAGCAATATTAGATGGTGGATTAAAACCTAGTATTTACCTAGGACTACAAAAACCCAAGAAAAGCCAATGAGTTATAGCTAAAATGGTACTTCCGCTCCCACAAGAATGGGTGGAGGGTGAAGTCATGGTTTCAAAACTACTTGTGCCTCATGTGTAACTTACCAATAAAAAGATAAAAATAATATAAAAATAACCATGAGAAATTTCATTTCGGTGCTCTAACACGTGCCAAATTGTTAGACACAAAGGCACCACTCCAGCATTTAGTTAATAGGTAATCTTAAGAGCTGATGGAAGTACAAAGTTGTGATCTGTGTAGATCTTCTAAGTCTGCAAAAGAATTGCCAATTAAAAAAAAATACTAATGGATTCATTACCAGCTATAGCTGCAAGAGTCATATCATCAGAGTATCCACCATCTTGAAGTCCCAAGTCATCCTACCAGTCAAGTCTAAAATCATCAGCATGCATCTGCCAACAATCTAGAAAAATCAGAACATCTAAATTATGTGAATGCATCACCTACAAAAAAGGTAGCAGTTAATTTCCATCATGCACCCTCCCAACAAAAATAGAATGTTTTTCCACCTGTAGCAAGTCCCATTGAACAAGACTGTCAATCAGAAAGGGAAAACAAATTGTCAGCTATGCATGACTGGAAGGATTTATTAGTTAAGTACCAATAAGGAAAGCTAACAGAGAGATGTCATATTTATATCAGCCCACTACAAATACAGCCATTAACATTCCAAGATTTTCTTATAGGAAATTCAAATCGAATGTAATAAAAGAGCTCATTACCAGTAGTTGTAATACACCAATACACTTGCAATCGAAACTGATCATCTATACAACTCAGTCCTCATTGCAATTCAAATTCAAGAATTTATAGTTCCTTCAAAACTGTTATCTCTCAACATGTTAGTGCTTTGGAATTTCCAAAGAACACTCATGATTAGGTGTTCATTTATCCTTTTGTTACTTGAAATTCACAAGAGAATAAAACAAGTTACTTTTAGTTTTAGTCGTGTCATGGTTTCCCATTCTGTTGTAGATTTTATTGATTTTCTCTGTTTCCTATTGTAGCATTTATTCATTGTAATTCTTTAACAGTACTACTTAGTTTTCACATAATTTCTAGGACAGATTACAGTGTAGTAGTTAGAATCAATCAAAATGGTGCATGTTCCTCAGACATAATCAATTACCACTTTTTTTATAAGTAGTTTTTTTATTATTATTTTTTTTTCATTCAAAAATGCGTAAAAGGGGCACAGTCCTAGTACACTGATATTTGACAATTTTTCTAATAGTTAGTAAATTCAGGAAAACAACTGTTACATCCAACAAACTTGCCGCTGAAACTCCTCAGTATCTTTGAACTTCAGAATAGTTAATGCCAACACAATTGTTCATGATGTCATGCAAATTATAAAAAAAAAAAAGTTTTTAAAGTCAACTCTTAAATTCTTAAACAGAATCTATATATAATTTCAGGTTGGAAACCAATTATAATACTTTCCTAAATAAAGATGCCTCATCAAATCATTAGGCTGATGATCTCAAATCTGCATCCTTACCTATTTACCTACTTCTCAGTTGCTTCTGGTATGATTTAAGAACTTAAATCTCTAGTAATTTTGTTTTATATATGTCAAATTAGCATATTTTTGTGTAAGGATTACAGTTTTGTTTAGCATGATTACAGAGACAAATTCCGAATTTGACAAGATCCTTAGCAATATTATTACTGTGCCTGGTTTATTCTTGAAAATTTTGTAAGATTTAAATGTTATTCAGAAAAAAGTTTGATACAATCTCATTTTAACAATTGATAACAATCTAACAAATTACATACATGAATGGTTTAAAAACCATGTTTTGAAAATGATGACAGTGAAAAGAAGCAAAAATAGATAACCCTTTCTTAGCGTTAGATGATATGTCTCTAATGATGCCAACATCAACATATGTATATTGATCATAAAGCAAAGACCACATTCCAAATATGTGAACTAAATGCACAATAAACTTTTAATCACAAGTAGCAAACAAAGGAAAACAAGCATAACAGAGAATCTCGAGGTCACCAACCCAGAACAAAAAAAAAAAAAAAAAAATTAATGCCAGATCCATTGTCTATCATGATTACAAGAGCAAGAACAATTGCACATGACACAAAATTGAAATCAAACTAAACAAACAGAGTAAACGATCATAACAAAAGAACTGAAACCAAACAGAGTAAATGATTTTCCTTAAAACCAAAGTTGTTTTCAGAAATCACTGACTCAACTTATGTTAATAACTTTAAGGATCTTAACCTTAATAAGCTGTGTAGAACTAACAAAAAAAGAAGAAGAAACGCTGAATTAAGAGGAAATTACCTGTGCAAGAATCCATGACCGTGGCAAAAAGCAACATTTACATTAAACTCTGCATCAAAAAAAGTCACCATAAACTTTGATCATGTAAATAATAGAGGAAGGAGATGAACCTTCTCGTATGTCCTTTCTTCTCTCTCTCTCTCTCTCTCTCTCTCTCTCTCTGTGTGGAAAGCAGGGTACGGGTGTGGCTGGAATTTTGACTGTTGCTCAACAGTAACATTTTTTGAAATTTAAAAAAAAAAAAAATTGTTTAGTGAGGGTTGGACTTGGATCACTGGTATTTTCATTATATAGAGAGTACGGGTAATGGGCCTATGCTCGTTTAAATTGAGCCCATTTTTATTAAAAATTTAAAATGGAAATAAACATAGTATTTTCTAGCCCACTAAAAAAAACTAAATTTATTAGTTTTTTTTTTTTTAAAATCAATAGTATTTCAAGTGAAATCAAAGTGATTTTTGTTTCCCATTAAAAAAAATATTGATTTTTGTGATAGGTTCACTTCCAGATTTTGATGACATTTGAAGCAGACCCAAATGAATAAAACACAAAGGAAACAGTATTAAAAATGTGAAATGGCTTCCGAAAACAAAAAACCCATAAAAAAAAATCATAGAAATGAAGTTGACTTACCCAAGTTGAAGAACCCGACTCGACTTTGTTTCTTGGGCTTGGCGATTACATGCATATAAACAAAATGATGAGAATAAAAAACCCTAACCCTAAAATGCTATTGTATGAACAGGGGAAATAATACTCACAGTAGATATGTTGCATCTTCCATCTCCTTTTAACCTTTAATGCCACTGTATCATATGAATGAATCCATCGAAGGACAAAAGAAAATAGTTTTTTCCAAAACCCTAACCCAAAAATCAGAACTAGAACTAGAACTAGAGAAGAAATTCGAAGAATTATAATGGGGAACTGAATAAATAGGGAAAATTAAGCAACATTACAAAATAGAGGAGAGAGTGATAAAAATCACCGTGACCGTGAGGGAGACATGAGAGAAATGAGAGCAGTTTAAGATTCATAGAGGAGAGAGAGTGAGAGAGTGATATGATAAAAATAAAAAATAAAAGAAGAGAGGAATTAGTTTATATCATTATAAGGGGTGTGGGGAGAGAGAGAGAGAGAGAGAGAGAGAGAGAGAGAGAAGTTTTTGGGAAAAGAACCGTTGGATATTGGACTGTATTTTTTTGAAAATCAAAATATACCCGAGTTTTTTTTTTTCTTTTTTTTGAAACTTAAGAGAGAAGGGTTGGGCCATTAGCATATTATAATTTATAAAAGAAAGAAACCAGGGCTATTAGGTAGAAGAGTTTGAGTAATGTTGTTTGTAGTTTTTTGAAATACAAGTGGATGAAAAAATGTACAAAAATGCGTATAATATTGTTTAAAAACTAAAAATGTGGGTTTAAAATGCCCTACCAAACAGGGCACAGATAACAAATAATAAAATTCAGTGAATAATAAATAATAGCCATGTTATGTTTGCTGAAAAAATAGAAGTAGCTTTAAAGGAAATTACCTGCAAGATCCCTTGACCATGGCAAAAAGCAAAACCCACATTAAACTCTGAATTAAAAACAATCACAAAAAAATATCATTACATAACAATTGGAATAAGAAATGCTTTGAGGGAAAACAAAAACGACTGTAACTTCGTATGTTATAACCAATAACAATAGACTTTTCAAAGAATGATACTAATATCCTTAACAGTTATAGCATGAATGTCCTCACTTTAATAATGTACTGGAAATTAAAAAGAAAAAAGTTTTAAAGTCAGCTCTTAAGTTCTTAAACAGAATCTTTATACAATTTCAGGGAGGAAACCAATTATAGATACTTTCCTAAATAAAGATGCCTCATACTTGCCTATTTACCTACTTTACTATGATTTAAGAACTTAAATCTTTAATAATTTTGTTTATATATTTCAAATTAGCATATTTTTGTGCAAGGATTACAGAATTTGACAAGATCCTTAGCAATATTATTTTCAGAGTTTAGTTTATTCTTGAGAATTTTGTAAGAGCTAAATACTTTTCAAAAAATTAATTTGATACAATCTCATTTTTTAATATTTGAATATAGCTTGGGATAATAATCTATTCACTCATTTTACCTGTTAACATGCAAGAGTGAATGCAATAGTTTCACTTTGAATTAAAAAAATGCTCCCACAAATAAATTAAGGGCATAAAAGGAATGTTTATAAATTAATGGTATTTAACTTTTCAAACAAGACATAATTTTGGAACATCCCAAAATGGAATACAGGCCAAACAATTTGGGATGGAGAGAATAATCCATAAGTAATTATTGTATATAATTTCACCAATTTAGGTGAAAATGGACAAAGCCATATCAAGATTAAATGCTACCCTATCAAGTATATATATATATATATATATATATAACATGACTTTACATCCTGAATTTTGATTCCATTAGCAATTCACCTCACAGTTAATTTTTGTTGTTAAGTTACAAATCATCATGCTAATGTATTTTATTTTTGCCTAATCAACCCCTAAACTACGTCATTTTAGTGATGACCAAGTGAACAGCTAGCATGCATCAAAACTATGTCGTTTTAGACCTAAACTTAAAACAAAAACCTCTAGCCTAAACGACACAGTTGCAGACCAAATTCTAAAATTTGAAAACAAAGATTAGGAGCAGCTGCACAATTCAGGGGGTTCAAATGAACCCCTGACTTTAAAAAAACTATATGTGTGTGTGTGTATATATATATATATATATATAATATTGCTTTACTATTCTAATTTACTCTTAAAAATATTTTTGCACACCTTGTTTTAAATCTTGCACACCCTGATCACATATCAGCTTATCCCACAATAAGCAAACAACAATTTAGTGTATTATTTATGTATGAATGAGTATGGTTTTGTGGGTTAATAATTATACAGTGCAAGTGGGGTTGAGTTTTGTCATTTAGTTTAAACTATGATAGATATAGAACCACAATTGCATAAAAACAAAAATATTATACAAACTTAATAGAATAAAATGGTCATACTTATATTGACAATAAATAATGACAACTAATAATAAACTATCATGAGAATATTTCAAAATATGAAAACTCGTAGAAGGAAATTTTAAAACTTCATGTATTTATGTGTTTTTTATTTCGATAACTCAATATATTCAAGTTCTTTTTTTATATTAAATTTTGTTTAATTTAAGTTTCTTAATGACCCCCTAGAAAAAAATTCCTAGAGTTGCCACTAACAAAGACCATGAAGAACTCACACCTCTCTAACTCAAATCCCTCAGCTCAGACTGAACCCAGATGGACCATCAGCTCGCCTCATGAACCTAGGCAGTGGCAGTGGCCACACCAACAAGGGCAGAGCCAGGGGAACCTAAAAAACCATTTATATATACTTCTACTTATTGGTGTAGTTTTTTTGCCCCTCCTAACATTAGAATAGTAAAACAAAGACTATACATAAACTGTACCATGATATGAAAAAAAAAATAAAAAAACACATCTCCCTCTTAAGTAATTTTAAAAACAAAATAAATTTCACAATATTTTCACAATACTCATACTTTTAGTTGGTTTGGATCTTAGAATAATTTATTTTATTTTATTTTGACCTATAATATACTAACATCTCAATTTATTGTAAAAATATTGACAGATTTTGTAGTGTTACTAAAAGAACTACTCCCACTTTTATCAATTAGCCTAATACTGAAATAATTGGCCACCAACTATCATCTTTTATTTTAAGTTAAAGCTTGTGTACACTTTGACCAACATTCAAGGTTTTATTTTTTCTTTATTTATTTATTTTTTTCACTTATCCAATTTCATTTCCTTTCATTTCAGGTACCACCAGCGGAATAATGTCATGTATGGTACTAAAGCAGTAAAGCATCCATTATCTTTTTCACCTCCATCTCTTTTTTTTCTTAGAGTTTCGAAATTTGAGTTTTTACCATAAAGCTAAATTTTAAATAATTAGAAGTACAAAGAAAGAAAGTTGAAAATTTATTTTCTCAAATTATTATAAGGAATCAAATTTGATGTCTAAAATGTGTGTGCATATATTAATCTCTTACTTTAATTGTTAGTAACTATGAAGTTGTTTTATAATTATTTAATTATTTTACAATTGTTTAACTTTTAATATATTTTTATGATAATTACTGTAAATTATAATTTTATTAGTAATATTGATTAATTTTTTTATAACTTATTGTCTTTTTTAAACTAAAATTTTGGCTCCGCTACTGCACACTGATAGTGAACTGCTTCTCTCTTTCTCTCACTTTTCGGATTTGGCTTGTGTAGTCTTAATTTCTACTTCCCAACATTAAATTGTGGCATCACTCCAATATAATAGTAAATTAACACAAATATTCATGGTCATATTTGTGTTGATTTTTTCAATGACATTTTGGTATATGGTTTTTGAGTTTTTCATGTTAGCTGTTAAGATTGAATTCGTATTATTTGGGAAGATGTTATTTGTTTATATAGGTGGTAAATTATTTGAAATTTAGAACTTCCTATGATCGTTTATAGTTATACGCAAGGTAGGTGTTTTTGAAAATGTTTGTGCCAGCCTATAGTGATCACTGTACAGTCAAAGCAATAATATTTGCTTTGGTTTTTGCAAAATTAAAGAAAGAAAATTGAGTTTAATTTTATCTTCATTGAGGAATGATATCTTGGAACCATCATATCACGTAATTATGTAACTTACTGTTATCTCTAAATGCAATAAGAGATGATTGGGAGGTGGAAAAAATACTCAAATCTCTCAAATGTTATGCAAAATTACGTGATAGCTAGTGTTAGAATTCAAAAGGATAGGAAGGGGTTATGACTTTGAAGCTCTTGAAAACAGGTTTACAATCACAAACGTTGAACCTCATAAGATGTTGTAGTCAACCATTTAAGTATTGGTGATCTACCTCATCCACGGGTTGGGGCTAAAGCCGCTAACGTGTTTTGAAAGATCAAAACCAAAGCTGTCTCTAGATTCGAATACCAGTCAAAAAGAGTTCTTTTTTTTTTTTTTTAATCCCAGTCAAAAAGAGTTACTAGCTATATGATATTCATGATGAATCAAATAAGCATAAGCAAGTATTATCCTTCTCTCTCTTGCTTTTAATGATAGTGTCTCTTTTGGTTCTTTTGGTTACGTCAAGGATTTATCTTTGGGTAAAAATGAATGTCAGCAATTTGTTGCTTTATTGTTGTATACTTGTATTACTATTAGTATTACGGTATTCCCTCAACAAAAAATTGTAAGCCTTTTGTGTAATCTTATTTCAAGAATGATAATTTGATTATTATTTTTCAATATATATATATATATACACACACACACACATATGAATTACAAGCTAGCTAATCATTATATATTAGTTTAAAACACAGTCCTATCACTGGTATCCCCTATTTATACAAGCATTGTTATTATGAATATGATCATCATCATCAAAGCGAGATCAATTAATCATAAAAGGAGTTGATGTTTTGTGCAAAAGCTCAAGTACGTAGCTAGAATTTATGCCAAAAAGACAAATATAAAAAATAGGGATCATCTAAATTACACCGTTAGATAGTGAATCAGCCTTTTTTTTTTTTTTTTCTAGCGTGACATCATTAGATAGTGACAATCGGCCATGCGTGTTCTTTGACTAAGCTTTTTATAGGTATAGAAAGGAGTTAAAAGGACGTACTAGTGGCCATTAAAGTCCAGACCAGACAATATAATCAGATACACACGAATAATTTCTGACTTCTAGTGTTTTAATATAATCGTGCCGTGTAATGTCTGAATTTGTCAATTAAATTAACTATTACTCCTATAACATAATAATGCAATATTAATTTTCGTTAAGTACAAGCAAGCCGATTCCCCACTAGCAATATTTATGTTCAAGTAGACAAATAATTTTGTCAAACATCGTTTAATGCTTGATCTCCAAATTCTACTTCAAAAAAAAAAAAAAGTTTTAGTATCAAATGGCTTTGTATTTTGCTAAATTGGTTCTTATATTTAAGTGTATATTAATTGTATGACATTCTCATTCCGGCTTCTACTACTTGTCGGATATATTAGGCATGGAATTGAATTTTCCCTAAAAATGTCCCACAACAAAAGTGTTGACCAGAAACTAGTTTGTTTTTAGAAAAGTATGAGTCTTTTTTGGTACTGAGGGAGTACACAATAATTTTCTGTCTGAGACGTGCATGGAACCAAAAAGATATACATGCGCTGGTTCTATCTTTTGATACAGCACACAAGATGAATCCGCCATGTATGATTTCAATCTTAGACCAAAGTTGATCGCACAGATTACTTGACTAGTAGTGTTACTATGGAATTTGGTATTGGTTTGGTATAGTGAATCAATCTAATTTATCTTGACAATTCACAAAGGAAAATTTGGATACTTCATAATGTTTTTTTGGTTACAAACGAATTTCAGCCAAATTTTTTTTATATTTTAGAAAGGAAACACAGAATATTAATCAAAAGTACACCAAATAAGTACTCATCTCCATTTTTGCTTTGTTTTGTTTGTTGGACTGACCATATAGAATTGAATTACTGCAACCAAATCAAAGAACAGTTTGCTCACCAGTCACCAGGGCATGCCCTAAAGGTTAGCCACCTGATTATCCAAATAGTAACGAAACTCACATTACGTATCAAGCACGCAAGTTTGAATATATCCAAGCTAATTGAATATATGAAGCAGATATTTTTATTTAATATATCTCTAAGAAATTAATATTATTAGTTCCCTTCACATCTAAGATATCTGATCTTATCAAAAAATAAAAAATAAAGAGATATCTGAGAGACTGAGATTAATATTTAATTAACCCTTTATCATTGGATAAGAATGTCCATTCATGTAGAGAGCTACATTCTTTTCCACTATTATTGGCCCTTAAATTATGTTTATTAATAAATATATTGTACTTCTAATCTTGATACTCTGCTATAGATATTTTTATTTTTTCGGACAATGGGACCTTCACTAGATTTGATGATCATTTACCATTTTTATAATTGTTTACAGATAGAACCTTGGAAGTATATTGAAAAATTACACAGAAGTAATTGGTGTCCCCACTCTCCAGCCTTAATCAAAATAGAATGGATTATTGTGATGAACTTTTTTATTTTTAGAAAATTTCTATGAAAATTTAAATTAGTATATGCAAGAAAAGTGGGAGCTGGACAGGAATTATTGGTTGTTAAGCGAAATTATTAAATTCTTTTTTGAATTAGTAGGAGCCGACCAATATTGTTGCCTACTATTCGATGACCACAACATGGTGGATTAAGGTCTGTCTAAACTCTAATATTCTCACCTATATTTATGTGAATTAATGACCAATTGTCTGACTTTTCAATCTCATTCAATAAGATAAAAAACAAAGGATAAAAAGAAAATTCATAATTGTATTCTTTTAATAAAAGGGTATTTGGTTCACTGTGATGTACCTTTAATGTAATGCACATTATCTTTTTTTATTCTTTTTTTATAGGATGATGTACATCACCTTAATGTGACATTAAGGTGTTTTATTTTTTTTTTAATTTTTTCTAACATTAACATAATATAAGATAACAAAATATATTATATCACCTTAATCGTGCCACCTTCTTAAAAGGGGATGTAATAATTTATTGGATTGACAAAATTAATCACACTAATTTTTTTTTTTTTTTACTCATGAGAATTATTAATGTGGGGGGTAAAAATGTCGAAACACCCATGTAGGCCTTGGGCCTGGTCTGAGAACGCAGAACCCATCGAAAGGCCACGAGGCGGGACTAGGGTCACCTAAATTAAAGGGCACAAGGGCCCACCGACCAGGCCAATAGGCAATCAAGAAAGGTCCGAGGAGAGTGTCTCCTCGGACCACGAGAGCGAGGGCCGAAGTGTACAACATGACACCCAGGGAAGGACTCTTGGGGCTCAATAAGCCATATTACACTCCAACGGGACGCCGAGGAGGGGGACAAGCGGGATGTGCTCTGCATAAAGCTGCTGCCACCGCATTAAAGGCTCCCCACCTACCCGCCGGGCCGCATTAATGGGGAGGTGACTTTTAAGGAGACGGCAATCAGCTTTATAGCCATAGGGGAAGGCTTTCAAGAAAAGGGAGGATGGGAAAGGTATCTGCATTTATGGCTCTATGAATCGGAGCCAGGGAAGGGGGAGTATAAATAGAGAAGGGGAGGCCACTAGAAGAGGACCGGATTTTTCCAAAGAGAAGATCTTCCTCCCAAATAGCACAGAGGAAGTAAGGACAAAGACTCCTCGGCCCACGTCTGAGGAAAGCAAAAGTCACTCCATCAGCCCGTTGCACACCAACAGTGGACCTAGCCCAACGCCATTGCTTTCTATCGTCCTAAGATGTCTAGGTTTCAAGCCCACTCTTTACAAATTCTATTGTATAGGCCGTTTGGGCTGGCCTTGTCAAGTACTTGTGCTCTAGGCTCGATTTGTGTCCTTACAATTGGCACCGTCTGTGGGGAGCCTTGAGAGTAGGGGCATGAAGTATCATGGAAGGCCTGGGTCCACGTCGTGCAGAGTCCATAGGATCCCAGCGCGAGGATCACTTCTTGCAGTTAGAGCGAGAGAGAGATCGCGAAGCCAGCGTGCGCACAGGACATACGCGCGGGAGTAGTTACACACGGGACAGAAGCAGAACCTCCCGCGAAAAAAGCGTTGAGACCTTACAAAGGGAGATTGACCATCTGAGAAAGAAGCTGCGCCGGGAGAAACGAAGGCGCATGCCCTCTCCTTCAGACCAGTCCTCAACGGATACTAGCATTAGCGTCGGCAGCTCCAGGTCAAGGACCCCCCTTAGCGAATCCTCTTCTCACGAGGACGAGTACTGTCACTACCCTAAGGGTAAGAGGACCTCCTCCAAGGGCTTGGCTAACAACACCTTGAGTAAGGCACTCCACCAGATTTCCAAGTCCCCCTTCACTCAGAGGATCGAGAAAGGAAAGCTTCCAAGGCGATTCACCCAACCGACCTTCACCATTTACAATGGAAGAATGGACCCAGTGGAGCACGTGAGCCATTTTAGCCAGAGGATGGCGGTACACTCAAAGAATGAGACCCTGATGTGCAAGGTCTTCCCATCCAGTCTGGGACCTGTCGTGATGAGGTGGTTCAATGGCCTGAAGGCGGGCTCTATCGATTCCTTCATGGAGCTCACCAGGGCGTTTGGCTCGCGCTTCATCACATGCAGCAGGGTACCTCGGCCTCTAAATTCATTGTTGTCCATGGCCATGAGAGAAGGAGAGACCCTCACGGCGTATACTGACAGGTATTGGGAGATGTATAACAAAATCGATGGGGACTTTGACGAAGTCGCCATAAGCACCTTCAAGGTCGGCCTTCTGAACAAGCATGACCTGAGGAAGTCACTGACCAAAAGGCCTGTCAAGAGTGTGCGTCGGCTCATGGACCGCATTGACAAGTACACACGGGCCGAGGAGGATCTGTTATAGGTAAAGGCAAAGGTGAAGGTTATCCCTCAAGAGAGGAGAGATTTCAGGTCAGATCGATACAGCAATAGTAGGCCGAGGAGAGAGTTCGTCGGGCATCCTAATCCAACACCTATGCAAGTGGTCAGCACCGTGTTCTGCGAACCTAGACAAATGGGTGTTGAGAAGATCCGTCATGAAACATACTTCAAATGGCCTAGTAAAATGATAGGTGACCCTACGAAGCGTAACTAGATTCTCCATTGCCAGCACCATCAAGAGAAAGGCCACACGACGGAGAACTGCAAGAACTTACGGAACTACCTAGAACAGTTGACGAAGGAGTGAAGGTTGAAACAGTTCGTGTATCAGCCTGGTGGGCAGGGAGAGCACCCTGGGCCGACAAATCAAGGCCATCACGCCCCGAGACCTCCTCTGGGCACCATCAATGTCATTCTCGCCGCTCTTGGGAGGACTGGCTTTCGCCCTTTCAGGGTGATCTCTGTGGCGCGAGCCCATGCCGAGAGCTCTGGCTCCGAGCCGAAGAAGATTAAGGGTATTGAACCGCCCATTCTGGGCTTCTTGGATGCGGACAAAGTAGGGACCATCCAACCACACGATAACGCCTTGGTCATAATGTTGAGAATAGGGGGTTACGATGTGAAGAGGATAATGGTAGACCAAGGAAGCGGTGCGGACATCATGTACCCTGACCTGTACAAGGGATTAGGCCTGAGGGAAGAAGACCTTTCAGCCTACAACTCATCACTGGTAAGCTTTGAGGGAAAGGCAGTCGTCCCGAAAGGGCAGATCAGGTTGCCAGTACAGTTAGGCCCGGTAGTAGGTAAGGTAGACTTCATCGTGGTCGACGCCTACTCTCCTTACACGACCATTGTAGGGAGACCCTGGCTGCACGCCCTAGGGGCCATCTCCTCTACTCTCCACACTAAGGTGAAATTCCCGTTTGGCGGCTAAGTCGAAGAAATTATCGGGAGTCAATCCGCGACAAGACAGTGTCTCACGATGGCAATCTTGCGCAGACCAAAGCATGAACCCTCGGCCTCAACTGTGCCGACCCATAGCAATTAGCCTCTTCTGCTGCGATCAGAGAGATAGTGGCAGAAGAACCCCCATGTGAGGGACTGGACAGAGTTCTTATGGATGATGACCCAGAAAGATTCTTCCAAGTAGGGGCCTAACTGCCAGCCGAGGAAAGAGAGAAGCTGGTTACATTCTTGAAGGGGTGTTGACACCTCATTTTGCAACCCGCATTTAACCTCACTTGGAGGGTAAAAGGGTAATTTCACCTTAGAAATATGCATCTTGATTTTGGTCATTAGATCCTTAATCTCATTTCACCAAAATGATCTTGATGTTGTAACGATCAAATCGATTAGTTATAAGCCCTAATCGGACCATCAGATTGAAAGTTATCATCAAATCAAGTTTTAATGACCGAGATGCACTATCACAAATTGAGTCCGACCTTATGTGATTATGAACAATTAATTCCAATTGGTTATAATTATAATCAATTTGAAATTAATGATGTGTCATAATTTGATTGGTTAGGACTACATTTTATGGTAAGGTTGCATACACCTAATTAATTAGATAGTTAAACATTAATTATTCAATGAGTAATTTGTGCAATTATCTTTTAATTAGGGTAAATTTGGAACTAATTAGGTCTGAAATGGGAGTGATTGGAGCCTATTAATGTTAATTGGAAACTAATTTGGGACCTATTAATGTTAATTGTGCTGAAACTATTTTTCTAAGAAATGACCTCTACTCACTATTTCATTGATATCTCTCAGAATATTTTGAATCTGTGAATGAGGTTAATTTTCTCAGAAACTAGACATCCAGGGCTTCAATTTGAGCATAAGAACGACACAATTCCGATCAAAATTGAGTCAAATATGATTTTTCAAAGTTAGCTCTACAAGCTGTTACAGCAGCTACGGAAAAACCGAATTTTGCCTTGCTCCTTACTCCCACCAATCTTTCCATTTAATGCACCAAATCTCCCCAAAGGCTAAAATGAGGTCTAGGTTCATGATTCTTTGTCAACCCTCATTAATGGCCTTCCATTCATATTTCCTCCACCACTACTATATAAACCCCCCTCCTCCTTCATTTCAAGGGACACACAGAAAAACTCCCCTCTCTTCTCCTCTCTTGAGTTCTAGGAAGTGGAGTAGTCTTGTCATATTTTGGTCTTCTTGAGACTCAAAGTATTGAGTGAGACTTACTCTTCCTCTCCTAACTCTTCTTTTCCTCCACCCATAGGACCTCCCTCAAGAGTCTCTTCATCCACCATATGGATCTTGCATGAAGGTATAATTTCTTTCCCTAACTTGTTTTTTGTGTTGCCATGATAAGAGTTTAGGATTAAAGCATGATAGTAACTATTTAAATTCCCTTGAATATGTTTGAGTGTTCTTAAATATTCTTATGTGTTCTTCACATGTTCTTGGTTATTCATCACATGTTCATGCATAACACTAGTTATATTTTTCCCTTTAGATTAAGGGTTTTACAATGGAGTCGCCACTTATTTAATTATTGGAAAAATAAGAAAATCAAAATTAAAAAAAATTCCTCATTTTATTAACTTTCAATTGAATTTACATTGGTCATAGGAAAATTACATGGCTTTGGTCCTAGCACCATCAAGAGAAAGGCCACACGACGGAGAACTGCAAGAACTTACGGAACTACCTAGAACAGTTGACGAAGGAGGGAAGGTTGAAACAGTTCGTGTATCAGCCTGGTGGGCAGGGAGAGCACCCTGGGCCGACAAATCAAGGCCATCACGCCCCGAGACCTCCTCTGGGCACCATCAATGTCATTCTCGCCGCTCTTGGGAGGACTGGCTTTCGCCCTTTCAGGGTGATGTCTGTGGCGCGAGCCCATGCCGAAAGCTCTGGCTCCGAGCCGAAGAAGATTAAGGGTATTGAACCGCCCATTCTGGGCTTCTTGGATGCGGACAAAGTAGGGACCATCCAACCACACGATAACGCCTTGGTCATAATGTTGAGAATAGGGGGTTACGATGTGAAGAGGATAATGGTAGACCAAGGAAGCGGTGCGGACATCATGTACCCTGACCTGTACAAGGGATTAGGCCTGAGGGAAGAAGACCTTTCAGCCTACAACTCATCACTGGTAAGCTTTGAGGGAAAGGCAGTCGTCCCGAAGGGGCAGATCAGGTTGCCAGTACAGTTAGGCCCGGTAGTAGGTAAGGTAGACTTCATCGTGGTCGACGCCTACTCTCCTTACACGACCATTGTAGGGAGACCTTGGCTGCACGCCCTAGGGGCCATCTCCTCTACTCTCCACACCAAGGTGAAATTCCCGTTTGGCGGCTAAGTCGAAGAAATTATCGGGAGTCAATCCGCGACAAGACAGTGTCACACGATGGCAATCTTGCGCAGACCAAAGCATGAACCCTCGGCCTCAACTGTGCCGACCCATAGCAATTAGCCTCTTCTGCTGCGATCAGAGAGATAGTGGCAGAAGAACCCCCATGTGAGGGACTGGACAGAGTTCTTATGGATGATGACCCAGAAAGATTCTTCCAAGTAGGGGCCTAACTGCCAGCCGAGGAAAGAGAGAAGCTGGTTACATTCTTGAAGGGGAACCTAGACGTATTTGTATGGGACGCGTACGAGGTGCCTAGGATCGACCCGAACTTCATTTTTCACCACTTGAATGTTAGCTCGGCTGCAACGCCGAAGAAGCAATCCCCTCGGCGCTCTTCCAAGGAACATTCCGACCCTGTTAAGGAAGAGGTTGTCAAACTTAAGAGGGCTAGGGCTATCAAGGAAGTGTTCTACCCCGAGTGGTTGGTGCACACAGTCGTTGTGAAGAAGAAAAGTAGGAAATGGAGGGTCTGCGTGAACTTCACGGACCTGAACAAAGCTTGTCCCAAAGACTCTTTCCCAATGCCCTACATAGATCAACTGGTAGACGCAACCGTCAGCCATCCTCGGATGAGTTTTCTAGACGCCTTTTAGGGTTACCACTAGATACCTTTGGCTTCGGAGGACCAGGAGAAGATAGCCTTTGTCACCCCCACCGGTAACTACCATTACAAAATGATGCCTTTCGGCTTGAAAAACGCAGGGGCTACCTACTAGAGAATGATAACCAAAATGTTCGAGGCACAGTTAGGAAAAACTGTTGAGGTGTACGTGGATGACATGGTCGTAAAGAGCAGGACTATTTCGGGCCACGTGGCCGACCTGAAGAATACCTTCCGGACTTTGAGGGAGCATAAGTTGCATTTAAATGCCTCCAAATGCTCCTTCGGTGTGGGGTCTGGCAAATTTTTGGGCTATATGATCACTCATAGAGGTATTGAGGCCAACCCTGCCCAGATCACCGCAATCTGCAACCTGCAACCCCCTCGGAACCCAAAGAAGGTCCAAAGGCTGGCAGGGATGACGGCTGCCCTCAATAGGTTCATTTCCTGGTCCGCGGATAGGTGTCGACCCTTCTTCCAGCTGTTGATCAAATGGAATTGATTCGAATGGACCGAGAAATGTTCCCTAGCCTTCTAGCAGCTAAAGGAATATCTCTCTTGGCTGCCCATTATGTCTCACCCCGATTTAGATGAAGTACTGTTCACATATATAGCGGTGGCTGCCCACGCCGTCAGCTTGGTTCTGATACAGGATGACGGTGGTATACAGAGACCAGTCTATTATGTCAGCAAGTCTTTGCAGGAGGCCGAGATACAGTATCTACCATTAGAGAAGGCGAATCTAGCCGTAGTGCACGGGACGCGCCAGCTCCCTCACTACTTTCAATCCCACACTGTTGTCGTACTGACCCAACTCCCACTTAAGTCCGTACTGCGGAGTGCTGACTACTCCAGCAAAATCGCTAAATGAGGAACTGTCTTGGGAGCCTTTGACATCAAGTACATGCCCCGCACCTCTATGAAGGGGCAAGTCCTGGCCGACTTGGTGGTGGAGTTCACTGAGCCTTCCATAGAGGAAAACCTAGAGGGATGGGGCATGGATGGAAAAGAAGTTGGCGTAGTCTCTTGTGAGAAACCTTTGGTGTGGAAGGTTTTCCTGGACGGAGCCTCCAACCAGAGAGGTTCAGGCGTAGGAATAGTTTTGATATCTCCGGATGGAACCATCGTGGAAAAGTCTTTAAGGATAGCGCTTTCGGCTACCAATAATGAGGCCGATTACGAATCTTTGCTGGTGGTAATGGACATGGTTCGAAAAATGGGGGGAAAAGCGGTGCAGGCGTTCTCAGACTCATAGCTAGTGGTTGGCCAGGTGGAAGGGAAATTGGAAGCCAGGGAACCGAGAATGCGAGAGTATTTAGCTCGCGCCAAGCACTTGCAGTCCAAATTCGAATCTTTTGCATTATTGCATGTCTCCAAGAATGATAATACCCATGCCGACTCACTGACCACACTTGCAACTTCCTCGGCTTAAGGCTTTCCTCGGGTCATTCTCGTTTAGGACCTGTTTAGGCCAGCTGGGCCAGATCGTCATACCCTGCGGATCCACCAGGTCAGAGCAGGACCTAGTTGGGTGGACCCTATAGTGTCTTTCCTTAAACACGACACTCTACCAGAAGAGAAGTCTGAGGCCGACAAGATCCGTAGAAAGGCTCCGCGGTTTTGGCTATCCGAGGACGAGAAGCTTTATAAACGCTCCTTTTCGGGGCCCTACCTACTGTGTGTGCATCCAGAAGGAACGGAGCAGCTCTTGGAGGAGTTGCATGAAGGAATATGTGGTAGCCACACGGGCAGAAGGTCACTAACTCATAGAGCCCTTACACAGGGGTATTGGTGGCCAAACATGCAAAGAGAGGCGCAGGATTACGTGAGAAAATGCGATCAATGTCAGAGATTATATCCCAACATCCACCAGCCTGCTGGTGTCCTTAACCCTTTGGTCAGCCCTTGGCTGTTTACACAGTAGGGCTTAGACATAGTGGGACCATTTCCGAGGGCAGTTGGCAATAAAAGATGGTTGCTCGTAGGGACAGACTATTTCACCAAATGGGTAGAAGTAGAGCCCCTCTCGAATATCCGAGACGTGGACACGAAGAAATTCGTCTGGAAAAACATCATCACCAAGTTTGGGATCTCACGTACTCTCATCTCGGACAACGGGCTACAGTTCGACAGCAAAGCCTTCAGAAAGTATTGTGGAGCCTTTAGCATCACAAACAGATACTCCATCCCAGCCTACCCGCAGGGGAACGGCCAAGCTGAAGCGATCAACAAGTCGATAGTCAATGGGCTCAAGAAAAGACTAGACGATGTGAAAGGTAAATGGGTGGATGAGGTGCCACATGTGTTATGGACTTACCGAACTACGCCACGAAGGTCCACAGGGGAGACACCTTTCGTGATGGTGTATGGCACCAAGGCTGTGATCCCTTTGGAAATGGGGTTCCCGACGATGAGGGCGCAGTCTTTCACCCCAAACGCTAATGATGATATGCTGCTGAAAGAGCTGGACTTAATGGAAGAAAGGCGGGAAAACGCTATGGTCTAGCTAGCTTGCTACCAGCAGAAGCTCAAGCGGGGGTACGATTCTCGTGTAAGATCCAGGCCCCTTGCCCTGGGAGATCTAGTCCTGAAAAAAGTTGTCGGAACTGCTAAGGACCCGATATGGGGAAAGTTAGGACCAAACTGAGAGGGGTCCTACCGTATAACCTCAATGGCCGGCATAGGGTCATATTATCTCGCTAACTTAGAAGACAAACCTGTAAAATGACCCTAGAATGTAAATAACCTCCGAAGGTATTACTATTAATGAAAGGCATACACGCCAAGCATTTGTATACCATTGTATCATGCTGATTGTTAATATATCATTCTCTATCGCTAAACTATGTATAAGTGTTAATGTTAACCTAGGCTACGCCAGGTCCTCGGACCTTCTACTTGGGAAAAATTTAACATACAATTCATTTTCATTAAGTGTTAATGTCAACCTAGGCTACGCTAGGTCCTCGGACCTTCTGCCTGGGGAAAATTTAACATACAATTCATTTTCCTTAAATGTTAATGTCAACCTAGGCTATGCTAGATCCTCGGACCTTCTGCTTGGAAAAAATTTAACATACAATTCATTTTCCTTAAGTGTTAATGTCAACCTAGGCTATGCCAGATCCTCGGACCTTCTGCTTGGGGAAAATTTAACATACAATTCATTTTCATTAAGTGTTAATGTTAACCTAGGCTACGCCAGGTCTTCGGACCTTCTGCCTAGAGAAAATTTAACATACAATTCATTTTCCTTAAGTGTTAATGCCAACCTAGGCTACGCCAGGTCCTCGGACCTTCTACTTGGGAAAAATTTAACATACAATTCATTTTCCTTAAGTGTTAATGTCAACCTAGGCTACGCCAGATCCTCGGACCTTTTGCATGGGGAAAATTTAACATATAGTTCATTTTCCTTAAGTGTTAATGTCAATGTTAATCGTTGAACTACACATGACGCTTATGCGCCTTGGCTTTCGAGCAGACTTATGCGTAATTAGCTATTTATTGGTTAAACCAACTATGTCGAGGTCCACATGCAACAAGGCAAATTGTACAGCAATGAACATAGCCAAGTAGGAAAATTATGTTATAGGAAGTAAAACACTGAAATTCATTAAAAACTGTTTACAAAAAATTAGAAATGAAAAGTACAAGGCAAATGATTAATGACAAACTCCCTAAGGGAGGAAACTACGCAAAAGTGGAGCCAAGGGTGGCCTATCCCTTTATCTTCAGTGGAGGGTCCTCTCTCAGTTTCACCGAGGACCCCTTGGTCTTTCCCTCCACTTCAGCCCCTTTTTCCCCAGCCGTGGGGGGAACCTGGACCCGTTTCCCTTTGTCTTTGGCTTTGGGAAGAGGCGAAACAAGACCGGCGGGCCCGTCAGACCCCTCTTCGGCCACTTTCTCAGCAGCAACAACCTTATTGGCTGGGAGGACTTCCTCTTGGGAGGAGGGAGGCAGCGTCGAGGCCGCGGTCTCGGGAGTAACCGAAATGGCCGGAGCTTCTTTGACAAATCTAATATCCTCGGGATACCAGACCCTTTCGGCTCCCTTCCACTCAGAGTTGGCAGGAACTCCTGCTGCGTTTAGGGCTTCTGCTCAGACCTACTGGCAGTATTCCCTGCACAACTCCGCGAGCTCCTCAGTTAGGCGGTTCTCCATCACCTCAACCCCTTCGTTGTAGGCGGCTTTGGTGGCGGCATCCACGATCTCTCTTATTGTGTGATCCACTTCTTTGGCCTGGGCAAGCTCTCTTTTTAAGTTCGAGATCTCTTGCCTTGCTTTGGACAGTGCTTCGTCCCTTTGGTACAAGAGCTTACGTTGGCTCTCCATCTGTGCCGTTGCCATCTTTAAGCCCACATCCAGGCTCCTCCTCTCAGTTTGCTCCAGGGATAGTTTGGGGGCCAGGTCAGCCTTCTCCACCTCGGCGCGACCCAACTCTTTCTCGACCTCCGCCTTGGCCAACTGTTCGGCCCCTACCTAGTTCTGGTAGTGCTCCACCAGCGCATCTGCAGAAAAGGCCTCTTGGATGGCCTGCGAAGGGAAGTTCCAACAGATACACAATAAACGAAAAATTAACATACACAAAGACTAAAATGACAACAACAAACTAGAGGGATACCGCGTACCAGGCCCAGGTTCCTCTTGAGGGAAAGAAAGAGGCACGTCCGACCCATCCTTCCTAAGTCCTCCATGTCCCTAGGCAGGAGGAGGGGCTGCTCCAGAACATTGGCCAGGTGAGAAGCGTGACCTCTCTGAAAATTCCTGATGCTCGCATGGAAAGATATCGGAGCTCCGTCCACCTCTAGAGTGGGGGACCAGCTGGGCTCCCCTCGGCGGACTTCTACTTGCCAACGGATCTCCCCGCTCTCGACGGATGAGGCTCGCCCCCCACCCTAAGCAGCTTGCTGTTGTTGCTGCTGTAGCTGGCTTTGGTACTTTTGCTTCTTCTCCCTCTCCCTGTCCTCCTCCTCATTCTCGTTCCTCCTCTTACTTGGAATGATAGGGGCAGGAGGAAGTGGATCGGATGGAGGGGGAGGGGGAGGGGGAGGCGGGGGCAACTTCGGCTGGGACCCAGAGGCATCCCCCTTCGAGGCTAGAGCGCCCCTTTTTTTGGTGAAGAGTGTTTTCTGTTGGGGACATATTTTGTAATTGGCATATCCTTTGACAAAACGCACTTTACTTGTATTTGGGTAAATCTAAGTAGGTTCAAGATGATCATTACAAGTGGTTAAATTGAAGACATGAAGATTACTCAAGAACTGCTCAAGAAAAGTGCAAACTGTAGGTCTCGATACCTCCTCGACAGAAGCTCGATCTGTCGAGATTCATTAAAGCTCGACAGATGTCCCGATCGATCGAGCTTACGGGTTTCAGATTATAGCCAGCAACATTTTTATTCTAAAAGGCTAATTGTTTATGGGTTTGTATAATTCTTATTGGACTAAGAAAAACCCAAGGTTTGTGTAAACCTATTTGGAATAGGAGAGCCCATTAAGCTCCTATTTAAAGGAGGTGGAAAAAGAAAAACCTAACCCTAGAGAGCTTCATAAGGTTTTCTTTTTGAAACCCTAGCCTCCTCCTACAAAGAGTTCTTGCTGCGTTTCTTGTACGCCTTAGGGTTTTGTAACCAAGCAAAGTCTTTTGCACCAACATTGAAGATCTTATTGGTGTTTCTATGTGAAGCTGCTGCAAATCAACTACAACAATCAAAGGGTTGCTGTGGAGTTAGTCACGTATTGGGATTCGTGCAAAGGAGTAAGCTGCGTACTGGGATCCGCGCATCAAATTGGTTAGTCACGTACTTGGGAGCCGTGCATTGAAAGGAGAAACTGTCACTACAGAACAAGTCCAATTGGGTATTGGGGTAAGAGTTCAACTGTAGGTTGGTGAGGTACTTGGGATTCCTTGCTTGTAACTGCTTGTTGTGATAATAGTGGAGTTTCGGGAGTGGTGACCTTAAATCATCCGGTGGGGTTTTTGCCGTAAGGTTTTCCCCATTCGTGAACAAATCACCGTGTTATTTATTTTCCGCTGCTTAACTTAGTTTGGTGATTTGTTTGTGCTACCACGTGATATTGCATGTTAATCTGATTAATGAATAACTGGGCTAATTAATTAATCTAAGTTATCACAAGGGGTCAACGCGTTTGTGGCCTGTCATTTTCAAGCTCGCCATGTCATCGTCTTCCTTTAAGCTGTCCTCCGCTCGGGCGATCACCAAGCCTTTGATGCCCGAGCCCTTGTCCGAGTTATTCTCCTCGTCCTAGATCTCAACTACGTTGCCCTTCAGGGGTCTCTCGGCCTCTTCTAGGCAGAACCGATTGATCTCCTCGCCGAGGGATGAGGGGGAAGCTGCAGATTCTCCTCGGACGAGCCGGCCTTCTCTCTTCACCGCCAAAGGTGTGGCCTCGATGGTCGGAACGTAGAGGATGTTGGACGGAGCGTCTGGTAGGGCGCGGGGAGCAAGAAAGTCAGGTTACGAGACGTCTATTCTTAGACGCCTCTGGTCACCCGCAAGGATGGTGTCTTCGACCTCCTGAAAAAGCTTCGATATCGGTTCGTATCCCAATATGAGGTGGGCCGCCCTCACTTGTAGGTCTTCGTTCACGAAAACCTCAAACCTTAGAACCCTGTTAAGATCCGGGACGTTGACTTCACCCAGGCGAGGAGACGTATGCCGTTTGTCTACAAAGGAAACGATAGGGGGGTTAGCCATGATCAAACAGCAATAGCAAGTTAAACAAAGAAAGCACCAGAGAGGCAACCAATCTACTTGGAGAAACTAAAGGGGGCAAAACTTTAAACCAAGAGTTCTAAGTCCTAGGAAGTCATACCTGGCTGCCCCTCCTTCACTGGGAAATGAGGGCCATCGTACCACCGCCTAGTGGCGATAAGGTAATCATCCTTCATACCCTTATTAGACTTGAGTAGGCAAGAGATGAGCCTGACGGTGTTAGACCTCGACTTGAGGTAATAGCCCACATCCCTCAGCCGGTGGCACTTGTACAAATAAACGACATCGCGCCATGTGAGGCACAGGCCCATCTGCTCGTTTAGAGCATCGACGCAACCTAGTATCCTAAACAAGTTGGGGGTACATTGGTCAGGACACAACCTATGGTTACGGAGGTACTCACTAGTCACACTTTTCATGGGGAGTGTCATCCCGCCCTCTAAGAAGGCACAGGGATGACAACTTGCCCCTCTTTCCTAGAATCCGCCACGGCCTCTAGGGGGGCAGTATTCCAGACCCACATCCGGGGGGATGTGGTATTCAGCCTGGAATCCCTCCATGCCAGAAGTCGTATTTACTAGACACTTAAACCTATCCATTGGATTGAAAGCCAAGGCAAAGATTTACGAAAAAAAGAGAGAGAATTTGGCAGCCGAGGAGGAAAAAGGTTTGATGAAAGGAGAAACTTACAGGAGAAGAGTGTGTGAACTTTTGAGAGCATCTTGAATGATAGAGAGATTGAACAACTCCAGAATATGTTTGCTCTTTGGAAGAAATGGTGGATGTCACAACTACCAAAGCGTTTTGAATGATTGACGGGCGGCGGTTTGCGAAAAAACATCCCGCTCGAATTTTTGGGAACAAACTTGAGCCGTCAGATCCATATCTCACCGTTGAACGTGCGCGACAGGGAGTTACTCAGTACAATTAATGTAGGCATTGCGTGTTACGAAGCGTCAAAGGCCTTCCTAGAAGGCGCGGGTGAATCTCACACATGCGATAATTAAGAGGTCACGTGGAGGGAGGATTTGGAGGTCAAAAACTCATCTGCCTCCTCGGATCGGAGTAATTGGTGTCCCCACTCTCCAACCTTAATCAAAATAGAATGGATTATTGTGATGAACTTTTTTATTTTTAGAAAATTTCTATGAAAATTTAAATTAGTATATGCAAGAAAAGTGGGAGCTGGATAGGAATTATTGGTTGTTAAGCTAAATTATTAAATATTTTTTTTTTTTTTTTGAATTAGTAGGAGCTGACCAATATTGTTGCCTACTATTCAATGACCACAACATGGTGGATTAAGGTCTGTCTAAACTCTAATATTCTCACCTATATTTATGTGAATTAATGACCAATTGTCTGACTTTTCAATCTCATTCAATAAGATAAAAAACAAAGGATAAAAAGAAAATTCATAATTGTATTCTTTTAATAAAAGGGCATTTGGTTCACTGTGATGTACCCTTAATGTAATGCACATTATCTTTTTTTTAATTTTTTTATAGGATGATGTACATCACCTTAATGTGACATTAAGGTGTTTTATTTTTTTCTAATTTTTTCTAACATTAACATAATCTAAGATAACAAAATATATTATATCACCTTAATCACGCCACCTTCTTAAAAGGGGATGTAATAATTTATTGGATTGACAAAATTAATCACACTAAATTTTTTTTTTTTTTTTACTCATGAGAATTATTAATGTTGGGGGTAAAAATGTCGAAACACTCATGTGGGTCTTGGGCCTGGTCCGAGAACGCAGAACCCATCGAAAGGCCACGAGGCGGGACTAGGGTCACCTAAATTAAAGGGCCCAAGGGCCCACCGACCAGGCCAGTAGCCAATCAAGAAAGGTCCGAAGAGAGTGTCTCCTCGAACCACGAGAGCGAGGGCCGAAGTGTGCAACATGACGCTCAGGGAAGGACTCTTAGGGCTCAACAAGCCATATTACACTCTAACGGGACGCCGAGGAAGGGGACAAGCAGGACATGCTCTGTATAAAGCTGCTGCCACCGCATTAAACGCTCCCCACCTACACACCTGGCCGCATTAATGGGGAGGTGACTTCTGAGGGGACGGTGATCAGCTTTATAGCCATAGGGGAAGGCTTCCAAGAAAAGGGGGGATGGAAAATCTATCTGCATTTATGGTTCTATGAATGGGAGCCAAGGAAGGGGGAGTATAAATAGAGAAGGGGAGGCCACTAGAAGAGGACCGGATTTTTCCAGAGAAAAGATCTTCCTCCCAAATAGCACAGAGGAAGCAAGGACAAAGACTTATCGGCCCACGTCCGAGGAAAGCAAAAGTCACTCCATCAACCCATTGCACGCCAACAGCGGACCTAGCCCAACGCCATTGCTTTATATCATCCCAAGAAGTCTAGGCTTCAAGCCCACTCTCTACAAATTCTATTGTATAGGCCGTTTGGGCTGGCCCTGTCAAGTACTTGTGCTCCAGGCTCGATTTGTGTCCTTACAATTAAAATATCAAAAAACTTCTAAAATACTCCAAAACCTCTAAAATAACCAAAATACTTTTAGATCTGCCAAAATGACTAAAATGCACCACGAATGTTCAAAATGTCACAAAAACCTAAAAAATGACTAAAATGCCCCCAAAACCTCCAATATTACCACAATACCCCCAAAATTTTAAAATGACCAAACTACCATTGAAACCTCAAAAATTACCAAAATACCCTCAAAACCTCTAAAATGATGAAAATACCCCAAACCTAAAAAATTACTAAAATAACTCTCCAAAACCTCTAAAACGACCAAAATATCCCTGAAACCTCTAAAATGACCAAAATATCCCCCAAAACCTCTAAAACAACAAGAAATACCCTAAAACCTTAAAAATGACCCAAAAAAACCCTCGAAACCTCTAAAATGATCAAGATACTCTTGAAACCACTAAAATGACCAAAATACCCTAAAACCTCTAAAATAATGAGAAATACTCTGAAACCAATAGAGACCAAAATACCTTTGAAACCTCTAAAATGACCAAAATACCTTTAAAACTTCTAAAATGATCAAAATAATCTTTAAACCACTATAATAACAAAAATATCCCCGAAATCACTAGGATGACCAAAATAACCCCCAAACCGTTAAAATGACCAAAATACTTCTAAAACTTCAAAAGAACCAAAAATACACCGAAACCTTTTGGATGATCAAAATAATCCTGAAACCTCTAAAATAACCAAAAATACCTTGAGAGCAGTAAAATGACCAAATATACCCCGAAACCTCTAAAATGGCCAAAATACCCCAAAACTTGTAAAATGAATAATGATTAAAAAAAATACCCCCAAAATCGCAAAAATGCCCTCAAGTCCTCTAGAAAGAGCAACAAACCTAAAACCTCTCAAATGAACAAAATACCCCCAAACCATCTCAATGACTAAACTACCTTGAAATTTTTAAACTAGCCCAAAATACCCAAAAACTTCAAAATAACCAAAATTTTTGGGTTATGTTGTGTCATTTTTTAGGTTTTTTTTTTATTCTATTTTTTACCATTTTAGAGGTTAAAGAGTATTTTGGCCATTTTAAATATTTTAGGATATTTTGGTCATTTTAGAGATTTCAAGGGAATTTGGTCATTTTAGATGTTTGGGTATATTTTGGTCATTTTAAAGGTTTTTGGGTATTTTGGCCAATTTAGAGGTTTCGTGGGTATTTTTGATCATTTTGAGATTTTAGGGGTATTTTTTTTTTTCATTTTGAGGTTACAAAAGTATTTTGGTCATTTTCTAGAATTTGGAGGTATTTGGCATTTTAGAGGTTTCAAGTGCTTTTTGCTCATTCTAGAGGAATTGACGCCATTTTGATCAATCTAGTGATTTCGAGATGTATTTTAATCATTTTAGATTTTTGGGTTATTTTGGTCATTTTTGAGATATCGGTTGTTTTTTTCTTATTCTAATGGTTTCTAGGATATTTTGGTCATTTTTGGAGATTTAAATGTATTTTGGTTATTTTACAAGTTTAGGATTATTTTGGTCATTTAAAAATTTTGGGGCTATTTTGGTCATTTAAGAGGTTTCAAGTATTTTTGGTCGCTTTAAGGATCTGGGGGTATTTTCGCAATTTTAGTGATTTCGGGGGTATTTTGGTAATTTTGTGATTTCGGGTGTATCTTGGCCATTCTAATGATTTCTAGACTACTTTGGTCATTTTGAGGTTTTAGGGGGTATTTTGGTCATTTTCATAAGATTGAGGGTATTTTTGGTAATTTTAGAGATTACATGGGTATTTTGATCATTTTTTGGATTTCAAGTGTTTTTTTTATGAGGTTTTAGGGGCAATTTAGTCATTTTGGGTCTTCTAGGGGTATTTTTTGGTTCAAGAGTAATTTTGGCATTTTTTAGAGTTGAGGCTATTTTCAATCAATTTGTTATTATAATAATTTTTAATATTTCTAAGAATGTTTATTTATCAAATATTTGAATACTAAATTCTTGGATTATGATTGGAATTTAATTTTAATCAATCAAACACCTTAATGTCACATCAAGGTAATATGATTATACTAATCTAAGATTACAATAAATAAACATTTCACCTTGATATCACATCAAGCTAATTAAACGTCCTCCTAAGTGTATACTTTTGGCACTTTTGGACTATTAAAGCTTGCTTGCATTTAGAGAGTTTCAAACAATAAATAAATAAATAAATAAAAATCCTACTTACTTGGACAATATTATCTGGGGAATTTTGTACAGGATCAAAATGTGAACTTACAGGATCAAAATAAAAAAAATAAAACTTATATTCATGATTAAAATGACTACTGATCAAACTTAAAGAATTTAACTTGCACTACAAAAAACGCGAGCTGTAGCCGCGTTTTTTTAGCCGCGTTTACAAAAAAACGCGGCTATACATGACCTATGGCCGCGTTTCTAGGAAACGCGGCTATAGACCCAACCTATGGCTGTGGTTCCTAGAAAACGCGGCTTTAGAACAACCTATGGCCGCGTTTTTAAAAACGCAGCTATAGGTTAGGTCTAAAGCCGCGTTTATAAGTCTAAAAACGCGGCTATAGGTCTAGCCAAGAATTATTTTTTTAAAGGATAGCCGCGTTTCGTAGAAAACGCGGCTTTAGACCCGACCTATTGCCGCGTTTCGTAGAAAACGCGGCCATAGTTCCAGCCAAAAAATATATTTTACATGGACGGTGAGCGCAGCCAAACAATTTTTTTTTTTTTTTTAAAGGAGGGCCTATAGCCGCGTTTTTAAAAACGCAGCCATAGGTCCTGTAAAAGTATTTTTTTAAAAGGATGGCCGCGTTTCGTGAAGAAACGCGGCTTTAGACCCGACCTATGGCCGCGTTTTCCATAGAAACACGGCCATAGTTCCAGCCGAAAAATATTTTTTTTGCATAGACGGATTGTCCCACCCAACAATTTTTTTTTTAAAAAAGGAGGGCCTATAGCCGCGTTTTTAAAAACGCGGCCATAGGTCCTGCAAAAAGTATTTTTTTAAAAGGATGGCCGCGTTTCGTGAAGAAACGCGGCTTTAGACCCGACCTATGGCCGCGTTTTCCATAGAAACGCGGCCATAATTCCAGCCGAAAAATATTTTTTTTGCATAGACGGATTGTCCCACCCAACAATTTTTTTTTTTAAAAAGGAGGGCCTATAGCCGCGTTTTTAAAAACGCGGCCATAGGTCCTGCAAAAAGTATTTTTTTAAAAGGATGGCCGCGTTTCGTGAAGAAATGCGGCTTTAGAACCGACCTATGGCCGCGTTTTCCATAAAAACGCGGCCATAGTTCCAGCCGAAAAATATTTTTTTTGCATAGACGGATTGTTCCACCCAACAATTTTTTTTTTTATAAAGGAGGGCCTATAGCCGCGTTTTTAAAAACGCGGCCATAGGTCCAGCAAAAAATATTTTTTTATAAGGATGGCCGCGTTGTTTAGGAAACGTGGCTTTATACCCGACCTATGGCCGCGTTTCTATGGGAAACGCGGCCATAGTTCCAGGCAAAAAATATTTTTTTTATGTGGACAGCGTGCATAGCCCAACAACAATTTTTTTCTATAATTGAGGGCCTATAGCCGCGTTTGTAGAAACGCGGCTATAGGTCCAGTCAAATAATATAAAAACCCCCCACTTTCCCACCTACCCCTCCGGTTTTCTTTTCTTTCTTTGGTCTTTCTTCTTCTGGGTTTCTTTAAGTTCTTTTGTTCTCTGGGTTTCCTGGGTCTCTCTTCTTTCGTTCTCTCCTTTCTTTTCTTTTTTTTTTTTTTTTTTTTTTTTTCTTCTTCACTCCAGCACAACTCTTTTTTTTTTTTTTTTTTTCTTTGTTTCTTTGTTGTTGCTAATTTTTTTCTTTCTGTCCTTATTTTTTTTCTTTCAACACAACACACACTCTCCACCATTTTTCAGGCAAGGGCAAATGGAAAACTTCATAAGAAAAGCCAAGGCTCACTCATCTCTACTATTTGAGGTAAAAAATTTCAAATCTTTTTATGGGTATTATACTTTTGCTAGAGGTTATTTTTGCTATTGTGTTGTGATATTGTGCCTATGTTTAAATGGGTTTGTGTTCTTGAGCTTGTTCTTGTGTTTCTGAGCTTGTGTTTTTGTGTTCCTTGAATGGATTTACTGTTAAATTTGGGTTGGTTTTGTTGAATGAGATGAAATTCATGGGTTTGTATTGTTATATTTTGGAGCATGTTGTATTTCTATTGTCAATATATTGTGTTTGATTTTGAATTTTCTGTGTTTGTGTTTAAGGTTTGTGTTTAATTTTGAATTTTTTTTGTTTGAATTTTGAATTTTTGGGGGAAAAAAAACCCATAATTTTTTTTTTTTAAAAACCCAGAATTTTCTTTTTTTGTTTGAATTTTGAATTTTTGGGGGAAAAAGAACCCAGAATTTTGTTTTTTTTTTTTTAAACCCATAATTTTTTTTTTTTGTTTTCAAAACAAAAACCGAGAATTTTTTTTTTGTTTTAAAAAAATTCCAGAAAATTTTTTTTTTTTTGAAAAAAAAAATAAAATTTTTTTTTGTTTTCAAAAAACCTTATAGCCGCGGTTATAAACGCAGCTCAAAATGGGTCTGTAGCCGCGTTTTTAAAAAACGCGGCTATAGACCCAAGCCTATAGTCGTGGTTAAAAACGCGGCTTTAGGCTTGATCTTTAGCCGCGGTTATAAAAACGCGGCTACAGACCCGCAGGGGCTGTTGCTGCGCAGCTTAGGCCTGGTTTATAAACGCGGCTATAAAAAACGCGGCTATAGCCTATAGCCGCGTTTTTGGGGTCTATAGCCGCGTTTTTTAAACGCGGCTATAGACCCCATTTTTTGTAGTGTTGTGTTCTTGCCTAAAAATTATCTTTGAAAACAAAAGTACAATATTTTCTATATCAAATGTTAAAAAAGAGGATTGTAAATGTTTCATGTGTATTAGTCATAGAAAATTTATATCTCTTGATATAAAATTTTTTGTTTTACATATGTTAGAGAATATGAAAAATCTTTCCCCCATATATATAAAAACAAGTTGTAACAAGCTAAATTTCTCAAAAAAAAAGAAAAAGAAAAAAAAAAATTGTAACAAGCTAAGTTGGAATTTTGAGACGATTCGCGCCATCTTGGTATCATTATCTGGGCAGAGAGGTCATTAGCATGCCATTACTAGGATATAACAACACCAACCACAAGTTGCACACCTTACAAACCTACACAAATTTGTTAGGTAGAAACTCCAAAAAATTATATTGCACCTCCTATACCAAGAAATAGGAAGAATTTTTATATATTATTTGTTTAATGATCGAGTGGAAGGATGCAGGAGAGCAGGTGACTATAAAACTGGTTTAAGAAAAAGCATGCTTTTTGAGTGATAAGAAAAGATCACGCGGGTGTGCTATTTTATAAGTTTAGGAAACAAAGAAAGCAAAGCTATATATGATAAGCCTGATGAAATCGTTCGTCCAGACATAGCTAAGGACGAGGTCGAGCCATAAATGCTACCATTACTGTCAGAATCGTTACGGCTCAGACAAAGCAAGGCAACAGCTCAAAGGCTCCTATATTTGCACATTAAGTGTCGGGAGATTCCAATTCCCCACATTGAATGCCAAGGACGTTACTCAAGAATTAAACCACCATTAATGGTAGTTCAATGGCTAGGAGAAAAGTGACCTATAAATACCACGCTCCACCTAAGGTGAAGGGTACAAACACTGAGTTATTCCTACCCACCAATAGCCTTCTTAATTCTCTCTCTCTCTCTCTCTCTCTCTCTCTCTCTCTCTCTCATAGGAGGCTTGCCAACAAGCACCACATCGGTGACCCATTTTTTGCTACCTTCCTTTGTGTTCTTGCAGGTTGCACCAGGATTATCTGGACGGCTACAACGACTGATTACTTTAAGTTCATCAGTTTGACGCCATCTGTGGGAACGCTTTCTTTTTCCTAATCCAAAGGACACAAACGTTGCTCTACCCTTATTATCATCCAAATGGAGTCCAATGCACAACCAGAATCATCCACTCTAGCATTGCAAGTCTAAGCTCTCATGGCTAGTGTAGAAGAGCTAACAAAACAAAATCATGAGATGAGGCAGCATTGTAAGAGGAAGAAAACCGCTCACCAAGAAGGATCGAAAACAAGAGCCAAGGGAGAGATGGCTTGAGGAGAATGGAGCGGTCTGATGAGGCTAGAAACGACTTTTTAAGGAGTATGAGGAAAGAGATGGACAAGCTCAAGAATGTGATGAAAGGAAAAACATCAAAGAATTTGGATAGGATGGTGAGAAGGACAAATTCTCCGTTCACACAAAGGGTACTCGATCACCCACTCCCGCCAAAATTTCGGCTTCTGCAGCTAGAGTCATATGACGGGTTGAAAGACCCATTGAATCACATCACCACCTTTAAGATGACCTTGAGCCTGCAACAAACCCCAAATGAAATAGTTTGTTGCTCATTCCCAACCACTCTCAAAGGAGCAACATGAGTGTGGTTCAGTAAGTTAGCACAGTCTTCCATTGATGATTTTGATTAGCTCAGCAGCTTGTTTGTGTGTCATTTCATAGGGGGCAGTGTCAGAAAAGACCAGCAGATCATTTATTGACGATCAGATAGGAAGAAGGAGAGTCCTTAATATCCTACGTGAAGCGATTTAACAGGGAAGTATTGGAAGTGGACAAAGCAGAGGATCAAGTGTAGTTAGCCACGTTTAAAGCATGATTGAGGTCCAAGGAGTTCGTAGTGGCCCTCGCTAAAAGTCCCCCAGCATCAATGACAAATTCACTCATGAAGGCTCAGAAATACATGAATGCAAAGGACGTTTTGGTGGCAATAGAGGTAGGTAGACCTTAAACATCAAAGACGGGCCCCTGAGACGACTAGAAAAGGGCAAAAGAGGGAAAAAAGAGACCACCCTCCCAGCAACAACAAGGGCAAGCAAAGAGATTACAAGGCTCGAAAAATAGTAAATTTCACACCCCTAGTAATGCCTATTGACCAAATCTTAATGCAGATTAAGGACAAGCATCAACTGAAATGGCCGAAGCCATTGAGTGGCTCACTCAATACTCTAAACAAGAGAAAGTACTACCGTTTCCACCGAGACCATGGACATTATATTGACAAATGTTGAGACCTCAAGGAGCATATAGAGGAGATGATCCAAAAAGGAAAATTGCAGAAGTTTGTTAAGAAAAACATCTACTGACGACCAAAGCAAGAAGACCGAATTAGGTCAAAAGAAAAGCTAAAGGACAATGATAAAACACGTGAAGGGCCAAAAAGTGCAATAGGCGAGATAAGGATGATCAACGGTGGGGGGGCTCTTGCAAATCCCTCAAGAAGTTGTAATAGAGGCAGGTCAACAGCGTTCACATGATACCACCAACAAAACACCGAAGGAGAGAAGCTACAAACATGGTCTTCTCGAAGGAAGATGCTAGAGGAGTGAAGCAACCACATGACAACCCCTTAGTTATCATGCTAATGATAGAAGTGTTCAACACTCGAAGAATTTTAGTAGACAATGGGAGCTCTGCCGACATCATTTACCTCTTCGGCTTCCAGCAATTAAGAGTAGACTTGAGTAGGCTTCAAACGTTTAAATCCCCCCTTATCAGTTTCAGCGGGGATAAAGTGTACCCAAAAGGAATAGTGGCCTTGACAGTAACAGCAGGAACATACCCCTAACAAATAACGAAGCAACTTAATTTCTTGGTGGTAAATTTTCCATCATCCTAAAATGTCATCATTGGACGACCCACACTTAACCAATGGAAAGCTGCGACTTCGACATACTGTTTAAAGGTTAAACTCCCTAAAAATAGGGTAGGAGTAATCAAGGGAGACTAGATTTTGGCCGCGAGTGTTATCAGGCAGTATTGGGGTCAAAGGAAAACCACATGTGGATCATCGAAGAAAAGAGTCCTGCGACTATGGAAATCCTGGAAATGGTGGAGCTAGTAGAAGGGAACCCACGAAGGTGACGAATATCGGAGCAAATCTTGATCCAGATATGAAAAGGGGGATAGTGGAGTTCTTGAAGAAAAACCTGGATGTATTTGCGTGGAGCCATGAGGACATGCCCAGCATCTCAGAGAATGTCATTCAACACCGGCTAAACGTGGGAGAAAAGTCTTTGTACCCAAGAGGAACAAGGCCATCATGAATAAAGTTAACAAGCTCCTAGCCGCCAAGTTCATCCGTGATGTGTACTACCTGGAGTGGTTGGCTAACGTCGTCTTGGTGAAGAAAGCAAACAAGAAATGGAAGACATGTGTAGATTTCACAGATCTAAATCAAGCCTACCCAAAAGACAATTTCCTTTTGCCACAAATTAACCAGATCGTTAATTCCATAGCAGGGCATAAGCTGCTAACGTTTATGGATGTGTTCTCGGGGTACAACCAAGTATAAATGTCAAAAGAAGATCAAGAGAAGAAGGCCTCCATCTCCAGTTAAGGACTTTATTGTTATAGGGTCATGCCATTCGGATTGAAGAACGCAAGAGCTACCTACTAGAGATTAGTAAACCAGACTTCCAGTGAACAGATTGGAAGAAACATGGAGGTGTACATAGATGACATGCTTGTCAAGAGAAAAGAAGTAGAGAGCCATTTGGATGACCTTGAGGAAACCTTCGAAACTTTGAGACGGTACCAGATGAAGTTAAATTTGGCAAAGTGTACATTTGAAGTTTCCTCGGGAAAGTTCCTTGGCTTTATGGTGTCACAACGAGGCATAGAAGCTAATCTAGAGAAAGTGAAAGCTATACTAGAGATGACCTCACCAAGGAACGTCAAGGAGGTACAGAGGTTGATAGGAAGAGTAGTAGCACAGAATCGCTTCATCTCAAGGGCAACAGACAAATTCCTCCCATTCTTCAAAACTCTCAAACTGGCCTTCGCATGGACCGACGAATGCGAAACGACATTTTAGAAGCTAAAACGCTATTTGAGCAACCCACCATTATTGAGTCTGACAAGAGAAGGCGAAGATGTTCTTGTACTTAGTTGTCTCTGCCGTGACAGTAAGCGCAACCTTCATTAGAGAAGAATCAAGAATCTAGTGCCCTGTATACTATGTAAGCTAGGCCTTTCAAGGAGCAAAGACAAAATACCCATGCATTGAGAAGATCACTTTTGCTCTGATCGTTGCTTCTCGAAAGCTGCGTCCATACTTCCAAGCAAACCCGATCCTCGTTATGATAGACCAACCAACTAAGAAGGTAATGAACAAACTAGTTGCCGCAGGATGAATGGTGCAATGGGCAGTTGAGCTGAGCCAATTTGACATTGAATATAGACCACGAACAGTAATAAAGGCACAAGTACTAGCGGACTTCATTGCCGAATTCACCATGCCTGAAGATAGCCTGACAGATGTAGCAAGGTCATGGACGGTGTAAACTAACAGATCATCAGTCAAAGGTAAGGCCGAAGTCGGAATCTTAATAACCTCACCTGAAGGGGACGCCTTAAAGTATGGGGTCCAGCTCTAGTTCTCGTTCCCAGCCACTAACAATGAGGTTGAATATGAAGCGATATTGATAGGACTCAGACTGGCCAAGTCCAAGGAAGCCAAAAAGGTACTCATAAAAAGTGACTCTAGGTTAGTGCTAGGGCAAATCAAAGGGGAGTATGAAACAAAAGAGCAGAGGATGCAGAAGTACTTAAAGTTGACGAACCAGCTTGTTAGAGATCTAGAACAAGTAGAATTTATGCTAGTTCCACGGATTTTGAACATTGAAGTAGATGAGGTGGTGAGACAAGCATCATCAGCAGCCGTAAATGATCCACTGGGGATCAAGATGGAGGTACAAAAATTCCCCACTAAGTCGATCAGTAGCCGTAGACAACCCACATGTAAAATTTCTACTTGTAGCAATTGACTATTTTACGATGTGGGTAGAAGCAAAGGCTCTGGCAACAATCACAGAGGCAAAAGTACAAAGTTTTGTGTGGAAGAACATCGTCTGCATGTTCGGCATATTGAGGATGATCATATCAGATAATGGCAGGCAATTTGACAACTAGGTATTCAAATCTTTCTGCTAAAGGCTCAGGACCAAAAACTACTTTTTATCACCAAGACACCTACAAGCCAATGGATAGACAGAAGTGACCAATCGAACCTTACTAGAGGCCATCAAAGTTCAACTAGAGGGGGCAAAGGGTGCATAACTTGAAGAATTGCCAAGTGTCCTTTGGGCCTACCTAACCACAACCAGAACCCCAACAAGAGAGACGCCATTCAACCTTATGTACGACATGGAAGCTGTAATCCCCGTTGAAGTGGGGGTCACTAGCATACGAAGGGAATTTTCCGACAAAGAAACCAATAATGAACAGCTAAGGACGAACCTAGATTGCTCGGATGAGATAGAAGACAACATGTCCAAAAAAATGGCTAAATACCAATAGAAGATGTTAGGATACTACAACTAGAGAGTAAAGCTAAGAAGATTCAACATAGGAGACCTCATCCTAAGGAAAGATACACCTGCAACGAAGAACCCAGCCCATGGAAAACTTGGCCCTACCTGGGAGGGCTCCTACAAAGTCACCCACTATTCAAGACAAGGAAGTTACCACTTGGAATCTTTGGACGGCAACAAGTTACCTCGTCCTTGGAACATCGAACACTTGAAGAGTGATCACCAGTAGGAGGATAATCACTTGTAATTGTTGATTAAATTTTTGTTTTACTCTAAAGCAATGCAATAAAGGAATCATTCAAAAGTTATTTAGCCTATAGAATCTCCTCAAAAACACTAACAACTCACAAGGACATAAATCCTTCAAAGGATATAAGTCAAATGACAAGGCCAAGGACTTAAATCCTTCAATGGATATAACTCTATTGACGAGGTAACGACATAAATCCTTCAAAGGATGTAAGTCTAATGACAAAGTCAACAACATAAATCCTTCAAAGGTTGTAAGTCTAACAACAAAGTCAATGTCATAAGTCCTTCAAAGGAGTTATATCTAAAGACGAATTCTTAAACATGAATCCCTCAGAGAAAATCACAATGCTAAGGTTAGTGCAACAAGGCAGAATTTCTACGAAAGAGAAAAATAAAATTTGCAAGGCCAAGTAAAGATGAAGCTATTTGAATTAGGTAGAATACAGTGTTCAAAAGCATGATGGACAGAAGTAAAAAGCCCAAAAAGAATAGGGGACCCAAAACCTTAAAGTGTTCAAAAAATAAATGCAAAGGTCCCCAACTCGTGAAACTGCACTGATCTTCATTGCATGCTTGATTCTTCACCAACTTAATACTAAACCCAATACAATAAAATCACGCAAAATACAAGGAAATAATTTATTGTAATTACAAAATTTTTTGTCATTAAATAAAGCCAAAATAAAACATAGTTTACATTAACCAATTTAACAATCTCATTTTATGTGGCAGAACAAGGCTCTACAAAAGGATAAAGGCTAAGAGTCCTACAAGTCTATAACTAATATAGCATAAAACAATATACCAGGAGAATAATATTAAAACACTGCTATTGGGAGTATCCTTTATACTCATAAGAGTGAAACAATTTAAGATTCAGAATCATAATACAATTCAATTAATTAATAAATTCATTTCCTAAGGAAACCCAATCATTACCAGACAAACAAAATGAAATAGAATTTGGTGAGAGAGGTTGAGATCAAAGAATACATACTTTTATTATTAGACTATAAGTAAAGCAATTTATATTAGATATGGAACCCAAAGCTTCATGATACACTAGGAACAACCTCCTATTTTCAACATTTGATGCAAACTCCTTGTAGAAGTACACCTTCCAGACCCATGGACCACCAATCATCGCCATCACATGCTCCAAAAAGGTTTTATTGTACACCATCCTTTCGTCCTTCAGTTTTCAAAGTGCAATTCCTTGATAGGTTAGGGTGAGAGAAATGATTTGCAATAGTTGGGTTGATATAGACTTTAGGAATCTGGAATTGTTTAAAAATTTAGGTCACAATAATGTTATGGTGTTACATAAGGAAAGTACAACAATTCCTTCCATATTTTTTTCCTAAAAAAATGGGGGCATTGTGTCATAAACATCTTTTGTGAATATCAAGTCTTCCATTGAAGGTAAGTTCCACATACAAGAAATTCAATACCCCAATAGGATTTCCATATTATAGAAAATGTAGTACCAAAAAGTTTTCATTGTATACTCATTATTTTCATTTAATTTTCTTGCAAAAGGGATTGCCAAGGAAAAGTTCTAGTCAAGTAATCAAAAAGTGGAATGATTGTTTATCTAGGAGAGACTCATGGCATTCTCAATCCTTATCATAGAAATTCTTATTTTGTATATAAATTTTGCAATAGAGAGAATGAGTAATATACTATGAAATATCAACAATCTTGATTGTTAAAATTCTTGGCTGTCCCAATGGGTTGGCACTTAGTAGCTTGTTTAACATGCAAGAACAATGCATGCATCTAGTGATTATAAACATGGAAAACAAAGGGTTCCAAAAAATGGTGTATAATAAATATGGTATAAAGTGACAACTACCAGGGACGTTTCACAATTACATATTTTTACATTAGAGACTCAGCTAGTTATATATATATATATATATATAATAAATTGATTAATTATTTATATATATCAAAATCTTTAAAAAATTTAACAATATATGGGTACACTGGATTAGCGAAGGAAAAATGGTTTTTGAATTTTTAAAATTTTTTATTTAACTTGAACTTGAACGGTAATTAACAATGCTTATATTGTAAAATTAGAACACATATACCTTTACCAAAAAATTGAAAATTAAATAAATTTTTTTTCAGTATATTATCTTTGATATTATAATCCATAAGTTATTGGATATAATTTCACTAATTTAGGTGAAAATGGATAAAGCCCTATCAAGATTGAATACTACCCTATCAAGAATAAATAAATGAACGAATACACACACACACACACATATATATATATATATGCTTGTTAAAATTATACTTATTAAAATTTCACCAATTAATTAATCAAAATTACTAAAATCATTTCATTTAAATTTTGATCACATTTTTTCCATTAACACCATCAAACATCATGTGAAGAGTTGCTTTAATTTTCATTTTCCTAGATTTGAGTTTTAAATGAACTTACTCCAAACTCTAAGATTTAAATAATACTATTTAAACTGTAAGATTGAAACAAAACTCTTGTAAGGGCACAAAATGGCCTTGAGCCCAAAGGTGTGGCTGGGCTGGCCCAAGTGGCCTTTACAATAGAATTTGTAGAGAATGGGTTCAAAGCCTAGACCCCTGAGTACTTTTGGAAGGATGCGGTGTAAGGTCCAAGTCCACTTCTGTGAGGCTGCTTGCTGGCGGGGTAACCCAACTCCCTTCTCGGACGTGGGCCGAGGAGCCTCTGTGCTGGGCGGCGCTCTGTTCTTCAAGGGAGAGAGAGAGAGAGAGCCTTCTTCTTCTTTCCTTTCCCTCAATTCCCGATCCCCCTTCTTGCGGCATCCCCCATTCTATTTATACTCCCCTTCTTTGGTTGCCACCCGTCTTGTCCCTGAAAACGCTCCCCAAGACTATAAAGCTGATCTCCGTCCCTTCAGAAGTCATCTCCTCATTAATGCGGCCAGGCGGGTAGGTGAAAGCTTTTAATGCGGAGGCAGTAACCTTTTGACAGGGCACGTCCCGCTTGCTCCCCTTCCTCGGCGTCCCATTGAATCCCGTTCCTCAGCTCTGGCCCTTGCCGTTAGAGGTCATGTCCTCCTCGGACACGGCCACCTACGCAGTGATCTCCCCGATGAGCCCATGGCCTATGGGTCTTTAATGACCTCCTCCCTTTTCGTGGCTCCTTGGGCCAAACAGTGTCCTTGGGCCAGACCTAAGGCCCACGCAGCCATCCGGACGTCTCTAACCCCCACAATAGCCCCTCAAAAATTTATTTGACCTCGATCCGAGAGGGGAAATGAGTTTTTGACTCACAAGCGTCTCTTCCACGTGCCCCTTTAAATGCAGCGCGTGCAGAATTTCTCCCGCGCCCTCTTAGATAGCTCGCGACGCCTCGTAATGCACAGCACCCGCATTTACTGCGCTGAGTAACTCCCTGTCGCCCACGTTGGACGGTGAGATGCGGATCGTGCGGCTGTGATTCTTCCTGAAAGTTTGTGCGGGTCAGGCCTCATAAATGCTTGCTTCTCCAAGATCCCTAAGCGTTTGGGAAGTCGCGCATCCACCTTTTCGCTCCCAAGAAAATAATCGCGCTCCTGGAAACGAACACTTTCATTTCGTCTACTGAAGCACTCTCAAAGTTGTGTCCTTCTCTCTTCGTAAGTTTTCGTCATCTTAGCCTTTTTCTCCTCGGCTGTCAAATTTCCCTTTCACCTTCTAGGTTCGCTCCTTAGTCTGGGACACTATGGGTAGATTTAAGTGTCTGGTCGACTCCGAATCCGGTATGGAAGGGTTCCGAGCCAAGTTCCACATTCCCCCGGAAGTGGAACTTAAATATTGCCCACCTGAAGCGGTGGCTGACTCTAGGGGGAATGGGCAGGTGGTCATTCCCATCATCGCCTTCCTGGAGGGCGGCATGACCCTCCCCATGGGTCCCGTCACCAGGGAATACCTTCGCAATCACCGGCTGTGCCCCGATCAGTGCACGCCCAATATGTTTAGGGTCCTAAGGAGTGTAGACGCTCTAAATGAGCAGATGGGTTTGAACCTCACGTGGCGGGACGTGGTCTATATGTACGAGTGCCACCCGCTCACGTCCAAAGGGTATTACCTAAAGTCCCGGTCGAGCGTCGTGAGGCTCATATCGTGTCTCCCTAAGTCCAACAAAGGGATGAAGGATGACTACGTCGTCGCATCCGGGAGATGGTACGACGTGATCCATTGCCCTGTTCAAGTGGGGAAACCAGGTGTGATTGTCTTAGGTTTTGGGCTTTCGTTTACGCTTTAGTTCCTTTGCCTTCGCTTTTGGGAATTTGACGCCCGTCGTCCTTACTGCCTATCTTTGTTGCCGAACTTGATTGTAACTCTTCTTTTGGATGTCTTTTCGCAGATAAGCAGCACGTTTCCCCCAGCCTCTCCGACGTCAACGTCCGAGACTTAAATAGGGTGCTGAGGTCCGAGGTGTTTGTGCACGAGGACTTACAAGTGAGGGCCGCCCATCTGATCTTGGGGTACGAGCCGCTGTCCACCGCTTTCGGGGAGGTTGAGGACGCAATCCTCGCCTGTGACAAAAGGCGGAGACGAATAGACGTCACCAAGCCCGGTTTTCTCGCCCCACGCGACATCCCCGACGACCCCGCGGTGATTCTGTACGCTCCGCCGGTGCGCGCAGTTCCAGTCTCGGTTCGACCGCCGAAAATTTCTGCCGAGGAGGAAGTCGGCGTCGTTGAGGTCTCCGACGACGAGGCCACCCAGTGCTCGGGCATCAAAGGCTTGATAATCTCCAAGGTCGACAGTAGTACCGAGGAGGACGACATGAACAGTCTGCGATCCCTCATAGGCGCTCGAGGTGCCCAGGTGGCTAAGAAGGGTGCCTCCGGGTCTCATCTCCCATCCCAGCTTCCCCCTCCCCCTCCTCCGCCCGCCGACCCCAAGCTTCCCCCCGCCGACGCTAAAAAGAAGAGGAAGAAGGAAGAAGACGAGGTCGAGGAGGCTCGCCAGAAAAAGCTTAAGCAGCAGCAACATCAACAACACCAACAGCAGCAACAGCAGCAGAAAGCCGCCAAGGTCAGGCCGCGCGCCCACTCGGTGGAGAGCGGGGAGAGCCATCCACTGGCTGAGGTGCGCCGAGCCCCAGGGTCTTGGTCCCCGGCGCTGGAGCTGGACGGGAGTCCCATTCCCGAACGCGCCAGCATAAGGGAGTATCAAAAGGGGCACTCCCTGTATCTGGCCGAGGCCTTGGAGAAGCCTCTGCTCCTCCCCAAGGATATGGAGGCCCTCGAGCAGATGCAGCAGCCGCAGCTGTTCCTCTCTCTGAAGAGGGACTTAGGGCTGGTATGCTTCATCTCGCCATGGCTTGTTTATGCCAGTCCTAAACTCGTGCACTCTCTTACTCACACTTTTCGCGTGCATGCAGGCCATCCAGGAGGTCGCTGTGGCTGAGCGGTGGGTGGAGGACGCCAGGAAGAAGGCCTCCTATGAGCTGAACGTCCGAGTGGAGACAGAGAAGCCTCGACGGAGAACGTTAAACTTGGGCAGAAGCTGAAGGCGGAGGAGCAGGCCAAAAGGAGCGCCGAGGCCGGCCTTCAGAACGCCACAGCTCAGGCTGAGAGCCAGAGGAAGGAGCTCCTCGGTTGCAAAGAGGAGCTCGCCGCGGCAAAGGGGAAGAACGCCGCACTAAAGGAGGAGTTGGCGAGGGCTAAAGAGGAGGCCCAATCCGCTAAGGTGGCCGCGGATGCTGCTTCGGCCGCCTCCTTCCAGAGGGGGGTTGAGGAGACCGAGACCCGCCTTGTTGAAGAACTGGCAGACCTGTGCAGGGAATACTACCGCCAGGTCTGGTCCGAAGCCCTCAACACGGCGGGTGCTCCTTCAACGTCCGAATGGAGGAAGGCCGAGAACATATGGTATCCACCCGATATCCGCGAGTTCGAGGCTCCCCCTCCTGCGGCAACCTCAACTCCCTTTGTGGCCCCTGTTCTTCCTCCTGTCCCCTCGGATCTAGGCCAGGTAGCCCCTGTTAAGATAGAGCCCGAAGATGCGCCCCAGCCGGAGGCCCAAGGAGCAAAGGATCTTCCCCAAGTGGCTGGAGCTTGAGCTGCTGGTCTCTGTTTTTGTTCCTTTATTTTTGTCTAGAGGACCTTTTCTTGACAGTTTGTCTGTAACTATTTTATTAATGATCATGAGCTATGTTTGTCTGTGATTGAACTATTTTTCTGCGAGTGGTTACTCCGTAAAAGTTTGGGATATGTTTCCTTTGTTTGCGCAAGAGGTTTTTCATAGGCTTTCGTTAACACTTAGGTAATTCTCTGGATAAAAAATGCTAACGAATTAGGGGCCCATGTGCTTAGCGTGATGCTAGTGCTCAAGTAAAAGATTGATATTAACAGTCAACGAAAAAGGAACAGTGTTAGACTTCCCCACGGTAGTGTTTAAAATAATTGAAGCGCGTTAAGTTTTTCCCAAGGCAGAAGGTCCGAAGACCTGGCATAGCTAAGGTTGATATTGACACTTAATTTAAACAATAAATTGTACGTGTCAGAATTTCCCTAAGGCAGAAGGTCTGAGGACCTGGCTTAGCCCCAGTTGACATTTAACACATTAAATGAGATAAATTGCATGTTAAATTTTTCCCAAGGCAGAAGGTCCGAGGACCCGGCTTAGCCCCAGTTGACATTCAACACATTAAATGAGATAAATTGCATGTTAAATTTTTCCCAAGGCAGAAGGTCCGAGGACCTGGCTTAGCCGAGGTTGACATTAACATGTAACTTAGGCGATAAATTGTATGTGTGTTAAAATTTTCCTGAGGCAGAAGGTCTAAGGACCTGGCTTAGTCCCAGTTGACATTTAACACATTAAATGAGATAAATTGTATGTTAAATTTTTCCCAAGGCAGAAGGTCCGAGGACCCGGCTTAGCCCCAGTTGACATTCAACACATTAAATTAGATAAATTGCATGTTAAATTTTTCCCGAGGCAGAAGGTCCGAGGACCCGGCTTAGCCCCAGTTGACATTCAACACATTAAATGAGATAAATTGCATGTTAAATTTTTCCCGAGGCAGAAGGTCCGAGGACTCGGCTTAGCCCCAGTTGACATTCAACACATTAAATGAGATAAATTGCATGTTAAATTTTTCCCGAGGCAGAAGGTCCGAGGACCCGGCTTAGCCCCAGTTGACATTCAACACATTAAATGAGATAAATTGCATGTTAAATTTTTCTCGAGGCAGAAGGTCCGAGGACCTGGCTTAGCCCCAGTTGACATTCAACACATTAAATGAGATAAATTGCATGTTAAATTTTCCCAAGGCAAAAGGTCCGAGGACCTGGCTTAGCCGAGGTTGACATTAACATGTAACTTAGGCGATAAATTGTATGTGTGTTAAAATTTTCCTGAGGCAGAAGGTCTAAGGACCTGGCTTAGTCCCAGTTGACATTTAACACATTAAATGAGATAAATTGTATGTTAGATTTTTCCAAGGCAGAAGGTCCGAGGACCTGGCTTAGCCGAGGTTGACATTAACATGTAATTTAGGCGATAAATTGTATGTGTGTTAAAATTTTCCTGAGGCAGAAGGTCTAAGGACCTGGCTTAGTCCCAGTGACATTTAACACATTAAATGAGATAAATTGTATGTTAAATTTTCCCAAGGCAGAAGGTCCAAGGACCTGGCTTAGCCGAGGTTGACATTAACATGTAATTTAGGCGATAAATTGTATGTGTGTTAAAATTTTCCTGAGGCAGAAGGTCTAAGGACCTGGCTTAGTCCCAGTTGACATTTAACACATTAAATGAGATAAATTGTATGTTAAATTTTCCCAAGGCAGAAGGTCCGAGGACCTGGCTTAGCCGAGGTTGACATTAACATGTAATTTCGGCGATAAATTGTATGTGTGTTAAAATTTTCCTGAGGCAGAAGGTCTAAGGACCTGGCTTAGTCCCAGTTGACATTTAACACATTAAATGAGATAAATTGTACCGATAGAGATGATAGTACTTGACAATTGGCACAGGACAATGATATCTGAAAATATGGCGGACACGCCTTTCATCAGTAGTAATACCTTCGAAGGTTATTTACATTAAAAGGTCGCTTTACAGGTTTGTCATCTAGGTCGGCTAGATAATATGCCCCCACGCCGGCTACTGAGGTTATCCGGTAGGGTCCCTCCCAATTCGGCCCCAACTTCCCCCACGATGGGTCCTTTGTTGTCCCCACGACCTTTTTCAGGACAAGGTCTCCTGGAGCGAGAGGCCTAGACCGCACGTGAGAGTCATATCCTTGTTTGAGCTTCTGTTGATAGCAAGACAATCGGACCATGGCGTTTTCCCTTCTTTCTTCTACCAAGTCCAGCTCCTTCAGTAGCATGCTATCATTAGCGTCTGGGGCGAATGACTGCGCCCTCATCGTCGGGAACCCCATTTCTACGGGTATTACGGCCTCGGCGCCGTACGTCATCGCGAAGGGAGTCTCTCCAGTGGACCTCCGTGGCGTGGTTCGGTAAGTCCACAGCACATGGGGTACTTCATCCACCCATCTGCCCTTCGCATCGTCTAGTCTTTTCTTGAGTCCATTGACTATCGACTTATTGGTCGCCTCAGCCTGGCCGTTGCCCTGCGGGTAGGCCGGAGTGGAGTACCTGTTCGTGATGCCGAGGTCCCCGCAGTATTTTCTGAAGGCCTTGTTGTCGAACTGCAGTCCATTATCCAAGATTAGAGTGTGCGGGATCCCGAACCTGGTGACAATGTTCTTCCAAACAAATCTCTTCGCATCCACGTCCCGGATATTCGAGAGGGGTTCTGCTTCTACCCACTTAGTGAAGTAGTCTGTTCCGACAAGCAGCCATCGCTTGTTGCCAGTCGCTCTTGGAAACGATCCTACTATATCCAGGCCCCACTGTGCGAACGGCCACGGGCTGACCAATGGATTAAGAACACCACCGGGTTGGTGGATGTTGGGAGCATACCTCTGACATTGGTCACACTTCCTCGCGTACTCTTGCACTTCTCTTTGCATGTTCGGCCACCAGTACCCCTGCGTGAGGGCCCTGTGGGCCAACGACCTTCCGCCCGTGTGGCTACCGCAAATTCCCTCGTGTAGTTCTTCTAAGAGCTGCTCCGTCTCTTCTGGATGTACACACAACAGGTAGGACCCCGAGAAGGAGCGTTTATAAAGCTTTTGGTCCTCAGACAGCCAAAAGCGCGGAGCCTTTCGGCGGATCTTGTTGGCTTCAGACTTGTCCTCTGGCAGTATGTCGTGCTTAAGGAAGGACGCAATGGGGTCCATCCAACTACGCCCAACTCTGACTTGCTGGATCCGAGGGGTGTAACTTTCCTGCCCAGTTGGCTTGAGCATGTCCTCAACGAGAATGACCCGAGGGAGCCCATGGGCCGAGGTGGTAGCGAGAGTGGCGAGCGAGTCAGCGTGGGTGTTTCCGCTCCTAGAAACATGCGACAACCCGAAGGACTCGAATTTGGCTTGTAAGTGCTTCGCGCGGGCCAAATAGTTCCGCATTCTTGGCTCCCTAGCCTCTAGTTTCCCTTCCATCTGACCAACCACCAACTGCGAGTCCGAAAATACTAGCACCGCCCTTGCCCCCATTTTTTGTGCCATGTCCATTCCTGCCAGCAGAGCTTCGTACTCGGCTTCGTTGTTTGTGGCCGAGAACGCTAGCCTCAAGGATTTTTCTAAGGTGATCCCCTCAGGGGACGTCAACACTATTCCCGTGCCTGAACCCCTCTGGTTTGCCGCTCCGTCCACGTAGAGCTTCCACACCGGAGGCGTTTCGCTCGAGATTGCACCGACAGGCTTTCCGCCGGCGCCCCATCCCCCCAGGTTTTCTTCCGGGGAAGGCTCAGTGAACTCCGCCACTAGGTCGGCCAGGACTTGGCCCTTTACAGATGTACGAGGTAAATACTTAATGTCGAAGGCCCCCAAGAAGGTTCCCCATTTGGCGATTCTACTAGAGTAGTCAGCGCTCCGCAGCACGGATTGGAGTGGGAGTTGAGTTAATACGACGACCGTGTGAGATTGGAAGTAATGTGGGAACCGGCGCGTCGCGTGCACTATGGCCAAAACCGCCTTTTCCAATGGTAAGTATAGAATCTCGGCCTCCTGCAGAGACTTGCTGATGTAGTAGACCGGCCGTTGTATGCCGCCGTCGTCCCGTATTAGAACCAGGCTAACTGCGTGGGCAGCCACGGCCAAGTACGCAAACAGTACCTCGTCTGGATCGGGGCGAGACATAATGGGTGGCCGAGAGAGGTATTCCTTCAGCTGTTGGAACGCCAAGGAGCACTCCTCGGTCCATTCGAATCCCTTTCATTTGTTTAGCAGCTGAAAGAACGGCTGGCATCTGTCTGCTGATCGTGAGATGAACCTGCTAAGGGCAGCTGTCATTCCGGCCAGCTTCTGGACCTCCTTCGGGTTTCCAGGTGGTTGCAGGTTACAGATCACGGAGATTTGCTCGGGGTTGGCCTCGATACCCCTGTGAGTAAGCATGTAGCCCAGGAATTTACCCGATCCCACGCCGAAGGAGCACTTGGTGGCATTCAGTCGTAACTTATGTTCCCGCAGAGTCCGGAATGTGCTATCGAGGTCGGCCACATGGTCCGATACGGCCCTACTCTTCACAACCATGTCGTCCACGTATTCCTCGACAGTTTTCCCCAACTGAGCCTCGAACATCCGGGTCATCATCCTCTGATAGGTGGCCCCTGCGTTTTTCAGACCAAAGGGCATCACCTTGTAATGGTAGTTGCCAGTGGGGGTCACGAAGGCGGTCTTCTCCTGGTCTTCCAAGGCCAGAGGTATCTGGTGGTATCCCTGGAAGGCGTCCAGGAAACTCATGCGAGGGTGGCCGACCGTCGCATCTACAAGCTGATCTATGCGCGGCATCGGGAATGGGTCCTTGGGGCAGGCCTTGTTAAGGTCTGTGAAGTCCACACACACTCTCCATTTCCCGTTCTTCTTCTTCACCACCACCGTGTGCGCCAGCCACGCAGGATAGAACACCTCCTTGATAGCTCCTGCCCTCTTGAGCTTAATGACTTCCTCCTTTACGGCCTCTGAGTGCTCCGTGGAAGAGCGCCGAGGAGGTTGCTTCTTTGGCACTGCTGCCGGGTTAACGTTCAGGTGGTGGCAGATGAAGTTTGGGTCGATCCCAGGCATCTCATGCTCGTCCCATGCAAACACATTGAGGTTTTTTCTCAAGAACGCGACCAACTCTTCCCTTTCTTCGGTCGGCAGCTGAGCACCAATCTGGAAGAACCTCTTTGGGTCGTCGCCGACAAGGACTCTGTTCAACCCCTCGCATCCGGGCCCTTCTGCCACTGCCCCTCTAGTCATGGCAGAAGAGGCTAATTGCTATGGGACCGGAGCAGTGGACGCCGAGGGCTCGGGTTCTAGTTTGCGCAGAACTGCTGCTGTCAGGCACTGTCTCGCCGCGGACTGACTTCCCAGGATTTCTTCGACTTGGCCGCAAAAAGGAAACTTCACCTTGAGATGGAGGGTGGAGGAGACGGCCCCCAGGGTGTGCAGCCAAGGCCTCCCCACAATGGCCGTGTAAGGAGAGTAGGCGTCCACCACGATGAAGTCTACCTCCACCACTGCCGGGCCCGATTGTACAGGCAGTCTGATCTGTCCCTTCGGCACCACTGTCCTCCCCTCGAAGCTTATCAGAGGCGAGTCGTAGGCCGAAAGGTCCTCTTCCCTCAAGTTCAGCCCCTTAAACAGGTCAGGGTACATGATGTCTACGCCACTCCCCTGGTCCACCATCACCCTCTTCACGTCATATCCCCCGATTCTCAGCGTTATAACTAACGCGTCATCATGGGGTTGGATCATCCCTTCCTTGTCGGTGTCCGATAAGGTCATTGGGGGCGGCCCGTTGCTCTTGATCCTCTTCGGCTTGGAGGCAGATTCCTCGGCGGAAGTTCGTGCTAGGGACATTATCCGGGGAGGGCGTGAACCGGTCCTCCCAGGAGTGGCCAGGATGGTATTGATGGTCCCCAGCGGGGGCCTAAGGGCGTGATGGCCTCGGTTCGCCGGCCCAGTTTGTTCCCCTTGCTCCTCTCGCTGGTGCACGAACTGTCCCAACTTTCCCTCCTTTGCCAGCTGTTCCAGATAGAACCGCAAGCTCTTGCAGTTCTCGGTCGTATGGCCGTGCTCTTGATGGTATTGGCAGTGGAGGTTCTGGTTACGCTTCGAGGGATCGCCTATCATTTTGTTGGGCCACCGGAAATAGGGCTCGTGGCGGATTTTCTCAAACACCCGTTGTATGGGCTCGCGAAATGCGATGCCGAGTATTTGCGCTGGCGCCTGACGAGGTTGCCCGATGAACTCTCTCCTCGGCCTACTGTTGTTGTACCCGTCCGACCTGAAAGCCCTCCTTTCCTGAGGGATAACCTTCGCCCTAGCCTTTACCTGTAATTGATCCTCCTCCACCCGCGTATACTCATCAATGCAGTCCATGAGCCGTCGCACACTCTTGACAGGCCGCCTGGTGAGCGACTTCTTCAGGTCGTGCTCGTTTGGTAGGCCGACCTTGAAAGTGCTTATGGCAACTTCGTCGAAGTCTCCATCGATCTCATTGTACATCTCCCAATATCTGTCGGTATAGGCTCTAAGGGTCTCTCCCTCTCTCATAGCCATGGACAACAGAGAATCTATCGGCCGAGGGATCTTGCTGCATGTGATGAACCGCGAGCCAAACGCCCTGGTGAGCTCCGCGAAAGAGTTGACAGAGCCTGCCTTTAGGCTATTAAACCATCTCATCGCGACGGGTCCTAGGCTGGAAGGGAAGACCTTGCACATCAGGGTCTCGTTCTTCGAGTGCACTGCCATCCTCTGGCTGAAGTGGCTCACGTGCTCCACTGGGTCATTTCTCCCGTTGTAAACGATGAAGGCTGGCTGGGCGAACCTCCTTGGGAGTTTTCCTTTCTCGATCCTCCGGGTGAAGGGCGACTTGGAAATCTGGTGGAGCGCCTTACTCAGTGCGTTGTTGGCCAGGCCTCTGGAGGACGTCCTCTTGTCCTTAGGTTGGCGACGATGCTCGTCCTCCTGGGAAGAGGACTCGCGAAGGGGAGTCCTCGACCTGGAACTGCCGGTGCTACTGCTGACATCCGCTGAAGACCGGTCTGAAGGGGAGGGCGTACACCTTCGTTTTTCCCGGCGCAACTTTCTTCTTAGATGGTCAACCTCCCTTTGCAGGGTCTCAACACTTTTCTCGCTGGAGGCCCTACTACCACCACGTGCATGACTCCTCCCGCGCGTACGTCCCGTGTGGGCACTGGCATCGTGCTCTCTTTCCAACCGCGCGAACTGATCTTCCCGCTGGGATCCCCTGGACTCCGCGTGACGTGAACCTGAGCCTTCCATGGCGCTTCCAGTCCCTCCGGTCAAGGCTTCCCACAGACGGCACCAATTGTAAGGGCACAAAATGGCCTTGAGCCCAAAGGTGTGGCTGGGCTGGCCCAAGTGGCCTTTACAATAGAATTTGTAGAGAATGGGTTCAAAGCCTAGACCCCCGAGTACTTTTAGAAGGATATGGTGTAAGGTCCAAGTCCACTTCTGTGAGGCGGCTTGCTGGCGGGGTAACCCAACTCCCTTCTCGGACGTGGGCCGAGGAGCCTCTGTGCTGGGCGACGCTCTGTTCTTCAAGGGAGAGAGAGAGAGAGCTTTCTTCCGCTTCCCTTTCCCTTCATTCCCGATCCCCTTTCTTGCGGCATCCCCCATTCTATTTATACTCCCCTTCTTTGGTTGCCACCCGTCTTGTCCCTGAAAACGCTCCCCAAGACTATAAAGCTGATCTCCGTCCCTTCAGAAGTCATCTCCTCATTAATGCGGCCAGGCGGGTAGGTGAAAGCTTTTAATGCGGAGGCAGTAACCTTTTGACAGGGCACGTCCCGCTTGCTCCCCTTCCTCGGCGTCCCATTGAATCCCGTTCCTCAGCTCTGGCCCTTGCCGTTAGAGGTCATGTCCTCCTCGGACACGGCCACCTACGCAGTGATCTCCCCGATGAGCCCATGGCCTATGGGTCTTTAATGACCTCCTCCCTTTTCGTGGCTCTTTGGGCCAAACAGTGTCCTTGGGCCAGACCTAAGGCCCACGCAGCCATCCGGACGTCTCTGACCCCCACAACTCTTTTATAAAATTTGAATTTTAAATAAAGTATACTCAAAACTCTAAGATTTAACTAGTAATCTACCCATTTATTTTTTATAAATGAAACAAAACTATAAAGTCAATTTTGAAGTTTCCAGTGAAAGTTATTTTATTTAGTATCCGTTTGAATACAAATTATTGCATTTATGTTTATTGTGTTCATGTTTCAGCTTTTTTTTTTCTTTTTTTTTTCCTGTTCAGCCTTTCATCTTTTAAGGGACAAAGGCTACTGTTCCTGTACTGTGCATGAACAATAGCCACAACTTTTGACCAATTCAATCGTAAACAGTGCATCATGTATTGTTTATAGGACCCACAAACTTTACTTTTCAGCAATTTTTTTATTAAAAATGAGTCCCACAGCACTATTCACACATTTAAAAATTTATTTTGTTACCGTTTTTTCAATTTTCAGTTTTCAGTTTCAGTAAAATAAGTTCTATCCAAAAAGACCCTTAATAATATTTTTTTAACTAAAAAATTTATATTACAAAAATAACACCGTGTTGACTTTTTTTAAGTATAATTAATTAATCTTTTATCGGAGGGAGCTTATCTAAACATACATAATTTGTGGTCTCATCTTACTGCAATAAAAAATTATATATTTTAATTTTAGTGTTCTCAACTTACCATATGTGAGATTGTTCAGTAGTTGAACAATCTGTGTGAAGAGAAATGACATCATTTAAAATTTACAAATTTAAAAATGTATATTACATTTAAAATACTCTACGCGTATGAAAATATTTCATAGTAATGTGGCCATATTTTAAATGAAAGGAAATTAGCGTGCCAATAACATGGTTATTTCATGATTTTGGCATGAAAGTGTTCAATCAGGGGATTGCTGTTGAGATATTGGAAAAAACTAATAACTCTTCATATATATAAAGACTCCACTTTACCTTAGGCCTCAAAATGTGTTTAGTGGTTGTATTAGGCACACCATATGCAGTCATCACCCATATAATTAGTATTAAAGTCTCTTCAACAAAAATAAAAAATAAAAAATAAAAATAAAAGATTTCATCGAAAAGAGTTAAAAACTCAGAAGCAAAGATGTGTGTCTCTATGAGGAAGTCTCACAAATTCGAACTCTTGACATCAAAACTTAAAATCAATTGCTGCTTTTCCCCCCTTGCCATGCATGTATTGTCCAATGAAGAGATTCATTAACAAATGGCACGGGCAACTCCGTAATGATTTTGTAGAGCATCAAATGTGAGACTTGGCCAAATTGAGACTTTTTCACAAACCACTTAATGATTCCATATGTTATATTGTTTAAATGTATGATATAGAATTGGTAAAAATTTTATTTACATTTTTTTTAAATGTACGGGAAAAATTGTTAAAGGTTTTATTTACAATTTTCTTTTAACAAATTAAGAGTAGTTTCGATTTAAGTTTCTTTCACTTGAAGATGATTATACATTGTAGAATATCAAATTGAGGTGCAAACATTTTCATATCTATTTAATTGTACCTATTTTACATGCATTCATGCATATATAAAAAATTACAAGGCACCATAACATAAAAAATTCTAAACATATTCTAAACATTTGACTAAACTTATTATAGGTATAGAAAGGGATTAAAAGGACGCACTTGTGGCCCTTAAAGTCCAGAACAGACAATATAATCAGATAGACACGAATAATTTCTGACTTCTAGTGTTTTAATCTAATCGTGCCGTGTAATGTCTGAATTTGTCATGAATTAAATTAACTATTATAATTTATAACACAATAATGAAATATTAATTTTCGTTAAGTTCAAGCAAGCCGATTCCCCACTAGCAATATTAATGTTCAAGTAGACAAATAATTTTGTCAAAAATTTGTCAAACATCGTATTGGCTTTGTATTTTGCTAAATTGGTTCTTATATTTAAGTGTATATTAATTGTTTGACATTTTCATTCCGGCTTCTACTACTTGTCGGATATATTGGGCATGGAATTGAATTTTCTCTGAAAATGTCCCAGTACAAAAGTGTTGACCAGAAACTAGTTTGTTTTTAGAAAAATATGAGTCTTTTCTCGGACATGCATGGAACCAAAAAGATATACATGCGCTGGTTCTGTCTTTTGATACAGCACACAAGATGAATCCGCCATGTATGATTTCAATCTTGGACCAAAGTTGATCGCACAGATTGCTTCATATTGAAACATACCTTTTTAAAATTTACAATTTTTAAAAGTATATGTCCTACACAAGTTAAAGCATTAACTACTCATTTAAAAAAAATTGAGATGGTTAAAAATATTTACATACTATGCTTGAACCCACGCAACTTGCCCACATGATATGGTGGTCAATTACTCTATTTTTTTTGGTTGAGAAAATTTATATTATTCTTTTTAGAAAGTTTCAACTTATAGCGTCTACCGTTGATAATAGTCCTTCATCATCAAACTAAGACACTAATAAGTTTTGGTGTAGGCAGAGATTGAACCTCAACTAAAACCCACGTCAATTACTCTATTTATTAGCTTCTGAAATACATAATTAATTTTAACTTCATAAAATTGGGCAACATATTTTGGACCAGCGTTTCAATTCTTCAAGGTAAACTAAATAATTGGAATCAGTGTTACGAAACTAATGAACTCATCTTCATTTTTTATTTGTTTTGTTTGTTGGACTGACCAAATAGAATTGAATTACTGCAACCAAACCAAAGACCAGTTGTGCTCACCAGTCACCAAGGCATGTCCTAAGAGTTAGCCACCTGTTTATCAAAATAATGACGAAAAATAATGACAGTAACTTTTTTTTAAGAGATAATTACAACGTGCTGCTAACCCTGCAGTTCGAACCATTTTTCTCCTAAACTCCCAAGCACTTTGTATATAAGAATGTGTCAATTCAGTTACAAGGCCTTTGACATAATGACGTAACTTATATAACGTATCAAGCATGCAAGTTTAAATATGTCCAAGCTAATTGAATAATATGAATCAAATATTTTTATTTAATATATCTCTAAGAAATTAATATTATTAGTTCCCTTCACATCTATGATATCTGAGATTAATATTAAATTAACTCTTGATCATTGGATAGGAATGTCAATCATGTAGAGAACTACATTCTTTCCACTAATATTGGCCCTAAATTATGTTTAATAATAAATATATTGTACATCTAATCTTGGTACGTTGCTCTATATATATTTTGAATAATGCTAGAAATACAAATTATTTTGCAAAAAAATTTACAAACTATTGATGTGGTGAGTAATTAGTAGTAAATAAAAAAATGATATTAATGGTGAGCCTAGATAAAAACCAATAAAAAGTCGACTACAGCAACATTTTGCAAAAATATTGTAAAATAATTTGTGTATGTAGCATTACTTTTTTTTTTTTTTTTTTTTTCGAACAATGCGACCTTCACTAGATTTAATGATCGTTTACCATTTTAAATGTTTACAAATAGAACCTTCGAAGATTATTGAAATTATTACACAGAATTGGTGTCTCCACCCTCCCGCCTGAATTCAAATGGATTAATGCATTATTGTGAATCTTTTATTTTTAGAAATTTTCTCAGAAAATTAGTAAATGCAAGAAAATTGGGAAATGGATAGGAATTGTTAGTTGTTAAGCGAAATTATTCAAAAACAAAATTTGAATTAGTAGGAGCCGACCAATATTGTTGCCTACTATTCGGTGACCACAACATGGTGGATTAAAGTCTGTCTAATCTCACCTAAATATTTGTTAATGACCAATTGACTGACTTTTCAATCTGATAAAAAATAAAGGGAAAAATAAGTAAAATGAAAATTCCTACTTGTATTTTTTCAATAAGTGTTTACTTTTGGGCTATGAAAGCTTTTTGCATTTTGAAAGTTTATCAAACAAGTGGTATAGTATACTATATGAATTTTAATTTATGTAGTGAAAAATAGTTGAACTCAAATCTACTTGCTTGGCAATGTTAAGAATCTGAGGAATTTGTACTTACATGACTGATTGTTTTGTACTTAAAAATAAATTTGTTATGAAGTGTTGATCTACTACTTGTAAAGTTTCCTATCGACTTGAAAGTTATCACAGGTATATATAGATACAGAGGATTAGACAAAAATTAGGCAAAAATATAAATTACGCCCATTAAATTTGGTAAATTATCTTTTTGATCAGGTAAGTTTGTATTTTTTGTCACTGTTAGTCATTCGTTCATAACTCCAATTAACTATTAAAAATAAATTTTTAATAGTAAAAAGTAAAAAAAAAAACTAAAATTTCTTTTCTTTTTTAACACAAAAATACAAATAACAACCTTAAGTTTGAATTTATGTCATTTTTAATGCTTTTTAACGGAATTTTTTTTAACGGTGACAACAAATGTGAACTTAAGAACCAAAATGGCAAAAATAAATCTTATAGGATTAAAATCACACTTAACCAAACTTAAAGAGTCTAATTTATATTTTTACCTAAAAATTATCTTTGAAAACAAAAGGACGGTATTTTCTATATCAATTTTTTTTTTTTTTTTTTAAAAAAGGGGGATTCTAAGTGTTTCATGTGTATTAGCCATGAATATTTATATCTTTTGATATAAATGTTTAATTTGTTTTACATAGGTTAGAGAATATGAGAAATTACTGCCACAAATTGTAAATATAAAATAAGTTGTAAAGAGGCAAGTGATAGAGATAGAGATGTGAACTAAGTTGCTCGTTTGAGATGATTCACGCCATCTTAATACTATTATAAGCACAGAGAGATTATTAGCATGCCATTCCTAGGGGCCAAAATGGGCATTTGCTCATTTTGCCAAAACTTTCCAGAAAAATGCTTCTTGTCTGAAACTATTTAAGAAAATACTCCTGTTTTGAAACTCGATTTTTTAAAAATAGAGTTTCAATTTAAAACTCGATTTTTGGACAATCGAGTTATAGCAAACTGAAAATTTAAAAAAAAAAAAAATTGTGGAACTCAAATTCTAGAAAAAAAAAATTGCTAAGTTCAATTTCGCTATAACTCAATTGTCCAAAAATCGAATTTTACATTTGAAACTCGATTTTCTAAAAATTGAGTTAAAAAACATGGGCATATCTCTAATAATTTCAGACATTGTACATTTTACTGAAAAATTTATGAAAAATAAGTAAAACCCCATTTGCACACCTTACAAATTTGTAAGGTAGAAGCTCCGCCAAATTATATAACACCTCCTATACTTAGAAATAGGAAGAATTTCTCTATATTATTTGTTTAAGAAAAGGCATGCTTTTTGAGTGATAAGAAAAGATCACGCGGGTGTGCTATTTTATAAGTTTAGAAAACAATGAAAGCAAAGCTATACATATATAAATGAGCCACAAGTTTAACTCACACACATTAATAACATAATAAAAGAAAATCAACACTATGTTAAATAACTGTGTAAAATGATTTACCGCTATTCTAGGTGTTTTATGACATTGGTACGAGAAAACTAGTGAATCGCCACTCTTGTAGGTGTTTTATGTCATCCGGTACAAAACAATATTTAATTTTTATTAAAAGATTTCAACTAATCATTTGTAGGAAAAATATTCTGCATTAAAAGAGTTTAACTATTGAGAGAGAGAGAGAGAGAGAGAGAGAGAGAGAACTTTAGTTCGAAACAAACAAGCTTAGGCAAGCATGTAAGTGTTTCCCATATGATTGATTAATTAAAAGTACATGACTTGAGATTCTATTATTACTTCAATTAGTAAAGTCTGTTAGATTCTAAAACTTTAGGGACTAATGTATTAAAATTTCAATATGTAATGTGTTGGCAAACCATGATTAAAACATAAAATCTAGGTTTAGGCTTGCTCAAAGTATGTTTAATTGTAAAATTAGAATTGAGTAATTGCAGAAATTATTGGACAAAATTTATACGGCTCAATCAATTGAAACTCATGCAGATTTAATTTTTTTGTAGAATTCCCAATTCAACCCAAACCCGTATGACATGTAGAGTTTTATGTTTTACTTCACATATAAAAGGAAAAACCCTAAATATGTTTTAGATGTCTTTTGAGTGTTGTGTGGTGAATCTTTTGTGAGATATAGAGGTGTTTACCTTCATACACACACATAGGGATATCAAGATCAAGATTCATGTCAAAAACTTGATGATCACTTCAGTTGCTGCTTAAAGAACTTAAAGAAGATTTGAAACTTTTGAATGGAGTTTCAAAGTTACAAATAAGAGAACTTGTGGTTGCAACACATCAAGGAAAGAAGTAATCCGTGGACTCGAAACTGTCACATGGTCGTGATAGTAAGTTTTCTACACGATGTAGCATTTAAATGTTAGTGGTCTAAGTCTTATTGTAAAAATTTCAATTCTTTCATAGTGGATCTGTTTTTACCTTAAGGATAGCTAGGTTAAACCCTTCACAGGTTTTTTACGGGTTAGGTTTTTTTGTGTTATCATAACATTGTATTCTTTATATATTCGCATTGTTTATATGATATAAATTATATGTGTTAACCTAGAACTAAATAATTTATCTAAGTAATCATTTAACTAAATTAAACATATTGTGTTAAGGGACTAAAACTTTACAACGTCTTTTATAATTGTCAATTAAATAATTAAAATAAAAAAGATAAGAGAATATTGCTAGGAAAAGAGAGAAGAGAGCCAAACCATTGATTAGTCTATTCAATAAAAAAGATAGTCACATCAGATAGTACTTATCAAGAAAAGAAAGAATAATCGCATCCGATAACATATCTTTATAATTTTGATCATTCACATAATCCTGTGGTCCAGCCATATATGCAAGTTGACCATAAACCAAGCATAACATTCTCAATAAAAAAATGCTTCAACATAAGTAGGCTGTCCCAATTAGCTATGTGATTAGAACTCCATACATTCTATATCCGTTTGGATATAAATTATTGTGTTTACGTTAATTATTACATTCATGTTTCAGCTCTATTTTTTTTTTTTTTTTTTTTCCTCCTGTGCAGCCTTTCAGCTTTTAAGGGACAAAGGATACTGTTTATGCACTGTGCATGAACAGTAGCCACAACTTTTGACCAATTCAACCATAAACAGTGTATCGTGTACTGTTTATGGGACTTACAAATTTCACTTTTTAGTAATTCTTTTATTAAAAATGGGTTATACGGCACTATTTACACATTTAAAAATTATTTTGCTATAATATTTTCAGTTTTTAATTTCAGCAAAATAAGTTCAATCCAAACAGACCCCAGATTCGAACGCTAAATTTTCGTTCATACAATATTTATTCCATGCATACGCGTTTCTAGCCTCCAAGAATGTCCTTCATCATCTAAGGTCAACATACAAAATTTAGTCAATATTAGTTAGTTTTTTCAAAAACTACCCCAAACCGAAGTACAAATTATTGTAATACTACGGTATTATAATATTCTATAAAATTATTGTTAGCCGCTCTAATGTTATGTTATTATTTTATAATATCATTCATTCTAATTTTGAAAAGAAAAAAAAAAGTCATTAATTATTAGAAAAAATATTGTGCTTCCCACATTGTTACGACTCTTATCGATCGTTTTCTTCTTCTATATAAGTATGAGTTTGGAGGCACGAAGTCCCATACAAATCCCAAACACCCAATCATTCACATCTAATATTGCCCCTCGTCTGTCAAACATCTCTTATAGCCCATCGAAAAGGCCAAAACATGGCACTTCGAGTATTGGTTACACTTCTCTTTGTGCCTCTTTTTCTGTCTCCAACCATTCTTGGTTACTCCCAAGCAGATATTAAAAAATGGTGTAGCCAAACCCCAAACCCTGAGCCATGTGAGTATTTTTTAAGCCATAAGCCTAATTACCGCAACCCCATCAAGCAAAAGTCCGATTTTTTCACAATCTCAAAGCAGCTAGCACTAGAACGTACCCTAAAAGCTCAAAGTAACATATTTTCACTAGGGCCCAAGTGCAAAAATGCTCGTGAAAAGGCTGCATGGGCTGATTGCCTTCAGCTTTATGAGTACACCCACCTTAGGCTTAACGAAACCATCGACCCTAATGTCAAGTGCAGCCAAACCGATGCCCAGACATGGCTCAGCACGGCTCTAACCAACCTTGAGACGTGTCGGGCCGGGTTTATTGAACTAGGGGTACCTGACAATCTCTTGCCGTTGATGTCAAACAATGTTTCTAAGCTAATTAGCAACGCTTTGGCTCTTAACAAAGTTCCATACACTGTACCGAGTTATAAACATGGTTTCCCAACTTGGGTTAAGCCCGGGGACCGGAAACTCTTGCAGTCTTCTTCGGCTCCTATGGCCAATATCGTGGTGGCACAAGATGGTTCGGGGAATTATAAGACGATAAATGAGGCCATAAGTGCAGCGTCATCACAGTCAGGAAGTGGGAGGTTTGTGATATACGTGAAGGCTGGGATATACAACGAAAACGTTGAGATAGCGTTGAAGAATATTATGTTGGTGGGAGATGGTATAGGTAAGACCATAGTCACTGGGAGCAAAAGTGTTGGTAGAGGTTCAACAACCTTCAATTCAGCCACTATTGGTAAGTAAATTCAATTGACTACTTCTAATCATATGCTAAATTTTGTGCTAAAAAAATTGTAATTAATTGGTTCCCTACAAAATATTACATATATATTTATATGTCTGGTCGATAAAATCGTGGCTTGGACTAAGAAAAATTAGGTTTAGATATGAGATAAAAGAGATTAAGAAGACGAAGTTTAGAGGTTTGAAAGGATGAAAGCAAGAAATGCAAGAATACCAAGAAGCTTCCGACCAGTTGAAAAAAAAAAAGCACCTACTTGCGTATATTGACCTTAGTTGGCTTTTTAGACATGTAAGTAAGCTGAGTTATTGAATGAATAATTTAAAAAATTTCGTGAGATTATTCATGAAACTCTGAATTTGAAAGGAGTCATATTTCATAATGCACGCCATTCATATAGGTTTAGGTTCAAAGGAAAGAAAAATACCTCTTGCATGCAACATATGTATTGGATGTCTCATAACATGGGGTTCTCAGGAGTTCGTAAGACTCGCATCCAATACATATTTCGGATGGATACTTTCTTAATCTTCAAGAGATTTTAGTTATCAATTATATATTTTAGCCTTCTTTTCAAAATTAAGTAGGATTACTAAGGCAACAATTTTGACAAGATTTTTCCGAAGAAGTTGCGTTTTTTTTATTTGTCAAATTGGAGTTCAAACAACCAATACACGTATTGAATATATAAAATACTTTTTTTCCAAGATTATCAATTATGTTCTGGCCTTATTTTTCAAAATTATGTACGATGACTATAGCAAAATAGTACGACAACTATAGCATCAAATTAGACAACATTTGGATTAGTGGTATAATATTCTCTCTCTCTCTTAATTAAGATACCACAGGCATGAGATTCATTGATTTACAAATTATTTTAACACTGCGTGACGTTAGGCAACTCCACCCACCCTATTTGATCAAGACCGAAATCCACCTGCACTTCATTGCAATTTTTTTTTTTTTTTTTTAATTTCCTGAGATACACATTGCAAACTTTGGTTTAATACTCAAGGCCTAGCCAATGGCCTAGTTAAGTATTTATGATTGATCTTTTTTTATATTTGCATGAAGTAGTTATTTCACAGGTCAAATATATCATTATCGTCTGTGAAACTTGCAGTGTGATATAACGGAGTTCACATCAAATAACATTCGCAATTTTTGCTTCTTTTTTTTTTTTTTTTTTCTGGAATAATATATATATATATATATATATATATTTATATATATATATATACAGCAAGTTAATTGTGCAAGAAGTTTCTCTTAAATTAAAGACAGTAGCTTTGCTAATTAATCTAATAAATATACTAGTTTTTTTTTTTTTTTTTTTGCTAAAATAACTATTCTATAGTCAAAATACAAGAGATGAATAGGTAATATATTAGTATAAAGTTTCTAAAAGAAAACTAATAGATGAATAGATAATATATACAAGTTTTAAAGCTGTTGAGTCACAAAGTTTAAAGGATAGAAATTAATTCACAGACTATTGATTTTTAAGTGATCGATCTAGCAAATATTTGAAGACGTATACATCTTTGCATGTCAAGTAGAAAATGACAAGATCATTAAAGTACCTAGTTTGAGCTTGTCTGTACGCTGTGGTACCAACTACCAAACCCTTTGCATCTAAAAAATGTGGACAAGAACCCATTAAAATTCGTACATGTCGTAGGGCATGGCCCACTAGGAGAAAAATTCACGATCTGATTTTTTTATAATTTAAGGTTTTTATTTTATTTTTGAATAGGTTTTTTTTGCTTAATTAAGTTTCAATCAAAGGTGGCCAACAAGACATTGCTTGTGTATATATAATAATGCTTTTATGCTAATAATTATTGTCGTATTTAATTACTTGCGGTTCTAAGTTCTAACCCGAAATATTATGTCTTACACCTTATATATACAGCCACAATTATACTAAAATAATGAATGTTAATCTAGAATTTGACTAAAATATTTTTGACATGAAAATTAAGCTCTTTTTATTTTGAATTTTCAGCTGTTGTGGGAGATGGATTCATTGCTCAAGACATCACTATTAGAAACACTGCCGGCGCAGCAAATCAACAAGCAGTGGCCCTACGGTCTGGGTCGGATCTTTCAGTATTTTACAGATGCAGCTTCGAAGGTTACCAAGACACCCTTTATGTCCATTCCCAAAGGCAATTTTATAGGGAATGTGACATATACGGCACAGTCGATTTTATATTTGGAAATGCCGCGGTTGTGTTACAAAATTGTAACATTTATGCACGTTACCCTCCTAACAAGACCAATACTCTCACTGCCCAAGGTAGGACTGACCCTAATCAAAACACTGGAATTTCCATTCATGATTGTACAGTCAAGGCTGCTTCAGATTTAATGGCATCCCAGAGTTCGGTTACGACATATTTAGGAAGGCCATGGAAGGAGTACTCACGCACGGTTTTTATGAAAACATACTTAGATAGCTTGATTGCTCCAGCGGGATGGATGGAATGGAGTGGAAATTTTGCCCTTAATACCTTGTATTATGGGGAGTATGCCAATACGGGGCCAGGCTCATCAACTACTAATAGGGTCAATTGGCCTGGCTTCCATGTCATTACTAGTGCATCTGTAGCTTCACAATACACAGTTGCAAACTTCATCTCTGGCGGTTCATGGTTGCCAGCTACCAACGTGCCTTACACAGCTGACCTTTAATTTTTTCAAGGAAATTGTCATATACATGCCTTCAATTTGTTCAATTGTTTTTAATGACAAATTTGCATTTGAGTTCCTCACGATAAAAAAATAAGTTGATTGCTGCCAACAGCTAAAAAAGATTGTGTAATAGTTGTCATTCTTTGATAAGTTGTAATCAAGGATTTAAAATAAATAAAATCGATTATGTTTAATATTCTGCACGATACTTTTGGCTAAGGTTGGTTTGGTATATAAAATGAGGTTTCTACTTTCTATAAATTCATATGCATAGATAGATAGATAAACATTTTGAGATGTAAAATGAGGTTTCAAAGTGCTTGTTGAAAAACAAGCATGTGATGGATTTTCATGTAAGTCAAGGATGAGTTCTGCAAAAAAGTAATGTTCTAATAATTAAAAACAAAGTATTACCCGAATTGTAATTTGACGATGATCCCTTTTTAACTATTTCAATTTAATTATCCAAATCTAGTGGTCAAGGGATTTTACCCATAGTTAGGCATTGACATGATTCATTGACCAATTAAAAAAATGTAGGCTTTGTTTCTCATAAAAGAAAAAGTATGCTTTCACTTTTTAAGATTCAAATCTTTGAAAACAAAGTGATAATAGGTAATTAAATCTAGAAGGGAGAACTTTCAAACTCTTCTGAAAACTACTTGTCAACTTTCTAGAGATAACTGCAACTATTGGTTAACGTCGTAGGAACTGGTTCGTAACTTCGTATTTCTCAAATTATAGAAGTACGAACAGTACTAATATTTTGTTTTATGTATTATCTATGGCCCAATAAAACGATTTGGCGATTTTCTTTATTGGTTTCTAATTATTTGAGAAAATTACCAAAAAATTGATCAAATTGTACATATATATATATATATGTATATGTTTAATGTGTATGTATGTTTATAATTTGTTTTCTTTGTTCTTATTTCTCTTATAATTTCCATAAGGATAAAAGGTTTAAAAATGCATATTGGGTTATGGGCTTTGTCCGAGGGCATTTATTTGTCCGAGGCTAAAAAAAACAGTAATGAATATGTCATACTTAGAAGTTCACAAGCAAGTTGCGACTGAAGAAGCTAAGGGAGGTAGTCCGAGGAGAGGTGTCTCCTTGGCTAAGCAAAGCAAAGGTCAAATGATACGTCTTGTTGTCCAAAATGATCTTCTAGGAGGTTTTATTGGTGAAGATATGTTTCATGGGAGCACAGTGCAAAGGAACATCTATAAAATATCGAAGAGAAAATTACTTCTACTGCATTGAATGCTCTGCATCCAAACCTCTGGCCAAATTAATGAGGAAGTGATACATAAATAGTGATTTTCAGCCTTACAGCTACTACCCAAAGACTTCAGGAAAGTGCTAGTGGGACAAGTATCAGCATTAGCAATCTAGACCTACACGTGGAGGGAGGAAATGAGAACGTGAAGGAAGTATAAAATAGAAGAAGGTCTCGAAGAAAGGGAGATCGAAAAAAAGAAAGAAAGAAAAATACTGTAGATTGAGAAACAATATTTGTAATTTGTCATTAAGTGAAGAAGACATATAAAGAAGAACTAGCTTCCTCGGATTGAGTTTGAGAATAATTTACTTCATACAAACTTGTTTCTATTGTAATCTTGGCCCATTATGATTGACTTAAAAGCTCATTAGGACCTAGATTTCAAACTTATTCTCTATAAATTCATTGTATTGGACTTGTTAGGCCTATTGCCTTTCCTATTTTAGGTTTAGGTAACAATTGTGTCCTTACAATTTCCAAGTTGATAAAAATTTTAATTTGATTACAATCCAAAATTTTCTTCTAATCCTTTTATTATTAATTTATCTATAATTTCTAAGTGATTTATTTAATTAGCAATTGGAAATCTACCTCATTATGAGTTATGAGTTCTAGCATTCTAGGGGATTAGAATTTTGGTTTCACAGTATTTGTTCATATCAACATTAATTTTATATAATAAAAAAACAATCATAATACACGTATACAACAACTAATTTCAACCTTTAATTTTATTTTCTATTTTTTTTAAACACCTCTAGGATAGACAAAAAATTATAATTATTCTTATCAACTTTCTTTATAAATCTCTGTCAATTTTTTAGATAAATAGAAAAAATTAGTTGTTATCTTTTGTTTAAGTTACATATGATTCTTAATTAAATTGTGCATTTCCTAGGCATAACATTAGTAATTTCACTAAATTGTAGCAATTTTTCCTAAGTTGTGGTTGTGCCAAGTGGATTCACTAGATTACAACAATATTTTCAATAAAAACAATTTTAAGATTGAGACAATAACTTATTTGTTCTTATCAATTTCTTTATATAAAATAACAATAAGTGTTTTAACAAAATAAGTAATGTGCATCTAAGGTTTTGTTGATAAAGGCAACAACTTATTTGTTCTTATCAATTTCTTTAGAGAAAGTAACAATCAGTTTTTTAACAAAACGTGCAACATGCATTTTAGATAAAATAACAATAAGTGTGTTAACAAAACATGCAACATGCATATAAATTTCAATTGATATAGACAACAATTTGTTTATTATTATCAAGTTCTTCAAATAAAGTAATAATCAAGGTTGTGAAGATCGGAATCCTCCATTGGATCGTAGGAAGTAGGTGGGATCATGACTCATAGGATTGGATCATGGATTGTAAAATCCTACCTATTTTCATATTTAAAGCAAAAAACAAATTGATGGCAACTTTGTGTGTTAAATAATCATGTAAATTATGAATTCATCAATAAATAAACAAAAATTTGCATCATATGATGTAATCTGCATGCTATACATTGCTACATCTATACTAACAAAACAAATATATTTAAATTTTAACTCAATGTATCTAAAATTAATAAATATTTAATTATCAACCAAGTTCCAATATATTTATCAACACATATGAAATATATTTTTCAAGTTCTAAGTTCAAAGTTTAAAATCTAAAATTAGTTAGCAAACAGAAACTAGCTAACTACAATATGAAATCCAAAGGAGACATGAATATTAAGATGAAATGAACATTTAATCATTCTCATTCTAAGGTTTTTATAACCACCATCCAAATCATCATTATCCATTTCATTATCTATATACACATTGTTTATTTGTATACTAGAGCTGCAAAACATATCAAGATACAACTTCACACTTAACTATTCAACTTATATCACTCAACAACACTTACAGAGCATACTCAAAAAAATCAATCAATCAATCAATATACAAATACAAGCATAACTAATAAAACTATATTTAAATAAAACATTTCAGTAATAACAGAACACAAATTGATATACTAATAAAACAAATTTAACAATATTATAACTTAAAGGCGGCAAAGCCAACATCAAAATTTTCATTTAGAAATGATGAAGAATTTTTCATATTGATTAAAAGTGAACTAGAAACTAGAAAGTATTTGCCTATGTTAATATAATTTTCTAGAAAAAACAAAAAGCCATACCACCACAACATGGAAAAATAAAAACAGTTAAAACTTCAACAAAACCAAAAATTTATCCCATTAAGAAAAACAAAAATATGTTTGGTAGGATATCATACGATCTTATGATCCTATACAATCTTATACTATCCTAAACGAGCTAGCCATTAACACGTTTCAAAACCCCTTATTTGTGAGTAGAAAATGCCTACTTGACTTGTGAAATCCGCTTTGCCTAAACTAGACAAGGAAAAGGAAAGAAGAGATTCTCTAAGCTTTAGCCCATCTGTAAACGTATGCCAAGCATTGAAGGTTTCCCAGAGGCGAAAGCCGAACCCCACCATCCTTGATGGAATAATTGTAGTAAAACAACTGGCTCCAGCTCGTTAAACGAGCCTCTGTTACTCTTGAAGTAGGGAAAAACCAAACATTAAAAAAGGAAGGCGATCGGGGTGCAAAGCTTGACTTGTACGAGCGATGTCATTCGAAAGAAGCACGAGCGAACCTAGAGCAAGCGCATCGAAGCGCGGTCTCAGGAAGAAAGAAAAGGCTTAGGAAGCTTTCGTATACGGCTGCACGCACGGACCATAACCCCGAGAGGGGGAAGAGAGAAAGCCCGGTATGGATATGAATTCCGCTAGAGCAAAGGTACGTTTGAGCGGACGAAGAAGGAGTGGTTTCCCTCTCTTCGGGAAGTGAGACATACGACTATTTTCATAGATAGAGAGAGGGCTTATGACTAAACATCATCAGTGGGAAGTCACGTCTTGCTTGCATACACTATATCTTAATAGTAAATGGCCACATCCATCCCCTGTGAACGCACAGCTTTGTCCCATGTCCCAGGTCAAACCTAGGAGTCAGGCTCAAAGCTAGGACTAGTTCCACGCTTGGTCATTCGTCTGTGCCTCTGCCCCTCTCTCAGGTGCTGATGTTTCATGGTTCTCTACTTCCTTCCATCGGTGATCTCTCCTCCCTGGTTATCTGTTCGCTTTTCTTCGTATTCTGCTTTGAACATTCAGTCCACAGAAATGCCATTAAGATGAATGAGACAATGAAACTTCTTCCTAAGCCCCTGTTGTCATGGTAGCCTTTAGAGTAGTTGCTTGCCCAAAGCCGTTATGCTTTCATACTGGTCACCTAACTCAACCTAACTCATGTTTAGGCACTCCCCCTACTAATAGGAATGTGACTGTCCTCTATCCCTAGTTGTAACTGACCTTTCCCGAGAAGAAGAGGATACTAGGGGATATAGCTAGTAAATGGAACTCCCTCGCTCCTAACTCAACTATGCCCAGATAATCTACTAAAGAACTGACTTCTCTGTCACCGTCCCCCGTTGGTTGTTAAGGATTTGGATCCATAACCTAAAGCGGCGAAGAACAAATAGAATTTGCTACAAAAGCCGGCTAACGGGGGTCTTCTTGCATATGAGAACATAGTAATGGAGAAGGTAATAGCCGAAATAGGATTCGTTTTGGCTAGAGCGCCCAAATCCGCTATATATTTGACACGGGTTTGCCGTAATGCTAAAACTATAGCGAATGCATCTATCGTCATTAATGCATAAATAAAGATACCAATTAGTAGTGATTGAATTCCTTCTATGGTTCCATATGAGAAACCAGTACGAATATAACCTACATGTCCAATTGAAGAAATTAGCATTCTAAGCTTGGTAAGAAGGAAAGGGGGTTGGCGAAGAGCAAGAAAGACGAGACAGAGACTTTATACGTAATTAGAAAAGTGGTCTGGTACTAGAGCTATAGGCTTCAAAGCTATAACAATGGAGGTTGGGAATGACTATTTGTTACTCACCTTGGAGTATGCTGACCGAAAGGAAAGGTGCTATTCTCTTTCTTTTCGACTTCAGAAGCTCACTTTATCGTGATTTCGTATAGTTCATCAAGCGACTCAGCCTGACTGCACTAATCCAAGAGTGTATTAGTTCTGGAGAAATAGGGTTTGGTGAGTTCGGATCAATGGAAGAAGTTGCCTCTCTTAGGCCTATGAGCCTAATCTATCTATCTGTCTTACATGCCCGATTCCATCTTCAACAATTCTTTTGTCTGACCAGATTCACTCTACCCGTCAAATCAACCATTAGTGGAGAAGCTTAAAACTCCAGTGTGCCTGTGCCCGTCGGATAGAATCTTTTCCCAACATCGGTTGTAGTCGTTATTGAATTCGTATCCGTGCATGCTTCAGAAAGAACTTAGTCTCACTCCACTCTGATCGTTAACCGAACACAGCACTAAAAAAGGGGGTCTCTTTTTTCTTGGAGAAAGGCATGTTTTAGATTCGTGGCCAAATATGGGCAATCCTTCTAATCCTCCCATTAGAAAGAGAGTTGGATCTCCTAACTGGGCCGAAGTCAAAGCTGGTTGGTCCTGGCTGGTGGGAACTGTTGGACCATTGGCTTCTTAGCCGACGTAAGACCTTCATCCGGCAGCATGCAAGCTCAAGCTCAAGGGGAAAAAGCGGGGTTTCAAACCTCATACCAAGAGAAAGATTCCAAACAAGTACAAAGAAGACAGCGAAAGAAGTGGATTTCGAACCAGCATACGCAAAGCAAAGAGCGGAAAGGTGCTTTGTACCTCACTTCGCTAAGCAGCGAGAATTGTACTGAAGCTCTCTTTCCAACGCCCGCCGATCGTACTACTTCATTCTTAGTGTGCTGACTAGATACCCCACCAATAATGAGCTAAGAGCCATAGCAAGAGATATAGCGTTGGCTTCCGGCTTAGTGAGCTCATAAACTGGCGAATCAATTCATTTGAAGGAGAAAGTCGGGTCTAGCTGATTTCCGAGTTGACCAATGATAGATGATAGATAGGTAGGAATGGCAGGACCTAAACGAGCTAGGCTTCGTTATTGGTCTGATGCTTCGGGCGAAACCAATTCCCAAGGTGTGACGGGCGGTGTGTACAGGGCCCGGGTACATATTCACCGCGGCATGCTGATCCGCGATTACTAGCGATTCCAACTTCATGTTCCCGAGTTGCAGAGAACAATCCGAACTGAGGCAATCTTTCCGGATTCGCTCCGCCTTATAGCCTTGCTTCCCATTGTAATTGCCATTATAGCACGTGTGTGGCCCAGCCCATAAGGGATCTTGGCGTCATCCCCACCTTCCTCCAGTATATCATTGGCAGTCCCTCGTGAGTGCGGCACGCACCTTTTTGTTTGTTTGTTTCGGAGCCGTTTTTGCGGGGCGTACTAAACCCACTACATACCACACCACTGGGCGGCTAAACGTTTTGGTGAGATTGTGGATCATAGAATTAGATTGTAGATTGTAGGATCGGATCATAATTCGTAAGACCCTACATAGGATTATAGGATCGAATAGTGACTTTGTACATTGAATAATCGTGTAAATTATGAATTCATCAATAAATAAATAAATATTTGCATCATATAATGTAATTAGATGCCATACATCGCCATATCTATACTAATAAAACAAATATATTTAAATTTTGACTCAATGTATATAAAAAATTCAATAAATGTTTAATTAGTAACCAAGTACCAAAATATTTATCAACGCATATGGAATATATTTTCCAAGTTCTAAGTTCCAAGGTTAAAATCCAAAATAAGTTAGCAAATAGAAACTAGCTACCTACAATATGAAATCCAAAGGCAGAAATGCATTTTTTGTCCTTACATTTTAACTTTATTCTAATTTGGTCCATACTTTTTAATTTTACCGTATTTAGTCCCTAAAATAAAAAATGTGCCCCATTTTGATCCCTATCGTTATCTCACAAACGAAAATAGTCTACGTTGCAAACAAAGTGCACAGTTGGCACACAAAATGTCTACGTGGCCATTAAAATAATAATAAAATTTATTATTTTGGTATTTAAATAATGTCGCATCAGCATTTAAAATATTTTAAAAAGTCATGTCATTATTTTTTCTTTTCATTAATTATCTTTCTTAAAAATAAAATTTTAGTTATTATTTAATCATTTAAATAATAATTATATAATTAAAATAAAATTTTCTTTTATTTTATTTTCAATATTACTTGTTCATTATTTTGTTAGAAGATCATGTTTGTTTATGTTCTTTGTGTTCTTCCCATAACTGTTCATGTTCTTCCCCGAAACTGTTTGTGGGAGGATGAGAAGCCGAGGACAGGGATGCATGAGAGGAGGTCAATGTCAAAAGAATAGACTTTGGAAAGTACTGTCAACAAATTCTTAGGGCGAATATAACAACTTAACCACAAGCCCAAGGAGACTAGAATACCCGAGGACCCTGAGGATACTGACACATCCTCAGAAGGGCCGAGGCCTAGTTCTAAAGACTATCAAGTACAAAACAAGGAAAAGAAGGAAGATTTGTCGTCAAGCAAGAAAATGAAGAATACAAATAAAGCATCCATCACCTCCATATTCAATGTTCTAAACCCATTTAACTGGTCGCATTAATAAGGAAATGACTCATGAATAGTGTCATCACAGCTCACAGCTTGGTGTAAAAACCTTCTAGTAAAACCCTGATGGGATAAGTATCAAGGGAGATGAATCCTATCCTTCCAAATGTGTTAAGGACACATTTTATGTAATTGACTAATCCTTGTAATTGATTAGATCTAGGATGGGTTTAGTACTTCAAGAAACATGTTATTCAAGCCAAGTATTAAAGTCATAAAAATTGGACCAAAAAACAAGTGAAGAAATGTTGTTTATTAAATCTCAATAGATACCTCGACAGAAAATCTATCGAGACTTAATGAAGGAAGCTCGACAAAATCTAAATCTATCGAAATCTACAAAATCAAAATTTTCAGATCTGATTTTCGGCCCAAGCTGAAATATTTGTGTAGGGTCTCTTTTCTTACAACCCTAAACATATATGAGGCTTATTTTAAAAGCCATCACAGTGTGTTTACACATAGAGAACATATGAAAAAGTAACCGAGTGTCTTATTCTCTCTGCAAGAAGTTACTGCGTCTTTTGCATCTTAAGGTTTTGTAACCAAGTAGTTCTTAATCTTCATTGTTGATGAAGTGAAGAACTCTGCAGCCAACAACATTTTCTTCAAGTTGCTGGGGTTAGTCACGTATTGGGATTCGCACAAAAGAGTTAGTTACGTACTGGGATCCGTTCATCATTGGTGGCGTTCATATACTAGAGAGTTTAGAGGTTCTGAAGCGGTAGAAGATTTTTACTGTAAGTTCATCTACGAGACTTGTAGAGTTTAGGGACAAAAGTTTTGTACTAGATCTAAAACTTCTCTATATTATAGTGGATTGCTTTTCAGGAAAGTTTCTCTCCAAGTTTTTTACTGTGAAACTAATTTGTTTCATTAGTTTTCCTAAGTCATTATATCTTGTCTTATTTATTTTTCCGTTGTGCATGATTTTGACATGATATTGATATTTGTAACAACTTGGGTCTAAAATTTGTTAATTCTATCAACCGGGATCTAAATTTTCCAACAAAATGGAAGGTTAAGATACAATCTGGGTGACCATATAAGGTAGAAAGGCCTTGGTGAAGAGGAGATGAAACATCTAAAGAAAGAGAAAAAGAAATTAACTCCACTATAATCTAAGAACAAGTGTAAATCTATATCTCGGACCAATCCTAAGGAATATAATTTAAAAAATCCAAAATTATTGTTAATCAATTCCCTTGTCTCATACTCATTCTTAACACTTATCCCTTCATTCCAAGTTTAACTCACTTAAATGAGGGTAACAAAGGTTGATTGGCATCCCATCTCTATACATTAATTGTGCAAGGTAAAAAGCTAGCTTGTCTTATTTTTGCCTGCCACATTATTCATGTTCTTCCTCAAATAATTGGTTGCCTAAAGAATTAAAAATTAATATATTTTTTTCCCTCGCATTTTCTTAGCAATCAAACATGCTAAACACACATAACAATCTTCAAATTGAGACCAAAACCTAGCAACCACCAAAACACCAAAGCATTTCAACCAAAACACCAAAACATCTCTAGTAGAACCAACCGACCAAACACCAAACACCAAAACAGCTAAACACATCGCGACCCACTCCAATAACAAACACACCCACCCCACGACCCACCATCGAACACAACCGACCACTGCTTCACAACCACGACGACCACCACCAATCTTTATTTCACAAAGGAAACCAGAGAAAGCTACAGGTCAGGCTGAGAATTTCAGAAGAGATAGACCCATCAGGAGACCCGCCGTAAGGGAGACATCGATTGTAGCAAGAGAGAGACCCACTAATTTGTAAGAAGAGATACACCAATCATAGCAAGAGAGAGAGACATTGATCTGAGCAATAGAGAGTTTGAGATGAGAGATCAGGAAGAAGAAAGAAGTAAGAAGAAAAGAAAAAAGAAGAAAAGAGAGAAAGATCAAGAAGAAAAAAGAAATCAGGAAAGAAGAAAAAGGAAAAGCAATTATTAAAAGAAACAAGCACACACATTGTAAGGAGCTTTGCAAGTTGCTGATGATAGCATGTGAAATTGGAGTTCCTAGACAACATCAGGCCAATCACTTGGCTCAATGTTTTCTCAAGACACCAATGGCTCCTTATGTCTATCTAATGCAGCTCCTAAGTACTCTTGGAGGGTGGCAAGCCCGGTCTCCCTGCTATATTCAGAATGATAAGTATGAGGAGGGGTAGCATGTGAAGGCACATTGCTCCACATAACGCCCCAAGGCCATGGCAATGGTGAGCCATGGTGGGCAGAGATGGTCTTGGTAATGATGGGCAGCAGCAGGTGGTACTGACCTTAGATGATGGTGTATGGCATGGTGGCTTGACTGGGTTGCTTTGTGTATGGGCTTGTTGGCATATGTGCAAGGAAGTACTAGGCTGCTGTGATGATCATAGGCTGTGCAAGACATTGGGCTGGTTGGTGCTGGCAGAATGCATGGACTTGTGTGAGTGGGCTGATAGCAGTTACTTGGTGGGCTGCATATGGACATGCTGTGTGGGCTGTGATGCTGATGAGAAGGGTTTGGGCAGGAGCCACTCTTCTAAAACATGATGGGATAATCATGTGTGGGCTGCTGAAGCATAGGAAAAGACCCCATGATGTGCTAAATGATGGGCTGGCATGTGCAAAGTGTGCAGCAGCAATTACCAAGCAATTCCTAATTTTCTGGATGTTCAGACCTGCTGTGTAGGGGTTGGAAATATGGAGAGCAGGCCAAGACAATATCAGTTGGAGGTGTCTTAAGTCAAACCACAAGTGGCAGCAAGTCCAAGACATAGGGCAGTTACTTGGCAGCAACTGCTGTAACAGTTATTTTTGTGCATATAGCCTATGCTGTTGAGGTTGTCAACAGCAGAGTGTGTAATATTGCCTTAGAGAATTTCGTGTGTATTAGCTAGACTTCCTTTATACTTGAATATTAAGTAATAAAAGTCGGAGCTGGTGCCTTGTAAATACTGTGTGTGTTGTGTGTGTGTGTGTGAATTCCTTTAATAATTATGTTTTGAGTATTCCTGCAAGTGTGTGTGGTGTATTGGTTGAGACTAAGTAAGGAACTTATCACAGACAGAAAATTTAATAGAAAAATTGATCCTATGACACACACCAATGTAGAGAGAGAAAAGGAATGGGAGTTCTTCCCAATTTTTTTTTAATTCTTTTCTTTTTCAAAAAAATAAGAAGGTTAAATTTTTTTTTATTATTTTAATATGATGTGGCTTTTTTTAATTAAATTGCTGGTGTGGCATTTTTAAAATGCCAAACAATTTTTTAAAAAATATTACTTTTAAGAGAGATATTATGGCCATAATATTTTCACAATAATTTTACAACAAATTATAGGTGGTTAGTTATTATTAATTTAAATTTGAAGTTGCCACTGAGATTACATTTTTATCCCAAGAATAATAACAACTTGCCACTTAAGATTTGTTGTAAAAATATTATGAAAATATTATGAATATAGTATTTCTCTTATTTTAATGACCAAGTCAGCATTCAGTAAACCCACCTGTGATCCTAGTTAGTTTTTACGCGTAAGATACACGTATTGATCGCGTACGTCCGTAATCTATAAAAAGACTCACGTCTCCAGTCATATTGGCAATGATACGGAACTATACGCGTTAATTTGAGGCTGAAAGTATAATAAACGTTTATAACGGAACAGGTATATATCGGCTTGTTTAGTACGGCTTGATAGAAGATACAGCTTGTTAAAAAGTAACTTTCCTAATGAAAACGGTTGGCTTTAGTCATCAAAAGTCAAACACGATATATAATGGTTTTGTTTGAAAGTTCTGTTGTGTTAAAAAAAACAAAAAAACTTTTAGAAATGTATTCCAATCAAACTTTTAATATATTTCTTATTTGATTTTTTTTAAATGTTTAATATATCTATTTTATTAAAGTTGAAAACCGAAAAATAAAAATAGAAGCTTAGAAAATAACCATTGTTAGTTCTTAAAAAATGTTAAAATTATTACAAGTTTTAGTATAAAAAGTATACAAGTTGATGTGACAATGAATATGATTAATGTCATTTTACAATGAAATAATAGAAGTGTGTTTTTGTTTTTAAGAAATTTTTTTTAAAAAAGTTATGGGTGTTTTTTTTTTAAAGCGGTCTTTTTTTTTATATATACAAAAATATGAGTGTCTGAATTATCTTTTATAAATTTATAATAGTTGACACATCAATTTGTTAGATCTATATAGTAAAATTTGTAGTAATCCTAGCATCATTCTAAAATAAATTGATTTTGTTGGGATGTTCTAAGGATTAAATCACACTTGGCAAGAGATAAAGGTCACAATACAAAAATTATTGCTTTTATCTTTAAAAAGTATAGATATATCTTTCCGTATTTTTGTTACGATTTTTTTAAAAAATAAACGTAATATACTTTTATTATACACATAGCGGTCTTTTTCCGTTTCCGTATTTTTATGCCGATTTTTTGAAACGTAATTTTTAAAAAGATGCCGAATTAAACCCGTCCGTATATTTACAGTATCAAACGCGTACCGTATTTTGCTAACTATGCCTGTGATTTGATCTAAAATCATTTTAGGTGATTTGATCTAAAATTAATTTACCTGCCCGTAGTTTAAAAAGTGTCAATTTACCCATTTGAGATAAACTCGTTTTATTTTTTGTAGTCAAGCTTTATTTAAAACATGAGTAAATATGTATTTTTGCTCTTTTCCGGTCTCTCTCCTACCAAAACAAGAAATAACATAAAAACACAATAGGAATAAGATCAAAATGGAATTTGCCACTTTTTCCATTCCCATAGATCCTGAACCTGAAAAACATACACCCAGAAAAGTAAAATCCAAAGCAATCTCCACAATTTTATAGCTAAAGCCCACTTTCTACTACTTTTATATTTGTTGCTCGCCAACCCACTTTCCACCAATATTTGTTTCTCTTTTTCTTCTCTCTGCCACTGTCCCTCGCCTCCCTCTATCCAAAAAGTCCAGAACTCTCTTATCTTCTCTCTCATGGAAATTTTCGTTGAGCAGGAATTTCATTGGTTTGCTCATATGAATTTTCATTGATCTGGGTTTGTGTTTGGATCTTTGGATTGGGGTTTTGTTTGATCTAGGAGGTTCGAAATTAAGCCGGATCTAGAGGAAAAGGAGCAGATCCGTAAAATTTATAGAGCGTAAACATCTTGAGAAGGTTTGTGTGTATTTGGTTCTTGCCTCTTGGTGACAAGATGTTGAGGTTAAGGACCCGGTGAAAATCCCCACCAAGGATCAGCACATCACCACCAGGAAGTCCCATTGTGGTGAAGGTACGAACATTTTGATAAAAATGTAAAAAATTGGTTTGGCAACCCACTAATCCAGGTTGATTGGGTCGTTCAATAGCTGATTTTATAGATTATCTTTCCATAGAAACCAAAATGTTATTCCCAGTATGGAAAAAAAAAAAAAAAAAGGTTGATTGGGTTCAAGGCAGGCCTAGGCTTGGCCATTTAGGCAATCGCATAGCCCTATTAGAGAAAGGTCTCAAATTATGGGGCAAAAATTGAATTATATTTTTTTAATTTTTTTTTTAGAAATAAGAAAAAAAAAATAGTTTTACATTTTTCATTTATTTTTAAGAAGTTTCAAATAATCGAGTAATCATAGAGGTAATATAATATTTAATATATAGAGCTTACAAATGTATGTCACTAATCACAAGAAATAATTCAGATAGAAAAATGCTATAAATATTATAAATTTTACTTCAAAACTTTTAAAAATTGATATGACAATTAATATAAATTGTGGACGTTAAAAACCTATTATATACATTTTTAAATTACTTTTTGTGAGTGATGATACATCTTTATAAGTCTCATGTTGTAAAATTTATAATATCTTATTATCATACATTCAAATACTAATTTATTATCTTCTTGAAGTATTATTAATCACATTTATTGCTACATTGTTTGTAAGTTTTTTGTAGTAAAATTTTTTATAACTTTAGCATTTCTTCCAAAAAAAAAAAAAAAAAACATATTGCAAGATTAAAAAATGGATTTTTGTTATAAAAAACTTATGATATTAAAAACTAGTTAAACATTATTTAAGTAATAACAAAAATGCCCCATTTAAATATATCACCTTAGGAATCAAAGTTTCTTAGCCGCTTCTGATTGGGTTGTGGATTTCCTTTTTATTTTTTCCTAAAATGATGTGGTGTTTTTGTTTGGCTTCGTTTAATATAGTTAAAATACCTTCCCCTTTGGTTTGGTTTTAGTTGGTTGAATCTAAAAGCTTGTTAATTCTAGAATGAATGTGTTATGACAAATTTTGTATTTTGATAGGAATTTTGGATGAACCATTTGATGTCGTTTCTCTTCAATTTTTTACAAATAGCATTTTTTTTTCTTGTCTTTTTACTTGTTTTTTGTTTTGGGAGTAGAGATATATATTTTTTAAAAAAAGAAGCAAAAAAACATATTTATTCATGTTTTTAACAGAGGTGGGTTACGAAAAACAAACAAAGTTTACCTCAGGTTGGTAAAGTAGCACTTTATAAGCCACAGATAGGCAAAATGATTTTGAGACAATCTACAGGTGAGTTTATTATAATTTATACTTCAATTTATTAATAAAATCTGTGGGGGGGTAAAAGCGTCAAAACACTGTGTGGGCCTAAGGCCTGGTCTGAGGACGTGGACTCCGCCAAAGGGGCCGTAAGTCGTGGATAGGGCCTCCTAAAACTGGGGCCTAAAGGCCCGCCGACCATGTCTCTAGCCAGTTAGATGAAGATCCGAGGAGATGGTCTCCTCGGATACACGTGTCAGGGATAAGAGGGGGTAACACGACGTCCAGGGAAGAGCTCTTAAAGCTCGGTGAGTCATCCCAAGCCTTAACGAGACGCCGAGGAGGGAGACAAGAGGGACGTGCCCTGCATAAAGCTATTGCCACCACATTAAAGGTCTTTCACCTACCCGCCTGGCCACATTAATGAAAAAATGACTTCTGAGAGGACGGTGGACAGCCTTATATGCATTGGGGAGCGTTTTCAGGGAAAAGACAGATGGGAACCAGGGATGGGAAGTATAAATAGGGGAGGATAGACCAAAAGGGGGATCCGGATTTTCTCCCAGGAAAGAGGAAGGCTCTCTCTCTCTCTCTCCTCCCAAAGAACAGGAAAGCAGCCAATGCATAAGCTCCTCGGCTCACGTCCGAGGAGAGAAAAAGACCACTCCATCACCCCACCAAATGCAAGAAATGGATTTAGTCTTTACGCTATAGCCTCCTGAAACCCCAAGAAGTCTAGGCTTTAAGCCCATTCTCTACAAATTCTATTGTAAAGGCCACTTGGGCCGGCCCGGCTACGCATATGGGCCCAAGGCCAACTTTGTGTCCTTACAATTGGCACCGTCTGTGGGAAGCCTTGACGAAAAGGGACTGGAGGTATCATGGAAGGTTCGGGTTCACGTCATGCGGAGTCTAGGGGGTCCCAGCGCAAGGACCAATTTGTGCGGTTAGAGCGGGAGAGAGAGTGCGAAGCCAGTGCGCGCACAGAATGTACGCGTGGGAGGAGCCATGCATGCGATGGAAGTAGAACCTCCCGCGAAAAAAGCGTTGAGACCCTGCAAAGGGAGATCGACCATCTGAGAAGGAAGCTGCGCTGGGAGAAACGAAGGCGCACGCCCTCCCCTTCAGACCATTCCTCAGCGAATGCTAGCAGTAGCTCCGATAGTTCCAGGTCGAGGACCCTCCCTAGAGAGTCCTCCTCCCAAGAGGACGAACACCGTCGCCAACCTAAGGATAAAAGGACGTCCTCTAGAGGCCTGGCCAACAATGCACTGAGCAAGGCGCTCCACCAAATTTCCAAGTCACCCTTCACTAGGAGGATTGAGAAGGGAAAACTTCCAAGGCGGTTCACCCAGCCAACCTTCACAATTTACAACGGAAGGACAGACCCAGTAGAACATGTGAGCCACTTCAGCCAGAGGATGGCGGTGCACTCGAAGAATGAGACCTTGATGTGCAAGGTCTTCCCTTCCAGCTTGGGACCCGTCGCAATGAGATGGTTCAACGGCCTGAAGGCGGGCTCCGTCGATTCCTTCGCGGAACTCACCAGGGCGTTTAGCTCGCGGTTCATCACATGCAGCAGGGTCCCTCGGCCTCTGGATTCACTGTTGTCCATGGCCATGAGAGAGGGGGAAACCCTCAGGGCATATACCGACAGATACTAGGAGATGTACAACGAGATCGATGGGGACTTCAACGAAGTTGCCATAAGCACCTTCAAGGCCGGCCTCCCAAACGAGCATGACTTAAGAAAGTCACTGACCAGGAGGCCTGACAAGAGCGTGCATCGTCTCATGGACCGTATTGATGAGTACACGCTGGTGGAGGAGGATCAATTACAAGTGAAGGCCAGGTCAAAGGTTATCCCTCAAGAGAGGAGAGATTTCAGGTCGGACAGATATAGCAACAGTAGGCCGAGAAGAGAATTCGTCGGGCAACCTCGTCAGGCGATAACGTAGGTGGTCGGCGTTGTATTTCGCAAACCCGTACAACAGGTGTTTGAGAAAATCTGTCATGAGCCCTGCTTCAAGTGGCCTAGCAAAATGATAGGTGATCCTGCAAAGCGTAACCAGAACCTCCACTACCAGTACCATCAAGAGAACGGCCATACGATTGAGAACTGTAAGAGCTTACGGTACTACCTAGAACAGTTGACGAAGGAGGGAAAGTTGAGACAGTTCGTGCACCAGCACGAGGGGCAGAGAGAACATCTTGGGCTGGCAAGCCAGGGCCACCATGCCCCGAGGCCTCCTCTGGGAAACATCAATGTCATTCTCGCCGCTCCTAAAAGGACCGGTTCGTCCCCTTCTAGGGTGATGGCCGTGGCGCAGGCCCATACAGAGGGCTCTGGCTCCGAGCTGAAGAAGATTAAGGGCAATGAGCTGCCCACGCTGGCCTTCTCGGACGCGGATAAGGAAGGGACCATCCAGCCCCACGATGACGCCCTAGTCATAATGCTAAGGATCGGAGGTTACGATGTAAAGAGGGTAATGGTGGACCAAGGAAGCGGCGCAGACATCATGTACCCCGACCTGTACAAAGGGCTGAATGTGAGGGAAGAGGACCTTTCGGCGTACGACTCACCACTCATAAGCTTCGAGGGAAAGGTAGTGATCCCCAAGGGGCAGATCAGGTTGTCTGTACAGTCAGGTCCGGCAGTGGTAGAAGTGGACTTCATCGTGGTGGACGCCTACTCCCCTTACACGGCCATTGTGGGGAGACCTTGGCTGCACGCCCTAGGGGCTGTCTCCTCCACTCTCCACACCAAGGTGAAATTCCCTTCCGGCGGCCAAGCCGAGGAAATTATGGGGAGTCAGTCCGCAGCGAGACAGTGCTTGACTGCCGCAGTTTTGCGCAGGCCGGACCCCGAACCCTCGGCTCTGGCTGCTTCGACCTCATAGCAATTAGCCTCTTCTGCCACCACTGGAGGGACAGTGGCAGAGGAGCCCGCGTGTGAGGAGTTAGACAGGGTCCTCGTGGACAACGACCCAGAGAGGTTCTTCCAGATTGGGGCTCAGCTGCCGACCAAAGAAAGGGAAGAGTTAGTCGCGTTCTTGAGAGGGAACCTCGACGTGTTTGCATGGGACGAGCATGAGATGCCTAGAATCGACCCAAACTTCATATGCCACCACCTAAACGTTAACCCGGTGGCAGTACTGAAGAAGCAACCTCCTCGGTGCTCTTCCGCAGAGCACTCCGAGGCTGTGAAGGAGGAAGTCATCAAGCTCAAGAGGGCTGAGGCTATCAAGGAAGTGTTCTATCCCGAATGGTTGGCGCACACAGTCGTGGTGAAGAAGAAAAGTGGGAAGTGGATAGTGTGCGTAGATTTCACGAACCTCAACAAAGCCTGTCCCAAGGACCCGTTCCCGATGCCCCGCATAGATCAACTGGTAGATGCGACGGTCGGCCACCCTCGTATGAGTTTCCTAGACACCTTTCAGGGGTACCACCAGATACCTTTGGCTTTAGAGGACCAGGAGAAAATTGCTTTCATGACCCCCACCGGCAACTACGATTACAAGGTGATGCCTTTCGGTCTGAAAAACGTAAGGGCTACCTATTAGAGGATGATGACCCGAATGTTCGAGGTACAATTGGGAAAAACCGTCGAGGTATATGTAGACGACATAGTTGTGAAGAGCAAGGCTATATCGGACCATGTGGCCGACCTGGATAGCACGTTCCAAACTTTACGGAAGCATAAGTTACGACTGAATGCCTCCAAATGCTCCTTCGGTGTAGGGTCTGGCAAATTCCTGGGCTACATGCTTACTCACAGGGGTATTGAGGCCAACCCCGAACAGATCTCCGCAATATGTAACCTGCAACCGCCTCGGAACCCGAAGGAGGTCCAGAAGCTGGCTGGGATAACGGCTGCCCTCAGTAGGTTCATCTCCCGATCTGCAGACAGGTGCCGACCATTCTTCCAGCTGCTGAACAAATGGAAGGGATTCGAATGGACTGAGGAGTGCTCCTCGGCCTTCCAACAGCTGAAGGAATACCTCTCTCGGCCACCCGTTATGTCCTGCCCGGACCCAGACGAAGTCCTATTTGCGTACCTGGCTGTGGCCGCTCATGCCGTTAGCCTGGTTCTGATTCGAGACGACGACGGTATACAGAAGCCAGTCTATTACGTGAGCAAGTCCCTGCAGGAGGCCGAGATCCGGTATTTACCTTTGGAAAAGGCGATTCTGGCCGTAGTACACGCTACGCGTCGGCTTCCGCACTATTTCCAATCTCATACGGTCGTTGTGCTGACCTAACTCCCACTTAAGTCCGTGCTACGGAGTGCCGACTATTCCAGTAGAATCGCCAAATGGGGAACCTTTTTGGGGGCCTTCGATATCAAATACCTGCCTTGTACATTTGTGAAGGGGCAAGTCCTAGCCGACCTGGTGGCAGAGTTCACGGAGCCTTCCTTGGAGAAAGCCCCAGGGGGATGTAGCCTGGGAGGAAAGCAAGTCGGCATAATCTCGTGCGAGAAGCCTCCGGAGTGGGAAGTTTATGTAGACGGAGCCTCCAACCAGAGAGGCATAAGCGCTGGGATAGTCTTGATATCTCCGGATGGGGTCGTCATTAAAAAGTCTCTGAGGATAGCCTTCCCAGCTACCAATAATGAGGCCGAGTATGAAGCCTTGCTGGTGGGAATAGACATGGTTCGGAAAATGGGTGGAAAGGCAGTGCGAGCGTTCTCAGACTCGCAGCTGGTGGTCGGCCAAGTGGAAGGTAAGTTGGAGGCTAGGGAACCGAGAATGCGGGAGTATTTGGCCCGCGCCATGCACTTGCAGGCCAAGTTCGAATCCTTCGCCTTGTCGCATATCTCCAGGAGTGGCAACACTCACGTAGATTCGCTGGCCACCCTCGCAACTTCCTCGGCACAGGGCCTTCCGCGGGTCATTCTTGTTGAGGACCTGCTTAGGCCAGCCAGTCCGGGATGTCAGGCTATCCGGATCCAACAGGTCAGAACAGAACCCAGTTGGATGGACCCCATTGTGTCTTTCCTTAAACATGACACACTGCCGGGGGAGAAGTCCAAAGCCGACAAGATCCGTAAGAAGGCTCCTCGGTTCTGGCTATCCGAGGATGAGAAGCTGTACAAACGCTCATTTTCGGGGCCCTACCTACTGTGTGTGCACCCGGAAGAGACGGAGCAGCTCTTGGAGAAGTTGCATGAAGGCATTTGCAGTAGTCACATGGGCGGAAAGTCACTGGCTCATAGGGCCCTCACCCAAGGGTACTGGTGGCCAAATATGCAAAGAGAGGCGCAGGAGTACGCGAGGAAATGCGATCAATGTCAGAGGTTCGCCCCCAACATTCACCAGCCCGGTGGGGTTCTCAATCTATTGGCCAGCCCCTGGCAGTTTGCGCAGTGGGGCTTGGACATAGTGGGACCGTTTCCGAGGGCGGCGGGCAACAAGCGGTGGCTGCTCGTCGGGACAGACTATTTCACTAAGTGGGTGGAGGCCGAGCCATTCTCGAATATCAGGGACGTGGACGCAAAAAGATTCGTCTGGAAGAACATCATCACCAGATTTGGGATCCCGCGTACACTTGTCTGGGACAATGGGCTGCAGTTCGACAGCAAAGCCTTTAGGGAATATTGTGGGGACTTCAGCATCACAAACAGGTACTCCACTCCGGCTTACCCGCAGGGGAACAGGCAGGCCGAAGCGGTCAACAAGTCGATAGTCAACGGACTCAAGAAGAGACTGGATGGCGCGAAGGGCAAATGGGTGGATGAGGTACCACATGTGCTGTGGACTTACCGAAGCACGCCGCGAAGGTCCACGAGGGAGACCCCTTTCGCGATGACGTATGGCGCCGAGGCCGTGATCCCAGTGGAGATGGGGTTTCCGACGATGAGGGCGTAGTCTTTCACCCCAGACACCAATGACGACATGCTGCTGAAGGGGCTGGACTTGGTGGAAGAGAGGCGGGAAAGTGCTATAGTCAGGCTAGCTTACTACCAGCGAAAGCTCAAGCAGGGGTACGACGCCCACGTACGGTCCAGGCCTCTCGCCTCGGGAGACCTAGTTTTGAAGAAAGTCGTTGGGACTGCTAAGGACCCATCGTGGGGAAAATTGGGACCAAACTAGGAGGAGCCCTATCGTATCACCTCAGTAGCCGGTATAGGGTCATTATCTCGCCGACTTGGAAAACAAACTTGTAAAACGACCCTGGAATGTAAATAACATCCGAAGGTACTATTACTAATGAAAAGCGTGAGTGCCCTGTATTCGGATTTTATTGCATCATGGTAATTGTCGCTATGTTAGCCTCAGTCGCCTGTTTATTTATTAAGTGTTAATGTCAATTGGGGCTAAGCCAGGTCCTCGGACCTTCTGCCTTAGGAAAATTTAATACGGTTCAATTTTTTATTAAGTGTTAATGTCAACTGGGGCTAAGCCATGTCCTCGGACCTTTTGCCTTAGGAAAATTAAACACGGTCCAATTTTTCATTAAGTGTTAATGTCAACTGGGGCTAAGCTAGGTCCTCGGACCTTTTGCCTTAGGAAAATTTAACACGGTCCAATTTTTCATTAAGTGTTAATGTCAACTGGGGTTAAGTCAGGTCCTCGGACCTTCTGCCTTAGGAAAATTTAACACGGTCCAATTTTTCATTAAGTGTTAATGTCAACTGGGGCTAAGCCAGGTCTTCGAAGCTTCTACCTTAGGAAAATTTAACACAGTCCAATTTTTTATTAAGTGTTAATGTCAACTGGGGCTAAGCCAGGTCCTCGGACCTTCTGCCTTAGGAAAATTTAACACGGGTCAATTTTTTATTAAGTGTTAATGTCAACTGGGGCTAAGCCAGGTCCTCGGACCTTTTGCCTTAGGAAAATTTAACACGGTCCAATTTTTCATTAAGTGTTAATGTCAACTGGGGCTAAGCCAGGTCCTCGGACCTTCTACCTTAGGAAAATTTAACACGATCCAATTTTTCATTAAGTGTTAATGTCAACTGGGGCTAAGCCAGGTCCTCGGACCTTCTGCCTTAGAAAAATTTAACACAGTCCAATTTTTTATTAAGTGTTAATGTCAACTGGGGCTAAGCCAGGTCCTCGGACCTTCTGTCTTAGGAAAATTTAACACGGTCCAATTTTTCATTAAGTGTTAATGTTAACTGGGGTAAAGCCAGGTCCTCGGACCTTCTGTCTTAGGAAAATTTAACACGGTCCAATTTTTCATTAAGTGTTAATGTCAACTGGGGCTAAGCCAGGTTCTCGGACCTTCTGCCTTAGGACAATTTAACATGGTCCAATTTTTCATTAAGTGTTAATGTCAACTGGGGCTAAGCCAGGTCCTCGGACCTTCTGCCTTAGGAAAATCTAACACGGTCCAATTTTTTATTAAGTGTTAATGTCAACTGGGGCTAAGCTAGGTCCTCGGACCTTCTGCCCTAGGAAAATTTAACACGGTCCAATTTTTCATTAAGTGTTAATATCAACTAGGGCTAAGCCAGGTCCTCGGACCTTCTGCTTTAGGAAAATTTAACACAGGTCAATTTTTTATTAAGTGTTAATGTCAACTGGGGCTAAGCCAGGTCCTCGGATCTTCTGCCTCAGGAAAATTTAATACGGTCCAATTTTTTTATTAAGTGTTAATGTCAACTGGGGCTAAGCCAGGTCCTCGGACCTTTTGCCTTAGGAAAATTTAACACGGTCCAATTTTTCATTAAGTGTTAATGTCAACTGGGACTAAGCCAGATCCTCGGACCTTCTGCTTTAGGAAAATTTAACAAGGGTCAATTTTTTATTAAGTGTTAATGTCAACTGGGGCTAAGCCAGGTCCTTGGACCTTCTGCCTTAGGAAAATTTAACACGGTCCAATTTTTTTATTAAGTGTTAATGTCAACTGGGGCTAAGCCAGGTTCTCGGACCTTCTGCCTTAGGAAAATTTAACACGGTTCAATTTTTTTTTATTAAGTGTTAATGTCAACTGGGGCTAAGCCAGGTCCTCGGACCTTTTACTTTGGAAAATTTAACACGGTTCAATTTTTTATTAAGTGTCAATGTCGACCTTGACTAAGCCAGGTCCTCGGATCTTTTGCCTCGGGAAAATTTAGTATAGTTCCAATTCCTGTTAACACGCAGTTCATTTTTTCGTTGATCGTTGATATCAACTTAAACTATGCTAGGCACTCAGTGTTAGGCCCTTGGACCTCCTGACTTAGGAGGATTTAACATACTACCCATTTTAAACTAAGGGACCTACACGCAGTCTAACTAGAGGTTGAAATGCCTTCATAGTAAGGCCGCGCCTATCCTAAGTTTGAACACGCCCATGGGCACTAAGCTACCACCTTGGATATTGAGTTACTTAGCGTTCACACGCAACACATGGCGCAATAATACAAGCAACACCACAATAAATGTAATGCATTAAGAAGTTACGCTGTAAAGGTAAGATAATGAAATTCATAAATAATAAGCTGTTCGAGACAAAGCGAAAATAAAGGGAATTACAAATAAAAATACTTAAAGTCTACATAATGGCAATCCATAAAAGGGAAAAGTCTGCGCAAAGCGGAGAATGGGGGCCCGAGGCTGCCTATCCCCTGATCTTCAGTGGGGGCTCCTTCACTGGTTTGGACGGAGGCTCTTTGGTCTTTCCCTCCACCTCGGTTTGCTCTGGTGCGACCTCGGACTGATCCTGGACTTGCTTTCCTTTGTCCTTTGGCTTGGGTGGAGCCAAGACCTGGCCGGACGGCTCGCCCAACCCCACAGCCGGAGCAACGACCTTTTGAAGGGGCGGAACCTGATCCGAGGAGGAGGGAGGCAGAGTAGTGGGAGCATCTTCAATGAATCTAATATCTTCTGGATATTAGACCTTCTTCGCAACCCTTAACTCGGAGCTAGCAGGGACTCCCGTAGCGTTTAAGGCTTCCACCCAAACTTGCTAGCAGTATTCCCTGCACAGCTCGCCCAACTCCTCGGTCAGGTGATTCTCCATCGCCTCGACCCCCTCGTGGTAGGCGGCCTTGGTGGCGGCATCCATGGTCTCCCTGACGACGCGAGTCGCTTCCTCCGCCTACGCAAGCTCTCTTTTCAAATCTGAGGCCTCCTGCCCCGTTTTGACCAGGGCCTCGTCCTTCTGATGCAGGAGCTTGCGCTAGGCCTCCGCCTACGCCATCGCCGTCTTGAGGCCCGCGTCTAGGCTCCTCCTCTCCGTTTACTCCGAGGCCAGCTTAGCACCCAGATCGACCTTCTCCGCCTCAACGTGGCTCAACTCTTTCTCGATCTCAGCCCTTGCTGACTGCTCGGAGCCGACCTGGGTCTGGTAATGCTCCACTAGGGCATCGGCAGCAAAGGCCTCCTAGATGGCCTGTGAAGAGGGCACCAACAGAAGCATGTTAGATGCAAGTTGGCACGCATGGGGACTGAGACAACAACAGAAAACTAAATATTCGGTGCTTACCAGACCCAAGTTTCTCTTAAAGGAGAGAAAGAGGCGCGTACGGCTCGTCCTCCCTAGCTCCTCCATGTCCCTAGGTAGAAGGAGGGGCTGCTCCAGCGAGTTGGCAAGGTGGAGGGCGTGACCTCTCTGGAAGTCTCGGATGCTCGCCTGGGTTGGTATTGGAGCCCCGTCCACTTCCAGAGGGGGAAACCAGCTGGACTCCCTTCAGCAGACCTCGGCTTGTCCGTGGATTTCCCCACTTTCAACAGATGAGGCCCGTCCCCCACCCTTGGCAATTTGCTACTGTTGCTGCTGCAGCTGCCGCTGGTGCTTCTGCTTCTTTTCCCTCTCCTTGTCCACTTCTTTGCCCTCATTCCTCCTCTTCTTTGGGACAATGGGGGCAGGAAGGAGCAGATCGGATGGAGGGGAAGGGGGAGGGGGAGGGGGAGGCCCGCAGCTTGGGCTGGGACTCAGAGGCGTCTGTATTGGGAACCTGGACCCCTCTCCTTTTGGCAAAAAGTTCTCTCAAGGACATGTCGTCGTCCTCTTCGGAGGAATCTTCCGGTCGGGCCACAATTAGGCCTTTGATGTCAGAGTTCCTGTTTGAGTGGTCCTCTTCCTCGTCCGAGATATCGACCACTTGATCCCCCAAAGGTCTCTCGGCCTCCTCTAAATGGAACCGGTCAATTTCCTCGCCAAGGAAAAGGGGGAAGCCTCAGACATTTCTCAAACGACCTCGCCCCACGGCTGCACTGCCAAAGGAGTAGCTGCGACGGCGTGGCCGTACAGTATGGTAGACGGCGCATCCGGGATGGCTCGTGGAGCGAGAAACTCCGGGTAGCGAACGTCTATCCTAGCACGCCTACGATCACCCACGAGAATGGAGTCCTCGACCTCTCCAAATACCTTCGAAATAGGGTCGTACCCCAGTATAAGGTGGGCGACCCTCACTTGTAGGTCTTCTATCACGAAGATCTCAGATCTCAGCACCCTGTTAAGGTCTGAGACGTTTACGTCGCCCAAGCGAGGAGCAGTATGTTGTTTATCTACAGGGAATACAACAGAAAATCTAGACATGGTTAGACACAAATGGCAGACCTAACGAGGAGGAACAGCAAATAACAACGAATCTACTAAGGGAAACACGAAGTAAGGAAACGGGGGAGAGGGGAAGAACCAAAAACTCCTAAGTGGTGAATAGTCTCACCTGGCTGCCCCTCGCTCACTGGACAATGGGGACCGTCATGCCACCGCCCGGTGGCGATGAGGTAATCATCTTTCATGCCCTTATTGGACTTGGGCAGACAGGAAATTAGCCAAACGGTATTAGACCTCGACTTGAGGTAATAACCGGCGTCTCTCAACCTGTGGCACTCGTACATGTAAACCACGTCGTGCCACATGAGGTGCAAGCCCATCTGCTCGTTCAGGGCGTCGACGCAGCCTAATATTCTAAACGTATTGTGGGTACACTGATCTGGACACAGCCTATGGTTGCGAAGATATTCGCTGGTCGCGCCCTTCATAGGCAACGTCATCCCACCCTCTAAGAAGGCGATGATGGGGATGACTACCTGCCCCTCTTGCCTGGAATCAGCCACGGCTTCTAAGGGGCAGTACTTCAGGCCCACATCTAGAGGAATGCGGTACTTGGCCCTAAATCCCTCCATGCCAGAAGGCGTATCGACTAGACACTTAAACCTACCCATGGAATATAGGTTGGAGACGAAGATTCGTGAAGAAGGGAAGGGAAAGCTAAAAATCAGGGAGAAAAGAGTTAGAGAAGAGGAGAAACTTACGGAAGAAAAACGTACGTTCTTTGGGAACTTCTTGGGAAAGAGAGGAGATTAGATGGCTCTGCAGCAAGTTCGCTTTTTGGAGGAAATGACGAGTATCGCGACTACCGAAGAGTTTTAGGCAATTAGGGAGTGACGGTTCGTGGGAAACCTCCCTCTCAAAATTTCGGGAACGAATCCAAGCCGTTGGATCCCTATCTCGCCGTTGAACGTGCGCGACAGGGAGTTACTCAGTGCAATTAATGCAAGCGTTGCGTATAACGAAGCGCCAAAGATTTGCCCAGAAGGCGTGAGTAGGCTCCGCGCGTGTGACAGTTTAAATGTCACATGGGGGAAAGATTCATGGATCAAAAACCCATCTGCCTCCTCGGATCGGAGTCAAACGACTTTTTGAGGGGCTATTGTGGGGGGTAAAAGCGTCAAAATACCGTGTGAGCCTAGGGCCTGGTCCGAGGACGTGGACTCCGCTAAAAGGGCCGTGAGTTGTGGATAGGACCTCCTAAAACTGGGGCCCAAAGGCCCACCGACCATGTCTCCAGCCAGTTGGATGAAGATCCGAGGAGATGGTCTCCTTGGGTACACGTGTCAGGGACAGGAGGGGGTAACACGACGTCCAGGGAAGAGCTCCTAAAGCTCGATGAGTCATCCCAGGCCTTAACGAGATGCCGAGGAGGGAGACAAGAGGGACGTGCCCTGCATAAAGCTACTACCACCGCATTAAAGGCCTTTCATCTACCCGCCTGGCTGCATTAATGAAGAAATGACTTCTGAGAGGACGGTGGACAGCCTTATAGGCATTGGGGAGCGTTTTCAGGAAAAAGACAGATGGGAACCAGGGATGGGAAGTATAAATAGGGGAGGATAGACCAAAAGGGGGATCCAGATTTTCTCCCAAGAAAGAGGAAGGTTCTCTCTCCCTCTCCTCCCAAAGAACAAGAAAGCAGCTAGTGCATAAGCTCCTCAGCTCACGTCCGAGGAGAGAAAAAGACCACTCCATCGCCCCGCCACATGCAAGAAGTAGATTTAGTCCTTACCCCATAGCTTCCTGAAGCCCCAAGAAGTCTAGGCTTTAAGCCCATTCTCTACAAATTCTATTGTAAAGGCCACTTGGGCCGGCCCGGCTAGGCTACGCATTTGGGCCCAAGGCCAACTTTGTGTCCTTATAAAATCATTTCCCCGAGAAACCTAATCATTACCCAAAAAACAAAATGAATCAAAAAGAGGAGGTTGTATACCCGACTACGAGCGTATACTTCCTCCCACTCACAGCTGTGTGGGTCCCACCAGCTGTGAGTGTGAGGAAATATACGCTCGTAACAGGGTTGTATTTTTCCCGAAAAGAGAAAGAAGGAGAGGATAAAGGTCATGTACTTATATTATTCTTATTAAAGTACATAACAAAAAGAAAGTGATTATTATAGATCTTGAACCCAAAACTTCAATATATACCAAGAAAACCTCCTCTCATTATATATGTTTGTAGCTTTGTGTATATATTTTTAATTTATAGGGTTATATTAGAAGTATCGAATCCTCATGTGTGAGCTAATATCGAATAATCTTAATTTACTTCACATGTGAGCATCTATCACATTGATTTTACTCATCTTTTTTTTTTTTTTTTTTTTTTGAGAGATAATTACAATATACTTCTTATCTCGCAACTTGATCCATTTTTTCCTTGAACCCCTGAGCATTTTGTACATGGGGAGGTGTCAATTCATCTTCAAATAGGGCTATTATGACTTAAATAATATTTAACTAAGGTTTTATATAATAAAAATCCATTCCTATTACTTTTTAATGAATGATTTTTTTAATAAAAATACTAAAATTATAACAAATTTTACTACAAAAAGTCAAGAGCCTTATAGCTGAATTAGCATATTCCTATATACAAAGTATTTAGGGGTCTAAAGGCTTTCATACTGATGTTGCAATGAATGTAATCAATAACATGAGACTTATAAAGATGCTATAGATGTTATAAAATCTACATAAGACTTATAAAAGATATATCACTAATCACAAAAAATAAAAATAAAAATAAAAATAAAAATAAAAATAAATAATAAAAAATGCATTTATTAGGTTGTTGAAGTTCATCTATTTTATTTATTGTTACATCAAATTGTAAAGGCTATGTAATAAAATTATAATATTTCTAACATTTTTCTATTTAAATTACTTGTATTAGTGACAAATCTATTTGTAAGACCTATTTATTTAAATTTTTCTTATTTCTAGTATTAATCAATTCTTTGGGCCTTCTTAATAATGAAAAGAAAATGTAAACTACTTTTTTTTTTTTTTTTTTTTTAATATCTCAAAGATTTTTATATAAAAAATCAATTTTTGCTCCCAAATTTAGGGGTCTTTCTCTAGTAGGGCGCCATAGGCAATGGCCTAAGTAGCCTCGGCGTAGGGTTGGCCCAATTAACATTATAAGATGTAAGTCAATCTTTTATAAAATCATGAATAAATTACTCTCTTAAAAAAAATAATAATAAAAAGACTTTTACTTTTACTTAATGCAGGACTCAATCATTATAAGAGTTGCACCACATGTATAGTTCACGCAGAAGTTGAACCATTGCTTTGATATTAATTTTTTTTAGGGAGGGAGAGAATCGCTCAAGGAGTCCAAGGAATTTTCTAGGGAGAGAAGTGCCCAAGGGTCCATATTTGTGTACCTTTTATTTTTCACGCAAAAGGTTTGATAGCTAAAGAACATGTTATTTGGGTATGTGAATGTAGAAAATGCAGTGATGGAATCTGGCCAAAGTGTTAAGTGTATCACCCCCATTGCGTTCTATGATATTAAATCAAGACTAAAGTCTTACTCATAGAAAACAAAAATGAAATTAGGACTCAAGTCTTACTAGTAGAAAACAAAATTTATGAGAGAACCACGTGACCTTTTCATAAATAACATTAAAATTTTTATTTATTTTTATTTTTTTGTAGAAAAAAAAAAGCCTCTACGTATCCATGATAACACAAAGAAAATTGAGAACTAAGTAATTAATGCGCTCAGTATTAGTGAGCACTTAAAACCAAAGTCTTGTTGGCCCAAAGCCTAATCACTAGAACACTTACTAGATTGGTTAAATTAAATATTTTTCAAATTCTATTATTACTATCCTATATTGAAAATTTGAAATACACCCAGATATATATACTTATATCTGGGTGTATTTCAAATTTGTTATATACTTATATGTGTATTAAATTTGATTCAATGGTCCGGATTACACAAATTTACTCAGGCGTGTGTTTACTCAGGCGTGTGTTTAAAGCTTACACTCATTTGCAGAACCCTTTCCCTGAGCATTCAAAAACTTTGGATTTGAGCCCCATTAAAGACTGGGCTTGTATTCTAACAAGCCCATTATGTTAATTTCCTTATTTATTTCGTTCACTACAATATTAAAATATTAGTATACATATACACATTGAAAATTGAAAATTATCACAAATTATATAATTGGCCCCTCTCCTCTACCGAAATTTACAAATTGACCAAACCTTTTACTTGTTGTCTCAAGAATAACAAAAAAAAAAAAAAAACCTTTGGACCAACCAATAATACCCACAAAACATATTACATTTCCAATCTAAACAAACCCAAATGTCCCAAAAATAACAAGAATAACCTTTAAACAAACCAAAATTATCAAAAAATTAAGCAACAATCCAATCTAAATAAAAAAGAGACACAAAACAACCACAAATCTAAAATCGGAAAACACAAATCTTTAATTTTTAGCCACTTACTACTCCGTGTTGGTCTTGACTCTAATTGCAGCATTAGTTGCCCAACAGTGGTATGTTGGCTCTCTCTCTCTCTCTCGAACTTTTTTTCTTTGTATAAAACGTAGACTTTGAAACAGATGAATAATTTGTGCTTGGTGGTGGACTGGCGTAAACCAAGTCAAAATGTTAATACAAAGTGACTATTGTGTGTGTGGCCATTAATTAATATCAGTGAGTTAGGGTGCAACGTGTGTGGCTATATATATATATATATATATATTTATATATATTTGTAGTTTTAAGGAAATATAAACTTGCTATAGTAGTGGCGTTAACTAAGTTTGAATGTTGTGTTAATAAAGTAGTGTTAATTTATTTGGGCTTTTGGGGCCTCCAGCCTTTGTGAAATTAAATAGTTGTGTTAATAAATTAGTGCTAAGCAACTATGGTGAGTGAGTGAAATACGATTATTATTATCTTTTATTGTGAATATGTGATATTAGGGAACTTAATGGACATAATCTAAATAAAAAATGTACTTAAGTTTTGTCTTTTATATATACAAAGTGCGCTATGAATACTATAAATTTTAGTAAATAAATGTTACAAACTATGTTATCAATCAAAAAATAGTAATTAACATATTTATTTTCTTTTTGCTGAAGTAGAACCAATCACATTTATTACTGCATTAATCTATGTCTTTTTGATGAACTGCTACATTAGTATGTATTACAGATACCATATACATACCTTTTCTTTTATCCTTTTTTTCCTATATATTCTATTTAATTTTTGACTGAATAAAATATGAGATATGAAAATGATGAAATATCTAAAAATATGAAACAAATAATGGAATGCAATATCAAGAACATTAGGTTTTTATAAGATAAAGTATAATGTCTTAATTCATTAAAAAAAAAAAAAGAAAAAGAAAGAAAGAAAGAAAGAAATCAAGAACCTATTAGAATCCATCCTAAAAAAAAAAGAAAAAAAAGAAAAGAAAAGAACCTATTAGAATGGTAATCCAAAAAACATAATTATTCAAATAGCTAGGATCAAACCTTGTAATAAATTCATTTGGAGATTTTCATTGATTTTGTGATCAAAATTTAGTGCACGATAAATCCTAGGTAATTTTGTGATTTAAAGAACATCGAGTTCTATCGTTTTAGATGATGTAGTTTTCAGGTATTACAAAACGATAATTTTCTATTCTCTCTTTCTTTAATATCAAATGTATGCTAACTTAGATTTTCATGGGAAAAAAAATTGGTTATACTTTGGCCTCTCTAGGTTTAAATCCTAGTTCTGTCCTTGCATTGAAGGTAAGTTCCACAAACAATGAATTGAATACCCCAAATTGGATTTCCATATTAGAAAATATAGTACCAAATATGCTTATATAAGTTTTCATTTTATACTCATTAATGTCATTTAATTTTCATGCAAAAACAGATTGCAAAGCAAAAGTACTAGTCAAAATATTTAGTATTCTCAAAAAAAAAAAAAAAAAAAAGTAATCAAAAAGTGACTGTAAAATCCTTATTGTATATTTATAAACTACGCAGTAGAGAGAATGAGTTATGTACTATGAATGATCCTTATTGTAAAAATCTTGGTTGTCCCAATAGGTTGGCAGCTTGTTTAACACATAAGAACAATGCATGCATCTAGTGATTAAAAACATGATGTTCAAAGGGTTCCCAAAAAAAAAAAAAATGGTGTATAATAAATACAGGGTAATTATCAAGGACGTTTTCTTTGTAAGCAATATATAGGTACATTTTCTTATCCCCTTTGAATTGAATTATTGAAGGAAAATGGTTTTTTTTTTTTTTTTTTTTTTTTTTTTTTTTAAGTTGAATTTTAACGGTATATAAAAATGCTTATATTGTAAAATTAGAGCACATATGCTTTTACCAAAAAAATTAAATTATTATTTTCAGTATATTTTCTTTTCTATTAGAATCCTTAAGTTATTGGATACATATTATTCATATTTTCAAATTTTAAAATGTTTCATTTAAACCTCAAATTTTCAAAAATTGTTTCATTAAAAATTTCTCTCACATTTTTTCCATTAATAACATCAAACATCATGTGCAGAGCTGCTTGAATTTATTTATCTTCCAAAATTTGAGGTTTAAATGAATTTACCCAAAACTCTAAGATTTAAATAAAACTATCTTAAACTATGAGATTGAAATGAAACTCTTTTAGAAATTTTGAGGTTTAAATGAAGCAATTCGAAATTTCAAGACTAAATGAAACATACTCAAAAATCTAAGATTCAAAAATTAATTTGCCCTTTTTTAAAAATAAATGAAACAAAACTATAAAAATCTATGTAGAGGTTTTTAGTAGAAGTTGTTTTATTTTAATGATATTTTTGAAGCTATAAAATTTCTATTACAAAAATAAGACTATGTAAACTTCCTTTTAGGGATAATTAATTAATCTTTCACGGGAGGGAGCTTATATTAAAATACATAATTAGTGATCTATTGCTGCTATAAAAAATGATATATATATATATATATATATTTTTTTTTTTTTGGGATCTCAATTTACCATGTGTGAGATTGTAGTGATGTTATGTAAGGGATGGAATCTCACCAAGGTGAATCATTCTGTTGTGTTCTATTATATTGAGCACTCATATCGGTGTGGGTGTAATAGAAAAATGTTTCAAATTTACATGTTTCAGCTAAAAAAACTACCCACATTATTCAATCTATAAATGTGTAAATTTACATTGTTGCTATAATAATTTTGTATATTTATATAATTACTATTCACATACAAATATTTTTTTTAAAATATTTATTTTAAATATTTCTTTTACACACACATATATACACATACAGAGAGAGAATAATAAATAATTGATAAATAAATAATATTTTAATAAAACGTAGTAAAATAAATAATTTGATATGGGTTTTTTTTGAATGGTGGTTATGTAAAAAAAATAAAAATAAAAATGGGTAGGCTCTTAGATAAAAATAAACAAAATTGTTTTGCATAAGCTGATATGTGAATGCTCTAATTTAGGACTCAAGTCTTACTTGTAGAATCTTCTCCAAAAAATAAGTCTTACTCATAGAAAACAAAATTAATTAATTAATAAGAGAACCACATGACTTTTTCATAATTCACAATGATAATTAATCTGTGACCCGTTCGATTGTAATATGTGTATTTTAATGGTCTGCAAAAGTTATTGTTCATTTGCAGAACTCGTTCCCTGCTAAGACTACAAAATCTATTGGATTCGAAGTTCAAATTATACTTTAGAAATTAAAAATGGAGTATTTTTTAAACCAATTTTACAATCTTCCTTTCTTTTTCATGTTCTGGAAGTAGCCTTTGCAACAAAAATAGCATGAAACATTACTCTGGGAGAAGCAAAGAATAACATTGCAAATGAGGCTATCATTTTACTCATGAAAGAGAGAAAATTCAAAATAAAAACACATAATTCAACTTATTAATAAAATCATTTCCCTAAGAAACCCAATTATTACCTGAAAAACAAAATTAAACTAAAAGAGAGAATGAAGGGCTTGTACTTTTATTATTATTATGAAAGTAAATAACAAAAAAAAAATATTATAAATCTTGAACCCAAAACTTCAAGATACACCAAGAACAACCTCCTTTCATTATATATGTTTAATTGTAGCTTTTGTGTGTGTGTATATATAAAATTTATAGGGTTATATTAATTAGAAGTTCCGAATCCTCACATGTGAGCTCATAACTAATTTTTACTTCACATGTGAGCATCTATCACATTGACCTAACTTGCCTTAACATATAAATCTTTTATAAAATAATGAATAAACTACTCTCTAAAAAAAATTGTACTTTTACTTAATATGGGACTCAATCCTTAAATGTACGTAAGACGGTAAGAGTAAGAGGCACCCCTTAATTATAAGAGTTGCACCACTATACATGTATACATGCACTAGTTCATGCAGAAGTTGAACCACAGCTTCAATAACAATTTTTTTAAGGAGGGAGAGAATTGCTCAAGGGATCCTAGGAATTTTCTAGGGAGAGAAGTGCCCAAGGGTCCAAATCTGCATAGCTTTTATTTTTTCGCACAAAAAGTTTGATAGGATAAGAACATGTTATATGGGTATGAATGTAGAAAATGTACGTAGTAATGTTATGTAAGGGATGGAATCTGGCCGAAGTGTATCTCCCCGTTGCGTTCTATTTATTTTAAACTAGGACTCAAGTCTTATTTGTAGAAAACAAAATTAATGAGAGAACCATGAGACTTCTTCATAAATACCATTAAAATTAAACTTTTTTTTTTTTTGTAGGAAAGAAAAAAAAAAAAAAAAAAAAAAAAAGCCCTTACATATCCAGATAACATAAAGGGAAATGAGAATTAAGGCACTCGAGATTTGTGAGAATCCATAATCAAAGTCTTGTTGGCTCAAGGCCTAGTCACTAACCACTTGCTAGGTTGGTTAAATTAAACATTTTCACTCCTACTGTTGTTATCACTATCTTATATTGAAAATTTGAAATACATTCAGACAATCTGTCAAATTGTTATATGTGTATATTAAATTGGATTAAATGGTCCTGATCACACAAATTTACTCACGCATGTGTGAAAATCTTAACTTCAGCACACAAAAAAAAAAAAAAAAAAAAAAAAAAAAGGAAAAAAAAGGAAAAAAGAGAAAAATCTTACGCTCGTTTGTACAATCCGTTCCCTAACAATTCAAAAACTATTGGATTTGAAGTTCTTTGTATGAGCCCTGTTAAAGACTGAGTTTGTATTCTAACAAGGCCATCATGTTAATTTCCTTATTTATTACATTCACTATAATAGTTAAATATTTAAATTGAAGCCCAATGCTTTGAGTGTTTGGGAACACTTTAATATCCAGTTATCCACATTGGTAATTTGGTATAACTTCATTTACTAAATGTTACCTTTTTAAAAAAAAATAAAAATTGAAATACTAAATTTTACCTATCCCCAAAGTCACCATTACAAAATGCCTTAACAAGTGGAATTCTAAATAAACACCCCCTTTTTTTACTCAGGGTTTGCATTTCAGAAAAGTAGAATTTAAAAAAAAAAAAATATATTTATAGAGGTTTTTTGTTTATGGCTGACGCTAGGCTTGTATCTCATATTAAATGAGTGCAGTACAAAACTACAAAAGGGCAGGAAAATTGTTAAATATATTTCAGAAATAAATGGAATTTCATAACCAATTTCATAATCCCCTTTTTCTTTTCCTTGTTCTAGGAAAAGTTTCTACTCGAACTTTTTTCCTTTTATATATATATATATATATATATATATATATATATATAAAGGATAAGAGCTGCAAGTATCATTTTTACTCACGACTCAAAATAAAAATACACTATTCATTTTATTTATTAATAAAATTCATTTCCTCAAGAAAATTGATCATTACCTGACAAACAAAATAATGAAATAGTAACTAAGAAAAGAGAGTGAGATCAAAGAAAAAACAATTTTATTTCTCTTACAAAATATTAGTAAAAAAAAAGAAAAGCAAATATTATTTTATATATTGTTGAACCCAATACTTCATGATACACCAAGAACAACCTCCTATTTTCAACCTTTGATACAAAACTCCTTGTAGAAGTATACCTTCCAAACCCATTGACCACCAATCATTGCCATCACATGTTCCAAAAAGGTTTTGTTATACACCATCCTATCGTCCTTCAATTTTCAAAGCGTATTTTTTTTTTTTTTGGTATTTGATAGAACAATATGTGAGAATTGATTTACAATGGTTGGGTTTATATAGGTTTTAGGAATTGTGAGAAAATCTAGGCCACATTAATTTTATGATGCTACATATGGAATGTACAACAATTCCTTGCATATTGTTTTTCCTAAAAAAAGCGGAGCGTTGTGTCATGAACATCTTATGTGAAAATATCAAGTTTGTCTTCCATTGAAGGTAAGTTCCATAAACAAGAAATTTAATACCCCAATTGGATATCCATGTTAGAAAATATAGTACCAATTAATTTTCATGCTAAAAAGATTGCCAAGCAAAAGTCCTAGTCAAGTAAACAAAAAGTGGGATGATTATTTATCCGGGATGTAATCCTGAGGCCCGAAACATCCTCAATTCTTATCATAAAAATTCTTATTTTATATATTTATAAATTAGGCAATAGAGAGAATGAGTAATATACCATGAAATATGAACAGTGCATGCATCTAGTATAAAATGATATTGATGCTTCACAATTACATTAGAGACTCATGCAGCTATTTTTTTTTCAATTTATAACAAATTGATATATATATATATACACACACACACCAAAAATACCAAAAATCTTAAAATTTGTTAGCAATATATAGGTACATTGAATTAGTGAAGAAAAATGTTTTTTTTAATTATTTAAAAAAAAAACATGATTTTTTTTTTTTTTTTGTTGAGAAACAAAACTGTTTGATAACAATTTTTATTTTCTATTTTCAAAAACTTGTTTTTGGGAATATAAATAAAAAACAATTTTCTTGTAGTTTTGAAATAAAAAAACATGTTTGGTTAGTTGAAATTAAAAAAATATATTTTTTGAAGAAAAATATAGAAAATACCAAAATATGTTATTATTAAGATTTGAACTCTAATGCTAACTTATTAAATAAAACAGATTCATTAAATTAAATGCATATTTTCATTTATTTTTGAAGATTAGAAACCAAAAACAGTCTTTTATATGTTTTCAATTTTCTTCATAAATTGAGTTTTGAGAATAGTTTTTTATTTTGTCTATTTTAGATTGTCAAACAAGTTTTTTAATCTCAAAACTAAAAAATTATTTTTGAAAATAGAAAATAAAAAGAAAAAATAGTTACCAAATATATCTTTATTTATCCAGAAGTGACTCGTGGCATTTTCAATTTTTATCATAAAAATTATTATTTTATATTTATAAATAATGCAACAGCGAGAATGAATAATATACTGTGAATAGTTTTCTTCTTCTTCTTCTTCTTCTTTTTTTTTTTTTTTTTTTTTTTTTCCTTTTTTTGGAGAAGGACTATGAATAGTCTTGATTGTTGAAAATTGTCGGCTGTCCTAATGGGTTGGCAGCTTGTTTAACACGCAAGAACAATGCATGCATCTAGTGATTACAAACATGAAGTTCAAAGGATTCCGAAAATTGGTGTATAATAAATATAGATAAACTATAAACGGGTGTTATCACAATTACATTTGATGCTAGCTATTTCTATATAGAGTAAATTACATAAATAGTCCCTATCTTTTATATCAAATATCAATTTAGTCTCTATTCTTTTAATTGTATCAATTTACCCCTTAACATTTTAGTGTGGTTTTGTTTTGATCATTGCCATTATCCTTTAGATGAAAAATATGATGTTCCTAACAAAATAATATAAAATTTATTTACTACTCTTGTCAACTGCCAACTCTACAACCTCTCCCTCACTCGTTATCACTCTCACACTCTTTAATGGCCTATTTGGAAGTTAAAAAAAGGAGGGAGAGTAGAGTAACAAGAAGGAGAGTAATTCAATTATCTTGTTTAGAAGTTTTTTAAAGAATGAGGGGAAAGAATTTGGAAAAGATTGGAGGGGTTCAACTAACTCTAACCCCTCATTTTTAATCCCTCAAATTTGGAGAGATTTGGAGGGAGGGTAAAGTAGATAAATTATTAACAAAATGAATTCTCCAATTTACTCTTTCTAAATTAACAAAATTGCAAACCGATTATATAAAATAAATTCACGTTATTTCTCTCATCAGTCTCAAATTTCTCTCAACTCTCTCAGCCTTTTGCTTCATCTTCTCCTACGTCTCCCTCTCCATTTTCTTCACACAAATAAACAATCTAGTCAGTCGATCAAGCTAAACAACAAAGAAAGCTAGTTGCAGAAACAAAACTGAATTGGTAGAAACTGTTTGGCTACTGAGAAAACTGTGTGAAAGGAAAATATAAGACAATCCATATAGAACGCTGAATCTAACTATTCTTTTTTTTTTTTTTTTTTTGAGGTAAGAAGATAGAATATCATTAATGTAGCAAAACAATTACATTGTATATGCCCTGTTTAAGCAGTCCGAAAACAGGGGAAGAAAGAAAGTCTAATACAAGGTTAAAACATTGAGTTCCCAAACCACCCTATGCTCCAAGCAGCCACACCCGTGGCTCAGTTGTGTAGTTGTGCTGCCATAAACGAATTGGTTGAAACTGTTTGGTAACTGAGCTCAGCTGTGTAGTTGTGCTGCCACAAACGAATTGGTTGAAACTGTTTGGTAGCTGAGAAAACTTCGTGAAAGGAAAATATGAGACAATCCATAGAACGATGAATCTAGTTATTCTAGCATTGTTTGTGAGTACCAAAATTAGCATAAAAAATTACAAAAATCTGAAGAAGAAAGAATAGATACGTCTCAGAAAGCGTAGGAAAATAAAATCTGATTTTACTCTCAATTTTTTTTTTCAATTAAAAAAAAGCATTTAATATTTATATAGTCCTTTTTTTCATGATTTTTTTTTTCCTTTTCTTATTTTAATTATTATCAACCAAGGATTGTTTTTTTTAGTATAATAAAAAAGCAGAAAAAATATTTAATCATAGACCAATGTTGATTATTTAATATAGAAAAAAAATTATCAAAAAAAAAAATTGTACGTTATAATCATAATTATTTAATTTAACAAATTAATTATAGACCAATGTTGCAAGTCGATTTTTAAATAGGAGTAATTTTTTCTATTTAAATCATTTCTTCTTATTTTCATTCTAATTTTTAAAACATCCAAATAAGAAAAAAGTCTAATTATTCCATTTTTCTTTACTAATTTTAAAATAATTTTAAAAACATCCAAACAATGTGAAGGATAACCCCTCTATTTTCCTCTCCACTACTCTCCTCCCCTTTACTTTCTTCCCTCTCTAAACTTCCAAATAGGCCATAACTTTCTCGGTGAAAGCTGAAGTTGCAGACTGCGAGGTGGAGCCGTGAGGGCCAGTGGTGAGGTCTTTCTCTCCGATGGCTGAAGGTTCGGTTCCCCATATAGCGGAAATAGGATATGGGTTTTGTAGCAGAGAACAGCGTAAATTTTAATACGATTTGGTGAAGTCCTAAGATTTGAAATTAGATCTGGGCTTTGTAGAAGAGAAGAACGTAGATTTCGCTGCAATCCTGCGACCACCGCAGTGTCAAAGAAATGGAAGGGTCTGTTTACAGATTTTTAACACACAAACAAATAAAATAAAAAAGAGAGTGAAAAGTTCAATCCAAAATAGTCTGTTACCACCGCAACAACAAATTTTGATTATTGTTTTTTATGTGTGGCACCGAAATTTGTAAAAAACAATCCAAAATCTTAATGTTTGGCTTTGGGGGGAAACATTAATTATTTTCACTGTGTTGAAATTGAACATGCCAGAAAATGGGAATGGCGAGTTTGGGCTGTGAATTTTGATGGCTTCATCACAGTCAGAAACAATGATGCCGCCGGGTTGTCTGAAATTTTTTTATAGGATTGACTGTATAGTTGATTCTGTTTGACATGTCATGCTTTTTTGTTCAAAAGATAACGGCAGAGAGCAAAATATCACGAGACTAAAAAATTAAGAACTAAATTGACACATAAGAGGTTAGGGATTAAATTGATATGTTGTGTAAAAGATAAAGACTATTCATGTAGTTTACTCTTCTATATATAAATTAATTAATTAATTATAAATCAAAATCTTAAAATTTGTAAGCAATATATTATATTTTCTTATTCTCTTTGAATTGAATTAGTGAAAGAAAATGGTTTTTTTATTTTTTATTTTTTTTTAACTTGAATTGTAACGGTAAATAACAATGCTTATATTGTAAAATTAGACCACATATACTTTAAAAAAAATCATTTAAATTATTACTTGTCAGTATATTACTTTTTCTAGTACAATCCTTAAGTTATTGATATAAATTTTACTAATTTAGGTGAAAATGGATAAAGATCTATCAAGATTAAATACTACCTTATCCAGTTTTTTTTTTTTTTTTTTTTTTTTTTTTTTTAGGTAAATTACACTTGTTAAACCTTAATGCTCTGTTTGGAAGTTCTGAGAGATAGGAGAGTAGTGGAGAAGAGAATAGAGGAAAATAGTTATTCTCAACGTTATTTGGATGTTTTTAAAATTAAGGGGGAAGGGAATAATTAGTCTTTTCATTTGTAATTTTGTTAATATAGTAAGGGCAAATTTAGTAATTCATTTGGTCAAATATTTTTATGCTCCACTCTCCCTCCAAATCTTTCCAATTTGGGGGAATTAAAAAAGAGGATTAGAAGTAGTTCAAACCCTTCCAAATCCCTCCCCCTCATTCCTTAAAGAACATCTAAATAAGGTAATTTAATTACTCTCCCTCTCTCTACTGTACTCCTCCTCCTTCTCCCAACATCCAAACATAGCATAAAGCCAAGGATAGACCCAAGATTTGCATTGAGAGGGCCAAAATATGAATTAAAAAAAATCATGGGCACTAACAATTACTTAAAAATCATGGATATCTATTCTAATTACTTTATTTACTCTCAAAAGTGATTGGACTAGCTCTAGCCTAGTTGAAACTTCACTCTCTTAATTATATTGATATTCAAAAAATTTTTGGGGGTTCAAAGTATTACGAAATGAGAACTAAACTAAAGCTTTCATTTTTCTTAAATTTTCTACATGTTTTTATATCTACAGCGTTAGAATACTCATATAAGTCAATGTAAAATAGTGTAAGGAGTAAATTTGCACATCCAACTCTAAAAATTATTAACATCAATTGTGTAACCATGTAAAATACAAAGTTACAATTCATATGCAAATCTATGTTTTAATACTTCTTTACTCATATATAGAGAAAGATGATTTGAGAGAGCAATATAAAATTAACAAAGAAATAATATTTTAATGGAACGTAGTATTAAATAAATAATTTTATGTAAATAGTTTTAAAAATATAATTACATAAAAAAGTAAATTTTTATGTTAAAATAGACCAAAAAAAAATAATAATAAATTTATGTAAGCTCTTAGAGCATTCATATTAAAGCTCTTAAAAGTTGAAAATGTTATATTTTAGTATCTCATTCCAAAAAAGCACACTACAACAAAGGTGCCGGTGTTAAAATTTTTAGCATTTGAGCTACAGTGGATTGCTATCTATGACAGTCCACTGTAGCTCAAATCTTATAAATATAATAATACTTTGATACTACTATAATTAAAATGTCTTTTCTCTCTCTCACTATTCCTCTTTTTTTCTCACCAGACTCTCTCTCACTATCTTTAATTAATGAAGTGGTAAAAAATATAAAACATCTGATATTGGATGTATTATAAAGTAAGTTATTAAAATAAATAAAATAAGTTTTTAAGATGTTAAATGCCAAATTTTTTAAGATCCTTAATCAGAATTCTCTAGTATCATTGAGTCAAAACTCCAAAGGACCTTTCCTGTGGGCTCTTAAATTCTATATTTACTGTGCAAATTGACATTCTCCTTTTTTTTTTTTTTTTCTTTTTCTTTTTGGGGCCATGGCTTATTGCGAAGGAGTGTTTTAGAAGGCCAGGGGGGGCCTGGGCCCCTATAGTTCCGTCCATGTTTAAGTTAAGCTTAAGGTATGTTTTATTTATATTTTAAACTTTAAAATGTTTCATTTAAACTTCAAAATTTCTAGAATCGTTTCATTTTGAATTTCTATCACACTTTTTCCATTAGCACCATTAAACATCATGTGAAGAGTTTCTTAATTGATTTTTTTCCCCCAAAATTTGAGGTTTAAATAAATTTACCCAAAACTCTTAAGTTTTAAGTAAAACTATCTTAAACTATAAGATTGAAATGAAACTCTTTTAGAAATTTTAAAGTTTAAATGAAACATTTTGAACATTTAAGATTAAATGAAACATACTCAAAACTCTAAGATTTAAAAAAGTAATTGACCTTTTTTTTTTTAATAAATGAAACAAAACTATAAAGTCTATGTTGAACTTTTTAGTGAAAGTTGTTTTATTTAATGATATTTGTGAAACTATAAAATTTCTCTTACAAAAATAAGACTGTGTGGACTTTCTTTTAAGTATACTCCATTATCATTTACGGGAGGGTGTTTGTATAAATAACATAATTAGTGTTGGTGCAAACACAATGATAATGGAAATACACAAAGAGAAACTGAATAATATTTCTGAATTTTATTAATTTAAAGAGAGAAAGTACACAACACTATTTAGACTGAGACGCGGCACTTGCTTTCTTTAAGGAGATTCAAGCCGTTGGTTGACTAAACTTTGTAACTGGTGTAGACCGTCTCTGACTTGTCTACCCCAGGATATAACAGCCCAACGAGTGTCGTATGGCTAGAACAACCTCTGTACAAAGTGTTCAAGGCCAAAACTCCACCAGAAAGAACACCCTTCATTGCCAAGATTCTCTCTATTTTTTTTAGTGTATGTATACAATCACTTGAATTTGGTCTAAATGAGTCTATTTATAGGCTCAACGGGCCTCACGAAATTACTGCCCAAATTAATCTGAATAATTAGGTCTATTATTCTGATGTAGTGGGTGTTACAAGATTAATTGTTGGATATAATTTTGATGGGCTAGAGTTACACAACATGCTCTCTCTTTTTAAGACTCAAATCTTAGAAAACAAAGCGATACTAACTGCAAACCTTCTAAAACTACTTGAAAAATTGGATGGAATGGAACTAATAGTTAGATAAGGAGTTTCTGAAGAATGAAAAAGCCCAAACAGATAGTCCATTAAGTGGGTTAATGGCTCTTCATTTTCCATAATAAAAATAAAATATTAATTCGGGTCATTTACTTACCAACGAATATGGTAATTACTCTAAGTGGGCTATCAAGTAGGAGGATCCAAGAGACTGATTCATTTTCATTTTTGATACCTCCACCCTTCACCTCCCCTTACGAACGTATCTAGCCCAATATTTGAGACCATTCATATTAGCTCATTAATCACCACAATTAAAAAGAACAAAATAGTCTCTCTCTTTTTCAATGTGGGATTAAACATTTTCACTAACTCTTCACTTCCATATTCACTCCCACATCTTTACATTTATTTCATAACATTTATTCATTTTAATTATTTAATATTAAAATGCTCCAACAATCACCCACTCATTTTAATATTAAATTTTTTAGTTAAAGAGAGATAACTAGGCAAAAAATGGGTCACTATGCATTAAAAGTAATGTCAAAACTCTGAATAGATCTACCAATGCCCTAAGAGCATTCGTTAGCATGACCCATAATTAATATGAAGGTGTGCTCTGCATTGAACCTTTACTTAGTAAAACAGGGATCTCAACTCCAGAGTCGTAGTGATCTCCGACTTGAATTAGGACTACTTTAGAAAAATTAAGTATCACTGCTTACGTATAACAACTTAGGTGTTGATATGAGCTTTTATAGCTAGCACTCTACGGCCTTGTGCTGATCCCAGTTTTATGAGTGTATTTGAGATTAAATCCAAATCTCATAGGGACCAGCCCTGCCCCCACACTCACATAGGTGAAATTTTGTCAAGGGTGCTCCTGTAATTCTGACACCCCACTCATACGAGCTACAAAATTATATAAAGTCTAGGCATCCCAAATTGTTCCACCCTAAAAAAGGGATAGGGTTAGAGATATCATGGGCCAAGGGCCCTAAAACTATTGGAAATCCATGTACTTGTAGAACAAGCAAGCTAATATTGAATTTGACTAAGGTTAGTTTAGGGTTCTTTAGTATATAGAACTTACACTATGTTTATTATAAACAAAAGTTCAATTAACCAGTCAGAATTTGCCATATAAAAATGTTATAAAGGGTGGAGCAAGAACAGGGGACCCAAGCTCAGGGTTGGGTAGCTCGTCTTCGACCAGTTCATTAAAGGGTGAACTAGGAAAGGAATCAAAGATATCTGGTGGTTGGACAGAGAAGTCTATAAGAGAATCAGAAGCATCTACAGGAGGATCAGGAGCAGCTATAGAAGGAATATGTGCCTCATCTAGAAAAAGATCTAAGACAAAGGAGGAAGATAGGGAGGCACTAAAGTGAGATTGCTCGACAAAGGAGTGATATTCCCAAAAGACAACATTGCGGGAGATACGAAGACGATAAGAGACAGGATCATAACACCGATACCCCTTTTGAGTTTCGCCATAGCCAAGAAAACAACAAAGCCTTAATCGAGACTCAAATTTGTTATACTCATGTGGCTGAAGAAAAACGAAATAGATAGAACTGACGGGGTGAAGGTGATAATAATCTGGAGGTGACCCCAAAACGTGCTCATATGGAGTTCGATTTTGGATGACAGGATTGGGAATGCAATTAATAGTATGAACAGCGTGAAATGCAGTTTCGCCCCAAAAATGAGTAGGAACTTTGGCAAAGAGAAGGAGAGCAAGAACAATGTCAAGAATATGACGAAGTTTTCGTTCGGCTCTACCATTTTGTTGAGAGGTACCTGGACAAGTTAGTGGATGAACAGTGCCATAGGAATGCAAAATAACTTGGAAAGCATATTGAGTGTATTCAAGAGCATTATCAGATTGAAAAATTTTGATGTGCTTGGAAAACTAAGTTTCAACCATTTTTACAAAATTACAATATACTTGCAATAATCCAAAACAATGTTTCATATGAAAATCCAGCTATAGCGAGTAATCATCAACAAAGACAATAAAATATCAAGATCCACCAATACTAGAGATAGATGAAGGCCTCTAAACATCAGAATGAATAAGGTCAAAGATATCAGTGGATATTGATTCACTAGTATTGAAAAGCAAAGCTGATTGTTTTCCTAACTGACATGAAATAAAATTAAAATATTCTGTAGACACTAAACCTAACAATTCTCTAGAAGCCAATTGTTGTACCTGAGAGGAAAATGCATAACTAAGTCGAGTATGCCAAAGTGCAAGGGAAGGAATACAAGAAACTGTAACAGTTGTAGCAATAGAAAGAGGAGCAACAAGTGGAAGATGACTGTTGTTCACAGGAAACATACGCCCAACTCTGTGACCAATCCCAAGCTCCTGTCCCGTCCCCGAATCCTGCACAATACACCCAGAATAATCAAAGATAATGCAATAACCCAACTCAGTTAATTGTCTCACAGAAAATAAATTGTAAGAAAGGTTAGGAACATTAAAAACCCCAAGAACCGTGAGATTAGAGGTCAAAACAGAACCTATATTATGACTAGAAATTGTGGAACCATTTTCTGTGTGAATATTAAGAGGGTGTGGTGCAGTTTTAAGTTCTGAAAATAAAAACAAGTGAGGTGTCATATAATTGAAACAAGTAGAATTCATAAGCAAAGAGGAATGAGACATACTAGATAAAACTAAGAGAGAAGAGCAATAAGATGCATTACTAATCATACAAATGACATTAGTGATAATGTTTTGAAGGTTAACTGTGAAAATGGTGATAGTGGATCCAGAAGATGTTGACTTAGTAGAGGCAGGAGCCATTAATTAGACACTTTCAGTATTAGCAACAATAGCAGCAGAAATTGAAACAGCTAATTTGTTGCGATGATAGCACAATATTGTGGCCAAGACGTTTGTAAAAATTGCAAAAACGTTTGCTAGATTGTTGGCAACGATAATTGCAACAAGAAGAAGACATGTCCTTATTCTTCATTTAAAAGCAAAATATGCAAAAATAGACTGCAAAGATGAAATCTATGTGAAAAACTGGGCAAGAATCACTTGGACTGCAAAAAGTCAATGGTCAACTCCACAGAAAAATCAACTATCAACGGTCAACCATGGTCCAAGTCAACTAAAGATGACGTTAGCAATCGACAGATGATGTCAGCAGATGATGTGGCAAGTGACGTCAATAGGTGAGCTAGCTAGGGCTGACATGGCCAATGACGTCAATAGTGAACCCAGTGGCACGTGAACGCGTGACGTAAATGAATAGAAACTTCAAGCCATGCGTGGAGGTGCATGAGATGTCCGATGAGGCTGATTATTTTCCAATGATGTAGATCAGGAATGACGATTCTGATGGTGGCAACGGTGACAAGATCAGAACAAAATTGGTGGCGTGTGAAGAGCGTGGAAGCATTAGGCCGAAAACTTGACTGGCGTGTGGCGGCACGTGCAATCTCTGATGGCTGCGAAAGTTCCATGGATGAGTAGATCGGGCCAACACGATCATAGTGGCACTTGCAAAAATGTAATTGGAGCAAGATGCAAGGCAGTAACTAGAAGACAATGGTCATTGTGGTGCGTGATGGCAGCGACTGCAGGTCTGGAACTAGAGACAATGACTGAAAGATGTCGGAGATTCAACGGCAAATGGCTGAAGTGGAGGCTGTGAAGACAAAGGCAAGGAACACCAAAGACAGACAAGACTGCAAAGAAATTTTAGAGCAATGACTCTGATATCATGTGGCCCGCTCCAGTACTGAAGTAGAATATCATGCCCTTATTGATACCACATCTGAGCTCCTTTGGCTACGATGGCTTTTCAAAGACTTATGTGTGTCTACATTCTCTGTTACTCCTCTTTATTGTGACAATCAGAGTGTCATTCATATTACTCACAATGATGTCTTTCATGAATGAGCTAAACACATCAAGATCGATTGTCATTTTATTCGTTATCATCTTGTCCATGGTGCTTTCAAACTGCTGATCTCAGTCTTCTTTAAAGATCAACTTGTAGATATCTTTACCAAGTCACATCCTAAGGAACGCCTTCGTACTTTGGTTGACAACCTCAAGTTGGTCTCACATCCACCTTGAGTTTGAGGGGGGACTGTTAACGTGTATTAGGGTATGTGGGTTTTAGGCCCACCTTATTTACTTGTATAGTTAGCACACTTACTTGTACTACACACTCTGCCTCCTATATAAATGCACTCATATATATATTCTATTATTGAAAAAATATAATACAATCATTCTATATTTCTAACATCTATCAATACAAACGCTACACATGCGTATTACCTCGACAGCTACATATTACCCCGACAGCCCAACTTGATCATCTCTAAGAAACTTCAAATTAAGCATTTCAGTCATCCTGTTTCACACTCCCATACAAAGTAAATTATTGGAGACATTATTCATAGGGCTATACTAGAAGTACCGATGTAATATGTGTATATTAATCTATTAAAGTTGATTAAATGGTCCAGATCACTCAAATTTACTCATGCTGGCGTGAAATCTTACGCTCATTTGAAGAACCTGTTCCCTGACAATTCAAAAACTATTTGATTTGAAGTTCTTGTATAAGCCCTGTTAAAGACCGGACCTGTATTCTAAAAGCCCATTATGTTAATTTCCTTATTTATTACAATCACTAAAATGTTTAAATTGAAGCTCAAAGCTGAGTATTTGGAAAAACTTATATCCACAATGGTCTTCATTTACTGAATCTCACCTATTTGCCAAAGTCATCAATACAAAATAATGACTTTTATTTTTATTTTTTACTCGGAGGGTTTGCATCTCAAAAAGTTGAACTCTGAAGATATATTTATTGATAATTTTTTTTGACACTAGCTTTGTATCTCATAATAAGTGAGTATGAGAGGAAGGGAAATTGTTAAAACATACTTAAGAAAACCATGGAGTTTCTTAACAAAATATACAATCTTTTTTTCTTTTCCAAGTTCCAGAAAAGGCCTCTTCAAAAGGATAGCAAGGATCGACGAGTCCTATATATTATGGGAGTGACAATTTTTATCCACATCTATAAACTCACCCATTTACTCACTTTATTTGGATAAGTCTTAATCCAACCCATTTGAATATTTGGGTTAAATGGGTAAAGACCCATTTGGTTATTTAATTATATGCGTCTAAATGGATAATTCCACCAATACTCACTAAACCCATATAAAATTTAAATAAACAACATAAAATATAAATTTCTAGAAAATGATCAAAATACCCTTGAAACCTAAAAAATGACCAAAAATACACCAAAACCCAAGAAAATTACCAAAACACCCTCAAAACCTAAAAAAATGACCAAAATACCCTTGAAATCCAAAAATTGACCAAAATACCCCCAAAACCCAACAAATGACCAAAATACCCTTGAAATCAAAAAATTACCAAAATACCCTCAAAACATAAAAAATGAACAAAATACCCCCAAAACCTAAAAATTACCAAAATACACCCAAATCCCCAAAAAAAAAAGACTAAAATACCTTTGAAACCCAAAAAATTATCAAAATACCCCTAAAACCCAAAAAATGACCAAAATACCTTCGAAAAAATGACCAAAAAAAAACCCAAAACCCAAAAAATAACAAAATGACCAAAATACCTCAAAAACCCACAAAATGACTGAAATACCTCCAAAATCTCTAAAATTTGTAAAATACCCCCCAAAACCTCTAAAAGGTCCAAAATATCCCAAAACCTCCAAAAAATGACCAAAATACCATTGAAACCTAAAAATGACTAGATTACTCCCAAAACCCAAAAAATGACCAAAGACCCCCAAAACCTACAAAATGAGCATACCTCCAAAACCTCTAAAATGTCCAAAATGTCTCCAAAACCCAAAAAATGACCAAACTACCCCCCCCAAAACCCAAAAAATGACCAAAATGCTTCCTAAACCTAAAAAATGACCGAAATACCTTCTAAACCATAAAAATGAATAAAATACCTCTGAAACCCTAATATTATCAAAAATACCCTCGAAACCTAAAAAATGACCAAAATACCTCTGAAACATATAAAATGACTAAAATACCTCCGAAACTTAAAAAAATTACCATATTACTTCGTAACCTAAAAAATGACTAAAATACCTCCGAAATCCATAAAATTACCAAAACACCCTCTAAACTTAAAAATAACCGAAATACCCTGAAACCTAAAAAAAGGACTAAAATACCCCCCCCTCGGCGGAAATCTAAACAATGACCAAAATACACCCAAAACCTAAAAAAATGACCGAAATACTCCTCGAAACCTAAGAAGTACCAAAATAATCCCTAAACCTAAAAAATTACCAAAATACCCCAAAAACCTAAATAAATAAATAAAAAAGACCGAAATACCCCCAAAATCTAACAATTACCAAAATACACCCTAAACCTAAAAAATTACCAAAATACTCCCTAAACCTAAAAAATAACTGAAATACCTCTAAAACCTAAAAAATAACTGAAATACCCCCGAAACCTTAAAAAATTACCAAAATACTTTGAAACCTAAAAAATGATTGGAATACCCCCAAAACCTAAAAAAATGACCAAAATAAGCCCAAAACCTAAAAGAAATGGTTGACAAAAACCCCTGAAACCCAAATTAGGACCAAAATACCCCTGAACATGTAAGATGACCAACATACACCTGAAACATCTAAAATTACCGAAATAGAGGTTTAGGGTATTTTGGATGTTTTGAGGATATTTTTGACAAATTAAAGGTTCTAAGAGTCTTTTCGTCATTTTATAGGCTTCGAGGGAATTTTTGTAATTTTTTAGGTTTCAGAGTTATTTTGATCATCTTTTAGATTCTAAGGGTATTTTAGTCATTTTTTAGGTTACTAGGGCATTTCTATCATCTTTTTGTTTTAGGGTTATTTCAATAATTTTAAAGATTTTTTGGTTATTTCGGTAAATTTCTAGGGTTCAGAAGTATTTTTGTAATTTTTAGGTTTTGGGGTATTTTGGTCATTTTTAGGTTTCTGGGGTATTTTGTCATTTTTAAGTTTGGATGGTAGTTTGGTCATTTTTTGAGTTTCGGGGGGTATTTTGGTATTTTTTGAGTTTTGGGGGGTATTTTGGGGTCATTTTTTGGGATTTGGGGGTATTTTGGTTATTTTTAGGTTTTGGGTGTATTTTGGTAATTTTTGGGTTTTGGGGGTGTTTTGGTCATTTTTTGGATTTTAGGGGTACTTTGGTCATTTTATGGGTTTTGGAAGTATTTTGGTCATTTTTAGGTTTTGAGGGTATTTTGGTCATTTTTTTGGGTTTTAGAGGTATTTTGGTCTTTTTTTTTTTTTTTTTTTAATGCAGGAGTATTTTAGTCATTTTTTCTTTTGGAAGTATTTTGGTTATTTTTAGGTTTCGGAGGTATTTTGGTAATTTTTTGGGTTTCGGGGGTATTTTGGTCATTTTTTGGGTTTTGGGGGTACTTTGGTCATTTTTTGGGTTTTGGAAGTATTTTGGTCATTTTTAGGTTTCAGGGGTATTTTGGTAATTTTCTGGGTTTTGAGGGTATTTTGGTCATTTTTTAGGTTTCGAGGGTATTTTGGTCATTTTTTGGGTTTTGGGGGTATTTTGATCTTTTTTTTTTTAGGGGGTATTTTGGTCATTTTAGAGATTTTGGAGGTATTTTTGGTCATTTTAGTGTTTTTTAAGAATATTTGGTGATTTTAGAGATATTAGGGGTATTTTGCTCATTTTAAAGATTTTGGGGATAATTTTGAAATTTTGAAAGTGTAGGGGTATTTGCATCATTCTAGGTATTTAAGGGTGTTTTGGTAATTTTGGAGGTCAAGAGGGTATTCAAGTAGTTTTAGATGTATTTTGATCATATTGGGTTAAATGGGTGGGTTACTAATTAATTGGGTTGGGTTGGTAATAGATAATTAATTTATGAGATAATTACAGTAAACCCACTTATGGTATGGTCCGTTTTCACTTTGCTCACCCATGGTTCAGTCATTTACACTTTGCCCACCTGAGGTTAGTTCCGTCAGCCTTTTGTAACCCACCTCTCTGTTTGCCGTTAGAAAAACACATTTTTAGGCAAAAACAAATATAACAAGAATAAAAAAGTTAGGGTTTTTGACTGCTGAAGAACTTCTTAGTGCTACCCCAACAACAAACCATCCTTCATTTCTTTTAAAACCCCAAGTATCTCTGATTTTTTTACATCTTTGCCCTCATCTCCTTCCTTTAGTTTGAAGAAGCTGACTCAAATTGAAGATCCGAGTTTGGGTTTCGGTGTGACCGCCAAATGTAGATCAAAGGTGACCCAATCGAAGGCCATGATGTCTTCGACTATGAGCAGGCCGTGATAGTAGTTTCGACTAATGGGGCGGTGGTGAGTTGGGCCACTTGGTCTAGGGAAAACAAGCTGTTGAGAGCGTTGAGCCATGCCTTCACCTTCGATGGTTCGGCCTTGTCTTTCACCTTCAACAGGATGATGTGTTCGATTGCCTTTGACTTGGACTGAGATGATGGCCTCTCTGCTATCTTGCTCGTGGGTAGGAGTGGGTTCTGGCGTGGATCAGAGTGGGTTTCGGCTTTGGGGCGTACTGATGTGGTGGGTTTCGCATTGTTTTGGGTTTGTTTTATGGTGGCTGTGGGTTTGTGTTGGCGGTGGCGGTGTGGATCGGAGGAAGGGGAAGGTTGTGTTGGTGTATCGGCGTGGTGGGTTTTGGGTTGCTGTGGGTTGTTTTGTGGTGGCTGTGGGTTTGTGTTGGTGGTGGCGGTGTGGATCAGAGGAAGGGGAATGTTGTGTTGGTGGTGGCTATTGGTGGGGCGTTGGGATTTTTTTTTTTCTTCCTATTCATCTTTATCTCTTTGACTTCTCCCTCTCTTCTAACCCAACCCAGTCACGGCATAACCCACAATCCACCCTCAACAAAAATTGTGTATGATTTTTGTAAATAATTGAAATTGTATGAAAGGATTTTTGTGAAATTAAAGTAGAGCACTTTCAAGTGTAGGATTTTTGTAAATATTTTTTAGGATTTGTGCGAATATGAAAATTTTATTTGGATTGATTGGCTCAAGACTGTTCATACCAAAATTTTGGGGTATTTTGATCTTTTTTTTTTTAGGGGGTATTTTGGTCAAGTGTATTCTTGAATCCAAGCTACAAAAACCCCTCTTTGATCTTGTTTGTTTGAGTTTATTTTTGTTATTTTTTGTTTTTAGAGGAGAGAGACATAACAGTAAAGATAAAATACATTTTTATCCCTAATTTTAACAGAGGTGGGTAACAGATTGAAGTTCAGGCGGGCAAAGTGTAAATGATTGAACTACGGGTAGGCAAAGTGAAAACGGGTCATACCACAGCTGGGTTTATTGTAATTATCCCTTAATTTATATATAAACAGGTTGTAAATGGATAAATGGACAAATGGACAATTACACACCCAACCCATTTATGACCCAACTAACCCATTTGTCACCCCTTTTATGGCACGAAACAATACTCTAAGAGAAGCAAACTATGAGACTGGAAATGGGAATATCATTTTTAGTTGTGAGAGTGGGACAAATTTATAACAATGCCTAGTACATAGTTTATTAATACATTTATTTCCTAAAGAAAAACAATCATTTGAAACCGAAATTGACGAGAGAGGGGTTGATATCAAAGAACCCATGCTTTTATTATTGTATTGTAAAATATAAGTAAAACATTGTATTAATATTGGATATCGAACCCAAAAATCCATGATACACCAAAAACGACCTCCTAAAAATATAAGCAAACATTTTATTGATATTGGATGTCCATCCCAAAACTTCATGATGCACCAAGAACAACCTCCTATTTTCAGCCGCTAACACAGAACTCTTTGTAGTTTGACTCCAATTAATTAATTCAATTACCTAAGTTGATTAATTAAGTCAAATTATATACAAATCGTGAAGGCACCAACAAATTACCAAATAAACTAAATGAAGTGGAAATTAAATTGATACGGTGATTTGTTCATAAATTGGGAAATGTAGACACTGCATTTTGTACCCCTTAGACTTGGGCACCCGTTTCCCAATGATGCTGAATTCTAAGAGCCTAAGTTGGTTTAGGACACAATCAAATGCTAAATTGACTTGAGAAATGTTAAAATAAGAAATATAATTTTTAATGAACAAATAAATCTATTTTTGAAAAAACAAGGCCAAGGAAACCCTTACTATGTGCACGCAAGAATCGTCTTGTGCACGCAGTCCCAATCTTGTGCACACATAGCAAATTCCAGAAACTAAACAAGACAAGTTTTCTGTATTAATTTTAAGGTTTGGAACGAATCCCACTTCGTCTAGGAGTCGCTCCAAACCCCTATTTTCACACTAGAAGTAGCCTTACATGATATATTTTCAAAGCGCATAGAAATCATACGGGAAAAATACTAAGATTTACTAGAAATAGTGAATCAAAGAGAGAGTTTTTTATGAAACATCCTCAAGTCAAATTTTTTTTTTCTATTAGGGTTTTTTCTGGCCTTGATCTTTAAGTTTAAGATTACTAATCACTTTTTTATTAAATTGTGAATAGATTTGACTGAAGGGAACGATAAAAAATCAAGCTTGAAGGGCTTTTGTTTAAGGTATTAGTTTCAAACTTTTCTTTTTCTTTTCCTTTCTTTTTTTGTTTTTTATCTTTCTGTCTGCTTTAGTTTTTTGTTATTTTATGTTTTAACATATTTATCTAGCTTAGGTTTATGTAGTTGTATGTTTTAAAAGTATGTTAGGATGTTAGATATGTTTCTTTGAAGTTCTGCAGTATTTCTAGGGTTTTTGAGAAGAAACCCATGTTTGCATAATCTTGCCTGTGGCTACAGGCTTGATTATTCACACGAAGGGTTGTTCATGCGTGCGCATGAACTTGCCCAAAAACCTTAATTTTTTTTATTTGTTTTCGTTTTTGTTTTCACATGTAATACCTATGTTTAACCTATTTTTCATGTTTCTATATTTTTAAGCCTTTGTTTCACATGTTTAATTGCTTGGTTTGTCTCTCATATGTTAGAATTAGGGTTTATTTTATGTTGTTTTATTTTTATGTCATGAACATTCATTCATATGCTCATGCATAATGCCATAGGTGCTGAGTTGTTACAAGGTAAGTGAGGTAAGTCATGCATACGTAATGTACGTGCATTATGAGTGCATAATCTTGCCTATGACTACATGCTTGATTATTCGCACGCGCAGGCTTAATTATTCACACGTAGGGTTGTTCATACGTGCGCATGAACTTGCCCAAAAACCTTAATTTTGTTTTATTTGTTTTCATTTTTGTTTTCACATGTAATACTTATGTTTAGCCTATTTTTCATGTTTCCATATTTTTAAGCCTCTGTTTCACATATTTAATTGCTTGGTTTGTCTCTCACATGTTAGAATTAGGGTTTATTTTATGTTGTTTTATTTTGATGCCATGAACATGCATTCACATGCTCATGCATAATGCCATAGGTGTTGAGTTACTGCAAGGTAAGTGAGGTAAGTCATGCATTTGTAATGTACATGCATTATGAGTGCATAATCTTGCCTATGACTACATGCTTGATTATTCGCACACTGGCTTGATTATTCACACATAGGGTTGTTCATGAGTGTGCATGAACTTGCCTAAAAACCTTAATTTTGTTTTATTTGTTTTCATTTTTGTTTTCATATGTAATACTCTTGTTTAGCCTCTTTTTCATGTTTCTGTATTTTTAAGCATCTATTTTACATGTTTAATTTCTTGGTTTGTCTCTAACATGTTAGAATTAGGGTTTATTTTATGTTGTTTGATGCCATGAACATGCATTCACATGCTCATGCATAATGCCATAGGTGCTTAGTTGCTGCAAGGTAAGTGAGGTAAGTCATGCATTCGTAATGCATTCGTAATGTACATGCATTTGTGATATGATCTTGCTTAGGTTTGATGATATAATTGTGATCTTGATGCCTTGGATGATGACATGTTTCGTTGGCTTTGTTTATACCTTTGGTCTAATGCTCACATGTTTCTACCTTGGATGGATGTGAAATGATATGATGATAGACTTTGTGATGAAGCATGTTTAAATGTATGATGACAGGGTTTGTGTTGTGATGAATGCCTCGATGCCATGAGAAGTATGATAGATGAATGCTAGGACGATGTGAGATGCCATGCTAGATGAATGCTAGGGTATAACATGATAGATGTATGGTAAGGGATGTATGATGCCATGTTGATTGTTAGATATATGTTAGTGTGTGTATTAGTCAGATACAAGTATTGAGTATGTCTTTAATAGGGTTAAGACATAAGACACAATGATAGGAAGCTAACTTTAGGGTTGGCTAGTTTTGGATGCCTAATACCTTTTCAAGATCGTACCTTAGCTCCGAACTCGTATCACTGGTAATAAGATCAAAAGGTCCTTCCTTGAGAAGATGCTATATATATGGTTCCTAGGCTATTGCAAAAACTAGGTGGTGATTTCCCACTTGTGTCCACATTGGGGGCTCCACTAGGGATTGTGAGTTTAATTCTTATGTGTCCTATGTCTTAAACGAGAGAGAGAGAGAGAGAGAGAGAGAGAGAGAGAGAGAGAGATAAGGGGAGGGGAAGGGGAAGGGGAAGGTTCTCACTGAGTCGATGGCGGCGTGGGCAGGGAGGCATGGGTTGGTGGCTTGGTAGGTTTGTGTTGGGGTCAAACTGGCGACGTGGTGGGTTGAGTGATAGGATTGGCAGCGTGGTAGGCTGAGCAGCGAGCATGGTAGGCTGAGCAGCGGGCTTGGTGGGCTGGGTGGGCTGGGTGGCGGGCTTGGTAGCATAGTGGGCTGAGTGGCAGACTTGGCAACGTGGTGGGCTGAGCAGCGAACCTGGCAACGTGGTGGGCTGAGCAGCGAACCTGGCAACATGGTGGGCTGAGCGACGGGATCGGCAGTGTGGTGGGCTTCATGGCGGCGAGATCGGCGTGGAGTGAGAGAGTTGAGAGTGAGAGAGTTAGATATGGAGTTAGAGACTTTGGAACCCACAAATATTGAATAGCATCTTTTTTCTTTTTTTACTGGTGCTATAGTGGCATTGGAAAAACGCCACTATAGGCCATTGTAAGACCTAGGACTTATAGTGGCGTTTAAAAACACCACTATTGATCTTTTTTTTAAAAAAATTTAATTTTCGGTTGGGCTTTTTTTTTTTTTTTTAAAAGGATCTATATTGGTGTGCATAAATGCCACTATAGGTTATTTTCATTTTTTTAAAAGGACCTATAGTGGTGTTTTTCAAACGCCACTATAGGTTCCTTTTAAAAAAAAAAAATTGTTAGGATAGGCCTTTCTCTTTTCTTTTTTTTTTCCAAGGATCTATAGTTTTGTTCATAAAAGCCACTATAAGCCCTTGTAAATCACAATATTCAGTGATGACTACAACAGGGTGGATTAAGGTTTTTCTAAATCACCGTGCAACCTTTGGCGTGTTGGTCACTTTACAGGTATAAGTACTTATGAGGTGTGAGAGGCAAGGGCCGGAGTTCAAGTCTCCAAGATGAAACTTCACACACATTTGCATTTAGATTAGGCTATAGCATAATTTCTATCTTGTATAAAAAAAAAAAAAAAAATGACCACTAATATTTGTGTGAATTAATGACCACTAATATTTGACTGTCTTTTCAATCTCATTCAATATGATTAAAAAAAAAAAAAAAGGAAAAGAGAAAAAAGAAAAAAGAAAATTTCTACTTTCATTTTTTTCAATTGTAAGTGTTTACTTTTGGCCCTTTTGGGCTATGAAAGCTTGCTTGCAATTAGAAGTTAATCAAACAAGTGGCATAGTGTACTATGTGATTTTTAATTTATGGGTGAAAAATATTGTAGAACTCAAATCTACTTGCTTGGACAACATGAAGAATCTGGCCTGGGCGTTTTGTACATAAATGACTCATTGTTTTGGAAGGATCTGGGGAAGAATCATCTAATTATTGTTTATGATCTCAAATTCGTTTAGAACAATGAAGGCATGTTTGAAGTTGTCAGAGATCCAGTAATCAAATTGTTTAAGACTTGGTCTTAATCTCTATGCTAGGCATTTTGCCTGATTATTATAATTTGTGACTATCATCAATGAAGAAATATTGTGATTTTGAAATCTAATCATTTCTGAAAATAATAAAAAAGAAAAAGAAGAATACCTAACGATTACAATAAATGTTCACATTTATGCGTGCAGCCGCATATGCAAAGAGAGTGATGGTACCATCCTGTGGTCCAGCCATATATGCAAGCTGACCATAAACCAAGTGTAACATTCTCACTAATTTATTTTATTATTTAATTTATTTTTATAACTATTTATAAACTTTAGTATATTATTTTATATTATTTATGAATTGTACTATTACAGCTAATTTTTATTTATATTTATATTTATAGTACTTTTAGTATTTTTTTTTAATTTAAATAAAATAAACAAATCTCAAACAAACCTTACTAAATCTCTTATAGTTGTCAATAAAAGAAATAAAATCAAATATTGTGTACCATCACAAAAGCCATCAGCTATTGTACGTGAATCTGTGATAAGAGAATGTTACTAGGAAAAGAGAGAGGAGAGCCAAACCATTGATTAGTCTATTCAATCAAAAAGATAATCTTTTTCATTATGATCAATCATATCATCCTGTGGTCCAGCCATAGATGCAAGTTGACCATAAACCAAGCATAACATTCCCAATCAGAAAATGTTCAAAGCCGCTTCAATATAGGTAGGCTGTCCCAGTTACCTACGTGATTAGAACTCCACGCGTTAAGATTCCGACGCTAAATTTTCCATCGTACAATATTTATTGCATGCATACGCTTTTCTAGCCCACAAGCATGTCCTACATCTTCTAAGGTCAAACATACAAAATTTAGTCAATATAATATTAGTTAGTTTTTCAAAAACCTTTCCTAACCAAACTACAAACTATTGCAATACCAACGGCATTATAAGTATTATTTTATATAAATATTGTTAGCCGCTCTAATATGTTATCTATTTTATAATATCATTCATTCTAATTATGAAAAAATAAATGTCATTAATTATTATAAAAACTAGAAGAAAAAAAAAAGTTGTGCTTCCCACATTGTTACGTCTCTTATCGTTTTCTTCTTCTATATAAGTATCAGTTTGGAGGCATTAATTAAGTCCCATACAAATCCCAAACACCCAATCATTCACATCTAATATTGTCCCTTGTCTGTCCAACATTTTTTATAGCCCATCAAAAAGGCCAAAAAACATGGCACTTCGAGCATTGGTTGCACTTTTATTTGTGTCTCTTTTTCTGTCTCTAACCATTCTTGGTTACTCTCAAGCAGATATTAAAAAATGGTGCAGCCAAACTCCAAACCCTGAGCCATGTGAGTATTTTTTAAGCCAGAAGCTTAATTACCACAGCCCCATCAAGCAAAAGTCCGATTTTTTCACAATCTCAAAGCAACTAGCACTAGAACGTGCACTAAAAGCTCAAAGTAACATAATTTCACTAGGGCCCAAGTGCAAAAATGCTCGTGAAAAAGCTGCATGGGCAGATTGCCTTGAGCTTTATGAGTATACCCACCATAGGCTTAACAAAACTATTGACCCTAATGAAAAGTGCAGCCAAACCGATGCTCAAACATGGCTCAGCACGGCTCTAACCAACCTTGAGACGTGTCGGGCCGGGTTTATTGAGCTAGGGGTCCCGGACAATCTCTTGCCCTTGATGTCAAACAACGTTTCTAAGCTAATTAGCAACGCTTTGGCTCTTAACAAAGTTCCATACACTGTACCGAGTTACAAACATGGTTTCCCAACTTGGGTTAAGCCCGGGGACCGGAAACTCTTGCAGTCTTCTTCGGCTCCTAAGGCCAATATTGTGGTGGCACAAGATGGTTCAGGGAATTATAAGACGATAAAGGAGGCGATAAGTGCAGCTTCGTCACAGGCAGGAAGTGGGAGGTTTGTGATATATGTGAAGGCTGGAACATACAAAGAAAACGTTGAGATAAAGTTGAAAAATATTATGTTGGTAGGAGATGGTATAGGAAAAACCATAGTCACTGGGAGCAAAAGTGTTGGTGGAGGTTCTACAACCTTCAATTCAGCCACAATTGGTAAGTAAATTCAGTTGACTACTAATAATATATATGCTAAATTTTAGTGTTAAGAAATTGTTGTTAATTGGTTCCCTACAAAATATTACATATATATTTATATGTCTTAGTGGATAAAATCATGGCTTGGGCTAAGAAAAGTTAGGTTTAGATATGTGATAGAAGAGATTAGTAAGAAGTGGGAGTTTAGATGTTTGAAAGGTCTGGTTCAAGTAATGCAAGAATACCAAGAAACTTCTGACTAGTTCCAAAAAAAAAAAAAAGTAAGTCAGCTGAGTTATTGAGTGCATAATTTAAAAATTTTAGTGAGATTATTGATCAAACTTTGAATTTAAAAGGAGTCATATTTCATGCATAATGCTCGTTATTCATATACCAAACCAAGGCTTGGTTTTGGATTTTTTTTTTTTAAATCTCTCCAGGTCACACATGTAGGTTTAGGTTCAAAGGACAGATAAATTGTCTCTTGCATGTAACATATGTATTGGATGTCCCATAACATGGGGTTCTCTTGAGTTTGTAAGATTCGCATTCAATACATATAAAGGATAGGTACTTTCTTAATTTTCAAGAGGCTTTAGTTATCGATAATATATTTAAGCCTTCTTTTCAAAATTAAGTACGATTACTAAGTCATCTAATTTGACAAGATTTTGCATATATAATAATGCTTTTATGCTGATAACTATTGTCGTATTTAATTACTTGTGGTCCTCGCTAACTTGCCACAACTGATTACCCTAAAATATTATGTCCTACAGCTTATATAGTCATAATTTTACTAAAATAATGAATGTCAATCTAGAATTTGACTAAAATATTGACATGAAAATTAAGCTCTTGTTATTTTGAATTTTCAGCTGTTGTGGGAGATGGATTCATTGCTCGAGACATCACTATAAGGAACACTGCTGGAGCAGCAAATCATCAAGCTGTGGCCCTTCGTTCTGGGTCCGATCTCTCGGTATTTTACAGGTGCAGCTTGGAAGGGTATCAAGACACCCTCTATGTCCATTCCCAAAGGCAATTCTATAGGGAATGTGACATATATGGTACAGTTGATTTCATATTTGGAAATGCTGCAGTTGTGTTGCAAAATTGTAACATTTATGCTCGTTACCCTCCTAACAAGACCAACACTCTCACTGCCCAAGGTAGGACTGACCCTAATCAAAACACTGGAATTTCCATTCATGATTGTACAGTCAAGGCTGCTTCAGATTTAATGCCGTCCCAAAGCTCAATTAAGACATACTTAGGGAGGCCATGGAAGAAGTACTCACGCACGGTTTTTATGAAAACATACTTAGATAGCTTGATTGCTCCAGTTGGATGGAAGGAATGGAGTGGAAATTTTGCCATTGATACCTTGTACTATGGGGAGTATGCCAACACAGGGCCAGGCTCATCGACTGCTAATAGAGTTAATTGGCCTGGCTATCATGTCATTACTAGTGCATCTGTAGCTTCACAATACACCGTTGCAAACTTCATCTCTGGCGGTTCGTGGTTGCCGGTTACCAACGTGCCTTACACAGCTGACCTTTAATTTTTTCAAAGAAATTGTTATATACATGCCTTCAATTTGTTTAATAGTTTTCAATTGTCAATTTGCATCTGAGTTCCTTATGGTAAAAAAATAAGTTGATTGTTGCCAAAAAAAAAAAAAAATGAAGATTGTGTAATAGTTGTCATTCTTTCATAAGTTGTAATGAAGGATTCAAAATAAATATGTTTAATATTCTGCACGGAACTTTTGGCTAAGGTTTCTTTACTATATAAAATGAGGTTTCAACATTCTATTGATATGCATATATAGATAAACATTTTGAGATACAAATTTCTCAACAAGTCATATAGATAATCAAAGTGCTTGTTTAATAACATGTATGTGATGGATTGTCACGTAAGTCAGGGATGAGTTTCCCAAAAAAGTAATGTTATAATAATTAATAACAATGTATTACCCGAATTGTAATTTGACGGCGACCCCTAGTTAATTATTCTAATTTAATTACCCAAATTTTGTGACCAACGGATTTTACCCATAGTTAAGCAATCGAAATCATTGACCAATTGAAAAATGTATGTTTTGTTTCTCATAAAAGAAAAAGAAAAAGAAAAGGTATGCTTTTCGCTTTTTAAGATTCAAATCTTTAATTTAAAAACAAAGTGATAGATAATTAAATCTAGAAGGGATAACATTCAAACCTAGAGATAACTGCAAATATTGGTTAACGTTGTGGGAACTGGTTCATATTCTGTTTATGCATAATCTATGGCCTAATAAAACGATTCAGTGATCTTCTATATTGGTTTCTAATTATTTGAGACAGTCATCCAAATAAATTGGAAGTACCGAATTCTCATGTGTGAGCTCATAATCAATCTCTCCTTCTCATGCGAGAATATATCACATTGATCACCCACACCTTAAAGTCTTAATTAACGTGTAAATCTTTTATAAAATCATGAATAAACTACTTATAAAAAAAAAAAAAAATTTACTTTAACTCAGTGTCAGACTTAATGCTTATACATGTTAGTGTATAGCTTAAACTAGTTTAGCCCAATGGGCTTAGCCTAGTATACTGTACTTGTAGTTTACTCATATTACTTGTGCTGCACATATACCTAGCCTAAATAAAGCTCTCTATTGTACATTATTATATGCACATCAATATACAGACTATTCAGTCTCTCTCTCACTTTATTTTGTTAACATGGTATTAGATCCATTTTTTTTTTACTTTCTGGTTTTTGTGGACATCTCCGGCATTCTTCTGCTGCTCTCGCCTTCATCCAGTAGTCACTATCAGAAGTGAGTCACTACCGTCCCGCCCACAGCCCCTAGAACACTCGAATTTTGTTAGATTTGTTGATCAAACTGCCAAAGTTAAGGCATAAATTGATAGATCTCTCGATCTCGAGCAAAACCCAACAAAGCACTGCCAGAAACCACCTTCCATGTGCCCACATGCGCCGGTTGAAGTTTCTACCTCAGGAGCACGCACTCCACGCATCGCCACGCGTTGTTAGCATCTCACACGCGCTCCACGCATCTCCACCCGCTGTTAGCATCTCACATGCGCCTCATGCACCAGGAACAGTGCCGTCACGCGCATCCACTCGCCTACTCTATTTCATGAACTGCCACGTCAGCCCTAGGGTGACGTCACACTGCCACGTCAGCACACGAGCCGTTGACTTTGACTAGACCGTTGACTTTGACTAAAGTCAAAATTTTTCAACAGCACTTGTCTTGCTCAATTTTTTGCATAAATTTCGATTTTGGGCTCCGTTTCTACATTTGAGGTCTCTAAATCCCCTTTTGTTGGTCATTTTCCCCATTATGGCTTAACAAAATGAACGAGATATCATATGTCCTATCACCATTATGTTGGATGGTCCCACTAGCTATCATGCATGGTCTCAGAATATGACTGTCTTCCTCAAGGGTCGTAAACTGTGGAGATATGTGACTAGTTCAATTCCTAAACTAGTACCAAACCCTAAGTCCAAAGCCACAGCTGCTGAAGATGCCTCTAAGATTGCTGTTACAATGGATGATTATGAAGAACACCTAAAGGAATGGGAGAGTATTCAAAGTAAGATCTTGTCTTGGTTTATTAATACATTTATTCCCTTCATTCATAATCTTCTTCCTCGTCTTGAGATTGCTGAGGCTGCTTGGAAATTTTTGACCGATGCTATAATTGTACTAATGATTCAAGCCTAGAGTTCCACATTAAATCAAAGTTTTATCAAATGTGCAAAGAGACAGGTTAGTCTATTTTCTATTATTATTCTTAGACTTCTACTATGTGAGAACAACTTTTTGTTGTAGATCCTCCACTAGTGTCTTCTAAGGACATTGAGTTTTTTGTCAAATATCGGGATTACCATAAATTTATGTACTTTATGATGGGTTTACGTGAGGATTTTGAGCCTACTAGGGCTTCTCTGCTTAGCCGGTCTCCTACTCCTTCTCTTGATGCTGCAATCATAAAGCTCATTTCTGAGGAGAATCGTTGATCTACTCATCACATGTCATCATCTAATCATGTATTGGCTACAACATCTCAACAGCCTCCCATTGCTACATTCATTGCTCCTCCACTAATAAACTATGGGCGTCCCACCTATTAGTCTTCCAAAGGTACTTGTTACAAGTTTTGCCATGCCAAAGGCCATGACATCTCAGTTTGTCGCAAACTGCAGAAATTTGTGCAAGAGTATAACAAAGATTCTCTTCCTCGAGTAGCTATTGTATTTCCTTCAGATTCATTAGTTCCTACAGGTCCATCTTTAGCTTCTTTACTTATTACAGCTGATATTAAGGCATTTGTTCAACAGGTTTTATCCTGCACTTCCACTGCTCTTTCTGTCACCTTAGGTAAATAACCTTGGTTTTTTTATACTGCATGTTGTAACCATATGAATCCAAATTAATCCCAATTTTCTGATAAGGCACCCTTAGAACATCCAATCACCATTTACACTGCTGATGGAACTCCTATGCCTGTTAGTCATAAAAGAACAATCTCATCTCCTTAATTATCCCTTAGTGACACTTTTCATATCCCAAAGTTATCCCTCAATTTGCTTTCTATTGGTCAATTTTGTGAATTACATGTAGATCTTCTATTTACTAATCATGGTGTGGATGTGCAGGATCCCAGGATGGATCAAGTGCTTGGGACAGGCTGTAAGGTTGGTCGCATGTTTGAGGTTCATAACTTTAGGATTCTTTCACAAGTTGTTTCTGTAGCTGCTACGACTGCCACCTCCTTACCTGATCTATGTAGGATCGCCGGACTGGTCAAGTGCTTGGGACAAGCCATAAGGTTAATCGCATGTTTGAGGTTCATGACTTGAAAATTCCTTTACAAGTTGTTTCTACAGCTGCTACCATTGCCATCCCCTCATCTGATCTATGGCATGCTCGTCTTAGTCATCCATCCTTATCTCGTCTTCAGTTGTTAGCTTCTCAAAGTCATTTAGGTTCAGTTTAGTTTAAAAAATTTGATTGTACTTCCTGTCATTTTGGCAAACAAACAAAATTGCCCTTTAATAATAGTGACTTATTTTCTTCTTTACCTTTTGATCTTATACATTATGATATTTGGGGCCCTGCACCTGTTCCCACTGAGGGGGGATCTAAATATTTTGTCATATTTGTGGATGATTTTTCTCGATATACTTAGATTTATCTGCTTCAACATAAGTTTGAATTTGTGTCTATTTACCAAACATTTCATAAATGATTGAAACACAGTTCAATCGCACTGTCAAAGTCTTTCAATCAGATAATGCTCAAGAATATAATGATAGATATTTCATATCCCTTTTAGATAGTCATGGTACCCTTTCTCAGTGGTCTTGTCCTTACACCTCTCAACAAAATGGTCATGTAGAACGAAAACATCGACACATTCTTGATGTTGTCCGCACCCTTCTCATTTCTACCTCTCTTCCTGAGCGCTTTTGGGGTGAGACCACACTTACTGTTGTGTACACCATTAATTGTATTCCTTCACCAACTACACACAATAAATCACCATTCGAGCTTCTCTATGGTCAAACTCTTGACTACTCCTCTCTTTAGGTTTTTGGTTGTGCTTGCTTTTTCTCTCTTCCTCCTCATGAACAAACAAAGCTCTAGTTTCGTGTTCTTCTTTATTGTTTCCTTGGTTATGGTGTATCTTAAAAGGGGTTTTGCTACTATGCTCCTATTTCTCATTGCCTTCGTGTCTCTCGTTATGTTGAGTTTTGAGAACATCGTCCTTTTACGAGTTTTCAACAGTTTCCTGTGTCCTCCTCCTCAAAATTTTCCCTTTTTACTGATCTTTTCCTCCCTCTCTATCTTGAGCCTGTGGAGGATTCTTTAACATCGGCTTCCTCTCCAAACGACTCATCTCTGGTTCTGTCCCCGGCATATGACCTGCCTGTCTTGGATCCTATGGCACCACCCTCTCCTGAGTCTCCTGTTGGTCTTGAACTTCGTCGTTCCACTTGGGTAAGCATTCCTCCCCATTATCTCACTGATTATCACTGCTCTTTTGCTCTTGCCACCCTCTATGAATCTCACACTTCTCGTGAGGCCCATACTGACCCTCTTTAGCAGCAAGCTATGAACAAAAAACTAGATGCCTTTCATAAGAATTACACTTGGGATATAGTTAATTTGCCTCTTGATCAGTATATAGTAGGTTATAGGTGGGTTTATAAAATCAAGACCAAGGCTGATCGATCTGTTGAACAGTACAAGGCTCACCTCGTTGCCAAGAGCTTTACTCAAGAGTATGACATTGACTATAAGGAAATATTTGTTCCTGTTGCTCGCCTTACATCTGTCAAATGTCTCATTGCTGTGGCTGTTGTTCATCGTTAGCCTCTTTATCAAATGAATGTGAAGAATGCTTTCCTCAATGGAGACCTTTAAGAAGAAGTGTACATGCAACTACCTCCTAACTATCCATACTCAAGCAGTCAAGTTTGTCACCTTTTTCATGCTTTTTATGGCCTTAAGTAGGCTTCTCAAGCTTGGCTTGAAAAGTTTAGCTCAGTTGTTGCTCAGCAGGGTTTCACTTTGAGTCCTCATGACACTACTCTCTTTGTTCGAAAATCCTTTACTGGTATCACTCTTATTCTTCTTTATGTTGATGATATGATTGTTACTGGAGATGATTCTGCATGTATCTGCTCTCTTCAGCACTCCCTTAGTCAACATTTTGAGATGAAAGACCTAGGCACTCTCAGTTATTTTCTTGGGCTTGAGATTACCTCCTCCTCTGATGAATATTATATTTTCCAAGCTAAATATGCTTTTGATCTTCTCTCTAAAGCCGGTATTATTGACAACAAGACTATTTCCACTCCTTTAGAATACAATGCAAAGCTCACACTCTTGGATGGTGAACCTATATTAGATGCTACTCGCTATCGTCAGTTTGATGGTAGTCTGATCTATCTCATTGTTACTCGTCTAGATATTTCACATGCCGTGGGTATGATTAGTTAGTTCATGGATTTCCCTCATTCTGTCCACTATGCTGTCGTTCTTTGGATTCTCCGATATGTCAAGGGTACACTTTATCATGGTCTCCATTACTCCTCTTGATCTTCTCTCGAGCTTCATGTTTATTCAAATGTGGAATGGGCAGGTGATCCGATTGATTGATACTTTATCACAGGTTTTTGTTTTCTATTGGGTACTTCTCTTGTCTCGTGGCGTAGTAAGAAGCAGGATGTAGTTTCCCATTTGAGTACTAAGGCTGAGTATTGTGCCCTTGCCGACACCACCTGCAAGCTTGTTTGGCTTCGCTAGTTCTTGGCTGACATGAATGCTCCACAACCCACTACCACTCCTCTTTATTGTAACAATTGGAGTGCTGTCTACATTGCTCATAATGATGTTTTTCATGAACGCACCAAGCACATTGAGATTGACTGCCACATCACTGGCTAGCATCTCAAGAAAGGAAATCTCAAGTTGTTTTCCATCTTCTCTGTTGACCAGCCTGTTGATACCTTCACCAAGACTCACCTGCTTGGTTGTCTTCGAGATCTTATATCCAAACTCTAGTTGGCTTCCTCCTTGCCATCTCGAGTTTGAGGGAGGATGTTAGTGTATAGCTTAGACAAGTTAGCCGACTAGGCTTAGCCCAGTATACTGTACTTATGATTTACTCATATTACTTATATTGCACACATACCTAGCCTATATGAAGCTCTCTATTGTACATTATTATATACACATCAATATTTAGTCTTTCTCTCTCACTTTATATTGTTGACAATACATAAGAGGCACGCTTATAAGAGTTGCACACTTGCACTTGCATTACATGTATACACTTTTTTTTTTTTTTCCAAGCAAAAGGTTTGATAGCCCAAGAACATCTTATATTACGATTGGTTCAATACAATTTTAGGTGTAAGGCGGTAACTTTTAAATGAGCCTTTTTCATATTTAAATAACATTTTAAATAATATACAGTTTAGTAACCGTCAATTTGGTTGATGTTCAATACTATAATTTTTTTTTTTTTTTTAAATTGCTTCTTATCATTAGTGACATCAATTTGTAAAATTTATGTGATAATATTTATACTAGCATCACTCAATTCTTTGGACCATATTAAGAGTGCAGACAAAATAATGGACAAATTACATATTAAAAAAAAAAAAAAAAAACAAATCACATAAGACCCCACATTTGGGTATAAATGTAGAAAATGTAGTAATGTTATGTAAGGCATGGAACCTGACCAGCGTATATCACCCCATTTTCTATTATTATATTAATCAATTAGAACTCCAATTTTACTCGCAGAAAACAAAATTTATTTATTTATTAATAAGAGAACCACATTACTTTTTATTAAATAGCATCAAAATTAAGTTAAATTATTTCACTCCTGCAATTGTTTTACTATCCATTGAAATACACACAGATAATCTGTCATATGAAATTTGATTAAATGGTCCAGAATCTTACGCTCAATTCCAGAACCCGTTCCCTGATAATTCAAAAACAAATGGATTTGAAGTTCTTGTAAGAGCCCTGTAAAAGAATGGGCTTCAATTCTAACAAGCCCATTATGTGAATTAATTTCCATATTTATTACATTCACTAATAAATTGAACCTCAAAGGTTTGAGACTTTTTTTTTTTTTTTTTTTACTGTAGTTTGAGACTTTTTGAGTATTTGGGAAAAGTGAGTATATTTACACCTCTGTTACAATAATTATTTTAATATTTACGATTACTGTAACTTTACAAATTAATATTTTATTTTATTTTATTTTCTGTCTCACCTGTAGAGCTCTCTCTTCTGCATTTCACACTCACTCTCACTCTCACTCTCTCTCTCTCTCTCTCTCTCTCTCTCTCACATCTAAAGAGCACAGCCAATCAAACATCCACCCTACCACCACCACCACCACCACCACCACCACCATTAAACACATAATAATCCAACCAAAAAATCAATGGAAAATTAATCCAAAAATCAACAAAAAATTGAACCCAAAATCAATATAAAATCAAACTAAAACCTATGCAGAAGCTGCTGTCACCACTGCCATGGAAGCTTGGGTGGAGTGTTTGCCGCTGCCATGAGAGAGACTAAAGATTTGGACCACTGTTTGTGGCGGTGCTGCAGCCAATCTTTGCTGCCATCGGTGGTGGCGAAGGCTTTGAGGCTCTTGGCCTTGGACAGAGCTTAAGGCGAGCTCTGGCTATGGAGGATGGTGAGAGACAAAAGAGTTTTAGAGTTAGAGAAGAGATGGTTGGGCTATGGAGAAGAGAGAGTATTGTTTTGAAAAGTGAGAAAACTAGAGAGAAAAAGATGATCTGATGGATATTATGGAATTTTCTTTTAAATAACATTAAATATTAAAAAATTTAGTTAGTTGTCACGTTTCAAATCAATGTTGAAAACTAATATCTCGAGTGTCTAAAACTCGAGTTCCAAGATTAAACTCGAGTTTTTATGTCTCGATTTGTAAGGAGTGGTGGCTGATGTGGAAGAAAAATCCACGTGGAACCAAGTGGAACTCGAGTTTTTAAGACTCGAGTTCCATCATCTGATTTTCCTTCTTCTTCCTCAAGCTCTTCTGACCCAGCGATGTTCTTCTTCGTTCTTCGACACTGCAAATCGTTCCTCTTCAGATCGAAGCTCCAACGTTTAATCAACCAGCGTTCTTCGTTCAATTGACCAGATCGGAGCTCCAACGTTCTTCATTCTTCCTCTATTCTCCGCTACAATTCTTCCTCTGTTCTACATCAGATTGTCGACGCTGCACATCGTTCCTCTTCAGATCGGAGCTTCAGCTTTCAATCAACTATTGTTCTTCGTTCAATCAACCAGATCAGGGCTCTAACATCTGCGTTCTTCCTCTGTACTCCTCTTCAGTTCTTCCTTTCTTCTTTGTTTCCTCTGTTCTCTGTTCTTCATTGTTCCTCTTTGGCTTCAGGTACCAAAATCGAGTGTTAGAGAATTGATTTTGCTTTTTAGAACTCAAGTCTATAAGACTCGAGATCTATCTGGCAAAAATATTTGAAACTCGATATTTGAAACGCGGAATTCGAGTATTTGAAACTCGATATTTGGATTGAAATCGACGATTTTAAACTCAAGATGCTAGTTTGTAGTATTGTTTCTAACGTTTGTCAACTTATTATTTTCTTTCCCTCACCAACATTGTTCTGCAAATAACCTCGGATATAATGTGTGGTGGATATAGTTAGTAGTGGGTAGGTGAGTAAGTTAAATAACAAAATAATAATAATAAATGATTATTTAAAAAAAATATAGTGTAAAATGGATAATCTGATGTGAGTGTTTTTATAAATTGTTTGTGTAAAATAAAAAAAGTAAGTTCTTAATGTAAAATAGACAGAAAATTTTAGACATGTGAATGCTCTTATGCAAGTGCTTTAAAAAATGGAGTATTTTTTAAACAAATTTTACAATCTTCTTTTCTTTTCAATGTTCTAGAAGAAGTCTCTACAACAAAAATAGGGTAAAAATGGTCATATACCACTTTGTTTGAAAATATTTTGTAATCTACCATTATTTACGAAATATTTAGCAATCTATCACTTTTTTTAAACTCGATTTTATGAAAATCGAGTTTTCCACGGTACTCGAGTTCCAGTACCCTGAAAAAATCATGAAAAAATTTTAAAATTTTTTGATATAACTCGAGTTACATGAATTCCAGTTACATCAAAAACTATATTTAAAAAATCCATGGTACTCGAGTTCCATAAAATTTCATAGTACTCGAGTTTTAAAAAAGTGATAAATTGTTAAATATTTCGCAAACAATGATAGATTCATACATATTTTGTCAAACAATGGTATATAACCATTTTGGCCACAAAAATAGCATGAAACAGTACTCTAGGGGGAGCAAACTATAACACTTCAAATGAGGCTATCATTTTGCTCATGAAAGAGAGACAATTCATAATAAAAACACATAATTCAACTTATTAATGAAATCATTTCCCCAAGAAACCCAATCATTACCTGGAAAACAAAATGAATCGAAAAGAGAGAGAAAGAGAGAATGAAGGGCATGTACTTTTATTATTCTTACTAAAGTAAATAACCAAAAAAAAAAAAAGATTATTATAAATCTTGAATCCAAAACTTCAAGATATACCAAGACCAACCTCCTTTCATTATATATGTTTAATTGTAGCTTTGTGTATATATATTTTTAGTTTATAGGGATATATTAATTAGAAGTACCGAATCCTCATGTGTGAGCTCATAACTAATCTTTACTTCACATGTGAGCATCTATCACATTGAACTAACTTATCTTAACATGTCCCATCAAAAAAAAAAAGAAAAAAAAAACTTATCTCAACATGTAAATCTTGTGTTAAATACAATATTATTAGCAACGCAATATGTTATACCATGTTGTATATGCTAGAGTAGATGTGGAAGGGGAAGCATAGAATAGGAACATCAAGAACACGACAGTTACGTGATTCAACCTTGTCGGCCTACATCCACAGAGGAATCCCTTAAGGGCTACATCTTTATTGTATAAGAGTGTAGTACAATAACCTGTGTTACAATGAACCCTAACATGAGTATATATAGGCGACTAAACCCTAGACTACTAGTACAAACAGGACTAAGATTGGGCCTATTACATTGGGCTAATATGTTTAATATATCTCTAACACCCTCCCTTAAACCCAAGGCGGAAGCTCGATGAAGGCTTGAGGTTGGATAAGCATGAGAAGATCCCTTGGAGATGCCTTGAAGAATGCCTTTGAAGAAACCACAATGAAGAATATGCCAATTGACCAATTTTGGAGTTTCAAATGAAGAAACAGAGTCCAAAATTGGAATCTATGCGAAAAACTGAGCAAGATAGGCCATTTCAAAAATTTTGACTTCTGTTAAAAGTCAACGCAAAAGTCAAAGTCAACGGTCAGTGCTCATGGGTCAGATCCGGGTGGTTCGGGTCGGGTCGGTCTGGGTCAACGGTCAGCTAGGTGACGTGGTGCTGACAAGACGGCTCTGCTGACGTGGCAAGCTGACATGGCTGAAGACGTGTCTAGGGCTGACATGGATCAAGCTGACGGGGGCGTGCTTGCGTGGCTGCTGACGTGGAGTGATGATGTCATCCATGATGTCAGCAAGGGTCTTTCGGCGCGTGTAAGGCACGTGACGGCATCAACGGGCGCGTGGAGAACGACCAAAAACATGATGGCACGTGTAGGCGCGTGTGGGAGAGATAACGGCCAGCTTTCTCGGGTTTTGTAGATCGGTGGGCCACGAGTCCATCAGGGCGGCGCGTGTGGTGACAGTCCTATCCGACATTCGAGATTTATGGTGGCACGTGGGAGATTACCGAAGCCAACTTCAACCTGTGGAGGCGCGTGGATGGGTTTCGGATGACCGAATTTTTGGGTTTTGGTCGCAGGAGGTCGTGGAGCATGTTTGTGGTGTTTGTTTCATCAGGCGAAGCTTCGATTTGCGCAGATTTGAAAAGTTAAGTCACGGTTTGCTTTGTTGTTGGATTTTGACACAGCACAGAGCCATGGTGGCTGCGAGATGCCGTGAAGTCTAGATCCAGCAAACAAATTTGTGTAACTTCAGATAGTGGTGTGCACGTGAGAATCTTCTTTGCAGTGTAGAGATGTTTGTTTGATGCCAAGAACGAAGTTTGGCTTTGATACCATGTTGAATAACGTTATTAGCAATGCAATGTGTTATACTATGTTGTATATGTTAGAGTGGATGTGAAAGGGGAAGCATAGAAGGGAATATCGAGAACATGAGAGTTATGAAGTTCAGCCTTGTTGGCCTACATCCACGGAAAAATTCCTTAAGGGCTACATCTTTATTGTATAAGAGTATAGGCCATTTGGTTACAATGAACCTAACATGAGTATATATAGGTTGTCCCTAGAATGATGGCAACCTTTGGGCTTGAGACTTGGTTTATTGGCTAATATGTTTAATATATCTCTAACATCTTGTATAAAATTATTAATAAACTACTCTCTTTAAAAAAAATTGTACTTTTACTTAATATGGTACTCAACCCTCATACGTACGTAAGACGTTAAGATCTTAACGTCTTACGTAAGAAGCACCCTTAATTATAAGAGTTGCACCACATGTATACACTAGTTCATGCAGAACTTGATGAACCATAGCTTTGATACCAATTTTTTTAAGGAGGGAGAGAATCGTTTGAGGGATCCTGGGAATTTTCTAGGGAGAAGAAGTGCCCAAGGGTCCAAATCTGCATAGCTTTTATTTTTTCACACAAAAATTTGATACGTTAAGAACGTGTTATATGGGTATGAATGTAGAACATGCTATATGGGTATGAATGTAGAAACGTAGTGGTTTTATGTAAGGGATGGAATCTGGCCAAAGTGTAAAGTGTATCACCTCGTTGTGTTCTATTATATTAAATCAGGACTCAAGTCTTACTCGTAAAAAACAAAATTAATGAGAAAACCATGAGACTTTTTCATAAGTAACATTAAAATTAAACTTTTTTTTTGGTTTAAAAAAAAAAAAAAAGCCCTTACATATCTAGATAACATGAGGGAAAATGAAAATTAACGCGCTCAAGATTAGAGGGAACCCAAAACCAAAGTCTTGTTGGCTCAAGGCCTGGTCACTATACCACTTGCTAAGTTGGTTAAATTAAATATTTTCACTCTTACTATTGTTTTACTATCCTATATTGAAAATTTGAAATAAACCCAGATAATCTGTCAAATTGTAATATGTGTATATTAAATTTGATTAAATGGTCCAGATAACCCAAATTTACTCAGGCATGTGTGAAAATCTTAGCTCGTTTGTAGAACCCGTTCCCTGACAATTCAAAAACTATTTTGAAGTTCTTTGTATATGAGAGCCCTATTAAAGACTGGGCTTGTATTCTAACAAGCCCATCGTGTTAATTTCCTTATTTATTACATACACTAAAATATTTAAATTGAAGCTCAATGCTTTGAGTGTTTGGGAAAATAATATCCAGTTATCCACAATGGTATAACTTCATTTATTTACTAAATATTACCTTTTTTTTTTTTATGAAATACATATGTTACCTATCCCCAAAGTCACCATTGCAAAATGCCCTTACAAGTGGAACTCTAAATAAACACTCCCTCTTTTTTTACTCAGGGTTTGCATCCGAGAAATGTAGAATTTTAAAAAATATATATATATATATATATATATATATATAGAGGTTTCTTTTTTGGCTGACGCTAGTCTTGTATCTCATAATAAATGAGTACAGTACAAAACTAAAAAAGGGCAGCAAAATGGTTAAATATACTTCAGAAATAAATGGAATTTCTTAATCAATTTCACAATTTTCTTTTCTTTTCCACGTTCTATAAAAAGTTTCTACAAAATAATACTAAAGTAATAGCGGCACATTTTATGATGCCTACTGCCTGATGTCTAAGATTCGAACTCTAGCTTTTTTCTTACCTTTTATACACACATATATAATTTAAGGATAAGAGATGCGAGTATCAATTTTACTCATGAGTCAAAATAACAATACTCCATTTAGTTTATTTATTAATAAAATTCATTTCCTCAAGAAACTCGATCATTACCTGACAAACAAAATAATGAAATAGAAACTAAGAAAATATAGTGAGATCAAAGAAAACAAAATTTTATTTCTCTTACAAAATATTAGCAAAATAAATAAGAGAAGAATTATTTTTTTATCGTATCCAATATTTCATGATACACCAAGAACAACCTCCTATTTTCAGGCTTTCATACAGAACTCTTTGTGGAAGTACACCTTCCAAACCCATTGACCACCAATCATCGCCATCACATGTTCCAAAAAGGATTGTCGTACACCATCCTTTCGTCCTTCAATTTTCAAAGTGTAATTTTGTTTTGTGGTATTTGATGGAACAGGACTTGTGAATTGATTTACAATGATTGGGTTTATATAGGCTTTAGGAATTGTGAGAAAATCTAGGTCACATTAATTTTATGATGCTACATAAGGAATGTACAACAATTCCTTTCATATTATTTTTCCTTAAAAAAGCAGGGCGTTGTCTTGTGAACATCTTTTGTGAAAATATCATGTCTTCCATTGAAGGTAAGTTCCTCAAACAAGAAATTTAATACCGCAATTGGATTTCCATATTAGAAGATATAGTACCAACTAATTTTCGTGCAAAAGAGATTGCCAAGCAAAAGTCCAAGTCAAGTAATCCAAAAGTGGGATAATTGTTCATCCGGGATGTACTCCTACGGCTCGTAACATTCTCAATTCTTATCATAAAAATTCTTATTTTATATATTTATAAATTATGCAACAAAGAGTGCGTAATATACTATGAAATATCAACAGTCTTGGGACTGAGGAGAGTTTTGATAGATTAGCAAGGCTTGGGACTGATATGGAGGAGAGTTTTGTTATTTTTGATACCCCCTCCATCTGCTATTGTATCTCTTTTATTTCTAGACAAGCTAGGCACGAACCAGGAACGCTGTTGTAATGAAGTGGCTTTGACCACTTAAGTTTCTTTGTTAATCTAATATCCACTTTACCAAAAAAAAAGAAATATGAACAGTCTTGATTGTTAAAATTCTCGGCTGTCCCAATGGGTTGGCACTTGATAGCATGTTTAGCACACAAGAACAATGCATGCATCTAGTCTAGTGATTAAAAACATGAGGTACAATAGGTTTTTAAAAAAAAAAAAGTACTATATCTACAATTTTTTCACAACAAATTCTAAAGGCTAAATGGTGGGTTGTTATTGATTGTTATGAATAGATAAAAAGGTAATTTAAGTTGTTGATTCAAATTACAACTAATAATAACTTACCATATATGATTTGTTGTAAAAATATTATAAACGTAGTACTTCTCTCTAAAAAATAATGTATAATAAATATAGTATAAAGTAATAAAAACGTTTCACAATTACATTAGAGACTAAGCTATTTCTGTATATAAATAAATATATATATATATATATATATACACACCAAAAATCTTTAAATTTGTTAGCAATATATAGGTACTTTGAATAAGTGGAGAAAAAAGTTTTTTTTTTTTTTTTTAAATTTTAAATACGTGAACTTTTTTTTTTCTTGAGAAACAAAATAAACTTCAACCTGATCAACGGTAAGTACCAATGCTTATGTTGTAAAATTTGAGCAGATATGCGTTTCCAAAAAAAATATGAAGATTAAATCATTATTTTTCAGTATATTATCTTATCTTTTATAATCCTTAAGTTAATTGGATATAAATTTCACCAATTTAGGTGTCAACAAAACAAGTAAACCAGTTCATTTCTAACATGAAAGTATGAAACAAAGCTTAAGAAGGCCTGAAACCAGTATATATAGACTATACAGTTTTAGAAAATAAAGTGCTTTAAGAAAATTATATATTGATCGAGGAGTGATAAGATGTTGTTGGACAGCATGAAGGGAATAGAATCAGCAGCAAATTGTAGGTGATGGAGATTAAGAATGTCACTTTATATCAGTAGACAATATCCACCTTCTTTTGTGCAAAAACCATATTATATTAAAATGGAAAAATGGAAGAAAACAAAGTTGTCACAGTGATATCACAACAAATTACAAACATCCGCAAACCTTGGACAATGACAGCATCCAATGGCCGAAAAGAAACCAATGACATCTTCAATCTTCTTAACCTGTATGTTAAATATAATTTTTTGATTATAACAGTCATCAATAACAAGGTTATTAATAAAATTATTACTCATACTTGGAAACTTTACCCATTTTTTTTCGGCAAACCGACAGAAGAACAATCAAAACAGCTACACCTGCGAGTACACCAACGATAATTGCTAATGTTTTTCCCACTTGGTCCTCGCTAGTAGAATCTATACAAATACCCGAAAGCAAAAGGTAGTGGGAATTAGTACTATACATAAGGATATGATAGCAGATTGAGCATGCTTGGCAGCCACATATAAAAAAGCTTTCTTTCTAACAATGTTTTATACATTAGTGCTATTTATATATTTCAGCCTTTGCAAGTTTTAAAATTTTGAGAAGATTAGATACAATTATTTTATTTGATCCATTTGGTCACTGAGGAGTGGAGGGAGAATAAGAAACCTTCCAGATTTTAGTTGGAATGATTGTCTTGAAATTGGAGCTTTTCTTTTCTATAAGAATAAGGCTTTAAGAACAATCATGGCACTTATTTGAATGGGACACTATGGTTTAATAATATTGGTAAAGGCTCAAATATTGACTCATTGATTGTTTAATAATATGGTAATAACACCATTTGCATCCATAAATAACTAACTTTAATTGAAAACAAAAAGAATAAAAGAAATTGTTTAAAGAGATAAAAGATGAGAGAGAGGAATGGCACTTATAATGGAGGTTCCCAAAAGCAGTACTAGCAAAAGCACTTGTGACCCTTGATGCTTTATACTTTATAAAAAGATTACTTGCTGACCATTGGCTTTGGGAAAAAAATTTCAACATTTCTTTCTCTCACTGTGGAAAAAACTAAAGTGGTCAATATAATTTTAAGAAAGTACGGTTACTATCTCACCTTCTAGCACTAAGGTTGGCAAGAATAAAATTTCTCTAGGTCATTCTTGGTATTTCACTATATATTTATATATTCTATCCATTATAATATGTCATGTGTTTATTTGATATATTTTTTAGTTTTAAATTTTGATTATTGTATAATGAAAAATAAAATGAAGTGTGATAAAATTATAATTAATAAAGTATAATATAGAATACTTAGAATGAGTTTTATTTATTTATTTATTTATTTATTTATTTTTAAGGTTTTCAAGTACCTAATTATTGGCTCCAAATAAAATGGCAAAAATGTTAACAAAAATATGTTGTTTTTTTGGTAAATAAATTGCAACTTGAAACAACGATTATTGTTTCACTTGTCCAAATATTCAAATTAAGTGTCCTAAGACGACAGTTCTAAATGAGCATTTTTTTTTTTAATTTAATTATATATCACTTAATGATATTTATGTTAAAGTTCTATATTATACACATTTTTATTTATACTACATTTATTATTATTATTCTTACTTTTAATAAGAACTAATTCGTTTTCTACTAATTGAGCTGGATTTATATTAATCTATTATATTTTTGGACATTCGTAAGAGGAGAGGAAAAATACACAATTCCGAATATAAGTTTTTTCTTTTCTTAATAAAAAAAATCACATAATGCCCACATTTGGTGGACTTTCTCTAGTAAGTGGCCAAAGGACTAGGGTTGGCCATAAGTGCTCTTATAAAGATGAGGAAAAACTATATTTTATATCCTATAATGTAAAAGTTATAACAAATTAAATCATATAGTTTTACAGTTCGGACTCCAAACAAAAATTCTTGATTCCGTTCTAAAAGGAAGTGTGAGACAATCAAAGATATGGAGAGAGAGAAAGAGAGGAGTTGTAACTTGTACCTGAAGAGGAATCATAATAGCCAGATGCCCAGTACCGAGCATAACACTGCGCCAAATACACGTCCGATGCAGAAGCTGATCCACACACAGTCTTCAACTTTCCAACAGCATCAGCAAGGCAAGAAGAGCAATCACTTGGGTTCAAATCCCCCAAACACTGTGCAAAACCTTCAACCAAACCTGAACTACTCACTCTAAATCCAGTTGTCCCTTGCAAGTCAGCAAGAACATCATCTCTACGTCTAAAGAAATCAACATCACTACTTACGCTACTTTTACTACACTTTGTGTGCCTAAGACTTGTGTCAAGCTTTCCCAAGAAATCAACATGCTCGTATCTTATGTAGCACCCTTCAAGCTGCAAAGAAGCCCCATAAGAGTAAGGACAAACCAAACCTATTTGAGTAACAGCACTTTGAATGCATTGGGAGCAGTCCAAAATCTTCAAATCTCCCCTACACTGGAATAACCCATATATGCTGCCATCAGCTTGTGGAGAGCTTCCATTTCCTATAGCTAAGCTATTGTATGACACTTGAGAAGACGAGCTTGCCAGTGATGCTAAAAAAGAGTTGACGTTTGCTTCAAAAGGTGAATTGGGTTGGTATTTTTCTTGGGAGCAGCCTGCATAGATGAATATGTGAGCTTTGACAGGGTATCCATGGCTACTATGAGAAGACAAGAGAAATAATAGACAAAGAAGTCTCAGAACTAAGATTGGTTTGTGAGTGGAGTGTAATTGAAGGCTTCTCAACATTTTTTTCTTGTTTTTTTTTTTTAAACAATTTGGCCTTCCTTTCTTTTGTTTTTGTTTTGTGCTTTGGTGGTGAATGATGATGAGAGAATAATAGAAGCGGTTGCTTTTTGGTCATTCTTGAATTCTCCTGTGGACCCTTTCCTATTAAGAAAAAGGCCCCATTTGCCCTTCAGGGGCCTACTTGTATACGTTGTTACAGCATCTTTTCTAAACATTCTACTTTGTCCTGAGTAATTGTCATAAAGAACACCAAGTACCACTACTTTTAATTTTGGCCAGAAACTCAATATGGCCTTGGATGATTTGAATTTCAATGTTATATATATATATATATATATATATATATATATATATAACTACTTCTTATGGCACATGCTACCCATCCTTTATGCCTATGAAAACAAGGCAAGTACTTCTATAAGCTAATGGGAATCCAATGGCTCCTACAGTACTAGTCAATCAAAATCCAATATGGCTTTCACTTTGGAAGAATGGGATAGTCAAAGGTGATTTTAATTAATAGACAGAACAATCCCAGAGCTGAATTTTGGAATGCTCAGGTATAAGTTTGAACTAGAAGTATATTTTGCATTTGGTTTGGCCAATAAATTACCGAAATTGTCTTCAGTTTATTGTTTTAGTGAAGCAAGACACATGAGGGTCCAGGAACAAGTTATTAGCACAATTATCAACACAAATCTGATGCAGAACAAAACCAAAACAGATGCAACAATAAAATAGATGAAAAAACAAAATAAAAAGATAAATAACTTAAGAGTTGGCACTTATATATGCTTACTGGGAGTCAACATGTATACTTGTTTGGATTCAACATCAAGCAAGAAAAAACGCAAGCTTTGTGTCAATAATGTATTTTATCCGTCCTCGTTTAACATGTACAACTTCAAATCTATAAGTAGTATTTTTCACGTTGGAATCTAGGGAGTGTCAAATATAACCCAATTTTGTCCCAACTGGATGTCTTATTAATCAATTTTGATAATTTAGAGACCAAATGACCACAATGCTCTTTTCTTAGTGTTAGGTTTTAAATATTTAGCTATAAATGTTTAGGTTTTAAATAATTTGCTTGTTGGAAAACCGTGTATATAAACTTGTCCAGGAGTAGATCTTAGTCTCTATGAAGTATTTTAGACATTGATTAAAGTGATACAAGTCAGAATTAAAAAATGTACAAGCTACAAGTTCAGGAAATTAAAAAACTGAAGTGCTCGACCGATCGAGAGAAAGGCTCAACTAATTGAGATGCAATTCTACAGAATTTTAATAAAGCCCAACAACCTATTAAACATTTAGGGTTTCATTCCAATCTTACTTTGTATATAAAAAAAAACCCTAAAACACGTTTTTCAAGTCTTGAAGAGCTACTCTTTTGAGATCTAAGAGGTTTTGAGTCTTCTACTCTTTCAAGCATCTGCTAGAGTTCATTTACATACTACAAGTATCAATGGAATAAAGTTGCAACCCAAGTTTCAGATATCACGCGTACTGAAGATCAAAAGCATAACTGGAGGTCCATGTTAGAGCAGATCCACATCAAAGAAGTCTAAGGGTTTCAAAGTTAGGTTTGATAATCATAGTTAAGTTTACTACGAATTAAATATTCTTGACTGTAAACTTTTATTTGATATAGTGGATTGTCATTTTTGGAATAGTTCCCCCTAGATTTTTTACTTTGAAACTGATTTGTTTAATTGGTTTTCCTAGTTCATTGTATCTGTGTCTTATTTACTTTTTCGTTATATGTACATGTGATGAATGTTTAACCTAGATCTACACGATTGACTTAAGTATCAATTTGACAATAAAATTTACATTAAACACTTTGTTTTCAAAGGTCTAAAAACTTACACTTAACTAAGCTTTGACTGAATTGAGCTATGGTCAAATAAGCTCAAATTTTCTCCAAATCACTAAATTCTACCATTTTACACTAAAATCCATCTTTTGAAACACTTCCCCCAAGTTTCACCACAATCAACCCTAGTTTGACTAATATTAGACAAAAAAAATGGCCCTTCAATAATGATAAACTAAAACTCATATCGAAGATTATTAAATTCTCTTTAAAATGATTGCTCACAGAAAAAAGAAAGTGAAATTATGGAATAGTTCCCAACACAACCAAATTTAGGAATAAATATTCACAAGCTTCATTATAATTTGATCTTCATCAAATTATGATCAAATGACCACATAGTAGCCCAAATAAGGATTCGTTGAAAAAATCTCATGAAAAACTTCAAATTAGTATGTTCGGATCACAAAATTCCACCCGAATAACAAGAATTTACAAAAATAACAAAGTGAAAATGTTAAGATACAAATTTGATTTTGACACTACTTTCCAAAGCATCTCAATTACTAAATTTGATAATTGGAATAAAAAAATGGAAATCTTTAGAAATTAGACATTATGATCTTTCCAATAACACCTTGTTTGGACCAAACGGAGGTCGAAAATGCTGGAAAGTAAAGTCTCAAAGATAGGGAAATTCTTGAAAAATCCACAAAAATCAAGTTGATGTGCCCTCTTTGATTTCTCATTGTTCACAAAAACTTTGTCCAAAAGTCTGGTACTTCCTGTAGTAGAAGTCATTATCTACATCTCAGAAAAAATGGGCCTCAAGACTACGTTTGGATTGTGAGATATCACTCTTACAAAATTGTCAACAACCAACTTCTCTTTCCATGACAAATGATTTTTTGCACATTATACCAAATAACATAAAATTGGATCCTTTAGAAAGTACGCTACATGAGCTTTCGAAATACGAAAAAAAATAGAGTTTGGTAAGGTCTCCTACCAAGTTGATAAAGTACCAAACTTGGGGCACAATGCCAAGCCCAAACTAACCCCGCACCTAGCACTGTGCCCAAGGTTAGTCCTAGCCCGTAGTTATGCAAAACAAGTTTCCTTCAAAAAAAAAAAAAAATTTAAATTTACAAGGGTTCTAGAATTTTAGGATAGTTTCTCTTGTAGGTCAAAGAGGTTAACTTGAAGCCATCATTCTTCTTTGGGTTAAATCAAATTTTGGGCTTAACTCCCAAAAACAAATCCTAGTCTAACAAAGCTGCCACTCCAACGGGTGACATATGGTTAAACACAACATATAAAAAATAAAAAATTAAAAACCCCAACAAAGGGGATGTTATTAGTGGATCATCTCGAAGACTTGTTAAGTTCTTTTTTCTTAGTTTGATGTTGATTATTGTTTATTTGAACTCTTGTTTTGTACTTCAAACATAATTTTATGAATACCACTATATTCTTTGCTAATTATTATCTATTATTACTCTTAAATTAATTTTAAATATGTTTTCAAACATGTTGATAGTTATTGCTTGTTATTGAGTTTTAAATTATACCTAAAGTTATATAGAATATTTCTAAAAATGAATTTCAGAATAAGAAGAAGATAAAGAAAACAAGGAATGAAGATCAAATTAAAGAAGAAATAGGAAATAGTCAATTAAACAGCAAGTTAAAAGTCTTCTGCTTATTCTAACTTTCATCTAAAAAAAAGTCTTCTACTTAAGGCTACTGCCGTTTTTAGTACCAGCTTTGCAACTACTTGTAGTTTAGTTTTAAGTCTTGTAACACTGTTTGGCAACACGTGATGTGTACGTGTCTTACCAATACAGCTGTCTTGTTTCTTTTGGTTAGCTTATATGGAGGTAGTTAGTTAGTTTTCTGTTATAGCTTGTCATATATAGAACAGGGGTTTATGTAATTAGTTAATTAATAAGATATTCAGTTTTATATCTTCTTGTTTTTGATAAAACAAATGTTAATTAGTTAAGTAATTGTCATATCCTAGTCATGTTGTGTCTTAAGTTTTCAAAAGATGTATTGACATCATGTCCCATGTCAGAGTTTCATTGCTTCTTAAAATTTACACTACCTAATGATTTCTGAGTTAAAGGAACCTGCTGGTTTTTGGTCAAGAAATTGCTTCTTCTTCTTTTTTTTTCTTCTTCTTTCTTTTTTGCAATGGAAAGCATAGAGAATTCCTCTCTTGGGTTTGAGTTAAGTAAATAATAACAAATGAAGGTGTCGTCGTTTTATTCGAAAACAAAAAAACAAAGGACGAACAAGAAATGAGAGGTCCTACGATCCTCTTCCACACATACGAAAATAGTCTCAAGTGAGGGATCCCAGCTTGTACGTGTAGCAATCACAAATTGAAGTAATGAACGAAGAAAAACAAAATAAAAATGACAAAACTTTCTATGTACAAACGTGACACCATCATTTTTTTTTTCTTCACAAGAGTAACTATGAGAGAAACTAATAGATTTTGATTCAGCTTGCCGAGATAGAATTCAGTGGCCAGCTTAGTTGGCTCAAACCGGTTTAAGGGTCTCTGCAGTTCGAGGCCTGCCACTTTCAAGCAAGAATTTTCGTTAGTACATGTATGCATGCTAAAAATATAATCTAAAATACTTACAAATTAATGCAAAATCATTTTTTTTTTAAATCAAGTATTTAATTAATATATATTGTTGAAATGACACTAATCACATTTATTAATATTTCAAACTTCAATTTGTAAGAGTTATATAATAAAATTGATAGTAATTTTAGTATATTCCAAAGAAAAAAAAGTGTAACGAGTTATATGGAGAATGAAAACGGACCGAGTATATGGGTTGGTGCGGCTAGTATCAGGGAGGACAGGTTTGTGATCATGAATGTGAGCCACCTTCCTGAGGAAAGAATTTCCCACAAACTTATCAGAATTGTTGATAATAGCTTCCGGATCCTCTACCTCCGGCACGGATGCCCTCCTCTTCTTGTTGACGCGAACCGTTGGGGAATGCATGAGCTGCTGCTTCATCGTATGAATCCCAATAGTCACACCTGCCCCAACCATTCCCAGCAGCACATACAATGGGGCTAACTCAAACTTCAAACCCAGCCTGCAGAGAATAACCACATAGATGCCTTCATGATCTTGTATATAAAAATTATAACAAAAAAGAAAAAAAAGAAAAAAGAAAAAGAGGCCTGCTGATGAAAAAAAAAAAGTTCATGCATGACAAAGGTGTTTATAAGACTATGATTATCACTAGGCTCCTCACACATGCTTTGCATGTGTAATAATGTCTTTTTTTTTTTTTTTTTAGTTTAGTATTATAACATTTAAAAGTGATATATAAACAGGGACGGAGGGCCATGCCCCCCCCCCCCCAACCCCCAACCTTTGAAAAAAATTTCTTAATATATATTTTAGCATAAAATATATACTTTTGACTCTAAAATTAATATACTTGGCCCCCCTCTCCCAAACAATTTACAAGTTGACCCATGAAACAAAAATGAAAATAATTATCAAATCATCCATTGTCTAGCTGTCCCAAGAATATCAAGAAAAATATTTAACTAAACATTTGGATCAATTACAAATCCGGACAATAAGGAAAATTTACAAAACAATTCACATATCCAGATAATATATATATATATATATATATATTTGGACATGGTCTAAGTTAAAAATATATATATATATATATATATATATATATATAAAACAAATCAATTATAAATCATAGCAAAACAAATCACAAAAACCTAATAACCTCTATCCAATTTTTACCTCTCATTTGAGAACTTTTTGTCCCTCTCAAGTAACTCCACCTCATAGTCACAAAGGCAACTCCTATCCTATGCTGCTAATCACTTCATCCACACACCAATTAGTGTTACCAACAACTTGGATCATTTGGTGTCTTTAACTCAATCCTAGAAATTTTTTTTATTTTTTTAAAGATCTACTGCTCACTTAGATCAGTTGGTGTCTTTTAAAGATTTACTTTGATGTGCATTATTAGCATTAATTTATTCTTGATTATAATATCTATTATTGGGTTTTAAAAAAATAAAAAAATAAATAAAAAATTAATGCTAATAATGCATCGTTGTCAACCTTTAGTATTAATATTTTAATTTTTTAAAATTCTTCAAAAAAGAACTTTTTGGCCCCCCTAAATTTGAATTCTGGTTCCGTCCCTGTATATAAATAACCGTGTGTATTTAAAAAAAAAAAAAAAAAAAAAACAAAAAAAAAGGTAAGGTAACATTAGGTAACATGGAATAATGTTTAAAAATGAGATAGAGATAATGTCATAAGTTTTAGGTTGAGTGTAGAAGATAAAAGAAAACCTAAAACTTAGGAATAAGAATTACTCTTTTAATCAGCTTGTGTATTGTAATTTCAGATTATTTAACTAAAAGATAGTGGTATTTTAGGAAAAAAAAATTTTGTATCAAATGATACCATGTAATCTGTATCAAAATCTAATAAATGAAAGGTACGTGTGCAAAAATAATTAACCACTAACACATGTCTTTCAATTATTAGTGGATTAATTATTTTTTACTGATATATCTCACACTTATTGTATTTGATACTGTTGACATAGTATTATTTGATACTAAATATCTTCTCGTATTTTTGAGAGTTTAAAAATTTGTATAAGGGGTATTTTAGTACAAAGCTTTTTTTAGAGTCTACTGTCATAATTTTCCTTTTTTTTTTTTTTTTTTAATTTTGGACAAAATTTTTTTTTTTTAAAGACATGAATTAATAGGAGAGTATCCTATTTTGAAGGCATTTTTTTTTTATACAAAATAGAAATTCTACTTTAACCTAATTTAAGAGTATATGTGTGTAAAATTCTCTCCTAAAAATTTAAACCCCGACCCTTACTCCCGCATCCTACAAGCACTTATACTTGTGGAGTGACCATCGTATCAAAGATGTGCCATTTTTTTTTTTTTTTTAGTGGGGTGGGGGGGGGGGGGGAGGTAAGATGTGCGGTTAAACGTAAGATTTATAAGTATTTTTGAACCATATAAAAAAGAGGAATTTTCTTATAAATAGTATAGATAAACAAGGAATTCCATAATTATTATCCCCCAAGGAATTCAGATATTGTGATGTTAGTGTTATTAAAAATTCATTTTATAAACTTACAAATTGATTTGTCGATTTCTAAACACAATTAAGAAATAGAACTGACTAAAGATATTACAAAACCTAAGGGATAATTACATTAACTAATATTTTTGTGTATTATTGATCATTTTGTAGTAACATTTATAGTACATTCGACATTATCCTTCATATAAGAGAGAATTTAGAATCTAAGATATATAGTGGTTGGTAACATTTGTAACATTAATTGTTACTCAAGGAAATATGCCATCCAGAAGATAAATATGCAATGTACCTCCTGCAAAATGCAAATACATAAATAACCCGACTAACCTGGAAATTAAGCTATTATCTGCATGAGCAGCATCAACAGTTGGTGCAAATTTGGGAGCGGTTGATGTTGCAAACGATCGGTTTCCTCCTAGTTGTCGGATTAGCATTGATTTCCCGTAGCTCTAAATTACATGACTGGCATTATAAGCATAAAAAATGAACCATAAGAAGGAAGAAGAAGAAGAAAAATGAGAGTGAAGTACTTACATTTCCCCTCAAAGCCATTGCCATTTTTTTTCGGTTGCAATCAGATTGATTTTTTTGAGACGAATGGGTCGGGTTCAGTTTATAGGGGTTGATTTATAGGGAGCAAGAAAGAAGGTTGAAGAGCCATGTGGCTAATGTTGTGGCATGGTGACAGAAATAGGAGCTTGGTGACCTCAGAGGGACACGTTTCATGCATGCACATTTTGTAGGAGCTGAAATTGTAGAACCCCTAGTCAACCTTTGAATCTCTAAAAGCATAGCCATTCTTTTGACGGAACTACAGGGTAAACCATATAAATACCCCCCCCAAAATTTTCACGTTCTCCCAATTCTTTAAAATTAGGTTGCAAATTTTCAGCGCGCGCGCGCACACACACATATATATATCTATATTATTATTTATTTATATTACTATTTAAGGAGTTTCTCTTATTTAAGATCTTCAGTTTAGATGCTCAAAATATCTTCAAATTGATCTGTTTGTATAGCTTAAATAATAGGGTAAATTACAATTTACCACCCTAAACTATACACCAGATTACACTTTGCATCCTAAACTATTCAAATGCACACTTTGCACCCTAAACTATCACTCTTATCACACTTTACACCCCAATGTTACTTTTACCATTAAGTTAGACATAAATTATCACTCTAATTTACCTGTAAAAGTAATGTTGGGGTGCAAAGTGTGATAAATGTGATAGTTTAGGGTGCAAAGTGTGCATTTGAATAGTTTATGGTGCAAAGTGTAATCTAGTGTATAGTTTAGGGTGGTAAAGTGTAATTTACCCATAATAATATGGTTAGACATATAAAATTAGTAATTTAAAAACTCTTAATTTTTAGCTAAATTTTTTATTAAAAAAAAAGTTTTTCTCCCATGTTGACATTTCTCTCTCACATTAGTTGTCGAGTATTAATACAACTTCTTCTTTTTGAAAAAGGAAAATAAAAAATAAAACTACTTTTTTTTTCTTCCACAAACTTGCTTTTTTTTTTTTTTTTTTTTTTTTTTTTTTCTAATTGCCAATATGAAATGGCCCAAGTTTTTACACTAATTTTTTTTCTACATCCACATTTCTCTTTCACATTAGAAGTCAAATACTAATACAACTTCTTCTTTTAAAATAAAAATAATAAAAAATAATACTTTTTTCCCCCACAAACTTACTCTTTTTTTTTTTTTTTTTTTTTCTAATTTCCAAAATGAAATTGTCAGCAACTCTTTATCACTAAACAATTTAAAAAATTTTAAAAACCGAAGACATCTTTTCTTTTTTCCTAAAAATTCACATACATTATCTCCATTTAGATATATCCCACATACTTTTTACATATCGTTTTCATTTCTTTGTACATACTTTTGGACTCTCTCAACTTTTTACACACCTCATCACTATCTCAAATTTTAGAAAGGTTTTTTTCTTTTTCTTTTTTGACATTGTTTAAATTATTAATTTGTTAGTTTGTATATTCTTGGTTCCGTAATTGTTTATAAATCACACTTTTTTTTTTTTTTTAAATCTTCTTCTTTATCTCTCTCTCAAATCTATTTTCACAATTCCTTTTATCACAATTTTTTTACCTCACTTCATCACTGTCTTTCTTTTCAAAGAAGAAATGTTTCTTATACCAAAAGTAAAGATGAGACTCTGAGGATTTGGGGTACGTCTAGGCAAGTTGTTATCTTCTTTTTCTTTTTCTATTTCATTGTTATTATTATTAGTTCATTTGGTTCTAAAGTCAAATGTTGTAGAGAAATCATTACCACCAATGTGATTGCGTTTATATTTAAATACATGTTGATTTGGTTTGGTGTATTCATTTCTTTCATTTTCAAGAGCTCGATACACCTTTAAGTAGCATAATACAATTTATGTAAGAAACATTGCCATGAGTAAAACATGTAAACCCAAAATATTATTTAAAAAAAAAAATCTTCATCGCACGCACGAAGCACATGTGATGAGGCTAGTTACAATTTATGGGGTTTCTCCCATTTGAGATCCTAATTTTGGATGCTTAAGGACCTGTTTGGTAAGAGTATTTAAATATAGTTTTTTGTTTTGCAATCCATAAAATGGTGGATTCCACACTTGAATTTATTGTTTGACTAATATTTTCTAAATACAATTTTCAAATGTATCCTATTTTCCTGGTTTAGAATAGGATTTTGAAAACAGCAAAACGGGTATTTCCAAAATACAGAAAATGTTTTTAATGACATTGTTGTGAATAAATAGAAAATAGTGGACCCCACATATTTCTCCAGACTATTTTATCTCTTAAATTAATGGGGCGTTTGGTACAGGGTAATGTTTTAATATTCCCAAGAATGTTTGAAAATTCACATGTTTGGTTACAAATCACATTAAGGAATCAAATGCCAAGGGAATCTGGAATCCCCCTTTAATCCCTTTTCAGTAGGAATATAGATTCCCTTTAAAATAGATGGATATCCAAATTTTCAAGTTTAAAGGAAATCATATTTCTCATAAATTGACAATTTTAACCATTTTTCCTTATCATTTAAGCAATTAAGATAAAATATAAAACAAATCATCAATATATTTTCCTTTGTCTTTATATCTTCCCACCAAAATAACGTAAACAGGATAGACAACTCTGTTAATATATTCATCTTTTCTTCTTTTAGACTATAGTTTTAATAAATTTGTCATAATTTATAGTTTATATTTTGTTTTTCATTATTTAATTAGAGGAATATTATTTATTTATTTTTAAAAGACTTATATTAGATTTACAAATCTAATGATAGAATGGAAAAAATAAATAATTCAGTAAATATTTCTAGGAATAAACCAAAAATTATAATCTCACATTCCTAGGGATCTTATTAGATTCTCAATTAAACCAAACATAGGAATAGTTACATTCTTTGGTATCAAGATTGCAAGGCAACACATTCCCAAGAATCTAGATGCTAGGAGCAATGTGGATTTCCCTGTACCAAACGTCACCTAAGGAGCTTATCTTTACCACAAAAAAAATTTCCACACTTAAAATTTGAAACTTATCATTAAAAAAAAATGCATGATGAACTCTATTCCCTTATCATTATACACACAAAAAAAAAAATGTAATCTATAGATTTTACACGTTACTTTTTGTAAATATATATATATATATATATATATATATATATATATCTCAAAATTAGAAATGGTCTCCCAAAAAATTATTTTTTATTTTTAATATTTTGAAAATTGTTCTTAAAAGTGGGAGCCAAACATGTATACTATAAAATCATTATTTGAATACTAGTTTCAAGTCCAATTGTTTGAAAAAAAAAAAAATTTATACTGTTTTGAAAACAAAAACAAAAATCCTCCTACCAATCAGGCCCTAAAATACCCTCAAATTTACATATTTGAAAAGTTTAAATAATAGGGTTAGAGATGTAAAATTAATAATTTAAAAAATCCTAAAATTTAGATAAATTTAAAAAATAAGTTTTTTCCAACCACATTTCTCCCTCCTTCGCATTCTTTATCAAATTCAAAATAAATAAATAAAATGTTGTATTATACTTAACTAGTGTGTGTGTGTGTGTGTGTGTGTGTGTGTGTGTGTGAGAGAGAGAGAGAGAGAGAGAGAGAGAGAGAGAGAGAGAGAGAGAGAGAGAGAGATCATATGTTCATGTGAATGTGTTCATTTTTTGAATCTAGCCTCTGACACTCCTAATAGGGATGGCAATTTTGCCCCACCCTTTCTCACTTTGCCCAACACCATGGGGCAAGATTTTAGCCTCACACCACAGGGCGAAGCAAGGATGGTTATGTGCATTGATAATAGCTTAATTTTGCATATTTATATTATTGTTAGAAGGCATTATCATATATGTTTTGAGTTAATTCATGCATTTTATATTTGGTTTTAAAATAATGCTAAATAATTAATTTTGTGCTTAATTGAATTTTATTGCGTGAATTTGTTTTTTGAAGGAGAGTGGAATTAAATAAGTGGATTTGTGCAGAGAAGAAAGCTAATGGACTTTACTTTTACAAGGGCTATGATGAAGTTAAAGAAGGTCAACCCAATTAAATTTAAGTCTAATTGGAGCAAGGAATCAAAGGAAATTTGCACCAAATCCAAGTCCAATTCGGATTAGGATTCTAACCTACACATCAATTAGTATTTTTGGCATAACTTTCGGCTCAGATGTCCAATTAAGATGATTCAAGTTGAGCTAGAAAGTAAAGTTAAAGGGCTAAAACTTGGCAATTAACAAAAGTCCGAATTCTAACATTAAATGAGCCAAAATTGTCAGTTAAGTGAAGCCTAAAAATCTGAGATTTTCTCCAAACAGGAATTCAACTTGTAATAAGATTCCTTGACCTATTTAAAGGCTCTTTAGGGCCAAATTTAGAGAGGCTAGGGGGTTGAACATAGAGAGCACAACTACCTCTTTAGTTTTCTTCATTACAGTTAGTTTTATATTATTTGTCTAGTTCAATGTTTAGTATTTTATTTTTGTGTTTTCTTTTAATTATTATGAATTGCTAAATTTATAATTGAAATTGAGGATGAAACCTTATTAAGGATTATCGGTATTATTTATGTGATTTAATTTTTTCCACAATAGTTGTTCTTTAATGATTTAAATTGTTCTTGTTTAATATCAATTGACTAAGATGAGATTCTAAATATGAGTTCATTCATGCCTTTCTTATGATTTAGGATTTATCTTAATTAATTGAATACTTGGTTTATTATTTCTTGATTATAAATTGGATATCTCTTGTGATTTGTTTGGCTACAGATACAATTAATGATTTGATTTTATACCTAGAAAGCGAAGAAGAGCATACTTTAGATATTTAAATAAAAGTTTTAATGATAATATTTTCTATGGTAGCAAGATTGATTTCTAGATTATCATGTAGTGCTTGGGAAAATGTAATGACCATAAATATATGTTGATATGAATTAATAAGGCAGATTCCAAAACCTTAACTCCTTTCTCTAGATTGTTTACGTCTGCTTTATATTATATCTTTTTTTAATTTAATTATTTCCTTAATATATTTAATTTCAAACAACCAATTTTTATTAAACTAGATTAGGATTACTTTGGTTAAGATTTGATTAATTTTGCTACTTTCATTCAAGAACCTGTGGGTTTGACCTTATTCTTGTCAAACTATACTTCGGTATGATTCATACACTTGCGAGTACTTTAAACTTTCACAACAAATAGGTACAGACTTTTTAGACCCACCCCGCCATACTCCTCCTTGTCCCTGCCTTGCCCTGTGCTCCTAAGGGTTATAATTGTAAATTTTTGGTACCTTATTTAAACAAACATATCAATATTAGTTTATTTTATTATACCCAATATGGTTTTCTATCTTTATTTTGTTATGTATTATACAATGAGACTTTTTTTAGGATTGTTTTGTTAAATACTTAGATATATTATTCAATTTTTTATAAAAAAATTATTTGATTTGATGGGATAAATTTAGTTGTAATTTCAAGTATATTTTTATTAATAGAGTAGGTTTCAATAAAAAAATTGTACTAATTGTAGGGAAAATTAACAAGAAGTAGAGGTTTACGGAATGAGATGGGGCTTTAGGGGGCCTAAAGGGGCAGGAATGGGGTGAGAAAGTTTTCTCCGTCATGTAAGGTGGGGCGAGGCTGGGCGGGGATAAGGCCAGACAAAACCATGCGGGGTAAAGATGAAGACCCCATCCTTGCCCCCCCCCCCCCCCCCCCCCACCCCATTGCCATCCCTAGCTCCTGAGAGAGAGATAGAGAGAGATCATATGTTCATGTGAATGTGTTCATTTTTTGAAACTAGCCTCTTACGCTCTTAATTGTATTAATAGCCTACAAATGTATAATATTAGTGGACAAACATATAAACTTCAAATTGAGATTAATTGAAAATCATAACACTAAACCCCTAAAAAAAACCCATTGAATGCACGAAACGCACATGATAAGACTAGTATTAATAAATTAAAGTCCCAAATTAATGATCTGCAAACCTCAACTTATATATATATATATATATATATGATGGGGTTCAAGTTACACATTTTTTAAATCTTTGGATTTAAATAGATTTAGCGGTCAAAAAAGACCCTCCTTAATGTTAATATTCTAATTGATTTCATTTATTATCCCTTATTTAATATATTCCAAACTTATTTCTAAACCCAAAAAACTTTATAAGGCTATACAATACCAGCTGAGGCTTTGTCACCCTAGACTTCAATTGTCTCTTCAGAAATTTATTTCAACTCCAAAATAAATAGTTAAGAACTCCTATACTCCAATTCTCTAGTAATTGCAATGTGCACTCAAATTTAGGGAGGACCTAGTTCCTTAAGCTTACCTTGATTGGTATAGACCAACCCAAACAGACGTACCTATCATTTAGAAGGGCCACGTTTGTTACAATCTCACACAAAGCTTTACTTGACAACAATCTTAGCATTTGCATTTCTGATGTGCAGTAAAAAAAATTTTGGCTTGGCATAGTATATCAAAAAACAAGAGTAACGCTAGAGAGTTTTGATTGTGCTATTGGAACATGAAGCATATTGAATTACAGGTTCTTAGGGGACAAGAACAGGTCAGCCTCCATGATCAAACACAAGACAAAACACTTCAACATGACAAGAATTTGCACACATCAGAATGTATACACAAGCATTAATAAGGAATAAAAAATCTCTTTACTTTGCATAGCGTCATTCAAATATTAAAGAATCATACTTTTCAAATAATAGGTGGTAAAGGCTTTAGCTTCTCTAACAACTTCTCAGCTTCGAGAAACCCAAGCGATCCCACAGACAAGAATTTTACACGTTTCCATATGTTCAACTTCTTAGAGAATTAGATCATATCTTTGCAACTTCCATGAACAATATTAAAAGATGAAGAACAATATATGACATTAAAAGTTTCAGGCATATAGGGTACCGACAAAGTACGGCAAGCTATGGCTTTTTTTTTTTTTTTTGGTGTTACCGGCGACTTGGCCGTGGAGGTGGAAAAGCCATGTAGGAGATAGAGAGAAAAATGTGCAAGAGAGAGAGAGAGAGAGAGAGAGAGAGAGAGAGAGAGAGAGAGAGAGAGAGAGAGAGAGAGACGTGTAGTGGAGAGAGAAAGACTCAGCTTAATAAAGTATTTTGGGTTTATAAATAAGTATGAAATGTATTAAATAAAGGATAATAAATAAGATCAATTAGAATATTAGCATTAATAAGGGGTCTATTAATTACCATTAGATCTACTTAAATCTAATAGTTTAAAAAAGGTATAACTCTTTAGAGTTACACTAGTTGTGACTTGAACCCATCTATATATATATATATATATATATATATATATATATATATATATTACCAAAAGGCAAAACCTATATGCGTGGATTTGTTTTTCCCAAAGATATGCTTTTATTCCTAAACAATGTAAAAGTGCAAATTGTGATCATCATTTGTCAATAAATTAAAAATGTTAAGTTTTAAAGATCAAAATTTAGTGGAATATGTTTGAACATTCTTGTTATTTTATTGAACATTAATACATGACCTAAAAATTTATTAATACATTACTTAATTGTCATTAATACATGACCTAAAAAGTTATTAATACATAACAAATCCGTCATTAATACATGACTTAGAAAATTATTAATGCATAACTTAACCATCATTAATACATGACTTAGAAAGTTATTAATACATAACTTAATCGTCGTTAATACATTACCTAAAAAGTTATTAATACATAATGAATCTGTCATTAATACATGACTTAGAAAGTTATTAATACATAACTTAAAATTCATTAATACATGACCTAAAAAGTTATTAATATATAGTGAATTTGTCATTAATACATGACTTAAAAAGTTATTAATACATAACTTAATCGTCATTGATACATGACCTAAAAAGTTATTAATACATAGCCTAATTGTGAATACATGACTTAGAAAGTTATTAATACATAACTAAATCATCATTAATATATGACCTAAAAAGTTATTAGCACATAACGAATCAATCATTGATACATGAATCAGAAAGTTATCTTAAAACATAATATAATCGTCATTCAAACATGACCACAAAAATGGTTGAAAGTTAACACGTCATATTCAAAGATGGGCAATCTCAACCCTACATGTGTCACGGGGATAGAAAATGAAGAGACAAGAATAAGTGGGCAACTGATGAATCCAAATTCTAACAGCTTCGTCAGTCATAATGGATGAACCCAAGATACGTTTTTATGGCGAGCATTTATGCCAAAGAGTAGCAGACAGAGCAACAGGAAAGAAGATGCTACACAAATCAAAGCATTGGTTTGTAACATATTAACCGTTACAAATGAGAATGAACGCAGAGATCTGCTGCTCATTAAAGACAAGATAGCTATAAAGCCATAGAGGAACAAAACCAAAAGGTACACAGTTCTAATCCCGAAAATACTCCCAAAATTGATTTCCATCGTTTAAGGTAAATTATTTCATACCATTTGCATTGAAATTGTGACTTTAAATGATTTCAGTTCAAAACATTTTGAACTAAAATTGTGATTGCAAAATTTGGTATGCACTAGTATTTAGAGCATTGGCATCAGGTGTGCCCTGCGAAATGACATTTTGACACACCAAAATCTACATTATCTATTTTAACACACCACTTTACAATACACTTTGCATTAAATCTTCTATTATAAGATTGAACCCATTAAAATAATATATCCATCACATTAAAAATTATTCTTTTATTGTGTCTTTGTCTTCTCCTTGCATATGAACTTAAAACCCATAAACCCAAGAAAAAATTATTCACAACCCAAATCCACCTTACCACAACTCAAATCCATCCAAATTCGCAACAAAACCATCACAAAAATCAACCATAATCATAAAAACCAAAAACAAAAAACAAAAACAAAAAACAAAAACAAAAACAAAATGCAAAACACCACCTCTCATCACCAAAACACAACATGACCACCACCGCCGCTCTAATGAACACAACACAGATTCATCGTGACCACCACCCAAAACCCGTAACTAACACCTAATGCCAATGCTCTAAATACTAGTGCACACCAATGTTTGCAATCATAATTTCAGTTCAAAATGCTTTGAACTAAAACCATTTAAAGTCACAATTGCAATGCAAGCAGTATGAAATAAACATTTCCCTATCCAGTCTTATAACTCAACATAAATTTAGTCTTATAATTAGTTTGATTAGAGTGTAATCATTAAAAAAAAAATAGAAATAATTATACATGTCATTATTTCAGAGGCAGCTTGATGCATTTGGGGGCCTAAGACGAAAATTGATTATCTCGTTTCAGATGCAAAATTACTACTAATTAACATGAACTACGTAGAATTTTTTTTCTTTTTTTAGAAATTTTGTCGACAAAAAAATTTAACAAAATTTTTCATACATGTTGATGTGGTAGATTGATAGTAGTAAATGAAAGAGTGGTATTACTGGTAGACTTAGATGAGAACTAGTAAAAGTTCACAATATTCACAATATTTTTAGTTAGAAGTGTAACATTCACAATATTTTTATAACAAATCCTAAGGTTTAAATTCCTTTTAGTTTTCTACTTGAAAATATCACTATAATTATTTTTTTGTCATCAATAACAGGCTATAACAACTTGCTGCTTAGCATTAGTTGTAAAAGTATTTGTGAAAAATATTGTGAACGTTGTATTTTTCTCTCTTTTTTATTTGTTTTTTATCTGGTAAAAAAATATTATTTTATTTATTGATTATAAATAATCCTATTGGTTAAAATTTAGAGGCTTTTTTTTACTTAGGGTCTTAGGCAACCGCATCTCTTGCTCTCCCATTCAACCGGCCCTGCATTATTTGTAATTATACATGTCATTTCTAGCCTTCCCTCACTGTGGGCATGGTTATTTAGTAAAGTCAGCATCAAGTGATGGTCAAATCATAATAACAGAGCCTTTTGAGTCAAATTTGTAATAAACCCAAAGAAAATTAAATGAAAAGAGGGAGGGGTAGGCAATAGAAGGAAAGACGAGTCAAGTTAATTAGGTCAAATTGAGAATTTGTTTGAAAAGGTCAAGCCAAAAAAGAAGAGCTAATCAGAGAAATCATGATTAGTAATTGATGGTTAGAGTAGAGACTTGGTGGCCTAGTGGTTGTGGTTGTGGAGCTATAAATGATGATTTTCATTACAAGAGCAAATATTAGACTTTGCTTTTCTATTTAATTTCCATTTCCAACAAGACAAGGAAAAATAAGTTATTTTTCCTAAATATATTTCTTGCTAAACACATTTTTTAAACAAAATATTTTTTATCAAAACAAGCAGAACCTAAGTATAACAATTATATTTCAAAGATTAAAATCCTCAAATCAAACTGCTTCTCTAAAGTATAAATTTTGACATTTTTTCTTTTTTTGTTTCCTTTTTGTTTGGCCTCATTTTCTTTGTGCCTTTCCCATATGGCCAAATATATTAAATAAAAATAAAAATTATATTTAGTCCATTCTTCGGTCTTGGGGTACAGAGACCATTTATATCATATATATGGCACACCCATTTGAGAATGTTAAAATTTCATGTTTATATCATATTATCATTTATTTAATTTTATTTATCTTTAGAATAGAGAGCCACTAGTTTTTTCGTTCACTCTGTTTTTATATATATAATAACGCTCACTCTGCTACTTGTGTTATTAAAACTTCGGAGCAAATTCTTAGAAGAATCCACAAATAGCTGATTTGCCAGAAGATATCGTTAGCTCCAAGCCTCCAAGTCTGTTTTCGAAGCTTATACCGTTTTAGATCTGATAAGGGTCATTTTTGGTAAAGTCCAGAACTGAAGGACCAGGGGCTGACGACCCTGAGGCTGACGGCCTTGAGTCTAAACGACCCTAGAGGCCATAGCCTGAAGCTGACGACCTTAGAGGCCATTATCTGAAGCTGACGACCCTCACTGCAGAAAACGCCATGTACGTCGCCAAGCTGACGGTATGAGGCTGACGAGGTTAGACTTAGGCCCGTCCACAACCTTACTTGACCAACACGCCTACACCAATGATTCTTGGATAACACGTCTAAATTAAGGAAACTCCTAGGAGGACAAGGATTCTGGAAGATACGTGAGAACTAAGAATCACTCTCCTAAAAGGAAAAGAACTCCTTGACCAAGGCTTGAATCTCAACCCAACGCTACTATAAATACCCCAAGACCCTCTCAAAGCAAGGTACGCACAAATAACCCAACTCTAGCACTCTAGTGTTGAAAGCAAAAGTTTCTAACTTAACCTTCGGAGGGTATTTGGCCGGTACCGCGCCGGTGCCCTTTCAAAGGTCTTCACTCTCTTTGTTGTACAGGTACGTCATCAGGAGCACGTGCGGACCGTGCAGCTCACTGACGATTTCAGGCATCATCAAGATCAAACATGTTTTTCCATTTCTTTCCAAATAATACTAAAATTATAAACTATTTTATAATATTTTTATAAATTATTAATGTAACAAATTTTTACCAATTTTATCTGGACTCATTACTAATATCACTTTTTTTATGTCAATAATTACTTTTTCTATTACCAGTTTGTAATTTTAATATTTTCCTTTCATTTAACATGGAGGATCTATTTTATACATTTTATTTATTCAATTCACCGGTGTATGAAATGTAATATCATTTAAATATTCATTATTATTAGGCTGAAAAGCTTGATTTACAAAGAGATAAATGTAATTGGATGCGGTAAAAACAAATATTAGAGAATAGTTTAGGTAACTTTAATGTCACAAAAGACAATTTTTAGTAGGAAAAAAAATACTGAACCCTTTATCAAATCTAAACCCCTGTTTTACCAACCTAGTGGAGGTGGCCAAATTCACGTTACGTTATTCTCATTCTCCACTGATAAGGACACCTATGGTGCCCAACAAAGTGACAGCCGATTTTTCTTTTTCTTTTTTAACTTTTACAATAAATAAGAAAATTAATAGAAAAAAATTCAAATTTGGGTGTTTTAACCTGGGAAGTGGGGAGAGATGCTTTCGGCCGATTTTTCTTTTTCTTCTTTTTCTTTTTTAACTTTTACAATAAGAAAATTAAGAGAAAAAAAAAATCAAATTTGGGTGTTTTAGCCTGAGAAATGAGGAGAGATGCTTTAAATAAAGGGAAAAGATAATGAATAACCTAAACCCTAAACTCTAAACCCTTAATGAAAATCTTAAAAGGCATTGATTTCAAAAAAAAAAAAAAAAAACCTTTATATTTGGTAACTGTCTTATTTTTTATTTCCAAAAATAATTTCTACTTTTGAAATTAAAAAACTTGTTTGGCAACCTAAAATAGACAGAAAACAAAAATTGTTCTCAAAACTCAATTTGTGAAGAAAATTGAAAACATACAAAATGTTTTTTTTTTTTAATTTCTAATTTTCAAAAGTCAATGAAAACATGCATTTAATTTAATGAATTTATCTCATTTAATCAGTTAGAATAAAAGTCCAAATCCTAGTAACATAGTATTTTCTATTTTTTCTTCAAAAAACTATCCTTTTTAATTTTAGCTAACTAAACATGTTTTTTATTTCAAAAATACAAAAAAAAAATGATTTTTTCTTTATATTCTCCGAAACAAGTTTTTGAAAATAAAAAACAAAAATTGTTACCAAACATAAACTTAAATTCTCAATTATACTTAATCGAGGTATCAAAGGTATAATAAATTTAACCTCATGACAAAGTCGTCGCATACTCTTCCTGAAATGTGAACCACTTGAAATCATGTTGGTTTATTCAGCTATGCGAACGCCATACAATTATCTTTCTTTGGATGATTGCAGAATTAAAATCGATATTGACCTTTCATTCCAAGTGAAAGCAATAGCAAATGTCAAAATTCCTAACCCTGTAGAACAAAAAAAATCAACCATGTTTTTGTTTTTCAACAATACTAAGTATTTATAACACACACACAAGGAGAGAAAGAAGAAGGTTTTTTAAAAAAATTTACAGTGGTGTATATCAAAATCAACCAGAATAGTGGTGAATATTGTATGCTTTCCAAACTAGACCTGATTTTCCTCCCTCCTCTTTTTCTGTCTCTTTATGGTTTTTAAAAAAAAAAAAAAAAACAAACTGGATAGGGAACCAAAAATAAAGTAATTTTTAAGATTCATAATTTAAAAAAAATTAAAGAAATAATAATAATAATAATAATAATAATAATAATAATAATAATAATAATAATAATAATAATAATAATAATAATAATAATAATAATAATAATAATAAGGGGAAATTGCACTTTACCTACATGTGGTTTGGTCCGTTCTAACAGTGTCCACTCGTGATTTAAAAGTTATCACTTAACCCACCTGAGATGACCTCCGTTATACCCTCGTTACCCACCTGTGCCCTCTTTGTTAGATAATCTCCTTTGCTATATAAACAAAAATTAGAACCCAAATAGAACCTTACAAAAAGAACGAGCTCTCTCCTTCTTTCTACCTTAGAATCCCTAAAAATCCTGAAACCCATAATCCCTTTCTCTCTTCATTTAGATTGCCAAAGTGAAATCTGAACACTTGCAAGCAAGGAGGTGTATTGAAGGTTGGGTTTTCCTTTATATCAGGTATGAAATGACTTTCTAAGGTTTACCATTGTTGTGTTTGTTCTTTTTCAATGTGTAACGATTAATGAAGGTGATTCGGAATAAAGGGTTTCTGTCATAAAATTAGTGGTTTTTTGTTAAATAATTTCTTACTTTTATAGTTGACATTGATGAATGTGGTCCCTAGGAATATTTTGGGTAGATGCATCTTTAGGCTGTCTTTGGTCCCATGGAGACAAATTGTTTAGCTGGTTGTGTTTCTTGTTTCCCCCGACTCCATGTTAAATGGTATTTTATGTGGTATGGAATTATTTTGCTTTTGTCAATGATTGGTGCTCTCTGTGCATATGTTGGTTATGTATTTCATTACTGCTGTTTGTGCATGTGTTTTAACTCCTGCAGATGGCTGTTGAAATTCGTTTTGATTTTATTATTCACCATAGTGGGAATTTTGAGTGGAACCCTGGTTTAAAGTATGTAGGTGGTAAGGTATCTGTAATGGGTAATATTGATCCAGATCTACTAAGTCATTTTGAGGTATAAGACATTTGAGCTAATGCTGGGGGACTCGTTAATAGTAGGATTTATTATTTGATACTTGGTGGTGGCTTAAAGCAAGGGTTAGGGTCAAATACTTCAAATGATGATGTGACTTACATGTGTGAACTACATGCTAAATGGCCAACAAATGAAATCACACTTTATGTAGAATCTGAAGTTGAACCAATTGCTATTGAAGAACCTATAGTTGAACCAAATCAACCAATTGCAGTAGACCAGCCATGGGAAATTAATAATGAAGATGATGAAGATGATGATACTGATTGTGAGGAGGTGACCAATATTGTTTCTATTAGATCATATGTGGTTAACCAAAATGATGTTAGTGAAGAACTTATTGAGGGTCTAAGAGATGGTAGTATTAATGGTGCTGTGGATGACAATGCTGGGGGTGGACAACCTCTTGGTTGTGGAGAAGTGCATGTGGATGACAATGCTACCTATGGACAAACTGTTGGTAGTGAAGATGTTCATGTGGATGAACCTTATTGGCTAAATGAAGGTTATGAAGGACCTAATTATACTAATGACATATTTAGTGCTCAGAACAATGAAAGGCCCAATATGAGAGAGCATCAAAAAGATAATGAAAATGTAAATAAGGGAGACCATTTGAAGGAGCTAGTTGCAGATAATAGGAAGAGACCAGAAGCTGCTATCAGTGATCAAGTTGTTGATGATGATTGGGCTGAAAAAGCTCTTGATGATAATGACACTAAGAGCATTAACAGTTTTGAGGATGGGGATGAAAGGGTGATATGTCCAGAGTTTAATGAGAAAACTAGCATGAGTAACCCTTAGTTATGCATGGGTATGAAGTTCCCAAATGGGAAGGTGTTTAGGGCTGCCTTGAGGGAATATGCAGTACAAAAGCCTATGGACATTAAGTTCAAGCTTAATAAAAAGACCAAAGTTTCTGTCCATTGCAAGTATGAATGTAGTTGAAGGGTATATGCATCACAAATTTCAGGGGAGTTAACTTTCCAAATAATGACCATGGTTCCAACTTGTACATGTGGGAGGACATTCAAGCATAGCCAGGTCACTTCTACATATGTGGCAAGGAAGTATTTGGATGATTTCAACAAAAACCCTGATTGGGCGATTTCTGGTGTGAAGGATCGAGTTATGCAGGATGTGTCTATGGACTTGAGCATAAATCAAGTGTACAAAGCTAATAGAAAAGCTATAAACTTCATACTAGGTGATGAGAGGTTGCAGTATGGGAAGCTTAAGGATTATGCTGAGATGATATGAGTAACTGATGTGGGGAGAAAGGTGATTATGCAAATTGAGATTATTGAGCCTAAAACACAACCTAAGTTCAAGAGGATATATGTGAGATACAATGCACAGAAAGTTGGATTCTTAGGGGGTGTAGGCCACTTGTAGGATTAGATGGTTGCCACTTGAAGGGCAAGTTTGGTGGACATATATTAGCAGCAACTGCAAGGGATGGGAATGACAATATTTTCCCTGTTGCATTAGGTGTAATTGAACAAGAAAACAAGAATTCTTGGGTGTAGTTTTTACAAACATTTGCAGATGATATTGGGAGGATAGATGAGCTAAATCTGATGTTCATTTCAGATAGGTAGAAGGTAATACAATTCAATTGCCTTTTGAGATTTATGTTTGTTTTTAGTCATTACATTTATACTTTTTGAAAGTTTTGTTTTTGTTCTTAGGCAGATGGTGTTTATTTTTGTTTTTTGGATGTTTTTTTATTGTATTTATGATAATCAGGGATTGATACCTGCCATGGAGATGTTGTTCCCAATAGTTGAACATAAATTTTGTGTGAAGCTCATTTACAACAACTTTAATTTAAACTTCAGGGGTTTAGAATTGAAGGCTGCATTATGGAGGTGTGCTACAACAATAACAATTATGGAGTTTGAGAAGAAAATGCAAGATATGAAGGAATTGGACAAAGAAGCATGAGAGTATCTAGCAGACATCTAACCAACCCAATGGACCAAGTCACATTTCATTCCAAGGATCATCTCTGATTGTTATGTGAACAATCTTAGCGAGTCACTTAATTCTATAATACTAGAAGCTAGGGATAAGCCTATCATTGCCATGCTAGAATGGATTAGGGTTAGGTTGATGACGAGAATGTACAGTAAGAGGACTGGGATTGAAAAATTCACTTGTGACATATGTCCAAACATAGTGCAAAAGCTTGAGCAGTTGAAAGTTGATTCTAAGTCATTTTTTGCTATTCCCTTAGGTTCCTATATATATGAGGTTGATAATAAGTATGAGAGGCACGTGTTTAACCTTACAAGAAACTGTTGTACTTGTAGAGTTTGGGATTTGACATGAATCCCAAGTAAACATGGTGTTCCAACAATCTATAAGAACCTGGAGAGGCCTAAGGATTATGTGCATGCATGCTATAGAAAGGATGCCTATGTGGCTGCATATAAGGAGATGATTACCCCACTGCCTGGCCAAGATGAATGGGTTGAAACCAACCAACCTACCCCTATTGCTCCAATTGTGTACAAGCCTTCAAGCAGGCCACCAATGAAAAGGAAGAAAGATGCAGATAAGCCAAACAACTCATACAAAGTTTTTAGGTCAAATAGACCTATAAAATGTGGGTTTTGCCATAAGGAGAGGCATAATTCAAGAAGGTGTAAGTCTGGAATAACTGGTGAGATACCATGGCAAAGGAGACAAAGACTTGAGAGGCAAAAATATTTATAAGTATAACAAGAATGTGTTCACTATGACAATTATATTACAAATCTATTTCTAATGCAAGACAATTCTTTTTGTAAGGAAAAGAGGGACAAAGACTAAGCACAAACCAACCAAGAAGGATTACAAGGCAGCCACCCTAGTTTGCCAACCAGTCAACCACCATTCAAGCAAGGCAGCCACCTAGATCTATAAACAACCAGGCAGCCAACTAACAAGCAAAGCACCTACCTAGACCAGTAAATAAGACAGCCAACTAGCAAGCAAGGCACTCACCTGGACCAGTAAACAATGCAGCCAAACAGACAACTAGTCAAGCAACAAGTGGGATAGCTAGCCATTCAATAAGAAATCCAACCACCCATCAAGCAAGTCAACCAGTCAACCAGCCACAAAAGTAACCATTAAAGCAGCTAACAGGCAAACCCTACACGCAACCAACTAAAACATCTGCTTCAGCTCTAAGCAGACCACCACCACCTGCAGCAGATTCAAGTGGACCACCACCAAGTAAAGCACCCACAACTCAATGGTTCTCATGCAGCCAACCCATCTCTCATACTCCTAAGGAAACATGGGACACAAGAAAACCTTTATCTCAAGTATATACACAAACACAAACACCACCCTTTATACTTACATAAAATACTGGATTAGATCTTGATATGGAGTTGCTATGTATTTTGCAGCCTTCAAGGGGTTGGTACTACCAAGGGTCGTTGGGAGTAGTCATCTGTTCTCATATAAGAGATGAGGTGGATCAAGAGTTGAGACATCTAGTGCAATGTTCTCAACAAGGGATAGTATGCAAGGCAAAGATAAGGATAAGGGCAACAATAGGGGCAGGGGCAGGGGCAAGGGCAAGGGCAAGGGCAAGGTCTTTGGGAAATGAAGATTGGAGAATGTGTATGAAGAAACTTTACTTTTTTTGTTGTTGTGTATGTCTGATAGTGGCATGGCACCACCTTTTTGTTATTGTGCATGTCTGATAGTGGTATGTCACCACTTTTTTGTTATTGTGCATAACTTTCTACTGTAAAGTTATTTTATTATTGTCTTAGTGGGGACAGAACCACCTATTATTGAAGTACTTTGGCAGTGTTTAGCCATTAATATTAGGTGAAGTCCACTTGTTTTGAACAATGCTTATTATATATGTATGGAATGGTACTCTTGCTTGAAAACATACTTCTTTATGCTTCTTCATTTGATGTAAATAGAATCTTGCGGGGTGCATGTGCAATTTCCCTTTATATAAAGAAGAACAGATTGCATACCCTATTCAAATTACAAGAATACATTACATAAATAACACATTGCATAAACAAGGCAGCATGCTCTGTTCAAATTACAAGATCACATTACATAAAGAACACATCACAAGACAACATTACACATTACATAAACAAGGAAGCATTACATAAACAAGAACAAATTACATAAAGAAGAACACATCACATAAAGAACATATTGCATACTCTATTCAAATAAACGACAACATTACAAATACATGGAATACACTTGTAAAAAGTGGTAGTACCCAAAATTATACATTAACTACAAGGCGTAAATGCACTTTTGGCCCTATATTTTAGGGTCATTTCTATTTTGGTCCCTACATTTTCATTTCACCACTTTTAGTCCCTAAATCAATTAACGCGTTCTATTTTGGTCCTTACCGTTACTCACTTAACAGAAATTGCTGATGTGGCAAACGGCGACTACTGTTGACACATTAAATGCTGACGTGGCCAATAAAATAATATTAAAAATGCCAGTCAGCTTATAAATTTAAAAAAAAAAATTATTTATTTATTTTAACTAAATAAAAAAAATTAAAAACAAATGGTTTAAAAAAGAAATTAAATTAAAAACAAAATTCTTTACATTTTGATCTTCCTAGCCACCGTGATTCACATGAAACATCCAAAATCAAAAGGCACAGATCTACAGAATACAAAAACCTTCTTAACTCACACTTTATATCTCTCTAGATCCCAAACCAACCCCAATTCGAACCCACATTCCATTCCCATTTCCACAACAACAAAAAAAACGATGTCGTTCCAGGAAGGTGACATAGAAGTAGAGGTGGACGATGAAGAAGCATTGGAACACACACTCCTCGTAGTCCGTGAAGTCTCCGTCTACAAAATCCCACCTTGTTCCACCTCGGGCTGGTACAAGTGCGGGGAGTGGCTCCAATCCGATAAGATCTGGTCGTGTCGTGTAAAGCCCGGTGCGAGATCCGACTCGGGGACCTGGGTTCCGGCAATCTATTCGCCGCATGATTTGTACTGCCCGATCAGCCTCGGGAGCCTTCGGTGGAGACTGTTCTTGATTCCTTGAGGTATTTCGTTTTGGTGTGTTTCGGTCACTCTCCTCCGCTCAGATCCGGCGACGTCTGGCGACATTTTAATCTCCTCTGCTCAAATCCGACGCCGTGGTGGTGGGTTTGCAATTTCTCTTCTCTCTTCCTCTTTGCGGTGGCATTGTGGTGGTGGATTTTGTAGTGGATCGGTTTTGGTTTGGATTGGTGATAGAGAATTTGGTTTTTTGTGGGTGTGTTGGATATTTGTGCCTTTTGATTTTGGGTGTTTGATGTGGGCATGTTCTTGATTTTGAGGAAGAACTTATGAATCACAGTAACTGGGAAGATCAAAATTTAAAGAATTTTGTTTTTAATTTAATTTCTTTTTTAAACCATCTGTTTTTAATTTTTTTATTTAGTTAAAATAAATAAATAATTTTTTTTTTAAATTTATAAATTGACGTGGCATTTTTAATATTATATTATTGGCCACGTCAGCATTTAATGTGCCAATAGTAGTCGCCGTTTGCCACATCAGCAATTTCTATTAAGTGAGTAACGGTAAAGACCAAAATAGAACGCGTTAATTGATTTAGGAACTAAAAGTAGTGAAATGAAAATGTAGGGACCAAAATATAAATGACCCCAAAATATAGGGACCAAAAGTGCATTTACGCCTAACTACAATAGCTTTGTTCCAAATTCTCCCATCCTACCAGAAAACACAAGAAAAAAAAAAAAAAAAGCAAAAAACCCCTATGACATAACAAGTGCAACTTTGTACTTTTGTAACTTCTCTTGAGCTATCCTCTCTCTCACCCTAGCTTTTTCTTCCCTTTGTTTGGCTACTTTTTCCCTCTCAATAGCTATTGTTTCCTTATCACTAGCCTCCTTTTCCTTTTCGTCTACAACTCTTGCTTGATTCTTGTACATACTAAATCTTGCAAGGACAATTGGTACAACTTCAGACCCACGCTTACATATTTTGCCATCCAACCACCTAAAGTATTTACAAGTAGGTTCATCATCCTACAAACAAAATCAAATTAGGGTTATTTATAAAGCCAACAAAACCAGAAAACCAACAAAACTAGAAAATAAAAAAAATAAAAAATAAAAATAAAAATTTTGAAAACCAACTGTTACTCACCACATCATAGTAGCTAAACCCATAAAAGCTTCTCCCAAAATTGTTCAAGGTCAAAGTAGTTCGGAGCCGACAACGGTCAGCAGAACATGAATGGTGACTGGAACCCAAGTAATAACTTGAAGAAGACACGTACAGAGAGAAATAGGTTTGGGGATTTTTAGGGATCTTGATATAGAGGAAAACCCAAGCTTCAATACACTTCCTTGCTTGCAAGTATTCAGATTTCACTTTGGCAATCTAAGTGAAGAGAGAAAGGGATTATGGGTTTGGAGGTTTTTAGGGATTTTTAGGGTTCCATTTGGGTTCTAATTTTGACTTACATAGTAAAGGGGATTTTCTAAAAGAAAGGGTAGAGTTGGGTAATGAGGGTTTAACAGAGACCACCTCAGGTGGGTTAAGTGATAACTTTTAAACCACGGGTGGACACTGTTAAGATAGGCCAAACCACAGGTGGGTAAAGCACAATTTTCCCTCCTAATAATAATAATAATAATAATAATAAATTTGTAAAATTGCACTGATTCAATGAATTTTTCCCTATAAATTGCTTTGATCATATGTGTCATAAATTTTTCCAACAAGAGTCATTGTAAATGCAGAAGACATTTTCACAGAAAGCCATTCAAAAAATAAATAAATAAATAAACCCATAAAATTAATGAAAAGAAAGTGAAAGAGAGAGAGACAACGCTAGCAATAGCTCAGAGAAAGTACTTGCTTGTCAACAGCAATGAGCAATGGTGCAACCACGCATTGGGTGACGAATAGTTGAGTTTTGGCCTTGGGTTTATTATGCTTTATAGGGCATAAAACAATTTACCCCATGCGAGACACTATTTTTAGGTCAAATTGAAAATATTTTCATTTTCAATCAAGCCAAACACAAGGAAATGGGGAAAAAAAATTTCAAGTAAACATTTTACACTAAAAGAAATGTTGTTCGAATTTTATCTTATTCTTTCTAGTAAAAATTGTGCCTAGTACAATTCCATTCCTCAATCCCCAAAGTCCTAGAATGCTATATGTCTATAATTCTCCCTAATCACAATGTAAAAAATAAAAAATAAATAAATAAATAAAATAGAATAACATATCTCAAATCCAATGACTCAACTAAAATATTACTTTATCCACCACAATCACAAAATAAATATCCACCACAAAATCACAATGTCCTCCTTTCATGCCTTCATCTAAAAACCAATCAATTCCTTCAAGTTCGACATCAATTTCCTACTCTTCGGATCATACCAATATTAAGGGCTCGTTTGGTTGTAGGAGTGAAAAAGTGAGAGGATAAAAAATGGAAAAGAGATAGAAAAGTGGGAGGATAAAGAAATTTAGTTTTTTCCCATTTGTGCTTGGTTGGGAGGATGGAAAAGTAGAAAGATGGAGAATTTATTTGTTTGGTTGAGAAGTAAAATGAGAGGATAGAAATTAAAGTTTATTTAAATTTACAATTATGTCCCTATTAAATAAAACAAAAAGTAACACAACCAAAAGGCTTAGAAAAAATATACTATAATCTTACTTAATCCAAACAAAAGGCTTATATTAAAAGCTTAGAAAAAATCTCTAAGCATGGGAGAACAAAATAAGAAAATAAAACGTTAAGGCCCTGTTTGGTTTTTTTTTTTTTTATCACTCATCAATCCTCACTCAATTTTCCTCACTCACCACTTAAAATACCCTAATTTCCTAATACCCACCCGTTTAGCAACTATTTTCACTTCACATCACTCAATTATTTCTACTATTTTGTGGGACCCACACACTAACCCGAAGAAAGACTTTGCTCTCCTTTTTTTTTTTTTTTTCCTTTTTCCCCTGACTCTTACATCTTTCTCTGTCTCTCTTTTTCTTTTCTTTTTTTTCCCTTTATCTTTCTCTGCCTCCCCTGAACTTTTCTCTACTTTTCTTTTGGACTATTTTTGGCAAGGATTGTTCATTACCAAACCAAATATGATTATATATAAATATATATATATATATATATATATATTTGTACTCTCTCATGCATAAAAAAGGTGGATTGGGTTTGAGACGACTTGTTCATTGACAGTGGTGGATGGCTTTCCACCGTGGCCATTGGTTTGATGGATTTGAGTTTGCTTTTTTTTTTTTTTTTTTTTTTTTTTTTTTTTTTACGATTGAGAAATTTGGGTTTTTTTTTTTAGATTGTTTGAATTGAAAAGTTTGCAGGTATTGTTTGTGAGTATTGTTTGAATTGAGAAGATTGTTTCTTGATTCTGGAAGGATGGAGAAGATGGTGGGTCTGAGTTGATGGTGGTATGGTTTACCAAAAAAAAAATGCAACCAAACCCAGAAACCCAATGTGAAAAGGAAAGAAAAAGAAGATTAAAAAAAAAACCTTTGCAACCAAACCCAAAAACCAACATGAAAAGAAAAGGAAAGAAAAGAAGAAGAAGAAGAAGAAGAAGAAGAAGAAGAAGAAGAGGAAGAAGAGAATAGCAGAGAAGTGTGTCCCAAACCCAGCGTAAAAGACAAAAAAAGAAAAAGAAAAGGAGATAATGTGTGTTGAAGAGAGCAAAAGGTCTGACTGTGGGACCCTCGGTGTGTGTTTAATTACCAAAATACCATCTTTCACAACTTGAAAACACCTAAAATGTGTTTTCAGTTTCCATAACTCATCACTCAAAAATCAGAGAATTGAGTGACGGAAACAAAACTTGAAAACAAATCCAAACAGAGTTTGGGACCCACATATTTTGAGTTATGAGTGATGGAAACAAAGTTATAAGTAATGGAAACAACAAATCCAAATAGCCGTAAAGTCCCATACGAAAGTCAAATAAGACTCTTAGAAACAAGGAAAAAAAAAGGACTGATTTGCCAAGTAGAACTAAAGTCTAAAATATAAAGTCTAATTTAATCCATAGGAATTACTAATTAAAGACTATTTGACTTCTTTGGGAACAATAACTTATTAATGATATTTTTGGAAGGAAAAACATTCAAAATAATGGGCTACACTTCTGAACTTTAAGAAAAACATTTAGGCCAAATTTAGTATCAAATTGGGCTTGTTGGAACTTGAGACACTCCGATGTCATATTTCAAGTAGGGATGGCAATGGGCGGGGTAGGACCGAAGGATGGGGTTTCGCCCTCACCTCACATGTTTTTGTCTTGCCCTATTCCTATCATGTTCTGCATGACACGGAAAATTTTCTTGCCCTATCCCCGTTCCTTGGGGCCTCACAAAGCCCCACCCTATTCCGTAAAACTCTACTACTTGTTAATTTTCCCACAACTATTATAATTTTTGTAATAAAACATGTTTCATTAATAAAATAATACTTGAAATTGCTTTATCCCATTAAATCAAACTAAATTTTAGCAAAAATTGTATAATATTATCCAAGCGTTTAACAAGACAATATCACAACAAAAACAAAAATCTTATAATACAAAATCAATGATTCAATAGTATATAAGTTTGTTACTAGTAAAGACAAAAGAAAATGTTAGAATTGGTACCTTATTTCCAACCTCTTGCTAAAGAGAAAAAAGAGACAGAGTCATGTTGGGTAGAATAAAAAAAATTGATGATATTTTTGTTTAAATAATAGGGTTTTAGGGTATGAAAAATTTACAATTTAACCCTTCTCAATGTGAGGCTTGGCAAGGATGGGATAGGGTGGGTCTAAAAAGTTAAAACCCATCCTCGCTTTGCCTTATGGTGTGGAACTAAAATCTCGCTTCATTCCCACCCCACCGCCTTTATAAGGTGGGAAAAACCTACACGGGGCGAAGCAAGGAGGGGCGGGTTAAGCGCGGCAGGACAAAATTGTCATTCCTAATTTCAATATATAAAAACTAGGGTAAATTACACTTTTTCCCATAAACTATTAGGTTATTTACACATTTTACCTCTTAACTATTGGGTCCTTTGTAGTTCTCCCCTCAAGGTAATTTCATTGTGGATTATTCTATAATCAAAAAATTTTATTATGTGTTAACAATTTCATTAATGGTCTAGTGTATTTGCTAATTTTTAATAGTTAAAGGGGACATTACTCAGTTTTGTAGTTAGGAGGAAATTTGCAAACTATCTCATACATAAATGGGGGAAATGCTTTACTCCGTAAATTTATTCTAGTCAAGAGCATTGAACTTAATTGACATATCTTGATATTTTCAATGAAGGTGTTTAGAGTTTAACCTATCCAATTATTGTAACTATCATATATATATATATATATATATATAATTTAATCTTTTTATACATGTTATTGTATCATCTCTCTCTCTCATAATCTTGTTAACGTTTCCTTTTTTGCGTTTCACTCAAAAAAGGGAAAAAAGGTTGTCAAATTTTTTTCCAAAAACTGAAAAACTACCAAAAAGTTGAAAAAATAACCAAAAAATTACCCAAAAGTGTGTTGTTATGGTGCCCGTTAACACAACCCAAACAAAAATCTCATACAAGTAAAAAAAAAAAAAAAAAAAAAAGGAATGAAAAAACCAGAGAATATGAAAGAGAACTTTTTATTGAATTCTAGAAACACCCAAATTAAAAAAATAATAATAATAAATAAAATATATATCTAGAGGTTTCATTACCAACTTTTATTTTTTTAGGTTCTAATTAATATGTTCCCTTAGGGCATCTACTAATCAACTATTTTAGGAAATTTATTATGAAAAATTGAAAAAAAAAATGTTAAAAAAGTTAATCACTTTCTTATTTCCTTTTTTTTCTTTTTCTTTAAAATAGTTTATTAATGAATGTCATTAAGGGCATTCATTAGTAAGAAGTACTACGTCTACAAATTTTCATGTTCTATGTAGCAGGTTGTTATGAGTTTTTAATTTAAACCTACCACTCATCTTTTCGCCTAAGATTTGCTGTGAAAGTGTAGTGAAAATGTTGTGAACGTAGCATTTTTTTTTGGGGTCTTAACATGTAATTAGTTTTTATTTTAAGGAGTAAGAAGATTAAAACTTGCGAAGGTGCCAACTAGGGAGCTATTGGTACCCATTATTTTATTTCTAACTAAATTGAGAAAGACCCATAATACTGATAGTTGAAAACACAGAAACTTCAAGCACATGCTTTGTCTAATTTAGTAGTCACTTCAAATATGAACATTTTGACCAAAACATAGTGTTTTGGTCATTTTTTAGGTTTCAATGGTCTTTAGGTCATGTTTTAGGTTTAGGTGTTATTTTGGTAATTTTTAGTTTTTAGGGGTATTTTGGTCAATTTTTAGGTTTCAGGGAAATTTTGGTCATTTTTAGGTTTTGTAGGTTTTTTGATCATTTTTTTAATGTTCGAGGGGGGGGGGGGGTTTAGTAATTTTTAAGCTTCGGGGGTATTTCTGTCATTTTTTAGGTTTAGAGGGTATATTGGTAATTTTTTATGTTTCGGGATATTTCGGTTGTTTTTTAGGTTCAGAGGGTATTTTGGTAATTTTTAGGTTTCAGTGGTCTTTCGGTTATTTTTTAGGTTTATGGGGTATTTTGGTAATTTTTAGTTTTCGGGGATATTTTGGTCATTTTTTAGGTTTTGGGGGTGTTTCAGTCATTTTTTATGTTTTGGGGATATTTTGGTAATTTTCAGATTTCGGGAGGTATTTTGGTTATTTTTAGGTTTAGAGTGCATTTCGGCAATTTTAGAGGATTTTAGGAATAATTTGGTCATTTTCAAGTTTTAAGGGCAATTTAGTAATTTTGATTATTGGGTAATTGGGTGGGCTTAGGTTTACCCATTATAATTTGGTTGAGTTAGGTTTGAGTTAGATCTAATTAGTTAAATGGGTAACAATGGGTAAATCGGTTATATCCAAACCCTACTCAATTACCTTCTACCCATTAAGAACTAGGTATTACTCAAAATAATTGGATCGAGTAGGGTTGGATATCCATTACCCAATGGGTATGGTCATCCCTACTCTCGGAGTCCAACAAAAAGATGACCTATTTACATGGTTCGCAAGACAGATGATTTGTAATATTATATATTGGATCCTCCATGGGGTATTTACATTCAAATTGGAAATCGCTTGGATGCACACTTTGAAGTATCCTTCAATGCATATGGATTCAAATGGAAGTTGTGTTGAAAGGAAGGTTGCCCACCTTAGAACTTCAGCTTTTTCTTGCAAAGGGAAGTTGGTGTTTGCCCATTTGGTGTAGGAAAATACCAACTCCCCCCTACAATCTCTAGCCACTACAGAAATGATGGATCTTGACTTTCCAACTGCTGCATCAACATTAATTTTCAATGACCGTCTACAAGGCACCTATCACTAAGTAGCAGTTCTTGGTGGAGACGATGTTGATGTGTTAGTTCTTACACCTCTGAACTCTACAAATGCTTTGGAGCGCCGAGCTCTAATGTCTTCATGGCTCAATTCAATTCCTTCAAACAAAATTCCATTTCTTAGCTTCCACACTTGATCACATATAATTGCACCAAATAATAGAAGATCATCTCCATTCATTACCTTATATAGATATGATGGAGGATTCAACACAAAATTAACAAAATTAATTAATTTATTAACAAGAGAACCACATGACTTTTTCATAATTCACAATGATAATTAATTTGTGACCTATCTGATTGTAATATGTGTATTTTAATGGTCTGCAAAAGTTACTACTCATTTGCAAGACTCAGTTCCCTACTAAGACTACAAAAGCTATTGGATTTGAAGTTTATTTAAGCAGAAAAGCCTACTTTTTATATTTTACATTACCATTTCTTCAAAACACTCACAGTTTATCTATTTTACAGTTTATTCTATTTGAGTACCGATATTTATTTAATTTTTTATTATATTAATCAAACAAACACCTACCCACATGGCCCACCAACCTCTTTCTTTTTGTTTTTCTTTTTCTCACGCCAATTCTCTTTCTTTTTCTTTGACCCTTCTCCCTCTTTCTTTTTCTCATTTTCCTTCTTCCTTCTTCTCTTTATTCTTTCTTCTTTTACAGTCAGATTTCTCAAACTCAAACCAACCTCACTGCCACCATCATCACACCACCAGCAACAACCCAAAGCAAGCCCTAGTTGCAATGACCCACCACTGCCACCTCTGATCTTGATGTAGTGTTGCCATGGTCCTCACTTGACTTCATATAGGTTTTGGTTAATTTTGGTGTTTGATTTCATCTGGTTCTTTCTGGTTCTATGATGGGTTATCTCTAATTTTTGTTTTTGGGTGGTAATACCTTGATTAGTGGTTAAGGTTGGATAGGGATAATTTTGTGATTTGGTTGTTGGAAGAAGATAGAGATCGGTGGTTAAGGTTGGGGAAGGGTAATTTTGTGGTTTTGTTGTGAGAAGAAGACAGAGGGGCAGAGCAAGATGAAGGGAGAGAGAGAAAAAAAATCATTTACATGAACAATGATTATGGATATATGCATAGCTATTATAGCAATTTTGATATGCACAGTTACATGAACATTTTGATTATAAATTGACGGTTTTTTTTTTTTTTTTTTAATACTAGATAAAGATGCACTAGATAGAAAAGGAAATAGTACAAAAAGTAGGCCACCTGGTTTATACTAGGTTTGGATTAAGCCTGCAGTGCCTAACAGGAAAGCAAGTAGTTATAGCAGCTAGGTCTATTCGAGCATTCGCATATGGAATGCTAAATGCCATATGTAAGCATATTTTACCATTAAGGTCCAATTTGTCTCAACATCTGGAAGGCTAAACATGAAAAATTGTAAATTTTTTTGGCATAGTGCTACAATACCATCCCAAATTTTATGATGGTACTATAGCACTTTACCAAAAGATTATATTAATATTTTATTCCTACTTTTCTCTCTCATCATATGGTCTCTCATCTCTCTGTCTTTCTGTCTCTCACTCACTTTCCTCTCTTTCTCCCTCTTCTTTATAATCAATGGAGCTCTACCGTGATCATCAACCTATGGGTAAGCACCAACGGAGCTCCATGGATCATCCACCGTGATCATCAACAATAGATAAGATCGGATGGGAGGTGGAGAAGTACCAAGCCACAAGCAGAAAGAGAGAGATGAGAAAGGGAGACTGAGAGTGAAAACGGTATAGGTAAAATTTTGAATTTGAGATCTATGTATTCAGATTTGTAGTGATGGGTTTTACAGTGATGGGTTTTGCAGCGATGTTGGCAGTGTCTTTTGCAATGATGGGTTGCTCAAAATCGCTGTCGATGATGGGTTTTGTGTGTGTTTTGCAGTGAGGCATGGATTGATGAGTTTTGTGTGTGTTTTGCAATGAGGCATGTATCGGTGAGTTTGTATCTGATGGGTTTGTATCGGTGGGTTTTTTTTAGGTAAGTCCAGCAATGGTGGCACTAGGTTTGGCCATGGGTATAGGTTTGGCCATGGGTATAGGTTCCGTCTCTCTATTTTATTTTCTTTGTGCTTTTCCTAATGGTGGTGGGTTTGTGACTAATGTGGTGGTGGTGATTATTGGTGGTGGGTGGATGAGAAAGAAAGAAAAATAGAGAGACGATTTTTTTATATTTTATCCTGTAATTTATATTATTAGTAGGCACTGTTACAAAACTATATTTTTTACAAGCATCTCGAGTCTAAAAGACTCAATTTTGGGCCTAAAAATCGAGTCTTTGAGGGTCGATTTTTATAGTCTGATCACGTCTGATGTGACATTTTTTCCACGTGGTGTCCACCTAGAAATCGAGTCTCTAAGACTCAATTTATAACCCTTTACAGAACAAGTATAATATAAGCACACCCTTAACCCTTTACACCTTCTCATTAGAGAAGAGAGAGAGAGAGAGAAACCAGAAACAGAAACATGGGTGTCAGTCGAAGATCATGTCATCCTCTCTTCCTCTCTCTAGAATACGCCGCTAAACCACCAAGCCACCGGCCTCTCCTCCACCTTGTCGCCACCTCATTGGGATGTAGATTACACAAACGAAACCCAGAAATCACCAGCCTCTCCTCCACATGCGTTGCCACTAGATCAGCCTTAGTTTGCACCCTCTATCATCACCAACAATGGTGGGATTGATTGGTTTTCTTGGTTTCATTTTTCTGGGTTTTAATTTTCTGATTTTTGGGTTTTAATTTTCTAGTTTCTGGGTTTTATTTTTCTGTGTTTTCTGGGTTTTATTTTTATGGGTTTCCATTTTTCAAGTTTTATTGGTTCTATTTTTCTGGGTTCTATTTTTCTAGGTTTCATTTTTCTAGTTTTTTTGGGTTTCATTTTTCTGCGTTTTTTGGGTTTTATTTTTCTAGTTTCTGGGTTTTCTGGGTTTCATTTTCTTAGGTTTTAATTTTTTGGTTTTTAGTTTTTCTGGGTTCTATTTTTTCGAGTTTCATTTTTTTTGGTTTTCTGAGTTTTATTTTTTTGGGTTTTATTTTGTGGGTTGATTGGGTGGGACTGAATGTGATGGTGGTTAGGTTGTGGTAGTCCGATGGTGGTTGGGTTGTGTTGTTTTAGGCACTCACAAATTTACTTAAAACATTATACTTGTTTTGTAAAGGGTTATAAATCGAGTCTCTAAGATTCGATTTCCAGGTGGCCACGTGAAAAAAATGCTGCATCAGATGTGAACAGACCATGAAAATCGACCCTTAAAGACTCAATTTTTAGGCCCAAAATCAAGTCTTTTAGACTCGAGATGTTAGTAAAAAATATAGTTTTATAACAGTGCCTACTAATTATATTGTTTGGAAAACAAGGTTAATTCCTAATTTTGGCCTAGGTAAAAATAAAAGTTAGGATGTTGAGAGTGTTATAAAATGGTATGGTATAAATGATAAAGTAGATTTTGAGATGGTAAAATAGAATAGTTTGAAGATTCCGATTCCGAATGCGAATGCTCTTACATGTGAGATAATATCCCTGGACACAAAAAAGTAATGCGTGGTCAAACCTTGTTGTTGGAGTTGACTCAAGTCTACAACAAAATTCTGCTCTATCCAAGATGGTTCTTTTGCTTGGTTGCAAAGCTGCACAAGTCTCTTGTTGTTGCTAAGTATCATAATTTTGTTGTATCCTAGCTACATAGACTTCAAAATTGCTTCTCCCACTGCATCTCGGATTGCAAGTTGCTGAGTCTTCCTTCCACTACTAGCTCCTCCAGAGAAAAGCACGTTTCCTTTCAAAGTCTTTGCCTTATAAGCATATCCACTTCTCTTTGAACTTCTGTTTTTATGGGCTACTACCTTCAAAATAATCTACTAGTCCTGGTTGGAGGGAAAACAATGAGGTTGTTGTAACTTGTATGGCTTCAATCTCCTGTTCCTAATTAGTTTGGAATGCCTCTTGGCACTTGCAAGTGAGGGATTGAGATGTTAGTATAACTTCCATAGGGTTAGGCAAAATTCCTTGGTGAAGGATCCTATTTCTATGATTCCAGATGGACCATAGATTTATTTTGAAGGATACAGTCCTCTACCATACTCCCCAAATTCATTTTGAAGGATACAGTCCTCTACCCATTTCTTGATTAAGCTGTATTGCTGTTAAGAGGATCTGATTGCCAAATTAGATCCATGCCAAATGGCTCTTGTAAAAGGGCACATCATGAAAAGATGATTCAAGAATTCCTTATCCTCATTGCACATAAGATAGTTATTTGAGACTAAAATTCCTTTGTTGTTTAGGACTTTAAAGACAAGCAGGCTTTCATATAGGATTTTCCATATGAAAGTAAGGATCTTTTGAGGAAGTTTCACTTTCCAAATCCTATTCCAAACAATTGGAGAAACCCATAGGTTCTTTGATCTTGTGTATTTGGGTGTTGATTTTGATGAAGCATATGGCATGCTTTGTTCACTTTGTATTTCCTAGAACTTGAGTGTTTCCGTAGGAGTCTGTCTTCGATCCCAGAGGTCCTAGGAAGTTATGAAGCATGGGTGCATTTCGAGACGCAGGTGCAGGTGCAAGTACAGGTGCTAGACTCAGCAATTTTTGAAAAAGTTGGGCACAGGTGCGATGAGACTCGACAATTAAAAAATTATTAAAAATATGTTTATTTATATTTTCTATATATTTTTACTATTAAAATATTCTTCAAAAAGCATATTACTATGCCTTAATTCACAAAACAAAGAAAGAAGAAGGCAAGAAACACAAAACCAAAAAGAAAACGCAAAAGAAGCAACAAATATTCAAAATAAAATTGAGGAAGGACAGATTTAGGGTGTTTGGGCCTCATTCAAAGCCGATTTCAGCTATTCCGGCATGATTCAAGGCCGATTTCAGCCTGTTTCGACCATTTCGATCGTCGGCAAATAAGGCCCAATTCTGGCCGAATTGTCCCGGTTCAACGTGAATCAAAACCGAGTCGCGCGAATCCGTGAAAAAAAAAAATCTCAGACGCAGCACCGACGTCCCGCTTCAGGCCATGTCGGACTCAAGTGTGGCACCCTCCCAGCCGTGTCCATGCTTTCTAGCTAGGAAGTGGTAAATTCAAAATCTCCTCACAATCATGTACTTGGTAAAGCTTTCTAACTAGATCAACTTTCCAATTTTTTGTTTCTTGGTCAATGAGGTTTGCAACAGTCTAATAAGGTGGTGTTTGAGCGAGGTGCCCTATGCCTCAGCTATTGCCAGCTTGATGTATGCTATGGTGTGTACAAGGCTAGACATTGCACATGTAGTGGGAGTTATGAGCAGATTCATGAGTAGGCCAGGAAAATAGCATTGGGAGGTAGTCAAATGGCTTCTAAGATATCTGAGGGGTTCATTAGATACATGTCTTTGCTTCACAAGTGCAAGTTTGAAACTGCAGGGTTATGTAGATACTGATTTTGCTGGTGATATCGATAATAGAAAGAGTACTACTGGGTTTGTGTTTACTCTAGGTGGTATAGCTATATCTTGGGCTTCAAATTTTCAAAAGATTGTTCATTTTTCTACTACAGAAGCTGAATATGTTGCAGCAACTGAAGTTAGTAAGGAGATGATTTGGCTACATAGCTTTTTAGATGAATTGGGTAAGAAGTAGAAGATGGGCATTCTACATAATGGCAGTCAAAGTGCAATTTTTCTTGCTAAAAATTCTGCTTTTCATTCAAAGTTTAAGCATATACAGACAAAATACCACTTTATCCGGTACGTTGTTGAAGATAAGCTTGTAATACTTGAGAAAATTTGTGGATCTAAGAATCCGGCAGACATGTTAACTAAGAGTTTCACTATTAAGAAGCTAAAGCTGTGTGCAGCTTTAGTTGGTTTTCTAGCTTGAGGATAGAAGGATGAGTTGCAGGGATGAGGGATTGTTTTTAGAAGATAGTGGCTAATGTTGGTGATTGAACTAGTCTCCAAGTGGAAGATTTGTTGGGTTTTGTAAAGCCTAGTTGTGTTTGATCCAGTTGATGACCCGACTTGACCCAAATAATATTGCGTGGTTTTTAATGGGATATTTTCTGAGGTTTAGTCCATGGAGCGGAGGCTTGGGCCTATATTTTTTGGCCTGTTTTGTAGTCCAATGTGAATTATATGCGCAGAATATAGAAAAACGTTGTTTTGGTGATTAGGGTTTCTATTGTTGTTTTGAGAGGGTGAAAAAAAAAAAAAAAAAACTAACTAACTAACTAACTAACTATAGCCACACTTTGTATTTTTTTTTCCCTGATAATAGTGAAATTCTTGTAATTTTGTGGACGTAGGCAAATTGCCGAACCACGTAAATACTGTCTTGTGTGTGTGATTATTTTTCTTTGGTATGTGTTTTCTCTATTTTTTGTTTCTCACAGGTTGGGAATTTCGTGTTAATTCCCTACATTTCAGTGATTCATTGGTTGGTCCCACTATATTGTTATGCTCCACATCAACATAGGTGTCATATCACTTGTCTTGCAATCCTTATGCACATCCATGAAAACCAACTATATAAGCATCTTGAGGAAAACCAACTATATAAGCATCTTGAGGCACCTGCTCACCATGATCACTTCCCGTGTTGTAGCAATGACATCTGCACAAGACGCTTTCATATGTTTATGAAGCTTTTGACTATTAAAGCAACTACATCAGTGGTTGCAAAAATGTGTAAAATACAAAAAGTGCTCAATTTTGCACATTTTAACCCAAAAACCACATCAGTCTTTGTAAAAATGTCTAAATATACACAATGATCTTGCAAATGAATAGTAACTGTGCATATATACACGGTTACTGTAGCATGTGCATATAATATTTTAATAATTTCTTATTTGCTCCTTTTTTCTCTCTCTTCTCCATCTGCAAAACTAACCCTCCCTCATCATGTTCTTTCTTCCTCTAATACACACACTCCCACAAACACAAAATCAAAATTCAACTACAAACATAAAAAGTCAACCACCAGAACAAAATCATTGGATCGGTGATCGGTGATTGTGGATCATGGATTAGAGAAGCGATTTGGATCGGTGATGTGGATCGGTGTTGATAGAGATCGGTGATGGGTTGACGGAGATCAGTGTTAATGGAGATCCGTTTTTGATGGTGATCGGTGTTGATGGACTACTTGTGATGGGTTGACGGAGATCGGTGTTGATGGAGTACTTATGATGGTGCTTTTGGGTTGACGGAGATCGGTGGATTGGAGAGGCATTGTGGTGCTTATGATGGCTGTGGTGTTGATGGAGTTCTTGGTCTGGTGCTTCTGGGTTTTGACCGTGAGAGAAAGAAGAAGAAAGAAGAGGTAGAAAAGAAAGAAGAAATTACAGAGATAAGGAAAAAGAAAGAAAAAGAAAGAAGAGGAAGTATTGGAAAAAGAAACAGGTAGATAAAATAATATTAAAAAAAGAATATAAAATTGTTATTTATATAAACTATAGTGTATAATAGATGAACTGATGTGGGTGTTTTATAAAATTGGTTATACAAAATAGAAAAAGTAGGTTTTTTTGTGTAAAATAGACGGAATCTTTTGCAACCACTAATGTGGTTGCTCTTAGTATTAGCCATCATCTGTGATCATATGTTATCTCGACATGGCTTGAGTGTTTAGTCATTATATATTTAAGGCATCCTAAGAGGCCCAAAATTTTTGAAGACCTATCTATTTGTAGAAGAAGAAAGCTAATCTTGAGTTAGACTATTGTTAACTTAGGATTCTTTAGTATATAAACCCTTCACTAGGTTTATTGTAAATAGAAGATATCGTTGTAATGGGTTTTCCTATGTATGTGAAGGTAGAATATTAAATTGAACAGCATTAAAATTATATTCTTGCTTCTACTCTTTATTTTCTTTTTTTATTTCTTCATTCCTGAATGTGCATGCCTCTTCCGAAGCTAACAAGGCTGGAGATCCTAGAGATAGGAAGTGGACTATTAGGGGCTGTTTGGATTTATGTTTTCTATCATCCAAAACTCTGTTTCCGTCACCCATAACTCAAAATAAGTGGGACCCACGAAAAAAAAGTCTGTTTGAATTTGTTTCTTGTTTTTGTTTCCATCACTCAATTCTCTGATTTTTTAGTGATGAGTTATGAAAAGTGAAAACACATTTTAGGTATTTTCAGTTTTCATAACTCTGTTTTCAATGGCATTTTTGTAATTAAAATTATATTGGGTCCCACAATCTGAGCAATAAACGTGAGCGCTACTTTTGATGATTCCTCAACAGCTCTGATCTCAGTTCATTGCTTTCGCTTCTAGTTCTTGTTTCTTCACACCACAAGTCCAAACACAGATATCCCCTCTCTACACCGTTTAATACCACCAATTTCCATTAAAGCGCATCATTCATAAGCAAATACTTTTGGTCTTCACTGCAGTTCTTTCTTTCTTACTTTTTTTTTTTTTTTTTTTTTTTTCATCACAGAACAAACATGAATGGGTTTCAAAATACCCATTCCTTGAAGAGCTCGCCTATGCCGATGCGTTGTCGGAGGACTCGCCTGGGCCACCAATGACCCAGGCGATAGGCCACCGATGCTTCGTCGAAGGTCCGTTGGTCGTCGATTAGAGATTTCGGATCTAACTCGATTGGGCTTTGTCATCGATCCAAAAGGAAAGAAAAAAAAGGATCTACGAAATGATTGTGTTTGTGTTTGTGTTTGTCGTCAATCCGGCTTTGTTGGGTTTGTGTTTTGATTAAAATGATTGTGTGAGAGATGGGTCGCCGATCTGGCTTTGTTAGGTTTGTGCTTTGTTGGGGTTTTTCATCCATGGAGATGGCGCCACACCTGAGCTTGTGCTTTTGAGACCGCTGTGTCGACCTTGGCCGGTGCGACGTCTTCCCTTGGTGGCAGTGGTGGCGAGGCGTCGCACTGGTGCGGCGTCTTCCCTTGGTGAGGATTGGAGAGTTTATGAATGGGTTTTGGCATCTCTAGGTTTGGGAGAGTAACAGGGCTAAAGGGAAAAGGAAATGAATTGTGGGTGATATGGAATGATGAAATGGTGTGAGGCGGAGAGGCTAACAGGAATGCCTGACATGGTGCTCAGGCATGGGTCTCACAACAAATAGAAAAAATTGAGTGATGAGAAACTGAAAATATGTGCCAAACAGGTGGGGTATAGAAAATTGGAGTATTTTGAGTGATGAATGATGATTGATGAGTGACGAAAATTGAGTGAGGAGTGATGAGTGATGAAAAAAAAAAATCCAAACAGCCCCTTAGTTACTATTTTTTACTTATTTTTTCTAATTCTCTAATACGGTTAGAAATAAACGGTTGCGTCTCAATTTAATACTAAAGCTATATATCATGATATCATGCACTAACCGATGCTATTTTTAACCTTCTTTAGTTACGATGGTCATATAGAAATTGATTGCCAATTTATGGGTCTCCATTAGTTCTACTACCTCTATAGATCAGCAAACTGATATGTACAAGTTCATTTCTAACACGAAACAAAACTTAACAAGGCCTGAAAGTAGCATAGACTATACAGTTTTAGAAAATAGAAGTGCTTCAAGAAAATTATATATTGAGGAGTGATGGGATGTTGTTGTTGGACAGCATGAAAGGAATAGAATCAGCAGCAAATTGTAGTTGATGGAGATCGATTAAGAATGTCACTTTATATCAGTAGACAATATCCACCTTCTTTTGTGCAAAACCATATATATTATATTAAAATGGAAAAATGGAAGAAAGCAAAGTTGTCACGGTTATATCACAACAAAGTACAAACATCCGCAAACCTTGGACAATGACAGCATCCAATGGCCGAAAAGAAACCAATGACATCTTCAATCTTCTTAACCTGTATGTAAAATATAATTGTTTGATTTTCACAGTCATCAATAACAAGGTTACTAATAAAATTATTATTCATACTTGGAAACTTTAGCCATTTTTTTTTGGCAAACCGACAGAAGAACAATCAAAACAGCATTCATCAAAAAACAATCAAAACAGCTACACCTGCTAGTACACCAACGATAATTGCTACTGTTTTTCCCACTTGGTCCTCGCTAGTAGAATCTATACAAATAGCCCAAAGCAAAAGGTAGTGGGAATTAGTACTATACATAAGGATATGATAGGAGATTGAACATGCTTGGCAGCCACATATATAAAAGCTTTCTTTCCAACAATGTTTTATACATTAGTGCTATTTATATATTTCAGCCTTTGCAAGTTTTAAAATTTTGAGAAGATTAGATACAATTATTTTATTTGATCCATTTGGTCACTGAGAAGTGGAGGGAGAATAAGAATCCTTTCAGATTTTGGTTGGAATGATTGTCTTGAAATTGGAGCTTATCTTTTCTATAAGAATAAGGCTTTAAGAACAATCATGGCACTTATTTGAATGGGACACTGGTTTGATAATATTGGTAAAGGCTCAAATATTGACTCATTGATTGTTTAATAATATGGTAAATACACCTTTTGCATCCATAAATAACTAACTTCAATGGAAAACAAAAAGAATAAAAGAAATTGTTTAAAAGATAAAAGATGAGAGAGAGGAATGGCACTTATAATGGAGGTTCCGAAAAGCCCTTGTGACTCTAGATGCTTTATACTTTATAAAAAGATTACATGCTGACCATTGGCTTTGGGAAAAAAAATTCAACATTTCTTTCTCTCACTGTGGAAAAAACTGAAGTGGTCAATATAATTTTAAGAAAGTACGTTTACCATGTCACCTTGTAGCACTAAGGTTCGCAAGAATAAAATTTCTCTAGGTCATTCTTGGTATTTCAATATATACTTATATACTCTATCCATTGTAATATGTCATGTGTTTATTTGATATATTTTTAATTTTAAACTTTGATTATTGTATATTGAAAAATAAAATGAAGTGTGATAAAATTATAATTAAAGTATACAATAGAATACTCAGAATGAGTTTTTTTTTTTTTTTTTTAGGTTTGCAAGGACCTAATTATTGGCTCCAAATAAAAGAGCAAAAATGTTAACAAAAATATGTTGTTTTCATGGTAAATAAATTGCAACTAGAAACAAGGATTATTGTTTCACTTGTCCGCAAATACTCAAATCAAGTGTCCTAAGACGACATTTTTAAATGAGCGTTTTTTTTTTTTTAAGTTAATTATATATCACTTGAATGATATTTATGTTTAAGTTCTATATTATACACATTTTTATTTATACTACATTTATTATTATTCTTACTTTTAATATGAAATAATTCGTTTTCTGCTAACTGAGCTGGATTTATATTAATCTATTCCATTTTTGGACATTCTTAAGAGTAGAGGAAAAATACACAACTCCCAATATAAATTTTTTCTTTTCTTAATAAAAAAATCACATAATGCCCACATTTGGTGGACGTTCTCTAGTAAGAGGCCCAAGGACTAGGGTTGGCTATAAGTGCTCTTATAAAGATAAGGAAAAACTATATTTTATATCCTATAAGAGCATTCATACCAGCTCGTTTAAAATTTTCTGTCTATTTTACACTAAAAACCTACATTTTCTATTTTACACATTCAATTTTACAAAACACTCACATCAGTTTATCTATTCTACACATCTTTTAATTAAATATTCAATTTTCTCACAATTTTTTATTATTTCTCTAACTACCCCATATATATACGCCTCACTCTCTCTCTACACCCATTTCCATTTGTTCTCTCTCTCTCTACCCATCTCTCCCCTGAAAAGCTCTCCCTCTCCCCTCAAAAACTCTCCCTCTCGATCAACCCTCCCTGGCTCCGATCCGCTCCGTTCCACAAGCTCCGATCCACAAGCTTCAAGCTCCGATCCGCTCCAAGCTCCGAGCTCCGATTCACTCTGATCCACGAGCTCCAATCCGCTCCAATCCCGAGCTCCAATCCAAGATCCACGAGCCACAATCTCCGATCCGAGCTCCGATCTACTATCCATGAGCCACAACCTCCGATCCGAGCTCCGATCCACGACCTCCGATCTGCGTTTCTGTATCTCTGCTTTTTTTTTTTTTTTTTTTTTTTTAGCAAGTGTTGATTCTCTATGTTGATTTGTCTCTGAGGATTTGTTTGTATGCAGGTGTGTTTTTGTGCTTCTGAGGAAAAAAAAAAAAAAGATGAACAGTTATTGGTTTGTTGAGCACGGAGAAGAGAGAGAAAAAAATGAGCGAATGGAAATTGATAAATTAATAGATGAACGAGCTACAGTAACCATGTATATTTATACGGTTACTGTAGCTCGTTGATGGATTTGCACAACTTTGAACATTTTTACACCTGCTGATGTGGATGTTTTTTTGCTCAAAATGTGTAAATTTGGTAGTTATTTCTATTTTAGAAAACTTTAGAGCAACTGATGTGAATGCTCTAATGTAAAAGTTATAACAAATTAAATCATATAGTTTTACAGTTCGGACTCCAAACAAAGATTCTTGATTCCGTTCTAAAAGGAAGTGTGAGACAATCAAAGAAATGGAGAGAGAGAAAGAAAGGAGTTGTAACTTGTACCTGAAGAGGAATCATAGTAGCCAGATGCCCAGTACCGAGCATAACACTGCGCCAAATACACGTCCGATGCAGAAGTTGATCCACACACAGTCTTCAACTTTCTAACAGCATCAGCTAGGCAAGAAGAGCAATCAGTTGGGTTCAAACCCCCCAAACACTGCAAAACCTTTAACCAAACCTGAACTACTCACTCTAAACCCAGTCGTCCCTTGCTAGTCAGCAAGAACATCATCTCTACGTCTAAAGAAATCAACATCACTACTTACACTACTTTTACTACACTTTGTGTGCCTAAGACTTGTATCAAGCTTTCCCAAGAAATCAACATGCTCGCATTTTATGTAGCACCCTTCAAGCTGCAAAGAAGCCCCATAAGTGTAAGGACAAACCAAACCTATTTGAGTAACAGCACTTTGAATAAATTGGGAGCAGTCCAAAATTCTCAAATCTCCCCTACACTGGAATAACCCATATATGCTGCCATCAGCTTCCATTTCCTATAGCTAACACTTGAGAAGACGAGCTTGCAAGTGATGCTAAAAAAGAGTTGACGTTTGCTTCAAAAGGTGAATTGGGTTGGTATTTTTCTTGGGAGCAGCCTGCATAGATGAATATGTGAGCTTTGACAGGGTATCCATGGCTACTAAGAGAAGACAAGAGAAATAATAGACAAAGAACTAAGATTGTTTTGTGAGTGGAATGTAATTAAAGGATTCTCAACATTTTTTTCTTGTTTTTTATTTAACAATTTGGCCTTCCTTTCTTTTGTTTTTGTTTTGTGCTTTGGTGGTGAATGATGATGAGAGAATAATAGGAGTTATTGCTTTTTGGTCATTCTTGAATTCTTCTGTGGACCCTTTCCTATTCAGAAAAAGGCCCCATTTGCTCTTCAGGGGCCTACTTGTATACGTTGTTACGGCATCTTTTCTAAACATTGTACTTTGTCCTGAGTAATAGTCATAAAGAACACCAAGTACCACTACTTTTAATTTTGGCCAGAAACTCAATATGGCCTTGGATGATTAGAATTTCAGTGTTATATATATAACTACTTCTTATGGCACATGCTACCCATCATTTATGCCCACACGAAAACAAGGCAAGTACTCCTATAAGCTAATGGGAATCCAATGGCTCCTACAGTACTAGTCAATCAAAATCCAATATGGCTTTCACTTTGGAAGAATGGGACAGTCAAAGGTGATTTTAATTAATAAACAGAACAATCTCAGAGCTGAATTTTGGAATGCTCAGGTATAAGTTTGAACTAGAAGTATACTTTGCATTTGGTTTGGCCAATAAATTACCGAAATTGTCTTCGGTTTATTGTTTTAGTGAAGCAAGACACATAAGGGTCCAGGAACAAGTTATTAGCACAATTATCAACACAAAACTGATGCAGAACAAAACCAAAACAGATGCAACAATATATAAAATAGATGAACAAACAAAATAAAAAGATAAATACCTTAAGAGTTGGCACCTATATATGCTTACTGGGAGTCAACATGTATACTTGTTTGGATTCAACATCAAGCAAGAAAAAACGCAAGCTTAGTGTCAGTATTGTATTTTATCCGTCCTCATTTTACATGTACAACTTCAAATTTAATTTCAAAAATCTATAAATAGTATTTTTCACGTTGGAATCTAGGGAGTGTCATATATAACCTAATTTTGTCCCAATTGGATGTCTTATTAATCAATTTTTTAGGATTTAGAGACAAAATGACCACAATGCTCTTTTCTCAGTGTTAGGTTCTAAATATTTAGATATAAATGTTTAGGTTTTAAATAATTTGTTTGTTGGCAAGCCGTGTATATAAACTTGTCTAAGAGTAGATCTTATTGTCTATGAAGTGTCTTAGACATTGATCAAAGTGATACAAGTCAGAATTCAAAAATGTACAAGCTACAGGTTCAAGAAATTAAAAACTGAAGTGCTCGACCGATCGAGAAAAATGCTCAACTGATTGAGAGGCGATTCTACAGAATTTTAATAAAACCCAACAACCCATTAAACATTTAGGGTTTCATTCCAAACTTACTTGGTATATAAGAAAAACCCTAAAGCATGTTTTTCAAGTCTTGAAGAGCTACTCTTTTGAGATATAAGAGGTTTTATGCCTTCTACTCTTTCAAACATCTACTAGGGTTCATTTACATACTACAAGTATTAGTGGAATAAAGTTGCAACCCAAGTTTCAGATATCAAGCATATTGAAGATCAAAGGCATAAACTAGAGGCACATGTTAGAGCAAATCTACATCAAAAAAGTCTGAGGATTTCAAAGTTAGGCTTGATAATCATAGTTAAGTTTACTACAAATTAAATATTCTTGACTGTAAACTTCTATTTGATATAGTAGATTATTCTTTTTGGAATAGTTCCCCCCAAATTTTTTATTTTGAAACTAATTTGTTTAATTGGTTTTCCTAATTCATTGTATCTGTGTCTTATTTATTTTTCGTTGCATGTATATGTGATGAATGCTTAACTTAGATCTATATGATTAAGTATCAATTTGACAATAAAATTTACATTAAACACTATATTTTCAGAGGTCCAAAAGCTTACACTTAATTAACTAAGCTTTGACTGAGTTGATCAGTGGTCAAATAATTAAGCTCAAATTTTCTCCAGACCACTAAATTCTACCATTTTACACTAAAATCCATCTTTCAAAACACTTCCCCCAAGTTTCACCACAATCAACCCTAGTTTGACTAATATTAGACAAAAAAAATGGCCCTTCAATAAGGATAAACTCGAACTCATATCGAAGATTATTAAATTCTCTTTAAACTGATTGCTCACAGCCCATTTTGGACTTAAAGCGAGAAAAAAAAAAGTGAAATTATGAAAAAGTTCCCAACACAACCAAATTTAGGAATAAATATTCACAAGCTTCATTATAATTTGATCTTCATCAAATTATGATCAAATGACCACATATTAGCCCAAATAAGGATTCGTTGGAAAAGTCTCATGAAAAACTTCAAATAAGTATGTTCGGATCACAAAATTCCACCCGAACAAAAAGAATTTACAAAAATAACAAAGAGAAAATGTTAAGATACAGACTTGATTTTGACACTACTTTCCAAAGCATCTCAATTACTAAATTTGATAATTGGAATAAAAAAAAAATGGAAATCTTTAGAAATTAGACATTATGATCTTTCTAATAACACCTTGTTTGGACCAAACGGAGGTCGAAAATGCTGGAAAGTAAAGTCTCAAAGATAGGGAAATTCTTGAAAATCCACAAAAATCAAGTTGATGTGCCCTCTTTGATTTCTCATTGTTCACAAAAACTTTGTCCAAAAATCTGGTACTTCCTGAAGTAGAAGTCATTATCTACATCTTAGAAAAAATAGGCCTCAAGACTACGTTCGGATTGTGAGATATCACTCGTACAAAACTGTCAACAACCAACTTTGAAGACTCTTTCCATGACAAATGAATTGTTGTGTCACACCCCAAACTCCAAAGGGTCCAAAGCGTAAGAAAGACGTCTCAGATATCTATAAATTTTTATTTTTTTGACAATTCAACCCACATAAATCCTATCAAGTACCAACACTAAGAATTATTATAATAATTCCATTGAATATACTCTCAAAGTAAGTCAGAGCTCTAAGCATTAATTACAAAGACCATTGATTACAAAAGAATAGAGGTCTGAATAAATGATTACATATCAACAGCTTATCCCATTAGTAGGAATACAGTCACAACCACTATAATATACACACAAAAAAAAAAAAAAATGAGAGAAGTAGAAAGAGATCAACGTGAAAAATGAGGAAGAAGGGGGTGGGGGGCTGACTTATGGGATGGGGCTTAATTACAAGTTTGCTCCAAAATATCTTGTGTTTAATTACCACCCCACCCTTAAGGTTCCTCCCATATTTTATCTAGCCCGATAAATTACTTAAGTATTCTTAAGTCCTCCACAAAATAATTAACCACATTATTAAAAAAATAAAGTTCAATTTAGATATTATTCTCTTTGGAATCTGTAGACTTTTGAATTAGAAAATGATAATGATCTAAGTCAGAGAATTAGGTTTTATTGTGGTAATCCATTCGAGGTTGTTCAATTGGGGTAGTTTGGGTGAGAAAGTACCTTGTGTGTTATTTTTGGTTGATTGTAATGACTTAGAGTTTGTGTTGAGAAATTTAGACCCCGGTTGATAGAATTAACAAGTTTTAAATCTAAGTTGTTAATTAGATTTATTATGCATAAAACTTGTTAAAACAAACAAACATCAATATCATGTCACAAACAATACAGCGGAAAAATAAATAAGACAAGATATAATGACCCAGGAAAACCAATGAAACCAACCAGTTTCACAGAAAAACCTGGGGGGGAAACCTTCCGAAAAGCAATTCACTATAGTAAAGAGAAGTTCCAGATTTAGTACAAAATATTTGTCCCTAAACTCTACAATCCCAGTAGATGAACTCACAGCAGAAAACTTCTACAACTTTAGAACCTTTGAACTCTTCAATATATGATCGCTACCTTTTGATGCACAAATCCCAATACCTGACTAACTCCTTTGCACGAATCCTAGTACGTGACTTACACACCAACTTGAGAAAGAAGAATGTTGGCTGCAAAGTTCTTCACTTCATCAACAATGAAAACCAAGAAGCACTTGGTTACAAAACCTCAAGGTTCAAAAGACACAGTACCTTACTTCAGAGAAAATAAGACTTCGATCACCTTTTGCATATGTTCTCCTTGTATTCTCTTATGTGACGGCCTCAAAAATAAGCCTTATATATGTCTAGGGTTGTAAGAAAAGAAACCCTACACAGATACAAAAACATGGGCCGAAAATCAAATCTGGAAATCTGTATTCTCGTAACCTCGATAGATACCTTGATTGATCTAGTACAAAACCTTTGTACCTAGACTCTACAATCCCCATAGATAAACTCACAGCAGAAAACTTCTACAACTTTAGAACCTCTAAACTCTTCAATATATGATCGCTACCCTTTGATACACAAATCCCAATACCTGACTAACTCCTTTGCACGAATCCCAATACGTGACTTACACACCAACTTGAGAAAGAAGAATGTTGGCTGCAAAGTTCTTCACTTCATCAACAATGAAGATCAAGAAGCACTTGGTTACAAAACCCTAAAGCGCAAAAGACGCAGTACCTTATTTCAGAGAAAATAAGACTTCGGTCACCTTTTGCATATGTTCTCCTTGTATTCTCTTATGTTAGGACATATGTAGTTCAAGTGGTTGTTACCATATGTCGCTATTTTATGTAATTGGCTTATCCTTAGACAAAACGTACTTTACTTGTAATTGGGTAGATCTAGGATGTGTTTAACACCTTAAGAAATAGTGTTTCAAGATTTAGTGTTGAAGCCATCAAAGTCTGTCCAAGGAACAAGTAAGGAAGTCCAAGTTACTAAATCTCGACACCTACCTCGACACATGCATTTATCGAGATTTAAAAAGCTGTTTTGTCCCGAGCCTCGACAGCTTCTCGACAGATCCTCGACAGATAGAGGTGTCGAGGATCTGTCGAGAATTAAAGAAAACAGATTTTTAGTTCTGTTTCAAGTCCAATCCGTGAATGTGTCTTTGGGACTTCTTTTCCCATAACCCTAGACATATAAAAGGATTATTTTAAGGGCCGTCAAGATGATGCAAGTTGCACATTCATTCAGAACTTCTTATTCATGCAATTTGTGATCTGAAAGACAAAGTTCGTGCCCTAGTTCATCTCTGATGATTTGAAGAACTTTGCAGCCAACAATTCTCTCTCTAGTTGGTGTTTGAAGTCGCGTACTGGGATCCGCGCATCTGGTTAGTCACGTACTTGGGAGCCGTGCATTGAAAGGAGAAACTGTTACTACAGAACAAGTCCAATTGGGTATTGGGGTAAGAGTTCAACTGTAGGTTGGTAAGGTATTGGGATTCCTTGCTTGTAACTGCTTGTTATGATAATAGTGGAGTTTCGGGAGTGGTGACCTTAAATCACCCGGTAGGGTTTTTACCGTAAGGTTTTCCCCATTCGTAAACAAATCACCGTGTCATTTAATTTCAGCTGCATTACTTAGTTTTGGTGATTTGTTTGTGCTGCCACGTGATATTGCATGCTAATTTGATTAATTAATAAATGGGCTAATTAATTAATCTAAGTTATCACAAGGGGTCAACGCGTTTGTGGCCTGTCATCTTATGTGACGGCCTCAAAAATAAGCCTTATATATGTCTAGGGTTGTAAAAAAAGAAACCCTACACAGATAGAAAAACATGGGCCAAAAATCAAATCTAGAAATCTGTATTCTTGTAACCTCGATAGATACCTTGATCGATCGAGAAGCTGTCAAGCTTCATTCATTAAATCTCAATAGATAGGTATCTGTCAAGCAGTTGTCGAGCTATCTGTCCGTTGGTGTCCGCAAGTGTCCAGCTATCTATCCAGCTTTAGTCAACACCTTTTCTTCACTTGTTTATTGGTCTAATCTTCATGCCTTTAATACTAGACTTGAACAACATGTTTTTTGAAGTAATAAACACATCCTAAATCTACCTAAATCCAAGTAAAGTGCATTTTGTCAAAGGGTTAGCCAATTACATAAATGAATGACATATATTCTTAATTAGTGAACCACATATGTCCTAATAATCTCCTCCTTTGGCAATCTGTGACAAAACCACAACAAACAAATGAACATATGAGAGAAGTCATAAATCACTCAACTCATACTCACTTGTTGAATATAATAAAATCTATTCTAGCACAAACTCTTAAAAAACTTTGCAAGGAGAGAGTTCATGGCATGGAAGACTTTGACAACCTGTATTTCTGAAACACTTTAAATAAAACTCATCAAGGCATCTTAATGTGAAGCAGAAATAATAGATTGCATACAATAAAGAAACATGTATATAAAGATAGAAAAGAAACAACACATGTAGAGATAGGTGAAGAAAACATACATTATCACACACACACACACACACACACACACACACATATATATCAAAGATAAGCACAATGTATGTAAATATGGTCATAAGACCTAAGGTATAAGAATAATAAGCTAAAAGTAGCTCCTACAACAACAAGGAGGTAAACACTCTCCCTAACAAGATAAAACACAACTCCCCCTTACAAGGGCATGTATTTCTTTCCCTAACTTGTAGAATCTTAAAAAGAAACCACAAATTCTCCATTTTCTCCCTCTTTTCGTCATGATTGACAAAGGGTACAAGAAACTATAAAGCCTCACCCGAGAAATATAAAGATGATAAAAAATTATCAAGGGGGCACAAAGAATCCATAAAAATGCATGTATGTAATGAAACAAGATGCTATGGATGACAAGATAAGAGAAACATGCAAAACATGTGAAAAACAATGCATGCAGAGGATCTCGATGGATCGAGAGGTGTTGAGAAGCTATCAAGCATACCTCAATGGATCAAACAACTATCGAGAAGCTATCGAGGGGACAGGAACTTTCTCGATCGATCCACCTAGGTGTCGAGAAGCTGTCGGGATTGCGATAAGAAAAAGCTAAGAAGCTCAACAAACAGCCAGGTATTGAGGAAGTGTCGAGGAGGTGTTGAGCAAGCTTTTAAAAGAGTTTTTCTAGAAAAGAAAAACACAGACATGAATGCAATCACACATGCAACTCAACCAATGATCCAATCAACATATTAGACGCACAAAATCATCTCCCAACAACAATATTAAGCACATGGATCCCAAAACACACACACACTAAACAAGTCTAACCGATTTTATATTTAAAAAACAAGTCAAGATAGTTTAGTGAGTATACATCAACACATGTTAACCTTATGATGGCCAAATCATATTGTACCTGCACATGTATCAAAAGTAGTAAAGAATATTGTGTGTTGTATGTGAAGAACATCACAAGATTGCATAAGTGTCTCAATATTATGACGATTTGAGATATAGAAAATCACTTTAACTCACACACAATCATAACTGTTTGATGGGGACTATTACCTTCGAGGTACATCCTATAACTCCCACATCTCCTAGAAAACATGCTTGCAACCATATTTTAAAGCATTTTGTTCTTTTTTGCTTTTATTTCTTTGCATATTTTCTTATATTAAGCAAACCATGCATGGGTATATAAAAGAGAGAAAAGAAATACTCAATTATGTTAAACTTTTTGACATTGTACTTTTACTATACCGAAGCATACAGATGTCATTTCATGAATGGCAGGTAACAGTGGTGAGATAGTTATTTATGCTTTTCTCTTAGGATTTTCTAGTCCTACCCATCAAAAGAAGTGATACGAGTGTTAAGTACAAGAGATTACTTGACATTTCTCATCGCAAACAAAGAGCCACAAAACTCACTTGCTTAGTTGTGCATAGAGATGCTCATCTAAACTACAAGAGATACAATGTACATAAACTTCGTTTAGAAAACTTTGTTTCATTAGCCATTTTAAGGTTCACAAGAATCAATGTACACAAACGCACACTGTTTTTGTATTTTTCTGATTTTTCCTTCCCTTTTTTTTTTATTTTGAAAACAAAACAAAATAAAAACTAAACAACCGAACAACAATAGACAAACAACATGAAAGCATGACAGAAAAATGCAAATGCATGAAAACATGATAGAAGGATGCAGATACATGATAGGAAAAACCTAGGAGGAAACCTTCTCGAAAAGCAATTCACTATAGTAAAGAGAAGTTTCAGATCTAATACAAAACCTCTGTCCCTAGACTCTACAATTCCTGTAGATGAACTCACAGCAGAAACCTTTTGCCGCTTCAGAACCTCTGAACTCTTCAATATTTGAACGCCACCCTTTGATACACAGATCCCACTACGTGACTAACTCTTTTGCGCGAATCCCAGTACGTGACTTACACACCAACTTGAGAAAGAAGAATGTTGGCTGCAAAGTTCTTCATTTCATCAACAATAAAAATTAAGAAGCACTTGGTTACAAAATCCTAGGGCGCAAAAGACGTAGTACCTTTCAGAGAGAATAAGGCTTCGGTCACCTTTTTCATATGTTCTCCTTGTATTCTTTTATGTGACGGCCTCAAAAATAAGCCTTATATATGTCTAAGGTTATGAGAAAAGAAACCCTATAAAAATACAAAAACATGGGCCGAAAATCAGATCTGGAAATCTGAATTCTCGTAACCTCGATAGATACCTTGGTCGATCGAGAAGCTGTTGAACTTCATTCATTAAATCTCTATAGATAGCTATCTGTCCAGCAACTGTCGAGCTATCTGTCTGTAGGTGTCCGCAAGTGTCCAGCTATTTGTCCAACACCTTTTCTTCACTTGTTTCTTGGTCCAATCTTCATGACTTTAATATTAGACTTGAACAACATATTCTTTGAAGTATTAAACACATCTTGGATCTACCCAAATCCAAGTAAAGTGCGTTTTGTCAAAAGATTAGCCAATTACATAAAAGAATGATATATGTTCTTAACAAGTGAACCACATATGTCCTTACAGTTTGTTTAGTCCTTGTTATTTCGTCATGCTATTAGTAAGTAGCTTTTTAATGGGATATTTTTGGAAAATAACCATGTTTCATAAATAATGCTTTTGGGTCAAACACATTTCGAAAAATTATATATGGATATATGTTTTCTTAAAAGTGTTGTGTTGTGACCTTATTGTATATTATTATATATGAAAATGCATCATATTTGGTATTGCATTTGGAGAAATGCATGAATTGTTGATATGGAAAAATGAGCATCTTTTATTTAATCTTTGATAAGAAAATTGTGGATTTTATGGTATATTAGAAAATTAAAGATACTTGTCTTGTTATGTGGAAAATTGATAGAAAATCTTTTGACAAAAATGAAGTTGAAAGCCTTACAAACTTTGTGGAAGTTAGATTATTTAAAATTTTTCTGAAACTACCTAGATATAGACTATGTGTTTCAAAGTATATGTAATCTGTGAGCTTTATGTGGTTTTAACACCATGCTATGTGTAATTTCCCGGTGATTACCCGATTTGGTTTTCGCAGTCTTTGTGACAACGGAATCAAATCTAGGTCAATGCCCTTTCACTTTGGATGACGCGTTCTTCCCTGCTGCCCATGGGGGGAAGAGGTTCCTTGATTGTGTGTGGGTGAGGCTGCTGCCCATGGGGCCAAGAGATCACATGCAAAAGAGGTCATATTTGACGCGCTCTCTCTGCTGCCCATAGGGAGAGAGAAACATCGTGAGGGTATGGGTAAGGCTGCTGTCCATGGGACCAAGAGTCTGCATACCAAAGAGGACAATATCATGCCAGCTGTGGATGGGTGGATCCCTTGACCAGTCTATGTGGTAGTATGGTATATTTGTGATAAAATTATCGTACGTTAGATTTTATGGCTTTGGAAATTATATTGTTAGTGCTCACAGATTATAATATGTAGTTTCATGGTATTATTTTGAGAAACTTTTGGGTTTGGGCCCTTTGGGGCGTGACGTGTTGCACATTATACATCTTATCTAATAACATAAAATTGGATCCTTCAGAAAGTACGCTGCATGAGCTTTTGAAAGACGAAAAAAAAAATGGAGTTTGGTAAGGTCTCCTTCCAAGTTGAAAAAGTTCTAAACTTGGGACACAATGCCAAGCCCAAACTAACCCTGCACCTAGCACTATGCCCAAGGTTAGTCCTAGCCTATAGTTATGCAAAACATGTTTCCTTATAATAAAAAAATCATAAATTTACAAGGGATCTAGAATTTTAGGATAGTTTCTCTTATAGGTCAAAAGAGGTTAACTTGTAGCCATCATTCTTCTTTGGGTTAATATATATCAAGTTTTGGGCTTTACTCCCAAAAACAAATCCTAGTCTAGCAAGGCTGCAACTCCAACGGGTGACATATGGTTAAACACAATATATAAAAAAATAAAAAACCCCAACAAAGGGGATGTTATTAGTGGATCATCTCAAAGACTTGTTAGTTCTTTTTTCTTAGTTTGATGTTGATTACTGTTTCTTTGAACTCTTGTTTTGTACTTCAAACATCATTTTATGAATACCACTGTATTCTTTGCTAATTATTATCTATTATTATTCTTAAATTAATTTTAAATATGTTTTCAAACATTTTGATAGTTATTGCTTGTTATTGAATTTTAAATTATACCTAAAGTTATTAAAAATATTTCTAAAAATAAATTTCAGAATAAGAAGAAGATAAAGAATGTTAGGACATATGTAGTTGTTCAAGCTTGTGAACATATGTCGCTATTTTATGTAATTGGCTTATCCTTAGACAAAACGCACTTTACTTGTAATTGGGTAGATCTAGGATGTGTTAAACACTTCAAGAAACAGTGGTTCAAGATTAAGTGTTGAAGCCGTCAAAGTCTGTCCAAGATACAAGCAAGGAAGTGCAAGATTTTAAAGCTCGATAGATACCTCGACAGATACATCTATCGAGATTTAAAGAAGCTGTTTAGCCCGAGCCTCGACAGCTGTCTCGACACCTCTCGACACCTCTATCTGTCGAGAATTAAAGAAAACAGATTTACAGGTCTGTTTCAAGTCCAATCCGTGTGTGTGTCTTTGGGACTTCTTTTCTCCTAACCCTAGACATATAAAAGGATTATTTTAAGGGCCGTCAAAGAGGGCAACAAGCAGAAATCACAAGATACAAGTTGCTTCTTCTCTTTCATGCAAATTGTGATCTGTGAGACAAAGTTCGTGCCCTAGTTCATCTCTGATGATTTGAAGAACTTTGCAGCCAACATTCTTTCTTCCTCAAGTTGGTGAGTGAGTCACGTACTTGGATTCGTGCAAAGGAGTAAGACGCGTACTGGGATCCGCGCATCACATTGGTTAGTCACGTACTGGGAGCAGTGCATTAAACTGGAGAAATTGTCACTACAGAACAAGTCCAATTGGGTATTGGGGTAAGAGTTCAACTGTAGGTTGGTGAGGTACTGGGATTCCTTACTTGTAACTGCTTGTTGTGATAATAGTGGAGTTTCGGGAGTGGTGACCTTAAATCACCCGGTGGGGTTTTTGCCTTAGGGTTTTCCCCATTCGTGAACAAATCACCGTGTTATTTATTTTCCGCTGCATATTTTAGTTTGGTGATTTGTTTGTGCTGCCACATGATATTATCTGTTAATTTGATTAATTAATAACTGGGCTAATTTAATTGATCTAAATTATCACAAGGGGTCAACGCGTTTGTGGCCTGTCAAGTGGTATCAGAGCAAGCACACTCTGATTAAGGTTTAATCTATTGTGTGTGATCCATTGACCCCGGTTGTCATGGTTATAAGTCAGTCTCTCAGTTGAAGAGAACTGTGATATCAAATACATCTTGTTTTTCTAATCTCCCTTCTTTGAGTATCTCAGAAAACACAAGGTTAAAAGTTATTTGATTCTCTCCATGATGATTATTGGAAAAGATCTCAGTTTATACAAGCAGGAACTAGACTGTCTCAAATTCAAAATGTGGAAAGGAGTCTGTCTAAACAGAGTTAAAGTTAAAGGCCTGACTCGGAAAAAGCAGATGAGAGAAGATACCATTCCCACTGATCTGTTGTCTAAACATGAAGTGTGTTTCATGATGAAGTCCGCATTTAAAGTGATGGACACGTGCCTATGGTACCTTGACAGTGGCTGCTCAAGACACATGACTGGAGATCGATCCCTCTTCAAGGTCTTCGAGTCTAAGAAAGGTGGAAATGTCACGTTTGGTGATGGGAGCAAATCACAGATAAAAGGGAAAGGGATTATCTCTCTACCTGGACTACCAGACATTGCAAATGTTCTCTATGTGGATGGCCTAAGAGTTAACCTGTTGAGTATAAGCCAGATATGTGATCAAGACTTCATGGTGTTATTCTCCAAAAGAAAATGTCTTGTTATGAATGAAGCTGGAAAGAAACTCATAAGTGGTGTTCGTACTCTAGACAACTGTTATGGATTGGTACCTGATGCTGATATTGTATGCAATAGTATTCGGTTGCCAAATGAAGACTTGTGGCACCAACGGATGGGGCATGCTAGTTACAAACATCTTTCTATTGTATCTAAGCATGAATCTGTTCTAGGGATGCCAAAGCTGAGTAGGTTGAACAATGTTGTGTGTGGACCATGTCAACTTGGAAAACAAACGAAAGCTAAGCATCCAAGCACTCAGACATCAGCTACATCCAGACCTTTGGAGCTATTGCATTTAGATCTTATGGGTCCTACAAGAACTGAATCTCTTGGAGGTAAGAGATACATCATGGTTATAGTAGATGACTTCACCAGGTACACTTGGGTTATTCTTCTACGATCCAAGTCTGATGCTCCTGAGCACATTGAAACATTGTGCACAAGACTACAAAATGAGAAGAACCTGAAAATTGACCGAATTCGAAGTGATCATGGTAAAGAATTCGAGAACTCATACATGGAGTCATTCTGCACAAGATCAGGTATATCTCAAGAATTCTCTGCTCCTATTACTCCTCAGCAGAACGGTGTAGTAGAAAGAAAGAATAGGGTTATCTAGGAGATGGCGAGAGCCATGCTGCACAGTAAGGATGTGGCTAGAAATCTATGGGGAGAAGCAGTTAACACTGCATGTCACACAGTGAACAGAGTATACTTCAGACCCGGCACCAAAAAGACTCCATATGAGTTGTGGAAAGGAAGAAAGCCAAATGTGAAGTATTTCAGGATCTTTGGAAGCACTTGTTTCGTTCTAAAGGATAGAGAGAATGTAGGAAAGTTCGATTCCAGAAGTGATGAAGGGATATTTCTGGGATACTCTACTACAAGTAAGGCTTATCGGCTATATAACAAAAGAACCATGAAGGTCATGGAAACTGTAAATGTTGTTATTGATGAGTCTTCAGATATCAATCCTGAGAAAATTGATGAGGAACTTCCTAAAGAGATTCTCCCTCCAGAACCTAGGAGAACACTAGAGCTCATGGAACAAGAGCCTGCATCCCCAAGTGCTCCTGGTACTCCCAATGTTGTAGAAGAGCCAGCAGACATTCCTACATCACCAGATTCCGAGTGTCTTGAAAACAAAAGACCTTCCTCCAGAATCAAATCAAATCATCCTCCAGAAACTATTGTGGGAAACATGAATGAACTCACATTGCGGAAACGCACAGTTGATAAATGTGTTGCTAATTTTGTGTCATACTCTTGTTATTTGTCACAGGTTGAACCCACTAAAGTTGAGGAAGCTCTTCAGGATGAAAGTTGGGTAGAAGAAATGCATGATGAACTGCTTCAGTTTCAGAGGAATGATGTGTGGACCTTAGTTCCCAGACCGGAGGGCGAGCATGTCATCGGCACCAAATGGATATTCCGAAATAAGACTGATGAGGAGGGCAATGTAATCCGAAACAAGGCTCGACTTGTAGCTCAGGGATACACTCAGATGGAGGGTATAGACTATGATGAAACATTTGCCCCAGTTGCTCGTATGGAGTCCATCAGAATCCTTCTCGCTTTAGCATGTCACTTGAAGTTCAAGTTATATCAGATGGGTGTGAAAACCGCCTTTTTGAATGGACTGCTTAAAGAGGATGTCTATGTGGCTCAACCTAAAGGTTTCATTGATCCCCACTTTCCGGATCATGTGCTGTATCTCAAAAAGGCTCTCTATGGATTAAAGCAGGCACCTAGAGCTTGGTATGACCGATTGACTCAATATCTGATATCCCATGGGTTCACAAGAGGAAAGGCTGATCAAACTCTCTTCATCAAAAGAACAGCTGGTGAGCTGGTGGTTGCTCAAGTCTATGTTGATGATATCATCTTTGGATCAACTAAGGATGAGCTTGCCCAAGAATTCTCAAAACTCATGCAAGCAGAATTTGAGATGAGCATGATTGGAGAGCTGTCTCACTTCCTCGGATTGCAGATTCGTCAACAAGATTCAGGTATATTCATCTCTCAATCTAAATATGCTAAGAATCTTGTGAAAAAGTTTGGTTTGGAATCTGCTAGTTCTGTTAGAACCCCCATGAGCCCAAATGTTAAACTCACTGTTGACATGTTAGGTAAAAGTGTAGACTCTTCACTTTATAGAAGCATGATAGGTAGTCTTCTTTACCTTACTGCTAGTAGACCTGACATTAGCTTCAGTGTAGGAGTGTGTGCTAGATATCAGGCTAATCCCAAGGAGTCACACATGACTGCTTTAAAAAGAATCATCAAGTATGTCAAAACTACTGCCAACTTTGGTGTGTGGTATAGCAAAGACACAAATAATGTCTTAGCTGGATATTCTAATGCTGATTGGGCTGGGAATGCTGATGATAGAAAAAGCACCTCAGGAGGTTGTTTTTATGTGGGAAATAACTTGGTCTCTTGGATGAGCAAGAAGCAAAACTCCATCTCATTATCCACTGCTGAAGCTGAGTACATTGCTGCTGGTAGCTGTTGCACCCAACTCCTATGGATGCAAAAACTCCTTCATGATTATGGTATTCGTCAAGAACATCTCACCATCTATTGTGACAATACCAGTGCCATCAATATCTCTAAGAATCCGGTTCAACATTCTCGAACCAAGCACATAGAGATTCGACATCACTTCATTAGGGAGCTTGTCGAAGATGGTGTTCTTACTCTTGAGTTTATCCACACCGATGACCAAAAAGCTGATTTGTTCACCAAACCTCTGGATAGCAAACGTTTTGAGTTCCTTCGTCAAAACATCGGTGTTATCTCCATGGATTGATCTCCTTCTATCTTTCCTCCTCCTCATGCATGTGCATCTAGTTTTATGCATTGTTTTTGCTTTCTTTAGCATGTTTTTGTTTGTGTGTTTTCAGTTTTGTGTTTTATTTTTTGCTTCTTTGATAAAAATAAAAAAAAAATTGAAAAATGAAAAATACAAAAACAGTGTGTGTTTGTGTGCATTAGTTCATGCGAACTTTTGGAATGGCCATTGAAACAGAGTTTTCTAAACTTTGTATCATCTATAACTTAGATGAGCACTCTTTTGCACAACTAAGCGAGTGAGCTTTGTAGCTCTTTATTTGTGATGAGTAAGGTTAAGTAATCTCTTCTTCTTAACACTCGTATCACTCTTTTTGACGGGTTGAACTAGAAAATCCTAAGAGAAAGGCATAAATAACCATCTCACCACTGTTACTCGCCAATCATAATATGACATCTGTATGCTTCGGCATAGCAAAAGTGCAATGTCATAAGACACCTGTATGCTTCGGCATAGCAAAAGTGTAGTGTCAAAAGCTTAACATCATTGGGTATTTCTTTTCTTTCTCTTGTATGCCCATGCATGATATGCTTGTTAAAAGAAAATATGCAAAGAAATAAAAAGCAAAAAGATTAAAAATGCTTTAAAATATGGTTGCAAGCGTGTTTTCTAGGAGATGTGGGAGTTATAGGATGTACCTCAAAGGTGATAGTCCCCATCAAACAGTTATGATTGTGTGTGAGTTAAAGTGATCTTCTCATATCTCAAATCGTCATGACATTGAGACACTTATGCAATCTTGCGATGTTTTCACACACAACACGCAATACTCTTTGCTATTCTTGATACATGTGCAGGTACAATGTGATCTGGCCATCACAAGGTTTACATGCGTTAATGTATGATCACTAAACTGTCATAACTTGTTTTTGAAACATAAAATTGGTTAGACTTGTTTAGTGTGTGTGTGCGTGTTTTGAGATACATGTGTATCATATTTCTTGTTGAGAGATGATTTTGAGAGCTTAATGTGTTGATTGTATCTTTGGTTGAGCTGCATGCATGATTGCTTTCATGTCTGTGTTTTTCTTCTTTTGAAAAACTGCTTTGAAAGGCATCTCGACACCTCCTCGATACCTCTCGATACATAGCTATCTGTCGAGATCCTCAGACTCTTTCTTATCGCAGTCTCGACAGATACCTCGATAGCAGCTGGATCGATCGAGAAACTTTCTGTTTGCTCGATAGCTCCTCGATAGCTGCTGGATCGATCGAGGTTCCCACTTGCTTGTTTCTTCTCCCTCGATAGCTGACCTCGATAGCTGCATCTGTCCACGTGCTTTTCTCTATAGCTTCCCTCGACAGCTACCTCGACAGCTCTCGACACCTTCAGCTGTCGAGAATTACTGATGCTCTATAAAAGGGTCCTTCGCGATTTTTCAGGACATTCTCTCGATCTCTCTCACTCGAAAACTCTCTGATCTCTCTCAAAAACTTTTCCCTCTCCCTCCAAATCTCTCTCAAGGCTTTCTCAAGTGATTCTTTGTGTTCTTCATCATTTGGTAAGCATTTTATCCCGCATTTTCATGCATTTCATTGTTTAAAACCCTAGGTTTGTGTTTTTGAAAAATTTTTGGGAGTTTTCAAAATTGTTGGGGTTTTCATGAAATTTTTGGGTTGGTTTTCTAGTTTTAATCTTCAAAACCACATGCATTGCATCACATTAGCATTCTAATTGTATTTTCATGCATTTAGATGTGTGCAAATCTATTGTGTGCTGTTAGGTTTGGATTGGGCTGAGCCCATGATGTTTTTGAGTTGCATGTCACATGCTCATGCATTTTCATGCATACGTTCTTTCCATTTCAATATTTCATTCTGCCAATATTGAATTGTTTGGGACTTTTCTGTTTGTCTCCTCTTTCCCCCTCTTCTATGTTTGCGTTAGTAGCATCTATGGCTCCTAAACGTAAGTCCATTCCGTCCCAGAACCCTCTGCGTTCTAAGGGACAGTCTTCTTCTAACTCTACCCCTATCTCTGTCCGGTTCCGTGATGAGAAAGCCCATAAGGACTTCTCGGAGAACTTTTCTAAACGCGGTGTTCATTCGGAACGCCACGTCGTCCTGGCAGACTTTGCCGACACTGACCTACCCGATGTCATTCACACTCGGGGTTGGGAGTCACTGTGTGACGTCCCGGTCACATCTCCTCTCGTGTTGATTTAGGAGTTTTACTCCAACATCCACGGGATAGATTCTTCAGTACCTTCTTTCTATTCTTGCGTTAGAGGTACGCGCTTCTGTGTCACCCCAAAGCTAGTCTCTGAGGTTCTCCATGTACCTAGGGTGGATCATCCCGATTACCCTAGCTGTGAGTGTCTTTGGACTGTGTCCAAAGACGAGATGATCTCGGCGTTCTGTGAACGTCCTACCTCTTGGGGAGATCACATGTACATACCATGTAGACCTTTTGCTAAAGGTCCTAGATTCCTTAATATGGTGATGACTTTTGTTTTGCACCCACTCTCTCACTACAACTCGATCACAGAGCCTCGTGCTCGGTTCTTGTTGTCCCTCCTTGTGGATCTCTCTATAGACTTTCCTTCTCACTTCATCTTTTCTATCATAGATGTCTATAGAGATACGGCCACCCGTGATAAGCTCATTTTCCCTTTCGCTATCACGAGGATCATGAGTCGTTTTTCCATTCCCTTCCCCTCGTCTGATCACTACCATATCATGTCTACCATAGACGCCGCTACCGTAAAACGTAGCGAGGCACAGTTCCGATCGCGACAGCCGGATGCTGCCACTCGTTCCACTCGTCCGACCACCTCCAGATCAGCTCGTGCGTCTGCTTCTTCCTCCTCTAGCGACGTCACGTTAGGAGACATCATGGCGCAGCTACAGCGCATGGATGCTCGCCTCGATACACTCTCCACAGAGTTGTATCAGGTGAATGTCCGTGTTGGTCGCATCGCCAGGCGACAGGCGACCATGGGCGGCTTTGCCTCAGAGGTTTCTCCTCCGCCACCTCATGTGTCGACTGAGACCGAGGGTGATGATGATGGCGATGATGATGATGCTTCCGACGATGATGATGATGGAGATGCTAGCTCATCGGATGAGATGTCTACTTGACACTCTACCCTTTGTCACTCGTGACAAAAAGGGGGAGTAGTTTTGTATGAGAGTAGTCATACTTAGGGGGAGTGTTAGCATAGGACATTTTTTGTTAGGGGGAGTGTGGATTGAGGGATGTAGTGAGGTGATCTATGTATTTTTTTCTTTTCTTATCTTTTAGAGATACATTGATCATGTACTTACATACATTGTACTTATTCTCTTTCTCTATATGATGATGTATGTTTTCTTTTTCACCTACCTCTACATGTGTTGTTTCTTTTCTGTCTTTATACACATGTTTCTTTACTTGTATGCAATCTATTATTTCTGTTTTACACAAAGATGCCTTGATGTGTTTTGTTTACAAGTGTTTCAGAAATACAGGTTGTCAAAGTCTTCTTGCCATAAACTCTCTTCTTGCAAAGTTTTTCAAGAGTTTGTGTTAGGATAGATTTTATTGTATGTAACAAGTGAATATGAGTTGAGTGATTTATGACTTCTCTCATATCTTCATTTGTATGTTGTGGTTTTGTCACGGATTGCCAAAGGGGGAGATTGTTAGGACATATGTAGTTGTTCAAGCTTGTGAACATATGTCGCTATTTTATGTAATTGGCTTATCCTTAGACAAAACGCACTTTACTTGTAATTGGGTAGATCTAGGATGTGTTAAACACTTCAAGAAACAGTGGTTCAAGATTAAGTGTTGAAGCCGTCAAAGTCTGTCCAAGATACAAGCAAGAAAGTGCAAGATTTTAAAGCTCGATAGATACCTCGACAGATACATCTATCGAGATTTAAAGAAGCTGTTTAGCCCGAGCCTCGACAGCTGTCTCGACACCTCTCGACACCTCTATCTGTTGAGAATTAAAGAAAACAGATTTCCAGGTCTGTTTCAAGTCCAATCCGTGTGTGTGTCTTTGGGACTTCTTTTCTCCTAACCCTAGACATATAAAAGGATTATTTTAAGGGCCGTCAAAGAGGGCAACAAGCAGAAATCACAAGATACAAGTTGCTTCTTCTCTTTCATGCAAATTGTGATCTGTGAGACAAAGTTCGTGCCCTAGTTCATCTCTAATGATTTGAAAAACTTTGCAGCCAACATTCTTTCTTCCTCAAGTTGGTGAGTGAGTCACGTACTTGGATTCGTGCAAAGGAGTAAGACGCGTACTGGGATCCGCGCATCACATTGGTTAGTCACGTACTGGGAGCCGTGCATTAAACTGGAGAAATTGTCACTACAGAACAAGTCCAATTGGGTATTGGGGTAAGAGTTCAACTGTAGGTTGGTGAGGTACTGGGATTCCTTACTTGTAACTGCTTGTTGTGATAATAGTGGAGTTTCGGGAGTGGTGACCTTAAATCACCCGGTGGGGTTTTTGCCTTAGGGTTTTCCCCATTCGTGAACAAATCACCGTGTTATTTATTTTCCGCTGCATATTTTAGTTTGGTGATTTGTTTGTGCTGCCACATGATATTATCTGTTAATTTGATTAATTAATAACTGGGCTAATTTAATTGATCTAAATTATCACAAGGGGTCAACGCGTTTGTGGCCTGTCAAGTGGTATCAGAGCAAGCACACTCTGATTAGGGTTTAATCTATTGTGTGTGATCCATTGACCCCGGTTGTCATGGTTATAAGTCAGTCTCTCAGTTGAAGAGAACTGTGATATCAAGGAATGAAGATCAAATTAAAGAAGAAATACGAAATAGTCAATTTAACAGCAAGTTAAAGTCTTCTGCTTATTCTAACTTTCATCTCAAAAAAAAAAAAAAAAAAGTCTTCCGCTTAAAGCTACTGTCGTTTTAGTACCAGCTTTGTAACTACTTTAGTTTAAAGTCTTGTAACACTGTTTGGCAACACGTGACGCGTATGTGTCTTACCAATGCAGCTGTCTTGTTTCTATTGGTTAGCTTATATGGAGGTAGTTAGTTAGTTTTCTGTTATAGCTTCTCATATATAGAACAGGGGTTTATGTAATTAATTAATCAATAAGATATTCAGTTTTATATCTTCTCGTCATGTTGTGTGTTAATTGTTCAAAAGATGTATTGACATCATGTCCCATGTCAGAGTTTCATTGCTTCTTAAAATTTACACTACCTAATGATTTCTGAGTTAAAGGAACCTGCTGGTTTTTGGTCAAGAAATTGCTTCTTCTTCTTTTTTTTCTTTTTTTCTTTTTTCTTTTTTGCAATGGGAAAGCATAGAGAATTCCTCTATTGGGTTTGAGTTAAGTAAATAATAACAAATGCATGTGTCATCGTTTTATTCGAAAACAAAAAAACAAAGGACGAACAAGAAATGAGAGGTCCTACGATCCTCTTTCACACACACGAAAATAGTCTCAAGTGAGGGATCCCAGCTTGTACGTTTAGCATTCACAAATTGAAGTAATGAACGAAGAAAAACAAAAACAAAACAAAAAAAAATGACAAAACTTTCTATGTACAAACGTGACACCATCATTTTTTTTTTCTTCACAAGATTAACTATGAGAGAAACTAATAGATTTTGATTCAGTTTGCCGAGATAGAATTCAGTGGCCAGCTTAGTTGACTCAAACCCAGCCTGTAGTTCGAGGCCTGCCACTTTCAAGCAAGAATTTTCGTTAGTACATGTATGCATGCTAAAAATATCATCTAAAATACTTACAAATTAATGCATTATCAATTTTTAAAATTTAAAAAAAAAAATCAAGTATTTATTTAATATATATTGTTGAAATGACACTAATCACATTTTTTAATATTTTAAACTTCAATTTGTAATAGTTATATAGTAAAATTGATAGTAATTTTAGTATATTCCAAAGAAAAAAAAAAGTGTAACGAGGAGTTATATGGAGAACGAAAACGGACCGAGTATATGGGTTGGTGCGGCTGGTATCAGGGAGGACAGGTTTGTGATCATGAATGTGAGCCACCTTCCTGAGGAAAGAATTTCTCACGAACTTATCAGAATTGTTGATAATAGTTTCCGGATCCTCTACCTCCGGCACGAATACCCTCTTCTTCTTGTTGACGCGAACCGTTGGGGAATGCACGAGCTGCTGCTTCATCGTATGAATCCCAATAGTCACACCTACACTAACCATTCCCAGCAGCACACACAATGGGGCTAACTCAAACTTCAAACCCAGCCTGCAGAGAACACCCACATAGATGCCTTCATGATCTTGTATAAAAAAATTATTACAAAAAAAAAAAAAAAGGGGGTCTTCTGATTAAAAAAAAAATGTTCAAGCATGACAAAGGTGTTTATAAGACTATGATTAATAATCACTAAGCTCATTATACACGCTTTGCACGTGTAATAATTTTTTTTTTTTTTTTTTTTTTTTAGTATTATAACATTAAAGTGATATATAAATAACCATGTGTATTAAAAAAAATAAAATAAAATAAAATAAAATAAAATAAAATAAAGAAAGAGGTAAGGTAACATTAGGTAACGTGGAATAATGTTAAAAAAAGAAGAAGATTAAGATAGTGTCCTAAGTTTACGCTGAGTGTAGAAGATAAAGGAAAAAAACCTAAAACTTAAAAATAAGAATTATTCTTTTAATCAGTTTGTATTTTTTAATTTAAGATTATTTAACTAAAAGATAGTGGTATTTTAGGAAAAAGTATTAACTACAAACACATGTCTTTCAATTATTAGTAGATTAGTTATTTTTTGCTGATATATTTCACACTTATTGCATTTTGATACTGTTGACATAATATTATTTAATACTAAATACTTTCTCGTATTTTAGAAAGTTTAAGAATTTGTATAAGGGGTATTTTAGTACGCGTTGTTTTTTTTTTTTTGGGTTTAGTATCGTAATTTTTCTTTTTTTTCAATTTTGGATAAGTTTGTTTAAAAGACATGAATTAATAGGAGGGTATCCTATTTTGAAGGCATTTTTTTTTTATACAAAATAAAAATTCTGCTCTAACCTAATCTAAGTGTATATATCACTACAACAAAATGTATCTTTAGTGACGAAAGTTAGTGAGGAAATATTTTTCGTCGCTAAAAATACAGATTTAGTGACGAAATTTGAATTTCGTCGCTAATAATAAAAAAAATTATAACATTTAGTGACGAAAAACAATTTTCGTCGCTATTGTGATATGAAAAATGGGCGGCAGCGGGGGGAAACCTTGGCGCGAATTTAATTAATCTATAGCGACGAAATATTTCGTCACTAAAAGTTGAAATTTTTAGTGACGAAATAGTTCGTCACTGTAGGTATTTCTATGGATAGTATTAGTGACGAAAATGCTTTCGTCACTATAAGGAAGAATTAGCGACGAAAAATATTCGTCGCTAAAAATATTCTTAGTTTTTCATTCCATTGTTTTAGTGACGGAATCAAAATCCGTCACTAAAAGTAATCTATAGTGACGAAATTGTAATTTCGTCACTAAAAATCTTTAGAAAATCTAGGTTCTTTAGTGACGAAATTTATGTTCGTCGCTAAAGACCTCCCTATATATACGCCTTTGGGTTCTTTAGTGACGAAATTAAATTTCGTCACTAAAGGTCTGCCTATATATATGCCTCCTGGGTTTTTTAGTGACGAAAGTTATGTTCGTCGCTAAAAACATTAAAATTTTATGCCTTTTGCAATGAAAAGTTGTCCATTAGCGACGGAAATAAATCGTCGCTAAAGCCCTACCTATATATATGCCATTTCCCCATTCTATTTCAACCATCAGCTCCAAAATCTCAGAACCCAGCCGACACAAAGAAACCCAAAGGAGACCGATACAGAGAAACCCAACCGTCGCTGGTAAGCACTCACCAACCGTCGCCGATAAGCACCAAACCAACCATCGCCGATAAGCACCAAACCGTCACCGTCGCCGATAAGGACCAAACCATCGCCGATAAGCACCAAACCGTCGCCGATAAGCATCAAATCGTCGCCGATAAGCATCATTCCGTCGCCGAAATCACTAAACCATCGCCGATAAGCATCATTCCCTTGCCGATAGGCACCATTCCGTCGAGGACGCTGTCAAGGATGCCGTCAGGACGCCGTTGCAAACGTCGTCGCCGTCGCTGTCAAGGATGCCGTCAAGATGCCGTCGCAAACGTCGTCGCCGTCGCTGTCAAGGATGCCGTCAGGACGCCGTTGCAAACGTCGTCGCCGCCGTGAGGATCTAGTAGAGCTCGCCTCGCCGTCGAGCTCTGATTTTCACCATTGCTTTGCTCTCATCTCACCCTCACACCGTGTGGCTTTTGCATCTTTGATACCCACATGGTCTAAAGCAACTTTCGTTTACGTGATTTTTACTTTGCACATGTTTGTCTTCTAATAAGTACATGGTAATAATTTTTGTATGTAAAAATGGGTTTTTTTTTGTGTTTTAAGGATGGGAGTTTAGTGATTTGGTTTTGGGTATAGATTTGATTGAATCTATGTGCTGTTTTTCTTTTTGAATAATTACGGTAGTTAGAAATTAACCCTTTTAAGTTTTTATTTTTATTTTTGCAGATCTAATGGTGTTTTTGGTGATTTTGGTTTGTTGGGAATCGAACAAGAGGTGGGCGGCTAATATGTAGTCACTTAGTAGAGAGCTCGTGTTCTTGATCTTACAGTTTCTAGATGAGGAAATGTTCAAAGAGACTATTCACAAGTATGCATCTAAGAGTTTAGTTTGTTTGGTTTTTTATTTTTCAGTTTTTTATTTTTTGCTTTATTTTATTTTTCAGTTTTAATTTATATATATATATATATATATATATATATATTTTATAAAAAAAGTTTCCTCATTAATTTCTTTCTTTATCAAATAGACTTGAACAGGGATCTGGGTTTTTCTTTAATATAATATATTTTGAGGATGAGGTGCATAATGGGAATTGGGATGAGGTTGAGAAGTACCTTTCTGGGTTCACAAAAGTGGATGACAAAAGTGGTTCCACAAATTGATCACCTTCATATTTTGTTTGGCCATTGAGTGTAGACATTTAATTTAATGATACTCCGTTTCTTTGTGTTCTTCTCTTTGAATAAAATTTATCACTTATATAAAAAATAAAAAGGATAGTGCTTATCCCTTATTGCTTTTATACCTTTTTCTATTGGGTTCAATGTTAAGATAGTGACGTAATGGTTAATCTTTGTGGCTGGAGTGCAGAGAGAGAGAGAGAGAGCTAATTGTTGAGGGTCGGAAAGACTTGATCTATGTGTTGCGACAGTCTAGGGACACCCATGCATCTGTGTTCGTGTTCATAGATATGGAGAGGTTTTTGCCCTAACTATGCTTCTTAGGTGGTTATCTTGTTTTGTCAGAGGTTGTTCTTTCATGTGAACTACTTGGGTGTTTTCCCCTTGACATATTTTCTTATTAATGAATACATATGTGTGTTCACATGTGCATGTGGTTACAGTTTTATTTTTTTTTGTGCTCAAAATCTTACAAATTAACTGAGTAAAGGCCTGTTTTAGCTTATCCTAGTTTATGGACTTCCAGCCAACCTCACACATTCTAGTTTAGTTGACCAAAAATTTATCAAGTCTCCAAGTTGTTTGTCCTGGCCGTGGCACAAGTTTATGCAAAATATAAACTTGCAATTTTCAGTTGGCTACATTTCCAAACTCATTACTAAATGCTAGCAAAATGATTTGAAATGTGATTATTGCGTGAAACTTAATGTTATTTTGTTCATTTGTATTGTTTCATAGCTGGGGATCAGTACAATGGATTCATCAGTTTCTGGTCTTGGGGGTTGCCCTTATGCCAAGGGAGCATTTGGAAATGTTGCGACTGAGGATGTTGTTTACATGCTACATGGACTTGGTGTGAAAACCAATGTGAATCTTGGGAAGCTCATGTTGGCTGGGGATTTTATCTCTAAGCATTTGGGACATCCATCTGGTTCAAAAACAGTGGTTGCCTTAAGTAAAGCTACATCTCATGCCTCCCAGCTATGAGGTACTAGTTCTAGATCATCTTACATCTCCCCATTTTGTAAACAAGTTTTATTAAAATTTGAGATTACGTATTTGAGCTTAGTACATTTTTATTAAAGTTCACTTTTTCTAAGCTTGAAAAGTATTTTTTTCACAACTTATTTTTTAGCTAAATAAATCAACGAAAATAAGTTATTTTATAATATTTTATTTGCTAAAAAAAATTTAGAGGATTTATTTTAATTCAAGTAGAATTATTTAGATAGAATTTTCAATAGAAGTTAATCTATCAACATACAAAGTAGAGTAAACTAGACGCAACTCAATCCGCAGGTACTTCTGCTTTGCCAGTGTATTAGCTTTCTAGGTTCTTGAAGGGACTAGTGCATGGTAGGATTTTCATTGGTTGAAGACTAATAAATAAATGACTTAGTAATGACCCACATTAATATTTTGAACCAGAAGTTTTATTGCTAACCTTGTACCAGTTTACAAATATCTTATCAATGGACTTGTATTGTATTAGTACTTTATTTTAGCAATTGACCCGAACTATATGGTGTGACTACTTTTTTTTATGCATTATTTGAAACTAATTGTATTATATCACACTTGAAAATCTATATTTGCTTTCTACAACTTATACATTAGGAGTTGTGATTTTAATTCATTGGTGTGGCTACTCTTAATGCACTGTTAAAAATTTTTCTTATAACATAGTTAATGTTTTTACTTTACGATTTTAATGTAGCATTTTTTTTATATTTGTGCAGATTTCTTATTGGTGGCTTTTAGGAGATTTACTTTTGGCATTACTTGAAGATATATGAGGACATCTTCCGTTCTTTCTAATTATATTATGCTACACATTTTGTATTGTTATAAAATGTCTTGTGTTATTGTATGTGCTGCAAACAATTATTGTATGGAAGGAGATTGAATTGGATACTTGTTTTATTTTTTACTTGTGGAATGTATGGATCTTTTTTTATAAATGTGTTGTTGAAATGCATGTGTTATTCAAATGTGAGGTTTTAATAATGTAATGACAGGTTACAGGTTAATATCAAAGCTATGAAAAAAATAAAAACAGAAAATAAGTTTTAGTGACAAATTTTTTCGTCACAAATAGAGAAACAAAATTTTTGTAAAATGTAGCAAAAATGTGTAAGAAATGGTTTTAGTGAGGAAAATTTTCGTCACTAAATGTGCCCAAATTTTCATGAAAATAGTTTTAGTGACGAATTTTTTCGTCACTATATGTACCTGAACATAGCTTTAGTGACGAAATTATTCGTCACTAAATATGATTTAATAAACTTAGGTGTTTTTAGTGACGAAATATTTCCATCACTAAATAGTGTTTTTAGCGAGGAAAACATTTAGCGACGAAAACGTTTCGTCACTAAAAGTTTTAAAAAAAAAAAAATAAATCGGACTTTTAGTGACGAAATTTTTCGTCGCCAGGACTTTTAGTGACGGGGTTTCAGCGACGAAATGAGTTTCGTCACTAAAAGTCCGATTTCGTCACTAAAGGTTCTTAGTGACGAAAACATGAACTTTTAGTGACGAAATTTTTCGTCACTAAAAATACATTTTGTTGTAGTGTATATATGAAGCTCTCTCCTAAAGATTTAAACCCCAACTCTTACCCCCACACTCCACAAATACTTATACTTGTGGAGTGACCGTCGTACCAAGAGTGTGCGGTTAAACGAAAAATTTATGGATATTTTTAAACCATATAAAAGAGATGAATTTTCTTATAAATAGTATAGATAAACAAAGAATTCTATAATTATTATCGCCCAAGGAATTCACAAAATGTGATGTTAGTGTTATTAAAAATTCATTTTATAAACATACAAATTGATTTGTCAATTTCTAAACACAATTAAGAAATAGAAATGACTAAAGATATTACAAAACTTAAGGGTCTTTTTTTTTTTTTTTATACAAGATAGAATTCTACTCTAGCCTAATCTAAGTATATATATGTATAAATTTTCCTCTTAGAGACTTGAACTCTGGTCATTGCCCTCCACACCCTACAAACACTTATACTTGTGGAGTGACTATCGCACCAAAGGTGTATGGTGGTAAGGGATAATTACATGAACTAACATGTTTGTGTATTATTGATCATTTTGTAGTAACATTTATTGGACATTTGGCATTATCCTTCATATAAGAGAGAATTTAGAATCTAAGATATGTAGTGGATGGTAACATTTGTAACATTAATTGTTACTCAAGGAAATATGCCATCCAAAAGATAAATATGCAATGCACCTCCTGCAAAATGCAAATACAAAAATAACCCGACTAACCTGGAAATTAAGCTATTATCTGCATGAGCAGCATCAACAGTTGGTGCAAATTTGGGAGCGGTTGATGTTGCAAATGATCGGTTTCCTCCTAGTTGTCGGATTAGCATTGATTTCCAGTAGCTCTACATTACATGACTCGCATTATAAGCGTAAAAAATGAACCACAAGAAGGAAGAAGAAGAAGAAAAATGAGAGTGAAGTACTTACATTTCCCCTGAAAGCCATTGCCATTTTTTTTTTGGTTCCAATCAGATTGATTTTTTTGAGACAAATGGGTCGGCTTCAGTTTCTAGGGGTTGATTTATAGGGTTGATTTGTAGGAGCTGAAATTGTAGAACCCTTAGTCAACCTTCGAATCTCTAAAAGCATGGGCATTCTTTTGACGGAACTACGGGGTAAACAATATAAATAGTTAAATATCCCCAAAAATTTTCACCTTCTCCCAATTTTTTAAAATTAGGTTGCAAATTTTCAGCACACATATATATCTCTATCTGTACTATTTGTACTACTATTTAAAGAGTTTTCCTGTTTGAAATCTTCAATTTAAATATCCAAAATATTCTCAAATTCATCTGTTTGTATAGCTTAAATAATATGATCAGAAATGTAAAATTGGTAAATAAAAAAAATCCTAATTTTTAGCTAAATTTTTTATTAAAAAAAAAAAGCTTTTTCTCCCACCTCCACATTTCTCTCTCACCTCAGTTGTTAAGTACACTAATACAACTTCTTCTTTTTGAAAAAAATAAAACTACTTTTTTTTTTCTTCCACAAACTTGCTTTTTTTTTTTTTCCTAATTGCCAAAATGAAATGGCCCAAGTTTTTACACTAAACTTTTTTTTTCCACATCCACATTTCTCTCTCATATTAGTAATCAAGTACTAATACAACCTCTTCTTTTAAAATAAAAAATAAAAATAATACTATTTTTCTCCCCCACAAATGTACTCTTTTTTCTTTTCTTTTTTTCTAATTGCCAAAATGAAATTTTCTGCAACTTTTTATCACTAAATGGTTTAACAAATTTTAAAAACTGAAAACATCTTCTTTTTCCTAAAAATTCACATACATTATCTCAATTTAGATATATCCCACATACTTTTTACATATCATTTTGGTTTCTTTGCACATACTTTTGGACCATCTCAACTTTTTACTCACCTCAACACCATCTCAAATTTCAGAAAGGTTTTTTTTTTTTTTTTTTTTTTTGGACATTGTTGAAATTATTAATTTGTTAGTTTGTATATTCTTGTTTCCGTAATTTTTTAAAAATCACACATTGTTTAAAAATAAAACTTCTTCTTTATCTCTTTCTCAAGTCTATTTTCACAATTCCTTTGATCTCCACAATTTTTTTTTTCCCCTCACGTCATCACTGTCTTTCTTTTCGAAGAGGTATGTTTCTTATACCAAAAGTAAAGATCAGACTGAGGATTTGGGGTATGTCTAGGCAAGTTGTTATCTTCTTTTTCTTTTTCTATTATTATTATTATTATTATTATTATTATTATTATTATTATTATTATTAGTTCATTTGGTTCTAAAGTCAAATTTTGTAGAGAAATCATTACCACCAATGTGATTGTGTTTATATTTAAATACATGTTGATTTGATTTGGTGTATTCATTTCTTTCATTTTCAAGAGCTCGATACACCTTTAAGTAGCATAATGAAATTTATGTAAAAAACAATGCCATGAGTAAAACATGTAAACCCAAAAAATTATTTAAAAATTTACTTTAAAAAAAAAAACTCTATCGTACGCACGAAGCATATGTGATGAGGCTAGTTACAATTTATGGGGTTTCTTCCATTTGAGATCCTAATTTTGAATGCTTAAGGGCTTGTTTGGTAAAAGTATTTAAATATAGTTTTTTGTTTTGCAATCCATAAAATGATGGGTTACACACTTGAATTTATTGTTTGACTAATATTTTCTAAATACAGTTTTCAAAAAAATGTATCCTATTTTCTTGGTTTAGAATAGGATTTTGAAAACAGCTAAAGGGGTGTTTTCAAGATACAAAAAATATTTTTAATGACATTGTTGTGAATAAATTGAAAACAATTTACCCCACATATTTGTCCAAACTATTTTATCTCTTAAATTAATATGGCGTTTGGTATAGGGTAATGTTTTAGGATTCTCAATAATGTTTAAAGATTCACATGTTTGGTTGCAAATCACATTAGGGAATCAAATGCCAGGAAAATCTAGATTCCCCCTTTAACCCCTTTTCAGTAGGAATATGGATTCTCTTTTAAACAGGTGGATATCTAAATTCCCAAGTTTAAAGGAAATCGTATTTCTTATAAATTGACAATTTTAACCATTTTTCTTTATCATTTAAGCAATTGAGATAAAATATAAAACAAATCATCAATATCTTTTCTTTTGTCTTTATCTCTTCCAACCAAAATAACATAAACAGGATAAACAATTTTGTTGATATATTCATATTTTCTTCTTTTAGACTATAGTTTTAATAAATTTGTCATAATTTATAGTTTATATTTTATTTTTCATTTTTCATTTAGAGGAATATTATTATTATTATTATTATTATTATTATTATTATTATTATTATTATTATTATTATTATTAAAAAGACATATTGGATTTACAAATCTAAGGATTAAATGGGAAAAATAAATAATTCAATTAAGATTTCTAGGAATAAACCAAACATTATAGTCTCACATTCTTAGGAATCTTATTAGATTCCCAATTAAACCAGACATAGGAATAGTTATATTCCTTAGTACTCAAATTGCAAAGCATCACATTCCCAAAAATCTGGATACTAGGAGTAATGTGAATTTCCCTATACCATACACCACCTAAGGAGCTTATTTTTATCACAAAAAAAAATTTCCACACTTCAAACTTGAAACTTATCATTAAAAAAAAAAAAAAACATGATAAGCTCTATTCTCTTATCATTATCCACAAAAAAAAGGTAATCTATAGATTCTACACGTTACTTTTTGTAAATATATATATATATATATATATATATATATATACATATATGTATATATATATATAAATCTCAAAATTAGAAATGATCTTCCAAAAAATTATTTTTTGTTTTTAATATTTTGAAAATTGTTCTTAAAAGTGGGAGCCAAACATATATAATATAAAAATCATTATTTGAAAACTAGTTTCAAGTCCAATTGTTTGAAAAAAAAAAAAAAAGTTTTATACTGTTTTGAAAACAAAAACAAAAATCCTCCTACCAATCAGGCCCTAAAATACCCTCAAATTTACATATTTGAAAAGTTTAAATAATAAGGTTAGACATACAAAATTAATAATTTAAAAATCCTAAATTTTAGATAAATTTAAAAAATAAGTTTTTTCCAACCACATTTCTCCCTCCTTCACGTTTCTTTGTCAAATTCAAAATTTAAAAAACAAATGTTGTATTATACTTGACTAGTGTGAGTGCGTGCGTGTGTGTGCGTGTGTGTGAGAGAGAGAGAGAGGGAGAGAGAGAGATTATATGTTCATGTGAATGTGTTCATTTTTTGAAACTAGCCTCTGACACTCTTAATATGGATGGCGATTTTGCCCCACCCCTTCTCGCTTCACCCCACGCGGGTTTTCCCCTCTCCGCAAAGGTGGTGGGGCAGGGATGAAGCAAGATTTTAGCCCCGCACCACGGAGCGGGCTAAGGATGGTGATGTGCATTGATAATAGCTTAATTTTGCATATTTATACCATTGTTAGAAAGCATTATCATACTTGTTTTGATTTAACTCATGCATTTTATATTTGGTTTTGGAAAAATGCTGAATAATTAATTTTGTGCTTCATTGAATTTTATTGATTGAATTTGTCTTTTGTAGGAGAATATAATTATAAAAGTGGATTTGTGCAAAGAAGAAAGCTAATGGACTTTACATTTACATGAGCCATTGTGAAGTTAAAGAAAGTCAACCAAATTAAATTTAAGTCCAATTGGAGCAAGAAATCAAGGGAAATTTACACCAAATTCAAGTCCAATTCGGATTAGGATTCTAGCCTGCACATCAGTTAGTATTTTTGGCACAACTTTCGGCTCAGATGTTCAATTGAGATGATTCAAGTTGAGCTGGAAAGTTAACTTAAAGGGATACAACTTGGTAGTTTACCAAAAGTCTTAATTCTGAAGTTAAATGGGCCAAAAATGTCAGTTAAGTGAAACCTAAAAATCTGGAATTTTCTCAAAACAGAAATTCAACTTGTAATAGGATTCTTTAACCTATTTAAAGACTCTTTAGGGCAAAATTTAGGGAGGCTAGTGCTAGGGCTGGGGGCAACTACCTCTTTGGTTTTCTTCCATGACAGTTAGTTTTATTTTATTTGTCTAGTTTAATGTTTAGTATTTTATTTTTTGTGTTTTCTTTCAATTACTATGAATAGCTAAATTTATAATTAAGGTTGAGGATGAAACCTTATTAAGGATTATCAATATTGTTTATGTGATTTGATTTTTCCCACAATAGTTGTTCTTTAATGATTTAAATTGTTCTTGCTTCATATCAATTGACTAAAATGGGATTCTAGATATAAGTTTAATCATGTTTTTCTCATGATTAGGAATTTATCTTAATTAATTGAATTCTTAGTTTATTATTTTTTGATTATGAAGTTGGATATCTCTTATAATTTGTTTGACTACGGATACAATTGATGATTTGATTTTACACCTAAGAAGTGAAGAAGAGCATGCTTTAGATATTTAAATAGAAGTTTTAATGATAATATTTTCCATGGTAGCAAGATTGATTTCTAAATTATCATGCAGTGGTTGGGAAAAATTAATAATCGTAAATATATACTGATATGAATTAACAAGGCGGATTCCAAAACTTTAATTCATTTCTCTAGATTGTTTACATCTCTTTACTGCTTTATATTATATCTTTTCTTAGTTTAATTATTTTCTTAGTATATTTAATTTCAAACAACCAATTTTTATTAAATTATATTAGGATTAATTTAGTTAAGATTTGATTAATTTTTCTACGTTCATTCAAGTCCCTGTCGATTCGACCTCGTTTTTTTCAAACTGTACTTTGGTACGGTTTGTACACTTGCAAGTACTTTAAAATTTAACAACAAATGGGTTTAGACTTTTTAGACCCACCCCTTCTCGTCCCCGCCCTACCCTGCGTTGCTAAGGATTATAATTGTAAATTGTTCATATCCTAAAACCCTATTTAAACAAACATATCAATATTAACTTATTTTGTTATTCCCAATGTGGTTCTTTACATTTATTTTGTTATGTGTTGTAATACGAGATTTTTTTTTTTTTTTTTTTTTTTGGATTGTCTTGTTAAACGCTTAGATATATCATTCAATTTTTTTTTTCAAATTGATTTGAATTGATAGGATAAATTTAGTTGTAATTTCAAGTATATTTTCATTAATAAAAATGTACTACTTGTAGGAAAAATTAACAAAAAGTAGAGTTTTACAATGTGGGGCGGGGCTTCGAGGGGTCCCAAGGGGCAAGAATGGGGTGAGAAAATTTTCTCCGTCATGCGGGGGCAAGGCAAGGATAAGGCAAGACAAAACCGTGTAGGACAGGGATGAAGACCCCATCCTTCGACCCCGCCCCGCCCCGCCCCATTGTCATCCCTAGCTCCTTAGAGAGAGAGAGAGAGAGAGAGAGAGATTATATGTTCGTGTGAATGTGTTCATTTTTTGAAACTAGCCTTTGACACTCCTGATTGTATTAATAGCCTACAAATATATAATATTAGTGGAATAACATATAAACTTCAAATTGAGATTAATTGAAAATCATAATGCTAAACCCCTAAAAAATACCCATTGAATGCACAAAACGCGCATGATGAGACTAGTATTAATATATTAAAGTCCCAAATTAATGATCTGCAAAGCTCAACTTATATATATATATATATATATATATATATATATATATATGATGGGGTTCAAGTTACACATTTTTTAAACCATTGGATTTAAGTAGATCTAACAATAAAAAGAGACCCTCATTCATGCTAATATTTTAATTGATTTAAGTTATTATCCCTTATTTAATACATTTCATACTTATTTCTAAACCCAAAAAACTTTAAAAGGCTATACAATACAAGCCGAGGCTTTGTCACCCTAGACTTCAATTGCCTCTTCAGAAATTTATTTCAACTCCAAAATAAATAGTTAAGGACTCCTACATTCCAATTCTCTAGTAATTGCAATGTGCACTCAAATTCAAGGAGGACCTAGTTCCTTCAGCTTACCTTGATTGGTATAGACCAACCCAAACAGATGTACCTATCATTTAGAAGGGCCACGTTTGCTACAATCTTACACAAAGCCTTACTTGACAACAATCTTAGCATCTGCATTTCTGATGTCCAGTAAAACTAATTTTTGAATTGGCATAGTATATCAAAAAACAAGAGTAACGCTAGAGAGTTTTGATTGTGCTATTGGAACATGAAGCATATTGAATTACAAGTTCTTAGGGGACAAGAACAGGTCAACCTCCATGATCAAACACAAGACAGAACACTTCAACATGACAAGAACTTACACACATCAGAATGTATACCCAAGCATTAATAGGGAATGACGAATCTATTTACTTTGCATAACGTCATTCAAGTATAAAAGAATCATACTTTTCACATAATAGGTGGTAAAGGATTTAGCTTCTCCAACAACTTCTTTGCTTCGAGAAACCCAAGCGATCCCCCAGACAAGAATTTTACACATTTCCATCTGTTCAACCTCTTAGAGAATTAGATCGTATCTTTGCAACTTCCATGAACAATTTTAAAAGATGAAGAACAATATATGACATTAAAAGTTTCATGCATATAGGGCAGCAATAAAGTACGACAGGCTATGGCTTTTTTTCTTTTTTTCTTTCTGTTATTGACGACCTGGCCGTGGAGGTGGAAGAACTGTGGAGGAGATAAAGAGAAAAATGTGCAAAGAGAAAGAGAGAGAGAGAGAGACGTGTAGTGGAGAGAGAAAGAGTCAGCATAATAAAGTTTTTTAGGTTTATAAATAAGTATGAAATGTATTAAATAAGGGAGGATCTATTTTTGACAATTGGATCTATTTAAATCTAATGGTTTGAAAAGGTGTAACTCTTTAGAATTACACCAGGTGTAACTTGAACTCATATATATATATATATATATATATATATATATATATATAGGGAAATGTTAACAAGCACCGTGCAATGCTTATTAAGATTTCCCTTTTTGGATATCACATAAAATAAAAAAAGGAAAAAAATTGTCAAAAATGATTTAAAAAAATTTTCAAAAACTGTCAAAAGCTGCCAAAAAATCTGAAAAGCTACCAAGAATTGTGTTGTTAACGGGCACCTTACAATGCCTGTTAATACAACCCATATATATTACCAAAAGGCAAAACCTACATGCTTGGATTTGTTTTTCCCAAAGATATGCTTTTATTCCTAAACAATGTAAAAGTGCAAATTATGATCATCATTTGTCAATAAATTAAAAATGTTAAGTTTTAACGATCAAAATTTAGTGGACTATGTTTGAACATTCCTGTTATTTTAACTGTTTGAACATTAATACATGACCTAAAAGTTTAATAATACATAACTTAATTGTCATTAATACATAACCTAAAAATTTATTAATACATAACGAATCCACCATTAATACATGAGTTAGAAAATTATTAATGCATAACTTAATCGTCATTAATACATGACTTAGAAAGTTATTAATACATAACTTAATCGTCATTAATACATGACCTAAAAAGTTATTAATACATAATAAATCTGTTATTAATACATGAGTTAGAAAGTTGTTAATACATAACTATGGCCAAAAAGTTATTACATAACAAATCCATCATTAATACATAACTTAGAAAGTTATTAATACATAACTTAATTGTCATTAATACATGATCTAAAAAGTTATTAATACATAGATTAATCGTCATTGATACATAACTTAGAAAGTTATTAATACATAACTAAATCATCATTAATACATGACCTACAAAGTTATTAATACATAACTTAATCCTCATTAATACATAACGTAAAAAGTTATTAACACATAACGAATCAGTCATTGATACATGACTTAAAAAGTTATCTTAAAACTTAACATAATCGTCATTCAAACCTGACCACAAAAATGGCTGAAAGTTAACAAGTCATATTCAAAAGATAGGCAATCTCAACCCTACATGTGTCACAAGAACAGAAAATGAAGAGACGAAATTTCCTTTATTCCTATCTTATCACATAGACAAAGACAGGAATAAAGGGGCAACTGCTGAATCCAAATTCTAACACCTTCGTCAATCATAATAAATGAACCCAAGATACGTTTTTATGGCAAGCATTTATGCTAAAGAGTAGCAGATAAAGCAACAGGAAAGAAGATGCTACACAAATCAAAGCATTAGTTTGTAACGTATTAACCTTTACAAATGAGAATGAATACAGAGATCCATTGCCCATTAAAGACGAGATGGCTATAAAGCCATAGAGGAACAAAACCAAAAGGTACACAATTCTAATCCCAAAAATATTCCCAAAGTTGAATTCCATCGTTTAGGGTAAATTATTTCATACCGTTTGCATTGAAATCGTGACGTTAAATGATTTCAGTTCAAAACATTTTGAACTGAAATTGTGATTGCAAAAATCGGTGTGCACTAGTATTTATAGCATTGGCATCAGGTGTGCCATGCAAAATGACATTTTAACACATCAAAATCTACTTTATTTATTTTAACACACTACTTTATAATACACCCTGCATCAGATCTTCTATTATAAGATTGAATCCATTAAAATAATATATCCATCACATTAAAAATTATTCTTTTATTGTGTCTTTGTCTTCTCCCTGCACATGAACTCACAACCCATAAACTCAAGAAAAAACTATTCACAACCCAAATCCACCTGACCACAACTCAAATCCACTTGATCACCACAACTCAAATCCATCCAAATTTGCAACAAAACCATCACAAAAATCAACCATAATCACAACAACAACAAAAATACAAACAAAAACAAAATGTAAAACACCGCCTCTTATCACCAAAACACAACATGACCACCACCGCCGCTCTAATGAACACAACACAAATTCATCGTGACCACCACCCTTAACTCATAACTAACACCTAATGCCAATGCTCAAAATACTAGTGCACACCAATTTTCGCAATCATAATTTCAGTTCAAAATGCTTTGAACTAAAATCATTTAAAGTCACGATTTCAATGCAAGCAGTACGAAATAAACATTTCCCTATCCAGTCTTATAACTCAACACAAATTTAGTACCGCACATTCTTCTTATAATTAGTTTCATTAGAGTGTAATCATTAAAAAAAAAAAAAATAGAAATAATTATACAAGTCATTATTTGTAATTATACGTGTCATTTCTGTCCTCCCCTCACAGTGGGCATGGTTATTTAGTAAAGTCAACATCAAGTGAAGGCCTTAAAATGGTCTTAGTAATTAATTTACCCTAAACAACATCAAATCATAATAACAGAGCCTTTTGAGTCAAATATGTAATAAACCCAAAGAAAATGAAATGAAAAGAGGGAGGGGTAGGCAATAACAGGAGGGACGAGTCAAGTTAGTTAGGTCAAATTGAGAATTTGTTTGAAAAGGTCAAGCGAAAAAAGGAGAGCTAATCAGAGAAATCATGATTAGCAATTGATGGTTAGAGTAGAGACTTGGTGGCTTAGTGGTTGTGGTTGTTGAGCTATAAATGATGATTTTCATTACAAGAGCAAATATTAGACTTTGCTTTGTCTATTTAATTTCCATTTCCTAAATATATTTCTCGCTAAACACATTTTTTAAACAAAATATTTTTTTTTATCAAAACAAGCAGAACCTAAGTATAAAAATTATATTTCAAAGATTAAAATCCTCAAATCAAATTGCTTCTCTAAAGTATAATTTTTGACATTTTTTTTTTTGTTTCCTTTTTGTTTGGCCTCGTTTTCTTTGTGCCTTTCCCATATGGTCAAATATATTAAATTAAAATAAAAATTATATTTAGTCCTCTTGCAGCTTCTTCCCTTGCCAGATTACCTTGAGCCAATCAAACTGCTCAAGCCAATTATATATATTTGTTTTAGATTCGCTAAAACTCAATTTTATTTAATTGGCTTGAGCAATTAACAGTGTGGAAAGTCATTTGCCATTCTTCGGTCTTGGGGTACAGAGACCATTTATATCATATATATGGCACACCCATTTGGGAATATTAAAATTTCATGTTTATATCATATTATCATTTATTTATTTTTAGAATAGAGAGCCACTAGTTTTTTCGTTCACTTTATATATATATATAACAACGCTCACTCTGCTACTTGTGTTAATAAAACTTGGGAGCAAATTCTTAGAAGAATCCACAAGTAATATCAGCTTGCTTTAGTCAAAACTCATTTGCCAGAAAATATCGTTTGCTCCAAGCCTCCAAGTCTTTTTTCGAAGCTTATACCCTTTTAGATCAAACATGTTTTTCCATTTCTTTTGGATACTAAAGTTATAAACTATTTTATAATATTTTTACAAATTATTAATGTTATAAATTTTTACTAATTTTTATCTGGATTTATTACTAACATTATTTTTTTTTTATATCAATAATTACTTTTTTCTATTACCAATTTGTAATTTTAGTATCTTCCTTTCATTTAATATGGAGGATCTATTTTACAATTAACATTTTATTTATTCAATTCACCGGTGTATGAAATGTAATATCATTTAAATTTTCATTATTATTAGGCTGAAAAGCTTGATTTACAAAGAGATAAATGTAATTGGATGCGGTAAAAACAAAAATTAGAGAAAAGTTTGGGAAAATTAATGTCACAAAAGACAATTTTTAGTAGGAAAAAAATATTGAACCCTTTATCAAATCTATACCCCTGTTTTACCAACCTAGTGGAGGTGGCGAAATTTACGTTACGTTATTCTCATTCTCCACTGATAAGGACACCTATGGTGCCCAACAAAGTGACGGCCGATTTTTCTTTCTTCTTTTTCTTTTTTAACTTTTACAATAAATAAGAAAATTAATAGAAAAAAAAAATTCAAATTAGGGTGTTTTAGCCTGAGAAGTGAAGAGAGGTGGTTTAAATAAAGGGAAAAGTTAATGAATATCCTAAACCCTAAAGTCTAAACCCTTAATGAATATCTTAAAAGGTACTCCCTCTATCTCAGTTTGTTTGTCCTCTATTCCATTTTAGGATGTCCCAAAATATTGTCCTATTTCTAAAAATAAAGATCATTAATTTACTGATGTTTCTATTATACCCCTACTTTATTTTCAAAACTTTTTGAAAAGAAAGCTAAAAAATATTTTAAAAAATCAATTTGATTGGGACATCTTTTTAGTTGTCTTATTAAGAATAATTCTTTTAAAAAAATTGATAAATTTATTTAAGGGTAGTTTTGTAAATTTATACATTTTTATAAGGTAGACAAGACAATAAATGATGTTCCCTTAAAAAGTTTGACTTTTCAAACAAGACAAACAAATTGGGACTGAGGGAGTATTGATTTCAGAAGAAAAAAAAAATTAAAAACTTTATGTTTGATAACTGTTTTTTTCCCTTATTTTTTATTTCCAAAAATAATTTCTACTTTTGAGACTAAAACTTGTTTGGCAACCTAAAATAGTCAGAAAATAAAAACTGTTCTTAAAACTCAATTTGTGAAGGAAATTGAAAACATGAAAAATGCTATTTTTAATTTCTAATTTTCAAAAGTTAATGAAAACACAAATTTAATTTAATGAATCTGTCTCATTTAAATATTTAATGAATTAGAATAAGAGTTCAAATCCTAGTAACATAGTATTTTCTATTTTTTTTTTTAAAAAAAACTATCTTTTTAATTTCAACTAACTAAACATATTTTTTATTTCAAAAATACGAAAAAAAAAATTGTTTTTCTTTATATTCTTCAAAACAAGTTTTTGAAAATAAAAAACAAATATTGTTATCAAACATAAACTTAAATTCTCAATTATACTTAATCAAGGTATCAAAGGTATAATAAATTTAACCTCATGACAAAGTCGTCGCATACTCTTCCTGAAATGTGAACCACTTGAAATCGTGTTGGTTTTTTAAGCTATGCGAATGCCATACAATTATCTTTCTTTGGATGGTTGCAGAATTAAAATCTTTCTTTGGATGGTTGCAGAATTAAAATCGATATTGACCTTTCATTCCAAGTGAAAGCAACAGCAGATGACAAAATTCCTAACCCTGTAGCGCGCACACAAAAAAAAAAATCAACCATGTTAGTGGTGAATATTGTATGCTTTCCAATCCAGACATTCTCCTCCCTCCTCTTTTTCTATCTCTTTATGGTTTTAAAAAAACAAACCGGATAGGGAACCAAAAATAAAGTGATTTTCAAGATAATAATAATAATAATAATAATAATAATAATAAATCTGTAAAATTACACTGGTTCAATGAATTTTTCCCTATAAATTGCTCTAATCATGTGTCATAAATTTTTGGCAAAAATGCAAAACTCACTCTTTAACTTCAACATTTTTCATTTCAGTCCTCTAACTTTCAGTTTTGTCATTTCAATCCTCTAACTTTCAATTTTTGTCAATTCAAACTTCTGTTAGAACTTAGTTAAGGCTGCCGTTAAACTCACTGAAATGACGCCGTTTTACCCTTCTAAATTTTCTTCATTTTTAATTTTGGAATTAAAAGGAAAAAAGAAAAATCTGTAAAAAGAAAAAAAAGAAAACATTTTAAGGGGAACGACATCCCCTCCGCTTGAAAAAAAAAAAGAAAAGATATATATATGTGTGTGTGTGTATTATAATAAATATAAAAATTTACCATAAAACATTGCCTCAATTGAGAACAAAATATTCATGGTTTTAGATTTTAGCATCAATTAAAAGGAAAAAAAAAAACACAATATAAAAAATAGAAAGCTTAATTGTTCATTGCATATTAAAAAAACAAATAATACTAATAAGTTAATGCAAATAAATTATCATTCTGTCTTTTACAAAAAAAAATTACAAAACTATAAAAAAAAAAAAAAAAATTTCTGTACTGGCCGATATTGCCTAAAATCAGCTGGTATAGCTAATACGCCTGATATTTAAACCGGTAGGAAACGTTGGTGTTTCAATACTAATATTGACTATTTTGGTTGAGAAGAAAAATGAGAGGGTAAAAATTAAAGTTGATATAAATTTATAATTATGTCCATGTTAAATAAAACAAAAAGTAACACATTTTTTTATTAAATTGTATTTCATACATTAAAAAAAATAGAAAAATATTAACAAGTATCGTGGTGGAGTGCTTGTAAAGATTTTCCTTAACTAATTTTGTTAATAAAAAGGATAAAAAGTTATTAAAAATGTTGCCAAAATAGATTAAATAAACTATTAAAAAATAATCAAAACAAAATAAAAAATTGTAAAAAGTAAATTCATGTTATAAAAAGCTGCAAAGAGGGTGTTTTTAAGTGACCGTTAACCCAACCCAAAATAATAATAGACAAGAAGTTCAAAAATTATTTTTATTAAAAAAAAACCAACTAACTGTTTGAGAAAAGAAACACTGCACATGCAAAAAGAAAAGAAAAAAAATACATAAAAGGAAAAAAAAAAAAAGTAAAAAAATGAAGAAAGGATAAGCACGAAGAAAAAAAGAAAGAAAGAGAGCTTCGTACGTTGAAAAGTGAATGACAAAAGAAACATAGAAGAAAATGACATAAATGTTAAGAAGTTTTGAACGTTGGCCTGGGCAATTTTGTCCAAAATATTGTCACACGTTTTTCTCCATTTTTTCACTCCGTGATTCAATTTTAGTGGGCCAGAGAGAAATCTTCCAGGCTCTATCATTTTTCTTCTATATCTTCCCTCTCAACCAAACACATCAAATATTCATTTTCTCTCCTATATTTTCTATCCACTCTATTCTTAACCCAACCAAGCACACCCTAAGATCGGTTCATGACTGAATATTGATTGGCTCGGTCCAGTTTTGAAAATAATACAAATTGATCTCCTTGTTGAATGAGTCTGAAAAGTATTCAACCTAGTCAAACTCAAGTACTAAACATGGTATGCTCATAATCATTAAAATGGACCTCTATAATTAACCTAAAAACAGTAAAGAGTAATACTTCATATATTTGACTCTCAAAATCCTAGAGTAATAGATCGATATAATTTTAGTTTTCCATAGTAGAAAACAATTAACTTTATTATAAGGCAAATACGCTTTACACCCTCCACATTTGGTACCAATTCTAAATTGATCTCAAGAGTTTCAAGACTTACAATTTTCACACTATTATAGTAGTGTCATTATTTTATTTATAGATACAATAGAATTTAACTTAAGACACTTCTTGGCTTCTAATATAGGCAAGGTTTGAATTTATCTTATATTTAACAATAAGAGACTCTACCAATTGAGTAAATTGAAATTCACTAATAGAAATTAAGAACAACATTTTTTTTTTTTTTTTAATGTTGTAGATTAGGTTCCTTAATTATATTTGTAGGGATGGGTCCCTAAAAGGTTTCGTGGGCCAATGAGACTAGTTGTGCAGTGGTAAAGTTTCACTCTAAGGACTATCAACAAATAGGGCAATCCAAGAAGAAGATATTACCTAGAAAGCAAAGCGAGGAGCCAAGAAATGTGGCACGCAATCTAAGTAATAGTCACCTCCACATTAATTAGGTATTCCCACCTAATACAAGCAACATTAAATGTTAAAAGATCACTCTAAACGGTGCTTTACACTCCAAAAGTCCATTTTCATCATCAAAAAGATGGGAGAGGACACTTTATAGGATAAGCACCTAGATGTCCCACTATTGAAGGAGATGAACTGAGTGCATGAATAGGGCCTTTCCCCACACTTAAAAGAGGATTTTTGGAGAAAATTTGATAAAAGTGAAGAATTTTTAGAGATTATTTGTATCTTTCTAACCTTTCTTGTAACCTCAGCAATCGTGTATTGGGGTTTACAACATTCATATTTTGAGTTTTACTTGTTCAGTCCTTCCATTGTGAATTATTGTTTTTTTGAATTATTTGTAACGACTAAAAGTTAGAATCATAGATCAACTTTCAATTTCAAACAAAGAGCTTTCTAACCCTCACAATATTGAAACACATGATTGCCTAACCATATACAATAAATTAAAAAAAAAAAAACAATTAAATTCATTGCAATCATATGCTTAAAATCTAAATTTATCAAGAATCTTAGGGTCCGGTGGGTAACATTGTTCTTGTTTGTATTTTTGGAGATATGTGTGAGTGAATAATTGTATGAAAATATGTGTAATGTTGTTTAAAGATTGAAAAATAATGCTTAAAATGCCATACCAAACAGTCCCTTAATGCCTAAGACTAGTAGCTAGATTTTTTTTTTTTTTTTGCTGAATGGTAGCTAGATTTTATCCTTTCATTAAATCATATATATATATATATATATATATGTATGTATGATAAAACAAGAAACAACAAAAAGAGGAGAAAAAATCATATATTTACACCTAAATTCTATTACAGCACTATGTATCAAAATCAGAAGAGAAAGACAAAAAAAAAAAAAAAAAGTCTAAGGTGAAAGGATAAAAAAACAAGTGTAAATAACCATAAGAGTAAACCACTAGCTAATTGAGGCAAAAATGAAAATTCTACACATCATTATCGTAATCCAGTTCGAATCTTTTATCGCCATCATCATCATCAATCACTGTTCATCAACCATCACCACCCCCCCAAAACCCAAAAAAAAAAACTCTCACGTCCCATTGCCATCACTTTCTTTAATACTGACGCTTCCACGTCAGCCTCCGGGCGCCACCAGACCCGGCGGCGATCCGGGTCTGGACTCTCTCGAAATCGGATATCGGGCACGGTATGGTGATCCCACCTTGGTGCTCGTACCCGAACTCTTCCTCTGACTCTCTAAGCAGCTCGCCGAACAAAGGGTGGTTGAAGTAAATCACAGGCACCAGCACCCTCTGAAAGTCGCCGTCTTTTTGACCCACGTAAACCGCCAGGTGTCCTTTCGGAACCGCCACCTCCTTTTCCTTAACCGGGTCGTGCCCGATTTGCACGTAACCCGACCCGGGTTTGCTGCAAAGGCACAACGATTTGGCCCAGGTGATCAGCTTCGACATGGGTTTTGTAGATGGGGCCTTTGTTGTTGGTGCAGCAGCCTGGTTGAACCGGACGTATCCGGGTCGGGTCCGGTTTTTTCGGAGGATCCATTTTGTAGCTCTGACTAAGCGCTTTCCTAGCTTGAAGCCTTTGATTCTCCTCATGGTTAAGTGCCAAGAAGAATGGAAAAAAAAAAGTGGGTTTTTGAAATATGGGTTTTGGGATTTTTTTTGGTTTGGGTCAGGTGAGAGGTTTCAAGAGAAGGGCCAAGGGTCAGCAACAGACATGGTGAGACGTGATTGAGTTAGGCAAATTTCAGAGAGAGACGTGGGTATGTTTGACATCCTAGTTTTCTCTTCTACTACTACTCAAGAAATTGTGTTTCATATGATATGATCATGTAACTGAAAAAAAGAGAGCTTGGGTTTATATTTTGGTGGGTTGTGGGTCTGTAAGTGGCGGAGCTAGTGACTATGCTTTGGTGGTGGAGAATACTCAGGAATGGGATTCCTTTGGAGCGTGAATTGTGGGTTCAAAAAGATTAGATTGGATTCCCAAAAGAGAGAGAGAGGAATATATATTGGGAGAGGAGAAATAGTCGGCAGTGGGCACGTTATGTTGTTGTGTGAATGAAAATTGGAGTGTTATATATAGAGATAAGAATTCAAGAAAGTCAAGGGTCACATGAAGGAATGGTCAGATATGGTAGTAGCATTCAGTGGCTGCGGCGAGATTTACACGATGCTTGTGATTCAAATTTTTGTGTATAGTAAGATAGTGATGATGAGATAGTGGTGGGTTTGATTCTAGAGATTTTTGACTATGATGATGAGATATTGCATTTTTATTGGAGGGGTTAGGCGTGTAATGTATGTGAAATGGTGTGGTGGACTTCGTAGTGCTCTCCTCTTTGTTCAATGAGATTGGAACAAAAGCAAGAACCTGACTTCACACACGTTGCTTCCTAGAAATTGTTTGTATCTGGGACACGTACGTACGCAACGCATAACTCTTACATGGAAAGAGTAAGAGCACCGTTTTCAATGCCTTTATATATAAAAAATAATAATAATAATAATAATAATAATAATAATAATAAAATAAGGTAAAATTTAGGTACAGTTTAGATTTTTCTTTTAAAATTTAGTTAAATGATTATATTTAGCTAAAAATATATTTTTATTTTTGTTACATATCTGAATCTTAAGAGAAGAATTTAAAAAACAACACATAAGTAGTGTACTTAAATTTTGCCTAATAAAAAAATGTCATGTTAAGTTGTTAATAGGTACGTATATGGTAATTGTCCCCCCTCACCCCTCCCTCGGGGGTATCGTTCATAAAATGCCTCCTGAGGTATTTTATAGGATAATTGTTAATAAATTATTTTAGAAAAATTTTGACATTACTTTTATAGAAAATAAAAATAATTGTCAAAATAGTAGTTAGTTTTTTCTTTTTCCATGAAAACTTATCTAAAATAGTTCAAGAATAAATGTTATTAAGGTATCCATTAACATTTCTCATTAAAAAAAAAAAAAAAAAAACACAATTTAGGCTATAAAGTTCAAAATTTACTTATATCAAACTATATAAATTTGTGTAAAAATTCATTATTATAACAATAATAGTGTAACTTTACAATGCACTGTTTATTTTGAATTTAATTTTTTATTTTTTATTTATGACCACGAGAATGAAAGAGCAATAATCATTTTATGTGAAGAAAGATTAACAATTTTAAAAACTCAATAAAATTAATATTTTAATAAAATGTAGAATAATATAAATAATGTGATAGGTAGTGTTTTGAAAAAAATAACTATATATTAAAAAGTAAACTCTTATATTAAAATAAAAATAAAAACGGTAAAATGAATTTATGGACGAGTGAAGCTAATAAAGACTCAGTCAGAGTTTGTTATGGTGTTCCACGGCACAGTTTATTATTATATATTTTGCTATCAGAAACGTGTAGGGCACGTGGCGAGCACATGATTGCTGCATCGTACGTAGGGTACTTGTTGGGTGCCCTACGAAGGTTCAGAGTTGGGACAACTTCATTATCGCCTCCAAAATTTGTTGAGGTCATGGATTTTGCATTGCATTGCATTGCCGTTGTCCTTTAGGGTATTTTCTGAGAAATGTTGGATTTTATTCCATTATTATATAATTTAAATTTATTATTGTTTATTATAATATACACAATTTGATCGGATAGTTCAACTTAATTAAAATAAGCCTTAAAATATTAAAAAATATCAAACTAATATATTTAATAAAAAAAAAAGGTCACTTTCACCCTAACCTTTTATTTACGAGATAGTTCATAATTTTGCAGAAAAATATTTTACTTCAAAATAAATTGAGCATAAAAATATCCTTGACGAGAATTATAAATGACCCAATAGTCAAAAGAGAAAAGGTGCCGATGTCTCAATATTAAAGGGGACAAAGTGTAATTTATCATATATTTAAAATATTTAAATGCTATAACAGTTTCTTATAAGAGTGAGGATAAGGTCTAATGCATCCAGTGCACTAAATTTATTGAGATGGTGACATATGTCCAGAAGTTAACACGTGTTATTATATTTACACCCTTTATTAAAATCTTGTTAGATAATACTTTCTTTAGATGATATAATAAATGGCATAAACAAATACAATTACAATAAATATCTATTAATAAATATCATAATTATCGACTTTTATATTAAGAAAAAAAAAATAGAGAATATTACATTTTTGTGTAACTTTAATGTATATTACAAAATTAATAGCAATAAAATCAGTCTGTACATAACTAACAACTTTTATGGTTTTGAATGTTGGGTTAGTAGTACTATTGTTAACTAATTGGTAATTAATGCAATATACAGGACAGTTCAATAAAAATTATCTATGTTTTAATTATTCTCTAAATATGAAAGTTGATAGTCATGATATTTATTGATAAATATTTATCTATCTTACTATTAAAGGGGTTTTCCTTGTTTAGACCGGATTTTTTTTTTTTAATCTAAAATATCTTTACATTTCTATGTTTAAGTAGAAACAAAACTAAAAGACAATCCAGTAAAAAAAAAAAAAAAAAGCCAAACTTCCACTAAAACATTGCCTAAAAAATAAGACTACTCTCATGTTGATTTTCAACTTTATTTATCCACTTATAAATTAGATTCGCCAAATAAAAATTATATATATAAAATAAAAAAAATAGTTTTTTTTTTTTACTACCATTGGGAAAAAAAAAAAAAAAAAAAAGCCTCATCGCATGCACGAAGCGCGTGTGATGAGGCTAGTTATGATTGTGTTTGTTTATGAAATAATTTATTATATCATTTTCTAGAAAAACAATGGCAAGTTTCTAATAGATGGTAAGTAAAACAAGTTTTATAAGGAATCCATATAATATTTTCATACCAGAATGCAAGGGAAAATCCAAATTGCTCCAAATAGAAATAATGGATGGTTGGAATATAATTCATAAAGATTGAATGAACCAAACATTTAATAATAAAAATGGATAAATAGGTTCACCACCAAAGTAAAACCTAATGGGATACATATCTCAACACCCATAGAATTAAGCTAAGGATGCAGAACATAAAATGACTCACCACTCAATGGGATAAAGAAATACCACCCAAGAGATATAGGAATCGAACTTGCCACTCAAGGAATCCACCGATGAGAAAAGAGTTTAAAAGAAGAAATCAATCCTCTAAAGCACAAAAGTTATATAATTTGAAAATATACTATAATCTTGTTTAATCCAACCAAAAGGCTTATATTAAAGCTTAGAAAAAATCTCCAAGCATGGGAGAACAAAATTTGAAAATAAAACATTAAATTTCCATACCAAAGTCAAATAAGACGAACTAGAAACAAAAAAAATAATAATAAATTGACTGATTTGCCAAGGAGAACTAAAGTCTAATATGCTCCATAGGAATTACTAATTAAAGACTATTTGACTTCTTTGAGAACAATAACTAATTAATGATATATTTGGAAGGAAAAACATTCAAATAATGGGCTGCACTTTTGAACATTAAGAAAAATATTTAGGTAGAATTTAGCATCAGATTAGGCTTGCTGGAACTTGATACACTCCAGTGTCATATTTCAAGTAGGGATGGCAATGGGGTGGGGTGAGGTCGAATGATGGGGTTTTCACCCCCGCCCCACATGATTTTGTCTTGCCTTATCCTTGCCCTGCCCTTGCATGACAAGGAAAGTTTTCTTGCCCTATCCCTGTTCCTTTGGGCCCCACGAAACCCCGCCCCACTCTGTAAAACTCTACTTTTTGTTTTTTTATATACAAGATAGAATTTCTACTCTAGCATAATCTAAGTGTATATGTGTGTGTGAAGCTCCTTCGTGGAGACTAGAATCCCGACCATTGTCTCCCACACCCCACAAGTATTTATATTTGTGGAGTGACCACTGCACTAAGGGTGAGTATTGGTCTCTACTTTTTGTTAATTTGCTCACAACTATTATAATTTTTTTTAATAAAGCATGTTTCATTAATAAAATAATACTTGAAATTACTTTATCTCATTAAATCAAACTAAATTTTAGCAAAAATTGAATAATATTATACAAGTGTTTAACAAAACAATATCACAACAAAAACAAAAATATCATAATATGAAATCAATGATTCAATAGTATATAAATTTGTTTCTAATAAAAACAAAAGACAACGTTAAAATTGGTACTTTATTTCCAACCTCTTGCTAGAAAGAAAAAAGCAACAGAGAGTCACGTTGGATAGAATAAAATAAGCTGATGATATATTTTTTTAAATAATAGAATTTTAGGGTACAAAAAATTTACAATTTAAACCTTATTAATGTGGGGCGGGACAGGGATCAGGCAAGGTGGGTCTAAAAAGTCTAAACCCACCTTGGCCCACCTCGCTTTATAGTGCGGAGCTAAAATCTTGCCCTATCCTTGTCCCACCAAGTTTATGGGGTGGGAAAAACCTACGTGGAGCAAAGCAAGGAGGGGCAGGTTAAGCAAGAAGAGACAAAATTGTTATTCCTAATTTCAACATATGAAAACTAGGGTAAATTACACTTTCTCCCATAAACTATTAGGTCATTTACACATTTTACCTCTTAACTATTGGGTCATTTGTAGTTCTCCCCTCAAGCTAATTTTGTTGTGGATTATTCTATAACCAAAAGATTCCATTATGTGTTAACAATTTAATTAACAGTCTAGTGTATTTGCTAATTTTCAATAATTAAAGAAGACACTGCTCAATTTTATAGTTTGGAGGAAATTTGCAAACTATCTCATACATAAATGGGGGAAATACATTTTCTCTAAATTTATTCTAGTCAAAATTATTGTAACTCAATTGGCACATTTTAATATTTTTAACAAAAATGTTTAGGGTTCAAATCCTCTTAGTTGTAACTGTCATATATATAATTTAATCTTTTTATACGTGTTATTGTATCATATCTCTCTCATATTTTTTCTACTCTCATTAACTTTGATGTCATCCGATTAGAGATTGCAAAATGCAACTATTAATAATATGATTGACTGATTGTTCACTTGCGTAGTTGTGTTTCCTACCTGCCACATGTTGCTACATGTCAAAAGCTGGCCCCTTATTAGGTCGGTCTACCTTGCCCAAAAACCTTATTAGTAAAATCATTCCTTCTTGCTAAGAAATGGTGCAGCAACATTGACGGTTATAATAAATGACATAAACAAATACAATTATAATAAATACCTATTAATAAATATCATAATTTTCGACTTTTATATTAAGTAAAAAAAAACATAGAGAATATTACATTTTTGTGTAACTTTAATGTATATTACAAAATTAATAGCAATAAAATCTTTCTGTACATAATTAACAACTTTTATGGTTTTGAATGTTGGGTTAGTAGTACTATTGTTAACTAATTGGTAATTAATGCAATATGCAGGACAGTTCAATAAAAATTATCTATGTTTTATTTATTCTCTAAATATGAAAGTTGATAGTCATGATATTTATTGATAAGTATTTATCTATTCTACTATTAAAGGGGTTTTCCCCGTTTGGACTGGATTTTTTTGTTCTAAATATCTCTACATCTCTATATTTAAGTAGAGACAAAACTAAAGGACAATATGGTAAAAAAAAAAAAAAACCCAAACTTTCACTAAAACATTGCCTTAAAAATAAGGCTACTCTCATGTTGATTTTCAAATTTATTTATCCACTTATAAATTAGATTCGCAAAATAAAAATTATATATATAAAGTAAAAAAAGCATAGTTTTTTTTTTTTTTTTTTGCTACTACCATTGAAAAAAAAAAAAAAAAAAAAGCCTCATCGCACGCACGAAGCGCATGTGATGAGGCTAGTTATGATTGTGTTTGTTTATAAAATCATTTATTATATCATTTTTAGAAAAACAATGGCAAGTTTCTAATAGATGGTAAGTAAAACATGTTTTATAAGGAATTCATATAATATTTTCATACCAGAATGCAAGGGAAAATCCAAGTTGCTCCAAATATGGAAATAATGGATGGTTGGAATATAATTCATAAAGATTGAATGAACCAAACATTTAATAATAAAAATGGATAAATAGGTTCACTACCAAAGTAAAACCTAATGGGATACATATTTCAACACCCATAGAATTAAGCTAAGGATGCAGAACATAAAATGACTCACCACTCAATGGGGTAAAGAAATAACACCCAAGAGATATAGGAATCGAACTTGCCACCTAAGGAATCCACCAATGAGAAAAGAGTGTAAAAGAAGAAATCGACCCTCTGAAGCACAAAAGTTATATAATTTGAAAATATACTATAATCTTATTTAATCCAACCAAAATGCTTATATTAAAGCTTAGAAAAAATCTCTAAGCATGGGAGAACAAAATTAGAAAATAAAACATTAAATTTCCATACCAAAGTCAAATAAGACTCATAGAAACTAGAAACAAAAAATAAATAAATAAATAAATTGACTAATTTGCCAAGGAGAACTAAAGTCTAATATGCTACATAGGAATTACTAATTAAAGACTATTTCACTTCTTTGGGAACAATAACTAATTAATGATATTTTTGGAAGGAAAAATATTCAAATAATGGGCTGCATTTTTGAACTTTAAGAAAAATATTTAGGCATAATTTAGCATCAGATTGGGCTTGTTGGAACTTGATATACTCCAGTGTCATATTTCAAGTAGGGATGGCAATGGGGCGGGGTGAGGCCGAAGGATGGGGTTTTCACCCCCGCCCCACATGATTTTTTCTTACCTTGTCCCTGCCCTGCCCCTGCATAACAAGGAAAATTTTCTTGCCCTATCCTTGTTCCTTTGGGCCCCACGAAGCCCCGCCCCATTTCGTAAAACTCTACTTTTTGCTCTTTTTTTTTTAATAAATATATACAAGATAGAATTTCTACTCTAGCATAATCTAAGTATATATGTGTGTGAAACTCTTTCGTAGAGATTAGAACCCTGACCCTTGTCCCCCACACCCCACAAGCAATAATACTTGTGGAGTGACCGTCGCACCTAGGGTGAGCAGTGGTCTCTACTTTTTGTTAATTTGCTCACAACTATTACAACTTTTTTTTAATAAAACATGTTTCATTAATAAAATAATACTTGAAATTACTTCATCCCATTAAATCAAACTAAATTTTAGCAAAAACTGAATAATATTATACAAGTGTTTAACAAGACAATATCACGACAAAAACAAAAATATCATAATAGAAAATCAATGATTTAATAGTATATAAATTTGTTTCTAATAAAAACAAAAGAAAACGTTAAAATCGGTACTTTATTTCCAACCTCTTGCTAGAAAGAAAAAAGCGACAGAGAGTCACGTTGGATAAAATAAAATAAGCTGATGATATGTTTTTTTTTTTAAATAAAAGAATTTTAGGGTATGAAAAATTTACAATTTAACTCTTATTAATGTGGGGCAGGATAGGGATCGGAGTGAGGTGGGTCTAAAAAGTCTAAACCCATCCTCGCTCCACCTCGCTTTATAGTGCAGAGTTAAAATCTCGCCCTATCCTTGCCCCACCATGTTTATGGGGTGAGGAAAACCTACGTGGAGCAAAGCAAAGAGGGGCAGGTTAAGCGGGGCGAGACAAAATTGTCATTCCTAATTTCAACATATGAAAACTAGGGTAAATTACACTTTCTCCACTAATCTATTAGGTCATTTACACATTTTACCTCTTAACTATTGGGTCATTTGTAGTTCTCCCCTTAAGCTAATTTTGTTATGGATTATTCTATAACCAAAAGATTCCATTATGTGTTAACAATTTAATTAACGGTCTAGTGTATTTGCTAATTTTCAATAATTAAGGGGATACTACTCAATTTTATAGTTAAGAGGAAATTTACAAACTATCTTATACATAAATGAGAGACATACTTTTTTCTCTAAATTTATTCTAGTCAAGAGTATTGTAACTCAATTAATATATCCTAATATTTTCAACAAAAATGTTTAGGATTCAAATTCTCATTGTTGTAACTATCATATATATAATTTAATCTTTTTATACATGTTATTATATCATATCTCTCTCATATTTTTTTCTACTCTCATCAACTTTGATGTCATCTGATTATACATTGCAAAATGCAACTATTAATAAATGATTGTTCACTTGCGTAGTTGTGTTTCCTACCTGCCACATGTTGCTACATGTCAAAAGCTGGCCCCTTGTTAGGTCCATCTACCTTGCCCAAATAGAATCATTCCTTCTTGCTAAGAAACGGTGCAGCAACATTGACGGTTACAACACGGCATGGCAAGTTTGAAAGGTTCAAATGCCGTACGGTACCGTACCATAGTATTGTCCTTATCCGTAATGCTAACAACAACAAAAACTCTTTGTGGGCTGTGGGACCCCCACATACGAAGGAGCCAATCATGTATGACATTTACAGAAAATAGTGGGCCCCAGTGGGTCACGTGGGCGAATATGTCACTTACGCGTGCTTTTCTTTTTGGTTTTTTCTAAAGTAGTGGGCCGGGCTTTGAGAATAGGCGGCCCCGAAAGTCTCCTCTTTTCTTTCTATGGAGGCTGTGCGTTTAGGCGTCACTTTCTCTTCCCCCTAACCTCTGTGCTTTCGTTTCCAAAACAAAAATCTCTACTACAAGTAAAAATAAAGGAAAGAAAAGACCATAGAATATGAAAGAGAATTTTTATTGAATTCTAGAAAGACCCAAATTATAATAATAATAATAATAATAAAATATATTTCTAGAGGTTTTGTACCGACTTTTATTTTTTTAAGGGCTAGTTAATATATGCCTTAGGGCATCTACTAATCAACTATTTTCAGAAATTTATTATGAAAAATTGAAACAAAAATGTTAAAAAAAATTTAATCACTTTCTTATTTTCCTTTAATTTTTTTTTTTAAAAAAAAAGGTTTTTTAATGGATGCCACTAAGGACATTCATTAGTAAGAAGTGGTGCATCCACAACATTTTCACAAAAGTTCTATGTGACAAATTGTTATGAGTCTTTAATTTGAATCTACCATTCAACCTGTTAATTAGGATTTTTTTTTTTAAGAAGAATTTGTTTTGAAAATGTTATAAATATAGTTTTTTTATTTTTTTTATTTTTTTTTTATCTTAGTATGTAATTAATTTTATTCTAAGAAGATTGAGACTTGCGAAGGTGCCAGCTAGGGAGCAGTTGGTACCCATTATTTTATTTCTAACGAAACTGAGTAAGACCCATAATGCTGATGGTTGAAAACACAGAAACTTCAAGCACATGCTTTCCTCTAATTTAGTAGTCACTTCAAATATGAACATTTTGACCAAAACATAGTGTTTTTCCTTGTGTGCTCATAGACCAGTTGTGATTTTAAAAGTCTGAAAACTACATGAATTTCAAATATTGCTGAAACTTCAAGCAATGCAATACAATGATATTGCTAGATGACACTTTCTTCTTGCTTTCCACCGCCCCCCACTTTTGCCATTCTACTTTAACGTTGATTTGTCGAAATTTTCAGCAACTATCAAAGAAAGTTTGAGGTAGGAGAAGGTTATCTTTCTTATAGTTTAACTCCAAATCAGTTTGGGAGAATTTCTTTTGACACATTACATGACAATTTATAAGATTATCGATGAGTTTTATTTAAATATATCACATTAATTATTAAAAAAATAATATGACTAAAATTACAAATGAATGGTTTTTTTAATTGTCACAAAATGAATTATGAATTAAAGAAAGATAGCTAAACATTTATGTATATAGGGACATTTCACACTTAACACAATATTATTCATTGAGCTACCTTTGTACAAGAAAAACATAAAGAAAGCTCAACATTTCCCTTTTTGCAAAAAATTTTAATGGCTAAGTCCTAAAATTTCAATATATAAAATATTAGCCTCCTCACACGAATTCAGTGCAGAGGCTTTGTGTTAGGACATATGTGGTTCAAATTGTTTTGAACATATGTCATTATTTTATGTAATTGGTTTATCCTTTGACAAAACGCATTTTACTTGTAATTGGATAGATTTAGGATGTGTTTAACGCTTCAAGAAACTGTGTTTCAAGATCAAGTGTTAAAGTCATCAAGTTTGTCCAAGAAACAAGTTGGAAAGTGCAAGTTATTAAAGCTCAACACCTAGGCTCGACACCTGCATTTATCGAACTTTAAGAAGCTGTTTCAATCTCGAGGCTCGACAGCTACTCGACACCTCTAGCTGTCGAGATTTAAGGAAAATAGATTCTAAGTTCTGTTTTGATTCCAATCCGTAGATATGTCTTTGGGACTTCTTTTCTTCTAACCCTAGACATATAAGAGGATTATTTTAAGAGCCGTCAATGAGTACACAAGTTGCACAAGCATTGAGAAATCCTTGTTCAAGCAATTTGTGATCCGAGACAAAGTTCATGCCCTAGTTCATCTTTCTTGTGAAAAAGTTGCTGTGTAATGTGCACCGTAGGGTTTTATAACCAAGCATCTTCTTGATTTTCATCGTGTGGATAAATTGAAGAACTTTGCAGCCAGTAACTCTCTCTCTAATTAGTAAATTGTAGTCGCGTACTGGGATCCGCACAAATTGGTTAGTCATGTACTGAGAGCCGTGCATCAAAAGGAGAAACTGTCACTACAGAACAAGTCCAATTAGGTATTAGGGTAAGGGTTCAACTATAGATTGGTAAAGTACTGGAATTCCTTTACTTGTAATCGCTTGTTGTGATAATAGTGGAGTTTCGGGAGTAGTGACCTTAAATCACCCGGTGGGGTTTTTACCGTGTAGGTTTTTTCTATTCGTAAACAAATCACCGTGTCAATTTAATTTCCGTTGCATACTTTAGTTTATTGGTGATTTGTTTGTGCTACCATGTTATTTGCATGTTAACTTAATTAATTAATAACTTGGGTAATTAATCAACTTAATTCATCACAAGGGGTTAACGCATTTATAGCCTATCACTTTGGATTTTTTATGTTGGTTGTGAATAATTTTACAAGTAATTATTGTTTGATAAAAGAAAATAGTGACTAAACTTAAGGATTAGATCATCCTTAACTCCAATAAGATATGTTCTTTGGAACTTGCTTGGATTCTTGAGGACATCTCCATAAGTTTGTGAAAGTTTTGGGTTCATTTCTTTTGTTAGTGCTCACATTAAATGTAATAGAGCTATTTTGAGGAGGTTATTGTTTGACTTGAAGAATGTCCCTCATTAATTTTCTTTTGCATTGTAAACTGAGATATTGAATGAATAAATATATGTATCATATATATATATATATATATATATATATTTATATATATACACATACATACTAGTCGGTAACCCATGCGATGCACGGGAATAGCTATTGGATGAGTTTCAAGAGAGAGAGAGAGAGAAAAAAAGAAAAAAAACCACATCATTTTTGAGTTGGAGTAGCAAGCAAAAATGCATGAAATTAAAAAAAAAATATATATATATATATATATATATATATATATATTAAAAGAAATAGTACAAAATGTTATTAGTTAGACAAAAAAAAAGAATGTTGTTTTATATATTAGTTTTTTGTGGGAATAAATAAGAGATAGAATATTGCGTCTCTAGTTTAATTTTTGTTGTATATATAAGTATATATAAGATAGGATGTAATATACCAAAAGTTACCTATTGAAAAATCATAACCCTTCATATTGGATATACCAAAATGTGCTTATTGACCAAAAATGTTCCTATTGAATGAAAATGTGTCTATTGACCTAAAATGTGCATATTGAACAAAAATGTGTCTATTGATAAAAAAATGTGCCTATTAAAATATGAAAATACACAACTGTACGGTGTTTTTAAATATATACATGACATAAATTTATATAGCCACATGTTGCAATAAGAAGTGGTCAACAAAAAGTCTAATGTTTCGTTTTTATATTATATAAGCTCCATCAGTGTGGAATCCACCCTTTTTTAAATATATTTTTTTTTTCAAATTTGACGCATCCAAATATTGGGCTTATGCTCCAATTTTTTGAAATTATTAACAATAGCTCTCATGTTAGGAGCTTTACGAGTTGCTGATGGTGGCATGAGGAATATGTGTGCTTGGACAACAGCAGGCCAGTCACATGGCTCAACGTTTTCTCAAGACACCCATGGCTCCTCATGCCATACTAGTGAAGCTCCTAAGCACTCTATGAGGGGGACAAGCCCAGTCTCCCTGCTGTGTTCAGATTGATGAGCATGATGAGGGGCAGCATGTGGAGGCACCTTGCTCCATATGATGCCCCAAGGCCATGGCAGTGGTGAGCCATGGTGGGCAGAGGTGGTTTATTGATGATGGGCAGCAGCAGGTGGTGCTGACCCTTGAGGATGGTTGATGGCATAGTGGCTTGGTTGGGTGGCTTTGTGTGTGGGCTTGGTGGCTGGTGTGCAAGGCAGTGCTGGGTTGCTATGTTGATATCAGGCTATGTGAGGCATTTGGGCTGGTTGGTGCTGGCTGAATGCAAGGACTTGTATATGTGGGCTGATGGCAGTTGCGTAGTGGGCTGCATTTAGACATGCTGTGTGGGCTGTGTTGCTGATGAGAAGGGCTTGGACAAGGGCCAAGCACTTAGAACGTGATGGATTAATCATGTGTGGGCTGCTGAAGCATGGGCAGAGGCCCCATGATATGCTGAGTGATGGGCTGGCATGTGCAGAGTGTGCAGCAGCAGTTACCGGCAGTTACCAGTCAGTTCCTGCATTGTTGGGTGTTCAGACATGCTGAGAGAGGGCTGGAAAACGTGGATAGCAGACAAGGCAACAGCAGTTGCAGGTGTCCTAAGTCAGACACAAGTGGCAGCAAGTCCTGATCATGGGGCAGTTACTTGGTAGTAACTGCCGCGACAGTTATTTCTGTGCATATAGACTAGGCTGTTGGGGCTGTCAACAGCAGAGAAAGTATTTTGCTTAGAGAATTTCGTGTGTATTCTCCAGGCTTCCTTTGTACTTGAATATTGAGTAATAAAGGTTGGGGTTGGTGCCCTGTAAATACTGTGTGTGCTGTGTGTGTGTGATTTCCCTACATAATTCTGTTCTGTGCAATACTGCAGTGTGTGTGTGTGGTGTATTGGCTAAGACTAAGGGACGAACTTAGTGCCATCACAGGCAGTAAATTTAAAAGAAAAATTGACCCTGTGACAATCTCATAATGCTATTTTAACTATCAATTAATAATGAGTCCCCTTGATGAATTAGTAAAAAGGCTAACCAATAACAAAAGTGGCAGCCACACCAAAATTGAGTCTAATAAAATAGATTCAAAATATTTTACTCTACTATATTGACCAAATTTTCTTTATTCATCAAACCCATACACCTTTGCACACAAAGGCCCAAAGCTATGGTATTAACATTAATGACATGTTTAACTATCATTTACATCCATGCAATCTTTCATAACATATCCATGTATTGCCAAATACATAGCTAATGTATTTAACAAAAGATGTCACCCATATATATATATATATATATATATATATATATCATAGATTGCATGCCATTAATTCCTGCCATTACAATCTTGCACATAAAGTCAAGAATCATACCTTTTATAATTAGGGGTGGCTCCAAGACCGGCCGAGGGGGTTCAAATGAATCCCCTGACCTGGTCCAAAAAAAAAATTATATATAATTTAAAAGTTTTTTTTTTTCCTTTTTGACTCCTACAATAAAATTTGAACACCTAGACTTTAAATTTTTTGTTAAACCCAAATGAAATAAACTTGAACATGATTCTTAGTTTTTCTCTATGTCCAATCGAGTAGTTTGACATGCGTTCTACACATTTCCAAGTCCAAGAAATCTTTTACTGCTTACTCCAATGTCAAGAGAGTGACCACGTGTATATTTATAAAACCATACCCTTCAAAAGCAAAAGTTTATTAGCAAAGTATTATTTTTCTTAGTTTCACACTTACTCCAAGCCCTACTCCTAACTATGTTACTATTCTTATTTATTCTATTTTTTTATTCAATTGATATAACTTATAAATATGATAAGTTATTATTAATTTGATAAAAATGTATGATTAGTTATTTAAATTCTATTTGTAAATGCACCCAATGATTGTTGTCTTAACAATCTTTAAATTGTTAATAATTTTTTAGACTATTATATATTATAGTTGTATTGTATATAACGTGAAAGTTATCTATACAGCGCCTACCCCCAGCAATAAATTTCTGGCTCCACCATTATTGACGTTCTCGAAAAAAAAATCTTGGAGCCACCTTGGTTTATAATGAAATCTGTTTCTTTCATTTCTGCCATTAACCCGAATCAGTACAAGGCTTGGGTCATCAAACCGCTGGTGGTTTCACGAAATAAAAGAATCAATGGCTTCCAACTTAGATATGTATTCCCATCAAATACATATGGCCAATAAATCAATCAGAGTGTTTCACGCAATAAATAAATACATACAAGTCGCCCAAAGAATCCACCAGATAGTGACTCAAAACCAATTTGATAGTTTCATATATACTTCTCTATATCAAAGACTAATAGCAAAAATATATAACAACTTTCGACAATTTGTCTTCCTTACAAACTCTATTTACTGTATTTGTTTTATTGTTGCACTGTGAGATTGTCTAAAGTTGTTGTTTGAAAAAGGAATGATATTAGAAAAAAATAAACCAATAACGTTACTATGTAATCCCAGTATCAAAATCAATATCACCACCGAAAGTAATATTAACGCAAATATGAAAATAAATCGCACAATAACATACACTTAGAACTAATGCAAATCCTTTGAGTTTATGATACAAATATTGTGCTACGTTAACCCACTTTTTATTTACTATACATTTGAGAAGAGGTATCTGACCTTTAAACTTATTTTGGAACTTTGTTGGCTGATGTTATCAAAAAGAGAAGTCCTGTTGCAAATACTAAATTTTAGATAAAGAGAGAGAGAGAAGGGAAAGAAGAACGTTCAGTGAGAAAAATATAAAAAAGAATTGATGTTTTATTTATAACTACTGCCCCAAGAGTTGTGTCTCTAGTTTATAATAATAGGCAGTTGTTTTTTTTTTTTATGAATGTTTAAATGAAAAGATGCAATTGTTGTGTTTTTAATCATAGACGTGGCATTAATTTATGTAGCCATGTAACGCAATGAGGTGTGGTCAACAAAAAGCCAAACATTTCGGTTATTAGTTATTATATAGATGTATAAAAAAAAAAAATGTTCTTATCTATATATATATATATAAAACCGAAGCTTTTGAAGCTTCCACAATTTTCCACGTCAACATAATATTTAAATAAAATTATTATTTTATTTAAATAAAATTATTATTGTTTAATCTAAATTTAACAAGGAGTGAAACTCTACCTCTCTAACAAGTCTAACTTAAACTCAAATTCAAATTTCAATTCAACATATAAAACCGAAGCTTTTGAAGCTTCCACAATTTTCCACGTCAGCATAATATTTAAATAAAATTATTATTTTATTTAAATAAAATTATTATTGTTTAATCTAAATTTAACAAGGAGTGAAACTCTACTTCTCTAACAAGTCTAACTTAAACTCAAATTCAAATTTCAATTCAACATATGTGGATAGTTGTTTATATCTAAGATTTTCTATCTTATTCTTTTATTATGTTTAGGATTGATTTTCTTTTGAGTAATTGGGTTAATCTCCATATTTATATTGACATTGTTTTCGTGGGTTTGGTTTTTGGGTTGAAATTTCTACTAATTATTTTTTTATATTGTACATGGATCTCTATTTTTTGAAGAAAAATCAAAGTTGCAACCTACGTCTTTCAACCTAGAGAACGATAAATTTTTATTTGGTATGTTATATATAGATTTGTTGAATTTGGCTTGGTTTTGAAGTAGAATTTGGGGATTCTATAAATTTTGAAGTTTGATCTTAATTCTTCACCTTAAATGCTTAAAAATTTAGGTTGATGTGATTTTTTTGTTTTCCTATTAAAAGCTATGATTTTTGGTTGATTAATTATTTGTTTGGATTAATTTCAATTAATTATTTGTTTGAATTCAACATAAGAGATAATGGAATTAGGTATTATAATTTTGATATTGTTCTATGTTTTGAATTATCTATATTGTTATTACTATGAGAAAGTCATATTACTACTCAAATTTGAAACTTGGGGCGTCTTTCTCATATTATGATCTTTGTTCATATATTTGCAGTTTATATTAGTTTTGAGTGTGTGTGTATATATAACTATTAGGAGTTTTGTTCTATTAATTTAAGAATTGTAAATAACCTTGTAAGTTTCGGTAACTATGCACTTACAATGGAAAAGTATAGAAGATAAATATTTCTTCATTTTAAAAAAAAAAAAATACTATCTAGCAAAATGTTTATTTACTCATCGTTGGATTTTTTTTCCAAGTTAAAAACTTTTCCGTGCATCGCACGGGTTAGCGACTAGTATATATATATAACCGAAACTTCTGAAACTCTCACAATTTTCCACATTAGCACAATACTTAAATAAAATTATCATTTTATTTAAATAAAATTATTTTTGTTTAATCCAAATTTAACAGAGAGTGAAACTCTATCTCTCTAACAAGTCTAAATTAAACTCTAACTCAAACTCAAGTCCAAATTTGCAAGAACAAATCATGCAATGGTATAGTTTCTTAATCAATTTAATATTTTATAAATTATTTTAGTCAACCTCACAAACACAAAATTATTTTAGCACGAGTTAGGGACTAGTTTTTTTTATAAAAACAAACACAAAACTAGATAAAAGTTAAAGAAAGAGAAAATTTTCCTAATTTTACGAATTCAAATTCAAATTTAATTTTGTTTTGCCTATTTTTTCCCTTGTAATATACTCTTATTTAAGTAAATGCCTACATGATAAGTCATAAAAGGAATATATATATAATTTATATATTTCTTACATTCAAAGGATATTGAGAGGATGCAATTAGAATAAAAAAAATTAGGCATACATTAAGAAGGTCATCAACAACAAAAAAAAGTAGATACAATTCAATTGGAAAAAAATTGAAATTGAAATTTTAAAAATTTTTTTCATAAAAAATTCATATAAACTAAAAATTACAATTGTGGAAATAACTGTGCCTAAATCATTGAAGATTTTTTTATATTTTTTTTATTATTAATACAATATAAAATTTTGGGAATAATCACACTCCCCTCTTTTGAGGTTTGAGGGCATGACATTAAACCCCGAACTTGAAGGGGGGAAAAACATTGTCTTCCCTTGAGGTTTGAAAAAATTAACACCCCCCTCCTTCTATTTATATTAGTAATAAACGAAATATTTTACATTTTTATAAGAATTTCTATACAAAAGTTTAACCAAGGTTAGAAAAAAATAACTGATAAATTTATAATAAAAATAAAAAAATTTCAAGTACCAAAATACTTGCAATGGAAAATCTATCTGTAGGCCGTTGAAAAAAGAAAAAAAGAAGAAGCAAAATTCATAATTAATATTTTAAAATACACATTAATTAAAAATGTTCAACAATGAATTTTAAATCCAAAATGTATGATAGTTTTTGAAATCTGCCATTAAAAAAAACACAGATTAATACACAACATTTTTAATATTAATTTAAAAAAGTTTGGTCAATCGAATGTTAAAGGGGAAAATATTTTCTCCCTTCAAGTTTAGAGTAAGGTGTTATTTTTCCAAATCTCAAATGAGAGGAGTGTAATTACCCCTATAATTTTAATTCTTAGGTTTATGGGTAAGAGAGAGAACATTCTTAAGTAGAAGATACTCATCTTAGATAAGTTAGTTACCTTAGGTAGAAGATAGCTAGCATTTCTTAGGTAGAAGATACTTATCTTAGATAAGATAGTTATCTTGGGTAGAAGATAAGATATCAGTTTTAGGTTGAAGATCATAATATGACATTTATATATCTTTCTTTGGTGGATTTCTTACCTTAATAAAGAATTTCTCTTTTACTTACTTTCTTTTAAGGGTGTGCTACCTAAGCATCTGAGTACTGTGTTTTTGCTTAGGGCAAAAGGTTGCTTCAAGCCTTAATGTCTGACTTAACTAATTTATTTCCTATTTGGAAAATAGAAAGGTGAAAGTAATGTTGGGTACTATAGACAAAGGGAAATACGAAAGTGGTCGAAGGAATTAAATGTTTTGGCATTCAGTTGTCATGAGTCATGACTGATATGTTGAAAAGAATAATAAGAAAACTTAAAAAGAGGCCACACATATATGCATGCCCTTATATATTGAATGGAGCCAACCCTTTTTTTCATCATGTGTCTCAATTCCCATGCTGACACGTTAACCAAGAGCATGGCTACCAAGTCAGCCAATTAGTGGGAAAAAAAGACTCTCCTACAGTCCTACTCTGCAAGCCATTTCTCCCATTGCTGCATAATTTAAATTGTTCACGGACTTTGTCCACGGGTTAGAAAATGATTAAATCATGTGCTTTGAATGGGCATGGTGTCCTTGTTTATGGATGGTAGGCCCTCAATTTGCCTACGAAAGTGAAATAAGACCTGCTGCCCAAGAGCATCATTATTGGTGGAGGCATATAGCTATAATGCTATTTTTATTTCTTCAAACTACAAAATATTGTGCACATTGGTAGTGTTATAGCCAAAAAAATTTGGCTTCTTACTACAATAAACAGGTACTAGTACATGTTTACTGTAGCAAGAAGCCAAATGCCTTTAATATATTTTTATTCTTTTCTCCACTCTTTTATTCTTTTTTTTTTTTTTTTCCTATTAGCTCATCTCATACTCTCTCTTTCTCTCTCTCTCTCTCTCTCTCTCTCTCTCTCTCTCTCTCTCCTGTTACCCCCATCACTCCATATTAGATCTCCTTTCTCTCCCATCCCTCTCTGGCCAGCTTCGCCAACCCTTCGCCGACCCAAGCCCTAAGCTTCACGAACCTAAGCCTTAAACCGTTGTCGTCGCTATCACCCATCGCCCATCTCCCATCTCCCTTCTCTCTTCTCTCTTTGTTGTGATTGGTTTTTTTTTTTTTTGTGTTTTCATATGGGTGTGGAGGCTATGGTGGTGATAGTGGTGGTTAATTTTGGCTATGGTAGTGGTGGTGAATGATTTTGGTAGTGGGGTTTGTGCGTTTTGGTTGTGGTGGTGGTGGTGGATGATTTTGGCTTTGGTAGTGGGTTTTGTAGATTTTGACTATGGGTTTCGTGGTTTATGGTTGTAGTTGTGGTTGTGGTTGTGGTTGTGGTTGTGGTTGTGGCTAGGGGTGTCCAGACTCAACCTAGACCTGCCGGCCTGATAAACCCACTCGATTTTCACCCGATTTCAGCCCGAACCAACACTCCCGTCGGTCGGTGATGGGTTTTCGTGCCCAAGACCCGACACCAGCGGGTCGAGTGGCGGGTTTTCTTCTCCAAAACCTGAGCCACCCGACCCAACCTATGTAATATACAAACCCGACCAACTCCGGCAAGATCAAGCTTAGATTCGAGGAGATTCGGCGAGATCTCGACCATATTTGGTGAGATCCGATGAGATTCGAGGAGATCCAAGCTGATTTCGGCAATTTTTGGCCTAAATGTACTAAGTTTTTGCAGATTCTGACGACTCTTTTGAAGATTCTGGCGATGTTTGTAGAATCTGGCGACTCTCTCCATCTACCGAACAAACCCGAACACCACCCAAATCCAAAACTGACTCGACTAATTGATGCCGGCGGTCGGTTTCGTGTCCCTCTGCCTTCCACTTGACGCCAGCGGGTCGAGTCCAGGCTAGGTCGAAAACCGACCTAGCCGGACCCATGGACAACCCTAATTGTGGCAGTGGCAATGGCAATGGCAGTGGGTTGTGGTTGTGGTCGTGATGGTTGGTTGTCATGGCTAGTGGTTATGGTGACTGGTGGTGATGGGGTTGTGGTTGTGGTTTTGTTATTGTTCTTGTTTTGTTTTGTTTTTGTTTTGTTTTTTGTTTTTGTTTTTGTTTTGTTTTGTTTTGTTTTGTTTTTTTGTTTTTTTTTTGTTTTTTGTTTTTTGTTTTTTTGGCGTTGTGTTGTGGTTGTCAGAGTAGAGTGGTGGTTGTGGCTGTTGTGGCTGTTGGTAGAGGTGGTTGTGGCCATTGGTGGAGGTGGAGGTGGCTGTGGTGTTTGTTTTATTATTATTTTATTGTGTTGTTTATGTTATTTTATTATATTGAAAACTCAAATAAAACCATTGATGTTGGGTGTTTTGTAAAGTGAGAAGGTAAAATAGATAAAATAGTATTTGGTGAAGCCAAATAACTAAAATTATGACTCCACCAATATTGATGCTCTAAGGGGTTAGGCCTTGTTTGATTTTGATCGACTTAGTATCCTTTTGTGTCAAGTTTTTTTTTTTTTTTAATTAACTTTTAAGTTCTATTTTTTATGTACAATTTTTTAACTTTGCTTTATCAGAATATAAGTATATTTTGATAAAAAAACAAATATCCAAAAGCTAAATAAGCTGATGACAAATGCACACATAGGTTGCATTTGGAAAAAGTAAAAAAATGCAATTGTTTTTACTATTTAACTTATTTTTGCTACTATTCATGGGTTACATTGCACTTTTTGGTACTATTTATAGATCTTCTTGTACTATTTCAACTACCTTTTAACTTTATTTATAGTATTTACAGTTAAAATTTTTTAGTTTTAGCTAAATAAGCCATTCCAAACGGATTCTTATACTTTAAAACCAAATAAGCCATTCCAAACGGATTCTTATACTTCAAAACCAAAAATGTAATGCAATCATCCAAAAAAGATGCCATTTCCTGCTTGTCAGTTGACTTAGATATAGATATCAGGGTATAATTTTTGCTTGCATATATGTTGGTTGTATATGGGAAAGACGCCTGCATGGGATGGAGACACTTTTCCTCCATTGCATCACTATTATATGTATTAGTTTCTTTAATGAAATCAAGTTTACCCAAAAAAAAAAAAAAACACTAGAATTAATGGGTTTATCAAGGATTATTATAAAAAGCCAAGTTGTGGTGTCTTATCAACAAGCATCTCGCTTTCTTTATCGGATTGTACTAACTATCTAATGCCAACTTGTATCAATATATCATTTCAATTTTCAAATCATAAAATATGTATGTAGTCAAGAGATAGCCATCTCTCTTTCTCAAAAAGAAAAAGAAAAAAGAGATAGCCATCTCGTGCATTGCATCTATCTTTGTAGCGGGTGTGAATGAGATATTTCCCTGTAGCCAAAAGTTTTGTGACTTTTAGTGCTACTGTTTGATTCTCTTTTGGATAAGGACCTAGATTCAAATTCCTTATACCCTTCATCCGTAAGAATGTTACTTATTCTCATGTATATAAAAAATTAATTTGTATTGAAATAAATGATATAATCTATTGGATAGAGTTCAAGAGTTAGAGAGATCGAAAAGAAAAAGGTTGCTAGTTAAGATATACTGCTTTAATCTTTGTTGAAGTCTAAAAAATCAAGATCTTTTTTTAAAAAAGTAGATTTGTTACAACACTTCAATTCGAAGTGTTTGTACTCTGTAGTCCATCTATAAAATATGATTAGAGGAATTATAGACAGGGCAATTAGCAATATCAAGCATAGAAAATAATTACAAAGGAAAAAAAATATATGATTGTTGTGTATTGTTTGGTATTTATACGCAAGTAAAACCGTTTCGAAGACAAGCTAGTGCAACTGGTATTAGGCGAGAGTCTGAGACTTTTCAAGGTTTTGGAAGATATTTATGTATATATGGAAGCAGCTAGCTTATTGGGTTCAGTGCTTCCGAGCATTAGACGAGAGTATCAGACTTTTCAAGATTTTGGAAGATATTTATGTATATATGGAACCAGCTTATTGGGTTCAGTGCTTTCGAGCATTGAGCTCGTTGAGATATGGATACATATCAAATAATTTTCATGAGTCAACATCTTAATAGATCCATTCTAATACATAGGAATAGGACCAACCTATGTCCACCTATGAAAAATCAGTCATCCAATAATATGTTGTTATTATTATTATCATCATTCTGAATAAAAATTTTCTCATTAGTTCTAGAACACACAACAAATGCATGGCTGCTGGGTGGTGATGAATAGAGACAAACTATTAAATTAAATGAGTTCACCCAAAAAACATGGAAAAAGACAATTTCTTTTAACTTTTTTTTTTTTTGAGGAACCAATTTCTTTTGACTTGTCTTGTAGAACTGGGAAGGAGTAATTGCAGTGGACAGGACCAAACATTATTGTGTGTTTCGATTCACAAAAATGTCAAAGAGATAGCTTAAGTTTGGCAATTTGTCATTGCTTGTTTTAGTGGGACACAAGAAGATGATTTGTTCGGCTGTTTTCCTTCAATTACCGGGAACTTGTTTGTTGCGTCTCTCTCGGTCTTGTGTATGTGGGGAGTGGGGACCCGCAAACATTAATGTAGTTTCATTTTTGTTTTCAGATGATAATGATAGAATTATAACCCAATAATTCATGGTTGATTCAACCATAATTTTTCGCAAATTCTCCTTCATACTTAAAAAAAATAAAAAATAAAAAATACAAATCTTCAAAAAGAAGAGAAGAAAAACGAGTGAGAAATATTATTAGCTTTATTGGTATAGTTTTTGACAGGCCACAAATGCGTTGACCCCTTGTGATAACTTAGATTAATTAATTAGCCCAGTTTTTAATTAATCAAATTAACATGCAATATCACGTGGCAGCACAAACAAATCACCGAAACTAAGTTATGCAGCGGAAAATAAATAACACGGTGATTTGTTTACGAATGGGGAAAACCCTTATGGCAAAAACCCCACCGGGTGATTTAAGGTCACCACTCCCGAAACTCCACTATTATCACAACAAGCAGTTACAAGTAAGGAATCCCAGTACCTCACCAACCTACAATTGAACTCTTACTCCAATACCCAATTGGACTTGTTCTGTAGTGATAGTTTCTCCTTTCAATGCACGGCTCCAAGTACGTGACTAACCAGATGCGCGGATCCCAGTACGCGACTTCAATTACCAACTGGAGAGAGAGAGAGTTGGCTGCAAAGTTCTTCAAATCATCAGAGATGAACTAGGGCACGAACTTTGTCTTTCTGATCACAAATTGCATGAACAACAAGTTCTCAAAGAATGTGCAACTTGTATCTTCTGCTGCTGCTTGACGGCCCTTAAAATAATCCTTTTATATGTCTAGGGTTAGGAGAAAAGAAGTCCCAAAGACACACTCACGGATTAGACTTGAAACAGACTTGGAAATTTGTTTTCTTTAATTCTCGACAGATAGAGGTGTTGAGAGGTGTCGAAAAGCTGTCGAGGCTCGGGCAAAACAGCTTCTTTAAAGCTCGATAGATGCATCTGTCGAGGTATCTGTCGAGGTATGTGTCGAGCTTTAAAAACTTGCACTTCCTTGCTTGTTTCTTGGACAGACTTTGACGGCTTCAACACTTAATCTTGAATCACTGTTTCTTGAAATGTTAAACTCATCCTAAATCTACCCAATTACAAGTAAAGTGCGTTTTGTCTAAGGATAAGCCAATTACATAAAATAGCGACATATGTTCACAGACTTGAAGAACTACATATGTCCTAACAGTTTTCTATTGTCAAATAAGATATTTTAGATTAAAATCTCGTTTATACCAAAAATCAATTAATGTCTTGAATTAATAGTAAAGAACAACTATTATGAAGTTGACTTAAAATTCTAACTTATTTTTATCTCCAACTTAAGTACAATATGTAAGTATAATTTTTTTTTTTTAGCAGCAAAAGCCACGTCTTCAAAGGCGTGCCACTACTTGAACTCACAGCTCCCAAGTTTGCATGTGTAGAATTTCCTATAACTAAGTCACGCCTTCAATGGTTTTACTATAAAAAAAAAAAAAAAAAAGATTTTTTTTTTTTTTGTAGAAAGGAAAGAAAACAATTAAGATAGCATAGTGTGCTAACATTTTTTTTTTTTAGAATACTATGTATTTTTAACACACACATGTAGGGAAGGGAGAAATTTTTTTTTAAAGAAACTTGAACTAGTGTATATCTAAAAGTGTCTAATTCTTGGATACAAGGTAAAGGCTTTAAATCTCTTTCAAAATGTTCTAACATTGGCATAAAATATAAGAATATAATAATTGTGTTATGAGGTGACTGCAAAGAATAAATTTAATACGGTAATAAATAGTGTTGCAAACTGGCAATGTCATCCGCACGCTACAAGCATGAAAAATGCGTGACCATCACAAAGTTAGTATTAATCATTTGAAAGTAAGACATTTTTAATGATTTAACATTGATAATATTTCCCCCTAAAAAAAAAAACATTGATAATGTGCGGGGGGGGGGGGGGGTAAAAGCGCCACAAACTCCATGTGGGCCTAGGGCCTGGCCCGAGGGCGGGGCCCAACCGAAGGGGTCATGGATTGGGCCTCCTAAAAATGGAGGCCGACCAGGCTGCCGCTAGAATTTGTGCTGATCCGAGGAGAAAGTCTCCTCGGACTAAGAGACCCATGTTTGAGGAGTGTAGCACGTTGTCCAGGGAAGGACTCCTAAAGCTCAGCGAGCCGTCCTCCGCCCTAACGGGGCGCCGAGGAGGGGGACAAAAGGTACGTGCACTATGCAAAGCTGCTGGCACCGCATTAAATGCCTTCCACCAACCTGCCTGGCCGCATTAATGGAGAAATGACTTCTGAGGGGATGGTGGACAGCCTTAAGGGCATTGAGGAGCGTTTTCAGGGAAAAGACAGGTGAGGACCAGAGATGGGGAGTATAAATAGAGAAGGGGAAACCACTGAAAAAGGGGGATTTTTGGGCTGTCAAAAAAGAGGAAGTCTCTCTCTCTCTCTTGAAGAATAGAACGCCAATCAGCACAGAAGCTCCTCGGCTCACGTCCGATAAGGGAAATAGGTCACTCCATCAGCCAGCTGTGGTCTAGAAGTGGACTTGGACCTCACACCACGGCCTTCTAAAGCACTAAGAGGTCTAGGTTTTAAGCCCATTCTCTACAAATTCTATTGTAAAGGCCACTAGGGCCGGCCCAGTCATCCATTTGGGCCAAAGGCCAACTTTGTGTCCCTACAATTGGCGCCGTCTGTAGGAAGCCTTGACCGAAGGGACTGAAAGTGCCATGGAAGGTTCAGGTTCACGTCATGCGGAGTCCAGGGGGTCCCAGCGTGAGGACCAATTTGTGCGGCTAGAGAGAGAGCGCGAAGCCAGTGTTTACACGGAACGTACGCGCAGGAGGAGCCCTGCTCGCGGTGGTACCAGAGCCTCCTGCGAGAAAAGCGTTGAGACCCTGCAAAGGGAGGTTGATCACCTAAGAAGGAAGCTGCACCGGGAAAAGCGAAGGCACACGCCCTCCCCTTCAGACCGGTCCTCAGCGGACGCCAGCAGTAGCTTCGACAGTTCCAGGTCGAGGACTCCCCCTGGCAAGTCCTCTTCCCAGGAGGACGAGCACCATCGCCAACCTAAGGACGAGAGGACGTCCTCTAGAGGCCTGGCCAACAATGCACTGAGCAAGGCGCTCCACCAGATTTCCAAGTCGCCCTTCACCCGGAGGATCGAGAAGGGAAAGCTTCCAAGAAGGTTCACCCAGCCAACCTTCACAATTTACAATGGAAGGACGGACCCAGTGGAGCATGTGAGCCACTTCAGCCAGAGGATGGCGGTGCATTCGAAGAATGAGACCCTGATGTGCAAGGTCTTCCCCTCCAGCTTGGGGCCCGTCGCGATGAGGTGGTTCAATGGCCTGAAGGCGAACTCTGTCGATTCCTTCACGGGGCTCACCAGGGCGTTCGGCGCACGGTTCATCACATGCAGCAGGGTCCCTCGACCCCTAGATTCGCTGTTGTCCATGGCCATGAGAGAGGGAGAAACACTCAGGGCATATACTGACAGGTATTGGGAGATGTACAACGAGATCGATGGGGACTTCGACGAAGTCGCCATAAGTACCTTCAAGGTCGGCCTGCCAAACGAGCATGACCTGAGGAAGTCACTGACCAGGAGGCCTATCAAGAGCGTGCGTCGCCTCATGGACCGCATTGACGAGTACACGCGGGTGGAGGAGGATCAGTTGCAGGTGAAGGCCAGGATGAAGGTTATCTCTTAGGAAAGGAGGGATTCCAGGTCGGACGGGTACAACAACGTTAGGCCGAGGAGAGAATTCGTCGGGCAACCTCGTCGGATGCCAACACAGGTGGTCGGCATCGTGTTTCGCGAACCCATACAACGAGTATTTGAGAAAATCGGCCATGACCCCTATTTCAGGTGGCCTAGCAAAATGACGGGAGATCCTGCAAAGCGAAACCAGAACCTCCACTGCCAGTACCATCAAGAGCACGGCCATATGACCGAGAACTGCAAGAGCTTACGGTACTACCTAGAACAGCTGACAAAGGAGGGAAAGTTGAAGGAGTTTGTACAACAAAACGAAGGGCAGAGAGAGTACCCTAGGCCGTCAAACCATAGCCACCACGTGCCGAGGCCTCCTCTGGGAACCATCAACCTCATCCTCGCAGCCCCCGGGAGAACTGGCTCGCGCCCGTCCCGGGTGATGTCCGTGGCACGAGCCCACGTGGAGGGACCTGGCTCCGGGACGAAGAGGATCAAGGGCAACGAGCCCCCCACTCTTGCCTTCTCGGACGTCGATAAGGAAGGGACCATCCAACCCCACGATGACGCCCTGGTTATAATGCTGAGAATTGGAGGCTACGATGTAAAGAGGGTGATGGTGGACGAGGGAAGCGGCACAGACATCATGTACCCCGACCTCTACAAGGGGCTGAACCTGAGGGAGGAGGACCTCTCGGCCTACGACTCGCCCCTGATAAGCTTTGAGGGAAAGGTGGTGATCCCCAAGGGGCAGATCAGATTGCCTGTACAGTCAGGGCCAGCGGTGGTAGAGGTGGATTTCATAGTGGTGGACGCCTACTCCCCGTACACAGCCATTGTAGGGAGACCTTGGCTGCACGCCTTAGGGGCTGTCTCCTCTACCCTCCACGCTAAGGTGAAGTTCTCTTTCGGCGGGCGAGTAGAGGAAATCGTTGGGAGTCAGTCCGTGGCAAGGCAGTGCCTGACCACCGCAATACTACGCAGGCCGGACCCCGAACCCGCGGCTCCGGCAGCTCCGACCTTATAGCAATTAGCCTCTCCTACCACTGCCAAAACAACAGTGGTGGAGGAGCCCGCGTGCGAGGGGTTAGACAGGGTCCCCGTGGGCGACGACCCGGGGAGATTCTTCCAGGTTGGGGCTCAGCTGCCGATCGGGGAAAAGGAGGAGCTGGTCGCGTTCTTGAGAAGGAACCTCGACGTATTCGCATGGGATGAGCATGAGATGCCTGGAATTGACCCAAGTTTCATAAGCCACCATCTGAACGTTAACCCGGCAGCAGTGCCGAAGAAACAACCTCCTCGGCGCTCTTCCGCGGAACACTCCGAGGCCGTGAAGGAGGAGGTCATCAAGCTCAAGAGGGCTGGAGCTATCAAGGAAGTGTTCTACCCCGAATGGTTGGCGCACACAGTCGTGGTGAAGAAGAAAAACGGGAAATGGAGAGTGTGCGTAGACTTCACAGAGCTCAACAAAGCCTGTCCCAAGGACCCATTCCCTATGCCACGCATAGATTAACTGGTAGATGCGACGGTCGGCCACCCTCGCATGAGTTTCCTGGACGCCTTTTAGGGGTACCATCAGATACCTTTGGCTTTAGAGGACCAAGAGAAAACCGCCTTTGTGACCCCCACCGGCAACTACCATTACAAGGTGATGCCCTTTGGTCTGAAGAACGCAGGGGCTACCTATCAGAGGATGATGACTCGGATGTTCGAGGCACAGTTGGGAAAAACCATCGAAGTATATGTAGACGACATAGTTGTAAAGAGCAAGGCCATATCGGACCATGTGGTTGACCTGGATAGCACGTTCTAGACTTTGCGGAAACATAAGTTACGACTGAATGCCTCTAAATGCTCCTTCGGCGTAGGATCTGGTAAATTCCTAGGCTACCTGCTTACTTACAGGGGTATTGAGGCCAACCCCGAACGGATCTCAGCGATCTGTAACCTACAACCGCCTGGGAACCCGAAGGAGGTCCAGAAGCTAGCTGGAATGATGGCTGCTTTTAGCAGGTTCATCTCTCGATCTGCAGACAGGTGCCAGCCATTCTTCCAGCTGCTGAACAAATGGAAGGGATTCGAATGGACCGAGGAATGCTCGTTGGCGTTCCAGCAGCTGAAGGAATACCTCTCTCGGCCACCCATTATGTCTCGCCCCGATCCAGACGAGGTGCTGTTTGCATACCTAGCTGTGGCTGCCCACGCTGTGAGCCTGGTTCTGATACGGGACGACAACGGCGTACAAAGGCCGGTATACTACGTGAGCAAGTCTCTGCAGGAGGCCGAGATCCGGTACCTACCATTGGAAAAGGCGGTCCTGGCCATAGTGCACGCGACCCGCCGGCTCCCCCACTATTTTCAGTCTCATACAGTCGTAGTGCTAACCCAACTCCCGCTTCAGTCTGTGCTGCAGAGCGCAGATTACTCTAGCAGGATCGCCAAATGGGGAACTTACCTAGGGGCCTTCGACATCAAGTACTTTCCGCGCACATCTGTGAAGGGGCAAGTCCTGGCTGACCTAGTGGCGGAATTCACTGAGCCTTCCCTAGAGGAGAGCCTTGAGGGATGTACCTTGGGGGGAAAGCGAATCGGCGTAATCTCGAACGACAAACCTCTGGTATGGGAAGCCTATGTGGACGGAACATCGAACCAGAGAGGTTCTGGGGCTGGGATAGTCTTAATATCCCCGGACGGGGTCATCATTGAAAAGTCTCTGCGGATAGCGTTTCCAGCTACCAACAATGAGGCCGAGTACGAAGCCTTGCTTGTGGGAATGGACATGGTTCGAAAAATGGGGGGTAAGGCAGTGCGGGCGTTCTCAGACTTGCAACTGGTGGTCGGCCAAGTGGAAGGGAAGTTGGAGGCCAGGGAATCGAGAATGCGCGAGTATTTAGCCCGCACTAAGCACCTACAGGCCGAATTCGAATCCTTCGCACTATCACATGTCTCCAGGAGCGGAAACACACACGCGGACTCGCTGGCCACTCTGGCAACCTCGTCGGCACAGGGCTTGCCTCAGGTTATTCTCGTAGAGGATTTGATCAGGCTAGCCGGGCCGAGATGTCAGGCCATCCGGGTCTAACAAGTCGGAACAGGGCCTAGTTGGATGGACCCCATAATATCGTACCTCAAACACGACACGCTGCCGGACAAGACTGAGGCTGACAAGATTCGCAGGAAGGCCCCTCGGTTTTGGCTATCCGAGGACGAGAAGCTCTATAAACGCTCGTTCTCGGGGCCCTACCTGCTGTGTGTACACCCCGATGGGACGGAGCAGCTCTTAGAGGAGTTACATGAGGGAATTTGCGACAGCCACACGGGAGGCCGGTCATTAGCTCACAGGGCCCTCACCCAGGGGTACTGGTGGCCGAATATGCAGAGGGAATCCCAAGAGTACGCGAGGAAATACGACCAATGCCAGAGGTTCGCGCCCAATATCCACCAGCCAGGAGGTCTGCTTAACCCGTTGGCCAGCCCTTGGCCGTTTGCCCAGTGGGGATTGGACATAGTGGGACCGTTTCTGAAGGCAGCCGGCAACAAGCGATGGCTACTTGTCGGGACAGACTATTTTACCAAATGGGTAGAGGCAGAGGCACTCTCGAACATTCGGGACGCGGACGCGAAGAGATTCGTCTGGAAAAACATCATCACCAGATTTGGGGTCCCACGTACTTTCATCTCGGACAATGGACTGCAGTTCGACAGCAAAGCCTTCAGGGAGTATTGTGGGGACTTCAGCATCACGAACAGGTATTCCTCCCTAGCCTACCCGCAGGGGAATGGGCAACCCAAAGCGAACAACAAGTCGATAGTCAATGGACTCAAGAAAAGGCTTGACGATGCCAAGGGCAGGTGGGTGGACGAGGTACCGCACGTGCTGTGGACTTACCGGACCACGCCGCGGAGATCCACGGGCAAGACCCCTTTCGCGATGACATATGGCGCCGAGGCTGTGATCCCGGTGGAGGTGGGGTTCCTAACGACGAGGACGCAGTCTTTTGCCTCGGCGACCAATGATGACATGCTGCTCAAGGGGCTGGACTTGGTGGAGGAAAGACGTGAAAGCGCTATGGTTCGGCTAGCCGTCTACCAGCAAAGGCTCAAACAAGGGTACGACTCTTGCGTGCGATCTAGACCTTTTGCTCCGAGAGACCTAGTCTTAAAGAAGATTGTCGGAACCGCTAAAGACCCCTTGTGGGAAAAATTAGGACCAAACTGGGAGGGACCCTACCATATTACCTCAGTGGCCGGCATAGGGTCATACTATTTGGCCGACTTGGAAAACAAGCGTGTAAAACGACCATGGAATGTAAATAACCTTCGGAGGTATTACTACTAATGTAAAGCGTGCCTATCTTGTGTTCGGATATCGATATGTTATACTGGTTGTTAATGCTATAATTTTCAATCAATTTTTATTAAGTGTTAATGTCAACCTTGGTTAAGCCAGGTCTTCGGACCTTCTACCTTGGGAAAATTTAACACGGTTCAATCAATTTTTATTAAGTGTTAATGTCAACCTTGGTTAAGCCAGGTCCTCGGACCTTCTACCTTGGGAAAATTTAACACGATTCAATCAGTTTTTATTAAGTGTTAATGTCAACCTTGGTTAAGCCAGGTCCTCGGACCTTCTACCTTGGGAAAATTTAATACGGTTCAATAAATTTTTATTAGGTGTTAATGTTAACCTTGGTTAAGCCTGGTCCTCGAACCTTCTACCTTGGGAAAATTTAACACGCTTCAATCGATTTTTATTAAGTGTTATTGTCAACCTTGGTTAAGCCAGGCCCTCGGACCTTCTACCTTGGGAAAATTTAACACGTTTCAATCAGTTTTTATTAAGTGTTAATGTCAACCTTGGTTAAGCCAAGTCCTCGGACCTTCTACCTTGGGAAAATTTAACACGATTCAATCAGGTTTTATTAAGTGTTAATGTCAACCTTGGTTAAGCCAGGTCCTCGGACCTTCTACCTTGGGAAAATTTAACACGGTTCAATCAATTTTTATTAGGTGTTAATGTCAACCTTGATTAAGCCAGGACCTCGGACCTTCTACCTTGGGAAAATTTAACACGCTTCAATCGATTTTTATTAAGTGTTATTGTCAACCTTGGTTAAGCCAGGCCCTCGGACCTTCTACCTTGGGAAAATTTAACACGTTTCAATCAGTTTTTATTAAGTGTTAATGTCAACCTTGGTTAACACGGTTCAATCAGTTTTTATTAAGTGTTAATGTCAACCTTGGTTAAGCCGGGTCCTCGGACCTTCTACCTTGGGAAAATTTAACACGGTTCAATCAATTTTTATTAAGTGTTAATGTCAACCTTAGTTAAGCCAGGTCTTCGGACCTTCTACCTTGGAAAAATTTAACACGGTTCAATAAGTTTTTATTAAGTGTTAATATCAACCTTGGTTAAGCCAGGTCCTTGGACCTTCTACCTTGGGAAAATTTAACACGTTTCAATCAGTTTTTATTAAGTGTTAATGTCAACCTTGGTTAAACCCGGTCCTCGGACCTTCTACCTTGGGAAAATTTAACATGTTTCAATCAATTTTTATTAAGTGTCGATATCGATATAGGCTAAGCCAGGTCCTTGGATCTCCTACCTTTGGAAAATTTAACATGCAAATTGTTTACACTAAGTGTCAATATCGACCTAGGCTAATCAAAGGTTGAGATGCCTTTGCGACGAGGCTGCGCCTGTCCTAATTTCGAACATGCCCGTGGGCACTAACCTATCGCCTCGGATGTTGAACTACTTAGCATTCACACACAACGCATGGCGTGATAACGCAAGCAACACCGCAGTAAACGTAATGCAGTAAAGAGTTACGCTATAAGGGTAAAATTACGAAGTTCATAAATAGAAAGCTGTTCAAAATAAAGCAGCAAAAACAATAATAGGGCAAATTACAGACAAAAATACTTAGAGTCTACAAGACAGGAATTCATAAAAGGAAAAGGCTCGCACAAAATGGAGGAGGGGGAGGGCCTAAAGCCACTTATCCCTTGATCTTTAGTGGGGGCTCCTTCACGGGCTTAGACGGAGGCTCCTTGGTCTTGCCATCCACCTCTGGTGCAACCTCGGACGGATCCTGGACTTGTTTTCCTTTGTCCTTTGGCTTGGGTTGGGGCAAGACCTGGCTGACCGGCTCGCCCAACCCCACCACCGCAGCAACGACCTCTTAATTGGGCGGGACCGGGTCCGAGGAGGAAGGAGGCAGAGTAGTGGGTGCATCTTCGATGAATCTGATATCCTCTGGATACCAGACCTTCTCCACAGCCCTCAACTCGGAGCCTATAGGGACTCCTGCAGCATTCAAGGCTTTCGCCTAGACTTGCTGGCAGTACTCCCTGCACAGCTTGCCTAACTCCTCCGTCAGGCGGTTCTCGGTCGCCTTGACCCCCTCGTTATAAGCGGCCTTGGTGGCGGCGTCCACGGTCTCCCTGACGACGCGAGCCGCTTCCTCCGCTTGTCCAAGCTCTCTTCTAAGGTTCGAGGCCTCCTGCTCCACTTTGGCCAGGGCCTCGTCCTTCTGATGCAGGAGCTTGCGCTGGGCCTCCGCCTGCGCCGTCGCCGTCTTGAGGCCTGCGTCCAGGCTCCTCCGCTGCGATTGCTCCAAGGCCAGCTTGGCACCCAGGTCGGCCTTCTCCGCCTCAACGCGGCCCAGCTTCAGCTCAATCTCGGCCTTTGCCGCTTGCTTAGAGCTGACTTGGGTCTGGTAATGCTCCACCAAGGCATCAGCAGCAAAGGCCCCCTGGATGGCCTGTGAAGAGGGCATCGACGAGAGCACGTTATATACAAGTTAGCACACATGGACACAAAGACAACAACAGAAAACTAAATATTCGGTGCTTACCAGACCCAAGTTTCTTTTAAGGGAAAGAAATAGGCGCGTACGGCCCGTCCTCCCCAGCTCCTCCATGTCCCTGGGCAGAAGTAGGGGCTGCTCTAGCGAGTTGGCAAGGTGGAGGGCGTGACCTCTCTAGAAGTCTCGGATGCTCGCTTGGGCCGGTATGGGAGCCCTGTCCATTTCCAGAGGGGGAAATCAACTGGACTCCCCTCGGCGAACCTCAGCTTGTCCGAGGATTTCCCCTCTCTCAACAGATGAGGCCCGTCCCCCACCCTTCGCCGTTTGCTGCTGTTGCTGCTGCAGCTGCCGCTGATGCTTCTGTGTCTTCTCCCTCTCTTTGTCCGCGTCTTCGCCCTCGTTCCTCCTCTTCGTAGGGATAACGGAGGCAGGAGGGGGCAGGTCAGATGGAGGGGGAGGGGGAGGGGGAGGGGGAGGCAAAGGTAGCTTGGGCAGGGACCCCGAGGCATCTGGCTTTAGGGTCGGAGCCCCCCTCCTTCTGGCAAAAAGTTCTCTCAAGGACATATCGTCATCCTCTTCGGAGGAATCTTCCGGTCGAGCAAGGATTAAACCCCTAATGCTGGAGTTCCTGTCCGAGTGGCCCTCTTCCTCGTCTGAGATTTCGACCACTTACTCCCTCGAAGGTCTCTCAGCCTCCTCTAAATTGAACCGGTCAATCTCCTCGCCAAGGGAAGAAGAGGAAGTCTCAGGCGCTTCTCGAACAACCTCGCCCTGTGGCTGTGCTGCCAAAGGGGTGACAACGACAGCTTGGCCGTATAGCAGGGTAGACGGCGTGTCTGGGATGGGTCGTGGAGCGAGGAACTCCGGACAGCGAACGTCTATCCGCGCGCGCCTCTTGTGGCCGGCAAGAATGGCGTCCTCAACCTCGCCGAAAGCCTTCGAAATAGGGTCGTACCCCAATATTAGGTGGGCGGCCCTCACTTGCAGGTCGTCGTTCACGAAGACCTCGGATCTCAGAACCTTGTTAAGGTCCGAGACGTTGACGTTTCCCAAGTGGGGAGATGAGTGTTGCTTATCTGCAAAAAAAGAGAGCAGAAGAATCAAGCTTGGTTAGGCATTTGCAACGAGTCAAACGGAGAAACATCTAGTGACAGTGAAACTGCCAAGGGGATCGAAAAGGGGAAACTACATAAACAAAAAGTCCTAAGTCCTAGGGAATCACACCTGGGTGTCCCTCCCTCACTGGGCAATGGAGACCGTCATGCCATCTCCCGGAGACGACGAGATAATCGTCCTTCATGCCTTTGTTAGACTTGGGCAGGCAGGAGATGAGCCGGACCGCGCTAGACCTCGATTTGAGGTAATAGCCTGCGTCTTTCATCCGGTGGCACTCATACATGTAGACAACGTCGTGCCACGTGAGGTGAAGGCCCATTTGCTCGTTCAAAGCATCGACGCAGCCTAGGATCCTAAAGACGTTGGGTGTGCACTGGTCTGGACACAACCTATGGTTGCAGAGGTACTCCCTAGTTACGTCCTTCATGGGGAGTGTCATCCCACCCTCTAGGAAGGCGATTATTGGGATGACGACCTGCCCCGCTTCCCTAGAGTCTGCTACAGCCCCGGGGGGACAGTATTTCAGGCCCACATCTGGAGGGATATGGTACTTGGCCCTAAACCCCTCCATGTCAGAAGGCGTATCGACTAGACACTTAAACCTACCCATGAGGTGAAGGTGGGAGAGGAAGATTCGTGAAGAAAGGGAAGGAAGACTGGCAACCTAGGGGGAAAGAGTTAAGAATAAGGGAAACTTACGGAGGAAGAAAATGCGAGTACTTTGGGAACTCCTTGAGAGTGAGGAAGTGAGAGAGTGAATGGCTCCGTGACAAGTTTGCTTTTGGCGGAAATGGAGGGCGTCGCGGCAATCGAAGCGTTTTATATGATTGGGGAGCGGCGGTTCGTTGGAAACGTCCCGCTCAAATTTTCGGGAGCAAATCCAGGCCGCAGGATCCCCATCTCACCGTTGAACGTGCGCGACAGGGAGTTACTCAGCGTAATTAATGTAGGCGTTGCGCGTAACGAAGCGTCAGAGTCTTGTCCAGAAGGTGCGGGCGGGCTCCGCTCGTGCGGCGATTTAAACGTCACGTGGGGGAGAGTTACGTCAATCAAAAACCCATATGCCTCCTTGGATCGGAGTCAAATGACTTTTTGAGGGGCTATTGTGGGGGGGTAAAAGCGCCACAAACTCCATGTGGGCCTAGGGCCTGGCCCGAGGGCGGGGCCCAACCGAAGGGGTCATGGATTGGGCCTCCTAAAAATGGAGGCCGACCAGGCTGCCGCTAGAATTTGTGCTGATCCGAGGAGAAAGTCTCCTCGGACTAAGAGACCCATGTCCGAGGAGCGTAGCACGTTGTCCAAGGAAGGACTCCTAAAGCTCAGCGAGTTGTCCTCCGCCCCAACGGGGCGCCGAGGAGGGGGACAAAAGGTACGTGCACTATGCAAAGCTGCTACCACCGCATTAAATGCCTTCCACCAACCCGCTTGGCCGCATTAATGGAGAAATGACTTCTGAGGGGACGGTGGACAGCCTTAAGGGCATTGGGGAGCGTTTTCAGGGAAAAGACAGGTGAGGACCAGAGATGGGGAGTATAAATAGAGAAGGGGAAACCATTGAAAAAGGGGGATTTTTGGGCTGTCAAAAAAGAGGAAGTCTCTCTCTCTCTCTTGAAGAATAGAACGCCAGTCAGCACAAAAGCTCCTCGGCTCACGTCCGATAAGGGAAATAGGTCACTCCATCAGCCAGCCGTGGTCTAGAAGTGGACTTGGACCTCACACCACGGCCTTCTAAAGCACCAAGAGGTCTAGGCTTTAAGCCCATTCTCTACAAATTCTATTGTAAAGGCCACTAGGGCCGGCCCAGTCATCCATTTGGGCCAAAGGCCAACTTTGTGTCCCTACAGATAATATATTGATTATAAAAAAAAAACATTGATAATATATTGACTTGACCAAGTAAAACTGATGCTAGATTTTGTTTGCTAGCTCCACCGATTTTTTCTAGGAAATTTTTAATAAAATGTTGCAACTTACAAATCCCTATTCAATATTCAAAGCTGACATGTAGAAATTAAAAATAACGTTATCGACAAACTAATAACTTGACGGACCTACCTTGCCCTTGAACGGGGCCATGAAAACATCCTCAACCTATCCAAATACACGGACTCATATCATATGATGGATGTGTTGGTTGCAAGGTTAACGGGATCAAATAGACACCATTGCAGTATCCGCCAGTTATCTTTTTATGTGCAATTTTTTTTTTTAAATTCGATTGTATTTTAAATTTATTGTGTCTGATCTATGACGATTGTTTATATCATCTGACTAAGATATTAATTGGTTTTAGGTGTAAGTAACTATTGAAATTTGAAAGTATTGAACCTCAAATCTTATATTTGATAATAAATTTTACTAATTAAACTAGTTGAAATCCATAGTTAGAGAGTTGATGTCATACTCTTTTTTTTTTTTGCTAGATTGTTTCGACTAGTGGCCTAATAGAGTATCGTAGAATTGTGGGTTTTTTTTTACAAGATAAAATTTCTATTTTAGCTTAATCTAAGTGTACATATGTGTGAAGCTTCCTCTTGGAAACTTGAATTTCGACTATTGCCCCCCACACCTCATAAGCATTTATATTTGTGGAGTGATCACCGCACCAAAGGTGCGTGGTGGTCGTAGAATAAATGCTTGTGGCCTATGACCTATGGCCCTCCGAAAAAAAGAAAAAGAAAAGAAAGTATAAAATTTCTTTCTATGTTTTCTAGAGGTTTTGTGACTTTGTGATTGTTTGGATAGAGCTGAAAATTTCAGCTCCGTTTGCGTCAAAATTAGTGGGTCCTATGCACTGTTCACAGGACCCACAAACTACTTTTTCAAAAAAAAAACTTTAAAACTGAGTCTCACGGCATTATTTACACATTTAAAAATTATTTTACTACAACATTTTCAGTTTTTAGCAATAAGTGGTATCTAAACACACCCTTTGTCCCTATTTCTTCTCCTTTTGCGTTTAATGATGATTCTATTGCTTAGTGAACAGAACTAACACTCTGAATTCTACTCTTTTACTTTTATTTTAAGATAATATAAGATAGTTTCCTACTCTTATTTATAGTTTTATACATGCTTGTAAATTGTTTTTAGTTGCAAAACATGTGTGTAAGTGCACACTAATAAGTTTTAGCCTAAAGGAAAATAGTTTTATTGATTTGTAAATTGAGAAACATGCATGTTGTACTCGCACCCAGCCAACCCAATAAGGGCTTTTTTCTTTTTTTAATTAACAAAAACCCAATAAGTTAATATATTATTTTCTTACATTTAGTTTTTTATATAGCATTTCGTTTCTGTTTTTATCTATAAATAAAATGCTTGGGGAGGATTCAATTTAATTTTCAACAATTCTTTTTTGAGTAATGCTATAGCCACAAACTATTTTACAATATTGTTACAAATTATTGATGAGGCAAATTCTTAATTGTTTTTAATATGGGTCACCACTAACATCACATTTATATTTATTAATGATTATTTGAAAATTACTAAAATACAAGATTTTTTATTTTTATTTTTTATTTTAATAAAGATTTTACACGATTCTTTGGTGTCTAGAGTTTGTCATCCAAGATTTGAATACAACAACAATAAACTGTACTCTCAAATTTTTTGGGACCTGCTAGAATCCTCAACAATTTAATAATAATCCACAAATTTAATCAAAATCTTATAAATTTTCATTTTCTTATAGGTTATTAACAAGTTCTGCATATTTAGAAGAGAAGAGAAAAGAATTGTAATTTGTGTTGTTTAATTCATGCATAGCTTGTACAATTATTATATAAACGGGCGACTCAATTTAACAACTATAGGATTTGTTTTGTCTGAATCTTCTAATGTGTATGGTAAGATTGAAACAAAAGGTTTTGGACTAGAATTTTGATTATGTCAAACTATTTAGAAGAGGATTACTAATTAATTTGTTAACCTTATACTATGGTCTAGTAAGATTTGGAAGAAGATTATTATTAATTTTTTTTTTTTGGATACAAGATAAAAATTCTACTCTAGCTTAATCTAAGTATATATGTGTGTGAAACTACCTCCTAGAAACTTGCACCCCAGCCCTTACCCCCCACACCCCACAAGCATTTATACTTGTGGAATGATCATCGCACTAAGAGTATGCGGTAAGGAAGAAGATTCTTAATTGCTTGTACTTTTGGTTTTTATTTAAAAAGTCTGTCGTCACCACCCCCCCCCCCCCCCTAAAAAAAATCATTCTACCCATATTGAAACATCAAGGAGATTTATTAAGACAAAATCTTATTAGAAATACAATTAGGTAAACTAATCTTTATATTTAAATGATATTTTGTCTAACATTTTTTTATTAGGCAACGTAATCATGCTTAAACCCTACTAAAAAAATGAAGAAATTTTTTTCAATGAGAAATGATCCACCTCCATTAAACCCCTTCCCTCTCCCCCTTTTATTTTTAATCGAATGTGAGATGTGCCATTTTTATTTGATTTTTAGATACCGAACATCCTACTTCGAAATAAAAATTGGTGGCTTCAATGGGAGGGGTGCTTTAGAGCATTCATATTGACTTAGCCAAAATTTTATCTCAATTATAGAATATGAACCTACCTTTCGTATTTTATTCAAACATTTTTCAAAACACCCATGTATGATTCTCTATCTTATACTCTATTTCATCAAAATATTTTTAAGGCTAAAATGCAAATTACATCCCCTAAGTTTGACTGAAATTCATTTCGGTCCTTTAACCTTACTTTTGTTCAATTGAGTCTTTTAAATTTTAAATTTATTCAATTAAGACATTTCGTTTAATTTCGTTAAAAATTTTTCGTAAAGTATATAATTAACTAATGATTATGGAAAACATTTAAATGGAAGTGGATTATTATTATTGATGATGCAAAGAAAATCAGTAGGCTGAATACTCTGTGCTTCAATGGGCTAGTGGTTGCTTGGAAGGCCTGAAAAGAAAAAGACACAAAATCAAAGGTGACCGGGGTGAATCAACCAAGAACCCTTCGATGTTTAAGTTAGTTTTTCTCTCTAGAACTCAAGAATTTCAATTTTAAGAGTAGTGAATACTTACTTTCATTTGATGTGGATAAGTCCATATATAGTGAGCTTTGGAGTGGTTACTTGTTTAATAACTTCCTCAACATTTGTGAAAGTTAAGTCTGAACCTTTTAACTTCCACAACTGCTATAGAAGTTAGAGTGTTCAATCTTATCTTCTACAATTGCCATTGGAAGTTAAGTACTTAGTGGAAAGTTACAGTGATGGACAAGGATTTTGCTCATACTTCAAAATAGTAGAATGTGGTCCGAATTACAAGCTTTTGTACATAAATCCATTCTGAGAATTTTCTAAGTGTTGAGGGTTGTCCAGGTGCTTTCTTGATGGATGACCCTCATTCCCATGGATGACCTTTTGATGATGGATGAACTTCTTATACTGGGCTAACCTTGCTGACTCTGGACAAATTGGAGATGGTTCAATTTTTAGTTCACCATCAGTTGCTCCCTAGTCCAAGGGTCGTCCGGAGTACTATAGCATTTACTGTTGACTTATGATATGTGTCAATACTTTAATGGTTAAATGTCATGCCATGCGTCGTCATTACTCAGGTCAAATTTTATTGTTCCAAATCGTGCCATGTGTCGTAATCTCATTAGTTGACTTGTCGCGTTGATTCAACTTTTTGAGAAAACGCTATGTGTTGTTTTCTGTTTGGTCCACGTCGCTTCGCTAATCTCATCCTTAGGCCCTATAAATATATGCATTCTCTCTCTTAGCCTTCACTTTTCTCATAATTTCTTTTCTGCCATCTCATCCAAGAGCCTCGTTTAGTCCTCGTCTTCTAGTTTTGTCAGGTATTTCCTTCCCCTCTTCCTTAGGCTTTCGTCTTTATTCTTTCTTTCAATTATGTTTGCGTCTAGTAGTAGTTTAGAAAGAGAGATAGACGAGTATCAAGACATGTCATCTGAAAGCGGTGATAATAATTATGAGAGTGGTGAGGATAGTACAATCAATAGTAGTGATAGTAATTCCTCAGATGAGAATTATTTGTCTAGGGTTCCTAGTTTTTCTTTAGAGGAATTCCAGGAAATATAATGTAGGATGGCTTCTGGGGCAGGGGCTAGCTCATCCAAAAGATCACCTAGTCCTCCTCAAGACAAAGAGGAGGAAGAAAATATAATTTATAGTTATGCTCCCAAGGTAGCGTCTACACTGGACGCACCCAAGTTAAAAACTCTTGTAGATAGGTACCAAATTCCCAATGAGTTTAAGCTTCGTCTACCTAAAGGAGGGGAATGGTGTTGTTCCCCTTCCTCTGGTTTTGGTGTTTATACATCTTATCTTCTAGCAAGTCCTAGGTTTCCCTTGAACTCTTTTTGTAAAGGTCTTTTCCATAGGTTGGGTATTGAACTAAACTAGCTTAACCCTAATGGATGGATGACAACAGTTTCCATGCAAGTGTTATGGTGTGAGGCACTAGAAGGGAACTGTCCGATCATAGTGGATGAGTTCCTTTATTGCTATAAGCACTCAGAGAAACAAAAAAAAAAATCTGCTGGTTTTTACCAGCTCTCGTATAAAGGCCCTCATTTTAGTTTGATAAAGCGCCGTAGTTCTTCTGATAGGCTTTGGAAGACTGAATTTTTTATTATTGCTGGAAATTGAGCTAGGGACACAATTGATGTAAATAGTGCCCCCTTTCCTCCTTTTACCATGCCCCTAGGTCGTCTTTGTCTTAAGGGTATGTCTTCCTTCCATTTTTTTTCATTTATTTTTTCTAACGTTTAACCTTCTTTTTGTATTGGTGTAGCTGTTACTCATTCACGTTTGGACAAATTTTATTTGAATCGTATTGACCAAATTCGTGTCTTCCCTGAGAGATCCTTCCACAGCTTAGTGGCTCTTAGTCATCTAGCTGCATGGGGACTTGGTCCTAAGCCCTCTGTAGAGAACCTTGCACATGAGGAGACTACTCGTCGAAGTAAGTATCGTCCATCCTTTTTTTTTTTTTTTAAACTAATTTTGTTTTCTTTGTCATTGGATTGGCTATCATGAAGGAAAACAAAGAGAAGGCTATTACAAGTGGTGATGAGGATGTCTAGGTTCAGGGCGATACTACTCCCTCTGTCATCCAGAAGCCTACCGTCCAAGTTGAGAAGAGGAAGGGCATATCTAGCTTGATGGACCTTGGTGACCTTCCAAGTCGTTGAGGTTCCAAGAAGCAAAAGTCTAGCAAGACTCCTTTTCCCAAAGTTCCAAAATTCACTCCCTCGACGATAGACATGGATGACCCAACAGTGAACGTGGTGCCCGTCCAGACCGTTCCACCCGTCTAGTTTGAGAACCTTCCACCTCCTGCAACAAAATCTCCTCACAAGGCTCATCCTTCAAAGTAAAACAAGCGTCCTCCTACCTTGGTGCTGGACAAGGGTTACACATGGAGGATGTTCAAAGGAATCATCACTGATAATGAGGTGAATTCATGTTATAATATGTCAGTGAGGGACTTTGAGTGTTCTGCCATCCATGACCTTTTCAAGGTATGTAACTCTCATTACCTTGGTTTTATTTTCTAGAAAATTTAAGTAAAATTTCTAACTTTCCTTCGTCCATCTGTAGGCTATGTCAAAGTATTACACTACATCCACCTAAGCCAAGGAGCTATGTGATGAAGCCAAGATGGCCAAGGAGAACAATATAGAGCTGAGCAATGAGGTCCTTTTGAAGAAATGGGAGGTGATCAGCTTGACTGAGGATCTCACTCGTCTACATGGAATTGAGATGAAGCTAAAAAAATAAAATTGAGGAGCTCAAGGAAGACTCCATTGAAAAGGAGACCCGCATTACTCACCTTGAAGGGAAAGTTTTGGAGCTCACCTCGTCTATGGAGAAAGCTAAGGAAGAAGCCATTACAGTTTTCATGAGATCAGACGAGTTCAAGAATTGTCTAGATCGTCATTATGCTACTGGCTATGAGGACTTCCGTGCTAATGCTAAGGAGACCTATCCTGAAGTGGACTTTGACTCTTTCAAAATTCCTACTACCACAAAGAGTTTCCTGCTTCCGACGAGTTTTGAAGACGTCAATGTGGTGGACGATGCCTCAACTAAACCTGCTCAAGACGCCACCACTACCAGCAAAGACAACGCAAAGTCTGGGGGTGATGCCCCCAGTGGTTTATCCCAGTAAATTTATTTTTCCTTTAGAAGAATTTTATTATATTAGTTTATTGGAAATGCCAGTTGCTTTGGGCTTCACTTTTTTTTAAAAATTCATTCAAGTACAATTCTCTTATCCAAGTTTATGGACAAACAACATATTCAATTGCCTTCATTGGCTTTGAAGAACTCAAGGGTTTTTGGATAGTGGTCGTCTACCCTTCTTTAGCTTTTATGAATGAATTTCTACTTTTATTTTCATTTCTTACTTGGTGTTGAACATGTTGTATGCTTTATGAATGAATTTTGTTTACATCGTCCATATTATTTCTATGGTTTTAAGTGTGGTCTGTCCACTTATGAGGACATTTTATCTCGTCCTAACTATAGGAACGAATTTTTATCTACATCGTCCATGTTAAAATAAACTTTTCATGCTCATCACTTTTACCATTCTTTATATTTCACAAGTATAACTCGTCTATGAATGATATTTCTTTTGCCAGCTTTATTCGTTCATATATTTGACTTATAGCTTGCATTACTCCTCGTCCATAAGTTGGACGATCCTTTATTCGTCTTTAGCCAAGACGTTTCCAACATTTACTCGTCTAAAAATTAGATTGTTTGGCGGGTTAAATTCATCCATGGATTTTGAAATATTTTTATGTCCACATTTTTCCTCGTCCATTAATTGGACGAATATACCTTAGGTTTTACCCAGTCTAGTGCTTAGACGAATATACCTTGGTTTTTTTTCTTTGCTTCATTCTCATTTTAAGGAAAGCTTATAAATGTTACATTCCTGCGTCCAAAGATTTTACTCGTCTTGGGCCTTTAGCCACCTTATGGACTAGTTTGAGTGAAGATAACATGAGAATTAGAAATTCACCATGGTTTTGAAACCCAGACCATTTAATGAACCATAAAAGGGAGAGATTCAAGATTTTTGGGGTTAGACCGAGGTCGAACCGTGATGACGTTATAATTAATTTAATAATTATTTAAAATATAAATAAATATATTAAATTAGTAAAAATTGAAAATTTATCTAAAAAAAAAAAAGATAAATAATTATATACAATCATATATATATATATATATATATATATATATTTTTAAATTTTTGTTAGAGCTCATAAGTCATGACAAAGCCCATTTGAGTACCCAATAATTTTTATTTTTATTTTATGAGACCTAATAAAATGGTAAAGAGATAAATTAATGTCTACCCATGGCCAAGCCCATTTGACAACCCAAACAATTTTTTTTTTTTTTTATGCCGAAGTCCATTTGAATAGTCCACCATTTATGAATTAAAAAAAAAAAAAACTATAGGATAAATATGAAAGCTAAAGCCTAGAACTAGAAGTGGTTGACAATTGTTTCACTTGTTTAAAAGAAAAGAAGTGGTTGACTGTAAATCAAATGTTGGTGGTTGATAGTAAAGCAACAACAAAAAGAGGACTCCATTTACCAAAAACAAAGGAAGACGCCGTAGGGAAAAATGAAGAAATAGCAACGTCAAAAACATAGAGAGGGAGTGCGAGTGAAACAGAGAAGAAGAATAGGAAGATGGCGGTGCGATCTCAAGTCTAATAGTATCTCACGGTAGTTGAAGCTTCAGCCTTCAACAATGGCTGTAAGCGTGTAAGTACTCTGAACGGAGCTGTGTGATGTACTTTGAAGGGAGTAGAATTTAAAGCTTGTTATTTTGTGTTTTTTATTTTATTTTTTATTTTTTTTTAAGGATCAGATTCAAAGGGAAGTAGGGAACCATGAGAAGCGGTCTGATCACGGTTCTCAGAACTATGCGGTTGGACCACAGTTCGAACGGTTCCCTGCTTTTTTGGCATAGACTGGTTCTTAAGACTAATAGAACCGTGTTTGTAAGAGGTTCATGGTTAACCTAGTCGAACAGTATAGTCCGGTCTGGGTTTAAAAACCATGAAATTCACACAATATTATGTACATTAGGAATCCAAACTGTATATACAAAACATCGTCCACAAGTATAGCACATGTTTAGAAGCTAGTGCCTTTAGGGAATTCAAAAAATTTATATACAAACAGATAGACTAAATACATGACTTCGTCCATCATAAATTCGTCCATAGACAACGTAAAAGTTGGAAACTAATGCACTTTTAGGGAAAGACATAGTACTAGCAATAAACACAAATCAATATGGAGAACATAACACATAGCTTCAACTTCGTCCTTGATGATGCTCGTCCATGATGATCATTGTCTAGGCTGACCCTTCATTGGTAGCATCTTCTTAGATGCTCAACATTCTAGGGATGCTATAGCTTTCGTCCTTCTAGGGCTTCCAAGTAGCATGACCTTTGCCTTTTGCAATTGTTAACCATGTAGGGTCCTTCCTAATGGGGTCCCAGCTTTCCCTAGGCCAGGTTCTTGGTTGCCAAGTAGACTCTTTTTAGGACGAGGTCCCCAATGTTGAATCGCCTAGGTTTCACCGTTGTATCATGTTGTCTAGCTATAAGATTATTGTATCTTGCTGTCCTATGCTTTGCATCTATCATTACCTCGTCTATAAGATCAAGGTTAAGACGAAGTTGTTCTTCATTCTCCTCGTCCCGATACCTCATAACCCTGTGGTTGGCCATGTGCACTTCTGCTAGTATGACTGCTTCACTCCCATAGGCTAGCTTGAAAGGAGTTTCTTTAGTGGGGGTTCTTACAGTCGTTCTGTAAGCCTATAGTACACCTAATAGCTCATTTAGCCATACTCTCTTTGCCCCTTTAAGCCGAGTCTTGATGATCTTCAACAAGGATCGGTTTGCTACTTCGGCTTGTCCATTTGCCTATGGGTGGGAGAGTGAGGAATAATGGTTCTTGATTCCCAAATTCTCGCAAAATTCTCTAAAGGGTGTGTTATCAAATTGTCTTCCATTATCTGATACTAGTATTCTAGATACCCCAAACCTGCATACAATGCTCTTCTAGACGAAATTTTTGACATTTTGCTATGTGATTTTTTCTAAGGGTTCAGCTTCCACCCACTTAATGAAGTAATCAATCCCCACCATCAAAAACTTCATCTACCTAGTTTTAATTGGAAAGGGACTCAAAATATCCAATCTCCATTGTACAAAAGGCCATGGGCCCATCATCGGGGTGAGATACTCCGATGGTTGTTTAAAGACGTTACTGAAGCGTTGACACTGATCACACACCTTGACATAAGCCTTAGCATCTGCTTGAATCGTTGGCCAGTAATAACCTGCACGGACAACCTCGTGGACAAGTGTTCTAGCTTCTGAATGGTTGCCACATGCTCATTCATGAACTTTTCTTAAAACATAGTTTGCTTCGTCTGGAGCTAAACACCTTCGGTAAGGCAGAGAGAAGCCTCCTTTATATAGCACCTCGTCTATAAGGACGTACTTAGTTGATCTGAGTCTTAGTTTTCAGGCCTCGTCTCTTTCATCTGGAAGCCTTTCATCCTTTAGGTAAGCGATTATTGGAGTCATCTAATTTTCTTCACCTTCTATCTTTTGTACCTCTAGAAGATCTATACTAGGCATGTATTGGACTTCATCAAGCTCATCCACTGATCCATCTGCTGATGCTTCCTTCGCTAAGGCATTTGCTTTCATATTTTCTTCCCTTGGGACTTGAATGAATCTTGCTTCTTTAAATTTCTTAACAAGACGTCTCACCTTATTAAGATATTTCTTCATTCGTTCTTTTTTAGCTTCACACATTCCATTCACTTGACCTATGACCAACTAAGAGTCTCCCTGGACGACTATTGATTTAGCCTCTAAAGACTTAGCCAATTCTAGCCCTTTAAGAAGGGCTTCATACTCAACTTCATTGTTGGTTGTTTAATACTGTAGTCGAACCTTATACTTCATCTTATCTCATTTTGGAGACTGCAAAACAACTCCTATTTCTCATGCATAGTGTAGACAACCCATCCACATGGACGACCTATGTTTTAGCCTTTTCCACCTCGTCTAAACCACCGACTTGGAGTGAGTTCTCCAATGAAATCCACTAGAGCTTGAGCCTTTATTGCATTTCTTGGTTGGTACCTCATGTCAAACTCATTAAGCTCAATGGCCCATTGGATCAGTTGTCCTGCAGCTTCCAACTTATTTATCACCTTCTTGAGCGAATGTCTGTCATGACATTGATGACATGAGCTTGGAAGTAATACCTCAACTTCCTAGAAGCTGTTATTAATGCAAAAGCCAATTTTTCCATTATTGGGTATCGTCCTTCTACTCCCATTAATGCTCGGCTTGTATAATCCACAAGTTTCTGCACCTTCTCCTCTTCCTTGATCAATGCTGAACTTATTGCATGTGGGGACACTGCTAAGTATAAATATAACTCCTCACCTGGTATGGATAGACTTAGTAGGGGAGTAGTGGTAAGATAAACTTTAAGATCCTGGAAGGTCATTTGGCACTCGTTCTTCCATTCACATGTCTTCTTGAGAACTTTAAAAAAAGGTAAACATTTATCTATAGTTTTTGAAACAAACTTGTTTAGAGCTACAACTCGTCCAGTGAAGGACTTGACTTCCTTGATATTCTTTGGTGGTTCCATGTTTAGTATGGCTTGGATTTATTTGGAGTCGCTTCAATTCTCTTTTGTGAAACCATGAATCCTAGAAACTTCCTTGATGAAACTCCAAAGGCACACTTACTTGGATTCAGCTTCATATTGTATTGTCTAAGTGTGTTGAAGATCTCCTGTAGGTTGTCTAGATATTTCCCTTCATCCAAGCTCTTCACTAGCATATTATCCACATACACTTCTACATTCTGTCATATCTGTGAACGAAATATGTGATTGACTAACCTCTGATAAGTTGCCTCCATATTCTTCAAACCAAAGAGCATCACCTTATAACAAAATAAACCTTGACTAGTAATGAATGATGTCTTCTCTTGATCTGTCTCGTCCATCTTTGTCTGATTATACCTTAATAAGGCATCTATAAAGCTTAGTAACTGATGACTGCTGTTGAATCCACTAACTAATCAATGCGTAGCAAAGGATAACTATCCTTAGGGCAAGTTTTGTTCAAATCAGTGAAGTCTACACATATCCTCCACTTGCCATTTGCCTTCTTGACTATCACCATGCTAGCTAACCAATCCGGGTAATAGACTTTTCGAATAAATTTTGCTATGGTTAACTTCTAGATCTCTTCTTTAATAGCATTGTCTCACTCTGGAGCAAATACCCTCTTCTTTTGACGAACAGGCTCGGAAGATGGGTGCACGTTTAACCGATGAGTAATAACATTTGGGTCAATTCCTAGCATGTCTTCATGACTCCATGCAAAAACATCGATACTCTTCCTAAAGAATTGGATGAGGTCTTGCTTCTTCGTTTCTTCCATACTTGTTCCAATTCTAATAAACTTCTCAGGATTACCCTCTTCCAGAAGGATGTCTTCCGAAATTTCAGTGGGCTTTGCAACAACTTTTCTCTCCCCTATGCTCATGGTCAGCACATGTTCTGCAATAGCCAACATGGCTAAGTAGCATTTTCTAGCAGCTAACTAATCTCCTTGCACTTATCCTATCCCATAGTCTGTTGGAAATTTGACAAATAGGTGATAAGTAGATGTTAATACCTTCTAACTATTTAAAATTGGTCTTCTAATAATAGCGTTATATGAAGACGAACAGTCCACCATGAGAAAATTCACTTTCTTGGTTATCTGTTGTGTATATGCTCCCACCATTACAAGTAATGTAATAGTGCCCATAGGTTGCACTTTCATTTCTCCAAATCCCACCAAGGGTGAACATACTAGATAAGGTTGATTTTGTCCAAGCCTCATCTATTGAAAGGCAAGATAGTATAAGATGTTTTCCGAACTCCTATTATCCATCAACACCCTTCTAGTTATATAGTCTGCAATGAGTAAAGTGACGATCGCATCGTCATGTGGGTGATGGACTCTTCCAGCGTCCTCGTCTGTGAATGTGATGGCTTGTTCGTCTGCCCCCTTTATCTTTGGTGACCGTCCAGAGAGTTGGACATTTTGTATCACCTTCGGGTATGTCTTCCTTGACTTGGAAGACTATCCTATTAAAGTTCTACCTATAATAACTCTTATTTCTCCAAGTGGGGGTCGTGATGGCTCTTTTACTTTTCCTTTTAACTTCTTATGGTCTCATCCAACAAAATGTCTCAACTTTTCTTGTCTGATAAGATTTTCTATTTGCTGCTTCAAGTCATTGCACTCGTCCATGTCATGCCCTTGATCTCTATGGAAGCGGTTTTACTTATTCTTATTACGCTTATTGGGATCTCCCTTCATTTTCTCTGGCCACTTCGAGAATAGGCCATCTTTGATTTGCATAAACGCCTAATCAAGTGGCGCATTCAGGCGCGTGTAATGCTGATTCCCTCTAGAAGATGATTCTACCTTCCTATTATCTCGATCTTTCTTCTCTCCCATCCTGGCTTTCTTTGGATGAGGTCTTTGTTCAGGATGACGTGAGAAATCTGATTCCATTCGCTCTGCTCTCTTCCTCTTCTTAGCAATAATTGCATCCTCTATATTCATGAAGCTTAGAGTTGAATGGATGAGTTCAGCCATGGTCTGTGGCTCTTAATCATAGAGCTTATGAATGAAAAAATAGGAACTAACTTCATTGTGGAAGGCTGCCAATAACAACTTGTCATCCATCTTATCTACGGTTAACGCTTCCCTATTAAAGCAGGTTATAAATGACCGTAAGCTTTCGTTTTCTCCTTGCTCTATAGCCAACAAACTGGATGAGGAGCGTTTGTGCCTTTGTCCTCTGATAAAGTTGTTGAAGAAACACTTACTTAACTTTTCAAAAGAACCAACAGTATTTGGAGATATCTTGCTAAACTACACTTGTGCTGGCCCCTTAAGGGTGGTTGGGAAGGCTTTGCACATTATCTCATTTGAAACTCCTTGAAGGTGCATTGTAGTCTTGAAAGTTGCTATGTGATCACATGGGTCATGTGTTCTATCATATGCGTCTAAGGAAGGCATCTTGAACTTGGAAGGCATCTTGAACTTGGAAGGCAGATGATGATTATTGATGGAAACCATGAAAGGGGAATCAGTTTGATGAACTAAATCATCTAAGTGATTCATCCTTCTCATGTTCTCCCTCATCTCGTCCATGACCCTCCTCATTTGATTCATCTCCCTCTCCAAGTGTAGCACTTTTAGTGAAGCGGTACCCTTTGAGTGGTTCTTGTGCTCAACATTTTCTCTTTCTCTAACTTCTTTACTCTAAGCTTGCCCTTCCGTGCATCGCTCATGACGTTGCCTCCTTTGGTTGATTTCCCAAGTTAGTTCTTAATTTTGACGGGTTAGCTCTGCCATGGCAGCTACCATAGACTGAATTTGTTGGATGGAAGGCAGTTGTTGGTGTTGACTGATGGGGGCGGTTGGGATGGCTGGAAGCATTCCCACTCTTCTGTTGGCCTGGACTAGTGGCCATTGACATTGTCCGGACCATACAACCTTTTGTCTTAGGAAGATAAATTGCAAATCATAAATTTAAGTTTCCATAGACGGCACCAATTGATGATACAAAGAAAATCAGTAGGCTGAATGCTCTAAGATTCAATGGGCTAGTGGTTGCTTGAAAGGCCTGAAAAGAAAAAGACACAAGATCAAAGGTGATTGGGGTGAACCGACCAAGAACCCTCTGATGCTTAAGTTAGTTTTTCTCTCTAGAACTCAAGAATTCTAACTTTAGGAATAGTGAAAACTTACTTTCATTTGATGTGAATGAGTCCTTATATAGTGAGCTCTGGAGTGGTTACTTGTTTAGTAACTTCCTTAATGTGTGTGGAAGTTAGAAGATACAAACTTAACTTCCTCAACTGCTATAGAAGTTAGAATATTTAATCTTATCTTCTACAACTGCCATTGGAAGTTAAGTACTTAGTGGGAAGTTACAACGATGGACAAGGATTTTGCTCATACTTCAAAATTGGTCCAAATTACAAGTTTTTGTACATAAATCCATTCTAAGAATTTTATAAGTGTTGAGGGGTCATCCAGGTGCTTTTTGAATGGATGACCCTTATTCCCATGGACGACCTTCTTATATTGGGCTAACATTTCTGACTCATGGATGAATTGGAGATCGTTCGATTTTTAGTTCATGATCAATTATTATTATTATTGTTATTTTTATTATTATTATTTCTTCCACTTTTCAAAACACCTGTTTTTTTTTTAGTTACCAAAACACAAAAAAGAATAAAAATAAAGATTTGCTTGAACTACATTGTTCTATATTTTTAGAAAAAACACTGTAAATGGTATTTGGGCTAGCGTATAGATCAGTAATGCGATTGCTTTATGGGGTTCATTAGGCATATTGGGCTCTTATTCTATTTTTGCATAAGCCCATATGATTGCAAGAATGCTCTTACATTACAAACCCAAATGGCGAGCCTTAAGGCCCTTACCCTATTTTATGTACCACTAGTTTGTGCCTAACCATGTATATATCCCAAGCCCAATTTCAACCAATCTGAAGGCCCACTTAATTCAGATCTTAAGAGCTAGTTCCCAATAGAATCCTATTGATCCACGTGGGCTCGTGATTGGGTCCCACAGTTTCAGTAGATCCAAACACATTTGAGCTCTAAACTCTACCACTATCTATTTCTCTCTCTTTCTCTCTCTCAGAACCAAACCAAAAAAAATCAAATTCAGCGTAGAAAACCATATTAGCCAACAGTTTTTTCAACCGTAATAACTGACCCAATATCCACCGTCCGATCAAAAAAAGAGAAACAGAAAGAGAAGGATCCGAATTGGAGATCCGAATGACGGATCAGAATCTGGAGTTACAGGAATCGGGTTGGGAGGAACTGAGACGAGAGGCTCGGAAGATCGAAGGCGATCTCGACGTCAAGCTCAATTCCTACGCCAAACTCGGCGCTAGGTTCACCCAAGGAGGTACCGCTTTTTTTCTCCGTACTACTACTCCTACATTTTTCAAAAAAAAAAAATTCTATTCAGATTTATTGCGTTACGCGTTCGATTTGATGCCAAATAATTGTGATTTTCCGAGATTTGATCTGTTAGATTCGAATTCAATTGTGAAAATCAATCGAGATGTTGAATTTTTGGATTTAAATATATATATTCAATTTCTTGAACGCACATTTTTTGGTAGAAAATTTGGGGAAATTATTGTGTCTGGTCAAAAAACCGGAAAAGGATCCGGTTCCCGTGCATTGGACTCACTATATGGTACTCCAATCTCGGGACCGCTACCGTGTAGTTGCTAGTTAGTAGGGAGATCCTCAGTGGCAGGAGTGTAGGAATAATTGCAATCCTTATGAATGCATTAACAGTTTTACGCGCACGCGCTAATTAAGAGCCTTGTAACTTAGTGGCATTGACGGGTCTATTGTTCCCATCCTCGACTTGTTATATACGCCTTTTAAAAAATGTGGTACTTTTCTTACCTGAATTGCACCATAATGTGCGCGGAGTGTGAGTATTACTAAATCTAGTCTCTCAAAATAAAAAAAATAAAAAAATTTGGGGATAATTAGTGTGTTGTGCCTTTTTGTGCTTTGTGATGGGAGTGTAGGAATGATTGTAATCCTTGTGAAAGTACAATGGCAGTTTACTTACTTGAGCTCCAATAGTGCCGGCTGCATTTCTGGAAATCGATTGCAAGTTGCTCTTTACGGGTGGTGCTTTGTTCAAATTTCACTTAAAATGTGTTACTTTTCACTGCACCCGTTTTGGTGAATGCCATTGGATTACCCGGCAACTGATTCTGGCGGGTGGGGTTAGTTACCTGTAGGTTTTACTGGCTAGAGGTGAGTTCAAAGGGCTCTTCTTTAGAATGGTTCCCTATGTTATAAATTAAAAAAACATAAAAATGAAAAAATTGTTACTTTTTTCACTTGAATTGAGCATAAGTATTAAAGATGCTAGTGGGATGAAACTTACTAAGGTGCTACTTTCCAAACCACATATTAGGAAACCAAACTCCCCTCATGCTGTACTATCAGTGGGCAAAGGGTAATTTGCCCTAAAATCTTGGTTCTCAATGTTCATGACATATAAAGTAATTTCCAGTTTTTATCAAATGTTTGTGATATTTTGTTTTTTTGGATTCATTCTGTTGCTGAAATTTTCATAGGAGTTATTGAGTATATAACGCATGTATACTTGAACTGATATCCTCTGTTTTACAATTTTTTTGTTTAATACAATTATTCTTATTTATTGGAAAAAACATGGTAGCTTTGTTAGGCTGTCTGTCTTTATGATGATCTCTATTATGGAATCAGGATATGTGGATACTGGGTCCCCCTCCGTTGGATCTAGCAGATCATGGAAATCCATGGAAATGGAAATTCAATCGTTGCTTGAGAAGCTGCTGGATATAAATGATTCAATGAGTCGATGTGCTGCATCTGCTACACCTGCTACTTCTGTAACTCAGAAGCTTGCAAGGCATAGAGACATACTTCATGAGTTTACTCAGGTTTATAATCTATGGATTACTTCTTTTATGTTTTTTGTCCTGCATTCAATTGCAGCAAAAAGAACTACAAATCTCAATGAAAGTTCACGTAATTCACTATGTTCTGCAGGATCTTACTTATCAAGACTAGTAAATGATATATGAGTTTCCCTTTCTGTTTTTGTTTTTTTTTTTTTTTGTTTTCAAAAAAGAGAAGATGTAAAAATTTAAACATTGGCATATATATTTTGCACAGAAACCCAACCCTGATAAAGCTATTTATTGACATCCAGTTATTTACTTTTCACTAGCAGCTATTCTTTAGTTGACTCAGCGTTTCTTAAACAATGCTATTCTAAATGCTAGGCTTTTCTGATGTAATCCACCCATTTTTTGAAGGACTAAGACAATTAAGAACTGACAATTGTATCTGATATATGTGTAAGTGACAATTACTTGCTGCTATTCTGCTAATATTGGCAATTATATAATTTAGAAATAGAGGCAAACATTACTTGAAAAGTATGCAAACTGAGAAACATCACAGTTTAGGCCACCCAAGATCAAATTTCATGGGATGGGACCATAAATTTAATATAATTTTAGACAATAAAACACATTTAAGTGTGGGTCTTTTTCTTTTGCTCAATCAAGTGCCCCCCTCCTGAAGAGGGTGGGAATGGTTAATACTGATTTTGTAGATCATGAAAGTGCTAATATGATTGTACCATGAATTACCTTATTCTGAAACAACCTAGTCTGTCTTCCATACATGATTGCATGTTTTAATTGGGACCAAGCTCATTTGGAAAGGCATTTGATTTGTTATTCCCCTCCTTGCATTTGAGTTGCAATTGTCAATCTTGAGAAGCGTTGCATTATCTGGATTGGGTTATTCCCATCATTAAATTAAATTCCAATGCACTCCTGCTCAAATGGGACCTCCTGCCCATAAGAAAGTTAAGGGTAAGGTTATGAGTTCATAATCCATTAGGTTCATGTTTAAATTACCAATAATTAAAAATAAAAAAAGGATCCCACTATCCATTGTCCTTGTTAGAAAATATGGCTATACTATGCTTTAAGTTTTTCCATGATTTCATTTTGTGACACTAATAATCATGCTCTGTCAGTGCTCAACAGAATCGTTCTCTGTGTTTATGTTATGTGCGGTACTAAGAGGAAAGTACAATTCTATTTTCTTTCTCTAAAGGATGACTTTAAGTTTTGTTGTTGGGGGGGGGAGGGGGGGGGGGGGTGGATGGAGAATTCTGATCTGTGTTGCCTTCAAGATTCCTTACTTTTTATTTCCTTTCTTGGTTTTAAAGCATAAGCCTCTGATATATAATTTTGAAGGATGCTCAATTATCTAGAACTTAACTTCCAACTGAATAGTTGCAGGAACTTCCCTGACAATTATTCTCTAATTGTGGAAATAAGAACTTTGTAGAGGGTTTTAGTTTTAGTTTGGTCATGAGGCATTAACTCTATTATTTTATTTCTGATCTATATTTTATACTTATGTAAAAAAAATTAGGCATTAACACTATCATTTTATTTCATGGGGAAATAGGAACTGTGGTAGAGGGTTTTAGTTTTAGTTTCAATCACTATAATTTTATTGCATCAATCCATGGCATCTTGTGTTTCTCTTTTAGGAATTTCGAAGAATCAAGGGAAATATAAACTCTATGAGCGAACATGCGGAGCTGCTGAGTTCTGTCAGGGATGATATCAGTGAGTATAAGGTTAGCATGACTAAAAGCTCTTCATTATTCCATAATTATATTTAAAACTTTTCATTGCTGTGTTTTTGTTGTTATTATTGTTATTATTTTTTGTGCTTTGTTGTCTCTCAACATCAGGTTTGTCTCGCTTTTATGCAGGCATCTGGGAGCATGTCCCCTAGGATGCAGTTATTGCGGGAGAGAGCAGCCATCCATGGAAGTATAGCTCATGTAAGCTTAAATGCTATTCTCTAGTCATATTACATGTTTTATGCTTTACAGAGAAATTTCCACTTTTGCATCTGTTACAATGAATTTTCCATTTTATGTGATGTAAAGAATGAGAGTTGAGGTTTTTCAGGGGCACCAAATGAATAGATAAGGGTATGAAGTAACTAAAGGCTCTTTGGATTGTATAATTCTAGGGTCAACAATTAAGTTATTGTAGCATCAATTAAGCCAACGATTTTAGAATTTTCGTAACTGATTGCAAAATGTTAAATTTATTTTGCTTTTAATTGAGGCTGAGTTTGGACTGAAAAATTGGTTCTAAATTTGGTTAATTTACCTGAAAAATGGTCTGGTGTTTATTTGAAGTATATTTTTACTTGATCCACTGATCCCATGTCAGTGATTTTAAATTTATAGATGCTTTGATCATTGGATTCTCATAAATTTCCTTGTTGCCAGCAACTGAGAATTCTCAGTTGGACTGAGGGTATTTAACAATCTTATCTGATTTCATTCTTGTTACAAAAGTGTCAGTGAACTCTAATGCAATTGGCACCTCTTCCCCTTATAAGTTCTCCGTGGAGGGTATGGTCATGGTTCAAGACCCATTCGGTGTGTGTAAATACCAATAATTTAGAGAAAAGAAAAAAAAAAAAAATCACAAAAGCAAAAGTAATACCTTGCAGTAGCAATTCAATGGTAGGTCGGTTGTGACCAAGGTTGTCAAAATTGAGATTCTACGTAAGATCGTGGGAGGTAGGTAGGATCGTGAATCGTAGAATCGGATCGTGAATCATAAGATCTTACCTATTTTCAGATTTTAAGCAAAAAACTTATTGATAGTAACTTTGTATTTTATATAATCACTTAAAATATGAATCCATCCATTAAAAAGAAAAAAATTGCATCATAAAATGTAATTTACACGCACTACATCGTTCTTATGTCATTCTAACGAAACAAAAATATATTTAACTTTTGACATAATGTATCTAAAAAGTTCTGTACATGTTTAATTAGTAGCTAAGTACCGAAATATTATCTACACATATGGAAAATGTTTTAGGTTTTGTTTTTGAAAACGTTAAACTTAAGTTTATCTACACAGAAATTTTATGTATAAAAATTATGAACAACACGGCTTATAGAAATTTTATTTCATATAAAATCACATTCACAAATCAGCCATTGACAACGCTAACTTTTACACATTAGGACCTACAGCCACCTCAAGACTCACAAAGTAGCACCCACTTTTCAGTTCCGATTTCCCAATAGGTACTCAGGATGCCTCCAGGAATATAAATAAATGTATAAATAAATAAATAAATAAATAAATATATATATATATATGGATGCCTCCAGGAATATAAATAAATATATAAATAAATAAATAAATATATATATATATATATATATATAAAACAGAAAATATGAATTGAATGTCTATGTGGCAGTGATCATGCACACATAAGCGAGAGTGTGAAGTCAGTCCTTAACATTTCAAAATAATAATATGAAGTACTAACTTCAACAATGAACTTTAGCTCAATCAAGACCTTCTTTTAAAAGAATAAGGTGGAGGGTGTATACTTAAGAGAGATAAAATTATATATTTTAGGTTTTGTTTTTGAAAACGTTAAACTTAAGTACTATAGGTTTTTTGAAATTTTATGTTGACATAGGGGTAAATTTGGGACTTAAATTCATTATTGGGCTTCTAATAACCCGTTGTGGGTTTAGGTGGATTATCTTACCCAGATGAATCCCACTAAAAAAAAAAAAAAAGCCTAAGCCAAATGATAGGATCGGTAGAATCCCATACGATCCTATACGATTCTACACAATCCTACCATTTTTGTGATCCTACTACGATTTTAAACTTTTTGGTGAGGTGGGATCGTAATATCGTACGATTTTATGATTCGAATTGCGATTTTGACAATCATGGTTGTGATTGTATATCCTGTTGGTCAGGTGAGCCAAAGTCTATATCATATTTAAGATCTTTTTGCAATGATGGTGAGCTTTTTGATGTAGTCTTGACAGAAAATGTGCTTTTTTTATTTTTTGTTTTTAATTATTGGCAAGTTGCATGCACACCTGTGACCTCACGCCTTTTATCACTTTTGGATTGGAATCTCAAGTTGTCAGCCCCCGGGGATGGGGTTACTTCCATAACTAGGAGCTGGACCACAGGGATCTTTTATACGCTGGGAGTTTCAGTTGGTTTAGGCTGTGCTAATTAGCATGCAAATATATTTGTGTATTTTTACTTGAAAAGATTGAGGGAAATTGATCAAGTGCTCAGAACTTCTTTTGGAGGGTCAAGATTTAAGCAAAAATGGATGGGAAAATGGTAGGCAGGTTATCTTAAAAAACTAAAGGATTGATGTAGGGCATTAGAGTTGAGTTATGTTTGGGCTCAGGTCATTGCAGAGAATTCTTCTGTATCTGAACTGGTGCTACAAACACCAATCAAGGGGAAGAAGCATTTGAGATGTTGAGGATCCTGGAGACTGCTGTTTGTTGTGGCGGAAGCGTATACATAAGGATATTAGCTTGTATGAAGGCTACTTATTTTTTAATATATTGGTACATGTATGAGTTGTTGGTCATAATCAGTCATATGAAGCTATAACTTTGTAGTTTTGTTGCTATGTATGGCTCTTTTAGTGTTGGTTGTGTGTACATTGATGTGTTCATGCAATTATCCCTAATTCCTGACTGCGTAGAAGTTTGTATAATATAATGCTTCAAGCTCTTTCAGTCTGTGATCTACTTTTCTTCTTGGCCTCAAAACTGCATAGCATAAATTCTTCAGAAATCTAACTTTTGGATGCACTGGTCCAGTGAATTATGATTTTTTTGGGGCATAAATGCACTCTGAATAATCTATTTACCATTCTGCATTGAATTCTTAAATATATTTCAAATATTATTGGGTCTTCTTGGAAATTAGTCCTTTTGTGAATGAAAGCTTCATTGATCTTCATCATCCATATTTTAATGCTGGATTCACCATTGTGCAGATAGATGATGTGATTGGTCAGGCTCAAACAACAAGACAAGTTTTGGGCTCTCAAAAGGCTATGTTTGGAGATGTTCAAGGGAAAGTGAAGAATCTAAGCGACAAGTTTCCTATTATCCGTGGCCTACTTGGTACGTTGTGAGGCAGTCTTTTCTCTGCGTATTTTTGTCACAAATCTTGTAACTATAATGAGATTAATATTGCACTGGCTTTTGCAGGTTCAATCAAACGTCGGAAATCAAGAGACACTCTTATTTTGGCTGCAGTCATTGCCGCTTGTACGTTGTTTCTTATAATCTATTGGCTTTCAAAGTAATTAAAAGTGTGACTAAGTGGTATGGAAATTTTTAAATGATGTTCATTTTAGGAATTTTGCTTTATGTAATTTCTTACAACAAATCAATTTCTCTTCTGAAAGTCTGTTTCCATACGCAATTATTCTTCCAAACACTTGCCCACAATCTTTCTTTCTTTTCTTTCTCTTTTCAAGAAAATAATAAACAAAACCACCTTGGATTTGACAGGGATTTTACATGTCTGTCGAAAATGCAAAAACATTTTGTATTCATGCTGATGCAGTGATGCGTGCTCATAAATTCTTAGAAGGGGAGACCCTCTTACAAAAAAAAAAAAAAAATTGTTATAAAATGACTAGCTAATGACTTCAGATCTGTGAAATGGCACAACCTAAATCGATCTAGTTTTGATAGAAGAGATTAATTTCTGTTACCTCTTCAAATTGGTTGAAGAATTATGATAATTGACATGGGTATTTTGGAGGTACTTGCCGCTAATAAGCTATATTAGAAGCTTAAACCAAAGTCAAGTTAGTATCAGAGTAATTGTATTTGTAGCTAGAAACTCTGTCCCTACTCCTTGATCCACACAATGCTCAACCCCTTGGAGCTTTTGAATTCATTGCTTGAATATTGTGTCCCTTCCCAACATGTATAAATTAAGCAGGCTAAATTACAAATTGTACTCGTTAGGTATTGTCCTTTTTATATTTGTCTTCGTAATTAATTAATTAATTAATTAATTAATTTATTATTATTATTATTTTTTTAAGTTTAGTCCCTCAACTTTGAGTTTGATTTTTTTTCCAATTTATAACATAGATAAAGGTGGCTAAAATTTGTTTAATCATATATAAGAATTTATAAAGAGGAAATTTTCTTTTCAATCCCTCCACAGCAATGCCATTCATCAACCGCCTCAACACATCATTGTCGATCTATAATCACTCTCTCTCACTCTTAAAAACATAGCTTAAAATGATAACTACAGTTTCGGACTGGTGATGGTGGTGTTTGACATGGCAAAATGCTTAAGAGATTGGAAGAGTATTATTCTAGAGCCAGGATTTGCTACCAGGTGAAGACTAGACGTCCATATTGAATAGTGTAAAACTGTACAAAGAGCGGTTTTTAAATAAGCAGGCATATGAGTATAGTATAAGAAAATTTGCTTACTGTAAGAATTTTTGAAACCTCTACACGAATAATGTTATAATAGTTTTTTTGTAGTTTTATCATCTTTAAATTAAGAAGGTATTTTATGCATTTGATATATGCATTCTCAAATTCATAGTAAATGGACTTCATAGACATTTTGTAGTTTTATCATCTCTAAATTAAGAAGGTATCTTATGCATATGATATATACATTCTCAAATTCATAGTACATTGACTTCATAGTTGTCTATGAGGTCCACTTACTGCTTGCTGGCGCATGTGATATCTAGCTTCTGAGGTATTATTCTTTTGCCGTAGTGTAATGGGCACTCCTTCGAGTCTTGATCATGTGGTCCAGACTGCTCTGCCGTATAGATCTTGTCTCTTCAAACTTTCTTTTTGATTGAGCTGTTCTAGCATGTTTTGGTGATTAACCAACTGAAACATACAGTAATCATAAAATAATTTCCTTGCCTCGGCTTTTTGTATCTAGTTTGAAACATGTACAATCGTAAGTTTTTTAATGTCGACTTGTATGTCAATACAAAAAAAATAATAATAAAACATTGTCTGGATACGGATTCAAGAATTTTTTTGAAATAAGGCATTTTGTTTTTGGTACTTATTTGAAAAAAAAGCTACGACAATGACCAATTTTCGAGCCAAAAAAGGGCCAACTATTCTTGAAGATGCAAGCTTTGCAAACCTAATTAGGTTTGAAATTTCCTCTTCACCTAACGCTTTTAATTTCCATAGCCGTAAATATTTCCCAAAACGTAGATACATAATAAATGAAAACAAAATTTACTATAATATCTTAAAATGATAAGAAAGCTTGGTACTTCATGCATGCATGTGAACATGTTTTCTCATGGTCTAGAGAGGAGGAAGGAAGTAAGAAACCCACAATGTACACAGAAGTTCTTGTCTTAACCTGCACATGGGAAGCACACCACGCCTGTTCTACTTGTACGTTGTCTGGTTAGGGTAAAAGAATCAAGAGCGGCTAGCTAGGACATTGCCAGAACAATTTTTTCTTGTATGCCCATTCATGACACGATTTAATAAGAAATTACTAATGCTCTATTCACAATACTTTCACAATAATTTTAAAGTGATAAGCTATTACTGATGTGTGCCTCCCAACTTAATTAATTGCAAGGTCTTTTTTTTTTTTTTTTGGTGGTTGAGAAAAAAGCACTCCTTCCCAAGGTTGTCAGAATCGGGATCTTACGTAAGATCGTGGGAGGTAGGTAGGATCGTGGATCGTAGGATCGGATCGTGAATCATAAGATTCTACATTGTTTAAGAAAAAAAATTAGTATGTTAAATAATCACATAAATTATACATTCATACCAAAAATTTGCATCCATTTGATGTAATTACCATACATCATTACATCCATTTGTAAGTATCATTTAAAGATACCAAAAATCTCAAAATATGACACTTTATTAGGATGTTATTTTTCATTTGGTTCAACTAAAATTTTACCTCTCTACATTAGAATAGCAAAACTTGGTTTATTAGGATGTTATTTTTTATTTGGGTCAAACTGAGTCTTCTGTCAAGTTAAAGAAGATTACAAAAAACCAAGATCGTTTGGAATCGTTAGAATCGTACGATCCTGAATGATCGCTAAGATCCTTGAAAGATTTAGATCGTTTTGGACAGGTGGAATCGTAAAATCGTAGGATCGTAAGATCCAGATCGGAATTTTGACAACCATGCTCCTTCCTATTACGGGAATGATAGTCAACTTCATTTTAGAGGATGACAAGATCGGCCATATAATTTGTTTTAATAAAGTTTGAATTCGTATCACAATCATTATGAATCATATACTTCCAAGATTCAAAGTGGATTTTTACTTTTGATAGTAGATTGCGTTGTATCATTACAATTCTTTTTTTTTTTCCTTTTTAATAATTAGAAAATAACTAATTATATACATTTGTAATAACCCAAGAATAGTGATAGTTGCATTTCATTTATATCCTAAACAAACTAGTCAAACTATAATTGGAGCTACTAGTCAAATTACAAATGAGGCTCATTATTAATTATAAACCTAAGATCTACCTAGTAACTACTTGATGGGGACTCAACACACACATGTACAACACATACTAAAACAATTCAATCCAACTGGGTCTGCAAAACATATGAGCTCAATTCATCGGCCAAAATGGGCTTTTGTCCTTTTCAAAAAAACAATTCAGCATTTTGTCCCATTTTCCAAACTAATTAGGAAAATGCCCATTTTTTGAAACTTCATTTTCTCAAAATCGAGTTAAGCTCTATAGTGGCGTTTTTAAGGAGCCTATAGTGACGTTTTAAGGACCTATAGTGACGTTTTTAAACTCGATTTTCATAAAATCAAGTTATAGGTAAAAAAAAGAAAAAAAAAATTGCATGTAACTTGATTTCATGAATATCGAGTTTAAAAACGCCACTATAGGTCCTTAAAACGTCACTATAGACTCTTTAAAACGCTACTATAGGGCTCCAGATTTTTTTTTTTTTTAAAACTCGATTTTGAGAAAATTTAATTTCAAAAGAGGGGTATTTTCCTAATTAGTTTGGAAAATGGGGCAAAATGCTAGATTATTTTTTTGAAAAGGGTAAAAGTCAATTTTGTTCCCATTCATCTCATAAAGAAGGTGGGCATCCTATCATTACTTCTTAGCCTAGTCACTTGTTTTTATCACATTGAAAGGAAACAAAAACTACATGTATTGAAGATAGAAAGGAAGAAGAAACCAAGAAATTCAAGGTTTTCAAGTAGTTACCGCGTACGCATCATTGAGGCTACGTACATAGGTCTTTAGGCTTGCCAATGCACCCTAGAGGTAGAAAATATACTCTTTACTATATTTCTATCCTAGGCATGTTTGTACCATATGAATAATTAAAAGCGGAAATAAAAGAACTCGAAAACTAAAATGTGAAAGTCTAAATGTGAAAACACACACACACACACACACACACACACAAGAGCTTGGAATGGAATTAGAATTGTTGGAACTTGAATAGTCCCATCGGTCTTTGGATGGAGTAATTCTACCATGAACACGAGTATTAGAGTAAACAATCAACGACCTCAGAGAGACTATTTTAAATATATGCATATATATATATAGATATATATTTATTTATTTAAAAATGAACAAAGAAACAAAGAAAGCAGGGAGAAATTGATTGAGAGGAAAAACCAGAAAAAAGAATTCTATTTTTTTTGCAATGCAACCAACACAATATGTCACTGAGCTGTGCTAAGCTTATATACAAAATCACAGAGAGAGAGAGAGAGAGAGAGAGAGAGAGAGAGAGAGAGAGAGAGAGAGAGAGAGAGAGAGAGAGAGAGAGAGAGAGAGAGAGAGAGAGAGAGAGAGAGAGAGAGAGAGAGAGAGAGAGAGAGAGAGCAAATCATGGAGGTTGTTATAACAAATTAACCGCCACTAACATGTGTGAATATAACTGCATTTAGGCCTAAATAATTGACTTAACCAAATGGTGCGTTTTGCATTGAGTCATAAACAACCTGAGGTAAAACGACAGTGTTTTGAGTTTTAATGATACGGTGTGTATGGCTTCTTCTCACTACGACACTATTTTCATCTTGCCTTTTGCAAGTTTGAGAGCATTTGAAGGTTCTTCATCTTCATCACCAGAAATAGCTTCATCCTCTGCTATCTTATGCTCTTCATCCCCCCCTTAAGCTCATGGGGAATTGCCATATGAGTTTGGAAGTCAACCACTGAAAACGAGGAGAAGCTAGGCCCTTTGTCGAAATATCAGCCAATTGATCTTAAGAGGCAACAAACTTAACCTAAAGATCACGCCTCAAAATCCTCTCACGAACAAAATGAAAGTCCACTTTTATATGCTTGGTACGAGCATGAAAGACAGGATTAGAAGCAATAGCAAGTGCTGATACATTATCACACCACAAGACAGGAGGATCAGATAGAAAAATATTAAAATCCTTGAGAAGCATTCTAATCCAACAAAGCCCAGCAGCATAAGAAGCTAGAGCTTATACTTTGCCTCAATGGAAGAATGAGAGGCTGGAGATTGCTTCTTGTTAGACCAAGTAATTGGAGAATTACCAAGAAACACTAAAATGCTAGAGATGGACTTCCGATCCATAGGATCACTAGCTGAGTTTGCATCACTGTAGGCAAAAAGGGTCAATGGACCGAGTGTAAAGGCCAATCCTTGATGAATAGAACCTTGTAAATACCACAAAATTCTCTTAGCTGCTTGAAGATGATTAGAAGTAGGACTACTCATGAATTGACAAGCCTGTTGGACTGCAAAGGATATGTCAAGTCTGGTGAAAGTCAGATACTGTAAAACACACACCATGCTTCTATAAATGGTAGGATCCTGCAGCAAAGGACTATCATTGGCAAGAAGATGAGCATTAGGAGAGCATGGAGTCTTGCAAGGCTTGCAGCCAGACATGGAAAACTTACTAAGTAAATCCAAAGTATACTTAGTTTGATGAATAAAGAGACCACTAGGTGTATAGTCTATTTGAAGCCCCAAGAAATAATGCAATTTGCCCAAGTCCTTTAGATCAAAATCAGTACCTAAAACAACAAGAAGAGATGTAATAAAGGTAGCATGATTTCCAATAACTATGATATCATCTACGTAAAGCAAGAGAAAGACCAAATGTGAATCATGATTATAAATGAACAAATTCCCATTAGCACTAAGGGCGACAAAACCAAGATGAAGTAATTGAGAGCTAAATCTCTCAAACCAAGCCCTTAGAGCCCGTTTCAGTCTATACAAATCTTTATGTAAGAGACAAACATGATTAGGATAGAACTGATCCTTATAGCCTTGTGGTTGAGCCATATAAACTTCCTCATTGAGAATGCCATGAAGGAAGGCATTGCTTACATCCAACTTCCTAAGAGACCAACCATAGTTCACAGCAAGGGTAAGCAACAATCTGATAGTGGTAGATTTAACCACAAGGCTAAAATTTTCCTCATTATCCAGCCCATACTGCTGAAGGTACCCTCTAGCCACTAGCCTCGCCTTGTACCTAGCAATAGAACCATCACTGTGCCATTTAACCTTATAAACCCACTTACAAGTGACAATATTCTTGTTTGTAGGAGGTGGAACAAGAGACCAAGTCTACTACTTCAGTAAAGAATTAAACTCAAAATCCATAGCAGCCTTCCATTAAGGATGCTTAACAACCACTACAAAGGATGGAGGCTCCTAATAGGTGTAATCAGTACTCACCTTAAGAACCTTAGGCTTATAGATACCTAGTTTTGACCTTGTAACCATGGGATGATTATTAACAGTAATAGAAGAGGATGGCATAGATGAGGTAGACAAAGGTAAAGCAAGAACTAAGGAAGGACTAGAAGAAGAGGAAGAAGAAGGGGAAGAGAAATGGGAATCAGAAACACAGGAGTCAGATTGAAGAGCTAAATGAAAACAATTAGGAAAGGTAGACAAGTGAGAAGTAGAAGAGGAGGGAGCAACAGAAGAAGAAGGACTAGACACATTGGAATTGACAAAAAACTAGCCAGAATCTGAAATAGTAGTAAAGAAATTGATTGAGAGGAAAAACCATAAAAGAGAGTTCTATTATTTTTGCAATGTAACCAACACAATACATCACTGAGCTATGCTAAGCTTATATACATAATCAGAGAGAGAGAGAGAGAGAGAGAGAGAGAGAGAGAGAGAGAGAGAGAGAGCGTAAATCATGGAGGTTGTTAAAATAGATTAACCACCACTTGCACGTGTGAATATAACTGCATTTAGGCCTAAATAATTGACTTAGCCAAACAATATTTTTTGATTGAGTCATAAACAACTTAAGGTAAAACGACAGTGTTTTGAGTTTTAATGATACGGTGCGTATGGCTTCTTCTCACTACGACATCCGTTTTCATCTTGCCTTTTGCAAGTCTGAGAGCATCTGTTCTTCGTCTTCATCACCAAAAATGGCTTCATCCTTTGCTATCTTATGCTCTTCAAAAAAATCTAGAAGAAGGTGCTTTACAAAGAAGCTCATTCTCTAGCTATCATTCAATCGAAAATTCCCCTTGAGTGCTCGATTGCTCTCTTTGAGTATTTATGTTCTGATTGTTTGTACTTTAGGCCAAAATACCCTTTTAATAGATGAAAGATTGGGTGCAAAAGTTATCCCTAGGCAATGTTGGACTAGAGTTTTGCATCATTTCGTTTGAAAAATACTTTCATATTTGACTCTCTTGGGTGCCACTTGCAAATGTAAGAATTGACCTTGTTTATGCAAAGTTGAGATTTCTAGATGAATTTTGATACTTATATAATTATTCTAGCAAATGTTATATTCTTGTCATTGGAGATGAGGTGCTTGAGTTCTAAGTAAAACGAAATGAGATGTCTACATGCATGATCAAACTCAAGGGCAAAGAAGAAAATAGCTAGGGATGGATCGCTAGGCATTGACGAGGCACTCTTTAATGCTTAAGTTAGTATTGTAGAAGTTTTTGAGAATTTGAGAAAGTGTGGCAGCTAAGATTTTCTATTTTCATACTTTTGATTGATGCCATGTGATCCTATATATAGTGCACGAAGTGCAATCAGATACCTTGATCTCCATTGGCAAATGAAATTCAAGTTCTAGTAGACTTTTAAGACGCTTAAGTCCCATTAAGCCAATCCCACGATATCTCAGTGGCCCTAGAAATGGCCGCTCAGGTCTACTCGACCTCATTTTAGTTGCTCGAGTTGACCCATCTCTTTGCTAGTCTTAAACTCGATGTTAGTATTACCAAAGGAATCGAGCTAGAGACCATGGTTTAGGTTGTCCAAACCACATCATCAAGTTACCAATTAATTTCCCCCATTTACAGGTCTTTCCTCTTAGGTCAGGGATTGATAATTTTTGTTCTCTTTAAAATTTGTGGATCACAACTCGTAAAGCATAAGGGTTACATTTAATGCAATGGGGGCATTCTTTTTATAACCCATGTGTATGAGTTTGAGCCATTCTTCCTCTCTCAAGTTCATGCTGGATCATGAGTTCTAGTTAGCTCAACTGGTAAAGTATTTGATAGTTGTATCAGAGATTTGGGATTCAATCCCCGCCTATACCAACAACTGATTGGTGTCTTGGTTTGATGATAAAAAGCCATCATTAGGAGCAGACGCCATAGGTTGAAATTCTCTAAAAAAAAAAAAAGTTCATGGTGGATCTTCATTGGTTGGAATAAAAGGGCTTGGGTGCTCTTTATTGTGGACTTTTTAAGTCTAAATCTTTTGATTCCTCTAGGACCATCTAGTCCGATGAACCAAGCTCTAGATCCATTAGGGAAGCTAGTTCCTTGCTAGTGGCGACTCTACATGCAAGCCAAGGTGATCACAGGACCACTCTGATTTGCAAAATAATCTTTATATACACTTGCTAAAAAAATACTATATGCTAAACTAACCTATTGTAATTATCCTAATAAAAATTTTGAACACACTGACTTGAGAATTACAAAAATTTGGGTTCAACAAAAATAAGAATAGTACTACTACATTTACAACATTTTCATAGTAATTTTACAACAAATCTAATGCAGTAAGCTGTTACTGATTCTAATTTGGGCCAAATACTAATATTATTTTTTTTACCCACTGATAACAACTTTTTGCGTAAGATTTATTATAAAAATATTGTAGACATAGCATTACTCTAAAATTAATTCTGCCTCCAAACATAATTCTTAATCCCTATTTTTTTTAAAGCTTAAATAAAAATAAATAAACATTAGCTCAAATAACAACAAACATAAACTAAACAAAAACAAGATAAGACCAAACAACAAGAAATGGACAAATTATTCAATAAAAAACCTATTATAAAACAAAAAGAGGGAATTTGTAGTTAGTTCAACCTATTCAATAAAAATAACTTCTAATTTCATTTTTCTTAATGACTAGCCTAAAAAAAGTTTCTTGAGCCACCACTGTTCTTTGCCCTTTCATTCTACTCTAGAAGACTTGGATGAGCTGCATTTGCATACGAAACTACCTACTTGGAAACAACCCAATTTTATTGGATTGTGTTAAGTGTGTGTGATACCTTGGATTAGTGAGCTATGCTTGGGATACTTCTTGATGGGAACGATGAACTCTCCTACCTAGACGACCTCATTAAGAAAGATCATCCACCTCGCCACGACATGGACGAACACAGGCAAATTATTAATAAGAAGTTTTAATGCATCGATCAATTACCAATTAGCTGTCACACATTTGGAAGCTCATCAACACTTGCATTAATGAGCCCTAACGCATTACAAAAAGGGGCACTAAAACCATAATTAAAGTTATAATGACTAGAAACAATGAAGCTATATATACAAGTCCACCAAGACCAAACCAAGTAGAGACACTTAACTGAATTACATTCTAGCTTACCTCATTTTGATATTCTGAGCTCTCATATTTCTTAAAAAGGCTTCCATTACTGACTTTATCATCGGAGGCCCTGTGGTAGGCACCACACTGATGACCACCTGAGGAGAGCTTTCATCTTGCAGACTCAGTGACGAGGATTTGACGCTGTCTGGACGAACCTACACAGTTGACGATTTTGGCATCATTAGCTTGGCGCCGTCTGTGGGGATGACATTTTCTCACAAAGGTTCAAAAGTATAGTTCTAGTCATTTTCTAAATTCAAATGGAGACCAACCAAGATCTTGCAGCATTGGCTTTGCAAATCCAACCACTTACAACTAGTGTAGAACTTACCAGACAAAACCAAGAAATGAGGCTAAGACTCTAGTAGGAGGGCAACCATTTCGGGACTCATCGGGATGACGAGGGAGACAGCTAAAGGAGGAGTGACCACCGGCGAGTATCTACTCCAGAAGGACCGAGCTCGGATCTTCTTCCTGAGATGAGGAAAGAGATGGACGAGCTAAGGAAGGACATAAAGGGGAAAATAGACTGAAGTCTAGATAGGATGGTCAAGACAACAGATTCACCCTTCACGACGGTAGTCTTAGAATGCCTGGTGCCGTCCAAATTTCGCCGACCTTAGCTTGAGCCGTTTGATGGACTGAAAGACCCCTTATACCACCTTAACACTTTCAAGACGAGCTTAGGCCTTCAACAGCCTTCAGATGAGATACTGTGCCGCTCCTTCCCCACCACTCTCAAGGGAGCCGCTAGGGAGTGGTTCATGAAGTTACCAGCATTGTCCATCGATAACTTCGAGCAGCTGAGCAATTCTTTCATACGTCATTTCATCGGGGGACAGCACCCAAAAAGGCTAGCAGATCACTTACTCACTCTCAGAAAAGGAGAAAAGGAGACCTTGAGGTCGTAAGTGAAATGTTTCACTTGAGAAACTTTAGAGGTCGACGAGGCTGATGATAAAGTGTTGTTAACAACCTTTAAAGCTGGGTTAAAATCCAAGGAGTTCGTGGTCTCACTCGCGAAGAATCCCCTAAAGACGATGGCAGAGATGCTCCTGAAGGCGCGAAAATACATGAACGCCGAAGTTGCCTTAGCAACAATAAAAGATGTGGAAAAGTCCAACGACAGAGGAAGGAAGGAAGATGATCGCAGAGGGAGAAAAAAGGAGTGTTCAGATCGACAGAATAATGACAAGAGTAAAAGGAAAGATGACAAAGTTCCTCGAATGGTAAAATTCACTCCTTTAGTTATGCCTGTTGACAAAATCTTGATGCAAATTAAAGACGAGCATTATCACAAATGGTCAAGATTGTTACACTCATCACCTAATGTACGTGACAAGAAGAAATATTGCCGTTTCCACAAGGATCACAGCCATTACACAAAATATTGCAAGGAATTGAAGGAGTAGATTGAGGAACTCATACGAAAAGGGAAGTTGCAGAGATTTGCGAAGAAAGGAGAACCCAGTAGGTCTAGGAATGAAGACAAGGGTAAACGTGAAGACTCTCTGAGGGATGAAGATCACGCGTCCCAATGACCACCCGGTGTGATTAGGGAGATAAAAACGATCACAGGAGAACCATCGACAGGAGGGTCATTTAGATCTCTCAAAAAATCATATCAAAGGCAAGTGAACAGCATTCATAGGGCACCACCCTTGAAGCATAGACGAACGGACAGGGATATGTTTTTCTCAGAAGAAAACGCTAAAGGAGTGAAGCAGTCACATGATAACCCCTTGGTCATAATGCTAACAATTGAAGGGTTTAACATTAGGAGAATCCTTGTGGATAATGGCAGCTCCACGGACGTCATCCATCTCTCTACCTTCCAACAGCTAAAGTTAGATCTAGGGAGGTTGTGCCCTTTTGAGTCCCCTCTCGTCAGCTTTAGTGGGGACAAGGCGTACCCCAAAGGCATAGTGATATTGACAATCACGGTGGGGTCTTATTCGCTACAATTAACTCGTTAGTTGGATTTTCTTATGGTAGATTGTCCCTCTTCATACAATGTGATCATTGGGAGACCCACGCTCAACTGCTGGAAGGCAACCATGCCCACCTATTGTTTGAAGGTAAAATTTTCAACAGAAAATGGTGTAGGAGAAGTAAAAGGAGATCAAGTACTAGCTAGAGTGTGCTACAAGGCAGTGTTGGCTGTGAAGGAGAACTATACGTGGATAATTGAGGAGAAAGATAAGGAGAAGGTGGAATCTCTGGAGACCATGGAGCTGGTAGACGAAGAACCAGTAAAGACCACAAGAATAGGGACGACCATGAGCATGGACATGCGAAAGAAACTAGTCCAAATCCTTAAAGAGAACTAGGACATATTCGCTTGGAGCCACAAAGACATGCATGGCATATCCATAGAGATCATCAAGTACGAGCTAAATGTTGAACCTAAGAAAAAGCTCGTCCAACAAAGACGACGAGTATTTGCTCCAGTACGGAACTAGGCTATCACAGACGAGGTAAACAAACTGTTGGCAGTGGGCTTCATCTGCGAAGTCTACTATCTGGACTGGTTGGCCAACGTTGTCCTTGTAAAGAAAGCAAATGGGAAATGAAGGATGTATGTGGACTTCACAAACTTGAACAAGGCTTGCCCAAAAGATAGCTCCGCCCTGCTAAAAATAGACCAGTTGGTAGATTCCACAGCAGGGCATAAGCTCCTAACCTTTTTGGACACATCTTTAGGGTACAACTAGATAAAACTGGCAGAGGAAGACCAAGAGAAAACTGCGTTTATCACAAGCTAAGGGCTCTACTACTACAAGGTGATGTCATTCGGGCTGAAAAATGCAGCAACAACCTACTAGAGGTTAGTGAACAAAATGTTCAGTTAGTAGATCAGAAGGAACATGGAGATGTATGTGGATGACATGCTCGTCAAAAGTAAAGAAGAGTCAGCTCACCTGGACGATCTCTAAGAGACGTTCGTAACACTCAGGCGGTACCAGATGAAGTTAAATCTTAGCAAATGCGCCTTCATGGTGGCGTCGAGGAAGTTCTTAGGATTTATGGTGTCCTAGAGGGGTATAGAGGCAAATCCGAAAAAGGTGTGGGCTATACTAAAGATGACGTCCCCCAAGACCGTAAAGGAAGTCCAAAAGCTTATAGGGAGGATATCAGCGCTCAACAGGTTCATCTCAAAAGTGTCGGACAAATGCTTACCCTTCTTTAAAACTTTGAAGCAAGCCTTCATTTGGATGGATGAGTGTGAGGCGGCTTTCTAGGAGCTCAAAAGTTACCTGAGCAATCCTCCCTTCCCGAGCCCATCCAAAGAGGGAGAAAACTTGTATGTGTACTTAGTAGTGTCAGCCACTACTGTAAGCGCTGCATTGATTCGAGAGGAGGACAGAAGACAGCTCCTAGTTTATTATGTCAGCCAGGCCTTCCAAGGGGCAGAAGCCAAGTACCCATGCATAGAGAAGATTGCATTCGCCTTGATTGTAGCCTCACATAAGCTACGCCCCTACTTCCAAGCGAATCCTATTTTAGTGATGACAGACCAATCTATAAAGAAGTTAATGAACAAGCTCGAGGCTACAGGAAGGATGATCCAGTGGGCTATTGAGTTCAAATAGTTCGACATTGAATACCACCCCAAGATAGCTATCAAGGCGTGGGCATTGACAGATTTCATCGCAGAATTTACAGTTCCTGACGAGGAAGGAGCTACGGACAAACTACAGATGGACAATCCAGATTGACAGTTCGTCAGTCCGAAAAAGGGGTAGAGTAGGGGTTGTCATCATCACACCAGAAGGAGAGATGCTTAAGTATAGAGTCCAGCTTACATTCTCGGCCACCAATAATGAAGCTGAATATGAAGGAGTATTGACGGGTTTAAGGGTCGAGAAGGTGCTAGGAATCAAAAATTTCCTCCTCCAGAGCGATTCCAAGCATGTCGTGGGTCAGATAAAGGGGAAATTTAAGGCAAAAAAAGGAAAGGATGCAAAAGTACCTAAAGTTAATGAAACTTCTGGCACAAGAGTTCGATAGTAAAGTTCACACAGATCCCCAGAAGCCAGAATATTAGGGCAGATGAGCTAGTGAAGCAGTCATCGTCAGAAGCAAGGCCAACAGATACAGACCTGAAGATTGAAGTCCAAAAACATCCCAGCATTGAAGAATTCCTACCTTCGTAATCTAGAGTGGGAACAACTGGATGACCCCACTCCTGTCATTCCTTCAGGACGGATGACGACTTCCACATGACACCAAAGAAGTCAGGAAAATGAGGAAGAAGGCAGCTTGGTTCACGATCCTAAATGGCACCTTGTACAAAAGAGGCTTCTCCATGCCTTATCTGAAGTGTGTCAATGAAGAGGAAACAAAATATATTCTGTAACAGATCCACAAAGGAATTTACGGAGACCACACAAGCCCGAGATTCTTGGTCAGCAAAATTATCCGAATGGGCTAATTTTGGCCTACCTTGCAAGGGGACACAAATGAGTTCGTCAAGAAATGTGACAAGTGCCAAAGGTTTGGGAATGTCCAACGCATCCCACCAAAGAGACTGGTGACAATAGCCTCCCCTTGACCATTCGCCCAGTGGGGAGTTGACATCATCGCGCCATTACCCCAAGCAAAAAGACAAGTAAAATTCTTACTAGTGGCTATTGATTATTTCGCGAAATGGGTTGAAGTAGAAGCACTAGCGACCATAATGGAGGTGAAGGACCAGTACTTTGTATGGAAGAATATAGTTTGTTGGTTTGGGATACCATGAATGATCATATTAGACAACAGGCGGCAGTTTGACAGCCAAGGTTTCAAAGACTTCTGCTTGGGACTAGAAGCAAGAACCAATTCTCATCGCTTGGTCACCCCAAGCTAATGGATAGACTGAAGTGACGAACCGAACCTTACTCAAGATCATCAAGACTCGGTTGGATGAGGCAAAGGGCTCATGGTCGGAAGAGTTGCCTAACATTTTGTGGGCATATAGGACTACGATAAGAACCTCGGCGGGAGAGACCCCCTTCAACCTCACCTATGGCACCGAAGCAGTAATCCCAGTAAAAGTAGGAGTCACCAGCTTTTAAGGCCAGAAGTTTTTCAAGAAGGCAGCAACAACGATGAACTAAGAATCAACCTAGATTGCTTGGACGAGTCCAAAGACAGAGCATCCCGCAAGATGGCATAGTACCAACAGAAGATGTTCGAGTGCTATAACAAGAGAGTGAAGCTCAGATGACTAAACATAGGAGATCTCGTCAAGATCACACTTACTACCAAGGACCCAACCCAAGGGAAGTTTGGCCCAACCTAGGAAGGGCCCTACTGAGTCACCCATTATTCCAAGCAAGGCAGCTATCACCTGGAGATGCTAGATAGGAGGAAACTACCACAATCATGGAATATCGAGCATTTAAAATAATACCATCAGTAAATGTAATAGACAATTGTATTCATACTCGAACTAAAGCAATTAAAGAATTATTTAGCCAGTATGATGTGTGTAAAGCTAAAAAAAAAAAAAATTGGCTAAGTAACAAGATTCCGCCTAGACAGATGTAAGTTACTAACGAAGCCAAAAGTGAAAAGATCCCTACAATGGGTGTAAGTCAAAAAATTGTCAAAGCAACAAGATTCTGTCTAGACGGATGTAAGTGACCGACAAAAGTGACAAGATCTCTTCAATGGGTGTAAGTCACTAAAAATTGTCAAGGTGACAAGATTCCACCTAGATGGATGTAAGTTACTAATGAAAGTGACAAGATCCCTTCAATGGGTGTAAGTCACTAAAAATTGTCAAGGTAACAAGATTTCGCCTAGACGGATGTAAGTTATCGACAAATCCAAAAGTGACAAGATCCCTTCAATGGGTGTAAGTCACTAAAAATTGTCAAAGGAACCTTAGACGGATGTAAGTTATTGACGAAAGTGACAAGATCCCTTCAATGGGTGTAAGTCACTAAAAATTGTCAAAGTAACAAGATTCTACCTAGATCGAAGTAAGTTACTAATGAGAGTGACAGGATCCCCTCAGTAGGTGTAAGTTACTAAAAATTGTCATAGTAACAAGATTCTGCCTAGACGGATGTAAGTTACTGACGAAAGTGATAAGATCCACTCAACGGGTGTGAGCCACTAGAAATTGCCTAAGTAGCAAGAATTGCTTAGGTGGATGTAAGTTACCGATGCATAAAAAAAAGTGTGGCTAAAGAAAGTGATGAAGCAAACAAAGGTCACATACAATCAAAAAGTGACATACATGGTGATACAGGCAAGTAAACTGGTAAACATTAAATGATCAATTAAATGAAAAGCCCAAAAACACTGGGCATTGTTCTTGAATTAAAATATTGTTCTAAAAGTAGAATTATAAGTCCAAAAAATACACTGGGCACCCAAAAAAAAAAGAGTGGGCAAATAAAAAAGACAGGTACATCATCTAATTATGTTACGTCTGCATCGTCACCAGCAAGAGAAGGCAGGTTGGCATCTCTAGGGGTATCACCAGCAGGAGCAGCAGACTAGAAGGCCTCGTCCGCTGACATTTCCCGATCCACTTCTTCTAGATCCAACCTCTCTAGGTCAACTCCAGAGGGATGCTTGACCAAGTACCGACGAAGGAGCTTAAAACCCTTGAAGTACCAGCTGAAGAGCACAGTGTTGTACTCTTTAGTCTGTTGGAAAGCTTTAACGGCTTTGGCAACAATAGTTTTCAATTTCTCCTTCGCGACCTAGAGTTGCTCATTTTTCTCCAGGGTTAGCTGCCTTTCTGCTCTGAAGTCGTCCCCCAGGACCTTGGCCTTCTCCTTGGCGGTGTTGGCCTCGTCCCTGACAGAGATGAGATCCTTCTTCAACTTACAATTCTCTGCCTCCAAGGCCTCCACCTTGGATGTTGCCGATGTCACCTTGGCCTCGTGAGTCAGGAACTCTGAAGTGAGATGAAGACTTTCCCCTAGCACTTGAGAAAAAAAAAAAAAAAATCCAACCTTCAGAACGATGCAAAAAGAAGAAAAACGAGAGGGTGAAACTACACAAGCACGTTACCTAAACGAGTTTAAGGATGTGTTGACCCATGACCTCGTTGGAAGGAGTGCCAGAGAAGACACTCATCTCCTCTGCAGAGAAGACCTCCTAAGCCCTCGCCAGCACAAGACTAATGTCGCCCCAAATGCTGGACGAGCGAGAGATAGCCTTTTCTTTCCCCTTCTCGGCCACTCGCGGCTTCTTTCGGATGGGAGTAATCTCCTCTACTGAGGTAGCCGGAGAAGCTGTCCTTGTCGTCTCGGTACTGGGGTTAGCTAGAGTGATGGAGACCCCCTTCTCCATGACTCACATTGTCCTCTTCCCTAGACTGGACAGAGGCTCGTTCTTCTAAGACCTCATTTTCGCGTACATCTCTTGGTTGAATTTGTTCGTCATCCCTACAAAAAAGAAACACATGTAAAATAAAAAAAGATACTTATTCTTCTTCTCCTCTCTCTCGATGGCACGTAGGATGTAAGAGGACGGTTCTGTGCCCAGGCAGTGCAAAGCAAGGGTATGAGGATCAACCAAATCGTCGAAGTCGTCTATCATTTTAGCGTACTCAATAGCTGCCTCAACGCATTGCCTGTAACTACTCTTAAGTTTGGGTTATCTCTTAACTGCACAAAAGCAAACAATAGGGTTAGTCATGATAGAATATAGGCAAATGAACAAAAGGCAAAGGACTAGCAGAAAAGATGACGCACCTAGACTCGAGGTCCTCCACCGATGGAGCAACCTAGGGAGATCACCCCAAACCTCGTCAGAAGGAGTCTCCCATTCATCCCCAAACACAACAAAGAATCAGGATTTCCAATATCTGAATGACAAAGGCAAGTCCTTGACGATCCTAGTCCTCCTCTCCCAAGGCACCAATTCGTAGTACCCATGTTCCTTAGACTCCTCTAAACAGTACAAGTAAACAAGCTCGTCCACCTTAATCATATCTCCTTCAGTGACGGCCAACCATATCTCTATACAACTGACCACTATCCTTCACAAGTTGGGCATAAGTTGCTTGGGAGAAATATTGAAACGGCCTAGAAGCTCCATGATAAAAGGGTGGACCAGGAATCTAAGCTCGCTTAGGAAAGCAGCTTGCATACCTCCTCGAGTGAAAAATGGCAGGCCCGTTCCTCCTTGTGGGGAAGACGAACCCTAACCATCTCAGGGAACTGGAATCTCTCTCTATACCTAGAAAGCGTTTCGGCATCTAGGACATACGCTTCGCCAAGGGCATGAAAAACCTTAATTCGCCGCTAGCCAGAAGCGGCAGTGTCCTCTTCCACCTCCACAGGATCGTTGCTAGACGACAACCTTGTCTCAAGCTCACTTGATCTCACCTCCGACATCACTCTTCTCTCACCAGCTAGATTCTCGAACCAATCTGCTGACTGAGGCAATGAGGGGAACAAGTCAGCCAATGCTACACTTAGGCTATTACCCTAAAAAACAAATCTTTCATCTAAGGGGGAGAAGGAACGAGAAGCACCTAAAAAAGCCCCCAAATGTGCAAAAAGAAATTGAGGGACAAGCTATCCTAACCTCAGTACCACTAACCATGGAAACCCAAAGAACAAAGGAAGAAGGGAAAAAATCCTAAAACCCATACCATTTATCAAAACCTAAAAACCCAAAGCAACCAAAAACCCATACAATTCATCAAAACCCAAAACATAAAAGAAAATCAGAAGTCTATAGAACTTATCTACACAACAAAAAGCAAAAAAAAAAAAAAAAAAAAAAAAGGGAGGGAAAAATGACATATCTCAAAGGAAGTAGCCACGAAAAGAGAAAACTTGAGAAAATCATAGCTTGGAGAAGAAGAAGCACAAAGCAATGATAGTGAAAAAGTGAGAGAAAATGAGAAAAGAAGAAAGTTTAAAAACTAGGCATAAAAAACAGAAAAACCAGCGGGAAACTTGAGGGTCACACAAGTGGGGCATTAACTCCACCAATTAGGGCACGCCACATGGCCACGATGTGTACAGTGCTGCCACTACGCATTAAATGCAGAACATAATCCCAAGAGTCACGTCTGGGCAGAAAACCTTTCACCTTTTGGTGGTCATCCTAACACACATCAATGACCACAGAACCTAATGGGGCATTTAATGGGATCGATGAACTCTCTTGCCCAAACAACCTCATAAAGAAAGATCGTCCACCTTGCCGTGACATGGATGAACACAGGCAAATCATTAATAAGAATTTTTAATGCTGCAATCAGTAACCAATTAGTTGTCATACCATTGAAAGCTCATCAACACCTACATTAATGAGCCTTGAAGTGTTATAAAAAGGGGCACTTAAGCCACAATTAAAATCCCAACGGCTAGAAACAATGAAACTATATATACAAGTCCACCAGGACCGAACCAGGTAGAGACACTTAACTGAATTACATTCTAGCTTACCTCATTTTGATATTCTGAGCTCTCTTATTTCCTAAAAAGGCTTCCATTACTGATTTTATCATCGGAGGCCCTATGACAGACACTACACTAGTGACCACCTGAGGAGAGCTTTCATCTCACATCTTGCAGGCTCAGTGATGAGTATTTGACACTGTCTGGACAAACCTGCACAGTTGACGATTTTGACATCATCACTTCTATTTTTTCTTTGCATCCTATATCCTAAGTGTCTATTTTTACCTCTTGTAGCCCTTGTTGAGTCGTAGCTCAATAAAGTGTAACTTTAAAGGATTAAGCAATCTAGCAAGTTCGACTTCTTGAGCAATTCAAACTTCTTGTGACGGTAAACAACTTAAGTATTTATCTCTTTGGTTTAGAACCAACATATTAGGCCTTTGCTATTGAGAGTTGAGAGAGGTGAAGCTATTGTGCTATTGCTTTTTATCTCAATACTATTACTCATCGCTCTTTGGTCCTCATGCTAGAGCACAAGGGAAAAGTTGTTTAGTCTAAGGCTAGGAGTAAGGCATCAATTGACCTTAGCGCTAGCTCAGTCAAATATTGGATTAATATTGGTGTAAACATGATCTTGAAAAATACCAAACTTTTTAATTTCGTTTCAGAGATTGTTTTGGTTTCATTGAAATGAAATATTTTGATACTGATATATTATGATGTACCATTACTTTTTCTAATTAACTTATCTTAGCATCAACTAAGTGAATTGAGGTTTTAACTAATTTCTTAGTACATTCTATGGTTTGTTTGTTTTTTTCCCTAGTGAATCAAGAGTTCTAGACCTTTATGACCTAAAAATTGCATCTTGTAAGAAATAGATTTAGCATGCTCATGATTTTAATTGTGTCATTATCATTTGAGAATTTTAAAATTTTTTATTCAAGACAACTGTTATATCTTAATCGATATAATTATAAATTAAAATTTAAAATATCATTCTTATTTTTTTATAATTAAGACTAAAATCTCAAGACTCATTGATATTATTTTATATTTTTTTAATAGCTGAGACCAAAATCTTAGCAAGATCTTAAAGAGATTAAAAACTATGATACTTAAGGACTGGCTTCATTATTAATTTATGATTGTAGAGTTGTGATTTTTAACTATGTTTTATTGGCTTTAACTCATTGTCAAATTTGATTGTATTTAGTCAATATATTTGTTGTATGTTTGTGGGATTTAATGTAAGGGTTAAGTGTGAGAATTTGGTGAAGATTTGTGAAGAACAGTGAAGTTCGCGATTTTCTTGCGATTGAATCGCAAGTGGACAACCTGCAAAAGGTCACGTGAGAAGCACACGCTAAAAGCTGAATAGTTAAGTGCCAAGAGGAATTTCATGAGTCATTTCACTATTGGACCAACTCGCGAATGACCCACGAAACTCACTGCTTGGATGTTTTTTAAAGTGTGCTTTCCTCACATCTTTACCAACACTATATAAGCTCACATTACCCACGAATTGTAAGGAGACTTTCAAAGAGAAAACCATAGAAATACACTTGAGAGCTAGAGATTGTAAACCTACAATCATCTACACAATTTCTCTTAGTTTTCGTCTACTCCTACCTCTCTAATTACAAATCTTTGAGAGGTTCTTAGCCCAAACACACACCTCACCAAATCTGAGTGTTTTGAGTTGTTTTGGTGCATGTGGGAAGTATTGGAAGAAGCCATTAATTGGTGGATGTAATTTGGAGCTAATTGCAAGATCCGAATAGCTAGTGAAGAAATGACTTGGTAAAGTCTATTGAGAGCTGGAACTCGGGAGGTTCAAGTATATTAAGTAGATTAGGGTTCAAATATAGTGGGTAGATTAGGCTTGGAGGGTCTTTTTGATATACTTGTACTCCAACTTTATTCATTAGTGGATCATTTGATATACTTGGAGGGCCGCAGAGAGGTCTTTCACCAAGTACTTCAATTTCCTCTTTGATAATACGTTTTGGTATTATCTTGTGTTTGTATCTCCCTTCCTTTACTCTTTGTGCTTTACATTTATTGTTTATTTTATATGTTTATACATTAAAGATTAGTTATAGTTTATTGCGTTTCATTTACTCTTATTTTGAACTTAGTTAAGTAGAGTAAAAATAATTTAGCCGTTAGTTTAAAATTTGGAGTCTAAACAAGTTATAGTAGTTTTAATATTGAGCTTTCAATGATTATCAAGGAAAAATATTGACACACTTAAGATTTAGGTTCTAGTAAGAATCAAGCATGCAATGAAGATCAATGCAGTTTTGCGATTAGCTTGTGAGGAAAGGAACCCGTCAAAAAGCCACGTGTGAAGCACATGATTAGAAACTAAAGAGTCATGCCAGCCTATCATTTCATGAGTACTTCGCAAGAAAGGCCATCTTGTGAGGTATCTGCGAAACTTTTAGTTTGGCAAAAATAAATAGTGCTTTCCTAAATTCTTTACACACGCTATATATATACTCTCATTATCCACAAAATTGTTAGGAGACTTTTTCTAGAGAGGAGAGTTAGAGATTGTCTTACTCACAATCATCTACACAAATTCTCTTGGTTTTCCTATACTCCTACATCTCCATCTTCATATCCTTGAAAAGTTCTTAGCCCAAACACTTCCTTCACCCATCTTGAGTATTGAGAGAAGTTTTGGTGCCTTTGGGAAGCAGTAGAAGAAGCCATTGAATGGTAGATGCAATCAAACGAAATTGCGGGATCCGGATAACTAGTGAAGACAAGATTTCGAGAAGTTTGTTGGTAGCAGGAGCTTGGAGAGCTCAAATACATTGGATAGATTAGGCTTGGAAGGTCTTTTTGATATTTATGTACTCCAACTTATTCACTAGTGAATCGATTTCGGCTTGGAGGGCCATGGAGAGGTTTTCACAGAGTACTTTGGTTTTCTCTTCAATAGCACATCTCTGCGTTGTCTTATGTTTGCATCTCTCTTCCCTACTCTTTAAACTTTACATTTATTGCTCATTGTACTTGCTTATGGGTTAAAGCTTAGAGGGCTCAAGCACATTCGATAGATTAGGCTTGGAGTGTCTTTTTAATATTCGTGTACTCCAACTTATTCACTAGTGGATCGATTTCGGCTTGGAGGGCTATGGAGAAGTTTTTTACCGAGTACTTCAATTTTCTCTTCGATAACAGGTCTCAATATTATTTTTTATTTGCATCTCTCTTCCCTACTCTTTAAGCTTTACATTTATTACTCATTGTACTTACTTATGGCTTAGAGTAGTGTTACTGGTTTATTGCATGTGTTTTACTCTTATTCAGCACTTAGATAAGTTAGAGTAAAAACAATTAAATTGTAATTTAAATTTTAGGATTTAAACAAGTATTAGTGTTTTCATACTAATTGAGCTTTCAATTGGTATCAGAGTAGGTACACTTTTTGGATTTTGTTATCCTTGTGTGATCCTAGACCCCGTTTGAGATGGATAGAACTTAATCTCTTAATGCACCTCCTTTCTTTGATGGGAGTAACTATGCGTTTTGGAAAGTATGTATGTGTTTTTTCTATGTGCTATTGATGAGATCGTTTGGGATTTTGTTGAAAATGGTTGGGTGAGACCAACAACACCTAAGGCCAAGTAGGACAAGGCTGTACTTGCTTTGGCAAATACCAATAGCAAAGTTATTAATGCAATTTTTTGTGGCGTTTCTACTGACAAATTTCACAGGATCTCTCATGTAAAGACCACCAAAGAGGCATGGACTATCCTTAAGACTACTTACAAGGGAACCAAGAAGGTCAATGATACAAAGTTAAAAATGTTCACTACCCGGTTTGAGGAAGTGAAGATGAGCGAAGATAAGTCATTTGACTCATTCTATGGGAGACTTAATGAGATAGTTATTGCCAAGCTCAATCTTGGTGAGAAGATTGATGATGCCAAAGTTGTAAGGAAAGTCTTAAGATCCTTACTCGAAAGCTTCTGAGTGGAAGTCACTGCCATTGAGGAGAGTAAAGATTTGAATGAGATCAAGATCCAAGAACTTGATGTCTCCCTTCAAACTTATGAGCTCGGATTGCCCTCTCACAATTCTAGCAAATCACTTGCTCTCAAAACCATAAATGAGAGAACCAGTGATTCCTCGGATGGGGATGATGTTGAAAAAGAGGTGGCATATTTTGCAAAGAACTTCCAAAAGTTTCTAAAGATGAAGAATAATAGGAAGTTGTTTGGCAAAGGAAAACTCCCATCCTCCAAGAATGACAAAAGAGACTCTAAGAAGAATGATGCAAAATACTTATCACCATCCCAAGGGATTGTGTATGAATGCAATGGTTATAGGCATTTGAAGAAGGAGTGTCTGAACTATTTGAGAGAAAAGGCTAAAGTGCTAACATCTACTCTTAGTGACTTGGAGAGTTCAAATTATGATACCGAATTCGTAAGGGGAAACCCAAACTTAACTGATATAATAAATAGAAATAGGCTAGATGAATATATTTTATATTTTCTAGGTTTTATGGAATAAGAAAAAAACACTCAATAATTTAAAGGACAGGTAAGCTCACTACCAAAGTAAACCCAAAGGGATACAGATAAAAACACCTAAAGGAATTTAACTGAGGATAGAGAACTATGGGATATAGATTAACACAACCCAAGAGATAAGAGATAAATTAGAAGAAATTCATCTTTTGAAAAACACAAGGTTTTTTAATTTTGAAAATACACTCTGATTTTTTATTTGATTCAACACAAGGTTTAAATAGAGCTTGGAATAGCCCCCCCCCCCCCCCCCCCAAGCATAGGAAAACGAAAAATAATAATAAATACATTCACTTAATCTGACCAAATTCAGATATGACTTTTAAGACCATAGAAACACAATAGATTACTTGTCGGCCTAGGAGAGATAAAACATAAAGTCTGATTCATCCTAGGAGACACTAAATAAAGACAAATTGACTTAATAAAAAAAACATTATTTTATGTTGTGTTGTTATTCTGGTCTTCAATGAAAGCTTTTGGGTCTGGACTGACATCAGGTTAGGCTTACTAGATCTTGGGACACTTCGGTGTCATACTCCCATGCTTGAAAAGGACTTGCCCCCTAGTCCACTTGGTCTTCTTGATCTTCATAGTAAGGATAAAGATCAGAAACGTTGAAGGTTGCTGAAACACTATAATCTCCAAGCAGATCAATCTTGTAAGCATTCTCCCCAATCTGTTGCAACACTTTAAAAGGTCCATCAGCTCTAGGTTTCAACTTAGAAGATCTTTTGGAGGGAAATATTTTCTTCCTAAGATGAATCCAAACCAAGCCACCTTCCTTGAAAACTGTTGGTTTTCGATACTTATTTACTTGCTTGCTTGCTTGCAGTATTCTCCTTCTGCTTCCCAATCTTATGTTGGACTTGTTCATGCAATTTCTTTATTTCCTTTGCCCTTTCTTTAGCATTACCATTGAAATTCTTGGTAACACAAAGTGGTGTCAATTCAAGTGGTCTAGTAGGATTAAGACCATAAATTACTTCAAAAGGACTATGACCAGTAGTTTGGCTAGTGAATCAATTATAAGCAAATTTGGCTTGGGCCAAAAAAAAATCCCACTGTCTAATGTTTTTTCCCACAAAACTTCTTTAAAAATTTCCCAAACTTCAATTCACCACTTCAGTTTGTCCATATATTTGTGGATGGTAAGAAGAGCTGAATTGCAATGCAGTCCCAAGCTTCCTCCAAAGAGTATGCCAAAAATGACTTACAAACTTCGAATCATGATTAGAAGTGATAGTTTTTGGAACACCATGAAGCTTGACTATTTCCCTAAAATACAAATCAGCAATAGAAGATGCATCTACCGTTTTGTTACAAGGAACAAAAAAAGCCATTTTTGAAAATCAATCAACCACTACCATGATAGAATCCTTATTTTTTGAGTTTAAGGCAAACCCAAAACAAAGTCTAAGCTAACATCTTCCCATGGAGCCTTGGGAACTAGTAATGGTGTGTACAACCCAGTGTTCTGGCTGTGACTCTTGAAAATTTGGCAGGTTCTGCAGCTTCGCACAAAAGACATAACATCATAAGTTAACTTGGGCCAGTATAATTTTCTTGAACAAGAGCCAAAGTTTTGTCTCTTCCAAGGTGTCTAGCAAGACCTCCCCCATTAGCTTTTTGGATAATTGCTTTTCATAAAGAATATTGAGGAATACACAGTCTGTTGTCTTTGAATAAAAAACCTTCTTACTTCAAGAAATGATTAACAGAACCCTTAGACCAATATTTCCACACATTACCAAAGTCTGGATCTTCATTATGCAACTCCTTGAGAACTTCAAAACCTAACACCCGCACCTCCATAGTGTTTAGCAATGAATGTCTTCTACTCAAGGCATCTACCACTCGATATAGCTTTCCAGACTTACGTTTGATAGAAAACGAATAGAATTGAAGAAATTCAACCCATCTGGCATGTCTACTGTTGAGTTTCTACTGATTATTTAAATATTTCAAAGCTTCATGATCAGAATGAAGGAGAAACTTATTTGAAAGAAGATAATGACTCCAATGATCCAAGGCACGAATAATGGCATAGAATTCTTTATCATAAGTAGAATAATTTTTCTTACATTCATTCAATTTCTCACTAAAGAAAGCAATAGTCTGACCCTATTGGCTGAGCACAACACCAATTCCCATACCTGAAGCGTCACAATCCACTTTAAATAATTTGTTGAAATTTGGAATAACCAAAATCGGAGCTTCTGTCACCTTCTTCTTGAGCAGTTCAAAACTCTTTTAGGCTTCTTCATTCCACTGAAACTTTCCTCCCTTCAAACATTCAATAACAGGGATAACAAGACTGCCGAAATTCTTGATAAAATGCCAATAAAAGGAAGCAAGCCCATGAAAACTTCTAACATCATGGAGAGACTTTGGCATGGGCCAACTAAGTATAGACTCAATTTTGCTTGGATGCATCTTGATTCCGTCACCTAAAACAACATAGCCTAAGAACACAAGGCTGTCAGTTAGGAAATGACATTTCTTTAGAATTACATAAACTTCTACTCTTGAAGATTTTGAAACACCTCATGAAGATGCTTCATATGCTCCTACTGAGACTTGTTGTACACTAAAATGTCATCAAAATATACAACAAAGTGACCAATGAATGGCTTAAAGATATGATTCATTAAACGCATAAAAGTACTATGAGCATTAGAGAGTTTAAAGAGTATCACCATCCATTCATCACCTGGCCTCATTCGAATTTGATGATAACTGCTGTGTAGATCAATCTTTGAGAAAACCATAGCTCCATAAAGCTGGTCAAGAAGATGATCTAACCTCGGAATAGGAAAGTGGTATCGAATGGTGATCTTATTTACTTCTCTATTGTCAATACACATATGTCATGAGCCATCCTTTTTGGGAATAAGGAGGGCTGGAACAGCACAAGGACTCATACTCTCCCTTACAATGCCTTTTGCTATCAACTCTTCAACCTACCGCTGCAACTCTTTATACTTTTTCGGATTCATTCTATAAGCTGGTTTATTTGGAAAAGCAGAACCAGGCACAAGATCAATGCAGTGCTGCATATCTCTCATTGGTGGAAGACCAAAAGAAATTTCATCAGGAATGACACCACCAAACTCCTTAAGAAAGGGTGTCAACAAAGGAGGAATATCCTCTAAATCCTTGTCTTCTTTAACTGCAATAGCAAACCCCTCACCACCTTCAGTCAATGCTCTCTCCACCTCAATTTTGGTCAATAAATTGCTTCCCTCCTCAAGTGAAGTTTTGGGAATATCGATCTTTCTTAATGGAGCCAAAGTTATTTTAACCCCATCTAGTTCAAAAGAATAAGTATTTTTGAAACCATCATGACTAGTCTTCCTATCATACTACCACAGTCTCCCAAGTAACAAATGACATGCATCAGTGGGTACAACATCACAAATTACAGCATCTTTATAATTCTTGCCAATAGAAAATTGAATTAAGCACCTCTTATTTACCTTCACCTCATTGCCTTTGTGAAGCCACTGAAGTTTGTATGGCTGAGGATGATTTTTTAATTTCTGGCTTCAACTTTTCCACCATGGTCGCTACAACAACATTCTCACAACTTCCTCCATCAATGATAACATCACAAACCCTTCCTTGATAAGTACATTTGGTATGGAAAATATTGTTTTGAAGCCATTCATCTTTTGAATAGGCTACCTTGAGACTTCTCTGAATAACAAGGGCCTTTCCTTGGTCAGCAAAGACCACCTCCTTATTGTAAACAGCAAGTTCATGAACAACCAATGCTAAATCATCCTCATCTTCTATCTCCACTCTCCCTCCACCAAAGAAAATATCTTGCAATTTGGACAATCAAAAGCAATATGTCCAAAGCCTTGACATTTGAAACATCTACGTCCTGTACAAACGGTGTTGGGATGACTAGAACCTAATGCAGATTCATTCTTTGATGGTTGCTTGGTAGTAGCTATCTTGGGTAGTGCAATAGCCTTAGAAATAGAACCACTTCCTCGATTAGAAATACCCTCTTGATTATAGGATTGAAAGTTATTGCCGTGCCTCTCCTTCAGTTGCTTCTCAACTTTCATAGCAAGCTTGCAAACATCATTGTAGGTCCAATAGGTTTGTAGATGGATCACATCACTGAGTTCAACATGTAAACCTCCAAGATAGCGAGCTATCATTTGCTCCTCTAGTTCTACAATATCACATCGAGTCATAAGATAATCAAACTCTGTTGTATACTCCTCCAAAAAAGCTACTTTTGTTTGAAATTATGAAATCTCAAAAAAGCATCTTACTTGAAGTGATTAGGCAAGTATATTTTCTTGAGCTCTCTTTTCATCTTTTCCCAGGTCACAATACGATCTCTTCCTTCCTGTTGTTGCTGCCTCTTGAGATGCTTCCACCAGATTGAAGCATGTTTTCTCAGCTTGATTGTAACAATCTTCACCTTGCGATTATTTGGAATATCTTTGAAATCAAAGATTTGCTCTACAGTAGTTAGCCAATCAATGAAATCATCAAGTTGCATTTTCCCTTTAAATTCTGGAATGTCCTCCTTCATATTATAACCTCTTTGTAAGTTTTTGAGATAACAAGGATGGGGTGGAGTGCTCCCACCAAAGGAATGACTAGGGGCATGGTGAAATGGATTCTCTTCTTCATCATTGCAAACTGTTTCAGATTCTGAACTATGATTTCTAGGACCTTGCCCTTCATTCTTGTAAAACTTTAAATGCTCCTAGAGTTGATGAAGCTGTCTTCTCAAATCTTCCATTTCAAATTCTCGATTATCCCTTTCAGGTATCTCGCCATTGTTTCCACATCGATGACGTCCAGCCATTGAACCAAAGCTATGATACGAACTGATACCGGATTTGTAAGGGGCAACCCAAACTTAACCGATATAATAAAAAGATATAGGCTAGATGAATATATTTTATATTTTATGGTTTTTATGGGATTAAAAAAAAAACACTCAATAATTTAAAAGATAGATAAACTCACTTCCAAAGTAAACCCAGAGGGATACAAATAACACCACCCAAAGGAATTTAACTAAGGACACAAAATTATTTTGGCTCACCACTTTATGGGATACAAATTAACACCACCCAAGAGATAAGAGTTCAATTAGAAGAAATTCATCGTCTGAAAAACACAAGGTTTTTCAATTCTAAAAATACACTGTGATTTTTTATTTGATTTAGCCCAAGTTTTAAATAGAGCTTGGAACAACTCCCCAAGTATAGGAAAATGAAAAATAATAATAAATGCATTCACTTAATCTGACCAAAGTCAAATATGATTCTTAGGAACACAATAGATTACTTGTCGGCCTAGGAGAGATAAAACATAAAGTTTGATTCATATTAGGAGACATTAAATAATGACAAATTGACTTAGTAAAAAAAATATTATTTTATATTGGGCTGTTATTCTGGTCTTCAAGGAAAGCTTTTGGGCCTGGATTGGCATCAGGTTGGGCTTATTGGATCTTGGGACACTCCGATGTCAAATTATGATTCAGAAGAAGAATGTGATGGTGATGGTAATTATTCAGCAATTGTGACAATTACCTCGATTGATTCCAAAGATGAATTGAGTGATTTGGTTGACGAACTTGGTGTTCACGCCGAGAGTGAAGAAGATGAAATTTCAAATGATAAGGATGTGTACCTCAATGAAGGCGATAAGAATCTTCAAGATTTGTATGATGCATTGCTTGAGGATTGTGGCAAATATGCTAAAGTTGCTAAGAGCACAGTTAAGAAGATGAAGAAAATTGAAGAAGAACACAAATTAACTCTTGCATATCCTAAAGATGCCAAGTGCGGAGTTGAAGAGTTGAAAGAAGAGCTGCTAAATGCCTATTTTAAAATCAAGTTTCTTGAAATTGAAATGATTCAAGCCAATGTCAAAGTGGAGGACATCATAACCAAGAAACTTGGTAGTTTACTTTCATCTAAAAAGCCTTCCACAGACAAAACCGGATTGGGATACACCAAAGAAGGAAGTTCAAATGGTGAACCAAGAAGGGAGATGAAGTTTGTATTGGCGAAAAATGTAGAAAATCCCAAGATTGAGATCCTACCACTGAGAAGGACACTGGACCAAAACCAAAGGCAAAAGGGAATTCATTGCCTAAGAATCAAAGGGAACCTCAAGTGAGGCATTTTTGTCACCATTGTGGCATTTGAGGGCACACAAGACTAAAATACTTCAAGCTTCATGCTCTCAAAAGGGCTAATTCTCTGCATGATCAAGGAAGTATAAGAAGAATGCCAAGAGGAAAGTAAGCTCATGGAGAAAATGAGGATCAACTCATTGGAGATGTCATGAAAATGCTTACGAACATCTCATCTTGCCTAGTTAGCTTCACCCCGAGGTTTGAGAGTTATGTTGGTCGTACCCCTTCGTCTAAGGACCTCACCTAAAGCACTCGTGCAGTGTAGGTGGAGAAGAGTACTCATGCATGATTATTCACTATGTCCATGCATTAATACTTCCAATATATTAGGGTCATAGTTTCATGCATCAAGTCATATGTATTCTTCTTGCTTTAGTGCTTCATTCCTATCATGTTTTTTTTTAATGTTTTTTGCTTTATTTGCTTTGTTTTGTTGATCTTAATTTATTACTTTGTTTTGAGTGAGTAAAAATTCAAAAACTTAAGTGTGAGCAAAATCTAGAAATCTATGTTTGATTGTTGTAAATAGATTTTCAAGTTTGTCATAAATGTCTAGCCAACAGTCTTGATTGATCTTGATACATGCGTAGACTTGATTCTATATATCTCCTCACATTTTTTTTTTGGTCAAAAAAGTCTTCAAAACATTAATCTCTAAAAAGAGAAAGAGCTAAAAAAGCCTTGTTTCGAAAACTAATTTAACTAGGAAAATGTGGAGCAAAAAATTTGTATTCAAAATTTATGATGCCAAAGCCAAAGGCTTATTCCTTAAAAAAATATAAAAAATTTCATGGTATCCTTGCTAAAAAATTGAGTTGTATTGATAAAAAAGTATGAAAAATGGAAGCCAAATAAAAAGCTTTCAAGCATTGTAAACACCTTGGTGAAGGGATCATATATTTTCATTTCTACTAGTGAGATATGTCTCTTGACATCGTACTATTTGTGTATGACTTGATTGAATTGATCATTGAAGCTTCATACTAAATTATGAACTAGTTCATATTTGATTCACACACATAGAACACAAGTCTAATGTTCAATGAATATCTATTTCATTTATGTAATTGTACGTGTTCAAATGTGATTTTTGTATGCTCAATTACTTGATAATCAAACTTAAAAAGATTTTTGAGTATTTTATCTTTTTTTGGAAGTATTTTTAACTTATGTTGTGAAAGTTTTTCCTAAAAGCCAATTCTGTTTTGTTGAAAAACTTCTTTGTAAGCATTTTCGCAAATGCTTCGCGAGTAAGGTTTCCCATACCTAAGTCGCAAAAATATGGAAGTGAGTTTTTAATCCCTTCACAAATTTACACAGAGAGTCTCATGACTCCCTCGCTAGTCCTTCGCGAGATATGCTTACTTGCGAAATTTGCTAGTAACTCGCAGAGAGTCTCATTAATGAAGAATTTCACGAGTAACTCACAAGCCCCTTGCGAGTCACTAACTCGTGAAATGAGCGAAATTTCAGTTTTTAAAGGGGTTCATAGTGATAGTTTTTTCAAAATTTAGTTTTTTCCTCCCTCATGTCTCTCTTAACCTGAAACATCATTTTCTCTCAAACTCAACCAAATCTACTTGGATGAATCTTTAAGACTTCTCTAAGGTATGTTTTAACATTTTTCATCTTTGAAATCCTTAGATTAAGTGCCAGATTTCTAAAATTTCTAGGGTTGGGATTATTTTGAATAGAGTTGGGAGAACTTAGTTTTTGTCAAATTGTTTTTCAATTTTTCTTGATTGGGCTGTGTTCTATTTGTTTTGTTAATAAAAATGTTGGCCCCTTGTGGCAAAATAAAATGTATTAAGGTAAGATTTTCACATGTTCATGCATTGTTCATCACATATGTGTAGTGTATGCATTCTAAGTGTTTGATAAAATGCCTCAATGGTATTTTTTTCACTCTTTTGGAAACCGATGAGTACCAATTTTTGGGGTTTACCTTATTTATGCATGTTTAACATGTTTTGATCATTGAATGTGTGTTTTACATACTTCGCCACATGAGTGATTTTTCATGCATTGATCATGCATTGCATATGCACACTTGATGCACACACCCTATCGCTTGACATGTTTTGCATTCATTTATGCTAGTTAAGTCTTTTTAGACCTTTTAGCACATAAAACATGCTCTTGTGTCATTTTTATGCTCATTTGTTTTATTTTAAAGCATTTTTTTTTTCTACTTTTGCTTGTTTTTGGACTAACTTGCATCTAATCAAGTTTGTTTCCATTTTTGTGTATGGTTTGTTCTTGTGTGGCTATCTTGTAGATGTCTAATCGATCTTCACATGGTAAGGAACCCTTGATTGATCTCACATCATCTCCGATATCAAAGAGGACCCGCCAATTATCAATGAACTTTGATAACAAGAGATTCAAGACTCTATTGGACTCTCAATCCTTCAACAACAATTTCAAGAATGCCCTTACAGTGGTGGAAAGGATTGTGAGGTTTGACACATCGAGATCAATTTTTATCCCTAAAATCTATGCTAACAAAAATTGGGCTAGCTTATTTGGTGGCTTTAAAGATCCTATTGAAGAGTTGGTCAAAGAATTCTTCTCCAATGTATGGTTCACTAGAGCTGAACTGAAATGTTGGGTTTGTGGAAAAGAATTTGTCATCACTCCGGACTATCTAGCAAATATTTTTTCACATAAATCATCCAACAAATATGGATACATCCCCTTATGATGACAGACTGGCTCCTGTGGTCAAAATTCTTGAAACTTTAGGAGCGCACCATGAAGTCTCCTCCATGGGTACATTAATTAGCACTTCAAGAGTTGAGCCGGAAAGGAGGAATCTTATCTTGATTATGCATTCCAATTTGTACCCTTTGACCAACACGAGTTTCATTAGCCTTGGAAGAGCCAAATTCCTATGTGATCTCATTAGTGGAGCTCAAATTGACATTTGTGCCCACATCTTTCAGTTTTTGGGAAGAACTGTGGGGCGATCAGCTACAAGAACATGTCTACCTTTTTGCAACCTCATCATGAATATCATGACTCTCAAGGGATAACCATCCTCCTAAAGATGGAACGATCTTGTCTCATCAAGGCCCAATTTCCTTGTATTCTCTCCAAAGAAGCAGGGTTTAGTCCTCTGTCGAAAGGGCAAAGAAACCCTTCCAAGCCTCCAAAGAGTGGATCCTCCTCTCATGCCTCTCCCATTGGGAAAAGCTTAGCTACTCCTAGTGTCTCCAAACTTCTTGAGACATCTTCTCCTCATACTCCAGAGCCTCAACCTTCAGGCACTCATTCTCAGCCCAAATCATATATCCCTCATGCGGATAAGATGATGACTTTAATGGAGGGTTTACACGAATGCATTTCTAGACTTGCTAATATCATGTATTCTTACAATAATCATGTTCAGCTTCGCTTGACCACCATTGAGACACAGTTGGATGAGATTCAGCGTAAGCTCAAGGCAAACCTTTAGCTATTCGTGCCAAAAAGGGGGAGAAAGCTTATTGTGATTATATCATAGAGTAAGGGGAGAGCATGACAGAGCAAAGGGGAGCATAGTGGGCTCAAAAGAAGGAAGCTAACCTATAGCCACACATCTTAGAAAGTCTAACATATGTTTTGCCTAATGTGGTTCATTTACAATGCTTTATTTTAAAGCTTTTAGTACTTTAGTTAAAAACTCAATTTATCTTTAGTACTATGTGTACCTTGGCTTTTATAGTCGTTTCTTGATGCTTGTAGTTATCTATTGCTTTTTGCCTTAGTTTCTTTGATGCATCATGTGCTTGTTGGATATGCAATTAATTTTTGCACTGCTCTTAATTGCTAGCATGTATAGATGATCATTTACTAGTTAAATATTCATTATGGTCATTTCTTAATGACTATTAATGTATGATAAGATATGCTACATGTTCTCATATCTCTTGTTTTATCTTGATTGCATTTTACTTATTCTTTATACATGCCTTGTATACTACTTGTCTTATGCTTAAAGAAGTTATTTGTTATGTGCAAGTGTTTCAGGATACCAGTGTATATGGTTCAAGCACTTCACAGGTTTTAGATTTAAGTGTGAGTGAGTTTTGCCTCTATTCCCAAACTCACGTTTAAGTCTAGAGTCTGTTTAAGGGTTTTGCCATAGAATAGCCAAAGAGGGCGATTGTAAAGTTGTGATTTCCAACTAGCATTTGTTGGCTTTAATTCCATGCCAAATTTGGTTGTAATTTAGTCAATCATTTTCCTACATTTATGTGGGTTTAATTGTGAGGGATGAGTGTGAGAAATTGGTGAAGAATCAAGCATGCGAGAAAGATCAGTATAGTTTTGCAACTAGCTCGCAAGAAGCTTGCGAGTAAAAGAATCTGTGAAAAGGCCACATGTGAAGCACATGATTAGAAGCTGAAGCGTCATGCCAGCCTGTCATTTCGCGAGTACTTCGTGAGAAAGGCTATCTCACGAGGTACCTATGAAACTCTCTGTTTGGCAAAAATAAAGAGTGTTTTCCTAAATTATTTACACTCACCATATATACTATCATTACACACGAAATTGTAAATTATTTTCTTTAGAGAGAAAACCCTAGCAAAATACTTGATAGCTAGAGATTGTCATACCTACTGTAAAGTTGTGATTTCCAACTATATTGTGTTGGTTTTAATTTCGTGCCAAATTTGATTATAATTTCTTCAATCATTTTCGTTATATGTATGTGGGTTTAACTGTAAGGGATGAGTGTGAGAGATCAGTGAAGAATCAAGCTTCAAAAATTGAACAAGTGGATTGTGTGACTAGCTCGCGACTGTCTTGCGAGAAGCAACATGCAAAATGGGCCATATGTAGAGCACATGACTGGAAGATGAAGAGTCATGCCAGGCTGGAGTTTTTGCGACTGTCTTGCGGGTAAGGTCAACCTACGAAGGACCCGTGAAACTTTCTGTCTGGAAAAAAGTTGTGTTTTGCTTTATCAAATCTTTACTCACACTATATATACCCTCATTGTCAACAAATTGTAAGGAGTGTTTTTCAGATAGAAAACACTAGAAAATACACTTGAGAATTAGATATTGTTATACCCACAATCATCTACACATTTCCTTGTGGTTTTTCCTCAACTCCTACCTCTCCATCTCTATATCTTTGAGAGGTTGTTAGCCCAAACACTTAACACACCCATACTGAGTGTAAAGTGAGATTTTGGTGTTGTTGAAAAATATTGGAAGGTGTCATTTATTGGTGGATGCAATCAGGCTTAATTGCGGAATCCCGAAAGCTAGAGAAGACAAGGTTTTGAGAAGTCAATTGGTAGTAGGAGCTTGGAGAGCTCAAGTATATGGGATAGACTAAGATTGGAAGGTCTTTCGTTATTTGTGTACTCCAACTTTATTCTCTAGTGAATCAATTTCGACTTGGAGTGTCGCGGAGAGGTTTTTCGTCGAGTTCTTTAGTTTCCTCTTCGATAACACGTCTCGGTGTTATCTTATGTTTGCATCTCTCTTCCTTACTCTTTAAGCTTTTATTTTATTGTTGATAATGAATGAATATGGCTTAGGGTAGAGTTATCAGTTCATTGTACTTATTTACTCTTGTTTCACACTTAGTCTAAGTTAGAGTAAAAGCAATCTAGTTGTAATTTTTAATTGGGGGTCTGAACAAGCTCTTGTATTTTAACACAAATCCAAGTTTTCCCCCATAATCATCTACATAAATTCTCTTAGTTTTCCTCTACTCCTACCTCTCCATCTTTATATCCTTGAGAGATTCTTATCCCAAACACTTACCTTACCTATCCAGAGTGCTGAAAGAAGTTTTGGTACCTTTGGGAAGCATTGAAAGAAGCCATTGAGTAGCGGATGCAATTAGGCGGAATTGTGAGATCCGGATAACTAGTGAAGACAAGATTTTGAGAAGTCCGTTGGTAGCAAGAGTTTGGAAGGCTCAATTACATTGGATAGATTAGGTTTAGATGTTTTTTTGATATTCTTGTACTCCAACTTATTCACAAGTGGATCGATTTCGGCTTGGAAGGGCCTCAGAGAGGTTTTTTTGCCAAGTATTTCAGTTTCCTCTTGGATAACATGTCTCAGTATTATCTTGTGTTTGCATATCTCTATCTTGTGTTTGCATATCTCTTTCATGCTCTTTAAGTTTTACATTTATTGCTCAGTGTACTTTCTTATAACTTAAAGTAGTATTATCGATTTATTGCGCATGCTTTGCTCTTGTTCCAGACTTAAATAAGTTAAAGTAAAAATAATTAAGTTTAATTAAGCTTTGATAAGCAAGAGTAGAAAAATGAGTAACTATTTACAGTCGAATTTATCATTTTAAGAATTTAGTTTAAAAAAGTCTTAAATCATGTTAGATTTATCCCATATCTTTAACTGTATTTTACCTTAATAAAAAAGTAAGAAAATGTTTTTGTTTGATCTGTACTTAAAGTTAAGATCTTAACGCAGAAGGGGCTCTGAAGCTTGGAAGTGAACCCCACCTGAAGCAAAAAGCATACCATTTATGGGACTAAATGACACGTGTCTCTGCTGTTTAGAAGCAAACAAAGAAATGGATCTTACTTTCATGTCATCTGCGAAATGCCTAGAGACCACAGCTGGATAAGGCACTGTTTTATGGAGCTTAACACAGTGCGTACTTTGTGGCGCAGTGAAAACTGTACACCTTGCTGAAGCAAGCCACTCCCTACTACTCAGCTTGGGGAGACCCATAGAACCACAGGATATAAATATCATCTTTATTGGTTTTCTACACCATACACTCCCCTATAGAGACAGAGACAGAGACAGAGAGAGAAAGAGGGTACGGCTTTCTGACAAGCTTTTTCAGAGAGAGCTAGCTAGCTATCTAGTTTTGTACGTGTACTTGGGAGGCTTTTCCTACATGAATTCAGCTACTTTCCAACTTCAGGAGTTGACAATTTTGCATGACATCTTAATAGGGTGTGATCTAAAAAGTGTCATTACATAACAAATTAAAAACAATAAACAGACAGTAAAATCCAAATAAAAAAGCTCTTGTGATGATGATGATGATGATGATGATGACGAGACTGCTGGTCTCCAACATGTTTTCACTATGACCCAGGAAGTTGTAGATCTATGTTTCATTTTTTTGAACCTTTTAGTTGAAGGATAGATCTCTCCCTAAGAGTTAACTTCGGGTATTAAATGTTGGAAGAATGAGGATGGAATGATTTTGAGACCAAGGAAGAGCGTTAGGCTGAACATCTAAAAGGTCTTGTTGTTGATCCAAGCTCACCGCACCCATTAGTAACCCTAAAGAGTTGGTTTAATACTTCTAAAGATTTCATTTTTGTATAGTTATAATTATCTGATGTGCGTTGAATGAGGGATTGCACACACCTAGAAAAATAGTCCACATTAACACACACACACACACACACACACACACACACACACACACAAAAAACCAATATTGCTCATTTGTTCAACTTTTTATTTTTATTTTTTATGATGTATATTTTAATTAATAATAGTATATATGACTAAACTTGCAGATAATATAGACTTTTAAAATTTATTTCTATGTCAAGAATTAACTTGAACAAAAGAAAAAGGAAAATATTAAAAAAAAAAAAACTGCTTCTCTTCTAATAAGAATATAAAAAAAGACTTTTTAATTAATAAATACCTAGACTCAAGTATTGCTACTAAATTAACTAGAGTTGTAAACAAGCCAAACTTTGCCCAGTAGTGAGTGTTTGAGTTTGGTTTGTTAATAAAAATCAAATGCCCAATTTTGACTCGAGCTTAAGACAAGCTTAAAAACAGTGTTTGAGCTCGAGCTCATAAGAATGCCAAAAAGTTTGAGCTCGGCTACTTGGCTTAGCTTGACTTGATTAATTAGTCAAGCCAAACTTAAGCTTAATATCAAGCTCAAATTCGAGCTCAGGTCAAGCTTCTGTAGCTTGAGATCCAAAAATATTGCATTATCAAATGCAAAAGATAGACACTGGATAGAGACATTGAGGGTGACACGTAAGAATCTTAGTTTTGATAGAACTGGATTGTGAAGTTATAGGCAAAGGCTAGAAGTCTACAATGAATTACATTGTAATTGAATGGGATAGACTTACATAGTAACATATTTCACAAATTTACAAAGATTGTGGGTGGGGGAAAAGCCAATCATGGGCCCACTTGGATTAAAAAAATATATAACTTAAGTCTAAACGTGCTCCATAGTCAGTTTGGAGGGAGTGTTAAAAAAAATTAGAGGAAAGAAATTAATGGGTAAAGGTAAGGGATCTCTGTGGGCTATGTTCTCATTAAGATATGTGTAATGTCATAATAGTGGGTTTATTTAGTAAACATATATCAAGCTATAAATGAGTCTAAGCTCAGCATGTTTTGTGTCGAGCCCTATTATTCATGAGTTTGTTCACGAATAATTTTTTTGTTTGGGGTCAGCTTGTTTATCAAACAAACCTAAAACTAAGGTTCAAAATTAGCTTATTTATAAACAAACGAACATGAATAAGCTTTATATAGAGCTAAGCATGAGTTATTCATAAACGGCTTGATTCGTATACAACCCTAAAATTAACATAAATTATCTCAAGAAGTGATGTTGGCTTGTCCACAGACTACTAGTACCATGAAGTATTTAATTTTAATTGTGACATTGATCAAGACAAGGGGTCTCTCTCCCATCCCTTTGCATGCTCTCTCTACGTTAATTTTGAAAACAATATTTTGTATTAGTATTATTTATGATTTAATTTTTTTTTACTACAAAATACTTAAATTTTGGGATTGAAAAATATCTTTCAATTTATTTTTGTTTCCTCTTTTTTTTTTTTTTCTTCATTAATTTTCTAATTTCAATTATAAAAAAAAATTAAACAATGAAAGTGAATACTAACTACTGTATGTTTGGGTCGTGTTATAGCTATGAGAGTATAAAAAAAAAAAACTGTTTTCTAAAAATCATCTTTTTGTTTTGTAGGTTTGGTGAGTTAAACATATATAATGTTGAAGTAGTTAAGACGGAGTGAAACTTAAAGTATTATTTTCAAGTCAACTTGTTTGGTGTTTTGCATTTTCTCAAAGTTACATTTTTCTCTCATTGCCATAATCACCATGTTTTTTAAAAGGTTTGGAATCAAAGTGGTAATAGGATTTGACCACGTAATTTTATTTATATAAGAGAATTCAGGATAGATTTTTATTTTATAGTAAATTAAAAGAAAATTATTGTGAAATTTAGTACAAAATCTATTATTGATGAATTTTGGAATTTAAAATAATATTAAATTACATCTTGATAGATGATAAAGTTAAAATGTAATAAGAAATAATTATTGCCTTTTTTCTCATAAGTGTATTTTGTAACACTAAGTAGAGGTTAGTTTTATTTTTTTGATTAAATTAAATTTTAAATTTTTGTATAATTGTCATTGTTAAGTGTAATATATATATATATATATATATATATATATATATATGTTTGCAATGCTCTTCCCCTAAAGATGGAAATTTTGGTTCTGTCTCAATGGAATTGCTATGTACCCACTAAAACATTTGCCGAAGGGAAGGATCATAAATCTACAAAATAATATAAACCTTTTTCATACCATTGATGAGGTAGTAGTAATTTGGACCTGGAATTTGGATTTAAAGAAGGAATTAGTGAACCACCTCAGTTAATGAATGCGTACGGTAAATCTTTTAGGAAAGCTTTAAAGAGAAAACTAGCTAAAAAGTTCAACTAAATTTACACAAGAGAACTTGTTTTGGACAAGAATTCCCAACCAAGTTCTAGCCTGTACTCTACTCTAGTCAAGTTTCAAACAGTTTGATTTGGTTATGCATTAAGTCGTAACGGAACTTTCCAATTCTCCTTATAACTGTAAATGCTTGAGCTTCGTTAATGGAATATTATTGAAACCGAGGGGGGAAAAGTCAGCAATACGAACTTAATATAGCTTAGGTGAAAGTTCAGTACTTCAGCACTAAAGAAATGAGGGGCTATCTCTGGTCACTGTCATTGCACTCAGTACACTTCCATATCTGTGCTCTCTGAATCATAGGTGCATTCCAACACCAAATGGGACAAAGAAGAATTGACTCTTGTAATTTTGTAAAAACTAAAGGGAAATGTTAATAAGCACTGTGTTAAATAAAAAAGACAAAAAATTATTAAAAATGTTACCAAAAATGATTAAAAAAAAACTATTAAAAAATTATTAAAAAGAATAAAAAATTGCAAAAAGTAAATTAATGCTATAAAAAATTGTTATTAACGGACACCTTACGGTGCTCGTTAACACAACTCAAAAATAAAATAGATTAACCTTCAATTTTGTCATGAATATAAGAGCACTTGCCCTGTAAGCGTATTCCCATTGACAATTGTAAATGGTATGTGTAGAGAAAATTTAGCATAAAGGTACAAAAAAAGCCCAGCAGCCAAACTTGTAAAATCTTACAATTGCAAATTTTTTTGCAATTGTGCTACATTGCCATCTGAAATGTAGGATGACACTGTAGGATTTTAGTAAAAATTATAATATATTTTAATTGATAAAGTGGAAGAGAGATGTGGGAGAAGAAAGTGAGAGAGTTGTATTGGAATATATTATATTATTTTAGTGGGTAATATGTATTATTTTAATAAGTAAAATAGGAAAATAAAAGTTGGGATGTTAGGTGTATTGTAAAATGGTATGGTTTAATTGATAAAGTAGTTTTTTTGGATGGTAAAATAGGATAGGATAGCATTTTCTGTTGTGAATGTTCTAATTTAGAAAAAGTAGTGGTGAATTTTACGCATATTTGCTCAAGAACTACTCATATCAATCCATCTAAAACATTGTTGTATTCATTTTTGCTATAGTAACCGTATTAATACTTATTTCTCTTACCTCTCCCATTCGATTGTCTCTCTTTCCCCTAACACTCTTTCCTAACTCTATCCTAAATCTAGATCCCAAACTCATCAAACCCAAATTGCAAAGAACACCAATGAAGAAGAACTAGCAATGAGAAAGAGAAGAAAGGCAGAAAAAGTTAGTGTTTGTGAGAGCCTAAGAGCTTTTTAGATATGAGAGAGAGAGAGAGAGAGAGAGAGAGAGAGAGAGAGAGTGAAAATACTAAAGAAAATAAAAATGATTATTAAAATAAATTGATGTGTATAATTGACAATTGTTGTGGGTGTTTTTAAGAAGTGATTGTGTAAAATAGAAAAAGTAGGTTTGTATGCTAAAATAGACAAAATATATATATATATATATATATATATATATATATATATATAGACTAATCATGGTTTTTAAACCCGGACCGTTCATTGAACCGTAAAAGGGAGAGGTTCAAGGTTTTTAAGGTCGAACCGAGGTCGAACCGGGGTCGAACCGTGATGATGTCATAATTAATTTAATAATTATTTTAAATATATATAAAAATATTAAATTAATAAAAAATAGAAAAATTAACTAAAATAGTCCAATTAAAACTATAAATCCATATTTTAGCTATGTCTAATATATCCATTTTAAACCCAAATATGAAATATTTATCCAATAATAATAATAACCATTTTTTTATTAAAAAAATTAAAAGCATCAGATTGTCTTTCTAATTTTCACTTTCTAATGTCCACGTGACCAACTATTTAGCTCACATTCACAAACCTAAAAAAGCACTAGAAACAAAAGTGGTAGTATTTCATAATTTTCACGTGACCAACTATTTTACTCACCAATATTAGCTAATAACAATCTATTACTTAAAATTTATTGTGAAAATATTGTTGTAATATTTCATCATTTCTATTTCTTAATATTAAATACCACACGTTTAAATAAATAAAACAAAAAACACATGATTACATAAAAAATAATAATAATTAAAGAGATAAGAAATTAATAATCTCCACCACACATTTTTCAATTTGGTATTTATTACTCAACAACCACATTTATCACGTACTTACCCCTTTGGCCACTGAGCAATTCACATAATCACATCAGAGAAAAGAGAGAGAGAGAGAGAGAGAGAGAGAGAGAGAGAGAGAGAGAGAGAGAGAGAGAGAGCATCTGAAGCGCCGGTGAAGTCGAGGTCGCCGGTGGAGATTGAGGTCGCCGAAGCCGGTGGAGATCGGAGGAGATCAAGGTCGCCGAAGCCGGTGGAGATCGGAGGAGATCGAGATCGTCGAAGCTGGTGGAGATCGGAGGAGATCGAGGTCGCCGAAGCCGGTGGAGATCGGCGTTTCCCATGTAGCACTCCCTCGTCCGCCGCCCCACCGCCGCTCGGCCTCCTCCCCTCTGGGTCAGATCGGCTTGTTCTTCGTGTTCTTTTTTTTTTTTTTTCATATTTCTTGTTCTGATTCAATTTTATTGTAAGAATTAGATTTTGGTTTGTGTTTGGATTATGTGAGATGTTTTTTGAGAGTGATTTCTTTTTCATTTTCTGTTATGTAAGAATTGAATTGTTTTTTTGGATCGGCCTCCTCCCCTCTATTTTGTGATTTCTTTTTACATTTTCTGTTTGGGTGTTCTTTTTTCCGATCAAAGATATGAGGACCGCGAGAACCGCGAGGACCGTTCACGGTTCTCAGAACCGTGAGGTCCGACCGCGGTTCGCACGGCTCTGTGCATTTTTGCCGTTGAGAGGTTCTCGATGCTAAAAGAACCGCAAAGATGAGAGGTTCGAGGGTTTTCCGGTCGGACCGTACGGTCCGGTCCGGGTTTAATAACGTTGAGACTAATGCGAATGCTCTAAAGATTTGAAATGGTATATACCATATGTGCCCTTAAAGTTTTTAGGCAATAACATTACTACAATAAGAGGGTGTGCTCAATTTATGTGTAGGGTGTTTTTTTTTTTTTTTTTTTTTTTTTTGAAGCGTATGTGTAGGGTGTTAAGTCATAATAACTTCTTTTCTTTATCTAATTAATTTGGAGCACTTACTTTTTATTAAGGCTAAGCATAAGTTGGATTCATGTGGGTGACCCGCCACCCAACCTAGTAAAAATTGGGTTTCCAATGCCTTGAAGTGAACTGACACCAATCGAGAAGGATCTCCAACCAGAATTTCGTCTCAAGTTATTGGTTGGGGTTCGTTGATTATGTTAAGTGAGGAAGGAAGAAAATTCCAAGAGAAAGGGGAAGCAAGTCGATGCTTGATTTGTCATTGGCTATGCAATACAAGGCAAGGCAAAGGAAAGGATGGCATTGCATGTGGAGGTACTATGACACTAGGGTTGTATTTGGGATTTGAGTAAAAGTTAAGCTTATTTTACTTCTTAGTTTATTTTTGCTCCTAGAGTGGGTCTCATTGCTCCAAAAGTCAGTTTTTAGCTTCTTTTTTTTTTTTTTTAATATACTTTTAACAAAAAAATTTTAGTTTCAGCAAAATTCCTAAACGAATCCTAAATCTGTCTTTTCATAGTGGTATTAAGCTAAGCAGTCTAAATTTAGCCTACCTTCGGTGATAATTAGGGTTTCAAGCCGTGGATCCCACTACTGACTATTGAAGCTGTTTGTTCTATTTAGACCCCTTAAACCAGATTGTTTAACCTAATATATTAGCCAAGTGATTACTTAGGTTAATTATTCAAATCTAGTTTAAAATAATAATGAATCATATCATGCACAACAGCAGAAAATTAAATAACACCACTATATGATAACTTAGGAAAACTGATGAAGCGAACCATTTCAAGGTAATAACTTGGGGAGGTTTTGGCTTAACTATCCTCAAGGAAAAATAAATCTACTATAAGAGAATTGAAGTTTTTACAATCAGGTTTAACCCTAAATCTATTTCTACCTCAAATAATAACTTATTGACATGACTACGTGCAAACTCTGAATCCACGGACTCCTTCTCTTCTTGGATTTACTGCAACACAAGCACCCACACTTGTGACTTTGAGATCCTGCTCAAAGGTTTCAGATCACCCTCAATTGTTGATCTTTGTAGTAGAAACTAGGTTCTACCACCGCTTGATTATAGATCTTACTCCGGTAGATTCTTGTGTAATTAAAAGGTACAAATCCTCTAAGATTTCACAAAGAAAAACACACAAGTCTTCCAAAAGTTTGGAAAACATAGCTAGGGTTTCCTTTTATATATGGACAAGTTAGATTGAAACACTAAACGTTTTTACGAGCTTAAACCTGATTTAAACTTTTGTAGAATTTCTTTTTCTACAATTCTTGGTCGATTAAGCCTATCGATTGATCGAGCATGGCAAATTGTGACTTCCCTTTTCTGCAGTCAGCTTGAACTTGAAACTTCAAACCTACACCTTTGAGCATTGCCTAACACATAGACTAGACATGTTTTATTCTCAATTTGCCAACACATACAAAATATGATTCTAAACACTTAATCCTAAAACTTTATAACCTAACAGAAGCAATTGAAACTCATTGGGTCAACCTGATTAGAATGGATTGGTCAAGCCTTTTGGTGTTTGTTCTTCCTTGCTTTTGATTTTGCAAATGGTCCTTTAGATTATATGGGAATCACAAAAAGAAGAAAAAAAAATGCTCCACTCTACTTTGGATTACTTTTCAAAATTTTGCAAAAAGCAACAATATTCACTAAGAATGTCGAGCATTGTAGAATTTTTTTTAATATATAATTTTATGTATTTTTTATTCCACCACTCTCCCTCTCTCAGAAATCAATATCTATGATCTCGCTGTTAGGGCTGATTTCGGTGTGGTTTGGTTGGTGTGAAGGAAAATATTTTCTCCAAACCAAGACTCTTGGTTTTTCGATTATGACAATCAAAATTAACCAAAACACCCACAAAGCGGCACAAACTGACTGTGCAAACCCATATTAAACAAATTCTAACCCAAAAAAAAAAAAAAAATCAAGCAAAGATATTGAAGTCTCATTACTCATAACTCCTTTAATTTTTTTTTTTTTCAAATTTTACTACCTCGCCTGATCATCCTAAATCTTTATGCTTTCACACACTATATGGTGGTCAAGGCCGGCCTTTCCCTTAGGCGAGTCAGGCAACTGCCGAAAGCCTCCAAGTGAAAAATTTTAGAAAATAAGGGGTAGTAGGGGGCAAAAAAAAAAAATTAATAATTTCAGATGAATTACAAAAATCTGGCACATCCTTTTAACCAAAACACAAAAAAATTGGTAAATCTAGTCAAACATTAGTTCTAAACAAAATCATTGCCCAAAAATAACATTATTATCTTTTAGACAAACCAAAAATCAACCAGATAAACTGTAAATTCGGTCTAAGAGATTAACTACGAAACAATCACAAATCAAAAAAAAATAAAACAACTCAAATCCCAAAAAATTTTACCTTTCTCTCTACTCTCTGCCTCTCTTTGTCTTAGTCTCTCTGATTCTCTCCATTGTTCTCAACTACTCAAGCAAGCTATACAGGCTTCCTCCACCTAGACTGCCTCTCTCAATTGCTCAAGCAATCTTTCTCCGCCTCCCTCATTCTTTCTCTAAATCTGATTCTCTGCAGTCTACTCTTCGCCTCTCTCAACTGCTCACCGTATCAGACTATTAGGTATAAATATTTGGGCTTTCTCTTTATTTTATGTGTTAAGATAATAAGATAGATTGGAACTGTTTCCATTTTGTTTATGGCTGGACGTTAAGGTATAAATATTTTATTTGGGCAACGTATTGTTTGTTTGGGCCTTCATGGTTTTTTTTTTTTTTTTTTAATTTATTTAAAGCCTGAGTTTTTATTTTGGCTTATAGATAGGATTTGTTTTGTGTTTTTTTGTGGGTGGGTCTTATTAATAAGCCTTGTCTTGTGTTATGGCTATGCTTAAATTTTTGTTATACTTGGGCTTAATTTTTTTTTTTTTTAATTTTAATATCATGTTTATATATATATATATATATATATATATTTTATTATAGTTAGTGGTAATATATTGAATAAATCTTTATTTATGCAAGTTAAGATTGCTCAAAACTTGTTATTATTCGGTAAAACTACAACAATACTTTTTATATAAATCAGGTTCTATTTCTCATTTGCTCTATACTTAAAAGTTATTTTTTATTTTAGTTTTTATAAATATATTGTTTAATTAGAAATGTCTACTAGAAATTATGTATCTGGATATGAAAAACTTAAAAAAAGAAAAAAAGAAAAAAAAATTAATTAAATCTCAAAAAGGACCAATGGATAAATTTGTTATTAGTAATAAATAAAATATAACACAAAATTTAGATGAAAATATCACAAATGAGCAAGAAATTCACCGAAAAGAGTTAGAAGATAATGAAATGATACAATTGCAAGATAACAATGATGTTCAATTTTGCAATACAACAAATCTTGAAAAATAGATTTTAAATGAAATATATTATAATATAAAAATATTAAATAAACATTAGTTTAATTAATATATAAGTATAAAAAAGACCTCATTTTGGGTTTTCGCCTTAGGCTTCAAAATGTCTAGAGCCAGTCCTGATGGTGGTGAGGGGTCAAACTTGAGGCACTAGTAAGTAGTATGCTAGTACTAGGAACAAGGGAACATGTGAGAGAGGGGAGAGAGGAACAAAGAGGACTAGTAGTTGTAGAAATGGTGAAGGGAGTAGGAATGAATAAGTTTAAAGAAAGAATGAGGAAGAGAGAATAGATTATGGTTTTTTATATAAAGCAAATAGTTTTGTTGTGATCCCCCCCCCCCCCCCCCCAACCAAAAAAAGAAAACCATAAAAATTTGAAAGTGTAGGGTGTCAAACTAGAGACCAAGTGATAAATAACCGATTAATCTAAAAGCTTAAACTATTAGAAAATAGTGAATTTAATGATTTAATTTTAATTATCACATTCACTCTCCTGTGTGGGCTTAAACTTCCCCTTAATAAGTAAAGCATAAAAAGTGAAATTTTAACATTTTAAATGAGAGGTAAAGTGGTGACTAAACTCAGGTTCTCCCATTCTTATGCCGTGTTAAATTACTAATTGTTATTGTTAGTCTTTAAACCCCTGAACAAACTATGTTAAACCAGATTTTAAAGCCAAGTTATTAATTAGATCAATTATGCAAGTCTTAGGGTTAACAATACATCAATCATATCATGAAGCGAAAAATATAAATAACACAAGATATAATGACCTAGGAAAACAAATGAAACAAACTTATTTCAAGGTAAAAAAAAAACCTAGGGAGACTAATCCCAAGAAGAACAATCCACTATCAAATAGAAGTTTATAGTCAAGAATATTTAATTTGTAGTAAACTTAACTATGATTACTAAATCTAATTCTAAAACCCTTAGACTTCTTTGATATGGATCTACTCCAATATGAACCTCTAGTTGATGCTTTAGATCTCCAACATAGGCCTTTAATCTATAAATCCAAGACCACCCTTGAAGGTTTATATCCAGCACCTTTGGTGACTGGTATGCAACAATTTCAGATCTACCGGTTCTAATGGTATGCAGATTGAATTCTAGTAGTGACTTTAAAATAAAAAGACACAAAACCTTATAGTTCTCAAAATAGAAGTTCCAAAATCTTTTCAAAACATTCCTTAGGGTTTTTATTTATTTATTTATTTTTTATATATATTTAGTGAATTAGATCTGAAACTCTAATCAATTAATGGGCCAATGGGCTACTGGGCCGAAATTAAATTTTGCAGATTCGCAATGTGATAGGTTAAAGCACAGTCTTGATCGATCAAAACTGTAATATTTTGAATTCTTGAACCCGCAGCTTCATTATTCTTCTATTTTGATTTTGTAACACCTTGAGCATTGTCTAACATACCCTATAGACTCTAAAATCTATATCTAGACAAGTTTGTGCTCACAATTTGCTAATTATTTTAAACTTTTAGAACTTAATAGTCAAAAAATCATAAACTATTAGAAAATGATGAATTTAATAATAATTCTCATACCAAGAACACGTGTTTGGACACAAAAACTATTGAGCCGTAGTGTTGGGACTTAGGATGGAAAGTAAATACCTAAATCAATAACATATCAGTCGGTGTGGTTTACATCAGCCTTGCAAGTTTGAAAATCGACACTAAATCCAAAAAAAAAAAAAAAAAGAGTTAAAAGTTTAAAATAGGGAGTGACCTAGAGTCAAGTAAAACCACCCAAAATTATTATTGTTTTTTTCTTTTTTTTTTTTTCCCAATCGGTTTCGATTAGTCATTTCATTTCATCAATTTTTAACACATATGTATTAGCCATCGTTGAGCACTGATTGCCAGATACTACTGATTTGGTCGTTGTTGGGCATAGTTCGTCGACCATTGGTGGTTGATTTGACTTGCGGGGGAGGGTGTCTTAATAGAAGGGGACAACATGAAGGGATTCAGTTGCAATACCTCCCTTTCCTCTCACCATTTTTTTATTTTTATTTTTTAACTTTCACTCTTTTAGTTCACTTAACTTTTTTTAAATTAATATTTGAGATTGAAAGTTGTCATTTTTCAACTTTCAATCTCAGTTATTGAATCGTATTACTTCAGATACAATATCATAGGATTGCAACTAATGTCAATCTAAGAAGGGATGAGAATCTAGGGGAGTATGAGAAAGAAAAAAAAAAGATTAATAAGATGTATGAGAAAATAAAAAGTGGGATGTACTGTTTATGTGAAAAGTGGATAACTAAAGAGAGGGTAGAGCTGTGAATTTTTTCCTCCCAGAATTTGAGAAATTTTGTAAAACCGAATGTGAGTGCTGGTCTTGTGGGTGCTTCTTCAAATTCGTCCATGAAGTTCTTCAAGATATTTTATAAAATAGATACTCTTAAGTACATATAAAAATAATTAAAAGGAATATTTCCTTGAGTTATTTATAAAGCAAAGTAACATTCCCATAATGTGTCAATGTTGTACCGGTCGGTGGTCATTTTCATACACTTCTTTTTGCCTTCGCTATCTCAATGTACAGTTTTGCTATGATTAATACTTCTTTCGATGATGCAAAGAATTAAAATTTGTTGACAAAGGAGCGGTTTCACGTGATCATAATACTTATGTTTGAAGCCATATAGTGTTTGTACGAGCTCTGTGGATTGTGACCTTATAAGAGATATCATAGCCTTTTGAATTGCAAATGGCAGGGATGACCCTCCAATTTTTGTTGTGGCATCACATTTGCTAGATACAAAATTTGGATCATGAGGGATACAGAGGACATTAAGTCCACCTAGAAAGTGAGCTAAGTGGTACTTTCATAGGTGGCCATTGGGTTCATGGTAATATATGGTCTATCAATTAATGAATGCTCTTTTCATGAAAGGTCAACTTAGAAGGTTACAACTAGTTGTATGTCTCAGTCTGATCCACATTATTGTCCTTTCAACGAGTGGGTATGTATCAAGAAGATGCCAATATGTCGAAAGCTCTCTTTATTCTTTAAGCTTATATCTTTAATTTGTCCTTAATCAAAGGATCATGTGCAATGGGTGGTGTAGAAATTATAAGTTTAGTTAATACTGTGTTCATGGATCCAATAGTTAACTCTCACCCATGAAGAGGTGGTTATTCTGACGTTAAGATTGGCTTAGATGAAATTATACAGTGTGAGATTATGTGTAAGGTATGGTGTGGGAATTGACACTGGAATTCATTAAGCATGCTATCCTTAATCTGTTGTTAGTTATGCTCAAGGAGAAATTATGATGTATGAAATTTCCACTTTGACATAAGGATGGGTCTACATACAAAATCTACAAATGAAATTAATCCCCCATTATTAAGAAGAGTCAGTGTACATGGGGTGTATTGAATAATTTCATGATGTCTAGGTGGAGAAAGAAAAATGAAATATTCCATAAAATGTATCTAATTAATTAAATTGGTTTCCTTATACATTAAACCCCCCCAAAAAAGTAATACAATGAATTCAATATATTATTCTATATGCTTAATTTAGTATCCGTTTGGATACGGATGAAACTTCCACATCCAGTTTTTTTTTTTTTTTTAGAACCTTGTTAACTGAGTTTCAATGGGTCCTGTGCACTATTCACAGTACCCACAAACCTCTTTTTTCAATAAAATTTTCATTAAAAATGGGTCACACGGCACTATTCACACATTTAAAAATTATTTTGCTACAATATTTTCAGTTTTCAGCAAAATAAACGGTATCCAAACATACCTTTAATATAAAATTTAGTAATATACTAGAAATAACATATATGGTGTAGAATATATCTGTGTTTCATTTGGTTTAAACTTTTTTAAAAACACTTTAAAATTTTGACATAAAAAAGGGAAAAATATTACTGATTTGAAAAAATAATTTGAAACCAAATGAATGATTATAATTTTAGATTATTTCTTTCACTATATTCCAATTTAATAGTGTGTATATATATACACACACTATATAGTTATGTTTTAATTTTGGGGTATTTAGGTAAGATATTATTATAATAATAAAAACTAATTACGACATTGGTGAAAAATGTTAATATGTTTATTGTATATTTCATGAAACTTTGGCCGAGTTTTCAAGGAAAAAAATAAAATAAATTATGATTAATTATTAGTTTGTTGTCCAACTATATATTAAACAAAGTTCAATTTGGACTTAAATTTTTGTAAAATAATATTTAGGCCTCAATTATCACTTGTCAATTTCGTGCCTTCAAGTTCACCTCTTTAAGATTTTGAGAAAGAACAGAACCAATAACAAAATTAATTTGATTTTTTGAAACTGATGTAATTAATAGTAATTGGGAAACGAAATTGATGAACTTTGTCCAATTGTGAAAGGACTAAATTAATAACTTAATCTACACACAACACACACTTTCTTAAGCAGTGTGTATCTTTGTGTTAGAATCTCATTCCATCTCTCTTTTGTATGTGTTTGTTTTTATGAAAAAAAGAATGAATAATTGTTCACATTACCTAAGAGGGTGTGTAGTATAAACTATCTATGTTCTCCTTTGAAAATTACCATAACTTTTGAATAGAGTTTATGATGTACCTTTGTGTTAGATCTCCACTCCATTCTCATTGTGTTTGTGTGTGTTTATTTTTCAAAAAAAAAAAAAAGATTTTGAAGAGTAATTTTAGAAGTATTACAAATTTAGATACATATTTCAAAAACCAATGCGCCCAATTATAAAAACAAAAAATTAATTAAAAAAGTTATATATTATACTGTTAACATGGTACCAATTACATTTACTGTAATGTCAAAATGATTCCAAAATGTCAAAGTTTGATAGTAGTAGAAGATTTAGTGCCTGGTTGGGTCGTAAATTACCTTATATTTTCACAACATAGAATAATGACAAGTCAAATTAAATAAACAGAGAGATTGAATGTAATTGCGTCATATCAACAATATGATAAATAAAAAGTGTTATAGGGTATATAAGGCTTACAAATTGATGTGTTAATTTTTTCAATACAAAATAAACATATAATTAAAATTTTTATTTATTATATTATTAATGTGGCATCAATCACATAAGATGAGATATCAACTTGTAAGCTTTTTTGTGGTAAAGTTTACCTATAGTATTTTGTATAAATAAATTTCTTAATTACTTTTTTCATTTTGTACTTAAAAGTGTTTTTTAGAGATAATTACAACATACTGCTAATCCCACAACTCAAACCATTTCTTCCCTAAACCCCCAAACACTTTATGCATGGAGAGGTGCCAATTCAGTTACAAAGCCTTAAAAATCATTACTACCACTTCAACCAATAAGTGAAGTAGTAAAACAAAAAAGAAAAAGAAAAAGAAAATCAAGTCTTATGATGAATTTTCTGGTGTTAATCACTAAACAATTTACATGGTATTTGTGAAACACTTATTTTCTTTTTAATATGATAATTTACCTAAAATAAGTATTTTTCTTTCTCAAAATTACGGGAATAGATATAAGCAATTCCAAACCATGTAATTATTATGAAACTCCATATTTTACACTAGAATTTCTGAACGTTATGATTATTAAGGTGGATGCTTTAACCTGCACAGGAATTTAATAGTAATTTTTTTTTTTTGGTAACTAGATCAAAACATTTTTTCCTTTATGCGCAATTTTGAGGTGGAGAGAGAAGCCCTTGTGTAAGTATGAGAGGGATGGTGAATAGGGCTGTAAATGAACCAAGACGTTCATAAGCAACTCGAGCTCGGCTCGATAAAAAAACTCGTTCATATTTATTTGTTTATAAACAAACCAAGTTTGAGCCTTAATTTTAGGCTTGTTTAGTAAACAAGCCGAGCCCAAGCAAAACTATTTGTTCATGAGCAAGCTCACGAGCTATAAGGCTCGATACAAAACAAGTCAAGTATAAACTCATTTATAGGCTTGATATGTGTTTTCTAACTCATTACACATATATTAATAATAAAATGTCTCATATTAGACCACTACTCTTTACCTTAATTTTTCACTTCCCTCTAAATTGATCAAGCACCACTTTTAGACTCTAGTTACCTTTGTTAAAAAATTTATAAGTGGGCCACATATGGTCCTTCCTTTTCCATTATCTAATGTAAAGTTATAAAATATGTTAATCTTTTCTCATTCACAATAGTTATAAACAAGTCTTTTTCTAGTTTTTTTATCATTTAATGTGGATGTAAAAATTATATTTTAAACAATTAATGAAGCTATAGACAATAAAGGATGAATGGATGAATTTAATTTTGTCAAGTTGCAATATGAACAATGGCTAATCATAGGTTGGACTAAAAGCATGATAAAATGAGTATGCTATTTTCTTATTTTTGTTTACTTGATTTTAGGAGATTTAAGCATATAAGATAATTTTGTAGATCTCAAGCTCAAAATCTTGATTTGAGCTTAAGTTTAAGCTTGATATTAAACTCGAGCTTGACTTGACTAATGAATCAAATCAAACCAAGTCAAGTTTAAACTTTTAGACTTTTCCTCAAGCCCAGGCTTAAACAATATTTTAGACTTGTCTCAAGTTCAAGTCAAGTTTGAATTTTTAATTTTACTGATAAGTCAAGTTTGAACCTTTCATTACTCGATAAAGCTCTTGTTTGCAGCCCTAACGGTGAACAGGTGATAGTTTCAAAATGTTAGAAAAACGACAGCCATCTTGTTCAGAAAATTTGTCTTTTATATTTTCTTCCTAATATTTTTTAAGAATAAGATAAAGTTAGGATTACTTTGTAAACATCTTGTTACAGAAAGTACTCTCTATGCCTATATATAGGGGCGAGGCTACAGGGAGGAGGCTAACAAAATTGGCAAACAGTGGCCAAAAATAAAATAGAAATACACAAATTCAAAGCAAAGGACAATGTAAAGTTAATAATATTAAAGTGTCTCTGTCTTCTCTTCTGTTGCCACTGACAAATTTTATGTATCTCTGTGCACAAATAAAAAGAGATGTATGAGAGGTCAAATCGGTAATGTAAATTTAAAAAAAAAATTGTATGTTTGTGTGATTATGTTATGATTGTGTAAATAATTTGGTGTTGAATTCCCTCTGAAGACACGGAGACGAAGGGGAGTGCTAGTTTTAATCTTTGCCAAAAGTTCCTTTTGTGATACTTGAGATCATTAATTATATGACTAATAAAGTAGGAAGTAATATTCAGTAAAAAAAGAAAACAAAAACATGTGTGTACTTCACATTAACACTGGCAATTCAATCTATGATTTACCTCTTGTTCCAAAAAAAAAAAAAAAAAAAAAGAATCACCAAATAATCAGCCACTTTCTTTAAGAATATGACAAATACTACATTGATTATAATGAGTTATTTACTTGTGAAAATGCACGGTTTTTTTATTATAAATATTAATTCATATATATGTGCTGGTTTATATTTAATTGTTGACATACACTACATAAATAAATATCCTTTTATTTAAAAACACACACAAATATATAGCCTCATTTATTTAAAACATATATATAATAGGCATAATAATAGAAGTTGTGGCTAGCACACTACCTCCAACCTTGTGCTTTTGGCTTCTTCAATAAAGTATGTGTAAGCTTTGTGTTAGGTCCAGATCATGATAGAAGTTTAGAGATTTTGGAATCCCATCCACCAAAAGAATAAGGGAAATATTAAAGAATGCCCTACAAGCATTGGTTTAAAAATTATTTTTAGAAATATTTTATGGAAAAATGATAAAATAATTAATGTTTTTTTGACAACTTTTTATATTTCTCATGAAAATTATGTCAAAGCTTTCGTAATATGGTTTATTAATAATTATCCTAAAAACACCTGTTAATATTATTAGGACATATGTAGAACTTGTTATGAATAGATGTCATTTAAAATTATCTAATCCTTTGACAAATGCATTTTACTTGTATTTGGGTAGATCTAGGATGGTTTAAGTCTTCAAGCAACATTGTGTTTAAGTCAAGAGTTAAAGCCATGCAAGTCTGTTCAAGAATCAAGTGAAGAATTGCTGTATTTTAAAGCTCGACAGATTGGATCTATCAAGGTTTAAAAGGAGTCTTTAGCCCGAAACTCGATAGCAGCTCGACAGATAGCCTATCTATCGAGGATTACAAAAATCAGATTTTCAAATCTGTTTTTCATGCATATCCAAGCTATTTGTATAGGGTTTCTTTTCTCACAACCCTAGATATATATAAGGATTATTTTAAGGGCCTTCTAATGTGACGCAACTGGATGCAACTTGATGCAAAGTGATTATTCACTCAAATAATAACTAGAGACAATTTTCCCTAGTTCATCTTTCTCTTGAAGAAGCTACTGCATTTATACACCATAGGGTTTTGTAACCAAAGAGTATCTTGATCTTCATTGTGTGGATGAACTAAAGAACTTTGCAACTAACATCTTTCTCAAGTTGGTGTGTAAGCCGCGTACTAGGATCTGCACATCGATGGGTTAGTCACGTATTGAGAGCCGTGCATTAAAAGGAGAGATTGTCACTACATTGCAAGTCTAATTATGTATTGGGATAAAGGTTCAACTGTAGGTTGGTATAAGGTACTGAGATTCCTTTACTTGTAACCGCTTGTTTTGATAATCGTGGATTCTCGAGATTGGTGACCTTAAATTCACCCGGTGAGGTTTTGCCTCGGTGGTTTTCCCCATTCGTAAACAAATCACCCATGTCATATTTAATTTCCACTGCATTTAGTTATTTGGTGATTTTTTTGTGCTACCACATGTATTGCATGTTAAATTGACTTAATTAATTCACTTGGCTAATTTGCCCAAGAGGTCAATACATTCTTGTCTTATCAAACATGACCCAAAGAATAAAAAGGAATTATGCTAATCGTATTAAAAATAGTAGTCTCACATTGAAAAGAAAACAAATTTAGATTTACGTCAGTTTCAATAAATAGAGTGGTGGTGTAGGTATGCTTTTTGTGATAGATAGTGTGAGGACACTATTGGGTGTATTTAGATTTTGGATTAGTTTAGTAAAAAAGAAAAAGAATATTGGATTACTAGTCTATGTTTAATTGAGAGAGATTTTTTTTGTGAGATTTTATTTGTGGTTGTAACCAGGGGCAAAGCTAGGATTTGTTGGCGGGGGCAGGGGGAGATATATGTGTGTGTGTGTGTGGCTGTGCACTTGGTTCCTTAAATGTTAGTGAAAAAAATATCATGCTTTTTTATGTGTGGCTGTGCGTTTGCTTGATTAAATGTTAGTGAAAAAAATATCATGCTTTCTAAAAAAAGAATAAATCAACAACATGTGAAGATTGTTAGGACATATGTGGAACTTGTTAAAACATATGTTATGTATATTGGCTAATCATTTGACAAAACGCACTTTACTTGTAATTTGGTAAATCTAAGATGTGTTTAGTACTTCAAGAAACAAGAGTTCAAGTCTAGTATTGAAGTCATGCAAAACTATCCAAGAAACAAGTGAAGAAGTATTGTTCATTAAAGCTCGACAGATAGATATCTATCGAGATTTAATGACGAATCTCAACAGTTGCTCGACAAAATAGTATCTATCGAGAATTACGAAATTCAGATTTCTAGATTTGTTTTCACGTATATCCAATTGTATTTATGTAGGGTTTCTTTTCTCATAACCTAGACATATATAAGAATTATTTTAAAGGCTGTCGCACAAGGAATTAGAGCATCTCTTCATGCATTGTGTGACCAGAGATAAAAGTTGACCTAGTACATCATATACTTTAAAGAAGCTATTGCATCTTTGCGCCAAGGGTTTTGTAACCAAGGGTTTTGTAACCAAGGAGTTTCTTGATCTTCATCGTTTGAATGAACTGAAGAACTTTACAGCTAATATCTTTCTCAAGTTAGTGTGTTAGTCATGTACTTGAATCCGTGCATCGATTGGTTAGTCACGTACTGGAAGTCGTGCATTGAAAGGAGAGTTGTCACTACATTACAAGTCTAATTAGGTATTGGGATTCCTTTACTTGTAACCTCTTGTTTTGATAATTGTAGATTCTCAGGAGTAGTGACCTTAAATTCACCTGATGAGGTTTTGTTTTTGCTACCACGCTTATTGCATGTAATTGAATCTAATTAATTAACTTGGTTAATTAATTGATTAATTTATCAAAGGGGTCAATATATTCTTGGCCTATCAAAGATTATTGAATCAATTTCTGTACTGAATTAATTTGATTTTTTTTTTATAAATTAATTTTGAGCATTTTGAAATTTAGGTAGATATCATTTTTTTTCAAAAAAGATAGCATAAAACTCAATAGAAAATGTTCATGCTAAAAAAATGAATGGAATCATACATTTATTTTTTTTGAGAAGTAAAAGTTATGCATTTATATTGTATCTATGATATAGTTTTTATTCTCATTTATGATATCATATTTCTTAAAAGTTAGAACTTGAATAATAGAATATAAAAGAATTTAACACATTTTTCTTTTGAAAGTTAGCTCATCAATTTGGGGGGGGGGGGGGGGCGCTAAGAATATAAAAAAATTAATTAATTTTTCAATGAAAATGTATATTGAGAGGGGGGAGAGGGGGGGGGGGGGCGGATCTCCACCCCATAAGGTGGCTCTGTACTTGGCTGTGACTCTTATTATTAATAGTGATGTTTGGCTGGCATTGCTTGTGGATGTAGGCTTAGAGTTAGTTAAATCACATTAAAATTTTCTTTTGTGGTGCTTGTTATTTTATTACTAGTGTGTAATCTCATGCATATGCATGAATACATTTAAAAACAATCACAATTATATATATATATAATTTAGAATCTAATTAGATTTAGACTCTTCTGTTTTTGCATTCAATAATTTACTTGCCACAAAAATTAAAAAATTAGATGGAACACATGCACAAAATTGAACTCCAATTAAAATTCAATTTAGAATCTAATTGAATTTAGACTTTTTAATTTTTGCACCTAATAATTTACTTGACACAAATTTAAAAATTAGATGAGACACGTGGCACAAAATTAGACTTCAGTTTTCAATTTAATTGAATTTTCTCTTAACTTTAACTTTAACTATTAATATATATATATATATATGAATTATAAACTTGAATTACTTTTAGTTATACAAAAAAAAAAAAAGGCTAATAAATATAAAATCGTTTAAAAATTATATTTTTTATGGTTTACTTATATTGGACTCCTTGTTTTTTACACTAAATTAACTCATTTGACACAAAAATTAAAAAAATTATATTAAATGGGATACATGGCACAAAATTAAACTCCAATTGAAATCCAATTTTTACATTGAATTAACTCACTTGACACAAAAATTCAAAAACTTAGATTAGATGGGACACGTGGCATAAAATTAGACTCTAATTTAATTCCAATTTGAAATCTAATTGGATTTTCTCTTAGCCTTACCTATTATTATATACTAGTATGTAACTTGTGCTATTGCACGAGAATAGATATAATTTAATAAAACAATGAAAAAAAATTGCATTTTATTATTTAAGTGATACTATTGGTTTTATTTTTATTTATTTATTTATTTATTAATTATGAGTTTATTCATGTTTAAAAGGCTTAGTTAAGTCTAAATTCATGTTTAAATATTAAACGGGAAGGGATATCATTTAATAAAACAATGAAAAAAAAATATTGCATTTTATTATTTAAGTGATACTATTGGTTTTTTATTTATTTATTAATCATAAGTTTATTCATGTTTAAAAGGCTTAGTTAAGTCTAAATTCATATTATTAACCAGAAAATTTCATTAACAAAACTTTGCATTATGTAATTTTTTTACAATTGCATGGATATACTTAAAAATACACATTAAGATGCATAATATAATCCTTATATATATATATATATATATATATATGTAAATACTATTGATAAATAGTCATTCTTATATTTTGTTAAGTCTTTAATAAAAGTTGTAAGGATATTATTAGGTAGATTTATTCATGTTTAAAAAGCTTAGTTAAGTCTAAATTTATAGTATTAACCAGAAAATTTTGATTAACAAAACTTTGCATTATGTGATTTTTTTACAATTGCATGGATATACTAAAAATACATATTAAGATGCATAGTATAATTCTTATATATATATAATTTAAATACTATTGAAAACCGCACGGGAAATGGTTAATTGTAGTGATACTATTGGGCAATTTCTTTTTTGTCTTTTCGGGTTTATCACAAAGAGGATAGAATTAGATAAAACATTAAAAATATACATTGCATTTAACTCCAAATTTTTTATAATCACAAGGTTGATTACACTTTGAATTTTCCACAATTTATAATCATTAATTTTGGCAAACCATTAAGGAAATCATAATTGTAAAACTTTTGCAAAGCTTAACAAACAATTAACAATGGAATAGAATATTACATCTTATTAATTAAGTGATGCTATAATCAGAGTAAAAAAAATACAATAAAAAAGACTTAAAGAAACCTATGCACCAACTTAAATATTTCAAGGTCGATTGATCATCTTTTGCATGTCACTACAAATTCTTCGTAACTGTAAGGATAAGGTTCATCTTGATTCCAATGCCTCATTCCAATTTTGTGGCATGCTTGAAAGTTTGAAATTTTATACATGTCAGTTCCTATTCATCATTTAAAATTTCCAAAAGGTTATCAATGCCTTCATTATTTGACTCACAAAGTAGCATGATTCCATAAATACAAGGTGTAATAAAATTGTCACATGGAAGAGTTTTTTCAATTATTTTTTTTCCTACAATGAATTCTTCATTCAAAAAATATTGGTAGCTTCCCACTATCAGTAGCGCATAAGGATTTTCTGCTTTATAACATGAAAATATTAAGTTTTTTTTCTTTGTCATGTAGTAGAGCTGGATGATTGAAATGTGGAGTCAGCTCAATTTGTTGGAGGACTAATTTCTTTTCTGCTAACTTCTTGAAGCGTTTGCAACTAATTAAGACAAAGGAAAAAATTAAATTAAAAGATTGAATTATTTATATATGGGGAAATGAATAAGTAGATACAAATTGAAGAAATAGTTTTTTTTACCTTAACTTAATGTTTCCTAAGAGTGTTGCCGAATCTTTGCCCACTTTCGGAAGAATTTCAACCCATATGTCATTAGGAAGGTTTTTTAAAGTTTTCGTATTGTTGTTTGAAAGAGTATTATAACATTTCATCTACTATTTATAATAAAATCATTTTTTAAGGTTCATAGTATGATATTAAATAACAATACATAATAATCATGTGTTTAAGAATTTTGAAATAAATATACATAAATTTGATGGTGAAAGGGTTCAATTCGTATAGAATTTTGTATTGCAATTGGTTTTTGATGAATTTCATTGTTTCTATCTGTTAATATTAATACTTTACAGTTAATGTTAGTGGTTAATTAGGTTCATTGAATTGCTATTTTAGTCCCCTAACAATTCACAGTATTAGAAAGTGGGTAATGATTCAAATCCCAGGAATATAACACAAACTAATTCAATGAATCGACAAAAAAAAAAATCAATGTAAAACATAAAGGAATTGAATTTCCTTAGAAGAAAGAGAAAAAAGTCATAACATAGAGAAGAAAATTGATCAAACTTATTAATTATTACTTATTGAACCGTACAATGAGAAGAATCCATAAACAACTATAAAGATAAATTAAGAATTGTGGGTCACTGCTTTCTTCAAATTTATATTCAAATATTGGTAAATTATTAAAGAGTGCCAAGAAATGTGATTCATTTAAATCACTCAACATATTATGTATTCAATTTTAATTAGTATATATCTAGTCATTATGAGCTTAGTCATGGATGTTTATGTGTGATATTATTATTATATATTTAAAGTGAAAAAAAAATGAAAAAGAAAATAAATACGAGTTATTATCATGTGATATGGTGAAACCTCCCATCGAATTTGACTTTTGTCATAGTTTATAGTTTGGAAAAAAAAAATTATCAAAGACTTGTGGAGTTATTGTTCAATGTGACATGAATTATTAATTGATATGATATAATTCTTGTCATATAGAAGTAAGTATAACCTTGTTATTTTCAAAGTGACAAAAATGAAATGAAAAAAAAAATAAAAAATCTAACTTTTTACAATGCAACGTGGCAAACCTAATTAACTACTATGTAACCATGTCATGGTCTAATAAATAAATTGAAAAAAGTTGTTTAGTTACCCACTTGATTTAAGGTTATTAGCAAATATAACAAATTACGTTACTATTACCTTTTTATTAAGTAACTATTTAAATACAATATGATTGGAATATATAATATTTACTTTATAATGATTATTTTTTATCATTAGACCAAGATATTAATAAATTAAAATTATTTATTTATTTATTTAACCAGGGCTTTCATGTACTAAGAAAATAATCTTTCTGAACATAGATCGTTTCTACAATTTTTTTAAAAAATAATTGAATGGTTATAAAAATTATGAGAGATTTGAACTATGATTCAACTAATTCAGGAATGGATGCTATCCATTGAGTTACAAAATACTCCTGGCTTATCTTAAACTTATAAATTATGTTCTGTCTAATAACTATGCTTTTGAATTCATATTTTATTTGTCTTCTTTTCAATATTTACAAAATACTCCTGGCTTATCTTAGAATTAAAAATTATGTTCCATCTAATGACTATGCCTTTGGTATAGAAATCAGTAGTTCTAAAGACTCAGTTTCTTGGCAACAAAGTTTCCAATATTATGACAATCTTCTGTGGGGGAAAAAAGCACAGCAAATAAGGATATAAACTGTAAAAACATAAACAACCTTTGTCAAGATAATAAGTTGTTTACAGTGTATACTATTACGCAATCAGGGGGAACCTGATTAACATAGGCAAACAAAAAATATTTTATGAAACATGAAATAGAAAATAAACATGTAATATCAATCATAGGCAAACAAAAAAACTTTTATAATTAAAGAATAAAAATTGTTCACGAAAAGGATGGAAACAATAGGCAAATGAAAGAAAGGAGTCATCAAACCTTAGGAATTGTTGGAATTTTTTGCAAACCATAAACCAGGGCTAGTAAAATTTTGAGCTTTCTTGCAACTTGTTATGAAACAGAAAATAAACATGCAACATCAATGATAGAAAAAAAAAATTATAATTAAACAATAACAATTATTCACAAAAACGAATGAAAGTGTAGGCACATAAAAGAAAGCAGTAATCAAATCTTAAAAAGCATAAACCAAAACCATTAGAATTGTGAGTACAATCCAAATCTATGGAAAATATATTCTTATATAAGATACAAAAATACTTAAATACATGCATCATTGATATCGAAGGATTCTTATCAAATTCCATAGCATTCATTGGACAATAGGAGAGCTGTATATGAAGATTATTATTGGAGAAGGAGAGATGAACCTTGAAATATGCAAATGTGGGAAAAAAGAAAAAAAAAAGCGCACCGAAATTACAACTGATCCACTTAAATTTAGACAAATGGAACCACATAAATCTTAACACATGGCACAAAATTAGTATTCTAATTTAGAATTAGAGTTTCTCTCTACTTCACCTATTATATATATATATATATATACATACATACATATATATATATATATATATATATATATAGATTTTGTATGTATTTTATGACAATTTTTTTTTTTTGAAAAGGTATTTTATGACAATTGAAGTCAAAGTTATTGGTTCGCATTCTTAGTAATGGCAAGTACAAACTATGATGTAGATCTCATTGATGGGAAAATAATTTTAGCCATCGACAGAGCGGTATCGAAAACATTTCAATGTAACAAGGATTGATTAAGGCGTTGTATGGAAAATCAAAAAAGGACCGATCACTATATCTGATGACGAATACGAAGAGTTTGAGGTAAAAACAATTGAGTACTATTCATTTAAGCTTTTCTACTAATTAATAAATCTCAAATTCAGTTACATGATTGCAAAAAATACGAGCACCATTCGAATGAGTGTAAATCTCATGTTCAATGTTAAAATTGCGAAAGGTACTATGAGCATTATAAAAGCGAGTGTATATCCAAAGCAAAAAATGAATGAACTTTGCATGCCAAAGTTGGTAAAACAGGGGTGATGATAATACAAAGAATTTGTTGTTGGCAAGTCATGTGAGAGGATGATTTCGAAGATTTCGCATCTTGATTTTATCTCATAAAATATGTGAATCTTGTGTTCTTGTAACGACCTATAGGGATGTTTTTCCTTAATGAAAGTGTTGGTTAGCTAAATAACAGTACTTTCGTTTTGCACTTTTGCCCATGGTAGAAAGGCTAGGTTTATTTTCTGAATCATAAATATGAAGTAGTATATTCACATTCGTACTTGAGAAGCAAAGTGGGTATTTTATTAATAAAATGGAGAGGATATCATGGATATGATTAGATGCATGTTGCATAATAAAAAAAAATTGTAATTTCTTTTTTGCGGATGTCATTTCTTGTGCTATTTATGTTGAATAGGTACATCATTAATTATTTCATTTTAAAAAATTTCATCATTAATTAGGACTATAAAAACTCCATATAAATCTTGGCTATGTTTTTGAAGGCCTGATGTTTTGGATGCATTGCTTAGAGCATCAACAGTGGAAAGGCCATATGCCAAATGTAAGTTTATTTTAGCATTCAGGCCTAATAAAGCCCCCACATCCGGACTTGTGAAAACCAAGTATTGCAAAAAAATTTGCAATATTGCTACAGTGCAATTCTAAAGGTAGAATTGCATTGTAGCAGTATTGTAAAAAAAAAAAAAAACTAATATTTTATTCGGTTCTTTATCAATTCCTCTCTCTCTCTCACCGGTCACACTCTCATCTCCTCTCTCTTTTTTTTTTTTTTTTTTCAATTCACTCATTCAATCCCTCCCCCTCTCTTGTCCCTCTCTTCCCTTTCTCTTTTTTTTTTTTTTTTTTCCTCTCTATTTTCCCTTGAATCAAGGGTTTGATGTAGTGGAGAGTTTCCGTGGTGGTGGGGATGGGTGATTAAGGGTGACGATGTGGGTTGTGGGTGTGGGTCAAGTGACGGTGTGGGTTGTGGGTTTGCTGGCGTGGAGGTGGGTCGTGGTGAGGTCATGCGTGGCGAGCTGGGTTCCGACATGGATTCCAATGAGGCATTGGTGGTGGGTTTCTTTAGAGGTGTAGTGGCTGTTGCTGGCTCCAATTGGTTTGATGGTTTGTGTGTGTGTGGCTCAGTTGATGGTTTGTGTTTGTGTGTGTGTGTGTGGCTCTGTTGATGGTTTGATGGTTTGTGTATGTGTGTGTGTGTGTGTGTGTGTGTGTGGCTGTGTGTGTGTGGCGATGGGTTTGGATAGGTGGATTGGTGTATCATGGGTGCGTGTGCGTGTGGGGCTCTATGTGTTGAAACTGGTGCTAGAGGTTGAGGGAGAAAGAGAGGAAAATGATTGAATAGGAAAAGAGAAATAGTAAAAAAAAAAAAAAGAATAAAATAGAATATTTAAATAAAATGGAAAAAAATAGAATTTTGGGATGTTAGGTATATTGTAAAATGGTATGGTATAATTGATAAAGTAACTTATTGAGATGGTAAAATAGGATGCGATAACATTTCCTGACGTGGATGCTCTTCATATTCTCGATGCCAAAAAAAGAAAGAAAAAATCGACCACAAAGCTGGGAAAATAATAATAATAATAATTGGCTACAGTGCGATTTCATAAGGCTACAAGTTATACACCCCAGCTATTAAAGCGGTGATTATTAGATGTGATGTTACGCTCTTGATGAGTAAGTCCCTTAGGATTGGTCTATTGAAAAAAGAGAAAGAGGCACCTATAGTGCTAGCTAGCTAGTCATTATTATTGATAAAAAATTTGGTTTCAAAGGGGAAAAGCCAATTACTTTGCGCCGCCCACTAGTAGCAGTAGTGTGAGAAGGAGCTATCACATTGTCTGTAATTATATGTTCCAAATTAAAATAAGTTGTAGGAATTTAATCGAAGTTTATTAAACATTACTACGTTAAATTTATGTTATGAGTCATGTGTTCATTTTGTTGGTTGGTAATAGACCTTTTAATGTAATGCAAAAGCATAGAATCAAAGCATACGGTTTGGGCTATAAATAAAATTGTGAAGGGAGGGTTGTTTGTGGTGACTAATAAAAGTTGCAGGTAGCTCTTATAAATCCCATGGTCCTGCAGTTTTGAATTCTTCAAGAACATGGATGTAAGTTTTGATTAGACCTAGCAAACGGATTAGGTTAAAAGGAATTTAAGTTTGATTGGGCCGGGTATAGTTCAAATTAGGTGTAAATCATAAAATTATCATACTAAAATGGATTGTAATTCTTATTACCCTTACATATTTCTTGATAGATTGGATCAACTCAATATGACCCATAATTTTTTAAATTTAAAAGAAAAAAAAAAAAAAAAAAAAACCTTCAGCATACTTTCTAATATCTCTTTTAATATTTCTGTCAATGAAAATAAAATAATAAAGATAAAAGTTAAATAATACATAAATCCTTAAGTTTAAAATCCAATAATTAATTCTTATATTTTACTTAGTCCAATAATTCAACCAAAAAATAAAATAAGAATCATATAAATATGTTATATTTGAAATATAAAACAAAATTAAATCATCCATAAAAATAATTAGGCATATGGATTGGCATTTTGTTGAAACTTTAAAGTTCACAAAAGTATAGTTATACTAAAACAATAGGAGGCTTTAAAAGTTGTAAAGAAAGTAAATAGACTAACATGCTAAATAGACTAACATGTAAATAGAAAGTAAATAGACTTCCCGCAAGGTAAATACCCCACCAAGTGAATTTAAGGTCACTACTCCAATGAATCTACTAATCAATAATCAAGCGGTTACAAGTACGAGGAATTTTATTACTACCTTAGTCTATCCCAAAATACCAACTTACAATTGAGCCTTTACTTCAATACCCAATTGAACTTAATCTTGTAATAGACTTCTTTGTTGTGCACAAATCTCCAATCTATGACTAACTCCTTTGCACGAATCCCAGTACGTGACTAACTACATTAACTTGATTGATTATTGTTGGCTGTAAAGTTCTTCACTTCATAAACAATGAATATCAAGAAACACTTGGTTACAAAATCCTAGTGCGCACAAATGCAGTAGCTTCACACAGAATATATAAGTCCTAGGTCTCTGTTTCCATACTTGATAACTTTTAAAATAAGCCATATATATGACTAGAGTTGTAGAAGGAGAAATCCTAATCATTTAAGTCATCATAGGCTGAAATTCAAATTTGAGAAATCTGAAATTGTAATTCTTGATAGATCGAGTTTGTGTCGAGCTTCTTCATTAACCTTCGATAGCAACTAATGTCGAGCTAGTGTCAAGGTTTAATGAAACAGTTTTTTTTCACTTGTTTCTTGGATCAAATTTTGTGTCTTTAATGATACTACTTGATATGTTTGAACAACATACTTCTTAATACATTAAACTCAACTTAGATATTTCCTATTACAAATAAAGTGCATTTTTTAAAGGATTAGTCAATTACATAAAAAAATATTACTCTAAGAATAAATATTTTATACAAATATAAATTGAAAATTAGTCAAGGATACGAATTAAATTATAAGGGCTGACTGAAAGGGTTAGGTCTAGAATAGGTTTGGCTCAACCAAATCAGATTATTAGGAGTATGATGAAGGCCAAATTAAGCAGTTTCATTTATTTATTTATTTATGATATTTTCATTTAATTTTCAAATTTTAGTTTAGGGTGGTTTTTTTCTTGATTTTAAGCTTTTTAATGCTTTTATAGTCAACTAGGGTCCTTTTATGCTAGGGTATCAGTTATGATATCTTTTAGAATATTCTTACTTGTCAATCAAGTTTAAATGAGCCTTTAAATTGGCCTCCAAGCTATAAACTATTCAGAGAGATTTTTCTCTTTCCTTTTTTGGTGGATTTCAAGAGTTCATCTTATTGATTCATGGAAACCCTTGTTGATTCAAGAGTTCTTATCTTGAAGCAGAAGTGTTCTGTTTATTAGGAATGGATTTCTTCAACTTCAATAAGATACCGGACAAGTACTACACGAATTACAACAAGAAATCGTTACCCTCTCTTGTTAGGAAATCCTCCCACAGCAACATTGGTCAATTTATTCATGGACATTGTGGAGGACTAAATTCCTCGGTTCGAAATAAATCAAACGAAGTAAAATAGTTTCACAAATGCGAATTTGTATTGATGAGTGTGTGTGGTACAATTCTCTGTAATTACAAGGATTTGATCCTCTGATTCGATCTCCTTAAAAGATTTGTGATGTGGTTTTAATTTGAACACAAAGTATCCTTCAATTTGGCTGAAGGATGGATCGAAGATCTTTGAAATAGGATTACAATGAATTTCTGGCTATGAGCTTGTTAGAAATCCTTTGTTCTTCGCGTTCTTCGTGTTCTTCGTATGTTCTTCGTGTTCTTCGGGCGTTCTTCGTCTTCAAAGGTTTATAGTGGAAGCTTTTCGAGGCTTTAGAGGCTTGAATCCGTAAAGCTTTGTTGATTTGTGATTTGTCGAGGTTTCTGAAGGCTTTCGAGCTTAATTTCAGTGACCTCTAAGATCTAGGAGAGTGATTTTGATGATTTTGCTTCGAATGTTCGTCGTATTCGAAGGTTGAAGTTCTTGAAGTTCTTGGAGGCTTTGAGGCTTGATTCCAGCAGAGTTTCAATACTTCTGAATGCTTCTTTGATGCAGCTTGTGCTCTAGATAGCTTGGTGTCCAAATGCCTTAGGAAGGCTTCTATTTATAGGAGTTTGGAGGTAGGTGAGCGACACGTGGCGGAGTTTGATTGGTGACACATGTCACAACTTGATTGGTCTGCTTGTGTCATCGCTTACACAGCCGGATTGCTTGAGTCATCGCTTACACAGCCGGATTGCTTGAGTCATCGCTTACACAGCTGGATTCGCTTGCATCATCGCTTACACGCGCCTCCATGTGATTAGCATTTTGCATGTTTTTCCTGTTCCTGTCTTAATGAAATTTAGCAAATTTTTAGTAGCAGTATATGATACTTTGTAATTAGCCATACCTGGCAGACTTGGTGGCATGACGTGTCAGCTTGTGATAGGCCGGGAATTTTCCCTCTCTACAGACATATTACTAAATACAACAAAATTTCATTCTTTGATGAAAGAATGTGTAATTTGGATTTTATTGAATGGATCCTTGATTTGGAGGAATATTTTAATTATTGGGTTATCTGTGATTAACATAGCAAAATATTTTCAAACATAAAATATTTTATAGGTAAACAATTTTACATGCAAACAATTTTTAGTAAAAACTTTTCAAATGTTTGGTATGATAAATAAATTTTTCAAGCAAATCACCAAAACAGTTGGCTTAGCCACTGGAGTTGCTAGTGCCAAAGGTCTTAGTGATCGAACTGTCAAAACTGATAGCTGAAATAGTATGTTCGGTGACCAAATTGCTAACGCTGGTGGCTTTGGTCATCGAACCTCCAACATTGATCACTAGAATAGTGTCTCTAGTTATTGTACCTCTAGAATTGGTAGTCAAAAAGATGCCTTCGGTTATGAAATCTTTGGCATCAATCACTGGAATGATGTGTCCAATCAGATCGTTAGTATTGGTCATTAGAATGGTGACTCCGGTGACCGAACCCTAGGCATCGGTCCCTAAAGCAATGACTCCAGCCACAAAACCACCAACATTTTTTGTTGGAATGGCGACTCTAGCTACCAATTGCCAATACAACAACTCCAATGACCGAACCCAGCACCAATTGCTGAAGTGATGACTTTGGCTACTTGACTACTAACACCAACTGCCCAGTCCATTGGACCTGTGACTTAGCCACTAGATCAAGTGAGGTAATTCAATGTGTGTTTTTGTAAAATATTTTATGAAATTTTTAAAAGTAAAACATTTTACAACTTTTTATATCTGATTTTATGGTTAACATAAAATATTTTACAAGTTTAACCATATTTTACTTATAAACAAACACCTAAGAATGGGAAAATATTTTTTGAAAATTATTTTACTACAAAGTAAAAGAAGTGTAAGGAAAAATAAGAATTGTGTCTAATAAGTTGGACAAGGAGGTGGCTGAATGGTGTGGGATGACATACAAGTTGATAAGAGTGCGTTGAGGTAAGCATGCAATTCATTTCTGGCAAAGAATAAAAAAGATGTTGGTTGACTTCTAGTACTGATTATTATGATATACTACGGTATACAATTTTTTATTATAGATCTATAATTTCATACGAAAATGAATAAATTTAAAATATCATAAGACAACAACAAAATAATTATTATTATTATTATTATTAGATCCAATTTCAGATGTTAAGAGAAGAAATAGATTTGGGGTTAACAATACAAAGCCAAATTTTGAGGAGATTAAAAAAAATTATCAACGCAAGTTGATTGTTTTGTGTTAGAAAAATGATTTACATGAATATTATCCTAAAGTCAATGAAGAAAAGATGGATATCATAGAGAAAACTGATAAAGATTATTGTGAAGTATAAGTTCATGAGATTGTAAACAAAATTGTCAAGTACCTCAAAATGAAAATGAAGTCAAATTAGATGATTGTAAATCTCAAACTCCTATTTTTTTTTTTAGTGGGAGGTGACACACCAAAGTTTTGCTGACTTTACTTGGGTTTAAAGATTTGATTTGATCCTCTACTATTATTTGGTGAATCTTGTGAATTGCATGAACACCAAGGAAAAAAGATCTCAAGTTAATTTTTTTACTCAATTGATGAGTTGCAAGTATGGAAAGAAGACAAAGAGGTTAAAGTTTAAACAATATTTGTTCACTTGGCATGGAAAATTTCATATCTCCAAATATTCGCTTGAGGTCAAGTTTTATTTTATTTGATTTTTCAAGTGAAGGGGTCAAATGTAGGATAGAATATGCATTTTAATTTTTTTTTATTTATTAATATTGATATTTTTATGTAATTTTTGAAATTATAAGTTTAGGGTTATTATATATTTAATTTTAGGTGATTTAAATGCTTTTATAGGAAATCAATGGTCCTTTTATGGTAGGATATCTATTATGACCTTTTTGAAGATATTTTACTTGCCAATCAAGTTTTACAATCTTTAAATTGGCCTAAAAATTTATTAACGAATTTTCAATTTATAATTTGACCTAAAAACTATTCAAAGTAATTTCTTTCTTTTCTTTTCTGGTGGTTCAATGAATTCTCCTTATGGAATTAAGGAAATTATCTTGAATAGATGTGTTTATTTTTGTGTGACTTTTTGCTTGCATCAAATGAAAATCAAGTGTGTGTTTGGCTTCAAATTAAAAAATCAGTTTATTTTACTATTCAGCTTATTTTTTCTATTATTCATGGACTTTACTACACTTTTTAATACTATTCATAGGTCTCATTGTACTATTTTAGCTAATTTTTACTTTTATTTACAGTACTTTCAGCAAAAAAATTTCAATTTCAGTAAAATAAGCGGATACCAAACAAAACCCAAGTAATAGTAAGAAATTATAGGACTAATACAGATTGTTATTTCTATTTCTACCCACACCAATTTTTATTTCATTTTATTTTATTTTATATATATATATATATATATATATATATTGTGTTGATTTGACTATTTGAGTGGGTTATTGGGTTTGGATCAAGTCAAAATCATGTATAGGTCAAAAATTTATTGGACTAAAAAAAAAGGTTGATATTCCATTTACCCATACCTTTTTTGTTTTTTTTTTTTTTTTCATGTAGGTTTAGAGTATATTCAGATATGAGTTGGATCAAAATCGGGTATGGGTTAGAAACTTATCGAACAAAATGGGTTGCTATTCTTATTACCCATACTATTTTTATGTGGGTTCAAGCGGATTATCGGAACTAGATTTGATTTTTTTTTTCAAGTCTAGTTTGATGCCTAGCTAATTGATTTTTTTATTTTGAATTACACACAAGTCATAAAATTTCCTCTCTTTTTTTTTTTGGTTTGCCTGTTGGATATAGATTACTTCACATAATTTTTAATTTGACAAGGAAATAGGACTACTTACAAATGAAACTTTTAATGTAAGTTTATAATATATGAAAGATTTCAAATTAGTTTTGTAAGTGCAACGCTCCATATCACAAATCAAGGCTTCTTCTTGTTGCCTAAGACCTAGAAAGCATAAGTGCGACTCCAAGGCTGCCGCACCAGCACCCAACGTGTACCAACGCAGCGTGCCATGGTTGAAGCTGTTGACCGCACGTATGTGCTACGTTGCTTTTTTTTTTTTTTTTTTCTTTCTCCATTTGTGGATTTGCGCCAACTCTTGCCGATTCGGGCTGATTTGCATCAAACCGGGCTGGTTCGCACCAATTCAAGCCAAATCGGATCATATTGGCCGACGGCTGAAACAACCGAAACATGCCAAAAAGGGCCGAATGAGGCTGAAACCGGTTTTGAATCAAGGCGAAATTCTAGTAAAAAAAAAAATTATGCAAAACTCACTATTTTGAACTTTGAAGCTCTATGCCTCTACTACCTCTCTCGTATATCACTCTCCGTCTCCCCTCTCTCACTCCCTAACCCATGTCCACTCACTCAGAAGTCAGAATCTCTCCTTTGCCTCACTGCCCAAGTTCACTCTTCATCTCTCGGTCTCAATCTCTCCATCATGTAATGTTTTAGTTTCAAACTTGTGGATTGTATTCTAATTTATGAACATCATGCTTTAGTTATTATCTATTTTTTCTCTTAAATTGGTATATGTTTATATAATGTGAAACAGTATACTTAGCAATATATAAAAAATATAAATAAAAATATTTTTAATAATTTTTTAATCACCGCACCCACATCCTACTTTTTCAAAAATTGTCGAGTTTCTTACCCGCATTTGCACCTACACCTGTACCCGCACCCGAATCCGAATCCGCACCCATGGTTCATAGCCTAAGACAGATGAAATCCAAAAACTTGTGCCTAGAAAAGAGTTTCACAGACTATCTCAGAAAAATGACGACCATATATGGCAAGCAAACCAAAATTTGTATGTTAATGAAAAGAAAAATGAATTCCAAGATAGTGTGTGGTGGACAACAGAGATTGGATGTTTAAGAGCTGACACACAAAAGGTACATTAAGCATTGCAAAGGATAAACACTCATTATCTAAGGTTTTTTTTTTTTTTTCCTTTTTTTTTTAAATAAATATATAAAAGCTTGACTTCAAACATATTTAGAATACTATTACTCCAACTCAAGATGACGTGATATTTAAAAAAAAAAAAAAAAAAACTATTCCTATGTAGTTATAGTCACATGTCTTCTTTAAATAGGTTCATACTAATGAGTGTCCTTATGGCATTTATTAATGGACAATTTTAAGAAAATTTTAATACTATTTTTATAGGAAAATATTTATAAAAATAAAATAAAAACGGTAATTGCTTTTATATTTAAGAAGTGTTATGTTTACAATATTTTTTTAACAAATCTTAAGTGCTAAGTTGCAGGTTGTTATTGGTTGTTATGGGTAAATAAAAAAAATTAAGTTATAAATTTAAATTAGAACTAATAACAACTTAACAATAATTTATTGTGGAATAATTATAGACATGACACTTTTCTTTATTTTTATCCTTACGAAGTTTTTAAAAATATTTTTTGAATCAGTACCGGACATTTAAATTTTTATTTTTTAATAATATACATAAATAATTATATATTTGGAGCTAAAATTTTTAAAATTGAAACGATGGCTCCAAATTCGAGCTAAAAAAAATTAAAAATTAAAAAATTAACCATTAGACCAGACTACGAAAAATATTTTTAAAAAATTAGCCAAAGTCTTATGAACAAAGATTTGATTTGATAGTGTGGGGGGAAATCATGGCATGGAATTGTAGAAAACCAAGAAAGCCATTGACACTCGTATTAACTGTGAAAACAACATATGAATGAACCAAAGCTAATCACTCCCATGCAAACGTCCCTTTCTCTCTCTCTCTCTCTCTCCCCCACCTCTGCCGCCTCTGCCTCTCTCTCTCTCTCTCTCACACACACATCTATTGGGAATGCCAACCATACATTTCCTTTACCATTAACCTCAGCCGTTTATTACAAACACATCTCTCTCTCTCTTGCCTGTTGTTAACGATACATCAACAACTTGTACAAATTGAATAGATGTACAACACAACACCCATTAAAAACAACAAAATTTAGTTTATACAAGGGAAAATACATCTCCAAGTCTTTTACATATCCTCCAAGTCCAAGTATATTAGTATTGGCATCTCTCTTTCTCTTTCTCTTTCTCTTTCTCTTTCTTCTTTCTTCCTTAATAGTAACTCAACAAACAATCAAAAAGATAAGATCCAAAGGAGTTTTTTTTATCTGTCCATCCTCAAAATCCCACTGATCAGTCAATCCCATCAATCAAATCAAACCAAAAACCTCAGAGAGAGAGAGAGAGAGAGAGAGAGAGTGAGAAAGAGAAAGATTTGACAAAAATGTCCGCCTCATCCGCTGCCTTTTCACCGGACCACCTCTCCCCCTCCGAACAGCTCTGTTACGTCCATTGCAACTTCTGTGACACTGTCCTTGCGGTACCTCCTTATCTCTCTCTCTCTGAATCTCTTTATCACTTCATGATCTATCATATCCTTTTGCCTCCACAATCTTCTTCTTTAATGGCTTTTTATATGTTCTGGGGTTTGGTTTTTTTTTTTTTTTTTGTGTTTTTAGGTGAGTGTTCCTTGCACTAGTCTGTTCAAGACCGTCACGGTTCGATGTGGTCACTGCACCAACCTCCTCTCTGTGAACGTGCGTGGCCTTTTCATCCCTTCAGCTAGCCAGCTTCATCTTGGTCATGCTTTCTTCAGTACTCCTCAAAATCTTCTGGTACATATATAAATGAATAAAATATAGTATTAGGGTTTCAAGAATACAAATCCATTGCTTTTGTTGCCCTTTTCATTTGAGCTATTATTGCACATACTTTTGCGCACTAAATTTCTTTATTGAAACATTTGGTTATTATTGGGTATATTATATCAGGAGGATATCCGAGGCTCACCACCAAACATGATGATCAATCAGCCAAACACAAATGAGTCAATGATGCCAGTTCGAGTTGGAGCTGATCTTGAGGAAATCCCTAAGCCTCCTGTTGTTACTAGACGTGAGATTAATTTCCTTCATACACTTTTTTTTTTTTCTTTTATTATCAAAAAACACATGATCCTTTAGATTTTTCACATGTTTTTTTATTTCTTAAATGTCTCACATTGTTCTTTACAAGCATAAGAAGCCACTCCAATAGCTTTTACTTTAGTCTACGACTTTCTTATGCTATAATTTTTAGTATTTTTTTTCCTAGAGAAGTGAAATTTCCCTTGACCTTTGCACCCTAGCCTAGTTTGTAAGACACTGGTCTTTTAAGCACCCAAGAAAAAAGTTCAAAAAAGTTAAGTCTGCAAATGCAAGCCCTTGTAGGCTTAGTACCCAACAGTGCAAGTATATCTTAGTGGCAAGAATCTTTGTCTTAATACATGGCTGCTTAGCCATCTTCTTAAAGCTTTTCCAGCTTTGTTCAGCAGTGCCAGGAAGACCCTTTAGACCTGCATGCCTAGCTTATTAGTTTGCATTGAACCTCCATGTTTATTATGCGAGCACTACCATACCTTTAATTCTTCGCAAATCCCCAAAAACAAATTATACGATCAGTTAATCAAGAAACAAAAAAAAAAAAAAAAAAAAAAGCAATGGTTCATTTGTACTTAAGTGCGTTCTCCAAGTTGTTTTATCGTTCTTTTTACCTTCTTTTATATCCGTATTGTTCAAAGTGCTGCTTGTCTTTAATTATTTGTCATATGAGAGAGAGAGAGAGAAATCTCCCCCGGAAACATAGTGTAGAATCTAGGAGAAGAAAATAGATGCTTTGAGATGATGATAAATGAGAGAGAGAGACAGACAGACAGACAGAAAGATAATGAATGCACAAAACTTATAGCAGAAAAGGTCAGCGAAGTGATTTTAATGTGTGTCTCTTTTTGTCTGTCTCTGCAATTTTCCTTGTTTTCTTATGACCAGCTCCGGAGAAGAGACAGAGAGTCCCATCTGCCTACAACCGCTTCATCAAGTAAGTACAATTTTTAATTTCATCTCAATAAAATACTTATATCTATGATTCTGTATAATACAGTACCACATTATACAACAATTTTAATTTCTTGTTTCAAAAATACTAAATACTTCTACATCTTATTTTTTCATATTTTATTTTCTACTTTTTTGTTACTGTATTTAATGTCAAATGTGAATGTTTCTACCTATAGTATATATGGTGTGACTTTGTCATTGATTTATCATATTCAACCTGCAGGGACGAGATCCAAAGAATTAAAGCTGGGAATCCTGATATAAGCCACAGAGAGGCCTTTAGTGCTGCTGCAAAAAATGTGAGATCCAAGAAAATCCTTAGGTCTTTCTTTCTTGGGTTTCATTTTCTTTAACCAAGACTCTTTTTTCTTACTAAATTAATACTTTTTTGATAATCTACTAACTTAATACAAATTAGCATACCCTTTATATTATTATTATGAAAAATTTTACCAGGTATTTTACAAATGTATAAAAAAAAAATGTATTTATGGTGTACATTTGTTTTGTTCTTTTCAGTGGGCCCACTTCCCACACATCCACTACGGACTTCTGCCTGATCAACCCGTGAAGAGAACTAACGCGCGTCAACCGGTACTCCAAAACCCTAATCCAAACTCTTCTCTTTCTGTTATCTACATGCTAGCTGCTAGATCATACATACATATACACAAAAGTAACATAATCTGCAAGAGGATTTTGATGTTTGATACGTATAGTGTGGTTAAATTTGTGTAGGAAAGTGAGGATGTACTCGTGAAAGATGGGTTTTTTGAGCCAGCCAATGTGGGTGTCTCTCCCTACTAAGAAGTGTACTGGTAGTGTGCCTTTTGTGTTATTGTTTCTTCCTTAACTGCTACTTGAAAACTTTTCTAGTTCTTCTAGTGGGACTGTTTGTTTAATGTTTGAGTTGCTTTGGTTTATGTTATATATTTGTGGAAGTACATTTTGAAGTCAATTAAATGCTGGTGAACCCTTATCCTCACTTTGAAAACCTTAAACATGAAGGTCATTAATTAATGTTCTATTTCAATTGAGGCATTTTCTATTCCAATTTTTTCCCTTTTTATTCATAAAAAATTATATTTTTGTACTTGGAGGGAATCATTTATGGGTTAATACGACTGATAATGGCTACTCTACTTCATTTATAATCATCCAGGTCCAACTCTCTAACACCTAGACATGGCAAAACGGACGGGTTGGGTCGGGTCGGGTCGGGTTCGGGTCGGGTCAAATGGGTTGCGGGTCAAATGGGTCACAGGTCAAAAATGGGTCATCTTAACCGGGTTAAAAACGGGTTCGGGTCAATCAGGTTACGGGTCGGGTCGGGTTGACCCGTATTTTTCACATGATTTATTTTTATTTTTTTATAAATAAAACAACATGTATCTGTCATTTGAAAAGTTATGCAACAAATTATTTTATGTAAAATGCATTATTTTGACTTCACCACTTATATCAAGAATGAATTCAGTTAAACTTATTAATACTTATTCAATAATTTCAAAATTATATAAATCCTAACATTGCTATTTAAAACAAAATAACATAAACATAAGTAAAACAAATACACATTTTTTATTTCTACATAATATTAACATTCCAAAATATAAAACAAAATTACAAATGACTTATTGGATAACTCATTTGATAAAGAATAAAAACATATAAGAAATTTACAACCTTGAAAATTAATTTTATATTCTATTATCAATTGTGGTTGGCACTCTATTTCAATTTGAGATATACATTAAAATTGGATTGCTTACTTATTTATACATGGTCTCTTTTATGAATATCATATCATTGTTAAGCAACACACGCTCTAGGAAATATCATAGTTTATTTTGAAAAGCCATTTATTTTGGACATAAATTGTTAAAAAATGAGTCTAAGCATTCATAATTTATGCTAATTTGATACTTTGGCTTCACTATTTTTACACTTGTAAATGTTTCTCACACATATTTACAATTTTAAATCTATATTTTTAACTCTACTGTAACCATATTATCTTAGCATGTACTTTGTTATTTAATATTAAAAAATTTTTACTCATTACAGAATGCTCAACCTTTTATCTTTCAATTAATTTGCATATGTAAATGTGTCAATTGTTTCTTTAAAGTTCATAATAAACAATTAAACTACAATTGTCTTAATTTTAATTTTTTTTTACCAAAAAAAAAAAGTTTTAAAAAAATGATTCGGGTTCGGGTCGGGTTGCGGGTCGGGTCAGGTTGACCCGCAAAAAATACGAAAAACTCGGGTCGGATCACGGGTCAACCCGTTTTTGTTTCAGGTCAAAAAAATCGGGTTCGGGTCGAGTTTTTTCGGGTCGGGTCGGGTCAGAAAATTTTGACCCGTTTTGCCATGTCTACTAACACCCCACTCTCCCATAAATAAATAAAAACAGAATATGGAAATTTAAATTTGCATTATTCTTTAACCATGAAAACAACACTACCTTCAAGTACATCTATTGTATACACAAATTGAGTTTTTAGGTTTTTATAATTTATTGAAAGGTTGTATTCATATCCTAGACTAATATTGCTATCCATGATAGTTTACTTGATCATAGTACTTACTTGCCAAGGGAAAAGCTAAAGGGGTGATGGAGATTGCCTCCAACCCCACCAAAACTAATCAAGCCCCGTGGGCTGTAAATTCTAACACAATCAAATGGGGTTAAGAATCTAAGATCCTCTAAAAATTGTAGGGTAATTCTGTCGTGAAGTTATTAGATTCTTATCTTTCCATTTTGAAATGAGTTCATTGAATTTTTTTTTTTACTTCAACAATAAATTAAATAAACGCAAAAATACAACTTGTCAATTTTTGTTTAAACATTGAAGATGTGATAAAATCAAATATTAATACAATGAACCCTAACTTTATAAAAGATCATTTCTCAATCTCCAGAACTGTATGCCAAGAAATTGGCCTCCAACCCCCAATGATCCGGCCCACGATAAATTTAAAAAAAAAACAAAAACAAAAACAAAAGAGGAAATCATAGGAGTAAATTTTATAATAAAAAAAAAAGGAAATGCTAACAAATGCCCTTAGAGCATTGGTTAACAATCCATTTAAAGAAAGTTTTTATGGGGAAATGAAACAAAGCAATTAATATTTTAACAGCTTTTTTCATTTCCCATAAAAGTGGTGTTAAAAACTTTCCTAAAATAAATTATTAACCAATGCCCTAAAGGCATTCGTTAGCATGATCCATTAAAAAATGAGAAGAAAGAAAAAACAAAACCGTGGAACGGTTACATGATTCAATTGTTATTCAATACTAAGTATTATTATGCAGAAGTTTCTCAATAATTTTTTTCTTACAATTACCAATGTATCTTCATATAACATCATCATGTTTTTGAGTGGATTTTGTAGTAGAAGTCCATTCCTCTCTCCTGTGTATGTTTTATTTCTCAAAAAAAAAAAAAATATTAATATATTACTATTGATATATTAACTATATAATTAAAATTTTAAAAGGTGATTTATTTATTCAAAAGTGAAATATATCTTATTTGGACCCCAATAACCTAAACATCTAATTGACTAATTATGTCTTAAATCCATAGTTGGCAATTTGATAGAGTGAACAACCAAAGAAACTATCGCCAAAATTAAAAAATAATAAGAAATAATAAAACAGTAAAAAGGTCCGAAGGGGTTTGGTGATGAAATGGAAGCTTTGAAGAACTCCTCAAAGAAAAAACTAGTCAGGGTGCCTAATGTCGTTGTATATTCACTACAGAAAAAGAAAAGATACAATAATCTAGACTTACAAAACCTTTATAAAATAAATTATCTATGCAATCAAATAACCTATTCACCTGTCACTGCAATATTGGCCCCAGAACTCTAGAATCCTTCTTCAAAAACCTCCTACACAAACAAACTTTTTTGCTACCACCAAAACTCTGGTACTCCCAAGTAACTCTTTAGGGGGATCACCAATTAACTTACTACTATGGGTAACGACTTATATGGTTAATTTTGAAAAAACTGTCTAAGAGAACTTATAGAAGGAACTAAAAATGAGAACAATCAAGGGATAGAGTTTTCTAATTGGTTAGGTTCAAGATTTAATCTTCAAGAAATCTTGATACGACAACCTACAATGGTTGGCTTTATATATGAAATCATTAGGTTAACTTGTCAATACTTCAAAGTCAGTTTATTTTTTGTCACAGATCCATTCATGTGAGCATCTAACGAGAATAAAACAAGATAAGATAATTGGTGTAATCTCTCAGCTTAAGAAGGATGAGAGAGCTACTGTATTTATATTTATATAAATACAAGATAGGATCTACAGATGTAAGTAAGGGTGTCCACAGGTCGGGTTGGATTGGATTTGTGCCCAACCTGGACCTGACCCGAATGATCTGGTCAGATTTTTCGGTTTGGATCTCGTCGGTTTCGGGTTGTATCAGTTCAGGTATCAAGTTTCATCACCAGAATCGATTTTTGGCCGGATCCGGCAGATCTGGCCAAAATCTGGCCAAATTCAACAAGATCTGGCCTAAATCTAGCTAGATCCATTGAGATCTGGCCGGATATGTCAAGATCGGACAGAAATATGGTCTGATCCATCGAAATCTAGCCTAGATTTCGTCAGATAACGGCGAGATCTTGCCAGATCTAGTCAAAAATTCGTAACACTTAGCCAGAAAGGATAAAGGTTTGGTTCGGGTAGGGTGTCACGGGTTTTGAAACGAAAAACCGACAACTGACCCACGTGGGGTTTGATTATAGAGTTCGGAACCCGCGTCTGACCACCGAAGTCATCGGATTGGGTGGTGGCGGGTTGATGGCGAGCGGGTTGAACGGGTTGCCGGGTCTTCTGGACAGCCCTAGATGTAAGGGACTAGTTGAGTTTTCTAAAAAAGGTAGTTGATGTTGGTGAGTTTGAGCTATAAGAAATGATGAGCATTTGGAAGTTGAAAAAAGAATAACAGGAAGTATGGAAAAGAAAATTAGCTCTTATACCAACTTATGACAAGAAAATAATTTAGAGTAATCTCTCAATTTAAGGAGGATGAGAGGGCTATGGTATTTATATCTACAAGTACAAGTACAAGTACAAGATAATATATAGGAGTACAAAAAAATCAATTATTCGAAAATAAAAACTTGAATATTCAAATCCATATTATCTAATAAATATATACCTTTTGATGCTTATATAGTTACTAGCTTTTAAGTACGCACGTTGCGTGTGTTTAAAAACTCTTTTGTTTTTTAGGTAAATGTTAATAATTTGTATCTATTATAATTAAAAAAAAAATTTCAAACAAATAAAAATGATAAATTTTAGAGATAAATAGTAACTGTAATTTCTTTCTTTTTTTAACTTGGAGGAAAAAATATAATAAATTTTAGGAGTTCGCCTTTTGAATTTAAAATAAAATTTGTTATTAGACATTTATGAATCTACATCTAAATGAAGTTACCTTTCATTAATGAGAGTATTTTCTTTTTACCACATATAAGTCCAATTCAAATAGGATTATCCTCTTATATTAAATATATACTATAGATATGTATATTGAAAAAGATATCCTCTTAGTTTAGGTTTACAAGTTTTTTGAATGAATTGCCCAGGTTGATTGGTCTGGTTTCTCAAAAAAAAAAAAAAAAAATTATAAGCAATAGAATAATCGAGCAACAATTTCAAACTATGAGGAATTATCGGGGATAAATATCTAAATTTGACACTATCAAGTGGACATCATACATAATTAATAAAATATACATATTATACTAGCCGTATATTACAGACACACACACACACACACACACATATATATATATATATATATGTATTTTTTATTAAAAAAATAAAAAATATATGCTTTTTATATTTTAAAGTCTAAAACACATAATATATGTTTCTTGTATTATACTTTTAAAAAATTCTTCAACTTGACAAAAATTTAATATTTTTTATTAAAAATATTGTTATTTATTGTGCCAATGTGTGTTATTATATACATCAATACAATTTTTAAGATCACTGTTTTTAGTTCTATGTTTTACAATTTATATAAACATTAACATTTTCATCTTGTTAATTATTGTATCCCTGAATTTCTTTGTTGATCTTTTAAGATTTTTCTGTAATAAGGATGATTACATCTTAATGTAATATAATATGTAAGTATGTGTATTAGATTTTAGATAAACAAAAATGAAATATATTAATTATATAAATTGTATGGGAAAATAAATAATTTTTTTTTTGTTATTTTTCTCTTTCATATTAAATAAGTAAATGAATGAAGGAATATAATTTAAAAAAAAAATTCCTTCATTTGCTTACATTTTTTTCTTCATGTTCTTACTTGAAAACATTACCAAAAGTTGGGAAAAAGTAGTAAAATAATTTATTAATTAGTTTTTTTTTTTTCATACAGTATTTCATGAAAGTATAATAAGGTACCACAGGTATGTTTTTTCATACGGTATTTTATGAAATGTAATTTCCTTTGCAACCACTTCGGACTTGGCATAAACTATTGTGGACGAAAATTAAGTAGAATTCATTTTGATATTATCCATGAGATTTTTCTATTGGAACACATAGTTTTATCGACCAATAAAACACAAACAACATTAACTTTTTCAATGAGAATTAAAAATAATTGAGAAGAAGAATTAAATTTAATTTAATTATACATTAAATTTTAATTAAGAAATTAACACCATGTATTCATGGGCAGTTTGATGTATTTGGGGCTCTAGGAAAAAACTGAATTGTGGCATTTTACATATTTAAATAACTTTTTAAAAAAATTAATATTGCTTAAACTTTATTCTCTTATTCTAGATGCAAAGTTACTAATCAACCACGTATAATTTTTTGTATAGAAAATCTATAGACAAAAAATTTGACAACTTTTTCACTTCTACTGATGTAGCAAATTGATAGTGGCAAGTAAAAATGTGATATTAGTGGTGAATCTATATGAAAACTAATAAAATTTTGTCAACTCAACTATTGTGAAAAATATTATGAAATTTTTTATATATTGCTCTTTTTTATTTTTGTTTTTACATGTGCTACGCTCACAATATTTTCAGAATAAATTATAAATGTTAAGCTATTTCTAGTTCTAATTTGATACTGCCACTGACTTCCTTCTTTACCCACCAATAACAGTCAGTAACAATCAGTTATTTCAGATTTGTTGTGAAAAATATTGTGGACGTAGCATTTTTTTTTTTTCATTTGATAAAAAATATTACATTATTTATTGGCTAATATTTGGGCTTAATTAATATTGTTACAATGAAAGAAATAACTTTATTTGTTTAAATTTGGGGGGCCTTTTTCTACTTGGAGTCTTTAGACGACCGCCTGTCTATACTATAAATCTGCCTTGAATGCATTGAACCAAAAAATTTTACCTATAAATTTTACTCAAGCAATTATTGTTGACAAAAGGCAAAAAAATTCCTCTATAAATGTTACATGTCAAATAAATTACGCATATAATGTAAACATAGATAAACACACATTATTTTGAAAAATAATTTTACTTTAAGGTGTTCTAAATAAAACATATTCATTGATTGATTATGTCAAAAAAAAAAAAAAAGTAGAGGACTTAAACTACACCCCGCTGAAGTGTTTCTTTTCTGATCCACCAATATTGCATTTATTGCCTCATGTGAAGAAGGAAAATAAATTTTGGGTATTGAATGTTGATAACTACCTAGTATTGCAGCTTAATGTAAATTTATATACTTGCCTCCTCAAATGCTTCTCTCACTGCTTTTGGTTTAATTCTTCGTTCTTTCCCATTCAATTCGTTCGTTCCCTGACGTCCAAGGAACCCTTCTCAAAAAAAAATTCGTCCATTCCCTGACGTGCAAGGAACTAAGATTTAATTAGCACCCACCCTTTGGTGGCCTACCTCTGCATTGAAAAACTTAGGAGAAATATACAGAGACTCAATTATGAGCAAACTGGTGCAATTGCTTTATCATTTCCTATATCGGAAGTCAAGGAAAATAATAAATAAAGAACATTAGTTATCCAACTAAATACAAAAGAAAGTGACGGCTGTGTAGGAAGCACCAGAGTTGGATAACCATTATGCAAGAAGTCTGGAATAAATAAACTCACAGCACTGAGGAATCCAGCTGGAAAAGGCAAATTTGTGAAGACCCAATCATGCAAATGTATTTAGTATCACTGTTTCCCATGCAGTCTTTGAAGTTTTTGTATACCCTTATCCTAAAAGTTTAAATTACTAAATTTAGATCTAATAATAATATTAGAGAAATGCTAATGGGTGTCCTTAAAGTATTGATTATCAATCTATTTTAAAAAAAAAATTTTAATGAGAAAAAAAAAAAAACAATTAATGTTTTGACAACTTTTTTCATTTCCTATAGAAGTGGTGTCAAAACTTTCCTAAAATGGATTGTTAATCATTATCCTAAGAGCACTCATAAGCATGATCTATAAAATTATTATACATATCACATTCTTAAATATCTTCACAATAATTCATGGTGCATGTTAGATATCGAGTGCTTATCTTTGGAACTGATTCAACATTTCAACTATTGTTTCCATCATCAATAATGTTTCCAAGCCTTTGTTCGTGACTATGCATCATCAATAATGTTTCCAAGCCTTTGTTCGTGAATCGTGACCATGCTTGCTATTAGGGTAAGACACATGAATCCATAATATCAAATGACAAAATGTCTCGTCTCTACTCACTAGCTAAACACATGTTAGAGGTGATTAGTCTCTACTCACTAGCTAAACACATGTTAGAGGTGATTAGTTATGTGAGTGAGTCAATCTAAGCTCAGCAACATCCCTTTTTACCTTAGAATCCAAAAACATGGTGAACGTGTGTGCTCTATGTTTTTTTTTTTTTTTTTTTTTTTGAGGGGGGTGTGTGCTCTATGTTAATACATGATTTTTCCACTATTTTCCAAAGCCTCCAACGTGCTAAATCGAATGATTTGGACAATAAACCAAGCATATTTAGAAAACAGGCATCACAATCTTTCCAACAACATCTTACCTGACCAAAACAGAAGTCAGCAAAACCATAAAGTAAGCTCACAAATTTGAAAGAAATTGCACAAAGTATTATTTTTTAGGTACAAAATGCGAATGCATGTATTTGTTATGAAATCTGCACTAACAAGACCTTTAACTATTTTCTCCTTAATGATTGTACCTTGGGCCTCATGGAGAGTAATCCCTTATAGAAGATTCTAATGGGCAATGATCATAGAATTTAAAATTCATACTTTTAATTTCATGAACAGTTCATAAATGATATGATAGCCCCATATAATAAGCAAGCTTATTCAACTAGCTTGAATACAAGAGGCATCATTTTTTTTATACCATTCATAGGGAGACCAAAAACAAAAAACAAAAGTCACTAAAGGGCTGGATTAAACTAGCATTGGTTCATTGGCACACGGATTGCCATTTTAGCTATAGACCGGGCAGCCTTTACAACCAAATGGGGAACTAAGATCATTTTACAGGAAAGTACATGTTGAGTTAGGAAAATTATATCAGCCATTCTAGAGTTATCAAGCCAATCTGGAGCCTTTTTCATCTTAAAGGCTTGTAAAAGTTCCTGCTATCACTTAGAAACAAAACTTGCTGAAATCCATGATTTCTTGCCATGATTCCAGCTTCCACCATGGCTTCAAGCAATGCCCCACCTGTGGTTCTGGTTTTACTACTAGCTGCACCATAAAAGATTCTATCTCCCTGGATGTTGACAAATTCATAGGCAATGCCAATCTTATGTGGTTTTTTGCCCCTAACACCTGCAACGTTGATGATCAATTGCCATTGCTCTGCTGCTGATTGGTGCTCTGATTGTGGACTTTTGTCAAGTCTGTTATTGTGTGGGTGTTCTATGATGGTTTCCTTATACCTTCAAGATAGAGATTGGGCAATTAGAATCACATCCATAGGGTTAGGATTAATTCCTTGATGAATCACCCTGTTTCTATGGTCCAAATGGTCCATAGAGTTGTGAAGATGGCCTGCAAGTATACCATTGAATCTGACCCTCTTTCTTTGTATTTAGACGAGCAAAGTCAACCAGTGTTGAACAAATATGTTACTGAAATATGAGGAATAAATGGCTATGATGGAGTCATGCCAACAAGCTCTAGCAGAGGGACAAAGCAAGAAAAGGTGTGTTGTAGATTCATCTGCTGCATTCTATAGAGGGCATGCACTAGAAGTTTAGGTGCCTCTGTTTTTTAAGCTAAGTAAAGTGGGTAGACTATCATGCATGAGTTTCCACATAAAATTATTGATTTTTAGAGGGACCTTAACTCTCCAAATTAAGTTCACACCCCTTCCTGAATTTGAGCTTGTCTAGGAGGATGATCCTTCACCAAGAATTCATATGCATTTTTTACCAGATAATCCCCATTCTTTTGAGTATTTCCACAGCATTTTATCTTGAATTAATCCTGTTTTGGAAATAGAAATTTGCAAGATTGTAGAGGCTTGGGGAAGGGGTATAAGGATCTAATCAAATCTGCTTTCCAAGAATTGGTATGTTGATCAATTAAGTATCCTACTGTACCAATAGGAAGGCTTGGGTAGTTCAAGTTTAAAGAAGGGTGATGAAACCAATTTTGTGGTTGAGTGGGATACAATAACCATTTCCAACCCACCATTTTCCCGCTCTCAGTTTGTGGTTTCTTGTTGAATGATGTTTTTCCAACACCAAGAGTGATGAGGTTTAGGTCTACATTCCTGAATTGAATAGTTAGGGAAATATTTAGCCTTGAAAGTCCTAGCCAACAAAGAGTGAGGATTATGGCTGATTCTCCAATATTGCTTGGCAAGCATAGCCTGATTCATAAACCTAAATTTCTTGAGTCCAAGACCACCAAATTTCTTAGGTTGACATATTTTATTACAATTGATGAGATGAAGGTTTTACTCTCCATGCTCATGACCCCACCAAAAAGCTCTGACTATAGAATCCATTTTGTTGCAAATGTACTTAGGTACTTTGAAGCATGAGAAGGTATATAATGGAAGTGACTGAAGAACATATGAAATGAGTTTTGTCCTACCAGCTTGGGATAGCATTTTAGCTTTCCAACCCTGAAGTCTGGAATTGAGTTTACCAATTAGGAATTGAAAGTCAGCAATTCTATTTCCTCTCAATATGAAGTGAATTTTCAAGGTATTTGCTGGGGTGTTGGACTAGATTTACTTGAAGAGTCCTAGCAAGAACTTCCTGGTCATCTTTTGGCATATTTGGAGAACAATTCAAATCAGATTTTGCTAGATTGACAATCTACCCCGATACAGAACAATATTAATCAAGAATTATCTAAATGTTCTCCAAAGATTTATTATCCTTCCTAAAGAATAGCACAAAATCATCAACAAACAACAAGTGAGTAAAAGAGAGTCCATCCCTACCAACCTTAACCCATTTGATTTTGTTGAGGCTCTCAGCCTACACCAATGAGATGGACAGGATGTTTGCATACGTAAGGAACATGGATGGGGATAAAGGATCCCCTTGCCTCAGACTTTGAGTAGGTTTGAAAGAATTTGTCAAGTTTGCATTCACCAGCAGAGTGTAGTAAACAAAGGTTACATATTCCATTATCCATTCATGACTGTGAGAACTGCCTTGAGAAAACTCCAGCTAACCCTATCATAAACTTTACTCATATTTATCTTTAGAACTCCAAAGCTGTATTTCCTCCCCCTCTTTTTCCTAAGGACATTAAAGATTTCATGAGCCAAAGGAATATTATCTGAGATATTTCTACCTTAGATGAAGGCATTCTAATAGGGGGTAATAATGCTATCCATAAGAGGCTTCAGTCTATTAACAAGAATTTTTTATATCACTTTGTAGATCACATTACATAGAATAATAGGCTTAAAATGTGTAACCTCCTCAGGGAAAGTGGTTTTAGGAATAAGAGTTACGAAAGTGTGATTGAGAGACTTGAGAAGAGAACCAAAGTGGGAAAAAGCTTAGACAATGTTGATGACATCCGTTTTGACTGTACCCCAGAATACAAGAGGCATCATAATGACTTTCACATATTTTTCAATTTGATATATATATATATATATATAATTTTATCAATTCTAGGGCATACTGAAAATTTTCTTAATAGACACAATTACTTGATTACTATAGCTATTCAATATGTATATAAAGTGTACCACAAACATAATAAAATTTTATATTATATTGATTTGCTTTTCTCTATCAGACATCATGTTTAGATAATTGATCACCTACTTGTTTTACTAGAATCATATTCTTCTATATTATCCTTTATCCATTTACTTTTTTTTTTTTGGTAAGACCTTTATCCATTTACTTGCTATGTTGTGTTTCACATTTTCAGTATACTATGGTTTCAATTAAAACTGGAGGAATCTCAATATTGGGCTAAGACATACACTTCCTATTTAAAAAATTTATAATGTATTTTGTTTTAAATTGTGTTGTATTTGGTTTTTCAGTAATAATACTCAGGGATATCATATCACCTGATTTTATACTATCTTGCATTTAAGTCTTAGAAGCAAGGTTAATTGAAGCATTACAAACACATATCAAATGTCACGTAGGAGTTGAACTTTATACTGAATGATATTGATTTGCCTTGTTTTTAATTATATATTTTTCTTATGTGAGTTTAATTATATTATTTATGCTATTGGTCGTGATGTTAGATACAATAAAGGAAGCTACCATTTTCTATTTTAAACCATTATTTGTATGGTTGAATGTCATACCTTTTTTCAATCTCCCATTTTGCCCTAGCTAATTGTCAATTTTCACACAACAGAGGCCCTTGTAACATCACTATTGAATATGCTCATGCAGCAAAATCAGATTCAATTGGGTGAACTCTCATAAAATTAACAATTAACCTAACACTTGGGAAAATTTTGGTTAAGTGTTGGAATAGTTCCACATTATTGTTTACCTTATGTTGTGAAATTTTTGAAAATGAGATGCCACTAGAAAGGCGCCACATGCACTTTGATTAGAAGGACGCGACTATTTCAAATTTTTGTTTCAAACCGCGAAAATAAGCAAAGTTAAATGTTCATTCAAAAAATATTTAAGGAATCACTTTCTTGTGCACATGAGTCCTGAAATAGGAAGCTACCAACTACAAATGTGGTGAAGTTAAAAATGCTAGTGTTAAAATATATTTTCTTCTAAACTATTAATAACATAATTAGATCTTGTTACTTGAATTGAGAATCTTGTCAACCCAGTCTCAACGTTAAAAAAGAATTAGAACCCACAAAACTCATGAACCCATAAAAATCCAATCCAAGGAGTGAGGATGGATGGGATTGAATCTAACCTATTGGGTTGGTGGGTTGAAAACACTAATTTAAAAACTTGGTCTCAAAATTGGAAGGTTGTCACATACATTTCACCTAAGCGCAAACAAATCAGTGCAAACAAGATTATTGGAAAATACAATAACATAGTTTGGAATTAACTAAAATTTTACTTGAATTCAGGTGAATATAAAGTGCTTGTACATTTTTAGACCCCTTAATGTAAGTTGTTTAATCTAGTTATTTAGCCAAGTGATTACTTAGATAAATTTCACAGATCTAGGTTTACACAATAAAATCATATCATGTATATAATGCGAAAATATAAAGAACACAATAATATGATAACCTAAGAAAACCAAACTGGTAAAAATACTAGGGAGGATTTAACCTAGTTATCCTCAAAGTAAAATAGATCCACTATGAAAGAATTGAAGTTTGTATAATAGAACTTAGACCACTAACATCCTATTGCTACCTCGAGTAGAAAACTTACTACCACGACCACATAACAGCTCCGAGTCCACGAGCTATTTCTTTCCTTGATCTACCGTAATCACATGTTCTCCTACTTGTGACTTTGAGACTCCACTCAAAGATTTCAGATCTTCTTTAAGTTCTTTACGCTACAATTGAAGCGATCACCAAGTTCTTGATATAAATCTTGATCTTGATAACCCTAAATGTGTATGAAAGTAAACACCTCTAGATCTTACAAGAGATTTAACACACACAGCACATCAAAGACTTCTAAAATGTAGCTAGAGTTTTTCTTTTTATATGTGAAGTAAAACATAAAACCCTACACGTCAAGCAGGCTTGGGCTAAATTGGAAATTCTACAAAAAAATTAAATCTACATGATTCTCGATCGATCAAATCTAATTATACTCGATTGATTGAGCCTTGCAGATTTTGTCCAATAATTTTTGCAATCACTCGATTTCAATTATACAATTAAACATACTTTGAGCAAGCCTAAATCTAGACTCTATGTTTTGATCATAGTTTGCCAACACATTATATATTGAAGTTCTAATACATTAGTCTCTAAGGTCTTAGAACCTAACAATCTCTCCATTTTGGCAATCTGTAACAAAACTCATCACAAAAATGAAATACTCAAAGTTACAAATAGCCCAATCAGATTTAAAAAGCCCTAATTACAATTCAACCTAACTATTATCTATCAGTTGCCAATGTAGACAGCAGCCACGATTGAATTAACCCGTATATTCCTGAAACACTCAATAAACACATAATTACATGTGTAGAAAATACAAGTAAACCAAAATAAATTCTTTATTTCACAAAACATAAAATAAAAGACATATACCATGAATAAACTCATAATATAAATCAATAACCAATGTATATGTGAAACAAGAAACAATAAAAGAAACAAAGCATAAAGCATAGTGTCTCTCCCTAAAATATACAACTCATAAAAAAGAAATACATCATCACCAAAAAGAGTACATCATGAGCCAAAATAAAATGAAATACATCAAGAAGCTCCTAGATACAATCTATGTACTCCAAAACAAAAACTCACCTTATCTCCATGCACATATGTACTCCCCTTTTTTGTGATGAATTGCTAAAGGGCAATCAAAACTCATCATCAAAAGGTGGAGATGGTGGAGTAGAACCTCTAGCACCCGCTAAATCTGCTTGTAAATCCTGAAACTCAGCGAGCACATTCAATAGAAACTGACCATGCACTACCTGAACGGTCATCACGGTATCCAGAATACTACGTATAGAAGCATAGCTCGATGAAAAAGGTAGAGGATCCATAGCAACTATCAAGTCAACAAACTCCTCAGCATAAGGGTCACCAGAAGTAGGAAGCCTAGATGCATCACCTGTAGAATACTCAACTCTAGAGTGCTTAGAGCTAGCTTTCAACTAAGCCGCTCTTTGTTGATAGAAAGTGGCACCTATAAAAACTATAATATAAAGAGGCTCTGATGCAAGAAGGTCCTCTAAACCCAAATCTAAAAGAATCCTATGGATAAAAACTGGAAAGAAAAGACCATGAGAGTTTGCACTACTCCTATGAACCTTAACAAGAGAACAAAGGAAAATAGTAGGAAAACTCATAAAAGCATCAGTAACAAGAGCAAACAAAAATGCACATCTCTCAATAGGAATAGTATGTAAATGAGAGATAGGCCAAATGGAATGACAAGAAATCCGAAAAAAATAGATAATTAAACTTAGTAAGCTCGTGGGAAGTGACACGAGGATCAGTATCCCAACTAATGGAAGTACCAGTGATCAGAGACATGATATTATCAAGATGAGGGGTCTGAATGTAAGGATACACAAGCTGCTGTACCAAAGGTACAATAAGAGCAGTGGCCACTATAGCAGGAGTGATGACATACTCTTCACCTCTTATCTAACTCCTCGCATATTGAGTGTTGGAATCATTGGAGTAAACAGAGAGATTCGAATAGAACTCTTTAATCAAGGCAGCTGGAGGAGGATGCTCAACCTCTAAGAATGGTAACCAGCCCTTACGCTCAAAGTTCTTATGTATCTCCATATCTAACTCATCTAGGATGACCTTACGCTCAGTCCATACCGACCTAAAAATGTTAAGCTTCTCATAGGTTTCTTGGTTTTTCTCTATTCTAAACCTATCACTATCGAACACAGGGGTAGAGGGGGTGGTGGTTTCTTGGCTCTGGTCTTCCTAACCATAATGCTAAAGGTCGGAAGAAAAGACAAAAACAAAGATATAAACATAAGGGCAGACTGCATTAGAGAGGGTTAGAGCACAAAAATATCAATAAATAACAATCTATATGATGCATGTAATAATGCACATATGATGCAACTCTAATGCATTGAAATTTGATTAATTTTACTTCATAAACCATCAATTGAATTGAACACAGAGTTTTAAACCAAAAACCCCAAATTTTGAAAAACCCTATTTCAAAAATTAAATCAAATTGATCAATTAATCATCATACTAGTTAAGAAACATCATATAATGAGTTAATCTATCAATTAAACAAGTCAATTTTACCAAATTAAGCCCAATTGAACAAAATTCCCAAATTCACAAAATTCCAAGCCCTAAAAATTTCAATTTTCCTCAAATCACAAAATTGTTTAAATTAATGCATGAGGATCATGATAATATCATCTAAGAAGAAAAAACCCATTGAACTTAATTGATTAAAAACAATTGAAATGATCACAAATCCAAAAAATTCTTTATTCGAAATTTCCAATGAAAATGCACGAAAAATGTGATTTTAATGAAGAAGTAAGGGTAAAAGAGACTTACATAAGCTTGAGGACAAAAACCCTTAAGAGATTTGTGGAATAAAATAACAAAAATGGCTTAGATTGGATTAGTCGAAGAGAAATAGTGAAAAAAGTGTTTGAAAAGTTTTGAGTGAAATGAAGAACATGTAAGAAAAGTTCTTTTTAAAACACTCACTAACTGAAATTCGATTGGTTGAAAATTAGCTTCAATCGATCGAAAAATAAATTTGATCAATCAAGCATCAATTGAGCCAGACAGATTCAACCCAAAAAATTTTATCACAATTTCAATCGGTCGAGAAATAGCTTTGATCGATTGAAAATCTGAAAAACTAAAATTTTTGAAAAATAGAACAAGTTTATGCAGAAACTCCTCAAAGAACAATATTTCATGAATAAAATGCATGAGTATGAGATTAAAAGTTTTTCAAAAACACATGAATTCAACCGAGATCTTCCAAAAACAATATTTTCAACCTTTTTCTCCCCAAAACTTAAATAATAAACACATTTTGCATCAAAATCAAGGAATATATAATCTTAGATGGCCAAAACACATTCACACACACAATATCATGTACTGAGTTTACCAAAGAATAACTTGTGTAATGTGTAAAATTAGCAAAATCATGAGATACATGTGAGGTGATATGTAGATAGTAATCAATCACATTTTCTACAAAATTCATCACATAAATTTAAAGGAGACTATCACCTAAAGAGTTACATCATATAACTCTCACATCTCCTAGAAAACAAACTTGCAATTATGGAAGTTTCTTGTTTTGCCTCATAATGTACACACCAATTTTATTTCATATGGAAATTATTAGATTAGCCAAATAATGTACACACCAATTTTATTTCATTGTGAATTATTATAGCTCAATAATGTACACACCAATTTGAGTATTAATCCAAGGCTACATCTTATGTTCTTTTTGTGCATATGCTATACTTTCTCGAGCACAAAATATTATGATATGCACTAAAGTGTTCATGATTGTCTAGTAAATAGTGGTGAGATGGTTATTGATACCTTTCTCATTAAGTTCTAGTCCTAGCAATAAAAAGCAAGTGACTTTAAAATCAAGATCATGTGATCAAAAATTATAAACAAATCCCACACAACATGCACTTCATAGCTAAAACTAGCAAAGTGAAGTAAAAATAAATTCATCCAAGCTAAACAAGGTACACAAGTATGTTATGTAAAAATTATATAGTTGATGATGAGCAAAAATAGACAAACTCCAGCTCATCCATAGGGGTCATCCATAGCAAAATGACTATCCCTAACATTGGATGGACGCCCCTCTTAGGACGGTCGTCCATGGTTGCAGGAATCGTTTGGCTAGAAAATCCCAAGACAGCTCACCAATCTTAGGAAATTCCCAGATGTGGATTTCTTTACCAAATCTTATGAATTGGACCACGTGGTATTATTTGGTGGCATTAGCAAGATTTTCTCGCTAACCTCCTACTTAACTTCCCGTGGCGGTTACAGAAGATAAGATTAAATATTTTAAACTCCTATGGCAGTTAATAGAAGTTAGAGCTTCACAAACACTAAGAAAGTTACAAACCGAGTAACTGCCTCGAGACTTAGTATATAAGGACTCATCCTTATCAAACAAAGCCAGGTATTTTTATATATACATAACTCTTGAAAAGTTAAAACTCCATAGAATTTGAGAAAGAAACTAACTTTGGCATCGGAGGATTCTTGGCCGGTCCACCTCGATCCCCTTTGATCGAGTGTTCAGTTTTTAGGCATCCCAGTCAACCGCTAGCCCTTTGAAGCCCAAAGCATCCAGCCTACTAATTTTCCTTGCATTATCAGTTGACGCCGTTTGTGGGAATTTGATTAATTGGGTTTTGCAATTTATCTTTCCTTAACGAAAGGTTGCATGGTTCAAACAAGATTAGGGGCCATTAGCCTAGGCCAACAGGAGAGTAGGGATGCTTCAAATAATCCTCATCGTGACTGTCAGTCAGCACTTGTCATGCAGTCACCTTCCATCCAACACATACAATCCATGGCAGCCGCCATGGTAGAACTAACATGTCAAAATCGAGAGTTGACCAAGGAGATTAGTTTAAGAAGGCAACACCATGAAAGACACTTGGGAGGATAAGCCCAAAGTTAAGAAGATAGAGGAGAAAATGCTGAGCTTGAGAACCAATTGAGGGGAACCACTTCACGAAGGCTGCCACACTTAGAAAGGGAGATGGACCAAATGAGGAAGGCTATGGACGAGATAAGGAAGAATATGAGAAAGGTGAATCTCGTGGATGATTTGGTTCATCAAACAGACTCCTCTTTCATCACTTCCATCAACAGTCACCCCTTGCCTCTAAAGTTCAAGATGCCTTATTTGGATTCATATGATGGAACGTGTGACCCGTGTGATCAAATCACTACCTTCAAGATTACCATGCACCTCTAGGTGGTTCCGGACAAGATTATGTGTAGGGTTTTCCCTACCACCCTCAAGTGGCCAGTGCGAGTGTGGTTTAGCAAGATACCTCCAAACACTGTAGACTCGTTTGAAGAATTAAGTAAGTTGTTTGTTAACAATTTTATCGGAGGACAATGGCACAAGCGCTCCTCGTCCAACTTGTTAACTATAAAGCAAGGGAAAAATGAAAGTTTGCAGTTCTTCATTACCCGATTCAATAGGGAAACCTTGACGATAGACGAGATGGATGACAAGTTGTTATTGGCGGCTTTTCATGATGGTGTTAACTCCAATTTATTCATTCATAAACTTTATAGGCAAGAGCAACAAACCATGGCTGAACTCATCCATTCAGCCCAAAACTTCATGATTATGGAGGACGCAATCATAGCCAAGAAGAGGAAGAGAGCAGAGCGCATGGTAGCAGTCCTCCCGCGCCATCCTGAGTAGGGTCCTCGTCCAAAGAATGCTCGAGCAAGGGAAAATAAGGACAGAGATAACAAAAATTCAAGTTCTTCAACAAGAAGTCAACAATACACATCTTTGAATATGCCACTTGAACAAGTACTTATGCAAATCAAGGATGACCCATCCTTGAAGATCTTTGAAGTGGCCAGAGAAAATGAAAGGAGGTCCCAACAAGTGCAATAGGAACAAGTACTGTCGCTTCCATAGAAATCATGGGCATGACACGGACAAGTGTTTTGATCTGAAGCAACAGATAGAGAATCTCATCTAGGGGTGTGCATGGGTCGGGTTGGGTCGGGTTGAGGGAATTTTTTGACCCAACCCACCATGGTGGGTCAAAAAAAAATTCGACCCAACCCGACCCATCACATATGTCCAACCCAACCCAACCCAACCCACATGGGTCGGGTTGGGTCGGGTTGAACCATGGATTAGACTTTTTTTTTATTTTTTATTATTATTAAATTGAACCTATGCTTTTTTTATTAATTATATAATATATTTAAATATATATTAAAGAAAGTAATAGGATTTTATATTATATATGTTTGTAGGATTTTATTTTATATTATATAATATATTTTATATTATATATTGCTAGGTTTTAACTTAAAAAAATATTTATTAAATATATAATATATTTTAAATATATATTAAAATATGGGTGGGTCGGGTCGGGTTTGGCGGGTTTGTAATTTTATGACCCATAACCCAACCCGACCCGCTACAAAAAAAAAATTTATAACCCAACCCAACCCACCAAGCCCTAAAAACCGACCCAACCCGGCGGGTTGGGTCGGGTTTGGCGGGTCGGTGGGTTTTCTGCACACCCCTAATCTCATCAAATAAGAAAAATTAAGAAATTTTCTAGGACGAAATAACAAGGATGAAAAGTTAAAGACGAAGGTAGAAGAGTACTCATGATGCCCACTTGGAGAAATAAGAGTTATTATAGGAGGAATTTCGATAGGACAATCTTCCAAGTTGAGAAAGACTTACCTAAAAGTGGTCCAAATGTCCAATTCTCTGGACGATCTACAAGGATGAGAGGAATGAACGAGCAAGCCATCACATTCATAGACGAGGATGCCGAAAGAGTCCACCACCCGCATGACAACGCAATCATCATCACCTTGCTCATTGCTGACTCTACGACTAAAAAAGTGTTGGCAGACAATGGGAGTTCAGCGAACATCTTGTATTACCCCGCCTTTCAATAAATGAAACTTGGATGAGATCAACTTCACTCGATAAACTCGCCCTTGGTAGGATTCAGAGGGATGAAAGTGCAACCATGGGTACCATTACGTTACTAGTAGTGGTAAAAGCATATCCTCAACAGATAACTAAAGAAGTAAACTTCCTTATTGTTGACTGCTCTTTATCGTACAAAACTATCATTGGAAGATCGACTTTAAATAGTTGGAAGGCAGTAACATCTACTTACCATTTTTCTGTTAAGTTTCCAACTGAGTATGGGGTGGGTCAAGTGCAAAGAGACCAATTGGCTGCTAAAGAGTGCTATCTAGCCATGTTGGCTATGGACGAGCACATATAGACAATGAACATAGATGAGAGACGGATTACCACGGAGCTCACGGAAGTGCTGGAAGACATTCCTTTAGACAAGAGCAACCTAGAAAAGTTTACTAGAAATGGGACGAGCCTGGAAAAGAAAACGAAGTAAGACCTTATGCAATTTCTTAAGAGCCTTGATGTATTCGCATGAAGTCATGAGGACATGCCAGGTATTGACCCAAGTGTCATTACCCATGGTCTAAACGTGGATCCTTCTTCCAAGCTGGTACATCAGAAGAAAAGAATTTTCGCTCCTGAATGAGACAATGCCATTAAGGAGGAAGTCCAGAAGCTAACCATGGCAAAATTCATCCGAGAATTTTATTACCCGAACTGGTTGGCTAATGTGGTTATGGTCAAGAAGGCTAATGGTAAATGGAAGATGTGCGTAGACTTCACTAATCTGAACCGGACTTGCCCCAAGGATAACTATCCATTGCCACGCATTGACCAGCTGGTGGACTCGACTGCAGGCCATAACTTGCTAAGTTTCATGGACGCTTTTTCAGGTTACAACCAAATAAAAATGGATGAGATGAATCAAGAGAAGACATCCTTCATCACCAGCCAAGGCTTGTTTTGCTACAAGATGATGTCCTACGGTTTGAAGAACGCAGGGGCAACTTATCAAAGGCTAGTTAATCATATGTTTCGTCCACAGATTGGAAAAAATGTGGAAGTTTATGTAGATGATATGCTAGTAAAGAGCTTGGACGAGGAAAAGTATCTAAACGACCTTCAGGAGACCTTCGATACCCTTAGACGGTGTAAAATGAAGTTGAATCCAAGCAAGTGTGCCTTCGAAATTTCATCAAGTAAGTTTCTTGGATTCATGGTTTCATATAAGGGCATTGAAGTGAATCCCGATAAAATTCAAACAATACTAAACATGAAGTCACCAAAGAATATCAAAGAAGTCCAATCTCTTACTAGACGAGTCGTCGCTCTTAACAGGTTTGTTTCTAAGGCTATTGACAAATGTTTACCATTCTTTAAAGTTTAAAAAAAAAAAAAAAGTATTTGAATGAACGGACGAGTGCCAGAAGGCCTTCCAAGACCTTAAGACCTACCTCAATACTCCTCCTCTACTAAGCCCGTCCATACCAGGTGAAAAATTGTACTTGTATTTAGTAGTGTCCCCACACGCAGTGAGCTTGGCATTGATTAGAGAAGAAGGAAGAATACAGAAGCCAATTTATTATACAAATCGAGTGCTAAGAGGAGCAGAAAGATGATATCCAATGATAAAAAAAATTAGCCTTTGCTTTGGTCACAGCCTCTAGGAAGCTAAGACATTACTTTCAGGCTCATGTCATTAATGTTTTGACAAATCATCCACTAAAGAAGGCAATGAACAAGCTAGAAGCTGCAGGACTACTAATCCAATGGGCCGTAAAACTTAGTGAGTTTGATATCAAATACCAACCAAGAAGCGCAATAGAAGCACAAGCGTTAGCAGATTTCATTGCGGAGTTCACCCTCAGCAAGGATGAGCTAGACAAAGGGAATGGAGTTTAGAGGTGGGTCATCAATGTAGACGGCTTGTCCACTTTATATGCAGGAGGGATTGGAGTTATACTCAAGTTCCCGGAAGGAGATAAGTTGAAATACGCAACTCGCCTACAATACCAAACTACTAACAGTGAAGCTGAATACAAAGCTCTCCTTAAAGGATTAGAGTTGGCTGAGTCCTTGAGGACAGAGTCAATAGTCGTCCAAGGAGATTCTCAGTTAATCATCAATCAAGTGAATGGAATGTGTGAAACCAAGGAAGACCGGATGAAAAAGTACCTCAGCAAGGTAAAACGACTCGTCAAAAGATTTAAAGAAGCCAGTTTTGTTCGACTCCCGAGGGAGGAGAACATGGAAGCGAATGTTTTGGCAAAAGCAGCTTCAGAAGAGGGGGCAATAGACAACCATGACCAAGTCCAATATATGTCGAGCATAGATCTTCTGGAGGTACAACAAATTGAAGGAGAAGAAAATTGGATGACTCTAATAATAGTTTATCTCAAAGATGGAAGACTTCGAGAAGATAAAGACAAGGCTAGGAAGTTGAGGATCAGAGCTGCCAAGTATGTCCTTATGGATGAAGTACTGTATAAGCAAGGCTTCTCACAGCCTTACTTGAGGTGCATAGCTCCGGACGAGTCGAATCATGTGTTGAGGGAAGTTTATGAAGGTGCATGTGTGGAAATCATTCGGGAGCAAGAGCACCAGTCCATATGGTCGTCCGTGCAGGCTACTACTAGCCAACTATCCAAATATATACTTAAGCTTATGTCAAGGTATGTGACCAGTGCTAGTGCTTCAACAATGTTCCTAAACAACCATTGGAGTATCTGACCCCAATGATGGCCCCATGGCCCTTTGTGCAATGGAGAATGGACATCTTAAGTCCCTTCTCACTTGAAACCAGGCAAATGAAGTTCTTGGTAGTAGGGATCGATTACTTCACTAAATGGTTGGAAGCTGAACCCTTAGCAAAAATCACACAACAGAATGTCAAGAACTTCATTTGGAAAAGCATTGTATGTAGGTTTCGAGTACCCAAAGTGCTGGTGTCCAATAACGGGTGACAGTTTGATAACACACCTTTTAAAGAGTTTTGTGACCAACTTGGAATTAAAAATCATTATTCCACCCCCTCCAACCCACAAGCGAATGTCCAAGCAGAAGTTACAAACCAATCCTTGTTGAAAATCATCAAGACTCATCTTGAAGGGGCAAAGGGAGTATGGCCAAATGAGCTACCAGGTGTTCTATGGGCTTATAGGACGACTGTGAGGACACCTATAGGCGAAACCCCCTTCAAACTAGCCTATGGAAGCAAAGCAGTCATACCTGCAGAAGTACATATGGCCAACCATAGGGTAATGCAATATCAATGCGAGAAGAATGAAGAACAACTTCATCTTAACCTCGATCTTATTGACAAGGTAAAAATGGATGCAGAGTAGAGGACAACAAGATACAAAAATCTTATGGCTAGGCAATATGACGCGATGGTGAAACTCAGGCGCTTCAATATTGGGAACCTCGTCCTTAAAATGGTCTCTTTGGCAACCAAGAACCCAGCTCATGAGAAACTGGGACCTAATTGGGAAGGACCCTATAGGGTCATTAATTGCAAAAGGTAGGGATCATACTACTTGCAAAGCCCTAGATGGATGGAAACTTAAGCACCCTTGGAACATTGAGCATCTGAGAAGGTATTATCAATGAAGGGTCAGCCTGGACGAGCTGCATTATGGACAAAGTTAAAGAGTTTCCCTCATATTTACCTATGTTTGCTACTATTACTACATGTTTTAAGTATTTTAATTCCCTAAAAAGTGCATCAGACTTTAACTTATGCACCGTTTGAAGATGAGTTTGTGATGGACGAAGTTATGTACTTAGTCTCTATATAAATATTTTAATCCCCTAAGGCATTGGCTTCCAAGCATGTGCCATGCTTGTGGATGATGTTTTTTATTATGCATATGCAATTTGGATTTCCAATGTATGTGATACATAAATCTCTCATAATTTCTTCCACAAGAAGGCTAAGGCCTAAGATGAGAAAAATCCCTAGACGCAGGGATATAACGTCTACAAGCTTTCCTTGAAATAAGGATAAAGCTAAGAAAAATAAGCTTGAGGCATGCTCATTCATTCTATAGATGAGAGAGTGTATTCTCATCCAAGGGATGAGACAAAACCTTAAGCATATGCGTCCAAAAATGGATGAGAAAAAGCATGCGTATAAGAATACTTGAAATCCATGGATAAATATAACTAGCCAAAACATTCCAAGCTATGGACGAGTAAATGCTGGAAGTGTTGTACTCAAAGACAAAAGTAAAATGTTCAGCCTATGGATGAGGAAAAGAACTAGCTAAGTTTCTGAACGAATAAAGCTGATTAACGCAATGTCATTCATAGAAAACATGTTGAACATAAAGGAATTCCTGAATATAAACGAGCAAAACACCACGAGTGGACGGACCATTGAAAAACCATTATAACATGGATGATGTAAACAAAAGATAAACTCGTCCAAGCAACAACATGTTTAATAACAAGTAAAGCGATGAAAATAAACATTCATTCATAAAATTTAAGAAATGGTAGACGACCATCGTCCAAAAACCCTTATAAGTTAAAACCTTAAAGGCCTTGTTTGAAAGCTCGTCACAAAGACTATAGACGAAATAAATGTACTTGGAAAAATTCAAATGGTCGAAAAACAACGAACCTTCTACTTAAAAAAAAAAAAAAAAAAACTGATCTAATTTTTATTCTTTTCCTAAGGGGTTCTCTCCCCTCTTGGGCTGGCTATGTGGTGGTATCGTCTTCAATATTGACGTTTTTAGAACTCGTTTGGAGGAGGGAGCTGGCAACGCCACCAAGCTGAAGTTTGATGGAATTGAAATCAATTTCAAGGAAGTATTCAATAGCGTCTATGCAAAAATCTTTGAAACCAGTAGCATAGTTCGTGTCCAGAAGTTCAAAGAACTGGCTAGAAGGTCTGAAATCCTCCACAACAACCCTTTTGGCATCTTTGAGAAGGGTACTTAGCTCGTCATTCCTCTTTTGAAAATGATCAAGACTAATATCCTGGTCAACAATGTTAGCCTTCAGCTCTTCGACGAGATTTTTCAACTCCTTAACCTTGTCCTTAGCCTTGCCCGCCACAATCCTAGACTCTACATTCGTCCTTAACCTGCTGAAGTCTTGTCTCAAGCTTGACCCTCTCTTTATCTCTCTCTGTGGCCTGCTTGAACGCTGCGATGAATTTTGACATTGCCTGCGCAAAAAGTTAAGTCCTATTAAAATAATAATAATAACAATAATAATAATAATAATAATAATAATAATAATAATAATAATAATAATAATAATAATAATAATAATAATAATAATAATAATAATAGAATGGTAGGATGAGGTAAGAGTAAGATTACACACCGTGAAGAGATCATGAACAATAGAGTGTTCAAACTCTTTCAAGGACATGTCATAGCACACTGCCACGTCCTCTTCAGTCACAGACTTTTCAAACCTCTCCTAAGCCAAGTCCTCATTCTCAATGATGTTCATGGGAACTCTTGGAGGAGGCTGAGACAAGGCAAGAGTAGTGGTCTTAGACGGCGTAATATCAGCAAGACCAGACGCGTCCACATCAAGAACTTTAATGGATGGCACTTTGGAGGTAGGAAGGATAGTACTTGGCTTGGTAACTTTAGGCCTGGACAACTCATGCTTCGCCTTCTTATGCCCTTGACAACTAGGGAGGTTTCCTAAGTCCAGCTTCTTGGACAAGCTCTTCCTTTTGTCCCCAAAAGAAGGACGAGGCTAAGACTGAGCCTTTGGCCTAGTGGCCTCGTCCACTACCTCTTTCCCTTTGTTCTCCTTCATAGTAGCCATCCCTGAAAGGAAAAATGTTAGAATCATTTCAAATATAACATCAAAACAAATTTTTTCAAAAGAAAAAACTTACGTCGACGGACTGTAAATTCGTGAGCTATAACCTCAAGAGAGGGCTCAGGACCAAGTCTCCACGTAGCAAGAAATTGAAGAGTAACCAGGGAATGGAAATCCCTCTCAGGGTGTAGACGAGCCTTTTGGATACGTCCGAGATAAAACTTGCTCAAGGACGGTCGTCTAACACCTATAGAAAAAAGGACCAAAAAAATGGTTAGACAATTATAAAACAACATGTATAGTAAAAATAATAAAATAATGATAATTATTAGGACATATGTAGTTCAAGTCTGTGAACATATGTCGCTATTTTATGTAATTGGCTTATCCTTAGACAAAACGCACTTTACTTGTAATTGGGTAGATTTAGAATGTGTTAAACACTTCAAGAAACTTGGGTTCAAGATTAAGTGTTGAAGCCGTCAAAGTCTGTCCAAGAAACAAGCAAGGAAGTGCCAGTTTTTAAAGCTCGACACATACCTCGACACATGCATCTATCGAGCCTTAAGAAGCTGTTTTGCCCCGAGCCTCGACAGCTTCTCGACACCTCTATCTGTCGAGAATTAAAGAAAATAGATTTCCAGTTCTGTTTCAAGTCCAATCCGTGAATGTGTCTTTGGGATTTCTTTTCTCCTAACCCTAGAAATATAAAAGGATTATTTTAAGGGCCGTAAAAGGAGATGCAAGTTGCACATTCATTCAGAACTTCTTGTTCACGCAATTTGTGATCTGAAAGACAAAGTTCGTGCCCTAGTTCATCTCTGATGATTTGAAGAACTTTGTAGCCAACAACTCTCTCTCTAGTTGGTATTTGAAGTCGCGTACTGGGATCTGTGCATCTGGTTAGTCACGTACTTGGAAGCCGTGCATTGAAAGGAGAAACTGTCACTACAGAACAAGTCCAATTGGGTATTGGGGTAAGAGTTCAACTGCAAGTTGGTAAGGTACTTGGGATTCCTTGCTTGTAACTGCTTGTTGTGATAATAATGGAGTTTCGGGAGTGGTGACCTTAAATCACCCGGTGGGGTTTTTGCCGTAAGGTTTTCCCCATTCGTAAACAAATCACCGTGTCATTTAATTTTCGCTGCATTACTTAGTTTGGTGATTTGTTTGTGCTACCACATGATATTACATGTTAATTTGATTAATTAATAACTAGGCTAATTTAATTAATCTAAGTTATCACAAGGGGTCAACGCGTTTGTGGCCTGTCAAGTAGTATCAGAGCAAGCACACTCTGATTAGGGTTTAATCCATTGTAATTGATCCATTTGACCCCTGTTGTCATGGATAAAGGACAGTCTCTTAATTGAAGAGATCTGTGATATCAAATACATCTTGTTTTTCTAATCTCTTTTCCTTGAGTGTCTCAGAAACTACAAGTCTAAAAGTTATTTGATTTCTTCCATGACGATTATTGAAAAGAATCTCAGTTTGTACAAGTAGAAACTAGACTGTCTCAAAATCGAAATGTGTAAAGGAATTTGTCTGAACAGAGTTAAAGTTAAAGGCCGAGCTCGAAAAAGGCAAATGAGAGAAGATACCATTCCTACCAATTTGTCATCTAAGCACGAAGTGTGTTTCATGATGAAGTCCGCCTTTAAAGTGATGGACACGTGCTTGTGGTACCTTGATAGTGGTTGCTCAAGACACATGACTGGAGACCGATCCCTATTCAAAGTCTTCGAGTGTAAAAAGGGTGGAAACGTCACCTTTGGTGATGGGAGTAAGTCACAGATAAAAGGGAAAGGAAGTATCTCTCTACCTAGACTACCAGACATTGCGAATGTTCTCTATGTGGATGGCCTAAGAGTGAACCTGTTGAGTATAAGCCAGATATGTGATCAAGACTTCATGGTGTTATTCTCCAAAGGAAAATGTCTTGTTATGAATGAATCTGGAAAGAAACTCATAAGTGGTGTACGTACTCTAGACAACTGTTATGGATTGGTACCTGATGCTGATATTGTATGCAATAGTATTCGGTTGCCAAATGAAGAATTGTGGCACCAACGGATGGGGCATGCTAGTTACAAACATCTTTCTATTGTATCTAAGCATGAATCTGTTCTAGGGATGCCAAAGCTGAGTAGGCTGAACAATGTTGTGTGTGGACCATGTCAACTTGGGAAACAGACGAAAGCTAAGCATCCAAGCACTCAGACATCAGCTACATCCAAACCTTTGGAGCTATTGCATTTAGATCTTATGGGTTCTACGAGAACCGAATCTCTTGGAGGTAAGAGATACATTATGGTTGTAGTAGATGACTTCACCAGGTACACTTGGGTTATTCTTCTACGATCCAAGGCTGATGCTCCTGAGCACATTGAAGCACTGTGTACAAGACTACAAAATGAGAAGAACCTGAAAATTGACCGAATTCGAAGTGATTATGGTAAAGAATTCGAGAACTTATACATGGAGTCATTCTGCACAAGATCAGGTATATTTCAAGAATTCTCTACTCCTATTACTCCTCAGCAGAACGGTGTAGTAGAAAGAAAGAACAGGGTTATCCAGGAGATGGCTAGAGCCATGCTGCACAGCAAAGATGTGGCTAGAAATTTATGGGGAGAAGCAGTCAACACTGCATGTCACACGGTGAACAGAGTGTACTTCAGACCCTTCACCAAAAAGACTCCATATGAGTTGTGGAACGGAAGAAAGCCAAATGTGAAGTATTTCAGAATTTTTGGAAGCACTTGCTTCATTCTAAAGGATAGAGAGAATGTAGGGAAGTTTGATTCCAGAAGTGATGAAGGGATATTTCTAAGATACTCTACTACAAGTAAGGCTTATCGGGTATATAACAAAAGAACCATGAAGGTCATGGAAACAGTGAATGTTGTTATTGATGAGTCTTCAGATGTCAATTCTGAGAAAATTGATGAGGAACTCCCTAAAGAGATTCTCCCTCCAGAACCTAGGAGAGCTCCGGAGCTCATGGAACAAGAGCTTACATCTCCAAGTACTCCTGGTACTCCAAGTGTTGCAGAAGAGCCAGCAGACATGCCTACATCACCAGATTCTGAGTGTCATGAAGATAAAGGACCCTCCTCCAGAATCAAATTAAATCATCCTCCAGAAACTATTGTGGGAAACATGAATGAACTCACATTGCGAAAACGCACAGTTAATAAGTGTGTTGCTAACTTTGTGTCATACTCTTGTTATTTGTCACAGGTTGAACCCACTAAAGTTGAGGAAGCTCTTCAGGATGAAATTTGGGTAGAAACAATGCATGATGAACTGCTTCAGTTTCAGAGGAATGATGTGTGGACCTTAGTCCCTAGACCGGAGGGCGAGCATGTCATCGGCACTAAGTGGATATTCCGACCAAAATGCTTTGGGTGTCAAGGCTTCGGACACATGAAACAAGAGTGTCCTACATACCTTAAGATCATAGGGAAGAGCAAGGCACTTGCTGTTACCTTAAGCGACAAGGAGCCCAATGACGATTCCGAAGATGAAGACGACGGAATCTTGAATGCCTTCACTGCCACTGTGAATCCTACTGATGGGGTTACTAAAGAAATGGATGAAGAGAAGGAATTGGTGGAGTCCAAGTGTGAGATTATGGATGATCAAGATGATATCCACACCACCTATGAGAAACTGTACAAGCTTTCTGAGAAGCATGAGAAACTCTATAGGCTGGCCACCAAGAAGCTCAGTGATGTGGAACTCAACCGTGAGGAGTTGTCCACAAAGGTTGATGAAGCAAATCAGACCATTAGAGCACTAAGGTTCGAAAACAATTTCTTGGTTGAAAGGACCAAGAAGCTTGAAGCGGAGCTGTTTCAAGTCAGAGCACAACTGGAAAGGACGTCAAGTGCAAAGCTGGACGAGATGCTAAGTGCTCAGAGATCTTCTTCAGACCGTACTGGATTAGGGTATGAATTCTCTCTTTCTAATACTCCTACTGCTAGCACTACTGTGTTTGTTCCACCTGCTAATAACATTGAAAATGAAAATAATAATGTTAAAACTGAATTAGCTAGTGAGAACGTAGACAAGGGCAAGTCCATCCTAGGAGCACCCCCTAAAATTGAGAAAAGAGAATCTAGAAACCCTAGGAATAAGAAGGCTAACTCTCAAAAGCCTAAACAAAAGAAGCCACATCTCTGTTATCATTGTGGTGTTGCCGGTCACACTCGACCAAATTGCCAAAAGTGGCGTGCCACTCAACAGAGCAATGGCATAGTAGCATCTGGGAGCCAGAATCAGCTTCCATCTTCTCTTGCTCCTCTTGGAGACATTCTTAAAGCCATCATGTTACTTTCAAACTTGAATGGTTCATATTCTTCTCTCTCCTCACCGGTTCAAGAGTCGACCAAAAGGAAAGGTTCTTCCAAGGTGTGGAAGGCAAAGGGATCTAAGTGATTTCAGTCACTTCTTCTTCTCTCTCCTGTTTTTTTTGTGTGGTGCATTACTTGTGTGTTTCTTTACTGTTTTGAGTCAGTCTAGTTTTATGCATTGTTTTGCTTTACATGTTTTTGTTTGTGTGTTTTTAATTTTATGGTTTATTTTTGCTTTTCTGATAAAAATAAAAATATAAATTGAAAAATTGAAAAATACAAAAACAGTGTGTGTTTATGTGCATTAGTTCATGTGAACTTTTAAAATGGCCATTGAAATAGAGTTTTCTAAACTTTGTATCACCTGTAGCTTAGATGAGCATTCTTCTGCACAACTAAGCAAGTGAGCTTTGTAGCTCTTTGTTTGTGATGAGTAAGGTTAAGTGATATCTTCTTCTTAACACTCGTATTACTCTTTTTGATGGGTTGAACTAGAAAATCCTAAGAGAAAGGCATAAATAACCATCTCACCACTGTTACTCACCAATCATAATATGACATCTGTATGCTTCGGCATAGCGAAAGTGCAATGTCAAAAGCTTAACATAATTGGGTATTTCTTTTCTTTCTCTTGTATGCCCATGCATGATATGCTTGTTAAAAGAAAATATGCAAAGATATAAAAAGCAAAAAGATCAAAAATGCTTTAAAATATGGTTGCAAGGTGTTTTCTAGGAGATGTGGGAGTTATAGGATGTACCTCGAAGGTGATAGTCCTCATTAAACGGTTATGATTGTATATGAGTTAAAGTAATTTTCTCATATCTCAAATCATCATAGTATTGAGACACTTATGCAATCTTGCGATGTTTTCACACACGACACGCAATACTCTTTGCTATTCTTGATACATGTGCAGGTACAATGTGATTTGGCCATCACAAGGTTTACATGCGTTAATGTATGCTCACTAAAACTATCTGGACTTGTTTTGGAAATATAAAATTGGTTAGACATGTTTAGTGTGTGTGTGCGTGTTTTGAGATACATGTGCATCAAAATTCTTGTTGAGAGATGATTTTGAGAGCTTAATGTGTTGATTGTATCTTTGGTTGAGTTGCATGCATGATTGCATTCATATCTGTGTTTTTCTTCTTCTGAAAAACTATTTTCAAAGGCATCTCGACACCTCCTCTATACCTCTCGACACATAGCTGTCTGTCGAGCTTCATAGGCTCTTCTTATCGCAGTCTCGATAGATACCTCGACACCTGCTAGATCGATCGAGAAACTTTCTGTCTGCTCGATAGCTTCTCGATAGCTTCTGGATCGATCGAGGTTCCTTCTTGGTTGATTCTTCCTTCTCTACACATGACCTCGATAGCTTTATCTGTCGAAGTGCTTTTTCTCGATAGCTGTCTCGATAGTAGGCTCGACACCTCTCGACACCTGCAGTTGTCGAGAATTACTGAAGGTCTATATATTGGTTCTTCGCGATTTCCTTCTCATTTTGCTCGACCTCTCTCGCTCGAAAGCACCTAGTTTCTCTTCCAAAACACTTCTCTCTCCCTCCAAACCTCTTCCCAAGGCTTTCTCAAGTGTTCTTCGCGATCTTCATCACTTGGTAAGCATCTCATCCCTCATATACATGCATTTCATGGTTTTAAAACCCTAGGTTTTGTGTTTTTGAAAATTTTTGGGAGTTTTCAAAATTGTTGGGGTTTTCATGAAATTCTTAGGTTGGTTTTATAGATTTGATCTTCAAAACCACATGCATTGCATCACATTAGTATTCTAATTGTATTTTCATGCATTTAGATGTGTGCCTACCTGTTGTGTGCTATTAGGTTTGGATGGGCTGAGCCCATGATGTTTTTATGTTGCATGTCACATGTTCATGCATTTTCATGCATACGTTCTTCCCTTTCAATATTATTCTGCCAATATTGAACTGTTTGGAACTTTTCTGTGTGTCTCTTTTTCTTCCCCCTCTCTATGTTTGCGTTAGTAGTGTCTATGACACCTAAACGTAAGTCCATTCCATCCCAGAACCCTCTGCGTTCTAAGGGATCGTCATCTTCAGATACTACTCCTCTTTCTGTCTGGTTCCGTGATGAGAAAGCCCATAAGGACTTCTCAGAGAACTTCTCTAAACGAGGTGTTCATTCGGAACGCCACGTTGTCCTGGCAGACTTTGCCAACACCGACCTTCCTGATGTCATACGCAGTCGGGCTTGGGAGTCACTGTGTGACGTCCCGATCACATGTCCACTCGTGTTGATATAGGAGTTTTACTCCAACATTCACGGGATAGATTCTTCAGTACCTCTTTTCTACTCTTGCGTCCGAGGTACGCGCTTTGCTGTCACCCCAGAGTTAGTCTCTGAGGTTCTTCATGTCCCTAGGGTGGATCATCCTAATTACCCTAGCTGTGAGCGTCTCCGGACTGTGTCTAAAGACGAGATGATCTCGGCGTTCTATGAGCGTCCTTCCTCTTGGGAAATCATATGTGCACACCATGTCGACCTTTTGCTAAAGGTCCTCGTTTCCTTAACATGGTGATGACTTTTGTTTTGCACCCACTTTCTCACTACAACTCTATTACAGAGCCTCGTGCTCAATTTTTGTTGTCCCTCTTAGAGGATCTATCAATAGACTTTCCTTCACACTTTATCTTTTCCATCATAGATGTCTATAGAGATACGGCCACCCGTGATAAGCTCATTTTCCCTTCCGCTATCACGAGGATTCTGAGCCGTTTTCCATCCCATTCCCTTCGTCCGATCATTACCATGTCATGTCTGCCATAGACGCCGCTACCGTAAACCGTAGCGAGGCACAGTTTAGATCGAGACAGTCCGACGGTGCCACTCCTTCCACCCGTCCGACCACCTCCAGATCCGCTCGAGCATCTGCCTCTTCTTCGAGCGACGTCACCTTAGGAGACATCATGGCGCAGCTACAGCGCATGGATGCTCGCCTAGATACACTCTCCACAGAGCTATATCAGGTGAACGTCCGTGTTCGTCGCATCGCCAGGCGACAGGCGACCATGGGCGGCTTTGCACCAGAGGCTTCTCCTCCGCCACCCCATGTGTCGACTGAGACTGAGGCTGATGATGATGGTGATGACGATGATGCTTCTGACGATGATGATGATGGAGATGCGAGCTCTTCGGATAAGCTGTCTACTTGACACTCTACCCTTTGTCACTTGTGACAAAAAGGGGGAGTAGTTTTTGTATGAGAGTAGTCATGCTTAGGGGGAGTGTTAGCATAGGACATTTTTGTTAGGGGGAGTGTGGATTGAGGGATGTAGTGAGGTGATCATATGTATTTCTTTTTCTTTTCTTGTCCTTTTAGAGATACCTTGATCATGTATTGACATACATTGTATTTATTCTCTTCTTATATATGATAATGTATGTTTTTCTTTCACCTACCTTTACATGTGTTGTTTCTTTTCTATCTTTATACACAAGTTTCTTTAATTGTACGCAATCCATTATTTCTGTTTCACACAAAGATGCCTTGATGTGTTTTGTTTATAAGTGTTTCAGAAATACAGGTTGTCAAAGTCTTCTTGCCATAAACTCTCTTCTTGCAAAGTTTTTCAAGAGTTTGTGTTAGGATAGATTTTACTGTATGTAACAAGTGAGTATGAGTTGAGTGATTTATGACTTCTCTCATATCTTCAAGTGTATGTTGTGGTTTTGTCACGGATTGCCAAAGGGGGATATTGTTAGGACATATGTAGTTCAAGTCTGTGAACATATGTCGCTATTTTATGTAATTGGCTTATCCTTAGACAAAACGCACTTTACTTGTAATTGGGTAGATTTAGGATGTGTTAAATACTTCAAGAAACTTGGGTTCAAGATTAAGTGTTGAAACCGTCAAAGTCAGTCCAAGAAACAAGCAAGGAAGTGCCAGTTTTTAAAGCTCGACACATATCTCGACACATGCATCTATCAAGCCTTAAGAAGCTGTTTTGCCCCGAGCCTCGACAGCTTCTCGACACCTCTCGACACCTCTATCTGTCGAGAATTAAAGAAAACAGATTTCCAGTTCTGTTTCAAGTCCAATCCGTGAATGTGTCTTTGGGACTTCTTTTCTCCTAACCCTAGACATATAAAAGGATTATTTTAAGGGCCGTAAAAGGGGATGCAAGTTGCACATTCATTCAAAACTTCTTATTCATGCAATTTGTGATCTGAAAGACAAAGTTCATACCCTAGTTCATCTCTGATGATTTGAAGAACTTTGTAGCCAACAACTCTCTCTCTAGTTGGTGTTTGAAGTCGCATACTAGGACCCGCGCATCTGGTTAGTCACGTACTTGAAAGCCATGCACTGAAAGGAGAAACTATCACTATAGAACAAGTCCAATTGGGTATTGGAGTAAGAGTTCAACTGCAGGTTGGTAAGGTACTTGGGATTCCTTGCTTGTAACTACTTGTTGTGATAATAGTGGAGTTTCGGGAGTGATGACCTTAAATCACCCAGTGGGGTTTTTGCCGTAAGGTTTTCCCCATTCGTAAACAAATTATCGTGTCATTTAATTTCCGCTGCATTACTTAGTTTGGTGATTTGTTTGTGCTACCACGTGATATTGCATGTTAATTTGATTAATTAATAACTGGGCTAATTTAATTAATCTAAGTTATCACAAGGGGTCAACACGTTTGTGGCCTGTCAATAATAGGGCATACCTTCAGGTCGAAAGTTCCCTAATTCTCCAGTATATGGGGCAAATGGATCTTTGCCAACCTCAATAAGGTATCCTACCCAAAAACTAGAGACGAAGAAAAACTCTGTCTTTCAGTTCCTATCTAACGTAACAAGAGACTTTATTATTCTACAATCTTTCCCTCTGGCTGTGAATTGATAAAAGCCAAGAGATTGGTTAATTTCAGAGGGTTTGTAACAATAGAGGAATTCGTCCACAGTGAGAGGACGATCCCTTTTAAACACCTCTCTCCACAAAATTTGCATAGAGACGACTAGTCTCCATGCATTAGAGTTAAACTGACACAACCCTAAACCTAGCCTAATGAGTAACTCCTTAGCAAAAGTATTAAGAGGCAACCTAAGACCTCCTAAAATGTAAGCCTCATAAACACCTACACCAAAACGAGGCTGGCAATGCCATTCCCCACGAACAGCCAACCTAGGGTTCAAATTGTCTGAAATTTGGTACCAACTCCTAAGGGATGCTAACCTATTCTCGTCCATCCTAGAGGAGACTCCTATAGCACAGCTGTATATTGTCTCAACCTCGTCCAAAGGAGTGGACGAAGGAGCACCTGAAGGACCAGCCCCAGATCCAGATGCTGCCCTCGTCCTAAGCTGTTCCTGAAGGACTTCTAAACGAACCCCAGGAACCCTAAAGGTGTATTCCTCGTCCATGGTGTTTCCCCCACTACTACTGTTACTAATGCTACTGAAGCCATTGTAGCTAGTTGAATCGTGATACTCGTCTATCTCCTTATCAACACTATTACAAGACAAAGATACGACAATTTCAGAAATTTCGAAGAAAACTTAAGGAAAACCTAAAGACGAGTATAAAGAAAATACCTGGCTCTAGACGAGGGAAAACTAAGGACGTGGAAATACTTCTAGACGAGGTTCTGGACAAAGAATGTCAAGGGAAAAATGCAAAGGGTAGGAGAAGAATTCCACTATTTATAGGTGACAAAATTTGGCATCTGAAACGACACAACCAATCAGAAGACACACGTGGAGTTTTCCTTGGAAAAATAAATCGGCAAGACAGCCTCCGATAAAATCATGACACGTGGCATAAACTGGACCACATAAGGTCAACTGAGGAAATGATGACACATGACACAACGTATAACCTTCAACATTAAGGCACGTGTCCAAGGAAAAAATTAAATTCTATGATGCATTGGACAACCCTTGGACAAGGGGGCAACTGATGGTGAGCAAAAATAGACAAACTCCAGCTCGCCCATAGGGGTCGTCCATAGCAGAATGACTATCCCCAACATTGGATAGACGCCCCTCGTAGGACGGTCGTCCATGGTTGCAGGAATCGTTCATCTAGAAAATCCCAGGACGGCTCACCAATCCTTAGGAAATTCCCAAATGCGGATTTCTTTGCCAAATCTTATGAATTAGACCACGTGGTATTATCTGGTGGCATTAGCAAGATTTCCTCGCTAACCCCCTACTTAACTTCCCATGGCGGTTACAGAAGATAAGATTAAATATTCTAAACTCCTGTGGTAGTTAACGGAAGTTAAAGCTTCCACAAACATTGGGGAAGTTACAAACCGAGTAACTGCCCCGAAACTTGGTATATAAGAACTCATCCTCATCAAACAAAGGCAGGTATTTTTATATATACATAACTCCTGAAAAGTTGGAACTCCATAGAATTTGAGAAAGAAACTAACTTTGGCATCGGAGGAATCTTGGCCGGTCCACCCTAGTCACCTTTGATCGTGTGTTCTATTTTCAAGCATCCCAATCAGTCGCTAGCCCTTTGAAGCCCGAAGCATCTAGCCTACTAATTTTCTTTGCATCATCAATAGCCAACCTTGATTATAAATCCAAGATAAGTAATACATAACACATTTTTCCTTTCCCTTTTTTTTTTTTATTTTTTTGAAAAGACAAAAACAATCTATCATGAAATGCATAAATGTAATGCAATGCAAATCCAAAAAACAAAAAGAAAACAAAACAGCAACAGAAGAATGGTCACAAAAAGTATAGAGACGAAGCACAAGGACCATGTCAGAAAGACTCAATTAGATTGAGCCTTTTGCATCCAAATCATTTTAGAGGCAACTCTAGCATTGGAGTTATTATTCATACGAGAATGCTGAGCAATTCCAAGATTTTTATAAAGGTTTAAAGCTTTTACTAATGTTAGGACATATGTAGTTCAAGGTTGTTAACATATGTCGCTATTTTGTATAATTGGCTTATCTTTAGACAAAACGCACTTTACTTGTAATTGGATAGATTTAGGATGTGTTTTACACTTCAAGAAATAGTGTTTCAAGATTCAGTGTTGAAGTCATCAAGACTGTCCAAGAAACAAGCAAGGAAGTGCAAGTTACTAAATCTCGACACTTGGCTCGACACATGCATCTATCGAGATTTAAGAAGCGGTTTAACCCCGAGCCTCGAAAGCTTCTCGACAGATCCTCAACACCTCTATCTGTCGAGAATTAAAGAAAACAGATTTTCAGTTCTGTTTCAAGTCCAATCCGTGAATGTGTCTTTGGGACTTCTTTTCTACTAACCCTAGACATATAAAAGGATTGTTTTAAGGGCCGTAAAAGATGATGCAAGTTGCACAAGCATTGAGAACTTCTTGTTCATGCAATTTGTGATCTGAAAGATAAAGCTCGTGTCCTAGTTCATCTCTGATGATTTGAAGAACTTTGCAGCCAACAACTCTCTCTCTAGTTGGTGTTTGAAGTCGCGTACTGGGATCCGCGCATCTAGTTAGTCACGTACTTGGGAGCCGTGCATTGAAAGGAGAAACTGTCACTACAAAGCAAGTCCAATTGGGTATTGAGGTAAGGGTTCAACTGTAGGTTGGTAAGGTACTTGGGATTCCTTACTTGTAATCACTTGCTGTGATAATAGTGGAGTTTCGGGAGTGGCGACCTTAAATCACCCGGTGGGGTTTTTGCCGTCAGGTTTTCCCCATTCGTAAACAAGTCATTTATTTTTCGCTACATAACTTAGTTTTTGGTGATTTTTTTGTGCTGCCATGTGGTATTGCATGTTAATTTGATTAATTAATAACTAGGGTAATTAATCAATCTAATTTATCACAAGGGGTCAACGCTTTTGTGGCCTGTCAAGTAGTATCAGAGCAAGCACACTCTGATTAGGGTTTAATCTCTGTGTGTGATCCATTGACCCCTGCTGTTATGGATAGAGGTCAATCTCTTATTATACCTCCATTATTTGATGGCACTAACTATGCATACTGGAAAGTACGCATGAAAGCTTTCTTGCAGTCTTTAGATGAGAAAGTGTGGCAAGCTGTGGAGATAGGCTGGACCAAGCCTACAGAAGCGCCGGCCGACTGGGATGATGCCAAGATCAAGGCGGCAAACTTCAACAGCAGAGCATTGAATGCCCTATTCAGTGTAGTCACCAATGAGGAGTTCAAGAAAATTTCCTCAACTGAAACTGCTAAGGAAGTATGGACCATTCTCCGGACAACCTATGAGGGCACTAAGGCTGTCAAAGATTCAAAGCTACAGAGGCTCACCATACGCTTTGAAGAAATTAAGATGGAGGAGGATGAGTCGTTTGATGAGTTCTATGCCAAGCTCAAGGACATAGTGAACTCAGCCTTCAATCTTAGGGAAACCATTCCTGAATCCAAGATAGTAAGGAAAGTGCTCAGATCGCTGCCCGAAAGATTCCATGCTAAGATCACGGCGATAAAGGAATCGAAGGATATTGACAGAATTCCTCTGGCTGAGCTGGTTGGAAACTTGCAAACCTATGAGTTAGGGCTGACTAGGTTAGGCAAGTCAAGCAAGGGCAAGAGCTTGGCACTAAAGGCCAAGAGCAGTGATATGGATGATTCTTCAGACGATGAAGATTCTAAAATGAAGTCCTATATTACAAGGCAATTCAAGAAGTTCATGAAGAATGCAAATGGAAAGGGTTTCAACAAAGACCGTAGACAATCCAGTTCTTCACAATTCAAGAATTCGGATAAAGGGAAGAAGGATGTCAAGGATGACGATCAGTACACTGTTCCCGCTGGGCCAAAATGCTTTGGGTGTCAAGGCTTCGGACACATGAAACAAGAGTGTCCTACGTACCTTAAGAGCATAGGGAAGAGCAAGGCACTTGCTGTTACCTTAAGCGACACAAAGCCCGAGGACGATTCCGAAGATGAAGACGACGAAATCTTGAATGCCTTTACTGCCACTGTTAATCCTACTGATGGGGTTATTGAAGAAGTGGATGAAGAGAAGGAATTGGTGGATGCTAAGTGTGAGATTATAGATGATCAAGATGATATCCATACCGCCTATGAGAAACTATATAAGCTTTCTGAGAAGCATGAGAAGCTCTATAGGCTAGCCACCGAGAAGCTCTATAGGCTGGCCACTAAGAAGCTTAGTGATGTGGAACTTAACCGTGAGGAGCTTTCCACAAAGGTTGATGAAGCAAATCAGACCATTGGAGCACTGAGGTTCGAAAACAATTTCTTGACTGAGAGGACCAAGAAGCTTGAAGCGGAACTGTTTCAAGTCAGAGCACAATTGGAGAGGACGTCAAGTGCAAAGCTGGACGAGATGCTGAGTGCTCAGAAATCTTCTTCAGATCGTACTGGATTGGGGTATGAATTCTCTCTCTCTAATACTCCTTGTGCTAGTACTACTATTTTTGTTCCACCTGCTAATAACATTAAAACTGAGGATAAGAATGTTAAAACTGAATTAGCTAGTGAGAACTTAGACAAAGGCAAGTCCATCCTAGGAGCACCCCCTAAAGTTGAGAAAAGGGAAACTAGAAACCCTAGGACCAAAAAGATTATCTCTCAAAAGCCCAAACAGAAGAAGCCGCATCTCTGTTATCATTGTGGTGTTGCCGGTCACACTCGACCAAATTGCTACAAGTGGCTAGCCACTCAATAAAGCAATGGCATGATAGCATCTGGGAGCTAGAATCAGCTTCAGACTTCTCTTGCTCCTCTTGGAAACATTCTCAAAGCCCTTATGTTCCTTTCGAACTTGAACGGTTCATATTCTTCTCCCTCTTCACCAGTTCAAGGGTCGACTAAAAGGAAAGGTTCTTCTAAGGTGTGGAAGGCAAAGGGATCTAAGTGATAGCCGTCACTTCTTCTTCTCTCTCCATGTTTTTTTTGTTGCATTACTTGTGTGTTTCTTTACTGTTTTGAGTCAGTCTAGTTTTATGCATTGTTTTGCTTTCTTTAGCCTGTTTTTGTTAGTGTGTTTTTAGTTTTGTGTTTTATTTTTGCTTTTCTGATAAAAATAAAAATAAAATTTACAAATTGAAAAATACAAAAACAGTGTGTGTTTGTGTGCATTGGTTCATGTGAACTTTTAAAATGGCCATTGAAACAGAGTTCTCTAAACTTTGTATCATGAACTAGAAAATCTTAAGAGAAAGGTATAAATAACCATCTCACCACTGTCACTCGCCAATCATAATATGACATCTGTATGCTTCGGCATAGCAAAAGTGCGATGTCAATGACATCTGTATGCTTCAGCATAGCAAAAGTGCAATGTCAAAAGTTTAACATAATTGGGTATTTCTTTTCTTTCTCTTGTATGCCCATGCATGATATGCTTAATAAAAGAAAATATGCAAAGAAATAAAAAGCAAAAAGATCAAAATGCTTTAAAATATGGTTGCAAGCGTGTTTTCTAGGAGATGCGGGAGTTATAGGATATACCTCAAAGGTGATAGTCCCCATCAAGCAGTTATGATTGTGTGTGAGTTAAAGTGATTTTCTCATATCTCAAATCGTCATAACAGTGAGACACTTATGTAATCTTGCGATATTTTCACACACAACACGCAATACTCTTTGCTATTTTTGATACAGGTGCAGGTACAATGTAATTTGGCCATCACAAAATTTACATGTGTTAATATATGCTCACTAAATTGTCTTAACTTATTTTTAAAATATAAAATTGGTTAGACTTGTTTAGTGTGTGTGTGCATGTTTTGGGATACATGTGCTTAAGTTTTCTTGTTGAGAGATGATTTTGAGAGCTTAATGTGTTGTTTGGATGTTTGGTTGAGTAGCATGCATGATTGCATTCATGATTGCATTCATGTTTGTGTTTTTCTTCTTTTGAAAATCTGTTTTCAAAGGCATCTCGACACCTCCTCGATACCTCTCAATACCTAGCTGTCTATCGAGCTTCTTAGAATTTTTCTAAACGCAGTCTCGACACCTCCTCGACACCTGGTGGATCGATCGAGAAACTTTCTGTCTTCTCGATAGCTTCTGGATCGATCAAGGTCCATTCATGCTTGATCCTTCTTTCTCGATACATGACCTCGATAGCTGCATCTGTCGAAGTGCATTTTCTCAACACCTATCTCGATAGCTATCTCGATACCTCTCAATACCTGCAGCTGTCGAGAATTACTAAAGGTCTATATATTGATTCCTCGCGATTTTTCAGTCACTTCGCTCGATCTCTCTCACTCGATAGCACTTGTTTTCCCTCCCAAAACCTCTCTCACTCCCTCCAAACCTCTACCTAAAGCTTTTTCAAGTGTTCCTCTTGATCTTCACCACTTGGTAAGCTTCTTATCACTCTTTATTCATGCATTTCATGTTTTTAAAACCCTAAGTTTTGTGTTTTTGAAAATTTTTGGGATTTTTTCAAAATTGTTGAGGTTTTCATGAAATTGTTGGGTTGGTTTTATAGATTTGATCTTCAAAACCACATGCATTGCATCACATTAGCATTCTAATTGTATTTTCATGCATTTAGATGTGTGCAAATCTGTTATGTGCTGTTAGGTTTGGATTGGGCTGAGCCCATGATGTTTTTATGTTGCATGTCACATGTTCATGCATTTTTCATGCATACGTTCTTTCTTTTCAATATTTATCTTCCAATATTGAATTGCTTGGGACTTTTCTGTGTGTCTCCTCTTCTCCCCCCTCTCTATGTTTTGCGTTAGTAGTGTCTATGGCACCTAAACGTAAGTCCATTCCATCCTAGAACCCTCTGCGTTCTAAGGGATCATCTTCTTCTGATTCCACTCCTCTTTCTATTCGGTTTCGTGATGAGAAAGCCCATAAGGACTTCTCGGAGAACTTCTCTAAACGAGGTGTTCATTCGGAATGCCACGTTGTCCTGGCAGACTTTGCCAACACCAACCTACCCGATGTCATTCACAGTCGGGCTTGGGAGTCACTGTGTGACGTCCCAGTCACATGTCCTCTCGTGCTGATACAGGAGTTTTACTCCAATATCCACGGGATCGATTCTTCAGTACCTCTCTTCTACTCTTGCGTTCGAGGTACGCGCTTTGCTGTCACTCCAAAGTTAGTCTCCGAGGTGCTTCATGTCCCTAGGGTGGATCATCTTGATTACCCTAGCTGTGAGCGTCTATAGACTGTGTCCAAAGACAAGATGATCTCGGCGTTCTGTGAGCGTCCTTCCTCTTGGGGAGATCATCAGTATATACCATGTCGACCTTTTGCTAAAAGTCCTCATTTCCTTAACATGGTGATGACTTTTGTTTTGCACCCACTTTCTCACTATAACTCTATCACCGAGCCTCGTGCTCGATTTTTGTTCTCCCTCCTAGAGGATCTCTCTATAGACTTTCCCTCTCACTTTATTTTCTCCATCATAGATGTATATAGAGATACGGCCACCCGTAATAAGCTTATTTCCTTCTGCTATCACGAGGATTCTTCGCCATTTTTCCATCCTATTCCCTTTGTCCGATCCTTACCATGTCATGTCTGCCATAGACGCCGCTACCGTAAAACGTAGCGAGGCACAGTTTCGATCGAGACAGTCCGACGGTGCCACTCCTTCCTCTCGTCCGTCTACCTCCAGATCAGCTCGAGCGACATCTGCTTCTTCTTCGAGTGACATCACCTTAGGAGACATCATAGCGCAGCTTCAGCGCATGGATGCTCACCTCGATACATTCTCCACGGAGTTATATCAAGTGAACGTTCGTGTTGGTCGCATTGCCAGGCAACAGGCAACCATGGGCGGCTTTGCTCTAGAGGCTTCTCCTCCGCCACCTCATGTTTCGACTAAGACTGAGGCTAATGATGACGGTGATGACGATGATGCTTCTGAGGATGATGATGATGGAGATGCGAGCTCTTCTGACGAGATGTCTACATGACACTCTACCCTCTATCACTCGTGACAAAAAGGGGGAGTAGTTTTGGTATGAGAGTAGTCATGCTTAGGGGGAGTGCTAGCATAGGACATTTTTTTGATAGGGGGAGTGTGAATTGAGGGATGTAGTGAGGTGATCATATGTATTTTTTTTCTTTTCTATCTTTTTAGAGATACATTGGTCATGTACTGACATACATTGTATTTATTTTCTTGATATATATGATGATGTATGTTTTTCTTTCACCTACCTTTCCATGTGTTGTTTCTTTTCTGTCTTTATACACATATTTCTTTACTTGTACGCAATCTATTATTTTTGCTTCACACAAAGGTGCCTTGATGTGTTTTGTTTATAAGTGTTTCAGAAATACAGGTTGTCAAAGTCTTCTTGCCATAAACTCTCTTTTTGCAAAGTTTTTCAAGAGTTTGTGTTATGATAGATTTTACTGTATGTAACATTTGAAATATGAGTTAAAGTGTTTTATGACTTCTCTCATATCTTCATTTGTTTGTTGTGGTTTTGTCACGGATTGCCAAAGGGGGAGATTGTTAGGACATATGTAGTTCAAGGTTGTTAACATATATCGCTATTTTGTGTAATTGGCTTATCCTTAGACAAAACGCACTTTACTTGTAATTGGGTAGATTTAGGATGTGTTTAACATTTCAAGAAACAGTGTTTCAAGATTCAGTGTTGAAGTCATCAAGTCTATCCAAGAAACAAGCAAGGAAGTGCAAGTTACTAAATCTCGACACCTGGCTCGACACATGCATCTATCGAGATTTAAGAAGCTGTTTAACATTGAGCCTCGACAGCTTCTCGATAGATCCTCGACACCTCTATCTGTCGAGAATTAAAGAAAACAGATTTTCAGTTCTGTTTCAAGTCCAATCCGTGAATGTGTCTTTGGGACTTCTTTTCTCCTAACCCTAGACATATAAAAGGATTGTTTTAAGGGCCGTAAAAGATGATACAAGTTGCACAAGCATTGAGAACTTCTTGTTTATGCAATTTGTGATCTGAAAGACAAAGTTCGTGCCCTAGTTCATCTCTGATGATTAGAAGAACTTTGCAGCCAACAACTCTCTCTCTAGTTGGTGTTTGAAGTCGCGTACTGGGATCCGCATATCTGGTTAGTCACGTACTTGGGAGCCATGCATTGAAATGAGAAACTATCACTACAGAGCAAGTCCAATTGGGTATTGGGGTAAGGGTTCAACTGTAGGTTGGTAAGGTACTTGGGATTCCTTGCTTGTAATCGCTTGTTGTGATAATAGTGAAGTTTCGGGAGTGGTGACCTTAAATCACCCGGTGGGGTTTTTACCGTCATGTTTTCCCCATTCGTAAACAAATCACCGTGTCATTTATTTTCCGCTGCATAACTTAGTTTTTGGTGATTTGTTTGTGCTGCCACGTGGTATTGCATATTAATTTGATTAATTAATAACTAGGGTAATTAATCAATCTAATTTATCATAAGGGGTCAACGCTTTTGTGGCCTGTCAACTAATTCAACAATAATTACCATAAGATTTTGTGCTTGAGGCATAGGTACTTTTAGCTTATTTGCTCACTTTACCGCTTGCAACTTGAAACAATTTGGACAAAGATGCCCAATCTATCCACAAAAATGGCAAACCTACAAAGGTCTATCTTCCAACTTATCCTTTGGGAGGTTAGGATTCTTAGGCTTAGACTCTTTAAGATCAACCCTAGTCTTCTTAAAAGGTAGTGTAACTTCTACTAGTTTGACAGTCTCACTCTTGGGGGGTTCAGAAGAAGAAACAAATTTTGTGGAATGAGTTTTAGACACAGAGATGCTATCTGCAAAACCTAAATCAATTTTGTCTAAGAGAGACTTCTGAACACTCAACATGTGATCAGGTTTAGAACTAGGAGGCCTATTAGTTTGTTCTCTAACAATAAATAATTCCAGTTCCAAGTTCTTAATCTTATCAATCAACATCATGTTCTCAGGCTTCGCCTTATCAATTAAAGTATTAGTATCAAAAAATTTTAACAACAAATCTTTCTTATCAAGTTCAAGAGAAGCAATTTTCTTTAAACCTAAGTCAACATTCATTGTATCCTTTACAGCAACCTTGCAAAACTTATTAAAAGCTTCTTGCAGATCAGCACATTCAGAGAGTTCCCCATCAGAAGAGTTCTCATCAACTACAACACTTTCATCAACTACAATAGTAGCTGTGAAGGCAATGAAGTTTCCATCCTCATCACAACCAAACTCATGATTAGAATCTTCATCATCACTAAGGGTTACAACCATAGCTTTAACCTTTAATCTCAAGAATGTAGGACATTCTGATTTCACATAACCGTACCCTTGACAACCAAAATATTGATGACCAAGTGAATTATTAGAGGTTTGACTTCCTTTCTCTTTAGATTTATTAGTATTATTCACTTTAGTGGGTTCATTCCTCTTAAAATTCCTAGGTTCAACATTGTTTTTACCTCTTGCCCTTCTGTTGTTGTTCCTAAGAAAGCTTCTAAAGTTCTTGGCAAGATAAGCAATCTATGTAGAATAGAGTTCATCATCAAATCCATTCCCATCAACATCATCAACTAACTTAAGAGTCATTGATTTGGATTTGTTTGTCTTGGGTAGGTCTAGCTCATAGGACTGGAGAGATCCTACAAACTCATCAACAAGGATGAAGTTCACATCCTTGCTTTTAATAATGGCAGTCACTTTGGGTCTAAAGTCCTCAGTCAAGGATCTAAATATCTTCCTAAAAATCTTAGGTTGATCATAAATTTCACCCAAATTATAAGTAGATTTAACAATATCATTCATTTTAGCATAGAATTCATCAAAACATTCATCATCAGACATTCACAGTTTGGAGAATATTCCATGCAATATGAGCAACCTCAACATTAGAGATTCTCTTGAATTCCTACATGGAAACAGCATTAAAAATAGTATCTATGGCTTTGCTATTAAAAGTAGCTGCTTCTTTTTATGAAGTTGACCACTTGCTTACAGGAATAGTCTGTTTCTTCCATCCATATTCAACAGAATTTCAAACTCTCTCATCAATAGATTTCTGAAATGCTTTCATCCTTACTTCCCAACAGGCATAGTTGTTCCCATCAAAGTGAGGTGTGATCACAAGAGAGTAACCATGTTCCATGATAGTAGGGGTCAATGATCAACTCTTAGATCAAAAGATCTAAACACTAGAGCTAACCTGCCCTGATACCATTTGTTCATTTTTAGACCCCTTAACACAAGTTGTTTAACCTAGTTATTTAGCTAATAATTACTTAGATAAATTTCACAGATCTAGGTTAACACAATAAAATCATATCATGTAAATAATGCTGAAATATATAGAACACAACGATATGATAATCCAAAAAAAACCAAATCGGTAAAAAACCTGAGGATGATTTAACCTACCTATCCTCAAGATAAAATAGATTCACTATGCAAGAATTGAAGTTTGTACAATAGAACTTAGACCACTAAAATCCTATTGCTATCTTGAATAAAAAACTTACTACCAATGACCACATGACAGCTTCAAGTCCACAAACTACTTCTTTCCTTGATCTACTGCAACTACAAGTTCTCCTATTTGTAACTTTGAGATTCCACTCAAAAATTTCAAATGTTTTTAAGTTCTTTATGCAGCAACTGAAGCAATCACCAAGTTTTTAATATGAATCTTGATCTTGATAATCCTAAGTATGTATAAAGGTAAACACCTCTAGATCTCATAAGAAATTCAACACACAGCACATCAAAGACTTCTAAAACGTAGCTAAAGTTTTTCTTTTTATATGTGAAGTAAAACATAAAACCTTACATGTCAAACGAGCTTGGACTAAATTGGAAATTCTACAGAAAATTAAATCTGCATGATTCTCGATCGATCGAATCTAATTTTCTATTAATCGTGCCTTGCAAATTTTGTCCAATAATTTCTGCAATCATTCGATTCTAATTTTATAATTAAACATACTTTGAATAAGTCTAAACCTAGACTCTAAGTTTTGATCATGATTTGCCAACACATTACATATTGAAATTTTAATACATTAGTCCCTAAAGTCTTAGAGCCTAACAGCGTTTATATATACTGTTTGGATGAGATCAAAACCCACATAGAATGGCTTTGTCAGGTTGAACTTTTTTTTTTTTTTTTTGGAGAAATTGTCAGGTTGAACTTGGACCTTTAAAAGTTGTAAATACATTTATGTCCAAAATTAACATAGACAAAGATATTTTAATTCTAGCCAAATGTCTTGTAGTTGAATTGGCACCTCTCATGTACAAAGTGTTTGGGGCTTTAGAGGGAAAATGGTTTAAACTGTGGAGTTAACAGCATATTGTAAGTATTTCCTAAAAAAAAAAAAAAAATCTAGAAATGGGCTTGGGCCATGGCTAATTTTGATGAACAATCCAACCAAACACAGTAGAAGATACAAAAACTAAACAAACTCTCATCCAACATTGAAAACATATTAAACTAAGGAATTAAAAGATTATTTAAGCTGAAAATTACCATCAATTCTTTTTGATGAAAAAGCTATCATCCATTCATCAAGCTTAAACGGAACAAAAAAAAATATAATAATAACGCAAAACGACACAACAAAGGAGATCAAAAGCATCGATATTTTGCGTAGAATGATCAGATATAGAAGCAAACAATACGGTATAAACAATCCAAGAAAATTAATTAAACAAAAAGAAAAAACAAAAGATAAATATATAAAAGCATAATGACAGAAGCTAGAGGGTTTTTGTGATTTATCCCCAGTCCCTAGAAAAAATAAAACAAAAAACCTATTGTGAGACATGAAACAAAGCCAAGCAGACTTGATGACTGTCAATATTCCTATGGATTGCACTATTGCTTATCATGTAGACAACAATTAGGAATAACCAATTATTGAAGAGAGCTACCAATAATACTTAAGGGGTTAACCACAATCATTTAATCTAAATTTTTTAATAGTGTTTTGAGACTATTTCTCTCAATTTGATGCTACGTAGAGCGACTTATGCACTTACTTTGATTAACAAAGACGCTTCATTTTTAAGGAAATGCAAATACTACAACATATACCCACAAAAGTAGCTAATTGTTTTACAATTTTGGTTTCAGCCAACGAGTTCACCCTACAACCATAACGTTAGAACTGTGTCTCTTAAGCATGCCAGTCAGTTTCATGTCGAAGATCATTTCAGTTTGATTAAGGAAATGAGATATTTATGTACTGGTCTATATTGTTATACCGTTTCGTAATTGCCTTTTATATGCTTATCTATTACTAATATATTAAACCAAAGGCTAAAGCCGTTAAAACTAGGGATGGAAATTCGTGTTCGCGGGTCGGGTTCATGTTGTGTCAAGCCATAAGTACTCTGCTATATGAGTTGACCCAAACTCAACCTGTTTAGTAAATATATCAAGAATCCTCAACCCTAACCCGACCTGTTTATTAAACAAGTTGACCCAACACGACACGTTTAACTCGTTTAATTAATAAGTTATGTAAAGTTAATACAAATAACCTGTTTAATAACCTGTTTAATTAATAAGTCATACATGATCTAAATAATCTATTATCAATTTTTATATATCTAAAATTAAAATACAATTACAACCATAAATATAGTGATAGACATAATTACAACAAAAAATTAAGCAATAATAACAAAAATTAATACATTTATTATCTAAATGGGTCAGATGGGTTCACATGTTGAACACAAACACGACTCGTTTATTAAATGAGTCAGCCATGTCAACCCAAATATGACCTGAACTCATTTAGCCTCAACTCATAACCTGTTTATAAACAGGTTACTTGTGTCAGGTTCGCAAGTCGTGTTGAATTTTGTCATTCCTAGTTAAAACTTAAAAGTGTAAGCCCAAGTCTCATTATCAAAAAAATAAAAATAAAATGCAAGCTCAAGTCTATATTATATTAAAATCCATGTCCATGTTCATTGGCTACTCTGGGGGCGGGGGCGGGGGCGGGAGAGAAGTAAGGGTGTGTTGCCAACCCGCCAAATCTAGCCCAATTCAACCCAAACTGTCAAATTGGGTTAGTTTTTAAGAGTTGATTGGTTGTGTTAGGTTGTGAATTTTATTTCATTTTTTATTTTTTTTACAACAAGTCAGGTTAGATTCAGGTCATAACATTCACAAATCTGTCTAACTTGACCCAAGCCACATATATTTAATATATACTTAAATTTTAAAAAATATATATTTAATATATATTAAAAATATATTACACAATTTTGTTATTTACTTTTTACCCTTCTTCCTAAATAAAATCCAAACTCTAAGTCCTTCTCATATAATTTGTGTTGATTTGGTGTTATGTTCAAGATTATTTAATTATAAATTTACTCATACTTGTGATGGTTTTGTTCTAATACTCAATTTAATAATAATAATAATAATAATAATAATAATAATAATAATAATAATAATAATAATAATAATAATAATAATAATAATAATAATAATAATTGTAAGGACACAGATCGTGCTGGACCTAAATTCCACCTTCGGTGCCAGCCCAAAGGGCCCAAAACAATGAATTTATAGAGAGTGGGCTTCTAATCTAGGTTTATAGACGTTAGATAGCATGAAAGGTAAATTAAATCACAGAACACATGCGTACTCTTCGTACATGGATGCAAATCTTCTTTATATATTGATGCCGAGGATAATCTTTGATGTTTTTCTTCCAATTTCTCTCTCCTTCCCCCCTCCCCCCTCTCTTTCTTCTCCCCTCGCCTTTTATAGTCCTTCCTCCCCCCTTACGTGTAGGTCATCTACTTCTTTTAGATACTTATCCCATCACCCCACGTTACCAAAGTCTTTGGCAGTAGGTCTAAGGCTGAATTCTAACATTCAGGCGTCACTTCCTCATTAATGCGTCCAGAAAGGTAGGTATAGAGCCTTCAATGCAGTGGGAGCAGCTTTATCATTGATATTTTTCAGTCACTCCTTTTTATCTCCTATCCTTGTTTTTTCAGCCTTTGTGTCCAAGGTCTTCAGTGTTGATCCTCTTGAACTGTCAGATCATTCTTCTCGTCCTCGGCAGCATATGGCCAAGGACTTTGCCGTCCTCGGACATCATGCCTTGAAATGCTCCGCCCATGCATGGCATTTTTCTCATGTCACGTTTCTTCACAGGAGGGCTTTCTTATGTCCTCGGACCATCCATGCTATTAGGTTGGGCCTTCATTCCCCTAAGAGCTTTTGGATGGGCCCAATGCATATCGTGGGCCCTTTAGCCCTATAATAGCCCATCGAGATCCTCATTTCTACTTCTCTGGGAGGAATGGGGATTTTGACACATGCATTCTGGATGACCCACTTTTGACGCTTCGATTATACAGAATACGTTCCCATTAAATGCTGGTGGCTCCCCGTTTCCCACGTTCAACCGCGCGATGTCCATTCAACGGATGGGCACAATGTAGGGAGATAGGCGGGAGATTTCCCACTTTATGGCTTTCTGCGATATAAATACTGCCAGTTTAAAAGTTTTCTGTTCATTTCAGAGCTTGTACAACGAACCTAGTCATTCCCGCAATCTACACGCGTCCTTACATCTTTCCAGTTCTAAGCCGAGGTGACCTTATTACTTTAAAGTAAGTTTTCCCAACTTTCTGCTTTCATTACTGCTACTCTTTCTTTCTCGTTATTCTCGGTTTCTTTGTCCTCGGCCACCTAAATTTCCTAACCCCTTCACAATATCTTCTCTTTACTCCTAAAAAATGGGTAGGTTCGCACCCCTAGTGGATAGTCCTGAAAAAATAGAGGAGTTTAAGGTTATGCATGGAATCCCGCCGGGGTGTCCGTTAAATATTGCAAGATGGGAGGGTGGCATACTGAGAGAAAAACCGGCGAGGTGGCGATTCCCATGATAGCCTTCATAGAGGGGGGAATGAGAATTCCCATGAGATCGATCACTAGGGATTATCTCAAGGCGGTTAGATTATCCCTCACACAGTGTGTCCTAAATATGTTTAGGATTTTAGGTGTCGTAGACGTTCTAAATGAAAAACTGGGATTAGGACTTACCTACCACGAGGTGAACTAGGTTTACAACCTTCACCACTTGACAGGGCAAGGATATTACCTAAAGTCTAAGCACGCCGAGGTGAGGCTAATTCAATGTCTCCCTAATTCCAACAAAGGTCTAAACAAAGACTTCCTTATACTGTCTAGGGATTGGTATGACGGTCTCCCCTGTCCGACGAGAGAGGGGGAACCAGGTGAATACCTACACATCCCTTAGCTATACATGTATATATGTATATATGTATTTTCTTTGCTTTGCCTTTGTTATTGTAATTCGTTATTTAATATTTAGTTATTTTCTTTTGCTTACCCTTTCTTTGAACAATTATGCAGATCGCCGCGCCCTTACTCGTCACGCCTATTTGATCAATTTTGCTCATTTGGACAAAATTTTAAGAGCCGAGGTATTCGTACATTCGAACGGTCAACTTCGGGCAACACATCTTATCCTCGGATACGATCCGATTTCAACTGCATTCCAAGTGCCGAAGTGCGTGATTAAGGAGAAAGATCCGCGGTTACCTAGGATCAGTGTTGCAGTTGAAGGTTTTTTGCTCCTCGCGGGTGCCCTTGTTCCTCAAGGGACTCTCATCACTGAGCCTGTGAGGATTGTCCCGATAGCCCTTCCTCTCTTTGTATACTCAGCTCGACCCACGTTGGATGAAAGCTCTTCTTCCCAGCCAATTATAAAGGAAGAAGAAGAAGAAGAAGAAGAAGAAGAAGAAGAAGAAGAAGAAGAAAAAGAAGAAGAAAAAGAAGAAGAAATCCTTGAACTTTCAGACTCTGAAGAAGAATTCGAAGTTTTTGATCGGCTTCCATCCCCTGAGAAACAACTTGCTGTCCTCGGCTCACTTCCATTAGCTTCTTCGGACACCAACCTCCAACTTGAAGGTATGGGTATTCAACGTAGGCCAAAGCAAAGCCTTAAGGATGTGTTGGAGGCTCAGGTGGGAGCTCAGGAGTCTTTCAAGGTGCCCTCGACGAAAACTAAAGATAAAGGCACTGAGAAGGTTCCCCCACTGAAACTACCTCTACCCCCATCAACTCAAACTCAACACCTCGATCCCGACGACCATAAAAGGAAAAGGGATCAGCCCAAGGAAAAGGAGACAGTTGAAGGGGATAGAGTTCTCCCCGCCAAAGATGTGGAACAGGACAAGGGAGGGAAACATGCTCGTCACATATAGACGAGGTCGGAAAGGCGGGTTGAGCCCCACGTAGCCACCTGTGCGCCCATTTGGGCCCCCCAAATGACCGTGGACAATCAGGCAGTCACTGCCGATGCTTCCATTAGGGGATCCGATGAGGGTCCAGTTGCGTGCGTTGCCGATGCCTTGAAGCAAGCGCTTCTGCTGCCCAAGGACATGGGTGAGCTTAAGAGAATGAAGGACCACAACGTCTTCATGATCCTGAAGAAAGAACTTGCTATGGTAAGGGTTTCAATTGAATGTTCCCTACTACCCATGTCCTTTGTTATTGCATTTGTTATTATTACTTCCTGTTTAATAATAATTGCTTCTGCATGCCACTAACTTACAATACTTTGTGTGTAGGCTATTCAATCTGCGCATAGAGTAGAGGAAATCGCAGCTAATTCCCACAAGTCATTTAGGGCCGGGGAGGTGAGGCTAGACCACACCCAAAAGATCCTCGAGCTAAAAGAGAAAAAGTTGCAGGAGGTCACGGCCAGCCTAGGTAAGGTGGAAAGTGAGAAGTCGGGTTTAGAGGTTCAACTAAAGACCACCGAGTGGCAGGCCGAGGAGCAAAGACTGCAACTTAGGCAAGCCGACGATAATTTTGCCTCAACAAAGAAATTTATAGAAGGCCTCAAACAGGATCTTAGAAAGTCTGAGAAGGCCCAGCAGGAGGCCATTAAGGCTAAGGAAGAGGCCCTTGCTAAGGCGCAAGAGGCAGAAGATATGGTTGACTAGGCTGAGCAGAGCAGCTACGAGGTGGGGGTGGCAGAAACTACTAACACCTTTAAAGCCCAAGTGTCGGAGGTTTGTAGGGATTACTGTCTCCAAGTGTGGAAGGAAGCCCTCTCCCAAGCCGGGGTTGATGCTTCCTCTCCCCTATGAAAGGTAGAAAATGCCTACATCCATCCTGCTATCTGAGTGGCCACTTCTGGTCAAGCCATGGATGATGCCAGCTCTTCTGCAGCTAGGGTACAATTGGAAGAAACTGCTGCTGACACTACTGCTCTTGAGCATTCCCTTCCAACGCAAGGTGAAGGGGCTTAACCTAAAGATGCACAACTTCCAGTTGCCCCAAAAGAGCTGCCCCCCAACCCTAAGGCCAGCGAAACTTTGGAGTTAGTTTTGGAGACCCTGCCTATAGTGCCTAAGGGGGGTCCCAAGGATAAAGAGGTGGCTGGAGGATCCTCGGCCTCGATAGTAGCTTCTACTGACCCCAAAGATCAAGTCCAGCCCAAGCCTTGATGCTTCCTTTATCTTTTGTTGCAGTTTCTTCTTTTCTTCCTTTCTTTCTTTTTTTTTTTTTTTTTTTTTTTACTTTCTCTTTCTTGTAATTCGCCAGTTTGGTTGTGAATGTACTGAAAAACCTTTCACTTAATGAGAAGAACTTCCAATTTGAATTACTACTTTGTATTATATTAGCTGCTAACAGGTCCTGTTATCATTATTCACATAGTATGACAAAATAACAGCTTGAATTCGTGGCATGCATTAATAATTCCATGTCAATAACCAAATAAGGATGAAAGAAATTTGTGAAACTTATATACTTGCAAATGCTTTAAGTGATGTCCACAAGTTTCCCCTCAATTCTGGTGATGAATAAGACACTTAAAAGCAAGACATTCGTGTAAGACCAATTCGGTTAAGACCTGCTTAAGAACTAACTTCATAACAAGATGTCAAGACAAGGAACACTAATCTCTCTGATATGTTCCACATTTGAACCAGGGGTAGCTCAAATGTTGTACTTAATAATTAATAACGAATGAAGTTTCATGAAATCCACAGTTTGGGGGATTTTTTGCAATCACATACCTGTTGGGTACTTACTAAAGTACTAATCTCCGATTCTCCGTAGGACGTATACATATACTCCTGGGAGTCTACGCAACCCATTCTTTGTTTAACAACTAGCATTGAAACGTTTATTTTCCAAGGTAGAGGATCTGGGGATCCGGTGTAACCTTGGTTTTATTTTAGACCAAGGTAGAGGATCAAAGAACCCGGCATAACCCTGTTTTTGTTTTAGACTAAGGTAGAGGATCCTAGGACCCGGCGTAACCCTGTTATTATTTTAGACCAAAGTAGAGGATCCGAGGACCCAGCGTAACCCTGTTTTTATTTAGACTAAGGTAGAGGATCCAAGGACCCGGCATAACCCTGTTATTATTTTAGACCAAGGTAAAGGATCCAAGGACCCGGCATAACCCTGTTTTTATTTTAGACCAAGGTAGAGGATCTGAGGACCCGGCGTAATCCTGTTTTTATTTAACAATTTATATTGACGTTGTTGAACATAACATTAAGTGTGGCATAATAGCAATAAAATTAAAGTGGCAGAAATGCCTTTTATTAATAATAATATTGTCGCAAATTACTTACATTCCAGGGATGCAACACAACCTTTTCATCTAAATCTACAAGATAATAGGCCTCTATACCAGCCACTGAAGTGATGCAGTATGGCCCTTCTCAGTTAGATCCCAACTTCCCCCATGCTGGGTTCTTGGTATTACCCATGACTTTCCTCAATATTAAATCTCCAGGAACAAGTGGCCTTGAGCTCACGCGTGAATTGTACCCCTGCTTTAATTTTTGTTGATAATGAGCCAATTGGATCATGGCCATTTCTCTCCACTCTTGAACCAGATCTAGGCTCTTTTCTAGTAATCTGTCATTACTGTCGAGGGTGAAGGAGCTTGTTCTCATCGTCGGGAACCCAATTTCTAAAGGAATCACAGCCTCAGCACCATAAGTCATTGAGAATGGCGTTTCTCCCGTGGAATTGCGGGGCGTGGTACGATACGTCCATAAAACATGAGGTAATTCCTCCACCCATCTACCTTTGGCGTCATCTAGCCTCTTCTTAAACCCATTGACTATAACTTTGTTGACCGCCTCGGCCTGCCCATTTCCTTGTGGACAGGCTGGGGTAGAATACCTATTGGTTATGCCGAGGTCGCAGCAATATCGCCTTAAGGCTTTACTATCAAATTGCAAACCATTATCTGAGATGAGAGTATGAGGAACTCCAAACCGAGTGACAATATTCTTCCACACAAACTTCTTCACATCCACATCCCTGATGTTCGCCAAGGGCTCGGCTTCTACCCACTTGGTGAAGTAGTTGATGCCTACTATTAACCACCTCCTGTTTCTAGGCGCCTTTGGGAAGGGTCCCATAATGTCCAAACCCCACTGTGCAAAAGGCCAGGGACTTGTTAGAGGGTTAAGCATACCACCAGGCCGATGAATGTTTGGTGCAAACCTTTGGCATTGATCACACTTCTTTGCGTAGTTTTGAGCTTTTCATTGCATATTGGGCCACCAATATCCTTGTGTTAAAGCTCTATGAGCTAAAGACCTTCCCCCCATATGACTTCCACAAATTCCTTCATGTAACTCCTCCAAAAGCAGCTCTGTTGCCTCAGGATGTACACATAGCAAATATGGCCCAGAGAAAGATCGCTTGTACAGTATATGATCCTCAGACAACCAAAACCGAGGTGCCTTTCTGCGCACCTTGTCTGCTTCAATTTTTTCTTCTGGCAGGACATCATCTTTAAGGAAAGATACGAGGGGGTCCATCCAATTAGGCCCCACCCTGATCTGATAAACCTGGATAATACTTCCTATTATTCTCGCAGGCTTACATAAGTCTTCAACAAGGATGATCCGAGGTAAACCTTGGGCCGAGGACGTGGCAAGAGTTGCCAATGAGTCCACGTGTGTATTGTTACTCGTAGGAGTATGTGACAAAGTAAAGGATTCGAATTTGGGTTGCAAAGCTCTGACTTGAGTTAGGTATTCCTGCATCCTCGGATCTCTAGCCTCCACATTTCCCTCTACCTGGCCTACGATTAATTACGAGTCTGAGAACATTTGCACAGCCTTTCCGCCCATTTTCTGAACCATGTCCATCCCTTTTATTAAAGCCTCATACTCAGCCTCATTGTTAGTAGCCGAGAATCCCAACCTCAAGGATTTTTCCAACGTAAGACCCTTTGGGGTCGTAATTACCAACCCTACACCGGATCCCCTTTGATTTGCAGCCCCATCAACATAAACAGTCCACACCAGAGGTTCTTTGCATGTAATCATACCAACTGATTTTCCATCAATGTCCAAGCTCTGGGCATTATTTTCTATGGCAGCTTCAGCAAATTCCGCGACTAAATCGGCTAATACCTGACCCTTCACTGATGTGCGAGGCATGTACTTGATGTCAAAAGCGCCTAAAATGGTTCCTCATTTAGCAATTCTACTTGTATAGTCCATACTTCGGAGGACAGCTTTAAAAGGAAGTTGAGTCAGGACTACCATAGTATGAGATTGGAAATAATGGGGGAGCTTACGTGTACCATGCACTACGGCTAGGATTGCTTTCTCCAATGGTGGATAACGCACATCGGCTTCATGTAAGGACTTACTCACATAGTATACCGGCTCCTATACAGTCCCGTCGACCCTTATCAACACCAAACTAACAGCATGGTTCACCACTGCTATATATGCAAATAGAACTTCGTCAATTTCGAGCCGAGACATGATAGGAGGACGTGAAAGATACTCCTTAAGCTGCTGAAAGGCAACGGCACATTCCTTTGTCCACTCAAATCCTTTCCACTTGTTCAACAACTGGAAGAATGGCCTGCACCGATCAGCGGACCGTGAGATAAATCTATTGAGTACAGCAGTCATTCCAGTCAATCTTTGCACTTCTTTTGGATTCCGAGGTGGTTGTAGGTTATTAATTGCTTTGACTTGGGCGAGATTGACCTCGATTCCCCTATGTGTCACCATGTAGCCCAAGAATTTACTAGATCCAACTCCAAAGGAACATTTCGATGCATTAAGACGTAACTTATGCCTTCTCAGTGTTTGGAAGGTGTTATCCAGGTCTGGTATGTGTGCCGAGATAGTTTTACTTTTGACCACCATATCATCTACGTATACCTCAATTGTCTTTCCCAATTGGGGTTCAAACATCCGTGTCATCATTCTCTAATAAGTAGCCCCAACATTCTTCAAGCCGAAGGGCATCACCTTGTAGTGATAGTTTCTTGTGGGAGTGACAAAGGCTGTTTTCTCCTGGTCTTCTAGAGCTAAAGGTATTTGATGGTAACCTTGGAAAGCATCTAGAAAGCTTATCCGAGAATGCCCTACAGTAGCATCTACCAACTGAACTATGCGGGGCATCAGAAACTAATCTTTAGGATAAGCCTTATTTAAGTCAGTAAAGTCCACACATACACTCCACTTCCCATTCTTCTTCTTTACTACCACTGTGTGCGCTAACCATTATGGGTAAAACACCTCTTTAATAGCTCCTGCCTTTTTGAGTTTTAGTACCTCCTCCTTAACAGCGTTGGTATGCTTTTGGGATGAGCATCGAGGTGGTTGACTCCTCGGCACTGCCGCTGGATTTATGTTCAAGTGATGGCAGATAAAATTTGGATCAACCTCTGGGGCTTCATAAGCGTCCCATGCGAATACATCAAGGTTCTGCTTCAAAAACATAACTAGCTCCTCCCTTTCTTGGAGTGGCAATTGACTTCCTACCAAGAAGAACTTCTCCATATCACCAGCAATAAGCACCTTCTCCAGGCTTTCACACCCAGGCTCCTCAACCTCAGCCACCTTTGGCTTGGTCAAGGAAGTTAGCTGCTACAAATTTCTTTCGGCCAAGGCCAGGGACTCCTGCTTGGCCTGATGCGTAATTGCTGCCGTTATGCATTGTCTGGCCATGGACTGGCTGCCGACTATCTCTTCCACCACATCCCCATACAGGAACTTCAGCTTAACATGCAGGGTTGATGACACAGCACCTAGGGCGTGTAGCCACGGCCTTGCCACTATGGCTGTATAAGGAGAGTAAGCATCCACTACAAGAAAGTTTACATCCACCACTACTAGTCCTAATTGCACAGAACCGAATCAGTCCCTTTGGAATGACAGCCTTCCTTTCAAAACTTATCAACGATGAGTCGTAAGCCGTAAGCCGTAAGATCCTCAGGTTTCAAATTAAGCCCCTTGAACAAGTCCAGGTACATAATATCGGCCCCACTCCCTTGGTTAACCATCACATTTTTTACGTCGTAACCCCCTATCCTTAGCATGATAACTAACGCGTCATCGTGCGGTTGGATAGTGCCAACCTTATCCTCCTCGAAAAATCCCAAAATGGGTGAAGGATTCCCTTTAATCCTCTTCAGCTCAGAGCTGAGGTCCTCGGCAGGATGATGCGACACTGACATTACTCTGGTAGGGCAAGATCCAATCCGACCTGGAGCAGCAAAAATGACATTGATTGTGCCCAATGGAGGTCTTAAAGTGTTGCTGCCTTGATTCACAAAACCAGATTGTGTGCCTTGTCCATTAGGCCGATTCATAAATTGCCTTAACTTCCCTTCTTTGACCAGCTGGTCTAGATAATTCCATAAGGTCCTGCAGTTCTCCGTGGTGTGACCCTTATCCTGATGATAATTGCAATGGAGGTTCTGATTACGTTTCATAGGGTCTCCTATCATTTTATTGGGCCACCTAAAGTATGGTTCGTGGCAAATCTTCTCCAACGCCTGCTGCACTGGCTCACAAAACACAGCATTTACTGTCTGAGGAAGAACCCACCTAGACTGGCCAGCAAAATCCCTCCGTGGCCACTTGCTGTTGTATCTCTCTGTCTTGAAATCCCTCCTCTCCTGAGGGATAATTTTCATTTTCCCCTTGCTCTGCTGCTGATCCTCCTCAACTCGCTTATACTCGTCAATACAATCCATAAGCCGACGAACAGTTTTTACTGGTTTCTTGGTCAAAGATTTTCTTAAATCGTGCTCAATTGAAAGGCCGACCTTGAAAGTGTTAATTGCCACTTCATCAAAATCACCGTCAATCACATTGAATGCTTCCTAGTATCTATCCCAGTAAGTTTTCAAGGTTTCACCCTCTCTCATGGTCATGGATAGTAACGAGTCCAGAGGCCGAGGTACTCTACTGCACGTAACAAAACGAGACCCGAATGCCATGGTGAGTTCCATGTAAGAATCAATGGAATCTGCCTTCAAGCCATTAAACCATCTCATCGCAACAAGCCCTAAGCTCGAGGGAAATACTTTGCACATCAAAATTTCGTTCTTTGAATAGACCGCCACGCGTTGGTTAAAATGACTCACGTGCACCACCGAGTCTGTTCTGCCATTATAAATGGTGAAGTTTGGTTGCGTGAAACGACAAGGAAGCTTTCCTTTCTCGATCTGACGTGTGAAAGACAATTTAGAAAGCTGGTGCAATGCCTTCCCCATGGCATCACTGCCCAAGCCCTTGGGAGGAGGCCTCTTGCTCATTCTATCGTGAAGACTTTCCTCTTGGCATGAGAAAGTTTCACTAGATGGGGTTCTCGACCTGGGCTTATAACCACTGCTCTGGGAGTCGTCCGAGGAAGGATCAGATACTGAAGGCGTCCGTTTCTGCTTAGCACGACATAGCTTCCTCTTCAGCTGGTCAATTTCTCTCTGCATGGCCTTAGTACCACCTTCATGAAAAATTCTGCTTCTGCCCCGTGAATGATTGCTGGCAGTTCACCCTATGTGCACACTGCCCTCTCGATCTCCCATCTGCTCTAAATGTTGAAAAGGATCTTCGTGCTGAGATCCCAAAGATTCTGCATGGTCTGGACCTGAACCCGCCATCACGTTATCTGCGCCAAAACACAAGAGTTTTCCACAAACGGCACCAATTGTAAGGACACAAATCGTGCTAGACCTAAATTCCACCTTTGGTGTCAGCCCAAAGGGTCCAAAACAATGAATTTATAGAGAGTGAGCTTCTAATCTAGGTTTATAGACGTTAGATAGCATAAAAGGTAAATTAAATCACAAAACACATGCGTACTCTTCGTACATGGATGCAAATCTTCTTTATATATTGATGTCGAGGATAATCTTTGATGTTTTTCTTCCAATTTCTCTCTCCTGTCCTCCTCCCTCCCCCTCTCTTTCTTCTCCCCTCGCCTTTTATAGTCCTTCCTCCCCTCTTACGTGTAGGTCATCTGCTTCTTTTAGATACTTGTCACCCCACGTTACCAAAGTCTTTGGCGGTAGGTTTAAGGCTGAATTCCAACATTCAGGCGTCACTTCCTCATTAATGCGACCAGAGAGGTAGGTATAGAGCCTTCAATGCTGTGGGAGCAGCTTTATCATTGATATTTTTCTGTCACTCTTTTTTATCTCCTATCCTTGTTTTTTCAGCCTTTGTGTCCAAGGTCTTCAGTATTGATCCTCTTGAACTGTCAGATCATTCTTCTCGTTCTCGGCAGCATATGGCCGAGGACTTTGCCGTCCTCGAACATCATGCCTTGAAATGCTCCGCCCATGCATGGCATTTTTCTCATATCACGTTTCTTCACAAGATAGCTTTCTTATGTCCTCGGACCATCCGTGCTATTAGGTTGGGCCTTCATCCCCCTAAGAGCTTTTGGATGGGCCCAATACATATCGTAGGCCCTTTAGCCCTACAATAATAATAATAATAATAATAATAATAATAATAGAGATAGGTTCAAGTTACACCTGGTGTAACTCTTTAGAGTTACACCTTTTTTAAACCATTAGATCTAAGTAGATCTAACGGTTTAAAAAGAACCCTCATTAATTCTAATACCCTTAATATTATCTCATTAATTATCTCATATCTATACCTAAAAAAAACAAGTCTGACTCTTTTTCTCTCTCTCTTTCTCTCTCCACGTTTGGTCTCACGTTAGTATCTTCGTTACTCTCTCTCTCTCTCTCTCTCTCTCTCTCTCTCTCTCTCTCTCTCTCTCTCTCTCTCTCTTTTCTAAACCTACGTTTCTGTCTCTCTATCTCCTCCTCCATTGCTCCTCCACTTCCACCTCTACGTGTTGCCGGCAGAAAAAAAAAAAAAAAAAAAAAAAAAAAAAAACCAAGCTGAACTGTTTCAAAAAACACAAAATAAAATGAACCGTAGAAAGCATATGAAGAAGCAGAGGAGAGGAGCAAAACGCAGGCCGAAAAAAAACCAAGCTGAACTGTTTCAAGTTGTGAGTGCTCTGTTTTTTTTTTCTTTTTTCTTTTCTGGGCTGATTCTATGTGCTGTATGTGAATGCGTTTAGGAGTTCTGACTCTATGTGTCCTATGTGAAGCCAAGTTGAATGGTCTTGAATGCATTCTATGTGAAGCCGAACTATTGTGAGTGCTCTGTTTTTTTTTTTTTTTTCTGTTGTGAGTGCTCTGTTTTTGTTTCTTTTCTGGTTTGTGAGTGCTCTGTTTCATTTGCAGGCAGCCTTTTGTTGATGTTGTTGTAACCAAGTGCAAGCACTATTTCTATGAGCATTGCGCATTAAAGGTATTCCTTTTATTTCTGTGAGCAAGTACTACTTTAGTCAACTATTTGTGATTTTTAGGATGGAATTTTTTTACATTAATTTAAAGAAGAAAATTAGATCACACATTTAAAAAACTAACCCTTTTAAATCAAATCACACATTCATCCTCACTTTCTCCATTCTTGTATGTAAGATCACACTTTGAAGTGGAAGAATGAATAAAGGATTTGGATTGAAGAAAGACATGTTTTAGGGATTTCTTTTGAGTGATATGCAGTTCTGCTCAAGCAGATGATAGTTGGACCGAAAGCAAACTTTCTTTATGATTTTTTGAAGATAGTTTGCTTGAGAAGACAAATTAACTGTTCCTATAGAATTTTACCAAAAAACGAGCTAAAAGTGATTATTCTTTGTTAATAATGGCTACTAACTTTCATAATATAATTTAAAGGAATCACTTTACTATATTCATAAAAAATAAAATAAAAACTCTCACTTTACAAGTGACCTTTTATTGTTGATTCAAAAGCCATTGTGTAATGGTAATGTTAAGAGCAAGATGCCTCCTTTTCATTATATTTTAAGACTCTTTTTTTTTTTTTTTTTTTTTGCCAGTTTAGGAATTAGAAAGGCTCCTGGTTTTTAGGGTGCAGCATAAAGTAAATGGATTTCCCATCATATGTTTGATTAGAACTACCAATAAGACTACAAATTACAAATAGTTTGACTTGAAAGAACAAACAATGGCAAGAAAAAGCTTTTTTTGGTGTTTTAGAGGCATAATAAATCATGTTCTTGAAAGTAGGTAACCATCAAAACTAGATAAGACTACAAATTACAAACAGTCTGACTTGAAAGAATAAAGAATGGCAAGAAAAAGCTTTTTTTTTGGTGTTTTAAAGGCAAAATAAACCATCTTTCTTTTAACATATTTGGTTTATGTGAAATTCTTCAGAATTATACTACTATGAATCATTTAAACTTTTAATTTGAACTACTTTGATAGATTACATATAATCACAAAATTAAGTATTTAAAAAAAAAAATATCTAGCTCTTTTCCAAACTCAAGTTAGTAAGTCCTACTTTTTGAAATAGCTTAATCCCCTCACCCCTCCTTTTTCCCTAATATTTTCTATTTATCCAAATACTTTAGATACCATTGATCAGATGTTCTTGGGTATTGGTGAATTGGACATTATGTTTGAAATCTTATTTATTAGAGAATTGAGTTACGCTTGTTTTTTTTTCATTTGTGGTTTCAATTTTGAGCCTAATATTGGTAAAATGTTTGCGTATTTTTTATTTGTGTTCATTATTTGTATTGGTTCTTATAGTTACTAAATCGCAAATGGAATGTGAAGAGTGCTCTGTAATGATTCCTTTGAATATAAAAGATCCACATGTATCAAAAACCAAAGGTCGAAAGAAAAGTACCGAGAAACAGGGTCCTGGTGGGAGAATTAAAGGTGGGCTTGAAATATCCTTAGCTCGTGCAACAACAAAAAGACGATCTTGTCAACTTTGTGGGGGTTATGGTCATAATCGTCGTACTTGTAAACAATATAATGGTGAAGGAAGTGATTACCAAGATGAAGAAAACATTACAAAGGTTGATGACAATGATATTGATGATTTAGCATAAAGTGAGTTTTTTCATTACATTTTTCGAGTCTTTTAAGAAAAAAGAAAAAAAGAATTTTTTATTGTAATAATATATATCTCATGTTTCAAATTTACTTATACCTTTTTTTGTTCTACTGTAGGTACATGTGGCTGAAGAGAATCACAAAATGAGCATTTCTTGGTGGAACTTATATATATATTGAGTCCCAGTAGCTGAAGGAACCATGTTTAAGGACCTATGTTGTTAATCATGATGAAATAGTTTTATTTGGTTTTTTTTTTTTCCTTAAGGACCTATGTTGGAATATTGTTTTTGCTTCAATTTAATGTTATTAACAATGTGTTTTTAAGGACCTATGTTGGAATACTTTAATTTAAGGACATATGCCTTATTTTTTTAGATTTTCTACTACTCACCTCTTGTTTTGAGGGGGTACCTGCAGCTTTGTATTTGATTTTTTTAATAATAGTTTCTTAATGATAATCTATATTTGTTTGTGGTTCTAAATAACAGGTAGTATAGATGCTTTAAATTACTGCATTAGTGGTTCTGCACTATTTACTGCACTGTTTACAGTAATATTTACTGCACTGTTCACAGTACTGTTTACTGCACTGTTCTGTTTACTGCACTTACTGCCCTGCTTACTGCACTGCATTAGTATACTGCACTGCATTAGTATGGCTATTTGTTTACTGCACTGCACTATTTGTAGTATAGCTCTTTGTTTACTGCACTGCACTAGTTGATTGTGCACTGCATAAGTTACTGCACTGCATAAGTTACTGCATTAATGGTTTTATTTACTGCATTATGGTTTTATTTGAGGCACTTTACTGCACTGCATAAGTTACTGCATTAGTGGTTTTATTTACTGCATTATGGTTTTATTTAAGGCACTTTACTGCACTTTAAGGCACTGAAATTTGATGTGTTGTTAAGCGTAATGAAAACCATACAATTGAAATACCAATTGAAGCTGTATTTTGTAGGCTTTTTTATGAGAACCCACATAAAGCAAGGGTAAGCAAATGTGACTTGAAGAGTGAGTCCTAATAGACTAGCAAGACTTGAGAGGAAAGGGAGTGCCACCCCTATGAAAAAGTTGACAAATCCATATCTTTTCAAATAGGCAAAAGGCCTAACGAGTTAAAAGAATTGATTCACGTAAAATGCACAAATTCAATTTGCTTTCCTTAGCCAAATTTGACACAAGTTCCAATAATTGAAAGGTCCTTCACCATAACCATGTTAATCGCAAAATGAGCTGATGTACCTATTTCAACAGCACTGTGACTGTCATTTAGTCTCCATCAATCTTGGGAATTCAATTGGGATGACTATAAAACCAAACCAAACCAGTAAATTTTATGCATTTAACTATAAACAAGTGTGCTTATACAAAACTTTAGACATATAATTACAGATAGTTCAAGAAGTGTTGTAACCCCACGTTTGAATAACTGTAGACTAGTTCAAAAGTGAATTAATGTGGAACTAGTCTTTACAAACAATCAGATCATTACACATGTATATAAATCACAGCTAACAATTAAAAACCAATCCTAAACTACAAGTAGTATAGCTGCTTTAAGTTACTGCACTACCTGCTCTGTTTACTACACTTTTTACTGCACTGTTGTTTAGGTAGTCTTGGCTTGAACTCTTCCAATGCACTGTTACGGCATTCTGCCTCTCTGCCTGAGTCTTTGTCTTGACACACTCCAATACCAGGAGCAAAAAGCCTTTCCCTGTCTGCACAAGACCTTGCGCAATACAAAGCTTCTCCTTTGAGTCTAGATCACTGTTGAAAGTGATTTTCATTGTCTTTAATACTTTAGACTCCTTCAGGATCTGTTCAACAAGGACTAATTTAAATAGAAAAACTCAGCAGAACTTCCAAAGACCCTGTAATATGAGTAACCATGAAATACTAAAACAAAAACCAAAAGCAGAGAGAGATCAAATCCCAGTATTTCATAAACAGGAATATTTAACCAGCTAATGCACAAAAGCAAGAAGGCATGTGCCATTCAAAAGAAAATAAATAAATAAATAAATAAGCCTTATTTCACCTCCATTGTTAATGCAATAACTAGGAAAACTTGGCAAACACTTGAAACCTTTTGCAAACTAGAATTGTAATCAAATATATGCCACAAAAATAAGAAAAAGGTCCCGCATTGACTTGTAATTATAACAATTTTGAATCCAGCGATCAAACTAATCACTCACAAGAATTCATTTTAATGAGGACAGAAACAGTGGTCAAACAACAAGATGTTAGCTTGAGACATTCATAATATCTCAAAGCTTGGATCAATCAGACAAGTTGCTGGGCAATGCAAAGCATACTCTGTTCAACATTTGCCATTTCAACTAATCCCACAGTTCCACACCCTCACTCACCATCACACCTCTACCGGACTCAACTTTATAACATCAACATATTAAACACAAGTAAATCCCAACTAACCTCATATCAATCAAACTCTCCATCATAGCAATTACTAAAACAGAACATAATAGTAATAACAAACTCCATTCATATTAAAGAAACAAAACTAAGCATAAAGGAGCAAACAGCGAAAATGAATCAAAACATTATCACAATGAACGAATTCACGACAAAACAAAGAAAAAAGCGGCAATCCTTACAGCACCAGAGCCTTCGGTTAACGGTCCACCAATAAAGGCCATAATTCTAGCTCCAGAACCATGAAGTTTGTCAATTTCATTGCCATGGATCTGATGTTACAGAGTAGTCCCATGAAGTTTGTCAATTTCCACATCCAGTCTAGAAAATAACATCTACTAACATCAAGGACTAATTTAAACAAGTTGGGGAGATTTTCAGAAACAAAATCAATGTCCAAATCGCCTTTGAAATTAAAGTACTCAAGATTCGGGGTGTTTATGTGGAGCTTGAATGACCAGCGTAAAAAGGAGCAATCCAAAACTAACATTTTCAGCATAGGTACGAATACAAGGATATTGAACCTGTCCGCTTTCTTGTCCAAAAAATCCAAATCAGAATAACTGACTCTGATCCTCAAATCTTGGAGCAGCAGGCAGGGGACGAGGAAGCGTGGGCTTGTCCAAGTGAAGAACAGGGACGAGAGTCCAGAGAGCCCTCCACCTATTCGACAAAATGCTTGTGAGAATGGCATGCGTTTTCATGCTTGCGAATGCTTGTGCCTAAGGGACGAGAGTCCAGAGAGTCCAGCAGCTTGCGAATGCTTGTGCCTAAGGTCTCCTCTGCTTCTTCATGCTGTCAATCTGCCAAGCCAAGCAAAGACAAGGTCTGAATCTCTGATTTTCGGCGTGCGTTTTGCTCCTCTCCTCTGCTTCTTCATATGCTTTCTACGGTTTGTTTTATTTTGTGTTTTTTGAAACAGTTCAGCTTGGTTTTTTTTTTTTTTTTCTGCCGGCAACACGTAGAGGTGGAAGTGGAGGAGCAATGGAGGAGGAGATAGAGAGAGAGAAACGCAGGTTTAGAAAAGAAAGAGAGAGAGAGAGAGAGAGAGAGAGAGAGAGAGACTAACGGAGATACTAACGTGAGACCAAACGTGGAGAGAGAAAGAGAGAGAGAGAGAGAGAGAAAAAGAGTCAGACTTATTTTTTTAGGTATAGATATGAGATAATTAATGAGATAATATTAAGGGTATTAGAATTAATGAGGGTTCTTTTTAAACCGTTAGATCTACTTAGATCTAACGGTTTAAAAAAGGTGTAACTCTAAAGAGTTACACCAGGTGTAACTCTAAAGAGTTACACCAGGTGTAACTCTAAAGAGTTACACCAGGTGTAACTTGAACCTATCTCATAATAATAATAGTAATAGTAATAGTAATAGTAATAGTAATTTTTTAAAGGAAAATGTCTAATCCATAAGTCCAACCCAATCTAATCCATATGGCCAGGTTAGGTTAGGTTTGGGCACCATAGTTGGTTGGATTGAATAAATAACTCAACTCAATCCAACCCAATCTATGCACACTATTTTTTTTTTTTTCTTTTGAAACACGCACACACACACACATATATATAGAAGAAGGAGGATGAGATGGGGGAATACACTGTTAAGAAGAAGACAAGATGTTCATTAGTCCATCATAATTTGCAATAAAAAAAGGAAAATGTATGATGTAAGTTTTATATGAAAAAAAAAATTAATTAATTAATTTTAAAATAATCAAAGTGGACTTTGCGTATTGTAAAACGGAACTCTATCATCAATTTTAACAACCCATTCTTTTCACATATACTTTCTTCCCTCCAAAACCAACATACATAAAGTAATTGTACTATTAAAAGTATGCTTGGCTTCTTCCAATTAAATATTAACATAAAAACTATTATAAAATCTTGTGATCCAAACTAAAAGGCACTAATTATTCTAGAAGCTAATTTAACATAAAAATATCATGTATAGAAAAGTCACAATTCTTAAACAATGCTTCTTTGAATAAAGATATTTTAAAATAGATCAATTTATAGGTTAGATTTTTTTTTCTTCTAATTTTTCAATTGTATATAAGTCACACAGGGTTTAAGGGAGAATTATTTTCCTGAATTTAGTTCAAACATACATCAAATAGTCACAATTCTTTAACAATGATTATTTGAATAAAAATATATCAATTTATAGATTTGTTATTTTCAGGTGTTTCTAATCGTTCAAATGTATATAAGTCATATTGGAAAGAAATCAATTATATAACTCTTAAATGGATTTTTGTGAAAATATATCTCTTGTTTCCATATTCCCACATAGATATTGTTAAATATAATGGAAATTATAATAGTTCCAAATTGGAGGACAAAGCTTGATTTTAATATTATTTAATAAAAATTCGAATTGCATTCAATTATTTCTAGTTGAGACAGTGGCACTCGTTGAATGGATTGTGATATTTTGAAATGCTTTACAAGAAAAAAAAAATCTCTAGAATATATGGAATATATTATAAAAGTTTAGTAATTGTGTGTATATGTTCTAAAATCTACACTAACAAGACCCTTAACTACTTTCTCCTTAATAATTATAATTTGGGCCACATGGAGAGTAATTTCTTATGGTATTTTTGGTTGGGATGATTTTGGGGAGAATAAAAATAAATAAATAAAAAGTGGAAAATAGGAGAAAAAATTGGTTGGGGGGGGGGGGGGTGTTTGGTTGAGAGGGAAGGGAGGAGAGAAAAATTGTGGGGTGGCTATTTTCTATTTGGGCCTGCCAAAATTTGATCTTCCCAAATTGAAAAGAAAATGGAAATGACAAGGAGAAAATGTGTTTTTGACAAAATTTTCATTCCCCACCAACAAGCAATATATTTTGGGCTATTTTCTATCCCATTGTTCTATCGATTTTGGATTCCCTTTTCTTTTATTTATTATTATTATATATATATATATATTTTTTTTTTTTTTTTTTGCACTCATCTCACTTTTTGTTTTTTTCCTTTCTTTTGCTTTTATCTCTGTTTCTTCCATTCTCGTTCTTTCTTTCTTCTTTTCACCAGTTTTGGATCCTTCTGGCTTTTGCTTTATATATTTTGAAGTGTTCATAACACAATTTTTTAATTAAAAAAATAGGTATTAAAAATTGTGTTGCCTTTTGTTTTATTTAATAAGAATATAATTGTAAATTTATACCAACTTTATTTTTCATAATTTTTCATCTTTCTATTTTTTTATTCTCCCAACAAAAGACATATGAGAGAAAACTACATCTCTTCTATCACTTTTCTATCCATTTCCTATTTTCTATCCCCCACTCTTCCACCTTTCTAACCAAACAGACACCTTATAGAAGATTATAACAGGCAATAATCATATACTATAAAATTCCTAATTTTTAATTTGATGAGTTAAGGAGTGATATAACAGCCTTATATTGCAAATACGATAAGCAAGCTAATTCAACCTTCTTCTTTTTTGAGAAAGAAGCTAATTCAACCTTCTTCTTTTTTTGAAAAAGAAGATATCATTTTCGATTTTAAACCATTAATGTAAAGTTGAATGTCATACCCATTTTGATTTCCCATTCCCCAGCTAATTGCCAATTTTCACACAACAGGGGCACCTGTAACATTACTATTTTACCATTAATTGTACCTAAGTAGCTAAAAATCTATTCAAACAAAGCGGATCCCCCCTTCCCCCAAAAAAAGATGTAAAATATCAAAAATTTCATGCAAATACTGAAAAATATCAGTTTGAATGACTTGGTTTACTTGAGATTTGTCCAAACATTGGACTTTTTGATTTGCCTAAATATGTGGCTCCATCCACTGTTGAATGCCCTTCATTTTAAATGCTTATGTAGCAAAATCAGACTTAATTGGGTAAAATATCATAAACTCAAGCAATTGAATTACACTTGGTAAAATTTTGGCTATGTGTTGGAGTAGTTAAAAATTATTATTTACTTTGGTCAAATGTTGTCAAATTTTTGAAAATGAGATGCCACCAGAAAGGGCACCACATGAGCTTTGATTAGATGGGTTAACATGCATGACAATTCGAAAAGCTTTGTTTAAAACCTTGAAAATAAGCAAAGTTAGACTTTCATTCAAAAAGTATTCAAGGTACTACTTTCTGTGCCCGTAAATCCTCAAATAGGATGCTAAAAACTACAAATGTAGTAAAGTTTAAAAACACTAGTCCTAGTCTCTTAGAGGCTCAACGCACATATTCTTTTTACTTTCCTTTTAAACTGCTGATAATACGGTTAGGACAACCCAAAAAAATCCATTAGAAGGTGTGGGGATGGGTTGGATTGAGTCGTGTCTAAACTGTTGGGTTGGTGTAAAGATCGACAATGGGTTAGGCTAGGGCCTGAAGCAAAAACACGCACCCATGGCCAATGCCAATTTATCTTTAGAAGGTTGAGCCTAATGGACTACTGGTAGGCTTTTTTAGTGGGTTTCCTTTTCCCTTTTTTTTTTTTTTAAAAAAAAAAAAGGAAAGAATCAAATAATTTTAAAAAAGTTTCAAAACCAAATAAATGTATTTTATTAGCTTTTAATTAGTTTTTCTTTTTCTTTTTCTAACTTTATATCAACAAAATTTCCAACTTAAAAAAATAAATAAATAAATAAATTCAAAGTCACCAAGTTACTAGCAAAATATATATTTACTAAGCATAATTTAGCAAAATCACATTAAGTATTCTATTGGTTAGGTGTGTACCCTTAAATTATTACTCTCTCATGTCTTAAGTTCAACCCTCCACCCTACCCAAATTTTCTTTTTTACAAATTCTGAGTTAAAAAGCCGAGCTAATGACCTAGTGGGTGCCCATGGGCAAAAACCCAAATTATTTTGTTAGAAATTACGAGTTAAAAGACTGAGCTAAATGACCCAGTGGGTGCCCATAGGCAAAAAAAATTGGCATCAAGCTATCCATTAGCCCGATGGTCTAGTAGGTTACTGGGCTGGCCTATGAAATGTGGGCTATTTGATGACCTTTAGGTTGGTGGGTTACATATACACCCCTAATAGATGACTAATTCAAAAACTAGGTCTCAATATTGAGAGGCAAATCTAATTTTATGATTTAGCCATATATTAAAGTTCTGTGCTGTGCAAACCTAGAGGCTAGAACAAAGTGCTGTGCAACAATGAGTGAGGCGGCGATCAGGTCAAGGGAAGAGGATGACAAACTTCAACGGAGCACTAAAAAGGTAAAAGAAAACCATAGCTTGGGTTCATCCCATGCTGACCCCACCCAGTCCTCACAAGATGGGAACTTTTCCTACAAAGCAAAGCTGCTCGGGGAAATCCCGGGGGCTTTTGAACAAGCTTTCAACTTTGAGTTCAACATGGATACGGATGTGGAATCTGACGATGAGTTTCATGAGTTACCGATTGGCGAGAAGGCAGTGCGTTTCTCCGGAAGTTTGAAAACGAAAATTAGAGCACCATGGGCGAACGCATTGATTGTCAAGGTATTCGGCAAGACCGTGGGTTACCACTTTCTTCATTCTCGTATACTCAGTCTCTGGAAACCAACAGGGAAGATGGATTGCGTTGACTTAGGCAACGATTTTTTCCTTATCAAATTCCAGTTCAAGGAGGATCAGGCAAAGGTTCTTAGAGAAGGCCCCTGGTTCGTCGGAGGCCACTATTTATCCATTAGATGCTGGGAGCCTAACTTTAAGTCCTCCACAGCTAACTTGTCTTAGAGAAGGCCCCGAGGAAGGTTCGCGAGGCTATGTGTTCAAGTGAATTTTAATGAGCCTATAATCAAACTTTTGAAAATGGGAGGGATAGATCAGCCGGTTCAATATGAGGGGATTCAGTCCTTATGTTTCGCTTGTGGTCGTGTGGGTCATAAGGTGGAGAATTGTCCTTACAAAATCACCTCTCCGACGAAGGGAGGAGCTCAACAGGAGGCGGGAATAAACCTGGAAGCATCAGGACAAACTCCATCAGAGGAAGCACGTGACGCTTTTGGACCATGGGTGCTTGTTTCACGAAAACGGCAACCCAATAAAAAAATGTTGAAAGACAAGAGTCAAACTTCTCCTTTAGGGCCTTCGGACCAAAGCCCAAACAGCCAGGCTGTTCACAGCCTTTCCAGGCCTGTTTTGGGCTCAGTTAAAGTTGATGAAAACAGTCTTGGGGGTATCCAAAAGCCTTTTTCTACTCCGGATTTTAGTGGGATGCGGACAAATCCCGCTGTTGAGCCTCAGACCTCGAGCAAGCCTAGGACTGGAGTGACAATGATGGGAGCAAAAGACAGTGAATTAGGCCCAAAATCTACTAAACATAGAAAGAAACATCGTGAAAATTTTGGGAGAAAAGAAACAAACAAAAAGAACACCCTTTTTTGGAAAGAAGTGGAGGCTAACCCATTTAGCACATCTCCGGAGTGTGGTTCGAAGCTGAGTTCTCTTCGCTCTCCGGATTCTAACATGGGTGATTTCAAAGAGTTTAAGGCTGGTGGATCCATTATTTCTGTGGAGAAGGTGTCGATATTGTGCGCTAATGGGGAGGAGCAGAACTTAGTGGATGGTTTTGCAAAAGGTAATCAGGGGGTTGATTCCTTTATGATGGCAAATGAGAGCGTAGTAGGTGTAGAGGTGCCTCTGCCCCCGGGAGGTGCCTCTAAGCAACAAGCTTCTAATGGAGGAATGGCCGCACCCACTGAGAGCATCTCGGTGAACATTGCTAATTACCCTTTGAAGCGAATTGATCCCTCTCTTCGATTGGGACGCATGGGTAAGGAGGAAGAGGAGGCTCTAACTGGTGAGAAGCTTCCCTGTGATTCCATGGAGACACCAGAAGTTCCTGTTGAGGACATGCAATTTGACGAAGGAGTGACTGCTCCTATCTCCTCCTAATTGCTGGTACCTTCCTTCTTTTTGTTTTGTAAATATGAATCTTCTCATTTGGAATTGTAGGGGTACTCTTAACCCCACCTTCTGTAATAATGTGATTGATTTGGTTCGAGTGCATTCTCCTGCTATTTTAATTTTAATTGAAACCAAAGCAAGTGGTGAGAGGGCGAAAAGGATTGCTGATAGATTGCCTTTTGATGGGGCAATTTTCGCTAACACAATTGGTTTATCTGGTGGTTTATGGTTGTTGTGGGATAGTTCTCGGGTGGATATAGCTGAGTTGTCATCCACGGAACAGGAAATTCATGCTATGGTCACCCCTATTCACTCAAGCTCTCCGTGGCTGCTGTCTGCAATTTATGCCAGTCCAAGGCTTGCTGAAAGGCGTTTGCTTTGGGAAAATTTGATGGCAGTCTCTGAGCTTCACTCTCTCCCCTGGGTAATTGCAGGGGATTTTAATGAGGTTCTTGTGGGGGAGGATAAGTATGGGGGCAGGCCAGTTAACATTAGTCGTGCCCTCCGTTTCCAGCACTGTCTTGATACTTGCAGAATGATTGATATTGGCTTCTCTGGGACTCGCTTCACCTGGTCCAATCATAGACCTCTATCTAACCTTGTCCAAGAGCGCATTGATCGGGTTTTTGTCAATGCGGAGTGGAATGGTCTTTTTCCTGATGCCTCAGTCCTTCACCTTGAAAGGGCCTATTCTGATCACTGCCCTGTGTTGCTAAGTTTGGATCACCACCAGGATATTAAGCTCCCTCGTCCTTTTCGATTTCAACCAATGTGGTTATCCCACCCTGAGTTCCCGGCTGTTGTTAAGGAGGCGTGGTCTAGCCCTACAACCCTTTGCACTGCCACTTCGAAGTTTGCCAATAAAGCTAAGATTTGGAACAAAAATATTTTTGGGAATTTGTTTCATCGTAAGAAAAGAGTTCTTGCTAGACTTCGAGGCATTCAATCAGCGCTGTCCATTAATCCTAATGTTTTCCTTGTGGATTTGGAGAAGTCTTTACGGGCTGAATTTCAGGAGGTCTCCAAGCTTGAGGAGGAGTTTTGGGCCATGAAATCCCGAATAACCTGGTTGGTGGAAGGGGATAGGAATACAGGCTTCTATCATACCTCGGCCTTGGTCCGTAGAAGGAGAAATCGTATCACTTGTATGCAAGATAGAGTAGGTAATTGGATCAAGGGGGAAAGTGAGATTGCGGAATTTATTAGAAATGGGTACGCGGAATTATTTTCTTCTAGTCACACCTATGCTATCCGCTCTAACTGGGATCCGCCCTTTTGGCAAAATTACCTTACTGAGTCAGAAGCTGAAAGGCTCACTTTCCCAGTAACCGACGAAGATATTAAGGCTGGTCTGTGGTCTCTCAAGCCTTTCAAGGCTCCTGGGCCTGATGGCCTTCACGCGGGCTTTTTCCATCGCTTTTGGTTGTTGGTGGGTGATTCGGTAAGAGATGAAGTGAAGAATATTTTTGCTTCAGGGAGGATGCCTGAATATCTGAACCAGACAATCATTACCCTTATTCCCAAATGCAAGAACCCTGAAGCTTTCAACCACTATCGGCCTATCAGCTTATGCAATACAGTTTACAAAATTGTTTCGAAGATTATTGTGGCTAGATTAAGGCCTCTCCTCCCTGGCATGGTTTCTCCCCTCCAGACCGCCTTTGTGCCCGGGAGGAAGGGTGTTGACAATGCCATTATTGTGCAAGAAATCATTCACTCCATGTCTAGGAAAAGGGGGAGAGGTGGGACTATGGCAATTAAGATTGATTTGGAAAAAGCCTACGATCGTTTGGAGTGGAGTTTTATTCGAGATACTTTAACTCTTTTCAGACTTCCTAGCCATTTGATCAAGCTTATTATGAGTTGTGTGTCTTCGTCTTCCATTTCCATCCTCTTTAATGGCGATGCTTTGGATCCTTTTCTTCCGTCGCGAGGCATAAGGCAAGGGGATCCTCTCTCCCCTTACCTTTTCATTTTATGTATGGAAGTTTTGGGAGCTCTTATTTCAAACAAATGCAATGCTAATCTTTGGAACCCGATCAGGGCTTCTCGTGGTGGCCCGACTTTCTCTCATTTGTTCTTTGCAAATGACTTAGTTTTGTTTGCAAGGGCTGACCGCAAGAATTGTGTGGCAATCAGAGAAGTGCTTGAGTCTTTTTGCAGCATGTCAGGCCAAAAAGTCAGCCAAGAGAAATCTCGTGTCTTTTTCTCTCCTAATGTCCCAACTGATGCTAGAAGTGAGATGTGTGATACTTTGGGGTTTCGGTCTACTCCATCTCTTGGGAAATACTTGGGTTTTCCAATCAAGCACTCGGCAATGCCTCAGGACTTCGGTTATATTGTAGAGAGGGTTCAAAGTAGATTAGCCGGTTGGAAGGCGAATTTGCTCTCCTTTGCTGGAAGACTTGTGCTAACCCAAGCTGTGACCACTACTATTCCTAATTATGCCATGCAATGTGCTGCTCTTCCCACTAAGATTTTGAATAGTGTTGACAGATTGAGCCGCAATTTCCTTTGGGGTTCCTCAGAGAGCAAGAAGAAAATCCATTTAGTAAGTTGGAAGAAAATTACGAAGCCTAAGAGAGATGGTGGTCTTGGTATCCAAGCTGCTAAGGCAAAGAATATTGCTAATCTTGCTAAGCTGAATTGGCGTCTCCAAACTGAGCCTTCCTCTTTATGGGCCAAAGTGCTTTCCCATAAGTATTGCAACACTAGAAGGGCCTTTAACTCCCGCCCCTGCAGTAGGACGTGCTCTACTACCTGGTCTGCTATTCGCAAAGGTGAGGCTGTCTTTAAAAATGGTTCTAAATGGATTGTTGGGAAGGATAGTCACCTATCTCTCTGGTTTGATAAATGGCTGGATAAAGGCCCCCTTAGGGGGCTGATTGAAGGTCCTTTGAATCGAGGGGAAGAGGCTGCTTCTTTGAAGGATGTTACTGGGTTTTCGGGATGGGTTTGGCAAGGCTGTTCTTTCTCCTTCCCTGAGAGGTTGCTTTCAGAAATCAAGGCCACTCCTATCACCTTTTCTGCTCAGACCAGGGACCGCATCACTTGGTTTTCTTCTCCAAGTGGTAATTTCGACATGAAGGAAGCATATAGGCTGGCTGTTTTGGAGGTGGAAGGTATGTATAATAGCTGCTTTGATGGTGCTTGGATTTGGAGGGTGCCAACAATTCCAAAAATTAAATTTTTCCTGTGGCAATGCCATCACAAGAGCATCCCTGTCAAATCCATTCTTGCTGCCAGAGGGATGCAGGTTTCGCCTTTGTGTCATTTTTGTGATGGAAGCACTGAATCAATTTTACATGTGCTACGTGACTGCCTTGTGGCTCGTAATCTCTGGAATTCCCTTATTCCTCCTATGTCTGCCTTTTTGTTCTTTGGTCTTCCTTTGAATGATTGGTTGCGTTTGAATTGCTGCAAGATGATCAACCACACTACTTCGGGCATTTGTTGGGGAATTATTTTCTCCTTTGGTATTTGGACTCTTTGGCTTCACAGGAATGGAGTTTTGTTTCGGAACAAGAGAGCTCAGGACAATTTAGGACCTGAGGTGCTTTCTAAGGCTGTGGAGTTTGCATATCTGGGCATTAATGGGAGTCAGGTTTGTAACCAAAGAACCATTCAAGTCAAATGGTTGAAGCCTCCTTTGAATTGGTACAAACTCAATTCAGACGGTTCCTCGTTGGGTAATCCAAGCCGGGCTGGTGGTGGTGGGTTAATTCGCAATGCTGAGGGAGAGTGGGTTAAAGGGTATGCGAGAAACATTGGTCGTACCACTAGTGCAGCTGCTGAGTCGTGGGCTCTTCGTGACGGTCTTAGGTTGTGCTCTGCCTTGAAGCTTCATGCTGTGATCATTGAACTTGATGCCAAGCTGATTGTGGATCTGTTGCAAAAAGTAGATAACAACCAAAATTGTATTGATGCTCTTGTCAGTGACTGTAAGTGCGAGTTGAGGAACATTCCAATGGTTCAAATTCAACATTGCTATCGAGAGGCGAATAAATGCGCCGATGCTCTTGCTAGAAGGGGGGCCTTGCTTTCCCAAGATTTTGTTGTTTTCTTAGACCCCCCAGTGGAAGTCTCCCTGCTTCTTAGTCTAGACTCTGCTGGGGTGGCTTTTGATCGTTGTATTTCTTCTTTTTAGTTTTAATGATATTATCCCCTTTACCAAAAAAAAATATTGAGAGGCTTTCTCATATATTTTAGACCATTCTCATAATAATTAGAAAGCGCATTTTTACTGGACAATTTAGCACAAACAAATAAGTCCAAATAAGATTATTGTAAAATACCAGATCATATTTTTAAATATCAAAAGTAATTAACTAAGATTTTATTGGGCTTGAATTTAGGTAAATTTAAAGTGTTTATATATATTGTTTGGGTGGGATCAAAACCCACATAGAATGACTTTGTCAGGTTGGACTTGGACCTTTAAAAATTATAATTACCTTGAAGCCCAAACTTTAAATAGACAAAGACATTCGAATTCTAGAATGGGCTCGGCCCATGGCTAATTTCAATGAACAGCCCGACCAAAGGAGGTAGAGGAGGCAAAAACTAAACAAACTCATCTAACTTTGAAAACGTATTAAACTAAGGAATTAAAAGCTCATTTAAGCTAAAAACTATCATCAATTATTTTTGCTGAAAAAACTATCATCACATCAATTCATCAAGTTTAAAAGAAACCAAAATAAAATAATAACGCAAAACAACACAACAATGAAGACCAAAGCATCATTACCTTGCCTGGAATGATCCTATATAGAAGCAAATAATAGGATATAAAAATTCAAGGGAAATTAAATGGAAAGCAAAACAAAAGATAAAAAAAAGCATAATGGTAGAAGCAAGAGGGTTTTTGTGATTCTTCCCCACTTCCCAGGATATAATAAAATAAAAAAATTTACTTTGAAACAAAGCCAAGCAGACTTGATGACTGTCAATGATGGCATTGATAATGGATTGCACTACTGCTTAACAGTGTGTTTAAGAGTGCACCCAAAAAGAAATGAAAGAAAGAAAAGTTAAATTGAGTGTTTTTTGGACTTTAGATGTTTGTAATGAGGAGAAAAATAATAACGATATATCTATTTAGAAAAAATTTAAGTTGTTCTACAACCATACGCTTTGCTGCTGCTGCCACAACTTATTGAAGTGGTCAACTGTGAATGTAAACCATCACTTTTATATAAACCCATGACTTTTTTTTTTACCATTTACTGTCAACTATTGTGGCAAAGTTATAGCACTTTCTCGTTAAGAAAGACGAAGAAGAATATGATTATAGCAAATAACAATATTATTTTCACGCACACTGACACTCTTCAAAAAAGATAAGAGATTGTTTTGTCTTGAAGTTGAATGACAAAAAGGTGACTTCACAAAACAAAAACTGGCAATCCATTCCGAACCCAAAAGTAAGAGAAGGGAGAGGACTAGAATGGAATGCAAAACAGCATCCAAACCATCCTTTCCTTCCTATTCCCCCCCATCCCAAACAACATTCATGCTTTTCCATCCCTTCAAAAACAGCATCCAAAGGATTCCACCATTCACTCTGTAATCACTGTGATTCAGTGATAACAAATCTGAAACATCAGCATAAGCAAATCATAATGACCATTTCTTCTGCGATTAAGAAATTTTCAATTAGAGTATCAAATAATTATATCTCAAAAACGTAAATGTTTAATAAAATCATTCACTCGTGCAGTAACAATTTACAATTGAGAGTCAAAACACTATAATTATTTGTTAGAGTGACTGATTAATAAGATACACAATATCACGATGTATTTGTGTCAAATGAACACGAAAAAGTGGGGGAGAGAAAGAAAAAGGCTCTATACAGTTTACTCTATAAAAAACTTAACATAAAAGAAAGGAAAACCGAATTCACAAACCAGATAAGAGTTACAGTTACATATCACAAGATAGCCGAAAGAGTTGCCGTGCCATAGTAACTCCCACTTCAGTATCGTAGCAAGAAGCTTGTATTTATGAGTGTGTATTTCCACAGTTTCCTCCTTGAGCTTTGTAAGACAGGCATCATTCTTTGATATAGAACCTCCAACATTGATTTCGTGGAATTCAATCACTAAATTTTGACCAGCAAACCAAGCCTGAAAACCAAAACGAAAACAACCTGATTTGGATTACCTAATAAATCTGTCCTGTTCGCTACCATTCCCACAATTAGCAACTCCATCAACTACTAACTCTGTACACTTCAAGCCATTTAAATAAACCTGTGCTTGAATTATTGTCCTTCCGATTTTAAAACCTGGAACCACAGTGAACCCCACCTTTGCTCTAGTTTTACCTGGCAATATACATCTCCTTGTGACATCTTCCATGTACACCATCGAGAAATCCACACCTCTCTCCACTTGAAAAATCTCAACCACAGGATCAAACGAAAATGCCAACTTATGTAGTGTCCATATTGAGCTAGCCATTCTAACAAACGAGTCATAGAACACACTCAATGATTTCCATGAATTCAATATCACTTCATTATGAGCCAAATTACTGAAAATTGACGATTCCATGGTGGGGTTGATAAGCTCTTGATACTTATTCTCACAAAATTTTGAAAAATCACAACTCTGATTCCTACTTAGCAACTCCATAGGATTGCTCGATACATGCTCGAGTAATTGCTTCATAGAAGTACCATTCTTTTCCGAATTCGAAACATGCCCATTACACACAATATCATTCTCACCCAATCCAAACCCTTTCAAATCAAACCCCCTAAACATCCCTAAACAAACATACGACAAAAACGCATACCGATTATGCCCCTTTTTCGCATACTCAATATCCAAATAAACAGAATTGGCAGCCAAATCCAAATCCCACATAGCTTTTGTCATCAATTCAATCAAAATCTTAGTAAACCTATGTGTTGCTCTACAAGCATCATGTAACACAGAATCAAATACTCTAACAGACAAAAAAACCTCACAAGATGAATCGAAATTACCAGACAACTTCTTAGACAACTTCAAATTAGACTTATGAATCTCACCCAGCTTCTTCTTCAGAGCCAAAACCTCGTTGTCTTTCTGATCAATCTCCGACTGTAACCGGTTCGAAAAGGTCCCAAGTGTCCGCAACTTGCTCTGATTCTCTTGCACCTGAGCTTCCATGCAAGACCCAATTCCCAAATCAGCACCAAAATCCGGGTTCTTCACTAAATCCTTGTAGAATTGCTTGAACTCAGACAACCTCTGCAGGTGTGAGACCAAAGCTCTATCCGCCTCCTTGACATTTTCCTCAACAAACGGAACGTGGGCTGTCTGTAACTGAAAGTACGAAGCTTCAAACGAGGAAACCGTAGCGAAAACCGACGAAATCAGTGTCTGGCTCACCTGGGTATCCACAATTTTCATCTGGGTCTGCCTCCATGGACTTGTTATCGCTGATGGTGGCGGTGTTGGCTCTATCACAAAAGGGGGAGCTTGATGAATTAGGTCAGGCTTGATTACCACAACTTTCTGGTCTGTGATGACTTCTTCGGCCGAGTCAAGGAGTGAGTACCCGTCAGAGTCGTCGATGGGTTCGATTTCTGTGAAGAATTCGAAGGTCTTGGACTTGAAAGCCTGAGCAAATTTTGTGAACATTTCAGAGATTTGTGGGGGTTTTGAGGAGCTAATATTATCTGTTTCTGGCATTTCTTTGTTTTGTGATTTCTTTTGGGGTTTATTTGAGTAGTGGGTTTGGAATAGAATTGGAGTTTATTTGTGTGAAAAGAGAGGAATTGAGTGTTTCTTGGGTTATACTACTCTTTGCTTTGTGCTTGTGCTTGTTTACTATTGAGTTGTGAAGTGAAATGGGTGCTTTGGATGGCTTGGAAGGAAGGTATGTGGGTTTGGCTTGCTGGAGTTTTCTTTTTGTTTTGTTTATTGGGGTTCTCTCTCTTTTTTATTTTATTTTATTTTTTTATTATTATTTTGTGTGCTTAGACTCTTTTGAGGTCTTTCATTAACGGTAATAAGGGAGAAGGCTAGAGTGACAGGCTTTGGTGACTAATATCCATGACTGGCAAATGGAGAACTGGGAGATGTAAGAAATTGTTGGGATTAGAAAGTTGACTGTGTTTTTTTTATTTTGGGCTGCACTCAGCTTTGGTTGATTGGGGTTGACCAACTATGACCTGATTGATGAGTTTGCGCAATGTATCAAGCATCCATGTGCTTCTTCTACTTCCCAAACACGCCTCTTTTTGGCACAAATCTGAGCATGTGGTTGCGGCATGTCACTTTCTAGATGGTATTGCTTTAAAGATATTAAATAAAGATGTTAGAGCACTTGTTTAGGATGGTATACTTGTTAAGGAGGAGAAATCCTACACGGTTGAGCATTTTTTTTTTTTTTTTAAAGTAGTTGAGCCACTTTCAATGAAAAAGATCCACGTTACAAAAACCTTTAAATAACTACATTGTAAAGATACTAAAACTCAATCTATATATTATGAAGTGAGTGAACTAGATTTTATCACATCATCAATAATTAAATAACACTAAAACAGTAATAGATAGGTTTGATCAAATGTTGGTATCGCTATAAAATTTAATCTACTCATTTCGAAATGGGTATATAGGATTTTATTAATGTGATGGTGGAATTAGCCTTAGAATTATAGAAGATCCTAATCCAATTCTTCATCTTTCATCAAGAGTTCCTGCATTTTTATGGATGAGTGCGAATAAAAATAGTTAGCCTAGTAGAATAGGATTCGTGTACACTTGGAACATAGGTTATTTAACTAAGAAACAAATGGAAAATTAATATGATGCCTTCATGAGATTAAGTGGGTAGTTGAGAAATTGAACATAAATGAGTATAATTTATGGTAGGTATACAAGAATAGATAAAAAATAGAAATGGGGTAAGGATTATAGATAAAGATTTAAAAAAGGAAATGGAGGTTTAGAGGAAAGGGGACAAAATTATGTTAATAAATATTGTCTTAGGAGAAGAGACAAATTACATAATTTATGCAAACACTCAAATTGGATAAGAAGAATCCATTAAGCAAAACTTTTTGGAGGACATGAATGAATTGAGTCATGGGTTACCAAACTGGGAAAGGATTTTTATTGAAGGAAACTTGAATATATTGGAAATGATTGTGGGAACTTTGAAAAATTCGTAGAGGCTAAGGATATGAAGTAAGGTTTTGAACCAAAAGATGCTATCTAGACTCTGTAATATCGTATGATTGGGTATTAATTATGACTTAGTTCAAGACGAAGAAATCACAATTTCCATCTTCAAAAGTGGGACAAGCGTTATTTCACCCTTATGTTGTAAAGGTTGTAACGTGATACCAAGAGAAAGTCCAATCACTCAACATATGGTGGTAGCGGTATTAGATATTTGTATTAGAAGATGGAAAGTAAGAGGTACTAGACAAAGAAACCCAAGGATTAGGTGGTAGAATTTGAAGGAGGAGAAATAAGACATGTTTAAAGATAAAATTATCAAAGAAGGCAAGTAGAATTTATACGAAAAGTGAGGGATTGATGTTGCATTTTGATGCAAACCAAAATTGATAGGAAATTCACTCGTGATGCCTCCACTTGTTCTCTCACTGATTAAAACTCTGTCACACATGTCCATCGGTGGATGAAATTAGAGATGTATTTAATGTTAAGTTATCAATTTGACCAAACATTCTAGAATTTAAAAGCTTTCAATTAACACTCTGTTTGTTTCAATGGAAAATATTTTCAGGAAAATATTTTCCAATTTTACAGTATTTGTTTTGCAGTAAAATATTTGGTCAAAAGTAAAATATTTTCAATCAACCAAATCAACCTAAGCAAATTTATGTAAAACATTTTACACTTAAAATTTTGGGAAAACATTTTACATTTGCTCAATCCGTCACACCCCGATACTTATCACTCCCGCACTTTCACACTAAAACTCTCCCTCTCGTATATCTCTCCAAAAAAATCCAGCCACCCTCAAATTTCTCTCCAAAAAACCCAGCCACCTTCGGTCTACTCTCCCACCAATCTCCGGCTCCAAGGTCCAAGGCACCATCGGCTAGCTCCAGCTTCCATTGGCGCCGCCCATCGCCGGCAAAACCAGGTACTTTTCTGCCTTTTTAGATTAGATTTCTCCTTCTCTCTTCATTTTTTTCTTCATCTCTAACCATTCTCTGGTTTTTCTTAGGTTCGATCTGTTGTTTTATTATTATATATCTATGTGTGTCATATGGTTTTGTTTCATTTTGGCTTTTGTGCTCGCTTCTTGTTATTGGGTTTGTGCATGCCTGTTTGAATTTTTCAATCTAAAAATGGGTTGGTGATCAGTGGAGTTAGATTACAACTGATTTAGGCAAATCAGTTTTTTTTTTTTTTTGGGAGCATTTATAATAGAAACATTTGCTTCCATTTATTCTTTGATTTTGTACGTTTTGTTAGCAACTGGATGTGTGTTATATAATTGGTTTTGCATTGTCCTGGGCACAATTGTTAAACTAGATGATTGCTTGATATTGGGTGTGCCATAAGATATAAAACTAGTGGCCTTTGTAACAATTATGAGATTTTGGGTTTTGCTTTATGATGTATATGATTGGCCACAAGAGTAGGTTATAATTGATTTGTTCTTAATGGCATAAACTTCTCTCAACTGTGGTTTTTTGTTCATTTATTGGTAAATATATGTAAGGTAAAGGATTCATTGGTTATAAAACATCATTGTTGGTAGGACTTACTCTACGCCCTGCATTTGATATTTTCACTACCTTACTTGGGAAAGCTATGAACATATATCTAGTAATCAGGTCAACCAAGTTATATTTTTCTGAAAGTGAATCAAAAAAGAAAAAGAAAAAGAAAAGGTCTTACTAGGATCAACAAGGTTAAAATCACATAAGTTTTTGGGTTCCTTAAAAACCTTAATCATAGCATAGCCAGGGGAATAAGGGAAAGTGAAGGAACATTTGTGCTTTGTGTGTTTCTGTTATTGGAATGCTAAGAATATGATTTATAGAAAAGTGGTTTTTCTTTTTGAATAATTAGTATGAATCGTAGAAAAGTATGATTGGAAGGCTACCTTCTATCTGCATTAGTAGCTATCTGATGTGACAAGGGAATGACTTAAATAACATGAATAGCAGTTTGCTGACAGATAAATTTTATGTATTAGGGATAGGTACAAAGCTGCATTTTGAGTGAATTTCTGTTAACTACTGTTCAACATAACAGTGTGACAATGGAAGGACCTAAATAACATGGATCAGAGTTTATTAACAGAAACTTTGTTTATTAGGAAAATGTACAAAGCTATATATTAATTTTTTTTTTTTTTATATAAGATAGAATTTTACTCTAGCCTAATTTAAGTGAATATGTGTGTGAAGCTTCCTTCTAGAGACTTGAACCTCGGCCCTTGCCCCCCACACCCCACAAACACATATACTTGTGGAGTGGCCATTGCACCAAGGGTGTGCGGTGGTAGTTGTATATTAAATTTAAATTTTGTTTATTAAGAAAATGTACAAAGCTATATATTAATTTAAATTTTGTTGACTACTGTTAACAACCATCGGCAGAGAAATTAAGGCAATTAAAAAACTACTCATCATGTAGTTATTTTATTAGGATTTGTGTGTTTTAAACTATACCAACTAATAACTACTCATCATGTAGTCAATTATTTATAAAAAAAAATAAATTAAAAAAAAAAAGTAAAAACCTACAACTACTCACCTTTGATCACTTATTTGGTTGTTGTCTCTGCTTTTTGGTTGTGTGGTTGGCTTTTTCTATTTTGTTTTAGTTTTGTGTGGCTAAAGAAAAGTTAAAAGAGCTCATTATCTTGGTTTTGTTATGTAAATGGATAACCAAAAAATTCAAGAAGCAATTCTTGCCACAGTTGCATTTGTCCTTGCTATGGGAGCTATAATATTAGAAGATATTAGGTCTAGGAGATTTATAATTAGGCAACCTCGTGTGAACCAGGATTATGAAAGAGAAGGTTTTATAAGTGATATTCTTCATCGAGGTGACGGACATTGCAGTTTTATGATAAGAATGAGACCTGTAGCTTTCTATGAATTATGTAGAATTCTTTTTGAGAGAAACTTGGTATGTGAGACTATCTACATGCCTGTTATAGAGCAAGTGTTGATGTTTTTGCATACTATTGGCCATAATGTTAGGTTTCGAGTCATTGCTGCCAAGTTCTATGGATCAATTGAGACAACTTATTGATATTTTAAAATTGTTCTTAAAGCAGTTTTGCAATCATATAGGCATGTTATTAGATTACCTGACAACTCTACACCCCCAGAGACAAGGAATAGTAGAAGGTTTTATCCTTATTTTAAGGTAAACTTTTCAAATTTTGTTTGTTGTTTTTTATTTGTTAGGTGATTTTTGAAATGAACATTACTTAATATTGGTCATCATTAGGATTGTGTGAGAGCAATTGATGGAAATCATGTCTGTGCATCTGTTCCAATTGAAATCTGTTAGGACATATGTAGTTCAAGTCTGTTAGCATATGTCGCTATTTTATGTAATTGGCTTATCCTTAGACAAAACGCATTTTACTTGTAATTGGGTAGATTTAAGATGTGTTTAACACTTCAAGAAACAGTGTTTCAAGATCCAGTGTTGAAGTCATCAAAGTCTGTCCAAGAAACAAGCAAGGAAGTGCAAGTTACTAAATCTCAACACATACCTCGACACATGCATCTATCGAGATTTAAGAAGCTGTTTTGCCCCGAGCCTCGACAGCTTCTCGACAGATCCTCGACACCTCTATCTGTCGAGAATTAAATAAAACAGTTTTTAAGTTCTATTTCAAGTCCAATCCATGAATGTGTTTTTGGGACTTCTTTTCTCCTAACCCTAGACATATAAAAGGATTATTTTAAGGGCCGTCAATATGACGCAAGTTGCACATTCATTCAGAACTTCTTGTTCATGCAATTTGTGATCTGAAAGACAAAGTTCGTGCCCTAGTTCATCTTTGATGATTTGAAGAACTTTGCAGCCAACAACTCTCTCTCTAGTTGGTGTTTGAAGTCGCGTACTGGGATCCGCGCATCTGGTTAGTCACGTACTTGGGAGTCGTGCATTGAAAGGAGAAACTGTCACTACAGAACAAGTCCAATTAGGTATTGGGGTAAGAGTTCAACTGTAGGTTGGTAAGGTACTAGGATTCCTTGCTTGTAACTGCTTGTTGTGATAATAGTGGAGTTTCGGGAGTGGTGACCTTAAATCACCCGGTGGGTTTTTGCCGTGAGGTATTTCCCCATTCGTAAACAAATCATCGTATCTTTTAAATTTCTGCTGCATTACTTAGTTTTGATGATTTGTTTGTGCTGCCACGTGATATTGCATGTTAATTTGATTAATTAATAACTGAGCTAATTAATTAATCTAAGTTATCACAATGGGTCAACACGTTTGTGGCCTGTCAAGTGGTATCAGAGCAAGCACACTCTGATTAGGGTTTAATCTATTGTGTGTGATCCCTTTGACCCCTGCTGTCATGGATAGAGGACAATCTCTTATTATACCTCCTTTATTTGATGGCACTAACTATGCATACTGGAAGGTACGCATGAGAGCTTTCTTGCAGTCTTTAGATGAGAAAGTGTGGCAAGCTGTGGAGATAGGCTGGACCAAGCCTACAGAAGCGCCGGCCGACTGGGATGATGCCAAGATCAAGGAGGCAAACTTCAACAGCAGAGCATTAAATGCCCTATTCAGTGCAGTCACCAATGAGGAGTTCAATAAAATTTCCTCAACTGAAACTGCTAAGGAAGCATGGACCATCCTCCAAACAACCTATGAGGGCACCAAGGCTGTCAAAGATTCAAAGCTACAAAGGCTCACCACACGCTTTGAAGAAATTAAGATAGAGGAGGATGAGTCGTTTGATGAGTTTTATGCCAAGCTTAAGGACATGGTAAACTCAGCCTTTAATCTTGGAGAAACCATCCCTGAACCCAAGATAGTAAAGAAAGTCCTCAAATCGTTGCCTGAGAGATTCCATGCTAAGATCACGGCGATCGAAGAATCAAAGGATATTGACAGAATTCCTCTGACTGAACTGGTTGGAAACTTGCAAACCTATGAGTTAGGGCTGGCCAGGTTAGGCAAGTCAAGCAAGGGCAAGAGTTTGGCACTAAAGGCCAAGAGTAGTGATACGGATGATTCTTCAGATGATGAAGATTCCAAGATGAAGTCCTACATCACAAGGCAATTCAAGAAATTCATGAAGAATGCAAATGGAAAGGGCTTCAACAAAGACCGTAGACAATCCAGTTCTTCACAATTCAAGAATTCAGATAAAGGGAAGAAGGATGTCAAGGATGGCGGTCAGTACACTGTTCCCGCTGGGTCAAAATGCTTTGGGTGTCAAGGCTTCAGACACATGAAACAAGAGTGTCCTATGTACCTTAAGAGCATAGGGAAAAGCAAGGCACTTGCTGTTACCTTAAACGACACAGAGCCCGAGGACGATTCCGAAGATGAAGACGACGGAATCTTGAATGCCTTCACTGCCACTGTTAATCCTACTGATGGGGTTACTGAAGAAGTGGATGAAGAGAAGGAATTGGTGGATTCCAAGTGTGAGATTATGGATGATCAAGATGATATCCACACTGCCCATAAGAAACTGTACAAGCTTTCTGAGAAGCATGAGAAACTCTATAGGCTGGCCACTAAGAAGCTCAGTGATGTGGAACTCAACCGTGAGGAGCTGTCCACAAAGGTTGATGAAGCGAATCAAACCATTGGAGCACTGAGGTTCGAAAACAATTTCTTGGTTGAGAGGACTTTTGGGAAACTAGAAGCCTTAGGAACAAGAAGGCTATCTCTCAAAAGCCCAAACAGAACAAGCCACATCTCTGTTATCATTGTGGTGTTGCCGGTCACACTCGACTAAATTGCTATAAGTGGCGTGCCACTCAACAGAGCAATGGCATAATAGCATCTGGGAGCCAGAATCAGCTTCAGTCTTCTCTTGCTCCTCTTGGAGACATTCTTAAAGCCATCATGTTCCTTTCGAACTTGAACGGTCCATATTCTTCTCCCTCTTCACCGGTTCAAGAGTCGACCAAAAGGAAAGGTTCTTCCAAAGTGCGGAAGGCAAAGGGATCTAAGTGATTTTAGTCACTCTTTCTTCTCTCTCCTGTTTTTGTGTGTTGCATTATTTGTGTGGTTCTTTACTGTTTTGAGTCAGTCTAGTTTTATGCATTGTTTTGCTTTACATGTTTTTGTTTGTGTGTTTTCAGTTTTCTGTTTTATTTTTGTTTTTCTGATAAAAATAAAAAAAATTGAAAAATTGAAAAATACAAAAACAGTGTATGTTTGTGTACATTGGTTCATGTGAACTTTTAAAATGGCCATTGAAACAGAGTTTTTCTAAACTTTGTATCACCTGTAGCTTAGATGAGCATTCTTCTGCACAACTAAGCATGTGAGCTTTGTAGCTCTTTGTTTGTGATGAGTAAGGTTAAGTGATCACTTCTTCTTAACACTTGTATCACTCTTTTTAACGGGTTGAACTAGAAAATCCTAAGAGAAAGGCATAAATAACCATCTCACCACTGTTACTCGCCAATCATAATATGACATCTGTATGCTTCGGCATAGTAAAAGTGCAATGTCAAAAGCTTAACATAATTGGGTATTTCTTTTCTTTCTCTTGTATGCCCATGCATGATATGCTTGTTAAAAGAAAATATGCAAAGATATAAAAAGCAAAAAGATCAAAAATGCTTTAAAATATGGTTGCAAGCGTGTTTTCTAGGAGATGTGGGAGTTATAGGATGTACCTCGAAGGTGATAGTCCCCATCAAATAGTTATGATTGTATGTGAGTTAAAGTGATTTTCTCATATTTCAAATCGTCATAACATTGAGACACTTATGCAATCTTGCGATATTTTCACACACAACACGCAATACTCTTTGCTATTCTTGATACATGTGCAGGTACAATGTGATTTGGCCATCACAAGGTTTACATGCGTTAATGTATGCTCACTAAACTGTCTGGATTTGTTTTTGAAATATAAAATTGGTTAGACTTGTTTAACTGTGTGTGTGCGTGTTTTGAGATACATGTGCATCAAAATTCTTATTGAGAGATGATTTTGAGAGCTTAATGTATTGCTTGGACCTTTGGTTGAGTTGCATGCATGATTGCATTCATGTCTGTGTTTTTCTTCTTCTGAAAAACTGTTTTTAAAGGCATCTCGACACCTCCTCGATACCTCTCGACACATAGCTGTGTGTCGAGCTTCTTAGACTTTTTCTTATCGCAGTCTCGATAGATACCTCGACACCTGGCGAATCGATCAAGAAACTTTCTGTCTGCTCGATAGCTTCTCGACAGCTCCTGGATCGATCGAGGTTCCTTCATGGTTGATTCTTCTTTCTCGATACATGACCTCGATAGCTTCTTCTGTCGACGTGTTTTTCTCGACACATGACCTCGATAGCTACCTCGATACCTCCCGATAGCTTCATCTGTCGAGAATTACTGAAGGTGTATAAGAAGGTTCTTCGCGATTTTTCAGTCATTTCGCTCGATCTCTCTCACTCGATAGAACAGTTCTCTCTCTCAAAATTTTTCTTTTTCCCTCCAAACCTCTTTCAAAGGCTTTCTCAAGTGTTCTTCTCGATCTTCATCACTTGGTAAGCGTCTTATCCCTCATTTCCATGCATTTCATGTTTTATAAAACCCTAGGTTTTGTATTCTTGAAAATTTTTGGGATTTTTCAAAATTTTTGAGGTTTTCATGAAATTGTTGAGTTGGTTTTATAGATTTGATCTTCAAAACCACATGCATTGCATCACATTAGCATTCTAATTGTATTTTCATGCATTTAGATGTGTGCCTATCTATTGTGTGCTGTTAGGTTTGGATTGGGCTGAGCCCATGATGTTTTTATTGTTGCATGTCACATGTTCATGCATTATCCATGCATACGTTCTTCCTTTTCAATATTTATCTTCCAATATTGAACTGTATGGAACTTTTCTGCTTGTCTCTTCTTCTTCCCCCTCTCTATGTTTGCGTTAGTAGTGTCTATGGCACCTAAACGTAAGTCCATTCCATCCCAGAACCCTCTGCTTTCTAAGGGATCGTCTTCTTCCGATACTACTCCTCTTTCTATCCGGTTCCGTGATGAGAAAACCCATAAGGACTTCTCGGAGAACTTTTCTAAACGAGGTGTTCATTCGGAACGCCACGTTGTCCTGGCAGACTTTGCCGACACCGACCTTCCCGATGTCATACACAATCGGGCTTGGGAGTCACTGTGCGACGTCCCGGTCACATGTCCACTCGTGTTGATACAGGAGTTTTACTCCAACATCCACGGGATCGATTCTTCAGTACCTCTTTTCTACTCTTGCGTTCGAGGTACACGCTTTGCTGTCACCCCAGAGTTAGTCTCTGAGGTTCTTTATGTCCCTAGGGTGGATCATCCTGATTACCCTAGCTGTGAGCGTCTATGGACTGTGCCCAAAGACGAGATGATCTCGGAGTTCTGTGAGCGTCCTTCCTCTTGGGGAGATCATATGTACACACCATGTCGACCTTTTTCTAAAGGTCCTCGTTTCCTTAACATGGTGATGACTTTTGTTTTGCACCCACTTTCTCACTACAACTCTATCACAGAGCCTCGCGCTCGGTTTTTGTTGTCCCTCCTAGAGGATCTCTCTATAGACTTTCCTTCTCACTTTATCTTTTCCATCATAGACGTCTATAGAGATACGGCCACCCGTGATAAGCTCATTTTCCCTTCTGCTATCACGAGGATTCTTGACAGGCCACAAGCGCGTTGACCCCTTATGATAACTTAGATTAATTAATTAGCCCAGTTATTAATTAATCAAATTAACATGCAATATCACGTGGCAGCACAAAAAAAATCACCAAAACTAAGTAATGCAGCGGAAAATAAATGACACGGTGATTTGTTTACGAATGAGGAAAACCTGATGGCAAAACCCCACCGGGTGATTTATGGTCACCACTCCCGAAACTCCACTATTATCACAACAAGCAGTTACAAGCAAGGAATCCCAGTACCTTACCAACCTACAGTTGAACTCTTACCCCAATACCCAATTGGACTTGTTCTGTAGTGACAGTTTCTCCTTTCAATGCACGGCTCCCAAGTACGTGACTAACCAGATGCGCGGATCCCAGTACGCGACTTCAAACACCAACTAGAGAGAGAGTTGTTGGCTGCAAAGTTCTTCAAATCATCAGAGATGAACTAGGGCACGAATTTTGTCTTTCAAATCACAAATTGCATGAACAAGAAGTTCTGAATGAATGTACAACTTGCGTCATATTGACGGCCCTTAAAATAATCCTTTTATATGTCTAGGGTTAGGAGAAAAGAAGTCCCAAAGACACATTCACGGATTGGACTTGAAACAGAACTTAAAAATTGTTTTCTTTAATTCTCGACAGATAGAGGTGTCGAGGATCTGTTGAGAAGCTGTCGAGGCTCGGGGCAAAACAGTTTCTTAAATCTCGATAGATGCATGTGTCGAGATATGTGTCGAGATTTAGTAACTTGCACTTCCTTGCTTGTTTCTTGAACAGACTTTGATGACTTCAACACTGGATCTTGAAACACTGTTTTTTGAAGTGTTAAACACATCCTAAATCTACCCAATTACAAGTAAAGTGCGTTTTGTCTAAGGATAAGCTAATTACATAAAATAGCGACATATGCTAACAGACTTGAACTACATATGTTCTAACAATCTCCCCCTTTGGCAATCTGTGACAAAACCACAAAGACAAATGAAGATATGAGAGAAGTCATAAATCACTCAACTCATACTCACTTGTTACATACAGTAAAATCTATCCTAACACAAACTCTTGAAAAACTTTGCAAGAAGAGAGTTTATGGCAAGTAGACTTTGACAACCTGTATTTCTGAAACACTTATAAACAAAACACATCAAGGCATCTTTGTATGAAACAAAAATAATAGATTGCATACAAGTAAAGAAACATGTGTATAAAGACAGAAAAGAAACAACACATGTAAAGGTAGGTGAAAGAAAAACATACATCATCATATATAAGAAGAGAATAAATACAATGTATGTCAATACATGATCAATGTATCTCTGAAAAGATGAAAAAGAAAAAAAAATACATATGATCACCTCACTACATCCCTCAATCCACACTCCCCCTAACAAAAATGTCCTACGCTAACACTCCCCCCTAAGCATGACTACTCTCATACATACCAAACTACTCCCCCTTTTTGTCACGAGTGACAAAGGGTAGAGTGTCATGTAGACATCTCATCCGAAGAGCTCGCATCTCCATCATCATCATCGTCAGAAGCATCATCGTCAACGCCCTCAGCATCAGTCTCAGACTCAGTCGACACATGAGGTGGCGGAGGAGAAACCTCTGAAGCAAAGCCGCCCATGGTCACCTGTCGCCTGGCGATGCGACCAACACGAATGTTCACCTGATACAACTCCGTGGAGAGTGTACCGAGGTGAGCATCCATACGCTGAAGCTGCGCCATGATATCTCCTAGTGTGACGTCGCTCGAAGAGGAAGGAGCAGACGCTCGAGCAGATCTAGAGGTAGTCGGACGGGAGGAAGGAGTGGCACCGTCGGACTGTCTCGATCTAAACTGTGCCTCGCTACATTTTATGGTAACGGCGTCTATGGCAGACATGACATGGTAAGGATCGGACGAAGGGAATGGGACGGAAAAACGGCGAAAAATCCTCGTGATAGCAGAAGGGAAAATGAGCTTATCACGGGTGGCCGTATCTCTATAGACATCTATGATGAAAAAGATAAAGTGAAAAGGAAAGTCTATAGAGAGATCCTCTAGGAGGGACAACAAAAACCGAGCGCGAGGCTCTGTGATAGAGTTGTAGTGAGAAAGTGGGTGCAAAACAAAAGTCATCACCATGTTAAGGAAACGAGGACCTTTAGCAAAAGGTCGACATAGTGTGTATATATGATCTCCCCAAGAGGAAGAACGCTCACAGAACACCGAGATCATCTCGTCTTTAGACACAATCCATAGACGCTCACAGCTAGGGTAATCAGGATGATCCACCCTAGGGACATGAAGAACCTCAGAGACTAACTCTGGGGTGATAGCAAAGCGCGTACCTCGAACGCAAGAGTAGAAAAGAGGTACTGAAGAATCGATCCCGTGGATGTTAGAGTAAAACTCCTGTATCAACACGAGTGGACATGTGACCGGGACGTCACATAGTGACTCCCAAGCCCGACTGTGTATGACATCCGGAAGGTCACTGTCGGCAAAGTCTGCCAGGACAACGTGGCGTTCCGAATGAACACCTCGTTTAGAAAAGTTCTCCGAGAAGTCCATATGGGCTTTCTCATCACGGAACCGGATAGAAAGAGGAGTAGTATCGGAAGAAGACGATCTCTTAGAACGTGGAGGGTTCTAGGATGGAATGGACTTACGTTTAGGTGCCATAGACACTACTAACGCAAACATCGAGAGGGGGAAGAAGAAGAGACAAGCAGAAAAGTTTCAAACAGTTCAATATTGGAAGATAAATATTGAAAAGGAAGAACGTATGCATGGATAATGCATGAACATGTGACATGCAACAATAAAAACATCATGGGCTCAGCCCAATCCAAACCTAACAGCACACAATAGATAGGCACACATCTAAATACATGAAAATACAATTAGAATGCTAATGTGATGCAATGCATGTGGTTTTGAAGATCAAATCTATAAAACCAACTCAACAATTTCATGAAAACCTCAAAAATTTTGAAAAATCCCAAAAATTTTCAAAAACACAAAACCTAGGGTTTTATAAAACATGAAATGCATGGAAATGATGGATAAGACGCTTACCAAGTGATGAAGATCGAGAAGAACACTTGAGAAAGCCTTTGAAAGAGGTTTGGAGGGAAAAAGAAAAAAATTTGAGAGAGAGAACAGTTCTATCGAGTGAGAGAGATCGAGCGAAATGACTGAAAAATCGCGAAGAACCTTTTTATACACCTTTAGTAATTCTCGACAGATGAAGCTCTCGGGAGGTATCGAGGTAGCTATCGAGGTCATGTGTCGAGAAAAAAATGTCGACAGAAGAAGCTATCGAGGTCATGTATCGAGAAAGAAGAATCAACCATGAAGGAACCTCGATCGATCCAGGAGCTGTCGAGAAGCTATCGAGCAAACAGAAAGTTTCTCGATCGATCCGCCAAGTGTCGAGGTATCTATCGAGACTGCGATAAGAAAAAGTCTAAGAAGCTCGACACACAGCTATGTGTCGAGAGGTATCGAGGAGGTGTCAAGATGCCTTTAAAAACAGTTTTTCATAAGAAGAAAAAACAGACATGAATGCAATCATGCATGCAACTCAACCAGAGGTCCAAGCAACACATTAAGCTCTCAAAATCATCTCTCAACAAGAATTTTGATGCACATGAATCTCAAAACACGCACATACACACTTAAACAAGTCTAACCAATTTTATATTTCAAAAACAAGTCCAGACAGTTTAGTGAACATACATTAACGCATGTAAACCTTGTGATGGTCAAATCACATTGTACCTGCACATATATCAAGAATAGCAAAGAGTATTGCGTGTTGTGTGTGAAAACATCGCAAGATTGCATAAGTATCTCAATGTTATGACGATTTGAGATATGAGAAAATCACGTTAACTCACACACAATCATAACTGTTTGATGGGGACTATCACCTTCGAGGTACATCCTATAACTTCCACATCTCCTAGAAAACACGCTTGCAACCATATTTTAAAGCATTTTTGATCTTTTTGCTTTTTATATCTTTGCATATTTTCTTTTAACAAGCATATCATGCATGGGCATACAAGAGAAAGAAAAGAAATACCCAATTATGTTAAACTTTTGACATTGCACCTTTGCTATGCCGAAGCATACAGATGTCATATTATGATTGGCGAGTAACAGTGATGAGATGGTTATTTATGCCTTTCTCTTAGGATTTTCTAGTTCAACCCGTCAAAAAGAGTGATACGAGTGTTAAGAAGAAGAGATCACTTAACCTTACTCATCACAAAAAAAAAGTTACAAAGCTCACTTGCTTAGGTGTGCAGAAGAATGCTCATCTAAACTACAGGTGATACAAAGTTTAGAAAAACTCTGTTTCAATGGCCATTTTAAAAGTTCACATGAACCAATGTACACAAACACACACTGTTTTTGTATTTTTTAATTTTTCAATTTTTTTTTATTTTTATCAGAAAAGCAAAATAAAACACAAAACTGAAAACACACAAACAAAAACATGTAAAGCAAAACAATGCATAAAACTAGATGCAAATGCATGAGGAAGAAGAAAGATAGAAGGAGATCAATCCATGGAGATGACACCGATGTTTTGACGAAGGAACTCAAAACGTTTGCTATCCAGAGGTTTGGTGAACAGATCAGCTTTTTGGTCATCGGTGTGGATAAACTCAAGGGTGAGAACACCATCTTCGATAAGCTCCCTAATGAAGTGATGTCGATTCTCTATGTGCTTGGTTCGAGAATGTTGAACCGGATTCTTAGAGATATTGATGGCACTGGTATTGTCACAATAAATAGTGAGATGTTCTTGACAAATACCATAATCATGAAGGAGTTTTTGCATCCATAGGAGTTGGGTGCAACAGCTACCAGCAGCAATGTACTCAGCTTCAGCAGTGGATAAAGAGATGGAGTTTTGCTTTTTGCTCATCCAAGAGACCAAATTATTACCCACATAAAAACAACCCCCTGAAGTACTTTTTCTATCATCAGCATTCCTAGCCCAATTAGCATCAGAATATCCAGCTAAGACATTATTTGTGTCTTTGCTATACCACACACCAAAGTTGGCAGTAGTCTTGACATACTTGATGATTCTTTTTAAAGCAATCATGTGTGACTCTTTGGGATTAGCCTAATATCTAGCACACACTCCTACACTGTAACTAATGTCAGGTCTACTAGCAGTAAGGTAAAGAAGACTACCTATCATGCTTCTAAAAAGTGAAGAGTCTACACATTTACCTAACATGTCAATAGTGAGTTTAACATTTGGGCTCATGGGGGTTCTAACAGAACTAGCAGATTCCAATCCAAACCTTTTCACAAGATTCTTAGCATATTTAGATTGAGAGATGAATATACCTGAATTTTGTTGACGAATCTGCAATCCAAGGAAGTGGGACAGCTCTCCAATCATGCTCATCTCGAACTCTGCTTGCATGAGTTTTGAGAAATCTTGAGCAAGCTCATCCTTGGTTGATCCAAAGATGATATCATCAACATAGACTTGAGCAACCACCAGCTCACCAGCTTTTCTTTTGATGAAGAGAGTTTGATCAGCCTTTCCTCTTGTGAACCCGTGGGATATCAAGTATTGAGTCAACCGGTCATACCAAGCTCTAGGTGCCTGCTTTAATCTATAGAGCGCCTTTTTGAGGTACAACACATGATCCGAAAAGTGTGGATCAATGAATCCTTTAGGTTGAGCCACATAAACATCTTCTTTAAGCAATCCATTCAAGAAGGCGGTTTTCACATCCATCTGATACAGCTTGAACTTCAAGTGACATGCTAAGGCGAGAAGGATTCTAATGGACTTCATGCGAGCAACTTGGGCAAATGTTTCATCATAGTCTATTCCCTCCATCTGAGTGTATCCTTGAGCTGCAAGTCGATTCCGTCCCATTCCCTTCGTCTGATCCTTACCATGTCATGTCTGTCATAGACGCCGCTACCGTAAAACATAGCGAGGCACAGTTTAGATCGAGACAGTCCGACGGTGCCACTCCTTCCTCTCGTCCGACTACCTCTAGATCCGCTCGAGCATCTGCTTCTTCTTCTTCGAGCGACGTCACATTAGGAGATATCATGGCGCAGCTTCAGCACATGGATGGTCGTCTCTATACACTCTCCACGGAGTTGTATCAGGTGAACGTTCGTGTTGGTCGCATCGCCAGGCGACAGGCGACCATGGGCGGCTTTGCTTCAGAGGCTTCTCCTCCGCCACCTCATGTGTTGACTGAGACTGAAGCTGATGATGTTGGTGATGACGATGATGCTTCTGCGGATGATGATGATGGAGATGCGAGCTCTTCTGCTGAGATGTCTACATGACACTCTACCCTTTGTCACTCGTGACAAAAAGGGGGAGTAGTTTTGGTATGAGAGTAGTTATGCTTAGGGGGAGTGTTAGCGTAGGACATTTTTGTTAGGGGGAGTGTGGATTGAGGGATGTAGTGAGGTGATCATATGTATTTTTTTTCTTTTTTATCTTTTCAGAGATACATTGATCATGTATTAACATACAATGTATTTATTCTCTTCTTATATATGATGATGTATGTTTTTCTTTCACCTACCTTTACATGTGTTGTTTCTTTTTTGTCTTTATATACATGTTTCTTTACTTGTATGCAATCTATTATTTCTGTTTCACACAAAGATGCATTGATGTGTTTTGTTTATAAGTGTTTCAGAAATACAGGTTGTCAAAGTCTACTTGCCATAAACTCTCTTCTTGCAAAATTTTTCAAGAGTTTGTGTTAGGATAGATTTTACTGTATGTAACAAGTGAGTATGAGTTGAGTGATTTATGACTTCTCTCATATCTTCATTTGTCTGTTGTGGTTTTGTCACGGATTTCCAAAGAGGGAGATTGTTAGGACATATGTAGTTCAAGTCTGTTAGCATATGTCGCTATTTTATGTAATTGGCTTATCCTTAGACAAAACGCACTTTACTTGTAATTGGGTAGATTTAGGATGTGTTTAACACTTCAAGAAACAGTGTTTCAAGATCTAGTGTTGAAGTCATCAAAGTCTGTCCAAGAAACAAGCAAGGAAGTGCAAGTTACTAAATCTCGGCACATACCTCGACACATGCATCTATCGAGATTTAAGAAGTTGTTTTACCCCGAACCTCGACAGCTTCTCGACAAATCCTCGACACCTCTATCTGTCGAGAATTAAAGAAAACAGTTTTTAAGTTCTATTTCAAGTCCAATCCGTGAATGTGTCTTTGGAACTTCTTTTCTCCTAACCCTAGACATATAAAAGGATTATTTTAAGGGCCGTCAATATGACGCAAGTTGCACATTCATTCAGAACTTCTTGTTCATGCAATTTGTGATCTGAAAGACAAAGTTCGTGCCCTAGTTCATCTCTGATGATTTGAAGAACTTTGCAGCCAACAACTCTCTCTCTAGTTGGTATTTGAAGTCGCGTACTAGGATCCGCGCATCTGGTTAGTCACGTACTTGGGAGCCGTGCATTGAAAGGAGAAACTGTCACTACAGAACAAGTCCAATTGGGTATTGGGGTAAGAGTTCAACTGTAGGTTGGTAAGGTACTGGGATTCCTTGCTTGTAACTGCTTGTTGTGATAATAGTGGAGTTTCAGGAGTGGTGACCTTAAATCACCCGGTGGGGTTTTTGCCGTGAGGTTTTTCCCCATTCGTAAATAAATCACCGTGTCTTTTAAATTTTCATTGCATTACTTAGTTTTGGTGATTTGTTTGTGCTGCCACGTGATATTGCATGTTAATTTGATTAATTAATAACTGGGCTAATTAATTAATCTAAGTTATCATAAGGGGTCAACGCGTTTGTGGCCTGTCAAAATCCAAGGAAGGTTTCGTGGTCGAAAGGGGGGGACAACACAAAATGTGTTAGCTGCAATTTCATTTGACTTAGATTCACCTATATGTTAGCTGGTTGGGAAGGCAGTGCTCATGATTCTCATATTTTAAATGATGCACTTAGGAGACCAGGGGGACTTAAAATACCAAAAGGTATTATATAGATAACTAGCCTTTATGTTTGGTTTTATGCTGGAATTTTTTATTAAAAAAATTGATTCATAATTTGTAGGTAAATATTATCTTGGTAATGCTAGTTACGAAAATAGACCTGGAATCTTGTCTCCTTATCGAAGTGTTCGATATCATTTGAAAGAGTCTAGTGATCATCCACCTGAAAATGCAAAAGAATTATTCAACCTTCGTCATTCTTCATTGCGAATTACCATTGAGCAAGGGTTTGGAGTTATAAAAAAACGTTTTCATGTCTTAGATGTAGAACCATTTTGGTCTTTTAATACACAAGTGGATGTAGTTTTAGCATGTGATGTTATTCATACACATTATGGGGGTTGATCCTAATGACCCAATTATGCAAGCTAGAACATGTGAGACAGAGTCTAGTGATCGAGTCTAACCTAATCGACACGAAGCTATAGTGGAAAGTAGAGAATGGAATAATAAGAGGGATGAGATATGTCAAGCAATGTGGGTTGACTACATAATTAGGAGACATGCATAAATTTATTCAGTCTAAGCTGTTTGGAGTTATTTGTTGTTGATGTATTACAGCACTCTATGATTATGTGTTGTCAACTTTATTTGGCTTTGTATTTGGTTGCTAACAGAGCATAAGTGGATATCTTGTACTTTTTTTAAATGTAATAATTGAATATTTTTGTGGGAAAACAATTAAAATTGTTTTTTGGTTCCTCAAGTTCAAGTCAACATGGCTTTGCATTGTTTTTGGATGATGAATTTTTTGTTCCATAGTTTTAGGTTTTATTTTTGTAATAATGTTTTATATTGTTATTACCATAATGGTTGTGATTCATTAGATTGTCCTTTTGACCATAGCAATGTCCAAAAGTAAAGGGAAAGAATTCAGATCTCAACTTAAGTGGACATAACCAATGTGTGACATGCTGTTTAAAATGTTGGTTGTTGAGGCTGAAAAGGCAACAAGCCCTCAAACAAATATAAGCCTTAATCCCTTGACAAAGTGGCAAAAGAAATTGGTGTGAAGTTTAATGTAGAGTGTCATGTATCACATGTGCATAACCGTCTTCGTACGGTTAGAAAAGAATGGAAACTCATTCAGGAGATTCGAAAAAAAAAATTGGATTTGGTTGGGATGATAATTTGAAAATGATCACATGTGACAAGCAAACTTATGATACTGAAGTGCTAGTATGAAATTTGTATAAATGAGCTTCATTTTTTTTTTTTTTTTTTTTGAGGATCAATAATGATTTGTACATTTATTGTATTAAATCATCCAATTTATTGACATTGTCATATTTCTTTGAATAGGCTCATCTCGCTCATACTCCATATTAAATAAAAGAATTGAATAGTATGATGAGATGGCTATTGTTGTTGGGAAGGACATGACAACTGGTGTCTTTTCAAAACAATAGAGTGAAAGCTCTCCATTAGTTGAAAATGAGACCCCACAGAATGACATCCAAAATCCAGAATTTGAGATGAATCTGATACATTGCCAAAAGATGCCCATGAAGCTTCCAATGGAACTTCATCTAATGGAAGGAGCCATAGAAAGAGAACTTATGCAACTATGAATGAGGATAGTCCTTTTAGTGAGATGACTGACAACTCAAACAAATTGTAGTAGCTGTAATAGCCCTGAGTCATGGCCCAATTAATATAAATGAGCTTCATAAATAAGTGATGAATGTTGAAAGCTTTGAAGAATACATGCTTGATGAAGCTTTTGATCATTTGGTTAATGATGAAAAGGCAGGAAGGGCCTTTATGGCTAAAAATGATAGGATGAAAAAGCTTTGGTTGGAGAAATTTTTCAACAAAACTTTATAATTTGAAATTACTGGATACGTTGTGTGAAACATGTTTGTGGTACCATGGTATTCTCTAGGTTATTAATAATTATGGAACAATTCTATATTTTGGAAGATTACATGATAATGTTAGCTATATTGTAAGTCTTTGGTTTTTGTTATTGTAAGTGTGCTTATGGATGGTTATGCAACACTGATTAACATGTTTTGGAGCTATTATGGAATAATGTTATATTTTGGATTCATTACGATTATAATAATGTTATATTTTGTCCAGATATATTTTTGCAGGTTCTGCTGTATTGGTTTCTAAACTATTCTGTAGGTTCTTTTATTTTGTTAATTCACAGTATGTAGTTGATTCTTTTTCCGTTGTCAAGGGCCAGAAAAAGAGAAAGCATGGTCGTTGACGTTTCAAATGCTTTATAGAATTTTTTGGTTCAATTCAGTACTATGGACATGTTCCATGGCCCAAATGGACATTTTGCTACAAGAAGAAGGCAAAATGATGTTTTGCTCTGGTAAACTCCCTCTGTAGCTGCATTAGTCATGATTATTACAACAAGTGAACTCACTAGATATCTGCATGGGGCCAGAAACGTTGGGTGCCAGCTGTGGTCTTCAATCTTTGTTGTTATATATTGATTCATCTAGCACATTCTTTGACACGTTCATATATTGATATTTTGATATATTGAATCTTTGTTGTTATCAATGATTCATCTAGTACATTCTTTGACACATGTTCAATACCTGGATATGTAGTTGAGTAGATGATGTGTGTATGAAGATAATTCTAGATAAGTGTCTTTGATCACTTATGTCTTGCTCTTTCTTTTATTGTAGACACCTGCATTTTTTAAAATTCATAATTTTTGGAAAAATCATTTAGATATTGTACTTGTATTAGATTGTGAGGAATCTTATGGAATTTTTTATATTTGTATTAGTTTTGAATCAAGAATTTGGTTTTATCTGGGTGTATATGTAGAACTGAGACCAGTTACTCGTGCATATATTATGTTTACAGTGTCTAACTTGTACCAAGTATGTGAAACATCCATAGAATGACCCCAATGTCATTATTTATGGACAAACTGGACTATTAAATTTTTTTTTTTTTCTATTCTATTCGTTACTAAACACTTGAAATTCAACGAATGTCATTTTCCATGGTTATTAAACTCTGGATTTTAGCCATTGGTGATGTCTCAATACAATTTTATATTTTTACCGGTTTTTTTTTTTTTTCCATTTTACATTGTGCGAAACATCGGAAAATATATTACACAACATTTTCATGTACACTGCAAACACTGTAAAATGAAAATATTTTCCTGTAAATATTTTACATGTAAAATATTTTACCTTTGCAAATATTTTACATCGAAATAAACGGAGCGTAAGTAAAACTAAAACAAATTACCAAGAATGTAAGTTTAGTAAAACTAGAAACATATATGAAAGGATTGTAATACTCAATGGTGGAGAAATACCAATGACATAAAGCTTTTGATATCTTGTGTCAATAATTCATAAAAATAGAGAGATTAAAAATTATGTGAATCATAAAATAAGAGCAAGGTGGATGAAGTGGAAAAGAGCATTATAAGTTGTTGAAAAATAATGTCTCTCACGAATTGAGACTCGAATGCTAGTGTTTTTCAAAATATATAGTATCCACAACCTAAATGCTATAATGAAATTGAAGAGATAAGAGAGATGTATGTGTATTGTTCTCTACAACATTGTATGTTAATAAATATTCTATTTTCCTATACAAATGAGTCATTGCCCTCTTTATATAGACAACCAAATGATATGAAGCTAAAATATGCAACTCTTTGACAATGGAACTGTTAGGAATATGAAATAATTAGCGTAATCCCTTTAGTTAAGTAGTTAGCTAGTTAATTAAGATTAGGATTATAATGAGTTAGTTAGGATTTGAGCACATGTAGCTCATTTAACACATGGCTTAATTTATAGAGCACATGATGAATTAACTATCCAATTATCTTAAGTCATGTGAGCCAATGACATTAGAGCTAGTCTCCTATAAATACATGATTGTAATTCAACATTAGATATGAATTGAAAAATAAACTAATTTGTTAGTGCATTAGTACATCTCTCTCTCTCTCTCTCTCTCTCTCTCTCTTAATCTCTCTATTTCTTTATGGATGGTAACTACCTTGAATTAAGTTAATTTTCCTACAATTCTCATCAATCCCCCTACAATTCATACCCATCCCCATTAGAAACCTCTAGCTTCCTAACAGGAACAACCTTTTTCATTAGGCTAGATTGGGTCCAATATTAGGCACATTCTTTTTGGGCTTGGTATGAGCCAATATTTCTAATAGAAGTATTATGCGATCGTAAAATACTCGTTAAATTAAAGAGAAATTTTTATAAGATTACTATAAGACTAGCTATACTTTATAGTGTAGAATGTGGAGTTCAAAAGTAATATATTCATAGAATAAATGTAGTTGAAATGAGAATGCTAAGATAAAAAGTGGAAATATATATATATATATATATACTCCTACATATATGTTTCTAAATGAGTCCATCGAAAAAAATATATGTTTCTAAATGAGGAAATCCGCTTTAAAATAGGGGCTATTGATTTAAAGACAATGGACAATTGCTTGAGATAATTTAGTCATGTTCAAAGGAGAATGATTAATGCATCAATGAGAAAGAGTAAAATGATTCAAAATGAAGAAATAAAATAAATAAATAAATAAATAACAGCATAAGTATTAAAAAATAAAGTCAATTAAGGGAGTAACAAAAAGTATGACTTCAAATAGAATAGAATGTATGATAGAAATGAAATAACATGGACGATCTAGGCTAATCTATTAAAATTCATAGCCAAATATTAAGATTTTGATGTTGTTGGTAGTTTTCATAGCCAATATTAAGATTTTGATGTTGTTGGTCTCTTTTTTTTTTTTTTTTTGGGTAAACTGGGGAATGCATTAAACTAAAACAGAGAAGGAGTTACAACTGGGCCAGGGTGAAGCCTGGAATGATAGAGGCCATAAAGGTCCAATACATAAACGTTAAACAAGCTGAGGGGAGGGGAAAAGAAATACAAAAAGTTAGAAGGCAACATAGATCCTAGTCGAGCAGGAGCATCTGCATAGGAATTAGATTCTCGGTAGCAATGCTTCACCTTAACTTGAGGAACTCAAGAAATTAGGAGCCTGCAATCAACCACAATAGAGAAGCTAGATGCTTTGGAAGACCCCGAATTGTTCATCAAATTAACTATGACTTTAGCATCCAAATCTATTTCTAAAGCATTAATATGCAGATCTAAACACATAATAAGGTAATCCCTAGGAGCCCAAAGCTCTGCCAAGAAGCTGGTGATATGTCCAATTTGTCTAGCAAAGCCGTTGGCCCATACACCTGCATCATCCCTAAGCACACTATCTCCCCCAGCAACCCCAGGATTCCCTACTGCAGATTCGTCCAGGTTTAGTTTATACCAACCCCCATAGGGTCTTTCCCATCTAACCATCTTAAGCAATTTCGGCTTATACAAGCTACTGCCTTGAGCACAAAAGAAGTATTCCACAGCTCTCTAGATGACTTCCTGATGGATAGAAGAAGAAGGAGCTCGATTTTGGAAGGCCACTTTGTTTTGGTGATTCCAAATAGACTAGATTCCAAATGAGAATAAAAAATGCCACGATACAGAAAATAGGCTGACATTATTCCCCATTCTACAATTAACTTCAAGCTAGGTATGTAAGTCTTATGAGAAGAAGGCAGGTGCAAGGCCATGTGGTCTGAGATTGTGCCAAACATTAGATGCAACAGGGCAGTCCCGAAGAAGGTGTAGGATTGATTTCGGAGATTGGTGGCAGAAGGGGCATGAAGGGTTTATTAGTATACCCCTTTTGGCAAGGCATTCTCATGTTGCAATACTTTTGTGTAAGCATATCCAAATGAAAGACTGCATTTTTGGCAGAATCTTTAACCTCCAAATCCAACAACCATTGAAGGGAGGGACGAAATCAACCTGATAGGATGCAAGCTTGTAAGCGCTAGCAAGGTTGAATTCCCCATTAGAGGTAGCAGCCTATATGAGTTTATCCTTCTCATCTGACACATGGGAATGTGGCATGGCCTTAATTTCCATATAGATCTTTGTAGAGAGTTCCATAGAAATTTTGCACCAATTCCATCCAAATTCCTAAGCAACATCGCCAACTCTCAACCCCTCCTCTTCCCTAGTGAGAGGGCCATGGATAAGATTCCTTATCGGACATTCTGAAGTCCATCTATCAAACCAGAAGCTGATGTCACTTTCTTGACCCAAACTCCATCTGGTTCCTTCCTTGAAGATATCCTTGCCTTTATAAAGAGCCTTCCATGTACAAGAGTTAGGGAGGGATTTCAAATTGCTAGAAGAGAGTCATCTTTAAGATAAATATTTCTTCCTTAGAACTTGGGACCAGAGAGCATCTTTCTCCTCATGAAATCTCCAGTTTAACTTGGAAAGATAGGCCATATTTCTACCCTACACCGTATAGATACCGAGACCACCTTCTGCCTTAGATTTAGTGATTTTATCCACCTTACCCAATGCATTTTCTCTTAGAGTCCGAGGAGTCCCAAAGGAAATTCCTTTTGGTTTTATCCAATTTTTCCAGGATTCTGGAAAGGAGCAGAATAGATTGCATGACATAGGAATGAATAGAACTAATGGAAGCTTGGATCAGAACCTAGCGACCAGCAAAAGACAAAAAGTTAGCTTTCCACCCGGCTAGCTTTTATGCAACTCGGCTCAAAACGAAATTCAGGTCTTGGTTTGATGACCCTGCATGTTTGAGGGGAAAACTCAAATAGCTACCAAGATTAGAAGTGGAGCGAAAACTCAGGATATTGCTAAGAAATTCCCGCTGCTCCTAGTCTACATTAGGGGAGAAGAAGGCTTTGGATTTGGAGAAATTAACTCTTTGCCCAGATAGCAAACAAAATTCCTCAATAGCTTCTCTCACGCTGCCACAATTTTCCTCATTAGCTCTCACAAAAAGAAGCAAGTCGTCAGCAAAGAACAAGTGCGAAAAATCTGAACCACTAGAAGAGGCTTTGAGAGGAATCCAAGCTTTCTGGGAGCATTTTTCCTCTATGATTCTGCCTAAGACTTCCGTACAAAGGATGAAGAGATAGGGTGAGAGAGGATCGCCCTGACGAATACCTCTTGAAGGGAGAAAAGGGTTGAGGTCTCCACCATTGACTAAAATGGAAGCTGTGGAAGATGAGACACAACTCATAATCAACTGTATCATCTCCGAGGGGAAATTGACTACCTGAAAAACATCCCGAATAAATGACCACCTGTCATAAGCTTTCTCAAGATCGATTTTAATGACCACGTTCCCCACTTTCCCTCTTTTCCTTCCAACAGTATGTATTATCTTTTGTGCAATAATGGCATTGTCAATGCCCTCACACCCCGGGACAAAAGCTATTTGGAAGGGAGACACAAGCTTGTCTAGATAAGGTCTAATCCTTGTTGTAGGGAATTTCCACGAATTCCTAAACCTGTGAGAAACAAAAATATAGAGAAAACACACGCCAAAGAAAATAATCACACGCACAAGACAGTATTTACGTGGTTCGGCAATTTGCCTACGTCCACGGAGTTGCAGAGATTTCACTATTATCAGGGAAAATTACAAGTTTGCGGCTACAAGCTATTTTTCTCCTCACAAAACCGACTACATACCGAAACCCTAATTAAAAACAATCTTTTATACTAAAAACAGGATTCACAATAGGCCAAACACAAACTAGGCTCCACAAAACCCAACAAATCTCCCACTTGGAGACTAGTTCAATCACCAACATCAGCCGCTATCTTCCAAACACAATCCCTCATCCCCGCAACTCATCCTTCTGTCCTCAAGCTAGAAGGCCAACTGAAGCTGCACACAGCTTCAACTTCTCAATAATGACACCCTTAGTCAACATGTCTGCCGGATTCTTAGATCCAAAAATCTTTTCAAGTATTACCAGCTTATCTTCAACAAGGTACCGGATAAAGTGGTATTTAGTCTGTATATGCTTCGACTTTGAATGAAAAGCCGAATTTTTAGCAAGAAAAATTGCACTCTGACTGTCACTGTGTAGAATACCCATCTCTTGTTTCTTACCCAATTCATCTAAGAAACCATGCAACCAAATCATCTCCTTCCCAGCTTCAGTTGCTGCAACATACTCAGCTTCTGTAGTAGATAAGGTAACAATCTTTTGCAAATTTGAGGCCCAAGATATAGCTGTACCACCCAGAGTAAATACAATCCCAGTAGTACTCTTTCTACTATCAATATCACCAGCAAAATCAGCATCTACATAACCCTGCAGTTTCAAATTTGCACCTATAAAACAAAGACATGTATCTGATGAACCCTTCAGATATCTCAGAATCCACTTGACTGCCTCCCAATGCTGCTTTCCTGGCTTACTCATGAATCTGCTCACAACTCCCACTGCATGTGCAATGTCTAGCCTTGTACACACCATGGCATACATCAAACTGCCAATAGCTGAGGCATAGGGCACCTTCCTCATATAATCCCTTTCTTCTTCTGTCTTCGGTGACTGTTCTTTGCTTAGTTTGAAATGACTACCCAAAGGTGTGCTCACTGGTTTGACTTCATTCATGTTGAATCTGCTGAGAACTTTCTTCACATACTCTGACTGTGAAAGCTTCAATGTACCATTAGCCTTGTCTCTAATGATTTTCATCCCAAGGATTTGCTTTGCAGCTCCCAAATCCTTCATTGCAAACTGTTTTGACAACTGCTTCTTCAGATTATTAATCTCCTCAATGCTAGACCCTGCAATGAGCATATCATCCACATACAACAGTAAAATGATATAAGAATTGTCAAAGAACTTAACATAGCAACAGTGATCAGCTTCACATCTTTTAAACCCAATTCTATGCATAAAACTATCAAACTTCTTGTACCACTGTCTAGGAGCTTGTTTGAGGCCATACAAGCTCTTTCTCAGTTTGCAAACTAGGTTCTCTTGTCCCTGAATAATGAACCCTTCTGGCTGAATCATGTAGATGTCTTCCTCTAAGTCACCATGAAGAAAAGCTGTCTTCACATCTAACTGCTCAAGATGTAAATTTTCTGCAGCCACTATTCCCAGTACCAGTCTGATTGTTGACATCTTCACAACTGGAGAAAATATCTCTGTGTAATCAATGCCCTGCTTCTGCTGGAATCCTTTAACAACTAATCTGGCCTTGTAACGTTTGCTACCATCATGTTCATTCTTTATTCTGTATACCCACTTGTTGTGCAAAGCCTTCTTTCCTGTTGGCAGTTCAGTCAGCTCCCATGTCTGATTCCCCAACAAGGAATCCATCTCATCCTTCATGGCTAACTCCCACTTGCTTGAATTTTCATCTTGCAAGGCTTCATCATAGCATTCTGGCTCACCACCATCAGTCAACAGGAGATAATTCAAAGCGGGTGAATAACGCTGTGGAGGTCTAATGGTCCTGGAAGATCTGCGGACCTCAGCTACAGGTGTACTCTAATCTACCTGTGAATCTACATTCTCCTTATCTTCTTCACCCATTTTCTGGACAGTGCTTTCAGTTAATTCATCTAAGTTGACAAACTCAGATTTATCTTGATCTACCCCTGTAACATTTGGCACTGCAGTTGACCTGTCCTTATACATAACCTGTTCATTAAATATTACATTTCTGCTTCTGATGATTTTCCTGTTTTGTTCATCCCAAAACCTATAGCCAAATTTCTCATCACCATAGCCAATGAAAAAACATATTTTAGACTTTGCATCAAGTTTACTACGAGCATCAGAATCAACATGAACATAAGAAACACAACCAAAATTTTTTAAATGGGAAAACTTTACCTCTTTACCACTCTAAACCTCCTCAGGAAGTCTGAACTCCATAGAAACTGATGGTCCTCGGTTTATTAGGTAAGCTACAGTGCTAACAGCATCAGCCCAGAAAGTTTTTGCCAGTCCAGCATGCAACCTCATACTTCTAGCACGCTCATTGAGAGTTCTGTTCATGCGCTCAGCCACACCATTCTGCTGTGGTGTTCCAGGAATGGTCTTCTCCATTCTAATTCCCTGTGCAGCACAGTATTCACTGAACCCTCCATCTATATACTCACCTCCATTATCTGACCTCAAACATTTTACTTTTAAACATGTTTCTGTCTCAACCATAGCCTTCCATTTCTTAAAGGTTTCAAATACATCAGATTTATTTTTCAGAAAATAAACCCATACCTTTCTGCTTGAGTCATCAATGAAAGTAATGTAGTACCTTGAACCTCCAAGGGATGCAACCGGAGAAGGCCCCCACAAATCAGTATGCACTAGCTCCAATTTTTCAGCCTTCGGTGTCCTACCAGTTTTCAAGAAGCTCACCTTTTTCTGCTTTCCTAAGATGCAGCTTTCACACATGTCAAAATCAACAGACTTCAATTCTGGTAGTTTCCCTTTTGACAACAGTATCTTCATCCCTTTCTCACTCATGTGACCAAGTCTACGGTGCCATAGGCTTGTATCAGTATTTGTTTCAGCAACTGCAATTGTGTCTCTTGGACTTAAGGTCATATAGAAAGTACCAGTCTTCTTTCCACGAGCCAACACTCTGGCTCCCTTTGTAACCTTCCAAGTACCACCAACAAATAGTATTGCATGCCCTTCATCATCAAGCTGTCCAACAGAAATCAGATTCCTCCTTAGGTCAGGAATATGTCGAACCTTCTCTAATAACCAAACAGACCCATTGGGCAACTTTATCCGGACATCTCCCATACCCACAACATCCAAAACTGAACCATCAGCCAAATACACCTTACCAAAATCACCTGCAACATAATTCTGTATGATTTCTCGGTGTGGAGTGGTATGAAACGAAGCTCCTGAGTCCAGAACCCAATCATCAAGTGGACTGTCTACTGCAAGAAGTAATGCATCATGTACCTCTTCTATTACAGCATTAGCAGAGTCATCTTCATTCTTCTTCTTAGGATTTCTGCATTGCTTCCTAAAGTGGCCTGTTTTCCCATAGTTCCAACATTGTACTTGTTGGCCTGATCTAGATTTACTTCTGTTCCAGTTAGAATTTCTGGATTTTGATCTACCTCGGTTTGAATTTCTATCATTCCTTCTGCCTCTTGTCTCAAGATTTAGGGCAGAACCAGATCTAGAGGTTTCACTTGCATCTCTTCATCGAACCTCCTCAGCCAGAATTAAATCTCGTATGTCGTTGTACTTCAGCTTTTCTTTTCCTGTAGAATTACTTACTGCCATCCTCATTGCCTCCCAACTGTTTGGCAAAGAAGCTAAAACAATCAATGCACGGATCTCATCATCAAAATCAATTTCTACAGACGACAATTGATTTGTGATAGAGTTAAATTCATTCAGATGTTGTGCTACTGATGCGTTCTCTGCCATCTTCAAATTAAATAATTTCTTCATCAAATGCACCTTGTTGTTGGCTGACGGCTTTTCATACATACCGGACAAAGCCTTCATCAGATCTACAGTGGTCTTCTCCTTCACAACATTGTGTGCAACAGACCTAGACAGCGTTAACCTGATAACTCCCAGTACCTGTCTGTCAAGAAGAGCCCATTCCTCATCCTTCATAGTCGTAGGTTTTGTCCCCAAAAGAGGTAGATGCAATTTCCTCCCATAGAGATAATCTTCAATCTGCATCCTCCAATACGCGAAATCTGTGCCATCGAACTTTTCTATTCCAGACGCCTTTCCTGCTTCCTCTGCCATTGCTCCCACTCAAACCTAACCCTAGGCTCTGATACCAGTTGTAGGGAATTTCCACGAATTCCTAAATCTGTGAGAAACAAAAATATTGAGAAAACACACGCCAAAGAAAATAATCACACGCACAAGACAGTATTTACGTGGTTCGGCAATTTGCCTACGTCCACGGAGTTGCAGAGATTTCACTATTATCAGGGAAAATTACAAGTTTGCGGCTACAAGCTATTTTTCTCCTCACAAAACCGACTACATACTGAAACCCTAATTAAAAACAATCTTTTATACTAAAAACAGGATTCACAATGGGCCAAACACAAATTACGCTCCACAAAGCCCAACACTTGTAACAATAATTTTGGAGATAATCTTATAAATAGAGTTACAAAGGGATATAGGATGGTATTTTCCGATGGTTTCAGGCCCTTTAATATTCACAATAAGGGCGATATGAGTTTGGTTCAGATAGGTAGGAACTTTCCTTTACTTAAAAACTTTCTTAATCTCATTTGTTACTGAATCCTTCACAAGCAGCCAAAATTTCTGGTAGAAACCAGCGTGAATGCCATCAGGCCCGAGGTATTTGAATGGTTTAAGAGACCAGCGGGCATTTCTAATTTCTTCATCCAGAACCGGAAGGGACAAAGTATGGGCTTCTGAATCAGATAGATGAATGTTGTTGGTAGTTGTCTGGATAACATTTCTACACGATCCTAGGAGTAGTTTTGTATGCAAAAGCTGTAATGGTCTATCCATAATATTTTAGTACCAAATAGATGTTCTCAAATGATTTAAGGCATTAAAAAAATGTCGCTTTAGAATAAGGACGGCTGACAATTTATCACTAGCAAACTAAGGCATAATGCAGCACTAAATATAAGTGATAATCCTTCCTCTTCACTAATTAAAATCCTTGTCGGCCTCCATTGCTTCACATTTCAGTTCTTTCCTAGCTTTCTAGCAAGGGCTGACATGACCTCATCATTAATGAATAAGATATAGATAGGCATCAATAATGGAAGAAGATTAGATTAGGTTGTATTAGAAAGCATCAGAAGTTTTATATTCTCTTTCATTTTTGATTAAAAATTTCCAGCTACTCCAAAACTTTGTGTCAATATTGGATCTTTTCATTTAACATACATTATAGTCATTCATTGGAAACCTTCCATGTCTTTTCGAAACTAAAATCTATAATTTATACAAGTAAGAGCCAGTTTGGCAAAAAATTTCTAGTAACATTGTTTGTATTTTTGGAAAATACGTGTAAGTCAAAAATGTGTGAAAATACGTGTAACATTATTTAAACACTGAAACTATTAATTAAATAATAGTAATAAATGGACCCTAAATAAGTAGAAGTCTAACATGAAAGAAGAATAAAAATATTTGATGAATTAATACATAGCCTTAAAGTTTTTGAGTTAAAAATAGTGTTAATATTGGAGATTTAAGATTTCACATAGGGCAAGAGGAGTGAACAAAAAAGAGAAATTCATGGCACTTATGTCATCTTGTCACTGTGATGATTCCTTGTCTGGTAGTCCAAGTTTTATGTTTGATCAATTACTTTTGTCATGCCTAAAACCCTTAAAAGTGGCTTTTCAAGCCTGCCAATTTCACTATCCTGTAGTAGTCTATTTTAGAATGCAATCATGCTTGCTTATGCACCTTTTAATGTGTATGCAATGCTTTAGGTAGACACTTGTTAGTGCGCTCTTACCAACCTGAGAATGGAGATAGTGCACCTTTCTAACTTCCAACCAACTACCTAAGGCAATAATTTAGGGGAATAAGCAAAATTAAGAGCTCAAAAATTGTGACAAATGTAATGTTTATTGATTGGGAGTTGAGTTTGATCAATTATTTGCATCCTTGAAAAGAAGAAGCCAAGTGAAACCTTTAGTAGTTGGTCGGATTCCTTTGAGAGTTTGAGTTGTAAGTTGACTCAGAGAGAAAGACCTAGGGTGAGGACATTTTTTTGGTGATGACCCAATTGAGGCTATGAGCCTATGATTGATGGGGTAGGTTAAGATTGTTGCAACAAGTCAAAGTGAAAGTTAAACTAAGAGATTGTGACTAAAATAAATAAAAACTCACACCACCTCAGTGGTAGCATGAGGCTGATGATGCTCTCGTTTTAATGGTCTAAGTACTAATAATTAAGTGATTGAAATCTACAAAGTTTATCTCATTGTTGTAATTTTGTTGGTGTGATGATGTAAAACATCATAATCTTTCCTTTGACCCAAAAAAAAAAAAAAAAAAAAGAAGGAGAAAAAGAAAATAATATTGACATCTTTTATATGAAATTGGAAGTAAATATAGAAATTTTGCTTTGATATCATTTGAAGTTAGGATTGAAGCTAAAAGTTCCTTTGTAATGTTCAAATGGTATTGTATTAGAGAAGATGACAACCATTTTAACACTTACTCTAAAAATAGCATGATGAGTAGGTTTCATGAACTTAAAATTTCATTTTCATTTTCATTTTCATTCTGGCTTCCATTCCTTTTTATCTTGTTTACTTTTCTTCTCAATTTCTTTTTCCCTTTTTCTTTAATTATCACATTATGAATGATAGAACTGTGTTCTTCAATGCCATGTAAAACAGCCAAAAGGCATTTGACCATAGGTAGATGTCAAAAAGTGGATACTAATATAATAAAACGAATTACCAAACGACAAAGATCAAATGCAGTGAAGATATATTCCATAGATAGTCAAAACATCCCTAACAACCCCAATTTTAAAACACTTCTCTCTTTAATTATTTTAACTAATTCGTGACTTAAAAAAGCATGGTGTCATATAATTATAATAAGTTTATGATCGAGATTTGTTATATGTCTTAATCATCTAGTTAGAACGTGGTACTACGGTTGACAACTTTGGATTATTCTATATTATTTTTGCATACGACACAGACTTTGTTAAAACTTATCTCAGTAAGAGACACCTTGCTTTTTTGATTGGTGTTCTGGGCCAAGTTTTAACAGCCCAAAACAAAAATTTCTAACAAAAAACAACACTATATATGTTTTGGGTCCAAATGCAATTAAATGTAGCCCAAAATTCGTTTGCCATCTTTTCACTATGTGGGTTTAAGCCCACATTACAAGTCCATCAGAAAATCTGGAAGTGGACTAGAAGAGTAATAAAAAACGGAGTATAAAAAGTACAATCCTAAGCGGAAACGGTAACTATGTATATAAATATTAACCTTAACCTTAACCTAGCTACAACTCCCACAATCCCAACTTATACCATAATCTTCTTCTTGTTACCGTTTCTCCCTTCTCCAACAAGCCAAAGTTCAAGATTTTTGCGAAATCTTTACTTCCTATTTTAATTTTTTAAGGAATTTTCACAAGCAGGTATTTGCAATTTCTCAAATTATGTCTATTTTTTTTTCTCCTTTCTCTCCTGTATAATTTTTTTCTTTTGCATATTCCTTTTCATCCCAATTTTATTTTCCTATTAAAATTTAAAATTTTAGTGTTTGATGTTTAATACTAGCACAAATCTGCAAACTTTATCGTTTTAAAGCACCAACCTAAATAATTGTGTTTTGGTTATTTAGAAGTCTCAGATACATATCCATGAAATTCTTTATTTATGTTAATCTAGAAAGTACACATACTTCATTTAAGTGTCATATTCGTGTACATGCTTCCTAATTTACAATTACTGTATACCTAATTTGACTTTTTAGTCATTTTCTCTTTAGCATAAGTCGGACTTTTTCTTTTGTTTTTTGTGTTCAATTTCTTTTTGAATTGATTATAGATTATACGTTCAATTTATTTTTGAATTGATTATAGATTATATGAGCTAGATTAGATGTCACCGTTCAGTTTTGATATATATAATTGTATGCATATAATAATGTTATCATCAAGATCAAGATATACCTAATGTAATTTTTTTGTTTGTTTGAGGTAAAATTGTTATGACATGAATAAATAATAGTATATATTTTACTTTCTTTATAAGATGACAAAGATTCAGAGAGCCGCCAAAAGATTTACCATATGATACTAAAAAAAAAAAAAAATTGATCATATAGGGGGGAGTCTTGAGAGATCATTGATCATAAACAATGAAGCCGGAATCAAAGAGAGTTCCCAAAACTCACACTTACCCCCATGGCATTAATTCCACCAATTCTAAGCTGGAAAAAACAGCTTCCTGTTTTGACTTCAGCAAGCTATTGGAGGCTCTAAATGTTGCACAGGAAGAGGTTACTATAGGAGCTGTTGTAAACATTAGTATTAATGCTTCTTCTTCATCTGATGCCATTAATAATGCCGCCAACCAAGAAGGGACTGCTTCTTCTACTTATGACTTAAGTAAGCTCTCAGAGGCACTGCATGTCATTCAAGAGGAAAAGCAGAACCAGCTTTTGCATGTCATTCAAGAGGAAAAGCAGAAACAGCTTTTGCATGTCATTCAAAAGGAAAAGCAGAAACAGCTTTTGCTTGTCATTCAAAAGGAAAAACTGCTTTTACATGCATACTTGATGAGAATGATTAGATGCAAGGCTTATACTCAAGTGCTTTTAACGTGTCCGTATTCTAAATCTCAGATCAAACCGGGTACCCTCAATCCGCAAATGAAGAAAGAAAGATGTTTAAGGATTTTATATATCCTTAGGAAGAGAGGCAAGAATCATCAGTTAACAAAAAAATGCTTCAAGTTACTGAACAGCAATGTGCCATTTTAAACTGTGTAAGCAACAATTGTGAGGACTACATATATGTATGGCATTGTTAGAAAGAAAGAAATAAGTGGGATAATTTATTTTTCTACTTTTTATCAAATTTAGGTTTTCAGTTCTTCGGGTGCAATGCATTAAGTTTCTTCATTAAAATTAAACACATATCTACATTAAATTTAATAGTTAGCAAAAGTAATATTGTTTGTATGACATTTGTCGATGTAATTCTTCAAGTTCTATCAATTTTTTTTCTTTTTCTCCTAACTATTTTCTTTTTCAGTAATTTCATTTCCATCCCAATTTTATTTTCTGTGTTGTTCACCATTTAAAATTTAAAATTTTAGTGTTTGATGTTTAATACTGTCACAAATCCATAAACTTCATTTTTTTAAATGCAAAACCTATAATAATGTTCTTGGCGTACAATATATTGTTTGTACTTCATTAATTAATATATTCATGTATTAGAATTTAGTTGATAGACTTAATATAATGATCCTAAGAATTTTTACTTAAATTTTATCCATTTTCTTTTACCACCCTTGGAAGTCAACGTATTTTATTTTGATGATTAATTTAATTTGTGTGCTACTACTATTCAAAGGTTTTGATACCATTGGCCCTTATTATAATCCCCAAATCAAAGAGAATGTTAGGAAGATATTCTTCTTATATCATATGATTTTTTTTTTTTTTTTTTGGTTGGGGATTTATTTTATATATGTAAAAACATGAAATTGAAGGAATTGATTGTTTGGATCAATGTTATGAATACCGTTTTGGTGACTATTTCGATTTATTTATTGGAATAGAATATTTCGGTACCGACCAATTTCGATGTACCGTTTTATACTGTTTCAAAATTACTCATTAATAAATATATATATATATATATTATTACAATTATTTTGACAGTAACTAATGAACTCAATAGAGAGGTTAGAAAAGAAATCTTAATCAACTTATCCAAGTAGTTAGATAGGTTTTTTTTTTTTTTTTTTTAAATTAAATCAGAATAGTTGGGTTTTTTTTGTAAATAAACATGGATGTTGGGCATTGTAAAATAGGAAGCTTCCAAGAAATTACCAACCCCACGTGACTGTCTTTTCAATGACTTCCTTTTCTACTTTTTATACTATTTCTTTTTCTTCTTCTTTTTCTTTTTCTTTTTTTACTTATTACTTGGATTGTGTGGTCAATTCAATAAAGCCAATTCTCAAAAAAAAAAAAACCCTCAATAAAGCAAATAAAACACTGCTCTTAAGTATCCACATCAGAGTGGAAAATTTTTTCTATTTTACACATTTAAAACTTACTTTTTTTATATATATTTATTTTTATAAAATACTCACATTAATTTGTCTATTATATACATTTATTTAAATAAAATATTCATTTCTTTACATAGTGAACAATGTAAATTCAAATAAAATATTATACACATTTCTTTACATTGTGAGGTAAGTCAGAGGTAGAGAGAGGAGAGAAAAAAAAAGAATAAAAAAGCTATTTACACAGTAAACAGTAACCATGCATATATGCACAGTTACTGTTCATATACACGGTCATGATGTATATTTGCACATTTTTACAAAGACTGATGTTGGTGTTTTTTGGATTATAATGTGTAACATTTGTACTTTTTTCTATTTTAAAATATTATAAATGGGCTGATGTGGTTGCTTTTACTTTGCTAAAAGTCTGAAACGCCATCTAAAGTTCACTTCTCAAAGATCTTCTCGACTGGGTTCTAGTGGATTTTTTGCAAAAACATGGGTTCTAACTTCTAAGAGGAAGCATACATAAATGATAAATCTCATTACCGTGAGCTTTTCTTGATTTTTTTTTTTTTAATTCTTTCTTATCTTCCTTTTCCTTTTGTTTTTCTCTCTTGATTTTTTTCTTCTCATCTCCTCCTCCTTCCTTTTATTTTTTCCCCCTCAACATGGCTCATATGATTTTTCCTTATATTCTGTCAAATTTTTTTCAAATGAAACTCATTCCGGCCGAATCCATAATTTCGGCCAGTATTTCCCAAAATCACCCAAAACGATCGGAACACCCCGAAATGACCCAGAATTTGTTCCGAGGTGAAACAAGGGGGTATACCATTCCGATTTACTTGCCAGAACAGTATTTTCTGGCCATTATGGCCGGAACGGAACAAAACAGAATTAATAACTTTGGAGTAAATCACAATATTGACATAATTAATTATATTGGTACGCAATTTATATTCAAAACATACTTATAAATTGATAATTAACATATTTTTCAAATTTGTTAATCACATTATAAATATGAGTTTCCATTGCAATGTATTATCAGTCAAATGAATAAGATGTAATTCTTTGACTTTTGGTATTGTGGACAAAGTCATGTAAGCTATAGTGACCGAACAAGACTAATTTCTCCCATTCTAAACTTATCCTTTGGCCGCTTTTATATTAGAGCCATAAAATTAAATTTATAATTACTATCAAGGAGTTTCTACTGGCAAAGCATACTGCCATTTAGTTAGGATCATCCGTCAAGATTCTAAATTTGAACCCTAAGAAATGTGATATTCGTTCAAAAAAGTTACAATCAGATTAGAGAATGTAATTTAACTTATATAAGGATATAACCTCAAATTTTATGGGATGGATCCTTAGAATTGGTAAAACTTAGATACACTTCGTTCAGTGTTACACATTAGGTTTCTTAATTAAACTCAGCTACATGGTTGGATTGACCAATAAACTACATGGTTAAATTTAATTCTTTTTTAGGAGAAGATAACACTTGGTACTATATTGACCAATATAACCATGTGATCTAATTAGGAAATATAAGGTATATTCAAGTCTAGGTCCGACAATAAAAAATTCTACCTATTAAGTTTAACGTAATAAGAATTTTTTTTAATTTTTTTTGTTTAAATATAAAATTTAATAATTATAATAGTTATTAATAAATGTTTAGCTTGATTGTGCTTGTATATAGAATTATATTGCCTACTTTTCAAAGAAAAAAAAAAGGTGATTCTAATGTAGGGTTTAATTATGGAATAGAAATTAATTAAATTCATATAAAATATGTGTATATGAATAATGATGTGTAAAATTGTGAGTGCTTAAAAGATTATGTGACACAATATATGAGTGCAATAAAAACTCATCAGCTTTAGTTTTATAGTTGTTAACCCACATGCCAAAAGTGAGGGACACATTCTTGATGTGCCATCTGTTAAAAGTGAGAGAAGATTTATAAAATTTTCAATATTTTTACCATTCTTCTACCAAGCTTTTACTAATAAACTTGGCCCAAATACTCTCAAAATAAAAAATAAAAAAATTCAAGACAAGTGCTGAGTAATATTAACCAAACACAGAATAATCATCCTCCCTCATGGCTTATACAAGTGCGGAGCAGAAGCACTAATGACCTTGGTAATAAAACATCCAGAGAAAGTAATTGAAATTCACAGTTTTCACACTTCTACTTGAGAGATTTGCTCTAGCTTCTGGAATTGGCTTAGCCCAACCCCCTTAGAGCACTGCTTCATGACCCCTCCATTAACCGAACATTTAAGGAAAAAATAACAGGCAATCAGCCCTACTCACATCAGCAATAGCAGTTCGGATATTGAGATTTTTACAAGAGAGACTTTTTTGATAAACACAAGAAAAAGACTTCAAATACTAACAACCAGCTTAGTAGTAGCATGGGCTAGAGCAACACTATCGCATTATCAATTTCTAGAAAATTGAAATTCTTCATTCCTCAACTACTAATCCTAATACTACAATAACTAGTGCTCTAAATTAAAAATAATAATAATAATAATAATAAATAAATAAATAACTAGCTACAAGTATTGAATATTCATTATTTTATTTAATGAATATTTATCTATTTATATTATTTAATATTCATCTACAACTTTAATTATACAAAAAATAATAATAATAACTTTAATTATACAAAAAATAACAATAATAGAAGTATAAAACGAAAAGGCCACCGCCTCGGCCTACGTAGTGTATATATTGCACACTCAAGTCGTCTATAAGCATTAGCCTTAACCTAGCTACGAGTCTCACGCTATTCTATAACCTTCTTCTACTTGCCGTCTATCTCTTCAACAAGTTTGCGAAATCTTTGCTTCTTACCCTAATCCTTCTATGATTTTTTCACAAGCAGGTATGTTCAATTCCCCAAATTCTGTCTATTTTTCCTTCTTTCTCTCTTATATAACTGTTTTCTTTTGTATTTTCTTTTTCATCTCAATTTTGCTTTCTATGTTTCTCCAATTAAAATTTAAGAGTTTAGTGTTTGTTTTTTAATACTAGCACAAATCCGTAAGCTTCATTCTTTTAGAACAAGTTTTATCTGAGTTTATATGTATATAAATTATTCTTAATATTATTAAATACCCTACTTGACTTTTTTGTAGTCTTTTTGTCTATACGAGTATAAGTCCAATGTCTTTTCTTGTTTTAAATTTAGGAATAAGTCGAATCTACTTTTGAATTGATTATGGGTTATATGAAATAGATGTCATCATTCAATTCTATTATGTATTAATTTTTGTGGTAAAAGAATTATAATATGAGTAATATACTTGTTTGTTTAATTTATAAGATGATAATTAATTAGAGAGTCAGCAAAACATTTATATCATTCTGGATCACGTAGGTGGGAGTATGAGAGATCATTGATCATAAACAATGAAGCCAGGATCAAAGGGAGTTTCCAAGCCTCCCACATACTCTCATGGCATTAATTCCAGCAATTCTAAGCTTAAAAAAACTGGTTCCTGTTTTGACTTCACTAAACTATCGGAGGCCCTGAATGTTGCACAGGAAAAGGGTACGGTTATAGACAATATTAATTCTTCTTCTTCATTTTCCGATGCCATTAATAAAGCTGCAATCAAAAAAGGGACTACTACTATTGCTTCTGCTTCTTCAACTTATGACTTGAGTAGTCTATCGGAGACACTGCATGACATTCAAGAGGAAAAGAAGAAAGAGCGATTCCGTGCAGGCTCAATGAGATATAAGGCTTATTTTCAACGGCTTTTAAGGGGTATGTATACTAAATCTGAGATCACACCCCGTGGAGCTGAGCAAACAAAGCTACTTTTTGCAGTTTCATTTAAAAGTGAAAAATGCCTTAGAAGATGTAACTCACAGTAAGAGGTTGGCTAATACTGTTGCCTTCTCTTTGATTGCATGTACAGATGTACTGTATGCTCATGGTTTTCCTTTCAGTGTAAAGATTGGTTTTTTTTTCTTTAAATTTTTGAGTGAAGTTCATATTAATTTTTGGTTTGTCACAATACATGTACAACTCATTGATCATATTTTGACCTTAATATTCGATTTTTCGATATATGTTCCTTGCACTTACTGACCATCATGGTCATGTTGTTTTATGAACCTAATCTTCGTTTTAGATGAAATAAGTTATCAAGGATAATCTTTGTTATCTTTTTTGTTCCAAACATTCTATCCCGGTTGCTGGCTTGCTGCCTCGTATCATGCAATTAAGGCTTGGATTTCCTCCCACGTTTAATAATAGTTTAATGGGTAGTAGAATTCAAGCAGCAGTGCAGCACAAAGAGTAGAACTGGGCGGGGGCATGGTCCGCCGGCCCCTCCATAGAGGTCGCCAGGCCATAAACTATGCCGAACCAAACCCTCCCCTAACAGCATGCTCAAACTCGAGGTGTATACAATATATGTGAAAGTGTAACAGTGATTTGCATATTGGTTCTCCTCATTAAACTACAAGACTCAATTTCTTGAGTCCTGTCAAAGATGTTTTATGTGTCAAGTTCTAATTCATTTTTCAACTAACAATTTTCAATCTAGTTTGTCAGAAGGTATTTTGTCTTTGTTGTACAACTCTCACATGCAAGTGTTATGACTGTTAACTTTAACACTGATTTGATGCCCAACTGCTAATTAGAACAATTAGTCTAATAAGGGTGTTGATTAAAAAATTTGGGGTGTATATTGCAAGTGTTTACATAATTTAGGGTTGATATTTGCGTTCGACCTAGAAAGAAAAGTTATAATTGCATTTAGTGGAGAAATCAAAGAAAGAAAGAAGCAAAGAAGAAAGAGGAAGAGGCAAATTTGTTCCGGTTCAAATTAATATTCAGCAAATGAAATTGTTGAAACAGTTGAAGGGGTTAATACAGGCTGAAATAACCTGATACTTAAATCTGTTTGTTTCGAGGGGCTCATCATATCAGTTTAATAACTAAAATGAAAATTTTCAGCCATGTTGATCATTACAATACGAGATTTTTCTTTGCTTCTAATCATAGTTTTGTCTACAACTTTGTTGTTCTACAAATACCAAATAATTACTCAATAAATTTGTAATGGCTGAAGTGTTTGGTTAAGAAACTTGAATCAAGATATCATAAATTCATATGAGGCTTAAGAACTACTAAACTAACTTTTCACATAAAACATCTTGTGTCATGGTTTCTTATTTTAAGCAAGTCATCCATTACATTATAGAATTACCCTTTAGTCCCATTATATACTATACTGTCATTGAAGAGATTAAAGATTTTCATGCATCAGAAATATGCATTATCTTTAGTGTGTGAATCTTATAACTGTGCAATTACCCTCAATGAGGGTGATCACATGACACCAACCATCACAATGAGAATTACCTACATTTTTATTTTTTGGTGTGGGTGAAAATATTTCCCTCATTTTCGAGTGTTTGGCAAGGCTTGAAATGCTTGTCAAACCAAAAAAAGTTGGGTTGATGGTAAAATCATATTTGTTTTTTAGCTTCTCTGTGATAGTAGAGTCATGGTAGATAACAATAATATTTGAATAATTATCTTAACAGATTGAAGTGTTTAGGAGTCTTGCTTATCCTTATCTCTAGTTGCTGAGTTGTTAGGGAATATTTGGATCTGTAGAACCATTTACATAGCTTCACGTCGTTTCAATAAAAATCTATCAGAATATATATCAGCAAATTGCTAATTGGGAGGACTGGTTTTCCTCCTCCTAAAACAAATTTATCTTCTTTTACTAAGAAAGTTACAACAGAACACCATAGCTCCTCGAGGTAGACGTGGAGGTAACAGTGATCATAACAGGTGTGGGGGTTGTTTTGGCTAGATCTATGTGGGTAAGCTCTGTTGCTGAATTAATATAGATGATTTTGATTATTTGATACCAAGACTTGTTGATATTTTTGTATTTGTGTTCATTATTTTTCATACTAACCAAACACTTAAATATGTTTTCCGAAGATACTGATTCCTATGTAATATTAAAATAACATACTCTAGTGCTTGCCACAAGCTTTCTCTAACGAACCATATATACAAGTCGAAAGCATCAATTGATAGCAGAATTGGTTAATAAATCCAAAAACTCATGAAACATTAGACTACACCCTCTAATCAAATCTGACATTCACTAAATTGCAACAATCATAATATTCTCCATAATTGTTGGTAATATCTGGCACTGTTGTGCTCAGAACTGGTGGTTGGCTGCATCTGCAGTCTAGTGCTGCTGAATGCTGATGTTAAATGGGTTTAGTCACACGCCAGCACCAAAACAATCTTAACGAGACATATCCTTAGTAAGTGGTCATCCTACAAGAAGTGTTGCAATATAATTAGTGGCATTGATTGTCCTATACAGTAATCAATTACCGTTCATTCATCCAATCCGCCATTGGTTTCAAAACTAAGTTTTTTCAGTGTGTCACTAAAAAAAATTTAATTCTGGGTCATGTAGGTGGGAGTTTGAGAGATCATTGATCATAAACGATGAAGCCAGAATCAAAGATAGCTTCCAAAACCCACACGTACTCCAATGGCATCAATTCCAGCAATTTTAAGCTGAAAAAAATGGCGTCCTGTTTTGACTTCACTAAACTATCAGAGGCCCTGAATGTTGCACAGGAAAAGGGTACTGTTGGAGAAGTTGTAGACAATATTAATAATGCTTCCTCTTCTTCTTCTTCTTCTTCTTCTAATTCCACTTATGACTTCAGTAAGCTCTTGGAGGAAGTGCATGGTATTCAAGAGAAAAAGAAGAGCAAGTACCAGACAAATAGGGGCACAACTAACAGAGACTGGCAATTAACTATTAAGCTCGCTGGATACATAAACAGAAAAACTAAAAGAGTCCGATATGCTTATGAAGCAAAAGACAATGCAGGAACTATAATTTTTGTAGGTTGCAGTAGTGGTGGAGCTAGAACTCTCCTCATGGTAATTCAGGAAGCACTGGCTGAGGCACTTTCGAAGGCTAAAGACCTTGGATGCAAGAGGATCATTGTACTAACTGCAAACAGGAAAATGGAGCAAGTCTGTAATGGGTCTAATGACAAGAGAAAACCTCAACGGCAGGAACAAGCAATTATAGCAAATCTTCACCTTATCAGACAGCAAGGAGTGACCTGCTACATTAAGGTTGTTCCTAAAATTATCTTGTCTAGTCGGATTATTAACGCCTTAATTACCTCTAAAAAGCCTGTTCGCCACTGCTAGATGCACCCAGCATTTTACCTGATGTAATCAAGAGCTTTACTGTGCACACACTCAATAAGATATAACTGAGATCAGACCGTACGGGGCTGAGCAAACAAAGCTACTTTTTGCAGTTTCATTAGAAAGAGAAACATGCCCTAGAAGATGTAACTCACAATAAGAGGTTGGCTAATACTTTTTCCTTCTCGTTGATTGCATGTACTGTATAGTCAAGGTTTTCCTTTCAGTATAAATATTGGTTCATATTAATTATAGTATCACAATACTTGTACAACACAGTGATGTGTTCCTTGCACGTCTGACCATCATGGCCATGTTGTTTTATGAACCTAATCTTCCTTCTAGATGAAATAATTTATCAAGGATAACCTTTGTTGTCTTTTATTTTTTCTGTTCCTAACATTATTTTAGGTGATAGGTTCATATGCAAGGCCTGGGTTTCCTCCTACTTCTGATAGTAGTTTATGACTGGTAGAATTCAAGCAACACGAGCCTTAGAACTGGGCTGGGGCAGGCCCCTACAGAGTGGCTGGAGTGTCGTTGAATTCTACCAACCACAAACTATTCCGACCCGACTCACCCCTAACAGCAGACTCTAATTTGGGGTGTCTCTTCCTTTCCTCCACCCTCTATTTTTTTTTTTAATAATTTAATTGCTACAATAAATGTGAAAGCGGTGATTCTTTTTTATTTTTTTCTTTTTGATACACTTTCAATAAATGTGAAAGGATATCTTTATTATCAAATAAAGACACCAATCAGTTTTTTGTATAAGTAGGAATTGATCCTCTAGAGGATTGAACTTCAAGACTCTTATTTAAATATTTTACCAATCAAGCTAACTGAAACTCATTGAAAAGGTGATTCAAATATTAGTTTTGTCTAGTAATGTGATTTAACTACAAGTTTCTTAATTGCTAGACCCACGTCAAAACATGTTTTATGTGTAAAAATCTAATTCCTTTTTAAACTAGTAATTTTCAATTTAGTTTTTTAGAAGATATTTTGTCTTTGTTATCCAATGGTCACCCGCAGGCCGCAAGTTATATGATTGTTTACTTTAACATTGATTTGATGGCTAAGTGTTAATTAGAAAAATTAGTCTAATTAGGCTGTTGATTTGAAGCTTGGGGTGCATATTGCAAAGTATTCACATAAGTTAGGGTTGTAATTTGGATTGAACTTAGAAAGAAAAGCTATAATGGCATTTAGTAGAGAAATCAAATAAAGAAAGAAGCAAAAAAGAAGAATAGACACAGGAGGAAGCAAAACTTGTACCAGCTCAAATTACATTCACCAACCAAAATTGTGGATACAGTTTGAGTATCTTTCAAGAGGCTTATCATAACAGTTTAATAACTAAAATGAAAATATTCAGCCATGTTGATCATTGCAATACGAGATTTTACATTGGTTTTAATTAGAGTTTTCTCTACAACTTCCTTGTTCCACAAATACCAAATAATTACTCAAACTTCTTTGTTCCACAAATACTTAGTGGCTAAAGTGTTTGGTTAAGAAACTTTTTTTTTTGTTTTTTTTTTTTTTTTTTTTTTGAGAAGGAATAAAATGTTTGGTTAAAAAACTTGAATCATCATAAAATAACATTAGGATTAAGACTACTAAACTAACTCTTGACATAAAAACATCTTGTGTCAAGGTTCCTTTATTTATGTTGTCTATCATTTTAAGGAAGACATCCATTATTATAGAATTACCCTTTAGTCCCTTTATGTGCTACACCGTCATGGAAGAGATTAAGGTATTTCATTACATGTAGATATGAAGTTGGGATCATTACATTACATGTACTACTAGAGCATTACATTATATATTGTGGATGACCATAATACATGTACTACTAGAGCATCAGATTATATATTGTGGATGACCATATATAATACAAAAGCTTACACATATTTTTATATATTTCTTTTATGGAAAGGTTAATGGATGCCTTAAGAGTATCTATTAATAAATCATTTTTAAAAACTTTTTATAAGAAAAGAAAAGTGTAACTAAATTTTTTAACATTTTTTTTCTATGAAAACAGTATTAAAATTTTTATAAAATAGTTCATGAACAAATAATCTAAAAGCACCCATTAGGACTTTGCCTTCCTGATTCCCGGTTCTAGACCAACACTGTAGGATTATCTATTTGCAGAAAATTAAAATTCCTCGTGCATCCACCACCTAATGTGGTTGGACTGAGTTTATTAAAAATAATAATAATATTTATCTATTTATTGTATTATTATTTAATAATAATAATATTACAATGTGGAAACGGAAAGGCCACAGCTAGCCTCGATTGCATATATATATATATATATATATATATAAAAGTATTAGCCTTAACTCTATTATTTTGAGAAGGAAGTATTAGCTTTAACCTAGCTACAACTCCCACGTTATTATTATTGGGAAGGTAGTGTTTGCGGTCTCTTCCTTCTCCAGCAAGGCAAAGCCTCTTGCTTCAACAATTTTGAAAAATCTTTAGTTCCTCCCCGAATTCTTTACGAAAGTCTTACAAGCAGGTATGTTTTTTGTTTAAACCCCTTGAAAATAACCAGTTTAACCTAGTTATTTAGTCAAGTTATTAACTTAGGTAAATTATGTAGATCTATGTTAACACAAAACAATCATATCATGCAAAATAGCGGAAATATAAAGAACACAATGATATAATGACCTAGGAAAATCAAACTGGTAAAAAACCTTGAAAGGATTTAACGTAACTATCCTCAAGGTAAAACTGAATCCACTATAAAAGAATTGAAGTTTACACAATAGCGACTTAGACCACTAACATCCTATTGCTACCTCGAGTAGGAAACTTACTACTACGACCACGTAACAACTTCGAATCCATGGACTACTTCTTTCTTGGATTCCCAGCAAGCGCAAGCACAAGCACTCCCGCTTGTATATCTGTAAGCTCTTGAATCTGCAATTGAAACGATCGTCAAATTCTTGACATAGTCTTGATCCTTGATAACCCTAAGTATGTGTGAAGGCAAACACCTCTAGATCTCACAGAAGATTCACATACACAGCATCAATAACTTCTAAAAACGTGGCTAGGGTTTTCCCTTTCATTCCTAGGGCAAAACATAAAACCTACACGTAAAACGGGCTTGGGCTGAGTTGAAAAATTCTGCAGAAAAAACAATCTGCATGACTTTCGATCGGTCAAGTCTAATTCTTGATCGTTCGAGTCAGGCAAAATTGCACAATAAATTCTGCAGCAATTCGATTCCAACTTTACATATAAGACACATACTTTAAGCAGTCTAAACAAGACTAAAACGTTTTAATCAAGGTTTGCCAACATTACAAATTAGTATTTTAAAACATTTAAAACTAAAGGTCTTAAAACTTAACATTTTCTTTTGTATTTTCATTAATCTTCCTTTTTTTTGCAAAATCTTTACTTCCTACCCTAATTCTTTTACGAAATTCTCACAAGCAATTCCCCAGATTTTATCTATTTTTCCTTCTTTCTCTCATATAGTCATATATAACTTTTTTCTTTTGTATGTTCATTTTTCATCACAATTTTGTTTTCTGTGTTTCTCCAAATAAAATTTGAAAGTTTTGTGTTTGATGTTTAATATTAGCAGAAATCTATAAACTAGTAATAGTTTAGTGTATATATATAGGACTTGACTTTTTTGTAGTATTTTTCTATATGAGCATAAGTCCAATTTCTTTTTTTATGAATAAGTTCAATTTCTTTTTTAATTGGTTATGGGTTATATCATATATGAAATAGATGTCATTATTCAATTATATTATATATAATTTTAGACATATAATAAGGTTACCATCAAATTACACCTACACTAATGTAATTCTTTTGATAATAGAGTTATGATTTAGTGATGTGAATAATATACTTTGTTTATAAGATGATTCAGTCAGAGTCGATCAGTGAGTCGCCAAAAGATTTATATGATGCTGAACTTTATTTTTTTTAATTTTCTGAGTTATGTAGGTGGGAGTCTGAGATATCAGTGATCATAAATAATAAGGCCAGAATCAAAGAGAGTTTCCAAAACTCACACGTACGCCCATGGCATTAATTCCAGCAATTCTATGCTGAAAAAAAAAATAAATAAATTGTTTTGACTTCACTAAATTATCGGAGGCCTTGAATGCTGCACAGGAAAAGGGTACTGTAGGAGCAGTTGTAGACAATAGTAATGATACTTCTGCTTCTGCTAATTCCATTTATGACTTCAGTAAACTCAAGATGAAAAGAAGAACAAGTACCATACAAATAGGGACACAACTAATAGAGACTGGCAATTAACTATTAAGCTTGCTGGATACAGAAACAGAAGGACTAAAAGATTTGGATATGCTTATGAAGCAAAAGACATTGCAGAAACTACAATTTTTTGTAGGTTGCAGAAGAAGTGGAGCTAGAACTCACCTCATGGCAATTCTGGAAGCAACGGTGGAGGCACTTTCGAAGGCTAAGGGCTTGTTTGATTTTAAAAAAATGTCACTCAATTTCCGTCACTCATCACTCATCACTTAAAATACCCTACCCGTTTGGCACCATCACTCACTTGTCATCACTCAATATTTTTCACACTTTTTGTGGGCCACATACCTGTCACTTAGTTCAGTTTTTTTTTTTTTTTTTTTTTTTTTTTCAAGTACCTAAACTCACCGAATGCAGTAAAAAAAAAAAATAAGAAGGAAGATTTGAAGACCGAACCAGTAAAAGGAAAAAAAAAAGAACTGAAGACCGAAACTGGAAAAGAAGAAGAAAAAAAAAAGAAGGAAGAGCTAAAGACAGGAACCAGTAAAAGAAAAAAAAAAAAAGTCAAACGGTCAAAAGTTGCGGCTGTGGGTCCCTATAAGTGTGTTTAATTACAAATATGCCATTGAGTTATGAGTTATGGAAACTGAAAACAGCTAAAATGTGTTTTCAGTTTCCATAACTCATCACTCAAAAATCAAAGAATTGAGTGATGGAAACTGAGTTACGAAAACTGAGTCATAGAATCCAAATAATTACTCCTCTGTAGGCCCTACTTGTTTTGGATGATGGATCATGAAAACTGAGTGATATCACTCAGTTTTCATGCAATCCAAACATGCTCTAAAGAAATTGGATTTCAGAGCATCATTGTACGAACAGGAAGCAAGGAACAAGCAAAGATAGCAAATCTTCACTATCTCAGACAGCAAGGAGTGATGTTCAACATTAAGGCTGCAAGTAAACTTATTTTGTCTAGTGTTTGAATGTTCACCTCTGCTGGGTGCACCCAGCGTTTTTGCAATGCTTAACCTGATGCAATCTTTGCATGTACTGCAGAGTCAAGGTTTTCCTTTCAGTATAAAGATTGATTCATAAAAGTGTTTGTTATACCCACTATATTACATATATATATTCGTACACATGTACAAAATGCATTGACTTCAAGAGAATTGTGAGTTCAAGTCACCATTTTATGTAATTGCCTTTGAGAAATTCTAGGACCATATTCGTTACCATATATTTTTTCACAATTATCTTATATCACATGAACCCATAACTTTTATCAACCCGGGTCTAAACTTTCCAACACTATGATCTCATCTTAGTAAAGAAATCCAAAAAATCATGGAGCATAGACTTACCCCCTAATCAAATATGACAATCATCAAACTTTGTTTAGCGCAGCTGCTATCAATTGATTGATGATCATATAAGAAAAGAGACTTATTGTTTGGGCATCATTTGTACTAAATTAATGTGACAATCATTAATGTTCACCATAATTGTTGGTAATCTCTACAATAAATTTTGAGAAAAAGCATAGAATACAATACCAAAAAGAGAGTAGTATCTTTGACTTATTGACTTACCGACCCCCTCTCTAAAAAAGAAGCATGACTCAGTGCCCTGTGTTGTCACAAATCGAAGTAATGGAAACTTGACCACGATTGGGGAACCAACCCCAAAGGCCTTAAGCAAGAGTTTGGCAAAAAAATTAAAATGGGTTCATCACTTTTAGTCATATCATGTAATAAAGAGAGAGATTTCAAGTGTGCATTTGAGATGAGATTTTAAGCTGACAATTTGCTTATTGTGTCCACTGTTTATAGGTCTCACATGAGTCGCGCAAGAATGAAGCTTATTTCCAAGTTCAATTAGTTTATTTTTGCCACTGCATTATGAGTCCCACTTGTTTTTGCTCCCCTTTTTGCTCATTGTGGCCTTACAAGTCCCATTCTTTTTTCTTTCTTTCTTTTTTCTCTATTGTACTCTTGAAAAAAAAAAGCAATTAGCTTTTAGTTTTCATCTATTCAATATGTGCAGTAAAAAATGAGATAAGCTATTCTGAAACGAACACAAATTTATCATCCAACCAACAAATTGTTGAGCAACAATTTTGCCCAACTCTTAGTACCACAGCACTTAACGCAGCCAATTGAAATCTAGTACTTCATTGGGCAATCCAGGAAGGGCAGGTGGTGGAGGAATTATAAGGGACCACAGAGGGATGTGGATCAAAGGTTTTGCTCGAAAAATAGGCCACACTACCAGCTTATTAGCTAAATTTTGGACCTTGAGAGATGAGCTGCAAATCGCATTACAGTTGGGAATTAATTGTTTAGAAGTAGAGTTGGATGCCAAAATTGTTGTTCAGCTTTTACTCTCTAACTCAAACCACATTGCAGCTTATTCACCCCTCTTAAATGACTACAGGTACCTCCTAAGCAAGTTTTAGCAAGTCAGTTTGCCATCTTTTAGAGAATTAAACAGGTGTGCAAATTGACTCAGGAAAAAAGGCTGCACGATGTCAACACATTTTGAAGTTTATGATGTACCCCCCTCCCTAGATATTGGAGCTTTTGTGAACAATGATGTGAACGTTTTGTATTTAAGGCGATGCGCCAATACTCTACCTTTGTTGGCTAGTTAATTTTTGAATGAATGTCCTTCTAACCAAAAAAAAAGAAAAAGAAAAAGAAATCTAGTACTTCACTATTTCTCGTTTAACTCACCGACTTCTTATGGCTACACATATGAAGAGTAGTTATGTTAATGAGTATCTTAATAGCATAGGTTAAAGATTAATAATTACTCAATTATAAGCTACAATGCACACTTTTTTAAAAATTAAATATGTTAATGATTTATGGGCTTACAAGCACAACTTTATTGTGTTTGTGTGTGTTTTTTTAGATATATGTGTATAGTCTGAATTTATATTTTGAAAAATGTATAAAAAGTTAGTTAATAAAGAATTAAATGTATCTTAACCATTACTCCTATCATATTCGTTAACAAAAAGAACCATATAAGAAAATCTTAGTGTGATTATAGTAGGGGGGATATAGGGACATTGTCCGTCTTCGATAGATGTGAATACAAAGATAAGTGTTAGGTCTATAACATTTTTACAACAAATCATAGGTGGTAAGTTATTATTTGTTTTAATTAAAACTTAACATTGAAATTACTTTTTTGTCTACAAATAACAATCTGTTACTTATGATTTATTACGGATATATTTCTCTAATACAAAAAAGTTCATATATTTTTCCTATTTCTATTATTATTTCACGACAGTTTACACATACACTTTCTCCTTAACCCAATTGGTTTTCTTCTTTTTTTTTCTTTTTCTTTTTCTTTTTTTTTTTTTTTTTTGGGGGGGGGGGGGGGGGGGGGGGGGATGGAAGACTGGGCCTTCTTGTTAAGCCCACATATTTGCTCTAGCCTCACCTTGGAATGGGCTTGCTTGCCCACCACGTTAGAGCTTTTGACGGCCACCGCCGCCAGCTTTGTTTTCTATGTTTCTCCAATTTAAATTTGAACGTTTGTGTTTGATGTTTAATACTAGCACAAATCTGTAAGCTTCAACAATGGATTGTGTTCTAGTTAATAGTTTGGTGTGTATGCATAGGACTTAGACTTTTTTGTTGTATTTTTCTATATGAGCAATTGAGCATAAGTCCAATTTCTTCTACCTTTTTTTTAATGAATAAGTTCAATTTCTTTTTGAATTGATTATGGCTTATTTGAAATAGATGCATCATTCAATTATATTATATATAATTTTAGGCATATAATAAGGTTATCATTAAATTACACTTACACTAATGTAATTCTTATAATAAAAGAGTTAGAATATAGTGATATGAATAATACACTCTCTTTTTTTATGAAAAAACAGGTGATATGAATAATTTATACTATATACAAGACAATTTCCCTCTTTTTAATTGGACTTTTATGTGATTCAAAAATACTCTCATCATTTAGAAATAGGGTCATAAATGTTTAATAACAAATTTTATTTTAAATTCAAAAAGAGATTTCATAAAATTTAGGATTTTTTTTCCCTTCACATTTAAAAAAAATATTTACAGTTACTACTTATCTTTTAAATTTATACTTTTTATTTGTTTAAAAAATAAAATATATATTTCTAAATTATAATATATGCAAATTATTAACTTTTATAAAAAAAAAAAAAAAAGAGTATAGTTTATACTTCTATACTATATATAAGGGGATTCTCTTCTTTCAACTGGATTTTTATGTGGTTCAAAGATACCTTCATTAATGAATGGTAACTTTATTTAGAAATAGAATCATAAATGTCAAATAAAAAATACATATTTATGATTCTTTTTCTTCACATTCAAAAAAGAAATTACAGTTACGGCTTATGTCTAAAGATTATCATTTTTATTTGTTTGAAAAATTAAAAATACACTATTTTTAAATTATAATATATGCAAATTATTAAATTTTAGAAAAGCTTCTAAGCGTTTACGCGCATTTAGAGGTTAGTATACTTATAAGATGATTCAATCAATGAGTTGCCAAAACATTTATATGATACAAAACTTTTATTTTTACTTTGTCACTAAAATAATTTTCCGATTCATCTAGGCGGGAGTCTGAGAGATCATTGATCATAAATAACGAAGCCAGAATCAAGGGTTTCCAAAACTCACACTTACTGACATGGCAGCAATTCTAAGCTTAAAAATAAAAAAAAGGTTTTGACTGGACTGCACTAACGGCGGCCGTGTATGATGCAAAGGAAAAGGGTGCTGTTGGAGACGTAAGCTCTTGGAGGTAGTGCGTGGCATTCAAGAGGAAAAGAAGAACAACGGATTTTTTTTTGCAAAATAAAATCATTTTCCTAACAATTTTGTTAATTAACAATGTTTCTAAACTTTTTAGAAAACTAGTATCTCGAGTCTCTTAGACTTGAGTTCCTAGTCCTGTAGCAACTCAAGTTTAAGACACTCGATTTCCGTGTACTAACAAAGCTGAGGTGGACTAAAAATTTATATGGAAATCGAGTCTTTACCATCTTCTTCCTTTGTTCTTTTTCTCTTTCTTTCTTTTTTTTTTTTTTTTTTTTTCTTTCTCCATCTATCATCCCACTCCCTTCTTCCAAGCCCCAAAAACCCAAGACAGTTCTTCCTTCTTCATCTAAATCCATTTCTCAAAATCCCAAACCCATTTCTCAAAATTCAAACCCAAACCCATTTCTCAAAATCTCAAACCCAAAAATATCTCAATCAGAGGAAAAATTCAAACCCAAAAATCACAATTTCAACACCGGAGCACCATGTTTTTGATGATCTCAACATCGGATGAATATTTTCTGTTGTGGGTTTGTGTTTTCAGTTCCTCCTTCTTCAGCTAAATCTATTTCTCAAAATCTCAAACTCATTTCTCAAAATCCCAAATCCAAAAATCATGATCTCAATCGAAGCAAAAATCCAAACCCAAAAATCATAATTTCGTCACTAGAGCGCCATGGGTTTGACAAATCTCGGCACTAGAGGAATATTTCCTGTTGTGGGTTTATGTTTTCAGTTCTGGGTTAGTGTTTTCTAGGTTGGTCGGAGGGAACTTGAGTCTCTAAAACTCTAGTTCCGAGACTCAAGTTTCACGTGGATTACATGTGGACTTTTTTAATACACCTCAGCTACACACCTCATGGAAATCAAGTCTTTGAAACTCAATTTGCGACAGTGAAATCAAGTTTAAAAGACTCGAGATGTTAGTTTCCTAAATAGTTTAGAAACGGTACTAACTAATAAAATTATCTAAAAATTAGTATTATTTTGAAAAAAAAAAATTCCAAGAACAACTACCATACAAATTAATAGGACCACAGGCCACACATGACAGAACTTGCAGAAATGCTTTTAATGCGAGAAAAATTGCAGAAAGTAGGGCCTGTTTGGTATCATAACTTAAACAATTGTTTTCAGTTTTTAAACAACATTACATATATTTCTACACACTTTTTTATCCATACGTATTTTAAAAAAGTATAAATAACGTTACTAAAACAATGTAATCAAATGTGCCCATTTTTGTAGGTTGCAGTACTATTAGAGCTAGAACTCACCTCGTGGCTATTCGGGAGGCAGTGATGGAGGCACTTTTGTAGGCTAAAGACCTCGGATTTCAGAGCATCTTTGTACTATCGCAGACAGCAAGGAGTGATGTTCAACGTTAAAGGCATCACCTAAATTATTTTGTCTCGGTGTGTTTGATAAGGCCTTATTTGCCTCAAAAATAATTGTTCACCTCTGTCACTTGGGTGCACCCAGAATGTTTTTTGTAATTCTTAACTTGAGGTAATCTTTGCATGTACTGGGTTCATTCCGTGTAATCTTTCCAAATCTTGACTTCTAAGTTACTATTTTATTGCATTTTGTTCATTTGTTTACTAATGTGCAAAGTAGCGTGTGTATAACTGCATTTTTATATTTCCACACTAATCTTACGTGAGAAATTATAACCGGTTAATTATTATTTTCACGTGAATTTATTACTTTTTTTCATCACTCATAATTTACCAAATTAAAGTTGTGGCACCGAATGACGTTATCCTAAATTTTTTTTTCTCATATTTTGATTTTGAGTTTAATATTTGATTTTGGAGTAATGCTACATATAAAACAAATTTAATAACATTTTTCGCACCAATTAAATTGGCAATCTTTTAGTAGTTCTCAATTAAGTCCACTCTATGTGTTTGGACTTTCTTTTGATTTTGATATGTGTTCCTTGCACTAATTGACCATCATAGTCATGTTGTTTTATGAACCTAATCTTCGTTTTAGATGCAATAAGTTATCTAGGATAATCGTTATTGTGTTTTTTGCTCCTAACATTCTATCCGGGTTAATTTGTTCTGTGTTCCACCCACAGTTTCACTACTAAGAAAGTATCAGTGTGTACTAATCCCAAATATTGAATAACTTGTACTCTCTAAAACGAGGAGGCAGTTTGCACAATTGAATTACTAGTGCCCAATGAAAAGTGAACCATAGAATTCAAGTAGCACAAATCTTAGAACTGGGCTGGAGCCGGCCATGAACTATATATTCTGATCCGACACACCGCTAACATGTAATCCAAATTCCAGCATGCTCAAACTTGGGATGCTTCATGCTTGTACCCAAAATCTCAAAGCTCTTCATGTCCTCCACCCATGTCTTTTTTTTTTTTTTTAAATAATTCAATTGTTACAATATAAGTGTGAGAGAGTTTCAAACCTTGGTTTTACTTTTACTCATAAACGAGACCTAATAGTACCACTTAACTAATCAAAAGGTTCTTAATTCCTAAACCCATGTCAAAAGATGTAGTGTCAAATTCTAATTCCATTTTAAAGTAATAATTTTCAATCTAGTTTGTAAGAAGATATCTTATCTTCGTTGTGCAATGGTCAAGTGCTAGTTATATAATTGTTAACCTTAACATTGATTTGGATAGAAAATTTCTAATTAGCACAAATAGTCTAATTAGGGTTTTTTTTTTGTTTTTTTATCATTTCTCAAAGTTTGGGAGTGCACATTGCAAGTACCTACGTAATTTAGGGTTGATATTTACATTTTAACCTATAAATAAAATTTATAATTGCATTTAATGGATAAATCAAAGAAAGCAAGAAGCAAAGAAGAAAAATTGATTGAGGAGGAGGAAGCAAAATTTTTTCAGGCTCAAATTGCATTCACCACCCAAAATTGTTGAAACAATTTGAAATGGCTGATACAGGCCGAATAACTTGATGTTTTAATTGGTATATGTTTCTAGGGGCTCATCCATAACGGTTTAATAACTAAAATGAAAATTTCCAGCCATATTGTTCATTACAATACAAAATTTAGCTTTGGTTTAAATGCAGTTGGTCTACAACTTCGCTATGCCAGTCCCCACGTGCCCAATGTTAGAACTAAATAATTATTTAGTACTAAGAACTTAGAAGTTCTTAGTGCCCAAAATGCTGGTTATTGAATCAACATGTCATTAAGCAATATTCTCCAAAAAGATATTGTAAATGAGTCATGTTAACAGATGTTCTTAGGGTAATGGTTACTAAACCATAAAATAAAAGTTTTGACTTGTCAACAACATTTATTATTTTATCATTCTCTAAATAAAATGTTTCTAATAGGGCAAGACTTAAGTCAATATTTAGGTGATATTCTTTATGTTCCCCTTTTAAGATTTTTGTCATATAGATTTTTTCTTATAAGTTGAAAATGTATTTTTTAATTAAGTAACCGTATGTTTGAATCTTAAGAGGGGAGTCTTAAGAAGGGAATCTAAGGAACAACACTTAAGGTAATGTACCTAAATTTTGTCATTTCTAAAAATAGTTCTTAAACTAATGCCATAAGAGTATTGGTTAACATTTCCCAATAACATTAGGCTTAAGAACTACTGAACTAACCCTTGACATTTAATATCTCGAGTCAAGGTTTTTTTTTTTTTTAAGTATTTTGTCTCTCAATTTAAATAAGTCATCCATTCTTGCAAAAGTACCCTTTAGTCCCACTTCGTAATACATCCTCATTAAAAAGAAAGTGTCTCAATCATCGGATATACTAATCATCATTTTGATAATTTGTGAGCCTTATACAGTTGTGAAAAGTTTTGACACCATTTCTATGGAAAATATAAAAAACTATTAACAACATTTATTATTTTATCATTCTCCAGATAAAATATTTTTAAAAATAGTTCTTGAACTAATGCCCTAAGGATTAGTTAACATTTCCCAATAACATTAGGCTTAAAAACTACTAAACTAACCCTTGACATTTAATATCTCGAGTCAAGGTATTTTTTAAGTATTTTGTCTTTCATTTTAAATAAGTCATACATTCTGTGTGCACCCAGTTACGCCTGTTGGGCCTAAGGTGTGTTTGGGCTCACAATCTATTTATATGGTGAGTTTTTGTATTTTCTGCAATGGGCAGTACTGTACTTGGCGAGTCCAAATCCCATGTTTCCCTGATTATCTCTCTCTCTCTCTCTGTCTCTATCTCTTTCTCTTTCTCTTTTTGTTTAACATCTTCTTCCCTTTTTTCTTTAGGGAGACTGCCTTTTCCCTCTTGGCCTTTTTTCTCCAGAATTGCCAACCCCCTTTCCTTGAATATCCTTTGCCTATTTATAAATTAGGTTAGTGTGACTGCACGATAGTTTTCTTGGTCAGTGGAGGGAGAGGTCTCATGTTCCTTCTCCTAAGTGGGTGCTTTTAATGCGAGTGGGGAGAATGGCAGTGGCCTTGGAACTAATTCCACCGCGAGACCTGTTGCTCGGCAGAAGTGTTCCCTAAGCAATGGAGGGGAGGTCCAATACCATTACTCCGGAGTGGGTATTAGGTGATGGGTAAGTGGTGATAGTAGCATTGGGACAAGGTCCACCGCTAGGTCTGTTGCTCGGCAGAGGTGTTTCCTAGGCAATGGAGGGGAGGTCTAATACCGTTGCTCCGGAGTAAGTGTTCGGTGATGAATAAGTGGTGATAGTGGCATTGGGACAAGGTCCACCGCCAGGTTTGTTGCTCGGCGGAGGTGTTTCCTTGAGCGTTACCGAGCATGCTTAGTGCCGAAGGTTACACGGAATAGGCCAATGAGTCCGGACCGAGTAAGATTAGACACATGGCGTCGTAGCAATGGGTTTTTGTGGATGAATGGTTTCAATAGGGGCGACACCCGTACACATTCGTATGAAAGTGCCTTGTAGTCCCATTTTGTCATCCTCATCAAGAAGAAGGTATCTTAATCATAGGATATATTAATGATCATTTTAATAATTTGTGAGCCTTATACAATTATAAGAAGGTATGTGTGTTATGTTTGCTGAAAATATTTTCCTCATATTTGCGTGTTTGCTGTTTAAAAATAATTTTAAGATAACCGTAAAATCACACTCATTTACACCCTTGAGAAAATGTCAAACAATTTGCCTCACTATTTCACAACAAACCCTCAACGAAACAATCCCCACCCCCCCAAACAAAAAAAAAAAAACTTGCTATCCTTACATCTCTCTCTCTCTCTCTCTCTCTCTCTCTCTCTCTCTCTCTCTCTCTCTCTCTCTCTCTTGTTTCTTTTCTCTACTTTCAGTTGCCGCTGCATGGCTGGGGCTATAAAGACAAGTTTGGTAGCCGTATGGATCAATGATGGTAAGCTTTGATAGGTGTGGGAGTTGAATTTGCTAGACCTAGACAGATGATTTTGATATCGTGGACGAGTTTATATTTTTGTTTTTGTATACATTATGTTTCTTACAAACCAAACACTTTCCGAAATATTTTCCAAAATGCACCCATTCCTATGTAATTGTTTCGTTTAATATTATAATTAATAACATACTCTATTGCTTTACCAAAAGCTTTCTTTCTAATGAAAAGGTGTGGATAAAACTATGAAATCAAAAACCCATGAAACATAGACTCAGCCCCTAAACAAATTTGACAAATTATCAAACTTTGTATAGAGCATCTACTATCAATTGATTGACGATGATATAAGAGCATTTGCAACAGTGTAGCTAAATAACTATTTTAGCTACACCAAAACACAAAAAAGAGAGTTGCAACAGTGGAGCTATACCTAAATTTTTTTACCTTTTTGCTACAGTGCACATCTATACATACATGTGCACTGTAGCTGAGAGCTAAAAAAAAAAATATATATATATTTTATTCCTCGACCAAATTAAAATATTATTTTTTCCTTTCTTTTTATTTTAATTTTTTTTTTCTTTTCTTCTCAGAACTCTCACAGTCTCGCAATTCTCTCTCTCAACTTTCAGACCTCTCACGCCGCTGCCCCATGCTACCACAGACACAGCTCCGACCACGGCAACCCCACACATAAGATAAATGACATTGAAGGCTATTAAAAAATAAAATGAGTCAAGGGGTCCAACAGTACTCCCTTCCCGCTTGAAATCCCTCACGAATCCACAATACCACATGGAAAATAAAAACCCAGGTATACTATTATTTATTCATCCATTCTCCAATTAACATAGACACATAAACAAGTTTACAACAAGAAAGCAATATATTCATTCAACACCATGGCATACCCAGCAAATTTATTCTAATTTTTTTTGAAAATTGCATATATAACATGAGGGAAAAATTGACACACACAGGTGTTGGTAATCTTTAGAGAAGCTGTCAGATTCGTCGTGCCCTTACCCACTGCCAATCAGCCTTGAGGAGCAAAGGAGCAATCGTGGATTTCTGGGCTTGATTTCAGGGACAAGGAATGAGGAAGATGGTATATGAAAGAACCATGGCGGCGACGCAGTTGGGCGAGGATGGAGGAGGTGAGCTCAAGGGTGGTCGACGACTTTGGGGTTTGAGAGCTAAAGTGTGAAAGTAAGTGTAAGGAAATAGGGTAAAGCTTTTGAGAGATGAAATGCAAACAAAAAATCAAAGGCTAACCAAAGAGGAAAAAAAAAAAAAAAAGAAGAAGAAAGGAACGTGTATTTGGATGAAACCAAATAAGATAAATAGGAAAAATAAAATAAAGAATAATAAGAAATTAAAATTAAGAAATATTACCATAATATTTTTACAATAAATTTTAAGTGGTAGGTTATTACTATCTAATATTAAGAAATGTTACCATTATTATATCATGTGGCGGCAGTGGCGGAAGGGTCGGCGGTGGCGGCAGAAGAGTTTGCGGCGGTGGTGGTGGTGGCAGAAAAGTCGGTGGCGGCAGTAGTGGCGGCGGTAGCAGTAGCGATTGCGATAGTGGAAAAGTCGGTGGCGACGACAGTGGAAGAGTTGGTGGCGGTGGCGGTGACGGTAGTGGCAACGATAACAGTTGTGGATGGTTGTGATTGTTGTTTATTGTAGTTAATATATTATTTTATTGTAGTAGATATATTATTTTATTGTAATATTTATATTATTTTATTATATTAAAAGTTAAAATAAATTCACTACTGCAATATGTTTTATAAAATAAATAAATAAAATAAATAAAATAATTTTTTTTATGAAATTAAAAGTTCGAAATTTTAGATCCACTATTATGATTGCTCTAAGAAAAAATAAGACTTGTCGTTGGGGGCATCATTTGTACTAAATCAATGTGACAATCATTAATGATCATCATAATTACTGATAATGTCTAAAATAATTTTGGAGAAAAAGCATTACAATACGATACCAAAAGAGAGTAGTATCTTTGACCTTTTGACTTACCGACCCTCCTCTCTAAAAAAGAAGGAGAAGCATGACCCAGTTGCCCCTGTGTTGTCACAAATCCAAGACCCAAGTAATGGAAACTTGACCACGCGTGGGAAACCAATCCCAAAGACCTTAAGCAAGAGTTTGGCAAAAAAAATAAAATAAAAAAATAATGGGGGATTCATTTCATATCACTCACTTTAGTAGTCAATTCACGTAATAAAGGAAGAGATCTCGAGGGATACGATTTGGTATCAGCTATTGTTAATATGTGGAGAGCAAAGCTGATACTGGAGATGAGGTCGGGCTAGCTAGGTGCTGCTGCTGTGCTCAGAAAAACTGTTGGGTGGATGCCTTTACGTCGTTGGCTGCTGCTGCAAAATGTATTGCTGCTGCTTCTGCTTCTGCTGCTGCATGCTGCTGCTGATTCTGCTGCATGATGATGTTATATGCGTACGGCCACACGCCAGCATCGAACCCATCTCTATCTCTCTCTCTTTGTCTGCACCCTCACATAGTCTCACCTCACCACCACCTACTGTCAAAGTAGCAACATTTCTCTCTTAGCTAATTTTACTGTCTCATGCCTTTATGCTAACCCCTCACACTTAACTCTTCTCACTTCTCACAATTACATACTTCATATAATTTTTTTTTAGTCTCATGTAAGTAAATATGTATATAAAATTTGTTTTTAAAAAATTAAATCTCAACTCTTACACTTATTTTATTAGAATTTTATATTTATAAAATGATTATCACACAAATTTAAAACTTTAAGTTTAATAGTCAAGCTTTTCATCTGCTTTATCTTGATCAGTGCATGGATTCGAGTTACGTGGAACCCATTAGTATTAAAATTTGTGAGGTCATGGGGTAGAAAATGACTTGCTCTCAACATTTCACTTTTTTTTTAACCAAAAAAATAATTATTGAGGAACTTGCATAAGTATATGCAAAATAGCTTAAGAGCAAAATTTTGCCTAATTAATATTAAAAACCACCTCATCAACTTTATGTAAAATTGTTCAAAATTCATCCAAAGCTACAATAATTATACTAATTTACACTAAAACTATTCATTAGCATTTTAGTCCTTTGTTTATTTTTTTATAAGAAGAAAAAAAAATGTGAATGGTAGTGTAGTCGTGGTGTTTGAAAAGAGGGAAGTTATTAAAAAAATTTGATATTTTATTGAAATAAAGTTCAGAACAATAATATGATGATTTTGAAAAGTCGTTTGAAAAAAACTTTAAAAAAGAAGAAGTCGAAGAAGGTAAAAGAAACATGAATTTTTGTGAGGTGACACAAGTGCTGACAATGGCTGTGCCTTTTCTCAAGAGCATTGATTATTTCATTTATTTGATAGCCCCTAAACAATGGTTATGCACGGACTAGAATTACAAACCGGGTTGTGGGAGTTACCATTTTGACATGTTGGATGAGGTTTCCCGCGAGGAATTCCTGACAGTTTCAATAAAACAGCAAAGAATTTTTTGGCCTAAAATATTTACTCAACAATAAACTTAAAGTTCCAATCTTTTTTCTCTAATAGAAATTTAAAAAGTGAGAGTTCCCTACTTCAGTACCCATGTTAAAAAAACAAAGTAAAAAGTAAATTAGCTTCACTTTTACAACAAGTCTGTGTTTGGAGAAGATTGAAATCCATATTCTTTTTAGTACCACAAAACTTATGTATAACTTTCTAAATTTTACTTTTTTTCTTAGGGAGAAATATATTTTTACTTGCTTATTATTTTAAGCAAAGATAAGGAGATGTATTTTCTGAACAAGCATTAGTCGATGCTTGTTAAGATGAAAAAAGACAAAAATAAAATTTGTAAGAAAAAGTAAAAAAAAGACATTAGATAATACTTATAAAGCTAAAAAAAAATTACATAAAAATGAAAAAGACAAAAAAATTATCCGAAAAATTACAAAAAAATTATCGCTAACAGACACTTTGTTAATACAATCCTTTTTTCTATCTCTCTTGTTTTATTTTTTTTGTGCGTATAACGTCTACATCTGCAAGCATACTAATCTAAAGCTGTACATGCTCGTATAAAGAACAGAAAAAAGACAAATTTCAGCAAAAAAGACAAATGATAACTGCATGTGAGAGATAATTTCAACCATGAGGGCCATCTCTAGCAGAGCTGTACGAAATATCATGTTTAAAGGAAATTTTGCATCCAGTTTTTACTATGGTGACAATGACATTCCAACTCTTGGCTCATCACCTGTATTATGGAAATTCTATATAATTAATATAATTATAGAAATATTTGCTTTGTATTAGTAATAACACAATTTTTAAGAAGAATATTTAATTACTTTTTTAATTGTAGAAATTTGAAATTTGCTATGTTAAGAGGAAATAAAAAAATAAAGATATTTATGTAAGTCAGAAGGAAAAATGTTTTCCATCAAGAATAACAAAATTATTTTTGTCGTAATTGAACAAATTAAAGTCTTAAATCATTAATTTTAATGGTTGTTTGGCCTATTGACATATCCATCTCTATTTATTGTTGGAAAAATTATCTTATACACAATGTCTTCCTCACAAACATATGAGACCTATTAAACGATAAAAATGCCTTATAGTTAAATTGATTTACATCTTTCGATGTATAAGCCATTTAAAAATCTAAAAACATAAAGTTTGAGTCGTGAGATTATCAACATATTAAAATTATATCTTAAAAAAAATAAATAAAACGACCTGTTAAACTTGAAAGTGACACTTCACTTTCTCCTATGACTATCGGATATACTTCATGGTGCATGTGTGTCTACACTCACATAGGAACAAAATATTTGTCAACTAATAAAAATGCAACTAGCTAGTTGCATAGACAAACGTGTGCCATGCCTACATATAGGTAGCTATATTCCAGCATTAATATGATACGAAGCTTGCAACTAATGTGGGCCATATTCACATACAGGTATGGATGCTATATTCTAGCCTTAATGTGATATGAATCACAAGCATTGTATATTTTAGAATAATAATAGTTAAATATTCATAAATAAAATAGTTAAATAATTAATATTCATACTATTTTTAACAATTTTTTTTAAATCGGTAATTTATTATTTAATATTTTTTAGGAAGTTTTAATTTATGACGTCTAGTTTTAATGATAACTCTTATCATTAAATTAAGACATCGGTTATTTTTTATGTAGACAGAGATTGAACTTTAAATCACTATTTTCAAACTCGGACCGAACCAAATCAAAAGGTCCGACCAGAAAAATTGAGAACCGGGTTAAAAACTGGTTTTTTAAGCATAGAGAACCAAAATTATTGTTAATTCCATGAACCCCTTAAACTAGAGTTGGACCGCACGATTCATGCAAACCGGTGGCATGAACCGTGAGATCCAACCCCAGCTCAAAATTTTTTTTTTTTAATATAAAAACAACTTAACACAATTCTATTCTACTTAATTAAATTATCCATTTCTTACAAAGAATATAAAAAAATTATAATTAAAATCCTTCAAAGATATTCAATTTTATTTCAAAAATTAATCATAAATTTTAATGTTTTCATGGTTATTATTTTATTTTATTAACTTTCTTATTTAATTTTTAAATATATGCCTAAAAATCATTAAATTTCTCTCACAAATATAGATATATTAGTCAATTTTGCTAGTTTTATAAATTTAAAATCTATATTTAGGCTTTAATTAATTATAACGTCATCACGGTTCAACTTCAGTACGACTTCAAAAATCTTGAACCTTTCCCTTTTATGATTCAATGAACGGTCCGAGTTTCAAAATTATACTCTAAATCTCTTATTTAACTATCACAAACTTTACTAATTGAGTTAAATAAAACTCCCTATTAATGTTAATGTTGTAATTCGGGTTACACCCAATAATAATAATTGTGAGGACACATTAATCGGCTTTGTCCGCTTTGGGGAGCCAGGCCCTCACGGTTTTGTCCTGAAGGGGTGGGAGCGTCTGCGAGCAGCGCTTGGCTACGACGTACAGAGTCCCACATCGCCTAAAGAACCCTCCCACACATGCTTTATAACCTCCTGGGCACCACATGTGTGTACCATTATCACACATGTGTGATAATGGTACACACATGTGGTGCCCAGGAGGTTATAAAGCATGTGTGGGAGGGTTCTTTAGGCGATGTGGACTCTGTACGTCGTAGCCAAGCGCTGCTCGCAGTGCTCCCACCCCTTCAGGACAAAACCGTTAAAAAGCGACAAAGCCGATTAATGTGTCCTCACATTAAAAGGATCCTTTTAATGTGAGGACACATTAAGCCAGGCCCTTTTTGTCCTGAAGGGGTGGGAGCATCTGCGAGCAAACAGAGTCCCACATCGCCTAAAGAACCCTCCCACACATGCTTTATAACCTCCTGGGCACCACATGTGTGTACCATTATCAACATGTGTGATAATGGTACACTATGTGGTGCCCAGGAGGTTATAAAGCATGTGTGGGAGTTGTGGACTCTGTACGCCGTGCTCGCAGGTGCTCCCACCCCTTCAGGACAAAACCGTGAGGGCCTGGCTCCCCAAAGCGGACAAAGCCGATTAATGTGTCCTCACAATAATAATAATAATAATAATAATAAGAGAAAGAAAAAAACCGAGAAAGAAAGAAGCCTACGGTAAACATGGGCTGGAGGTTTTTTCAAAGCCTACTGATCAAAGATTGAGTTTGCCTGGCTTATAATTGTAAGTGACTTTAGGTTCACAGAGTTAGGAGAAATATGCAGCCATCTCATTTATTATACATTTATCTGTTGGTTTTGGTATAGTGATAGAATTAATGATATGTTTGGCCCAAAAAAAAAATTAATGATATGCACCATAAAAAAATAATAATAATAATAAATTATTATTATTATTTTTTGGTAAACATAAAAAAATAATTATATGCCCATTGTTCATCAACCTACTATATATTTGTTGAATTTTATTTCCTGTCGTATGAGCTATTTGGATTCAGTATAAGCATATGCGTGAGCATTATTCCCCTGTTCAAGTGCATTATTCAATCCTATCTTGAACCGACATATACCAGCTTTGTTCATTCACAGAACTAATAGCTCACCAATGCAAATTTGCCATGATCATCACCATTCAAGGTCCAACTAAACATTCGTACCCCGCTCACTCTTAGTGCGATGGTTATTTTGTAAGTATTAAGTGTTTGTTAAGTGTAGATGCAAGGATTAAGATTCAAGTTTTTAAGAAAAAACTTCACATATATATATATATATATATATATATATTTAGATTAGATAAGAGTAGAATTTCTATTTTATAAAAAATAAAATTCTCCGGATAGATTTAATGCTCAAAATAGTAAGAAAAGGAGTCAAAACTAAAGGACAACACAAGATTTTCATCACTATTTAACTTATTATACACAAGCATTTACTTTTTCTTCATCGTGAATCTACCAATAATAATAATAATAAATCCTCCAAATCAAGAATCCAATTGATGAAGTCCTAGTTAAACATTATTCCATCAAATAAAGGAATTTTGTTGTATTTGGAAACACGTTACCAAATATGTTGACTATGAGGTAAAACTTATAATTCTCCAATCACTTCCACATTTTTCTGTTAGTGTAATTCTTTGAATTAATAAACAAATTTTCTGTTCATCATGGTTGTCAGTTGTCACGCTTCCTAAGCCATGTAGTGTTTGATAGGTTTTTTTTTTTTATTATTATTATTATTTTTTTTAATATAGGAAAGTGCTTGATAGTTGGCTTGCCATAAATTGAGAAATTTGTCCCTTATGTTGGAATGTCCTTGAGGCTTGATCCCTGTCATTGAATATGTTATTGTCTCATTCATTAGCCATCAAATCATGCAAATATGTTTCTCAAAAAAAAAAAAAATCATGCAAAGATAAGACCTTTATTTATATAATAACAACCGACACAACGGATAGCTGCAAGAAGTAGCAAGTTTAAAGATTCATTTAAGTGCAATATAAGGCCCCCTAAAAAAAAAGTGCAATATAAGGCTCTGTTTGGTTCATCTTTTTTAATAACTTATCGCTCTTCACTCATTTTTCTTTACTCATCACTCTCTACTCTTCAATCATCGCTAATCACTTAAAAATACCCAAATTTCTTATAACTCAGTTTACAAGCATGTTTGGGTGAATTATCTCAGTGCATTTTCAATTCAATTAACTCATCTTTATGTCATTCATTGAGTCCCACAGAAAACAATTGCAGATGCAGTAACAGAACGGTCACAAGCCTACCCGCGTTGCCCCTCTCTCTCCTCTTCACGCCCTTTCCACAACAAAATACTGTCCCCAACTTCAGAAACCCACACACCACAGCGGCGTCTCTCACCACCGATCTTCAGCTCTCCAAACCCTCACTCCGCCTCTCATTTTCTGCCCCTCACTTCCTCGCCTCCACTGCGTTAGATCCGTCCCTGATCTCGAACTCCAGAAACCAAACGAAGGAATCCTAAACTCCCAACTCGAAACAGAACCCAGGTATCCCATGTTACTCATCTTCGTCCCCTTCAACTTGTAAACCCATCACGTCACTGTGGGTCTGCTGAAGAGAAATTTGCATGCCCTCTGTTGGTACGGTCTTATTTCTCACCGTTTTATGATTTTGTCTATATATTTCATAAATGTATTGCTGTTACTCTGTCATGTCACAATGTGATAAGTGGATTGGATCATTGGAGTAGTGAGAATTGGTTTCGTAAGTAGAAATTGCATGCTCCGGTTCCCTCCATGGTAGCCTTTTTTGAGTTGAAGGTGGCTTTGATAAGATCTTCACTATTGTGGGTTTCTTCCACTGGGTTTCTCTGTTTTTTTTTTTTTTTTTTTTTTTGGGAGTGAAATTTTGAATTAAGTTTGTGGAATAAGGCAATGTGCCTTTTATCCATCTGGAACCCGGTTGCTTAGTTGGTGTTTTCCCCCCCTTTTTTGTTGTTTTGCTGTTGTCACTTGGTTCTCCCTAGCTTGTTTCCAATTTGGTTGTTTTCTCTTGGAATCCAATTGTTCTGTCTCTGTTCCTAAATTCCTTTTGATATGCGTTGATAGTTTCCTCAAACAAACTACTGGGTTTTAATTTGTAGATTTGATACTATTTGTTCTCTTTGATTAGAGGACTTATTGGTTGGTTAGCATGTTTACATAGAATTCCTAGTTTTTATTTATTTTCTTCGAGTGGACTTGATGGTATCGTTTTGTGGGATAAATTGTTCTCTGTGTGTGTCTTAGTTAGGATTGTGGTTGGACAATGATTTTTCCCAATTCCGTCAATTTCATTGTTTCCAAATTTCATTCTTCTTGTTTCTTGTGTTCAATCTTAAAAATAATTCCAATTTCTTGTCAACTTAAAATTTTGAAAGGTTTACTCTATCTATTATTTTGTACTCTTTAAACTGCCATTTTTAATTGTCCTCTCTCCTATTTCCTTTTGTACCAATGCTTTTAGTGTGTGTGTGACAGATGTATGTTGCGTGTTTCCTTGATTATGGGTGTTCTTCCCATGGTATTCTTCTACAGTGAATAACAAATCAAATACAACTGGTATTGATGATAAGAATCTTGGTTCTCATAAAAGTCTTTAAATTGAAGTCATAAGTTCTTGGCCTATTTTACCTATCATTCAAAACTCTGAATAATATGTATTGCACTTGCATATTTGATTTCTACTTAGGAATCTTCTTGAAGTTTTTTTACAATAAAATGGCAACTTTTGGTTCTCTTTGTTAATATATATATATATATATATATATATATACTGCGTTATTTAGAGATGATACTTACCTAAAAGGCTAAAAGGAATAAAAATTACAAAAATTCTACAGTAAGTATTAGAAGTTGAGACGAATTCTAATACGTGAAACTACTTCTAAAATGCTTCTAAAAGTGGCTAGGTTCACTCTTCTATGGATCATGGTATTGTTCGTAAACACAGAACTTGTAGCAGGATTTCTTAAGAAGAAGTTTTTTGAACCTGACTGTGTGGTTTCCCCTGTATTCATGGCTGCACTAGAAAGGTTGAAATTTTACATAAATAAAAAAGCACTATGATTAACCCCTTGGGGCTGTTTGTGTGTTTAAAATCAAACTTCAATCCTGAGAACCCATCACTATGCAATGCTTAAATGTTAAATGACAAGAGCACAAATATGGACATAGTTAGATGCTTCTATTTTTTAATGTGAAATGCTTAAATCTGATGGTGCCTCAATTAATTTTGCTGTATGGGCATTTTAAGATTTTCATTGCGCCGACTTAAAGTACACTGATATTACATTTTTAGTACGGTTAGGTATTTGTTGAATGCCAATGACTATGCCTTATAGAGGGCATGTGTGTGACATGGATCAGTGTGTGTTACGAACATCGTTGCAGCTCCATAATTTCGGTAGACAATTTTATGGCTGTAGACATTGGAAGCCAGTAAGTATCAATTGCGCTTACTATCATCGTTCATTCATGGTTAAAGTTGCTAAACTCCTTAACTCATGTACTTACTAGATTTGTTTAATATGCAGGGCAGCGATGAACATTGTAAGTCCTTTAAGTGGTTGGATGGCATCCCATGTGGGCGTGGAGCTAAAACAACACCGATTGTCATTGCGAAATTTACTAGACTTGAGGCCGAGGCAGCGGTGGCAAAAAATAATGAGATGGAAGCCCGTGCAATAATAGCAAACCTACTCCACAGGGAAAGAGTAGCAAAGCGTAGTGCTGAAAAAGGAAGGGTTTCCCTTCGTATGGCCAATGCGCGAGCACATAAATATCAAATTGCTTTACTTATGTCATGGTTGGCATTTGTGGTGTTGTATATGTTTTCACTTGGTAATAGGGAGGTTGGATTACGATAAATGTGTTTGCCATGATTCTGATTTGGGATTAGTGTTTTGGATAATGAAATTGTATTATATGTTTTGAATGATAGACTTATTATAACCTTATATATAAAATTGTTGTTTTCTAATGGTAGCATTCTTATTTTTTTCCGTTCCTATTGTTAATGATTCAGTTGTATTGTTAGTGTATTTAAGCATTGATTTGAATAAAAACATGGAAAGCAAAATTTAATCCCAAAGTAAAAAGTAGGCAAAATGTGGACTTCACAGAAACTTCTTTAATTGCATTCACCATACAGGCGAAATGTGCATAATACAATGGTACAAATACTAAACACCAAACTTCTGCACATCATACATTTGTGGATCCAAAATTGCGCAGTACTATTACAAAAACACACATAACATGTGCTGAACATGCACCTAGTAAATGCTAATGGCCTGGCCTATGGTACCAAGTCTATAAATATCAAAATATCAGCATTTACAATACAATTCATGTGCGAAATCAATGCCTACGAGCGACATAATCAGCCCACATAGCATCGGTGATGTCATCCCTAAAGTTCGCCATATATCTCTTTGATGCGTCTGACATCTCCACATCATGCCTCTGGTTTGCGGTGCTGGTAGAAGCTCCATTATTGCTACTAACTGGTGGAACAACAGGATTTCTTTCAAATTCAATATTGTCCCATGTGTTAAACAATTCATCACAACGGTTATTAATGCATATAAAATTGTGTAGACAACAACATGCAGTAATCACATAGTGCTGCCTACTGCGCTTGAAGTTTGGCATTAAATTGAGGATGGGAAAGCGAGCCTTTAGCATCCTAAACGACCGTTCAATAACCATTCGCAAGGAAGAGTGTCGATAGTTGAACAACTCTTTCTTGGTTGTTGGATTCCTGTTACTAGAATGAAATTTCTGGGCATGGTACCCAGTAGATTTGTGAGGTGGAAGGAAACTTGCACCAATAGGTAGGCCTGAGTCCACCAAGTAGTATGAACCTACATGTTTTTGAAGGTATTTATAATTGAGTGCAATTACTATAACAAAAACATGTAAACATTGATAGCTTTTGAGAATAATTGTAGTACCAGTCGGTGGCCATGGGAATCCGTGTTTCGGGTCACCAATCGCTTCCTCCAACACCTGTGAGTCATTAGCACTACCTTCCCACCCCGCATGAACATATATGAATTGCATATCCATATTGCACACACACAACACATTTGTGGTTACAGCAGTCTTTCGGCTCCTATATGCTTGAGTCGCATGTTTAGGAGGTCGAACACTCACATGGGTGCCATCCATTACCCCAACACATTTCTGCACATGATATAAGTACCGATGATGTATGTACCTAGTTAACTATAATACATTTACAGTTTTAATTAAGTGATATATATATTATCTCGAACCATGGCCAGTACTTGTTGACCCGAAGATGTTCGAGGAGACAAACTACATCTGAATCTGGCTTAATCAGATGCCTCGCATACGAGTGAACAACCCGTAACACCCTGCGAAAGTGGCGGGATACCGTCTTAGTTGAGTGCTGGAATCTGTCTACGACACACCTCATTCGAATATTGTGGCCAAGTATGAATAAAAACATGGCGACCGCTTGCGTGGCATCCACATCACCCTGCCCTTCCTTTAAGTATCCATGACCGATCAACTCATCCACTAAATGTAACAGATACGGGTGTGTCATGCGAAACATCTCAAAGCACTTATTAGGATTACTATCAAGTTCCTCCATGTATCCTTGGCCCGTGAGGATACTATCACGCATGGGCTGTTTATCATAATGTCGTTGCATATAGGCGAACATCTCACCTACCAAAGGATTCACCAAGTTAAACTCTCCTTCATCTTCGCTATCACACTCTGAACCCCACCAGTCATCACCATCAGTATCATCACTAGCATTATCATAATCAACGTTGTGAAAGTATGATTCGTCAAAATCATAAGCCAGGAATGCATCTAACCATTCAGTCCTTGATGTCATTGTCACCTACACACCAGCACGACATACTATTAACCCCTTTTATTTTATATTGAAAACCAATGCTAATAACAAGCACTCAACCATAAACAAAGGCAAATAGGGAAAATTATCATAAATATATTCTGAATCAAGTTTAGGACTGCATCAAGTTTAGGAATAAATTAAGCAACCTGACAAATATCCATAATAGAGAATTTAATAACCAACAAAACATCTATCGTCTCAATCCATCACATAATACTACAATAACCATCACATAATACTAGAGTACTACAATAACCATAACATAATAAAATAACATCTATGTCTCAATCTAGCATATAATACTACAGTAACCATCATCTAATACTAGAATAGTACAATAATCATAACAGAATAAAATAACATCCATGTCTCAATCCTCTGGGTTAAGAATATCCTCCATCCATGCCCGCCTCCTATGCTCCAGCATGCCCATGAACACCACCCTATTCTCTTTCACATGGACAGCCTTAGAGATCTTCAAATATTCCTTATTTCCAAGGTCCTCATACTAATTAAGCAGGTCAATGGTTTTCCCTAGAGAACATGGATCACCTGTAGTTACTAATTGGGCAAATTGCTCAGAGGTGCCACTTGACTTGCTCCTGTTACCGCTATACCTCTCCCTCGTCATTGCAGTGTACTCCTTTAGGGCCACAGTCATCTCACTTACTTTGTCCACTTTCTTCGCCGCTTTCTTACCCTTGGCACTTGCTTCTTGCATAGGACGCTTGCCTGTAGCTTGGGTTTGGTCAACACCATCAGTCTTATCCGTACTTCGAGGAATACTATCCAAGTTAGGGGTGTAACAGTCATCATCAAGATGGGTAACACCAATATTAGCGGCAAGCTTATCCACCAGTGCACGCTCTTCATCGCTGGTCAGTGTAGGTGTGTTTGATGAAATCTGAAGGTGCCCATTTGCAGTACTGGGGATAAACAACTACTTTAGCTTATCGTAGTCGGGGCATCCCTTCTTTCGCAAGTTATTTGCGTTCCGGACATTCTACAACAACATAAGCATAGGAACAATTGTTAGGCAGCAAAGTAATCACAACAATGCAAAGGCACACAATACTAACATGAAACTTGAAATGCATTAAGTAACATACCGCCACCACATTCGCCCAAACCTCGTTAGTGCATGTAACAGTTTGGGTGGCCTCATCCTACCTTAACCCTATACGATTTAGCAATTGAATCCACTTGCGTTGTTTACCCCGAAGCCTATTGTGCTTTTGGAAGATTTTCTTAGCGGTCAAACGTTTTCCACTCCTTTTATTAAGTTCTTCTATCATTGTTGCCCACATAGGGCCCTTAAAAACACCATTCTTCATGTTACCCTTAATTTGTTCCTCTACCATAATCTCTATAAATATGTGTTCTACATGGGGAGGCCGCATTTTGTCATCCGCATCTTGGGATTCATGTGTCATCTAATTCAAATATCTCACATGGTAAATAAAACACACTTTGTATGGACAGATAAATAAATGAACAAGGAATATTAATGTGCAATATGTTGGGTACTGAGAAAATGCACAAGGAAATTATCATAAACAAGCAGTACATGAAAAACACTCAACATCATACATAGGTATTCTCCAGTTTATACCTAAACATGTACATTGTGACCATGTAACATACAAAACATCAAAAGACCAAAGCATTGTTTTACTACAAAAGTGGTCACTAATAGCCATAGGATAGTACATGTGAAATTCTATGCTAACAACACCATAGTAGTCTACAAACCACAGTGAAAATAAAATAAGTTAGCATCAACAACATGGTTAGCTATGTACTACAATGCTTCGGATTCCACCAACCATCTCTTACGGAGACGGACCAGCCCCCTCATCCGAACCAACTCGCTCATCCGAACTAGCCCCCTCATCCGAACCCACTATTGGCCACCCACGCCGTGACCTATGACGACCTCCGTTGGCCCTACAATACTCCCTCTAAATATGCATGAACCGATGCATAACCTGCCTCTTGCGGAAATCCTTCCCAGTTAGAGCGTTGAGAATGTTTGTGATCACATCCCATAATGGCTCACGGGAACCCTTGCCGCAAAATTACCCAACAGGAATTGGCCGAAGACAATGTCACAAAGTTCATTGACACAGTCTTCGTCCCATGTCCTTAAATGCCCAGCCATCTAACAAATGCCTTGCTGATCATGTAAGAATCACATATAAATAATAAACATTTCCATGTATTCAATCCAAGTTATACAATAGTGTTTAGGGTTTTTTCTTAACATACAATAGTTTTCACTTTATCCTCCCTTAAAAAAAACCCACCATATTATTTATGGATATGGATACAGTTAACTAGAGTAACAATCATATGGACCATGTCGACAAATCAGACATTGTTAGCCATGTCGACAAATCATATAATCATATTTTGCTAGTACCTATAACAATATCATATGAACCATGTCAAGGAATCATATAATCAGTAAGCAAATAAGCAGGGGAAACCACAGCCGGATTAAGCAAGGAAAAAAAAACATGATTATTACTTTACCTAAAAAATGAGCAACGCAGAGATTGTGCATAATTCAATATTTCTTTAAAGTAAAGCAATGCAATGCAATGCAATGCAATGCAGACATTGTGCAGGGAACCCACAACATAAGGGTGATTAGTTTTGTTAAGAAATGACAATTAAAAAAACGAAATCTAAACCTCAAGGGATCTGTGATGGTGTTTTGGCAGAGTTTCGGTCCTCATAATTTTTTATTCCCAAACCAAGAATAGAGCAAAGCTCCCATTGTTCATAATACCATGGCTGTGAGAAACGAACAATACAGAGAAACTTCTAAACCAATAATCAGAAATAATAAAAACGAGAAAAGAAGCATAACAGCTACTGAAAATCCAACATGAGTGCTGGAATCATCAAACCCAACATTGCTATTTAAAATCTAGTAACAACATTGCTAACAAAACAAAAAATTCCAAAATAAAACCCAGCAGATGGAGGGGCTGAAAATCCACTAACAACATTGCTACTAAAACATGCACAATAAGAATGGCAACAGTCATCACAAAAAAGGAAGGAACATGGACGAACAGAAAAGAACGACATAAAACCCAACAAAAGGCTCACCGGAAAGTTCAAAATCGATGAACGGAGCTGTGTAAATCTCGGTGTGCAGTGCTAATCGACGGAGAGACGATGCTGATCGACGGTGTGAACGGAGCTCTCTGCTTCAGTCTGTGCGTGCTGTGGGTTTGGGAGAAGGAAGATGTGAAGTGAGATGAAGGAGTGAGAATATGGTAGTTGGGAGAGGTAAAGGAAAGTGCCGTTGGTGATGTGTTGGCGATGGAATGCTCTGCAGTGATGTAACAATACACTGCTGTGTGGCCCGATATTTGTCAAAAATTACAAACGTGCCACTGAGTGAAGATATCTCATCACTTGGAAACATGCTTCCTGAGTTCTCAAATTCGTTAACTCAAAACCCATTTAACTGAGTTTCCTTAACTCAGATATCATTCGGATTAAGTAGCCAAACAATCTTCAGTGATGTGGGACCCACGAATTTTGGGTTATGAGTTAACAAAACTCAGTTTTGTTAAATGAGTTTAGGTAAATCCAAACAAGGCCTAAATCTTCAGGCCCACTGACTTACAACCACTAACTTATATATCAAAATACAGTAGAAAAGCCAAAAGGAGTTAAGAAATCCTAAAAGAATCCTAATTGATCGTGGTAGACATGAAATTAGATTAAAAAAAGGTGTCATATTTGTTAATAGAAGAGTAGCATTTGTTGTTATGTTTGATTTATTGCCCATTATTGACTATTTAGGCATTCATGACACAATTACACACAAATGTGTGCTAATATACAATAGTTTTAAAAAGATCAAGGATCACTTTTGGTCTTTCAAATTTAGAGCTGTTTTCATTTTGACAATTTATGTTTCAAAAGTTTAATCTTGGAAATTCATATTTGATTCCATTTTTACATTGACTATATTATCCATTTATGTTAGTAATATGGTTTTTAAGTGACATTAATGTTTAACTATTCCATGAAGTGGTAGCTTTAAAATGTTGTGGAATGCAAGAATTTCATTGTTATAATTATGAAACCATATTATGCATGATCAAATTACTGATGAAAATGGATGGCAATAACAATATAAAAACAAAATCAATCGTGAAATGTCAAATAAATATTATGAAATATAAATTGTCAAAATGAAATAACCCAAAAATTTAAAGACTAAAAGTATACTTTAATTTTTTGAAAAGAAACATTCTCAAACCATATGAGATTTTGTTTATATAGCAGTAAAATTTACAGTATTTACTTATGTTGTGGGTTTAAAATATCTTTATAAGATTGAGTTTGTTGCATGCGAACCATCATGATATTGAGTTTCTTTTTTTTGGTTGTAGGATTTGAACATATTAAGTCAACATAGTAATTACTTTATTTTTGGTGTAGGGGCACAATTTAATTTAAAATCACGTCTTATAAGTGATTTTATCCATTGAACCAATTTTTTTGTGATTTTTTTTTTTTTTTCAGAATAACATTTTGTTTTTGTCAATTGAACCACCAACCATATCGAGAATTTAATCATTAGTATTAGTGGTGTTAAAAAACCATATTACTATTTTTAGCACCACTAATACCAAAAGCATGCTGCAATGGCGGAGGGAAAGCCAACAATTTTGGCTTTTGAACTACGGTGCACAGCTGGAACTAAGAAGGTAAAAAAAAAAATATTTTATTAAAAATTATATTATATTATATTATTGTGTTAGTGATGGTGGTGGTTGGTTATTGTCGTAAATATATTATTTTATTGTGTTAAAAACTAAAATAAAATCAATAATGTTGAGTATTTTGTAAATTTTTTTTTTTTTTAAGAATGGGGTGTTTTGTAAAGTGGAGTAGTAAAATAAGTAAAATAGTTTTTTGTGATACCAAATTGCCAAATTTATGGCTTTACTAACTATGCTTAGAGTAGAGATCCCTCTTCATTTTTTGGGTAAGTATTCTTTGCCTCCAAAATTTATAGAATAGGTCAGAATCTTGCTTTCACTCTTACAAAGTCTTCACTATGCAATCGTGCCACAATTTTTTTGTGAATATTTTTTCTGAATAACATCTATTCCTTTTTTTTTCCTTTAAATATTTAACCTACCACCATATAAAGAATTTAAACTATAAGAGTTAAAGATTCTTCTGCATTTTTTGGGTAAGTATTCTTAGCCTTCAAAAATCATTTTATAGGCCAGAGAAACTTGCTGTCACTCTTACAAAGTCTTCAATATGTAATCATGCCACTTTTACAAAGTCCACGTTTGAAGCTTACTGCAATAGCAATAACCATAGAATTTAACAAGACATTGATTCTTGTATGCCATTTGAGTCATTGACAAATATGATCTATCAAAACCCTTGTTTTTCGGTAAAAGAATATGCAATAACAATACTCTCGGGTTTTATATTTGACGATGATATGGGCACATCCTAGAAAGCATTATGGGTAAAACTGGCATGACGATATTCAAAAAATGGTCATTTTCAAGGCTCCATTCCAACTTGCATCCTTTTTTTACCGTTTTCTACCGAGAAATGAGAAAAGTCACTACTACTTGTCTTGTCATGGAGCACTTAGCACAGCCATAGAGAGTGAGAGTGAGAGAGAGAGAGAGAGAGGGAGAGAGCCAATTAGCCAACAATTCCATTTCATAAAAGAAGCATTTGGTTAGGGTTTTCGGGACATGGGATCTCTCAGTACACTGAGCAATAGAAAGTAGAAAGGGGAACACAAACACATTTATATATTACATTAAATCTGCTTCTGCTTCTCTACTTTATATTTATTTTTTTTGGTGAAATACTTTATATTTATTAGTATCTTGGTAACAATATCTTTGCTTATAATAAATTAGTCAATTTCGTGCAAAATAGTGAAAATACTATTCAACAAATACTAGTACTACTGTCCCGCACCACACACACTCTTCTTTTAAATGAGGCCAACCCATCCCATCTCTCTCTCTCTCTTTCATTGGTAACAGTAATACTGCTCTGGTCTCTCAATTTGCCAGGCGCCGTTTCTCTTTTCTTGCACTTCTCTCTCTCTCTCTCTCTCTCTCTCTTTGATAATGGCTACTCCACCAATATTTTCTTGAAACGAAGCCCTGAAAAAAAACCACTCTCTACCTCTCTCTTTTTAAATTGAAACCAATACAACTAGAAGAAAAACATGGTGGGTTATAATTTCTCTCTCTCTCTCTCTCTTGTTAGGTTTGGTCTTATTTTTTTTCTTTGTTGTGAAAAGTAATTGAACTTTGGTTGTTATACTTGTGGTTTTTTCGCAGTTTGTTGCTTCAAATATTTTACCACGGTGGCTTGAGGTGCTTCTCACTGAGAAGTTCTACAACGCTTGCATAATTCATGAAGAGGCTAAGAAGAATGAAAAGAACGTTTATTGCTTGGACTGTTGCATCAGTCTTTGCCCTCATTGCTTGTCCCCTCACCACTCTCATCGACTCTTGCAGGTCTTTCCTACAAAATTACTTCTTCTCTTTGAAACTTCTCAATTGTTTTTTTGAAAAAAAAATAAAAAAAGGCCTTACCTTTTTCATACATGTCTGATTTTAATCCTTAATTTTGTGTTGTCTTTCAGATAAGAAGGTATGTTTATCACGATGTTATAAGGTTGGATGATGCGGCTAAGTTGATAGACTGTGCCTTTGTTCAGGTAAGTAAAATTCTTGAAAACAAAAAAAAATCATGGTCCACAACTTGAATATTATACGATGTTAAAAAAAAAAAAAAAAAATAGAGTAAAGAAGATACATGATTTAGATAGAATTAAAAAACCTAAGAAATTTTACATGTTTGAATTTCTTTTGATATATCTTTTTCCTCTTCTCCTTCTAGTCCTAGAGTTGCTCAGAGAAGACTCTGACTTTATTTGGACTAGAATTTGAGAATTGAAGATGAGAGAGGAACCCCATGTTTAAAGCTGTCATTTTTTTCCCAATTTACCAGCTGGTTTTTTCCTTGCACTATTGCCTTTTTGTGAAGAAAGTTTCAAAGCTTTGAAATATGAACAACACACTCATAAATTTATGGTTTTGTGTACTGAATTAAACATTTTTTGCCCTGGTTTGCATAATTCTTTAGAAAGTACTAGTACTAATTAAAAGTCGTTTTCTCTCTCTACAGTCATACACAACAAACAGTGCAAAAGTGGTGTTTTTGCACCACAGGCCACAGACTAGGAACTTCAGGGGCTCCGGCAATTTTTGCAGCACCTGTGACAGAAGCCTGCAAGATCCATACCTCTTCTGCTCTCTCTCCTGCAAGGTTAATTAGTCCCTCTCTTGCATGCCCTAAACTCAAAGTTCAAAATTCTCACTCAACCAAAACAAAACGAAAAAAAAAAAGCTAAAAATTCTCTCACATTCTCACTGTATTTGACTTCTCAATTCTCTTCCCTCGTCTACATTTCACACTCATACTCAATTCTTTTTCACTTTCACATTTCAAAATTTTCATCTTTGCTAATTCTCGAAGTCTACCATGCAGACTCTAAAATTTGAATTTTTCCTATACAAAAAGAAAGAGAAAAATTCTCAATTTTGACACCCCCATCTCATATTTCCACCTTTTCTCACTTGGGTTTCTCTTATATTTTGTTGTTTTCTCAGATTGATTATCTCATCAGGACGACAGGTGGGATTTCAAAGTACTTGTTTGACTGCAAATTCATGTCCTTGCCTGAACCGGGTTCAGACGACGGTTTAATGACCCCTGATTCCATTCTTGAACCGGCCGGTTCTAGCCGGACCTCTTCTGGTTCAGGTGGCTATGGTGGTGGTAGTGGCACTACGGAGTGTAGGACTCTTGCTTGCACCGCCACAACCGAGATTGTGAGGAAGAAAAGAAGTAGCTTATCGGCGTGTCGGCCGGTTTGTTCACCCGTGTCCGAAATTTCGGCTATGAACCGGCGAAAAGGAACGCCACAAAGAGCTCCACTTTATTGAAATGAATTATAACTTTACTGTATGGATTGGCAATGAGTTATGGACTAATGAGAAAAGGAGAGAGAAAAGGGAGGCTTGGGATATTTTAGGGTTTTTTTTTTTTATTTTATTTAATGTGAGGTTAATTTGGGGTTAAAGGGTAAAAATATCATCCAATTTTTGTTGATGACTTTCTCTCTATAGGTTGGGTCTCATTGTCTTCAAGTTGTTTTTTTTTTACCTCCCTTTCCTTTTTACAAGGTCATAGAGTCTCTCATAGTGAAAATTACTGACAAAAGTTTCTTGTTTTATATTTTGCTGTTCCCCTAGATCTGGGTTAATATGATTATTAATTTACTTTATTGTAATTATGTGTGTTCTATTGTTTTGTTTTCTAGCTTAAATTTCGCAAAATGGTTGGTTTAGAAGTTTAGTGTCAATTATTGACCATTGTGTCTTGGAAATGATGAGTTTGAGAATGGCAATCGGGCAAAATGCTTGGCTTCTTGTTGTCACTAGCTCTTTAAATTAGGAGTATGTACTCCTAATGCAGCCAAAAATTCTTGACATTATATTTAATGGGCAAAGTGGAATTAATAGAATTAATAAGTCAAATGCCATCAATTTTTCCTGCACTAAAAATATTGAGGAGTTTCCAAAAATAATATCTTGGTGTTTCCTAGTTCTCTTTTAACATTAAGGGTTTTTTTTCTTTTTTTGAGAGAAACTTATCACATTAGCTTACAGGAGAATAAAAAGAAAAAAATTTGTACATTTTCTCTCTAGAAACAAATATTGTAGAAACCGGTGGCAAGTTAGGGGGAGAAACTAATGCCCGATAGTTAATAAATAAGGCCTTAAACCAATGTTATATAGTTAATAATTAATTTATTCCTGAATACTAAAAATAATACTCTGCCATAATAATTAATATATATCTTTAAAAATTAATTTTGTTATATGTAAATATATACAAAATTGTTTGTTATTGAAATGTAAATAAATTAATTAATAAAGCCTTAATATCGGTTTGCGGTATGAAAAACAAACATGCATGCCCTTAGCTAATATACTTTTTTTTTTGGGGGGGTTAAAAAAGCTATTATACTGTACCAACCTGGCAGAGACGATTCTCACAAAAAAAAAAAAAAATAAAGAAACTTGGCAGAGATAATAAACAAACTCGGAACCTTCTGGGAAATTACTGAATCAAGTTTAAATACTTAAAAAAAGCTCAGTCTTAAAGCTTGAGTTCGACTGGACTTTAAGAATAAAGTGAACTAACCTATCTTGACTTGATTAAATAGTGTGTTTGAATGAGTTTATTCTTATTGATTTATTTTATAATTTAAAAATAAATATACTACTATATAAACATTATTATGCTTCAAAAAAATAAATGTTTGAAAAAGTTTGGCTTGTTTGGTTTCAAAAAGTGGTGCATTTGCTTTTCATTTTCTTTATTCTATATTCAACTCTTAAATTTGAATATAGAAAAAAAAAATCTATTTTTATATTTGAGAGTGTTTTATAAGTTGTTTTCAATACATAATTTAAGTATAGAATATATTATACTCGGGTGTGGTCATTATTTTTTATTAAATTTTTTTTTTCTCTCACTCACGTTCATCACATCATTGTAAGAAAGTAACTTTTTTTTTTCTCATAATAATTAAAAATGTCACTGTATTCATATTCATAAAAAATGAAAACGTTAAAAAGTTGTATTCACCTTTTGTGATCAAGTCCAATTTTTAGGATACTAACAATTAAAATTGAATGCTACCAAACCAATTTTTTTTAGTGATGAAACCCACTAAAAGCCGAAAATAAAAACAAAATAGGTGTATTTTTTTTTCAGCTAACCAAATGGGGCTTAATATCTAACAAATACAAAAACCGACAACGTCTTCTATTTGTCTCTTTCCACTTCTTTTTCCTACTTCCCTAGGACATCAAGAATTGATAGCGACAAAAATCCAAACCAAATGGGTTCAATTATTTACTGTTTTCCCTCCCAACGTCTCTCTTCATTTGAGAAGTGTGATGAGTGATAACTTTGTCTAATATTTATATTTTTAAATTTCATCTTCTGGGGAAACTGTATCATCATTCTTCTTTTTATTTGAGTTGGCCCTTCTTTGTGCAATTGCAAAGAGGTTTCTCTTTCTCAACTTAATTTTTTATTACTTGGGATTACTACTATTTAGCAATTCTAAGTTTACCTATTTTTTAATCCCTCCCTCTTTACAAAATTTTGGGGTATATCTTTTTTTTTTTTTTCCTTGTAAATGTTTGGAGCCCATGTGTTTTCATTTCCTCCTACATTTATGCTATGTTTTATTTGTAAAATTCTAATTCCTTTAAGATGTATTCGTGTTGCTTCTAATTCTGCAAAAGATAAAATATCACTACTTAGTTAAAAGAGTGCTCATGTTTTATTTTTCTCACTGTATAATGTGTCATTGATAAATAAAATCCTATATCATTTCTTTTTTTATTTTAATTTTTGATGAAATCATCCTTTTATTTTTAGTTAAATTGATAAAATTAAAGTTTTACTCGAGTTCTTCATCAAAGAATTGAAAAATATCATTAAATATATGTCTGACACTCTTACTCCCAAGTCCTATCTTACCATTACTCTCCAAATTTCTTAAGTAAATAGAGATAGAAAACTACTCTCTTTTCTACAGTCCTATTCCTACTCCCATTAATGTTAGGTTGTACGTGGAGTATTGAATTATTAATATCACTTACCCCTAAATTATACATTAGGAGACTTTCAACCAGTCTTGGTAAGAGCTGAAGAGTTTTTTTTTGCCCCCTTGGTATATGCTTGTACTCACAGTAGAACATAACTCATTTTATCATTATTAGTCTCATAAAGCCATAATTGATCTTGAAACATAACTCATTTTATCATTATTAGTCTTATAATTGATCTAGGAACATTACTCATTTTATGATTATTAGTGTCATAATTGTTGTTTCATTAACTGAAGTGAAGTTCTATGTCCACAATATTTTCACAACAAATATTAGATGATAGATTGTTACTGGTTTTAATCTAAACCCATCACTGAAATTACTTTTTGCCCATCAGAATTAACAATTTGTTACTTAGAATTTGTTATAAAAATATTGTGAATGTACCATTTTTCCTAACGAGAGCATGAATTCTTCTAAAAGAAATGCTATGTCTACAGTATTTTCACAATACTTTCACAACAAATCATAAGCAGAAAGTTATTACGGATTGTTATTTATAAATAAAAGAGTAATTTCAGTGATATATTTAAATTAAAACCAATAATTTATTATCTATGATTTGTTGTGAAAATATTGTAAAAGTGTTGTGAATTTTCCTATTTCCAGATATATTCAAATCATGAATTTTCCCCCTGCTATTATACAATAAATAAAAAAACATTGTGTCATGTTCAAGTTTTAAGATGCAGTTTGAAAGGCGCAACTTCATAGGGCCTTTAAGGGGTCGTTTCTTCCTATTAATTTATGAATTAAGTCAATGCATTTTTTCAGATACAGTTTTTTAAAATTCCATGTCTTTTAGTTTTAAATAGAGCTTAGTTAGAAAAAAAAAAAAAAAAATCCAACTTACATATTTTTAACTCGCCAAAATAAAAACTATATCAAACACACATCAAACGAAATGGTCTTTATTTTTCTCTAGAAAATTCTTTGTTGTAGTTGCCCTTCATTTGTCACATTGTTTGCATGTGTTTCTGCAGAGCCAAGTTCATAACTCTTCCACAAACCTTTACTGCTTAGAAATTATGTTTGCTCAAAACTACCAAACCCAGTCCAATCAAATAAGTGAATTGTAACTTGGCCCACTATACCGGTCCAGAACTGAACAAATTAATGATGGGGGGGGGGCGCAAGATGATTATATTTGATTTGGTGGGGTTTTGTATCGCCCTGGGTTACACACACACACACACACACAAATATATATATATATATATATTCCTTTGAGATATGCTTTTTCTCTTGGGGGATTTTAGATACATTATACTCCAAATTCAAGCTTTCATCCAAAGTGATACGAAAGCTAATTAAAAGTGCCCCAATGGTTAGTGCCTTTTGGGTCAAAAACCACTGTTTCTACTTTCAATTTCAAAACGTGATCTTTTTTTTTCGGTTAAATTTTCCAATCATGCTTTTGGCTTAGTAAACGTGATTTTCTTCGGAGTAACAATCCTAAATTGTAACAAAATGCAAAATAAAATCATCACTTGTTAATAGGTACTCTTAAAAAATTGTTAACAAAATTAATTACTTGATTATTTTCCCATCAAATATTTTTAAAAATAACTCATAATCCAATGCATTTAGGGCATTCTTTAACATTTTTTTTTTTTTATATCACATAGTTTCAAAAAGTTGAACCAAATTTACCCTAAGTCTCATAGATTCACTAGAGAATAATTAGACGTTTGAAAAGTTTTGGACATATGATTTTTTTTTATTTTTAAAAAAGGTAAATTTCATTAATATATTCTGAAATTTAGGCTAATATCAACCAGGTCAAAAGCTTTTCAAAATTGACTAATTTGTCCCTAAATACTATTAGGCTGTTTCGTCATTTTTTCTCCAAGGTCTTAGGGACTAAATTGATTTTAGAAATCAAATTAATTAGTTTTGAAAAATCATGAACTTTGTTAATATTAACCCAAATCTCAAAATATGTTAAATGAAATTTACCCTATTTTTCTTTTTTATATAAAATCTTTTGATAGAAAAGAACTCAAGAGTAAAATGGATGTAGAAATCATGAAGTTAATTGGTATCTTCTACCAAACAAGATGGCAATTCGAAGGATGAAATTCAAATTGCTCATCATATAAAAGCTGAAAAAAATAAATAAGAAAAACAACAAAAACATTTGTATGGTTGTGGAGTAAAAAACAAAAAATAGGAGCAGTGAATGGCCCCAAGGTCCAATTAGTACCACTTGGATTCTGACGTCGCAGTTGAGAGCTTTGAGCAATTCTTTTTTTTCTCTAACCCACCTGGTACAAGGACAACTGTCTGCGTGTGTGTGTGTGTGTGTGTGTGTGTGTGTTGTGTAGTATTTAATGGTCCTCTCTGGGTCTCTGCCACGTGTCAGTACAGTTGCCACACTTGCCTGCTTCATGTTCATGCCTTTTCCCAGACACATTGATATCCTCCACTTTTGTTTTTTTAGCCATCACTTTACAGTTTACACACCGTCCTATCTTTTGTTTTTGCGAAATATTTCTCTTAAATATTGTTTAAAAAATTATTTGCAAGTTTCAAAATAATGAAAAGTTAAATTGAATTTAAAAAAAAACAAGTGTTTAAATTATCTGACCATTTTTTTGAGCAACAAATTCAAACTTATAAATTTTTTTTTTTGAGAAGCCAAACTTATAAATTCTTGGGTATTATAAAATCTTAGGGTTTGTTTAATAAGTAATTTCAAACTCATATTTTTACATTGGGTCATGCTAACGAATGCCCTTAGGGCATTGGTTAATAATCCATTTTAGAAAAATTTTAACACTACTTTTATGGGAAATGAAAAAAACTGTCAAAACATTAATTGTTTTATTTCATTTTCCAATAAAAACTTTCTTTAAATGGATTGTTAACTAATACCCTAAGGGCATTCGTTAGCATTTTCCTTTTATATTTTAAACAACATTACACATATTTCTATACATTTTTTCACCCACATGTATTTTAAAAAATTACAAAAAATTATAAAAATTTTATTTCAAACTATTCTACCCAACATCCTCTTAGAAATCTGAAAACTTCGAATGAAAATTTAAAGACAAATTAGACAATCAATTTGAGCAAAAAGGTTGGAGGGTGGAAATGTATTTTAGTCAGTCTTTAGCTATGACATAAGTCCATGCCATCTTTGAATCGGAAAAATGTCAAATATTGAAATTACTGATTTTCAAAAAGAAAATATTCTTTAGAAAACACAATCGTATTTATATTTTTTATAAGGTTAAATTATTTATACTAAGAATTTCAAGTAATTATACCACATTTTTTGGATTATTTGGGAGTCTCAACGGAAAAAATATACAGTAATTTAGGAATTTACATGAAAACTTAAATTGAAATATTTGAAAAACAAAAAAATAATAATAAAAAAAAAATTCAATGATTGGTCAGTGATCAATTTGTGGAGGGATACAATAGGCAAAGGGAGAAACCATTCTCTGCACAGGTTTTTTCTTTCTTGTACTAGCTGTACGCAACAATACATCTCCCAAAATATTTTTCTGTGTCTTGCGTTTCCAATTATCCTGAACACCAAAAAATTGCTTTCCGTTGAAGTATAATAATAAAACTTACAAACGTCATTAGAAACTTACAAATGTCATTTGAGGGATGGGTTATCTTTGTTTATTTCTCTTAATATTATGGCATTAGAAATAGAAGTTGATGCTAAGGTTATTCTGGATTGGATGAACCGTGAGCGTTGCAATAGTCTAACTCATTCTCCTTTTATAATGGATTGCAGGGTTCTTATTAACCAAGTGCCTCAGGTGAGGATGATGTACTGCTTTCGCGAAGCTAACAAGTGTGCAGATGCACTAGCGCGTAAAGGGCCTGGTATTTAACAAGATTTTGTTGCTTTTGAAAGTCCGCCTGTAGACATTACTATACTTTTGTATTATAATCAAATTGGCATGTATTATGAGAGGATTCGTCCTCAAACATTTAGTTTTCTCGGTTAGTTTTTAATACAATTCTCTTATTTACCAAAAAAAAAAAAAAAACCTTACAAATGTCCAAATTTGATAGTATGTGGTATATGGACTATAGAAACTTAGAGAGTAAAGTCACTTTAAAAATGCATTCTTATCGATTTTAGATGTTAATGTAGTATCAAATCCATAATTTGTGCTCCCTCTACATAGCTTAAATTTGAGTAATATAATCCTTCTTCTATATGGCTTATGTTTGGGTGTCCCTAACATAAGAATAGGAAACGAATTAATGATATCATCCAATTAGCTGCATAAAGTCATAGAGTCTTGTTGGATTTGGCTTGTAAATAATTTAGGATAAAATTTAGTTACAATATCTTAGTTGTAGTTTCTTAAGTTCTTCAATTAAATTATTATACATGGTCAATTTATCCATGTGAGCACAAATTGTGTGAACTCATCTTTTTACACAATCAAATTTTTTTTTTTGGTTTCATTGAAAAGAGAAACGAACCTAGCTACTGTCTCCCTACAATCTTTTCTCCTCCTCACTGTCGATATTCTTTATCTCGTCGGAAACTTTCCCTCAAAGACCAAAATAGCTAATTTTTTGGTCTTAATATTGGCACCCAAAATTTCTAGTATATTAAAAGTTTAATTAAAAAAAAAAAAAAGGCAAACCCAAACATATCAATCCAACATAAGATATTAAACTAAACCATGACAAGGACCAAGTATTTGTACCCAACAAAAAAAAAAGGGCAAAAGCAAAACCAAGACATATCAGTCCAATATAAAACAACAAACTAAAATGACATTGACAGACGGAGGAGGAGTGATGTTGGTGAGCGGTGGGTGTTGGGGCCTTTGGGGGGGGTGTAAGAGAAGATGGGTCCATGACAGGGACCAATTATTGGCACCCATGTGGGGCTAGCGGTTGGCGGGTTGGGGTTGGTACTCGGTATGATTCCACGCCATTGGAGGATGAAAGTAAGGCTAGGAGGGTGAGAGGGAGGAGGTTCGTTGAGAACCTCCTCTCCAACTCTAGATCAACGAAGTAGAAAAGCTTCTCAATATAAATGAGTTTGACATTGTCTATGTTGATGTGAATAAATTGCCTATTCTCTTATATCTGATTCGTGATTCTATATCTAATAATAATAATAATAATAATAAAGGTTGAAGTCATGATGAATGGCAAATAGAAAAATAATGAACACAAATGATGTAGAAAGACGTTGAAGCAAGAGAAAGAGAGATAGAAGACGAGAGTTATATAGTTTAGCTGACAGTTTATATCTACAAGATCAATTTATTTATTTTTGGGAAAAATATGAGTATTTCAACACCTCTTTTTTATTCAATGGTCAATTAATGACTTACGTATAAATTTAAAAAAAAAAAAATTTGGATTTGAAAGAAAGAAAATGTTGCTGACAATAATTTGTTTATTCAGAAGAATAAATCTATGATGGCTAAATCCTTTTTTTTTATTTAATTTTTTATGGATAATTGATATTATAAAACTGAAATTGGAGTACAAGGATAGAAACCAGAAAGTACATAGAGAATTAGAGGCAATCAAGGTGGAGGAGGTTTCGCACCATAGGAAGAGAAACTCCTTTCCACACTTTATTTATCTCTGCACATCTAGCATATCAAACAAGCTCATGTGCATACCTATTGTAATCCCTTTTTCAGTTAGCATATCAAGTAAAGCTCATGTGCAACCCTATTGTAATCCCTTTTTCAGATGGATGACTACATTCTTACCATAATCTAAACTGTGTGTTATAACGAACTCAATAGGAATATTTTTACGATGCTAAATCCTTTTTAATCTAATTATACAATAAACTACGGTAAATTGACTTATAGTATAGGTAGTATTTTTAGCTTAAACATCAAGGATTGGGCTTGGGCCTTAACTATGATTGGGTTTAATACTTTCAACAATTTTTTATTTCCACATCATCTCAACTGGGTCGTGAAGCATGAATCCTGATTCCTGAAGCCTAGCTAGGGATGGCTGGTTTAGAGGTCAAGAAAGAGATTCCCTTCTAATTAGGCCATAATGTAATTTCAAACCATAACGTAACACTATTTTGCTTATCCCCGTGAGTGAGTCGTCCTAAGTCCTAACCCAAAGGGCATTCCAAATTCCTGTAAAGCTAGTGGCAAGAAACCAAAGAAGCATTCAAATGATAGTGAAAAGATGTGACACAAAAAAGAGATACCAGTACATATTTCATTTTATTACTTCATTTCAACAATGGTTGGTTCACAATCACAAGTTACTTATATAAGGCTATCTAATGCCCGTGATTATTCAGTACCAAACTATCTAACATAGACAAGACAAGTAAGAGGATTCTTATCTCTATTGCATTAGGAAAAACAAGGATTCTTTGAGGAAACAATACAAAAACCTACAAACTTGAAAGTTGGCACTGTCACACTTCTCTACTTGATCAAGCGTTATGTTTTTTTTTTTTTTTTTTTTTTTTGGGGGGGGGGGGGGTGAATCGGCAAGAAAGGTTTTATAAATAAACTAAATCAACTTAAAGTGTGTCTGGATACCGCTTATTTTGCTTAAAATAGAAAACACTGTAGCAAAATAATTTTTAAATGTGTGAATAGTACTGTGAGACCTATTTTTAATGAAAGTTTTGTTGAAAAAAATGTTTATGGGTCCCATAAACAGTGTACAGGACCCACTAGAAAAGCATAAAAGCCACAGAAACGCGCTTCTCAAAAAAAAAAAAAAAAACGCAAACGTAGACACATATCAGCTGTAACCAAACGGGTACTTGGAATATAACATCCAACTTAAATGGAAGATCTTCTACCTATGCATCAAGATCTGCAAATAGAATTGCTCTACTAGCAAGAGAATGAGCAAACTGGTTGTCCTCTCTTTTTATGGGTCTGTTTGGATATCATTTATTGTTGAAAACTGAAAACACTGTAATAAAATAATTTTTAAATATGTGAATAGTGATGTAGGACCTAGTTTTAAAGAAAAAGTTGTTGAAAAAAGTACTTGCAGATTCTGTAAACAGTGTACATGACTCACACAAAAACACAAACTTATTGCTGCCACAGACGCAGACGCTATCCAAACAATCACTAAATGTCCAAAACTACACGAAAAGCATCTGAAAACAACCAAATCTCTTCAATTACATGACCAAGCATTTTGATTAACCTCAAAAACAACAGCTGCAATTTCATTTTGAATCACAACCTCTGGCAGCTCAAACTTCCCCTTCATTATATTATTGAAGTTTTCTTCATTTTATTACCTTTATGATTCATTCACAATAATTAAAGACCCAAAAATATATATTTTTTGCAGGACCAGCGAGAATACCATAACATTCAAACTCTAACATTAAGAGCATTAGCATTCATTTATCCCAATTCTATCTTATTTTACCATCCAAAAAGTTATTTTATCAATTATACAATGCTTCCAGCATCCCAACTTTTATTTTCCTATTCTACTTATTAAAATAATATTTCTACACAATAGAATAATATATTCCACAACATTATTTATTTTTTCTCTCTCTTTCTTTCTGCTTAAGAACCACAATCACCACCATCGCTACACCACACACACCTGACACCACCAACAGCAACCCATAATCTACCGTCAACACCAAAAAAAAAAAAAAAAAAAAAAAAAAAAAAAAAAAAAAAAAACCAAACCATCAACACCACCCTCTTTGATCATCAAAACTACCAAAAAAAAAAAAAAAAAAATATAGCAACCCGCGGTCAAACCCATGCCATTGCACCACCAGACCCACGCCGTTGCACCTACTACCCAAGTCGTTGCACCACTAGACCAATGTCCCTGCATCCACTGACCATGCCATAGCCCACCAAAATCACACCTATTGAAATCATCCCACTGCCACCCATCGATCCAAAACCCACTCCCACATAGATCACAATCCACGCGACCCAACACTAACCCACCGCGATCTCCATTGCTAACCAAACCCAGCCCAGCTTGCTGAGACGCCGATTCAAACCCAACCTGCCGCGATCTCTCACATTTTGTTGACTCACGCGGAGACGCCGATCCAAACCCAGCCCACCGATCGACGTCGATCCAACTTCCAAAATTCAAAACCCAGCACCGGTGCAAGTTTCAAACGAGAGAGATGTGAGAGAGGGAGTGAGGAACTGAGAGTCAGAATGAGAGAGAGAGCGAGAGAGAGAGAGAGAGAGATGAGAGACCGTGGAGAGAGAAAAGTTTAAGCATAAAATATTAATATCTTTTTTACAATTGAGTTATAGTGCGGTTCTACATTTAGAACTGCACTGTAGCTCAATTGTATTTTTTTTTATACAATACTTACCTTTTACAATATTCAATGGAGGGAGCATTTTGGGCTAAATAGATTCTTTATGCTTAAATTTGGAATTTAGCTCTTTTGTTGCTGATGCTCTAAAGTTGCCAAAGTACAAAATACTAGATTATCCACATCAATGATATAAATTATGATACCTCAATTGCATCAACAGTGAGCAGGAGGACAATGATTCTATCGTAGAATTGTTGGCGCTCCTCTGCATCGTGGGCTATGTGCTGCCTCAGCCTGTACGAGTAGTCAATAAACAAGGCCCTGACTTGAACAACCAGAGTCTTGCAGTCAGCGACTTTTATCAAAACATTAATTTCATGAATGCACTAGTCAAAAACTTAGCAAAATCAATGTCATGTACTGAGTAATGTATAATAAAAGTGGTCCATCCACATGGAAATTAATTTGTACTAGTCATAACTTTGCCTTAACAAGGTGTGAAAAACTCATTTGCTCTAACAAAATTACTACTATGTCTACGCAAGATTAGGATCTTCTAAATCTTTAAGCAACTCTCCCGTGGAATTTCTTGAATGGCTAAACATAGGTATGATAATGTTCTTTAAATGTTATACACTTATACTTACTGTTTTCTAATTGAATTTAACCATATGGTTCAATTGACTAATGTAGCAAAGATAGTGTTATTTTTTTTCAAGAACAATTAAAACCAATCACATGGTTCAATATTAGTAAATAACGATATGATTAATTCTCTAAGAGTCTTATAACTCAGTGACATTTGCTCTTATTCTTTAAAGAGAACCAGGGTTTGAATACCCCATTCCCATTATTGTAAATTGTAACTATTAAATTATCAAAACCCATATTATTTAATATAATTTCTAAGCTTTCCCTTTCTTAAATCCTTCACATCCATATCTTGTCTATATTTTAAAATGAACTGATTAAATTTTATCATGTCATAAATAATTTATTCATGCAAAAAAAATTGTTATCAACAATTTAAACAAACACTAGATTTTGATAATTAAAAATGTTGATCATGTTGTAAAATTTAATTCCTTTTTTTTTTTTTTTTTTGTGAGAAGCTCAATTCATTTTTTTTTTCTATAGACTATAGTAGGGGTGTGCAAAAAACCGATGAACCGAAAAAACCGGCCAAAACAGACCGAATCGAGTCCAATTTTTCGGTTTGGTTTCGATTTGAATTTTAGAAAACCGAAATATTTCAGTTCAGTTTCGGTGCTGGATTTTTTCACCCCGAAACCAACCGAACCGAACCGAATATATATATGTATATATTTATGTAGCTTTTAAAACGTAACTCAATAGTGGCTTAGTGGTAGAGTCTCTGCGTGTTGGCCAATTGATCCCTGGGTCGAGCCTTCGCGTGGGCTCTTTTTTTTGCAATGTTATTTTTTAAAACCCTAGTAGTTTATATAAATACCCCCATAATCCCTTATTTTCTTCCCTTCCATTCTTCAGCTGCCCCTTCTTCTCTTCCAACTTCTTTGTCTCTCTTCACTCTTCAGCAGTTCATCGCCACTTTCTTTTCTTTTCCTTTTTTTTTTTTTTTCTTTCTCTGAGTCTCAAGGACCTTCAAGCCACCCCTTTCCCCTATTTTTTGTCTCTCTTTAGTCTCTACCCTTCTCAGATTCGTAGTTCAGCACCTCCTTTTTTTTTTTTTTTTTTTTTTCTCCGATTTCCATGGCCGTGCCTCTCTCTTCTCTCTGAGTCACATGTCTCTGCGCCGCCTCCACACGCCGGCCTCGATCTGCGTCAATCTGCCTCTGCCGCCGCCTCGATCTACCTCTGCCGCCGCCTCTAAACGAATCAGCCTCTGTTGCCACCTCCACACGCCGGACTCCCCATGCCGGCTCTCAGTTTCTTAGTGACATTTCTTGATAACCATCTCTCTTATTTATGTATTTTGTATTTTGTTTAATATTGAATCTGTGAATCTGTGATTGTTATTTTCTTATGTTGAGTTGTTTTTTTCTATTTGTGACTGTGAATCTATGATGTTACTGAAACTGAACACCGACCGAAAAACTGACCAAAACCGAAACAAACTGAAACTGACGGCGTTTCAATTATTTAGGTTGACAATTTTGGAAACTGAAAATTTCGGTTTCGGTTGGCCAGTTAAAAAAAAACCGACCGAAACCGAATCGAAACACCCCTAGACTATAGATAGAAACCTATGAAGGGATTTACCTAACAACCCTAGGAAATCTTAATCCGTCTATGCTATTTCATTCATGATATGAATCCAAGAGTTACACCATTCTCACAATAGCCACAAAATTTGTGACCATGAATTTGTTATAGAGGACCTGTGAATAGGCTAAGCACAAATGGACCTTGGCAGCATGGTTTTAAAAATCGAACTGAGCATCAAACCTTTTTTTTCAAAATTTTGGGTTCAACTCAGGTTTTTCCCGGTTTTTGACCGGTGTTTGGACTTTTTAACCGGACCGAACTGAACCGATTTTTTCGGTTGAACCAGTCGGACCGGCTAGTCTGGTCCGGTTTTTAAAATCGTGCTTGGCAGTTGTGCATGCACTATTACTATATGCACAACAACCAAAGCCCAACCCAGCTTGGTCAGTCTAACTCATAACCCAAAAGCTACTGGAAGGGTAGAGTTAACCACTTAGAACATTCACATTGGTGAAGCTATTTTTTTAGCTATTTAGCACTACAAAAAATTGCTTTATCTATTTTACATTCTCACTTTACAAAACATTCAACATTGGTTCTATTTTTTTTTACCTATTCATTTAAATAATATTTCTTTATTAATTTTTTTAATATTTCTTTCACACCTATCTCTCCCTCCCTCTTTTGAAGATTCTGAAGAAGAATAAGCAAACCCAAAACCCCAGCCACCTCCACTGTCCATAGGCCACCATTAACACAACCAAATCCACCAAATTTGCAACAAAATCACACATAAAAACAACCAAAATTAAATAAACCCACAAATCCAGCAACAAAAAAATCCAGTGACAACGACAAAAAAAACCCACACCACCGTCATAGCCAACAACGACTGCCCACAACAATGCCAAGCCAAACCAGGCTTTAACCCAACCAATCTCGACCATCAACACAAACCCACAAACACAAATATAGTCCGCTCTCGATCCTGACCTCAACCACAAACACAACCTAATCAACAACCCACCACCACCACCACCACCACCACCAGAAACCCACCTCAACAACCACCACCCACAACTCTGATTTAAAAAAAAAAAAAAAAATCACCACCACCAGGCTCGGGTCGCCGACGGCTTGGGACTTGTGTTGGCAATGGCTTGGGGCTTGGGTTGCTAGCGGCTTGGTAGGTAGTGGTTGAGGAGTGGTGAGGAGTTGGAGGAAGATGTTGGAAAAAAATAGCATGGAGTAAATAAGAAATTGATGTTTTCTATGTTCACTTGAAGATGTTATTAAAGTGGTAAAAATCCTGAGTCCCACCTAGGGAAAAAAAGAGATAATATATGAGTTTATATGCTCATGAGTTGGACATTGGGTTGGACTTTTGGCATATGTGGATTGGGCCTATTTTTCCAAATAATAATATTTTATTATTTTAATTTTTTGAGTCAGTTAATTTGTAAACAGCAGTTATTACTGAAATAGAGTGTCTATTCAACAACGTATAATTTTTACATAATCCCTCATTCATAAAAACTATTTTTAGAAGAAAAACTCTCTCAGTGAGAATTTTTTGTGCATTTTCATTTTGTGTCAAAAAGAGAGCAAGAGACATTGAATAATTCGCAGAGCACGACCTTGTGTGCTTCATTTTCGTGATGTAGATCATTTTATCACGGGAGTCAGACATCCATGAGTCTCAAAGCACCACAGTGATTGTGTGAGGGGCGAAATATGCTTTAAGAAAATTGTGTCAAATACAAGATTTGATTTGAATTGTTCATCTTTCATGCATTTGGTCTATGAGTTTTTAATTATTTGCAGATCTCTTTATATATATATATATTCAATATTTGTTTATTTCTTTTGCCTATTACATTTATATGTGTTATTGCTTATTCTTAGATTTGTATATTATTCTTTTTGTTTTATCACAAAAGTAAATTGTTAAAATATATCCAACAGAAGAAAGAAATAAAAAAAATGAAGTGGGAGAAGAAAAGGGCTGGGTTCATTAAAGAAGAAAGGTGAAGTTGAAAGGAAAAATAGAGAAAAAATGGCTGGTGGAAGGAACCCCCAAAAAAAAAAAAAATTGAAAGGGAGAAGTGTTGGGTTCGGGTTCGGTGAAGAAGAGAGGGAAAAGAAAGAAAGGGAGAGAAAAGATTAATTTAATAAAAGAAGTGAGAGAAACCAATAAAAAAAATATATATTTTTTGCCTTTGAGCTACCTGTGCATTGTAGCTGAGAAGGCAAATTTTTTTACTATAGCTCCATCATTGTAGCTCACTTTAAGAATTAGTAGTGTTAAAAATAGCTATATAACTATTTAGCACCATGCGAGTGCTCTTATATAGTATATGTGGGATTGAGGTCTGGTGCAATTCTATCATGCAATTAACCCTGTCCTTTTCACAAATACTAACCTTACTTTTTTATTTTCTCTTATTTTATATATTCAATGGTTGAGATTTAAAATTGTTTTTTGCAACTTTAAATCTCAGTCATTCATAGCAATTGCATTTGAAATTTTTTTTTGCATCTAAAATTGTTTTTTGCAACTTTATTTTCTCTTATTTGCACCTGATCTCAATTTGCATATGTACAAAAAGCTTTACTTTTTTTTTCCCCAAATTCAGCCCCCTAAAATACGCATGAAAATTGAGAACACATGTAAATTATGGCAATATTTGCGCATACATAGTTTACACGAATGGAGAGATATAATTATTACTCGTAGACACTTGCATTTGATGCATTATTTGGCATATTGGATCTACCAAATTTCAAGGCGAAGATCTGCATATATGTTTTTCATAACGAAGGGGCTTAAATCAAGTCTCCACTTAGTTTCAATTATACTAAAAAAAATTAAGAAAAATATTTAAACATTTTTTTTCTTAGATACTTACAACGTAACAAAAGTTTTCTAAAAAGAAAATTGATTACAAATAAGATCTAACCTAAACTAGGATGATTGGAGGTTATGTTACAGAGTAAGAGCATCCACATCAATGGATGCAAACTTTTTATTATTTTGCACAAAAAAACTACTTTTTCTATTTTACACACTCATTTTTACAAAACATCCACATCAGTTTATCTATTCTACACATTTATTTAATAAAATATATTTTTTTTTCGCTATCATCTCTCTCACAGACCCAACACAACCCACCTGGCCACCATCATCAACCCATCCGGCCTCTATCATCAATCCACTCAACCAGTATCATCAAGCAACTAGCCTTCATCATCAACCCACCCAAATACCCATTCAACCTAGCTACCATCGATGAAATCCAAATATTCATCCAACACAGCCAGTGTGCAACAAAATTGATGCCTCCCATTCAACCAAATACCCAACTCTGATCGATGCCTAATCAACCAAATACCCATTCAACCCAGCTCTGATCAACGCCTTCAACATCATACCTCGCTGATCTGTGGCTCTCCGTTTTCTCTCATCCATCATCTCTCTAATCTTCCTCTGAGCTTGCTCTCACAAGCAAAGCCCAATCCAGCCTATTGGCAGTGGATCTGGTGGCAGCGATATTGGTAAGGTGATATTGGCAAGGTGATATTGGCAATAGCAATATCGGGTATGCGATGGGTTTTTCGGTGGGTTTGAGTTGGGTTTGGTATGATTTTGGTTTTCCATGGGGTGGCGGTGGTTGGGTGTTGCGGGGTTGGTGGTTGCATCTTCTTCTTTTGTCAAGAGCTATGGTGATCGGTAGTGGCACGGCTGTGGCAAGAGTGAGGTGAGAGTGAGAAGGTCTAGAGAGAAAAAGAAAGTGAGGCGAAAGAGAGAGAAAAAATTAGTAAAGTATTAAATAAAAGAGTTACGGTATATATGCACGGTTATTATAGTGCTTGTGCATTATGTATTTATGAACAATTTTACACCCACTGATGTGGGTGTTTTTTTGGTCAAAATGTGTAAAATGAGGTGCTTTTTCTATTTTGCAAGACTTTGATGTGGATGCTCTAAGGAGTTAGACACTCATCCGAAAAGATCTCTAGAGTACAATAGCTTATATGAATGGTCTACCTATATGATTATTCTAATCATCCCTTACTCAATTAGAACATAATCATATAATAGAAGGAAGGAAAGTGAAAGAAAACTAACAACATTCACATTCACCGCAAACATAAAAATTAGAATGAATGTTAAAAGCAACATATCTTCAATTAACGCATATATGAATAGGAACACAAAATTGATCACAATTTGTGCACAATAACATATAATCCTAAAAAGCCCTAAATGTGATTAATTTTTTGCACAAATTGTGATTAAAACCCTAAATGTGAATTCCATAGGATGCATAAACCCATTTTCATGGGTAGTTTTTTGGTCCATTTGGATTGAGAGGAAGGGAGGGGAAGTAGAGTAGAGTAGAATGGAATTGACTCCAAATTAGCCTATTTTCAGCCAATTTTATTCTACTCTCCTCCACTCCCTCTCCCTCCCCTCTCAAGCCTTAAGAGAAAGATGCTAGGTTTACCATGTATATTACACATTTTATTCACATGCTAAAATTTAATTTTGACATTTTAATGACTTTATTTTTGCATTTTATGTGAGTTTTCTCATATTTTATGTGAGAAATGAACATGAACCTAATTCTCATGAAATATGAATGCCAGACAAGAAGGAAACAACATTTTATTATGTGTTTTCTTATTGTTTTTCTAATGCAAAACAAAACTAACATGATAGGATTTCTGCTTCTATGCATGAATGTTATCATTTCATGTGACCGTTTTGTCAAAAATTTTGATGAAATAATATCTCACCAACATTCTAAGCACATGGATTCGCATTCTATAAGAACAAATTATATCAAATCCTAATCTAAGGCAACAGAAAATTTATGGAAAGAACGTACAACATTGACTTCTATATCCTGCATGATCTAATATACCATTTTTCAATAATGTCACGACCTATAATATGCACTTTATCATTTTTTTTTCCTGATGAAAAAGCATATTAGTATGCACGACACCATGACAAGATGACAAGTGAGAATGAAACAAGGCACAATTATCATAGACTTGTGTAGCTAACAACTGTTACAACCTGACGGATATTTTTCTTTGATAATTCGGCCATTGACTCAAACAGGGACCATAGTCTTGGGATTTTTCCACCTCAAGTTGTGGGCCTAATTCTCATGGGTCAATTCCAAGTTGACTCGCATAGAGTAAAATATTTGGGTCAGAAGCCCAAAAATAAAGGGAGAAAAGTTGGGCATTAAGCATGGAACTGATAGGTGGCCAACAGGGTTTTTATTTTTTTGGGATGTTATTCAAGCCCAAACCAAGTCTTGCACGAGGTGATAGTTTTTTTAATATGCTGGAGCATGGATACTTTGACACTGGAAAAAAACTAGCCTGAACGACCCTGAACAGATGGTAATGGAGTAAGGCGGAATTTTTTTAAAACATTATTTTTTTGTATTTTTAAATTTTTGATATATCATTACAACAAATGGAAAAATTGAGATTTGAACCTAAATTTCCCTTGTAAAAGAAATCAGAATATGCTGCTACAAGGCACTTGGCATTGAACGAATTGCTATAGATATATGTTACACCGAAGTTAGAAATATTTCTTTTATTTATCTTTCATGGCAACCAAGAGAGGTGTATATACTTTCTCAAAAAAAAAAGAAAAAAAAAAGAAAAAAAAGAAGAAGGAATAAAAAAGAGAGGTGTATATATGTTGGGCACCAAGAATAATAGCTAATGTCGTATCATTATTGAAGGAGATGCAAAGAGATGCTTTGACCCTTTAGTAATATAGTTTGTAGTATTTTAAGACTTGAAGTTTGTTTGTTCAATGTTGTCTTCATTGGGTTAAAAGGAGAGCAATTTTACAACTCATGTCACTACAGAATTCTCCCTTGCTGCGACTCATTAGTTTTCATAAGGATAATCTCCCCAGAGTTGTCCACTCTGCCTATTTGGGGGATTGTCTTGGTGCTTTTTCTATTTGAACAAAATTGAAGTTTATTAAAAAAAAAAAAAAGTTCTCTGTAAAATCAGTTTATCATGTTGAGCAAAGAGATTTGCTCTAAAGGGACCATTGTAGGAAAAAAAAAATTTGGGAGGGGTGAGATCTAAGTACAGAATAGAGTTTTGTGGGTCTAACTTGAGGAGGTTTCCCTCATTAGTTCTCACCCAATACATAGATGAGAGCCCGAGAATAGAGGCCGATTGCTTGAAGAGTCCGAAGAGCAAGCGTTTCTTAGGAGGCATTGAGCAGGCCACTTAGACTAAAAGACAAAATACCAAGGAAGACAGTAGAGATGTGTAAGCAAAGAAGAAAGAAAATATCTAGAAAAATTACTCATCACCTTCGCATTCAATGCATTGCATCAACTCAACTACTGCATTAATGGAAGAATGACCCTTGAATAGTACTTTCACACATTGCAGCACATTCTATCACCTCTAGCAAAACTCTGATGGGACAACCATCCAAAGGAAGATCAGTGGATGTACAAGTAGAGAGATAGGATGCAATTCATATAGCTATATATACAAAGGGAACACCTCCAGATTGAGGGGATGAAATAAATTGGAAAAAGAGACATACTCTATATAACACTACCTTATAACTGAGATTTGATTATTATATGAACCAGTGCTCCTCGAACTAACCCGAGGAAGAGTTAATATCAAATCTACTTTTCCCTTATGAGTTATTTGATAACTTTTCCATTAACTTAAAAGCTAAACCATATAGGCATACTAATGTTGACCTTGAAAACCCATTCTTTACAAATTAATTATATTGGACCGTCATATATTAACCATCCATCTAACTTGAGTTAAAATTGATTTTTGTCCGCTTACAATAAACAAGACCATATGGAAAATGAAATTGCTTGAGTGGATGAAGTTATGGAAAATGATACGGACAAAGAGGTTAAGACTTAAGATAGACTATGAAACATGTATATATATATATATATATATATATTTATGCCTTGTAAAGTTGTAATTGAGCAAATTTGGTCTCAGTTGTCTACAAATAGTTGAAATTATAGATGAAAGTCTTTTAGTGTAATAGAGAATAAGTGACACGATCTACCATTACTCTCCTCAAATAGGGTCAAATGACTAATCATAGTCATAGAACTTCCCGTTTGATTCGTGGGGTTTATAGATATGGAAGCAAAAGATTTCTATTTTCTCTTTATTTATGCTGCCATGATAGTTGAATTGAGTTATGTTTGAGCATTGAGTAATGTGGATGTAAAAATTAAACACACCCAAAATAGAAAATTTTCCGAAAGTTGGAATAACTCAATTTTGATTTTGAAAATAGTGAGAAAACTCTACACAAGAATAAAAATAACGTCATAGACTAATTTGATAGCTCAAAATACAACAATAACAATTAAGTTTTAGTACCAAAATTTCAAAATCATAGCTCACTAATAAACTAGTTAAGATTGATCACATATATTCTTTTATGCTCTACACTTACTTTAAATTTTGTATTCTCATCCTTGGACAAAATTCATGTGTATTTGTTTGGACATTGTGTATGATCGCATCCAATACTTTCTTTTCTTAGTGTTGTCATAAGTTCTGACGTACAGACTAATTGACAACATATCTCTCAATCGAAGTTGCAACTTGCAAGGTGTGTATTCCCTTCAATGAAGCTGGAGGATGTTCACATTGTATCTTTTTAAAGCCTTGGATTTGGGTACAACTATAACACAATACAGCTAATAAAAACAAACCGCACCAAGAAGAAGAAAAAGAAAAAAGAAAAAAGAAAAAAACTGGCTGTCTACAAATTTTGTGTGGACCATATTCACTCATAATTTGAGTAAGTTTTAGTTAGTTTAATTATTAAAATTTTTTATGGTTGAATAAAAGATTTAGAATTCTACATTAAAAAATAATTGGTGTCTTGTCTAATAATAAAGAGTTATATCAGCGGATACCCTCTAAAAAAATAATACTAAGTTGTGATAGAAATTAAAAATTTATTGATTTTATTCTCTGGTACAAGATTTTTTTTTAATAATAAAAGAAAAAAAAGAATCTGATCCAAAGAAAACTAATAAATTGTTTTCATTCTGTTTACTATATAATAATATTCTTGGCTGACAAATGCATTAATTAATTAATTCAAAGAAAATAAAAAAAAGAATAAGCATAGCAATGCAATTCAAATCCCAACTGGCCAAAAAATGCCACGAACAAGAACCATCTCCAAACTTCACTTTCTTCCATTTCTACCCTTCTACAACACCCCTCCAACACCACACCTGACACCATACATATAAAGAGAGAGAGAAAAATAACCAGGGGCATTCTCGTCACACCGATCTCAGTTACCCCAGATCAGCCTAACCCAAAATCAAACCAAAAAAAAACAAAAAGGCGAACCAAACAAAAACCCAAATCTTCCGTCACCGTCTGTTCAAATCACGTAAATGACAGCCCAATAACCCACCGTCAGATCATCTTTCAAACGGTCAAAAAAGGAGTACTTAAAATCACACCCGCATGTGACGCTATCTCCAACTGTCCTACTATATTTTTGAAACCACGAAAACAGTTTTCCGTGATTTCTATTTCCCTAAAAAAAAAATTTTGTCAGATCATTCACAAACATAAACATTTCTATATTTATATCTCTATATATAGGATTTCGTTTTCCACGAACCCTAATTTCAATTTTTCCTTACAACAATTTTTGTTTTTTCGATTTTCATTATCAAAAAAAAAAAAAAAAAAAAAAACTTTAGGATTCATAGCCATGAGTACTTGGGATCTTCTCAGCATTCAACCTACAGAACTCAAATTCCAAGGTAAGTTTCTCATTTTTCCCATTCCTTTAGTTTTCTCAGCCTAATTTCTGTTTGGTTCCACAGAAAATTTAGTAGGTTTGTTGTGTGTGTGTGTGTGTGTGTATATATATATATATTTTTTTTTCTAAATGCTGCTTTGGTTTGATCGGAATGCAAAATGCACGTTGATAATTAATGATTTGCCCTAATTTTCTGTTTGGTTCCTGGGAAAATTTTGTATTGTGTTTGTTACGCGATAAAATTGAGGGGGGAAAAATAGAACATGATTTGGGTTTTTTGGGTTTGAAAATTTGCAGTTTATTTAGGTTGCTTTCAGAATCTGTAAGCTTTATGGTTTTTTTTTTTTTAATTTTAATTTCTGTTTGCTGTTTTGTCTAATTGCTTATGATGTTTTTTATTATTATTTTTCCTGTTTGTTACTTTTTTTTTTTTTTTCAATTTGTTTGTTTCTGATATATGGGGTTAATTTTGGCATGTGATTGGTAAAGTTGAATTGAAGAAGCAGAGTTCATGTTCTATGCAATTGACCAATAAAACAGACAAATATGTGGCATTCAAGGTAGTTTGGTTTCCTATTGAATTTTAAATTTCTGTGTTTAATATATTTGGTTAGCTATGGTTTGGCATGTTGTGTTATGCTTATCTTATGTTTGTAATTGATTAGGTTAAAACAACAAACCCCAAAAAATACAGCGTCCGACCCAATGCTGGTGTTGTTTTGCCTGGAGGCTCATGCAATGTTATAGGTAAATACTTTAATTACTAGTAACTTTAATAGGAAGTGGTTCTTCTCGTTCATTTCTTTAATGTATATAATATGTTATTTTTCCACTTTCCACTTTAGAATTTGAATTGCATGATGATGGGTTTTATTTAAATAATTTTTGCCACATTGGTTAAGTGTTAATTTTAAAATGCTTGTCCAGGTTTCAAAGTTCTGTCATTTTACGTTGTAATTTGTCTATATCAATCTAGTTTGGTTGATGAGTTTCTTGACATGTATTCTGGCAGTAACAATGCAAGCTCAAAGAGAGACACCTGCTGATTTGCAGTGCAAGGACAAATTCCTTCTTCAAAGTGTTGTTGTGCCTGATGGTGTGACTACAAAAGACATAACCCCTGAGATGGTGCGATGGTTTTCCTGCCTTTTTTTGGGCCGGGGGTTGGGAGGGGGGGTTGTGGGGTTGGTGTTGTTTTGTTTTTTGGATTTTTTTTTTCCTTTCCTGGACTAACATGGTATAATATATTAGTTTAACAAAGAGAGTGGTAAGGTCGTGGAAGAGTTCAAGTTGAGGGTCAGTTACATTCCTGCGAATCCCCCATCACCTGTCCCTGAAGAACCTGAAGAAGTTTCTTCCCCAAGGGCATCATCAGTGCTTGAGAATGGGCATCAAAATCGTTCATTGTTTGATGCTGTAAGTGTTCTTTTACTTTTCCTGTTTTGAAATCTATTCTATTTTCTTAACATTTTAAACATTATTTAAGAAGCTTGTATGGAGACATTGACAGCCTTCTGGTTTGCTATTGACCTGGTATATTGTTTTAATTGTTTTAAAATTAGGTGTCAAGATATTTAGAGGAGCCTAACGAGAAGTCTTCAGAGGTAAACCTCTGTTAATGTATTTCATTTTAATGATGAATTTTTCCCCAATTTATGCTGTTCCTTTGTTAATCTTTGAGAGTATGTGGAGTACTTATGTTTTTAGTTGTATGATGAAGGATGTTTGAACCATTTAGTGGTATAATAATTGTGCTTACTTATTTTGCGTGTATATAAATAGTTGGAAGGATCTATGTGGTGTTATCAAGCTTATGGTTTGATATTGCCTTTCTTGGAAGAGTCAATGTCTGCCTAGGGTTAAAATGGCTGGTAATGGGTATGATGCTTTACAAAGTTTATGGAACTAAAGACTGCAGAGCTTCATCAAATCATACAATAAGTTGTTGATGCTTCATATTGTATTCTTTTTTTCTATGTTTCATTGACACTTAATTGGTATTGCCAAAATCTTTTTGTTGATAGCTACCATTTTTTGAAGAAAACTTCTCTATTTGTTATTTTCTTCAGTATGAATTAAATTTGTAATGATGTTAAATGTTGATGCAAAATGGCTATAGTAAACGGTGGTGCTAGATGCCCTTATGGTAATATAGCATTGATGTTTTACATTATTCTTTTCTCGACTGAGTCAGTTTAATATTGTATTTTTTTTTTTTGATAGGTAATAACAGCTTTATTAATAATAAAAGCACAGTGAATTTATGATAGTAAACTCACTGCACTGAGTTCCAGTTTTGATGACCTCCTATGTACTTATAATTGTAGGTTATATTATGTTAACTGATTTAGGGGGATTTGGTTTAGCACTTCAATCAAATGACAAATTGTAAAGATTTTTGGTAGTGACTCTTCATGTAATGTTGCATGTCTGGCTGGTCCTGCATGAAAGGAAAATCCAAAATTGGGGAGCCCTTGAAACTTTATGGACCTAGCAGGAGTGGAAATTTTTGGTCCAGTTATTTGCTATCAAGTGACATGCCTCTCCTAAGATTTTTGTTTTTATTTTACTCCAGTTTTGCTAAGAAAGGCATTTTCTCCTTTAGGATTTCAGGTAATAGCCTGGCCTCTGTGTGTGGGTGTCATCCACTCTATGGGACATTCTCAAGTAAAGAACTATTGATTTGGCGTTCAGGAAGTTACATGTTAGTCACACCCTCCTCCCTACTTATAGTGAGGCCAAATCTTAAAATGCAAATTTGGGAGTCAAAGAGTAAGGTTACTTGTAGGTTATAGCTATTGGGTATAGCAATTTAATATAAACCAATAGTTTCACTTTCTTGCTTTTGTGGAGGCTAATATGTTTAGTTAATTAAATTTTAGTTTTCATGCTTGGAGTTGTCTCTTTTCAGGCCTAAAGTATAGGGGGGGAAAGTTTGTTACTTAAATGAAATAATTTAAGTAATAAAGTCAGAGGTGTACTTGTTGTACTTATAGCCCCCCATTGTTTTAGGTTATGGCTTAGATTTAGATGCTCTCATCTCAGCCTTGTTATGGTGACAACAAGATACAGATAAAAGTCAATGTGAAACATGTTCTAAGTTCAAGCTTAAATTTTAAGTTGGGTCAACACAAAATTAGATGCCCCATTCTCAGCCTTGTTTCAGGAGTTCACTATTTTGTGTAAATTTTGACTTCATCTCTCTTGAGTCTTGATACAGATTCTTTTTTTTTTTTTGATAAGTAACAAAGAAATTTTAAAAAAACACATAGCCCAGTACATAGGAAATGTACAAAAAGGCAACACATCAAGAAACCAAATTACAATGATCTAACAACACAGGAAGGGAAATACATGAAAAAGATGGTAAAACAAGACACCATTCGAGAAGAGTAAAAAAGAAAAAAAGACTTAAGCTCAATCATGGATTGTTCACGACCCTCAAAGCTTCTAGAATTCCGTTCCCGTCAAATACACCACATCAAACAGTGCGGCACAAGCCTCCAAATAACTATATTACGATGACGCCTGAATTTGCCTGTCCAACAATCCAACAAATCCACTACCCTCTAAGGCATCACCCAACAAACACCAAACAAGCTAAACATCACACCACATCTCAAAGGCTAGAGGACAGTGAAGGAGGAGATGATCTATAGATTCCCCACACCTTTAGCACATAAAACACCACTCAATGACAACAAAATGCCTCTGCTGAAGGTTGTCTATAGTTAAAATCTGGCCTAAAGCCGCAGTCCAAGAGAAAAAAGCTACCCGAAGAGGAACTTTCGATTGCCACACCATTTTCCAAGGGAAAGAACTGCCAATAGAAGGGAAATAGAATGGTAATACCCACTCACCTTAAAACCTCGTCTGTTGGCTGGCATCCAACAAAGAATGTCAGAACCAACACCCCGCACTTTTGTGGAGTAGATCAAAACCATAAACAAATCCAAAGATTGTGACTCTTAGTCATTCACTAAACGACGAAACTGAATGTCCCAAGATACTTTCTATAGCAATATGCTATGCCAGTGGATAGGAATTTAGAAGTAGAAGAAATGAGGCTTGCTTAAGTTGTTTAATGTATGGGATAATGGGTGTTATTGATTAGTAATGAAGAACAATCTATCTGGAAAAATTGTCTTAGGTATTGGCTTACAATTAGATGCTCTCATCTCAGCCTTGTTATGGTGACAACAAGATACAGATAAAAATCAATGTGAAACACGTTCTAAAGTTCAAGATTATATTTTACGCTGGGTCAACACAAAATTAGATGCCCCATTCTCAGCCTTGTTTCAGGAGTTTTCTATTTTGTGTAAATTTTATGTCTTCATCTCTCTTGATACAGATTCTTTCTATAGCCATATGCGATGCCAGTGGATAGGAATTTAGAAGTAGAAGAAATGAGGCTTGCTTAAGTTGTTTAATTGATGGGATAATGGGTGATATTGATTAGTAATGAAAAACTATCTACCTTGAAAAATTGGTTGCTAAGGTTTAAATGGGCACCTTACCCCTATGGGAAGTGTACCAAATAGGAAAGTTGCTGTGTTTTGTTAAGTACTATCTTCACCTATCATAATTTTTTTTTTGTGAAGTACTATCTTCTTGTCAATTTTGAAAATGCTTGTCCTTCATTTTGCTTGAAGTTTGTTTTATGTCTAATTTGTTTCTGTGCTTAATGTGCTGGATTATTTTCATTTTCCCTTTAATAGAATTGGTTGATTGCCTTGCCATTTTGCAAAGCAATAATTAATGGATATTTTTCCTTCAGGCATGGTCTTTGATTTCCAAGTTGACTGAGGAGAAAAGTTCTGCTTTGCAACAAAATCAAAAACTACGTCAGGAGCTGGTATTGGTTTCGTTTTTGCATTTATGGTGTTAAATCTTTATTTTTATTTATTTTAAATACTCCTGTGGTTTTCCAATAAATTCATATTAATATTACTTGTTTCCAATATTTTCTAGAGATTGTGTGATTTTTCTTGTTATGTGGTTTCAGTAGAAGGCCCTACTTCACTTAACTAAAATAATTTGAGTGGGGCCATACGTAATTATCAATCTTGAAACTCAGTTAAGTAAAGTGGGCACAACAACTAATCCATATGCATCAGTTAGCATGTCAAGTATTTGATAGTCTGTTGTACAAAAGTTCTCTCTAATTCACTTCTTTTGAATAGTGCAGAAGTATTTACCACTTGTAAGATATAGTACTTAATTATTGTGATGGAATGTTTATATAAAATACATATATAGAGAGACTGCTATCACACATGTATGTGCTGAATTTTATAAGGAAACTCTAGTTTATTTAGAAGGGTGGGTATGTGTGTTAATGATTCTATTCCTGTGGGGTTAGCCTTCAACTTGGTTTAGTTAGGTATTTGCCGGTTGATCAGTTCAAAATTCCCTCTCCCTTTTTTGTGGACTTGGGGCTTGCAATGAATCCAGCATCCTTGATTGAAAGTTAATATAATAGTTAAAATGGAAAGAACATTTTTATTTTTATTTTTATTTTACAAATACCCTTTTTCCATGTGTAATTCTTTTTGATGAATGTGGTGCATTTTATCAATTTACTTCATTCTGTTTTCCTTTGTTGTTTTAATAAATTTTATGTTTCATACTTGCTGCACCTTGTCATAATGTCATTACTATGTTTGACAGGATATTATGAGAAAAGAAATTAGCAAAACTCATGCTGGTGGCTTCTCGTTATTGGTTGTGGTGCTGGTTGGTCTCATTGGCATCTTGGCTGGCTACTTCGTTAAGTAAACGTAGAAACCTGCATTTCAAGCAAATCTTTTATTTCTTACCCGGTTGTTGGAATCAAGATTGTTGTTGTTGCCCCATATCTTTCTAAGACTTTTTAGGTCTTTTTATATAGTGTGTAAATTGTAGCCTCTTATAATTTTACTTGACATTTTGAATGATTGTTATGCCTTTAAGCAAACTTTCTTGATTGGAGGTGTGGTTGGATGAGCTCAGCTTATTGTAAACTTAATACACAATATTGATTGTTTGGTTTAGCTGAGATTTTTTACTTTCTTTGAGTGTTTGTTATGAATGGATTCGTTTATTTAATTGGTGCTCAGCCCATTGATTACCACAGATTGTAATCTGGGGATTTTTGCTTCAACTCAAGAATTGTGCTAGTGATGCTGAATATTTGGTGAAATATATTTAAGTGTGCTACACGTTGGGAGCTCTTCCTGGACCTGATAGCTCTATGGTTTTGCTCTTGCGGTAAGACTTATTGTTTATCAATTAGAGACCCGATTTCTGTGTTGCACTTGCATGACATAATGGTCCCGTATTCTCTTTTGTAATTTGCATGGGAACACTGTTTGTCCCACGCTACTATCAAGAGATTTTCATTTCGATTATTTTCCCCACCCTAGTGAAGTGAACAATGGTATGTTTTCTTGCACTCACTAAAGAGCATCTGCACCTGTGGCACAAAATACAAAAAAGTGTCAAAATTTACACCATTTTTCTCCAAAATTACCTACATTAGTGGGTGTAAAAATGCGTATATTTATGCACTTATTACAGTAACTGTGCAAATATACATGGTCACTATAGTTGCATCCGGTAACACTAGATTATATTGTGAAAATGTATTATTGTGGAATGCATTCTAGCAAACTTCATTTTAAAAAATGTTTTTGTAATGTATTTTTTCAATGAATTAATTTTCTAATTAAAATATGAAATAATTCTAGTTAAAATAGTAAAAATTAAAAAATGTATTATTTTTATTTTCAACATAAGGTTATGCACAATATTTTTTTTTTTAGAAAAAACAATTCCTAATTTAAGTCTCATCTTTTTTCTTAGTAATTTCTCTACTATCTTTTCTGTTTCCTCAGATTTTATATTTTTGTATTTTTTTTATTTTTGCAAAACATAGATACAGTTCTTAAAAATTTTACTACATATGTTTCTCAATAAAATATAAATACATAATTTGCATTGATCACTAAAACACAAATAATACTATCTTTTCCAAGAACAGTTAAATGCAAAGTGTAATTTCACATGGTTCACATACATAACCTGACTAGCTTCCTTGCTTTGTTCACGAAGCTCTCTTATAAACTTTTCTGAGAACCCCACCTCCTCCCCCGAAAAAGCCTACTAAATCATCAAGTACACACAAGTTTTGTCTCTTATTATTCTTCTAGTAGTAATATCATATGACATGCCTCTCTCACCACTAGTTTAACCTTCTACCTTTCCTTCCCTTATTTCATTAATATTCGTGATACACGAGAATCCACACAAGAAGAAATATCAAATCTTCTAGATGCGATATTGGACATTCTCTCCAGGCTTACCGTCCAAACCCTCTCAGTGCAGGAACGTCTTTAAAACTTGTTAAACAATGGTTCACTCGCCTTGCTTCACTAAGTTACATCTTGACAAAAGTTTATGTTGATTATAATGAGGATTTCGTGGTTTTGAAGACACCATTTGATGGGAGTGCGATAGTAGATTAGATTTTTAGACCAAATTTGACAAAATGTACTGAGGTTGATGTGACTACTCTAAAACTATGCTAGACGAAATGTATACAATATGGAAAACATAATTTTGTAAAATTATGGTATGAGAAGCACAAATGAAAGGAAAAAAAAACCCCTGTAAACGCGGCTCTAAAAAATTGAAATAAGTTATTTCTTCTACCATATTTCAATTTAGTAGTATATTTGCTTTATTTTAATTTGGTTTTAAAGATGTTTTAAGAATTCAACTTATTAAACATTTAATATATATACTAAATTGAACATTTAATATAATTAGCATATATACATATATTCCATTTTTAGTATTTACTAATCATGTAGAGAGTTGCAGTTGTAGGAGAAGATAAACAAGAGCATGGAGTTTTTGTATTTGTTTCGAATAACCTTAATACCTTCCTTATCTTATTCACGGGCCAAACTTACTTGAACAATTCAAATTGATCCTACATTTGAAGTACATCAATTAATTTGACCTTACAGTTTACACACATCCATTAAGGGAGGTTATTTAATAAAAAACATAATCCTACATAATCCTCAACCATGATAAAGTCAAATTCGAAAGTTAAAATATAAATCTTGTTCAAAGTAAAAAAATTTCATGCTATTTCTTGCATCCACTTGTCGATATCCCAGGTGTCCCGAAAATCATCATCATCAATTGAAGTAATCTTCTTCAACGCAGAGAAATACGTCTGCTCTCTCCATTCCTCCAGGGGTGGCAAATCCAATATTTGAGTGATTAGCCAGTCTTCATAATCAAACTGATTAAATAAACAAATGTCAATAAGCAACGTGTGTGTGAGATAGAGAGAGAAAGATAAAAGACTAATTATTTAATAAGGCACTTGGAAACCTTGTTTTGAAGCTGATGAGTGTGGCGCTTAGGCCATCCAATCTCCTCCATATGCTGGTAGAGTTCTTCAACAGATGATGCCATCTCTTCTTCACTTGGCAATGCCACCTTGCCGGATAAAACTCTTGCCACCCATCGGGATTGTAACTCAATTATTAAAGTGGTAACACCCTGATTACACATTGAATAATACTTAGTCAACCTAAAAGATGAAGCAATAAGAAGTATTGGATATAACATAAGAGAGATATTATGCATAACAAAATATAGCTATTCAAAATTGTTGCCATCAAGATAAAGAAATTTAATGCTTTGATATCTGACATTTTTCATTGTTTTGTCTTTGTGGTGATCAAATAAGAACTATCATAACCACTTTTTACCAGAAAAGTCTAATCATAAAAGGGTTAAGAGTTAGGAATAGGAGGGAAATTGACATGGTAAGTTCATCTCGCAATGCCAAACTGCACATTAAAGAAATATTTTCAAGTTCTTGAATACTTATAAATTCATCAACTTCATAGCACATAATAGCATACCCTGTAAGGTAGTCCTACAAAAGAAAGCCAAGGAGCTAACTGCGGCGGGAAAACATGTTTATACAGGGGTCCAACACGATTGTCATCCACGCTCACTATTCCATTTGTCCTTAAAAATGGGAAATGGTATTTGTACCTGCAGGAGGAGAATAACAATCAACATCTTAAAGGAGATTGAAAATTTTGCAACAATCAACCTGGCATATGCAAAAAGTTCTTAATTTATGTAACTGAGACTAAGCAAATAGAGCAGATATGAAATCACTTTCAGGGCATTACCCAGTACAATGCATGATGACATCTGCATAGACGAATGATCCATCTTGGAATACTACTTTACCATCTTCTTTAGTACATTCTACCTGCAGAAGGTTACCATCCATTAGGAGAATAACTTATTTATTTCAAAGTTTCTGATGTCAAAGCTGTTAGAAATAAGAATTTTCTAGTAAAGAGATCACCAAACCATTGAATGTTGCCAGATATTATTGTGACTTTCCAACTTTTTGAAATGGATATCTGAGGCTCGTAGGGCTTGATGAACTTCTTTTGCAACAGAGGAGATCTCTGTCAAGATGTCAACTGCACTAGATCCATTTCCAATTACCACCACAATCTGTCAACCGTGATCGCACAAATACCATTAAGGAAAGGAAATGCACCAAAAACAATTATACTTCATGAATGAAATTAATTAAGAAGTGTGGAGCCAATATATATGATCTTTTAGTATGCCACCATTGACAAAGCAGACAAAGTGAATTTTACTGACTTTGGATATAAGGTCACTTTGTTTGCAATACTATCTTGGCCTCTTTCTCATTTTTTTTTCCTTTCATCCCTGTAATCTAAGCAAAACGTTTTATGATTCTAAATCCTCACTTTAGGGAAAGTTTGTAGTTTGAATCTTACTACCAATAATTAATTGAATGCATGCAATCCAATACAAACTAGATGCTAGATAAAGCCATGAAATTTGCAAGGTCATTGCATAAGGCAACATAGACAAGTATGGAAGCAGCGCTGGAGCAAACTGTAATAGAAAACTGAAAGCTATCTTAAATGGTTACTTCAGAATGTGAGACACATAAGACACCACACCATGTCTGAACATGTAATGACTTGGGTATGAGTGTATGCAAAATCTATCTGAGAGTTCCACTGGCAGATGAGGATATATTCGTAGATGACTAAAATTTCCAAACAATAGTCTTAAATTAGTCTCCTGTTCTCAAACATATACTATTTCAAATCGTGTCTAGTATGTTTCTATAGTAGAGGCAAGAAAAATTATACACAGACAATCGTTAGTTTCTAAGTCGAATAATTACGGAATTAAACATATAGGTGCCTTGACATGCAAACAAGTACACCCTTGACAACTCTATATTAGTCCATTGAATATGGTATGCAATTTGTTTTGAAAAGAGTAAGAGAAGATTTTGTATCTCTTTCTGTTCCCTTAGTAAATCTACAATTTCTTTTGCATGGAAATAAGTCTTTCATCTTTTACAGACAGTATTTTTTTTTATAATTCAGTTCCCCTAAAATGTATCAACTTGGACACAGAGCATTCCCAAGCAATATCTTTAAAAATGATGATAAAAATCATACCTGAACTCTGTTTTGTATAGTAGTTTATAAAATATTATTCCATAACCTTATTTTTGCTTAGTCACATGACTCACATCCATTGCATAGATCTAGATAATAAAGTACAAGAATGTATTTGTAGCAAACAAGGTGAACAACTTAGCATTGAATAGCAGCAGCCAGCTGTATTCATGATTTAGATGAAGAGAAATTGATGTTGGAAAACAACAATACTAACTTTTACGTACTAGATTTTGAAATGGTTCGGGAGTCCGGTAGTTGTGGCTATGTATTTGCACTCCTGGCCAAGAATCCATTCCTATCACACAATATAAAAATGGCAACACTTGTAAAAAATGAATAAAAATTAATCGAAAGAATAAAAAAAAATACTAATTATAATCTATTAGGAAGCACATCCACAACAAACATGCAAAGAGCAAGAAACCATATAAAAGCTTTCAGCTTCATGAAGACATGCGCTGCTTTTATGTCTCTCTATGTAAAGTTTATAGCATATTTTTGCCACTAGGTAGTCACATTCTATATTACTTCATATTAAGCATTGGAGAAATCGAGAAATGGAAGCAATTAACATAGATGGCCTAAATCCTATTAAAGAAAATGTAGGAGTTTAGCACTCTTATATATGCCAAATTTGACAAATAGCACAATTTTAGCAAAATTTTAGGAAAAAAAGCATCCTAACAAAGTTATTCAGTTATGTAGCACATTTTTGGAACTTGAGTTCAATTGTGCTATTCGGCATATTTGGCCCTTGTATATAAGGTTAAGCCACTGGTATATATTTCAGGAGAAGAAAACTTGAATTTGGTTACTCTTCCTATTCAATGGAGGTTGAGTTTTATGTAGGGTAACTTCAAGGTCTTTATCTCGGAGGACAGCAGGTACTTCAGCGAAGTGCTCCAAACAAAAAATCATGGTGCAAATATTAGGATTGTATTTGCATATTAATGTAGCTATACCCCAATGTTTGCAAAGTTTCAAGATTATTATAGATTAATAGCTACCTCTTCTCTAGAATTAAAATGTATAAATTTCAAATTTGCATTTTTAAATTATTGTATAAAAGATAAGTTTATAAATCGAATAGTAAAAACATGCAATTGGCACAAATTTTACATGTGTAATTGGTGAACATTACTTTTATTTGGCCCTATAATTAACATTATTTTTATTATACATTTAATAATTGTGAAAAAGAAGCTGTGAAGCCTTTTATTTTTACCAGACTATTTTTTCTCCAATTAATATGATAGCATAAAATAACAAAAACAGTTAAATTATAGCTTAACTGAAAAAGTCTGATTGTTGAATAAGACATATGGGATTCAAATAACGAGAGCTAAAGTCTTTTTGGTTTGTTACTTATGTACGGAATAAGAGTTTGTTGTATTTTAAAAAAGGAAAGCATATGGTGAATGGAGGTGCAAAATTGCAATTATGTTCATTTATGATGTTTTCCATTCTCTTTTTCCTTAACTTGGATTTGGTGATTAAAATTTGTGGGCTAGTATAACACCACCCATCTGTTCCACATCCAATTTTCCTTCATACCAATCATATGAAAATTTTGTCAAGATCCTTATAATTTAGTGATATTTCTTGTTCCTCCTTTATTAAGAGTAATAGAGTTTGATCAAATCTCCTTCCCTGTTATTATAACTATCAAATTATTAATAAATAAAATAATCTTATTCTCAACTTATTTAAGGTTGTTAAAATTGGAATCTTACGTCAGATTGGTGGAAGGGTTTCAAATATCGAACCGAATTGTCAAATTTTAAGATTCTACTTTCATTGAAAAATAAAACCAAAAATATAAATAGTAATCATTAGAATTATAAAATTTTCAAATGAAAAACAATGTTTTGCTTCAATATATTTGATATCCTACACTATTTCATCTATATTAATTAATGAATGATATCTATATATATATATATATATATATATATACATACATACATATATATATATATATATATATATATATATATAATATAATATACACACACATAAATGTGCAGCATCTAAATAAGGCAAAGTCAAATAGCTAAGAATAATTAATAGTATATGTGAGATATACTTATAAGTTAAGATTGATACAAGATATGTTTAGTAAACGTGATAAATTGGTAGATTCTAGTTAGCTTAACTAGTACTATCTCTTGTTACACGAAAAACCAAATAAGTGTTTTGATTTTATAATAAAAAACAATTTTTAGGAGCGGAAGCTATAAGTTGAAATTTTTTTTAAAAAAATTCTTTAAATAAAAACATGATAAATTTGGAAATGAACTGAAAAAAAATGAAATGATGGTGTTTTTTTAGTGTTGAAGTGTATTGGTTAAAGTTAAGTTATTTTATTTTAATTAAAGTTAAAGTTAAGTTTTTTTATTACAATTTACTAACTTTTTTTTAGGGAGTCAAACACTTTTAACTAAAAGAAAAAAAAGGTATTTATTTATTAATTTTTGTTATTTTCCAAACCTTTCTTTTATTTCTAACTTTTTATTTAAAAATTACACTTACCAAAAAGAAGTGCATGACCCGATAATGCTCCACTTTTTACAGTTTTATGGCATGTTTGGAAGTTTAGAGAAGGAGGAGAGTAGAGGGGAGTAGAGAGAAGGAGAGTAGTGGGAAGGAGAGTAGAGAAGAATGTCTATTATCCACCTTATTTGGATGTTTTTAAAATTAAGTAAGTGGGAGGGGAGTAATTAGTCTTTTCATTTGTAATTTTGTTAATATAATAAGGGCAAATTTGGTAATTCATTTGGTCAAACATTTTTATTCTCCACTCTCCCTCCAAATCTCTCCAATTTGGGGGAATTAAAAATAAGGGGTTGGAGGGAGTTGAAACCCCTCCAAACTCCTCCCCCTCGTCCTTTAAAAAACTTCCAAACAAGGTAATTGAACTACTCTCTCTCCCTCTACTCTATTCCCCCTCCTTTTTTTAACTCCCAAACAGGCCATTAGTGTGCGTTTGGCAACACTTATTTTACTATTTAACTTGTTTTTGCTACTATTCATGGTCCTACTGTATTTTTTAGTACTATTTATGAGTCTCACTGTACTATTTCAACTAATTTTTACCTTTACCTACAGCACTTTCAGTAAAAAGTTTTCAGTTTCAGTAAAATAAGCAGATCTTAAACAAACTCTTAGTACTTTTTATCCTTTTTTTTTTTCTATTCAAAAAAGTTTGAAGATGAAATGTATGAGGATGGGATCAGAGAGGACCGTTTGGTAAGAGAGTTTAAGGTATTGGAGTTGCAAACCAACTGCAAAGTAACTATTAAACTATCCTAATGAGGTATTTTTTGGGTTTAGTGTTATAATTTTCTATTAATCTCAATTTGAGATGTTTTTTTCTTCCATTTAATTAAACCACACGCATAATGATTTTTATTTTGGATATAGAAAATACATTCATTAAAAAAAAAAGTACAAATAGATGTGAAGAGAAAACAATTTAGACACCGATATAAATAAATAAATAAATTATTAAAAAGAAGAGTACATTAAAAATCACTTTTTTTTTAATGATCCAAAAATAAAGTAGAAGTGATTTGAAAAAATAAAAACAGATACCAAAAAAAAAAAAAAAAGTGAGATTAGAATTTAGAAGAAAGGAAACTGAAAAAAGAAGAAGAGAAAACTGTGTTTTTATTTTTATATATACTTTTTATTTTAAAAATTAACTTTATAAATAAATAAAATAATTTAAAAATTATCAAAAGGGTGATCTTATTCTTTACACAAAATCTTAGTAAAAGTTAGAATTGTATTTTTATAGGTTTGTTTTTTAATTTGGTCACTAATTAGATATAAGAGTCACAGCACTACCCAAAAAAAAAAAAAAAAATGCCAAACAGGAAACCTTTAAATAGTATAGATAAAAATCAAAACAAACCTGGGAGGTGAGCAATTCGTGGCTCGGTGTGATGACCATTACAAACCACCACAGCCTCAAACACCTCTTCCTCTTCCTTTTCTTCTTTTGACTCACTCCTCCGAGTCCTTGACTCAACAACCCACTCGTGACTCACTTCATCAACTCGTTCAACCCGAACCACTTCGTGCTCGAACCGCACCAACTCAACCAACCCAAAATCCTTAGCAAAATCCTCAAGGTATAAGAGCATCTCCTCGTGACCCGGGAACTCTCTCGGATCCTTTCTCTCCGTAAACGGGTAGTCCAAGAACCCCATGAGTCGCCTCGGCAGGTTGACTCGGAGCGACTGGTACAAGCTGCTGTGGACAATTTCCCGACCCGGGTCGAGACCCAATGGGTCGGGTTCCACACGCGGATCATAGGCCCACGTGCCACCGAGTTTCTTGGTTTTCTCGAAGATGGTGACAGCGTGGCCTTGTGTTTTGAGCTCACGTGCGGTGTGTAAGCCGGACACACCAGCTCCAATCACTGCCACTTTTAAGGATTGCTCTTTCATCGGCATTTTTTTTTCTTTCTTTAAGGCTTTGAGAAAGTAATAGATGTGTGCAATTTTATATAGTAGTGTTTGCGTTTGTGTTTGTGTTTGTTTTTGTTTTTGTTTTTGTTTTTGTTTATGCTTTTGTTTTGTTTTGATGGGTAGTGTTTGTGTTTTTGCTTTTGATGGATTTTTTTTTTTTGGCTTTCCAGCTGAGAGAATTTTGTTGTTACTTTGATTGCTCAGCTCAATACATTGAGATAAACCGTTGATGGTTTTAGACTGGATTTTGTATTTACTATTGCGCATTTGGTTTTATTATTCTCCTATATTGTTTTGCCAATACAATTCAAACGACAGCTAAGTAAGTTGATTATTTAATATCAATAGGCTATGTGACAATTCTTTTTTTATTTTTAAATTCAACTTTTCATAAATAAAAAATTATATGTTTTTTAATCGCTATCAATTAGAATAATCATTAAAGTAACTTTTTAAAATATAATTTCCTTAATTTTTTTTGGAGGGTAGACTTTTTTGGTTAAATTTCAAAAAAGCAGTGTTATTATTATTATTATTATTATTATTACTAGTCGCTAACCCGTGCCATGCACGGGAGAGTTAAACAAAAGTTTTAAATTTTTACTTTGCTTAAATTATGATCACTTTAAAATAAAAGTTACAATTTAAGAGGAAAAAAAAAAACTAATACCAATAATGATAAGTCCAAATCCAATATAATTTGATTTTTTTTTTCTATCACTAATAATTTGTTATACCTAAAATTTATGCTAAAGATGACATTAATAATTATTCTCAATACCTAAAAATCATATGTAATAGGAAAAATATATAAAAAATAAAGAAATTGTTAACAAACTTGGAGTAGTAGTAATTAAATTTGTAGTTTTTTATCTAAAAATAAGAATAGTACCTGCAAAATAAGTATTTTTAAGTTATTAATATATAAAGGAAAAAATGTAGACAATCCAATATGAGTCAACCTATTTTATCATTTTAAAAAAATCTGAACAATTGAAGAGACGTGAAGGTGGGAAAGTAATTGGTAAAAAAAAAGTTTTAAATTCCTTGTACATTTCAATTTGTGAACCTATTTTCACTTTACTCTCTTTTTTTCTTCTAGGTTTTTTTTTTTCGTTCTCCACAGTTTTTAAATTCTCTCATCTCTATTTTTTTTTTTTTTACTCCTATTTGGAATTGTCCTTATACATACTTTATTTTTCTTTAATTTACCAGTGCCTTATCTTTTATTTTCCCAATCCTACATGGCTACATCAATACAACTTCTCCGTTCTCTCTCTTCCTCACTCTCTCTTCTTAGTTTCAAAACAATAAAAATAAAAATGTTATGACTTTTTACAAAAAAAAAAAAACTTGCACTCCTTTCTTCTTCTTCTTCTTTTTTTGTTTTTTTTTTTTTTTTTTTTCTTGTCTAAAGATTTTGCAAAAGTATTCATCTTATTGTTACTTTCAGACTCGAACCACTCAATAAACTGTAAAAAAAAAGGATCAAGATTTTTGAAGTTAGATTCTCATAAAAAAAAAAAATTTAAAGTTAGACCGAGCTCAAATTAAAGTTGAACCGTGATAATATCATAATTAATTGAAAATATAAATAAATATATTAAATTAGTACAAATAAAAAAATTAATTAAAATAGTCTAATTAAATATAGAGAGATATATATTTCTTTATATAATATTGGTCAAAATCCATATAATTTTTAAGATATTTGAACTAATATGTCAATATCAAACCCAAATCTGTACCTAATAATAATAATAACAAATAACAACTCCATTTTTTTAGAATATTATAATTATAATGTGAACCTAAATATAATGAAAAAGAAGGGAAAAAAAAAAAAAAGAAGAACACGTTGACCAAAAAAAAGAATAAGAGAGAGAACATGATAGATGATACATACATATCATTACCACGTGGGGGAGGGACTTAAAATCGAAATGAAATATAGTCTGACACTCTCAACTGCCACCATTCAATTTTCCACTCTCTTTTATCATTTTTAATGCTAGTCACAGGCTTGGGCTCATAAAACTAAAACTCAGTACAAAAAAAAAAAAAAGAAACAAACAAACAAAGCAAAAGAGAAGTTAGTCATGTAGAAGTAAGAACGAAAAAAATAAAGGGTGAGGATTGAAGAAGAAGAAGAAGGCTACTTGCTGTAAGGATTGAATTCTTCGTTTATTCAACTTTGATTTGTGCTTTCTTCTTCTTCTTCTTCTTCTTCTTCATTGTTTTCTTCTTGCTCAACTTTGAAACAAAACCATCAACATTTGACAGATTTCACGGTGGTTGAAGCTTCAACAATGGTGATAAGGTGTAATGAGCCTGTAAAATACCTTTTTTTATATAAAATAAAAATCATCCCCTTTTTTTTCGTAGGACAGATCCTTTGTCATCCTTCTCTTATAGAACTATTCTTTTCTAAAATGTTCTAAGTATGAACATAGTGGCCATTTCAAGGGCAGAAATAATCTTTCAGGTCTTTTAAAAAAAAAAAAAATTCAATGTATTTATTGTTTTGGGTTTAAGATGGGTGTAATTTGGAAATTTCTTTTAGTGGCGTTTTTCCCATACTTTAGAAAATAGAATCAATTAATTTTTTTAAGTGATTTTCACTTGCTCCTTTGAGTTTATAATACAAATATTGTTGTACTACGTTAATCTGTACCAAATTTTTATTTACCATACATTTTCAGGAAAGGTATTTGACCTTTAAACTTGTTTCGGCTTCGTTGGCTGGTGTTACAAAAAAGAGTAGTCTGTTGCAAATGGTAAATTTCGGAGAGAAGGAGAGAGTGAGGAAAAAAGAGTGTACAATGAAAAAGACGTAAAAAAGAAGTGATGTTTTATTTATAATTACTGCTCCAAGAAGAGACAGAACGTTGTGTCTCGTAGCAATAGGCATTTTTTTTTTCAAGGTGAACGTTTCAGTTTTATAACTACCAACTGGTACGGTGCAACAAAAAAACAACGGTTGTAGAAAATAATACTGAAACGGTTTCTTTAAGGGTCAAACGAAAAGGTACATATATTTTTTTTGTGTTTTTAATGGTAAAATGGTATAAATTTGTGTAGCCACGTGGCGCAATGAGGCATGGTCAACAAAAAGTCAAACGTTTTGGCTATTAGTTATTATATAGATTCTTCAATAGGTGGAGGAGGAAATATTTGAATCCTCAATATCTTTGTGCTCTATGAGGGGTAGCCTAGTTGGTGTGGGATCCCGCGTGCGAGCATGAGGTCTCTCGTTCGAGTTGTGACGGGTACCATATGGCGGTGGGTTCCTAATTTGCATTGCGCCCATTCGCTGACTCTCTTGGGGTGTTAGAGTGAGGTCTGTGGCACCTCAGTCACAGTAGCTATGGCTTAATCTAATATTTCCTAGCGGAGGGTGCCCTTATTAGGTCACGCCTTGGGGAATAAGCCACATACGGTTGCTCTTGGCCCCCCTTTTTGTTTATCAAAAAAAAAAAAAAAAAAGAATCCTCGATAGCTTTGTTAGTTGTTACAAACACTAGGAGATGTCAATTAGTTGAAATATAAAACTTCTGGCCAAATAACAATCCTTACAATCAATCAATCAAGTGCTTTCTTGAACAGGAAAACTTTTCATATAAATTCTTTATTTAAGTGCCACATCATAGATAAGAACTAATTAAAATTTAAAAGATAAAAACTCTTTATTTTCTTAGATTCACTGTATCAGAACATTTTTCAAGCATCACATTAGAGATAAGGATTAATTAAAATTTAAAGGATAAAAACTTTTTATTTTCTTGGGTTTATTGTTTCATGACTTTTCCCCCTCTCTCAAAGTGATGTCATGGAAGCCTGAAGAAACTAAACTGTTAGTATCCTGTAGTAAATCTTGAATCCATGAGAGGTTCTTTGAATCCATAAGATGACAAATTAGAATCCATCAGAGAATATGACAAAACGTCTATATTTTATTTATAATAATCTATGAAAAATGTTTACAAACTTAAGAGTCTATTTAAGGGCTCCGTAGAACTTGACAAACAAAAAAATATATTTTAAAATAAGTCTTAATTAATACCTAACCATAACATGCCAAATTTGACCTAAAAAAAACTAAATGCACTTAAAAACAAAGAAATAAATGTCTTAAACCTAAAATAACGAAAATTACATAAAAATACCAAATACAATAAATTACATAAATTAATTTGAAGATTTTGTCCTACATCACAAAGCACAAAACTTTTGGTGTTTCCACTCATCATTTTCACCTCCTCCACTTCTGTCACTTTATATACACATATCCATAGCCTTTTATTTTCATAGCATAGGTTAGGACCTTTTTGATTTGGTTTTAGCCCTAATAATTCATTGGTTTCTTTGTAATTTATGACTAATATTTAGTGTGGTATTGGTATTATCGTCGACAATAAAAGTATTAAATGATGATGTTTGGAGTTTTATTTGTTGTGAATTAAGACTATCTCAACTTTAGTTGCAACCTCAAGTTTAGTTCAGCTATTCAAGAATAGTGAGCAAACAGTGTACATACTATAGTTATATTGTTAGTTCTATCCATCGAAACCACAATCAAATAGTTCTTCACATAATTTTTATGTTCTTTCTCATGTATTTTTCACATACAATACTTATCCACCTGTATCTTTTTTATTACTTAGTTGTTAGTGTTATTAATTATAGTTGTTGCAATTTTTTAGGATTAGTTTCAAATTAATTAATTTGCTGTTATGATTTTGATATATGATTGTAACTTAATTAGTGTGCTCTACTTTTCTATACAAAGACAATGCTCATGTGTAAAATTAATAATACAAGACCAGTTCTTCTAAAATTTAGCTTATACTTTTCTTGAATTTTAGCGCTCTCTTTGTTTTTTTTTTTTTGTTTTTCTTTTTAAAGGATATAAAGGTCCTATTAGAGGAAATTAAATATTGATAAATGGAAGTATATTTAGCCAATTTTTCTTTATTTGATTATTTCTCTTTATGTTAGTACACAAATAATTTTGTTTAATTTAGATTATGTACAAAGTGTTTGAGATTGAGGTCTTGAGATTTGGTGGTGAGAATGAAGTGGTTAAGGAAGTGTTCGGTTTTAGAAATAAAAGTCTACCTTTTATGTAGATGTTATTTTATTATTTTAAATATTAAATTTATAATATCGTATAGGCTCTTAAAAATATCTAATAACTATGCAATTCCAATCTCTCTCTCTCTCTCTCTCACACACACACACACACACACACACACACACACACACACACACACATATTAGTAAAGAAAATCCACTCAATAGTCGGAAACTACGAATAAGAAAAAATTATAAAATATGAATTAAGAAAATTAAGCTTCAAAGTAGTTAGCAATATTATGGGAAACATTATAATACACACACACACACACACACACACACCAAAATGAGTATTACATATGGATCTTAAAAAGAGTAAAATTATTTTCAGATGAAATGATCAAGCATCTGTGCATCGTGTGGGACATTATCGCATGGAACATTATCTAGTATAATTAAACTGTATGAGTAAGTATGTTTAAAAAAATATATATATATTAGTGAGGATAAGGTATATAACTTCGTGCGATTTATTAGTTAACTCTTAATAATGGATCAGATTTTGATAGCTTTTTTATTTAGTCCATGTATCAACAAAAGTAAAGACAATAATCTCTCAAGACCCATAGGAGCCTTGTAGTTTGATACTACCATCCATTCATAGGTGAATCTCTCACTCCCCCGACTCAAAATACAAAATAATATCTATTTATATAAGTAAAGAAAAAGGGAATGGTATTCGCAGCAAAAATAAAGAAAAATCATCTAACTTTAAACTTCTCTCTTCCGCAATCATATGAAAATGAAAATTAAAAGAAAAGTTGACTTTTCTTTCAATTTTTAACCTTCCTGAATTGTGGATTTGGGTGGAAATGGACAGAAATGTGTGACCGAAAAATCTAACGGCCTTTTATGACTTTTGACCGCTTTAATTTACAAATTTACATGAGCTTTTTTATATCCATTTCCACCTCAAAATATTTATATTATTGATTATATATATTTTTTTCTATGGGAAGTTATATATGTTTGTGCCGTTAAAGGTTCAATGAATATTTACTTCACAAGGATATCCACTTACCTTTCAACATTTGTTTATTAGATACTCTATTATTAATCAACACCGTAAGTGGAGAACTAGGAAACCAAGGGGCGGCCCCTTGATACGAGACTACGAGCTAATTTGACTCTTCAAATTGGCTTCAAGATCCCTAAAAAATATGTTTGAATTGTTTTCTCTTCACATCTGTTTGTATGACTTTTTTTTTTTTTTTTTTTTTTCATTTTAATGAATTTATTTTCTATGTCCAAAATAAAAATCACCATGTGTGTTGTTTAATTGGATGGAAGAGAGAAACATCTCAAATTGAGATGAATGGAAAATTATGAAACTAAACCCAAAAAAAGCCTCATCACACATGTGAAGTGCATGTGATGAGGCTAGTATATATGTAATGCTTTTGATTATAAACTTTTTCAGTCTTGCTGTGTCCCACTTCTCAATGTGTAGGAAACCACATGCAAGACTAGAGATGCACAAACATGGATATGGGCATAGATACAGGTATCTGGACAATACGACGATATGAACAATTTATGAAAAATTATAACATGATATAGCATATAAGACACTGTTACGGGATAGGTAAGATACAAATATAACATGAATACAGTACCTCAAATGAAGTGTTTGTACATCGATCCTAGATGCAAAATTACCAGTCACTTATTAGCTGAGGCTACATTAGCTCATATGTTGTAAAACAGTAATCACCTAGCACCTCACACATATCTGGCCAGCCAGGCACATTTATTTACGGGTATTGATTTGCACATACTTCTTTAATACTTTGTTTGTTCACATTACCCATTTCACTTTTTAAATGTGATCATCAATAAAAATGTAGACATCATACGTGAAATTATGAACATTGTGTGTATAGAATTTAGAATTTATATCAATGAGTTTGAGATAACAATTACTGTTAATTTATTCTCAAAAAAAAAAAAAAAAAAAAAAAATTTACCGTTAATTTACTTTGGCATGGTTATGAATAAAGTCAGTAACTTGTGAATTCTTGCAACCACTTGTCTACGTCCCGAGTGTCCCGATATTCTACGCAATAAAGTGGTATAAGAGTAGGACCTGAATGTTATATTTGAATGAATTAATTCATGCCTTAAAATTTGAAGCCAAAAAGAGAAGTGGAAGAATAATGATCGAGAAGTAAGATATTTACATACACCAAGAAACATCTTTTCTCTCCACTCTTCTAGTGGAGGCAATTTCAGTTGATCGACCAGCCAGTTTTCATACTCAAACTGTCATGTCACACAATGAGAACAAATTAAAGTCAATAAGATGTGTGAGTTTGAATATTGCAAAATACAACAATTTGCACAAACTTTGAGTTGCTAGATTTTTGTTGGTTCTAGGGACGGAGCCAGGATTTGAAGTTAGGAGAGGCGACTCTGATAGTTGGCTTTGCTGCTTCTTAGCTGCTAAGAATTTTTTTTTTTTTTTTTTTTGAGTTTTTGATGTGTGCATTTTTTGTTAGGTAAAGACACAATTATTTTGTTTAAAACTTTTTAAAGGGCTGATTATTTGTTTTGAGTAAAATTAGTTAATTATGCTTAATTATTTTAACTTTACTATTGGTAATTTTTGTTATTGCGCTAATTTATTTGGGCTAGTATATTTTGTTTTAGATTTTAGATCTACAACTTTTTTAATGGCCTTTAAATGAAGAAAATGCTAGAGTTACAAGTTCTTTTATAAATTGCTAATATGGTGAGTGGTTATTGGCAAGTAAAAAAATGATGTAAGTGGTAGGTCCAAATGCTAACCAATAAGACTTTGTACCTCAAGGGCTTGTAAAAATGTTGTAAATAAATTTGTGCCTGTATCATTACTCTAAAAAGAATCAATGATATTGTTAAGAGGGGTAAAATGTAATTTTATTTAACAAAATTGCTAAAATTAGTGTACATATATATATTTTAATAAAAAATTAAGGGGGACCAACGGCCCCCCTAGTCAATATATTCCTCCGTCCCTGATTGGTTCCCATATGAGCCAACAATTGACATCATTTTATCATTTATCATTAACAACTTATTATCCGTTTGGATACAAATTATAATGGCTGCATTTCTACATTTCTGCGTTTTCTCTTTTTTCCAACGTGCATGAACAGTAACCGGTATTGTTCATGCACGTTATTTCACTGTATCAGTACTGTGCGGGAGACAAAAATCACTGTTTGGGTATTGTTTAGACACTGTTTACGCACTGTTCGTGGGACCCCCAAGCACTTTATTCAGAAAAAAATATTAAAAATGAGTCCCACAATACTATTCACACATTTAAAAATTATTTTGTTACAGTGTTTTCAGTTTTCAGCAATAAGCTCTATCCAAACGGACTCTTACTATCCTCGACAACGGAGAAATATTTTGTGAATATTTATTGGTGTATGTTTTGGGGGTGGGGGGAATCATTATTGAATAATGAAATTCAGAAACCTTGTCCTGCTGAAGCTTATGCGTGTGGTGCTTAGGCCATCCAATCTCATCCATATGCTGGTAGAGTTCTTCAACGGATGATGCCATTTATTCTTCTGTAGGCAATGCCACCTTCCCAGATAAAACTTTGGCCACCCATTGGCCACCCACCTGGCCTGTAACTCGAAAAGTAGAGTGGGAATAGCCTGATTGTACAGTGAACTATGATACTTAGTTAATGTAAAGCAATCAAGGGTGAGTAAGTATTGGTCATCTTATAAAGAGCAATTAGTTAAAGATTATAAAATGATTACTTAAATAACTTGTGTCTGAAATTTAAGGCTCTGAATTGTACCTTGTTAGGCAGTCCCACAAAAGAGAGCCAAGGAGCTAAGCTTGGTTGGAAAACATGTTTATATAGGGGTCCAACACGGTTGTCATCCACACTCACTATGCCATTTGTTTTTAAAAATGGAAAATGGTATTTGTACCTGCAGGTGGATAACAATATTAAACAACACAACAAAGCGAGTCAGCAATATTTGAGATCAACGATCATATATACACGAGGAAAATGCTTAAAGTACTACCAATTTTACTACAAAAGGTTTACAACTTGACATTACAATGAAGATGATTGGTGTTATTTCAACCAAATATTAAAGAAATGTACTAATTTCTTTTTTATGATTAGTGACATTTCAGTTTGTGATGTTTATGTTGTAAAATTTATGGTATTCCTAGTATCACTCAATTAAGAAAAATATATGTTATGATAAAAGACAAACAGAGACACTAGAAGTAAATACGATGCCAATACCCAGTACGATGAAGGATGACATCCGCATAGACATATGATCCATCTTGGAATACAACTTTACCATCCTTATGAGTGCATTCTATCTGCAAAAACATGTTATTCATTAGGAAACATATTATTTTCAAGTTTCCAATGCTAAAGCTTTTTGAAAAATGATATATTTTTTTTAAGCAAGAAACCATTGGATGCTGCCAGCAGTTATTGTGATTTTCCAACTTTTTGAATAGAACATCTGAGCCCCGTATGGCTTGATGAACTTCCTTAGCAACAGGGGAAATCTCTCTCAACATATCACGTGCACTAGTTGCATTTCCAATTAGCACCACAACCTGTCATCAAGATTATGTAGTACCTTGTAAAAGTTTAAGCACCAAAGTCAATCTTAAGTGCAGGAATGAAATTAAATCAAGGAGCATAAAGCCCAATGCCTGTGGTTTTGTTGCGTGCTAGCATTAGCTGGAATTTCACAGTCCTAACAAAGTTTTACGGTTTCTGTCAGTCTCTTGTTCTTTCATTCCTTTAATTCTTATATTTATCCGCATACCTAAACAATGCATCATTATTTTCCAATGCCTCTTAAAGCAATGTTTGACATTTATATCAATAAGTAACTAAATGTGGGATATTTGTCAGAAACTAAATGCTAGTGAAGTATTTCATATGGTTACTATTAAATGTGATAAACGGATAGGAATTTAAACTTAAAAAAAAAAACCCAGATAGGTATTGGTGTGAAGTATGTCTATGAGGCACATTGTTATCTGCAATCACAAAAGGAGCATACAACAAATGAAAATATTTAACTAGGTGACTATAAGTTCCATAATAGTTGGTACTTTGTTCTGTTTCTCTTGCTAGTATTCTATACTAGGTGTGACTTGCACCTTATTTGTCCTAGGGTAAAGTAAAGGATGTCTTAAAAAAATTAACTGCGTCTTTAAATCCAATAAAACTGAGATTAAATATGTGAAACTTAGACATGCGCTCTTGAAAATGTATACATGTTTTTAAATAGTGTGTAAATAGTTTTGAAAAGATTAAGAGAACACATTATAAGTAGCCTCTCTCTCTCTCTCTCTCTCTCTCTCTCTCTCTCTCTCTCTCTCTCTCTCTCTCTCTCTCTCTCTCGGGACTTCCATTATAAATCTGCAATAACTAGTGGATAGGAACATGTCTTTCATCTTGTTCAGATGCTATATCCACGGGTAAATGCTCAAGAAATATAGCTGCTACCGACCGTGAAGCAACTAACATATTCTGATTCATATTTTCCTTTTGTTGCCATCTTCAAACCTGTCTCATGCCACTTGCACATTTAGGCTTGAACATAGATGATAGATGACACCATGTATAAATTGATACAATATCTTATCTTTGACCAAATCCTACGTAAGATTATCTGTAGTTATTCCTCCATGAGCTTTCACTTTGCTTATCCGCAAAATGATCAGTAGTATATTTTGACAAGGAATACTCAAGCAGTAAATGTTCATGATTTCAAAAGAGGGAAGTTGGTGATGAGGTAGAAAGCAATAACAATTTAACAGACTTGATTTTGGAATGGTTCAGGTATCCGGTAGTTGTGGCTGTGTAGTTGCACTCCTGGCCAATTATTTATGCCTAAGCCAAGTAACAAAAGTAATCAAAATAATTATAAGAATGGAAAACTGTAGGAAAAAAACAAACGTATTTAAGGACTTCCACAACAATTGATGGCTTGATGCAATGAGCAAGTGCCTCTATAAAAGCCTATGTTAGGTAAAGACAGTACTCATATCTATCTAAAGAGAACCATATCTCTGCAATTTTCTTAGTGTATATTGTTTTGAAAATTAGTTGTCTTGATTTCAGAGAACTTATCATAAACTTACCTTCCCTATTGAAAACAAATGGAGAATTCATCATCATTATGCTAATAAGAAATTGGTTTTTCCAATGGAAAAAGAAATCTGATACTCATACATTTTGATCAATGGATTGTGGTGTTAAATAGCTGTTTGTTTATTTCAGGATTCATGTTCTCATGTCAGAGGGCAACAAATAAGAAACCCGGAACAAGGTTCAGGAAACTTGTCTAAATTGTGCTTTGGTGCTTATATGCACTCTGGGACTGAGAGTATTATCCAGTCCCTCATTTTGTACACATCAACCTACTTTTGAGAACTTGAGCCCCAAAGAATCTATTTTATATGGCCTATGTGCCCTGCTCCTTATTGGAAGCAGGATTTTCATTCTCATGTTTTGTTCAAAGTTGACCTTGATGCTTTTGAAATTTTACATGAAAATATGAAATATAAGTAACGAAGTGTGTAGGCTTGATAAATAGTCTGTTGTAATCAGTGCTTAATTATATTGTATTGCAATTCATAGCAGAAAAATTAAAAAGAGAAGACCTTCATATAGTATATGGAGGATCATTATCTGGAGTCTACAATGAAAATTATGCGATAACTGGAGACATGCAATGTGTATAAAGATAGACGTTCAGGATAGAAAATTGTTATCTATATCAGCAAATTGTTATCACAAATGTTCAACTCTATTGTCACACTGTTGCTGGATGCTTGAGATAATAAGTTTGCTCTCTTTTTCATTTCTTATAATGGTCTTTTTATTATTATTATTATTTTTTTGAAAAGGATGGCCTTTTTATTATGATTTTGTTTATAATATTTTTTAAACTTTTCACTAATCTATTAGAGACTAGGGGCGGCTCAAACATTAGGCCATTTAGGCAATGGCTAAGGCCCCAAATGGAAGAACACCCATTAATAGTTTTAAAATAAATAAATACAAAAGGCTAGATTCTTTTCTTTAATGCATGTATTGCTTATAAAATATTTAACTAGCAATACATTTTACATTTGCGTTTGTAGAAATGAATTCTACAAAAGTAAAATTGACAAAATTCTATTCAAGATTGATAATGTCATAAGAAAAATTAAGTGGATTTGCAATATTACCGATTGAAAATGAAATTTGAGTGGAACTTGAACACAAAAACATAAATAATAGTAATCTTGCATCTTGTCTCCTTAGGCCCAAACAATATGTTGAATTTGAGACAGTCATATACTGGGCTTATTATTGTGGACTGCAAATTTGAAACAAATCTGTTTGAAATTGCATTGAGTTGTTCAGCAGGAACGTCGTTATTCAAATTTTACAAGTTTATTGAAATTTTTATTTTTATATTTAAAATACTTTGTGCATGTAAAAAATCTTCATAGCAATAAGGTCATATTTTGCATGGCAAGCATTTAACACATCAATAACATGCTTAATATTTCGTGATTTTGGCATGATCATCATAGTATTAGTACAAAGAAACCAATTCAATTGAGGCTACAGTTGTTAAAAATATACAAATATCAAACTAATAATTTTGCAAAGAAGTGTTCAACAAATATCATCATTAGGATATTGGAAGAAATTATTAATTCTATATTTACAAGAATCTCCATAGACTCCAAAATATATTAAGCTCACCCGTCCTTATATTAGATTTATGCCAAAAGAACATACCATTAGAAGAATAGGTCATTAATCTTTAGGAATTTTTCAAAACATCTTCCTCTCTTTACCTCATTATTTTAGTAATGAATTAATAATATAAGAAAAGTTAAAACCCATCTTTCATAGTAATCTTACAAGAAAAATTACAAAAATTACAATATTTCCCTCCAAGTTAATTCTTTAGGACAAGCATAGGACAATTTTGAATATGTTGTATCACAATAATCTTATAAGAAAAATTACAATCTTTTTTCCGTTGTTTTATAATTTTTGTTATAAAATATTAGACCCTCAAAAATGAAAATTATTAATGATTCAGTGAAAAATGACATAGTTTTGTTTAATGAAAACAAAATTGCTTTGCAATAAAAAACCTAAAGTGGAAAACGACATCGTTTTGTTTAATAAAGACGTGGATGACATGGAGTAAACTACAATGTTTGGTTTAGTGTTTTGTATCCTTAAAGAGCCAACACTTCTTCACTCGAATAGCTTGGTCAAAATTATTCAGCAATTATTTAACATTCTCTTAAATAAAAAATAAATAGAACATGAAAGAAATCGATTTTCTTCTCAACGATGGTGGGTCAAAGTCTAAAGTTGATGGTAGATACAAGTCCAAGGTTGAGCAACAACGAAAAATCAAGTTAATATCAAAAGAAACTCGACGGTGAAAGTTTGCAAACCAAATTCTTGAAGATCTTTCAATACTTGGATAAATAATTGATTGTTTTGTGGCAGAATGCAGCCATCCAATTGCTTCTTAATTCAAGTGGAAGAGTAGTTTAATAGCATTGGAAACAAAAGATAACATAATCAAATTTAGTAAGATAGGCAACATGGTCCTTACTTTTGTTTTGTTTTTTGTTTTTTTTTTTAATAAATTCAACGCAGACTACGCAGTAGTTACATTATAAATGATAAGTAAATGTTTAGAGCTTAAATCTCCACCCCAATTATGGAATTATATATATATATATATATATATATATATAATTATAGTATCCCTCATTCTTGAAGATCTTCAATACTTGGATAAATAATTGATTGTTTTGTGGCAGAATGCAGTCATCCAATTGCTTCTTAATTCAAGTGGAAGAGTAGTTTAATAGCATTGGAAACAAAAGATAACATAATCAAATTTAGTAAGATAGGCAACATGGTCCTTACTTTTGTTTTTTTTTTTTTTTAATGAATTCAACGCAGACTACGCAGTAGTTATATTATAAATGATAAGTAAATGTTTAGAGCTTAAATCTCCACCCCAAATATGGAATTATATATATATATAAAATTATAGTATCCCTCATGTATATACCTGAAAGAATTTGTTAGTAATGAGTAATGACCTTATGTTGGTACAAATGAATTTTCAGTACGGTGCTAAATTATCAATATATCAATGCAAAAATGAAAAAAAAAAAAAAAAAAAAACAGTAAACATCCTACAATTAAGAACTGAAGTACAAACTTAAATTATAAAGTCTATTATAAGCCAATAGATTATGGCTACACAAAGAAATGATCTTTTTTTTTTTTTTTTTTTTTTTTTTTGAGAGAGAGAGAGAGAGAGAGAGAGAGTTTCAATCTATGGCGTCTGCTCTTGATAATGACTCTTTATTATCAGACCAAGACACTAATAAGTTTTTGGGCATCAACATGTTAACATATGGTTTACAACTATTAATTTGTTTCTAGAGGTCATTTATCGTTTAATGGTTTAACGTATGGTTCACAACTTTTAATTTGATATTTTTTAAATTTTGTTTTTGAAAAAAATCTTGGACACACCTTTCCCTATCTGAGAAAGAAGGGCCAGGATGCCGCCTTACGCCAGAAGAGAGTGTCAAAACTTTCTCCATTGCAGCAAGCTTTCTTACTAAAAGAGCTCTTAATACTGAAGCGATTGCTAGAACTTTTACTCCTTTGTGGTGAACAAGAAGGGGCTTCAAAATTCAGCATATCGGTGATCATAAGATTTTGTTTTCTTTCAAACATAGAGAGGATGTAGACAGAATCTTGGGTAGCGAGCTGTGGAGTTTCGATAAGCACTCGGTTGTTATGCAGCACTATGACAATGATAGATCACTTGAGGATATCAAGTATGATCGGACTACCTTTTGGGTACAAGTCCACGAACTCCCATTGAGGTATATGACCATTGAGGCGGCGGAAAAATTATGCAGAGGGGTGGGTGAAGTGATCAAGCAATTTGATTCAAAGCTTTAAGACGGGGGTAACTTTATTCGTGTCAAAGTCTTAGTAGATATCACAACGCCTTTATGCAGAGGTCGACTTGTCTCATTGGAAGATGATAAGCAAGTGTGGGTCTCATTCAAATATGAAAGATTGCCAAATATTTGTTATTGGTGTGGTCGACTTACGCATGATGTCAGGGACTGTGAGACTTGGATTGAAAGCGAGGGGACTCTAAGGAATGATCAAAAGGAGTTCGGTTCTAGCCTATGTGCTCCTTTATTCATAGTCTCCAAAAAGAATAGCATAGTGGTGCTAGGTTATTACTCTATGAGGAAGATGAATATGAAGGTTGGACAGACATCTCAGACGATGGAAGAGGAGCAACCAGACCCACAGAACCAGTTCAGTGGTAACTCTAAATTGGAGTGTGACCCAAACGGCAGTGAACGTTACAGGCAAGAAGCAGGTATGCATTCAATGTGTAACGGCCAAAATGGAATCAATCCCATTGATCATGCATGTCCAGTTTCTTCGCTGCCTTTAAATTCCAATTTAAATGGGATGATTCTCTAAGTGAAACGAGTCCAAGTCAGCTAAATGAGGCATCTCCTCCTTACGTGCTTGATAGGGTTTCAAAAAAACAATATGCAGGGGCATGTTCTTCCTTCTTGTACCAGCATAAGCAGACTACCAACACTGACTGAAACCCCACCTACTCAATTTACCACAGGAAGAAAAAGACCTACTCAATCTCAGGTCTTAAATGATTTTTCAGAATTTCCATCGAAGCGGTTTCAAGCTTCTCAGAAAGATGATGGAGTTTTATTTATATTGGCAAAGATTAATCATCAGCCTTGCTAGGAGCAATGAGTTGCTTATCATGAAACTGTCGTGGGCTTGGGAATCTACATACTGGAAGAGAGATTGTGGAAATTATATGGTTAAAAGATCACTCTGTAGTGTTTTTGGCAGAGACATTTACAGATAATGCAAGGCTGTAAATTGTACAAAGAATTATTGAGCATGATCATCAATGGGTGGTCCTTAGGGAAGGGAGACGAGGTGGATTGGCTTTATTTTGGAAGTCTTCGATCAATCTGACAGTAGTGGATTCTTCTAAATATTATATTCATGGAGTCATCAACAAGGATTTAGAGAATGAATGGCGTTTGACGGGTTTTTATGGTGAACCAGAGACAGCAAGAAGAACTGAAGCATGGGACCAACTTAGGTTCCTTAACTCTTAATCTTATACTCCATGGCTGTGAGTTGGGATTTTAATGAGATCATTAGGCAAGATGAAAAGGTGGGAGGTGGAATTAGGCCTCACAATTAAATGCAACTTTGTAGAAAAGTAATAGTTGAATGTGGGTTTATGGATTTGGGATATGTAGGTCCTAAATTCACATGGGCTAGGCAGTTTGAGAATGGAAGTTTGATATGAGAAAGACTAGATAGAGGATTAGCCACAAATAGCTGGTTCTTAAAATTTCTTGGCACTAGGGTTCATCATATACGTTATGACTCATGTGATCATTTACCCCTCCACATTATTTATTCGGGTTTGGAACCACATAATAGAAAGAAGCCATTTTGATTTGAGGATATGTGGCCATCCAATCCGGGCTCTAATGAAATTGTTGAAGCTGTGTGGCATAGTTCTAGTATCACCGAGTCTAGTGAAGGAATTTTACAAAGGGTGTAGAAGTGTGGTAGGGATCTGAGTTGGTGGAATTGGAATGAATTTGGGAATGTACAGAGGGAATTAGAAAATTGAGGATAATACTCCCAAGGCCGAAGGTGTGGCTGTCCTTAGTGGGGATAATACTCAGGTTAGGCAATTGAAGAAGGATATTGAAGTGTTGAGGGACAGAAAGGCAACTATGTGGGCTCAACGGTTGAGGTTACTATGGGCAAGACAAGGGATAAAAATACGAAATATTTCCATAGTTGTGCCACAAAGAGGTATAGGAAAAATTTGATTGAGGGAGTTAGAGATAAAGATGGTATATGGAGAGTCCATCTGGAGGAGATAGCACCAGTTTTTGTAAGTTACTTTAACACACTTTTCTCTTCATCAGGGCATAATGGGTTTGCAAGGGTGTTGGAGTATGTACCAAATGTGATTATGGATGAGATGAATTCTTCACTAAGCCGTGCCTTTGAAGCAAGTGAAGTTCATGTGGCTTTGCAACAAATGGCTCCTTTGAAAGCTCCTAGACCGGATGGAATGCACCTCTATTTTACCAACATTTTTCGGGCACGGTAAATCATGATGTCACCTCCTCCATTTTGATGTGGTTAAATTCAGGTACTCTACGTACTCCCCTAAACCATACTTTTATTACCTTATCCCAAAAATTAATTCCTCCCAGCATATTCACCAATACCATCCCATGAGCCTTTGCAATGTGTTGTATAAATTTTTTTCCAAAGTTTTAGCCAACCACTTGAAGAAAATACTACCTCTCATCATTTCAGAAAACTAATATGCTTTTACTAAGGATAGATTAATTTCTGATAACATTATATGTAGGCCTGTCCACAGGTCGGTCCGGGTTGGGTTTGTGCCCAACCCGGAACCGACCCGATCAGTTTGGGATTCTTATTTTTGGACTCGTCGCCTACCAGTGAAGGGAGTCAGTTCGGGTGGTTGAAGCTCGTTGGATACTAGTCGGTCCTCGGTTAGAGTTGAAACCTTCGAAACTATGCCAGATTTTGTCGAAATCCACTGATTTTGGTCGAGATTGGGCCAAATCTACCGAGATCAGGCCAGATCTCGAAGAAACAAGCCCAGATCTTAACTAATTGAACCAAAATGCCATCGAAACACATCCACTAGTGGAGAATAGCTACTTTTTTGGTGTAACTACAGTCGAATCAGTTGGGGATCGGTTTTTTGTGCTTAAACCCATCATTCGACTTGATGGTATCGAGTTTTGGGGACGGAGACCCGTCGTCGACCGTCATTGGTGTTGGGTCGGCTAGTTTTCGGTTCGGGTCAGTCGGGTTGAGCGGGTTGGGTGGATATCGGGTCTGATTAGACACCCCTAGCTATATGGCCATTAAGCTAGATATGAGCAAGGTCTATGATAGGGTGGAATGACATTTTCTTGAAGGAATTATGCGGAAGGTGGGTTTTAATGAAGGGTGGATTAATCATATTATGATGTGTGTGAGCACAGTTACTTACTCAGTTTTGGTAAATGGAGAGCCTAGTGGTTTGATTCACCCAACAAGGGGTATAAGGCAAGGAGACCCATTATCTCCATTCCTATTTTTACTTTGCATGGAGGGGTTGAATGGGATGATTAAAAAAGCGGAGATGGATGGGGATATCCAAGGGTTTTCCCTATGTAGGAGAAGCCCAAAACTAACACATTTGCTCTTTGCAAATAATTATCTTCTCTTTTGCAGGGCAACCATGGATGAGTGTGGGAGGGTGCTGGATATTTTGAATGATTATGAGGAGGCATCAGGACAAAAAATAAACAAAACCAAAATAGCCCTTTTCTTTAGCAAAGAAACTGACGCTGCAATGAAGAATAATATCAAAGAAGCTTGGGGAGTTTTGGAAATTATGTAATACGAGAAACATTTGGGCCTACCTTCATTTGTTGGGAAAGGGAGAGCAAGCTTCATCTACATCAAGAAGAGGGTGTGGAGAAAAATCTAAGGACGGGAAGGGAAGCTACTTTCACAAGCAGGTAAGGAAGTGTTGATAAAATTAGTCATCCAAGCCATCCCAACATACACAATGAGATGTTTCAAAATTCCTTTAGGCCTATGCAATGTGATTGAAGCAATGATAAAAAAGTTTTGATGGGAATAACAAGGTGACTGGAGAAAAATTCATTAGGTAAAATGGAAAGATTTGACTAAATCAAAAGCAGTGGGTGGTATGGGTTTTAGAGATCTTGCCATGTTCAACGACTCACTCTTAGCAAAGCAAGCTTGGCGGCTTTTGCATGACCATAATACTCTCTTCTACAAGGTTTTCAAGACAAGGTTTTTTTTTTTTTTTTTTTTTCAAATACAATGATTATGAAGGCTAAGGATTCAAGATTAGGCTCATATGCATGGAGAAGTATTCTCATTAGGAGGGATGTTATTCTAAGGGGAGTGAGGTGGAGGGTCGGCAATGGAAAAAAATTAGAATTCGGCAGGATCATTGGATGCCAAGGAAGTATACTCCCCTTTTATTTGATTGTCCAATAGCAGATTTTGAAGACTCAACTGTGGATATTCTTATTGACCCACAAACTAGGCAGTGGAATGTAGAGATAATGGAGGGTTTATTTCGTGAGGAAGAGGGGAGTTAATCAAGCAAATTCCATTAAGCTGATCTGCCTCGGAAGACATCTTATTCTGGCCTTATTTAAGCAACTGATGGTACAACTGCAAGTCAGGTTATAAGTTCTTAAAAATGGAGGAAGAGCTGATGGATAGATCTCACGATTTAGCAACAAATGAAGATACACAGGTTTGGAAGCAGATATGGGCCATGAATGTGCTACAAAAGGTGAAGACGTTGCTGTGGAGGGCGTGCCGTGAAGCCATGCCAACTAAATACTCTCTGTTTCAGATAAAAAATTATAGAGGAGGATTTATGTGTGACAAGCCGAGTTGCAAAAGAAAACTCCCTATAGAACCGGAACTGTGGAGTTTCAGAGGTGAAGTTCAATTCTTAACCTTTAAAGAACTTTTATCATGGATAATCAAACACACACAGCTGCTGGAGTTATTTGCAATCATGGTTTGGTCCATATAGAACCAGCAAAACTGAGAGTGGCTTAACCAACCCGTAAATGCCATCCATCAGATCACTCACCTCTCTAAAAATCGGCTAGCTGAATTCCAAGCAAGACAGGTCAACATTGATTCAATACTGATTCACATTCAACCAACGAGGAGTAGGTGGAGGCCTCCCCATCAGGTTCTTTCAAAACCAACTTTGATGGTGCAATCTTCCCAAAGGAGAAGAAATCTGGTATAGAAGTTGTTATTAGAGACAACAGGGGCCTAGTAATTTCTTCATGTTTAAAGGTGGTGCATCAGGTGATAGGATTTTTTGATGTCGAAGCTATGGCTGTGGCGTGGGCTCTATCCTTCGCATCTGATGTAGGTGTGAGGCGGGCTGCGTTAGAGGGAGATTTAATGGCAGTCATTTCGGGTTTAAGGGAGGATGGGAAGGTGTTGGTGCCATACGAACTACTATTGGAGGATGCCAAGTTTTTGTCCCAACAATTTGATGAGTGTTGAGGTACAAATTTTCGGGCCCTAATTTCATTAGCCCACTCCTTAAAAAAATATCTACACAGGCTTATAAACCATTTTGAGGCCAAATAAATACTTCCCACATATTACCAAATACTCTCTATATTATTGCCCAACTTGGGCTCCCACAAATATTCCCTGTATAAGCCCCATAAATTACCTGGAGCCCTTTCTCAAATATTACCCATTATATCTCACATATTATCTAACTTGGGTTTTCACAAAAATACTTATCACATTACTACCAAAATTAGGCCACAAAATTATACTTCCTCCATAGAAAAGCCCAAAATTATTTAACTTGTGGGCAAAAACTCTAGAAGCCCAACAAAACTCTCTACCAAGCTCGTTGCTGCACGGCACCTCTAAAGCCTGTTACTGCACGACACCTTTACAAAGCCCGTTGCGACACGGTACCTCTAAAGCTCGTTGCTACATGACACCTTTACAAAGCCCGTTGCTACACAGTTCCTTTACAAAGTCCGTTGCTGCACGGCATCTTCAAAGCCCGTTGCTATACGACACCCTTACTAAGCCCGTTGCTACACAGCAATATTTTTACAAAATCTCAAACAATTTTACAAAGCCTAAAAACTGTTTTGACACCTATTTTACAAAGTCCAGAAGCTATTTTGACACCTATTTCATAAAGCCCAAAAATTATTTGGCAACTATTTCTAAAAAGCCCAAATATTATTTTGGCAACTATTTTTAAAAGCCCAAATACCATTTTGGCAAAAATAATCACCTTATGCTTAAAGCCCAAAATTATTCCTTGGCAAAAACATATTTTCACATGCAAAATCCCTAACTCATGGGAAATACAATTACTCATTCTCAAAAATACTTCTCTTACAAAATTTACAGAAGCCCATGTACATCACTTATGGCAAAACTCTTCATTTTGTAGGGATAACTAAGCCTAAAGAAGCTCAATTACAAGGCCCAGCTGACTTAGCCTAGCTCACTTACAAATCCTAGCAACTGAAGCTTATATGAGCTGACCAGCCAAATTTCAGCAAAACTTGACAGTTAGAGCCCATTGCTATCAACTCCAACTTGTCCAATCAGATCAAAAGTGGACACGTGTCCAGTAAGGGGTAAACCCTTCTTTGACAAGCTAAATTTCCATCATTTCTCATGTGACACAAATCTGATGAGACATGACATAAAGATGTAAAGCATTCAACCAGCTATCTCTCCTTTCTTCTCCAACTTATTCGGTTAAGGGTTGAGGGCAACCATAACCAGACCATGAAGGCTCCTGCAACAACTTGAAAATGGCTCATTATCTTGCAATAAACGTGTACTTTCTAGTTCATGGACCAAGCACAGGAATCCAAATAGGGAAACTTAGGAAAATGTGGTTTGGAGGGCACCAAAAAGATCCCAGCAGAGTTCCCAGCAAAGGGCTCCAAGATTGACACCTAGCTTGGGGTGATACAATCTGCCCTAGAGAGCTCTGATTCTAGTAGCAGCAAAACCAAGATCATTAGCTTAACCTATGCCTTAATCCCATTAGCTGAGGACAAATCAATATTTAACACCAAGTCAAAACCCTAGTTGTTATTACCCAAAACAGTAAGAACATTCTAAAAGCTGAGCTTACCACTCTTGGTCTAAATCTTAGGAACGATTCTCTAAGGATTTTCTGAAGATTGAGGCTGATTTAGCAGAGATTATTTGCTAATCACCCCTTAAAACTCAACTATAAATAGAAGCTCTCCACCAACACTCCAAAATAGACTAAGAGACACAAAATAGGGAAGAACTCTCTGAAAACTTCTCTACTCTCTCCCCAATTCTCTAAAAGCTCTTAATGAGATTCTGAGTCTCTAAGTTCTTAGTTTCAAACTTAGAAACTAAGCTTTTTAGCCTATAGCTCACAAACATCCCTCACACCTCTACTTGTAAGCTTCTACCTATTCCCAGCAGAAAGTCCCAGCAGCTTTACTACACACTTTCTCTCACTACTCATAATACCTGAAATGTCCCTCATTACTTACTATACATACTATATCTATGAGCATACCTTGGCATCATAATGATCTTGCTACACTAGCTAGAGTCTCTCTCTCTCTCCCTTCGTCTCACGCTAAGTTTCCTCATTATTTGTTATAATGGACCCCATAATATTTATTTACTTATTTACTATTAAAGGTTATGATATAACTGTTACTATAGAAATTTTCTCTTATATTATTGTATTAGAAGACTCTTCTCTAAAACCAATGGATGATGAGTTTGAAAATGTAGATATTTTTCTTAATCTGTGAAATAGCTAACGGCTAGATGTTTATTCTGTTCAGTCTTATTTTACTGTCGGGACAACTTACCGTTGGAACAGTTTACTGCTGGAATATTTTACTACAAAAACATTTTACTGTTGGGCTATTTTCTGCAGAGTGCTCTTTAATCATGTTGACATGTTTGCTGTAGGAATTGTTTATGAGCCATCATTGTTAGTCTCAACCTAAGCCCAAGGCATAAATTAAAGCGAATTCTATGGATCTTCATTGATAGCCTTTGGGTAGTGCTTCGAGCCCATCGTTGAGTTTTGGTTTAGGCCCCCAACCCAACACAAATCTCATTTGTCGGAAGGAAAAACTTTTTTGCCTCCGACAATGAGCTGCATTACTCTCATACAAAGAGGAAAGGCAACAGTTTAGCGCATAATCTCGCTAGATAAGCAAGTATGCATACCAGATTTTCTAGTTTGGATGGAGGATGTTCCTTCACAATTTTATTTTGTATTCCAAACCGATTTATCGGGTTTTTCTTAATAAATTGCATTGGCGTGGTTCCTCAAAAAAAAAAAAAAAAAAAAAAAGAGTGGTAGAGTTAGTGAGATCTTTTTCTTTCCTACTTTTCTAATAGATTCAGTTAGAGTTCAGTCTTCTTCTCAATTGATAATCTTCAATTCTAGAATCTTCTCAAGTGCTAAAAATTAGTTTTATTTGATTTATTAAATTTATTTGTAAGACCTCAATTGCTAAAAATTAGAATTAGTTTTATTTGATTTAATAAATTTATTTGCAACTTTAAGTATAATTATATTAAATATTATTGAAATAAGTTTTATATATAAAAAGAAATTGTAATATGTGTGATGTTGGATGGGGCTTTGTAGGACCTTAAGAGGCGGGTAGGGTGGATAAGCCCTAAGAGGCCGGTAGAGCGGGATGGGGCAAAGACAAAACCATGGGGGCAGGTGCCTATAGTATTAGTTATCATTTTCTTTGTGCAATTATTGATGAACTCACTAGTCTCAGTGTTAATTTCAAACAACCAATATATCATGAAAAATTAGCTACCGTTTTACTAAAGAACTAAATGCAAGAAATTGCAAAATAGAATGAATCAACGACCATTCATATGATTATCTCAAACGCGTCCATAGTTCATGAGGAGCGATAATAATCCATAGACAACAAAAGAAAGAGAAACAAATATTTTTACTAATATGTCATCTAAAACTCTCGAATTACATATGAATTTATGACCCAAGTTGAGAATTTTTTTTTTTTTTTTCGACAAAGTTGAGAATTATATATGGTGATCACACCTATGCTATTTCCAATCACGCTAGGACGAAAAAATCAAATCAAGGACCATAATATGTAAATAAATAATATAATGACACACCCAAATATAAAAATAACTACTTAAGATAATCCAAAGAGAACTATATGCAAAAGACCAAGATTTTACAACTTGGGTTAGTCATAAGAACGATTTATTGTAAAACATCATCGTCCTCGCTCTTGGTCTTGGGCATTGGCTTGGGCTTGCGATATGTTTGCTCAATCTGCTTGGCCATGACAAGGCTCGAATCGGCAAAGTTTCTGAGATTGGGGATATTGTAGTTCTGACATATATAGACCCCGCATAGAGTACCCACCATGAATGTGAAAGAGGTGCCTAAGAAACCCATTTGGCTGATCAAACAAAAAGCTAAGCAAAAACTATTCTATAATTGTATAGAGGAAAGAGAGAAACTTAGAGAGGTAGAAAAAACTAGGGTTTGACCTAATGAGCGTTGAGGAATATTGGGTTTTATATATAAGTTATGAAACTTGTTGAGGTGTCGTAATGCCCAAGTCTTTTTGGAAGAGGCTCACTTGAATTGGTAAGCGATGACCCCTTCTCCAAGAGTCAATAATATATCAACTAGACTATTGAATATATGTTTAGATATATTTATTTAAAAAGAAGTGTTATTACACTGTTGGTCCATCGTATTGGATATGTAACTTGTGTTACAAGTAATTTTTTTTTTTTTTAAAAATGAGATCATAATATTCACACATTGTAACAATAATCGATTTATTGAAAACTGATTAATTAAAAGCAAATTAAAAGTACAATTATAATTTGTGGGTTCCAGTTAGCTCAACTGGTAAAGTCTTTGATGGTTGTATTATTATATAAGAGATCTAGGGTTCAATCCTTGCCTACACCAAAAACTGATTAGTATCTTGATTTGATGAGAAAGAGCTATTATTAGGAGCAGATACTATAGGTTGAAACTCCCTTAAAAAAAAGTACAATTATAATTTCAAAAAATTGTATATATATAAATAAGCTAATAAACCCCAATAAAAAATTCAAACCAAAAGTGTTATAAGTTTCAATGAGTAAAATAAGTCAGACCCAAAATTTGAGAAGAAAAATATGGAGAGTGGACATTTATGGTACTTCAAAAGTACTAAAAAATTATCCTGCTTTTTGTCTAGTAGTGGTAACCTTTTTTTTTTTTAGAGAAAATTTCAACCTATAGCGCTTGCTCCCGATGATAGCTATGACGTCCGCTTCTAATGATAGCTCTTTGTTATCAAGTTAAGACACCAATTAGTTTTTGGTGTAAATGGAGATTGAATCCCAAATCTCTTATTTAACCATTAGAAATTTTATTAGTTGAACTAACTGGAATCACGTAGTGGTAACATTTTTAATTCTTCATAGGAGCTGATTTGGTTCCTTTTTAATTGATGTCCCACGTGTCAGCCCAACAAGTTTGTCTTTATGAAGTCTTGGTCCCTTATTAGTGAGTTGAGCTGGAGAATTCAATTAATCCATCCACTTTCTTTAAGTAGATATAAAGTTTGGGCTTTCTGATTTCAATGGCCCGATTAATTTAAATAGCCTTGGAGGAGTTTTTCTCCAAGGACTCATTTTGTTTAATCTTTAATTGTGACCTTTATTCTAGGTTCATCGTGGAGGCATAAAAAAGATGAAGTGGGCTTTATACCTTGATTCCTTTATCAAAAAGTAGATTAGGTTCGAGCCCAAGTTATGAAGCTAGAGAGACAGAGAGGGATAAGGGTCATAGCCCACTTCGTGATGTTGGTAATGACATGGGCCGTGCGCCCAATTTATTGAGTATCAAGATTCGGGTTTCGAGCACATTTCAGGAAGCCGAGAAAAAATGTAGACTATGAGCCCATTACGTGATGTGGAGAAGCTGTTGACCATGAGTCTATCTTGTGATGCAAAGAAGCTTATCGGTTGTAAGCTCAAATTCCAAAGAATGAAGCTCTTTGGGCAAAGAACCTAACTTGCATGGTTGGATAAGATTTGAGCTTTTTTGAATTTTAAAGGAAATTATCCCAAGACCTATTAATGTTTTTTCTGGTGTGAAATAATGTTGATGTGGCACAGACAAATAGATGAAATTGCACCATGTGGCTTAAGGGAAAAAGTGAGCAAGCAGTTATTTATTTGATACCGATTATATTTCTTGTCACGCCATTTTATAATATAAAATTATAAATTGATAATAATTTCAGCATAAACATAATTACGACTTGCAATTAATCCTTTTAACTGGAAATATACTCTTATTTTATTAGTAGACAATGAAGAAGAGAGAGGTAACAGTAAAGTTTGAACGAGAAACATGTGATACTATAAATGATGTAATTATTGATGAGTTATTACTTGAACCCATTTAGATGCCCAATTGAGCTTAGTTATAGCTAAATCATTAAAAAAATAATAAAGACTAGAATTTGAATTACAGTGCTCTCCAGATTGTGCAAAATATGCCATGCACTTATCACAACCACACATAATTTATTAATATTTTATATATAAATACAAAGTACACAACAACAACAACAACAAAATAAAACAGAAACAAACAAGCAAACAAACGAAGGGAAAAGGGAGGAAGTCAGGAATGAGATAACTAATTAATTAATTGGAATGGTTTTGACGGCCTCTTCTGCTTCTCCTGGGCTTGTACTTGCACTTGCACTTGCACTTGCACTAGTTTTCTTCCTAAGATCTTTGCGTGGACAATGCCATTTTTGGCGACCTTCTCCTGCATGATGATGCCAACAACGTGACATTGCTACACCAGTTATAAGGACCCCAAACATGGTTCCCATAACGAATGTAACACGGGGCCTAATTACCATACTCATTTTGGTTTATATATATATATATATATATATATATATATATATATAGAGCTTGATTCACTCTAGACGAGAGGAATTTTGTATAGAGAGTACAAAACTATATAGAAAGCAAGGTATGTTGTTTTTGGAAATCTAGGATGGCATGGAATGGAAAGAATAAGGATGGCCTTATAAGGTGTGGGATTTTTCACGTGTTTCGTAAAGCCCAAGCCTTTTCTGTACCAGGTTAAAAAAGACAAATGTTTATCCCTTCTCCAAGGGTCAACAGTCAATACACCTTGTCCCTTGGTTTTAAAGTTGATGACCTTGGAAATAATTTTAGATGAAAGCGATGGGGTTAGATATACAATTCATTGGGTAAGACGAATTCAAAGTATAGTCGAATATTAAAAGGGTGAACTTGGAAGTTATGAAAAAGAGAGGAAGGAGACAGGATGAAGTGGATGACAATTTTGTTCATAGTGATTGTTTTAAAAGGTGTGGTGCAGATAAAAAACTTTTGTGAGGGGGTTGCCTCTGGAAATAAAAATTTAAAAGGTAAAGTTGATGTCTTGATGAGACGTGAATAGAACCTATGGACATACATCAAGAGAGAGCTAAAAGAAAACCTAAGCCCACCTTCTTTTTTGGGCAAATAAAAAAAAAAAAAAAATAGCCGCTGGTACCCATTGTTCGACTATAGCGTCTTGTGGCATGGAGTGATCATCAAAATGGGCGTAAACTTCAATCTGAAGAATTTGTTTGAGGTTTTGTGGACATAATCAAAGAGATTTTTTCTACTATTTATTTTATTTATATATTTAGCCGTTCAGAAGCTAATAGATGAGCTAAGTAAGTTGAGCATTGACCCTCTAACCAAGATTAACATTTTTTTTTCTATTATTCAAAGGAACAAAAAGAATTTTTTTTTTTTGGTGAGGTCCTAACTAGTTTGGTTGTGAAAGTAAAAAAGGCTCCTGCAGAAAAAATTCAAGAGATTTTTTCTATTATTTATTTTATTAATATATTTAACTGTTCAAAGGCTAATAGAGGACCGAGTAAGTTGCTTATTGACCCTCTAGTTAAGATTAACTTTTTTTTTTCCTATGATATAGAGGAAAAAAAAAGAGAAAGGCCCAGTGAGATCCTGACTAGGCTGGATTGAGGACAAAATCAAATAAATCTTTTTCATTGTTTATTTTGTTAATATTTTTATTTTATTTTTTTAATTAGTCGTCTAAAGGCTAATAGAGGAGCTGAGTAAGTTGTTTATCGACCCTTTCGCCAAGACTAACATTTTTTCCCTATAATTCATAGTAATAAAAAAGCAAGGCTCGATTAGGGCCTGACTATGCTGGGTTTTGGATATAGACAAGGCTCTTGCAAACAAAATCAAATAAATATTTTCTATTATTTATTTTATATAAATTTAGCCTTTCAAAGGCTAATAAAGGAGCTTGGTAAGTTGCTCATCAATCCTCTAGCCAAAATTAACATTTTTTTTTTCTATTATTCATAGGAACAAAAAAGAAAGGTTTGGTGAGGTCCTAGCTAGGATGGGTTTAAGACAAAATCAAAGAGGTCATTTATATTATTTATTTTATTAATATATGTATTTTATTTATATAATTAGCCTTTCAAAGGCAAATAAAGAAGCTGGGTAAATTGCTGATCAACCCTTTAGCCAAGATTAACGTTTTCTTTCTATGATTCATTTGAATAAAAAAGAAAGGCTCAGCGAGGTCCTAACTTGGCTAGATTGTGGAAGTAAAAAAAGGCTCTAATAGACAAAATAAAAGAAATCATTTGTATTATTTATTTTATTTATATATTTATTTTTATTATATATTTAGTCGTTCAATGGCTCACAAAGGAACCGAGTAAGTTGAGCATTGGCCCTTTACCCGAGATTAACATTTTATTTTTTTATGATTCCTAAAAGCAGTAAAGAAAGGCTTAACGAGGTCTTGACCAGACTCGAATGTGGAAAAAATGAAAGAGATCTTTTCTATTATTTATTTTATTAATATAATTAGCCTTTCAAAGGTTAGTGGAGGAGATGGGTAAGTTGCTTCAGCCTAGATTAATATTTTTTTTCTATGATTCATAGGAGTAAAAAATAAAGCTTAACAAGTTCTCGACTAAGCTAGGTTGTGAAAGTAAAAAAATGCTTTTGAAGACAAAATTAAAGAGATCATTTCTATTATTTGTTACACACACACACACACACACACACACACACACACACACACACACATTTAGCCTTTTAAAGGCTAACAGAAGAGCCGGGTAAGTTGAGCATCGACCCTTTACCCAGATTAACATTTATTTCTATGATTCATAGGAGGAAAAAAGAAAGGCTCAGTGATGTCCTAACTAGGTTGGGTTGTAGACAAAATCAAAGATATCTTTTTCAATATTTATTTTATTTATATAATTTGCCTTTCAAATGCTTATAGTAGAGCTGGGTAAGTTTCTGATCAACCCTCTAGCCAAGATTAACATTTTTTTACAATGATTCATAAGAATAAAAAAGACAAGCTTAGTGAGGTCCTGACTAGACTGGTTGTGGACAAAATAAAAGAGATCTATTCTATTATTTATTTTATTAATATATTTTCCCTTTAAGGGCCAATAATGGAGCTGGGTAAGTTGAGCATCAACCCTCTAACCAAGATTATCATTTTTTTTTTTCTATTATTCATAGGAATCAAAAGAAAAAAAAAGGCTCCTCAATGTTTTGATTAGAATAGATTGTGGAAATGAAAAAGGTTGTTACAGAAAAAAAAAAAATTAAAAGATCTTTTCTATTATTTATTTTATTAATATATTTAGCCCTTCAAATGCTGATAGAAGAGCTGGGTAAGTTGCTTATCGATCATCTAGCTAAGATTAACCATTTTTTTTTCTATGATTCATAGGAACTAAAAAGAAAGGCTTGGCGAGGTCCTACCTAGGCTAGGTTGTAAACAAAATCAAAGAGATCTTTTCTATTATTTATTTTATTTATATATATAGCCGTTCAAAGGCTAATAGAGGAGTCGAGTAAGTTGCTCATCAACCCTCTAGCTTAGACTAATATTTTTTTCCTATAATTCATAGGAATAAAAAAGAAAGGCTTGGTGGGATCTCGACTAGGTTAGGTTGTGGAAGTAAAAAGGACTTTTAAAGACAAAATTAAAGAGATCATTTCTATTATTTCTTTTATTTATATATTTAGCCTTTCAAAGGTTAATAGAGGAGCCGAGTAAGTTGAGTATCAACCCTTTACCCAAATTAACATTTTTTTCTATGATTCATAGGAGCAGAAAGAAAGACTCAGTGATGTCCTGACTAAGCTAGGTTGTGTATAAAATCAAAGACATATTTTTCATTATTTGTTTTATTAATATATTTATTTTAATTATATAGTTAGCCTTTCAAATGCTAATAGAGGAGCTGGGTAAGTTTCTAATCAATCCTCTAGCCAAGATTAATATTTTTTTACATTGATTCATAGGAATAAAAATGGCAGGCTTGGCGAGGTCCTGACCAGATTGGGTTGTGGACAAAATAAAAGAGATATTTTCTATTATTTATTTTATTAATATATTTATTTTGTCCATATATTTTTCCCTTCAAAGGCTAATAACGGAGCTCGGTAAGTTGAGCATCGATCCTCTAACTAAGATTATCATTTTTTTCTATGACTCATAGGAACTAAAAAAGAAAGGCTCCACGATATTTTGATTAGACTAGATTGTGGAAGTAAAAAAGGCTTTTACAAATAAAATAAAATAAAATAAAATAAAATAAAAGATCTTTTCTATTATTTATTTTATTAATATATTTAGCCCTTCAAAGGCTAATAGAGGAGCCAGGTAAGTTGGGGACTTTTGGCAGTGATGAGTTGTTTCTGACAGCTTAAACACAAATTAGAGGCTGGGTGGAGGATTCGCTATCTAGGCAACCTTGCGTTCTTTCTCTTCCCTTGGAGGAAATTATTTTGATAAATATGGGAAACAGGGCTAATCATATGATAGTCTTTTTAGGTAGCATATTCTAATTGTGCCTGAAATATCTGAAGAAATAAATTGATTTTCTTGCTTTGTTTGAAGATGAGTACTGCAAAGTTGCTTTAAATAACAGAACCTTAGGAGCTATGTTAATAACTTCTGGGCAGGAGAAGCTTCAAATGTACACTTGGCCATGTAAATTTGGTACTAAGAAAAAAGAAGAGGGATTGGATTGATTGCTGGGATTCCACATTCATATATTGATATTTAGTTGTAATCTTGTTACCACAGTTTTGGAGTTATATATAACTCTATAAATGTATAGAGTTATATGCTACCTTGTGCCAAAGCTAGTCACCTTAATTTTCCCTAGAATGGTAGGTCATTCCTTTTAGTTATAGGTTTTGCCAGCCTATAATCACACAGATTAAGAATGAAAATGATTCAGCTTGAGATGATTGTTCATTGAAACTATGTCTGCTTTGAGCAAATGATGGCAATAGAAAGTTGGCATTCAGGACTGAGTACAAGAACACACAAATAAGAACATAGGCCAAGATCCATACTGAAATATTTCTTTAATATCATATGACTCTCAATGCTTTCTTATTTCAGTAACATTAAAGGTGTACTAATGGACTGGAGCAACTCATCACATAGCTTTGCACTTTTATCCATATCTGCACCATAAAGCAAATATGTAAAATATTGAATTCATTTTTGGGAGAAGAATAATTAAAGTGAAGGAAATTTTACTTGAACATATTACTTTTTGTTAATTGGGGAGAATGAAACCCAATTTGATGAATTTCTAACTTGAAATAAAATGTTGGATGCATGGGGGCATGTTGAATTGTATGTTGAAAAGGTTGTGCATAGGGTTTTTTTTTTTTTTTTTGTTAGTACCAGAGCCCACATTTGTACACAAAGTTTGAGCAGTTGTTAGTACAATTACAGAAATTATCTGGGATTGACTAAAAGAGTGTTTGCATTAACATTTTCAATGGCAATCATTAAAGCAAGATCATAGATGTGAACTCTTGCCTTTCAACTTTAGCGGCTACAAGCAAGACCAACACCAATGCCATAATTACCACAACAAGTATCCTAATACTGAGTTCCCCCCATACCTGCAATGTTTCTATCTTCCCAAGTTGAGACAAACCTCTATTTGTATGTCGCTAATTGAAGGCTTATCTCTAAAATGCACATCTCATTGGATTCTATATTTAATTTCAGTTATGATGTTGAGGATTTGGGAATTTGACTTAACCTTCAATTGATATATATCTAGGGACTTTCTCTTCTTTCCAGGAGAAAGTTACACATAAACAAAGTTAGAAATGAAATGTTGATATTTAAATATTTCACAAAATTCAATTATTTGGTATTTTACGAAAAAACCAAAAGCTAAATTTATTTTTTCAATGCATACCCTTAGGCCGTGGATTTGCCTTTCAATCATGTCATAAAATTTTTACCACATTTTATGATGTTGTGTAATGGAAATCTTGGTTAATAGAATCCAAATTAAAATCAAACAAGAAAATAATAAGGCCATTCCCTTGTGCTCTCACCTCGCAGTGCAATTAGTTATTACTAGTGTTGTAGTACCCTTTCCCTCCGATGAATATATATATATATATATATATATATATCTAAGCTGAAAAGTGTTGTTGCCAACTTGCCCATAGAAGTGCAAACTTGTATTTTTGAAATCAAGGCCATGACCAGAGATCTAGATCTTTGGTTTAAATGTTTCAAAAACCTTGTTACGATCACTCTGGATCTTGTTCACTCAAATGATCCTAATAATGCTCACATAAGGACAGAATGGAAGAAGTACTTAGAAAATAGTCTCAGAGTACATGAAATGAATCATCCATTTCCTAGACTTTTGATTAATTATGAAGATGGTGCAAATGATAACCCCTTCTGTCTTTCCCAGATGTTTGAATTTGGCTTCATTAGACTCATAAATTAACAAGTCATGATCAAATTAGTCAATTCCCTAATATTATTCAAAAGACCTTTAAAGAAACTACAGGCCCTTTTGTATCGATTTGATGCTGGAGTACTCTGCCAAAATGGGAAAGAAACAATGGGATGAATATTCAACCATCAAAGCATCTTGTTCTCATTAATGGTTACATCTACCAGGGACAATGGTATGAGTGCAATACCTATATTTCCTATAAACGTCCCCATGCTCTTGCTGAATGTTGAAGAAGTTATTTCAATAATCAAATTCTAGATGTTGCCCAAGAATTGTGGGAAGATTACCACTTCGAAGGATGTACAGATAGAATTTATGTTTTTGTAAACAAACCGTATGCTTCTGTTGTTCGTCATATGCATAGAAAAAGTCATGATAATCTAAATAAGTTCATCATACTAGGAAAAGATCCTATATATGAACCATTGTTATATTGTGGTCTGTGCAACAAGTACTCCACTTATCATGAGCATGAATGTAATGATGATCCCCCATGGGATCCTTGTCCTTCATGGGATCCTTACGAAGGTTATCCATCTGATGCTGCTTCTACTGGTTCCATCTGATGGTTCTAATTCCATTAGTTGTTATTGCTTCTCTCACTATTTGCCTAGCCTGCACAATGGCCATTATTACTGCATTCACTATTGCTTTACCTGTTGTCAATAATGATTCCTTTAATGATTCCTTTATTGACTGCTTTTGGTGCAACACGTCAAGATACTTTTGGCCCCTGATTTGACGCCCCTGATGTGTTTTGATGTTTTCGATTATATATTTTTTGCAAGCATTGAAGGAATCTTAAAGCAAACATTATCATGGCAAACATGAGCATTGCTCAATTCATATTTGATTTTCATTTGTGCGCCATTAGCAGACACCAATCTTTCAGTTGATTTTTCAAAATATTTAGAAGAGATCAAGCCTTCTTGAATGCAATTAACATCAGCATTAGAATCAATCATAGCAATAGTATCGAAAGCATAATCGTGTGAAACAACAATTTTGACTTTAGTAAACCATTTTGGAGGCATTATATGTTTAACAAGAGAAAGTTGATTATCAATTAAATTAATCAGATTTTCAGAAACATTACCAGAAGGAGGAGCTTGTTGAGTGAATCCATCTCCATCTTCTTGCTCGTCATTACCAGACTAGTTTTTATCCAGATTTTTATCAATCTTTAGAATTAACAATTCTTGTTTAAGAGTAGCATTATCATTTTTAACAGTTTTGACATCATTTTTTAATTGGATTATTTCTTGTTTAACAGTAACAATTTCACGTTGAAGGTCATTAATAGTTACTTCTTTGGTTTTATTTTTATTAAATTTTTCCAAAGTTTCTTCAAAGCTAATTGTGGCTTTGGGTTTTTTAACAGTTTTATCTCTTGTTAAGTTTTCTTTAAACTTATAAAGAAAGTCTTTTTGTAAAACAGGGTTTTCAATTTTACTTATTATGGTTAATAACAAGTTATCTTGTTCATCTGCTTTGATTAACACATTAACAGATTTTATAGCATTACAACATGAATCTCTACAACCAAGTTTAACATTAGGAGAATTAGAAGTATCACTGCAAGAGTGATAAGCAGAATCAGATGAGGAGGAGAAATCCTCTTCAAAAGAATCAGTTGAAGCAGCAGATTCAAGAATCTGAAAAAGCTCATTTTGATCATTATCATTAATGTTTAGCATGTTTAACTTATTCTTCAATTTACCAAGCTTTTGGTTACAATCTTCCTTCGTTGATTCTTAAAGGTTTGTTTTCAAATAAACATTTGTGATCACCAAAACTTATTTTAACAGTACCATCAACAAATTGTTGAATATGAGTAAGATCAAGTTCATCAAAAACAGGTTTAGCGGGTGGAGTTTCGCATTCTAAAGTCCATTCTTTAGGAAGAGTAATATCTTCCCATTGAATCATTTTGGGGACGCAAATCTTAGCATCGAGGGTAGAACATTGAATTAACATGGTATTACCAGCTGGATCTTTTCCTCTAGAACAATGAGTTAATTGAGAACCAAGCAGGCGGTAATAGATACGATAAATAAGAGCAAAAGGCTTACTACCATCATCCATATCATAACTAGAAGTCAATATGTTCAAAGTTAAAGCTTTAACGATATTTGGATCATCCAAAGCAAGAGTAAGATCAAGATAATAATTAAAGTAAACAGGACCATCATATAAGGAGGTAGTAATCATACCAAGAATGCTATCATTAAATTATTTAAATCTAGCATCTCGTAAACACATGAGAACAGAAACATTAATACCTTTTCTTGTTAACGATTTAATAGCAACTTGAACAAGACCAATATGTAAATATTTGAGTTTCTTAGTTACAAAATCATTAATATTTTTTCTAGAAAATAAACAGCATTTTTCATGAGATCTAGAGATAGAAAAAGTTTGTTCAACAGTCCTAACTCTATATTCATAAAAAACAATATTTTTAGACCAATTAAGTTCATAAACAGATTTAGTGGAAACCTCAGGGATATTCCACTTACGGAAATCAGGGTACTCACTTTTTTCTACAGTGCGGTCTTCTTCATTCACAATATCAGGAGGACAACCAGTCCTAGAAAGGGTATGAAGAACACAACAACACTATTAGCGGCCAAGGAAAGAATGGCTTTGATACCTTTTTTTGTGTCTGTCTGACCTTGTGATACTCCATTGTTGTGTTCCTTCTTACCATCATTGGCACCACTGTAGTCGTAAAGTGAAGTCCCAGATCCGAACAGTAAGGCCTGTGAAGCCAAGAGAGCGTGAGGGCATGAGAGGAATATGGTTGGTTACAGTATGTGTTACGAAATGCAACGGTTGTAAGAAAGAACACAACAACGGAGTATTACAAGGTTAGACAAACACAGAAAGGGTATGAAGAACACAACAACATATATATATATATATATTCATGTATATATTTATTTATTTTGAAACTGATTAGTGTTTTTGAAGTACCCTTCGTATGGGTGCTTTCAAGTTTCAAGTTTCACTCAATATTTTTTTTATTGGAGGCAAGTTTTGATAAATATACTATTGGATTACATTTTCTTTTTATATCCTCCATGCTTGCAAAATTTCTAAAAAATTAAAAATTAATAGCTATATCATTAATAAATTGTTTAAATTTTAAGTTTTTATAGTTTAAATTATGCGTAAAATATAAGTTTATAGATAATATGATAAATAATATTCGATTGACTCAAAATTTGACATGTTTATTAAAAGCGTAAAGAATATACAATTCAACGGTTAGATTTTCAAAATATTTAGTAATTTTTATTAAATAATGCTAAAGATACAAACTATTTTACAATTTTTTATTTATTTAAAATTACTGATGTGGTGAGTGATTATTAGTAAATCAATAAGTGATATTAATGGTAAGCCTAGATGAAAATCAATAAGATGTTGACCAAATCAAAATTTTGTAAAAATATTGTAATATTGTAAAATAGTTTGTGTCTATAGCATTACTCATGTTTATTTTATTATGTAAGGTTGTAACTTTAAACTATAATTAATTTTGTAACTAAACTTTGTCCCTTAATTAGTCAATTTGCTTACACACTTTCCAAATTATGCCAATCCGCTTACACATTTTCCCAGCTTTAATGCTCTGTTTGTTTCAATGAAAAATATTGTGTAAAGATAGTATTTCGTATTTTCCATTATTTGGTTGTATCATAAAAAATGAGTCAAATGAAAATTATTTTTTGTCAGCATTAAAAGTATTACTTATTTTTAGAGAATTTTTTCTACAAAATATTTTTAGAAAACAACTTTATCTCATATCAAGTTAAATAAGGGAAGTTAAGATATTGTTTTTCATTTCATTTAAGGTTACTAATGAACATAGGAAAATGAGATAGTTTTATAAAAACTAATTTTAAAAAATTGATTCATTTTCTAGAAAACACTATTGCCTAAACAAATAGAGCGTAAAATAATTACAGATGACTTCATAGAATTCTTAAAAACACATAACCTTAGGCCTTGGCCAAGATGTATGGTCAACCAAAAACTTGTTTAACTCAATAGGAAACATATTTAATCTTAATTCAATTTTCTTATACAACTCTTCCTTTGTATCAATACCTTTTGAGATTTTAAATAAACAAAAAAACATCCCACTAAAAAAAACAAAAAATGGAATTCTTGAAAATTGGCATTTTATGTTGCTCAAATATGCTGATAATCAATTTTCCTATGAATTGATGTTTTAGATGACGTTATATTTAGAAAAATATAAATTTTAATTTTCTTAAATAATTTTTTTACGAACTCATTAGTAACAAAAAAAAAATTCAAATTTTAATCATTATAGATATTTTCAAAATTTAATCATTAAGAAAGTAATATTAATTGTGCAAACCAAAGTAATATTAATTGATTTTACCAATTTAATATATATATATATATATATATATTTTAATGAATTATTGTATATTTTTTTCCATTATTTTACTCTCACTTTATAAATTTTATTCGCTCATCCATTAGAAACGACTAAGGAAAATTATTTAAAAAATTCACTTGTTGTTACTAACCAAAAATCGTCCTCCTGAACCTAATGGTTTCAATTTTAGTATTCATATAATAGAAGCTCCAAAGTACTCTGAAAAAAAAAAGAAAAGAAAAAAAGAAGATGGGGGGGGGGGGGGGGGGGGGAGGACGGTGACAATGAAAGGAAATTGTGTGAGAAGATTGACGACTATAGTGGTTTTTATTAAGCTTTTTCAAGTTGAAGTGCAAGCTGAAGATTCCCCTCGTCATTTTCTCTCTCTTCTCTCTCGCCTTTCAAAAGCTGCAATTTTTGTTTCTAAAGAAATATATAATTGGAATATTTGTTGGGATTTATGTGGAAGGTCAATCTTCTCTCGAAGGAAATTCTATACTTCTTTTATTAGATGTATTTCTAAGTGTGTGAAAAAAAAGAGAATGGGCAAGAATTAATGTCTTGATATTCGCGTATAGGGAAGCAAACCAATGCACGGATGTCCCTGCTAGAATTGGCAGCTCTAGTGGCGAGCCATTTATTTTGTTTGCTCTTCTACTGCCTATGGTGGGTTAGCTTTGTACCCTTGATAAGGAAGGGACCTTTTGTAATAAACTTATTTAATTTTAATGCAAGTTATCCTCATTCACCCAAAAAAAAAAAAAAAAGTCTTGATGTTAATCGACATGGCTTTTGCCATTTATTTTGAAGTAATTTTGTTCTTTCATTTTTATTATATATTTTTTTAATAAATATTAATTTTAATATTGAAGTATATTCTTAGTTTATATATAAATTTTTTATTAATGCTCGTATAGATATACTATGGAATTGCCATTACAAGCACAAGAGGGAATGTAGATTGTTGCTTTGTCTTTGTTAGTGACTTGTTACTTTTTTCTCTACAACGCAATACATGTTTTTATCAACAATAAGCAGAAAGTAATGACCATCACTGGCCTTTATAGCTAAGTAGTGGTAAAGTTAAAGTTCATTGATTTTGTTGGGAAAGAATTTGTGTGGGATGATTACCTTTATTTTGAGAGGTTTTATGTTAATAATAATGGCTTCGAATACGATGATCCATGCTAAGTGAGGGTTTTTTTTTTACTAAGTGTATGGTTTTCTTTAGAATTCATTTCCCTCTTCTTTGTATGTGTGTATTTTTTTCTAAAAAAAAAAAGGTGCATGGTTTTCTTTTATTAAAGATAATACCAAAGAAAGAGTAAGTTTGGGTATCTTGCATTTATATATAAGAACTCTTTGTTTGGTAATATCTCTAATAATATTTGATATATCCATGGAAGACAATTGTTCTTCTGTAATGTAAGATGCCAACTAGAATCTTTAGACGGTATCTAGTTGGTAAGATACTGGGCTAACAAGTTTCAAGATTTGGGTTCGAGTCTCAAACAACTAGTTGTGTTGGTTCTCCTTATATCCCATCTCCATTCCAAACAGTCGACCTAAAAAATAAGTGAGTTTTTCCCACAGACTAAGAATATGAGATCTTGCTCGGAAGCGGGTAGGATGCTACTATAGTCACGCGGAGGTAGAAAACCTACACTAATCACCACCCCCATCTACCCATTTTTATTTACCAAAAAAAAAAAAAACATTATCAAATTATTTATTTATTTATTTTATTTTTTTATTATCACGATGGATAAAGAGTGACCACTGAATATCATCAAATTTTGGAAAATTAAAACCTACCAAAAAAATCAACTTATTTATTTACTTTTAATGGGAAACAAAACAAAACATTAAAAAAAAAAAAAAGGCAAACTAAACTTTTATTTCACTTATACATTACCGATTTTTAAAAATTATATACTAATAAATTTAGTCGGCTAGAAAATACTATTGTTTAATTTAGTTTTAAAATTTAATAGTAATGGGCCCAATTAAATGAGCTTAGGCCCATACCGTTCAGCAGTGGTCCAAGTCCAAAATAATTTTGAATTTCGAAAAATGTTACCGTTGTGTAGAGGCCACGCCCCTACCCTGCTTTGCCCGTATAGTTTTAAACCCACCCTCTGTTTTAGATTTTGAAATCAGAGAGAGAGAGAGAGAGAGAGAGAGAGAGAGAGAGGTATCAGCAATGGAGGTGGGGTTGTTTTGATCCGAAGAGTGATGAGGCAAAAGGGTGGGGAGTGCCAAGAGCGCCGTCTCCGTTTGCTTCGGAGGTATTCTTTTTTCTCATCAATCCCTTATAATTCTGTGTGTGTCTGTCTCTCTCTCTCTCTCTCTCTCTCTCTCTCTCTCTCTCTCTCTCTCTCTCTTATAATTCTGTGTGTGTCTGTAACTCTATTCTTATGTATTCCTTTGTCAAAACTCAAAAGATCACTTTGTTTGTTTGATCCATATGGTGATGGGGCAAAAAGGGTTTTTCATTTTGCCACGGTCATGGGTTTTTTCACAGGTAATGTCCTCTTAATTCAGAATTTGAGCTTTGATTTTCATGAATGAGAAGTTTCTATGATATTTCGAGCAACTGTTAGATTAATAATTGACAACATAGATTTTTATTTTGAAAAATTGAAACAATTGCATGTTAATAGATTATAATCCCCAAACTATATTCAAATGTTAAAATGAGATTGTATGAAATTAGTTTTCTGTAAACAAAATTTTCAAGAATAAACAAAACTCAGTTAACAATATTGCTAAGGATCTTCTCAAATTCCTAATTTGTCTCTGTAATCGTGATGGTTCTGTTGTAATTTATTACTTTCATGTTTGAAACAGAATTTTCAAGTTTGAGTAGGAGCCGCTTTCTTTTGTAATTACATTTCACTACTTGTGACAAATTGTTTCCCTCCTTGTAAACCACAATTTTTTTCTTGAAAATTCACAAATTTTTGTAGAAATTATGAATCCATGACCTTCACGAAAATTTCTAGCAGAAAAATACCATGCAAAATGAAGGAAACTTAGTAACCAATACAACAACCAAATGGCTAAGCTAAAACTGTCTTCTTTAACCAAATGACCTTCACTTTTAAGCTGTGGGAGATTCAGTGGGAGACTGCTAGAAATGTTAATTCAATAGCAGCCCCTAGTGGTTGATGCTTAATCATTATTAAGTTGGCAGTTGTTTCTCTAAGATAATAAGAGATACATCTCTCTAATGCATTTCTTTGAGTATGGTTGTGCATGTGTGTGGGTTTGTTGTCAATCTACTTGGTTGTTGGCTATTTGATTTCCTTCTATTATTTATTTGGTTCTATTTTGATAATTTTCACATATTTCTTTTCTTTTTCCTTTGGATTTTTTTCTTGGCTAGCTTTGACCTGTTTCTCAATTCTTGTTTTAGCCTTGTCATTTTCATTTTCGTTTATCTTCTCATTTTCTTGGATTCCAAAGAAATTCTCATCTATTTTTTCTTGGTTTTCCACTCTCCTTCTATCTTCTTCTTCTTTTTTTCAGCTAGATTTTTAAGATAATTTATTTGTTCTAGGATTTTTAATCTGTGTAGTTTTTTTTTTATGTTGCACTAGTTTTTTTTTTTGCCTTCTAACCTTTAATTTTGTATCAAGGTGATCTTCTACACTTAGAGTAGTGCAATTCTGTTAAGACTAGTTGATCATCACAAATAATCATATATCCTGCACATTGTTCTTCTACTGTCTTGGATTTTGTGGACATTCTAAATTTTTGCTCGTTAGCAACTCTTCCTTTTTTAGGTGTTTGCTAACTTTCAATTTATATAAATTTTGTACATTCTTGAATTGATTGTTCTATTAGGTTTTTTTTTCTAGAATATGGAACTTTGACAGTTGCATATGCCATCTGGTTAAACTGATTCTTGTGGGGTTTTAGAAGAAAATTTTCCTTTAGATCTTGTGTTTTTCTACGGACTTGAGGGTTGGGTACTTCCTCATCTAATGAACTGCTTATTTCTACTATTCCTTGTTATCATTTACTTCTAATGTAGTAGGCTTTCAAATATACTTTTATTATATTTATACCTGTTATCCCAAAATGTGTTTAAATTTCATCGATGAAACAACCCTCATGTTAATGCAATTTGCATTGTAAAAACAGTCAAGATGATTCTGTTGATGATAACATTTTCCAACTCTAAGGAGAGATAGACATTCTAGAGCGAATAGTGACGGAGCTGCTGATGCAACTGCTCAGAAGTAGGTTGAGTTTTCTGCTACTTATGCTTTGGAGTTGTGTTTTATGTTCAATCAGTGCTTGAAAGTGGATAATTTGCTTCGCCTGCCCCCCTATTTTTCCCTCTTTGTTTTATACTTTTATTGTTTGCTATGCAACTGGCTTTTTAACATTTCTGAAGTAGACAACATTTTTGCAGCGTATTTTCTTTCATTTATCTTGGTTGTTGAGAGTGTCATGATCTAAATTTGATCCATACACGAATCCATTTCGATCATTTAGCACTAATTCCATTTTCCTTATTACATCTTTGATAATTATGTCCTTCCTCTTTACTTCTACTCATCTCATTTTTGGCTTCTCTTTGGACTATTTTCACTCTACTTGCACAAAGTTTTGAGGATCCACAACCAACCTCAAAACTTTGGGACCAAGGCTTTGTTGTTCTTGTACTTACATCAAATTACCCTTTTGAGCCACAGGGTCTACATCAGGAATGTGTGTTGTTCCTGTACAGTTTTAAACTGTAAATTGTGATGGTGTAGTGCAGCTTTATGCTAAAAAGTCTGAACTGTTACTTTACCAAGGACATGCTTTTCCCATATTGAGTCAAACTTTCAACCTGATCACAAGGCACCTATCAAAATCCAAATATATTTGATGGAGTGAAACTGCTTTAGCAAAACAGCACTCCTAAATGTTGTTGCTTTGCTGTCCAAGTCTTTCAGTTTACTTTACCTTATTCTTTTTGGTAATGACTTTGCTCATAATGTGAACATAGATAAAACTTATGACTATTTTTGTTTTTTGAGGTGGTTAGATTTTATCCTTTTGCTTCCTGCTTTCTTGCCATAGTCCTGGAGTACTCTGCTTGGACCCAATGGCCAAGAGTGAGTACTCTAACTTTGTAGGCATCTCAAGTTTTCTCAAAGTAGTCTCCTGAAATTGGTTCTGCTGGTGTGTAACAGTATCTTCCTTCAGAGAAAGGGTGTAGTGAAAGAACAGAACTTTTAGAGGTGATGCTCTCAGACTTTTATTGAGCTCCATTTTTTGGTACATGCACTTCTATAATAAAAAAGATAAAGAAAGAAAAAAAAAACTGATAATGTGAGAGCTAAGAGTGGAGCTTGTATTTTGCCCTTTGTTATTGTTGTTATAATATGAAAGTAATTTGAATTGTCTACAAGACCCTTTTACTGCTACTTATTCATTGAGTCATGTTCCAATCCTTGGGTATTATGTAGTTCAACCCCACAACATCAGGCATGGCATGCAATGTTCTTTTGTAATGGTCATACATAGCATCCAAAGTATGTGCTTCACACTTTTACTCCGCATTCTCTTTTCTATTTCTTTTTAATTACTTAATATTTAGCCCGTAATTAGCCTAATGTTATCATATTAGGGAAGTGTATATGTTTTTAAATTTGTGTACAATATCCATGAAACTCTAGATCCTTGTTCTATAACTGTTTGGTCATAATTCTAAGGAGAGAAATACGAGTAGACAGTGAGAGATTAGAAAATAGTCACACTTCAATCATATAACTATTGTACCACATTTTCAAATCATCAATTATTAGCCAATAGAATACAATTAATTGGGGATTGAAGCCAAGCAAGCCCATGATTGCTGGGATCTCACCTCCTTAATTGGTGTCATTTGTGGGAAAGCTCACCAAGCTGAAGGTCTAGAAGAGCACGCAGTAGTGGCTAGATGAAATAATGACATGAAAGAGAGAATTCAACTGAGTTAATGAATGATCGTTAAAGGGGACAGTCACAAGCCCTCCAATTGATCCAGGAGGGACAAATAAGAAGTATGAGAGGTCTGTGTCAAAGAGGCTGGAAGCACGCTCAAATCTCTCAAAGCTTGGGAAATAGCATGCATGTGTCCTCTAGAGGTGAGAGAGGTTTGTGTCAAACATGCCAGAAGCCTCCTTTACAAGTGAGAGGGATAGAGAGCTAGAGGAGTTGCGAGCCCATGTCAGGCAATTGGAGCTAGAGGCTGGTAGAAATTACCGAGGAAGATCCATTGAGCATTCCATTGAACGATATGGTCTCACCATGAGGATAGGAATCCAAGTAGGTTGAAAGATTAGGTTGAAAGATTAAGGGCCCCACACTGTTTTGTCTAACCAACTTTCGTTATTTACAATGAAAAGAAGGACCTAATTGAACACGTGAGCCATTTCAGCCAATTATTGTACTCTTAGAACAATTGGTTGATGTGTAAGTTTTCACATCTAGCCTCAACCCAATTGCAACGAGGTTCAATGGGCTAGAGAAGGGCTCTATTCACATCTTTGAAGAGTTAATTCAAGCGTTTAGGTGGGGAGAGGGGGGGAGGAGAGATCCTACGTGCTTATTCTGACTGATATTAGGAGTTGTATAATGAGATTGGCGAAAATTACAACAAAGTGTAGCGGCAAGCACGTTTAAATTGGGGCTTCCTTTGGACTCTGAATTAAGAGGTCTTTGACCAAATAACCCTTAGAGAAAGTGCACTAGTTCATGAGGCGGATAAAGGAGTATAAAACGTTGGAGGATGATAGATTGTAGAGCCGAGGAAAGACAGATGCTACATTCCAGGATAGAAAAGAGGTTAGGGCGGAGGGTTAAATATCGAGGCAAAGACATGGCCCGAGAGGGTAAAATCCAGCTCCCTAATGAGAGGTGGTGATTTTGGCTTTCAAAGAGCCAATTCACAGGATCCTGGAGAAAATTAAACACGAATTGCTTGCTAAGGAAGATGAGTGGGGATCCATCAAAGAGGAACCTTTAAAGATCATTTGGAACAACTGGCTGAAGTTAGTCACTTAAGGGAGCTTGTGATGAGTGAGGGGGCTGGGACTTCTAGGTAACGACAGCTACAGAATAATTGAGGTCATATATAATGCTGCATAGAGCGGCATTGTTGTTACTCATGGGCACAGAGGGGTATTGACAATTACCCCTCAATAAGATTATGAACTTGGAGACAGCTAGACAAAAGGTAGAGTGGTTGAGGAAAGAATTGCCTTTGGGAATATGGACCTTATGGGAACCACCCAACCCCATGATAACGTATTAGTGGTGACCCTCAGGATTGGAGGGTTTAATGTGAAAAGAGTGATGATTGACCAGGGAAGTGGTACAGAGATCATGTACCGGACCTGTACCGAGGATTGGGGCTCAAAGATGACTCCTACACTCAAACTCCTAGTTGGATTTGCGTGCTATAGGGGTTGTGCTATCTAGTTTACATCTGGAGGTAAAATTCTGCATTGGCAGTGCTTGATAGTTGCGATCAATCACGAAGACAATCAATAGAAAATAGAGCTGCCCACCCCATTATTAGCAATCACAAATCCCAGACCAAGCTACTAGGGCTGATAGTACTAAAGTGGAATTATTTTTATCCCTAATGTAGGACTTGGATGTTTGTTCTTGGAGTCTGTATATGGTTCCTAAGGTGGACCCTGATTTGATAATGCATAAGCTAAACATGGATCCTTCCTATCCCCCTAAGAAACAAAAGCCGCGAAAATTAGCCAAACCTAATGATAAGGCTATGAAGGAAAAGGTGGAGATATTGAAATAAATAGGGCTATCATGGAGGTTTTCTACCTAAAGTGGCTAGCTAAAACAATAGTGGTGAAGAAGAAAAATATGAATTGGAGGGCTTGTCCTACGGATGAGCTTCATCGACCTGAATAAAGCATGTCCTACGGATGAGCTTCTTAGATGCTTTTCTAGGTTACCACTAGATTGCCCTAGCCTAGAATGCCAGGTAGAGACATCGTTCATCTCCCTCGAAGGAAATTATCATTACATTGTTATGTCCTTTGGCTTGAAAAACGTTAGGGTCAAGTATCAGAGCATGGTTACTCGGATGTTTAGACTTCAAATTGGTGGTAATGAGCAAGACTACGGACAAGCATCTTTTGGAATTGGTTGAGGCTTTCAATATCTTGAGGAAACAAAAATTACACCTTAATGCATCAAAGTGTGTGTTCAGAGTTGGCTTGGGGAAGTTCCTTGGATATTTGGTCACTTGCTAAGGAATAGAAGTGAATCCCAATTAAATAAGTGACCAACATCTGCAGCCACTAAGGAATTCCAAAAAAGTTTAGAAGCTTATAGGCATGATAGTAGCTTTGAATAGGTTTGTTTGCAAGTTAGCTGATAGGTGTCATCCCTTCATTCATATCCTAAAGAGATGGAAGGGCTTCCAATGGACTAAGGAATGTGATAGCTCTTTTCAAATATTGAAGCCTATCTTGCAAGTCCATCAATACTCTTTAGTCTAGAGCCTAGCAAGGATCTTTACATGTACCTTGCTGTATCCTAGCATACAGTGAGTGCAGTGGTGATTAGGGTTTATGATGGCATTTAGATGCCAGTCTATCATGTGAGCAAGACCCTACTGGATGCTGAGACCAGGTACTTACCAGTAGAGAAGGTAACCTTAGCATTGATATATACAATTTATGTCCTAAATGAATTCCCCTTGCAAGCATTGTTGGGAAAGTTGAATGTCATGGGAATAACAGCCAAGTGGGGGGTCACCCTAGTTGCTTTGGCATCAAGTACAAATTGAGGAATTCGGTCAAAGGGTAGGTATTGGAAGACTTTGTTGCTGAGTTCTCCCCCGAGATCATGGTTGTACGTGGGGTACAACAAATCTCAACCCGTCCATGGAGAATATATATGGATGGGGTGTCAAATACCAAAGGATCAGGCATTGAGGTAATGTTGGAGTCACCCAAGGGTATAAGGATGGAGCATTCTTTGCAGTTAGCATTTTAGGTATCAAACAATGAGGCCAAATACAAAACATTGTTGATAGAGTTTTGAGCCATCACGAAGGCAAGAGTCATAGAAGTAAGGGTGTGCTCAAACTTATGAAGGCATTTCAGGCATCCAATTGTTATGTTTATTTTAAATGGCAAGCTTCCTAAGGATAAGAAAGAGGACGAAAAGGTGAGGAAGTCCCCTTGGTATTGGTTATCAACCAAGAATATATTATATAGGAGGTCATTTGGGAGCCCATACTTGTTGTGCGTCCATCTAGATGTGAGAGCCGCATAAGGGGCCGCCTTCTGGTGCACAAGGCGATGACGCAAGGATATTGGTGGTCAAATATGCAGAGATGCTCAGGAGTACGTAACAAATGTGATCAATACCAGAGATATGCACCTGATATCCACTAGCCTAGAGGATCCCTCAACCCCCTATTTATTTCATAGCCTTTTTCTTAATGGGGATTAGATATTGTGTGGCCATCGATTACTTTACAATGTGGTTAGAGGTTGAGCCCTTGGCTAATATACAGGACTGTAATATCAAGAAGTTTACATCGAAAAACATTGTAACCTGATTCGACTTCTCGAAGATCCTGATATTTGATAATGGGCTTTAGTTTAACAGCAAAGCATTCAAAGGGAATTGCAATGAGCTTGGACTCAAGAACATGCATTCCATACTGGCTTACCCCAAGGGCAATGGACAGGCAAGCCACAAACAATATCATCATAAATTGGTTAAAGAAAGGGCTGGAAGAATCCAAGGGGAAGTGGGTTGAGGAGTTGCTGAATGTATTATGGACATACAAAACTATCCCTAGGAGATCCACCTGAGGCTATAATACCCTTGGAAGACGACCTTCCCACTATGAGGATAAATAACTTCTCTCTAGACAGAAACAACCAAATGAGGACCGAGTAGCTAGACCTCATTGAGAAGAATAGGGAGATAGCATTGATATGGCTGTAGTTTAACAACAAAGTATTCAAAAGGTATTGCAATGAGCTTGGGATCAAAAACATGTACTCTGCTTACCCCTAAGGTAATGGACAAGTCGAAGCCACAAACAATATCATCATAAATGGGTTAAGAAAGGGTTGGAAGAATCTAAGGGAAAGTGGGTTGAGGAATTGCTGAATGTATTATGGGCATACAAAACTACCCCTAGAAGATCCATGGGAAAAATTTTCCTTCTCCATGACCTATGGAATTGAGGCTGTAATACCCTTGGAAGTCAGCCCTCCCATTATAAGGACTTCTCTTCAGACAGTAAAAACCAAATGATGATCGAGCAACTAGACCTCATTGAGAAGAAAAAGGAGATAGCATTGATATGTCTGGCCGATTACTAGCAGAAGCTCTGCGGAGGATAGAATAGAAATATCAAGTCACGTGAGTTTGTACCAAGGATCCAAATTAGGAAAACTTGGCCCAAAATAGGAGGGTCCATATATAGTGACCTTGGTGGGTGGACCTGGGCTTACTACTTAGAAGATTTGGAGGAGAAACCTATACCTCGGCCATGAAGCATGAATAACAAATATTTATTTTAGTTGTTAAACATGTATACCTTTCTTGCAAATTGTACTATAATTGTATGTATACAAGTATGTGAATTAAAGATGTTATTCAAGGAATCTTATCCAGAGAACCATTTAAGCTAAAGTTCTACTCATTAAGGATAGAAACCTTAGCCTTAGCCTAGCCTTGGTCATTGACTAGGTGGGAATCTAAAGTTTTACTAATTAAAGATAGAAGCCTAGTGTCAGCCTAATTGTAGTCACTGACTAGGTGGAAACCTAAAATTTTACTCATTAAGGACAGAAGCCTAGCCTCAAACTGACCTTGTTTACTGACTAGGTGGAAACCTAAAGTTTCTTTTTGCTAAGTATAACTTTGACATCATTCTAACCTTGGTCATTAACAAGTTAGAAACCAAGTAAATCATTCATTCTTACGTAATGCTATTCTCGGCGTGTGACGGGTTTTGTTGTTAGAATAAGTTATGAGTTTATATCTTATATTGGTTAATTACGTTTGGCAACATTGTTATGTCTGATGAATCATCGTTTTCTGTTGCTTTAGTGAGATAAGAAAAATAATCATAAATAGGATAGATCGAGAAATGATACTTAGCAAATAATGTGAAAGTACTTTTCATTAAAAAAAAAAATTACAAATGAAGTTGGAGGCCCCTCCTTCGTATCATTTGGCTCGGGTTGGAAGAGGCATTTCAGCTTGGGGCATGGGGGCAGAGGGAGGTCCACTGCGGGGGTGCCTATTGGAAGAGGAGGATCATCTTCTAAGTCCACCACTTCTCTTTGAGTTGCAAAGGCTTGGGCCTCCACATCGGATAGGAGCTCCTCTATGCTGGGGTTGCATTGACCACCACCATTTAGGACCCCCTTAAGAGGAGCCAGAGTTGATGACTCTAGAGCATCCCCTTTTCTTTTTAACATTCTATCGGGATAAGGGACACTTTCTGTAGCACAGTAGGGGGAGTTGAGTGGCTCATTGAGAATGTCCAGAGTGGCCACCCATCCATCCATGAAGCTCCCAAGCTAGGCCTCCCTTACCACGTTGTTAACTAAGTTCTTGGCATCCAAAAAGCCCATGTCATAAAATTCCCAGTAGATTTCTTTTTCATTGCCTTCATCTCAGCAGATTTTGTGATGAATAGGCTCAAAGCCTGAGCTAGCTTGGTATCAGACTCCTCCACCCTCTTCATTAGGGAATCCACCTTCCATTGAGTCGAGGCTTGAGCCATCTTAGCTTAGAAAACGTCCTCTTCCTTGGTTTGGAGTTTGCTTTCTAACAAGTAGTCTCTTTCTTGCAGTCTTCAGTTGCCTTCTTCAAGCAGGTGTTTAGGACATGGACCCCTTGGCAAGCCTACAAATGAAACAAGGAAAATGTATGCAAAAAGAGATAGAATATATGTACCAAAAAGAAAATGGGGGGGGGGGGGGAGGGTGGGGGGAGGGGTGGGGAAGGGGTTCAAACCCCAACTTCTTACCACCAAAGTATGTCTCTTTATTGCCAATAGGACATTATGGTTGTCCTATTCTTTCCATGTGTCCATATTAGTGGGCATGAGAAAAGTCTTGTCAAGGTTGTCTACTATCCACCCACCTTCACCTTTCCCTTATTGACGAGTGTCTTTATCGAAGAGGAGTGGGCTACTGTGCAACTTGAATTTGTGCATGTATAGTGGGGGCCGTGAGGTAGGGGTTAAGCTGCTTCACCTACTTTAGATGGGAAGGGCAGATTGAGGCATTGTTTAAGAAGGACGCTTAGCAATAGTTGTAACCAAGTGGCTCCTGAGGCCTTTTCCCACACTCTGCCTTTTGTTCTGTTGTGCAGCTAGAAGGGTAATCACCATGGCTAGTCAGGATGAAGTCTAGGGGGTTTGTCCTATGTTGCCATAGAGGGGTAGGGGACTATAAATTCCTCAACCTATGGGGTTCAACATTGAACCACCATATCCTCAACATAGGATTCCTCAGTAGCCTTGTTAATTTCATGGTTTTTAGCGGTTTTGTTTCAACAGTCAGCTGTATCATCTAAGAAAGGTGGAAGAGAATCGCTCTGTTGTCGTTGGAGACCGGCCCATTGAGCTTTGTATGTTAGGAAAAAATCCTTTCAATCATACTTCAATATAGGTAAGGAGGGATGATTGGCTCTTAACGAATCCCTGGGATTGTAAAAACCTCTATATAAAGGTGTGTAGCAAAGAACTAGGAGGGAGAATGGAGTGACCATCAGAGTGGGCATAAAATTCAAACTAAAGAATCTAGTTGAGGTTTTGTACTTCCACAAAATTCAAGTTTGGCTCAACGTTTCGAGAATCTGCACACTAAAACTCAGAGAAGGGAATTAGTAGAAAATACCTAGTGTTAGACAAAAAGAAAAAAAAAAGAAAAAGAAAAAGAAAAAGAATATGCAACAACCACTTGGATCTACGAACCTGGTTTGTTTGAGGAGGCTGAGCATGAGAACTCCTTAGCATGCCAGTTCCTAGTGTTAGACAAAAAGAAAAAAAAAAAGAAAAAGAAAAAGGATATGCAACAACCCATTAAATCTACAGACTTGCTTTGTTCGAGGAGGCCGGGCATGAGATCTCTTTGTATGCCAGTTCTAAGTGAACTTTAAGATTTCCTCTCGTGAATTCTTGTTGGAGTCAGGAAGACACAAAATCTACCTTAATTGGCCTCGGTGGACCTTGATGTAGTAGCTCGAGGATAAGTTATTGCAACAATTATAGATATAATTTATATTATGGTGGGTGAGCTTTAGGTTGAACTGCCTATTAAACTTTTCTATACAGTCAGCCCTGCCAAAGAGGTTGGGCATGCATTTCCCAGGGTTGAGCTTATAGAACATAAGGACATGTGTCAATAGAAAGCTGAAAGGAAACCTAACCTCACCTTCTATTGTGGGATATTAAAGAAACAAAAATAGCCCCTAGAACCTGGTATTCCACTATAGCATCTTGAGGCATGGAGTGACCATTAGAGTGGGCATAAACTTTAAACAGTATAATTTGATTGAGCTTTTGCACTTCCACAAAATTCAAGTTTGGCTTAATGTTTCAAGAATCTGCACACTAAAAATCTTATAAAGGGGAATTAGTAGAAAACTAGTGTTGGATAATATAAAAAAAGGATATGCAACAACCCCTGGATCTACGGACCTGGTATGTAAGAGGAAGTTAGGCAAGAGATCTCCTCAGCATACTAGTTCCTACTAACCTTTAAGAATTCCTCTTTTAATTCTTATTGGAATTAGGAAGACACAAAATTAGCCTTAATTAGTCTCGGTGGACCTTGATGTAGTAGCCTTAGGATAGGTTACTGCAACAATTATAGATATAATTTATATCATGGTGGGTGAGCCTTAGGCCGAGCTGCCTATTAAACTTTTATATACACCCAACCACGCGGAAGAGGTTGGGCATGCCTTTATTAGGGATGAGTGTATAGAACCTAAGGGCATGTATCAAGAGAGAGCTCAAAGGAAACTTAACTCCACTTCCTATTGCGGGCTATTAAGGAAACAAAAATAGACCTAGTGCCCGCTGTTCGTCTATAGCATCTTGAGGAACGGGAGTGACCATCAGCGTGGGCATAAATTTCAAACTAAAGAATCCGGTTGAGGTTTTGAACTTCCACAAAATTAAAGTTTGGCTTTGAATGTTCAAAAAGTGTGTAAAACACCTTCGCTGCCTTTCAAGCAGTCAATAATCTACTAGAGAATTAAGTTGAAATAAATGAACAGCAGAAGACCCTTCAAGCCTAATTTACCCAGTTTATCTAAGCCCTCCAAGCTTCTTGCTCCAACGAGGTTACACAGAAACCTTTGTCTTCTCTAGCTTACCAGATTCCGCTATAGCCCATAGCATCAACCAATATCAATTGGTCCCTTCCTAACTGCTTCCCAAGCACCAAATAGCCTTCTCACAGATGTGTGTATGGTGAGAAAATGATTTGGTTAAATGTATCTCTCAAGGATGTATCAATGGAGAGGGTGAGAGTAGAGGAATTTGGAGAATCAAAGGATGAAGATTGTGGATGAGACAATCTTATTTTTCTCTAGGGTTTCTCTCTCAAAATTCTCTCTAGAAGCTATCAACAATATGTGGCTATGAGGGGTATTTATACTGGTGTGTGTTTGGAATGCGAAAGGTCAGTTTTAGCCAAATAGGGCATTTTGGAGACTTGAGCTTGCGACTAGAACGAGTTGCAAGCTAACTGCCTGGCCAGCTAGAGGTTTTGTCTTGTAGTGTGACAGCTAGCGTGACCCTTTAGCTCCCTTTGCATGATTCATACGTGTGCCTCTTTTTGGCGACTTGCGAGTCACGGTCGCGAGTCACGGTTGCGAGTCCTTGCTTGAGTGCACACTCTTGAGCTTTTCTTCACACTCTCTCATACACTAACATTACATGATTCCCACCTAAATACAAGGGTTTATAAATGCTGAATTACAAGAAAATTGGCACGGAATAAAGCCAATAAAATGATTGAATAAATTCAATCTTACAGGCTTAAAATTTCGAGGATCTGTACACCAAAAATTAGAGAAAAGTGAATTATTAGAAAAAACCTAATGTTAGACAAAAAAAAAAAAAAAAAAGAAGAAAAGAAAAGAAAAGGATATGCAACTACTCCTTGGATATATGGACATGGTTTTTAGAGGAGGCTAGGCATGAGATCTCCTCATCATGCCAAATCCCAGTGACCTTTAAGATTTCCTTTTATGAATTCTTGTTGGATTTAGGAAAACTCAAAATCTATCTCAATGGGTCTTGGTGGACCTTGATGTAATAGAACGAGGATAGGTTACTACAACAATTATAGATATAATTTATATCATGGTGGGTGAACTTTAGGCCGAACTACCTATTAAACTTTTCTATACACTCAACAGCGTGGAAGAGGTTGGGCATGCATTTATCAAGGCTGAGCCTATAGAACTTAAGGACATTTATCAAGATAAAGATAAAAGGAAACCTAACCCCGCATTCTATTGCGGGCAATTAAGCGAACAAAAATAGCCTTGGTACCTGCTGTTCGAATATAGCATCTTGAGGCACGAAGTAATCATCAAAGTGGGTGTAAACTTCAAACCGAAGAATCTTGTAGAGGTTTTGCACTTTCACAAAATTCAAGTTTGGCTTAACATTTCGAGAATCTACACACCAAAAATCAGAGAAAAGGGAATTAGTAGAAAACACCTAGTGTTGTGCAAAAAAAAGAAAAGGAAAAAAGAAAGGGACATGCAACAACCCCTTAGATCTATGGATATGGTTTTTTCAAGGAGGCTGGGCATGAGATTTTCTTAGCATGCCAGTTCACCGTGACCTTTAAGAATTCCTCCTGTGAATTCTTCTTGGAGTTAGGAAGACATGAAATCTGGCTTAATCGGCGTCAGTGGACCTTGATGTAGTAGCCCAAGGATAGGTTATTGTAACAATTATAGATATAATTTATATCATGGTGGGTGATCTTTAGCCCGAACTGCCTATTAAAGTTTTCTATACACCCAACCATGTGGAAGAGGTTGGGCATGCATTTATCAGGGTTGGGCCTATAGAACCTAAGGACATGTATCAAGAGAAATCTAAAAAGAAACCAAACCCCACCTTCTATTGTTGGCTATTATGGAAACAAAGATAACCCTGGTACATGCTGTTCTGCTATAGCATCTCGAGGCATGGAGTGACATTAGAGTGGGGCTAAATTTCAAACCGAAGAATCCAGTTGAGGTTTTACATTTCCACAAAATTCAAGTTCAGCTTAACGTTTCAAGAATCTGCACACCAACAATCATAGAAAGGGGAATTAGTAAAAAACACCTAGGGTTAGATTAAAAAAAAAAGAAAAAAGAAGGATATGTATCAAACCCCCTGGATCTACGAACCATGTTTGTTCAAGGAAGCTGGGCATGAGACCTCATTAGCATACCAGTTCCTAGTAACCTTTATGAATTCCTCTTATGAATTCTAATTGGAGTCAGGATGACATGAAATCAGCCTTAATTGGTCTTGGTGGATTTTGATGTAGTAGCCAGAGGATAGGTTACTACAACAATTATAGATATAATTTATATCATGGTGGTTGAGCTTTAAGCCGAACTACCTATTAACTTTCTATACACCCAACCACGCGGAAGAGGTTGGGCATGCATTTATTAGGGCCAAGCATATAGCGCCTAGGGACATGTATCAAGAGAGAGCTTAAAGGAAACTTAACCCCACCTTCTATTGGGGGCTATTACAGAAAGAAAAATAGACCCTGGTGCTCGCTGTTCAGCTATAGCATCTTGAGGATTGGAGTGACCATCATAGTGAGTGTAAACTTCAAATTGAAGAATCCGGTTAAGGTTTTACACTTCCACAAAATTCAAGCTTAACATTTCGAGGATTTGCACACCAAAAATTAGGGAATTAATAGAAAAAACCTAATGTTGGACAAAAAAAAAAAAAAAAAAAAAGATATGCAACTACGCCTTCGATCTATGGACATGGTTTTTTCGTGGAGGCTAGGCACGAGATCTCTTCAGCGTGTCAGATCTTAGTGTCGTTTAAGAATTCCTTTTGTGAATTCTTGTTGGAGTTAGGAAAACATGAAATCTACCTTAATCGGTCTCGGTGGATGCTAATGTAGTAGCTTGAGTGTAGTTTACTACACCAATTATAGATATAATTTATATTATGGTGGGTGAGCTTTGGGTCAAACTGCCTATTAAACCTTTCTATACACCCAACCACGTAGAAGAGGTTGGGCTTGCATTTGTAAGGGTTAGGCCTAAAGAACCTAAGGACATGTATCAAAAGAAATCTAAAATGAAACCTAACCCTAGCTTCTTTTGCGAGCTAATGTGGAAACAAAAATAGCCTTTGGTACTCGTTGTTTTGCTATAGCATCTTGAGGCATGGAGTGACCATTAGAGTGGGGGTAAATTTCAAACTGAAGAATCCGGTTGAGGTTTTTTTCTTCCACAAAATTAAAGTTTGGCTTAATGTTTCAAGAATCTGCATACTAAGAATCATAGAAAGGGGAATTAGTAGAAAACACCTAGTGTTAGATAATAATAAAAAATGGATATGCAACAAACCCCTGGATCTACAGACCTTGTTTGTTCAAGGAAGCTGCACATGAGATCTGATTAGCATACTAGTTCCTAGTGACCTTTGTGAATTCCTCTTGAGAATTCTCATTGGAGTTAGGAAGACACAAAATCAGCCTTACTTGGTCTTGGTGGACCTTGATGTAGTAGCTTGAGAATAGGTTACTGCAACAATTATAGATATAATTTACATCATGGTGGTTAAGCTTTAGGCCAAACTACCTGATAGACTTTTCGATACACCCAACCAAGCGGAAGAGGTTGGGCTTGCATTTATTAGGGATGAGCGTATAGAAACTAAGGACATGTATCAAGAGAGAGCTCAAAGGAAACCAAATCCCACCTTCTAATACAGGCTATTAAGCAAATAAAAATAGGCTTTAGAACCCATTGTTTGGCTATAGCATCTTGAGGCATAGAGTGACAATCGGAGTGGACGTAAACTTCAAACTGAAGAATCCGGTTGAGGTTTTGCACTTCCAGAAACTTCAAGTTTGGTTTAACATTTCGAGAATCCGCACTCCAAAAATTAGAGAAAAAAGAATTAGTAGAAAACACCGAGTGTTGGACAAAGCAAAAAAAGAAAAGAAAAGGAAAGGATATGCAACAACCCCCTGGATCTATGGACATGGTTTTTTCGAGGAGGCCAAGCATGAGATCTCCTCAGCGTGCCAGTTCCCGGTGATCTTTAAGAATTCCTATTGTGAATTCTTGTCAGAGTATAGAAGACAAGAAATCTTCCTTAATCGACCTCGGTGGACCTTGATGTAGTAGCTCGAGGATAGTTTATTGCAACAATTATAGACATAATTTATATCATCGTGGGTGAGGTTTAGGCCGAACTACCTATTAAACTTTTCTACACACCAAACCACGTGAAAGAGGTTGTGCATGCAATTATCCGGGCTGAGCCTATAGAACCTAAGGACAAGTATCAAGAGAAAACTAAAAGGAAACTTAACCCCACCTTTTATTGCTGGCTAATAAGGAAACAAAAATAGCCCCACATACCTGCTGTTCAAATATAGCATCTTGTGGCACGAAGTAACCATCAGAGTGGGCGTGAGCTTTAAATCGAAGAATTTGGTAGAGATTTTGCACTTCCACAAAATTCAAGTTTGGCTTAACGTTTCAAGAATCAGCGCACAAAAAATCAGAGAAAGGGGAATTAGTGGAAAACACGCAGTGTTAGCCAAAAAAAAAAAAAGCATATGCTACAACCCCTTGGATCTTTGAACCAGGTTTGTTCGAGGGTGCCGGGCATGAGATCTCCTTAGTATGCCAGTTCCTAGTGACCATTAAGAATTCCCCATGTGAATTGATTTAGAGTCAGGAAGACATGAAGTCTACCCTAATTGGGCTCGTTGGACCATGATGTAGTAGCTCGAGGATAGGTTACTATAAAAATGATAGATATAATTTATATCATGGTGGGTGAGCTTTAGGATGGACATGCATTTCTTGGGGTTAAGCCTATAGAACCTAAGAACATGTATATAGAGAGCGCTAAAAGGAAACCTAATCATAAGAATGGGCCTAAACTTCAAATTGAAGAATCTGGTTGAGGTTTTGCACTTCCATAAAATTCAAGTTTGGCTTAACGTTTTGAGAATGTGCACCAAAAATTAGAAAAATGGGAATTAGAAGAAAACACCTAGTTTTGGGCAAAAAATTGAAAAAAAAAAGAAAAGAAATGAATATGCAATAGCCCCATGGATTTACGGACTTGGTTTTTTCAAGGAGGCCGAGAATGAGATCTCCTCAGCATGCCAGTTCCCAGTGACGTTTAGGAATTCCTCTTATGAATTCTTGTTGGAGTCAAGAAGACACGAAATATTCCTTAATCGGCCTCGGTGGTCCCTGATGTAGTAGCTCGAGGATAGGTTACTGCGACAATTATAGATATAATTTATATCATGGTGGGTGAACTTTAGGTTGAGTTGATTATTAAAATTTTCTATACACCCAACTACGTGGAAGAGGTTGGGCATGCATTTATTAAGACTAAGCCTATAGAACCTAAGGGCATGCATCAAGAGAGAGAGCTAAAGAAGAACCTAACCCCACCTTTTATTTCTTCTATTAAGGAAGCAAAAATAGCCCCTGGTCCTCGTTGTTTGACTATTGCATCTTAAGGCATAGAGTGACCATCAGAGTGGTCGTAAACTTCAATCTGAATAATCCGTTTAAGGTTTTGCACTGACACAAAATTCAATTTTGGCCTAACGTTTCAAGAATCTGCACATCAAAAATCAGAGAAATGGGAATTAGTGGAAAACGCCTAGTGTTGGACAAATATATATATATATATATATATATATATATGAAACAACCTTTTGGATCTACGGACCCGATTTGTTCGAGGAGGCCGGGCTTGGGATCTCCTTAGTATGCCAGTTCCTAGTGACCTTTAATAATTCCTCTTGTGAATTCTTGTTGGAGTAAGGAAGATTTGAAATCTGCCTTTATCGGCCTCGGTGGACCTTGATGTAGTAGCCCAAGGATAGCTTACTGCAACTATTATAGATATAATTTATATCATGGGGAGTGAGCTTTTGGGCGAAATGCTTGTTAAACTTTTCAATACACATAACCATGAGAAAGAGGTTGTGCATGTTTTTATTAGGGCTGAGCCTATAGAACCTAATGACATGTATCAAGAGAGAGCTAAAAGGAAACCTAAGCCCACCTTCTATTGTAGATTCTTAAGGAAAAAAAAAATAGCCCCTAGTACCCGCTGTTCGGCTATAGCATCTTTAGGCACAGAGTGGGCGTAAACTTCGAAATTCAGGTTTTGCTTAACGATCGAGAATCTGCACATAAAAAATTTTAGAAAGGGGAATTCATAAAAACACCTAGTGTTAGATATTAATAATTAAAAAAAAGGTATATGCAATAACCTCTTAGATCAATGGCCTTAGTTTGTTCAAGGAAGCTGGGCACGAGATCTACTCAGCATGCTAGTTCCTAGTGATTTTTAAGAATTACTCTTGTGAATTCTTATTGGAGTTAGGAAGACACAAAATCAGCCTTAATTGGCCTTGGTGGACCTGGATGTAGTAGCCTGAGGATAGGTAATTGCAACAATTCAGGATATAATTTATAATATGGTGGGTGAGCATTAGGTCAAATTGCTTATTTAACATTTCTAAGCACCCAACCTCGTGGAAGATGTTGGGCATGCATTTATTAGGGCAAAGCCTATAGAACCTAAGGGCATGCATCAAGAGAGATCTAAAAGGAAACCTAAGCCCATCATCTATTCTGGCCTATTAAGGAAACAAAAATAGCCCTACTACCGCTGTTCAACTATAGCGTCTTGTGGCAAGGAGTGACAATCAGAGTGAGCATAAACTTCAATCCGAAGAATCTGTTTGAAGTTTTGTACTTCCACAAAATTCATGTTTGGCCTAACATTTCGAGAATCTACACACCAAAGATTAGAGAAAGGGGAATTAGTAGAAAACGCCTTGTGTTGGATAAAAAAAAAAAGGATATGCAACAACCTCTTGTATCTACAAACCTGGTTTGTTTGAGGAAGTTGGGCATGAGGTCTCCATGGCATACCAGGTCCTAATGACCTTTAAGAATTCCTCTTGTGAATTCTTGTTAGAGTCAGGAAGACATGAAATTTGCTCTAATAGGCCTCGTTGGATCTTGATGTAGTAGGACGAGGATAGGTTACTGTAACAATTATAGATATAATTTATACCATGGTGGGTGACCTTTAGGCCGTAATACCTATTAAACTTTGCTATACACCCAACCGCATGGAAGAGGTTGGGCATGCATTTATAGGGGCTGCGCCAATAGAACCTAAAGACAAGTATCAAGAGAGAGCTAAAAGGAATCCTAACCCCACCTTCTATTGTGGGCTAATAAGGAAACAAAAATTTCCCCTAGTACCCGTTGTTCGGCTATAGCATCTTGAGGTTGGGAGTGACCATTAGAGTGGGTGTAAACATGAAACCAAAGAATCTGGTTGAGGTTTTGAACTTCCACAAAATTCAAGTTTGGCTTTAACGTTTCAAGAATCTTCAGTCCATAAATCATAGAAAGGGGAATTTGAAGAAGCCACCTAGTGTTAGAACCAAAAAAAAAAAAAAAAAAAAAAAAAAAAAGATATGGAACAACCCCGATTTACTAACCTGGTTTGTACGAGGAAGGTAGGCATGCGATCTCCTTTGCATACTAGTTCCTAGTGTCCTTTAAGAATTACCCTAATGGATTCTTATTGGAGTTAGGAAGAAATGAAATCAACCTTAATTGGTCACGGTGGTCCCTGATGTATGGGCTCGAGGAGAGGTTACTGCAACAGTTATAGATATAATTTATATTATGGTGGGTGAGCTTTAGGACGAACTGCCTATTAAACTTTTCTATACACCAAACCTTGCGGAAGCAGTTGGGCATGCATTTATTAAGGCTATGCTTATAAAACCTAGGGACCTGCATCGAGAGAAAGCTAAAAGAAAACCAAATCCCACCTTTAATTTCGGGCTACTAAGGAAACAAAAATAGCACCTGGTACCCGCTGTTCGACTATAGCGTCTTTAGGCATGGTGTGACCATCAGAGTGGGTGTAAACTTCAAATTGAAGTATCTGTTTGAGGTTTTGCACTTCCACAAAATTCAAGTTTTGATTAACGTTTCGAGAATCTACTCACCAAAATTAGAGAAAGGGAAATTAGTAGAAAATATCTAGTGTTAGACAAATAAAAAAAGGATATGCAACAACCCCTTGGATTTGCGAACTTGATTTGTTTAAGGAAGTTGGGCACGAGATCTCCTTAGCATACCAGTTTCTAGTGACCTTTTTGAAATTCCTCTTATGAATTCATATTAGTGTTAGGAAGACATGAAATAGGCCCCAATTGGTCTTGGTGGACCTTGATGTTGTAGCCCGAGGATAGGTTACTGCAACTATTATAGATATAATTCATATCATGGTGGGTAAGCTTTAGGCTGAACTGCCCATTAAACTTTTTTATACCCCCAACCACGCGAGAGAGGATGGACATGCATTTATATGGGCTATGCCTATAAAACCTAAGGACATATATCAATAGAGATCTAAAAGGAAACCTATCCCAACCTTCTATTGCTGGCTGTTAAGAAAACAAAAATTGCCCTTAGTGCATGCGGTTCGACTATAGTATCTTGAGGCACGGAGTGACCATCAAAGTGGGCGTAAACTTCAAACTGAAGAATTCGGTTGAGGTTTTGCACTTCCACAAAATTCAAGTTTGGCTTAATGTTTTGAGAATCCTTTTACAAAAAATTAGAGAAAAGGGAATTAGTAGGAAACACCTAGTGTTGGACCAAAAAAAAAAAAAAAAAAAAACGAAAATGCAACATCCCTTTGGACCTACGGACATGGTTTTTTCGAGAAGGCCGGGCATTAGATCTCCTTAGCATGCCAGTTCCAAGTGACCTTTAAGAACTCGTCTTGTAAATTCTTGTTGGAGTTAGAAAGACACGAAATATGCCTTAATCGGCCTCAGTGGACCTTGACGTAGTAGCTTGAGCATAGGTTACTACAAAAATTATAAATATAATTTATATCATGGTGGGTGAGCTTCCTGCCAAGCTACCTATTAAACATTTTCATACACCAAACCATGCGGAAGAGGTTGTGAATGCATTTGTCAGGGCTAAGCCTATAAAAACTAAAGACATGTATGAAGAGAGAGCTAAAAGGAAATCTAACCCCACCTTCTATTGTGGGCTATTAAGGAAACAAAAATAGCTCTTGCTACTCGCTGTTCAACTATTACATCTTGAGGCACAGAGAGACATCATAGTGGGCATAAACTTCAAACCTAAGAATCCATTTAGGGTTTTACGCTTCCACAAAATTGAAGATTGGCTTAATATATCGAAATATGACATCAAATTTTGTCTTTATAGCATATAATTTTTCGAGAATCTGCACATCAAAAATTTGAGAAAAAGGAATTAGTAGAAAACACTTAGAGTTAGACAAAAAATAAAAGATAAGCAACAACCCCTTGGATCTATAGACCTGGTTTGTTCGAGGTGGCCGAGCATGAGATCTCCTTAGTATGCCAGTTCCCAGTGACCTTTAAGAATTCCTCTTGTGAATTCTTGTTGGAGTCAGGAAGACACGAAATCTGCCTTTATCGGCCTTGGTGGACCTTGATGTAGTAGCCCGAGGATAGGTTACTGCAACAATTATAGATATAATTTATATCATGGTGGGTGAGCTTTAGGCCGAACTGCGTGTTGAACTTTTCTATACACCCAACCACATGGAAGAGGTTGGGAATGCATTTATTTGGGCTGAGACTATAGAACCTAAGGACATGTATCAAGAGAAAGCTAAAAGGAATCCTAACCCCACCTTCTATTGTGGGCTAATAAGGAAACAAAAATATCCCCTAGTACCCATTGTTCGGCTATAGCATCTTGAGGTAGGGAATGACCATTAGAGTGGGCGTAAACTTGAAACCAATGAATCCAGTTGAGGTTTTACACTTCCATAAAATTCAAGTTTGGCTTTAATGTTTCATGAATCTTCAATCCAAAAATCATAGAAATGGGAATTAGAAGAAAACACCTAGTGTTAGATAACGAAAAGAAAAGTATATGCAACAACCCCTTTGATCTATAGACCTAGTTTGTTTGAGGAATGTGGGAATGAGATCTCCTTAGCATACTAGTTCCTGGTGACCTTTAAGAATTCCTCTTGTAAATTCTTATTGGAGTTAGGAAGACATGAAATCAGCCTTAATTGGTCTCGGTGGTCCTTGATGTATTAGCTCGAGGATAGGTTACTACAACAATTATAGATATAATTTATATCATGGTGAGTGAGGTTTAGGACGAACTGCCCATTAAACTTTTCTATACACCTAACCAGTGGAAGATGTTCGGCATGCATTCATTAAGGCTATGCTAATGAAACCTAGGGACATGCTTCAAGAGAGAGCTAAAAGAAAATGAAGCCCCACCTTTCATTTCAGGCTATTAAGGAAACAAAAATAACCCTAGGTACCCGCTGTTCAACTATAACATCTTTAGGCATGGTGTGACCATCAGAGTGGGCGTAAACTTCAAACTGAAGATTTCGTTTGAAGTTTTGCACTTCTGCAAATTCAAGTTTGGCTTAACGTTATGAGAATTTGCACTCCAAAAATTAGAGAATGGGGAATTAGTAGAAAACACCATATGTTAGACAAAAAAAAGAAAAAAGAAGAAGAAGAGGATATGCAGCAACCCTTTGGATTTACGAACCTAATTTGTTTGAGGAAGCTGGGCACAAAATCTCCTTAGCATATCAGTTCCTAGTGACCTTTAAGAATTCCCTATGTGAATTCTTATTGGAGTTAGGAGGACACAAAATAGGCCTTAATTGGTCTCGGTGGACCTTGATGTAGTAGCCTGAGGATATATTACTGTAACAATTCAAGATATAATTCATATCATGGTGGGTAAGCTATAGGCCAAACTGCCTTTTAAACTTTTCTATACCCCAACCATGCGGAAGAGGTTGGACATGCATTTCTTAGGGTCAAGCCTATGGAACCTAAGAACATGTATATAGAGAGCGCTAAAAGGAAACCTAGCACCACCTTCTATTGCAGGATATTAAGAAAACAAAAATAGCCCCTAGTGCCCGTTGTTTGGCTATCACATCTTGAGGCATGAAGTGACCATCAAAGTGGGCCTAAACTTCAAATTGAAGAATCCGGTTAAGGTTTTGCACTTCCACAAAATTCAAGTTCGGCTTAACGTTTCGAGAATGTGCACCAAAAATTAGAAAAATGGGAATTACAAGAAAACACCTCGTTTTGGGAAAAAAAGAAAAAAGAAAAAGAAAAAAGAAATGAATATGCAATAGCCCCATGGATCTACGGACCTAGTTTTTTCAAGGAGCCCGGGAATGAGATCTCCTTAATATGCCAATTCCCAGTGATGTTTAAGAATTCCTCTTGTGAATTCTTGTTAGAGTCAAGAAGACACGAAATATTCCTTAATTGGCCTCGTTGGTCCTTGATGTAGTAGCTCGAGGATAGGTTACTAAGACTATTATAGATATAATTTATATCATGGTGGGTGAGCTTTAGGCTGAATTGACTATTAAACTTTTTTATACACCCAACCACGCGGAAGAGGTTGGGCATGCATTTATTAAAGCTAAGCCTATAGAATTTAAGGACATGCATCAAGAGAGAGCTAAAAGAGAACCTAACCCGACCTTTTATTTCTTCTATTAAGGAAGCAAAAATAACCCCTAGTCCCCTCTGTTCGACTATCGCGTCTTGAGGCATGGAGTGACCATCAGAGTGGTCGTAAACTTCAAACCAAAGAATCTGTTTAGGGTTTTGTGCTGCCATAAAATTCAAGTTTGGCCTAACGTTTCAAGAATCTATACACCAAAAATCAGAGAAATGGGAATTAGTAGAAAACACCTAGTGTTGGATAAAAAAAAATTTATGAAACAACCCTTTGGATTTACGGATCCGATTTGTTCGAGGAGGCCGGGCTTGAGATCTCCTCAATATGCCAATTCATAGTGACCTTTAAGAATTCCTCTTGTCAATTCTTGTTGGAGTAAGGCAGATTCGAAATCTGCCTTTATCGGCCACGGTGGACCTCGATGTAATAGCCCAAGGATAGGTTACTGCAGCTATTATAGATATAATTTATATCATGGGGGGTGAGCTTTTGGGCAAAAATGTGTTAAACTTTTCTATACACCCAACCATACGGAAGAGGTTGTGCCTACTTTTATCAAGGCTGAGCCTATAGAACCTAAAGACATGTATCAAGAGAAAGCTAAAAGAAAACATAGCCCCACCTTCTATTGCAGATTCTTAAGGAAACAAAAATAGCCCCTAGTACCTGCTGTTCGGGTATAGCATCTTTAGGCGCAGAGTGGGCATAAACTTCAAAATTTAGGTTTGGATTAATGATCGAGAATCTGCACATCAAAAATTTTAGAAAGGGAAATTCATAGAAAACACTTAGTGTTAGATATTAAGTAAAAAAAATATATGCAACAACCCTTTAGATCAACGGACCTGGTTTGTTCAAGGAAGCTGGGCACGAGATCTCCTCAGCATACCAGTTGCTAGTGACCTTTAAGAATTACTCTTGTGAATTTTTATTGGAGTTAGGAAGACAAGAAATCTGCCTTAATTAGTCTCGGTGGACCTAGATGTAGTAGCCTGAGGATAGGTTATTGCAACAATTCAGGATATAATTTATATTGGTGGGTGAGCATTAGGTCAAACTGCTTATTTAACATTTCTATGCAACCAACCATGTGGAAGATATTAGGCAAGCATTTATCAGGGCAAAGACTATAGAACCTAAGGGCATATATCAAGAGAGAGCAAAAAGGAAACCTAAGCCCATATTCTATTTTGGGCTATTAAGGAAACAAAAATAGCCCTTCGTACCTGCTATTCAACTATAGCGTCTTGTGGCATGGAGTGAAAATCAGAGTGAGCATAAATTTCAATCCAAAGAATCTGTTTGACGTTTTGTACTTCCATAAAATTCATGTTTGGCCTAACGTTTCGAGAATCTGCACACCAAAGATCAGAGAAACGGAATTAGTAGAAAACACCTTGTGTTGGATAAAAAAAAAAAAAGGATATGCAACAACCCCTTGTATCTACAAACCTGGTTTGTTCGAGGAAGCTGGGTGTGAGATCTTCATGGCATACTAGGTCCCAGTGACCTTTAAGAATTCGTCTTGTGAATTCTTGTTAGAATTAGGAAGACACGAAATTTGCCCAAATCGGCCTCGTTGGACCTTGATGTAGTAGCTTGAGGATAGGTTATTATGACAATTATAGATATAATTTATACCATGGTTGGTGACCTTTAGGCCATACTACCTATTAAACTTTGCTATACACCCAACCACATGGAAGAGGTTGGGCACGCATTTATTGGGGCTGCGCCAATAGAACCTAAAGACAAGTATCAAGAGAGAGCTAAAAGGAATCCTAACCCCACCGTCTATAACGGGCTAATAAAGAAACAAAAATAGCCCCCTGGTACTTGCTATTCGTCTATGGCATCTAGAGGAATGGAGTGACCATTAGAATGGGCGTATACTTCAATTTGAAGAACCCAGTTGAGGTTTTGCACTTCTCAAAATGTAACCACCCCTTGGATCTATGGACCTGGTTTGTTCGAGGAAGTTGGGCATGAGATCTGTTCAGCATACCAGTTCCCAATGACAATAAAGAATTCCTCTTGTGAATTCTTTTTGGAGTTAGGTGGACACAAAATCTGCCTTAATCGGCCTCGATGGTCCTTGATGTAGTAGTCTGAGGATAGGTTATTGCAACAATTATAGATATAATTTATTTCATAGTAGGTGAGCTTTAGGCTGAACTGCCTTTGAAATTTTTCTATTCACCCAACCACGCGGAAGATGTTGAGTAAGCTTTCATCAGGGCAAAGCCTATAGAACCTAAAGACATGCATCAAGAGAGATTGAAAAGGAAACCTAAGTCGACTTTCTATTTCGGGCTATTAAGGAAATAAAAACAACCCCTAGTACCAGTATTCGACTATAGTGTCTTTTGGCATGGAGTGATAATCAGAGTGGGCATAAACTTCAATCTGAAGAATCTGTTTAAGGTTTTGTTCTTCAACAAAATTCCTGTTTGGCCTAACGTTTTGAGAATCTGCAGACCACAAATCTAGGAAAGGGGAATTAGTTGAAAACGTCTTGTGTTAGGTAAAAAAAAAAAAGGATATGCAACAACCCCTAGGATCTATGGACCTAGTTTGTTTGAGGAAGCTGGGCGTGAGATCTCCATGGCATACCAGTTCCCAGTGACTTTTAAGAATTCCTCTTGTGAATTCTTGTTGGAGTCAGGAATATACAAAATCTGCCTTAATCGGCATGGTGGACCTTCATGTAGTAGCCTGAGGACAGATTTTTGTAACAATTATAGATATAATTTTTACCATAGTGGGTGACCGTTAGGCCGAGTTACCTATTAATCTTTTCTATACACCCAACCACGTGGAAGAGGTTGGGCATGCATTTATAAAGGCTATTCTGATAGAACCTAAAGACATGTATCAAGAGAGGGCTAAATGGAAACCTAACCGCAAATAGCCCCTGGTACTTGTTGTTTGACTATAGCATCTAGAGGCACAGAGTGATTGTTGGGGTGGGCATAAACTTCAATTTGAAGAATCTGGTTGAGGTTTTGCACTTCCAAAAAATTCAAGTTTAGCTTAACGTTTCAAGAATCTACACACCAAAAATCATTGAGAGAGGAATTAGTATAAAACGCCTAGTGTTAGATAAAAAAAAAAAAAAAAAAATAGATATACAACCTTCCCTTGGATCTACGAACATGGTTTTTTTGAGGAGACTGGGCATGAGATCTCCTCAGCGTGACAGTTCCTAGTGACCTTTAAGAATTCCTCTTGTGAATTCTTATTGGAGTTAGGAAGACACGAAATCGGCCTTAACTGGTCTCGGTAGACCTGGATGTAGTAGCTTTGGGATAGGTTACTGCAAGAATTTAAGATATAATTTATATCATGGTGGATGAGCTTTAGGCCGAACTGATTATTTAACATTTCTATGCAACCAACCATGCGGAGGATGTTGGGCATGCATTTATTAGGGCTAACCTTATAGAACCTAAGGACATGCATAACGAGAGAGCTAAAAGGAAACCGTAGCCCACCTTCTATTTCGGGATATTAAGGAAAAAAAAATATCCCCTAGAATCCACTATTCGACTATAGTGACTTATGGCATGGAGTGACCAACAGAGTGGGTGTAAACTTCAATCCTAAGAATCCGTTTGAGGTTTTGTACTTCTGCAAAATTCAAGTTTGGCCTAACATTTTGAGAATCTGCACTCCAAAAATCATTAAAAGGGGATTTTGTAGAAGACACCTAGTGTTAGATCATAATAAATAAATAAAAAGGATATGCAACAACTCCTTGGCTTTATGGACTTGGTTTGTTCGATTTGTTCGAGGAAGTTGGGCATGAGATCTCCTCAGCAAACCAATTACTAGTGACGTTAAGAATTCCTCAACAGAATTCTTTTTGGAGTTAGGAATACATGAAATCTGGCTTAATCGGCCTTAGTGGTCCTTGATGTAGTAGCATGAGGATAGGTTATTGCAACAATTATAAATATAATTTATATCATGGTGAGTGAGCTTTAGGCCGAACTGCCTTTTAAACTTTTCTATACACCCTACCACGTGGAAGAGTTTGGGCAAGCATTTATTCGGGAAAGCCTACAGAACCCAAGGATATGCATCAAGAGAGAGCTAAAAGGAAACCTGAGCCCACCTTCAATTTCGGGCTATTAAGGAAAAAAAAAAGTAGCACCTGGTATTCGCTGTTTGACTATCGCATCTTGTGGCATTGAGTGACCATCTGAGTGGGCGTAAACTTCAATCTGAAGAATCTGTTTGAAGTTTTGTACTTTTGCAAAATTCTAGTTTGGCCAAATGTTTCGAGAATCTACACACCAAAAAACAAAGGAAGGGGCATTATTAGAAAATGATTTGTGTTAGATAGAAAAAAAAAAAAAGGATATGCAACAACCTCTTGGATTTGTGGACCTGCTTTGTTTGAGGAAGCTGGGCATGAAATCTCCACAGCATACTAGTTCCCAGCAAACTTTAAGAATTCCTCTTGTGAATTCTCGTTGGAGTTAGGAAGACACGAAATCTGCCTTAATCAGCCTTGGTAGACCTTTATGTAGTAGCCTGAGGATAGGTTACTGTAACAATTCTGGATATAATTTATATCATGGTAGGTGAGGTTTAGGACGAACTGCCTATTAAACATTTCTATGCACCCAACCACATGGAAGAGGTTGGGCATGCATTTATTAGGGCTGAGCCTATAGAACCTAAGGACATGTATTAAGAGAGAGCTCAAAGGAAACCTAAACCCACCTTCTATTGCTAGCTATTCAGGAAACAAAAATAGCCCTTGGTACTCGCCGTTCGACTACAGTGTCTTGTGGCATGGAGTGACCATCAGAGTGGGCGTAATCTTCAATCCTAAGAATCCATTTGAGGTTTTGTACTTCCGCAAAAATCAAGTTTGGACTAAAATTTTGAGAATTTTCCTACCAAAAATCAAATAGAGGGGAATTAGTAGAAAACACCTTGTGTTAGATAATAAAAAAAAATGGATATGCAACAATCCCTTCGATCTACAGACCTAGTTAATTCGAGGAAGTTGGGCCTAAGATCTCCACGGCATACCAGTTCCCAGTGTCCTTTAAGAATTCCTCTTTTAAATTCTAGTTGGAGTTAGGAAGACACGAAATCTGCCTTAATCGGCCTCGGTGGACCATGATGTAGTAGGCTAGGGATAGGTTACTGTAACAATTATAGATATAATTTATATCATAGTGGGTGGTTTTTAGGTCGAATTACCAATTACGCTTTTCTATACACCCAACCACGTGGAAGAGGTTGGGCATGCATTTATCAGGGCTATGCCAATAGAACCGAAGGACATGTATCTATAGAGAGCTAAAAGGAAACCTAACCCCTACCTTCTATAACGTGCTATTAAGGAAACAAAAATAGCCCTTGGTACCCATTGTTTGACTATAGCGTCATGTGGCCAGGAGTGACCATCAGAATGGGTGTAAACTTCAAATTAAAGAATTCGGATGAGGTTTTGCATTTCCAAAAAATTCAAGTTTGGCTTAACGTTTCAAAAATCAGCACAACAAAAATCATTGAAAGGGGAATTAGTAGAAAACGCCTTGTGTTAGATAATAATAATAATGAAAAGGATATGCACCAACCCCTTGGATCTACGGACCCAGTTTGTTTGAGGAAGTTGGGCATGAGATCTCCTTAGCATACTAGTTCCCAGTGACCCTTTAGAATTACTCTTGTAAATTCTTATTGGAGTTAGGAAGACACGAAATAGGCCTTAATTGGTCTCAGCTGACTTGGATGTAGTAGCCTGAGAATAGGTTATTCCAACAATTCAGGGTATAATTTATATCATGGTGGGTGAGCTATAGGCCGAACTGCTTATTTAACATTTCTATGCACCCAACCACGCGGAAGAGGTTGGGTAAGAATTTATTAGGGCAAAGCCTATAGAACCTAAGGACATGCATCAAGAGAGAGCTTAAAGGAAACCTAAGCCCATCTTCTATTTCGGGCTATTAAGGAAACAAAAATAGCCCCTCATACCCATTGTTCAACTATAGCGTCTTGTGGCATGGAGTGAAAATCAGAGTGAGCGTAAACTTTAATCCGAAGAATTTGTTTGACATTTTGTACTTCCATAAAATTCATGTTTGGCCTAACGTTTCGAGAATCTATACACAAAAAACCAGAGAAAGGGGAGTTAGTAGAAAATGCCTTGTGTTGGAAAAAAAAAAAAAGGATATGCAACAACCCCTTGTATCTACAAACCTGGTTTGTTCGAGGAAGCTAGGTGTAAGATCTCCTTGGCATACCAGGTCCCAATGAAACATTTCTATATGCCCACGATACAAAATATGCCTTAATCGGCCTCGATAGACCTTGACGTAGTAGCCCGAGGATAGGTTACTGTAACAATTATAGATATAATTTATATCATGGTGGGTGAGCTTTAGGCCGAACTACTTATAAAACATTGCTATACACCCAACCACGTGAAAGAGCTTGTGCATGCATTTTTCGGGGCTGAGCCTATAGAACCTAAAGACATGTATCAAGAGAGAGATAAAAGGAAACCTAACCCCACCTTCTATTGTGGGCTATTAAGGAAACAAAAATAGCCCTTGGTACCCGCTATTCGGCTATAGCATCTTGAGGTACAAAGTGACCTTCAAAGTGGGTGTATACTACAAACCGAAGAATCCAGTTGAGGTTTGCACTTTCAAAAAATTCAAGTTTGGTGTAACGTTTCAAGAATCTACACTCCAAAAATGATTAAAAGGGGAATTAACGCCTAGTGTTAGATTAAAAAAAAAAAGGATATGCAACTAACCCTTGGATCTACGGACCTGGTTTGTTCGAGGATGCTGGGCATGAGATCTTCTTAGCATACCAGTTCCCAGTGTCCCTTAAGAATTCCTCTTGTGAATTCTTTTTGAAGTCAAGAAGACATAAAATCTGCCTTAATCGGTCTCAATGGTCCTGGATGTTATAGCTTGAGGATAGGTTACTGCAATAATTATAGATATAATTTATATCATGGTTGGTGAGCTTTAGGCTTAACTGCCTATTAAACTTTTCTAAACACCCAACCACGCAGAAAAGGTTGGGCAAGTATTTATTAGGGCTAAGCCTATTGAACCTAAAGACATGCATCAAGAGAGAGCTAAAAGGAAACCTAATCCCACCTTCTATTTCTAGCTATTAAGGAAACACAAATAGCCCCTAGTACTTGATGTTTGACTATAGCATCTTGTAGAAAGTAGTGACCATTAGAGTGTGCGTAAACTTCAATTTGAAGAATTTGTTTGAGGTTTTGCACTTCCATAAAAATTAAGTTTAGCCTAATGTTTTAAGAATCTGCGCACCAAAAATCAGAGAGAGGGTAATTAGTAGAAAACACCTAGTGTTAGATAAAAAAAATGGAGATGCAACAACTCCTTGGATTACAGACCTGGTTTGTTCGAGGAAGTAGGGTGTGAGATCTACATGGTATAACAGTTCACAGTGACCTTTAAGAATTCCTCTTATGAATTTTTGTTGGAGTCAAGAAGATCCGAAATCTGCCTTAATCGGCCTCGGTGGACCTTGATGTAGTAGCTTGAGGATAGGTTACTATAACAATTATAGATATAATTTTATATCATGGTACCTTCAGGCTGAACTACCTATTAAACCTTTCAATACACCCAACCACATGGAAGAGGTTGGGCATGCATTTATCGGGGTTGCGCTGGTAGATCCTAAGGACATGTATCAAGAGAAAGCTAATAGGAAACCTAACCCCACCTTCTATAATGCGCTATTAAGGAAACAAAAATAGCCCTTGGTACCCATTGTTCAACTATAGCGTCTTGTGGCGTGGAGTGACCATCAGAGTGGGCGTAAATTTCAATCCGAAGAATCCGTTTGAGGTTTTGCACTTCCGCAAAATTCAAGTTTAGCCTAACGTTTCGAGAATCTGCACCAAAAATCAGTGAAAGGGGAATTAGTAGAAAACACATAGTGTTAGAGAGAGAGAGAAAAAAAAAAAAAAGAGGATATGCAATAACCCTTTGGATCTACGGAACTAGTTTGTTCGAGGAAGCAGGGTGTGAGATCTCCACGGCATGCCAATTCCCAATGACCTCTAAGAATTCCTCTTGTGAATTCTTGTTGGATTTAGGAGGATACAAAATATGCCTTAATCGGCCTCAGTGGACCTTGATGTAGTAGCTTGAGGATAGGTTACTGTAATGATTATAGATATAATTTATATCATAGTGGGTGAGCTTTAGGCCAAACCACCTATTAAACTTTTCTCTACACCCAACCACGTGAAAGAGGATGGGCATGCATCTGCCAGGGCTGAGCTTATAGAACATAAACACATGTATTGTAAGGTTGAATTTATTCAACCATCTATTGGCTTTATTTTGTGCCAAATTTGCTTGCAATTTCAGCAATTAGATACCCTGTATTTAGGTGGGATTAATGTAAAGGTTGTGTGTGAGCGTGTGCCATATGTGTGAAGCATGCAGGAAGCTGAAGGGTCACAACAGTTGGAGCACTATAGGACAAAAAGTATAGTCTGGCCTGATAGTTACCTTGCGACTCAAACTAGTGACTTGTTCCAGTTGCGAGACTGAGTCACTAGAATGCCTTGTTTTATAGAAAAATGTATTTTTACACTCCTCACGTACCCTACTATAAATACCCTTATACCCATGAAATGTAGAGAGCTTTTAGAGAGAATTTTGAGAGAGAAACCATAGAGAAAACCAAGATTGACTCATCCATTATCTTAGACATTCGTTCTCCAAATTCCTCTACTCTCACCTTCTCCATTGACATATCCTTGAGAGGTTCATTTGCCAAGTCCTTATCTCACCATACTCATATTAATGAGGATGTATTTTGGTATTTGGGAAGCAGTTTAGAGATAACCAATTTATTTGGTTGATACAATAGGCTTATTGTGGGATCCGGATAGCTAGAGAAGAAACGATTAGGCTTAATCAATTGGTAGCAGGAGTTTGGATGGCCCAAGTACATTGGGTAGACTAGGCTTGGATGGTCTTTTGTTATTTTTGTACTCCAACTTTATTCTTTAGTGGATCATTTCACCGCTTTGAAGGTGGTGAAGAGGTTTTACACTGAGTTTTTTGGTTTCCCCTTCGATAACACATCACCGTGTTATCGTATGTTTGCATCTCTCTAACCCGTACTCTTAGCTTTTAATTGCCGTTGTGTTGTGATTAATTATGGTGTAGAGTTGTTTATTTGTTTGGGTTTTTACTTGTATCCACTATTCCGTATGTCAATTGTTTGGGTATAAGCTTGTATTGGTTTAATTTGAACTTGGGGGTCTAAACATTCACTAGTTTTTTACACACCAAGTGAACTTTCATGTATCAAGAGAGAGTAAAAAGGAAACCTAACCCCACCTTCTATTGCGGGCTATTAAGGAAACAAAAATAGCCTCTGGCATTTGCTATTCGACTATAGGCATCTTGAGGCACGGAGTGACTATCATAGTGGGCGTAAACTTCAAACTAAAGAATCCTGCTAAGGTTTTGCAATTCCAAAATATTCAAGTTCGGCTTAACGTTTCAAGAATCTGCAAACAAAAATCATTGAAAAGGGAATTAGTAGAAAACACATTGTGTTAGATAAAAAAATTAAAAAAAGAAAAAGAAAAAGGGATATGCAATAACCCCTTAGATCTACAGCCTAGTTTGTTTGAGGAAGCTGGGCATGAGATCTCCTTAAAATACCAATTCCTAGTGACCCTTAAAAATTCCTCTTGTGAATTCTTTTCGGAGTCAAGAAGACACGAAATCTGTCTTAATTGGCCTCGGTGGTCCTTGATGTAGTAGCCTGAGGATAGGTTACTGCAAAAATCAAAGATATAATTTATATCACAGTGGGTGAGTTATAGGCTGAACTGCCTTTTAAACTTTTTTATACACCCAACCACGCAGAAGAGGTTAGGCAAACAATTATAAGGGCTAGTGATGTTCACGGATGAAAGAGCCAGCAAGGGCTTGGCTCAGCTGGCATGGATCGTTCACTTCGCTTAACCAACCTAGGTTCGATTCCCGCTGCCAGCGAGCTCTTGTTGGTGGGCTGCTGTGTAAGGGTTTTAAGGGGAACATAGGTTCGACCCTTGGCGGGTACCTCGGTGGGATCTGTGGGTCCTGTCCCTCACATGGTTATCAAAAACCCAGGTGGCATAATACAATCATAAGGGCCCCCATTTTTGCTTATCACCAAAAAAAAAAAAAAAATCAACTCTACTTGAGAACAGTTTATTTAGATTTTTTCTAATAGTGTACTAAAGTATACTTATACTTTAAAAATATGAGAAAAAGTAAGAAAAAAAAAAAGGTTTCAAAAAATTGTATATAAAAACTAAAAATAAAAAGCTGAATTTATAAGCTCTAGCCCAACATACACTTATCATCAAATAAGAGCTACTACCTAAAAAAATAAAATCAAACAATACAAAATGATACTTGCACATTTGCATTTCCCTTCCATTCTCTCTCTTTTATTGGAAACCCTTGTATTAACATAGTTTTGAAATCTAGACTGTTCAAATAACCATGTGAAAAAGATGTTCGAAGTTTTTAAGGTCAGACTGAGGTTGAACCAAAGTTGAACCATAATAATATCATAATTAATTTAATAATTATTTAAAATATAGATAAATATATTACATTAGTAAAAATTGAAAATTAGACTAAAATAAGTGAAACAAATATAGAAATTTATTCTAAAAATATAAATATACTTTCACCTAAAATTTATTTTGAAATTATAGAAATAACATTACTTTAAATACCAATCCATTACACAAAATTATCATAAAAAAATATTGTAAAAATATTATGAAAAGTAGCATTGCACTAATTCCTAATCCAATATAGATTAAAGAGAAATGTGCGGTGCTTATTAAAATTTCCCTTAATGAGTTGTGTTAATAAAAATGACAAAAAGTTATTAAAAGGGTTGCCAAAAAGAATTAAAAAAACTGCTAAAAAATGATAAAAAGTTGTGAAAAGTAGAAAAAATGTTGCAAAAATCTACAAAAAAAAATTTGATGTCCACTAACACAACCCTAAAATAAAAACCTTTTCTTTTTGTTCTGACATTTGATTTTTTGAGAAGAAAACTGTAAAATATATTATTAATAAAACTTTGCTAAAGTCAGCTAAAATTATTAAAAGGTGTGAAGGAACATCTTCTATCTACACTGATATACCGCTAACATGTTTAATCAGGATGTGAATTACATAATTACTTTGTATACAAGTATGAGAAAAATAACTTCAGAAAATGTCTCTATAAGGAATCTGGCTTTAGCTACTAGATAACTGCATGCAGAGAACGATTCATCCTCTCTAAGGGCCTTGGTTACAGTCTCAAAGTCACTCTCTAGTATGATAGAGGAGAAACCACAATCACTAGCAAATATAAGAGCTCGAACAGTTGCCACGCATTCCACAGTGTTTACCGAAGAAGGGAGAGCAAACTTGCCAGACATAGAGGCAAAAACAAGTCCCACGTGGTTTCTGATAACTACCCTAACACTTGCCTCATTTTAGTTTTAAAATATAGCACCGTCATAATTAACCTATAGAAATGTTTAAGGGGGAGGAATCCAACATACTAGACTAGGGGGCTTCTTTGAGGAACTGTTGAGAATCTCGACTTGAGATGACTAGGAGAGCCCAAACAAAGTCATGCAGAGCAAATTTTTGGTAGGGATGGCATTCCTATGAGCTCTCCATTAAAAATGCTTTACCATGTTTGGGACTTTAAGACACCGAATATTTTGACAGACTTCTAAGCTTATGTTTGAGGTCCCTCCAAGCTTGCATGGAGAGGTATTAATCAAGAAAATTATACCCAGACTCTACCGTGTAAGCACCCGATTAGGGCTGTAAACAAGCTAAGCTTTGCCGAGTAATGCATATTCAAGCTTGGCTCGTCAGTAAAATTAAAAAGCTCAAGCTTGGCTTGAACTTAAGACAAGCCTAAAATATTGTTTGAGCTTGAGCTTGAGGAAAACACAAAAAGTTTGAGCTTGACTTGGCTTAGCTTGATTTATTCATCAAGCCAAGCTTGAGCTTAATATCAAGCTCAAACTTGAGCTCAAATCAAGATTTTGAGCTTAAGATCCAACAAAATTATCTCATCAAATGCTTAAATCTCCCAAAATCAAGTAAACAAAAATAAGAAAATAGCATACTCATTTTATCATGCTTCTAGTCCAACCTATGATTAGCCATTGTTCATATTGCAACTTGACAAAATTAAATTCATCCATTCATCCTTTATTGTCTATAGCTTCATCAATTGTTTAAAATATAATTTTTACATCCACATTAGATGATAAAGAATTAGAAAAAGACTTGTTTATAAATATTGTGAATGAGAAAGGATTAACATGTTTTATAAGGAAGGATCATATGTGGCCCACTTATAAATTTTTTTAAAAAGGTACTAAAGTCTAAAGTGGTGTTTGATCAATTTAGAGGGAAGTGAAAAATTAAGGTAAAGGTTAGTGGTTCAATATGAGACATTATATTATTAAGATATGTGTAAATGTGTAATGGGTTAGAAAACACATATCAAGCCTATAAATGGGTTTATACTTGACTCGTTTTGTATCGAACCTCATAGCTCAGCTTGTTCATGAACAAATTGTTTTGCTTGGGCTCTGCTTGTTTACTAAACAAGCCTAAAATTAAGGCTTAAGCTTGGCTTGTTTATAAACAAACAAACATGAACGAGCTTTTTACCGAGCCGAGTTCGAGCTATTTATCAACAGTTTGGTTCGTTTACAACCCTACAGCCGATTGAGTACAACGCCAAAATAGTCATCTAGAAGAACAATGTTTAGGGGAATTCTGTTGATTAACTTAACTTTATGTGGGGTAAAGAGGCTGGTTAGCATTTGATTGCCAACATAAATACCCACTATTTCAACCACAAATTTTTAGCATCTCTGTTTTTATATGATTGTAAAGGTAAAACCATATGCTTTTAAGTTTCCTTATATTGTAAACTAAGGAGAGTTAGAGTTTAAACTTTGAAATGTTCAGGAGTCCGGTAGTTGTGTCTGGGTATTTGCACTCCTGGCCATTTATATGTGCCCAAGTAACAAAAGTAACCAAAGTAATTATAAGATTGGAAAAACAATAAGAAAAAAACAAACATATTTAAGGACTTCCACAACAAATGATGCAATAAGCAAGAAACTCTATAAAAGCCTATGTCAGTTAAAGACGGTACTTCTATCTAAACAGAACCATATGGTCCATATCTTTGCCAATTTCCTAAGTATATTATTTCCTAACCATATGGTCCAAATTTTGTACACCCGATTGAGTACAAGGCCAAAATAGTCATCTAGAAGAACAATGTTTAGGGGAATTCTGTTGATTAACTGAACTTTATGTGGGGTAAAGAGGCTGGTTAGCATTTGATTGCTAATATAAATACCCACTATTAACCACAAATTTTTAGCATCTCAGTTTTTATATGATTGTAAAGGTAAAAACATATGTTTTTACGTTTCCTTATATTGTAAACTAACGAGAGTTATGTAGGGAATTTCCACAAATTCCTAAACCTGTGAGAAACAAAAAAAATATAGAGAAAACACACGCCAAAGAAAATAATCACACGCACAAGACAATATTTACGTGGTTCGGCAATTTGCCTACATCCACGGAGTTGCAGAGATTTCACTATTATCAGGGAAAATACAAATTTGCGACTACAATCTATTTTTTCTTCTCACCCAACCGACTCCCCTCAGAAAACCCTAATTAAGAGACACGGTTTCTACAAAAACGGATTCATAATGGGCCAAAAATTTTTCCCGGGGGCGTTGCCCCCGGACCCCAAGGAGGCTTGTCCATGAGCGCTCCGGCTTGGGCCTATCGGCTCAAACCTCCGCTCCATGGACTAAGCCTCAAAAAATCTCCCATTAAAAACCACGCAACATTATTCGGGTCGGGTTGGGTCATCCATCAGATCAATATATAAAACTAGGCTCCACAAAGCCCCAACAAATCTCCCACTTGGAGACTAGTTCAATCACCAACATCAGCCGCTATCTTCCAAACACAATCCCTCATCCCTGCAACTCATCCTTCTGTCCTCAAGCTAGAAGGCCAACTGAAGCTGCACATAGCTTCAGCTTCTCAATAGTGACACCCTTAGTCAACATGTCTGCCGGATTCTTAGATCCACAAATCTTCTCAAGTATTACCAGCTTATCTTCAACAAGGTACCAGATAAAATGGTATTTAGTCTGTATATGCTTCGACTTTGAATGAAAAGCTGAATTTTTAGCAAGAAAAATTGCACTCTGACTGTCACTGTGTAGAATACCCATCTCTTGCTTCTTACCCAATTCATCTAAGAAACCATGCAACCAAATCATCTCCTTCCCAGCTTCAGTTGCTGCAACATACTCAGCTTCTGTAGTAGACAAGGTAACAATCTTTTGCAAATTTGAGGCCCAAGATATAGCTGTACCACCCAGAGTAAATACAATCCCAGTAGTACTCTTTCTACTATCAATATCACCAGCAAAATCAGCATCTACATAACCCTGCAGTTTCAAATTTGCACCTGTAAAACAAAGACATGTATCTGATGAACCCTTCAGATATCTCAGAATCCACTTGACTGCCTCCCAATGCTGCTTTCCTGGCCTACTCATGAATCTGCTCACAATTCCCACTGCATGTGCAATGTCTGGCCTTGTACACACCATGGCATACATCAAGCTGCCAATAGCTGAGGCATAGGGCACCTTACTTATATAATCCCTTTCTTCTTCTGTCGTCGGTGACTGTTCTTTGCTTAGTTTGAAATGACTACCCAAGGGTGTGCTCACTGGTTTGGCTTCATTCATGTTGAATCTGCTGAGAACTTTCTTCACATACTCTGACTGTGAAAGCTTCAATGTACCATTAGCCTTGTCTCTAATGATTCTCATCCCAAGGATTTGCTTTGCAGCTCCCAAATCCTTCATTGCAAACTGTTTTGACAATTGCTTCTTCAGATTATTAATCTCCTCAATGCTAGACCCTGCAATGAGCATATCATCCACATACAACAGTAAAATGATATAAGAATTGTCAAAGAGCTTAACATAGCAACAGTGATCAGCTTCACATCTTTTAAACCCAATTCTATGCATAAAACTATCAAACTTCTTGTACCACTGTCTAGGAGCTTGTTTGAGGCCATACAAGCTCTTTCTCAGTTTGCAAACTAGGTTCTCTTGTCCCTGAATAATGAACCCTTCTGGCTGAATCATGTAGATGTCTTCTTCCAAGTCACCATGAAGGAAGGCTGTCTTCACATCTAGCTGCTCAAGATGTAAATTCTCTGCAGCCACTATTCTTAGTACCAGTCTGATTGTTGACATCTTCACAACTGGAGAAAATATCTCTGTGTAATCAATGCCCTGCTTCTGCTGGAATCCTTTAACAACTAATCTGGCCTTGTAACGTTTGCTACCATCATGTTCATTCTTTATTCTGTATACCCACTTGTTGTGCAAAGCCTTCTTTCCTGTTGGCAGTTCAGTCAACTCCCATGTCTGATTCCCCAACAAGGAATCCATTTCATCCTTCATGGCTAACTCCCACTTGCTTGAATTTTCATCTTGCAAGGCTTCATCATAGCATTCTGGCTCACCACCATCAGTCAACAGGAGATAATTCAAAGCGGGTGAATAACGCTGTGGAGGTCTAATGGTCCTGGAAGATCTGCGGACCTCAGCTACAGGTGTACTCTGATCTACCTGTGAATCTACATTCTCCTTATCTTCTTCACCCATTTTCTGGACAGTGCTTTCAGTCAATTCATCTAAGTTGACAAACTCAGATTTATCTTGATCTACCCCTGTAACATTTGGCACTGCAGTTGACCTGTCCTTATACATAACTTGTTCATTAAATATTACATTTCTGCTTCTGATGATTTTCCTGTTTTGTTCATCCCAAAACCTATAGCCAAATTTCTCATCACCATAGCCAATGAAAAAACATATTTTAGACTTTGCATCAAGTTTATTACGAGTATCAGAATCAACATGAACATAAGAAACACAACCAAAAACTTTTAAATGGGAAAACTTTACCTCTTTACCACTCCAAACCTCCTCAGGAAGTCTAAACTCCATAGGAACTGATGGTCCTTAGTTTATTAGGTAAGCTGCAGTGCTAACAGCATCAGCCCAGAAAGTTTTTGGCAGTCCAGCATGCAACCTCATACTTCTAGCACGCTCATTGAGAGTTCTGTTCATGCGCTCAGCCACACCATTCTGCTGTGGTGTTCCAGGAATGGTCTTCTCCATTCTAATTCCCTGTGCAGCACAGTATTCACTGAACCCTCCATCTATATACTCACCTCCATTATCTGACCTCAAACATTTTACTTTTAAACCTGTTTCTGTCTCAACCATAGCCTTCCATTTCTTAAAGGTTTCAAATACATCAGATTTATTTTTCAGAAAATAAACCCATACCTTTTTGCTTGAGTCATCAATGAAAGTAATGTAGTACCTTGAACCTCCAAGGGATGCAACCGGAGAAGGCCCCCACAAATCAGTATGCACTAGCTCCAATTTTTCAGCCTTCGGTGTCCTACCAGTTTTCAAGAAGCTCACATTTTTCTGCTTTCCTAAGATGCAGCTTTCACACATGTCAAAATCAACAGACTTCAATTCTGGTAGTTTCCCTTTTGACAACAATATCTTCATCCCTTTCTCACTCATATGACTAAGTCTGCGGTGCCATAGGCTTGTATCAGTACTTGTTTCAGCAACTGCAATTGTGTCTCTTGGACTTGAGGTCATATAGAGAGTACCAGTCTTCTTTCCACGAGCCAACACTCTGGCTCCCTTTGTAACCTTCCAAGTACCACCAACAAATAGTATTGCATGCCCTTCATCATCAAGCTGTCCAACAGAAATCAGATTCCTCCTTAGGTCAGGAATATGTCGAACCTTCTCCAATAACCAAACAGACCCATTGGGCAACTTTATCCGGACGTCTCCCATACCTACAACATCCAAGACTGAACCATCAGCCAAATACACCTTACCAAAATCACTTGCAACATAATTCTGTATGATTTCTCGGTGTGGAGTGGTATGAAACGAAGCTCCTGAGTCCAGAACCCAATCATCAAGTGGACTGTCTACTGCAAGAAGTAATGCATCCTGTACCTCTTCTATTACAGCATTAGCAGAGTCATCTTCATTCTTCTTCTTAGAATTTCTGCATTGCTTCCTAAAGTGGCCTGTTTTCCCACAGTTCCAGCATTGTACTTGTTGGCCTGATCTAGATTTGCTTCTGTTCCGGTTAGAATTTCTGGATTTTGATCTACCTCGGTTTGAATTTCTATCATTCCCTCTGCCTCTTGTCTCAAGATTTAGGGCAGAACCAGATCCAGAGGTTTCACTTGCATCTCTTTTTCGAACCTCCTCAGCCAGAATTAAATCTCGTATGTCGTTGTACTTCAGCTTTTCCTTTCCTGTAGAATTACTTACTGCCATCCTCATTGCCTCCCAACTGTTTGGCAAAGAGGCTAAAACGATCAGTGCACGGATCTCATCATCAAAATCAATTTCTACAGACGACAATTGATTTGTGATAGTGTTAAATTCATTCAAATGTTGTGCTACTGATGCGTTCTCTGCCATCTTCAAATTAAATAATTTCTTCATCAGATGCACCTTATTGTTGGCTGACGGCTTTTCATACATACCAGACAAAGCCTTCATCAAATCTACAGTGGTCTTCTCCTTCACAACATTGTGTGCAACAGACCTAGACAGCGTTAATCTGATAACTCCCAATACCTGTCTGTCAAGAAGAGCCCATTCCTCATCCTTCATAGTCGTAGGTTTTGTCCCCAAAAGAGGTAGATGCAATTTCCTCCCATAGAGATAATCTTCAATCTGCATCCTCCAATACGCAAAATCTGTGCCATCGAACTTTTCTATTCCAGACGCCTTTCCTGCTTCCTCTGCCATTGCTCCCAGTCAAACCTAACCCTAGGCTCTGATACCAGTTGTAGGGAATTTCCACGAATTCCTAAACCTGTGAGAAACAAAAAAAATATAGAAAAAACACACGCCAAAGAAAATAATCACACGCACAAGACAATATTTACGTGGTTCGGCAATTTGCTTACATCCACGGAGTTGCAGAGATTTCACTATTATCAGGGAAAATACAAGTTTGCGGCTACAATCTATTTTTTCTTCTCACCCAACCGACTCCCCTCAGAAAACCCTAATTAAGAGACACGGTTTCTACAAAAACGGATTCATAATGGGCCAAAAAATTTTTCCCGGGGGCGTTGCCCCCGGATCCCCAGGAGGCTTGTCCATGAGCGCTCCGGCTTGGGCCTATCGGCTCAAGCCTCCGCTCCATGGACTAAGCCTCAGAAAATCTCCCATTAAAAACCACGCAATATTATTCCGGGTCGGGTCGGGTCATCCATCGGATCAATATATAAAACTAGGCTCCACAAAGCCCCAACAAGTTAGAGTTTAAATTTTGAAATGTTCAGGAGTACGGTAGTTGTGTCTGGGTATTCGCACTCTTGGCCAATTATATATGCCCAAGTAACAAAAGTAACCAAAGTAATTATAAGATTGGAAAAACACTAAGAAAAAAATAAACATATTTAAGGATTTCCACAACACGTGATACAATAAGCAAGAAACTCTATAAAAGCCTATGTTAGGTAAAGACAGCACTTCTATCTAAACAGAACCATATGGTCCATATCTTTGCCAATTTCCTAAGTATATTATTTTGAAAATTAGTTGAAAAGTCAAGAGTTCAGAGAACTTATCATAAACTTACCTTCCCTACTGGAAGCTATTTCAAATAGAAGTTTTTGAAGCTATTTCAAATAATGTATTCTATTTAAGGAGGATTGAAAAAGATAGGAAATGGGAAGAAATATGTCATGCAAATTAAGCTACTAAACGAAAATTATCAGTTTCTTGTGCAATTGGTGATGAAGTTCCAAGTCTCTAATTTCGAACAATATATCATGAATTAGCTATTATTTTACTAAAGAATTAAAATTGCAAGAAGATGCATGATATCAAACCTGCCCATAGTATAATCAAAGCAAAGAATTTATAACTCCAAATTTATAAGTTATAACCCAAGTTAATATACGGTGATCATACTATTTCCAATAACGCTAGGACGAAAAAATTCCATTAAATCAAAGACCATAGTTTGTAAATAATGCAATGAAACACCCAAATATGAAAAACCTACTTAACATAATCCAAGGGAAAGTAGAGAACTATATGCAAAATAACCAGGAGTTTACAACTTCGGCTAGCCTTTTAAAACTATTCTATTGCAAAACGTCCTTGTCCTCACTCTTGGGCTTGGGATATGCTTCCTCAATCTGCTTGGCCATGACAAGGTCCGAATCGGCAAACCTTCTGATATCGGGGATATTGTAGTTCTGACACATATAGACCCCCCATAGAGTCCCCAGCATGAATTTGAATGTGGTTCTTATTAAACCCATTTGGCTAATCAAACAAAAAGCTAAGCAAAAACTCTTCTATAATTGTATAGAGGGGTAGAGAAAGCTAGGATTTGGCCTAGTGAGCCTTGAGGAATATTGAGTTTTATATATAAGTTATGGAACTTGTTGAGGTGTCGTAAGTCCCTAGTCTTTTCGGAAGAGGTTCACTTGAATTGGTGAGTAGTGATGACCCCTTCTCCAAGGGTCAAGAATATATCACCTATAGTCTACCGGATATATATATATATATATATATATATATATATATATATATATTTAGTGTTATATACTTGTTGGTCCATCGTAGTGTTTGTGTAACTTGTGTTACTAAGTATTTTTTTTTTTTTTTTAACGAGATCATAATATTCACAGAAAATTATTAGGTACTCTCGGAGTACCATAAATGCATACTCCCCCATTTCACATGAATGGTGAGTGTCACTATAAATTTAATTAGTAAGACCCACTATTCATGAGAGAAAAGGGAGTACGCATTTATGGTACTCCGAGAGTACACAATAATTTTTCAATATTCACATGTTGTAACAATGGTTAATTAATTGAAAATTGATTTATTAAAAGCGAATTAAAAGTACATATAATTAAAATTTTAAAATCATGGTTTTTAGTTCTTTATTGGAACTGATTTGGTTCCTTTTTAATTGGTTTCCCATGTGCTTAACAAGTTTGTCTTTAAGGAATCTTGGTCCCTTAGTGAGTTGAGGCTTAGGGAATTTAATTAATTGACCTATCCACATGTCATAAGCTCAACCCTAAAAGAATGAAGATCTTTGTGTAAAGCAACTTGTGTAACTGGTTAAACTTTGAGATTTTTGGATTTTAAGGAAATTTAACCTAAGATCCATTAATTTTTTTGCTAGTGTGAAATAATGTGGATGCAGTACGGATTGTTGAATCAAATTTCACCAAGAGGTTCAAGGGAAAAAGCGAGCATAAAAATTTATGTGATACCAGTCATATTCTTGTCACATTATTTTGTAATAAAATTTATACTAATTTTAGCATAAACATAGTTACAACTTGCAATTAGTCCTCTTCATCTGGAAATACACTTTTTTTCTTTTTGTTGTATTAATAGATAGTGGGAGAGGAAGAGATTCAAACTAGAGATGAGATATCAAAAGGTATATGATTATCGATGGACTATCAATGATCTTGGAAATACACTGTTTGACTTTGAATGCCATTTGAGCTTATTATGAATGAGAAATGCTACGTCCACAACATTTTTACAACAAATCATAGGTGGTTAATTGTTATTAGTTCAAATTTGAACCTAACACAAAGATTACTTTTTTGCCCCAACAATAACAACTACTAACAACTTGCTACTTAGAATTTGTTGTAAAAATATTGTGAAAATGTTGTGGACATATCATTTCTCATCTATATATTACTAAAAGCTGAAGTGTAGCGTTTAATGCTATTGCTCTCACGTTGTGCCACATCAGCTGTCAAGCCATTTTTTTTTAAATATAATTCATCCAACAATTTTAAAATAGTTTTTACTATTTTCAGCCCTATAAATACAGCCTACTACTTAAAGGAAAAAAAAAACTCTTCTCCCTATTAGTTACTATTTCACTTTCTCCAACCTTTACCCTTCCTCTTTGCCTTTTTATCTCCCCACTACTTTCTACTTAATTGTTACACTTCTTTCATCACTATCACTTCTTATATTTTGACTATTCTTCTCCTTATCTTATTTTGTATAAATTTGGTGTCATTTCTCCCATGTAATCCATATTTTTACCACAAAATAACTGTGAGTACTCTCTCTCTCTCTCTTGGTGGATTTTTGTTCTTTCTTATCATTTTTTTATAGGTCTTTCTTATAATTCTGATTATGGTTGATTTTTTTTTTTTTTGAATATTTGTTTTGGTTAATACATATATTTTTTTTTTTAATATTTGGTTCGGGTTAATACATAGTTTTTTTTTTGGAAATAGGAATTTGAGTTTCTATCAAAACACAATCTACATGACTATAGTTCTTTTTCTTTGTCATTCGTGATGAAAATTTAGATCATTGACCACCGTTGCCTTTTCTTTGCATTGTTGAACACCGCTTAGATGTTGGGGAAATGAAAGAACGAAGCTACTTCACTATAGCAGAGAGTAATTGGAAATGGAAAATTAATGAATGACACAAGAGACCAAAAGAGTAGATGAAAAGCTAACCAAATAGAAGGTGCTCAAAGCACAATAATGTTTAGTCCAGTAGAATTTTATATTATTATTACTTTTTTCTTAAAAAGAAGCTGGAGAGTTATCTTTGGTCAATGAAGTCCATGCGGTATGTGTTTAGTTCACATTGGTCTCTTCTCCTCAACCCACAAAAAAGAAAAATAAATTTCTCCGCTTTTACAAAGTAGTGATCTTTTTTATATGGGAAAATACAGCCCACACACTCTATTACATACAATTTTACACACGTCCTTGAAATGCATTGAAATTTATTTTTTAGGATATGTGTAAAATTGTGTGTAATAGATGCTCCATTTGTTTTGAAGTAAAATATTTTTTTAAATATCAGTAAAACATTGGATTTGAAACGTTGTTTTTAAATTTATTTGTTGTCATGTACACTTAAAAAAATGAATTTATTAGATAGATTCTACAAAATACAAAAAAAATTAACGTATATACTTGGTATAGAGTGAAAAAGTGCTTGGTAAATTCAAGGATGCATATATTCCTAAACAATAGGAGTTTCTAAGGTTTTTTGTTTTTTATTTTTTTTATGGCTAAGAATATGAGTTCCATTTGAAAGTAATGTTGCTAATCATGGATTGAAAAATTTGATCATTATTTTTCATTTCCATTTTTACCTTTCGTGTTAATGTAATTACCGTAGTATGTCCACACTTTATGTTTATTTTTGTTATTGAATTAATAATGTTCTATTTTTAGGTATCTAGCTATTTACTTTAGTTGTTTTCAGAGTTCAAGCAAAGAACAATTGTCTACCCATAATCATGTCAAATTGCTAGAATAGATTGGGTAGGACAATGTTAATAGAACATGAAGAAATGTTTAAAATGTAAGAGTGTGCTTTTTCATAATAACTAGCCACAAACTCACGCGATGCGTAGGAATATTATTAATAATCATTTTATTGTTAAACTTAAAGTAAAAAATTTATAATAATAATTCATTAAAGATCATTTTTGTGAATAGCCAAAAGAAAATTCTTTACAACTAAGTTAATAAACTACCATTACTAAAAAATAGGAAATATATGATGTACCATTACTAAATTATTCAAACAAAATCTTTTAAAGAAATCATTTAAACCAACCATCAAATATATGATGTACCCTAAAAACTTTATAATTAAATAGTGTAGAGTAAACATGCTTTTACAAAAATAATGAATTTAAATTAGCATACTATGAATAATAATAAAAAATAAGAAATGAAAAGCAAACAAATCTTCGTGTAAATTTTTGTGCGCTTGAATATTACTCTTATACTTGTGGACTCCATATTATGGTATGTTCATATACATCTAGATGAGTAAGACTACGAATGTAACTATTATTTGGGCTACATCATCCACTTATTTTCTACCTTTTTTTTTTTCTTCTTCTTTTTGAACTTTAATTCTACCTATTTTCAAAAAAAAAAAAAAAAAAAAAAAAAAAAAAAAAAAAACCCTTCTTCTCCCTATTAATCACGGTTACACTTCCTCCAATCTTTCTCTTTCCTATTTGCTTCTTTATCTTCCCACTACTCTTTACTCTACCGTTACATTTCCTTCATCCCTTTTTCTTTCTTATATTTTGACTCTTATTCTTCCCATTTTATTTTGTATAAATTTGATATCATTTCTTCTATTTAATCCTATTTTTCCCGCAAAATAACTGTGAGTACTCTCTCTCTCTCTCTCTCTCTCTCTCTCCTTCTATATATATATATATATATATATATATATATATATATATATATATAATATCTTTCTTTCTTTTGGTAGATTTTTGTTATTTTTTATAATTCTGATTAAGGTTGATAGTTTTTTTTTTTTTTTTGAAGATTTGTTTTGATATTGTGCTTTTTTAATTTCCCTTTAATAGTAATAGTTGAATTTTGGTTTGGGTTAATTTTTTTTTGGGAATAGAGATTTGAGTTTCTATCAAAACACAATCTATATGACTGAATTTGAATATGCCTACCAATTTTTTGAGTAATAAATTATTATAAAGTCTAACTTTTATTCCTTTGATTTCATTTTAATATTTGGTTAAGACAACATTGTAATTTTGTGATGAGTTTTATTATTATGACAATCTCTTTATTCCTTAAGAAATAAAAATTTTGAATAATAGATTTGAAACTTATAAAGTTTAGTTGTATATTAGGCAAATATAACACACTACAACAGAAGTTAGAAGAATATGGCTCACCTAAAAAAAATATTAATTAGACAAAAAAAAATAATAGAATGATTATTTGTTGAGATAAAAAGATAAATAAAATAAAATAAAAAACCTGTAGAAATATATATTTTTTAAATAGATAATATTTGAATTAATTGTCGTTACTCATGATATATTATAGCTCATTACATAATATTTATATATTCCCACGCATCGCATGGGTCTGTGGCTAGTTATGAATAAATGAGAGAGAGAGAGAGAGAGAGAGAGCGAGACTCTAGACTTTGTGCAAAATATGCCTTGTCCTTACTACAAACACTCATATAATATTAATATTTTTTGTAAATACACAAAAAACAAAAAAAACAAAAAACAAAGGGAGAAGAGAGAAAGAGACGACAAATTAATTATTTGGAATGGTTTTGAGTGCCTCTTCCGCTACTCCTGGGCTTGCACTTGCATTTGCACTCGTTTTCTTCCTAAGATCTTCGCGTGGACATTGCCAGTTTTGGCGACCTTCGCCTTCATGATGATGAAAACGTCGTGTGATAGCCAAACGAGTTATAAGGGCTCCAAACATGGTCCCCATAACAAATGTAACACCAGGCCTAATCACCATACTCTTTGTGGTTTAAATATTTGTGTAGCTTAATTCACTCAAAGACTAGAGGGATGTCGTGTGTATAGAGAGTACAAAACTAGATAGAAAGCAAGGTATATTGTTTTTGGAAATCTAGGATGGCATGGACTGGAAAGAATAAGGATGGCCTTAAAAGGTGTGGGATTTTTCATGTGTTTCGTAATGCCCAAGCCGTTTCTGTACCAGGTTGAAAAAGACAAACGTTTATACCTTCTCCAAGGGTCAACAGTCAATACACCTTTTCCCTTGGTTTTAAAATTGATGACCTTGGAAACATTTTTAGAAGAAAACGATGTGGTTAGATATACAATTCATTGAGTAAGAAGAATTCAAAGTATAGGGGTTGATTAAAAGGGTGAACTGGGAAGTTAAGAAAAAGAGAGGAAGGAGACAAGATGAAGTGGATGACAATTTTGTTTATAGTGATTGTTTTAAAAGGTGCGGTGCAGATTAAACTTTGGGAATGGGTGTAAAGTTGATGTCTTGATCAGACGTGATGTTGGGGGTGAAAGAAGAAAATAAATAGAAAAGGTTTTTAATTTAGGGTAGTGTTAATGGGTGTAAAGGCAATATTATCTGATATAATTTGCAACACCCAATCCAATCTGATTTGGGACTTATCATTTATAGAGTTAAACAACTACACAAATTCAAATACGAAGGAAGTTCAAAATATAGATAACTCTACCCTATCCTATCTTATCATATCTCAAACTAGAACTTTGTTACAATTTAAATCAAAACTGAAATATCTATCTACAGCTAGTCACACGAATCTGATTTCAATTTGAAATTATGCAGCTACAGCTACACGGCATTTGAAATTCTGCAGCTACGTCACAGGTACACGGCACCACTATTTTGGCTGGCAGCCTTAACCTTAACACTCCCTCGCAAGCTCAACCGTGCTGGAAGAACGTTGAGATTGGTCCGAAGCAGAGCAAACCGTGAAGAAGAGAGAGGCTTTGTAAAGATGTCAGCAAACTGATCTTTGTTGGTCAGAAAGCGAACCACAAGAGAACCATCACCAACCATATCTCGAACAAAATGGAAATCAATCTCAACATGCTTTGTGTGAGCATGGAAGACTGGATTTGATGACAAATAAGTGGCACCAATGTTGTCACTCCATAGCATCGAAGAGGAAGTAACAGAAGCACCAAGCTCAAACAGAAGAGCACACAGCCACTTAGTTTGTGCAGCAGCATTAGCTAGAGCTTTATATTCTGCCTCTGTACTAGACCGAGCAACGGTCTTTTGCTTTTTGCAGCCCCAAGAAATGAGATTTTCACCAAGAAATACACAGAAGCCGCCCCTAGTTGAACATTGATCATCGTGGCATCCAGCCCAATCCGCGTCAAAGTAAACCTGAAGAGAGTGAGATTTTGATCGCTTCAACAATAAACCAAAATGAATGGTTTGCTTGAGGTAACGTAGAAGTTGCTTGACAACATGCCAGTGAATGGTAGTTGGACAATGCATAAACTGAGAAAGTTTGTTGACAGTGAAATTAATGTCAGGTCGAGTGAGAGACAAGTATTGCAAGGTTCCAACAGTGCTTCGGTATAAGGTAGCATCAGGAAGAGGATTCCCTTCAAAGGTAGAGAGGTTAGTGGAGGAAGCCATTGGAGAACTAAGGGGCTTTCCTTCTAGCATCTTTGTTTTGCCTAAAAGATCCATGATATATCTTCTCTGAGATAATTACAATCCCTTGGTACTAGACAAGACTTCAACACCAAGAAAGAAATTCAAATTGCCCAAATCTTTAATGGCAAAATCAAGTTGCAAGTGACGAAGCAGAGTATCAATGGCTGAAGGGTGAGATGCAGTAACAATTAAATCATCCACATATATTAGAAAATAAATAGTGACAGCAACACTATGATAAATAAATAGAGATGAATCTGACCGTGAACCATGAAAACCCAACGCAAGTAACCGAGAGCTGAGGTGAGAAAACCACGCCGGAGGAGATTGCTTCAACCCATAGAGCGCCTTTTTCAATTTGCAGACATGATTAGGGAATTGAGGATGAGAAAACCCCAGAGGTTGAGACATGTAAACATCCTCATACAGTTCTCCATGTAAAAAGGCATTTTGAACATCAAATTGTCGTAAAATCCAACCTCTAAACGCAGCAAGAGACAAGATGGTGCGTACCGTAGTGGGCTTGATCACAGGGTTGAAAGTCTCACCATAATCAACACTAGGAACTTGATGGAAGCCCTTGGCAATGAGATGGGCTTTGTATCAGTCAATTGAGCCATCGGCAAGCCTCTTAATCCGAAAGACCCACTTGCAGCCAACAATATTCCTAGCAAGATGAGAAGGAACAAGATCCCAATTCTAATTCTTGAGTAATGCATCAAATTCAAGATTCATTGCAGCACGCCATTTTGGATCCTTCATTGCCGAGGTGTAGCAAGTTGGTTCAGTCGAGACATTCACATCAACACCATCTGCAAGGAGAGCACGAGGCAGCAAGTATCGCACAGTCCCATCAGTGAAGGACTTAGGCTTTGAGATGTAATTCTTGGAGTGAGTAGTCATGGGATGAGAAGGCAAATCTGGGTGTGAAGAAGCAGAGGGCTGATTGAGAGAAGAAAGATCCGAAATTGAAGTCTCAGCGTTAAATTGTGAGGAGGCGTGATCCTGATCAGATGTAGATAAAGGGCAAGAGGCGGGTTGGGCTGCACCTGATGGGCCGAGAGTTGCAATAGGATTAAGTGAAGTGTGGGCCGAAACTTAAGAAGAAGAGGGTGTATTAGAAAAATGAAGTTGTTTACTCTTAGGGTCTGTTCGGTTGGAAGAGTGAAAAAGTGGGAGGATGGAAAATTGTGGGACGATAGAAAAATGGAAGGATGGAAAGTATTTAGTTTTCCCTCTTGTGTGTCCGATTGGAGGGGTAGAAAAGTGGGAGGGTATAAATTGACTATTATACCCTTGTTAATAGTAACGTTAAAATGAAAAATAAAAAAAAAAGGTTCAACGTTGAAATGAAAAAAAAAAAAAAAAAAAACGTTCAGGTTACTGAATGTTGAAAAAAAAAAACGTTCAGGTCACTGAACGTTGAAATGAAAAAAAAAAAAAAAAAAAAAAAAAAAAAACACCTTCATTGGGGATGGGGGCATTTTAGTAAATGCCCCCATCCCATGGTTTTCTCCCCTTCATTTTCCTCCCAAATTGGGAGGAAAATTTTTGTGGGCCCGGGAGGAAAATTTTCCTCCCGGTTTTCCATCCTTCCTTCATTTTCTCTCCAAACAAATAGTGGAAAATGCCTGTTTTCCTCTCTTAGTTTTCTATCCTACCTATTTTCTCTCCAAACGGACACACCCTTAGAGCTGAAACAAGTAGAACAAGAGGTAACAATTTTATGTGAACTAAAAAGCAAGCTAAACCTAGAAAGAACATGACGAACAATTCTAAAAGCAGGATGTCCCAAATGTGAATGCCATTGATTTGGAGAAGTACGTTCACCAACAAAGGCAGAAGATGACAAAGGAATTTTATTGAAAGTTGGAGGAAACAGGTACAGTCCATCTTTACTCAGCCCATGTAGCAGAACCTTCCCGGTTGTGCGATCCTTCACAAAGAAATGAGTAGGGTGAAATTCAATTATTGTATTTGTGTCAATAGTAAATTTGTGAACAAAAATCAAATTTTTGGTAATATGAGGAACATGTAAAACATCATTTGAAAGATAGGAAGAAGTAGGAGTAGATACATGAGTAGAACTAATGTGTTTTATAGTCAAACCAAGACCGTTACTAATGCGAATATGATCAGGACCATGATACTTGTCAGCCTTCACATTCAAGTTTGCAAGATCAGCAGTGAGATGATGAGTGGCTCCAGAATCTGGGTACCAATTGAGGTCAGGAGCCGTCTGGGGAGTGCTGAGCAAGGCGTGCATGTTGCTGCTAGGATTGGCAGAATAAGAATTATCAAACCTATGATAGCACTTCAAAGTCTAGGACCAGGTTTGTGGCAAACTTGACATACAAGACGATTTGTTGGAGAACCATTTCCACGCCCACGACCTCGAGATTTTTTCTAATTGCTAGAGGAAGACCCACGACCATTTTGAAAAGAACTGTCGTTGCCACGACCACCGGGGGAGTTTCCACGTCCTGCTGCAAAATTTGCTCTGGCAAGTTGAAGGTCAACAGTTGGTTGTTGATGTTAAAGATGTAATTCATGAGCTAACAAATACCCATATAATTCATCAATGGTGAGAGGATCCACTCTCGTGGTCACAGATGTAACAAAGGAATCATATTCAGATCCTAGACTAGCTAGAAGAAAGGAGATGATTTCAAAATCATTCAAGGCATGAGGAGTAGCAGCAAGTGTGTCAATCAGTGTTGTAAACTGGTGAAAATAATCAGCAATGAAGGAATTTCCTTTCTTTAAAGTGGCGAGCTGATAGTGGATTTGCATTGTTCGAGCCTTTGACTAAGAGGTAAACATTTTCTCTAAGGCTTGCCACACGTCCCTTGATGTGTTGAATTTGACCACATGAGCCAAAATTTGCTTAAAGAGGGAGGAGATTATGGCACTGAGGATCATCTGGTCTTGTAAATACCAATGATTGAAGTCCGGATTTTGGATGACTTGTATGTCACCATTGGCTTCAATAATGAGAGATTGAGGTGGAGCAGGAGTGCTTCCATCGAGATAGCCATAGATATGTTGCCCTTTGAGATATGGAACAATTTGAGCTTTCCATAATAGGTAGTTCTCACAAGTTAATTTGATGGTAATGAGGTGATGAATGGGAGTAAGTGTGGTGGGAGAAAGTGTAGTCATTGTGTTTAGGGTATCAATTTTTTGCAGATTTTTGTAGTGTTTTTTCTATTGTTTATAGTTTTTTTTTTATTATTATTTTTGACAAATTTTTAGCATTTTTTAAAATTCTTTTTAGCAACCTTTTTAATAACTTTTTGTTTTTTTTTTTTTTTATTAATACAACTCATTAAGGAAAATCTTAATAAGCACATTTTGTTCTTTTTATTAACACAACTCATTAAGGGAAATCTTAATAAGTACGACAGTGCTTGTTAACATTTTCCTTTAATCTATATTGGGTTAGGAATTAGCACTACATTTTCATAATATATTTATAATATTTTTTTGTGATAATTTTTGTAATGGATTGGTATTTAAAGTAATGTTATTTCTATAATTTCAAAATAAATTTTAGGTGATAATATATTTATATTTTTAAAATAAATTTCTATATTTATTTTAATTATTTTAGTATAATTTTCAATTTTTACTAATTTAATATATTTATCTATATTTTAAATTAATTATGATATTATTACGGTTCAACTTTGGTTCGACCGCAATCTAACTTTAAAAACTTTGAGCATCTTTCCCATATGGTTATTTGAACAATCCAAATTTCAAAACCATGTTAATCACAAGGGTTTCCAATGGAAGAGAGAGAATGGAAGGGAAATGCAAACGTGTACGTATCATTTTCTGATGTTTGATTTTATTTTTTTAGGTAGTATCTCTTATTTGATGACAAGTGTATGTTGGGCTAGAGCTTATAAATTCAGCTTTTAACTTTTAGTTTTTATATACTATTTTTTGAAACCTTTTTTTTTTTTTCTTACTTTTTCTCATATTTTTAAAATATAAGTATACTTTAGTACACCTTTAGCAAAAATCTAATTAAAATGTTCTCAAGTAGAGTTGATTGAATTAACTAGATCCTATGTTCCTGGCATTTGATTTTTTGAGAAGAAAACTGTAAAATATATTATTAATAAAACTTTGCTAAAGTCAACTAAAGTTATTAAAAGAATGTGCAGAGGAACATCTTCTATCCACATCGATATACCACTAATATGTTTAGCCAAATGGGAATTACATAATTGCTTTGTCTAATGTCTACAAGTATGAGAAAAAATAACTTTAGAAAATGTCTCTATAAAGAATTTGGCTTTAGCTACTAGATAACTGCATGCAAAGAATGATTTGTCCTCTCTAAGGGCCTTGGTTACAGTCTCAGAGTCACTCTCTAGTATGATGGAGGAACCATAATCTCTAGCAAATCTAAGAGCTCGAACAGTCGCCACGCATTCCATAGTGTTTACCGAAGAAGGGAGAGCAAACTTGTCAGACATAGAGGCTAAAAAAAGTCCCATGTGGTTTCTGATTGCTACCTTAACACCTGCCCCATTTTAGTTTTAAAAGATAGCACCGTCATAATTAACCTATAGAAATGTTTAAGGGGGAGGAATCAAATGTACTAGACTAGGGGGGCTTCTTTGAGGAACTGTCGAGATGACTGGGAGAGCACAAAAAAAGTCATTCAGAGCAAATATTTTGGTAGGGATGGCATTCCTATGAGCTCTCCATTAGAGCATTCGCATCCGGAATGTAAAATACTATATGTTGCCTTTATTTAGCATTTGTCCCTCAAAAACCACCCACATCTAGAATTGTAAAAGTGAAGAATGGTAAATTTTTTTCCAATACTACTACAGTGCCATTCGACTTTTATGATGGCACTGTAGACTATTGCATATGTTTTTTTAATCTGTTTTATTCTTTCTCTCTCCTCTATTTCAGACTTCTCAACTCTCTCTATTTCCTCACATTTCGTCTCTCTCTCTCTCTCTCTCTCTCTCTCTCTCTCTCTCTCTCTCTCTCTCTCTCTCTCTGTGTGCTGGTCTCTCTCTCTTTCTGTGTGTGTGTGCTGGTGGTTGAGCCTCCATGCTGGTGGATTGGCAGTTTTTTTTTTTTTTTTTTCTTTTTCTTTTTCTCTCTGACCGGTGCCTAGATTCATGATGGATTTGGTGGAGATCGGCATGGGTCACGGCAAGGTCGTGTGTTGTGGAGATGGGGGTGGATTCCAATGGGTTTTGCTATGGATTTTTGATGGGGTAAATCTAATTGGTTGGACTTTGGTTGGATTTTGGATTCCGCATGATAGGACTTTGGTTCTTCTGGGTTTTGCCTTTTTTTTTTTTTTCCTGTTGTGATGCTGGGCTTGGTGGAGACGCGGTGGTGGTGATTGAGCAGTGGAGGCACGGTGCTAGAGGTTGAGGGAAGGTACAAACGTGTGTGGAGGAGAAAATTGGGAAAAAACAAAAAAATGAAAAAATATATTTTATTGTGGAGATGTATTATTTTAATGAGTAGAATAGGAAAATAAAAGTTAGGATGTTAGGTGTATTGTAAAATGGTATTGTATAAATGATAAAGTAGGTTTTGAGATGGTAAAATAGAATAGTTTGAAGATTCGAGATGTGAATGCTCTTAAAATGCTTTACCTTGTTTGGGACTTTAAGACACCAAATATTTTGACAGACTTTTTTTTTGATAAGATTTTGACAGACTTCTGAGCTTATATTCCTCCAAGCTTGCATGGAGAGCTCTTAAGCAAGAAAATTATACACAGACTCTACCGTGTAAGCACCCGATTGAGTACGAGTCCAAAACAGTCATCTAGAAAAACAAAGTTTAGGGGAATTCTGTTGATAAACCGAACTTTATGTGGGGCAAAGAGGCTGGTTAGCATTTGATTGCTAACATAAATACCCACTATTTCAACCACAAATTTTTAGCATCTCAGTTTTTATATGATTGTAAAGGTAAAAACATATGTTTTTACGTTTCCTTATATTGTAAACTAAGGAGCGTTAAGAGTATAAATTTTGAAATGTTCAGGAGTCCGATAGTTGTGTATGGGTATTTGCACTCCTGGCCAATTATATATGCCTAAGTAACAAAAGTAACCAAAGTAATTATAAGAACGGAAAAACAATAAGAAAAAAAAACATATTTAAGGACTTCCACAACAAATGATGCAATGAGCAAGAAACTCTATAAAAGCCTATTTTAGGTAAAGACAGTACTTCTATCTAAACAGAACCATATGGTCCATATCTTTGCCAATTTCCTAAGTATATTATTTTGAAAATTAGTTGAAAAGCCTAGAGTTCAGAGAACGAGCTTATCATAAACTTACCATCCTACTGTAAGCTATTTCAAAGAGAAGTTTTTGAAGCTATTTCAAATAATGTACTCTATTTAAGGAGGATTGAAAAAGATAGGAAATGGGATGAAATATGTCATGCAAATTAAGCTAATAAACGAAAATTATCAGTTTCTTCTGCAATTGGTGATGAAGTTCCAAGTCTCTAATTTCGTTTTCAAAAAAAAAAAAGTCTCTAATTTCGAACAATATATCATGAATTAGCTATTATTTTACTAAAGAATTAAAATTGCGAGAAGATGCATGATATCAAACCTGCCCATAGTTACAATCAAAGCAAAGAATTTATAACTCAAAAATTTATAAGTTATAACCCAAGTTGAGAATATACGGTGATCATACTATTTCCAATAACGCTAGGACGAAAAAATTTCATTAAATCAAAGACCATAGTTTGTAAATAATGCAATGAAACACCCAAATATGAAAAACCTACTTAACATAATCCAAGGGAAAGTAGAGAACTATATGCAAAATAACCAGGAGTTTACAATTTGGGTTTGCCTTATAAAACTATTCTATTGCAAAACGTCCTTGTCCTCGCTCTTGGGCTTGGGAATTGGGATATGCTTCCTCAATCTGCTTGGCCATGACAAGGTCTGAATCGGCAAAACTTCTGATGTCGGGGATATTGTAGCTCTAACACATAGAGACCCCCCATAGAGTCCCCACCATGAATGTGAATGTGGTTCTTATTAAACCCATTTGGCGAATCAAACAAAAAGCTAAGCAAAATCTCTTCTATAATTGTATAGAGGAAGAGAGAAGGGGTAGAGAAATCTAGGATTTGACCAAGTGAGCCTTGAGGAATATCGAGTTTTATATATAAGTTATGGAACTTGTTGAGGTTTCGTAAGTCCCAAGTCTCTTTGGAAGAGGTTCACTTGAATTGGAGAGTAGTGATGATCCCTTCTCCAAGGGTCAAGAATATATCACCTATAGTCTACCGGATATATATATATATTCAGTGTTATATACTTGTTGGTCCATCGTAGTGTTTGTGTAACTTGTGTTACTAAGTTTGTTTTTTTCTTTTTTTCTTTTAAACGAGATAATAATATTCACATATTATAAAAATGGTTAATTAATTGAAAATTGATTTATTAAAAGAGAATTAAAAGTACATATAATTAAAATTTTAAAATCATGGTTTTTAGTTCTTTATAGGAACTGATTTGGTTCCTTTTTAATTGGTGTCCCATGTGCTTGACAAGTTTGTCTTTATGGAGTCGTGCTTAAAAAGTTTGTCTTTATGGAGTCTTGGTCCCTTAGTGAGTTGAGGCTTAGGGTATTTAATTAATTGATATATCCACATGTCGTAAGCTCAAACCTAAAAGAATGAAGATCTTTGGGTAAAGCAACTTGTGTAACTTGTTAAACTTTGAGATTTTTGGATTTTAAAGAAATTTAACCCAAGACCATTAATTTTTTTGCTAGTGTGAAATAATGTGGATGTGGTACGGATTGTTGAATAAAATTGCACCAAGAGGTTTGAGGGAAAAAGCGAGCATAAACATTTATATGATACCAGTCATATTCTTGTCACATTATTTTGTAATAAAATTAATACTAATTTTAGCATAAACATAGTTGCGACTTGCAATTAGTCCTCTTGATCTGGAAATACACTCTTTTTTCTTTTTCTTTTTGTTATATTAATAGATAGTGGGAGCGGAAGAGATTCAAACTAGAGACGAGATATCAAAATGAATATAATTATCGATGGACTATCAATGATCTTGGAAATACACTGACTTTGAATGCCACTCGAGCTTATTATGAATAAATGAGAGAGAGAGAGAGAGAGAGAGAGAGAGAGAGAGAGAAGAGAGACTCTAGACTGTGTGCAAAATATGCCATGTCCTTACTACAAGCACACATATATAATATTAATATTTTATGTAAATAAACACAAACAAAATAACCAAAAAAAAAAAAAAAAAAGAAGGGAGAAAGAGATGACAAATTAATTATTTGGAACGGTTTTCAGTGCCTCTTCCGCTACTCCTGGGCTTGCACTTGCACTTACACTTGCATTTGCACTCGTTTTCTTCCCAAGATCTTCGCGTGGACAATGCCTGTTTTGGCGACCTTCGCCTTCGTGATGATGAAAACGTCGTGTCATTGCCACACGAGTTATAAGGGATCCAAACATGGTCCCCAAAACAAATGTAACACCAGGCTTAGCCAACATACTCATTTTGGTTTATATATTTATGTAGCTTAATTCACTCTAAGACTAGAGGGATGTCTTGTGTATAGAGAGTACTAAACTAGATAGAAAGCAAGGGATACTGTTTTTGGAGATCTAAGATGGCATGGAATGTAAGGAATAAGGTTGGATTTATAAGGTGTGGGATTTTTCATGTGTTTCGTAAAGTCCAAGCCTTTGCTGTACAAGTTTGAAGAATGTTAATCCCTTCTCCAAGGGTCAACAGACAATAAATGTTCACCTAATATTGATGACTTTGGAAAGCAGAAACGTTCTTAATAGAAAGCTATAGGGGGTGATATATAATTAATTGGGTAAGAAGAATTCAAGGTATAGTGGTTGATTAAGATTGGTTTTAAAATTGATGATTTTGGAATCATTTTTAATAGAAAATGATGGGGGTGATATATAATTCGCTGGGTAAGAATAATTCAAGGTTTAGTGGTTAATTAAGATTGGTTTTAGAATTGATGATTTTGGAATCAATTTTAATAGAAAACTAGTAGCTAACCCATGCTATACACAGGAATCTACATATTTGTAAAGTAGACTAAAATAATTTTATAAAATCTTCAATTGATTAAAAAACTACACAATTGCATGATTTACTCTTGTATAACTTCAATTTTTGTTACAATTTGATGAAGAAGTCATTGCTTGAATGTGTAATAGCTTAAAAGAAAATTTGTCAGACTATTTCAAATACTGCAAAAAAATAACTCAAAAATTCAGATATTAAAACTACTAAAAGACCAAAATATGTTAAAGAATCAAATAATTCACTACTTAGAAATTATTGAAACAAAACAAAATATATATGACTAAATAATAAAAAAATATAAAAAAAAATGAGTTACATTCAAAAAAATAATTTCAATTATTGCAAGCTTTTTTACGAGGCGTGGGATTTTTCATGTGTTTTGTAAAGTCCAAGCCTTCGCTGTACAAGTTTGAAGAATGTTAATCCCTTCTCCAAGGGTCAACAGACAATAAATGTTCACCTAATATTGATAACTTTGGAAAGCAGAAACGTTTTTAATAGAAAACTATAGGGGGTGATATATAATTCTTTGGGTAAGAAGAATTCAAGGTATAGTGGTTGATTAAGATTGGTTTTAAAATTGATGATTCTGGAATCATTTTTAATAGAAAATGATGGGGGTGATAAATAATTCGTTGGGTAAGAAAATTCAAGGTATAATGGTTGATTAAGATTGGTTTTAAAATTGATGATTTTGGAATCTTTTTTAATAGAAAATGATGGGGGTGATAAATAATTCGTTGGGTAAGAAAATTCAAGGTATAGTGGTTGATTAAGATTGGTTTTAAAATTGATGATTTTGAAATCATTTTTAATAGAAAATGATGGGGGTGATATATAATTCGTAGGGTAAGAACAATTCAAGGTATGGTGGTTGATTAAGATCATATCTTTGGCATTGCCTGGGTCCTTAGTGCTCTCCATTCCCATGCAAATGATGAGATAAGGAAGGTGGAGATAAACTCAATGCTTCCACAAATACGTTAATAATGTGTCTTTCTATTGAAAGAAAGATGATGGAAGGTAAATGTGAACTGGCAGGTATCAGTTTATGATGTTTAATTTTATTTTTTAGATATACTTCTTATTTAATGATACGAGAATTTACCAATTGAATTAACTAGAATACACGACTATAGCATTTGATTTAATCACTAAAATACCCACTATTTCAACTACAAATTTTTTGCATTGCAATTTTTATATGATTTTAAAGGTGAAGAAATGCTTTTATGTTTCCTTTCTTGCAAACCAAGGTGAGTTAAAATTAGTCATTCTACTTTCGCTTTCCTTTTAATTTATTGGATGTGTACAAACCAACATTTTCTTATCTCTTTCCTTTTCTTTTGATAATCTTATCTCTTTCCTCTCTTTTTTCCTCCTTAAAAATAAGCACAAGTATAAGTGCAAGAGGGGTGTGAGGAGCAAGGTCTAGAGTTTAAGTTTTTAAAAGGAAAATTCAAACACATATGCATTTAGATTAACCTATAATAAAATTTCTATCTTATATATAAAAAATAAAATAAAATAACCAATCATATCATAATTTCAGCTCACACATTCCTATAGTACTAGACTTATTGTACTGCACTACTGCCTTAAAAAATGAAATTAAATTTGGAAGAGTACACATCTTTTTTTTTTGTAAGGCGAAGAGTACACATATCTTAATCTTAATCTTAATCTTGTACATTATATATGAAAAAAAAAAAAAAAACAAGCATAGCATTGAAAAGAATATTTGCAGCAATATCATAGCAAAACAAATATATTTATTTTACCGGTAACATTAAACGTGTAATTTTTTTGGCATGAAACAGGCAAATGTTATTGTTACCTGGAAATGCAGCGATTTTGGGTTCCGTCTGTTTACCATTGCATATCACCACAGCCTCAAAGACCTCTAGATCCAATTGCCCGATCCGAGTCCTCCACCCCACAATCTACTCATTTCTTCTTCCATTAACTTGCTCAACCCGAACCACATCATGCTCAAGACGGGTCAACTCAACCAACCCAAAATCATTCGCAAAATCATCAAGAAATCTGAGCACCTCTTCACGACCCGGAAAGTCCCTCGGGTCCCCAATTTCTTTTTTCACAAATGGGTAATCTAGGAAGCCCATGAGCTGCCTTGGAAAGTTGATCCTGAGTGAATGGTAGGTACGTACTACTATGAACAATCTCACGGCCCGGATCCATACCCAATGGGTCAGACTCCACCCGTGGATCATAAACCCATGTGCCACCAATCCTATTGTTTTTCTCAAACAATATGACCTGGTGACCCTCTCTCTTAAGCTCCCTGGCGGTGACTAGGCCGGCGGTGCTGGATCCAATCACCGCCACTTTTATAGATCTTTCCATTATGTGTCTAAAACTTTTGAAAGCTCTAAATCTTATTTTGTGAGGATCTATGGATACCATGTACAGGTTTTTTCCCTGCTGTATCACACGTTCATCATATGAATATAGACCATAAACAAAAGGAAATATATAAATTAAAGCAATTTTTTTTTTTTTTTTTTGGGTTTTATGGCAAGCAATTCAAAAAAAACGCAATCCAAAGAAAACATGTTAGAGCAATAATGCTAGTGCTAGTGGTGCTTCTGTGCAAACTGTAAAGTTTTTTAAAAAAAAAAATTATTGGAAAATATTGTATAGAGATTGAGAATCTGCTTTGGATTGTTCAAAGATTCTGAGAGGTATCTTAATTTTGCATCAAGCTATTCTTCTGTCACGTGGGATCATTGTTTTCAATTATATATATATATATATATATATATATATATATTATTTATTTGGGTAAATTCCACTAACTCCCCCTGAGATTTGGGTTAATACCAAATAAGTCCAAAAAAATTCAAAATCGACCAGCTTAGTCCCTGATCCCAACTAAATCCATACACACTGTTAACTTTCCGTTAGTCAATTTTTTTTCTCTCAAACCTGTCTCTTCACAAACTCCTCTCGGTGGACACACATTCTCTAATTATCAAATCCACGGCAACCACCGCCATAGCCAACTAACAACCTCATAGAAACCCATACCAAAACTCAACCAAACCCATAGCAGCAAAACCAAAATACTCCAACAAAACCCGAACCCAAAAAAAAACTAAAGCAAACCCACAACCACAGTAAACCCACCACCACAAGGTCCACAACGGAACCCACAACCGCCGCACTGGAAAACCACCACCACCAAAAACCCAAAAGAAACCCATAACAAAACTCAACCAAACCCATTGTAGCAAAACCAAAATCTTGCAACAAAACCCAAAAAAATTACAACAAACCACCACCACAGTAAAACCACCACCACCACCACTACCATAATGAAACCCACAACCACCCAATAACAAATCCACCACAAACCAAAACCCACCTCCGGTGATCCACAACCACCCCATAAACCAAAACCACAACAAAACCAAAATAAAAAAAATGAAAAATAAAAACCCACAACAAACCAAAACCCAACACTGGTGACCAGTGACCCACAACCACCGTGAATCCACCACAGCATCACTACAAAGGCAAAGAGAGGAGAAATCAACAAAGCGAACCCACCACCGCAGCGCCACTGCAAAGACGAAGACAGGGGAGAAATTAGTAAACCCACACCACGATGCCACTGCAAAGAAGAAAGAAAGAAAATAGAAACCGTAAAGAAGAAAGAAAATAGAAACCGTAAAGAAGAATGAAAGAAAATAGAAATCAAAGATGCAAGAGACACAGGAAGAGGAGGGGAAAAAAGATAGAGGAAAAGGAAAAAGAAGGGTGAGAGAGAGAAGAGAGGTCTGCTAGGGAGAGAGAGACTAAAAAGTGACTAACGGCCTTTGACGCCATCTGGCTTTATGGACTGAAATGGTCAAATTTTAAATGCTATGGATTTAATTGGTATTTGCTCAAACCTTAGGGTAGGTTTGTGTAATTTACCCTATTTATTTAAAGAGAATATCATCCTATGACAACTACTCTTGATGATAACTATTTATCATTAAATCAAAATATCAATCGATTTTTGGGTGTAAGTAGAGATAAATCCCAAATTTCTTATTCAACCGATTGATGGGTGTCTTTTTTGAAAAACTATCCAGGCCCAAAGACTGATGGGGTTCTTGGGCTTCCAAAGATAGATGGTTGTTTGTTAGGACTTGGCTTAGCTTACCGCTGCCTTATTGACTCCTTCTGCAAACTAATCTATGCACAAAACATGAACTCCACAACACAAGATTTATAAATTTGGCAAATATTAAGGAACAACAAGTACATAACTCAAAATATGCAAAACAAAAAGAAAGGGATCCCCAAATAGAGGTGATATTACGCTTTATTATATATATATATAGGCCCCCATTTGTAAGGATGTACTACAAGTAGACATGGCAAAACGGGTCAAAATTTTCTGACCCGACCCGACCCGACCCGACCCAACTCGAACCTGATTTTTTTGACCCGAAACAAAAACGGGTTGACCCGTGACCCGACCTAAGTTTTTCAAGTTTTTTACGGGTCAATCCAACCCGACCCGACCCGATCCCCAACCCGAATCATTTTTTTTTTTTTTTTTAATTTTGGGTTAAAAAAAGAGTAAAATTAAGACAATAGTAGTTTAATTGCTTATTGTGAGTTTTAAGGAAACAATTGATACATTTACATATGTAAATTAATTGAAAGATAAAAAGTTGAGCATTCTATAATGAGTAAAGATTTTTAGATATCAAATAGTAAAATACATGCCAAGATAATATAGTTACAGTAGAGTTAAAAATATAGATTTAAAATTGTAGACATGTGTGAGAAACATTTACAAGTGTAAAAATAGTGAAGCCAAAGTATCAAATTAGTATAAATTATGAATGCTTAGACTCATTTTTTTAACAATTTATGTCCAAAATAAATGACTTTTCAAAATAAATTATGATATTTCTTAGAGTGTGTGTGTTGCTTAACAATAATATGATATTCATAAAAGAGACCATGTATAAATAAGTTAGCAATCAAATTTTAATGTATATCTCAAATTAAAATAGAGTGTCAACCACAATTGATAATAGATTATAAAATTAATTTTCAAGATTGTAAATTTCTTATATGTTTTTATTCTTTATCAAATGAGTTATCCAATAAGTCATTTGTAATTTTTTTTTATATTTTGAAATGTTGATATTGTGTAGAAATAAAATATGTGCATTTGTTTTACTTATGTTTGTGTTATTTTGTTTTAGATAGCAATGTTAAAATTTATATAATTTTAAAATTATTGAATAAGTATTAATAAGTTTAACTGAATTCATTCTTGATATAAGTGGTGAAGTCAAAATAATGCATTTTACATAAAATAATTTGTTGCATAACTTTTCAAATGACAAATACATGTTGTTTTATTTATTAAAAAAAAAAAAATCATGTGAAAAATACGGGTCATTACGGGTCAACCTGACCCGACTCAAAACCCGATTGACCCGAACCCATTTTTAACCGCTTAAGATGACTCGTTTTTGACCCGTGACCTGTTTGACCTGCAACCCGATTGACCCGACCCGAACAGCCCGTTTTGCCATGTCTAACCACAAGGCCCAATTAGAGCTTAAAAGTCACAGACTTGAGTAATTCTACTAGAGCTCTCAAGACTTATGAAGTTTGAATCTTCTTGAATCAAGTGGCTCTTCCAAGGGCTGAATATTGACCCTTTTGTAATGCTTCTAAGCTTAAGAATTTTTCATATATTTTCTCTCCTTATTGCTTGAATTTCTCCCTGAATGATCCCTTTTGACTTCAATTCCCCTCCCTTTATAGTGCTCCTTTAGAGTTCTTTAAATTACTATTTTCTCCCTTTAGCACTTTTGGGTACTCAAGTTGCTATCTTTTCTGAGACATTGATGGCTGGTCATTTTTCCATTCTTCCATATTTCTTTCTCCTGGGAACTAAAGGCTGAAAGCCCACCTGTTGGCTTTCCTCTTGTGGAAGATTCTTGTGAGGTAAACCTAAATTCTTTTCTGAGACCCCATATTATCAATTCCCCTCCCGAAGCTTCAAAAAGGACTTATCAGAATTCTAAAGCCTTGAGGTTGACTTTTCGTTGCCCAAGGTGCTTTGGTTCCCTCAATAGGTGTTGACCCCAAAACTATCATCTGTTCCTGTTACTCTCATCTAGCTCCCATGAGCTGATGTTAACAAGACATTTTTCGTTCCTTGTGCTTCCTTTGAGACATATCCTGAGCTGTCTATATCCTACTCAACAAGTTTTGGTCTTCCACGAGGATTTGCTTTAAGCCTGGCAAATTCTCGTGTATTTTGAGTCCAGATCTTATCTGTTCTTCATTTTTCCTTTCTTTTTGCTGGGCCTCTTTGATCATCAAGATTTCTTCATGTTATTGGGCAAACTCTCCATTTATCCTTCCTTTTCTAGGGCCTGAAACCTATCCTTTTCACCCTCATGGGTTGGCTCCTCTTTATTTCATCATCTTCTTTATTTCATCATCTTCTTTGTATTTTTTCATTTCTAACGGGCTGGGCCTTTCTTACCCCCATGGGCCTGGGTCTTGATCACATTTTAGACCTCAACAAATTAAAAAAAAAAAAAAATTCCGCTTTGTCATATATTCATCACCATCCATTCATATATGGTACAAGTTGTGTGAGATATACTCTACTAATATTCTTCATTCTGAGATTGACTTTTGATTTTTTTTGTCTAATGGATGTGTAATTACTAATTATACAGCGGGATAGAGACCTTTATCTCCATTGCTTTTTACGTCTAGTGGATGTGTAATTCCTCCATTGCTTTATTTTTATTTTTATTTAGTTATTTTAAAAAGACGTAGATAAAATTAATGATAACTATACCAAAAACAAAGCTATATGTTTGCACTTCATAAAGAGTACTCAGTTGTGGTGCCTTGCGTTTTCCAAGCATGGATAAGGATTTAGGCATTGATTGGAGTTATATTGATAGGGATACCTAAAGACCAGATTTTTAGGTTATCAAAAAGACCAGATTTTTAACTTATAGTTTGAGATTTTGGGTTTTTTTTTTTTTTTTTGGCTTTTTCAATTCAATTTTCATTGGGGGAAGGTATCTTCATTGACAGTGCAATACAGCTATGATATTAGTTTTTGTCGATCTAATGTTAGATCACAGGTACAAGAGTACGTTATCACATATAACACTGTCATGCAAAAATTATTTTGAAATAATAAAGAAATTCAAAACAATTAAATAATTAGTCACATGGCCTATTAGCTCAGTTGGTTAGAGCGTCGTGCTAATAACGCGAAGGTCGCAGGTTCGAGACCTGCATGGGCCAGATTTCTTTGTAGCTTTACTATTTTTTTGCTCAACCAGATTTCTTTCCTCACACGTTCATCATCAATTCCCTAAATTTTCTCAGTCAGATTTCTTTCCTCATATGTTGTCATCAGTTTCCTATTTTCTAAAAAATGGTCCCCCAAAGGCCAAAGCATTAAAAACCTTAGAGAAAGAAGACAATTTTATATAACAACAGCTAATATATGCGGAATTGATGAATTCTCTTGGATGTTTTTAACATGGCACAATACAAATAAAGACAAGGTAAATAAAAAAAAAAGATGGACCTGTGCCCCATTTATGTACATGGACAAAAACTTTTGCTGAGTGGTTTCAAATTTTCTATAAACCACTTGATAAAATCTATCTACAATATCCATACATGGCCTAATTGTGGCCATTATTCACTCAAGATTATTAGCCTGTTGCTTTGTGTATAATATATATGTAGAACCCTACCTGTAGCTGTGCGAAGTACCTTTGTTGCATGATAAAATGGGTATTAGGGGTTATAAGGCCAAAGCAGCTTGTTTCATCTTACTTAACATCATATTTTTCACTTGTGTTTCATCTAATAAGATTTTATACCCTCCCTCTGTCCCAGAGAATCATGCTGAATGCCCAAAAGATACTCTAAAGTTTGGTGTTTGTGGCAGTTGGCTAGGGTTGGTCACTGAGGTTATTGGGACTAAACCAAGCGAAGAATGCTGTACAGTGGTGAAAGGCCTTGCAGATCTTGAAGCTGCAGTGTGTTTATGCACTGCTATTAAGGCTAATGTATTGGGAATCGTCAAAATCCAGGTACCTGTTGCCCTTAGTTTGCTCGTTAATGGGTGTGGGAAGAAGGTCCCTGAAGGCTTTGTATGTGCATAGAAACTCTAGCCTAGTGGAGCGTATTTATATGAGTCTATTTTAATGAATCGTATTTATTACACACTGTTGCACATAACCATGCATACAAGTAAAATTTGCACGGAAATCGTGTGCAAAGAGTGTGGAACAACAATTACCCAATTTTAATTAGTATATCCAGCTTATTTTGTTTATTGTGTCAAAATATAATTGTGATTAGAACGAAAATAAGCTCTCTCTCTCTCTCTCTCTCTCTCTCTCCGAATTGTATGTACATAGTCTAGTTCTAGTCGGTTTTGTCTTCATTCTTTATCTTTCTCTTTCTTTTTCTTTTTGGTCAAAATCAATCTTATCTCTCTCAAATAGTGCGTGGTGCATGCACTTATTGATTCCTACTGTTCTTCTAACTAAATCAACTTTGTCGGCATAAAAGTCAGATAATGTCTTTAACTATCAGAAAAATGCACAGGGTTGATTAATTCCTGCCCCACTTTTGTACTCCAGAAAAATGCACAGGGTTGAAAAACAAAAAGAATAATTCCAGGAATTTTAAGCTTAGAATAAAAGTGCTGTGAGCTGCTTTCTCCAAGCCTAACCCGTCAATTAATGTTATTCAACTCAACTAAACTAAATTAAGCCTTAATTCTAATTAATTAGTTACGTTTGGGTACATTGAGTAATTTGTTGTTTGGTACTCAATTTATAAAATTACATTTTTTGGGGTAGCATTTGAATTGTATAATAGTTACTCTAGCTTTAATTTGGTGGATCACTATCCTTGACAATTTGTATTAGGATTTTTTTTTTTTTTTTTTTTTTTTTTTTTTTTTTTTTTGTGAATGGAGTGTAGAGTTAGCGAGTCACTATCCTTGACAATTTGTGGGTTCCTGTTAGCTCAATTGATAAAGTTTTTTTATGGTTGAATAAAACATTTAGAGTTTAATTCCCGCTTATATCAAAATCCGATTGATGTCGTGGTCTGATGATAAAGTAATATCATCATAAGCATATGTCATAAGTTATGAAACACTTTATTAAAAAAAAAAGGTAAAAAAAAATATCACATTCCAATTGTATAATAATTACTTTGGATTTGGTGAATGGAGTTTCTTGCATCTACATTTTGAAAAACTCTAGTTAAATAGTTAATATAACATATATAGATATCACTTAATTTAAAAGTTTAAATCTAAGAGTTTATGCTCAACTATTTTACGTCACTCACACATATATACACAAAAAGTACTGATCATATTTCATTTTGAAATTCTCATTATTATTTATATAACTCAGATTAACCTAATAAACACACCTGCTGGCGTAAGACTCAATAGTCAATACCTACCCACGCAACACCTTCATAGGCTAAATCTCACATAAATCAAAATGGTCCAAACTCTAGGATATTAGAGCATTAGCATCTGGTTTCTTAAAAATATTATGTTTTATTATCTCAAAAGTTACGTTATCTATTATACCATACCATTTTACAACACACCCAACATCTCAAACTCTATTTTTTTGCCACTTTATCTAAATATTCTAGAGAATAGAACCGAAGATAGGAGAAAGTTAGAGAGAGAAGAGAGCCACACTTGAGAGTAGAGAAGAGAGGGAGAGAGCCGGATTTGCCAGCAACTAGACACGGGCTAACAAACCAGCCACCACCATAAAAAAAAAAACCCTAGCTACCACTGAGAGAGAGAGAGAGAGAGAGAGAGAGAGAGAGAGAGAGAGAGAGAGAGAGAGAGAGAGAACTAGAGAGGTGAGATGGAAATTGGGAGTCAAAGAGAGACAGAGCATGTTGAGGAGAGAAAGAATGAAGTGAGAGAAAAATTAATATAAAATTTTACAACCTGCTATAATAACATCTTATAAGTAAGACGATACTGTAACTAGATTGTATAATGTTTTACAACTAACTTGCTAGATAATGCATGTTGTTTTGTACATTGATGCTAAAATATAGCATATTATGAGGTTCAGCCACTTACATACTTATGTTCTTAAGTTTTTGCGTCCTGCAACTTGAGATGTTTAGGAGGGGCCTGTTTAGGTTATTGAGTAGTTTGAGTAATGTTATTTGAGTGTTTTTTTATATACGTATGGATGAAAAAGTGTATTAAAATGTGTGTAAATGTGTTTAGAATGTGTTGTTTTGTGTTTGAACTTGGCTGCCAAACAGCCCCTTAGATGTTTTATAATGTAAAATCATAACGTTGTTTATTTGCTCTGCCGCCCATTGCTAATGCTGTTTATGTTAAATAGCCTGGACACTTAACCAACCATTGCTGCTTGCTTCAACAATGTTTTAAAATTTTGATTGATTCTTTTTAAAAAAGAAATTTTGAATAACGAATAGGCTTTCCTTTTATATTATTGTGTAGAAATTTGTAATACAGTATTGAAAAAAGAGGAAGAGAGGTATTAATAAGAGTTTTACTTAGTTTGGTCACACACCTTAAATCCACAATATAAGAGCTCAAAAGGTTGCATTTTAGAAGATGATACTTTATATTAACAGGACCTATTTTTATAGTGAGATTTACTTACACAATCAGTCACAACTTTCTATACCAATCAATTTCTTGTTTTATTCTAATTTTAAGATATTTTTAATAGTCCATATCTTAATTTGGTCGTAAATAATATAGATACATATTTCTCTTCTAAAATAAAAGTTAAAATCACATATTCTACTTTCCGGCCCGTTGATATGAAATTATGAACCTCTGATTGATTCTGATATATCTCTATATAAAAATAGCCAATAGATTATCTATAGTAACTTTTTGATTTGTTCAATACACTTAGGTAAAACTCACAGTTTCTCTTCTTCTTCTTCCCCTTTTTTTTTTTTTTTTTTTTTTTTTTTTTTTTTTTTCTGGCCATTATTTTTTTAACGCCCAGCTTGGTTTGAAAATTTGACTTTGCTTTATATATATACACACACAACAAATTATAATAACATTTTCTCAATTTTTAAAGTTTTAGTTCCTTATAAGTCAAGTTAAAAAAAAAAAAAATATCACACTGGAATCAACTCTATCAAAAAATTTAAAGTATTGTGAAGATGCTGTAGGTTTTTTTTTTTTTTTTTTTTTTTTTTTTTTTTTTTTTTGTATTTCTAGAATTTTTTTGCCAATTTTTTTGAGCTAAAATTCACTATTTCACAGGCAATTTTCTTGAGTTGACTTTTTGTATTTTTTCTTCTTTTTTTAACACACCATTTTCTATATATAAAAAGAGTCATGTTAATTCCTTATATGTCAAAATAAAATAATAAAATATTATATTAGAACCAACCACAACTAAAAATAAATGTATTGTGAAAAAAAAGCGATACATGCACAACATTTTTTACAATATTTTCATAACAAATTTTAGGTGGTAAATTGTTATTCTAATTTAAACTTACTAATGAAATTACCTTTTTGCCCACCAATAACAACTCATAAAAACTTATTACTTATGATTTGTAATGAAAATATTATGGACATAGCATTTCTCTTGTAAAAATATTGTTAAGGCATCTTGTTGTTGTCACAATATTTTTACAATTGCTCACAATATTTTCACAATTATTGATGTGACAATTATTTACAAGTCAAAGTAAAATATAACAAAGTTATAAAGGTATTATGAAAATGTCGTATCATTCTTTAGGTTTTTAGAAAAAACATAAAAAATGTTATGGACATTGCATTTTTCTTGTGAAAATACTGTTAAGACATTTTGTTATTGTCACAATAACTGTTGATGTGTCAATTATTTACAAGTCAATGTAAAATAAAAACAAAGTTATAAATTCATTACGAAAATGTTGTTTCATTCTTTGTATTTTTAGAAAAAAAAAAATTTATTAGTCCATTTTGTTGAGCCAAGATTCACTATATCATGTACAGTTTTTTTGGATTGAATTTTTGTATTTTGTTTTGTATATTTTTTTCTTTATACAACATTTAAAGTAAAAAAACACAGTTCTAAACACACACACACAAAACAAAAAACAAAAACAAAAACTTTGGATTAAAACACTTTTCATCCTCAATGTTTGAGGTAGTTTACAATTCCTCCTTAAACTTTAAAATCAAGCAATTTCCTCCATTAACATTTTGGAAAAGAGCGAATATGTCATATTTTTATTCTCTCAATCAAACCCCAATGAAAACTAATGATTCTTAAATATTCTATTGTATAATGTCTAAAATACTCCTACTAAATTTTAACATTCAAAAAATTTTCTTCATGTATTTTAAGTTTTAGATGATAGTAATGCTTAGAAAGTTGGAATGGTAATATAAGGTGTTTTATTTGTTAGCTAGAGAATATTGATTTTCTAAGTTTTTGATAGCAAATAAAACACTTTATATTACCATCGGAAACAAAGATGTGCCATCGAAAACAAATCTTTTGTTTTCTTTTTCTTTTTGCTTGCCAAAATGGGTGTTCATTGAAAACTAATTAAGCTAAAGATAGCACCTAGACTCATGTAGAATGATAAAGAAAAAAGTATGAATGACAAAATTTTCATTGTGTATGGTTGAAGGTATTTGATAAAGAGTTTTAATGGTAGATATGACATCATTCATTACAAAAATTTAAATATTGTGACAAGATCTTAGCAAAACTTAGTTGTTTATTAGTGAAAGATGATAATATTCATTATCATTTTTACCAGTTTTTAATGAGTGGATATTTCCTTTGGCAAATAGGTATCAAAATTCTAATATAAATAAGATTAACTTTATATAACATATATTTTTTTGTGTATATAATTTTATATCTCTTTAAATAAAAATTTTATCTTAACTTTCTAACTCGGTAGCACGTGCCACCATCACTAGTATTAGTGAAAAATGAGAAGATACTATTGGCTCACATGTTCTATTGGTTTGCGTCGTTATCAATCTATGTGATGGTTTTCGGATTTTTCTCGACGCGGTTCCCACTTGTAATTCGCAAGTATCTTCTAGAGATCTTCCCCAAAAAAAACAATCTTCGAGAGATGGACCACATGCAGCATCACAATTCACGTGTAGCATCACACACGCACACACACACACACGCTGACACGCATATAGCTTCTAGTGGGACCATGCTAGCACTTTAACTGCTCCCAACTAAAACTCCACATCACGGTTTCTAATGAGTTAGAGAAACAATTTGTAGGTGGGGTATAAGAAGCCATAACATGGGGAGCTCGAACTCATGCCCTGAGGCATGTTAGCCATGTCTCAGGGTATGGACTTGAGTTCTGAAGATATTGTCTTTCTCGACCCAAAAAAAAAAAAAAAAGTTATAAAGATATATTGTTTGTTTTACATTGTGAAACAACTAAGATTTTAGAACACGACAATACACGCAGTCGTGCAGCGTGACAAAAAGATAAATTCCACTGCTACAGCAATTCCACCACAATCAATCAAGGATTCAAGATTATATCCCTATATATTTATTTATTTATTTTAATCCTTAAATAAAGATACGTTCCATTCAAACAAACAAAATCACACTAAGTAAAATGAATTGAAGACCGAGCACAAGAAAACACATCTTGTTGATCTTTCTTACCACTTTTTGGCAAGCACATTATATTTTGTGGCTCTTCCATAGCTGAGCGACTTCTGCTAGTGATTTCGTAGACGACCCATCCTGGATCAAAGCCTTTGCGGCTGAATCCTTTAGTTCTTTCATTTTGTTCCGAAGCAAATTCCCTTCTTCTCCTTCAATTAAGCCTCTTGCGTAGTTTGCAATATCTTTATGTCCCACCAAGCCTTTATCATTCACTTTGACTCTCAATGCAACCTTCAAATCATCAGCTAACAATACAGCATTCATTCTTTGCTCTGCGTAGAGTGGCCATGCAATTATAGGCACGCCGTGCACAATACTCTCTAGGGTTGAGTTCCACCCACAATGGCTCAAGAACCCACCAGTCGAGCCATGGCTCAAGACCTGGGCTTGAGGAGCCCAAGAGGGAACCACTAAACCCACCTCTTTGGTCCTTTCTAAGAACCCTTTAGGAAGAAAATCAAAAGGGTCTTTGAAGCTTTGGACACTAAAGTAATTGGCACTGGCATTTTCATGTGGGCTCCTAACAACCCAAAGAAACCTTTGCCCACTCAATTCAAGTCCTAAAGCTAACTCATTTAGCTGCTCGTGTGTAAGAGTCCCACCACTACCAAATGAAACATATAACACTGACCTGCTCGGATGCTTATCCAACCAATTCAAACACTCAGACCCATCAACCCCACGAGATAAACCGGACTGAATTAGAGGTCCAATTGGGTAAACAGGTGGCTTACCCTCTTTAGCTCCTTCAATCAAAGCTCTGAAAGCACTTGGCTCCAAATCCATGAAGCTATTAACCATGATTCCATCAGCAAAAGGATATCTTCTGGCAACGTGTAGAACCCTTTTGTAGGTATCATTCTTTTTATCTTGAATTGGGTCTAGAATATCAATCCCTTGGACAGGTACACACCCAGGTAATTTGACCGGTTCAGGCAATTCTTTGTACTCACAAGAGTGTGTTTCATCAAACTCTGGTATATGAAACATCAATGACAAACACATAGCCGTTGTAGGGAAAAAAATATAGGACAAAGCGCCAAACTCTTTAGCCACATCAAAGGCAACCACACCGAATAAATCAACCACTAGAGCAACTAGCGGAGTTGACTCAGCTAAGACCTTGAATGAATCTCTTAATGCAGGGAGGGACCGTGTCAGAGTGAGTACGATCAAAGTCTCAGGTCTAACATCCTTAGGGAGGTCATCAAAGCTCACAGGTGGAAGAAAGATGTAGGATATGGCATTAGGAAGGGATTCTAGGACTGCTTTTTGAGATTTCAAGGATAACCCATCGGTGGGGATGATGAATGTTACGAAGAAATGGTGGTGGAGGACGAGTTTCTTAGCTAGCTCAACTAGTGGGATCAGATGGCCCATCCCTGGAGTGGGCACAATGGCTATGTGGGGTGGTTTCTGAACTTGGGTGTGTTCCATGGTTTGGTTGGTTTTGGGAATTCAAGGTGTCACGTAGTACTATATATATAGACAGATGAATAACTTTAAAAATATACATACTTTTTCTTATAATTGGCTGATTCGTTCGACTGTAAATGGTTGATATTTTCTGTTCACACCTGATTTATTAGAATTATTGCTTTTTAATCGACTACTAAGCATTGAAATGGCTCAATGTATCCAGAATATTATTGATTGTAAATGGTTAATGTTTTCTGTTAGAATTATTACTTTTTAATCGACTACTTGGCATTGAAATGGTTCCATGTATCAAGAATATTATTGATTAATAGAGTACAAATTCAAGTTGTGTTTGGTGAGCAAAGAAACAGAGAAAACATATGCATTGAAAGTAGCTTAACAGCGAGTAGTCTAATCAATACTCGGTCAACATGTGGGATGGGATTGCCCATCCATGAAGTAGGCAAAATAGTCACGATGGGTGTGGTGTCTATTAGTTTATTCCACGGTGGGTTTGGGAGCAAATTTAGGGAAATAATTAGACTTACAATTTGGAAAATGCTAAAATTGTTACAAAATTTATTACATTAGACTTACAATTCGAGGTGATAATATATGAATGTGATTGCTGGATTTTAATCTAACTAATAAATAAAGTTTAGTGACACAAAATATCGTATAATTTTATTTGCAATTGTTAAGTAGATATATTATGACCAGTGTATAATAATTACAAGAAAAAAAAAAAAGGTAAACTCATTATAAACTAAATATTTACAAAATAATGCAGTAATGAATGTAATTAGTAAACTTCCACAACTTAATTAATGAAGTTGTCAATTATTTTGTTAATAAGGAAAATACCAAAGGTATTAAAAAATTCATTACAAGAAGCTTACAAGCTAATATGACAAAAATATGATTAATGTCACTTAAACAAGATAATAAATTTATGTTTTAATTACTTTGTTTGGCCATTGGTGACACATTAGAATATAAGGTTTACATAATGGGTTTGTCTTATCTCCGATACTTTTTAAAAAGCAATCTCACTTTGTTTTAATAATTTTTTTTTGGAAATTGTTGACACATTAGAATATAAGGTTTATATAATGGGTTTGACTTATTTCCAATACTTTTTATATAGGAATCTCATTTTATTTTAATATGAGACGGTCACATCACCTACTAACTAAATAAAAAAGTGAAAATTAAAACATATTAACATTTGCCATTATATATTTAAAACAAAGGGACATATTCAAGTACCGAAAATGTGTGAGTGAGTGTGTGTGTGTGTGTGTGTGTGTGTGTGTGTGTGTGTGTGTGTGTGTGTGTGTGTGTGTGTGTTTGTTTCTCAAAAAAAAAAAAAAAAAAAAAGTACCGAAAATAAGCCAAACTTTTATATAATAAAATTTATAATTGGTGTATAATAAAAAAAAGAAAAAAAAAGAGTAAACTCATTATAAATTTATTATTTACAAAATAATGTAGTAATGAATATAATTAGTGAACTTCAACAACTTCATTAATGAAATTGTCAATTATTTTGTTAATAAGGAAAATACTAAAGGTATTAAAAAATTTATTACAAAAAGCTTACAAGCTAATATGACAAAAATATGATTAATGTCACTTAAACAAGATAATAAATTTATGTTTTAATTACTTTTTTTAGTGACTAGTGACACATTAGAATATAAGGTTTATATAATGGGTTTGACTTATCTCCAATACTTTTTAAAAATGAATGTCATTTTGTTTTAATAATTTTTTTGGCGATTGGTGACACATTAGACTATAAGGTTTATATAATGGGTTTGACTTATCTCCAATACTTTTTACACAAAAATATCATTTTATTTTAATAAAAGATTGTCACAGCACCCACTAATTACATAACAAAAGTGAAAATTAAAATATACTACTGCTTGCCTTTGTATATTTAAAACAAAATGACATATTCAAGTACTAGAAATAAGCCAAACTCTTATATAATGAAATTTATAATTGGTGTATAATAAAAAAAGAAAAAAAAGAGTAAACTCATTGTAAATTAAATATTTACAAAATAATGTAGTAATGAATGTAATTAGTGGACTTCAACAACTTAATTAATGAAATCGTCAATTATTTTGTTAGTGAGGAAAATAATAAAAGGTATTAACAAAATTATTACAAAAAGCTTACAAGTTGATATGACAAAAGAATAATGCTAGAGATACAAACTATTTTACAAAATATTTTACAAACTGCTAATATAGTGAGTGATTATTGGTAAATGAAAAATGATATTAATAGTGGGCCTAGATGAAAGCTAATAAAAGGTTGGCCACATCAGTAATTTGTAAAAATATTATAAAATAGTTTGTAACTATAGCATTACTTATGACAAAAATATGATTAATGTCACCTAAAAAACATAATACATTTTTGTTTTAATTACATTTTTTTTGGTGATTGGTGACACATTAGAATATAAGGTTTATATAATGGGTTTGATTTATATCTCTAATACTTTTTAAAAAAGAATCTTATTTTGTTTTAATAAGAAATTGTCACATCACCCACTAATTAAATAAAATAAAAAAATTAAAATTCAATATCACTTACTATTGCATATTTAAAATAAACAAACATACACGATTTGAAAAATTAATAAAAAGAAGTCAAACCTTTATATAATAAAATTTATCTTATCTCTAACTGACTATTTGGATTGAGAATGATTATGGAATTAAATTTATTGAATCTTTAATATCACTTTAAAAGTGACGTCAAGTTATAAAGTAATGACATATTGTTTGCCAAAAATAGCTGCGCATTCAATGATTTAAGGCGTCTTCTAATCTAAAGTGGTAACTCGTGTGCTTCATTTATGCAATTGTCCGTTTGATTAATACCTGACCTGTGCAGGAGAAAATCCCTTCGTATTCTCGCAAATTAAGTGTGACCTCACTTTCACGTAAGTAATACGTAATCTTATATCATGCAATTTCAGTAATGCTAATGGCCGTCTATCTTATTTTACCATTCCAAATAGTTACTTTATCAATTATATTATATCATTTTATAATACATGCAATATCTCAACCTTTATTTTCCTATTCTACTCTTTAAAATAATATATATTACTCACTAAAGTAATATAATATATTCCAATACAATTCTCTCTCTTTCTTCTCCCCATCTCTCTTCCATTTTATCAATTAACATATATTATAATTTTTACTAAAGTGCTACAGTGACATCATACATTTAGGATGACATTGTGGCACAATTGCAAATTTTTTTTGCAATTGTAAGATCTTGCAATTTCCAATATTGGATGGTTTTTGGGCTTTAATGCTAAATCATCCCTACATATCCTATTTGGCAGTTCCAATGGAAATGCTCTCAACCATATATAAAAACACAATTTGACATAGGGGTGGCAAAATCTGATGTGACCCACAAACCCAACATAATTATTTCGTTTATAAACAGGTCATGGGTTGAGGCTAACGGGTTCGGGCCAAATTCAAGTTGACGCGATTAGCCCGTTTAATAAATGGGTTTGGTTCGTGTTTAACATGCAAACCTATCTGAACCGTCTGACCTATTTAACTTATTAAATTATTAGTTTTTTTTTATTATATATTATTGCTTAATTTATGTTTGTTTTTATATGCTTATTACTATATTTATGATTGTAATTGTATTTTAATTTTAGATATATGAAAATTGATAAAAATTATATAGGTTAGGTATGAACTATTAATCAAATAGATTATTAAACAGGTTATTTGTATGGATTTGTACATGATTTGTCAATTAAACGAGTTAAACGTGTCGTGTCAGGTTGGGTCGTCCTGTTTAATAAACAGGTTATGTTCGAGTTAAGGATTCTTGACACGTTTACCAAACAAGTCAAGTTCGGGTTAACCCATTGAGCCGAATACTCATAGCTTGAAATGACACGAACCCGATCTGCAAACACGAATTGCCACCCCTAATTTAGCACAACTTCTTGACGAGATTTAGAATATAACAGGCTGCTCAAGAGTCTTAAAACTTAACTAACATATTTTAGGATCTGTTTGTGATTCACTTATTTTGCTGAAAATGAAAACTTTTTATTAAAAGTATTATAGCAAAATAATCTAAAAGGTGGATGATTGTTTTTTAGTTGAAAGTACTGTAGTTGAAGTTGAAAGTGCTGAAAGTACTGTAGCTAAAGTTGAAAGTGCTAAAAGTACTTTAGATTTTTTTTTTTGGGTGTAATTTGAACCCTATTTTAATGCTTAAATATGCAAAGTGACTTCCAAATATGAAAGTCAAATATTTAACAACAACAACAACAACAACAACAATAATAACTTTTTTTTTTTTTTGTCTTAAATATTAATTTACTATCAAGTTTGTGTATCATAATTAAGATACATATTTCATCAAAGCCATCAATTATGGTTGCCTAAGAAAATACCATAATGTTAATGGTAATTATAACCACAAGTTTTTATATTTTGACAAAAAAATACCATAATATGAATGATAATTATAACATTAGTAACAAAGGAAGTCCTAGGATGGAGGCATCCCACATATCGATGCTATGATATTGTTCCGAACCACTTTCATCTCAGGTTCATCTAAAGAAGAGATCTCATGTGCCATTTCATTGTAATAACCTCCCTTGCTACTTTGACATGTGCCCCCTCTAGAAAGCCTTTGTCCAAGGTCATTGTCTTCATGTGCTCTAATAAAATTATGAAGAACCATTGTATCAACAATAATGTGATCTTGAATGCATATATCATAGGATGGCATATTTCTCAAAATTCTCCATCTATTCTTCCAAACTCCAAAAGTTCGCTCTATGACAAAACGAAGTGATGAATGGAGATAATTAAATTTCTCCTCTGAATTTTGTGGTGTTCAACCTACCTCTCTCCCTTAAATGGTGCAAGGAACCTTTCTTCATAGGGTACCCTAAATCAACAAGATAATATTTTCCTGCAAATGAGATTGTTTATTACATTAGCATTTTCAAGGAAGTTGTCATTATCATTATTAAGGCAACTTAAAAATATTCTTGTGTCATGTGCTGACCCTTCCCATCCAACATATGCGAATGTGAATTTCATGTCAAAATCACAAGCATACATGCAAAAGATTGTTGGCTCCCCTTTCCTTCCTCTATATGTATGTTGCTTATCAATTGATATGACCATGGGGACATGAACCCCATCAATTGCACTAATGCAATCCTAATTATTGCCATAAAAATACCATGTGAAATTTGCAACGTGTTTTCATCATAAAGATAAATTGAATAAAATTAAATCAACATACCAAAATAACAAAGTACCTTGAAATGTGACCAATATCTATCTGAATTGAGAATATGTTGTGGCACATTAGGAAATGTAGGATTAGCAGGCTTGATAATGTTTAGTGACATAACATTGCCTGACAATGTAAGTACCATTTCATGTGTCGACTTATTTTCCCACCCAAACACTAAAATCTATCCTGAAGCATTCCATTACACTTGCCATTACCAAGTACTACCAATGTAATTGCCACAAACTCTTCCAAGTGAACTCCTTTACTACCCTCATATCCATATTGAGTGCGCAATGTATTACAAAATTCTCCAATAACATGACGTGATACTCTAAATACATTGCGACATTTCCACTTATTCCCATGTAAAATGTATTATACACATTCATACCCTGTTTGTACATTTGCATGCATCGGCACTTTGTTCATATATGTCTCCATATAAACTATGACACTTGCATATCCAGCTAAATATGCAAGCTCGTCACTTATTTCAAAACTAATTTCCGTGCATATATGTGGTAACTCATTTAGCATAAAAGGGTTCCTTAATAAAGCTTGAGTGAATATGGTGAAGATATAAAAATTCATGGCAAACAAAAATGCAATTTAAGCACTATCAGCCAATCATAGGAGGCAGTAGTCCATCCTATTCAACTTCTTGTTGGCTATAGTATTAAATTGTGCCCCCAAATCACCAAGAAAAAAAGACCACTAGTTGGTTTAGCACAAATACCAATCCCCCACATATATTTCATACTTACAAATAAGCAAGTATAGTGGTAGACAAATCTGGCACATGATCTTTGCAAAGTTATATCCACCCTTTTCAATAGTTGAATGAATGATTTTCCAATACGCATTCAAAGACTGGAAATTAATGCAAAACCCAAAGGATAAAAAAGAAAAAGAAAAAAAGAGTACATACTTAACACATCTTTCAAGTACATATATCTAGGGTGTGAGAGATGGTGTCCCTAAAAAAAGAGATTCGAGCACCTTTTAGGACACCTTTCTTTTTGGGTAAGTGGTATAGAGTCGCCACTTATTTTTTATGTACCAAAAAAAAAAAAAAAAAAACCTAAATACAAATTTACATGACTGAATATTTCATTCATTGATTGAATAAATAAAAAAATAAGTTCAAAAATTTGAAATTTACATGGCTTTGGGTCCTAGTTACAATCTACCAAATATACATAGCTTTTTGTCCTACTTACAATCTACCCAAAATAAATAAAGATAAAGCTAAGTCTACTTAACCAAAAATCTAAATCCGGAGGCTAGGTTACGGAATGGGAAGGTATTAAGCACCCATTTCGCCCAAACAAAATCTGGCCTTCTAGATTCTTATGACCAATGTACCAATTTATGCATGTTATGTATGATATGTTGAACATGTGAAAGATAAACACAAAATCATTTATGAATGAAATCTCTCCTGTTGAAAACAATCAAATCTATTTTAGTTGGTAAAAAAAATTGATTTTGATTTGTCAAAATATCAGATTTGTCTTGTAATATTTAGAAAAAGTGGTTTTTTAAGATAAAAATCTAGATATGCTTTTGTATGTGTAAAAAGAATGATTTTTGAAGAGAAAATTCAGATCCGTTTTAAAGAGATAAAAAGAAGTGGTTTTGAGTTTTGTAAAAGATCAAATTTGTTTTGATGATGATTAAAAAAAGATTTTAATAAGAGAAAAATCAGATCTATTATTGTATTTGAAAAAGATATGTGTTTTATGGAGAGGATCTCATTCATGAAATTATTTCATGCTACTTGACTCAAACAAATCAAACAACAAATAGCAATTCACGATCTCTTTCTTTATTTTAAAAATCTGCATGTATTAGAAAGATCAGATATGTATCTAAAGAATATACAAAATCTGTTTTTATTTTAAGAAAAACTTAGATCTACATCTAAGAAAGACATAGATTTTTTTTTTTTTTTTAAGAAGAAAAAATTAGATCTACATCCAAAAAGGATGTAGATCTGTTTTGTTTTGAAGAAATAGAGCTAATTGCATGCAAATCTTTAAAACTAAGAAATAGATTATAGCAATAATAAAAAAAAGATCATATTTTCACAATTTACATTAACAAGTAAGCATATGAATGTTAAAAAAAAAAAAAAAAAAAGAGAGCATGCATCATCACCAATAAAGAAACATAAGAACAAAAAGGGTTAGAGAACAACCTCTTGCATGAGCACACTTTGTTCTTGAAAGGATGTTTTAGGGTTCAAAGAAATTTGTTCAATTCTCTTTGAAACCTAAAAACCCTAATTTACGCAACAACACTCAGAGAAGGGACCGGGAAATATGGGTGTTTTGAGAGCCAAAAACATGTGCCTCTCAAAGCGTAGCAAAAAGGTTGTTGAATTATGAGGTTTAGTCTCTATTTATAGAGGTCAGAATCCCTAAAAAATAGGTATGGATGACTAGGTTTTGAATCCGGATACATCCTTTTACGAAAATGTTGAAAAGGGTGTGCATAATCGTCACCCAAAGGCCGTTGGGCCAAAGCCCACACAAGGGAAATTTGGCACTTTCAAAGTGCTGTTCAGCACTCCAAAAGTGCCAAATTGACTCTTGGAGTCCAAACGTACTTTCATGCTTGGGTGCCAATTGGACTCTCTTCCTAGGGTTTTTTGGCCGGTCTTTGTACCTAGACTCGTTTTCATCCTTTGTCTATGAATTTTTTTATCTCTTTTTTGGAAAATTTAGGCTTTTTAAAAACAATTATCTTGATCCATTATCTTGTGGATAACTCTCTTAAAATAGATCTTGATAAAGTTCAGATTATCCACAATTTTATTGTTATCCAATTGTCCCTTTTATTCCTATGCATGCATCTCTATTTTAAACACTAATTATCAACCAATCACAAAATTATTTAATTAATTTTAATTGCTTGACTAGTTTGAATTAATTTAAATTAATCGTGTGTGGTCAACTCTTCCTAGACACAATGCATATGGATCGTGCAAACTTGATCGTGTGATATCTTTCAATCTGATGGTTCGATTTAAAAACCGGGAACACCGTTGTAATCGTTGGAATCTCAAGATCATTTTCATGACATGTAATGAATGACATGATGCATATAATGCAAAGACAAAATGATGTATGTGATGCAAGAACAGAATGATGCATATAATGATTTTGTTTTGTACTTGAATGGTCATTCAAGGCATTCTCCTTGATTAAATCATGGGTGCAAAATTGAGTGTTTACAGAACTCCCGTCATTGACAGAGCTTGAAAAGTGAATGTATATGTAAAATAAAGACACTGATTTCAATGACCATGATTTAATTGAAGTTGAATTCTTAAAGATTACTTAGCCTTTGAACCTAAAATTTTGGAACATATAACTAGTGCCTTATCTTTTGACAACAAAATGAAAATACCAGACTTAGCTGGTAGTTGACATGATTCTTGGCAATTAGGGTGACCAAAGGACTTTTCTATCATGATCTTAAAAATGGAGTTGTTTGGGATGCCAATCAAAGGTCTTCTTCTACTTTGATCTGAAGTTGCTAGAATGGTGATTAAAGGGATCTCCTCTACTTTGATCTAGAGTAGCTGGAATGAAAATCAAGGGGATCTCCTCTACTTTGATAATCTAGAACTGAAATGATGATCGAAGGGATCTCCTCTACTTCGATCTAGCTTTGGAATGAGGATCAAAGGGATCTCCTCTAGTTCGATAATCTGGAACTGGAATGATGATCAAAGGGGTCTCCTCTACTTCGATCTGGCTTTGGAATGATGATCAAAGGGATCTCCTCTACTTTGATAATCTAGAACTGAAATGATGATCAAAGGGATCTCCTCTACCTCGATCTGGACTTGCCTTCTGCAAAAAGTCAAAATTTTAAATTAGACTTTAACTGACATGTGCTTCATAGTCACACTGTTTTTGAGATGTGTGATTTTCATTTGCTCACTTCTAATTTGAATTTTGTCAAGAAAACCTTTGATTGAAAAAATTTTTAATTTTGAAAAACATTTTATTTTCTGGAACTTGGAGGTTTTGAACTTCTTATTTCAAATTCCAAGGCTTTTGGGATCTAGAAAATTTTTTTCTTGAAACCCAGGGCCTTAAAATCTAGAATTTTGAGCCTTAGAATTTTGAAAATTGAGGCTCAGGTTTTTGATCATGAAATTCGAGGTTGGAAAATTTTCCTTCTACTTCTTCGTTTTTCTTTTGACAATTGAAGATTTGAGTTTAAAATTTGGGCATTGAGAATGGAAAATTAAAAAAAATTTGGAAATGAAAATTTTGAATTGAAGATTTGGATTTTTAGAAGATACTTGAAGACTTTTGAAAAATGTTTTTTTTTTTTTTGGGTTGACTGAGTTTAAGTGTGTGGGAGCCGAAATTTTGGCCCCCCACTTCATTGTTTCTCTCTTTTGCTTTTTATCTTCATCTTCCATCAACTTCTCTTCCTTTATTTGAACTATTCACCTTCTTCTTCCCCTTGATTTTTCCTCTTCATTTCATCATTTTTTCTCACAAAAAACACTTTTCTAAGCTTCTCAAGTTTCCCTCATCCATCTCCATCAATATTTTTTTAGATCTTTGTGTTTTGGGCATTTTCTTCCCACACCCATTTTGGTGAAAACCCATCTTCAAAATCCATTTTTCTTTGCATCAAGATGGCTTCTTCTTCCAAAGGACCTTTTTTTCTTACTTTTCATGGTAAGAAATATAATCCAACATTTGATTGGCATAAAGAGGATGGACTTCTTCAAGACCCTAAGACCCATGCTCCATATTGTCATGTAGACATCAAGGTGAGTTTTTCTTTGAATCTTTGCTTGGAAAAAATGTTGTTGCATGTTTCATTGAAAGTTTCATGATGAGATTTTGTCATTTGGTTGTTTTAAATTTGGGGCATTGTTTGATTGGTTATGTTGGAAAATTTTGGCTTTGGAGCATCCTTGAAGTATCATTTTTGTGATCATGGTGCAATTTGGATAATGTGGGTGGCTTATGGAATTTTGACAATGTAGGTAGATATTTATGTTCTTGGATGAATTTTTCGGATTTTGGGAATATTGGCATTGTTCATGATAGATATGGAAAAATATTTGTTGGCATGTGTAAACTTTGTTTTATGAACATGACAAAAATTTTGTGGGTATGTGCATGGACATATTTGTGGAGACGGGCAAATTTTTTTTGGACATGGAAAAATTTTAATGGCATGAAATTTTGAAAGAATTTTGTTGGGCATGTGATGTTAGTTCTTGGAAAATTTGTGTGGTTATGATTTTGACTATGTGAGAATTTATTTGTGTATGAGCTTGTGGAACTTTTTCTTGGTCATGTAGGAATATTTTTTTTTTGGTTGGCATGGTTATGGAAAAATTTGGTAGTTGTGTATGGATATGTAAAGAAGTTTTGGTTATGGTGAAATTTTGGTGGGGCATTGATTTTCTTTTGTGGCGATAGGGCATTGACTTTTTGGGCGCATGGGAATTTTTGGACATGTGATTTTGGTTATGGGAGTATTTTTTAGGCCTGTGATTTTGGTCATGGAATTTAATGGGCAGAATTTGTGTGTTGCAGAGCCTCAAGAGTCGAGGTAGTCTCTAAATGTTGAGAGTTGCATGGGCAACATTGTCTCCTAGCATCAAAAGCATCATCAATGAAGCGGGCTTTGGTACTTTCTTCAAAGCTCTGTTGAATCATGAGAATCATAAGTACAAGGATCTTCAGTTTCTTCTTACTTTGGCAGAGCATTTCTGGGACACTACTTGCACTTTCCATTTTCCATGTATTAGGGAGGTTAATGTTGACACCTTACGACTTCTCTATTATCACTGGTCTGAGGTTGAGGGGTGAGAGCATTCTTGTCAATGATTCCTTTACTTCAACTGAACTCAAAAAACTTCTAGGTGTAGTGCCTTCTAGAATGAGGAGTAACAATATCCTCTTGTCTTGGTTATGTGAAAGTATTTCTCATTGTGAGATCGTGGCAAAAGGTGCTCACATGATCATGCTTCATTTTATTGGGACTTTCTTGTGTGTAGATTTAGGCAGTACTGTGAATTTGCGCTACCTAGAAAGTTTAAAAAGAGTTGGACAAATCCGGAATTATGATTGGGGAGGTATGGCTTATGCCACTCTGATGCACTTTATGACCTAACTTTCTAGGCAGAGTCTTTCAAGCTTGGGTGGGGCTCCATTTGTGTGGAATGTGAAATTTGGGAAAAAAAAAAAATTGGCTATGTGTAAGTTTTGGAAAATTATTTTGGTTTTGTGGTAATAGTGTTGTGGTGATTTTAGGTCTGGATGTACGAGTATTTTGGAGTGGGCCATGAAACATAGAAGAAAGTTATTGGCATTTTTCCTAGATTTCTCTATTGTTTGCCCCAGCATCGTTTGTCTATATTCTCCAGGCGTTCTTTGGAGATTTGGCGCATGGTGATTGACAATCTGACCATTGATGACGTGAGTTCTTCTTCCTTCTCATTTTAAATCTTCAGCATTTGGTTAGGATTCAGTCTCTTCTCTTTCTGAGCTCCTTTTTGTGATTTTTCAGATGAACTTAAATCCTTAGGCTGGATGTGAGGGATATGCTGAGTGTGAGCTGGCTCTAGAATTGAATGGCCGCCAAGTATTGTTTGAATGTGGGCATGGAAAGTATTGGTATCTTGGTGATCAGGTGTTGCCCCAAGTTGAACATGTATATCCTCCTACAACAGTTCCAGTTCCTCCTTATCCTTCCATTCGGTTAGCTAACTTTCTGACTGATGAAGAGATTGCTTAGGCTCGTGTAGGCTTTGTTGTTCTAGGAACATAAGGATCTTACTCCAAATTTATTAAAACTCGCCTGCAAGGTTGCTTGGCTAATCAAGGGGTACTTCTTTTTTTTTTCATAAGCCAAATCTTCATTTTGCAAATTCTTTCCATATTTCTTCTTAGTGATAAAATTTGCATGTTGGATTCTCAGCCTCCACCTTCTGGAGGAGAGGTTGAGGAAGACATCCCTTTTCCTCATCATTCTGGTAGCTCTTCTACTTCCTTTGCGGAGACTTATCCTCATTTTCCGACATGGCAAATGATGTGATGAATCTTGATGGAATGTATGGTTCCATGCCTTTGAATAGGCCGGAGCACGTGCCGAATATTCCTTGGCCTGATTTGGTGGGTTCTTGAATTTTTAACCCTTTATCCTTATCTCTTCTTGGCTTATTGAATGTTTCATGATTTGGCGGATTTGTGCTTCAGGTTGATGTGGATCTTGTGGAGGAAAGCATGCGGATGATTGGAGGCTTGTAGTCATTGGCTCGTACTTAATCTTCCCAATATGTGCTCAATGATGCAAGTTGGGTATGCCTTGTTACTCTCTGAGTATCTCTTACTTAAATTGTGCTTGATGGTGGAATTAACACCTGGTTTTGCTAAATTTTCAAGCACATAGAATAGAAGCTGCTGATGCTACCAGAAGAAATTTGGAGGAAAGAATCCGAAACCTCGAATTTGAAAATTGTCAATACGATCCTCGCTTTTTCTCGAGTCAAGGAGGAAATATTGAAGGTGGCTCCTCTAGAGGTAGATCAAGAAGATCCTCACGCAGGTGGACTCGAAGTCCCAATGATGTATGACTTGCATTTTTATTTTTCCTGCAAAATAAAAGGAAATGTTCCTTAGAAAATCTTGTATTAATTTCCATGTTTTCGCTCTTTGCCCTTTGGATCATGTAGGGACTTTAATTAAGCTAAGTTTAGAATTCACCTGATAAGGTCTTGTAGCACTAATTTGAACTTATCTTGCCTAGCTCCGTTGGAATCTGCACTTGCTTAAATGAGGTGGAACATTTGAAAATTTTGTTGATGAGAATTTTTTAGAAAAATGATGGTGGCACCTCTGTTTTTTTTTTTTTTTTTTGGAAAATAAAATGAGCCATGGGCGGATGCCCCTAGTTTAAAAAGGAATGCATGAACTTTGGAAATCTCAATGATAAATTTTTTGAAAAGATGATGATGTTCTTTTTTTGAAAATTGCATGAGGCATAGGCAAATGCCCCTAGTTTGGAACATAAATTCATGAGTCTTTGAAAGAACTTAATTTGATCAATTTCTTGAAAACAATGATGCAAGTGATGATTTAAAAAAAAAAAAAAAAGTGAGTTAGATATGTCAAAATGTCCCAATTTGATTAAAAATATAAAATAAAAATTTGAGTGTCACATGGTCTTTAAAAATTACTTGAGAACGTGAAATTGCATGGAATTGCATGCATGTAAGACCGGGGGGCTATGCACCACTTGGCAAATAAGGAGTGCCATTTGACACTTCTAGAGTGCCAAATGGCATTGAATTATGTTATGACGTTTGCGCCATAGTGGGCCAACTCTTCATGCTTTTCCCATGCATATTTTGCTTTTTTGTGATTTTTGAAAAACATTTACTTTGTTTGCGATTATGAAACACTCTCCTAGTTAGCTACAAACTCTATGAAATCTATTTCAAAACTGATTGGGCATTAATGTAGCTCATATAAGTAAAACCTCCTGCAACAATTCTCTGCATAAAGGTTAACAACACACATAATCACAAGCAAAAGTCATCCATGGCTAGTAATTAAAATTTTTCTCATCCAAAAATTCATGATATCAACAGATGGGTTAGTAGCTTTGATTTCAGCACCAAAACCAATTTTACAGCCTTCAAACTAGAGGGAATTAAGGCTTTAAGGAATGTCAAGATTAAGTGGGGCTTCCTTCGTGCTACTGTGAAATTCTAGGATCTAGAAGATTATGTGTTTCAGTTTAACACCGCTGAACTCTGTTCAACAATTGAAGAGTTTTCCGCTATTCTGGGCTATGATCGAAGCAAAAAATCTATTGCAGTTTCTTGCGATCCCAAGCATAAGGAATCTTTGTCTAATGCTATTGGTCTTCCTACTTCCATTACTGATAGTATGATTGAAGGCCATATGGTGAATCTTCGTGTAATTGTCTCTTGGCTGATTGACAAACACATTTATGGGGTGGCTGACAATACACAGAAAAACTTCGGTATGGCCTTATGTTTCGTGGGAGAATTTTTACTTTGCTCTGAGAGGCATGGTTTTGTGGATGCTTGAGCTATAAGTGTTGTGAGCCAACTTAACGATGGTGACAATCCTGTTTCTTTGATCTTAGCAGAAACCCTTCTTGGACTGGATGCTGTATTTCATGGTGGAGAAACTTAAAACTTCCCAGGGAGTCCTTTGACTTTGCAGATATGGCTGATGGAGCGACTGGAAATGATTGTCAAGCCTACCACTGGTAATTATGGACCTACTAGTTTCTTAGCAGGACTGTAATCAAGACTGAATGTCAAACTGAGAGTGATTGGGTGAAATTTTTGAACAAGAAGTCTAGTTCTTCAATTCAATGGGATTGTTATTGGTGGAAGTGCCCACTCCCTCTATTGTGGTCTCCAGGATTAGATCATATCTTCCTTGTTGGGTTGCGCAAGTCAACTTTCTTCAAGCCAAATAGACTCTTGAGGCAATTCAAATACGAACAAGAATTTTCAGGTGGCCAAAGAAGAATACATTTCTCTCATGTGGACACAAATCCTACTACTATAAAGAACATGCTATTGGGTTTAGAGATGGTTGACTGGGTGGACAATCTTTTTTCAAGGGTCACTTTCACAAGATGACAACAAAATATTCTAACTGGTTGATAGACAAGATTGTTGACAAGGAAGCTGTGAGGGTTGCTATGAGAGAACAATTTCTTAGAGACAACTGGGAAAGACTCGATGAAGACAATTATGAATTCAAAAGAAGAGACAGGGATGACGAAGTACCTAACACCAAAGAAATTAATGATCAGAAGAAAAAGAAAAGACTGAAGACAAAATAACTTTCTTATTTCTTGGCTTTGAGCATGTTTATTTAGAAGTTGATGTAAAAAAATTTTACTTTTAGGAATTATTTAGGGTTTGCAGGTTAGGGATTTTGTCTTATGCTGTAGGCTTTTGGGGTTTGGGTTTTTTTTTTATTATTATTTTTTTTTAAATGGTTTGGCTTAGGGTTTAGGTTTTTGTGTAATAACATAGTTTAATGGAATGGTTAAACTTTGGAAAAATTTTGGTTAGTTGCAAATGGTGGGTTTTGGGAAATTGTGACCGAACTAATGCATGGTTGCCTATGTACCCCCTTAGATAGAAGGATCAGGTCATCACATAGTCGATTAATTTTTATCTGCCTTAATTTTTTCCTAGGCCGCCCTTTTGGGCCCTTTTGGGTTTTCAACCTAGTAGGCTCTTTCACTCTCTTTTTCTTTTACTCTCTTTTTGTGTAGGTCGCCCTCCTAGGTTTTCAACCTACCTTTTTTTTTTTTTTTTTTTTTTTTTTTTTTTTAGATTGCCCTTTTAGGTTTTCAGCCTAGCGAGTCTTTTTTTTTTTTTTTTTTTTTTCATGGCTTGGTTTGCAACTGCCACTTCAAACATGGTACTTCTTCAATTGATCCATGTTGGTTGGCTCAGTGAAAGGATTTCAAGTCCATTAACCTTACTGCTCCTCCAGAGTATATCTACTTGATAATGTATGGACCTACCCAATTTTGCTTGAACTTCCCGTTTGCATCTTGAACCGGGGCTCGTATTTCTTTTAACACTAAATCTCCTAACTTCAAATCTCTGGCTCTTACTCTTTTATCAAAAGCTCTCTTAAGTATTCTTTAGTATCCTTGAATGTGATACAGGGCTTTGAGTCTCTTCTCATCTAGCATGCATAATTGATCGCATCTACTTTGCAACCAATCCCCTTTAGGGATATCACTTTCCAATACTGTCCTTAGTGAATGGACACCCATTTCAATGGGAAGGACTGCCTCTATCCCCTACACCAACGAGTAAGGAGTGGCTCCTATGGAAGGCCAATTTTATGTTCTATACCCCAGAGTGCATAGGCTAGTTGTAGGTGCCAATCCTTGTAGTTATTTGTGCTTTCTTCAAGATTCGCCCTATATTTTTATTAGCAGCCTCAACTGCCCCGCTTGTTTGAGGATGGTAAGGTGAAGACTTATGGTTCTGAATGTTGAACTATTTAAGTAGCTTCTTTGTTTCTCCTTTAAAATGCAACCCATTGTCAGAGATAATCTCATGTGGTGCCCCATATCTGCAGATGATGTTGGTATGAACGAATTGAACAACTTTCTTTGAATTCAAAACTTTGTAGGAGGCAGCCTCTACCCATTTAGTGAAGTAATCCATAGCTACAAGTATGAATTCGTGGCCGTTGGATGCTGTCGGGTAAATTTTCCTAATAATGTCTATTCCCTATGTAGAAAAGGGCCAGAGTAATGTCATAGTATGTACTAGCATAGGTGACATGTGTTTCAGATCTCCATGTACTTGGCATTGATGACATTTTTGAACATGAATTGCACAGTCAACTTCCATAATAGTCCAATAATAACCTTGTCTCATTATCTTCCTTGACAACATGTGTGCATTTATATGTGGCCCATAACTTGATTCATGAACATCTTCAATTATTGTTGTGCCTCTTTAGCGGTTACACAAAGGAGATGAATTCCATTGTATGATCTTCTGTAAAATCTTTCACCACAAATAATGTAATTAATAGACAACCTTCGAATGGTCAGTTGGTCATTCTTGTCTATAGATGGTGGGTATGTCTCATCCTTGAGGTACCGTAGGATGTCTGTGTTAGGTTGTGTGCCCTTAAATCCTATTGTATGATGCTATGTATGACATTATGTCTGACTTAATGTTATGATAAATAAAATTGTTTTCTTATTATCTAAAATAATGGTAACATAAATATTGAGACATTATCATACAATCCATGAGATACATAGTATGTGATTTATGTGAAAAGTTACAGAAGATATAAATCACAAGCTCTTTGTAAACTTAGAATTGTAGTTTGTAGTCGATGATGAAATTGGGCATTTCATCTGCAAAGACTATAACATATTAACTAAGATGATTTGTCTTAATCATGGAAGTGTAGATTTCTAGTTGATGTGTTGATATATTTTAAGAGTTAAGACATATTGAACTGGACTGCTGTGAGATTTATTATTCTCCTAACGATTGACAAATGAATAATAAATCTCATGGCTTCTATTTACATAAACTCTTAATCCTGAGAGAATAATGAACCTGGTTATGAAATGTAGGTTGCTTTGATACATCAGGAGTGAGATTTAAAGTAACGGTCAAAATCTCAGTATGTTGGGCAACCACATTTAGTTTTAATGGAACATATATTCTCAAGATGGAATTCATAATCTTTTAACAAAGGTATAAAATATTCCCTTGAGATAAGTTTAATGAGTTCAGTTATTCAGAGAGTTAGGCCTAACCACTTTGGTAAGAAATTACTAAAGTATATATTTATGAAATTAGATTTCATAAATATATAATGAATAACTTTAAAAGATTAAACCAGGTACTCAAGGATTAAGATGTAGTAATTTTTAAAATGGCAGTCTATATTTATGATTTTGTATTACTATGAATATTTTATGAAGGGGTTGTGTGTATAATAAAGTCTTGGGGTATAATTTATTAATAAGGCCTAGAGTACAATTATATTTATGTGGTGATATTAAATAAAATTAATGGTAACTTTGAACTTGTCAAGAGTTGACGGAAAAGCCCAAAGCCCATTGGAGCTAGTGTCTTATTGGTCCCTTTTGGTCCCACTCCAAGCCACAAACTAAAGCCCAATTGGAGAGGCCCAATAAGCTAGCCCAATTAGATAATTAGTTAGTTATAAAGGGAGAAATATACAAAATTTTTTGTAAGCGTAGAGAAAAAAAAAAAAAAAAGAGTGAGAGTGAGGCACACTTTCATTCTCTCTTAGAAACTGATTGAGAGACCATACTTCTTGGGTGTAAAGTGGAATTGGAGTGAAGATTAAAAGAGTTCCTGAGTACTTCTAATCTTTTGTTTTGAATTTCACCATACTAAGGTACGCTATCTTGTTCTTAAATTCTGAAATTTACATAGTGCATGTTGTCAATCATGAATAAAATAGATCCTTATTTGTTGCTTCAGCTGTGTGTTTTGTATAAGATACAAAACTAGATTTTCTAACAATTAGTATCAGAGCCAGGTTTTCATATCATGATTGTATAGCGTGTGATTGCATTTTAGAATTTTAGAAGACCGTTATCTTTGTGTTTTCAAATTTCTGCATAAAAATATTGTTCCATAAACCTTGTGTGCACTGATCAATATATGCGATATATTGTTTTGCATGATACCGAGAGTGCACAGATTGGTCATTCATTCAATAACCATTAATGGAAATCTTAGTTTGTAATATGTACAGATACATATATATATATATATATATATATATATATATATATATTGCAAGTGGGATTGAATGGAAGTTAATAAGGCCATGTCTTGATATAGTTATTGAAATGGGGGTAGTTATTCTCATGACCGATATATATATATATATATATATATATATATATATAACTACCTTATGCGCTTGGATTGTTTTGCACCGTTTGGATTATAATTGCATGGCTTGAACAATTATTGCAACGGCATGGCTATTCAAGCATTCCACTGTCGTGCATGTGTTATGGCCCACGTTGCATTCTTATCTTTAAGGAAATGATATAAGGATTCTCTTGAATCCTTTTATATATATAATGATTCTATATATAATGTTATATATAATGTAATAATTACATATTATATTATATGGGTTTATATGTAACATATTATATTATGTTATATAATATGGATTCTTAAATGTAATATGGGTTTATACTACTTTATATATATTTATATATGTTAATGCTAGTTTAATGAAATTTATTCCTAATGAGATTAGGATTATATTTTTCAAGAGTTTCTAGTATTATTATGATTCTTGATCTTAAAAACCTTTAATTTAAAATATCTAGTGGGAGAGAGATACAAGGGTTGGATCTCACAGTCTCCATTATCGGTTCATAGTAGTGTTGGATAAGCACCTCGTCTTGACGTGTATGCCTCGCGATCCCAAAGAAGGGTGTTTATTTCATAGTACTACAAGATTGAATTTACCCGTTTAAAGTAGTGTGGACAAGCACCTCGTCTTGGCGTATATGTCTCGTGATCCCAAAGGAGGGTGTTTTATTCCATGGTACTACAAGTTTAAATACTGTAAAGGGAGAATGAAATGTGGCTACACATGATTCTAGATAATGGTGTACACTAAACTAAGTGTAACGTTAACCTCCCAAAGGAGCTATGTCATTATTACTTAGAGACTAAAGGTAATACGCCATATTGTTAGTGTTTGGTAAGAGTTATCATGATAGCACTAATAATGAGAATAGTTCTCAACCAATTAATGTGTTTATAATAAACTTACTACCAAGGAATAATAGACATGGATTGGATTGTCGTAGCATATATTATTTTATGGTTTTATTAAGGTTCCATATTATATACTTATATGCTAAATTGATAATGTCCAGTTTACTTATTATATTCATGTTTATTATTTTCAGATTTAAATCATGGCATTATTTAGCCTACTTGTTGCTATTTTTAATCAAAACAAACTGTCTGGAAAAGAAATTTGGATATTGTTCTTACAGCTGAAGAGCACAAATATGTGCTTACTCAAGCATGTCCTAACTTTCCTTCATTAGATGCTCCTCTTGAGGAAAAACAATGATATGATCATTGGCAAAAATTTAATGAGATGGCCAAGTACTATATCCTAGCATCTATCTCAAATGTTTTACAGCATTAAATGCAGTATATAGAACTAGTTTCGGACATAATGCTAACTCTGAAGGAGATATTTGGTGAGCAAGGCCGTTCTACAAGGCAAGAAACCATGAGGCAAATTTATAATACCAAAATGGCTATAGGAAGTTCAGTGAGGGAGCATTGTCTTAGGATGATTGCTAATCTGAACACATTAGAAGTTTTAGGTACTGACATTGATGGAGAATCCCAAGTGGATATGATACTCCAGTCACTACCGGAATCATTCAAGGAATTCAGACTCAATTATAATATGAACAAAAAAGATTTATACTTTGTCTAAATTAATAAATGAGTTAGTGGCGGTGGAAGGCATCCTTGGTACTTATAGTGTTGAAGCCAATGTTGGTAAAGCTTCTACTTCTTAACCTAAGTCAAAAGGCAAGGGTAAGAAGAAGAAGGACTTCACTAAGAAAGATGGTAAGCAAATTTCCTTAGTGGTTGTTGACAAAGGAAAGAAGATCAAAGGAAAATGTTTCCATTGTGGTGAGAAAGGACATTGGAAGAGGAATTGTCCAACATTCAAGGCTGCCAAGAATAAAAGTATGAAAGGTTCATTTCTTCTTGAAATATGTTTGGTACAGAATCTAACGGATCCTTGGTGTATGAATTCAGGTTGTACTAATCATATCTGCAATTCTTTGCAGGGATTCTAGTAGATTAGAAAGTTGAATGAAAGAGAGCTATTTCTTACTTTGGCTGATGGGAGCATGATTCCGATTGTAACTGTTGGAGTGTTTAATTTATGTTTTAAGTTTAGAGTTTTAATATTAGAAGACTGTTTGTATGTACCTAATGTTCGTAGGAATTTAATTTCTGCAACTTACTTAGGTAAACATAGGTATTGTATTATCCTAAAAGACAATGTTGTAATAAAAAAGGATAAAATATTTATCTGTTCTGGCAATATTATGGATGGTCTTTATATTTTAACTCTGGACAAGCATAAATTATACAATTTTGAATTAGATAGTAGCTTTCATGTAAAATCATTAAAGAGAAAGTTTCCTTCTACTAGTAATGCATATTTATGGCACATGCGTTTCGGTCATATTAAATCAAATAGGATTCAAAGACTAATCAAAGATGGACTTTTACAGCCCATGGACTTTGATGGTTTTCCAGTTTGTGAATCTTGTTTGGAAGGTAAAATGACCAAACGACCTTTTAATGCAAAAGGTAGAAGAGTCCAAGAGTTGCTTGAATTAGTTCATACAAATGTTTGTGGTCGTATGTCAACCCGAGCAAAATGAGGTTATAAGTACTTCATCACTTTTACGGATGATTACTCAAGATATGGTTATGTGTACCTAATGAGACAGAAGTCCGAAGCTTTTGAAAAGTTCAAAGAGTTTAGGGCTGAAGTTAAAAATCAAATGGGTAAACGCATAAAGGTCATTCGATCTGATCGACGTGGCAAATACCTTCTTGGAAATTTTAAGGATTACCTAATTCAAAATGAGATTGTCACCCAATTGACTGCACCTGGTACTCTCCAACAAAATGGCATAGTAAAAAGAAGGAATAGGACTTTTTTGGAAATGGTTAGGTCCATGATGAGTTACTCAACTTTACCAGTTTCTTTTTGGAGATATGCACTAAAAACTGCTATGCGTGTTTTGAATTTGGTCCATCAAAATCTGTTCCCAACACACCCAAGGAATTATGGAGTGGGTGCAAGCCTAGTATGCAATATCTCCACATTTGAGAATGTCCAGCACATGTGTTGAAAGAGAAGTCTGATAAGTTGGAAGCTAAAATGGAAGCATGCATGTTTTTAGAGTATTCAAAAGAAACCAAAGGTTATTTATTCTATAATCATAAGGATAACAAAGTGTTTGTTAGCACCCATGCCAAATTTTTGGAAGATGATTATGTGAATAATTTTAATCCTAGAAGTAAAGTTATATTGGCTGAAATAGATGAACTTGTAGTTGAACAATCAATGGATGAAACTAGGGATGATGTGACTGTATTAGATACACCACAAGGTACTACTTATGAGATCTGTAGTACACATGTGCCTTTTTGTAGTGGGAGAATTGTTCGACCTCCTATAAGATTTACAGGTTTGGGAGAAACTTATGAAGTTATCTCAGAAGAGACTGAATCGGATCCTTACACTTATAATGAAGCAATAAATGATATAGATGCACATCATATATGGGATCTAAATTGGATTCTATGTATTCCAATCATGTATGGGATCTTCTAAAGGCGCCTAATGACATTAAACCTGTTGGTTGCAAATGGGTTTACAAGAGGAAGAGAGGGATAGATGGAAAGGTTGAAACCTTTAAAGCAAGACTAGTGGCGAAAGGGTATACACAAAAAGAAGGTATTAATTATGATGAAACGTTTTTGCCAGTAGCCATGCTTAAGTCTATCAGAATTCTCTTATCCATTATGCTCATTATGATTATGAGATTTGGCAAATGGATGTCAAGACTGCATTTCTTAATGGAAATCTTGTAGAAAAAATATACATGTTGCAATCCAAAGGTTTCATAGTAAAGAACCAAGAACATATGGTATGCAAGTTGAAAAGGTCCATTTATGGACTGAAGCAAGCATCCAGGTTGTGGAACATCAGATTTGATCAAGCAATCAAGTCTTTTGGTTTTAAACAAAATCTTGATGAACCATATGTGTACAAAAGACATCGAGATAAAGTAGTAATGTTCCTAGTGGTTTATATTGATGATATTCTACTCGTTGGGAATGATGTAGGGGTAATGTCATCAGTAAAGGTTTGGTTGTCAAGCCAATTTGATATGAAGGACTTGGGTGAGACTAACTTTATTCTAAGGATCAAGCTTTAGCGAGATCGCAAGAATAATATGTTAAGCTTATCACAAGCTGGATATATAGATCAGGTCCTATAACGGTTTAGCATGCAAAACTCTAAGAAATGATTGCTTCCTTTTAGACATGGAGTTCCTCTGTTTGATGACCAAAGGCCTAAGATTCAAGAGGAAGAAAATATGATAAGACAAGTTCCTTATGCTTCTACAGTGGGAAGTCTCATGTATACCATACTTTGTACTAGACTAGATATTTGTCATTCAGTTGGTATATTCTCAAGTATCTACGAAGAACGAGAAATTATATGCTTGTTTACTATAGTGAGAATTTGATTCCCATTGGCTATACAGATCAGACTTTCAATCAGGTCTAGATTTCAAAAAATCCACTTCAGGATGTGTTTTCACCTTGGGAGGTGAAGCTATAAGTTGGAGGAGTGTTAAGCAATCTCGTATTGCGGACTCCACCATGGAAGTTGAGTACGTTGCTGCTTGTAAAGCAACAAAGGAAGCGGTTTGACTCAAGAAATTCTTTTCTGATCTTGGTGTTATGAGAATGGAGCAAGTTGCCATTACATTATTTTGTGACAATAGTAGAGCGGTGGCATAATCCAAAGATCTAAGAAATCACAAGAAAGGAAAGCATATTGAGAGAAAGTACCACATCATTCGAGACATTGTTGCTCGTGGAGATGTTATGGTGGCAAAGATTAAAAGTGCAAATAATCTGGCAGATCCTTTTATTAAAGCATTGCCTCAAAGGACTTTCAAGTCACATTTGAAGGGAATGAGAGTTAGATTAGTGCATAATAGTCTTTAGGGCAATTGGCAGATTATTAGGCTGTGTGCCCTTAAATCCTATTGTATGATGCTATGTATGACATTATGTATGACTTAATGTTATAATAAATAAAGTTGTTTTATTATTATCTAAAATAATGGTAACATGAATATTGAGACACTATCATATAGTCCATGAGATGCATTGTTTGTGATTTATGTGAAAAGTCACAGAAGATATAAATCACAAGCTTTTTGTAAACTCAGAATTGTAGTTCATAGTCGGTGATGAAATTGGGCACTTCATCTGCGAAAACTATAACATATTAACTAAGATGATTTTTCTTGATCATGGAAGTGTAGACTTCTAGTTGATGTGTTGATATGTTTTAAGAGTTAAAACATATTGAACTGAACCGCTGTGAGGTTTATTATTCTCCTAATAACTGTCAAATGAATAATAAATCTCACGACTTTTATTTACATGAACTCTTAATCCTGAAAGGATAATGAACCTGATCATGAAATGTAAGCTGCTTTGATATATTAGGAGTGAGATCTAAAGTAACGGTCAAAACCTCAATATGTTGGGCAACCACATTTAGTGTTGATGGAACATATATTCTCAAGATGAAATTCATAATCTTTTAACGAATATATAAAATATTCCCTTGAGATAAGTTTAATGGGTTCAATTATTCAGAGAGTTAGGCCTAACCACTTTGGTAAGAAATTACTAAAATATATATTTATGAAATTGAATTACATAAATATATAATGAATAACTTTAAAAGATTAAACCGGATACTCAAGGATTAAGATGTAGTAATTTTCAAAGTGGCAGTCTATATTTATGACTTTGTATTACTACGAATATTTTATGAAGGGGTTGCGTGTATAATAAAGTCTTGGGATATAATTTATTAATAAGGCCTAGAGTGCAATTATATTTATATGGTGGTATTAAATATAATTAATGATAACTTTGAACTTGTCAAGAGCTGATGGAAATGCCCAAGGCCTATTAAAGCTAGTGTCTTATTGGTCCCTTTTGGTCCCACTCCAAGCCACACCCTAAAACCCAATTGGAAAGGCCCAATAGGCCAGCCTAATTAGATAATCAGTTAGTTATAAAGGGAGAAACATACAGAATTTTTTGTAAGCGTAGAGAAAAAGAAAAAGAGTGAGAGTGAGAGTGAGATACACTTTCATTCTCCCTTGAAAACTGATTGAAAGACCACACTTCTTGGGCGTAAAGTGGAATTGGAGTGAAGATTAAAAGTATTCCAATACTTCTAATCTTTTGTTTTGAATTTCACCACACTAAGGTATGCTATCTTGTTCTTAAATTCTAAAATTTACATAGTGCATGTTGTCAATCATGAATGAATTAGATCCTTGTTTGTTGCTTCCGCTGTGTGTTTTGTATGAGATACAAAACCAGATTTTCTAACAGTTTGAATACCATTCACCTTCCCCATTCTTTCCCTCATCCTCTTTTATTGTCATGCATAGGGCTGTCCAGCAACCCGGCTGACCCGGCCCACCTGTCCGATCGGATCCAACTCAAAGGCCATGGATGGATCCAAATGTCCATACGGGTCGGGTGCTAGTCAATTAATTTTCAAAATCAGTTTTTTGGGTCGGTTATAGGTCCCTAGACTTCTAACCTGTGTAAACCAACCAGCCCAACCCAATATTTTTAAAAGGAAAAAATACGGTGATGGGTCTGTTCTATGCTTGAGTTTCAAAAAATTTCTCTCACTTTCTCTACTCTCTCACGCTCACTCTCTCTAATCTCTCCCTCAAATCCCTAATCTAGCCTCCTTGCTACCGCCATTACCAAGGTGGGCCTTGTCACCACCCTTAACTCGATCCTCCTTGCCGACGTTGCTCAGTCTGTCGGCGCTGATTCAAATTCCACGTTGCCCAGTCCGCCGACGCTGATTCAAGACGCTGCCCCTTCGTTGTTGCACTCGTCATCCTTGATTGAGTCTCAAACTCCACAAGCCTCCTTTAATCAACTTGAAATCTCCTCTTGATACTCTGATCTGTGCATTTTGATGGTGGGTTAGTAAAAAAGGTTCTATTTTTTTTTTTAAACAAATTGTACTAATCTTGTGATGGATGTGTTGATTGGTGAGAGGGAGGGAGTGGTGGTGGTTCTATTGTTTTTATCTTCTCTTTTTCGTTTTAGTCATAGATCTGGGGTTTTTGGTTTGGATTTTAATTTCTTTGTTCTGGGTGTTTTTTTTTTTTTTTTTTTTTTAAGATTGTTCTTGGTTTTGATTTTGTTTTAGTCTCATAGATCTAGGGTTTTTGGTTTGGATTTTGAGAAGATTGTTCTGGGTGTTGAAATGTTGTTGTGCTCGGGACCTGAAATCACCCGAGGCTCCAACCCGCTCAACCGATGACCCGCTCTGTCGAACTTGACCTGAATGTTCTGTTGGCCGCGGGTCTATTTTCCGTTCACCCGATTCAATCGGGTCGAGTGCAGGTTAGACCCAAACCCAATCTGACTCAACCTATGGACACACCTAGTTATGCAATAGGCTGGTTCTTCTTTCTGTTCTAACACTATAGTCTGGCTTCATCTTCTTTTGGCCCTTCCATCATGGATGTCATGGTTGCTAAAGCATTTGCAATTTGGTTCTGCATCCTTGGCACATACTGGTGTTGGATCTTGCTAAATTTTGATGTCCATTTCTAAAGACATTCATGAAAAGGCATAAGCCTTTCTTCTTTGATCTTCCATTTATTCTAAATCTGAGATATTATTAAAGCTGAATCTTTGTATACCTCCAAATCCTTCACGCCTAGGCCAAAGGCTACTTGTAGACCTATAATGCGAGCTTCATATTCTATAGCATTATTGGTGGTGGGAAAGTTAAGTCTACCAAAAAATGGAATGTGTTCTGTTTTGATTTGTTACTCCATCAAAATACATTTTCCATGATTTTACCTCAATCCCTATGATATCTTCATTTGGAAAGTCTCCTTGGATCTCTTTTACTTCTTCTAGTGAACAATGGGCTAAGTGATCGGCAATTGCTCTCCCCTTCACAGATTTTTGGGTCACATACTTAATTTCAAACTCTAACAAAAGCAAGACCCATTTAGTAGTCTTCCCATCTTGCACGAGTTTTTCCATTAAGTACTTTAAAGGATCCATCCTTACAATTGATAGGCCATAAATGCATTAACGCCTTGTGATCAATTAAGTTGATTAATTAGCCAAGTTTTTAATTAATCAAGTTATCATGCAAATTGCGTGGTAGCATAAACAAATTTTCAAAAACTAAAGTATGCAGCGAAAAATAAATTGACACAGTGATTTGTTTACGAATGGGAAAAACCTACACTGCAAAAACCCCACCGAGTGATTTAAGGTCACCACTCTCGAAACTCTACTATTATCACATAAGCGATTACAAGTAAAGGAATCCCAGTACCTTACCAACCTACAGTTGAACCCTTACCCTAATACCTAATTGGACTTGTTCTGTAGTGACAGTTTCTTCTTTTGATGCACGGCTCCCAGTACGTGACTAACCAATTGTGCGGATCCTAGTACGTGACTTCAATTCACCAACTAGAGAGAGTTGTTGGCTGCAAAGTTCTTCAACGATGAAGATCAAGAAGATGCTTGGTTAAAAAACCCTATGGTGCACATACACAACAATTTCTTCATAAGAAAGATGAACTAGGGCATGAACTTTGTCTTGGATCACAAATTGCTTGAACAAGAATTTCTCAATGCTTGTGCAACTTGTGTACACTTTGACGGCCCTTAAAATAATCCTTTTATATGTCTAAGGTTAGGAGAAAAGAAGTTCCAAAGACATAAGTACGGATTGGAATCAAAACAGAACTTAGAATTTATTTTTCATAAATCTCGACAGCTAGAGGTGTCGAGGTGCTGTCGAGCCTCGGGGCTGAAATAGCTTCTTAAAGCTCGATAGATGCATGTATCGAGCCTAGGAGTCGAGCTTTAATTACTTGCACTTTCTAGCTTGTTTCTTGGACAGACTTGATGACTTCAACACTTAATCTTGAAAAACAGTTTCTTGAAGCGTTAAACACATCCTAAATCTACCCAATTACAAGTAAAGTGCGTTTTGTCAAAGGATAAGCCAATTACATAAAATAATGTCATATGTTCAAAACAACTTGAACCGCATATGTCCTAATAGCAATTAACAAAACCTTGTAAGCAAGCATATAATATCTGAGTTTACGGGTTGCCCATACAAGTGCTACACATGTCTTCTCTAATGGCGAATACTTCTCTTCATAAGGTAACATTTTCTTGTTGATGTAGTAGATTGCATTCTCCTTCCTAGTCTCTTAGAGGTATTGAGCAAGTAGAGCTCCCATTGATGTATCTGTAGAGGTGAGATATAACAACAATGGCTTTTCTAGTGTTGGTGGGACAAGTATTGGTGGTTTCATCAGATAACTTTTGATCTTCTCAAAGGCTTCTTGACATTATTCATTCTATACTGTAAAGACCTCCTTCTTAAGCAGTCTGAAGATTGGTTCACATGTCATGGTGAGCTGGGCTACGAACCTGTTGATATACTGTATCCTCCTTAGAAATCCCTAAAGCTCCCTTTTCAGTTCTTGGAGGCTTCATCTCCACCATTGCCTTGATTTTTTCTAGATCAACTTTTATTCCTCTTTGGCTTACAATAAACCCTAACAGCTTTCTAGATGTAACTCCAAAAGTGCATTTCTTAGGATTCAATAGTAACTTATAGAACCAGATTCTTTCAAAGAACTTCCTCAAAGCTGGTATGTGCCCTTTACGGTCTTTGGACTTCACTATCATGTCATCAACATAAACTTTTACTTCCTTGTGGATCAAATAATGCAACAGAGTGGTCGCCACACATTGTAAGTAGCACCAGCATTTTTAAGACCAAATGACATGACCTTGTAGCAGAGTGTCCCCTATGGTGTAATGAAGGAGGTTTTTTTAATATCTTTCGGAGCCATCTTGATCTAGTTCTATCTTGAAAATCCATCCATAAATGATAGCAGAGCATGACCCGCAGTGTTATCAATCAAGATATCAATGTGATGCAAAAGGAAATCATCTTTCAAGTTAGCCTTGTTCAGATCTCGAAAATCTACACACATTCTGACCTTCCCATCTTTCTTTGGTACTGGAACCACATTAGCTAACCATTCCAGGTAGTTGACCATTCTTAGGAATCTAGCATTGAACTATTTCTCCACTTCTTCCTTGATCTTGAGAGTCCACTCGGGCTTCATTCTTCTCAATTTTTGCTTGACCAGTTTCATGGTTGGATCTGTTGGAATATAGTGATGTACTATATCTGTATCAATCCCAGGTATGTCTTGATATGACCAAGCAAAGACCTCCTTGAACTCTGTTAGTAGTGCCATTAATGCATCTTTCTCTGAAATGGTTAGGGTATTGCCAACTTGGAATATTTTGGGCTCATCCTTAGTTCCCAGGTTAATGGGTTGGATTTCTTCTTTTATAGGTTCTAGGTATCCATGTTTTAATTCCTTATTATTAAGAGTTTCTTTATTAATTTCAAAAATAAAAACATTCAAAGCCAGCAAATAAGCAGAATCAAAAAATCATATTAAAAAAAAGAGAGTTCCCAACAGTGTCAAGAGACTTGACAAACTCAACTAAAGTAGATTCAACTAGAAAACTATCACAAACAGACATAACAGGAATATAAATACTATTAGAAATAGACTTAATAGGAATAGAAACAATGTTTTTGGCAGGGGTGACTAGCTCAGCGATCTTAATCTTCTTGGCAAAGGTGACTAACTTGACGGTCTTGATTTTCCTCATAGAGTCCTCCATGGGGTGGGCGGCTCCCTCCCATGCCCAGTTCTTCAACTTGGTTGTGACTTTCACAATGGCAAGTGGCTTCCAGTAAGCTCCATCTTCCCTCAGCATCAGTACTGCGGGATCTACATCCATATAATTTGTAGCTTCTTCTTCGACCTCCATGTCTATAGACTTGTTGGTCACAAAAGCATCCATACGCTTTAAGCTATCCATCCATTCACCAAACAGGTCACGCTTGCCTCTGTTGCCCAAATCAGTAGGTTGAGGGAGATGTTTTGGCTCGCCTTCTTCTTCCCTATCATTACTATGTTCAGCATTCTCAAGTGTCATGATTTTGAGACTGTGGACCATCAGCTTATGGTCTAGTGCAACCAACCTGGCATTTATATCATCCTCCTCTTCAGTAGTGGGTGAACTTGGTTCTGAATCATAATACGACCCCAATTCTAGAACTTCTCTTCCATGCTTGTCATACCTTGGGCCAGACCTTGAGCTAACATGAGTGATATCACTCCAATCTGAAAGGTGCTTATAGAGATATTCTTCACAGTACATTCAATTAGCTTGTGCATTCTCTTCTCTTGCATTCTTTAACACATTCACCAGTCTATACTGATTACTATCAGTATTGCTCCACCTTTTAGCTTTTACGTCATCTTCAATGTCTTGATCATAATAGTCCACATCACTATCATATTCTTCATAGAATAGATCTACATCTTCATCTTCTCCATCACTAGGGGGTTCACCCCAATCATCACCATTATACAAGCTATCATAACTTCTGTTGCTGTTGGCTTCACTATCAGTGCTACTGTCATCATCATCATGTCCACTATCATTGCTGCTGCTGTCACTACTACTATCATTCTTGTCATCACTTTCATCTTCATCATTACTAGGAGCTACTCCTTCTTTCTCATCTTTGCTATGGGCTCTTAATTCATATGGGATCTTCAATGCATGCTGAGTAGCCTCCCAATATTCTTCATCTTCTATGTTGCAAATATGATCTCCAAGAAGCGTAGTCATAATGTTAGGATCCATGTAATCAGCCCAATCAATAGGAACCCACGTTGCATCTTCTTTCTTTGATTCTGGAACCTTGTTGCGACAGTCAAGTAGTATCTCAAATCCAGGTACCATTGTCTTTGTCACAGGATCAAATCTTGGTTCAGGGAATCCCCAATAATGTTGACTCTCTCTGGCTTTTACAAACTTCCCATTCAATGTAGGAGTGTAGAGCTTCAATGGTTTTGGAGGACAAGGAAGTCCTTTTGCTTTGGCTTTGGCTCGGGCCATCTTTTTAACTTTCATCTCTAGCAAATGATCATCAGTGGGCTTGTAGCCTAGCTCAAAAGGTGGTGTGGTAGTAGGGATCATCAAATCCTGAACATTTGGCTTTTTCACAGTTCTCCCTAAATTCATCCTTGGAAGGTAATTCATTCTCCTCATCATTGCTACCACATTGTTGTTACCATAAGGAGCAAAGTCCATTGGGATCTTCTTAACTTGTCCCTCTCTCTTTTCGAAAATAGGCCTTTCAATCACGAAGCCATCCAAGGTCAATGGCTCTTTCTCAGAATCGATACCATAAACAATTTTAGGCACGGTTAGAGTATCCTCATAAATGGTCATAATAGCTCCTTCATGTGGAAACTAAACCTTTTGATGTAAGGAAGAAGGTTCGTCCTCTATGTCATAAATCCAAGGTCGCCAAAGGAGCATGTTAAAGCATGAGGCTATATTAAGGACCTAAAAATACACTTTTTTGACCATTGGTCCTATGGTAAGCTCTAATGTTATGGTCCCCAAGACCTCTCTTCTACTGTTGTCATATGCCCTCACATGTTGATCAGTAGGCATAAAGTCTTCAATACTAAAGCCTAGGTAGCTTGCAGTCTTCAACGGACACATATTTAAAGCGCTTCTATCATCTATCAAAACCATTGGTATCCTCTTCCCCAAGAATCTTCAGTGATATGCAAAGGGTTGCTGTGGTGCTTCCTCTTCTTGATCAGATCCTTGTCAGAATAAGAGATGGTGAGTTCCCTATTTATGGACCTAATTATAGCATTCAAATCTTAGGAGGATGTGGTTGTAGGGACTTGGATTTGGTTGAAAAGGTCTAATAAGTTTTGGTGATGTTTGTATGAGGCCGTGAGTAAACCACATAGAGATATGTTGGCTTGTGTCTTTTGTAGTAGCTTGAGGACTTCATCTTCCTCAACAGGTGTCTGTTGGGTAGATCTATTCAAGGCTTCCACAAGGTTGTCAGTCTCTAAATATAGGGGTTTGAAGTGTCTCCCCCCCCCCCTTTTGTGATGTGGGCAATTTTTGTTAGACCGTTGAGGTCAGTGTCTTGGGGTTTGAAGTGTCTCCCCCCATTTGTGGGTGTTTGGCAATCCTCGAGTTCTAATTCTTCTTTCCATATGTCATCTCTTGAGGTGGTGGTAGATGCCCTATCCATTAATTCTTCCCATGTCATCATAAAGTATGAGGGTAGGTCAAAGATCAGGTTAGATGGATCCTCCTTATTCTCATCTTCAATCATCAAGAAATTAATCCTTGGTCCTTTCCTAAAGTTGTGATTGTGCAAGGGATTTTTAGTGATGCTAGGTCCTGTAGGCGGCGCAATCACTTTGTTGTCTATTAAGTCTTGAATTGCATGACAAAGGGTGAAACAACGGTCAATGTCATGACCAGGGCCTTAGTGGTAGGCAAATCGTTTATTTACAACAAACCTTGAGGGTAAGGGGTTCAGAATTGGTCTTGGGTTTAAAGGCTTCAGTAACCCTTTTGCTTTTAGCTTATCAAACACTTGGCTCAAGGGTATGTACAACTCATGAAATTCTCTTTTAGGCCTAGGTCCTTGTGGTACTTGCACAGGTGCAATGGGTGCAATCAATTGGTAAGGATTGTTTTTATGGATGTTGGAGATTTCTGCAAACTTGGATCCTACACTCTTTCTAAACCTTGGTGGGCATAAGTTTTTATGGTTCCATTATTTAAAGCAACTTCAATTTGGGTTCCAAATGCAATTAAAGCTTTAAAATTAGGAACGTATTGTGAAAACAAATACTTATGATACACTGGTAACAAATTCTTTACAACCATGGCTAACTGTTTTTCCTTACTCAGCCTACTCATCATCTGTGCGGCCTTAGCTCTCCACTTGGTGATGAACGTGGAGAAGGACTCCCTTGGCTCTTGCTTGGTAGCTTGTGGAACTCTTGGCAAATGACCCCCAACTTCTTGCTCTTGCGTCATCTAGATTGAGGAACCACTTAAGTGCGGCTCTAGTCAGGGTGCTTTGAAACATTTGAGCGAGCACTTCCTCGGTCATGCTTAAAGGTTGCACAACCCTCATGTACATCTTCAGATGAGACTTTAGCAACCAGTCCCATCAAACTTGTCAAGGGTTGGCATCTTCAACTTGGGTGGCAATCTTACATTGGGGAATAATGAGAGAGAATCGTAGTCCATAAGGTCCTCCATCTTACGGGCTCTTTTAATCATCTTCTCCATCTTATTCATTCTCTCATTGATCTTCTTCTCACTTTCTATGGCTGATGGATCATGATCAGTCTTGTCTTCCTCTTGACTACTCTTCAAATTCTAAAACTGTTGCATTATACGGTTCACATTTTCCCTTAATTGAGTCTAACTAGCTACCACAGTGTTGAGTAGCTCTTGGGTGTTCATGGGTTCTTCTGTGTTTAGGTGTTCTCCTTCCTCGACCATATGTGGGGAGAATGGCTTGAACTATCTTGAAGGTCGAAGATGGGGTTGTAGTGTTTCAACAATGGAGTCTTTTCTATGCTTGACAGATCTTGACCAAATTCTCCCTTAATAACAGGCTTGGTTGGGTTAATCAAAGCTAAGATCTCATCCATATTTATCATTAAACCAAAACAAACACACACAACATGCAATGCATTTTTAATCAGGATCGACCTAGGGATAGGTTCTAAGTTTCTGGTGGGTTTATTGTTTCCCACAACTAGGACGTTACATTTCTCAACTTGTACTGTAATGAACATAGCGTTGGTCCAAATGGCATGGTTTGTCCTTATAGTTAACGGAAAATAATCCAGTGACTTTGGGCTATAAGTTGGTGAGTTCCCCACTAGGTACCCGAATCTAATGAAGACCGGTGATCCATGGTTAAAAAAACCACAAAATTGTTACAAAAAGGGTACATACATATTGTTTGAATGGCACACACAATGACAGTTGGGGAAAGATTGTAACAAACAATACATACAATGAAATATTATACAACACAATATCATACAACATCCCATCAAACATAAATAAACAAACAACTACTATATCATGTAAGACCATGTAAAATAATGGTACATATTTGGTCACTTAAGTCTAATATGAGGCTAAGCCCTCGACATTCCCAGCAGAGTCGCCACTGTGAGAGACGGTGTTCCTCAAAAAAGAGATTCGAGCACCTTTTAGGACACCTCTCTTTTTGGGTAAGTGGTATGGAGTCGCCACTTATTTTTTATGTACAAAAAATAAGAAACTAATTACAAATTTACATGATTGAATATTCCATTCATTGATTGAATAAATAAAAATGCAACTTTGAAATTTTGAACTTTACATGGCTTTGAGTCCTGGTTACAATCTACCAAATATACATGTCTTTTTGTCCTAGTTACAATCTACCCAAAATAAATAAAGATAAAGCTAAGTCTACTATACCAAAAATCTAAATCTAGAGGCTAGGTTACGGAATGGGAAGGTATTAGGCACCCATTCTGCCCCGATAAATCTGGTCTTTTAGATTCTTGTGACCAATGTACCAATTTATGCATGTTATGTATGATATGTTGAACATGTGTAAGACAAACACAAAATCATTTATGAACGAAATCTCTCCTTTTGAAAAGAATCAAATTTGTTTTAGTTGGTAAAAAAATTGATTTTGATTTGTCAAAATATCAAATCTGTTTTGTAATATTTAGAAAAAAGTGGTTTTTTGAGATAAAAATTCAGATATGTTTTGTATGTGTAAAAAGAATGATTCTTAAAGAGAAAATTTAGATATGTTTTTAAAGAGATAAAAAAAAGTGGTTTTGAGTTTTGTAAAAGATCAGATTTGTTTTGGTAATGATAAAAAAAATGGTTTTTATAACAGAAAAATCAGATCTATTTTTGTATTTGAAAAAGATATGCTTTTTTTATGGAGAGGATCTCATTTATGAAATTATTTTATGCTACTTGACTCAAACAAAAAGAAAAAAAAAAAAAAAAAAAAAAGAAAACAACAATTCACGAATTCTTTCTTTATTTTAAAAATCTGCATGTATTAGAAAGATCAAATCTGTATCTAAAGAAGATACAAAATCCGTTTATCTACATCTAAGAAAGATGTAGATCCTTTTTGTTTTGAAGAAAAAGTCAGATCTACATTAAAAAAAAGATGTAAATCTGTTTTGTTTTGGAGAAAAGGTGTTAATTGCATGCAAATCTTTAAAACTGAGAAACATATTATAGCAACAATAAAAACAAGATCATATTTTCACAATTTACATTAACAAGTAAGCATATGAATTTTTTTTTTTTTTTTTTGAAAAAGAGAGCATGCATCATCACGATTGAAGAAACATAAGAACAAAAAGGGTTACAGAACAACTTCTTGCATGAGCACACTTTTCCTTGAAATGATGTTTTAGGATTCAAATAAATTTGTTCAATTCTCTTTGAAACCTAAAAACCCTAATTTAGGCAGTAACATTCAGAGAAGAGACCAGAAAATATGGGTGTTTTGAGAGCCAAAAACGTATGCCTCTCAGAGCGTAGCAAAAAGGTTGTTGAATTATGAGGTCTAGTCTCTATTTATAGAGGTCAGAAATCCCTAAACAAAAGGTATGGAAGACTAGGGTTTGAATCTGGATGCATCCTTTTGCGAAAATGTCGAAAAGGGTGTGCATTATCGTCACCTGAAGGCTATTGGGCCAAAGCCCACACAAGGGAAATTCGGCACTCCAAAAGAGCCAAATTGGCTCTTGGAGTCCGAACGTTTTCATGTTCAGGTGCCAATTGGACTCTCTTTCTAGGATTTTTTGGCCGGGCCTTGTACCTAGACGCGTTTTCATCCTCCATCTATGATTTTTTATCTCGTTTTTGAAAAATTCAAGCTTTTTAAGAACAATTATCTTGAACAATTATCTTGACCCATTATCTTGGGGGTAACTCCCTTAAAATTGATCTTGATAAAATTCAGATTATCCACAATTTTATTATTATCCAATCATCCTTTTATTCCTGTGCCTGCATCTCTATTTTAAACACTAATTATCAACTAATCACAAAATTATTTAACTAATTTTTAATTGCTTGACCAATCAAAATTAATTTAAATTAATCATGTGGTTGACTCTTCCTATACACAATGCATACGGACCATGCAAACTTGATCGTGCGATAGCTTTCGATCCGATGGTCCAATTGCGACTATTAGAATCTCAAGATCATTTTCATGATATGTAATGAATGACATGATGCATATAATGCAAAAACAAAATGATGTATGGAATGCAAGAATAGAATGATGTATGTGTGTACATGGATGGTCATTCGAGTCATTCTCCTTGATTAAATCTTGGGTGCAAAATTGAGTGTCTATATAGGGAAAATTGGATGTTAAGTCACAGTTACAACTACCAATACATACTTAACACCATAACTATTACTACTACAATAAAAAGAGTACCCAATAGTTTCATACCCACCAAAAAGAGTACCCAATGTTAAGCATAGTTTCTGCCAAAAAAAAAAAAGCAATAGCAACATAGAGAAACAGACCCTACAACACTATTCTGTTTCAACCCTTCAATACAATCCCCTTTCCTTCAATAGCAACTAAGGTGGCCCACACGTGAAACGAGAGATTACTAGTTTAAGCTTTTGGAAGAATTAGTAATTTAACAATATCCTTGGATAGCTTGCACACTAAACCAACTCCATCACTATTTATTACCCTTAACCACCATTTCATTCGCGATTAGAGCAAGGAAGTAGTTATTACCAAATCTAGAAATCAGGCTTATACTTATAAAGATGATTCAAAAGTTTTTTTTTTTTTTGGTTTTAATACAAGATAGAAATTTTTCTCTAACCTAATCTACGTGTATATGTGTGTAAAGCTCCTTCTTGAAGACTTGAACCCTTGCTTTTGCCCCCCACAATTCACAAGTATTTATACATGTGAAGTGACCATCGTGATGGGAGTATGTCCAAAACTCCCAGACCTGTGAGATGCAAAAAATAGAGAAAAACATACGCCAAAGAAAAAATAATCACATACAAGACAGTATTTACGTGGTTCGGCAAATTGCCCACGTTCACGAAGTTGCAAGGATTTCACTATTCTCGGAGAAAAATACAGAGTGCGGCAGTACGGTTTTTCTCTCTAAAAAATGACATCAAAACCCTAATCTCCAAAACAACAGTTTTTATATCCTCCGCATAGGATTCACAATGGGCTACAAAAATGGGCTTAGAAAATCTTCCATTAAAAACTATAACAACATTATTTCGGGTCGGGTCATAATCCGGACCAAATACAACTAGGCTCCACAAAGCCCAACACATCGTGCCAAAGGTGCGCGGTGGTATGAATCAAAAGTTCATTACCTTGAGAACTTTGGGATTCACAAAGATTGAAGGCCATTATAGGGAAGACGTTTCCTTAATTATGGATATAAATAGGGAGTCTAATAAGCTTCACAAAAACATAAAGACCCGTACATTATGTTAAAATTATTGTCAAGAGCTTTATAGTTAAGTGGTATTATCTAGTTCAATTATATATGAAGAAAATCTAGGTTTCAAATCTCTCATTGTTATAATAATAATGATGATGATGATGATGATGATGATAGTCACTTGGATATATTGAATTTGCAACCCTAAAAGCCACTCTACTTGGTTGAATCCACAAGCAACATCATTTTGGATTGTATGGTATGGATAGTTCTCACTCGATTAATTTTCTATTCCTTAAAATTTTCAACCCTTCTACTAATCAAATTCATCTATCTTGCAATCTTTTTAGATTCTCTTTTCTTCATAGTTAAGTTATAGAGTATTGCTAACGACCTTTACATTAAATGACACTTTTTTATGTTTTTAACGAAAACATTTAAGATTCAAATTATCCTTGTACCATTTATAATATATATAAAAATTATAAAGAAAGAAAGAAAGATACAGAGCTTTGAATTTGACTGTTTGATTTATTTTGATGGAAAATAATTTCCTACAATGTATCCATAAAAGAAAAGTTCTAAAGTATTGTATTTTGTCATTCAATTTTTTTACATAGTAAATACTTTCTCCATAATTAGACTTCATTCCTTTGCAGGGTTGACTCTTCTACTAAGATATCAAGGCTCCAAGAATTAGCCAATAGACGAAAATCATGTCCCATGCAATTTTTTTTTTCCCTATATATGAGTAATAATCAATGTTAGGACATATGTGGTTCAAGTTTTGTTGAACATATGTCATTATTTTATGTAATTGGCTTATCCTTTGACAAAACGCACTTTACTTATAATTGGGTAGATTTAGGATGTGTTTAACGCTTCAAGAAACTGTGTTTCAAGATCAAGTGTTGAAGTCATCAAGTCTGTCCAAGAAACAAGCTAGAAAGTGCAAGTTATTAAAGCTCGACACCTAGGATCGACACATGCATCTATCGAGTTTTAAGAAACTGTTTTAGCCCCGAGGCTCGACAGCTTCTCGACAGCACCTCGACACCTCTAACTGTCGAGATTTATGGAAAACAGATTCTAAATTCTGTTTTGATTCCAATCCGTACTTATGTCTTTGGGACTTCTTTTCTCCTAACACTAGACATATAAAAGGATTATTTTAAGGGCCATCAAAGAGTACACAAGTTACACAAGCATTGAGAAATCCTTGTTCAAACAAGTTGTGATCCGAGACAAAATTCATGCCCTAGTTCATCTTTCTTGTGAAAAAGTTACTGTGTAATGCGCACTACAGGGTTTTGTAACCAAGCATCTTCTTGATCTTCATCGTGTGGATGAATTAAAGAACTTTGCAGCCAACAACTCTCTCCAGTTGGTGAATTGAAGTCACGTACTGGGATCCGCGCAACTAGTTAATTGCGTACTGGGAGCCGTGCATCAAAAGGAGAAACTGTCACTATAGAACAAATCCAATTGGGTATTGGGGTAAGGATTCAACTGTAGGTTGGTAAGGTACTGGGATTCCTTTACTTGTAACCGCTTGTTGTGATAATAGTAGAGTTTTGGGAGTGGTAACCTTAAATCACCTGGTGGGGTTTTTGCCGTTTAGGTTTTTCCCATTCATAAATAAATTACCGTGTCAATTTATTTTCCGCTGCATACTCTAGATTATTGATGATTTGTTTGTGCTACCATGCAATTTGCATGTTAACTTGATTAGTTGAAAACTTGGCTAATTAATCAATTTAATTAATCACAAGAGGTCAACGCTTTTGTGGCCTATCAAGTGGTATCAGAATGGGCATACTCTGATTAGGGTTTAATCCTTGTGTATGATCCATTGACCCCTGTTTGTTATGGATAGAGGTCAATCTCTTATTATACCTCCATTGTTTGATGGTACTAATTATGCATACTAGAAAATACGCATGAGAGCTTTCTTGCAGTCACTATATGAGAAGGTGTGGCAAGCTATGGAGATAAGGAGGACCAAGTCTATAGAAGCGTTGGCCGATTGGGATGATGCCAAGATCAAGGCGGCTAATTTCAACAGTAGAGCATTGAATGCCGTATTCAGTGCAGTCACCAATAAGGAGTTCAAGAAGATTTCCTCCACGGAAACTGCTAAAGAAGCATGGACCATTTTTCAAACAACTTATGAGGGAACAAAGGCTGTCAAGGATTCGAAGTTACAGAGGCTCACTACAAGCTTCGAAGAAATTAAGATGAAGGAGGATGAGTCATTCGATAAGTTCTATGCAAAGCTCAAAGACATAATGAACTTAGCTTTCAATCTTAGGGAAACCATTCTTGAATCTAAGATAGTAAGAAAAGTGCTCAGATCTCTATCCGAGAGATTCATGCCAAGATCACAGCGATAGAGGAATCAAAGGATATTGACAAGATTCCTCTGACTGAGCTGGTTGGTAATCTACAAACCTACGAGCTAGGGTTAACAAGGATTGGCAAGTCAAGTAAAGGCAAGAGCATGTCACTAAAGGCTAAGAGCAGTGACACAGATGAGTCTTCTGATGATGAAGATTCTAAGATGATGTCCTACATTACCAGGCAATTCAAGAAATTTATGAAAAATGCCAATGGAAAAGGCTTCAACAAGGACCGTAGGCAATCCAATTCTTCTCAGTTCAAGAGCCCAGATAAAGGAAAAAAGGATACCAGGGATGGTGGTCAGTACAATGTTCCCACTAGACCTAAGTGCTTCGGGTGTCAAGGCTTCGGTCATATGAAATAAGAGTGTCCCACATATCTCAAGAGCATTGGGAAGAGTAAGGCACTTGCTGCTACCTTGAGCGACACTGAGCCCGAGGATGATTCCGATAATGAAGATGACGAAATTTTGAATGCCTTCACTGCTACTGTTAATCCTACTGAAGGGATTACTAAAGAAGTAGATGATGAAAAGGAATTGGTGGATGCTAAGTTTGAAACTATGGATGACCAAGATGATATCCATATCGCCTATGAGAAATTATACAAGCTTTCTGAGAAGCATGAGAAACTCTATAGGCTAGCCACCAAGAAGCTCAGTGATGTGAAACTTGACCGTGAGGAGCTTTCCACTAAGTTTGATGAAGTAAATCAAACTATTGGGGCACTAAGATTCGAGAACAATTTCTTGGCTGAAAAGACCAACAAGCTTGAAGCGGAGCTGTTTCAAGTTAGAGCACAATTGGAGAGGACGTCAAGTGCAAAGTTGGATGAGATGCTCAGGGTTCAGAAATCTGCTTCGGATCGAACAGGATTGGGGTATGAATTCTTTCTCTCTAATACTCCTTCTGCTAGTACTACTGTTTTTGTTCCTCTTACTAATAACATTAAAATTAAGAACAATGATGTTAAAACTGAATTAGCTAATGAGAACTTAGACAAGGGTAAGTCCATCTTCGGAGCACCCCCTAAGCTTGAGAAGAGGGAAACTAAAAACCCTAGGACTAAGAAGGCTATCTCTCAAAAGTCTAAACAGAAGAAGCAGCATCTCTGTTATCATTGTGGTATTGCCGGTCATACTCGACCAAATTGCTATAAGTGGTTAGCCACTCAACAGAGCAATGACATGATAGCATCTGGGAACCAGAATTAGCTTCAAACCTCTCTTTCTCCACTTGGAGATCTACTCAAAGCCCTCATGTTCCTTTCGAACTTGAACGGTTTCAATCCTTCCACTTTTCATCGGTTCAAGGTTTGGCAAAAAGGAAAGGTTTTTCCAAGGTGTGGAAGGAAAAGGGTTCTAAATGATTTTTTTCACTTCTTCTCTCTCTCCCCATCTTGTGTTTATTGTTGTTGCATTACTCTTATGTGTTGCTTTACTATTTTGAGTCAGTCTAGTTATATGCATTGTTTTGCTTTCTTTAACGTGTTATTGTTTGTATGTTTTCAGTTTTTTTTTTCAGATAAAAATAAAAAAAAATTGAAAAATTGAAAAATACAAAAACAGTGTGTGTTTGTGTACATTGGTTCTTGTGAACCTTAAAATGGCCATTGAAACAGAGTTTTCTAAATTTTGTATCTCTTGTGACTTAGATGAACATCCTTATGCACAACTAAGCAAGTGAGCTTTGTGGCTCTTTGTTTATGATGAGTAAGGTTAAGTGATCTCTTGTACTTAACACTTGTATCACTCTTTTTGACAGGTAGGACTAGAAAATCCTAAGAGAAAGGCATAAATAACTATTTCACCAATGTTACCTGCCAATCATGAAATGACATCTGTATGATTCGGCATAGCAAAAGTGAAATGCCAAAAAGCTTAACATAATTGGGTATTTCTTTTCTCTTATATGCCCATGTATGATATGCTCAATAAAAGAAAATATGCAAAGAAATAAAAAACAAAAAGATCAAAATGCTTTAAAATATGATTACAAACGTGTTTTCTAGGAGATGTGGGAGTTATAGGATGTACCTCGAAGGTGATAGTCCCCATCAAACAGTTATGATTATGTGTGAGTTATAGTGATTTTCTCATATCTCAAATCGTCATAACTTTGAAACACTTATACAATCTTGCAATGTTTTTCACATGCAACACGCAATATTCTTTGCTATTCTTGATACATGTGCAGGTACAATGTGATTTGGCCATCACAAGGTTTACATGTGTTAATGTATACTCACTAAACTGTCTTAACTTATTTTTGAAATATAAAATTGGTTAGACTTGTTTAGTGTGTGTGTGTGTTTTGGGATCCTTGTGCTTAAAATTTGTTGTTGAGAGATGTTTTTGAGAGCTTAATGTGTTGATTGGATCATTGGTTGAGTTGTATGCATGATTGCATTCATGTTTGTGTTTTTCTTCTCTTGAAAAACTGCTTTTTAAAGCCATCTCGACTCCTCCTCGACACCTCCTCGATACCTGGCTGTCTGTCGAGCTTTTCAGCTTTTTCTTATCGCAATCTCGATAGCTTCTCGACGCCTGGTGGATCGATCGAGAAATTTTATGTCCTCTTGATAGCCAGTGGATCGATCAAGATTCTTTTGGTGTTTGATCCTTCTTTCTCGACACCTCCCCGATAGCTGTATCTGTCGAAGCTGTTATTCTCGATACCTACCTCAATAGATGGCTCGATACCTCTCGATACTTGCATCTGTCGAGATTTACTGAAGGTGTATATATAGATTCTATGCAATCTTTTCTCTCATTTCTCTCGATCTCTCTTTCGATACCTCTGTGTTTTCTTTTCCAAAACCTCTCTCACTCACTCCAAACCTCTTCCTAAGGATTCTTCAAGCTTTCTTCAAGTTTTTATTCACTTGGTAAGCTTCTAATCTCTCATTCTTCATGCATTTCATGTTTTAAAACCTAGGTTTTGGGGTTTTTGAAAAATTTTGGGGTTTTTCAAAATTGATGAGTGTTTATTGAAATTTTTGGGTTGGTTTTGTAGATTTGATCTTTAAAACTACATGCATTGCATCACATTAGCATTCTAACAATATTTTCATGCATTTAGATGTGTGCAAACTTATTGTGTGCTGGTAGGATTGGATTGGCTGAGCCCATGATGTTTTTCATATTGCATGTCACATGTGCATGTATCTCTCATGCATACGTCCTTTCTTTTCAATATACTTGTTATATTTGAAATTGTTTTGGGCTTTGCTGAGTATTTCTCTCTTTCTCCCTCTCTCTGTTTGCGTTAGTAGTGTCTATGGCACCAAAACGTAAATACATTCCGTCCTAGAACCCTCTTCGTTTTAAGAGCTCGTCATCTTCTGATCCTACTCCTCTTTCTGTTCGGTTCCGTGATGACAAAGCCTAACAGGACTTCTTAGAGAACTTTTCTAAATGAGGTGTTCATTCGGAACACCAAGTTATTTTGGCAGACTTTGCTGACACTGACCTTCCCGATGTCATTCACAGTCAGGCTTGGGAGTCACTGTGTGATGTCCCGGTCACTTGTCCTTCCGTGCTCATACAGTAGTTTTACTCTGACATGCATGGAATTGATTCTTCAGTACCTCTCTTTCACACTCGCGTTCGAGGTACGCACTTTGTAGTCACTCCGGAGTTGGTCTCCGAGGTGCTTCACGTTCCGAGAGTTACGCATCCTGACTATCCTAGTGTAAGCATTTGTGGACTGTGTCCAAAGACGAGATAATGTCTGCTTTCTGTGAGCGCCCTCTGATTGGGGTGAACGTCAGTTCACACCATGTAAGCCTTTTGATAAAAGTCCTCATTTCTTAAACATGGTGATGACATTTGTTTTGCACCCTTTTTCTCACTACAACTCCATCACAGAGCCTCGTGCTCTGTTTTTGTTGTCTCTTTTAGAGCACCTCACTATAGACTTTCCTTCACACTTCATCTTCTCTATCATAGATGTCTACAGGGATACGACTACCTGTGATAAGCTTATCTTTCCTTCTGCTATCATGAGGATTCTACGCCATTTCTCTGTCCCGTTTCCTTCGTCCGACCCTTTCCATGTCATAGCTGCCATAGATGCCGCTACCGTAAAACGTAGTAAGGCACAGTTTAGGTCGAGACAGACAGATTCAGCACCTTCTTCCTCTCGTTCGGCTCCATCTCGATCTGCTCGAGTTACATTTGCTCCTTCCTCTTCCTTGAGCGATATGTCACTTAGAGACATCATGGCGTAGCTTCAGCCTTGGATGCTCGCCTCAATACGCTCTCTACAGAGTTGTATCAGGTGAATGTTTGTGTTGGTCGCATTGCCAGGCGACAGGCGACCATGGGCAGCTTTGCTTCTGAGGCTTCTCCTCCACCTCCTTATATGGCTTCTAAGACTGAGGATGATGATGATACTTCGGATGATGATGATGGAGATGCTAGCTCTACCGATGAGATGTCTACTTGACACTCTACCCTTTGTCACTCGTGACAAAAAGGGAGAGTAGTTTTGGGTTATGAGAGTAGTCATACTTAGTGGGAAAGCTTGTATAGGACATTTTTGATAGGGGAGTGTTGCCATGAGGGATGTAGTAAGGATTTACATGTATTTCTTTTCTTTTCTTTCTTCTTAAGAGATACATTGTTCATGTACCCTGGTCTTGTGACCATTCATTGACATACATTGTGCTTATTTCTTGATATATATATATGTTGATGTATATTTCTTTCACCTACCTCTACATGTGTTGTTTCTTTTCTATCTTTATACACATGTTTCTTATATTTGTATGCAATCTATTATTTTTGCTTCACACAAAGATGCCTTGATGTGTTTTGTTTAAAAGTGTTTCAGAAATACAGGTTGTCAAAGTCTACTTGCCATAAACTCTCTTCTTGCAAAGTTTTTCAAGAGTTTGTGTTAGGATAGATTTTATTGTATTCAACAAGTGAATATGAGTTGAGTGATTTATGACTTCTCTTATATGTTCATTTGTTTGTTATGGTTTTGTCATGGATTGCCAAAGGGGGAGATTGTTAGGACATATTTGGTTCACGTTGTGTTGAACATATGTCATTATTTTATGTAATTGGCTTATCCTTTGACAAAACGCACTTTACTTGTAATTGGGTAGATTTAGGATGTGTTTAACGCTTCAAGAAACTGTGTTTCAAGATCAAGTGTTGAAGTCATCAAGTCTGTCCAAGAAACAAGCTGGAATGTGCAAGTTATTAAACCTTGACACCTAGGATCAACACATGCATTTATCGAGCTTTAAGAAGCTGTTTCAGCCCCGAGGCTCTACAGCTTCTCAACAGCACCTTGACAGCTCTAGATGTCGAGATTTATAGAAAACAGATTCTAAGTTCTGTTTTGATTCCAATCTATACTTATGTCTTTGGGACTTCTTTTCTCCTAACCCTAGACATATAAAAGGATTATTTTAAAGGCCGTCAAAGAGTACACAAGTTGCACAAGTATTGAGAAATCCTTGTTCAAGCAAATTGTGATCCGAGACAAAGTTCATGCCCTAGTTCATCTTTATTGTGAAGAAGTTACTGTGTAATGTGCACCGCAGGGTATTGTAACCAAGCATTTTCTTGATCTTCATCGTGTGGATGAATTGAAGAACTTTGCAGCCAACAACTCTCTCTAGTTGGTGAATTGAAGTTGTGTACTGAGATCCACGCAATTGGTTAGTCACGTACTAGGAGCTGTGCATCAAAAGGAGAAAATGACACTACAAAACAAGTCTAATTGGGCATTGGAGTAAGGGTTCAACTGTAGGTTGGTCAGGTACTAGGATTCATTTACTTATAACCGCTTGTTGTGATAATAGTGGAGTTTTGAGAGTGGTGACCTTAAATCACCTGGTGTGGTTTTTGCCGTTTAGGTTTTCTCCATTCGTAAACAAATCGCCGTGTCAATTTATTTTCCGCTGCATACTCTAGATTATTGGTGATTTGTTTGTGCTACCATGCAATTTGCATGTTAACTTGATTAATTGAAAACTTGGTTAATTAATCAATTTAATTAATCACAAGGGATCAGCGTTTTTGTGGACTATTAATCAAACCTTAAGTATCGAACCTTAAGCATTTCCCACTTGTTGTTTGCCGATGATAGTATTGTATTTTGCAGAGCTACAGTTGATGAATGCAATAGGGTAATCAAAGTACTTGAAGACTATGAAGCGGATTCGGGGAAAAAACTTAATAAAGGAAAGACCTCCCTCTACTTCAGCAAAAATACAATTAGGGAGACTAAGGAGTATGTTAAGGGGAAATTTGGGGCGAGAATTGTTCAGCATCAAGAAAAGTATTTAGGGCTGCCACCGCTTGTGAGAAAAGGGAAAAGAAAGGCTTTCAATCAAATTAAAGACCTAGTTGGGAGGAAGATAGCTGAGTGGAAGGGCAAGCTTCTCTTGCATGCTGGGAGAGAGATTCTCATCAAGGCCGTTGCTTAAGCAACACCTATATATACGATGAGTTGCTTTAAAATCCCCCATGTTTTGTGTAAAGAGTTGAATTCTATGATGAGTAATTTTTGGTGGGGCCAAAAGGAGAAGGAGAGGAAAATGGCATGGGTATCATGGGAAAAGTTATGCATCTCTAAGGCGAAAGAAGGCATGGGGTTTAGGGACTTAAAAGCATTTAATCTAGCACTACTCGCTAAGCAAGGGTGGAGAATTCATCATAACCCAAGCTCGTTGGTTCATCGAGTTCTCAAGGCGAAATACTTCCCGAATGGTGGGTTTAAAGAGGCGGAGTTGGGAAAAAGGCCTTCCTATGTATGGAGAAGCATCTTAGCAACAAGAAAGGTGATCGAGAAAGGTTCTAGGTGGTGTATTGGCAATGGAGAGAGCATCCAAATATGGAAGGATAGGTGGGGTGGAGAATTCAGCATAACCCAAGCTCGTTGGTTCATCGATTTTCCTAGGCGAAATACTTCCCGAATGGTGGGTTTAAAGAGGTGGAGCTGGGAAAAAGGCCTTCCTATGTGTGGAGAAGCATCTTAGCAACAAGAAAGGTGATCGAGAGAGGTTCTAGGTGGTGTATTGGCATTGGAGAGAGCATCCAAATATGGAAGGATAGGTGAATCCCTAATCCGGATTCTTTTAGAGTTATTAGCCAAGTAGGGGCCCATTCGGGGTTGGAGAGGGTATCGAGTTTGCTAGATACAGAAAGGAGGGGGTGAAATGTGGCAAGGGTCAGAAGCACTTTCCTCCCTCATGAGGCTGAGATGGTACTAAGCATTCCCATCAGCGTTGGGCTACCTGCGGACTCTATTGTATGGGCAGGAACTATGAATGGGAAGTTCACAGTGAAGAGTGCTTACAAGGTAGCCCAAAAGGCAATGAAAGAGAATCCGCGGCGGGGTGAAGAAGGGGGTAGCTCTGACAATTCGAGGATGAAAGCTATTTGGAAGATTGTTTGGTGTTTGAGCTAACCAAATAAGATCAAACACCTGCTATGGAGAGCCTGTAAAAATATTCTCCCCACAAAACTACGGCTGAAGTCTCGAGGAGTTGGTGAGGACGATAGGTGCGATATGTGTGGGCTTGGTGAGTCCTCGGGGCATGCACTTTGGAGCTGCCAGCTTGCGGAGGCAGTATGGAGCTGCGCAAAATTTAAACTTCCCCACTTTCGTGACCCCCCAGGTGATTTTATTGATATTGTGTGGGCATTTATAAACAACCATGGTGAGGTTAATTGGGAGTTGTTTGCTATTACTGCATGGATCATTTGGAATAATAGGAACAATGTAAGACATGGGGGACAATGTAAAAGCCATGAAGTAATTGCCAGGGAGGTCGTGGAGTACTGGAAAGAAGTGCAGATTGCAAACTAGCCCCAAGCTACTTCCCCTGCACCTGATGAACCCTCTTGGAAGCCACCCAAACAGGGGTGGTATAAAGTGAACACAGACGGAGCTATCTTTGAGGAAATTAGGTGCTGTGGTATAGGAGTGGTCATTAGAAATGAGTGGGGTCAATTAATGGGAGCTATGAACAAGAAGGTGGAGCTGCCTTTGGGAGTGCTGGAAACTGAAGCAAAAGCTGTGGAGGAAGGAGTTTTGCTAGTGTGGGACCTGGGGCTTAAAGACATAATTGTAGAAACTAATGAGCAACAGGTGGCATTATCTCTGAGCAGCCCAGGTGAGTCACCGAGTTCTATTTGGAAAATAATTGAAGGAATCATGTTGGGTCTGAGATGCTTCAATGCATGGGAAGTGTCCCACACCCGTAGGAGTGGCAATTGTGCTACCCATATCATGGCTAAACAAGCCAAGTTTTTGAATGACTGTAATATCTGGGTAGAGGAGACTCTGCCCATGATAGCTGATCAAGTTCAATCTGATGCACCTCATTGTATTTTGATTTCAAGTTGATGAAAAGTTTGACAATGATGATTATAAAAAAAAAAAAAAAAAAAGTACTAGCAAATAAATGTAAACAAATTTTTTTTTTATACAAGATAGAAATTATACTCTAATATAATTTAAGTGTATATGTGTATGAAACTTCATCCTAAAGGTTTGAATTTTGGCCTTTGTCCTCCACACCTTACAAATACTTACACTTATAAAGCGACCATTGTACCAATAAAGTGCAGTGGTAAATGTAAACAATTTTAAGAATTAGCCAAACTCTTATATAATAAAGGGTCATGCTAACGAATGCCCTTAGGGCATTGGTTAACAATCCATTTAAGGAAAGTTTTAATACTACTTTTATGGGAAATGATAAAAACTGTCAAAACATTAATTGCTTTATTTCATTTTCCCATAAAAATTTTCTTTAAATGGATTGTTAACGAATGCCCTTAGGGCATTCGTTAGCATTTCCCTATAATAAAATTTACGTTATTTCTAACTGACTTTTTGCGGTAAAGTATGATTATGGAATTAAATTTATTGAATCTTTAATACCACTTTAAAAGTGACGTCAAGTTATAAAGTAATGACATATTGTTTGTCAACAATAGCTGCGCATTCAATAATTTAAGGCGTCTTCTAATCTAAAGTCGTAACTCGTGTGCCTCATTTATGCATTTGTTTGTTTGATTTATACCCGACCTGTGCAGGAGAAGAATCCCTTCGTGTTCTCGCAAATTAATTGTGACCTCACTTTCACGCACGTAATACGTAATCTTACATCATAGAATATTAGTACTGCCAATGCCATATAAAAACACACATTTTGCCGCAACTTCTTGACTAAATTTTGAATATAAAAGGTTTTTCGAGAGTCTTAAAACTCAACTAATATTTTTTAATATTCGTAATAAAAACATTTAAGGTTTAAATAACATCTCACCTACTATCATGCATCCTTAGCTTGCCACAAGTACAAAATTTTTGTGGGGTGGAGGAGAAAGAGTAAAGGCCGAAGTTTAAGTCTCTAGGAGGGAGTTTCACACACATATATACTTAGATTAGACTAGAATAGAATTTCCTGTAAAATCTTTTATAAAAAGTTGTAAAATATTTTCCCTTCGAAAATTTAGTAAACATTTTCCAAAAACACACATTTGTATCCCCTCCTCCATCTAGTCACTAGGTCACTAGTCCAGTGGCTAGACACCGCTCCAACGACTAGTGCTAGTTGTCTAGTGGTAGGAGACTTAGCTCCGACCACTTGTGTTGGAGGTCCAATAATCTAAGATGCAATTTTGTCGACTAATGTTGGCGGTCCGATCACCGGAGCTACCACTTTGACTGTGAGTTCGAACGGCCCGGTCACCGAGCCTTTGGTACCAGTGACTTCAATATTAAGCAATTAGTTTTGGTGGTTTGTTTAAAAAAATTTACTTGTGATACTAAACACCTATAAATATTTTACGTTTGAAAATATTTTATTTCAAAATAAACGGAGTGTAACAACAATTTTTATTCCTTTGGGTTGTGACCTCAGTTGTATTTTTATGGGCTACCATAGGCCTAGACCCAAAGGAGGATAGGTTGCATTGACCCATGAAAAGGATGAACCCCAAATCAAAACACTAGCCAACAAGGTAGTCGATCCCACAAGTACATGAGGGCCCCTATAAAAGAGGCCACAAGCACTAAATTTGTAGAAATTGAGCCCCAGTGAATGCCCACAAGGGTTCATGTCATAGAACCTGACAAAACTAACCCAAGTCATATCATGAACCAAGAGAGGCTTGATATGAAAAAATTAGAAGGGGTCTAATGAGGGACTCAATGGTCTTAGTGTTTGTTGCAAATGGTTGCAAAGCACGACTGTCACTCATTCCAAAGTTAATACTTCAGGGTTAAATGGCTTGATATACTTTCCAAGCTTGCAAAGGAGCTTGACTTGTCACAATCAAAACCCCAGGAGGTAATGTTTGATAGAAGTGGAGGAAAATCCAAGAATGTGGCATTCTGCTGCAACTGTTGAGCATTGTGTTTGCAAGGAAACAAATATCTTCCAAAAGAACGTAAAAGGATCGACAACAAGATAAATGCCAAGAACATTTCATGGTATATGTTAGATTAAATAAATAAATTCACCTTCTCTTAATAACTTAATTTTTTTTTTTTTAAAATAGTAATTTAACAAGATATAAGTCTACAAGAGTAAGAGTTCACGGGTTCAATCCCATATGTCCACCTGACCTCTCATTTACATTTTCATATGTTAGGCCCCCACTCAATAGCAACTAAGGTGGCCCACATAGAAAGTGAGAGTTACTTTTTTTTTTTTTTTAAGGGAATAAAGCAAGAGTTACTAGTTTAAGCTTTTAGAAGAATTGGTAATTTAACAATATCCTTGGATTGCTTGCACACTAAACATAAACTATCTCCATCACTATTTATTACCCTCAACCACCATTTCTTTCATGGTTAGAAACAAAGAAGCATTTTCTCATAGTTATTACCAAATCTAGAAATCAAGCTTATACTATTAAAGATGAATCAAAAGTTTTTTTATTTTATTTTTTAATACAAGATAAAAATTCTACTCTAGCCTAATGTAAGTATATATATATATATATATATATATATATATGAAGTTTTATTACCTTCAACCCTAACTCTTGCTGCCCACACCCTACAAGAACTTATACTTGTAGAGTAACTTTGCACCAAAGGTGCGCGATGATGTGAATAAAAAATTCATTGCCCTGAGAACTCTGGGGTTAGCAAAGATTGAAGGCCATTATAGGGAAGACGCTTCCTTAATTATGGATATAAATAGGGAGTCTAATAAGCTTCGCAAAACAGGCAGCACCACCAAAAAAGGCAACAACTTAAATTGATAACCCCTTTGCAAATTTATCAAGATACAATCCTTCAAAAGCCCAACAATACCTCGAATCCTATAAAGCCTTTTGATATGCATGACTTGGTCCTTCCTGTCTCCCTTTAACCTTGCTTGTTTGTGCAGGGATTGTATATGACACACTTTGCTATCGCTAGGATATGATATATGAGCTATTTCGGAAAGGGTCTCAAACCTCATAGATTTGAATGGCTCTAATAAGTATGTAGGAGTCTGGTGTCGAGGTTCCTTATAACCAAATGTGCAACTAGCCTTTTGTACCTGTTTTTCACAAAAATAAATATTTACTAACCCATTTCATTTCCTTAATATAACAAATTTTTATTTGGATTTTGGGCTTTGGTGTTTATGTGCAATCTGATAGCGGCAAAATAGGACCAAAGGACTAGGAGTACTTGACTTGACTCCCTAATCAGTGGCTATATAATTAATCTATGACATGTATGTGTCTAGTGTTAGGATTAATACCCTTAAATCTTATTGTATGATGCTATGTATGACATTATATTGTGATTAATAAAGTTGTTTTATTATTATCTAAAATAATTGTAACATGAATATTGGATATTATCATATAGTCTATGAGATGCTTAGTATGTGATTTATGTGAAAAGTCACAGAAGATTTAGATTACAAGTTCTTTATAAACTTAGAATTTTAGTTCATAGTTGGTGATAAAATTGGGCATTTCATCTGCGAAGACTATAACATATCAACTAAGATGATTTGTCTTGATCATGGAAGTAAAAACTTCTAGTTGATATGTTGATATGTTTTAAGGGTTAAGACATATTGAACTAAACCGTTGTCAGATTTATTATTTTCCTAACGACTGTCAAATGAATAATAAATCACACGTGTTCTATTTACATGAACTCTTAATTATGAGAGAATAATGGATCTGATCGTTAGGTGTAGATTGCTTATATCAGGAGTGAGATCTAAAGTCATGATCAAAATCTCAGTATGTTAGGCAGCCACATTTAGTATTAATAGAACATATATTCTCAAGATAGAATTCATAATCTTTTAACAGAGATACAAAATATTCCCTTAAGATAAGTTTAATAGGTTCGGTTATTCAGAGTGTTAGGCCTAATCACTTTAGTAAAGAGTTACTAAAGTATATATCTATGAAATTGGATTTCATAGATATATGATTAATAACTTAAAAGATTAAATTAGGTATTCAAGGATTAAAGATGTAGTAACTTTCAAAGTGGCAGTCTATTCATGTCTTTGTATTACTACGAATATTTTATGAAGGGGTTACATGTACAATAAAGTCTTGGGATATAATTTATAAATAAAGCCTAGAGTGCAACTATATTTATATAGTGGTATTAAATATAATTAATAGTAATTTTGGACTTGTCAAGATTTGATAAAAAAGCCCAAGGCCCATTAGAGCTAGTGTCTTATTAGTCCTTTTTGGTTTCACTCCAAGCCACACACACAAAAACCCAATTGGAAAGGCCCTAAAAGCCAACCCAATTAGATAATCACTTAGATACAAAGCGAGAAACATACAAAATTTAGGCGTGAGAGACATCATTGTGAAATGGTGTGTATGCGAGTGAAAGGCACTCTCAATTCTCCCTTGGAAATTGTTTGAGAGACCACACTTAGGCGTAAAGTAGATTTGGAGTAAAGATTAAAAGTGTTCCCAAGTACTTCTGATCTTTTGTTTTGAATTTCACCACACCAAGATATGCTCTCTTGTTCTTAAATTCTGAAATTTACATAGTGCATGTTATCAATCATGAATGAAGTAGATCCGTTCATATTTCGTTGCATGTATTTGTATGAGATACAAATCTGTTATTTTATGTGTTTTTCCAACAATTAGTATCAGAGCGGTCTTCAATTTCGAATTTGTATAACATGTTTTGTGAGTTTTGGAATTAGAGATAATAGTTTCATGTTTTTGGAAGATTATGCAATTAATTTTCTACATAGTTGTTGAAATTATTGTTTGATAAAAATTGATATTGATGTTATGATGTTGTTTAAGTTTAATATTAAGTATGTTAAATTGAACTTTAAGGCTATAGCATCAATGGAATTCAGTTTTGATATTAAATTCTGTCTATTTTGTTCATATGATAGTTGTTTGTTCATGAAAAACCGTTGAAAGCTGCCTTACAAAAATTCTGGAAATTCAAGTTTTACGAGATTCGATCGATCGAAAATTGCTTTCGATCGATCGAGTGAAACAGTGGCCAATCTGCTTGATTTGATTGATACCCGATTGCTAGTCGATCGATCAAATGTTCTTTTTTGATTGATCAAGAAGCGATCGAGTACCGATCGAGCCAGACAGATTGTCAGGTATGAATTTTTTAATTTTTTTGACTGATCGAGGGATACATTTGATTGATCAAAAGAATTAAATTTTGAATTTTTTCTAAGTGTTTTCAAGTTTAAAAGTGCAAGACTGTGTGTGATTAGATTACACATGATTTTCAATTTTTTTTTAAAAAAAACTTTTATTTTCAAATTTTTAGTGCGAGAAAGATACAAGGGTTGGATCTCACGGTCTTCATTGTGGGTTCATAGTAGTATGAAATATATACTTTGTCTTTGCTTCGAGTTTAGCATTCCATGCGGAGGGTGTTATTTCATGGTGCTACAAGATTAAACTACCTGGTTTATAGTGGTTTGATCAAACGTCTTGTCTTAGCCTTAAGCTTTGCATTCCATGCGAAGGGTGTTTTGTATCATCGTACTACAAAATAAACCTGTTAAGGAAGATGAAATGTGGCTACACATGATTTTAGACAATGGTATAAATTAGACTAAGTATTATAGTATCCTCTATGTTGAGTTCTTACTATTATTACTTAAAGGCTAAATGTAAAATGACATATTATTAGTGTTTGATAAGAGTTATCATGATAGCACTAATAATGAGAATAGTTCTTAATCAATAATAGTATTTAATGTTCACTCTATTGTGAGGGATATTGAATATAGGATTGGGTTGTCATTGCATATTTTATGTTATGGTTTTATTAAGGTTCCATAATATGTGTTAATATTTTAAATTGATAATGTCCAGTTTACTTATTATATTCATGTTTGTTATTTTTAGATTTAATAATGGAATCATTTAGCCCACTTGCTAATCAAAACAAACTGACTGGATCCAACTATGTTGACTGGAAAAGGAATTTGGACTTTGTTCTTACCGCTAAAGAGCACAAATATGTGCTTACTCAACCATGTCATAACTTTCCATTATTAGGTGCTTCTCTTGAGAAAAAACAGCGATATGATCATTGCCATAAATCTAATGAGATGGCCAAGTGATATATCCTAGTATCTATTTCAAATGTTCTACAGCATCAAATGTAAGATGTAGAACTAGCGTTGGACATAATGCTAAGTCTGAATGAGATGTTTGGTAAGCAAGGCCGTTCTGAAAGGCAAGAAATGATGAGGCAGATTTATAATACCAAAATGGCTTAAGGTACTTCAGTGAGGGAGCATTGTCTTAGAATGATCTCTAATCTGAAAACATTGGAAGTTTTAGGTGCCGCTATTGATGGAGAATCCTAAATGAATATGATACTCCAGTTACTACCAGAATCATTCAAGGAATTCAAACTTAATTATAATATGAACAAAAAGATTTATTCATTGTCTAAATTAATGAATGAGTTGGTAGCGGTGGAAGGCATCCTTGGTACTTCTAGTGTTGATGCCAATATGGTGGAGCTTCTACTTCTCAACCTAAGTTGAAAGACAAGGGTAAAAAGAAGAAAAAGAAGGACTTCACCAAGCAAGATGGTAAACAAGTTGCCTTAGGAGTTGCCAACAAAGGAAAGAAAACCAAAGGAAAGTGTTTCCATTATGGTGAGAAAGGACATTGAAAGAGGAATTGTCCAATTTTCAAAGTTGCCAAAAATAAAGGTATAAAAAGTTCATTCCTTCTTGAAATATGTTTGGTACAAAATCCTACGGTCCTGGTGTGTGGATTCAGGTTGTACTAATCATATTTGCAATTCTTTACTAGGATTTCAAGAGACTAAAAAGTTGAATAAGGGAGAACTATTTCTTACTTTGGCTGATTGGAGCAAAATTCCAATTATAGCTGTTGGAGTGTTTAATTTATATTTTGAATATAGAGTTTTAATATTGGAAGACTGTCTGTATGTACCTAATATTCGTAAGAATTTAATATTTGCAATTTATTTAGGTAAACATGAATATTGTGTTATTCTGAAATACAATGTTGTAATAAAGAAGGGTAAAGTGTTTATCTATTCTGGCAATATTGTTGATGGTCTTTATATTTTAACTCTTGATAAGCATGAATTATACAATTCCGAATTAGATAATAATTCTCATGTGAAATCAATAAAGAGAAAGTATCATTCTACCAGTGATGCATATCTTTGGCACTTGCGTTTGGGTCATATTAATTCAAACAAAATTCAAAGATTTATCGAAGATGGACTTTTAGGGCCATGGACTTTGAAGATTTTCCAGTTTATGAATCTTGTTTGGAAGGTAAAATAACCAAACGATCTTTTAATGCCAAAGGTAAAAGAGCCTAAGAGTTGCTAAAACTAGTACATTTAGATGTATGTAGTCCTATATCAATCTAAGCAAGAGGTGGCTATAAGTATTTCATTACCTTCACTGATGATTACTCTAGATTTGGTCATGTGTACCTAATGAAACGAAAGTCTGAAACTTTTGAAAAATTCAAAGAGTTTAGGGGCTGAAGTTGAGAATCAATTAGGTAAACGCATAAAGGCCATTCAATCTGATCGAAGTGGCAAATATCTTCTTGGGGATTTTAACGATTACTTGACTGAAAATGGGATTGTATCTCAGTTGACTGCACCTAGAATTCTACAACAAAATGGTGTAGCAGAAAGAAGGAATATGACTCTTTTAAATATGGTTAGATCCATGTTGAATTATTTGACTCTACCAATTCTTTTTGGAGATATGCCTTAAGTACTGCAATATATCTTATGAATTTAGTACCTTCGAAGTCTATTCCTAAAACACCTGTAGAGTTATGGACTGGGCATAAGCCTAGTATGCGACATCTCCACATTTGGGGTTATCCAGCACATGTGTTGAAAGGAAAGTCTGACAAGTTACAATGTAAAACAGAAGTGGTATTGTTTGTAAGGTATCCAAAAGGAACTGTTGGGGTTTATTCTATAGTCATAAAGATAATAAAGTGTTTGTTAGTTCAAATGCCAAATTCTTAGAAAATGACTGTATGAATGATTATACTCCTCGAAGTAAAGTTGTTTTGGCTGAAATGAATGAACCTGTAATTGAACAACCAATGGATGAAACTAGGAATGATGTGGCTGTATTAGATACACCACCAGATATTACTCATAAGATGACTAGTACATAGATGCCTCGTCGTAGTAGGAGAATTGTTCGGCTTCCTGTAAGATTTATAGGTTTGGGAGAAAATTATAAAGCTATCTGAAAAGAGGCTAAATCAGATCCTTGCGCTTATGAAGAGGCAATGGATGATATAGATGCACATCATTGGGTCAATGCTATGAAATTATTAGATTTTATGTATTCCAACCAAATATGGGATATTGTAAAAGCACCTAACAGCACTAAACATGTGGCTTGCAAATGGGTTTACAAGAGGAAGAGAGGGATAGATGGAAATGTTGAAACCTTTAAAGTAAGACTAGTGGCGAAAGGGTATACACAAAAAGAATGTATTGATTATGACGAAACTTTTTCGCTAGTAGTCACGCTTAAATCTATCAGAATTCTCTTATCCATTACTACTCATTAAGATTATGAGATTTGGCAAATGGATATCAAGACTACATTTCTTAATGGCAATCTTGAAGAAGAAATATATATGATGCAACTGAAATGTTTCATAGCAAAGAACCAAGAGCATATGGTATGCAAGTTGAAAATGTCCATTTATGGACTTAAGCAAGCATGCATCTACATCATGGAATATCAAATTTAATTAAGCAATCATTTGGTTTTAAACAAAATCTTGATGAACCATGTGTGTACAAAAGACATCTGGATAAAATAGTAATATTCTTAGTACTTTATGTTGATGATATTCTACTCATTGGAAATGATGTAGGGGTAATGTTATCAGTAAAGGTTTGGTTGTCAAGCCAATTTGATATGAAGGACTTGGGTAAGGCTAACTTTATTCTAGGGATTAAGTTTTGGCGAGATCGCAAGAATTAGATGTTAGGTTTATCACAAGCTGGGTATATAGATAAGGTTCTAGAACGGTTTAGTATGCAAAACTCCAAGAAAGGACTACTTCCTTTTAGACATGGAGTTCCTCTGTCCGATAACCAAAGGCCTAAGACTCTTAAGGAAGAAAATATGATAAGCCAAGTTCCTTATGCTTCCACAGTGGGAAGTCTCATGTATGTCATGCTTTGTTCTGGACCAAATAACTGTTATTCAGTTGGCATGGTCAACCGATATCAATTAAATCCAGGACTTAAATATTGGCAAGCTGTAAAGCATATTCTCAAGTATCTAAGGAGAATGAGAAATTATATGCTTGTTTACCATTATGAGGATTTGATACCTATTGGTTATACAGATTCAGATTTTCAGCCAAATCTTGATTTTAGAAAATCCACTTCAAGTTATGTGTTCACCTTAGGAGGTGGAACCATAAGTTTGAGAAGTGTTAAGCAATCTTGTATTGTTAACTCCACTATGGAAGCTGAATATGTTGCTGCTTGTGAAGCAGCAAAGGAAGCTGTTTAGCTCAAGAAATTCCTTTCTGGTCTTGGTGTTGTAAGAATGGAGCAAGTTCCTATCACATTGTTCTGGGACAATAGTGAAGTGGTTGCTCAATTCAAGGATCCAAGAAATCACAAGAAAGGAAAACACATTGAAAGAAAGTACCACATTATTCAAAACATTGTTACTTAAGGAGATGTTGTAATAGCAAAGATTGATAGTGCAAATAATCTAGCGGATCCCTTTACCAAACCTTGCCCTAAAGAACTTTTGAGCCACATTTGGAGGGAATGTGAGTTAGATTAGTGCACAATAGTCTTTAAGGTAAGTGGGAGATTGTTAAGATTAGTGCCCTTAAATTTTATTGTATGATGCTATGTATGACATTATGTTATGATTAATAAAGTTGTTTTATTGTTATCTAAAATAATGGCAACATGAATATTAGACATTATCATGTAGTTCATGAGATGCATAATATGTGATTTATGTGAAAAGTCACAAAAGATATAAATCACAAGTTCTTTGTAAACTCTGAATTTTAGTTTGTAGTCGGTGATGAAATTGGGCATTTCATCTATGAAGATTATAACATATCAATTAAGATGATATGTCTTGATCATAGAAGTGGGGACTTCTAGTTGATCTGTTGATATGTTTTAAGAGTTAAGACATATTGAACTGGACCGCTGTGAGATTTATTATTCTCCTAACGACTGTCAAATGAATAATAAATCTCACTTCTACTATTTACATGAACTCTTAATCTTGAGAGAATAATTGACCTAATCGTGAGGTGTAGGTTGCTTTAATATATTAGGAGTGAGATCTAAAGTCAAAAATCAAAATCTCAGTATGTTAGGCAACCACATTTAGTGATGATGGAATATATATTCTCAAGATGGAATTCATAATCTTTTAACGGAGATACAAAATATTCCCTTAAGATAAGTTTAATGGTTTTGGTTACTCAAAGTGTTAGGCATAACCACTTAAGTAAGAAGTTACTAAAGTACATATTTATGAAATTGGGTTTCATAAATATATGATGAATAACTTGAAGGATTAAATCATGTACTCATGGATTAAAGATGTAGTAATCTTCAAAGTGGCAATCTACATTCATGATTTTATATTACTATGAATATTTTATGAAGGAGTTGCATATACAATAAAGTCTTGGGATATAATTAATAAATAAGGCCTAGAGTGCAACTATATTTATATAGTGATATTAAATATAGTTAATGGTAACTTTGGACTTGTCAAGAGTTGATAGAAAAACCTAAGGCTCATTGGAGCTAGTGTCTTATTGGTCTCTTTTGGTCTCACTCCAAGTCACACGCTAAAGCCCAATTGGAAATGCCTAAAGGCTAGCCCAATTAGATAATCAATTAGATACAAAGTGAGAAACATACAGAATTTAGGTGTGAGAGAGATCATTGTGAAATGGTGTGTATGTGAGTGAAAGCCACTCTCTATTCTCCTTTGGAAACTAATTGAGAGACCATACTTCTTGGGCGTAAAGTGAAATTGGAGTGAAAATTAAAAGTGTTCCCAAGTACTTCTGATATTTTGTTTTGAATTTCACCACATCAAGGTACGCTCTCTTGTTCTTAAATTCTGAAATTTACTTAGCACAAGTTATCAATCATAAATGAAGTAGATCCGTTCATATTTTGCTACGTGTATTTGTATGAGATACAAATCTGTTATTCCATGTGTTTTTCCAACATCTAGGGTATAACCTGAACCAAAAAAAATAAAGGTCCCCACACTATGTTAAAATAATTGTCAAGAGCTTTATAGTTAAGTGGTATTATCTAGTTCAATTATATACGAAGAAAATCTAGGTTTCAAATCTCACATTGTTATAATAATAATAATAATAATAATAATAATAATAATAATAATAATAATAATAATAATAATCGCCCAGATATATTGAACTTGCATCCCTAAAAGCCACTCTACTTGGTTGAATCTACAAGCAACATCATTTTGGATTGAATGGTATGGATAGTTCTCACTTGATTAATTAGTTTTCTATTTCTTAAAATCTTCAACCTTTCTACTAATCAAATTCATCTATCTTGCAATCTTTTTAGATTCTCTTTCCTTCATAGTTAAGTTCTAGAGTATTGCTAACGACCTTTAGATCAAATGACATTTTTTTTTTAAATATTTCTAACGAAATTATTTAAGATTTAAATTATCTTTGTCCCATTTATAATATTTATAAAAAAAATTATATAAAAGATATAGAGCTTTCAATTTGATCGTTTGATTTGTTTTGATGGAAAATAATTTCTTACAATGTATCCAAAAAAAAGAGAAGTTCTAGAGTATTGTATCTTGTCATTCAATTTCTTTTGATAGTAAATACTTTCTCCATGACTAGATTTGCATTCCTTTGCAGGGTTGACTCTTCTACTAAGATATTAAGGCTCCAAGAATTAGCCAATAGATGAAAATCATGTCCCGTGCAATATTTCTTTCTTTTCCTGTGTATGAGAAATAATAAAACCTTAAGTATTAGCAAATAAATGTAAACAAATTTAAGAAATCATCTCTCTTCTCGTGGATTGTACTCTAGAACTCCCACTCTCCTACACATGCCAAAACTGATTGGTAAAAATAAAAATATCACTCTCTCTAAGAGTACTAGTATCAATTGTGTCAAGCCAAATTTTATTTTATTACCCAAAAACCTATTTTATCTATCTTAATACACCATTTTACAATACACCATACATCAAATCTTCTATTTTAACATTCAATACATTAAAATAATTTAAACAAAAATTTTTTATTTATTCATCTCTATCTCTCTCTCTCTCTCTCTCTCTCTCTCTCTCCCACAATTCAACTCCTCCTTGCCTCTCCCTTTAATCTCAACCATCCATTTATATAGAATGTAATTAGTAAGTAAAAATGTAATTAGTAATCTTTCTAATTATATAGAATAAATACTACAATATTAGTTCCACACACACACATTACATGTCACTGAAAGGAATTATAAAATTTAAACGGTTAAGAATGTTGATGCCCACTTTGGCAAAAAAAGACCCAATAACAAGAAGAAGTCCAATAATATAAAAGGGGTGAAGGAAGAAGAGTTAACAAGGTAAGAAAAAGGAAAAAAAAAAAAAACACACATTAAGTCTAAATGGCAAGCATAATGGTTCACAAGCCTATAAAGTAGTAAAAGACCACAAAGAAAGCAAATGGGCCCAAAGGAGCACAGAGAAAGAAGTAGTAAGCCGATGGGTATCAGAAGAAATGGAAAGCAAGCAAAAATAGGCCGAAGAAGCCCAAATAAATGAATTATTAAATGGTATGGTAATTGGGTCAAGAAAGCCCGAAAGATTTAGCAAAAGCCCATGGGAATATAGGAATGGAATGGGGCCAAGGATGCCTAAGGAATGAAGCGGGCTAAGGATGCCTAAAGGGATAAAATGGGCCAAGGAAGCCCAACATAGTATGAAATTAAGCCCCGCAGAAACACTAGGCAATGTGAACTGAGTAAAGGAAAAAGTATATGGCAGGCCCAAAGGAGGCCCAGCAAGCACAAGTTAAGTGATAACATGGCAGAAGCAACGAAGCGGCATGGCAGAAGTGTCAGCTAACCCACAAAGAAAGGCAGGGGCTAGATTGAGGAAGGAAGACCCATACCCTAGCAAAACCCAGCCTAGGGAAGAAACAAGATGTAGAGAATGAAGACCTAATGACTTATCCACGCCACAAAGGGTTAAAAATAAGCAGCAGGATGCGTAGAAGGACCAGATAAATCCATAGGCAATGGCAAACACATGAGTGGCAGACAAGCCACGGACTCACATGGGAGTGAAGCACACACAAAACTCAGGCACCACCCACTTGTACCCAACCATTACAAGCGTTGTGGGCCATGGGCCAGAGGTAAGAAAGAGTATGGTCTAGCAGTGGGGATAAGGGGAAAATCTATTTTGGGATTCCTGCCCAAAACTCTTTTGGGAAAAATGTTTTACTAGGATAACATACCACCCAAAAGGAGAAAAGATGAATTGGAATCATTAGGTGCATGCCATAGGAATTAGTAAGAGAGAATACTCAATCCTTATCTTGATGGGAACGCCACGGAAGGCAAGAAAATAAAAACAAAAACTCCTTTGTCTAGGAATGGAACGTGGCTCAGTCAGCGCAGGGTAGTGGTGCTGATTGAGCAGCTAGCAAGCTAGTGGGTGGCCTAGAAAGGACACCCACACCAGGCCAAAAGTAGCTAAGGGGTGAAATAGTAAAACCCATTACAGCAAGCAGTATAAAAAGGCCTTAGCTGTGCATAGTAAGGGGCAATAAAACAAGGGCGGAAGGGTAGGAAGTAAAAAGAAACAAGTGAGAAAAATAGCCACAAAGAAAACAACGGAAAAACAGAAAGGATAAAATAGAAAAGTGAGAAAACAAGAGTGCAATAAGACATGCACCAATAGGTTATTCCCTTCTCTTTCTCTCAATAGCCTACTCTCTAGCAAGTTAGAAGACTTGGGATTAAGCCATTTAGGTCCATTCTTTCAAAATAAGTAATTTTTATGGTAGGATTTCCTAATGAGATTGCTCACATTGGAGGCTGGTTCCCTTCTTGGACTTAATTTGCTAAGGAACTAAGTATAGAAGACTAATCCCCTTTCCCTTCTTTTATAGTGATTAATTAAGCATTAAACATACTTCTGCCATATTCATATAGTCGTGTTTTCTTGTTAAGAAAATGTTTTAAGTGTTATCTTTTGTTGGCAGTAGACATATCTTTATCATATTATGCACCTTCTGCCATAACATTTTTTGTAACAATGTCTTCTACCTTAAGCGAGTGATCAAGATCTTGGTGAAGGGATCCAAGCTTGCGCACAAGCTGGCTTGAGGTGAGTTTCAATCGAGCCAATCTCGACTCTCCTACCCTAGAACTATTGGGCCACAATGCAGCAGGAAGCAATCCAGCCCAAAAAAAAAAAAAAAACAAAACAAAACAAAAAAGGCCCACCACAAAGATTAATTTTAGTGAATTGACAAATATTTAATTTTTAAGACTTTTGTGTCAATTATTGTCAAAAAAACTCAAAATAATTAAACATGAGGAAGAATGTCATATTCTAAACTTATTATTAATATTCCAATTAAAAATTATTTCTTATATAGAGTTTATAAAAATAAAAGAGTTTTAACTTATAGTGTCTGCTCTTGATGATACCTCTTTATCATCAAACCAAGACATCAATCAAATTTGGTATAAGCGAGAATTGAACTCCAAATCTCTTATTTAACAATTAAAGACTTTACCAGTTGACCAATGCATAATCGTATAAATTCATTTAATATAAATAATTAATGCACATTATTAATAGATATATTTACTCTACTAACTAATTTAATGAACTAATATTTTCATATAAATGTAAACTTTGTTAAAGTAAAAGTTTAAATAAAGAGAATTTTAATGAATGCGACACATGTCACAATTTGTAATATATATTGATTGATTGATTATAATTTACACATGTACCAATTGAAAACGTTTTACTGAAGTTTCCATATTATCAATAATCACAAAAAAGTAAACTAACATTAAGGACTTGTTTGGTAGACTATAATAGGCGTTACAATGTAATAGCTATTCGTATGATTTAATTATTCTTTAGTTTTATTATGTTTTTATCACAAAGAATAGTCATTCCTTATGAATAATTATTCTTCAAAATGAGGAATAATTATTCTTCTTTAAAAAGTTATATTGGCTATTCCTTAGTAAGTGCAATAAATTCAAAACATAATATATATCCAAATAAACAAACTTTCCATATATATCTAACAATTATAAAAATAAAAAATCATAAAAAATAACACATATCTCTCTTAAATTTAAAAATAACAATTTTTAAAAAATATAATTGTATGAGTAAAATATTTCCTAAAATAAATGTTAAGTTTTATTCTAATATTATAACTCACAACTAAAAAAAAATTAATGAATAAGTTTAATTATTACATTACAACACACTTTATTACTAGTAATAAATATTACAATTCCTGCCATAATCCTCGTTTAGTGTACCAAACGTACGCTAAAAAAAATAGTCTTAATGCTCTTCCCACATAGCACCATAATGAAAAGTCATACGAGCTAGCTATCTCTCATAATTTGAAATAAAGAAAAGATAAGAAAAAATTGAGCTCCAAAACTCAGTAAATAATCATGTAACTAGCTAGCTAGATCAAGGCTTCATTGAGGCTTCAAAAGAATAATCACACGGTGATGACCAATCCGAGTCTCACTTATGCGACCAAGGTGACGAAGGACCTGCCAAAAAAACAATGCAAAATATGAGACTTTCTTTGCAGAAGTAAAAACTTTGTAACCAGATGAAAAACATTGTCTAATCTATTTATGATGCACATAACAAGGTTAACATTCCAGGGTACATAGAACTCCTGTCGTAAAAAGTTAGCAATATCCAATTCTCTTTACAAGAGAAAATACTCAACAAGAGGATCTCAGTACAATTAAATAAAGTGTTCATAACTTTGAGTACTGTTATCATGCTAATTATAACGGCATTTGCATACCCAAAAAGTAATTTTCAGAACATAAGGAAACTGACTTTCTTCATTTTGCATTATTTATATTTTAGATTTTGTAACAAGGGCTGTACTACTCTTGAGCTGCAACAACACTGGTGCTAATTCTCAACTATCTCTTCTGGATTTACTGTCCCTAAAATAAAAGTGAAAGTCTACTGAAAACATTTCCCCATCACCAGGGTTGAATATGAAGCATGTATAGATGATGGTAACTATTCAATTTATGCTACATATCATTAAACTTCAGTGACAATCCATGGATTAGCTACTCTGGTTGCCCGTAGAAGGGAAACACTCACAGTCAGTATTGCTTTTCCAGTATTGTCAAGTTTCAGTGCTGGTCCTTTTATGTCATTTTCTAGAAAGAAGTGTTTTCCCTTTACAGCGTCTGTCATAGCAATATCTCTCAGTTCCTGCACATTTGAGCAATGCTGAAAATTAATCAAACAAATAAAAACTTTATTACCATGCACAAAAAGAAGCGGTAATCAACACTAACAAGTACAAGCCAATTGTCTAAAAATGGAATAGAGGTTTCCTGCCTTGGAATATAGCATTGAGATTATGCTATTTTGGCACCTCTCTGAAACTGTCCGGAAGGGTCATGGTGTTGGCTGCTGGTACAGGAGGTCACTCCTCTTTTTATTTTGTTTTTGGTTAGAATTCAACAATAAGCTGCATAAAATGGCGGTACCCCATCCCCAAACACATTGACCCTCACAACCTTGATTAGGTAGCATTGGAGCCTGGGTCTCTAATTCAACCATGAGCCATTGTTTTTCTAAAAATAAGTTTTCATTAGCCAGGTCAAAGGGGAAGGGAAGCATACATGCAGAGATGAAAGAGTCACTTAATTGAGGTTTAGTTTCTCTTACCAGGGCTTTTTCCCAGTGATTTTCTGCCAGCTTCATGAAGAAAAGGTAATTAATTAGGAGACGTTTAAGATTAAACACATGCATCAGTATATTTTTAAAAAAGTAAAAAAAAAAAAAAAAAAAAAACACACACACACACACACTCATCAGTATAAAAAACAAACTGGAAAAGGAACCTTTTTCTTTGGAGCTGAAATAAGATGAGCATTTGCTTCAGCATAAGTTGCCATGTCATTAATAGCTGCATTGACCTTCTCTAGTGTCAGCCTTCCTCTCATGTATCTGCAGTTACAGATGTATTAGACACCCATAACAAGTATAATGTAAGTGAGAAGATTTAATTGAATTATTATGATGCATAAGCAGATGGTATAGCTGGAAGCTGAATGATTACAGAAGGAATATGTACTTACGACGACAGAGAATCCAGCTCATTGGCAGTTATATGCCACAAGGGTGGGGAGCCACGACCCTTTTTTTCCTGAAATTGAAAGCATTACTAAGATGAAGAAAATATGCTTGTAACAATTTCCTCACACTACACCTGAATATAATTTAAACACAATTACCAAACGACCTACTGTTTGCTTCTTTTTTCGATTGATACCTCACTCATTTTTGAGGTTCAGGGGAAGAAATTTATTTGATATTACCATTTTGATGCCAATTGAGCCATTGAACAATAGTATAAAGAAAAAGGGTAACTATTTAATGCGTACATCACAAATATTCATCACAACCACCATAGCCATTGACAGCTCCTAAGTTAAGGGGAAAATAGACTTCTTAATTACATCAACGTCTTGAATTTTCAACACGCAGAATATTTCCAGTGAACAACCAAGTTAAGTTCCTTCAAAATGTTTGGAGCATCTGTGGCTAGTTGTGTATTGATGTTCTTGCACTGAACCCTATATTACAAATTTACAATTGTAAATATTTTTTTTCCAAGTATATTCACTTCCAGAGCAAAGAATAAAAATCTCAAAGTATGTATTTATGCAAGCCTTGTCTCATATATGCCCATTCACAAATCACAACATCAATCCCTTATAAAATTCATATTTAGGCAGATCATCCATAGAGGAGCCTTCATTTTTCTTTGTCAATGAAAAGAACCATGTGGCATGGAATTCTAGCTTCTGAGCATCATTGAATAACAAAAAAAAAATAAAAAAAACCTACTAAATTATTAACACCCGATTCTGCCCTTCAAACCTTGGAAGTTAACCAGCTTCATGTATATCATATGGCCACCTTATCACATCACGTGATGGGGTTACTCTTGAGCTATAACAGTATTTTAAGTAACATCTAGGGATAAATGAGCTGACACATTGTGTTACCATACCAATACGTGAAAGCTATTGTTTTATTATCTGAATTATGTATGCTACAAAGTCAGCAATGCATTTGCAGATTCTAACTTCAAATATAATTAACAGAAAAACCCGTTCTCATTTCTTATTGGTAAGTTACACAACACCTAGTGATTCTTGAACTCAAGACCACGACCACAATCTTCACTCGGATCTTTAATGGGAAGAGGTATCATTGAAGCCAAAGCTAATTGACAAGAAACTAATTCATCCTTCCAAATGGTCAAGTTTTACTACAGAATTTTAGAATGGTTAACAACAATTAGGGGTCAAAATATGTCCAAATAGGGCTCCATAGAATGCAATTTCCAATCCACTTCTATTCTCTTTCTTTTTTTCTTTTTAACCTGTTCAAGTAGACTCTACATACCTTAGGTAATGCTGCTGGCTCTTCCTCAGGCTTTAAAGACCCAACACCCAGATCTTGTTTGGAGAAATCGGACATCAAACTGAAACCCCGAAATCAAACAAGTATTGGTTATCTACTTTACAAAAAGGTAGGTAACCCCAAACATCCAAACCAAAAAATATAATCGAGTAAGAAAAAAAAATTATTAGTATATTACCATCTATTAGTTTCCAAGATTGTTGTTGTTCTTTCTGGAAAATATGATGGAGCATACACAGACATACTCTGCAATTTCCTCTGCTGTTGCAGTGATGCATCTATGATTTTCTGCAGCCAGGAAAAAAATTCCAACCCAATAAAAACCAAACATCAAATATACAGAAACAGTCAACCGACCAAATTTAAATTCTCACCATCTAGTAGTTTACTTAGGAAAAAAAACACATAGGGGAACAAAATATTTGTTTTAGTCTTGGTTATATGAAGCAACTAGTTTCTTTCCATTTTCAAATAATATAAAAGTATAATTGATTTGATCAGAATCTTCAATTCTTCTTATCTTTTCCAAAACTACCTCTACAAATAAATTGGTTGAGCAATATGATAAAAATAAAGGGTAAATTGTATTTTCTCCTTAGCTATAGTACAGTTGCAATATTTCGCTAATCTTCTTAACTATTTGGTAATGAGCACTTTATCCCTTGTTGTTGAGATTTCCGTCACATTTAACCGAAAATTCAAACTGCTATTAAAGACACGTTCTCGAAAAATTTGACTTTTTCTTCAAATTTGATGGAGATTCTAAATGCAGGAGAGAATGTGCTGATTACCAATACTTAAAGGAGGAACATTACTCATTTTTGAAGTTTAATGTGGGAAAGTGCAATTAAGCCTAAATAAAAAAAATAGAGAGCAAATCTCAAAAATATACATATATTAAATTTAATTTCAGAGCCAAATAATTTTTTTTTTTATTTATAAATTAACTCCCTTAAAAACTTAAAAGCATCTGTACACTTTTTCTTCAAAATATAAGAATGAATTGAAGTTTTTTAAAAACCATTTTCCACCAATTTTTTTCAGCTACCAAACAAACCCTAATTGACCATTTCAAAATTTTGATACTTAAAAAAAAAAAAAAATCCCCAATTTTATGAGCAAAACCCTAATTCAGCAATCGGCCATAGAAAAATTGAAACGAAGAGAGAGAGAGAGAGAGAGAGAGAGAGAGAGAGAGGTACTTTGGCTTTAGGAATAGCGAGGGTTTCGTCGCGCAAGCGGTCCTTGATCGAGTGGAGCTGAAGCTCCATCCCCTTCAATGCTGCGTCCACCGCCGACAAATCCGTTATGCTTGACGCCGGGTACACTGCAAATTGCAAACAACAACATCAACATCATCAGCATCCATGGAAGAAGATATGGATGAAAAAGACAAAAGAAAATATAGAGAGAGAGAGAGAGAGAGAGAGAGAGAGAGAGACTGTTGCGGGCAATGACGAGGTCTTGAAGCTCGGCAATGCGAGTGTTGAACGAAGACATCAACGACTCCAGCGACGTCCCTGCTGCTGCTTTCTTCGCCTCCATCTCTCTCTCTCTCTCTCTCACTCTCTCTAAAAATTGAATTGAATTATACTGTTTGATTTCTCTGACTCTAATCTTTGCTATGCGATTGTGACTTTTTTTTTTTTTTTTTTGAAATCCTGAGAAATGATTCTGGCGGGAACATTGTTTATATTTCCCCAAATATGTTCTACAAACGACGCCGTCTCCAGTGTTCCTGAATTACAAATTTGTACCTTTAAAAAAAAATTATATTGAAGAAAAACTGAAAAAGACTATTTGAGTCCCTAAATTTTAAAAGGTTTTTTTAATCCATAAATTATGGAAAATTTTATTTTTTTTTAACTCTTTTTATTATTGAAAATGTTTTATTTTATGTTTTTAAACTTTGTAAATAATTTGTTTTTTGTCCTTCAATTAAAAATGAACTTTTGATAAAGTTTAAGTAGCAAAATAGTATTTTATCCAAATTAGGAGTAAGAGATACTACTAAAATGGAGTAGATAAACAAATTGACTAAGAAGACATAGGTTTTGTTAAAATTGGTAAGATGAAATAGGGGAGTATAGAAAATATTTTAGTTTCCTATTGAGTATGGTTAAGTCGAATGATAGATAATAGACAAAAAATTTTTTTGTTAGGTTGAAAAGAAAAATAACATAATAGAAAATGTTAGTTGATTGAATTTACTGTTATTTCCCCATCCCATAAAAACTATTTTGATTAATACTATACTAACCAGTAGAGGCGAAAATTGAACCTACAGCTACAACCCAAAAAAATAGATTGATGGCCCAATAAGTCCACAAAGATAGATTTGTTAGAGAATGAATTTACAAATGAAGACTTAGTGAATCAAATATGTGTCATAGTACATTGGACTAGTGATAGAGTGATTGAGAAGTATACTTTGAAGAGAAAAATATTACACAGAGTTCTTTCTTTTCTTTTTCTCTCCAACTAGATTAGATTAGATCCCGCTCCTTCATGGAGGTCCTCCCCTTATATAGTCTCTCCCTCTCTTTTCATCCTAGCCTTCCACTTGTTGATTAGGTAGATGATCTCTTTGATGTTTGTCCCATCAGAACATTCTTGGAGTCTCTGTGTGTAGCTGTAAGGCTGTATATCACTATTCAGACATTACTTCCACATAATATGCGGCCAGTTGTTTAGATATAGAGTATTTAATGTGGTGGTAACAGCCTTCTTCTCAGATATTTCTCATTTCATTGTTGACTCCTCTCTATAAAGATTATCTTCCAAAGCGTGGTTGTCTCCCCTATGGCAAATGCTGGGTGGTCGGGCTCCAGACTCTCACATCGTCTCCCAAGGACGTTTGGCTCCTCAAGAGACTCCACTTGCTCACTATTATCAGTCCTTGTCTTTGGCCCATCAACCTACAAGCCCTTCTTACTACTTAACTGTCCTTATGCATCTTGGCATCCTCAAGCATGGTCCATAGCCCAATACCCCCACTCAAGTATGGCCCACGGCCCAATACTCCCACTTAATTCCTTTATCCCCACACTAACATTATCACATGCGTTATATGTATGCTGAGAGCTTTCTTTTATTTTTTATAATGTTAGCTTTTTTTAGTTCATTCGAGGCTTATATATTTATTCAAAGAGATTTATGTGTTTGCTAATCCTCAAAATAGTTATGAGTGTAATAAAACCTAGAAAAAAAAGTTTGGGGTTGTTTCTTTTGGTCTTTTACGTGTCAAAATTTTCAATTTAGCCCTTCTTATTTGATGCGATTTTATGTTTTACCCATGGTTTTAAAAACTGGACCGGACCGAACAGTCCGACCTGTTTAACCAAAAACTGACCTTCAATCCGGTCTGGTTATGGTATAAAACCGAAAATAGCTTAAAACTGGTAAATAGTAAAAACCAGCCGGTTCCACCTGAGAATTGAAAGCTGGCACAGTCAAACCAGTTTTGCAAAATGGCTGAAACAGATCTACAATGGAGCTTTTTTTGCAGTAAAAATCTTCTTTTTTCTCTCTCAGATCTGTTGATGGTAAGGACAGATTTTTGCAATAAAGTCTTTTTTCTTAAGATTGGCTATGCTTGAGAGAGAGAAAATAACTGAATGTTCATGCTTGGCATTGAAATCTGCATCTTGGAGTGGTATCTACAGATCTTCAGTGAGGAAGAGAGGAACTGATGATGGTATTTTAGAGATAAACAATAGCAATGACTTCCTAAGGAAGAGAGAGAGAGAGAGAGAGAGAGAGAGGGGAATATGGATTCTATAGAAGAAGAAGGGAGAAGACTGGAAAATTTTTTTCTAGACATTGGGAAGAACATCCGAAAAATAGTCTTTGCCTCTTTGGAAAGAACTGACTTGCTAGGAAGTGTATCACTGTATCAGTGTATACTATGTGTTAGATTTAAAAATAAAAAAAATAAATAAATATGTAAAGAGAGAGTAAGCGTGTGGTGAGGAGTGGAGTGGGAAAGTGGATTGACAAGATAAGTCAGTGACTTGTCTTGTCGGTTTTTTTTTTTTTTTAATTTAAATTTTCTTAAATAAATAAATAGTTAAATTTATACTATTGTTTATACAAATTAAAAGATGAAGCCTAAATATTAAAGGGGTACATGCACTTAAAAATTATTGTTTGAAAATATGTGAGGGTGAAAAAATGCATAAAAAAACGTGTAATGTTATTTAAAAATTGAAAATTATTGTTTGAGATGATGTACCAAATTATTTTTTGAAATAGTTTATTCTTTATCCACCATTATTGACGAGAAAAGAAAGGTGGTATGGAAAAAAACACTTTTTTATTTTTTATATTTTCTTAATATAAGTTATTAAAATTTAAATTTTAAATATAAATTATTTTAATTAAATTATTTATGACATCGCTAGTTCGACCATCAGTTAGACCCTGATTCGACTAGAAAACCGATAATTAGCTTCTTTTTCGGTTCTTTCTCCGTACCAGTTTTTAAAAAATTGGTTTTACCACTTATGAATATAAAAACCAGAAACATAAAGGGCCTAAATGGACACAATCTAAATTTTAAAGGATAAAAGTACACTTCAGTAAAAAAATATGTACATACAAAAAGAGTGTACGTAGCATACTATTTGAGGAGAAATCGAAAATGACCATTTGCCTAAATGTATATAACATCATTAAAAGCTTAAAAACTAAAAGCTGATTTGGAGAAATGGGTCATGGGTAATGGTGATTTTTTTTTTTTTAATTCAATAGTTGCAATAAGAAAGGATGATTTGAATCTTAAATGTTTCCATTAAAAACATTTGAAAGTGTCAACCCATTTAACTTTATCTAAACTAATTACTATCCCCAAGGGCATTACATATAAAAGAATTAAAAACAATTTCAGAGGCAGTGACTAATTTTTTACCTCAAGTGAGGCTGATGTAATTTACTCAAAAGACCTTTTAAATTGTTCTTGTCTTTACTCGATTCTATGGTACGCCAAATGCTCTTATTCTGTTATTCACGGGCTTCATACAAATTATTATTTTTGTTAATAATTATACTTTCTCATATGCTTGCGGTGCCAAATGATTATGGTTTTTAAATATTAAAAAAGAAAATCACACTGAGGAAGTAGGCACTTTCTTTAATAGCAACTACTTTTTTTTTATTTTTAATCCCAATAATATAACTCAATCTGTGAATCTGTGATAGGATGAGTGTTGAAAAGTTGTCATAGGTAAGGATATATATATATATATATATATATATATATATATTAAAAGCAATCAATAATTACTTAAAATTTAAAACATTTTAAAAAAAGAAAGCCCAAGTTATACTACAACAGTACACTTTTTTAAGCAATGTGTGACAAATTCTAAAAATAAAAAAATCAACATAATTAGAATTCAAAACATACATATTATTTGGCTCTGAGGGTCGATAATTAAAATAAACTAGATGTCATGTCTTATGTAAGTAAATATATGCTAATAAAGAAAAAGAACAAAATTTTAGAACCTCTTTGAGTGGAGTTTGTGGTGTGCTTTTGTGTTAGAAAATTTGTCTCTCTTTTATATATGTGTGTTTGTTTCTTAAAAAATAAAAATAAAAAACATAATTTTAGAAAAATAAAAAAGATATAGGGTGTCTTTTTGTTTTTGGTGCTACATAAATCCATGCAAAATAATCAAAATACAGAAGAATCTTCCCAACTTGGGAACATAGCTTATTCAATTATTCTCCAAGTTGCATCGCCAACTAGTGGCCGGATTTGATCCAAGCCAATGTGCCCACGAGGATCTCATCAATCATTTTATTCCCTAAACTCTAAAGAAATCACAATCTCCATCTATATAAACCCCAACCCATTTCACCACCTTCACCACTCCAAACCCATCCTTAATTACAAACATATAGCCTTAGCAAGTGTGTCTAAAAATGGCTTCCAAGGCTATTGCAACCATGGCTTTTCTACTCTCTCTCAACCTTCTCTTTTTCACAATGGTCACTTCAGCTAATGTCGCTTGCCCACCACCATCAAAGACTCCAAAACACACTCCACAACACTCACAACCCAACCTTCCTACTAATAAGCCAGCCACTTGCCCCAAGGACACCCTCAAGCTAGGGGTGTGTGCTAACTTGTTGAATGACTTGGTGCACATTGTTGTGGGGACCCCACCAAAGACCCCTTGCTGCAGCCTCATCCAAGGTCTTGTAGATCTTGAGGCTGCTATTTGTCTTTGCACTGCTATCAAGGCCAATGTTCTAGGCATCAATCTTAATGTCCCCCTCTCTTTGAGCTTGCTATTGAATTATTGTGGAAAGAATGTACCAAAAGGCTTCCAATGTGCTTAATGGTGCTAAGCTAAATCTCTCATTTTTCTACCAAGTTTCATGTTATCTAATTATTTTCACTGATGGGGTCTAGTTTGAGGCTTTGAGCTGATATCAATCCCATTTTGGTTGTCAATTGGTTTGTTGGAAGGTCTTCTCAACCGTCTATCCTTTGGGAAATAATAAAATGTGTATTTTTTTCTCTAGCAAAAAATAAAATGTGTATTTTTTTTTTCCTGGATGATGTAAAATACCTTCATTTGATGAATATAGAGCTTTGATGTGAATTATTTTACTCAGAAGCGAAAGTTCTTAACGTTTTTCATTATTTATTGCATTCTACATTCATGAATTATGTCTTTAGTTTAATGGATTTTGACTAGACAGACAGGTACCATGATACTTGATTATCATCATTCCTTAATGGAGACAAAATTAATATTATAATCCGTTAATTCCTTTCCCATTGCTAGTTTGCTACTCCTTTTGAAAATGATAAGTGTTACATTTGTAGAATATGGCTTCAATCAGGAGTTGGACTCCTTGTTGGATTTGGGTAAGGAAAGAATTTTATTCCTTTTGGGTTGCTGTTGTTTAAAATTATCAAGTTCTATTAAAAGTCCTGCCTACTACTTGATTTGGAATTCTTTTTGGAATAGGAGTGATTCTCCTTTTGTGTATGGAAAAGAAGTCTAGTCCTTTTGTGAGAAAAAGGCTCTCTCTTCATTTGGTTATTTGATATTTGTGAGTTGCAATTTGGAATAGTGAGAGAGGTTTGTTACCGCTTGATTTTGGTTCTGTGGTTTGGTGATTTGCTCTTTCTTGGTGTGTTGCAACTTTTGGATTTGATTTGTGGCTCACTCTTTGGTTTGTGTACATGTAGTTTGCATTTAGTATTGGGCATTTGTGAACCTTTGGTTCTTTGGTTTTGTATTTGTGACAGAGCTATTTGGGTGTATTTGGAATTTGGGTTTGTGAGAGTGTCTTTCCACCAATTTGTATTATCCCAAATTTGTTATAGTCAAATTTGTTTGTCGTTGCCCATGGATGTAAGCTATTACCAAACTACGTAAATCTTGGTGTTGTGTCTATTTTCTTTTGAATTAATTTTCTTCGTTCCTATTGTTAGTTTGGAGATCTTTCACAAGTCTGAAATATTTTCACAATCAATCTTGGTAATTTGAGCTTCCGCTATTTTATAACAACATTCACCACATTTTTGCAATACTTTCACATTAAATCCTATGTAGTAAGTTGTCACTAGTTCCAATTTAAATCTACTATTGAAATTACTTTTTTACCGCTTAAAATTTATTGTGAAAATATTAAAGACATAACATTTCTCTTTGAGAAAACATGTCAATTCACATGTGAGTTTTTTCTTTTTATTGTTTGAATGACTAGCCGCAAGAAGACGGATTTACAAACTACAAAAGCTATTTGTCAAAAAAATTAATGAAATGAAATTGGTCCCAGCAAGGCTCTGATGGTTTGGATTGATTCTTGAGAGCATACAGCAACAAGTCTACCGGTACATTTTGAATGTGAGAATTAATGAGTTTCCTAGAGAAAAATGAAAAACAATTGCCTAATTTTGATTAGAATAGCTTGCCTGGATCAAAGTACTATGTGACAATAAATTTGTCAATATGAGGTTAAATTAGATGGTGCATGAAACCATTTAATTTATCTATAATCTCAAATAATTTAGTTGTACACATGCAAATTTAGGATTGGACATTAAATCTAATATGACAATTTATAGTTGGTTTAATTAATCTTTATTTTTTATTTGTTTTTTTTATTTTATAAATGCGTCCTCCAGATGTGATCTCATCCACTATTTTGAGGGGAAAAAATAGGCAAATCTCGACAATTTCATGCTTTTATATAATTATTTTTCAGCACCTTCATACGCTCCACGTTTTTCCTTACCGCTAATAATATTGTGACAACTCAATTAGCAAAGAGGATGACACAAGGTTGATAAACCAAGTAGGGATTGTTGAGAACCAAACTTCAAAGAGTTTTAACCACCATGATTTATCATATATGAACTCCGCAAGCAGGTAACATTAAGAGTTAATAAGTTATTTCTAACTTAATCAACTGTTTAAAATCCATTTTTGAATCTAATCCTCATGGTCTTGTCTTTTTTTTTTTTTTCATGGCCACGCCTTGGGTCGGACTATCTTCAAGACTTCACCTCTTATTTATAATGTTGAAGATGTTCTCGGATGTACAGGAGAGTCTTCTTTTTCCATAACGAATGTTCTTGAAAGTGGAAAGTTTATGGAATAAGTGGATATCCTTGAAAGTTGAAAGGCCTTGCCTTCTTTTCTTTGTTGAATGTGTGAACTGATGATATTAAAAATTGCATAGTAGAGTATAACGATTATCCCAAATCGTTGCACTAGTATTAATCAGTACTGAAATATTTAATTTTTCTTATCAAGCTAAAATGCTTTCTAATTCAGTATTGACTCTTTGTTACACAAAAAGCCATGATTTGAATCTTCCCAATCCCATTATTCTGGTCATCAAATATATATATATATATATATATATATATATAGTCAAAACTTAGAGAAAATCCAATTAGATTTTAATTAAATTTGCAATTTTGCGTCACGTGTCACATTTGATTTTCTTGTCACCACCTAGAGTGAGCACTTCTTACTTTATGTTTCTTCTTCCAAACTAAGTGAGGAAGGAAATTAACTTGTCCAATATACTCTATTAAACCTACAGCCCTACAAAGGCTCTTACAAGCACTACCATGGAATCTGATGTCCTTGAACGTATACAGAATATGACGCTCACAACGGAGGAAGACAAGGTCATGCCAATCCGCTCAGTGTGGAGGGAAAAAGTACTGGAATAATTCTCCTTAAGCCTCATAGGAAAGTCCCTCACAATGAAGCCAATCAATATACGGGTAGATAAGAACTTACTACGATCCATGTGGAAGCTAGGGGAGGACCTGAAAATAATTGAAGTGGGGGAATGGCTACTACAGTTCAAGTTTTCGATGGAAAGCCAATTGATGTGGGTATGGAACAACGGGCCATGGTGTTTCGACGATCATCTCTTGGTGCTTCGACGTTGGGAGAAAGGAATGTCAGTGAGGAATGCCATGTTCACAAAACAACCATTTTGGATCCAAGTATGGGGACTGCCCTTTGATATTATAAATGAGGAGGCCGAGAGCGATATTGGTCTGAGTATTGGTGAGCTCGTGGAGGTAGACTGCAAAGTGATAAATTTCGGACCAGTCCCGATTCCTGCTTATACTAGTGGAGGTCGCATTGAACAAACCACTCAGGCGAGGTGGCCAAGTCATTAGTCCGGAAGGTGAGGAATATCGAGTGGCTTCCAGGTACGAGAGACTGGTTGGGTGGTGCACTGGTGCTTCAGCTATGGCCGAATCGATCACACCCATAGTGATTGTCTGATAGTTGGGAGCACAGCAAATGATGAGAAGCCATACTGTGAATGGACCAATACCATGCACGTTGGACTCATAAGCCTTCGAGCGCAGCACCACCAACTTCTGAAACCGAGATGCCTGCCGAAACCGATACCGAAAAATCGGTAATTCAAACCGAAATCAATCCTAGCCCGTGCTTCGTAGATCCAATTCAAAGCCTCATTAACTCCATTAAGACCTCTGATCCGTTACCACAGCTGGAAAAATTCAAGAAGGCAGTTTCAAGTCCACCAAAACAAAAAATCGACCCCATACTTACACCAACCCACACCACGGCCTTAACACCATACTTACACCACCTCACAAAACTGATCCCATGTGCCTTAACACCGCAATTACACCCTCACATTAAGAAGTCCCAACAGTTACTGAATTAAAAACCCACCAACCCCAGACTGAAATGAACAACACCAAAAATCACAGAACCCATTTATTCTCAGTCCTACTTAGTTACGGTGCAAACCAAACACTCCACCAAACCCTAGTCCCACCCTCACGTGACCAACCCTCACATGAGAAACTAAAAGACCCCAAACCAATAACCCGAAGGAAAAAACTCTCCTGTCCAGCCATAAAACAGAGTGTTACCCCATAGCCAAGCCGAGTGAAAATGGGCACAAAGAGATGCAACGAGAGCACTGACCATGGCACGGATGAAACTAAGAGGTTCAAGAGTATGGAGAACACGATTCAAACTGAAATATCAACGATGGAGGCTGAGGCTCAGCCTTGCCGAGCACAATGATCACCCTAAGTTGGAACTACCAAGGGCTTGGGAAGCATCGTGCAGTTGAAGTCCTTGTTGAACTAGTAAGGAAAAAAGCTCTCACAATTTTGTTCCTAATGGAAACAAAATTATCTGCTAGAGAGATGGAACCGATCAAAGCAGAGTTGGGCTTCCCTTCTATGCTTGCAGTGTCATGTGATAGTTGAAGGGGGGAGGGGTGTCTAGCACTTCTTTGGAAAAGCAGATGTGATTGTAGACACACAGACTTATTCACCAAACCATAAAAATGTGAGAATACGTACGCAAGCATCACCGCAATGGAGATTAACCAAAATATATGGTCATCAGGAAGAACAGTACAAACCTGAAACGTGGAGGCTTATGAAACACTTCCATTCTCGTGCTTCCCTTCCTTGGATCTGTTTGGGAGATTTTAACGAAATCTTGGCCTCTGATGAAAAGAATGGTGGCGTATGTAGACTGATGACGCCTATGCTTGAGTTCCGACATACACTACTCCATTGCGGTCTAGAAGACCTAGGATTCAATGGATACCACTTTACATGGAGGAATGGTAGGTGTGAAGAAGTGTTTGTTGAAGAGTGACTAGATAGGGCAATCGCAACAACGGAATGGTGTGAGATGTTCCCAAGAGCCAAAGTGAGCCATCTCTCCACATCCTACTCCGATCATGATCCTATCTTGATAGACATGGCTCCACCAAATCAACCCTAGCATCAGAGACATAAAATTCAGCGGTTCAAGGAAAAATGGATAGTGCATACAGAGTACGAATCTGTTATTAGAAACTCATGGAATCACCAACAACCAACAGGTAGCCCCATGTACTGCCTATTTGAAAAAAATTAAAAGGTGTAGAATGGACCTCATTGCATGTAGCAGAACTACCTTTGGAAACACTAGAGATCGGTTGGAAGAAAAACAAGGAGAATTGACCGCATTGAAGGAGGTAGGTTATGGTATGAATGTGGAGAGAATACAGGAAGTGAAGAGGGAGATAAATGAACTCCTACACCATGAGGAAGTATTTTGGAGGCAAAGATCGAGATCTATATGGCTACTGGTGGGAGATAAAAATACAAAATTGTTCCACCTACGAGCGAGCCGATGACAAAAGAAGAATAATATTGGAGGTTTGTATGATAGGTAAGGGGAGTGGCACATAAATCAGGAAAAGATAGCCACCAGAGTAGAGGAGTACCACAAACAACTCTTCACTACTTCCAATTCCCTAGACATGGAAGAGGTGATTGTTTCAGTGGACAAGGTAGTGTCGGAGGACATGGCCTAAGACTTGATTCGCCTTTACACAGCGGACGAAGTAAAAACAACACTCTTCCAGATGCACCCATCCAAAGCACCAAGTCCCGATGGTATGTCACCTATCTTTTTTCAAAAATTCTGGCATATTGTATACTGCTGTATTATCTGTTTTACACTTAGGGAGATATCTAAGAAAAATGAACTATACACATATTGTACTCATCCCTAAAAAAAATGAGCCAGAATACATCACGGAATTCTGTCCTATTAGCTTGGGTAATGTTGTATCACAGATTATATTTAAGGTGTTGGCCAACCGACTTAAACCAATACTACCCAATGTAATTTCTGACTCACAAAGTACTTTTGTGCCTAGTAGAATCATTATAGATAATACTACAGTTGCATTTGAAATGCTCCACCATATGAGAAACAGGACCAAAGAAAAAAAGGGATACATGGCGGTAAAACTTGACTTCAACAAGGCATATGACAGAGTGGAGTGGGGGTTCCTCCAAAGGATGATGCAAAAGATTGGCTCACCTGACCAATGGGTGAACCTTGCTATGGAAACTGTGCGCACCATATCATACTCGACTCTCATAAATGGTGAACCAAAAGGCCTCATCACACTGACTCGAGGAATCAAGCAAGGCGACCCTTTATCTCTTTATCTATTCATGATATGCGTAGAAGGGCTTTCCTCTCTCATACGCCGAGCCGTTGATAGATATCTCTTGAAATGAGTGGTGTCATGCCATGGAAGGGTAAGGGTTTCACACTTATTGTTTGCCAATGACATCCTACTATTTTGTGAGGCAACAACTGAGGAATGCCAAAACCTGATGCATATACTAGCAATGTATGAGAGAGCATCGGGTCGAGCTATCAATAGGCAAAAAACAACACTCTTCTTCAGCCTAAACAAAAAGCAACCGGTAAAGCTATCTATTCGGAACATGCTAGGTGCTCAAATCATGACAAGCTGTGAGAAGTATCTTGGATCACTAATGGTGGGAGGCAAGTCCAAGGTGAGTACTTTCAAGGAGATGCAGGAACGAGTAACAAAAAAAGTGATGTGATAGAAGGAAAAAATATTTTAAAGGCAGGAAGGAAGGTCCTAATCAAGACGGTAGCACAAGCTATCCCAACATACTCTATGAGCATGTTCAAAATCCCCAAAAGGGTTTGTGATGATATTAATTCGCCTCTAGCAAAATATTGGTGGGGTTAAACTCAAGATGAGAAAAAAATTCACTGGATTAAATGGAGTAAATTGTGCAATTGAAAAGGTAGAGGTGGAATGGGGTTTAGAGATATTCATACCTTCAATCTTGCTATCCTAGCCAAATCGCGGTTGATCCAAGGAAGCCACTCACTATTTTTCAGAGTATACAAAACTCACTATTTTCCTACTTGCTCTTTCATGGAAGCTGGTTTGGGCTCCAACCCATCATTTGTATGGCGCAGTTTGTTAGAAGCCAAGGAATTGATTAGAGTAGCTACAGTGTGGAAGGTGGGTGATGGGAGGCACATAAAACTAGATGACCATAGATGGCTACCCCACCCCCTAAATTCCAACCAAAGGCAAATATGAACTTAAAAGTGAGTGATCTCTTTGACCTAAGCACAAAGCAATGGCACACTCAGGTCCTTCACACAACCTTCATGCACTCTACTGTGGAGGATATTCAATAGATCAACCTCAGAGACACACACACAAAGGATGAATTAATCTGGAAGGAATCCAAAAAAGGCATACTCTCGATTAAAATAGCTTACCAAGTCGCGGTCCGTCAGCAACAATAGCTCGAAGTGATAGGAAATTCTGGAACCGTATATGGAAGCTGCACATACCCCCAAGGTACAAAATTTTTCTTGTAGGGCATGCTTTGATATACTCCCTACCCGCGTAAACCTCTGTCGAAGAAAGGTGCTAGTGGACCCAGCTTGTGGAATATGCCAGCAACATGAGGAGACGATGGCCCACGCACTTTGGAGCAGTCCTATGGCTAGGAATGTGTGGGTGCTAGTGGCAGGCAAACTACAGAAACGTAGCTCAAGGGTAGATAGGAATGGCAGCTGGTCGGGTTCGGGTCAAGTTTATTCATATTCGGACCCAACCCATTTATTAAGCAGATTTTTTTCCCGAGGCCCAGACCTACCCCGTCGGGCCCCGTTTAGGCCAATTAGATTTAGGCCAATCCGTGGCCCAAATCGTGGCCCAACCGGAAAAGAAAAAAAAAATGAATCCTAAACAAAGCCCTAACGAAAATCTAATCACAGTTTAGTAAGTAAAATTATTCAAAAACCTCAAAATCAAACTAAAAAAAAAAAAAAAACACCAGAGAATTGAATCAAAGCAACGAATAATTAAAATTCTAACGGTTCCTCTTTTTCTCAGACTTTTTCGGTAACCAAACAGAGCCAGAAAATCATGATTCACAAACCTAAAATCACAAACACAGAAATCCCAAAATCACAAATACAAAAATCATTGAATATATGTTTAAATAAAAATAATTACAATAGATATTCTTCAACGACAAGTTGTTTAAGGGTTTGCTGGCTTTGAATTCGCTGAGGAACAGTAGGGGTTTTGATCATAGAGTGAAGGAAATGTTGAGTACGAAATGTCCATCAGATGATGCTGCACCTGTATCACCTGTGTACAGGTTTTTTAGGCTTGGTTGGGGCTGTCGTGGTGAGAAGAGAGGAGAGTGAGTGAGTGAGCTCGATAGTGGCTGTGGTGGTTAGAGGAGAAGGAAGTGAGTGAGTGAGTGAGAGTGGGAGAGGAGAGTGAGAGAGAGAGGGTCTGAGGGCGTGATGAGCACTGGTTGAGGCAGTGAGGCGTGAAATGGGAATGAGAATGAGTGGCGGCTGGGTTAGTGAGTAGTGACTTAGGGTTTCAAAATTACAATGATATATATACATATATACATATATATAAGAGGGGGTTTTAGTAATCTCACCTAACCGGGTAATATCCGAGCCGGGTTTTCGAGCTGGGTTCCATGGTTTTTTTTTTTATAAAACCCGAACCCGACCCGGACCCGCTTCGAGTTTTTTTTTTAAAAAACCCATACCTGACCCTATTCTTAATCGGGCCGGGTAAAATCCAACCCATTAGGGTCGAGCCAGGCCGAGTATATGCGGGTCAGATCTAAATTGCCATCCTTAGGGGCAGAGGACTTTTATGTACTGGTAAGAGAATTAATGGTTGTGCTCTCGACCAAAGAACTGGAGTTTTGAGCTATGGAATGCAAGAAACAGGTGGCTTTTTGACAGAAAACAAACTCAACCTTGCGACATCTTGAGAGGAGCGATGAACCTGTTGCAAGATTACCAAAGACTCTGCCAATGACTGGACCAAACTGAGAAACATAGCTAGAAGAGAATTCCTAAAGTCCGAGATTCGTATTGTAAGGTGTGAGGGTCCTTTTTAGGACGGTACCCTGGCCCAAGTAGAAACAAGGATCCCAGGCCCTTTAGTTGTTATTTTGTGAACTGGGCTTGGTTCACCACAGCTAAATGGGGGCTAATTACGAACCAAGTTGTGCGCAAATCACATAAATCTTCTCAAGGAAAGAATACGATTCCTCTTAAACAGTAAAATACCATTATAAGTGTTTTAGTATCATAAAATGACCATTTACTCTTACGAAATAAGTAAAATAAGTATTCACGATGAGAAGGAGATTGAATTAGAGTATTTGAGACTTATCTTTTATTGTATAAACATTTAAAAGAGTTCTTTCACTAGGTACCCCTAGCGTACTGTCGTGGTACCCTGTGCATACAGTCATGGTTCCTAGGGGTATTAGGCCTGTATTCTGAACTATACGATCTTTCTCCATGCTTATTATGCAATATGATCTTTCTCCATGCCTCTTATTGTGTGAGCACTTAAAAGAGCTACTTTACTCGGTACCTCGGACATACTATCATGGTACCCTGAACGTATTGGTCGTGGTATCCCTAACGTATAAAGCTTGTAATTCCAGAACGCTAATTCTCTGATCTATATGATTTTTCTCTATGCTCATTATGCAATGGAGTTTTTTTGCTTTTCCTTTACTTCTTTAGGTCCTGCATAAAGTACACTACACAATACACATATTTTTAAATAATTTTTTGTTTCTTAGATTAGGATATGCATTTCAATACATGTACATATATATATAAATATATATATATATATATATATGTATGTATATAAATGAATTTCATGAGAATGATTCGGCCAATTCTCACAGACTTAGTGTTTGCACAAGACTTGTGGGATTTGGAACTTAAGTCCAAGTGGCTTTGCTTGGGCATTGCCTTCCAAGATAGTTAGGTGAGGAGAATTTTTGTGGGAAAGAGTGATATCTGATGTGTGCATGTTTTTGGCTTATGTTTCTTTGGAGGCTAAATGATATTTCACATAATCTCAAGGTTATGGGACAAATTCCCTACTCCTTGGCTCTCTCTTTTGTTTATTTCTTTCTCTTCCATGCCGAGCTTTTAAAGCTTTAAGAATATGTGTTTTGAACCTCTGAAATCTTCTCCTAAATCCCCATTTTTCTCCCATCTGAATCCCCCCTTCTGCTATGCGAATGTGTTCCTTTTATAGCAAACTTGGCCTGGTACCCCGGGAGAGGACGCCCCAAGTCTATTGGGTAAAACTATGTCCTCTGTGACCTGAAAGGTTGCATTGGATAGAGATTTAGCTTATTTAGGCAATTATAACTCAAAAGGGGCATTTGACTTTAGTTATAAATGTAAGATTCCTTCTTGAGGGAAACTCCAAAGGAATTGCTACACTTCTTTCATGGAATGAACTAATGAGTTGCCAAAGATTAACATTCATCTTCATGTTAGTATAAAGCTACAGATTGGTATTCAATTTTCTATAAAACAAATCAATTTTGTCAAGCCGGCAATGAAGTATTCACATATAGCCAACATTATATTGGTGTTGCATTTGATGCTAAAAGTATATTTCTAGCACTATTGTTTTTACTGGCAATTCTAGGATATGCTTTTTGAAAGTAGCATACAAAAATCACATTGGATGCATATTAAGTCTCAATATAAGATAGCATTGCTTTGTCAACAAGATTTTGTTTGTAGTACATGCTAAAGATATTCTATACATTGTAGTACATGCTTGCTATGGCTATGGTGAATAACACTAAGATGTTTGCCACATGGGACCATGATATTATAAGTCATTAAATCATATAAACATGCTGATTTAGAGTCTAATCAAGGCTATCTATTCTTCTTAAATTGTATTAAGAGATAGAAACTTTCTTGAGGACATGACTTAGAAGGCTTAGGAACATCTCCACATTTTGCTTTATCTAAAGACCTTGAAGCCCCCATGAACTTTGCTAAAGATATTCTATACATTGTAGTACATGCTTGCTATGTCTAAGGTGAATAATACTAAGATGTTTGCCACATGGGACCATGATATTATAAGTCATTGAATCATATAAACATGCTGATTTAGAGTCTAATCAAGGCTATCTATTCTTCTCAAACTATATTAAGAGATAGAAACTTTCCTGAGGACATGACTTAGAAGGCTTAGGAACATCTCCACATCTTGCTTTATCTAAAGACCTTGCTCTTCTAGTGGATGCTCTTGATCTTTGCCTTATTCTTTTTCCAAATTGTGAGAGATTGTATAATTTTTCAGATTGCAGCAAATTATTCACATATCATGCCATCAATAATGTTGTTGTTATATTGCTATGTACCATATAATTCATTAGCCAAAGAAAATAATAGTGGCTGAACTTATGTACAGTAAAGTTTACACTAGACTTCTCAATTTTTATCAAGTGAAAGATATATCTAAGGAAAAAATTTTCAATCTTATCTTATCCCCCAGTGTATGCACTAGAAAAGCCAATTGCCAAATAAGATATAGCAATTTAAAAATTATTTCATGTATACGAAACCATGTGAGGATTTCAACCACACAAGAATTCCAGATTTTGATTTTTGATAATTGGTCAAATAAGAAGACCAAGATATTAGAATTTTCATTTTAATCTACATGAATAAAGTATTAGTGCATGGGTGATACCTCCTGCACAACTTTTTGGAGTGTTTTGATATATTCAAACATGGTATTAATGAGTGGGCTTACTGAAAATATGCCTTTCTTTTGTTGAATCAAAGTACCTCCAAGCCTTTGGTGAGTTTGCACCTTGTAGGAGGAGGGAAATGTTGCTAGCTAGTTTGCAATATCATTAACTAATCTCTTTATATAGAGATTTCCAAAAGTATCCATGGTTTTGCAGCTTCGAGTGATGTACTCTTGGAATTTTTTTTTTAAGTTACGCCTTCCTTGCTTCCTTAGACTCCCTTGAACCAATTCCTTTCAAGGAGGCCAATCTTGTGCACTTTATACACCCACTTTTGGGTTCTCATACCCACTTGTGGCTCTTTCTCTTTGTACCCCTCGTTGGGCCTTGCTTACAATTTGCACCGTTTGCTAGGAAGTGCTATGTCTTGTTCCTATTGCTAGGATGTGCTACAAGTTGTACCCATTGCTGGTACGTGCAACAGGTTGTAGCCATTGCTGGTACGTGCTACCGGTTGTAGCCATTGCTGGGATATGCATACAATCTACACGCATTATTAGGACATGCTATGGCTTGTATCCATTGCTGGGATGTGCTGCAAGTTGTACCCATTGCTGGTACGTGCAACAAGTTGTAGCCATTGTTGGTACGTGCTACAGGTTGTAGCCATTGCTGGTACGTGCTACAGGTTGTAGCCATTGCTGGGATATGCTTATAATCTGCACGCATTATTGGGACGTGCTATGGCTTGTATCCATAAATTTTTGCTTTTGACCAATTTCTTGGTTGTACTTGGAAACTTTTGCTCTTGGCCAATTTCTGAGCCATGTATTTAGAAAATTTGTTCTAGGTCAAGTCTTGGGCCATGTACATGGAAAGTTTGCTCTTCCCAAGTCCTAGGCCATGCCACTTGAAAAAATCTGTTTTGACCAAGTCTTGGGTCAGATACATGGAAAGTTTATTCTTCCCAAATCCTAGGCCATGTCACTTGGAAAAAATCTATTTTGGCCAAGTCCTAGGCTAAGTACATGGAAAGTTTACTCTTTTCAAGTCCTAGGCCATGTCACTTGGAAAATTTGTTATGGCCATTGAATTTTTCAATTTTCAAAAAAGGTTCCTTCATAGCCCCCCATTCTCAAGTGGAGTCATTGAATTGATTTCTTTTTCTTTTCTCCAAACAGTTAAGTCCTTCTCTAAGGATCTTCTAAAATGCTCTCTCTTGGCTATGAACAAATACTTCATAGAAATACTCTTCTTTTATGAGCCATCTAAGGTTACTCTCATTGGTGAACTGGTGGTTAGGAGAAGCTCCACCAAAATGATTTTGTCAGGTTTTTTTTTTTTTTTTTTTTCTAGGTGTGGGATCCTCTTATGGGGATCCTAGAAGAGGAATGCTTTCTCTAGGCATGATCGTTAGAGGCTGTCTTCACAAACCTCATAGTCTATTTCTTTATAAGAATCTCTACCGCTACTCCTTTTTTAGAGATCTTCTCACTCAATAGGTACTCCTCTTCTTCGGGGAACTGGATTAGTAAGTTTGCTACAGCTTAGCTCTTGACAGCTCTAGGGATCCTTTAGACCCATATTGTATTGGAAAATTAATATTAACCACCGGGCTACTCTTCAAGATCGCAAGGGTTGATGGAGGAGGGCTTTTATTGGATGAGAGTTTGTCACCAATAGGATTTGGTGGAATGAAAAGTAATGATTCAGTTGTTGAGATGCATGGCCGCCAAACACGCCCTTTCTATATTAGGATACCTCATTCTGGTATCCTTTAATGCTCTGTATGCTTGAGATCAGGATCCTAGGTACAACAATAATGATTTTGCCATGGATTAGTTCCTATAAGGGAGGTAGATGACTCATGATCTGTTAAAATTTTTTTGAAAGACATTCAGTTGCTCAGCTCCCTATATGAAAACATTCTCCTTTTTCAACAGTTTGGATAGTCCACTAATGACCAAGGCTGGCCTTGGTGTGAATTTTCTAATGTAAGAAATTCTTTCCAAGAAACTCTTGAGTTCCTTGATCGTGGTATGCCTCTTCATGGTTGATATTATTGTTACCTTAATTGGATCTATGAGGAGATCGATGTTAGGCAAAGGAAATTTATCCTTTGGACTTCTGGAGAGAGAGAAGAACAAGGCCTCTTTCCTTCATCTCTCTTTTATTTTGCAGTAGCTTATCACTGCTGTTGCAGTGTCTTTATTTTTATCTTTTAACTGATGAGTGACTATTTTCTTTCTTGCAGTCCAAGCACAAGTGTGACCCTAAGAAAAGTAGGAGTTAATCATCTAGTGATGATGTGGTATGGGCTTCTTCGTGTCTCTCTCTATTTGTTTCCACTCCTTTTTGGTACTGTGTACTTATGTATATATATATATATATATATATATTTTTACAGGTGGAGGTACCCCTTCCCACCACTGGTAGGACTTTGAGGGAAGAAGTGGTCACTACTCCTTCTGCTGGTTTCCCAGGCGTAGAAGGGGAAGGCCCTCGGTGGTGGTATAATTGAGGAAATTGAACAACCAATGCAGGGTGTCCAGTTCATTTCGTCTACTATTCCCCTAGCTACTCGAGATCCTGAAGCTTCTCAGCCCCTTGTTTCCCAAGATCCCCATGAAGAATATATCGTTGCTTTTGTTTGAGGAATTACAAAGTCCTCACTAAGACATGTTATAAGGTCAAAATGAACTCAAAAGTTATAGACTTAAATGGCTCTCTCAGCCTCCAAGACTTGCAAAGTTTGAGCCCCTATGGATCCAAGTATGTTCTATAGTGGCTACCCTGGTACATTAGGCAATATTTCTCCTCTCCTCACTACTTTCTTTGAATGCTTTAACAGAATTTTCCCAATGATTCTACTCTAATCCACTATTGCTGAATAATCATTCATTATTGCTGCTTCCTCCTTCTATAGTGTCACCTTATGGCTCCAAGGTACCACTGGTTCCCTTTCTTTGCTCCCCTGGGTAACAAAGCCTACAATGTGCCAGTGGCTTTGGTGGCTAGCCCATTCCTTGTTTCTCACAGTTTTCTTCTTTTGATGCCTTTTATCAAAAAGTCCTTTACTGACCTTCCATTTTAAGATGTTTTTAGGGGAGCTGACCTTCGATTTCTCTTTCTCCAAGGCTTCTCTGTTTTCCTTTTCACAGACTTAGCTTTTTGGCTGCCCTTCCCTTTTGTCATTTTTCTTAAGTGGGCCGATTCTATTCCTGCCAAGTTGAAATTTTCTCTAGCTACTTCCCTTCATATTTCTTGTTCTTGGGTTCCCCGAGGTACTAGCTTCCTTGTTTGTCAGTTCTTGCTCTCTAAGCCCTCTGGTTCTTTACTGCATCACAGAGTGCTTGAGAAGGACATATCTACTCTTCATTTCTTGTGCTTTTTGGTTCCCTTTTTGAGCTATTTCAATCCCATTTTGGTTGTGCTGCACATCCTAGGGATCCCGGGCCCTTGGCAGTCTCTAGGATCCCAACCCAATTCTTTCTACTGGACTCTCTTTGGTCCTCTGATCTTAGCAGGCTAGGCCCTTTTCTTTCCTCCCTTTGTTTCATGGGTTCTAAAACCCGCCCCTTCATGGATCTTGGGTCTCAAATCTTTCAAACCTACCATCCTTTCCTTTTGTGAGCTCAACCCCTTTTTAATTTCTTCTTTCCATTGGGTTTTTTAATTTCTTCTTTCCATGGGGTTGGCCCAATGTGTTATTTCTTTGGGCCATGTATCATGATTTTTTAGACCTCAACGTTTAGCCTTCTGAGCTTGTGGGTTGCCTGCAGACCATGCGTGAGTGATACTGAGTTTTAGTTTTTGTAGGACTTCCTTTTTCACTATTTTAATTATCCTCGGGTTCCCTTCTCTCTTCTTTCAGGATCCTAACTTCCTTTGGATTGAACCCGAAGGAAATTTATCCTTTGGACGCGCATTAAATCTTCATTTTTTTTAATAGCCCCACCAGTTGCTCTTTTTTTTTTTTTTTTTTTTTTTTTGTACTAATAACTGACTGCTGATTAGGATAAGCCCCAGGTTCCTTGGGTTAGCCTCCAAGTTTACCTCTTCTAGTTCTTCCTTTGGTAGGATTTATGCCTTCCTTTCCATATCCATAAGTTTCTCTAGGATCTTCATAAGTAGTAAATTAGCCTTCCCTCCAGGTTTCTTCTTCTTCTGGTATAGGAGTCCCCAGGATCCTAAAGATGGGATATTTTGACTCATTGTATCCCTAGGTTCCTCTAGGATCTCTTTCAGGCTATCATGTAAGATAATGGTCCGGGATCTCCATTCAGGTCCCGCGTGCCTTTATAAGCAATATTCTACCTTCCCTCTAAGTTTCTTCTTCTTCTTCTGAGATAGAAGCCTCCGAGATCCTAGAGATGGAAGCCTCTCGGGATCCTAACAATGGAACACTCTTCAGCTGGAGCCGACTCATCACAGAATATGTTTTTCACAAAGTTTACTTTAAGCTAGATGAAGGGATTAGGATTGGCAGCAATTTGTGGGCTTCCCATTAGGTCCCTATTTCACGTACCAATGGTACATTGAGAGGATCAAGCGATATTTATAATGCCATGGTCTGCCTTTAGAGCTAGTTGTATGTGTCCTTCTGTGAACTCTATAGCTTCTCCAAATCTTGTTATTTCTGTGAGTGATCCCAATTGTTGAGCTGCAATAAATGGTAGATGCATTGTATAGTTGTTGAGCTTTCAATAATGTTGATTTTGCTGCTGACTTGCAATATAGAGTTTCTATTGATTTTCTTCAAAATATATTCAAGGTCCACTGCACAATGGGTTTAGCCCCTAGGACAAGAGGCAGTTGTTGAACCATGCTTGATCCACCTTCTCTTGATACTATCGTGGAACTTTTATTAATTTTCTGTATGTCTCCATTTTTTTTTTTTTTTTTACTTTGCTGGATCCATAGAAGTACTTCAACTTTGTTGGAACCAAAGAACTATTCCACTTTGCTAGGATCAAAATACTATTCCATCAAGGAATAAATTAATTTTTTTTTGGAACCAATGAACTACTCCATTTTGCTAGAACCATGGTTGGAACTAGGAAAAATTTATTTTACTGGAATCTAGGATCTGCTTTGGAATCAAGGATCTCCTCAACTTTGTTGGGATCAAGGATCTCCCAGGCATTACTTTCCTAGAGTTAAAGATCTCCTAAATTTTGCTGGAATTAAGGATGTATCTAGCCTTGCTAAAATAAAAGATCTCCTCAACTTTGTTGGGATTGAGGATCTCCCAAACTTTGCTGGAATTGAGGGTGTACTCAGCTTTGCTGGAATAAAGGATTTCCTCAACTTTGTTGGAATAAAGGATCTCCTCAGCTTTGTTGGAATAAAGGGTCTCCTCAACTTTATTGGGATCAAGGATCTCCTAGGCCATACTTTCCTAGAGTCAAGGATCTCCTACGCTTTGCTGGAATTAAGGATGTACCCAACCTTGTTGAAATAAAAGATCTCCTCAGCTTTGTTGAGACCAAGGATCTCCTAGGCTTTGCTGGGATCAAAGATCTCCTAAGCTTTGCTCAGATTATAGAACTACTCCATTTTGCTAAATCCATGGGCGGAGCCAAGGAACTTGTCCATTTCACTAACCTGCGCCATTTGATATTATAATCAAGTTGCTGCAAAATTATTTAGCCCCATAACATGAGACAATTGTTTTTGCTATGTAATTTACATTTCATCAAGCCTCTTTGATTCACTTACTTCTCTTTCTTCTTTTTTAAACAAATGAAACAATATCATGAATATTTTTTTAAAGAAAATACATTAGCCCCCAAATGTGGGGCCATTGCTTCATTGTACAGCTTATACAATCTTCATTTCATCAATCTCTCTATATTTTTTTTATTTGCTCACTTCTCCATTTTTAGCGATAAGGCAATGTTATGATTTTTTAAATATTACAACATGACCCTTTTCTTTTAAGAGAGTAGAGCAATGATCCATTATGTTCAAATTGTAAAATGGAGAAAATAATGACGCATAAAACTTATGGTGTTGGGAAGTTCCCCAAAATTCCATACAGAGTCTCTTGGTGGGACGTTCTTTGAAGGAACCCACACTTTAAGAAGAACTTTGAGAAGAACTTTCCTTCCTCTTGGTGTTTCCTAGCTTTGGAGCCATGCTTTGCGAAGGGACTACTTCTTCCCTCTTTTTTTTCCCAGTCCCCAGCGGAGTTGCCAAAATGTGAGGGTCCTTTTTAGAATAGTACCCAGACATAAGTAAAAAAAGGATCCTGGACCCTTTCCTTATTGTTTGGTGGACTAAGCTTGGTTCACCGCAGCTAAATGAGGGCTGATTACGAACCAAGTTATGCGCAAGTCACATAAATCTCCTCAAGGCAAAAATGCAATTCCTCCTAAATAATAAAATACCATTATAAGTGTTTTAGTATCATAAAATGACCATTTACTCTTACGAAATAAGTAAAATAAGTATTCACAATAAGAAAGAGATTGAAATAGAGTATTTAAGGCTTATCTTTTACTGTATAAACATTTAAAAGATTTCCTTCACTTGGTACCCCGGGTGTACTGTTGTGGTTCCCAGGAGGATTAGGCTTGTAAGAAGCCAAAATACTAATTCTCTGAACTATACGATCTTTCTCCATGCTTATTATGCAATACGATCTTTCTCCATGCTTTTTACTGTGTGAACACTTAACAAAGCTTCTTTACTCGGTACCTCGGACGTACTATCATAGTATCTCGGACGTACTATCATAGTATCCCGGACGTATTGGTCGTGGTATCCCTGATGTATAAAGCTTGTAATCTCAGAACGCTAATTCTTTGATCTATACGATTTTTCTCTATGCTCATTATGCAATGGATTTTTTTTCCTTCCCCTTTACTTCTGTAGGTCTTGCATAGAAATACACTACACAATACACATATCTTCAAATAATTTTTGGTTTCTTAGATTAGGATATGCAGTTTAATGCATTTACATACATATATATATATATATATATAAATGAATTTCATGAGAATGATTTAGCCACGAGGATCCTAGCCCCAATTCTCATAAACTTAGTGTTTTTGTACAAAACTTGTAAGATTTGGAACTCAAGTCCAAGTGGCTTTGCATGGGCATTGCCTTCCAAGATAGTTAGGTGAGGAGGATTTTTATGGGAGAGAGTGATATCTGATGTATGCATGTTTTTGGCTTATGTTTTTTTGGAGGCTAAGTGATATTTCACATAATCTTAAGGATATGGGACAAACTCCCTACTCTTTGGTTCTCTCTTTTGTTTATTTTTTTCTCTTCCTTGCCGGGCTTTTATAGCTCTAAGAATATGTGTTTAGAACCTTTGAATTCTTCCCCTAAATCCCTATTTTTCTCCCATCTGAATCCCTCCTTCTGCTATGCAAATGTGTTCCTTTTATAGCAGACCTGGTCTAGTACCTTGGGAGAGGACGCCCCAGGTCTGCTAGGTAAAACTATGTCCTTTGTGACCTGAAAAGGTGCATTGAGCAGAGATTTAGCTTATTTAGGCAATTATAACTCAAAAAGGGCATTTGGCTTTAGTTACAAATGGAAGATTTCTTCTTGAAAAGTCAAAAGATGGGGTGGATTGCTCAATACAATCGATGACAGCTTTGGTTGAAATTTATGGGATCCTCCTTCACAATTCAAATGGAAGGAGGATCCCATAAATTTATGGGGTGGGCTGCTCAATTCAAATGGAAGATTTCCATTGGTTCATGCATTCCAAGCAAATATATGAACTAAGGGAAATTTATGGGATCCTCCTTTCACAAGAAATCACTCTCCTACTGACCAAACCATTCCTCCCTTACTATCCACTCGGGATCCCGCGGGCTTGGACCATAGGTTACAAAGATAATACCTGTTTTCTTTTGCTGGATTTTTAATGGGTTTTTTTGCGGGAAATTTTAAACATACAGAGGGCCTTGACGTTAATTCTTTTTGCTGCATATCCTCTAGCCTGACCGAGATCCTTGTTGCATGTCCTCTGGCCTGACCGAGATCCTTGCTGCATGTCCTCTGGTCTGACCGAGATCCTTGCTACATGTCCTCTGACAAGGATCCTTATTTGAGATCCTCTTCTTTTTTTATTTTTATTTATTTTTATTATTATTTCTTTCTTTTTTCTTCTTTCTGGGATTTTGGGCCTTCATGTTCCTTCTTAGCTTTATGAATTGGGTTTTTTTTTTTTTTTAGGTCAAGGCCCATGACCTTTCCATACTTTTAATGCAATGAGATTTCTTGTGAAATTTTGGTCTTCAACATAAGGCTAAAGTGTTTTTTCCATTAAGGCTGCACATGACTATGTTGTGTTTGTTTGGTTGGGTGACATGCAGCTGCATGCATAGGCCCACGTATCTCCCACGAGCATGTCCTCATGGATGATTTTGTAACAACTATACAAATAGCTTTTGAATAAAATTCTATTTTTTTGTTGAAAAAAAAAAAAAAGGATTTCTATTGTAATCCAATTTTCTGCCATGTGTCCATCTAAAATTTTAATTTTTATAGCAAGTGAATTATTGGATTCAAAAATTGAAGATTTTAAAACTTATTAATTTTAAATCATATATATATATATATTTATATATATAATTTTATAAACCATTGCATATTTTAAAAATGTATGATTTAAAATAAGTGTAAGCTAATACTATGTATAATTTGAAGATTTTTTTATAGAAAAAATATAATTGTGATTATTTTTAATTGTACATGTATATATGCATGAGTTACACACTTGTCTATGTGTGTGTGTATATATATATATTAATAGGCAAAGTTGAGAGAAAATCTAATTAGATTTCAAATTGAAAATTGTTAAGGCCTAAAAAGAAATCATGATAAAAGGCCCAAAGAAATGGCACATTGGGCCAATTCATGGGAAGTAAAAAAGGAGAAAAAAAAAAAAAAGGGCTCACAAAAGAAAGAAGGATGATGGACCTAACGCCCAGCTTCGTGAAGAGGCAAGGAGTCCATAAAAATAAAATTAAAAAAAAAAAAAAAAAAAAACAAAGGGAGAAAGGAAAGAAGTCAGCCCGCTAGAATCAGAGGAGAAAAAAAAAAAAAAAACAAAGAAACTCCAGAAGAAAGGGGCTAGGCCAGGATACTGGAGACTACTTAGGACCCCTAGGTGTGCAGCACTGCCAGGGTGGGATTAAGACAGCTCAAGGGAAGATTAAAAGTCACCAAGAATGAAAGGCAAATGGGTTCTTCTCGAGCACTCAGCGATGCAGCACAAAGCCAGAAGGCTTGGAGAGCAACGACTCAAGAACGAGAGGACGGTACCTTGGGAAACCCAGAGTAAAAAGACCCACGAAAGGAAATAGCTGGAGAAACCTTCGATTTGGCAGAGAAGGACTTGGCTTGCTGGGAAAAGTGACAAAAGGAGAGGGGCGGCTAAAAAGAGGCTAAGCCTGAAAAGAGAAAACAGAGAAAATTGGGATGGAGCAAAGTTAAAGGCCAGCTCCCTAAAAGGGACCTCAAAACAGAAAGTTAGCAAGACGCTTTTGAAGGAAAAAACACCAAAAGAAGAGAATCATGGGAAACAAGGAAAGAATCAGTCGTCAAAAGGACTAGGACAAACAGAGGCTTTGGTACCCAGGGAACCAAGGGGGAAGAATCAATGGTACCCTAGAACCCTAAAGTGACACTATAAAAGGAAGGAGCATCCAACGTTGAAGGGCATTCAGAAAGAAGGAAATCAGATAGAATCATTAAGAAAAAACTCTGTAAAACTCAAAGAAAACAGAGAAATATCTCCCGGTATCCTAGAAACAGCCATTACAGTACATACTTGGATTCAAAAGAATTCAAACTTTACAAGTCTTAGAGGCTTAAAGAGTCATCTAAGTCTGTAATTTTTTAGCTTATTTGAACCTTGTGTTAAGTCTTAGTGAGCTCATTGTAATCCATAATTAAGAAAATTAATGAAGTATTTCATATTCATTTGAGGATCCTAAACAATTATTTTTGTGTTTTCCTTTATTACATATTGTCTTCTTTTGCTATTTTCTTGTCGATCAATACATATATTTTTGCTTGCTAGTGTATACGTATTGCAAGAGTCTTGCCCTATGCACCACTTGGTCTGTAAACAGCCCATTTAGCTATGGTGAACCAAGTTCAGTCCCTTCAACTACAACTAGAGGGCCTGGGGTCCTTGTTTAAACTTGGGCCTAGATACTGTTCAAAAAACCGACTCTCACAAAATTTAATTAGAGACTAATTTTGCGCCACATGCCCTATTTAATTTAAGTTTTTAAATTTTTGTGCTAGATGAGTTAATTCAGTATAAAAATTGGATATCAATTAGTGTTTAATTTTGTACCAGGTATCTCATCTTTTTTTTTTTTTTTTGGGTCAAATGACGAAGCATACATAGACACACTCTGCAATTTCTTCTGCTGTTGCAGTGATGCATGATACATTTATGACTTTTTGCAACCAGGCTAGCAATCCCAACCCAATAAAAACCAATCATCAAATATACAGAAATAGTCAACCAACCTAATTTAAATTCTCACCTCATTGGGAAACAAATTTGGGAGTGTTTGGTTTGGGTTTTCAAACAACCATTTTCAGTTTTTAAACAACATTTCACATATTTTCACACATTTTTTCACCCACAAGTATTTTCACAAATGTTTTCAAATAATAATTTTCAGTTTTTAAACACATGTACCAAACGGGCCCTTTAATATTTGTATTAGCCTTGGTTTTATGAAGCAACTAGTTTCTTTCCATTTTCAAATAATATAAAAGTATAATTGATTTGATCAGAATCTTCAAATCTTTTTATCTTTTTATCTTTTCCAAAACTACCTCTACAAATACATTGGTTGAGCTAAATGATAAAAATATAGGGCAAATTGTATTTTCTCCTTAACTATAGTACAGTTTCAATATTTCACTAATCTACAAAACTAAGTAATACAACTCTTAACTATTTAGTAATGAGCATTTTGTCCCTTGATGTAGAGATTTCCGTCACATTTAACCGAAAATTCAAATTTCTATTATAGACGCTTTTTGAAAAGATTTAAGTTTTTCTTCAAATTTGATGGAAATTCGAAATGGAGGAGATTATGTGCTCACTGCCAATACTTAAGGAGGAATATTACTCAGTTTTGAAGTTTAAAGTAGGAAAGTGCAATTAAACCTAAATAAAGAACAAAGAGCAAATCTCAAAAATATAAATAGGTGGCTAGTTGTGAAAATGTTATGAATATAACACTTATCTTACATCTTTACAACAAATTATAGGTAGTTAGTTATTATTAGTTCAAATTTAAACCTACTACGAAGATTACTTTTTGTCTCAATAATAACAACCAATAATAAACTGTTACTTAAAATTTATTATGAAAATGTTGTGAATATTACATTTCTCCATATTAAATTTAATTTCAAAGCAAAATATATATATTTTTTAAGTTAACTTCCTAAAAAACTTAATAGTGTCTGTCCCTTTTTTTCTTCAAAATATAAGAATAAATTGAAAATTTTAAAAACCATTTACCTCCAATTTATTTTCAGCTACCAAAAAAACCCTAATTGACCACTAACTCAGTTTCTCAAACAATCAAAACTGCTTGAATTTCAAAATTTTGATACCATTTTAAAAATTAAATAAAATCCCCAATTTTATGAACAAAACCTAATTCAGCAACCGGCCATAGAAAAATTGAAACGCAAAGAGAGAGAGAGAGAGAGAGAGGTACTTTGGCTTTGGGAATAACGAGGGTTTCGTCTCACAAGTGGTCCTTGATAGAGTGGACCTGAAGCTCCATCCCCTTCAATGCTGCGTCCACCGCTGACAAATCCATTATACTTGTAGCCAGGTACACTGAAATTGTAAACAATAACAACATCAATATCCATGGATGAAGATGTGGACAAACCTGATTGGATGAAAAAGAGAAAAGAGAGAGAGAGAGAGAGAGAGAGAGAGAGAGAGAGAGTAGTTGTTTCGTGCAATGACGAGGTCTTGAAGCTCGGCAATACGAGTGTTGAACGAAGACATCAATGACTCCAGAGACGTCCCTACTGCTTTCTTAGCCTCCATCCATCTCTCTCTCTCTCTCTCTCTCTCTCTGAAATTGAATTGAATTATATTGTTTGACTTCTGACTCTGATCTTTGCCATGTGATTGTGACCTTTTTGAAATCCTGGGAAATGGTTCTGGCGGGACCATTGGTTATGTTTCCCCAATTTTTTTCTTTAAACGAAGCCGTCCCAAGTGTGATCACTCGCCATCTGCTATGACTTGAATTAAAATTTTGGCCCTTAAAACTAAAATGTGTAAAATCATAAAATACTATTTTGATCTTTAAATTTTATAAAAAATTTGTTTTTTATCTTTAAATTATTAAAAAATTCATTTTTCATTTTTAAACTATTGAAAAAAGTTATTCTTTTATCTATTTTTTTCTTTTTACAAAGTTTAAGAATGGAAGAACTTTTTAAAGTTTAAAAGCAGAATAAATTTTGGGTAAAGTTTATAGATCAAAATATGATTTTATCCCCAAAAAAAAAAAAAAAAAGAAGGGATACAACTAAAATGTAGTAGTCAAACGAATTGATTAATAAGCCAAAGGTTATGTTAAATTTGGGAAGATAAAATAGGGGGAGTATAGAAAAAATTCAATTTTCTGGCCTATTGAGGATGATTAAGTAGAATAATAGTAAACATGTACAAATTCGTTTTGTTAAGTTGAGAAGAAAAACGATATAATAGAAAAGGTTATCTGTTTGAATTTACTATTATTTCCCTATTACATAAAAACTATTTTGATTAATACCATACTAACCTTATCATGTGAGTTATTTTTATGCCTAGAGCTTTTTATTTATTTATTGTAGAATTTTTTTGTTCATTTGAGATTTTTGTATTTGTTTAAATTAAAGAGATTTATGTGTTTTCTAATCCTCAAAATAGCTATGCATGTAATCAAACCTAACACAAAAAAAGTTTCGGGTTGCTTTCTGTTTGGTCTTTTTCGTTTCAAAATTTCGTTTTAGCCTTTGTTATGTATAGTTTTCTATTTTGCCCTTCATGAAAATAAAAATTTTGAAACATATATAAGGCCCAAATGAAAACAACCTAACTTATATATATATATATATATATATATATATATATATATATAGCTGGTATACTATTTGAGGAGGAAAATGAAAATGCCTCTTTGCCTAGATGCATAAACCATCATTAAAAAGCTTAAAAACTAAATGCCAATATGGATAAGATAGAAATGGGCCCTGGGCGATGGTGGTTAGTTTTTTTTTTTTTTTTTTTTTTCATAATTTTAGGGGAATTGGATTTGAACCTTGAATATCTCCATTAAAAATATTAAGAGGTGTTATCCAATTTAGTTATAAGACTTCATGGAGATAGTGATTAAATTAGATAAAGTTAAAACTAAAATCAATAAAATTGGATTTTTTTTTTTTTTTTATAAAAAAGAGAATATTATATTAGAACTAAAACAATTTTAGAGGCAATGACTAACTTTTTTCCCCCTGGATGGGGTATTTTATTGATGCAAAAGAGGATTAGTGTTACGTGTTTAGTTTTTATTTACTTTTATTATTTAATATTTTATATTTGTTATTAAGAGCTGGGTAATCAAATAATAAATAGGATAAACTATTAGCTTAGTATTTGAATAAATCTTATCTACTTGTTGTAGATAAAGATTAGGTTTCATTTGAATTTAAGTGTTAGCTTTTTCTTATAAAGGTATCTATTTATATGGCTTGATGTTGATTAATAAAGAAAGTTGAAAAATATTATTATTGAGTAAGTATTCACTCTGGAGGCCATGGTATCAAAGCCAAACATGAAGGAACAACTGTTCAAATGCATGGACAAACTGAAAGAAATACAATCTCTAGCTAGCAGTTGAAAGTATCAAAAAAATCCAAGTGATATGCAAGTTAGGGCCTGGGCCATCCACCATCTCAGCTAACAAAACATGAACCGGAAGATTGGAGATGCGAGGAAGTCCATGGGCATCATAATTAGCATGCTTTGATAACAACAGAAAAGTTATAATTAAAAGAACGAGACAGCCGGTGTTTATCAGCAATGATAGAAGATATAGCCCAATGAGCTTTGATTGAGGAGTTTTGAATAGGCTCTTTCACATTTTAGAGCATCACCTTCAAAGATAATATGTCAAGGGAAGTTGATATAATTTACTCAAAAGATCTTTAAGGACACTTTTATTCTACTCTACTCCCTCTCTCTCTTCCTCAGTCCAAACCAACGAATTAAGTTGTTCTTATCTTCACCCTATACTCGATTCTGCCGCATATGCCAAATACTCTTATTCTATTATTCACGGGCTTCATACAATTTTTTTTATTATTGTTATAAATAACTGTGCTCTCTCGTATGCTTGCGGTGCCAAATGATTATGGTTTTTAAATAATAAAAAAGAAAATCACGCTGAGGAAGTAGGCACTTTCTTTAATATCCACTTTTTTTTTTTTTTAAATCCCAATAATATAACTTTTTTATTAGATAGAAGAACCACTAACATAACTCAATCTGTGATAGGATAGGTGTTGAAAAGTTGTAATGGTAAGAATATATTACCTTTATAAATTAAAAAAAAAAAAAAACCATCAAAATACAAAATAGAAATTCTATTGTAACTTAATAGCTAATGTATATGTGTGTGAAGCTCACTCCTAAAAACTTGAATCTTGGGTCCTATCCTCTCACATCTCACACCCCCAGATACTTATATTTGTAGAGTGACCAATGAGTGTTGTAGTACTAATAAAAATACTTATAATTTAAAACATACATATTATTTGGTTTGAGGCATGGTTGTCAAAATCGCAATCCGGATCGTAAAATCGCACTATTTACGATCTCACCTCACCAAAAAGTTTAAAATCGTAGCAAGATCGCAAAAGTGTTAGAATCGTAGGTAGGATCGTAGGATCATATAGAATCCTACCGATCCTACCATTTGGCTTGAATTTTTTTTTTTTTTTTTTTTTTTTAAGTGGGATTAATTTGGGTAAACCTAAACCCATAAGTCCAACAGATTTTAGAAGCCCAATAATAAATTGAAGTCCCAAATTTACCCCTATGTCAACATAAAATCTCAAAAAAACCTATGGTATAAGTTTAACGTTTTCAAAAACAAAACCTAAACTATTTAGAAACACAAAGCTCTAGCACGCACCTCTGTCCCGCGCCTCCTCAGTCGTCTGTCAAAAACCCAGCACCTTTCAGCCCTGTTAATGGTGAGCCATCACTGCCTTTAAGCTTTCTTAACCTAAGGTTAACATTTTTTTTTTTTTTTTAAAAAACCAGTAAAAAACCTAGCACCTCAATCCCACGCCTCCTCACTCCTCTATCAAAAACCCAACACCTCTCAACCCTCTCAATGATGTTGCCGTGAGCCGTCGCTGCCTTTAAACTTTCTGGTAATTTGTTTTGGTAGTTAGTACTTAGTAGTTTATCATTTATTTGTACTTTGATAGTTTGATTCCATATTTTTGTGTTGTGTATATGATTTTGACAAAGCTTTTAAGGTTTTTATTTTTCTGTTTTGTTAACTAAATTAAGTAAAATTTGAAACATTATGGAACAAGATCTTCAGCATTTGAATCTTTGAGAAATATTAGTAAACACAATTAGTAGTTTACAATTGCACACAACCTCTTTGATGAATTCTTTGTGTGATTTTTTGAGCATGCTCTGTATCTTGGAGTCTTTTTTTTTTTTTTTTTGCAACTCTAGCACAAATATACAATGTCTACTTTGGCTAGAAAGAAAATTAAGCAAACTTTCCACATGTGTAGATAATATTTTGGTACTTAGTTGTTAATTAAACATATACTGAACTTTTTAAATACATTATGTCAAAAGTTAAATATATTTTGCTTCGTTAGAATGACATAAGAACGATGTAATGCGTGCAAATTACATTTTATGATGCAATATTTTGTTTTAAGGATGGATTCATATTTTAAGTGATTATATAACATATAAAGTCACTATCAATAAGTTTTTTACTTAAAATCTGAAAATAAGTAAGATCTTACGATCCACGATCCGATCCTATGATCTTCGATCCTACCTACCTCCCACAATCCTATGTAGGATCTCGATTTTGACAACCTTGATTTAAGGATCCATAATCAAAATAAACTAGATATCATGCCTTATGTATGTAAACATATGTTAAGTTGTTAACCATGAAAAAGTACAAATTTTTTAAAAAATTTAAAAATAAAAAAGATATATAGGGTGTCTTTTTGTTTTTGGTGCTAGATAAATCCATGCAAAATAATCAACATACAAGAGAATCTTCCAAAACTTTGGAACATGGCTTATTCAATTATTCTCCAAGCTGCACCGCCAACTAGTGGCTGGATTTGATCCAAGCCAATGTGCCCACGAGGGTCTCATCGATCATTAAATTCCATAAACTCTAAAGAAACCATAATCCCCATCTATATAAACCCTAACCCATTTCACCATACATCCACCACTCCAAAGTCCAAACCCATCCTTAATTACAAACATATAGCCTTGGTAAGTGTGTCTAAAAATGGCTTCCAAGGCTATTGCAACCATGGCTTTTCTACTCTCTCTCAACCTTCTCTCTTTCACAATGGTCACTTCAACTATTGTTCATTGTCCACCACCAAAACACACTCCACAACACTCGCAACCCAACCTTCCTACTAATAAGCCAGCCACCTGCCCCAAGGACACCCTTAAGCTAGGGGTGTGTGCTAACTTGTTGAATGACTTGGTGCACCTTGTTGTGGGAACCCCACCAAAGACCCCTTGCTGCAGCCTCATCCAAGGTCTTGTTGATCTAGAGGCTGCTGTTTGTCTCTGCACTGCTATCAAGGCCAATGTTCTAGGCATCAATCTTAATGTCCCCCTCTCATTGAGCTTGCTATTGAATTATTGTGGAAAGAACGTACCGAAAGGCTTCCAATGTGCCTAATGGTGCTAAGCTAAATCTCTCATTTTTCTACCAAGTTTCATGTTATCTAATTATTTCACTACATCCTTTGTTGATGGGGTCTGGTTTGAGCTAATATCAATCCCATTTTGGTTGTCAATTGGTTTGATGGAAGGTTTTCTCAACCGGCTATTCTTTGGGAAATAATAAAATTTGTATTTTCTTTTTTTCTAGCAATAAATAAACTATTTATTTTTTTTTCCTGGATGATGTAAAATATCTTCTTTTGATGAATATGGAACTTTGATGTGAATTATTTTACCCTTTTGTTTTTTCAATCAGGATTCAGAAGTGAAAGTTCTTAGCCTTTTATTTATTGTATTCTACATTCATGAATTATGTCTTTAGTTTAATGCATTTTGACTAGACAGACAGGTACCATGGTACTTGATTATCATCATTCCTTACTGGAGACAATATTTTTTATAACACTTTTACATGAAATCTTATGTAGTAAGTTACTACTTGTTCTTTTTTTTTTTTTTTTTGAAAGTTTTAACTTATGGTGTCTGTTCCTAATGATAGCTCTTTATCACCAGACTAAGATACCAATTAATTTTTGGTGTAGATGGGGATTAAACCTCAAATCTCTTATACAATCATCAAAGACTTTACTAGTTACGCTAACTGGAACCAACTATTGAAATAACTTTTTATCATTTAATTTTTTTTTTTTATACAAGATAGAATTCTACTCTAACATAATTTAAGTGTATATGTGTGTGAAACTCTCTCCTAGAGACTTGAACCCCGGCCCTTGACCCCCACACCCCACAAGCATTTACTTGTGGAGTGACCATCGCACCAAGGGTGTGCGGTAGTTACTATTTAAAATTTATTGTTAAAATATTGGAGACATAACATTTCTCTTTGAGAATACATGTCAATTCAAACGTGAGTTTTTTCTTTTTGTTGTTTGAATGACTACCCGCAGGAAGAGGGATTTTCAAACTACAAAAGCTATTTGTCAAGAAAATTAATGAATTGAAATTGGTCCCAACAAGGCTCTAATGGTTTGGATTGATTCTTGAGGGCATATTACCGCAACAAGTCTACCGGTACATTTTGAATGTGAGTATTAATGAGTTTCCTAGAAAAATATGAAAAACAATTGCCTAATTTTGATTAGAATGACTTGCCTGGATCCAAGTACTATGTGAAAATAAATTTGTCAATATGAGGTTAAAGTAGATGGTGCATTACCCCATCTAATTTATCTTTAGTCTCAAATAATTTAGTTGTACTTATGCAAATTTAGGATTGAACATTAAATCTGATATGACAATTTATGAAACTACAATGGACTGTAAGCACTTTAGGGTAGTTATAGGCCTATAGCTTGTCATCTTACTGCTCTAACTCTAATATCCTTTAGTCCCAACATCAACAAATTTATGTTAATATTTAAAAAACAAACAAAAAAACTAAAAGAAAAGAAAGATATAATGCTTGTAGGCAAATGAGATGTTGTTTCCAAACATTTTAAGGGTTATAGCTTATTGTTCATACTCATACTCTTTCATCTCCATCTTTACTCCTACTTTTTCCACCACTCCTACACCTTTTTAAAAAAACTAAAATAACCCAATGATGTCGTTTAATGCAATCTCTTTTAACTCAATAAGCAACTTTGAAAGCGTACTATCCTACATATATTGTACTATCCTACATGTACATGAATGTTTCATAATATATATTCATATTACAAAACCATTATTGCAAGTGCATTATTCTTCTTCATTTTCTTCTTCTTCAATCAATAATTCATTTTGTTCCTTTTATTCTCATACAATCATTTGAAGCAAAGATCACATGTTAAAAACATATCATGACTATGCCAATGCAATTGAAACAAATCAATTCAGAATCTCAAATTGATAGATTGGTAAGACTAAAATAAATTATATTGAAAAGACTGCAATATGAGCTATCTAATGATCTATATTGATGGTTTTGTGTCGATTGGCTAGGCAAATTATAGCACATATTGCTGAATAGCCTTAAAATTATCAAATGATTGTAGAAATATTACTTGGTAAGCTCAAAATTATATATATATATATATATATATATATATATATATATATAAAGCTACCCTGATGGGTTAGTTTTGAAGTTGACTTTCATCTAACGAAATTGGTTCCTGGAACACATCATGTTTTTACTGCAAAAGAGACCAGTAAAGCCTTTAAGCATCCTATCAGCAAATGCCTCAATGAAATGTGAAGCAATTTGATGAATTGCAGTGCCTTTAGGAGAGGCAAGATAGGAAATATTTTCAAGCTTGGTATTAACACTATGAAGACATCTGGCAGTTACATGGCTAGCACATTCTCCAAGAAGTTCTATCAATTGCAAACCTCCTTCCTCATATCGTGGTGATTTGAGCCAGGGGTATGGTGATCCTAATCCAGGAGAGGGTTCATGGGATGAAGTTAAAGAAGATCTGCCTTCTTGTTTTACCTTTGCCATCAATAATTGAGAGAAAACTCAATGCACTGGGAATGGAGACCTATATAACAACTAGAATGGGATTAGATGTGAAGGAGAATAAATTTTAGTTGTTGAAATAATAACACTACACCATTTGATGATAGAGAAAGTTGAGGGAAGGAAGAAAGAACTATATCTTGAATCTTTTCCTCCCTTTTTGTTTTTAGGTTTGTTAAAAAAATTACAAACTTAAGCCAACCAAGGTAAAAATTGTTTGGTTTTTCAATATATTTTCAAGTAACAGTTTTGGTTCTCAAAGGGAAAAGATGCATTTGAAGAACACTTCAAAATTCAAATATATCACTCTTAAAACATAATTTTGTCTTCTTCAACAAATTCCTTTGGAAGTAAATGTAGGGCTATTTGGTTGCCAATTACTCACAAAATCAAAAAATAGTTTCAAGACAATAGAGCTTTTCCTTCCTATATCTCAACAGCATAAGCCAACTGACAGTAAGTTAAAATCATAAGCTCAAAGAAACTTTAACGAACAGAAAAACCAATTTGTGTCCCTAAATTTTAAGCTGCAGATGTTTCGAAAATTAAACAAAAAGCTCAACAAAAGTAATTCAAAACCATTTTTCAAGTTACCAAAAAAATAAAAATAAAAGGCCAATCAAAATTAGTTTTCCCAGAAAAATATATTGCTTTCTTGATTCCATAAGACCAAAAAAATAAAACATAAAAACTTTTAAAACCTCAGGTCTATTCTACTCCAACATTTTCCTAGTAACCAAATACAGCTTGAATGAAAACCATGTTAATTTTTTTTTTTTTTAAGAAAACTTAAATGAAAGGAGTTCAAAAGTAAAAATGTAGTATATTACTTGTTCAATGCCTCCAAAAAGCTCCCTTAGTTCTTCAGTTGTCACATCTAGGGCCTCAACAGAAGCACCACAATAACCCCCCTCGACCACCAGTACCATGCCTACCATCATATCCACTTGATGGGCGAGATAATGATAAGGTGCAACCACAAATGGAGTTAGCCTACTCAAATTCAAAGACTACATTATCACAATCATTTTCAAAAAGAAGAGATAAGATAGAAAGAAACTGAAGCTATATTCTAAGAGTTTTGTTTATGTTGATCTTGTAGTTTAAATTTAAACATCTATATTGTAGTTATCCAAATTTGTAGATCGAATCTAGCGTATAATATCTATACAAAAACCTTAACCATTGTTTTGGTAAGGTAGAACATTACCTCATATTTGTTAAGTCACAATGGCCTAATGCTTGTCGTGTTGCTTTATCTTACGACTGGCTTCCTGGACAGCTTCTACATCTACTTGCCTTCATGCTTCCACTCACCTCAAACTAAAATCAGAATTAAGAAACAATTGACCAAAAATTCAGTTCAAGCCTTTCAATAACAAAATAAATGGCAATGCAGGCAATCCATAGTAAAAGAGAGAAAAGGATAAGGATTTCCTAAACTCTGCACCACAAAACGCAATACCACTTCCAAAATGACAACAAAATGTGACATGCAGTTTAGGAATTAAAAAAAAATAAATAAAAAAAAAATAAAAAACGAAAACTGACTTTTTTGAGTTTTCTCTTTTAATATGTACATGTGTCAGAATTTTAAGATTGATTTTCTCCTAACTTGGCAACACCTCCTCCTATTACGTGTGCTATGCATGGGGCAACCTTCTATTCAAAGAAACCATCTCTAGATAGATGCTAAGATTTGAAAATATTTGACCCAATACACTAACATATTCCATAAAGTTTCAATCCCTATGAAAATCAAATACCTTTATCTAAAATCTGAAATTCCCAGGATGAGAGAGAGAGAGAGAGATACAACCAGTTTATGGTATATTAATAAATTTCCAACTCCATGCAAACCAAGAAAAGAAGACATACTGGACTTCAACCAAAAGGTTCTCTCCATTACACTAAGTAGGAAAAGAAATGATAAAAAAATAGCTATTCACATGTATTTAATCATGACATATTTTGTAATCATGTGCCTTGTGTAAATGATTTAATGTATAATACGATTTAATAGATGTAGGTGGTCATCTAAATCACTATGTAATGTAATTGATTGGCAGAAATTCCTTCAAACAAATTTGTCAGAAAAGTTGTCCAAGAAATAAGGCAGCATAGTCTAGCAAAAACAATTGCAAAAAGAGCACCAGAATAGATGAAAAGCTTTGCAGTTCTCCACTGTTGAGAAACTGAAGCACCACTTCAAAAACCAACAAAAGCTTTTTAACTTCTCAAAGCTTTTCTAATCAATCTAATGAATCACAAAGTCAAGCAAAAAACAAAAGTTAACATCTTGTATTTTAATAATTTTCCTCGCACTTTAAATAGCAATTGAGATACTACAAATGCCTACTTTTGGATCAAAGGGAAAATGGTGAGTTTGAAGGGAGGATTTTCAGGCTTGTCATGGTTCTTCTCATAGCAATTAGTTTTTAAAAGAGCAAATGTGTTAGTCCACCTCAAAGACATCATAACTTCAAGTTCAATAATATGATGGTCATTTTATTACCAATAAGAAACATTAAGAACTTCCAAACAAACTCAATGGTATTGGACATCCTTCAAAATGACCACATCCTTCAAATGACCCATATTTATTATTTAAGAAAACATGCTAATAAAGTTATTAGATATATGAAACCACTTGCAATTATGATAGCATCACACAATAAATTTTAAAATTTTAATCATAATTGATAGAAAAGATCACCAAAAAAAAAAAAAAAAAAAATCCTACTCGGACAAATTCCAGCAAGGGAATTCCACAGTTGGCTGGAGTTTTGATCGTCCATCTAAAATATACATGGGAAGCAAAATACAAATTTTCTCCCATTTTCATTGAAAAATCAATACATAAAAACTAAAAAAGAGGGTTAAAAAAGTGAACGAATCTCACCTAGATTCTTCAGTTGGGATGTGATTCCAATATCTTCAATCACCTATCCCAGTGATTGTTAACCCTTTGGAAGCAATGGACAGACAAACACCACCCGTTCTTTTATGCAACCAAACTCTCTGCATAAAACCAATTTTTCAACAAATCCATCAAATACAAATCCATATTAAAAAAATCATATAATATGAATAGTCCAAACAGGAAATAAGCCAGAGAACCATATCAGGGAGGTACCAAAACTTTATCACAACAAAACCAAATAATTTTATTCCCCTCTCAATTTATTAAAATAAAGTCTAAGATTTCTAAATTAAAATTTATTTTCTACCCCTTATTTTCTCAAAACCTAATAAACGAAAACTGTTGGTTAAAATCTGGTTTTGTATCTCATACAAAACACACAGCGGAAGCAACAAATAAGGATCTATTTCATTCATGATTGACAACATGCACTCTGTAAATTTCAGAATTTAAGAACAAGATAGCGTACCTTGGTGTGGAGAATTTCAAAACAAAGATTAGAAGCACTTGGGAAAACTTTTAATCTTCACTCCAATTCCACTTTACACCCAAGATGTGTGGTCTCTCAATCAGTTTCCAAAGGGAGAACGAAAGTGTGTCTCACACTCTTTCTTTTTCTCTACGATTCTTTTCTTAAAAAAAAATCTCATGAAAAATTCTGTATGTTTCTCCCTTTATAACTAACTGATTATCTAATTGGGTCGGCTTATTGGGCCTTTCCAATTGGGCTTTAGTGTGTGGCTTGGAATGAGACCAAAAGGGACCAATAAGACACTAGCTCCAATGAGCCTTGGGCTTTTCCGTCAACTCTTGACAAGTTCAAAGTTACCATTAATTATATTTAATACCACTATATAAATATAATTGCACTCTAGGCCTTATTAATAAATTATATCCCAAGACTTTATTTTGCATGCAACCCCTTCATAAAATATTCGTAATAATACAAAGTCATAAATATAGACTGCCACTTTGTAAATTACTACATCTTATCCTTGAGTACCCGGTTTAATCCTTTAAAGTTATTCATCATATATTTATGAAATCCAATTTCATAAATATATACTTTAGTGATTTCTTACCAAAGTGGTTAGGCCTAACTCTCTGAATAACCATACCCATTAAACTTATCTCAAGGGAATATTTTGTATCTCCATTAAAAGACTATGAATTCCATCTTGAGAATATATGTTCCATCAACACTAAATGTGGTTGCCCAACATACTGAGGTTTTGACCGTTACTTTAGATCTCACTCCTGATATATCAAAGCAACCTACACCTCATGATCAGGTCCATTATTCTCTCAGGATTAAGAGTTCATGCAAATAGAAGTCGTGAGATTTATTATTCATTTGACAGTCGTTAGGAGAATAATAAATCTCACAGCGGTCCAATTCAATATGTCTTAACTCTTAAAACATATCAACATATCAACTAGAAGTCACCACTTCCATGATCAAGACAAATCATCTTAGTTGATACGTTATAGTCTTCGCAGATGAAATGCCCAATTTCATCATCGACTACGAACTATAAATTCTGAGTTTACAAAGAACTTGTGATTTATATCTTCTGTGACTAAATCACATAAATCACATACTATGCATCTCATGGACTATATGATAATGTCCAAATATTCATGTTACCATTATTTTAGATAAGAAATAAACAACTTTATTAAACACAACATTAAGTCATACATAATATCATACATAGCATCATACAATAGGATTTAAGGGCATATATCCTAACAATCTCCCACTTGCCCTAAAGACTATTGTGCACTAATCTAACTCCCATTCCCTCCAAATGTGACTCGAAAGTCCTTTGAGGCAAAGTTTTGGTAAAAGGATCTGCTAGATTATTTGCACTTTCAATCTTTGCTACCACAACATCTCCACGAGCAACAATGTCTCGAATAATGTGATACTTCCTCTCAATGTGCTTTCCTTTCTTGTGATTTCTTGGATCTTTGGATTGTGCAACTGCTCCACTATTGTCACAAAACAATGTGATGGGAGCTTGCTCCATTCTTACAACACCAAGATCAAAAAGGAATTTCTTGAGCCAAACAGCCTCCTTTGCTGCTTCACAAGCAGCAACGTACTCGGCTTCCATGGTGGAGTCCGCAATGCAAGATTGCTTAACACTCCTCCAACTTATGGCTCCACCTCCCAAGGTGAAAACACATCCTGAAGTGGATTTTCTGAAATCTAGATCCAATTGAAAATCTGAATTTGTATAGCCAATGGGAATCAAATCCTCACAATGGTAAACAAGCATATAATTTCTTGTTCTCCTAAGATACTTGAGAATGTGCTTTACAGCTTGCCAATGTTTTGGTCCTGGATTTGATTGATATCGGCTGACCATGCCAACTGAATAACAAATGTCTGGTCTAGTACAAAGCATGGCATACATGAGACTTCCTAGTGCAGAAGCATAAGGAACTTGTCTCATCATATTTTCTTCCTCTTGAGTCTTAGGCCTTTGGTCATCAGACAGAGGAACTCCATGTCTAAAAGGAAGCAATCCTTTCTTGGAGTTTTGCATGCTAAACCGTTCTAGAACCTTATCTATATATCCAGTTTGTGATAAGCCTAACATCTTATTCTTACGATCTCACCCAAGTCCTTCATATCAAATTGGCTAGACAACCAAACTTTAACCGATGACATTACCCCTACATCATTCCCAATGAGTAGAATATCATCAACATAAAGCACTAGGAACATTACTACTTTGTCTTGATGTCTTTTGTACACACATGGCTCATCAAGATTTTGTTCAAAACCAAATGACTTGATTGCTTGATCAAATCTGATGTTCCATGACCTAGATGCTTGTTTAAGTCCATAAATGGACCTATTCAACTTGCATACCATATGCTCTTGGTTCTTTGCTATGAATCCTTCTGGTTGCATCATGTATATTTCTTCTTCAAGATTGCCATTAAGAAATGCAGTCTTGACATCCATTTGCCAAATCTCATAATCATAATGAGCAGCAATGGATAAGAGAATTCTGATAGACTTAAGCATGGCTACTGGCGAAAAAGTTTCATCATAATCAATATCTTCTTTTTGTGTGTACCCTTTCGCCACTAGTCTTGCTTTAAAGGTTTCAACCTTTCCATCTATCCCTCTCTTCCTCTTGTAAACCCATTTGCAACCAACAGGTTTAATGCCATTAGGCGCCTTTACAAGATCCCATACATGATTGGAATACATAGAATCCAATTCAGATTTCATAGCTAAGACCCAATGATGTGCATCTATATCATTAATTGCCTCTTCATAAGTGTAGGGGTCCAATTCAGCCTCTTGTGAGATAGCTATATAAGTTTCTCCCAAACCTCTAAATCTCATAGGAGGCCGAATAATTCTCCCACTACGACGAGGCACCTGTGTACTAGTCATCTCATGAGTAATATCTTGTGGTGTATCTAATACAGCCACATCATCCCTAGTTTCATCCATTGGTTGTTCAACTATAGGTTCATTCATTTCAGCCAAGACAACTCTACTTCTAGGATTAAAATTATTCACATAATCATCTTCCAAAAATTTGGCATGGGTGCTAACAAACACTTTGTTATCCTTATGATTATAGAATAAATAACCCTTAATTTCTTTTGAATACTCTAAAAACATGCATACTTCAGTTTTAGTTTCCAACTTATCAGACTTCCCTTTCAACACATGTACTGGACATCCCCAAATGTGAAGATATTTCATACTAGGCTTGCGCCCACTCCACAATTCCTTAGGTGTGTTGGGAACAGATTTTGATGGAACTAAATTCAAAACATGCATAGCAGTTTTTAGTGTATATCCCCAAAAAGAAACTGGTAAAGTTGAGTAACTCATCATGGACCTAACCATTTCTAAAAGAGTCCTATTCCTTCTTTCTGCTACACCATTTTGTTGGGGAGTTCTAGGTGCAGTCAATTGGGATACAATCCCATTCTGAATTAGATAATCCTTGAAATCCCCAAGAAGGTATTCGCTACCTCGATCAGATCGAATGGCCTTTATACGTTTACCCAATTGATTTTCAACTTCAGCCCTAAACTCTTTGAACTTGTCAAAGGCTTCGGACTTCCGTCTCATTAGGTACACATAACCATATCTTGAGTAATCATCCGTAAAAGTGATGAAATACTCATAACCTCCTTTTGCTTGGGTTGACATAGGACCACATACATCTGTATGAACTAATTCAAGCAACTCTTGGGCTCTTCTACCTTTTGCATTAAAAGGTCGTTTGGTCATCTTACCTTCCAAACAAGATTCGCAAACTGGAAAGCCATCAAAGTCCATAGGCTGTAAAAGTCCATCTTTGATTAGTCTTTGAATCCTATTTGAATTAATATGACCCAAACGCAAGTGCCATAGATATGCATCACCAGTAGAAGGAAACTTTCTCTTTAATGATTTTACATGAGAGCTACTATCTATTTCAGAATTGTATAATTCATGCATGTCAGGAGTTAAAATATAAAGACTATCCACAATATTGCCAGAACAGATAAACATTTTATCCTTCTTTATTACAACATTGTCTTTCAAGATAACACAATATCCATGTTTACCTAAGTAAGTTGCAGAAATTAAATTCCTACGAACATTAGGTACAAACAAACAGTCTTCCAATATTAACACTCTAGACTTAAAACACAAATTATACACTCCAACAGCTACAACCGGAATCCTGCTCCCATCAGCCAAAGTAAGAAATAGTTCTCCCTCATTCAACTTTCTGGTCTCCTGGAACCCCTGCAAAGAATTGCAGATATGATTAGTACAACCTGAATCCACACACCAGGAATCTGTTGGATTCTGTACCAAACATATTTCAAGAAGAAAGGAACTTTTCATACCCTTATTCTTGGCAGCCTTGAATATTGGATAATTCCTCTTCCAATGTCCTTTCTCACCACAATGGAAACACTTTCCTTTGCTTTTCTTTCCTTTTTCGGCAACCCCTAAAGCAATTTGTTTACCAATTTTCTTAGTGAAATCCTTCTTCTTCTTCTTACCCTTGCCTTTCGACTTAGGTTGAGAAGTAGAAGCTTCACCCACATTGGCTTCAACACTAGAAGTACCAAGGATGCCTTCCGCCGCCACTAACTCATTCATTAATTCAGACAAAGAGTAAATCTTTTTGTTCATATTATAATTAAGTCTAAATTCCTTGAATGAATCTGGTAGTGACTGGAGTATCATATCCACTTGGGATTCTCCATCAATGTCGGCACCTAAAACTTCTAATGTGTTCAGATTAGCAATCATCCTAAGACAATGCTCCCTTACTGAACTTCCTGTAGCCATTTTGGTATTATAAATTTGCCTCATGGTTTCTTGCCTTGCAGACCGGCCTTGCTCACCAAACATCTCCTTCAGACTTAGCATCATCTCCTTCAGACTTAGCATTATGTCCGAAGCATGTTCTACATCCTGCATTTGATGCTGTAGAACATTTGAAATAGATGCTAGGATGTAGCACTTGGCCATCTCATTAGATTTCTGCCAACGATCATATCGTTGTTTTTCCTCAAGAGGAGCATCTAATGAAGGAAAGCTAGGACATGGTTGAGTAAGTACATATTTATGCTTTTCAGCAGTAAGAACAATGTCCAAATTTCTTTTCCAGTCAACATAGTTGGATCCAGTCAGTTTGTTTTGGTTAAGAATAGCAACAAGTGGGCTAAATGATGCCATGATTTAAATCTGAAAATAATAAACATGAATATAATAAGTAAACTGGACATTATCAATTTAGCATATAAGCATACAATATGGAATCTTAATAAAACCATAAAATAATATATGCAACGACAACCAAATCCATGTCTATAATTCCTTGGTAGCAAGTTTATTATAAACATATTAATTGGTTGAGAACTATTCTCATTATTAGTGCTATCATGATAACTCTTATCAAACACTAATAATATGCCGTATTACCTTCAGCCTCTAAGTAATAATGACATAGCTCCTTTGGGAGGTTAACATTACACTTAGTCTAGTGTATACCATTATCTAGAATCATGTGTAGCCACACTTCATCTCCCTTTTATAGTGTTTAAACTTGTAGTACCATAAAACAAAACACCCTTCTTTGGGATCGCGAGACATATGCGCCAAGATGAGGTGTTTGTCCACACTACTTTAAACGGGTAAGTTCAAACTTGTAGTACTATGAAGTAAACACCCTCCTTTGGGATCGTGAGGCATATACGCCAAGACGAGGTGTTTACCCACACTACTTTGAACCGATAATGGAGGCTGTGAGATCCAACCCTTGTATCTCTCTCCCACAGAATATTTTAAAAATAAAAGTTTTTAAGGTCAAAGACCATAATAATGCTAGACACATGAAAAACACAATCCTAATTTCATTAGGAATAAATTTCATTAAACTAGCATTAATATATATATATATATATATATATATAAATATATATAACGTAACGTAAAACTATATATATATATATATATATTATATTATATAAATAATATAATATATATATTACGTTATAAAATTATATTATATTATATATATATATAATCCCTTTATTATATATTACATATATATATATATATATATATATATATATATATAATCTTCAGACCAAGACAAAATGGTCATACGTGAAAAAAGATCCCAGCCATTGCATTAAATGCTTGACTTTACAAAATGATCAATTCACGTTCATGCCATGCCATGCAAATCATGCATTGACATGAATAGCATTCAAACAATGCATTTGTTCACCAAGCAGTACAAGCATAACTTCCCATTTTCAATAACTACTCCATCCGAATGAACATCAAGGAAAAAGATATTGAAGTTTCTGTGCAGAACAGTAATGGCTTGATTTATATATATATATATATATATATATATATATATAAATCATTTTATATGAATTCCAACGCTAATAACGTTAATTCATAAAACAATGATTATCAAACCATGTCTACACTAAAATAAAAGTTTTCTTAAATTTTAAAAATTTAATCACACATTATACAATCATGATATGAAAACCTGGCTCTGATACCAATTATTGGTTAAAATCTGGTTTTGTATCTCATACAAAACACACAGCGGAAGCAACAAACAAGGATCTATTTCATTCATGATTGACAACATGCACTCTGTAAATTTCAGAATTTAAGAACAAGATAGCGTACCTTGGTGTGGAGAATTTCAAAACAAAGATTAGAAGCACATGGGAAAACTTTTAATCTTCACTCCAATTCCACTTTACACCCAAGATGTGTGGTCTCTCAATCAGTTTCCAAAGGGAGAACGAAAGTGTGTCTCACACTCTTTCTTTTTCTCTACGATTCTTTTCTTAAAAAAAAATCTCATGAAAAATTCTGTATGTTTCTCCCTTTATAACTAACTGATTATCTAATTGGGCCGGTCTATTTGGCCTTTCCAATTGGGCTTTAGTGTGTGGCTTGGAATGAGACCAAAAGGGACCAATAAGACACTAGCTCCAATGGGCCTTGGGCTTTTCCGTCAACTCTTGACAAGTCCAAAGTTACCATTAATTATATTTAATACCACTATATAAATATAATTGCACTCTAGGCCTTATTAATAAATTATATCCCAAGACTTTATTTTGCATGCAACCCCTTCATAAAATATTCGTAGTAATACAAAGTCATAAATATAGATTGCCACTTTGTAAATTACTACATCTTATCCTTAAGTACCCGGTTTAATCCTTTAAAGTTATTCATCATATATTTATGAAATCCAATTTCATAAATATATACTTTAGTAATTTCTTACCAAAGTGGTTAGGCCTAACTCTCTGAATAACCATACCCATTAAACTTATCTCAAGGGAATATTTTGTATCTCCATTAAGAGACTATGAATTCCATCTTGAGAATATATGTTCCATCAACACTAAATGTGGTTGCCCAACATACTGAGGTTTTGACCGTTACTTTAGATCTCACTCCTGATATATCAAAGCAACCTACACCTCATGATCAGGTCCATTATTCTCTCAGGATTAAGAGTTCATACAAATAGAAGTCGTGAGATTTATTATTCATTTGACAGTCGTTAGGAGAATAATAAATCTCACAGCGGTCCAGTTCAATATGTTTTAACTCTTAAAACATATCAACATATCAACTAGAAGTCACCACTTCCATGATCAAGACAAATCATCTTAGTTGATACGTTATAGTCTTCGCAGATGAAATGCCCAATTTCATCACCGACTACGAACTATAAATTCTGAGTTTACAAAGAACTTGTGATTTATATCTTCTGTGACTAAATCACATAAATCACATACTATGCATCTCATGGACTATATGATAATGTCCAAATATTCATGTTACCATTATTTTAGATAAGAAATAAACAACTTTATTAAACACAACATTAAGTCATACATAATGTCATACATAGCATCATACAATAGGATTTAAGGGCATATATCCTAACAAAAACCCCATCACAAGGCCGTATTTATTTCCTAATAAATGAAAACCCCATCATAACCAATCAAAAACCATATCTAAAAACTTGAATCTTTTAATTTTCACACACTTTCTCAGCACCCAAAAAAAAAACACACACACACACACACACAGAGATAGAGAGAGCAATACCTTACTACAATCATCAAACACTTTTTGAAGAAGAACTTCATAATTTAAGGGCAACTTCAATTCCCAGAATCAGAGACCCCAAAAAGGAAAAAAAAAAAAAAAAAACTATGAACGCAGATATTAGAAAACAGGGAAAGGCTTAGTGATTTCTATAATCCAAAATAGGAAAAAAAAAATATCAAAAGATTGAGAAACAAATATTTTATGGAGAACCCAAAAACCCAGAACAAAAAGGAATTAAAACCAAGATGAAAAGCCAAAACTAAAATCATTTTTTTTTGTAATTTCTGTAAGTTATAAAAAAGAAAAAAAAAAAAAAACTTATCATATCAAAGAATTAAAAAAAAAAAAATCAAATTCCATACCTAAATGTTATAAAAAAAATTTTCATACCTAAATCTAAAAAGGGGAAAAGAATGTACTAGTGCTAGTTCTGATAATTTGATGGTGCAGCGACATTCATGAGCACTATCTCTATATCCCTCTCAAGTCTCAATCATTATGTGTTTTAAAAACCTGAAACAAAAACAAATCAAATCTAAACCTATCCAACAGGAAAACTCAAATAAAAGTAATGTTTCATAGCCAAATCTAAAAAAAATTTATCGGTGTTGATGAGCCATAGATTTTTCTTTTCTATGTGCTTGTGGTTTCGGTGGTCTGATTTTGCCTCTTTCTCTATTTCTTTCTCCGTGCCTTAGGCCTGATCGCCTCTCTCTATTTCTATCTCCATGTAAATCGTATCTCTTTTGGCGCCGTATGAATTCTATCTCTCTTTGTGACTGTATCTTTCAAGCCTTTCTATCGTGTTTTGAAAATTTTTGACTTCTTATGCCCAATTGTTCTGCCTCTGTTTCTTTCTCCGTGTCCTAGGATTTGAATTACAATTATTGCCCTTAAAACTAAAATGTGTAAAATCATAAAATACTATTTTGATCCTTAAACTTTATCAAAAATTTGTTTTTCATCTCTAAATTATTGAAAAGTTCTTTTTTCATCCCCAAACTATTGAAAAGTTATTTTTTCATCTATTTTTTTCTTTTTACAAAGTTTGAGAAGAACTTTTTTAAAGTTAAAAAACAGAATAAATGTTTGGTAAAGTTTAAAGGTCAAAATATGATTTTATCCAAAAAAGAGGGATACAACTAAAATGGAGTAGACTGACAAATTGACTAATAAGACAAAGGTTATGTTAAAATTGGGAAGATAAAATAGGGGGAGTATAGAAAAAATTCAATTTTCTAGCCTATTTAGGATGATTAAATGGAATAATAGAAAACATATACAAATTATTTTTATTAGGTTGAGAAGAAAAATGATATAATAGAAAAAGTTGTTTGTTTGAATTTACTATTATTTCCCTATTACATAAAAAATTTTTTGATTAATACCATACTAACCTTATCGCTTGAGTTACATGTATGCTTAGAGCTTTATATTTTTTAATGTAGACTTTTTTCATTCATTTGAGAAATTTGTATTTGTTCAAATTAAAGAGATTTATGAGTTTTCTAATCCTTGAAATAGCAACGAGTGTGATCAAACCTAATACAAAAAAAAAAAAAAAAAAAAAAGTTTGGGGTTGCTTTTTTTTTTGGTCTTTTATGTTTCAAAATTTCATTTCAGACTTTGTTTGATACAGTTTTTTATTTTGCCCTTCATGAAAATAAAAATTGTGACATATATATAAGGCCCAAATGAAAACAACCTAACTTATATATTGTAGTGCCAACAGGCTCAAGATAGGTATTGGGCCGGCCCAAGGGTTCTCGCGAGGTGGAAAGCCCATCCCAATGGCATGGATGGTCCGAGGACATGATAAGTCCCGCCTATGAAGTAAACATTACAAAGGAAAGGTGCCATGCATGAGGTGAAGACCACTAAACATGATATCCGAGGATGGCCACGTCCTCGGCAACATGCCGCCGAGGACGAGATAGGTGATCTGGCAGCTTAAGGGCATCCACACTGAAGGCCTTGGACACAAAGACTAAGAAAAAGAGAACAGGAGATAAAGTGGAGTGACAGAAAAATATCAAGAATAAAGCTGCTACTACCGCATTGAAGGCTCCCTACCTACCTCTCTGGCCGCATTAATGAAAAAGTGACGCCTGAGCATTGAAGTCTAACCTTGCACTTACCGTCAAAGACTTTGGTAGGAAAGGATGATGTAATAAGTATCTAAAAAAAATCTCTGGTCTACACGTGGAAGAGAGGAGGAGAAATGTGGAGGTCTATAAAAAGCAACGGAAGAAGAAAAAGGAGGGGAGACACACACACACAAGGGAGAAATTGTAAGGAAAAGGCCAAAGATAGTCCTCGGCATCAATATATAATACAGTTTTCACCCATGTACGAGATGTATGAGATGTATGCATGGATCCTGTGACTTAATTTACCTTTCGTGTTATCTACTGTCCATAAACCTAGATTAGAAGCACACTCTCTACAAATTCATTGTTTTGAGCTCATTGGGCTGGTTCCAAAAATGCAACTGTAATCCAGCATGATTTGTGCCCTTACATATATATATATATATATATATATATATATGTATTGTATACTATTTGAGGAAGAAAATGAAAATGCCTAGATGCATAAACCATCATTAAAAAGCTCAAAAACTAAATGCCAATATGGATAAGATAGAAATGGGCCATGGACGATGGTGGTTAGATTTTTTTTTTTTTTTTTTTTCATAATTTTAGGGGAATTGGTTTGAACCTTAAATGTCTTCATTAAAAAAATTAAGAGGTGTCATCCAATTGAGCTATAAGACTTCTTGGAGATAGTGATTAAATTAGATAAAGATAAAACAAAAATCAATAAAAATTGTATTTTTTAATTAAAAAAGAGAATATTATATTAGAACTAATAACAATTTAAGAGGCAATGAGTAACTTTTTTCCCCCCTGGATGAGGTATTTTATTGATGTAAAAGAGGATTAGAGCCTGGGTCATCCACCATCTCAGTTGACAAACTCATGAGCTGGAAGATTGGAGATGGGAAGGAAGACCATGGGCATCACAATTAGCATGCTTTGATAACAACAGAAAAGTTACAAATAAAAGAACAAGACAACTGGTTTATATCAGCAATGATAGAAGAGATAGCCCAATGAGCTTTGATTGAGGAGTTTTGAATAGGCTCTATCACATTTTAGAGCATCGCCTTCAAAGATAATATGTTAAGGGAGGTTGATATCTGCATCATCATTCTTAACCTTTTGGTAAGTATGTATTCTCTTAACATGCATCATCAATGTTATTACTTATTCGGCTACAAGGGATTAAGATATAACTACTAACAGCAAATCTTGAGCACAAAAGTAACCTTTCTGCAAAGCATAAACTAATTATTTATTTATGTTCATTTTCATGCCAATGTTTTGGAAGCAACAATGAAAACCACGTAATAACATTTTGATCTCTCAGAAGCAAGATCTTCAACCAAAATATAAAAATTTTATTCAATCTTTCAATTTAATTGGCATGACATAATTGGCATCCACTACCAAACTACCCCATCTAAACATTCAAGACACAAAAATGAATACCAATTCAATTTTCTCAGTACAGTTCAGAACACAAACTGACTACCATTACTATCCACAAAAATCCTAGCCAACTCAAGCAATCCAATAAAGTAAAAATCAAAGCAGAACCACCAAATAATAAATTCTAAAAAAATCTAATCAAATACAACTTTCAAAGCTTAAAAAAACCAATCTTTAACAAATCCCATAACAAAAATGCTTTAAAGATTATAGTATAAAAAGAGGATTGAGATCTTCTAAAGTTCCTAGGGTACTCTACCATATAAAGTTCTTTAATCTTAACCTTTCATTTATAATAAAAGGTCTAGATTTTGCCATATCATTAATCCACTAACAAATCTACAAAAATAGTGATTTTAAAAAATAACTGCTCATAAATGATAGGTATTACCTTAAATGCGAATAGTGGCTATGACATTGCAGTGTTAAATGCAAAAGAAATTTTCTTATTTAGAAAATTGATTATTATGCACAGAGACCAAGAAGCATATATATATATATATATAATTGATATATGAATGGCAGAGACACCTGGGTTTTCATCCCAATTTTTTTAGTCTTCTATTAATTTTACTAAAATTAAGTATATAAATGTTTTTCTTCTCTTTTCAAGTACATGATTGGCACTTAGGATCATAAAACATGATTTTTCTATGTCCCATTTTAGTCGAACCTATGCTTTGAAATCAACAACCAAAATAATTTGTGGAACAAATTGAAAAATGAAGAGGGGAAGGAGAAGATGACTTCACGTTTTCTTAGAGACCTGATTTAGGTAAAAGAGGTAAGGCAATAATTACCATTAATGAGTAGTTATTTTTTAAACCATTATTTTAGGGGTTTTGTTAGTGGATTAATGATATGGAAAAATCTGAACCTTTTATTATAAATGAATGGTTAAGATTAATAGAACTCTATATGGTAGAGTATCTTAGAAACTCTAGAGGATCTCAATCTAGAAAGAGAACCGCTAGACACAGACACCAAAACCCAGCACCGATCTCACAACTAGAATCACGTCGAATCAGCAACTAGCATACTGATGCCAATCTCGCAACCACTAGACACCATCACAGCAACAACCCACCCCACCACCATGGCAACACCATCAGAACCCACCCAAAATGAAACCCATTCCAAAAATTATAGATTACAAAAGTAGTTTCTACCATTAAGAAATTAGATAACCAAAGCAAAAAATATAAAATTTTACCAATATATAAACATTTTTTTTATCTAATCCAATCACCATTAAATTCTGGGAAAATCCCATCCAAAATTTAAGATTACAAAAAGAACCAACAGAATGAACTCAAAATTGAAATAAAAACACAAAAATTGAGAATGATAACAAAAGCGACTAGTTTTTCTTCTTGTTGCCTAGCAAATCATTAGGAACAACCTGATCGGAGGTTCTTATGCTTAAACTTACCGATCTTCTTCAAGGTCTTAGGATTGGTAATCTTCTAAAGCTTAGTACCAGACCTAAGAATGTTCTCCTTTTTCTTCTTCTCTTGCTCCTATCTCTTCTTCTTCTTGTTCTGCCTTATTGTCTCCTTCAACAGAGATTCAGTCATCAAAACACATTGTAACTATAGGCCACATTGGTAATAAACAACGAACAACTTATATAAAGGCAATACTAGCCACAATACAAACAAACCTAACCCATTGATGACCTTTCCAAACCCACCAAACCTAAAACTGAAAAAAAAAAACACAGTGAAGAGAGAAACAACATAGAGAAATAAGTGAAATAAAAAAAGGGGAGAGAGAGACTTCTGACCTATGATGGCTGAAAGAGAAAGCTATGAGAACGAGGTTCTTGGCGGTGGAGTGAAGATGGAGAACAGAAATGGGTGGAAAGGTTCTCGGTGGCGGCGGCAGCGGCGGTGGCATCAATCAGAGGAGGCGGTGGCCCCGTGGTGCTGAGAGTGATAGAGAATGAGGGTTTGTTTGAGCGTGATAGATCGAGGTGAGTTTGTTTGGTGGTGATGAGGGATTTTTTCTTCAATTTATACCAAGGGCTTATAAATGCAGTTGTAGGTACTTCTATGGCCATGTTTGCCAAACATGGCTTTAGGACAAGGCCTAAAGCCTTGTTTTTACATATAAATGCAACTCTAGGTTCTTCTATGGCCGTGTTTTCCAAACGGCTTTAGGGCAAGGCCTAAAGCCTCATTTTTACATATAAATGCAGCTCTAGGTTCTTCTATGGCCGTGTTTTCCAAATGCAGCTTTAGGACATATTTTTTTTTAAAAAAAAAAATATATATATATATATATACACACACACACACACACATATATATGAAATGGGTCTATAGCTGCGTTTTAAAAATGCAGCCTAAGCCCTTCCCACATAAACGCAGCTGGAACATCAAGAAATGCGGCTTCTGAGCTGATCTGGAGCTGTGCTTAGTACACGTGACTAGGTGTAGCTGCATTATTGAAAAACACAGCTCAAAATCACTCTATAGCTACGTTTTTGTAAACGCAGCTTAAAAAAAACGCAGCTTAAAACCGTGTTTTTTGTAGTGATATAATTTACTCAAAATATCTTTTAAGGCCTTTTAGATTGAGGGGTGAGGGAAAGTAGAGTAGAGTTAGTTAAAAATATGCTAATTTTGAGCCAATTTCGTTCTACTTTACTTTACTTTACTCTTCCTTCATTCCCTCAATCCAAAAGAACCAATTATGAGTTAGACCATTTTGCATATACAACACTGTCAGTCTTTTTGAGATCTTTTCCCCTCTTTCCGAGTATGTTAAAAATACTTAGCATTCTTTAAAAAAAAAAAAGAAAAAAAAAAAAAAAAAAAGGATTTCGTGACATGCAATTGCCAAATATTCTTATTCTGTTAGTCACGGGCTTCTTACAATTTTTTTTTTGTTATGATTATAAATAATTGTGCTTTCCCATATGATTGCGGTGCGAAATAATTATGGTTTTTAAATACTAAAAAAGAAAATCACGCTGAGGAAGTAGGCACTATCTTTAATATCCACTAGTTTTTTTTTTTTTTTTTTTTTTTTTTTTTTTTCTTTTACTTAAATAGCTTTCTATAATGCTTTACAACAAAGAACAATTTTTTTTTTTAATATAACTCAATCTGTAATAGGATAAGTGTTGAAAAGTTGTAATGGTAAGGATATATTATATTCATAAATTAAAAATAAACATAAATAATTAAAATAATTAGAATTTAAAACATAAATACTATTTGGTTTGAGGATAGATAATCAAAATAAACTAGATATCATGCGTTATGTATGTAAACATATGTTTAGTTGTTAAACAAGAAATAGCACAAAATTTTAGAAAAATTTAAAAATTAAAAAGATATATAGGGTGTCTTTTTGTTTTTGGTGCTAGATAAATCCATGCAAAATAAAAAACATACAAAAGAATCTTCCAAAACTCTGGAACATGGCTTATTCAATTATTCTCCAAGTTGCACCGCCAACTAGTGGCCGGATTTGATCCAAGCCAACGTGCCCACGAGGGTCTCATCAATCATTTTATTCCCTAAACTCTAAAGAAACCACAATCTTCATCTATATAAACCCTAACCCATTTCACCATACCTCCACCAATCCAACCCCAACCTTAATAACAATCATAGAACTAGCCTTAGCAAGTGTGTCTAAAAATGGCTTCCAAGGCTATTGCAACCATGGCTTTTCTACTATCTCTCAACCTTCTCTTTTTCACAATGGTCACTTCAACTAATGTCCCTTGCCCACCACCAAAACACACTCCACAACACTCACAACCCAACGTTCCTACTAATAAGCCAGCCACCTGCCCCAAGGACACCCTTAAGCTAGGGGTGTGTGCGAACTTGTTGAATGACTTGGTGCACCTTGTTGTGGGAACCCCACCAAAGACCCCTTGCTGCAGCCTCATCCAAGGTCTTGTTGATCTTGAGGCTGCTGTTTGTCTTTGCACTGCTATCAAGGCCAATGTTCTAGGCATCAATCTTAATGTCCCCCTCTCTTTGAGCTTGCTATTGAATTATTGTGGAAAGAATGTACCAAAAGGATTCCAATGTGCCTAATGGTGCTAAGCTAAATCTCTCATTTTTCTACCAAGTTTCCTGTAATCTAATTATTTTCACTGCATCCTTTGTTGATGGGGTCTGGTTTGAAGCTTTGAGCTGATATCAATCCCATTTTGGTTTTCAATTGTTTTGTTGGAAGGTCCTCTCAACCGGCTATTCTTTGGGAAATAATAAAACGTGTATTTTGTTTTTCCAGGATGATGTAAAATATCTTCTCTTGATGAATATGGAGATTTGATGTGAATTATTTTACCCTTTTTTTTCGATCAGGATTCAGAAGTGAAAGCTCTTAACTTTTTTCATTATTTGTTGTACTATACATGCATTGGGTATTTGTTTTACCCTTTTTTTTTTTCAATCAGGATTCAGAAGTGAAGGTTCTTAACCTTTTTCATTATTTGTTGTACCATACATGCATGAATTGGGTATTTAGTTTTATGGATTTCGACTAGACAGACAGGTACCATGATATTTACTTGATTATCATCATTCCTTAATGGAGACAAAATTAATGTTATAATCTCTTAAAATTTTCCCTATTGCTAATTTGCTACTTCTTTTGAAAAAGGAAATTACTGCTCATAACATTTTCACAATATTTTTACATCAAATCTTGTATGGTAAGTTATTATTAGTTCCAATTTGAACTTACTACTAAAATTACCTTTTTATCATTTAAGATTTATTGTGAAATTGTTGGAGACATAAACATTTCTCTTTGAGAATACATGTCAATCCACATGTGACTTTTTTGTTTTTATTGTTTGAATGACTAGCCGCAAGAAGACAGATTTTCAAACTACAAAAGCTATTTGTCAAGAAAATTAATAAAATGAAATTGGCGGCAACAAGGTTCTAATGGTTTGGATTGATTCTTGAGAGTATACAACAAGAAGTCGACCCGTATATTTTGAATGTGAGAATTAATGAGTTTCCTCGAGAAATATGAAAAACAGTTGCCTTATTTTGATTAGAATGACTTGCCTGGATCCAAGTAATATGTGACAATTTTTAAATTTGTCAATATGAGGTTAACTTAGATGGTGCATGACACCATTTAATTTATCTTTGGTCTCAAATAATTTAGTTGTACACAAGCAAAAGCAGCTTGGTTTAGCTCAAACTCGGGATTTTTTTGGGTTGAATCTTAATTTAAATGCTAACTAGTCGCAGTCTCGCACATTTTGTGTGATAATAGGGTGGCCTTATTAAGTTTATTTTTTTAAAATTGGACTAATTTAATTAAGGATAATATATTTTATAATCATATTTTCATTTGTTATAAGAAACATCACAAATGTAAAATATAATTTTTGTCGTATCAAAATGAAAACAATACTATTTTTCCTAGAAATTCAAAAGGTAAGTTAGCAAAAATATTCATTTTTTGATAAAACTTATTTATAACATTTTGTATATCTTTAATAAGTATATAAAATTTTGAAATTATTCTTTTAGGTTTTAAAAACTTTTCTCAAATCCTATTTTTTCAACCCTACACACCAAAAATACCAAAAATTATATCTAAAAAAATTAATAAAACTCAACAAAACTACAATTTAAAATAAAAAAGAAAGGAAAAAATAAAACTCACATCATAATCAAACTCCTTCCCAGTATGTAAAACATATCAAATGTGATGTAATCAAGCCAAATATCAAATGCAAAATCAAATTTAAATTTTTTTAATAAGGTTTGGAAGTTATGCAATAGAAATAGGTGGCTGATTCTAAGCAAAAGTGTTGGTTAGAGTTTCATATACAATGATTTAAAAAAAAAAAAAAATTGCTAATAATATTAAAATAAATAAATAAAAATGTAAAAATAAATCAGTAAACCAAGACTACAATTCCAACAAAGTAAAAAGTGGAGAAAAATTTTTGACAAAAAGAAGAAGAAGTGTTGTATAAATATTGTCATAATCTAATCCAATATGTGAATAATACATAGATAAATAAATCATTTTAAACACAAAATTGAATTTGTTTTCTTAAACATCTAAAAAAATATACTAATGAGATACGGAAGATAAAGTGTAATATTAGATATTTGTAAACGCTTAAAACAATTAATAAAGTATCTAGGAACATCATATAACAAAGACATAATAATTCCTTGTTAATTTGTTAAACAAAATATTTAGAAACGGTGAAAAGAAACTACAAAAAGACCATCTTCTTCAACTACACAAATTGTTCTTCATTATATTGTTCAAACTATCTTGTTCTTTTCTAGATAAACCAAAACTTGACAACAACGCAAAATAGGACATATGATAATATGATTTTTATCCAAATCAGTTCAGCCAAAATATATATATATATATAGTGATGTGGTCAATGATGTGGTTTAACAAGAGCATAGCAATAATAATTGTTACATATGTGCAAATTATTAGTTGTAGCCAGGCAGTGTGTATCTTGGATTATCTCAAGCTGATTAACATGTCGTGCACATCACATAAGACATCAAATCCAACATGAAAAATTTGGAAGCATCAAACGTTATAAAAGTTACAATATACGAAACAGAAAAAAGGAAAAAAAGCATGATGGCCAAGAAATAAGAAACTGTAAAGAAAGAAGGAAGACAATTGAGTTTTACTTTGTTTTATTATTTGGACATGTCATGAAAAAAAATGCCCTAAAATATGAAAAAACATATTTTTACTTTTTGGTGGAAACCATTACCAGTGGGAATGAAGATCCAACTCAATGTATAGCTCTCATCAAGCATAAAATCGATGTAAAGAAAGAATATGTTAATATAAAAAGAAATCTTGTAACACTTGACGTGGGCATACTACCTATGGCAAGGCTCTCTTCAATACATGGGGCATCCTTCTCCAAGTTGGCATTGTCACCTTTGAAGCCACCAAACATTGTTGCTCTCTCGCACCACACTAGATTGGTGTTGTTTGTTTTATACTCAATAAGCAAAGAAAACATTTTGGTATATTGCTAAACTATTAAGGAAATGATTGAAGAAGATGAAACGATCATGCGTTTACTAAGGAAATGATTGAAGAAGATGAAACGATCACTCGTTTATAAAATCAATGTAAAGAAACAGTTTTTGGTATAGGCGGGAATTGAATCACAGATCTCATATATAACCATTAAAGACTTTACCAGCTGAACTAACTGAAACTCACATAAAAGCTGAAAGTTGATTATGTAAACTATGTAAATGACCTAGAGAAAAAATCCGTATCTCATCTCATGACCTACACAAGTTATATCTCACGAACAACCTTTTCATTTGATATCTGATATCAAAATAAATTTTAGAACTTAATTACATGAGCTGTAAAAAGATAGGCTCCATGTATTAAAACGTTAATCCGAAGGACAGGAATGTATGGCCATAAAGTTATAAACCGTCTAAGCGTTGTATGCTCATTGAATTGAGCAGTAATGAGACACAAGAGAAAATTTGTCAAAAGACAATTTTTACATTAATACGAAGTTAACAGTTCTTTGAAAATGAAAAAAATAGTGATAGATGAATAGTGATTATAATAATTTTCTCTGTAAGAAGAAATGATAGGTGTCATAGTAGAAGTGATTATAGTAGTATTTTCTTTTCTTAAAAAAAAAAAAGAAATTTTAGTAAACTTATAATGGTAGTGCAAAAGACCACTTTGTATCCCATGCTATTTACATTAAAACTATCACTCAATGTTGAAAGGAGCTTTGAATATAGACACAAAGTTTATGGTAAAGTGTAGTGCATCATGTTGGCCACAAAGAAATAATTTTGCAATAGAAAATTAATATAGTTGGTAAACCAAAAAGAAAAAAAAAAAATAATGACGTGACCGAGGATGTGGCTTAACAGGAGCGTAGCAATAATAATTACTTCACTTCAGTTTTTAGATATATATATATATATATATATATATATATATATATATATATAATATAGATAACAGCTTTAATCTCCAACTGATGTATTGAATGAGTAGGTCACCAAGGAGAAGTGCATGCTTCTCTATAATTCAAGAGAAACTTTTCTAATTATACAAATCCAAAATCCAAAACAGGCATCCAAAATCTCATATTGGACAAATTAAATCAAATGGTTTGAAATTTTGAATACTGTTAGGACATATGTGATTCATGTTAGGAACATATGTCATTATGTATTGGTTAATCCTTTGACAAAACGCGCTTTACTTATAATTGGGTAGATCTAAGATGTGTTTAATATTTCAAGAAACAAGGTTTCAAGATCAAGTGTTAAAACCATGTGAATCTATCCAAGAAACAAGTGAAGAAGTGCTAATTTTTAAATCTCGACAGCTAATATCTATCGAGGTTTAAAAAACTGCTTTAGCCCAATACTTGACAGCTACTCGATAGATAAGCTATTTATCGAGATTTATGAAAAACAGATTTTCAGTTCTGATTTTCATCCAATCTGTGAATAAATGTTTGGGCTTTCTTTTCTCACAACCTTAAACATATGTAAGAATTGTTTTAAGAGCCGCATAACTGATGCACCTTAATGCAAAAGTTTTTCACAAGCATATTGTGAACTAGAGACATATGCGCTAGTTCATCTTTCTCTTGAAGAAGCTACTACGTTTATACGCCATTGGGTTTTGTGACTAAGGAGTTGTGTGATCTTCATCATGTTGATGAACCGAAGAACTTTAAAGCTAAGGAGTTGCGCTAGTTCATCTTTTTCAAGTTGGTGATTAAGTCGCGTACTAGGATCCGCGCATCTATTGATTAGTCACATACTGGGAGCTGTACATTAAAAGGAGAGATTTTCACTATAGAACAAGTCCAATTGTGTATTAGGATAAGGGTTCAACTATAGGTTGGTATAAGGTACTGGGATTCCTTTACTTGTAACAGTTTCTTGTGATAATAGTGAATTCTCAGGAGTTGTGGCCTTAAAATCACCCGGTGGGTCCTTGGAGGTTTTTCTCGTTCGTAAACAAATCACCATGTCAACTTTATTTTTCGCTACATTTTATTTTAGTTGGTGATTTTTTTGTGCTGCCACTCATATTTTATGTTAATCTGATTAATTAATCAACTTGACTAATTAATTGGTTAATTCATCACAAGGGGTTAATACATTCTTGGCCTATCAAGTGGTATTAGAGCAGGCATACACTGATTAGGTTTTAATCTTTGTTGTGTGATCCATTGACCTCTGTTTGTCATGGACAGAGGAGAATCACTAATTATACCTCCTTTATATTATGGTACTAACTATGCATACTGGAAAATAGGCATGAGAGCTTTCTTGCAGTCTTTAGATGAGAAAGTATGGCAAGCTCTGAAGATAGGCTGGACCAAGCCGAAGGAAGCGCCGACTGATTGTGATGATGCTAAGATCAAGGTAGCAAACTTCAACAACAGGGCATTGAATGCTTTATTTAGTGCGGTCACAAATGAAGAGTTCAAGAAGATATCCTCTACTGAAACTGTGAAGGAAGCATGGACCATCCTCTAGACAACCTATAAGGAACCAAGGCTATCAAGGATTCAAAGCTTTAGAGGATCACTACAAGCAATGAAGAAATTAAGATGAAGGAGGATGAATCATTTGATGAGTTCTATGTCAAACTTAAGGATATAGTGAACTCAGCTTTTAATGTTGAGGAAACCATTCCTGAACTCAAGATTGTGAGAATGGTACCCAAGATCGCTGCTATTAAGGAATCAAAGACATTCGCAAAATACCTTTGACAAAGCTGGTTGGCAATCTACAGAACTATGAGTTGGGTTTGACGAGGATTGGGAAATCAAGTAAGGGTAAGAGCATGGCACTGAAATCCAAAAGTAGTGACACGAATGAGTCTTCAGACGATGAAGATTCTAAAATTAAGCCCTACATCACTAGTCAATTCAAGAAGTTCATGAAGAATGCCAATGAGAAGGGCTTCGACAAGGACTGTAAGTAATCTAGTTCTTCTCAGTTTAAGAGCCAAGAAAAAGAGAAAAAGGATGCTAGAGATGGCGGTCAGTACACTATTCTCTCAGGACCTAAGTGTTTCGAGTGTCAAGGCTTCGAACACATGAAATAGAAGTGCCCTACATATCTCAAGACCGTTGGAAAAAGCAAGGCACTTTCTACTACATTGAGCGACACTGAACCTGAGGATGATTCCAAAAATGAAGATGATAGAATCCTTAATGCCTTCACCGCCACTGTCAATCCTACTGAGGGAATTGTAAAAGATATGGATGAAGAAAAGGACTTGGTGGAGTCAAAGTTTTAGAAGATAGATAAATAAGATGGCATCCACATAGCCTATACAAAATTATACAAGGTCTTTGAAAAGCATGAGAAGTTGTATACGTTGGTCACCAAGAAGCTCAATGATGTGGATCTTGAACAAGAAAAAATCTCCACAAAGTTTGATGAAGCCAATCAGACTATTGGAGCACTAGGTTTGAGAACAATTTCTTAGTTGAGAAAACCAAGAAGCTTGAAGCGAAGTTGTTTCAAGTCAGAACTCAGCTGTAGAGGACTTCAAGTGCAAAGTTTAATGAGATGCTCAGCCTTCAGAAATCTGCTTCTAATTGAACTAGTTTAGGAAATGATTTCTCTTCTCCTAATACTACTTCCTCTAATACTACTGTTTTTGTTTCTTCAGCTAATAATGTTGAATCTGAGAACAATAATGCCAAAATTGTGTTAGCTAGTGAGAACTTAGATAAGGGTAAATCTATCTTAGAAGCACCCCCTAAGCTTGCTAATAAAGAAACTAAAAACCATAGGGCTAAGAAGGATAATGCTCAAAAGTCTAAACAGAAGAAGCAGCATTTCTGCCATCATTGTGGAGCAACCAGACATATTCGACCTAATTGCTATAAGTGGCTAGCCACTCAACATAGCAATAGCATGGTCTCATCAAGAAACCAAAGTTAGTTTCCATCCTCTCTTGATCCTTTTAGAGATCTCCTCAAAGCCCTCATATTCCTTTCAAACTTAAACGGTTGTAATTCTTCCCCCTCTCCGCTGGTTCAAGGGTTCGCTAAAAGAAAAGGTTCTTCCAATGTGTGAAAGGAAAAAGGCTCTAAGTGATTTAGTCACTTTTCTCTCTCTCCTTCTATTTTGTGTTTGCATTACTTGTGTGTTTTGTTTTATTGTTTTGAGTTAGTCTAGTTTTTATGCATTGCATTGCTTAACACGTTTTTGTTTTTTTTTTTTTTTTTTTTTTTTTTTTTTTTTTTTCAGTTTTGCTTTATTTTTTATTATAAAAATAAAAAATTGAAAAATTAGAAAAATACAAAAACAGTGTGTGTTTGTGTACATTGGTACTTGTGTACCTTAGGTGGCTATTGAAACAAAGTTTTCTAAACTTTGTATCTCTTATAGCTTAGATGAGCATCTCTATGTACAACTAAGTAAGTGAGCTTTGTGGCTCATGTTTGTGATGAGTAAAATTAAGTAATCTCTTGTACTTAACACTCATATTACTCTTTTTAATGAGAAGGACTAGAAAGTCCTAAAAGAAAGGCATAAATAACCATCTCATTACTGTTGCCCACCAATCATGAAATGACATTTGTATGCTTCGGCATAGTAAAAGTGCAATGACAAAAACTTAATATAATTGGGTATTTCTTTTCTCTCTCTTATATGCCTATCCATGATATGCTTAAAAGAAAATATGCAAAGAAAAATAAAAGCAAAAAGAATAAATATGCTTTATATATGATTGTAAGCGTGTCTTTTAGGGGATGTGGGAGTTATAGGATGTACCTCAAAGGTGATAATCTCCATCAAGCAGTTATAATCATGTGTTAGTTAAATGTATTTGTTCATATCTCAAATCGTCATAACATGTAGACACTTGTGCAATCTTGCAATTTTTTTTACACACAACACTCAATATTCTTTGCTACTTTTGATACATGTGCAAGTACAATATGATTTGGTCAACACAAGAAATACATGTTAATATATACCCATTAAACTTTCTTGACTTGTTTTTGAAATATAAAATTGGTTGACTCGTTCAGTGTGTGTGTGTGTGTATTTTTTTTATCTAAATGCATTACATTTTTCTTGATTAAGAGATGTTTCTAAGAGCTTAAAATGTGGTTTGGATCTTTAGTTGTGTAGCATACTTGATTGCATTCATGTCTGCGTTTTCTCTTCTTTGAAAAACTATTTTTAAGCAATCTTGACAGCTGCTGGACACCTCCCGACAGCTAGGCTATCTATCGAGCTCTTCAGCTTCTTTTTATTGCAATCTCGATAGCTTCTCAATCCATTGAGTCTCTTTTGCTGTGGACAACTCTGGATAGCTTTTAAATACTTGTATTCGTTGAACTTTAAAGCTCGACACCTCTCGATACCTCTTGATCTGTCAAGAATTATGGATTTCTATATAAAGGGTCAGCGTGATTTCTCTTTCATTTTTCTCGATCTCTCTCAATCCTTTCTAACTTCTCACCTTTCCAAACACCTCTTTCACTCCAAACTTCATTCCCAGTAGATTTTCGGCCTAGATCAAGCTTTTTTTCTCTAGCAAAGGTTTTTAATCCTTCATTCTTCATGCATTTCATGCTTTAGACCTAGGTTTTTGTGTTTTTAAAAATTCCTTGGGGTTTTTCAAAATTGATGAGGTTTTTGCAAAATTTTGGGATGCGTTTTGTTTAAATGATCTTAAATGATTATGCATTGCATCACATTTACAATTTAACAATGTTCCATGTATTTTAGATGTATATTTTCTTTGTTGCAAACTTGTGTGCAGGTAGGTTTGGTTGGGCTGAGCCTATGATGCTTTTAAGTTTGCATGTCACATGTTCATGCATTTTTCATGCATACATACCTTCATTTCTTTATATTCTTATATTGAATTGTTTGTTACTCTTTTGCTTGTCTCCCTTTCTCTCCTTCTTTCAGTTTGCATCATGGCACCTAAGTGTAAATCCACTCCATCCGAAAATCCACTTCATTCCAAGGCATCTTCCTTTGATTCTACCCCTTCTCATCTTCAGTTCCGTGAAGAGAAAGCCCGTAAGGACTTCTCGGAGAACTTTTCTTGATGAGGCATTCATTCGGAACACCAAGTCATTTTATCAGATTTCTTCAATACTGACCTTCCCACTGTCATCTACAGTAGGAAATGAGAGTCACTATATGGCATCCCGATCACTTGTCCTTCTGTGATCATACATGAGTTTTGCTCCTACATGCACTGATTCAATTATTTAGTACCTCACTTTTCTACTCGCGTTCGAGGTACGCGCATAGTTGTCACTCTGGATATTGTACCCGAGGTTCTCCATATCCTGAGGGTAGCGCATCCTGACTACCCTGGTTGTGATCGTCTTAAGATTGAATCTAAAGACAAACTCATGTCTCTGTTCTATGAGATTCCTTTTTCTTGGGGTGATAGTCAAAACACCCGTTACTAGACCTTTGCTAAAGATCTGAGGTTTCTTAACATGGTGATGACTTTTGTTTTCCATCCTTTGTCTCACTATAACTCTATCATAAAGCCTCGTGCTCGATTTTTGTTATCCCTCTTAGAGAACCTCTCTATTGACTTCTCTTCTCATTTCATCCTCTCCTTTATAGATGTCTATAAGAATATGGTGACCCATGATAAGCTTATTTTTCCTTCAGTTATCACGAAGATTATTCGCCATTTTTTCGTCTCCTTTCCCTTTTCTGATCATTTACCTGTCATGTGTGCCATTGATGAGCTGACTATCAGACAAAGTGAGGCCTAGCTTTGACCGAAGTGGCCACGGACTGAGAAGATGACACCTTTAGATTTTTCAGCCCCATCCACATCCGCTTCTTCTTCTTCCGTGGATGGTGTGACTCTCGAAGCGATTATGGCGCAGCTTCAGCACATGGATGCTCGCCTTAACACTCTCAACGATAAGTTGTGTTGATGAACACCCGTGTCGATCGTATTGCACGACAACAGGCTTACCTTGGTGGCTTTATTGAGTCTCCCACTCCTTTTCCAAAGACTCCTAAGGACGAGGATGACGATGGTGGCTCTAATGGCAATGGTGATGAGGATGATGTTGCTAGCTCTTCTAGCGATAATGAGATGACTGCTTGAGTTATTTGCTCTTTGTTATTCGTGACAAAAGTGGGGAATAGTTTTGGGTATGAAAGTAGTCATATATTTAGGGGGAGAGTTAGTATAGGAGATTTGATAGGCCACATTTGCTTTAACCCCTTGTGATAAATTAAATTGATTAATTAGCCGAGTTATTAATTAATCAAGTCAACATGCAAATTCACATGGCAGCACAAACAAATCACCAATAACTAAAGTATGCAGCGGAAATAAAATTGACACGGTGATTTGTTTACTAATGGGAAAAATCTGATGGCAAAAACCCCACCGGGTGATTTAAGGTCACCACTCCCGAAACTCCATTATTATCACAACAAGCGGTTACAAGTAACGGAATCCCAGTACCTTACCAACCTATAGTTGAACCCTTACTCTAATACCCAATTGGACTTGTTCTGTAGTGACAGTTTCTCCTTTTGATGCACGGCTCCCAAGTACGTGACTAACCAATTGCGTGGATCCTAGTACGCGACTTCAATTCACCAACTAGAGAGAGAGTTGTTGGCTACAAAGTTCTTCAATTCATCCACACGATGAAGATCAAGAAGATGCTTGATTACAAAACCCTACGGTGCACATACACAACAACTTCTTCACAATAGATGAACTAGGGCATGAACTTTGTCTTGGATTACAAATAGCATGAATAAGGATTTCTCAATGTTTGTGCAACTTGTGTACTTGTGCTCCTTTTGACGGCCCTTAAAATAATCCTTTTATATGTCTAGGGTTAGGAGAAAAGAAGTCCCAAAGACACATTCACAGATTGGACTCAAAATAGAACTTAGAATCTGTTTTCCTTAAATCTTGACAGATATAGGTGTCGAGGATCTGTCAAGAAGCTGTTGAGCCTCGAGGCTGAAGCAGCTTCTCAAAGCTCGATAGATACATGTGTCGAGACTAGGTGTCGAGATTTAGTAACTTGCACTTTCCAGCTTGTTTCTTGAACAGATTTGATGACTTCAACACTTAATCTTGAAACACAGTTTCTTGAAGCGTTAAACACATCCTAAATCTACCCAATTACAAGTAAAGTACGCTTTGTCAAAGGATAAGTCAACTACATAAAAGAATGACATTGTTTGAAACCACTTGAACCACATATGTCCTAACAAGATTTTTGTTAGGGGAAGTGCCTATATTTTCTTTAGGGATGTAGTGAGGACTTATGTATCTTTTCTTTACTTTTCTTTATCTTTTAGATACTTAGTTCATGTACCTTTGGTCTTATGACCACTTTGTGATAGCAAACCTTGTACTTATTGTTAATATATATATTTAAGGTTGTTATTACATTTTCATCTATCTCTTCATGTGTTGTTTATTTTCTTTCTTTATACACATGATTCATATTATTACTTGTATGCAATCTTTTATTTCTGTTTCACATTAAGATGTTGTGATGAGTTTTGTTTAAAGTGTTTTAGAAATACAAGTTGTCAAAGTCTTTCTTGTCATGAACTCTCTTCTTGCAAATTTATTCAAGAGTTTGTGTTAGGATATATTTTATTGTATTTAACAAGTGAGTATGAGTTGAGTGATTTATGACTTCTCTCATATGTTTATTTGTTTGTTGTGGTTTTGTCACGGATTGCCAAAAGGGGTGATTGTTAAGACATATGTTATCATGTATTGGATAATCTTTTGACAAAACGTACTTTACTTGTAATTTGGTAAATCTAGGATGTGTTTAATACTTCAAGGAACAAGGTTTTAAGATCAAGTGTTAAAGCCATGCGAATCTATCTAAGAAATAAGTGAAGAAGTGCTGGTTTTTAAATCTCGACAGCTAGCATCTATCGAGGTTTAAAAAGTTGTTTTAGCCTGACGCTCGATAGCTGCTCGATAGATAAGCTATCTATCGAGATTTATGAAAAAAAAAATTTAAGTTTTGATTTTCATCCAATCTGTGAATAGATGTTTTGGCTTTCTTTTCTCACAACCCTAAGCATATGTAAGGATTATTTTAAGGGTCATCATAGCTGATACACCTCAATGCAAAAGTTTTTTACAAGCATATTATGAACCACAAACATATGCCCTAGTTCATCTTTCTCTAGAGAAAGCTACTGCATTTGTACGCCGTTGGGTTTTGTGACCAAGTAGCTTCGTGATTTTCATCGTGTTGATGAACTGAAAAACTTTACAGTCAACATCTTTCTCAAATTGGTAATTAAGTCATTAACTGGGATCCGTGCATCTATTGGTTAGTCAGCCATGCATTAAAATGAGAGATTGTCACTACAGAACAAGTCCAATAATGTATTGGGGTAAGGGTTCAACTGTAAGTTGGTATAAAGTCCTGAGATTCCTTCACTTGTAACCGTTTGTTGTGATAATAGTGGATTCTTAGGAGTTGTGACCTTGAAATCACCCGGTGAGATTTTTGCCTTGGAAGTTTTCCCCATTCATAAACAAATCACCGTGTCAACTTTATTTTCCACTGCATTTTATTTTAGTTGGTGATTTGTTTGTGCTGCCGTGCATATTGTATGTTAATCTGATTAATTAATCAATTTAACTAATTAATTGGTTAATTCATCACAAGGGGTCAATACATCCTTGTTCTATCAAATACATTTCTGTTTTGTTAAACTTTTACATCCAACGCTAGAATTGATGCTAAAATTACCCACTTGTCACCAATTATTGAAATCTCCTTCACTTCATAGAGCAACTACTAATTATACTTCAAATTCCTTGTTATTTTCTTTCTTGATAAAATTGAAATTTATTCCTATTGCATAAAGATTCAACATGGTTCTCCAAATTCACTAACATTGTACAATAACAATGTCCTCTGTTTCCAGAATCGTGAAAAGTGAAACCAATCTAATCTAGCAATCTCTAGCCTTTTTTTTTTTTTTTTTTTTTTTACCGTTTTCTTTTTCATATACTATTAGAAACTAGTGTGTAACCCCGTATATATACATGGGTAAAATTAAAAACAATTATAATTACATAGTTTAAATTATAACTTTTTTTAGAAGCAGTTCAAATTATACATGGCATTAACTATTGGAAATATTACACAAAGTAATGATAGAAGAACAATGTAAATAAATAAATAAAATTAAAAAAAAAACCAGAAAATAGATAATTTGGAGGCACAATATCGTTTTTCTTAAACAATATTTGCCCTCACACTATTGTTGTTAAAGGGTTATCTCAAATTTGTCCCTAAGATACAACCAAGTTATTGGGTTCTACAAATAGCAATTCTGAAGAATGACCACAAGATTTCTTGTGTTTCTTTGTAACTTCCTATTTTGGGCACGTATGTAACTTACTATCACAAATGACACATATGGAGAGTCAAATTGTTTTATAAGACCATTCACAAAATTTGAAATATCTTCAAATGTTCTAAACAATTACTAGAAACTTTTGTAGAAAACTTTCAGTTTTACGACTTTCAATTTCGGTCGAAAGTGTCTTTCAATCAATTGAATGCCTTTTTCGATTGATCGAATAGGAATCGAATAGCGATCGAGTCATCCAGTGACTATAGGATTATTTTCTACATCATTTCGATCGATCGAGCAAAAGCTTAAATCTTTTAGTTCAAATTTCACTAAAAAAATTCAAGAATTTGAATATTCACTTTATGAAACAATACTCTCCAAACTCAAACATCATTATTACAATATAACCATATATATACCTATATATACAACATTAGCTTGCACCATTTTTAAAATATGTAATGGTTTATATATATATATATATATATATATATATGATTTAGAATTTAATTGGATTTAGACTCTTCAGTTTTTACACCCAATAATTCACTTACCACAAAACTTAAAAAATTAGATGAACACGTGGTGCAAAATTAGACTCCAATAGAAATCCAATTTAGAATCTAATTAGATTTGAACTCTTCGATTTTTGCAATTAATAATTCACTCGGTACAAAAATTAAAAAGAATTAGTAACAATCCACCTCACTAATATAGTTTTGCATCCATATGTAAAAAGAATATCTTGACAACAGCCTGATGGTAAAACATTCATACTCATGACAGTTACGAACTCAATTTTACATGGTCAAATATCAAACAGAACCAATCCTTACTAATAATATTTATTGGATTATAAAATTAAAAAGAAAAAACTAATATCATTTTCTCCAAAATCAGTCCTCAAAAGCAGTTATAAAAAACTGTTCTTTTCCGACATATTTGGGGGTCCACTAATTCTATCAAATAGCCACAAAAATCTACTAGCTCAGATGAAACCCCAAAAAGAACATAAATGAATGGGAAATTACAAAGTGGGTTGAGCACGTTATGGCTTGTTGTCCTACTAAAAATGAATGAGTTCACACTTGCAGAATAACAAGTTCTCCAAAGAGGGGAAAAAACCCAATAATAATCATTGGAAAATGAAAGTTCAAAGTGGGCTTGTTCACTCTTCAAATACGTTTCTTCAAGCTTGGTCAACAAAATCTTTGCTAGATGAGAGTATGAGACAGAATCTTTGAGAAGTTGAAATCTAATCTATGTTTTCTTCTGTGACTTAAAAATTCAAACTTTAACTTTGACGAGAAATTCTCTCCAAAATCTGAGAACCCAATAAATTCACCATTTAATTTGAGAACCCCATCCTCAGATCCTCGAAATGTATCGTAAACTGGTGCTTTATGCATGAATAGGCTCCAATTCCAATGAGGGTAATTGCAATAATCACAGCTTCTAGTTCTGGATGCAACTTAAAATAACAAGTGCTGCTATAATCCACACAAGTTGCAAAAGGAGAACTAAAACAAGCTAAAATTACTAGTATTTTGCAATATATATATATATATATATATATATATATATATGTTTGTGTGTGTGTGTGTTTACTTTTAGTATTTTATACTTGTCAGATTGAGAGTTATCTAAGTAACCAGGGGTGCTTGGTCATTGTCATGAATTAATTACACGGGTTGCACGTGTGACATTATGAGCCGGCTCTGAAAATACCACGAGGTGAGCAACAAGTTGAAATTTAAAACGGGTCCAAATTGTGAGCTAATTTTGACAAATTGTATTGAGGAGAGCTCTGCCTCTACTTACTTCAATTATAATTTATAAGCATGTTAGTTGTAATACCCGAAAAAAAATAAAGGAAAAAAAAGAAAAAGAAAAAGAAAAAGAGACTTAAAGGTGGGGTATTTAAGTACATCTCTTTGTGGGTCAATTTTATAATTAATATTATTAAGAGAGTTTTTAAAAAATTAGGTTCAAACCCTAGGTATATATAAGCTAATTAAGTCAACATCTATCGATAGATATTCTTGAAGGAGTACTTCTGAGTTTGTTCAAGTAGAAAAAGATTGACGGCATACTTGAGGTAATAACTTAAGAAATCTCATCTGTTGTCAAATATAAGCTTTATTAAATTAAAATATTTTTCCAATGTGGGATTAACCCACTGTTTTTTATTTTGAGAACACTAAGAGGGCGTTTGGTCATAGTGTTTAAACACTAGTGTTCAGTGTTTAAACACTGAACACTAGTTTCCAAAAGTAAAAAATAGCGTTTGGTCATACGTCTGAAAACACCAGCATTTTAAAATTTGTTGTTCAAAAACTGTGTTCTCAACACACTGTTTTGAAATCATCTCCACCCACGTTTTCAAACATAAACAACACTTTTGAGTGGCATTTCAGTAAATAATTGGTCAACAATGCAGTCCCACCTGGTCAGCTTTTTCCCATCTTTGTCTCCTCTCTTTTGAAGATTCACGCCCAACGGAACCCAACTCTCACCCATCTTTCTCTCCTTACCCACATGTGCAACGGAACCCAGCTCTCACCCACCTCCATAACTCCTCACCCACACATTCAGAGCAACCCACAGCATTAATCCTCACCAAATCCATGTCAATCGAGTTTATGAGGTCTCTGTTTCTTCTCCATGACCAAAAGTAGAGGTAACCGAAGTGATCCTCTCTCTCTAGTTGGAAACAACAAGTGCTCCTTTCTCTCTAGTTCGAACCAGCAATCTCGCTCCTAGTTGGTTCTCAAAATTCTCTCTGTTCACTTCTTTTCTTATGACAATTTTTTATTTCACCTCTTGTACAACCCTCACCGACCCATCAATCTCACTGACCCATTCACATAGGCTTCTACAAAGCTTTGGTCGTAACCAAAGTCACACAGTGCATAATAAGTGAGGTAACTATTTTCAATGAAATTAATTTGTTGTTGCAGCTTTCTTTCACATCCCAATCTAACTCTCAGTTGACATTAATCCATGTTAGGGCTTATTTAATCCCACATTTTCTGCCCCAGATGGAAGCCTCATCCTCATACTCCTCCTCCAGCTCTCTCGTGCTATACAGAGCATCTGCTTCCTCCTCGGCTTCCTCGTCTCACTGTGTTCCGTTACTGTTTGGTCCGTCTAAACCTCAACACTGTGTTTTGATTTTGTCTGGGCTTCAATCGTTTGTTTGCTTGTTGAGGAATTTATATTTTTGTGGCCTCCGTGTTCTTGCCTTTAATATTTCGAATGATGTACAGTTTGATCTATAACCCATAATATACTAGGTTTTTTTGTCGTTGCTAAAACATTGATAACTGGTTTTAGTTGCTGCTTAGTAAGTCACATTGATAACTGATCAACCTACATTATTTTAGTTTAAAAATTTTCAGCTTTATCCCATTATCACTTGCCTTGTCTTTGGATCCATGTACTAGGGTTGTAATGCATTGTGGCTATATTTAACAGTGGTTATGTTAAAAAAAAAGAGTTAAAACTTACTTCCCATGATGACTTAGCCTATCTTAGGATCCATACACTAGGATTATCATATGTATACAAGTACTCAATTTCCTCAACCTCTCATAATTTTGGGAGTTATGTATTTATTTTTCCATTAGTCACTAAAGTCTCTGTAATTATTTCAAAAGATAGAGGCAGAATTGTATAGTAATATATAGTGAAATATAATTAAAAAGATTGAAGTTAAAAAAGTGTGGCACAAGATTCTCAATCAATTGAAAAAGGCCATGGGTTGCCTGTATTGTTTGATATATTACAAAGATGCTAGTTTAACTTAGGGTTTATAGAATATGCTCACATGATAAACAAAAAATTACAAAACCTTAGGCCTTCATACAGTTTATTGGAATTAAAATAAGAGTTGTCTAATTATGTAAAAGACTTGTTCACTTGGTTGGGTGGGTGTTCAACACTTACTCACTCCATAAGTTATTACTAATCAGAAACATAAACCAAGCGGCATATATACTGTAACATTTTGCTCCACAATTCAAAATAAGTTTAAAAGTTGAACATATATGATCATTTGTGGTCCTTTCTTGATGCTTCTATTAAAATTCACAAAATCTATTTTCAAATTTCTAGATTTACACCTTAGTTTGTTTTATATGGCTGCTGCTTGGTACTTTTAGTGAGTAGGAAGTTCATGAATTTTAATCTGTATCATAGAGTTTTATAAATGACGAGTGTATGTAAGTATACGAAAATTCATTTAGATGGAAGAGAGAACAGCTGATGGTGAGGATAGCAAGTTGTGGCCTGCTGCAGTGGAGAAACATTTGATTGATGTCTTGTTAGAAAAGGATGCCAAAGGGAATATGCCCCAAGGGCAGTTCAAGACTGGAACTTGGACAGCTGTTATGAATGAGTTTAACAAACGCATGAACAAGAAGTACAGCAAGACACAGCTTACACAAAAATATCAACGATTGAAAGGTCGACACAGCACATTCTCCCAGCTAATCGCACGCACGGGAATGGGATGGGACCCCATTTCAAATACGGTGACGGCCAGTGAGGAAGCATGGGCTGCTGCATTTGCGGTAAGTCCTTTACCATACTCCAAACTACATTTATTACAATTATATATGTATAATCTCTAGACAAAACTGTGAATTTAGTCCCATGATGAAGGAAGTGTGTACAAGTCTGAAACTATTTTTTAACAGCTTTGTTTGTGAGCATGTCCTGTTAACTACTTCCACTTTAAATGAGGTGTATGTTTTGAATTGAACTGTTTTTTAAAGTGTACAGTTTTATTATGCAATTACCCCTTTGTTTTCATTTTTTTAAATTGTTTTTTGAAAAAGAGAGTTGGACTCAATGAAAAGGTAAAGAGAAGATTTAAACTAGTAACCTTCAATCTATAACGTACAGTTTTCATCTTACTGTGCTATCCCTTGACGGTAATAAAACATAATTATTATATGTATGATTGAACATGAAGAAAAGAAATCAAGAAAAATAGAATATTGGTTTAAATTTTACTATCGAAAAATGGAAAAGGGACAGATTTTTTTTCGAGTTTAATCGTTAGTGCTTAGAATGTCACAAGTCACAACGCATGGGATTATACTAGAAAAAAAGTTCAGGTACAGGTTTAGTTAAGTTAAGATATATTCGGACCAAAAAAACCCAACTAAAAATGAATGATTTGCTTTAATCCAATCGCAGCCGTAAATTAATGGGGGAATCCAAGCAGCCCAAGTTGCAGCTCAGTCATTTGATTAGTAATAAGAAATCAAATCCTGTGGGGCCAAAGTGCTCCAATTAGGTGGGAACCTACATCCCTATGTACCTTGACCTGGCTGCTTGACAAAGGCACTAGTAACAAAGACACCCAACAAACACCAACAAACGTTAGGATATTGTCAACTTTTTGTTTTTTCTTCATAAAATAATTCACTTTATCTTTGTAACAAATATTAGAGGTGTTTCCTTTTCCTTCCTTTATTTTTTAGCTAAAATTCAATTTTGTTCGTGAATTATACTTCAATTGTAAAAGTAGTCCTTAAAATTAATTAGTTTTTTTCCCAATTTAATTAGTATCTTGCTTTGTTAAAATAAGAAACTAGGTACAATTGGTGCCGTATGAATAACTCTATCAAAATGCATGAATTTAGAATTTCGCTTGATAAAGTCTTCTATCAGCTTTTATTTTACACCTATGCGGCTCACTTTACTGAGTTATTCAGTTAACATGAATATGGAGGGCATTGGTTATTGCATGCATTGTTAACAGTAGGCACAGGTTTATTGAAATACAAGTTCTCCCTTTCAAAAAAAATGGAAGAATAACTGCTGGGCATTGATTGGTGTGCTGAAGCTTTTAACAAACAAATGTTTGCATGGATTATCAACATTTCACTTGACACATTAGACTGTTTTTTATATTTACTAGTTACCACTTACAAATTGCCTACATGTGTACTGTATTTTTAGTAAGTCATCTAACCCTATATAAAACTTTGTTAATAGGTGAATCATAAATTCAAGGAGTTCAAAAAAAAGGGGATGCAACACTATGACCTTTTGGGCACCCTTTTCAATTCAAACACAGCCACGGGTTTCCTCCAAATATCTTCTGCCCAACCAGCTCCTGACAGTTATGAGGAGAGAGAGCTGGATGCAGCCTTCTTATCATCCAATGTACATGTCACTCTTAACACCAAAAGTGTGGACGACATTGAGGAGCTGCCCACACCGAGTGAAGCCCAAAGCCGGAGGCAAGCTGAAAAGCGGCCAGCTGAACCGTCTACTTCAAGCGGAAAAAGGAAGAAAGGGAACTCCCTTGAAACCATGACTGAAGCTATTTTGGGGTTTACTGAAATGAGGAACCGGAGGGGCAAAAAGTCCATTGACACCGGAGATTCAGGTGTGGGGGGTCAAGTTGAATCAGTTACACAAGCTATAACACTACTTAACCAGCACACAGATGTGGATCATGTCACATATTGCAAGGTTGTGCAGGAGCTTCATAACACCAAGAGTAGAGCTGCTTTTTTTGCTATGACAGTTGATAGAAGAAGGGCTTGGATTGAGTTCATTGGGGGTGGACTACAGTAAAACTTGGAATGGTTGAAGGACTAAAATCTGTTTGCTTAGCCTAGGAAGTTAATTAGTACCCTTTTTTGCTTTAATGTGAATAGGAAAAGTTTGTATTATGTTAAAATGTTTGGACAATGTTTGCACGGTGCATTTTGGACAATGTTTGCATGCTACTTTTTGGACAATGTTTGCATGCTACCTTGCACCATTCAGCTGATGCTTTGGATATTTATGGTAGTTATCTAAGAAATATGTTTTGTTAATATGTTTTGTCTCTTGTATGAATTGCCTTCTGTTTGGTGACCTGCTAGTATGATGTTGCTGCATAAATTTGATGTGTTCTTTATGAATTATCTGTGGTACAAACAGTGCCATTTCTACACTTATATATTGATGCAGGCTACACTATATATTGATGCAGGCTACACTAATATATAGTAACTTATATATTAACGGGCCCTTTGCTGGCTTATTCAAGCTAGTATATAACTTATATATTAACTTATATATTACGTAGACATACTTATATATTATTGCAGGCTAGTATATAACTTATATAAGTTTATATACGTTAACTTATATTAAGGTATATAAATCTACTTACTTATATATTATCTTATATATAGTTACCTATTAACGTATAACTTATATAAGTTAATATAGTTACCTATTAATAGTTACCTATTAACGTATTAACTTATAGAAGTTAATAGAGTTACCTATTAATAGTTACCTATAAACGTATAACTTATATATAGTTACCTATTAATGTATAACTTATATAAGTTAATATAGTTACCTACTAATACTAACCTATTAACGTATAACTTATATATAGTTACCTATTATATATTAACGTATTAACTTACCTATTATATATATTAACGTATTAACTTACCTATTAATTATATATATTAACGTATTAACTTATATATACACGTTAACTTACCTATTATATATATTAACGTATTAACTTATATATACTTACCTATTATATAGTTTACCTATTATATATTAACGTATATATAGTTACCTATTATATAGACTTACCTATTAACTTATATATTAAATATATTAACGTATATTTATATTAACTTATATATAAATATATATATATATATATATTGCTATATATACAAATAGCAATATATATATACAAATATATATATATAGATATGTACATATATATAGTGGCTGATGGGAACTTCTTCACTGCCCACAGGTGTGATTTAATTATGGCTGACACCGATTCAGATCGTGATTCAGTGATGGCGAACACCGATTCAGATCCTGATTCAGTTATACAAGACACCGATTCATATCATAATGTCAACATATCTGACCCCGATTCAGATGAGTACGATAGTGAGGTGCAGCTCGAGATTGCCACAGCATACGTTCAACTATGTATAGAGTATGTGCAAAAGTATTACATGAAGCAACCTATGTGCACTAGTATCCTAAGTGGGAGGTCATATGTGATTGAAGTGCTAGAAGGAAATCCTCAAGTGTGTTACGACATCTTCCGCATGGACAAGACTATTTTTAGGCAATTGTGTAATGAGTTGAAGTGGCGACACCTATTAGAGGAGGACATTGGTATTGTTTCAGTTGAGGAGGCCGTTGGGACAGTACTATTTATCGTGGGACACAATGCTGACTACCGGCTGACCGCCAACCGCTTCCAACATTCTCTCGAGACCATTCAAAGGCGGTTCCGGCGTGCCTTGCGTGCTATCCATGCTTTGGGATGTCTCATCATCCGGCCTGACGTTGATGAAGCTGAGCTTCCTCATTCACTTCGAGGGAATGAGAAATATTATCCATGGTTTGAGGTATGCTTTGATTTTTCTTCCTAAACTTTGTAGATAAATTCTGACGTTGATTCATTAAAATGTGAAAAAATTTTAATAGACAATAGAAAGAAAACAATATGATAGTTGAGATAAATAGCAGAAGTATTTCGTTTATATAGTGAAATTGATGTTAATTGAAAAATACAACAATCAAAGGTTCCCTCAACAACAATGAACATGGTATGGCGTCCCTTTATTAGTTGAGGAATTTATATGGTGTACTTATCCTAACAATTATAAAATATATTCTAATTAGAGCTACCTATTTTTTTAACAGAAATGTGTGGGGGCCATCGATGGGACGCACATAAGTGCTTCTCCCCCATCTGGTAGGACCACTGCATTCAGAGATAGACGGAGTGACATCACCCAAAATGTGATGTGTGCATGCAACTTCGACATGCGGTTTACGTATGTGCATTCTGGATGGGAAGGGAGTGCAAATGATTCACGAGTCATGCAAGATGCACTTGGACATGCGAAGTATGAGTTCCCTTGGCCTCCTAGAGGTAAAAGAAGAAATTTATTTATTCATTTGGTCTTGGATTTCATCATTGGGATTGAGATCTGTTGGGACATGCTAAGTATGAGTTCCCATGCTATTTGTCTTGTGATCTAATTAAGGGATTTGTCACATCAAAAAATTACTTATGAAGAGTTTTATATAATGCATTAGTTGTAGTCATTTGGTTGGAAGTTAAGGGGCGTAAGTTAGTTAATTTGATTATGGCTGGCGTTAAATTCAAAATTGATTGTCATAAAAATTCATATATTATCTTCTATGTTATATCATGAATGTACGGAGCTAACACAAGAATAATGTTTCTCACCTCTTTATTAACTTCATTGCTATTTGTAGTTTATTTGTAGTTTATGAATTTAGCCTTCTGAAAGGCATCATGAATATATTATCTTTATTTCTAGTTTATTTACTTCATCTTTAATTCTAGTTGAACAGATTTTTTTACTGTACTTAGCAGAAAAGATAGTTGTGTTGGATAACATTAATTGCCCATGGTTATCACTCTTACTGTAGGATCGTACTACCTCGTTGACTCGGGGTACGCAATAGGCAGTGCATTCCTCCCCCCACACAAGTCTGCACGCTACCATGCCCAAGAGTTTCGGGTTGCGAACCGGCAACCTACTACCCCACAGGAGTTGTTCAATTATAGGCATTCCTCATTGCGGATGGTGATTGAACGATGCTTTGGCGTGTTAAAGGCGAGGTTCCCGATTTTGACTGAAATGCACTCCTTTTCCATCCCTAGACAACGGTTGATTGTGACCGTTTGCTGTGCACTGCACAACTTCATCCGCATGTACAATCGGGCAGATGAAATGTTCCATGTGTGGGAAGGATCATTTGTGCGTAATACCAACGCAAACCCAGCGGGAGCTGCACGCGTAGGCAGTGGGGGCACTAAAGAAGCTTTTAATGCTTGGGCACAATGAGCGATGTCGGAGTATCGTGATGTCATAACTGCTACTATGTAGGCGGATTACACAGGCAACCATGATTGACCTATTTGGGAATAGCTTCTAAACGTGGATAATATGGAACCGTAACTGTTGTAGACGTTGCTGGCTTATTTTCCTTGCTTTTTAGTTCAGATTCAGAACAAAAATATGTAGTGTTTTCGTTGGGGTTTGAAACAGTTGTTATCATTAGGAACAGTTTGTTGGTATTGTATTTGTCAGTTCCTCAAGTTTCATATGATGCTAATCTTAGACTTGTGTTTTGGGTTTTATATGATGAGTGTTGAGTTTTGCTTTGGTAGATTTTTTTTTTTTTTTTTTTTAAAAACTAGCCTCTCGCCAAATCCTGAAAAACCTATAAAATGTTGGCAAAAAAATTAATGGGTTTAACAATTAATTAAGCTAGTTGTGAATGGGTCATTAATATGTAGCTAAGAAAGATGAGATTTGCATAGTTTTAGTTGTAAACAATCCCTTGTGTAGCCACAACTCACAACTACCTTTCTGTCAAAAAAAGAAAAAGAATATCAATTGGTCACTTACTTTTGCCAAAACGGCATAGAGATATAAACATGTATAGCATGAGCCAAAAAACATAAATAAATAAATAAAGAAGTCTCATCCATATTATAATCTATTTTAAAATGTTTATAAGTGGACTCATTTTTAAGTTAACAATTACATGCCATCTTTTTAATATTTTCTTTGCATTGGTCTAGAATAGGGTAGACGCCATTAAACTAGTATAAATATCCTCTGAGATCAATTAACATATTGGCCTCTGTTGGCCGGCTTCAATTGTTTACAGGTTTTTTTTTTTGGGTATTTCTGTTGGTATTGATATTTTGGTTAGTTACTTAGTATAGTAAAACATGTTTTTTATTTTATTTTATTTTATTATTAAATTGATAGTTATACTCTTTTCACCCAAAAAAAAATTTAAGTTACTCGATCAAACACAAATTCCTCAAAAGGTTTCCCTCTCTCTCTCTCTCTCTGTCTCTCTCTCTCTCTCTCTCAAAATAATTTCAAGATTTATAAAAAAGTTCCTCACTTCTTTAGCTAAATTGTTGTTGTTTATTAGGACGTGTATTATTGTCCATGGAAAATAATGTAGTGCCAGAGGAATGCAAGGCATAGCAGAAACTCTGAATAATTAATAATTAGTCATTGTGCAATCAGTTGTTTACAAAATTCTTCAAAGTGCAATCCCAATAACATACTATTAAAAAAGAAATATTAAGCCCAAATAAAACATACTATTATAAGAGTACTGTGTCAGCCCCATACATATACCTAGCACTAGTAACATGGATGACTCCAGATTGTCCAAAACTAATACAGAGCACATCAAGTTCATGAGTTATATGTACATAATAAAATAATACGGTTTTTTTGTCTGATCTAAGGGGTGGACCTTGTCATACATGACCCTCAATTCCTCTCGCAATACACACAGCTCTTCTTGTAGTTGTTGGAAATCGTCCGCATATGACAATGGCGTCTTCAAGGGAATACACCATTGAAAAAACCCGCATGCGTCATTTGGATAACATTGGAAAAGCCTGTACCAGTTCGAATTTCGCTTCTCCGAAATTCTCACGCTTGCTCTCAAGCCACAGAAACAGTTGGAATTTCGAAACCGAAGGCCATCGTCAATATCCTCATGCATCGTGTTCGACATCTGCAAGATGAAGCCACAAACCTACCCACTTACACATTACAAAACATAATCAACAATATTAAACAACCATTTGAACATGTTAAAGCAATCTACTAAGTTTCAATCTACTAAGTGTCAATGAAATCTTCAACTCTACTAAGTTTCGCCATGACACAATCTAGTAAGTTTCAATGAAATCTTCAACTCTACATGTTAAAGCAATATCTCTGGAAACAGTCTATCAACACGATGGTGAATCTATTCATATTCTCCTTCTTACTCTTATATTTCAATAACATCTATACAAAAATTTTAAAAATTGATATGTCACAATCTAGAATGTCTATAAGGGTTGAGGTAAGGTGAATTTACCAAAAAGAAACAAAAGTTTTTCTTCAGCATACTAATATGTTACAATTGGGACTAAAATCCTACTGCTGTACAATTTTTGTGGAAGGAAATTGATTAAGTTTATGAATCCAATGACTAACTTCTGAAAAACAAAGTACTCCAACCAAGAACAAAAGTTATATCACACAACAAAATGACAAATGCTCTAATACATGATTTTTATCACATGCCACAGCCTGAAGAATAGTGACCCTATTAGATTCTTACAATATATCATACAATCGTCAATGAGCACTAGTTCAAATCACACCCCCTTCCATTGTAAGAGAAAAGTGAAGGGTGACCAGATGCATGTGTAACTTACCAAAAAAATAATATATCATACAATCCATCATTTTTGATACACTGTGTGTATCAAAAATTTCTCATCTTCCTAATTAATTTAGTTTTACTTATCAGAGAGGACTTCTACTTTGATCCTGAACAACTCAAAAACACATTACCTTGGGGCTTGCCTCAACTTGTCATCTTCCTAGTAATCAACCACCTTGCCTAATGCACCACCTCACTGCCAAATACGCATAAACCATTGCTTTACTGGTGTGATATAGTGAGACAAACCCCAAGACTACATCCCCAGCCCACACACAACATTTCACCAACAGGCACCCTCAGTTACAAAGCCAACACACTCCATACATTTGTCGTTGCCTCTCATGGTCCCTTTACATTTACTAAGCCCAAACCAACACAACCTTCACAGTGTTTCAAGAAAAAACCAACCAATAGTAACCAAGAGCAAAGTGTAATTAGCCAAAAAATTGTTGCATTTTTCCAATAATGAACATCCAATTCAAACTAAATACTACAAAACCTCATCACATTGCATTTCCTGAACAACAGAATTCAAATCACACGTAATATACCCTCCTAACCCCCTTCCCCACTTCTCCCCTTCAACCAAATCCAATTCTCAAACTCAGCTGAAAATAACTATGAACTTCACATATAAATCACCAGAAACTCGCTCAAAATTCTGAGAAAAGTCACTGAACCCATCAATCAAAACCCAAAAATTTATCATCAATCATAACCCAAAAATTACCATTACTGCGCATGTCAGCAACTTGGGGTTCCAAACAGTCCAAAGAGGACCGAACCCGGAACCAAATAAAGTGTTAACAGCTTTTTTTCAATTTAATGGGTTGTAAATCAAATATTTGTTTCAACAGATTAATGTTGTGCATAAAACCCATTTTGATTGAAAGTAGTGTAGGGCGTGTGTGTTTGGATTGTGAATCGGTGGGTGTTCAACATCTAACAAAGAACAGGGAAAATGGGTTTTCCAGATTGGTGAGGAAAACCAAAAAATAAAACGTTAAACTGAGAAATCTGTCACTGACGAACGAAGTGTTTAGACCATAACCCATTCACAAGCAAGGCGAAAGTGAGATTATTTACCTGGATCTTCGAGTGATGGGCCGGCGGCGACAAAATGTGTGCGCCGTTGCTGGGTCTTCGAGTGGTGACCATGGAGATGAGATCCAACGAAGAAGAAGCCCAGCTGTGGATGAGATGAGGCGTCGATGAAGATGAAAGGCGTCGACGGAGATGAAAGGCGTTGATGGCTTTTTGGGTTTCTGCTCTCAGCGACGGAGAAGGTATGGATTTTTTAAAATTTGTTGTTTTAAACGGGATATGTGTATTCTCTCTCATTAAAACGAGCTGACATATTTCGTCCTTCAGTCAGCTTTTTTCACAAAATAAACACTCTTACCAAACACATTTTTATGTTTTTTCAAAAATGAAATATGTTATTTAAACTAGGATACCAAACACATTTTTTTGTTTTATAAACCCCAAAAACACGTTTTTCAACAATACTTTTTAAACAATAATTTTCACATCTTTTTAAACAACAATTTTTAAACTCTATGACCAAACGGGCTCTAAATATTTTTAACACACACAAAGAGAGGGGAGAAGGTCTTAAAGAAACTTACAGTGGTGTATATCCAAAATGACTTAACTTTTAAATATACAACACAAGCGGTTTAAAGTCTGTGCTGTATATTCAAGAGTTAGGCCCCTTTGGATATACTCTACTGTAAGTTTTTTTAAGATTTTCTTCCCTCTCCTCATGTGTATGTGTTAAAAATATTTAGTATTTAAAAAAAAATTAGATTAGAATATTTGTATGTCCGTATTTTTAACCAATAATGAGACTATCTAAACATCCAATGAATTTTATAATATAAGCAAAGAAGGTGTAGATTTATATATTCGGTAATTTGGACACTAGGTACCTGGAGAGTTTTTTATCTCGGTATTGTGATTTTTTTTTCCCTACGCCCACTGTTGTGTCATGCGTGTAAGTGTAGATGATGGAAGTTGCAGAAGGTGAGTCTGATTCTGATTTTGTGCAAGTTTTTGCCTTAAGAAGTTGTACCTAATTGTGGATTTGGTGAATAGGAAAAGTCATGGAAAAAAAAAATCAGATGTGAAGGAAAAAAAGAAAAGAAAAAAGAAATCCATAAAAGCTAGGGTCCCGGGCTTTGATTTTGTATGATGTAGTACATTTTTCTAGTCTTGTCCTCATCTCGAAAGGGAACTACGGGTGGTAGGTGGCAGGAGATTAAAAAAGAAAGAAAAAAAAGAAAAAAGAAGGAGCACGCATATATACAATGGGTCTAGGTGGTGTCATTTACAAATATATGGCTATACGTATAGCCTATTCTATAGGCCTTGTTACCAGAGAACCATTACGGACAGAGAGTAAATAAACAAAAGGAAAAATTACGTTTTATCATCTTAAACTATACCTTAATTTATATTTTACACCTTAAACTATGTGAATGCACTGTTTGCACCGTAAACTATGGCTATTATTATACTTTACACTCCGACATTAGTTTTACTGTAAATTAGAAGGAAATATGAAACACGTAACTTGTACATGTGTACTACTTTAAGTGGAAAAAACCTAAAATGCCAAAACAACCTTTTCATAATAAATTTAAAAAAAAAAACATTTTTTTTCCAATTCCCTCTTGTGCTGCGTATTAGCCCCTGCCAACTGCTCCACCACTATGTGTTAATTGGTTACTTTTTTTTCTTTTTTTCTTTTTTCCTTTCTTTATTTGATTGCCACTAGCATGGCCCACCCCTTAACCCAAGCCCCTTCTCATCACAAAAACTAAAATTGTTCTCTGTTAAATTCCAACTACTTTGTATTTTAGAGCAGTTCACGATTACCACTCCCTTTTTTCTACCTTATCAATTCTCTTCCCTAGTATCATTCACAACACTTCCATAAGGACCATGACCAAGCTACAACAACCTCATAGCAGCCTACACACAATCAAAATTACCAAATATGATTTTGATTTGGGGATTTAGGGTTGTAGGGATTTTGATTTGGGAATAGAGGCTAATACGCATGAGAGAGAGAGAGAGAGAGAGAGAGAGAGAGAGAGAGAGAGAGAGAGAGAGCTCTGGAAAAGATAAAAGTTTTGTTTTTAATTGATTGGGAAGAGGTAGTTTTGGTCTTTTAAGTTTGTGTCACATAAGCAATACACATGTGCAAGTCACGTGCTTTATATCTCAATTTAACTTAACAGTAAAACTAACATTGGGGTGCAAAGTGTAACAATAGTCATAGTTTAGGGTGCAAACTGTGTATTCGAATAGTTTAGGATGCAAAGTATAATCAAGGGCATAATTCAAGGTAGTAAAATGTAATTTTCCCGAAACTTTAAAATATTATGACTGTGGATTTTTGGTGTGAGAAACAGTGGATTATTTGCTAGGCTTAGTGAGGAGATAGAATTTATATATATATATATATATATATATTAAATTAATTATGGTTCTGAAATATAGGATAAGTCCCCTATGATGCTATTTTTGTCCCTGTGAGAAGAGTTAACAATGAGAAATTATTGGATATTTTTAGCAGTTCTCTTTTGGCTAGGTACTGTTATAAGTTTTTCTTAAATTATATGATTATTGATAAATGGTACTCATAAAATTATTTTAGGTGATATCTAAGGATTTTAGAGAAAGTGTTAGGGAGAAGTTCCTTTTGATATGGCTTTTGGAGGTAAGTAATTTTATCCTAATTGATTTTATTTTGCTTATACTACTATATTTTAACTATTGAAAATTGTTTATAATTGTTACAATTTTGTTTAATTGTTTTAGCTACATTGATTTAAAGTAAAGAATAAAGAATGATCACATATATATATATATATATATGTATATTCCATTACAAAATATATGATTTTATATATGTATTTGAATGAGATATATTTTTATTTGAACTATGATTTGATAATATATGATTTTGGACAATCAGACTATGTTTCAACTTTGATACCCAACCAATGGGGATTATTCATTGGTATCGAAACTAGTTCTATCTAGGGTATAACGAGCCTATCGTATTTTTGAATCCAGCTAATAGTAGATATACATTAGCATGGAACTAGTTTTACCTGAATTTGATACTTAGTCACAAGGATATAGCGTGACCATAGTCATAAAAGATTGTTAAGAATATGAATTATGTTTGAGTATTTGAACTATTTTGAGCCCTTGAAACTGCTTATGTGTTTTTGAAACCTATTGTAAATTACAGCTTTTGGTATATGGAAAACTGATTATTTTCTAATCCATCTATGATATATTTGTAAGATTTCAATATTCGATCTATGTATAACTTATTATTTTACAGATTTATTTACTTGATAGAACTTATTAAGACTTTGATTAGTTATACAGTTGTCAACTCACCACCCCCCCCCCCTTTTCCCCTTCAGTTTCAAATTATAAAGAATAGCAAGTTTTGGGAGTTTTGCTGTTGTCTTGTAAGTATGAAAGAAGCTTAGTGATTTTGGGATTAGATGGTCTTGTAATAGTCTTATATCTTTTGGCCAATTGGCATTATGTACATGACATTTGGATTTTGTTCATTTTGAATTATTGGAGATCTATTAATATAAAAATTGTCGAGGTATTTTGGATTTATTTGATGTAATTTTTTAGGACAAATTTTAGTTGTTAACAAGGTCTTACACACTTGTAGGGTGCTTACTTTATAAGTATGCAACCGTTGTCAAGTGCCTATCTTTATAGTCGGGTTCGGAGCATGACAATAATTAAGTGTCACTGTTTACACATAACAACCCAAGTGTTGACATGAGCTTTTATAGCTAGCACTTTATGACCGTGTGCTGATTTTCGTTTCATGAGTATATTTGAGATTAAGCCCAAATCTAATAAGGAGTGGCCCCATCCCCACACTCACATAGGTGAAATTTTGTCAATGGTACTCCTGTAATTCTAACACCCTATTCATATGAGCTATAAATTTCATTAAGAGTTTTTTACGCAATCTCTCCACATTATAGGATAAATGCACTTACATTATAGGGATGAACAATTGGAAATTATTTACAAAATAAATAATTAAATAAATAAATAGTGCATTTCTTACGACCATCGTATGATTCGCTTTCCCCATTGAACCTAATTCTCAGGATCATTGGTCTTTAGGTTAAGCATCCTCATACATGACTCATGAATCTATGGACTATAGCCTCATCCCCTTCAATGTATTCTAGACTCTCTCTTTTGCCAAGGCCTTGGTAAATGGATCTACAAGATTATCATTAGATTTAATATAATTTACAGTTATGATGCCACTACTCAAATATGATTGCATGGTACTGTACTTTCTTCTTCTAGGTCTGGATTTATCGTTGTGATATCAGTTTTTAACTTAAGCAATTACGACAGTGCTATCACAATGTATTAATATAGGTGAAATTGGTTGTTCCTAAAGTGGAATTTCATATAAAAAATATCTAAGCAAATTTGCCTCTTCATTAGCTAGCTAATGCTATTAATTCAACTTCCATTATTGAATTAGTAATTACTATTTGCTTTTTAGATTTCCAACAAATAGCACCACTACCTAAGGTAAAAATATAATCAGTGGTAGAGAGAGAATCTGCTGACAAAGTATTCCAATCGGCATCACTAAAAGCTTCAATCACAGTAGGGTACTTTTTAGAAAATAAACCATAACTTTTGGTACTAGTTAAATATCTCATGACTCGCTTAATAGCTAGCCAATGATCTCAACTAGACTTGCTAGTAAATCTGATAAGAACTCCTATTGCATATGCAATGTTAGGTCTAGTACAATCTGTAGTATAATGTAAACTATCAATGAAGCTAGCATAATTCTTTTGATTAAAAATCTCATCATCATTATTCACAGGAATTAAATGAACATTAGAATCAAAAGGAGTAACTAAACTTTTGTGATCATGAAAATTATATTTTCTCAAAGTTTTCTCAATATAATGCGATTGATCAAGATATATTCCATCACATGTTTTTGTAATTTTTATGTCTAAAATAAAATTAACCCCACTAAGACATATTGTTAGGTTCTAAGACCTTAGGGACTAATGTATTAGAACTTCAATATATATTGTATTGGCAAACCATGATCAAAACATAGAGTCTACGTTTAGGCTTACTCAAAGTATGCTTTTATTGTAAATTTGGAATCGAGTGATTACAGAAATTAATGGGCAAATTCTGCAAGACGCAATCGATCAAAAATTAGACTCGATTGATCGCAAATCGTGCAAAATTGATTTTCTGCAGAATTTCCAACTCAGTCCAAGCCCGTTTGATGTGTAAGGTTTTATGTTTTACTTCTCATACAAAAATAAAAAACCTAGCTACATTTTAGAAGCTTTTGATGTGCTGTGTGTTTGAATCTCTTGTGAGATCTAGAGATGTTTACCTTCATACACACTTAGAGTTATCAAGATCAAAATTGATGTCAGGAGCATTGTGATCGCTTCAGTTGCTGCATAAAGAACTTAACGAAAATCTAAAATCTTTGAGTGGAGTCTCAAAATCATAAGTAGGAGAACATATGGTTGGTGTGGATCAAAAGAAAGAAGTAGTCCGTGAACTCGGAGCTGTCACGTAGTCGTTATAGTAAGTTTTCTACTCAAGGTAACAATAAGATGTTAGTGGTCTAAGTTCTATTGTATAAACTTCAATTCTTTCATAGTGGATCTGTTTTACATTGAGGATAGCTAGGTTAAATCCTCCCTAGGTTTTTTACTGGTTTGTTTTTCTTGGTCATCAAATCTTTGTGTTCTTTATTTTTACGCATTATATTTATTTTACACATATTGATTTAACCTAGTGTTAATTAACAAACTTGTTAATCAACTTGGCTTAATATTAGGTTAATCATATTATGTTAAGGGGTCTAAAACTTGTTCTTTGATAGTCGGGTTGGTTGCCTCTCTTAGATGTAAAACATCCCCCTCCTGCTGCTTTGATTAGAGAGTTCTATTCGAACCTCTCTATCCACTTCAATGATTCCGACACTTAGATTGTGAGGAATTGGATAAGGGTTGAAGAGTATGTCATTACACCCGAGGTGGTGGCCTCTGCTCTTGGAGTACCTTTGGGGCAGCCGATGTATCCTTACACTGAGACCCCTCCCCTTGATAATATCATGTCTTTACCCACTAGTACTACCATTAGATAGGATACTGATCCTCGGATCACCTCTCATAAGCTCATTGAGCTTAATTATCTGTTTTTTCGTATATCTTGTCATTTCATTTGACCTATCTCTCACTTACACACTATTCCTCTTGAGAGAAGTGCATTTTTGTACGCTCTTGTCACTGATGCTCCTATGAGTTTTCTGTTAGAAAATCTGGTTTTGTATCTCATGCAAAATACATAGTGGAAGCAACAAACATGGATCTATTTCATTCATGATTGATAACATGCGCTATGCAAGTTTCAGAATTTAAGAACAAGATAGCGTACCTCGGTGTGGTAAAAATCAAAACAAAATATCGAAAGTACTTGGGAACACTTTTAATCTTCACTCCAATTTCACTTTACGCCCAAGAAGTGTGGTCTCTCAATCAGTTTCCAAGGGAGAATTATCGAGTGACTTCATTCACACATACACACTATTTCACAATGATGTATTTTTTTCTCTTTTTTTTTTTTTTTATTCTTTCACACTGATAAAAATTCTATATGTTTCTCCCTTTCTAATTGGGATTTAGTGTGTGGCTTGGAGTGGGACCAAAAGGGATAAAAAAGACACTAACTCCAATGGGCCTTGGGCTTTTCTGTCAACTCTTGACAAGTTCAAAGTTACCATTAATTATATTTAATCTCACTATATAAATATAATTGCATTCTAGGCCTTATTAATAAATTATATCTCAAGAATTTATTATACATGCAACCCCTTCATAAAATATTCGTAGTAACACAAAGTCATGGATATAGACTGGCACTTTGTAAATTACTACATCTTATCCTTTAATACCCGGTTTAATCCTTTAAAGTTATTCATTATATATTTATGAAATCTAATTTCATAAATATATACTTTAGTAACTTCTTACCAAAGTTGTTAGGCCTAACTCTATAAATAAGAAATCCATTAAACTTATCTCAAGGGAATATTTTGTATCTCCGTTAAGAAATTTTGAATTCCATCTTGAGAATATATGTTCCATCAACACTAAATATGGCTGCCCAACATATTAAGGTTTTCACCGTTACATTATATCTCACTCCTGATATATCAAAGCAACCTACGCCTCATGATCAGGTCCATTATTCTCTCAGAATTAAAAGTTTATGCAAATAGAAATCATGAGATTTATTATTCATTTGATAGTATTAAGAAAATAATAAATCTCACAGTGGTCCAGTTCAATATGTCTTAACTCTTAAAACATATCAACATATCAACTAGAAGTCTCAACTTCCATGATCAAGACAAATCATCTTAGTTAATATGTTATAGTCTTTGTAGATGAAATGCCCAATTTCATTACCGACTAAGAACTATAAATTTTGAGTTTACAAAGAATTTGTGATTTATATCTTCTGTGACTTTTCACATAAATCACATAATATGCATCTCATGGACTATATGATAATATCCCAATATTCATGTTACCATTATTTTAGATCATAATAAAATAACTTTATTAAATACAACATTAAGTCATACATAGCATCATACAATAGGATTTAAGGGCACACATCCTAACATTTTCTTACTCTTTTCATTCGTTCTTTGGTTAAGGTTCATAGGAGTAGTGCTAAATCTCACGGTCTTTTCTTTCCTTTTTTATTCATAGGATTTTATTAGACTTAGGTTTAGAGGATTTTCTTGCATCCGAGCCTGTCCATATTATTGCTCCCACAGGTGCCACCTTCCTTAGGCAAAGAGCGACTCAGATGAAAGCTAGTTTTAAATGCCCTAGAGTAGAGTCTTCCACAAATGATGCATCTCGACCTCCTTCTTTAGGCGATCCTTCTACTGAGGAGTTTGTCGATCCCACAGCCGCTATTGATCCTCCATCGTCTTCTTTGAGTGATCCATCCATTCGAAGTATATTGGATACTGTCATGATTGTTCAGGCGACGTATGGACAGATTTTGTTAGATGTGCTCATGGAGCTTCAGGTTTTGCATGCTAATTTGGCTAGTGCTTGACGGTCTTCTCCACCACCTTCTTTTGATGATGAGTCTTAATTGCCCTTTGGCAATTCGTCACAAAGAGTACATATGCACGGAGATAGGGGGAGTTTTTTTTTATATTATATCTAGGAGTTTCATGATGTAAATTCTTCATGATGTATATTCTTTTTTGGCTCATGATGTATTTGTTTTTTATGAGTTGTATATGTTAGGGGAAGACACTATGCTTTATGTTTTATGCTTTGTTTCTTTTATTGTTTCTTGTTTCACATATGCTACATTAGTTATTGATTTATATTATGAGGTTATTCATGGTATATGTCTTTTTTTTTTTGTGAAATTAAGAATTTATTTTGGTTTACTTGTATTTTCCACACATACATTTATGTGTTTGTTGAAGTGTTTTAGGAATATACAAGTTAATTCAGTTGTGGCTGCTGTCTACACTGGCAACTCATAGATAGTAGTTAGGTTGAATTGTGTTTAGGGCATTTTTTAAATGAGTTGTTTTGTAACTTTGAGCATTTCATGTTTATGATATGTTTTGTCACGGATTGCCAAAGGGGGAGATTGTTAGATTCTAAGACCTTAAGGACTAATGTATTAGAACTTTAATGTGTACTGTATTGGAAAACCATTATCAAAACATAGAGTCTTGGTTTAGGCTAGCTCGAAGTATGCTTTTATTGTAAAGTTGGAATCGAGTGATTGCAGAAATTAATGGACAAATTCTACAAGGCGCAATCAATTGAAAATTAGACTCGATCGATTGAAAATCGTGCAGAATTAATTTTCTGCAAAATTTCCAACTCAGCCCAAGCCCGTTTAACGTGTAGGGTTTTATGTTTTACTTCTCATATAAAAAGAAAAACCCTACCTATGTTTTAGAAGTTTTTGATGTGTTGTGTATTTGAATCTCTTGTGGGATCTAGAGGTGTTTACCTTCATACACACTTAGGGTTATCAAGATCAAGATTGATGTCAAAAGCTTGGTGATCGCTTTAGTTGCTGCATAAAAAACTTAACGAGGATCTAAAATCTTTGAGTGGAGTCTCAAAGTCACAAGTAGGAGAACTTGTGGTTGCTGTGAATCAAAAGAAAGAAGTAGTTCATGAACTTGGAGCTGTCACATGGTCGTGGTAGTAAGTTTTCAATTCGAGGTAATAATAGGATGTTAGTAGTCTAAATTCTATTGTATAAACTTCAATTCTTTCATAGTGGATCTGTTTTACCTTGAGGATAGTTAAGTTAAACCTTCCCCAAGTTTTTACTGGTTTGGTTTTCTTAGGTCATCAAATCTTTGTGTTCTTTATTTTTCCGCATTATATTTATTTTACACATATTGGTTTAACTTGGTGTTAATTAACAAACTTGTTAATCAACTTGGTTTAATATTAGGTTAATCATACTGTGTTAAGGGGTCTAAAACTTTACACATATCAAAATGACTTTTAAGCATATTTTTTGTCTCATTTAAAAATGTTTATTTGAGCCAAAAATCAACATATCATCCACATAGAGGCTAATAATAACATGTAAATTCTTTCAAGATTTAGAATAAATATAAGTATCACATTCATTTGATCTATAACCATTCTCAATCATGCAGGAATCAAAATTTTCATGCTACTATTTCGGTGGTTGTTTTAAGCCATATAGGAATTTAATTAGCTTACATACCTTGCATTCTTGTCTAGACTGACAGGCCAAGAATGTATTGACCCCTTTGGTAACTTAATTAATTAATTTAGCTAAGTGAAATTAATTAGATTCAATTACATGCAATAAGTCTGGTAGCACAAACAAATTACCAAATAACTAAATGCAGTGAAAAATAAATTTGGCACAGGTGATTTATTTACGAATAGGGAAAATTACTAGGGTAAAACCCCACCGGGTAAATTTTAGGTCACTACTCCCAAGAATCCATTATTATCAAAATAAGTGGTTACAGGTAAAGGAATCCCAGTACCTTATACCAACCTACAGTTGATCCCTTACCCCAATACACAATTGAACTTGTAATGTAGTTACAATGTCTTCTTTCAATGCACGGTTCCAAGTACGTAACTAACCAATTTGATGCACGGATCTCAGTACTCGACTTACTCCTTTGCATGAATCCAAGTACGTGACTAACACACAAACTTAAGGAAAATGTTGGCTGCACATTTCTTCAATTCATCCAAATGATGAAGATCAAGAAGCTCCTTAGTTACAAAACCCTTGGTGCAAAGACACAGTACCTTCTTCAATGAAAAGATGAACTAGGGCAAATTGTCTCCAATCACAATATGCATGACTTTGCATCAAGTTGTATCACCTTAGACGGCCTTTAAAATAATCTTTATATATGTTTAGAGTTGTGAGGAAAGAAACCCTACACAAATAACATGGATATAAATGAAAAACAGATCTGAAAATCTGAATTTCATAATTCTCGATAGATACTGTTTCTGTCAAGCAAATGCACTAAACTTCAATACATATATCTGTCGAGCTATTTGTCGAGGTTTAATGAGTAGAACTTTCTTCACTTATTTCTTGGATAGTTTTGCATGGCTTTAATACTAGACCTGAACTCTTATTCCTTGAAATATTAAACACATCTTAGACCTATCCAATTACAAGAAAAGTACGTTTTGTCAAAAGATTTGCCAATATACAACAACATATGTTCTAACAAGTTCCACATATGTCCTAACAATATCCCCCTTTGACAATTCGTGAAAAAAACACAACAAACAAATGAAGTATGAGAGAAGTCATAAATCACTAAACTCATAATCACTTATTAAATACAATAAAATCTAATCCTAACACAAACTTTGAAAAATTTTGCAAGAGGAGAGTTCATGGCATGATAGATTTTGACAACCTGTCTTTTTGAAACATTTTAAATAAAACTCATCAATGCATCTTAGTGTGAAACAGAAATAAAAGATTGCATACATAGAGAAAAGAGTCATATGCTAACTCTCCCCCTAAAAACATGACTACTCTTATCCCCAAAACTACTCTCCCTTTTTGTCACGAGTGATAAGAGGTAAGTCATCATTGAGAGGTTGTCTTATCATCACTCGAAGAGCTAGCATCCTCATCATCATCATCGGTACCATCATCAACATCCTCATCCTCAGAAGCCTCAGGTGAAGGAGAAGGAGAAGCAACAAAGCCACCCAGCTGAGCCTGGTGTCGAGCAATACGGCTAACACGAGTGTTCACCTCATACAACTCAGTAGTGAGAGTATCAAGGCGAGCATCCATGTGCTCAAGTTGCGTCATAATGGCCACGAGGGTCATACCACCCGCAAAAGAAGAAGGAGCGGAGGTGGATGGAGCAGTAAAAGCTGGAGGATCCATCTACTTAATCTGTGGCCACTTCGGTCGAAGATGGGCCTATCTCCATCAAACAAAACTATGCTAATGTCTCCCATGAAAGGATAGAAGGGAGAATCAGGAAGAGGGATAGAAAAATGACGAAGAATCTGTGTGATAGCCGAAGGAAAAATGAGTTTATCACAGATTGCAGTATCTCTATAGACATCGATAAGAGAAAGAATGAAGTGAGAAGGAAAGTCTATAGAAAGATCCTCAAGGAGGGATAGCAAAAAACCAAGTACGAGGCTCTATAATGGAGTCATAGTGAGATAGAAGACAAAGAACAAAATTCATCACCATGTTAAGGAATCGCAAAACTTTTGCAAAGTCTGAGCATGGAGTGTTTTGACGACCACCCCACCCCATATTGAAGGACTCTCACAAAAGTGAGAAGAAAGCTCGTCTTTGGATAAAATCCTCAGATAATGATTAGTGGGGTAATCAAGATGCGCTACTTGTGGAACGTGTAGTATCTCGGATACAAGATCCGGAGTGACTACGATACATGCTCCTTTAATATGTATAGCAAACTGGGGTATAGAGATAACGATATTGTGCATATTGGAGTAAAACTCCTATATGATCACTACAGGAAAACTCAAGTGCAGTATCAAAGAAATCCGATAGAACAACGTGGCAATCAGGATGAATGTCACGTTTAGAAAAGTTCTCTGAGAAGTCCTTAAGGGCCTTCTCATCATGGAACCAAACGTGAGAAGGAGTAGGATTAGAAGAAGATGTCCCGAAATGAAGAGGGTTCCGAGATGGAGTAGATTTGCACTTAGGAGCCATGTGTAGTCTATTCGAGAGAGAGAAATAGAAAAACACCATCACAACCCAAAATAAATATAGAGAAAAGAAATGGTACGTATGCATGAAAAATGCATGAACATGTGATGTGCTAAAAATAACTACATCATGGGTTCAACCCAATCCAAACCTATCAGCATGCAATTTTCAAAATATAAATGCATGAAAAATTGTGAAAATGCAAATGGAATGCAATGCATGATCATATATCATCATATAAGCAAAACCCAACCCAAAATTTTCACAAAATACTCTTCAATTTTTGAAAACCCCAAAAATTTTAAGAAAACCCAAAACCTAGGTCTAAATGTGTGAAATGCATGAAGAATGAAGGATAGAGAGATCATACCAAAGGAGAAATGATCAAACAAGGCCAAAAACCAAGAGGGTAGGAGGTTTTGAGTGAAAAGAGAGTGTTTGGGAGGTGAAAAGACAAGTTGCTGTTGAGAGAGATAGGAAAAAATGAGATTTGATTTCGCACTAAAGCTATTTAAAGAAATCACAGATCTGAGTACACAAAACACACACTGTTTTTGTATTTTTCTGATTTTTCAATTTTTTTTAATTTTATGAAAAACAAAAAAAGCAAACTAAAAACAAAAAAACAAAAACATGTTAAACAAAGCATAGCATAAAACTAGACTAACTCAAAGAAAAAAAAAAAAAAAACAAGAAATCAAAACACACAAGTAATGCATAAACAAAAAGAGAGAGAGAGAGAGAAAAGTGACTAAATCACTTTGAGCTTTTTTCCTTCCACACCTTGGAAGAACATTTCCTTTGTGCGAACCCTTAAACTAGAGGAGAGGGGGAAGAATTGAAACTATTCAAGTTCAAAATGAATATGAGGGCCTTGAGAAGATCTCCAAGAGGGGCAAAAGAGAATGGGAACTAATTTTGGTTTCTAGATGAGATCATACTATTGCTTTGTTGAGTGGCTAACCACTTGTAGCAATTAGGTAGAGTATGCCCTAAAGCTCCACAATGATAACAGAGATGCAGCTTTTTCGGTTAAGACTTTTTATTGTTAACCTTCTTAGTCCTAGGGTTTCTAGTCTCTTTCTTTTTTAACTTAAGGGGTGCTCCTAGGATAGATTTGCCCTTGTCTAAGTTCTCACTAGCTATTTTAAATTTAAGTTCATTGTTCTTAGAATTAACATTATTAGCAGGTGAGACAAAAACATTTCTACTAGAAGGAGCAATATTAGGAGAAGAGAAATCATATCCCAAACCAGTTCTATCAGAAGCAGATTTCTAGGAACTCAGCATATTTTCGAGATTTGCACTAGAAGTCCTCTCCAATTGAACTCTAACATGGAACAATTCCTCTTCAACCTTCTTGGTCCTTTTAGCCAAAAAATTGTTCTCAAATCGTAATGCTCCAATGGTTTGATTTACTTCATCAACCTTTGTAGAAAGCTTTTCTCTGTCCAGTTCCACATCACTGAGCTACTTAGTGACAAGCCTATATAGTTTCTCATGCTTCTCAGAAATTTTGTACAACTTAACATAGGCTGTATGGATGTCATCTTATTCATCCATTTTCTTAAAGTTAGATTCCACCAAGTCCTCTTCTTCATCCACCTCTTCAACAATCCCCTTAATAGTATTTATTGTGGCAGTGAAGGCATTTAAGATTCTCTCGTCATCATTGTCTTCTGACTCATCATCAGGCTTGGTGTCACTTAAGGTAGCAACCTTACTTTTCCCAATAGTCTTGAGATAAGTTGGACATTCTTGTTTCATATGTCCAAAACCTTGACATCTGAAGCACTTTGGTCTGGAGGGAACAGTGTATTGTCCGTCATCTTTAGCATCCTTCTTTCCTTTATCTCGACTCTTGAATTGAGAGAAACTAGATTGCCTATAGTCCTTGTCGAAGCCTTTCACATTGGCATTCTTCATGAACTTCTTGAATTGACTTGTGATGTAAGACTTTATCATGGAATCTTCATCATCAGAGAACTCATCTATATCACTGCTTTTAGCCTTTAGTGTCATGCTCTTTCCCTTGCTCGATTTCCCGATCCTAGCCAAACCTAATTCATAGGTTTGCAAGTTACTAACCAGCTTTGTCAAAAGAATTTTGTCAATGTCCTTTGATTCCTCAATAATGGTGATTTTGGAATCAAATCTCTCAGGCAGAAATCTAAACACGTTTCTTACAACCTTGGGTTTGGGAATAATTTCCCCAAGATTAAAGGCAAAGTTAACTATGTCCTTCAGCTTGGCAAAAAACTCATCAAACGACTTATCCTCCTCCATCGTAATTTCTTTAAAGCTAATAGTAAGCCTTTGAAGTTTTGAATCCTTGACAGCCTTAGTCCCTTCATAGGTTGTCTAGAGGTTGGATCATGCTTCCTTAGTAGTTTTAGTAGAGGATATCTTCTTGAATTCCTCATTGGTGACCGCACTGAATAAGGCATTCAATGCTCTGCTGTTGAAATTTGCCGCTTTAATCTTGGCATCATCCCAATCAGTCGGTGCTTCCTTTGGCTTAGTCTAGCCAATCTCTATAGTTTGCACACTTTCTCATCTAAAGACTGCAAGAAAGCTCTCATGCGTACTTTCCAATATGCATAGTTAGTACCATCAAATAAAGGAGGTATAATAATAGATTGTCCTCTATCCATGACAAACAGAGGTTGATGGATCACACAACAAAGATTAATCCTAATCAAAGTGTGCCCACTCTGATGCTACTTGATAGGCCAAGAATGTATTGACCCCTTTAATAACTTAATCAATTAATTTAGTCAAGAGAAATTAATTAGATTCAATTACATGCAATTAGCATTGTAGTACAAACAAATTACCAAATAACTAAATGTAGCAGAAAATAAATTTGACACAGGTGATTTGTTTAAGAATGGGGAAAACCACTGAGGCAAAACCCCACCGGGTGAATTTAAGGTCACCACTCCTAAGAATCCACTATTATCAAAACAAGCGGTTACAAGTAAAGGAATCTCAGTACCTTATACAAACCTACAATTGATCCCTTATTCCAATACACAATTGAACTTGTAATGTAGTGACAATCTCTCCTTTCAATGCACAGTTCCAAATACGTAACTAACTAATTTGATGCACGGATCTCAGTACGTGACTTACTCCCTTGCACAATTCCAAGTACGTGACTAACATACAAACTTAAGGAAGATGTTAGTTGCAAAATTCTTTAATTCATCCAAATGATGAAGATCAAGAAACTCCTTGGTTACAAAACCTTTGACGCAAAGACGTAGTAGCTTCTTTAATGAAAAGATGAACTAGGGCAAATTGTCTCCTATCACAATATGCATGACTTTGCATCAAGTTGCATCACCTTAGACGACCCTTAAAATAATTCTTATATATGTCTAGAGTTGTGAGAAAAGAAACCCTACACAAATAACTTGGATATGCGTGAAAATTAGATCTGAAAATCTGAATTTCATAATTCTCGATAGATACTATTTATATTGAGCTGCTGTCGAGCAAACGCATTAAATTTCAATAGATATATCTATCGAGCTTTAATGAACAACACTTTCTTCACTTGTTTCTTGGGTAGTTTTGCATAGCTTCAATACTAAACTTAAACTCTTGTTCCTTGAAGTATTAAAAACATCTTAGATCTACCCAATTACAAGTAAAGTACATTTTGTCAAAGGATTAGCCAATATACAACAATATATGTTCTAACAAGTTCCACATATGTCCTAACACAAGCTCTACAAAGCTTTCAGGTTGATACATATAAATCTCTTCATCTAGGTCCCCATTTAGAAAAGCAGTTTTTACATCCATTTGATGAATTTTCAAATAAAAAATTGCAGCAATAGCAATTAATAATCCAATAGATGTAATTCTTATTAATGGAGAAAATGTATCAAAGAAATCAAGATCAGTTTTTCATTCAAAGCCTTTTGCAATAAGCCTAGATTTAAACTTATCTATTGATACATCTAGTTTTAGGGTATGTTTGGTTAGAGGTGGAATAGGGAGGATGGAAAATAATGAAGAGAAAATAGAAGTGGGTGTTGTTTGGTAAGGAGAGAATGAGAGGAAACTTTTGGCTGGGGCCCACGCATTTTCCACCAGGGCCCACAAAAACACTGCCTCTCTGATTTAGAGAGAAAATGCTGGAGAAAAGTGACTGCGCAGCAAATGACCATTTCTACCCTTCTTCTCTTAACAATAACTTTATCTCACTATTATTCAACATAGAATATAATTATAAAAAAAATACTTGATTGAAGTATCATCAGTTGAAAATGGAAATGCCTTTTCATAAATTTAATAAAAAAATAAATAAAAATTAAAGAGAGAGAGAGAGAGAGAGAGAGAGAGAGAGAGAGAGAGAGAGAGAGAAGAAAACGAAAATACTTGGGACTGTGGTGAGCATCTGAGATCATGTGTTTTTTTTTTTTTTTTTTTTTTTTTTTTTTGGAAATGCATCTTAGATTAGTTGATATGGAAGTAAGAAATGTGAGAGTGAAAGTATGAGAGGAAATCACAAAGACAAAAAGATAAGAGAGACGAATCTGAGAGATGATTTCATAAGAGAGAAGGGTAAGGAATTATAGTGAAAATAATATAGGTGAGGTTGTGAGACCCACCGGCCTTTTATTTTATTTTTAGTTTTATTGTATACTATTTTTTATTGAGCTTCAAAAAGTTTTATTTTTATTTTTCGTTTTTGTTTTAAATAAGAACCAATGCAGTTGTAGAATGAAAAAAATTATGTTCCTAATGCAAATAAATGCTTCAATTTAAGAAAATGAGATTGGGATTTTAAGGTGTTTCTTACTTTAAATAAATTGTAATTTTCTTATTTAATGATTATAAAGAAGTGGGTGTTGTTTGGTAACAAAGAAAAATAATATAAATTTGTATGTATAATGTGTTAGTTTTTATATTATTTAATGAGGACAGATAATTTTTTATTTTTTTTATATATTATGTAACAAGGGCATAAAAGTCAATTTATATTAACTACATTTTCTATTCTCTCACTTTTTTCTTCAACCAAACAAAAGACTTTTGTACCCTCCCACTTTTCCACCCTTCCAACCAAACACATACAAGGGAAAACTAAATCTTTCCTATCCTTCTATTTTTCCATCCTCTCACCAATTCTCTATCCTCCAACTTTCTCACTCCTCCAATCAAACAGACCCTTAGCTTTTTTCTAAAAGCCCATTTACAACCTATGGTCTTACAACCTAGTGGAAGATATATTAATTTCCAAGTTATATTAGAAATTAGAGATTTCATCTTATCATTTACAGCCTCTTTCCAAAATATAGTAACAGGTGATGTTAAAGCTTCTTTTAAATTTTGGGAATTTTCCTTAGTGTTAAAACATAATAACCAGGACCAAAATCCTTTTCAACTCTAGCTCTTTTACTCTTTCTAGGTTCCATTTCAAAATTTTCTTGATTTTTCTTCATGAAAAATATCATCACCAGATTCAAAAATTATTTTGTTTTAAAGGTCAAAAAATCTATAGGCTACACTATTAATGGCATAACCAAGAAAAGTATAGGTAGTAGCTCTTATACCTAATTTAGGTATTTTTGGGTCAGTAAGCCTTACATAAGCAAGACAACCCCATACTCTCAAATATTCCAAATTTGGCTTATGTTCTTTTCACATCTCAAAAGGTATGGTATAGTGGCACCCTATTCAAAACATGACGTGCAGTTAAAATAACTTCACCCCAAAAATGTAAAGGTGCACCCAAATTCAATTAATATGGCATTTGTTAACTCAATTATTTTTTTCTTTCAGCCACACCATTAGAAGTAGGTGAATATGTTGCAGTAGTTTCATGAATAAATTCCAAAGACTGAACAAATGAGTTGAATGCATTTGATTCATACTAACGGCCTCTATCACTTCTTATTCTTTTTATTTCTCTACCGAACTAATTTTTAACTTCTTTAAAAAAATCTTGAAATTTTTAAAAAATATCACTTTTATTTTTCAACAAATAAATAGTTGTATATTTTGAGAAATCATCAATAATTCTATTTCCTCCACGAGTTAAAATTCCGTCAAATTCACATAAATTAGAATGAATTAACTCAAGCAATTCGGTATTTCTTACAACACTTTTATAAGGCCTTTTTGTAATCTTAGCTTGACTACAAGTTTCACATTTTTCAAAATTTTTTGGCAGTCTTGGCATTAATCCTAAACTACTTATGATTCTCACATATCTACTATTTATATGACACAAACGAGCATGCCAAAAATTAGTAGAACAAAGCATATAAATTGAACTAGTAGATGCTTTACCATTCACACATTTAACTTAAACATTCCATCACAGGTATAACCCTTGCCCACAAATAATCTCTTCTTAGTGATTACATAATTATCAAATTCCATAGTCTACTTGAAGCCAGCCTTGTTAAGCAAAAAGTTTGACATTAAATTATTCCTCATGGATGGAGTGTAAAGTACATCTTTCAATGTTAGCACCCATCTAGAAGTGAATTTCAAATCAACCTCACCACTCCCAAGAACCTTGGTTTTGCTAGAATCACCAAGCATATTTGTTTTTTCTTCTTCAAAGGGAGTGTACAACTTGAACCAATTTTTGTCATAGCAGACGTTTCTATTAGCACCAGAATTTGCCCACAACCCTTTAACATTTTGCACCATATTGATTTCTGTAATCATAGCCACTAAAGGCCCTTCCATTACGTTAGCCTACAAAATAGATTCACGTTTTTGAAATTTGAAAAAATCGAGCAATATGCCCACTCTTGCCACAAACAAAACAATATTTATTAAATTGATCTTGTGAAAGGGATCCTTGATTCTTATTGTAATTTTTATTCGGGTTTCCCCTTCTTTGAGGTCTATTGTTATTTTTGAAAACTCTCTTATTAGGCTTTAATTGACCATTTTTAGGAAAATGATTTTTGGGCATTTTATTATTGGCAAAAATAAGGTTTACCTTTGTGGTGGAATTACCATTGCTCTCTTGTATCATGAGTGCTTCTTGTCCTCTAGCCTCCTCCTCCACACGGATTCATGTGATCTCTCCAAGGGTCTCTCCTTCAATTTGTGCTGCAAAGTCTTTTAGAGCTTACTCCAAGATTGTGGTAGTTTATCAACTATGCTAGCTACCACCAGATTATCTCCTATCTTTATGCCTTCGGATCTCAATTTTGCCACGATCATCTGGAAGTCTAATACTTGATCCACCACCGATTTTCAATCCACTATTTGGTAACGAAAAAATCTACTAGGAGCACACTTCTTTGCACCACCGTCCTCGATATCTAACTTGCTTTGTAAAGCTTTCCATATTTTCTTGGCAGAATTATAAGTTGTATCATAATGATCATAGAAATGGTTTGTTGAGATCTCCAACAGTCTCATTTGGTTTCTCTTGTATAGGCTCAATTTGTTGAATCTCCCTAAAATTGATGGTGCAACCAAAATCATAATGGAAATAAGACAAAGAAAAACTGAATAATACTATATTATTAATTTGAAGAGAAAGAAAAAAAAATACACAACACTATTGGACTAAGGCGTGGCACTTGCTCTCTCTAAGGAGATTCAAGCCATTGGTTGCCTAAGCTTTATAACTGGTGCAGACCTTCTCTGACTTGTCTTCTCCAGGATACAACAGCTCGACAAATGTCGTATGGCTAGAACAATATCTGCACAAAGTATTCAAGCCCAAAGCTCTACCAAAAGAACACTCTTCTTTGCCTAGAACTTCTCTATTTTTTAGTATATAAGAATTCTTACAATTGCTAGATATTTTGGTGTACATTGGAATGAGCCTAAATGAGTCTATTTATAGGCTCAATGCGTCTCACGAATTTACTACCCAAATTAATTTGATTAATTAGGTTCATTATTCTGATGTAGTGGGCATTACAAGATTAATTGCTAGATATTAATCTGGTGGGTTAGAGTTATACAATTAATGAATCAGATAAAGAGTTTCTGAAGAATGAAAAGACCCAAATAGCTAGTCTATTAAGTGGATTAATGGCTCTTCATTTTTCATAATAAAAATAGAGTATTAATTCGGACCACTTATTCACCAACGAATATGGTAATTATTTTGGACTTTTCCAGAGCCATTTTTGACACCTCCTCTCTTCACCTCCCCCTTGCACATGTATTTAGCCCAATATCTGAATCAATACATATTAGCACATTAATACCACAATTAAAGGAATAAAATAATCTCTCTCTCATTTTCAATGTGAGATTAAACATTTTCGCTAACTCCTCATCTTCCATATTAACTCCCACATCTTTACATTTAAACTGTAATATAAATCAATTGTAATTATACAATATTAGAATTCTCCAACAACAACCATCACAATAAACAAAAAACTCACCATCACCATTTAAAAAAAAAAAAAAAAAAAAAAAAAAAAAAAAAAAAAAAAAAAAAAACCCAACTATCACAATAAACAAAAAACCCACCACCACAATAAACAAAAAACCCACCAATACCATTGAGTAAAAAACACAGCCATCAAAATAAACAAAAACCCACCACCACCATTAAACAAAAACCACAGTCACCACCATTAACACAAAAACCCAATCATCGCCATAAACAAAAAACCCACCACCACCATTAAACAAAAAACCCAGCCATCACAATAAACAAAAAACCCACCACCTCCATTAACAAAAAACCCACCACCATCATTAAACAAAAAACATAGCCATCACAATAAACAAAAACCCACCAACACCATTAAACAAAAAACACAACCATCACAATAAAAAAAAAACCCAGCCACCACCTTTAACACAAAAACCTAGCCACCACCATGAAACAACCCACAATGCACCACCACCCCAATCTGCCACCTCTGCCACAACCCACCCGTACCACGCTGCAACCACCTCTGTCACGAGGCCCACGACCTACCCAATCTCACCACCTCATGACCTCATAGAACACCACACCACCACCACCACCACCACCACCATGACCTCGCCATGCTGATCTCCACCACAACTAGGCTACCACCTCTACACACCGAGAGAGACAAAGAGTGGAAGATGGAGAGACAGAGAGTGGGAGTGAGGGAGAGAGGACTGAAGGTGAAGAAGAGAGAGAATCAAAGATAGAAATGAGATACAGAGAGAGAGGCAGTGGGAGGCATGTAAGTGTAAGGAGAGAGAATAAACTAATTAAAAATTATAGAATTGTGCTAAAGTACTCTCATACATATAAGAGGTTACTGTAGTATAATTGTAAAAAAATTTACAATTGGGAGACTAAGTAATGGGTGTTTTTGTGCTTTGATGCTAAAACATTGCAACATATACCATATACAAACCCCAATGCTAATGCTCTTAAGAAGTTGTACCTAATTGTGGATTTGGTGAATAGGAAAAGTCATGGTGTGGGCTTGAAGTCTGACAACTATTAGATGTACCAAAAAAAAAAAAAAGGGGAAGGGGGAGTATGGTGTATTCATGAAAGTTAGGGTCTATTTGGTTGCATTGTTTAAACTATAGTTTTTGTTATTTAAATAATACAACACGTATTTTTACAATATTTTTTTACTCACACATATTTTTACCACATTTAAATAATGTTATTAGAACAACATTACCAAACAGGTCTTATTGTCCAGGTGCATTGATTTTGTATGATATAGTACATTTTACTAGTTTTGTCCTCATCTCAAAAGAGAACTAGGGGTGGCAAGTGGCAAGAGATTTAAAAAAAAGGGGGGGGGGGGGGGGGAGAGCACACGTATAGAAGATGGGTCTAGGCAATGTCCTTTACAAATTGACTTTTGACCTATATGGCTATATGTATAGTGTATTCTATAGGCTTTATTCCTAGGAACTATTAGTGGTAGAAAGTAAAGAAACAAAAATATTATAACTAAGGGTTTTTGATGTGAGAAACAATGGATTATTTGTCAAGGTTAGGGTAAGTTTGGTTCAACTTTTTGATACTGTGCTTTTTGAAAAAGTGGCGGTTTCAAAAAATGCGCTAGGTTTTTTTTTTTTTTAAAAAAAAAAAAGAAAAAACAGAGCATTTTGTAAAAGCTATTAAAAAGTGTTTTTTGAAAAAATTGAATGTTTAGCTAACTCTTATCAAAATTGCAATTTGAGGTGTAAATTACTAAAACGGACAAAATACATAAATATGAGAAAGTCATTCCTGCTCATGCTTTCACCTTCTTAATAATAATAATAATAATAATAATAATAATAATAATAATAATAATAATAATAATAATAATAATAATAGTTGTTATTTACTATTATTGATGCTTTTTTTAGAAGATTATTAATTATTAACAAATGACACTTTTCATTTCAATTGTAATGAAATACACAATAATTATTTTGAAACTTTTTTTTTTTTTTGAGAAAGTTTCAACCTATGGCGTCTGCTCCTGATGATAATTTTTTATCCTCAGATCAAGACACTAATTACTAAGACCTTTTTTTTTTTTTTTGTAATTATTGTACTCATCGATAGTAACTAATTATTTTATTTTTGCGCTTATTATAATTAGTAATGCTAGGTCCACAACAATATCACAATAATTTTACAATAGTTCTAGGTGGCAAATTGTTATTGATAAGTAAAAAATATATGTTAGTGGTAACTCCAATTAACACCAACAACAACTTATTATTAACTAAAATTTGTTGTAAAAATATTTTGGAGATAACATTACTATAATGTAATTTATTAATTTTTTCGTAAGCTTTATTTATTAAAAAAAAAAAAAAGATTTGTTCATGCCTTGCCTCACACCACACGTATAACCAACACAACACCTTTTTTTTTCTTCTGTTCTTTTCTCAACCACATTTTCTTCACCTGTTGTCTTCTTTATTTCTCCCTTATCTCTATTTTCCTCCACAAACACACTTCTTCACATTTTTTCTTCTTTCAAGTTTCAACTCTTCTTTCTCCAACTCTGTGTTTCATACTGTTGAGTTCTAAGCCTTTAGGATTAAATGTATTAGAACTCTAATTTGTAATGTTGACAAACTATGATCGAAATGTTTTAGTCTTGTTTAGACGTGTTCAAAGTATGTGTCTTTTAAGTAAAGTTGGAATCGAGTTGCTGTAGGATTTACTATGTAAATCTACCAGGCTCGATCGATAGAAAGTCGCGCAGATTGTTTTTCTGCAGAATTTTTCAACTCAACCCATGCTTGTTTTGTGTGTAGAGTTTTATGTTTTGCCCTAGTTATAAAAGGAAAAACCCTAGCCACGTTTTATTGATGCTTTTGATGCTGTGTGTGTAAATCTTTTGTGAGATCTAGAGGTATTTGCTTTCACATACACTTAAGGTTATCAAGATTTAGGTTGATGTCAAGAGCTTGATGATCAATTCAATTACAGATTCAAGAGCTTAAAGATATACAAGCAGGAATGCTTGTGCTTGCCAGGAATTCAAGAAAGAAGTAGTCTGTGAACTTGGAGCTGTCACGTGGTTGTGGTAGTAAGTTTCCTACTCGAGGTAGCAATAGGATGTTGGTGGTCTAAGTCGCTATTGTGTAAACTTCAATTCTTTCATAGTGGATTTAGTTTACCTTAAGGATAGCTAGGTTAAATCCTCTCCAGGTTTTTTACCAGTTTGGTTTTCCTAGGTCATCATATTGTTATGTTCTTCATTTTCTGCACTTTACAATAACATGATTGATATGTGTTAATCAAGAACTGCATAATTTACCTAAGTTAATCACTTGGCTAAATAACTAGGTTAATCTGTTTGTATTTAAGAGGTCTAAAAACGTACAAGTGATATCTAGGTTAATTTGTATGTGTTTAAGTTGCAAGCCGCTAAGCGAGCAAATAAACCAAAAGTTCATGTGCCTCAAGCACAAGATCCTATGGTATTTATTGGTGAGTTGGTAAAGGCTTTAAACCTTTATTTTAATCCTAGAGTTGAAAATCATTTTATTGTGAATAAGAACTCCAATAAGGCTCAATCTAAGTGAGTCTTTCTGACATGGTCCTTGTGCTTCATTGTTGTACTCTTTGTGACCATTTTTCTTGGTTGTTTTTGTTGTTGTTTTCTTTGTTTATCTAGGATTTGCATTGCATAACATTCAATCATTTCATTCTAGGTTGTTTTTGTTATTTTCATCCAAAATAAAAATAAATAAATAAAAAGGAAAAGGGAAGCAAAATGTGTTTTGCATTTTTGTCTAGGATTCGAAATCAAGGTTGGCCATATTATTTTTACATAACATGTTTATGTACCTTATTTAGCTTGGATGAGTTTATTTTATTGCACTTTACTAGTTTGAACTTTGTAGTGCATGTTGTATGGGAAGATGTTTATAGTTATTGATCACATGATCTTGATCTTAAATTCACATGTCTTTGATTGTCGGACTTGAACTTATTGAGAAAGACATAAATAACCATCTCACCACTGTTTATTAGCCAATCATGAATACCTTAGTGTATATCATAAGATTTTGTGCTCAAGAAAGTGTAGCACATGCACAAAAAGAACATAAGGTGTAGCCTCGATTTAAATGCTAAAATTGGTGTGTACATTATTGGACTATAATAATTTCAAACAATTAAAATTGGTGTGTATGTTATCTTGGCTATTTTAATAAAGTTCAAAACAAATAAAATTGGTGTGTACATTATGAGGCAAATTCAAGAAACTTACATGATTGCAAGCTTTTATTCTAGGAGGCGTGAGAGTTATATAATGTAACTCTTTGAGGGATAGTCTCTTTTAAATGTATGTGATTGATTTTATAGAAATTATGCTTAATTACTATTCACATATCACCTCACATGTATCTCAAGTTTTTGCTAGTTGCACACACTACACAAGTTACTCTTTGCTAAACTTTGTACATGTTATTGTGTGTGATCTTGGTTTGGCCAACCAGGTTTGAAAATTCCTTGAGTTTTATGTAAAGTATGTTTGCTATTTGGGATTTTAAGGATAATTGATGGAAACTCTAAAATTTTGGGAAAATTGAATTCAAAACAAGTGTTTTTGAAAAGCATTTCATCTCATACTCATGCATTTTATACATAAAATTCAATGCTTTGAAGAGTTTCTGCATAAAATTGTTTTGTTTTTCAAAAATTTGTTTTTTTCCAGAATTTCGATCAATCAAATCTGTTTCTCGACCGATCGAAATTGTGATTAAAATTTTGGTCAGCTTTTGTCTGTTTCGATCGGTGCTCGATTGGTGCTGGATCAATCGATGCATTTCGATCGATCGAAACTAATTTTTGATCAATTGAAAGTCGTGTAGAGAGTTTTTTAAAAACATTTGTTTCTCACTTTTCAAACTTTTTCAAATTTTTTCTCTCTCTATCCGATCTGTCCAAGCTTCTAATCAAGATTTTTGTCGTTTTCTCTGATCTTTTTGCAAGTTTTTTCCCTCCCAAGGCCAGTAAGACCATATTACCCCTTCGTTTTTATTTATTTTCATGTTTCATGCATTGTGTTGGAAATTTCAAACCTATGAAAAATTGGGGTTTTTGATTTTTTCCATCATTTCTTTCAAAATTGATCGTTGGGTTTTTGTTATGGGATGTTGTTAAAGTGATCCTTGTGGTTTAATTTGATCAATTTGTTGAATTGGGAAAATTTGATTTTTTTAGGGCTTGAAGTTACCCGATTTGGGGATTTTGTTAAATTGAGTTTAATTAGATGGAATTGGCTTGTTGGATTGATTAATTTGATCATTATAATGTATTATATATCTTATTTAATGACCAATTGGTCAATTTCTTGAAAATTGTACAAGTGGTTTTTTCAATATTTTGGGGTTTTTGATATAAACTCTATGCTCAAGCCAATTTTGTGTTTTTAAAGTTACTTTGAAATTATTCTCACTACATTAGTTCATGCATCATTTGATTATACTGCTCATGCATCATATAGATTGTTATTTTTCTATATTGTTTTGTTCTAACTTGCAATCTGCCCTTGGTTCTTGTTTTTCTCATTTTTGGTTCTGTCTGTATGTCTTGTCTTTATCTTAGCACCATGCCTTGGAAGACTAGAGCCAATAAGAAACCCTCCTCCTCTTCTGTTCTGTCCTTTGAGAGTGATAGATTCTTGAGTGAGAAACACCAAGAGACTTATGAGACGCTTAACCTTAAGAGGAACATTTGGTTTAAGAGGAAAGTTTTGTTAGACGAGCTAGATAGTGAGATTAGACCTAACTTTAAGCGTAGAGGCTGGTTGCCGTTATTGGATATTTCTCATCCACCTCCGGATACCTTGATTAGAGAGTTCTACTCGAACTTCTCTATCCACGTCTATGATTCCAACACTTTAGGTAAGAGTTAAAATACAAGGTAAAGAGTACACCATTACTCCTTTGGTAGTGGTTGATGCTCTTGGGGTACCTGTGGTCCAGCATCCTGTCTACCCTTATGATGAGTCTCCTCCCCTAGACGACATCATGTCTTACATCACTAGGTCTTCTATCTAGTGGAGTTCTAATCCTTGGATCACTACTGTTGAGCTCGCTGAGGTTCACTATCTTTTCTTTAAGATTTCTTGTCATTCTTTGTGGTCTATCTCTCATCTGCACATCATCCCTATTGAGCAATGTATGTTTCTGTATGCCCTTGTTACTAATGCTTCTATCAGTTTTCCTCATCTGTTTATTCGTTCTTTAAACGAGGTTTATAGGAATATTTCTACTACTCATGCTCTTTTTTTCCCCATTTTTATTCACCGGATTCTTTTGCATCTTGGTTTAGAAGAGTTTCTAGCATCTGAGCCTATTCATATTATCGCTCCTATAGGTGCCACCTTTCTTAGGCAAAGGGCTACTCAGATGAAAGCAAGCTCTAAACGCCAAGCTCTAAACGCCCTAGGGTTGAGTCTTTTGGTGTCATACCCCCTCCTCCCTCTTCTACAGGTGATACTTTTGCTGAGGCGTCTATTAATCCTGCTACTGCTGCTGATGTTCCTCCGCCTTCTACTTCGGATGATTCAGAAATTCGTCGTATGTTGGAGACTGTCATGACTGTTCAAACAACTCATGGTTAGTTTTTGGTGGACATGCTTGATAAGCTTCATGCTTTGCGAGCGGATTTGGAGAGTATTAAACTGCCACCTCCTTTTGATGATAAATGAGTGCCCTTTGACAATTCGTCATAAAAAGGGTGAGTACATACATAGAGAGGAGCTTTTATTGTTAGGGGGAGTTTTGTGAAGTTTAGGAGCTGTGGAGTTTTTAGATTGTATCTAAGTGCTTCATTTTGTATTTACATTTTTGGCTCATGATGTATTGTGTTTGGGTTATCCATGATAGGGGGAGATACTTTGTTTATATGTTTTTTGTTTCACATTGTTTATTAATTTATATTTATGAGGTTATTCATGATATATGTCTTTATTTTGTGTTATGTGAAATCAAGAAGTTATATTTTTTGTTACTTGTATTTTCCACACATGCGTTTATGTGTTTATTAAGTGTTACAAGAATATACAAGTTGATTCAGTCGTGCTACTGTCTACACTTGCAACTGATGGAAAGTAGTTAAGTTGAATTTGTTGTGTTGGGCTATGTTTTGTAATGGGCTGTATTTACGTAAACTTTAAGCACTTTGTTATGTTTGTGTTTTGTCATGGATTGCCAAAGGGGGAGTTTGTTGAGTTCTAAGACTTTAGGATTAAATATATTAGAACTCTAATTTGTAATGTTGGCAAACCATGATCAAAACGGTTTAATCTAGTTTAGACGTGCTCAAAGTATGTGTCTTTTATGTAAAGTTGGAATCGAGTTGCTGTAGGATTTACTATGTAAATCTGCCTGGCTTGATTGATTGAGAATTAGACTCGACTGATTGAAAGTCGTGCAGATTGTTTTTCTGCAAAATTTTCCAACTCAGCCCAAGCCCGTTTTGAGTGTAGGGTTTTATGTTTTGCTCTAGGTATAAAAGGGAAAACCCTAGCCACGTCTTATTGATGCTCTTTATGTTGTGTGTGTGAATCTTTTGTGAGATCTAGAGGTGTTTGCCTTCACATACATTTAGGGTTATCAAAATCTAGATTGATGTCAAAAGCTTGGTGATCAATTTAGTTGCAGATTCAAGAGCTTAAAAATATACAAGCAGGAGTGCTTGTGCTTGCTGGAAATCAAGAAAGATGTAGTCCGTGGACTTGGAGCTATCATGTGGTCATGGTAGTAAGTTTCTTACTCAAGGTAGCAATAGGATGTTAGTGGTCTAAGTCGCTATTGTACCCAGCTGTGTAACACCCTAACCCAACTTTATAGTTAAACTATGTGTTTGAGTGGTTAATTATTATTTTAAGCTACTTTCCTTCTATAATTAATAGAAGAGTATTTAATAAACATATTATTTTATAATGCCTTTGAATAAGAATTTTAAAGATTATAAAAAATTAATAGCTATCTATATTATAAATTTAAACTATGTACAAAACTATATTAAGTGGTTTAAATTATTAGATGCATAGTTAGTGGTGTTTTAATTAAATATGATGCTTGAGATGTTATAGTTGTAATTCCACTTACACGTGCAACCAATGGAAATTCAACACATGTAAGGCCAAAGCATCATGCATGTTGACACATATTATCCCCTTAAACCCCAAAGACCAAGACTTTACCAGCCATGCAATAACCAAGTTCCACCTCATTTCTTCTTTGGCTTTTCTCAAGACAACTAGAATTTCCAAGAAACTCGCTTCCTCTTGTTTCCCACGGGTCCACTCAAATCAAAATTTCTCACGTCACTTTGCTCACTTTTCTTTTAGGAAAGAGCTAGAAGCTATCTTGAGTCCCTTTTCTCAAACCCACGGGTCCACACACTAAAAGAAAGACAAGGCTCCATCCCATTTCTTCTTCACAGTCTCTTAAAGAAACTAGAAAACTTAAAGACTCTCTCAAGCTCTCTGCCTCTCATACTTTCGAGTTCAGACACTAGGAAAGGGAAATCCTTTCATGCAAGAGTGATTCTACTTCTATTTCCCCTCAAGAACCAGAAACTTGATAAGGTTTTTAGCTACTCTCATCTTAGAATCCATGATTTCTTTAAGGAATTTTTAGTAATGGTACTTGTGGTTTGTAAACTTAGGAAACCGTGAATTTGTGAGTCTATATATATATATATATGCTGTTTTAAGAAGCTTTGAAATTCTGCTGATGGTTTGTTGAAGGTAGATTAGGGTTTTTGCTAATTAATGATTGCATATGATTAAGGAAGTAAGAAAAAGTTAGGGTGAGTACTTTTGATGTTACTGCTGGGATTTTTGTTGTGTTTAATTTTACTATAAATGGTTAAATGACTGTATATAAGTGTTTTCTAACATATCTAATGAGTGTATAAAAATTCCCATATGATAATAAGACTATTTACAATCATTTTATAATTTTACAAGAAAATGTTTTAAGGCTGTCACTGTGACAGATTGTGTGTTTACACATGATAAATTAGGTATTAAATTGTATACAGTGAATTTGGATTCTAGGGATAATTCCTATGAAATCTAAAACACATATGGTTGTAATGGAAGTAGTCTCACATCATTTGGATCAATATAAAAATAATGGTTTAAATTTCTAAGTTGCATGAAATTCTGTCAAGACAGATTTGAGTATGGTGTCTTGTATGATTTTTAGTAAATCATGATTTTATGATTTGGCTCTGAAAATGATATGGAATCTACTCGACATCCATATGAGTGGCATTTTAAATTTGCATGAAAATTGGATGTGAATTGATAGCCCATTTGTATTTTATAAGTGAAGTTTATGCTGCTGGAATAAAATAGTGAACAATAAGGGACATACATAACTCTTAGGATTTAATTCTAAAGTTAGGGTGAATGATTTGAGCTATAAATTTATATGCTCATCATTTGGTATGTCTGGATCATAGATAAATTTTTTATAACTTGGTTCATGGTTTAGTACTCAAAGTAGGGGTTCTAAACCATTCTACTGCTTTTTCATGTTGTCATATAAGTGTATATGGTTATATGACCATGCCTAAAAGAGTTTATGTTTATGCATGAATTATTACCTTAATCTCAAGCACATTTTGAAATAAAGTTGGCTCCTTTGGAGATATGATATAAATATGAGAATTTTGGTTTTTCTTTAGTTTGGTACATCATTTGTTGATGTGTGCATAATATGTTTGTGAGAACCTCGCTGAGGTGGGGTTAGGATTTCCTTGATTATAAGAGATAGGCCTTGAAAGTAATGTGTAAGTTTATTCTAAGGTATAATTGATAGTAATAAGCTTGATATTTGGTTTAGGTGTTACCAGTACCCAAGTCTGAACTCCTTCGATTGTAGGCTTTCGGTTCCTCTACTTTCAGGTAAGGGATAAATTATATGAGCATTTGGTAAGTCATGAGGTTATTTTGAAGTGTATTATGCATGAAAAGGCTTTTGATTAGAGGTATGGCATAAAATCATGTTTTAGACAAAGATATGTTCGTGAGCTTTCGAAACCTTATTTATATGATTTTAGCATAGTGATGTTATTACTAATTCCACAAACATGAGGTTTAAATAAAAGAATGGAAATGCTATATTATTATGAAATGTTATTCAAAATAATAATTTTCAGTATGATGTATAAGTATGAAATATTTTCAAGTTATGTCCTCTGGTGATCCAAACTCGGCCAGTAGGGGTTAAATTATTAGCTTTCCTTGGCAAAATGTTATCTATTTGGCCATTTAAAGTGGAGGAAATGGAGGTGCTCGTAACTTTAATCTGAACAAGGCCTCTTCCCTAATGTGTATGGATAGCGGTGAGGAACAAAACCTTGAGGAGATGTGCCATTAGGCCTCCCAAAGAGGACAATATCATGCAGATAAGGGCACCAAAATGTGATGACCTCTATTGTGCACATACACCAAGTACAGACTTATCAGATATGGACTAACCAATATGTTATGAACAGCTTTTTTATTTTATTCATCATGAGAGAATGATTTGTTTAAATGTATTATGAAAATTTCAAAGCTCTCATAAAAAGAAGTTTATGATGAAATGAAAAGCTATTCTTTAAAGATAAATGTTTCTGAAGTTCTGTTGTGCTGTAAAGATAAAGAATTTGATCAAAAGGTTTTATTGTTCTATAAAGATAAAGTTTCTAATGAAAGTACAAGTTTATGTTAAAAAGTTATCAAATATATGTTCTTTATGAAAAGTTAAGTTTTATGAATATAAAAGTTATAACATTTTATGAGAAGAAGTTTATGAAGAAAAGTTTTTTTATTCTTTAAGATGTTTCTAGTTTAAGACAAAGTTACCAATAATCTGATTTAAGTTAAAATGATTATTTTGTAATGAATATATATATATATATATATATATATGTATGTATGTATGTATGTATGTATATGATTTTAAATAATCAATATTATATTTGGTGACTTTATAAGAAATGAAAGAAGTTCAATTCGAAAGGTTTTGGTATTATTATTCTGATAAGAAAAGGGAAAACAATTATTTTCCTATGAAGAGCGTAGAAGTTATTATTATTAATAGTATAAAATACTATGCATGAACAGATGTTCTCCTATCTGAATATTTATAAAATGAAATGATTTGATTTGCATGCATTCTTATTAAATTCTTGTGTATCTTACCCTTACTGAGCTGTATAGCTCACCCCTTCCACTCTTTCAGTTAGCAGGTTTTATTTTGGAGCAGAGGGAGCCTTAGTCGAGTTTTTGGAATGAGCTAGTTTTAGTTTTAAAAGTATAGATCCCAAATTAACAATTTGATGTTTAGCTTTGTAGTATTGTGTATTTTAGGATCTAATGAAAGCTGTGTACCTTAACGCATTAAGAAATGTATTATGTGAAATTTAGAATTTGAGTAACTAGTGGATTATGTTATTCCTTGAGTATAGTGTAGATGCTCTGAATATCAAATGAAAAGTTATATCATTTAAGTAAAGAGATGAGAATGAAAAGAAAGAGGGAAGTTTTTGTAAAAGTTTTGTAAAAGTTAAGTTGGTTTTTGTTAATATTAGGTTTAAGCTTGATATTAGCATGCAGGTCATGGTCACAAATCCAAGTAGCGGGTTTGGGACATGACAACTGCCTCATGATAGCATTTAAGTCGTTTGTATTTGGAAAATGGGCTTTAAAACACGTGTTTGCATTTCGTTACCAAACACGCTTTTTGAATTTTTAGATCGAAAACAAGCGTTTTGGCTCCTTAAAGTGGAACCAAACGCACAAGTGAGGAGACAGAATTTATATTTATAAATTAATGATGGTTCTGAAATATAGGATAAGTCCCCTATGATGCTATTTTTGTCCTTATTAGAAGAGTTAATAATGAGAAATTATTGGATATTTTTAGCAGTTTCTTTTATTGTTGGATACCATTATAAGTTTTTCTTTAATTATTTGATTATTGAGTAAATGGTACCTGTAAAATTGTTTTAGGTGATATCTAAGGATTTAGAAGAAGTGTTAGAGAGAAGTTTCCTTTGGAGGTAAGTAACTTTATCCTAATCGGTTTTATTTTGCTTATACTACTGTATTTTAACTACTTAAAATTGTTTATAATTGTTACAATTTTATTTATGTTTTAGCTACATTGATTCAAAGTAAAGAATAAAAAATTATCACAAGTACATTTTATTGCTGAATATATGATTTTATATATGTATTTAAATGAGATATATTTTTGTTTGAATTATGATTTAATATATATGATTTTGGACAATTTGACTATATTTTGACTCTGATACTCAGCCAATAGAGGTAATTCATTGTTACCGAAAGTAGATCTATATAAATAATGCCCACTAAGCCTCCTTCCCTCTACAGAACTATTCTAAAAATTCCGGGCGAGAAGAACAGGCACAAAAAGAGCAAGATTCCACATTCAAGCTATGCGAACTTGGTTGAGAGATCACTTCTTTAATAAAAGAAGAAAGGAAAGAGAGAGAGCGTTTTTTGAGAATGGAAGCAAGTTACTAGAGAAGCTGATTGCCTCTTGCAACGGCAGGTCTATTCCCATTCGCACCTTTTCAGATCCACAACTTGTCCAAGCAACCAACAATTATTGTGAAAAGCAGGAGTGGAATTGTGTTAGGATATATGCCCTTAAATCCTATTGTATGATGCTATGTATGACATTATGTATGACTTAATGTTGTGTTTAATAAAGTTGTTTATTTCTTATTTAAAATAATGGTAACATGAATATTTGGACATTATCATATAGTCCATGAGATGCATAGTATGTGATTTATGTGAAAAGTCACAGAAGATATAAATCACAAGTTCTTTGTAAACTCAGAATTTATAGTTCGTAGTCGGTGATGAAATTGGGCATTTCATCTGCGAAGACTATAACGTATCAACTAAGATGATTTGTCTTGATCATGGAAGTGGTGACTTCTAGTTGATATGTTGATATGTTTTAAGAGTTAAGACATATTGAACTGGACCGCTGTGAGATTTATTATTCTCCTAACGACTGTCAAATGAATAATAAATCTCACGACTTCTATTTACATGAACTCTTAATCCTGAGAGAATAATGGACCTGATCATGAGGTGTAGGTTGCTTTGATATATCAGGAGTGAGATCTAAAGTAACGGTCAAAACCTCAGTATGTTGGGCAACCACATTTAGTGTTGATGGAACATATATTCTCAAGATGGAATTCATAGTCTCTTAACGGAGATATAAAATATTCCCTTGAGATAAGTTTAATGGGTTTGGTTATTCAGAGAGTTAGGCCTAACCACTTTGGTAAGAAATTACTAAAGTATATATTTATGAAATTGGATTTCATAAATATATGATGAATAACTTTAGAGGATTAAACCGGGTACTCAAGGATAAGATGTAGTAATTTACAAAGTGGCAGTCTATATTTATGACTTTGTATTACTACGAATATTTTATGAAGGGGTTGCGTATAAAATAAAGTCTTGGGATATAATTTATTAATAAGGCCTAGAGTGCAATTATATTTATATAGTGGTATTAAATATAATTAATGGTAACTTTGGACTTGTCAAGAGTTGACGGAAAAGCCCAAGGCCCATTGGAGCTAGTGTCTTATTGGTCCCTTTTGGTCCCATTTCAAGCCACACACTAAAGCCCAATTGGAAAGGCCCAATAGGCCGGCCCAATTAGATAATCAGTTAGTTATAAAAGGAGAAACATACAGAATTTTTGAACGCGATTTTTCGTAGAGAAAAAGAGAGAGTGTGAGACACACTTTCATTCTCCTTTTGGAAACTGATTGAGAGACCACACATCTTGGGCGTAAAGTGGAATTGGAGTGAAAATTAAAAGTTTTCCCAAGTGCTTCTAATCTTTGTTTTGAAATTCTCCATACCAAGGTACGCTATCTTGTTCTTAAATTCTGAAATTCATAGAGTGCATGTTGTCAATCATGAATGAAATAGATCTTTGTTTGTTGCTTCCGCTGTGTGTTTTGTATGAGATACAAAACCAGATTTTATCCAACAATTAGTATCAGAGCCAGGTTTTCATATCATGATTGTATAGCGTGTGATTGAATTTTAGAATTTTAGAAAATCATCATCTTTGTGATGAGAAATTTCTGGGTAAAGTTATTGTCCAAGATAAATTCTTTTAAAGAATTTCATTGCCAAGTCGCCGTATATATATTGCAAGTGGTTTGAATAGCGCCGTGTCTTAGGATAGTTGCTGAAAAGAAATTATGTAACTGTCAAACGTCAATGGCACTGTTTGGAATTGAAAGACATTGTTTCATGTGATTTTGTTTCTATATATAAATGGCTATACGGATTCTGTAATTGCCATCTCCTTTATGCCATGTATGACTTGGCGCATGTATATTAATGGTGATATATATGTCGTTTGGCATTGATATTTAACCGCATGCACATAACTGATTGCTATTGCACTACCAAGCATTCATTGCATGAATTGAATATTAGTGCATGGCATGAATCTCTTTGTACGGTTTGACTTTTCAATTGCATGGCTCTTATTTAATGCATGGAGAAAGTGTCATATTTTCTTTTGAAAAGTAGAATCCGTATATAAGGATTCAAAGCATCTGAAGGTTATATATGTATATATGGTTTATATATATATATATATATAATATAATATAATATAATATAATTTTATAACGTAATATATATATTATATTATTTATATAATATAATATATATATAGTTTTACGTTACGTTATATATATTTATATATATATATATATATATATATATATTAATGCTAGTTTAATAAAATTTATTCCTAATGAGATTAGGATTATGTTTTTCACGTGTCTAGCATTATTATGGCCTTTGACCTTAAAAACCTTTATTTTTAAATATCTAGTGGGAGAAAGATGCAAGGGTTGCATCTCACGGCCTCCATTGTTGGTTCATAGTAGTGTGAAATATATACTTTGTCTTTGCCTCGAGCTTAGCATTCCATGCGGAGAGTATTTATTTCATGGTCTTACAAGATTGAATTTCCTAGTTTATAGTGGTTTGATAAACACCTTGTCTTAGCTTCGAGCTTTGCATTCCATGCGGAGGGTGTTTTTATCATGGTACCACAAAATAAACTTGTTAAAGGGATGAAATGTGGCTACACATGATTCTAGACAATGGTATACACTAGACTAAGTATTTTAGTATTCTCTATGCTGAGTTCTTACTATTATTACTTAGAGGCTAAATGTAAAACGGCATATTATTAGTGTTTGATAAGAATTATCATGATAGCACTAATAATGAGAATAGTTCTCAATCAATCATAGTATTTAATGTTCACTCTATGCTGAGGGATATTGAATATGGGATTGGGTTGTCGTTGCATATATTATTTTATGGTTTTATTAAGGTTCCATATTATATGCTTATATGCTAAATTTGATAATGTCCAGTTTACTTATTATATTCATGTTTATTATTTTCAGATTTAAATCATGGCATCATTTAGCACACTTGTTGCTATTCTTAACCAAAACAAACTGACTGGATTCAACTATGTTGACTGGAAAAGGAATTTGGACATTGTTCTTACTGCTGAAGAGCACAAATATGTGCTTACTCAACCATGTCCTAGCTTTCCTTCATTAGATGCTCCTATTGAGGAAAAACAGTGATATGATCGTTGGCAGAAATCTAATGAGATGGCCAAGTGCTATATCCTAGCATCTATTTCAAATGTTCTACAGCATCAAATGCAGGATGTAGAACATGCTTCGGACATCATGCTAAGTCTGAAGGAGATGTTTGGCGAGCAAGGCCGGTCTGCAAGGCAAGAAACCATGAGGCAAATTTATAATACTAAAATGGCTGCAGGAAGTTCAGTAAGGGAGCATTGTCTTAGGATGATTGCTAATCTGAACACATTAGAAGTTTTAGGTGCCGACATTGATGGAGAATCCCAAGTGGATATGATACTCCAGTCACTACCAGAATCATTCAAGGAATTCAGACTCAACTATAATATGAATAAAAAGATTTACTCTTTGTCTGAATTAATGAATGAGTTAGTGGCGGCGGAAGGCATCCTTGGTACTTCTAGTGTTGAAGCCAATGTGGGTGAAGCTTCTACTTCTCAACCTAAGTCGAAAGGCAAAGGTAAGAAGAAGAAGAAGGACTTCACTAGGAAAAATGGTAAACAAATTGCCTTAGGGGTTGCCGATAAAGGAAAGAAAAGCAAAGGAAAGTGTTTCCATTGTGGTGAGAAAGGACATTGGAAGAGGAATTGTCCAATATTCAAGGCTGCCAAGAATAAGGGTATGAAAAGTTCCTTTCTTCTTGAAATATGTTTGGTACAGAATCCAACAGATTCCTGGTGTGTGGATTCAGGTTGTACTAATCATATCTGCAATTCTTTGCAGGGGTTCCAAGAGACCAGAAAGTTGAATGAGGGAGAACTATTTCTTACTTTAGCTGATGGGAGCAGGATTCCAGTTGTAGCTGTTGGAGTGTATAATTTGTGTTTTAAGTCTAGAGTATTAATATTGGAAGACTATTTGTATGTACCTAATGTTCGTAGGAATTTGATTTCTGCAACTTACTTAGGTAAACATGGATATTGTGTTATCCTGAAAGACAATGTTGTAATAAAGAAGGATAAAATGTTTATCTGTTCTGGCAATATTGTGGATGGTCTTTATATTTTAACTCCTGACATGCATGAATTATACAATTCTGAAATAGATAATAGCTCTCATGTAAAATCATTAAAGAGAAAGTTTCCTTCTACTAGTGAAGCATATCTTTGACACTTACGTTTGGGTCATATTAATTCAAGTAGGATTCAAAGACTAATCAAAGATGGACTTTTACAGCCCATGGACTTTGATGGTTTTCCAGTTTGCGAATCTTGTTTGGAAGGTAAAATGACCAAACAGCCTTTTAATGCAAAAGGTAGAAGAGCCCAAGATTTGCTAGAACTAGTGCATTCAGATGTATGTGGTCCTATGTCAATCCAAGCAAGAGGTGGCTATGAGTATTTCATTACTTTCACTGATGATTACTCTAGATTTGGTTATGTGTACCTAATGAAACGGAAGTCCGAAACCTTTGAAAAGTTCAAAGAGTTTAGGGCTGAAGTTGAAAATCAATTAGGTAAACGCATAAAGGCCATTCGATTTGATCGAGGTGGCGAATACCTTCTTGGTGACTTCAAGGATTACTTGACTGAAAATGGGATTATATCCCAGTTGACTGCACCTGGAACTCCACAACAAAATGGTGTAGCAGAAAGAAGGAATAGGACTCTTTTGGATATGGTTAGGTCCATGTTGAGTTATTCGACTCTATCAATTTCTTTTTGGGGATATGCCTTAAATACTGCAATGTATCTTTTGAATTTAGTACCTTCGAAGTCTGTTCCTAAAACACCTGTAGAGTTGTGGAATGGGCGTAAGCCTAGTATGAGACATCTCCACATTTGGGGTTGTCCAGCACATGTGTTGAAAGGAAAGTCTGACAAGTTACAGTCTAAAACAGAAGTGGTTTTCTTTGTGGGATATCCAAAAGGAACTGTTGGAGGTTTATTCTATAGTCATAAGGATAATAAAGTGTTTGTTAGCACAAATGCCAAATTCTTGAAAAATGACTATATGAATGATTATACTCCTAGAAGTAGAGTTGTCTTGGCTGAAATGAATAAACCTGTAGTTGAACAACCAGTGGATGAAACTAGGGATGATGTGGCTGTATTGGATACACCACAAGACATTACTCATGAGATGACTAGTACACAGGTGCCTCGTCGTAGTGGGAGAATTATTCGGCCTCCTATGAGATTTAGAGGTTTGGGAGAAACTTATATAGCTATCTCAGAAGAGGCAAAATCGGATCCCTACACTTATGAGGAGGCAATTAATGATATAGATGCACATCATTGGGTCTTAGCTATGAAATCTGAATTGGATTCTATGTATTCCAATCATGTATGGGATCTTTTAAAGGCGCCTAACGGCATTAAACCTGTTGGTTGCAAATGGGTTTACAAGAGGAAGAGAGGGATAGATGGAAAGGTTGAAACCTTTAAAGCAAGACTAGTGGCGAAAGGGTATACACAAAAAGAAGGTATTGATTATGATGAAACTTTTTCGCCAGTAGCCATGCTTAAGTCTATCAGAATTCTCTTATCCATTGCTGCTCATTATGATTATGAGATTTGGCAAATGGATGTCAAGATTGCATTTCTTAATAGCAATCTTGAAGAAAAAATATACATGATGCAACTAGAAGGTTTCATAGCAAAGAACCAAGAGCATATGGTATGCAAGTTGAAAAGGTCCATTTATGGACTTAAACAAGCATCTAGGTCATGGAACATCAGATTTGATCAAGCAATCAAGTCATTTGATTTTGAACAAAATCTTGATGAACCATGTGTGTACAAAAGACATCGAGATAAAGTAGTAATGTTCCTAGTGCTTTATGTTGATGATATTCTACTCATTGGGAATGATGTAGGGGTAATGTCATCGGTTAAAGTTTGGTTGTCAAGCCAATTTGATATGAAGGACTTGGGTGAAGCTAACTTTATTCTAGGGATCAAGCTTTGGCGAGATCGTAAGAATAAGATGTTAGGCTTATCACAAGCTGGATATATAGATAAGGTTCTAGAACGGTTTAGCATGCAAAACTCCAAGAAAGGATTGCTTCCTTTTAGACATGGAGTTCCTCTGTCTGATGACCAACGGCCTAAGACTCAAGAGGAAGAAAATATGATGAGGCAAGTTCCTTATGCTTCTGCAGTGGGAAGTCTCATGTATGCCATGCTCTGTACTAGACTAGATATTTGTTATTCAGTTGGCATGGTCAGCCGATATCAATCAAATCCAGGACCAAAACATTGGCAAGCTGTAAAGCACATTCTCAAGTATCTTAGGAGAACGAGAGATTATATGCTTGTTTACCATAGTGAGGATTTGATTCCCATTGGCTATACAGATTCAGATTTTCAATCGGATCTAGATTTCAGAAAATCCACTTCAGGATGTGTTTTCACCTTGGGAGGTGGAGCCATAAGTTGGAGGAGTGTTAAGCAATCTTGCATTGCGGACTCCACCATGGAAGCCGAGTACGTTGCTGCTTGTGAAGCGGCAAAGGAGGCTGTTTGGCTCAAGAAATTCCTTTCTGATCTTGGTGTTATAAGAATGGAGCAAGTTCCCATCACATTGTTTTGTGATAATAGTGGAGCGGTTGCACAATCCAAAGATCCAAGAAATCACAAGAAAGGAAAGCACATTGAGAGGAAGTACCATATCATTCGAGACATTGTTGCTCGTGGAGATGTTGTGGTGGCAAAGATTGAAAGTGCAAATAATCTAGCAGATCCTTTTACCAAAACCTTGCCTCAAAGGACTTTCGAGTCACATTTGGAGGGAATGGGAGTTAGATTAATGCACAATAGTCTTTAGGGCAAGTGGGAGATTGTTAGGATATATGCCCTTAAATCCTATTGTATGATGCTATGTATGACATTATGTATGACTTAATGTTGTGTTTAATAAAGTTGTTTATTTCTTATTTAAAATAATGGTAACATGAATATTTGGACATTATCATATAGTCCATGAGATGCATAGTATGTGATTTATGTGAAAAGTCACAGAAGATATAAATCACAAGTTTTTTGTAAACTCAGAATTTATAGTTCGTAGTCGGTGATGAAATTGGGCATTTCATCTGCGAAGACTATAACGTATCAACTAAGATGATTTGTCTTGATCATGGAAGTGGTGACTTCTAGTTGATATGTTGATATGTTTTAAGAGTTAAGACATATTGAACTGGACCGCTGTGAGATTTATTATTCTCCTAACGACTGTCAAATGAATAATAAATCTCACGACTTCTATTTGCATGAATTCTTAATCCTGAGAGAATAATGGACCTGATCATAAGGTGTAGGTTGCTTTGATATATCAGGAGTGAGATTTAAAGTAACGGTCAAAACCTCAGTATGTTGGGCAACCACACTTAGTGTTGATGGAACATATATTCTCAAGATGGAATTCATAGTCTCTTAACGGAGATATAAAATATTCCCTTGAGATAAGTTTAATGGGTTTGGTTATTCAGAGAGTTAGGCCTAACCACTTTGGTAAGAAATTACTAAAGTATATATTTATGAAATTGGATTTCATAAATATATGATAAATAACTTTAAAGGATTAAACCGGGTACTCAAGGATAAGATGTAGTAATTTACAAAGTGGCAGTCTATATTTATGACTTTGTATTACTACGAATATTTTATGAAGGGGTTGCGTATAAAATAAAGTCTTGGGATATAATTTATTAATAAGGCCTAGAGTGCAATTATATTTATATAGTGGTATTAAATATAATTAATGGTAACTTTGGACTTGTCAAGAGTTGACGGAAAAGCCCAAGGCCCATTGGAGCTAGTGTCTTATTGGTCCCTTTTGGTCCCATTCCAAGCCACACACTAAAGCCCAATTGGAAACGCCCAATAGGCCGGCCCAATTAGATAATCAGTTAGTTATAAAGGGAGAAACATACAGAATTTTTGAACGCGATTTTTCGTAGAGAAAAAGAGAGAGTGTGAGACACACTTTCATTCTCCCTTTGGAAACTAATTGAGAGACCACACATTTTGGGCGTAAAGTGGAATTAGAGTGAAGATTAAAAGTTTTCCCAAGTGCTTCTAATCTTTGTTTTGAAATTCTCCATACCAAGGTACGCTATCTTGTTCTTAAATTCTGAAATTCATAGAGTGCATGTTGTCAATCATGAATGAAATAGATCTTTGTTTGTTGCTTCCGCTGTGTGTTTTGTATGAGATACAAAACCAGATTTTATCCAACAAATTGGTACAAGGGTTCTCTTGAAGGACGAATTGTTTTCGTTAAGCGCTTACCAAACTCTAAAGTATGGACTGATTTATTCATCAATGATTAAGTGATGTCTGCAAAGATGAGTGCTCATAGTAATGTGTTAAATCCCATAGGGTGTTGTCTCGAGACTCCATCTCCCATTTTAGTGTATCAATTTGCTGCCAATGGTTTTCTTATGGATCGAATTTATGCCTCGCGTGTTACTAAACGAAAAAATCAACCCATGGCATGGATGAGCAGGTTAAAGATTGCGAGGCATATTGCTCATGCAATTTCCTATCTCCATACTGCCTTCCGAAGACCCGTCATCCACATGGCCATACGTATGCACGGTATCTTATTAGATGAACATGATGTTCCCAAATTGTGCAACTTGTTTCATTCTGTATCAATCCCTAAGGGTGAAACTGATGTGAAAGGTCGTGAGGCCTTGCAGAATTTCAGGTTCTATGCCCCCGGGTTTAGAGCATCAGGCAAGGTAATGGAGAAAACTGATGCATATGACTTTGGTCGGCTTCTTCTAGAACTTTTAACTGGAGAGAACACTTGTCATATAATTCGATTGACAATTAATGAAGGTTCTACCTTAGTAGAATACATGCATAACCGTGCTCAAGGTCATTGCTTAAACGAGATTGTGGATCCCGCAATCTTGGCAGACGGGGAAGGTGGTGCTAGTTTACAGCGGCAGTTACAGGCTGTGGTGGACCTTGCCTTGACATGTACAGAGGAAGATCCACAGAGAAGGCCAACTATGGTAGATGTCACCAACAAACTCAGGCGGATTGAGAGGTTCATTTCTATGACTAAATATTAACATACTTGGGTTATATATATATACACACGTTATTAGCTTGAATTAACTAATGCCAACCCCCAGATGTTAAAATGAACTCAATTTAATTATGATATGTAAACTTTATTATAGAGATGTCAGCAAAGAACTCGGGCAGATTGAGAGGTTCGTTCCATAACTAAGTATCTACTTGGGTTAATCCAATCATCGTTTTAGCTATGTATAATGTAGTTATTAGCTTAAATTAACTAATTTCAACGGCTGGGATGATAGAATGCTATAATGAATTAGTTTTAATTGTGATATAAAACAAAGTTCCAAATTTGCCCTTGCAAAGAATCATACGGTTAATTAATATTCTTAATGAATTCAATCAGCTTTTGCAAGTAGCTTAAATAGCCATGGAAATTTCAAATTTGGACTGGCTGGTATGTAATCTGCCCATGCAAATAGATTCACATTATTGCATATCCCAAGTGTTTTAGGCATGAGAATGAGAAGAATTTACTTGATTTTCGATCAAATGACCATTAATGGAATTTGGAAAAGTTACTAGGTTTATTTGATGAAGAGCCATATAATGTAATTATCAAAATCCCATTGCCACTGAGAAGCAGGCCTGATAAACCAGCATGCATCGTAAATAGCAAAGGAGAATTTTCTATGAGATCAGCTTATAGTATTTACCAATCACTCAGGTTCACACAGGTAGATGAAGAGGCTTTGGGAAGTCTGCGGAATTTAAACCTTCATGAGCGTTTTGAAGCGCATGCTTCTGCATCATTGAAGAGAAATGTTTCTAATGATGAAAGCTAAGCAGTGAAAGAAGCCTCTGAAAGCCTCCGAAGCTTAAATGTGACTGAATGATGATTGATGACAGAGCTTGTATAGCAGTTCTGTGATTGAGAAGGCAAATATAAAAGTTAAGTTGGTCAAAGAAATATCTGTGCGTTTCACCAATAGCAGTAGTAGCCCAGGCTATTTTTTGGAGCATTTAGATTTCTATAGAGACGAAATTGCAGAAAGTGATCAATTGATCACTGTGGCAGAGTATGTATTGATGCATTATGAACCGGAGGATAGATTGGTATTGGCAAAGGAATTACACGCGAGGGACTCCACTCTACAAACAGACTCAATATGAGGTGGGAGGTTACCTTTATTGAAACAAATTTAGCAACTGTATGAGCTGCAGAATTGCGAAGGAGTTCGTTGTTCTTTCATTCACCAATTACACCCTACCACATCACTGTTGTGGCAAAGAAGTCGTGTAATTGTTTGTGTTACTAGATTTTTCCCTGTTAAGGTTCTGCTTGTTGCAAAATATTTGGATGTTTTGCATAATTTTAGAATAAGAATAAGTTGTTGCATTATATTAGGACTAATTGCATTTGTATTTGCTTTAGTAGGATAAGGGAATCTAATAATCAAGTGCTTGGGTTGTAACTTGTAACGGCTAGTGGAGCTCGTCTTTGAGTTTTATTAGGATAGATTGTTCCTAAAATGCAAGGATTATCCTGTATAAAAGGAGCAGTAGTTTATTTGAATAAAATCATCGAAAAAATCATTTTATGCAGGGAAATCTGAGGTCAAGGATTCCTCAGTCAATTCTAATTTATTTTTTAACGTTTATCTTTTAATTACCAATACAGGTAAAGATCAAGATATGTATTTACCAATCGATCTACATGAGAGTTTTTTCTCATAATTTTTTGAATGACTAGCCGCAAGAAGATGGATTTTCCAACTACAAAAACTATTTGTGACGAAAATTAATAGGGTGACATTGGTCCCAGCAAGGCTCTAATGGTTTGGATTGATTCTTGAGAGCGTACGGCAACAAGTCTATTGGAACATTAAAAATTGAATGGAAGAAACAATGAGTTTACTGGAGAAATATGAAAAACAATTGTCTGATTGTGATTAGAGGACTTGCTTGGATCCAAGTAATATGTGTAAATTTTTATTTTGTCAATATGAGGTTACCTTAAACGATTCATGACACCATTTGAATTATCTTTTGTGACTCATTAAAGTAATTTAATTGTACACATGTAAATTTAGGAGTGGACATTAAATTAGATAATGACAATTTAAAATTGGCTTAATTAATCCTTTTTTTTTTTTAAATGTCCCCTTAAGATTTGATCCCCGTTCACTTATTTTGAGTGTAGAAAGTGGGCATATCTTGACAATTTTATGCTTTCATACAATTATAAATTATTTTTTAACACTTTCATACTCTCCATTTTTTTTTACCACGAAGTAGTACACAAGGTTGGTGAACCAAATAGGATTGTTGAGAATCCACAATAAGGTAACATTATTTTTTTTATTCTAACTTAATCAACTCAAAACCCAAATTTGAATCTCCTCGTAGTCATGCCTATTTTTTCTCATATATATAGTTTTTCTAATAAAAAAATAATTTTAATACAATATTGACTCCCTTAATATAAATCCCATAAGTAAAGCTTTGTCAAGAGTCTTATAGTGTAATAAAATTACTTACTCTATGTTAGGAGGAGAGTCATTATTTGAATCTCCAGACTCCACTTATTTATAACTATCAAATTATTATAAAAAAATTTAAATAAAATTGTCTCAAAGAGTCATATTAATGAGCAAGACTTAAGTACAGTATTTAGGTATTATTTTTTAGGTTACCCTTTTAAAATTCTATCAAGTAGATTTTTTTTTTATAAAATAAAAATGTATTTTTTAATTAAGTATTTACACACTAATATGCTAAACGCTTTCACTCAGACCTGGGACCATTTCTGTAGCCACAAACTGGGTTGAATGCTTTGCGCCCAAAGACCAGAGTAGTATTTGGGCTCCATAACAATACGTTACGCCCCACTTCCACTGCCTATGCACTTGTCCAAAAGTGTCAAGTCCAAGTGTCCAACCATTACTCATTTCTCTCTCTACACTCACTTTGGGTGCTAAATTACTACGATATTGTGTGTTGGGTTTTTGTGCTTAACTTTCCTGCTCCTTGCTCTGCTTACTCACATAATAACTCAAACCTTTTTCTCAAAAAAAATAAAAAATAAAAAATAAAACGTCAAACCTATTACTAGGTAGGCTTTTGCAATGCACGAAATGCCTATATATGTAACTAAAAAAAAGGAGATGCAAAATGACGTAAATAGAAATTATGTGGAAAGTGATGGTTGTTTAGGGAGGTAAATTGGGGAGTACTAAATAATTCTAAATGTTGTAAAAGGATCCATGTAGTCAACTCCGATTAGTTAGGGTTAAACTAAGTTAAAGTGAGTTTATTATATGAAAATTGGCTATTGAATAAATCAACTTCTTGATTCTTCTCTTCTAGTTACAGTGTCTCCTAGATTTGATTTTGTCGTTGATTTGTGTGTGTTTACTAATGGTTGTGGTTGTGCGTAACAAGCTGATTGCATGTTATCTGTGGGTGTGCAAAGAATTCTAGTTTAGATTTGACTAGAAGCTTTGCTTTTTTGCTTAAAGCCATTTACTACCTTACTTCAAATAAGCTAACAAAAATGAGGCCTATCCCAACAAACATAGTTTGTGCAAGTTGGCTTCTTTTTTTTCTTTTTCTTTTTTTTTTTTTTTTTTTTTTTTTTTTTATATTATGGGAAGTTGGCTTTTTTTATTTATGAGTGGAGTGAATAGCTGTTAGTTCTAAACTACAATTGTATTTCAATATACCTCAAATTGTGTTATTGTAGCAAGCTATTGTTGAGGTCTAAAATATTAAAAGTATTGAAATCCAAAACTAATGGGCTCTCAAAGTTAAGGAGGACCCAATCCGTGAGTCAAGGCCCATTTAAAATGAGTAAAAGGAAGCCAAGCTCATGAATGGGCAAGCTCCAAGACTTTGAAAAAAGAAGAAAAGGTAGAGGAAGTTTGGCCCAACCTTTGTGAGAAGAGCATCCAAGGAGCCCAAAAAGAAACTGGATAAGGATACTTTGGAACTAACGAAACCAAGGGGGACCCTCAGGAAATGCAAGAAAGAAGCAGCTAGAATTTGGACAGCTCAAGGAAGCATGCTCATGAATACAAAGAACGAAGATAGACATGTCTCATCAACCTCCTATGACTCAAAAAAAAAAAAAATTTGATGACTTAGGAATCAGCACTTGGTAAAAAGAAGCCTGGTACTTTTGGAAAAGCAAGAAGGTGAACCATGAAGGAAAGTGGTTGGGGATCTTTTAGCTTGACAGAGGGGAATCTGACTATTTAGAGAAAAGGAAAAAGGGTGAAGCAGCCAAAATGAGAGGTCTAAAAAGGTCTTTCTAGAAGCCTGGGAAAATGAGATTAAAAGTCAGCCCTCAAAACCCCCCAAAAAAGGAAGGTCAACTAGGGACTTTTTAGGGAGAAACCTTAAAAGAAGAACATAGTGAGAAAATGAGTAAAAAAACTAGCCACCAATGTTGCTAACACAACAATGGCTCTGATACCCAAGGCAGCAAATAGAGGAAATCAATAGCACACCAAAAACCCTAAGAAGGTACTATAAAAAGGGGATCAAGCCATCAGCAAAAATCATTCAGCAACAATTAATCAGAGCAAAAGAAGCATTAGAAAGAGTGATTAAACCTTAGAAAAATAAAGAAAAGAGGAAAACACTATGAGGGATCCCGTGATAAGTACTAGATGATACACTTGGATTTAAAGGGATTCAAACCATACAAGTCTTGGAAACTTACAAAGAGCTATCCAAGTCTATGACTTTTGAATTTATTTGAACTTCGTGGCATATCCCAGTGGAAGTAAGATCCAATGTATTAAAAAAAAAAAAAACTTAAAATAATGACATATCTCTTTATTTTCTAAGGATCCCTAACATCCTTATTTGCTTTTTCTTTATTTCTTTCTTGTTCCTCAGCCATTTTTCTTATAATATGTATATATTTTCATGTATGAATATGTATGTGTTATAGAGCCCATGTTTTGTGCACAATTTAGTTCATGATTAGTCCAATATAGTTGCAATGAACCAAGCCCTGACTACCAAATAACAAATATAAGACTCTTTGGGGGCTTAGGATCCTTGTTCCCACCTTAGGCTTGGGTTCTATCCAAAATAAGAACCCACAGCTTTAACATTACTTTTCACTTAGGGTGTTTGGTTTGTTGTAATGTTATATTACACTGTAATATTACATTATTGTAATCTTATATTAATGTAATTACAATAATATAATCTCAATACAAGAAGACTGTTGGAGATATTAAACAAAGTAATAATGGAAGAACAAGGTTAACATAAATGACAAACAAAAAATAGATAACTTAGAGGCACTATATTGTTTTCCTTAAACAATATTTGCCCCCGACATTATTGTTGCTAAAGGATTATTACAAATTTGTCCCTAGGATACAATTAAGATGTTGGGTTCTACAGATAGCAATTCTGGAGAATGACCACAGGATTTCTTGTATTTCTCTCTAAATTACTATTTTAAGGAGTGAACATAAGCCTCTATTTATACTCATAGGGTTATATTTCATCAAAAAGCACGTATGGAGAGTTAAAATTTTTCATAAAATGGTTAACAAGGCATGAAACCTCTTCAACCTTTCTGAACAGTCACCAAAAATTCTACAAAAAATCTTGTTTCACGATTTTTTATCGATTGAAAATTACTTTCGATCAATCTAATGTTCTTTTCGATCTGTCGAACTGAAATCAAACAGCGATCGAGATATCCAGAAACTTCAGGATTATTTTCTTACCATTTTCGATCAATTAAGCCAAAGTTTCGACCGATCGAAAATGTTGTATTTCAAATTTTCACTTAGAAAATTCTAGAACATGAATTTTCACTTTATGAAACAATATTCTCCAAACTCAAACATTATTATTACAATCTATCCTTGTATATACCTATATATACAACAAATACAACATTAAATTGCTTAGGAAAATGATGAGATTAAGGTGATGTGATATAATCTAATGGTAATGTTAAAAAAAATAAAATAAACTAAAAACTTTAATATCACATCATCAAAATGTACATCACATCAAGGGTAAATGCTCAGATTTGTGTTAAAACACAAGAGCTTGTTCAGATCCCAAATTTTAAATTACGGCTAGATTGCTTTTACTCTTACTTAATCAAAGTGCGGAACAAGAATAAATGTGTGCAATGAACCAATAACTACTCTAGTGCATAAACATGAACAAGAAAACAAAAAATGTAAGGCATAAGAGTAAGGGAAGAGAGATGCAAATATAAGATAATACCAAGACATGTTATCAAAGAGGAAACTAAAGAACTCGGCGAAAAACCTATCCGTGACCCTCCAAGTCGAAATCGATCCACTAGTGGATAAGTTGGAGTATATGAATAACAATAGACCCTCCAAACCTAGTCTACCCAATGCACTTGAGCCCACCAAGCTCTTGCTATCAATGGACATCTCCAAAATCTTCTCTTCACTAGCTTTCTGGATCCCAAAATATGCTCAATTGCATCCACTAAGCCTCACCGGCTTCTTTTGGCAAATCCCCAAGGCTTCCCAAACTCCAAAACACTCTCTACACTCTAAATAGGTGTGGGTTGTATTTGGGTACAAATCTCCTCTTAAGGTATGACAATAGGAGTGGAAAAGAGAAAATACTAGAATGATTTCTCACCAAAGATGAGTAACTCTCTCTCTAAAAGATGGGTGTGTTGTGTTGTAAAAAACCTATCTAAAGTTTTTCCCTCTAAATGGCATCTTTTACATTTATGGGTAATGAGGGTATATAAAATGGGTGAAGGGTAAGAAAGTCATACTCAAAATCCTCCAAGCAGAGAGTTTCGCAGATATCTCGTGGGAAGGCCTTACCCGTAAGACTCTCGTGAAATCTTTCAGGCTGGCACGACTCTTCAGCTTTCAGCATGTGGTTCTCACGTGGCTCTTTCGAGGGTAGGCTTCTCATGAGACACTAGCGAAATCCACTTGTTCATCCAATACATGCTTGATTCTTCACCAACTTAATACTAAACCCAATACAATAAAATCCCACAAAATACAAGGAATAGAATTAAAGCAAATACAATAGTTTTTGTCATGAAATAAAGCCAACATAAAACATAGTTATAAATCACAATTTTACAGTTTCCCCTTTTGGCTATTCCGTGACAAAACACTCTATAACAGACTCTAGACTTAAACATGAGTTTGGGAATAATGACAAAACTCACTCACACCTAAATCTAAAACATGTGATGAACTTGGAACATGTATTCCTGTAGCCTGAAACATTTGCATAAAACACATTAGACCCTCAAGATAAATCAAGTGATAAAAGGACAAGTTTAATGTAACAAGTAAAGAACGATCAAGTAAACAAGATGTGAAACATATGGGCAACTTGATTAAAGACAAAACAGTCATATGGAAATGACCACAATGATCACATAGCAAAGAAAATGATCATTCGAACATGCACCAATAAAGCACAATAGCATAAGGATGTATGCATATCCAACACACAAACACGATGCGATGAGAGCAACAAAGCACCGAACTAAATGTAACTCAAAGCACCATATAGCAATGAGAAAACAAGCATAAAGTAAAACAAAGCAAAACAAAGTTTTCTAAAAAAAATGTTTTCTCATCCTTGGTATATGCATCTTTCCTATAACTTTCTCCCCCTACAAATATGCACGAGATAGAATATCTTCCCCTAAAAATGTGTATATGAGTCATATAGAAATGACGATACATTCTAGTATATTCTCCTCCTTTTTGTCACAAATAAACGAATGAATCAAGAGAGAGGAGGGAAAGAAAAGAAAATATGAACAAGAACAAGATGTGTGAGGGTGCAAGATGAATGAGAAAATGAAACTCAAACAAAAGATAAAACTTCTTAAAGATACAATGCATAAAAGTAAACATGACATGCTAAGGATAATGGAACATGATATAGACCTAGGCATGACATAAACACAAGTACATGTTATATGTGCTAAAAGATCTAAAAAGACTTAACTAGTATGAGTGAATATTAAACATGTCAAGTGTTAAAGTGTGTACAGCAAAGTTGCATCTAGTGTACATGTGAGATGCATGAGCAAGCACTCACGGGAAAAGTATGTAAAACACACAATCAATTATCAAAACATGATAAACATGCATAATCATGGTAATCCCCAAAAATTGGTACTTGTTGGAATAAAAAAGAGTGAAAAAATACCATAGAGACATTTTATCAAACAAGTAGAGTGCACACACTACACATGTATGTTAAACAATGTATGAACATATGAAAATCTTGTCTAAATACATGTTATTTTCACCACAAAGGATCAACATCCAAAACAAGTCATAATTTTAAACAAAACTCAATAAAAAAGATTGACAAAAATTAAGTTTTCCAACCTCCATTTGAAAAATTCTCAACTACGAACATAAAACTCCCCAAAAACATAATCTAAGTATCAAAATCAATGAAAAGAGTTAAAAATTACCTTAGAGGTGTTAATAGAATGAAAAACAGTTGAATATAGTTGGGTTTTGATGTAGAAACATAAAAATAGGGGTTTGGAAAAAGTTTAGAACAAATGTCCCACGAAAAGCCCTTTAAATAGCTAATCTGGAAATTTTCACAAGAAGCTAGAAATTTTCGCTAGTAACTCGCTAGTAAGCCTTACTTGCGAAATACTCACGAAACACTAGCGAAACTCTCTGTCCAAAGTTGAAAACTTGAGAATTGGACTATTTAAACTCGCAACTGAGCTTACTTATGAAATAAGAGACGAAAACACCCAGAAAACATGTTTTTCACACAAAAACAACTTGAAAAACTTTGAAAAATATGAGTGATACAAATCTCTTCCAAAAGTAAATAAAAAGAACAAAAATCTTTTTGATTTGATTCACATATGGTTGAGCACACACACATCACATTTGAAGATGTACAAACACATAAATGAAATAGGCATTCATTAAACATTAAACTTGTGTGTTGTGTGTATGAAACAAGTATGAACTAGTCCATAGTCTAGTATGAAGTTTCAATGATCAATTCAATCAAATCATACACAACTAATATGAAGTCAATTGACCTATCTCACTTGTAGAAATGAACATATATGACTCCTCACCAAAGTGATTACATTTGATTGAAAACTTTTCATTTAGCTTCAATTTTCATACTTTTAGTCAAAACAACTCAAATTTTTTATAAGCGATGCTATAAACTTTTTGATATAACTTTGACAAACATGAGCCTTTGGCTTTGGCACCATAGAATACAAAAACATGTCGCTTTCCCTTTTTCCCAGTCAAATACTAGTTTGTACAACAGCTTTTGTAGCTCATTATCTTTTTTTGAGATTTAATATTGGTTGAGCTTTTAAGCAAAAAAAAAAAAAAAAAGATGTGAGGAGATATATAGGCACAAGTCTACGTATGTATCAAGATCAAACAAGACTATTGATTAATCATTCATGACAAGTTTGAAAATCTATTTACAACAATCAAAACATAGATTTCTAGATGTCACTCACACTTAGAAAAATATACATACATAATAAGCTAAGCTCGTAAATGCACTACACCATTAATACAGAGGTACTAGGCCAAACTCACATGAGATATGTGCTTAAACATATAAGATCAAACTTTTTAAATTTTTCACTTTTTATGTGCTTCTAAATTTTTCAACATACTCAAAATTAGAATAAGCAAAGTTAGATCAACACAAAGACAAAAACAATGCATGATAATGAAGCATCTAATGCATAAAAAGTCTTACAAATATCAAAAGAATTAGATTAAGGACCAAAAGAGCATAACCCCAACTATAGGAATCCTTCCTCATCCAAACGAAACGATTGTTTGGAATGAGTGTCTCATAAGAAGTGAGACGAGAGTTGGAAGAATGAGAACCAGAGATGTACATAGACACAGAGGTAAGAGCGTTAACAACATGCTTCAACAACTTACCACTTTCAATCAAATCCGGTTTAGCTTGCAAAGCACAACTTCCAAGAAGCTCAAGTTTCTCTTTTCTTTTTATTCTTTAAAGAGCTTGAAACTTAAAGCAATGAGGTCTTAATTGACCAAAGGCACCACAATGGTGACAAACAATGGGTTTAGGTCCACTAGGCTTTTTAGGGAGGGATCTAGTAATATGGTTTTGTTCTCTCTTCAACATGGAACATTGATGTCTTATGTAACCAATCACAGCACAATAGTGGCAAGTAGGAAAAACTTAGATCCACTCAAATCCCTAAGATGAGACCTAAATAAAGGCTTAGGCTTAAAAGCCTTTCTCTCTACTTTTTGGTTTCTTTTGTATGGAGGAATGTACACCAATTTGTCTTTAGAGGTAGAACTCACAATAGGTACAAAATCGAGCACCATAAATGATTGCAACAAAGATTTTCTTCATTTTTAGTAATAGGATCAACAATCAAACACTTGACATGCATCTTAAGATATTCATTTTCACATTTAAGATCATCAACTAGTTTGTTAGACAAAGCAAGTTTAACATCCTAGTCCATATTCAAACATTCAAACTCTTTCAACTTTTCACAAGAATTTTCAGCAAGTTTCTTATACTTTTCAACCAATTTGTTGGATTCATTGAGCTTAGCAATCAAATCATCCTTTTCATTATTGAACTTACTCAAATTCTCATGAAACTTCTTAAACTTATTTTTGAAGAGTTTGACATTTGGATATCAACAACACCCACAGATTCATGTAACATGTCATCACAATTATGAGGATAGAGACTCATAGAGGCATTTTCACAAACATATGGCAAGTTACAATCAACAACATCCATAGAAGCATACAAAGCACTATCCATGGCAATATACACAAGGGGCCAAGAATCACACTTAAGTAATGAAACCAAAACAAGTATACCCGCTCTGATACCAATTGAAAGCTCGGATTTGTGTTAAAATACAAGAGCTTGTTCAAACCCCAAATTTTAAATTATGGCTAGATTGCTTTTACTCTTACTTAATCAAAGTGCGGAACCAGATTAAATGTACGCAATGAACCAATAACTACTCTAGTGCATAAATATGAATAACAAACAATAAATGTAAAGCACAAGAGTAAAAAAAAAGAGATGCAAACACAAAATAACACCAAGATGTGTTATCAAAGAGAAAACTGAAGAACTTGGTGAAAAACCTCTCCGCGGCCCTTCAAGTCGAAATCAATCTACTAGTGAATAAGTTGGAGTACACGAATAACAAAAAACTCTCCAAGCATAGTCCACTCAATGTACTTGAGCCTTCCGAGCTCTTGTTACCAACGGATTTCTCAAAATCTTGTCTTCACTAACTTTCCGAATCCCACAATACACCTGATTGCATCTGTCAAGCCTTACCAATTTCTTTTGGCAAATCCGTAAAACTTCCAAGCTCCAAAACACTCTCTACACTTTAAATAGGTGTGGGTTATGTTTGATTATAAATCTCCTCTCAAGGTATGACAATGGGAAAGGGAAGGAGAAAAGGCTAGAATGATTTCTCACTAAGGATGAGTAGCTCTCTTTCTAAAAGATGGGTGTGTTGTGTTGTAGAAAACCTATCTAGGGTTTTCCTGTCTAAATAGCCTCTCATACATTTGTGGATAATGAGGGTATATATAGTATGGGTAGAGGGTAAGAAAGTTATACTTAAAATCCTCTAGGCAGAGAGTTTCACGAGTATCTCGCGGGAAGGCCTTACTCGTGAGACACTTACGAAATCCTCCGGGCTGGCACAACTCTTTAGCTTCCAACATTTGCTTCTCAAGTGACTCTTTCGCGGGTAGGATTCTCACGAGGCACTCGCGAAATCGACTTATTAATCCAATACATGCTCGATTCTTCACTAACTTAATACTAAACTCAATACAATAAAATTCTACAAAATACAAGAAACAAAAATAAAGTAAATACAACACTTTTTGTCATGGAATAAAGCCAACATAAAACATAATTGTAAATCACAATTTTACAAATGGTATATCACAGCGAACCAAACGTCTTAGTATTCTTGATTGACAATATATTTAAGTGTTCTCCTTTCTATGTTTTTCTCAACTTAATCAATTTTCCAAATGTTGTAACAGAATTAAAAAAGGAATGGCAACTCAACTAAATGGACAGAAAGATGAGCAAACCACAGGCTCCCCAGCTATTGGCTGGAGAGCAAATGTGGAAGAACAATATAGGAAAATCAAAGAAAACGCAAAGACTTACACTTATGTGTGGGCATCATATATTGTTGTATATGGTGGTTTGGCCCTGTGGACTACCTATTATTGTTGATTCTTTTCAGCTACTAGTACCTATCAATTTTGTGTCCAGTGTGGAAACAGATAGCTCTTGCTTCCTCAAATTGAATGAGAATTGAAGAAGTATCAAGTGTTGGTAATTTGAGAAAGTGTTAGGAAGCAAGTGGGATAATTTTCTCTTTTTGATCTTTGGTCAAGATTTAAGATTTCAATACGTTGAATCTGCTAAATTTCACTGTAAATTTATCAGGCAATGGCATTCAGTCATTTAGAGTTGAAATTAGATCAATGTGAGAGTGTTAATAGATACATGAAGGGTGCAAATGGAAGTGGCTGAGTAATTGCATACTGTAGATATGTTATCTGACCATAAAAGTTTCTTTTGAAGTGTTCACAACTTTGTAATTGTGTTCAATGTAAACTGAACCTCCATTAATTTTGAAGTTAACTCAGATAGATTTAATTATGCTTTTTCTAACTGAATTTCTTCCTGGATAATGTGTACCTTCAAATTGGCATTCCCTGGTTGCATATTTTTAGGTTGCGTCTGGCAATGGTATGCTCGAGTTTTTGAAAATGAACAGTGTGTCCAAGATGAGAGTGCTTTCCTACTAACTTACTAGTTCGACTTGGCAAGTAATGATTGTGAAAAAGGCTTTTGGAAGTCAGAAAGTAAATGAGGCGGAACCGCTTTTGTAGCTAAAAGCAAACAGGGACAAAGTGTCCTTGCAAGAAACCATAGGGGCTCCTGTTAAAAATAAAAATAAAAAATAGAAATCCTAGCACCAGTGTTAATTACACACACTTTCACACATTTATATACCCGTGAAAAACAATTGAAATAGTGCGATTTCAAGTTTGGAGTTGTCTTCAACACGCAATTTCAGTTGTTTTTGGCATGTGTACAGACACACGTGTGCGTGTGTGTGTGAAAGTGTGCTTGTGCAACAAGTTTTAGCCAAACTGTAGTGCTAAACTTTTAATGTAAGAAAGTTTGGCTCAATGTTTTGCAATAATAAAAGCTCTAGTGGTTGCTGCCCAAAGAGGATTGACCGGTATCATTCTCCTAGTAGCCAGTTCAGAATTGAAGCTATATGTACATGTGAATTTGATCAGTACAATACTTGAGGTATTGCACCAGGTGCAATAGAATTCAATGGTCACCAAAAGTGAAGAAATCATTTTAAAAAAATAACTGCCAGAACTAAACAAAAGGATTACATTGAACATAATTGAAAGTTGAAAAAAAAAAAAAAGAAAAAAAAAAGAGAGAGAGAGAGAAAGGAACTAAGGGGAAAAATTGTAAAAATGCCAAACTTAGAGGGAGTGGTTTTTTATGTAGCCAACACAAAATAATTTCAAAAGCTTTTATTTTATATCCAATTATCTAGTTAGGTTTTTTTCTTTCTTTCTTTCTTTTTGATGAATTCAACTACCAAGTTAGTCTAGACCTTAGAACCATTTTTAGTCATAATGCATGTATAAATTTCAGAATTTTACTAGATTTGTGGGAATTTACACATGAAACCACATGAAATTATAACTGGTTTTTGGAAGGAATGTACATTTGAAATACCAAATTAAACTAAAACCAATTCTTTTTTTAATGCAATATATTTAGCCCAGTTTTAAACTAGGTTTTTTGAATTAAAAATGTATCAAATTAAAATCATTTATGCCATTCTTGAGTAGTCTAATTTTATAATATGCCGGACACCTCGTTAACAACACTAAATTATAGGATCATCTCTAACTTTACAAGATGGAAATATGTTACAAGCGTTATGGATCGTGCTTGACTATTTTATATAAGCACGGAGTCTTGGACACACGGTTGCGAATAAAGATATGCGTTAAGATCTTACTCAGATGCTGTAATTTAAAATTAGTGCTAAAACTTTTGGGTTACGGAGTGCATTGGATTTAAAAATAGTGGCGTGTTTGCTTTGTATCATCATTTTTTTACTGTGGACCTAGAGAATAAAAAGACACACTAGACTATCCTACAGATTCATAATCCCTGGGGATGCAAAAAGAGTAAGAAACGAGATGGGTATATTATTATTTTCCATTTAATGGACAAAAATGCACGATTTATTAAGGAAATACTTATCTTGGATGGAATTTCGAACTGTATCGTATTTCCATTGTGGTCCCAAAACAATTGTTTTTTAGAAAAATTAAAAAAAAAAAAAAAAAAAGTAGGGTTTCATAGGTAATTGAAAGACTCTTTTCAGAGATAATCATAACAACTAGCGTTAGATTTTCATAATTCGACAATTAGGATAAGAAGATTTGAATCCTGTTAAAAATTCAAAGAAGTACAAATTGAATTACAAAACTCTTAACATAGTAACTAGCATTCGTTGATGGATATTTTGACAACGAATTTCATGTTTTGCCATGAATTTTGTGACTCAATTAATTGACATTTCCCTTCTTGTAATTATTGAATTTAAGACATTGATTTTGATCAAATTACATGGGAGCAAGCCTTTATTACTAAACCATTCACTCTTAATGGTCAGTAACACTGCTTAATATGGCTGAATGCTTTTGATTCTTTGAATTAGGAGTACCCAAATGCGGTAATTTGAGCTCAGGTCCAAATTTTCAAGGGAGGATCATGGCATGTGGCCTAAATATGTCTTTGCTTTCGAGGTTGCCCACAGTTGTACTATAAGTATATATGAAGCTATGAACAATATATCGGGTGTCTATATTGTTGATTCGAACAAAAATGATTGTCATTCTCTGTATGGTACGTCAAGAAAGTAATATGTTATGGAAAATGTATTGGGATCCATGAGAAAGTCACTATGAAATTTTGGAATGTCAACAATTTATTAGGGTCCTATTTCAAAGTCTCCCAACTTTAGAGATACTTTATATTGCAGTACTTTTCAAAAAAATACTAATTGGCTAAGAAATTTTATATTATTGTACCGACATGAACATGTCGAAGAGATGAAACAACCTCAACTTTACAAGTGAATTCATAGATAAACGCGTGATTTTGTTCGAGTGCAATTCGATTAGATAAATTTGTTACAGGAAACATTCTCATTTTCCAATGTAAAAGCATGGCATGAATGATTACTGGCTAAGGTATTGTGGGAAAAGAACCATGAAGCTTCAAAATCGTTTCCAACTTCTCGATTTAGTTTTAAAACTATTTACAGTTAGCTTTAATAGTACAAGCTAATAGTTAATGAAATTAGAGGAACAAAATTTAATAAGGCTGTCTGGTAGGTGTTTACAGTTCAAGTTCAATCCTTCCTTCACATTGGGATAAGGATTAAGATATGGGATGTTTGTTTTGGTTACACCAAAATGGCTTGCATTTCTTTTCTTTTTCTTTTCTTACAATTTTTATTTTTTTTATAGGGATTTTAATTTGACATGAATTACATCTATAATTTATGTCTTGGGGACATTGCTCTCGAAATTGTTGCACCTTATGTCTCTTGTTATGTCGGGAAACATAATCCTTATTACCACACACTCTAAGTTGGTCATATATGATCATATTTTCTCAATTTCTTTGTTTAAATTTTCACTGCAAAATTTTCATCTAATCTCTAAATTGGAATATGAGGGTTAATGATTACAGTGAATGGCTGTCTCTTTATCTTGCTTTTGACATATTTTCAACACTCAACAACCTCCAAAAGACAGAGGTAACCAAAACAAAAGTGTGTTATACATTTTTTTTCCATGACCAATCCATTTGAGGGAGGTTATAAAGGCACTTTTGACCATCTTCAATTGCAAATTAGAGTAAAATACAAGTGGATGTATATTTTGTTGATAACAAAATATCATTTAAGATTACCAACCACTGCTTCTCCCATATATTCCCATTCATCAAAGTCATAGACTCTTAGTGATATCTCCCATTCACAACTCATTGGATGACAATTTAAGGCAAAAGAAATATATAATTTATACAAGATTTTCAACATTGGCTCAAGTCGTAAAGGGTTTTGGACTAGGGTGCATTTGTCTCTTGTATTAAGTTTTATCAATATCAAAGTCATCTTCGTGTGGAATTCAGATAGGTTCTTAATTCAAATATTTCCTTCAAAAAATTAAGAAAAAGGAAATATATTTATTTCAAGCTGACTTTTGTCACCAAACTCTTTTTTTGGAGTGTTCTATTTTCATATATGCGACATACTTTGATCTGTTTACGCAGGAGATCCACAAAAATTAATGCTATTCCCTAACAAATTTTTGGTTTTTCTTTACACACATGCATAAGAAATTACTCATCAACTACTTTTCTGAGGTACATGATTTGAGTTCTCTATATCAAATTTCTACGCTCCTCAACTCACCCTAACCTATGTTTTTTGGGGGGAGAGTGAGCCACATATATAAGTATCGCACAACGTGGCTTTTGATCTGAATTATTGATCCTCCTTTTAAAATAAAACTAAACATAAAAGAAAGAAAGGAAAAACTATAGTATCTATATAAGCGCCAAGCAAAGCAAGTAGACATGTTTACTAATGCTTCAATTTTTAATTTTGAAAATATATTACAAAATTTAATTGCGCACAAGATGTCAAAAAAACACGTAGTCAATTTTAAAGAATATATATATATATATATATATATAGAAAGTACAAGATATATTGTCTTACTTTTTTTTTTTTTTTTAATATACAAGATAAAATTTATACTTTAAAATAATCTAAATGTATGTGTATGAAATTTTCTTCTCTTGAGACTTAAATCTTAGCTCTTGCCCTCCACACTCCACAAACATTTATACTTGTGAAGTAACCACCGCACCAAGAATACGCGATAGTATATTCTCTTACTTTCAAAGCAAAGGTATGTGTGATTTTTTTTTTCTTTTTTTTTTTTTTGAAAAAGATCATGCATTCAATAAATCAACAGAAACTTCTGTCGGCAGCCTCATTAATTATGGATGTCTTCTAAACCAAATTTGAGAAAGAGGGGATCATTTAGCTAGTTTGGCCAACTTGTCAGCAACACAGTTTCCTTTACATTTCACATAGGAGAAAGCAAAGGATCTAAAGCTGGATATCAGTTGGAGAGAATCCTCAATTAAGTGACCAAAAGGGGCCAGACAAACCTCATCTAAGTTGAGGGATTTGATAATAGTCTCAGCATCCCCTTCAAAGACTACACATCCTGGAGACCAATTTCCTGGGCAAAAGATATAGCTTTACGACAAGCTAAGGCTTCGACTTCATCGACAAATGGGGGCAAGGCAATCCTCTCAGAGAGTGCACCAATGACTTGGCCATCATGATCCGTGATCACAACTCTTAGGCCAGCTGCAACTATTCCTTGAAAGATGGGGCCATCAAAATTGGCTTTGAACCACAGACAGGGAGGTGGCAGGGGCAACGCCACCTTATGGCTAGAATGGTGTCAGGACCACCCTGACCATATAAAAAAAAAAAAAAAAATATTATACATAATAACTTAAAATTTTATATTTATCTACCTTTAAAAAAAAAAAATTTGGGAACACACTGAATTTTTCTTATGCCAATAAAATTAAATTTTTATCCATAATTTGAGCGACTTAATAATATATTAGTGTCTTTCAAGTAAAAAGAATAAGCCTATATTACTGTTTTACCTTTAGTTTTTACTTTACCTGACACACTGTATTAAACGACTACTTTTTCTTAAAAATATTATAATACATATTATACAACTAATTTGTCAAAGTCACGTAAATTTAGCTTTTTTCATTATACAACTACTTTTCCTTTTTCTTTTTCCGATAATTTTGATTAGAAAAAAATAGTAGTTTTAGTTAATTAAGTAAATAAACTTAAAAAGTTACTTAATTTTTATATAGGATCAATTAATTCATTATATATATAAAATAAAGTTTTTATTTTTATTATTATAATTAAACATATGATTGTCCATTCTAGGGAAATTTGATTAAATTTACATGAAAAGTGTCACTAAATATTATATTTTTACATTTTTCTATCATATTATTAGTAATAAACTTATTATATTTTTATTTATATAATTTAAAATTTTATTAATTATATTATTTATGAAGTCACCGGTTCGACCATCGGTCGGATCTCGGTCCGACCAAAAAACCAGTAACCAGTCTCTTTTTCGATTCTTTCACCATACTGGTTTATAAAACCATGGAAAAACCAAAAACAAAAACAAAACCAAAAACCCAAAAAAAAAAAAAAACTTGAACGAAAATCTGGGAAAAAAAATTTATAATAAAACCGCTAACAAGACCCAAACCAAATATCAATGGAAAAGCCCAGAACAAGATCAATCTCATCTCAAAATAGGACTATCACTACTCTAACACCAACATGATTACGTTTTTAATTCAACAAATATTTTTAAAAAAAATCTTCACTGCCTCAGTGCCTCGCGGATTCACAAGTCATTAAACAATTTAAACTAAAACTAAATCAAATCTAAAGGCTAAAAGGAAATAAGAAACTCACTTACTCGGCCCAGTCATTGCCATCCATCCTTGTTCAATAACACTAACAACCACAACTAAACTTGACAAACTTTATGTTGTAAAATTTTATGTATTTGCATATTTTTTTATTGTTGTCGTTGTTGTTGTTGTTGTTGTCGTCGTCAATATATATAAAATTTTCTTTTTATTAGATTATGTAATATATGCATCTTGAGGAACACCCTAAAAAAAATTCCTAGAGCTGCCATGGGAAGGTGGAGACTAATGGACCGAAGAAGAGGGCTGAATTGAGTACGATGGCAAGTCTTGGGCCAGTCGGGATACACGTAGTCTCTCAATACAATATGCTCCAATAAATAAAAGCAAAACGCTCTGCTAATTGTGGAACCTAGGCATTGAGAATTCCCATGAAAAAGGTCCCAAAAACTAACAAGGTGTTATGATATTTGTGATCTACAAAATTCTTCAACATGCCAATAATTGTGTGTGCGTGAATCACTAATATGGTTATATTTGCATGAAAGATATTTAACATGCCAATAATATGGTTATGTTCACAATTTTGGCATTGTCATCTTTGTTTTAATATAAAGAAACCAATTCAATTGAGGTTTAAGTTATTAAAAACAAAAAAAAAAAAATATTAAATTGATGATTTTATAAAGTATTGTTCAGCAAGGACCACAATTGAAATATTGGAAAAAACTAATAACTCTTTATATATAAAAAATATATCACACTTTAAATTTTCATATCAAGCATTAAAATGTATATAACTAACTCCACCATAGAACTTGCATTCACCACCTCATACAGTTAGTATTAAGTTCCTTCCAACAATGCTAGCATTCCATTGATAATTGCCGGATGCTCATAGAAGCAAAAACAAAACACATTGTAAGCTGGTGGTTGAGGTTGAGGCATACGGTGAGCGGATATGCAATTGGAGTAGTAATCGAAGCAAAAACGATACAAAATCTTTAGAATTTCATTATTATTAGTTTTATAATTGAACCCAAATTCTAAGTGCAAAACAATGTAAGCTGGTGGTTGAGGTTGAGGCCTACGGTGAGCGGATATGCAATTAGAGTAGTAATGAAAGAGTAACATAATTTAGAAACACACCTCTAAATCTTAGAAGGTAGTTTAGTGAGGATACTCAATAAATCTCTTCAGGAACATGATTCTTTTGATGTGTGTGATTTGGTAGTTCTCTACTTTGATACATTAAATTTATAAGAAATCTAGATGATAAGAATAAAGTATTTGTAATTATATATCTGTACTTTTTATTAATTTCATAATATTGTGTCTCGTAAGTTTTTGTAACCTCACAAGAGTACACATTATATATATATATATATATATATATATATATATTGCAGCCACCCAAAACTGTTTTGATCAGAATATCTGGGTCACAATTATTGATATCTAGATTAAGGCTCAATCCTACGAATAAGGCCCCAAACTTCCCTTGGTTCCTCTCAAATTCCCACTGTTTTCTTATGATTTTCTCTCTATTGTTCTTTCACTCCCCAGCTTTGCCAATCTCCTCTCTTCTACCTTCCTCCTCCTTTTATAGTCTTTTATCAATGGGGCTATAACCATTATCTCCCACTTCACACATATTCCTACGTTCACCAGAATCCCAAGGGATCCTCACGCCTTTAGAAAATTCCCTTAAAACTTATTCTAGATGCTAGATAGTGTTCAGAAGTGGTTCCCTCAATGACACTATCAGACCTCGACTACCGATCTTGTTGGGTTTGTGTTTCACCCCGATTACCTTCGTTATCGGCTAGCATCTAGCCGACCACTTAAGAGTCTCTCAAGTCATCTTCCCCTCGACCAAAGTCTTGATCTCAGGTTCAAGCCCCTTATGATAAGGCCCAAGACCAACTCTCTCCAAGCGTACCAAGTTCAATTCGTTTGATGGGCCTCGGGCTTTAGGTTGGGCTTTGACCAAGGAGGCAGACATGGCCGCCCGGGCCCAACTCACCCACACACACACACACACACATATATAATATTGAATTAAAATTATTTTTTGCATGTAAATAATAGAATATATAATTTCATATACAAGAATAATCATAATAACTAATGCTAAAATATATAGTTTCATATACAAAATTAAACATAATAAATATCTATTAATAAAAATTATAATTGTCAAATTTCATATTTAAGAAAAAAAAAATAATATATATATATATATTGATAATCATGGGGAGTTCGCACATGTGGTTATTGCCTCCGAACATTTAAATCATGTCATGTATTTCGCGGGACTACCCTAGCAATAGTAGAGTTTGGCATTATTCGAACTCACAATTTTTAGACTCATGTGTGATGGATGACAAGGATTTCCTACCTTTATGCCACTCCCTCGGGTGGTAAAATAAAAATCAAATTATGTTAATGCATTATACCGTTCGTGTCCAATTACTATGGTTGCTTCACTTGACCAATTGTAATAAATTTTGAAAGAATAAGATAATTACAATCATTCCCATTTGGAAATTCAAAAAGAATTTTGCATTACTAAAAAGCTATTTTATCTATTTTACACTTGAACAATACACCTACATCTTATACTCTATTATCTTACCTCTCAATTTAAATGGTATTTTTATTTTACATCACTACTTGAACAAATATCATATATCCCATACTCTACTCTTTTTGGTGAGATTAAAATTATTGGTGTAGAATAAAATAATAGTATTAAATATAGATGTTGCTATAGTAATTCCTACATGTTAGGGCATTCTAATTTAGGCTTGGTTTGGATATAGATGATAGTGTCCACATTTTGGTTTTGAGCATTTTAGCCTTTTTTTTTTTTTTTTTTCCCTTCTTCCTTTGCATGTGTTTTCAACTGGGGGACAGAAGTTGCTGTTCACACTGTGCGGTTACTGTTCATACTGTGCGGTTACTGTTTACGCACTGTTTTGCACTGTTTATACACTGTTCACGTACTATTTATGTACTGTTCACGCACTTTTCAACCACTTTTTCATTAAAAATGAGTCTCGCAGCATTATTCACACATTTAAAAATAATTTTGCTACAGTATTTTCAGTTTTCAGCTGTATCCAAACGGACTCTTAATCACCTTAAACCAGATGAAATGCAAAATAGCTAATAATTTTTCTTTAAAAGCACAAAAACAGCACCACGTCACATTATCCATCCGTGTTCAAAATTTTGCATATTGACACTTGGAATGTGTTGATAAAATGCATATCCCTAGAGCAACATCTAACGCAATTATTTTATTCTTCCCACAAGTAAATAATAATGTGTTGTTTGGGTATTGCATATTTTTTCTTTTTTTGGTATGTATAAAATATAGATAATTTTATTATGATGAATTGCAAAATAAGGAATAGATGTTAAAATGATAATGTAAAATAGACAAAAGTGACTTTTTGGAAAATATTATATATATATATATATATATTGCATTTTTGGATGAGAATGCTCTTACAAATAAGTTATTATAACAACATTCAAAAATCTCAACAGAGGTAATTAAAGCACTGTATGCAGAGGTTTTTCTTAGGCTGAGTAAGTTATAATTCAACGTACATTTTTTAATTTTTTGGTAATAATGAGATGAAGGGTGAAGTTGTGAGTTTAAAACCAATAGATAGAATGCTTGTATAACTTAGCAATTAATTAAACAAGAAAAAAAAAATAGGTGTCTATCATATAATACAGATTGTTTTGAGCACTTAATTGGTTGAAGAATGAGCCACTCTTAAGGTTATCTAGCATGAAACAGTCACGAAGCTTCATTCTACCTTTTTTTTTTTTTTGAGAAAGAAGCTTCATTCTACCTTATTCTCAATCTCATGGAGAAAAATAAACAATAAGTGGTTTGTTCAAATTGAGGTATGAAAAATAAAACCCCCAGTTGGAAATTAAAACTTGTTAATAATTAAGTTGTTATACGTTTTTATTTTACGCTTCAACTTTCCGTTAATCCATAGATCTATTATTTTTTATTATTAAAAAAAAAAAAAAAAAAACACGATAACGAGACTGTATATATGTATATGGTGGGAATTATAGCTATAGTGCATCTGTGCATGGGTTATAATATCATCCTTTGTTTATATTGGGAAATTCGTCTGTAATATTAATACATGGACTCTGGGTTGCACGGACACGGCAATTCTGGCGAAGTGTCGGTGTCCGACACGTATCGGACACCGGAACGGGGATGATTCGCCGGACTCCGGTGTCCGAGACGCGTCCTTTTTTTTTTTTTTTTTCGCGTCGCCGACACGGCTCCGACGCGGCGCCGACACGTCCGACACGCCAGCAAGGAAAAAAAAAAAAAAAAGGGAAAATCATAGATTTTGACAGATGGACTTACCGAATCCGTTGATCTCAAGATATACCCTAAAACAAAAGTCTGAGAAGTGAGAAGTGAGAACTTAGGAGTTAGACAGTCTGAGAAGCCCGAAACCCACATCCCAAACGCAGCCCTTCGTCCTCTCCTCCCTCTGACCTTGCCCACTGTGCCGTTGCCCTCTATCCCTCGCCGGAGCTAGGTCGGGCCGATCGGCCAGCTCCATCGACGTCGACGCCGTCTTTAACCCGTCGGATCTCTCTCTCTCTCTCTCGACATCAGGTCCGACCATTAAGCTCCTCTCTGTTTTTTTTTTCTTCAGATATTTGTTTGGCATTTGGTTGGGTGACTTATTGCCTTATAAGTTATTATGCATTAAGTTATAACGTTTTTTTTTTTTTTTAATCCCTCTCTCACGGTTACACAGTAACCGTGAGAGTGGGATATAAATATAATTTAGTTTGTTATATTATGTGTTAATGTTGTTAGATGTTAATGTTATAGTTTTATTTATTTATTAAAGTTAAATTACTTAAATATTGTAGGTGATTTATTAAAATGAATGCTGAAAGTGAAAAATCAAATGATGGAATTGCTCCTCTATGGAAATATGTTACTAAGTTAGAAAAAGCTATCTCTGGTGGTGGGAATGTTACTTTCAGATGTAACTATTGTGAAAAAACTTTTAAGGGGTCTTATTCAAGGGTGAAGGCACACTTGTTAAAATTGTCTAATTTTGGAATACAACCATGTGCTAAGCTTAATGTTGGAGATGAGTATATGAATGAAATGAAAAAATTAGAAGATGAGTATGAGGAATCTTCGCGTAAGAAGCCTAAGCTAGTGTCTTTACCATCTGATTCTCCTAGTAGTCCTCATTTGGGTCCTATTGAGAGTAGTACCGCTACAAGTCATCCATTTTTTCAGAAAAGAAAAGGGGTTGGGAATGCTACTTTGGAGAAGGCTTTTAACAATTAATGTCGAGAGCAATTAGATTCTCTTATTGCTAGGACATTTTATTCTGCTAGTTTACTCTTTCACTTTGCTAAGAACCCGTATTGGATTGAGATGATTAAATTTGCATGTAATAATAATTTAGCAGCCTATATTCCTCCGGGTTACAATAAATTAAGAACAACTTTGTTGCATAAAGAGAAGGTACATATTGAGAAGTTGTTGAAGTCAATTAAAGACACTTGGAAAGAAAGGGGTTTAAGCATAGTAAGTGATGGGTGGACAGATATCAATTTTATGGCTACATCAGATAAAGGGCCACTTTTTATCAAATCCATTGATGGTACCAAAGAGTACAAAGACAAGCACTTCATTTCTGATTTGTTTCTAAAGGTCATTGGTGAGATTGGGCATACTCATGTTGTCCAAATTATTACTGATAATGCACCTGTTTTGAAAGCTGCAGGATCTATTGTTGAAACTGAATATCCTCATATATTTTGGTCACCTTGTGTTGTGCATACCCTCAATTTGGCCTTAAGGAATATATGTGCACCTAAGAACTCTTTGCATAATGAGGTTCCATATAATGAATGTAATTGGATTGCACAAATTTCAGATGAGGCAACTTTCATTCGTATTTTCATCACAAATCATTCTATGAGGTTAGCAATTTTTAATTCATTTTCCCTTTTGAAGTTACTTGCTGTTGCTGAAACACGATTTGCTTCAACAATCATCATGCTTAAAAGATTGTTTCAAGTAAAACAGCATCTTTGAAATATGGTCATTAGTGAAGAATGGATGTCATATAGAGAAGATGATGTAGGAAAGGCTCAAACTGTGAGGGATTATGTTTTGAATGATTTGTGGTGGAACAAGGTTGCATATATTCTGAGATTCACAGGGCCTATTTATGAGATGCTTCGAGTGGCTGACACGGAAGCACCTATTCTTCATAAGGTGTATGAAATGTGGGATTCCATGATAGAAAATGTGAAGAAAGAAATATACAGGCAAGAAGGCAAGGAAGACTATGAGGATTCTCCATTCTATGATGTGGTGCACGCTATACTCATTGAACGGTGGACTAAAAATTGCACACCACTTCATTGCTTAGCCCACTCCTTGAATTCGAAGTAAATTTTCTATCTCTTTAATCTTTTCTTTTATATTCTTTAGGCATTTCTAATTTGCTTTTAATTAGGTATTATTGTAATCAATGGCTTGAGGAAGGTAGAGGCCGTGTTGCGCCACACAAGGATGCTGAACTTTCTACGGAGAGAAACAAGTGCCTCAGAAGATTCTTTCCTGATCTTGATGATAGGAAGAATGTTACTATGGAGTTTGGTTTTTTTTTCAGGAATTGGGGCTTATGATGAGGATAACATGGATGATAGGTGGATCTTGGATCCAATACTTTGGTGGTCAAATTATGGGTCAAGTTTACCAATGCTTCAAACTTTAGCTCTAAAGCTTCTTGGACAGCCTTGCTCATCATCATGTGCTGAGAGGAATTGGAGTACATATGGCTTCATCTATAGTATGAGGAGGAATAGAATTACTCCTAAACGTGCTGAAAATTTAGTGTTTGTTCATTTTAATCTTCGACTTCTTTCAAGGAGGAAGGAAGAGTACACTAAAGGACACTCTAAGAAGTGGGACATTGGTGAAGATACTTGGAATGAACCATTTGGAGGACATGGGTTGCTAGAGATTGCTTATCTCACACTAGATGAGCCAGAGATGGAGATAAGCCTTGTTGAGAATGATGACTTTGTTGATGTTGATGATGATGTTGTTGTTCTGTGATCCTTTGATGTTTCTAGTTATCCTTTTATGTTTTTAGTTTGATGTTGAACTTCTTATTCTATGGTAATCTTGAAAGTTTAAAACTTAGTTTCCTTTTGTGTTTCTAGTTTGATGTTGAATGTAGCCTATTTAAACTTTTGGTTTGTACTCTAAAAATTTTATGTATATTATTGTATTACTTTGGGTGTTAATTTGCTTATTTGTAGTTCTTACATAATTTAAATTTTAGATATAAATGTATTTTATGTCTAAAAATATTAAAAAATATGCCTAAATATATAATTTAATTAATTATTTAATTGCCGTGTCCATGTCGTGTCATGTCCTTGTTTTTTAAAAATTGCCGTATCGCCGTGTCCGTGTCCGTGTCTGTCCGTGTCTATGCATCATAGCATGGACTTAGTCTCTTCGATCTTTTAAGGATTGAGGTATAATTGTATATACGGATGGGATGTTTATTTTTATAAGGGCATAGAAATGTATAGTTCTTAGATGTTTGTTTCTATAGTTGCATTTCCTTCGCTTAAATAAATTTCCTGCATTGGGATTTAATTTTTAGTCAAAACATTATTTATAAATTATATTTTTCTAAAGATACTATTGAAAATCATTGCATCCTCTGACTTTTTTATGTATAGAAGTTGGAACGATGTAAAAATCAAAGTTTATTATACACGTTCACTCTTTTCCATTTGTAATACTGTTAATTTTTAATGCTAAATAGTCAATTTAGAATAAGTGTGGATATTTACATAGTAATGCAACCTTGAGTTTAATAATTCACATGAAGGTATATGTTCTTATGTTATTGGAATGCACCATGATGCGTGAACAACTTTTATATGTATTTAGACAGCTAGAATTGTATAGTTCTTGGATGGCTTGTTTAGAAAAGAAAAAAACAAACAAACAAACAACAAAAACCCTATAGGTGAATTTGTCATTTTCAAATTCAATTCTACCGAATATCTTCTTGTCTTTTTCTGTGTGTGTGGTGGGCATTTGATCAAAGTCTTTTGATTGTGTGGAAAGATTAAGAAATGCTAATTAATTAGTAAGAAATTAATTATACTCGTGGAATCTTTCAAAACTTGATCACCATAATAAAAAATTTTGAAAAAAAAAAATCCACAAACTCAATAATAATTACACTTTATCATTATGTCAAGATATGTATATATATATATATAAAAGAAAATGTCAAGATATTAATGACGAGATATATATCGAATTGGTGGAAGAATTTGGGTTGTTAGCAAATCTATGTAATATTTAACCAAGCTCCTAATTGCCCTTAGAATTTATCAATTTGATTACTCACTAGGACTGAAATAGTAACCAAAGATATGAATGTATATACGACCAATGAGCAAAAATGGCCTAAGATATAGACAAAAACATCCAACATAAATGAACCGATCCAGACACTACAGAGTTCACAAGCATTAATTGCCTGTAACCAAAGATACCTATACCATGTTGGAATTTTCAAACATCAACTGAAAGGGTGGGAACACACTTTACTACCTCCCTCATTTAAGAATAACCAACTGCCCACCATACAACACAGGACCCCCAATTGATGATGTCTTATGTATCTTTCTTCAATACTTCAGATCCATTGATCTCATTCAGAAAATTCATTAGTTTAAGTTTTAAGCTTTGAGCTTATATAGTCATTCTATTATGATAGAATCCACTACAAAAATAGATTAAACATTTCTTCCACCAATGAATGTGATAATTAAACATATATATGCAACATCGTTTCATTGGATAGTAGTTAAATCAAGGCTAATGACAGGAATTGGTTTAGCAATGAGTATCAAAAACTTAAGTCGTGATTTCTAACAAGAAAAGGAAGCAATTAAAGCAGAACTTCTCACATGAAAAAAAAAATATATAAAAATATTGCAAGAAGAGAGAATAAGAGAACATAGAAGCCCCAGCATGTACGACTTTTGAGGTGTACTTGAGAAAATTTTCCACACAAGCACTGCATTTTACACCTTACATGTCCTTTCCAAATACATGCACAGCCAATATTGCACCTTGCACCACATTGTACCTACGGTGTACATATGCATGAATCCATGCCATTTGCATGTTTTTTTTTTTTTTTTTTTTTTTTGAGAAGCGTTTGCATGTTTTTTTAAGCGTGTACACAAGTATCTATAATATATGTCTAATTGTCTATGCATATGCATTCATATACCCTATTTGCTTTATCACATGGTCAATAATTGAGACAAGGTGAAGAAAATTGCATTAACTATCAAACTGCTACACCTAACAAATTAACCAATAACAGTACTAACGATCACCAATTCAACACTATGTATTAAGCATGCACATTAGGTGTTAGACGATACAAACCAAATTAATTAGTAGCTACCATAGTCTTACTTAACCAATTGACTAGAATGACCATGATAATGAAAAATTCAAGTTGAAAAAGATCGAGAAAGGTATATGATGATGACAAAATTATGATGGGGAGCATCTTTGACAATGAAAAGGATGAAAAGATTGACCAAGTAGAGACATTTCTCATCACCCATATATATAGCCATTTTCTGATATACATTAAGATAAAAGGCTTGGTCACACAGAAAACATCAGCCTATGTTATACAGCCATATATATAATTAATTAACATGCTATAGTTATGCAGACAAGACTAAACATTTGAGCCCTAGCTAGGATAGGATAGTGAGGCCCAACTAGTTCTTCTTGTTTCTCAGGATATATGATAGAGATAAAGTGGAATATCTCTCTCTCTTTCAATTAGAAAGAAGGAATTAGTTAGGGAATTTTGTAGATTTCTGCTGCTCAGTTGTGAGAAGGAGGGTGTGTCTTTGGTGGTGAGTAGTCCAAGTTAAAGCCAGGATTCTTTTCACTGCGTTTCATGTGAGGCACAGCCCAAGGAACCGAAACAAGAGACTCAGTTTTAACAGCACCCGAAGTTTTTGCTACCACCTTCATTGTTTTCTGATTCCTCCTTGTCTTTTTTGGCTTTTGAATATCATCATTTGAGGGGGTACTTTCAGCAATGCTATCTTTTTTGTCAACTCCATTTTGCTTTGAAACGGAAGACTTCACCTTTGATATATCAAGACCCATCTTCTCATCATTCTGCACAAAATCTCAAGATGTCAAACACTTGAAAATAAGAAGAAGATGAAGATTATAACATCTGGCCATTGAGCTTTAGCTCAACTAGTACTCCAAGTTTTAGGTGGAAGGTGAGGTCATGAGTTCAAAACCTAATGGTGCATGTGTAAATTATGAACAGAAAAAAAGAAAAAAAAATGTACAAACCTTAATGGAAAAATGGAATTTCTTCTCCAGCTTCTTATCAACTACTCGAATATGGCGAGCATTACATGCATGCAATATGGAAAGGCATAAAAGGAAAATCAGACAAGAAGTGATTGACATTTTTATGAAAGATACAGTATAGTCTAAAAGCTTAAAATTAAGGTTGATGGATAGTTAGGCTAGCAAGGAAACAATGTAGTATTTGTTGGCTGACTAGTGGGAATGGTTGAGGTTTAATATAGTGAGAAAGCAAAAGAGAGCTAGCATTAAATGCAGGTACTTGAGTTAATTAAAGAGTTGGTCTTGCGGAACATGAAGGTGTATGGGTAAGGAGAAGTATGAAAGAAAATTGAAAATATGGGCTGCCTCCTCCCTTTTGTCCCTTCCTTCTCACATTAATTTCAATCTATTGGGTCCCAAAATACAGACCCCCCCACCAAGGAAAGAGAACCAACACAGACCCTTCTTCTAAATGTATGGAGAGAGAGAGAGACTGAGACAGAGACAAAGAGAGAGAGAGAAGCAAAGAGAGTACAAGCTAGAGATTTTCCTATTATATAGAAGAAAAATAATAGAGGGTGGAGGACCATATGAGGAGTGAAACAAGAACAAAAAGGTAAATATATGATGGTTGCACTAGCATACCATATTCTGTGCACACACAAACAAATATTAAAAAAAAAAAAAAAACAAAACAAAACAAAAACTAAACTAGTGCCTGCCTAAATAATTTTGTTTACCGAGGCTAGGAAGTGCTTCATTCCTCCACTACGTGTTAGAGACTCACTATTTTCATCGCTTGCCTCCTTGTTTCTCGCCCTTGCTGCCTTTTTACCTTGAAAAACTTTTTATGATTATTCTATGATCAAAAAGTAGGTAACCTTTTTAATTAGATGCATATAGACAGCAAACACCCTTAAGATGTGTGATAATGACCACTTGGTCTACCTCTTCCCTTGCATTTTAAAGTTTAAAACAAGAGGAGGATGGGAAAATATCAGCAATATAGAAAGATGAACCTGTTAGAATGTGTTTAGATTATTTTATTGTTTATGTACTCTATTATTTGTTTGTTGAAAGAGGATAACGTATACTTATACCTTAAAAAACTGAAGGGTTAGCAAATTGTAATAAGCAAATTAATTAATAAGTTAAATGAACTAAAAAAAAAAACTAAACCAAACCAAATGCACAATTAGTGCTTTAAGGGGAAAAAAAAACAAGAAGAAGAGGGATGGTTGTTCATGAAGTTAATGGTTTAGCTTGGAAAGTTCAGGTTCTGGGCTAAACTAGCTAACTAAGTGGTTTGTCGATGCTTTTCAGGGAATGAAGTTGCTAGGATGAGCATATTATGGCAATAGTAGATGGTGGGAAATTAATATTTCTAGCTCCCAAAGTGTCTTTAGCCCTCAATGTTCGACATGATTGAGTTGGTTTCCACTTTCAAACAGCCAATATGATTTTCAATTAGCCTACCCTTATGCGGAACAACCAAGATTTTCCATCGATTCAAATGCTATAGCAGCCATGTAGGCTAGAATTGGAGATCATCTAAATTTTCTGTATGTGTCTAAGGAGAACTTTTTTTGTTGGATAGTCAGCCAACTGTTTTCACAAATTATATATGCTCCCCAAATTTGGGATTATATGGCAGAAATAATTTGCTTGCTCTGATGGTGTGTTTTACTATTTTGACTAGTTAGTAACAGCTAAAGCTTTACTGCATTAGGATAGCTAGAGTAGAGTTCTACTCTGCATACATCACAAGATTATCCTTAACCCCACATTTAGAACGAAGTAAATTACACATTAACATGAGCCCTTTCCTAATTTTCAAACCCTTAATCGTAAGTTTATACATCTCGGAGAAAAACCATGTCAAAGTTAATTTTTTGTGCCTAGATCTTGATCCCAAATATAAATCATGTGAAAATAAAAGTTAGTTTTCTTGTTTCTTCCCCTTACCCTATGTTCATCCTACACTTGAATAACTCAAAATTTGCAACTAAAATTTGCACTTGACATCTATATGATTTTTTTTTATATAGAAAACAATAACTTATTTTTATCAATCTATTGCGTTTTCGTTCAATAATAATTTATTTTTTTACCGTTAGAGGCCTAGGCTTATTTTTAAAGTAAACAATTTTTTTTTGGGAAAGAAATTATGTAGAAAAATTTGATTCCACATCTTTTATAAGACGGCAAAAGATTTTAACAACTAAACTAAATGAAATCTATTATTCGTTGATAATTAATTATATATATATTTTTTTTTTTATATTATGCCGAAAGTCTTTTAACTCAGTTTTTTTGACACTTTTAAGTGGTATTTAACAAAAATATTTAGAATTTAAATTCATCCTCCTTCAATATAATAGTTATTACACACTTTTGATCACTTTAGTGAAAAAAAAAAACACATACGCTTATTACCTATAATCCCAAATTTATATTTGACAACCTAAGAATTTCCCTACCAATTAAAATGGGGATGAAACAAAACAAAGATTGAATTCATATATATTCATGTGAAATGTACATGGCAATGAGACAAACATGAGATAGTCTAGGATAGATAAACCATTGGACCATTGAAAGGAATGGACCCACATGATGATCAAACACGTAGGGCCTCTGGAAATTGTGGAAGGTTAGGGACAGGAGACAAAGCTGAATGACCCATCCTTTCCTTGTTCCTGATGCCAGCGACACTCTACAATGCCCCAACCGTCAATACCGGCCGTTCATGACACGTGGCGATCACCATGTGATACATTCAATGCCATGTGGTTGTGGGCCAGTGTTTTAGCCGCCAAAATTCTTTTCTTTCTTTTTTTTTTTTTTTTTTTTTTTTTTCCTTCGGAGGAAACCAAAATAAATGTGTTCTAATAAATATGAATATCCCATAGCTAAAATAATATTAATACCTCAGTTTTATGCGGGAAATTTGATTACAAAAATTTAGGAGTAGTTCACACTTCACATAGTTACTCTTGTACTTGCCAAACTTTTCCGAATTTTGAAGGTATGTTTAGTACATTTGCTTGAAAATTCATATGCCTAATAACTAAGGTATATTTGGATGGAAGAGTCTAGCAGATGAGGTATATTTGGATCTTTTTTTATTATTATTCTTTTGGGGAAAAAAAATGGTAAGATTGAGAGAGTTTAGAAGGTTAGAAAACCCTCTAAGCCCATTATTTTTCCTCACTTGAGGTAATATAGAGGGGGAAAATTCTAATTTAATAAAGTTTTATATAATATTTGTTGTGTCTTTAATATTTTTCTCAAAAAAAAATATTGATTTTGAATTAAAAATTTTATATTTTTCTATTTGTTATATATATATATATATATATATATATATATATATATTATCATTTCCTTTCATTTCAATTCTCAAACTAAACAAAAATAGGGAGAGACGTATTTACTACTTCTCCTCCCTTCTATTTGTTAAAACAACCAAATAATAGAAAGGGACATGTACTCTACTCCTTGATCTTCCTTCCCCTTTTATATTTTTCCCTCCTTTCAAAAGTTTTGTGAATAATGTTATTATTGCATTTGCAATATATTAAAGTAGATAAAATTCCAATATATCTATTGTAGGGAAGAAAGGCCCACAAATGTATATTAGGTCGTGGGCATTGTTTGAGGACAAGTAGATGTTAGCGAAGAAGTATAAATCGATGAATTATGGAAGGATTCTGGTCATAAGGGTTTGGGAAGGTAGACCAAAGAGAAATGCCTCATTCGTTTAGCATAGTAGAGGTAAGAATGGTTGATCTGCCATCAAGAGCAAACTTTGGACAATTCTACTGGTAAAGACAAACATCAAATGGGAATAGGACAAAGGGAAGTTAAGAAATATCTAAGAGAAAGTTGCTACCACCGTATTAAATGCTCTGCAACTAACTCCCTAGTTGCATTAATGTAAAAGTGATACCTAAATAATAATATTCAGCCTTACAGCTACCCATGAAGACTTCAGAAATGTGTTGATTGGACAAGTATCAAAGCCAGCAATTTGGTCTACACATAGAGGGTTGAGATGAAGTGGTGAGGGTGAATATAAAGAAGGAAATCCTCATTACAAGGGAATGATCAGATAATTTAGGAAAAGAAAAATCATTGTATATTCAAAAACTGTAATAGTGTTTAAGTCTGAAAGAAATATATAAGAACTACCATTCTCAAACTTTGCCAAGGAGGATTTTCTTTGCATTAAACCATTTATCTTTTAATTATCATCTAGCCAACTGTTATTACTATCTAACATCTTGAAGTTTAGTTTCTAGCCTACTCTCTAGAAATTCATTGGTTTGGGCTCTTTGGGCCTTAGTCCTTTTTCACTTTTGGGTTATCCAAGCGAAACGCGTCCTTACAATTGGCGCCTTCTGTGGGGAATTGAACATTCTGGTGTTCATCACGTAACCATGGTGGATTTAGGGCCAAACCGTGAAGAGTCTATGGGGTCTCAACGTCAAGATCATTTCCTTAATCTTGAGCGAAGGAGAGATCGTGAGATAAGTGTACATACCACCCATACAAGTCGCTGTCATTCTAGAAGTGGAAGTTATGTTTCCCAGGGGCAGAGTACCAGAAAGGACTTATTCGAGCTTAGATCCTTCCTCTGGTGATGATAATTTTGCTAGCTATAAGCCCAGATTGATTACTCCCCCTAATGAGTCTTTTTCGTGTGATGAGGAGTGCCATTATGGGCCGAGAAGTAGCAACCCATCTCACGGAGGCTTGGGAAATGATGCTATGAGCCACGCCTTATGCTAGATTTCTAAATCACCTTTTACGCGAAGGATTAAGGGAGGGAAACTTCCTCGGTAGTTTACACAACCAACATTTACCCTGTATAATGGTAGAACAGATCCTGTGGAGCATATTAGTCACTTCAACCACAGAATGGTTGTTCACTCGAAGAATAAGACCTTGATGTGCAAGGTGTTCCCATCTAGTTTGGGGCCTGTGGCAATGAAGTGGCTTGATGGTCTGAAGGAAGGTTTTATTAACTCCTTTAAGGAGCTTATTAGGGCATTTTGGGCTCGTTTCATTACTTGCAGTAGGGTTCCTCGGCCCTTGGACTCTCTACTGTCCATGACCATGCGAGAGAGGGAAACCCTAAAAATGTACTTTGACAGATACTGGGAAATGTTTAATGAGATAGATGGAAATTTTGACGATGTGGCTATAAGGATTTTCAAGGTCGGTCTACCCGCTGAGCACAATTTGAGAAAATCTTTGACAAGGAAACCTGTTAGGAGTGTACATCAGCTCATGGGTCGTATTGATGAGTACAAGAGGGTCGAGGAAGACCAACAACAAGGGAAAGGGAAAGGGAAAGGGAAAGCTAAAGTACTTCCTCAAGATCGAAGAGATTTCTAATCGGAGAGATATAATAACAACCGACCTCAAAAAGATTTTACTGGGCATTCTAGATCGACTACTACTCAAATGCTTAGCACTATGTCCTGAGAGCCTATGCATCAAATTTTAGAAAAAAATTAAGAATGAGCCATATTTTAAATGGCCAAATAAGATAGGGAAGACCCCGCAAAGCGCAACCAAAACCTTTATTACCAATACCACCAAGAGCAAGGATACACCACAGAAGATTGCAGGACTTTGTAGAGTCATCTGGAGCAGCTAGTAAAAGTTGGGAAGTTAAAACAATTTTTGTATCAACCCAATGGGCAAGGAAGCCAAGCAGGGTCAGGACCTCAAAGGAATGCTTCTTTAAGATCGTTTTTTAGGACAATTAGTGTTATTCTTACTGCACCAGGTAATGCTGGCTCCCTTTCATCCAGGGTGATGTCTGTAGCCCAGTCATTTGCTAAAGATCAAACCTCTAATCCCAAAAGGAGTAGGTTGAAAGCTTGACTAGTTTTGAGCTTTTCGAGTGAGGATAAAGTGGGAACCTTGCAACCACACGATGATGCCCTAGTGGTTACCCTCAGGATTGGAGGGTATGATGTGAAGAGGGTTGTGGACTTCACTAATTTAAACAAAGTCTGCCCAAAAGACCCTTTCCCAATGTCTCATATCGACCAATTGGTGGATGCAATAGTGGGACATTCTCGAATGAGCTTTTTGGATGCCTTTCAGGGATACCATCAAATACCTTTGGCTTTGAATGACTAGGAGAAGACTGCTTTTATTACACTCACTGGTAATTACCACCACAAAGTGATGCCCTTTGGACTGAAGAACATAGGGTCAACTTATCAGAGAATAATGACTAGGATTTTTAAGCCTCAACTTGGCAAAAACATTGAAGTCTACATAAATGCTATGGTGGTGAAGAGCAAGTTCGAATCCGAGCACGTGAATGACCTCAATAACATTTTTGAAATACTGAGAAAGCACAAACTATGCCTTAACGCTTCTAAGTGTTCTTTTGGCGTTAGCTCAAGCAAATTTCTAGGTTATATGGTCACTCACAGTGGAATTGAGGTCAAACCTGAACAGATTAGGGCAATTAACAATTTGCAACTTCCTTAAAATTCCAAAGAAATCCAGAAGTTAACAAGAATAATTGCTGCTCTGAACCGATTCATCTCTCGATCAGCAGACAGGTGTAGGCCTTTCTTCCAATTGTTACATAAATGGAAAGGATTTGAATGGATCGAAGAGTGTTCCCTAGCCTTCCAGCAACTGAAGGAGTATCTTTTTCAGCCACCCATTATGTCCAAGCCCAAAGAGGAGGAGGTTCTATTTGCTTACATCGTTGTAGCCTCTCATGCAATAAGCTTAGTACTGATACAAGTTGATAATGGAGTGCAAAAACCAGTTTTATATGTGAGCAAATCATTGCATAAAGCAGAAGTTCGTTATCTATCATTGGAGAAAGCCATCTTGACAGTGGTGCATGCTACACAGAAGCTTCCTCATTACTTCACACGGTTGTGGTTCTAATCCAACTTCCTCTTCAATCACTACTGCGAAAAGCTGATTACACCAAGAGAGTTGCAAAATGGGGAACGATCCTAGGGGCTTTTGATATTAAGTATATGCCTCGTGTCTCTGTTAAAGGCCAAGTCCTTTCAGATTTAATGGCCAAGTTTATTGAGTCTCCACTAGAAAAGGATAGCAAAAAACAGAATATGGATGAAAAATCAATTGGGATGGTTTCCTTACAAGGACCTCTATCTTGGAAGGTATACGTTGATGGTGCAGCTAATCAAAAAGGATCTAGAGTGGGGATGATATCTCCTGAAGGGATCACTATTAAGAAATCCTTAAGGTTGGGCTTCTTGGCCATAAATAATAAGGGTGAGTATGAAGTTTTGTTGGTTGAGATGGTATGGTTCAGAAAATGGGAGGAAGAGTAGTGGAGGTATTCTCGGATTCAAAATTGGTCGTAGGCTAAGTGAAGGGAGAGTTGGAGGCTAAGGATTTGAGAATACAAGAGTATTTGTACCAAGTTAGACACTTGCAATTAGGATTTGAGGATCAAAAGTTATATAAGCACTCTTTTTTTAGGACGTATTTGCTATGCATCCATCTGGAGGCAGTATAGCCACTTCTAGAAGAATTACACGAAGGGATTTGTGGAAGTCATGCAAGAGGCAGATCACTGTCTCACAAGGCTTTCACTCAAGAATATTGATGGCCAAGTATGCAAAAGGAGACGCAAGAATATGTGAAGAAGTGTGACCAATATTAGAGATTTGCTCCAAACATTCATTAGCCAAAAGATGTCCTCAATCTTCTATCTAGTCCCTGGCTTTTTGCTCAATTGAGCTTGGATATTGTAGGGCCCTTTCCTAAGGCAGCAAGAAATAGGAGATGGCTTCTAATCGGCACTCATTACTTTACCAAGTAAGTTGAAGAAGCAGAGCCACTGGCTAATGTTAGGGATATGGATGCAAAAATGTTTGTGTGGAAAAATATTATTATTCAATTTGGGATTCCTCACACCCTTATCTCGGACAATGAGCTTCAATTTGATAGTAAAGTTTTCAGAAGGTACTACTGTGATTTAGGCATTAGGAATAGATATTCAACTCCGGCCTATCCACAGGGGAATGGGTAAGCCGGGGCTGTTAATAAGGTTATAGTGAATGGGCTTAAAAAGAGGTTAGATGAAACAAAGGGTAAATGGGTGGAAGAGTTACTACATGTCCTTTGGACATATCAGATTACCCTTCATCAGTCAATGGGAGAAACACCCTTTTTCAATGACTTATGGGTCTGAGGTTGTGATCCCTCTAAAGACTAGGTTTCCAACACTGAGGACAAGCTTTTTTACTCCAGACAACAACAATAACCTATTAGAGAAGCGAAGAGAAACTACCATGATTCAGTTGACATCTTATCAGTAGAAGCTCAAGCAAGGATATGATACGAGAGTGAGGGAAAGGCCCTTGGCCCCAGAAGACTTGGTATTAAGAAAGGTTGTGGATACTACAAAAAATTTAACATAGAGAAAGTTAGGATCTAACTGAGAAGAGTCATACCGTATCGCCTCAGTAACTAGTATAGGTGCTTATTTCCTAGAAGATTTAGAAGAAAATGTCATACCACGTTCTTGAAATGTAAATAATCTGCGAAGGTATAATTATTAATGAAAGGTAGTTCTGCCATGTTTTTATTTCTAACATTATGTGTTATTTTTATCACTTGTTTAAATATTAAATAGAACCTCGGTCATACCTAACTCCTCAGACCACATACCTTGGATAAATTAATATTCTTGATTACTTGTTTGAGTATTAAACAAAACCTCGGTCATGTCTATTCCCTCAGACCACATACCTTGGGTAAATTAGTACTCCTCATTACTCATTTGAATATTAAACAGAATCTCGGTCATGCTTGGCTCCTCGAACCACATACCTTGGGTAAATTAATATTCTTGATTACTTGTTTAAGTATCGAATAGAACCACAGTCATGCCTAGTCCCTCAGGCCACATGCCTTGGATAAATTAGTATTCCTCGTTATTTGTTTAAGTGTTAAACAGAACCATGGTCATGTCTGTCTCCTTGGACCACATACCTTGAGTAAATTAATACTTTTAAAAGCAAATATTCATGTGTTAAACAGAACATTGGTCGTATTTGGCCCCTCGGATCATATACTTTGAGTAGATTAACATTATTCAGTATCTCTCTAGGTGTTAAACAGGACCTTAGTCATGTTTGGCTCCTCAGACCATAAAGTATGAGTAAATTAACAACTACTATTGCTATGATATGCTGTTAAATGGCTGAGCAAGTGACATTGTAAGTTAGTATGTACATGGTTTATCATTATGTGAGATTTAGAAGGAAATCCCAAAGCACACATGGTCATATGAGCTGTTTGTTTCAAACATGTAAGGTAAGTTTTTGGAATTCAAATTACTCTTTATTAGAGATTGGAAGGTTCAGCCTGTTCTGCTGTTAGTTGTGTAGATTGTAGCAACTATACTATCACTTGTACAGATAATTGTTGAAGTCAAGGATATAGTTATATCTTAAGTTGAATAAAAGTATATCTTATTTTTATATCAATTAAATGTGAGGTAAAGCAAAAGTTATGTCAGAATTTGAACAAGTACACAAGCATAAAAGAATGCTCTTAATTGTCAATAAGGTAAGCCTTGGAAAAGATAAAATAAGTACAAACTTTGCAAATGTAAACAATAGCTACATAAAAACAAAAAAGTCTATACACTTTAGCTTAAGTCCTATTTGATCTTCAGTGGAGGGTTGTCTTTTCCTATGGCCTTGGTGGATTTGATAGTTTCAGCTGTTGTGGAGGTTAGACCTTTGCTCTTGGGATCCTCCTTAATAGGTATAGAAAGGGTTGCTAGAATAATCTCTAAGCTTTGAAAGGCCTCCTTACCTATAGAGGGATCCTTAGGCGCATCTGGAGGCTAGGTGGCATCAGGGGCCACTCCTTTGGTTGTATCCTTCTCCCTTTCAATGACCTCAGTCTATTCTACCTCTTTAAAAGGACTATTGGAATAAAGGAGGGCCTTGGCAGGGCTGTCCTTGCTAGGATCCATCTCCTTGGAGGCAATTTCAGCTTTGGAGCTTGGAGGGCCTGATGCTCGGATTGTAGGGGGATAGTAGACATTCTCTGCTCTCCTAAGGGCAAGCCTTAACTCCAACCTGGTTGAGGGCCTCATTCCAAACTTGGAGGCAGTAAGTTCTAACACCCAGAGACTTTAGCCCTAAGAGCCTCCTTAGTCTCTGCCACTCCTAAGTCGTAACCATCTTGCTCAGCCTTTTCTGCAGCTTTCTCCTCCTCTTCTAGCTTTGTCTTCAAGGTCCTTATCTGCTCCTTAGCTGATGATAATAGATCCTCAGTCAAGCAAAGCTGTTTGCACTAAGTCTCAGCTTGCTTCTCAGCCACGTGTAAGGCAGCCTCAACACTCTTCCCCTCCCTGTTAGCCTCGGTCAGTTGGTTATTGAGTTCTTGGATTCTCTTCTAAGCTAGAGAAAAGGCTTCCACAACAGCTATCCCCCTGCTCTCCTCATCCTTCATTAGCTGATGGGACTTGTTCACCAGCTCTTCGGCCATGTGCGCAAATTGAACAGCCTATATAAAGGAAAAATAAATGATAATAACATAATGGTTATACAAAGTAAGTGAAATATTGAGTAAAAAAAAAAGAGATAATAATAAAGTAATATATATAAAATACTTACCAATGCAAGGTCCCTCTTCAGACTAAGAAACACTTCGTGTCTCTTCATGGACCTAAGATCAGCCATGTCCCCGGGTAGCAAAAGGGTCTGCTCTACGGTATTGACCGCATAACTAGCCTTCCTATGCTAGAAGTCCCTTATAGAAACATTTGTTGGAAGAGGAGCTCCACCTAATACCAAAGGGGGATTCTAGGCTAACACCTTAACTTCGCAGTTATGCCCCCTCTCCACCATGGATCCTTCACTTAAGGACCTTGTGTGAGTTTTTAACACCTTTGGCCCCTTTTTAGGGCTCAACTTCCTTTGGAGGAAGGCCTTTTCCTTCCTCCATCACCTCCTTACCTTTCTAGTCCATTTTCCTCTTCTTGTTAGCAGGATCGAGTTAGGAAGCCTGACTATTTGGAGGGGTGGGAGGCTTGCTCTAGATTGCCTTTTCAGGCACATTGCCTCCTGCATGGGACTCCAACAGGTCCAAAAGGCTTGACCTATTATTGCATTATAACACCATCGTGCCAAGAACTGTTAAAGCCTTTTGGGTGTGGCTTACTTTGGCTGGGAGAAGGTGGCTAAAATCACCAGATGGAGCTTCTAGAGATTGGGGCTGATTAAAGACCTCAAAGTCATCCTCGGAGTCTAATACTTTGACCACTTCTTCTTCTCTTCTTCTTCTCCTTCCTTGATTGTTGATTGAGAAAGAGCTGCTACTTCCTCGGCTGTGTATTGGAAGGGTAGTTCTACTCGCTGGACACCTTCTGGAGTAGGGCCGGGGTTAAGAAAACTCAATATGGTAACTTTGATCAAGTGTAGGCAGCGGTTTTTCACTTTGATCAGGGACTTGGGTGCCTGGAAGCTAGATGACAGGGGATTGTAGTTGAGGATGAGATGAGCTACTCTTAATTACTCGTCTATGTGGACAAATATCTCGGCCTTGAGTATTTTTGTCAATTCTGGCTTGTTAACAAGGCTGAAGTTGGGGATAGTAGAGTAAATTATAAGTGCGAATAGAGAGGGTGAGCAAAAGAAATGTTAGTAAGAAAAAAAGGGTATTGTTAGAATAATAAACCTAGTCCTAAATACCCCACCTGGTGTCCCTTCTCTGGTTGGACAGTGAAGTCTATCGTGCCACTCCCCTAAGATGATTAGATAATCCTTATTCAAACCCTTGTTGGACTCAAGGAAACACAATATGAGCCTAACCTCAAGAACTCTAGTTTTTAAGTAATACCCTTGCCCTGTTAGTTTATGACGGTTGTAAACCTAATTAACGTCACGATGGGTGAGGTTCACACCTATCTTCTCATTGAGGGCATCTACACTACCTAGAATCCTAAACATATTGGGGGTGCACTGGGTGGGGGAGAGTTTGTGCAATTAAGTAATCTCCAGTTACTCTACCTGTGGGGATTCTCGTCCCTCCCTTTATAAAGGCGATCATAGGGATTACTACTTCTCTCCCCCTACCTCAAAGTGTGCCATTCTCCCTGTTTACAATACCTAATGAAAACTCCAGATGGGATTCAGTGTTGAGCTTTAAAGCTCTCTATACCCTCTAAGGTGTCTACTAGGTAAGCAAATCTACCCATGTGAAAGAAAAACTGAAGGTAGTAGGGAGACGAGGTAAAGTTAGGGGGGCTGAGGAAGAAAGGGCTCTAAATAAAAGAAATGGATAAGAAGATGAGAAGAAGAAATTTAAGAGTACAAAAAGTGAAGCAAATGAAGTCTTCAGGCAATATATGTATGAAGGGTAAAAGCAAGCGGGAGAATTCCCGTCCAAGTCCCCACAAAATCTTTAACCATTGGATCTTCATCCTATCATAGAATGTGGGGAACATGGAGTCGCAGAAATTAAATGCAAGCGTGTCCCGAATGCCGGAGCATCATAAGCGTGCTTCTAGGCAATTGAAAAGACACCTACACAGACAAAGGTGATGTAAGAAAATAGCAGAATAATTGTTACAATATCGAAATCCTCCTTTTTTTCGAGGAGTAAAAGAAGAGAATTTTGAAGGGTTATTGTGGAGATGAAAGGCCCAAGAATGTATACTAGGCCGTGGGCCTTATTTGAGGACATTTTGTAGTATGAGGACAAGTAGATGTTATCAAAGAAGTACAAATAAGTGAATTATGGAAGGATTCTGGTCGTGAGGGTTTGGGAATGTAGTCCGAGGAGAAATGCCTCCTGGGCTTAGCAGAGTAGAGGTTAGAAGGGTTGATCTGTCATCGAGAGCAATACTTCGGATGATTTTACTGGTAAAGACAAACATCAAATGGGAATAGGATAAAGGGAATCTGAGAAAAATCTAAGAGAAAATTGTTGCCACCGCATTAAATGCTCTGCAGCTAACTCCCTAACCGCATTAATGTAGAGATGATACCTGAATAGTACTATTCAGCCTTACAGCTACCTATGAAGACTTCAGGAAGGTGTTGATCGGACAAGTATCAAAATCAGCAATCTGGTCTACACGTGGAGGTTTGAGATGAAGTGGTGAGCGTGAATATAAAGAAGGAAATCTTCATTACAAGGGGATGATCAGATAATTTAGGAAAGGAAAAATTATTGTATACTTAAGAACTGTAATAGTGTTTAAGTCTGAAAGAAATATATAAAAACTACCATCCTCGAACTTTGCTGAGGAGGATTTTCTTTGCATTAAACCGTTTATCTTTCAATTATCATCTAGCCTATTGTTATTACTGTCTAATACCTTGAAATTCAGTTTTTAGCCTACTCTCTACAAATTTATTGTTTTGAGCTTTTTGGGCCTTAGTCCTTTTACACTTTTGCAAGTGAAACGTGTCCTTACATCTATAGAGGAAAAAGGTCACCATCTCATCAACTATACATTTAGATTAGTCAGTGACTACTTGAAGACAAAGAAAGTTACATTTAAATATTTTATTAGTTCTGGTTACATACAAAAGTCATAATTTAAAATAAGAAAAATAATAATTTTAACTATTTTTTACACTTTATTTTACCTATAAACTATTAATTTTGTCAATTGTATTTCTCAAGATTCAAGAGTAAGAGAATTTAAATTCTAAATACCTCTTTTAAAAACACCAAAAAGTGTTAACTAATTGAGTTATAAAACTCTTGGCTATTAATTTTGTCAATTTAATACTTAAAGTTTTGAAAATAATCCAATATTATCTTACCCCTACTCCTCGTTAGAAATCAAAGTGACTTTACAAATTAAATACTAAACCTATAGTTAACTTCTTCTTTTTCTATTGAAACCTATATTTGACTCTCTTTTTTCTTAAAAGTTAGAAAAACCTATAGTTAACTTTTCAACAAATTGTAAGGAAGACATGATTTATATTATTTAGTAGTTAACAATTAATACGGACAGCAAGTGGGAGAACACTGAACTACTTTGACAACATAAGAGACCAAATTGCACGTGAACAAACTTGAACTCTCACACATAATTCACGGACCAAGATAATAATTTATCTTAACACTAAATTACCTCACATCTATGGAATTATTTACACATCATTTTCAGTAAAGAATGACATCATCAACTATAATCATCCTTTTTTCTTTTATAGTTATGATTATGATAAAATTTATAGCATTTGATCTATGATGGGAGGTTTAAGCCTCAAATTTCTTATTTACTAGTTAAGTTAATTGAAATCTACAACCTATTAAACATATAATCAAACTGAATCAATTCCCTTAAGTCACAATTAGACCACTATTTTAGCATAGTGTTTATTTAACAATAAATTTATATCCCAAAAACAAAATGGTAAATTGCAAATTACGCCCCTAAAATTTTGGAGTATTTAAATTTTACACACTAAAATTTCAAAATTTGAAATATACCCCTTGAAGTTTTGGGGTGTTTGAATTTTATATCCTGACATCTTAGAATTGGATTTACCCCCTAAAGTTTGGACTGCTTTGATTTTATATCTTCAAATTTTGAAACTTTAGTGTAAAATTCAAATACTACCAAAGTTTAAAACGTAAAATCCAAATACCCTTAGAATTTAAACCTAGAATTTAAGAGTAAAATCTAAATTCTAAATCGTTAAGGTGTAAAATTTAAATATCTCCAAACTTTAGAAGGTAAGGATGTAAAATTTAAACACTCTAAAACTTTAGAAGTGCATTTTACCAATTTTTTAAAAAAAAATTAAACAAATAAATCCTTACATGCACCACTTAATTTTTAAGATTGTGAGAACAGCTCACCAAATCACTCAAGTCCCTAAAAAAAATTTAAAAAATACAAAGAATTATACTTTTTCTGGTTTGGGATTTTCACAATTGTAGCACAATTCTGGTGTTGAGATTGAGAGATTTGTTTGTATTCATTTATAGGCTCATGGGGATGTTTGTGTTGGAAAAACAAAGCAAGGGAGAGAGATAGACGGCACGACAGGCTCGGCATCTAAGGCAGGCTCGGGATTCGGGCTCGTCGTTGACAATCTGCTCATCTCCTGTGTCTTGAAAAAGTTGAGCATTCTCGGTCGGCTCGGTCCCGTTGTCCCCACGGAACTTCGCTTAATCTGCGCATCCTCGGCTTATGTTAGAATTTACTCACTATTCTGACTTTTTTAGAATTTTGTCATAGTTCAGTTGGTTAAGGCACTGTTTGTCGGTTAGGGAAGTTAACACAAAACATGGTTAAAAAGTTATAAGAAAAATGAATAAAAGTTAACCCTTTTAACTTTTTTTTTTTTTTTTTTTTGGGAGGGCTAAGTAAGTTGACATTTAACATGGCTTATGTTTAGGCACATTTTGTCGGATAGGGAGTTGATGACTTTTTCCTTTCTTTTTTTTTTTTTTTTTTAGTAATATGGTGTTCACATATACTCATAATAATTTAACAATAAATCTTAAATTATAAGTTATTATTGATTCTAATTTAGATCCACCATTGAAATTAATTTTTTGCCTATTAATAACAACTAACAATAACTTACCACTTAAAATTTGTTGTAAAATTGTAAACATAGCATTTATTATTTTTCGGAGATAGGTAGATAGTGGCATAATTGATAGTGGAATGACCAAATTATTACAACTAATAGAGAAGAGACCGTTTCTCCAAAAAAAAATAGAGAAGAGACCAAATTAAACATTATCATATAATTAGAGGACCAAATCAGTAATTTAATCTTTTTTGTATAGACATAATTGATTTGAAGTCATGACATTGGCTTATGATGATTACTCTTTACTATTATATTAAAATATCAATGATTTTTTTTTTTTTTGGTAGACAAGATTCAATCCCAAATTTTTTTAACAATATTTCAAAAGTATTGTGGCTCTTTGCCTCTCAATAAGATTATTATTATTATTATTATTATTATTATTATTATTATTATTATTATTATTATTATTATTATTATTATATGGTATGTTTCCACCATGTATAAAAAGATATGAAAAACTTCAAAAAACAAATGAATCATCGAGAGATGTGGTCTAGTGGTTTTGGGTGATGCATAAGATGTACTGAGTGTAAGGTCCAAGGTTCAAGGTTCACTAGTGTTTCTCGTGAGGTTGAGAAACTATGGCTCACTGTGGTCCCTCTACACCCCAGTACGGCCCTAGATCCAGTGGGTAAAGTACTACTATAGTCACGCCTAGGTAAAATTGCCACGTTGGTTGCCTCCCACCACCCCACCCCCCCAGTCCACCCATTTCCACTCGGGAAAAAAAATTACAACACTATATGTATATATCAAAAAGTATATCCATCAAAATTTATGAATATATGCCAAGATTAATATGATATATCAGGCAGGTAACATGTAGGAACTTGTAAAATAACAAACGAAAGTACAAAAAACAAAGTATCTAAGATTGCAACCAATACTCTTTTAGAGAACTAAAACATCATTGAGTATCAATCTTAATTGAATTTGTATGCAATCCCTTTCAATATGGACAACTTAATTATTTTTAAGAAACTCATCCGCCATTTTGTGTTGAGGTCTTGATTTAACAACTTTCATAACCGAAAATGTTTATTCAGTCGTAGTAGACATGATAAACATTGAATGATTTAGAACAAGACGAATCAATCTATTAATAAGATTTTTTTCGGTCTTTATCAATCCTTAACAAAATTCTCCAATAGAAGACAAATTTTGTAATTTTGGATGATAGAGCACATCAAGTTTGAATAATTAACCTGAAATCTCAAATCACTTTTCTTCTACTTCGAAAAATCAGGAGGATAAAACATTTTTGCAAGTCTACATATATCATCAATTTTAAAAAATTTGTAAGCACTATTCGGATCCAAAGTTTATCTGAGTGTCAAATGTTACAACACCTCACTATCGAAGAAAATGGGGTTTTGCCCTTTTCAGCAAACAAGTAGCAAAAAGTCTCTGTTCTGAAACCATTTAGTCATATGCCCTGTTTTGGAACTCGATTTTCTAAAAATCAAGTTTCAATAAAAAAAACTCGATTTAATGAAAATCGAGTTACTTGCAAAATGTTACATGGAACTCAAGTTCCATGTAATTTTTTTTTTTTTTTTTTAAAGCTTTTTTCATTGAAACTCAAATTTTAGAAAATCAAGTTTCAAAATAGGAAAATATGACTAAATAATTTCAAAACAGGGGCATTTTGCTACTTATTTTTGCTGAAAAGGGCAAAACCCCATATTGGCCCCTCATTACCAAATCTTTTATCGAGCTCTTTCAATTGAAAATCTATGATAGCATATTGATTACATCAAGATGATATGATGTTCCACTGTAATGTGATTTTATTGATAACGACCTGGACCTTCAATATAACAAGCACATAAGTCTGAAATGTCAATATTAATTTGGGCATGATTCATGAACCTAAATTTTTAACTTAACCATGATTCATGAACCAAATTTTTTGAAGTTAAATTATAACCCATAAGATAAAAGTACTAACGAATTCAAGGTTTATAAACAACAAAATAAAAATGGAGTACAAGAATGATTATAATCAAACAAAGAATTAAACTTTAGCTGAAAAAATCATATATACGATCAATTTAATTTGATATTATATAGAGTATCAAAAAAAATACTTCTTCTTCTCTTAAGTTATATTTGTTTTGACATTAACATTTTATAGAAAATAAATCATATCATGGGATAAGGGATTTAGATTAGTAATCCTGTCATTGAAATGGACTCACAGCTTTTCCATAAATTGTTAACATCCAACCATCCAATTACCCACTTATGCTAACTAATTTGATTTTGAATACAAGTATTTAATGTGGAAGGAAACTCGGGTCACCTTGCTTAACCACATATATGTTGGGTTTTGTGAAGCCTAGTTGTGTTTGATCCGGATGACGACCCGACTCGACTCGATTCAAAATGATGTTGTGTGGTTTTTAATGGAAGATTCTTTTAGGCTTAGTCCATAGAGTGGAGGGCCTAAGCCAATTTTTGACCTGTTTTGTAGCCCATTGTGAATCATGTGCGCAGGATATAGAAACCGTCTTTTGGTGATTAGGGTTACTCGATGTATCTTTGAGAGAGAGAAAAATTGTATTGCCGCACTCTGTATTTTTCCCTGATAATAGTGAAATCCTTGCAACTCTGTGGACGTAGGCAAATTGCCAAACTACGTAAATACTGTCTTATACGTGTGATTATTTTTCTTTTGGCGCGCATTTTCTCTATTTTGTTTCTCACAAGTTTGAAAATTTTGTATTATTTCCGTACAACTAGTATCAGAGCCTAGGGTTAGGTTTGAGTGGGAGCAATGGTAGAGGAAGCAGGAAAGGCATCTAGAATAGAAAAGTTCAATGACACAGACTTTAGATTTTGGAGGATGCAAATCAAGGATTATCTTTGTGGGAAGAAGTTGCATCTACTGCTTCTAGGGAAAAAACCTGCAACTATAAAGGATGAGGAATGGGCTCTTCTTGACAGACAGGTACTAGGAGTCATCAGGTTTAGGTCTGTTACACACAATGTTGTAAAAGAGAAGACCACAACAAATCAGATGAAGGCTTTGTCTAGTATGTATGAAAAGTCGTCAGATAACAACAATGTACATCTGATGAAGAAACTGTTCAATTTGAAGATGGCAGAGAATGCATCAGTAGCACAACATATGAATGAATTTAACACTATCACAAATCAATTGTTGTCTGTAGAAATTGATTTTGATGATGAGATTCGTGCACTGATTGTTTTGGCTTTTTTGCCAAACAGTTGGGAGGCAATAAGGATGGTAGTAAGCAATTCTACAGGAAAAGAAAAGCTGATGTACAATGACATACAAGATTTAATTCAGGCTAAGGAGATTCACAAAAGAGATGCAGGTGAAACCTCAAGATCTGGATCTGCCCTAAACCTTGAGACAAAAGGCAAAGGTAATAACAGAAATTCAAATTGGGGCAAATCAAAATCTAAAAATTCTAATCGAAACAGAAATAAATCTAGATCAAGCCAACAAGTACAATGTTGGAACTGTGGGAAAACAGGTCACTTTAAGAGGCAATGCAAAAGTCCTAAAAAAAAAAATGAAGATGACTCTACTAATGTTGTAACAGAAGAGGTACAAGATGCATTACTTTTTACAGTAGACAGTCCACTTGATGATTGGGTTTTGAACTCAAGAGTTTCGTTTCATACCATTCCACACCAAGAAATCATACAGAACTATGTCACAAGTGATTTTGATAAGATGTATTTGGCTGATGGTACAGCCTTGGATGTTGTGGGTATAGGAGACGTCCGGATATTGTTGCCCAATGGGTCTATTTGGTTAGTGGAGAAGATTCGACATATTTCTGACCTAAGGAGGAATCTGATTTCTGTTGGACAACTTGATGACGAAGAGCATGCAATACTGTTTGTTGGTGGTACTTGGAAATGTTACAAAGGGAGTTAGAGTATTGGCCCATAAAAAGAAGACTGGTACTCTATATATGACCTCAAGTCCCAGAGACACAATTTCAGTTGTTAAAGCAAGTACTGATACAAGCTTATGGCACCGCAGACTTGGTCACATGAATGAGAAAGGGATGAAGATGCTACTGTCAAAAGCAGAAAAATATGAGTTTCTTAAAAACTGGCAGGACACCAAAGGTTGAAAAATTGGAGTTAATACACACTGATTTGTGAAGACCTTCTCTGGTTGCATCCCTTGGAGGTTCAAGGTATTACATTACTTTTATTGATGACTCAAGCAGAAAGGAATAGGTTTATTTTCCAGAAAAATAAATCTGATGTATTTGAGACTTTTAAGAAGTGAAGGCCATGGTTGAGACAGAAACAGGTCTGAAAGTAAAATGTTTGAGGTCAGACAATGGAGGTGAGTACATAAATGGAGGGTTCAGTGAGTATTGTGCTGAACATGGAATCAGGATGGAAAAGACTATTCCTAGGACACCACAGCAAAATGGTCTGGCTGAGCGCATGAATAGAACTCTCAATGAGTGTGCCAAGAGTATGAGGTTACATGCTGGATTACCAAAAACTTTCTGGGCTGATGCTATTAGTATTGCAGCTTACCTGATAAATCGAGGACCATTAGTTCCCATGGAGTCAGACTTCCTGAAGGGTTATGGAGGGGTAAAGAGGTAAAGTTTTCCCATTTAAAATTTTTTTGTTGTGTTTCTTATGTTCATATTGATTCTGTTGCTCGTAGTAAACTTGATGCAAAGTCTAAAATATGTTTTTTCATTGACTATGGTGATGAGAAATTTGGCTATTGGTTTTGGGATGAATAAAATAGAAAAGTCATCAGAAGTAGAAATGTAATATTTAATGAACAAGTTATGTACAAGGACATGTCAATTGTAGTGCCAGATATTACAAAGATAAATCAAAAGAAATCTAAGTTTGTCAACTTAGATGAATTGATTGAAAGTACTGTCCAGAAAAGGGGTGCAAAAGATAAAGAGAATGTAGATGCACAAGTAGATTAGAGTACACCTGTAGCTGAAGTCCGTAGATCTTCTAGGACCATTAGACCTCCACAGCGTTATTCACCTGCTCTAAATCATCTCCTGTTAACTGATGGTGGTGAGATAAATTGTTATGATGAAGCCTTGCAGGATGAAAATTCAAGCAAGTGGAAGTTAGCCATGAAGGATGAAATGAATTCCTTGTTGGGGAACCAGACATGGGAATTGACTGAATTGCTAGTAGGAAAGAAGGCTTTGCACAACAAGTGGGTATACAGAATAAAGAATGAGAATGATGATAGCAAGTACTACAAGGCCAGATTAGTTGTCAAAGGGTTCCAACAGAAGATGGACATTGACTACTCAGAAATATTTTCTCCAATTGTGAAGATGTCAACAATCAAGCTGTTACTGGGAATAGTGGCTGCAGAAAATTTACATCTTGAGCAGTTAGATGTTGTTAGGGTACTTTTTTTTTTTTTTTACACCTACTTCTATTTGAGTACCACCTATTTATACCATTAACAAGTTATTGGGTTTTCCCAAATATTTTTGCTCTATTATTCCATTAATTATAAATATTTCATATCTCATTATCCAAATTGGGTCATGATATAAACTATCACAAAAAGCTCAAAAACTCATATTTTATCCAATTTTATTATTATTATTTAGCTAAGTCCAAAACCGGCCCTATGAACTCAATACACACATCATATTCTATTTAAAGCCCAAGAATACTTATGCTTGGCAATATTCAAAAAGCCCATGATTCAAGTCCATAGCAAAACAATTTTATTAATGGAATTCAAATCCATGATCAAAGTCCCTGATTTAAACACATGGCAATATCCAAAGCCCAATTCTCATTGACAATATCAAAGCCCAATTCTCATTAGCAACATCAAAGCCCAATTTTCATTGGCAACATTAAAGCTCAATTCTCATTGGCAATATCAAAGCCCAGTTCTCGCTGGCAATATCAAAGCCCAGTTCTCGCTGGCAATATTTAAAACTCAATTCTCATTGGTAACATCAAACACCAATTCTCATTGACACTATTAAAAGCCCAAGCTAACTACTTGGCACTATTCTATCAAAAGCCCAAGGTTATTAATACTTGGCAAAATACTATATCATAATTATTCCACTTAAAAGTCCAATAATGAACAATACTTTAGATTCTTAAACCTATTACTATAATATTACAAGCTCAAAGAATTTATGAATTATCTATTCTCAAAACCCATGGCAATCATCTTATAAAAGCCCATGGAAAGTTATTATTAGACCCATGACATTTATTTACTTCATGTTATAAACTCATGTTCATTATCTATCTTACATCACAACATTCATAATATTTATTACCAAAACTCATGGTAATTATTCATCCTACATGTCTATTATGATTATCTATAGAAAAACTTATGAGACTATCACATTATTCCATTATAGTGGTTGTTACCATATTTATTTAAAACCCATGGATATTGCCTCTATTTAAAAACCATGGTAAATATTATTCTCAAGAAAATATTGGAGGTCATTATTTAAAAAGCCCCAAAGAAAATATCATTTACAAAGTAATCCATAGCAAAAATTATGAAAAACTATACAAGTTGTAATTTAAAGCCCATGGAAATTAATACCTAAAATCTATCATAAATATTTATGGATTCATTTTATTTCCACTAACAACTAAAACCCATGAGGAGTAAAAAAACCCATGTCAAAGAATGTCTTTGATGTCCATTTTGTAGATCCAAGAATCTCATGGAGTAGGAAACAAGCCCAAGCAAAGAAAGGGTCATGTGGCCCAACTAAAAGTGCTGAAATGGAGCAAAGTTCCAGCCCAAAAAAGGTCCCCAACAAGAGGCTTGAGAAAGGGCAACTAGCCCTTGTTCATCCCTAACCAGAAAACAACTAGAGACCCTAACAAGAGAACCAAGCCTTTGAAGATGAACTACAGGCTGTCTCATCAGTTTTTTGCCACCCTCTGCCTGATGTGAACAGTGCCCAAGAGCTGTCATATCAGTTGAAGTCTAAAGGGTGATCAAACTCCATCATCTTCCTCAAAGTTGTACCTCCAGCGAAAAGGGAGCTGAAACCAAGTTATCCAAACTTCAACAAATTGATGCTATAAATGTCAAAAACGTTTAAGAAGTGATTCATGTACCAAGCCCATGAATCCTAAGAGGAAAAATTGGGAACATATGGTTTGAAGGGCATAAAGGGATCTCCAGCAGAACCACCAGAAGTGGACTCTGCTTGACACCTAGCTTGGGGTGTTAAATCTTACCTCTCAGGGGTCCGAATCTCAGTTGCAACATTAGGATTCGCTTTTGATACATGCCCGAATCACAATAATTAAGCTCAGCCCCAAAATCCTGGCATTTAATGCAAAATACTCTAAAATCCCATCATTACCCAAGAAGGCAAGGCAGCCCCTAGAGTAAATCTCCTACATCTAACCAAAAAATCTCAGGAAGATTAACCTTGATTCACTACCTCTGATTAGTCCCACGTTTTTTTATTCTTGTTAATTAATACTTCTCTAAAATTCCATTATAAAAACACAAGCACCTTAGCCCAAAACACAGACAGCTACCCTCTCTGAAAATCTTGGTTTGTTTACTACTTTGCTCGTGGTTTAGCTTCCCTTAAGCTCACCACTCATCGTCCTCAACCCGCACTCATCTAATCTCAGATGTTCTCTTCCCCTTTTCACACAAGCACAGCCCATAAATGTCTCTCAACTAGTCATAAACAGACCACTCACCAAAAACCTTGATCTTGGTGTTAATCCCACCTCACTTACTCAAAATAGCCCACATTCACCTCATTCATGCCTTATTATTATACACTTACCAAAATCTTAGTTTAATATTTGCTGCACTGAGCTGGAGATTTTTCTCTTCCTTCATTCCATCCTATTTTTCCTCTTTTATTTGTAACAATGGAGCTTTTAATCCTTGTTTATTATTATTATGATGAAGGATATAATGTATTTGTAACAACTGAATTTTTCCCCTACATTGATGTAATAATGGCTGAAAATACTATAAATTCCCCTAATCGAGACACACAAGGACCCTAGGACTGAATACCTTCATAAATTTATTTAATCATTAACTTCTGGACCTTTAAGTGTAATTTTATATTTACCGATAGAGGACTAATTTGAACTATGAAGCTATAAAAAGGACTAATAATATAACAAACTAACAATAGTAACATGTTTATTGGGCTTTATTGTTGTCTTATTGTTAGGGTGCAGCCTCTGTCTCTTGCTTGGGCAGACTTTCACAACACCGAAAGCCTTTAGCCTCTATTTCAAGGGTCCATCGTCGAATTTCGACTTGGCTACCCCATATTCTATTTGGGAACATCAAAATTTTCCCCTCAATAGATGTGAAGACGGCATTTCTTCGTGGTGACTTGGAGGAAGACATTTACATGATTCGGCCAGAAGGGTTCATTGTTCATAGACAAGAGAATCTAGTCTACAAACTGAGAAAAAGGTTGTATGGCCTAAAACAAGCTCCAAGACAGTGATACAAGAAATTTTACAGTTTTATGCATTTAATTGGGTTCAAGATATGTGAAGCTGATCACTATTGCTATGTTAAGTTCTTTGTCAATTCTTACATCATTAAACTGTTGTATGTGGATGATATACTCATTGCAGAGTCTAGCATTGAGGAGATTAATAATCTAAAGAAGCAATTGTCAAAACAGTTTGCAATGAATGATTTAGGAGCTGCAAAGCAAATCCTTGGTATGAGAATCATTAGAGACAAGACTAATGGAACATTGAAGTTTTCACAGTTAGGGTATGTGAAGAAAATTCTCAGCAAGTTCAACATTAATGAAACTGAACTAGTGAGCACATCCTTGGGTAGTCATTTCAAACTAAACAAAGAACAGCCATCGAAGACAGAAGAAGAAAGGGATCATATGAGCAAGATTCCCTATGCCTCAACTATTAGCAGCTTGATGTATGTTATAGTGTGTACAAGGCCAAACATTGCACATGCATTAGGAGTTATGAGCAGATTCATGAGTAGGCCAGGAAAGCAGCATTGGGAGGTAGTCAAAGTGGATTCTGAGATATCTGAAGGGTTCATCAAATACATGTCTTTGCTTCACATGTGCAAGTTTGAAACTGCGGAGTTATGTTGATGCTAATTTTGCTAATGATATTGATAGTAGAAAGAATACTACTGGGTTTGTATTTACTCTGGGTGATACAACTATATCCTGGGCTTCATATCTACAAAAGATTGTTACTTTTTCTACTACAGAAGCTGAATATATTGCAGCAACTGAAGCTGGAAATGAGATGATTTGGCTACATGGCTTCTTAGATGAATTGGGTAAGAAGCAATAGATGTGCATTCTACACAGTGACAGTCAGAGTGAAATTTTTCTTGCTAAAAATTCGGTTTTTCATTCAAAATCGAAGATATACAGACAAAATACCATTTTATCCATTACCTTGTTAAAGATAAGCTGGTAATACTTGAAAAAAATTGTGAATCTAAGAAACCGGCAAACATGTTGACTAAAGGTGTCACTATTGAGAAGCTGAAGCTATGTGGAGCTTCAGTTAGTCTTCTAACTTAAGGACAGAAGGATAAGTTGCAGGGATGAGAGATTGTTTTTTTGGAGGATTGTGGTTGATGTTGGTGATTTGCGGATCTCACGTAAGTTAACTACTTATCTTATTTAAATTTTATGTTTTATCTTTTATCTACAGTACTTCCAATAAAAGACTAGATAAATTGTTCTCAAACAAACACAAATCTAGTCAGTATCCATATTTCAAAGTCACTAATATGCAAAAGTTTTAATACTTTAAATATTATATATATATATATATATATAGAGAGAGAGAGAGAGAGAGAGAGAGAGATTTTGTGTAACTTCACAAAAATTACACAAGAAAATAGTTATGTAATAAATAACCATAGAAAGAATAAGAGTTACCTACCTCCACTACACATTATTTTCTATTTTTCCAAAATTCACCATCTTTTTTCGCTAATCTCAAAGTCCTCACCTCTCAGCTCCTCCTCCCTGCCCCGGGCTACACCCTTTCCAGTCTAGGCCACCCCTACAGACTGCTTGGTGGTCTTGGCCACTGGCAGCAGAAAGTTCTTGTGGTGTTTTTTGTTTGATATTCCAAGTTTGATCAAATTTTTCAACACGTCCGAAAGCAATCAGAAATTGAGATTGCGCAAGTCAGAATTCAACCAAGTATTTGTTCGAGGTGGACATTAAGGAAGCAATAAGAGGAAGAGAGCAATATACTTCGTGTTCTAATATGCAATCATTTCCTACAGCCTTGCGCTCAGCTAAAGCTAATTCACAAGCTTGTCTAAATAATGGCAGCTTCATGACGTGTGCTAATCCAAATAAGAACTGCAAGTAACATATAATAGAATCACAAAATGTCACAAACTTCTTACTTTTCCTTCCAATAGTTCGTGCATTTTCCTGATTTAGGTACTCCAATGCAATTTCCCTTAACGAAATTGAAGGGAAATTTTCCTGTGTCAGTGGCCATAACATCCAAGAAGTCATTGGTTTTTGAAAAATAAACCAACTAGGTAAATGAGAATGAAATCGATATAAGCCAGTGGCAGCGTGAATCACGTCCCAGACTCCCATTCTACTCAACCTAACATGTAATCTCTTTGAACTTGCTTCATTAATGTTCCACTATGTCAATCTCAGATATAACTCATTCACTCACTAGAGGTGGAGAAGGTAGAGGCATGGAAGTGAAGGTGAGCCTAGACATAAAAGTGAGAACTTCAGGATTAGTGAAAAAAGATAGTAAATTTGGGGAAAATAAATAATAATGTATGTTTTAGGTCGACGAATCATTAATTTTTAGAACATTTATTACATAGCAAGTAGTGCTATTTTTTAGCCTTTAGATCTTATTAGCATCCACAATGGGGCTTGCATATGCCAAATGCAAGCCCCATTTGGCATTCAAACCCATTAAGAGCCCAGCAACTGGACATGCTAAATTCCATATTGCCAAATTTTTTTGGCATAATGCTACAGTACCATCTCAAAGGTGAGATGGTACTGTAGCACTATGCCAAATATAAATAATATATTTTATTCAGTTGCTCTCTCTCTCTCTCTCTCTCTCTCTCTCTCTCTCTTCTCCCAGTGTTTCCTCTCTCCATTGTCTCTCTCTCTCTGTCGCCGTTCTTCACCAGACGAAGCTCCGTCGCTCCATCACTCTCTCTTCAGACGAAGCTCCGTCGCTCCATCACTCTCTCTTCAGACGAAGCTCCTTCGCCGTCGGTCTCTCAAGGGTTTGTGGGTTTGGTGGGCATGGTGGAGGCACGGTGGTGGTGACTGGGCAGTGGAGGCGCGGTGAGGTCTGGGTTTTTTTTTTCTGATATGGGTTTTTGTTCCGGTGGGATTTTTGGTGGTGGTTGTGGGTTTGTAAATCGGATTGAGTTGTGGGTGGTGATGGGTTTACTAATCGGTTTTGGCCGTGGGTTTGGGGCTGCGTTTCAGTGGTGGATCATGGTGGCATCGGTGCGGTGGGTCGGCGGGTGTTGTTGGGTTTCGGCGGCAGTGGCAAGTCCGATTTCGGCAGCGTGGATTTGTTGTGATTTCGACGGCGTGGATTTGCGGTGGGTCGGCGGGTCGGCGTGGATTTGTGGTGGGTCAGCGTGGATTTGTTGTGATTTCTGATATGGGTTTGCTGGGTAAAGGCTGAGACCGGTGCTAGAGGCTGAGGCTGAGACCGGTGCTAGAGGTTGAGGGAGAAAGAGAGGTTGGGCTGGTTTTGGCCGTGGGAATGGGTATGGGTATGGTGCTGGTTTTTTTTTTTTTTTTTTTTTTTTTCCCTGGTGGTGGTGGATTTGTGACTGATGTGGTGGTGGTGGTGGTGGTGGTGGTGGTCTTTTTGGTGGCCGTCGGTAATGTTCATGGGAAATAGTGAGGTGTATTGTAAATGATAGTAATTGATGAAATATTATTTTATTGTATAGAAATATTATTTTAATGAGTAGGATAGAAAAATAGAAGTTGGGTTGTTGGAGGTAGTGTAAAATGGTATGGTATTAATAGTAAAGTGACTTTTTGGGATGGTATAATAGGATAGGATATAAGATCCGGTTGTGGATGCTCGATATGGTTCAAAAAATGTATAAATCTTATGAAGTTACACTATGTATAACTTAAACACATACCATATAAATAAATAAAAATGCAACTTGCCATCTTGACTTGGACACCAAAGTGTCCCTCCCACAATAATTCTTACCTAAACTTTCCCCGTTATTATTTCCTTCATTATGCTAATGAAGTCCCATATTATAAACTTAAAGCACCTAATGACATTGAATTCCAACAAGTTGCTTTTCAATAAAAGAAGAAGATAAAGGTGAGTGCACTAAGTTTCATTTCAATATATACTTCACGAGCAATTTTGCCCGAGACTGCCAAAGAAGCCCTTTAATGTCTTGCTTCCCATGTACATCACCAAAGAGAGCACATAAATTGGAGGGGACAATTTACATGTCAATGGAAAGACATCATATGGTTCGTTGAAATGTTCTATACAAAACACAACTGTACACGTAAACACAGACTAGGTTCACGCTAAGGCATGATACCAGTATTGTTCTAGGCAATGCAAGAGCAGAACTGAGTAACGACAAAGATATCACCGATATGAGACCAATTACAGAGGATTTGGGGCTATGTAATTTGTCACCCAAATGTGTTTTCTCCACTATATGTAACGTAGAGAAATCCATCGCCATCCCTCTTATCATCATAAATGGTAGACATTATAGCACCTGCAGATATTTATATACAATTAGTATCTATCATTTTGAATAGTTATACATTTGAATTTATACCACTTCCAATCATTATTAGTGGAAACTAATTATCTATTTGAAAACTAACTTCAAGATCTTTTCAATTCAGTTTTAATCTGATGAGCAATAACAATGTATACCATGAACAAATGTGCAATAGAAAGGAAATTAAACCCCAGCATCACCCACACATATGCATAGAGCTCATCAAATTTTATAGCAGTTACCTGTTGGTGGGAGCACATTGTCCACAAATATGAAGATTGCCTTCTCTGCACTCAGTTTAATCCTCTTCCGAATTACATAGACAAATTGACCCACTGTCAGATCAGCTGGGACAAGGTATCTGTAATTTCATAATTATCATTAATAGAAATTTCAAGTATGGGTTTACACACACACCTGGTGAGCCATAAACCCAAGACCTCACCCTAAATCTTACTCTTTCAAGGAGAGAAGGTGCCATTTAAGATTGAGAACTCAACGGCGTCGTTCATACATTAAAGTTATCTTCACTTTCAAGCAAACACTTGAAAATAATAATATGGCCTTTTAGGTAGCAGTGTGTCCCTATTTCTTCCCCATTTGAGTCCTATGTTTGGCCTTCAGACAGAGATTAAAGAAGTACTCCACAAGAAAACATAGACACATCGTCAATGAGCTACAGCTAAGCTGGCACCTCTTCCCCTTATAAATTCCTAGTGGAGAGTAAGGTAGAGGATTCAAGACCAATTGGGTGCATGTATAACTTACCAATCGCAAAAAATAGATAAAAATAAAAATCAGGCATCAAAAAGCTAACTAAGACCACTATGGTTTAATATTCTTTTGACTCTCACTGTTTACCCCACACACAAGTGCACATACATTCATGCATTCCTACATGCACACACTTGCACATGCACACCCTCTGCACACGCACACAAATGCTAGAATTAAAGGGAACTTGTTTCTCACTGTCACTAAATGCTAATCATCCTAATAAATAGAACATACAAAAGATTAAAAGCTGAAGGGAAACTAGAGGGACAAGGGCTTAGTTATATGGAACTGGAACTCACTTTTTTTTGTCAATGTTGGGAATATCACTTCTCTCAGCCTTCTCCACAATCACCTTTAGAAGCACAAAGGAAAATATAAATCAGACCACAATTTGAGAACCCAGAGAATCTCAAATGATATACAATTAGATTTATCACTTTATCAAGAATAAATTAGAAACTATTGCACTAACCTATAACAAAATTAGTATAAGTACTATCTAATCACTCTTTAGCAAAATAAATCAGTGCTACAAAGGAAGTTGTCAACAGTTGCATTTCTTTACAATTATGAAATTGGTCAGCACAGAACAACTGTATTTTTTTTGATAAGTAACAAAGAGCACAGAACAACTGTATTACGTACTAGATTACAGGAATCTGATGCTTGGTAATTGGATCTGATTTTAAGTATGAAATGCATGATTAAATGAGTGACATCAATTCCATAAGACACTTTATGGGGTAGAAAAACCCACATTACATCAATAATAAATTCCTAAAAATGCTCTACCCTGATTACAGACATTCTTGGGAGGCTGCAAAGACTGAGTTTTCTTTGTAAAACAATTCAGGGATTAAGGGGTACATTGCTGGAGTTAATTTTTCTGTGATAATATGTTAAAATCCTATTCTAAGACAGCACAAAGTTTAGCAGGCACCAGATATATAATCTTATCCCTCAATAATTTCAAATATAGGGTCGTTGACAGTACTAAAACATTGCAGCAACAACAGTAAAATGCTCCATTTCCCTTCTCCAATAAAGAAAGCACAAGATAGGATTGCATAACTGATGTGGGAAGTGCAAAGGAAAAAAAAAATTTAACTTATTTTTGTGTAATTTTAGAAGTCAATTGTTTTTTTTTTTTTTTTCCATTAGATGTTAATTTAGTGAAATGAAATTCTTGCAGGTGGCATGGCCTACTATTAATTAAAAGGAAGCAGCCTCTGTTTTGGTTGGTCTTATTAGTTAATTAGACTATTAGTATTTTATTTTATTTCCTAAAGTCAAGGCTATTTTTGTATTTCAAAAATTGGGTTTTCCTAAGACAAATGGTATTAGGGTTATATTCTGGTTGTCTATACAACCACGCAATTGTACTCAAATGGAGACAAGTTTACAGTTTTGCTTCATTCATTAATAAGATTTCTGTTTAATTTTCTGAATAGTCTGGTGTTGATTCTAGCCAACCTATGTGCTAATACCTAGGTTTTGCTTTCTTACTTTTCTGCTCTTCAGTTTTGGTGCTGCATCAGTTTTGGTTTTTTCCAACTTCAAAATCAAACAGCAATTAAATTGGATAAAGGATTTGCTTAATCCCATTGACCTTCCATTGACCTTTTTATGTTTAATAGGTAATTGGGTACATGAAGTCTTATCAAGGTTTACCCCAGTGGTTCCAGCTCCTCTTGTGGAGCCTAGACATTGGGGTTTGAGCCCCACCAGCACCGTCCTCCTATTTATCCCCAAAAAAGAAAAGAAAACAAAACAAATGCAGATTCCTAGGATTCAAAAAAGGCTGAAGACTAACATGAGATATTAGGCTTCAACAAATGGTCATCTTGGAACTCTTCATAAGATAGAGATTTCTATCAACAAGTAAGTCATTTGTATGGAATCCATATTGTCATAAGTAATCATTTTCCTATGAGTTTACTTTTTACTTAGCTAACTTCATCTTAAAAATTTTATAAAAAAAAAATCTTGAGACTAGAATAAGTTTCACTTTCATTAGGTATAAAATAAAAAGCATTCATGAATTGCCCTCCCATTCCAATCACTATAGGACTGTAAGACCATAACTTTAATCCTACACCCAAAATTATGGTGGAGGGAAATACCTAACTAAGACACTATCCACAATTCATCAGTATATAGAACCCAGCTAAGCTGAGCCAGGTAGCATTTTGAGGTCAGAATGGCAGGTGAAATTTGCTGCATTCATGCTGAACAAAAATTAGTTCAACAAGCTATTAACCATTGCAGGAGTTTTAAGCAGATATGGCCGCTAATTTCTATCATGTATCTTTTTCTATAAGTAATCTTTTTAATTGAAAAAGGGGAAGACTCATGTACAGAAAGTTGAATTATGGCTGTTTAGTTCTTCCAATATATCTTGTAGAACTTCCCTTATTGAGGAAATAAATTGCACAACAAATTCAACACGACGCAGAGATCCTCCTTGTATGAAACTCAATAACCCCAACCCCCCAAACAAAACTATCAAAAGAAACATACAAAAAACGGTGAGGCATGCAAATTGGTTGTAGTAAAAAATACTATCAACCAGATAGGCCTCAGTATTGATGGGGTATATGGAGGGAGGAACAATCAGTGTTTCAAGAACACAAAAAGAAGTATGCCTGATCTCAAATTAATTTTCTTTAGAACTTTGTTGGATTAGATGTCAAATTTGCATAGTCTGTCTTTAGGTTCCGTTATAGATGTGATACATTAATGTAATTTGTGTGATTGATTGTATGGTCCCCTCGCAATGTACTTGAGTGACTCATTTTTTGTATTAATAAGAATTGCATTACTTATTATAAAAATTCAAAATCAAAACATAAAAGCCAACACATAAGTTTAACCTATAAAAGAAGACATGCAGACATCAACAAATAGCAATTTAATCACAACATTGAACTCAGAAATTAAATTTTAAATAATAATAATAATAACAATAATAAATCTCACTGGAATTCTATCTGGGTATTTCTCCCTAATTCTAGCAGCCTCTGCACGCCTCTTCTCTGCAGAGACAGACATCATAAATTAATGAAATTGAGCTCACCAGTATAACAAAGAACTATAATTGATTAACTTGGTTTAATTAACAACATAAGATAGACCAAGGCATTTGAACACAAACACAAAAGCTTTTATCCATACCAAATTCATGCTCTTGCTTGAACATGCTTCTAGTCATTCTTCTTGAATGTACTGGAAAAACAAGAAGCAAAAAAAACCATTGATTGAATGACAAATATGAAAATAAAATCGAATCCAGAAGAACCCCGAAAACCTTATGTGAAAAACAAGAAAGCAACAAAATTTTCAACCAATATCAAAAACCCATGTTTGATTACTGAGAAAAGATAGGTTGGTGCAAGAGAAAACCCAAAAACACCTAAGCCTAATACACCTTTTGACCCCTTGATGGAATACTCTTCAATTTCTATTTCCAGGTATTGAAGAAAACAAAAATATATATATTACCAAAAAAAAAAAAACAAGAAATAACGGTTGAGATATAAGGTTGAGAAGAGCTTACACAAAGATTGAATTAAGAGAGGAAAAATCGAAATACCCAATAAATAGTTTTCCGGTGCTCTGTCTTTGGGTTGTAGATAAGAGTTGATGATGATGAGTTGATGACTATGATTAAAGATGACCCTTTTGAGTTTTTTGACAATGCAATTTGCATGTATCTATCACTATTTATTAATCGGTTTGGTTTGGCTTTGGACTTCCTCTCCGGTAAGTATAGTCAAGTATGTTTGTATGACCAATTAAATCTTGCCGTGTACATGTCAATCAATTGCGAACACTTGACAACTTTCACTTTTTTTTCTTTTTCCTTTATTTTAGCATTCCCATCCGGTGCTCTAATGTTATGTTTGGTATTGGCGGAAAAAGATTAGAATTTTTTACTATTTAGTTTTCTTTTGTAACTATTCAATTTATTTTTATTATTATTCATAGGTTTCATGCACATTTTAATACTATTCATGAACGTCATACTATTTCAGTTAATTTTTAGTTTTATCTATAATATTTTTAATAAAAAGTTTTCAATTTAAGCTAAATAATTTGTTCTCAAATAAACACTAAAGGTTTGTTTAGATACCGCTTATTGTTAAAAACTGAAAACACTGTAACGATATAATTTGTAAATACGTGAATAATGCCATGAGACTTAGTTATAAGGTTGTTTTTTAAAAAAAAAAATAGTTTGCGAGTCTTGTGAACAGTGCACGAGACCAACTAAAAAAAATGCACCGCTTAAAAAAGCAAAACATGCTTCCCAAACGGAGGCTAAGGTCGCATTTGGCATTGGCTTAAAAAGTCAACTTTTTTTACTATTTATCTTTTTTTTACTACTATTCAGCTTTTTTTTACTACTATACATGATCTCATTACACTTTTTAGTACTATACATATGCCACATTACACTTTTTAGTACTATACATAGACCCTATTATACTTTTAGCTTTACCTATAGTACTATAACAAAAAATTTTCAGAATTGTTCCCAAACAAACAATAATATTGCGTTTGGAATTGGCTTAAAAAGCCAGCTTTTTTACTATTTATTTTATTTTTGCTACTATACATGGGCCTCATTGCACTTTTTGATATTATTCATAAACTCCACTGTACTATTTCAGCTACCTTTTAGCTTTATTTACAATACTTTCAACAAAAAAAATTCAATTTCAGCTAAATAAGCTATTCTCAAATGAAAATGTTGTTTTTAGCTATTTTCCATTTTAGTGTGACACCAATTGTTTAAAAAAAAAAAAAAAAAACTCTACATCTAATGCTTTAATAATGTTGATATTTTTGCATGTTGCTAGGATAACAGTATTCTCATTTGGAAATTCCATAAAAAATAAAAATAAAAATAAAACATTTGGATAACTAAAAAATCATTTTATCTATTTTACATTACACTTAAGCAAATTATAATAAACTCACCTATAGTTTGACCCATTTTAAACTTATCTACCCATAGTTTAAGGGTCCGTTTTGATAGAACTTATTGCTGAAAACTGAAAACACTGTAGCAAAATATTTTTTAAATGTGTAAATAGTATTGTGGGATCCATTTTTAATATTTTTTTCTGAATAAAGTGTTTGTGGGTTCTATGAATAGTGCTAAACAATAACTTTGTCTCCCGCACAATGTAATCACATGCATGAACAGTACCGGTTACTGTTCATGAACAGTAACCGTAACAGTGAAAAAGTTGTCGTGCAAAAAAAAAAAAAACAAACGCAAACTCAAAGCGCAAAAGTGAATCCAAACGAGTACTGAAACTCAACATTTTTCCTATTTGAGATTAACTCTATTTCTCTCTCATAACCCACTTTCTTTAAAAACGATAGTAAATATGTCTTTACTTTATGTCTCTCTCCTCCCAAAAAAAGTAAAAAAAAAAACACATAATAACACAAAGAAACAAGATCAAAATGTGGTATTATTAAAAAAATATTGAAGCAAAAAGGAGATAAGATGATCCATCCAAAATACAAAGCAATTTCTTGCAACACATTCAATTGCACCACAAATCCTAAACATAAACCCAAAACAAAATCATCCACACCACAAATCTCGACACAGTTCAAAACTCAACATAGTTAGGCCTGTTTTAAACTTATCTACCCATAGTTCAAAACTTGACACTTTGCCCATTTAAGATTAACTCTTTTTTTCTCTTGTAACCCACTTCCATTAAAAACAATAATAAATATTCATTTGCTTTATGTCTCTCTCCTCCCAAAACAAGAAAAGAAAATGCATAATAACACAAAGAAACAAGATCAAAATGTGGTATTATTAAAATAAAATAAAAAATTGAAGAGGAAAGGAGATAAGATGATTCATCCAAAATACAAGCAATTTCTCACAACACATTCAACCGCACCACAAATCTTAAACATTGTTGATGCTCACTTTGGCAAGGAGGCCCAATAGCAGGATGAAGCCCAACAATATGGAATGAACAGAATTAGTAAATTGAAAAGAAAACCATTAAACCCAAATGGCAGGAATAATAGGTCATGGGCCTAGAAAATTACAAATGGACCTCAAAGAGAGAAAGCGGGCCTAAAGAAGCCCAGAGAAGAAAAGTAGTAAACACATGAGCATGATATGTGAAAGCTCGGATTTGCGCTAAAACACTAGAGCTGTTTAGAATCTCAAATTAGAAATTAAGGCTTGGTTGATTTTACTCTAACTTAACTAAGTGCAAAATAGAGTAAATGCAAACGAACAAACAATAGAACTACTCTAAGTCATATTCATCATATTCATCATATAACAACAATAAACTGAAAGCTAAAAGAGTAAGGAAGAAGGATGCAAACACAAGATAACACGATGATGTGTTATCGAAGAGGAAACTGAAGAACTCGGCGAAAAACCTCTCTACCGACCTCCAAGCGGTAAATCAATCCACTAGATAATAAATTGGAATACACGAATAACAAGAGACCTTCCAAGCCTAATCTACCCAATGCACCTAAGCCCTCCAAGCTCTCACTCCAACAAGGCTTCTCAGAATCGTGTCTTGTCTAGCTTTTTGGATCCGGCAATACGCCCGATTGCATCTACCAATCCTTACCGGCTTCTTTTGGCAAATCCCCAAAACTTCTCAAACTCCAAAACAGGCTCTACACTCTAAATAGGTGTGGGTTATGTTTAGTTACAAATATTCTCTCAAGGTATGGCAATGAGAAAGGGAAGGAGAAAAGGCTACAATGATTTCTCACTAAGGATGATTAGCTCTCTCTCTTTAAAAGGATTGGCGAGTGTGTTGTTGAAAACCTATCTAGGGTTTTTCATCTGAATGGCCTCCTTGCAATTTCTGTGGGTAATAAGAGTATATATATGACTTTCTTACCCTTCACTCATACTATATATACCCTCGTTACCCACAAAAATTGCAATGAGGTCATTCAGAGAAAAAAACCCTAGATAGGTTTTCAACAACACACAGACCCATCCTTTTAGAGAGAGAACTACTTATTCTTAGTGAGAAATCATTGTAGCCTCTTCTCCTTTCCTCTCCCATTACCATACCTTAAAGGGAGATTTGTAGCCAAACACAACTCACACCTATTCAAAGTGTAGAGAGTGTTTTGGAGCTTGGGAGCTTTAGGGATTTGCCAAAAGAAGCCGATAAGGCTTGGTGGATGCAATCGGGCGTATTGCGGGATCCAAAAAACTAAACAAGACACGATTCTGAGCAGTATTGTTGGAGTGAGAGCTTGGAGGGCTTAGGTGCATTGGGTAGATTAGGCTTGGAAGGTCTCTTGCTAATTATGTATCCCAACTTATTCTCTAATTGATCGATTTATCGCTTGGAAGGCGGCGGAGAGGTTTTTCACCGAGTTCTTCGGTTTCCTCTTCGATAACGCATTGCCGTGTTATCTTGTGTTTGCATCCTTCTTCCCTACTTTTTTTTAGCTTTTAGTATATTGTTGTTATATGATGAATATGGCTTAGAGTAGTTCTATTGTTTGTTTGCTCGCTCACATTTACTTTATTCCACACTTAGTTAAGTTAGAGTAAAATTAACAGAACCGTAATTTCTAATTTTGGGATCTAAACAGCTCTTATATTTTAGCACAAATCCAAGCTTTCAATATGAAATAGAACGCAAGCAAGAATGGGTCAAAGAAGCCTGAAGTAATGAATTAAGTGAGTAAAGGGTCGATGGAAAGCCCATGAACCCCAAAAGTAAAGAATATGGTAATTGGGCCAGGGAAGCTTAAAAGACTTAGTAAAGGCCCATAGGAATGTAGAATTAGAATGGGTCAAGGATGCCCGAGGAAAGAAAATAGACCGAGGAGGCCCAAAAAGGATGAAATGGGCCAAGGAAGCTCATAAGCAATGGAATGGGTCACGAAAGCCCAAACTAGTATGAATACTAGCCCAATGATAACATTAGGCCACTGGAATTAAGCAAAAGGAAAGTACAAAACAACCCAAAAGAAAGCCCAGCAAGCCTGGGTCATACAATAGCACAGCAGGAATGGCAAGATGGCATGGCAAAAGTGCTAGCAGACCCACGGAAGGAACAAAAAACGGGTTAAAAGAAGAAAAGCCCAGCTCAAGAAGGAAGCAAGATATAAAGAACAAAGGCTCAAAGACCCCTTCACGCCACAAGAGACCAAGGATGATCAGCAAAATGCACAAACGAGCCTTCAAATCATGGTAAGCGCATAAGCAGCAGACAAGCTATGAACACACACGGAAATGGAGCACGTATAAAGCTCAAGCACCACCAACCTGTACCCAGCCAATACATGAGTGGTGGGCCATGGGTCAGAGGTAAGAAAGGGTATGGTCTTATGATGGGGAGAAGGGGGGAAGCCTATTCTAGGGTTCCCACTCAAACTATTTTGAGGGAAATGTCCTGCTGGAATGACATACTACCCAAAAAGGGAAAAATGAGTTGGAATCACTAGGTGCATGCTATGAGGGATAGTGAGAGAGAATGCCCACTCTTATCCAGATGAGCATGCCATGGTGAACAAGCAAAAAAAATAAGGCTTTTTGTCTGGTAATGGGATGTGGCACAACCAGCATAGGTAAGTGGTGGTGGCTAGGTAATTGACAAACCAGTGGGTGGTCTAGAAGGACACCCACACCCAAACAAAAGTGATTAAAGGGTGAAATGGTAAAAATCCAATTACGACAGGCAGTATAAAAGGAGCCTCCGCCATGCACAATTGGACAGCACAATTAGAACTATGAAAAGAACAAGAAGACGAAAGTAAAATAAAGAAAGGTGTGATAAACAAAGAAGCAAAACTTAGAAAAGAAAAAGAGTAAGAAAGAAAAACAGAGTAGGCAAGAGTAAGACGGCAAGCATGCACCAATAAGCTAATCCCTTTTCTCCCTTTAAAAGTCTACCCTCTATTGAGGATTAAGGATTTTTTTTATCATAAGTCATTCAGGCCCATTCTCTTAAAGTAGGTAATTTCCGTGGCAAGTCCTTCCTTTGAGGTTACCTACATTGAAGAAGTAATTCCCTCCTTGGTCTTAACTCCGTAAGGCAACTAAGCGCAATAGACTAACTATTTCTTCTTTGTTTTCTTATCGATTAAATATTGGTGTTATTTCATCTTCATTATTGTCATTTTATTTATATTGCGACTTTATTGTCATATTGTTCTTTTCTTTATTTTAGTTGGGAATTCTTTGCTTGTTCTGGCTAACAGTAAGCACATTTTCCTTATTATTGTTATATTATACTTACCTGCCATAACTTTCTTGTAACAGTCTCATCTGCCATGGGCATGTGACCAAAGTATTAACAAAGGGGTTCTAGTTTGGGCACAAGCCGAATTGAGATAAGTTGCAATCAAACCGGTCTTGACGTTCTTACCCAGAACCTTTGAGCCGTAGTGTGGCAGGAGGAAGCCCAGCCCACAATCTCAAAAAGGCCCACCACAAACATAAACCCAAAACAAACCTAAAACAAAATCATCCACACCATAAATCTCATCCTCTCTCTCTCTCTCTCTCTCTCTCTCTCTCTCTCTCTCTCTCTCTCTCTTAGCCACCATAACCACCATTAGAAACCACCACCAACACAAGCACGCCCACAATCCACAACCATCACAAGCCATAAGCCACAATACTACCAAAATCAGATCAACTGCCACTAGCAAACCAAAATCAAATCAAACCTACAACCCAAAAGCTAAATAATAATAATAATAATAATAATAATAATAATAATAATAATAATAATAATAATAATAATAATAACAAAAACAAAACCAACAAAGGCATCACAGTCCAATCTAGACCTCCTGCGTGGATTCCTTGAAAAAACAATGGTGGTCGATCTAGGTATTGTTGGGTTTTTGCTTTGGTGGCCAATTGGCCTCCTCAACACCACCATCAGAGAGAGAGAGAGAGAGAGATGATGTAGCATATCAAACATGGTCGAACAACACAATCATTGGCAACATCCTATATCTGGATCAATCCTTCACCAACTGCTCTTTTAAAATTAGCTTTAATTTGTAATGTTTCCTTCAATTTTGGCTTTAATGATCTACCACCCCCTTTAATGTTTCCTTTAGTTTGTATTTTCCTTTCCATAATATATATATATATATATATATATATATGTATATATTGAAGCTTATAAAAAATTTGAGATCTACCTATCCATTTAGTTTTGACACATACCTTGTTCTTTACAAAGTCCCCTATTTGATCTTGTTTCTTTATGTTTTTATGTTTTTTTTTTTTTTTTTTGTTTTGAAAGGAGAGAGACATAAAAAAGGAGTGAAGATACATATTTATCTTTATTTTTATCAAATGTGGGTTGCAGGAGACATACGCAACTAATCTCAGTTGGGCAAATGATCTCAAGGATATGGGACAAATTCCTCCCCCTTGCCTCTTTTCTCTCCTTTGCTAAGCTCTTAAAGCTCTAAGAATTATTCTTTTGACCATTTTAACTCTCCCTTTTTTCCACTACCTAAATCCCCTTTTTTCTCTCCCCCTTCTGCTATGTCTTAGTAATCCTTTTATAGTGGACATAGTCTAGTACCTCAGGCGAGGACGTCCCTGGTCTGCTGGGTAAAACCATGTCCTCCGAAACCTGAAAAGTGCATTGGGCAAAAGTTTAGCTTAAGTAGGCAACTATAACTCAAAATGGGCATTTAACTTTGGCTACAAATGGAAGATTTCTTCTTGGAAAGTAAAAGGAATGGGTGGGCTGCTTAATGCAATATATGACAACTTTAATTGAAAATGACAATTGAGAGGAAATTGTGAGGAGGTGTCATGAACATGGGAGAACCGAGTTTTCCATTGGTTCATGCATTCCAAACAAATATATGAACCAAGGAAAACTTTCGGGATCTTCCTTTAACCAAAATTCACTCCCCTACCGACCAAACCACTTTTCCCGTACTACCAACTCAGGATTCCATGGGCTTAGACTGTTGGATTTTTTAATTGCTTTTGCTGGAAATCTGAACATACACCTTGACTTTCCCATATGTCAGCCAAGGTCCTCTTCTCAAGGCTTCAAAAGGGCACATCAAGGTCCTAGGGCCTTGATGTTGATTCTTCTTGCTGCATATCCTCTGACCAAACTAAGATCATTTTTCTTGCTGCATGTCCTCTAGCTTGACCAAGTCTGGGGCATCTTTTATTATTATTATTATTATTATTATTATTATTATTATTATTATTATTATTATTATTATTATTATCTTTTTTTTTTCTTCTTTTTGAGACTTTTGGCTTTCATGGTCATTCTTAACTTTATGAATTGGGCCTTCTTTTGTTAAGGCCCATGATCTTTCCTTACTTTTTATAGAAAAGGCTTTCTTGTCAAATGTTGGTCCTTAAAAAATACTAACTTGCATTTTTGAAAATTAATAGAAATAATTGTGTGCCATTACACCTACAAATTTTTTAAGGAACTAGTCAAAAAATTATATTTTTTCATTATAAAATACAAAACCAAAAACTTTTGCACGAAAAGCAGTAATAATAATTTTTTATTTATAACAAATTTTCCTACATGCTTAGAATAATCATGTAATTAAAAGTTAGCTTTTGATTACTTTACAACATAAAGTATAGTCAAATCCACTCTCTAAAAACTACAACATAAAGTATAGTCTAATTTATCAAATGTACTTTTGTAATTAGGAACATAATGTATTGCACCTAAGTAAATGTACTCATATCGTTGTTTGAAAATATGTAAAATATAGGAGGTTTTATAAAAGTTTGTAACTTAATTGGTACCTCTTAATGTTCAAAATGGAGACAATCTAAGGTTCAAATCCCTTCTCCCTCACTATTGTAAATATCTAAATTAAAATATATTTTACTCATTATTTTAGTTTACAACTTACTCTCAAACATTAAAAAATTGTTGAAGGCCAAAATTTCACAAGAAAGTCCTTTCATGAAAAATAAGGAAAGACAATGGGCCTTAACAAAAGAAGACCTAATTCATGAAGTTAAGAAAAACCATGAAGGCCTAAAATCCCAAAAAGAAGAAAAAAGAAAGAAATAATAATAATAATAATAATAATAATAATAATAATAATAATAATAATAATAATAATAATAATAATAATAATAATAATAAAGGGAAAAAAGAAGAGGATCTCAGGCAAGGATCTCGGTTAGAGGACATGCAGCAAGGATCTCTGGCAGACTAGAGGACATTCAGTAAGGATCTCGGTCAAGCCAGAGGATATGCAACAAGAAAAATCAATATCAAGGCCCTATGTATGTTTAGATTTCCAACAAAAAACAAGCCACTAAAAATCCAGCAAAAAACCAGGTATATTCTTTGTAACCCATGGTCCAAGCCTGTGGGATCCTGAATGGATAATAAGAGAGGAATGGTTTGGTTGTTAGGGGAGTGATTTCTGGTGAAAAGAGGATCCCGAAACTTTCTCTTGGTTCATATATTTACTTGGAATGCATGAATTAATGGAAAATTCAGTTTCCCCATGTGCATGACACCTCCCCACATTTTCCTCTCAACTGTCACTTTCAACCAAAGTTGTCATCCGCTGTATTGAGCAACCCACCTCCTCTTTTGACTTTTCAAGAAGGAATATTCAATTTATAACTAAAGTCAAATGCTCTTTTTGAGTTATAATTACCCAAACAAGCTAAACCTCTGCCCAATGCACCTTTTCAAGTCACAAAGGACATGGATTATTCAGCAGACCTGGGATGTACTCACCCGGGGTACCAGACTAGGTCTGCTATAAAAGAAACACATTTTCATAGCAGAAAGGGGGGATTCGGATGGGAGAAAAATGGGTGTAAGGGCGCAAATTGTGCTGGACCAGAGTTAGATTTTCTGATCAGGCTAATGAAACCTCGACAATAAATTTATAGAGAGTGGGTTCCTAATCTAGATCGTTTAGACGATAGATAACACAAAGATTGGGTTCAATTCCATCACTCATGCACCTCCCCCCTGTAAAGATGTGATATTGGGTTCTATATATTGATGCCGAGGATCATTCTTAGTGCTTCTTTTTCCTCCCCTACTTCTATGTCCCTCCCTTTCCTTTTATAGGCCCCCCTCTCTCTCCTCTTCCACCTTCCACGTGTAGTCCGGGTCTTTCTCCCTTGGATACTTGTCCCATCACCCACCTTACTCAAATCTCTGACGGTGAAGATAGGACCCCATTTTAATGTTCAGATGTCACTTCTTCATTAATGCGGCTAGAGAAGTAGGTATAATGCCTTTAATGCGGTGGCAGCAGTCTTTTCTCTGATATTTGTCCATCAACTTCCTTTATCCTTTATCCTTACTCTCTTAGTTATTTGTACATAAGGTCCTTAATACGGGGAATCTTTGAACCACCAGGCTACTAATGCTGTCCTCGGCAACAAGCTGCCGAGGACAATATCATCCTCGGACGTCATGTCTTGTGGTGCTACGCTCATGCAGGGCAACTTCCTTTGTCGTGTGGCGTCGCGGGAAGGAATTATTAGGTCCTCGAACCATTCTAAGCTGTTGAGTTGGACCTTCTTCTTTATGGGGGCCTTTGGGCCGGCCCAATACATGATTTGGGCCCATGGGCACCACAATGGGTATTCAAGGGAAAAGTTCAAAGGTTTAAAACACATATTCTTAGAGCTTTAAAAGCCCAGCAAGAAAGAGAAAGAAAGAAACAAAATAAGAGAGCTAGAGTGGAGGAATTTGTCCCATATCCTTGAGATCATTCAAAATATCACTTAGCCTCTAAAGAAATATATGCCAAAACATGTATACATTAGATATTACACTCTCCCACAAAAATCCTCCTCACCTAACTATCTTGGAAGGAATTGCCCAATCAAAGCCACTTGGACTTGAGTTCCGAATCCCACAAGTCTTGTGCAAAACCACTAAGTCTGTGAAAATTGGAGTCAGGATCCTCATGGCTGAATCATTCTCATGAAATTCATTTACATATGTGTATATTTATTAAAATGCATATCCTAATCTAAGAAACTAACAATTATTTGAAGATATGTGTATTGTGTAGTGTATTCTTATGCAGGACCTATAAAGGTAAAGGGAAACGACAAAACTCCATTGCATAATAAGCATGGAGAAAGATTGTATAGATCAAAGAATTAGCATTCTAGGATTACAAGCTTTATACATCAGGGATACCACGACTAATACGTCTGGGATACCATGACAATACGTTCGGGGTACCAAGTAAAGAAACTCTTTTAAGTGTTCACACGGTAAAAGGCATGGCAGAGAAATTTCAACAGAGAAATATTTCTCTTCCTTGCTGAATAAAGAAAGAATACACTTTCTCATTACTCTATTATTGAACCAACAGAGAAATACTCTTTTATTGTACTTCAATAGAGAAATACAATAAAAGGCATGGCAGAGAAATACTCTTTTAAATTTTCACACAGTAAAAGGCATAGAGAAAGATCGTATTACATAATAAGCATGGAGAAAGATCGTATAGTTCAAAAAATCAGTATTCTGGGTTCTTACAAGCCTAGTCCCGCTGGGAATCACAACTTCACGCCCAGGATACCATGACAGTACGCCCGGGGTACCAAGTGAAGGAACTCTTTTAAATGTTCACACAGTAAAAGATAAACCTCAAATACTCTATTTCAATCTCTTTGTCATTGTGAATATCATGAATACTTATTTTACTTATTTTGTAAGAATAAAGGGTCATTTTATAGCAATAAAACACTTATAATGGTATTTTATTGCTTAGGAGGAATCACATTTTTGCCTTGAGGAGATTTATTTGACTTGCGCACAACTTGGTTCGTAATCAGCCCTCATTTAGCTGCAGTGAACCAAACCCAATCCACCAAACAACAAATTAAGGGTCCAGGATCCTTGTTTCTACTTGGGCCTAGGTATCGTTCAAAAAAGGACCCTCACAAAAATATTCGAGGTAATTACCCTCCAAGAGAAATGAACAAATGCAACAACTATATTATTATTTAAGATGATACAAAAGGAATTGCATGGATCCATTTATAGATGACTACCTTCATCCAATTACCCCACATGGCTCAATATTTGGTTTGTTAATCTTCCCTAAGCTCTTACTAATATCACATGATAAGTGTGATTGATGTGCTAGACTACTAACCAATTCAATCTTGTTTATCCAATTGTAACTAGTTATTAACTAACTTTCCTAATTTAATTCCACCCTTGAGATCTTATCCATCAAAGCTATCTAGGGTTCCTAACAATTTAAGAGAGAAAATTTCAATAAAAAACTAAACCAACCTTTCTTGTGTAAGCACAAACAAACCTTGTACATGCAGCCATGAGGCTGCATACTTAAGAATTAATCCATGCTTACGCATGAGTAGGGTTTTTGGAAAATATTTTTAATAACTTTGAGTTTTGTGTCTTGTCGGGTTAGGGCCTCTTTGTAACTGGTCCCACGTGTGTTGTCATTGGAGAATGGGGGCATAAATCGTATTTGGTACAAAATAAGGCATCTACAACATCAAATTTCTTTAAAATGACAATATTTTTCCTAATTCCTCTAAAGTGATTATATGATCCAACATGATGCGCACATTATAAACAACATAATGCTTGGGTCACTGTGGTACAAAATAAAAATATTCTGCTTTAATTTATTACTATGTACCGCTCATTATCCTTAAGATGCAGATTCTTTTGATAAGCCTAGAGCCTTATCTACCCTTTTATTTTAATTAAAGTCATACTCAAACTCTTGCAAAAATTTACCTTTTAATTGTTAATAAATTTGTGAGAATTACAATGCGTATGAGCATTTTTTTTTTTTTTTTTTGACAAACAAGAATATCCAGATCTCTTCAAGTATTTGCATTTTCTTCGAGCATGTGCAGTCTCCCCGATTCCACACACACTAAGTTATTATAAGGAAGAATCTCTTGAAAATGATTCCAAGATGCTAATAAGAGATTTTGAACGCAAGATCTCCTGAATATCATGTGATCTTAAAAACTACTCAACCAACTCCTTGAGGTTCGTATGAGCATTCTAAAGGTTCTTAACAGCTTTTTTTTTTTCAATAAAAAAAAAATAGTCCTTAACAAGGATTGGATTAACTTTTTGTTGAATGGCTAAGCAAGGTTGGTGCATTTCTCGAGTAATACAAGATTATTAGTATTTGTAATTTCCACTTGTTAGATAGAAAGTATCAATTCTTGTGTACTTGTTTCAAGTCAAGAAATTTGTTAATATAACCCTTAAATTTAATTTATTCAACTATTTATTGATATTGAGAGTAATTACACAAATCTAAATTTTTAGAGAGAAGATGAACGTTTTTATTTCAGATAAAATATGCTTATCGATTATCAATGGCATTTTTACCATTATAGTTTATATTTTTAAATAAATGTAACTAAATATAGAATATAAATATGCTGCATGCAATTCAAGAATATTCACAACGATTATATCAACTTTTAAAATTTTGCTTATAAAATAATAATAAAAAAAAATTAAAAAACCTTTTAATTTCTTTTATTCTTATTAGGGTTTTTTTTTTAATTCTTTTTAATTAAGGTATAGAAAATTATATGAAGCCTTGAGGTTGGTTAGAATTGTGTGGAGCACCTTCTCCCAAAAAATAAAACAAAAAAGAGAGTGGTGTGGAGAAAATCTTATTCTTTTCTTAATCAAAAAATAAAAAAATCTTATTCTATCATCCACTACAGGCCCATTCAGCCTATGGGCTGTAAAATGGGCCATCTATCTTCTCTTATACCTCTCTTATTTGTTCATAATTCGAATTTTTTTTTTTTTAAAAGAGGTTGACAATTCAAATTTCGATTTCACTTACTCAACAATAAAAGAATATAACCAATTAAATTAATTGCATCCATTCAATTGTAAAGGGAAATGTTAGTAAAAATAGAAATTCATAAATAATAATAATAGCCAACTTAGTGAGAATAAACTTTGAAATTGAAAAGTGACAATATCTTTGCAACAAACCTTAAGTAATAGGTTGTTAGTAGTTCTAACAAATCTTGAGTAGTAGATTATTATTTGCCCATCAGTAATAGTTAATAATAATTTATTACATATAATTTGTTATAAAAATGTTACAAAAATACCGTGCAAATTATATTTCTATTTGAAGAAAGAGGAAATTGTTGTGGCCCTACGAAGAATCGGCTAATTTGTATGTCCTGGGAAAATTGGTTTTGCCGTCTTGGATGGAGACCCAGCCCAATATTCAACTTGAAAACTTTAGCTCAGGCCCAATTTTATTAACACATTTGGGTTAAATTGATATTTGGACTGGATTGGGTTAGGCTAACTTTATCTAACTGGATCCAATCCAAAAAATTAATAACTTATTAATATTGTAACACAAAATGGTGACCCTTCTGCATTATCAATGACTAATGCTATAAACACAAAGACTTTTCAAAATAAATTTCACAATCATTGAGTTAGCAGATTATTATTATTATTATTATTATTATTATTATTATTATATGGGTTTACGACTTATACTACTTTATTATCACTCAATAACATCTTCAAACAATTGTGAAATTTGTTGTGAATTATATTGTGTCCTTATACTTATTGTATATTAATAATGTAATAGCATCATTCAAAAAAACAAAAATATTAAGATCATCTGCATTGGTATGGACAATTTTTAACCACATCTAAACTTAGGAAGTTATTTCTCTCTAGTTTATTGAAATATTTTTTTTGGAAAAAACTCTCTCTCTCTCTCTCATAGTCACGCCCAAGTAGAAAAGTCACACCAGTCGCCCAGCTCTACCCATTTTTCTCTTACCAAAAAAAAAACATTTAAGATTTATGTTTCTTTCAGACAATTATTTCGAGTGTATTGGTTCCAAGATAAAAGTCTACTACCTACCTAACTAATTTCCTTATTAAACAAAGAAACCCATCGTTTAACACAAGGTAGTACTCATGTGTGGTCAACTCTTTTTATTGATATGTTTATTGCCTTTTTTTGCTGAATGATATGTTTATTGTCCATGCACGTAATTCCCTACTTGTAAAATAAGTCTTAGCTTTCCGTAGTACGCCAAACTCGTTGAAACACCATCGAATACCCCCACAGATTTAAATAACACGTAAAGTGAAGAACAATTATTAGTAAATTAGCATTATTGAACGATCTTTTCTCCAGTCAAATATATGTTTCGGATTCATTTGTCTTGGACAATGGATTTTTTTTTTTTTTAATAGATATATATATATATATATATATTTATTTTTTTTTTTCTGTTCAATATGATCTAACTAAGATCTAACCATATCTCAATTCTGATTCTATTCATTACCACATGAATCAAAGACCAAGAGTTGTCATCTATGTTATTTACTATAGCTTTGATTTTCGTTTTCAATTGTAGACTTATGATATATCCATTGGAGGCAATCTTGCAATTAATGTGTGCAAGCTCTCATGCTAGAGAGAGAGAAAGTATTTATTAGTATGTATTGGTCTGAATTATACATTTTAGCTATCATTCTTTTTTGGTCAAATTCTTTGTTTTTGTTTTTTTATTTCTTTGTTTGTTTTTGTTTTTTGGCTGAATACCGAGTATCAAATTATTGGTTATTGACCAGATAAAATCAAATTGGAGCTGCTGCTTTGACTGGACAGTGATCTGGTCAGGGCCCAACTCAGCTGTGAATGGATTTAGAAGATAACCTAGGCCCAAGTTCACACTAGAATCAAGGCCTGGAAACCCAACTCTAAATTTGTAATAAAAACTTGAAGGAGGTTTGTGTAGCTTAGGCTCTTAGCATTTGAATAAGAAAATATTGTTTTTGAAGTTTTTATGTATTATTTGTAGTAGTAGTACTGGTGGTGGTTTGTACATTGGAAGTTCTTTGACTACACCAATATATTCTTTTATATATATATATATATATATATAGATAAATATAATAGTAGCTATAGCGTCTATCTTATAATGATTGAAATTCTTACAATCCTTAATTATATCAATAATAAAGATCAATTTGATTGTACACACTTCTGTAAAATGAAAAAATTCTTTACCAGTGCTAGGTAAAATAGCACCATATAGTTTAGGACTAATCAAACTCTTAATTCAAAGCCCAAAATCATATGTATTAAACACTTCATATGATAAATATTTTTATTTTTTTATAAGAAACTCGATATCAATTTATCAAAGTTAATGTCAGACTGTGACTAAAATTAGGTGGAGACTTAGAGGGAAAGTTACTTATTAGTCAATATAGCCACTTTTAATGCACAAATAAAAACATCTTTACCCGGGTAAAGATGTTTTTATTTAGGGCCCTCATATGTTATCAAAAAAAGAAAAAGAAAAGTAACTAAAAATAATAATAAAAACAAAGAAATGGGAGCTAAATTTAGGCTGATTGTAGATTTGTAGGTACAAATTATTTTAGTAAATTCAGAAGGTTTAGGGGCTGTTTGATACGGCATTACACATATTTTTAAATATTTTTTCACCCACATGTATTTTTAAAAAATATAAACAACGCTATTAGAACAACGTTACTAAACAGCCCCTTAAATCGACATCTGAAATAATTTTATTGTTGAATAGTGGATATATACTTGAGAATTGAAGTCTTTTGTGAGTCCCATCACAAAATTTTTTAGAGCTTAATGAAACCCAAATAATTAGAAGATCTATATGATCACATCAGAAAATCAGTCCCACCAAATTGCGACTAAAAAACTATTCAGTCAATTTCAAAACAAATCCCACCTATTAAATCTACTCTCTGCATAGATAATACTAGTAATATGATCATTTCATATATACGAAAACGTAATTATACATCGTTCAAATCAATGAGGACGATGGAGGACCTCTCTAGTTTGAAATATGCTATCTTGGCCTACTTATTTTGTATCACTATCGTTGTTCCTTTCAAGCAGTACTCTCTATTTTTATGGTGCATGCGTTTCTTTGTCTATGCACACATAAATCAAAAAATTTTCTATATCATAATTAAACAATCACAACCTAAACAATCAAGACCACAATAGTCCACGACTAGCCCCCCAAATACATGTTGGATGTAATATTTGTTTATGCTATAACATCTTTCATATTATGCTTAGACAATGACAACTGAGGAGAAAAACCAATTAAGAATTTGCAATCATAATCTTCCTTCAAAAACAAATAATAACTTTAAAAAACAACTTATTTGGCTATAAAAGTCAAGGCAAATGAAATGTATTTGAGAATGCATGCATGGATTTTATATTGATTGCTTAACATAGCTACCCAATATTTTTAAACTAATGAGTAGTTTCAACTTTCAACCAAAATGATTTCGTGATCTTCAAGTTGCGGCCACCATGTCACTGAGCCGCGCCGACTCGTCTTATCTATTATATCCATGAAAACCATTTCTCACTTCCAGGTCCCATGTGCAATGGAAAAATAAATTAGTTTTCTAAGTAAGAACTGAGAACTAAGAAGCTAATTAAAATTTTGTCTTGGAAAGTTAATTATTGTTATTTGAATAGAGAACATCTAAGCCTTTTATGAGGTGGGTGGTTACTGGTTAGTGGGGTGGGGGGATTAGATTTGTTATATCATGACTCCCATGCGTCTCTCTAATCATGGGGTAGTACTCATCAATAAAACAAAGGAGAAGTTAACCGATGTCGGATGTCTAAAGAACATTAGTTTAAGATATGTTTTAACGACATTTTTATGAGAAATGAAGAAAAAAATAATAGATTTTTTTAATAGCTTTATATTTCTCATAAAAATGATATTAAAATTTTTCTAAAATGATTCATTAACAAATGTCTTAAAGATACTCGTTAATCATATTCATAAAGCAATATATACATGATTTTTATTTAGAACGATGTATATTCCACACATACTATCACACACATTTAAATCATTACTTCAAGTTTGTTTTTCTTATTTTTTGAGTGTATATACAATATGTGTAGTGTGTATGAGATTGTATTTTCCCTTTTATATTTTGTGAATAGGGATTTTGGCTGGGAAAATGCTTTATTTTTTTAGCATTGTTATTATAGGGTGGTCCAGCTCCCAGCACAGGCAAGTTTCGTGCTCGTAACTTTGTATTGCTTGAGGTGTGGGGTGTCTTGAGAAGAGAGAAAAGAACATGTCACCACTCCTTTTAGCCAACTGAGAAAGAAAGGAAAAAAATAAAAACATGAGAGAGAAAAATTAAAAAATGGGTACTTTGAATAGAAAACTCGAGGAGAGAGAGGGACAGAAAAATGGTTTAAGTTGGGTCACTTTACACTTCACATGAGGGAGAGAGAGAGAGATAGAGAGAGGGTTGTTAGCTTTCACATGGGGGAAGATGATAAACTAAGCCTTGTCTCTGACATGTCCAAATCAAGGTTTTCCTAAAGAATTCACTGCAGACCTAAGCATGTTCCCCCTTTCTTCCTACATTAATACATAAAATTTCAATTTTTAAATGTTTTCTTCTTTTTCTTTTTCTTTTTGGTAAAAAATGTTTTCTTTTTTAACTATACAACCAACATCTTCTTCAAAATCCTATTATTGCTAGCTCTTATGGTCTCTATTATTGTTTCACATTCACCATGTTCATTTTCTTGTCAATTTGTTCATCGGTAAGTGTAGGTTGGAATAGAAAATTTTAACACTATTGACCATGCCTAGGAACATTGGCCTATTAAAGGCTACGAAGCGAAAACATAGGAAATTGAAAGCAACTTGGAATGAAAACATATTAATGAAGATTGTAATGTCTGGATACAAGGTATTCAAAAACCTATACAAACAATAGAACAGTACCAAATTACCTATCCACTTTCATGTCCCACCCTTTTAAGTCTATTGTTCCTATCGATATGAATATGATTTGACAAATAGTAAACGATGGCCTTTTTCTTCCTAGACAAACTCTGGCACTTTTATGGAATATTTGTTCCTAAGGTTTTTTTGTTTCCGTCTTTTAAATACACTTGTGATGACACGAACTAATTAGATGACATTTACGAGAGAGAGAGAGAGAGAGAGAGAGAGAGAGAGAGAGAGAGAGAGAGAGAGAGAGAGAGAGAGAGAGAGAGAGAGAGAGAGAGAGAGAGTTCTTTTGTGAGTTCTAGTTAATTTAACTAATAAAGTCTTTTATAATTAAATAAGAGATTTGTAATTTAATTTCCGCCTATACTAAAAATTAATTAGTGTTTTGATTTGATGATAAAAAACTATCATCACAAACAGACACCAGTTGAAACTCTCTAAAAAAATTATAATAACAAAATAAAACAATTTAAATAAGAAGAAAACTTAGATACAATACTAAGGTGTTGTTCTTTAGGTACAATATCTAAAGTACTGTACCTAAATTTTGTCCCTAAAATAAATCCATACGGGTGAAGCTATAATTGCTCATTGCTTACATTCAACGAAGAATAACTCATTAGTGCTAAAAGGTTTCAAGAACTTCCATACAATTTGATCACATAGAAATAAAGAGAAAAAGGAAAAAGAATGTTTCATGAGCTTAGCTAATTGTTAGACACTAAAAGAAATCCTACTCTTGTATTCGTGAAAACTATCATTCTCTCACGACAAGCACCGAAGGCTGATAATGGATTGTTTTGGGAAGAAATAAATGTATGATATATTGATATCACCTTGAAGCTTTCAGCACAAAATACAATTCACTACCAAATTAAATTTAAACCCCAAATATTAATATATGGTATCACCTTGGAGCTTTCAGCCCAAAATACAGTTCACTATCAAAATTTAAATAACCCAAAAAAAAAAAAGTAATATGTAGTTTAGTAATCTTAGAACAGACCCACACCGTATCATCAAAATTGTTCTAAAAACATGATGGAATAAGTAATATTTTTACATTAAATTATAAGAATGTCAGTCCATTTACATTGATGGTTTAATGTAAATAGCATTTTAAATTCTTCAATTTTTTATATTTTGTAAATAAATAAATGAAGGTTAAACAACATGTCGCATTGTTTAGATTAGCCACTACAAAAAACGCGTTTTTGGGCCGCATTTTTTAGCCGCGTTTTTGTAAAACGCAGCTACAAACCTTGTTTTGAACCGCGTTTTTAAAAAACGCAGCTCCACCCACGGACATATAGCCGTATTTTAAAAACGCAGCTATAGACCCTCTCTGAAGCCGCGTTTTTTGGTGTTTAAACGCGGCTCCATGCATTTCATTTTATTTTTTTCATTATGTGAGGAGCTGCGTTTAAAAAACACAGCTCCACAGGTGCTTAGAGCTGCGTTTAGTCAAATGCAGCTCATACATGTTGTCGAGCTGCGTTTGACAAACGCAGCTCCAGACATGTTGAAGCTGCGTTTGATCAAACGCAGCGACAATTCGTCTGGAGCTGCGTTCGGTAAACGCAGCTCCGATCATATGGAAGCTATGTTTAATTAAACGCAGCTCATACAGGTGTGGAGCTGCATTTAATTCAACGCGGCTTCATATATAGTATAAATTAAAAAACCCAAATCCTTAATTCGCTTTCATATCGCTGTCAACCCCAAAATCGTCCACCGACTCCTCCATCCTCCATCGCTATCAGATCACTTCGACTCCTCCATCCTCCTTCGACTCCTCCATCCTTCATCGCTATCAGATTGCTTCGACTCCTCCATCCTTCTTCGACCCCTCCATCCTCCATCGCTGTCAGATCGCTTCGACTCCTCCATCCTCCATCGCTATCAGATCGCTTCGACTCTTCCAAACCCAACCCATCCAACGGCCTCCCCGACTCCTCTTCCAAACCCAACCCATCCAACGCCCTCACCGACTCCCCTTCCAGCATCCTTTTCCACTCAATCTCCGCCGTCGACCGGCTCTCCCTCCTATCTCCGATCTTCCTAACAGTAAGTTGTTTAAATTATTTGTTTCGATTTTTGTTTTTAGGGTTTTGATTTTTGTTTTAGGGTTTCGATTTTTGATTTTCGACTTTCGATTTTTGTTTTGTTTTATCTTAAACGCAACTGTATAGGATTCATGAGGATGAAGTTATCATGACCCCATTTTTTGTAGTGCCAGCTCCTGTAGATGAGGACGAAGTTCATGAAGCAAGTTAGAGGTATAATTTTTCATGCTTTTTTTAATTTCCTTCAGTTTGTACATACATATATTTGTGATCCAAATAGATAGAAGAAAGTAACTACATAATTTTGATGAAAAGATTTATATATATGGCAATTGGGTTCTGTTGATTATTAACTTTTGTTTACTTTTCTAGATTGAATTTGTCAACTAGTGTGTGTTAGATTTTGGTTTTAGAGTTTGAATTCAACTGGGTATGTGTCGAATTTGGTTTTTGATTGAATTTTATCAACTGGGTATGTGTTAGATTTGGTTTTTGATTGCATTAAGGTGTTTGATTCTATTTGGGGATATGTCTATTTATAGAGAGGAGTGAATTTGTGTAAGTGCTGGCAAGTTTTGGTGTTTGTGTTCAATTGTGGTGTGAGTGATTGGCAATGTTGGTTCTTGTGAATAAGATATGAGGAGCTGTGTGGAACGTGTGCATTGACCACTGTGTTCATTGAATTAAAGGAGAAGAATCATCACGATCATCTTTGTAACCGCGGCCATAGAAAACGCGGCTATAGGGTATAGCCGCGTTTTCAGGGTCTATAGCCACGTTTTTTAAATGCGGCTATAGACCCCGTTTTTTGTAGTGAGCCTATGAGACTTTAACTCTTTATTTGTTTCAACAATGATGTTTTCTAACAAATAAGTCATTTTCCAAGAAGCGTTTTTTATGAAACTATTTTATTTTCCAATATTTGGTAGCAACTTTAAATAAGCTAAAAAACAATCTTCTAACTTTTTTTATTTTGCTTGCTGTGAGATATAGTTGTTTTCCAAAAAACAAAATTAATAGAAAATAATCTCTAAAGATAAGTCATACTTTTTATATTGACCAAAGATAGTTTTCTTTTGACTGATATATTTTTATGCTACCAAACACTAGAAAATAAAGAAAACTATCTTTACACAAGGTTTTACATCGAAACAAATTAAGCATAAATAATTTTAAAAAAAAAACTATTTAATGTTGTGACATATTAGGGAAGCTCAAGTATTCTTGTCCAACACTTCCATTTATAATTTTATAAATAAAACTAGTTGGCATCCCATGCATCTCTGGAAATTTTAATTTATATATATATATATATATATATATATGTATGTATATATAAATTTTTTGTCTTAGATATAAAATTGAAAATTATGATAATTATTAATATACAGTTATTATGATTCTAGCTATATGGAATTGTCTAAATAGAAAATATGTCATGACAATATTCTAATGGATGGTTTAAATATAATATAGAGTTTAAATTTTGATTAAAAAGTTTATATAAGAATGACGTGTAAAATTATAATTCTTTAAAAAAAAAAGTGTTAAATTATGAGGTCTTAAAACTTAGGTAGCAACACATTATGAAGTCAATTATATATATATATATATATATATATATGCATATATGTACGTATGTATGTATATGTATAAGTATATGTGTGCGTTTGTGTGTGATTTACGGGGGGGAAAACTCTTATTTAATTTTACAACATCTAAGAGAAGATCAAGCCTTCTTAAACTTAGGCTTCCATCTCTATATGTAAAGGGATGAGTAATGATTTTATTTAAATTATAAGAATGTCGGTCTATTTACATTGATCATTTAATGTAAATAGCATTTTAAAATTTAGATAAAATTATTTAAATGAAATAATATAAACTAAACACTACATTGTTTGGATTAGCTTATTTAAAAATGTAAAGTTAACGGATGCTCTAAAAATATTGATTCAAGAAATATTTTTATAAAATTTTTATCAAAAAAGAAAAAAGTAACTTACTTATTTGACAATTTTTTATATTTCTTATAATAGTGGTATTAAGTTTTCGAAAATTCCCTAAGAGCACCCATTAATATAGGACCGTTTTAAAAGAAAAATCTCCTAATTAATAGGATAAAGTTTGGCTACAAACTTAGTTATAGCCTAAGTCTACAACTCCCACTTTAAATATTAATATAGTTACATGTTTTGAAAATCTAATTATTGGATTGCATGTTCTTTATATTTTTAATACACGTGTAAAATTTTGTGCCAATTGGATTTTATTTACTATTCAATTTATACAAAAACTTGAAATTTAAACATTTAATTGATGACATAACTATTAATCCTTAATCTTCTAAAAAGTTTGCAAACATGTAGAATATAAGAAAAAAAATATAATCCAAATAATAGAATTGCCAAAATTCACATTCAATAAGAAGATATTTAGTAGAGTTGTAGCCTTAGGTTATAATCAAATTTGGCCAAACTTTATCATAGTTAATATTGCAACATGTAAGGAAGCTCAAAAATTATATGTCACAATATTATGAGATCAACCAAAAGTCAAACTTCATTTGTTTTATATATAAATTATTGATTTATGAAAAAAAAAAAGACACTTATTAAATGTTACGATATGCATGAAACTTATGTTATGTTTTGTAATATTTTTTATTTTCTATTTTTAAAAACTTGTTTTTAGGAATATAAAGAAAAAATAATTTTCTTGTATTTTTATAATCAAAAACATGTTTGGTTAGTTGAAATTTAAAAAAAAATAGTTTTTTCAAGAAAAAAATAGAAAATACTAAAATATGTTGTTACTAGGATTCGAACTCTAGTACTAACTCATTAAATGAGACAAATTCATTAAATTAAATGCATGCTTTCTTTAACTTTTGAAAACTAGAAACTAAAAACAATCTTTTTCGTGTTTTTAGTTTCATTCACAAATTGAGTTTTGAGAACAGTTTTTGTTTTCTGTCCATTTTGAGTTGTCAAACAAGTTTTTTAGTTTTAAAAATGGAAAATTGTTTTTGAAAACAGAAAATAATGGGAGAAAAAGCAATTACCAAATATACCCTTAAGTTTTCTTAAACTAAGGTTTTTTTTTATTTTTTATTTTAAAGTTACTGGCAATAACTTAGACTTTCATTTATATATGAAAAATGATAATTAGATAACAAGATAGTATCATACCATAAGAAACCTTAAATCAAAGAAGTGCACAGAATTAATGAGAGTATTGAAAATCCTATTAATGCTCTAGTTTAATTATGATTCTACTAATAATAAATGTATAACTCCATAATACACGGAGTAAAGTATGAGTTTCCGAGAGAACAGTGTTCGTGTGCATTCGGGTGAAGAGGAAGATGAACTTCAGCGCAACTCCAAAAAGGTTAAAGAGAACCTAATGGCTTGTTTGGGAGTTATAAAAAGGAGGGGGAGTAGAGTAGAGGGAAGGAGAGTAGTTCAATTACTTTGTTTGGGAGTTTTTTAAGGGAGGAGGGGGAGGAGTTTGGAGGGGTTTGGAAGGGTTTCAACTCCCTCTAACCCCTCATTTTTAATTCTCCCAAATTGGAGAGATTTGGAGGGAGAGTGGAGGATAAAAATATTTGACCAAATGAATTACCAAATTTGCCCTTATTATATTAACAAAATTACAACTAAAAAAACTAATTACTCCCCTCCCCCTTACTTAATTTTAAAAACATCCAAACAATGTGGATGATAACCATTCCTCTCTACTCTCCTTCCCACTACTCTCTTCATCTCTACTCCCCTCTACTCTCCTCCCTCTCTAAACTTCCAAACAGGCCATAAGTTTCGTTGGTGGCCAATCTTTCAATGACAAACTTTGTGGTGAGATTCCTAGGGCATACTTCTAGGCTTTTGACTTTAGCTCTGACTATACCAATGAAGACATTATGTCTAATGATGAGATTAAAGACGTTATGGAAGGCATCACTGCAGTCAAAGTCTTCAAAGAGCAAAAGGCCAAGATACGCTCTCAATGGGCAAATGCCATCATTGTCAAAGTTTTTGGCCGTTCCGTTGGGTTTCGCTTTCTTCAGACCCGCCTTTCTAGTTTTTGGAAACCTGGAGGTCGTTTTGACATGGTGGACCTGGAAAAAGGGGTTCTTGCTCATAAGATATGGACTCAAGGAGGACCTTGAGGGTGTCATCAGTGGTGGACCTTGGTTCATTAGAGAACACTTCCTATCGATTAGACCTTGGAGTCATAACTTCAGATATTTCCAAACTGGCCTCGACAGAGTAAGAAATCCATGCCCTCGTCAAGGTGAGATCCTCTAATCTCTCTTGGATTATTTTTGCCATTTATGCTAGCCCTAGATTTGCTGAGCATTGTTGTCTTTGGAATAATCTTTCTATTGTGGCTAACCTTCATAATTTACCTTGGGTAATGCCTAGGGATTTTAATGAGGTTCTGTCTAGCAATGAAAAATTTAGGCGAACTTCTATCTGTATCAGGAGGGCTCAGAGATTTAAAGATTGCCTTGATGAGTGTGGAATTGTGGATTTAGGTTTTATGAGCCTAGATTCATATGGTCCAATTTGCAAGACTTCAATGAGTTAATTCTCAAAAGGTTAGATCGTTGTTTCTCTAATGTAGCATGGAGGGGCCTTTTTTCTGAAGCTGCTATGCAACATCTAACTATAATTCACTCTAACCACAGCCCCATCATGCTGAGTTTATTCACGGACCAAAATTTGAGCTTGCCAAGGCCCTTTTGATTTCAATCCATGTGGATTAGCCACCCTTCCTATCATGGGCTGGTCCAGGATGCATGAGAGGGCTCACCAGCTCTTCTCCCCACCATCAAGGCTTTCACCAAGAAACCACAAGTATGGAATAAGGATACTTTTGGCAACATTTTTCAGAGGAAAATAAGGGTCGATGCAAGACTCCTTGGGATCTGAAGAGCTCTTAGTAATGGTCCAAACTCTTTTCTTCTAAATCTTGACAAGGAGCTTTGATGTGAATATCACACCATTTTATAGATGGAAGAGCAATTTTAGGCATCCAAAGTCAGGCTAAACTGGATGATTCAGGGAGACAGAAATACTAGGTTTTTCCATGCATCTATGATCAGCAGAAGGAGAAGAAACAAGATCATGGCCATTAAGGATAATGTGGGCAACTGGATTTTCGATGCTGCTAAGATAGCTTCCTTCTTAAGACAGTGGTATGTCAATCTCTTTTCTTCTGAGATGGTATCTACCCCGAGAAATTTTGGAGACCCCTTAGTTGGCCTTGCCAACTTTTTTATGAGAACTCTAGTTCCTTAGCAGAGCTGTTTTTCAAGAAGAAATCAAGGCAACTTTATGGTCCCTAAAACCGTTCAAAGCCCCCGGCCCAGATGGGCTTCCAGTGAGGTTCTTTCAAAATGATTGGAACATTGTTGGGGAGTCAGTTGTCAATGAGATATCTAGCATTTTGGGGAGTAGGGTGATGCATGCTAATCTAAGTCAAACTCTGGTGACGCTTATTCCAAGGTGTGATGGTGCTGAAAGTTTGAATAGTTAAAGACCAATTAGTTTATGTAACACTATGCACAAGGTGGTCACTAAGGTTATTGTGAACAGACTCAGACATTTCCTTGATGATCTAGTCTCACCCCTTCAGGCTACTTTTGTTCCTAGGAGAAGGGGATTGGACAATGTAATAATTGCCTAAGAGATCATCCACTCCTTGTCCTTTAAAAAAGGTAATAATGGTTGTATGGCTCTTAAGATTGACCTTGAAAAAGTCTATGACAGACTCAAATGGAGCTTTATCCAAGCTGTGCTCTCTCTACTCAACATCCCATTTGAACTGAGTGATCTTATCATGAGTCATGTTTCCACTTCTTCCCTTTCTCTGCTCTTTAATGGAAGTGCCTTAATTCCTTTTCTACCCTCAAGAGGAATTAGACAAAGGGATCCCCTATCCCCTTATCTGTTTATATTATGCATGGAAGTTTTGGGTTTTCTTATTGCTAACAAATGCTCCTCCAATCCTTGGAACCCTATTAAAGCCCCAAGGGATGGATTGGCTCTATCTCATCTTTTCTTTGCTGATGACTTGATCTTATTTGTCAAAGCAGACGAAAAGAGCTGTCAAAGCATCTAAGATGTGCTTGAAGTCTTTGGTATCTTATTTGGCCAGAAAGTCAAGGCCTCCAAATCCCGAGTTTATTTCTCTCCCAACACTGCCAACTCCCACCGCAAAAGGCTAGTTGAGATTCTTGGCTTCCACTCCACCCAAAACCTAGGGAAATACTTAGTCTTTCCTCTCAAGCACATGAGGTCCTCCAATCAAGATTATAACTTCATTATTGAGCAAGTGCAAAGCAAGTTCGTTGGCCGGGAGGCCAACCTGCTATCTTTTGCAGGGAGAGTTGTCCTAACTCAATCAACCCTTTCAGTCATCCCTTCTTATGTTATGCAAGGAGTTGCTCTTCCAAGGAAAGTGTTGAACTCTCTGGACAAAATTAGTAGAAACTTCATTTGGGGTTCTACCCCAAAAACCAAAAAGCTTCATTTGCTTAGTTGGAAGAAAGTTGCTACCCCTAAGAAGGAGGGGGGCTTGGGGATTCAGGCTGCCAAACCAAAAAACCTAGCCCTATTGGCTAAATTAAGATGGCAGCTCCATCATGAAAATGACTCCCTATAGGTTCGAGTGCTAAAAAAGAACTATAAGTTGAATTTTACTTTTAAGAGAAGCTGCTCTCCCTCGTGGGTTGGGATTAAGAAAGGAAATTATATATTCTCCGAAGGAACAAGGTGGCAGATTGGCATTAATAGCAATCTGAATTTTTGGTATGACCATTGGTGCCCTATTGGTCCTCTTAGAAAGTTCATTACGGGGCCTCTTAGCATTGAGGTAGACAATCTCAACGTAAAAGACGTTATTATTAATGGGGCTTGGAACCTTGAGGCCATATCCTATGTTGTTCCTAACATACTCAACAGATTTTCAAAGCCTTACCTATTAGGCAAGAGTCCTCTAGAAAGGATATTGTTATCTAGTGCTCCTTTCATAATGGTGAGTTTGATCGAAAAATGCCTATCAGCTGGCTAACAGCTCTTATGATCCTAAAAATCTCTTCCTTGAAAATTGGTTATGGTCTACTAATTCCCTTCCTAAGATAAAAATATTTCTATGGAAATGCTTATGGAACTGTCTTCTTGTTAATAGCAATCTTGCCCACTGTGGAGTGCCTATGGAAGATGCTTGTATGCTCTATTTTGAACCACATGAATCCATTCTCCATTTACTAAGGGACTGCATTATAGCGAAGTCCTCCTGGCAACACAGCAACATCCCTATGGATTCCCATCTCTTCTTCGGTGCAAACTTGCCTACGTGGCTCCACATGAACTGCTACAATTCTTTTCCAGGCCCCTTACGTTTGTGTTCTTGGGAAGTTTTCTTCCTTCTAGGCATTTGGCAACTCTGGCTTCAAAAAAATGGATGGGTATTCAAAAACACTCCGATTAGTAACCATTTTCATCGAGAAGTGATTAACAAGGCTATTGAGCATAGCCTCATTGTGCCGGGTACTATGCAGGCACCAAGGAGATTTATCAAGGAAGTTTCTTGGTTTAAACCTTCCTTTGGATGGGCCAAACTCAACACGGATGGGTCCTCTGTGGGTAAGCCAAGGGTGGCAGGTAAGGGTGGTGTTATTAGGAATCATAATGGAGACTGGATAAAATGTTTCTCTAGATCCATTGGTTTCACCACCAGTGTTACAACAGAGCTTTGGGCTCGAAGGGATTGGCTCAAGATGTGTATTGAATTGCAACTACTTGCAATGGTGATTGAAATGGATGCCCTTTTAATTGCTAATATGATATCTGGAGTCTCAGCCTATTCTAAACGTTTGTCTCCTCTTGTTGATAATTGCAGGGCTTTACTCAGTAAAATCCCCCACGCCCAGGTGCAGCACTGCTATAGAGAGGCCAACGCAAGGGTTGATGCCGTTGCTAGACATAGGGCTAATATGGGGGATGATTTTGTCACTCTTAACTCCCCTCCTAATTATGTGTTAATGCTTTTATTTCAAGACTTTGCTAGTCGTGTATCTAAGGCACTGTCGTAGCAGTGTCAACTCTTGTATTTAGTTGTTAATGTATTATTAAATTAACCAACTAATAATAATAATAATTTTTCATGTAGCGATTGGTAGCAGCACGTTCACTTTGATGTCTTGATTTTCAATTTTTTTTTTTTTTATTGTTTATAGAAAACTTGATTTTTAACTTTTAATTCAACAACTATGACATGGATTTGTTCTTTTTAGAACCAACTTTTTTTTAATGAAATTTTTAAAACCAACTTGGTACGAAATAGATTATGTATCGCAATTAATCCGATTTAGTTTTCTATTGTATACTTCATTAGGATTTTGCCGGGATCATGTCCTTTTTTAGGGATGGGCACTACTTATATTGTTATCAATCCTAATGAACTAAGTTGAATGTAGGGAACGTGTATCAAAATAATGTATTGATGATAATTGGCTTACATTACCCAAGGGATAGCTCTAAAATTAGCAATTTCATATTCATGCAACCAAACTCCTAATTATTATAGTGTATTTTAAAAAGAATATCCAAAGATATACTTAAAATATTGGTTCATAATTTTAGGATGAAAAATGAATATTACAATAACATAAGCAAGTTTACTAGTTAGCTCATAAAGAATTTCAAAGTCGTCCAAAAACATATAGGTAATCCTAGGCATAGATCATTGGGGAGGGAACAACTTCATCCAAAATTGTACATGATTCTCTATCACATGGGGATGAGAATAGATGAATATTAGGGTTTTTTCTCCCTATTTTCTTTGAAGTAGTATACCATCTTTTAAGTAGCCAACTGCCAACACGTCCAGAGAACCTTGCATTTCAACAATTGCTTTCATTTTGAATCTTGAGGTCTATAGCAACATACTTATAATCTATGACATTAAAACAGGGGCGGCATTAACTGTTGTCCAGGGGTTCAAATGAACCCCCTGACTTGAAAATAAAAAAATTATATAATTTTTTTTTATTAGCTTACTTTACTTAAAAAAAATACTTTTGAACACTTGACTTAAAATTTGCACACCCTAATCACACACAGGTCCAAGTCAAAACTAAATAATAACACCAAACTAAAACAACACAGATCAGTCCATCCTAAAACCAAACAATAGCACAAATCTTATAGATCTCTCTCTCATGAATATCATCTCATCATAGTTAATTATCTGACTATCCTGATATCTTCAACTCTACGAATAAAGAATGAATATTTGTGAGTTACAAGTGTCAATTTTCTTATAAATTTTTTATTATATGTGTGAGTGTGTTTAATATTGATTATGAATATTTTTTTAATACATTTTTTTTGGTGAATTGTGATGTGTGCGAATGTGTGCATGTATAGTACAAACATGATATAACTTTATATAATTTAATTTTTAGGAAATACAAAGGGATTGTAATGCTTCTAAATATAAAAACTCGTAGAAAGAAATTGTAAAACTTTATGTATTTACGTATTTTTTTGTTAGTAACTCAATATAGTCAAGTTTTATTTTAATTAAATTTTTTTTAACTTATATTTCTTAATGAACCCTCTGGATAAAATTCCTAGAACCACCACTGTATTAAAAAGCTTTTGAACTAGGAGTGAACCTTTGGGGGACTAGCCAAATGTTGGACTCAGCCAATAGGTCATTTAGGCAATAGCCTAAGCCCCCTAAAATATGATATGATATTATATTATATTATATATATATATATATATATTGATAAGTATGATAAATTATATTGATTCTTTATGTCGACAAAAAAAAAATAATAACAAAAGTAAGGCCTCTCACCTACAGAAAAAAGAAATAGTGTATCTCTTCTATTGGCCAATGGCATATCTTTTTTTTTCTTTTTTAGGGGTCTTACAATGTAAAATTTTAATTAAGGCCTAAGAATTAATGAATAAAAAGTATTTTTCTATATTAAACAACTTTTTAATGTTGTGCATACAATAATACGTTTTACCATATTTGTGGTAGTTTGAAAGTGTACAAATTTTCAATTTTTCGAAATTTTACCCTTCATTTTTCTCTCAATCAAAATTAAAATTAATAATTTTCAATACAAATTCATTACTTAAATCCATTGTTCAATGCCTAAAGTCTAACATTGCCAAGAGAGACAGTGACGATCTTTTAGAATTAATGCCTTGTAAATTGGTGAAAATAGTCCAATCAATGTATTATTAAAATATATAAAAAGGTTAGATTCTTTTTCTAATGCATGTATCACTTAAAAAATGTTAACTAACAATAAATTTTACATTTGCATCTACAGGAAGAAGTTATCCAAAGTTAAATTTAATAAAATCCTATTTAAGACCAACTGTATCATAATAAGAAAGATTAAATAGGTTAACAATATTATTAATTGAATAGGAAATATTAGTGGAACTTGAATACAATAACATAATTAGTAGTAATCTTGAATCTCAAAAGGCAAAAAAATTAGATTTTTTAAATGAAAAAATATCAAAACATAAATATTATTCAATTAATATTTTTTCAAAAAAAAAGATAAAGCGTCACTATAAATTGTTGTCTTAGATCCCAAAATTTGTTAAATTGACTTTATAGTAGACTCTATTATTGCGGATTGCGAATTTGAATGGGGTTTGAAATGAATCTGTTTTAAACTAGATTAAGTCATTTGACATAAATGAAACCATTTAAACTTTACAAGTTTTTTATACTTTTTATTTTATATTTAAAATGCTCTATGCTTATGAAAAATTTGCAAATCATTGTGGCTATATTTGCATGACGAAAAATAGATTTTTTAAATGAAAAAAAATATCAAAACATAAATATTATTCAATTAATATTTAAAAATAAGATAAGGCCTCACAATAAATTGTTGTGTTAGATCCCAAAATTTGTTAAGCTAATTTTATGGTAGACCCTATTATTGCGGATTGCGAATTTGAATGGGTTTGAAATGAATCTGTATTAAACTAAATTAACTCATTCAATATAAATGAAACCATATAAACTTTACAAGTTTTTAAAACTTCTTATTTTATATTTAAAATGTTCTATGCTTATGAAAAATTTGCAAATCAATGTGGCCATATTTGCATGAAAGGCACTTAACTTGGCAATAATATGATTAATATTTCATAATTTTGGCATGATTATCGTGGTATTAGTACAAAGAAACCAATGCAACTAAAGATAATATTGTTAAAAACATACAAATATCAAACTAATAGTTTTACAAAGAAGTGTTAAAAAAGAATTACCATAAGGATATTGGAAGAAACTAATAATTTTTCGTATAAGAAATTAACACACATTACCCTTTAGCCCAAGTATTAGGCACACAAATTCAGGCATCTCCCACCACCGGCCCATTCAGGCGAGTTGGTACCCAGATGTTGGATTGTCCAGTTGCTCAGGGGTTCAAACCCCCGCATTTACCTAGCCAAAAAAAAAATTCACGCATCTCCCATTCAATTAGCATTAAATTTCTTTCCAGTAAAGCCAACTTTCTATTGAAAACAATCAGATACTCACAAGTTTCATATAAGTGACATGTACACAAAATCTAAAAAACCTAAGAGCATTAGCATTAGGAGTGTAAAACCTCCCAAATGGCTATTTTACATTCTTTGTGCCCCAAAACATTCCACATTTGGGGTTGTATATCTAAAAAAATATACAACCCAGCTACAAGTAGTTGCTTAATTTACAACCTACTATTCACTTGAATGTAAACTTAAAAGACATTATTTTATTCACTCATCTCTCTTTTTCAGTTGCTGGTAAAACATTATTTTATAATATTTTTATGGTGTAATTATATTATTTTATTGTATTAACTTATATTATTTTATTGTATAGAATGAAAAAATAAAAACTGAGATGTTGGGTGTATTGTAAAGTAGGATAGTATAATAGGTAAAGTAAATTTTTAGGTCGTAAAATAGCAACATTATGAACTCTCTTACATCTTATAAAGTTATAATGAATGGTTCTACAGTTATAAAACGTTATGGGCATGGATATGACTATCAAACAAACCAACTCCATTACTAGAACCAATCGAATTGGGAAATTAGTTAATTCTATCAAAAGTTCGCTGAGAAATCATTCTACATACTGGAACTAAAAAATATATATACTCAATAATGAGATTCAAATAACTAATTAAATTCGATTAAATTTCCTTTTTTTTTTTTTTTTTTAGATGGGGATATAGATTTTTTTGGTTAGAGAATAGTTCCATCTATAATTACAACTTTATATAGTTTTATATAAACCAATTCTTTTTTATTATGTCTATTAGTAATAAAATAAATAAATTTAATCATCCTCTTAAACCCAAAAATTAACATCTACTTAAAATTAATGACTATGCATTCTAATAAAACTTCTATATTCTAATAACAATTTTTTTTTATTATAGAAAAATTTGTTTGGCCTATTGTGAGAAGACAATTTTGTCGGGTTTTTTTTTTTTTTTAAAAATCCCCTATCATTTAACCTAGAAAAATGGTCATTGTATAATGTCATAACACGTGAATCTCACATATCATGAGAGATGTACCTCATAAGATTGTCTCATAAGATACATTCTCTCATATGAAATAGTACTAATCGAAGATGACAAATTCTCTCACATTAAATAGTACTAATTGAACATGATATTCAAATGGTTACCATATATAATTTTTTTTTCTCAACAAATAAAATTCTCCTAAATTGAACATGAGAAAATATGCATTTTCAATTGTTCAATCATCATAGTATAGTTGTTTTTCTTTTCTCAACAAAAAGAACCAATCGAATTGGGAAATTAGTTAATTCTATCAAAAGTTCGCTGAGAAATCATTTTACATACTAGAACTAAAATATATATATACTTAGTAATGAGATTCAAATAACTAATTAAATCCAATTAAATTTCCTTTTTTTTAGGTGGGGATGTAGATTTTTTGGTTAGAGAATAGTTCCATCTATAATTACAACTTTATATAGTTTTATATAAACCAATTCTTTTTTATTATGTCTATTAGTAATAGAAAAAGATAAATTTAATCATGCTCTTAAACCCAAAAATTAACATCTACTTAAAATTAATGACTATGCATTCTAATAAAACTTCTATATTCTAATAACAATTTTTTTTTGTTATAGAAAAATTTGTTTGGAATATTGTGAGAAGACAATTTTGTGGGGTTTTAAAAAAAAATTCCCTATCATTTAACCTAGAAAAATGGTCATTGTATCATGTCATAACAGTGAGTCTCACATACCATAAGAGATATATCTCATAAGATTGTCTCATAAGATACATTCTCTCATATGAAATAGTACTAATCGAACATGACAAATTCTCTCAGATGAAATAGTACTAATTGAACATGACAAAATATACATGTTCAAATGGTTACCATATATATATTTTTTTTTCTCAATAAATAAAATTCTCCTAAATTGAACATGAGAAAATATGCATTTTCAATTGTTCAATCATCATAGTATAGTTTTTCTTCTTTTCTCAACAAAAAAAAAAGGGTCATGGTATAATGTCAAAAACCTCCATATGAGATGGTACTAATCAAACGTGAAAAAATTCACACGTTCTTCTGAGTACTTTATTTTTGGTTTAAAAAAAATGTAGTTCTTGGAAAAAGCTTGAACAGATAATCCCTAAAAGCTCCTCTAACCCTGTTTGGTTCACAAAAGTTGAAACACAGTCGCACGACAGAAGAACACCCAACATACAGATGCACACTCCTCCATATGAAATATTCATCTTCATTGGAGCTTTTTGGTAGTAGTCGTGACCAACAGCCATAAAGAGAACTGTATTAAGGAGTTAACTCAGAACTCATAACTCAAACTCATAACTCTAACTCTTAACTCGGAACTCATTAGCTCATTTATGGATCGTTTCCCCCCTAAGTCCCCCTCGGGGGGATTTAGAGCAATGAACTCCTTCTTGTTCCTGGGGTTTTATTAAGGATTGAAGCTCATAAGGATTGAGAAGGGATCTCAGAGCTATGAGTTAGAGTTATGAGTTTGAGTTATGAGTTCTGAGTTAACTCCTTAATACAGTTCTCTTTTAGCCCTTTCCTCTTTCAAGATGAGGGCTTCTATTCAACTCTCTTTAAGGAATCCTCTGATTAGGGAGTTAACAGTTTATAAACCCTGGAACGTAAGGAATATACATTACAAAACGTGGTTTTAAAACTGGCTTTAGAGAATTATTTAAATAAAATAAATGTATTTTTCCTTGATACACTACTTGTTTTCTAAGACGAAAGAACATCAAAATGATGTTTATGTTTAAGAAAAACAAAATTATTTAAAGCAAAAAAAAAAAAAATGGCAAGTTCTTTTTTTTTTTTTTAACAACCAAAAAAGATGCATTCATAATAAAAAGTTTTTCTTTTCTATAATAAAAAAAAGGGTTCATAAGCGTGGTCGCTACTAAAAAGTAAAGTACGACCCATGAATAGTATAAAAAAGATTTTTAATTGCTAAAAGTAGTGTAAATAAAGGTAAAAGTTAGTTAAAATAGTACAGTATAATACATAGATAGTATTAAAAGGTGCAGTAAGACTAAAAAATAATTGCAAAAATAAGCTAAATTGTAACATAAATTGACAAAAATAATTTTTGCCAAACACACACTTAGGCTCTGTTTAGATACCGCTTATTTTACTGAAAATTGAAAATTAAAAACTTAAAACACTATAGCAAAATGTGAACAATGCCGTGAACAAAGTGCCATCAACACTGTAGCTGCGTTTTTCTTCATTTGTTGGCTGAAACGTGAACAGTGTTGTGGGTCCTTGTTTTAAAACGCAAAACACTGCAAACGCGTTAGGCAAAGTGCCTAGAAATTATTACGCGTTTTGCATTTTTTGGTTGGGTCTCACAGCACTGTTCATGACCCAATCAAACTTCAAAAAATGCGCATAAGCAAGTCAGCCGTGTGTCCCAAGGCACTATTCATAGTTTAAAAATTATTTTACTATAATGTTTTTAGCAATAAATTTTTAATTTTTAATAAAATAAGTGATATCTGAACATATCTTAATCTCAAATTTATCATTACTTGAGATTATCAGAGCAATAATAGGTTTGTTAATTCTGAAATTCCTAACTACTGATCTCAAACACTTAACATGATTCGATACAAGGACTTCTTTTCACAAAGTTACCTTATTGAATAGTGTAAATAGAAAAAGTATTTAGGATATGATTGTCCTTAGCATCCTTAATATTAAAAATGGCTTTTAAATGAAGTTTGTGGACTCTCTCTCTCTCTAAAAAAATCCTATTAAAAAATTTATTAAAAAAAAAAAAAAAAGAGAGTAGTAACAGAATTCTATTGAAAAAATTAATAGTGGTATATCTTTAAGCTATATCTTTTTTATTGAACAAATTAAGAAAAAACAATGAGAGGAGTAACAGAATTCTATTAAGAATAAATTCTAAACATTTTTTTTTTTTAATGAACTGAACACCTTTGGACGTCATTTTGAAATGTGGACCCCCCACATTCCATTTAATAGTGGCGTTCTCCATAACTATCCAACCCCGTGCATAACACTTTGATTATAACCCTCTACGAGGACATAAGATGTCATCTATTTACCGAATACACCCTTTATTTTATTTTATAAATATAGCAAATTTTTAACTTATAATATTCACTCTATAATTGTTATCATTTATTATCAAGTCAAGATACTTCTTTCTCAAAAAAAAAAGTCAAGATACTAATTAATTTTTAAAGTAATCTCCTAATTTTTTATCAATTTTATTTTTTTTATAAATATTATAGAGAGAGAAAGATGTGAAAGAAATAGCTTTATGTTATGGCGGCACCCCCAACTGGTGGCCTTTACGCTACTATTACAGTGATGTGAGAACTTAAACTTAAAATGTTCGCTTCATAATAATTATTCGTTACCATCATGCAAAAACAACAATTAATTTTTGGTGTATTCGGGATTATCTTCCCAAATTTCTTATTTTATATTATAAGAAATTTAATTAGTTAAGTTAACTAAAACCTACTATTCTTTTATGAGTTAAACTAAACAAAATGAAACTCAAGATTAATACTCCCATTAATTAGGAATAAAAAAACCAAAAATACCCACCATTCTTTTAAAATGACTAAAAATCTATTGGTCCACAAATTCAAACTCCCTTGACTGCTAGAGTGGTAGACTTAAAATTATGTGAGTCAATTTTATACTGGAAGTCATTTTAAATCTGTTAAGAGAACGATAAATTTAAGTACTGTTCAATATTGGTGTACCGTTTCGAAATTATATATATAAGAGGATTTTCTTCTTTCAACTAAAATTTTATGTGGTTAAAAAATACTCTCATTAATGAATGGTAACTTCATTTAGAAATAGAGTCATAAATGTCAAATAACAAATTTCATTTTGAATTTAAAAAGAGAATTCCTATAATTTAAGATTTTTTATTCCTTTACGTTCAAAAAATATACATCTTTAAAGTTTATTCTTTTTATATGTTTGAAAAATAAAAAAATATATATTTCTAGATTATAATATATGTAAATTATCAATCTTTACCCAAAAAAATAGAAGAATCTCCCACTTAGAGGCTTGTGTGTGTGTGTGTGTGTATTGGTTAAAAGGAGAATTGCATTAAAACTAACTAGCCACAACAGGCAAGGTACAAGCAGATTGCCTTAATACATACAGACCAACAGCATCCATACAAACAAAAGACGCAAATTCAGGGGAAGGGGGGGATAACAGAACTACAAAATCCTCTTGTTGCGAGCAGCCCTTCTTCGCCATACCATCAGCACACCTATTTGCTTCCCAAAAGATGTGCTTCACCTTGACTTGTTGAAATTTTTTGAGCAGGTACCTGCAATCATTTAGAAGGGAAGAGTAGTCTCTGTTAGTCACGGTTCTAAAGAGGACCAGGTCTACAACTATCTTTGCATCTAGTTCCACTTCCATGCAAGGCAATCCCAATTGATAAGCAAGAGTAAGGCCATCACGCAAGGCCCAAAATTCTGACATAACGCTCGTGGTGACTCCTATACTGCGGCAAAATCTCCTTATCCAAGTTCCTTCATGATCTCAGATAACACCACCAACCCTTGCTCTCCCCGAATTTCCTAGAGACGCTTCATCCGTGTTGAGTTTATACCACCCTTCAGAAGGTTTGTACCACCTAACTTGGATACTACCCATCTACTTAGTTCTAAAAGATTTCGCCACATAATATACATAGTCAATGGTTTGCTTTAGACATGATTCATGGAGTTTTGGGTTTAGTGTGGTATTCTCAAACATTATTCTGTTTCTGTGTTTCCATAAGGTCCAAATTGCAAAAGGGAATAACATTTTCCACGGATAGCCTCGAGCCTTTATCAGCGGGTGGCACATGCAATTGGCTTGCAGTCAATTCTGAATCTTTACACCAAATGAAGATGATAGCGAAGCAGGGACTCCCAACTGCCCCTATAAGTACCTCACAAAAGGGAAGTCCCTCAACAAATGAGTAATGGACTCTTCTTCGTTCTTACAAAGAGGGCATAAGACATCACATTCTATTCCTTTTGCAACAACTACACCTCTGACTGGCACACTATTGTGGTGACAAAGCCAAAGAAAATGGCAAATCCTAGGAAGGGTATCTATCTTCCAAATCCATCTTCCCCTGAACTCTAAAGCTTGTTCTTCCTCAACCCTCACGAAGTTATAAGTCGTTGCCATGGTGAACTCACCATCCTTAGATAATCTTCAATTCATTGAGTCCTCTTTGCTCCCATAAAGTTGGAAAGGCGTGGCAAGGATTCTATCCTTGATGCACTGAGGTAAAATAAAGGAAATAGCATTCCAATTCCAAACCCCCCCCCCCCTATCTCATCTCCTCAATTGAGATTGAGTATTCAGCATAGAGAAGAGGCCCTTATATAAGCTCCCTCACCGAGTTGCCTTTTACCCATTTATCAGACCAAAGCATTAGTTTAGAGTGGCTACCCACATTCCAACCAATCCCTTGAACAAAGACAGGAAACCCCTTTTTGGTAGCTATCTAGTTCGGGGAATAGGGGAGTTTATTTGGATCTCTAGAGCTCCTTTTAGTTTGAGAGCAATATTTGTTCAGTAACACCTTCGCCCAAAGAGTCTCTCTTTCATGGTACATTCTCCAATCTAGCTTTGCTAATAATGCTATATTCTTTGCCTTGGCTGCTTGGATGCCTAACACATCTTCATCCTTTGACTTGATTATCTTCTTCCAACCCACCAAATGCATTTTCTTTTTTTCTTGAGTAGTGCCCCACAAAAAGTCTCTATTAATCTTGTCTAATTTTTCACAAAGGTGTAAGGGGAGAGCAGCTCCTTGCATCACATAATTAGGAATGGCTGTCATAATGGATTTGACTAAAACCAATCTACCTACAAAGGACAGAAATTTAGACTTCCGTCCTAATAGTTTATTTATCACCCTCTCAACAATTAAGTTGTATTGATTCCTTGCTGTACCTAAGTGCTTCAGTGGGAATCCCAAGTATTTCCCAAAGTTGTTAGTAGCTTGGATATTCAAGTTCTCACATATACTGGCTTTGAGGCTCGCTCCCACATTATTCGAGAAATAGACCCTAGACTTGCTTGCACTTTCTGCCCAGATTCTTCATAGAATTTATCAAGTACTTCCCTAATGGCTTCACTTCCTTCCTCACTCGCCTTCACAAATAGAATTAAATCATCCACAAAAAACAGGTAGAAGATCTCAAGGTTGCCTCGAGAAGCTTTAACTAGAATCCGATCCCCTTCCAAGCATTCTTTCTCAATGAGATTACCAAGATATTCCATACACAATATAAAAAGATATGGAGACAATGGGTCTCCCTGTTTGATGCCTTGGGATGGATAGAATGTCTCCATAATACCTCCATAGAACAAAATAGCAGCATTGGTGGAAGATACGCAACTCATGATGAGTTTAATCAAATGGTTGGGTATGTGATAAGCTTGGAGTACTTTATGTAAAAAACTCCATTCAAGCCTATCGTATGCTTTCTCCAAATCCACTTTGATAGCCATATAACCCTTTTACCCTTTCTTGTTGTCTATGTTATAGATTAGTTCTTGTGCAATGATGATGTTGTCCAAGCCCCTCCTTCCAGGGACGAATACAGCTTGTAAAGGAGAGACAAGATTGTTGAGAAAAGGCCATAGTTTGCCAACTATAATTTTGGTAACAATTTTATACATTGAATTGCACAGATTGATAGGTCTGTAATTAGCAAAAGTCTCAGGGGCTTGACTTTTGGGAATGAGAGATATAAGCATCTTGTTAAGAACCTCAGGCATTGTACCCGCAGTAAAAATGTTCCACACTTCTCTACACACCGAGTCCTTAACTTCATGCCAAAAGTGTTGGAAGAATCCAGCATGAAGGCCATCAAGCCCAGGGGCCTTACAAGGTTTAAGGGCCCATAAAGCAGTTTTATTTCCTCCTTAGTAACATTAGAACAAATCTGCCTTCCCTCCTTTTTTGACAGATGACAGCACTAGAATTGACTAATCTTAGATGATTAAACAGTGCACACAAGTTTAGTCGTGTAAAGGAGATTAAATCCTGACGAAATAAACTCCTTAACTTTCTCTTCCTCCGTAATCCATTCCCCTTGGTTGTCTTTAATACTCCTGATCTTATTCTTATGTCTCCTCACAATAGTTGATACATGGAAGAAGGATGTATTTTTGTCCCCAAACTCAACCCAATTAGGACGCGACCTGTGGGCCCAAAATTCCTCGTCCTGAAGCATAATGAGATTACATCCTGAAGCATAATGAGATTACATTCTTCAACCAAATTCTTCTCTAACTGAACAAGGAAGTCATTGGGATTATTTGAAAGGGCCTTCTGCATGCCATTAATTCTGGCCAGCACCCTTCTTTTTCTAGCAAAGATATTCCCAAAAACATTGACATTCCATTGCTTTGCTTGCCTTGTGAAGACAGAGATAGCATTTATGAGAAGTTGTTCCCTTCCCCAAGACTCTTGTACAACTCTGGGAAAATCAGGGTGTAGCATCCACATTGAATGAAATCAAAAAGGTTTATCCCGAACCACCCCAGGGGGGTTATATAATTCCAATAATGCATGGCAGTCATCGGAAGAAACCCTGGGAAGATGTGTGATAGAGGCTTTAAGGTAAAGAAGTCTCCAAGTGGGGTTTGCAAAGCATCTGTCAATCCTTTCCAAAATTAAATCTAAAATTTGTCTGTGATTGGACCATGTATACTTCGGGCTAGAGAAGCCCAAATCCAAAAGGTTACAAGTATCTACACAATCTTTGAAATCAAGTGCCCTATTCAAATTAACACTTCTTCCTCCGAACTTATCCTCTCCACTAAGAATTTCATTAAAGTCTCCCAAAAGCAGCCATGGGAGATTATGTAATTGAGCTACTTTACTTGGATTTGACTAGAGAATTCTTCTTTCTATTAACCTAGGACTAGTATAAATAGAGGATAAAAGCTAGGAAAGGTTATTAGAACATACTTTTACAGTGGCGTGAATCTCTTGTTCTGTGGACGAAAACATGAAAACATCCATTGCATCCTTCTTCCAGAGTAGCCATAATTGCCCTACGTACCCAATTTTATTAGTGACAAAACACCCATCAAATGGGAGGTACTCAATGATCCTTGTGGCTTTGTCACCCCCAACTCTAGTCTCATTAATCACCATTATATCAGGATGATGATTAACTACCATTTCAAGAACTCTCATCTTGAAAGGACCTTCTGGTGTGGAAGTCGAATTGGGCAGCTTCAAAGGACCTTCTGAGGCGGTTGGGATGGAGCATGATAGAGGCAGCATCACTAATGCCTAGTCCGATGGAGTTTTCGTGTAATGGGTATGTCAAAATGAATGTCCTAGTGTGTGTCTATATATATATATATATATATATATATATATATATATTCATATATTATATTCATTTTTAATAAATAGTGATTAAAGTCCAGAGATATAAATTCATATATAGCTTGGCTAATTTGTAATCTTAAACTTAGAGGCTGTTTGATAACGTTATTCTACTAATATTATTTGTATTTTTTAAAAATATATGTGGACGAAAAAGTATATAAAAATACGTAAAATATTATTTAAAAACTGAAAATATATATTTAAACACATATACCAAATAAGTCTCTAATATTCTAAAGCAAACCCTACCCTAGGCCCATACAACTATATCTACGATAAAAAATTAAAAATTAAATTAAATTTAAAATAAAAGATTACCTTTCACGTGAACTAATCAACTTACTGCCATTTGAGAGGACCTTTGACAAAGTTGGTGGTGAAGGGTTAGAAAAATATTATAATATGAGTAAAAAAGCTGACACGTGAAAGCTTTTTCTTTTTGCTTTAAACATGGCTTTGCAAGCAGTAAAATTTCTTGGGCTGTCTAAATTTTATTGGGCGTTTAAAAGAAGCTGAAATGAGCTAGAGAGAAACACGCTGCTTCTGCTTTGCACATTGTGCTAGCTCTTGGCTTCTGCAACTTAAAAATACAAGAAGATGACCAATTTTGAGGGAGGAGCGAGAATGAGACCCAGAAACTGAGAGTGGCGCAAGTGAGTGGAGAAAACCAGAGAGCAAGAACAATGTTTTTTTTTTTTTTTTTCTTTTTCTTTCAGTACGGTATGCATTTTCCGGCCCAAATTTGGTCTCCGGTTATCCGGTATGTAATTGTCGGAAAGGTAAAAAGCGGCTGTACCGACCTACGAAAATGACTTCAAAAAATACGGAGAACTGTTGGCACAGTACATTTTCACCGCACTTTTCCAGCATTCAAGACAAATCATATATACTACAGCTCACATGATAGTTCATGCCGGGATTTAAGCTGGGAGGAGTATTACACATATCCACACCTTTTAGTTTTGAGGTTTTTTTTTTTTTTTTTATTACTATTTATTTGAGGTAATATTTCAGTTAATTTTTATTTTTATTTATAATATTTTAAATAAAATTTTTTTAATTTTAACAAAATAAACAGGTATAAATAGACCCTAATGTCTATGCAGCTAGTTTATTTTTTACTAACTTATTTTATTATTTAGTTTATTTTTAATACTATTTATGGATCTTATTACACTTTTTGGTACTATTCGTAAATCTAAGTATACTATTTTAACTAACATTTATTTTTATCTACAGTACTTTTAATAAAAAAATTTTAGTTTTAATAAAATAAGTGAAAATCAAACAAACCCTTAAACTATATGAAAGTGGTTTTAATTACCTTAATTGATAAAGTTTTTAACGATTGAATATGAAATTTAGGGTTTAATTTATGACTACACCAAAAATTAATTGATATTTTGATTTGATGATAAAGAATTATGGTTAAGAGTGAACGTTAAAGGTTAAAACTAAAAAATAAAAAAAAATAAAAAAAAAAAACAAAAAGTAGACTAGTGTAGAATTAAAATTAGCATGTTAATATTAGTTTTAATATAATCTTATCATCAAAACTAGTTTTTTTACCCACTAGTAATAAGTGACCAATTGTAACATTTTCATTTATATATATTTTTTATTTATCTTAACATAAAATTTTTTTATATATTCACTTTTTGAAATACTCAAATTATTTATTTTTCGCTATATTTTATTAAAATATTAAATTTTTTTAATTTTGTTCATTATACACAATATATACTACCATATCATTTTCTTTTTTTAATTAGGGATACTAAAAACCGCTAAATAAAAAATAAATAGTATCTAATCTACATTAATTGTCATGTCAATTTTATATTTTTACACAAATTTATAATACATTCGCAATAGTTTTTTGAGACAAATACATTCGCAATTAGGGGTATTTTTAACACCGCACTTTGCGGTGCGGTTTAGCTAAAACCATAACTGCACCGCACCTTATTTTTGCGGTCACATGTGCGGTGCGGTGCGGTTTAAAGTTTAGCCAAAACCATAACCGCACCGCACCTCATTTTTACGGTCACATATGCGATGCGGTGTATAAGATGCGGTTTGAATGATTTGAAATTGGTATATTTTTCAAAATTTGGGTTTTTTCTACTCAGCCCAAAACTAATTTTTTCCTTTGTTTTAGTCTAAGTTTTAAACTATTAAACTAGTTTTTCTTTATTTTGGGTTGGCTTTCCTAATCAACACTTGCTAGGATTATCAAACTTTTTTTTTAACTAGGGTTATTAAATTATTAATAATATATTTAATATTAAAAAATATTAATATATAGAGACAGTGCGGTGCGGTGCGGTTTGTGCGGTTTTCTTATTATAAAACCGCAAACCGCACCGCACCATGCGGTGTGGTGCGGTGCGGTGTAAAATTACTTGCGGTGCGGTGCGGTTATGTCATTTTGCGGGCGATTTTGGTGCAGTTTTTACAATTTGTGCGATTTATGCGGTTTGGTGAACACCCCTATTCGCAATAGTAATAATATATTTTTACACTCGGTGAATTTTGTACATTCTTTTTATTATTAAAACATTGATGTTATAAAAATGTGAGAAAAAAATTTTTTTTTTAAAAGTAATTTTTAAATTTTGCATAAGACATTAAAAACTATGAATCACAGCCACACGATTTTATCTGAAACAAAATATCTCATCCGTCAAAATCAGTCTCGATGTTTTCAAAACCCCAAAAAGCCTTTCATTATTTCGTGTCGTCAGATTCAGTTTCGAAATCCAGGCCAGCAGAGGTTGTTCTCGTTAAATTACTGTCATGCCCCTGAGTTAAATGTTGGAAAGATAGGAAAACATCAAGGGTATTATAGGAATATGAGTAAATTATGAAAAACCCACAGACCCATTTTTCCTTTTCTCTGTCTCGTTGGTCCCTGTGAAAGAAAATAAGAAAAAGAAATACTAACACTTATAAGCAATGTGCCACGCGCTTATGAGAAGGCGTGCATTTCCTTTTCAGTTTTTTTTTTTTTTTTTTTGGTGGTAAAAAACATAATTTTTTTCACTCCTCTTCGATAAGAGTAATTGCATGTAAACCATACAGAGCTATAATTTTAACTATTTGGCACCACAAAAAGTTACTTTATTTATTTTACCTTTTTATTTTACAAAACACCTAATATCAGTAGTTTTATTTAACTTTCAACACAATAAAATAATGTAAACAATACAATAAAATAATATATTTTCTATAACTAAACACCAATAAAAACACCTATTTATTATTTTTTCTCACTTTTCATCTCTCTCTCTCTATCTTCTCCCTCTCTTCCCTCTCTTCAACCCACAGCCCATACGACACCACTACCATCACCACCACTCACAGCTATGTCAAACCTAACCCATCCACCAACTTACAACCAAAAAACCAAGGAAAAAAAACTAGCATCCACCCAAAAAAAAAAAAAAAAAAAAAAAAACAAGTAAAAAAAAACCACTAAAGAATAAGCCGATCAACAAAAATAGCCCACCACAACCTAATCAGAACCCATACAACCCACCAACCCACACCCACAATCACTATCACGATAGCCTCAAGCTCAACCAAAAAACCATAAATAAATAAATAAATAAAAAAAAAATAAAAAGAGCAACCAACAGGCCACACCGCCGATACCAACCTCCCTACAGGCCATAACACAAACACAAATCTAGTGACCCCAAATCAACCACAACAAATCGGCTATAGGGCTTGGGTCGGCAATGTGGGGTAGGGGAGTGGGTCGGTGAGAGTTGAGCTTTGGGGGTGGGCTAGTGGCAATGAGAGGATGATGACTCTCGACAGAGGTGAGAGTTAAGAGAGTAGAGAGATCTAAACCGTTGGGTAGAAGAGAAAGGAATAGGAAAAAAAGAAAGAGAAATAATATTTTGAAAGGAGGTGGGAATAAACTTTTTTTTTTTTTTTGGCTTTAAGCTACAGTGCACAACCATATATAGTTGTGCACTGTAGCTGTGTAGGTAAAATTTTTACCTATACCACCACCAATGTAGCACTCTTTTTGTATATGGTGGTGCTAAAAATAGTTTTTTAACACCATCATTGTGGATGTTAAGTTGCATATAATGTTACAAAAATGTAAAATTTAGGCTAATTTACCTTAAAACTCACCCCATATATCAGTTTGTGTAAAGTTATGCATTTTTCAATTTTAGCTTTAGTAATTGTGTAAATTTATATAGCTACTATAACTATGTATATTTAATTTTTTATTATTATTTGTGTTTCCCAAGAATAAAAGGTGTGTATATGCATTTTTTTTAATTAATTTTTTGTGTTTCTCGAGAATAAAATATGAGAATGGATGTTATTTTGTGGTGTGAAGAGAGAGAAATAATTAAAAACATTTAAAAAAATTGATATTTTAATAAAAAAAGACAATAGAATAGATAATATGATGTGAATAATTTTTAAAAATAATTATGTAGAGTAGAAAAATATGGTTATTATGTTAAAATAGATATTATTTTTTGTACGAGCTGATGCGAATGCTTTAAGTGTTAGTTTAGAACGTGCAAACTACAACTCAAACAAGTAATTATGTGTATTTTTAATCATATAATTATTTTATTTTAAATATATATATATATATATATATATACATATATATATAAAATGAAGTAGTGTTTCAGTCTTTAAGAATACTATTTCACTATTTATTCATGAGACACCTTAAACACTACACTATGATGGTGTAGTAAATTGAACTTAGAATCTCCTTGTTTACGTCACACCTCATACTAATGAGTTGTCTACTTTAAACACAAACGATTTTATGAACCATCAACTAATGAGTTTAAAGTAAACGTTTTCAGTGATAATTGAAAGTCTGAATCTAGTATTCATGTGTACTTTCAATCATTGATCAATGTAATAATCATACAATTTGATGAGTTGTCTACTTTAATAAACGATAAGTAAATTCATAATTAAACACCTAATAAATTGGAAGAATTTAATATAACTTATTTTCATTTTTTGTTGAGAATCGTATTTTCATACATTAATCTATATATATATATATATATAAAATAGGTGAAGCAGAGAGAAACTCCAATAGTAATTCTAAATTAGAATTTTAATCTATGTTGTGCCATGTGTCAATGTAAATATGAAATTTGAGTCTAATTTTCCTCCATCTATTGTATTTCAGATGTGCTTTTTCTTTTTCTTTTTGTTTTTCCACACCCATGTATGTTCAAGTTCACCTCCTTTTTCCACACCCACGTATTTTCAGGTTCACCTCTCTTTTCCACATCGATTCAGGCACCTTAATATACAGCTCCCCTCTTCTTCAATCAATACTATGGAATTTCAAAAGAATCTCTCGGTATCAATGATGCATGTATTTGGGTATTTTTATATCTTATATAAGAAGAGGTTCTTCAGATATTCCGATTGTACTTGTCTTTACCATTTTTATGGTTCTGGTTTATGCTCTGCAAAACGAATTTCAATCATTCCTAAGATTTGATTATTGCTTTCTTTCATCTGCCTATACTGTCATTTCTTTTTGTGTAAATTTGTTATTGTTTTATTATATAATTTTGTAGTTTTTCTATGATTGATGTTACATGTTTATTTTCTTTCATTTGCTTATACTTTCTTTCCTTTTTGTCAATAATTTTTATTGTTTAATTATAAAATTGTTTTGTTTTCATATCATTGACGTTGCATGTTTCTTTTCTTTTTCATAACACGTTATCAGCACGAGTTTCTACCCAATTTTGAAAGGAAGTTGTAATCTCATTGTTCTTCAAACATTAAAGATTATTTGTGTAGTTTTCTCAACTCACTACAAGTTTTCTTTTAAGGAATTGGTATTTATCCTATTTATTTATCTTTACGTTCTATGCTCATAATTTTAGTCATTTTTAATTGATTAAAAAAAATTATGAGATTCACTTTATTCTATTGTTTTATATTGTTATGAGTACACGTTATGAGATTCACATTTAATTGATTAAAATATTTTGCTAAAAATGGTTTGTGATAAAGCAACTTAATCATAGTTATATGTACCGTGTATGAATCAACCTTGAATATATATGTCTATGAAGCATTCTTTCATTAGAATTTTGTATGATAAAAATATTTGTTAAAAAATTACATAGGCTAAGTTGTATTAAACATGAATAAACTAAATCTTTTAAACATGACTAAACTCATGATTAATAAATAAATAAATAAAAACCAATAGTATCACTTAGATAATAAAATGCAATATATTTATTTCCATTATTTTATTAAATTATATTCATTCCCGTGTAGTAGCATGGATTACATACTAGTTTAACATTAAAAAGCAAAAGGAAAATTTTGGCATGTCTCACACTAAAAGTATTCAAAATTTTTCCTCTTTTTCTATTATACTATTAGCAAATAAACAATAAGCTAAATGTATTCAAATGCCCTACAAGTTAATTTTGAAAATAAATTTATTTTAGCATCTTACAAAATGATTTAATTTTTTTTTTTCCTTTTTATAAAAAAAGACAATGACTATGAGTACCACAAAAATAGTTTATTTTCGATGAATGTATTAGAGTTTGAATTTTTAATCTCTTTACTCTTTTTCTTTTTTACTTCTTCTTTCATATTGTAACACAATTTTGTTGATTTATTTGTGGAAACTGTTGAAGGTTCAAAATTTTCATAAATGATCGATGACAAAGACATCGAAATTTGCATGTTATAGGCTTAGAGCATTCTCATCAAATGTGGTATAAATGCTAAATGCTTTTTTTAGCATTTGAAACCACAAAAAACACACTACGTCAAGAGTGATATATGTAAAATTTTTAGCAACTTAGCTATAATAGACTGTCAAAGATGACAACCTACTGTAGCTCAAATCTTATAAAAAATAATAATATTTTATTAACCTTTCAATTAAAATATCATTTCTCTCTCTCACACTATTTACTCTTTTTTCTTCTAGAGTCTGACTTCTCTCTTTTCTTCTTTGGTTCACCGGACTCTCTCTCCATCCCGTTTTGGTTCAGAGATTACCATCGCGTTTCCAGATCTTGTACATATTGGAGGGAGCGATTTTTTTGACGGAGCACGACGATGACACGTGGCAACCTCCAACTCCACTTGGACCAAGCGGAGCGATAGTGCTAGCAGAGGATAATGAGGGCAATGTCAGAGCACCGTCGAACCAGAGCCTACATGGAGATGGGCATTGTCTCATCATTTTGGTTCTGAGGTGGATCTCGTCTCGTTTTGTCTCTCTCTCTCTCTTTCCACCAAATTTTTCATCTCTACTGATCTGCCACCGTGGGTATGTGATTTGTGGGTTGGATTATGGGTTTTGGTGGAGGTTGTGGATTGTGAAGGTTGCCGGTTGTGGTGCGTTGTGAGGTTGTGGGTTTTGTGGGTTGTGGTGGAGGTTGTGGCTTGTTTTGTGGGTGTTGAGGTCTAAAAAATCACGACACAAGGCCCAAAGAAATAGCACATCGGGCCAACCCCATGGAAAGTAAAAATCAAAAAGGGGGTTAAGCTCACAAAAGCAAAGGATGGTAGGCCCAAAAGATTTAAAGCCCAAGACCCACGAAGAGGCAGGTTTTAGAACCTATAAAACAAAAGGAAGAAAGAAAAGGGCCCAACTTACCAAGATCAGAAGACCAAATAGAGTCCAGTAGAAAGAACTAGGCCGGAATCCAGGAAACTTCCAAAGGCTCAGGATCCCTAGGACGTGTAACACAGCCAAAGAGGGATTGAGACAGTTCAAAAGGGGAACCAAACGGCACAATAAACGAAGGACAGATATGTCCTTCTTAAGCACTCTAATGCAGCAAAGAATCAGAGAACTTGGAGAGCAACAACTCATGAGCGAAAGGTCAGTACCTCGGGGAACCTAGAAAGAAGAACCATAAGGGGAAGTAGCTAGAAAAACCTTCGACTTGGCAGGGAAAGATTCTTCTCACTGTGGAAAAATGACAAAAAGGAAGGGCAACCAAAAAGCTAAGTCTAAAAAGGTAAAGGTGTGGAAGCATTGAAGGAAGATTGAAGGTCAACTCTCTTGAAGACACCTCAGAATGAAAGGTCAGCAAGGAGCTTTTGTAGAAAATGTACCAAAAGAAGAAAATTATGAGAAACAAGGAGTGAGTCAGCCATCAAAGCTACTAGCATGCTACAGGCTCTGTTACCCATGGGAGCAAAGGGAGAGAAATAGCGGTACCTTAGAGCCCTAAGGTGACACTATAAAAGGAGGAAGCAGCAACAATGAAAATGGGGATTATTCAGCAACAGTGGATTAGAGTAGAATTAATAAAGTTCTGTAAAAATGTTCAAAGAAAGTAGGGAGGAGAGAAGAAATATTGCTCGGTGTACTAGGGAAGCCACTATAGAACATACTCAAATCCATAAGAGCTCAAACTTTGCAAGTTTTGGAGGCTAAGAGGGCCATCTAAGTCTGTAATTTTGGAGTTCATTTGGACCTTGTAGCATGTCTTAATGAGTGCTTTGTAATTCCTCAAACAAAAGTAATGATATATTCCTCATTGATTTAAAGATCCGTAATTTTCTACGTTTCTTCTTTAAGAATTGTTCCTTTACTGTTTTGTTTGTTGTTCAATATACGTATATATATATATATATATATATATATATATGTACAACCATCTTAGTTAGTATATCTGTGTGTGTGTGTGTGTGTGTGTGTGTGTGTGTGTGTGTGTTGTAGGATCCCCGCTCTGTACACCACTTGGTTCGTAAACAGCCACTTTTAACTGCAATGAACCAAGCCCAGTTTTCTTAAAACAGTAATTGCAAGGCCTAGGGTCCTTTCTTTTATTTTGGGCTAGGACAATCTGTCAAAAAAGGGACCCTCACATTCTGGCGACTCTACTGGGGACTGGGCAAAGAACAAGGAAGAAGCAATCCCTTCGCAAAGCATGGCTCTAAGAGTAAGGAACAGCAAAAGTATCAATTTACCACCCACGACATCTGAACCCGTAGGAGAAAATGAAGTAGCCTCTAAATAGAGGAACGAAGTACCCTTGGTAGAACAAAAGGTCATATCAAGACAGAGGCATGCAAGACAAGAACCAGACCTTGTGGTTCGAATGGCAGAAATGTTGAAGGATCTGCAGCAAGAGATTCACCTCCTCAAAGAAGGCAAGACTCAAGAAATCAGGGATAACGTCCCCTCTAGGGTCAACCAGGACAGCGCCCGACCAGAGAGAGGGTCAGCAGTAGGAGGGGGAGCTAACCCCCAATATCTAACGCTAGTAGATGTCAATGCCCTTTTGGAATAGGAAAGGGAGAAACTCTTAAGGATTCCCAAACAATTTTCTTGAGATTCCCCATTCCCGCCAGAACTCCTCGAGAAATCGTATCCTAAAGGATATGAACCCCCGAAGTTCAATCCTTTGATGGAAGAAATGAGAGTGCTGTGGAACATGTGAGTAGGTTTATCCACATTATGCGTCCTTGTGCAGGGGACAAAGAGCTATGCCTAAAGGAGTTTGCTAAGTCCTTAGTGGATAAAGCATACACGTGGTACACCATTCTAAAGCCTGGGTCCATTAAGACCTAGGACGAAATGATGGAGAGGTTCTGTGCAAAATATTACCTAGGTGAGGACAAGGTCACATTCCAAAGCCTTCAGATGGAGAGGCAAAGGCCTGGAGAGGATCATGTCCAATTCATTAAGAGATTTAAAGATGTTTCCCTAGACTGCTATGGAGACCAAGAAGAGAAGGAGCTTGTGAAAACCTGCATATTCAACATGCTATTTAACTACAAGCTCAATCTCGAGAATTTATGCATAATTCAGTTTGCAAACTTGCTGCAAAGAACTAGAAGGACAATACCGATTATGAGGACAAAGAGGGTGCCAATACCCCAGGCCTGACGGGGAAGTGTTCAAGGAACCACTAGTAATCCCATGTACCGCAGAAGAACTGAACCATGTCCTGGATAAATAAATTGGGGATGGAATTGTTAGCCATTTACCGTATTCAGGCTGCCAACTAAGGAAGAAAGGAAGAACTCCTTATTTTGCAAGATTCATAATTATGTCAAGCACTCCATTAAGGACTGCTGGACCCTCAGTAAGCTTTTTCACAAGAAGCTAAGAGAGAGAATCCTAGAGCTCACTCAAAAGGAGCTAGAAGTGCAAAGGAACCCCTTGCCTAATCATAAAGGGAAATAGGTGGTGGTTGTGGTGATCCATGGGAACCTAGCAGAAGTAGAAGAATCTGAAAGATCCTTCCACACAAACACAGTTAGGACTCTCCAGAAGAACCCTAAGTTCAAGTCGCTATTTAACTAGCTAGGATTTGGACTGGAAGCAAGGAGGGTTGACACAGAGTCTCTTATGAGTATAGCAGCAAATTCAGGAATAGAATGTTTTATAACAGAGTCTCACGCTAGTCGAGCTTACTTAGAGACAACCAATGCAATAACCTTCACTAATGGGGATATGGAGGTTGAGCATCTAGACCACTGTAGACCCCTTTATTTAATGGCCACCATAAATGGTGTCCAAGTCAGAAAAGTATTTGTAGACATAAGGGTGGCGCTCAACTTCATAGCCCTGAGTACTTTGGAAGCCGTGGGCCTGACTGGTAGGAGGATCCTGGGGGCTCGCATAGAGATAACAAGATTTGGAAGATCACCAGAATCAACCGAAGGATATGTGTAGTTGGCTTTAAGAGTAGGACCAATAGTGGCCTTGACAAGATTCTATGTGATCAATTCAAAGGTTTCCAACCATGTATTGTTGGGACGCCCATGGCTCCATAAACACCGCTTTATACCATCCACGTACCATTAATGTGTTAAAAGGAGATTGAATGGGAAGCCCGTAAGGATCCTTACCAACCATAACCCTTTCAGCTAAGGGGATGTGAACTTTATGGAAACAATGTTTTATGATGAGTTGGAATCAGATGATGAGAGCCCCATGCTAGGGACCCCAAGAGCACCTATCCTAGGGTCTTCGTGACCTGAGAAACCTTTTGAAGAGGAAAAGAAAAAAAAGGGAGCCCAGCTCCTCAAGATTTCGGGAATATGTTGTAGTGTAAGAACCCGAAGGAAGGTTAATTTATCATTTGTGAAGATGTGCAGGGCCTGAATGCATCATACAGGAGGGTCTCAGATCACCAAATTATATGATGGCCCAAGAAGAGATCCTAGAGGAACTAGTTAAGGAGGCCCAAATTCAACCTAAAGAGGAACTAAAAGAAATAAACTTGGGAGCCGAGTTGGGATCCCAGAAGCCTGTTTTCATTAGTAGTTAGCTGAAAACACAAGAAAATGAGCGATTAGTGGCCTTACTCCAGAAATACATGGATGTGTTTGCATGGACCTATGATGAGATGCTTGGTCTGGACCCAAGACTAGTGGTCCATTCTCTCAACGAGGACCCGAGAGTCAAGCCAATAGTCCAGTTAACCAGGGTCTTTCACACTGATGTAGAGGTTCAGATAACTCAAGAAGTCAAAAAGTTGCTAGCAGCTGGTTTTGTCAAGCCCATCTAGCACCCCAAGTCGATTTCTAACATTGTACCCGTCAAGAAAAAGAATGGCCAAATCCGTTACTGTGTGGACTTTCGCAATCTAAACAAGGCATGTCCAAAAGATGAATTCCATCTGCCTAATATTGACCTCCTTGTCGATTCAGCTACAGGAAGCTCTACATTTTCATTTATGAACCGGTATAGTGAGTACAACCAAATCTGCATGGTTGCCAAAGATACCAAGAAGATAACATTTAGGACAACAATTGGGAATTTTTATTACACTGTGATGCCCTTTGGCCTAAAAAATGCAAGGGCCACATACCAGCGAACCATGACGGCTATCTTCCATGACATGATGCATAAAGATATGGAAGATTATATGGATAGTAGTGGGGTGAAATCAAAAACTAGGGCAGGACACCTTCAGGTACTTGAACAAGTTTTTGAAAGGTACAGGAAGTACGAACTACACATGAACCCCATGAAATGTGCTTTCGGGGTGTCTGTTGGAAAAGCCATAGCCATTGCCACAATGAAAAAGCCTACAACGGTAAGGGAGCTCAAAAGCTTCCTGGGGAGGGTCTCTTACATCAGGAGGTTTGTGCCAGGGTTGGCTTCAGTCATAAGTGGTTTAACCAAACTATTGAAAAAGGGGACTGAGTTCACCTGAGGAACTGAGCAACAGGAAGCCTTCCAAAGGATCCAACAGATCATGAATCATCTTCCTACCCTCCAAGCACCAGTACGTGGGCGACCTCTATTGCTGTATATAGCATCAAATTCCTAAGCGATAGGAGCCTTGCTAGCACATGAAGATGATGATAAGAATAAGCAACCCATTTACTATGTGAGCAGGACACTTAAGGATGTTGAGACCAGGTACCCCAGGATGAAGAGAGAGCCTGCCTAGTGGTTATCTACGCATCCCAAAGGCTGAAACGATATTTCTTAGCTCATCAAATCCTTTTAGTGACTAAGTCTCACCCTATAAAGGCACTCCTTCATCAGGCCCTCTTGACAAGAAGGATAGCACAGTGGCTGGTTTTGTTTTCTCAGTATGACATAGGCATCAGGACCCCCAAGGCTGTCAAAAGCCAAGCCATAGCAAATCTGCTAGCCCAATTCCCTAGGAATGAGGAATGTTCAGTAAGTGAAGAGATCTCCGGAGAGGTAGCAGTGATAGAGCTCCCGGGGAAGAAGTGGATGATGAGGTTTGATGGGTCAGCAACGATAACCTCAAATGGACTGGGAATTGTATTAAGTTGTGAAGATAGAGACACCAAACCCTTATCTTTCAAGCTTGGGTTTTCCTATTCAAATAATGCCGCTAAATACGAAGCATACTTGACTGGGCTGACTGTAGCACTTAGAATAGAAGTAAAGCACATGAGAATTTTAGGAGACTCCAATCTTATAGTCTCTCAAGTGAAGGGCGATTTTGCTTTAAGAGAACAGAGTTTGGCAATATATAGAACTTAGGCTCAAATGCTGGAGTAGGAATTTCAAACCTTTAAAGTAGAGTACGCCTAGAGGAGTGAAAACAGGTTCGTCGATGCACTAGCCACCTTGGAATCCCAAATGTCAGTTAAAGGAAGAAACACCTTGATAAGGGTAAGTAGGCAAGAACACTCCATCATGGAGGTCCTCAGAAGGATGTTGTTTGAAGAATTAGAGCAGCAAGATTGGAGAAATGAGGTTAAAGAAAAAATAAAAGGGTCAGGACATGGAGGGGGTATTAAAGAGCTAAAAGATTACACTCTGATAAAAGGAGAGTTGTATAGGAGGTTGCTCGGAGGGATCCTGTCCAGATGTACCAATGAAAAAGAAGGAAAGCTAAGATTGGAAGAGCTACATAGCCAAGTTTGTGGGGTCACGGAAAGGATCAGTCTCTACAGAAGGATGCAGTGCATGGGTTATTACTGGCCAAACATGAACAAAGAGGTTGCAACTATACAAGGAGAGTGTCAAGGATTTCAATTCTTAGTGGACAAGGAAGAAAGCTATGCCATATTTGTCATGGAAGATTGGAGGACCCCATTTGTAGATTACTTGACTTAAGGGATCCTATCAGCTGAGAGAACATTGGCTCACTAGCTCTAGAAACTAGTGGTCAGGTACTTCTTACAAAACGGGATCCTATTCAAAATGGGGTACAGTGGAGATCCCCTAAGATGCCTAGGGCCAAGGGAAGCCAGAGAAGTAGTCAGGGAGGTCCATTCCGGTGATTGTGGAAGTTACCCAGGAAAAAGAAGACTCTAAAAGCAGTTGCTACTATTGGGGTACTATTGGCCAACAATGGAAAGAGACTCTGAGGAACTAATCAAAACTTCCCATGCCTGTCAAATACTTAAAGATGCAATTCATACTCACCTAAATGTGCTGCAAGATATGACAACACCATGGCCTTTCCACACTTGGGGGCTTGATCTCATAGGGCCTATAAACCCCCCTCCAATGGTTACATATGGATCCTAGTGGCCACCAAATACTTTACAAAATGGATGGAAGCTATCCCTTTGAACAAAGCCACTGGAGCAGCCGTGACAAACTTCATTCAAAAGCATATCATTACAAGGTTTGGGGAGATTGATCAGTGACAATGGAACCCCATTCATAAAGAAAGACATGAAGAGCCTGACTGAGGCATATTGCATCAAGCATGGAAAGTCTATGCCATACTACCCACAAGGAAATGGCCAAGTTGAGGCCACTAATAGGGTGATTCTGAAAATCCTTAAAAAGATGAAGCATGAGTACGGGGGAAAATGGAGTGACCACCTGACAGATGTACTCTGGGCATGCAGGAGCTCCGTGAAGACAGCCACAGGATTCGTACCATTCTCCCTAGTCTATGGGACAGAAGCCATCAGTCCTGTGGAGTTAGTTGTCCCTACACCAAGAGTAGTACTTGAAGAAAGTTAGGAGGACACCGAGGACACAAACAATGAAAGGAGATTAGTAGATCTAAAAGGGGTAGAGTAAGAAATAGAACTGGCTAGGAGGAGAAGCTAGAGGTACCAGCAAAGGATGACTAAGGCATATGGACAGACAATTCACCCAAGGGCTTTCACTGAAGGGTTGCTGGTGCTGAGGAAAGCAGAACATGTACGAAGAAACCTCCAAGACCCTCCTAATTTGCCCCAAAGTGGGAAGGACCCTACATCATCAGAGAAGCCCATGATAGTGGGTATTACTACCTCACAAAGGAAGATGGGACAGTCTTGACAGAGCCCATAAATGGGAAGTGGCTGAAACAATACTATGCATAGAAAGGGAGAGATCTCAGTACGCCGAGACCCTTTTGCCAACTCTCCATTCACTAAGTACATCATTCTTTGCTTTTGTCATGAATTTTTTGTTTAAGTAATATTTTCCAGGGAATTTTGTGTTTCTTACTATCTTTTTGATAACTTCTCTGTGTTCCATAGATAGCAACTATGCTTTGATTCAATGAAATCTCTTTTATTTCCTTTAAATTATGGCTAAATTAAATATTGCAAAGTCCAAATATGGGCAGACTTGAGGGGGGATACCTAGGCCAATGCAAAAAAAAAAAAAGGGAGAGAACTTTAGCTCACGACCTAGGACCCACACCATAATTAGTTCAAAATACATGGCCTGGGACCATGAACAAAAGTAAGTGCCCAACATACCTAGCCCAGTATTTGACAAAAAGGGGACTTGCCTAGTTCATGATTTAGGACTTAAAAAAAAAAAAAAAAAAAAAAGAAGGAAAAGAAAGAGAACACCCAATGTACCTAGTTCAATACCTACACAGTAAAACAACCACTTGGTTACTTGATCTAGGACCTACAATAAAACTTGTAAGTACCATGGCCCAGGACTCGGCACAAAAAAAAGAAAAAAAAAAAAAAAAAAAAGAGAGAAGTAAGAAAAGCAGTATACAAAAGAGAAGAACAGATCCACATGCTATTGAAAGATAGAAGCAGTCTAGAGACCAACAAAAAAAAAAAGGGTGGGTCCATGTCACAGAAAATAAGGAAGAAAAGCCAATAATAGTGTTTGAAAAAAAATGCACATCTGAACTAGCTAAAAAACGGGGGAGCTAAGGAATAAGCTCGGCCAGCAAAGAACTATCTGGATAGATAGTAGGAGTAGTTGAAGAAGAGAGGACATTCTGCTTTTTAACCTTCAAGTCCTGCAAAATCTTGTTTGCACGAGCCAAAGCCTCCTCAGCAACAACAATCTCAAAATCAAGACTTCTGGAGGCCTGTCTCTGGAAGAGCACGTGGGCCAGTGAGCGCAAATGCCCCAATAGGAAGGATAGGTTGAACTTTGCTACTAAAAGATCTTGCACCACTCCCCTCCGTTTCAAAAGTTTTTCCTCAAATAAAGAGTCGAGAGAAGAATTCATTAAAGAAATCAGCACAACACATAGCAGCTCCATTAGGATGTTGCCCAAGAACATATCTCCCCTGAACCTACTAGTAAAAACTCCATAGACCTTGAACAACCCTTCTAGCAATGGAAAACCCTCCACAGGCACAGAAAAGTACAAGAAGTTACCATATGGAGGCCCAAAGCGATGGAAGTGATTAGCAGGGAGGCTATTGAACTCCAAAAGATCAAAGCGAGTCAGGAAAGCAGGGAGCCCTGAGTCGAGATCTGAAACAGTCACCGTTGGAGCCTCACCCATTGTTGTATCTCCACTCATAGGGATCAAGGAACTTCTGGCCCTTTGGGTGGTCTGAGGGATCCCTACCTGAGATTCAGCAATTTGAGCAGACTCCACAGCTACTTCAGGAACTATGGGCTCGGAATCTCTAACACTTGTGTCAGGGCCTGCAAAAGCAGACATAGTTCAAAAAGGGGGGAAAGGGCTAAGAAAAAAAAAGGTAAAAAAAATAAAGAGGGAGAACCTATATCGGCTTCTTGTGGTGGGGCATCCTCCTCTTGCACTTCTGATTTCTTGGAAGACTCTTTGAAAGAACATGCAGCACGTTGAAGAAAGGGTGAGGAAACCTTAGCAAAATGGCTAAAGGAAGGAAATGATATTGGGGGCTTCGCCATAGGGGAAAAAGGCAAAGGAAAAGCAAAAAAGGGGTAAGGAGGAGTAAGCACAGTAAAAGTAGAACAACACGCACCTTCAGAACCCTTTGATTCCAAAGAAGAAGCAGCCTCAGGGGCAGACCGAGCACTGGTTTGACCTAGAAGGGAAAGAGAAAAAGGGAAATCTACTAAAAAAAAAAAAGGGATAAGAGAAAGACAAGATTAAGCATTTTTATAAGAGAAGAATGGGGGGCGCACCTGCTTATATGGATGGAGATGCGCTCCTTAGGGTGTTTTGTTTAACATAGGATCAGGTGACACAGCTTTGATGGGACTGAAAGTTTGCTCAAGCTGGGGATCTCGGGAAATAAGGGGTTGAGAAGCCTTAGGATCCCGAGTAGCCAAGGGAACAACAAACGGAATGGATTGGACACCCTGCATTGGCTGCCCAGTTTCCTCAGTTATACCACCACCAGAGGCCTCCTCTTCCACGCCTAGGAAACCAACAAAAGGAGCAGTGACCACCTCTTCCTCTAAAGTCCTGCCAGTTGTGGGAGGGGGTACCTCCACCTGCAAAATAAATATACATAAGTACACAATACCAAAAAAGGGGTGGAAACAAGCAGAGAAAGACACGAAGAAGCCATACAACATCATCACTAGATGATTGACTCCTGCCTTTCTTGAGGTCTAACTTGCGCTTGGACTGAAAGGAAGAAAATAGTCACTCATCAGTTAAGAGAGAAAAAGAAAGACACTACAACAACAGTGATAAGCTACTGTAAAATAAATAAGAGAAGAAGGAAAGAGGCATTGCCCTTCTCTTTGTGTGTACAGAGTCTCCAATGGTCTTTTGTTTACTACGGGTATGCCTAGAAGGTCCTAAGGGAGACTGGGGTACAAGATCAAAGGATCCCAAAGAACCTTAGGCTGAAGCATTCACAGAAACCTGAGAGAGAGAAGACTCTACCTTAGTCTTCACCTGAGTCTTTGGAATTAAAGAACGCCCAACTTCTTTTTCCACTGTAGGGGAACTCACTCTCTTAAATTCCTTAGAAATTACCAATTGCTTCTGGGACCTCGCAGTCTTTCTCTTCTTAGTTTTAGAGCCAATCTCGACACCCTCAACACCTTGCTCAAGTTCAGCTTGCTTGACATTTTCCTACTTAATCTTTTTCTCTTTACCTTTACCTATGGAAGTAGTAGCACCAATTGTCTCTACTGTCCCTCTTTTAATTGGCACCCCAGAAGAAGCACTAACAATGAGGTCACATCCTGACCAATTTTCTAGAAAATCCTGTGCATAACACACCCAACCACCTTTAGAGGCATGCCACTCCACGAAACCTGTCTTGCTGCTTATGGCAGCGGATACAACACCAGCAGTGGAAAGGGATAGACGCTTGTTAGCAGTAGGAGCAGAAAGAATGTCGGGATTCAGAATTATCTCAATCTTGCCTAAATCAACATAATCAACAAAAGATTTTTGTACTTGTCTCCAATAGCTAGCAAAACTATTAGAAGAAAAGACTCTCCTCTGGGATTTAGGAACTACAAACTGAGGACTTCTCCGCTACCAATAGGAGAAGGCCTGAAGCCTAAGGAATGGATCCAATGAAGGGAGAAAGGGTACTATATCCTTGAATACAAGGGGGGATGTCTTGATCAAAACCAAATTGGTGGAGTACCCAGTGTGCTGAGTAATGTGTGTATCTGGGGCCACTTGAAGAGGGTATCGAAAGCCAAAAGGGGCTAACACAAGCTAAATAAGCCAAACTTCCTTCATCACCCTGGCCCAAATCAAATATGTTCCCTGAAGAAGTGAGGAAAGAAGCTAAAACAAAGTCACAAGCAAACCCGAGACTGAACTCCCGAGGAGAACGCCATCTTATATGTCCTGCCTGATCAACAAGCTCAACTAGGTTGAGGTTGCCACCTTTCAGACTGGCCCAATGAAAAATAATTGGATGGCTATCAGTCGAGCTACCACAAAGACCTTTAATTACATCGAGGGATCCTTGGAACTTATCTTATACAAACTTCAAATTTCTACACTTTGCAAAAGTAACTGAAGAACGATCCCATATGAATACTTAAAGAATGGCACAATAGAGGGATGAGGTGATTGCATAGTAAGAGTCGCCTTCAACTTTGTCTCTATGAAGCTGATCCAGTTGAGAATAAACGTGGCCTAAGAACATGGGGGCTAGAGGATACCAAGCACCCTGGGCCAATCGGATGGCCAATGGGAAGAAGATGGACTTGACCCCATACTTGGGAACTTACTGAACAAAAATTTACTAAGCCAAAGTGCCAGAACCCAGCTCTCCTGACTGCTTTGTCTTTCTCTAGCGAAAGATTCATAAGCCATTTGCCTATTTTGGCCAGTTTCCCACCAGGAGAAGTAATACGCTCACCAAATTGGCTAAATAATTTGTCTTCCACCTTGAGATCCTCATCGGAAAAATTGATATCAAAGGGATTTTCATCTCCAAACACCGAGAGAAGGAAATTGTTAACCACATCCTCCAAGGTGATGGTAAGTTCACCAACAGAAAAAAAGAAAGTATGAAGAAAAGAGCACCAACGGCGTACCAAATGCCTAAGGCCCTTAGCATCTCTGAAGCCTTCAAGGTTCCTTGAAATCGCCATTGCCATCAAGATCCCGGCGCATTCCAGACAGCCCACAAACTCCTCATCAGCAAGCTCCTTATCTACCCAAATAGGCCAACCAGTGATTCTCCTAGGGACAAAATTGAAGAAAATGAGGACCGCCTCTCGAGATCCCCACCTAATTTAGAGGTCTAAAATCTCTCTTGGATCTAGGACTTGAGCAGAACCAACAAAACCTGCCTGGCCGGAGAATAGCCAAGCGTGAGGAGACGGAGGGTCCTCACCATGAAACACTATAGGGAAGAATTGACTGAGGTGTACCAAGGGTCTCGTAAGGGGAAAGTTGGACGTTCCGCGACCCCCTGTGGTTCACCCAGCGCAAAACCAAAGGAACTCTCGCCCTCAGAAGGGCTAGGGGTACGCTCCCTCGTTTTTTCATGAGGAAGAGGAAGCCATCAGAGCAGCAAGTGTGCTAGGGAATAGCAAAGCCAAAGGAATGAGGAACACAGAAAAGGAAGACAAAGAAGCAAATTGACCATAAGAAAGAAGATGAGCTTAAAGATGGAGATGTTAAGGAAGTAAAGGGAAAAAACAATTGCAATAATGGTACAAAGAGAAGTTGGAAGAAGACGATGTATTAAAGGCGCGTTCTAGACAACCCACAAACTCCTTATTAGCAAGCTCCTTATCTACCCAAATAGGCCAACTAGTGAACCTCTTAGGGACAAAATTGAAGAAAATGGGGACTGCTTCTCGAGATCCCCGCCTAATTTGGAGGTCCAAAATCTCCCTTGGATCTGGGACCTGAGCAGAACCAACAAAACCCACCTGGTCGGAGAATACCCAGGCATGAGGAGACGGAGGGGGCTCACCGTGAGACATCATAGGGAAGAATAGATTAGGGGTGTACCAAGGGTCCCGTAAGGGGAAAGTTGGACGCTCCGCGACCCCCTGTGATTCACCCCACGCAGAACCAGAGGAACTCTCGCCCTCAAAAGGGTTAGGGGTACGCTCCCTCCTTTTTTCGTGAGGAAGAGGAAGTCATCAGAGTAGCAAGTGTGCTAGGGAATAGCGAAGCCAAAGGAATGAGGAACACGAAAAATGAAGACAAAGAAGCAGATTGATTGTAAGAAAGAAGATGAGCTTAAAGATGGAAAGGTCAAGGAAGTAAAGGTAAAATTTAAAAAAAAAAAATTGCAATAATGGCACAAAGAGCAATTGGAAGAAGACGATGTATGGAAAGGCGCATTAGTTGCCAAAAATTTAAATTTAAGGAGAAAATTATTGGCAATTATTAATGGGAGTTATGGGGAACGTGAAAAGTAGGTGCAGGAAGTTTCTTACTCTAAAAAAATTAACTGCCATGTTCTGTGTTAAGGGGAGAAGTTACAGAAGAGGGAAGCGCAACGTGCAAAGAAGACTAGGATACCCAAAATCAGCAGGAAGTCAAGATCCTAAAAGAAGAGAGAAGGGAACTCGAGGATAATTAAAATAGTGAAGAAGAAAGTCCTACAAAAACAAAAACTCTGTATTACTCACGCGTGGGCTGTAGGAAACTCATGAGCTTGGGGGGCTAAATTTTGATGTCTAAAAAATCACGACACAAGGCCCAAAGAAATGGCACATCGGGCCAACCCCATAGAAAGTAAAAATCAAAAAGGGGGTTAAGCTTACGAAAGAAAAGGATGGTAGGCCCAAAAGATTTGAGGCCCAAGATCCATGAAGGGGCAGGTTTTAGAACCCATGAAATAAAGGGAAGAAAGAAAAGGGCCCAGCTTGCCAAGATCAAAGGAGCAAAGAGAGTCAGTAGAAAGAACTGGGTCGGGATCTCGGAGACAGCCAAGGGCTCGGGATCCCTAGGACGTGCAATACAGCTAAAGAGGGATTGAGACAGCTCAAAAGGGGAACTAAAAGGCATAAGAAATGAAGGACAGATATGTCCTTCTCAAGCACTTAGTGATACAGCAAAGAACTAGAGGGCTTGGAGAGCAATAACTCATGAGCGAAAGGCCGATACCTCAGGGAACGCAGAAAGAAGAAACATAAGGGGAAGTAACTGGGAAAACCTTCGACTTGGCAGGGAAGGATTTGACTCACTGTGGAAAAATGATAGAAAGGAGGGGAGGCCCAAAAGCTAAGTCTGAAAAGGTAAAGGTGTGGAAGCATTGAAGGAAGAAAAATTGAAGGTCAACTCTCCCGAAGACACCATAGAATGGAAGGTTAACAAGGAGCTTTAGGGAAAAAGGTACCAAAAGAAGAAAACTATGAGAAATAAGGAATGAGTCAGCCACCAAAGTTACTGGCACGCTATAAGCTCTGTTACCCAAGAGAGCAAAATGAGAGAACCAGTGGTACCCTAGATCCCTAAGGTGACACTATAAAAGGAGGAAGCAACAATAACAAAGAGGGGGATTATTCAGCAATAGTGGATTAGAGTAGAATCATTGAGAAAATTATGTCAAAACATTCAAAGAAAGCAGGGAGGAGAGAAGAAATATTGCTCGGTGTACCAGGGCAGCCACTATAGAATATACTCAGATCCATAGGGGCTCAAACTTTGCAAGTCTTGGAGGCTGAGAGGGCCATCTAAGTCTGTAATTTTTGAGTTCATTAGGACCTTGTAACATGTCTTAGTGAGCGCTTTGTAATTCCTCAAACAAAAGCAATGATATATTCCTCATTGATTTAAGGATCCTTAATTTTTTGCGTTTCTTCTTTAAGAATTGTTCCTTTACTGTTTTGTTTGCTGTTCAATATATGTATATATATATATATATATGTACAACCATGTTAGTTAGTATATATATGTGTGTGTGTGTGTGTGTGTGTGTGTGTTGTAGGATTTCCACTCTATGCACCACTTGGTTCATAAATAGCCTCTTTTAGCTACGGTGAACCAAGCCCTTTTTCCTTAACACAATAATTGCAAGGCCTAGGGTCCTTTCTTCTATTTTGGGCTTGGACAATTTGTCAAAAAAGGGACCCTCACAGTGGGTTTTATGGTTGTGAGTGTGGGTTGATCGAGTCTGGGTCGTAGAATCGAGTCTGGGATGTGGGTGGGTTTTGCCAGCCTTGGGTGGTTTTGCTGGGCCTAGGTGTGAGTTGATTGGGGTGGCTTTGGGTTATGTGTGAGTTGATTGATTCAATGGTTGGTTCTAGTGGTTTGTTGTGGGTGTTGAGGGCATGGTTGTGGGTAAGGGTGGTGACGTTGAGTGGGTGGCGGCCATGAGTGGTGGGCTGGTTGTTTTTGCTTGGAGAAGAAAGATACACAAAAAGAGGGACAATATGTCTCATGGAGAATAAAAATAAATTACAAATTATAAATAAATAATATTTTAATGAAGTGGTAAAAAAAATAAAACTTTTGATGTTAAAGGTCTGTTTGGATACAACTGAAAACTGAAAATATTGTAACAATATAATTTTTAAATGTGTGAATAGTATCGTGAAACCCATTTTTAATGAAAAAGTGGCTGAAAAGTACGTGAACAATGCGTAAACAAGAAGTGCACAGTGTGAATAGTGGATGAACAGTAACTTTGTCCCCCGTTTGGAACGTGTGTGCAGGAAAAAAAAAAAAAAAGCTGAAACACTCAAAATCAAAATGTGAACTTAATCATTTGTATCCAAACCAAGTCTAAGAGCATCCACATTAGTGGATGCAAAATCATGTAAAATAGAAAAACAAACCACTTTTACACATGTTGCCCTAAAAATACTCCACATCAGTGCTTCTAAAAGGGTGTAAAATTGTACAAATTCATCCACAAACTACAGTAATCATGTAAATATACACGGCTACTGTAGCTCGTCCATTTATTATTTTATTGATTTCCCGTTCGCACATTTTTTTCTTTCTTTTCTCCGTGCTTAACAAACTCAGTAACTGCTCATCTTTTTCTTTTTCTTTTTCCTCAGATGCACACAAACACACTCACACACAAACACATCCACACAGAAAAATCAACACAGAGATATACTTGCTTAAAAAAAAAAAAAGAGATACACAAACACAAATCGGTGCTTGATCGGAACGATCGATGCTTGATCGGTGCTTGACTAGATCGGAGCTCGTGGATTGTGGATCGGAGATCGTGGCTTGGAGCTCGTGGATCGGAGCTTGTGGATCGGAGTTTGTGGATCGTGGATCGTGGATCGGAGCTAGGAGCACGTGGATTATGGATCGGACCTCGGAGCTCGTGGATTGGAACAGATCGGAGCTAAGAAGAGTTGATCGAGAGGGAGAATTGATCTGAAATGGGTAGAGAGAGAGAGAGAGAGAGAGAGAAACAAATCCGAAATAGGTAGAGAGAGAGCGCGCGTATATATTTCGGGTAGTTGAGAGAAATAATAAAAAATGTGAGGAAATTGATTTTTTAATTTAAAGAGGTGATAAAATAGATGAACTGATGTAAGTGTTTTGTAAAAGTGAATGAGTAAAATATAAAAAAGTAAGTTTTTAGTGTAAAAATAGATTCGTAAATTAGAAGAACTGATGTAATTGCTCTAAGTGTGTTATAAAATGAAATGTTAAAATTAATAAAGTAATGTTAATTATATTTTTTAACATATATGATAGGAATGCTCTAATAGGTCATGGCGAAAGTTATTTTTACGCGTTATAAATGAGAGTGGGCTTAAAGTGTGAGTGACAGAGACCCAACCAGGAGAGATAACTACGTCTACAGACAAAAACCACATTAAAAAAATTTTTAAAATGAGAAAACAAAGAAAATAGAGAGAGAGAGAGAGAGAGAGAGCACTTTACCACTTTCATCTTTTATATGTTGCACGCATCCATAGCAACCAGAAAACACAAGAAAGACAGAGTCCTCCAAAGAGAAGAGAGAGAGAATACCCCACCAAAGCCTGTTTTTTTAAGTAGACAACTCCACAAAGAAGAGAAGAAGATGGTGCCAAAAAATGGGTTTCTGCTATATTACAAAATTTTAGAGTCCTAAATACATACAGAAAATGGGAAGAAGAAGAAGCATCAGCAGGAGTTTTGAGGCTTTGAGGTGTTTGCTGAAATGAGTTTGTTCATATTGAGCTGTGTATTCATATAACAAGTATCTGTCTGTCTTTTGTGTCAGAAAAAATTAAAGCTCAAAAATTTGATTTTGTTTCTTACCTTTACTAACTGTCTGCCTCTCTCTCCATGTATAAGGTCTAGTTGATAAAATTCACACCAAACCCATTTCTGTTTTGTGCTTTTGGAAAGTCTTGGGTGGTGGGCTTCTTCTTGTCTTTCAAAAACTGGAGGGTTTTTGGGTATTGAGTTCTTGTGGATTGTTGTTGTTTTGGTTCACTTTCTTAGATGAAGGCCATGCCCCTATCCTTTGAGGAGTTTCAAGGGAAGGGGGTGTTAGATTTCTCTACTGTTTCTTCAGATTCATTACCCCATCTTCACCACCACCACCACCACCACCACCACCAACAACAACTACAAAAGTGGCACAACACCAACAAAGAAAATTGCTATGTGGGCACTGAGCCCACCTCAGTTCTTGACTCAAGAAGAAGCCCCAGCCCTCCAACTTCAACCTCAACTCTGTCTTCTTCTCTTGGCAACGGTGTGGCTTCAACAACAGCAGCTGCAGCAGCAGCGGCCCCAGAGAATCATCACCAACCTTCTTCTCAAACCTGCTTAGACATAGGTGAAAAATGTGGGCTTGGAATGGAAGACTGGGAAGGTGTGTTGTCTGATTCCTCATCAGGTCAAGAACAGTCTATTCTGAGATTGATTATGGGGGACATTGAAGACCCATCTCTGGGTTTCAACAAGCTCTTGCATCAAGACCTTGAATTCAACTCAGGTTTTGGTGTGATAGATCAAGCTGATGCTTTTGGCTGCCTTGAAATACCCAACAATTTGTTGCCTAGCATTGACCCTTCTGCTGATTTTTCATTCAATGGTGGTGGCACCAATGCAACTAGGCTTGGCTCAGTTTCGACCCCAAATCACAACCCCATGTTCTCTGTTGCAACAAGTAATAATCTTTTGCCAGGCTCTCTATCTCATTCACCAGCCATGTTTCACCATCAACAACAGCAACAGCAGGTGCAGATAATTGAAGCTGTAGATGAGAAGCCACAGATTCTCAATCCCCAGATGATAAACCCAGCTCGGTTTGCTCAGAACCCGGCTTTGATTATGCCTACATATGCCCAATTGCAAGAGCATCACCTTGTTTCACCACTTCAGGCAAAAAGGCATAATCTTTGTGGTATTGGGCCTAATTATCAGGTCCCCAAGTTACCGTTTTCAGAATCGGAGCAAGATTTTCTTCGAAGACAGCAACAGCAACAGCAAAATCAGCTTCAGATGCAGAAAGTGGGGAACAATGAATTGGCAAGCCAACAGCAGCAGCAATTGTTATTTGATCAGTTATACCAGTTAGCAGATCTGATAGAAACTGGAAATAATCCGGTACGTGCGCAAGGGATATTGGCGCGGCTCAATCACCAGCTCTCTCCAATTGGTAAGCCTTTTCAAAGGGCTGCTTTCTATTTCAAGGAGGCCTTGCAATTGCTTCTTCGTAATACTAATAATACTAATTGTAATGCTTCTTTGAGTTTGTCATCATCACCACCACCACCCATTAGTCTTATTTTCAAGATTGGTGCTTACAAATCATTCTCAGAAGTCTCTCCTGTACTTCAGTTTGCCAATTTTACTTGTAACCAGGCTCTTCTTGAAGCCTTGGATGGCTTTGATACCATTCACATTATTGATTTTGATATTGGGTTTGGTGGACAATGGTCTTCTCTTATGCAAGAGCTCGCCTTGAAGCAGGGTGGTGGTCCAGCTCTTAAAATCACTGCATTTGCATCCCCATCCACACACAATGAACTCGAGCTTGGTTTCACTCGAGAAAGCTTGAAACATTTTGCTACTGAGATTAACCTTGCATTTGAGTTTGAATTTTTAAGCCTTGAATCCTTGAACTCTGCTTCTTGGCCACTGCCCCTTCGTGTATCGGAGAGTGAGGCAATAGCAGTGAATCTGCCAATTGGTTCCTTTTCCAACTACCCTTTATCCCTTCCTTTGGTTCTGGGCTTTGTAAAGCAGCTCTCACCGAAAATTGTGATCTCTTTGGATAGAGGTTGTGATCAAACCGATGTCCCTTTCCCCCTCCACATAATTCATGCCGTTCAATCTTATTCAGGCCTGTTTGAATCATTGGATGCTGTTAATGTCAACCAAGATGCCTTGCAAAGGATTGAGAGGTATTTGCTGCAACCAGGAATTGAGAAAATTGTGTTGGGTAGCCGCCATTCACCTGATAGGACGCCTCCTTGGAGGAGTCTATTTTTGTCATCCGGATTTTCCCCATTAACATTCAGCAACTTCACCGAGTCCCAAGCAGAGTGTCTGGTGCAAAGGACTTCAGTTCGGGGTTTCCATGTTGAAAAGAATCAAACTTCACTTGTTCTCTGCTGGCAGCGAAAGGAGCTTATCTCAGCTTCAGTTTGGAGGTGCTGAGAAGAGTAGCATTTTGGAATTGGATTTATAACTACCAATTAATATTTATTGCTAGAGTGCTTCATAACTTACTGTTTTGGTTGATTTTTTTTTTTTTTCTTAATTTTAAAAACTCTCTCGCGTGTTGTTTTCCTATGCTAATTGTCTATGCACATTAGGGCTATTGTTCCCATTTAAGAAACCAATATTTAGTAACTGGATGGCTCTGTACAGGTGTCTTATGTTTAGTAACCAAATATTATTGTTATGATGTTTTTTTGCTTCTAAGGTGGTGGTGATTGTTTGTTGTATACTTTTAACAACAATGCAACACAAAATATCAAGAAAAGAAAATTTTTAACCCTGCTGATATGAGTCCTTTTTGGTGTATATATCTTTTGAATGCTTAGCATCATGGGGCTGTTTAATTTGATATTCCCTCTAGCTTGAGGAACTGCATATTATTCGACTTTCAGAAAATTTTTCTGTCAAATTCTACTAGACTTGTGAGTGAATTCAGCATGGTTTTTTGAATGATTGATGAACAATATGCATGTGTAGCCTTGGTACTCTCAAGTTTTGTTTTTACAGTTATATGCTAAATAATGAGTAGAGAAAATTAGTTTTCTTGATATTGAATTTGTAATTCTGAAGGGTGGGGAAAGGGATCCAACAAAAGCATTTCTTGTTTGCATGCCTCACTCTTTCTAGGATTGCTTGTAATTGTTATATTTCTTCCATGCTTAAGTGGGAAAAGGGGAAAGGCCTTTGCAACTGTAATTGGTGAATGACACAACTAGCTTTATAGGACTGGTTGCAACATGGTTATATATGTGTAATGTGAGCTAGCCAATACCCTTGGATATGGTTTAGTTCTAGCCACCAAAAATTGCTAGTGTGGAGAAATTATAAACTTTTGGTCTGATTCAAATACCATTTTGATAGAAAATTTGTTTCAATCCCCCTATCTGCTTCGCCATTCTCATGATGAGTGTGATTTGAGTCCCTTTTAGGTCCATATCATCTTCTTTTTCATTGTCTGTTTTGTCACATCATAACTTACAGCCAAGTTTAAAATATTAATTATCAAGAGCTCTCCTTATTATGGGTTCTTGGGAATTGGAATTTCCCTAGATTTACTATTCTTTTTCCCTCTTGTTACTCTTGACATCATCTCAATGTAGGCCATATAAAATCAATCCTAATCCACATATTGGTTAATTGATTAATGATAATCTAATGCTAATGTTCTAAAAAAAAAAAAAAAACTCTGGTTGAGAAATATCTACATCATATATGTCAGGTTTTACTTGATTTTCAAAGTCTACAACACTGTATATTGTGCCCACCTACATGCTCCAAAATTTCCAATTCTCTCTCCCTTCGCAAGTTGACTGCAACGACGCATGAAACTTGATTATAACAGTATTGTGCCCACCTACGTGCTCCAAAATTTCCAATTCTCTCTCCGTTCGCAAGTTGACTGCAACGACGCATGAAACTTGATTGTAACGAGTATTTTGGCTTGTTTTGTTTGATTTTTTTTTTATTTTTTATTTTTTTAATTTGTATTCGTTTTTTTCATTATCTGTACAAATTTCGTTTTTTTTGGGAGCAAAACGGAGATATAAGTGGATATTATATTAGTTTTTTTTTTTTTTTTTTTTGATAAGGGATATTATATTAGTTAGTTTAGCAAACAAGTCTCTTAGAGCATCAGCATTGATTTTTTCTAATTCTATCTTATTTTACCATCTAAAAAGCTACTTTACCAATTATATCATACCATTTTACAATATACCCAACATCTAAAAACTATTTTTTTTCCATTTTATTTAAATATTCTTTTTTAATCTTTTTGTACTATTTCTCTTTTTCTCCTCATTTTCGTCTCTTTCTCCCTCAATCTCTAGCACCGGCCTCATCCTCTGACAAACCCATACCCAACAAACAACAAGCAAATCACAAAAAATCACCCAAATCAAACAAGTACCAGAAATCCACCGGCCAACCCAGCAAAATCACAACAAAAAAATCACAACAAATCTAAAAATCTCAAAACAAAAATTTGAAGAAATCTAAAAATCACCACCAGCCCAGCAAATCACAACAACAATCCCAAAACAAAAATTTGAAGAAAAACTCACCATCAACAATACATGCCGATCTTGAAAGTGATTAGACTTGCTACTGCCGCCGAACCTCAACAAACCACTAATCACCACCACCACACCACATGCCCACCGGAAGACAGAGGGGATGATAGATGGGTGAGGTGAATCGACGTGGCGAGAGAGAGGGGATGACAGAGAAGCAAGAGGCTTGGTGTGATGAAAGAGCTCAGTGATGGAGAGACCAAGATCAAGTGTATCGATGAAGAGACAGAGATAAGTGACGGTCGAGAGAGAGAGAGAGGACTGATATTTACAATAAAATATTAATATAACATTTACCATTGAGCTACAGTGCGATTCTATGTTTAGAATCGCACTGTAGCTCCATGGTATTTTTTTTTGCAATTGTCCCAGAACCCATCGTTCAAAGGAGCTCTCTTTTGTGCCTCAATGGTATACTACTTTCGAATTTGGCATAGAGAAGAGGTTTGGCCTCTTCAATGCTGATGCTCTTATTGGTTCCTAATAAAAAAGGGTAAATGGTAAAGTATACTCCTGACGTTTGAAGTTGTTTAGATTTTACACCGTGTTTGAGAAATTAGATTTTATATCTTGAAGTTTCATTTTGTTAGCAAAACTCAACCTTCTGTTGGTGGCTCACTTATGTGGCTGTTAAATAACACGCTGGCAATTGATGTGTAATTTTATTTTTTGGTCAAATCATACTCCAAAACAAATTCGTTTCAAAGAAAACAAAATGGCACTGTATGCAGCTTCCAAAACAGCGCCATTTGGACGAAAACAAAGCAGCGCCAAATATCAACTAGCAAATGACCCCGTTTCACCAAAACTAAATTCCCAAATCATCGCCTTCGAGGCTTTGTGGGGAGCCATCTGCAGTAACTATTAGTAATTCAAATTTTTAAAGTTTTTTTTTTGGCTTTGATTATTTGGGTACAAATGGCATCCTCAAGGGCTAAAATACCCCTCTGTAACATGTGAAATTGTTGGCCTCCCTGCATAAATTTTTGGTCATATGGTAGTTCTCATTTTGCTAAGGTTTTTTTTTTGCCTCTATCTATTAGTTTGTATTCTGACAAGAGAAGAAGCTGACCGAAGAGGATGAACCAAAGAGGGATGGGTGAGTATTTTGGCTTGTTTTGTTTGATTTCTCTTTTGTTTTTTTTTTTTTTTTTTCATTTTTTAAATTTGTTTTTGGTTTTTTCACTCAGTACAATTTTTTTTGAGCAAAACGGAGATATGAGTGGATATTGTATTAGTTTTTTTTATTTTATTTTTTTTGATAAGGAATATTATATTAGTTTTTTTTTTTTTTTTGAGGAAAGGAATATTATATTGGTTAGTTTAGCAAACAAGTCTCTTGTCGGTTCCTTAAAAAAAAAAAAAAAAGTCTCGTACAAGTTTGCTAGCGATTTGGGAGTAAATCTAATCTATATTAAAAGGAGTATTAGGCAACTGCTTGTGTATCCATACATAGACTCAATACAAAGCCAATATATGTAATGTTGTTATTTATTTAAGTAGATGCTATTTATGTAACATTTATGGCTTGTTTGAAAGTTTATGGCCTGTTTGGAAGTTTAGAGAGGGAGAGAGGAGAGTAGAAGGGAGGAGAGTAGTGGAAAGGAGAGTAGAGGGGAATGGTTATCCTCCACTTTATTTAGATGTTTTTAAAATTAAGTAAAGGGAGGGGAGTAATTAGTCTTTTTATTTGTAATTTTGTTAATATAGTACGGACAAATTTGGTAATTCATTTGGTCAATCATTTTTATCCTCCACTCTCCCTCTAAATCTCTCCAATTTGGGGGAATTAAAAATGAGGGATTAGAGAGAGCTGAAACCCTTTCAAATTCCTCCCCCTCATTCCTTAAAAAACTTCCAAACAAGAGTATTAAATTACTCTCCTTCCCTCTACTCTACTCCCCCTCCATTTTTAAACATCCAAACATACCATTAGTGAGGGAGGAGAGTTGAGGGAGGAGAGTAGAGGGGAGGGGAGTAGTGGGAAGGAGAGTAGAGGAGAATAATTATTCTCCACCTTATTTGGATGTTTTTAAAATTAAGTAAGGGAGATGAGAGTAATTAGTCTTTTCATTTGTAATTTTGTTAATATAGTAAAGGCAAATTTGATAATTTATTTGGTCAAGTATTTTTATTTTCCACTCTCCCTCCAAATCTCTCCAATTTGGGGGAATTAAAAATGAGGGGTTAGAGGGAGTTGAAACCCCTCCAAATTCCTCCCACTCATTCCTTAAAAAACTTCCAAACAAGGGTATTAAATTACCCTCTCTCCCTCTACTCTACTCCCCCCCCCCAATTTTTAAACATCCAAACAGGCCATTAGATTAAATGCGTTTAGTCTTCCTATCAAAACCATTAGGCATTTTATTTATTTACTAAATAAATTTGCAATTTTTTTCTTCTTTACTAGATTAAAACAAATTTATTCTTGAGTCAAGTACATAGATGACTTGTAGCAACAGCAAAAGACCTGCTTATAACCCAATTTTCCTATTTATTTTTATGGAAATTTAACAACATAATAACTCCAAAAGTAGCATAATTGCAAAAAGCCTACTTATAACCCAATTTTTCGATTTATTTTTAGAAAAATTTAACAACATAATAATTCCAAAGGTAGCATAATTGGGTATGGAGTATGGAATATGGACCCATCTCATCAAAATTGTTAAAATCTGAATCAAAATTGGTGAAAGGAATGAATTGAGGATTGTAAGATTTTACCAACTATGAAAGTAGTTAATAGGAGGCTAAATTGCAAATAACGCCACCAAAGTTTGGAAGTGTTTAGATTTTACACCTTAATATTTCAAAATTTGGATTTTATTCCTTGAAATTTAACGGTGTTTGAATTTACACCCTAACGTTTCAGAATTTGGATTTTACTCATTAAATTTAGGGGTTTTGGATTCTACTTCCTAAGGTTTGGGAATGATTGAATTTTACACTATGATGTTTCAGAATTTGGAGGTATAAAATCCAAACACCCTAAACATAAGGGGGTAAAATTCAAATTTTGAAACGTTAGAGTATAAAATCCAAACACTCCCGAACTTCTAAAGTGTAATTTGCAATATTATAGAAATATGACATTGGGTTATTAAATTTTCTAAATTTAAGTCAAATATTGTAAACTTATTTAGAACTAAAAAGTTTAACGTGGGTGCCTAAAAATCAAATAATTTGTTTTGAAAGAAATAATAAACGCAAGGTATTTTGGCTACGAAACCTTTTAACTAGTAGTTATAGTAAAATTAAATACCGGGTTATGAAAATTGTTCTAAAACCGTAATGGAATAAGTAATGTTTTTGCTCTAAATTATAAGAATGTCAGTCCATTTATATTGTCTTTTTTTTTTTAGAGAGTTTCATGTTTTTGCATTAAATTATAAGAATGATAATCCATTTACATCGTTTTTTAGAGAGTTTCAAAATATAACGTCTGCTTCTAATTATAATTCTTTATCATTAAACCAAGACATCAAAGATTTTACCAGTTGACTGAAGTGAAACCCACTATCTACATTGTTGGTTTAATGTAAATATCATTTTAAATTCTTTAATTTTTTAAATAAATAAAAGAAGTGAAACAACGCATGGCATTGTTTACATTAGCCTATGCAAATTTTTTTAAAATTTAAAAATCCTATTTAATGTTGTGACATATAAAAAAAGCTCAAGTCTTCTTATCCTATACTACCATGCACTTTTGATGTGGTGGTCACTTTACAAATATAATTACTTGTGGGGTGTGAGAGGAAAAGGCCGGGGTTCAAGTCTCCAAAAGGGAGTTTCACACATATATACACTTAGATTAGGTTAGAATAAAATTTTTATCTTATATATTAAAAATTGGTAGTCTGTGCAATGCACATGAAAATTTAACAAAAAACATATATTTTAAATATTTCTTGGTCATAGATATAAAATTGATAATTATGGAAGTTATTAATATACATTTATTATAATTCTATTTATATGAAATTGTCTAGTTTATAGAAAATATGACGTGGCAATATTCTAATGGATGATTTAAATATAGTAAAGAATTTACTTTAAATTAAAAAATTTTATATTAGAATAATGAAGTGTAAAATTGTGATCCTCAAAATTTAGATGGAAATATATTATAAAGTCAACCAAAATTCATACATCTTTGGTTTTCAATATATACTAGTCAATAACCCACGCTTTGCATGATATATTATTAAAAAAATATATGTTTAATTGTTACATGTAAAAAATTATATGTGTTTATCTGCTATTCATTACAACATAATCATAAATAAATAAATAAACATTTACTATTTGAATTAGAAGGAAAAAAAAAAGATATATATTAACCACATATTTATAACTAAGCTAACACATATCTAGTTGTACACTTGTGCTAAAAGAAATAGATTATTGACAGTAATTATATCACAAACCAAATTTATTGTTGAAGCAACAAATACTGCAATATGAAAATTGGAACACCGCCCCCCACCCCAAAAAAAAAAAAAAAAAAAAAAATTGAAATAATATTTTACCTAAAAAAAACTTAGAAAATCAAATGGATATGAAAATAGTGGTAGCTTATTTGTTATTTGGTACTCTACGTTTAAAGCATTTTTCAACGCCATTGCTCTTACATCTCCTCCAAAACTCAATGCCTACAAAATATTAGAAATATCAAACTTGGAAAACTTTTATTATATTTAAAATTTCAAAACCGCAAATACAAAAGGAAAAAAAAATCACAAAAATTGATCTAAGAATTTTCAATTCCAGATTAGGGAGATATAGAGGCTAAACTAGCAACCCATTCAAAGGGAAAGACTTCAAAAGAATCAAAACCATAATATCTAGAATAGGCATAGAGAGTGAGAGGAGCTTAAATTTTTTTTTTTAAAAAAAGCCTAGAAAAAATAAACATAACTAGAACATTAAAAATAAAACTTTTCTTAAACAATAATAGCAAATATAATATACACTAATATTATTATTCCATTCCACCAGTCTTATCCTAGCCAGCAGATTTACCATTTAGAGAGAGAGAGAGAGAGAGAGAGAGAGAGATTACCCCCACCAACTCCTTGAATTGTAGAATTCTCTCAAAATTTGAGAGAAATGGAAATGCGTGGGACATCGCTCAAATGCATGATAACATGTAAGTGAAAAGACTATACATAAGCATTAGATTTGCCAACTCGAGCCTGAAAGCTTAAAACATAATAATCATGAAAATAGGTTCTTTGGTTATTATTTATGTACATGATCTTTGTGCCCAGTGCATATATAGAACCTTATTATCTATTACTCCTTACAACTTGACAATGGAAAGCTACTTGCTTTTGTCATTGAAAATGGAAAGCTACTTTATAAAGTCCTTTTCATTTTTGTCATTTCTGCCCATCTGTTGTCTTTTATGTTTCCTTTCCTATGTTAAATGTCAGTTGTAAACAATCGTAAGTTTGTAACTGAAAAAGAATTGAGTAATGAAATCATTGGAGTAATTTAAAGATTGGGTAGTGCACATTTAAAATGGAAAGTTTTCTTTTTTTAAGGAAAATTTAATATAGGAAGGTTGTGCACACCTTTTTTTTTTTTAATTTAATTTAATTTATATTTTATATAAGATAGAAATTATATTTTAGTATAATCTAAGTATATATGAGTATAAAATTTCTTCTTGGAGATTTGAACTCTGATCTTTACTCCGTCATCTCACAAAAACTTAATACTTTAGAAATAGCCATCACACCAGGAGTGCATGACGGTGTAATACACACTTAAAACAGATGAATTTTAGGAGATCATTTTGCATTTAATTAATTGTAACGGTTTATTTAAAAAGAACCCATTATATAATCTTGCCATATATTACTTTGTGGGGAGAAATTCTTAAGTATTTCTAGAGCACGAAAAATTGTTCTCCTTCTCACATTTATGATAGGATCTACTCATATAAATTCTTGGAGAAAGTATTATTTTTTCGTACTTCGAGAGTGTTTAAGAATTTTTCTTTTGTAAAGCTATTATTTTTTAAAGCTACTTTGTAGAGATTTTTTTTTTTTTTTTTTTGGTAAAAGATGACTCATTAAACAAAATAACAAACTAAGGAGCTAAAAAAGATTCAGGACAAAGCCTATTAGAGTACATGCCATTTAGATCTTCTCAAAAGCATTAGCAACCTCTACATGAGGACTTTCTACAGAAGTAACTTCTAAATCCTTGCTACAGGTCATCATTGCAAGGCTATTAGCACACTAGTTTGCTTGTAGCAGTGATTAAACTGAATTTGGTAAAAGCAAGAAGCCAGTAGCCCGTAATCATCTAAAATAAGGGAAATGACATTTTTCACAGTCATATTTGCCTAAAACATCCACAATAGCTTTGGCATCTAGCTTGACTACTAAATGAGATAAAATATTTAAATTGCAGCACATCATTAACCCGTCCTTAAGCCCCCACAGCTCCACCACAAAACTGCTTGTTAGCTCAATACGCCTTGTAAATCCTACCACCCATCTGCCACAATCATCGCTTACTACACCCCCACATCCAGCGACACCTGGATTGCCAACAGACAACCAATCCGTGTTAAGTTTCATCTAACCCTCAAGAGGACTCTCCCAGTAGATTCTATTAACTCTCTTGTAGATTGTCATTCTTGGAGAAGATACACAATGCATATATTCCATTGCTTGATTCACTATCTCAATAGCCAACTTTAGGTTTTGGTTTTTCCTTCTAAACACTATTTGGTTTCTACTCTTCCAGATAAGCCACATTGCAAATGGGAAAAGGGTCCTCTAGGGATGATTTACAAGATTGAGCCTACAATTTAGCCTTCCATTTAAGTTCATCCCCAGTTGGGTCTACACAGGTTTGATTTTAGGGCAATCTTGAAGAGCATGGAGAATGGACTCCAGCTCCCCTCGATAGATGGGACAACTCTCCTCGTTCACAACTCCTCTCCTCACAAGAAAAGTCTTTGCCTCGATGCTATTGTGTGCACACATCTACAAAATGTTTTAGTTCGAGGAAGGGTGTCAGCTTTCCAGTTCCAGATCACAGTGAAAGAAAGATTGGAATTAGGACTCAAAGCAATCCTATATGCACTTTTTAAATCTAAGATCCCTTAAGGAGAAGCGGCCCAAGCTAACTTATCACTTCCTCTGCTTGTAATTATGATAAGGGTGGCTTGAATCATTATTTTAATTTCCAAGAGAAGCTCAAGGGAAATCCTATCCCAATCCCAATCACTTTGTAGAGATATTCAATTTAATAAACAATGTCGTTTTAATCTTTTTATTATTATTATTATTTGGACTATAAACACAACAATCAATTAATAATGCATCTAAGCTCATCTGTAGTGGTACTTTGATTATGTTATATATTATATGCCTGTTTAAAAAAACTTTATATACTGATTTTGTGTTTGTGTGTTCTAATAAGTATTACGGTTTCCAAAAAAAAAAAAAAAAAACTAATAATGCATCTCTTATAATATTTTTAAACAAAAGCCGAAAAAGGAGTGTTCAAAATTGATTGACAAATTAAGTAAAAATAAATATTTCATCAGTTAATAATTGAATAGATATCAATTATGAATTGAAAAAAATAATTGACATCTAATTAATTATAAAGGAAATATGAACTAAAACGACTTTATGTAAAATAATTTATTTTAAGTAAGTGACTTTTTTTTTATAATAAGTTGTTTTTTTAGAAAGTTATAATTAGTTAATTATTTTGTTAATTATCAAATTGTCGAATGTGAATAGTATATAGTGGAAAAAGAGAGTAAGAAATATTATAGATGCATAATTAATTTTAAGAGTATTAAATATAAAATATTTGTAAGCCAACATTAATTTAGAATTAAATGTATCAACACATTCTTGTAAGATGTATTATGCTACAGACAAATTGCTACTTGCCATATGATACTATTTGACCACATCATTCTAAATAAACAAAAGATTTTGCCACTTGTCATCATTGTGTGCATTTACCAGATAAGGATCCAACTTTTATAATATTATAGTTATAATATATATTATAGATAGATAGAAATATAGATTATATATAGATGATATATGGAGAAAAAAAAAAGATCCTTTTATTTAATTTTACAACACTTAAGAGAAGCTTAAGTCTTCTTAAACTTATAAAATTTATTTGAGGAGATGATAACAATGGGGCAGGGCGAGTCCGAAGGATGGGGTTTTTACAATTTTCTCGCCCCATCCCCGCCTCTTGGGGCCCTACGAAGCCCCACCCCATCCTATAAAACTCTACTTCTTGTTAATTTTCCCACTACTATTACAATTGTTTTTAATAAAATTTGTTTCGTTAATAAAAATATATTTGAAATTACAAATAAATTTATCCCATCAAATCAAACTAATTTTTAGCAAAAATTGAATAATATTATTTGTAAGGGCACGTCAACTTGGTTACCCAAGCCCACTTAGAGTAGTGAGATTAATGTTCCCAAACCCACCCTAAATCAATAGATATTTGTAAAGAGAGTGGGATGAACAAGCTTGGGCTTCGCCCGAAGACACGAATATAGTAGGAAGAATCAAAAGTCTAAGATTTAAATGTATAGATGGATCTTTACAAGCTTGCCTGAGGACAATGTTCTTGGTTGTTACATACATTGTTCACTCTCTTTCTCTCAATTATTGTTCTAGCTTGGATATCTTTTTTTTATTTATTCTTTTTTGGATCCCCCTTATCTGAGAGTCTCTTTCCTTTATATACTCCATGGCCTCTTGAATCCTAACCCTCCATCTTCAATCCTACTAAATCTTCTTAGGACACTTGTCCTATTAAACTTCTAGTGAAGGTGGTGGAAGGAACTACTGAACTGTGGACTTACTGTTCAAGTTACTTTCTCATTAATACAACTAATAAAGCTGTTGCCAACCATTTAATACGGAGGAGTAGGCGAGATCTTACAAGAAACCTTCCACAAATATCTTGTTTATCCCCTAAAGCGCCCACCTTAACCTCTTATATCTCCCAAGGACACTTTGTCACTTCCCATTCTCTCCTCAAACCACCTTACTCCTCAGGCCATGAATGATCCTTAATGAGGAACAACTGAAGGCTACAGCGGTGTTTTCAATCTTCGGTCCTCGGGCCCCCTCAATAGCCCTCTAAAACCTTGTTATTGCCTCTGAGGTAAAAAGTAAGGTTTTAGTATTACCACCATAGTCAGTATGTGCCAAACGCGTTCCCACGTGGTAACGTCTCTTCACCTGTCCTAAGCACGCTCCTAACGCTTCGGTATCCAGGATGCGTCATTTTTTGTATCAGGCAGCTCCTTGTCTGCCTACGTTCTATAGTAAGATGATAATCTTACGGTCCTCGTTCACCCTTATTTATGAGTGGGAAATTTAACGCTCATTTTTCACCCCTATATAAGGGAGGTTGGAGATAACTCTGCCCCATTTATCCATTTCACAATTTTTCTTTGAAGCAGCAGTCCAAGGAGAGTTTCTTTCATTGCCTGTAGGTGCGTCCAAATTTATTTATTTATATACTTAGATTCTTACTTACCCACACCATAAACATCCATGCGTAGATTTGCCAAGCTAGTAGATACTCTTGAGGGCATGGCTGTCTTTAGAGCCAAATATAGGGTCCCTGATGGTGTTGTACTCTAACACTGTGAGTTAGGAGAATGGTTGGTCATTGAACAGACCTTCAGGCTCAGTGGTAATTCTGATGATCACCTTCATAGAAGGCAGGATGGAAATCCCTTTGGGTAGGGTCATTAGGGACTTTCTTATGAACTATAGGTTAACTCCCACACATTGCACCCCCAATGATTTAAGGTCCTCGGTAATGTAGATATGATAAACCGTAAGATGGGGACCAATCTCACATGGCATGATGTGAATTGGGTATACAATTGTCAAATGGGACAAAAAGGGAAGGAGACCAACTACTACATCAAATGTAGGGCCCCAGCCATTAGGTTAATTTCATGTATGCCTAAGTCAAACAAGGGTATGGACGAGGATTCCCTCATTGTCTTAAGAGACTAGCATGATGGATTACACTGTCCCACCCAAGAGGGGGAACCAGGTATGGTTCCCATAAACACTAGATGTGCGTAGAATTTTTTCATTTTTATGAATAAGAAATTTTATAAGAATCTTTCCCTAACACATAACTGATGTTGCATGTTTATTGGCAAACAAACATCACACCGCCTTGAACAAGCATTTCGTGAACTTTCTTAATCTAAATCGAATCCTCAGACCAGAGATTTTCTTTCACAAGGACGGTTAACATCGAGCGGTGCATGTGATTCTCAGGTTCAACCTTATCTCCAAATGCTTACAAAGTCCCAAGCATGTAATCAAAGCTAAGGACCTCAGGCTAGCTTTGGTTGATGTAGAAGTTCTCGGCTTCCTGACAATAGACCCTCCTTCATCCGGAACTCAAGACGCTCAATTCCTAGGCCTACTCATAACTAAGCTCCTTTACTCCCAGGAGCCACCCATTCCTTTAGACGTTGAAGAAGAGGAGTGCATTCTGGAGCCCACTCAAGAAGTCATGGACAAAGACTTTGAGGTCTTCTACCAACAAGCAGATCCTAAGGACGCTCCCGGTCCCTCTCATCAACGTTTACCACTTGCCCAAGCCAACACCAGCCAAGGAGCATCTAACGTCCTTAACGGAATGGTGCTAGAGGAGAAAACCCTTGACTTGTTGGTTTCACTCATAGCCCATGTTGGGGGCGCTTCCCTAGCAGTTCCAGTGGTGCCCCAACCACCAACTCCTGCCCCTACGCGTGTGTCCTCTGGTGACGCTGCTAGTAAGAAATTTAAGAGAGGCCAAGGGGTAAAAGGGCCCGAAGGTGCTGAAGAGTGGGAGATTATGTGTACATCATAGCAGCCCCAAACAAAGGAGCCCCGAACTACAAGGGCTAAGCAAAAAAGAGCTCCTCCTCGGGGGATTCCAAAAATACTGAAGGGGGACAACCTTCAAAGGCCTTCCCCTGGAAACCCACATTTATGCTAAACTTAAGGAATCCCGTCATGAGTGATGCCATCCTAAGGGACACTCAACAAGGAAGGTCTGGCATTCTCTCTGAATGCCTTAAAAAGGCCTTTCTCCTCCCCAAGAACATGCACGAGCTTCAATCTCTAAGGAAGAGAGAGGTCTTCTTATCCTTTAAGAGGGACCTTGCCAAGGTACGAAATTAACCTCTTATTTTGGTAAACTCATGTCTCTATTGTACAAGTACTTACCTTTGTCAATGTTCCAGTCTGTACAAGCAGCCTTCGTGGTTGAAGAGTGGGTGGACCACACCCTGGGCGAAACCCGTGATGCTGATGCCAAAAAGGAGGCACTGAGATGGCCCAAGCTGGGGTTGAGAAGAAGCTCAAAAACACCATGCTCCAGTTGGCCAAGGTGGAGAAGTCAGGGAAAAACGTTGACTCTGCCTTGACTAGTTTTAAGAAACAGACAACAGATTCTCTAGCAGCTTAGAAAAGGTCGAGAATAAGCTGGCTTTGGCTATAGTGAAGATCAAATAGCAATAAAAGCAACTAGATGCCAAGGACACTGAAAAAGCTGAGGCTGAGCAGGCTGCCTATGGCGCAAGCATGACAAAAATCGCCCAGAGCCTCACAGCACAGCTCAAGGACGTGGCTCGAACCTTTTGCCTTAATTTCTGGGGCGAGGCTCTCAACTCCGCTAGGGTTAGCACTGAGTCAGAGCTTAGGGCTCCTGATAAAGTATACTACCCTCCAGCCTTATGCCTTACCCCCAACCTTCGGATGTCCCAAGCCCAGCCTTTGCCCTTGCCTTTGCCTCGATCTAGCCTACTACTACTTCAGCTGCCAAACCTACCATAAAGACAAGGCAGGATCAACCACCTCTAACAACTGTAGTGGATGTGAAGGCCAAAGATGTAGCTGAAGTAGAGCAACTGAAGAGGAAGAAGAAGGAGAAGGAGAAAGAACAATAGAAAGAGAAGGAGAGAGAGACGTCAGCATGACTTAATCCTAGGCTAGGAGCTACTTAGTCAATTTTGTAATTGGGCTTAAGTTTAGTTGATACCCATCTTTTTTCTTTTTTCTTTTTTTTCTTTTTTGTAATCCAACTCCTAAACTTCAATAAACATAACCAATCTTTACTTTACACTTTTTCATTTATTTAAGTCTGATATGTCCAAGCATTTTTTCTACTATTTCCCTTTTTGTAGTATTATTTGGAGCGTGCTAACCTTTGTCTAGTTATCCTATTCAATCTTGATTGAACCTCGAGAAAGTCATTGGGCTTAAATTTAAGGCAGATTATAACCATATTCTGACACTTAGTAAAAAATTCAAGCAACACTTACCTTACTTCAGACTTGGGATGCTATAAGGCCTATCCACTCATTACCTATGATCCGAGGAAATAGGCAAGACTTATGATTTTACATAACACTTAAAAATTTTTACCTAAGAGTTAACTGGTCTAAGGTTTGTGACTCGAAGAGTCGAGCAAGACCAAGGTTTCGTGTAACACTTACAAACTTTGATGTAAAGGTTAATTTACCCAAGAGTATCTCATAGACATATTTGCAAATGCTTTAAATGATGCTCATGGACATTTCTTCAAATAGGTTATTATGACAAGGATCTTAGTCATCCATTGCCAATAGATCAAGTATTAATTTACCCAAGGTATGTGGTTCGAGAAGCCAGACATAACCAGGGTTCTGTTTAGTACTTAGCATAGTAGGAAAGCATTAATTTACCCAAGGTATGTGGTTCGAGGAATCAGGCGTAACCAATATTCTGTTTAACACTTAGAGAGATAGAAAAGTATTAATTTACCCAAGGTTCGTGGCCCGAGGAACCAGGCATAACCAAGGTTCTGTTTAACACTTAGAGAGATAGAAAAACACTAATTTACCCAAGGTATGTGGTCTGAGGAACCGGGCATGACCAAGTTTCTGTTTAACATTTAGAGAGATAAAAAAGCATTAATTTACCCAAGCTACGTGGTCCGAGGAACCAGGCATGACCAAGGTTCTGTTTAACACATGGAAACTTTCACATCAAGTAATTAGGAGTTGAGCCATGCTACCCTAACACAGAAATAAACCAATATTGAATGAAAAGAACCTTATAATAATAATAATAATAACAATAATAATAATAATGATGATGTAAACTATTTACATTCCATCTAGATGAGGAGCCATCTTCGGTTTCCTATAACATGAGGAAATGGCTCCACAATGTCCAAGCCCCACTGAGCAAATGACCAAGGACTAGAAAGTGGGTTTAAAGCCCCTCTTGGCTGATGAATATTTGGGGCATTCCTCTGACACTAATCACATTTCTTCACATAATCATGGGAGTTTTTTGCATGCTCAGCCACCAGTATCCTTGAGTGAGGGCTCTATGGGCCAACGATCTCCCACCAGTATGACTTCCATAATATCTCTAATGCAGTTCCTCTAACAAGGGTTCCACTGCCTCAGGATGCACACAACGGATATGGTCTTGAATAGGATCATTTGTACAACTTTTGCTCCACAGATAACCAGTAGCGCGAGGCTTTTCTACGTATTTTTTCTGCTTCAACTTTATCCTTGGGTAGTTGGCCTTGCTTCAAAAAGTTAATTAGGGGATCCATCCAACTGGGCCTAACTTGAACACTATGCACCCCATCCGCTGGCTTCTCGTCAAGACTAAGGTTGGCCACATCTTTAATAAGGGCAACCTGAGGTAGGTTTGCTCAAAGAAAGGTTGCTAACGTGGCTAAAGAGTTTGCATGAGAGTTCTGCCTTCTTGGAATTTGCTTTAGGGCGAAGCTCTTGAAGCAGGTTTTAGATTGTCTGACTTTGGCAAGGTATCCCTGCATACGTTCATCTCTAGCTTCAAACTCACCATTGACTTGTCCTACAACCAGTCATGAGTCAAAATGTACCTTTATAACCTCTCCCCTCTAACTTGTTAACCATTAACATTCCCACCAACAGAGCTTCATACTCAACCTCGTTATTTGTAGCCAAAAAGCCCAAATGTAGTGATTTCTCCATCACTAGCTTCTCAGGCGTAATCAGCACAATTCCTACTCCTAACCCCTTTTGGTTAGCTGCTCCTTCAGTGTACACCTCCCAAATGGCGATGCCCGAGGCCGAGATCGTCATTACATCTATTTTCCCATTCCCGTCTTCGGCCATACTGTCTGTAAACTCTGCCACAAAATTAGCCAAGACTTGCCCTTTTATGGCAATATAAGGCATACACCTAATGTCATAGGCATCCAGCATGGCCCCCCATTTAGTGATCCTGACTGTGTAATATGATTTTTGCAGAAGTGCTTGCAAGGGAAGTTGGGTGAGCATCATCACAGTATGTGCCTGAAAGTAATGTGAAAGCTTCTTCGAGGCGTGTACATTGGCCAACACCACCTTATCCAAGGGTAGATAACGTGTCTCAGCTTCCTGCAAGGACTTACTAACATAATATACAAGTCTTTACACCCTGCTCTCATTCTTGGCCAAAACTAGACTAATAGCATAACCCGTGACTGCCAAATATGCATACAATACTTCCTCTTTCTCAAGTCTAAAAAGGACTAGGGGCCACGACAAATATTGCTTTAGCTCCTCCAAGGCCAACACACACTCCTCGGTCCACTAAAATTTCTTCCACTTGTGGAGGAGCTAGAAAAATAGACAACACCTATCCACTGAACAAGAAATAAACCTATTTAGAGCTGTTGCCATTCCTGTTAACTTTTGTACCTCCTTAGGGTTCCGAGGAGGATGCAAGCTATTAATGGCCTTAATCTGATCGGGATTGATTTCAATTCCTTAGCGTGTTATCATGTAGCCTAGAAACTTTCCCGAGCTGACTTCAAAAGAACACTTGGATGCATTTAGGCGCTACCTATATTCCCTCAACATCGAGAACACCTCCCCCAAATTTGCTAAGTGCTCTACAACCTGCTTATTTTTAATCACCATATCATCAATGTACGCCTCCACATTCCTCCTAATTTGTGACTCAAACATCCGTATCACCATTCTTTGATATATGGATCCTACATTCTTAAGGCCAAAAAGCATCACACTATAATGGTACTTTCCAGTGGAAGCACGGAAAGCCGTTTTCTCCTGATCAGACAATGCTAAAGGAATCTGATGATACCCTTGGAAGGCATCCAAGAAACTCATCTGAGAATGGCCAATTGTTGCATCCATCAATTGATCAATCCAAGGAACGGGGAAAGGGTCCTTTGGATAAACTTTATTCAGATCCGTGAAGTCCACTCACACACGCCACTTCTCGTTCTTCTTCTTTACTACCACTGTATTAGCCAACCACTTGGAGTAAAAGATTTCCTTAATTGCCCCTATTTGCTTAAGTTTGTTCACTTCTATCCTTACTGCCTCAACATTCTCTTTTGCTGAACGCTGAGGAGGTTGCTTTCGTAGGATCACCTCTAGATTCACGTTCAACCAGTGACACATAAACTCAGGATCAATCCTGAGGACGTCATAATTGCTCTAGGCAAACACATCTATGTTATCCTCCAAAAACTTCACCAACACTGTCTTTTCCAAGGATGGCAATTTAGAACTCACCTAAAAGTTTTTTTCTTCATCATGTCCAATTACAACCCTTTCAAGTTTATCAGACACTACCTAGCCATTGCTTGGTTATCAATTAGTTCCCCTACTCTTCCCTGTGTAGGATACTTGACTTTCAGATGCAGAGTTGAGGACACCGCACCTAAATCATGAAGCCATGGACTGGCCAAAATAGTTGTGTAAAGGGAATAGGTCGCAACCATAAGAAGCTGACCTGCACCTCCTAGTCTCTAGCCTGTACAGGTAACCTTATCATCCCACGAGGGACTACCATCCTCCCATCAAAGCCCACCAATGGTGAGTCGTATTTTTATAGGTCTTTGGGGCTTAGATTTAACCTTTTATACAGATCAGGGTACATGATCTCCATTTCACTTCCTTGGTCTACGAGTACCCTTTTCACATCATACCCACCAATCCTTCTATAAGGCATCATCGTGCAATTGGAATGTTCCCTTTTTATTCTCCTCTAAAAAACCCAAAGTGAGGGTGGCCACCACCTTGGGTTTTTTGAGAGCCTGGCTCCCATCATTTGAATTTGGGCCCATAACCACCGACATATCCCACGAACAAGTCCTAGCATTTCCTTTAGGCTTAGAAAAAATTACATTGATCGTGCCCAAAGCTGGGCGAGGAGCTACATCCCTTTGATACCCAGCTCTCGAATGCTCGATCTGATCTGTTGGCTGGTGCAAGAATTGACTTAGTTTCCCTGCCTTCACTAGTAGACTCAGGTAATCTTGCAAAGTCCTACAATCCTCTGTTGTGTGCCCTTTTTCCTGATGATAATAATAGTAAAGGCTCTAGTTCTGGACAGATCCCTACCCATATTATTAGGCCGCTTGAAGTATGACTCATTCTTTATCTTCTCCAGTATCTGATAGACTGGCTCTTTGAACAATGAGTTGACCGCTTAAACCCTTATTGATGATGTCTGATTAGGGAAGTCCCTTTTGGGATGGTTATTTTGATATCCTCCTCCCTGAGGATCCCTTTTCGCTGGGAACACCTTAGCTTTACCCTTTCTTTGGGTCTGATCTTCCTTCACTCGTTTATATTTATCAATGCGACCCATAAGCTGGCACATACTGAGGGCAAGCTTCATGGTTAGTGACTTCCTCAACTCATGCTCTATTGGGAGCCTTACTTTAAAATTTCTCACGGTCACGTCTTTGAAATTTCCATCTATTTCATTATATGTTTCCCAATATCTGTCTGAATAAGTCTTGAGGGTTTCACCTTCCCTCAATGCCATAAACAAAAAAGAGTCTAAGGGCTTGGGAACTCTACTGCATGTTATAAATCTAGCATCAAATGCCCTTGTCAGTTCTTCGAAGGACCTTATTGACCCCTCTTTCAAAGCGTTAAACCATTGCATAGTCACAGGCTCGAGGTTAAAGGGGAAAAACTTGCACATTAGAGCTTCATTGCCAGAATGAACTGCCATCTTTTGATTAAAGTGACTCACATGCTCCATAGGGTTAAACCGTCCATTATAAATGGTAAAAGTTGGCTACGAAAATCGGTGGGGAAGCTTGTCCCTGTTGATCCCTCTAACAAATGGTAACTTAGAGATTTGTTGAAGTGCTTTGCTCAATGCGTCATTCCCCATGCTATGGTGAGATGACCTTTGCCCACACTTATACTTGCCTTTTTTTTGTTTATCCTGATGTGAAGATGCTGAAAAGGATTCACTGGCTGGGGTTCTAGACCTTGGGCGGTATGAGCGATCTCTACTCCCTTGCAATCCATCACTTGATAAGCGTGATGGATTCCTCCTACCATGCTCCCTACGCCGCAGTTTGTTGCACATGTGATCTTCTCACGCTACAACCTTCGTGTCTCTTGATCGTGCAAAACTTGGCTCCCTAGCCTTGAATGACTCCTCTCAGTGCGCTCCGTATGGTATGATTCTACCACAACACTTGGTGTATGGTGTCGGTCTTTCCTCTATTCTAGATTAACGAATAGATTCTCCCTCTGTAAAGCAACAAATTCTTCCTTATTCAGCTTTGGGTTGGCCATGACTTATTTAAACAAAGCCATAACAAAACCTTATTTTCCACAGACGGCGCCAATTTTAAGGGCAAGTAAACTTAATTACTCGAGCCAATTTAGAATAGTGAGATTGATGTTCCTAAACCTGGCCCAAATCAATAGATATTTGTAAAGAGAATGGGATGAACAATTTTGGGCTTCGCCCGAGGACACAGATAGAGTAGGAAGACTCAAAAGTCTAAGATTTAAATGTATAGATGGATCTTTACAAGCTTGTCCAAGGATAATGTTCTTGGTTGTTACACACACTGTTCACTCTCTATCTCTCAATTACTATTCTAGCTCTGATCTCTATTTTTTATATTCTTTTTTGGATCCCCCTTAATTGTGATTCCCTTTCCTTTGTATACTCCATGGCCTCTTGCATCCTAGCACTCTATCTTTAATCCTACTAAATCTCCTTAGGACACTTGTCCCATTAGACTTCTGGTGAAGGTGGTAGAGGAAACTGCTGAGCTGTGGACCTCCTGTTTAGGTCACTTTCTCATTAATACAGCTGATAAAGTTATTGCTAGCCATTGCTAGTCATTTAATGCGGAGGAGTAGGCGAGACCTTACAAGAAACATCCCACAAATATCTTGTTTATCCCCTAAAACGCCCATCTTCACCTCTTATATCCCCAAAGGATGCTCTGTCACTTCCCAGTCTCTCTTCGGACCACCTTACTCCTTAGGCCATGGATGCTTCTTAATGAGAAACAACTGAAGGCTACAATGGTGTTTCCAATCTTCGATCCTCGGGCCCCCACATTATTAAAGTGTTTAACAAGACAATATCACAACAAAAACAAAAATCTCATAATACAAAATCAATGATCAATAGTATATTAAATTTTTTTAAAATAAAGACAAAAGAAAATGTTAAAATTGGCACCTTATTTCCAACCTTGCTAGAGAAAAAATAGATGTAGAAAGCCTTATTGTGTAGAATAAAATAAGCTGATGATATGTTTATTTAAATAATAGGTTTTAGGATATGAAAAATTTACAATTTAACCCTTATCAATGTGAGGCGGGACAGGGATGAGGCCGGGCGGGGCGGGTCTAAAAGGTATAAACCCATCCTTGCCCCGTTCCGTGGTGTAGGGCTAAAATCTTCCCCAATCTCTGCCCCACCATCTTTACAAGACGGGGAAAATCCACATAGGGTGAAGTGGGGAAGGGTGAGTCAAGCGAGATGGGACAAAATTGACATCCTAGATGATGACCATTTGTGCTACCTCTCAAGAAGAAGCAAGGTTAATAATGCACTAAATTAAAAGTTTCCGTGATAATCATAAAAAAAAAAAAAAAAAAAGAGGAAGAAAAGAAGCATCCATCAAACCATACAAAAAAATCAATGTTTACAAGTACAAATTTCATCATTATTATTTTTTAAAGTTTAAACTGTTGTTAGGATTTGCTGCGAAAATGTTGTTAGTTAGACGTTAACATTGTGTAGACACTTGATTTTGCACCCATAATTTAATCTTAGAAGATGATTAGAGTGACCATTCATATACCTAAAAGTCTATAGTTGCATTACATGCATTAATTCATTCATTACATATCATAAAAATAATCTTGAGATTCTAACGATCGCGATAGCATGTCTGATTCCCAAATTGGACCGTCGAATTGAAAGATATCACGAGATCAAGTTTTCATGGTCTGCATGCATTGTATGGGGTGAAGTCGATCACATGTGATTAATTAAAATTAATTTTGATTGGTTAATGACTAAAATTAACTAAATGAATTTTTGTGATTGGTTAAGTATTTTTCTTAAAGTGAGATTTGTTACTTGGAATTAAAACAAATAAGTTGATAGTATTTAAAGAATGTAGATAATTTGGCTTTTGGGATAATTATATTCAAAATAATTATCTTAAAAGTCCTAATTATCACTTTGGAATGAGGTTTATCATGAAAATAACTCTAAAATTGGTCCAAATACAATTTTAGAGTTGGAAACACTTCAAAAACGTGCTAATCAAGTAGCAGGTTTCAGATTCATGTTCCAAGGCACTTTTAGCATAGTAGAACTCAAAATTAGGACTAGGCTATATCTGGAAAATTTGTAGAGAATCGAATTCCCCTTCAGTTATCAAAACTTTAGCTTAATATGAATTTTGCGTAAAAAGATATGATCAAAATACTACTGGTTCTAATTTGAAAAATTAGCTTACTCTTATCCAAATCTCCTTTTTTTTTTTTTTTTTAGAATTTTCTCCATAATTTTTTTCTTATTTTTATAAGCATCCCAACCTCTATAAATATGGTAGGTCTCTCAAAATTCAGGACACTTTTTCACACTTTATGACCCCTCCCCCTCTTTCTGGCTTTTCTCTTCTAAATTTTCAATTCCCTTACGTTAAAGACGTTCTGGAGGCTTTTGCTTTCGAAACCTCTTTTTTGTAAGTAAATTATTTTAGACTTCAAAGAGGTGAATAAAATTCTTTGAATTCTAAAATATTTTTTCACTAAGAAGAGCACGCTCATGCAAAAGTTATTTTGTTTTGTTTTGTTTTTGTTTTTGTTTTTTTTTTTTTTGTTCTTCTCTATTAATTTTGGTTGATGATGATTGAATATGTTTGACATTGTGGTGGGCCTTTTTATGATTTTGGGCTGGACTACCTCCTACTGTACTAAGCCCAAGTATTCTAGATAAGAGAGTCGGGACCGGCCCAACTACAACTCACTTTGGTCCGGTTTGTGCATAAACTATGCCTCTGTTTACCGAAACTTTTGTCATATGCCCATGGCAAGCAAAGTTGCCGTAGAACGAAGTTGCAGCGGAATGAGTACAACAAAACAATGATAAGCGAGATGCATTATTGTTAGACAAACTAAGTAAGCAATCTTTCGTTAAAATAAAAAGAGAAGGACAAGTTATAAGTATAATAATAAAGCCTGGAGAAGAAACGATAGCAGTAATTAGTAAAGTTGAAGAAGAATATAACTAACTTGCCACATTCAGTTTAGTGACGGGGCCATGGTCAAGGAGGGAACCATTTTCTCAATGTGAGTAACCTCACGGAGGATCCTGCCGCAAAAATTACATACTTTAAGGGAACGAACCTGAATGGCTTATGCTCAAAAGGATTTTTTAGCAGAAAGTAGGCTTTATGAGGGAGAGAAGGAGAAAATCTATTGGTGTATGCCTGTCATTCTACTCTCTCTCGCTCTTTTTTCTGACTCTTCGTTTCTTTCCCTTGTTTTACTATTTCAATTTTTCCTTTTGTTTTCTTTCTTTTCTTTAGTGCTTTCTTATGCAACGTGATGGTGATTTCTTTTGTGGTGATTGCTACTGTGTTGTCCTCCCTACTATGCACGGCAAAGACCCTTTATATACTGCTTGTTGTGACTGTTTTTTACCATTTTACCCCTTAACAACCTTTGTCTGGTCTGGGTGTCCTTGCCGACTACCACTGGTTTGTCAGCACTCCAGTCACCACTACTTACTTGTGCTAACTGTGTCACTCCCTATTACCAGAAAAAGAATGTTGTTTTGTTTGTTTGTTTGCTCACCATGACCTTCTCATCTGCCACGGTGTGGGTATTCTCTCTTCCTATCTCTCGTGGCACGTGCCTAGTGGTTCTAACTTATCCTCTCTCTTTTGGATGGTATGTCATCCCAGCAGGACATTTCCCTTAAAAGAGTTTGAGTGAGAACCCTAGAATAGGCTTCTCTTTTCCATACTACCAGATCATACCCTCTCTTACCTCTGATTTATAACCCATCACCTCTGTATTGGCTGAGTACAGGCTGGTAGTGCTTGGGTCTTGCGCGTGCTCCACTTCTTGTGTATGTCCAAAACCTGTCCACTGCTCATACGTTTGCCATGGTTTGGGGCTCGTCTATGTGTTCTGCCACCTATCCTTGACCTCTTATGGCGTGAACCGTCTTCTAGTCTTTCATTCCTTATTGGTCTGTTTCTTTCCAAGGGCTGGGTCTTGCATAAGTTTTTCTCCTTTTAGTCTATTTTTTGCTCTACCCGTAGTCTTGGTGACATTCCTGCCATACCATTCTACTATTCTTGCCATGGTAGTATTGGACCCGTGTTTGCTAGGCCTCTTTGGGCCTGCTGCCCATCCTTCTTTCAATGACTCCGTATGGTCATTCATGCTACTTTGGGCTTTCCCAATCCGTTACATTACTTGTGGGCTCTTTTGTCCCATTTCTTTCTCTTTGGGCATCTTTGGCCCATTTGCTTTCCTTGGGCATCCTCGACCCATTTCCTAATTCTGCAATCCTATGGGCACTTTTTTAACTCTTTTGGGCTTCCTTGGCCCAATTTTTTTATCCTTCATCCTGGGGGCTCATGAGCTTTCTTTGGGCTCTTTCGTCTCCTTTCTTTCTCCTTGGGCATCCTCGGCCCATTTCCTAATTTTGCAATCCCATGGGCACTTTGTTAACTCTTTTGGACTTCCTTGGCCCAATTGCTTTATCCTTCATCCTGGGGGCTCATGAGCTTTCCATCAACCCCTTTCTTTCCTACTTTATTACTTCGGGCCTACTGTGGCCCATTCTTGCTTTTCTTCATTACATAATTTCCATAGGTTTACTACTTTCTCTTTTGAGCTCCTCTAGGCCCATTTGCTTTTCTCATGACCCATTTATTTATTTTATGGGTCTATGATCTATTATTCCTACCATTAATGGTTCCTTCCTATCAATCCACTAACTCTCTCCTTGCCCATATTGTTGGGCTTCTTCTTGTTGCTAGACATTTCAAAAATGAGCTCCTACATTTAGCCCCCTAAACATATGAAATGCTCCTACTATTCATATACAAATAAAGACTTTCCTGCCTTTCCTGTCTTTTCTTCTTCTTTTCCTTCGCGGGCTTTTTCGAACAGTGGACCCCAACTCGTATATATATATGTATATATATATATATATATATATATATATATATATTTCTTTTCTTTTCCTGTCATGAACAGTGTTGTCTCTTCTAATTTCCTAGTTTAGCGGTTATTCTGAAACACGACCTCCATTTCATTAATTTCATCCCTTATCTGATGACTGACCCATCACATCCCTTTATGTCAATCTTGACAACATTGGTACTTAAGAAAGAGTCTTTTCACATTTCAAGCACAAACATTCTCTCCTTTTCCCTTTCTTCACCCTATCTTCTTTTTCAAACCCCGTCAACCATCTACTCCGATCAACCAATCCCTCTTGACGCCAGTGGTTATTCTGAAACACAACCTCCGTTTCATTAATTTCATCCCTTATCCGATGACTGACCCATCGCATCCCTTTATGTCAATCTTGACAACATTGGTATTTAAGAAAGAGTCTTTTCACATTTCAAGCACAAACACTCTCTCCTTTTCCCTTTCTTCACCCTGTCTTCTTTTTGAAACCCCGTCAACCATTTACTCTGATCAACCAATCCCTCTTGACGCCAGCGAAAGGCCAAGGTTTTTCCCTCTGTAAGTGAAAAGAGGTTGTCTTCGATAATCCTGCCACACGAGAGATAGGCGAAGAGGCTGCCTATTTGGAATTGGACCATTCTGACGAGGAAGAGGAACGGCATGATCTCGACAGTGAGTGTGCTTCCCTTATAGACCTTTGGTACGATACCCATACCAATTTTCCAAAAGTTCTTGGAGAATACACACTGCCACTGTCGGGCCATGTGTGGCTTGCAGTCGCAACACGGACGTCTCTTAGGCTCCGCTGGCTCTTCGATTCTTGATCTTACCGTCTACCATGGTACCTCACTTCCTGTGCCTATTCTCTTCGAGTTTGGATCGGGTATCGCTTTGGGTTGGAAGGAATAGGTGGATAAGTAGTTGTCCGACACGGGCTTTATGGAGTCATTACAGTGGGCCGGTGTATTGAAGGCTATTGTCTCATCCCATTGCTTGTCTAACTTTAGAGATTTGTTCAATCTCCGCCATTTGGTCCGTCGGTGGTGCACCGCTACTCACACTTTCTTTCTTTCTTGTAGTGAGATATTGTGACTTTGGATTATATTGCGAGCCAGTTGCTTTTGCCTATTCTTGGTGACGCTGACCCCGGTGCTTTGGAGCTTTCTTCCGAAGAAGAGGCTGTGGAGGCCAAGTTGAGGAAGAAGATGAGTGGCAATGCGAAATTGTCTTATTGGGTTGGTTCCCCTTCTAAGATCTTCGTTGCAGCCTACCGTGCAACCTTTGTCACGTTTTGCCTCTATAAGTTTATCTTTGGCTCTCATCCCCATTATGCCTTAAAGCCTTTGTATTTTTATTAGCCATTAAGATTTCTGTTGGGGTGAGTTTGCCAGTAGAACCCATGTTCCTAGGAGATCTGTATGTTCAGTTGAATATCCTGCGGAGTGATGAAAATCAGGCGGGTTCCTGCCACATAGTCATTACCTTCGTTCATAGCACCATTTTGCAGTATTTGTTGTACGAGCGTTGTGCCAAGCATTTGACAAAGTGTAGATATGTCTGCTTTGCTAAGGAGAAGTGCCAGTTGTGTTTGAGGGTCATCACTGATCTCTGCAGTAGGTTTGAGTCCAACTTTCCATTGGCTTTTCGTTGGGTTGGTTTGAAACCGATTGATCATCCTGCTATTGAGTTCTTCGATAAAGAAGTTGGGTTTTCATGGAGAGCATATAGGAAATTAGGCACGAGTTACACATGTGCTAATTCTGTGATGGGTTCGTTTGTTGATATTGTTGGAACCACTATCCCATTGACTAGTTTTGAGGAGAGGGGCCCACTTACTTGGCAGCCACCAATGCTGGGTGGTTGCCTTACTTGGCTGATGATGGTGTTAGATTTGTACATTACCTTGCTAACAGAGTGAGGAGGCAATTTAGGTTGGATCAAGTGTATGTCATGTGTCTATCATGTATGTCAACATATCATTCAACATCATGCAAGAGAGGGTATATTGGTCATTAGAGTTTAGAAGACCAGACTTTGTTTGGGTGAAATAGATGCCTAACACCTTCCCATTTTGTAATCTAGCCCTCGAGCTTAGAATTTTTGAATAGGCAGATTAGTGCTTTATCTTTTTTTAATTTTGGTAAATTTTAACTAGGACCAAAATTTTTGCATTCTTTTGCATAGATTGTAATTAGGACTCAAAACCTTGTAAGGTTTAATTTACTAGGATTGTACTTGTCTTTATTCAATCAATGACAATTATACGGGCAATACCCTCCTCCAAGTCCATTTGTCTATAAAAGCCCATTGCACCAACGCCACATGTAGATCCTCACACTGATCAGACGCTCGGGCTCATTTCAGGCAAGTTTTGGTGCTTACCAAAAGCCCGAGGCTTAGGAATGAAATCATTAATAGCGTGATCAACAAAGGTGAAGTCATACTACCTCCGAGGAATACGCCCCTCGGGCAGGTGGAACACGAAGTGCACGGCATCACTAAGGAACACCCCTGCCGAGCATCGAATCTACCAGTAGAGCTAGTTCTAATGCCACTGCTATCATCTCCCATTCAACACCAAACTTTCACTCAAGAGTAATGGTATTGGACCTCCCTCCCATTGCCTAAGGAATGGCTTTGCCGGGTATCAGATCTAACAGTGGAGCTAGTTCCAATGCCACCATTACCTTCTCCCACTCACAATTAAACACCCACTTAGAAGAAACAGTATTGGATCTCTACCTCCATTGACCAAGAAAACGATCATTGCCATCCCACTAACTTTGACTATAAATAAGCAAGGGAGATTCAGTGGGAGGGGTTGGCAATTGGGGAGAGGAAAGACGAGGGAGAGAAGAAGCTCTTGAGAAAAAGAGGGAGAGTGATTGTAAGAACAGAGGGTGCTTGGGTACCTAGGTTGCCGAACATAGGATCGCCCATTGTATGAAATTCAAAATCCCACAATACAAATAGATTGTGAGCCCAAATACCTTTCAGGCTCATCAGCCATATCTGGGTGCACACAACAATGAAATATTTTAAGCATGTAATTTGTATTTATTTTTTTCTTTTTTTTTTGTTTAAAAAACAAGTGGTGACTTCACAACACTTACCTAAAAAGAGAGGTGTCCTGAAAAAGCACCCGAATCTCTTTTTTTGAAAGCGCCCCGAATATCACGGCCTCTCACACATTGCTTTAGCAGAATTATTAGGAGATGATATGACAACTTCTATTTAAAATAAACAATTTTCAAAAAAACTAAAATGGAAACTAGTTTCCAAACAATATTTTTATATTATATGTGTGTTTGGTTTCCACTTTTAAGAACAATTTTCAAAATACTAAAAATAAAATATAATTGTTTGGGAGGCCAATTTTATTTTTGAGATTTAAAAAAAAAAATATTCACAAAAAGTAACATATAGAATCTGTAGATTACTTTTTTTTTTTTTAGATAATGATAAAGTAATAGTGCTCATCATTTTTTTTTAATAATAAATTTCAAATTTGAAGTGTATGAATTCTTTTTATGCTAAAGATGAACTCCTTAATTTAAGAGACCCGTTTGGTAAATGTGTTTAAAAATTGAAAATTGTTGTTTGAAAATATTTGTGGAAATACGTGTGGGTGAAAAAATGTGTGAAAATGCATAAAATGCTGTTTAAAAACTGAAAATTATTTGAAAAAGATTGCCAAACGCTCCCAAAAGAGTTTTAACAAATATATAAGATCCAGTATTTTCAATTTATTCTGAAAACACCAGGCCGTTTTTAAGTTCTATTCTAAACTAAAAAAATAAGATAATTTTTAAAAAATTATATTTAGAAAATATTAGCTCAACTTATTATTTTATATAATTATTTATTTATTACCAGTGCGGCTGTACCCGCCCATTAGCTAATTTCCCAGGAATCTCAAAATCCCAACCTTTCCTTTCCATTTTCTTCACAAGTGACAGCCCCAAAAGAAAAAACAAATAAGAGTTTCGTTGAAGTTATTCATAAAAACATTTTATTTTTTCTCTTGCTTCTCTGTGTTCTGTTATAGAGAGAGGAGTTTCTCTTTTGCACTTTTGTTTTAGTTCTCCTTTAAGAGTATTTTATGCTCACAAATGTAGATGAGAAATTCATTTTTGCCTATTTTGCAGACTTGAAATCTAAACCATACACGTGGACCATAGTTGTAATCTAATCAGTAAACAGTAAACAGAGAGCAAAACCACCGGGATCAGTGGGATGAAGTGAAGAAGAAGAAGAAAAAAGCATGAGCAAACAGGCCAAACTTAGCAAGTTATGTAGCTGTAATCTCTTGGAGGCTCACAAATGTTAAGGAGCTCAGACGGAAAGAGAGAGAAAAACAATTATTAGAAGAGTTAAAGTCTCACAAATGTAGATCTGTAATCTGTTGGAGGCTGGTGGTGCCATATCCTTCTACAGTCAACTCCAAAGTAAGCTAAAGATATATATTTTTTTTTTGGAGGAAGGGGCGAAAATTATAACCATTTTGGGTTTCAATTAGTTTGAGTGTTCAAAATTTTTTGTTTTTGAGTAGTCAGGTCAGGGTGTTCATTTGAACACCCTGCCTTCAAAGTGGCGCCGCCACTGGACATTGGTGAAAAATGTGAGCTTGGAATGGAAGATTGGGAAGGTGTGTTGTCTGAGTCCTTGTCAGGTCAAGATGAGTCTATTATGAGATTGATTATGGGGGACATTGAAGACCCATCTCTGGGTCTCAACAGGCTCTTGCATCAAGACAGTGAATTCAACTCAGATATTGGTATCATGGATCAAGCTGCTGCCTTTGGCTGCCTTGAAATGCGAAACACTTTGTTGCCTAGCATTGACCCTTCTGCTGATTTTCCTTTCAATGGCGGTGGCACCAATGCAACCAGGCTCGGCTCAGTTTCGACCCCAAATCACAAACCCGTGTTCTCTGTTGCAACATGTAATAATCTTTTTCCGGTCTCTCAATCTCATTTACCAGCCATGTTTCATCAACAACAACGACAACAACAACAACTGCAGGTGCAAACAATTGAAGATGTTGATGAGAAGCCACAGATTTTCGATCCACCGATGATGCAACAGAAGCAAGCTCAGTTTGCTCAAAACCCGGCTTTGTTTATGCCATTAACATATGCCCAATTGCAAGAGCATCACCTTGTTTCACCAACACTGGCGAAAAGGTATAATCTTGGGGGTATTGAGCCTAATTATCGGGTACCCAAGTTGCCATTTTCGGAACCGGGGCAAGAGCTTCTTCGAAGGCAGCAACAACAACAGCAAAATCAGCTTCAGATGCTTCCTCAACATATCCAGCAGAGACCAATGATGGTTTCAAAGCAGAAAGTGGTGTGCAATGAATTGGCAAGCCAACAGCAACAGCATGCACAGCAATTATTAATTGATCAGTTATACCAGTTAGCAGAGCTGATAGAAACTGGGAATAATCCGGTACGTGCGCAAGCGATATTGGCGCGGCTCAATCACCAGCTCTCTCCAATTGGTAAGCCTTTTCAAAGGGCTGCTTTCTATTTCAAGGAGGCCATGCAATTGCTCCTTCATAATACTAGTAATACTAATTGTAATGCTTCTTTGAGTTTGTCATCACTACCACCACCCATTAGTCTTATTTTCAAGATTGGTGCATACAAATCATTCTCAGAAGTCTCTCCTGTACTTCAGTTTGCCAATTTTACTTGTAACCAAGCTCTTCTTGAAGCCTTGGATGGCTTTGATACCATTCGCATTATTGATTTTGATATTGGGTTTGGTTGGCAGTGGGCTTCTCTTATGCAAGAGCTCGCCTTGAAGCAAGGCGATGGTCCAGCTCTTAAAATCACAGCATTTGTATCCCCATCCACACACGATGAACTTGAGCTCGGTTTCACTCAAGCAAACTTGAAACATTTTGCTACTGAGATTAATCTTGCATTTGAGTTTCAAATTTTGAGCCTTGAGTCCTTGAACTCTGGTTCTTGGCCATTGCCCCTTCATGTATTGGAGAGTGAGGCAATTGCAGTGAATCTGCCAATTGGTTCCTTTTCCAACTACCCTTTATCGCTACCTTTGGTTCTTGGCTTCGTGAAGCAGCTCTCACCGAAAATTGTAGTCTCTTTTGATAGAGGTTGTGATCAAACCGATGTCCCATTTCCCAACCACATAATTCATGCTGTTCAATCTTATACAAGTCTGCTTGAATCGTTGGATGCTGTTAATGTCAATCTAGATGCCTTGCAAAAGATTGAGAGGTATTTGCTGCAACCGGGAATTGAGAAAATTGTGTTGGGTCGCGGCTCACCTGATAGAATGCCTCCATGGAGGAGTCTATTTTTGTCATCTGGATTCTCCCCATTGACATTCAGCAACTTCACTGAGTCCCAAGCAGAGTGTCTGCTGCAGAGGACTCCAGTTTGGGGATTCCACGTCGAGAAGAAGCAAACTTCACTTGTTCTTTGTTGGCAACGAAAGGAGCTTATCTCAGCTTCAGTTTGGAGGTGTTGAGAAGAGTAGCATTTTGGAATTGGTTTTACAACTACCAATTAATTTTTATTGCTAGGGTGCTTCATAATTTACTGTTTCAGTTGATTTAAAAAAAAAAAAACTCTTGCTTATGCTTCTCCTATGCTAATTGTCTATGCACATTAGGCCAGTTATTCCCAATCAAGAAACCAAATATCTTAGTAACTGGATGGCTCTGTACAGGTGTCTTATGTTTAGTCTTTGAATATGGGTATTACTGTTATGATGTTTTTTTGCTTCTAAGGTGGAGGTGATTGTTTGTTGTACTAGTACACTTTTAACAACAATGCAACACAAGTTATCAAGAAAGGAAAATTTTAACTCGGATGATATGAGTCTGTTTGGTGCATGCATCTTTTCAATTTTTCCAAGTTAGCAATATGGGGCTGTTTAATTTGATAATCCCTTATCTGTTACAATATGCTCAAGTTGATTTGTGAATGCACTCCTCTAGCTTGAAGTAGTTCAACATATTATTCAACTTCACACAATTTTTTTGCCAATTCTACAAGACCTGTGAGTGAATTCAGCATGATTTTCTGTGATTGAGGAACGATGTGCATGTGTAGCCTTGCACTCTCAAATTTTGTTTTTGCAATTGTAATTCTGAAGGGTGGGGAAAGGGATCCAACAAAAGCACTTGTTTGCGTGCTTCACTCTTGCTATGATTGCTTGTAATTGTGATATTTCTTCCATGCCTAAGTAGGAAGGTGGAAAAGGTCTTTGCAACTGTAATAGGTGAATGATACAACTAGCTTTACAGGATTGGTTGCAAATATATATATATATATATATATATATCTGTGTGTGTGTGTGTGTGTGTGTGTGTGAGAGAGCTAATACCTTTGCATCTGGTTTAGTTCTAGCCCCAAAAATTGTAGTGTGGAGAAATTCTGAACATTCTTTTTATGATGGTTAGATTCAAATACCATTTTGATAGGACATTTGTTTTAACCCCTTCTGTTTGCTACACCATTCTCGTGAAATTTTAGTGAGATTTGAGTCCCTCTTAGGGTCAAATTATTTTGTTTTTCATTGTGTGTTTTGTCTCAACATAATTAACAGAGCCAATTGTTTAAGAACATTGAAATCTGCAACAGAGCCAATTGTTTAAGAATAATGGTAGAAGATTATGTGGATCCATGTTCATAGATGTTTGGTATTGAAGGTCTCAATGATAGGATGTTGGACTAAATTCCTTTTAGTACATGCATCCGTAGAAGGCACATCATGCTTATATGATATATATATTGAGAAGGGTCATGCTTATAATATATTCTGCCGAATGTCAATTATGGTGGGTTCAATACAATATATGATTGAATTAATTGTGTTTATTATACGGTTTGTGAATGTTATAATGCATGCCAATACTTCGTATTATTATACAATGAATTGGATTTTTTAATGTTTCCCGTGATGAAATCACATGGGTCTTGTACCATTGGAGGCCGTAATGATTAGATTAAATTCTCTTTTAAAAATTTGGAAGCTTTTTATTTAAACTTGCTATTATTAAACGCAACCTTCATATGAAGTATGTATGTGTGTGTGTGTGTGTATATATATATATATATGTGTGTGTGTGTGTGTTTCTAAAAAAAAAATTATATATAGATGATTTATGGGAAAAAACTTCTTATTTAATTTTACAACACGTAAGCAATGCTCAAGTATTCTTAAACTTAGGCTTCCATTTATATATGTAATGGGATGAGTAATGGTTTTCTTTTTTCTTTTTCTTGTTTTTGACGAGAGAGGGTAATGGTTTTCTTTAAATTATAAGAATGTTATTCTATTTACATTGATGGTTTAATGTCAATTGCATTTTTAATTTTTTATAAAGGCATTTAAAAGAGATATATAAACTAAACACTGCGCTGTTCAGATTAGCTTATTAAAAAAATAAAAACCTCCTAGTTAATATTGCAACATATAAGGAAGCTCAAAACTTATATGACACAATATTATGAGGTCAAATAAAAGTCAAACTTCATTTGTGTTATATACATTATTGATTTACAAAAAAAGAAAAAGAAAAACTCTTATTTGACGTGGCTACATGTATGAAAGCTTAGGTTTTATTAAACTATTTAAGTGTTTTTCCTTTTAAAAAGTAACTTGAACTTTCATTTTGGTATGAAAAATGATAATTGGATAACAAGATAGTATAATACCAGAAGAAACCTTAAATTAAAAAAGTCTACAGCGCATCAAAAAAAAAAAGTCTACAGTATTAATTAGAGTATTAATGATCTAGTCCAATTCTAATTCTACTACTAATAATTATAATAATAATAATTAGAGTATTATTATTTATATATAGATGTATATATATATATATATATATATATATGTGTGTGTGTGTGTGTGTGTGTGTATATATATATAGAACTTGATTTTCAATATATAAGTCAACAACTATGACATGGATTTTTTCTTTTTAAAACCAACTTGGTACGAAATAGATTATTTATCCCGATTAATAAGAGGGTTTTGTCTTCTATTGTAGTTCATTAGGATTTTGCAGGGATCATGTCCGGTTTATGGATGGGCATTACTTACATCTGTCTATATAAGTTTCATGCACCTAGGGTTATCAATCCTAATTAACTAAGTTAAATGCTGAGAGCATGTATCAAAATAATGTATTGATGGGCTTAACATTACCCAAGGGATCACTCAAAAATTAGCAATTTCATTTTCATGCAACCAAACTTCTAATTATTATAGTCTATTTTAAAAAGAATATCCAAAGATATATTTGATAATATCGGTTCATAATAGGATGAAAATGACTATTACAACAGCAGAAACAAGATTAATATAGTTAGATTGGAAAGAATTTCAAGGCCCTTCTAAAACATATAGGTAATCCTTGGCCATATATCATTCCGGAAGGGGAAACTTTATCCAAAATTGTGCATGATTCTCTATCACGTAGAGATGAGACTAGATGAAAAATAGGCGGTTTTCCCTATGTTTTCTTTGAAGTAGTAAATCATATTTTAAGGTAGGGATGTCTGAGGGAACCATTAATTAACCCGATTCACCCAAGTGACTTGATCAAACCCAAGCCAAGCTATGGCTGTTGGCAGCGATTTAACGCTTCAGAATCCAATTTCTACTAGTCGAGTCTTGGTTTATCTCCTTCAAAACCAAAGTAAACCGACCCGACCGAAAACCCGAGGAAAATGCGAAGAGATCTACAAAATCCAGTTAAATCCCAACCAGATTTAGTGAGATTTCGACCAATCTGTTGAGATATTTCACTAGGTCTAGTGAGATCTCACTAGATCTAGTGAGATTTCTATTGGATCTAGTGCATTTTCTGTTGGAATTGTGATTGCCTCCGCCTTTCTTGCTTTCAGTTGAAACTGACTCGATGCATGTAGGAACTGACCCATTGATGTTACTAGTCGACGACAGGTCCCCTGTTCTACCACCCATTGGGATTGGGTTGAGTCCAAGTGAAACCTTAACCTGATCCGTGGACAACCTTATTTTAAAGTATGAAGATCCAATGTAATTAGGCGTGTGCATAAAACCGACGAGCCAAAAAAACCGACCGAACCATTGCAAAAATTTCGATTCAATTCGGTTTCAGTTTTTAATTTTTAAAAATCGTAGATTTCGGTTCGGTTTCGATTTTTGGTTTTAATACACCGAATCGACCGAAACCGAACCAAACATATTATAATATATTTTACATAACATATATAATATAGAATACCTATACTTATTTGGGCCTGCCATTGGCCTTTTCATTTTTTTTAAAACCATTTGGGCCTTTCATTTTTTTCTTTTATATGATCTGGCCCTTTTTTTGGGGGATAGAATCTAGCCCTTTCTTGTTTGATAGGAATCATCAATAAATTATAGGAATAGATCCGGCCCTTTCCCTTTTTCCATGTATTCATTTTATTTTTAGAATAAGTATAATTAAACTAATTACTAATTAGATATCTAATTAACCTAATTAAACTTAATCTAATTTAAGTATAAAAACAAAAGTTAAAAACCCTACCCACAACCCACTTTCATTCTCAATTCTCACAGCCTCCACTCTTCAAGCTCACTGCTTAGCCTTCCTCTTCTCTCACCGCTCCACATGCCGCCTCCACTCATTGGCCTTCCTACGCCAGCCTCCACATTTTGGCCTTTCTACGCCGGCCTCCACACGCCGGCCTTTCTACACTGGTCTCCACACGCCGCTTTGTTTATATCAAAGAAACTTTGGTTTCAATTCATTTTTTTTTTTCTTTATTGAATTTCTAATTGTTAAAAAAGATCGAAGCTTTATTGTTTTTTGAGATTGAATTGGTATGTGGAATCTGATTATGTTTCTGGGTTATGTTTTTTTTTTTTTAAAGATTGGATCTCAGATCCGATCTTTGCGTATATGCTTGTTTTCTGGGCGCATTTGGATCGGTTTAGATGATTGTAGAAGCTAAAATAATAATGGGTTTTGAATTTGTGATTGTCCTATGTGCTTGGTTGTTAATATTCTGGGTTTGTTTATTGTTTCAATTTCCTCTCTTTTTTATATTCTGGATTTTTTTTTCTTTGTTTGCTCTTGTAGAAAATAAATGATAAGGAAACCGAAAAAAAACACCGAAACTGACCGAAACCGAAATCCAACCGAAACCGATTGATTTTCAATTATTTCGGTAGGTTTCGGTTGAGAATTTCACAAACTAAAAATTTCGGTTTCAGTTGGCCAGCACTTAGAAAACCGACCGAAACTGAACCGACACACCCCTAAATGTAATAGCATCTTAGAATGAATAATTGCACTAGTTGTGAAAATGATTTTTGTGTTTTCATTCAAAATTTAATAATTATTGTGCTTGCCAAATATTTTTAGTTTTTAATTGGTATGACTACCTTTGCATTCAAAAGTTGTTTATACAAATTTCAAAAAAAAAAAAAAAAAAATACCTGATGATGCTCGAAAATCGTCAATTAGTCACACGGTCCTCACGTGCTCCCGATGACGTACCTGCACAACAAAGAGAGTGAAGACCTTTGAAAGGGCACCGGCGTGGTACCGGCCAAATACCCTCCGAAGGTTAAGTTAGAAATCTTTACTTTACAACACTAGAGTGCTAGAGTTGAGTTATTTGTGCCTACCTTGTTTAGAGAGGGTCTTGGGGTATTTATAGTAGCGTTGGGCCGAAATCCATGCCTTGACCGAGGAGTTCTTTTCCTTTTAGGATAGTGATACTTGGATCCTACGTATCTCCTAGAATCCTTGTCCTTGTAGGAGTCTCCTTATTCAGACGTGTCGTTCAAGAAGTGTTTATGCGTGTTGGGCAAGTAAGGTTGTAAACGGGCCTATGTCTAACCTCGTCAGCCTCATACCGTCACCCTGGCGACACGTGGAGTCTCTTGTAATAAAGGTCGTCAACTTCAGACTATGGCCTCTAACGTCGTCAGCTTTAAGACCATGGCCTCTAATGTCGTCAGCCTCAGGGTCGTCAGCCCCTGGTTCTCCGGTTCTGGACTTATCAAAATGACCCTTATCAACTGCCCCCTACTCCATAGCCTCGTCAATCTTCCCTTGACGAGGGATGGAGTACGCACTAAATGCTTCGAGCGGTTTCTATTAAATGCCGGGACACGTGGCTTTATTTGATTCGCCTCGATCTGCGACGAGCGCGTCGCTTCGTCTTCCGTGCCCGTTTTCCCTATATATATCTCCTCTTCCCTTCATTTCAAACTTTCCAACATTTGCGAATTTCTGAGAGCCAAGGCGTCAAGTTCACTTGCTTGCTTCGTCAATCCACGAGATCGTCAACCTTTCAAGACCGTCAACCTCGTCCAAAGGACTAATTTACTCGTAAGTTTTACTTCTTCTTATCTCTCTACCCTGTTCCTTTAGTAAGGTCGTCGGCCTAGGTTCTTAGAACGAAAAACCGTCGTTTGTAGGTAGTCAGATGTCGAGTGAACAGTCGTCAGTCCGCGAGGGAGCGGGTTACGACGAAGTCTTTCCGTCAGGTCGTGAGCCCGAGGAGGGCTCGTCCTGGTCGTCAGAGAGGGACACGTCGGCCCACTCTTCTGACGAAGTGGAAGCAAGTGGTGGAGAAGTTGAGTTGATCAAGGATGGGGATAAAGGGGAGAGAACTGGTGACGGGAGTGAGGATGACGGCGACGAGGAGACCCTGGAGAGTACTTCGGGGGCTCCTGGCGACGACCGTCCATTCATTCTACCCTCGGAGTGGTCCGTCAATGGCTTCTTGCCGACGATGTCCGAGAACGTCTTTAACACATTACGGGCCCGTTACCAAATTCCAGACGACGTCCCCATCCGTCTACCCAAGGAAGGTGAACGGTGTTATACTGGGAGAACAGCAGACGTGGGTATGTACGATGCCATGTTCTCTGCTGGTCTGAGATTGCCGCTGACGGGACTGTACCGTCAGCTGGCCAATTTTCTGGGTATTTCCGTCAGCCAAATTGCCCCCAACGCCTGGAGGACTTTTATTGGCGCAGAGATTCTGTGGGGTCGTCTCAGCGGGGGGCACCGTCAGTTGACTCTAAACGAGTTCTTTTGGTGCTACCGTCCCCAACACATCTCTTCGTCCAAAGGGTTTTATCATTTTTCAGTACGGGCGAAAGAGCTAAAATTGGTGTCAGACATGCCTGATTCTAACAGAAAATGGAAGGGAAGATTTTTCTTTGTGGAGGGGACCAACTGGGTGTGCCGTCAAGGAGAGTGGGAGTCTATGCCTCATGGCTTTTTTGACAATACTTGGGCACACGTTAGGGATTCAGGTTGACCCCGTCAGCCTCTTTATTTGTTTTACCTTGGCTGATCTCTAACCTCGTCTCTTTTTTCTTTCAGCCAACGCCCGTCCACGCATAACTGCGAAGCAAGAAGACTTCATCCGTCGAGTGACGTCTATTCCCCTGGACGAGAGAAGGTGTCGGGACCTGATTACCCTCGACACCCTTCACCTGTATTGCGGTGGTTCGGAACCGTCGGACGAGGCTCGCAGACTAGACGAAGTATCCCGCCGACGTGAGTACCCCTTATCTTTCCCCGTCGCTTTCCTTATTGTTTTGTTTTTGTTGTTTGTTTTTTTTTTTTTTTACTCACTTTCCATCTTTAATAGAAATGGAGACGGCAAGACAACGGATCCGTGCCGCCGCTGCAAAGAAGAAGCAGGAGGAGGAAAGGGCTAGAGGGGAGGCCACCCCGTCGTCAACTCCTAAGCCCGTTGGTAAGAAGGGCGTCAAAAGGAAGACTGACGGGGTTGACGACCGGCTAGGGAAGAAAGTAGTCCCTACCTCTGGGGAGAAGACTATCAAGAAGCCGTCACCCCCAAGAGCTTCTCACGGTTCTGGCAAAGGCCTGATGACGGCGTCAGGGGTCGTCTCTCCAGATTCCGTCCGTCACCTCCTTACCCATAAGGACTATGCCGTGGAGGTGGCGGAGTCCATTCTTAAGGAAGAGGAGATGGAGCTGTGTGACGACCAGTCGACGGAGGAGCTAGGGGCGTCAGGGCTCTTCGACCTCACTCGGGTATAGTATTCCTTCCTTCCGTCAGGCCATATGGTCGACCCTATGGCGGACTGACGTTATTTTCATGCTTTTGCAGGCCATGATCCGGATGAAGTATTTGCGGGACAAATGCGCGGATAAGGAAGCTGTGGTTTCCCGTCTGCATACTCGGCTAAGGAATGCTGTTGACGCTTAGCAGCAGTACAAAGAGGCTAACATTCACCTATCCAAGGAGGTGAAGAGACTAACGGACATGCTGACGGAGGAGGCTCGCCGACGAGGCCTGGCTGATGAGGCAAGGGCGACGGCGGAGAAGGAACTCCAAGCGCTGATGGGTCAGGTAGAGACGGCCAGGAATGACGCCGTGGTGGAATTCAAGGATTCTCAGCAATTTATCGATTCCTGCGCCGTCTATTATGCTGACGGCTTCGAAGATTGCTTGAAGCAGATGAAGCGTGCCCATCCCGATTTGGATTTGTCTGGGATAAACATGGATGAGCCCATACCGTCAACCCCGGCGGGTGATTCCATGCTTGAGGTGGATGACGAGTCTACCGATCCCAAGGCAGACTCGAGAGACGGCGGCTTTGTTCTTGCCCAACCTGCCCTGGAGAGGTCCGTTACCTTGGACCCGTCAGCCGGGCTTGACGCGGCTAAATCTGGCGCCGACCCTTCTACCCCGGTTGTCGTCCTGTCTCCGTCAACCGCTCCTTCCGCTTCGTAAATCCCCTTTTTTTTTTTTTGTAAACATTTTGCTCTTATTTTGTAACGATCTTTGACGCCCGTGTTTTGGGCTTTTTGTAAAGACAATTTTATTTTGTAGTTTTTAATTTTCATTTTCTTCATTCGTGTGGACTTATATTTGATGCTGTTGTATCGTTACTTTGATTCTTGACTGCAGCGTTGACGCATTTAGATAGTAGACTTGTGTGTTTGACGAGACCGTTTATGTTGTAGATTTTGAGGTCGTTCACCTTGTGGACTTTGTCTCCACTTTACTTTAGTAGTCTTTTAAGGTCGTCAACCTTGTTGATGTTTAGGGCCGTCCCCCTTATGGACTTATGCTTGATGTAAATTTTAAGGTCGTCAATCTTGTGGGTTTTATGCCCAATGTAGATTTTAAGGTCGTCAACCTTGTGGGCTTTATGCCCGGTGTAGACCTTAGGGTCGTCAGTCTCGTGGTCTTTAATTCTGCGGACATTTTAACTCCGTCTACTCTTGTAGACGTGAGGCCATCCTTTTAGAGATCTTTAGATTGCCGTCCACTTTGAGGTCGTCAATTAGATTATCCTTGCCTTTATTATTATTATCATTATTATTATTATCATTATTATTATTATTATTATTATATATATATATATATTTTTTTTAAATGGATTTAGGGTCGTCACCTTCGTGGACTTGGGGCGTCCACTTTTAGGTACGTTGTAGACTAAGGTCGTCTACTTTGTGGATTTTGGATCGTCCATTTCTTGGACTTTGTAGTTGACCTGTCCTTCATGGATTTAAGGTCGTCACCTTTGTGGACTTGGGGCGTCCAATTTTGGGCACGTTGTAGACTAAGGTCGTCTACTTTGTTGTTCCGTCTTCCTAGTAGTTGCACAAGTTGTTTTCCGAAATAACTCCTCTTATTGTGTTGAAGGAATACATAAACATAAAATTATCCAAGAATGAATAAACCTTCGCCCTTCGGGCTTTAAATGTAAAAACAAATGACTAAACTAAATGACTAAAAAGTAGACTGGAAATGAGGAGTAGCGTTCTTTGTGCTGCTTTTTATTGGTAGTATTTTCTGAGATGTTCGGCATTCCATGGATGGTGCAACTTGAGTCCGTCAAGAGTCTCTAAATGGTAAGTGCCCTTCCTCAGCCATGATGTAATTCTGTAGGGCCCTTCCCAGTTTGGGCCGAGTTTTCCTTGTGTGGGGTCTTTGGTGGTGCCCATCACCTTTCTTAAGACGAGATCTCCAATTTCGAAGTCTCGGTGCTTGACTCGGGAGTTATAGTGTTTGGCCATAAGGTTCTGGTACCGCGCGAGCCTCTGTTCAGCTGTTGCTCTTACTTCGTCAACCAAGTCAAGCTCTAGGCGCAGGGCTTCGTCGTTTCTTTCTTCGTCGTGATTATGTACTCTGTAGCTTGTGAGTCCGACCTCAGCCGGTATGACGGCTTCACTCCCGTATGTTAATCTAAACGGGGTCTCTCCTGTAGGGGTCCGGATGGTTGTCCTGTATGCCCATAGTACGCTGGGTAGTTCTTCCGGCCATATGCCTTTTACCTCCTCGAGCCGAGCCTTGATTATTATTCGGAGCAGGATCGGTTCGTGACTTCAACTTGTCCGTTGGCCTGGGGATGAGCGGGGGAGGAATAGTGGTTCTTGATCCCGAGTTGTGAGCAGAAGTCCCGGAAGGAGTTGTTGTCGAACTGCTTGCCATTGTCCGAGATCAGGACCCTTGGAATTCCGAATCTGCAAACAATGTTTTTCCACACGAAGTTTCGCACATTCTTTTCGGTGATCGTGGCCAAGGCTTCAGCTTCCACCCATTTGGTGAAGTAGTCGATTCCGACTATTAGGAACTTCAGCTGCCTTGCGGCTATTGGGAATGGACCCATGATGTCCAGCCCCCATTGGGCGAATGGCCACGGGGCGGCAATTGGAGTTAACTCTTCAGCGGGCTGCCTGATCGTGTTACTGAACCTTTGGCATTGGTCGCATGTCTTGACATATGTCTGGGCGTCTCTCTGCATTGTCGGCCAATAGTATCCGGCCCGGATCAATTTGTGGACCAACGATCGGGACCCTGAATGGTTGCCGCAGATTCCTTCATGTACTTCTCTCATGACATAATCTGCTTCTTCAGGTCCTAGACACCTTAAGTACGGCCGGGAGAAACTCATCTTGTATAAGACGTCCCTTATTAAGATGAATCTCGCTGCACGGACCTTCAGCTTCCTCGCGGCTTCCTTTTCTTCAGGTAGGATGCCTTCTTTCAAATAGGCAACCAGAGGGTTGGTCCAATCGTTTTCGGATCTTACCTCCTGCACGCTGATGACATCTATCAGTGGTGCGATTTGAGTAAAAGATAGAGCCTTACTGGGGATGATCACATGCTCTGCGGATGCAGCTTTTGCAAGGCGGTCGGCCTGCTCGTTGTCCCCTCTTGGAATTTTAACAACCTTTGCCTGGAGCTCGTCCACCTTTCTCTTTGCTTGTTCCAAGTACATCTTCATTCTTTCTCCCTTACATTCGTAGTCACCGTTGATCTGACTGGTGATTACCTGAGAGTCACAATGGATCACCGCACCTACGACTCCTACGGCCTTTGTCAGATCTAAACCTGCTATGAGGGCTTCATACTCCGCTTCGTTGTTGGTCGTAGGGAAATCAAGTCGAATCATGCATTCGACCTCGTCTCCTTCGGGAGAACGAAGTACGACTCCTGCTCCGCCAGCTTTTTTGTTTGACGAACCGTTAGTGAAAACGTTCCATTGGGAACTCCCTGCCCTCTGATCTTCTTGATACGCGAACTCCGCAATAAAGTCGGCGAGTACTTGCCCTTTGATGGCAGTGCGGGGGCGATATTTTATGTCAAACTCGCTCAATTCTACTGCCCATAAGGCCATACGTCCCGCGGCATCAGGGCTACTCATCGCTCGTCGTAGGGGCTTGTCAGTTAGTACGACCACCGTATGAGCTTGGAAGTATGGCTTTAGCTTGCGCGCTGCCGTAACTAGAGCGAAGGCCAACTTTTCCAGTGGCGAGTATCTTCCTTCTGCCCCGTGGAGCGCCCGGCTGGCGTAGTATACCGGCCTTTGTACCTTGTTGTCTTCCCTCACTAGGGCTGCGCTGACGGCGGCTGGAGAAACGGCCAAATAGAGGAATAGTTCTTCGCCCGGTTGGGAGGGGGTTAATAGTGGTGGCGACGATAGGTAGGTCTTGAGGTCTTCAAATGCTTGTTGGCATTCGTCCGTCCATTCGAAGGACTTCTTTAGTGTGCGGAAGAACGGGAGGCATCTATCCGTCGCCCTGGATACGAATCTGCTAAGTGCGGCGATCTTGCCGTTAAGGCTTTGTACTTCCTTCACGTTTTTGGGAGGTGTCATCTCCATTATGGCTCGGATTTTGTCTGGGTTGGCTTCGATACCCCGTTGGGACACCATGTATCCCAGGAATTTTCCGGCCGTTACTCCGAAGGCACACTTGGCGGGGTTTAGCTTCATGTTGTAGGAGCGAAGGGTATCGAAGGTTTCCTTCAGGTCTTTCAAATGATCCTCCTTTCTTCGACTCTTTACCAGCATGTCGTCGACATATACCTGGACATTTCTCCCGATCTGCTCCGCGAACATCTTGTTCATAAGCCTCTGGTATGTTGCGCCTGCATTTTTCAAGCCGAACGGCATGACCTTGTAGCAAAAAAGGCCTTGACTTGTTACGAACGAAGTTTTTTCTCGGTCAGCTTCGTCCATTAGGATCTGGTTGTATCCCGAGAACGCGTCCATGAAGCTTAATAGTTGGTGTTGGGCCGTAGAATCCACCAGCAGGTCGACCCTTGGCAGAGGATAGCTGTCCTTGGGGCATGCCTTGTTTAGATCGGTAAAATCTACGCACATCCTCCACTTTCCGCTACTCTTTTTCACCATGACGACGTTCGCTAACCACTCGAGATAGTAAACCTCCTGAATGAAGCCCGCCTCCCGCAATTTGCGGACCTCCTCCGCTACTGCCCGATCTCTCTCCGGGGCGAAGGCTCTCTTCTTTTGTCTAATCGGCGGAAAAGACGGTGACACGTTTAATTTGTGTACTATGACTGACGGGTCAATGCCCGGCATATCTTCGTGACTCCATGCGAACACGTCTCGGTTTTCTTTGAGGAAGACCGCAAGTTCCTGTTGTATCGTCGAGTCGGTAAGAGTACCGATCTTGGTTGTCCGCCCTGGCTGAGAGTCGTCGAGAAGCATGTCTTCTAGTTTTTCTGTGGGCTCCGCTGATGCCTGCTGTTCTATGCTCATGGTTTGCTGGTGGTCGTCCATCTCCATCATCGCTACGTAACATTCGCGTGCGGCCACCTGGTCCCCTCTGAGTTCTCCCACTCCATAGTCCGTTGGGAATTTTATCATCAAGTGGTAGGTTGAAGTTACAGCCTTCCATGAGTTAAGCGTGGGACGTCCTATGATGGCGTTGTAGGCTGACGAGCAGTCGACCACGAGGAATGCTACATTCTTGGTGACCTGTTGCGGGTAGTCTCCAATAGTTACCGCGAGGGTGATAACACCGAGGGGAAATACCTTTGTTCCTCCGAAGCTGACTAGTGGGGCGTTAGCCGGAGTCAGTCGTTCTCTATCAATTCCCATCTGTTGGAACGCAGGGTAGTAGAGGATGTCCGCCGAGCTCCCATTGTCGACAAGAACTCGATGCATGTTGAAGTCTCCTGCTCGTATGGTGACGACGAGTGCGTCGTCATGGGGGTGATGGAGGCGTCGCGCGTCTTCTTCCGAGAATCCGATGAGGGGGATATTAGCCCGTGGCATCTGAGGTGCGGTCCCCGTCAGCTGGATGTTCTGCACCATTCTGAGATACGTCTTTCGAGCTTTCTTCGACGATCCAGCGGTCGCCGTCCCTCCTACAATCATCCGGATGTCGCCTAAGGGCTGTCTAGAGAGTTCGTTTTCCCGTCTGGGGGCCGGGCCTTGCGGTGGTTCTGCTCGTTCTTTGCTAACGAACCTCTGCAGCTTTCCTTGCCTGATTAAAGCTTCTATCTGTTGCTTTAGGTCGTAGCAATCAGCCGTGTCATGTCCATGGTCTCGATGGAAGCGGCAATATTTGTCCCTTGGCCTTTTGTTGGGATCTCCCTTCAATTTGCCGGGAAAAGTCAGAGTCCCCTCGTCCTTGATTTGCATTAGAACCTGATCGATAGGGGCGGTCAATGGTGTGAAGCTCGTGAATCTCCCTGGGAGTGGCTTGGAGCGGCGGTCATCCCGTCGCTCTTCAGTCCTGGCTTTCTTTTGCCCCCTATCCGTTCGAGTATCTTCTTGCCTTTCCCTCTTCTTAGGCTTGTCTTCCCTTGCAATCAGCGCGTCTTCCGCGTTCATGTATTTCGTTGCCCTGTAAAGTACTTCGGACATGGTCTTTGGATCGTTCTTGTATAGGGAGAAGAGGAACTTCCCTTTTCGCAGCCCGTTGGTGAAGGCTGCTACTTGTATCTTGTCGTCCGCCTCATCTATCGAGAGAGCTTCTTTGTTGAATCGCGTTATGTAGGACCTTAGAGTCTCGTCTTCCCTCTGCCTGATGCTCATCAAGCATGCCGTGGATTTTTTGTACCGGTGGCCTCCGATAAAGTGTGACACGAACTGGGCGCCTAGCTCTTTAAAGGTGCCTATTGAGTTGGGCGTCAACCTGCTATACCAGACCCTTGCGGACCCTTTTAAGGTGGTTGGGAAAGCCCTGCACATAATCTCGTCGGGCACTCCTTGAAGGTGCATTATAGTTTTGAAGGACTCTAGTGGTCCAGGGGGTCCTTGTTTCCGTCGTAGCTTTCCACCTGCGGCATACGAAACTTTGGGGGAAGTGGGCACGACGTAACACGTGCCGTGAAAGGTGAATCGGTCCGCTGTACCAAGTCGTCGAGATCGTTAGACACTCGTCCTTTGAGGGCGTTCATCATTACGTCTATTCGTTCACGCATCTCCTGCATCTCGGCTGCGATGTGAGGGGGTATGGCTTCAGAAGGGGTAGTTAGGTTGGTATCCCGCCTCTCCGGCCTGCTCGGGGCGTTGCTGCCTTCAGGCGCTTCGGGATCCCTTCTCTCAGCGCTTGTCTCCTCCTGATTTTCCTCTTGTATTCTAGGACGCGTGTTTCTCTGACCTAGCTGCTCCTCCAAGTCGTTATTCTCTTTGGTCAGGCGCTCGACGGCTGCTGCGAGCGTTTGGACTTGCTTTTCCAGAACGGTTGCGCGCGGTTCGTTCTCCTGAATGTTGTTGGTGGTAGCCATTGAGCGGGTGAGTACCATGCAACTTTTGTCCGGGAAGCGATAGTGTGGCGTTACCACTCTCGTTTCCCACAGACGACGCCAACTGATGATGCTCGAAAATCGTCAATTAGTCACACGGTCCTCACGTGCTCCCGATGACGTACCTGCACAACAAAGAGAGTGAAGACCTTTGAAAGGGCACCGGCGTGGTACCGGCCAAATACCCTCCGAAGGTTAAGTTAGAAATCTTTACTTTACAACACTAGAGTGCTAGAGTTGAGTTATTTGTGCCTACCTTGTTTAGAGAGGGTCTTGGGGTATTTATAGTAGCGTTGGGCCGAAATCCATGCCTTGACCGAGGAGTTCTTTTCCTTTTAGGATAGTGATACTTGGATCCTACGTATCTCCTAGAATCCTTGTCCTTGTAGGAGTCTCCTTATTCAGACGTGTCGTTCAAGAAGTGTTTATGCGTGTTGGGCAAGTAAGGTTGTAAACGGGCCTATGTCTAACCTCGTCAGCCTCATACCGTCACCCTGGCGACACGTGGAGTCTCTTGTAATAAAGGTCGTCAACTTCAGACTATGGCCTCTAACGTCGTCAGCTTTAAGACCATGGCCTCTAATGTCGTCAGCCTCAGGGTCGTCAGCCCCTGGTTCTCCGGTTCTGGACTTATCAAAATGACCCTTATCAATACCCATGTTTCCATAAAAGTAGAGTTGCGACTTGGGACATAATTAAAATTTTATTTTTGGAGGGCCAAACCATTATATAAAAAATATTGACCATTCAAGAATAAATATACTACAAAAATTTAGCAAATTAATAGTCTATAAAAAATAAAACTAACATGTATGCAATCGTAACAAAATATTAACAAACGAAACGTAACAAAATAATTTTTTTAATATATTTCAACATCTTCCATTTTTTGAGAGGAGTAGTTATGGAAATATTCAAGACTAAAAATGTTCATTTCATAGTTGCAGTATAAGTTAGAAGAATAACTACAAGAATAATTACAAGAATAATTATTTTATAAATAAGTTAATAAGCTATTAATTTTCTTAGTCTTGTAAACCACTGGCACAATTAAGATATTTCACATTTTTCAAGCGTTTGAATTTGTGGTGGGCTTTTTTATACTTCTAGGCTGGACTGCTTCCTACCTCGTTGTAGCACAATAGTTTTGGGGATAGGAGAGTCGGGACTGGCTTGATTGAAACTCACCTTAAGTCAGCTTGTACACAAGCTAGAGCCCATTTGCTATGATCTTGGTTATGTGCCCATGGCAGAAGATGCTGTCACAAAAAAAAAATTATAGCAAGAGGGTATAATATAATAAAATAAGAAGAATATATTTGCTGCTAACAATGATTAAACCATTTCCTCAGTAAGGGAAAAAAAAAAAAAACAATGATATGAGTATGGTAGAAATAAGTTAGTAACAATAATAAAAGAAGGAAAAGTAATATTAACACTTGATCAATTAAAAGAAAGGGAGAGGTTAAGCTGCCATGCTTGGTTCCTTAGGGGATTTAAGTCCAAGAAGGGAACCACTCTCCAATGTAGGCAATCTCACAGGGGAATCCTGCCATAGAAATTGCCTACTTTGAAAGAGTGGGCCTAAATGACTTATTCTTGAAACTTTTTAACCTTGCTAAAGAGTAGGCTGTTAAGAGGGAGATAAGGAAATAACCTATTGGTGCATGTGTTAATATTAGTGTCCTTAAATCCTATTGTATGATACTATGTATGATATTAAGTATGACATTATGTATAACTTAATATTGAAATTAATAAAGTTGTTTTATTATTATTTAAAAATAAAGGTAACATGAATATAGAGACATTATCATATAGTCCGTGAAATGCATAGTATGTAATTTATGTAAAAAGTTACAGAATATATAAATCATAAGTTTTTTGTAAACTCAGAATTATAGTTCGTAGTCGATGATAAAATTGGACATTTCATCTATGAAGATTATAACATATCAACTTAGATGATTTATCTTGATCATGGAAGTGGAGACTTCTAGTTGGTATGTTGATATGTTTTAAGAGTTAAGACATATTGAACTTGACCACTCTAAGATTTATTATTCTCCTAAAAATTGTCAATAAACTCACGACTTCTATTTATATGAACTCTTAACCCTAAGAGGATAATTGAATTAATCATGAAGTGTAGATTGCTTTGATATATCAGGAGTAAAGTCTAAAGTCACAATCAAAACCTTAGTATGTTGGACAATTATATTTAGTGTTAATGGAACATATATTCTCAAGATGGAATTCATAATCTCTTAATGGAAAGACAAAATATTCCCTTGAGATAAATTTAATGGGTTTGGATATTCAGAGTGTTAGGCCTAAACACTTTAGTAAGGAGTTACTAAGGTATATATTTATGAAATTAGATTTCATAAATATATGATGAATAAGTTAAAGGATTAAACCGAGTACTCAAGGATTAAGATGTAGTAATTTACAAAGTGACAGTCTATATTCATGACTTAGTGTTACTATGAATATTTTATAAAGGGGTTGGATGTACAATAAAGTCTTGGAATATAATTTATAAATAAGGCCTAGAGTGTAATTATATTTATATAGTGGTATTAAATATAGTTAATGGTTAACTTTGGACTTGTCAAAAGTTGATAGAAAAACCTAAGGCCCATTGGAGCTACTGTCTTATTGGTCCGTTTTGGTCCCACTCCAAGCTACACACTTAAGCCCAATTGGAAACGCCCAAAAGGCTAGCCCAATTAGATAATTAGTTAGATACAAATGAAGAAACATAAAAAATTTTGTAGTAGTGAGACACTATTGTAAAAGGGTGTGTATGTATGAGTGAATGCCACTTTGTAATTTCTCCCTTGGAACTGATTGAGAGACCACACTTTTTGGGCTTTAGTGGGATTGGAGTGAAGATTAAAAGTGTTCCTAAGTACTTCTGATCTTTGTTTTGAAATTCACCGCTTCAAGGTACACTATCTTATTCTTGAATTCTGAAACTTACATAATGCATGTTAGCAATTGCAAATAAAGTAGATCCGTTTATTTTTTGCTGCGTATGTTTTGTATGAGATATAAACATGTATTTTTCCAACAGCATGCCCCTATCACACTTCTTGTTTTCTCACTTTACTCCATATCCCCTTTGTTTTTCTTTGTTTTCTTTCTTACTATTTTTTCTTACTTGCTTTCTGTATTCCTTTCGTTGTTCTTCCTACACTTCTTGCTTTTTCACTCACTTACTCCCACCTTTTCTTACTTGCGTTCCCCTTTATACTGCCTGTCGTGATAAGTTTTACTGTTTTACTTCTTAACTACTTTTGACCTGGTGTGGGTGTCCTTCCTAGACCACCCATTGGTCTATCGGCTGCCCAACTATCATCACTACCCTGTGCTGGCCATGTCACATTCCATTCCTAGGCAAAAGTGTTGAGTTTTGTTTTGTTTTGTTACTTTTCGTGGCATTTTCATCTGGATAAGGGTTGGGCATTATCTCTTACTAACTCATATGGCATGCACCTAGTGATTCCAGCTCATCTTTCCCTCTTTTGGGTGGTATGTCATCCCAATAGGATATTTCCTCCAAAAGAACTTGAGCGGGAACTCTAGAATAGACTTTCCCTTTCTCTCCACTGCCAAACCAGACCATACCCTCTCTTACCTCTAACCCAAAGCCCTTCGTCCCTATATTGGCTAGGTACAAGTAGATGGTGCTTGGGCGTTGTGCGTGCTCCACCCCCATATGAATCTAGGGCTTGTCTGACGTTTATGCATTTTTCGTGGCCTAGGAATTAGTCTGATCCTTCTGCACATCTCGCTGCTTATTTTTTAACCCTTTGTAGCGTGAAGGAGTCACTAGGTCGTCATTCTCTGCATCTTGTTTCTTCCCTGGGCTGGGCTTTGCCTGAGTATGGATCCTTCCTTCTTCAATCCAACTCTTGCCTTCTTTGTGGGTCAGCTGACACTTCTGCCATGTCGCTCCATTGTTTCTGTCATGTTATCATTTAACTTGTACTTGCTAGGCCTCCTTTGGGCCTGCCATATACTTTTTTTTTACTTAATCAACAGTGCCCAGTACTTCTGCTGGGCTTATTTTCGTATTGTCTTGGGCTTTTTTGGCTCATTTCATTCTTTTGGGCATTCTTGACCCATTCCACTACTACATTCTCATGGGTTTCTGTTAAATCTTTCGGGCTTCCCCAACGCAATTACAATACCATTTACTAATTCCTTTTCTTTGGACTCTTCCGACTCATTTTTGCTTGCTTTTCATTTTTACAATTCTCATTGGCTTATTACTTCCTTCTTTGGGCTCCCTTAGGCCCATTTGCTTTCTTTGGAGCCTTTTTACGATTTTATAGGCCCTTAGACCATTATTCCTGTCATTCGAACTTAATGGTCTTCTTCTCACTTTACTAATTCTTTTTTCTTATTCCCTTCTATATGTTGTTGGACTTTTTCTTGTTATTGGGCCTTCTCACCAAAGTGGGCATCAATAGAACTTTTGAACTATCATTAATTCTAAAACATTCACACACTAAAGAAAAAATAACCAACTTTATTTTGTACTCACTAAAATATAGCATAGAAAATATCTACTTAGTAATGAGGTTCAATTGTAAAGTAAACTTGTTTATGATGAGCTGGATTACATCTCTCAACATAATGAGCATTTAAATAACTAAGTGTCATGCCAAACACAAAAATAAGTTAGATGGTCACGTGATTATATTATTCTTTGGGTTCTTTAAACCAACTACTTTCAATTTAAATTCGATCATTTTTTTTTTTTGGGAGAGGGGATATAAATTTTTTGTTAGAGAACAGTTCCTTCTTTAATTGCAGTTTAAGTGGTTTTATATAATATTAGTAATAGAATAACATAAATTTAAGCATCCTATTAAAACCAAAAATTAACATCTACTTAAAATTAATGACTTTGCATTATAGTAACACTTTTAATAACAAATGCTTTAGGGCTATTGTGAGTAGAGAATTTTGTGGGGTTTTAAAACTCTTTCCCTTTTATTTAATCTAGAAAAATTGTCATAGTGTAATATCATGTCTCATATATTATGAGAGAGATATTTTATGAGATTGTCGCATAAAATACGTTCCCCCATATGAGATAGTATTACTTGAAGATGAGAAAATACGCATGTTCAAATGGTCACAAAATATAAATTTTTTTCTTAACAAAAAAAATTCTCCCAAATATTAAACATGAGAAAATATGCATGTTCAAATCCTCATAGTATATATATATTTTTTTTCTCAACAAAAAGAAAAGGTCATAGTATAATGTTATGAACCTCCATATGAAATAGTACTAATCAAACGTTAGAAAATACACGTCCTTTTTTATACTTTATTTTTGGTGATAAAAAAAACGAAGTTCTTAGAAAAAGCTTGAACAAATTATCCCTAAAAGCTCCTCTATCGATGTTTGGATCCTGTTATAAAATTATTATTTTTTATATTTAAATTCATAAAAGTAGAAAACAGTCTATATATACATTACAAAACGTGGTTTTAAACTGGCCTTGGAGAATTATTTAAAAAATGACATGCATTTTCCTTGATACATTGCATGTGTTCAAAGACGAAAGAACATCAAAATGATGTTCCTGTTTAAGAAAAACAAATCTATTTAAAGCTTTTTTTTTGTGCAAGTTCTCTTTTATTTTTTATAAAACAAAAAAGATGAATTCATGATTAAAAAAGTATTTCTTTTATTAAAAAAAAGTTTATAAGTGTGGTCACTAACCTTATCCACTTTAACTCAACTTTGACATTGCGTGGATTATCTTAGTATTAGCATGCTTTACTATTTGAACTTACAATCTCAAACTCATAAGATGATGGGATACAACGACTTTTTATCATTAAGTTATCTCATCAAATAATGTATATAGAAAAAGTCACCAAGTTATCTCATTAGATACTGTATATAGAAAAAGTATTTGGGATGTAACTGTCCTAGTGTCCCTATATTAAAATTTTGGAAAAATTTACACTTTATTACCTTGAACTATATACTAGATCACACTTTGCATCATGTTGATGTCTACTTTTGACAAAGGGCCCAATAGTAGAAGAAGCCCAACAATATGAAGAAAGTGAGAAAAGGAAATAGTAAAGAAATAAGGAAGCAAGTTCAATAGGTCAAAATGGCAAGATTGATGGCTAACAAGCCACCGAGAATAAAAAAAAGGTAAAGAGGGAGTAAATGGGCCAAGAAAGCCCAAGAAATGAAGTAGTAAATTCATGAGAATAATAAGAGGTAGAAAGGGAGTAAATGGGTTAAGGAAGCCTAGGAAATGAGTTAGTAAACTCAATGGGTCGGCTTAAAGGCCAATAAACCCAAGAAGTAATGAGAAATAAAGACATGGTCATTGAGTCGAGAAAGCCCAAAGGATCTAGTAAAAAGCCTATAGGAGTAAAAGAGGCAAAGATGTAGTAAATGGGTAGAGAAAACCCAAGAAATAAAATAATGAAATGGGCTGGTACAACAGGAATGTAGGCCAACAAAGCCCAAGAGAGGTAAAGATATGAAAAGTGGGTCTGGGAAGCCTTGAACAGAAAATTGACAGGGAAGTAGGCTGACACGGAAACCCATAAGCCCACAAAACGAAAGGAGGGTAAAGTTATAGCAGGCATGGTGAAATGATATAGTAGAAGCAATAGCCATAAGGCCCACGGACGCAAGGAAGAAAATGGGCTCAGCAAGAAGATGATGACTCTTGTCCAAGTAACGCCCAACCCAAAAGAAGAGATGAGAGGCAGGGAACATAAGCCCAAGAGACTCTACGTCCTTCATGCCGTAAGAGATTAACACCAACCGGAACATACAGTAGAATCAGACAAACACGAAGGCAACAGAAATTCTGTGAAGGCTAGAAAAAAACAAATTCATATGGACGTAGAGCACGCACAAAGGGCTAAGGCACCACCTACTTGTACCTAGCCAATAAATGGGAGGTGAGCCACGGGTCAAGGGTATCCGAGAGTGTGGTCCGGCGGTGGGGAGAAAAGAGGTAGTCTATTTTGGGGTTCCTACTCAAATTTCTTTGGGAAGAAATGTCCTGCTGAGATGATATCTCACCCAAAAGAATCAAAGTATGAGCTGAGCCCACTTGATGCATATAATAAAGGTAGGTGACAAAAAGGCATAATCTTTTTTTAGATGAGAATAGTTAAAATAGAGAGAAGTAAGAAACCAATACATATATGAGTTTTACTAACAAATGCCCTTAAGATGTCATTTATTAGTAAATTATTTTAAGAAAGTTTTTATAAAAAAATAAAAAATTAATTAAATTTTTTAACAACTTTTTTAATTTCTAATAAATAGTTTCATAAAATAAATAATTAATTTACCTTATATATTAACCTAAGCCCATACATAAGCTTGTTCAGGATTTGACCGGCGCCAATGAAACCGACCAACGCTGAACTGATCCGAACCTTTCCAAGTCTCTGCGCAGGTATCCGGCACAGTGATCGGCGACTATATGGGCAAACCGAAGACGACCGGTGGTTATTTTGCGCTGCGAATAGAAACCGCACCGCACCGGTATATATATACACAGTATGGTTTAAAATATATGTATCAGCGTAAAGAGAACTAGAGAAGAAAATTGAAAGCTGATCTAGACATGAAAATTGAAAGCAAGGTAGAAGAAGAAGAAGGAAACGGCGCTGGGTAAGTTGAGAAAAAAAGTTAGGTTTTTTTTTTTTTTTTTTAATATATAATCTACCACTAAAACGACGTCGTTTTAGTGCCTGATTTTAAGAAAATAAAACCAGCTCCAAAATGACGTCGTTTTATCATCAGATTAAAAAAAAAAAAAAAAAAACTTAAGCTACAAACGATGACGTTTTAATTTTAAACCCTAGGATTATTTACCCATATCCTCTCTTTCTCTCCCTCACTCTCGTTAGTCTCCCTCTCCTAGACTCCCAGTCCTAGCAAAATCTTCACTTTTCAGTTCTTCACAACTCCTCTTTGTCTCTCACCCCAACTTCCGTAAGTTTCTAGTGATGTTCTGACTTCAGAGTTCAGATGCTCCTCCTAACAAATGCAATGCTTTCTAGTTTTTACCAGGTTTGTTTATGTAATTTATTTTCAATGGTGTTTGTTTGATCTTTATGGGTTTGGTTTAGTTTTTTGTTTGGGTTTTTGTGATTGGAAATGGGTTATGTTTGAGAAAATATTGTGAATTTGTTTGTAGTTTTCTTTCGTTTTTTTCTTTTTTTTTTTCTTTTTTTGTTTATAGAATATTTGGAGTTTTTTGAATGAGCATGATGTAGTTTGAGGTTGTTAATTACATTGTGTTTAGTACCTGAAAAAATGAGAAATTAATCGAACTAACCGTACCAAACCGATATCTTGCACTGCACCCTGTGTAGACCGATTTCTAACCCTCCACAGATGAGATGCGGTCAAGACTGGGAAAAAATTACCCCTATAGGTGCGGTGTAAAAAAGCCTTCCAAAATTGGCTGCACCACACCATATACACGAGTCTTTTGTCTAAATATTGTAAAAAACGAACTTTTTTATGGTTATGGGTACTGTTTAAAGTTATTTAGCAATATGAGGAAAGAGAGTGAATTTCGGCAACACTGTTGCCGAAATTGCAAGAAAAAGTAGGAGAGAGAAAGAGCAAAAGGGGGTGAGAGAAAATTTTGAATTTCGGTAATGCTGTTACCGAAATTCTGCTGGCCAGCCCTCTGCCCGTGCGCGAGTGTGTGGAGTGTGTGCGCGAGTGTGTGGAGTGTGTGCGCAAGTGAAAGGAAGGAAAAAAATTGGCGAATTTCGGTATTGGCAATACCGAAATTGCTGAAGGAAAAAAAAAAAAAAAAAAAGGCAATTTCGGTATTGCCAGTACCGAAATTCGCCAAGAAAATAAAAAAAGCCAATGGTAACGTTGATACTGAAATTGAAAAAAAAAAAAAAAAAAGTCAATTTCGGTATCAACATTACCGAAATTGAAAAAAAAAAAAAAAAAAAAAAAGTCAATTTGGGGTAATGTTGATACCGAAATTGGAAAAAAAAAAAAGAGTCAATTTCGGTATCAACATTACCGAAATTGACTCTTTTTTTTTTTTTTCAATTTCGGTAATGTTGATACCGAAATTGACTTTTTTTTTTTTTTTTCAATTTCGGTATCAACATTACCCCCAAATTGACTTTTTTTTTCTTTTTTTTTTTCAATTTTGGTATCAACATTACCATTGACTTTTTTTTTTCTTGGCGAATTTCGGTACTGGCAATACCGAAATTGCCTTTTTTTTCTTCTGCAATTTCGGTATTGCCAGTACCGAAATTCGCCAATTTTTTTCCTTCCGTTCACTTGCGCACACACTCGCGCACGGGCGCACGGGCAGAGAGCTGGGCAGCAGAATTTCGGTAACAACGTTACCGAAATTCAAAATTTTCTCTCTCCTACTTTTTCTTGCAATTTCGGCAACAGTGTTGCCGAAATTCACTCTCTCTACTGTTGCCGAAATTCACTCTCTCTCCTCATATTACTAAATAACTTTAAACAGTACCCATAAATATAAAAAAGTTCACTTTTTGTAATATTTAGACAAAAAACTCCCATATACACCCCCTACCCATTCGTCTATACCTATGATAAATAATTAAAAATCAAGTTAAATTAAAAATACAAGATTACCTTTCACGTGAACTAATCAACTTACTGACATTTGAGAGGACTTTTGACAGAGTTGGTAGGGAAGGGCTAGAAAAATATTATAAAAAAATATGAGAAAAAAAGCTGACACAAGAAAGCTTTATTTTTTTTACTTTAGACATGGCTTCGCAAGCAGTAAAATTTCTTGGGCGTTTAAAAGAAGCTGAAGTGTGCTAGAGAAACACGCTGCTCCTGCTCTGCATATTGTGCTAGCTCTCGGCTTCTGCAACTTTAAAATACAAGAAGATGACCATTTTCGAGGGAGGAGCGAGTTTGAGACCCAGAAACTGAGTGGCGCCAGTGAGTGGAGAGAACCAGAGAGCGAGATCAATGTTTTTTTTTTTTTCGGTCCGGTATGCATTTTCCGGCCGAAATTCGGTCTCCGGTTATCCGGTATGCAATTATCGGAACGGTAAAAAGCGGCTGTACGGACCTACGAAAATGACTTCAAAAAATACGGAGAACTGTTGGCACAGCACACCGCACTTTTCCAGCATTCAAGACAAATCATATATACTACAGCTCACATGATGGTCCATGCCGGGATTGAAGCTCGGAGGAGTGCACACTTAAACCAGATTAAAGATGGTTTCAGTTTTCTAGTGGCCGAGGGAGAAATAGTGGAAGTTTGATAAACGTGCTTAAATTCAAGTTTTAAATAATATTATATTTATTTTTACACGAATTTTTTTTACTCACAAATATTTTTAAATATATAAATAACATTACTAAAAAAAAGTTGTCAAATGACCCTTAGAGTTCAATCTTCATTTACACTGTTTGGAGAAATTATATACTCCTCTAGTGGACCATATTATTTGTCTACAATTTCACTAAAAGATTTTCACTTGTTTAAAATTGTTGAATCAGTAATCAATTTTTGTTTTAAAAAAAATTTCTAACTAAGCAATTTTAAATAGTTGTGAGTTTTTTAGTGGAATGATGGACCACGTCACTTGTCTACCATGTGTATCTTATAATTTCTCCTTAGTCTGATAATAAAAAACTATTATTAAAATCAGACTTCATTAGTTGAAACTAAAAAAAAATAATAATAAAAAAAAACCTAGACTAGTGTAGGATTTCTCTTTTATATAGAAATAAAAATAAAAAAATATCAAAATCATAGATAGTAGGTTGAGAATAAGTAAGAATATATAAGTAACAAATTCTAGCATTTTCATATATAATTTTTTTTTGTAAATTTTAACATAATTTTTTTTCTTGTTTTATATATTTACTTTTCAAAAATGCTCAAATTATGCCATTCATTTTTTTTTAAATATTTTATGAAAAATTTGTAAATTTTTTTTAATTTTTAATAAATTTTTTTAAAATAATAATAATAATAATTTTTACATATGAATTTTGTACATTCTTTTTATTATAAAAATATTAAAAAAATATGAAGAATATTTTTTTTTAAAAAAAAAGTAATTTTAAAATTTTGCATAAAACATTAAAAACTATGAATCACAGCCACACGATTTTATGTGAAACAAAATATCTCATCCGTCAAAATCTGTCTCGATGTTTTCAAAACCCCAAAAAGCCTTTCATTATTTCGTGTCGTCAGATTCAGTTTCGAAAACCAGGCCAGCAGAGGTTGTTCTCGTTAAATTACTTTCATGACCCTGAGTTAAACTTGGGGAAGATTGGAAAATATCAAGGGTATTATTGGAATATGGGTAAACTATGAAAATCCCACAGACCCATTTTTCCTTTTCTCTGTCTCGTTGGTCCCTGTGAAAGAAAATGAGAAAAAGAAATACTAACACTTATAAGCACCGTGCCACGCGCTTATGAGAACTCGTGCATTTCATTTTCAGTCAAAACTTCTTTTTTGGTCTTTCTCAAAAAAAAAAAAAAAACAAAAAAACTTCTTTTTTGGTAAAAATAAAAAAAATCACTCCTTATAAGATCACTTGCGTAAGTCGCCCATAATTATTGCTAAAATGTAAAATTTTGGCTAATCTACCTTAAAAATCACCCCATGTATCAACTTTTTTTTTTTTTTTTTAAGAGAATGGTAAGAAAATTTATTAATTAAAATCAGACTGAAATACAACATTCAAATCACTAGGCAAATCTTTTACCTATACATCAATATCTATAGATAGAACTGTTCTTCTAGCTAAAGCATGAGCTAACTTATTTCCTTCCCTTCAAACATGCTAGAAATGACAGGACTGTAAAGCAGATGATAAACTTCGAGTCTCATCAACCATGTGCCCATACAATTTATTACTCCGAGCCTTTGAAAAAAACTCATCTCTTGAGCAAATGCAACTGCTCTAAGAGCAGTGTGAGCCTCTGCCAAAGCTATAGTTTGAGGGAGAGGAATTTTTTGACTTAAAGCAGCCATTACTACACCTCTGTGGTCACAAACCACCCCCCCTATACCTGCACAACCTAAATCTTCAAACATTGCGGCATCAAAATTAACTTTATAACAATTTTCTGATGGTGGCAACCAATGAATAGACCTCCTCAGAACGGGATTGCTTCTCTGTTTATTTGCTTCCAAAAACTCCAAAATAAGCGCTTTAGAACGCTCACTAAGCTCATGCAACGGCCAAGCAACCTGATTCTCCCTTATCCGATTACGCCTCTACCCCAAACTCCAGGCGATGGTTAAGAACAGAGCCAAACAATAACTCGAGCTAGTAGACATCACATCCTCCAACAAATTGAAGAAACTTAGATGCTTTTTGTGGTACAATCTGGCAAAGATAACATCTGATCTCCAAACCAATTGAGCATGATCACAGAGCCAAAGACAATGAAATAAAGATTCGAGTTGATCATCACATAGCGCACAGGTATCCCCCTAGTAGTAAAATTATGCATTTTTTCTATTTTAGCTATAATAATTTTGTAAATTTATATGTCTATTGTAATTGTGTATATTCAATTTTTTATTCATTATTTATGTTTCTTGAGAATGAAAGGTGTGTATATGCATTTTTTATTTATTGTTTGTATTTCTCAAGAATAAAATATGAGAATAGATGTTATTTTGTGATGTGTGAAGAGAGAAATAAATAAAAAATTGACATTTTAATAAGATAGACAATAGAATAGATAATTTGATGTGAATTTTTTTTAGATAGTTATGTAAAATAGAAAGATATAGTTATTATATTAAAATAGACATTAATTTTTGTATGAGCTAATGCGAATGCTTTAAGTGTTAGTTTAATACCTACTAACCACAACTCAGACAAGTATTCGCTGTATTTTTAATCATATAATTTTTTTTATTTTATATAAAATGAAGTAGTGTTTTAGTCATAGAGAATACTATTTCACTCTTTATTCATAAGACATCTTAGACACTAAACTATGATAGTGTAGTGAATTGAACTTAGGATGTCCGCACTTACATCACAACTCAAACTAACGAGTTGTCTACTTTAAACACAAGCGGTTTTATGAACCATCAACTATTGAGTTGGAAGTAAACGTTGTTAGTGATAATTGAAAATCTAAAACGAGTATTCACGTGTACTTTTAATCATATGATCAATATAATAATTATATAATTTGCTGAGTTGACTACATTAATAAACATCAAGTAGTTTCATAAATAAAACACCTAATAAATTGGAAGAATTTAATATAAATTATTTTCATTTTTTTGTTGAGAATCTTATTTTCATACATTAATTTAACAATAGAGAGCAAAAGGAAAGTTTTCCCATGTCTCATACTAAAACTACTCAAAAATTTTCCTCTATTTCTACTATACTATTAACAAATAAACAATAAGCTAAACGTATTCAAATACACTCCAAGTTAATTTTGAAAATAAATCTATTTTAGCATCTTGCAAAATGATTTAAAAATATGAAAGCGTTTTTTTTTTTTTTTTTTTTTTTATAAAAAAAGACTATATATGACTATGACTACCACAAAAATAGTTTATTTTTATGAATATATTAGAGTTTGAATTTAATCTCTGTACTTTTCCTTTTTTACTTGTACTTTCATATTATAACACCATTTTTGTTGATTTATTTGTAGATACGGTTTAAGGCTCAAAATTTTCATAAATAACCCGTGACAAAGACATCGAAATTTGCATGTTAGCTGTAACGGCCCAAGAAAAAGTATTAGTCACATTTGTATTATATCTCAAAAAGATTAGTCACAATTAAAGTTTTTTATAGTTGTTAATAAAGCTTAAATCTACCCAATAAATACCCGATGTAAGACTTATCACATATCAACACACATTAGACAATCAATCAAATTAGGGCCCAACATCAAAGAAGCTAAAGTTCAAAAATTTTGAGTGTTGCTACAGTGGGCTGCTATCTCTAGCAGCTCACTGTAGCTGGATGGTATAACAAAAACTAATTTTTTATTCCCCACACGCTCACAGAGCACTTCACACGCATAGGTTTGTTTTCACTCTTTTCTTTTTCTTTCTCCTCTGTCACTTCTCCTCTACTCTTTCCTCTCAGCTTCGACCCCGGCCCATGTGAAATCAAATTGTGGGCATCAGTGTTGAGGTGGCATCGGCGTGGAGATCGGATTCGTGGGTTTGGCTTGCCAATTTTGTGATTTGTGAGGTGTTGCTGTGCTCGGATTCATGGGTTTGGGTTGGTCGTGCTCTGATGACTTGATTGTGGCTCGGTGCTAGTGGGTTTTGGTAGTGTTTGTATCGGTGGTATCGGTTTTAATGGTGGATTTTGTCTCACTAGTGTTTTCAGCAGCAATGGGTTGTTGGGTTTCCCGGCAGCAGTGGGTTGTTGGGTTTTGTCTCGGTAGGTCTCAGAGGTTTGGTTTTTTTTGTTGGATTTTTTGTGGTGGGTTGTTGATAACGTGGTTGTCGTTTTGGTTGTAATGGTGGAATTGTTTTAGGGTTTTTTCTTTTTGTTTTGCTGTGGGTTGTACTATGGTGGTGGAAGGGCTGTGGTGGTAGGTTGTTGTGAATTTTTGTAGAGGAAGTTTTAATTTATTTCTCTAAGTTGTTTATATTATTTTAATGAAAATGGCTGTTAAAATACAGTCTTTGTTATGAGACGTGTGTAGTTAAAATAGATAAAACTGTTTTTTAAATGACTAAAAGCTATATCTTATAGCTTTTTTACCGTGAATGCTCTTATAGGTGAAGGTCATTTTTACGCGTTACAAATGAGAGTGGGACTTAAAGTGTGAGTGACAGAGACCCAACCATGAGAGATAACTACGTGTACAGACAAAAACCACATAAAAAATTTATAAAATGAGAAAATAAAGAATATAGAGAGAGAGAGAGAGAGAGAGAGAGAGAACGCACTTTTCTACTTTCATCTTTTATATGTTGCACGCATCCATAGCAACCAGAAAACACGAGAAAGACAGAGTACTCCAAAGAGAAGAGAGAAAGAATACCCCACTAAAGCCTGTGTTTTTAAGTAAACAACACCACAAAGAGGAGAAAAAGATGGTGCCAAAAAATGGGTTTCTGCTATATTACAAAATTTTAGGGTCCTAAATACATACAGAAAATAGGAAGAAGAAGAAGAAGCATCAGCAGGAGTTTTGAGGCTTTAAGGTGTTTGGTGAAATGGGTTTGTTCATATTGAGCCGTGTATGCATATGACAAGTGTCTGTCTGTCTCTTGTGTCAGAAAAAATTAAAGCTCAAAAATTTGATTTTGTTTCTTACCTTTTCTCACTGTCTGCCTCTCTCTCCATGTATAAGGTCTAGTTGATAAAATTCACACCAAACCCATTTCTGTTTTGTGCTTTTGGAAAGTCTTGGGGGGTGGGCTTCTTCCTGTCTTTCAAAAACTGGAGGGTTTTTGGGTATTGAGTTCTTGTGTATTGTTGTTGTTTTGGTTCACTTTCTTAGATGAAGGCCATGCCCCTACCCCCTGAGGAGTTTCAAGGGAAGGGGGTGTTAGATTTCTCTACTGCTTCTTCAGATTCATTACCCCATCTTCACCAACATCACCATCACCACCGCCAGCACCACCGCCACCAGCACCAACAACAGCTACAAAAGTGGCACAACACCAACAAAGAAAACTGCTATGTGGGCACTGAGCCCACCTCAGTTCTTGACACAAGAAGAAGCCCCAGCCCTCCAACTTCTACCTCAACTCTGTCTTCCTCTCTTGGCTACGGTTTGGCTTCAACAACAACAGCAGCAGCAGCAGCGGCCACAGAGAATCATCACCAACCTTCTTCTCAAACCAGCTTAGACATAGGTGAGAAATGTGGGCTTGGAATGGAAGACTGGGAAGGTGTGTTGTCTGATTCCTCATCAGGTCAAGAACAGTCTATTCTGAGATTGATTATGGGGGACACTGAAGACCCATCTCTGGGTCTCAACAAGCTCTTGCATCAAGACCTTGAATTCAACTCAGGTTTTGGTATGATAGATCAAGCTGATGCTTTTGGCTGCCTTGAAATGCCCAATAATTTGTTGCCCAGCATTGACCCTTCTGCTGATTTTCCATTCAATGGTGGTGGCACCAATACAACTAGGCTTGGCTCAGTTTCGACCCCAAATCACAACCACATGTTCTCTGTTGCAACAAGTAATAATCTTTTGCCAGGCTGTCTATCTCATTCACCAGCCATGTTTCACCATCAACAACAACAACAGCCGGTGCAAACAATTGAAGCTGTAGATGAGAAGCCACAGATTTTCAATCCCCAGATGATAAACCCTGCTCGGTTTGCCCAGAACCCGGCTTTGTTTATGCCTACATATGCCCAATTGCAAGAGCATCACCTTGTTTCACAACCTCAGGCAAAAAGGCGTAATCTTTGTGGTATTGGGCCTAATTATCAGGTCCCCAAGTTACCGTTTTCAGAATCGGAGCAAGAGCTTCTTCGAAGACAGCAACAGCAACAGCAAAATCAGCTTCAGATGCAGAAAGTGGCTAACAATGAATTAGCAAGCCAACAGCAACAGCATGCACAGCAATTATTATTTGATCAGTTATACCAGTTAGCAGAGCTGATAGAAACTGGAAATAATCCGGTACGTGCGCAAGGGATATTGGCGCGGCTCAATCACCAGCTCTCTCCAATTGGTAAGTCTTTTCAAAGGGCTGCTTTCTATTTCAAGGAGGCCTTGCAATTGCTTCTTCGTAATACTAATAATACTAATTGTAATGCTTCTTTGAGTCTGTCATCACCACCACCACCACCACCATGTAGTCTTATTTCCAAGATTGGTGCTTACAAATCATTCTCAGAAGTCTCTCCTGTACTTCAGTTTGCCAATTTTACTTGTAACCAAGCTCTTCTTGAAGCCTTGGATGGCTTTGATACCATTCACATTATTGATTTTGATATTGGGTTTGGTGGACAATGGTCTTCTCTTATGCAAGAGCTCGCCTTGAAGCAGGGTGGTGGTCCAGCTCTTAAAATCACTGCATTTGCATCCCCATCCACACACGATGAACTCGAGCTTGGTTTCACTCAAGAAAGCTTGAAACATTTTGCTACTGAGATTAGCCTTGCATTTGAGTTTGAATTCTTAAGCCTTGAATCCTTGAACTCTGGTTCTTGGCCACTGCCTCTTCGTGTATCGAAGAGTGAGGCAATCGCAGTGCATCTGCCAAATGGTTCCTTTTCCAACTACCCTCTATCCCTTCCTTTGGTTCTCGGCTTTGTAAAGCAGCTCTCACCGAAAATTGTGTTCTCTTTGGATAGAGGTTGTGATCAAACCGATGTCCCTTTCCCCCTCCACATAATTCAAGCCGTTCAATCTTATTCGGGCCTGTTTGAATCGTTGGATGCTGTTAATGTCAACCAAGATGCCTTGCAAAGGATTGAGAGGTATTTGCTGCAACCAGGAATTGAGAAAATCGTGTTGGGTCGCCGCCATTCACCTGATAGAACGCCTCAATGGAGGAGTCTATTTTTGTCATCCGGATTTTCCCCATTAACATTCAGCAACTTCACCGAGTCCCAAGCAGAGTGTCTGGTGCAGAGGACTCCAGTTCGGGGATTCCATGTCAAAAAGAATCAAACTTCACTTGTTCTCTGCTGGCAGGGAAAGGAGCTTATCTCAGCTTCAGTTTGGAGGTGCTGAGAAGAGTAGCATTTTGGAATTGGTTTTAACTACCAATTAATTTTTATTGCTAGGGTGCTTCATAACTTACTGTTTTGGTTGATTTTATTTTTTTTAAACTCTCTCGCGTGTTGTTCTCCTATGCTAATTGTCTGTGCACATTAGGGCTATTGTTCCCATTCAAGAAACCAAATATTTAGTAACTGGGTGGCTCTGTACAGGTGTCTTATGTTTAGTAACCAAATATTACTGTTATGATGTTTTTTGGCTTCTAAGGTGGTGGTGATTGCTTGTTGTATACTTTTAACAACAATGCAACACAAGTTATCAAGAAAAGAAAATTTTTAACCCTGCTGATATGAGTCCTTTTTGGTGTATACATCTTTTGAATGCTTAGCATCATGGGGCTGTTTAATTTGATATTCTCTTCTCTTTTACTATGTGAGCTACACTCCTTTAGCTTGAGGATCTGCATATTATTCAATTTTCAGAAATTTTTTATTTTTTTGCCAAATTCTACAAGACTTGTGAGTTGTGAGTGAATTCAGCATGGTTTTTTGAATGATTGAGGAACGATGTGCATGTTTAGCCTTCTACTCTCAAGTTTGTTTTAACAGTTCTTATATGCTAAATAATGAGTAGAGAAAATTAGTTTTCTTGATATTGAATTTGTAATTCTAAAGGGTGGGGAAAGGGATCCAACAAAAGCATTTCTTGTTTGCTTGCTTCACTCTTTCTAGGATTGCTTGTAATTGTTATATTTCTTCCATGCCTAAGTGGGAAAAGGGAAAAGTCCTTTGCAACTGTAATTGGTGAATGACACAACTAGCTTTATAGGATTGGTTGCAACATGGTTATGTATGTGTAGTTCTCTATGTGAGCTAGCCAATACCCTTGCATATGGTTTAGTTCTAGCCCCAAAAATTGCTAGTGTGGAGAAATTCTAAACTTTTGGTTTGATTCAAGTACCATTTTGACAGACAATTTGTTTCAATCCCCGTCTGCTTCACCATTCTCATGATGAGTGTGATTTGAGTCCCTTTTAGGCCTATATTATCTTCTTTTTCATTGTCTGTTTTGTCACAATAGAATTTACAGCCAAGTTTAAAATATTATCAAGAGCACTCTTTATTATGGGTTCTTGGAAATTGGAATTTCCCTGGATTTACTATTCTTTTTTCCTCTTGTTACTCTGGACATCATCTCAATGTAGGCCATACAAGATCAATCCCAATCAACATATTAGTTAATTGATTAATGATAATCTAATGCTATTGTTCTCGCTAACTCTGATAGAGAAATATCTTAATATATCTATCATTTTAAATTCTTATGTCACATCATATATATCAAGTTTTACTTGATTTTCAAATTCAATAATAAGGATACGGAAATATGTGATAATGAGTCTGTAAGAGCATTTTTATCAAGGATTTTAAAAAATTTAGCATTTATCATTTCAAAATTTATATTTATAACATATACTATATTACTTTACAATATCACTCATATCAAAACTTCTATTTTTTTAACAATTCATTTAAATATTCTTTCTTTATTATTTTTTATTCATTTTTTTATTATTTCTCACTCTCCCTCTGTCTCTCTCTCCCACTGGTTTCCATCTTTCTCAACCCAGTGAAGCTTCTCCCTTGATCTCAAAACCTCCATGGCCTGAGCTTTTCAAGCTCATCACTGATAAACCACGGCCACAGACACAGACACAGCCACAGCCACCACCACCAACCACAACCTCAACCACCAAAATTAAAAAAAAAAAAAAAAAAAAAAACCCACGGCACAAACTGCAGTGAAAACCCAAACAAAACTGCCTCAAAACAGCCATAAAACCCACCACCCCAGCAACCTAGATCCTCACCTCATCCCGATCCTCGATCCTCACCTTAACCTCGATCTTCAACCCACGACCTCAACCAACTCAACTCACGGTCTCAACCAACCCCAACCACCGTCGGACCCTCCACTGTCGAACCCATACCCACTTGTAGTCATCAAGACCCATCAGACCCACTAGAGAGAGAATTTGAGAAAGAGAGATGAGAGAGAACGAGAATGAGAGAGTGAGAGTGAGATTGAGTGACTGAGAGCAGAGACCAGCGACCGGCGGCAAGCACAAATCGGCGACGAGAACGACGGAGCATAAACCACGGAAAGAGAAGAGAGGTCAGAGAAGAGAGAGCAGAGAAATGGTGAAAATGGAAGACACAGATGAGAGGAAACGGCGAAGACAAAGAAGAAAAGACAATGGGCCTCACGCAATAAAAAAATAATTAAAGTTATACAATTGGTGAATAGTGCCATCTCAAATATGAGATGGCACTGTTCATCAATTGCAAAAATTGTACCATGTGAGATGTTTGATGGAGCAAGCTTTTGGGTTGAAAATGTTAAAAATTTAAGAATTTTAGCATTTAGAAGCCTTGATAAGAATGCTCTAACACTATATATTGTGCTGCCCACATGCTTCAAAAATTCCAATTCTCTCTCCCTTTGCAAGTTGACCTGCAATTTGACTACAACGATGCATGAAACTTGATTAAACCGAGTATTTTGGCTTGTTTTGTTCGATTTGTTTTTTGTTTTGTTTTAAAAAAAAAAAAAAATTTATTTTTGGTTTTTTCACTCAGTACAATTTCCTTTGAGCAAAACGGAGATATGAGTGGATATTATATTAGTTTTTTATTTTTTTGGATAAGGAACATTATATTAGTTAGTTTAGCAAACAAGTCTCTTGTCGGTTCCTTAAAGAAAAAAAAAGTCTCATATCAGTTTGCTAGCGATTTGGGATTAAAGCTAATCTATATTAAAAAGAGTATGAGGCAAGTGCTTGTCTATCCCATACATAGACTCAATACAAAGCCAATATATGTAATGTTTTTTTTTTTTTGGTGAAAGTGATGTTGTTATTTATTTAAGTAGATGCTATTTATGTACATATAGATTAAATGCTTTTAGTCTTCCTATCAAAACCACTAGGCAGTTTATTTATTTACTGAATAAATCTGCAATTTTTTTTTCTTCTTTACTAGAATAAAACAAATTTATTCTTGAGTCAAGTACATAGATGACTTGTAGCAACAGCAAAAGTCCTACTTATAACCCAATTTTCCTATTTATTTTTAGGGAAAATTAATAACATAATAACTCCAAAAGTAGCATAATTGCAAAAGCCTACTTATAACCCAATTTTCCAATTTATTTTTAGGAAAATTTAACAACATAATAAGTCCAAAGGTAGCATAATTGGGTATGGACTATGGAGTATGGACCCACCTCATCAAAATTGTTAAAATCTGAATCAAAATTGGTGAAAGGAATCAATTGAGAATTTAGATTTTACCCCTTAAATATAGGAGTGTTTAGATTTTACTTCCTACGGTTTGGGAGTGTTTGAATTTTACATCATGAAATTTCAAAATTTGGAGGTATAAAATCCAAATGCCCCAATCATAAAGGAGTACAATTCAAATTCTAAAACATTATGGTATAAAATTCAAACACCTTCAAATTTTAAGAAGTAAAATCTAAATTTTGAAATATCAGGGTGTTAAATCTAAACGCTCCCAAACTTTGGTGGTGTTATTTGCAATTTACCCTACTATTAACTACTTTCATAGTTTGTAAAATTTTAAGATGTCCAAATTTGGAGGTATAAAATCCAAACATGTTCAAACTTCAGGAGTGTAGAAAATATTGTAGAATTATTTGGAACTAATAAGTTTAATGCGGGTACCTAAAAATCAAATAATTTATTTTGAAAGAAATAACAAACACAGGGTATTTTGGCTACGACGATGAAATTATAAAGTTTTTTCAACAAAATTGAACCTTTACTAAAACCCCTTTTAACTTGTAATTATAGTAAAATTAAATACTGTATTACGAAAATTGTTCTAAAACTGTAACGAGATAAGTAATGTTTTTGCATTAAATTAGAAGAATGTCACACCATTTACATTGATTTTTTTTTTTTTTTGGTTGAGAGAGAGTTGCAACCTATGGCATTTACTCTTAATTATTGCTCTTTATCATCAAACCAAGATTCCAATTAGTTTTTTGATGTATGTGAGAATTGAACCTGTGGTGTCAGAAATGTAAATACATGCCTTTGGGCCTTGGGCCTGATCTGAGGACACTAACTTTGTTCGAGGATGAACTGGCGACAACAAGGGCACCAAACTTAAAGACCCACAAGCTCACTGTGGAAGTAAAGGCTAGTGGGATGGTTCGACGAGAAATGCATCCTTGGTAAATCGAGGTGAAGGTCGGAAGGTACAATAGGATGCCTAGGGAGGAACCCGTAAAGCTTAACAAGCAAGGTTACACTCCAGAGGAATGCAAAAAGGGAGAACAAGTGAGAAGTACTTAGTAGAAAGCTACTGCCGCCGCCGCATTAAAGGCTTCACACCTATCTCCCTGGCCGCATTAATGAAGAAGTGACATCTGAGAGGATGATGGTCAACCTTATAGCCATTAAGAGAAGTTTTCAAGAGGGCAATGGATGGGAAAGACATCTGCATTGATGACTTCATGAATGGAAGCACAAGGAAGAAGAATAAAAATAGAGAGGGAGAGAACATTGAGAGGGGGGGTCAGCTGTAACTTTTTCTAAAAAAGAACAAGTGTATCTAACACAGAAGGTCCTCGGCACATGTCCGAGGAGTGCTCATGCTACATTTAATCTTCCTTGCTTGTCAATCATGAACCTAGCCCAACGTCTTTGCTTCCCTTCATCCAAAATAGCCTAGGTTTCAAGCTCACTCTCTACAAATTTTATTGTTTGAGGTCATTTGGGCCTGTCCCCCACGTGCATTTGGGTCAGGCTTGATTTGTGTCTTTACAGAACCCTAAATCTATTGTTCAACTATCAGAGTCTTTACCAGTTGAGTTAACTAGAATTCCCATTTACATTGTTGGTTTAATGTAAAAATAGCATTTTAAATTCTTTACTTTTTTTTAAATAAATAAAAGAAGTGAAACAGATGGCATTGTTTACATTAGCCTATGAGAATTTTTTAAAAATGTTAAAATCCTATTTTATGTTGTGACATATAAGGGAAGCTCAAGTTTTCTTATCCTACACCACCACAAATTCTTGGTACGATGGTCACTCTACAAGTATAAATGCTTGTGGGTGTAGGGAGAAGGGTGTAGGGGGAAAGGATCGGTGTTCAAGTCTCGAAAAGGAAACTTTTCACACATATACACTTAGATTAGGATATAGTAAAATTTTTAACTTATATATAAAAAACTTGGTAATTAGTGCAATGCACGTGAAAATTTAACAAAAAATATATATATTTTTAAAATACTTTTTGGTCATAGATATAAAATTGATAATTATGGCAGTTATTTATATACATTTATTATAATTCTATTTATATGAAATTGTCTATTTTATAGAAAATATGGCATGGCAATATTCTAATGGATGGTTTAAATATAGTAAAGAATTTAAATTCAATTAAAAAGTTTATATTAGAATAATGAAGTGTAAAATTGTGAGCCTCATAATTTAGATAGAAACATATTATAAAGTTAACCAAAAGTTAAACATCTTCGGTATTAAATATATACTAGTCAATAACCCACACTTTACGTGGTATATTATTAGCAAAATATATGTTTAAATGTTACATGTAAAAAATTATAAATAAGTGTTTATATATTATTCATTACAACTTAATCATAAATACATAAAAAAATAAACATTTACTATTTGAATTAGAAGGAAAAAAAATATATTAACCAAATATTTATAACAAAGCTAACACATATCTAGTTGTACACATGTGCTAAAAGAAATTAATTATTGACAACAATTATATCACAAACCAAATTTATTGTAGAAGCAACAAATACTGCAATATGAAAATAGTGGTAGCTTATTTGTTATTTGGTACTCTATGTATAAAGCATTCTTCAATGCCATTGCTCTTACATCTCCTCCAAAACTCAATGCCTACAAAATATTAGAAACATCATAACTTGGAAATTTTTTATTATATTTAAAATTTTTAAAACTGCAAATACAAAAGGAAAAAAAAAAATCACAAAAATTGATCAAGAATTTTCAATTCCAGATTAAGGAGAGATAGAGGCTAAACTAGCAACCGATTCAAAGGGAAAGATTTCAAAACTATAATATATAGAATAGGGATAGAGAGTGAGAGGAGCTTAAATTAAAAAAAAAAAGAAAAATCTAGAAAAAATAAACATAACTAGAACATTAAAAATAAAACTTTTCTTAAACTATAATAGCAAATATAATATATACTAATATTATCAGTGACGGCTCTAAAAATTTTTCTCAGGGTGTTCCTTAAGAAGCATAATTTTTCCCAGTGGCGGCTCTAAGAATTTTTCCCAAATGTATTGTTGTTTAGTTGTTTCATTAATTTGTTTGTCTTTTATAAACTATAATTTGTTATATTGTTGTTTCATTAATTATAAAATTATTAATTGTTGTTTAGCCTAACCTAATTTAATTTGTTTGTCTTTTATAATGTATTGGTTAATTAAATAATTAATTATTGTTTATTAGTTTTTTCCCCAATTAATTATTGGTTAATTAATATCCCAAACAAACAAAATGAACTAGTTCAACTAATTACTATGGTTGTTTGATAGTTGGAATATCACACTATTACTTAACAAAAAAAAAAAAGAAAAAATAATAAATTGTGCAGCACAAAAAATATATAGGCCGTATAGCTTAAGTCCAAGTCTAAAAAAGAGTGATTTATTACATATTTTATAACCATTAGTTAAACTAATCAACTAGCACACACCACACAGCCATATTTATTAATTATTAGTTGTACACTTGCACTTGCACCAGCACTAGCACTAACACATAGTAAATCAGATATAGTCCATTTATTGTATCTCACCAAGGGACCAAAAGGCACTTACACCAACACCAACACCAACACCAACTCCAATAGCAACACCAACACTGTATCAAAAAAAAAAAAAAAACCAACACCAACACCAACACTAGATAAAACAAAAAACAAATAGGGTAGATGTTAAAAAAGAGAGACTGAGATGAAGAGAGAGAGACTGAGAGTGAGACAAAGAGACCTGGCAACATGTCAAGGGAGTAGGGAGGCTTGAGACTGAGGGGCGGCATCATCGGGACTCGAGCAGCACGATGAGGTGAGGAAGACCGATCTGATCTCCGATTCGTTGTGTTCTATTATTCTAGAGCTCGAGTTTGAAGCCCGATCTGGCGATTTCCTTCTCTGATTCGACGATCCGTTAGTTCTAGCGTTCTACCATTCTAGAGCTCAGTATATTGGGTTTATGGGTTAGGTTTTTTTCTTTAGACATTAGGTTAGGTTTCTTTCTTTCTTTCAAGTGCCGTCCGTTGGTTTTTGATTTCAGTATATTGGATTTTGGTTTGTTTGGGGTTTTTTTTTTTTTTTTTTTTTTTTTTTTTTTTTTGAATTCGTGGGTTTGCTATTGTAATCTGTTGGGTTTTCTTTACCTTTCTTTAGATTGGGTTTGCTTTACTGATTGATGTTGGGCTTTTTTTCCTGGTGGGCTTGCTCTGTTACCATTTTTTTTTTCATTTTTTAGTTCAAATTTTTTTGGGGGTTTTTTTTTTTTTTTTTTTTCTTGAAAGTAAAAACAAATAACTTTTTTTTTTTAGTTGAGAGTGTTCCTAATTTTGATTGAGAGTGTTCCTCATTATTTTTAAGGGTAAACAAATAAAATAATTTTAATTATTATATATAAAATAAAATTTTTTTTTCAGATCAGAGTGCTCCTGGGAACACCTTGAGATCAACGTGGTGCCACCACTAAATATTATTATTCCATTCCACCAATCTTATCTGAGCAAATATATTTACTATTTAAAGAGAGAGAGAGAGAGAGAGAGAGAGAGAGAGAGAGAGAGAGAGAGAGAGAGAGAGATTACCCCACCAACTCCTTGAATTGTAGGATTCTCTCAAAAATTTGAGAGAAATGGAAATGTGTGGGACATCGCTCAAATACATGATAACATTTAAGTGAAAAGACTATACATAAGCATTAGATTTGCCAACTCGAGCTTGGAAGCTTAAAACATAATAATCATGAAAATAGGTTCTTAGGTTATTATTTATATACATGATCTTTGTGCCTCAGTGCATATATAGAACCTTGTTAGTTATTACTCCTTACAACTTGACAATGTAAAGCTACTTGCATTTGTTATTGACAATGGAAAGCTACTTTATAAACTCCTTTTCATTTTTATTATTTCTGCCCATCTTGTGCTTTTTATGTTTCCTTTCCTACGTTAAATGTTAGTTGTAAACAATCATAAGTTTGTAACTGAAAAAGAATGAGTAATGGAATCATTGGAGTAATTTAAAGATTGGGTAGTACACATTAAATATGGAAAGTTTTCTTTTTTTAAGGAAAATTTAATGTAGGAAGGTGGTGCACACTTTTATTTTTTAATTTATTTTTTATCTATATATATATATATATATAAATCAAAGCATCTAAAACTCTTACAATTTTTCATGTCAGCACAATATTTAAATAAAATTATTTTTCTTTAGTTCAAACTTATCCAGGAGTGAAACTTTATATCTCCATGTTAGCACAATATTTAAATAAAATTATCATTTTATTTAAATAAAATTATTTTTCTTTAGTTCAAATTTAACCAGTAGTGAAACACTATCTTTTTAACAAATCCAACTTAAACTCAAACTCAAATGTTGATATGAAAACAAAAATTATGATAGGACTCAAAAAAAAAAAAAAAAAAAAAAAGAGATTCACATTGAAAAAAAAAAAAAAAAGAAAGAAAAAAGACTCACTTTAGATTAAGAAAAAGAGAGAAAGAGAAAGAGACTCCTGTTAGGACTCTCTCTCCTCTCTTCAAAGTCCTAAGAATTACCACCTCATAAACTTAACTTCACTTTAGGATTCAAAAAAAAAAAAAGAGAGACTCATATAAAAAAAAAAAAAGATTACGATTAAGAAAAAAAAAAAAAAAGAGAGAGAGGGCTCCTATTAGAAGTCTCTTTTCTTTCCTCAAAACCTTAGCAATTACCACCTTAAAACTCTAAACTTAACTTCACTTTAGAATTAAAAAAATAAAAAAGAGACTAACGTAAAAAAAAAAAAAAAAAAAAAAAAAAAGCGTAAGCAATCTGGTTCAACTTTCTTCTTTGATTTTTGAAAATTTTTTTATTTGCTTTCATATGTGCCTAAGATTTTTTTTTTATCTTATTCTTTTGTTATGTTTAGAATTGATTTTCTTTTGAGTATTTGAGTTAATCTTCATATTTATATTGACATTGTTTTCGTGGGTTTGGTTTTTGGGTTGAAATTTCTACTAATTATTTTTTTATATTGTACATGGAAGATAAAACATTTCTATTTTTTTTAGAGAAAAATAAAAAATGTAACCGATTTCTTCCAACCTAGGTAACGATAAATTTTTATTTGGTATGTTATATATAAATTTGTTGAATTTGGTTTGGTTCTAAAGTAGAATTTAGGGATTCTATAAATTTTGAAGTTTTAAATCTTGGTGTTTTTGGTATTTATGTCTCAGTAGGTTGATCTTAATTCTTCACCTTAGATGCTTTTTATTTAGGTTCATGTGATTTTTTGTTTTCTTATAAAATGCTATGATTTTTGGTTGATTAATTAATTTTTTGGATTAATTTCAATTAATTATTTGTTTGAATTCAACATAAAAGATAATGAAATTAGGTATTATAATTTTGATAGTGTTCCATGTTTTGAATTGTCTATATTGTTATTACTACGAGAAAGTCATATTGCTACTTTAATTTGAAACTTATTATGTCTTCCTCGTATCATGGTTTTTGTTTATATATTTGCAGTTTATATTAGTTTTGAGTGTTTGTGTATACATAACTGTAAGAACTCGAAAATTGATGGCCCAAGCCTGCTGAGAATAGTGAGACCCTTATCTTCAAATTAAGCCCAAAACAATAGAACTTGTATAGAGAATGGGAAAACGATTCTGGTGTAGGTTTAGTTAAGTTTAGGTCCAAGTTCGAAGCTCCAAGTAAGAAGGGAAGAGATTGATTCGAAGAGTAATTGATATTAATGCTTTCCTCGGATCAATCCGAGGATTGGTTCTTATACAAAGGTCTACGCAAGTTTTAAGCTATATCCCTCACCACTGTTCTAGTTCTTATCTTTTTTCTCTTGATCTCTTAGAAAAATCCTCCCCCTTTAGCTGGGGAGTTCCCCTCCCTTATATACTCCTTTTTTCTTTGCATCCTAGCCCTCTATTTGTATACTTCAAGGCTTTCCTAAGGACACTTGTCCCATCAAAGTTCTGATGAATGTGGTAGAAGGGGCTACTTAGCTGTGAATCCACTGTTCATATGTTATTTCCTCATTAATGCAGCTGATAAAGGTGTTGTTATTCATTTAATGTGGAGATATTAGGTAAGATTTTATAGGAAACTTCTTCTAGCTACCTTGCCCTTCGTCCAAAAGGCTACTTCGCCCACTCAGGCACCTATGTGGCATTGCGCACCTTCCTCATCCTCTTCTTGGGTAAACCAACTTCTTAGGTCAAAAGTGCTTTACAAATGAATTTATGAAGGACATATCACTCCTTATCCTCCTCGATCCTCGGGCCTCCACAATAACTTTTTGGAGTTTTTCTTTATTAATTTAAGAACTGTAAATTATTTTGTATGTTTTGGTAACTTTGCATTTGCAACTCAATACCATTCATTGTTAGACAACACTTCTAAACTATGGAAAAGTATAAAAGTTAAATATTTCTTCATTTTTTTTAAAAAAATACTAACTAGAAAAATGTCTATTTACTTATTATTGGATTTTTTTTTCTTCAGAGTTAATAGTTTTTCCGTGCAGTGCATGGGTTAGCGACAAGTTTTATATAAGATAGAAATTGAGAAACTCCCTCTTGGATGCCATCCTTAAGAAATAGCACAATAGAATCCACCCAACTAGGTCCCTCCCTAATTTGGTGAAGAAGGATCCTCTCTATTCTGCCCTCAGCCGACTTGTGCAGTTCTTCAAATAGTATAACCCAAAGCAAATCTTGCATTGAGGAGGTTGCAAGAGTGGCAAGGGAGTCAGCATGCATGTTTCTGCTCCTTGGGACTTCTTGCAGGGAGAAAGACTCAAACTTTTCCTACAAGTGCTTAACTCAGTTCACGTAGTCCTGCATTCTTATGTCTCGGGCCTCCAGCTCTCCCTTCACTTGGCCTACGACTAATCTTGAGTCTAAAAATATCTCCACTGCTCGTCCTCCCATCTTTCGTACCATAGCCATTCCTACCAACAGAGCCTTATACTCAACCTCATTGTTCGTGGTTGAAAAGCCCAGCCTTAAGGATTTTTCAATAGTGATTCACTCAGGAGACACCATAATAGGCCCCACTCTAGATCCCCTCTGATTGGCTGCGCCATCCACGTACACCTTCCACGACGAAAGCTCCTGTTTGGCGATCATCCCAATTGATTTTCCATCCATGGCTGGTATTTCCTCATTTTCAACTAAGGAAGGTTTAGCAAACTCGGCCACCAAGTCCGCAAGGATTTGGCCCTTCATGGAAGTGTGTGGCATATATTTGATGTCAAAAGCTCCTAGAATTGTCCCATACTTTGCAATCCTCCCCATGTAGTCCACTTTCCGAAGTATTGATTGAAGGAGGAGTTGGGTTAGAACCAAAACCATTTGTGCCTGGAAGTAATGTGGGAGCTTTCATGTAGAGTGTACTAATGCCAAGATGGCCTTCTCTAGAGCTAAATAGTGGACTTCTGCCTCGTATAGTGATTTACTCACATAATAGACTGGTTTCTGCACTCCATTATTGACTCGTATCAGTATCAGACTCATCGCTTGCGATGCAACTGCGATGTAGGCAAATAGAACCTCCTTTTCTTGGGTTTGGACATGATGGGTGGCCAAGAAAGACATTCCTTCAACTGCTAGAAGGCCGAGGAGCATTCCTCCGTCCACTCAAATCCCTTTCACTTGTGGAATAGCTGAAAGAAAGGCCGGCACCCATCTGTTGATCGGGAAATGAATTGATTCAAGGTGGCAATCATTTCTGTTAATTTTTTGACTTCCTTGGAGTTTTGAGGGGGTTGTAGGTTGTATATCGACTTGATCTGATTAGGATCGACCTCAATCCCTTGATGGGTAACCATATAGACTAGAAACTTTCCAGAGCCGACACTGAAAGAACACTTCAAAGAATTGAGACGCAGCTTGTGTTTTCTTAATATTCCAAAAACGTTTTCGAGGTCGTTTATGTGCTTGGATTCCACTTTGCTCATTACTACCATGTCGTCTATGTAGACTTCAATACATTTGCCTAGTTATGGTTAACATTTTGGTCATCATTCTCTAATAAGTGGACCTTTCGTTCTTCAGGTTAAAGGGCATTACCTTGTAATGATAATTCCCTGTACGTGTGACAAAGGAAGCCTTCTCCTAGTCCTCTAGGGCCAACGGTATCTGGTGATATCCCTGGAAGGCATCTAGGAAGCTTATTCGAGGATGGCCCACGGTTGCATCTATTAGCTGGTCTATCCGAGGTAGGGGGAAGTAGTCCTTTGGGCAAGTCTTATTTAAATCCATGAAGTCCACGCACACCTACCATTTCCCACTCTTCTTCTTTACCACTACCGAGTTGGCTAGCCACTCAGGGTAGAACACCTCTTTTATGGCTCTAACTTGCTTAAGTTTGAGTACCTCTTCCTTGATAGCGTCGGAGTGTTCCTTGGATGAGCGCCAATGTGGTTGCTTTTTTGGGGCGACAGATAGATTGACGTTCAAACGGTGGCAGATGAAGTCCGAATCCACCCCTAGGGCCTCGTAAGGGCTCTATGCAAATACTTCATCATTTCTTTTAAGAAATTCCATTAGCTCCTCCTTCTCCCGAAGAGGGAATTAAACGTCGACTTAAAAGAGCTTCTCCTCACCATCCCCAATGATAACCCTTTCCAGTTGTTCACACTCTACCTCACTTTCCATCACATCCATGGATAACACTGACGCCTTTAATTTCTATAAACTCTGCCTGCTAGGGGTCGAGGGCTCTCTTCTAGCTTGATGTTTGATTGCAACCACCAAGCATTGTTTGGCCATAAATTGGCTCCCCACCAGCTACTTGAACCGATCCCCAAATGGATACATACTTTCATGTGTAGGGTGGAGAGGATGGCCCCCGTGGCATGAAGTTAGGGTCTCGCCACAATGGCGGTATAAGGGGAGCAAGCATCCACCACAATGAAATCTACCTCCACTACTTCTGATCCTGCCTACATGGGCAGTCTGATCTATTTCTGTGGGATAACAATCTTTCCATCGAAGCCCACCAGGGGGGAATTATAGCTAGTTAGGTCATCTGGCCTTAGTTTCAGCCCCTTGTATAGGCCAGGGTACATGATTTCTGTGCCGCTACCTTGATCTACCAACACCCTCTTAATGTCATATCCCCCAATTCTTAGGGTAACCACCAAGGTATCGTCATGTGGTTGTAAGGTTTCAACTTTATTCTCGTTGGAGAAGCTCAAAGCTGGTCGGACTTCCACCCTGCTCTTCTTTGGACTAGGGGTTAAGTCCTTAGCCAATGGTCATTCTATGGACATTACCCTGATGGAAAGGAGCCGGTTCTTCCCAGTGGGGGTTTTGAAGAAGCATCCCTATGTGCTCTTGGCCCGGGTTGGTCGCTTTGTTCATTAGGTTAATATAGGAATTGCCTTAACTTTTCTGCCTACACCAGCTGCTCCAGATAGTTCTACAAAGTCTTGTAGTCCTCGGTAGTATGCCCACGCTCCTAGTGGTATTGGCAGTGGAGACTCTGGTTGCGTTTTGCGGGGTCTCCTCCCATCTTATTCAACCACTTGAAGTATGACTCATTCTTAATCTATTCTTAGACTTGGTGCACGGGCTCTCGGAACATGGTGCTAACTGCCTGGGTAACAGCCGAACTTGAGGGCCCAAAGAAATCCCTCCTCTCTTGGGGGATCACTTTAGCCTTTCCTTTTCCTTGCTCCTAGTCTTCTTCGACCCGCTTGTACTCATCAATGCGATCCATGAGCTGGCAAACGATCTCGACGAGCTTTCTTGTTAGGGACTTCCTTAAGTCATGCTCGGTGGGCAGGATGACCTTAAAGGTGCTTATGGTCACGTCATCGAAGTTTGCCTCAATCTCGTTGATCATCTTGGAGTACTTGTCAGAATACGTTTCCAGGGTCTCCTCTTCGCGCATTGTCATGGACAACAGTGAGTGCAAAGGCCGAGGAACCTTGCTGTAATTGATAAAATGAGCCCCAAATGCCTGAGTGAGCTCCCTAAAGGAGCCGATTGAGTGTTCCTTCAAGTTGCTAAACCACCTCATCACCACGGGCCCAAACTGGAAGGGAACGCCTTGCACATTAGGGCCTCGTTCTTGGAATGTACAACCATTCTCTGGTTGAAGTGGCTCACATGCTCTATGAGGTCTGTCCTACCGTTGTACATGGTAAACATGGGCTGAGTAAAACTGGCGAGGGAGTCTTCCTGTCTCAATTCTACGCATGAAGGGCAATTGGGAGATCTGGTTCAATGCTCTACTCACGGGGTCATTCCCCAAGCCTTCGCGGGAGGAGCTCATGTTTTTGCGCCTATGATGGCGTTCTTCCACTTTTGAGAAAGACTCACTGAGGGGAGTCCTTGATCTGGGCTTATAGCTACCATCTTGGTTGTCCTTGGAAGAGTGGTCGGAGTATGAGGGAGTCCTTTTTTGCCTCTCACGGTGCAGCCTCTTGCGAAGGCGATATATTTTTTGTTGCATGCTTTTGGTATTTTCCTTGTGAGAGATGTGGTTTCCTCCTCGAGATTGGCTGTTACTAGTATGTGTAGTATGCATACTGACCCTATCCCCTCTTCATTCGAGATTAAGGAAGTGGTCCTGGCAATAAGAGCCAACAGGTTCCTCTCGGTTTGATCTTGAGCCTACTATAGTTTAACGTTAAATGCCCTAAAATTCAAGCTTTCCCACAGACGGCACCAATTGTAAGGACTGGATTTGGCTCCTGAGCCTAAATGATGGGAAGACCCAGGCCCAAATAACCCAACATAATGAATTTGTTAGGGAGAGGGCTCTAAGACTAGACTTTTATGGGTGAGATAACGCTTACTATGGGCTAACAATAACAAGGAGATAGGGAAAAACAGGAGGCAACCACAATATTTGTGAAGGATAATTCTCCTCCGAGGAGATTTGTTCTTGAATATATCACTATGAGATTTGTTTACAGTTCCAGTTCTTTGTGTTACAGTGTTTTTCTTTGTTATTTTTCCGATCCTTTCTCTTCAGGGGGCCTGCTATCTTATATAGACCATTTTTGATGATCTTAGCCTTCCATTTGTTGATCACGCAAGCCACCACTCAAGTGCTAGTCCCATCAGGCACCTTCCCTAAACTCCTGTGAGTTACGGCAACCAAAATAGCACTGTTTAAGGGTTTTCTCCACATAAATGCAATTAGGAGGTTTGGTGGGATGCATTAAATGTGATGGTAGCCACCAGCTATTCAATCACATCAGTGTTAGTCCCTTTTCCAAAACTCTTTTTGTATTGTAAAGCCTCATTTGATGGCGTATTGATGACGTGATCATAGAATTCAAGGATGTAGACTCCTCAGCACAATAACTGCCCTTCTCGGCCATCCTATGACACGTGGTGTAATTACCTTACTTGGAATTCTAGTACCCTACAATAATATATTTTTAAGATAAATATAAACATAGATGATATATGGAGAAAAAAAAGATCATTTTATTTAATTTTACAACACTTAAGAGAAGCTTAAGTCTTCTTAAACTTAGGCTTCCATTTATATATGTAAAGGGATGAGTAATGATTTATAAATATTAAAAATCTAATCCTTGCCAAGTTGATATTGGCCTAGAAAATTTATCTTAGGGGATGACAACCATTTGTGTTGCCTCTCAAGAAGAAGCAAGGTTAATGTGCTAAATTAAAAGTTTCCTTGATAATCACAAAAAAAAAGGAAGAAAAGAAGCATCCATCAAACCATACAAACAAATCAATGTTTACAAGTACAAATTTCATCGTTATAATTTTTAGCACTTAAACTGTCGCTAGGATCTGCTGTGAAAATGTTGTTAGTTAAATGTTAACATTGCTTTAGCAAATTTATTAGTGGATGATATGACAACTTCTATATAAAATTTTCTCTTGTAAACCTACCAATTTTTTTTTTTTTAAAAAAATATAACATTATAAAAAAAAAAGGTCTATTTGGTAAAAGAATTTTTGTTTTTGTTTTCAAAATAATATAAAAACAAATTTCAAAAAACTGAACTTGAAACTAGTTTTTAGATAATAAATTTTATATTATACGTGTTTGGCTCCCACTTTTAAGAACAATTTTCAAAATACTAAAAACTAATTGTTTGGGAGACCATTTTTATTTTTGAGATTTTTTTACAAAAAATAAAATATTTACAAAAAGTAACATATAAAATCTGTAAATTACTTTTTTTGTGTGGATAATGATAAGGGAATAGAGCTCATAATGTTTTTTTTTTTTTTTTTAATAATAAATCTCAAATTTGAAGTATGTGAATTCTTTTTTATGATAAAGATAAGCTTCTTAATTTAAGAGACAAAAAAGTTTGGACAAATATATAAGGTCCACTATTTTCAATTTATTTCAAACTATATCATTAAAATTATATATATATATATATAAATTATATATATATATATATATATATATATATATAAACCAAAGCCTTTGAAACTCTCACAATTTTCCACATTAGCACAATATTTAAATAAAGTTATCATTTTATATAAATAAAATTATTTTTGTTTAGTTCAAACTTAATAAGGAGTGGTCCCTAAAAGAAAAACAAGGATTGAAACTCTATCTATTTAACAAGTCCAACTTAAACTTAAACTCAAACTCATCATTATCATTTTTTTTTTTAAAAAAATTATTGTTTAATCAAAACTTAACAATGAGTAAAACTCTATCCCTCTAATAAGTCTAACTTAAACTCAAACTCAAACGTTGATAATCTATATAGAAACAAAAATTCTGATAGGACTAAAAAAAAAAAAAACAAAGAAAAAAAGAGGCTCACATTGAAAAAAAAAAAAAAAAAAAAGACTCATGTTAACCCAAAAAAATAAAAGTTAGGATTAAGAAAAAAAAAAAAAAAAGAGAGAAGGACTCTTGTTAGGAGTCTTTTTTCCCTCCTCAAAAAACCTTAGCAGTTACCACCTTAAAACCCTAAACTTAACTTCACTTTAGGATTAAAAAAAAAAAAAAAACAGAGACTAACGTAAAATTAAAAAAAATAAAAACGCTAGCAATTTGATTCAACTTTCTTCTTTGATTAATGAATTTTATGTCAAATTTGTTTATATTGTTATTATTAATAAATTTTCAATTCAACATATGTGGATATTTGTTTATATTGTTATTAATGAATTTTGTATTTTATGTCAATTTTTTTTTATTTGCTTTTATATGTGCCTGAAATTTTCTTTCTATCTTAAGTCTTTTGTAATGTTTAGAATTGATTTTATTTTGAGTATTTGGGTTAATCTTTATATTTATATTGACATTGTTTTTATGGGTTTGGTTTTTGGGTTGAAATTTCTACTGATTATTTTTTTTATATTGTACACGGTAGATATAACATATCTATTTTTTTGGAAAAAAATCAAAGCTACAACCTATGTCTTCTAGCCTAAGAAACAATATATTTTTATTTTGTATGTTATATATAAATTTGTTGAATTTGGTTTGGTTTTGAAGTAAAATTTGGGGATTCTATAAATTTTGAAGTTTTAAGATTTGTGGTTTTTGGTATTTGCATTTCAGTTGGTTGATCTTAATTCTTCACCTTAAATGTTTATATTTTAAGTTTATGTGATTTTTTGTTTTCTTATTAATAGCTATGATTTTCGATTAATTAATTATTTGTTTGGATTAATTTCAATTAATTATTTGTTTAGATTTAACATTAAAGTTAATAGAATTAGGTATTATAATTTTGATATTGTTCCATATTTTGAATTATCGATATTGTTATTACCATGTAAAAGTCATATTTCTTCTCAAATTTGAAACTTAGTGTGTCTTCTTCATATCATGATCTTTGTTTATTTATATAATTGTAATTTATATTAGTTTTGAGTGCATGTATATATAATTATTGAGAGTTTTGCTTTATTAATTTAAGAATTGTAAATTACTTTGTAGGTTTCGAAAATTATACACTTGCAACTCAATAACGTTCACCACTTTTAAATTATGGAAAAGTATAAAAATTAAATATTTCTTCATTTTTTTCAAAGTCAATAACTTTCTCATGCATCTCACACATTAGCAACTAGTTTTATGTATCCTAAAAACTCCTCTAGCTGCTTTCAAATCCTATTTTAAATTAGGAAAATAAAATATAATTTTTTAAAAATTGTATTTAGAAAATATTAACCAAAAGTAATTTTATATAATTATTTATTTATTACCAGCACTGCTGTACCCACCCACCAGCTAATTTCCCTGGAATCTCAAAATCCCAACCTTTCCTTTTCATTTTCTTCACAAGTCACAACCCAAAAAAAACAAATAAGAGTTTCGTTGAGGTTGTTCAGGAAAACATTTTAGGGGTGTTTGGTACATATGTTTGGAAATATGTATATTATTGTTTGAAAATATATGTAAAAATGTGTATGTAAAAAAGTGTAAAAATATGTATAATATTATTTAAAAATTAAAAATGTGTGTTTAAAGTACGTATAACGTTTTCTCTCTTGCTTCTTTGTGTTCTGTTACAGAGAGAGGAGTTTCTCTTTTGCACTTTTGTTTTGTTTGCACTTCTCAGAGGGAGAGAAAAAAAAATAGTTTTTTTAGTTCTATCTTTAAGAATATTTTAAGCTCACAAATGTTGATGAGAAATTTATTTTTGCCTATTATGCAGACTTGAAATCTAAACCATACACGTGGACCATAGATGTAATCTAATCAGTAAACAGTAAACAGAGAGCAAAACCACTGGGATCAGTGGGATGAAGTAAAGAAGAAGACGAAGAAGAAGAAGAAAAAAGCAAGAGCAAACAGACCAAACTTAGCAAGTTAGGAAGCTGTAATCTGTTGGAGGCTCACAAATGCTAAAGTCTGAAAAATGTAGAAGAGTTAAAGTCTCACAAATGTAGATCTGTAATCTGTTGGAGGTCGGTGGTGCCATATCCTTCTACAGTCAACTCCAAAGTAAGCTAAAGATATATATATATATATTTTGGAGGAAGGGGCAAAAATTAGAACCATTTTGGGTTTCAATTAGTTTGAGTGTTCAAAATTTTTTTGTTTTTTTTGTTTTTGAGTGGTCAAAAGAAAATATTATATATTAATTTTTTTCCCCTCAGGCCAGGGTGTTCATTTGAACACCCTGCCTTCAAAGTGGCGCCGCCACTGGACATTAGTGAAAAATGTGAGCTTGGAATGGAAGATTGGGAAGGTGTGTTGTCTGAGTCCTCGTCAGGTCAAGATAAGTCTATTATGAGATTGATTATGGGGGACATTGAAGACCCATCTCTGGGTCTCAACAAGCTCTTGCATCAAGACATTGAATTCAATTCAGGTTTTGGTATGATAGATCAAGTTGCTACCTTTGGCTGTCTTGAAATGTCCAACAATTTGTTGCCTAGCATTGACCCTTCTGCTGATTTTCCATTCAATGGTGGTGGCACCAATGCAACCAGGCTTGGCTCAGTTTCGACCCCAAATCACAACCCCATGTTCTCTGTTGCAACAAGTAATAATCTTTTGCCGGTCTCTCTATCTCATTTACCAGCCGAGTTTCATCATCATCAACAACAACAACAGCAGGTGCAAACAATTGAAGATTTAGACGAGAAGCCACAGATTTTCAATCCACCGATGATGCAACAGAATCAAGCTCAGTTTTCTCAAAACCCGGCTTTGTTTATGCCTTTAACATATGCCCAATTGCAAGAGCATCACCTTGTTTCACCACCACTGGCGAAAAGGCATAATCTTGGGGGTATTGAGCCTAATTATCAGGTACCCAAGTTGCCATTTTCGGAACCAGGGCAAGAGTTTCTTCGAAGGCAGCAGCAACAACAGCAAAATCAGCTTCAGATGCTTCCTCAACATATCCAGCAGAGGCCAATGATGGTTTCAAAGCAGAAAGTGGTGTGCAATGAATTGGCAAGTCAACAGCAACAGCATGCACATCAATTATTATTTGATCAGTTATACCAGTTAGCAGAGCTGATAGAAACTGGGAATAATCCGGTACGTGCGCAAGGGATATTGGCGCGGCTCAATCACCAGCTCTCTCCAATTGGTAAGCCTTTTCAAAGGGCTGCTTTCTATTTCAAGGAGGCCTTGCAATTGCTACTTCATAATACTAGTAATACTAATTGTAATGCTTCTTTGAGTTTGTCACCACCACCACCGCCCATTAGTCTTATTTTCAAGATTGGTGCATACAAATCATTCTCAGAAGTCTCTCCTGTACTTCAGTTTGCCAATTTTACTTGTAACCAAGCTCTTCTTGAAGCCTTGGATGGCTTTGATACCATTCGCATTATTGATTTTGATATTGGGTTTGGTGGGCAGTGGGCTTCTCTTATGCAAGAGCTCGCCTTGAAGCAAGGCGATGGTCCAGCTCTTAAAATCACTGCATTTGTATCCCCATCCACACACGATGAACTTGAGCTCGGTTTCACTCAAGAAAACTTGAAACATTTTGCTACTGAGATTAATCTTGCATTTGAGTTTCAATTTTTAAGCCTTGAGTCCTTGAACTCTGGTTCTTGGCCACTGCCCCTTCATGTATCGGAGAGTGAGGCAATTGCAGTGAATCTGCCAATCGGTTCCTTTTCCTACTACCCTTTATCCCTTCCTTTGATTCTTGGCTTCGTGAAGCAGCTCTCACCAAAAATTGTGGTCTCTTTGGATAGAGGTTGTGATCAAACTGATGTCCCATTTCCTGACCACATAATTCATGCTGTTCAATCTTATTCGGGTCTGCTTGAATCGTTGGATGCTGTTAATGTCAATCTAGATGCCTTGCAGAAGATTGAGAGGTATTTTCTGCAACCAGGAGTTGAGAAAATTGTGTTGGGTCGCCGCTCACCTGATAGATCGCCTTCATGGAGGAGTCTATTTTTGTCATCTGGATTCTCCCCATTGACATTCAGCAACTTCACCGAGTCCCAAGCAGAGTGTCTGCTGCAGAGGACTCCAGTTCAGGGATTCCATGTTGAGAAGAAGCAAACTTCACTTGTTCTCTGTTGGCAGCGAAAGGAGCTTATCTCAGTTTCAGTTTGGAGGTGCTGAGAAGAGTAGCATTTTGGAATTGGTTTTACAACTACCAATTAATTTTTATTGCTAGGATGCTTCATAACTTACTGTTTTAGTTGATCTTTAAAAAAAAAAAAAAAAGAACTCTCTTGCTTATGCTTTTCCTATGCTAATTGTCTATGCACATTTGGCCAGTTGTTCCCAATCAAGAAACGAAATATCTTAGTAACTGGATGGCTCTGTACAGGTGTCTTATGTTTAGTCTTTGAATATGGGTATTACTGTTATGATGTTTTTTTGCTTCTAAGGCTGTGGTGATTGTTTGTTGTACACTTTTAACAACAATGCAACACAAGTTTTCAAGAAAGGAATATTTTAACTCGGATGATATGAGTCAGTTTTGTGCATGCATCTTTTCAATTTTTCTAAGTTAGAAATATGGGGCTGTTTAATTTGATAATCCCTTATCTGTTACAATATGCTCAAGTTGATTTGTGAACTGCACTCCTCTAGCTTGAAGTGGTTCTACATAATATTCTACCTCACACTATTTTATTGCCAATTCTACAAGACTTGTGAGTGAATTCAGCGTGATTTTCTGATGATTGAGGAACGATATGCATGTGTAGCCTTGTACTCTCAAATTTTGTTTTTGCAATTCTTATATGCCAAATAATGAGGAGTGAAAATTTGTTTCTTGATATTGAAATTGTAATTCTGAAGGGTGGGGAAAGGGATCCAACAAAAGCACTAGTTTGCATGCTTCGCTCTTGCTAGGATTGCTTGTAATTGTGATAATTCTTCCATGCCTAAGTAGGAAAAGGGAAAAGGTCTTTGCAACTGTAATAGGGGAATGATACAACTAGCTTTACAGGATTGGTTGCAATTATGTATATTTGTGTGTGTGTGAGAGAGAGAGCTAATACCTTTGCATCTGGTTTAGTTCTAGCCCCCCAAAATTGGCAGTGTGGAGAAATTCCGAGCATTCTTGTTATGATGGTTTGATTCTTACACCATTTTGATAGGACATTTGTTTCAACCCCTTCTGTTTGCTACACCATTCTCATGAAATTTTAGTGAGATTTGAGTCACCTTTAGGGTCAAATTATTTTGTTTTTCATTGAATGTTTTGTCTCAACATAATTTACAGAGCCAATTTTTTAAAAACATTGAAACCTGCAACATATCTTACCCACTTGAGACAAATTGTTCTAAGAATAATGGTAGAAGATTATGCGGATCCATGTTCGTAGATGTTTGGTATTGAAGGTCTCAATGATAGGATGTTGGACTAAATTTTCTTTAATACATGCATCCGTAGAAGGCACATCATGCTTATAATATTTTCTGCCGAATGTCAATTATGGTGGGTACAATACAATATATGATTGAATTAATTGTGTTTATTATACGGTTTGTGAATGTTATATTATGCATGCTAATACTTCGTATTATTATACAATGAATTGGATTTTTTAATGTTTCCCGTGGTGAAATCACATGGGTCTTGTCAGAATTCATGCATACAACGAGCTTCATCAATGGCACGAACAGATCAGAGATGAAGAAGAGAGAGAATTATCTGAATATGCATTGAATTCTTATTCATCAAATAAATAGACTCTGTTTCTTATATAGGAAACACATTGGAGGGAAAAACTAAACACATAACCAACTAACAAAACTAACCAATGAAAGAAAGACATCTGTCAGCTACTCCTAACTAACTCTTCTATACAGTAAACTACATGTAGCCTAACTAATTAATACATAAATGACTTGTAGTTCAGCTTTATGTACAAACTTTACACTACAGATTACAGTAAGGAATTACAAACTAACATCTAACGCTCCCTCTCAAGATGAACTGTAAATGTTGATCAAGTTCATTTTGGATAAGAGATACATGAATTGCTTTTGGTGGAGAGGCTTGGTGAACAAATCAGCTAGTTCATGTCTTGTAGGCACATGGAAAGTTTTGATCACTCCATCTTGAATCTTCTCCCTAATGAAGTGATAATCAATCTCAATATACTTGGTTCTCTCATGAAACGTTGGATTTGTAGCAATGTTCAGTGCTACCTTGTTATCACAGTAGAGAGAAGCTGGTCCTTTGTGTGTATGGCCAAAGGTACCAAGCAAAGCAATTAGCCAAACTATCTCACTAGTCACACTAGCCATGGCTCTATATTCTAATTTTGCAGAAGATCTTGAGACTACTTGCTACTTCTTACATTTCCATGAAATCAGGGATTCACCTAAGAATACACAGAAGCTAGATATTGATCTTTTGGTGTCAATACAAGTTGCCCTACCGCATCACAGTAACGTTTTTGTTGCATTTCAGATTGTGCAGATAAGAAAAGGCCTTGTCCTGTTGTCTTCTTCAAGTATTTCAATATCTTGTAAGCTGCTTGAAGGTGTGGCATTTTAGGAGCACTCATGAATTGACTCAACTTGTGGACAGAATAACTGATGTTTGGTCTTGTAAGTGTTAAATAGAGAAGCTTGCCTATCAACCTCCTATACAAGGAAGGATCTGGTACACTATCTCTGCTAGAATTGCTTAACTTTAGTGATTGATCCATTGGGACATTTGAAGTTTTGCAAGCCAACAAACCTGTGTCTGACAGTAACTCAAGGGTGAATTTTCTCTAGCATAAAGATAACCCTTTAGTAGTTCTTGCCACTTCAATCTCCAAGAAGAACTTCAAGGTACCAAGGTCCTTAAGCTTAAACTTTTTGTCTAGAAACTACTTAAGGCAATCACAGCATCCATATCATTGCTTGCTATCAAAATGTCATCAACATAAACTAGTAGTATGATAATGGAACCCTTTTAAACTCTGGTAAACACAGAATAATCTGATTTTGATTGAACAAAGCTATGATCAATGATGGTGGAAGAAAGTTTAGCAAACCATTGCCTACTAGCCTGTTTAAGAGCGTACAAAGACTTGCTAAGCTTGCACACCTCCCCTTGCTGCCAAATCCAGGTGGGGGAACCTTGTGAACTTCTTCTTCCAAGTCACCATGGAGAAAAGCATTGTTGACATCTAACTAAGTGAGATGCCAACCTTGAAAGCAAGGTCCTAACTGTGGTAAACTTCATGACAGGAGAAAAAGTTTCATGGAAATCAACTCCTTCAGTTTGAGTGTACCCCTTAGCAACTAATCTTGCCTTATACTTCAATAGACCCATTTGCTCTAAGTTCGATTTTAAAAACCCATTTACAACCTATGGGAACCTTGCTAGGTGGAAGAGGAGTCATAACCCATGTATGATTAACTTGCAAAGCATCAATCTTTGCTTGCATAGCCTCTTGCCATCTAGGATTTAAAATGGCTTGAGCATAGGTATTAGGTTCTTTATGAACAGTGAGTGCAATGGAAAAAGCTCTATGAGTGGGAGACAATTTAGTATAAGAGAGAGTAGATGAAAGGGGATAAAAAATACTTAACTAGAAGTAAAGGACTCATCTGATGGAGTGAGAGCAGTTGAGGCCAACACAGGAGCAGCAACAAGGTTACAATAATAATCTCTTAGGTAAGTAGAAGGCTTGTGAATTCTAGAAGACTGTCTAACAGGAACAACAACAAGAACATGTGACTCAAGAACAATGTATTCAGTAGGGATAAGCCCAATGGAGTCAGCTTGAGTGGAAATATCATTAGGATGAACTAAATTAGGGAAGTCATCAGGTGGCACAACAATATTAGAAAGTGTAATATGTGGAGAAAATTCAGTGGAAGCATTGGGAATAGAAGGTGATTGATTAGGAATAGAAGATTGAGTAGGAAAAATAGAATAAGTAGGAGAAGGAGTAGTGACAAACTTAGAAATCCAAGATATGAAAGGAAAAACAAATTCCTTAAAAACACCTCTAGATAAGAAACAGTTTTTTTGTTCTCAAATCATACAATTTATATCCTTTAACACCTGTGAATAACCAAGAAAAATGAAAGACTTAGCTCTAGGGTCAAACTTAGTTTTGTCTCTAGTTAAGGTAGATGGATAACAAAGACAACCAAACACTCATAGGTGGGAATAAGTGGGTGGATGTCCTAATAACTCTTCATAGGGAGTAATTTCTTGTAACAAAGGACTAGGTATCAAGTTAATAAGGTAGGTGGCAGTAAGGATACAAAACTAGATTGAAACCTTAAAGCTCTAGCCACACTCAGAAGGTGTTGGTGTTTTCTCTCAACAATGGAGTTCTGTTGAGGTGTTTGAACACAAGACAATTGGTGTATTAGAAGCATAGAAAGAATGCAAGGCAAACTCTGGACCATTATCAAGTCTAATAACTATGATAGTTTTGTTAAACTGATTAACTACCAAATTGTAGAGAGATTGAATTAAATTGGAGACATTAGACTTGTGTGGCATGAGAAAAATCCAAGTGCATCTACTAAAGTCATCCATAATAGTAAGGAAGTATTTTGAACCATTTAATGAAGGAGTGGAATAAGGTCCCCAAATGTCAACATACACTAAATCAAAACAAGAATTAGAAACATGAAATAAAGACTGAAATGATAACCTTTTTTGCTTAGAAATTGGACAAATAGGACAATCAAAAGATTTATTATTGCTACAATTGATAACATGAGGTATAAGAGATTGTAAAATGGCCAATCTTTGAAAGGAAGGATGACCTAAACTGCTATGCCAAAGGCTAGTACTATCTAATACAAAAGTTGAATTACAGGAGTTTATTGAATTTACAAAACTGAAAGAAGATAGCTTGGACATCATATCAGAAACAGACTTAGAAAGTACAATGCTTGCAAGCTCCAATGTATAAAGGCCTCTTGGCTTTCTACCCAACCCAATCATCCTCCAAGGCTAAAAGTCCTAGATAAAATAGTAATAAGAAAGAAATATACAACAAGAATATACAACAACAAGAAGAAGGGGATTGAGTTAGTTTGCTGATGGACACAAGATTAAAAGAGAAAGATGGAATGCAAAGCACATTCTCTAATGTCAATGTAGAAGTTAACTTGACAGTCCCTATATGAGTGACCTTAGCCATGTTCCCATTAGGAAGCTTAATAGAAAAATGAACAATAGAAGTGATTGAAGTGAAAAAATGAAGTGAATGGACCATATGATCAGTGGCTCCATTGTTAAGAATCCAATCAGTGGAGCAAAGATGAGTAGTGTCAACCTGAGAAGAAAAAATTGAATATTCCAAAGAAGGAGAAACCAACCTAGGAAGTTGAGATAAAAGAGGAATGGAAGAACTGATACCTAACATCTCATTCCCTTGAAGATCCAAAGAAGGTTGTGAAGGAGATTGAGTGATAATAGTGACTACTTGATGAACACCAGAAGTGGATTCTTGTGAAGCTTGGGTACCAAAATGGTTTTGAGAAACAATCAATCCAAGGAGTTATTGATATTCTGTTTTAGTGAGATTGAAACTTTCTTCACTGCTGCATTCAGTGGTAACAACATTACTGGCAAAAGAAGGATGTCCACCTTGCTGCCTCTTGTTCTTGAACTTGTAACCAGGTGGACAGCCATCTAACTTGTAACATTTGTCAACAATATGACTTAAAGCTCCACAGTGAGTGCACTGAGGTCTACCAGACTTGCCCTTATTGGATCCTTTAACAAAAGAATCATTGTTCTTGATTGCCAAGGCTGAAGCTTTAGTGTTGAGATTTTTTCCTACTTTCCTTTGTTTCTCATCTTGAACCAAGAGAGAAAATGGCTTGCTTAGAGAGAGAATAGGGTCCATTAGTAGGATCTGCCCTCTCACAGTTGTATAAGTGTCATTAAGACCCATTAAGAAAGACATCACACATTCTTCAGCTTGATGACCACAGGAACACGTCTTGTAATTTGATAGCTCATCCCACAGTCCTTTAAACTTGTTATAATAGGCATTGATGGTTAGATCCTCTTGACTTAAAGAAAAAACTTCCCTTCTTAGCTCAAAAATTCGAGGACCATTGCCTTGGGAAAACCTATGTTGTAGATCAAGCCAAACTTCTCTTGTTGTCTTGAAATACACAACATTGGGTTGTAAATCTTTAGAAATTGAGTTGAACAACTAGGCCAAAATAGTACTATTGCATTTACACTAGGCTGTGTAACAAGGATGATCAACAGAATGAGGCTTTGGTGTAGAGCCATCAATAAAACCCAACTTGGTTTTTACATCCAAGGCAATAAAAACAGCTCTACTCCAAGTCCTGTAATTTTCTTTAGTCAAATGTTGAAGAACAAGGAAAACTCCAGGATTGTCACTATTGGACAAGTAATAAGGGCTACAAGAATTCTCCTATGGCTGAACAGTTGGAACAAAAGTACTTGAAGTACAATCTGCCATGTCCTCAAATTCAGATTTTGACTAACCAAGAACTTCAAAATTACAATCAAGAATCACAAATCTTCAAGAACTAATGTTTCACATTCAAGAAACACAAAAACTCCAAACCACTGAACCAGAACAACCAAGAATTGGTTTATTAACAAATCAAGATCCTTAGACACAATGGATCAAATCACAATCCTTGCTAATTGTGGGATTTGAAAGAACAACAATCTAATTGCAAATATCACAATCAACATGCTAAACAAAACCCTAAATTAAGAAATTCAATTTGCCAATCATCGCAAAGAAATAAAGATCTAGAGCAAAGAATCTAGTGCAAGAATCAAGTAAAAGTGAAGAACAACTTGATTTGAAGGAGAACACTAAAAACAAAGAAAGGAACAAGAGGAATTAAACTAAGAATTTCAGAGAATACTGAATTTGAAGATTCCAAAATTTAGTTCAGCTCTGATACCATGTCAGAATTCATGCATACAACGAGCTTCATAAATGGCGCGAACAGATTAGAGATGAAGGAGAGAGAGAATTATCTGAATATGCATTGAATTCTTATTCATCAAATAAACACTCTGTTTCTTATATAGGAAACATATTGGAGGGAAAAACTAAACACATAACCAACTAACAAAACTAACCAATGAGAAATAGCCATCTGTCAGCTACTCCTAACTCACTCTTCTATACAGTAAACTACATGTAGCCTAACTAACTAATACATAAATGATTTGTAGTTCAGCTTTATGTACAAACTTTACACTACAAATTACAGTAAGGAATTACAAACTAATATCTAATAGGTCTTGTGCCGTTGGAGGCCCTAATGATTAGATTAAACTCTCTTTTAAAAACTTGGAAGCTTTTTATTTAAACTTGCTATTATTAAACGTAACCTTGATATGAGAAATCTTCCGTTTATGTTATATATATATATATATATATATATATATATATATATATGAAGAAATTTTCATCATGAATGTAGATAGTGAAATCAGGGAAGCAGTTAAAATGAACTGGTCCGCTGCTAAGACAAGACAGATTATCATGTCAAGACTATAGAACAAGTTTATGGTATAAACAAGGAGTACGAGACATGCTACTTGTTAACCCCATCTACCATAGTAGCCCATAGGAAGAAAGGTCATAACTTCCTACACATAGATTTAGTCCAAGTCGGAGTTAAACCTCTCATCAGAAAAAGGGTTGAACAACTCAATCCTTATGGCCCTCAAAGACACTCGTCATATTAGGTTTAATGACAGCCTCATAGGAACCATAGAAACCAGTCTTAGCAACGGACCAGTTCATTTTAACTGCTTCCTTGATTTCACTATCCACGTTCATGATGAAAATGTCATCAAAGTTATTTTTCAGATACTAGTGGTATTAAATATTATTTACTCTTTATCCTGCCAAGAGAGATTTGGACAATTCAAAGTTTGAAAATACTTATTTATAAATCTCTTGTTGTTGGAAACATAGGATGATGAAAAGCAAATATTTTTATGATAAATGCATGATGATGTTTGGGACTGGCTGGGGCTAAAGGGATCATCAACTGAGGTGGTGGTTAGGAATGAATCAAGGTTCTCAGCTTGATCATATGATGGGATGATAGATGCAAAGGATTCAAGGTTCTTGGCTTGAATATCATCAGATGAAACGGTTGGTGCAGATGGACCAAGTTGTTTGGCCGATCGAAGTTGTAAGCTACATTTTATCATTCAATCAAGTGGAAGGCACCGCCTCCATAGTTATCCAAAATATTTTGAGCATTATCAGTATTTTAAAATTATTTTCATGGATATATCTCCCATTCCCCATATTTTGTTCTACATCTATTTTATGATAACTCTTTCATTCCCATTCGTTTATTTCTTCATCTGTTATTATTTCATCATCATCTTCTGTCTCCATATGTTGACTCTCCATGAATGGTAGGCTGAGCCTCCTTCTTAACCTATTTGTTTATTATTCTGTGATTATTTGTTCAGATTAACCTTTGCATCCCAGTTATCTGCTTCTTCTTGTTTCTATGTTTATCCCAAAAGGTTGTTGTAGATGTATACTGTTGAGACACGTAAGTCCATTTCTGTGCGGTTATCTCTTTAAGTCCCGGTATCTTCCTGGTTTGGTTTGGTCAGCTCGTATGAGCCGAGGATAGGCGTTTTAGGGTGGTCACCATTATGGAAGATAGAGGTCAAAGTGTGCACGAGAGAAGGCTATCGTCCGTTTGTATACCCTATTCCAGATCTAAGGTTAGATCTAAAAGTTTGAGGACAAAGGTGATTAGGTTGTAATTGTTGATTTAAGCTTTTAATCCAAAACAATGAATAGGTTGTTTAGAAGTTACTCTTCTACCAGTTGTAGGAGTTTCCAACCATCATCATCCTTCCCTGAGATTCCACAAGATGCTGGAATTGTCAATTCCGAGTCTTTAGAGTTATCAGATTTAGATCTAGACATAGGAGATTGGAATATCCCCAAAGTACCTACCAACCAGATCTATAGATTTTCATGGTCTTGGAAAAAGGCTTTTAAGACAGATTACCATATCAAGACTATAGAACAAGTTTATGGTATAAACAAGGAGTACGAGATGTGCTACTTGTTAACCCAATCCACCATAATAGCCAATAGGAAGAAAGGTCATAACTTCCTACACATAGGTTTAGTCCAGGTCGGAGTTAAATCTCTCATCAGAAAAAGGGTTGAACAACTCAATCCTTATGGTGCTCAGAGACACTCGTCATATCACGTTTAATGACAGCCTCTTAGGAACCATAGAAACTAGCCTTAGCAGTGGACCAGTTCATTTTAACTGCTTCCTTGACTTCACTATCCATGTCCATGATGAAAATGTCATCAAAGCCCTCACCCTCAATATCAAGACCCATGGAACCCTCATGACACAGGGAACTAGCCAGATAGCCTTGATATACAGAGTTTACTACAAGTGCATGAGAACAAATCTCAACATCCAGGCACTTGACAAAAAGAAAAATTGTGAAACAACCTTCATCCAAATGACTGACCCTAGAGCCAAGATTGAGGTCCCTAGAACCTTGTAGTGGTCAGAAGTTACCTTTCTCACACACTAGACTCTAGAGAATGAGAACCATCTTCTACAGATCCAAAACCTAGCCCGGAATCCAGATCTAGATTTTGTCCAGCAACTAGCCAACGACACGGTTAGATTGAGTTTTGATAGATCTAGGCTTAGCACCCCTTTGGATTATGAGTGCAGAACGCCCTTAGAAGATCTAAGGTTTAGATCCCCAATAGATTTACACCAACCTATCAGGTAGTCCCTTATCCTTCTTAGAGATAGACTTGCATCCCAGTATACCTCATCCAGACCCTTAGCACCTTTCCCAAGGTCTAGACGAGATTTAGGTCCAGAACTCCAAGGAGTCAAGACTAGATCCCAGGTTAGCACACCCTTCTACACGGCCAGACAAGACTTAGTTGTCAACCAGGAAGAAGACAACCAAGAGTAATCCCCTCCATCCCCATCTGGGACTAATATGGAACAACCATTTCAGCAAGCACCCCAGTGTCCCCCCATTGATCACCAGCTTATGGTAATCAGGAAACCATTCACTCCTGATCTAGTAGCCTTAGGCAAGGAGTTTGATTTTGAAGAAAACAGAGACAAAAGAGAAGCCTATAGAGCCAACCACACCAGAGAGCAAAAAGTAGAAGTATTGAATGCATGGGAAACATTCATGAAAGAGATATCCAGCGATGTCCCTTTCTTTGAATGCTTTGAAAACCATTTTGAATGGCACAAAAAGTCCTGTGTCATTACCAAAGCGTGGACCAAAGAAGGACCAACTAAGGAAGTTGTCCGATCTAGTCATCCACCCCTAGAAGCCATAACCTTTAGGCACCGTAATAGTGATGTAGTAGCCTCTCCTTTCAAGGTACCCACAGTTGAAGAAAAATCAGTCAAGAAAGTGATAGAGCAAAACAACTATACCAACCACTGTTTAGATGTTATAGGTAAATAGCTTGATAGGATAGAAGATAGGTTTGAAAACAAAGTTATCCTCTAGTCAGGAAACCCTAGCAAACCTATCCAAACCTTAGAAAAGCCTTTAGTGAAGCTACCCACAGCCAAGCATACAAGCCTTAAACCTAAGGGCGAAACAGCCTTAGAAATAGTCACCCAAAAGCTAGAAGAACTAGTGAAGAAGGAGCCAGCCACCCCTTCACCAGTTTCAACTAGTAAAAATCCCCAGCTAAATATCCTAGACAACAAACCTAAGGATATGACAGCCTTAGAGATTATTACCCAAAAGCTTGAGGAGCTTGCGAAGTAGAAACCAGCCATCCTTTCACCTAAGAAAACCTCCCAGCTTAAGATCTTAGACATCCACATAGCCTCTAGTAGTTCTAGTCAAGCCTCCTAAGAGTCTGACAAAGAAATAGAACAACTAGAAAACCAGTTTTAGGATTTACAGGTAAAACAGTTTTACCATCCCAAAGTAAGTCCAACTAGCCTAACTAAGAATTGGTATCCTAGACCAACACCCCCTGACCTCCAGTTTAAGGAACAGAATGTTAGAAACCAGTTCTCAATATCCTCTGGTAAACTCTATGAGTGGAACATAGATGGTTTATCAGAACAGGAAATCCTAAATAAGATCCAGCATATGACCATGGTAGCAGATAACTACTTGGACGAAGGCCGTCCCCACCTAGAGGTCATAGAACTCATAGCCTTTGGATTTACAGGAAAACTTCTGCAATGGTGGAACAATTTCCTAACAGAAGCCTCTAAGGAAGACATCAAGCATGCTATCCAAAAAGATAAGGAAGGAACCCCCATCTTTGATAGCATAGATAGAGGAATTCCTAACGGAGTCAATACCCTGATCTATACGATCATGAAACACTTCGTAGGAAAACCTAGCAACATCACATCTAGGATTTACGAGCAGCTAAGTAACCTTAGATGTAAAACCCTAGGGGACTACCGGTGGTATGAAGATGTCTTTACTACCCGAGTCATGCACAGAAGTGATTGTAACTCTCCATTTTGGAAGGAGAAGTTCATCAATGGCTTACCCACACTCTTTGGCCAGAAAATCAAAGAAATCCTTAGCAGCCCTTTAGGTGTCATAGATTATGATAACCTAACCTATAGAGATATCTCTAGCACCATCCGAAGTGAAGGAATGAAGATGTGTAGAGATTTAAAAATCCAAATACAAGTCAACAAGAACAAAGCCAAGTACGAAGTAGGGAACTTCTGTACACAGTATGGCTTACCATCAGTTAACCCTTCCAAAAGGAAATCCAAATACAGAGACAAGGAATCCTCTAAGAAATTCCATAGGAAGAAAACAGCTTCCATGTATTATTAAAAATAGAAGTACGTGACTGATGATTTCTATAAGAAAGAAAAATCCAAAAGAATAGGAAAACCCATTCCACAAGCATCAGGAAAATGCTTCAATTGTGGAAAAAGATGTCATTTCAGAAAGGAGTGTAGAGCTAAGGCCAAATCCCTTATCAACACTCTTGTAAGTGACCAAACCAGCAAAAATGAGATCTTTAAACTACTAGAACTTGACCACTCAGATAGTGAGTCATCCAGCAGTTTTAGTAACCAAGAGATCCAACAGCTATACTAGCCTTCCTCTGAACCTTCTGGAGAATTCTTTAGCACCTCTAGTGGCCCGGATGCACCCACACCATTCAAAGACAATTGTTGCAAGAACAAAACTATCAGTGTCCTTAGTAAGCAAGAAGAGCTTCTTCTAGACCTCATAGAGGCAATAGAAGACCCAGTCATCAAAGCTTAGAAGCTTAGCCAATTCCATGCAACCTTAGTTAAGGAAACTAGCAAACCTAAACTAAGAATCCAGAAGCCTAAAGTAGACTTAGAAAAGATCTACAATAGGTTTACCAACACCAAGAATGAAGTTACAGTCAACGACCTTCAAAAGGAAGCCAAGGAAACCAAATTAGAGGTTAGAGCCCTTAAGCAAGAACTAACCATGCTTAGGGTCGACCGCAATTTCCTGAACCAAAGAGTTCAACAACTGGAAAACACTTTTCATTAAGGCAATGAGGAAGGTCCCTCATTTCAGAACCCTTCTAATGAAGAAGTCGATGAGACAGTTAACCCTACAGCAAACATGGACCAAGAACCAGCCAGAGAGAAGTTCTTAGATACTATTAGTAGGATTAACTTCCAGAAATGGCATTCCAAAGTCAAGATTGTCATTAGCAAAATTTTGAATTGGAGGTCATAGTCTTGATAGATTTAGGAGCCGATGTCAATTGCATTCAAGAAGGAATCATTCCCTCCAAATATTTCAAGAGGACTAAGGAGAGATTGACATATGCAAGTGGCGAAAAAATATAGATTGAATTCAAAATCTCAAAAGATCATGTTTGTCAGGACAATGTATATTTCAAAAGCCCATTTGTCCTCGTCAAAAATATGACAGATAGTGTCATCATAGGAAACCCTTTTATGTGTCTATTGTATCCCTTCATCACAGACAGTAAAGGTATCGCTAAACATCCCTTTGGTCAGCCAGTTAGGTTTAAGTTCCTTAGGAGCCCAGAACCTTGTGAGGTAAGCACCCTCCGGAAAGTTTCTGTCTTCAAGTACCTTAATACTATTAGCAACAAAGTCTTTCCAACCATAGGTCCCAATCAAGTCCAGCAACTTGATCCATCTGTACCAACCATTTCATCTGATGATATTCAAGCCAAGAACCTTGAATCCTTTGCATCCATCATCCCATCAAATGATCAAGCTGAGAGCCTTGATTCATTCCTAACCACCACCTCAGTTGATGATCCCTTTGGCCCCAGCTAATCCCAAACATCATCATGCATTTATCATAAAAAAATTTGCTTCTCATCATCCTATGTTTCCAACAACAACAGATTTATAAATAAGTATTTTCAAACTTTGAATTGTCCAAATCTCTCTCGGCAGGATAAAGAGCAAATAATATTTAATACCACTAGTATGTGAAAAATTACTTTTTCGGCAGAAAAGAGGAACAAGGGGAAAGCACCAGCAAAGGGCTATCCTCAAGATAAAAGGCTCCTATCGAGACAGTCTTTTGTAATGCATGAAGGCGCATCCTCTAAGGGAAACCAAAGAGGATCAACATCCCTTCAAGAATTTGTCCCAGCAGAGGTGACATATTCCAGTGGTGATATGCCTATTATTTTGCAGGAAGTTTTATCTAGGAAATACCAATTCAAAAATGGAGCCTATACAAATTTACCATCCTCCATTAAATTTATCTTTGATAACCTTCAAATGGCCTTCACCTTAAACAGTAGCAAACTTTTCCAAAGAACCCTCAAAGCCCTAGAAATTCACCTTGTGAACCTTGAGGCAGGAAAAGAAACTATCACTAGTCAACTCTTTGGCAAAGAGGATATCCATTCTATGGATAAAAAGACTATTATGGGCACTGATTATACTAGACTTAGTCTTAAGACTCAGGCTACCTTAAGAAGTGCTGTTGCCAACTAGCTTCTTGAGATACAAACCAATATTTTAGGATCTAAGGCAATGTTTGAATCATCTGACAAATGGTTTGAACATTTCACAACACTAGTTACTACCACTTTCCCAGTCTATGGAGATAATTCAGATGACATTGATGACATCTTCATCCAAGCAAGATGGGAAGATTACTTTGGGAATAGTCTCAAAGTATATGAGCAAAAGCATCCTTTTTCAGGTCTTCTCATTAACTATGAAGAAGGGTTTGACGACTCGGAAAGGGATCCTAGCTGGTTGTCGAAGATGTTTTAATATGGCTTCATAAGATTAATCAAGTTAACAAGCCATGATTAGATCAGCCAGTTTCCACAAATCATCCAGTAGGTTGTAAATCAGATCAAAAGTCCTTTTGTTTCTATCAGATGCTGGAGCATAATCCCACAATGGGACAGAAACATCTGGATGACTGTCTAGCCTTCCAAGCACTTAGTACTTATCAATGGGTACACTCACCAAGGCCCCTGGAATGAGGGAAACTCTTACTTGTCCTACAATGATCCATATGCTCTGCTAAATTGTTGGAGAAATTACTTCACCAATGAAATCCTTAATATGGCCCAAGACCCATGGAGAGATTACTATCGTGTAGGAAATATGGGAAGAATTTCTGTCTTCACTACCAAGCCTTACGCCACAGCAATCCCAGGTCTTCGCAGAATTGGTTATATTGATCCTAGTCAGTTCATCACAATGGAACCAGACTACGAACCATTACTATACTGCGGATTATGCAACCAATACGCCATTTATCATGAGCATGAGGACAACTATGACCCCTCATGGGATCCTTATGAAGGGTATCCATCTGATGCCCTCTTAACAAATTAAATTATTTTGACTAGCACCAGCCACTACTCAAGATAAGATTCCAAGCCGGTTACTTCAGAAAACAGCGTCAGTCACTGTTTGAATAGTACCCGCACTCAACAAAATTCCCAGACAGGCTACTATTCATCCATAGTACCAGCCACTGTAGATCAACAGTACCCTGGAAAAGCAGAGAGACAAGACACTATTCATGAATAGTAATAGCTACTATTCATGAACAGTACCAGACACAATCATCTAGAAGTTTTTGTTTACTTTTGGTGGAAAAGGTTTTTACCTTCAGTAAAAGCATTTCACCTTCCGAATTTTCAGCAATCTTCAGAAGACTCCAAGGCTCCCTCTAGTCTATATAAGACAACCAAGACTCCATTCTGAAGAAGGCCTAATTCTGGGAAGAGCTCCAGAATACCTTAGAAGCCTCTCAGCTTTGCCTCTTCTTTACAACCCTTAGTATTGTAATAGATGGCAACCCCAGTTTACATTTGTAATATCTCATCTGGTTTTTACTTTTGTAACCAGATAGCCTCAACCGGATTTTTATTTTGTAATCACATGGCCTCAGCCGGCCTCTCCCTTAGTCTGTAACTTACTCCCTTTTGGTGTGTATATATATATATATCGATGATTTATGGGAGAAAAACTTCTTATTCAATTCCTAAACTTAGGCTTCCATTTATATATGTAATGGGATGAGTGATGGTTTTATTTTTTTTTATTTTTTGATGAGAGAGTAATGGTTTTCTTTAAATTATAAGAATGTTATTCTATTTACATTGATGGTTTAATGTAAATTGCATTTAAGGTGAAAAAAAAGTCAAACTTCATCTGTGTTATATACATTATTGATTTACAAAAGAAGAAGAAAAAAAAAATTATTTAATGTGGCAACATTTATGAAAGCTTAGGTTTTATTAAACTAAGTGTTTTTTCTTTAAAAAATTAACTTTTTTTTTATTTTTTTTATTTTTTACTTTATTTTTTTTATTCAAGATAAAATTTCTACTCCAGCCTAATCTAAGTGTATATGCGTGTGAAGCTCTCTCCTAGAGACTTGAACCTCGACTCTTGCCTCTACACCCTATAAGCATTTATACTTATGAGTGGTCTCTTGCCTCTTTACACCCTATAAGCAATCAATTTTAATAATAATAATAATAATAATAATAAATGAAATTGTCTTTACACCACTTTTATGGGAAATGAAAAAAACTGTCAAAACATTAGTTACTTTATTTCATTTTCCCATAAAAACTTTCTCTAAATGGATTGTTAACCAATGCCCTAAGGGCATTCGTTAGCATTTTCCTTAATAATAATAATAATAGTTCTTCATGAAGCAACTCGTAGCAGCACGCTCCCTTTGATGTCTTGATTTTCAAAATTTTTTATTTTATATATATATATATATATATATATATATATATATAGAACTCGATTTTCAATGTATAGTTCAACAACTATGACATGGATTTTTTCTTTTTAAAACCAACTTGGTACGAAATAGATTATTTATCCCAATTAATAAGAGGGTTTTGTTTTCTATTGTAGTTCATTAGGATTTTGCAGGGATCATGTCCGGTTTATGGATGGGCGTTACTTACATCTGTCTATCTAAGTTTCATGCACCTAGGGTTATCAATCCTAATTAACTAAGTTGAATGCTGAGAGCATGTATCAAAATAATGTATTGATGGGCTTAACATTACCCAAGGGATAACTCAAAAATTAGCAATTTCATATTCATGCAACCAAGCTTCTAATTATTATAGTATATTTTAAAAAGAATATCCAAAGATATATTTGATAATAGCAGTTCATAATTTAGGATGACAATGACTATTACAACAGCAGAAGCAAGATTAATATAGTTAGATTGGAAAGAATTTCAAGGCCCTCCTAAAACATATAGGTAATCCTTGGCCATATATCATTCAGGAAGGGGACACTATATCCAAAATTGTGCATGATTCTCTATCACGTAGAGATGAGAATAGATGAAAGATAGGGGTTTTTTCCCCACGTTTTCTTTGAAGTAGTAAATCAAATTTTAAGGTAGGAATGTCTGTGGGAACCATTAATTAACTTGACCCACCCAAGTGACTTGATCAGAACCAAGCCAAGCTGTGGCTATTGGCAGCGAGTCAAAGCTTCAAAACCCAATTTCTACTAGTAGAGTCTTGGTTTATCTCCTACAAAACTTGAGCAAACTGACCCGACCAAAAACCCGAGGAAAATCCAAAGAGATCTAGGAAATCCAGTTAAATCTCAACCAGATTTAGTGAGATTTTGACCAATTTGTTGAGATATTTCACTAGATCCAGCGAGATCTCATTAAATCAAGTGAGATTTCTATTGGATCTAGTCCATTTTCTATTGGAATTGTGATTGCCTCCGCCTTTCTTGGTTTCAACTAAAACCGACTCGATCCATGTAAGAATTGACCCGTTGATGTTACCAGTCAACAACAAGTCTCCTGTCCTACCACCCACTGAGATCGGGTTGAGTCTAAGTGAAGCCTTAACCTGATTTGTGGACAACCTTTTATTAAAGTATGAAGATGCAATGTAATAGCATCTTAGAATATTTGCCAAAGCGAATAATTGCACTAGTTGTGAAAATGATTTTTGTGTTTTCATTCAAAATTTAATAATTATTGTGCTTGCTAAATATTTTTAGTTTTTTATTGGTATGACTATCTTTGCATTCAAAATTTGTTTATACAAATTAAAAAAAAAAAAAATTACACATGTTTCCATAAACGAAGAGTTGGGACTTGGGACATAATTAGAATTTTATTTTTGGAGGGCCAAACCATTAAATAAAAAATACTGACCATTCAAGAATAAATATACTACTAAAATTTTCCATATTAAAGATTATTGTTGGAGTTCTCTCTCTCGTATACTGTGAGATCTCTCTCCCTTAGGGTTTCCTACGGGGCTGCTTTCTTTTTTTCTTTCACATTGCGGATTCCGTAATCATGACAGACGACGGCTCACAGATTTTAGAGAAGATGACTTTGACTTTGGAGATAGAAGAGACTATTACTATTTTAGATGAAGGCCGAAGAGAGGAATTAGAGAGCTGTGCTTTGAGTCTTATTAGAAAGTTTTTAACGTGCAAATCCTTTAATAAAAGATCTGCTCTGGTTGCACTTAAAAAGGTGTGGGGATTGGAAGATGAAGTGCAAGTCATTGAGGTGGGGTCAAACCTATTCCAGTTCAAATTTAGATTCGAATTCGAGTTGGACAGAGTACATACATGGGGCCTTTGGTGTTTCGACAATCAAGCTTTGTTGCTAACCAGATGGAAATCGGGGATGACGGCGACGAATGTCAAATTTGACTTAGTTCCTTTATAGGTGCAAATATGGAGGGCTCCTTTTGATATGAGATCTTCTCGAGTAGCAGAGGAGGTAGGGAACCGGTTGGGCAAGGTTTTGGAGGTGGAGAAGCGGCGCATCAATGACAGCCAAAATTTCTTTATGAGGGTCAAGATTGCTATTCCTTTAGACAAAGAAATACGGCGTGGGCCTTTTTTGGCAGGTTCGGATAAGGAGAAACACTGGGTGAACTTTAAGTATGAACAGTTGCCAGTATTTTGCCATTGCTATGGACTCTTAGGGCATGACATACGATACTGTGTGAAGTACTTCAGTAAAACAAAAACTGGGATTGAAGTGGACTGTGGCTATGGGGATTGGTTGAAGGCAACGGGTGGAAGGGCACGTTCACCACTGAAACGGGGATTTGTGAAGGAGGGTAGCTGGGATGGAGATAATGGAATGATGAAGGGGTCGAGTGGTTCATAGAGCACATCGGAGGTGAATGAAAACGGCAGTGTCAAGGATATTTACCCTAACAAAACGGCTATGGAAATTGGTGGAGGTGCAACAGGATTGGTGGGAGATGAATTCACTGGTCACGGAGATCGGGCCGAGAATCATGGGCTTGGGAAAGTGGATAAGGAAAATAGAGTATCATGTTCCGTTGATTTAGGTGTTCAAAATTCAAGCCTAGATGTGGGGACTGATTTAGCGCCAACTAATCACAAAGAGCACGTGTATTGTACTGAAGAAGGGACTGGTTTAAGCAGTGATAAAAAGAAAAATACTTGGACTAGGCTTGTACGTATGGATGTTGGGCCTGTGGGAATATTAAATGAGGGAGCTAAGTCCATCTTGGGTAAAAGAAATATGTTGGAGGTGTTTTCTATTGGGGAGACAGAGGATGTTGTAAATCAAAAAGAGGGAAGGTCAGTGATGAATCAAACATGAATGAAGCGGTAGAGGTGTTGAATCACCCTTGCCGAGAGCAATGAGGCTTTTAAGTTGGAATTACAATGAGCTTGGGAACCTTTGGACAATTCAAAGCCTTTATAAGTTAGTGAGGTAACAAGCTCTCGATGTATGCTTCTCGATGGAAACTAGGTTGGATAGAGGCAGGTTTGTGAAGCATTGTGGTGATTTACCGTTTAAAAATAAATTGATAGTAGAAAAGCCAAATTCAGGTAGTGGGTTGGTTTTACTTTGGAAGGAGGAGATGATATTAGATGTTATTAATTTCACCAATAACCATATTTTAGCGAGGTTAGTGAAAGATGATGGTTCTGTGTGGTATCTCACAGGATTCTATAGGTGGCCAAAGGCAAATGAAAAGCGGAAGTCTTGGGCTCTTTTATCTCATTTACGGTCTTTCGTTGAGGGTCCTTGGTGTTGTATAGGTGATTTCAATGCCATTCTTCATGCATCTGAGAAGCAAAGTGTCCATGCACCTTATTATAATCAGATGGAGGACTTTCGGGTTGCCTTGGAGGATTGTGGGATGACTGACTTAGGGTTCATTGGGCATAGATTTACATGGACTAATAGGAGGCCAGGTTTGGCTCACACAAAATAAAGGTGGGATAGAGCTACGGCTAATAGGGTGTGGATTGATAAATTTCTTGTAAGTTTGATCTCCCATCTATTCAGCCATGTTTCTGATCACATTCCTATCCTTTTGAAAACCATGATTGATAGGCGGGTTAGGGGAAAGGGGGCTGGTGGTTTTAAGTTTGAAGAGAATTGGTTGTTGTGGGCAAATTGTGAGGAAGCCGTGACTAAATCTTGGACAAAGGGAGGTTATGGTAACTCGGATTTAAGTGTTGTACGTGATCAAATCTAAGCTTGTGGGGCTGAACTACACGCATGGGGTTCTTCTAAGACCAAACCTGAAACAAAAGAGATTAAAAGGCTTAAAAAAAAAAATTGGAGGTAATGAATGAATGTGCGCTAACCGAAGAGAGCATAAGTGAGTTTCTACGTGTAAGCAAGCAACTTGATGACCTTTTGTTGAAGCAAGAGATATTTTGGTGTCAAAGATCCTGAGTGTCATGGCTAAAACATGGAGATAGGAACACGAAATTTTTTCATTCCAAAGCCTCCCAAAGAAGGCGGCAGAATTATATTGAGGGAATTAAAAATGCTAATGAGGTTTGGGTGGAGGAAGTTGAGGATGTGGCTGAGGTGGCATATGATTATTTCTTGAATATTTTTAATGTAGGCTCTTGTGACAGAATGGAGGAATGTCTCAGCAAAGTAAATCACAAAATTACAGATGATATGCTAGAGGTGCTTTCCAAGCCGTTTAGTAATGAAGAAGTTAAAGCAGCGTTGTTTCAGATGGGACTAACAAAGTCTCCTAGACTCGATGTTATGAATGCACTTTTCTATCAAAGATTTTGGCATATTATGGGTAATGAGGTGACTGATGCTGTGTTAGATTTTTTACATTCTGGTAATATGGAGCCTAATCTTAATTATACTCATATAGTGCTGATTCCTAAAGTAAAGAAACCAGAAAAAATAGCAAACTTCAGACCAATTAGCTTATGTAATGTGATTTATAAAATTATTTCAAAAGTTTTGGCGAATAGATTGAAGCTGATCTTGCCACAAATTATTTCTCCTTCTCAAAGTGCATTTGTACCTGGCCGCCTTATTATTGATAATGTGCTAGTAGCCTATGAGACTTTGCATGCCATGCATATTAGAAAGAAGGGCAAAAATGGGGCATTAGCTCTTAAATTGGATGTGAGTAAGGCCTATGACAGGGTGGAATGGGACTTCCTTAAGGGGATGATGATTAAATTGGGATTTCTAGAGGTTTGGGTGGATAGGGTTATGAAATGTGTTTCTACACCTTCCTTTTCAGTTAGGATAAATGGAAAAGCTTATGGGAATATCGTGCCTTCTAGAGGTATTTGTCAAGGAGATTTGCTGTCACTTATTTGTTTTTGATTTGTGTAGAAGGTTTTACCTCGCTCCTTGTGAAGGCAGAATTAGATGGGAGGTTGCATGGTGTGGCAGTCTGTAGGAATGCTCCTCGCGTAACTAATCTACCTTTTGCTGATGACTCTTTGATTTTTTGTCAGGCTAATAATGATGAAGTGCAGGTTGTATCAAATATTATACAGCTATATGCTGATGCTTCTAGCCAATGCATCAATCTTGAGAAATCTTAGCCTATTTTAGTAGCAATGTGAAGGTGGAGCAAAAAGCATGGATTGTTGACCAATTGAAGGTAAAGGAGGAGGCAAAGTTTGGATTTTTATCTGGGGTTGCCAATTTTGATTGGAAGAAGGAAATATGACACTTCTGCTTTCATTAAGGAAAAGGTTTGGAAAAAGATTCAAGGTTGGAAGGGGAAGTTGCTTTCAAGGGCTAGAAAGGAGGTTTTGATAAAAGCATGGCTCAATCTATTCCCACTTATACAATGGGGGTGTTTTAATTGCCTGGAAAATTATGAGATGAATTGGATGTTATGTGTGCTAGATTTTGGTGGGGCCAAATTGGTAAGGAAAGGAAAATTCACTGGAAGAGATGGAGTTTTCTGACGCAATCGAAGAAGGACGGAGGGATGGGCTTTAGAGATATTAGATCTTTTAATCTAGCTATGCTAGCTAAACAAGAATGACGATTGTTGCAAGACAAAAAATCTCTTTTGTATAGCTGCTTTAAGGCAAAGTACTTTATGTATGTGGTTGGTGCCCGGGCCCATTGAACTTTAGGCCCTGGTCGTAAGACACGATGCATGATCACACGCTTATTGGGCCTTTGGTCTTAATATGAACACTATTTCAGGCCCATTGTGGGCCTAAATACCAAAATAGGTCCCTCTCTTCTGGAGCCTTAATAAAAAGCCCACGCTGATTAGCTGTATATTGATCGAAAGACACGCTTGTCGAGAACATCCTATGTTCTTGGCTGCCCAGTGTTGCCTTGGGGAACATCGCTACCGAGCAATCTTTTGGAGGCTGGAACCAGTTCCAATACCACTGCCACTGCCATTGTTCCTAACAAAACATCTTCTTATTAAAAACGATGATACCAAACCCCACCCACACGAGTGAGGTCTTGAAGCAATCATGACCCCTTTACCCACCTGATGCTATAAATAGAAGAACAAAAGAAGAGGTAGGGGTTGACAATTGGAGAGAGAAAACAAGGAGAAAAAGAGTGATATTAGTAGAGAAGAGAGTGACTTGGAGAGGGAAAGAGAGTTCATTTAAATTAGGAGGTGCTATCGGGTCGCTTGGCAAAGGACCATTCATAGTAGGAAACTCTTAAGCCCACTATACAAATAAGTTATGAGCCCAAATATTGGCCCATCCTGATTAAAGCCTCTTTAGGCATGCACATGTTCCACAGTGTGAGTTCCTTGAGGTGAAGGATTGTCAAAACAACTTCTATGTTTGGAAGAGTTTGTTAGCTGCTCAACCGATATTGAGGAAAGGGTGTTATTGGAAAGTGGGGAATGGTGCTTCTATCTATATTTTGAAGGATTGTTGGTTACCTAATCAACCAACAAAGAGGATTCTTTTCCAACCTGAGGAGGAAATTTGTTAGTGGAGGGTTTTAGATTTGATTGATTGGCGGAACCACTAGTGGGATAGAGATTGAATCCTTGCTTTGGTCTACCCGTATGATGCTGAAGCTATTCTCTAAGTTCCCTTGAGCAGGCAGGTGATGCAGGATGTCTTGGCTTGGTCCATTACAAAGAATGGTAGGTACAATGTGAAGTCCAGGCACCGTGTGGCTAAGCAATTGAGGTTGGCGAAGAGTAATTATGGGGATGCTTCGGTGCAAAGATCAAATATTTTCTTGTAGTCATGGATCTGGAAGGCTAAGGTTCCAAATAAGGTTAGAATTTTTTCATGGAGAGCATTCCATAATATATTGCCTACGAAGGTCAACCTGGTGCGAAGGAGAGTGTTAGAGGATGCTCGGTGCTGTTTCTGTCATAGAGCTGATGAATCGGTGCTGCACGGGCTTTGGGAGTGTGGGGCAGCACAGGACGTTTGGGCTGGCAATGTAATCAGGTTTCAAAAATTTAGTACTATGTAAGTGGATTTTGGGCAGCTGGTTGCTAGTCTCATGCTGAGGTTGTCATTTGAGGAGTTGAATTTATTTTGGGTGATCTATTGACAAATCTAGCTTCAGCGGAACACGATCTTGCATAGGGGTGCTTTCCAACATCCATCACGTTCATACCAGTGGGCTTTGGATTATTTGAGTAAGTTTCATGAATCGCAAGAGTATCTGAGTGTACCTGTGACAGTGCATGTTTCAGTAAGTCAGGCATGGCAGCCACTACAAGGAAATTTATTCAAGCTGAACTCTGATGGAGCATGTTTTAATAATGGAGCTGCTTTGGGTTATGGGGTTGTTGTTCACAATGGGAATGGCAAAGTGATGGCTGCTATTTCGGCCAAGGGTGGGGCTGTGAGGGATTGTGAAAAGGTGGAGGTGCTGGCTTGCCGCAAGGCTCTTGAAGGTGGAGATGCTACTTTTATGGAGGTGATTCTAGAAGGTGACAATGCAATGGTGATGAAGACAGTAGCACAGACTCAACCAGATTTAGCTCGGCTTGGGTTTATTTATGAAGATATTTGGTGCTTGATTGCAGGTTTTAGATCCTTTTCAGTCAATTGTGTTAGGCGTAGTGCCAATGGTGTTGCTCATGCGTTGGCAAGATCGATTTGCTAGATTATTTGATAATGAAACTGTATGGTTGGAGGAGGATCCTCCACCAGCAGTTGATACTCTGTATTTGGATTTTAGTATTCTACATTAATGAAATTCATTTGGTTCCGGTTTCAAAAAAAAAAAATTCTCCAAATTAATAGCATATAAAAAATAAAATTAATATGTATGCAATCGTAACAAAACGTTCACAAAAGAAACGTAACAAAATAATTTTTTTTAATATATTTCAACATATTCCATTTTTTGAGAGGCGTATTTATGGAAATATTCAAGACTAGAATTGTTTGTTTCATAGTTGCAGTATAAGTTAGAAGAATAGGAACAAGGATAGTTATTTTATAAATAAGTTTATAAGCTATTAATTTTCTTAGTCTTATAAACCACTGGCACAATTAATATATTTCACATTTTTTAAGTGTTTGAACTATCATCAATTCCAAAACATTCACACACTAAAGAAAAAATAACCAACTTTATTTTATTCTCCCAAATATTGAACATGAGAAAATATGCATGTTCAAATCCTCATAGTATATATATATTTTTTTTCTCAACAAAAAGAAAAGGTCATAGTATAATGTTATAAACCTCCATATGAAATAGTACTAATGAAACGTTAGAAAATACATATGTTCTTTTTTATACTTTATTTTTGATGATGAAAAAAAAATGTAGTTCTTAGAAAAAGCTTGAACAAATTATCCCTAAAAGCTCCCCAATCAATGTTTGGTTCCTGTTATAAAATTATTATTTTTTATATTTAAATTCACAAAAGTAGAAAACAGTCTAAATATACATTACAAAACGTGGTTTTAAACTGGCTTTAGAGAATTTTTAAAAAATGACATGCATTTTCCTTGATACGTTGCATGTATTCAAAAACGAAAGAACATCAAAATGATGTTCCTGTTTAAGAAAAACAAATCTATATAAAGCTTTTTTTTTTTTCTTTTTTTTTGTGCAAGTTCTCTCTTTCATTTTTTATAAAACAAAAAAGATGTATTCATGATTAACAAAGTTTTTTTTTTTTTTTTTTTTTTTTTTTTTTTTTAAATTAAAAAGGGTTCATATGTGTGGTCACTAACCTTACCCACTTCAACTCAATTTTGACATTGCGTGGATTATCTGAGTAATAGCATGCTTGCTACTATTTGAACCTAAAATCTCAAACTCGTAAGATGATGGGATATAAGGACTTTTTATCACTACGTTATCTCATCAGATAGTGTATATAGAAAAAGTTACTAAGTTATCTCATTAGATAGTGTATATACAAAAAGTATCCCTAGCTAGTGTCTCTATATTAAAAATTTGAAAAAATTTACACTTTACCATCCTAAACTATACATCAGATTATACTTTATATCCTAAATTCTTCAAATGCATACTTTACACTCTAAACTATCACACTTTACTCCCTGAGGTTACTTTCACAGTTAAATTAGACAGAAATTAATAGTGCATGTCTTGCACCTTCGGCAGTTGCCTATCAGCATCTTCGCTCCCTTTATTGCCTCTCTCTCTCTCTCTCTCTCTCTCTCTCTCTCTCTAGCTCTGATGCAGCGGTTTGGCATTTTTACTATTTTTAGGAAACTATGATTTTTCTCTCGCTCTTTCTGACCCTTTGTGTACGTTGGTTTATTAGTTTTTGATGCGTGTAGGAACCGTAAACAAGTAGTGTGACTGTTTTTTGTTTTTTGTTTTTTTGGATTCAAATCTCGGAGACTCTTTTTGATTCGTTGAGTTTGGGACGCTTGTGGAGGAGTGGGATTAATGTTTTAGTTTTAGTTAATGGTTGGGTATTGGGGTTCAACCACTTCTTCTAAGTTCTAGTGCCCAGCCCACTTAACAATTCGTTGATATAATGTATGAAAGGAGTTCATGGACATGCATCTAAAAGTGGAATTTAAAGACTTGCTGGGCGAGAGCGAGGGGAAGACCTCGGAAAAAAGGAATGAGCATTTGTTTTTAATTATTAGTGAAAATGGTGTTTTGGTCTTTTAACAATGTGCCACCTAAGTAAAGATCATGTGCAAGTCATATGTTATTAATTTCTGTTTAATTTAATAAGAAAAGTAATGTCAGAGTGCAAAATATGATAAGTGTGATCATTTAGGGTGCAAACTGTGCATTCGAATAGTTTAGGATGCAAAGTGTAATTTAGTTTATAGTTTTGAGTGATAAAGTGTAATTCCCCTAAAAATTTTCCATAGTGGTTTTTAAGTGTAGTTTGTGGTATGCCTTTAGAACCTCTCTCTCTCTCTCTCTCTCTCTCTCTCTCTCTCTCTCTCTCTCTCTCTCTCTCTAGAAAACAAAAATCCTTCCTTTGTAAGAGTTAGGATAAATTAAACTTCACTACCCTAAATTATATCCGAAATTACACCTTGCATTCTAGACTTTTCAACTACACATTTTGCACTCTAAACTATGACCATTGTTACATTTTACACTCTGATGTTAAGTTTTCTGTTGACTTGGACTGAAATTCAAAGTTTTAGGGTGCAAAGTGTAGCCAAGAGTATAGTTTAGGGTGTAAAATGTAATTTACCTTTTTGTTTTAAAAGATTGAGAAGATAAGCAAACTTGATGTTGAGATGCAAAGTGTGACAAGGATCATAGTTTTGGATGCAAAGTGTAATCAGATGTATAATTTAAGATGGTAATAAAGTATAGTTTCTCCAAATATGTGTGCATTGTCCTTTTTAATAAAAAATATTTCTTCACCCCCTCATTGGTAAGTGTTATTTTTAATCATATAATTTTATTTTAATTTACATAAGGAAGTAGTGTACACATTGTCCTTTTTAGTAAAAAATATTTCTTCACCCCCTCATTGGTAAGTGTTATTTTTAATCATATAATTTTATTTTAATTTATATAAGGAAGTAGCATACACATTGTCCTTTTTAGTAAAAAATATTTCTTCACCCCCTCATTGGTAAGTGTTATTTTTAATCACATAATTTTATTTTGATTTATATAAGAAAGTAGTGTTTTTGTCTATGAGTAGACTATTTCACTCTCTATACATAAGACATCTTGAACATCTTATAAATCTATAGTGTAGTAAATTGAACATGAAACTTCTTGTTTTAGGTCACACCTTAAGCCAATAAGTTATCTATTTTAAACACAAACAATTTTATGAACCACTGTGGGTTCCAGTTAGCTCAACTGGTAAAATCTCTAATGGTTGAATAAGAGATCTGAGGTTCAATCCCTGCTTACACCAAAAAACTAATTGGTGTCTTAGTCTGATAATAAAGAACTATCATTAGAAGTAGATGTCATAGGTTGAAACTTGAAACTCTCTAAAAAAAAAGTTTTATGAACCATCAACTATTGAGTTGGAAGAAAGCGTTATTTGTTATAACTGAAAATTATATACTTTGGTGAGTCATATACGTTAATACACATTGAAATCTAGATGCATTTAATATAATAAAAAGCAAAAATGAAAATTTTTGCAAGTCTCACACTAAGGAAAAGTTTTCACTCTTTTTCTACTACTAGTTAAGGCAACACGTGCAAGGCATATGTTTGCTGTGGAATAAAAATAGTGATTAAGATCAATTTTAGATTTTATTTATATAACAAAACAAAGATATACATCATTTGATTTCTAAAATACATAGAGATTTAAATTAATCAAAAGAGACATTAATTTTAAGAATTTTGATAATTATGTCATAAAAAGTTAATCTCTTTCGTATAAGAGTTTTGATCATACACAAAATTAAGATAGCTATTTAACATATAAATATCTATTTTACTATAATAGTTTTTTAGTACCTATTTGCTAATGGCAATATATCCACTCAATAAAAATTTCTAAGAATGATAACGAATATTATCATCTTCCAAAAATAAGAAACTGAGTTTTGCTAAGAAAAGAAAAAAAAAAAAAAAAAAAAAGATAACAAAAGGCACGTGTCATCAAATTTTCAATTAGATAAATTATTAGTTTTGAAAATTTAAACCTAGAAAATCAATGTTTTTTAGATAAAAAATAAAACACCTCATATTATCATTCCAACTTTCCAAGCATTACTACTATCTAAAACTCAAAATATATGAAGAAAATTTTTGAGATGTTAAAATTTAGTGGAAGTATTTTAGGTACTACACAATAAAATATTTTAAGAATCATAAGCTTTCATTAGTGTTTAATTGAAAGAATCAATATATAACATATTTGCTCTTTTCCAAAATATTAAGGGAAAAATTGCTTGATTTTAAAGTTTAAGAAGGAATTGTAAACTATCCCAAACATAAAAGATGAAAAGTGTTTTTATCAAGTTTTTGTTTTTGTTTTTATGTGTAAAACTATGTATTTTTACTTAAAATAGTGTGTGAAGAAAAAAAAAATATATAAAGTCAACCCAAGAAAATTGTATGTAAAATTGTGAATTTTGGCTTAACAAAGTTGACTAAACCAATAAAAAATTTCTACAAACACAACATTTTCATAATACTTTTATAATTTTATTATATTTTATATTGACTTGTGAAGAATTGACAGTTTAACAATTTTGAAAATATTATGACAATAGCAAGATGTCTTAACATTTTCACAAAAGAAATATTATATCTACGACATTTTTATAACAAATTATAATTAGTAAGTTGACCATGATGTGACATCTTCCATTTTGTCTTTCTTGAATTTGAGTACCCTACCTTCACCTCTAAATCGCACTTTTATTACACTTATCCCTAAGACAAATTCTCTAGAGTATGTACATTAGTTTTGCCCCATTGGCCTTTGTAATGTGTTATATAAATTTTTTTCTAAGGTGCTTGCCAACGAACTGAAAAAATTACTTCCCACTATTATTACAGAGCACCAATTTGCTTTTATGAAGGATAGATTGATTTTTGATAAAATTCTTGTGGCTTTCGTGACCTTACATTGCATGAAAAAAACAAAATTCTGGCTCACATGATTTTATGGCACTTAAACTAGATATGAGCAAATCATATGACCATGTTGAATGGTTTTTTCTTGAAGAGCTTATGAGGAAGATGGGCTGTAATGAAAGGTGGATCAACTTTATTATGGTGTGTGTGAAGTCAATCACTTACTCGGTTTTGGTGAATGATGAACCTTGTGGCATGATCCATCCCACAAGAGAAATAAGGCAGGGTGACCCTCTATCCCGCTTTCTCTTCTTGCTTTGCACTGAGGGGCTGAATGGGCTGATCAAATAGGCCGAGTTGAATGGGGATATTCATGGATTCTCCCTTTGTAGGAGGGGTTCAAAGCTAACACATTTCTTTTTGCAGATGATAATCTTCTTTTTTGAAGTGCAACTTTGGAGGAGAGAGGCAAAGTCTTGGAGATTTTGGATATGTATGAGAGAGCTTCAGGCCAAAAAGTGTACAGGAGTAAAATAACTCTATTTTTCAGTAAATCCACTACTGCTGATGTTAGATCACAAATTAAAGAAGGCGAAAATACACTTTTAGTCCCTACATTTTGGGTCAATTTTCATTTTGGTCCCAAAATTGATTTCGTTACTAATGTCATCCCTAAAAAAAGAAAATCGTTTCTAAAATGGTCCTTGTCGTTAGTCAACCAATGGAAAAATCTTACGTGTCTAACGGAATACACTGCTTGCTGACATGGCGCTGATGTGGCCATTAAAATATTATTAAAAAAAATTATTTGGCATTTTTTAAATTCCACGTCAGCATTTTATTTTATTTTTTTTAAAAGCCATGTTAGAAAATTTAAACAAAATTAAATTAAAATTAAAAAAAAAGCCTTAAATCTAATTTAATTTAAGCCTTAAACTTTTTTTGGTAAGAACATAACAATTTGTTCTTCATGTTATTTCCAAATCCCAGAAACAAACCCAGCAACTAAATCCAATCTTCAGCAACCAAATCCAATCTCCATCAACACCAGGAAAACAAGAAATAAATCCAACAAACCAACCAATCTCCATAAAACCCATAAACTCATAAATTTCACATTCAAATTATCAAATTCCTATTCCAAATTCATCTTAATCATGAACACACAAGAACAACAAAAGAACACCATCTAGTCCAAGATCCAAGATCCACATCATTGTCCAAGATCAACATAAGAACACCGACAGCATTATCATCCAAGATCCACAACCCAAATCACCCAAACAATTGCTTATCAAAAGCTCTGCATCACTCGAAACCCACCATCTCCCTCGTCAACCTAACCATATGGAATAGAGAGCCACTGCCTGGGGTTTTGGTCATGGCTGGGATCGGGTCTGAGTGAGGAAAAGAAAGGGTGAGGTAGAGAGAGGTTTTGCCATTCATGGCTGGGATCGGGCCTGATCTGCTCCAGACCACCGCTGGCCTTCTTCCCCTCAATTTGCTTTAAACCACCGCCGGCCTCCTTCCTCTAGATCTGCTCCAAACCACCTCTGGTCTCATCTCATTATCTCCTCATCTCCCTCCCTCCCTCCCTCTCTCTCTCTCTCTCTCTCTCTCTCTCTCTCTCTCTCTCTCTCTCTGTCTCTCTCTCTCTAAACCCAGATCATGAGTTCTCTCTCTCACTCTAGACCCAGATCACGGGTTCAAAATGGGCTAATGAAAAAAATGGTCTAATGAAAAGAAATCATTGAAATTAAAGAGAAATTAAAAAGAAATCGTGAGAGGCAGAGCTTGGGGTATTTGGCCTCGGGTTCTTGGGGTCTTTGGCCATGGGTTTTTGGGTTTGGAGCTTGGTGTCTTTGGCCATGGGTGTCTAGGTATGGAGCAGATAAAAGAGAAATCAAAGAAATAGAGAGTGAGAGAACAATGGGTAAAGAGAGGGATTAAATCAATGCTGTGATGTTGGTAACTAAGAAAATTTGATGATTGGGTTGGGTAACTTTGGTTCGTGGGGTTGGGATTGGGGTTTGGTGTAGAGGATTGTGATAAAAAATTTTAAATCTAAGAATTGAGAAATTAAAATTTCAGTTTAAATCAAATTTGTATTTTCAGTTTAAATTAAAATTAAGAAATTAAAGGTTTGTTTTTTTAATTAGATTTAAGGTTTGTTTTTTAATTAAAATGCTAACGTGGCATTTAAAAAATGCCAAATAATCTTTTTTAATAATATTTTTAATGGTCATGTCAGTGCCATGTCAGTAAGCAGCGCATTCTGTTAGACACGTAAGATTTTTCCATTGGTTGACTGATGACAAGGACCATTTTAGAAACAATTTTCTTTTTTTAGGGATAACTTTAGTAACGAAATCAATTTTTGGACCAAAATAGGAATTGACCCAAAATGTAGGGACCAAAGGTGTATTTTCGCCATTAAAGAAGTATTGGGTGTGTTGGAGATAATGCATTATGAAAGATATTTGGGACTTCCATCGCTTGTTGGTAAGGGTAAGAAGGAAAAGGGTGTAGCTAAAACTTCAAGGATAGGAGGGAAGTTACTCTCTCAAGCAAATAGAGAAGTATTGATTAAAGCTGTTATTCAAGCTATTCCTACCTACACTCATGGTTTTGAAACCCGGACCGTTCAATGAACCGTAAAAAGGAGAGGTTCAAGGTTTTTGAGGTTGGACCGAGGTCGAACCGAGGTTGAACCGTGATGACGTCATAATTAATTTAATAATTATCTAAAAAATATATAAATATATTAAATTAGTAAAAAAATGAAAATTTAACTAAAATAGTTCAATATATATATAGAAATTTATTTTAAAAATAAACATTTCTCAACTTAAGATTTATGGTGAATTTATTATAAAATTAACATTACTTTAATTATTAATCCAATACAAGAATTTATTGTACAAATATTATAAAAATACTAAGTAAAAATATCATTACGTTAATTTCTAATTTAGAATATCTACCTCTACAATATTTTTACAACAAATTATAAGTTGATTCAAATTTAAACCTATCATTAAGATTACTTTTTTATTTCAACAATGACAACCATTAACAATCCATCACTTAAAATTTATTGTGAAAATATCACAGTCATACCATTCTCTTTCTAACCCAATAAAAATTTAAAATCTACTCCTTTTTATTCCTTCCTTTCACCTGGCGCTCCAGTGGCAACAAGACACGTTTGTCTTGTCAAAAAAAAAAGAAAAAAAAAAAGAAAGGCATCACGTAGGACTGTACATCAACTTTACCCTTTTTTTTATTTTATTTTATTTTAATTCCCCCAAGGCTTCCATTTCCCAAAGTTAAATCTACACCGCACGTTTAAAAAAAATCCCTGCATCAAGTCAGCCTTTTTAAGTTTTAACTCCTACATATTTTTCTTTCTTTCATATTCTTAGCTTTTCTTTCAGACTCTCTTCCGTCACTCCAACTTCTCAGTTCCCAGTTCCTTCGTTTTCTTCTTCTATTTTTTACCTTTCTTTTAGGCCTGTCCACGGGTCGGGCCGGTTCGGGTCTGGGCCCAAACCGAACTCGACCCGTTTGAGTCGGGTGGTTGGATTTTAGGCCCGTATTCGACCGAATAGTCGGGTCGGATCCGGCACTTCGGGCCATCGGATGAGCGGGTCGGAGTTGTCGGTTAGACGGGTTTGGGCCATTACTGGGCCCAGTTTTTGGACTTCTAAGCAATGTTTTTTTTTTCAATTTTTTCAGCCCCTCGGGCCCAAATTAAGGAGTCTGGTGGCAGTTTTATAAATCATTGGGTGTCATATTTTTAAAACTTTCCAAATAAAACAAATTGGGCCTCAATTTTCTTTTTCTTTTTTTTTAATGGGCCTTCAAGTAAACTAAAATTAAGCTCCTTCCCTTAAGAACAAAAACTTTCTGAAAAAAATATTGGGCCTTAAGAACAAAAAACTTTCTGAAAAATATACCTCAACCTACTTGGAAAATTTCATATTCTCATTTTTCAAACAGCCGCAAAACCCAAAAATTAACACACCAAATATCCTGGAAAACATAGCAAATCAACACACAAAACGTGTATTTCCAACAACCACTTCCTACTTCCTCAAAAACTTCCTATTTTCATCATCTATGACCTGTTAAACAGCCATAATGACTATCCCGCTAATTAACACAGCAAATTTCCTGGACAAAACAGCAAACCAATACACAAACGTGTATTTCCAACAACCACTTACTGAAAAACTTCCTATTTTCAGTTTTCATCACCTGCGACTTGTTTAACAACCACAATGACTACCCAAAAATTAACACAGCACATAACCTGGACAAGATAGCAAGCATAAGTATTTCCAACAACCACACAAGTAGTATTTCCAACCACAGCAAGCATAAGCTATAGATTTATATTACAATACTTCCATCTATATAATAGACAAGTCATATAGGCTAAATTGAGGTTATTGCAAGAAGGCAGAAATCATAAGAAGGTAGTAACCTCCCTTGCTGGCTATAAAATGTTCCCAGCACTATAAATAATTACAATAATAAAATATCACAAGTATTTCCAAAAATATAGCTTTTCCCAAGCATTAAATGGAGATATACTCAAGCTTATAACTAATAGAAAAGAAAACCTATATGATTCCTAGGATTTCTTTTCTATAAGCATTAAGACTAGTATTGTTAGAAAAGCAATTTACAAAAAAGGTTCCACAATGTTCCCAAAAAGCTGCCTCCTTTACAAAACAAATGATTCCGCCTACAAAAGACAAAAAAAATATTTAACAAATAATAAATACATTACTACAAAGTATAAGACCAAATATAAAAGGCAACAAGTTTATAACAATAAGAGGCCAAAGGCAGAAACATACGCAGTCAGTTATCAATCTTCAACACTAATTATGGGTCGTTTGCTTGAGCTAGAACCGAATTTGGGGCTGGTACTTGCTGATGCGTTTGATGATGATTGTTGATTTAAAACTAGAAAAAAAAAAGGAAATAGATACAACATATTAAAATTTGTTTAAACATGAGACATTCAATAATAATTAATAAGAGTATAAAGTTCTAGAATTTAAACATATTACCTAAATCATGAAATTCCTCCTCCATTGCCTCAACCTCATCTCTTGATTGGCGATAAGAAATTGGTACTGTGGCTTGGAGCCAATTTTGTGCACATACAAGGTTTTGAACCATGAGAGGAGAGAGAGAACTTCGAAATGGATCAACAATACGGCCTCCGGTGCTAAATGCTGACTCAGATGCAACAGTTGAAACTGGCACAGCCAGCACATCCTTAGCTACTTTGGACAACATTGGGTACCTACTAGAATTGTCCTTCCACCACCCCAATACCTCAAAATCCACATCCCTTCTACCATCACAATTTTCAGCCAAATACTTTTCCACCTCATTACTACAGCCTACAGATTGCTCAGCTTCTAAGAACAGCTCATATCGAGAGTGGAACATCACATATGGATCACTAGCATCGCCTACCATTTGTGTCCTATCACTCACACTTGGTTCTTGCACATTTTGAGAATTAACAGAACAGTAAAATGTATACAGCCTCATCAAAAGATCTTTCACCTTATCAACCTTCACTTTCCCCACTTCATTTCCATAAATTTCAAAAAAAGAAAACTTCAAAAACCTCAATTTTTTTCGTGGATCAAGAACTACAGCCACATACAAAAGAGGATTAATTTTATCACCTTCCCCCCAATACTTCTCAAATTTAGATTGCATGTTTATGGCTGTGTTTTTCAAGAGGATATTTTGGGATTTAACTAAATGAGAAATACTCTCTTGAATAACAAAAATCTCATCAAAAAAGGCATTTGAGGTAACATACAAAGAGCCAGAAAACTTCTTTGTTGCATTGTAAAAAAGCCTCAAGAAAGTCACAAATGCCCTACAATTTTGGAAATCACTCATACAAGGAGATCCCAAACCACCATTATCTTCCTTGCTCCTAAAGTATGATGAATAACCATCATCTTCAAAGTCCATCCTAAGGAATACTTTCTCGAATTTTTCAGCAGTTTCTAACATAAGGTAAGTTGAGTTCCACCTAGTAGGTACATCTAGACAAAGAAGACTCTTGGACTCCATACCTAACCTCTCCATAAAATTCCTAAAAGTTTGATTTCTATTAGGTGAGGACTTCACATACCTCACAGCTTCATGCACCCTAGCAACAGATCCATCAATTTCTTTCAAACCCTCCCCAACAATGAGATTTAAGATATGGGCACAACACCTCATGTGCATGAACTCATTTTCTAAAACAGTCCCATTCCAATCTTTTGTTACCCTTTGCAAAAATTTAATTGTGGTTAAATTGGAGCTTGCATTATCCACTGTCAAAGTGAATATGCCTTCAATACCCCACTCACGCAAAGACATCTCAATTTTTCTACCTATAGTCTCTCCCTTATGATCTTCAACTTGACAAAAATTTAAAATTCTCTTATGCAACTTCCAAGCATCATCAATAAAGTGACATGTGAGACACATATAATTCAAATTTTGTATAGAAGTCCAAGTGTCCGTAGTAAGACACACCCTACAACCCTTCAAAGACTTCCTTAGCTTCTCTCTCTCACTATTATAAATTCCAATCACATCTCTAGCCACAGTTTGACGAGATGGAATATCTTTTAGATGAAGCTTAGGTTGTAAGGTAGTTACATATTTCCTAAACCCATAACCCTCAACACACCTAAAAGGCAACTCATCAATTACAATCATTTCAGCTAGTGCCTTTCTAGAAGCCTTAACAGAAAAAGTTGTAGACACAAGTTTGAACCCTTCATCTCCATCATGTTTGGGTTCAAAAGTTAAGGTTTTCTGCCCTTTATCTTCTCTATTAGGGTTCTTAGGACAGATTATCACATGAGCTAACAAATTACTAGTACCACAACTCTTACTATCAGCACGATATGATTTTTTACAATAATTACATACAGCCATAGTGACACCCTCATCTACCTTAACTTTTTCAAAATGATTCCAAGCTAAAGACTTTTTCCTACCATTACCAGTCTTACTCACTACACTAATAGATGGAACTGGGGGCAACTCACCATCAGCAGCTTCAGCTTGGGTTGCAGCAGCAACCTCTTGGGTGGCAGTAGCACCACCAGCTTGGGTGGCGGTGGAACCATCAAGTTGTGTAGCAGTGGAACCATCAAGTTGTGTAGTGGAGGAATCCATGACCTAAAACAAACAAATATAGAAATTAGTAAACTAGAACAACAACAATTAATAATAATAATAATCAAACAAACCAAATGGCAGTATTCTACATAAAACATAAAACTCTAACATAAAACAGTATCCAACTTTTAACACAAAACACAAAAGAAAACAAAAATCATACCTTAAAGGAACTAGGGCTGTTGGAGTTTTGAATTTGAAGACTGAAAACCCCACTTGGACAACTTTTAATACCTGAGTAAAATTAAAATAGGAACAAAATTAACTACACAAAGAATTAATGAAACAAATAAACAAAGAACAAAATAAGTAAAATGGTTGAGGGTTTCAATTTTTTTTACTTAGTGTTTCAAATTATAAAACTTGGGAGTTTATTTGATTTTTAACGGTATAAATTTTACTAAGTAATAAAAACAGAAACATTGAACACATTCACAGCAGCTTAAATTACATGCATCCACTCTAAGCCTCTAACAAAAAATGAACAAAATCCCAACTTTGAATACAAAAAAGAGAGGCAAACAAAATTTAACAGTATAAATTTTACTAAGTAATAAAAACAGAAACATTGAACACATTCACAGCATCTTAAATTACATGCATTAACTCTAAGTCTCTAACAAAAAATTAACAAAATCCCAACTTTGAATACAAATAACAGAGGCAAACAAAATTTAACAGTATAAATTTTACTAAGAAATAAAAACAGAAACATTGAATACATTCACAGCATCTTAAATTACATGCATTAACTCTAAGTCTCTAACAAAAAATTAACAAAATCCCAACTTTGAATACAGATAACAGAGGCAAACAAAATTTAACAGTATAAATTTTACTAAGTAATAAAAACAGAAACATTGAACACATTCACAGCATCTTAAATTACATGCATTAACTCTAAGTCTCTAACAAAAAATTAACAAAATCCCAACTTTGAATACAGATAACAGAGGCAAACAAAATTTAACAGTATAAATTTTACTAAGTAATAAAAACAGAAACATTGAACACATTCACAGCAGCTTAAATTACATGCATCAACTCTAAGTATCTAACAAAAAATTAACAAAATCCCAACTTTGAATACAAATAACAGAGGCAAACAAACAAACACATAACATAAATAAATAATATTATGCGATTGTTATTTTTTTTTTCCAAAATCACTAAGCCCTTCTAGAAAGTCCTATAAAAAAAATTTAAATAAAAAACTCGTCTAGAAAGATTATACGCCAGACTGCCAGTAAACGAGGGCAAATGTAATTTTTGTTTGGGCTTATTTTCTAGATATCATTCACAACTATAAAATTTCGCATAGCCAGCATCATATCATCTTTTGATCTTAGGGGTCTGTGGAAATTAATTTTTAATTCAAGTCAAAGTGAAATTGTAAAACTATCGTTTTCTATCCCGGAAAATAGACAAGAAAACAAAAGCGAACTTGTAAAAATATAGAAAATAAGGCGCAAAGTGGAAAGCATGTTTATTCAACGAGACCCAAATAACTGATTGAACAAAAATTTTAGCATCAACAAAAACCAAAGAAGACCCAGATGATAAAATCAAATGAAAATTGAAAAAGCAGATGGGTTTTTGTGTACCTTGCAACCAATGACTTCAGAGAGAGAGGCAAAGTGAGAACTGAGAGTTTGAGAGTGTGGTCTGTCCATTGGTGTCTGGTGAAGATCGAAGCTTTTAAAGTGTGAAGAACTGAAGAGATTTCGTATGAAATTGGTGAAGGCTGAAGATTTGAGGGTTTGGTGGTGAAGAGATTTGAGGATTCGGTGGTGTGGTGAAGAGATTTGAGGATTTGGTGAATGGTGATTTGAGAGTCACAGAGAGAGAGAGAGAGAGAGCGTTTGAGACTAAGAGAGAGTCGGACTGTGAGGGTACTAAGGGATATGAGAATGACTGAATGAGATTAGGTGAAGAATGAAGAGAGGTTTTAGGCCCGTTGGATTGCAAATGAGTGTTTTTTGAACCGTTGATTTGAATTGATAGGGGATCTGATTTGTAACCGTTGGATTTGTAATTGTAGATTACCCATGATGATTTGTAACCGTTGGATTGTGAGTGTTTTCTACTGATCTGTCATGATTTGAAGCCGGTGTGATTGGATTGTAATCGTTGGATTGTAACCATTTGATTGTAACCGTTGGATAACTTGGCTTGTTAAAGTGATGATGTGATTTGTCTGTGGCCTGTCCAAAAAAATCAGCAGAAAATCTGGAATGACCGGATGTGTATCACTGTATCTTCACTTTGATAAAAAAAAATAAAATAAAATCATAGCCGTTGATTTGAAATTTTGAACATATAAACAGCCGGATTTAAATTGGGAAATTGTGCCCAAAAAGTTGACAGATTTTGCTCCCCATTACATGTTTTCCACTGACCAAAGCTCTGATGTGACTTCACTTATACGTTGAGACTGAGTGAAAATGGGTGGGTAGAGTTCATTTTATCAGATATTCGGTCGGATCGGATTATTCGGATTTTTTTGTTGTGTAACCCGAGATCCGAACCGTATAATCGGTTCTTATTACAATTCTACCCGTGACCGACCCATAGAAGCACTCGGATTCACCCATGAGCCTTCGGGTCGGGCGAATACGGTCGGGTGGGTCGGATTATACGGATCACTGGACAGCCCTACTTTCTTTAGTTTTTTAAAACCAGTTTACGCACCATCTAGACGGAGTAGAGGCAAGAAAACAAGACAGGTAGAGAAAGAGAAGAAGATTAAGAAAAAAATTTCTAGACAGATAACACGAGAGACAGAGCTAACGAGATAGAGATGATTGGATCTCAATATTTACAATGTTTGACAGCATCTCATAGTGGTTGAAGCTTCAACCATGGTGATAAGGTGTTCTGAGCTTCTATTTTTTTTTTTTTATATTTTAAAAAGCCTTGATCTGAACCGTGAGAACCGTTCACGGTTCTCAAATTTGGGCGGTTCAACCGCGGTTTGAACGGTTTCGTGCTTTTTGTGCCTAGAACGGTTCTGGTGGTTGAAAGAACCGTGTTAATGAGAGGTTCTCGGTTATTCCGGTCGGACCGTACGATCCGGTCCGGGTCTGACAACCATGCCTACACTATGGAATGCTTCAAAATCCCTCTAGGTTTATGCCATGAGATTGAGGCATTAATTAAGAAATTTTGATGGGGCCAAAGGGTTGACCATAGGAAGATTCATTGGCTAAAGTGGGATGAGATAACCAAATCTAAAATGGTTGGTGAAATAGGCTTTAGAGACCTTGCTCAATTCAATGATTCACTCCTAGCAAAGCATGCTTGGCGATTATTTCACAACACAACTTCTCTTTTCTACAAAGTTTTCAAAGCTAGATTTTCCCCCAAATAACTCTATTATGGAAGCAGTTGACTCTACTCTAGGATGGGTTCATATGCATGGGAAAGCATCCTTAAAGGTAGAGATGTCCTACAATGTGGAGCACGATGGTGGGTTTGCAATGGTGAAAAAATAAAAATTTGGTAGCATCCCCCATAAGTAATTTCTTCACCCATGGAACCCTTTGAAAATTGAATTGTGGATTTACTTATAGACCCGACTACAAGACAATGGATTGATGAATCGGTTGATGACTTATTTGCACCTGACGAAGCTGAAATCATCAATAAAATCCCACTAGCACGAGTTGCTTTTGAGATAGTATGATTTGGCCCTACTCACATGATGGAAAGTACAATTGTAAGTCTCGCTACATGTTTCTAAAGGAGGAATCAGATTTGCTTTCTTCACAGCAACCTTCATGCCATGATAAGCAACTTTGGATGGGGATATCGTCCATGCATGTGCCACAAAAAATGAAGAACTTACTATAGCAAGCTTGTCGAAATGCCATGCCAATAAAGGAGAACCTTGTTCGACGTACCATCATTGAAGACCCATGGTGTGACCACTGTCTTAGTACCTCAGAAAATCCACTCCATGCGTATGGTCATGCAAGAAACTTGATATTGCCTGGGCTAACTCGGAGCTATGGGGTTTTTGAAGCTCAATTCAATTTCAGAATTTCAAGGAAGCTCTTTCATGGATTATCGGCCATGGACAACATCCTGAACTCTTTGCTGCCACGGTATGGGTTATTTGGTCTCAATAGAACAATGTCCGACTCCATAAACCAGCATGCGCACTCCATAAAGTACCACAAATTTCTAGAGACATGTTGACAGAGTATCGGGCTCGTTAGATTGCCCCAGAAGCGTATCATTCATCAGCTCGCCACAAATTTCGATGGAAAGCTCCGCCTCTGGAGATTGTGAAGATAAATTATGACGGAGCAATTTTTCCTAACTTCAACAAGGCTGGGGTCGGGATGGTTATTAGAGACAAGCAAGGATTGATTTTAGCTTCATGTTCAAAGAAATTACCAAGGGCCTACAGTGGATAGGAGATCGAAGCTTTGGCAGCGGCTTTAGCCCTTTCTTTTGCTTCCAACATTGGCTTCTCAAGAGCTGTTCTTAAGGGAGATTCATGGATAGTGTATAGAGCTTTGATGGGTGATCATTTTTCATTGGCTTCGTTTGGATTATTGATTGAAGACGCTAAGGTTGAGGCACAAAAATTTGAACAGTTGCTCTACACTCGTTCAAAGAAAGATGGTAACTCAATTGATCATTGTCTAGCTAGATATGTCATTGGCATCCCAAATATTTTGGTGTGGATGTAGGATATTTCACCACAGTTTCAAGTTGTTTTTCAAGTCGATTTAGAAGGCATATGTTAATAAAAGTTCAAACTTTTCCTTCTTAAAAAAAAATTATTAGTAGATTGTTACAAGTTGTTATTGGTGAGCAAAAAAGTAATTTCATTGGTTAGTTTAAATTAGAACTAATAACATTTTACCACATATGATTTGTTATGAAAAAGTTGTGAAAAATATTGTGGATGTAGCACATTTTTATTTTCTTTTTCTTTATAATACCTTTATTTATAGTTGTAGTTGGTTCCAATATGATATTTTATTATTTTATTTTGACTTAAAAGAAATTAACTCTTCAACAATTGTGAAAATATTGTGCCAATTTGTTGTGTTAATATTTTATTATTTTGTAAAACATTGTGAATTGATCAAATAAAAAATAATGATGCAAAATTATTGAAGCTTTACTCATTCAAAAAAAAAAAAAAAAAAATTGCCAGTGAAATAGTGCAAATTGAACTAAAAATATTGTAACGAAACTACTGTAGCTTTAGGCATTCACTCTTTTTATATACATGATGTAATATAAAACAAAAACAAATTAGTGTACTTGAGAAGAAAAAAAAAAAAAATCCTTCCCACGAGATTGACCGAATGCCTTGAATAAGAATGAAAGGTTTTAGTAGCATTAGACTGAGTTCAAAAACTTGATTAAACCAAAACACCATTCCTATGCCTATTGGTTCTTTTTATATAGTTAATAGATACTTTAAACACATAAACACTCAGTTAAATGCATTCAAATGCACTCCAAGTTCATTTTGAAAATATATCTATTTTAGCATCTTGGAAAAAGATTTTAAAAAATATAGAAGGTTTTTCTTTTTGTTTTTATAAAAAGGTTTATTAGTACTGCAAAAATAGTTTATTTCAATAAATATTATGGTAAAGTAAGATTTGGTTTAATATTAGTCAAATTCAAGACATTTCAAAACTAATTAACCTGTTCACCAAAAAAAGAAAAACTAATTAACTTAATCTTAAAATCTAACTTGGTCCCAACTCTCAAGGTGATTAGAAACCAAATTGGTCTGTTTTGAAATATATTACACATGAGCCACATGACTAACATAAGTTTTTTTTTTTGGTAGAAAGGCAGATTTTATTAAACACTAACCAGAAACAAAACGGTCATAAGCCACCCTGGCAGAATCAAGACTCAAAAGCAAGGACACTTCCGCCGGGGGGTCTAAGAAAATTACAAAGTCTTGGGCGAGCAAAGCTCCCCTTCTAGCAAGCACATCAGCGCATCTATTCGCCTCACGATAACAATGATTAATTTGGACTCTAGGAATATTTCCTAGCTCAGTTTTACAATCACTTACAAGCACATCAATGCAGTTCTGGTGGCCTTCAGCTTTCTGCAGAAGATCAACAATAAGCTTGGCATCTAGTTCAATGATCACAGCAGGAAGTTTGAGAGCTATGCAAAGTCTAAGACCGTCACGTAATGCCCACAGCTCTGCAACCACGCTAGAAGAAAACCCCACATTCCTAGCATAACCTTTCAGCCACTCGCCCTTATCATTTCTTATTAGACCTCCACCACCTGCCTTCCCCGGATTACCAAGTGAAGATCCATCCGAGTTAAGTTTGAACCAAGTAGGAGGAGGGAAACACCAGCTAATAGCAATCTACCTACGAGCAGAGGACTGATTTGCATGGATACCAATATAGGCAAACTCCGTAGCTTTTGCAATAACATTAGACTTCAGATTTCACTGCCCATTCTCACCTCTAAACACCACCCCGTTCCTATTCAGCCAAAGCTTCCAAATACCAAAACAAAAGATGATTCCCCATTTGATACCCACAGTAGGCGAAATGATAGAGTTGCAACAATTTTGTCTAAGCCATTCTGAGGAGCTTAACCCAAAGAAAATAGATTCAGCCATAGGGGGAGATAAAGAGGTCCAAAGAGTGCGGGCTACATGGCAATCTCTAAGAACATGGACAATAGACTCCGCGTCTACCTCACATAGATACATACGAGCCAAATCAATAACATTATTACAGAAGGTGGGGTTAAGAGTACCCCTATAGTTCCAGACAACTAAATTCATAACTACTAAAGAAGAAAAAAGAGCCAAAACAACTTAGGAGGTATTTGGGACCTCACCTCCTTCCTCACAGTGCATGCCCATAATAGGCATAGCTGCGGCCTCTAGTTGGTCACAATGGAGCTTGCCCACCACTTCCTCATCCATCTCATCCACGGCACCTTGTCCAGATCGGAGCGCCGGGTCAATCCGCTTTAGGGGACAAGAAGAGAAACACGCGACGGCATGCTCCGAGGGATTAAAGCTTTCCTAATTCGCAGACTCCATCATGGGCGGCCTTGCTGAAAAAGTCCTCGGGATGCTCTCCAACACATTCTAGCTGCCAATTACTCCTTTGATCTTAGCCCCTTTCAGCTGATCGTGCTCCTTACCCGAACCAAAAAACTGCTCCTCTCTATGGGCACTTACACTGATCGAATCCATAGAGGGAACACCTGAAACCCCGGCTCTGAACTCACGAAATTCGGTACCCGAAGGGACCGAAGAACCTGGAGAGTTTATCCCTTTGCCTAGCGCCGATGACTGAGTAAAAGGAATAGCTCTCACCTCTTTCCTAACTGAAGCTATTTTGGTGTTATCTCCCATCTTCATAGCTACACGAGTCTTTTTTTTAGTTTTCATTGACCTTGGGCCTGAACTCTTGGGCTTGCCATCTAAAATTTTGCCCCACTGCATTGGCTTATTTAAAGTACTGGGCTCATTAGGAAGCTTCCCTTGGTTTGGGCCAGAATCCGGATTTGAAACAAAATTGCGTGCTCCTTCCTGGCAGACTCCATCAGCTTTCTCAGCATCCAGAGCACGCCTAGGAGAGTTAAGAGCGCTGTAAGGTCTTGGGTTTTGGTCCACCGCCCCGAAGTATGAAAGTTGACTTCTGCCTTTTGGATTATTTCTGCTTGATTGCTTTTTTCATGCAACAAGGACCCAAGGTCCAAAGGCATCTGCTGCATCGTCTAACAAGTGTTGCTTGTCTTCATCTTGACTGGATCCTGTTTCACCTTCTGCTCCACCCTTCGCCGGCGGGCAAATTTTGAAATGGCAGCTCTTCGCCTTGTGCCCCACACGACCACATGCAAAACACATGGAGTTAATCCCCTCATATTGGACAGGTTGGTCAATCCCTCCCATCTTTAGGAGCTTAACAATCGGCTCATTGAAATTTACTTGAACGCAAAGCCGAGCAAACCTCCCTCGGGATGCAGTTGCCGTGTGGGCATCAATCCTTAAAACCGGTCCGGTGGCTTCTCCTATCTCCTTCATCGCCGATGGTTCATAATACTCTATCGGAAGCTCAGGGAGACGAATCCAAACCGCCACGGCACAAAGGTTCGCTTTGGATGGTTTGAAATTAGGTTCCCAGCATCTAATAGACAAATAGTGCCCTCCTACGAACCACGGTCCTTCCCTAAGGACTTTGGCATGATCCTCAGATTGAAACTTGATTAGAAAAAAGTCATTCCCTAAATCAACACAATCCATTTTTCCCATAGGTTTCCACATACCGGTAATGCGAGAGTGCAAGAAATGATATCCCACTGTTTTCCCAAACACCTTGACAATTAGAGCATTCAACCATGGTGCTCTAATTCTCACTTTTGTGCTTCTAGAGAACCTCACAGCCTTCTCCCTGATTGGCAACTCCAAAAATTCATCATCCGATTCTGCCTCAATGTCCATGCTCTGCCCAAAACTGAAAGCTTGCTCGAAAGCCCCCAGGCATCTCTCCAAGCAATTTTTCCTTATACGACTTGTTCCCCTCCATAGAGGAATGGGGAGAGACATACCGTGGGGAGCCCAGTCCATGATTTTCCTTAACCTTTTTCGTGCTTCGCTGGAGCTCTGCATCTTCTTTGCGTGACCGAATGGCTGACTCTCCGCTGGAGCTCTGCATGTTTTACTCAATAGTTCACTCAATTATGTGTATAGCTAGGTCTAAGGGGCCGAATTATATTGTAGACTAGTTCATGATTATTGACTAACATAAGTTCAAACCTCAGGAATGTTGACTATGTTTTACCCTTCATAATATAACACCATTCTAGAAACTCTTAAAGGTTAAAAATTTTCATAAAGGGTCCATGACAGGACATTGAAATTTGCACGTATGGTGAAGTTTATTTTTACGCGTTATAAATGAGAGTGGGGCTAAAGTGTGAGTGACAGAGACCCAACCAGGAGAGATAACCACATCTACAGACAAAAACCACATAAAAAATTATAGAATTAGAAAACAAATAAATTAGAGAGAGAGAGAGAGAGAGCACTTTACCACTTTTAATCTTTTATATATTGCACGCATCCATAGCAACCAGAAAACACAAGGAAGACAGAGTACTCCAAAGAGAAAAGAGAGAGAAAACCCCACCAAAGCCTGTTTTTTCAAGTAAACAACGCCACAAAGAAGAAAAAGATGGTGCCAAAAAATGGGTTTGTGCTATGTTACAAAATTTTAGAGACCTAAATACATACAGAAAATAAGAAGTAGAAGAAGCATCAGCAGGAGTTTGAGTTTGAGCCTTTGAGGTGTGTGGTGAAATGGGTTTGTTCATGTTGAGCTGTGCATGCATACAACAAGTGTCTGTCTGTCTTTTGTGTCAGAAAATTTAAAGCTCCAAAATTTGATTTTGTTTCTTACCTTCTCTCTCTCTCTCTCTCTCTCTCTCTCTATGTATATACGGTCTAGTTGATAAAATTCAGACCAAACCCATTTCTGTTTTGTGCTTTTTGAAAGTCTTTGGTGGTGGGGTTCTTGTCTTTCAAAAACTGGAGGGTTTTGGGGTATTGAGTTCTTGTGTATTGTTGTTGTTTTGGTTCACTTTCTTAGATGAAGGCCATGCCCCTACCCTTTGAGGAGTTTCAAGGGAAGGGGGTGTTAGATTTCTCTACTGCTTCTTCAGATTCATTACCCCATCTCCACCAGCTTTACCAACAACAGCAACTACAAAAGTGGCACAGCACCGACAAAGAAAATTGCTATGTGGGCACTGAGCCCACCTCAGTTCTTGACACAAGAAGAAGCCCCAGCCCTCCAACTTCAACCTCAACTCTCTCTTCCTCTCTTGGCAACGGTGTGGCTTCAACAACAACAACAGCAACAGCAAAAGCAGCAGCAACGGCCTCAGAGAGTCACCACCAACCTTCTTCCCAAGCTAGCATAGACATAGGTGAAAAATGTGGGCTTGGAATGGAAGACTGGGAAGGTGTGTTGTCTGATTCCTCATCAGGTCAAGAACAGTCTATTCTGAGATTGATTATGGGGGACATTGAAGACCCATCTCTGGGTCTCAACAAGCTCTTGCATCAAGACCTTGAATTCAATTCAGGTTTTGGTATGATAGATCAAGCTGCTGGCTTTGGCTGCCTTGAAATGCCCAACAATTTGTTGCCTAGCATTGACCCTTCTGCTGAGTTTGCATTCAATGGTGGTGGCACCAATGCAACCAGGCTTGGCTCAGTTTCGACCCCAAATCACAGCCCCATGTTCTCTGTTGCAACAAGTAATAATCTTTTGCCAGGCTCTCTTTCTCATTCACCAGCCATGTTTCATCATCATCAACAACAACAGCAGGTGCAAACAATTGAAACTGTAGATGAGAAGCCACAGATTTTCAATCCCCAGATGACACACCCGAATCAAGCTCAGTATGCTCAAAACCCAGCTTTGTTTATGCCTTTAACATATGCCCAATTGCAAGAGCATCACCTTGGTTCATCACCACTGGCGAAAAGGCATAATCTTGGGGGTATTGGCCATAATTATCAGGTCCCCAAGTCACCGTTTTCGGAAGCGGGGCAAGAGCTTCTTCGAAGACAGCAACAACAACAGCAAAATCAGCTTCAGGTGCTTCCTCAGCATATCCAGCAGAGGCCAATGATGGTTTCAAAGCAGAAAATGGTATGCAATGAATTGGCAAACCAACAGCAGCAGCAACAGCAATTTTTATTTGATCAGTTATACCAGTTAGCAGAGCTGATAGAAACTGGGAATAATCCGGTACTCGCGCAAGAGATATTGGCGCGGCTCAATCACCAGCTCTCTCCAATTGGTAAGCCTTTTCAAAGGGCTGCTTTTTATTTCAAGGAGGCCTTGCAATTGCTCCTTCATAATACTAATAATACTAATAGCAATGCTTCTTTGAATATGTCATCACCATTACCACCTATTAGTCTAATTTTCAAGATTGGTGCTTACAAATCATTCTCAGAAGTCTCTCCTGTACTTCAGTTTGCCAATTTTACTTGTAACCAAGCTCTTCTTGAAGCCTTGGATGGCTTTGATACCATTCACATTATTGATTTTGATATTGGGTTTGGTGGACAATGGGCTTCTCTTATGCAAGAGCTCGCCTTGAAGCAAGGCGGTGGTCCAGCTCTTAAAATCACTGCATTTGCATCCTCATCCACACATGATGAACTCCAGCTTGGTTTCACTCTAGAAAACTTGAAACATTTTGCTACTGAGATTAACCTTGCATTTGAGTTTGAATTTTTGAGTTTTGAGTCCTTGAACTCTGGTTCTTGGCCATTGCCCCTTCATGTATCGGAGAGTGAGGCAATTGCAGTGAATCTGCCAATTGGTTCCTTTTCCAACTACCCTTTATCCCTTCCTTTGGTTCTTGGCTTTGTAAAGCAGCTCTCACCGAAAATTGTGGTCTCTTTGGATAGAGGTTGTGACCGAACTGATCTCCCTTTCCCCCACCACATAGTTCATGCCGTGCAATATTATTCGGGCCTGCTTGAATCGTTGGATGCTGTTAATGTTAACCTAGATGCCTTGCAAAAGATTGAGAGATATTTGCTGCAACCGGGAATTGAGAAAATTGTGTTGGGTCGTCGCCGTTCACCTGATAGAACGCCTCCATGGAGGACTCTTTTTTTGTCATCCGGATTCTCCCCATTGACATTCAGCAACTTCACCGAGTCCCAAGCAGAGTGTCTGGTGCACAGGACTCCAGTTCGGGGATTCCATGTCGAAAAGAAGCAAACTTCACTTGTTCTCTGCTGGCAGCGAAAGGAGCTTGTCTCAGCTTCAGTTTGGAGGTGCTGAGAAGAGTTGCATTTTGGAATTGGTTTTACAACTACCAATTAATTTTTATTGCTAGGGTGCTTCATAACTTACTGTTTTAGTGGATCTCTTTTTTTCTTAAACTCTCTCGCCTGTTGTTCTTCTTTGCTAATTGTCTATGCACATTAGGCCAATGTTGCCAATCAAGAAACCAAATATTTTAGTAACTGGATGGCTCTGTACAGGTGTCTTATGTTAGTCTTACTTTGAATATGGGTATTACTGTATTGAATTTTTTTTTTTTTTTTTTGCTTCTAAGGTGGTGGTGATTGTTTGTTGTACACTTTTAACAACAATGCAAAACAAGTGATCTAGAAAAGAAAATTTTTAACCCTACTGATGGAGTCCTTTTCAGTGCATACATCTTTTGCATTTTTCTAATTGAGCATCATGGGGCTGTTTAATTTGATGTTCCCTTCTCTTTTTGTATATGCTCAAGTTGATATTTGAACTGCACTCCTCTAGCTTGAAGAAGTTACACATGTTATTCAACTTCACGCAATATTTTTGCCGAATTTTACAGGACTTGTGAGTGACTTTAGCGTGATTTTATGAATGATTGAGGAATGATATAGCCTTATACTCAAAAATTTTGTTCTTACAATTCTTATATGCCAAATAATGAGGAAGAAAATTAGTTTCTTGATATTGAATTTGTAATTCTGAAGGGTGGGGAAAGGCATCCAACAAAAGCATTTGTTGTTTGCATGCTTTACTCTTGCTAGGATTGCTTGTAATTGTGGTATTTCTTCCATTCCTAATTGGGAAAAGGGAAAAGGTCTTTGCAACCGTAACAGGTGAATGCCACAACTAGCTAATATAGGATTGGTTGCAACATGGTTATCAATGTGTGGTTCTCTATGAAAGCTAATACCCTTGCATCTGGTTTAGTTCTAGCCACCAAAAATTGGCAGTGTGGAGAAGTTCTGAACATTCTATTTATGATGGTTTGATAGTCATTTTTTCTGGGCCAAATTATCTTCTTCTTTCTTTTTTTTTTATTGTATGTTGTCTCAATATAATTTACTGCCGTAGTTTTATTAACATTGAAATCAACAGCATATCGTACCCACTTAAGATAAATTGTTCTAAGAATAATGGCATAGAAGTAGAATGTGGATCCATGTTCATAGATGTTTGGTTTTGAAGGTCTCAATGATAGGATTTTGGACTAAATTCCTTTTAATACATGCATCCGTAGAACTCACATCACGCTTATGATATATTCTGCTGAATGTGAATTGGGTGGGTACAGTTACAATACAATATATAAGATTAAATTAATTGTGTTTATTATATGGTTGTATGTATGTTGTGGACAGTGTGAATTCTATATTATGCATGCTAATACTTGTATTATTATACATTGAATTGGATGTTGTTAGATTGGATTTTTTAAAGGGCTCCAGTGATGAAATCACATGGGTCTTGTACTATTGGACACCCAAATGATTAGATTAAACTCTTTCACTTTTAAAAACTTGGAAGCTTTTCATTTAAATAAGCTATTATTAAACACAACCATGATATTAAATTATTGAGGCCATGTTGTATGAGAGAGGTATTTGGGGCTCTTGTTGATTATTACCTGTGACAATGTATAGAAAGGAGGCAAACACGTCAGCTCCACAGACAATGCATTCCCTAAATTAGCGCGGGAAACAATCATATAATAATAATAATCAATAAAAAAACATAATCTAACTCTAGATAATTGTATTTTTCTGAATAGCACCACAACCCCCGCTTTTTTATTTTATTTTATTGGTTTCCCTCTTGATGAATTTATTTTTAAAAATTGTATAATTATAATTGTAGTTATAAAAATTTTCAAGAAATTATAATTAACTAAATAAATAATCGAATTTGATAGGGACACTTCTTGTGCAAGTTATTAAAATGACAAATTGATAGTGGTAGATAATTAATTTCTCGTTATCCCTAGGTATTCTCTACCTACCCACCTATGTCGATTTCGGGTACAACTCACCACTTAAATCATTTTTATTTTCAATATTTATATTGTGTCATTTGATTAAAATTGTGGAAAAATTTACAATTGAAGTCGTGCTTTTTTAAAAAAAATTTATTAATAAATAAAATATGAAAAACTTAACTGGACCTAATAAAATAAGCTAAAACAAACATACTCTTAGACTTAGAGCATGATAAGTGGTAAATTTTTTAGGGCGCTCACCCAAGTAAAAATATAATCACGAGCACTCTTTTACTTTGTCTTCTTGGAAATTGGAATTTCCCTAGATTTACTATTTTTTTTTCCTTCTTGTAGGCCATACAAGATCAATCCCAATCAAAACTCATAGTTAATTGATTAATGATAATCTAATACTATTCTAACACATACTTAATTGATTAATGATAATCTAATACTATTCTATCTAACTCTGATTGAGAGAAGTATTTTACTATTTTATAATTTTTAATTTTTAATTATGTCACATCATTTATGTCAAGTTTTACTTGATTTTCAAATTCAATAATAAAGATACGGAAATGAGGGATAATAAGTTAATAACACTATATTGTGCGCAACCACATGCTCCAGAATTTTCAATTCTCTCTCCTTTGCAAGTTGACTACAACTCTCATGAAACTTGAAAAGAATGAACATCTTAACTTTTGTTTGACATCTTTTTGGTTTTTTCACTAACCCTCAGTACATATTTTTTTGAGCGAAACGGTGATATGAGTGGATATTATATTAGTTAGCTTAGCTAACAAGTCTCTTATCAGTTTAGTAGAGATTTGGGAATAAATCTAAAATATGTAGTCTAACTATATTAAAAAGAGAATAAGGCAACTTGTTGTGTATCCTATACTTAGACTCGATACAAAGTCGCTGTATGTATAAGGACAAAGTTTAATTATAAATTTGGTTGTACATATTGGCTATAACTTTGAGATTTTTTCTTTTTCTTTTCTGGATTAAAACAAATTTGTTCTTCAGTCAAAGTATATAGATTATTAGGCTGAGCATTACATATGACTAATGATAAAACTAAGCTGTATAAAGGCGAGCAGCCCTTATAGTAACAACAAAAAATCTACTTATAACGCAATTTTCCCATTTTATTTTCAGGGATTATTAACGACATAATAATTTCAAAGGTAGCATAATTGGCTATGGAGTCTAGACCCATCTCATTAACATTTTTAAAATCTTAAACAAAATTGGTGAAAGGGACCTTATAACAATATGGTAAAATTGAATTGAGGATAGTAAGATTTTATAAACTATGAAATTAGTCAACAGTATTATAGCAAATATGATATTAAATTATTAATTCTTTTCTAAATTTTAGGCTAATATTGTAAAAATACATAGAACTAATAAGTTTAAGTTGGGAGTCTAAAAAAAAAATATTTTATTTAGAAAGAAACAATAAAAACGTATTTTGGCTGCTGATTCTCAAAAAAAGAAGAACAACATTTTGGTTGCGATGATGGAATTATTAAGTTTTGCCAATAAAGATTGAACCTTTACTAAAACCGCTTTTAACTGGTAGTTATTGTAAAATTAAATGCCTTAAATAAATTGAAATCGTTGTTAAAATAAAATTAAAATATAATCAAAACATTCTAATTCATTATGCATGTGAACCTAAAGACAAAATAGTAAAATTCTAATAATTTTATTGATAAAAAAATCATAAAAAAGATTGGAATCCTACAAAATCTCATAATATAAATTACAATCTTAACGGGATCTTGCATATTTAAGATTTTAATTAACGTATATAATGCTATTAGTTTTTTTTTTAGATTGTAACATCATAAGATTTTAATTAATAACCATGCATTTGAAGAAGTAGATAGGTGTCATCAGTTTGAGTCTTCTTAAATCCTTACTGGTGCAAAGTACCAACATTTCCAAAGAACTTGTAGTTGCCAACTATTTTAAGTGGTAACATCGTACCAAGGGTAGAATCCAAAATTGATGAATCATTGGTTGCTTCCTTGGCCTCGTCATCAATTTTCTATGAGAAGCATGCACACACCAATCCCAAGTTCCTCACACACCCACTAAGCCTTAACAAAAGGTTTACCATGGTGTAACAAAAGGATGAAAGACTGAATGTTTTAAACAGATCGTAGGTGTGGTTACTATCCTGATTCCTGACTCACTTAAATTCAAATTTAACATAACGTGAGACAATCCCAACACTAATGAAACTTATTACTACAACTCCAATGGAACCCAGTGTCTCGTACTCGCGAAACAATGGAACACAAAAAATTCTTATTAGTAGGGGTTTGTTTGAATTAAGGGTGTCCATGGGTCGTGCTGGGTCGGTTTTCAACCCAACTCGGACCCAACCTGCCGCCGGTGGGTGGAGGGTGGAGTAACTCGAAATCGACCGCCAAAAAAAGCAGCCAATTTGGTTTCGGGTGATGGTTAGTGTCGGTCGGGCCATTCAGGTTGCCGGAATAAAAAAAAAAAAAAAATGAATAGAAAAAAAAAAAAAGTTGTCAAAATCTGGAAAATATCAACGGAAATTGGAAAAAAATGTGCCGAAAACTAGATTTTTTTTTTTTTTTTTTTTTGGGTTAGAAATTCTTGGAATTTGATCATATCTGGCTAAATACCACCAAATCTAGCCAGATCTGGTCAAAATCTGGTCAAGATCTCGCCGTATCTAGCTTGTTTTTGTAGGATTTGGAGTTTTGGATAGATTTTTTTGTAGCTCAGGTTGGGTTTGGGTTGCTCAGGTTTTGGAGATGCAAACCCGCTACTTGACCCATCGGTGTTGGTTTTTGAGAATGAAAACCCGCCGCCGACCAAGACCTTCTATTCGGGCTGGAATCGGGTTGGCATTGGGCAGTTTTTGCCAAGTTGTTGGGCTCCGGTCGGGTCTGGACAGCCCTAGTTTGAATACTGCTTATTTTACTAAAACTAAAAACTTATTGCTGAAAGTACTATAGATAAAAGAAAAACTTAGTTGAAATAGTACAGTGGGACTTATAAATAGTATTAAAAAGTGTAGTAGGCCCATGAATAGTAGAAAAAATAAGCTGAATAGTGAAATAATTTTCATTTTTCATTAGTATTCAAACGGAAGATAGGATCTATTTAGATACCGCTTATTTGCTAAAAACTGAAAACTTATTGCTGAAAAAGTTATTGTAAAATAATTTTTAAAAATGTAAATAATACTATAAAACTTAAATTTACCTAAAAGTTTGTAAAAAAAAATGAATTTAATGATACATAAATAGTACCTATAGGACCCACTAAAAAATGCTCAATGCGCCGGATTAGGCAATACGCCCCGGCCAAACGCACGCTAAGTCACCTCGTTGGATGATAGGAAGGTCTAGTTAGTACAAGTGGGTGTAGTGTACCAAAGCACCGAGTAAAGATTGTGACTGATTGTCTCAAGTGTTATAATTGTTGGGGACAGTAAGATGGGAGAGTGACACATACACATACAATGATGTGCAATATGCAATCGATACAATCGTCCTTGAACAAATAGGGGTGGGATCCAGATCATTGAATGGCCATAATCCAATGTGTGATGACACGTGTATGGCTGGTACACAACAAGACTTGACAGATGACAATGCACGTACACACATTATATGAGATCCAAACATTAATCTACGGTCGTGGCGGATACAGTGATGGCGGGTTCCTCTTCGTCTTCGGCCCTCCCTCCCAAACGCTGCCAGCTGAACGTGCATGGGGCAGAAAGTGTCTCTCTCAATCACCTGATATGTCAATTTCATATTGATCAAGTGATCCCACCGTTGGATTTATGCTCTTTTTGAGTAATCACCGTTGATATCACCTAAAAGTATGTTTGAGTAAAATGGGGAACTGTTAAATGATTGACCCCTTTTTTTTTTTCCAAGAAAGTCTTCATCCATCAATTTTATTTGGTAAATTCTACAATGATTTGACCCTCCATTAACCTAATAATCGGTCGAAACTAGATTTCTTGATTTATCAGTTGCACTATAATAAATATCATATTTTTATATATAAAAATATTTGATGAGATAATTGGTAATTAAAACATCAAGTTGATCTATTGGTAATATTATTTTTATTTTATAAAAAATATTTTTATTAACATTAATTAGCAAATATTATCTCAGTTTTTGCATAAAAATTTCCATTGACTTTGGAAAAATGTTTCTAAAAAAAAGTTTGGCCAAGTCAATTCCATGGATTTTTGGGGCAAAACCTGTTTTTATTTATTTATTAATTGCTGTAGATTGGATAAAAACAATTTTTTAAGAATTAAAAAATAATAATTTATTAGATTATTATAAATAAATATTATAGTTCCCATTTATATATATATATATATAGAGAGAGAGAGAGAGAGAGAGAGAGAGAGAGAGAGAGAGATTTGTCACTACTCACAATATTGAACATAATTTTTTTTAACTTTCATAAAATAATCAAAATGGCATGATTTTCTTCTCAAAAAAAAAAGTTGCATAATTTTGTTTACATATCAATAGTACATGTTGTCACTACGTACATAAATAAATTTGGAAAACAAAACTACAAGCTGGGGAAGGCTTTATCCATATGTTAGCCACACGGGCGTAACAATTTTTCTATCATTTTTTTTTTCAGTTTCAAAATTATCTCTTTAATTTTAACATCTGTAATTTATTGAAAATTCAGTCTTATATGCTGTATTTTGTTTTTCACAGAGCTCACTATAAACACTATACTTCCTTGTGATGCCTTTATCATGGGTATCCTTTTTAACCATCGTAATATGGATTATGATACTCTATTCTTAAAATAATATTAAATATTGAAAATACTTTGTGTTGAAACTCTTTTGCTAAAAGATTTAAAAAAAATTCAATACAATATATTTTTTAAATAATTATTTTATATTTTGAAAATTATAAATGATTTGGTACTCCATTTTTTTTATATTAAAAAAAATCAACACTTAGATACAATAATTAAAAATTATGAAAATTTTACTAAAACATCTCAATTTTTAGTAATAATAAGTATTTATTTTTTAGTTTTGAAAAGAAGGCTGTGACTTTATTATAGAATATTAGTCACATTGATTAGACTTACAACATTGAGGTGTGGAGAAATATCTTCCATCCACACAAAAAGCTTGCAATTTTATGAACAACAAAATTCCCCCATCTCCTAATATGTGAAAAACTAAAAGCAGTGAAGATTTTTGCTAGAGATTTCGCTTTGTCAATCAAGTAGCCATGAGAAGCTAAAGAAGCATCCTCACTCTTCAAAGCATTGATGGATACCTTTGAATCTCCCTCTAGAATAAGGGATGCTAGAACAATATCTTGAGCGAAGGTTAAAGCTTTGATTGCTACCAAAGCTTCCATGGCTGCCACAACATTAGGGAGGGCTATCTTCTCGATCATGGAGGCTATAACCTATCCATTCTCATCCCCAACTACAACACCTATGTTAGCTGTATTCGCAACTTATGCATAATTTTAGATTATAAAAATTTAAAATTTAAACTTTTGATTGATAACATAACTATTAATCTTTGATTTTCTAGAAATTTTGCAAGTGTAAAGAATATAAGAAGAAAATATTTTTCAATCGTGGAATTATCGAAATTCATATATAGTAAAAAAAATATTAAGTTGAGTTATAGTTATTGGCTATGACTAGTTTATAGCCTAATTTTATCCATAAATATATAATTTTCTTATTATATCCTCCACATTCGCAAATTTTAAAAAAAATCAACGATCAATAGCTATATTATTAATCAAAATATTAAATTTCAAGTTTTAATAGTCTAATATTATGTATAAAAAATAAGTTTATGAATCTAATATTAAATAACATTTTATTGGCATGAAATTTGACATATATGTTAAAACTATAAAAAAATATGCAATTTAATTGTTAAGTTTTTAAAATATGTAGTCATGTTAACTTTTGTAGTGGAAGTTGTAATTAATTTGTAGTCAAACTTTGTCCTATATTGATATGAAGTCTCTGACTATATATAACTAATATAAGGTCATTTGTGATTCGTCATGACTGAAGAAGAGTAATTGTTAGGTTCTTTTGGATATACATCACTGTTAGTTTCTTTAAAACCTTCTCATCTCCTCCTCTTGTGTATGTACGTGTTAAATACTTAGTATTCTAAAAAAAAAAAAAGTAATTATTTTTATATAAAAATAATAATATAATCAAAATAACATCATTTTGTTCACAAATCAATTTTACATGCCTTACACTTTGTCTCTCTATGTATATTTAAAAAAAAAAAAAAAGGGCGGGCCAACTTTATCCAAATGTTAGCCACACGTACGTTTGCAACAATTTTTTTTTTTTTTCAATTATCAAACTGTGTTTATAGCATGTATAATTTATTAAAAATTCAGTGTTATATGTTGTAATTTGTGTTTCTTCCCCCACATAGCTCATTATAACACTATACTTTGTTTGTGGTGCCTTTATCATGTATTTCACTACAAGCATTAAACACTACATGATCTATATTAACTATGGTAACATCGATTATGATTAGGGATGGAGCTACTTTTGGACTAGGGGGGCAATATGTGTACTAATTTTAGCAATTTTGTTTTTATAAAATTACATTTTGCTCTTCTTAATTAATATCATTAATTCTTTAAGAGTAATGTCATACTCACAAACTTTGTATAACATTTTTACAAATTATTTTGGTAGCAAATTCTTATTGACTCGCATAGGCCCATTACTTATATTATTTTTTTACTTACCAATAGCTACTTATTACATCAACAATTTCCGAAAAAGTTTGTAGCTCTAACATTTTTGATAGGCCAAGAATGAATGCTCTTGGGTGAATTAATCAATTAATTAGCCAAGTAAATTAATTAAGTCAATTTAACATACAATATTCATGGTAGTACAAGTAAATCACCAAATAACTAAATGCAGCGAAAATTAAATTTGACATAGGTGATTTGTTTATGAATGGGAAAAACCACCGAGACAAAATTCCATCGGGTGAATTTAAGGTCACCACTCCCGAGAATCCGCTATTATCAAACAAAGCGGTTACAAATAAATGAATCCCAGTAACTTATACCAATCTACAGTTGAACCCTTACCCCAATACACAATTGGACTTGTAATGTAATAACAATCTCTCCTTTCAATGCACAGCTTCTAGTACGTGACTAACTAATTGATGCGCGAATTACAGTACATGACTTACTCACCAACTTGAGAAAGATGTTTGCTGCAAAGTTCTTCAATTTATCCACACGATGAAGATCAAGAAGCTCATTGGTTACAAAACTCGACGACGTACAAACATAGCAGCTTCTTCAAGAAAATGATGAACTAGGGTAAATTGTCTCCGATTACAATATGCATATAACAACAAGTGCAACAACCCTGAAAGGGCTCTTAAAATAATCCTTATATATGTTTAGGGTTATGAGAAAAGAAACAATACACAAATAACTTAAATATGTGTGAAAAACAGATCTAGAAATTTGATTTTCGTAATTCTCAATAAATAGGCTATCTGTCGAGATGTTATCGAGTTTTAGGCAAAAAGTTTCTTTTAAACTCGATAGATATAATCTGTTGAACTATTTGTCGAGTTTTAAAATACAACAATTCTTCACTTGATTCTTGAACAGACTTGCATGACTTTAACTCTTAACTTGAATACAATGTTACTTGGAGACTTATACCATCCTAGATCTACCCAATTACAAGTAAAGTGTATTTTGTCAAAGGATTAGCCAATTCTAAATGACATATGTTCATAACAAGTTCCACATATGTCCTAAAAATTTCCTCCTTTGGCAATCTGTGACAAAACCATAACAAACAAATGAAATATGAAAGAAGTCATAAATCACTTAACTCATACTCACTTGTTGAATGAAATAAAATCAAATCCTAGCACAAACTCTTGAGAAACTTTGCAAGAAAAGAGTTCATGGCATGATATAGATTTCAACAACTTCTATTTCTAAAACACTTTAAATAAAACTCATCAAGGCATCTTAGTGTGAAACAAAAATTAAAAGATTGCATACATAAGAATCATGTGTACAAAGAGAGAAAAGAAACAACACACGAAGAGATAGGTGAAAGCGATAACAACATCATCATATATATATACATATATATCAATGATAAATACAATGTTTGCTATCACTAAGTGGTCACAAGACCTATACATGAGGTAATGTATCTAAAAGAAAGAAAAGAAAAGAAAAATACAAGTAAGTCTCACTACATCCCTTAAGGAAACAACACTCCCCCTAACAAAAAAGGTCCTATGCTAACTTTCCCCCTATAACATGACTACTTTCACACCCAAAACTACTCTCCCTTTTGGTCATGAATGACAAAGGGCAAGTCACTGTGAAGTAGTCATCTCCTCATCATCGGAAAAGCTAGCATCCTCATCCTTATCATCATCGGAGCCATTAACATCATCCTCGTTCTTGGAAGCCTGTGGAGATGGAAAGGGAGAAGCAACAAAACAACCCAACTAAGTCTGACGTTGTGCAATACAACCCACACGAGTGTTCACCTGACATGACTCATCACTGAGAGTGTCAAGGAGAACATCCATGAACTTAAGCTGAGCCATGATGGCCTTGAGAGTCACACCACCAGTAGAAGAAGGAGTGGAGGTGGATGGAGGAGTCGCTGTCTCGGTCCGTGGTTGCTTCGATCGAAGCTAAGCCTCACTCCGTCGAACAGTACCAAAATCAATGGCACGCATGATGGGGAAGTGATCAGACTCGGGATAGGAGACGGAAACGTGGCAAATGATCTTCGTGATAGTAGAAGGAAAGATAAGCATATCACAGGTCACCATATCCTTATAGACATCTATAAGGGAGATGATGAAGTAGGAGGGAAAGTCTATAGAAAGATCCTCTAAAAAGAATAACAAAAACCGAGCACGAGGCTTAGTAATAGAATTATAGTGAGGTAATGGATATAAAACAAATGTCTTCACCATATTCAGGAACCTTGGACCTTTTGCAAAACCCGAGCATGAGGTGTTTTGATGTCCACCCCATGAAGAAGGTGTCTCCAGAAGAGAGCCAAAAGTTCATCTTTGGACATAGTCCTCAGACTTGGACAACCGGGGTAATCAGGATGTGATTCCCTCGAAACATGGAGCACTTCAGAGATAAGCTCCAGAGTCATTACTATATGAGTACCTCTAACAAAAGTGGAAAACTGAGCTACCGAAGAATTGAAACCTTGCATATTGGAGTAAAACTCCTACATGATCACAAAGGGACAGCTCACGGGCATCTCACATAAAGACTCCCAACCCTGTCTGTGTATGACATCTAGTAGAGCAGTATCAAAGAAGTCTGATAGGATAACGTGGCGTTTCGAATGAATGCATGTTTGGAAAAGTTTTTTGAGAAGTCCTTACGAGCTTTCTCATCTCCGAACCTGACATGAATGGGAGTGCAGACAGAAGACGATGTCCTGAAATGAAGAAGGCTCTGGGATGGAGTAGACTTACGCTTTGATGCCATAGCACAGACTATCCAATAGAAAGAGAGAGAAACAAAAAACACCAATCACAAAATAGTACCAAAATATGAAAAGAAAAGGTACGTATGCATGAGTAATGCATGATCATGTGATGTGCAACAAAAATAACATCATGTGCTTAGCTCAATCCAAACCTAACAGCACACAAGGTTGGAACATTGAAAACACACGTCTAAATGCATGAAACATTGTGAAAATACAAATATGATGCAATGCATAATCATATAGGATCATTTAAACATAACCCAACTGAAAAAAAAATTCACAAATAACTCATCAATTTTGAAAAAAAAAAAACCAAAAAAATTTCAAAAACCCAAAAACCTAGGTCTAATGCGTGAAATGCATAAAGAAAGAAGGTCTAGAAGATCATACCAGAGGAGAAACACAAGATCTAGGCTAAAATCCAAGCAGGGAAGATGAAAGGAGTGAAAGAAAAGTGTGTGGGAGGTGAAATGACAAGTTTCTGTTGAGAGAAAAACAGAGAAATGAAACTTGATTTTGCATTGAAGCTATTTAAAGAAATCGCATCTTGATGGATCAAACGGTATCGAGAGTGTGTCAAGCACTAATTCTTGACTAATAAATATGTCGAGGTGCTATCAAGAATCTATTGACGACAAAAGAACCTCGATGAATCGAAAAGCTATTGAGAAGCTATCGGTCAGACAGAAACTTTTTCGATGGATAGAGAATCTATCAAGAAGCTATCGAGACAAATTTTAAATAGCTCGACGGATCAACGATGCGATAAGATCTGTCAGGAAAAAGAAGTCCAAGGGTCTCAATAGATAGCTAGCTATCGAGAGATGTCAAGAAGCTGTCGAGCTTGATAAAAACAGAGTTTTCAAGGAGGAGAAAAACACACAAATAAATGCAATCAAGAAAGCTATTCAACCAAAGATTCAATCAACATGTTAAGCTCTCAAAAACACTCTCACCAAGAAGAAGGTAAAGCATTTAAGATCCAAACACACACACACACACACGTACACACACACACACACACACACTAAACAAGTCTAACCAAGTTTATGTTTTAAAAACAAGTCAAGACAGATTCGTGAGCATACATTAACACATGTTTTCCTTGTAATGGTCAAATCACATTGTACTTGCACATGTATTAGCAAAGAATTTTTGTGTGTTGTTTGTGAAGAACATCGCAAGATTGCACAAGTTTCTCATGTTATGACGATTTGAGATATGAGAAAATTAATTAAACTCACACACAATTATAAAAGTATTTTGATTCTTTTTGCTTTTGATTTCTTTGCATATATTTTTTTCTTTTGAGAATATCATGCATGGGCATATATAGAGAGAGAAGAAAATACTCAATTATGTTAAGCTTTAAACATCATAATTTTGTTATGCCGTAGCATACAGATGTTATACATGATTAGCGGGCTTTAGTGGTGAGATAGTTATTTATGCCTTTCTCTTAGGATTTTTTAGTCTTTCACATAAAAAAAAGTAATACGAGTGTTAATTATAAGAGATTATTTAATCTTACTCATCACAAACACGAGCCATAAAGCTCATTTGTTTAGTTGTGCATAGAAATGTTCATATAAGCTACAAAAGATACAAAATTTCGAAAACTTTATTTCAATGGCCATCCAAGGTACATAAGTACAAATGTACACAAAACACACATTGTTTTTGTATTTTTCTAATTTTTCAAAAAAAAATTGAAAAAAAAAGTAAAACTAAAACAACCTAACAAAAACATGTTAACACAAAGCATAGCACAAAAACTAGAGTGACTCAAAAAAAAAACAAGAAAGCAAAACACACAAGTAATTCATAATTAAAAGGAGAGAAAGAGAGAAAAAGTGACTAAATCACTTTGAGCCTTTTTCCTTCCACAACTTGGAAGAACCGTTCAAGTTTGAAAGGAACATGAGGGCCTTGAGAAGATTTACAAGGGGAGCAAAAGAGGATGGAAACTGATTCTGGTTTCTAGATGAAATCATACTGTTGTTTTGTTGAGTGGCTAACCACTTATAGCAATTAGGTCGAGTATGTCCCGTGGCTCTACAATGATGATAGAGACGATGCTTCTTTTGTTTAGACTTTTGGTTATTTTCCTTCTTAGTTCTAAGGTTTTTAGTTTCTTTCTTTTCAAGCTTAGGGGGAGCTCCTAAGATAGATTTACTCTTGTCTATGTTCTCACTAGTTAAAATAGTTTTAATGTCACTGTTCTCAAAATCAACATTATTAGCAGGTGGAACAAACACAACAATACTAGAAAAAGCATTATTAGGTGAAGAAAAATCATACCCCAAACTAGATCTATCAGAAGCAGATTTCCAAAAGCTAAGCATCTCATCAAGCTTTACACTAGAAGTCCTTTCCAATCGAGCTCTAACCTAGAATAGTTCTTCTTCAAGCTTTAAGGTCTTTTCAACCAAGAAGTTATTCTCAAACCGCAATACTCTAATGGTCTGATTAGCTTCATCAAGCTTTGTGGAGAGCTCTTCTCGATCAAGTTCCACATCACTCAGCTTCTTGGTGGCCAACCTATATAATTTCTCATGCTTTTCGGAAAACTTGTATAGTTTTGCATAGGCTGTATGGATGTCTTCTTGCTCATCCATCTTCTCAAACTTAGACTCTACCAAGTCCTTTTCTTCATCTACCTCTTCAACAATCCCATCAGTAGGATTCACTATGACAGTGAAGGCATTCAAAATTCCCTCATCATCATTATTTGAATCATCTTCTGGCTCGGTGCCACTCAAGGTAGCAGCAAGGGCCTTGCTTTTCCCAATGGTCTTAAGATAAGTTGGACATTCTTGTTTTATGTGTCCAAAACCTTGACAATAGAAACACTTTGGTCTGGAAGGAACAGTGTACTGACTGCCATCCCTAGCATCTTTTTTCCTTTTATCTTGGCTCTTAAACTGTGAAGAATTGGATTGCTTTTGGTCCTCGTCAAATCCTTTCGCATTGGCATTCTTTATAAACTTTTTGAACTGCCTTGTGATGTAGGATTTTATCTTAGAATTTTCATCATCAGAAGACTTATCAGTGTCACTACTTTTGGTCTTCAGTGGCATGCTCTTGCTCTTGCTCGATTTCTCAATCCTAGACAAACTCAATTCATAGGTTTGCAAGTTGCCAACTAGCTTTGTCAAAGGAATTTGGTCAATATCCTTTGATTCCTCAATGGTAGTTGATGGGACTAACGAAATATCTCCCTTTGGACAACCCTAGAAAACACCTTCGTCCGTCCCGACAAGGCATGGACGAGAACGGACTAGACATTGATAAGAAGATTCAATACCACAGACAGTTACAAGCCAGCTATCAAATCGTTGGAACCTTATCAATATGCACACTAATAAGCCTTGAAACGTTATAGGGGAGAGCATTAAAACCTCAATCAAAGTCCCAACGGCTAAAAACCACAAAGCTATATATAGAAGCTAATCAGAAGCAAGGAAGGTACATAATTTTCACTCAACAACACTCTCGCACGAATATCTCTATCATTTAGAATTTTCTATCTCACTCAAAAGGGCTTCTATATTGGCTTTGGCATTAGAGATGTTGTGGCAGACACCACACTGGTGTCCATCTCGAGAAAGCTTTAGCCCCATTTTGCAGGAGCAGTGACAAGGTCTCGGCATCATCTAGACGAATACACTTGACTAACGAATAGACTTCATCAGTTTAGCGCCATCTGTGGGGACTACATTTTCGCACTAAGGTTTGAGAATATAGTTTCAACCATTCTCTACAGTCCAGATGGAGTCCAATTAAGATCCTGCAGCAATGGCTTTGCAGATTCAAGCACTTATAGCTAGCGTGGAAGAGCTCACTAGTCAAAATCATGAGATGAGGCAATGACTCTAGCAAGAAGACAATCGCTCCAGGGTCAATCAGGAGGATAAGGAGGATAGCCAAAGGTGGAGCAATCGAGAAAACCAACTACCCCAGAAGGGCAGAGCTCAGAGCTTCTCTGGGAAATGAGAAAGGAGATGGACGAGTTGAGGAACACCATTAAAGAGAAAATGGATTGAAACTTGGATAGAATGGTCCGGACGACACATTCCCCCTTCATGGCAGTAGTTCTGGCATGCCCGGTGCTGTCAAAGTTTTGCCTGCCTCAACTTGAACCATTCAACGAACTCAAAGACGCCTTGGACCACCTCATCACCTTTAAGATGAAACTAGGCCTTCAACAGCCTCTTGACGAAATGTTGTGTCGTTCTTTCCCTACCATTCTCAAAGGAGTTGCAAAAGAGTGGTTCACTAAATTATCAATATCGTCCATCAACAGCTTTAAATAGTTGAGCAGTGCCTTTTTGCGCCACTTTGTCGGGGGACAACGCCCAAAAAGGCCACTAGACCATTTACTCACCATTAGACAAGGGGAAATAGAGATCCTGAGGTCGTATGTGAAACGTTTTACTCGAGAGACTCTAGAGGTAAATGTAATCAACGACAAGGTGTAGTTAACAACCTTTAAAGCTGGATTGAAGTATAGAGAGTTTGTGGTTTCACTCGCAAAGAATCCCCTTACGACGATGGCAGAGATGCTTCTGAAGGCGCAGAAGTACATGAATGCTGAAGATGCTCTAGCCGCGGTAAAGGATGTGGAAAGAATCGGTGACAAGGGAGCAAAGGAAGACGATCACAGAGGATGAAAAAGGGAGCGACTAGATAGTCAGACTAGAGACAGGAGTAAAAGGAAGAATGAAAAAACTCCTCGAACGGTAAAATTCACTCCTTTAGTTATGCCTGTTGACAAAATTTTGGCGCAGATTAAGGATGAGCACTATCTCAAATGGTCAAGGCCACTACATTCGTCACCCCACGTGCGCGACAAAAAGAAGTACTACCGGTTCCACAAGGATCACGGCCACTATACCGAGGATTGCAAAGACCTAAAGGAGTAGATAAAGGAACTTATATGAAAAGGGAAATTGCAGAAGTTTGTGAAAAAGGGGGAATCTAGTAGATTCAGGGACGATAATAAAAACCAGTGCGAATTTAAGCCCAAGGCCAAGGATCACACGTCCCAACGTCCGCCAAGTGTGATAGGGGAGATAAAGATGATCATAGGAGGGCCGTCCACAGGCGAGTCATTCAAATCTCTCAAGAAAGCATATCACAGGCAGGTGAACAACGTCCACAAAATACCCTCGTTTAAGTAGAGACTGACGGACTGAGACATGTTTTTCTCGAAAGAAGTTGCTAGGGGAGTGAAGCAGTCTCATGACGACCCCCTGGTCATAATGCTCACGTTAGAAGAATTCAATACCAGGAGAATCGTCGTAGACAATGGCAGCTCTACAAATATCATCTACCCCTCCACTTTTCAGCAGCTGAAGCTAAATCCAGAAAAGTTGTGCCCATTTGACTCCTCCATCGTCAGCTTCAGTAGAGATAGGGTATATCCCAAAGGCATAGTGACACTGATGGTGGGGACTCACCCGAGACAACTGGCTCGTCAATTGGACTTCCTGGTAGTAAACTACCTTTTGTCTTATAATGTGATCACAGGAAGGCCCACACTCAACTGTTGGAGAGTGGCCATGTCCAACTATTACTTGAAGGTAAATTTCCCAACAGAAACAGTGTCAGAGGGGTGAAAGGAGATCAAGTACTAGCCAGGGAATGCTACCAGACCGTGCTAACTGGAAAAGAGAACCATACATGGATGATTAAGGAGAATGAAGAAGATAAAGTCGAAGCCTTGGAAACAGTGGAGCTAGTCGAAGGAGATGCAGTTAAGACGACCAGAATAAGGACAACATTGAGCCCTGAGATGAGGATGAGGCTCCTCTAGCTCCTTAAAGAGAACCTAGATATCTTCTCGTGGAGTCATGAGGACATGCCGGGTATATCTCCAAAAGTCATCCAACACAGACTAAATGTGGACCCCGAGAAGAGGCCTATCCAGCAAAGATGCCAGGTCTTTGCTCTAGAACAGAATCAAGCAATTATGGACGAGGTTAACAAGCTATTATTAGCAAGCTTTATTCAAGAATTCTACTACCAAGATTGGCTCACCAATGTCGTCTTAGTGAAAAAAGCAAATGGAAAATGGAGAATGTGCGTGGACTTCACAAACCTGAACAAAGCTTGCCCAAAAGACAGTTTTCCTTGCCTAGGATAGACCAGCTCGTGGATTCTACAGCAGGGCATAAACTACTAACGTTCATGGAAGCATTCTTGGGATACAATCAAATAAAGATGGTTGAAGAAGACCAGGAGAAAACTGCTTTCATCACGAGTTAAAGGCTCTATTGCTATAAAGTAATGCCCTTCGGTTTGAGGAATGCAGAGGCAACCTACTAGATAGAATGTTTCGCAAACAGATTGGGAGAAATATGGAGATATATGTAGATGATATGCTCGTCAAGAGCAAAGAAGAGCTTGCTCACCTAGATGACCTCAGTGAAACATTTTCCATACTCAAGCAATACCAGATAAAGTTAGACCACAGTAAGTGTGCTTTTGGAGTAATTGATGAATGTGAGGCAGCATTTCAAGAACTCAAGCGTTACTTGAGCAATCCACCCCTCCTAAGTCCGTCCAAGGAGGGGGAAAACCTATATTTGTATCTGGCAGTATTAACTACAACCGTAAACGCAACCTTGATTCGAGAAATGGATAGGAAACAGCTCTTAGTTTACTGCGTCAGCCAAGCTTTCCAAGGAGCAGAAGCCAAGTACCTGTGAATTGAGAAGATTGCATTCGCATTGATAATAGCTTCGCGCAAGCTGCAACCATATTTTTAGGTGTACCCCGTTTTGGTAATGACGGACTCACCCATTAAAAAGTCCATGAACAAGCCTGAGGCGGCTGGGAGAATGGTCCAGTGGGCAATTGAGCTTAACCAGTTCGATATTGAATACCATCCCAAGACAACAATTAAGGCGCAGGCCTTGGCGGACTTCATTGCCGAGTTCACCCTCCCAAATGAGGACAGCCACCTTGACGAAATAAAATGTTGGACGATACAGAATGATGGTTCGTCAGCCCAAAAGAGGGGAGGAGCAGGGGTCGTCATCATCACCCCAGAAGGAGAAATGCTTAAATATGGGGTCTAGCTGAAATTTCTGACCACCAATAATGAAGCTGAGTACAAAAGAATATTGACGAGGCTAAAGGTCGGGAAAGCGCAAAGAGCAAAAAAAGTGCTCCTCCAAAGTGATTCTAAGCTGGTGATAGGGCAGATAAGGGACGAATATGAGGCAAAGGAAGAGAGAATGCGAAAATACCTCAGGCTGACGAAGCATTTAACACAAGACTTTGACAAAGTGGAATTCGTGCAGATCCTAAGAAGCCAGAACATGATAGCAGATGAAATCACGAAGCTAGCATCGTCAGAAGAAGGATCAACGAGCATGGACTTGAAGGCGGAAGTCTATAAACACCTTGTCCACCTTGATCATATCCCTTTCAGTAGCGGCCAGCCATATTTCCATACAACTGATCACTATCCTCCAAGAATTAGGCATAAGTTGCCTAGGAGCAATGCCGAAGCAGCCTAGGAGCTCCATAATGAAAGGATGGATAGGGAATCTAAGCCTACTCAAGAACGCAGCCTCGAAGAAGCATACCTCCTCAGGCAAGAAATGGCAAGCTCATTCTTCCTCGTGAGGAAGACGAACCCAAACCCTGTCTGGAAATTGAAATCTATCCTTGAATCTAGAGAGCGTCTCACCGTCTAAACCACACATCTCCCCAAGGGCATGGAAAGCCCTAACTTCACAAGGGACGGAGACAGCAATATCTCCCTCCACAGGGTCATTGCTAGACGACAACCTAGTCTCAAGTTTGCTCGATCTCACTTCAGACATTGCCCTTCTCTCACTCACCAAACTCTCAAACCAATTGATCAATTTACAAAGCACAGGAGATAACTCACCCAATACAACACCTAAACCACTACCCTCAAAAACAAAATTCCCAACCAAAGGGAGAAAAGCACGAGAAGCACCTAAAGAAGCCCCTAAACGTGCAAAAAAGAAGGAAACTGAGGGGTAAGCTACCCTAACCTTAGCACTATTAACCATGAAAACCAACAAATGGAAGGAAAGAGATGAATCCTAAAAACCCCAAAAACCAGAAACAAACACACAAAGAAAGAGAAAAAAAAGAAATCAGAAATTTGCCATAATACATGCCGTAAAAATGGGAAGGGAATAAAAGCATACCTTTAAAAGGAAAATGCAGAAAGCTCACCCATGGAACACACCGGCTTGGAAAAAATTACAGAGAAAAGTTGGAGAAGAAGAAGCTCGGAGCAATGATTGGGAGGGTGAAGGGGAAAGTGAAAAGAAGAGAAGTTTAAAAACCAAAGCACAAAAAACTGAAATCCAGTGGGAAAACCAAGAGTCACCCAATTGGCATATTAACTACACTGGCCAAAATGCACCACGTGGCCACGATGTACGTGGCACCGCCACTACGCATTAAATGTGGAACAAAACCCCAAGAGTCGTGCCTAGTCAGAAAACCTTTCATGTTCCGATGGTCGTCTGGACACGCCACGACGACCACAGAACCTGGGGGGCAACTGATGGGACTGACAAAATATCCCCCCTTGGACGACCCCAGAAAACACCTTCGTCCATCCTGACAAGGCATGGATGAGGACGGACAAGATATTTATAAGAAAATTTAATACCACAAACAGTTACAAGCCAGCTGTCAAACTGTTGGAACCTTATCAATATGCACACGAATAAGCCCTGAAGCATTATAGGGGAGAGCATTAAAACCCTAATCAAAGCCCCAACAGCTAGAAACCACAAAGCTATATATAGAAGCTAATCAGAAGCAAGGAAGGTACATAATTTTCACTCAACAACACTCTCGCACGAATATCTCTAGCATTTAGAATTTTCTTATCTCGCTTAAAAGGGCTTCTATACTGACTTTGGCATCAGAGATATTGTGGCAAGGACCACACCGATGTCCATCTCAAGAAAGCTTTAGTTCCATTTTGTAGGAGCAGTGACAAGGTCTCAGCATCATCCGAACGAATACACTTGACTGATGAAAGGAGGTATAATTAAATATTGTCCTCTATCCATGACAAACAGGGGTCAATGGATCACACAGCAAAGGCTAACCCTAATCAGAGTGTGCCTGCTCTGATACCACTTGATAAGCCAAGAATGTATTGACCCATTGGGTAAATTAACCAATTAATTAGCCAAATAAATTAATTAAGTCAATTTAACATACAATACACGTTGTAGCACAAAAAAATCACCAAATAACTAAATGCAGTAGAAATTAAATTTGACACGAGTGATTTGTTTACAAATGGGGAAAACCGCCGAGACAAAACCCCGTTGGGTGAATTTAAAGTTACCACTCTTGAGAATTCACTATTATTAAAACAAGCGGTTACAAGTAAAGAAATCCCAGTACCTTATACCAACCTAAATTTGAACCATTACCCCAATACACAGTTAGATTTGTATTGTAATGACAATCTCTCTTTTCAATGCATGGCTCCAGTACTTGATTAATTAATTGATGTGCAGATTCTAGTACGCAACTTACTCACCAACTTGAGAAAGATGTTGGTTGCAAAGTTTTTCAGTGCATCCACACGATGAAGATTAAGAAGCTCCTTAGTTACAAAACCCTACAGTGTACAAACGCAATAGCTTCTTCTAGAGAAAGATGAATAGGGCAAATTGTCTCTGGTTACAATATGCATGTAGCAACAAGTGCAACAACCTTGAGACAACCCTTAAAATAATCTTTATATATATCTAGGGTTGTGAGAAAAGAAACCTTACAAAAATAACTTAGATATGTGTGAAAAACAGGTTTAGAAATTTGATTTTCATAATTCTCGATAGATAGGCTATCTGTCGAGATGCTGTCGAGTTTCGGGCAAAAAGCTTCTTTTAAACCTTGATAGATACAATCTGTCGAGTTATAAAATACAGAAATTCTTCACTTGATTCTTGAATAGATTTGCATGGCTTTAACTCTTGACTTAAACACAATGTTGTTTGAAGACTTAAACTATTCTAGATTTACCCAATTATAAGTAAAGTGCATTTTGTCAAAGGATTAGCCAATTCTAAATGATAAATGTTCATAACAATTTTCACATATGTCCTAACAATTTTTCTTATTTTAGTGACCATAAAAAAATTTATAAATCTATAATCTAAAATAAAATATACAAGCCCCAAAAAAATTAGCTTAACAACAAAAATTACCAATAGTAAAATTAAAAAAAAAAAAATTAAGCCCAATCAACAAATTTTGTCCAAGATAAACAACCCTACCCTCTAAAAATTCTAAACAAAAATAATTTTCTCCTTACACAAAAAAAAAAAAAAAAAAAAAAAAAAAAAAAAACCTCAACGGTTAAGTAGTAGCAAAGTCAGAGGTTGAAACTACCACACACACCCAACAATAAAGCTGTTTCCCCTAACTCAAAGTCCTTGTTCTGTCCTTGATTATAATGGCATATAAAAATCTATTATAAAAAGTAAATACATTTTAAAAAAAAAACTATTTCAGCTAAAACTCATATACGAAAAGTTTCAAGAAACTTTTATTACCTATTTTTAAAAAATTATTTTAGTATTTTTTTTTTATTTATAGTTTTGGGTTTGATAAAATTATAATGTTACAAGTCAAATTATGTTATGTAGCTCTAAGTTCATTATACTACTTCCTCAAAAAAAAAAAAAAAAAATTCATTGTACTAGGAATTACTGCTCTATTTGTTTTAGCAATGACGTTTTCTAGAAAATGAGTCATTTTTCAAAAAGTATTTTCTATAAAACTATCTCATTTTGTAATGTTTGGTAGCAACTTTAAATGAGTTGAAAAATAACCTCCTAACTTCCCTTATTTAGCTTGCTGTGAAATATAGTTGTTTTTCAAAAAAATTTAATGGAAAACAATCTCTGAAAATAAGCCATACTTTTTTTGTTGACTAAAGATAGTTTTCCTTTGACTCATCTTTTTTTTATGCTATCAAACACTAGAAAACATGAAAAACTATCTTTACACAAATTTTTCCATTGAATCAAACGAAGTGTACACGTCATTCTTTTTTCGTGCCATTTATGGTGGTTTTTCTATTATGTATTTTTTTAGTAAGAATTTTCAGTGATATTAGTTATTTGGGGAAAAGGTACCTTCTCCCTCTATATTTGGGTAGTTTGCAATTATCTCTCTTATCTTTAAGACCAACTAATTTTTTTCTTTTATATTTGAAAATTAAGTGAATACTCCAAAATCCAAACCCATTTCTTTGTTAGTTAAATCCTATAGAATCACATTGATTACAAAAAAAAAGTCCTAAAAAATTAACAATGAAATCCTTTAAAAAAAAATTATACTTGCTGCTCCTAGTTTATATAAGAGAAACCTTCTTCTTTTATATATATATATATATATATATATAAACCAATAAATGATCTCTAAATTTCAATATACATTTTTTCCATACTTAAGGGAAGAGGGAAGTTAACTTACCTTCCTTTTCTATCCAAAAAAACACCTTACCTTCTTCTCAAATAGAATAAAGAAAAAAAAAAAGTGATGAGGTAAGTTACACTTTCCTTCCATGAAATATAAGGATCGTTTTTGTATGTTCCCATTCATTTTAAAATTAAGTATTCAACTTCCTCAATCACAAGATTATTTACAATTTTCCCCTCTGTTAATATTTTCCCACTTTCGCCACTACTCACTCTTGGTGCAGTGGTCACTCTACAAGTATAAGTGTTTGCGGGGTGTGAACGGCAAGGGTTGGAATTCAAGTCTCTAGGAGGGAGTTTCCTCAATTACAAGATTATTTACAATTTCCCCCTTTGTTAATATTTTCCCAATTTCACCATCGTGCACCCTTGGTGCAGTGGTCACTTCACAAGTATAAGTGTTTACAGGGTGTAAAGGGTGAGGGTTGGGGTTCAAGTCTCTAGGAGGGAGTTTCACACTTATACACTTAGATTAGGTTAAAGTGGAATTTTTATCTTGTATTAAAAAAAATTCCCACTTTCCATTATATTTAACTTTAATCTCTATATACTTGTTATGTAATCATAGAGGAAAAAAGAAGAAGAATTGAAGGTAAAACAGTGGAGAAAAGATTATCTTTTGTTTATCTATTCATATTTTGTTGGTGAAATTATGCAAGTGAACATTTCCACTCATTGATTAGCGCCAAAAAAAAAAAAAATCTAGCCATTTCTTCTTTTTTTGGAGATTTATATGGAACTAGTGAATAGTGATACATAAAGAAGACGTAATTAGGTGTTACCAATCTTGAGTGAGAAAATTGTTACTTAAGGAAATTTTTGGCTTGGTTTGTTCTTATTGTTGTTGTTGCTGTTGTTGTTATTATTATTATTATTATAAATCTAGAAGAGATAGATATCATGATTAGAGGGGATTTTTTAACCCCAAATCCAAAACTACTTTATTATAGTTTAGCAAATTTATTGACACTATGTTTGATTTGATGGTTGGATAATATCACAATGTTATGATTTTTTAAAAATTAATTAAATATAAATGCTTTACTAATTATATATATATATATATATATATATATATAAAAAAAACTTAACTAGCAAATTTAATTACATAAATTTAATGATTAAGTTGTTAGAGATATCATGGCTCAAGATGTTCAAAGATAAACCAATGGTAAATTCATGTACTTGTAAAACAAAAAACAAAAAAACAAACAATGAGTTATTTTAGGGTTAACCTAGGATTCCCTAGGGTATAAAACCTAAATTAGGTTCATTGTAATCAATTTTTTTTTTTTTTTTTTAAATGTAGTTGTTTAGAGTTTTCACCTGTGGATGCAAGCCATTAGGACGAATGAGGTTAAAATCCTTGCATCTGATCTTTCTTTTCTCTTCTATCTCTTTCAAACAGTCAATTTCTTAACTTTAAGTTAATCATAAATTTTCTTATTGTCTTAAGGTGTTGTTGTTGAAAACATAATCAACATATGATTGAATATTTGACAATTGTCTTATAATAGAAACCAATCATTACATCAATCTAATGATTAATTCAACCAAATAATTTATTCATATTTTTTAAGATAAGAATTGAGAATAAGGGTTTAAATTAGATATACTTGAGACTGTTTTCATTGTTTTTCCTAATACTAAAAGATTCTAATATTGATATGTAAATAATGAATTCCATTTTTAGTAAAAAAGAGAATCTAATATATGACTTGGTATAAGATGTTAGACCATAGTTAACAATATATAGAATGGAATATATGAATATGGTATGAAATATTTATGTGTTTAATTATTTGGTTAAAAACTTTTACATAAAAAAAATAGATAGAAATACATGACCTTTTTAGAATGTATAATGTATTAATGGAGGTGGTCATTTTAGTTTAAGATTTCAAAGTATTTGGCTTTATCAGATCACCAAATATTCTTTAAGACTTAAAATGCAATTTGAGATATAAGATTATCGTTCGTTACTATGTCAATTCAAAAAAGTATGATTCTGATAAGTCGTTATAATGTCACAATATCATAGATATAGGCATGTAGCACAAAACGATGAGTGATAGATGAGTAGCAATAAGGTCAGCGGAGATGGTGATGAGAGAGAATAGGGGAGATAAATCTAAGGGAAATAGAGGAGCTTGCCATGATATTATGGTCGTTAAGCAAATATGTGAGATTATTTTAGAAATTGGAAACTTAGAAAATGTGTGTTGCAAAAACATTTATTTAGTTTTAAAATAGGCATTTTCAAAAATTCTTCTACTATTTGTGAATTCAAAATGCGATTCATCGTTTTTAAAACATATTTTCTTAAAAATTGCAATACCAAACGCACACGTTTTTCATGTTTTTGTACAAAATGCACATTTATCCTATGAAATTGCAAGGTTAAACAAACATTTATTAAAGAAAAAATTACTCAATATCAAAGGAATATTGAAATATAAATCTCCAAGTGGATGATGATGAAGAATCGTATTTTTGAGATTAATTTTTATGTTTTTTTTCTTACTTATAGTGGTTTCCAACAAAGCTTAATTAAAATTGGTAGATGTTTCTATTAATTATATGTAAGCTATAATTGTCATCAAATCAAAATTAAAAAATTGATCTCATTTTTGTGACCACATAGTATTATAATATATGTCTATATTTCAAGAAATAGCCACAAGTGATGTTTTAATGTAGAAGAAGTAATGTATAAACGTATGTTTATTTATATGTTCAAATGACTAATGTTTATTTTTTCATTTCGCCCTCATTTATTTTAAATTTGGTCTTTTTCATTTTTATAACTTCATAAGTGTAATACAACACTATAATAAAGGATTATTCAACCTAGAAAAAAAATTATAATATGACTAAAAATGCATAGTCACTAATAATCAAATTAACACTTGCTAGAAATTTTAACCTACAAATATCACCCAAACTTTGACACACACGTGCGCACAAAAAGTATTTCAATTCTTGAGTGGAAAATGTATTTTTCTACAATATATTATCTTAACAATAAGATATTTTTTTTGTTAGTTTGACCTATTTAACTTGGATATATTTAAATTAACATACATATTATACTTAGGTTTTGTAGTCAACATGTGAAAATCGTATATAACAATTTAAGTAAGAGTTAATTTGAATATATCAAGTCGATGCACTATAAATTTATTAAATTATTAATAATTTATTACTTTTCAACAAGTATAAACTTAATTAGAAAAATCACAAAATAGGAAATAAGTCAAATAAAAAATTTATGAAATTATGCACAAATGATAATGTCAACAACTAAGATATGTGAAAAAAAATTTAATCGTACAAAGGATAGTAATAGAATTTGGTACTACTAGAAGGTGATAAATATGAAATTATATTTTCGATGAAATTAAAACTAAGACGATTGAATTCAAAAGAAATTAAGAAAAAAATTACAATTTAACTATGGTTATCTAAAAAAAATAATAAATATATGTTTATAAATTTAAATTCTTTAATGTTGCCAAATGACTAGCCTGTGTTATTCATTAGAGATAAAAAAGGAAAACTATGTGTACATAATTCAAAATTTATGTTTTGTGATCTAAAACACATAGTCATAAATAAATATTATCAATTTCATTGAAATATATAAAAATTATGGTGCACATATATATATATATATATATATATTTTTATTAAATATTCTCCATTTTTTTCCTAATCAAAAACTTGTTTGAGAAAAGTTTTTTCATCTTACACTTAGTATTTTATTATGTTTACATTTTTAATTACTTGCTGGGTGTGAGAACAATGTCAATTTATATTAGAGGAAACATATTTCCTCCTATAATGACTATGAGGCAATGTTACTACAATATCAAAATATTCTTGCATAGTAGAATTTCAATTATTGAAATATTTAATATAATTTAAGTGATGCCTGAAATAGTATGACTAATTAAGGATAGTCTATTAACAAGGAGAGTAAGGGTTTAAGATATTGGAGAGTATTTTGCATGACTTGGGGTCAAAAAATCATAGTCACTTATAACAACTTGGAATAGAAATTGTGAAAAGATCAAAGAGGCCATAGCTCCTCTGCCTCGGAAGTTTTTTTCTCAAAAAAGTATAATATAATCTATTATTATTATTTTCATTTAATTACATGATGTGACATAAGTAGTAACAACCGTAGATGGTTTTTAACGAAATCTATTGAATTCTTCAAAAAAAGACACAATTCAAACAGCATTAGTGAAACCACGCACATATGCACTTTTATTTATAAACACTGCTATTAAAATGATGATAAAGTTTATTATTACGTGGCTTAAATCGCAACGGGTGTTTAATAGAGAAGGTGAAGAGAGTCACTCACACTTAGTAACGATAATGCTTCAATCTTGAGGAAAAGATTCTTTAAAGGGAAGGAGAATTTTGTGACCTAAGGACACATGTATGTTGGAATCATTAGCTGATTTGTCATTATTTTCACAAAAAATGGGTACAACTATGACCTACAAGGGAAGAGATTTTGATAAGTGGACTTATAATAATCTACTTCCATAAGTAAAGAAACTTAGTGGTATTGTCAATTGGACCTATGAGACAACGAGTGTGGGTGCAAGTGCTTGCAAATCGAGTGGTTTCCTCATGAGAAGTACGCCTCGGCCTGGAGTGGACCGAGCGAAGGTTATAAATGGAGTCATCGCTTAGATTAGGTCTAAGAACTATAAATATAGCATCCTTGTGGAATGACTGATATTTAACAGAACGTATGTTTAGAGTTTAGGTATGGGGATTGGAAGGTGTTAAGCACCCAACCCCACCCAACCCTAGGTCGTCCTCCACTTATCGTATTCCAAATCCTAATCTTATCAAAGGGTCCTCTAACATGTTCATTTTACACACACACACACACACACACACACACACACTAACATACATCTAGCACACAGCATGGCATATTGTCCCACATCCAAACATGAGATATCCTAACATTTATCTAGTAATTTATGCTTTATATCTAAGGCATCAAGCAATACATACAGTAATGTTCATGAGGTAGTAGCATAAAAAATCATCACATGCACATTCAATCATCAAAGCATCATGGCATTCATCTAACATATTCGCCATGTTCATCACTCAACTTATATTTTAAACAACCAAAAGCATTTTAATATGGGTTATGCATGACTTACCACATTTACCTTACTACATCATTGGACCTATGCATTAATGCATGTCATGTTCATATGCATGTGTTTGTTGTTCTTCAAAGCACATAAACCTTAATAATTAATTTAACAATTAAAGCAAATAAAACATGTTATCTCACTGACCTAAGACCTAGACATGGAAGAACTAGACTAAATAGAACCTAAACATGTGATAAATGTTGAATAAAATCAAGCAAATAGGAGGAACCCTAAATCTAGATTTCTAGACATGAACATGCATGTGCATGCATGGGGTATGCGTGCGCGTACCATGAGTATGTGTATGCATGCATGAAGAATGCACACGTATACACGCCTAGAAACTCAGACCCAGAAGCTTCAATCAAAACAACAGTTTGAATACAACCTAACATACTTCTAATACGAAAACTATAAACCTAAACCGACAACATATATATTAAAGTAGTAAAATACAAAGAAGACAAAGAAATCAAACAAGAATGAAAGAGGTAAAGCTAGACCTTTACCTCAAATACTAGAACTCCTTTGAGTTTTTGATTTGACCATTCTCTTCAGCCAATCTAATTAAGACAAAACCAGAAGGTTAGTAAACTACTCGAAGGTCAAGACCAATTAGGTCTCAACTAAGCAAAACTTTAAGTTGAGGATGTTTTTAGAATAAATACTCCCTTTTCGATTCACTATTTTAAAGTGAATTCGGCGTGTTTTGGCAAAAGAGCCTTTGGGGCCTTTTATAGTGATCATAGAGGGGTGTAGGGCGGCTCCCAGCCAACGTGGAATTGATTCGCTTTACACAATTTTGCGTCTAAAAAACTTTTCTTACAGAAATCTGAAACCCTACATCCATACGCATACACATACACAATGTATGTGTGTGCATGAATCAATCGTGTGTGTGCATACTTAGGGTTTTCCTGCAAGTTTTTCTTCACCAAAACATCCTTCAAGCTAAAGATTCACAAGATTGGACCCTAGATCAACCTTGGGCCTCCTAGTGATGTTGTCATTGGGGAACAAGGGCTCAAGTCGAGTGATGTTGAGGTATTGAATTTTTTGAGATACAGAATTGCATATACTTTATTGATATTACGGTGACTCATGTTGGTCAATAACTAGTAGTGAAGGCAAGGATATGGGCATCTATTACATATCCTATTCTATATACTATATAATAAAAGTTGAGTTTAGAAGCCAATGTTGTGTCAAGTGGATATATTTTTTATTAAGAGAATTGTTATGTCTACAACATTCTTACAACAAATCTTAAGTGGTAAATTGTTACTATTTTTAATTTGAATGCACCAATGAAATTAATTTTTTGCCCACCAGTAACAATCTACCACTTATAATTTGTTGTAAAAGTGTTATGAAAATATTATGGACATAGTACTTTTCATTATTTAATTGCTAAGTAATTGCACTAAATTATAGTAATTTTTTTAGAAAGAAACAAAAGCTTAATTTTTTTCATCAAATTTTCTTTTACGGATTAATAAATTCTTTAGATCGACAAAAACTTAATTGTTAATATAATTTTTTTTATTTTAATTTTTCCTCTTTCTCTTTATGAATTATCTACAATTTCTTTAACATAATATCTTTATCAACAAGTGTTAATTTTTCTTTTTTAAAATTCTTCACTTGACACAATATCCAATAAGTGTTTTTTTCCCTTGAATTAAGAGATTGAGTTTTAGTTTAGAACTGATTTTATTTTTTAATGGAATGACATGCGCTCATGACTCCCCAAGAGATTCTTTTCTTTTTTTGATAGACCCGAGAATTTTTTTTTTAAATAAATAATTTGGATAAAAACGACTGTTGTATGTTAATGAAATAAAATTTGGTTTTATGTAAAGCCTGTCTCGGGTGAGGTAACTACGTCTTTGGATTGAACACCGGTTTGGGAATGGAGGGATAGAAAGGGAGTGGTAATGGGCTATTTCATTCCTGTGCTTGGTTCATGCATGGCTCAACATATTGTCAGAATGTACTTGTTCTTTGTCTAATTTCAGTTTGACATGTTGTATCTTTTAGTTAAAGTTGAGGCTTTCGCATGCTTCAAACAAAAGATTGCGAATCTGACCATTAGATTTTCTTTCTCTTCTTCAGTTCTTCTTCCACATGACAACAAGAGTCACTTTGTTTTTTTTTTTTTTTTACTTGTATGATGCACTATACCATACTCAATCCATATTGGTGGGGTTCATTTTTTATTTTTCTTATAGCATTAATATGCTCAATGGCCATGCTGATTTATCACAAGGTTCTTTTTTCTTGTGGCCTCACTTTTGGAGATTCCAATGTCTATACTTGGGTAAGTTCTAAAGGAAATTTGGAGTCTTTGCTATCTAAGCTATTGAATTTCTTTTCTCATTTGTCCAACAATGATACCAGTTTTGGTACCAATGTTGTGCATCAACTAAAGCAAACAGAACCCTATATTGAGAAGCATATACCCCATCATCTTGATTAGTCATATCATTTTTCAGTTTAGTCTGAATAAAATTTCCATATTTGATAGGGTTTATCTTCCTTCTTCTAAAAGAGTTACACTTTTGGGACATAAGAACTACAATCAATAATCATAGAAGAGGTTAAAAACATCCACTACATCTACATGTATCACTTCACTGCTTACAAAATTTTGGTGCAATGGGTTGCCTGTACCTAAAGACTTATCGAATGAAGTTTACTTGGCTATGAAGGGAGAAGGGAGAAGTGAGAATTGAGAACCACTCATACTCTCTTTCAATGAGCCGTATGGATAATGGAATGTTGAATAATGTAAGTACTAAGAATATATATTTAGGTGGCATGCGTTTTTTTATTTTTTTTTATTGAAAGGTTTGGAATATAAGGATTTATTGAACCATAGCCCTTTTTCCGATTGTTGAATTGAGAGTGAAATAGAAAGAGAAACTCTTGCTGCAATAAAATCATTTGGGGAACAAAATTAACATTTTCCAATAAAATCAACACATCCATAAATATATATGAAATTATAAAAATAGACAGTTATTGTACCTCCTTCAAATATAGCTTTCTAGGGAATCCAAACATCTTGATATGATGATAAAAAACTAATATTAGAAGCGTACGTCATAAGTTAAAACTTTTTAGGAAAAAATAGTAAAATTTACTTGAAAGTTTTACAGCAAAAAAATTTGAACTATTTAAATAAACTCTCAATATTTTTGGCACGTTAATTTGTGTATCCTTATATTACATACCGACCAAAAAAAGTGAAAACTTTCAAGTGAACATCAACTTTCCCAACTTTTAGTACATATTGGTTAAACCTTCAACCAATGCTGTCTTTCTCACCAATGGGTAGACCCCAAAAGTAGTTTTGAGTACCTTCAGAAAGTTACAGCAAATGCCACCTTATTCAACTGTTAGATTGTCCACACAATTTTGAGCAAGCCAAATAGTGGAACAAAGCCATTGTTTCTCTTTTGACGCAGTTCAAGGGTTAAATTTCTATTAGAAATGCTTTAGAAACTTTTATTGAAGACGCATGGAATATGGGCTAGGGAGCAAAGAGAATTTTTCTATCTACAAATGGACTTTAATTAAAAGGTAATGTAGTAGAGTCATTTTCAGTTGAGGAATGTGTCAAGTACATTGAAGATGTGGAACTCTCGCCTTCCACAAATTTGTTGCATCCCCACATACAAGTTTGGCCAGAGTAGCTTTCCAATGAGCTTACAGTACTTCATTAGGATCAAATCAACAGAAGGATAGACTGACCAATACTTTTTTCGTCTTTATCCAAATTAATACCAAGAATACTGATTAGGGACTCAATTAATGGAACATGAGATGATCTCAATGAAATTATCAAAATCTCCTCAATTAATATATATGGTTTTCAGTTTTTGTCTTTTTGGACTTTGTGGCCCATTTGGGAGAGGAAAGTGAAAGATCACAAGCAAATTAAAGGAAAAGTGAGTTTGCTTTTCTCATTCTCTCAAAACCAAATTTAATCCCTCCAGTATGGACCTGCCATTGTTGCCTTTAGTCACCTCAGTAGTTGAAAGCAGATTCTGTAAGTAAGGGAGTGAGCACCATCCAAGCATCTTGTAGATATGGAAGCCCATAAAAGTGACACTTTTATTTAATTATTTATTTATTTTCAAGCTCTCCATAAAATCAACCTTCCTTGGAAAGTATAATGATAAAAAAAACTTTCCATTAAGGAATTAAGGTAAGCACTTTTGTCATGCAGAAGCTTCCTAGGAGTGAGGGATTCAGTTATATTATTATGAAGAACAAAGATATGCTAAAGACTTAAAGCCATTTGTCAGCTTTTGCATACAACTCTTCAAAGTTCAAAAATGGTGGGTGGGTCACAACTCACAAAAAAAATTAAAAAAAAAATAAAAGCCTAATTGAACAGACACTTTCAGTCCATTAAAAGCCCCAAATCCAATTGCTTCCCAACCTTAGATATCCTCTACAGATTTTTTTTTTTAATTATTGTTTGTTTTGATAATCAATAATCTCTAGAGTTTATACAAAGCATAAATAAAAACAAATGGGACCCCATTGCTTGGTTAAAGAATATTATGGCACGTACAGAAAAAACCAATTTGTTACCCCAGGACTCAGTTCCTTTCTTCAAATGAGAGTGAAACTTAATTAGTCAAAAGTACCCTGTGTAGTTAAATTCAATATAACAGTAGTCGATTACAAAAGTAACATTATTTCCACTACTATTTTATGAAAATGATGAGCTTTTTTCTCTTTGATAACTATGAATCTCCAACAGTTCTTTTTTTTTAGGTGTTTCATCACTAATAACTGCAACCACATACGTCACTAGAGCGAATCTTACTCGTGTAATCTCCCAACATTAGTCTAAAGATTTATTTTTATGCCTTTTAAAATATCTCAAAAACGTTCTAATTAGGTGCTTTAATTTTTATTTCGAATTTCGAATCTTCATTTGTTTTTTCAAAGACCCTTTTCTCTCTCTCTCTCTCTCTCTCTCTCTCTCTCTCTCTCTTACACACTTGCACCGCAAATTGGCATACATGCATGGTTGCATTGCACCCTATTATTACTTAAATTAGTTGAGCCATGAATAAGTTATAGGGAAAAAGGGTTGCCCAATTCATGTGGCATGAGCCATCATTTTGTCTTAACTCTTCAAGAAGATACAAATAAAACAGGTTACAAAATAAGAAATAGTTAAAACAACAATAAATAATATGTAATATGTACATTATTATAATTTTTTTTTTTTAAAAAGAAAAGAAAAACAGAGTGAGCTAAAGCCAAAAACCATGTGAGCATCCAAGGCAAATGGGCAAAGGAAAGTAATAAAAAGAAAAGCCAAAAGTTTGGTGTGTGAGGTGGAAAATTGTGTGGGGATGAGATGCATGAGTGTGCGTGTGCAAGAAAAGTTTAGGGTTTTATCATCAGACAATCTTTTACTTCTCTCTCTCTCTCTCCTTACAACTTTAACTTTTAGAGATGCTTGCCCACCGTATCTCCCCATCTCTTTCTTTAAGTTTCCTTAAATGATTTTTTATGTTTTATTTCTCTCTCTCTCTCTCTCTTTATATCTTTTTCTTTCTATGATTTTTAATAGTCAGCTTGGAAACAACGCATTCCTTGTATCCCACATATATATTTTTTTTCTAAATATATATACCAAAAAACCCAAAAAAGTAAGCACTCATATGATTGTCAAAAGTCACTTATGGTAGGTCCTCCAATAACATTACACAAACACTCCCAATTGGTCGCTCTCTCTCTCTCACCTTCTTCATGCTCACGACTCTTTCTTTGTCTCACATAATAGGTGGAGACTCCTTTTGGCTCCGAAAGACTCAGCATGGGTGAGTTGGCTGCTCAGTACCCTCCAAATCTAATCCAGAGTCGTCTTTCTTTTTATCCTTTCTTCTTTGTCATCTCCACGCCAAGATCTTGTACAATATTATCCTAGCTATGTATGGCATGAAAATTGAAATACAATACCTTATTTATGGTTGAGATAAAAAGTTATTTGTTCTTAACTTCCATCTTATCCATCCAATTAAAGAAGGTAAAAATTATATAAGAAAGTAAAAACTTAAAAACTTAATTTTTCACTCTGTTCAGACAGCATCTCGACAATTTATGAGTATGCATCTCGTGCAATTCTTATACACTATTGCACGAGATCTAGCTTTTTGTAATATGAAAATCTCATGAGGTTCAACGTACCTAGCTAGCATTCATTTTTCATGTCCTGTCCTGATTTCTACTTTATATTTTATTTTCTTTATATATATATATATATATATATATGTTAAACTTTTATTTCTTTCCAAATACAATATTGTTACGTATAGGACTATAAATGAATCAGGCGATTCATAAAAAGTTCGAGCTTCAATATATAAAAAGTTTTTTCATATTTGTTTATTTATAAACAAGCCAAGTCCGAGCCATAATTGTAAGTTTGTTTAATAAATGATTCAAGCTTTAAGCAAAAAAAAAAAAAGGTTTATGAATAGCTCGTGAACATTAGAGTTCGATACAAAATAAGCTAAGCCTACACTTGTTTAATGGGCTTGTAATTAGCTAGATATAAGCTTAACAATTAAAATCATATCTTACTAAGATTTTAAAGTAATTGGGAGTTGTGATTACTCATCCAAACCAAATAAATTTGATATAAGCTTGATGTTGTACTTGTGTTGGATCTCATGCTCTTAAAAGCTTGATATTGACGTCCAGTTTGAGCTAAATATTGAGCTCGAATTCGCTTGACTAATGAATGAAGCCCAGCTCAAACTTTTAGATTTTTTTACGAGCTCAAGCTAAGTTTAAAAATTTTACATTCGTTGTTGAGCCAAACTTGAACACTCGTTACTTGAAAAGGCTCAGCTCATTTACAACCATAGTTACTGATATAAATTTTTTACAACAAATTTAATAATTTTTAAAGTAGTTGATTGTGAGTGATGTATAAAAAGTGGTGGATCAATAAATGTTAAATTTGTTCACCACTCATGGTCAACTAGTTCACTAATTATGAAATTTATTATTAAAAAAGTTGTGTCAATTATACTGTTGTTTCAATTATTTGGCTTAGGTTAATTTCGTTCCTTATAAATGTTTCCATAATATTATGAATGTATAATGCATAATTTTTTTTTCGAAATTTAATTAAGTCCTTCTCAAAAAAAAATAATAATTAAGTCCATTAAAAAAACGTGGGTTTTTTTTTGGGTGATAATTCAATAATGTCTGGTATAAATTGGTTCTCTTAATGATAAAAAGTAAGTTATGTCATTGACCTACAAAGCTCTCAAAAACAAAAAGAGAAAATAAAAAGTTGCTCTCAACAACAATGCTATGGAGTATGGACATTCCTCAAGTTGCATGGAGTGGCTGCCGAAAGATTGTTTTTGTAGTGGTCAAATATGAAATATCAGAAACTTATATAAGAAAACATGAATGTTATCTCCTCAAAATAAATAACAAAAAGCGAAAAAACGTCATTAGCTAGCTAGGAAGATAACAAGAAATGATAATTGATGCCTTCGAAAATATCGGAGAGAGAGACAAGTACATAGTTGGGCTGCCATGTCATTATTGGCTGCAAGTAGACACATATATGTAAGGCCAAGAAGAGAAGTTTAAAGAAGCAAAATCTCTCATGAAAATCAAAAAAGCTATGCAACTTCCCACTTTTAGTGATGTCCTCGAGTGGTTGTTGCCTAGAGAAATAATTGGGGACAGCTTTTCATCAATTATTTTAGTTCTTTCGGTTATAAGATAAGAGATTGACTTTCGTCTTTTATTGTTGTTCACTCAAATACAAATACAAAAACAAAAACAATAACAAAAAAAAAAAGTTGACTAGTAACGCTAATTCGTTTAGCCATGAAAACTAAACTTTAAAAGTGACATTGGTGGGTTGTCTGAGAGCCCTTGTCCCAAGTGGACCTCTTTGCTTCTCTGGATTAAGGTTGACAAATTTGAAGCAAAACCACTTTGGAAAGAAAAAAAAAGTACTTATAATTTTTATGGGTCCGGGACTAGTGAAACCAATTGAATGATTGATACATTGAATTAATATTGGAAATGGGAAAATTTGACTGAGAAAAAAAGAGACACCAAAAAAAGTGAGTTAAAAAGCATATAGAGGCCTAGAGGGGTTGGGAGTTGGGACCTCTCTCTCCACACTTTGAAAATTTGTTTGTTTGTTTCTTTTTTATTTAACTTTGGGGGTGGACCAAATGGTCGTGTAACATAGGGTCATTATCATAACCTCTGAAATGAAAAAGTTTATAATTAAGATAGAAGTAAGGTTGTTATTAAGATTATTATTATAAATTGGTCATGTTTTGTGACTTTAAAAACCAGTAATATAAATATAAATAAAGAACATAATAATTGAGAAGCCAACTACATGCCGGGGCACTTTGTTGAGGTGTTGTCTATATATGCTGGCGCACTTCTAGTGGTACAGATTGAGGGACATATATATCATGAAACTGAATGAACATATTTTGTAAGTTGTTAATGCTAAGTAATACAATATACAATACGGTTGTCAAATTATTTTATATACCTACTTGCATAAAAGTATGATGGTTTTATAATTCCAACTCATTAGATTAATCATCAAGGTAATTATGACAATATAATGTAGTTGTATAAGCAACGTGATGATCACTCTATCAGGATAAATTCTTATGGAATAGGAGAACAGGTTTAAGATTTTAAAAAAAGTTTCACACATATACACTTAAATTATGCTAGAGCAAATTTCTATCTCAGATAAAAAAAAAATAAAAAATAAAAAAAAAATAAAAATAAAAAATTGCATTAATTAAGAACGTGGGTTAAAAAAAAAAGTCTTCCATGTTAAGTTTCGTCTCCAAAATTGGAGTCACAGAACAAAAAACTCTAATCACGGAGAACTGTTCTTTTGGGCTGTCAATAATGCTGTAGTGTTCAAATAGATGCGTGATTCACGAAAAAAACATGTCTGCTCCTTCAACTCTTAAGGTTTTCCCAACAAACATTTCAACAAAACATACCAGTTCATCCCATTGGAAAAAAAGATCTTGTGTGGAAATATATTTGGTCCAAATAAAAAAATTGATTTTGAAAACTCATTCGCAATTAGACTACTGGAATTTGGAAAGGCATGCATCATTCACGGCACATGGCAATTGCACAGTGTACTTTGTGTGATTGGTGTACCTTTATATGAAAATTCATGATTTAATTAAATTTTTTTTTTTTTATATTTCCTTGTTTTGGTATTGATAAGGAGTTGTTCAATGATACTCGAATATGTACTTGTTCCTATTTATTTTCTATCGATATCTGTGACTTGATCACAAGTCCAAATATGGTTAGAGCCCTTGTGCATCTTGAACTTATACTAAATGCAGTTATATTTCCCTGTTTGGGTCAGTCCTTAATCTTGAAATAATCGAAGTTGATGAGGTATTATTCAATGATACTCGAGCATGTACTTGTGAGTGCCTGTAAGTCCAAATATGGTTAGAGCCCTTATGTGTCTTGAACTTATACTAAACGCAGTTAATATAAATTTTGTAACATTTTCTGATTTTTTTGATAGTCGCCAATTAAAAGGAAATATTTTTTCAATTTTTGTTATAGCTATTGCAGCCGCTGAAGCAGCTGTTTACGATTAAGTTCATTTTGGTTTATTTTTCTATTTATCTTGTGGTGTTGCAGCCCAGCATGGGAAATATCTGTTGGGGTGGTGAGTACTGCAGGTGATAAACGCTAAATACTGCAAACATGTTTAATCATTACACCTAGTAGTACACTCCAAAGTGCACTAAGAAATGTGGTTGAATTCTTCGCCCGGAATATGATTAATCCTGCATGGGCTACACGAGCTCCAAGCAATTTCTCAGTAAGTTGGGCTTAGTCTAAAGGTCATTATTGAAAATTTGAAATAGACGAGGACTGTCAACGGACCAAACATAATGAGATCTTGAAATGACTACAGTAGATGTAGGCCCAAAGCAGAGCTCTAAGTTCAATCAAGGCTTTGTGGGCCTGGTCATACATTAGACCAGTCATATGCAAATTCAGATACATGCATCTAACAAAAGTAGTCAAATCTAATAATGTAAACTTCTAATCATATGAATGAAACAGCTCTAGTCAATAGACTTGTATATGCATATACGTACAAAGCTTAGAAGATTACTGGGAAGAATCCAATGAGGTTTATTTCAGACAAATATAGTAGCCCAAACTCTTAATGACAAAAATAAATGTAGTTGCTTAGTCATAAATGTCTCCAATTCTCCAGCAGCCCCACCCGTGTTTGAGGCTCCACACTTGCATCCGTTCAACCCCGAAGTTCTACCATGAACTCGCATAATTAAAAATTTTACACCAACATAACATCAACCCTTTAGGAAAGAAAACAAATCGCAAAATTTTAATTATTTAGCTATGTGGGGAATTACAGCAAGGCAAACAATACGGGATGCCCAAAGATAGATGAACTTGGTGTTCTATTTTTAACAAAGAAAAAAAAAAAGAACCTCAGCACTTCAACCATAAATTTTTATTACAAAGTATACATCCCATAAATCAAAATTCACTAGCAGGCATTGGCCTTACCAAGAAAACTAGTGTATTCAAGGCCAAAAGTGACTTCATGTAGAGATCAGAATGAATGTGTTGACCCAAAGTCAGGCTCTGGTTAGCCTGAAGTGACCTCATTGAAAAGGTGTATAAAGTAGGCTCTCTTGTATTCAGTGAGGATTATGAAAACCTGGAGTTGCAAATCTAATCTCAAGCCCATCTCTAATAAGTTGATCCCCTACATGCTTGTTGACATTTTGAGTAAATGCTTATGTCTGTACTAGCTCTCCAGAAGAGAGCAGAAATTTCTCCTTAATTTCACTTCGCATCGATCAGAATTTTGAATTATACTCCATAAAGTGGAAGAATTTTGACAAATGAGTATGCAAGCGCACCAGTGAATATGTAACTGTCCACTCTGTCTAGTATTCCACCTGCACAAAACATCCCAAACAATGAACAAATCAAAATACAGTCAAATAGATTCTAAAATTCAGACATAATGATACACAGAAAAATACCTTTTCTAAAGTTCTAAATTTTACAGGACACAAGAAAGAAATTTTTTAAGTACCAGTGTTCACTTCACACTCATGTTCAAGGCAACTTTTTTTACCCCCCTTAATCCCTATTTTTCATTAAGGCAGCTCCAACTATGTAACTAATGTCCAAATCCAAACCACACTTGATGGTATAAAAATTAGTCACAGAACTGAAGAGTATCTTTCGTTTTGATAAGTAGAATTGAAGAGTATCTTTTAATGGAGAAGGATGTTGTAGTGAAATCAATATGCCAAGAAAACAGTAAACATGACAGGGTGATTGGAAGAGAGAACAATCATTCCTAAATTGCCGGTACAATTTATAAGGGACATACTACTAAATAATAGGAAGCAAGGAAGCAAACAATTTCTAGTGCAAGAGATGCATACTATTAACCTGATCTTGTTTCTCTGCTTTCAGTAGGTAAAATCAGACAACCTAAACTTGAAACCTTATCTAGCCTCAATTTAATTCTCATTTTCATAGGCAACTCTATTCTAAAAATGTGACTCATAGACCTGTCTTAGATGATGTGGAATTCTCTAGTATCTCGGAGGAAGATGCCCTTTGGCTAAATAGGCCTTTTGATGAGGAAGGGGTGTTTGGGGTGATTAATGACTTTAATGGTTATAAGGCCCCTGGCCTGGATGGTATCTCCATGGCATTCTTTCAATCTTGCTAGAGTGTTTTAAAGACAGAAATTATGGAAGTGTTTCAAAACCTTCATACATAGACTCTGTTTGAGAAGAGTCTTAATGCTTCTTTTCTTGCCCTTATTCCCAAAAAGGTGGATGCTGTGGAGGTTAAGGATTTTCAGCCAATTAGCTTAGTTGGTGGGATCTACAAGATTATTTCTAAGGTGTTGGCTAATCAGTTTCAAAGGGTGGCACATGGGCTAATTTTAGATTCACAGAATACATTTGTGAAAGGTAGACAAATCTTGGACTCCGTTTTAATTGCCTCAGAATGTATTGATAGTAGGTTGAGGACACGAATTCCAAGGGTGTTGTGTAAGTTGGATGTGGAGAAGGCGTATAATCATGTGAGCTGGGATTTTTTAATGTATATGCTTCAACGTTGTGGGTTTTCAGATGAATGGAGAAAATGGATAAAGTGTTGCATTTCAACTGTCGAATTTTCCATTTTGCTCAATGATAGCCCATCTGATTTCTATGGAAGCTCTAATTGGATTCGGCAAGGGGGATCCCTTATCTCCATTGCTTTTTGATATTGTTATGGAGGCATTGAATCGCATGTCAAATGTGGCTGCTAATGCTGGATGGTTCTCGGGCTTCTTTGTAGGTAATACAGCTGGTACATTGATGATGGTGTCTAATCTTTTATTTGCGGATGACACTCTTATTTTTTGTGATGCTGACCCTACTCAGATTGCTAGTTTAAGGTCGATTCTGGCTAGATTTGAGGAGGTATCAGGTTTAAGTATTAACTTGGGGAAATCTAAGTTGGTTCCTATTGGTGAGGTGCACAATCTGGATGTTCTGGTGGGGCTGTTGGGTTGTAGGCAACCTTCTCTTCCTTTGAAATATTTGGGCCTTCCTTTAGGTGCTAAATTTAAAGAGTTTTCAATCAGGAATCCTATTTAAGAGAAGATGGAGCGGATATCAGCATGTTGGAAGAGGCTGTATTTATCTAAGAGGGGTAAGTAACTCTTATTAAAAGTACTCTTTCCTCTTTAGCTACATACTTTCTTTCCCTTCTGCCTATATCAGGGAAGGTAGCAAATTGTATGAAGAAATTATAGAGAGATTTTCTTTGGAGTGGAATTAGTGGAGATCTAAATTACACCTGGTGAAATGGGCTAAGGATTGTAAGCCTATGCAAGTTGGGGGCTAGGTATAAGACGGTTAAGGAGCTTTAATTCTACCTTGTTAGGAAAATGGTTATAAAGGTATGGCATGGAGACGGATGCTTTATGAAGGAGGGTTAAAGACGCGAAATATGGGAATGTTTGGGGCGTTTGGGGCACGAAAAAGGTGACAAGTGCTTATGGTGTTAGCCTATGGAGATTCATTAGAAGCGACTTATTGAATTTTTCTAAACTCCTTTTGTATGATGTGGGGGATGGTACTAGAGTGAAGTGAGTGAAGTTTTAGAAGCATGTGTTGTGTGGGGAATGTACCCTCCAAGAGGCTTTTTCGGAACTTTATTGTATTAGTAGGACAAAGGATTCTTTAGTGGCGAAGGTTATGTGTTGGTCTATGGGGAAGATTCATTGGGATATTCGGTTTCGTCTTACACTGCAAGATTGGGAACAAGAATCTCTTGATCTATTTATGGATATGGTCTAATCTTCGACTATGCAGGGGTTTGGTCCTGATAAGGTTTGTTGGAAGCCAACAAAGATTGGATGTTTTGAGGTTAGCGGAATCTTTCTTTCTACCCTCCTACTCTCTTATCCTTCCCTTGGAGAATGATATGGCAATCAAAGGTTTCTCCAAGGGTAGCTTTCTTTTCATGGTTTGCTTCTGTAGGTAAGATTTTAACAAAAAACAACCTTTGCAAAAAACATGTTTTTGCTCTTAATTGGTGTTATATGTGTAAGAGTTGTGGGGAGTTAGTGGATCATGTTCTGCTTCATTGTCCCATAGCTTGTGAGTTATGGTTGTTGGTGTTTTGTTTGTTTAGAATCCACTGGGTTGTGCCTCATAAGGTTATTAAGTTGTTTGAGTCTTGGCAAGGTAAGTTTGGGCGATACTGCAATATAGAATTTTGGAGAGTTGTGGCTCATTGCTTCATATGGTGTATTTGGCATGAAAGGAATGTTAGAAGCTTTGAGGGATGTGAATGTTCTATGCTAGAGATTAAGTCTTTTTTCTTGCACACTCTCCTTGAATGGAGTATGGCTTTGTCTCATTCTTCTTGTTTTTCCCTTCCTGTTTTACTTGATCATTGTAATTTTGGTTCCTAATTTGTACCCCCTTAGTACATCCCCAATGTACTTGGGTTAGCTTTTTTATTAATAATAACCCGGTGCTGCATCAAGGCATTTACCACAAATTGGTGGATAAGTTAATTCTAACCTGGTGCCGCATCATTGCATTTACCAAAAATTGGTGGCTAAGTTGTACAAATGAAAGATTAGAAGTATGACATCCTCGTATCACAGTACAATGAAAGTTGCAGGGAAATATAATAATTAAGTGGAGGGGAAAAAATCTCGATTCAAGTTCTAAGCAAGCATAATGATGATGCTATAAATGGACAGTTGAGTCAGTTGCATGCAGCATTTGAATACGACACTAACCAGCTACCCAACTTTAGTTGAAATAACACACAAAAGAATGTTATTGAAATTATTCGAAGCAATGTAACTAAAAATTTGTCCATCGTCAGAGTTTCAGAAGAAAAATTCAAAGTTTTCTCACAGCTTACAGCCATGAGCAAAAGATAATTACCATGTCCAGGTATGAGGGACCCAGAGTCCTTGACGCCTGCGTCACGTTTGATCATCGATTCAGTAAGATCACCGAAAATGGAACCGAAGAAATTGAGAACCCCAAAAGCAATTGCACTGACAACCACCAGAAAGATATGTCAAACGCACATCAACAATTTCAAAAAGATGTATATAAGGATATTGACAATTGATATAGAAATTATGCATGTTCATCTTAAAGGAAATTTTAAAAGAAAGTAAAAAGGAGAAACATTCTCCACTCATTATAACAGGAGATAGAAGATTGGTCATGCTTTACCAAACAAGTGAACCAAATCATCAGTGTAACAAGAGACACAGGCATAATCTGTTTGTGCTCTGTAAATTTCAGGTTGTTATACCCTTCATGATTTGCAGTTCATTAGGCGGTTGGACATGGGGTACAATAACAGATCCATGATTTATCAAAAAGAATAACAACCTATTACATCAGTCTTTATCCACCACCTCATGAAAAACAAAAAGAATATACAAACATTCAGAGAAAACTCCTGAAAGAATAAAACCAAAATAATATACAGCCTAGGACATCTCCATGTAATACCATTGCAACATCCTGCGGCTAACAAGAGTAGTACATACAGATACAATAGATCCTAATCTTGCTATACCCAATCCAGAATTATTTCCTAATTTCAAACTTGCAAGACCAAGGCGGGAAGGCACCATTAATTCAAATGACTTTAGACTTTTCCAGGCAGTGCAGATGTTGCTGTCACTGCAAATATTTAGAAGTGACAATTTGACCTGATTGACCTAGTGATTTCAAATATATACAATCATAACAAAAGATGTTCATGAAATCAAATTGTAAATGCATCTACAACTTAAAATCCATCTGTTTATCTTAATATAAATCAATTTTAAAGGATAACAAAAAACTTATTACTTCCACATGTTCTTCTGCTATTGGACTTTAGTGCAAAACAAAAAATTAGTCCTTTATGTGTATGTGGAGAGAGTAAAAATATCAATTGATTCTTAAATTAAGGAATCTATGTCCAACTTATAGATTGCACTTAAGAGGAAAATTTAATACCTTATTAAAGATGTTGGCCAGCAAAAAATCTTCGATAATATAATAGAAGTAGCTACACATCCACCCAAGCCTGTGATAGTTCCCTCCCATGTCTTCTTCGGACTGATACTAGTAAGTGGTGTCCTACCAAATGTCTGCATTGGAGTACAAAACTATCTCAAGGTCCTCATAGTTATGAGCCCAACAAATATTATGTGGTAAAGCTGTAAATGAGTCCTCTGCACACTGTCCTGATGATGGTTATAAATGAATATCTCTGTAAAATAACTCAAAACGCTTGACCAGTTCTCAGCACAAAGTCAGCAAAGCCCTTGTGATTGCAACCCAGTGACCTAAAGAATTGCCATCTTTTTCATAACAAAGGTACATACCAAACATAATATATCCACCATTAACTACTACGGTTTTTAACATCCATAGACAAAAACCTACCACAATAGACAATTGTGGCCTTGAATGAACTGTATCTCAATAGTATGTCAAAAAATATTGCATTTAAAAAATAAAAAATTGTGTAACAAGTAACAACAATTTTTTTTTTCAAACTGTGAAGTGATTACAAATTAATTGGCTACTACATAAATATTTTCACAGATGCCATAGGATATCAGATGTTTCTTATTATTTTGCTAATTTTGAAAATTTTAAATTTTTTAGGATTTCCTTAGTCAAATCAGAATCCTTTTGTGATAGTATATTGATTAGTATCTATTTAGAAATATTTTCACTTGGTAATTTTTTTTTTTGATAAGTAACGAAAAATTTTATTAAGCAAAGAAAAACAGCCAACCCGAGTACATTGGGAATGTACTAAAGGGGCACAAATCAAGGACCGAGATTACAACGATCAAGCAAAAAAGGAAGGTAGAACAAGAAATATGACAAAGACCACACTCCAAACGAAGAGAGTGTGTAGAAAAAAAGACTTAATCTCTAACATAGAGCGCTCACACTAGCATTTCTTTCACACCAAATACACCATAACAAGCAATGAGGCACAAGTCTCCACAAATCTATTTTTTGATAAGTTCTCCACAAATCTATGTTACGATGACGATCAAACATACCCTACCAAGACTCAAACAACCCAATAACCTTGAGAGGCATAACCCAGTGGATACCAAACATACAGAGCACCAACGACCACAACTCACAAACTATGGGGCAGTAAAGAAGAAGATGATCCACTGACTCCCCACAATACTTACACATATAGCACCAATCAAGAACTAGCACGCATCTTTTGCGAAGGTTATCAGTTGTTAAAATCTTACCTAAGGAAGCAAACCATAAAATGAAAGCTACCCTTGGAGGAACCTTCGAATGCCATATCATTCTCCAAGGGAAAGATAAGAGAGTAGGAGGGTAGGAAGAAAGATAGAAACCTCTAACCTCAAAACCTCTACTCCTACCTGGCTTCCAACAGACCCGAACAGGACCCAAACCCGAACAGGACCCAAACCCCGTACCAACGAAGAGTAGACCATATCCATAAATAGATCAAAGGATTCTTGTTCCCAATCTTGAGGGGGACGACAGAATTTAGCATCCCAATGAATCCTCCCACCAAATCAACACATAACCTCCGCTACTAAAGAATCCTTTGTCCTAATAAGACAATAAAGCTCTAGAAAAGCCTCTTGGAGAGTACAATCTCCACACCACACGTGCTTCCAAAACTTCACTCTAGTACCATCCCCCACGTCATATAGAAGGAGTTTAGAAAAATTCAGCCAACCACTACTAATATATCTCCACAAGCTAACACCATAAGCACTAGTCACCTTTTTCGTGCACCACCCACCCCAATCATTCTCATATTTCACTTCAATGACCCTCCTCCATAGAGCATCGGTCTCCATGCCATACCTCCATAACCATTCCCTAACAAGGCAGAATTAAACTCCTCAACCGTCTAATACCTAACCGTCCAAGCTACAGCGGCTTACAAACCTACACCCAATTGACTAAATGAAGTTTAGAATCACCACTAATACCACTCCATAGAAAGTCTCGTTGTAATTTCTCCATACGATTTGCCACCTTCCCAGGTAAAGGCAGAAGGGAAAGAAAGTAAGTAAGTAAAGAGGAAAGAGTACTTTTAATAAGAGTTACCTCACTGCCCTTATTTTTTTTTTTTTTTATAAGTAAAAAACTTCATTGAAAAAGAAAAGAAGACAATACAAAAAAAGAAGGAAAAAAAAAACATTAACTACAAAGAAAAGGAGAGCTAAGGAACAAAAGAATAGAGTCACTAGATGTGAGTCCCCAAGCCCTAGCCCAATCAAACAGGGAACCAGAAAACAAAGCAAGCAGTTGGTCTTCAGATCTATCCAAATCCTCAAACGTCCGCTGGTTGCATTCCCTCCAAATACACCACATCAAACACAGTGAAACTAGGTTCCAAATGTAAGATGAATGCTTCCCCAACCAATTCCACCAACTAAAAAGAAAATCTTGCACCGTACAAGAGGGAACCCATGAAATCCCAAAAATACTAAAGACAAAACACCACAATCGATAAGTCTTCCTACAATGTAACAATAAATAATCCACTGTCTCACCATAGCAACGACACATAATGCACCAATCAACGAAATCAAAGCCTCTAAGTCTCAAGATACCTCCCGTGAGGATCCTATCCCAAGCGGCTATCCAAATAAAGAAAGAGACACGCCGGGGTGCCTAAACCTTCCAAATACCTTTCCATGAAAAAGAAACGGAAGAAGAGCCATGTACCTTATGATAAAATGAGCGGATAGTAAAATCCCCATTTTTTGTCAACCTCCATATCAACCAATCACCATCCATCACAAAAGGTAGATTGGATGCCAAGAGATGAAAAAAATCATCCACCACATCTGCCTCCCAATCATTAGGAACCCGAATGAAACGAACCTCCCAAGTTCTCCTATTCTCAGCTTCTTGACAAACCAAAGATGATTCTATGGATGCCTCTCTGTTTGCAGCAAAATTGTACAAAATAGGAAAAGCCAAATGTAGAGGAAGATCTCCACACCACCTATCCGTCCATAATTTCACTCTAATCCCCCACCCCCACCTTATACTGAACATATTTGTTAAAAACTTCCCAACCCATCCAGATACTTCTCCATAACCCACACCCATAAATACAACATATTAGATAAATACAACCTCTTCCAACTTGCTAATCTCCTCTCCATCTTCTCCAAAATGGGGGATTCTAGATTGGCAACTCCTTAAATTTAGCACCTAACGAAAGGCCCAGATATTTCAAAGGAAGAGAGGATTGCCTACAACCCAACATCCCCACCAGAACAACCATATTGAGCACCATACCAATAGGAACCAACTCAGATTTCCCCAAATTAATCCTTAAGCCTGAGACCTCCTCAAATCTAGCCAAAATAGCCCTCAAACTAGCTATTTGGTAATTCAATTTTATGAAGAATATATACTAACTTTCAAGCCTGTAAACAAAAATAATAGTTTGACATTCATTAATTGAGTTTCACTACTTTTTGGTGGATTCCAAACCTTTTTCTTATTGATTCAAGGAACCTCTCATAGATATAAGGATTTATGCCTAGCTAGAATGAAAGCTTGCCTATTCAAACTTTTTGTACCATTCAATTAGTATAAAAGACTGTAAGGTTCCGAGTATGTTGACTATTGAGAGGTGAAGACAAAGACAACCACCCTGTTAATGATGATTGTGGGGTGCAAACATTAAGGGTGCTGATTCAAGCTGATGGTGAGAGCATAACTTGTTAACTCCATGAGATTTGTGGCATGATATCGATATATGTTCAAACGTCATACAAAATTTGTGAAGACGGTAAGAATAATCCTACCTAAAAATTTCTCTTGCAATTAATTATTCTTAACTTCAACAGAATTCCAATTCTATAAGTTGATAGTATATCAAAGAAAGAAGACTTTATTAACTGGATTCTTGATCTTCTCAATGGATAAGTCACATTCCATGGCATATATAATGAGGAGTGCTATTGCTTGTTTTAGGTTCTTCTACACCTTAATTGGCCATTTTTATTGGACCTTAATAGTAATACCCCCTATACTAAACTAGCCCGAAGAAATAAGAAAGCTTTCCTTTAGTCCTAGTGTTTTTCAATGCAAGCAAACATAATAAAAGACGATAATGCCAAAAAACTTCAGTCATCTCTCTCTCTATCTCTTAAGCTCTTGTTTCTCTGCCCTAGGCTCTAGCATCAGCATAAACTTCTTTCTCTTTGCAAACGAGGAACCTTCTCCTCCATATAATATCCGCAATGCATTGGAGATCCTATGGCTGGTACAATTCTTAATCAACAAAAGAAAGATCCCAAACTCATTTAAGAATCATATCAATTTTGCCTATATTTTTGGTGTCTCTCTTAGATTGTGGAAGTAATCAAGTATAGCTTGCTTTTGGGCCAATGGAATTTGCTTTCGATGCTTCAAAACAACCCTCTCACATTATCACAAATCAAATATAACCTGATGCTTTGACATCCAAAATTCCTTAAATATTGAGAGTAAAGAAATTTGTTCTTACAACTATATCTAATTTCTGACACTCTTGTTCCCCTTCATCTTCACCTTTTTAATCATTTTTTCAATCCTTATTGTCAGTACAAAAGCTTTTCCTACAAAAAGTAATATATGAGGAAAGGGGTCACATATTCCTTTGTGCAGCATTTGATGAAACATAAGCTAATATGGGAGCTGGAGACATACATATTCAGATTATGCTGCCCAAGAGCTTGCTGCAAAGGGCATAAGAAAAGGCAAGGAGATCCCCTACAATAGTTCAGTAGTGGGCAAGTAGCCTGTGCTTTGGTCACAATTTGTTGTCAAGACAGATATTATGTGTCAAGTAATTTCCTGACCCAGAAGAAACTCACACTACAATAGGAATGATGGCAAGTATCTATGGGAGCAGAATGGCATTATGGGTTTGTGTTTGTGTGAGAGAGAGGATCTATCCCTCTGTTCTTAGAATTTGATATTTCTTTCTCTTCTTTTATGGAATCCATATGAAAGAAGAAATATATGGCCAGACTGTTGGCTTCCTTTCTCTCTGTTAGAGAAACAGTGGAATTATTGTCCAAAAAATTGACTGATAAATTGGGTTGTGGAAATATCACCTCCGTTATATATTTTCTGGAATTCCTAATTATCACTTTTGTGCAACAGGTCAAATCAAAGAAATTTTCATTAGATGGTTCGTTGTTGATTTGGATATTTCATAAAGGATCTTCTAATCGCCATAATTTTTTTTTTTTTTTAATAAGTAAAAAGTAATAATAATCACCGCAGCATTTTTTTGACTCATAGGGCCATTCTGTGAACTTCTGTTGGCAGAGCTCACCAAAGCCCTCAGAAAGGTCACTGACATGGCAATTTCATATCTATGATTTTCATAATCCAGCATTTTTTAACTTCCAGCATAATTGTAATAAGAATCAGTGAATCACCACATGTAATATTCATAATTAATAAAAATAATAATAATTATCATATTTTTATTATAAATACCTTGCCGCCCAGAAAAGCATATGTATCGGCTGCAATTATGCTACTGATAGAAATCAAGCATGCTACAAGACCAATGGTCCAATGAGCTTGGCCACCAAGAAGAATTGGCCATGATCCTCCTATTCCTGCCAAAGATAAACTGGTCAGCAAATAAAGCTTGATAAAAGCACTTACAAGGAGACACATATGCTTAGAGGAGATTTAAGAGAGAGAGAGGAGAAGAAGAATTGGGTCTTCAAATATAAAGAGAAAAAGAACGGCCAGATATACACACTAAAATTTCATCAGCAGTAAAATATCAAATACAATGGATGGAAAACAATTTCTAATTTTTTCCAAGATACCAGTGCATCACGCCCAACATCCTGTTAGTAACATGTAGAAAAGGAGAAAATTTGATGTCATTAATGGTTGAGTGAGGGCCCAAGTGACCCACCCCAGTGTCCAACTTTCTGTCCAGTCAAGCTCAGATAACTGTGCTCCATACTCTCAGTTTGTAAAATTCTTAGACTTCATAACAAAGAGAGATTTCTTCAATAACAGAGTTGAGTTCCCTATTGATTGGCCTTCGATAACATAGTTGTCAGATGATATGGCAGCAACATTTAAGCAATCCATAACAAGAGATGCAATTTCTTGAGCAACTGAAGGGTACAGTAAATCCAACCAACAATAGCAATGCAGAAACCATTGCCATCAATTTCCAAATGTCTCATGTGGATAGCTTATGATCCATTAATGACTTCACTGACATGTAGCTTTAATGTAACTTCAGGCAAGTCCCCCACGTTATTGTTAGGCAATAAAGCATTGACAACAATAAATTAAAGAACAATGCCAACCCAGAAATGTGACCCCCATAAAATTGGTCCACATGGAAATAGCTGAAACAGGCTATCATGATAACTGATGAGTTCAAATTAAGAAAATTCCGAGTGGGAGATTCAAAATTGTAATCCAAGTCTATTACCTAATTTGCTGAAACCCCCTTGTAAGTTTAAATCAGTGGCTTCTACTGCCTCCCAAAAAGAAAAGAGTAATAACTACCAAACATCACAACTAAAGGCACCACCTCTTGCATTTTTCCAAGAGAGATATCAATGTACACCTTTTGTTTTAGACCTCAACAAATTGAGCTTTTCTAATAAAATTTTATTCTATCACACACACAAGAGTGGGTAATGCTTAGTGAAGTTGCCCTATCTGCTGAATAATCATCAGACAAGTTTCTTCTCCCTCCCCTCCCACCACCCCCCCCCCCCTTTTTTTTTTCTCACCTAGTGTATTAAAAAGTAGCCAAATAGAGAAGACCCAAAATATAGCAAGAGCAAAGTAAAGAGAGGGACTGAGTACCCTAAGCAGTCTAAAAAATATTTTGGAAGACTAGCACACGCTGAGTACCCTAAAACTATACAAAATAGGAGGATTGAAGCTACTCTAGACTTAGTGAAATTTTCTTTTTTAACACTTCAAATACAAAAAGCACTCAATTTTCAAGTTTCAAAATTAAATTATCTTTGTAAGTGTCAATTTTTATAAATCTCCTTAAAACTATATACACTAACAGATAAGCATAAAGGCTCAATTTCTTACTAGTGTTTAAGGCTGGGGCAGCTAAGCCACATCGAAGTTTAACCCAGAAAGAAGGAAGATATCCGCAGTAAAATAGCCCAAACATGGTACTACTGAGCTGTGCAAAACGAGGATTTCCTCTCTGTAAAAGCAATGCCATAGCAACAACAAAGGCAGCAAAAGCCACAGAAACGTCAATTTGACCGAAATACCTGGCCACATATGAGAAACACTAATCAGAAACATATATTCATCACCCTCCCAAACCTGAAGAATGCATTTATAAAAAATGAGATAGAAAGTTTCACTATCATGCAAGTCTAAAGAATTCTTTCTGGAGTAAATTTAACGATAGAAGTTCAGTTTCTTAATGTCATTTGAAAATTAAGGGAAAAGAAAGAATAGGGTAGTCCTGTGACAAATATATCCCATATCAGACATCAGAAAAGGCAGTATATCAGTAGTAGAGACGCATACTTTTGAAGTCAAAACAGATTAAACACAATTGTCAAATATCAGCTGTTTTCTCACTCGTTCAGCTACTCTTTTATGTCTTAAAGTTAAGCTGCTTCTCTTAGATTAAATTCTAGTTGCAATAAGTAAACGACCGTCTTATTGGCACCTCCCCATGTACAAAGTGCTTGGGGGTCTAGGGGAGAAAGGGTTCGAGCTGCGAGATCAGCAGCATATTGTAATTATATCTCAAAAAAAAAAAAAAAAAAATGACCGTCTTCCTCTTCCTTCCTGCCCATCTCATGTCAGGTAGTTATCCCATTTAGTTAGTTGCACAACTGATTCTTGTTTAGATCTCTTATGTCCTATTCTGGTGTATTTTAGGATCACTTACATGGTTCTGCCTGGGGTACAAGAAATGGTTGGGGGAAATGAAGCAGATAAAGTTGTTGCATTTTTTGTGCTGCTCCAACATTTCATCCTTAATTGATTTCCCCAGAGTTTACTCAAGCATATTGCTTTGCTTTCTCTTACTATTTCTTCCTGCAATCTACTCATAATAAATTTGAGTCAATTTCATTCTTATTTTTGCTCTTTCCTCTCCTCCCTTGTGTTGGATCCTTGTGACACCAACAATGAGTTGCATTTCAATATAAATTTGAGTAACTATCTGGATTTACTGTGGGAAATATAGCTGCATCTAGAAGAACTTTTTGACTTAAAAGGAAGGATAAAAAATTTAGATTGAAAGCAGCTTGCCTTGCAACCAATTTCATTGTAAATGATATGGACAACAGGAAGGTAGCTTGTTGATTAAATCATTCAACTCTTCATTTTATATATTTCCCCTCACCAAATCTTTTTTGCTCCTACTTTTAAAGTTAGCATGCACAACTTACAACTACAAACAATAAAATGTAACTGCATATGAAACAGAAGCATCAAACATATGAAGCACAGCTTTGGCACTATATATAATATGAAAATAAATCCCTAAATGAACATGCTTCAATTATTCCCACAAACATTAGTTTACTGATGGAAATTGAAACACCCCCCCCCCCCCAACACCAAAAAAAACAAAAAAGAGGAATTTGGTTATTGATGCAATTGTCTTTATTTTCTGATTATTAAAGTGGCATGGTACCCAAAAAAAAAAAACAAAAACAAACACACTAGAGATGCATAACTTACAAGGTAATTATGGGCATGACAGCACAAATAATAGAGCACACTCGTGACACGTATCGAGGAGGGGGTGTCATTCCTGCAGTGATTCCACGACTCCTAACTAAATCAAAATACTCACGTGCACCAACAAAAACAGCAGCAGCCATGAATGCCGTGAAAACCCATCCTCCAGCCAATACAACACCCCCAACAGAGATTCCAATGCCAAGTCCGGAAACAATTCTTTTCCTTAACTGACTAGCTTTCTGTTGCTGCTCAGAGAGCAAATCCTCATTTTCTGATAATTTATCACCTTTGTTGACTTCCTACAACATATCCATTTCAGTGATTCCACTCAACCATACATCCATTCTCACAAAGATACGTAATTATTTTAATAAGTAAAAATTAAAATAAACCAAAGCTCCAAAATTTTTCACATCAACCATGGCAACCATCACAATCTTTTCATCCATAACAAAAAGCCAAAACTTACACCATATATTCCAATTTTCCCTAATTATCCTACATACCATAAACATTTATGAAATTTTATAATATAAATATATATATATATATATATTTTCTTTATCATCCATTAATTTCTTAGGCTAAATTACAAATTTTACATCCTCTTAACTTTCACATGCTTTCAATTCAGCTCTTTAAATTTTTTTGCACCATTATTTAAAACCTTTATCGATCGAATTGGACCAAACTAGACGGAATAACTAAATTGAAAACATATTTGATTGAAATTGAAAGGAAAAAAAAATGAAAACTTAAAATAGTGAATTGAAAACATGTCAAAATTAGACGCCGCAACTTATATTTTAGCTTTTCTTCTGACTAGTTTTCTTAGCAGACATTAAATTCAAAAAATATAACCACACAATCACACATAAATTTAATTTTTTTTTTTAAAAAATTATTTTTCAACTCCAACACATTTTTTAAAATAAATTCTTCGAAAATCGAAAACAGATTAAGTTACAAGCAAATCCACCAAAAAATTTTGAAACTTACAAGCAAATTCAGCAAATAACAACCACACAAACAAACATAAATTGAAGTTAAATTCACCAAAAAAAAAAATTAAAAATCATCACAATCTCAAATTCAAATTGAAAGTACCTGATTAGCATTCTCCTCGCCGAGCTGTTCCGGCTCAACTCGAGCCACGGCGGTGATGACGCGCCGGCGAGCCAAGCCGCCGTCTCGGCCGAGCCGAAGCAAGCTTCTACGGCCGTCAAAGACGAAATTGAGCTTCACAACTCTTGGCCGAGCAGGAACTAGGGCTTTCGACGGCGACGAGTGGCAGGGGCAACTGGTTATGGAACACAGAGAGAGCGGAAGAAGCTTGTAGTTGTAGCGTCCAATTCCTGAATACGACGTCGTCGCCATGAAAGCCGCCGAGTACCACCACTACTGCTCCTACGGATTTCGCATTGGTTCAGAGAGAGAGAGAGAGAGAGAGAGAGAAACTCTGTGTAGTGTTTAATTTTGTTTGTGTGGTGTTTTTGGAGAGAGAGAGAGGAGAGATCTGAGAAACCAAGGCTGCTCGTCTTCGCGTGTGACAAGCGATCGGGGATCTGCCACGTAGGATTCATTTCTTTCCTCTTTTTAAAGGAATCTTGTTTTCATCGTTAAAAAAAATTAGAATTTAGAATGAATCTAATAAATTATTTATGGGTATCTTTGGTGTAATGGAATAATTATTAATAGCAATTTTATTATTTGGTTACGTTTTTATTATCTGAAATATTTTTTTTTAAGTAGTTGTAAATTTGTAATGATTATTCTTTTATTGCATGTAATTGGGTTTAAAATTAATATATTTCTAAGCTATATCTAATAGTCAAACTTATGAGTAGTTACTGTCATTTTTTATTTTGAGTTTAGTGTTATAATGCGTAAAAATGAGATTGAGATAGTGATATAATTCTTAGAACTTTAATCTAAGTGAGTTTTAAAAAAAAAATAGTAAAAAATAATATACTCTTAAGAACTTTTTTTAAAAATAGTAAATTATTCTTTTAACCGTTTGTGTTTTTAAATTTACAATTATTTAACTAAAAGATAGAGATATTTTAGAGAATTTAAGAATTTGTGTGAGGATATTTTAGTATGCAAAATGATGAAATTCAAAATTATTACTTATTAGTAGTATAGATAATATGTTCTATTACAGTTTACAGGTAATAAAGATTAGTGTTCTTAATGTAATATTTATTTAGTGGTACTTAATGTGCCTTAAAAATTAAAAATATGAGTAGTGTTATGTTAATGAGTCTAGTTAACAGATGTCATTATAGCAAATAATGAATTATTTAAGAAACTTTTAATATTACTCTAATAGGAAATATTTAAAATAAAAAAATCAAAAAAATCAATTTTTTTTTTTTTATAAGAAGCTTCTAAGAACATTTTCTAAACCAATGCCCTCAAGGGCTAGGGCATCATTAACTTTTCCCCATGTTACTTACTCGACATTGTTTGATATAATGTTTTTAACTAACAATGTTTATCAAATTTATCTATGTATACAAATGTGTGTAAAACAGTGTGTAATAGGTTTTACGGTAAAAAGAAAATCACATTAATTAATTAAAAAAAAACTTATTTATGGAAGCCTCTAAATGAATTGGATAAGAGTTATTATACATAATCCAATATTAGTTGTCATTTCCATTAAAAAAACTAGTTGTCATTCATTAAAATTTAAATCTTGTTAAGAGCTATAAAACACCATACCTCTACCATACAATATCCAATTATTTATTTCACATTAGATTAGACACAATCCCTAACTAATCCAAAATATATATTAATTAGGATTATGTAGAACATTTAAAAAAATCTAGGTATATTTATACTAAACACAGTCCTAAGTCCTAACATAATCCTCTTCTCCCAAAAAAAAAAAAAAAAGTCCTTACATAATCCTAATTAATATATATTTTGGATTAGTTAGGAATATGTAATAGATAATTTTCTGAACCATAAGATTTTATAAGAGGTTTTTATATAATTGAAACCCTAATGTTTAATTGGAACTAAAATTACCATTCATCAATGCTAACGCCATAATATTTCTGCTCCTATTTTCTTTAAGAACACAATCTTCTCTTTATAATTGTCCTTTGTTAAATAGCAAGATATCTTCCTATTATATAATTGTTGGCATGGAAACTTGCTGAAATTATTTACCCCGGTCTTCCATCACACTTGGTGCACATCTTCACATGGTAAAAGCTTGGAGTATTTCTTAATTGGAAAAATTACAGTAAAACTACCTGTGTTTTGGCTCATTTGCACTTTGCTTACCCGTGATTTAAAACTTAACACTTTGCCCACCTAAGCTTCATTCCATTTGCTTCCCATTACCCATCTCACCTTCAGACATTAGAAAAACATGTTTTTAATAAAAATCACAACATAAGAAGGCAAAACCACTTTCCCTCGAAGGCTTTCCTCAAAAGCCCTAGAATCATGAAAAATCCCCATCTGCATTTGATATACAAATCGTGCTGCAAGAATAACCCGAGATGAGCAACGTCTTGTTCAAGGGATCCAAATCTAGGTAATAAATCAGTCATTGTTTGGGTTGTCGAATTTTTTTTTTTTTTTTTTTTTTTTTGGGTTTGTTTGGGTGTTATAATTTTTTGAGAAATCAGTCAATGTTACATGTATTTATTTGTTGAAGCTCATCACTATTGAGAATGTTACATGAATTTGTTGATGTTTATGAAAAATGTGACCACCTGTGGATATAATTTATTGATGTTTATGGGCATTTTGTCTATCGTGATCATTGTGCCTCATTGTGAACCTTACGAATCTGTTGGGTTTTAATTTTAGTGTTTGCATGTTCTTATTAGTAAAACAGAAACATGTGGTCCTTGGCCCCTATGTGTGTTGCCTCCCAAAAGCAAAACAAAAACATACAAGTGTTTATTCTTTATATGTCTATTCTTTTATGATTCATTAATTGTTTACGTGTAAAATGGTAATTTTTTATTGTAGATGGATGATATAGACTTCAAATTCGAGGTTCATTATGTGGGTACTTTTCTGTGGAACCCAAATTTAGAATATTTTGGTGGGAAAGTTGAAAGTGTATGATAAGGATCCTGATAGGCTTAGTTATTTTGAAATTGAAGGTATATGTGATGATTTGGGAGTTGATGAACCATATAGGTTTCATTATTTAGTTCTTGGGAGCAACTTGGAGCAAGACTTGAGGCTCATAAATGATGATGTAGATGTGGTATCTATGTGTAAGCTTCATGCAGAATGGCCAATAGGCACCATCATACTATATGTGAAAAGTGATCATACTCCCTTTGCAGTTGAACTTCCTGAAGGGATTGGTGGAGGGGTAAATGGAGGGGTTGGTGGAGGGGAAGATGGAGATGGCCAATTGGAGAGTGATGGTGATAGTGTGGTGGTAGAAGAACCACACAGTGCAGTAGTTGCTATTGAAGAGGAGTTTGATTGGTTGAATGAAGGTTTAGAAGGAGAAGACTTTGATGATGATGTATTTGGTGTGGTTTCTCCACCTCATAGTGTTCCACCTGAGCCTAACAATGATCCACCTCAACCAACCACTAATACACTTCCTACAAACATTGATACACCTCAGCCAAACATTTTTTGACCTCCATATATAAATGTAGATGAAGAGCGGGCTTAAACAGCTCTAGAGAATGACATTGCAAGTATGGATGGTTCTAATAATGAGCAAAGGTCTTGCTACCTAGAATTCAATGAGAAGACTAATATGAGAAATGCTAAATTGGTAAAAAGGATGAAATTTTCAAACTCCAAGGTCTTTAGGAAGGCTCTGAAGGAGTATATTATTCAAAAGCATATTGATATCAAGTGAAAGTTAAATGGAAAGAAGAAGATTTTTGTACATTGTAAGAATAAAGGTGAATGGGGTGTTATGCTTCTATAGTTATTGGAGAGTGCACATTTTAGATCAAGTCACTTAATCCTGAGTGTACTTGCCCCCTAACATTTCAAAATAGTTAAGTTACATTAGCATATGTGACAAACAGGTACTTGGAAGATTTTAGTAAAAATCCTAATTAGGAGGTCTCAGGTGTCCAACACTATGTCATGTCGCAGATATTAGTTTATTTAAGTCTTAGACAAATGTATAGATCAAGAAAGGCAGCTAAAGGTTTGATCACTGGGAATGAAAAGTAACAATATAGCCTACTTAGAGATTATGTAGAAATGATAAGAATGACAAATGTAGGAAGTAAGGTGATATTACAAACAGAGATGGAAGATGAGAATGCACAACCCAAGTTCAAAAGGACGTACATTAGGTACAATGCTTAAAAAAAAGGTTTTCTAAGTGGTTGTCCAGTTTTTGGGCTGGATGGATATCACTTGAAGGGTAGGTTTGGTGGGCAATTACTATTTGCCACTACCAAGGATGGAAATGACAATATATTCCTAGTGGCAATGGTTGTGGTTAAGCAAGAGAACAAGGACAGCTAAATCTTGTTCTTGGGGCGGTTTGAAGATGATATTGGTAGGCCAGAGCAACTAAATCTGGTATTCATCAGTGATAGGCAGAAGGTATTCTCATATTGCTCATAATAATTACTTGTGATGTTCATATTGATCATATTGCTTATTTGTGATTTTGAACTTGCTTACTTGCTCGTAATACTCAGTGTCTTATTCTTGAAATGGAGACTCTATTCCCAACAGTAGAGCATAGGTATTGTGTGAAGCACATATACTTTGAGGGTAACCACAAAGGTATGAAGTTGAAAAGTGTATTGTGGAGGTCTGCTGGCACAACATCAGTTAGGGAATTTGAGAGGGGGATGCAATATCTGAAAGATTTGAATGAAGAAGCTTGGAAATATCTTGCAAATATAGATCATGCACAATGGACTAGATCTCATTTTACTCTAGGGCTTTGACTAATTGTATTGTCAACAATTTGAGTGAGAGCTTTAACTCCATGATTTTAAAAGCTAGAGATAAGCTAATCTTATCAATGCTAGAATGGATTAGGGTTAGGCTTATGAGTAGACTTTAAATAAAGAGGAGTCGCATAGAAAAGTATTGTGGCTAATTGTGTCCAAATATACAAGATAGGTTGGAGAAGTTGAAAGTAGAGTGTAAAGGCTTCTGTGCAATGTCATCTGGGAGGTTTGTGTATGAAGTTGACAATAAGAGGGAAGGCATGTGGTGGACTTGGTAAGGAAGACATAAAGTTGTAGAGTGTGGGACTTGATAAGAATCCCCTGTGAGTATGGAGTTGCAGCCATTTTTGTAAATCGTGAGAAATCAGAGGATTACACCCATCCATGCTACTACAAGGATGCTTATGTAGAAACATACAAGTCACCCTTACCTCCAATGCCTGGCCAATCTGAGTGGATTCTAAGTGACCAACCTGTTCCTGTTGCACCTAATGTCTATAAGCCATCAGGCAGGCCACCCATAAAAAGGAAGAGGGATGCTGATGAGCCGATGAACCCTTACAGAGTTTCTAAAGAGAATAAGCCCATTAAGTGTGAGAGATGTAAAAGGGAAGGGTACAATGCAAGAGGATGCAACGCTAATGTCACTGGTGAGACACCATGGGAGAGGAGGAAGAGAATGCAGAAAGCTAAATCAGTAAGTATTTTTTATGTGTTCACTTAATTGTTACCAGCAATACATCAATAATTGCTTTAACATGTTGAAATTTGGTTGTAAGCAAGGGGAAAGGCTTCTACATGCAAACAAATATCCCAGGCCCTATCTTCATCTCAGGCCCCATCCTCATCTCAGGCCCCATCTTCATCCTAGCCCCTACCAATTCATCAACCTTATAATATGGCCTTCTCTAACTAGACTCCAGGGTCAGAGCCACCAGCTCAATGGTACTCTTTAGATTTTAGGTACACAGTTAAAGGAGGTCCATAGTTCTCTGCAAGCCAGCTAGCTCTACACACCTCTGCAGAAACATAGGACGCTAGAGCACCATCATTACATGTACTATAGTTTTTTGTTTGATGCTTATTCATAAATTATTGAAATAAGTAGCTAACATCTCAATTCTTGTATTTTGTAGCTTACAAGACCACCTGCTAGTAGAGGAACTACTTTCAAAGGAAGAAGTAATGCACTAAGGACACAAAAATGTAACACAAAAGGTGGAAATGGTAGCTATGGGAAGAGAGGCAGTCATACAGGCAAGGGTAGTTAATGAAGCAAGGGCAGAGCAGCCATGGGATTATATATGTCAATTAAGTGTTAGTTTAATATTTTGTAAACAAGGACAGGGCAATGTGTTAGTTTATATACTATTGGGGTTTTATGATTAAGTGTTAGTTTATATGCTGTCAAAACATTGTTGGAGTTTGTGTTATTTTTGTAAGATTTATACCAAATGCATTATATGCAATGGTCATGGCAGGTGCAACTATTTTGTGGTTGTTGTACCAAATGCCTTATTTTGACTGGTGGTTGATGAAAGACAATGTTTAATATCACTTTAAGTGTATAGACAAATTCCTAACTTAATAGCAAGTGTTTTATATGATTATTTTGAGTAGTTATTGTCATGTAGTTGATTATTGCAGTTGAATATAGTAGGTTTATGTGTGTACGTGTTGAATACAGCAGGTTTATTATTTTGAGTAGTTGTTGTCATGTGGTTGATTATTGCAGTTGAATATAGTAGGTTTATGTATGTATATGTTCAATACAATAGATTTATTATTTTGATTAGATGGCATTTCATTTGTTTTATTTTGCAAGTTGACAGATAGTTGTCATGCACTTTCAACACAAACGCCAGACACAATTCACTTTAAACAATGCACTTTAAACTATTCATTTTCAACACAATTCACTTTACACAATGCACTTTCAACACAAACACTAAACACAATACACTTTAAACAATTCACAGCATCCAACAAAACACAAGACACAAGTTGTCAATTCACTTTAAACCATAGTGCTATTACAAAACAAAGTGGCTTCAAGTCAATATTGGCCAATTAAGAAACTACTTATATATTACAACCCACCAGGCAGACTCAATCTCATCATTTCAACATTCTCACTTAAGCCAAAATAAAAAACAATATAACCAATGAAAAAAAAGCCATGAAACAATTAGTGAAATTCTGGACTTTCTCTCTTGCTTTGAAGCTTTAAATGCTATCTCCTTGGCTTTAACAGAGGAAGCTTAAAACTTTCTCTCCCTCTCAGTAGCTTTGGCTGCCCTTTCTTGAGCACTCTTTGCCATTTGGGTAGCTTCTGTTGTTGTTTGGGTAGCTATTGTTTCACTTTCATTTGCAAGTTGCAGCTCACTCTATAATATAGATAGCTTTTGTTGCACCAAAGGGGCAGCTTCATTCTCACATATACAAGTGAGATTATCAATCCAATGAAAGAAAGGGCACCTGGGACCAACCTGTTCGTAAATTTAATTGAACATATCACTTTCCAAACTCACTTCAGTCAACTAGATTAACTAAAAACTAAACTTACCTTATATTGGCTACAACCCAAAAACCTTTTCCCAAAATTATCCACTATCAGACTTGTTCTCAGCACATAAATCTCATATGTACACATATGCCTACTTGAACCTGAGTAATTTACACTTGAAGAAGACATTGCTTATCAACTTTTGCCCAAATTTCCTGTGAATCAAAACTACACATCAATGGACTTCTGCCCAACATAACAATCTTTCAAAAGGTGAAAAGCCAACCCAAATAAAGTAGAAATTTCATTCCTAGATTGCTTTATCTTCAAATTAGAAATGCCTCAAGACAACCCAAAGTCAGAATGTCTCAGATGATGAAAATTTCATGAAACACATGCAGAAAAATAAAAAATCTAGCTCAATACAAAGATTTTTCTTAATTCTAGAGCTAGTGAGGGAAGTCTTTAAGGGAAAGTGGTTTTGATCCTTTTTATGTTGTGATTTATATTAAAAACGTGTTTTTCTAATGTCTGAGAGTGAGGTGGGTAATGGGGAGCAAATGGAATGAAACTCAGGTGGGCAAAGTGTTAAGTTTTAAACCACAGGTAGGTAATATGCAAATGGGCCAAAACACAGGTGGGTTTACTGTAATTTCTCCTTCTTAATTTGTACATTTTCAGCAAAACCACATATCTTGGTGTAGTTTATTTTATTTTATTAATTTTTTTATATGGTTACTAAACTGATTACAAACAAGAATGCACTAACAGTTTTTAAATACTTGTAGGACCTTGTTCAGTTTTGGTTATTGATGAATTGTACATAAGTAACAGACTTTAACTTAATGAAAGAAAATATTCAACAAAATGTTTTGATGGTGTTTACTTAGTATTGTCATTTGTTTATGATGTCAAAATGAATTGCAGTTGTTATTAGGTTAAGGAGTTTATTTTGTTAAACTCATTTGGACTACACCATTCTCTTATGTTAGTTTTCTGGATATGATTTGTAATTTGGTTTCAGTGTGTTTATAGAAATGATTAAGCACTTTATGTGTCTGCCATGCTTGCACTGTGTGTGTATACATGCTAAATTTCTTATTTCTTAGCATGTGTGTAAAGGTATTTATGCAAAATTATCTGTAAATTTGTCTTGTAGTCTTTAGGGTATTTACATTTAAGATGATATAGAGGGATTGCATATTGCATTTTACCATTTATTAAGGCATTATTTATTTATTTTGAGAAGAAAGTTCAATATTATTCATTAAGGAAGGCTGTTAAGATCAGTCTGGAGTGTTGCAACTTGCAAAAGAGAATGTGGAGGCCATTGTTTTAACCCTGTTTTCTTTTTCTCCATTGTATAACATGATATTGAATGAATAAAGTCTATTATTGTTTCTTCTCAAAAAAAAAAAAAAAAAAAAAAAAAGCCTGGAGTACAAGCATGACGTCTGGTGGTACATCTTCCAAATCACAATATATGTCTTTCTTACCTTTTTTTTTTTATAATAATAAATGAAAAAAAAATCTCAATATATATTTAACTTTATTTTTCTAGTTACGTATGTTGTACATAAAATGTGAATTATATCTTAATATCTTTTAACGATGGTGAGTTTTAGGGATAAAACCAAATGGAATCATTGATTGATGGCCTCACTCGAAACATTAAATTGAAGGCCTTTCAATGCACAAGTTACGCAGCAATCTTGGCAGTAGAGCTTGAGGCTTTCTTTGGGACAATATCTATACTATTCCTAAGAAATGATGTGTTCGAACGTAGGACAATTCTATTAGCTCAAAATTTTTTCATTAGATGGATTAACGACATGACAAATTGTATGGGTTCTTCACCAAATATGGAATTAAGGAAGAAAGCTCGGGTTTGTGTGAAAACACACGAGCTTGTTTAGACCACAAATTAAAAAATTACAGCTTAATTGCTTTTATACTAACTTACCTAAGTGCGGAATAAGAGTAAATGAAGCGCAATAAATCGAAACTACTTTAGTGCATAAACATGAATAATAAATAATAAATGTAAAGAACAAAGAGTAAGGGAAGAGAGATGCAAATACAAGATAACACCAAGACGTATTATCGAAGATAAAACCAAAGAACTCGACGAAATACCTCTCTGTGACTTTCCAAGTCAAAATCAATCCACTAGTAAATAAGTTGGAGTACAAGAATAATAGAAGACCGTCCAAGCCTAGTTTACCCAATGTACTTGATGATAGAAAAATACATGTTTGTATCACATACAAAACATACACAACGGAAAATTAATGCATCTTCTTCATTTGCAATTGTTAACATGTACTATGCAAATTTCAGAATTTAAGAATAAGAAAGCGTACCTTGGTGTGGTGAAAATCAAAACCAAAATCAGAAATACTTAAGAATACTTTTAATCTTCACTCCAATTCTACTTTACGCCCAAGAAGTGTGGTCTCTCAATCAGTTTTCAAAGAAGAATATCAGAGTGTTTCACTTTCACATACACATAATTTCATAATAATATCTCTCTTTTTCATACATATAAATTCTGTATGTTTATCTTCTTATAACTGATTATCTAATTGGGTTAGACTTTTGGGCCTTTTCAATTGTGCTTTAGTATGTGGCTTGGAGTGGGACCAAAATGGACCAATAAGACACTAGCTCCAATGGGCCTTGGTTTTTTTGTCAACTCTTGACAAGTCTAAAATTACCATTAATTATATATAATACCACTATATAAATATAGTTGCATTCTAGGCCTTATTTATGAATTATATCCCAATATTTTATTATACATGCAACCCCTTCATAAAATATTCGTAATAATACAAAGTCATGAATGTAGACTGTCATTTTGTAAATTACTACATCTTATGCTTGAGTACTCGGTAATCCTTTAAAGTTATTCATCATATATTTATGAAATCCAATTTCAAAAATATATACTTTAGTAATTTCTTACCAAAGTGGTTAAACCTAACTCTCTGAATAACTGAACCCATTAAATTTATCTCAAGAAAATATTTTATATCTTCATTAAGAGACTATGAATTTCATCTTGAAAATATATGTTCCATCAACACTAAATATGGTTGCCCAACATACTGAAGTTTTGACCGTTACTTTAGATCTCACTTATGATATATCAAAGTAATCTACATTTTATACTCAGGTCCATTATCCTCTCAGGATTAAGAGTTCATGTAAATAGAAGTCATGAGATTTATTATTCATTTGACAATTGTTAAGAGAATAATAAATCTCACAGCGGTCCAATTTAATATGTCTTAACTCTTAAAATATATCAACATATCAACTAGAAGTTTACATTTCCATGATCAAGAAAAATCATCTTAATTGATATGTTATAATCTTTGTAGATGAAATGCCCAATTTCATCACTGACTACGAACTATAATTCTGAGTTTACATAGAACTTGTGATTTATATCTTCTGTGATTTTTCACATAAATCACATACTATGCATCTCATGGACTATATGATAATGTCCGAATATTCATGTTACTACTATTTTAGATAAAAATAAAACAACTATATTAATCAAAATATTAAGTCATACACAATGTAATACATAATATCATACATAGCATCATACAATAGGATTTACGGGTACTAATCCTAACACTTGAGCCCTCCAAGCTCCTGTTACCAACAGAATTCTCAGAATCTTGTCTTCACTAGCTTTTCAGATCCCACAATACCGCCCGATTGCATCCACCAAGCCTCACCAGCTGCTTTTGGCAAATCCCCAAAGTTTCCCAAGCTCCAAAACACTCACTACACTCTAAATAAGTGTGGATTGCGTTTGGGTACAAATCTCCTCTTAAAGTATAAGAATGAGAGAGGGAAAGAAGAATAGACTACAAGGATTTCTTACTAAAGGATGAGTAGCTCTCTCTCTAAAAGGTGGGTGTGTTGTGTTGTAGAAACCTATCTAGGGTTTTCTCTTTGAATAGCCTCTTTTACTTTTGTGGGTAATAGGGGTGTATATAGTATGAGTGAAGGGTAAGAAAGTCACATTTAAAATCCTTCGGGCAGAGAGTTTCGTGAGTACCTTGCAAGATGGCCTGTCTCATGAAGTATTTGCGAAATGCAACATGACACTTGACTCTTCAGCTTCTAGCATGTACTTCTCACATGGCCTTTTCGCGGGAACCTCTACTCGTGAACTTTTTGCAAGCTAGTTGCGAAACTGCACTAATCTTTATTTCATGCTCGATTCTTCACCAACTTAATACTAAACCTAATACAATAAAATCCCACAAAATACAAGGAACAAAAAATATGCAATTACAACACATTTTTCATGAAATAAAACCAACATAAATTATAATTATAAATCACAACTTTACAAAGGAGATAGAAAGTTCAACTTTTAAGGATTAGAAAGTGTTCCATAATAATAATAATAATAATAATAATAATAATAATAATAATAATAATAATAATAATAATAATAATAATAATAATAATAATTATTATTATTATTATTATTATTATTATTATTATTATTGTGGGGGCAGAGCCGTCGGGATGGCTGTATGGGCCTTGGGTCTGGTCCGAGGACACTGCTCGGCCCAAGAGGCCACGAGAAGGGAGGAGATTATCAAAAACCCGAAGGCCCATAGGCCCACCGGTCAGATCACTGCGTGCGTGGCAGTGTCCGAGGATAACATGACCTCGGACGGCAAGAGCTACAGCCGAGGAACGAGACTCAGTGCCAACGGGAAAGCTTCCGAAGCCCAGTAAGTCATACGGGGCCTCAAGGGGATGCCGAGGAAGGGGGACAAGCGGGACGTGCCCTGCATGAGGTTATTGCCTCCGCATTAAAGGCTTCCACCTACCCGCCTGGCCGCATTAATGAGGAGATGACTTCTGAAGGGACGGCGGTCAGCTTTATAGTCTTGGGGAGCGTTTTCAGGGACAAGACGGGTGGTAACCAGAGAGGGGGAGTATAAATAGAACAGGAGATGCCACAAGAAAGGGGACCGGATCTTCTCCAAAGAAGAAAGAAGACTCTCACCCTCTTCACCTCGAAGACAGCAGAAGAAAGGCCTAGAGATAGGCTCTCGGCCCACGTCCGAGGAGAAGTGGAGGCGTGTTCTCAACCCCAAGCATGCCAACAATGGGCTTCATCCCTACTCCATAGCATTTCAGAACCCCAAGAAGTCAAGGCTTTAAGCCCATTCTCTACAAATTCTATTGTAAAGGCCACTTAGGCCGGCCCAATCACGCGTTAGGGCCCAAGGCCAACTTTGTGTCCTTACAATTATTATTATTATTATTATTATTATTATTATTATTATTATTATTATTATTATTATTATTATTATTATTATTATAGGTGAAGATGAGAGAAACTTAAATTAGAATTTCAAATTAGAGGTCTAATTTTGCACCATGTGTTCTAAATCATTTATTCTCAAAGAGTTTTATTTCTTAATTTTAAAATCAAATGTGGGACCACATCATAAATATTCATCTAACTGAGTTATTAAGTACAAAAACCAAAGAGTTTAGAATAAATGAATCTTAAAAAAAAAAGTGCTTTACAATAAATAAATAAAAAACATGGACAATTTACATTTTATATTATGAATCATATTGTATATTTTTAAATGTATCTATACATATGCATAATATTACAAGCTAGTTTATTATAAATTTTGCCATCTATGGCTCATATAGGTAGGTCAAATTGGCTTTTGGCAATGCGTCAACATGCAAGTTGAAACTATTAATCAAAATATTGTTGGGTAAAGTAGCTCAATATGAATTCCTATTGAAAATTATATTGTTGGTGCTTTTTAATTTTATCACATTATCTCTTTCAATATGAGTTAGGGAGTAGACAAAAAAAGGAAAAATTTATATGTAAAAAAAATGTGTTTTCCTTCAATTTTTTTGTTCAGCTTTTAGGTTTTATGTATAACTTTTTAAAATTTCACTTTTTTTTTTTAATTTTTTTTTAAGTACAAGTATATTTTTGCTCATTAAGAGATATATGTAAAGTTGCTATTATAGTTCAATGGCTTTGGCAGTTTTTTTTTTTTTAGACAATAACCTATTTTTAAAACAATTTAACTTAAGCAATATACTATGGTTATTCTATATAACAAATTACAATATGTCTCTCTCTCTCTCTCTCTCTCTCTCTCTCTCTCTTGCATGGTTTAGTGTCATAATTTTTCATTCATCCCAATTTGAAGTTTACTTGTTTGTCCATTATATTATGCATTTAGAATTACTAATATAACTAGGAGTGTAATGTGACTATCTCCAAAAAATGAACAAATCCATGCATGAACATATGATTTCAACGCTCTTTTGGTGTTCATATTTTGGAGTTAGTCTCATCACACCCCGACCTTATTAGTAGTTTGTGGTGGGTCTTTTTAAGATGGTGGGCTAGGCTTCCTCTTGCCACACTAAGGCCCAAAGGATCTAGGTAGGAGAGTCAGAATCGGTCTAATTACAACTCACCTCAAATCGGCTTGTACGCAAATTAGAGCTCTTTTGTTAATACCTTGGTCATGTGCCCATGGCAGATGAGATTGTTATAAGAAAGTTATGGTAGACAAGTATAATATAACAATAGTGAAGGAAATGTGTTTACTGTTAGTCAAAAGAATTCCCATAAATAAAGAAAAGAGCAGTATGACAATAAAGATGCAATAAAATGACAATAATGAAGATGAGATAACACCCATATTTAATCAATAAGAAAAACAGAGCAGGAACAGTTAGTCTGCCGCGCTTGGTTGCCTTACGGAGGTAAGACCAAATAGGAAACCACTTCCTCAATGTGAGTAACCTCACAAGAAAGTCCTACTATGGAGACTACCCACTTTGATGGAATGGGTTTGAATGGCTTATGCTCTAGAAATCCTTAATCCTCAAATAGAGAGTAGGCTTTTAGAGGGAGAGAAGATGATTAGCCTATTGGTGCATGCCTGTAGGTTCACTTTTGCCTACTCTCATTGTTTTTCTTTCTTTCTTTTCTCCCTAAGTTTTCTACGCTATTTCTATTGTACTCTCTTACTCCGTGTTTTTTTTTTTTGTGATGTGTTGTGTTGTGTTGTGTTGTGTTGTGTGGTCTTTCCTGGTTGTAGTTGTGTTGTTCTTACTGTCTTGTTCTACCGTGTTCTTATTGTTACTATGCACTACGGAGGTTCCTTTTATACTACCTGTCGTGACTGGGTTTTTACCACTTCACCCCTTAACCACTTTTGTCTAGGTGTGGGTGCCCTTCCAAACCACCCACTGGTTTGTCAACTGTCCAGCCACCACCACTTTCTTGTACTAGCTGTGCCACATCCCATTACCAGATAAAGGGCCTTATTTTGTTTACTTGTTCACTGTGGCATTTCCATTCAGATAAGGGTGGACATTCTCTTTCACTATTCCTCATGTATGAGCGAATGACCAAACACAAAGAAGCAATGGCTAGATACTACAATAGAAAGGTTTAGGTGAGAAGGTTTAGGTGAGAAGGTTCAACACAGGAGACCTCGTCCTTAGAAAGGTATCACAAGCAATAAAGGACCCATCCCAAGGAAAATTGGGACTTGCCTGGGAAGGCCCTTAAGAAGTAATCCGTCACTCCAAAAAAGGCTCCTAGTAAGGAATGCTTTACATTGCAAGTTGCATAATTTTCATATCAGTATGTATGACAGTCATTACTTTCGTCATTCATAAATCAATAATACATGAAAGTATTATTCATGCGTATTTACCAATGATTATCCATAAGTTATTTGCCAATGAAAATATGTGCAACACATAGGAGTCATCCTTGGGAGACATCTCAAGTACCTCCGTCATTAAAATTTCAAATCAAAAGCTATTCACACACAGCTAACGACATCATAGCCATCAACGTTGTTAATGTACAACTACCAAAAGTCGACTAAATCAGAGTTGTTCAAACCCAACCAATAAGATTGTCATTCAAGCACAAATAACACAAAACAAAAATGGTTAACCTAAAGACTCTCCAATACCACGACTTTAAGTCACGAGTACAACGCAACATCGTAATTCAAACATGACTCAATAAAAAAACTGTTCAAATACAACTAAAAATAATAAGTTGTTCAAATACAACTAATATCGTAATTCAAACATAACTCAATAAAAAAACTATTCAAACACAACTAAAAATGTTAAGTTGTTTAAACACAATTAAGATCGTCATTCAAACATGACTCAAGAGAAAAGCTGTTCAAACACAGCTAAAAATGTTTAGTTGTTCAAACGCAACTAAGATCGTCATTCAAACATGACTCAACAAAAAAGCTGTCAAACACAGCTAAAAATAATAAGTTGTTCAAACACAACTAAGATCATTATTCAAACATAACTCAACAAAAAAGCTATCCAAACATAGTTAAAAAAAAAAAGAAATTAAGTTGTTCAAACACAACTAACATTGTCATTCAAATATGACTCAATAAAAAGCTGCTCAAACACAACTAAAAAAATACTAAGTTGTTCAAACACAACTAAGATCACCATTCAAATATAACTCAACAAAAAGCTGTCAAAACATAGCTAAAAAATACTAAGTTGTTCAAACACAACTAAGATTGTCATTCAAACATGGCTCAACAAAAAGTTGTTCAAACATAGCTAAAAAATACTAAGTTGTCCAAACATAGCTAGAATTGTTAGTCAAATATGACCCAATAAAGAATCGTTCCAACACAACCGAAGGTAAAGAGCAGGTCAAATACAAGCTAAGTACGAAAAAGCTATTCAAATATAAGCTAAATATAGAAAATTGTCTCAGCACAACTAACATCGTCATAAAAGGTTGTCCAAACACAACCAAGCATAAAAGAGTTGTTTACTACAACTAAAAGCATGAAGTCCATAAACCTATCTATCATTGTCAAAGAGATTGTTCAATTGCCCAAAACAACGGGCCCCAAAAGAAATATTGTTTTTCCCTTACAAAAAAAAAAAAAAAAAAAAAAAAAAAAAAAAAGAAAGAAAGAAAAACTGAAAAGAAGAAAAACACATGAGTTACTGCTCATTAGGGGTAGGATTTGCAAGAGTTGTAGTTGTGGCCTCTTCCATTACCTCAGCTATGGTTGTGGCTTCTTCCATTACGTTCTTTACTGTAGCCTCGGAGGGATGATCAGCCAGGAGTTCCTTCTCAACCTCACCCATAACCAGACCAGAAAGGTCCAAGTTAGGGTGATGCTTTGCCATCTACTTCCTAAGAAGGTCAAAGCCTTCCATGTAGTACCCGCATAGCTCATCAGAGTACTCGTCAAAATCTTTGAATTCCTTCACCACCGCTGCCCCAGCCTTCTACAACTTCAGCTCCAGATCACCAATTTGCTTGCCCTTTAGCTTGTAAAATTCTTTCTCCACCTATAGGCTCTTCTCCAAGACTGCCACACGCTCTTTGTCATTTTCAGGTTCAACAGTAAGAATGGTAACCTTGTTCTTGAATGTCTCATTTTCAGCAAAGAGGGACTTGATCATAGGCTCAGACGTGGCCACCCTCTTCTCCAAGTCTAGGAGTTTTTTAGAGACAAACAAAGACTCCCCCAAAGCCTACAAAAAATCTCCCTTAGTAGAAGTAAAGCAAAGGAAAAGAAAAAGTAAATACAACCTACAACACATACCTGCACAAGCTTTTGAATGTGAGACAACATCACCTCACTGGACGACTTTGCCATTAGAGGACTTAGGTCATCCACGAAGAGTACCTTTTGAACCTTCAGAGCAGCCATGTCAGCATTGTTCCAGAAGGTAGGAAGAAAAGATTTGCAACCAACCTTCTTCTTCTTCCTAGCCTTCTCTCCAGTAGAGGCAATTACCTCTAGAGACGAAGTGGGAGAGGCAGGGTGCTTGGCAGGCAAATGGGAAGGAGAAGGGGTTATCACAGGATCTTCCTTAGAAACGTCACCCGTCTTTGAACATTTCTTGAACAAAAGACCACTGAGGAGGCCACCCTTGGCCTTCTTCTCTTAAGCCTCAGCTAACTTCTGCTTGCTAAACCTAGTAGTCATTCTGAAAGAGAGAGGAATATATATATATATATATATATAAAGAGAAAGAAGAAGACAAAAGCTTAAGATTTCAAGAGAGAAATGGAAAGAAGCACTTACTCTTTTTCACAACTTCCAAATTCTTCCAAGCCTTAGTAGATGGTTCTAGACCCAAAAAATGAAGAAATAAAGATTGAGGAGAGACGAGCTCGTCAAAATCCTTGACGGACTCCAAATATTCCTTTACTTTTTCAGCACAACAGTAATAACTCTTCTTCAAACGAGGGTGTTGGGAAACTATAAACAAAAACATAAGTATGTCACATACCATCGTCACTCGTAAAAGAAAAGAAAAACAACAGAAAGATGAGAAAGACACACCAGACATAGGAACTCCCTAACTACAAAAAAACTTGCGGGCTTTCGCTTCTAATTTTGAAGAGACGACTGGTAATTGAGTATTAACCTAGAAGCCCTATCCCACGGCTTAAACTCATGATAGCCTGGGTCCTTTGATTTTCTCAAACGATAAAATGAAGGAATTCGTCCCTCTTGATGACATCGCCATCATTGGTAGACATCCACACCACCATACAAGAGAAGAGGGTCCGCCAAGAGTTGGGCACTAACTGTGCCGGAGTAAGGTGTAAATAAGAAAAAGTTCCCTAACAAAAGGGTGAACAGGGAAACGAAGATCGTTAGTGAAGTCGGCCTTATAAAAACAAACTTCATGAGCATAAGAGCGACCGGCTCTTTCCTCGTCACTCAGGATCCTAATCTTTATCGAATCAGGGAACCGAAACCTATCCCTAATCCACTTCTAGTCCTTTCCCGTGAGAGAACACGAGATGGGCTAGGCTTTATAAGGGGTGGAAGGAGAAGTAGCCTTAGAGAACACACGGTCATCAGACGAAGATAACCTTGTCTCGAGGTCACTAGGCCTAACCTCAGGCATTTTTAAAGACCTAGCTACCTTAGCAGAGTGGGAAACTAGAGGGAATAACGAATAAAGAACAGGCTCGTATGGACAGTCCTCCCTCACGGAGAAATTGACCTACTTGAGACACTCTCCCTCTACAGACTTGAGTAAACAACCTAGGCGAGCAAAAAGAAAAGCTATTAAAGGACAATCAACCCTAACAGCAGAGTAATCTACCATGGAAAAACAGGAAAAGAAGCAGGAGCACGAAGAACTTACCAGGGAATGCAGGACAGAGAAAGGAAGCTTGAAGGAGAAACAGACCCTAGAATAAAAACTAAACAAGGAAAGAATGCAGAAGAAAGGAAACAAGAGGGAAAAAAGTGAAATAAGTGGCCAAAACATGCGCGAAAAAATCGAGAAACGTCTACATGTCAAATGCATCCTGGCCGTACACGTGGCACCCAACTACTCAAATATCAAATCGTCATAAATGCGCAGTACATAGAATACGAAGTGTCAAATGAATTTGTTCTTATCTCATCTAACAAAAGACAATTCGAACAAGGGGGCAACTAATGAGTTAGAAAATTATGATTGTCACTAAACGAAGATTGTCATTAACTCAGAGAAGACGTTACACATTTATTACGCTCATTAATGACGAAACGTAATGGACGGAGCAATAGTCACAAAATGAGCTGTGAACTTTAGACAAAGATTTTGTAATGCACTAGCTATTGACCATAAATACAGCGAATCACTTCCCATTAATAAGGCACACAACTATAAAAGAGAAGGTAATAGAAGTTAAAGGTACACACAAATACTCTACGAAATCACTATCCACTCTTTTTCTCTAAAGAATCTTTCCCCCTTACTGACTTAAGCAATGGAGGTGGTTTGGCTGGTGACACACCAGTGTGTTACTCTTCTACTTAGTTCATTTTGTAGGTTTTCCTCCAACAAAAATGATCTCATTCACAGTATCGTCCATCCGTTACGACGAGGAGCTTAATTGTTGATTTTTTGCATCATCACCCATGATCTATATATAATTTATATATATATATATATATATATATATATAATAGAAAGAAATCATAAAGGAAACAAGTATTTTTTTTAAAAAAAGTATGAGATGAAGGATGAAGTGGCTCAACCGGAGTGTAGCAACAGTAAATTCTACGCTTCAGCTTTTAGTAATATTTAGATATAGATGAAATATCATGTAGTTAAGTAGTTGTACTTTAAAAGTATCTAACAATTACTTGATATAAAAGTGAGAAAAGATTTTTCTAGACTTCTAATACCATTCACTCAAATATCTTCTCTTCTATCATGGTTTATTAATGTAAAAGGTTTAGAGCTAATAATGAGCACCAATGTTGGGGAAGGATGTGAGCTAGTCAAATTTTATTGCAATTTTTCATTTTATATTATTGGGAAATATCACACCCCTCTCTAATGGTATCATATGCGTGTGGCACTGTGTGAGTTCAAACCATCATCTCTTTGAATCTAAGGGTCCATTTGGATAGGACTTATTGCTGAAAACTAAAAACACTGCAGCAAAATAATTTTTAAATATGTGAATAGTACCTTGGAACCCATTTTTAATTAAAAAATTGCTGAAAAGTGAAGTTTGTGGGTCTCGTGAATAGTACTCGAGACCCACAGATGTGATAAAAAGGCTAAAAAGTCAACAAAATATGGCTACTGTTCATGAACAGTAGAATTTGTCCCCCCTGAGGCGTGCAGCAGCAGAAGAAAAGAAAAAAAAAAAAAAAAAAAGGAAAACGTGAAAACGCAAAACGCAGCCAACTTAATCCGTATCCAAACGGATACTAAATGTGGGGATTATGCTTTGTCACAGTTTTAATGATGTTTTGAAGCCTCAGATCACATTCTTGCTACATGTTTATGTCCTTGTTGTTGCTATAGTCATTGAAATGGATGGATTTAAAAAACCATAAAAATTTACAAAAAAAAAAAAAAAAAAAAAAACAGAAATAATGGGAAAGAGCCTTAGTTAGCTATCTCATAGTATAATTCTCTCACTGCCATACCCATGACAAGTGGAATTATAGAAATGAGGATGAGGAGGAGGTGATGACTTTACATATTAGAGAGACAAAATGTGTGGAATTTTGAAAAATCAAGAATAAAGTGAGGTGGTGGTAGTTAATGTTATCTCATTAATTTTGAGTAGTGTCTTTTTCACTATTAAATCTTATAAAATATTTCCAATGAAGCTACATCAAGTAAAGTCTTTGATGGTTGTATAAAAAATATGGGGTTCAATCTTGGCCTACACCAAAAACTAATTAGTGTCTTGGTCTGATGATAAATAACTATCATTAATAGCGGACGCTATAGGTTGACACTCTCTAAAAAAAAAAAAAAGGTAACGGTGTAACATGGAACCAACACTATGAGTCTATGAGACTATGACATGTCGGTTTTCTTTTTATTTATTTATTATTATTAATTTTTATAGTTGATGTGATATCATAATTTTTTTAAGGTTTTAGTTAGTGGATTAATGATATAGTATAATTTGAACTATTTATTTTAAAGTGAAATGTTCATATTAAAAGAACTCTATGTGCATGATAGAGTTTCCTAAGAACTCTAGAGAATCTTGATACTAAATGGATATTAATAGGATAAACATATTAATTATTTATAGGTGGCCCACTAATTATTTTTGCTAAAAAAATTATGATTAATTTTTTGTAAAAATTATTTATAAAAAAAAAAAAAAAAAAAAAAAAACTGATTTGGAAATTAGGAGATAACATTCTTGCTCAAATTGAGTTGCTCTGGTAACAGTTAAAACAAACATATATATATATATAGTTAAGATTCTTACCCAAATTTTGGACAAAATGACACTTGTCTTTGTTGAGGTTTGTGGATGAATAACACCTCCTTGAAGTATGTATAAATTAATAGGAATCTTTTTTTAAAATGAAATATTATAGTAATGAAAATTTAATTGTTGTATTTTTAATAATTGGACGTATTATGGAACCTAAAGAGTGATTGTTATAATTTACCTTTAAAAATATCTTTATTTACTCTATTTCTAAATGAAATGTAATATACTTGAAATTTTTTTTGGAGAAGAAATAATAAACTTGAAGTTGATTCCTTCAAATATTAGAGCACATAAAAATTATAATACAATGGCCGTAAGATACTTTCTTACAAAATACTTCAAAATTATGTGGAAGACGGCTAGTCCTTTGAATGCACGAACCATAATGGTGAAGAGACTGAAATGCAATTTGTCATGTTAAAGCGATTTAAATAACAATATAAACCTATGAAATAAAAAAAGCTTGCATAGAATAAAATAGCTTAGGCTCTATTAGATACTTGATAATTACGAAAGTTCTAAGCCTTGTAATTAGATTCTTGAGAATTTATTGTAACATTAGGTGACTTAACAAAAGAGCATTCGATTGAGAGAGAGAAGAATCAGACATAACAAGCTGGCACTTTGTGAATGTGAAGGGGACCATTTCTTGTTTGCGGAGAAAAGAATCAAACATACATAACATAATTGCAGGCTTACACTTGTGAACATGAAGGAGAATATTTTGTTTGTCATTGTTTATAAGCAAGGAATACGTGTGTTATTATCAATGTCATGCAAGCACGCAAAAGCACTTAGTGTGTGTGTATATATACACACACACGCGCGCGTTTGTCATCGTTCATTCTCCTCACAGAATTGTTCTCATCTCACTCTCTTCACAAAGATAGCATTCATTCAATTCCCAGTAAGAGATGGCGGAAGGAGTTATTTTCAACGTTGCTAAGGGAATCATTGAGAAAGCGGGGGACCTTGCAATTCAGGAGATTGGACTACTCTGGGGTCTCAAAGGCGAGATTGAAAAACTCAATGACACAGTTTTGACAATCAGTGCTGTGCTTCTGGATGCAGAGAAGAAGCAGCACAACAGTCAAGTGGAAGTGTGGCTGAAAAGGGTGAAGGATGCCATTTATGATGCAGACAACTTGCTGGATGACATCTCCACTGAAGCTTTACGACAGGAAGTGATGACACGGAATAAGAAGGCAAAAATGGTACGCATATTTTTTTCCAAATCAAACCAGCTTGCTTATGGTTTTAAAATGGGTCATAAGGTTAAGGCAACGAGGGAGAGGCTAGATGCAATAAAAAACGATAAGGGGTTCCACTTAGATGAACATCCTGTAGAGACACAAGTGGGGAATTATAGCTCGAGAGAAACTCATTCTTTTGTACGTAGTGAAGAAGTCATTGGGAGAGACAAAGATAAGGAAGACATAAAAAAAATTCTTTTGGATCCCAATGTTGAAGGGAATGTTTCAATCCTTCCAATAGTTGGTCTCGGAGGGTTAGGAAAGACCACGTTAGCTCAATTTGTGTTCAATGATAAAGAAATTGAGAAACATTTTGAGCAAAAATTATGGGTGTGTGTCTCTGATAACTTTGATGTAAAAATGATTGTTGAAAAAATAATACAATCTGGCAAAAATAAGAAACTAGAAAAACTTGAAATGGACCCTTTAATTAAGACTCTTAAGGAAGAAATTGATGGAAAGAAATACCTACTTGTGTTGGATGATGTATGGAATGAGGATCCTAAAAAATGGGGTAGCCTAAAAGATCTTTTAATGGGTGGGGCAAGAGGTAGTAGAATATTAGTGACTACACGTAGTAATAAAGTGGTAGAGATTACAAAAACTGTTGGACCATACATCTTAGAGGGTTTAGATAAAGAAAAGTCATGGTCTTTATTAAAACAGATGGCATTTAAAAATGGACAAGAGATAGAGAGATCAATCTTTGAGGTAGTTGGAAATGAAATCCTTGAAAAATGTAAAGGAGTCCCCCTTGCCATAAGGACTATAGGAAGCTTATTATACTTTAAAAACACAAAAGAAGAATGGTTGTCTTTTAAGAATAATGAACTTTCAAAAGTAGCTCAAGAAGAAAATGATATCCTACCAACACTTAAGTTGAGTTATGATTATCTCCCATCACATTTGAAACAATGCTATGCTTATTGTTGTTTATTTCCAAAGGATTACCAAATTCATAAACCAACATTAATTAAAATGTGGATGGCACAAGGTTTCATTAGGCCTTTAAATCAAAATCAATGCCTAGAAGATGTCGGTCATGAGTATATTAAGGATTTATTATGGAGATCATTTTTTCAAGAAGTTGAAAAGGATGAGTGGGGCAATATTTTATGTTTCAAAATGCATGATCTTATGCATGATCTTGCAAAATTAGTCGCGGGATCTTATAGCACCACTTGTTATTCAAAAGAAGAAATCATTGATGAAAAAACTCTGCATGTGTCATTTGGTGGTCAATCACAGTCACAAATTCCAAATTCATTGTTCAAAACTAGTAGGATACGAACATTTATGTTGCAAGGTGAAGTTGGGCATCTAGGAACATTAAGTTATGATTGTACAATTATTGCAAGTTTTAAGTTCATACGCTTGTTGGATCTACATAATACACAAATTAAAACAATTCCAAGTTCTATTGGGAAGTTAAGGCATTTAAGGTATCTCGATCTATCTTTTAATTCCATCAAGATGCTTCCCAATTCCATCACAAGATTGCATAATTTACAAACACTGAGACTCACTGCATGTTATCTAATTAAAGAATTGCCTAAAGATATTAACAAATTAGTCAACCTCGTATATCTTGAGATAGATGGATGTTTGAATTTGACATATATGCCACGTAGACTGGGGCAATTGACTAAGTTACGGACATTGCCACAATTTGTGATAAGTAAGAATACTTGTTTTTCCTTCAAGCGTAAAGGCGGGTTGAAGGAACTCTACAAGCTTAACGAGTTGAGAGGAACGCTAATGATTAGAGGATTGAGACACGGAAAAGATGCTGCATCAGAATCTAAGGATGCAAATATGAAAGAGAAACAACGTCTTCAAGGCTTGACATTACAGTGGATAAAAGAAAATGACGTGGATGAGTCCAACGTTGGGTATGATGAAGAGTCATTTGTAGCCTTGCTCCCACATGGCCCACCTTTAAGTCTTCAAGAATTGCGTTTAAGTAGGTACATGGGAGTGAAATTTCCAAGTGCGATTTCTTCGCTTTCAAATCTCGTAAAATTGTCCTTAGATGAATGTAACAAATGGCAACATCTTCCACCGTTGGATCAGTTTCATTCTCTCAAAACTCTCTCTTTTGCTGAAATGAATGATTTGGAGTACATATCAGAGAGGAAAAACAATGGGGAGTTCTCTGATTCTTCATTCCTCCCATCTCTAGAGCAACTCCGAATTGTAGATTGCCCTAATCTAAAAGGATGGTGGCAACGACAGAGCGATTCTGTTGAGGAGCTCCATAATCATTCACTGCCTTCATTTCCTCATCTTTCTAGCTTAATAATTTGGAGATGCCCTAAGCTGATATCCTTACCTCTCTTTCCATATCTTGAAAAGCTAAAGATGGTTGGATGTAGCTTGAAGCCATTGGTGCAAACATTGAGAATGGAGGTGATAGCAACAACATCAACCTCTTCTTCTTCTACACTTGCCACTTCCTCGTTCATCCCTCTCTCCAAATTGAAGTCCATGTTAATTGTGGATAATATGGAAGAAACTCTGCCCAAGGAGTTGATGTGCAATCTCATTTCTCTCCAAGATTTAAGTTTAGATAATTGTTGTGGTCCTCTCCCTCTCTCTCGACATCTCACTGCCCTTCAGAATTTGACAGTTGTTGGTTCTAAAGAGGTTGATTTATCAAACGATGGAGACGAGATGGAATGGCATGGCCTTCAAAGCCTTCGCAACCTAAGGTTCTACATCCTTCCAAATTTGACCACTCTACCGATGGGGATTCAACATCTCACCTCTTTGCAAATCCTCTCGATTGAAGGTTGTCCAAGTTTGTTGGATATACAGGAGTGGATCTGTAACCTTACCTCTTTGCAGACACTGCGAATTCGGGATTGTCCCATTTTATCGAAAAGATGCGAAAGGGAAACGGGGGAAGATTGGAGTAAGATTGCGCACATCCCACACTTGGATATCAGGTAGCTATCTAAGCCACTCTTTGTATCTTGGACTAAGTTGATGAGTTGTTCTGTTTTATATGCTTCATTTCTTACTGTGTAAACAGAGTAAAATTAGGCACAAGGTGATATTGGGGTAATATCGTGGGAAGAATTAAAAATCTGGCAGCTGTTCTATTTTATATGCTTCATTTCTCATTAGTTGATTCAATTTCTTGTTATATATGAATTTCCAAGTTGTTATATCTACAAAAACTGTATTTTTTTTTTTTTTGGGTAAATACTACTGTGTCCACAAATAATGATAGTTTAGTATCTAAGTTAAGAGTAATTTTTGTATTTCATCCTGATATTGTCAAGTAGCTTAGAGGCTTTTTGGATTTGTGTTTTCCATCACTCGTAACTCTGTTTTCATCACCCATAACTCAAAATAAGTGAGACTCATGAAAAAAAATTCTATTTAGATTTGTTTCCTGTTTTTGTTTGCATTACTCAATTCTCTGATTTTTGAGTGATGAATTATGAAAACTAAAAACACATTTTGGATGTTTTCAGTTTTCAAAACTCAGTTTCTAATGGAATTTTTGTAATTAAACAGCCTCTGAGGGTCGCACGGTCAGAGTAACATCACACCAGGTGCGCCTTTTCATGGATCTCTTCAATGGCTCTCTTTACTAAACTCACTCTCATCTCCAGATCACTCTCATCTCCATTCCAGTAAGAAGCTCTCCCTGACCTTGCCCTTACCTCCTCACACAAGATCACCGATCGGAGCTCAGCTAACCCGTGCTGGTGGGTCACGGTCACACTAAAAATGACGCGCCGCTGCACCGATCTTCCATTGAACTCTTCCCTCTTCCCTGAAGGTATTTTCTACATTTCACTGCATTTTCCATCTGATTTGTTGGCAATAGCTTCCAAAATTTCGCATCTTTTAGATCTGTATATCCTCTGTCGTGATTTGTTTGCTTCTTTGTTTTTTTTTCTTTTTTTGGTGTTTGGGTTTTCATTTCGTTTCTTCGGACTTCGTCGGCTCTGCTGGGCTTTGATGGAGGAGATCGTGCCGACGAACCCACGTCAGAGAGATGGGTGAAGTAGCCTTGGGAATGGTGGAGACCGACGTCCTTGCTTCTTGTAGTTTTATGGGTTTGGTTTGTGTTTTGGGAGAGGCAATGTGTTGAAGGGGTTCTAGAGAGGTAAAGGAAATGGTGTGGGGGAATGGGTTCCACGGGAAACCAAACTGAAGCCTCTGACACTCAGCTCAGGTGTGGGACCTACAAAAAAGTAGAATTTTTTGAGTGATGTAAAGTGAAAACAAAAAACCAAACGGGTGTTATTATGAAATTGAGGTATTTTAAGTGATGAGTAACGAAAATTGAGTGAGGAGTGATGAGTGAGGAGTGACAAAAAAAAAAAAAAAAAACCAAACAGCCTCTTAGTTTTCATTAAAAACATTGCTTGATATTTAAATCAATTGTTAATTTCTAATTAAATGGAAAATGTTTCTAAACCACAGCAATAGAGGTTTCAATAGTAATCAACTTATATATGTTGGGAATTCAATAACCAACAACATGATGGCATTGAATTGATACTGTGAAACATCTTTGGCTTTGGTGATTGAATTCCTTATATATATATGTTTTAATCAATTTCGATATCAAGCATTTTGTCGTTGCTTGATATTTTTGTAATAGTATAGTTTCCATTAAGTTGTCTTGTTCCTTACCTAATTAAATCTTTTGAAATAGATTAGGTTTTAATTTTTCACCCTTTTCTTCATATTTAGCAAGTTACTACTTTCCTCAACTAGTCTCATTTTAATTTATTTCTCAAACATAGGTCTGATTGATTCTCTTGAATGAAAGACCATAGCTTGGTGTTACAACTCAAAGTACTCTTCAATTTCATGAATAGTTTAAATCACGGTGAATGACTCTTGGACTTTTCAACCAACAAGACTTCCTTGAACAAGGATTACTTGGTGACTTCTGTTATTTCATAAACAAGTTGTTTCCTTCATCTTTGTCTGCTTAGCATATCCTGAAGTAATAATCTAGAGTTAGACAATTAGAAATATGACACCTCTAAAATAACACATGAATTTGGCATTTTCTATACTTGAGCACAGGAATTTACCAAATTGAATACTAAACAATAATGGCTATCTAACAGGAGAATAAATGATTATATTTCCAGCTATAGTAAAAAACAGTCTTGATACTGAATAGTCCTCACTTTTTAGTTTTTTTTTTTTTTTTTTTTTTTTTTTTTTTTTTTTAATTTCATTTCTTGTAGGAGCACTATCATTCAGTAAGGGATTTAGCACGTGCCTGCAAGCTTCATTCTATTTATATATGTAAACAATTTTTTGGAATTGGCTTACGAGGTCAAGGTGAGGCCCTGTTTCAATCAAGCTAAATGAGAAAGATCTATTCTTTTAAACATGCACTTCCTTTGTGTATGCTTCTCTTGAATGATGGTAAGCACTCTTTCTATCTCTCATCTATTGATTGTGGAAATTTTCTTTTTGGTTTGATGTAAATTTTATTTATTTTTGAGTTGGGATTGTCACTTTTAGGAGATTGAAGCAGGAAGCAATGTAGGGTATTTGAGAGGTGGATTGGCTGCTGATATTTATGCCCTTACCAGTGAGGATTGCCGAAAGATTTGTAGATACTTGGAATTCATCAGTGTCCCATCTTACCGCAAAGATGCAAAAGGAAGTACATGGGGATTTCCATAAGATTTTGTTACATTCTTGAGTTGGAAGGGGAATCCATTTCAATGGTAAGAAAACCCATGTCTACACATCATTGTTTTTTCCCTATCCTTGATAGAAATCAAAATCCAAATTTCTTCTTTTTTCTCTCCAAGAAATGGAGCTTAATGAAAACTTTTTGGTTTCAACAACAACTCAATGGTATTAGTATTTTTGTTCTCTACAACTCAACAAAATATGTGAATTTTCATTTTATCTATTTCTTACCTATAGGTTTGCTGAGACGTAATGAAATGGATCAACTTTGTTGGAATCCTTCTCCAAAGCAGACTTTTGATGTCAGCTCCTATTATAGGGCTTCACTTTCTATTGCCCAAATGTCTTTTCTTTGGAAAATCATATGGAAGCGGAAAGCACCAACAAGGATTAGTTTCTTCCTTTGGACCGTCACTGTGGGACAGATCTTAAATATCCTTCTTATTCATCTCACCTACCCCACTTTATTCATCTCATCCTTATCACTTTAACTTCACAGCACAACAACGTCCTGTTGGGCTTTGTGGAGCCTAGTTTGTGTTTGGCCCATTGTGAATCCTGTTTTTAGTATAAAAGATTGTTTTTAATTAGGGTTTCAGCAGGTAGTCGGTTTTTTGTGAGGAGAAAAACAGTTTGTAGCCGCAACTTGTATTTTCCCTGATAATAGTGAAATCTCTGCAACTCCGTGGATGTAGGCAAATTGTCGAACCACGTAAATACTGTCTTGTGCGTGTGATTATTTTCTTTGGCGTGTGTTTTCTCTATATTTTTGTTTCTCACAAGTTTAGGAATTCGTGGAAATTCCCTACAACTAGTATCAGAGCCTAGGGTTAGGTTTGAGTGGGAGCAATGGCAGAGGAAGCAGGAAAGGCGTCTGGAATAGAAAAGTTCGATGGCACAGATTTCGCGTATTGGAGGATGCAGATTGAAGATTATCTCTATGGGAGGAAATTGCATCTACCTCTTTTGGGGACAAAACCTACGACTATGAAGGATGAGGAATGGGCTCTTCTTGACAGACAGGTACTGGGAGTTATCAGGTTAACGCTGTCTAGGTCTGTTGCACACAATGTTGTGAAGGAGAAGACTACTGTAGATCTGATGAAGGCTTTGTCTGGTATGTATGAAAAGCCGTCAGCCAACAACAAGGTGCATCTGATGAAGAAATTATTTAATTTGAAGATGGCAGAGAACGCATCAGTAGCACAACATCTGAATGAATTTAACACTATCACAAATCAATTGTCGTCTGTAGAAATTGATTTTGATGATGAGATTCGTGCACTGATCGTTTTAGCTTCTTTGCCAAACAATTGGGAGGCAATGAGGATGGCAGTAAGTAATTCTACAGGAAAAGAAAAGCTGAAGTACAACGACATACGAGATTTAATTCTGGCTGAGGAGGTTCGAAGAAGAGATGCAGGTGAAACCTCTGGATCTGGTTCTGCCCTAAATCTTGAGACAAGAGGCAGAGGGAATGATAGAAATTCAAACCGAGGTAGATCAAAATCCAGAAATTCTAACCAGAACAGAAGTAAATCTAGATCAGGCCAACAAGTACAATGCTGGAACTGTGGGAAAACAGGCCACTTTAGGAAGCAATGCAGAAATCCTAAGAAGAAGAATGAAGATGACTCTGCTAATGCTGTAATAGAATAGGTACAGGATGCATTACTTCTTGCAGTAGATAGTCCACTTGATGATTGGGTTCTGGACTCAGGAGCTTCGTTTCATACCACTCTACACCGAGAAGTCATACAGAATTATGTTGCAGGTGATTTTGGTAAGGTGTATTTGGCTGATGGTTCAGTCTTGGATGTTGTGGGTATGGGAGACGTCCGGATAAAGTTGCCCAATGGGTCTGTTTGGTTATTGGAGAAGGTTCGACATATTCCTGACCTAAGGAGGAATCTGATTTCTGTTGGACAGCTTGATGATGAAGGGCATGCAATACTATTTGTTGGTGGTACTTGGAAGGTTACAAAGGGAGCCAGAGTGTTGGCTCGTGGAAAGAAGACTGGTACTCTCTATATGACCTCAAGTCCAAGAGACACAATTGCAGTTGCTGAAACAAGTACTGATACAAGCCTATGGCACCGCAGACTTGGTCACATGAGTCAGAAAGGGATGAAGATACTGTTGTCAAAAGGGAAACTACCAGAATTGAAGTCTGTTGATTTTGACATGTGTGAAAGCTGCTTCTTAGGAAAGCAGAAAAAGGTGAGCTTCTTGAAAACTGGTAGGACACCTAAGGCTGAAAAATTGGAGCTAGTGCATACTGATTTGTGGGGGCCTTCTCCGGTTGCATCCCTTGCAGGTTCAAGGTACTACATTACTTTCATTGATGACTCAAGCAGAAAGGTATGGGTTTATTTTCTGAAAAATAAATCTGATGTATTTGAAACCTTTAAGAAATGGAAGGCTATGGTTGAGACAGAAACGGGTTTAAAAGTAAAATGTTTAAGGTCAGATAATGGAGGTGAGTATATAGATGGAGGGTTCAGTGAATACTGTGCTGCACAGGGAATTAGAATGGAGAAGACCATTCTTGGAACACCACAGCAGAATGGTGTGGCTGAGCGCATGAACAGAACTCTCAATGAGCGTGCTAGAAGTATGAGGTTGCATGCTGGACTGCCAAAAACTTTCTGGGCTGATGCTGTTAGCACTGCAGCTTACCTAATAAACCGAGGACCATCAGTTCCTATGGAGTTCAGACTTCCTGAGGAGGTTTGGAGTGGTAAAGAGGTAAAGTTTTCCCATTTAAAAGTTTTTGGTTGTGTTTCTTATGTTCATGTTGATTCTGATGCTCGTAGTAAACTTGATGCAAAGTCTAAAATATGTTTTTTCATTGGCTATGGTGATGAGAAATTTGGCTATAGGTTTTGGGATGAACAAAACAGGAAAATCATCAGAAGTAGAAATGTAATATTTAATGAACAGGTTATGTATAAGGACAGGTCAACTGCAGTGCCAAATGTTACAGGGGTAGATCAAGATAAATCTGAGTTTGTCAACTTAGATGAATTGACTGAAAGCACTGTCCAGAAAATGGGTGAAGAAGATAAGGAGAATGTAGATTCACAGGTAGATCAGAATACACCTGTAGCTAAGGTCCACAGATCTTCCAGGACCATTAGACCTCCACAACGTTATTCACCCGCTTTGAATTATCTCCTGTTGACTGATGGTGGTGAGCCAGAATGCTATGATGAAGCCTTGCAAGATGAAAATTCAAGCAAGTGGGAGTTAGCCATGGAGGATGAGATGGATTCCTTGTTGGGGAATCAGACATGGGAGCTGACTGAACTGCCAGCAGGAAAGAAGGCTTTGCACAACAAGTGGGTATACAGAATAAAGAATGAACATGATGGTAGCAAACGTTACAAGGCCAGATTAGTTGTTAAAGGATTCCAGTAGAAGCAGGGCATTGATTACACAGAGATATTTTCTCCAGTTGTGAAGATGTCAACAATCAGACTGGTACTGGGAATAGTGGCTGCAGAAAATTTACATCTTGAGCAGTTAGATGTGAAGACAGCTTTTCTTCATGGTGACTTGGAGGAAGACATCTACATGATTCAGCCAGAAGGGTTCATTATTCAGGGACAAGAGAACCTAGTTTGCAAACTGAGAAAGAGCTTGTATGGCCTAAAACAAGCTCCTAGACAGTGGTACAAGAAGTTTGACAGTTTTATGCATAGAATTAGGTTTAAAAGATGTGAAGCTGATCACTGTTGCTATGTTAAGTTCTTTGACAATTCTTATATCATTTTATTGTTGTATGTAGATGATATGCTCATTGCAGGGTCTAGCATTGAGGAGATTAATAATCTGAAGAAGCAGTTGTCAAAACAGTTTGCAATGAAGGATTTGGGAGCTGCAAAGCAAATCCTTGGGATGAGAATCATTAGAGACAAGGCTAATGGTACATTGAAGCTTTCACAGTCAGAGTATGTGAAGAAAGTTCTCAGCAGATTCAACATGAATGAAGCCAAACCAGTGAGCACACCCTTGGGTAGTCATTTCAAACTAAGCAAAGAACAGTCACAGAAGACAGAAGAAGAAAGGGATTATATGAGTAAGGTGCCCTATGCCTCAGCTATTGCCAGCTTGATGTATGCCATGGTGTGTACAAGGCCAGACATTGCACATGCAGTGGGAGTTGTGAGCAGATTCATGAGTAGGCCAGGAAAGCAACATTGGGAGGCAGTCAAGTGGATTCTGAGATATCTGAAGGGTTCATCATATACATGTCTTTGTTTTACAGGTGTAAATTTGAAACTGCAGAGTTATGTAGATGCTGATTTTGCTGGTGATATTGATAGTAGAAAGAGTACTACTGGGTTTGTATTTACTCTGGGTGGTACAGCTATATCTTGGGCCTCAAATTTGCAAAAGATTGTTACTTTGTCTACTACAGAAGCTGAGTATGTTGCAGCAACTGAAGCTGGGAAGGAGATGATTTGGTTGCATGGTTTCTTAGATGAATTGGGTAAGAAGCAAGAGATGGGTATTCTACACAGTGACAGTCAGAGTGCAATTTTTCTTGCTAAAAAATTCGACTTTTCATTCAAAGTCGAAGCATATACAGACTAAATACCACTTTATCCAGTACCTTGTTGAAGATAAGCTGGTAATACTTGAGAAGATTTGTGGATCTAAGAATCCGGCAGACATGTTGACTAAGGGTGTCACTATTGAGAAGCTGAAGCTGTGTGCAGCTTCAGTTGGCCTTCTAGCTTGAAGACAGAAGGATGAGTTGCAAGGATGAGGGATTGTGTTTGGAAGATAGCGGCTGATGTTGGTGATTGAACTAGTCTCCAAGTGGGAGATTTGTTGGGCTTTGTGGAGCCTAGTTTGTGTTTGGCCCATTGTGAATCCTGTTTTTAGTATAAAAGATTGTTTTTAATTAGGGTTTCAGCAGGTAGTCGGTTTTTTGTGAGGAGAAAAACAGTTTGTAGCCGCAACTTGTATTTTCCCTGATAATAGTGAAATCTCTGCAACTCCGTGGATGTAGGCAAATTGTCGAACCACGTAAATACTGTCTTGTGCGTGTGATTATTTTCTTTGGCGTGTGTTTTCTCTATATTTTTGTTTCTCACAAGTTTAGGAATTCGTGGAAATTCCCTACACGTCCAAGTTCTCTTCTCACCTTTTTTTTTTCTTTTTTTTTGCCTTGTTTAATTAGCGCACTATTGTAATTTTTACATTATAATATGTCATACACTATTGTAAAGTTTCCTAGTTGTTGACCACGTTGCTGACCACGGTTTTTTTTTACGTTATAATTTTTAATGAATTTTTTAATGCAAGTACACTATTGTAATTTTTATATTATAATAATAAAAATAATAATATAAATTTATATGTATGATGTGATAAATTTTATATTATTTAATAAGTACAAATAACATTTTTCTTACCTATTATGTAACATGGGTATAATAGTCAATTTATATAAACTACATTTTCTATCCTACCACTTTTTTATTGTCCCACTAATTTTTCACCATTTCACTTTTCCGCTCCTCCAATCAAACGAATCCTTAAAGCTATCACATCTTTGCTTTAGAGACGAATTCATTATATTTTCAAGTGTTGGTGTTAAATCAGTTAGCATAATACAAGAAGTCCTTGAATACTTCAAGAAGTTATAGGATTGAAACAAAATCCAACCAAAAGTGAGGCTTTTATGGCTGTAGTTCCTAACTGAAAAAAAAAATTCTAGATATTCTAAATTTTAAGGAGAACAAGTTTCTAGTGAGGTACCTTGGGTTACCCTTGATCTCTAAAAGGCTAACTGAAAAAGATCGTTAGCCTTCGGTGGACAAGATTACAGAATGAATTCACTATTGGGTTACCAAACACCTCTCATTGTTGTTTAGCCTTCAAATCTAATGGTCCAAGATCTTCATTTTACCTAAAAAGGTAGTAAAGGAAATAGAGCAGAAACTCAGCAATTTTCTAATGAAAGGTACTGGAACTGTTGCATAAGAAGCAAAGGTAGCCTAAATTGTGGTTTGCATGCCAAAAAAAGAAGAGGTCTAGGTGTTAGGAGGCTAGAGGAATGTAATATAATTGTTATTATGGCTTTTATTTTGGAATGTATTGCTCAAGCAGGATCTGTTTTGGTAGCATGGGTTTTGATCTATGAAGCACAGGTGCGTTTCCGGATTCGGGTGCGGGTGCGGGACTCGGCAATTTTTGAAAAAGTAAGGAGCAAGTGCGGCGATTAAAAAATTATTAAAAATATTTTTATATAGTGAATTTAATATTTTTTATATAAAAAAATTCAAACAAAGGATAGATTTTATTATTAAAAAACAATTATTTAAGATTTATTTTTAATAAAATCAATATTTTTGGTAATTGTAAACAAAAAACCACCTTTCAAGAAGGTTCCTTTACTCCTTTTCCAATTCCCAAGCCCACCCACATGAAACAATTGTCTTTTCCACCTACTTAATTTATATTCTTTTGTTATATACCTTTATTCTTCTTCCAATCATTTTTTTTTATTCTTCTCACATCTTCTTCTTCCTTTTTTTTTCCTCTCACAATGCCACATGAAGCAGAACAATGGTGGCCAGCTGCCCATTTCTGCTTGTTTCAGTGGCCGTATCGGTCAGAATAGGCCATATTAGTTTGTTTTGGTAGCCGTTCGACTGGAATCGGACCGATTTTGAGGTTTCGGCTCCCGTTTCCTCCAAAATTTGGTCCCAGTTTTGGGGCAAATCGGCGCGTCAGACGCCGAATGCCATGTCGGGACGAGTCCAGTGCGGGTGTGGCGATCCTGGAGCCGCACCCGTGCTTTCTTGGTTCATATTAATCTTCTAAAAGGAAAAAGCTTTTGGGCATGTTAGCTATAGAGGCCTAGAAGAAGAATGAACAGCATCATGCAGTAGGTGATCAAATGAAACAGGTTAAGTCGGGGCAGAAAAGTTAGTAGGAGTTGAAAAATTTATTGACCTCTATGAATGTTGAGTTTGGTTTAACTAAATCAAGGAATGCAAGTAAGGAGCGGGCTGTAGTGGTTCATCAATGAATTTGAAGATTATTTCTTGGAATGAGGGTTGAATGAGAGGGATAAAAGGCTTTGGGTTCAAAATCTGGTTAGGAAATGGGAGCCAGATGTTGTTTGTCTTCAAGAAACTAAAATGGAGTTAATAACTAGAGCTATGATTCGTAGTTTGTGGGGTGGTCAACATGCTGATTGTTCTTATTTAGGCTCTCGTGGAGCTTCTGGAGGGGTGCTAATGATGAGGGATACACGGGTTGTGAATAAAGTGGAGGAAGCAGTGGGGCGATTTTCGGTTTCTTGTAAATTTACAAGTGTGTCAGATCAGTTTTTTTTGGGCTTTTACTAGTGTTTATGGTCCTAATTCATTGAGAGATAGAAGGTTCCTATGGGAGGAATTATTTGGTTTGAGTAGTTGGTAGATTGTTCCATGGTGTGTGGGTGGTGACTTTACGTGGTAAGGTTCCCTTCTGAACGCTCTGGTTCTACCTCTTTTACTGCTACTATGCGGGAGTTCTCCAATTTTATTTCTAAGCAAGGGCTCATTGATATTCCGCTACAAGGGGGATCTTTCACTTGGTCGTGAAGTTGCTTCAAAGGCTAGGCTGGATAGATTTTTTTTTTTTTTTTTTTTTACAGATTAGGAGGATAAGTTTCCAACTGTCTCTCAACAACGCATGTCTAGGGTGTTATTTGATCACTTCCCGATTGTCCTTGAGGGTGGTTCCTTTCAAAGAGGTAGGAGGCCGTTTAGATTTAAGAATATGTGGCTTAAAGATGAGGGTTTTATGGAGAGGGTGCGATCTTGGTGGGGATCATATAATGTCCTAGGAGCTCTGAGTTTTGTTTTGGCCAATACACTAAAACTCTTGAAAAATGATTAGAAAAGATGGAATGTGGAGGTTTTTGGAAATGATGAAGATTAAGTGAGAAAATTATGGAAAGATCTTAGTGATCTAGAGATGATAGAGGAAAGTCGAGTTCTATTGGAGGAGGAAAGGCTAGAATTGGAAAGAGTTCAAGGTGAGTTAGAAAAAGTTACTCTGATGGAGGAAATTTGCTAGAGGCAGAAGTCTAGAGTCCTTTGTATTAGAGAAGGTGACAAGAATACCAAATTCTTTCATCGTATGGCTAACTCTCACAGGAGATTTAACGCCATTGATAGGCTTATGGTGGATGGAGAATTGTCTTTAGATCCAGAGGCTATAGCAGATTGTATTTCTCATTTTTATAGGCAACTATATGCTGAAAATGTGGCTCATAGACCTATATTAGATGATGTGGAGTTCTCTTGTATCTCGGAGGAAGATGCCATTTGGCTAGATAGGCCATTTGATGAGGAAGAGGTGTTTGGGGTGATTAGTGATTTTAAGGGTGATAAGGCTCCAAGCTCGGATGGTTTTTCCATGGTGTTCTTGTTAAGATGTGTGCCCTTAAATCTTATTGTATGATGCTATGTATGACATTATGTATGACTTAATGTTGTGTTTAATAAAGTTAGTTTTATTTTTATTTAAAATAATGGTAACATGAATATTTAGACATTATCATATAGTCCATGAGATGCATAGTATGTGATTTATGTGATTTAGTTACAGAAGATATAAATTACAAGTTCTTTGTAAACTTAGAATTTATAGTTTGTAGTCGGTGATGAAACTGGGCATTTCATCTTCGAAAACTATAACGTATCAATTAAGATGATTTGTCTTGATCATGGAAGTGGAGACTTCTAGTTGATATGTTGATATGTTTTAAGAGTTACGACATATTGAACTGGACCGCTGTGAGATTTATTATTCTCCTAATGATTGTCAAATAAATAATAAATCTCACGACTTCTATTTGCATGAACTCTTAATCCTGAGAGAATAATGGACTTGATCATGAGGTGTAAGTTGCTTTGATATATCAGGAGTGAAATCTAAAGTAATGGTCTAAATCTCAGTATGTTGGGCAGCCACATTTAATGTTGATGGAACATATATTCTCAAGATGGAATTCATAATCTCTTAACGGAGATACATAATATTCCCTTAAGATAAATTTAATGGGTTTGGTTATTCAGAGTGTTAAGCCTAATCACTTTAGTAAGAAATTACTCTATAAAGTATATATATTTATGGATTTCATAAATATATGATGAATAATTTTAAAGGATTAAACTGGGTATTCAAGGATAAGATGTAGTAATTTTCAAAATGGCAGTCTATATTCATGACTTTGAATTACTACAAATATTTTATGAAGGGGTTGCGTGTATAATAAAGTCTTGGGATATAATTTATTAATAAGGCTTAGAGTGCAATTATATTTATATAGTAGTATTAAATATAATTAACGGTAACTTTGGGCTTGTCAAGAGTTGACAGAAAAGCCCAAGGCCCATTGGAGCTAATGTCTTATTGATCCATTTTGGTCCCACTCCAAGCCACACACTAAAGTCCAATTGAAAATGCCCAATAGGCCAGCTCAATTATATAATCAGTTAGTTATAAAAGGAGAAACATACATAACTTTTTATAAGTGTAGAGAAAAAGAAAAAAAGAGATAGAGTGAGACACTCTTTCATTCTCCCTTAGAAACTGATTGAGAGACCACACTTCTTGGGCGTAAAGTGGAATTAGAGCGAAGATTAAAAGTGTTTCCAAATGCTTCTAATTTTTGTTTTGAAATTTTCTACACCAAGGTACGCTATCTTGTTCTTAAATACTGATATTTGCATAGTGCGTGTTATCAATCATGAATGAAATAGATCCATGTTTGCTGCTTCCATTATGTGTTTTGTATGAGATACAAAACCAGTTTTTTCAACAGTTCTTTCAGTCTTGCTGGTGTATTTTGAAGTCTAAAATTATGGCAATGTTTCAAAACTTTCATACTCAAGCTGTTTTTTAGAAGAGTCTTAATGCTTCTTTTCTAGCTCTTATTCCCCAAAAGGTGGATGCTGTAGAGGTTAAGGATTTTTGGCCTATTAGCTTAGTTGGTGGGATTTACAAGATTATTTCTAAGGTGTTGGCCAATTGGCTTCGAAGGGTGGCTCATGGGCTCAATTCAGATTCTCAGAATGCATTTGTGAAAGGTAGACAGATATTGGACTCCTTTTTAATTGCTTCAGAATGTATTGATAGTAGATTGAAGACATGTGTTGTGTAAGTTGGACGAGGAGAAGGTGTATGACCATCTGAGTTGGGGTTTTTTTAATGTATATGCTTCAACCTTGTGGGTTTTCAGAGAAATGGAGAAAATGGATAATGCGTTGCATCTCAACTATTAAATTCTCCATTTTGCTCAATGGTAGTCCTTCTGATGGCTTTGGAAGCTCTAGGGGGATTCGGCAAGGGGACCCCTTGTCTTTGTTGTTATTTGATATTGTTATGGAGGCTTTGAGTTGTATGTTGGATCTAGCTGCTACTACTAGACAGTTCTTCGGCTTCTCTATAGGTAATACGGCTGGTAACTCAGTGATGGTGTCTCATCTTTTATTTGCTGATGACATTTATTTTTTGTGATCCTACGCAAATAGCTAGTTTAATGGCAATTCTAGCTAGATTTGAGGAGGTCTCAGGCTTAAGGATTAACTTGGGGAAATCTAAGTTGGTTCCTATTGGTGTAATGCACAATATGGATGTTTTGGTGGGGATGTTGGGTTGTAGGCAATCCTCTCTTCCCTTGAAATATTTAGGCCTACCGTTAGGTGCTAAATTTAAGGAGTTGTCAATCTAAAATCCTATTTTGGAGAAGATGGAGAGGAGATTAGCAGGTTGGAAGAGGTTGTATTTATCTAAGGGGGGGGGGGGTAAGGAAACTCTTATTAAAAGTACTCTTTCCTTTTTACCTACATACTTTCTTCCCCTTCTGCCTTTACCTGGAAAAGTGGCAAATCGTATGGAGAAATTACAACGAGACTTTTTGTGGAGTGGCATTAGTGGTGAATCTAAGCTACATTTGATTAATTGGGCTAAGGTTTGTAAGCTACAGCAAGTTGGAGGGTTATGTATTAGATGATTGAGGATTTTTAATTCTGCCTTGTTAGGAAAATGGTTATGTAGGTATGGCATGGAGACCGACACTATATGGAGGAGGGTTATTAAGGTGAAATATGGGAATGATTGGGGTGGTTGGTGCACAAAAAAGGTGACCAGTGCTTATGGTGTTAGCTTGTGGAGATTTATTGGAAGTGGTTTGCTAAATTTTTCTAAACTCCTTTTGTATGATGTAGGGGATGGTACTAGAGTGAAGTTTTGGAAGCATGTGTGGTGTGGAGATCATACTCTCCAAGAGGCTTTTCCGGAACTTTAATGTATTAGTAGGACAAAAGATTCTTCAGTAGCGGAGGTTATATGTTGGTCTAGTGGGAGGTTTCATTGGGATGCTAAATTTTTTCATTCACTACAAGATTGGGAACAAAAATCCTTTGATCTTTTTATGGATATGGTCTACTTTTCAATGGTATGGGGGTTGGGTCCTAATAGGGTTTGTTGGAAGCCAGCAAGGAGTAGAGGTTTTGAGGTTAGAGGATTCTTTCTTTCTACCCTCTACTCTCTTCTCCTTCCCTTGGACAATGATATGGCAATAGAAGGTTCTTCCAAGGGTAGCTTTCTTTTCATGGTTTGCTTCCTTAGGTAAGATTTTAACAACAAATAACCTTCGCAAAAGACGTGTGCTAGTTCTTGATTGGTGCTATATGTGTAAGAGTTGAGGGGAGTCAGTGGATCATCTTCTTCTTCACTGCCCCATAGCTTGTGAGTTATGGTCGTTAGTGTTCTGTTTGTTTGAAATTCACCGGGTTATGCCCACAAGGTTATTGAGTTGTTTGAGTCTTGCAGGGTTTGTTTAGATGACATCGAAACATAGATTTGTGGAGACTTATGCCTCATTGCTTGATATGGTGTATTTGGCGTGAAAGAAATGCTAGAAGTTTTAAGGGATGTGAACGCTCTACGCTAGAGATTGTCTTTTTTTTTACACACTCTCCTTAATTGGAGTGTGGTATTTTGTCATCTTTTTTGTTCTTCCCTTACTGTTTTACTTGATCATTGTAATTTTGGTTCTTGATTTGTGCCGCTATAGTACTTCCCCAATGTGCTCAGGTTGGCTGTTTTCTTTTTTAAAATAAAATTTTTGTAACTTATCAAAAAAAAAAAAAAGTCCAATGCAGGCACCTAATCTGACCTGCTAAATAACCCATCCATCAATCAAGTGTTTTATATGAATTTCAATAGAGAAAGCACCTGTGGTTTCAAATAACTGATTATAGCTTCCACTTCTCTGCATGATTCCTGTAACCCACTTTTTCTTTTTGATAGATAATAAGAGTTTTATTGAAGAAAAAGAACAATGTGTTTAGGATTGTAAACTCACTGCCCTTGAAACAAAAACAAACAAATCATAAGGAAAGTCTAATAGAGATAAGGAAATCAGACAAGGAACTACAATGCGTAAGACCCCAAATACGAGACCACTCAAACAAAGTCCTAGCAAGCAAGTTCTTCAACATATCTATAGGTATCTTAATGTCTTCAAAAGTTCGGGCATTGCGTTCCTTCCATACTAACCACATAAGGCATGCTGGTACCATATTCTAAACCTCTGAAGAGTAAGTTCCCAACTAATTCCTCCAAGCAAAAAGAAGAGAAACAATAGTATCCAGCATCACTCATTGAACCCCAAACATAATAAGGACCTCACTCCACAAAGCAGATACAAACTGATAATGAAGCAAAATGTGATCCACAGTTTCCTCATCACACCTACAAAGACAACACCAATTAACAAGGGGCAAATTCTTCTTAACAAGGTTATCTATTGTAGGAATCCCACCCCTAGCAGCAGTCCATAAAAAGAAAGATACCCTTTTAGGTACCTTTACACACCAAATGCTCTACCAAGGGAAAGAAATAGAAGGGAGCTTTCAACAAAGCAATATAAAAGGATCACACATCAAAAACACCACTGCGATTCAACTACCAAATCAAGATATCCTCACCCTCCCTACTAGGTATCCTGGCAGAGACATGCTCATAGATTGAATAAAATCTCCGCAACTCCCATTCATTAAAATTGCGACGGTAAAGGAAATTCCAACTCTTACCTCCCCTATCTGGTGCAAAAATAACCATGTCAGAAATCAAGCTGAACCACAGCATAGGTAAACAGTTCCGGGTATAATGCTTTCAAAGGAATAGGACCACTCCAAGGATCATGTTAGAACCGAATACGATTGCCCTCTCTCGCTGCATACACCACATGACCGAAAAAATTGTCTGCACCTTTCCTAATATTCTTCCATAACCCACAACCATGAGTCCCTCTCACAACTCTAGTGCACCAACCTCCACTACCCTCTCCATATTTGGTGGCTATTACCTAACACCATAAATGGGTAGCTTCCTTCCCAAACCGCCAAAGCCATTTCCCAAGTAGAGCTTGGTTAAAAAGCCCAATCTTTCGAATCCCCAAACCCCCTACCTCCACTAGCCAAACAACCTTATCCCAAGAAACAAGCGGATATCTGAAAACTTCATTAGAACTCCCCCAAAGGAAATTCCTCTGAATCCTCTCTAGTATGTCTGCTATGTGTTGTGGAATTGTAAACAACGATAGATAATAAGTTGGAAGACTCGACAAAGTACTCTTCAATAAAGTAAACCTACCTCCTTTTCACAAATACAACCGCTTCCAACTAGAGAGCTTTTTCTCCACCCTTTCTAAAATAGGATTCCAAATCGAATCATCCTTAAAATGAGCCCCAAGTGGCATTCCCAAATAAGACATAGGCAAACGACCAACCTTACAACATAAAATACGAGCCAAAGCATCCAAATTCCCAACCTCTCCAACTGGCACAATTTCACTCTTGCCAACATTTACTTTTAAGCCTGTAATAGCTTCAAAAAAGATCAACACCATCCGTATATATAATAATTGTTCCCTAGGTGCATCACAGAAAAGAATAGTATTATTAGCAAACAGAAGATGAGAAATATGCAAACCTCCTGGCGCATTGGGGCTTGCTTGGAACCCCCTAAGAAAGTCACCCTATTCTATCCTCTTCAATAACCTACTTAGCACCTCCATCACCAACAAGAACAAAAGTGGAGATAAAGGATCTCCTTGATGAAGACCACGTGAACTACCATGAAAGCTAGTTGGGGACCCATTAATAAGCACTGAGAAACGAACTGTAGTGATACAAGCCTTCATCCACCTCCCCCCACTTCTCCCCGAAGCCCATCCTTTCCATAAGGTAAAACAAGGCATTCCAATTCATGTGATCATAAGCCTTCTCTATATCCAATTTAATAATCACACTCGGAACACTCTTCAATCTACCATCCAAACATTCGTTTGCTATGAGAACAGAGTCAAGAATCTTTCTTCCCCCAACAAAGGCATTCTGGGAGTTGGATATAAGTTTGTCCAATGCACTTCGAAGCCTATAGGCCAACACCTTTGAGAAAAGTTTGTACAAACTTCCCACAAGGCTAATAGGCCGAAAATCTCTAATATTGATAGCATTAATCTTCTTACGTATCAAACACAGAATGAAAGTCTGCAAAAAAAGCCATAACATCCTCTTCAATCACACACCAACACTTTGAAAGAAAGCTAAGGTAAAGCCATCAGGACCAAGAGCCTTATCACCCTCGACCTCCCGAAGAGCCGCAATGATCTCCTCCCTATCAAACTCCCTTTCAAGAGAAAACCTATCAGACTCATCCAAACTAGCAAAATCTAACCCATCAACAATGGGCCTCCAATCTTCAGGTTCCTGATAAAGACTCTTAAAAAACCCCACCACCTGATCCTGAATATCTGATTTAGCTTCATACAGAATGCCATCAACCTCCACACCCCTCAAGGTATTAGCTCGTCTATGTGAATTAGCAAGCCTGTGGAAAAACCTAGTATTATTGTCCCCCTCTTTAAGAACAAAGCCCTTGATTTCTGCCTCCAAGAAATCTCCTCCAAAGAAGCTAAAAACTTGATATTTGCCTTAATCTCTATTTTTCTTGCTTTGTCTGCTGTAGTCAGCACTTGCATCCCTTCTCTCATATCAAGATCCAACAGCTCATACAACAAACATTTTTTTCTAAAATGCACATCCCCAAAAACATGTTTATTCCAACCTTTCAAGTCTTTTTTGAGAGCCTTGAATTTTCATACTAGAACATAATTAGGGGATCCCTCAAAATGATAAATGTTCCATCAGCACTTAACTCAATCCACAAAACCCTCCACTTTAAGCCATATATTCTCAAATTTAAAGGGGCTTTTCCCCCTCGCCATGCCTCCTGCCTCCACTAGAATAGGACAATGATCCGAAACCACACGAGGGAGAGGCCTTTGAATCACATCCGAGAAATGTTCCTCCCAATCAGTTGAAACCAAAACTCTATCTATACGAGACATAGAAGGGTTCATTGAATCTCTAAACCACGTATACTCACCCCCGATCAAAGGAAGATCAACCAAAAAATTCCTCTCGATAAAGTTCGAAAAATTGAATATGGCTAGACTAAATGAATTACAACCAAGACGCTCTGCTGAGTATCTAATAATGTTAAAATCACCAAAAATACACCAAGCTGAACTCCATCTCGCTCTCACACTATCAAGCTCTGCCCATAAAACATCCCTCAAACCGGTATCATTGCGGCCATAAATTCCCTTACATACCCGAAAAAAACCATATGCCACCCCCTTCAACAAGACCGAAACAGAAAAGCTACCCACCACACAATCAATTTTCTCATACACCCTTGTGTCCCAGATCACAAGAATACCTCCCGCTGTGTGAATGGCATCTAAAGCCACCCAATCTACAAAAGAGCTGCCCCAAAGACTTTTCACAACAGCAGAGTTGGTACAGTCCAGTTTGGTTTCCTGAAAACACACCACTCACACTTCCATTCCTTAAGTAAGTTCCTCACATTATCCCTTTTATGAGGATTGTTAAATCCTTTCACATTCAAAGATAAAAGTCTCAAATTCATGGACAACCATCAGAGCCCAACCAATAAACTTCACAATCTCCTTGGTTTCGTTTACCAGCTTGTCCATCATGATTAACTGTAGAAATTAAATTTCGTAATTCCCTCATACCCTTTGTAGAGGAAGAAGCAGTGCGATGAAGACTACCTGCCGTAGCTTGTTTCTTCCACACTTTCTCAAGTCATTGAAAAAATTCAACACACTGCCTCTCACAGGAATTGATAGGAAAACCCACCCACTTACCGAAGCCATTAACCTTTTTACTTACCCAAGCCGAAGGTTCCAACTCATCCTGCACAGAAATGTCAACTAGGTCATCTTCCTCTGTCATTAACACCAAACCCCCATTAGGATCCCATTGAGCCAAAGGTACATAATCCATCAACTGCCGATCCTCATCGTCCTTATTAGACCCTGTGGGGTTGACCCAATTCAACAACAACATCTCTTCTTCAAAAGAATCCGAAACCAACTCAGAAATGGGAGAAAAATGGTTTTGTTCCAATAGAGGCTGATGGCAAGACACCTCGGCAATCTTCACTGGCGTCGTCGAACACCCTGCATTAGAAGAATCCATAGTAACGGTGAAGCTGGGATGACCATCGGAGTTCAAAGCACACAAAACCTCCATAACCCCACTGATCAGACAGTCTATCGCTGAGTCATCGGCACCTAAGATAGTGGAAGGAACCCCCACCTCGGCGCCGTTGCCTGGGTAACCCATCAGAACAAAAATCTCCTGCACTGCCATCTCGAAGCCCCCATCGAAAGTTGAAAGATCCCCTCCCATCTCGCTGGTACCTAGCGTTGACTTCTTGGCACAGACGTGGGAGCCCGATCCTTCACCTCACTCACAAGATCGTGACAAACCTTGTGATTTCAAGTGGTTTGAGTCACCAGTTTGACTCTGCTTAGTTTTGGCCAAAAGGTCATCTTGGGGTTGCTTAATAGGCCCACCATGTGCTTGCTTAACAGGCTCGAGTTCAGTAGGTGCTATAACGTCCTTAATAGACTTGGGTTGAACAAAATTGGCCCACCTTACCACAAGTTGGCCCTTACCATCAAGATCAACAGATATATTTAAAGAAAAATGGGCCTTAGTCCACTTAAAAGAAGATACGCACATAGGCCGTCCAGATACAAGGTGAGTTGAGATAATTGTTTTTGGAATAAAATCAAATCCCCTAAATCCCTCCTTCTAAGCTAACATGCCAACAAGTTTAGGAAATTGCTTCTCCAAATCTAAATCACTTCCTAATTTCACGTGACCATTAATTTCTTTCCAAACATTACCAGTGGGTTTTACAAACCTACCACCGGCAGCCACCTCCTTCCCCGGCCTAGAAACAAGTTTTCCCAAGAAAAAATCACTTAGCTTCCTTTCAAGAAAAGCCTAGCCACCCTTATGAAAACCTTCTGGAACACGCAAACAACCACGTCTAGCCCCATTATGATACTCAGATATTTCCACAAAAAAACCACCCTTATTCCGCGTACTAGAGCACTCCAACATTTTATAATTCTCATGAAACCGTTTGAAAAAATGTTGCTTGCTAAAATCCCAACGGCATAACTCTACCAAGCATGCAATGATCCAATCCAAACCCAATCTACCAACCTGGATAGAACCATGATACCTACCCCGTTTTTCAGTAATGGAATAAGAATCCATACGACTTCCGTCAAAAGCCAAGAAGAAGGCCTTTGTGTCAATGCAAAAAAAGCAGATTTCCCCTGTTCCCCATGTGAAGGTGAAGGCTTGGTTTGTGAAGAATGGGATGTGCTTGTGGGAAAAGGTTGCAACTTAGGAGGATTAAGGTTCTGAGGGGGTAAGGATGGTTGGGTTGGCGTGTAGTGGGGTATGTACTGACCAACCCACACCAACAAAAATCAGCATGGCTATCAATCACTCCCTACATCACTAAAGAACAACACCACTAATCTTACTCTTTATTAGTTTCATCATCACATAATCTACTCGGTAATGATAAAGCAAGAGATCCCTTATTAAGAACTTATTGTTAGTTGGTCTCTTGTTTCTTTTTATGATTCTTTGTAATTTTTTAAGATTCTTTGTGTCCATAATCATGAACATAAAGTAATCTTCTTTTTCAATCAATATTATAACTTATCAAAAAAAAAATGAACTTTTTTTTTAATGAGTAAAAAAAATCAAGAACTTCCTCTTTATTTTTAACAAAATGTATACATAAGCATAAATACAATTAGATTTTTTTTTTTTTTTTTATAAGTAAGAAAATTTTATTAATCAAGGCTACTTCATACAAGGACCCACACCCTGGGTGCCTCAACAATAAGGAAAGTTTCTAGACTAACTGTGAACCCAGAAGTCTCTGATTAGACTCCTAGTTAAGGCATTTCACAATTTACCCGATGCTTACTCAATGGGGGTGTGTAGGCACCAGAGTTTACCCTCAGGGGTGGTCCCACACTCCCACTAGCCCATGCCTTGAGGGGGTTCCTCGCCATTAAAAAAAAAAAAAAAAAAAAGGTGAACTATGTACAAATAAGAAAAGAATCTAGAAACAGCAGAATGGAATCACTAGATATGAATCCCCAAGATCCATCACATGTTCCTGATCCTTAAAAATGCGACCGTTATGCTCCCTCCAAATAATCCACATAACACACAAGGGTACCAAATTCCAAATATTCAAAGCATTCTTCCCCAACCAGTTCCTCTAACCCATCAATAAATCTCATATCTCCTTTTAGAAAATCTAAGAGACTCCAAAAGCTATAAGAGCAAAACTCCACAACTTGGAAACCCCCTCACAATGAACCAAAAGGTAGTCAACATTCTCCCCACTAAGCCTACAAACACAACACCAATCTACTAGTATAAGCCCTTGCCTCCTCAAGCTATCACGCGTAAGAATCTTTCACTGTGCAGCCATCCAAACAATGAAATCTCTTGTTTATTCTACCATGAATTAATCTCCATTTTCAATAAATATTATTACTAATCAAACAAAAAAAAATGTATCAAGAACTTCCTCTTTGTTTTTAACAAAATGCATAAATAACATGAATGTAATAAATATAACTGCCAATAATCTAATTATATTAAGCTGATAAAATCTTGTTAATTCTAACATGGAATTAGGATTTTTCTCACTAACTAGACAAAAACCAAATGAGAATTTTCTCGGAGGCCAAACAAGAACCAATCCAGCGAATTACCGAGAGTCGTGAAGTGTGCCAACCAAATAAATGTCGCAGATGCCACCCTCGGTAGTAGATTCGCATGTGAGAACAGACACGCTTCTCTATAGTTCCTCCGGAAGAACTTTCCTCTGCTTAGAGTTATCAGCGCCGTGCCTCATCGAAACGACGTCGTCTTCGCTGTCACCCTCGTCATTGTTCTCTCTTAGTGGCTCTTTAACATTGACGATGCTCTCGCTGAGGTAGTCATCGACAGTAGGGTTTTCGACGGCTACTTCATCGGTGGGCGCGTGGAGGTCCATCGCCGGAGGATGGAAGTGGAGTTTGCGGCAATAAGAGGCGGTGGTAGAGATGGTAGTTTTGGGGATTTGTGGGGGTGAAAAGCATGCGAGTAGGGATGGCAATTTAGATCCGACCCGTGGATACCCGGCCTGGCCAGACTCTAATGGGCCGAATTTTACCCGGCCCGATAAAGAATGGGGTCGGGTATGGTTTTTAAAAAAAAACCGAAGCAGGTCCAGGTCGGGTTCGGGTTTTATCAAAAAAACCCGGAACCCAACCTGAAAAAAAACCCGAAAAAAAACGGTTATGTGATATTACTTAAAACCCCCCTATATATATCATGTAATTTGCAAACCCTAATTCCCAACTCACTAAGCCAGCCCAGCCCTAGCTGCCTCTCATCTCATTCCCTTCCCTCACGCCTCAGTCCTGCCTCAGTCAGTTCCCCTCATCACGCCTTAGTCATCACGCAGCTAGCCATGCCTCACTCGGTCACTCCTTAGCCACGCTCCCTCACGCCTCAGTCCTCACTGCCTCAGTCAGTTCCCCTCATCACGCCTCAGTCATCACGCCCTCACACCTCAGCCACGCTTCCTCATGCCTTTGTGCCTTAGCAAGCAACCACGCCTCAGCCACGCCCTCATGCCTTAGTGCCTTAGCATGTAGCCACGCCTCATCACCCCCTCACGGTCAATTTTTCTCTCTCGATTTTTTTTTTGGTAATAGGAAATTTCTGGTGGTTTGTGTTTGTGTCAAGGAGCATTGAAGTGTTGAGGTTGCTATGAAATGTGTTTTTGAATAGCCACTATGTTGAAATGCTTCATAATTTGTTGTTCGTTTAGAGATAGTTTTTTTTAGAGTTTTTGATGTGCTTCTATGCTACACATCTTAAGCTTTACTATGTTTGAATGCCGGCAGAGAATTACGACAAAAGGAATGGTTAATGGATAATTTGTGTTGGTTCTGAGTATTTGTTCCCTCATAGGTAAGTAGAGGCATTTAATGTGCTCCTATATCCCAAATACAAATGCAACCCAGTGAGTGTTGCTATCTTGTTTTTGCTTATCTTGTTTTTACTCCTAGTGTTATGCGCGTTTTGAGCTTAATTTGTGTACATTGTGAAGTAATGGTTTCGGCTTTCAATGCTAGATACTGAGTTAGAAATAACTTATTTCATCCTTTAATTTTTGGCTAGCAAACATCAAACAATAAAAGAAAAATCCATGAGGAAATTTTCTCCTAGTTATTAGGTTATTAAAATTTATGGGAGGTAACGGTTTGCTAACAGGGGATGTAAATCTATTAGTAGGGTTGTGGTGAAAATGTGAAATTCCTTTTATGTTTGCTATTATAGTGTAGAAGCACAATGAACTTCACAATATATGCTGTAGAATATTTTCCTAAATATAGTTTTTGTAATGATAAGTTGTTGAGACTTTCTTGTATTTTCAATTTATGTTGATTGTTGAGACGTGTGTGCTTAGATCCTTATTATTGCTGCATTGATTTATCCAGGATATTTAGATTTTTTGTTAAATTGAAAAACTAAAAATTCAACCATTTTGTGCTAATGGAAGAAATTGTTTATTGTTTTTTTGTGTTTGTTGGAAATGCAGAGCCTAAAATGGAGATGAAGACAAACAAATCTAGTTCTTCCTTGCCAAGAGGCTCTCCCTTGAGAAACAAATCTAGTTCTTCCTCGCCAAGCGACTCTCCCTTGAGAACCGGACGTTGTCCCTTGCCAGCTATGCGGTCTCCTTCGCCTTTTTCACGATCACCCTCGCCATTGTCACCTGGTAGCTCACCCTCAGGATCACCATCACATTTATGCCCATTAAACAATGAGTAAGTGTTTGGAATTTATAGTTAATCATGTTTAATTATCTTTGGGTTGATAGAATTTGTGAATCTATGTAATTATGAATTGGTGCCTATTAATCAATGAGTATGTGTAATAATAAATTTGTGAATATTTGTTGTGATTCTAACTCCTAAACTTTTGAACCAATTAGGAGTCCAAAATCTCTGACAGTGGACTTAGTGGGAGAAGACTTAGAGGTAGAGGAACAAGAAGGGGAAGAGGGAGAGCAAGAGCCTACAAATGAGGACTTGGAGTTGGATACAAGTAGAAAAAGAAAGACTACCTCAGACGTTTGGGATCATTTTACAAGGAAGAAAGTTGATGGAAAATTTAAAGCCCAATGTCATCATTGTAGCAAACTTTACTTAGGTAATTCTAGCCAAGGTACAAGTCATTTGCGTAATCATTTAGCAAGATGTCCACGGTTGAAGTTTAAAGATATTAGGGATATGCGACAACAAGTCTTAATTAAATAACAAAATAAGGTGGATGGAACTATGAGTTTAAATGCCTACCAATTTGGTCAAGGCAAAGTGAGGAATAATCTTGCTTGTATGGTCATCTTACATGAATACCCCCTTTCAATAGTTGACCACATTGGGTTTCTCTTCAACCTTTGTTTAAACTTGTCACAAGAAATACTTTGAAGAGTGACATTCTTAAAATCTATGATAATGAGAGGGAGAAAGCTTTGAAGTTGACAGATAAGAATGGAAGTAGGATGGCAATTACAACTGATATGTGGACTCCAAGTAACAAAAAGAGAGGGTTTATGGTCATTACAGCTCACTTTATTGATCATACTTGGACGTTGCAAAGCCGGGTTTTAAGGTAATTTTTTTATCTATAAATTGAATGTTAAAGACTTTATATTGAGTAATAAATTGAATGCTAAATAGTTATGTTATAATTATTCCTATTATTTTTCTAGGTTTGTTTATGTTCCTTCTCCACACATGAAAGATGTCCTTGTTGAAGTCCTTGTTGATTGTTTTTTAGAGTGGAACATTGATAGGAAGCTGTCCACAATAACCATTGATAATTGTAGTACTAATGATGCTATAATAAGACTTCTCTTAATAAACTTGAAACTAGTTCTCTTATGTTGAGTGGGTCTATGTTGCATATGAGATGTGCTGCACATATTTTGAATTTGATTGTTCAAGATGGGTTGTCTCTTATTGGTGATGGTATTGAAAGGATTCGTGATAGTGTGATTTATTGGACTGGATCATCAAAAAAGAGGCAAAAATTTGAAGAAAATACACGTCAATTGCGTATTCAATGCACCAAAGAGTTAGTCTTAGATTGTAAAACTTGTTGGAATTCAACTTACTTAATACTTTCTACTGCATTGATTTATAAAGATGTTTTCACGCGTTTGGCTAAACGTGAAACATCTTATACTTCTTTGCCACATAATTATGATTGAGAGTCAGCCAAAGATATTTGTGGGAGGTTGGAATTGTTTCATAGTGTGACTGAGTTTTTCTCTGGTCGTAAGTACTCCACAACTAATATGTATTTTACTTTGGTGTGTGAGTTGAAAATTGCATTGAATGAATGCAGTTTGTCTTCAAATGAGATGATAAGTACGATGGCAGAAAGCATGTTTACTAAATTTAATTCTTATTGGACTAATGTTAGTGTTGTTATGGTTGTTGCTGCTATCTTAGATCCAAGATATAAGATGAAGTTATTGGAGTTTTATTATTTTACCATTTATAGTGATAATTCTGATTTGGAAATTGAAAAAATTAAGAATCTTTGTTATGATTTGCTTGATGAGTATAGAGATCTATATGAGTCCCCTATACATAATGAAGGAAATTCTCATATTCCTGCAAGTACTTTAAGCCCTGCGGCACAAACGAAGTTTAGGTTGAGTGGGGCAATGTCAAGTTATGATTTGTTTGTGAACAATAGTTCAAAGAAACATGGGAGTGCTAGAATGGAATTTGATCATTTCATTGATGAGGGAGTGTTGAAGAGAAATGAAGATTTTGATATTTTGGGATGGTGGACAAGTAATAGTCTCAAGTATCCTACTTTACAAAGGATTGCAAGAGATATTTTAGCCATTTCTGTCACAATTGTTATTTCAAAATCTGCCTTTAGCACTAATAGGAGACTTTTAAGTCCATACCGTAGTAGGCTACATCCCAAGATTATAGAGGCAATGATATGTGCTCAAAATTGGTTATGGAGTGAAATCAACGGTTAGCAATTGTCTAATTTTTATTTATAAAATCAAAATTGTATTTTTATATTTGCCAATTACAATTTGATGAAGTTTATTCTTTTTTTAATTCATTGTTGTAGGTTCTTCAACTATGTCTGGAGATTGTGATCTTCAAACAATTCTTGATGATGGGGACCCTAATGAAGTGGATGGGAGTTGTGTCACAATTGTGGAGGATTAGACATTTTGTAATAATTTAGTGGCATTTTTAATTTTTGAGACTTGTTGGATTAATTTGTTGGTTTGTAATTATTCTAAGCCTTTTGTCGGTTTGTAATTATTCTAAGCCTTTTGTAATTTCTTAGCCTTTTTAATTTCTTAGAATAGTGGGATTTATTTTGTAACTTTTTAATTTCTTGAACTTGTTGGACTTGTGATATTTATTTCTTGGACTTGTGATATTTTGTAGCTATGATTTTGTTGATTAATGATTATCTTAGTTAAGTGATTTATTGATTTAAAATCTTAGTTATGATTTATTGATGTATAGATGTATAATTAACAGGTGATTTATGATTAACTTATAATTTGGATTGATTTGGCTGCCATATAACATGGCCTAAATGACAAATTTTCGCAATTGGGCCACATTATATGGCTTGAATGGGCTTGAATCTAGGCAAAAAATCTTAACGGGATTGAATTTTTTTTTTTTTTTTGGTTGGGCCAAATTTGGGCCCAAGAAGATAAACGGGGCTTGCGGGGCCCGACGGGGCGGGTCTAGGCCCCGAAAAAAACAAAACCCCCCGATTAATAATCGGGCCGGGTTCAGGTCTTGGGTCTTGGCCAGCGAGTCGGGCCCAGGTATGCAAAAACCCAACCCGAACCCAACCTGTTGCCATTCCTACGTGCGAGGGTGAGGAAGGTGTAGTTTTGGAGAGTACAGAATCAGAGGGAGCGTGTGCTTGTCATGGTGGTGAAAAAGAGTGACGCGTCCGAGTAGAATGAGTTAGCCAAGTGAGTCAAGCGAGTCATCTTTAAAAAATATGGTTGGCTATACTGCTTTGCTTTGCTCTAGATTGTAGATATGGTCACTGGGCTAGTTGGTTATATTTGTTGTTGCATTGCGTGAAAAAGTTGCATTTAGCTCTGTGAGAGTGTGCTCAGAGGTTAGTATCTAAATATTAAAGAGGCTAGTTGGTTATATTTTTTGGATTGCCACAAAATGAAGGCTTTGGAGGGAGCAGCGACAGTGTGGGTGAGGGATGGGAATGGCAGAATGAGGGATTCGATTGGTGGAATGGTGGAGAGTGGACTGGTGGATGGGTGGGATCGTTGGAGACGAGAGAAAAATCGGGATGGGGGGGGGGATTGGCAGAGGTAGCATTGGTAGGGGCTAAAAATGATTGAATAAAGGGAGAAAGGGTCTAGAACAAAACAGAGAGATGGGGAACCAATTTGCGTTGAAGGAGAGAGAGAGAGAGAGAGAGAGAGAGAGAGAGAGAGAGAGAGAGAGAGGACTGAGCGTTTAGATGATGGTGGTAAGAAATAATTAATTATTTTTTTAATAAAAAAAATATGAAAAAGTGGCTAACGTTTATTAATAAAACAGTTAGTTATTCGAAAATATCCTTAAATTAATTAATTAACAACTTAAAAATTGTGTTAAAATAGAAAATTAACAAAAGAAATTTAGTTATTACTTTTTTTACTATAAAAAATACCCCTACTTATTACTTTTTTCCCTTCACCACGATGTATTTGTTTCTTCTATTCACACCCTTAGGGTTTTTTTTTTTTTTTTTTTTTTTGGTGATTGAAAAAAGTAGAAATCTCAAATTATAATAAATGTAAATTATTAATCTTTACTCAAAAAATAGAAGAGCATCTGAACAGACACGTGAGCGCGTACTTAGAGGCTAATTATTACTATTGTTTTTTCTTTACCATAACAATTTAATGCTACTGAAAAATGTCAAAAATAATTTTAATCTAATTACATAATCATTATTCTTATAAAATAAAAAATAAGGTTAAAATTTTAATTCAACAAAAAAAAAAAAAAAAAAAAAAAACAACTAGAGAAACTTTTTCCTAAAAATTAGCACACTTTATATCTAAACATATCTCAATGGCAAAAAAAATTTAGTTATTGCTTTTTTACTGTCAAAAATACCCTCACTTAAAACTTAAAAATGAGGTTAAAATAGTAAATTGACAAAAATAATAAATTCCTACTTCTACGTTGAAATGTCTTACTGCTTCTAATAAACTCTTATTTTTACGTTAATTTAAATTCCTACTTCTACTCACTAACTCCCTACAAAATAGGATCACTCTTTTATTAGTTTTAAAACTCCTCCAATCTACAAAACTCACCCCACGTATTTTTTTTTTTACTTCATCACGATGTATTTGTTTCTTCTGTTCATACCCTTAGGGATTTTTTTTTTTTTTTTTTGTAATTGGAAAAATTATAAATCTCAAATTATAATAAATGTAAATTATTAATATTTATCCAAAAAATAGAAGAGCCTTTGAGCATGCGCTCTCTTTACCATAACAATTTATTGCTACTGAAAAATGTCAAAAATACTTCTAATCTAATTACATAATCATTATTCTTATAAAATAAAAAAAAATAAGGTTAAAATTGTAATTCAACAAAATTTAAAAAAAAAAAACGACGGGAGAAAATTTTTCCTAAAAATTAGCACACTTTTTATCTAAACATATCTCACGTACGTTTGATACATTTTTTTTTCCCTAAAAACTAGCACACACTAAACCCAACAGTTTACTCAATTTTAAATCCTAATTTTTAGTTTTATAAAAATCATTTCTTATATAACTTCACTAACAATAAATAAATTCAAATTGAAAAATTATATTAAACTAAAAAAAAAAGGGCCTCATCGCACCTGCAGAGCATGTGTGATGAGGCTAGTCTCTTGAATTGAGTTTTAGTTAGGTTGGATAGGTGTCACTCTCTTATATTTTATTTTATTTTTAAAGGTTCATTTGTTTTTTGTTAAATAATTTTTGGGCCCATTTTGTGAATTATGGGCCCAGTATCCGCGAGATTATGCACTGCCAAAAAGTCTGAGCTTTATGCTCCCCAAAGAGGAGAAATTATAAGGTTCTCATGGTGGATCACATCACTTGTCCTCCTCATGGTGGAACACATCACTTGTCTACTATGAGGACAAGTGATGTGGTCCACTATTTCAGTAAAAGACTCCTATTTGTTTAAAATTTTAGACTTTTAAATAAAAATTGAATACTGACTTAGCAATTTTTAATAAATGGGAGCCTTTTACTTGAATGGTGGATAAGTGATGTAGTCTATCATGAGCACTGTATAATTTCTCTCTCATCACAACCTAGCCGTATTTGTAGTTCTAAATACATAATATAGTGAACAAATGTGTAAAGTGTGTACATATATATATATATATATATATATATTGTGTGTGAGACTCACATGTCTATCAGAGGGATCTACATGGTGTAGGGTCGCAATTTGAGCCTCTACCCAACAAGAAGGAAGACGTAGGCCCAAAGAACCCAATACAATAAATTTATAGAGTGTGGGGTAAAAACCTTGATTCCAATGAGCTTAAACGGTAATGACAATGGTCCAAAATCACAAAACAATATAGATGAACAAGTTTTTAAGATGAAGTTTATCTTCGGACTCAAGCCGAGAACCAAGTGTTTATATTTCTTTTTACTTAAAGATTCTTTACAAATATTCTCCTCTCCCCCTTTATAGGACCTTCTTCTTTCTTATAGTTCTTCCTCTCTTTCGTTCTTACTCTCCACGTGTAGATTCGGACTTCTCCCTTTGATACTTGTCCCATTCGCTTCTTTTGGAAGTCCCTAGGTAGTAGTTGTAAGGCTCCAAATCATTGTTCAGGTATCACTTCCTCATAAATGCGGCCAAAGACTTAGGTATAGAGCATTCAATACGGTGATAATAGTTTTCTCTAAGATCATTTTCAACCCCTCTTGCTCTTTGTGCCCCATTTAAACATATCTTCATCCCCAAGATCTTCTAAAATATCGTTATAGTTAACATGACGTACCACCTGATCCTCGTTGCACTCAGCCGAGGAGGTAGTCTTCCTCGGATTATTTACATTCAATTCGTCCGCCACATTTGCTTTTGGGGCTGTAAGTTTGATATCGTTATTACCATTAACTCATCTTTGAACAAGAAAACGTACTCGGCTTAAGCCCATGGCTCAAAAACGTATCTAGGGCTTTTTGTCCCAACACATGGGATGGATGCAGGAGATTCTCTCTCTCTCTCTCTCTCTCTCTCTCTCTCTCTCTATATATATATATATATATATAATATTTTATTTTTTTTTGAGAAAAGTATATTTAAGACAATATCTATACTATTATTTAAGGGGCTTCTCTTTTTTGGATTTCTTATTTTTTTTTTTAGTTCAAAAATTCCCTTACACCCCTATATTTAAGTAGAGACAAAACTAAAGGATAATCCAATAAAACTACAACTCTAACTCCCACTAAAATATTGTCTAAAAAATAAAACTGCTCTCCTGTTAATTTTCAAATTACTTTATCCACTTATAAATTATATTTACAAAATAAAAATTATATATATAAAATAAAAACACAGTTTTTTTTTTTTGGCTAAAAAAAACCATCATCGCACGTGTAAAAAATAAAAACATAAAGTTTTTTTTAGCTAAAAAAAGTCTCATCGCACGTGCAAAAAATAAAAACATAATTTTTTTTTTTTGCTAAAAAAGGCCTCATTCCACGTTCAAAACGCATATGATAAAACTAGTTATTAAATAAATCGCGTGAGAACACACTAGAGTCTAAAAAAATTTTAAAAAATTATTAGGGTAAATTACAATTTACCCACCTGTGGTTTAGTCAAAATTTAAGTTGCCTACCTGTGGTTTGAAATTTGACACTTTATCCACCTGAGGTTTGCTTAATTAGATTTCTATAACCCACCTTCATTAAAAACAGAGCTAAATATGTAATTTTGCTCTACTTTTATGTCTTTCTTCTCCAAAAACACAATAAACATAAAAATACAAGATTAAATAAGATCAAAAACTATCCATCGGAACACTTTCATCGTGGAATTTTAAACCACAGGTAGGCAACTTAAATTTTACTCAAACCTCAGGTGGGTAAAGTGTCAAATTTCAAACCACAGGTAGGCAACTTACATTTCGACTAAACCACAGATGGATAAGTTGTAATTTGCCCAAATTATTAATTACTCTCGGAGTAATACACATCCGTAAGAGACTCACTGTTTATGTGAGAAAAGATCATTGGAATTTCTCGTTCAGTCCACGATAATTTCGCGAAAATTTCCTAGAGCTCCGTCCTTAGAGAACCGGTTAAAGTACAAAACAAAATTCAATCCGATACCGAAACCCCCCATTAACCAATATGTCAAAACATAGCCATTCAGGTTCCGAGTCCGAAGAAGACAATGAAGAAACCCCCGAAAATTCAGGCTCAGACTCAGAACCAGAGGACCCACAACCACAAACACCCAGCAACAATGGTGTGTCAGAGTACGAAAAACAGAGGCTATCGAGAATTGCAGAGAACAGGGCCAGAATGGAGGCTCTGGGCTTGCCCAAGTTTGCTTCTTCGTTGCTGGGTTCGGCTCAAAAAGTAAGCAACAACAACAAGAAGAAGGGAAAAGAGAAGGTTGATGATGATGACTATAGACCCGATGAGGTGGAAGAGGAACTGAGTTCTTCGAGCGAAGAGGAAAAAGATGGTGATGAAGATGAAGATTACTCTTCTGGGTCACGTAGAAAAAAGGTCTCGCTCTCTAATCTCTGTGCGTGTATTTGAAATTTACTTTGAAGTTTTATTCTTTCTTAGGTTTTTAATTTGCTACCTTAGTGACTTCCCAACTAGTTTGTTCGTATAAGTATTTATAAAAATGACAAAACTTGGTTACAATATTTTCGGTGTAACTTAGGTTCTTCAATTAAATTCAACCATGTAGCTAGCTGTACTGACCAAAAGCCACATTGAAGATAACACCTTTTGTGTTGCATTGATCAATACAATCACGTGGTTGAATTTAATTGGGGGGGGGGGGGGGGGGGGTGGAATTGTAGCCGATTTAGTCACAAAAATGCCGAGCTTGTTGTTGTTGATATCATGAATATGGATACTGTAATGCATTCTGCTAATATTTATCTACCAAGGACAGAAATAACTAGTTCTTGCATTCACTAACAGACAGTTTTGAGTTCTTAAAATTAGAGCTTTCAGCATGGATGTGCTCTGGTAATAAAATAAAAGAAACCATAATACTGATAAGATTAGTGATAGATGACACAGTTTGTGAAATTGAATGAAAAAATGTTCCTTTCTGGAATTTTACGGCTTTCATTTGTCTAAAGATTTCAATCAAGTTTTAGATTAAAACATTCTAAAATTCTAATTAGAGTCAGAGAATGAAACCTCATAGAAGTACCCTTTACAAGGAAAAGTAATTAGTATAAACTATAAAGTGCTACGAGGGCTCTTTCAATCTATTAGAACATGATAGTTTCTATCAGTGTCTCTGCTGTAATTGGCATGTGTTTTCAGTAATTATCGAAGATATATAGCCATGAGCACTGCCTTGACATAGTTTCTGAATACTCTTGTTTTGCTTTCATTTTACTCCAGGTTAGGAATAAAGGTGCAAAACCTAAGAAGAAAGTTCCTGCTCATAAGGGTTTGAGCAAGTCAGATTACATTGATAATGATGATGCACTGAGGCAGGCAAGTTTGAATGAATTTCTTAATAAATATTTTTTTTTTCCATTGCCAGCTTTAGGTCGAGTGTTTGTTCCAGTAGACCATTAAACAACTAATGCAAGAATGGCCCTATGCTATTAGACAGAAAGAAGTATACTAATTCTTTAGCATTAATATGCAGGCAATTGCTCTTTCCTTACATGAGTCTGCGGGACTTTCAGGTGTAAACCATTGTGGGCCTTTGAAATGCTCTGAAGCTGATGTAGTGAATGCTAAACTTAATGAGAAGAAGGGACATACACAAATTCAGGAAGATACAGGAAAGAGGAAGAGAAAAAAATCGGTTTGTTTTGGGCTTAAAATTATTTTACCATGCACAGATCTTTTTCCTTTTTTCCCATTCTTTGTTCTCTCACCTTGTTTTTTGATGATTTGCTTTTTATTCCTGGTGAGCAGTTTGCTAGTCGGGTGCAAATGACTGAAGATGAACTGGTTGTGAACTTCTTTCAGTTTGATGGTAATTTCTGCTGCCACTGTCTTGTGTGTGCATGTCTGTGTGTAGGAAGAGATACAAATGGAGAGAATCTGGTATACAGGTTCAAGAACCAATTAATAGGAACTATATAAAGATTTATAGGGAAAACTATAACTAAAAGATGTTTTGATTTTTGAAAAATGCAGGTATGAGCAGGGTTCACATTTGAATATATGTTTTTATACACTAGAAAAAATGAGGCCTCTTTAACTTATGCTGTAATTTCATTTTTGTTAATTTAGTTTAGATGTATTTCAATTCAATTGGACAGATTAGGTCTTACTTTCAAATCTTTACCAGCAAAAAAAGGAAATATTCCTATTTGTGGTATTATTTTGTTTACTTAAAGAGATTTTTGGTCAATGATGAGAGTATTGGCATGCAGATTCATGGAAGGGGGGCATAACTGTGAGGGATATCGAAAGAGTAGCAAATGCTCATGATTTTATGTGGACTAAGCAGGAGTTGTCTGATATGATTCATTGCTTCGATAGTGACAGAGATGGGAAGGTCCATTCCTGATGCTCTCTGATTTCTCTCTCTCTCTCTCTCTCTCCAGTTAATATGAACAAGTAAATTAAAATTGTTCAAAATTTATCTGAATACTAATAGTATGCCCATGCAATGAATGAATTAATGAATATTAAAGAAAAATATTTTACTAATATCATCAAAATTGAACAATAAGAACGATACCGCATTTAAATAAGTAATAATATATTTAAAGTTCGGTAGATTACTACACATACTTTTAGCTAGTTGCTGCCAGTACAGTGTGTAGGACACAACTTATATTTTATGATGTTCATACTAATATCTTCTGTTGAATTAAGTCTCTACTTCTGTTACTGATTTCATTGCAGCTAAGTCTCGAAGATTTTCGAAAGATTGTTGGTAGATGCAACATGATAAAAGGGCCTGAAAGTTCTTGACTGGTTCCAAGTATTGACAATCTAATTGAACAGATCAATTGGAGGTATGGTTAGGATGTGGCGAGTATGTGTGATGTGATGATTTGATCTGTTTATTTTCTTTCCCTACCAAAAACTAAGATAACCTTTTTTCCCTCTTCACTTTTACTACAGGCAAGTAGGTTTTCAAGCTCAGCAACACATTGATATCTAGAAACAAGTTTGTGATTCTTTGGATCGACTTTGTAGCTAAGCAATGAATGCATCCTTGAATATATAATATGTGAAGTGGAAAAGGCTACATGCCTGGTGCATTGCCCTTAAGGAGCAAAGGGCTGTTCCAATATGAAGAAAAAGAGGCCCCATGATTTATTAGCAATGGTTTTATCATTTTTCCAGGTTTTTGTTACTTTTTCCATTGTAGGAATTTATTGGTAAATATTAGCCAGTGATTTTAGCTCATAGTAAAGTGCTTTATTTGTCTTATATTTTTGCCGAAGTATTTGTCTTTCTTTTGTTATTGGACCTAGGATGATCATACATATATGAAGGCCAGTAGTTATATCTTATATGATTGTGCATATTGAATTTGGTTGTGAATTGTTGTCGGTTGCCTTGATATGCATGTGCAGCATGTTGCTCAGCCTCATTCATTCATCGATTTGCGAGCATGAGTTGAAACATAAAGGCATAAATAAACACATTCGAAGACTAGATTATCAGTCAATGTGTTAACCATGTGTCTAATTAGATTCAATTAGCTCCAAGGGGTGCTCGAAAGTGTTTGAAAAACATCGTATTAGACAAAAATAAAATGTCATTCAAAATGCCAGGGTTAAAAGACTAAAAAATTGCTAGCATTACAAGTTAGGGGGAAACACTCTCAATTCTAGGAGCACGGTGGACTGGAAAAGTGTGGAATATGTTTTTTCCACGAGCAATTTGGACCGTTTCCATCATTAGGTCCAATGAGGGTGAGTGGAAATCGGATGCATGAAACAAGACTTGGAAAAAAGTAGCCTTTTGATTATCATTCAATATTTAGCCATAGCCTATTAAACATCATTGGTTCATAATTGTTAATAAATCATATTAAGAAAGTTTTGACACTACTTTCATGGGAAATATATAAAAAAAATATATATATATTTTATCTTTTTTCCATAAAATATTTTTAAGAATAGTTCATAAACCAATGCTCTATGACATTGGTTAACATTTTCGAATATCATTTGATTTGTCAAATTTGTTAAAGTTAATGATTTCAATGGAAACATTTAAAATTCAAATCTCCCATTCTCCAATTATTGGATTATAAAAAATAAGAAAATAAAAAGAATCCTAACTCAATACCCATGATCAAGCCTTTGGAAAGTTGAAACCTAAATCTCAACTAAAAAAAAAAAATTCATTTTAAGATAGAATAAGAACCAAAAAAAAAAAAAAAAAATCCATCCTAAACCAAAACAGAAAACCGTTTTCCCCACACTAAAGGTTAAAAATGAAGCTCTCTTTATTTAAACACCAATCATGCAATGTATTCCCTCAGACTAAATTCAAACTCAAACTCTTAATTTAAGCCTCTAAGGGGAAAAAAACCCTCAAACTCTTAAAACTTGAGCTTTTCCACGTGCATCAAGTGAAGATTTTAAAATTAGATAAATTAACACTTAAATTTGTTGATAAAGATATTGTATTAAAAATAAAAAATAAATATTGGTATGTAGTTCATAAAGTGAAGAGGAAAAAAGAAAAAGAAAGAAAGAAAAAGTTGATATCAACAATTAAGTTTTTGTGTCTATCCAAAGAAATTATTAAACAATAGAAGAAAATTTGATGGAAACAATTAAGCTTTTGTTTTTATTTAAAAAATTATTGTAAATTAATGCAACCACTTGGTAATTAAACAATATTTTTTTTGGTTAAGAGGTCATTCATTAAGAACTAACTAGCCAAAATAGGCAGAGTATTGGTGCATCGCCTTAAATACAAACCATTTACATCACAAATTCGGGGGTGGGGGTACATTATAGTTTTCAAAATCCATTGGCATCGTGCATCCCCTCTTCGTGAGCCAATTTGCACATTTGTTCACTTCTCTAAAAACTTGGCTGACTGTGACTTGTCGAAACTAGCTTAGAAAGTACTTACAGTCATTTAAGAGAGGTGAGTATGTTGCAATGTGGTTTGAGTTAGAAAGTAAAAGCCGAACAACAGTTTTGGCATCCAATTCTACTTCTAAGTAGTTAATTCCCAATTATATAGCAATTTGCAACCCATCTCTCAAGGCCCAAAATTCAACTAATAAATTGGTAGCGTAGCCTATTCTTCGAGCAAATCCTTTGATTCACATCCCTCTTTGATCCCTGAGAATTCCTCCACCACCTGCTCTCCTTGGGTTGCCCAAAGAGGCCCCTTCGTTATTGAGTTTTGGCAATTAAACAATATATCCACTTGACACAACCACAACTAAGCTTAACTTTATATATAGTAGATGATAAGTAATACATGCCCATATTTACTAGGTATTGACCAATATGAATCAATATAATATCAATAAAGTATATACAATTAGCTATATAGCCTAAGAAATTCAATGCCTTAACAATCAACACATATCAAAGAATTATATAAGAATTATATCCCAAGGAGAGGGCTATAGTCCAAACTCTTCAACTCCTTCCACTCCACCTAAGGGCTAAGTCAACCTCAAAAACTTTAAACCTTGTTGACTTGTAGGTTCATCTGTCAACACCACTAAATTCCTCTACTTTTGGAAATAGATTATTGTAAATCTTTTTGTCAAATCTCTTCCCTCGCGGTATTTATAAATCAGGTGCATATGTACATAGTTTCTTACTTTTTGGTTTGTTAGGCACTCTAATGTTAAGAAAATGAGGTTCATATTTTTAAAATGTATATACATATGTTTATACATGGGACAAAAAAAAATTAAATTTCATTTGAAAAATTTAAGATTTAACTTGAAAATAATGGGGTTCTTTGAAGGGGAGTACTTTTGTTCCCAGAGGTTTTAAGATTTAACTTGGGAATAATGTCAAGAAAACAATTATAAAAACATAGATAAAATTTCTCTAATAATTTAAAAAAAAAAGAAAAACACAAAAATACATCCATGATCACCAAAACTATAATAATTTAAAAGTTCATAAGATGACAAGTTTTTACATTGTCAAGGTTGATAAAAACAAATTAAAATCTTCCTACGACCAACTAAGTCTACCAAAATGAAGTTTGCAATCTAGCCAAAAATACTTAAATCGTAACTGCATAAATACAGGATATCATGTGGAAAGTGTGCTATTGAACCAGAGCTGACGGTTGTTGCAGCTTATGTCACATCATGCGATTAAATAATAATAATAATAATAATTATGAATTATATATACTACTTTTTGAGGAAAAAAATCCAAGGCAGAGCGGACATGGCCTCCTTGATCGTTACAAAAGTTTTATCCCATGTTGGTATAAGTCAAGCAACATACTCTTCAATGGGTCCGTTTGGATAGAGCTTATTTTTGCTGAATTGAAAATTGAAACTGAAAACACTGTAATAAAATAATTTTTTAATGTGTAAATAGTACCGTGGGACCCATTTTTAATAAAAAAATTGCTAAAAAAGTATGTGAACAGTGCAGAGCGGACACAGGCCAGTGCACGCACAGTGCAGCGTTACAAAGTAGTTTTATCTCCATGCGGCAGAACGAAAAAAAAAAAAAAAAAAAAAAAAAAATGAGGCCAAACGTGAAACGTAAACGGCTGAAAAAGCTGTATCCAAACTCTCACAATATCTTAAACCCTTACTCTCCTAGTTAATATATTATCCTTAATTAGTCCTCCCATTTTAGGCACAACATGAATTATAATAAATATTTCGATAATCGAAATTTCAGTATGCAAGAATATTTTGTTATTGTAGTTACACAGATCGTTGTTGGAGGAAATATGTTTCTATAGATATAAATTGATGTGTTCCCATACCCAACAAGTAATTAAGAATATAACCATAATAAAATACTAAGCGTAAGATTGCAAAAAAAAAAAAAAATCTCAAACTAGTTTTTTTATTAGGAAATCAAATGACAAATATTTAAGAAACAATATACACATACGCCATGTCTTTTTATATATTTTAATTAAATTGATACTGTTTGTTTATGTTTATGTGTTTTAGATCACAAAACATAATTTTTGAATCATGTATACATACTTTCCCTCTTTAGCTCTAACGAATAAAACATACTAGTCCTTTGACACCATTAAAGAATTTGAATTTATAAACATATGCCTCGTCATTATTTAGATAATCCATAGTTAAATGCTAATTTTTTTCATAATTTCTTTTGAATTCATTCATTGTAGTTTTAATTACATTGAAAACATATTTTCACAACTTTCACCTTCCAACAATACTAAATTCTATTACTTTCCTTTGTACAATTAAAAAGGTTTTCCAAATATCTATGTTGTTGATGATATGGTTTATGCATAATTTCAGAAATTTTTTATTTGACTTATTTTCCTTGATTTTTCAAATTAAGTTGATATTTGTTGAAAAGTAATAAATTGTTAATAATTTAATAAATTTATAATGCATCAATTTGATATACTCAAATTAACACTTATTTTTTTTGAGGAAAAAGTCATCGAGCATATTATTAATTAGCTAGTAAATCAATTGCAACCATTGAAAATAAATGGAGAAACAGACCCCATCCAAACAAACAGCGGAAAAGATAATTTTTCTTTTTTGGTTTAGGTATGAGAAAAAGTATTACATTTTCTAACAATATAGGAAAAAGAAAAACTTTTCAATGAGCTAACAAAAAATAAAATGTCTCTAAGTAAATGGCCAAAAGAGGGGAGAGCTTATTCCCATATCACAAAGAATAAATAACAATCTCAAAATCCTCTTAAAAAAGAAGATTGAGTAATTCCTACTTCATGTGTAAATAAAACATCTCTTCTAGCTGCTAGAGATTCCAGTATAACCATGGAGGGAGGCATTGGAATTTTCTCTGATATAGCTGCAATAATCTCACCAGCTGAGTTTCAAATAACCACTCTGTCCAAAGGAAACAGACATTCATTTAGCTGAGAATTGTTCTGGTGAGTCCAAATGTACCAAGCTGTGACTACTAAAGACTCCAACATTTGCGGTTTCTCCTAAATCAGTAAAATTAACTTTAAGAATGAGCCCAATGCTGATTTTTGCCGATTCACCCAACTGAATCTCGTCCTAAACTTGCCGAAGCCTATCACACTCCTAGAGAGCGTACATACCAGATTCTTCACCCTTGTCATACAAATGGCATCTAGAGTTGCTGCAAATTATCCTCTTGAGCAAATTCAAATATACTGGTAGAGAGTTTGTACAAGCTCTCCACATAAAATGTTTGACCTTCCCAGGAATTTGAAGCATCCAAATACTTGTCCAAATTTTTTTCATAGGATCAGGATTGGAGGCCGATGGTTTATACCTTTGATCTTCGTCGCATAACAACTTATATAACCAGTTTTCATTTAGTAATCACCAATACTTGAGCTCGGCCAAAATAGAATATTAGGTTGATGAAGAGAACTTGAGGGGCATGGATTTAATTCGTTGGGCATTGAAAGGAAGAAAACATTAATCAAGGATAATAGAATTCCAACAACTCGATTTCAAATTAATTAAAGAGTCAACTGTTGAGTCATGAGGGAGATGAGAAGGGGGAGATATCACTTTACCTGATGACTAACCTGGCAGCCACCTATCTTCAAAAAAATTTTATTTTCTGACCATTGCTACCCATTTTTGACAATTATGGGCACGAAGGCCCAACGGCAGAAAAGCCCAAACCAAATCAAGAAAAAGAAAGGAGAAATTAGATAATAGAAGCAAAGCAATAGGGCCAAACCCCCTAAGGCCCAGAAAGTGAATAAGCATAGCCCAAGCAAGGGCCTAAAGAGAAGGAATGTCCATAAAAGAACAAATAATAAGGCACATTAGCCCATTTCGGTGTATTGGCAATGTGGAAGAGTTAGCTACAATGAGATGACACTCTTTTAGAAGTAGGAAGGGGCCTCGAATGAGCCCAAGGAAGAAGGAATGAGATAAAAGGTCCAATAGGCCAACCCGGTAGAAATTAATGAAAAGTAATAAAAAGGACCTTAAAAGACCCATGGCCCCAACCCGGTCAAATGAAGTGAGACAAGCCTAGTAAGCCCACATCATCCTCTATAAAGATGAATATAAGGGGAAAGTCTCCGTCTGAATGAAGAAGAGAAGAGACAAAACCAAATGATAACGGTAGAAAATGCGTGGGTAAGGAAGAAAACAAGGCATGAATGGAAGAAAGCAAGGATACAATGGCTGGAGCACCACCAACTTGTAACCCAGCAAATGCAAGGAAGGTGAGCCCACAGCCAAAGGGATTACAGAGGGTGTGGTTTGGTGGAGAGGGAAAAAGCATCTATTTTCAATATCCTGCCAGGATCACTTTTAGGAGGTGTTCTGTTGAGAATGTATTTTTACCTAAAATATGTAGTAAACCGGCTGGGACCACATGATGCATGCTAGAGGGATTGGTAGAGAGAGACCTAAGGTTTTAGCCTTCAAAGTGGAGAGAGTTACACGGAAGAACAAGATTGATAAAAATTTGTTGTGGGATGGGTAGTGGAAGTAGGCCTGTCCACGGGTCGGGTCGGTTCGGGTCTGGGTCTAAATCGAACTCGACCCGTCTGAGTTGGGTGGCTGGATCTTAGGCCCATATTTGACCAAATAGTCGGGTCGGATCCGGCGCTTCAGGCCACCAGATAGGCAAGTTGGAGTTGTCGGTTAGGCGGGTTTGGGCCATTACTAGGCCCAATTTTTGGACTTCTATGCACTGTTTTTTGGTTCAATTTTTTCAGCCCTTTAGGCCCAAATTAAGGAGTTTGATGGCAGTTTTAAAAATTATTTGGGTGTCATATTTTGTGAACTTTCCATATAAAACAGATTGGGCCTCCATTTTCTTTTTTTTTTTTTTTTTTTTAATGGGCCTTCAAGTAAACTTAAATTAAGCTCCTTCCCTTATAAATATATTGGGTCTTAAGAACAAAAACTTTCTGAAAAAAAGACCTCAACCTACCTGGAAAATTTCATATTTTCATTTTTCAAACAGCCACAATGACTACCAAAAAATTAACACACCAAATAACCTGGACAAAATAGCAAACCAATACACAAAACATGTGTATTTCCAACAACCACTTCCTGAAAAACTTCCTATTTTCATTTTTCATCATCTATGACCTGTTAAACAGCCACAATGACTATCCCAAAAATTAACACAGCAAATACCCTGAACAAAATAGCAAACCAATACACAAACATGTGTATTTCCAACAACCACTTACTGAAAAACTTCCTATTTTCAGTTTTCATCACCTGCAACTTGTTTAACAACCACAATGACTATCCCAAAAATTAACATAACAAATACCCTGGACAAAATAGCAAACCAATACATAAACATGTGTATTTCCAACAACCACTTACTGACAAACTTCCTATTTTTAGTTTTCATCACCTGCAACTTGTTTAACAACCATAATGACTATCCCGAAAATTAACACAGCATATAACCTGGACAAAATAGTAAACCAATACACAAAACATGTGTATTTCCAACAACCACACAAGTAGTATTTCCAACCACAGCAAGCATAAGCTAAAGATTTATATTGCAATACTTCCATCTATATAATAGGCAAGTCATATAAGCTAAAATGAGGTTATTGCAAGAAGGCAGTAATCATAAAAAGGCAGTAACCTTGCTGGCTATAGAATGTTCCCAGCATTATAATTAATTACAATAATAAAATATCACAAGTATTTCCAAAAAAATAGCTTTTCCCAAGCATTAAATGACATATACTCAAGCTTATAACTAATAGAAAAGAAAGCCTATATGATTCCTAGGATTTCTTTTCTATAAGCATTAAGACTAGTATTGTTAGAAAAGCAATTTACAAAAAAGGTTCCACAATGTTCCCAAAAGGCTGCCTCCTTTACAAAATAAATGATTCCGCCTACAAAAGACAAAAAAAAAATTTAACAAATAATACATTACTACCAAATGAAAGACCAAATATAAAAGGCAGCAAGTTTATAACAATAAGAGGCCAAAGGCAGTAACATACCAAGTCAGTTATCAATCTTCAACACTAATTATGGGTCATTTGCTTGAGCTAGAACCGAATTTGGAGCTGGTACTTGCTGATGTGCTTGATGATGATTGTTGATTTAAAACTAGAAAAGAAAAAGAAATAAATACAACACATTAAAATTTGTTTAAACATGAGACATTCAATAATAATTAATAGAGTATAAAGTTCTAGAATTTAAACATATTACCTAAATCATGAAATTCCTCCTCCAATGCCTCAACCTCATCCCTTGATTGGCGATAAGAAATTGGTATTGTGGCTTGAATCCAATTTTGTGCACATACAAGGTTTTGAACCATGAGAGGAGAGAGAGAACTTCAAAATGGATCAACAATGCAGCCTCCGGTGCTAAATGCTGACTCAGATGCAACAGTCGAAACTGGCACAGCCAGCACATCCTTAGCCACTTTGGACAACATTGGGTACCTACTAGAATTGTCCTTCCACCGCTCTAATACCTCAAAATTCACATCCCTTCTACCATCACAATTTTCAGCCAAATACTTTTCAACCTCATTACTACAGCCTACAGATTGCTCAGCTTCTAAGAAAAGCTCATATCGAGAGTGGAACATCACATATGGATCACTAGCATCACCTACCATTTGTGTCCTATCACTTCCACTTGGTTCTTGCACATTTGGAGAATTAATAGAACAGTAAAATGTATACAACTTCATCAAAAAATCTTTCACCTTATCAACCTTCACTTTCCCCACTTCATTCCCATAAATTTCAGAAAAAGAAAACTTCAAAAATCTCAATTTTTTTCGTGGATCAAGAACCACAGCCACATACAAAAGAGGATTAATTTTATCACCTTCCCCCCAATACTTCTCAAATTTATTTTGCATGTTTATGGCTGTGTTTTTCAAGAGGATGTTTTGGGATTTAACTAAATGATAAATACTCTCCTGAATAACAAAAATCTCATCAAAAAAGGCATTTGAGGTAACATACAAAGAGCCAGAGAACTTCTTTGTTGCATTGTAAAAAAGCCTCAAGAAAGTCACCAATGCCCTACAATTTTGGAAATCACTCATACAAGGAGATCCCAAACCACCATTATCTTCCTTGCTCCTAAAGTATGATGAATAACCATCATCTTCAAAGTCTATCCTAAGGAATACTTTCTCGAATTTTTCAGCAGTTTCTAACATAAGGTAAGTTGAGTTCCACTTAGTAGATACATCTAGACAAAGAAGACTCTTGGACTCCATACCTAACCTCTCTATAAAATTCCTAAAAGTTTGATTTCTATTAGGTGAGGACTTCACATACCTCACAGCTTCACGCACCCTAGCAACAGATCCATCAATTTCTTTCAAACCCTCCCCAACAATGAGATTTAAGATATGGGCACAACACCTTATGTGCATGAACTCATTTTCTAAAACAGTCCCATTCCAATCTTTTGTTACCATTTGCAAAAATTTAATTGTGGTTAAATATGAGTTCGCATTATCCACTGTCAAAGTGAATATGCCGTTAATACCCCACTCACGCAAAGATATCTCAATTTTTCTACCTGTAGTCTCCCCCTTATAATCTTCAACTTGACAAAAATTTAAAATTCTCTTATGCAACTTCCAAGCATCATCAATAAAGTGGCATATGAGACACATATAATTCAAATTTTGTATAGAAGTCCATGTGTCCGTAGTAAGACACACCCTACAACCCTTCAAGGGCTTCCTTAACTTCTCTCTCTCACTATTATAAATTCCAATCACATCTCTAGCCACAGTTTGATGAGATGGAATATCTTTTAGACGGAACTTAGGTTGTAAGGTAGTTACATATTTCTTAAACCCATAACCCTCAACACACCTAAAAGGCAATTCATCAATTACAATCATTTCATCTAATGCCTTTCTAGAAGCCTTAACAGAAAAAGTTGTTGACACAAGTTTGAACCCTTCATCTCCATCTTTTTTGGGTTCAAAAGCTAAGGTTTTCTGCCCTTTATCTTCTCTATTAGGGTTCTTAGGACAGATTATCACATGAGCTAACAAATTACTAGTACCACAACTTTTACTATCAGCACGATATGATTTTTTACAATAATTACATACAGCTATAGTGACACTCTCATCTACCTTAACTTTTTCAAAATGATTCCAAGCTAAAGACTTTTTCCTTACCATTACCAGTCTTACTCACTACACTAGATGGAACTGGGGGCAACTCACCATCAGTAGCTTCAACTTGGGTTGCAGCAGCAACCTCTTGGGCGGCAGTAGCACCATCAGCTTGGGTGGCGGTGGAACCATCAAGTTGTGTAGCAGTGGAACCATCAAGTTGTGTAGTGGAGGAATCCATGACCTAAAAAAATCAAATATAGAAATTAGCAAACTAGAACAACAACAATTAATAATAATTATAATAATAATAATCAAACAAACCAAATAGCAGTATTCTACATAAAACATAAAACTCTAACATAAAACAGTATCCTATATAAAACTAAATAGAAAACATAAAACAGTATCCTACATAAAACTTTAATATAAAATAGTATCCAACTTTTAACACAAAACACAAAGGGAAACAAAAATCATACCTTAAAGGAACCAGGGGTGTTGTAGTTTTGAATTTGAAGACTGAAAACCCCACTTGGACAACTTTCAATACCTAAGTAAAATTAAAATAGGAACAGAATTAACGACACAAAGAATTAATGAAACAAATAAACAAAGAACAAAAAAAGTAAAATGGTTAGGGTTTCAATTTTTTTTAGTTAGTGTTTCAAATTATAAAACTTGAGAGTTTATTTAATTTTTAACAGTATAAATTTTACTAAGTAATAAAAACAGAAACATTGAACACATTTACAGCAGCTTAAATTATATGCATCAACTCTAAGTCTCTAACAAAAAATGAACAAAATCCCAACTTTGAATACAAAAAATAGAGGGAAACAAAATTTAACAGTATAAATTTTACGAAGTAATAAAAACAGAAACATTGAACACATTCACAGCAGCTTAAATTACATGCATCAACTCTAAGTCTCTAACAAAAAATGAACAAAATCCCAACTTTGAATACAAAAAATAGAGGGAAACAAAATTTAACAGTATAAATTTTACGAAGTAATAAAAACAAAAACATTGAACACATTCACAGTAGCTTAAATTACATGCATCAACTATAAGTCTCTAACAAAAAATGAACAAAATCCCAACTTTGAATACAAAAAACAGAGGGAAACAAAAATCTCTATCTATTTAATAATTTAGAGATCTTTCATTCATATTTAGCATTACCCATCATTAACAAAGCAAAGCACTTATGAATCAGTTCAAATTCTCTTCATTTGTGCCTGATAGTTTCACACACACAGATAGTTTCATTTGTGCCTGATAGTTTCACACATACAGATATACTGAAGAATAATACATGGCTTTTACCCAAAAAAAAAAAATATATATATATATATATATATATATATAATACATGGCTTGGTAAAAATTCAGTTTTCGAAAAATTATCAAGCATGCTAGACCCAAATAAAAAATAATTAAACCCAACAAAATAATGAAAGTGAAACAAGACCTAGACTGATTGAACAAAAATCTTAGCATCAACAAAAACCAAAGAAGACCCAGATGATAAAATCAAATGAAAATTGAAAAAGCAGATGAGTTTTTGTGTACCTTGCAACCAGTGACTTCAGAGAGAGAGAGGCAAAGTGAGAACTGAGAGTTTGAGAGTGTGGTCTGTCCATTGGTGAAGATCAAAGCTTTTAAAGTGTGAAGAACTGAAGAGATTTCGTATGAAATTGGTGAAGGCTGAAGATTTGAGGATTTGGTGGTGAAGAGATTTGAGGATTCGGTGGTGAAGAGATTTGAGGATTTGGTGATTTGAGAGAGTCACAGAGAGAGAGAAAGAGAGAGAGAGAGCGTTTGAGACTAAAAGTGAGAGTCGGACTGTGAGAGATATGAGAATGAGATTAGGTGAAGAATGAAGAGAGGTTTTAGGCCCGTTGGATTGCAATATGAGTGTTTTTTGAACCGTTGATTTGAATTGTTAGGGGATCTCACTTGTAATTGTTGGATTTGTAATTGTTGATTGCCCATCATGATTTGTAACCATTGGATTGTGAGTGTGGTCTACTGGTCTGTCATGATTTGAAGCCGGTGTGGTTGGATTGTAACCGTTGGATTGTAACCATTTGATTGTAACCGTTGGATAACTTGGATTGTTAAAGTGATGATGTGATGTCTCTGTGGCCTGTCCAAAAAAATCAGCTGGAAATCTGGAATGCTGGATGTGTATCACTGTATCATCACTTTGATCCAAAAAAAAAATCATAGCCGTTGATTTGAACATATAAACAGCCGAATTTAAAATTGTGTATTTGTGCCCAAAAAGTTGACAGGTTTTGCTCTCCATTACACGTTACCCACTAACCAAAGCTCCTGATGTGACTTCACTTACACGATCTGGGTGCTTGAGGCTGAGTGGAAATGGGTGGGTTGAGTTTATTTTACCAAATATTCAGTTGGGTCGGGTTATTCGGATTTTTTGTTGTGTAACCCAAGACCCGAACCGAATAATCGGTTCTTATTACAACTCTACCCATGACTGACCCATAAAAGCACTCGGATTCACCCATGGACCTTCGGGTTGGGCGGATACGGTCGGGTGGGTCGGATTTCACGGGTCACTGGACAGCCCTAAGTGGAAGAGAGAGAAACATTTACATGCTTAGATGTAGTAGAGGTGAAACCCATACGGCCAGAAGGGTAGTGGGCACCTCTGAGGAGTGTTTGCAGCGGACAAAAATGGTTGGTGAGCAACAAGAGTAAAAAAAAAAAAAAAAATCACGTAAACTTGATTTAGTATAAATAGGAATAGTACCCATAAGAGGAAACAAGATGGTGACTAAGGTCATCAGAATAGAGAGTTGAAAAAGAGAGAAGAGAAAGAGAGAGTGAAGTAAGACTTGGAAAGAGAGAAGAGTATATATAGCATAAACAACATGTATCAATAGACAATATTTTCACCCTTTCACAAAATAAACCCACTCTTTGTAATCCCATCAAAATGAAAAGTAGCTGTCCAAAACCATCCTCCAAAATATACAACTTTGTGGGCTAATCTAGTAATAAGGTTGTACAAGTTGGGGTTCGGGCTCTCTTTAGTTTACTTTCTGCGGAGACTCCTTATTTATGTATTATGATTCTACTGCTCTAACTATGTTTAACCGCTAACTGTTTGGACTAACGTTTTTGCCTTGACACACACACACACACACACACACACACACACACACACATATATATATATACTACTTCTGTCATTTTGGGGTGTTTTGTATTGTGCATAGACTGGCTCTGAGTACGGTCCTACAGAGATAGTGAGCTAGACCCAAAACTTCTACCCACAGCAAAAAGCCTTAGCCCAAAAGCATAAAAGGCCCTATGCCAACCATCACCAACTCTCCATCTAGCCCCCAAAGAAACCTAATTTAACACTTACTTTAATTGGTATATACTTGTTTCACATATTGACAACAAAACCTAAATAAAATATTTTATATTTATTTAAATATATCTAGGTTAAATATGTCAAACTATCAAAATTGAAACATATCTTTTTGTTCTGACAATATATTACAAGAAAATACGTTATCCATTCAAGAATTGAATGTATACACACACAAACACACACTAGCCTCATTACATGCACTTTGCATGTGCAATAAGACTATTTATTTATTTATTTTGGGTTCAATGTTATAATTTTCCATTCATTCATTTCTTTTTACTCAACGCAAACTCTAAATTAACCATTGATTGCAAAAGTAATATTCTTTCATAGTTTGATCCAATTCATAAAGGTGTATAAACAGAATTATACACCAAATAAAACCTACATTTTCCAATCATAATTTAGGTTTAATGTGATTGTGTTTATATATAAATACATGTTGATTTGGTTTGGAGCGCCAATATAAAAGGCTATATAAACAAAAAAACAAAAAATACGTGTGAAATATTTTAAAATAAAGATAGCGTGTGCTAATTTTTATGAAGTCATTTTTTTTTTTCCTAGAGTTTTAAAATGGCAATTCCAGATCAAGACAAAACTTGTACTCTTTTTAAACTTTGAATTTGAAAAATAAAAAAAAAAAAAAAGCGGGTCTGTTTTGTGTGTGTGTGTGTGTGATGATCAAGTAGTAGGTTTCAAACCCTAAAAATTTCAATTTCTGGTCCAAGTCTCTCAAGTGATCCCTAGATTTCTAACCTATGAAACCTAAATCAATTGTGTACACCTTCAACCTTTAACTTGTAGATCTAATGAAACTGACTGGTGCAATTGACAAACCGAAAAAATCTGGTTTCAACCGACCATTCAATCAATGGCGGGTCATAGATCTACTCACCCAACTTAATTATGTTGAGCCTAAACCTTATTTGTCTTTCTTATTTCTTTTTGTCGAAGTATATGTCTTTCTTTTGCTATTGCACCTGGGATGATTATACATATATAAAGGTCGGTATTTATATGATGGTCATGCATATTGAATTTGGTTGTGAATCGTTCTCGATTGCCATGATATGCATGCGCAGAATGGTGCTCAACCTCATTCATTCCGTGGTTTGCGAGCTTGATTTGAAACATAAAGAAATAAATAAACACATTATTTTTTCTTTTTTTGGTAATAGAAATAAACACATTCGAAGACTATAATATCAGTCAATGTGTTAACCATATGTCTAATTAGATTCAATTAGCTCCAAGGGGTGCTCGAAAGTGTTTGAGAAATATCATATTAGAGAAGAATAAAATGTCATTCAAAATGCCAGGTTTAAAAGAATTAAAGAAATTGCCAGCATTACAAGTTAAGAAATGAAATTAAAAAAAAAAAAAAAAACCCTCCCACTTCTAGGAACACGGTGGACTGGAATATTTATTTATTTATATCATTTACATCGTTTGGCCCAGTTAAGGGTAAGTGGAAATGGGAAAAGCAGCCTCTTGATTATCATTCAATTTTTAGCCATAGCCTTCTAGATATCATTTGATTCGGAAAATTTTTTATGTTTAATGATTGGACAATTGGTAAAACCTGACGCAGAGAACAATATAAATGAGAATTTGCATTGCCTCCCATGAACGGGGTTTAACTTAGCCCAACTTGCTTCATTACTCTATTTGGGTTAAAGCTCAAATTAAGTCCTAATTCAATTTTTGCGTAACTCTATTGGCACCTCCTAACAATTTCAACAGAAATGTTTAGAACTTAAATTCTTCCTCCTCCAACTATTGAATTATTAAAAAAAAAAAAAAATTCCTAACTCAATACCCATGATCAAGCGTTGGACAGTTAAAACCTACTGCAACTAAAGAAAAATTATTTTCAAATAGAATAAGAACAAAAACAAACCCATCCAAAACCAAAACAGAACCGATGTCAAAAAAAAAAAATAATAATAATAATAAAATAAAAAAAACCAAAACAGAACCACTACCCCTACATTAAATTTTAAAAATGAAGCTCTCTTTTTCCAACCACCAATCATGAACGTATTCCCTCATGAAACCTCAATTCCAAGGAAATTCAACTAGATTTTACTTGCATTCCTCAGTTAATCACCATCAATTATTCAACACATTGAAAAGGGAAGCGAAGAGGTTAACATGAAAAGACATCCATGAAAAAAAGGGCCACACAATGAATAATTTGGAGTTTTACTAGGGCAATTACAAAACCGATAAAACCCCTTGACCATGTTCTCTAACCTCAGAAACTGCTAATACAATGAACAAAAGTTCCCTCTGACCGACCACAAATTTCAAATACTCCTAGTGTCAACACAGGTTGGTAAATACAACAAACAAGAGCTTATGCTAATCAGTCACACATCTGGTTTTTTTCTGGCTTTCTACATTTTGTTTCCCACTTCATGGGCTAACAGAAAAGGAATAAAAGATGAACTCAATTTCGTCATGTCTTCTTCAGAAAATACCCCAAAATGATGCCAATGAAGCCGACAAGAAGCACAAATATAAGTGGGATACCACCACCGCGGCTTTTGTTGGCTTCGCGCCTCAAGAGCTCCTGCACAAGTATCAAAGTCAGTCCTATCCTTTAATAATGTTGAAATAATTTCTTGCATGTATCAATATTGTGCTGCCACATCAGCCTGGCACTAAACTAGAATGTATACAACTACTATGCATAAGATTTGCAAATATAAGTTTATTGTTACTTTGGCCATCAACTTATCTAAGTTTACAATATGTCTCTGATTGCTTACTGGATGACGCCTTAGTTATTATGGGTCAGAACTCACAATTTGCCACTGTTACTGCATAAATAAGATGTCCCTCTAATTGGATGAAAATGCAACAAACATATGAGACCATTTTTATCTGAGCAACATACAAAATTAAGGAATAATTTTTCAATTTTCAAAGTTGCATTAAGTGCACACTTTTCATTGTGAAGGAAACTGAGTATAGATTACTCATTATATGCTAGTATCTGCTAAATCTCCCACTAAAATCCTCTAAAAAAACAGACAAGATGCAATTAACAGTAAATTTTCTTTAAACCACTCCCCCTCCCCCTCTCCCTCCCCAAACAAATGTAGCACCTTTGAAAAGACACAGTATATTTGCCGAGACTGCTAGGTTCTCTCTCTCCCACTCTTCCCCAAGCAAAGATAAACTAGGAAGAGCCAAAATACAACTGCTCCAGTACACAGGAAGTTTCTAACAATGATTTCAAGAAAATCACTCAAATCAGCCCTCAGCAGTATTCTCTACTTCAAATTTAAAGAATTTCACAACTTGGGAATATTTTTTCTGATAAACTCTTTCTAGCATGTAGCAAAGAGTGTATAGAAACACTGAATTGATGAATGGCTTGCATGCAGAAATTCAGCAGTAGTTCAAATTATACCTACGCTTTTCTAGATTATTATCAGTAGATGATCTGAAAGGAACTCTAATTCTGTTTGTTATAACGATAAGTAAAATCACAAATCATTTATTTTCAGAAGCATTTAAACACCAAATAATGTCTCCCAATTCATCGCAACAGGATATATATTAAGTCAACTAATAACGCTAATATATATGTTGATTTTTTCCAAAAATTGGAGCAAGAGAACTACAAAACATAAGTTATAAGTATTAGCGTCTGTTCTAGCTTTAAAGTCAGTCTATTTGGCTTATCAAGTACAACCTTTTATAGTATCATTTTTTCCCAGGTACAGTTTATTCAAGCCCCACTTTCAAAAAATAAGCCAGAAAAGCCACAAAATTTAAGCCCTACCAAAGGAAAATTTAGTTATGGGCTTTGTTTATGGTTAAACATTAATTCAAATGACTTGTTCAGCTTGTCTTGTGCAGCTGTGCCTATTATCTCTTTCACTAAGCATATATCTAGAAAATAAAAATTTGCTTCAGAAGCATTTCAGTAACAAAAATGTAAAATAATTTGAAACACAAAATCCCTTACCAGTTCTTGCTGAAGCTTGTTATTTTGCTGAATAGCCGAACTTTTTTCCTCGGTCAGCTTTGAAATGAGAGCCCTTGCCTGGAATTACAAATATAAACATGAGTACCAAGAAGAACAATCAATATCCTAAAAATTGATCCACCAAGTTCTCCATAATTAAGAAACAACCTCTAGTACACCATTCTAGTAAAATTTAATAAATAGCTACTTACTAAATGAATAGCTAAAAAGTACTGCCCAAACAAGTTAAATAACACTCAAGTTTCATTGACATGTTGAAAGAAGGCCCTTTCATTAGTGGCCAAAATTTTAAGGACGGAAAAATCCAAGAAGACATGCTTTCATGGCATTACAATCTCAATTTCTTCTTGTAATATTCCAAATTTTTTTAATTTTCATTTCAAGCAAAATGAGTGTTACAATTAGTCCTTTGGATCCAAAATGCAGAATTGGAAAACAATTACAGACTGCTGCTGGCGGCAGCAAATTCACAAAAATTGGATGATTAAGCAAAATCTCAAAAGGGGTCAGTGAATGCTGTAAATCAGTTAAATGCCTAAGAGATTCTCAGAAAGATAGCAGGTTTCCTCTATATGATTATGTAAGCTGATTCAATGGGTTGGAGTCATTGTTCAATGAATAAAGTATGACATAAACTGCCCAGCTGGCTTACTTAAATAATCAGCCAGGCCATGAATAACTGGTTAGGTGGACCTGGTTGGTAAAAGTGGCTTACAACAACATCACTAAGCTGTATACAAGTGGTCAGGAAAAACAAGAAGAAGAGGGATTTGAACTGCCACCTGACTTAAGATGGAAATTAGGCATAAGGTCACTTAAAAAAGGAAATCAGGTATATTAAAAACAAGATAACGAGGTAAAGAGAGAATATGGTCTGTAAAGGGGGAATGAATGCTTGAAAATGATGCAAGAAGCAAGGAGATTTGAAATTATTTAAGGATTTATTGTTCTATTCAAACTAAATCCAGGAAGTAATTTCCTCATTTCATGTAATGCATTTCTCACGTTGGACATTGGAGGAAGTCTCAAAGAGAGATAACCAATGGTCAAGTTCCTATTGGGCAAGAACTTACCCAAAATATAAAAAGTTCCTATCGAGAAAGAAAGAATATTTCCCTCAACTAAACCAACCATAAGGGGTATAACTAATGAAAAATTAATGATGACAAATATATGGTCAGAATTAAAATCATCAGCTGCCCTGGACTGAGTTTTTTCTGACAATGTTTATAAACATACATAGATATTCATAAGATACAATGATATATATATATATATATATATGTATGTACATATGCCGGCATATACATATGTGAATTGCATTTCATAGATTCGCTTCAAGATGTTTTTCAGTCATTGTATAATAACATTAAAAAGCTATAGAAAAATAATAATAAAAAGGCTTTTGATGTCGTTAACTATTTTAGATACACAACCTAGCAATTAACAAGAAAGTCTACAACAATCCCAATCATTTCCCTTAAGAAAAAATTTAGATTTGTACTATATTGACTGTGCAAAGTTGGAGCATCATATGAAATTGTCATACTATAGATATTGCACATCAGAAAATGAAAAGAACGAGAGAAGGGCTTTAAGAAGCTGTTTCATAGAAAATATCCCACCTTTGGTTTACAATAGAAAAGAAGGGCTTATGGAAATAGCTATAAAAGTCTTCCGTCCTGTGTCTATTGGTGGTTGTTTTTTTTCTTTTTTTTGGGGGGGGGGGGGGGGGGGGGGGAGATATTTAAAGAAGAGACTCTTTGACTTTGGTGCTGGGAATTTACACCAAGTACATCAATAACTACACTATTGGCTTTGCACTGCAGCAATAAAGCATATTTAAACTTCAAAAATTAGAAGGAAACATATTTTTCCTAAAATAAAGAATTTATATCCTTCCTTATTTTGTTTGCCTTTAGGATGAAGTCAATACTAGAAAGCCCAAAGCTAGAGATTAAAGAAAAATGTATGTGTTTATCTTTAGATGTATGCATAACTAAAGAGAGAACATATATATGAAAGTTGTCCAAAGAAACAGTCCACTACATAGAAATTATCAGGTGTAAGCTAAACAAGACCAATGTTCATGGTTGAAGAATATCTTATAAATGACAAAGTGATGGATATCAAAGAATTTTGTACATTAATATAAATTTTCTAAAAAATTGAAAAGAAATAAAATCAATCTCCACTTGTTTTATGAGAAAATTGATAAAAGCAACAACAAAAGAATAGTATTAATTTACTGTGTTGTTCTAAAAATTATTCTAACTAAACTAATACTTTTTTTCATAAACTCAGGTTAGTGAAAGTTTGTTCTTTTCTGAGCTCCCACACAATCATATATCTAAGATCAGGATCTCTATATCTCTTTTTCCTTTTTTTTTTCCCCCTAAATCCTCTAGCAATCAAATAGATTTTGAATTTAGTGGACCCTATTATTGCTTGTTTAGCTGTAGATCAATCTATTCAAGGATAACTAAGTCCACAACTCCAGATGGAATTTTTCCCACTTATTGACTGTTTAGTGAAAGAAAATTCCTCAAATCCAAGATTGTGAATAAATAAACTTTGACTTGTAGTTTTCAAAAGTCAAAAATTGTGTCAGTTATTAAACTCTACCAAATAAACAAATGGAAGCGAGAACCACAAATAATTACACAATCTTAGTATAAATTATGACCAACCACCAAACAGACCCCTAAATTCAACCAGACAACCACTTACTGAAAATACAAACTATTTCAAAATGAAAAAGATGAGTATAATAACCTCGGGTGAGTTATCTTGAGGCTCCGGTCGCGCCACGTAAGCTTGTGATGTTACCTACAAGCACAATCACATGTATACAAAATCAAACTAAAACACAATATGACTAAAACAATAACAGCTTCTTTTTCTTAAACAAAACTTAAACCCTTTTTTGAATTCATGCACTGATCCATCAAATACTCACAGTTGTAAATTCAGAAGTATTAATGTTCCCATTATCAGATACTGAAGCCCTAGGCGAAGACCCCTCTTCCGATCCTTCATGAACTGGCGATGGTGGTCGTGGTGGAGCAACATAGACAACCCGTAATTTGCTCTCCTCGACATGATGCCCTGACTCCTTATTAAACTAAAAGGCAACAACAAAAAATACCATTTCCTTAATCTATATATTTTCCCACTTTAAACTACTACAACAATCAACAAAGAAAAAACCCACATAAGAGATTGTATCATTTTTTATATTAGTACCATTTCTGGGGTTATATCTTTTGCAGCAGCTCCGGGACTCGCCACCACGCTTTGGAGCAAGAACTTGTCCTTGCATTGCATATCCGGCGGTACCTCCTTTTGAGCTTGCATTGTAACTGCATAATATATGAATTTCAAAGACACATCACTCAAGCACATAATATTGGTGACAACAATAGTTGTAAAGCTGAAAAATTAATGTAATAGAAACTATGATTAAGCATAAACAAAATTAAAACATAACATGTATGAAGCACAAAATTCAAGTATTTATTAGAGAGAGAGAGAGACCTATAACATCACAGGAAGACCTGGGCATCACAATTCCAGTATTGGGTCTCACACAGTACTTCTTTGGATTCGTAGTCTTCACCTATATATCAAACAAACCCATATCCAAATTTTCACACAAATCAATATTACAAATACCCAGAACACCAAAAACAACAAAACCCACTTCAAAAACCACAAAGGGTATTCAAAAAATCGGAAATTTGAAAGTGAATTATGAAGTAGTTTTAGTGTAGTACCTTGAAAGCCACATAGTTATCGGTCTTATTGAACAGTTGCAAAGAGCATGAGATCTGCTTCCTCGGCTCAACTTTTTAATAATAATTTTTTTTTTTTTTGTTCATGAAACAAAAACAAAAGGAAACAATTGGAAACACAGAAAACAAAAGCACGGATCTGAAAGCAGAAAAAAAATAAAATTTTCTACCTTGTAAAAGCAAAATAAAGAGAGAGAGAGAGAGAGAGAGAGAGAGAGAGAGAGAGATTAGAAATTTGAATTTGGGAAAGCTTACAAGGGAATTGGAGCTCTTGAGGCTCGATGCTGAGAAGGTCGCCGGTGCTCATCCCGAGGCGATCGGAGAGTGACCGCCGGAGATAGATAGAAAGCGGTTTACCGGTGATGAAGAGAGAGAGAGAGAGAGAGAGAGAGAGAGAGAGAAAGAGAGAGAAATGGAAGTTCGAATTAGAGAGAGAGAGAGAGAGAGAGAGAGAGAGAACGATGCAAAAGCAAAGCAACAACGTTGCGTGGGACAGTGCTGTATTTGTCTGTCTTTGGTCTGGGATCGTTGTTGCCTCCGGTACCCCTTTGTACACTTCATCAGGTTCCAATTATGGGGGGCTCTTTTGTCTTTTCACTTCGCTCTTTTAATATATTTTATTTTATTTTATTTTTGAAGATACTTGACTTTTGACTTCTTTTTGGGTTTTTTTATAAGATATTTGGAAAATGACGATCGGAATCTTGTATAATTTTTTTTTAAAAAATAGATTTAATCTTTGATGTCAATTCAAAAGGTTTTATTACTTGTGTTAATTGAAATTTATTATCTAAAGCATGCAAATGTATATTTTTTTAATATAAATAAAAATTATATTAAAATATAATGATCAAATTAGAGTTTAAACTTTAAATTTAAACATTATATAATGTTAATTAAATAAAATGTTTTTCTTATATAAAATTATAAAAATTAAATGTAATTTTTACCCTCAATTAGAATATGTATATCATTAATAAATTTACAACTTATTGCTCAATTTACTATAAAATTAACTATTAAATTTATCAATAAAAAAATGTGAACTTATGCACATAATCACGGGCTTGTTTACGTATACAATATTATGTTTGAATTTGGCTAGTTTATAGTTTAAGCTTAAACGAACATTAAAAAGTTTTTTTTTTTTCTCCGGAAATAAACACAAGTTGTTCCTAAATAACTGAATCTGTTTACAAACCAACCAACATTTCAGAAGATGTTCCAAACTAGAACCTAAAATTTTAAGAGTTTCATTTCTTTGTTATTATTATTATTATTATTTGCATGAAGTTTGTTGATGCACAAACATGTCTTGCTAGTTGCTAGGCTAGCTACCTTCACTACTCTATTATATGAACCACACGTGGTTCTTATCCTTTTATAACTAATGAAGCCGATTCAAGGTGTCATGACGGAAAAGGCAACAAACTCTTCACCTAATTGCATGACACCACCAATGGATCCATGTATATCTTGTCCTATAAAGGACAAGTTCAAGGGAGCATAGAATGGTTATCTAAGGCACTTTTAGTAAAAGTTGGAGCATGACAAGCCTTTAAGAAAACTACTCCACGTATACATGCATGTGCAGTCTATATATATATGACCACCTAAGTCCTCCCAAGATGGTCCATACTTGTGCTTTAACACTGGTTTGTTTTTTCTTCGGCATTGGATATGAAAACAAGGTGGCCTTTATGGAATGATCCCCAAAAACCAAGGCACCTTCGGAGGAATACAACTTTAAACCAAGAGGAAGACACACTCCAATTGGAACACTACTCTTTTGAGGGTTACATTTACCTAAGCTAACAACAGTAGCAGCTCCAAAAAAAATTTTAAGGGTGGTTATCAAAAAACTTTAATTATACAAAATTTAATAAAAAGATAACTTCATGCAAAAAAAAAAAAAAAACTCTAGTACATCAAATCTTAAAATTTCCTTCTACATTTAAAAAAAAAAATTAAAATCGTTACAGGATAGTTTCATTGTTAATATTGCAAGCTACGTCTCCTCAAACGTTTAGTTAAATAAAATTTTTCTTGAACTTTTTCTTTTTATTTGTAAAGACCTAATATATTGTTAAGGGGACTAAAGTTTAAGAACAAAATTTGGCTACAAACTTAGTTGCAGTCACTCTCATTAAATGAATTAATATTGTTACATATTTTGAAAACATAATCGATGAATTTCATGTTCTCTATGTTCTTAAAACACGTCAAAATTTTATGCTAATCGGATGTTTTTTATCATTCAATCCATAAATTTTCATTTTATGTATAATTTTAGACTACAAAACTCGAAATTTAAATATTTGATTGACGACATAGTTATTAATTTTTTATTTTCTAGAAATTTTACAAATATGAAGGATTTAAGAAGAAAATATAATTAAATGATGTATTTATTAAAATTCACATTCAATAAAAAAATATTAAATAGAGTTGCAACCAAGCTTTTTTTTTGAGGGGGCATTGTAATCAAGTTTGTTGCCAAATTTTGTTCAAAATTTAATTATGTTAGGTGTAAAAAAATTTTAGAGTGGTCACAAATTTTTTCAAGAATAAAGAAATCATAAATTTTTAAAATTTATACGTAATCATTTTTTCTAGGTCTAGCTAGGTGGTCCTATGACCACCTTGTACTCTTATGTATGTACTTTATGTAGAGCCGCCCCTAGCTAACAAGGTGATTGTACTCTGTAGTCTATACAGAGCCGCCATTGGCTAACAAGGTGATTGTCGCCATAGAGTACAATCAACTTGTTAGCCAAGGGCGGCTCTGTATAGAATCTATGCAGAGTCAGGTGGTTGCAACGCCTCTAAGGTGCATGGATGTTGACCATTTCATTGGAAGTTAGATTATTACCATACCTTCAAACCTCCACCAAAACAAAATTTTAAGATTATAACATATTAAACTTTATAGTTCTTGTAGTTTCAAATCGAATCTTGGATTGTTGCATTCAAATCATTTAAATCCTGAACCATCCAAATATGATTTTAGAAATTAAATTTTGAATTTGATTGAGAATTTACGTTGGTAAGATTTTAAAGTTCATGGTCCAATTTAAAAAAGAAAAAAAGAGAGAGAACTATTGGGTTTAATTTGTAACAAACTTTAATTTAGAATTTAGTTTGAAATTTTCAAAAGTATAAAGCTTAATTTGAAACCAATTATAACTGTAGGATTTAAGCTTATTTTGCAATTATATTAATTGATTTCTTGTGATGCAATGTTAAAGCCAACAAACTTAATTTTTGTTTTAGAAGTTAGAATCCAACACTCTCGGTTCCTCTCTCTCTCTCTCTCTCTCTCTCTCTCTCTCTCTATATATATATATATATATATGCAAAACTTAATATGTGTAGTTCAATTTTTTTATTTTTTATTTTTTATTAATTGACTTTTTGTGATGCAATGCTAAAGCCAACACACTTTAAAAAAAGAAAAGAAAAAAGAAAATAAAAGCCAACGCTCTTGTGACTTATGAATTAATAGGTTCCCATGATGGGCATGAGTAATAGTCACCGATTATAAACAACTTTTCAAAATTCTCCAACATGTTTGTTGAAAATGTATTATTACTTATTAGTTATCATACGATTTGGTGATTTCAGTAATACGTTCCTTCAACTATAATATATACTCATAAATCTTCAGAAGTACCCATAAAATAAAATAAATTAGAAATAAATTGTTCTGCAATCTACATAATAACTTATAACTTCAACAAAGTTTTGCTACGATTCATTAAAATCCCACTCATACCCTTCTATGTGTTTCAATAGCGACACCTGAATGAGTCTGATATGACCCAAGTTCCAAGGACATTCCAATTATAGGATTGAGTTTATATGCCAGCCAGCGGGAAGAGGCCAAAGAAAATAGTTTGATTTGGATTTATTTGGACAGTAAATTAAGAACCATAAAAGTTCTAGAATCATTCGTCAAAAAGTATATTATTAGGTGCTTCTTGATGGGCCAGACTTCCTTTTTTTTTGTTTTTTTTTTTGGTAACAAAGGATTTTCATAGGAACGTCTAAAGATAATAATAAAGTAACATCTGTAGGGGTTCATAAAAAATTACTAAATCGATTATAAAAAAAATTAAAACAAAAAATTACTTAATCATGCTCATGCTTAACTTCCCTTTTGGTTTTTGGTCAGAGCATTAATACACTTTTTGTACGGTGAATATTTATGAAATAAGAAATTATATGAATATTAGTGTGACATCTGTTACTAATTCTACTATACTTAAATTCATCAAAAAAAAAAAAAATTCTACTATACTTAAATTATTGAATATATTTTTAAGAGAAAGAAATACTTTTAATTTTTGGTTTTTTCTGTTTGGAATACTTTTCCCCCTCCTTATAAAGAATCTTTATAAACTGTTTTGAGGAATGATTTTCTAAATCCTTTTTTTCTAAAGGGGTTTTTTGAAATTTTATTGTCATTATTAATAGGGAATAATGGTTCTAAGTTCTAACAGAGTAACAGCCGATATGATCCTAAGAATAATATCATTAATTTGTGAACCCACTATTTTTTTTTTTTTTTTATTCATTTCTATTTTATATTTACTACTTTTTGTTTTTATTTAATATTAATATGCTTTTTTTAATATCTAGTATCAATATCAATATTATTTCTTATTTCGAGGTAAAATGCCTATAAAAAAAAAGAAAAAATCGTGGGCGGGAAGGTTATAGTAGCAAAAGCCGTTGGAGTTTTTATTTTATACATTGGAAGGATCCGTTTTGTTATTAACAGATGGTATTTGTTAAGAGATTCGACGTTTGACCAGAATAAAAACCACGAGTGAAACTATTCACATAGTTGGTTTGGTGAATCTAATAGCAAAGTATGTAAAGTGGGCAACATTACTAACAGAATGGTGCAAATGTAATCATGAAAGGTCACGAATCTATGCTTGTAGTGTCTCTTATATAATTTTTCATACACATTTCCTAGTTATATAATAAGTTTATGGACTTTGAATGTTTATGTGACATTTGCCAACATCATTTACAAGTAGTCTATGGCCATAAAAAAAATTATATTATTATTTATATTATAAAAAAAAAATCTTTTTCCTCTTATTTTCTACACTACTTTTAAGTGAATAAGCAAATCAGTAAAGTTTAAGCAAATTAACAAAGTCCATCTAATTAGTTGTGTTCATGTTGGATAGTCTATTAATTGTTGGGATTTTTAAGGGGCAAGCACACTGTTTTTCTCAACGCTTAGATCCTATCTTGGGTTTAATCATTGCAAATATGGAAACAATAATGTATGCCACTCGTTCGAGACTTTTAATGGAAGAATTTTTAAGCTTTATGACTTGGCGTCATGATTCTACTACAAAAGTGAAAAAGAAAAAGTCATATATTATCATGTCAATGTACTCTATATTTTCATATTTGCACATGATATAAATCTGCATTCTTTTGCCAGAAAATTATGTGAACCGGTCCCGAATTCTCACAGATAAGTGGTGATGATGAAAGCAGAAAGTACCCTTTAAAGTTCCACTTTTATTTCTTAAATAATTATAAGCAACATCAAAGTTGCAGTGGCAATTAATTTGGAAATACATGGTCATAATTCAGACAAACTTGTCCAACAATAATCTCAAGCTCATGATTTGTTGTTTGATTTGACATAGACCATTGACCAAAATAGTTAAACAGCACAAAAGGACCCTTTGAATAATATATCCATTTAAAAGAACTTGTACAAAAAGTGAAAACATTCCCGGCTGAAATTGTCATCCTACTCTTGGCACACATATTTACCCCAAAGGTCCACTACTATTACATTCACATTATCAATTTGATGTTTATGTACCAAGCCATACAACAAACCTGTTGACACCTATGACATAATACAACCCATGACTGATGTAAACATCAAGCCTTTAGTATCAAACTAATTACAATTAGTGAAATCATGGCCTAATCTTTACATATATGTGACTAGATGTCTCTTGCAGTAAATAAGAATGAAATCAAGAACATGGTGATCGAACACGTTTTCTGATTTACAACTTATTCAAATTGTGTACTAAAAAATCTATATGGGAAGATACGAAGTTCTCCCTGAGGCTGGATATTTCTAGCTTTCAGCAGCAGGAGACTGTTGCGGACGAGGTCGAGCAGTGAAACCAGCAAACCAAGCAACCCTCATGAGTTGCATACCTAGAATTAGTACCCACCAAGACACCAACCCACGAATTGTGTGCATAGTCCATGCCGGTGCACTCAGTTCAGCCCCAAGCTTCAACCCCCGCATCAGCTGCAACACACGGTAAGCCTCATACACCACAGGGGTCACCAGCCAAACTGGTGACTGCCAATGCCATGTGAGCATCTCAGTCAGAATCTGTATTGACAGAAGCAGAAGGTATGGACCCAATAGAACAGCAAATGAGATGAAAGATAGCTGTGGTTGGAGGACACCCTTTTGGGATCCGTAAAGCAACGTCAAAGGGATGATAAATCCAGTTACAGTTGCAACCATGTTCCAAAATTGGTAACTAAAAGGAGCTTCGCTTTTGCAAGCTTGTGAAGGCTGCTTTGGACGGGCACAAGAATCAGCCATGAGGAGAAAGAGGGTTGCACCAAGATTAAAAATGCAATCAAGTCCAATCAAGGAGAGCAGACTGGCTATGTTGGGGCCAAGAAAGATGGAAGATATAGGTAGCCACAAGGTTGGAACCATGCCTGTTGCGAGTAGAAGAGAAGGGCCCAGAAGCCACATTGGCCATTTGAGGAACTGAAGCTGTACCACTGGCTGATTACTTGAGTCAGTAACATCTTCAGTGTTGGTAACTGGTTCTTCATCTGTATTGTTAGAATTAAGGGTTTCAAATATATTACTGGTTTCCTTCAAGAAGTTATCACTGTCACTCTCAGCAGGAGCATAAGTGACTTGTGGAGATTCCCAAGGAGTCAATTTTGTGCAGCCAACCTGGGTTTGTTTAATGCGAACTTGAGGGAAGCTGAGTACACGGAGTACATTTGATGATTTCCACAATTTTAGGCTTCCAGGGTGGATGCGGGAAAAGGTAATGGTTGACATTGTGGAATGAGGCCTGACTAATGATGAAATTCCTTGGTTCATGGGTCAACTTTTGCAACTTTGCCTGAAACTACAATTTTCATTCTCTGAAACTTGTGCCATTAAAAAATATGGGGTAAGAAGAATATAGCAGATGCCATTTGCAGACATAGGCAAGATAAAACAAAACTGATGTTACCCAGTAAAACATTATAAACACTGACAAGAAATCAAGTCCTCATATACAGTTACAAAAACAACAGCAAAGCCTTAATCACAAATTTTTTGGGGTCGGCTATGGATTCTCAACATATTAGTTGACCACATTATTTTTTTCCTCCCTTTTATTCTATTTGATGTTATAGTCTCTATTAATTCCTTAAACGACATTTCCTTTTTTAGTACTCCTAATGTTAATTTTTGGACTTCCTCTGCCCTTACTCATTTTCTCAACTTGAATCAACCCAATCTTTCTTACCAATTCATTAGTTGCTCTCCTCTGCATGTAGATGAGCAGACATACTAGTTTTCTTTTTTGGATAGGTAATAAACATAGATACTACTTAACCAAACAAAAAACAGAAAGGAACATAACCTTCTGATATACAAGGATACAATTCAATTACAAGAGCTCCTTTACAGATCCTTTTAGATTAAATTTGGTAAATTAATCACACACCTAATGGGAATTAAGTTGGTGGCTGCATTACCCTCCACTCCTTTCTCATGGATGAAGAATATGCCATGCGAACTAGAGCTCATCCCCAAACCCTTAGATTTTAACATGCGAATGTTAATTTACTCTTATGAATGATAATTTCATTGATCAAAAACACAAATACTCCACAATGCTGAGCAGTAAGCACAAACAGACTCCACCAATCAGAACAGAAAACCACTCAGAGACAAACCAGAAACAAAGCAAGAACCAAAACAGACCACTGACCAAAAAAACAGAAATGAAAGCACAGAAAGACTCAATATGGACCAAACTCAAGATACTAAAGCAGAAATAGGGACAATAATTCTTTATTAGTTCCTTATAGCATATTGTTTCATTTTAATTGCTGAAAGACTGGTGAATTACAATTAAATATACTTCATAATGTAAAAGCACTGCACTTGAAGATGGGTTAAAGTCGCTGACAATAACATAAATTAAAAGTTGTTAAAATTTTAAAGCAGTCACATATTGGAGAAAATAGAGATGGAATCAAGGATCAAATATTAACAATGGTGTCTGGTTTAAGCTTAATTACTTCTTCTTACTCCAAAACATACTAGTTCTTTATAAGGGAAGTCCTCATATGTATCAAAGGAAAGCTTACACTAGGTAAAGGAGAGTGAGATGAAGCTGAACAATGGTTCTGTTCCTCACAGACACAGCTCAACAGCAACAACATCTGTTATGATGTAAAGGGTTATATAGTTTAGAATAAAAGTGAATCTAAATCTGGTAAGCTATTCAAACTACTAAGGTATCACAATCCTTTTGGAGGGTGAAGTTCACTCAAACATCCACATTTAATCTAATTGTATTGATAAAACAATTTCAGAGAAAAATTTCTCTTCACTTAAAAAAAAAAAGAACAGAGAACAAATTCTATTCATGAAGAGTTATTTTCAGCTGATCTCTGAAAGACTCGAATTGTACTTAATTTAGGAAAGTATAACCTAAATGGAGTGCAGCTTAAGTGTACATACAAACTTGAATACATTAGCATATAAGATATACAAGAATTGAAACATATGTATTAGGAATTGGAAAAAAAAAAGGATCAGATATCTGGTAATTCACACACAACAATTTTTTGCAATTTAGACTTGGATTGACGCTCTCTTTCATTTATTTATTTATTTATTTTCTCCCGATAATCAACTTGGATTGATGCTCAATTCAACCAGGCAGCAATCTCTGGCTAACCTTTCAGAATGAACAATCAACAAAGTTTTTTTTGATGAATAACAATCAACAAAGTTACACTATGCCACCTTAAATATAATAAGGAACCGCCGGGGGAGGGGGGGGGGTGCGGTGGGGGAGGATAAGAAACAAAAAGGAGAACCACGTCACTCATGGCTATTAGGTAATCAACTTCCTCTTCTCCCATACAATTCTGTAAAAAGCTACCCTGCTGAAGCCATTAAGGCACAAACAAAAGTACAGACAACAGAAGCCATTTCCCAAGATCCTAAACATGATCCCAAAATCTCATGCATGTGGAGGCATATGCATTGCCATGTGTTTTAGGATACAGACACATCCTAAATGAAATGAAAGAAAATATTGTAAAAACACATTAAATTTAAATAAAACAAAAGAAAAGAAAAAATCTCCAAGGAAGCATATAAACACAATAGACTGTCCAAATACCTTTTCTTCTACTCCTAGAAGATGCTAGAACCAATGTGACTACTCCAGGAGTGTCAAACCATAATCTGATAATCATGCTTGTGAATACTAAGATACTAACACATTCAATCTGTCTCAAGTACGCCTCAACACTAAAGCCTAACTTGTAAATTATGAATTTCAGTACAGATCAGCAAATTCTACAATTTTTGTGGGAAGTTTAAAACTCTCATTAAAAGCCATGCTCCACACCCAAATCATACCACTATTAAATGGCAGGCTCTCTAGTAACCCGATAAAAATGATAACAAATCCAATTTCCTAATTGACAATAGTATCTAAAACCACTCACTACTTTTGTCTTTCAACAATTGCACCATGCACTTTCTGTGATCTCTAATAGAATCATATAAGTTGAGGAACTCTTTCTATTAAGAAAATAAACCTTAGAGTGAGGACCTACAAAAACTAACTATTAAACGAAATGGAAAATCACACATTATATTTGGACTTGAGAATTTAAAATCAAGAAATTTGATGAAGAACAATTGCTGGTATATAATGCTTTATATGAGTTTTAACAATACACAAAATAACACAAAAACCAATATTTTTTGAATTTGAATAACATCTTAAACCCAATCATTTCAAATCAACATATTAATAAAGCTTAAATCCATCCACTGATTTCACAATAAAAACTTTGTACTTCTTGTATTTTATTAAAGCCCTTTAAACTAGAAACAAAAATCCAATTCTCCTCAAATACTTCCTTCTAAAGGAAAGCAGTTGGCATAATCAAAATTTCTCAACCCCACCCCCAACAAGTGAACCAGGTTTCAAATCCTATTTACACCAAAAACCAATTTGTGTCTCCTCCTGATGGTAAAGAGAAATTATCACGCAACAAATGTCATAAGTTCAAATCCTATGGTATCGATCAAAAAAACCTATGGTCTCATTTACAAACACAAGATATCAAAACTTCACATATCCTAATTATGTTAAATAAAACAAACATAATTAATACAATCATAAAAAAAATTAAAAAAATAAAATAAAAACTGGAGAGTAATTCTAATTCATGCTTTACACAAGAAAACAGTAGGCCTTAGTAGTTAACAAATTCATCATTTTTATTAAAACACACTCTAAAATCAATCTGTATGACATGAAAGTATATCAACTTTAACTGAATACTACTAGTGCCCAACTACAGACACAGCTGTATCTAAAGAGAGACCAAACTAAACATAAAAATTCGATTTTTGTCTCGTACTTCCTCGTTTTTTTTGTCAAATCGATTTTCTGTCTGAGGAACCGAAGAGAGCATAATAAAGAAACAGACATGAATCGAGGAGGAGGGTTTGTCGCTAATTATTAAGAACAGAAGTAACTGAAAAAAGAAGAAGAAGAGAGATTAATAAATGGTACCTGTGGCTGATGATCCTCTTCGACAAAACCCTCAGTGCGGTTTCACTTTCACTTAAAAGAATCTTTGGCTGTCTGGGCTTACTCGTTTAGGCCTAGGTTGTTACTGTTATAATCATTTATTAATTTATTGTTTATTATTATGAAAGTATGATGCGTGCATAATATTTTTATAATAAATTATTGGTGGTTAATTGTTATTGGTTCAAATTTAAATCTAAAATTAAGAATATTTTTTTGCTCTAATAATAACAACTAATAATAACCTGTCACTTAAAATTTGTTATAAAAATTTAATAAAAATATTATGAACATATCATTTTTTTTTTTATAGTAATACTCAATCCAACATGGTACAATTGGTTTGCTGGGGAACAAATTTTGTAAAATAATAATATTTTAATAATTATAATCTAATTTCGCATGTTTGAAAATTTTCCATTAAAAAAAAAAAAGAATCTATTTGGAAATGTAGCATTTTTTTGTTTTCCTAATTTTGAGAAAGCTGAGTGGTCCAAGATGGGAAGAAGTTTCAAATCCGTTATTTCATGGATATTATAAAGCTTTAGGAACTGTGTAATTTTTTTTTTTAAGAAACAAGAACTGTTAAGTTAATTGTTTAGCTTTCTCAAAAAAAAAAAAAAAGTTAATTGTTTAGGATATTGAAAGGAGTAATGCTTAATCCATAACATTTTCACAATGAATTCTAGGTTGTTAATTGATTCTAATTTAGACCCACTGCTGAATCACTTTTTTATAGTTACTCATGATATATTGTGAAAATGTTGTGTGCGTAATATTACTCTTTTAAGATCATGTTTCTAAAATATGATTTTTTGTTGAAACTTAAAGGTCAATAAAAATTGTGTTTTTAAGACATAATTTTAAGTGATCAAATTGTGTTTCTAAAACATGATTTTGAAAATTATGTTAGATCTCTAAATTCAAAAGAATCAAAACATTGAAAATTTGAATAATTAATATTTAAAAATATATTGTCTTATAAATTTTGTTATTAGTAGGTTCAATAGACTTAAAAGACATGCTTTAAACTTGATCAAGTTCCATCCACCTAGTGTATGGGCTTTTGGTAGGGGTGTGCAGCCAACTCACTAACCCATCAAAACTGACCCACCCCGTCGGGTTGGGTCGGTTTTTAGGCCTTGGTGGGTTGGGTTGGGTTACAAAAATTTTTTTGATAGCGGGTCAGATTGGGTTTGAGTCATAAAATTTCAAACCCATCAAACCCAACCTGACCCACCCATATATTTAATATATATATATATATATTTAAAATATATTATATAATTAATAAATTTTTAAAAATAATCAGCTCTTCCTATCCTATATAAAAACCAATTAGTTCACACAAATCCTAGTAAATTACTATTGTTGTTTAGTCATTAGTTTTGTTTGCTTTTAAGGAGTTACATTGATACTAATCTTTGGGTTTTTTTAATATATTTATATTTATATTTTTTCTACTCAATTTAATAATAATAATAATTAAAAAAAAAATTATTCAACCCATGGGTTCAACCCCCAACCCAACCATGTGGGTTGGGTTAGGTTGGGTTGGACTTATGTGACGGGTTGGGTTGGGTTGAATTTTTTTGACCTATCATGGTGAGTTGGGTCAAAAAATCTCCTCAACCTGATCCAACCCAACCCTGCACACCCCTAGCTTTTGGGGTGTCTAATGAGTAATGACCAACGAAAAATATCCCTTTTTCATCCATAAAAATTTAAGTTATGTTTTCATGTTTAATATTCTAAAAGATTCATCAATTCTTTTTTTATTTTATCAAATTCAATAATAGGCAAAAAGAGGATTTAATGCTTATTTTTAAACAAATTAAATCAACGGTAAAAAAAAAAAAAAAGAGCATCCAAGTACAAAAGTGCTTAAAAGAAAAATATTTAAAGGATATAATTTTCTAAGCAATATTAAGGATCCTACAAATTTTATTATATAAACTTTATAAATTGATAGGTCATCAATTACCAAAAAAAAAAACCAATATATATTTATTACGATGTTGAAGTAACACCAATCATCTTTATTACTTAACAAGTATACTTTTATCATTAGAAAAGAAATTCAATATATCTCTAGTAAATTTGTATTACCTTTATCATTTTTCTAGTTTCACTCCAAATTAATGGGATGGTTTTATCAATGTGTATTGAAACAAGTCACGTGAATAGTCATTTAAATCTAGGATTGCAACTTGCTGAGTTTTGTCGAGTGCTAAATGTTTGTGGTAAGCTCGACGACAAAAGTAAAATATTCAAGTTTGGTGTGACCTCGAACCAACCTTACAAACAATGCTAGAGCATATGCAATAATATTTTCCCCATTTTCTCTTCTTTTTTCAAACAATTAACAAATAAATTCAAGCACATTAACAACTTTCACCAAAAGGTTTATGTGTGATTAATTCTTTAATAAATTGATTGAGAACATCTCTTGACTATAACCATGCTATCTATGCCCTTGTTTTGTAGATGGTAGGTTTATCCCCTAGCAGCAGAAAATTCTGGTGTAGCTAAAACTCATGGGAACAGTCTTCCTACCCGAAGGCAGCGACCTTACCATGGCTGGATTAGTAATGATGGTGAGGTGGAACTAATGCAACTAACGAGTAACGCCAACTCCATTTCAGGAGAGAATAGCGAAGCTGCTTAATGAGCTAGATGGGATGAGAAAGCCTAAATTCATTTGGTAGGGAGGATAAAAAAGTTGGAAGATAGATGATAAAAAAAGTGGGTGAGAGGACAGAAAGAGTTGGAATAATAAGAAGGTAGAAGGATAGAGAGGAAAAAAGTAGAGGGTTAAAAAATAATGTAATAAACATCCCTTGTACTAGGGTTGTGTTCCTTTTCAATGAGGTTTTTATTTATATAAATTTAAATTATATATTTAGTTAAATCACTCTATAATAGTCACTACACTTTTCCTGTTTTCATTTTAAGCATTGCCAAGTTGTCTGCCACTTAATTATGGATTTCTTGTGAGTCCTTAGTCCTGATAGAAAGATGAAATTGAAACCATGACCTCTTAATACTTAGCACAGATAGGAAGACATGTGAATATTTCACTTTCTTTTCATTCTGCTTGGACAGGAATGAAATGATGCAAGCATAAAATAAAGAGAAAGGAAGCAAAACTGTGTTGCTTGTAACTAATTCTGACATGACTACTTTTCTGAACAGCAGCATACTCAATGATATATAATCATTTATTCCACGTGAATATTATTTTAATAGATACGTTATAATTTATTATGCTAACGGTGCATTCTTTTTTTTATAATGAAAATTATGAGATTCCATTTTTTTTTAATTAAGAAATAAAAAAACTAAATATTAAAATCAAGGTAAAAGGATGTCGATTTGGAGCGGGCTTAATAGCAGCAACAAAGGGCACTTTAACATGGGACTAAATTAAGGAGTTTTAAAACTTAGAAGACTGAAATAAATACATATAATATTAGAGGACTGAAATGAAAAATAATAAAACTTAGAGAATGAGTTTTGCATTTTGGCCTTTATTTAATCATTTAAAACCACTTAGTTAAAGAGAGAGAGATATATATATATATATATATATATATATTTCATTTCTTTTTAATGGGAAAATATCATTTTCTTCTTGTGAATATGTACTAGTTTATACACATATTTATAATTCATACTGGAATGTTCCTATTTTAAAGTGGATGGGAAATAATTAAAATTAAGAAACCCAAAAGTCAAAATAATGAACCTTATGAATCCTATAAAAAATTGAAGAGATTAAAAAGAAGAGAGCGAATAATAAGTACCTTTTCTTTCTCACTTTTTGGCCAAGTAGTTCATGTTATCTCTGGCCTGATACTCAGGAATGTCCAAAAAGGCAAAATAATGAACCTTCCCTTGAACCAAAAATAGGGTCTAAAGGTACTCATGAATTTTAAAAGAATACCCTAGCCAACGTACCTGTATTTAGCAAAAGCAGCAAAAAAACTACCGCATCAAATCAAAAAAAAAAAAAAAAAGTGTAGAGTCATATACGAGAATGGCATGTCTCATCTAAACAATAATTGCTCAAATAGAAGGTTAATAATTAAGGTCCGTTTGGATATAACTTATTTTGCTGAAAACTGAAAACACTGTAGCAAGTAAGTGAAAAATGTGGGCTGATTATTTTTGGGTCTGGTACTGTAGCTCAGCTGAAAACGCGTTTTTTTTTTTTTTTTTTCCTATTAACTCCTCAGTCCTCACCCACATTAGCTAACACCTGTGTCTTCAAGAAGAGAGTTCCACATCCACCAGAAAAAGGAAGAGAGGAAGATCTACATCGGTTCGACGCCAGCGAAGAGCTCAAAACGTAAATCCACGAGGAAAACAACCCAATCCGATGCCAACGAAGATCAGGTCCCTCGGTGGTGGTGGATGGGTTTGATCGGCGGTGAGTTTGATGGGTTTTCGTAGATCCGTTTGATCAGTTGTGTTTGCTGGGTTTGACCGGTTTGATGGGTTTGATTTTTTTTTTTTTCACATGGGTTTGATTTTTTTTCACATGGGTTTGATTTTTTTTCACATGGGTTTGATTTTTTTTCACATGGGTTTGATTCATATGGTTTTGGTTTTACTATTTTGATCTTCTGTTTGCTGGGTTGATCATGTTCTGGGTTTGAGAATGGGTTTGCTGGGTTCGTTGAAATTTTGGGTTTGATCGGTGAAGAACACGAAGAATGGATTTGCTGGGTTCATCATGTTCTGGGTTTGAGAATGGGTTTGCTGGGTTTGATGAAGTTCTGGGTTTGATCGTTGAAGAACATGAAGAACAGTGCGTTGAAGGAAAAAAAACGCAACGAATTTCAGTTCAGTCTTGTGTTTAATTGGAAGTTACTGTAGTGGGTCACACGGATATACAAACGCCAAACGCAAAACGCTCTCTTTAGACGCTGTCCAAACACCACCTTAATACAAAACCCAACATGGCAATAAACGCAATTTAACAAAACCTGTTTCCATTTGGCAAAGAAGTTTTGGCACACATATAACAAAACTTGTTTCCATTAGAGCATCAATAGAAGATGTTGCAAAAAAAATGCCATTTTGACACACCAAAAACCTACTTTATTATTTTACCACATCATTTTACAACATCTTATTTATCAGATGTTTTATTTTTCAATTCTATATATTAAAATAATATTTACAACACATTAAAATAATATATTAAATTCCTCCCCCATCATCAACAACACCAACAACAGCAACTACAACAACAACCAGAAAAATTGTTGCGGCCACAGTCACCAGAAAAAAAAAAAAAACCAACCACCAAAATCAACCCACAACTGCCGCTGATTCCACCATCAAATCACAACCACCAAAACAGAAAAACAAAAACAAATATGAATGGAGATCAGCACCACCACCGATTCGCCCATCACCAGCTGACCCACCCACCATCACTGATCCACCAATCACTATCTCAACCTGCCCACCGCCATAACCCACAACTCGAACCCACCCACCACCAATCCGCCCATCCGAGCCCATCCATTGCCCAACCCATCCATCAAACCACAGCCAAAAAACGTGAACGGAAAAAGAAAAAAGGAAAAAAAAAAAAAAAGAACCGGAAGCAAAATAGAGAAGACAGATGATCGGTGGCGTCGAGTGGTGGTTTTTGGTGAGATCGACGGCATTGAGTGGTGGCCTTTGGTGATCGGCGTGCTGTGGAAAGCGAATAGAGAAAACAAAGATAAGAGAGAAGACAAAGATGAGAAGACGGAGAGAGAGATATCTATGATGAGGAGAGAGAAAATGGGAATAAAATAACAATATATATTTTGCCGTTGTTTCTCCGTACCGTGCCAAATTGTGAGGGTACTGTAGCACGTTGTAAAAATTTGACACATTTAGCACATTTGATAAAGGTTTTTTTTTTTTTTTTTTTTTTTTTTTTTTTTTTGTGCGCGCGCGCTAAATGTGCCAAATATTTGGCATTTGACACATTTGGCACATTTACTGTAGATGCTAATGGCATAGCAATTTTGGCACACATATGTAAACACCAGCCCAAGCGGTGGAATGGGCCAATGAAAAATGGTAAAAACAAATTAGTTTTTGTGCACAAAAATCAGAACCCAAACTAATATCAGTATTGAAAAGAAATCCTATTTAAATCGATGCAAACTCCACAAATCAAAATCAATCTAATAATCCACTTCACATGAAGTCGCAACTCTGTTCAATATTAAAAATTTATTTGTAGTTATACTGAGATGAAAGGGCCTGGAAATATTTTTAGTTTGCAATGTGTGCTATCTTTTAGGAAAAAGATACATGTGTGGGATATATTTAAATAAAGATAGTGTGTGCTAATATTTAAGAAAAAGATGTGTTAAACATATTATTAGCAGTTTAAACTTTTTTTTTGTAACTGTTTATAAAATCTAAAAAAGAAAAAAAGAAAAAAAAAAACAGTATGGGATGTAGTTAAAACATGAGGGTGTTTTTTAAAAAAAGAAAAGAAAAAAAGAAGAGAAAATGTGGGTTGTTTAACCTTTTTTCCAATTTCTTATTAATGAACCAAAAAAAAAAAAGTTGTGTAAATGCTTGGTAGTGGAATGGGATTTGATTTGATTTTTTAATTTTTTGAATTTAGTGATTGAATTTTTTTATATGAGCCATTTTTATTTTTTATGTACAGTGATAATATAATATATTAGGGTATTTTAATCAATAAAAATAGAAATAACTAACTTTTTGAATTCTCTTAATATATAGAAATTAAAAAGTAATTTGAGAGAGAAAATTAAAGCCCATATTTTTTCAACATGATGTTATGCACCCTTAAAAACATGTAATTGTAAAAGAATTAAAGCCAACCTCAAGTCCTCTCTCTCTCTCTCTCTCTCTCTTAATAGTTGGACAAACCCTGCTCACTGCGTTTTCAGTTTTAACGTGACACCCGAAATCCTAAACCCAAACAACCTAAAACGTTGGACCTTCAAAATTGTTCTTTCATTAATTTTATTTTGGGCTGGGCCTAAATAGTAAATACTCTCCAACCCAACACACAAACAATCCGCCATCCTTATTTACCAGCAACCACAAAGGCAAAAACTAACAAATTCCATTTCAAACAGAAATAAAATCAGAGTCATAGTATTTCATTGATGGGGGAGAACCAAGTTTAAACCTCCCTTTTTCACTTGTGGTTTTTTTTTTTTTTTTTTTTTTTAAAGTATTTCTTAATAATGCAAGCCAGGTAAAAGAAAAAAAAATTGTTTTTATCTTTGTTTTAAAACAGTTTTAATTTCTATTTTTATAAAATATTTTTTTAAATAAAAACTATTCATTCACACCCCTAGATGGATTTTATGTTGTTGTTGTTGTTGTTGTTGTTGTACTAGTAGTAGTGGTAACGTTTAAGAGGTACCACTACACATCCTTAGCGCGATGGTTACTCCACATATATAAGTACTTGTAAGGTGTGGGAGGGCAAAGACCAGGGTTCAAGTTTCTAGGAAAGAGTTTCACATACATGTACACTTAGATTACGCTAAAATAGAATTTCTATCTTATATATAAAAAATAAATTTTAAAAAACTTTTAAGAGGCAAATGTGTTATGAAACATCTTTTGCTTTTAGTTATTAAGGTTGCATTGTGGATGTGTTGGGCTCAAAGTAATTTTGTTTTTAAGGTGGTTATTGCATGTAGATTGGGCCTGAATAGTTTTATTTATTTATTTTTTTTAGCCACATGGCAAAACGGGAGTGAATTGGGTATATGATATATGATGCTAAGAGCATGTTTAGCTAAAAGATAGGTTGGCCTATTTCCTTGCCTACACACATGAGAAAATACTACAAAGCGAAAATCATGAGAAGTTGCCCCAATACCATAGATAATAAGAGCTACTGAAGTAGGAGAAGGAGAGATGCTAGTAAGAGCCTGATAAACAATAATTGAGCCACCTTCCAACACAAGTTCACAAATACCCACATCCTTTGCCAGTTGAATATTAGCTTCAAAAGCTTTTGCCTCCACCTCTAGAGCACCTAAAGGATCAGGAACCATCCTGCTTAGAGTTGCTACCACCAATCCCTTATCAACCCTGATAATAACCCACACACCGGCTTCCTTCTGAGTTGAAAACATAGCTCCATCCACATTCACCTTATAAATGGAACCTGTAGGTGGCACCCAGGTAGCATTCAGGTCTAGAGGCAGATGTGGAGAGACCACATTGGCAACCTGATACTCATATAGGTATCTTAAAGTACACTACACTAGTTCTAGCTCACCCTTCCTCCTCACTCCGTGTTGAATTTCATTTCAATTAACCCATAAACTCCAAGCCATAAATACTGCAAGAGTGATCGTATCCTCTTCAAACTTCTTTACCATCATAATATACTTTGAGATCATAGAAAATATTGAACTAATACGACCAAGACAGCCTAAAAGTTCCAGAACAATTCCAAAATTTGCACGCTCTGGGACAAGACCTAAATAGGTGACCCGTAGGGGTGTGTACGGTTCGATCGGGTCAGTTATTTCCTAAATTTATCACTGAACCGGTAGAGATCGATTTTCTCATAATTGGAACTGATGCACACTGCTTAGGGTCAGTTTTTGACCTATAGCTGTGCGGTTTTTTACGATCGGTTTAATCCGTTTAATCGGTTTGAAACATTTAAAAAACTGTTAATTTTTAATAAAAAAATTGGACTTTCAAGCCCAATATCAATACACAACATGTTCATGTTTTCAAGCAAAATGTTCACTTGACAAACTTTTCACACATTAACCTATTCACATTTCACACATTAACCTGTTCACAGTTTAGACATAAAAAAACACTTAAAAAAAACCTGTCATCTATACAAACTTTATTTATTTATTTAGCAAGTTGTCAAAAACCTATAAAACAAAATGTCCAATAAGTAGTTTATAGTTAAGCACTTAGGCAATAGCTTTCTAGCTCAAATTCAAAATCCTTCAAAAAAAAAAAAAAATACAATGGTCATTACTCATTAGTAAATAGTGAGCTAGCAGTGAAAGGGAAAAAAATGCCAGTACTGAGCTAGCATCTTAGAGAGAGCAGAGAGTGAGAGAGTGAGAGTAACAATAAGAAACTGACTTACCAACTTTGGTGCTATTCGGTGAGGAGTGAGTTAGTAGCTTTGATGCTACTGAGTGAGGGCAATGAGGCTTGAGAGAGAGAGAGAGAGAGAGAGAGAGAGAGAGAGAGAGAGAGAGAGAGAGAGAGAGAGAGAGAGAGATAGAGAGATATGAGTGTTGGGAGAGTAAAGAGGGTATTTATATCACCTAAACCCTACCACAAAACGTCGGCATTTTGTTTTTTTTTTTTTTTTTTCTTTAAAAACAACTTACTGAAATAGCGTTGTTTTAGTTTCAGTCCATAATACACACACACACACACACACACACACACACACACACAGAGATATCTGTTCGGTACGGAAGAGGATCGGTTTTAGGATTTTAGTTCGACGGTGTTATCACACCGGTGTCAGAAGGCCCATCATGCTCTGCTCGCTGGTGTTGGGTTCGTCGGTCGGTCTAAACCATGGTTCGGCTGCTGCGGTGAGGTTTGGCAATGGCGGTGAGGATTGGTTGTTGCTTAGTCCTAGTGACCCGTAGATTCACAACCAGCTTTACACCTCATATACATTATCATTAAGCACATGTTGGTGCACAAGATTTTCTTTTGTAGGAAGAATATCCTAACAAGCCTACAAAGCAAAATGTCGAATTTTATGAGGAATCACTAATCCCATAATAGTTTCCAAAACTTACGAAGCTAGCTTTTACCTAACGTGGACCCCATAGACGAGCTAGAGGATAACTCCAATGCAAACTTATAGGCACTTCATACAGTGAAACAACCATTTTGAGTTCCAGATTAGACCAACTTATTAGGCGGCCACTTATTGCTCAAAGGTATGCTCTTGATGACATTAACTTCAAAAGGTGAAACCAGGTTGTCAAGTACTTCTTTCTTCTAGCAGCAATTATCAAAATCCACAAGGTCAACAACTCATAATTCTGGATTAATATCAACTCTTGGGGACACCACCTTATGGTTAGAGGAATCGAGTAGTCACTTATCACTCCAAACCCCGTATATTAGAACCATTCACCACCTACTAACGTAGGCCATGTTAAGCCACCTGTTGGGCTGCCATAATGCTTCACCGAATATACAATGGATTGCTACCCAAAGATGCATGAACAAAGTCGTAGTTTGGAAAGTATCTTGCTTTAAGCACTTGGTATACCAAGGACTTCTGCGAATTCTGTAGCTGCCATCTTTGTTTAGCTAAGAGCATCAAATTAAAAGGCTTAAATTTCTTAAAACCCATCCCCCACTTGATTTAGGTAAGCCAAGTTTCTCCCAATTCAACCAAGCCATCTTCCTCTCATCCTTTTTTGTCCCCACCAGAAATTACGAATCAAGCTACTCAATTCATCACATAGAGAATTAGGATGTTTAATAGAACTCATTGTATAAGTTAGGATAGCTTGAGCTACTGCCTTGATCAAAATTTCTTTTACTGTCTTCAAAAGCAACTTTTCTTTCCAACCAGCTAGTTTCTTTGCAAGCTTCTCCTTAATGTCATTGAACCTGTTACATTTTTTTCCTACCCCCCAAAGAATGGAGACTAAGATACTTCTCATGTTGTCGGATAACCTGAGCTCCAAACTTGGGTTTAATCTCTTCTTGAATGACGTTGTTAGTATTTGAGCTAAAACAGAGGGTAGACTTAGCTCTATTTAATTGTTGGCCAGAAGATTTTTCATACACATGTAAGACATGTTGCAAAGAGTCATATTCTTTAAGCGTAGCTCTACAAAAATTAGACTATCATCTACAAAAAATAGGTGAGACAACTTGGGACCTCCGCTATAAAGTGCAATGCCTTCCAACTCAACAAGACATACAGTTTTTTTTTTTTTTTAAATTTTTTAAAAATTTTTTTTTTTTCAAGGTTGATAAACCCTTAACACATAATAAAAAAAAGGTATGGGGAGAGAGGGTCACCTTAGCGAAGTCCACTAGACAGTATGATATTGCCACAAGGTTTTCTATTTATTCACACTGAATAAGTAACAGTATAGATACATCTTAACACCAAGCTTCTCCATTTTGGATCAAACCCTAGCTTCTCCATAATTTTCTCAAGACATGAACTTCATTTTACCTTATCATAAGCTTTACTCATATTAAGCTTTAAAGCCATCTCCCCTCTTTTTCCTCATTTTTTCTGATTAATACGGTGCATAGTCTCAAAAGCAACCAGGAAATTATTAGTAATCAATCTACCATGCACAAAAAAGCACTTTGAGTATCACTAATAATAGATGGTAAGATCCTTTTGAGTCTATTGGCTATAGCTTTATATGTCAATTTAAAAACAACATTACATAAGCTAATAGGGTGGAAATCAATCACTCTTTTGGGATCTTTATTTTTTGGAACCAAAAAAATATGAGTATGATTGAAATTAGGAGGAGAGATACAAAGGTTAAGAAAATCAAGTAATTAAGTGAACAAAAGACATGGATGGATTTACTTGTATCATAATTAGTTCTATCTGGATTAGATTTTATCATATTATAAAAAAAAAAAAAAAAACATTAAAAACTGATCAGCTTATTCCAATTCACTTATTTCAAAATGAATGGATTTTTAACTCCATGATAAAGTTAAACTTTAAAAAATTTAAGGGTAAATTACATATATGGTCCTTAATGTTTACGTCATATTTCAATTTGATCTTTATCCTTTCAAATGTGTCAATTTGGTCCTTGACTTTTTGATATTGGGTCAAAATGGTCCTTACTGTTAAGTGATGGATGAAAAATGCTAACGTGGTTAACAATTAAAATGAAGTATAATTTTTTTGCCACATAATTGCTAAATGGACTACCACATTAGTAGAACCTTAAAAAAAAACCACGTCATTAAATTGACACTTAGATCCCCAAATCATTAAAGATTAAATTAATACAAAATAAAAATCTCTCTCTGTTCCCATCCTTAATCAATCCCCATCTCCCCGCCTTGCCAAGGAATGGAACCTCTCAATCTACCATCACCATTAGTAAAATACTTCAAACAAAAATAAAGACCCAGGAATTACTCTGACTTTCTCTTTGTCAGCCTATTTTTGCAATGGCATCCTAAAACCCATAATCACTGTCGCAAAGTTTATTGTCCATCATTTTGTGGGGAATACCTAATATAAGAGGCGTGCATTGAAGTCATTTTGTTTATGGTTGTGAGTTGAATAGCCCAATTTCTCTGTTGGGTTTTGTTGTAAAGTTGTAGCGTAAGTACATAGAGGTGAGACTACTTGTTGACAATGAGAACTAAACTAGAGGATTAGGCTATTTGATGGCCTCCCCTTCTCCTTTCTTTGTGAATATTCTCTCTACCTTTGTCACCCCTGCGTTTTCACCTTCCATATTTGCCTTTTCAAGTTTTTTAGGTACCAATTTTGCTATGTTTGGTTCCAACGAAAATGCTGGAAAGAAACCCCTTTTTTTGTTAAGAAAAAAAAAACTCCAATGTTCTTCTTCTTCTATGTCTCCATTGATTTGGGTATTACTTCTTCTTCTTCTTCTTCTTCTTCTCGGAAACTCTAATGAAAAGATTTGAATTTTTTTAACAATTACCCATTTGATTTAAAAACATTTATGGAAGATTGTCATTACGCATTTATGCTCATCTCGGAAACTCTGATGAAAAGATTTGAATTTTTTTAACAATTACCCATTTGATTTAAAAACATTTATGGAAGATTGTTGTTACGCATTTATGCTCAAGTTGGAATTCTTGTTTTAGATTTTGTTTTTCTATTAATGTTCTTTGAATTTGTCATAAAGTTTTAGTGAGGTAGAATCAAAGATATTTGTTTGAGATTTAGGGATTTTGTTTGACTTACATTTTTCTTCTTAATTTATGTTGATACGGCAGTACACATGGTAGTCTATGTGGCATAAAAAATAATACTTTATTTTGGCTGTTAACCACGTTAACATCTTTCATCAATTACTTAATAGCGGTGACTATTTTGACAGAATATCAAAAAGTCAGAGACCGAATTGACACATTTGAAAGGTTGTAAAGTTGTGATTTCCAATTATGTTGTGTTTGCTTTAATTCCATGCCAAATTTAATTGTAATTTCTTCAATAATTTTCCTTGTATGTATGTGGGATTTATTGTAAGGGGTGAGTGTGAGAGATCGGTGAAGACTCAAGCTTCAAAGGATGAACAGGTGAATTTTGCGACTGGCTTGCAAGAAGCATCTCGCAAAAAGGGCCAAGTGTAGAGCACATGATTGGAAGATGGAGAGTCGTGGTAGGCTGGATTTTTCGTGACTATCTCGACGGTAAGGCCAACCTGCGAAGGACCCATGAAACTCTTTGTTTGGAAAAAAGTTATGTTTTGCTTTATCATGTCTTTACCCACACTATATATACCCTCATTACCCATAAATTGTAATGAGTACTTTTTAGAGAGAAAACCCTAGAAAATACACTTGAGAGTTAGAGATTGTCATTCTCTATATCTTTGAGAGGTTGCTAGCCCAAATACTTACCACAACCATTCTAAGTGTAAAGTGAAATTTTGGTGCTATTGGGAAGCATTGGAAGGAGCTATTCATTAGTGAATGCAATTGGGCTGAATTGCGGGGTTCGAAAAGCTAGAGAAGACAAGGCTCCTAGAAGTCAGTCGGTAGCAGGAGTTTGGAGGGCTCAAGTACATGGGGTAGACTAGGCTTGGAGGGTCTTTTGTTATTCGTATACTCCAACTTTATTCTCTAGTAGATTAATTTCAATTTGGAGGGTTGTGGAGAGATTTTTTGCGGAGTTTTTCAGTTTCCTCTTCGATAACACATCTCGGTGTTATCTTGTATCTCATCTCTTCCCTACTCTATAAGCTTTCCTTTTATTGTTGTTTATAGATGAATATGGCTTAGGGTAGTGATAACGCTTATTTACTCTTGTTCCACACTTAGTATAAGTTAGAGTAAAAGCTATCTAGCCGTAATTTTTAATTGAGAGTTTAAATAAGCTCTTGTGTTTTAGCACAAATCCGAACTTTCAAAGGTTAACGATCAAATTGACATATGGTGTAAAGGTTGAAGACCAAATATGTAGTTTGCCCAAAATTTAATCAAACTCTGAAAAATCTTAATAAATTGTAAGCCTGCATTAATGGTTAATTACTAATTAAGATCGCGTCTTTAGTTTGGTAAGTGGTAAAACATTTTTTTGCTTAGTTCTAACTTCTAAGCCGATTGTCATTTTCAAATTAAAAAAAAAATCCTGTTTTGGCTTCTCAATAATATATATATATATATATATATATATATAAACTCAATACAATACCTCTATTTTTTGTTGTGCTAGATAGTTTGATATTTTATTATTTTATTTTATATTGACTCATAAAGAATTGACACATGTCACAATATTTTCATAAAGTCTCTATGTATACATTGTACTTACAATATAAATTTGTATTAAATATAATGTAAATTTATATTGTAGACACATAAATTGGCAAATGTTGTACACATTTGCAAAATTTGTACAATATTTACCATTTTTTTTTGGCAAATGTGTATTATATTTGCCACTTTTTGTATGTTTATAATGTAAGCTTGAATTGTAAGTACAAAAGTAAACATATAAAGATACTTGAAAAAAAAAAAAGCTAGAACCAAGCTAGCGTACTTGAAGGAATAAAAAAATAGGGAAAAAGGGCAGCTCACCAATTAACTAAGCCAAAAGCACTGTTCATGAGCCTATTGGCTCAATTTATATAGTTAATAGAAATAGAAGTTTCACACTCACTTCTTGAAACAATCCTTGCAAAAATAAATAATGCTCCACAAGAGGAGGTAAAAAAAGTTTTTATTTTTTAAAAACCTTAAATGCCTGATTTCTTTTGTTGTTAGTTTGTTACCATGACAAAGAAATTTTGAAGCATGGTGCTTCTTAAAAAAGACAAATCATTTAGTCTCTGGGAAATCAATGTATTTTATTGAGCCCATACATATATGGCATAATTGAGTAAAGTTGTCTTTGTTTTATTTTCCTTTTGCTTTCTTTTTTTTCTTGGTAACCAAACAGGAGATATATGCCTAATTCTGAGTAGCTTCCATACTTACTTGGTCGACCACAGAGGTCAATGTTGATGTGTTACAAGCTTGCCAAACTTTGAGCTCAACCTCACGAGCTAATGAGGCTCCACATGTTGAATCAGCCCATAGGTGGCTCCTTGAAGCCAGGGTGGTGACAGGACCACCCCAACTGGAAAAAAAAAAATTATTATATATAAATTTTAAAAAATTATAACTTTATTTACCGTTAAGAAAAATTTGTGATTACTCTTAAATTTTTTAGGCGCAACATAATTAAATTTTGGACAAGATTTGGCAACAAACTTGGTTGTAAATTAAGACTATAACTTTACTTAATATTTTTTTTATTAGTTATACATTTTGTCAAATTCACCATTGTATTACATTTTTCTTCTTATATCACCTTATACTTGCAAAATTTCAATAAGATTAAAGATCAATACTTATGTCGTCAATCATATATTTAAATTTTTAGTGTTTCTAAACTAAAATTATACATAAAAAAATAAATTTATAGATTGAATAGTAAATAACATTCGATTGACATGAAATTTGACATGTGTTTTAAAAACATACAAAATATGCAGTTCAACAGTTACATTTAAAAAATATATAGTTATTTTAATTTGTTTACTAAATTTGTAGTCAAATTTTGTCCTTAAACTTTGGTCTCCATAACAATATATTAAGTCCTTACAAAAAAAAGAGGAAAAGTCTAAGAAAAACTTTATTGAACTAAAATTTTGAAAAATATGCAGCTTGTAGCATTGATAATGATACTATCATGCAATGATTTTAAAATAAGATTGTGAAGGGAAATCGTAGGACAATATGTATTTGTGTGTGTGTTTTTTGTTAACATACTAAGTTATCTTTTTATTATATTTTGTATAATTTAGGTTTCATAATGACCACCTTGGAAAAATTCTTAGAGCTACCGTTGAATTAGCCACCTATGAACCTCGAAATAAACTTTTAGCCATTTACATTAAGTCAATTTTAAATGGTCATTTTTTTAGATATAATTTCAAACTATAGTGTTTGCTTCTAATGATTGCTCTTTTATTATTAAACCAAGACACTAGTTATAATTTTAAATGGTCTCTCTTTCTTTTGTTTGTATATATAGTGCTACAAATATATTTGAGAATGAAAGTTTGCTTGACAATATCCCTTGGACTTAAATCATGTGATTTATGTCATTGTTTTGTAGAGAATGAGAATCATCTCCCTGTCCCACGCCATCAACAAATATTACTGTTGGTTGAAACTCGTGGAAACTCTTGCCCCAACCACCATAGAGTCTTCTTACCCGAACACGGCAGCCTTGTCATGGCTGGATAAGGATTAATTATAAACTTATGGCCTGTTTGGTTTGAGGGGGAGGGAGAGGGAGTGAAGGAGAGAATAGAGTTGGTTGAAAAAATGCTAATGTTGGATCAATTAGAGCATCTCCAGCAGATGCTCTATCTCTATTTTCAGTCCCAAAAATGTCACTGTTCACATCCTGTTCACCCTCCAACAGCTTCTTCAAACACAAAATTTTTCCAAAATTTTTTTGAAGTTGCTACAGTCATTCTCTACCTTTGAAGAACACTGTTGCAACTCCAAAGCATTATTTTATCTTAAAAAAATACCCGGCTGAATAAAAAATAATTCTCTCTCGTTCCTTTTTTTTTTTTTTTTTTTCGTTCTTCACTCTCTATCTCAACGGTAATATACCACAATCAAAACAAAATCACAAAACCCAATCGAAAGATTTGAAACACAAAATCAATATTTCTCATAAGCCTAATGAAATCTAAACAATAAAATAAAACTAATCAAACCAGAACAACCAAAAAAAAAAAAAAAAAAACCCAACAACAAACAAAGCCGATCTGTAGAACGCCAATCTCTACTCTCTGCCGGTGATCTATGTGTGCATGAGAGAGTTTGTGTGAGATAGAGTGAGAGAGTGTTTTAGAATCAAGTAGAAATGGAAAAAGTTAAAAAAGAAAAGAAGAGATAGCTAGAGAAAAAGAGAGACAGAGAGCTGAAGAAGAACAAATGGGGCGGAATGAACTAGAAAAAGAAAAAGAAGGTAGATAGAGGAAATGTGTGGGATACGTGTATGGTGGAGAAAAAACCAAGAGAGAAAAAAAAAAAAAAAAAAAAAAAACGCATGGATGAGGACAAAAGGGAAGAAAGAAAAATAATATAAAAAATAAAAAAATCTTAATTGAGACATACTATCAAAATATCTTCACAATATTTTCACAATGAATTTTAAGTAACATATCGTTATTAGTTAATATTGACGAGTAAAAAAATAATTTCAATAGTAGGTTCAAATTAGAACTAGTAACAACTTTCCACATAAATTTTGTTGTGAAAGTATTGCGTAAAATGTTGTAAATATAACATTTTTCATTGAAAAATATTATTGTTGGGAATGAATATATGAAGAATAAATAATGATAAAAAAAGAATAAAGAATGAATGAAGAAATAATATTTAAATGAGATAAAGAATGGGATAGAGAATCTGTTGGAAAGTGTATTTGAAAAAGTGGGTAGTTAAAATGTAAAAACCACTGTTCATTCTCCAAACAGTACAAAATTTTACAAAATCTGTTGGAGATGCTCTTATACTCTACTCTACTTTACTTTTTCTCCCTCCCCTCAATTCAAACGGACCATTAGTTGTAACCTAGGTTACAACTAACAATAGAAAGATGACATGTTTATGTCATGTATAATGTACATAACTCACTTATAATGATTATATACAAACACTCAAGTGTGGTTTGATAAGTTATATACATATATGCATTATACATGACAGAGACGCATGTCATGTTTTTATTGTTAGTTGTAGCCTAAGGTTACAACCAAGTTTGTAATTAAACTTTATTTTAAAAATTATAATTGTGAAACTATTTCTATTATTTAATTTTAAAACTTGAAAGTTTGTGATTTCCATTAATAATGACATATAAAAAAACCTTTTAGGTACATAGTTGCAGCCCTAATATTGACCACGCAAAGATTAAAAAAGGCAACTCTGCCGCACTTTTCTTAAAGTTCTATGTTGAATTTCTGTTGCTTTGGTGTTTGACTGTTCTCTATATTAGATAAATCATAAATATAGAGCATTTGATTAATAAGCTTGCCTTCAAATAGTCGTTTAAAAATTACAAAACTGCATTGCATGTTGGGATCTTTAGTGAAGTTCAAATCGTATACGAAATCTAGTATATATAGTTAATTAAGTGAAAATAATCCACACTAATTACTAAGGGAATTTTTGAAAAAAAAAAAGCGCAAACGTAAAACTATACGCTTAACATAAGGGTACTTTCTTTCACTTGTGAACGTATATAAAATTATAAATGGGAAGCAGCAGAAGAGAGATGTGTATTCCAACATGTAGCTCAACATAAGAATTCTGGTAGGCAAATGGCAAGATAATGCATATGTTCTCTCTCTCTTTTATTTATTTATTTCCTGAGCGAGTCTCAGAATACGTTAACTTAACTATGTATTCTTAGTTTTGAAAATGACAACAGTTGTAGTTATAGTCACTAACATCAAACCTTGAAATTTCTAAGTTTTGTATGAGATTGTATAAAAGTGACAACAATTTGTTGACCCTATTATCTCATTACTAAGAGCGATGAAACTTGGACGAAGGTAACATTTGGTAAGGGCCAGGGTCAATGCGTAACATGGGTGGGAGGGCCCACCATTTATGTGAGAGGGGAGAGTCAACAAGATCAGGGTCAATAATGGGGAGAGGGCGTCACGGTCAACAAGGGGTAGAGGATCTCTCCTTATTGCAATTCAAAATGACACCCTCTCGGGCCTCTCCGTCTTATTTGACACTGACCCTCCTCAATTAATAAGCAGAGAGGTTTGTAAAGAGAGAGGATATAAATTCTTACCATTTGAAAATGAGGGATTGAGATAAGGTGTAATAACCGATTACTGACAATGGTTGAGATTGATAGTTACAAAAACTAACTTTCAATCTCATCCATTGATTAAAAAAAGTTAAGAAAAGTAAAAAGTAAAAGTTTAAAAAGTAAAGTGTGAAAACAATTTGTGAGAAAGAGGAAGGTGAATTGCACCAGCACCGGATCCTAATCCGAAAATGACACCATCTCCGACCCACTTACTGACCCTGACCCACTTTAATTAATAAAAAAAAACGAGGATATTTGGTATTTGTAAAGACAAAAGAGAGAGGTCGTGAAATTCATACAATTGAATGTGACACCATCTCTCCCTTGTTGACCCTCAACCTCCCAATAATGGCAGAGATGGTGTAAAATTCTTACAATTGAATTGACAACCTCCCTTGGGTCCGGCTTGCCTCCTGTTGAATTTTTAACCCGACGTCTCTTGTTCTCTTAATCAAATATAACCATATCATTTACTAATTAAGCAAGGCTGAGATTAAAATAACAATGAGATAAGAGAACCTAACTTTGGTTATTGACCCATTCCTCTTCAATTGTAAGGAGAGAGGGTGTAAAATTCTTGGATTATTCACATATGTTTGTGCAAAATTTTTTGTTTTTTTTTTAGCATAATAATTTGTTTTTTTTACGTAACCGATCTTTAAAAATACCCATCTCAGATTATATATTCTAAACTCAATTTCATTATAATATCAAATTTTCTTAATTTTTTAATTGTTTCTATTCCTTCACACAAACAATCAACATCTCCTCTTTTCCTTCATCTTCGAGATACAGATAGAAATAACAAAAAACTAAATGTAAAATAAATAGTATCAGTGCAAATTTACATTATTATTGTAACCATGTATGAGTTTAACACAATTATACATAGGTGGATGTGGGAGATTTGGGGGCTGGTAGGGCAAAATGTGGAGCTTTTCATATTTTGCAAAACACTGGTGTTAATGCTCTAAAATAGGGACGGAGTTAGGACTTAGAGTTAGGGGGAGCAACTTTGTTGTTGTCTTCTAGCTTTGTTGTTTCTTAGCCGCTAAGTGTTTTTTTTATTTTTTTTATTTTTTTTTATTTTTTTATTTTGGTTTTGGGCTTAGGGTTTTTTTTTTTTTTTTTTTTAATTTTTTTTTTTTTTTGGCTTTGTTATTGGCAATTTTTGTTGTTGTACAAATTGTTTAGGGATTGTATAATTTGTTTTAAATTTTAGATGTATAAATTTTTTTTAAAGCCCTTAAAATGAGGAAAAATGTTAGAGTTACAAACCTTTTTACAAATTACTAATATGATGAGTGATTATTGACAAATAAAAAAGTAATGTAAGAGGCGAGTTTAGATGTGAAATAATAATAATTTGTACCTCAACGTAATTGAAAGCGACTCCCTCTCCACCATATTGATCCTAATTCCTAATCCACTTCAATCGTAAGGAGAGAGTATTTGTAAAGAGAGAGTGTTAAATTCTTACAATTGAAATATGATGGCACCTTCTCCAGTTCTCCCCCTTATAGGCCCTAGCCTTCCTAAAGTTTCTCCCCCCTTTTTGCTAAACTCGAATTAGTGTTTCTAGCTACCTATATAGCCGAAGTGGTTTTTATAGGAGTGAGGCATGGAGAGAAGAGTGGGAGCAGCCTCACAAGGCAGAGATCATGCAAGGTTGGTATTTCTAGCTACCTATATATTGTGTTCACTATCTTGTTTCTAAGAAATTATAGAATCTATGGAATAACATGGTGAAATTTGGGTTTATAGTTTCATGTATTCTGCACTTAAAAACGGCTAATATTATATAGTTTTTGGCAGCTTCATCTAAACTTCCATAAAGAGGCTAAATTATACATGTTCGGACTCTCACTTATTCTCGACTTCTAAAGATGGATACCCACATATTGTTTAATTTTTTTTTTGTTATTATTATTATTATTATTTTATTTGGTTTTCTCAATCTCGCATGTTCCTACTTCCCAGCTACATAGATGGTAATTGATTTTCTATTTTTTCCACCCATAAGAAAAGGATGCATGACTCTCAAAAAAGAGAGAAAAGGATGCATGCTCTCCATTAAAAAATATATATAATTCGATAATTATAATGAATAAAAGTGATTTAAACTCTTAGGATATGTTTGGTAACTATTTTCCCCTTATTTTCTATTTTCAAAAACAAGTTTCCATTTTTGAGACTAAAAAACTTGTCTGGCAACTTAAAATGAACAGAAAACAAAAATTGTTCTCAAAACTCAATTTGTGAAGGAAATTGAAAACATGTAAAAAGCTGTTTTTAGTTTATAAATTTCAAAAATCAATAAAAATACGTATTTAATTTAATGAATCTGTCTCATTTAATGAGTTAACATTATAGTTCAAATCCTAGTAGCAACCTATATTAGTATTTTCTATTTTTTTTTCTTAAAAAAACTATTTTTTTTAATTATAACTAACCAAAAACATGTTTTTTATTTCAAAAATACAAAAAAATTGTTTTTCATTATATTCCCAAGAATAAGTTTTTAAATATAAAAAACAAAATCTGTTACTAAACATAACCTTAATGTTTTAGTTGAAAACACTAAAAAATAAAATGATATTTTGTGTTTCCTAACATTCCAAAATTTAATGGTAAAATTTAATGGGAAATTCCTATTCCTATTCCTTGTTGTCCCGTCAATAGTTCTATGCATGTGCCACCTATCCTAAGATTTTTCAAATTAAATCGTTGCCGTCACTTTCCTTTTTTAACTTTAATATAAAAAGTGGGCCAAAGTGGAAAAACAAATAAATAATTGAGCCTTTTCCTAAAAAAAAGAAAAAAAAAAAAATTGAGCCTCAACGAGTCACAATATCCGCTTTGTACTTTTTTTTGTTGTTGATAATTATCCGCTTTAACTTGGACCTCGTCATGTTAGTTCAATTTTCCTCTTTAAAAAAACCAAATTGTAGGGTTTAGTTTTGATAAGTATCAGCTTTGGAACTCGTCACGTTAGTTCAATTTTCCTCTTAGAAAAACAAATTGTAGGGTGTAGTTTCACTGTTTCCATTTTATTTTTATATTTATTATTATTTGAGAAATGATACATTTACAACATTTTCACAATAAATATTAGATGACCGGTTATTATTAGTTATTTATAGATGGGTAAAAAAATAATTTTAATGGTAAGTTCAAATTAAAACTTGTAACAATTTACCACTTAAAATTTGTCATGAAAGTATTATAAAAATATTGTAGATGCTCTTTTTATTTTTTGAAAAACCAATGCATAATTTTCACTAAAATACCTTTTTTGAACTTTTTTTTTTGTAAACAATACTTGTTAGACCACACATAAAAATAGTAATATTAGTATTTTCAACTGGGTATATAATACATTACATAATTAGAGTACACTTACAAAGAGACCTAACCTTTGTAGTTGTAGACTGAGGTTATAGACAGCGGACACTAAACACACACAACTAATGTGGGATATATATCCCTATTTTTTTAAATAAACAGTAATATTTATTAAAATATATATGAAAATAGTAATATTAGTACTCTAGTTATAATCTGATCTACAACTAAAAATGTTAGACTCTTTTATAGTTGTACTCTAGTTATATAATATATTATAAATCCAGGTTAAAATACTACTATGGCTGACTAAACTTGCTCAGCCTGATTGTAGCCATTGAACAGGTTTGGACTGTTGGTGCTGATTAAATGGTATTTAAACAAAGTGTAGCCCAATGTTCAGCCAAATTTAAATGCAAATTTTTTAACGTTTCATTGACTTGATGGGGCTCTTAAGACTTCATGTAACTTGGCTAGGATACGTAGATAATTTAGACCTGAGATTTGATCAAATAGGAGGGACCAATACTTTATAAGGCGGACATGATAATAACCCAGGCCCTAAGAACTTAAGGTTCAAGTGTGTAATTAGAATATTTTTACACAATTGAATTCAAACATATGATTATATTGAGTATAATTTTCTTTGAAAAAATAATTACATGTATTTTATTTGTCAATGCAACTAAATATTTAAATTTAATTAAAAAATACAATGTACTGTAATTAAGTTTTACCATAAAAAATTGTTAAAGGAAAACATATGATTTAAAACTTTGTAAAAATATTTCTTTGCAGGAAAACACACATATTTCTAAAAAGAATAGGTTGATATATATATATATATATATATATATATATTGCTTGTGTGTTTCAAAATTTTACTATACTTGGATGACATAGGTCTTAGCTCTTATGGTATGTTTGGTTGGGGGTGAAATGATAGAAAGGGAGAGAAAATGGGGGTGAGAGAGTTTTCTACCTAGGCTCATCATTTAAGAGGAAAAAGTTTTTTCTCCCCAATTTAGGAAGAAAACTAGAGAGAAAAGTAGGAAGAGAATGAGTTTAATGTGAAATTACCTATCTACCTTTCCCTTTATTTATTATTATTATTGTTTTTTTTTTTGGAAATGTTACTGGCTTACAGCTATTGCCTCTTTCTTTTTTTTTTTTTATTTTTTTCCTTTTTTTTTTGTTTCGCCTTTTCACTATAACATGTTGGTTGGCTCCCTTTTTCTTTCTCTCTTTATTTTTTTTTAAAATTTTTTCATATCAAACGCACCTTATTTTATTAGTTTTTATTTTTGTTAGATGTTTCATTTGTAAGTTTGAAATAATAAAAAATTAATTTTTAATACACTATTCAAAAATTTTGTTTTTTATGTATTAAGGACATGAAAGTAAATTTATACAAATAACATTTTTTATACTCAAACTTTTCTATTTTTTTTTTTCATTTTTTCACTCCCCAAACCAAACACATGGAGGAAAAACTAAAACTTTTCTATCTACCAACTTTTTCATTTCTTCCTCATTTTCTATTATTTCACTTTTTTATACTCTCAACCAAATGGACCCTTTACCTTTACGTAATGATTATAGATGATGTAATGGGCCGGATTCAAGTTGGATTGAGGGTGCCTATTACATACTCTAGTCATGAAGATGGTGGGGCCTGTAGGAGGTATTTTTTCATCTTTTCTCGGCTTTGACTTTAATGATGATAAGTTGCAGAGAGAAGGAAAGAAAGAGAGAATGAAAGACCCAAAACTGGAGGTATTTTTTCATCTTTTTTCATAGTTGACGTGGTGTTTTTTTAAACCTTTGGAAGTGTCATTTGCCGCGTGTCAATCTAGACAAAAACTGGAAAAAACGGGAGGGGAGCTGGACCTAAGTGTGGCTTACTTTAGTACATTTTTAATTAAATATGTCTTTTTATTTGTAAATGTACTAGAGATTAAAACTTAATATTCTCTACATTTTATTTTGTTAGTAAGTGATGTATCAGCTTCTTATTAAAATAAAAAGAAGATTTATTTTTAAAAAGTATTGAAGGTAAATTAAATCTAGTTAAATAAGGTCTAGCCCAAATTCTTGTAAAACAAGAATATTTCTAAATTCTTAATAGGACATACTATCATAGGTTATATCATGCACTAAGAGTAGAAAAAATAGTATGTTATTAGATTGTTAATCTCTTGCCTCTTGGTGTTGGCTTGATAGATATTGCCCTCATTATGGTAGACTTGGAGGAAAACCTAAGAGTTCAAATTGATAAAAGTTACATAGTCTTTGTGGGATTTTCATTTTCTTGTACTTCGGAAAAAGTAAAAATATAACTGCAAGAGTTTTGTTTGTGCATGTGCCAGTGAGGAAGAATTCAATTCAATCATAGCATTCCATCAGCCTTCTGTCTTCCTCATTACACTGCTTACTGCCCTCGTGGGACTGCACTTTCAAGTCTTGGCCATCTCTCCGCTCAAAACACACTTCGCAATCACCTTGCTTCTCATTATGGCTGCAATTGTCTTCAGCATTGCCAATGAGAGGATTAACGCACAACCTCACAACTCAGAGTACCTTTCCCTAGTTCGCTTCACTTATTTGGCTTCTGGGATTCTAATTTGCGGGCTACTTGTTGGATTACTAATGTCTCCCTTAGTCCCTTATGGTGGTTCATGGTGAATTTATGCACTTTCCTAATTCTAGAGATATTACGTCGCTGGCACCAACCAATTTATCAATTTGTTTGTCGGTCACGTGATTGGCTCCAACAGAAATTCGAAGGAGTTCGTGCATTTCTTTTTGACTCGTGACACAGTGGAACAACAAAATGGCGGTAATCGGGCTGCTGTAGTGCATAAGTGGCCCATTTTTGTTCACAAGTAATTAAAACTACCCTATATTGGAATATAAATAAGTATAGTTTTTTCCCCCTTTTTTTTTTTTTTGTGAATTTTCCCCTTGTAATAAGTGTGGATTTATTTTCAATTTATTAAGTGTGAGTTTGAATAGCAAACGGACGTTTGTGTTCAAACCTGAGTTCTGTGCACTGTTCATAGGACCCACAAGCTTTTTAATAAAACAAATGTAACATCCAAATTGGGTCTCATGAACACTATTTATAATTTAAAAATTATTTTGTTATAATGTTTTTAGTAATAAGTTTTCAGTTTTTAGCAATAAGCGGTATCTAAACTAATCCTAACTTTACTAGATTTGGTTTACGATGTTGAACTTCACTAAATATCCCAAGATGCAATTGCTTAGAGCATTCTTATCAAGAATGCTAAAATATTTAGCATTTACCATTTCAAAATCCTACTTTATCAATTTAAACATACCACTTTACAATCCACCAAACATTAAACCTTCTATTATTTAACCATTCCATTTAAATATTATTTATTTATTTATTTATTTATTTATTTTTATGTTTTCTTTATTCTTTCTTTTTATGTTTACAAATAACTACCATTAATTACCCAGCAACAACCCACACACCTCTCTCCTTCACCAACCTTCTCATCCTTGCAGCTAGGGATGGCAATTTAGATCCAATCCGTGGATACTCGGTCCAGCCCGACCCTAATGGGTCGGATTTTACCTGGCCCGATAAAGAATAGGGTCGGGTATGGGTTTTTTTTTTAAAAACCTAAAGCGGGTCCGGGCCGGGTCCAGATTTTATAAAAAAAATCTGAAACCCGGCCCGGATAATACCCGGTGAAATTACTAAACCCTCCCCTTATATATATATCTTTGTAATTTGTTAACCCTAACCTAATTCATTCTTTTTTCCTCTTCACCCAGCCGCCCCCTCTCTCTCCCTCTGTCTCTCAAGCAGTCAAGCTCTCAAATCTCTATCTCAGCAACAACTCTCTCTCTCTCTCTCTCTCAAGCTCTCACGGCTCTCACAACCTTGCTCAACCTCACGGCCCCATGACTTTATTCAACCTCACGGCGTCAGCTCTGTTCATTCAGCCCCACGCCCTTGGTTTTTCTTTTTTCTTTTTTAGTTCGTTTCGTCTTTCATTGTTTGCTTCTTTGTTTGTGTTGTGATTTTTGTATTTGTTTTTGTGTTTGTGTTTGTGTTTGTGTTTGTGTTTTTAATTTTGAAAAGGAAAATCATAAATCTGAAATTTGTGTTTGTGTTAGGGTTTCTGTGTTTGTGTTTGTGATTTTGAAAGGGAAAATCTGAAATTTTTGTATTTGTGTTTTGATTTGTGTTTGTGATTGTGATTTTGGAAGGGAAAATCTGAAAATTTTGTGTTTGTGAAATTTGTGTTTATGTTTGTAAAATCTGTAATTATGTTTGTGATAGGATCTGTATTTGTGTGTCGTAATTTTGAAAAGGAAAATTTGAAATTTTTGTGTTTATGAAACTTGTGTTTGTATTTGTGTTAGGATTTGTGTTTGTGTTTGTAATTTTGAAAGGAAAATTCATAGATCTGAAACTTGTATTTTTTTATATCTGTGTTTGTGTTTGTGTTGTGATTTGGGGTTGGGCATGATTGGACGGGGCCAGTGGAGCCCGCGGGGCCCGGCGGGGCAGGTTTGGGGTTGGAAAAAAAAACTCGTTTATTAAACGGGACGGGTTCGGGTAATGGGTTCAGGCCCACGGGTCGGGTTCAGGCATAAAGAAACTCGGCCCGAACCCGACCCATTGCCATTCCTACTTGCACAAATAATGCACTTGATGCATATATGCTCAATGCAAGCAAATAACTTGATGAATTTAAAGGCTCCAACTGCTCAATCCATACATACTCAATGTAAACCATCTCTCTAAACACCTGTAAAGTTGTAAACCAACCTGAGCTAGGAATAAATGGACGTGCTCTTGATATTAAATAAAGTGAGTTTTCCAGAATGGAACTTCCAAAATTGTCAGGCACAAAAAGTCACTGTTGCAAATTCATCCAAAGTAAGAAAGAAAAAATATAAAAAAAAAGAAACATTTAGAAAAGCTAGCCATATTTATCTTCTCAATTAAATTATGCAGAAACTGAGTTTTACAGTACTCCTTAAGTTGTTGAACTTCCTGAGAGAAATTTTGAAAGTAAGGAAACAAAAGACCAGCCTCAGCATACATTTCTCCAACACTTCACACACTTAACTAAGCTTCCAGAGAGACACACAACTGTTATAAAGAGAAGAGCAGTCTTGCAAAGAGAAATTGGCAACTTGGGTTGGTATGTTTTCAGCAGCACTAAATTAGCAATGTAGTTCAATAAAAGTTCACATACATAACTCATATGAAAATACAATAAAAACTCACACACTTGAAGTTCCTACAACTCACCATGTAATTGCCATAAATGATTGATAAGGTCCGATTGGAGTTGATAATGGGTTTTTTGGTCTCTAATGTATTCATGACTTTGGATGAATGCCATAAATCCATTATTGGAGGATTATTCACTTCATCAATTTGTTCATAATTGAAGTCTACCGCTTCATTTTCATCTCGCTCATCTTCAACAATCATGTTATGGAGAATTATGCACGCTTTCATGATTTTTTGGAGCACTTCAAGATAGAAAAATCGTGTAGGTCCACAAACAATTGTGAATCGTGCCTATAGTACTCCAAATGCACGCTCAACATCCTTCTTATATGCCTTTTGGGCTTTTGCAAATATTTTTTTTTTCTTCTTATAGAGCTGGAATTGTCTTCACAAATGTTGCCCACTTTGGATATATTTCATCAGTAAGGTAATATCCCATGTTATAGTTATTACCATTGATTGAGTAATTAACTGGAGGAGCACGTCTTGTGCTAGCTCAGAAAATAAAGGTGACCGTTCTAACACATTAATATCATTATTTGATCCAGGTAATCCAAAAAATGCATGCTATATCCAAAGATCATATGATGCCACTATTTCCAAAATAATAGTCGGCTCACGAATATGACCACAATATTGAGCTTTCCATGCACATAGACAATTTTTCCATTTTCAATGCATGCAATCAATTGAACCTAACATGCCTGGAAATTCACGCCTTTTGCCATGGGCTAACAATCTAGCAACATCTTCATTATTTGGCTTCCTTAAATAGTCCTCGAAGAAAATATCAACCATAGCGATAACAAATTTTTCCAAACTCTGTAAGGCAGTGGTTTCTCCAATCCGCACATACTCATCCATAAAATCACCTGTTACTCCATACGCAAGCATCCTGAGTGCAGCAGTGATCTTTTGAAAGGAAGAAAACCCAAGCTTTTTGCCACCATTTCTTTTTAGGACAAAGTATGGATCATGAGCTTCTATCTTAGAAATAATATTGAGAAAGAGAGAATGGCTCATCTGAAATCTCTTGCGAAATACTTTCTCTAGATAAATTGGCGAGTCGGCAAAGTAGTCAAGGTAAAGGCTTTCACGGCCTGCCAAATGGTTACGTCTAATATAGGAACGATGTTTTCGTGACGTTGAATTTATGACAGTTTTTTCAATTATTTCATCCTCATCGGAGTCATCAAGAAGCAATTTGTGAAGCAAAGAGCTACCCATGAATACTACCTTCAAGACAATGAATGAAGAGCAAATGAAGAGCAAATCCTTGAAATAATCATTGAAGAGAAAATGAAGAGAAATTGGTCATTTACAATCTCTAACTATCAAATTGACATTAATTAAAGGATAACAATACATAATGCCATGTCCAGACTGTCCAAACTTTGATTCTATTTTCAATGTGGGTGTTTAGCTTACAATACCAAGTAAGGGTTTCTTTTTAATTTTATATTTAGAGATGGAACCGATCAATTCAAGTCCTAAACAACTTTTTATTCAACTTTGGAGCTGGCAAATAAAATGTTTACAAGTTTGAACCAAAACACATATGGCAACAAATTAATTCAATAATGAGTACTTCAAATGAACTCCAACAGTTTAGGAACTTGGCTTATGTGTTTTAGGCAGATGTCATCACGACTAGGAAAGAATCATAAGACACATGCTCACCCTCATACACAACAAGTAGATCTTATTATTTAAATGGCACCAAAATCTCAAAATCTCAATATCATTCACATTCATAGAATATAGCTCTTACATTGTTATTTTACACAAAGGGAGTAAATATCAAAGAACACAATGATCTAATACATTCCTTTTTTTTATATATAATATAATATAACAAAATACATCAACCATTTTCTAACGTAGCAAAGTTGATCTAGGCTTCAACAAAATACACCAACCATTTTTCTAACATTATAAGCTTGATCTAACTACTACAAAATACATCAATCATTTTTCTAACATAACAAGGTTGATCTAACTACTACTAAAATACATCCATCCAGGACATCATTTACATGTTTCAACTTTCAACTACTAAACTTTACTTGACGCTTGTCTTGCAAGGATTCCCTCTTGGAGTTGTTAATAAAAAAGTTTTAGTGCTCCGGACATGCCACTTGTGTCCAAGCTCATAATTCTCTCATCCTCTATCATACTTTTGATACAAAGCTTTTCTCTTTCAATTTTAAGTTTTTCCTCCTTCATTTGAATTCTTTTCTTCTCAAATCAAACTTTATCCCTATTCCTCAACTCTTCCAAACGAATTCTTTACTTTTCTTGTTCTTGTAAGTCCTCAATAGCTTACATTTTCTTTGCCAAGTATTCTCCAACATCTTTCCCACTGGCCTTTTTCTTTCGATTGGCCTTTTTAGCCTTCCTACCTATTGGTCTCTCAAAGTTGGTAGTGTCATCAACTAAGGGCACGTCATTCCCATCGGCAATAGATATTAAATCTTGAGTTGGAGGTAGCACTATTCTTGAGTATTCCTTAGGCATACTCCATTTTGGTTGGTGCTTCAACACATGCCAACAATGTTCAAATGAAAAATCTTTTTTCGCTTTTTCTTTATACAAAGCCTTTGCATTTTCAATCTAAAAAAAATTAAAAGAAAAAGCAAATAATTAGTATCTTCAAACTATTGATGAATATCTATTTTGAAACTATTACAATATAATTATACCTTGTCTTGTTCGGTTGTACCACTATGAGGGGTTGCTTCAAGTGTAGCTATGAACCCACAAAATCTACTTGTCTCCCTATTAATCATTCCCCATCGACTTTGTAGGGAGCTAGCAGTACATGTGGTGTCAGATGGGTTGAATTGGCAGAAGTTTTGCCAAATTTTTTCCCAGAATATTTCTTGTATCAATTCATTACCATGCATAGCATAAATACTAGTATTGAGCCATGCCAAGACAAAGATATTATCCTCCTCTACACTAAAGTTAGTACCCCGTCTCGGTGGTTTATTGGAAGTGGTGATCTCAACTTCAGGGGAAGAAATTGGGTTATTTTGGGATACACTCAACAAAGGAGAGTTAACATCAATTTCCCCTTGTATGATACTAGTGTAAATTGGCATGTATTGTTGTGGGTCCATAAGTAGATAATGTATAGTCAATTGAAGTTCAATATAAAATTAGAATCAATAAAACTAGTATAATGTTCACACACTTTGAATCCAAGAAATAATTACAACTAGTAAATGAATCTAGATGTCTAAAGGTACAATTAGAATCAATAAAACTCGCAAATAATTACAACTAGAGTAAATATTAGTTCTTAACAACCAAGGAAATGAATCCAGATGTCTAAAGGTACAATGCCCTGCTTCTCAATAACCTTTTAAAATTTTCTATAAACATCATGTGTATAAGTATATATGCCATTGAATTCAAACATGATGTATGAATGTGAATACACTGAATACATTGAGAGACAAAACTACAGGCAACACGGGTAAACAATTTTTGTAGTAATCATATGTGCATCATGGTACGATATATAATGTGAATAAACTGAATAACTTTCACACAAGGTCAAGTAGTTTGTACACTTGTCCAACATAAAATATAAATTGTTAAATACACTCTTTCAACTTCAGCCTACCATAAGTTTTATATACCTTAACTCAGACGTCTATTCTAAAAAGATGTTTGATAGAATTTTCATAACCTTAATCTAGGAAACAAACCTAAATTGTAAATAATTACAACTAGAGTAAATATTAGTTCTCAATAACCAGGGAAATGAAAATGAATGGGAAATAAGGACCGCGACAAGTCCTATTATGGTTTATATGTTGTGCAAAGTTTAATTTCATGTGTGTAGAAAAAAATGCAAATCTGTCCAAAATCTGTTCAACATATAAAACTCTAATGATGATACTAGAATTTTAAGGAGAAATTTCAGCAAACACAAAGCTCTGCTTCACGTTAATGCTGTTATCCTGAGGAGAGAAGCAAGATTGCTGGTATCGCTCTAGTGTTTTGGTTATACTGCAAAAAAAGAATTGAATTAGATAAAATTATAGGAACAGAATTAGAAACCCAAAAAAGAAGAAGAAGTGTAAGGTGTACTTGACAAGAGAGAATTAGAGATGAGCTGAGGACTTGTCTGCCAAAGCTCAAAACGGCGCCACCGTGTGCTAGTCAACGGTGGTTTTGGGGTGCGAAATTTGGGTAAAGCTTTTAGCTCTAAGATCAGATCAGGAAGAACTGAGTAGCAATACAAGACCCACAAAATCCCTAACTTAAAACAAAACCTAAATGGAAGCCTGACCCATGGAGCTTCAGTTTGACCTGAATGGAAGCCTAATCCCCTCCCTTGAATCTTTGGTTTTGAGATGAGAATATGGGTTTCAAGACTGGGTTTTTGGGTTTGGTCAGGGAGAGAAGAGTGGGTTTGGGGGAGAGAAGAGTGGGTTCGGTATGGCTTCACTCAGAGGAAGAAGAGCAGAGGTTGTGACGGCATGGATTAAGGGAAGGGAAGAGCGGCTCGGGTTGAAGGAGAGTGAAGAAAAAAGAAGAAGAAAAGAGGAGGCAGAGGCATATGCATGGGATAAAGAGAGAACCAGAAAAAAAATGAGGGAAAAGTAGAGGAGATAGGCGTGAAAAGAATGAGGGAAAACAAGAGGAGATAGGCACGAAGAGGAGATAGGCGCGAAAAAGGGAACCTTGGCTCTATTAAACAAATATTTTTTTTTTTACAATCTTGCTATAGTGGGCTGCTAGACATAGTAGTCCACTGTAGCTGGATTGCAAATTAAATAAGATTTAAGAGTATTGATAGAGTATGCTTTTTAGTATTTATAGCATTCTGTATGTTAAATTTTAGCATTTATGGCATTTGCCCATCTTGATAAGAATGCTCTTAGATACTAAAAATTTTCATTGCAATTTGTAATCTTTTATATAACTAATGGAAGGCAAGCTTTCTTAATTAAATGCTGAATAATTATCGCATTTGGCAAAATTTTCTTTTTGGATGAATATTATAATTATCCAATTGAGAAAACACCTGAATTGTAGGGGAAAATGACTATTTGGCCTTTTTTTTAACCATGTAGTCAAACGACCCCTGCTAATGTCGATTTCTACATAAATTCGTGTTTTGCCAATGTGCTAGTGGTTAATGTGACTTTTTGAAATACAATATGTCATGTGGAACTGGACATTCTTTATTGATAGGTTTTGAAACATAAGAGGCATCAATTTTGCACCGTTGCAAGTTACTGAGCGTTTGATGCTAAGCAAAGCAGCAACAATGCACCCAAAGCAAACAAATTAGACCAATAAAATACAATTATTATAATAACTGAAAACCAGAATGCAAGGTGGAAAGCAATTTTAGCCTTAGGCCTACCAATTATTTCAATAGAGACAACACCAACCAGCTGAATTAAAAAAAAAAAAAAAAAAAATCAAATCAACACTTAAGAGAGAAGAAAGTGACAAAGACAACCAGAGATGGGCTAAAATGGAGATATATCCCTTTTGCACAAAACATGTAGCAAAATGCCAATGTTCTGAAACTACTTAGAAAAATGCCCATGTTTTAAACTCGATTTTCTAAAAATCGAGTTTCAATGAAAAACTCAATTTTTAGAAATTCGAGTTGTAGGCTATCAAACTTAAAAAAAAAAAAAAAAAAAATTTAAATGAAAAATATCAAACATGGGTTGCCATTTGCCAACATAGATAATAGCGCGTTTTGAATTTTACAATGGATTTGTGTGACCTATTTTCAAGGGTGAGGAATAGAGCAATTAACTGGGGAGCCTTTTTTTTTTTTTAAATCATTGAATTATTTTATTTAAATTGTAATCAAACGTATAGTTATTTTGAAGAAGTGGGTTACTGGGAGAGTGATCTTATTTTGTAGGAATTGTTTTAGGTGAGAGTTAGAGATATATTTTTACATTGTTATCCTCAAGTCTTGCCCCTACTTAAACGTTGGCTTTTGGGGTATTTTGGAACAAAAAAAAAAAAAAAAAAATCAAGTCCAAACAAGGGAAGTCCCTTAAATAGTAGTATTGACTAGCCTCTGAGCATGAGCTCATGCGCGTGCTCAGAGGCTCTTCTATTTTTTTGGGGAAATATTTAATAATTTGCATCCATTATAATTTAGGATTACTACATTTTCCAATCACAAAAAAACGTACGGGGGTGTGATGAAAAATTATTTCACTTGCTAACTCATAATACTCATCAAACCCCTAGGTTTTTTCATGACTGGAAAACTTAGTAATCTCAAATTATAATGAATGTAAATTATTAACTTTTCCCAAAAAAATAGAAAAGCTTTTGAGCACGCGCTCACGCTCATGCTCAGAGGCTAGTATTACATAATTATCATCCGTTTTTGGCAATTTTGTTTATGTAGCAATCAACGATTTAGATTAGGTAAAACGGTAAAATAATTCACTACATTTGAAACATGGAATATGTCTACTTATTTACTCAGCTAAATGATGATACAAATGTGAAATGCTACAAATTTGAATGGTGATTCAGATTGAAAGATTCCAATCTTTAGCCATCTTTTGGAACAAAATTCCTCTATATCTTCTCCCCAAATATAAGGCGTCCTGCTCATGGCATAAGCCATGTAGAATACATCATCCCCTTTCTTCACTCTATAATGTCATCCATGTTTGCACACCTCCCATCCTTGAAGTGCACCAAAGGGATCACATTAAAATCTATCAAAAATATTATCATCATGAGTAGCAAGAGAAGAAAAACGTATAATTATGATGAAGTGTATTGTTAGAGCTGATGACCAAGTAGGGGAAAACAGAAAAGGAGAGGTGAAATATAATTAGAATGTAAATTAGAACCTATTAAAGAAAAGTCCGATTTTGGTAAGGATGGGATGTAAAACTTATGTTTTACACTATCTAATAAGAGATTGCCACATTAATTTTTTTAATTAAAATCATTACATCCTACCACATTTAATAACATCCCAAAAAACCCCTAATTTGGTTGGATTTTCATAAAAGTATTAGAATTGATTGGGTGTAATTGTACTTAGAGAGATGCTACGTCTACAACATTTTTACAACATTTTCACAACAAATCACATGTGGTTAGTTATTATTGGTTCAAATTTGAATCTAACACGAAGATTACTTTTTTGTCCCAACAATAACAACTAGTAACAACCTGTCACTTAGAATTTGTTGTAAAAATATTGTGAAAATGTTGTGGACATATCATTTCTCTTGTACTTATTCTTTAATATGTAATAAGATGATGTGACATGTTGAAATTGGAGGGCCACATCCTTATAGATTTAAACTCATTAAATAAATCCATAATTATTTATTAATAAATGAATAATGCTAAGGATACGGTTGTTCACAATCTTTTTCACATCTACTATAACCTCACTTTCACGTAATTTTATTCTTGACGCTACTTTTATTAGCATTAAAGCAAGTTGTAGCAGATGGTAAAATTAGTGTCATAACTGAAAATGAATAAAGTTTCTAGGTTAGTTACGAAGGGAACTACAGGGTATAGCCTCACAATCTCAGTCAATGCTGCATGAAGATAATGCATTTGATCTAGTGTTGCATCAGTTATATTAGCCATGAAATCATCAAGGTTAGCTCCATTGTCTTAAATACCAACAACGTCTTTCACTTCTTGCGCAACTTTTTTCTTGTATTAGAGGGTTCTTGTAGAGCATATAGAGGAACCATGCGAGAGTGTTTGCACTTGTATCTTTGCTTGCGATCATAAAATTAAAAATTATGTCCCTTACACATTAATCATTCATTTTGTCTGGATTCCTGTTGCTCTCCACCAGAAACCTTGAAAGTATATACTCCTTGTCATTCTGAAAATCATTAAATAAAATCAAGATTCAACTAAACCAATAGTCCAGATTATCAAAGCAAGTGGTACATCTCATTGTACCAAAGTCCTTTAAAAGATGGATAACATTGGAAGTTACAAATAGTCAAATACATCCTGAGTTTCCCTAAATAGACATTGTCAATTTGTCACAAATTTAAAACTTATGCAATCTTGTTTCACTTCTAGTAGTTCCCTCTTGGTCCTAATTACTCCAGGCACAAAATCATCAAGGATTTTGATTTTTTCCTTAAGGGCAGCTTTGGAGCCAATGTTAAGAAACCTCTTCAACTTCCAGAATGGATCGACATAGAGACAATAGACCAAGGCATTTGAATCATCAAATGCCTTCATGAATGTAGTTCCCTCCTTGCTTGACCCCTCCAAGCAATTCAATTCTACCCCAAACCTAAATTTGAAAATTGAATCCAAAGTTCATCTCATTAGCATATCCTACAAATTTAAAAGGAAAAATATCTCACTATGTAATTCTTTTACTCTTCTATAGCAAAATCAAGTGATGTCAGCACACACTATGGGCTTGCTTCCTGTCTTGCTCATTTACCTTTGCTAGTAAATTTCATAATTAGTAAAATTCAGAACTCTTTCTTCTCAAAACCATTAAGCATGTATTTAGGTGATTTGAAGAACAATTGCTAATACAAACTGCTTTATATGAATTTGCTTTAAACAAAACGTATGTGATGTAATAGACTTAATTTAAGATCCTACAATTAATAATTTGAAATCCACATTTTTTTTTTTTTTTTGAGGGGGTTCAAATCCACATATTAATAAAATTATATTCATTCATAAATTTCTTCAATAGAAAATATTTATCATTTCTATATTTAGACCTTCATCTAAATCAACCGATTTCTTTAATTTCTACTATCATATCAAACTCCAATTGCATCATAAATTTGGCCCTTCCCTAGCACATAGTAACATTAACTAAAGTAACATGTTCATCATTTTTTCAGAAAAAAAGAACACTTAAAATTGGGAGATGGGTTGAAGTTGGACTGAAATATTATTTTTCAGGAATAGAAACCTAGGATGCAAGACATACTTTAAAGGTTAGTTACTTACTTGCATATCAAAAGCTTGACCCTCATCTGATAACTTGTGAACAACTCTAACCAGCTTAGTATCGTTTCTTCTAGACACTGCATAGCTATAATCTCTCAGCACTCATGTGGAGAACTCAAAGCTCACAAGCTTCCTCTGCTGCCGCCACTTGTCACGCCCAATGGGACATTTTATCGATCAACTTGTGGGTTTCATCAATCACAATAGCATGCAGTAATCAAAAGAACCAATAACAACGTGAAAGTGAGAAGAAATTATAGAAATTCACAAAATGTACCTATCGAAATTCATTTCTATAACAAATTGGGGGGAAAAAAAGCCCTATCATACTAAAAAGGAGAAGCACTTCTCTGCAAACTGCTTTTGCTCATCTCCACAATCGGTGATTTGCTGCCCCAAAACAAAGACTTGTGAGATACTTTAAAGGCTGCATTGACAGAAAGGATTGAATTCTCTTCCAAGGTTTTCATTCTTGGGTCAGAGGATTGCAACATGTTAATACCACTACCTCTGTCACCACAAATCAAGAATTCTAGCCACCCACATGTCACTTCATCACTGTCATCATTAAAGCCTATAGTAGAAGTGTAAAACAACGAATAGCTAAAACACAATTAAGACCTAGAAATTTAGTTAATCGAACGGTAAAAGGAAAAGAAAGAAAGAAAAAGAAAAATTTTAATTCAAAAACAATGACCTTTTGTGTTCTGTTTTGATTCTTCGCCTCCCTTGGTCCATTCTCGCTCTCAATAAAATCCAAGAACATTTTTTTCCTTGCAGTGACATTACAGCCTTACTACAGATACTTTTCAGTTGCTTAAGAAATGTAGCAGATAGAAATTTGGAGCCGTACGGTTGTAGTTGGGCAATGAAGGAACTAATGGCACTTTTGGTAGGCTGTAATAGGCGCTGTAATGTAATAGTTATTTCTATGGTTTAGTTATTTTTTAGTTTGGTTATGTTTTTATTACAAGAAATAGTCATTCATTATAAATAGCTATTCTTCAAAATGAGGAATAGCTATCTATCTTAGTAAGTGCAATAATTTCAAAATTTAATATATTTTCAAATAAACAACTTTCCATATACATCTAATAATTATAAAAATAAAAAATTATAAAAAATAATACATATCTTTCTTAAATTTAAAAATAACAATTTTTAAGGAGATATAATTATATGAGTAAGATATTTCCTAAAATAAATGTTAAGTTTCATTCTAATATTATAATTTACAACCAAACTAATAAATAAGTTTAGTTATTACATTACAACACACTTTATTACTAGTAATAAAGATTACAATTCCTATCATAATCCTTATTCAGTATATCAAACGTACTCTAATTGTTATTGGGAATTGTGGGATCAGTTTTTTCAGCCAATTTTGAGTTTGAAATTGTGACTGGTCCTATTTTGTAAATAGTATTTTACGTGGGAGTTAAAAGAAGTATTTTTACTAGATTTTGCCCCTACTCAAAGGTAGGTTGTAGGGGTATTTTAGAAAAAAAAAAAATTGGTCCAATCCCTCAATACTCCTAGGTTTAAGTAGAGATAAAATTGAAGGACAAATTAATAAAAATACATTTATAACTTCTACTAAAACATTGCCTACATAACGGGACCACTTTCCTGTTGGTTTCTCAAAAAAACCACAACAAAGCGGTTAACCAAAAACACAACACTTATTACCCAACTTCCATATTAAATTCATTTTCGATTTCGACAATTGTGGAAAACTTTGAAGTGTGAAGACGATTGTGGAAAACTTTGAAGTGTGAAGAGAGGTATTGCTCAGGACAAGAGGTATGTATTTTTCAATGAATTTTAGTAATATTTAAATTTTACACTAATATTTACACGTGATGTGTATCCTCTCTTTGATGATTTCTATTTTTTCTTGACCAGGATTGCTTTTGGTTCTCTAAAAGTGCTACATTAAAAAAAAAAAAACATAGATACAAGATGTCCAAATTCAAAACCCATTAAAAATGAATATGAAGTATCTCAGCTTTACCAGTGGCCCACGTGCAACACCAATCACAGCCACATCGTCTTGGTGTTCCAAGTAGGATTAGGAGATGAAGGGATTTTGAAATTGTGACTGATCCTATTTTGTAAATAGTATTTTACGTGGGAGTTAAAAGAAGTATTTTTACTAGATTTTGCCCCTACTCAAAGGTAGGTTGTAGGGGTATTTTAGAAAAAAAAAAATTTTTGGTCCAATCCCTCAATACTCCTAGGTTTAAGTAGAGATAAAATTGAAGGACAAATTAATAAAAATACATTTATAACTTCTACTAAAACGTTGCCTACATAACGGGACCACTTTCCTGTTGGTTTCTCAAAAAAACCACAACAAAGCGGTTAACCAAAAACACAACACTTATTACCCAACTTCCATATTAAATTTATTTTCGATTTCGACAATTGTGGAAAACTTTGAAGTGTGAAGACGATTGTGGAAAACTTTGAAGTGTGAAGAGAGGTATTGCTCAGGACAGGAGGTATGTATTTTTCAATGAATTTAAGTAATATTTAAATTTTACACTAATATTTACACGTGATGTGTATCCTCTCTTTGACGATTTCTATTTTTTCTTGACCAGGATTGCTTTTGGTTCTCTAAAAGTGCTACATTAAAAAAAAAAAAGATACAAGATGTCCAAATTCAAAACCCATTAAAAAATGAATATGAAGTATCTCAGCTTTACCAGTGGCCCATGTGCAACACCAAATCACAGCCACATCGTCTTGGTGTTCCAAGTAGGATTAGGAGATGAAGGGATTGGCCAGTGGCACTAGTTTGAGTAGCAATAGGGACATCAAGACTAAAGAAAACTTGTAGTACCGGTCATTGAGTACTAGTCAGTGACTCAGTGGTTTGAGGGTGTTGGTCTCACTTCTGATTTGTGTACCATTACTCAGCAAAAACAAAAATATTTGTGTACCATTCAATTTTATCTTTTTTAATGCTATATAATTAGTATTATATATTCAGTACTTTATTTTTCTTTTTTCTTTGTGTTTGATTGAGGTTGTTCATAGTTCTTATATTTTAAATACTTATTACTTCTGGTGTTTTTTTTGGGATAAACTATTACCTTTGTAAATAAATTTTTTTTTTGGTAGAACAAATAATTATTTCCTTTTGGTTTAAGTTGTTTTTTATGCTTGTGGTTTGAACTTACGTTTGGTTTTTTTTTTTTTTTTTTTTTAGGCTAGTTTAGTGTTCTGTGGTGATTGATGAAATCTTGAGGAAATTGTCATTTGAGAATATTTTGATGACGAGACGCGACATTGGAATAGTAGATTTCAAAACATTATGGGCAGGGTTCATTTCAATGGGCAGTTACAATATCTCTTTTCACTATAGCATGCTTTACAAAGGCCGGAAATGGTGTCGAATGGTCTCTGTAGGATTCTTTTGCATTTGTCTCTAATATGGCAGCCCGAATCACATAGGTGTTACTGATGCAATCTAAACTTGAGAAGCTGTATTTTCTTGCTAAACAATAGGATGTGAAAGATTTACTAAATTTTTATTAATTATCAATCATTCAAGTTCGATAATATTTTAACCAATTAATTATATATGCATTTCTCTTATAGGAGATGCAAATGCAATATTTTTTAAAGAAAGTACAGTTAAGCGGTACCAAAAATTGTGAAAGCCTAAAGAAGTAATGAGATTCCACAGAGCAAACAACAATTAATATGTATGTTGAAAAACTTTGCTAATGATTTTTTATTGTGAGAAACATTATTATGATTATTTCATTTTTTCTTCTATTTGAAATAAGTTTGTAGAAATTATTTTTCACTGTGAATTCAAACATCCATCAAAATAATTTTGAAATTAGACCAAAAATATTCACTCAAGAATTTGAAATAAATTTAGAAACATCAGATAGCACCTTTCACAAGCACTAAAATTTGACACACAAAACCATTGGTTTGTATTGAAAAACTTTGTTAATAAAAAAAATAGAAAGATTGCGGTGCAGATAATCAATATGCAAAAATATATATCCATAAAACCTAAGTACAATGATATTTATCAAAATGCTCAACAATTTTGTGTAAACCCTTCTCTTGCAACAACTCATACAAATTTTTGAGATTTCCCATTGTTTTTTCTTTCATTTCCCTCTCCCGTATGCCTTGAAAACACCTATCATAAATCCTGCTTCAATTCCTCTTGCTTTGAAATACACAAATGTTGGGTCTCAACAGTACACCACCAATGGACATCAAATATACACTTAAAAATATAAAATCAATTCAAAAACATCAAACAGTAAATACAATCATCTTCCAATCATTAAAACATTACTTCATTAACAAAATTGCCAAAAACAAATGAGCGTGTGCTCAGAGGCTCTTCTATTTTTTTAGGTAAAGGTTAATAATTTGCATCTATTATAATTTGGAATTACTACATTTTTCAATCACAAAAAAACCTAGCGGTGTGATGAGTGTTGTTGTATATCTAGGTATATACAAGGATAGATTATAATAATGATGTTTGCGTTTGGAGGATATGGTTTGATAAAGTGAAAATTCAAGTTCTGGGATTTTCTAAGGGAAAATCCGAAAATCAGAATTTTCTAGGATATTCTATAGAATTTTCTGGTGACTGTTGAGAAAGGTTGAAGAGGTTTCAATCTTTGTTAACTGTTTTATGAAAAAATAACTAATTCTCCATATGTGCCTTTTCATGAAAAGACTTATGTTCACTTGAAAAAATAACTAACCCTTCATACATGCATTTCCATGAAACATAACTCTATGTGTATAAATAGAGGCTTATGTTCACTTGAAAAAATAACAAGAAATCCTGTGGTCATTCTCCAAAATTGCTATTTGTAGAACCCAACATCTTGCTTGTAACTTGGAAACAAATTTGCGATAATCCTTTAGCAACAAAAGTATGGGGGGCAAATATTGTCTAAGGAAATGATATAGTGCCTCCAAGTTATCTATTTTCTGTTTGTCTTTTATGTTAATCTTGTTTTTCCATTTTTACTTTGTGTAATATTCCTAACAAGTGTTCTGCATTTTGGATGAAATAATTTACTCATCACACCCCTAAATTTTTTTGTGATTGGAAATTATAATAATCTCAAATTATAATTGATGTAAATTATTAACTTTTTCTTAAAAAAATAGAAGAGTCTCTGAGCACCTGCATGAGTGTGTGCTTAAAGGCTATTTATGCATAACTAGCCTTTGAGCACGCGTGCTCATGCTCGTTCTCAGAAGCTCTTCTATTTTTTGGGTAAGGGTTAATTTAGAGTATTTATTATAATTTGAGATTATTACATTTTCCAATTACAAAAAAACCTAGGGGTGTGATGAGTATTATGTGTGGTGAAATAATTTTTCATCACACCCCTAGGTTTTTTTTTGTGATTGAAAAATGTAGTAATCCCAAATTATAATAAATGCTTTAAATTAACCCTTACCCAAAAAACAGAAGAGCCTATGAGCACGAGCTCGTAGATAATACATGTATTTAATAGTTGATGTGAAATGTGGGTTCTAGTTAGCTCAACTGATAAAGTCTTTGATGGTTGAATAAGAGATCTGGGGTTTAATTTCTGCCTACACCAAAAATCCGATTGGTGTCTTGGGTTCTAGAATTACTTGTATTAAAGTAGTGGAACGCATAAAGAACTTTGATCAATCAATGCTAGCTATTAATTGATAATTAAGACAGATTTTTGTTGGCTAGTGCTTGAGAGTTGAGGCATTCAAAGGGTTTCATTTACAAAAAATTGAAGAAGGGGGATATGGATGTTGAGTTAGTGTTGTAAGGAGGAATTGTGTGCTTTCATTGGAAGAGTTGATGAGAATGAGACAGGCAGTTAAAGCAGAAGTGAGAGAAGAGGCAGTGAAATTGGCTCTTGAGTAGAAGGAAAGATAAAGAGAGATGGTGAATTCTTTGGTGGTTTTGGGGATTTTACTGCTTTTGGTTTTTGAACTTGAAATCTTGATAAAAGGATTGTTTGTAGAGTGTTTTTTGGTGCTTGTTATTGATAATTATATATTTGGTATTCTATTGGTGTGATTACAAATACCTTTTACCCAAGCTAGGGACATAAATAATCTGAAAAAAGATATTGTAAGCTCAAAAAAATTATATGACATTAAGATATCATGATTGAACAATATTCTAATATGTCAAAAGCATTTCCTAGATAGTCTAGATCAAACTTTGCAACTAATGTATCTGCTTTGCCTTTTTAACGTAAGATTTCTTGAACTATAAATATCATAAGAGGCCCTTTGTTTGGAGAAAAAATTAGCTTGACATTAGTACTGCCTAATGTGACAATGAAATCAATAAATGTGATAAAAAAAAGGGAACCACCAAATGTGATAAAATTAAAGTCACATGTGATGTTAATACTGTACAATGTGAAGATGGTATCGTCAAATGTGAGAAAAAAATTAAAGTACCACTGAATGTGAGAAAAGTATGGTCAAATATGATATTGGTACTGCCTAATGTGACAATAGAATTATCAAATGTGATAAAAATACAGTTACATGTAATGTTTGTACTACCCAATATAATGATGGAACTATCAAATGTGAGAAAAAATTAAAATACCACCGAATATGAGAAATATACGGTCAAATGTGATGTTAGTATTGTCTAATGTGACAATGTAACCATCAAATGTAAGAAAAACAAAAAAGGGAACTACTAAATATGACAAAAGTATAGTCACATGTGATGTTAGACTACTCAATGTGAGAATGAAATTGTCAAATGTGAGAAAAAAAATTAAAGTGCCACTGAATGTGAGAAAAGTATGGTTAAATGTGATTTTAGTATTGCTTAATGTGATAATAAAACTGTAGGGTCATTGAGTCCAAGAGTATGTGTGGGGTGGCCCAGGAGTATTCTTTTGGCTAAAGGCCTAATCCAAGGACATAGAATGGTCTGAAGATGTACGAGTGTCAACTCATAAAGCAATATTAAACAGTAGAGAGGTAATGCCTGGACAAGTATGTCTCAGAAGATGGTCCGAGGAGTATTATGTCCTCGGCCATGTAAAGCCGAGGTAGACGAAGGGCTTGTTAACATCCACAGGCAGTGGTCTAGACGATCCTATATTAAAGGATAAACATGGTAAACGTGGAGGATAAGAAGAAGAGCGGTGGAATATCTAAGATAGAGCTGTTACCAGTGCCCCCGCATTGGATACTCTGCAACTGCATCCCTGGTCTCATTAATGGGAAAGTGATACCTGAGCATCAGAGTGCAGCCTTACAGCTGCCTCCAAAGACTTCAAGGGAGGTGGATGGGACACGTATCTAAATTAATAATCTGATCCACACATGGAAGATGGGGAGAGGAAAATATCTGATATAAAAGGAAAGGGAGGACAAGGAAGGAAAGGAGGAGATGAAACACACACATGACTGGAATTGGTAATTTGTCTTTAAAACAAAAGAGAGCAATACAAATCGTGCTCGGCATTCGTCTGAGGACACTTTCTGTTACATAAACAGCTGGTTGTATGCGAATTGTGGATCTAGCCTATCAATTATGTTATCCAAAATCCATAGAACATAGATATCAAGTCCGCTTTCTATAAATTTCATTGTATTTGGCTTTTTGGGCCGACTCCTTCCATATTTTTGGGTCCAGTTGCAAATTGTGTCATTACAAAAACCATCAAATGTGAAAAAAAAAAAAAAAAAAAGAGAATAACTGAATGTAGCAAAAGTACAATTATATGTGATATTGGTACTGCACAATGTGAAGATGATACCATTAAATATAATGTTTTGGTAATTTGGTATGGCAAGTTGCCTACTAATGGGTACTATACCCAAAAAAAAAAAAAAAAGGAGTGCGTAAAATTACCTCTTAATAACATCGAGAATCATCAATCAAGTTCAATTCACTTTTTTTAATTATTTATTTGTTTATTCCTTTTTCAGTTGAAAGGTGACAATACCCACATTATCTCCTATGATTGGTTTTTAATTATATATTTGCTATGTATGCCAAAAAAGAAAAAAAGAAAAAAAAAGGAAGTGCATTCGGCAAAGAAACAAATAAATAGGCATAAAAAATAAAAATAGAAAAAAACAAAATCAAAATTTGAATATCTAGGGATAACATAATCAAAACATAAATATCAAGAAAGAGAGAAATAGGGCCTTACTGTCAGTTGAAGAGGCCTTGAGTTGTTCCAAAACATTGAAGGTAACAACTTTGCAACTTTCTTGGTATATGATGCTAAAGCTAAGAATACATTATGCACCAGAAGCAAAAAATTCAGATGAATAAAGATAAATATTACAATAAATGAAAAGCAAATTGCAAGGTGAAAAGGGATCTTGGGCTTACCAATTATTTCAATAGCAACAACACAAACCAGCTGCATTAAAATTTCAAAAAAAGAAAATTAAATCAAATATTTATTTTATAAATAATAATTACAAAGCTCCACAGCTGGTTTCCTTATGAATGAGCCTTTACAATTAGAGATAGAGAGAGAAGAAAGTGAGAAAGACACCCAAAGATATAACTAATAAAGACATACCTTGGCAAAGAATTGTGTCTTGTGTCTTTGGGGACCATGAAAGAAGGGTGATATTCTCCTAAATCACCATTATGTGCTATTTCCATTGTTTGAAAAATGAAGAAGAAAAGAGGGAATAAGGATGATGAAGATGGGGAGTGGTAAGGGTAGCTTCATCTTTAGCCCAACCCTGCCACATGGAAGAGGTTGGAGGAGAGCTTCGCTTTTTACTGGGCTGCACTATTTGAGTTGGATATAGAGTCACTTTCTTCACCATCAAACTCAAATTTTGAAACTTATGGAATCTCCTCCAAGGTTGAAAACCCCATGATTAGGAAATAAGGAAGACCCACAATAGATGCATTCTAGCTTGATCCCCATCCATTTTATGAAATTGAAGTGATTTCCACAATCCACAAAATGGTACAACATGCATTTGAAATCTTCTTGAGAAACTCTATCAAAACTATCCACAAATTATTTTAAAGTTCTTTCTTGCACCATGTCTATCGACATTTTTCTTCAGCCTTCTGAGCATGATAAGTAGTTGTAGTTTTACCATTCTCACAATCAATATTGGTTTTCTGATTTTAAACATAAGATCTCCCATAAACGTTCCAAATATTGCTCCACATCTCTAACCTATAAATACAGCTTGCCAATGAAACCCATTTTCAGGCTCTAAATTGTCTTCTTGTTGCATGGTTGATGGTGGTAATTGCTTTGCCTTGTGGTTGTTGCATGTCCTTGATAATGGAAATCCACATAATCCCAAGTTTTTGGTGTATAAATCGTTGTCAAATGTATTGAATTGCTTTCCAGAAGGTATATGTTATGTAAGTTGATTATGTGATAGCTCTAAAACTTCAAGCCACTGTAGATCTGTCGATTTCCCAAGAGTCTCCCCACTGAGTTTGTTGAAAGAGAGGTCTAACAATTCAAGATTGGTCAAATTACCAAATGATGATAGAATATAACCAATAAGGTTATTGTGAGAAAAGTTGAGCCCCTTGGGTGATTTAAGTTTTCCAATTATTTTTGGCATCTTCCTTTGAAGCTATTGTTTGAAAAATCAATAGTTGTGAAGATAGTTTGGATTCTCACTTACTCCATATACAACGATTTCATTATCACATTCATAGAATCCTGATAATACTAGTCTCCCATATATTTCAACGCAAGTCCACCTTCATTTGCCATGGCTTTGAAATATTTAAAATATTTACAAGGCAAATGACCATTAGACTCATTTTTAGAGATATCTATGATTCACAAATTTTGGAAAGCAAATTTGGTTTTAGGATTGCCTATTTGTCCTTGAAATTTGTTTGATCTTATAACAAGAATCTGTAATCTTAAAAGACTTCCTAACCAATAAGGGAAGGTGTCATTTATATTATTGTTTTCTAGATCTAGAACTTCCAAGTCCTTGCAGTTTGCCAAAGATTGTGGCAATGGCCCTTCCAATTGATTGTCATTAAGGTTAATATTCCTTAAATGATTTCCTATGGAAAATGTTGCAGGGATGGTACCATGAAAGCTATTCATTTTCAAATCCAGCATTAAGAGGAAATTGGAGTGTACCAAACACTTTGGAATTATTCCACTTAAGTTGTAGTGAGACAAATCTAGAACTTCAATGGACCTTGCATTACAAAGGGCTTTCTCTAGTTACTTTGTTACGGGAGACAAAGAAATATTGAAGGTTAAGAATAGTTAATTACTTGGAAATCTCCCCACTGAGCTTGTTGAAAGAGAGGTCTAATTATTCAAGATTGGTCAAATTTTCAAATGATGAAGGAATATAACCTATAAGGTTATTGTGTGAAAATTTAAGCCGTTTGAGTGAATTAAGCCTTCTAATTATCTTTGGCATCTCTACTGTAAAACTATTTGAAAAATCAAGAGCTGTGAAGATAGTTTTGATTGTCACCAACTCAACATGCAACCTAATAATCATTATATTCAAAGAATCCTGATAATACTCGACTCCCGTATATTTCAAAGCAACTTTTCCTTCATCTACATTTGTCATGGCTTTCAAATATTTTAAATATTTTATTAGCAAAGAACCATTAAAGTCATTGTTAGAGATGCCTACGATTCTCAAGTTCGGGAAAGGAGATTTGGTCTTAGGATTGGAGATACGACCTTGCAATTTGTTTAATCTTATGACAAGAACCTGCAACTTTAAAAGACCTTCCAACCAATAAGGGAAGGTTCCGTTTATCTTATTACTTCTGAGATCTAAAACTTCCAAATTCCTATAATTTGCCATAGATTGTGGCAATAGCCCTTCCAATTGATTGCCATTAAGGTTAATATTTCTAAAAGTATTACCCTTGGCAAATGTTGCTGGGATGGTACCATGAAGAATATTCATTTGCAAATCCAACATTTTGAGGATATTAGAGTGTACTAAAAACTTTAGAATCATGCCACTTAAGTGCTTATGAGCCAAATCTAGGACTTCAACGGAACATGCATTTTAAATTAAAGAAGGGATTTTTCTAGTTAACTTGTTATTGGAGACAAAGATATATTGCAGCCTAAGAAATCTTAGAGTGGAAAATGTTCCTTGAAGCAAGTTGTGACGAAAATTAACAAAAAGAAATGAATCCCTCCCCAACCATCTTGGAATTTGACCATAAATTTTGTTCTTGGAAAGGTCTAAGGATTTAACTTATATATAAATGATGAAATCTCAATCTAAATTCATATAACTTATACAGACGAGCCATGTACTTAAAATAAGAATTTAATGTGATGACCTTTCTCGTTAGCCGAACACCAATAAATTTCACAAAACTAATCTGGTCTCATTCAGGTGTTAGCTGACGAGATTTTTTAGCATGGGCCAATGGCTTTTAATATCACACTGATCTAGTGGCTAATATACACGGATTGAGAATTATTTCTGTTATAATTGGGAATGAAAAATATATTGGGGAAGTTTCTTTTGACATATGGAATACTTAATTACATGCATCTAAGTTAAAATTATTTTTTATTTGACCTCATGGGGTTTTACACAATTGGTTGCTAGTAAGGACCATTCAATAACTTTGTTAATGTTGGGTGTGGTGTCTAGTGGCTACTTTGATAGATGGATCTAAGGAATTTTGGGAAGTAGTTATATAACCATTAAAATTCTTTTATAGAATTCAAATTTATGTTAGATAAATTTGACATTTATTTATATAAATTGAGTTATTTCGGGTTCATTGCAGATTAAGCATGTCAACACAAATTGATCTATTCATAAGTTGTTTTAAAATGGGTTAACCCAATTTGACATAAAAATCATTCTTAAAAAATAGTATTATATTCTCGGGTTATGTCAAACATGGTCACCACTCACCCCTAATTTTACCTGATGAACCTTATAAATTAATGTGTCATTAATTATAAAAAAATAAATCAAAATTTATTTATAAGTTGTTAGAGTGACACCAATTGCATTAATTAATAGTTCAATTTATAAATGTTTTTTCAAAAGTAAAATTTGTATTTCCTTTGGTCCTTTATCGTTTGTCTAATGTATATCTAATGAGTGACATGAATAAACATTTGATTTTTTATCAAAAAAAAGAAGAAGAAGGCATACAGTTTTGGTGTTAAAGTGTGAGTGTATTATCTTATCTCATCTCTCCATTCTCTTATATATATATATATATATATATATATATATATATATATATTTATGTGTGTGTGTGTGGGTGTGTGTGTGTGTTTCAAAAAAAAGAAAATAAAAAGAAGAAGAAGAAGAAGAAGAAAAGAGAAGTCATTTGAATTGCCACATCATTGGTCATACGAATTTTACATTATCTTGTTAGTTGTTACAGTCAAAATTGCAATATAAGTGGAAACTTACTAGGTAACTCCAAAGTAGAAGTCTAGCTCCATCAAAATTGCATGCAACACAATCCCAACTGATATAGATAAAGATAGTTGTACGAGTCCTCCGGCTCTGGGTTTGTTTGTTTCGCTACTCTTAGCTATTCTGATTGTCTTCGTCTTCTATATAAGTCTCAATCACTACGCTTAGAAAAACCATTTCCATCTATATACTCTACAACTCCAAATGGCACGTCCTTCTCTGTTCTTTGTTCGTTTTCTTCTATGTTTTGTTTTTTTGTTTTCACTTGCTCACACTTTTCATCTTCTCACTCTTTCTTTCCCATATTTTCATACTCACAAAGAAACTTTTCATTTTCTTCAGCCATATTTTTCTCTCATATTCTCATACTTTCTCTTTCTTTCTTTTGCAGAGGGAATACATCAATAGTTTCCGTCTGGATGCAGTGCTTGACGCAATCGGAGTGCTTTTCATTGTGGGTTATTATTGTTTTTTCTTTTTCTATATGCTCATTGTTTAATAGAAGTAAAAATATATATGGGTTTATGAATATTGTTTGGATTATGATATATATATATGTCTCTGGAGTTTGGCTCAGGTTTATGATGGAAATGATGGTTGTGTCTTTATATACAACAAATGTTTTCCCACCTGATTGCGTCGTTTCTAATGTGGATAATGGTTCCAAGAAGAAGTGGAGAGGTGTGTGTTTTTTCTTTTTGGTCATTTTCCCACTTATTTTCTTGCAGTTTCTTTCTAATATGTGCACGTTAACATGTCGCAAATTGAATGGAAATTGTGCATGGTATGAAATTTGGATAAGCAATTCAGTCATTAGATAAAGAATATTACATTGTGATTCTATTTTGTAGTACCTTAATAAAAAGAAAAACTTTTATGTCGCCCCTTTTTGATATTTTCTGGCTAGGTGATTCTACATTGGGCTACTTTAGTAGCCGTGGGACAAATGTGAGGAATATATATATATATATGGTTGCAAATCCCTCCAAAGAGAAATTAGAATGATTCCATAAGTTATGTTGCATTATATTCTTAAATTTTTTTAGCTTTTGATTTTATTTTATCAATAATTTACATGCCCACCTCACCTTCCATTCCATTGTTACGATAGGAGAAATTAAAAAGGCGCAATTTCAGAGCGGCTCTCAAGTTGGTAGTCATATGTGTTTAGGTTTTACTGATTAATTGGATTCATCCTTTAGATTTAAGTATTGGATACCTTTGTTTAGGACAATTTCTTTTCAACTTTTGAGAATTCTTTTATTGTTTCACTTTTTTTCAACAATATCTGGTAAAGGAGTATGGCAACAACTAGTCAATTAGGACTGTATTACCAAGCCTTGGGAAATTTTTTTTGGTATTATTAGTAATTTTACATGCACCCCTGGGTCTTGAACTCATTACCTCATTCTATGCCATTGTCTTCAAGTGAAGGAGTATCCATATGCAATAAAAGTAAATGGCAGTGGCAAGCCATGTTCATTTATTCTGCAGAGAACTAGGAGCTCATGCCAGTTTTTTTCCCAAAATAATCTGTTGAATTATAACTTGTTGCAGCCCTCTTTAGTCCTTCCTCACCATGCCTGATAAGCTTTTTACAACTTTTTTGTAGGTGACTATCAACTATCATCCACATTTGCAACAAAACTCTATGTCAATCTTGAAATTCCAGAAATCACAGAAATTAAAAACAAGTAACTACTATCATCCTTTTTTTTTTTTTTTTTAATTTGTGGCTACTCTGCAATACTTCTTAAATGATAGGTATCATAAAATTGTGGAATACATGTGCTACTGAAAATTAAAATAGGGACCAAGTGGTATCTTTAGAAAAGACAATTAAATATGAAAAAATGGTTTTGTAATTGTTTTTTGAAGTGACCTAATTGCTGGTTGAATACTGCAATATGTGCTTCAGTTTTTTTTTTTTAAAAAAAGACCATCTCTTCAATTAGATTAAGAGGATATGAAGTGATGCATAAAATTTGTTTGGATTGGAAAACATTATTTATTTTGACTGATTTCTATGATTTTTTTACATTTATATTAAACACTCCTTATCATGAAATCTAAAGCAATGGATGACAGTCAGACTTCTTGTGTTAAAATCCACTCAAGCTATCTTCGAACTTCTGGCTATTTGTAAGAGACATTGGAGTCATGCTGAGTTTGTGAAATAGTTTGTATATGCTCTTGATGAGAAGTCCTGCAAAATTTGTACTGCAAATTGTACTTTGGCATTAAATTTCTTAGAAAGATTTAATGGGTTCAACGAAATACTTGATCATGGAAATGTATCCTTTGGCCTCTACATATATTACATGCGTGGCAGATGATACTTAGAAATGGTGTCCGTCCTTTCTTTGACTCTGTGTTTTTGTCTTTTATAAAAACATTGAATATTCTGCAAACAAACATAAAATAATGTTAAATGTTGATGCATAGATTGAACACCTCAATGGACATAAACGTAAAAGAAATTATGCCAAAGGAACCACCTAAAGTACAGTATGGAGAACTTGCCTTACATAACAGAAAAACAATTGCTGGAATAAAGGACTTGGAATGGGACATTGAGACAAAGGTATCCATTGTACTCTTAGAAAGTAAATTTATCATAATTGGTAATTGTTTATATAGTCTATATTAAGGAGAAAGAGAGATTATATGCTTGTTTACCATAGTAAGGATTTAATTTACATTGGTTATACAGATTTAGATTTTCAATCAAATCTTGATTTCAGAAAGTCCGCTTCAGGTTGTGTGTTCAGCTTGGGAGGTGGAGCCATAAATTGGAGGAGTGTTAAGTAATGTTGTATTGCTGACTCCACCATAAAAGTTGAATATGTTGCTGCTTGTGAAGCTGTAAATGAAGCTGTTTGGCTTAAGAAATTCCTTTCTGATCTTGGTGTTGTGAGAATGGAGCAAGTTCCTATCACATTGTTCTGGGACAATAGTGGAGCGGTTGCACAATTTAAGGATCCAAGAATTCACAAGAAAGGAAAGCATATTGAAAAAAAAGTATCACATTATTTGAGACATTGTTGCTCGAGGAGATGTAGTAGTAGCAAAGATTGATAGTGTAAATAATCTGACAGATCCCTTTACCAAAAATTTGCCCCAAAGGACTTTTGAGTCACATTTGGAGGGAATGAGAGTTAGATTAGTGCATAATAGTCTTTAGGGCTAGTGGGAGATTGTTAGGATATGTGCCATTTAAATCCTATTGTATGATGCTATGCATGATATTATGTGTGATATTATGTTGTGATTAATAAAGTTGTTTTATTATTATCTAAAATAATGGTAACATGAATATTTGGACATTATCATATAGTCCATGAGATGCATAGTATGTGATTTAGTCATAGAAGATATAAACCACAAGTTCTTTGTAAACTCAAAATTTTAGTTTGTAGTCGGTGATAAAATTAGACATTTCATCTGCGAAAACTATAACATATCAACTAAGATGATTTGTCTTAATCATAGAAGTAGAGACTTCTAGTTGATATGTTTTAAGTGTTAAGACATATTGAACTCAACCGCTATAAAGTTTATTATTCAACTAACGATTGTCAAATGAATAATAAATCTCACAACTTCTATTCACATGAATTCTCAAGTCCGAGAGAATAATGAACTTGATCATGAAGTGTAGGTTGTTTTGATACATCAGAAGTGAAATTTAAAGTCACGATCAAAACCTCAGTATGTTGGGTAGCCACATTTAATATTGAAAGAACATATATTCTCAAGATGAAATTCTTAATCTTTTAACGGAAACATAAAACATTCCCTTGTGAATAAGTTTAATGGGTTTAATTATTTAGAGTGTTAGGCCTAACCACTTTAGTAATAAGTTACTAAAGTATATATTTATGAAATTGGATTATATAAATATATGATGAATAACTTAAAAGATTAAATCGAGTACTCAAGGATTAAGATGTAGTAATCTTCAAAGTGGCAGTCAACATTCATGACTTTATATTACTACGAATATTTTAATGGAGGGGTTGAGTGTATAATAAATCTTGGAATATAATTTATTAATAAGACCTAAAATGCAATTATATTTATAAAACAGTATTAAATATAATTAATAGTAATTTTGAGTTTGTCAAGAGTTGATAGAAAGACCCAAAACTCATTGGAGCTAGTGTCTTATTTATCCATTTTGGTCCAACTTCAAGCCACATACTAAAGCCCAATTAGAGTGGCCCAAAAAGTTAGCTCAATTAGATAATCAGTTATATATAAGGAGAGAAACATACAAAATTTGAAATGAATGCATGAAAATGGTGCGTATGTGAGTGTAAGCTATTCTCTTATTCTCCCTTGAACACATATGTATAAATTGATTGAGAGACCACACTTCTTTGGCATTTGGCATAAGTGGAATTGGAGTAAAGATTAAAAGTGTTCCCAAGTACTTTCTAATCTTTGGTTTTGAATTTCACCACACCAAGGTATGCTTTCTTGTTCTTAAATTCTGAAATTTACATAGTACATATTATCAATTACGAATGAAGTAGAAAGCAACAAAACTTTGTATTATAGGACTTATTGGTGATGTGCAATGCCAAAATCGTTAATTTCAACAACAAATATGGATAGTATTATATTGCATGTCTTATATGCAAGACAAAGATGAAACCTATCAAAGGAGTTTTATGGTGTGATTGTTGTAAAAATGGGCCAAAATTTGTAGCTCCAAGGTAAACAAAAAAAAGATATGTAAGTTCACAAAAACACACAATATATGAAATACTACTAACAATTTTTCAATTCAAATAGCTATAGGATACACATCCAAGTAGAAGATGAGAGCGGTTTAACAACATTCATTTTGTTTGACAAAGGAGATGAGAAAATTGTATCTAAGATTGCAAAGAACTTGCAGAGGTGCAAGAAGAGGTAATTTTGAAACAAAAAAGTCAACCTTGTAGCTTTATTATCTGAGAGTTGAAGTTTTAGTAGGAACAATAATTAAAAATAGTAGATAGCAGGAACTTTATGAACAAATTATTAAAAATGTGTTGACAAAATAAACATAAATATCACTTAAAAACGATTACTAACGCTAATGACTAGAACTTTAACATATTAGATTACGAATTACAATCAGAACATGACTGGCCATTATAAATACGAATTTCAATTTTTGTATATTTATTAAAATTTAATAAATTGTCATTAAAATAGCAAGACATTAGAGAACTTCTAGTTTGAAAGTTTGTATAGTACTATGAATGCAATAAAATCATTAAAAAAAAAAAAAACTAATTGCACAGGTCCTGATGCATGCATGTGTGTGTGTATATATATATATTCTTTTTTTTTTGCTAATTATATGACTCATTATTTATACAGAAATTGAAATTAGATGAAAATATCCTACCAAGGGAGATTCAGAAGACAGCTGGCAACGAATATTTCTTTTAATTACATCTTGACGAGTATAATTTAAAATATGAAAGAGAGAATTGCACAGTTTCAAAGATTTTGGAGGTAGAAATCTCATATAAACATTATGACTTGCATAAAGTGGAAGTACATAAGGTAATAATAAGCTAATTCATGTTTATGATAAGTTTATTTCCATTTCTTGAGACACCATTTAATTAAATTAAAAATTATTGCAGGACACAAATGAAGAAATTGAAGGGCAAGTCTATCACCAGTCACAGTATATAGATAGGACAAACCTCTATTGAAACTTGAAAGACCTCCATTAATTGCCTCCATAGCTACTAAAGATGAGAAAGCAGATTATAAAATTATGCCAATTCAAATGCTTCAAAAACGTCAAAAGCTACGCTGATTGCATCGAAGAAGAAAAAAATTTGAAGTCTAACGTAGCTCAATATATTTTATAAATAGCATACTCTTACAAGCAAGAAAAACAAAGGTTATACTACTTTACCCGGAGAAATTTCAATGTATTTTATTCAAGGACGGACCCAGAATTTCAAGCGCCGGGGGGGGGGGGGGGGGGGAGATAAGCGAAAGAAAAAAAAAATTCAAATACACATCCATATAGTATTAATAAACTATCAACCAAGACAAATACCCAAAAATCATTGTTTCTTAATATATTAAGATACAATCATTTATCAACCAATACAAAAGACACGAAACACTACTGTTTCTTAATACAATCATCTATGAAAAGGGAATTAATGTCAATTGTAAGCGATGTGCAAAACAATAGATGTAGTAAGTATATGGGCAATTATTCAAAATCAAAGCTTGTAATCCATTTCACATACCTCGTATGTTGCTTGTTCCGTCATATCCTTGCCCTTGAATATTCTATACATCTAAGCAATGTTAAGATAACAAAGAATATATCCCCTTCTTTAGAGTTAAAGCTGCAGTGTCAACAACATGAATAAGCCTAAAAAAAACGTTCTTTCACAAAGCCTTCTGCATCAACATATCTAAAAATCACAACCATTTACTCTTTCATGGACTCATCACGAGCTTCACCAACCATTATGCAAAACTTTGCATCACCAATTTCTTCCCGAATGGCCTTCTTCACTTTGGTTGATAAAACATGTAGAATTTCTTTTTGAATCCTAGGTGATGTGTAGGTTGCATTTTTGGGAGCTTTTTCTATTATTTCAGCAACCTTCTCATTCCAAAAAGTCACAATACCCAATAAACCTTTTGCTCTCCACCAGAAACCTTGAAAGTATATCCTCCTTGTCATTCTGAAAATCATTAAATAAAATCATCAAGATTCAACTAAACCAATAGTCCAGATTATCAAAGCAAGTGGTACATCTCATTGTACCAAAGTCCTTTAAAAGATGGATAACATTGGAAGTTACAAATAGTCAAATACATCCTGAGTTTCCCTAAATAGACATTGTCAATTTGTCACAAATTTAAAACTTATGCAATCTTGTTTCACTTCTAGTAGTTCCCTCTTGGTCCTAATTACCCCAGGCACAAAATCAACAAGGATTTTGATTTTTTCCTTAAGGGCAGCTTTGGAGCCAATGTTAAGAAACCTCTTCAACTTCCAGAATGGATCGACATAGAGCCAATAGACCAAGGCATTTGAATCATCAAATGCCTTCATGAATGTAGTTCCCTCCTTGCTTGACCCCTCCAAGCAATTCAATTCTACCCCAAACCTAAATTTGAAAATTGAATCCAAAGTTCATCTCATTAGCATATCCTACAAATTTAAAAGGAAAAATATCTCACTATGTAATTCTTTTACTCTTCTATAGCAAAATCAAGTGATGTCAGCACACACTATGGGCTTGCTTCCTGTCTTGCTCATTTACCTTTGCTAGTAAATTTCATAATTAGTAAAATTCAGAACTCTTTCTTCTCAAAACCATTAAGCATGTATTTAGGTGATTTGAAGAACAATTGCTAATACAAACTGCTTTATATGAATTTGCTTTAAACAAAACGTATGTGATGTAATAGACTTAATTTAAGATCCTACAATTAATAATTTCAAATCCACATATTTTTTTTTTGAGGGGGTTCAAATCCACATATTAATAAAATTATATTCATTTATGAATTTCTTCAATAGAAAATATTTATCATTTCTATATTTAGACCTTCATCTAAATCAACCGATTTCTTTTCTACTATCATATCAAACTCCAATTGCATCATAAATTTGGCCCTGCCCTAGCACATAGTAACATTAACTAAAGTAACATGTTCATAATTTTTTCAGAAAAAAAGAACACTTAAAATTGGGAGATGGGTTGAAGTTGGACTGAAATATTATTTTTCAGGAATAGAAACCTAGGACGCAAGACATACTTTAAAGGTTAGTTACTTACTTGCATATCAAAAGCTTGACCCTCATCTGATAACTTGTGAACAACTCTAACCAGCTTAGTAGCGTTTCTTCTAGACACTGCATAGCTATAATCTCTCAGCACTCATGTGGAGAACTCAAAGCTCACAAGCTTCCTCTGCTGCCGCCACTTGTCACGCCCAATGGGACATTTTATCGATCAACTTGTGGGTTTCATCAATCACAATAGCATGCAGTAACCAAAAGAACCAATAACAACGTTAAAGTGAAAAGAAATTATAGAAATTCACAAAATGTACCTATCGAAATTCATTTCTATAACAAATTGGGGGGAAAAAAAGCCCCACCATACTAGAAAGGAGAAACACTTCTCTGCAAACTGCTTTTGCTCATCTCCACAATCCGTGATTTGCTGCCCCAAAACAAAGACTTGTGAGATACTTTAAAGGCTGCATTGACAGAAAGGATTGAATTCTCTTCCAAGGTTTTCATTCTTGGGTCAGAGGATTGCAACATGTTAATACCACTACCTCTGTCACCACAAATCAGGAATTCTAGCCACCCACATGTCACTTCATCACTGTCATCATTAAAGCCTATAGTAAAAGTGTAAAACAACGAATAGCCAAAACACAATTAAGACCTAGAAATTTAGTTAATCGAACTGTAAAAGGAAAAGAAAGAAAGAAAAAGAAAAATTTTAATTCAAAAACAATGACCTTTTGTGTTCTGTTTTGATTCTTCGCCTCCCTTGGTCCATTCTCGCTCTCAATAAAATCCAAGAACATTTTTTTCCTTGCAGTGACATTACAGCCTTACTACAGATACTTTTCAGTTGCTTAAGAAATGTAGCAGATAGAAATTTGGAGCCGTACGGTTGTAGTTGGGCAATGAAGGAACTAATGGCACGTTTGGTAGGCTGTAATAGGCGCTGTAATGTAAAGTTATTCTTATGGTTTAGTTATTCTTTAATTTGGTTATGTTTTTATTACAAGAAATAGTCATTCATTATAAATAGCTATTCTTCAAAATGAGGAATAGCTATTCATCTTAGTAAGTGCAATAATTTCAAAATTTAATATATTTCCAAATAAATAAACTTTCCGTATACATTTAATAATTATAAAAATAAATAATTATAAAAAATAATACACATCTTTCTTAAATTTAAAAATAACAATTTTTAAGGAGATATAATTATATGAGTAAGATATTTCCTAAAATAAATGTTAAGTTTCATTTTAATATTATAATTTACAACCAAACTAATAAATAAGTTTAGTTATTACATTACAACATACTTTATTACTAGTAATAAAGATTACAATTCCTATCATAATCCTTATTCAGTATATCAAACGTACTCTAATTGTTATTGGGAATTGTGGGATTAGTTTTTTCAGCCAATTTTGAGTTTGAAATTGTGACTGGTCCTATTTTGTAAATAGTATTTTACGTGGGAGTTAAAAGAAGTATTTTTACTAGATTTTGCCACTACTCAAAGGTAGGTTGTAGGGGTATTTTAGAAAAAAAAAAAAATTGGTCCAATCCCTCAATACTCCTAGGTTTAAGTAGAGATAAAATTGAAGGACAAATTAATAAAAATACATTTATAACTTCTACTAAAACATTGCCTACATAACGGGACCACTTTCCTGTTGGTTTCTCAAAAAAACCACAACAAAGCGGTTAACCAAAAACACAACACTTATTACCCAACTTCCATATTAAATTCATTTTCAATTTCGACAATTGTGGAAAACTTTGAAGTGTGAAGACGATTGTGGAAAACTTTGAAGTGTGAAGAGAGGTATTGCTCAGGACAAGAGGTATGTATTTTTCAATGAATTTTAGTAATATTTAAATTTTACACTAATATTTACATGTGATGTGTATCCTCTCTTTGATGATTTCTATTTTTTCTTGACCAAGATTGCTTTTGGTTCTCTAAAAGTGCTACATTAAAAAAAAAAAAAAAAATAGATACAAGATGTCCAAATTCAAAACCCATTAAAAAATGAATATGAAGTATCTCAGCTTTACCAGTGGCCCACGTGCAACACCAATCACAGCCACATCGTCTTGGTGTTCCAAGTAGGATTAGGAGATGAAGGGATTTTGAAATCGTGACTGGTCCTATTTTGTAAATAGTATTTTACGTGGGAGTTAAAAGAAGTATTTTTACTAGATTTTGCCCTTACTCAAAGGTAGGTTGTAGGGGTATTTTAGAAAAAAAAAAATTTTGGTCCAATCCCTCAATACTCCTAGGTTTAAGTAGAGATAAAATTGAAGGACAAATTAATAAAAATACATTTATAACTTCTACTAAAACGTTGCCTACATAACGGGACCACTTTCCTGTTGGTTTCTCAAAAAAACCACAACAAAGCAGTTAACCAAAAACACAACACTTATTACCCAACTTCCATATTAAATTCATTTTCGATTTCGACAATTGTGGAAAACTTTGAAGTGTGAAGACGATTTTGGAAAACTTTGAAGTGTGAAGAGAGGTATTGCTCAGGACAGGAGGTATGTATTTTTCAATGAATTTAAGTAATATTTAAATTTTACACTAATATTTACACGTGATGTGTATCCTCTCTTTGATGATTTCTATTTTTTCTTGACCAGGATTGCTTTTGGTTCTCTAAAAGTGCTACATTAAAAAAAAAAATAGATACAAGATGTCCAAATTCAAAACCCATTAAAAAATGAATATGAAGTATCTCAGCTTTACCAGTGGCCCATGTGCAACACCAAATCACAGCCACATCGTCTTGGTGTTCCAAGTAGGATTAGGAGATGAAGGGATTGACCAGTGGCACTAGTTTGAGTAGCAATAGGGACATCAAGACTAAAGAAAACTTGTAGTACCGGTCATTGAGTACTAGTCAGTGACTCAGTGGTTTGAGGGTGTTGGTCTCACTTCTGATTTGTGTACCATTACTCAGCAAAAACAAAAATATTTGTGTACCATTCAATTTTATCTTTTTTAATGCTATATAATTAGTATTATATATTCAGTACTTTATTTTTCTTTTTTCTTTGTGTTTGATTGAGGTTGTTCATAGTTCTTATATTCTAAATACTTATTACTTCTGGTGTTTTTTTTGGGATAAACTATTACCTTTGTAAATAAATTTTTTTTTTGGTAGAACAAATAATTATTTCCTTTTGGTTTAAGTTGTTTTTTTATGCTTGTGGTTTGAACTTACGTTTGGTTTTTTTTTTTTTTTTTTTTTTAGGCTAGTTTAGTGTTCTGTGGTGATTGATGAAATCTTGAGGAAATTGTCATTTGAGAATATTTTGATGACGAGACGCGACATTGGAATAGTAGATTTCAAAACATTATGGGCAGGGTTCATTTCAATGGGCAGTTACAATATCTCTTTTCACTATAGCATGCTTTACAAAGGCCGGAAATGGTATCGAATGGTCTCTGTAGGATTCTTTTGCATTTGTCTCTAATATGGCAGCCCGAATCACATAGGTGTTACTGATGTAATCTAAACTTGAGAAGCTGTATTTTCTTGCTAAACAATAGGATGTGAAAGATTTACTAAATTTTTATTAATTATCAATCATTCAAGTTCGATAATATTTTAACCAATTAATTATATATGCATTTCTCTTATAGGAGATGCAAATGCAATATTTTTTAAAGAAAGTACAGTTAAGCGGTACCAAAAATTGTGAAAGCCTAAAGAAGTAATGAGATTCCACAGAGCAAACAACAATTAATATGTATGTTGAAAAACTTTGCTAATGATTTTTTATTGTGAGAAACACTATTTTTCAAGATGATTATTTCAGTTTTTCTTCTATTTGAAATAAGTTTGTAGAAATTATTTTTCGCTGTGAGTTCAAACATCCATCAAAATAATTTTGAAATTAGTCCAAAAATATTCACTCAAGAATTTGAAATAAATTTAGAAACATCAGATAGCACCTTTCACAAGCACTAAAATTTGACACACAAAACCATTGGTTTGTATTGAAAAACTTTGTTAATAAAAAAAATAGAAAGATTGCAGTGCAGATAATCAATATGCAAAAATATATGTCCATAAAACCTAAGTACAATGATATTTATCAAAATGCTCAACAATTTTGTGTAAACCCTTCTCTTGCAACAACTCATACAAATTTTTGAGATTTCCCATTGTTTTTTCTTTCATTTCCCTCTCCCGTATGCCTTGAAAACACCTATCATAAATCCTGCTTCAATTCCTCTTGCTTTGAAATACACAAATGTTGGGTCTCAACAGTACACCACCAATGGACATCAAATATACACTTAAAAATATAAAATCAATTCAAAAACATCAAACAGTAAATACAATCATCTTCCAATCATTAAAACATTACTTCATTAACAAAATTGCCAAAAACAAATGAGCGTGTGCTCAGAGGCTCTTCTATTTTTTTAGGTAAAGGTTAATAATTTGCATCTATTATAATTTGGAATTACTACATTTTTCAATCACAAAAATACCTAGCGGTGTGATGAGTGTTGTTGTATATCTAGGTATATACAAGGATAGGTTATAATAATGATGTTTGCGTTTGGAGGATATGGTTTGATAAAGTAAAAATTCAAGTTCTGGAATTTTCTAAGGGAAAATCCGGAAATCAGAATTTTCTAGGATATTCTATAGAATTTTCTGGTGACTGTTGAGAAAGGTTGAAGAGGTTTCAATCTTTGTTAACTGTTTTATGAAAAAATAACTAATTCTCCATATGTGCCTTTTCATGAAAAGACTTATGTTCACTTGAAAAAATAACTAACCCTTCATACATGCATTTTCATGAAACATAACTCTATGTGTATAAATAGAGGCTTATGTTCACTTGAAAAAATATCAAGAAATCCTGTGGTCATTCTCCAAAATTGCTATTTGTAGAACCCAACATCTTGCTTGTAACCTGGAAACAAATTTGCGATAATCCTTTAGCAACAAAAGTATGGGGGGCAAATATTGTTTAAGGAAATGATATAGTGCCTCCAAGTTATCTATTTTCTGTTCGTCTTTTATGTTAATCTTGTTTTTCCATTTTTACTTTGTGTAATATTCCTAACAAGTGTTCTGCATTTTGGATGAAATAATTTACTCATCATACCCCTAAATTTTTTTGTGATTGGAAAATATAATAATCTCAAATTATAATTGATGTAAATCATTAACTTTTTCTTAAAAAAATAGAAGAGTCTCTGAGCACGTGCATGAGTGCGTGCTTAAAGGCTATTTATGCATAACTAGCCTTTGAGCACGCGTGCTCATGCTCATTCTCAGAGGCTCTTCTATTTTTTGGGTAAGGGTTAATTTAGAGTATTTATTACAATTTGAGATTATTACATTTTCCAATTACAAAAAAACCTAGGGGTGTGATGAGTATTATGTGTGGTGAAATAATTTTTCATCACATCCCTAGTTTTTTTTTTGTGATTGAAAAATGTAGTAATCCCAAATTATAATAAATGCTTTAAATTAACCCTTACCCAAAAAACAGAAGAGCCTATGAGCACGAGCTCGTAGATAATACATGTATTTAATAGTTGATGTGAAATGTGGGTTCTAGTTAGCTCAACTGGTAAAGTCTCTGATGGTTAAATAAGAGATCTGGGGTTTAATTTCCGCCTACACCAAAAATCCGATTGGTGTCTTGGGTTCTAGAATTACTTGTATTAAAGTAGTGGAACGCATAAAGAACTTTGATCAATCAATGCTAGCTATTAATTGATAATTAAGACAGATTTTTGTTGGCTAGTGCTTGAGAGTTGAGGCATTCAAAGGGTTTCATTTACAAAAAATTGAAGAAGGGGGATATGGATGTTGAGTTAGTGTTGTAAGGAGGAATTGTGTGCTTTCATTGGAAGAGTTGATGAGAATGAGACAAGCAGTTAAAGCAGAAGTGAGAGAAGAGGCAGTGAAATTGGCTCTTGAGTAGAAGGAAAGATAAAGAGAGATGGTGAATTCTTTGGTGGTTTTGGGGATTTTACTGCTTTTGGTTTTTGAACTTGAAATCTTGATAAAAGGATTGTTTGTAGAGTGTTTTTTGGTGCTTGTTATTGATAATTATATATTTGGTATTCTATTGGTGTGATTACAAATACCTTTTACCCAAGCTAGGGACATAAATAATCTGAAAAAAGATATTGTAAGCTCATAAAAATTATATGACATTAAGATATCATGATTGAACAATATTCTAATATGTCAAAAGCATTTCCTAGATAGTCTAGATCAAACTTTGCAACTAATGTATCTGCTTTGCCTTTTTAACGTAAGATTTCTTGAACTATAAATATCATAAGAGGCCCTTTGTTTGGAGAAAAAATTAGCTTGACATTAGTACTGCCTAATGTGACAATGAAATCAATAAATGTGATAAAAAAAAGGGAACCACCAAATGTGATAAAATTAAAGTCACATGTGATGTTAATACTGTACAATGTGAAGATGGTACCGTCAAATGTGAGAAAAAAATTAAAGTACCACTGAATGTGAGAAAAGTATGGTCAAATATGATATTGGTACTGCCTAATGTGACAATAGAATTATCAAATGTGATAAAAATACAGTTACATGTAATGTTTGTACTACCTAATATAATGATGGAACTATCAAATGTGAGAAAAAATTAAAATACCACCGAATATGAGAAATATACGGTCAAATGTGATGTTAGTACTGTCTAATGTGACAATGTAACCATCAAATGTAAGAAAAACAAAAAAGGGAATTACTAAATATGACAAAAGTATAGTCACATGTGATGTTAGACTACTCAATGTGAGAATGAAATTGTCAAATGTGAGAAAAAAAATTAAAGTACTACTGAATGTGAGAAAAGTATGGTTAAATGTGATTTTAGTATTGCTTAATGTGATAATAAAACTGTAGGGTCATTGGGTCCAAGAGTATGTGTGGGGTGGCCCAGGAGTATTCTTTTGGCTAAAGGCCTAATCCAAGGACATAGAATGGTCCGAAGATGTACGAGTGTCAACTCATAAAGCAATATTAAACAGTAGAGAGGTAATGCCTGGACAAGTATGTCCCAGAAGATGGTCCGAGGAGTATTATGTCCTCGGCCATGTAAAGCCGAGGTAGACGAAGGGCTTGTTAACATCCACAGGCAGTGGTCTAGACGATCCTATATTAAAGGATAAACATGGTAAACGTGGAGGATAAGAAGAAGAGCGGTGGAATATCTAAGATAGAGCTGTTACCACTGCCCCCGCATTGGATACTCTGCAACTGCATCCCTAGTCTCATTAATGGGAAAGTGATACCTGAGCATCAGAGTGCAGCCTTACAGCTGCCTCCAAAGACTTCAAGGGAGGTGGATGGGACACGTATCTAAATTAATAATCTGATCCACACATGGAAGATGGGGAGAGGAAAATATCTGATATAAAAGGAAAGGGAGGACAAGGAAGGAAAGGAGGAGATGAAACACACACATGACTGGAATTGGTAATTTGTCTTTAAAACAAAAGAGAGCAATACAAATCGTGCTCGGCATTCGTCTGAGGACACTTTCTGTTACATAAACAGCTGGTTGTATGCGAATTGTGGATCTAGCCTATCAATTATGTTATCCAAAATCCATAGAATCTAGATATCAAGTCCGCTTTCTATAAATTTCATTGTATTGGGCTTTTTGGGCCGGCTCCTTCCATATTTTTGGGTCCAGTTGCAAATTGTGTCATTACAAAAACCATCAAATGTGAAAAAGAAAAGAAAAAAAAGAGAATGACTGAATGTAGCAAAAGTACAGTTATATGTGATATTGGTACTGCACAATGTGAAGATGATACCATTAAATATAATGTTTTGGTAATTTGGTATGGCAAGTTGCCTACTAATGGGTACTATACCCAAAAAAAAAAAAAAGGAGTGCGTAAAATTACCTCTTAATAACATCGAGAATCATCAATCAAGTTCAATTCACTTTTTTTAATTATTTATTTGTTTATTCCTTTTTCAGTTGAAAGGTGACAATTCCCACATTATCTCCTATGATTGGTTTTTAATTATATATTTGCTATGTATGCCAAAAAAGAAAAAAAGAAAAAAAAAAGAAGTGCATTCGGCAAAGAAACAAATAAATAGGCATAAAAAATAAAAATAGAAAAAAACAAAATCAAAATTTGAATATCTAGGGATAACATAATCAAAACATAAATATCAAGAAAGAGAGAAATAGGGCCTTACTGTCAGTTGAAGAGGCCTTGAGTTGTTCCAAAACATTGAAGGTAACAACTTTGCAACTTTCTTGGTATATGATGCTAAAGCTAAGAATACATTATGCACCAGAAGCAAAAAATTCAGATGAATAAAGATAAATATTACAATAAATGAAAAGCAAATTGCAAGGTGAAAAGGGATCTTGGGCTTACCAATTATTTCAATAGCAACAACACAAACCAGCTGCATTAAAATTTCAAAAAAAGAAAATTAAATCAAATATTTATTTTATAAATAATAATTACAAAGCTCCACAGCTGGTTTCCTTATGAATGAGCCTTTACAATTAGAGATAGAGAGAGAAGAAAGTGAGAAAGACACCCAAAGATATAACTAATAAAGACATACCTTGGCAAAGAATTGTGTCTTGTGTCTTTGGGGACCATGAAAGAAGGGTGATATTCTCCTAAATCACCATTATGTGCTATTTCCATTGTTTGAAAAATGAAGAAGAAAAGAGGGAATAAGGATGATGAAGATGGGGAGTGGTCAGGGTAGCTTCATCTTTAGCCCAACCCTGCCACATGGAAGAGGTTGGAGGAGAGCTTCGCTTTTCACTGGGCTGCACTATTTGAGTTGGATATAGAGTCACTTTCTTCACCATCAAACTCAAATTTTGAAACTTATGGAATCTCCTCCAAGGTTGAAAACCCCATGATCAGGAAATAAGGAAGACCCATAATAGATGCATTCTAGCTTGATCCCCATCCATTTTATGAAATTGAAGTGATTTCCACAATCCACAAAATGGTACAACATGCATTTGAAATCTTCTTGAGAAACTCTATCAAAACTATCCACAAATTATTTTAAAGTTCTTTCTTGCACCATGTCTATGGACATTTTTCTTCAGCCTTCTGAGCATGATAAGTAGTTGTAGTTTTACCATTCTCACAATCAATATTGGTTTTCTGATTTTAAACATAAGATCTCCCATAAACGTTCCAAATATTGCTCCACATCTCTAACCTATAAATACAGCTTGCCAATGAAACCCATTTTCAGGCTCTAAGTTGTCTTCTTGTTGCATGGTTGATGGTGGTAATTGCTTTGCCTCGTGGTTGTTGTATGTCCTTGATAATGGAAATCCACATAATCCCAAGTTTTTGGTGTATAAATCATTGTCAAATGTATTGAATTGCTTTCCAGAAGGTATATGTCATGTAAGTTGATTATGTGATAGCTCTAAAACTTCAAGCCACTGTAGATCTGTCGATTTCCCAAGAGTCTCCCCACTGAGTTTATTGAAAGAGAGGTCTAACAATTCAAGATTGGTCAAATTACCAAATGATGATAGAATATAACCAATAAGGTTATTGTGAGAAAAAGTTGAGCCCCTTGAGTGATTTAAGTTTTCCAATTATTTTTGGCATCTTCCTTTGAAGCTATTGTTTGAAAAATCAATAGTTGTGAAGATAGTTTGGATTCTCACTTACTCCATATACAACGATTTCATTATCACATTCATAGAATCCTGATAATACTAGTCTCCCATATATTTCAACGCAACTCCACCTTCATTTGCCATGGCTTTGAAATATTTAAAATATTTACAAGGCAAATGACCATTAGACTCATTTTTAGAGATATCTATGATTCACAAATTTTGGAAAGCAAATTTGGTTTTAGGATTGCCTATTTGTCCTTGAAATTTGTTTGATCTTATAACAAGAATCTGTAATCTTAAAAGACTTCCTAACCAATAAGGGAAGGTGTCATTTATATTATTGTTTTCTAGATCTAGAACTTCCAAGTCCTTGCAGTTTGCCAAAGATTGTGGCAATGGCCCTTCCAATTGATTGTCATTAAGGTTAATATTCCTTAAATGATTTCCTATGGAAAATGTTGCAGGGATGGTACCATGAAAGCTATTCATTTTCAAATCCAGCATTAAGAGGAAATTGGAGTGTACCAAACACTTTGGAATTATTCCACTTAAGTTGTAGTGAGACAAATCTAGAACTTCAATGGACCTTGCATTACAAAGGGCTTTCTCTAGTTACTTTGTTACGGGAGACAAAGAAATATTGAAGGTTAAGAATAGTTAATTACTTGGAAATCTCCCCACTGAGCTTGTTGAAAGAGAGGTCTAATTATTCAAGATTGGTCAAATTTTCAAATGATGAAGGAATATAACCTATAAGGTTATTGTGTGAAAATTTAAGCCGTTTGAGTGAATTAAGCCTTCTAATTATCTTTGGCATCTCTACTGTAAAACTATTTGAAAAATCAAGAGCTGTGAAGATAGTTTTGATTGTCACCAACTCAACATGCAACCTAATAATCATTATATTCAAAGAATCCTGATAATACTCGACTCCCGTATATTTCAAAGCAACTTTTCCTTCATCTACATTTGTCATGGCTTTCAAATATTTTAAATATTTTATTAGCAAAGAACCATTAAAGTCATTGTTAGAGATGCCTACGATTCTCAAGTTCGGGAAAGGAGATTTGGTCTTAGGATTGGAGATACGACCTTGCAATTTGTTTAATCTTATGACAAGAACTTGCAACTTTAAAAGACCTTCCAACCAATAAGGGAAGGTTCCGTTTATCTTATTACTTCTGAGATCTAAAACTTCCAAATTCCTATAATTTGCCATAGATTGTGGCAATAGCCCTACCAATTGATTGCCATTAAGGTTAATATTTCTAAAAGTATTACCCTTGGCAAATGTTGCTGGGATGGTACCATGAAGAATATTCATTTGCAAATCCAACATTTTGAGGATATTAGAGTGTACTAAAAACTTTAGAATCATGCCACTTAAGTGCTTATGAGCCAAATCTAGGACTTCAACGGAACATGCATTTCAAATTAAAGAAGGGATTTTTCTAGTTAACTTGTTATTGGAGACAAAGATATATTGCAGCCTAAGAAATCTTAGAGTGGAAAATGTTCCTTGAAGCAAGTTGTGACGAAAATTAACAAAAAGAAATGAATCCCTCCCCAACCATCTTGGAATTTGACCATAAATTTTGTTCTTGGAAAGGTCTAAGGATTTAACTTATATATAAATGATGAAATGTCAATCTAAAATCATATAACTTATACAGACGAGCCATGTACTTAAAATAAGAATTTAATGTGATGACCTTTCTCGTTAGCCGAACACCAATAAATTTCACAAAACTAATCTGGTCTCATTCAGGTGTTAGCTGACGAGATTTTTTAGCATGGGCCAATGGCTTTTAATATCACACTGATCTAGTGGCTAATATACACGGATTGAGAATTATTTCTGTTATAATTGGGAATGTAAAATATATTGGGGAAGTTTCTTTTGACATATGGAATACTTAATTACATGCATCTAAGTTAAAATTATTTTTTATTTGACCTCATGGGGTTTTACACAATTGGTTGCTAGTAAGGACCATTCAATAACTTTGTTAATGTTGGGTGTGGTGTCTAGTGGCTACTTTGATAGATGGATCTAAGGAATTTTGGGAAGTAGTTATATAACCATTAAAATTCTTTTATAGAATTCAAATTTATGTTAGATAAATTTGACATTTATTTATATAAATTGAGTTATTTCGGGTTCATTGCAGATTAAGCATGTCAACACAAATTGATCTATTCATAAGTTTTTTAAAATGGGTTAACCCAATTTGACATAAAAATCATTCTTAAAAAATAGTATTATATTCTCGGGTTATGTCAAACATGGTCACCACTCACCCCTAATTTTACCTGATGAACCTTATAAATTAATGTGTCATTAATTATAAAAAAATAAATCAATATTTATTTATAAGTTGTTAGAGTGACACCAATTGCATTAATTAATAGTTCAATTTATAAATGTTTTTTCAAAAGTAAAATTTGTATTTCCTTTGGTCCTTTATCGTTTGTCTAATGTATATCTAATGAGTGACATGAATAAACATTTGATTTTTTATCAAAAAAAAGAAGAAGAAGGCATACAGTTTTGGTGTTAAAGTGTGAGTGTATTATCTTATCTCATCTCCCCATTCTCTTATATATATATATATATATATATATATATATATTTATGTGCGTGTGTGTGGGTGTGTGTGTGTTTCAAAAAAGAAGAAGAGAGAGAAGTCATTTGAATTGCCACATCATTGGTGTGTGTGTTACAGTTTGCAAAAAAAAAAAAAAAAAGTCTAGCTCCATCAAAAGAAGAAGAAGAAGAAGAAAAGATAAGAGAGAAGTCATTTGAATTGCCACATCATTGGTCATACGAATTTTACATTATCTTGTTAGTTGTTACAGTCAAAATTGCAATATAAGTGGAAACTTACTAGGTAACTCCAAAGTAGAAGTCTAGCTCCATCAAAATTGCATGCAACACAATCCCAACTGGTATAGATAAAGATAGTTGTACGAGTCCTCCGGCTCTGGGTTTGTTTGTTTCGCTACTCTTAGCTATTCTGATTGTCTTCGTCTTCTATATAAGTCTCAATCACTACGCTTAGAAAAACCATTTCCATCTATATACTCTACAACTCCAAATGGCACGTCCTTCTCTGTTCTTTGTTCGTTTTCTTCCATGTTTTGTTTTTTTGTTTTCACTTGCTCACACTTTTCATCTTCTCACTCTTTCTTTCCCATATTTTCATACTCACATAGAAACTTTTCAGTTTCTTCAGCCATATTTTTCTCTCAAATTCTCATACTTTCTCTTTCTTTCTTTTGCAGAGGGAATACATCAATAGTTTCCGTCTGGATGCAGTGCTTGACGCAATCGGAGTGCTTTTCATTGTGGGTTATTATTGTTTTTTCTTTTTCTATATGCTCATTGTTTAATAGAAGTAAAAATATATATGGGTTTATGAATATTGTTTGGATTATGATATATATATGTCTCTGGAGTTTGGCTCAGGTTTATGATGGAAATGATGGTTGTGTCTTTACATACAACAAATGTTTTCCCACCTGATTGCGTCGTTTCTAATGTGGATAATGGCTCCAAGAAGAAGTGGAGAGGTGTGTGTTTTTTCTTTTTGGTCATTTTCCCACTTATTTTCTTGCAGTTTCTTTCTAATATGTGCACGTTAACATGTCGCAAATTGAATGGAAATTGTGCATGGTATGAAATTTGGATAAGCAATTCAGTCATTAGATAAAGAATATTACATTGTGATTCTATTTTGTAGTACCTTAATAAAAAGAAAAACTTTTATGTCGCCCCTTTTTGACATTTTCTGGCTAGGTGATTCTACATTGGGCTACTTTAGTAGCCGTGGGACAAATGTGAGGAATATATATATATATGGTTGCACATCCCTCCAAAGAGAAATTAGAATGATTCCATAAGTTATGTTGCATTATATTCTTAAATTTTTTTAGCTTTTGATTTTATTTTATCAATAATTTACATGCCCACCTCACCTTCCATTCCATTGTTACGATAGGAGAAATTAAAAAGGCGCAATTTCAGAGCGGCTCTCAAGTTGGTAGTCATATGTGTTTAGGTTTTACTGATTAATTGGATTCATCCTTTAGATTTAAGTATTGGATACCTTTGTTTAGGAAAATTTCTTTTCAACTTTTGAGAATTCTTTTATTGTTTCACTTTTTTTCAACAATATCTGGTAAAGGAGTATGGCAACAACTAGTCAATTAGGACTGTATTACCAAGCCTTGGGAAATTTTTTTTGGTATTATTAGTAATTTTACATGCACCCCTGGGTCTTGAACTCATTACCTCATTCTATGCCATTGTCTTCAAGTGAAGGAGTATCCATATGCAATAAAAGTAAATGGCAGTGGCAAGCCATGTTCATTTATTCTGCAGAGAACTAGGAGCTCATGCCAGTTTTTTTCCAAAATAATCTGTTGAATTATAACTTGTTGCAGCCCTCTTTAGTCCTTCCTCACCATGCCTGATAAGCTTTTTACAACTTTTTTGTAGGTGACTATCAACTATCATCCACATTTGCAACAAAACTCTATGTCAATCTTGAAATTCCAGAAATCACAGAAATTAAAAACAAGTAACTACTATCATCCTTTTTTTTTTTTTTTTTTTTTTTTTTTTTTTTTTTTTAATTTGTGGCTACTCTGCAATACTTCTTAAATGATAGGTATCATAAAATTGTGGAATACATGTGCTACTGAAAATTAAAATAGGGACCAAGTGGTATCTTTAGAAAAGACAATTAAATATGAAAAAATGGTTTTGTAATTGTTTTTTGAAGTGACCTAATTGCTGGTTGAATACTCCAATATGTGCTTTAGTTTTTTTTAAAAAAAAGACCATCTCTTCAATTAGATTAAGAGGATATGAAGTGATGCATAAAATTTGTTTGGATTGGAAAACATTATTTATTTTGACTGATTTCTATGATTTTTTTACATTTATATTAAACACTCCTTATCATGAAATCTAAAGCAATGGATGACAGTCAGACTTTTTGTGTTAAAATCCACTCAAGCTATCTTCGAACTTCTGGCTATTTGTAAGAGACATTGGAGTCATGCTGAGTTTGTGAAATAGTTTGTATATGCTCGTGATGAGAAGTCCTGCAAAATTTGTACTGCAAATTGTACTTTGGCATTAAATTTCTTAGAAAGATTTAATGGGTTCAACGAAATACTTGATCATGGAAATGTATCCTTTGGCCTCTACATATATTACATGCGTGGCAGATGATACTTAGAAATGGTGTCCGTCCTTTCTTTGACTCTGTGTTTTTGTCTTTTATAAAAACATTGAATATTCTGCAAACAAACATAAAATAATGTTAAATGTTGATGCATAGATTGAACACCTCAATGGACATAAACGTAAAAGAAATTATGCCAAAGGAACCACCTAAAGTACAGTATGGAGAACTTGCCTTACATAACAGAAAAACAATTGCTGGAATAAAGGACTTTGAATGGGACATTGAGACAAAGGTATCCATTGTACTCTTAGAAAGTAAATTTATCATAATTGGTAATTGTTTATATAATCTATATTAAGGAGAAGGAGAGATTATATGCTTGTTTACCATAGTAAGGATTTGATTTGCATTGGTTATACAGATTTAGATTTTCAATCAAATCTTGATTTCAGAAAGTCCGCTTCAGGTTGTGTGTTCAGCTTGGGAGGTGGAGCCATAAATTGGAGGAGTGTTAAGTAATGTTGTATTGCTGACTCCACCATAGAAGTTGAATATGTTGCTGCTTGTGAAGCTGTAAATGAAGCTGTTTGGCTTAAGAAATTCCTTTCTGATCTTGGTGTTGTGAGAATGGAGCAAGTTCCTATCACATTGTTTTGGGACAACAGTGGAGCGGTTGCACAATTTAAGGATCCAAGAATTCACAAGAAAGGAAAGCATATTGAAAAAAAAGTATCACATTATTTGAGACATTGTTGCTCGAGGAGATGTAGTAGTAGCAAAGATTGATAGTGTAAATAATTTGACAGATCCCTTTACCAAAAATTTGCCCCAAAGGACTTTTGAGTCACATTTGGAGGGAATGAGAGTTAGATTAGTGCACAATAGTCTTTAGGGCTAGTGGGAGATTGTTAGGATATGTGCCATTTAAATCCTATTGTATGATGCTATGCATGATATTATGTATGATATTATATTGTGATTAATAAAGTTGTTTTATTATTATCTAAAATAATGGTAACATGAATATTTGGACATTATCATATAGTCTATGAGATGCATAGTATGTGATTTAGTCATAGAAGATATAAACCACAAGTTCTTTGTAAACTCAAAATTTTAGTTGTAGTCGGTGATAAAATTAGACATTTCATCTGCGAAAACTATAACATATCAACTAAGATGATTTGTCTTAATCATAGAAGTGGAGACTTCTAGTTGATATGTTTTAAGTGTTAAGACATATTGAACTCAATCGCTATAAAGTTTATTATTCAACTAACGATTGTCAAATGAATAATAAATCTCATAACTTCTATTCACATGAATTCTCAAGTCCGAGAGAATAATGAACTTGATCATGAAGTGTAGGTTGTTTTGATACATCAGAAGTGAAATTTAAAGTCACGATCAAAACCTCAGTATGTTGGGTAGCCACATTTAATGTTGAAGGAACATATATTCTCAAGATGAAATTCTTAATCTTTTAACGGAAACATAAAACATTCCCTTGTGAATAAGTTTAATGGGTTTAATTATTTAGAGTATTAGGCCTAACCACTTTAGTAATAAGTTACTAAAGTATATATTTATGAAATTGGATTATATAAATATATGATGAATAACTTAAAAGATTAAATCAAGTACTCAAGGATTAAGATGTAGTAATCTTCAAAGTGGCAGTCAACATTCATGACTTTATATTACTACGAATATTTTAATGGAGGGGTTGAGTGTATAATAAATCTTGGAATATAATTTATTAATAAGGCCTAAAATGCAATTATATTTATAAAACAGTATTAAATATAATTAATAGTAATTTTGAGTTTGTCAAGAGTTGATAGAAAGGCCCAAAACTCATTGGAGCTAGTGTCTTATTTATCCATTTTGGTCCAACTTCAAGCCACATACTAAAGCCCAATTAGAGTGGCCTAAAAAGTTAGCTCAATTAGATAATCAGTTATATATAAGGAGAGAAACATACAAAATTTGAAATGAATGCATGAAAACGGTGCGTATGTGAGTGTAAGCTATTCTCTTATTCTCCTTTGAACACATATGCATAAATTGATTGAGAGACCACACTTCTTTGGCATAAGTGGAATTGGAGTAAAGATTAAAAGTGTTCCCAAGTACTTTCTAATCTTTGGTTTTGAATTTCACCACACCAAGGTATGCTTTCTTGTTCTTAAATTCTGAAATTTATATAGTACATATTATCAATTGCGAATGAAGTAGAAAGCAACAAAACTTTGTATTATAGGACTTATTGGTGATGTGCAATGCCAAAATCGTTAATTTCAACAACAAAAATGGATAGTATTATAATTGCATGTCTTATATGCAAGACAAAGATGAAACCTATCAAAGGAGTTTTATGGTGTGATTGTTGTAAAAATGGGCCAAAATTTGTAGCTCCAAGGTAAACAAAAAAAAGATATGTAAGTTCACAAAAACACACAATATATGAAATACTACTAACAATTTTTCAATTCAAATAGCTATAGGATACACATCCAAGTAGAAGATGAGAGCGGTTTAACAACATTCATTTTGTTTGACAAAGGAGATGAGAAAATTGTATCTAAGATTGCAAAGAACTTGCAGAGGTGCAAGAAGAGGTAATTTTGAAACAAAAAAGTCAACCTTGTAGCTTTATTATCTGAGAGTTGAAGTTTTAGTAGGAACAATAATTAAAAATAGTAGATAGCAGGAACTTTATGAACAAATTATTAAAAATGTGTTGACAAAATAAACATAAATATCACTTAAAAACGATTACTAACACTAATGACTAGAACTTTTAACATATTAGATTACGAATTACAATCAGAACATGACTGGCCATTATAAATACGAATTTCAATTTTTGTATATTTATTAAAATTTAATAAATTGTCATTAAAATAGCAAGACATTAGAGAACTTCTAGTTTGAAAGTTTGTATAGTACTATGAATGCAATAAAATCATTAAAAAAAAAAAACTAATTGCACAGGTCCTGATGCATGCATGTGTGTGTGTATATATATATATTCTTTTTTTTTTTTGCTAATTATATGACTCATTATTTATACAGAAATTGAAATTAGATGAAAATATCCTACCAAGGGAGATTCAGAAGACAGCTGGCAACGAATATTTCTTTTAATTACATCTTGACGAGTATAATTTAAAATATGAAAGAGAGAATTGCACAGTTTCAAAGATTTTGGAGGTAGAAATCTCACATAAACATTATGACTTGCATAAAGTGGAAGTACATAAGGTAATAATAAGCTAATTCATGTTTATGATAAGTTTATTTCCATTTCTTGAGACACCATTTAATTAAATTAAAAATTATTGCAGGACACAAATGAAGAAATTGAAGGGCAAGTCTATCACCAGTCACAGTATATAGATAGGACAAACCTCTATTGAAACTTGAAAGACCTCCATTAATTGCCTCCATAGCTACTAAAGATGAGAAAGCAGATTATAAAATTATGCCAATTCAAATGCTTCAAAAACGTCAAAAGCTACGCTGATTGCATCGAAGAAGAAAAAAATTTGAAGTCTAACGTAGCTCAATATATTTTAGGGAAAATTACACTTTACCACCCTAAACTATACACCAGATTACACTTTGCACCCTAAACTATTCAAATGCACACTTTGCACCCTAAACTATCACTCTTATCACACTTTACACCCCAATGTTACTTTTACCATTAAGTTAGACATAAATTATCACTCTAATTTACCTATAAAAGTTATGTTGGGGTGCAAAGTGTGATAAATGTGATAGTTTAGGGTGCAAAGTGTGCATTTGAATAGTTTAGGGTGCAAAGTGTAATTTAGTGTATAGTTTAGGGTGGTAAAGTGTAATTTACCCTATATTTTATAAATAGCATACTCTTACAAGCAAGAAAAACAAAGGTTATACTACTTTACCCGGAGAAATTTCAATGTATTTTATTCAAGGACGGACCCAGAATTTCAAGCGGAGGGGGGGGGGGGGGAGGGGTAGAGATAAGCGAAAGAAAAAAAAAAAAATTCAAATACACATCCATATAGTATTAATAAACTATCAACCAAGACAAATACCCAAAAATCATTGTTTCTTAATATATTAAGATACAATCATTTATCAACCAATACAAAAGACACGAAACACTACTGTTTCTTAATACAATCATCTATGAAAAGGGAATTAATGTCAATTGTAAGCGATGTGCAAAACAATGGATGTCGTAAGTATATGGGCAATCATTCAAAATCAAAGCTTGTAATCCATTTCACATACCTCGTATGTTGCTTGTTCCGTCATATCCTTGCCCTTGAATATTCTATACATCTAAGCAATGTTGAGATAACAAAGAATATATCCCCTTCTTTAGAGTTAAAGCTGCAGTGTCAGCAACATGAATAAGCCTAAAAAAACGTTCTTTCACAAAGCCTTCTGCATCAACATATCTAAAAGCCACAACCATTTACTCTTTCATGGACTCATCACGAGCTTCACCAACCATTATGCAAAACTTTGCATCACCAATTTCTTCCCGAATGGCCTTCTTCACTTTGGTTGATAAAACATGTAGAATTTCTTTTTGAATCCTAGGTGATGTGTAGGTTGCATTTTTAGGAGCTTTTTCTATTATTTCAGCAACCTTCTCATTCCAAAAAGTCACAATACCCAATAATTCAAGAAAGTTCCCATGATTTAATGAACTAAAACTTTCATCTTGACCTCTAAAAGCTACAACTTGAAAGGCAAGATATTAGGCAACAAAAACTGAGGCCTTCAGTTGCAACCGATTATTTGCAATTTGTTCAATAGTGAAATGATCAATTACCCTTTGTAAATGCTGCCATTGGTTCATCAAATCCTTACACATTTTCTTGGTAGCTCTATGAGTTAAGTTAGGTTCTTTTCCTATATTACCTTGAAACTAACAATCTTTGCCCCCAACTCTTTTCCAAGTTCTAAATCCACCAATAGTGAATTTATTTTGTCCCACAACCCCATTTGGATTATAAAAGACAAAGCATGGTAGACAATAAGCTACATCTGTCGTAGGAGAATATTCAAGCCATGTTGAATTATATTCAAACTAAGAAGCTTGAAAGTTACGATTGTGTTTTCCACTTTTTTTGTATGTCTTTAGAGGAGGTTGGTTCGGACCATTTTTAATGTAAGCCCGTCGAATTTCATCACGTTGGTTAACATGATACTCCCATATTTGTTTGCGTGATCCGGGATCATAATCTAAAGAATCAAGATCAACTCTTTGAAATTATGTTTGAGAGATTGGAACATCGACATTTTCCAGAATTGGGGAATGCAATCCACATTTTCTAGAATTGGAATAACAACATTAGTTGCTGGCAATCTCATGTTGACTTTGGAAGAATTTTAATCTTTTCTTTTGAAAAAAATCAAGCATTGTAGTTGATTTTTTCATGATTTACAAATAAAATAAGAATCATATATATTAAATTTGTGTGACAATTTTCTATATTATATGATTTGTTTTTTTTTCTTTTTGTCTTTGGTCTGCCTTTATTTATCTTTGTCTTTGTATTGTATCCATTTTTCTGACATTGACCCACTAACCCAATTCCACTACGGCACTATCGACACTATAAATTTATTCTGTACTACTAACAAAATTTTTTTTTTTTTTTGGGTCACTTGTCCCTATTATGCCCAACAACCAGTCAACAAAGAACAAACAAATATTCTCTAATCTGAGTAATCTCTACAAACTCTACTCTCTATTTCTCTTATCTATATAATACAAGAGAGAGAGTCACAAACACAGAGTGAAAAAGAGTCACAAAGCCAAAAAGCCACACAAAAAAAAACACCACAGGCCGCAACACAGATTCAATTCACAATCACCAACATCAGTAAAAACACAAACACTCCACAAGCATAGATTGTTAGATTCTGAGATTCACAAACATTTTATTAGGTTTTGAAGGAAAGGATCATAGATTAAATACCTGTGAAGGCTAGAGTAACAGGCGACGGCGGCAAAATGGGGCTTGCGTGGGCTGCGGCGTTAGCTGAGACTCTCGTGTGATGATAGCAGCGTAGGCGTGGGTACTGCTGTATTGGGTAGACTCTCGCATTGTGTCGCGTTGGCGTGATGATGAAGATGGCGTCACGTTAGTGTCTGGGCTCACTATCTCACGTCGTGTTGGCGTCTCGCCTTTCTATCTCTCTGTCTCACCTCATTATCTCTCTGTTTCATTTCTTTTTTTTTTTTTACTTCGTCTTTCACTTTCTTTGTTAGGTTTATTGCTGAGTTTTTATTTTTTTAATTAATTATTATTATTATTATTATTATTATTTACATGGGTTTGGGCTCTTGCCTCCTAGGTTGGCCAACTAGGCTTGGAATTCATGATTTTTGGGAGGGGGACCTGAACTAATTTTTTTGGAAAATAACTTGCTAAAATTTTTTTTGGGCCCGGGGGGGGCCCAGGCCCCCTTAGGCCCCTCCCTGGTCCATCCCTAATTTTATTGTATTGTTAAGTTAAGTTAGTGGTATCTTAAATATGTAAAATGTTCCTGTGCAGCTACTTTTTTGATTTGTTTACAGCACTTCTATTACTTCTACTCAATGCTTCTTTACACAACTTATTAAATGTCTTTTTTTTTTGTTCATATTGCCATTGTCAACATGAAGATTAATTTAGTTTACGGATTCCCTTTTTTTTTTTTTTTTTTTTTTTTTTTTTTTTTTTTTTGAGAAATAATTACAACATGCTGCTAACCCTGCAGTTCGAACCCTTTCCCCCCTAGACCCCCAAGCACTTTGTATATGGAGATGTGTCAATTCAGCTACAAGGCCTTTGGCAGTTTACGGATACCTTTTAGCAATAGTAAATATCAAACTATTAATATATAAGACACTCAAGATTGCACTATGCATTTAAAATTTTTTTTAAAATGATGCTGCAAATTCCAATAAATTATTGCGTTTCCACTCAAGCTATGGATATCTAGATTTATCTATTACAAGTAACATAAATGACAAAGCACTGTAATGGCACTCCAATGCTATGGTTTTGTAATCAACTTATGATGCTAGGTTGTGTTTAACTGAGAAATACCTCATGGGACCAAATCACCAAGGTATAAAACACTTTCTATACATGTTCATGGATTTGTTGGGGGTTTCCGTATTAAGAAGTGTGTAGCTAAACACTTAATATTTGTAATCAACTTAAATTATATATTTATAATTATTTAAGAGACCTTGATATATAGAACAATTATGAACTACTTACCGTTTAATATATATGTAAAAAGTTGTATTACTAAGTAGATTAATGTTATGCTTGATTTTGAAGTAATTATAAAGCAGAGGAGCTAATTAGGTGGGGTTTGAGGATAACAATTTTTTTTAAAAAAATTTTAATTTTTCCAAAAGGGAAAGATTGTTGAGAGATTAAGATAGTATCAAACACTACAATTGCGTTCCAATTTTTTTTTTTTAATTATAAAAAAATAACTAATCATATTTGTATCTATATAATATCAAAATCAGAAAATTATGATACAAAATTGTATCTGATGAACTTCTTTAGAGAATACAAAATTATATTTAGCTAGTTATATTTAATAATCATTTCTCTAAGTGATTGTTTGGATTGGGTTTCAGCAGCTCGTTTTGCGTCTGTGTTCCTTTTTTTTTTTTTTTGTTCGTTTTGAGCTATGATTTTTGACTTTTCTGTGTGAATAGTGCACACCAGTGGATTCTGTGCACTGTTTACAGGACCAACAAACCTCACTTTTCAGCAATTTTTTCATTAAAAATGGGTCTTGTGGCATTATTTACACATTTAAAAATTATTTTGCTATAGTATTTTCAATTTTTAGTAATTATCTGTATCCAAACAAACCCTAAGAATATAATTATAATTTACATCAAACCTTAGAATTTGTAACCTTTGAAATATGGACAAAAACATGACATAATCCATGATAGATATATATATTTTTTTTATTTATTTTTTTTTTTTTAGCAAAGAGACGATAATACATGATGGATTTTAAATGGGCACTGTAAGGACACAAATTATGCTGGACCTAAATTGTACTTTCGGAATCAGCCCAAAGAGCCAAAAATAATGAATTTATAGAGGGTGAGTTTCGAATCTAAGTTTATGGACGTTGGATAACACAAAGCTTAATCAGATCACAGAACACATGCATACTCTTTGTATGTGGATGAAAATTCTCTTATATATTGATGCCGAGGACAATTTTTGATGTTTTTCCTTACAATTTCTCTCTTGTGTGTGTTCTCTTTTTTGCTCCCCCCCTCCCCTTTCTTCTTCCTTCGCCTTTTATAGGCCTTCCTTCTCCTTCTCCACGTGTAGGTCATATTTTTCTTTCAGATACTTGTCCCATCATCCTACTCTACCAAAGTCTTTTGTCCCATCATCCTACTCTACCAAAGTCTTTAGCGGTAGGTCTAAAATTGAATTCCAATACTTAGGCGTTATATCCTCATTAATGCGGCCAGAGAGGTAGGTATAGAACCTTCAATGCGGTGGCAGTAGCTTTATCCTTGATATTTTTCTGTCACTCCTTTTTATCTCCTATCCTTGTTTTTTCAGCCTTAGTGTCCAAGGTCTTCAATATTGATCCCCTTGAATTGTTAGATCACTCTTCTTGTCCTCGGCAGCATATAGCCGAGGACGTTGCCGTCCTCGAACATCATGCCTCAGGATGTTCTGCTCATGCATGGCATCTTTCTCATGTCACGTTACTTCACAAGCGGGCCTTCTCATGTCCTCGGACCATCCATGCTGTTAGGTTGGGCTTTCAATCTCGCGAGAGCTCTTGGGCCGGCCCAATACATACCTTGGGCCCGTTGGCAAGGCCTAGGACTCTTGCCTGGCCTGATGCGTAATTATTGCCGTTATGCATTTTCTTGCTATGGACTGGCTGCCGAATATCTCTTCAACTACATCCCCATACGGGAACTTCACCTTAACATGCAAGGTTGATGACACGGCGCCTAAGGCGTGCAGCCACGGTCTGGCCACTATGGCCATATAAGGGGAGTAGGCGTCCACTACAATAAAGTCTACATCAACCACCACTGGTCCTGACTGCACAGATAATCGGATCAGCCCCTTTGGAATAACAACCTTCCCTTCAAAACTTATTAACGGCGAGTCGTAAGCCGTAAGATCCTCAATTTTCAAATTAAGCCCCTTGAACAAGTCCGGGTACATAATATCAGCCCCACTCCCTTGGTCAACCATCACTCTTTTTACATCGTAACCCCCTATCCTTAACATGATAACTAACGCGTCATCGTGCAGCTGGATAGTTCCAACCTTATCTTCCTTAGAAAATCCCAAAATGGGTGGAGGATTCCCTCTAATCCTCTTCGGCTCAAAGCCGAGGTTCTTGATAGGATGACGCGACATTAACATTACTTTGGTAGGGCAAGATCCAGTCCGACCTAGAGCGGCAAAAATGACATTTATTGTGCCTAATGGAGGTCTTGAAGTGTTGCTGCCTTGATTCACAGAACCAGATTGTGTGTCTTGTCCATTAGGCTCATTCATAAATTGCCTCAACTTCCCTTCTTTGACCAGCTGATCTAGATAATTCCATAAGGTCCTGTAGTTCTCCGTAGTGTGACCCTTATCCTGATGATAATTACAATGGAGGTTCTGATTACGTTTCATAGGGTCTCCTATCATTTTGCTGTGCCACCTAAAGTATGGTTCATGACAAATCTTTTCCAACACTTGCTGCACTGGCTCACAAAACACAGCATTTACTGTTTGAGGAGGAGCCGACCTAGACTGGCCAGAAAATCCCTCCATGGCCACTTGTTGTTGTATCTCTCTGCCTTGAAATCCCTCCTCTCTTGAGGGATAATTTTCATTTTCCCTTTGCTCTATTGCTGATCTTCCTCAACTCGCTTATACTCGTCAATACGATTCATAAACCGACGAACGGTCTTTACTAGTTTCTTGGTTAAAGATTTTCTTAAATCGTGCTCAATTGGAAGGCCGACCTTGAAAGTGTTAATTGCCACTTTATCAAAATCACCATCAATCTCATTGAACGCTTCCTAGTATCTATTTGAGTAAGTTTCAGGGTTTCGCCCTCTCTTATGGTCATGGATAGTAACGAGTCCAGAGGCCGAGGTACTTTGCTCTACGTAACAAAACGAGACCCGAATGCCATCGTGAGTTCCATGTAGGAATCAATGGAATTTGCCTTTAAGCCATTAAACCATCTCATCGCAACAGGCCCTAAGCTCGAGGGGAATACTTTGCACATCAAGGTTTCGTTCTTTGAATAAACCGCCATGCGTTGGTTAAAATGATTCACATGCTCTACTGGGTCTGTTCTGCCGTTGTAAATGGTGAAATTTGGTTGAGTGAAACAGCGAGGAAGCTTTCCTTTCTCGATCCGACGTGTGAAAGGTGATTTGGAAAGTTGGTGCAACGCCTTTCCCATGGCATCACTACCTAAGCCCCTAGAAGGAGGCCTCTCGCTCATTCTATCGTGAAGACTTCCCGTTTGATATGAGAAAGTTTCGCTAGGAGGGGTTCTCGACCTGGGCTTATAACCACTACTCTAGGAGTCATCTGAGGAAGGATCGGATATAGAAGGCGTTCGTTTCCATTTAGCACGACGTAGCTTTCTCTTCAGCTGGTCGATTTCCCTCTGCATGGCCTTAGTACCCCATTCATGAAAGATTCTGCTTCCACCCCGGGAGTGATTGTTGGCAGTACGCCCTGTGTGCACACTGCCCTCTCGATCTCCCATCTGCTCTAAATGTTGAAAAGGATATTCGTGGTGAGACCCCAAAGATTTTACGTGGTCTGGACTTAAACCCGCCATCATGTTATCTGCGTCCTAACACAAGAATTCTCACAGACGGCACCAATTGTAAGGACGCAAATTGTGCTGGACCTGAATTGTACTTTCAGAATCAGCCCAAAGAGCCCAAAACAATGAATTTATAGAGAGTGAGTTTTGAATCTAGGTTTATAGACGTTGGATAACACAAAGCTTAATCAAATCACAGAACACATGCATACTCTTTGTATGTGGATGAAAATTCTCTTATATATTGATGCCGAGGGCAATTTTTGATATTTTTCCTTACAATTTCTCTCTTGTGTGTGTTATCTTTTTTGCTCCCCCTTTCCCCTTTCTTCTTCCTTCGCCTTTTATAGGCATTCCTTCTCCTTCTCCACGTGTAGGTAATATGCTTCTTTTAGATACTTGTCCCATCACCCCACTCTACCAAAGTCTTTGGCGGTAGGTCTAAAATTGAACTCCAATACTCAGGCGTCACTTCCTCATTAATGCGGCTAGAGAGGTAGGTATAGAGCCTTCAATGCGGTGGTAGCAGTTTTATCCTTGATATTTTTGTCACTCCTTTTTATCTCCTATCCTTGTTTTTTCAGCATTTGTGTCCAAGGTCTTCAGTATCGATCCCCTTAAGCTGCCAGATCACTCTTCTCGTCCTCGGCAGCATATGGTCGAGGACGTTGCCGTCCTCGGACATCATGCCTCGGGATGCTCTGCTCATGCATGGCATCTTTCTCATGTCACGTTACTTCACAGGCGGGAGTTCTCATGTCCTCGGACCATCTATGCTATTAGGTTGGGCTTTCAATCCCGTGAGAGCTCTTGGGCTGGCCCAATACATACCTTGGGCCCGTTGGCACTATAGGCACATTTGTTGATTTGAGCAAATCTTTTTTCCAAGGCTCTATTGCATTTGAGCAAATCTAGGTATGGGCAAAGCTTTTGTTTTTTGCATTCAACATTGTAAGCCCCAGTTTTAAATATCTTCTAATTGGAATAAGGCCATATTTGAATCCTTTGGATTGCACCTTAAACTCAATAAGGTTTAAGCCGAAACCATGGGCTGATCTTTTGTTATTTATTTATTTTTTAAGAACCCAACTAATTTTTTAATAGAAGCCCAATTTTCTCAAAAGACATATGACTAGGGTTGTAAATGGGTTGAGCTTTGTCGAGTAGTGCATGTTCAAGGTTGGCTTGCCAGGAAAAATAAAAAACTCGAGCTTGGCCTGAGCTTGTGACAAGCCTAAGAATAGTGTTTGAGCTTGAGCTCATGGAAAAGTCAAAAATATTGAGTTTGGCTTGGTTTGGCTTGATTAATTAGTCAAGCCAAACTCACGCTTAATATTAAGCTCAAACTCGAGCTTAGGTCAAGTTTTTGAGTTTGAGATCTAAAAAAATTGCATTATTAAATGCTTAAATCTCTAAAATTAAGAAAAAAGAAAAAGAAAACAGTCAAAGGCCTTGTACCTAAATTGACACCTCCTCATGTACAAAGTACTTGGCGTTTTAGGAGGGAAAAGAATTCGAGCTGCGGGGTTAGCAGCATGTTATAATTATCTCTAAAAAAAAAAAATAGTATATTCATTTTATCATGTATCTAGTCCTACTTATGATTAGCCATGATTCAAATTAATAATTTACATAATTAAATTCATTTATTCATCATTCCTTGTCTATAGCTTCAACAATTGTTCAAAATACAATTTTTACATTCACGTTAGATGGTGAAGGACTAGAAAAATACATGTTTGTAACTATTATGAATGAGAAAATACTAACATGTTTCATAACTTTACTTTAGATGATTGAAAAGGAAGGATCATATGTGGCTTGCTTAATTATTTATTTATTTTTAAATGTAACTATAGTCTAAAGTGATTCTTAATTAGTTTAAAGGAATGAAAAAATTAAGGTAATATAGGTAGTGGTCTCATGTTGGCAATGTCATTATTAAGATATGTGTAATATAGCTAACATGGATAAACTTATAAATGAGTCTAATAGCTCACAAGCTTGCTCGCAAATAAATTTTTTTATTTGGGCTTGGCTTGTTTATTAAGCAAGCCTGAAACTAAGGCTCAAGCTTGATTTATTTATAAATAAATAAACATAAACAAACTTTTTATCGAACTGAGCCCGAGTTATTCATGATCGGCTTAGTTTATTTACAGCCCTACATATGACAAAAGTGAACAGCATTAGAGTTAGAGTGCATTATTGGGTATACAATTTTAAAAGATTCATGGTTGAGTCAAGTTAACTAAGCAGCATGGGTTTGGGCTGGGTGTCTTTTAGGGTTCGTTTGGTTGGGAGAATGGAAAAGTGGGATGATAGAAAATAGAGAGAGGATGGAAAAGTGAGAGGATAGAAAATTTTTTAGTTTTCTTCAGTTGTGTTTGGTTGAGAGGGTAGAAAAGTAGAAGGATGGAAAATTTTTTGGTTTAGTTGAAAATAAAGTTTGTATAAATTTACTATCATATCCCTCTTAAATAAAAGATAAAGTAATATATTATACTTTAAAAAAATTGTATATAGATGAAAGTGGACATTTCAAAAAAATAGCATAAGAAATCATCCAAAAGTGTTTTCTTAAAAAATAATAAAAATAAAAATTAAGAGAGAAAAAAAAAAAGAAAAAGAAAGGAAGAACCCACCTAACCAAACAAAAGAAAGAAAAGAGAAATTAAAAAAAAAAAAAACCAACATTACGTGAAAAAAAAAAAAAAAAAAAAAAAAAACCAACAACAACAACCCAATGCCACAGTAGAAAAGTCAAAAGAAAAAAAGAAAAAGAAAAAGAAAAAAAAGAAATAGCCGTGACATTATAAAAAAATAAAAAAAAATTTAGAAAAGTGGGGACAGTTTTGTCAAAAAAAATTTTCACTTTTCACTCCAATTTTCTCTCCAAATTGGAGAGATTGTATTTTGAAGGGGGAGGAGAGAAAACTTGTGGGCCCCACCACTTTTCTCTCCCCCTCCTTTTCTCAATCAAACAGTAAAAAATGTCATTTTTTACCTTATTTTTCTCTCTCTATTTTCGATCTCCTTGTTTTCACCCTAACTAAACACACCCTTAGTTTCGGATACAATTTTCCAATTTAAATGGGTACATTTTCAGTGTTTTGCGTTAAGTCCCATAAAGCTCCGTTTAAATTAATTTAGCTTAGAATGTGCCTAAATTTGAATTCTTTGGACCGCATAAATGATTTAAGCCCAAGCCAAGCGCTGTTTTTTTTTTTTTTTTTTTTAATTTTATTTAATTTTATTTATTTATTTATTTTATAATTGAAGCCCAATTATCTCTTTTGGGGTTTGCTTTAAAGGGTTAGAGACAAATGGACTCTCCAAAATTGGGTCATATTCAAACCAAAAGTATTCATATTCTAATGAAGCACGTTGCACACATTACAATTACGAATTTTATTAATACTCTCACTAAAAAACATTAACAACATGTTACATATAATTTTGCTACAAATACAATTTATATCATAACTTATTTCACAACTTGTTGAGGCAACAAATTGTGAATGGTAGAAGATCACTTTTACATAGACCAAACACTAATACCATATGATTTTTTCCCATCATGCACAACCTACCACTTTAACATGTAGAAAAAATATAACTAGACTTATTGTATTCCAAATCAGTGCATCCCTCCATTTGATATGGTTAATCTTCTGTCAGGCCTTCTTCCAATTCAGTGCTTGTTTCTCTGTCACATTAGGGAGTAAGCATGAGAGATCCATTGGATGCTTGGGAAGAAGCTTGGGAAATTGATTGGAATTGGAATTTATTTTTGAACCAGTTCAAAACTGATTGGAGATTTTCTTGGCAAGACTTGAAAATCTGTTGGAATCTCTGTTCGAACCAGTTTGAAACTGATTGGAAATTTTCTCGGTAGGACTCAAAAATCTGTTGGAATTTATGTTCGAACCATTTTGAAACTAGTTGCAAATTTTCCCGGCAGTACTTGAAAATCTGTTTGTAGGAGCCATAAAGTATATATAAAAGAATTGATGCACCTAACCCAAAAATGATCCACCCCAAGACTGGGTCAAGGATGAAAAGTAGTAAGTCACAGGCCAAAGCCCCCAAAATAAGACACACACTCTTGAAGAATAAGGGAGAATTTCTGTTGGAAGTGGCTAGTACCCACGCAGCCAATGCTGCAGCGAAAGTAACTATATCTATTATTAGGCCTAGCATGATTGCGTTGTGTTCATGGAATAGAGCAGCACCTGAGCCTTGATACAATAATCCCACGAGGGTAAGCAGGGTGCTAAAACTAAAGCCAACCAAAGCAAGCCATACGGTGAAGTAAAGGTTTTCTTGCTCACACCTAGATAGAGAACATAAAATGTATCAGATTATGTGTATGGAAGTCAAGCAAACATATGTACTTGTCTTGTGTACTAATTTGAATTAAAAAAATTATGAGTTCTTAGGAGTAAAGTGTCATATAAAATCTAGTATTTTTTGGATTGATAATAGAAAATGTTCTGAAAATTAATCACATCTCAATAAAAAAAGAAAACCAAACCATTTCTAATAGTCTGGCTTGACTCTAAAACTTGCTCAATACCCATATAAGATCCAAACATTTCCAATTTTACAATTCCAATCTTCAACTTTGTTGGCAGCCAATGAAAAAATTCCACACAGAGAGAAACTAATGAACATGGAGACAGTTAAAACAGGGGAGAAAAGAATCAAAAGAACCAAAAAGATAATAATATGAAGGGAAATGAAAAAAAGAAATCAGGAAATAACCGATTAAAAGCTGCTCAAGAATATAGTATAGCATAACATTAAACTAAAAGTTGTCAAGTGGGCAATTTATTTACATCAAAATGAAAATATCATGCATCGTGAATTGTAGTAGTTGCCTTAATACATTCAAGATGGATTCTAGATTGTGCACCAGAGAGACTTAATTGAACATTAAATAAAGAAGTCACCTCTATCAATGAGTATAGTTTAACGAACATTAATTGAAGACACATAATCAACCTTACATAGTGAAACATTAATGAAACTCTAAGAAAAAAAAAGAGCATAGTACTAAAACTGTGGCCTTGAACAGAACTAATAGAATCCATGACCAAGCTGAAAAATGTAAAACCAAAACTAAATGAAAGAGCTTTGTAGTTTGAGCTAACCTTTCGGAAAGATTGCCGGAATGATTGCGGTCCATAATCTCGGTGACTGTCTCTGACTCTGAGCAATGTAATGAACTGGTTTATATGAACTGGTTTTCTGTGTGTTTTGGTGTTGGAGTTGTGAGGATGAAAGAACAGGGGAAATTTTGATTTATAGAACTTGGGTGGGTCACCACAAAGAATGAAAGAATAGACAATATTAGAGAAATCTGAATAATTCGGGGACGTACCAAACGGCTTCTCCGTATTTTTGAATTATTCGAGAAAGCAAACTGACCTTATAAAATCTAAAAAAACTTAGGAATGTTCATATTAGGACAGCAAGCTGATTGTCCGTTTGTTTACGGCATACTTTATGATGTCAAAAAGCTTCATGTTCTTCAATTTGATAGTTACAATGAATGCAATTGAAATTTTGGATTTTTTTTTGGTTAAAAACACACAAAAATACTGGTTGAACTATAAAGTTCTTCACAGTTCACTAATTGTCTTTGTGGTCAATTAAATTGTTAGCAGTATTTTCTTATGTATATTACTAGAAAACTACAATTTAATATATATATATATATATATATATATGGATTTAAACATATCACTGCAACAGTGTGTGATGTTTAATTTTCAGTTTTTTATTTTTATTTTTATTTATCTTTTAACTATAACATCCAAACTTAATTTTGTATTTCTATGTTGTGCCTGTAACACAATGTTCCTTACATTCTGCCTTCAATTAAAAGTGTAAAATTGTATTGGTTGTTAAGAGCGTAAAATTTTAAATAAATATTATGCCTTCAATCAAAAGAAAAGGCCGTAGTCATTTTCAATCTACTTAGTCAATTTTCAAGGAGGTGCACTTTTCTAGCTGTATCCTTTTTTATTAGTGGGTCTTTCCCTGATGTTTCATATCCATTGTGCTTGCATTTATCAAAACGTCCGTCTTTTTAAAAATAGACGAATTATTCGGCTTCGAATTTTTGTTTTGGTCATGAAAATTGGAGTATTATTGAGGATTCTCTATTACTATCAACACCAAAACATTAATAAAGAATAATAATAGTAAACTATGATTGACTTTTTGAGAAGCAAAACTCGTGTATTCTTCCAGGCCCACGCTTCAATCGCGAAATACAATTGTCATTTTCTCTTTATTTTCCTGCCTCAGGTATGCCTTACAATCAACAATTACATTTCCTGTAACTTATCATTTTGATTCAAAATTTTTTTAACAATTATGTGGATGGCTATTAAAATCACCTTTTTTTAAAAAAATATTGAGATAATGTAATCTTCTGAGGTTTGTTATTTTTTCCAATTCCAAAAAGTTTTAAGTGGACTAGGAGGGGAAATGGCTCTCTCAAATTTTTTTATTTTTTTAAATATTATTATATATATGTGTACTAATTTTAATAATTTTGTTCTATAAAAGTACAATTTGTTTCCCTTAAACAAAATCATTAATTCTTTTAAGTATAGTGTTATACTCACAAACTTTTTTACAATATTTTTATAAACTGTTTTGTAGCATATTCTTATTAGTTTGTATAATGAACCTATAAGGACACAAATCAAGTCTAGACCAAAGTATGTGACAGGGCCGGCCCAAATGGCCTAAACAATAGAATTTGTAGAGAGTGGGCTTGAAGCCTAGACTTCTTGGAATGGTAGAAAGTAGTGGCGTTTGGGCAAAGTCCATAGTTGCGTGCAATGAACTTGCGGTGCGATTCTAGTTGTCCTCGGACTTGAGCCGAAGAGCCCCTGTATTCGTTTCCTTGTTCTGCCTGGGAGAAGAAGGTTTTGTCTTCAAAAAGCCAAATCCCCCTCCAATGTTCTCCCCCTTTCCATTTATATTCCTCATTTCCATGTTCCTATTCATGAGCCATAAATGCAGATCACTTTTCCATTCATTGTCTTCTTGAGAACCTTCCCCAATGGCTAGAAGGCTGATCACCATCCTCTCAGGGGTCACTTCCCCATTAATGTGGCTAGATGGGTAGGTGTGAAGCCTTTAATGCGGTGGTAGCAGTTTTATGTAAAGTACTCCCCACTTGTTCTCCCCCTTTGCATTCCGTTGAGTGCAACATTGGTTGATGAGCTCCACGTATTTCTTCCTGGGCATCATGGTGCACCTCATGCCCCTTGTTCCAGTTGTCTGAGGAGACCCTTCTCCTCGGACCTTTCCCAATAACCAATGACCCGATCGGTGAGCTTTTGGGCCCTTGAGTTAGACGGCCTCATTCTCGCCCTATAGCCTTTTGGAGGAGTCAACGTTCTCGAACCAGGCCCAAGGCCCAAATAGGTGTTTTGACACTTCTGCCCCCACAATAGCCCCTCAAAAATTCATTTGGCTTCGCTCCGAGAAGAGAAATGATTTTTTGACCAGCGAGCATTGCCTTCATGTGATCTCCCAAGTGTTGCATGTGAGAGGTCCACCCGCGCCTTTTGGAAAAGGCTCCTGACGCTTTGTAACCCGCAACGCCCGCATTAATTGCACTGAGTAACTCCTTGTCGCCCACGTTCAATGATGAGATGTGGATCCAACGGCTTGGCCTTCTTCCCAAAAATTCGAGCGGGATAACTTTTATAAACTGCCACCCCTTAATCATTCAAGACGTTTAGGTAACCATGAATCATGCCATTACTCCCAGAAAGCAAGCACGTCCTGGAAGCTCTCAACCTCATTTCTTTTCAAGAAGTTCTTAAAAGATTGCACATCTTTCTTTAGTAAGTTCCCTTTTATCAAGCACTTTTCTCCTCGGTTGTCAACCTTTGCCCTTTTTCTTTCCAAACATTCGCCCTTATTCCAACCCGATGGGCAGGTTCAAGTGTCTAGTAGACACGGCTTCTGGTATGGAGAAATTCCGAGCCAAATATCACATCCCTCCGAAAGTGGGTCGAGAATACTGCCCTTCGGAAGTTATAGCAAATTCTAGGAAGGAAGGGCAGGTTGTCATTCCCATAATCGCCTTTTTAGAGGGTGGGATGACATTCCCTATGAAAAATGTGACCAGTGAATACTTGCGCAACCATAGGTTGTGCCCTGACCAATGTACACCCAATATGTTTAGGGTCTTAGGTTGTGTTGACGCTCTAAATGAGCAAATGGACTTGCAGCTCACGTGGCGCGATGTCGTCCTCTTGTATGAGTGCCACCGGTTGTTAGACGTGGGTTATTACCTCAAATCGAGGTCCAATGTCGTTAGGCTCATATCTTGCCTTCCCAAGTCTAACAAAGGCATGAAGGATGACTATCTCATCGCTTCCGGGAGATGGCACGATGGTCTTTATTGCCCAATCAGAGAGGGAAGACCAGGTGTGGTTCCCTAGGATCTAGGATTTCTGATACGAAGTTTTGCCCCTTATAGTTTCATCCCGTAGGCTTATTGCCCTTTGATGTTTTCCTTGCTCGCTTTACTATCTGTATCTAATTATGTTTGGTTTCTGTGCTATCCCTCTTACAAACAAACGGCATATGTCGCCCCGGCTGAGCGAAGCTAGCATCTCGGACCTCAACAGAGTCCTGAGGTCAGAAGTCTTTGTGAACGAGGGCCTACAAGTGAAAGCGACTCATCTCATTTTGGGGTATGAGCCCCTGTCAAATGTCTTCCAGGATATTAGCAGCGCCATCCTCGCTGGTGACTGGAGACGTAGGAGGATAGATGTCTCCAAACTTGAGTTCCTTGCCGCCCGAGACTTGCCTGACGACCCGTCAATCATCTTTTTCGGGTGCCCCGTTGAAGCCGCCCCTCTCGCAATGAGGCCTGAAATTCAAGACGTCTGTGCAGAGTCCACGGCTTCCCCCTATCCCTTGACGGATAAATAGATCGGTTCCACTTGGAAGAGGTCGAGAGACCTTTGGAGGGCCACGTGGTCAACATTTCTGACGAAGAAGAGGGCAACTCGGACAGGAACTCTGGCATTGAAGGTTTAGTTATTGCCCCACCAGAAGATTCCTCCGAGGAAGACGATGATATGGCAACTTTGAGAACGCTCTTCACCAGAAAGAGGGGTGCTCAAGTCTCCAAGGTGGACGCCTCGGGGTCTCAGCCGAGGTTGCCTCCGCCTCCCCCTCCTTCTGACCTACTCCTTCCCGCTCCAAATATCCCAAAGAAAATGAGGAATGAGAACAAAGAGGCGGATAAGGAGAGGGAGAAAAAGCAAAAACACCAAAAACAGCAACAGCAACAACAAGTTGCTAAGGGCAGGGCGCGAGCCTCGTCTGTAGAGAGCAGGGAGTTCTGTGGGCAAGCCGAGGTTCGCTGCAGGGAGTCCAGTTAGTCCCCTGTGCTGGAGGTGGACGGGGCACCGATACCTCTCCAAGCAAGCATAAGGGACTTCAAGAGGGGTCACGCTCCTCATCTGGCCAATGCTCTGGAGCAGCCTCTCCTCTTGCCTAGGGAAATGGAGGATTTGGAGAAGATGGGTCGGACACGCCTCTTTCTTTCCCTGAAGAGGGACCTGGGCTTAGTACGTGCTATCCCATCCTCTTTAAATTTGTCACCATTATCTTAAACCTTCACATGTCTAACTCTACTGTACATCTGTCGAAATTCTCCTCCGTAGGCCATCCAAGAGGTTTTTGCTGCCGAGTAATTGGTGGGGCACTACCATAACCAAGCAGCGGCCGAGTAGGAGGCCAAGGTGGAGGTCGAGAAGGACTTGGGTCACGCTGAGGCAGAAAAGAGCGACCTGGCAGCTAAGCTGACCTAGGAGCAGAATAAGAGGAGGAGCCTGGATGCGGGCTTAAAGACCATGGAGGCCCAGGTGGAAAACCAACGCAAGCTGCTCCACCAAAAGGACGAGGCACTGTCCAAGGCTGGGCAGGAGATCTCGGACTTGAAAAGGGAGCTGGCCAAGGCCAAAGAAACGGCTCACACCATAAGAGAGACCATAGAGGCCGCCACCAAAGTCGCTTACAATGAAGGGGTTGAGATGACTGAAAACCGCCTAGTCGAGGAGCTAGCGGAGTTGTGCAGGGAATACTGCCAGCAAGTTTGGGCAGAAACCCTAAACGTGGCGGAAGTTCCTGCCAACTCTGAGTGGAGGGGAGCAAAGAAGGTCTGGTATCCCGAGGATATCAGGGTTATTGAAGACGCTCCAACCATTTCAGTTGCTCTTGAAACTGTGGCCCCGATGCTGCCTCCCTCCACCCAAGAGCAAGTCCCCCCACCAAAGAAGCTGCTGCTCCTGATAAAAGGGCCGAAAAGGGGTCGGACGAGCCAGCTGGCCAGGTTGTACTTCCTCTCAAAGCTAAAGACAAGGGGAAGCAAGTCCAGGTTTCGTCCGAGGCTGGGGTGAAAGGAGCTGAAATGGAGGGCCAGGCCAAGGAGTCCTCAGCGAAGTTGGGAAAGGACCCTCCACTGAAGATAAAGGGATAGGCCACCTCGGGCACCCTCCTTACGTAGTTTCCCCCTTTAGGGAGTTTATCATTAATTATTTACCTTGTAATTTTCATTTCTAGCTTTAATGTAAACAGTTTTAATAACTTTCAGCATTTTGCTTCTGATAATGTAACTTTCTTGATGAATTATGTTTATTGCCGTATAATTTGTCTTATTGCATGTGAAACCTAAGTAACTCAACACCCCTTTCTGACATAATTGGGTTAACAAATAAATAGCTAAGTGCGCAGAAGCGTGTCAAAAATCAAGATAGGCGCGGTTTTACCATAAGAGCAATTCAATCACGCGTAGTTTAACAATTACTTAAAAAACGAAGTACATGTCAAATTTCCCAAAGCAGAAGGCCCAAGGACCTGGCATAGCGAAGGTTAATACTAACATTTGGTAAAAAATAAACTGCATGTTAAATTTTCCCAAGGTAGAAGGTCCGAGGACCCGGCATAGTTAAGGTTGACATTAACACTTAGTTAAAAATGAATTACATGTTAAATTTTCCCAAGCTAGAAGGTCCAAGGACCTGGTATAGCTAAGGTTGACATTAATACTTAGTTAAAAATGAACTGCATGTTAGGTTTTGCCAAGGTAGGAGGTTCGAGGACCCGGCATAGCCAATGTTGACATTAACACTTAGTTAAAAATAAACTGCATGTTAACTTTTCCCAAGGCAGGAGGTCTGAGGACCCGGTATAGCCAAGGTTGACATTAACACCTAGTTAAAAATGAACTGCATGTTAAATTTTTCTAAGGTAGAAAGTCCAAGGATCCAGCATAGCCAAGGTTGACATTAACACTTAGTTAAAAATGAACTGAATGTTAAATTTTCCCAAGGCAAGAGGTCCGAGGACTCGGCATAGCCAAGGTTGACATTAACACTTAGTTAAAAATGAACTGCATGTTAAATTTTTCCAAGGCAGAAGGCCTGAGAATTCGGCATAGCCAAGGTTGATATTAACACTTAGTTAAAAATGAACTGCATGCTAAATTTTCCCAAGGTAGGAGGTTTGAGGACATGACATAGCCAAAGTTGACATTAACACTTAGTTTGAAACGTTGAGTTTCTGTTTGATATTGCAGATTAGCAAACTGAAAATTAACTCAACATAATAACAATTGAATAAGTAGCAAAAATTCCTTCCATTAATAGTAGTACCTTCTAAGGCTATTTACATTCCAGGGCCATTTTACAGGCTCTTTATCTAGATTAGCAAGCCGATACAACCTTATGCAAGCCATTGAGGTAATGCGGTAGGGCCCCTCCTAATTGGGACCTAACTTTCCCCACGCTGGGTCCTTAGCGACTCCCACAACCTTCCTTAGGACTAAGTCGCCGGGAGCGAGGGGTTGTGATCTCATGCGAGAGTCATATCCCTGTTTGAGCTTCTGCTAATAGCAAACCAGCCGAACCATAGCGTTCTCTCGCCTTTCTTAAGCCAGATCCAGCCCTTTCTGCAGCGAGACGTCATTGTTGCCTCGGCTGAAGAAGCGCGTCCTCATCGCTGGAAACCCCACTTCTAAAGGGATCACAGCCTCAGCACCATATGTCATCGAAAAGGGGATCTCCCCCGTGGACCTTCGGGGTGTAGTTCGATAAGTCCACAATGCGTGTGGCACTTCGTCTACCCATCTGCCCTTAGCATCGTCCAGCCTTTTCTTGAGCCCATTGACTATTGCTTTATTGACCGCCTCGGCCTGGCCGTTTCCCTGCGGGTAGGTTGGGGTGGAGTACTTGTTTGTGATGCTGAAGTCTCCACAGTATTTTCTGAAGGCCATACTGTCAAATTGTAGGCCGTTGTCCAAGATGAGGCTGCGTAGGACCCCAAACCTAGTAATGATGTTCTTCTAGATAAACTTTTTCGCATCTGATGTTCGAGAGGGGCTCTGCCTCAACCCACTTGGTGAAGTAATCCGTTCCAACGAGCAACCATCACTTGTTCCCTACTGCCCTTGGAAATGGTCCCACTATATCCAATCCCCACTGTGTGAATGGCTAAGGGCTGACTAAAGGGTTAAGGATGCCCTCAGGCTGGTGGATGTTGGGAGCGAACCTTTGGCACTGATTGCACTTTCTCGTGTAATCCTATGCTTTCCTTTGCATGTTCGGCCACCAGTATCCTTGTGTAAGGGCTCTATGGGCTAGGGAACCTTCCTCCCGTGTGGCTACCACAAATTCCCTCGTGCAACTCTTCCAAGAGCTGCTCCGTTGCTTTCGGGTGCATGCACAGCAGGTAGGGTCCCGAAAAGGAGCGTTTATAGAGTTTCTTGTCCTCGGATAGCCAAAACCGCGGAACCTTTCTACGGATCTTGTTGGCCTCAGACCTTTCTTTTGGCAGAGCGTCATGTTTAAGGAAGGACACTATTGGGTCCATCCAACTGGGTCTCATTCTGATCTAGTGAATCCGAAGGATTTCACCACTTGGCCTGACGGGTTTAAATAAGTCCTCAACGAGGATGAAACGAGGTAGGCCTTGAGCCGAGGAGGTTGCGAGTATGGCCAGTGAGTCGGCATGGGTAATCCCATTCCTAGAGATATTCGACAGTGCAAAAGACTCGAATTTGGACTGCAAGTGCTTGGCGCGCTTTAAATACTCTCGCATTCTCGGTTCCCTGACTTCCAATTTCCCTTCCACCTGGCTGACCACTAGCTGTGAATCCGAGAATGCCTGCACCGTTTTTCCCCCCATTTTTTGAACCATGTCCATTCCTAATAGCAAAGCTTCATACTCGGCTTCATTATTGGTAGCCAAGAATGCCAATCTCAAAGACTTCTCCATGACAATTCCCTCCGGGGATATCAAAACTATCCCTATACGTGAACCCTTCTAGTTGGCCGCTCCGTCCACGAAGACCCTCCACACTGGGGATTTCTCGCACGAGGTCACGCCAACTAGTTTTCCATCCATGCCCCATCCCTCAGGGTTCTCCTCTGTAGGAGGCTCAGCGAACTCTGCCACCAAGTTGGCTAGGACTTGCCCCTTCACGGAGGTGCGAGGCATGTACTTGATGTCAAAGGTTCCCAAGATAGTTCCCCATTTGGTGATCCTGCTAGAGTAGTCTGCACTCTGCAACATGGACTTAAGAGGGAGTTTAGTCAGCACGACGACCGTATGCGATTGGAAGTAGTACAGGAGCCGGGGCGTTGCATGCATCATGGCTAGAATTGCCTTCTCCAACGGTAGATACCAAATCTCGGCCTCCGGCAGAGACTTGCTTACATAATAAATCGGCCTCTACACACCATTGTCGTCTCGTATTAGAACTAGGCTGACGGCGTGAGCAGCCACGGCAATATACGCGAACAAAACTTCATCTACGTCTAGGCGAGACATAATGGGTGGCTGAGAGAGGTACTCCTTCAGCCGCTGGAAGGCCATGGAACACTCATCGATCCACTTGAAACCCTTCCACTTATTCAACAGTTGGAAAAAGGGTCGGCATTTATCGACAGATCGAGAGATGAACCTATTGAGGGCGCCGTCATCCCCGTTAGCCTTTGGACTTCCTTTAGGTTCCGAGGAGGTTGTAGGTAGCAGATTGCTGCGACTTGGGCGGGGTTGGCCTCAATCCTTCTTTGGGTGAGCATGTAGCCCAGAAATTTGCCAGATCTCATGCCAAAGGAGCACTTGGAGGCATTCAGTCGTAACTTGTGCTCCCGCAATGTTTGGAAGGTGTTGTCCAGGTCGGCCACATGCATAGGTATAGCCTTACTCTTCACAACCATGTCATCCATATATACCTCAACGGTTTTGCCCAATTGGGCTTCGAACATCCTGGTCATCATCCTTTGGTAGGTAGCCCCAGCATTCTTCAAGCCGAAGGGCATTACCTTGTAGTGATAGTTGCCAGTGGGAGTGACAAAAGTAGTCTTCTCCTAGTCCTCTAAAGCCAAAGGTATTTGGTGGTATCCCTAAAAAGCGTCTAGAAAACTCATCCGAGGGTGGCCTACTGTCGCGTCCACCAGTTGGTCTATGCGAGACATTGGGAAATAGTCTTTGGGTAGGCCTTGTTCAGATCTGTAAAATCCACGCAGACCCTCCATTTCCCATTCTTCTTCTTTACCACGACTGTGTGCGCCAATCACTCGGGATAGAATACTTTCTTAATAGCTTTAACCCTTTTAGGTCTGACTACCTTTTCTTTAACGGTGTTGGAATGTTCCTTGGAAGAGCCCCGAGGGGGTTGCCTCTTCGGCATAGCAGCCGAGCTAACATTCAGGTGGTGGCAAATGAAGTTCGGGTCAATTCTAGGCACCTCGTACGCATCCCTTGTAAACACGCCAAGGTTCCCCTTCAGGAATGCGACCAACTTCTCTTTTTCCTCGATCGACAGTTGGGCCCCTACTTGGAAGAACCTCTTTGGGTCGTTATCCACAAGAACTCTATTTAATCCCTTACACGTGGGCTCTTCTGCCACCGTCTCCCCAGTTGTGGCAGAAGAGGTTAATTGCTATGGGGTCGGGGCAGCCAAGGCCGAGGATTCAAGCTCCGGCCTGCGCAGAACTGCGGTTGTCAAGCACTATCTCGCCGCAGACTGACTCTCGATAATTTCTTCTACTTGGCTGCCAAAAGGGAACTTCACCTTGACGTGGAGAGTAGAGGAGATAACCTCCAGGGCGTGCAGCCAGGGTGTACCCACAATGGCCGTATAAGGAGAGTAGGTATCGATTACGATGAAATCCACTTTGACTACCACTAGGCTTGACTATACTGGCAACCTAATCTGCCCCTTTGGGATGACTGCCTTCCCTTCGAAACTTATCAGTGGTGAATCATAGGCCGAAAGATCCTCTTCCCTCAGGTTCAACCCCTTAAACAGATCAGGGTACATAATGTCTGCGCCACTTCCTTGGTCTACCATCAGCCTTTTCACATCGTAACCTCCTATTCTTAACATGATGACTAAGGTGTCATCGTGTGGCTAGATGGTCCTCACTTTGTCCTCGTTTGAGAAGCCTAGAATTAGAGGCTCGATGCCCTTAGTGCTCTTCGGCTCAGAGCTAGAGTCCTCGGTAAGGGCTCGTGCCACAGACATCACCCTGGAAGGGCGAGAATCGGTCCTCCCAAGAGCAACGAGAATGACATTGATGGTCCCTAAAAGAGGTCTCGAGGCATGATGGCCCTGATTTGCTGGCTCAGGGTGTTCTCCCTGCCCACTAGGCCGATATAAGAACTGTTTCAACTTCCCCTCCTTCGCCAATTGCTCAAGGTAATTTCGTAAATTTCTACAATTCTCTGTTGTGTGGCCATTTTCTTGATGATACTGGCAATGGAGGTTCTGGTTACGCTTCGTGGGGTCACTTAACATCTTGTTGGGCCACCTGAAATAGGGTTCATGACGGATTTTCTCAAACACCCGTTGTATGGGTTCGCGGAACATGGTGCTGACCACCTGCGTGGGTGTCGGGCCAGGCAAGCCCAACGAACTCTCTCCTCGGCCTACTGTTGCTGTATCGGTCCGACCTAAAATCCCTCCTCTCTTGAGGGATAGCCTTCTCCTTTCCTTGCAGCTGATCCTCCTCAACCCGCTTGTACTCGTCAATGCGATCCATGAGTCGACGGACGCTCTTGACAGGCCTTTTGGTCAGTGACTTCCTCATATCATGCTCGTTTGGAAGGCTGACCTTGAAGGTGCTTATGGCAACTTCGTTGAAGTCCCCATTAATCTCATTGAACATCTTCCAATACCTGTCGGTATACGTCTTGAGGGTCTCTCCTTCTCTCATAACCATGGATAATAGCGAATCCAGAGGTTGAGGTACCCTACTACATGTGATGAAACGCGAGCCAAACGCCCTGGTGAGCTCTACGAAGGAATTGACAGAACCTGCCTTTAGGCCATTGAACCACCTCATCGCGACAAGTCCCAGGTTGAAGGGGAAGACTTTGCACATCAAAGTCTCGTTCTTAGAGTGCACCGCCATTCTTTGGCTGAAATGGCTCACGTGCTCCACTGGGTCCATTCGTCCGTTGTAAATGGTGAAGATTGGTTGGGTGAATCGCCTCGGAAGTTTTCCCTTCTCAATCCTCCGAGTGAAGGGCGACTTGGAAATTTAGTGGAGCGCCTTACCTAAAGCGTTGTTAGCCAAGCCCCTAGAGGAGGTCCTCTTACCATTAGGGTCGTGACGATACTCGTCCTCGTAGGAGGAGGTCTCACTAGAGGGAGTTCTTGACTTGGAGCTGCCGATGCTACTGCGAGTATCTGCTGAAGACTGGTCTGAAGGAGAGGGAGTGCGCCGTCGTTTCTCCTGGCGCAGCTTCTTTTTCAAATGGTTAATCTCCCTTTGCATGGCCTTGACACTTTTTTCGCAGGAGGTTCTACTTCCATCTCGTGCGTGACTCCTCCCGCGCGTATGTTCTGTGCGCACGCTGGCTTCTCGATCTCTTTCCTGCTCTAGCTGTGAGAAGTGATCCTCGTGCTGGGATCCTATAGACTCTGCACGACGTGAACCTGAGCCTTTCATGATGCTTCACGTCCCTTTACTCAAGGTTTCCCACAGACGGCGCCAATTGTAAGGACACAAATCAAGCGTAGACCCAAGTACGTGACAGGGCCGGCCCAAATGGCCTAAACAATAGAATTTGTAGAGAGTGGGCTTGAAGCCTAGACTTATTGGGACAATAGAAAGCAGTGGCGTTTGGGCTAAGTCCACAGTTGCATGCAATGAACTTGCGGTGCGATTCTAGCTGTCCTCAGACTTGAACCGAAGAGCCCCTGTATTCATTTTCTTGTTCTGCTTGGGAAGAGAAGGTTTTGTCTTCAAAAAGCCGGATCCCCCTCCAATGTTCTCCCCCTTTCCATTTATATTCCTCCTCTCCATGTTCCTATTCATGAGCCATAATTGCAGATCCATTTTCCATTCATTGTCTTCTTGGGAACCTTCCCCAATGGCTAGAAGGCTGATCACCGTCCTCTCAGGAGTCACTTCCCCATTAATGCGGCCAGATGGGTAGGTGTGAAGCCTTTAATGCGGTGGTAGCAGCTTTATGTAAAGTACTCCCCACTTGTTCTCCCCCCTTGCATTTCACTGAGTGCAACATGGGTTGATGAGCTCCACGTGTTTCTTCCTGGGCATCATGGTGCACCTCATGCCCCTTGTTTTAGTTGTCCGAGGAGACCTTTCTCCTCGGACCTTTCCCAATAAGTCAATGACCCGATCGGTGGGCTTCTAGGCCCTTGAGTTAGGCGGCCTCATTTTCGCCCTGTAGCCTTTTGGAGGAGTCAACGTTCTCGGACCAGGCCCAAGGCCCAAATAGCTGTTTCGACACTTCTGCCCCCACAGAACCCATCACTCACATCATTTTTTTACTTACCAGTAACTACTCATCATATCAATAATTTATAATTAAAAAAAAAAAGTTTGTATAACTAAAAAGTAGTTCAATATCAAAAATTACCAATAGTAAAACTAAAAAAAAAAAACCAACTAGCCAATTTTATTCAAAATAAATAACCTTGCCCTTTGAAAAATTCTAAACAAAAACGATTTTTTTCATACCCACCAAAAAAAAAAAAAAAAAAAACACAACAACTAAGTCTAAGTAGTAGCAAAGTCAAAAGTTGAAACTGCTACACACAACCAACAATAAAACTGCCTCTTAACTTAAAGTTTTAGCTCCGTTCCTCTCGAAAAGAGTGAAAAATCAAATGGGTCTATACTAATGTTTAGTGACAATGAAACTTACTGCACTTTGAGCAATTGAAGTTCCTAAGAAAGTTTTAGGCCAAAATAACTGGTGTTCTTAGATGTTACGCTGTTTGAAACTTTTAATGTTTTAAATGAGAATTTTAGAGAGTTTAAAATTTGAGCTTTAGCTGTTATTCTGTCTAATTCTATTAATTTCTTTGTGTACATGGCTAATGAAGCAATAAAGTGGCCAATTTATTAATGATGTGAAAGCAATTTTTTATTTTAATTTAAAAAAAGTACATAATCAATTTACCAACTGGAACTTGTATTTAAGCCCCAATTTCACATTTCCCCTATTTTACAATCTTTTTCCCCCCTAATTTACAATATAAATGAATGTAATATTGACCTTTAGTTTTTTAATGAGAGTTCAACCATAACATATGTAGTTCTAAATGAAAAGATACATGACCAATGCAACGGAAACAAGGGATACCACCTTCTAATAAGTATTGATTAGCTTATAACTAGGCGTCCATTAGTCGGTGTGGCCATTTTGAAAGGGTTTTTTGGGTTGCACTGCTGACATTGTTTTCCTAAAAATGTGAACTTTCGTCACACTATTGGATCAATTTTCCAACAATACGGTATCGGCTTCCATCGGTGTGGTAGATGGTGGCCACCATCACAAGAAGGAGAGAGAGAGAGAGAGAGAGAGAGAGATTAGGAGCTTCCAAGGATTACAATCCATTACCCACATAAAAAATCAACCGCTATCAAACCTAAAACCGTAGATCTAAATTTCTAAACATCAAAATCCACCTTCCAATCCAAATGAGGTGAGAGGACTTGAGAGTAACCCACCTTCGAAGTTTGAGAAGCAAACAAGAAGCAAATTTGAGTTGATTCAATTGAAGAAGCAGCAAATATTGGTTGACGTTGGGTTGATTCAACTCGATCTTTAGGACTTACTCCCTTTAGTGTAGTTTTCGTCAGAAACTAAAATCTTTTGATAACAGTTGTACACATGTACTGACCGACATTGGAATTCTAGCAACTTTATCTACCATTGTCTTGTCAGTCGCTAGCATTCCCTTTTGGCAATTTGATCGGCTTGGCTTTGGCTTACTGACTCAGTCCGGTTCGACTTTTGAACACCCTTAATTATAACCCTACATCCATTTCGTTAGCTTAAAATATTGGGGGTTTTCCCAGTGATTTAAAAAGAAGAATTAAATTCATTGAAGCTGATGTTAAACGCTAAAACTCATTCAGTTACTCTAATTACGAAAGTGCTACGCAATTACTCGAACTAAATGGGGGGCCGGGTTACCAAATGGTTTTCCCCGTATTTTTGATTCATTCGGTGAAAGAAAAAGACCATCTAAAAAGACATAACCATATGCATATATTAGTCCAACAAGATTGTCTATCTGTTTATGGTGTCCTATGATTCGTTATGATGTCCAAGTCTCAGGGACTGATACATGTTTATTATTATTATTTTTGGCTTGCTAAGCTCTCATGCTAAATCCATATAGTACTACACTTCCCAAATCTTAGTAAGTTATTTATTTATTTGGTTTTTTCAGCTTTTGCTGCTCCCGTCGAGGCTTCCTGGAGTTGCTGCCGCCGCCACCACCTAGGTTCACAAGAGCCGATGGGTTTGGGTTAGACAGATCTGTTCGTGGAGTTCCATGGGTTATGTTTTAGATTCTAGAATTTGTTTTGAACGGAGCCATTTAAGCTAGATTAATGTGTTTTAAGTTTAGGCTTGAAACAACATAGTTTTGATGTGTGCTAGCTCTTCACTTGGTTATCATTGAAACAACGTAGTTTTAAGGTTGATTTGGCAAAAGGGATTTACTAACGTGTGCCCTTAGGGCATACATTAGTAAACCATTTTAGGAAACTTTTTATGGAAAAATAAAAAAGTAATTAACTGTTTTAACATTTTTTTCAGTTCTCCATAAAAACTCTCCCAAAATGGATGGTTAATGTATGCCTTAAGGGCACACATTAACGGGTCCCTTGGCAAAAATTAATCCATGATGATGTGTCACTTAACAACAGAAACTAATTGTGGATGGTGACTTGTTAATGAAACCAAACTTTAGGGAGTAAAATTAAGTTTTTGAAACTTTGGGATGTAAAATTCAATCAACTCTAAACTTCAGACTAAATTAAGATAAAAATAAGGGGGAATTGAAAAATGCAATGAGAGGGGATCTTATTCCATAATTGCCAATTTATATGATGTCCTCTTATCATTTTTTTCTACTTTCCATTTTAATCTTTCGACATGCAAACAAAGATAAGAGATAACCATTCTCCTCGTGTATTCTCATGAACAAAACCGTAATTTTAGGGATCAAAACATGAATATTTTTTGTTTTTATCTATGAAGAATAAAAATAATATACTGAAGTTTGAAAGTCAAAATAAATAAATACCGAACAGATCAAATTAGCCTATATTCAATATTAAAAATATATAAATCAAAAGACACAAATTTCTATTTTTTAGTATAGTCCACTTTTCTCATCTATACTATATAAAAAAGAACTCAAATTATTTATGAATGATTTTGTACGTAGTAATATTCTTGAGACTTAGTCATATATCGAAACATGATATAGGTAAAGATTTTATTGAGTGTTCTAGTTCATTAAACCCAAGCCAAACCTTATTATAAGACCCAGTCTTAATGTATTGTGATTGGAAATTTGGAATAAGGCCAAATTTGAATCCTTTAGACGGCATCGCAAACTCAACAAGGTTTATACTTTATACCAAAGCCATGGTATATAATTTTAGAAGATTAATGGGATTGAAAGTTATATTAGGGTTGTGAAGGCGATGAAATGACCATCCTTGTAAGATTTGGGCTGAGCAAACATGGGTTTGGGCTAAGCGTCTTTTAACTTATTTGGGCTAAGAGACTTTCGGCTTATTTGAACCAATTTTGCAATTTGAATGGGCACATTTTCGCTGTTTTGCATTATGTCTCATAAATTAATTTTGCTTTAGTAGGCCTAAATTTGAATTCTTTGGACCGCTTCATAGTAAGATTTACGCCCAAGCTCAGAGCTGATTTTTTGTTTCATCACTTTTTTTAATTAAAGCCCAATTATCTCTTTTAGGGTCAGCATCAAAAACAGTAGAGATGAATGGACTCTCCTGTATATATAACTAGCCCATATTTTCAAACCAAAAGTATTCATTCTTTTGAAGCACATTGCATTTGTTACCATTACAAATTTTATCAATAATCTCATGAATATTACGCTTGGGGATTGACTCAAAATCATTAACACCATGTTACACACACACACATATAACTTTAATACAAATACAATTTATATCATAACTTATTTCTCAACTTATTGAGATAACAAATTATGAATCATAAAAAATCACTTTCACATTAACCTACCATTGATACTATCTCTTCTTTTTTCTTTTTTCTTTTTTCAATAGCTCACAAGCTACTACTTTAACATGCTGTAGAAAAAAAATATCACGAGACTTCTTATATTCCAAATTGATGCATAATAAGAGCACGATCTCCCTCCATAATTAGCTAAGCTTAACCTTCAATCAAGCATTCTTCCAATTCCGTCACTTGTTTCTCTGTCAGATTGGGAGTAAGCATGAGAGATCCATTAGATGCTTGGGAAGAAGCTTGGGAGATTGGTTGGGATTGGGATTGGGATTTCTTTTCAAACCAGTTTGAAATTGATTGGATATTTTCTCGACAGGACTCGAAAATTTGTTGGTACGAGCCATAAAGTAAATATGCAAGAAACAATGCACCTAACACAGGGATGATCCACCCCAAGATAGGGTCAAGGATGAAAAGGAGTAAGTCAGAGGCCAAAGCCCCCAAAATAAGACACACACTTTTGAAGAATAAGGGTGAATTTTTGTTGGAAGTGGCTAGTACCCATGCTGCCAATGCTGTAGTGAAAGTAACTACATGTATTATTAGGCCTAGCATGATTCCTTTGTGGTCATGGAATAGAGCACCTGACCCTTGATACATTAATCCGACGAGGATAAGCAGATTACTAAAGCTAAAGCCAACCAAAGTAGGCCATGCAGTGAAGGAATGGATTTCGTGCTCAATTCTAGATAGAGAAAAAAATATCTTAGATTTTGTGGAACATATAGTTAAAGGGTGCAAATATAAGAAATTAAATGCATATCTGTCACATTTCATTTGTTTTTTGGGGGTCGGTTCCGAGTAAGTTTGTAACTTGACATATGTTGTTATGCAACAAAGTGAAGATTGCTTTTATTTTAAAAAAGATGGACAAGGATGGTAGAAAATTTATCCTATGTTTAAAGATGCATGCAACTTAATGCGCAAGATCTTTTGATGTTGTGCCAAAAATCTTAACTAATCTTTTGATGCTGTGCCAAAAAAAAAAAGTAAAGTGGAAAAAAAAATAAGAAGAGGATTTTACCTTTAAAATCACAAGTTTTTCCAAATTTACCAAAATTATGCATAAAGAATTTAGAATTATGCACAAGAAAAATTTTCTCCATTTCAAAAAAAAAAAAAAAAAAAAATCGAAGATGTTTTAATAAAAATAGATATTCATACAAAAAAAGAATAATAACATAAATATGAAGAAAACAGATAAAAATAAATTAAGCAACGTGAAGAACTGAATAATGCAAAAATGAGGTCCAACGAATTTTTGATATAATGGTGTAAGAATATTCCTATTACATTAAACATTGCATAAGGGTGTATAGAAAATATTCATATTTACATTGTGTTTTGATATATATATATATATATATATATATATATATATATATATATATATATGTAAAGTTGTGATTTACAACTATATTTTATGTTGGCTTTATTCCATGACAAAAAGTGTTGTATTTGCTTTAATTTTATTTCTTGTATTTTGTGGGATTCTATTGAATTGAGTTTAGTATTAAGTTGGTGAAGAATCGAGCATAAAATGAAGAATCAGTAGATTTCGCGAGAAACTCACAAGAAGCTAACCCGCAAAAAAGCTACGTAAGAAGCACATGCTAGAAGCTAAAGAGTCATGCTAGGCTGTCAATTTTGCGAGTGTCTCGCGAGTAAGGCCTTCCTACGAGATACCCACGAAACTCTTTGCCCGGAGGTTTTTTTGTTAGGACATATGTAGTTGTTCAAACTTGTGAACATATGTCGCTATTTTATGTAATTGGCTTATCCTTAGACAAAACGCACTTTACTTGTAATTGGGTAGATCTAGGATGGGTTAAACACTTCAAGAAACAGTGGTTCAAGTTTAAGTGTTGAAGCCGTCAAAGTCTGTCCAAGATACAAGCAAGGAAGTGCAAGATTTTAAAGCTCGATAGATAACCTCGACAGATACATCTATCGAGATTTAAAGAAGCTGTTTAGCCCGAGCCTCGACAGCTGTCTCGACACCTCTCGACACCTCTATCTGTCGAGAATTAAAGAAAACAGAATTCCAAGTCTGTTTCAAGTCCAATCCGTGTGTGTGTCTTTGGGACTTCTTTTCTCCTAACCCTAGACATATAAAAGGATTATTTTAAGGGCCGTAAAAGAGCTGCACAAGTGAATAAGCAGAAATCACAAGATACAAGTTGCATCTTCTCTCTTCATGCAAATTGTGATCTGTGAGAAAAAGTTCGTGCCCTAGTTCATCTCTGATGATTTGAAGAACTTTGCAGCCAACATTCTTTCTTTCTCAAGTTGGTGAGTGAGTCACGTACTGGGATTCGTGCAAAGGAGTAAGACGCGTACTGGGATCCGCGCATCACATTGGTTAGTCACGTACTGGGAGCCGTGCATTGAACTGGAGAAATTGTCACTACAGAACGAGTCCAATTGGGTATTGGGGTAAGAGTTCAACTGTAGGTTGGTGAGGTACTGGGATTCCTTACTTGTAACTGCTCGTTGTGATAATAGTGGAGTTTCGGGAGTGGTGACCTTAAATCACCCGGTGGGGTTTTTGCCTTAGGGTTTTCCCCATTCGTGAACAAATCACCGTGTTATTTTTTTCCGCTCCATAATTTAGTTTCGGTGATTTGTTTGTGCTGCCACGTAAATTTGCATGTTAATTTGATTAATTAATAACTGGGCTAATTTAATTAATCTAAATTATCACAAGGGGTCAACGCGTTTGTGGCCTGTCAAGTGGTATCAGAGCAAGCACACTCTGATTAGGGTTTAATCTACTGTGTGTGATCCATTGACCCCTGCTGTCATGGATAGAGGACAATCTTTAATTATACCTCCTTTATTTGATGGCACTAACTATGCATACTGGAAAGTACGCATGAGAGCTTTCTTGCAGTCTTTAGATGAGAAAGTGTGGCAAGCTGTGGAGATAGGCTGGACCAAGCCTACAGAAGCGCCAGCCGAATGGGATGATGCAAAGATCAAGGCGGCTAACTTCAACAGCAGAGCATTGAATGCCCTATTCAGTGCAGTCACCAATGAGAAGTTTAAGAAAATTTCCTCAACTGAAACTGCGAAGGAAGCATGGACTATCCTCCAGACAACCTATGAGGGCACCAAGGCTGTCAAAGATTCAAAGCTACAAAGGCTCACCACACGCTTTGAAGAGATTAAAATGGAGGAGGATGAGTCGTTTGATGAGTTCTATGCCAAGCTGAAGGACATAGTGAACTCAGCCTTCAATCTTGGGGAAACCATCCCAGAACCCAAGATTGTAAGAAAGGTGCTCAGATCGTTGCCGAAAAGATTCCATGCTAAGATCACGGCAATTGAAGAATCAAAGGATATTGACAGAATTCCTTTGACTGAGCTAGTTGGAAACTTGCAAACCTATGAGTTAGGGCTGACTAGGTTAGGCAAGTCAAGTAAGGGCAAGAGTTTGGCACTGAAGGCCAAAAGCAGTGACACGGATGACTCGTCAGATGATGAAGATTCCAAGATGAAGTCCTACATCACAAGGCAGTTCAAGAAGTTCATGAAGAATGCCAACGGAAAGGGCTTCAACAGAGACCGCAGACAATCCAGTTTTTCACAATTCAAGAATCCGGATAAAATGAAGAAGGATGTCAAAGATGGCGGTCAGTACACTGTTCCCACAGGACCAAAGTGCTTTGGGTGTCAAGGCTTTGGACACATGAAACAAGAGTGTCCTACGTACTTAAAGAGCATAGGGAAAAGCAAGGCACTTGCTGTTACCTTAAGCGACACAGAGCCAGAGGATGATTCCGAGGATGAGGACGACGGAATCTTGAATGCCTTCACTGCCACTGTTAATCCTACTGATGGGGTTACCGAGAAAGCGGATGAAGAAGAAGAGTTGGTGGAATCCAAGTGTGAGATCATGGATGATCAAGATGATATCCACACTGCCTATGAGAAGCTATACAAGCTCTCGGAAAAGCATGAGAAGCTCTATAGGCTGGCCACCAAGAAACTCAGTGATGTGGAACTTGACCGTGAGGAACTGTCCACAAAGGTTGATCAAGCGAATCAAACCATTGGAGCACTGAGGTTCGAGAACAATTTCTTGGCTGAGAGGACCAAGAAGCTTGAAGCAGAGCTGTTTCAAGTCAGGGCACAACTGGAGAGGACGTCAAGTGCTAAACTGGACGAGATGCTGAGTGCTCAGAGATACTCTTCAGATCGTACTGGATTGGGGTATGAATTCTCTATCTCTAATACTCCTTCTGCTAGTACTACTGTTTTTGTTCCACCGGCTGATAACATTAAAACTGAGGAAAATAATGTTAAAACTGATTTAGCTAGTGAGAACATAGGCAAGGACAAATCCATCCTAGGAGCACCCCCTAAAATTGAGAAAAGGGAAGCTAGACACCCTAGGAATAAGAAGGATAACTCTCAAAAGGCCAAACATAAGAAGTCGCATCTCTGTTATCATTGTGGTCTCGGCGGTCACACTCGACCAAATTGCTACAAGTGGCTTGCCACTCAACAGAGCAATGGCGCTATAGCATCTGGGAGCCAGAATCAGCTCCAGTCTTCTCTCGCTCCTCTTGGAGACATTCTAAAAGCCCTCATGTTCCTTTCAAACTTGAACGGTTCATATTCTTCTCCCCCTATACCGGCTCAAGAGTCAACCAAAAGGAAAGGATCTTCCAAGGTGTGGAAGCCAAAGGGTTCCAAGTGATTTTAGTCACTTCTTCTTCTCTCTCTATTTTGTGTGTTGCATTACTTGTGTGTTTCTTTACTGTTTTGAGTCAGTCTAGTTTTATGCATTGTTTTGCTTTACATGTTTTTGTTTGTGTGTTTTCAGTTTTGTGTTTTATTTTTGCTTCTCTTATAAAAATAAAAAAAAAATTGAAAAAAATGAAAAATACAAAAACAGTGTGTGTTTGTGTGCATCAGTTCATGTGAACTTTTGTAATGGCCATTGAAACAGAGTTTTCTAAACTTTGTGTCATCTATAGCTTAGATGAGCACTCTTCTGCACAACTAAGCGAGTGAGCTCTGTAGCTCTTTGTTTGTGATGAGTAAGGTTAAGTGATCTCTTCTTCTTAACACTCGTATCACTCTTTTTGACGGGTTGAACTAGAAAATCCTAAGAGAAAGGCATAAATAACCATCTCACCACTGTTACTCGCCAATCATAATATGACATCTGTATGCTTCGGCATAGCAAAAGTGCAATGTCAATGACATCTGTATGCTTCGGCATAGCAAAAGTGCAATGTCAAGGACACCTGTATGCTTCGGCATAGCAAAAGTGCAGTGTCACAAGCTTAACATCATTGGGTATTTCTTTTCTTTCTCTTGTATGCCCATGCATGATATGCTTGTTAAAAGAAAATATGCAAAGAAATAATAAGCAAAAAGATTAAAAATGCTTTAAAATATGGTTGCAAGCGTGTTTTCTAGGAGATGTGGGAGTTATAGGATGTACCTCAAAGGTGATAGTCCCCATCGAGCAGTTATGATTGTGTGTGAGTTAAAGTGATTTTCTCATATCTCAAATCGTCATAACATTGAGACACTTATGCAATCTTGCGATGTTTTCACACACAACACGCAATACTCTTTGCTATTCTTGATACATGTGCAGGTACAATGTGATTTGGCCATCACAAGGTTGACATGCGTTAATGTGTGCTCATTAAACTGTCTTAACTCGTTTTTGAAAGATAAAATTGGTTAGACTTGTTTAATGTGTGTGTGCGTGTTTTGAGATACATGTGCATCATATTTCTTGTTGAGAGATGTTTTTGAGAGCTTAATGTGTTGGTTGTATCCTTGGTTGAGTTGCATGCATGATTGCATTCATGTCTGTGTTTTTCCTCTTTTGAAAAACTGCTTTGAAAGGCATCTCGACACCTCCTCGATACCTCTCGACACATAGCCATCTGTCGAGATCCCTAGACTCATTCTTATCGCAGTCTCGACAGATACCTCGATAGCAGCTGGATCGATCGAGAAACTTTCTGTTTGCTCGATAGCTCCTCGATAGCTTCTGGATCGATCGAGGTCACCACATGCTTGTTTCTTCTTCCTCGATAGCTAACCTCGATAGCTTCATCTGTCCACGAGCATTTCTCGACAGCTTACCTCGACAGCTACCTCGACAGATCTCGATACCTGCATCTGTCGAGATTTACTGAGATTCTATATAAGGGTCCTTCGCGATTTTGAAATCACTTCTCTCGATCTCTCTCGCTCGAAAACACTTGGATCTCTCTCAAAATCTTTTCCCTCTCCCTCCAAACCTCTCTCAAGGCTTTCTCAAGTGTTTCTTCACTTTCTTCATCATTTGGTAAGCCTTTTATCTCTCATTTCATGCATTGCATTGTTTTCAAAACCCTAGGTTTGTGTTTTTTTGAAAATTTTTGGGAGTTTTCAAAATTGTCGGGATTTTCCTGAAATTTTTGGGTTGGTTTTCGAGTTCTGATCTTCAAAACCACATGCATTGCATCACATTAGCATTCTAATTGTATTTTCATGCATTTAGATGTGTGCCTTCCTATTGTGTGCTGTTAGGTTTGGATTGGGCTGAGCCCATGATGTGTTTTGAGTTGCATGTCACATGCTCATGCATTTTCATGCATACGTTCTTTTCATTTCAATATTTCTTTCTGCCAATATTGAATTGTTTGGGACTTTTCTGTTTGTCTCTTCTTTCCCCCTCTTCTATGTTTACGTTAGTAGCGTCTATGGCTCCTAAACGTAAGTCTATTCCTCCTAGGAACCCCATGCGTTCTAAGGGGCAGTCTTCTTCTGATTCTACCCCTGTGTCTGTTCGGTTCCGTGATGAGAAAGCCCATAAGGATTTCTCGGAGAACTTTTCTAAACGCGGTGTTCATTCGGAACGCCACGTCGTCTTGGCAGACTTTGCCGACACTGACCTTCCCGATGTCATTCACACTCGGGGATGGGAGTTACTGTGTGACGTCCCGGTCACGTCTCCTCTCGTGCTGATTCAGGAGTTTTACTCCAACATCCACGGGATTGATTCGTCAGTACCTTCCTTCTTCTCTAGCGTTCGAGGTACGCGCTTCTGTGTCACCCCAGAGCTTGTCTCTGAGGTACTCCATGTCCCTAGGGTGGATCATCCCGATTACCCTAGTTGTGAGCGTCTCTGGACTGTGTCCAAAGACGAGATGATCTCGGCGTTCTGTGAACGTCCTACCCTTTGGGGAGATCACATGTACACACCATGTCGACCTTTTGCTAAAGGTCCTAGATTTCTTAACATGGTGATGACCTTTGTTTTGCACCCACTGTCTCACTACAACTCGATCACAGAGCCTCGTGCTCGGTTCTTGTTGTCCCTCCTTGAGGATCTCTCTATAGACTTTCCTTCTCACTTCATCTTTTCTATTATCGATGTCTATAGAGATACGGCCACCCGTGATAAGCTCATTTTCCCTTCCGCTATCACGAGGATTTTGGGTCGTTTTTCCATTCCCTTCCCTACGTCCGATCATTATCATGTCATGTCTGCCATAGACGCCGCTACCGTAAAACGTAGCGAGGCACAGTTCAGATCGCGACAGCCGGATGCTGCACCTCCTTCCAACCGTCCGACCACCTCCAGATCCGCTCGAGCATCTACCTCTTCTTCTACGAGCGAGGTCACACTGGGAGACGTCATGACGCTGTTACAGCGCATGGACGCTCGCCTCGATACACTCACCACTGAGTTGTATCAGGTGAATGTCCGTGTTGGCCGCATCGCTAGGCGACAGGCGACCATGGGCGGCTTTGCATCAGAGGCTTCTCCTCCGCCACCTCATGCGTCGTCTGAGACCGAGGCTGATGATGATGGCGATGATGATGATGCTTCCGACGATGATGATGATGGAGATGCTGACTCATCGGATGAGATGTCTACTTGACACTCTACCCTTTGTCACTCGTGACAAAAAGGGGGAGTAGTTCTGTATGAGAGTAGTCATACTTAGGGGGAGTGTTAGCATAGGACATAGGACATTTTTGTTAGGGGGAGTGTGCTTTGAGGGATGTAGTGAGATGATCAGATGTATTTCTTTTCTTTCCTTATCTTTTAGAGATACTTTGATCATGTTCTACCATACATTGTACTTATATTCTTCTTATATATGATGATGTATGTTTCTTTCACCTACCTTTCATGTGTTGTTTCTTTTCTGTCTTTATACACATGTTTCTTTACTTGTATGCAATCTATTATTTCTGTTTCACACAAAGATGCCTTGATGTGTTTTGTTTATAAGTGTTTCAGAAATACAGGTTGTCAAAGTCTTCTTGCCATAAACTCTCTTCTTGCAAAGTTTTTCAAGAGTTTGTGTTAAGATAGATTTTACTGTATGTAACAAGTGAATATGAGTTGAGTGATTTATGACTTCTCTCATATCTTCATTTGTATGTTGTGGTTTTGTCACGGATTGCCAAAGGGGGAGATTGTTAGGACATATGTAGTTGTTCAAACTTGTGAACATATGTCGCTATTTTATGTAATTGGCTTATCCTTAGACAAAACGCACTTTACTTGTAATTGGGTAGATCTAGGATGGGTTAAACACTTCAAGAAACAGTGGTTCAAGTTTAAGTGTTGAAGCCGTCAAAGTCTGTCCAAGATACAAGCAAGGAAGTGCAAGATTTTAAAGCTCGATAGATAACCTCGACAGATACATCTATCGAGATTTAAAGAAGCTGTTTAGCCCGAGCCTCGACAGCTGTCTCGACACCTCTCGACACCTCTATCTGTCGAGAATTAAAGAAAACAGAATTCCAAGTCTGTTTCAAGTCCAATCCGTGTGTGTGTCTTTGGGACTTCTTTTCTCCTAACCCTAGACATATAAAAGGATTATTTTAAGGGCCGTAAAAGAGCTGCACAAGTGAATAAGCAGAAATCACAAGATACAAGTTGCATCTTCTCTCTTCATGCAAATTGTGATCTGTGAGAAAAAGTTCGTGCCCTAGTTCATCTCTGATGATTTGAAGAACTTTGCAGCCAACATTCTTTCTTTCTCAAGTTGGTGAGTGAGTCACGTACTGGGATTCGTGCAAAGGAGTAAGACGCGTACTGGGATCCGCGCATCACATTGGTTAGTCACGTACTGGGAGCCGTGCATTGAACTGGAGAAATTGTCACTACAGAACGAGTCCAATTGGGTATTGGGGTAAGAGTTCAACTGTAGGTTGGTGAGGTACTGGGATTCCTTACTTGTAACTGCTCGTTGTGATAATAGTGGAGTTTCGGGAGTGGTGACCTTAAATCACCCGGTGGGGTTTTTGCCTTAGGGTTTTCCCCATTCGTGAACAAATCACCGTGTTATTTTTTTCCGCTGCATAATTTAGTTTCGGTGATTTGTTTGTGCTGCCACGTAAATTTGCATGTTAATTTGATTAATTAATAACTGGGCTAATTTAATTAATCTAAATTATCACAAGGGGTCAACGCGTTTGTGGCCTGTCATTTTTAAGTGTGACTTTCTTACCCTTCACTCATACTATATATACCCTCATTACCCACAAAAGTAAGAGAGACCATTCGCTTCCCTCTCCCATTGTCATACCTTGAGAGGAGATTTGTACCCAAATACAACCCACACATTTTCAGAGTGTAGAAAGTGTTTTGGAGCTTAGAAAGTTTTGGAGATTTTCCAAAAAAAGCCCGTGAGGCTTGGAGGATGCAATCGGGCGTATTGTGGGATTTAGAAATTTAGACAAGACACGGTTCCGAGAAGTCTTGTTGGAGTAAAAGCTTGGAGGGCTTAGGTACATTGGGTAGATTGGGCTTGGAGGGTCTCTTGCTATTCGTATATCCCAACTTATTGTCTAGTAGATCGATTTACTGCTTGAAGGGCGGAGGAGAGGTTTTTGCCGAGTTCTTCAGTTTCCTCTTCGATAACACATCGGCATGTTATTTTGTGTTTGCATTCTTCTTTCCTATTCTTTTAGTTTTCATTTTACTGCTGTGTTTTAATGAATATGGCTTAGAGTAATTATATTGTTTGTTTGCCTGCATTTACATTATTCCATACTTAATTTAAATTAGAGTAAAATCAACTGAGCGGTAATTTTTTATAATTTGGGGGTCTAAATAGCTCTTATGTTTTTACACATATTTGAGCTTTCATATATATATATATATATATATATATATATATATATAATTGTGATTTTTTTTTTTAAATGTACCCATACATATGCACAAGTTTACACTAGTTAATATAATATCCAAGCTTGATGTCTTCCATGGATAAATATAATACCTTCAATTTAATTTTATTATTATTTTTTTGCTAAGTATATTATATCTATTAGCGCATAATCTTCAATTGAGTGGTTAGTAATCTTCTTGAAATAATTCTTGCAAAAATAAATAATGCTCCACAAGAGGAGGTAAAAAATGCCCCCCCCCCCCCTACATGCTTGATTTTTTTTAATTGTTAGTTTATTACCAAGAAAATGAAAATTTGAATCTTAAAAAAAAAAAAAAAAGTTGTTTAGTGTCTAGGAAGTCAAACAGTATACATATGTCATAATTGACGAAGTTGTCTTCTTTGTATTGATTCTAAATTGGACCATGAAGTATATAATGATACTAAGGCCTCCATTTTGTTTCTCTGCTATTATATTTTTGTTAGGCACAAAAGTTGACATTGTTTATATAAGAAAAATAAAATTTAAATCATAGTAAACAAGAAATTTAATAAAAGATTAAGATAACATGTGACTAGGCCAAAGCAACTTCAATCGAGGTACATGGTTTATACTTTATTATAGGATGCCAAATGTGGTCTATTCGTTTTTCCTTAAATGGCAAGACTGCATCACAGTCTAGCACTAGCTGCCCTAACAGTCACAACACAACAACAACGGCAGCTCTCTTTAGCCTCTCATGTTCTAATGGGCCCATATATAACTTAATGCCTATACCAACTCTGTTTTTAACACTCCCATCAATTAAAAAAAAAAAAAAAAAATTTGTTTTTAACACTTGAAATATATGATACATTGGGTATCTGTTTAATTTGTTTTTCTAATCCATCTTATTTATAAACTCATATAGTGCATTTTAGAGATCATAAATCATTATCAACTATTATTGCCTCCATACATACATCGGTGTCACAAAACTATCTTGAAGATTAAAATGTCCCGATTGGTGTATATAATTACTGGTAATGGAAATGTTGCATTAGGATAGGCAATTGTAATGAATACATTGTGACTCTATAAGGTTCATTTCATTGAAAATGAGTTAATAATGCTAAGAAGCTTGTAGTTAGGTTATTGACATTTTTTTTTTTTTTTTTTTGGTTTTTAAATAAAATTTTAGGAGAACCATGGTTCAAATCTCACCTCTTCAAAAATAATTGATTAATTATTGGTTTGGCTGAATAACTAAGGACAAAAATGGACTCCAAGTCCTATTTGGAAACCACTCAATGTTGCACTCCCATGGTGCAACAACAAGGCTGCATATATGGGAGCTCCATGGCCATGGTTGCAAATCTTTATGCAATTTTAGCTAAAATTGATCATAGGATAGTACTAGTTGTGGAGGTGGTTTGGTGAAAAATAAAAAGAAGAGTAGTCCTATTTAAATGAATCTACTTGCCAACGAAACACAATTCTAATAAAAAAAAAAAGTTTTAAGAATCATTTCTTATTACAGAAACCAAATTACAAAAAGCAGTTTACTACTCAAAAAATAAACTTGAGTTGGGAAAGTGGTAAGTATTTTAGGGTTGAAGTAAACCACATTGCAGTCACCCATTGGAACTTATCAATATCACTCCCTCCTCTCCTTAAGATCCCCCCTAACAAGCTTTGTGGTCTTCTAATAAGTGATTCATTATGGGATTAAAGAAAAATGTTGTTTGCATAAGAATTATACACAATAAGAAACTTAAAATTTAAACTAAATTTAAGTCACCTTTAGTATCTAGATCATGCTCTTGGCATACCCAATATCATTGGATTACCAAAAAGAAACTTAAATTTAACTATTTTTCATTACTTATAATAAAAAATGGTTATCAAGTGTTCGACTTTTAAGTGATAGAGAACCTTTGCAAGCACAAGTGAAGTAAAGGGAATGAGGATCACAAGTTAAATTATCTTGTGGATAACATGCATGACTTGTGCATTGTATGTCTCACATTACCTTTGCCTTAAAATAATTGCTTTTATTTTATTTTTTCTTTTGAATAATCATTATGTGAAAGTAAACTAATATGTGATCACTGGTAGTAAACAATAAATACGCTTGGTGTTAGGACATACGTGATTTATGTTAGGAACATATATCATTATGTATTGGCTAATTTTTTGATAAAATGCACTTTACTTGTAATTGGGTAAATCTAGGATGTGCTTAATGCTTTAAGAAACAAGGTTTCAAGTTCAAGTGTTAAAGCCATGCAAGTTTATCCAAGAGTCAAATGATGAAGTGCTGGTTTTTAAAGTTCAATAGCTAGCTCGACATCTAGTATTTATCAAGGTTTAAAAAGCTGCTTAAGCCTGAAGATCAATAGCTGCTCGATAAATAGGGTATCTATCGAGATTTTTGAAAAATAGATTTTCAGCTTTGATTTCATTCCTTATGTTTTCTTTTCTCACAACCCTAAACATATATAAGGAATACACTTGGTGTTAAGACATATGTGATTTATATTAGGAACATATATCATTATGTATTGGCTAATTTTTTGATGAAATGCATTTTACTTGTAATTGGGTAAATCTAGGATGTGCTTAATGCTTCAAGAAACAAGGTTTCAAGTTCAAGTATTAAAGCCATGCAAGTTTGTCCAAGACTCAAATGATGAAGTACTGGTTTTTAAAGTTCAATAGCTAGCTCGACATCTAGTATTTATCAATGTTTAAAAAGCTGCTTAAGCCTGAAGATCAATAGCTGCTCGATAGATAGGGTATCTATCGAGATTTTTGGAAAATAGATTTTCAGCTTTGATTTCATTCCTTATGCTTTCTTTTCTCACAACCCTAAACATATATAAGGAATATTTTAAGGGCTGTTATAGAGAGCATAGTTGCACAAGTGTGAAGTAAAGTGTTGTTCATACAAATTGTGACTGGAAACCAAATTTGCCCTCGTTCTTCTTTCTCTTGAAGAGTTGCTGTGTTTGTACACCGTAGGGTTTTGTGACCTAGGAACTTTGTGATCTTCATTGTGTGATGAATTGAAAATCTTTTCAGCCAACATCCTTCTCAAGTTGATGATTAAGTCGCGTATTGGGATCCGCGCATCTATTAGTTAGTCACGTACTGAAAACTGTGCATTAAAATGAGAGATTGTCACTATAGAACAAGTCCAATTGGGTATTGAGATAAGGGTTCAGTTGTAAGTTGGTATAAGGTACTAGGATTCTTTTACTTGTAACCGCTTATTGTGATAATAGTAAATTCTCGGGAGAGGTGACCTTAAAATCACTTGGCGGGGTTTTTGCCTTGGAGATTTTTCACGTTCGAAAACAAATCACCTTATCAACTTTATTTTCCACTACATATTATTTTAGTTGGTGATTTGTTTGTGTTGCCACGTATATTGCATGTTAATTTGATTAATTAATAAACTTAGCTAATTAATCAATTAATTCATCACAAGGGGTCAATACATTCTTGGCCTATCAAGTGGTATCAGAGCAAGCACACTTTGATTAGGGTTTAATCTTTGCTGTGTGATCTATTGACCCCTGTTTGTCATAGATAGATGACAATTACTTATTGTACCTCATTTATTTGATGGTATTAACTATGCATTTTGGAAAGTATGCATGGAAGCTTTCTTGCAGTCTTTAGATGAGAAGGTGTGACAAGCTATGGAGATAAGCTAGACCAAGCTAAAGGACGTGCTGGCCGATTAGGATGATGCTAAGATCAAGGCAGCAAACTTCAACAATAGGGCATTGAATGCTTTATTTAGTGCGGTCACAAATGAGGAGTTTAAGAAGATATCCTCTACTGAAATTGCAAATAAAGCATGGACTATTTTCCAGGCAACCTATGAGGGAACAAAGGCTATCAAAGACTCAAAATTTCAAAGGCTCACTACGAGCTTCGAAGAGATTAAGATGGAGGAGAATGGGTCATTTGATGAGTTCTATGGCAAACTTAAGGACATAGTGAAATCAACTTTTAATCTTGGGAAAACCATTCCCAAACCCAAGATTATGAGAAAGGTACTCAGATCTCTACCTAAAAGATTTCATGCGAAGATCACCGCTATTGAGGAATCAAAGGACATCGACAAAATTCCTTTGACAGAGTTGGTTGGCAATCTGCAGACCTATATGTTAGGTTTGACAAGGATTAGGAAATCGAGTAAGAGTAAGAGCATGGAATTAAAGGTCAAGAACTGTGACACAAATGAGTCTTCAGATGATAAAGATTCAAAAATAAAGTCCTACATCACAAGGCAATTTAAGAAGTTCATGAAGAATGCCAATGCGAAGGGCTTCGACAAGAACCGTAGGCAATCTAGTTCTTCTTAATCTAAGAGCCAAGATAAAGGGAAGAAGGATGGTAGGGATGGTAGTCACTACACTGTTCCCCTAGGACCCAAGTGTTTTAGGTGTCAAAGCTTTGGTCACATGAAACAAGAGTGCCTTACTTATCTTAACTCCATTGGGAAAAGTAAGGCACTTGCTACTACATTGAGTGACACTGAACTTGAGGATGATTCTGAAAATGAGGATGACGGGATCCTAAATGCCTTCACTGCCATTGCAATTGTCAATCTTATTGAGGGGATTGTAGAAGATGTGGATGAAGAAGAGGACTTGGTGTTAGGATGTATGCCCTTAAATCCTATTGTATGCTGCTATGTATGACATTATGTATGACTTAATGTTGTGTTTAATAAAGTTGTTTATTTTTATCTAAAATAATGGTAACATGAATACTTGGACATTATCATATAGTCCATGAGATGCATAGTATGTGATTTATGTGAAAAGTCACAGAAGATATAAATCACAAGTTCTTTGTAAACTCAAAATTTATAGTTCGTAGTCGGTGATGAAATTGGGCATTTCATCTGCGAAGACTATAACGTATCAACTAAGATGATTTGTCTTGATCATGGAAGTGGTGACTTCTAGTTGATATGTTGATATGTTTTAAGAGTTAAGACATATTGAACTGGACCGCTGTGAGATTTATTATTCTCTTAACGACTGTCAAATGAATAATAAATCTCACGACTTCTATTTGCATGAACTCTTAATCCTGAGAAAACAATGGACTTGATCATGAGGTGTAGGTTGCTTTGATATATCAGGAGTGAGATCTAAAGTGACGGTCAAAACCTCAGTATGTTGGGCAACCACATTTAGTGTTGATGGAACATATATTCTCAAGATGGAATTCATAATCTCTTAATGGAGATACAAAATATTCCCTTGAGATAAGTTTAATGGGTTCAGTTATTCAGAGAGTTAGGCCTAACCACTTTGGTAAGAAATTACTAAAGTATATATTTATGAAATTAGATTTCATAAATATATGATGAATAACTTTAAAGGATTAAACCGGGTACTCAAGGATAAGATGTAGTAATTTACAAAGTGGCAGTCTATATTTATGACTTTGTATTATTACGAATATTTTATGAAGGGGTTGCGTGCAAAATAAAGTCTTGGGATATAATTTATTAATAAGGCCTAGAGTGCAATTATATTTATATAGTGGTATTAAATATAATTAATGGTAATTTTGGACTTATCAAGAGTTGACGGTAAAGCCCAAGGCCCATTGGAGCTAGTGTCTTATTGGTCCCTTTTGGTCCCATTCCAAGCCACACACTAAAACCCAATTGGAAATGCCCAATAGGCCGGCCCAATTAGATAATCAGTTAGTTATAAAGGGAGAAACATACAGAATTTTTTAAGTGATTTTTCGTAGAGAAAAAGAAAGAGTGTGAGACACACTTTTATTCTCCCTTTGGAAACTGATTGAGAGACCACACATCTTGGGCGTAAAGTGGAATTGGAGTGAAGATTAAAAGTTTTCCCAAGTGCATTTAATCTTTGTTTTGAAATTCTCCATACCAAGGTACGCTATCTTGTTCTTAAATTCTGAAATTTACAGAGTGCATGTTGTCAATCATGAATGAAATAGATCCTTGTTTGTTGCTTTCGCTGTGTGTTTTGTATGAGATACAAAACCAGATTTTAACCAACAATTGGTATCAGAGCCAGGTTTTCATCTCATGATTGTATAATGTGTGATTGAATTTTAGAATTTAAGAAAAACTGTTATCTTTGCGTTTCATTTTTCTGCATCAAGTTATGATGTTGTGTCATAATTTTAAATTTCCATGGAACCGAACGTATATACTGCAACTGAGATTGAATGGAGATTCAATAGTGCGGGATATGGTGGTTATTGAAAAATGGGTGGTTATTTTCATTTAATGTACCGTTTGACTAAGAATTAAATTGCATGGCTTCAATATGATTTCACGTGTGAACATGATGGTTTGAACGTTTGCATGCATCTGTGGCATTGCATGGCATGGTTTGGCTATTCAAATAGTTTTGTCTTACGTATATTAATGCCTTGAAAAGTTGAATCCGTGTAAAGGATTTCAACAATCTGACAGGCTTTTATATATATATATATATATATATATATATATATATTATATTATGTTATATAATATAATATAATATTATAACATAATATATATATATTATATTATATATATAATATAATATAGGTTTATATCACGTTATATATATTTATATATATTAATGCTAGGATAATGAAATTTGTTCCTAATGAGATTAGGATTATTTTTTTTCACGTGTCTAGCATTATTATAATTCTTGACATTAAAAACCTTTAATTTTAAAATATCTAGTGGGAGAGAGATACAAGGGTTGGATCTCACGGCCTCCATTGTTGGTTCATAGTAGTGTGAAATATATACTTTGTCTTTGCCTCAAGCTTAGCATTCCATGCGGAGAGTATATATTTCATGGTCCTACAAGATTGAATTTCTTAGTTTATAGTGGTTTGATAAAACACCTTGTCTTAGCCTCGAGCTTTGCATTCCATGCGGAGGGCGTTTTTATCATGGTACCACAAAATAAGCTTGTTAAAGGGATGAAATGTGGCTACACATGATTCTAGACAATGGTATACACTAGACTAAGTATTTTAGTATCCTCTATGCTGAGTTCTTGCTATTATTACTTAGAGGCTAAATGTAGAACGGCATATTATTAGTGTTTGATAAGAGTTATCATGATAGCACTAATAATAAGAATAGTTCTCAATCAATCATAGTATTTAATGTTCACTCTATGCTGAGGGATATTGAATATGGGATTGGGTTGTCGTTGCATATATTATTTTATGGTTTTATTAAGGTTCCATATTATATGTTTATATGCTAAATTTGATAATGTCTAGTTTACTTATTGTATTCATGTTTATTATTTTCAGATTTAAATCATGGCATCATTTAGCCCACTTGTTGCTATTCTTAATCAAAACAAACTGACTGGATCCAACTATGTTGACTGGAAAAGGAATTTGGACATTGTTCTTACTGCTGAAGAGCACAAATATGTGCTTACTCAACCATGTCCTAGCTTTCCTTCATTAGATGCTTCTATTGAGGAAAAATAGCGATATGATCGTTGGCAGAAATCTAATGAGATGGCCAAGTGCTATATCCTAGCATCTATTTCAAATGTTCTACAACATCAAATGCAGGATGTAGAACATGCTTCGGACATCATGCTAAGTCTGAAGGAGATGTTTGGTGAGCAAGGCCGGTCTGTAAGGCAAGAAACCATGAGGCAAATTTATAATACCAAAATGGCTGCAGGAAGTTCAGTAAGGGAGCATTGTCTTAGGATGATTGCTAATTTGAACACATTAGAAGTTTTAGGTGCCGACATTGATGGAGAATCCCAAGTGGATATGATACTCCAGTCACTACCGGATTCATTCAAAGAATTCAGACTCAATTATAATATGAACAAAAAGATTTACTCTTTGTCTGAATTAATGAATGAGTTAGTGGCGGCGGAAGGCATCCTTGGTACTTCTAGTGTAGAAGCCAATGTGGGTGAAGCTTCTACTTCTCAACCTAAGTCGAAAGGCAAGGGTAAGAAGAAGAAGAAGAAGAAGAAGAAGAAGGAATTCACTAAGAAAATTGGTAAACAAATTGCTTTAGGGGTTGCCAATAAAGGAAAGAAAAGCAAAGGAAAGTGTTTCCATTGTGGTGAAAAAGGACATTGGAAAAAGGACATTGGAAAAGGAATTGTCCAATATTCAAGGCTGCCAAGAATAAGGGTATGAAAAGTTCCTTTCTTCTTGAAATATGTTTGGTACAGAATCCAACAGATTCCTGGTGTGTGGATTCAGGTTGTACTAATCATATCTGCAATTCTTTGCAGGGGTTCCAAGAGACCAGAAAGTTGAATGAGGGGGAACTATTTCTTACTTTGGCTGATGGGAGCAGGATTCCGGTTGTAGCTGTTGGAGTGTATAATTTGTGTTTTAAGTCTAGAGTGTTAATATTGGAAGACTGTTTGTTTGTACCTAATGTTCGTAGGAATTTAATTTCTGCAACTTATTTAGGTAAGCATGGATATTGTGTTATCCTGAAAGACAATGTTGTAATAAAGAAGGATAAAATGTTTATCTGTTCTGGCAATATTGTGGATGGTCTTTATATTTTAACTCCTGACATGCATGAATTATACAATTCTGAAATAGATAATAGCTCTCATGTAAAATCATTAAAGAGAAAGTTTCCTTTTACTAGTGAAGCATATCTTTGGCACTTGCGTTTGGGTCATATTAATTCAAGTAGGATTCAAAGACTAATCAAAGATGGACTTTTACAGCCCATGGACTTTTACAGCCCATGGACTTTGATGGATTTCCAGTTTGCGAATCTTGTTTGGAAGGTAAAATGACCAAACGGCCTTTTAATGCAAAAGGTAGAAGAGCCCAAGATTTGCTAGAACTAGTGCATTCAGATGTATGTGGTCCTATGTCAATCCAAGCAAGAGGTGGCTATGAGTATTTCATTACTTTCACTGATGATTACTCTAGATTTAGTTATATATACCTAATAAAACGGAAGTCCGAAGCCTTTGAAAAGTTCAAAGAGTTTAGGGCTGAAGTTGAGAATCAATTAGGAAACGCATAAAGGCCATTCGATCTGATCGAGGTGGCGAATACCTTCTTGGTGACTTCAAGGATTACTTGACTGAAAATGGGATTATATCCCAGTTGACTGCACCTGGAACTCCACAACAAAATGGTGTAGCAGAAAGAAGGAATAGGACTCTTTTGGATATGGTTAGATCCATGTTGAGTTATTCGACTCTACCAATTTCCTTTTGGGGATATGCCTTAAATACTGCAATGTATCTTCTGAATTTAGTACCTTCGAAGTCTGTTCCTAAAACACCTGTAGAGTTGTGGAATGGGCGTAAGCCTAGTATGAGACATCTCCACATTTGGGGTTGTCCAGCACATGTGTTGAAAGGAAAGTCTGACAAGTTACAGTCTAAAACAGAAGTGGTTTTCTTTGTAGGGTATCCAAAAGGAACTGTTGGAGGTTTATTCTATAGTCATAAGGATAATAAAGTGTTTGTTAGCACAAATACCAAATTCTTGGAAAATGACTATATGAATGATTATACTCCTAGAAGTAGAGTTGTCTTGGCTGAAATGAATGAACCTGTAGTTGAACAACCAATGGATGAAACTAGGGATGATGTGACTGTATTAGATACACCACAAGATATTACTCATGAGATGTCTAGTACACAGGTGCCTCGTCGTAGTGGGAGAATTGTTCGGCCTCCTATAAGATTTATAGGTTTGGGAGAAACCTATGAAGCTATCTCAGAAGAGGTAGAATCGGATCCCTACACTTATAAGGAGGCAATTAATGATATAGATGCACATCATTGGATCCAAGCGATGAAATCTGAATTGGATTCTATGTATTCCAATCATGTATGGGATCTTGTAAAGGCGCCTAACGGCATTAAACCTGTTGGTTGCAAATGGGTTTACAAGAGGAAGAGATGGATAGATGGAAAGGTTGAAACCTTTAAAGCAAGACTAGTGGCGAAAGGGTACACACAAAAAGAAGGCATTGATTATGATGAAACTTTTTCGCCAGTAGCCATGCTTAAGTCTATCAGAATTCTCTTATCCATTGCTGATCATTATGATTATGAGATTTGGCAAATAGATGTCAAGACTGCATTTCTTAATGGCAATCTTGAAGAAGTAATATACATGATGCAACCAAAAGGATTCATAGCAAAGAACTAAGAGCATATGTTATGCAAGTTGAATAGGTCCATTTATGGACTTAAGCAAGCATCTAGGTCATGGAACATCAGATTTGATCAAGCAATCAAGTCATTTGGTTTTGAACAAAATCTTGATGAACCATGTGTGTACAAAAGACATCGAGACAAAGTAGTAATGTTCCTAGTGCTTTATGTTGATGATATTCTACTCATTGAGAATGATGTAGGGGTAATGTCATCGGTTAAAGTTTGGTTATCTAGCCAATTTGATATGAAGGACTTGGGTGAGGCTAACTTTATTCTAGGGATCAAGCTTTGGCAAGATCGTAAGAATAAGATGTTAGGCTTATCACAAGCTGGATATATAGATAAGGTTCTAGAACGGTTTAGCATGCAAAACTCTAAGAAAGGATTGCTTCCTTTTAGACATGGAGTTCCTCTGTCTGATGACCAACGGCCTAAGACTCAAGAGGAAGAGAATATGATGAGACAAGTTCCTTATGCTTCTGCAGTGGGAAGTCTCATGTATGCCATGCTTTGTACTAGACCAGATATTTGTTATTCAGTTGGCATGGTCAGCCGATATCAATCAAATCCAGGACCAAAACATTGGCAAGCTGTAAAGCACATTCTCAAGTATCTTAGGAGAACGAGAAATTATATGCTTGTTTACCATTGTGAGGATTTGATTCCCATTGGCTATACAGATTCAGATTTTCAATCGGATCTAGATTTTAGAAAATCCACTTTAGGATGTGTTTTTACCTTGGGAGGTGGAGCCATAAGTTGGAGGAGTGTTAAGCAATCTTGCATTGCGGACTCCACCATGGAAGCCGAGTACGTTGCTGCTTGTGAAGCAGCAAAGGAGGCTGTTTGGCTCAAGAAATTCCTTTCTGACCTTGGTGTTGTAAGAATGGAGCACGTTCCCATTACATTGTTTTGTGATAATAGTGGAGCGGTTGCACAATCCAAAGATCCAAGAAATCACAAGAAAGGAAAGCACATTGAGAGGAAATATCACATCATTCGAGACATTGTTGCTCGTGGAGATGTTATGGTGGCAAAGATTGAAAGTGCAAATAATCTAGCAGATCCTTTTACCAAAACCTTGCCTCAAAGGACCTTCGAGTCACATTTGGAGGGAATGGGAGTTAGATTAGTGCACAATAGTCTTTAGGGCAAGTGGGAGATTGTTAGGATGTATGTCCTTAAATCCTATTGTATGATGCTATGTATGACATTATGTATGACTTAATGTTGTGTTTAATAAAGTTGTTTATTTTTATCTAAAATAATGGTAACATGAATACTTGGACATTATCATATAGTCCATGAGATGCATAATATGTGATTTATGTGAAAAGTCACAGAAGATATAAATCACAAGTTCTTTGTAAACTCAAAATTTATAGTTCGTAGTCGGTGATGAAATTGGGCATTTCATCTGCGAAGACTATAACGTATCAACTAAGATGATTTGTCTTGATCATGGAAGTGGTGACTTCTAGTTGATATGTTGATATGTTTTAAGAGTTAAGACATATTGAACTGGACCGCTGTGAGATTTATTATTCTTCTAATGACTGTCAAATGAATAATAAATCTCACGACTTCTATTTGCATGAACTCTTAATCCTGAGAAAACAATGGACTTGATCATGAGGTGTAGGGTGCTTTGATATATCAGGAGTGAGATCTAAAGTGACGGTCAAAACCTCAGTATGTTGGGCAACCACATTTAGTGTTGATGGAACATATATTCTCAAGATGGAATTCATAATCTCTTAATGGAGATACAAAATATTCCCTTGAGATAAGTTTAATGGGTTCAGTTATTCAGAGAGTTAGGCCTAGTCACTTTGGTAAGAAATTACTAAAGTATATATTTATGAAATTGGATTTCATAAATATATGATGAATAACTTTAAAGGATTAAACCGGGTACTCAAGGATAAGATGTAGTAATTTACAAAGTGGCAGTCTATATTTATGACTTTGTATTACTACGAATATTTTATGAAGGGGTTGCGTGCAAAATAAAGTCTTGGGATATAATTTATTAATAAGTTCTAGAGTGCAATTATATTTATATAGTGGTATTAAATATAATTAATGGTAACTTTGGACTTGTCAAGAGTTGACGGTAAAGCCCAAGGCCCATTGGAGCTAGTGTCTTATTGGTCCCTTTTGGTCCCATTCCAAGTCACACACTAAAACCCAATTGGAAAGGCCCAATAGGCCGGCCCAATTAGATAATCAGTTAGTTATAAAGGGAGAAACATACAGAATTTTTTAAGTGATTTTTCGTAGAGAAAAAGAAAGAGTGTGAGACACACTTTTATTCTCCCTTTGGAAACTGATTGAGAGACCACACATCTTGGGCGTAAAGTGGAATTGGAGTGAAGATTAAAAGTTTTCCCAAGTGCTTCTAATCTTTGTTTTGAAATTCTCCATACCAAGGTACGCTATCTTGTTCTTAAATTCTGAAATTTACAGAGTGCATGTTGTCAATCATAAATGAAATAGATCCTTGTTTGTTGCTTCCGCTGTGTGTTTTGTATGAGATACAAAACCAGATTTTAACCAACACTTGGTGGAGTCAAAATTTGAGAAGATGGATGAACAAGATAACATCCACACAGCCTATGCAAAGTTATACAAGGTCTCTGAAAAGTATGAAAAGTTGTATAGGTTGGCCACTAAGAAACTCAGTGATGTGGAACTTGAACGAGAAGAAATCTCCACAAAGTTTAATGAAGCCAATCAGACTATTGGAGCACTGAGGTTTAAGAAATATTTCTTGGCTAAGAAGACCAAGAAGCTTGAAGCGGAGCTGTTTCAAGTTAGAGCCCATTTGGAAAAGACTTTAAGTACAAAGCTTGATGAGATGCTCAGTATGCAGAAATCTACTTTCGATTGAACCGGTTTAGGGTATGATTTCTCTTCTCTTAATGTTGCTTCTTCTAGTACTACTGTTTTTGTTTCTCCTACTAATAATGTTGAATTTGAGAACAATGATGTTAAAACTGTGATAACTAGTGAGAACATAGATAAAGGTAAATCTATCTTAGGAGCATCCCTTAAGCTTGCTAAGAAAGAAACTAAAAACCATAGGGCTAAGAAGAGTAATGCTCATAAGTCTAATCAGAAGAAGCAACATCTCTGTCATCATTGTGGAGTAGCTAGACATACTCGACCTAATTGCTATAAGTGGCTAGCCATTCAGCAAAGCAACAGCATAGTCTCATCAAGAAACTTGAGTCAGTTTCCATCCTCTCTTGCTCTTCTTAGACATCTCCTCAAAGCCCTCATGTTCATTTCAAACTTGAATGGTTGCAATTTTTCCCTCTCTTCACCGGTTTAAGGGTTTGATAAAAGGAAAGGTTCCTTCAAAGTGTGGAAGGAAAAAAGCTCTAAATGATTCAGTCACTTTTCTCTCTCTCCTTCTTTTTTGTGTTTGTATTACTTGTGTGTTTTGCCTTATTGTTTTGAGTTAGTTTAGTGTTTATGTATTGCTTTGTTTAACATGTTTTTGTTTGTTTGTTTTCAGTTTTGCTTTATTTTATTTTATTTTATTTTTTGAAAAATCAAAAAAATATAAAAACAGTGTGTGTTTATGTACATTGGTACTTGTGTACATTTAATGGCCAATAAAACAAAGTTTTCTAAATATTGTATCTCTTGTAGCTTAAATGAGCATTTCTATGCACAATTAAGTAAGTGAGCTTTGCGGCTCATGTTTGTGATGAGTAAAATTAAGTAATCTCTTGCACTTATCACTCGTATCACTCTTTTTGATAGGAATGATTAAAAAATTCTAAGAAAAAGGCATAAATAACCATCTCACCACTGTTGCCCCCCAATTATAAAATGACATATGTATGCTTTAGTATAGCAAAAGTACAATGTTAAAAGCTTAACATAATTGGATATTTCTTTTCTCTCTCTTATATGCCCATGGATGATATGCTTAAAAGAATATATGAAAAGAAAAATTAAAGTAAAAAGAATTAAAATGCTTTGAAATATGATTGCAAACGTGTCTTCTAGGAGATGTGGGAGTTATAGGATGTACCTCGAAGGTGATAGTCCCCATCAAGTAGTTATGATTGTGTGTGAGTTAAATTGATTTGCTCATATCTCAAATCATCATAACATGTAGACCCCTATGTAATATTTCGATATTTTTCATACACAACACGCAATATTCTTTGCTACTTTTGATACATGTGCAAGTACAATGTGATTTGGCCATCACAAAAAATACATGTGTTAATGTATACCCATTGAACTGTCTTGACTTATTTTTAAAATATAAAATTGGTTAGACTTGTTGTTTGTGTGTGTGTGTGTGTGTGTGTGTGTTTTAGATCTAAATGCTTGACATTTTTTTTATTGAAAGATATTTTTGAGAGCTAAAATTGTTATTTGGATCTTTGGTTGAGCAGCATGCTTGATTACATTCATATCTGTGTTTTTCTCTTCTTGAAAAACTATTTTAAGTAATTTCGATAGCTTTTCGATACATCTCGACAGCTAGGCTATCTATTGAGCTCTTCAGCTTCTTTTTATCGCAATCTCTATAGCTTCTTGATAGTTCCTCGATAGCTTCTCGATAGTTCCTCGATCTATTGAGAAAGTTTTTGTCTCCTCGATATATGCCCAATAGCTTCTCGATCCATCGAGTCTCTTTTGTTGTGGACACCTCTAGATAACTCCTCGATGGCTAGCTCAATAGATATTTCTCATTTTTTTTTTAAAAAAAATTCTCGACACCTCTCGACACCTCTCCATCCATCGAGAAAATGAGAATTCTATATAAAAGGGTCAGCACGATTTTAATTGTTTTTGATCTCTCACCTTCCCAAACATCTCTCTTTCACTCCAAACCTCTTACCTAAGTGTTTTTCGGTCTCAAGATCATTTCTTTTCTCTTGTAGGATTCTTTCTCATTCATTTCTTCATGCATTTCATCTTTTGTGACCTAACTTTTGGGGTTTGTTGAAACATTTGGGGTTTTTTAAAATTAAAGAGGTTTTTGCAAAATTTTAGGATGGGTTTTGTATAATTGATCCTAAATGATCATGCACTGTATCACATTTGCATTATAACAATGTTTCATGCATTTTAGATGTGTGTTTACTTTGTTGCAAACTTGTGTCCTGGTAGGTTTGGATTAGGTTGAGTCCACGATGCTTTTAAGTTTTCATATCACATGTTCATGCATTTTTCATGCATACGTACCTTCATTTCTTTATATTCTTATATTGAATTGTGTTGGTGCTTTTCTACTTGTCTCCCTCTCTCTTTCTCTCCTTCTTTCAATCTGCATTATGACACTTAAGCTTAAATCCACTCCGTCTCGATCTGAACCCCCTTCGTTCCGGGGCATCTTCCTCTGATTCTACTCCTTCTCATCTTCAGTTCCATGATGCTAAAGCCCGTAAGGACTTCTTGGAGAACTTCTTTCGACGAGGCATTCATTCGAAACGCCAAGTCGTTCTATCGAACTTTTCTGATACTCACTTACCCACTGTCATTTATAATAGGGGTTGGAAGTCACTGTGCGGCGTTTCGGTCATGTGTCTTTCCATGATCATACTGGAGTTTTACTCCAATATGCACGAATTCGATTATTCAGTGCCTTATTTTTCTACTTGCGTTCAAGGTATGCACATTGTGGTCATTCCGAATATTGTATCTGAGGTGCTTTATGTCTCGAAGGTGGTGCATCCTGATTACCCCAGTTGTGAGTGTCTTAAGACTATGTCTGAAGACGAGCTTATATCTTTGTTCTTTGAGACTCCTTCTTTTTGGGGTGATAGTCTGAACACCCGTTAATTGGCTTTTGCTAAAAGTCTAAGATTTCTTAATATGGTGATGACTTTTGTTCTACATCCTCTGTCTCACTATAACTCTATCACAGAACCTCGTGCTCAATTTTGTTATCCCTCATCGAGCATCTTACTATAGACTTCCCTTCTCACTTAATACTTTCCCTCAAAGATGTATATAGGAATATGGCGACCCGTAATAAGCTCATCTTTTCTTCAGCTATCACGAGGATTCTTCACCATTTTTTTGTCTCCTTTCCTGTTTCCGATCATTTCCCTGTCATGTGTGCCATCGATGTGGTGACTTTCAAATGGAGTGAGGCCCAACTTCGATCGAAGCGGCCACAAACTGAGATGGCGACACCTTTGGTTTCTTTAGCTCCATCCATATCTGCTCCCTCTTCTTCTGTGGGCAGTGTGACTCTTGATACAATCATGACGTAGCTTCAGCACATGGATGCTCGCCTTGACACTCTCAGCAATAAGTTGTGTCAGGTAAACACCCGTGTCGGTCTTATTGCATGAAGATAGGCTCGCCTTGGTGGCTTTGTTAAGTCTTCCACTCCTTCTCTAGAGCATAGTTGCACAAGTGTGAAGCAAAATATTGTTCATGCAAATTGTGACCAGAAACTAGATTTGCCCTAGTTCTTCTTTCTCTTGAAGAAGTTGCTGTGTTTGTACACTGTAGGGTTTTGTAATTAAGGAGTTTCATAATTTTCATCGTGTGATGAACTGAAGAACTTTGCAACCAACATCCTTCTCAAGTTGGTGATTAAGTTGCATACTGGGATCCACACATCTATAATAGTGAATTCTTAGGAGTGGTGACCTTAAAATCACCTAGTGAGGTTTTTGCCTTGGAGGTTTTCCCCATTCGAAAACAAATCACCTTGTCAATTTTATTTTCCGTTTCATTTTATTTTAGTTGGTAATTTGTTTGTGCTGCCACGTATATTGTATGTTAATTTGATTAATTAATAAATTTGGCTAATTAATCAATTAATTCATCACAAGGGGTCAATACATTCTTGACCTATCACTTGGCATTAGTCTAGTCATTGATATTATACTCAATAAAAATATAACCATATCTTATATTATTAATTAAAGACGAGTGCAGATGGCCTTAAAGAAAGAAATGTTAGATACTACATAACAACAAGCCACAATGATTCTGTTCCAAATAACTTAATAAGATCGTAGATAATAAGAACTTTATTTAGGCATTATATAATATGATCCCACTTGCATATTTGGTATTGAACAATTTACCTGCAGAACACAATGAATAATTTAAATTTAGAACATGTATCCTTCTCTTTTCTAGTGTTATTGATCATCAAGTCAAACATAAAGACAATTTTCATTGCTAAGCTTGATAAGAATAGTATCTTAGGTTTCCATAATTAATAAGTAAATGGTACTAAACCTAAGAGAAAGAATAATAATTCTAATAAATGCAAGTCAAAGAATACCAAGCTAGATATTGAATGCCAATATTCATATAGCTTGGGACAAAAAATTTGTGTCAAAGTACATAAGGATCATATGGTGTATTTTTACTTATGTTAACTCTAATAGGCATAACTTTCAATCTCGTAGTTGCATTTAGAAAGCATAGTATTTAAAATTACTGATGTATTAAAGTTTGGTTGATTGCAAGGTTTTTCATTGGATTTTATAAGTAAACATAAGTAGCACTAATTAGTCTACAAATAAATGTTAAAAAAGATGAAATAAAAGGAAGTAGATAAATTACCCCAAACGGAGTATCTTTTTTTCAGGTTGTGAGTAGGAAGTGCTACCCTCAACTACAATTGGAGTATAATGCCTGAATTGCACTGAGCTCTGATCCAGACATATTCAAGTTTACTTGCTGAAGCCTTTCAACTTCTGCTATCTGAAAAGTAGAAAAAACTTTAGAAGTAAGAAATGTTTATGCAAACATAAATGTGTTTTAAATTATATTATTAGCAAAAAATTTGATGCATGATGCTATTAAATTGTACTCTTTTTTTTTAATTATCTTTTCTATTGGTGCTATTTATTGGTTTTAGGTCTGCTTTAGAATGATTCAAACATGTACCTTAGCTCATGGATTATCAATTTCAACTTTAGAAATGGAAATATATAAGATACTAAAAATGTGAATGATATGAAACTGAATTGCTATGTTTCACTCATATGTGCGTAAATCACATTTCAAAGGTGACTATATGTAAATTCAATTCAAATCATCAAATATTAAAATCCCACATTATTGTGTTTTAGTAAGTAAACCACTTTCTAGAAGAAGTTAACAACCTCTTGCCTGTGTTTTACTATTTTTTTTTCTCCATCCTCTCTCTTATGACTTCATGGAATTTTAAAGTCAATTTGGTGTGAAAATAAGCAATCGGGACAATCCTATTGAAAGGATGAATATGTTTTTCCTATCAGAGCAAGCATTGTACTAAAATCATTTGGAATCTATAAATACAAATAACTAGTTATTTTGATAAGTTATTTTAAGCTCGTTAATTTGTTACCAATCCTCGAATCAGAAAGGTATTTAACAAGCCTCGTGGTCGAGTACATATATAATTTAAGAGAAATATTTTTACACAATTGTTAATGTATTCTCTATACACATTATACCTATAATTTCACATACGATATCCTCATTTTTTAAACATACCCATGTATAAGACGTGAAATGGATGATGTGTATAAATAGTGTACACTAATGAGTGTACAATAATTGGTGTTCTATAATTTAGTCTAAGATATTTAGCAACTTAACCTTTGCTTGAAGATAAACACTTTCATCTTCGAGCTCCATCACCTAGAGAAAATTTTGGATATCAATTACCCTATTAGAAAGTTTGACAAGTAGTAAAATAGAAATGAATAAAAATAAAGTAATATAGGATTTACCCTTTTCTGAGAATATTCAATTTCAGCTAGCAACATTTCATGCTGTGGTAGTGAACAAGTAAGAGAATTAGACAACATTACAAGAGAGGAAAATTAAATGAGATAGACAAGAGGGTTTTAAGATATTGGGTAGTAGAAGTCGAGCATTTTTCAATCGTAAAAGCTAAGAAATCAGTGATATGTCAAAATGTGGCTGAGATTGGTCTTCCTATTGTGTCTTGGAATGCATGTTAACATTTTCTTTCCATGTCACTGTTAATTTAGTTTTTTTTTTTTTTTTTACCTTCTTTGACCTAATTCTAGTGAGTCCTCGTTCAATCCTGCTCTCCAATTGTTTCATCTCTTTGATATTAAGAGAACTTAATCCCTCACCCAATAAGTGCCTACAAGTAAAGAAGAAAATTTTAATAAGCTCTTTATTATGGTTCATTGATTTAAGGCTAATGGGAATGCAATCATATGAACAAGTAATAAAAATATCCACGTAAGATAATAATATATTTCATGGTGCTATCAACTCCAAATTTATGTTTACCAGAAATACCAACCAAAATCCAATATCAATGATATGTTTTATAATCACACCCACCAAACCTTATGAACTACACTCAAAAGGCTTTCACAAACAATCCTCACAAAAAAGAGAGTAAAAAACTAACCCACAAATCTCATACATACAAATTCTCAATTCTTAAGTCTGAATTCATTCAAAAAATCCCTCATATGGAACGGTATTTTCAACCCTAAAAACATTACCACATCACACCTTACACAAAAGGACTACTTTAGACCAAAGCAGCCAAACTTTTTACAATAATGCAAATTTAAAATCTTCAATTTTATTTCTTGATGAATAATGAATACTATATAACTGTTTTAATAAGGAAAACTATTTCCTTTCATACTAAGGAAAATAATTTTTTTAATACCAAGAAAACCAAATCCAAATAACAATTTTTTTAACTCTTTAAGAGCCTCCAAAATACCTCCAATAACCAAACTTATCTATGATAATAAACCAACCATCAATTTACAAAGCCACCATATTAGTGACACATGAAGCTAAGTATACTTATTGAAAAGAATTCCCTTGATCTAACACATTCGAGTTCTTTTGGTAAAAATAAAATTGAGGTAAAAAAATTCTTATATAACTCCATTTATATAAACATTTATATATGTTTGGACATATTTTGTATATATCCTTAGTATAACTCATGCCTAATTGCCTAAGAGGTTTTATAGATGCGCATTTATTGATAAAGGAATGATATGACCACTAGATTTTCATCTCTTTCACCTGTTAGAGTTTTGCATATTTTGGATGAGTTGCCTTAGTTTTGCAGATTCTTGTTGATAGTACTGCATTCATTCAAAAACATAAATTATATTGGAAGCATATGTTAGCCTTGTCAGGTTCATAAATTCTATAGTACATATGTTAAAGAAGAAGAATTAAAAAAATAAATAGAAATGCAACAACTAACAAAACAAATTGTTAATATGGAAAGTGCACTAAGCCCTAAAAAAATAGTCAAATTACGAGAAGAATCTCACAATCATTTATATAGTACAAATCAACTGAATATGCATATGATTTGTGACTCTACACATACTCGCACAATATATGCTCATTTAATCCAATATATTTGGGGTATTGCCATTTTCATTTATAATATTCCATGACTCATTATAATGAATACATAGAAATTGCTTCCCAGAAGAAAGAGACAAAAAAAGTAAAAAATATATGGAGAAATAGCTTACTTGAGCATTTGTTTGTGCACTAGAGCCTATTTCTGAGCCATCATTGCATGCCTTCTTATACCTTTCTATGGTTGATTTTGTGCTGTTTGGCAAAACAAATCAAGTTTCTAATGTTAATTCAAACACACATCTAAATTATACACATGCAAACATATAAATGAATAAAACACATACTTAAATTAGAAATTCTTACAAAATTATGTTCTCAGTGAAGTTGATGTCATTAAATGCTTATGCTTCCAAGATAATCATGCTTAATAGTTAAAAAGAAAATTAAATAAAGACATTGTTCACTAGATGAAATTTTGTAAGGGAAAGTAATTAAATATTTAAGATAAAACACATCAGACTTGAATTTTTAGCTTTAATTTTCAAAATATGCTGATAACATTTTTCACAATTCATGTAATTGAAATAAATCCTTTGTTCATTTTACCAACCTACATGAGTTTAGAACCAGCCATATGAGAGGAATATTGTACCTTTGATCATGCTAGTTAATCTTATTTCCATTTTACTTTCTAACAAATGTGAGAGTCACGCCATGGATGATACTTTATCAAGACTAGAAACAAATAATTTAGAGAAACTATAAGTTTATAGCCACAAGTTTTTTCACAATCATTGAAGTAACAACTCGTTAATGCTAGAAATTAAGCAGTATTACTTGATTAGTTTTGGTTAATGTGAAAACCAATAATAACTTGATATCTCAACAAGATAAAAAAAAGTTACAAAAATATTGTGCTTGTAGCATCACTTTCAAGACAACAGAAATTTGAGTTAGCCCAACCAATCTAAGTAAAAACAAACTAGATGAGGAATCCAATTTATGTAGTTGACTACACTCATTATATAATAGGGGAATAATTTTAGGGACATACTTAATCACACACTTAATTTCAAAATTTGTTAACTTGTATAGCTGTGAGTGATTGACACTTTCTACTTACTACTAATTATATAGACTCGTCACTTTCCATCAACTGCTCACAATCACACTAATCAATAGGTCGTGAAGTTAGGTGTGTTCGTAATAAAACTTATAATAGGATCCTTGTGATTTGTTGTCAAGAAGATGAAGAACAATGTCCTTAAAATCTAAAGAATCATTAATGACTCTATAAGTGGAACCTTTTCAAGTCAACTAAGTGTCTCAGTCACATAGAAAGAAAAACCAATGTCCTATGAATTTGCATCCCCACGCCACGCACAAAGTAAAGAAAGAGGGACATGCATCACCTTTCCTACTTCTCATTTCTACACTAAATAGAAGAGACCCTATTGTGAAGAAGTATTTACTCCTTTGCTTCATCTATCACTTGGTATAATTAATTAATTATAGAAGCAGAATGGACCAGAAAGCCACTATTGAAAGTTTCAGTCCTATAGAAGGACGAACAGCTCTTAAAGGAAAGTATATTTTTAGATTGCTTTTAATAAATCAAAACAAGCAAAAAATGGGAATTTAAACCTTTAAAGATAAGAGTTGAAAGAAAAAGTATGGGAATTGAGATTTGTATATTAACTATGGAAGAGGAAAGGAAATGTAGCTACTGCAGGATAAACCTTTTTTTACATACGTAAGTGTAGTGTATAAATTCTAATAAAAACACTAAGGCTAGACACCAAGAACTTGTAGTACGTACGGTACCCTCTTAATTGGTACAAAAGGCCTCTCAAAGATGAAAATGTTTCAATAAATTTAAGAACTTGTACTAGTTTCTCAAATAAAATAAATAAATAAAAAAGTAAGAACTTGTACTATAATATTCCATTTTATGATTTATTAATTACAGTCTATCATATATTATTATTTTTCTTATCAAATAAAAAAAAATTCAGAGTCATGACATACTATACATTGAGAGAGAGAGAGAGAGAGAGAGAGAGAGAGAGAGAGAGAGAGAGAGAGAGAGAGAGATTTTTTTTTTTTTTTAATATTTATATTCTAATGCAAAGATTGAGAGAATCGATTGTGCTATTTTATCTAGGCAGGACCATACTAACTTATTTATAAGGATGAAACTAGCCTTTTAGTTTTGGGAGTTGTATATTTATGAAGGAAAAATATACTAAAATAATATTAGTATTCATTTAAAATTTAATAATGTTAAGATATAAATAGAATTTTAACCAACAAAACTATAAATAAAAGAAAAGATATAACATAATTTTCTCTCGATACATTTTAAATTAAGAATTTATCAAATGGAATTCAAAATTCTATTAAATCCCCAAAACAATTTATTATTGATCTTATACTAAATTCTCAATAACTTCTTTTTAAACTGCAAAATCAAATAGTCCCTTCTTCATTTTTATTGCAAAACCAAGTTTATACAAATTTATAACTGTAAATGTTTGTACTCTAGTACTAGTTGTAGTAAAAACAAGAACAACAAGTAGAAGTACAGCAACTCTATATAGAAGTTTTGGTTTTTTTTTTTTTGGGTGGGGGGCTGGAAAACAAATTGGTAAGTCCCATAAAAACATTTGAAGAGAAAAAAACAAACGCATAAGAATAGTCATCTAACTTAGAATAGAAATAGAAAGTATTTTCCTTGAAGGCCTTTTATTCATGATTAGCCCTTAATTCTCTGCTAATTAATTTTTTTTTTCTTTTGTTGATTTTAGATGCATAAATCACCAAAAATGTAGAATTTTTTTTTTCAAAAATATTTAGTATTCATTTGGATTGAGCTTTTTATTTTTATTTTTTTTATGCGTTTACGTTTTCAAGTTTTCAACTTTTTTTTTTTTTTTTTTTTTTTTTTTTTTTCCGGTTCTGTCGCGGGAACAAGGGTGCAGTGCGCACTGCACGCGCACTATGCGCGTACTGTGTGTGCACTGTGCATGTACTGTGTGTGCACTGTGCATGTACTGTGCGTACACTGTTCATGTACTTTTTTAACAATTTTTTATTAAAAATGGATCCCGCAGTACTATTCACACATTTAAAAATTATTTTGCTACAGTGTTTTCAGTTTTCAGTTTTCAGCAATAAGCTCTATTCAAACGGATCCTTAATGTTAAAAAGAGTTTTTTATTTAGAGGAAAGCCACAAGTTATAAACTAACCGACCATTAATTTTTTTTGTCTTTTTAGACCTTATTTGACTAATTGAATTCAGGAAGAACTGTTGAAGAATCAATATTGAGTGGCCTAGAGGGGAATGAGGGATGACGAGCATTCTGTCAAACGACTTATGTCATAGTTTAAACTTAGTCCTAGTCAAATAATTAGTTGTTTAAGGCAATGAGGGAAATAAGGATTAAGCTTAATCGCAGTCATGTCATTTAACCAACAAAAAATTACTAAGAGAGTCTATAATCTATATATACATATTTTTTTTACACACATATATTCTTTTATTACTTTTTTCTATAGAAAAACAAAACTATTAAGAAAGTTTATAACTTATTGAAGTGATAGGCTGTGAACGGTGAAAAATAGTGTTGTAAATTGTGGATCTATGTAATTTACTAGATTAACCATTTTTGAAAGAAAAAAAAAAAATAGTAGAAAAAATTGTATCATAACATAATTGGTCCAATAAAGGAAGAAAAGCATAGACAAAAACCATTTTATTCCACAAAGTGAAGTGGACTTTTGATGAACAAGAATTCCAGTTTTACACATTTTGCTCCGAGCTCCAGTAACATTCTTTTTAGGGCAAGTGTTGTGTTGCCACTTAATATTTGTCCCCCCACGAAAATAGTACGAATACTAAGGCCTTGTTTGGATAAAAAAAGTTACTCACTCAATTTTCATCACTCATCACTCTTCACTCTTCACTCATCACTCTTCACTCATCACTCATCACTTAAAAATATTATACCCATTTAGCACCATCACTCAGTTTCCATCACTCATATTTTTCACACTATTTATGGGTCCCATGGCTGTCAATCAATGCAGCTTTTTCCTTTTTTTTTTTTTTTCTTTTTTCTTCTGGGTTCGGTCTAGCTTAACGTCAGTTTTTTTTTTTTTTTTTTTTTTTTTTTTGGGTTTAGGTGATCTGGTACTGGAAAAAAAAAAAAAAAGTGAAGACCGAACCCAGAAGGAAAAAAAAAAACCTAACGTTAACGTTGAACCCGGAAAAAAAAAAAAAAACGTTAGTTAACGTTGAACCCAGAAAAAAAAAAAAAAAAAAAAAAAAAAGTGAAGACTGAACCCAGAAAAAAAAAAAAAAAAAAAAAACTGAAGACCGATCCCAGAAAAAAAAAAAAAAAAGTCAATGGTCAAAAGTTGCGGCTGTGGGCCCCCCAATGTGTGTTTAATTACAAAAATGCCATTGAGTTATGAGTTATGGAAACTGAAAACAACTAAAATGTGTTTTCAGTTTCCATAACTCATAACTCAAAAATCAGAGAATTAAGTGATGGAAACAGAGTTATGGAAATTGAGTTATGGATATTCAAACAAAGTTTTTGTCATGGGCCCCACTATTTTTGAGTTATGAGTTATGAAAACAGAGTTATGAGTTATGGAAACAAGCTATCCAAACGCCCCCTAAATGTTCTCATTGTCCATGGTAGTGGAATATGTTCTTGCACAAAAACTTTCATGATTATGATTATTAACGTTGTGGATGTAGCCTTGTGATGTGATCTAACTGATTTGACCCTTACGAAAGAAATAATATTATTTCAGTCATAATCTTTCATTTTAAAAAGATCAATGTGAGAATAAAAAATTATGAAGTTTGCTATTGTGCATGCTAACCAAATCAGCTATTTTAGATTAAATGGTTCTCAAAAAATGGTTTCTCAATTTTCTAAGTAAGTTGTGAAAAAAAGTTACCCTCTTAGAATTACTCAAGGAGTTCTCTATCTTTTTCTAATATCTTGAATTTATCCATCCAAGTACTACATTCTATCAAACCTTTGTTCCTTAGTTGCATCATTGAATGTCTCCACTACCTACATATAAGATGGTATGTGTGTGTGAGCGTGTTTGATTTTCATGTAGTGTTTTAAGTATCCATTGACTTTTGTTTCCAGATCAAGCCATTCTCTCTTTCAAAGGAAGTAAGGAATTCTTCTTTTGTTGATTTGAAAATTTATAACAAAGAAAAAGAAAAGAGTTTTAGACGAAGGTTAACTTGAAACAACGAATCGAGGAAGTTATTGGGTGCTGAAGGTAGTACATGTTAGCTATATAAAAGGATTATCCTTGTGCAATACATGAACATAATATTTTGACTGTCTTCAATTCTTTTTCTGCAGCTTCATTCTTTTATATCAAAAAGTACTAATTGAAAGCAAAAGGACCAAAGACTCTTTACAAGTCTTAAACCTTTCATGGATGAAGCAAAAAACAAAAGAAGAACATATGTTTTGCATTCTTTTTCCTAAAGAAAGGGAACAAAAGATGGGTGAGTGTAATTCTCAAAGCCAGAATTTCGTTGAAGCATAGGGTTAAAAATCGGATCAGACTAGCCGGTTCAATCGGGAACTAGACCTTAATCCGATCCAGTTATTATTAAAAACCGAAAATTAAGAAAAAAAAAGCAAAAAAAACAAAAAAACTGCCGGTTTAACCGGAAAACTGAAAACCGGTACAGTTAAACCTATTTGAAGCTGTTTTGTTCATAAAGACTTCAGCCACTGTGTTTCTAACAAAAAAAAAAAAGAAGATAAGAGATTTTATTTCAGATTTAAGAAGAAGAGAGATTTTGACCTTGAAGATGCTGTTAAGTCTAAAGGTGTGAAGCCTAAAACATCCACATTGACACCAAAAATATCGGATTTACTATTTAAGAGTTGACACAGTTGAGGAAGCCCAACTTCCCATTTCACTCAACAACGCCATTTCTATGTAGCCGTGGACAAGCTCCAAATCAAGATGGAGACATTAGTGGATTTGTTGGGTGTGGCGGGACGGCGTTCATGCATCCCAATGGCGGTGTGCTGCAGCTCAAGGGACGAGCTTGATGCCGTTTGCTCCGCCGTTTCTAACCTCCCTTACATTTTTTTGACCTCTCTGTACAGTGACCTTGCGGAGGTAGAACATGCTTTAGTTTTGGTCAAATTTCGGCAAGCCACAAGGAACTGGAGCACCTAACCAGGAGAGGACAGTGAAGTTGGAAAAGATGAACAAAAAAAAAAACCAAGTTGTGGATGTAAGATTCAAAATATTTGGTAGGTGGAGTATCAACGTGTAAAGGTAGATATGCGGTGGAAAGAAATGGAGTGTGGTACGGTCAACGTGTAAAGGTCTATGTGTGGTGGAAAAGAAATATTGGGAAATGATATTGTTACTCAGGTGACTTTTTGTTATTTGAAAAATGAAAAAATAACTAAAATAATTTTTGTAGTAGGCTTAAGTTTTATTGTTTAATATATAAATTAAGAGAGATGTTATATTCATAATATTTTTATAATAAATTATAAGTAATTAGTTACTTTTGGTTCAAATTTAAATTTAATACTAAGATTACTTTTTTGCCTTAACAATAACAACTAATAACAACTTACCACTTAGAATTTGTTGTAAAAATATTGTAAAGATGTTGTTGACATATCTTTTCTTATAAATTAATGTTAAGGTTTAATGTTTTACTATTATTTAATTTAATTTTTTATTTAAAATATTAATTTTATTTATTTATTTATTTATTTATATTTTATAATTATTAATGAATTATTTATGACATTATCGATTTGACCATCGATTTAATCTCGGTTCGACCATAAAACCGAGAACCACTTTCCATTCTGGTTCTTTTGACCATACCGGTCTTTAAAACCATGGATATAAGATGACCAAAGAAAACAGATCCTACAAATCCCATACCTCCTTATACTGTGTTAGAATCAAAGAAAAGTATTGGGATTTGGGGTTAATGATGGTTGAAATCTGTAGCTTTGATCCCAAAAATATTATCTTACCCACTTTTTTGTCACTATTGTTTGATATCAGATTTAACTGCACTACTTAGAAATGTAAAGGCTCTTATAACCTTGGCAATAGTCAAGAATTGGATTATTAAGAAATACTTTGAGCCTGTTTTTTCAAATTAAAAATACTTGTTTCTAGATCATCTCATGAGACTAGCCAGTTATTTGAAACTCTCTTTTACCATATTGATATGCACACATTAGTGCAGACATTTCTTAATAAGTACTTCAATTCAAAGAATGCCATATGATTAGCCTACTATATTTTTTTTTAAGAGATAACTGCAATTTTTTTTTTTTAAATTCCTTTTTTCTAGGAAGCAGCATGAATGATACTTGCAGAAATCATTGGTAGCCTATCCTCACCACCCCCCCCCCCCCCAACACAACCCCCAAAATAAAATACCTATATATATATATATTTAAAAAAATGGCTTCAAAAAATTTCTGAAAGCTCATTAAATTTCAAAATAGACTTGTAAGTCCATGTTTGCATCTTCACTTTCATTTACCTACTTTGAACATATTCTGCCCTCACTATCTTCTTTTAGCTCATTACACAAGTCATGACATAAAAGAAGACCATAATTTCCGCATATAAAATATATATAAAGATTCATGGTATCAATGTCAAAGGAAAAATAAATAAGTACATGTATAGATGAATTAGAAAATCCCAAATGACAAATATATATGCTTGATTTAACTACTTTTATCCAATGAGCAGAGAAACATAACAAACAATGAAAATGAAGATATGTGCGGTTAATTTACCTGTTGTTTGCATACTCATAAAGCCGCCCACGACTGGAGAAGATGATAAGAGCCACTTCAGCTTCACATAGGACAGACAGTTCATAAGCTTTCTTTAAGAGACCATTTCTCCTCTTGCAGAAGGTGACTTGACGGTTTGTAGCGTTCTCAATCCGCTTGATCTCAATCTTTCCTCTCCCCATTGCACAACCTAAGAAGCCTAAACACATTAGAAAGTGTCGTCTTGTAGTTATATACTTACATGTTATTTACTTTAGCAAAATCAGTTGTTGTATATGTTCAAACACGAGAGAATATTACACAAATTAATCTTTTCTTTGATATGTGTATTTAATAAAAATAATTCAAAGTCATAATTTTTTGGGACCCCACAAACCTCAAAATTTGAGAACTTTAACAGAAAATTGATGCTTGCCACAATGGGTTAGCAGAATTGAATATGAAATTGTATGCAACAACAGTACTTTAGGAGTAATTGAGTACATATACATAGTGCAATAAAGTACAACTCTAAAAATATTTTTTCCTTAAGAAATGAGGTTACTAAAACCAAAAGGTATTGGTTTAGTGTGTTGAATGTCAAATATTAAGAAGCAATGACATAAATCAATTACTTCAATATTAAGGAGAAGCATAAATTAAGAGCTATAGATTACTACTGTTGAAACATGCACTTCACCTAGTAACAAAGCTAGATCTTACAGTAAAATGCCTAAGATTTTTGTTTAGTACTTTAAGGGTGCATGATCTATTCTTGTCACCTCTCTCTTTCTTTGTCAGTGTTTGTGTCTTTGTGTGCAAGTATTGTGTGCGTTTTGAGGGTTTTATGGTCACACTAACCAAATCCATGACCTTCATGAGAAGCTCAGAGACTAGGAAAATGTCAAATCAAATCAGATCAGCTCAAGAAAATTGAGATTTTTTTTTTTTTTTTTTGGTGAATATCTGAAAATTATTAGGACTAAAACTTGGCATGAGACTTGAGGCAATGGCCTAATATTTTTCATTAATCATTTAAGTGTTAAAAAAAGAAAAAAGAAAAAGAAAAGAAAAATAGTTCCATACAAAGCCGTGGAGAAGCTAGAAAATAAGCTTAAGAAACAGCACTGAAAGATAAAGCACAATCATGAACTTATGCATAAACTTGTTAGTTCTAGAAGCCAAATATATATAAAGAAAAAAAATCAGCAATATCAAGCAAATTTTTCGCTAAATCATTTAGAGGGGGAAAAAAACATTTCCAAACAAAGCCATGGATAAGCTAGTAAATAAGCTTAATAAACAGCACTACTGAAAGATAAAGCACCATCATGAACCAATTACATAAAACCGTGAGTTATAGAAGCCAAAAGAAATACTATAAAATGAGCAAAATCAGTATCATCAAGCAAATTTAGAAAAGGGTTTTGATAAGAAAATGGTAATAAGTGGGAAGGTAAACCTGAATAAGGAAAAGAAAATCCTTTTGTCCGAAAATAGATCTAGGGGATGAACTCAAAAACTACACCTACTTTGAATATTATATTCTAGAACTAGAAGAGATATGAGGCAAGGACAGACCTGGCTTTGGAACTCACTCCGGCTAGTTCAGCTTTATGCAAAAATTTACTTTTCCCAAAGAAACTTTGCACATAGAGTTCTCTGCTACTTCTCTTCTCCTTTAATAGCTCTTTCTGTCGTTGTCTACCTAATAGTGAGAGAGAGAGAGAAGGATGTGGGGAATAGAGATTTCCTAAATACCATACAAGACGTAGTTGTTTCTTGCTAAGTGTGGATGCTTTTGCAGGTGCAAATTCGCACCAAATAGGGCAAAAGCTTATTCAATATTTCTGTTTTATTGAGTGACTAATATGCCCTTCAAGAATATATCTCATAAATCTAAATTTCAAATGTGTCTTAGGCATGCATATAATGGTGTATGTGTCTGAGATTGAGAGGGACTGATTGACATTGTGTGGAGGATAAACAAGACGTATCCGCTTTGTTAGATTAGGACGTGCATTCCACGTCTATGTGCACTAGGATATATGTCAATCAAAAATATAGAAACCCAAACTTTGAAAAAAAGAAAGAAACACATTACTCATTTTGATGCCAATCAGTGCGATTGATACAAAATAAAAAATAGTATTAATAATGATGGACTCTGTAGAAAGTAATATTTCAATCACAATAAAAATATTAATTATTATGAAATTTGTTGCGTCTTTAACATTATTCCTTAATACCAACCACTTTGTGGGGATAAAATCTGAGCATGTACTATCAACTTAAGCATGTGTGTCACTTTTTTATTTTTTAAATAATCAAGTATGTGTCACTAATAGAGCTCAAATGCCATGGTTTAGGGGAAAAAAGAAAAAAGAAAAGAATATCACGAATGTATTATAGACTGCACCAGCTAACTGAGCTTGAGGTCAAACGGTGTGCTTGCTTTATATTTAGTATTTATTTATTTTCCTTGCATGGACGTTGTTCTTAGGCACATTATATTGTTACGTGAAAAATGAATAGCTCAACTGCCAAAGGAAAAATGAATAGCTCAACCGTAGGTGATAACATTAATTTGTTAGTGTAATCACCTACATACGGTTCCTTCAATGGAGGATGCTACAATTGATATCCTGATAGAGGCAGAGACAAGGCAATGGAACTATGCTCTGATTGATGGTATTTTTGCACCACAAGAAGCTGAGTTAATTAAAAAAAAAAAATCCCTCTTGCACGGGTTGAGTAAGAGGATATAGTGTTTTGGCCTCTCGCAAATGATGGGAAATATACCTGCAAGCCTGGCTATCGTTTTCTGAGGGAAGAGGTGGATTTAGAGCAACATGAAGAATCTGAGATCCAGGATAAACAGCTATATATGGAAGGGGATTTGGTCTTTACACGTATTCAACAAGGGGAAGAATTTTATTTGGAGAGCATGCCGAAATTGCTGCCTACGAAAGTGAATTTGGTTTGATGAACAGTAATTTCTGATCCTACATGTGAAAGATGTCGTGACACACCAGAACAGATTCTCCACGCTCTTTGGTTGTGCCCTGATATGCAATTATGGGCTTTTCGTATGATCACTCAATTTCTAGATTTCAAAGAAATGCTGTCATTGATTTTGAAGGAACATCAACACCCTGAACGCTTTGCTTATATGGTGTGGCCAATCTGGAACCAAAGGAACCAAACCCGAGTCTCTCAGCCGAGCTGCAATCTTCATCAGCCAGCTCAGGTGAGTAAGGCACGTCTGGATGAGTTTCTATCTATCCACCTACGTCTGGATGAGTTGCTATGAATGTATTTATATAGCATCTGTACGTAGAGATCCAACAAAGTGAATGTGCTGTCAAACCAGCTACTAGCCATCCTGTGAATTAAGCCTCGGAAAATTATAAAGATAAAAACTATTTTACAAATTATTGGTATAATAAGTGGCTATTGATAGGTAAAAAAGTATGTTAGTGGTGGACCTAAATAAAAAACAATAAAAATTTGTCATGTTAACAATTTGTACAAAATATTGTAAAATAGTTTATAGTTGTAGTAATATTTTTCCTATACCAAAAGATCTTTAATTAGTAGTTGCATTTGAGAATACTTAAATTAATTACATACCTTGGTCTCACGAGTAAACAAACAAGGGTTTAGTAAACGGATACCCTTAAGACATTTGTTATGAATCATTTTATGCAAGCTTTAATATCACTTTTATGAAAAATATAAAAAGTTATAAAAAAATTAATTACTTTTTTCTTTTTTCATAATTTTTTCAACCGGGTTAAAGTGTTTACTATAATTTTTAAAAATAGAGAATAGAGAGATGTGGAGAGTAGAACCTAAGGGTCTGTTCGGTTGGAGGAGTGGAAAAGTGGGAGGATGGAAAAGTGAGAAAATAGAAAATATTTAGTTTTCCCTCTTGTGTGTCCGGTTGGAAGGGTGGAAAAGTGGGAGGGTGGAAAAGTGAAAGGGTATAAATTGACTATTATACCCTTGTTAATAGTAACATTGAAATGAAAAAAAAAAAAAGTTCAACGTTACTGAAAGTTGAAAAAAACAAAAAAAAAAACAGTTCAGTTACTAAACGTTGAAAAAAAAAAAAAAAAACAGTTCAACGTTACTGAACGTAAAGTTTAAAAAAAAAAAAAAAAAAAAAAAGACTTTCAACATTAGGTGGGATGGGGGCATTTTAGTAAATGCCCCCATCCCTCACTTTCTCCCCATCATTTTCCTCCCAATTTGGGAGGAAAATTTTTGTGGGCCCGGGAGGAAAATTTTCCTCCCGGTTTTCTATCCTCCCTTAATTTTCTCTCCAAACGAATAGTAAAAAATGTCTATTTTCCTTCCTTAATTTTCTATCCACTCTATTTTCCCTCCAAACAGACGCACTCTAAGAGCTCATGCTATAATTTTCAACTTATCCTATTACCTCTCTCTCAATTTATTAAATATTACTAAATTTGTTTTTTTTTTTTTTTTGGTTGATAAATTTACTTGTGATTTAAGAATAATACGTTTGCATGAGAATTTATTAAAATAATTAAAAGTGATTTTTTATTTAATCAAAATCATTTAAACTTTTTTTTTTTTTTTTTTGAGAATGAAAATGATGACTGATATACAATTTTCTTTCTTATCAGAGTTTTAGTAGGTTGTTATTAAATAAAACTATTATTTTTCTTTCATGTAATCTATAAAACTATTATTATGTGTTATCCACTGCTCTTTTATCTGTCGTTTAGGCATCCAATGAATACAAATGTTCGCATCCGAAATGACCGATTCAGAAGAGGAAGGTGGTAAGGGAAATTATCTGAGAGTCCATGTGAAGATTGACATCTCTCAAGCCCTTAGTAGATTTCGCAAAGTTTGGTCCAAAGGTAAAGTTATTGGCTGGGCGGCTTTAAAATACAAGGGCCTACCAAATTTTTGCTACTGGTGTGGAATGGTTTCTTATGATGATCGTGACTATGAACGATGGTTGCGCAGCAAAGGTTTTTTTAAAAAAGGGAGATCAACACTAAGGTGAGTGGTTGCGGGCCAAAACTGATACGTCAGCTAGGAATACAACCATCACTGTTCTAGGCTTCAGGCAAAAAAATTTTAAGTCCGCAAAGCCCTCTACCCAGTCACAGGTTAACCAAACCGACTCAACTCTGGTGAAGAATTCCTTTGATATCCTCCAGCAATCGACGGCGGCTTCTCACGTTCCGGTTCAACTTGTTTCGAAAAAAGAAAGCATTATTCCCAATCAACCTGTTTCGGAGATTCAAGAAACGGCTGGAATAAATGCTCCCAGTAACGGTCCAATTCATTCTTCCCCTGAAGAGCAAGTTCCTGACACCATAAGGAATTTAGTTACTTCAGTAATGGAAAATTTTCAAAGCGGGAAGCGTTAGACTTGGCTGATGAACGGGCTGAACATTCATTGTTATTGGCCCAGTCTTTTGTTTCAGTTAATGGGCCACTTGTGGACATTAAACGCACTTTTGAATCTAAAAGCCCAATGGAACCGAAGCATCCCAAATCAACCTGGACTCGGATTTCCCGTGGAAGAAAAGAAAGACCTAGTGAAATTTTGATGCTAGATGCTGAAAACCATACCCCTTCTCCAACGATGGTGGCTGTTGATCCGCCCCGCCGAGCAACATGAATTGTATAAGTTGGATCGGCCGTGGTTTGGGAACACAACACGCAGTTCTTGAACTCACAGACATGGTGAAAAAATACTTCCCTCTAATAATTTTTCTCATGGAAACCAGATTAAAGGACAGTTTTTTAAAGAAGCTTCGGTCCAAACTAAATTTGGAAAATCTACACATTGTCTCAAGGCATAACACAGGGGGTGGCCTAGCTCTTTTATGGAAGAATGGGATTACATTTTGGATTCATCGCCATTGCACATTGATGCAGTAGTCAACCCTGAAGTGGATGATGCCTGGTGGTTAACAGGTTCCTATGGAAATCCAATAACTCCTAACCGGGAACACTCTTGGGCACTAATCAAGTATTTATGCCTGAAAATGGACCTCCCATGGCTTTGCGTGGGGATTTCAACAAAATCATCAAGGTAGAGGAAAAAAATAGGTGATGCACCTCGAAGGGAAAGACAAATGACAGACTTCAGAGCAATTCTAGACTTCTTTGGTTTGCATGATTTGGGGTATGTTGGTTCTCCCTTTTCTTGGTGTAATAATCAATTTGATGGTGTGGTCATGTGGATTAGGTTGGACAGGGGAGTAGCTACAACGTCTTGGACTCAATTATTCCCCTCTGTTCGAATTCACCACATTGCAGGCTCTATGTCTGATCACTATCCTTTGTGGGTTTGCTCTGACGATGAAAATAGAAGATTTTACAAAAAAGGAAGGCCTTTTCACTGCAAGGCAGTTTGGATGAAAGATGAAAGATGTGAAGATGTGATTAAAAACGCTTGGGATGGTCCTTCTCTTGGCAACCTGACGAAAAGCTTAGTGAGGAAAATTGATATTTGTCGATCTTCCCTTCAGACTTGGAGTAAACTATCTTTTGGAAATATTCAGTGCTTGTTACTTCAAAAGAAAAAAATTACTTGCTCAAGCGGAAGCATTGTTTATGGCTGGAATAAATCATGATCATGTAAGAGTGCTAAGAAGCAAGGTGTATGATTTGATGGTGAAAGAGATTGTCTATGGCATCAGCGGTCTAGGGTGGATTGGCTAAAAGCTGGGGATTTGAGTACTATTTATTTTCACAGCCGAGCAAACCAAAGCAATAGGAGAAACTACATATCAAGTTTGGTCCTAGATGATGGTTCAATCCTAGAAGAAGAAAAATGTATCAGTGAGGCCTTTGTGGGATATTTTGGCAACTTGTTCCAATCAGCAAACACTACCTACTTGGATCCGATTCTCCAAGGAATTGAATCAAAGGTTATTGGAATATTGTTGGGCCTGAGGTTATTGATGCAACTCTATCTGTGCTAAATTCGAGTGAAATGCCATCAAATATAAACCACACTTTTATTTCATTCCCAATTTTTTTTTTCCAAAGAACCCAAAAGACTTCCATCCCATTAGCCTTTGCATTGTCATGTATAAAATCATCTCTAAAACTATTGCTAATTGTAGACACCACATTTTGTAACTCTTACAACTCGGGCACCTGTTCCCAAATGATGCTCTAACTCTACGGCTCAAGTACAGTTTAGAGCCCAATTAGATATTAAATTGACTTAAGGAGTGTTTAAATAGAAAATATAACCTTATAAATGAGCAAAAATCTTTTTTTAGAAATTAAATAACCAAAGTGGCCCTCGGCCTACGTACGTGAATCGTGGCCTACATACGTGAGCCAATGCATGCATACATAGGCTACGTATGCAGCTAGGGTTTCAGAAGCATAAAAAATGTAAGTTTTCTGCAATAATGACTGAGGTTTGAAACGAATCTCACATTATTTGGAAGCCATTCCAAATCCCATTTTTTTTAACTATAAAAAGCCTTACATAGTACATTTTCAACACACAAAAATCCCACAGGAAAAAACCTAAGATTCACTAGAAAATAGTGAATCAAAAGGGAGTTTTTGACAAAACACCCTCAAGTCAATTTTATTTTATTGGAAACTTTTCTAGATCCAACCCTTTTAGTTCAATGTTGTTAATCATTTTCTCATTAGTTTGTGAATAGATTTGACTAAGGGGAACGGTCAATATCAAGCTTGGAAAGCTTTTGTTTAAGGTATTGAGTCTAACCCTTCTTTTTTTTTTTTCCCCCCTTCCTTTTTTGCTTTTCTTTTGCAATTTAATCTTGTTCTTTTTTGCTTATTTTAAGTTTGTACATGTTTGCTTAAATTAGCCCTTTAGTTCTTTTCATATTTCAAGTACGTTAGGTAATTAGATTGCTTAGATTAGCTCTATTTATGTGTTTTCAGGTTTTCTGGGCAAGGATCCATGTACGCATGATCGAGCCTATGCATGTAGGCTTGATTATGTGTACGCAGACCTGTTTTAGCGTGCATGATGTCGTTGCCTAGAAATCCTAAATTTTTGTTTGTTTTATTTCTGCATTCACGTGTTTGTTCTATGTAGCCTCTTTTTCATATGTTTTAAAGTCTCATAAGTTCTTTTTCACCTTTTAACATTTTTGTTTGATTGTCACATGTTTAGATTAGGGGTTGCCTTAGGGTTTCTTAGTTTTAATGACATTCATTATCATGCTCATGCGTTCATGCCATAGGTGCTATGCTGCTGAGAGGTAAGTAAAGAGTAAGTCATGTCTTAACAATGTCCATGCATTTGTGCTTTGGTCTTAGGATATGATGAAACATGCTTAGATCTATGATTAGGGTTTCTAGTTTGTTAACACTTGGTTTATGATATGTATGATATGTTGTAGACGCATGATAAGTTTTCACATGATAGATGAATGCTAGGATTTCTTTGATATGTTTGGTTCTCTTTTGTTTAGGTAGATGGATAAGTATGTTTTTGTTAGGACATATGTGATTCTTGTTAGGAACATATATCATTATGTATTGGTTAATCCTTTGACAATATGCATTTTATTTGTAATTGGGTAGATCTACGATGCGTTTAATACTTCAAGGAACAATATTTCAAGTTCAAATGTTAAAACCATGCAAGTTTATCTAAGAATCAAGTGATGAAGTGCTAGTTTTTAAAACTCAGCAACTAGTATCTGTCAAGATTTAAAAAGCTGTTTTAGCTTGATACTTGACAGTTGCTCGATAGATAGGGTATCTATCGAGATTTAAGAAATTCAGATTTTCAGTTCTGATTTTATCCCAATCCGTGAGTATGTATTTAAGATTTCTTTTCTCACAACCCTAAATATATATAAGGATTATTTTAAGGGTCATCACAAGTTGCATAGTTGCATGAGTGTGAAGCAAAGTATTGTTCATGCAAATTGTGACCAGAAATATAATTTTCCTTAGTTCTTCTTTCTCTTGAAGAAACTGTTGTGTAAGTACACTGTAGGGTTTTGTAACCAAGGAGTTTCGTGATCTTCATCGTATGATGAACTGAAGAACTTTGCAGCTAACATCATTCTCAAGTTGGTGATTAAGTCATATACTAGGATCCACACATCTATTGGTTAGTCACAAACTAGGAGCCGTGCATTAAAAGGAAAGATTATCACTACTAAACAAGTCTAATTGGGTATTGGGGTAAGGGTTCAACTGTAGGTTGGTATAAAGTACTGAGATTCCTTTACTTGTAATCGCTTGTTGTGATAATTTTAATTCTCAGGAGTGGTGACCTTAAAATCACCCGGTGGAGTTTTTACTTTGGAGGTTTTTCCCATTTGTAAACAAATTACCTTGTCAACTTTATTTTTCGTTGCATTTTATTTTAATTAGTGATTTATTTGTGCTGTGACGTATATTGCATGTTAATTTGATTAATTAATAAACTTGGCTAATTAATAAATTAATTCATCACAATGGGTCAATACATTCTTGGCCTATCAATTTTGTTTGGGATGAAAGATGTCATGTTGTTTGCTTAGATGTATGCTAGTGTGTGTGTGTGTGACTATAGATGCAAGTGTTGAACATGATTTTAATAAGGTTAAGACATAAGACACAAAGATATGAGGCCAACTTTAGGGTTGGACGATCTTGGGTGCCTAATACCTTCCCAAGAACGTACCTAAACTCTGAACTCATATTCTGGTAGTAAAATCAATGGTCCTTTCTCGAAAGGACATTATATTCATGCTTCCTAATCCATATAACTAGGTGGCAACTCTAGAACATTTTCCCTTGCACCCATACTAATCGCCTCAAAATAATTCTTCCATAACTTGTGTTCGAAACCCAAAGTTCCTTCATGTTAGATCGTCGAATATTTGATAGCATCCTCATCACCTTTGAAACACTTCACCACCTCAAAAATAAAAGAAATGGCAAGTTGGATCTTATGGCTTTTAAACTTGACATGACCAAAGCTTATAATAGGGTGGAGTGGAATTTTCTAAAAAAAATTATGAAATGTTTGGGTTTTGACAACAAGTGGATCTCTCTAATTAGCTGTTGCATTCGAATAGTATCCTTCTCCATCATGGTGAATAGAGAACCACACGGATTGATCCACCCTAGTAGAGGCCTCATTCAGGGAGGCCCTTTATCACCTTATCTTTGCATGTTGTGATATAGCAAGTAAAAAATTCTATAAAATCGAGTGGGGTGTCTTTATGTAGGGAGGGGCCAAGGTTATCTCACCTATTCTTCACTGGTGATAGCTTGTTATTTTGTCGAGCAAATGACAAGGATTGTCAAACGGTTTTGGACATTCTTGCCAGGTATGAACAAGCTTCAGGACAACAGATCAACCATGGAAAAACTCAATTATTTTTTAGTACCAAACCTGATCACAATTCCTAGAATAGAATTTCAGATCTGTATGGTGTCTTGGCTGCATGCCAATATGAAAAATACTTAGGCCTACCTTCCTTTGTTAGGTGTGGAAAAAAACAGAGCTTTAGCTACATCAGAGAGAGAATTTGGCATAAATCCAAGGGTGGAAATAAAAACTTTTGTCCCAAGCGGGTTGAGAAGTACTCATCAAAGATGTTCTCCAAGTAATGCCAACCTTCACCATTGGGTGCTTCAAACTCCCTAAAAGCCTTTGTAAAGATATTGAATCTTTGATCCAAAAGTTTTGGTGGCGCTACTAGGGGGATGCAAGGAAAATTCACTGGATAGCATGAAACAAACTCTGTTTACCGGAGTGCAAAGGAAGTTTGGGATTTTGGGAAATCGAGAATTTTAACCTTGCTTTATTAGGCAAACAGGTTTGGTGGCTTGTTCATAACATGGTTTTCAAACCCGGACCGTTCATTGAACCGTAAAAGGGAGAGGTTCAAGGTTTTTGAGGTCGAACCGAGGTCGAACCGGGGTCGAACCGTGATGACGTCATAATTAATTTAATAATTATTTTAAATATATATAAATATTAAATTAGTAAAAAAAATAAAAATGAACTAAAACAGATTAATTAAAACTATAAATCCATATTTTAACTATGTCTAATATATCTATATCCATCTCAAACCCAAATATAAAATATCTATCCAATAATAATAATAACTATTTTTTTATTAAAAAATTAAAAGCATCAGATTGCCTTTCTAATTTTTACTTTATAATGCCCACGTGACCAGTTGTCTAGCTCACATTCACAAACCTAAAAAAGCACTAAAAGCAAAGTGAATGAAATTAAAGGAAGAGATAAAAAAGAAATACAAACAAAAGCAGATGAAGAAAGAATTGTTATATTATATTCACAACATTTTTTGTAATATTTTCACAAGAATCACATCAAAAAATTATGTAGAAAGTTGTTACTAGTTTTAATTTGAACACACCACTGAAATTATTTTTTTACTTACCAATATTAGCTAATAACAATTTATTACTTAAAATATATTGTAAAAATATTGTGGTAGTATTTCATAATTCTCATTTCTCAATATTAAATACCACACTTTGATTCTTAAAATAAAAAAAACCACACGTTTGAATCAAAAAAAAAAAAAAAACCACACGATTACAAAAAAAAAAAAAAAAAAAAAAAAAACTTAAATTAACCTCCACCACACGATAATAATAAAACTTAAAACATAAAACAAACTTAAAACCACACATAGTGGACCGTAACAGAGAAAAGAGAAAGAGAGAGAGAGAGAGAGAGAGAGAGAGAGAGAGAGAACACCGTAACAGAGAAAAGAGAAAAGAGAGAGAGAGAGAGAGAGGAGAATCGGTGGAGATGAGATGCGCCGGTGGAGATGAAGGTGTGCGCCGGTGGAGATCGGAGTAGATCGAGGCGCTGATCGAGGAGATTCGAGATGTCGAGGCGCTGTCGGCGTTCCCCATGCGCTGATCGGAGGAGATCGAGGCGCTGATCGGCGTGCCCCACCTCCGTTCATCATCCCCCCCACCGACTGGGTCAGATCGGATTCTTCTTCTTCTTCTTTTTTTTTTTTTTTTTTTTCAATATTTGGTTGTTCTGATCCAAATTTATTGTAAGAAATGGATTTTGTTTTGTGTGATTTGATTTATATTATATTTGTTGTCCGATCTGAATTTTTTTTTACCATTTCTATTTGGATTTTGTTCAACCGTGAGACCCGCGAGAACCGTTCACGGTTCACGGACCCGTGAGGTCCGACCGCGGTTCGCAAGGGTCCCTGCATTTTACATGTTGAGAGGTTCTTGAGGCTAAAAGAACCGCAAAATGGAGCGGTTCGAGGTTTTCCCGATCGGACCGTACGGTCCGGTCCGGGTTTCACAACTATGGTTCATAATACTAATTTCTTACTATACAAAGTTTTCAAGGTAAAGTTTTTTCCCAATTGCTCCATCTTGGATAGTGAGGCGAAGTCTTCTAGATCCTATGCTTGGCAAAGCATCATTAAGGCTAGGGATATTGTTAAATAGGGTTTGTATTGGAGGTTTGGAGATGGAAGACAGGTGCGGATTTGTTGTGATAAGTGGCTCCCTGATAGCATTTTTGGCCATTTCCCCTTCAAAAAATTACATTCCCACAAAAAAATTTTACATTTTAATTCATGAAAACTAAAAAGAAAACTGCAACATCCTTTTGCCCATTGCACATTGATCAAAAAATATAAAGCTCGTGGGAATTATGATTAAATTTTGCAGTGGATAGTAATGTTTGTTTGTAGGTTTATTTTTATGAATTATTAACTATTTTTAGAAAATATTTATTAACATTAATGTTGTTGTAGCTTGTGGGGTATGTTTGTTTGGTTTATTTTTTGGACTAAATTTTGAAACGATAGAGCTATATAATATGGAAATAACGAAACTTTTACTTGAATTGTTGATGATGGGAAAATTATCTATAATATTTGATTTTTTTAAAGAGAAAAAATCACAAATTATTTGAAGCTGATAATGCAGCATTGCCTTTAGTGTTAATGTCCCAATTCGTGAAAATTTTCAAACAAAATTCCAAAAAATTACGACCGATTAAATTAGTATTCAATCCAAATTGTGAAAATATGAGATTATAATGTTAATGAACGTGATGAAATTCAACAAAGCTTGAGTAAATGTTAGTTTTGATTCTTATAAAGTTTTTTGGGTTTATACTCCCCCCCCCCCCTTTCCTCAACTTCGAATTCTGGTTTCATCCCTAGTAGTCCCTGCCAGATTGTCTAAATTCTTCCCTCATGAGGCTCAGACCATCCTCGACATGCCTCTTAGTTCACGACAGGTACCAGACATGGATATGATTTTTTTTTTTTTAGAAATAGTGAAGTAACACTAGTACCCTCAAATATATAACACTGCTACCACAAATTTAATTTCATTAGGAAAAAAAGATGTAAAACATAAATAGAGTTTTATATGTAATAGGTTTTTCTTTATTCTTATATTCTCCTTCTATAATATATAATCTTTTTTTATAATATATCTTCATCTTCGTGGAATAAAACTCACACTAAATTGTGAATCCCTAAATCCCCAAGGAAACGTCTCTTCCTCTAGCAATACATGTATGTATTTCTTTTCTTTTCTTTCCATTTTTATTTTCTTCACAAAGCTACATTCTAATTCATGTGTAAATTTCTTTTATTTTCTTTTCCATTTCTTTTCTTCACAAAGCTACATTCTAATTCATGAGTAAAGAGCAATAAATTCAATTATAATAATAAATAGAGCATTTAGGTAAATATATTAATTTTATTTTCTATAAGTGTATGTCTTTCGTATGTGTATACATATATATTGCCTCTTATATCGTTTATAGGACCTTTTGCTTACTATACTTTGTGTTGTCTTAATTACTCTTATTATGAGCTAGAAGCCTAAAACTTGCATTTTATGAATATGGAAGGACACATTTTTAAACTCTTTTAAGAAAGGTAGATTCATATGTTGGCTTGCTTTCTAAATCATGAGCTATTCTCTTTTGATAAATAATTCTCATATATATATATATATATATATAGACAAATACACACATGTTATGGTGGTTACCTAATGATGCACAATATATCTTATTCAAACACACTACATATATTACGTATTAGAATAATTAATTTAGATTTTCAAGTTTCTCACTAATTAATTAGTAGAGTATTTCATAAATAAACCCCGTTTTTTTACATTCAATTCTAATTAAAATAATTTTTCATTTTTTATAATCTATATTTAACATCAAAATATATGTTTTTAATTTATATATGATTTTTTATCAAGGCATTTAATTTACATATGATTTTTTTTATTAAGCCATGTATCGCACATGCATAATACAATTAGGGTTGTACGCAATGCAGTGCAGCTGGTTTTTTGGGGCATTTTTGCACCGCACCTATAGGGGCGGTTTTCCCTCATCCCTAACAAGCCTAAATACTAATACTGATATAAAATAATAATAAAAGGATGTTATTATTTAGGTTTTGTGTGCCCACAAATACATATACACATATATTTGTCTCTAATTACGGGAAGTTGCTTCCTATATATATATATATATATATATCTATTGAAAAGCTAACTTCTGTGCAAACCAACAAATATAAACAATTCACGGAGCGGAGGAATTAATTAAGAATAATAATTTTGCTCTTAGATATATATATATATATAAACCGATTAAAAATATTATTACTTTGTACCCATAAAATAGATAATAGAAAATTCTCCATTTTTTTCCTATTTTTGGACATCAGATCTTTAACATGGATTCGGTTTCTCAAAATATGATCATCAACATGGATTCTAAAAATAAATGAAAAAAAAAAAAGGAAATCATCAACTGTCCAGAACTCGCACCCAACCAAGGTTTCCCCACGCATTGCTCCATTGGTAATGCTGTTAACAAGGTGGGGGAATTAAGGAAAAAGCAATGAGATTAGGATTTCTTAGCCTCAATTGCTTTTACTTTGAGCACACAAAGTGGGTTTCGGACCTACTTGGCTACGCTTGGATTGAAATCATTACGATGCCCTAATTCTCTAAGCTAGGATTTGAAATGGTCTAATAGTTAGTTAATTGCACCTGGGTGTCAATTGCTTTTAATGAGTAGAGTTGAGAGTTGGAAAATGAACTTTTAATCTCAAACCTCCAGAAAAAAAAGAAAAAAGAAAAGAAAAGAAAAGAAAAATAAAGGTAAGATAGTAAAAAAGTAAAAATTTCTTGTTAGAATATTGGGAGGAATCGCACCAGGTGATTTAGATCTCAATCCTTGGCGACAATTGCTTTGATGGTTCATCTCAATTAACATTCGAGCTCAAAAAGTGAGTCTAGGAATTGGAGGCATGAGTATGATGTCTAATCTGCAAGACTGCAACAATTGCTTTAGAAAGTGCTATAAAGATATGTAGTTTGCTTTATCCTACGAACTTTAAGGAGGTTAATTTCCAATTCCGAGAACCCAAGCTCAAACAAATGATAATATTGTGTGTTGAGAATTAATTTCTTGCATTAAGTTTCTCAGCGCCATCATCAATTCTCATCTAGTGGTATAGTGAGAGGTAAATTCATGTTCAATGAACCTATATAAAGCTCAGCTAAATTTCTCCCAAAGAAGCTTTTGAGAATTTATCACGTTTGGAGATAGCGATCGACAAGGCCTACATCATGGGAAGTTAGTCCTTTTTCTTTTTTTTTTCCTGGTAATGATACCTGCCAAGCTAAACTGCCTATATGCAAAAGTAATAGAAAGGATTATCAAATAAAACAAAATCCTGGTGTTGCCTCACTCCCCTTCTAGCATGCACATGCACTTTGTTAGAGCAATGTTTGATTCTCTTCCGACGTATGCGGTTTAGTAATGCCCTGCAATCATCAACATGTAATGCAAAGCATAATATCATTGGTTGGCTTAGCTAATGGTTCTTGTATTCCTATGTTTGAGTATGTGAGCTTCTTGGTTTCTCTCTTATGTTAAAAAGGTAGTGTAACTGGCTTTTTGTTTCTTCAGAAGCGAGGCTCTCTCTGTTATTCTGCAATTGGGTTGTAATATTGTTTAGTTTGTAGAATTGTGTTTGTGTTTGTGTTAAATTACCGATTGTCCCTAAAGCTTAAGCTATTGGGATATGGTAAATTTAATCATTTAACCAATACTTTTAACATTCCCCCTCACGTGTGGGCCGAAACTACCTTTGAATAGGTGAGGCCCAACACGTGAGAATTTAAATGGGAGGTAAAGTGGAGGAGACAAGGATCGAACTCAAGATCTCATGTTCTGATACCATGTTAAATTACCGATTGTCCCAAAAACTTAAGCTATTGGGATATGGTAAATTTAATCATTTAACCAATACTTCTAACAGTTTGCTAGTTGTGTCTCTTGGCCTTGTAGTTGTTGGTTGTGCATGCCCTTGCGTTGGACTTGCACAGACCTGGTTGTAATAATGTTTGTATACTGTAATATGTTCATTTAATTCAGCAAAAAAATATTTTTAATTCAGAAAAAAAATTTAAAATAATAAAAAAAATTCAGCAAAAAAAAAATGTTCATTTAAAAATTTTCTTGTTAATTTCTCGTACTCATTGCCACAGGCATGGAGAGAAGTTATCAAGTTGGGAGAGAAGATACAACCTCACAAAATAGAGATCGAGGAAGGTTAGTCAATATCATATAATGTTCATTTAAAGATTGATTAATTTTCTTGTTAATTACTCGTATTCATTGCCATGCCTTCAACCCCTAAGACACCATAAAATTAAGGTCTGTTAGAGAGAGAGAGAGAGGCTTACAAGAGTAACTTTGGATGTCTAGGTGTGAAGCTGCCAAGTGACTGGCCTAGCCTAATTGAGACCATTGATCGAGAAGGCTAGGACTATTTTTTTGACGTCAATGATAGAAGAAGGCTAGGACTATTGAACCTGAATAGATGTAGTAGTTAGGCTTGGACTTCATGAAATTTATTATGAAGCCAAACCAAGTCTAACCAAAATATCTGATTTCGTAAAACCTTTTTTTTTTTCTTTTTTTTAATTTTGAGAGAATTCATTATATAGTCAATTGATTTGTTTAATCTATTTTTTTTTTTTAAAAAATTAAGGAAAGATCATGAATTCATTTCATTTATTCAAAAGATACATATTTAGCAATTCATTATATAGTCATATTTTTTTTAATGTCTTTATTGAAAACACTAAACAATGCTAACTAGTTGAATTATACAAATTTTAGATAATAAGTTATAGATCAAAACTATTGTTCCACTTGACTTCAGGTGAGGAGGTGGGGAAGCACTAGAAGGGAGACGTTTTTTTTCATTTTTTTTTTCCTGAGCCAGTCTCAGAATATATAAACTTACCTATAAATTCAGAGTTTTGAAATTGACTAGTTGTAGTTGTGGTAAGTTACATATAAACTTAGAATTTTTAAGTTTTATCTGGAATTAAGTGATGAACCATGGATTAGAGTGACTACTTATTAGCTCGGAGGAAATAGAAGAGAGGAAAGTTGGGAGTGACAATTGAAATTGTAATGATCGAGGGTGCTTATTACATCCTCTCACCATGATGATATTGGGTGGGTAGGAGGTATATTTTTCCATCTTTTCTTGGCTTCGACTTTAGTGATTTTGAGGTGAAGGAGAACATGAGGGACACATTGAGAGTGTTCAAAGATAAAGATTTTTTTTTTTTTTTTTTTAAATGGTATAAGATATAAAGAAGTTTATAAATAGGAAATGTATAAAAAAAAAATTAATATATTTAAAAAAGAGACTGTGGTCTGTGTAATTTGAAAGACTCGATAGAACACACCACAGCACAGCACAAAGTCAAGGAATTTGCGAAAGAATAAAGCACCTATAGGATAAAGGAGACTTTGCACCAACAGATTGTTCATTGACAGGAACATAACCAACAAAGACAACATCAAATATGTTAACCAAATTTACCTTTGTCGTATGAACAGGTTCTCTGCACTAAAGGCAGTCGTCCAAATAAGTTAACAAAACTCACAACTGCTGTAAAATCAAACAATAAAAAAAAAGCATCATAAATTCCAAACCCGCCTTCTTGACCGGTGTAGCAACAGTCATCATATCCTTACTTGGCTTCGTAACACCTCCATCTTTTCCATTTCTAATTTGCTTGGAAACTGTAACGACTTCTTTGCTTGCCTGCAGCACCACCATGAATCTTCCATTTCTAATTTGCTTGGTAACTATAACGATTTCTTTGCTTCTCTCCAATTCATATGGGACCAAATTAATTGACCTTTTTGATCTGACTTGGGATTTTTCCACTAATGGAAACACACTTGGATTTGGGATTCTTCCATTTATAGAAACACACCTTTCAGGTTAGGTAATAAGTCACTGCCCTCTCTCTGGCTACTCTTCAAAGCCCACTGCCTACTCTTCATACTGCATCCTCCAGCCGCTATTAACAGAGGGGTTAATATGGTATGTAGCGGCCAATAATTACTACCGATGTCAGTAAACTAAAGACCTACCTTTGATCTCTCTCTCAAAAAAAAAGACCACCTTTGATAATTACGCTGGGTCAAAAATAAGAAATGATTAGCAAAGGATTGGCGAACATTTCGAGGAAACTCTAATAGAGTTATATATAGACAGTATTTGATTAAAATAAAATTAAACTAATGAGTTTCGACTCCCGCTTAAAATCTTGAATCAAGTGGTTAATATATATTAACTAACCACTTACTCATCTCATATATATATATATATATAACTAAATCTTTGCTAGCTCCATAATTTTTCACGTCAGCATTTTTTTTTTTCAATTTTTAAATCCATTTTTTCTATTTCTCTTGTTCCCCTGCTCCTTCCCCGTTCAAAACACACCCCTACGGTGAAATGTTCTCCATCGTTAAAAACACATCCCATGGCCAAACCCCTTCTCCATCATCCAAAGCCCAGATCCATATTAGCTCCAGCAAAACCTGATCCCGATTCCCTTCTTCCTTCTCCTTTGAAGTGATTTACTCCAATCGCAGATACAGGTCGGCCAAAGCCCCTCTCTGTATCAGACCATTCTCTCTTGGTATTTCTTAATTAATCTATGAATAATATCTTTTCCTATTGTCTTTAATTAGGTTTCTCTGTCAATTTAGGGATTTTGTCTTTAATTAGGTTTTCTATCATTTTAGGGATTTCACTTCCCAACCCTCAAGTGTGTTGGGTTTTGGCTGTCAATTGCAACTACAGCTAGCCTCCTTTGTAGAGGAAGTCCAAACTCGAGGTAAGAATTCTAATTTGCTCTTCAATTGAAAACCTACCTACCCAGTTATTACTTCTAATATACTGTTCTTTCTCCACTTCAATTGTTCATGGAATTTTATTTGTGGTTGTGGTTGATCTACTTTGGTGTTTTGGGTTGCTATGGCTGAATGGTTGACCTTTGGTTTGCCAGCATTAAAAAAGTTTTTTTTTTTTTTTTTGGTGCTTTAGGTTCTAGTGATTTAAGATGGAAATTTGTGTAATTTATTTTTCCATCTCAGTTTTGAAGCAAAATTATTATTATTATTATTATTATTATTATTATTATTATTATTATTATTATTATTATTGCTTTAGGTTTTGGCGATTTAAGGTGGAAATTTGTGTCGAAGAAGATTGCGATGACCGTCAAGGAGCTCTTTGAGATGGATTTGCTAGGCGGGGTAATAGACTAACAATGGTGTTCATGGGTTCCAATAAGGTTATCCTCATGCCCAATTCTTTTTCTGTATGTATTGAATATAAATTGGATTTTCTGGCTGAAGCCTGAAGATTACATTACTATATATTTTTTTAAGTTCCTCTGTTTTAGCACCTATACATCAACTAAGTTCTATTTCTTGGCCATATCTGTTAGGTGTTTGACAAAAGGCCTATAAGAGTAACTATGTACATGGGTTGTCAATTGAAATAAGAAAACATTTGAATGCATTTCTTTAAAATGGAAACTCAAAATTTATATGTAGAGGAAATTTGTAGATTCTAGACATTACTCTTGAAGTATGTATTCAACACTTTATGGAACTGTAGTAGGATGAACAATTTGAAGAGCTATGTTATTCAATATCCAATTTTGTTTGACACATTCACCAGATTTCTTGCTCTCTCTCTCTCTCTCTCTCTCTCTCTCTCTCTCTCTCTCTCTCTCTCTCTCTCTCTCTCTCTCTCATGTTTTTGTTGGTATAATGGTTGAAAGAATGATATAAGAATTTGTATCCTTTTTGAAAATAGGCCAACCCTAAGTGTTTGACAAAATGTCTCAATGAAATTAGAATCAGTGTAGATTAAAGGCTTGGTAAAAAATTTACATCTGATTAGTGAATGTCCTCTATTTTGGATAGGTAAAAATTAAAATATATTTGGATTGGTTGAAAAAGTCTTGGATTTTTAATTGCTCTCTTTATATGTTATTATGCTATTAAGTTTAGAGTTTCAGGTTATTAGTTGCTATAAGTTGATTTTTTTGTGTTATCTGTGAATTACTGTAGGTACTATTGGCAAGAATTTGTATTGCAACTCACAACTAGAACTGTGAGTTATAATTTTGTTAATAGAGAACTATGCGTTTAGAATTTTGGTTAAGAGTAATGATTTTTACTGATTAGTTCTTTGGAATTTTAGTTTGTTTTTTAATTGTTGTGTTTTTATTTAAGCAATCATTTTAAATAGTTGAAAATGATGCTGCAACCTATGACTTCACTACGTAAATTCTTTTTATCTGAATATATGTAGCGTAAATGGCAAAGCTATGTAATAGCACTCTAATGCTATGGATATCACCCTATAATGTTAGGTTCTTTCTAAAATTTTCTTATGGAATAGATGTATTGAACACATCTTTTATATGTATGTGAGATTGACCTATGTAAGCTCTACAGACATATTCATATTAGTATATTCAATTTGTGTTTACCTATTGGGTTTGTGTGTTTTGTTTGAAAGAAAATCTCACTCCCTCTTGCATTTTTATTTATTTATTTAGAAATTGATAGTTATACTCTCACATTATTTTAAGTCAACTTTATGATTTATGTCTCTTGGTTTTAGTTCATAGGAATTGCTAACACACTGAAACGCCACCTGTGCTCTCATCCTACATTAAAACAAAAATACTATTGACTATTAACGAACCAAATATGGCAAGTGTCCAAGGAAATAATATAGTAACATTATTCCATTGCTTTCAATTTATTTCTCCTTCCCCCAATTCCACACAGATACTTTGACATATTTCATCAAACAAGTCCATGCATTACACCACAATGACTCACTAAATGCATTGTATGTAATTGTGTTAGATTTGGTTTTGAATTAGAATTGGTTTTATAGTGGTTGAAACCCTAATTTGGGTCCATTTCTATATACAACCCTCTATATACATCCACCGGTAAGGGTTTTTTTTTTTTTTTCCCTTTTTAAAATTTGGATTTTAAATATGACTTAGGTTTTGATATTGTGGTGGATTGGTTTTGATTTAGGAAATTGGGTTAGTCTATGGTCAACATAAAAGGGTTGCCTAAGAGATCATTTTGGGAGAACATGCACTTGGCATTAATTTGTAAAGCATATTTTGGATTGGATATTAGCTTTAGGATGTTGATTATAATGATAGAATTTTGTATAACCTTATACACATTTTTATGCAGTGAGCACATGACACTTCTTAAAGCTTTTGAAGGATAGAAGGATGCAAACCGTAATGAAAAGTATCTTGTCACCCTGCAAATGACAGAGGATATGAGAATGCAATTTGAACATCAATTTAGCATTAGCTTTGTAAACAAATTGATGAGTGCTGATGTAAGTTCTTTAAGATTTTCAAATTTTAAAGCATTTGATTTGCTAAAATCTTATAGCTACTAAAAACTTTCTCGTGCATCGCATAGATTAGTGACTAGTTAGTATTTAATGCGGAACTTTACAACTCAACTTACAACATTACTCACACTTGATTATTCCAATATAATTTTTTTTAAAGTCTTATTAATTATACACTCACTATACACTTCTTTTTAAAATTGCAATTTCAATTATAATTGTGAAATTGTATTTCAATAATACATTTCAAGTTTTCACATTTTTAACTTTTTGTCTTTCCTGAAGAAATTCACATTTTTAACTTAAGTCTTTTTTTTTTTTTTTTTTTTTTTTTTTTTTGAGAAACAACTTAATTCATGTTTTAAAAACACAATTTTAGAAGCTGTTTGGTAGTATATTTTAAACAACAGTTTTCAGTATTTAAACAACTTTACCCGTATTTTAACACATTTTTTCATATACAATTATTTCCAAAAAATACAAAACAACGATACTAGAACAACATTACCAAATGGGCCCTCAATCTATGCAATTATGTGTGTAATAAGAAGTGAACAATTAGGTATTTGAATTTGTTCACTCATTGGCACATTATGCTGGGCATATTCCAGTGCCGGCTGAACTTTTAGGCCATTTAGGCTACTGCCTAAGGCCCCACTTGTAAGAGGGGCAATCACGACCCAAATCCAATGCCCAGATTTGTGACCATGACCGGCATGTTAATATCAAGCCTAAACTTGGTATTAACAAGAACCAGCTAAACTTTTACAAAAACTTTTACAAAAGCTTCCCTCTTTCTTTTCATTCTTATTTCTTTACCTCTTGAGATAACTTTTCACTTGATATTCAGAGCATTTACACTATACTCCAAGAATGAAATAATCCACCAGTTATTCAAATTCTGAATTTCATATAATACGTCTCTTAATACTTTAAAGTACACAACTTTCATTAGATCCTAATATACACAATACTGTAAAGCTAAATATCAAATTGTTAGTTTGAGATTTATACTTTCAAAACTAAAACCAACTCCTTCCAAAACTCGACTAAGGTTCCCTCTGCTCCAAAATAAAAACTTGTTGACTAAAAGAGTGGAAGGGATGAGCTACACAGCTCAATAGGGGTGAGCTACACAAAAGAATTTAATAATAATACATGTAAATCAAATCATTTCATTTTATAAATGATCAGATAGGAGAACATATTTTCATGCATAGTATTTTATACTATTTATAATAATAACTTATACGTTCTTCATAGGAAAATAATTGTTCTCCTTTTTTCTTATCAGATTGATATTACCAAAACCTTTCGGATTGAATTTTTTTCGTTTCTTACAAGGTCACCAAAAGTAATATTGATTGTTTAGAAATCACATACATACATACATACATACATACATATATATATATATATATATATTCTTTTTACAAAATAATCATTTTAACTTAAATCAGATAATTGGTAACTTTGTCTTGAACTAGAAACATTTTAACAAATAAGAAGACTTTTCTTTATAAAGTTCTTCTCGTAAAATATTATAACTTTCATAGTCATAAAACTTAACGTTTTATAAAGAACAAATATCTAATAATTTTTTTTAACGTAAACTTGGTACTTTCATCAAAAGCATTATCTTTAAAGCACAAAACTTTAGAAACTTTTATCTTTAAAGAACAGCTTTTCTTTTCATCATAAACTTTTTGTCATGAAAGCTTTTCTTTTCATCATAAACTTCTTTTCATGAAAGTTTTTAACTTTTCATAATGCATTTAAACAATTCATCCTCTCATGATCAATAAAATAATATAGCTATTCACAACATATTGGTTAGCCTATATCTAATAAATCTGTACTTATTTGGGAGGCTTCTAGCACCACTATGCTAGGCATCCAGCATTCCCCACAATACCAGGTATTCTCGGGATCACATCATAATACATATCTTTTAATCATGGGGGTAGGTTGATTTCCTCCACAAGTTGGCCGTAACCAACAAGGGCAAGTATAGCAGAGCCAGTCCCACTTTTAAAGGCCAATCAGATAACATTTTCTATGGAAAGTCAGTAATTAAACCCCAACTGGCAGAGTTCAGATCATCAAAGGACATAACCCGAAAATATTTCATACTTATACATCATACTGGAATTCATAGTTTGCGTAACATTTCATAATAAAAGCATTTTCATCGTTTTCTTTAAACATCATGTTCATGGAATTAGTAATAGCATCAATATGCTTAAATCATATACATAAAGTTTCGAGAACTCACAAACATATCTTTGTTTGAAACATGATTATATGCCATATCTCTAATAAAAAACCTTTTAATACATAATATACTTTAAAATAACCTCATGACTTACCAAATGCTCATATAACTTATCCTTTACCTAAAAGCAGAGGAACCGAGAGCCTTCAGTCGAAGGAGCTTAGACTTGAGTACTGGTAACCCCTAAACCAAATATCAAAGCTTATTACTATCAATTATACCTTAAAATAAACTTACACATTCATCTCAAAGCCCATCTCTTAAAATCAAGAAAGTCCTAATCCCACCTCAATGAGGTTCCCCAAACACCAGATACATTCATCAACACCATAATGTACTAAACTAAAGAGAAACCCAAATTCTCATATTAATATCATATCTCTAGAAGAGCCAACTTCATTTCAAAAGGTTCTTTGAGCTTAGGGCAATAAAGCATGTATAAACATAAAATCCTTTTAAGCTCGGACATGTAACCATATACACTCACATGGCAATATACAACCCATTGAACAAGACAACTTCATAAAAATAACAATCGGATGGTTTAGAACCCCTCCTCTGAGTACTAAACCTTGAACCAAGTTACACAAAATTTATTTATGATCTAGACATATTAAATGAGGAGCATAATAAATTATAGCTCAAATCATTCACCCCAACTTCAAAATTAAATCCACAAAGTCAGAGTTATCATTCACAGTTTACTGCTCATTTCAGCAGCAAATGCCTCATTTGATTAATTAGCCAAGTTATTAATTAATCAAATTAACATGCAAAATCACGTGGCAGCACAAACAAATCACCAAAACTAAACTATGCAGCGGAAAATAAAAGACACGGTGATTTGTTTACAAATGGGGAAAACCTGAAGGCAAAAACCCCACCGGGTGATTTAAGGTCACCACTCCCGAAACTCCACTATTATCACAGCAAGCGATTACAAGCAAGGAATCGCAAATACCTTACTAACCTACAGTTGAACCCTTACCCCAATACCCAATTGGACTTGCTCTGTAGTGACAGTTTCTCCTTTCAATGCACGGCTCTCAAGTACGTGACTAACCAATTGTGCGGATCCTAGTACGCGACTTCAATTCACCAACTAGAGAGAGAGTTGTTGGCTGCAAAGTTCTTCAAATCATCCACACGATGAAGATCAGGAAGATACTTGGGTACAAAACTCTACGGTGCACATTACACAGCAACTTCTTCATAAAGGATGAACTAGGGCATGAACTTTGTCTTTTTGATCACAAATAGCATGAACAAGAATTACTCAATGCTTGTGCAACTTGCATCTCTTTGACGGCCCTTAAAATAATCCTTTTATATGTCTAGGGTTAGGAGAAAAGAAGTCCCAAAGACACATTCACGGATTGGACTTAAAACAGAACTGAAAATCTGTTTTCTTTAAATCTCGACAGATAGAGGTGTCGAGGATCTGTCGAGAAGCTGTCGAGGCTCGGGCTAAAATAGCTTCTTAAAGCTCGATAGATGCATGTGTCGAGATAGGTGTTGAGCTTTAGTAACTTGCACTTCCTTGCTTGTTTCTTGGACATACTTGATGACTTCAACACTGAATCTTGAAACACTGTTTCTTGAAGTGTTAAACACATCTTAAATCTATCCAATTACAAGTAAAGTGCGTTTTATCTAAGGATAAACCAATTACATAAAATAGCGACATATGTCAACAACCACTTGAACTACATATGACCTAACAATCTCCCCCTTTGGCAATTCGTGACAAAACCACAATAAACAAATGAAAATATGAGAGAAGTCATAAAACACTTTAACTCATATTCACTTGTTACATACAATAAAATCTATCCTAACACAAACTCTTGAAAAACTTTGTAAGAAGAGAGTTTATGGTAAGTAGACTTTGATAACCTATATTTCTAAAACAATTATAAACAAAACACATCAAGGCATTTTTGTGTGAAGTAGAAATAATAGATTGCGTACAAGTAAAAGAAACATGTGTATAAAGACAGAAAAGAAACAACACATGGAAAGATAGGTGAAAGAAATATACATCATCATATATATCAAGAAATAAGTACAATGTATGTCAATACATGATCAATGTATCTCTAAAAAGATAGAAAAGAAAAGAAATACATATAATCTCCTCACTACATCCCTCATATCAACACTCCCCCTATCAAAAATGTCCTATACTAGCTCTCCCCCTAAGTATGACTACTCTCATACACCAAAACTACTCCCCCTTTTTGTCACGAATGACAAAGGGTATAGTGTTAAGTAGACATCTCATCAGAAGAGCTCGCATCTCCATCATCGTCATCCGAAGCATCATCGTTATCACCGTCATCAGCCTCAGTCTTAGAGGAAACATGAGGCGGTGGAGGAGAAGCCTCTAGAGCAAAGCCACCCAAAGTCGCCTGTCGCCTAGCAATGCGACCGACACGAACGTTCACCTGATACAATTCCATGGAGAGAGTATTGAGGCGAGCATCCATGCGCTGAAGCTGCGCCATGATGTCTCCAAGAGTGACGTTGCTTGAAGAAGAAGGAGCAGATGTCGCTCGAGCAGATCTGGAAGTAGTCGGACGGGAGGAAGGAGTAGCAGTATCCGACTGTCTCGATCTGAACTGTGCCTCGCTACGTTTTACGGTAGCGGCGTCTATGGTAGACATGACATGATATGGATCGGACGAAGGAAAGGGGATAGAAAAACGGCGAAGTATCCTCGTGATAGCAGAAGGGAAAATGAGCTTATCACGGGTGGTCATATCTCTATAGACATCTATGATAGAGAAGATAAAGTGTGAAGGGAAGTCTATAGAGAGATCCTCTAGGAGGGACAACAAAAACTAAGCACGAGGCTCTGTGATAGAGTTGTAGTGAGAGAGTGGGTGCAAAATAAAAGTCATCACCATGTTAAGGAAACGAGGACCTTTAGCAAAAGGCCTACATGGTGTGTACTGATGATCTCCCTAAGAGGAAGGACGCTCACAGAACGTCGAGATCATCTGGTCTTTGGACACAGTCCATAAACGCTCACAACTAGGGTAATCAGGATGATCCACCCAGGGACATGAAGCACCTCGGAGACTAACTCCGGAGTGACAGCAAAGTGCATACCTCGAACGCTAGAGTAGAAGAGAGGTATTGAAGAATCAATCCCGTGGATGTTGGAGTAAAAATCCTGTATCAACACGAGAGGACATGTGACCTGGACGTCACACAGTGACTCCCAAGCCCCACTGTGAATGACATCGGGTAGGTCAGTGTCGGCAAAGTCTGCCAGGACAACGTGGCATTCCGAATGAACACCTTGTTTAGAGAAGTTCTCCGAGAATTCCTTTTGGGCTTTCTCATCATGGAACCGGATAGACAACGGAGTAGAGTCCGAAGAAGACGATCACTTAGAACGTAAAGGGTTCTGGGATGGAATAAACTTACATTTAGGTGCCATAGACACTACTAACGCAAACATAGAGAGGGGGAAAGAAGAGAAACAAACAGAAAAGTCCCAAGCAGTTCAATATAGGAAGAATATATTGAAAAGAAAGAACGTATGCATGGGAAATGCATGAATATGTGACATGCAACAATAAAAGCATCATGGGTTCAACCCAATCCAAACCTAATAGCACACAACAAGTTTACACACATCTAAATGCATGAAAATACAATTAAAATGCTAATGTGATGCAATGCATGTAGTTTTAAAGATCAAATCTATAAAACCAACCCAAAAATTTCATGAAAACCTCAACAATTTTGAAAAATCCCAAAAATTTTCAAAAACTCAAAACTTAGGGTTTTAAAACATGAAATGCATGAATAATGAGTGAAAAGATGTTTACCAAGTGAGGAAAAACAAGAAGAACACTTGAAAAAGCCTTAGGAAGAGGTTTGGAGAGAGTGAGAAAGGTTTTGGGAGGGAAAACACGAGCTATCGAGTGAGAGAGATCGAGTGAAATGAGAGAAAATCGCGAGGAAACCTTTTATAGACCTTCAGTAATTCTCGACAGATGCAGGTATCGAGAGGTGTCGAGACAGCTATCGAGGTAGGTATCGAGAAAATGCACGTTGACAGATGAAGCTATCGAGAACATGTATCAAGAAAGAAGGATCAAGCACAAAGGAACCTCGATCGATCTAGAAGTTGTTGAGAAGCTATTGAGCAGATAGAAAGTTTCTCGATCGATCCACCAGGTGTCGAGACTGCGTTTAGAAAAAGTCTAAGAAGCTCGACAGACAGCTAGGTGTCGAGGAAGTGTCGAGATGCCTTTAAAAACAGTTTTTCAAAAGAGGAAAAACACAGACATAAATACAATCATACATGCAACTCAACCAAAGATCCAAGCAACACAATAAGCTCTCAAAATCATCTCTTAACAGAAAAATTAAGCACATGATTCCCAAAACACGCACACACACGCTAAACAAGTCTAACCAATTTTATATTTCAAAAATAAGTTAAGACAGTTTAGTGAGCATACATTAACGCATGTAAACCTTGTGATGGCTAAATCACATTGTACCTGTACATGTATCAAAAATAGCAGAGAATATTGCGTGTTGTGTGTGAAAACATCGCAAGATTGCATAAGTGTCTCAATGTTATGACGATTTGAGATATGAGTAAATCACTTTAACTCACACACAATCATAACTGTTTGATGGGAACTATCACCTTCGAGGTACATCCTATAACTCCCACATCTCCTAGAAAACACGCTTACAACCATATTTTAAAGCATTTTGATCTTTTTGCTTTTTATTTCTTTGCATATTTTCTTTTATTCAGCATATCATGCATGGGCATACAAGAGAAAGAAAAGAAATACTCAATTATGTTAAGTTTTTGACATTGCACTTTTGCTATGCCGAAGCATACGGATGTCATTGACATTGCACTTTTGCTATGCCGAAGCATACAGATGTCATATTATGATTGGCGAGTGACAGTGGTGAGATGGTTATTTATGCCTTTCTCTTAGGATTTTCTAGTCCTACCCGACGAAAAGAGTGATACGAGTGTTAAGTAGAAGAGATCACTTAACCTTACTCATTACAAACAAAGAGCTACAAAGCTCACTTGCTTAGTTGTGCAGAAGAATGCACATCTAAGCTACAGGTGATACAAAGTTTAGAAAACCATGTTTCAATGGCCATTTTAAGGTTCACAAGAACCAATGTACACAAACACACACTGTTTTTATATTTTTCAATTTTTTGATTTTATTTTATCAGAAAAGCAAAAATAAAACACAAAACTGAAAACACATAAACAAAAACAAGTTTAAAGAAAGCAAAACAATGCATAAAACTAGACTGACTCAAAACAGTAAAGCAACACACAAGTAATGTAAACAATAAAACAGGGAGAGAGAAGAAGAAGTGACCGCTATCACTTAGATCCCTTTGCCTTCCACACCTTGGAAGAACCTTTCCTTTTAGCCAAACCTTGAACTGATGATGAAGGGGAAGAGTTTAAACCATTCAAGTTCGAAAGGAACATGAGGGCTTTGAGAATGTCTCCAAGAGGAGCGAGAGAGGTCTGAAGCTGATTCTGGTTCCCAGATGCTATCATGCCATTACTTTGTTGAGTGGCTAGCCACTTGTAGCAATTTGGTCGAGTATGACCGGCAACACCACAATGATAACAGAGATGCTGCTTCTTCTGTTTGGGCTTTTGAGAGATAGCCTTCTTAGTCCTAGGGTTTCTAGTTTCCCTTTTCTCAACTTTAGGGGGTGCTCCTAGGATAGACTTGCCCTTGTCTATGTTCTCACTAGCTAAATCAGTTTTAACATTTTTATCCTCAGTTTTAATGTTATTAGCAGGTGGAACAAAAACAGTAGTACTATCAGAAGGAGTATTAGAGAGAGAAAATTCATACCCCAATCCAGTACGATCTGAAGAAGATTTCTGAACACTTAGCATCTCGTCCAGCTTTGCACTTGACATCCTCTCCAATTGTCCTCTATCTTGAAACAGCCTCGCTTCAAGCTTCTTGGTCTTTTCAGCCAAGAATTTGTTCTCGAACCTCAATGCCCCAATGGTCTGATTTGCTTCATCAACCTTAGTGGAAAGCTCCTCACGGTCAAGTTCCACATCACTGAGCTTCTTGGTGGCTAGCTTATAGAGCTTCTCATGCTTCTCAGAAAGCTTGTACAGTTTCTCATAGGCAGTATGGATATCATCTTGATCATCCATAGTCTCACACTTGGCATCCACCAATTCCTTTTCTTCATCCACTTCTTTAGTAACCCCATCAGTAGGATTAACAGTGGCAGTGAAGGCATTCAAGATTCTGTCATCTTCATTTTCGGAATCATCCTTGGGCTTCGTGTCGCTTAAGGTAACAGCAAGTGCCTTGCTCTTCCCTATGCTCTTAAGGTACGTTGGACTCTCTTGTTTCATGTGTCTGAAGCCTTGACACCTAAAGCATTTTGGTCCAGCGGGAACAGTTTACTAACTGCCATCCTTGACATTCTTCTTCCCTTTATCTGAGTTCTTAAATTGAGAAGAACTGGATTGCTTACGGTCTTTGTTGAAGCCTTTTCCATTGGCATTCTTCATGAATTTCTTGAATTGCCTTGTAATATAAGACTTCATTTTAGAATCTTCATCATCTGAAGAATCATCTGTATCACTGCTCTTGGTTTTCAGTGCCATGCTCTTGTTTTTTAGTGCCATGCTCTTGCCCTTGCTTGACTTGCCTAACCTAGTCAGTCCTAACTCGTAGGTTTACAAGTTTCCAACCAGCTCAGTCAGAGAAATTCTGTCAATATCCTTCGATTCCTCTATCGCCGTGATCTTAGCATGGAATCTCTCGGGCAGCGATCTGAGCACTTTCCTTACTATCTTGGGTTCAAGAATGGTTTCTCTAAGATTGAAGGTTGAGTTCACTATGTCTTTGAGTTTGGCATAGAACTCATCAAATGACTCATCCTTCTCCATCTTAATTTCTTCAAAGCTTGTAGTGAGCCTCTATAGCTTTGAATTTTTGACAGCCTTGGTTCCCTCATAGGTTGTCTGGAGAATGGTCCATACTTCCTTAGCAGTTTCTGTTGAGGAAATTTTCTTGAACTCCTCATTGGTAACTTCACTGAATAGGGCATTCAATGCTCTGCTGTTGAAGTTTTCCGCCTTGATCTTAGCATCATCCTATGTGGCCAGCGCTTCTGTAGGCTTGGTCCAGTCTATCTCCACATCTTCCCACACTTTCTCATCTAAAAACTACAAGAAAGCTCTCATGCGTATTTTCCAGTATGCATAGTTAGTGCCATCAAATAATGGAGGTATAATAAGAGATTGACCTCTATCCATGACAGCAGGGGTCAATAGATCACACACAAGGATTAAAACCTAATCAGAGTGTGCCTGCTCTGATACCACTTGATAGGCCACAAACGCGTTGAACCCTTGTGATAAATTAAATTGATTAATTAGCCCAGTTATTAATTAATCAAATTAACATGCAAAATCACGTGGCAGCACAAACAAATCACCAAAACTAAAGTATGTAGCGGAAAATAAAAGACACGGTAATTTGTTTACGAATGTGGAAAACCTGACGGCAAAAATCCCACCGGGTGATTTAAGGTCACCACTCCCGAAACTCCACTATTATCATAGCAAGCGATTACAAGCAAGGAATCCCAAGTACCTTACCAACCTACAGTTGAACCCTTACCCCAATACCTAATTGGACTTGCTCTGTAGTGACAGTTTCTCCTTTCAATACACGGCTCCCAAGTACGTGACTAATCAATTGCGCAGATCCCAGTACGCGACTTCAATTCACCAACTAGAGAGAGAGTTGTTGGCTAAAAAGTTCTTCAAATCATCCACACGATGAAGATCAGGAAGATGCTTGGTTACAAAACCCTACGGTGCACATTACACAGCAACTTCTTCACAAAGGATGAACTAGGGCATGAACTTTGTCTTTTTGATCACAAATTGCATGAATAAGAATTACTCAATACTTGTGCAACTTGCATATCTTTGACGGCCCTTAAAACAATCCTTTTATATGTCTAGGGTTAGGAGAAAAGAAGTCCCAAAGACACATTCACGGATTGGACTTAAAACAGAACTGAAAATCTGTTTTCTTTAAATCTCGACAGATAGAGGTGTCAAGGATCTGTCGAGAAGCTGTCGAGGCTTGGGCTAAAACAGCTTCTTAAAGCTCGATAGATGCATGTGTCGAGATAAGTGTCGAGCTTTAGTAACTTGCGCTTCCTTGCTTGTTTCTTGGATAGACTTGATGACTTCAACATTGAATCTTGAAATACTGTTTCTTGAAGTGTTAAACACATCCTAAATCTACCCAATTATAAGTAAAGTGCATTTTGTCTAAGGATAAGCCAATTACATAAAATAGCGACATATGTCAACAACCACTTGAACTACATATGTCCTAACATTTCAAATTACTAAAACGAAATCACAAGTTCAACCTCTGAAATCATATTTGAGAAAAAAGAAGGGAAAATAAACAAAACAATCATACTATAAACATACCCAAAATCAAATGAGGTTTTGATTACTTACCCACAAACTTTGAAGCTGAAACTTTAGTATTAGGCTCTTAGTTTCTTCTTGAGGGAGAGGTATATATTGTTTTGGTGAGAGAGGGAGAGAGAGGTCTTGCCGTGTGAGAGCAAAGAGAGAAAAAAGAGATGAGAATAAAGAAAAAGGAAAAGGGAAAGAAGAATAAGGGCTGGACTTTCTGATCGAGCCAAGAAAATAAGATAAGGGAGAAGGATTTGTGGGGGCACGTGTCACGCCCCAAACCCCAAAGGGTCCAAAGCGTGAGAAATATACCTCAAGTACTTGTAAAATTTTACTTTTTGACAATTCAATCCACATAAATCCTATCAAGTATCAATATCAAGAATTATCATAATAATTCCATTGGATATATTCTCAAAGCAAGTCAGAGCTCTAAGTATTAAATACAAGGACCATTGGCCACAAAAGAATAGAGGTCTGAATAAATGATTACATATCAACAACTTGTCCCATTAGTGGAAATACAGTCACAACCACTACAATATACAAAAGAATGAGTCAAGCCTAAACTAAGACGTACATCATCTAGTAACTCCATTACAAAAGTTCAGCTTCCATCAGTATTTAGTCTAACTACTATTAGCCACCAAAAAGCTGTCTCAAAAAGGTCTTGCCTACTCTGAAAAGTTTATAAGAAATAATGGGATGAGAGAAAGCTCAGTAAGTAACATAATTAATGGGGGTGGGGGAAATGCAAGTTTCATCTTCAATAATAGTAATATGACAAGAATGATTAACTGATGAAATACAAAATTTCTCTAAGTAACTATCTTGAAACTATATACTATAATCGGTTAGCATCAATAATATAATTTTCAAAACCATAATATCTAACAAAAGATAAATTATCACAAATATACTACACTACCACATAGACCGGTTAGGGGATCCACCTATTCACAACTGGCATGATATTGTTCTCTCTGGTATGCAGACTCTTGGCCCCATGGACAACAGCCTCATCCATACCCTCAAGGTTTTTCTCTTCCCCCATGGGCAGCAGAGAGAGCGCGTCAAATAGGCCCACTCTTGCATGTGGTCTCTTGGCCCCATGGACAACAGCCTCACCCACACATAATCAAGGAACCTCTTCCCCCCATGGGCAGCAGGGAAGAACGCATCATCCAAAGTGAAAAGGCACTGACCTAAATTTGATTCCGTTGTCACAAAGACTACAAAAACCAAATCGGGTGATCACTGGGAAATCACTCATGGTTTGGTGTTAAAACTACATAAAGCTCACAGTATACATCTCCTTTCAAATACAGTTTATATCCAGATAGTTTCAGAAAACCTTAAATAATCTAACTTCCACAAGGTTTGTAAGGTTTTCAACTCCATTCTTGTCAAAAAGATTTCTATCAATTTCCCAATAATAAGACAAGATAAGCATCTTTAGATTTTCTAATAAACTATAGAATTCATAATTCCCTTATCAAAGATTAAATAAAAGATGTTCATATTTTTCATGTCAACACTTCATGCATTTCCCCAAATGCAATACCAAATATAATGCATTTTCATATATATATATATATATATATATATATAATCATATATATATTAAGGTTACGACACAATAGTTTTTAAGAAAATATAATTTCCATAGGTAGTTTCCGAAAGTGTGTTTAACCCAAAAACAATGAATATGCAATGTGATTATTTTCCAAAAATCCTATTAAAAAGGCTACTTACCTCGCAACCGCAAAATCCTAATTCTCCAAGCTCCAAGGAGATTAGCTAGAACCTAAACAATATCAAGTAAACTTATCACAATAAGCATAGAACTTGAAATTGTATCTAGCCATAATTTAGAAATTGCCAAATAAACACTTAATTTGACAAGTCTAGTATTTCACCTCATCAATTTTAACATATTCCACTTCCAAAGTTTCTCAACAAATTGATTTACAAGACATAAACTCCAATTTATAAAGTTTACTCATTTACCATCATCTATAAAATTATAACTAACTTCCATAAATTCATACTACATCATTAAGAGACCCATGAAAGTAAAAATCACAATATCCTCTAAAACAAGAAATGTAGAACTTCAACTAACTCCAAATAAACCCAATGGCAATGGAAAAATTAAATTTACCAACCATCACACATTATAACTTAAAACCCCTAAATTTTTCCACCATACATAAACCTTAAGTAGCTATTTTTGGCACAAAATATATACCCACTCATCAAATAATCCTACCAACACAAAACCCATACATAAAAACACATAAATATCACTTTTAATGCTCATAAATCACATGGGTATAATTATTCAAGCTTAGATAAAAATAACCTCAAATAAAAGTGTGAAACCTACCAAAAAGATTAGAAATTTTTACCTCAAATAAAATGATGAAGATGCTTAGGGGTTCCTAAGTATTTTTCCGGTGATCTTGTCGGAAAAATGATGGTGAAATGGTGTGTTTTGGAGTGGAGGCCGGCGGTGAGTTTGAGGGAGTGAAAGAGATAAGAAAGAAAATGAAAGAAAGAAAGTGAAAGAAAGAAAGGAGAGCCGGCCAAAAGAGAGAAGATGTAAAAGAAAAAGGAATGGTGGAGAACCATAAAAGCCTTAATTTTTTTTTTTTTTTTTTTAACTGGCAGGGACGTGACAGCACGTGTGTTGACAAGGAAAAGAAAAGGTTGACTCACTTTTTCAACTTTTGGTATTTACACTTTCTACCCCTTAAAAGCTTATATTTCTAGAAAGGCCCAAAGAAAAAAACAACTTGGCACATAAACCCCTTACCTTAAACACTTAATTAAACAACAATAACTATATATCTAATAATTTAATCACTTAATATAGTTTTGTACATGGTTAGTATATATACATAATACAATTTAGCTATTCAATTATTTATACTCTTTACAATTCTTATTCAATGACATTATAAAATAAAGTTTATTAAATACTCTTCTATTAATTATAGAAGGAAAGTAGCTTAAAATAATAATTAACTACTCAAACACATAGTTTAACTATAAAGTTGGGTTGGGGTGTTACAGGGACCCCCAATAATAATAATAAATTATATAATATTGGTTTTTCATCTGGGGAAAAAAAAAAAAAAAAAGCCCGTTTCTCACAAAGTAAAAAGACTGAAGTGACATGAAGAGTAATCCCATCACCATCACCATCACCAAATCTTAAGCTTGCAATTCTCATCTGAAAAAAAAAAAATATATAATGATTGATCAAGAAAATAACGGAAATTTTTTAAGTATAGTTGAAATGATTGCAGAATTTGATCCAGTAATGCAAAAACATGTTCAACATATTCAACATGGTGCAATCCATAATCATTATCTTGGACATAATATACAAAATGAAGTGATACAATTATTCGCAAATGAAATTAAAAGTAAAATTATAAAAAAAGATTAAAGAAGCAAAATACTTTTCAATTATACTTTATTGTACCCCCGATGTAAGTCATCAAGAACAAATTACACTCATACTAAGATGTGTGGATATTTCAATAAGTCCGATAAAAATAGATGAACATTTTGTGGAATTTTTAAAGGTAGATAATACTTTTGGAAAAGGTCTTTTCAATGAAATTATAAATGCAATAAAAAATCTTGAACTTGATATTAATGATGTATGTGGACAAGGATATGATAATGGGTCTAACATGAAAGGGAAAAAACAAGGGTACAAAAAAGAATTCTTAATATAAATCCTAAAACATTTTACACACCATGTGGTTGTCATAATCTCAACCTTGTCCTATGTGATATGGCTAATTCTTGTCCTAAAGTTATATCTTTTTTTGGAGTAGAACAACGTATATACACACTATTTTCTTCTTCTACAAAGCGATAAAAAATTTTACAAGATAATGTGACAGGTTTAACTCTTAAACCATTGTTACAAACACGTTGGGAAATTCGAATTGAAGGTGTGAAAGCAATAAAAATTCAAGTTCTAGAAATAAGAGATGCTTTGTTACAATTGGAAAAAACAAGTGAAGATTCCAAAACAAAAAGTGAAGCTGATTGTTTAGCAACATATGAGATTGAAAGTTTTGAGTTTTTGCTAGCTATGACTATTTGATATGACATATTATTTGCTGTTAACTCTGTTAGTAAAAATTTACAATCGAAAGACATGCATATTGATGTTGCTATAGATCAATTAAAAGGCCTCATATCTTTTTTAAAAAAATATAGAGAAGATGGACATACATCTGCTATGAATTCATCTAAAGAAATTGCAACCAAAATGGAAATAGAGCCTATATTTCGAGAAAAACGTATAATTCGTAGGAAAAAACAATTTGATGATAATTTCAATGATGAGACAACACAATCCGCTGAAGAATATTTTAGAATTAATTATTTTTTATATATAATATATCAAGCTATTTCTTCAATTGAAAGTAGGTTTGAACAATTTCAAATATATGAAAATGTTTTTGGTTTTTTATTTAATTTTGAAAAAATAAAATCACTAGATGATGATAGTTTTAAAAAAAATTGTCTTAATCTTGAATGTTTTTTCACACTTGAAACTTATTCTAATATTGATGGCTTAGATTTATTTTTAGAACTAAAAGTTTTAAAAGAAGTTTTGCAAATAAATGAAAACTCTCCAATTAATGTATTAAATTATATAAAGAGGCTAGAATCTTTTCCAAATGCATGTATTGCTTTTAAAATATTACTAACTATACCTGTTACAGTTGCTTCCATAAAAAGAAAATTTTCAAAATTAAATTAATAAAATCCTATTTAAGATCAACTATGTCACAAGATAGATTAAATGGATTAGCTATATTATCAATTAAAAATAAAATGTTAGAGGAACTTGAATGCCAAAATTTAATTAGTAATTTTGCCTCTCAAAAAGCAAGAAAAATATATTTTAATTAAAAAAATATATGAATTTATAATTAAATATAATAAAAAGCTCATTTTAAAGCTTTCACCTAGGGTTCCCAAATACGTGAAGCCTGCCCTGACATATTCATGATCATGTTTCCTAGATTGAGGACTCCCCCTCCGGCTATTAGGTATTTGAATTTGTTTTGCCGATCTTAGAGTTGGTGGCCGCCAGAAGGGCTGATGTGGCAGACAAGGGTGTGAAAAACTGAAAATCAATGGACTGGGATGGAAAGTTCAACGCGTTTTCACAGTTCCTAATTACGCGTTTTCATCTGGGTCAACAAAGCTCTGTAGTCGGCATTCCTAATCCTAGTTCTCAGTTACTTATAGACATAGTTCACTTTTAGGGTTTCTGAGTTATTAGTGATGTATAGGGGGCTTCAATCGACTAGCTCTGATATAGAAATGAGTTCTCAAAGAGGAGAGAATGAGATGAGAGATCACAAAAGGGTTGGTTACTATGTTGGGAGAGTCAAAACAGTGGCTTCGAAGTCGAAGAGAGAAAAAAGAAAGAGTAGTGCAAGGAAGCCGATTTGCCGGTGTCATCTTCATCCTAGCCATGAGAGGTCAGTCACTTAGTCTACAACTCTTTGGTAACCCTAATCTTGTCTTTCGATTTAAAGGGTCTATGTTTGAACGTCTACATTTTATGGAACAACATCTATATTATACCACTGTAAATTCATCTTGTGCAGTATTGCACCAACTCCAACACCTTAACTATCTCCTATAGCTTTCATAACAGTCTCGAACACCATTTTCAGTGATATACATGAAGGAAAACGTAAAAGATATGCCAGGCACGGATATTTTCAATCCACACATGCTTTGGTATAAATATGATATATTTTCTACTTAAAATTTTTTTTTGAAGTTCATTTTAAACATCACTGTATTTTTATTTGCTTTCAATAAATAAACAAGTTAAAGAGGATTTGATTTTAGCGCATAAGGTTAAAATGAGCACAAAGATATCTTTAAAAGAAAGGAAAAAAATACAAGAGTCTTAAGCATTTTGAATAAGACTTTTGTTATTTGAAGTCAATGATATAGTATAAAAGTTTTTTTGAATAAAAGGATACAGTATAATTAGATAAGGTCAAATAATACTTAAGAAGTTCTTTAAAATGTTAGAAGCGATTTTTTTTTTCCCTTTCCAATGATATAATTAATCTCTTTATTGTTAGTTTTTTCTTTTTACATTTGTTCATTGTCGATATTTTATTTTTTATTATTTCTCCTCTAACTATTAAAACACGTGCCACTTTCTTGTTGGTATATATAAAAATGTAAATTGAAGAGAATCTGAGAAAAAGAAAATGAAAGAGAAATAAAATCTATGAGTTAGACATACTTATTTTATTTTATTATATAAAAAACTTAAATAATTTACCGTTAGATAATAACTAAAACTTTGTTCTATTATGTGGTGTCATTGGTTTCGACCATTTTTTTTTTTTTTTTGCCAAACGTGTGATATATGTTAGTTTAGCTATTAAACTATAAAAAGTCTAATGACACAAATTTTTATAATTGTTCATGTGACTTGTCACAATTAATATATATATATATATATATATATATAATTAAAATAGTGTCAATAATGAATCATGTTAAAATGAGATTATTTTGATCACAATTTATGACCCTAAAGAGTTGTGAAAAAAATTATTCAAGACATTACTCTAAGAAAAAAATGTATGGATTATATGAATCTTGGTTTGAAAACATAGAATGAGGACAATGTTTTCATCCGTTGGGTGAGAGGGAAGATTATAAATTACTTGGGAGACTATAAATTTTTAATTTGGTCCAGAGACGGAACTACACTTGGGCTGGGGGGGGGGGGGGGGGCATGGCCCCCCTCAGATTTTGAAAAATTAACTAGTGGTATGCATAGACTATACAAAAATTCTAACTTTTGATCCTAAATTGTATATACTTGCCCCCTCCCCAAATATTTTTACAAATTGACCCATGAAATTTCCCAAATTGTTTTAATCAAACCATCCATTTGCTGCATTCTCAAAAAAAAAAAAATAAATAAATAAATCTATTTGCTGCGTTGCCCCAAAAATATCAAGAAAATACATTAGACAAACCAAGAAAACAATTCATAAAATTGGATAATTAAAAAAACCTTTAGACAATCACAAATCCAGTATAGAAAAAAAAATACCAACAAGATAAGTACAAATGACAATCCTTAGCAAAACAATCCTTTAGTGCTGCACCACCACCAACATCTTCTTCTCTGGCCGGCTGCATCTCTGTTGCTTTCTTCTTCTTCTTCTTCTTCTTCTTCTTCTTCTTCTTCTTCTTCTTTATTTATTTATTTATTTATTTATTTTTTATTCTTTCTGACTCCACAACCTTCAGACTTTAGTGTATGCCTTCTCTTTGCAAAGGAAAAGTCTTGGGCCACAAAAAAACCCACAACTCGCCCATGTGGTGAGTTGTGGGTTTTTTTTGTGGTCCTAGAAGGACTCTTTTGCAAAATGATGACAAAGGCACGTTGGAGATTGCAGCAAAGAAGGCAACAACTCATTGTGGTTCTTGTGGCCAATATAAAGCCACGTGCACTTAATTGTTTTGGTTTTTTTTTTTTTTTTCTTTCTTTCTTTTTTGGTCTGATCATATAGTATACTACCTTATATCTTGAAATGAATGTAATAATATACTACCTTATATCCATTAATTTTGTTGTAACTTTATTGTGTTAATAAATTATTAATAACAATATTGTTGTGGCTTGTGGGTTATTTTTAAAAAAATTTAAAATTTTAAACTAAAGAAATAAATATTGAAAAGAAAATAAAAAAATACTAATTTTTATATAGGTTAAAGATTCTTGACTTTGTAAGTCAAGAAATAATTTGAATAATTACATAGAATAAATTCCTAAAAATTAATATTAGAATACATTCACAAATATGATATTATGATGTGTATACATTTTTTGGTCAGCTAAAATCTACACTTGTGAAACTTTTTTTGGGTCATGCTTGCCCCCCTCAGGTTCAAATCCTGGTTCTGTCCCTGTTGGTCCCCTCCACTCCTCATGAAAGTAAAATAATCTTTGAATCAACTCATTTCAAAGATCAACTAATCTCCTATTTATGTACTAGTTTTTTTTTAAAATGTTTTTTTTGGCTTTTAATTAATCTCCTATTTATGTACTAGTTCTTCTTCTTCTTCTTTTTTTCACTCACTTATTTAAAGTATAAGTATACTTTAGTACGCTTTCAAAAAAAATTTCTCAACAAGAAGCTATATATGTTGTTCCCAAATGGATACTTAACGTACCCTCTAAGTTTGTAAAAAATAATTTTCTCTCAAAAACAAGTTTGTAGAAATAATAAGTGTAGGAACAAAAATCTTTAAAAAAAAAATTGTAACTATATTGATATGAATTGTTATGATTGATTCTATAATAAAAGTGATGTTAGTGATGAATTCAAATAAAATTGATTGATGTTACTCCAATCACGAAATAGGTATCTTAGCACTTGTAAAAATTAATATGTCATATCCCAAGCTACTTTTTGTAGAAATTATCTGAATTCTAATCGACTTATTGTATCTAATATATAGACGCAAAATGCACAGTAAGTGAGATTCACGCTTGTAAATTTTCTCTATTCACATTCGTTGGCATGCTGTATGCAGTAGATGACAATGGGTGGCCCACGATTTTATATTACTATTACGCATGTGTTTTTTTTTTTTTTTTTTTTTTTTTTTTTTTTTTTCCGGTGAAATGGGTGGGCCAACTATTCTTTTTGATCCAGTTGGCCATTCATGAATTAAATTAGGTTTCTTTTCGGTGGGAAGGAACTATATTAAAGCAAAACCCAAGTACAAACTGATCAGACTAAAAAATCAAGCCACTGTAAAGATGGCAATCAAGGCATGACCACATGAGTGAGCACAAGCAATGAGAATGTTTCCAACAGCTTTTGAATCTACTTGTACAATAATACTTGTACAATAATATTTAAGGTATGTTTGGATTCGTTTATTTTGCTGAAATTGAAAAATTATTGCTAAAAGTACTGTAGATAAAGGTAAAAATTAGTTAAAATAGTGCAGTAATGCTCATGAATAATAGCAAAAATAAGCTAAATAGTGAAATAATTTTAATTTTTAATCCTAACGCAAACGCCCACTTAGAATTCTCGAGTTGAAACAAAGACGCTGCTTGTAGCTTGATTACGAGTGCACCAATAATGCTCTATAGATGATATACAATAGACCGCTATAATCTTTTCTAGAACATCAAAGGCGCTTTAAATTGTGCAAGGCAAAAAAATACTAGTAGAAATCATTTGAGAAACGGAATCAGAATTGCATGAAATTTGGAAGGTTAAAGGAAAATGATCTTCAGATCAATAGTCGTCGCTATGCCATGAGGTGCGCCCTGATTTTGGCAAATTCCTTCATTTAGGCCCCAAAAGCAACAATTTTGTCATTTTTAATAATTTTTATTTACTTAATAACTTTTTACTCAAAAGTCTTAATAAATTCATACTTGTTTTGGGGATGACCCTGAAGGCTAGTAGTTTATAATTTTGCATTTAACTCAATTTTACCATTTTTGGTAAAATTTGGTATTTTGCCACATAATCTTGTGATTCGTGAAAATACGGGTTTCAGATGATTTCCTAATCGTCCTAGGATTTTACTTCTTTAGTATTTATATGTTTTGTGGCCTAAAAAAAAAAACAAATTATTATTAATAAAATTACAGACTTTGTCTCAATCGTTTTCTCTAGTGGATTCCAAATTTATCACCTTGTGGAGTCAAAACAATCTCTCGTGGGTTCGAGATTTACTACTAAAAATGAATAGTTTAGTTTTTATTCTATAAAAGAGAGTATCGTGTGTGCTTTCTTCAAGCTTCTGCAGTATCAATTGGTATATAAGAGTTTTGACTTACCCTAGTTTAATGGCTACTAGTGAGATGGCAACCACCACCACAACAACAACGACGGAAAAGTTAACAACCCATTCCTAACTAGGGTTGAGTTCTATGAGTTTCATGATGAGACTCAACAATTTCATGATAACAATAAAAAGTATTCATGAAGAAAAACTCAGCAAGAACTGTGCAAGATTTTCCAAGCACTTGCTATCCTTCTTGCCCAAAACCTTTAATCATGATGATGAAGAGTGATGCGATAATTGTGTACATGGCCCTCCCCATCATGGTCCAAACCATCGGAATAGGCTGCAAGCATATAACGATAACAACAGTGAGGACAAAAAGTATGCATAAGAAGTCCTTGGAAATCCTCATGGTCCTGTGAGGGATAATAGTCAAAATTATCAGAAGCTGAAGGACTATGGTATGAAGAGATAATTACCATTCTTTTATGGTAGTGTTTCAATTGAAGAGTATTTGGATTAGGTTAATGAGGTTGAGAAGTTTTTCAACTATATGGATACTTCAGAAGACAAGCAAGTTTGTTTGGTGGCTTCCAAGTTGAAGGGAGGTACATTTGCCTGGTGGGATTATGTTCAACTAATGCATACCAGTGAGAGAAAGCTTTAGATATGTACATGGAGGAGGATGAAGAGGCTAATGGCATAGTAGTTCTTGCCACTAGATTACTAGAATGAGTTGTTTAGACAGTACCAAGATTGTAGACAAGGTGCCTGAATAGTTAACGAGTACATGGAAGGGTTTGATCGGTTGGCAAATCGTAATGATTTGGAGGAGACCGAAATTGAACAGATGGCCAGATTTGTAAATAGAATGTGGGTATTCATTCGAGATCAGGTATATTTACAAACCCTATATTCTTTAAATGAAACTGTAAACCCACCCATAAAAGTAGAATATCAACATTTTAGGGTAGGTTCAAAGTTTTCCAACTGCAATTCAAATTCATCTAGGTCAATGGTCAATAAGGGTAAATAGCTCATGTTTTTGCCACGATCACAACCTATAAATATGGAGAATAATGGTGTCAGTCAGTCAGTCCAAGGTTGCAATAGCAAGTTCCAAGGTAGGGTAAGTAGCCCATGTTTACACTGCAATCACAACTTGTAACTAAGGAGAATAGTGGTGTCAACCAATCCAAGATTGCAATAGCAAGTTCCATAGTGCAGCCAACAGAAAACACCAATCCTTATGCTAAGCCATCCGGGAATAAGTGTTACAAATGTGGGGAACTAGGGCATCAGTCTCACTCTTGCCCTAAACGAGCCATAGTGAATCTGGTGGTGGGGGAAGGAAGCAAGGCACAAGACAAATAGAAAGGTGAAGAGAATATAATGATACAGATTCAGATGCTTATGATCCCAATGAGATCCTAGAAGATGAAAAAAATGAACCATTAGGGAGATCCCTAATGATTCAGAGGTTGTTGCTCACACCAAGGAGAGATTACAATAATGATCAATAGAATGAGATCTTCCGAGCACGTTACACCATCAATAAGAGGGTTTGTGATTTGACCATTGCTAGTGGCAGTGTAGAGAATATTGCTACGAAGGGTTTGGTCACTAAGCTGAGGCCGAAGATAGAAAAGCACCCTCCTCCATACAAAATAGGCTAGATTAAGAAATGTACGAAAACTCTTGTCACTAAACAATGACATATTACTTTTTCTATGGGTAAATGTTATGTAGATGAAGTAGTTTGCGATGTCATTAAGATGGATGCAAGTCATTTAATATTGGGTAGATCTTGGCAGTATGATGTAAATGCTACGCATAGGTGTAAGGATAATGTATATGTATTTTTTAAAAATGACAGAAAAATTATCCTTAGTTCTATTAAGGAGGGCAGTGTACCTAAAGCTTTTAAGGTGGAGGGAAAGTCACTATTTCTCATAGTTAACAATGAGGATGAGTTTGACAAGGAGGCTAGGGAGTTGAAACAGGTTTATGCAGTAGTGGTGATAGATGGAAAGCCAAAGAAGGTTACTAAGATGCCTGTAGCAATTTAACCATTGATCAAGGAGTTTGAAGAGCTTTTTCTAGATGATTTTCCTGCAGGCTTACCACCATATGTGACATCTAACATTGCATTGATCTAGTTGCTAGAGCTAGTTTATCACATTTGCCACAGTACAAGATGAATCCTCAAGAGGGTTAAATTTTGTAGGGGTAGGTGGGTGAGCTTTTGTGCAAGAGACAAGTCAAAGAGAGTATGAGTCCGTGTGTAATACCAACATTATTAACACCAAAGTAGAATGGAGCTAGCATATGTTTGTGGATAGTGGAGCCATTAACAAGATTATAGCTCGATTCTATATTCCATGACTAAACGATATGTTTGATATGCTACACCAAACATATTCGGATTAGACTTGGAGATGAGTGGAAGACACCTTTCAAAATGAAGTAAGGGTTGTATGACTGGATGGTAATGCCTTTCAGACTATCTAATGCTCCTAGCACTTTCATAAGACTTATGAATCAGGTATTGAAACCATTTAGTCATAATTTTGTGGTAATTTCTTTTTGACAATATTTTGATTTACAGTAAGACAGATGAAACCCACTATAATCATGTGCACAATACTGAAGGTGTTGCAGGCCAATAAGTTGTACATCAACCTGAAGAAGTGCATCTTCTTGATGGATAAGTTGCTATTTTTAGGGTATATGGTTAGTGTAGATAAGATTCATGTTGATGAAGACAAGATCTGTGCAATCAGAGAGTGGCCAACTTCAAAGACAGTGAGTAATGTGCGAAGTTTCCATGGCCTAGCAACCTTCTATTGGGGGTTTGTTCAAGATTTTAGTAACATACTATCCCCTATTACTGAATGCTTGAGGAAGGGGATGTTCTAATGGGGAAAGGAAGCAGAGCAAAGTGTTGTCTTGATCAAGGAGAACTAGACCAATAGCATTCTTTAGTGAGAAATTTTGTGAAGCTCAAAGTAAATGGTCATGTATAAGCTGGAGTTCTTTGTTGTAGTACGAATTCTTAAGCATTGGGAGCATTACTTGATTTAGAGGGAGTTTGTGTTGTATATAGATCATTAGGCCTTGAAACATATCAATAGTCAAGCTAGCATTAACTGGATGCATGCTAGGTGGGTAGCTTATATATAGTGCTTCCATTTCACATTGAAGCACAAGTCTGGTGTCACTAATAAGTTGCCAAATGCGCTTGGTAGGCAAGCATCTTTGTTGGTCACACTATATGCTAAAGTTGTAGAGTTTAACTACTCAAAGAGTTGTTCAAAGAGGATGAGGATTTTAGAGATATTTAGGGTAAGGGCCAACAAACTCTTACTGCTATGGAAAGTATATACATCCAAGATGGTTTCCTCTTTCTAGGTAATCAACTTTGTATCCAAAAAGTTCATTAAGGGAGAATATTATTAAGGAGCTGGATAGTAGAGGCTTAGGTGGACATATGTGTAGAGACAAGAGGATAGCATTGGTGGAGAAGAGATATTATGGGCGATAACTCATGAAGGTTGTTGGCAATCATGTGAGAAAGTTTCCAATCTGCCAGACTGTCAAAGATCAATCTCAGAACACTGGTTTATACATGTCATTACCGATTCCACAACCACCATGGGAAGATCTGTCTATGGATTTTATACTGGGTCTCCCTCGAACGTAGCGAGGTATGAATTTTGTTTTTATTATGGTTGACAAGTACTCAAATATGTCCCACTTCGTATCATGCTGGAAGACTTTAGATGCCACTTGAGTGGCCAATTTATTCTTTATAGAAGTTGTGCATTTGCATGGGGTGCCAATGTCCATCATCTCTGATCGAGATACTAAGTTCCTCAGTCACTTCTAAAGGACCTTGTGAAAGCGTTTCAACACTTCCTTGAACTACATCAACACCAGTCATCCTCAGACTGATAGCTAGACAAAAGTTATTAACGGCACTTTGGGGAATCTGATTCGATGTATTTCAATGGAAAAGCCTAAGCAGTGGGATCTTGCACTGTCCCAAGTAGAATTTGCCTACAATAGCATAGTTAACAGAAGCACTATTAGATCTCCATTTGCCATCGTCTATTGCCTACCACCAAAACACACTTTGGACTTGGTACCTTTACTTGAGCTTCTAAGAGTGAGTCAAGTTGCAGAAAATATGGCTAATCGTATTCAAGCCATGCAAGCGGAGGTGACACAGAAACATGAAATTTCGAATGCCAAGTATAAGGACGCTACTAATAAGAAGAGGCGTGAGAAGATCTTCAATGTTGGGGATTTAGTATTGGTCTACTTTCGAAATGAGAGGTTTCCTATTAGTACCTACAAAAAAATTGAAGGATAAGAAGTATGGGCCATTTCAGATTACTAAGAGGATCAACAACAATACTTATGTGGTTGCTCTTCCACCAGACATGAATATTTCTTTCACTTTCAATATTGCTTATTTGTATGAGTATTGTCCTTCTAATGCACCAAATAGTGGAAACTCAAAGTTGAGTTCTTTCCCGGGGGGGACATCAAGGGTGCTTGAAATCACACAAGGCAAAAATGCACTAGTAGAAATCATTTGGGCAACAGAGTCAAAATTGAATGAAATTTGCATGCTGAAGGGAAACGATCTTCTGATCAATAGTCGTCACTTTGCCATGATTGGCGCCCTAATTTTGGTGAATTCTTTCATTTAGGCCCTAAAAGTAGCGATTTTGCTATTTTTAGTAATTTTTATTTCCTTAAAAACTTTTTTCTCAAAAGTCATAATAAGGTCCCGCTTGTTTTGGGACAACCCTTAAAGTCGATAGTTTATGATTTTGCATTTAACTCAATCTTACAATTTTTGGTAAAATTCAGTTTTTTGTCACTTAATCTTGTGATTAGCACGAATTAGGATTTTAGACAATTTCGTAATCGTCCTAGGGTTTTACTTTTTCAGTATTTATATATTTTGTAGCCTCAAAAGGCAAAACATATTATTAATAATAAAATTTTAGACTTTGTCTCAATCATTTTCTCTAGTGGATTCCAGATTTATCTTTTTGTAGATTCAAGGAACCTCTCCTAGATTCGAGGTTTATAACAAAAAACTAACAATTTAATTTCTATTACATCAAAGAAAACATCGTGTACGCATTCTTCAAGCATCCACAACATCAGTAGATCCCAAGTTCCTAAGTGGTCCTCTAATAATTACCAATCATGCAAATGAGAGGCATAATAATATATGTGGTTTTTTTAGATGTAATAAAATGTGATTTAAACATTTCAATGATTGCACACATCCTTTTTTTTTTTTTTTTTTGGTATAAAAATAATGATTAGGTACGTAAATCTTGTGCTGACTATCTTCTTCGCTTACTTTTTTGTAATTTTTTGAATCAACTGGATTTAATCTCTTTATTTCAGCAAATGTGAAAGTAAGGAAGCGATCAATTCCTCCACTTCAAACCATGCCATCTTCATGTCTTTGAATCCACTACTTCTTGCACTTCTGCAAGTGGATTATCAAACTCACCCAACAAATGTATGGGGTTTCTTGGCTGGCACATGCTTGTACTTCTTGGCCCTTGCATTAAAGAGGAATATCGATAATCGTTGGGCAAGTTACTCTTACATCCTTGGCCATGTACTTCTCATCTCGGGAGCCTTCTCTTCATTCTCACTAGTGTCAATCTTTCTCCCACGTTCACCTGGGTGGCTTCCTTTTATCATTTTTCCTTTTATGATAACACATCCCTTACTTCTGCATGTTTACCATTGGCTTTTTCAAGTAATTCTGAAGTAACTCATCAGGTTAGTAACTTCTTTGGTAGACTCATGGGATGCATCACGGTTCAGCAGCAACAATTACCAAATTAATAAGAGAATCTGTATAAGCATCTCTGCATATGACATTCTATACAGAACAAACGTCATAACACATGCAGGAGTGACAAATATTACAGCTATTACATTCTCTGTTTTACACTAAATATGTATGAGATGAGTCTCAACTATAATGTCCATATACTTTAATGGACAATAGCTGAAACAGTCAAATAAATGCAGCTATCCAAACAATATCTGTCATGTTTATTATATTTTAATTCACATCTGAAGCTAGATTGCTGAAATCACTACAAAAAAATGGGGCTATCCCAACGTTTTCAAAAGCGCTGGGATAGCCCAAGAAAGCACTGGGATAGGGTCAAAATTCCTATCCCGGCGTTTTTTTTTCTCGGCGCTTTAAACCGCCGCGCAGTGACAGTCAGTAAAGGGTCTCTGGACATGTACCAGCGCTTTTTCAAAGCGCCGGGAAAGGCATGCCCTATACCAGTGCTTTCAAAAGCTCTGGTATAGGTCTTTTAAATTTTGTTCATTCAAGACCTATACCAGCGCTTTAAAAAGCGCTAGAATAGGTACTGCCTATACAAGCGCTGGTATAGGTCTTGAATGAATAAAATTTAAAAGACCTATACCAGCGTTTTTAAAAGCGCTGGTATAGGTCCTTTTTTTATTTTTTATTTTTGTAGCACCTGTAATGTACCTAAAATACATTTTTTCCAATACCTATTTTACAGCACCTATTTTACAGCAACTGTAATGAATCACCATTGCTTGTATTTTCCAATAGCAAATACAATACCACATTAAACCAAGAAACTAAATATATTTAATTACACCATATCAATAATTACATCCCAAATGTCTAGAATTTTATACACAAAGCGTAACAAAAAATTACAATAGCAGTAAATGATAATAAACCAAAACACAAAACTCAAACAATATGATCCATAAAAACAAAGAACTACACTCATTGTTTTGATAATTCACACACCAGCAACAGTAAAGCTACAACAACAAAACACATTGTTTGCACTTGTTTACCATTAAAACAAAAGTTTAAAGTACCTAACCTGATAAAATAAAACAAAAAATACCATACAATAACTTGTAGATCACTTATAACAAAACTTAACTACATTGACTTACTAAACAAAATTACAAAAAACCATACAACTGTAATTTTCTTTTGGTCTTCATATAATAACTTTGGAATATTGTTTGTCATACGTTACAATAGAAAAAGGCATTGAATGAGGTAAGTAATTTAATGAAATAGATAAATAGTACCTAAAAGATGCACTAAAGAAGAATAAATTACTTTATAATTGTGCGCTATCTGATCTCTTCAGCAGTTCCATCTCCTCCTTATTGGAAACTTTAGGATCAATATAGCACAACTGGAAGTATGAAACAAAAACAGAATATCATGTCCACCATCAAATTGTAGTAAGACCAAGTACCACTCTATTTATGATAATTTGCAATACATAACAATTAAGATACCAAATTCACTATAAAAAAGAGAGAGTATTAGAAATTACTGTAAGTTCCCAGGTACAGATATTTGTTACCACAAACTCTTCCAATTCTTGCTTCCCAATGCCCATTATGGTGATGCCTATCAAAATTCAACAATAATTCCAAGATGAACATATATTATTTGAGAAAATCAGATATCATAAATCAATTTTTCCTACAAAAATTCTTCGGAAACCATACAAAGTGTTATCACTTTGGACAAATATAAGACTCAGATTCTTATGTCTTATCAATCGATGTTGCTTGGTAAAAAAATATTAACAATTAAATAATTAAAAATCCACAACTCAATTATATTTCTCACCAACCAGACACAATTAAATCCAAGCCTCTAAACTCGCACTCTGAAATATCAGTTTTATTCACCACCAATCCCCATTGCATTTTACACAAGAAGAGCCTCAAAACCCTAGAATCAAATTGATACCATCTAAAAGAAACCCAAATCTATACGGAAACAAATTGATACCCATATTAATATTTATTAAAAAAGCATAGAAGAATTACGAAAATTGAAATAAATTGACCCATAAAAAAATTAATTACCTAAACACACACATAGATCAAAAAGGTTTAAAATGGAGGATGAAATGTTTGAGAAAGTGTAACAATGAGTTAAGAAAATTAATAAGAAAAAAAATTAGTTAAAAGAGGGAAAGATAGAGTTGGAAGTAAGTAGATGATTTGCATAGATAAATACAATACAATGCAGTAATGCACCAACTGACTTCATGTGATTTTCAAAATAATAAAGTTGGGATTACCTAAATGTCCCTAGCCCAAACTATAGGATCATTGACAACAATATAAAGACAAGTGGATAAGATTAGGTGATGTAAAGGTACCACACCCCTCAAGCAGCCTATTTGAGAGGGGTAGCTAAGTGGGTATGTCACCCCCCCCCCCCCACCCCATTTGTCTAAATACCCCCACTCCCTTTGCAAAATTCAAGTACAAAAATTCCCTTCTCTTTGTTTTAGGCATTTCTCCCTCTCTCTTTTCCCTTTACAAAACTCCTCTAAAACTGAAACTCTAACCCCTTTTGCTCCATTTTTCCACTATCAAGAACCCGTAGGTAGGCTTCTTATGCCCTTTGTAAATGTGAGATGGTGTAATTTCTTTCATAGCCACACCATCCTTCTTTTTATGTTGTACACGAATACTTAAACAATAGCTACCTTCATAACTCATTGATGGAAGGAGTGTTAAAAAAAATCTAAAATTTAAATTGAAGGAGTCCCTAGTCTAGCCTAAAAGAAGGTTGGGTCCTTCAAAGAGTTTTCTATAACCAAACAAGAAATATTGTTATCCATGTTTGCATTATAGCCCAAAAGAACTATTCCAATCACAATATAAGCTTTTTATAGCTGTTTATGAATAATCAAGAATGAACTCTATCATAATTAAGGAATAATCTAAAAAATTTGGAAAGCTACATTCAGGAACAAGCATAGATATCAAGTACAAAAATTATTATCATAAGGAAAAATCTAAAAAATTCCAAAATATTATACTTTGGCCCTTGAAATAAAATATTAAAAAAAGTTACTGAGGATTAAACTCTTACTCCTTTCTTCAATATCAATCCCTAAAACCAAGAAAACGAATCAAGACACATAACAATAGATGGAACCCACCAGGTCATTTCCACTTAAGATTCAAGCAGAGTAACGGCTACTGCAGTGCCAGCACAATAGATGACCACTCACTTTGTGGTTTACATTATTAAGCTCCCAGCATAGGAGACAACAAGAATCATTTCAGCTAGGCTATTTTAAATGATGAAAGAATGATGAACCCTAGCTCAAATTACACCTCCTCTTGTAAGAACAATGTGGAGTATAAGACCATGGATTCAAGAATGACGAGTGTGTGTGTGTTGTAACATACCAATCATGAAAGAAAGGCAAAGCCCTAGTACAAGAGGGGTTATACAAGAGCACAACCACAAAATGAACATATGAAGTTACAAAGTGTGTGTGTGTGTGTGTATTAATTAAACTCTTATTAAAAAAACTAAAAGAATTACAAGCAAGATCTCCAATACCCCTTAACCATTCAGACAAGGATCTTAAGAATAGAAGTCCCAAACAATGTGGTCTAATCTCCTTCAAGCATCATAGAAGTTCTCCCCCCCACCCCCACGCCCAAAAACACCATGTCAAACATAATGGAATAGCATACCACACATAAAATGTTTCTTAACATTACCTAGCCTAAAAGATACATCACTGAATTCGGCATTACCCAATAAACTTCAGTAAGGCAAAAACCTAGAGATCCAAGCTTTCTTTTTTATTGGTAAGTTACATACCATTATTATAAGAATAACTCAATTTAAGCTAGAGCTCATTGGCAGCAACCAAATCTCATTAGCTATAGCACAATGCAAGAAAAGATGATTAATCGTCTCCCAGCAACTTTTTGCACATACAACACCAACCAACCATGATTATGTTTCATCTACAAAGGTTATCCACCATCAAGATTTTACCATGAACAACTGTCCAAACAAATACTTCAACCTTCTTTAGAGACTTTGTCTTCCTAATTGCTCTCCCAAAAAAATCTATCCTTGATTCTACTTGAAAGGCTTGATAGTAAGATCTCACATCAAACATCTAGTTCATGGATAAAGGCTAACCCATCCAACCCATGCCTCTCCCAGTAGGATTTTATTGGACTCAATCTCTCTATGAAATATGAATTGACTCATGGGCCTCTTATACAACCTATTCCAACAAGTCTAAAAATCACCAGACTACCCCTTAAACATTAAGTCTCAAGAAAATTCCTTTTTTTTGTAAGCAAAGAATAAGAATTAATAATAGCTATGAAAGCTTAATTTAAACTGACCAGAAACTTCTTAATGCAAAGAAACATAAAAGTAAGACTTTTTAGTCACTAAAACAGCCTATGAAGGTAGCCGATTAAGACCCACATCAAAACAAGACCCTTTTTTGTGGAATAATTTCATCTTTGATCTTGCTTTTCCAAGAGCTTTTTGTTGGCTGCATTAATGGAGCTAAAAAGCATAGGTGTGTTCACTACAAGTTAAACTTAGACTGCATACTAGACACCTATTAGCGAGTCTCAACTTATCCAATGAGAAGGAGAATGAAGGAAGGGTGTTATAGTATTGACATTAAAGATGTTATGTAGAAACAACAAGCATTAACAATTAAGAAATACATCAATTATACAAAACTATAGGACTTGTATAACATAGTTATGTGTGTGAAGGGTAGTTTTTAGACTACTATTCACTTGGTCCATTGATACTCAAGTTTCACACTTACAACCATCATTTATAAAATTTCAAGCATATCAAAAGCTAAGTGAAATTTTAGAGTAAAAATTGACAATTACTACAGTAACAAGTTACTTCATCCAAGATGTACTTTTTGACAAAAACATTGCCAAAAATAGACCTAAAAAATATGATTCCATAAAATTAACAATACCTATCACAGCCTTCTGACTTGGCAGGCTCAAACTTGGGAGGAAGAGTGAAGACAATCCTAAATAACATCAAATCACAAATATACGTCATTGCTTTAACTGGCTGTTTCTAGAGAGCATGAGATCAATTTGCAAAAAAGGGTAACATGTGATGTCATAAATAATATTATTTAGTGCATTCATCATAAAAGAAGTTAAGAGTTGTATTCTCAAATATCACTCAATGTTCAGAGCAACTTAAATATCAAGATAATGCACATACTTCAACTCCAATGCATTCTCTGCTAATTATAGCTGCAAGAGCATCTTTCACTTCATCATAGGAAGTAGCTTCCTTTAGCTCTTCATCTAATAGGAATCCAAATCTTGCGCCTAAAGGAACACAAATCAGACAATAGTGCTGTAAAAAGCATGTGTGCATATACAAGTTTAAAATTTAAAATAATATATATATATATATATAACAAAAAACACAAACAAACAAATAAACAAATTGGTGAGTTGAGGGGCCAAATCTACACCTAGGTAAAAATTTTAAAAAATAAAAATGAGAGAGAGAGAGAGAGAGAGAGAGAGAGAGAGAGAGAGAGAGAGAGAATGTAGGCCAAGACAAGCTCGAAAGACATATACCATAATTAACCAGAAAAATTGCTTCAATATAGAGAGCTGAATGGTTTAGGAATAGGACTGTTTGGAAGTGTTAATATTAAGCGTAGGTAGAGCTAAGAATATGAGATATTTATTCATAAAGCTAATAGAACTTCACAGAGCAACATTTTTAAAAGGTTTTTTTTTTTTTTTTTTTTTTTTTTTTTTTTAAAAAGACAACAATAAAAGTTTGCCACAAAAAATAAATGGGAAAGACAATAATGGAAGATAAAATTACATATACCAAAACGGATAGATAGCTCGAAGAACTCGTAACGAATCATCCAAAAAAAAGTAGTCTTCGGAGGTAAAGGGGTCACTATCTTTCCAGATTTTAGATCTACAATGCCTGCAATGACAAAACAAAGGCCATAAAACCAAAGTTACAATTAACATGAAAATAAATCATGAAGGAAAAGGATATCCATTACCACCACTCAGACTCAATCATGCATATTATGAATTTGGAAATAACATTGGCAATGAAAATTCTTGTAATAAGAAGATAACGACTGCCAATATTTTTGAAATGAATTAGTCACATAATAGAACATGTCTATTTTATACAACCCTTTGTGGTAGAGTGTTTTTATTTTTCATATATGTTTTTTTTTTAACATTCACTTGACATGAAATTTTTTATCAAAATTTAATACCCAGATAAATGAAACATAAATTACCGATCTGAGACGTGACTTCCCCCTCACAATGCAGTAAGGGATCTCCATCTTCCTGCTAGAAGCCATACAACTAATTCTATTGGGTCCACATCATGAGCAATAACTACCAACTGTGCCTTGTTCTGCAAAGGAGAAATTAACCATTGGCATAAGTAATAAGTTACGGCAAAACTTAATGCAAGCAGACAACAAAGTTCATTTGGAATAAAGATGATACAATCGTAACAACCAACTAGTTAAGCAACCTGTTCAATCAGGTAGGTAACATGGTTGAGTCCATATTTTACGATAATGGGCTTCTTAGCTTCAACAATTTTTCCTTTGGCCTCAACTTGAGCCCTCTTCAAGAGGTATTCCTTCTTTGCTAATTTGTCCTCCGGCTTGTACTTAAGAAGCAACTTGAACAAATTTGTTGTTGCAAATTATGAAAAAATTGTTATGGTTTAGAAAAGAATTGGTAAATTGCAAAGCTTGTGAAGCTAATGCATTAGTAATTCACCTCACATACACACACACACACACACACACACACACACACAAGTACAAATAGCAATCACTGGTGAGATAAAATATACACAACCTACACTACTTCTATGTGATTCACAAACAAATCTCACCACTTGCAAAAAGGAGATACAAATATGTATAATTGATAAAACACAGAGAAAATGAATGAAAGAGCCATTTTTAGTATAGCCAAGCAATTCGAAACATGAGCACAAAATAGGGGACCTTAAAAGTCTACCTTCCTATATGGCCACCTATCCAGACCATTTTCACAACAAAGTTTCTTTAGTATTGAGGCTGTAAACCAAATAATTGGAAATTAGCAACCATCTATATCACAATGTGCACTATAAAATTTACAACTGAGCACATCTAATCAATTACAACTTACAACTACACATAATCACATAATTCTCGAAAACCCTCCTGGTAGAAAAATAAAAATAAAAATACAACCACTATGGCTTTGAATTCTCATATGATACTTTAAGGAAGGCCTCCATTTTAGTTGGAGGCATAATACGACTATAAATTTAACGAAAGCTTAGACTTAAACAAGATAAAAAGGTATATAGCTTGAGCATAAACATACACATTATTATCCCACATTCACATCCATGTCTCTTGATTCAACCATATGAAATTCTTACCCAATCCTCAAAATATATAGAAAAACTAATCCCCAATCGAACCCAAGAAGATTTTTTAAAGTCATTGTCTTGTTTTTGAAATAATTCAAAAGGTTTAGAGTTTAGACCAAGAACTAGAACAAATTTAATATAAGGTCTAAGTGTCCAACTTTCATATCTCCTTTTTACTATTCTTGTTTAATTTTCTCAGCAACCAAGCACAGTTCAACAAAAAGTTATTATAAAAAGTGATTGAACCTGACTGGAAGGAACCGTGAAACCATTGACAAAGATGGAAACCCCATAAAAAATTATCACTTCACTCACACCCGCATTTGCCAAAGTCATTTAAAATGCAAAGAAAAAACTTCCAAAAATCAACTCATATCAACATATGCAAAAACAAGACCCATATAGTTGATCTAGCAAACCAACCCTCAAATACCCATTAGGAAACTAATCAACCAAGCCATTGCTACCCTAATCATAAATACCCATTAGGAAACTCTTCAAATGATATGAAATTTTCGGATTATAACAAAGCCATTGCTACCCAAATCATCTTAACCCTCTAATCTAGCATTATTCACCAAAACCCATCAAGTATTTACTATAATAATCATTGAATAGCAAAACCCAAAGGATTTCATAAAAGAAATTGAGCAAAAAGCTTAGATTTTTACCTTAAAATCTTGTTGGGAAAAGGCACAAATGAAGGAGTCTATGGTGGCTAGAGGGATGATCTAAGGGTGGCTGTTCATGAGAGATGAAGAGGGAGTAAGATTTGGGTGAGAGGAAGGGAGGTTGCAGCACAAGAAAAATAAGAGAGAGAGAGAGAGAGAGACCAACATGAAAATGAGGAAGAAAAGGGTGGGTGAGAGGAAAATGTCTGAAGGAAAGAAGTGGGAGACCAAAAATGATTGGCCAAAGTGGTGCCAAGCTAAAAAAAATAAGAGGGAAGTCTGAAATTTTTTCAGTGGTACGAAGGACCTATTCCAGCGCTTTTTGACCCTATCCCAGTGCTTTTTGAAGCGCTGGACTAGGGTCACCCTATTCTAGCACTTCAAAAAGCGCTGGGATAGCCCTCTTTCCATTCCCTTATGGAGGGACCCTATCCCAGCGCTTTTTGAAGCGCTGGCATAGGGTGCCCCTATGCCAGCGCTTCCAAAAGCGCTGGGATAGGCCTCTTAGCAATGCCTTATGTAGGGACCCTATCCCAGCGCTTTTTAAAGCGCTGGAATAGGGTGACCCTATTCCAGCGCTTCAAAAAGCGCTGGGATAGGCCTCTTTCCATTCCCTTATGGAAGGACCTTATCCCAGCGCTTTTTGAAGCGCTGGCATAGGGTGACCCTATTCTAGCACTTCAAAAAGCGCTGGGATAGGCCTCTCTCCATTCCCTTATGGAGGGACCCTATCCCAGCGCTTTTTAAAGTGATGGAATAGGGTCACCCTATTCCAGTGCTTCAAAAAGCGCTGGGATAGGCCTATCTCCATTGCCTTATGGAGGGACCCTGTCCCAGCGTTTTTCGAAGCGCTAGAATAGGGTCACTCCATTTTATAATGGAGACGGCCCTATCCCAATGCTTTTTGAAGCGTTGGAATAGGGGTCACCTATTCCAGCGCTTCAAAAAGCGCTAGGACAGGTCCCTCTCCATTATGAAATGGAGTGACCCTATCCCAGCACTTCGAAAAGCGCTGGTATAGGGTTATTCCATTCTCTTATGGAGAGAGACCTGTCCCAGAGCTTTTGGAAGTGCTGGAATAGGGTCCACCTATTCCAGCGCTTTTAGAAGCGCTAGGATAGGTCTTTCCCGTAAGGGAAATTAGTAGCCCTATTCTAGCACAACAAGAGGCCTATAGCGGCGGTTTTCAAAAACGCTGGTATAGGCCTCCTATTGCAGCGATTTGTAAAGCACCGGTTTTGAGTCGCCGTAATAGGGTTTCCTATACCAGCGCTGGAATAAGCTTATCTATTATGGCGGTTTTTAAAAGCGCCGGGAAAAAAACGTTGGGACAGGACGATTTTTTTGTAGTGAATTTAGTACTTCTTTTCCCCTTCTTGTCGAGGATTGGAAAAATTCTTAATCCCACAAATCTTACACCTATCTGTCCTTTTTCCTTAGTACTATGTCATAGACATAATGCTAATCTTCATATTCTTAATTTGCAGGTATACAAAAGATATGATACTTGACACCAGATGGATAACTCAATCAAGTACCCTGTGGCCAAAATTGGAAATTAACACTGTATGTCAAACAATATAATTAGTAGGCACTGTTCTCAAATTATATTTTTTACTAACATCTCGAGTTTAAAAGACTCGATTTAGGGCCTATAAATCGAGTCTTTGAGACTCGATTTCCATGGTCTGATCACGTCTGATGTGGTATTTTTTCCACATGGCGTTCCCTTGGAAATCGAGTCTCTAAGACTCAATTTATAAGCCAAAAAAAATTATAATCATTCATACTCCAACAAAAACATTATATTAGACCAATTTTCAGACAAAATCCAAATAAAAAAAATACCCATGGATGACCATACCCAAACCCCAGCTTTCAAACCCAAATAAAAAATCACCAAATCTTTGTCACCCAAAAAAAACCCAATCCCTAAACCAACCAAGACCTGAACCAACAAAGGAGGAGGAGAATGATTGGTGGTGTTTCCGGTGTGATTCGTTCCCTGTGGTAGTTGAAGAGGTTGTGAGTCTCGTTTCCTCATTACTAAGAAAACTCTCTCTTCCATGGCTGTGGAGCACCAAAGCTAGTGTCAGTAGCACCCGATCGGAGCCTTCAGTGAGGAACTAGCAGCAGTGGTGGTGAGGAAAAGCTCAAAAATTCCTAGACAATTGTTTGGTGCATTTTCAAACCCAATGCGCTACGTGGGTCTGGCGCAGTGGTACGGTGGTGGCGTGGTTTGGCTGGATCGGGTTCCGAGTCACTCAGCTCGAAGTGGACTTGCGAGTGCTAGTACTAGGCTTGTGGTACTGAAGATTTGAATCTGGAGAAGGGTTTTGGGTTTTGGAGGAAAAACTCGCAGCGAACGTCGTCGGCAGTTGTGGCTTGCTGGTGATCTTCATCTTCGAAAGCTAGATTCGCCCATTGAGAGAGAGAGAGAGAGAGAGAGAGAGAGAGAGAGAGAGAGAGAGAGAGAGAGAGAGAGAGGTGTTCTGAGTTTGTGTGTGTGACAGTGAAATAGTGTGTGTGTGTGTGTGTGTTTGTGTGTGTGTGTGTGTGTGTGTGTGTGTGTGTGTGAAAGTGAAATAGGGAAAAAGTACACTTGAATATGTGAGCTTATAAATCGAATATTAGAGACTCGATTTCCAGATGGTCACCACATGGAAAAAATGTCACATCAAACCATGAAAATCGAGTCCCAAAGACTCGATTTATAGGCCCTAAATCGAGTCTTTTAAACTCGAGATTTTAGTAAAAAATAAAGTTTGAGAACAGTGCCTTCTAATTATATTGTTTGGTAAACAGTGTTAATTTCCAATTTTGGCTAGTACCATGTAGTTAATATGAATTTAGGCAGACTTTTAAGTTATTAACTCTTCTAAAAAGTCAAGACAATAATGACGGTTATATTGAGTGCATAAGATGAAACAAAAGAGGGTAAACAATGACAATTAGAGCATTTCAATGCTTAACACCAATGGCAATTATTGAGACTTTCTGGCAGAACACATCTTTCGCCTCAATTTGATGTAAGAAGTTGGTAAAAGCACCAAAGGTCCTCCACAAGAAATAATTATAATCTAAATGGAAAACATCATCGACAACTCTAGCAGGGAGAGAGAGAGAGAGAGAGAGAGAGAGAGAGAGGGGAGTAGTTCAAAGTTCATCTCAGTGACTACCAGCTTAGTACATGGAATGCAACGTTTCTTAAACCCAAAGTTGATAAGCATGCTTGAGATCAAAAGTGCATAGGTAACAAGTGAACATCTATAGAATAAACGGTCTGTAATTTCTGTACCAGGTATTTATACATTTACTCTCGAGTGTTGCAAAACAAAGATGCATCTGTTTTGTTGCACATAAATTTGAGTACAGACAAAACAAAAGCAAGGAAAACTGCAGTGTGTGACACGAAATTTCAAGACATGTCATGCCATGCCATGGCTACCTAATTAGTTGTCAACCTCTGCTTTGATCTCTCTTTGTAACTCCTTGTACTCCTCAAATGATCCAGGGAATGTGCTCACAGTACCATTTTCCACAACCCAAATTTCACTCTTCTTTCACAAACACGTGAGATGGAGAAGGTATCTGATGTACCCAGCATATACAAGATTTTTCCCGTAAGATGAGCCTAGAATCATGACTGACCAAGACAACTCCACCATGATCTCTTTGATTGCATCAGCCAGTGAATCAATGCTCTACATATCTAAATTATTTTTGGGCTCATCCAATAGCAATTTATGTGGCTTTGACATGGAAATTGAAGAGAAGAAAACCCGTGCTTTCTCCCCTCTAGATAATTTTTCAATTGGAATAAGGTGATTATGGCTGGGGAGTCCAAATTTTCCAAGCTTTGCACGAGCAGCCTCCCGTTTGCTAAGCCCCTCTTGATCTAGATGAACACAAAGAAGGTATTGAACTAGTGTTTCCTCCATTTTTAGTAGGTCCACAAAACGCTGTGAATACCTCCCAATCCTCAACTTCTGGCTCCTCCTTACTTCACCATTTGTAAGAACCAAATCACCAGCGAGAGGATTCAGCAGAGAAGATTTTCCTGCTCCATTGGGCCCATCAATAGCAACATGCGTCCCCTAGTAATACTCACATCAACATTTGAGAGCCTGAAATCTTGTGAGCTCAGTTGGTTCAGGGAAGTGGAACTCCACACTGTAGTCTTTCCCCTTCTTTGGGACCTCTGGCAGAGGCTCATCCTCATCGACCTTCCCCTCTCCCTTCCCATTTTTCTTTGATGCTTCTATTGTAGCAATATACTTAGCTCGGTCTTTCAATTTCTCGTGCTGAACCTTGTTCCATGATCTCTTGGCTACTTTCATTTGTTTCTCATAGGTTTCATACTTCTTGTTCATCTCTATGCAACCTGCCCATATCCACTTTCAAAGTCATCAAAATTTCCATTGTAGAAGCGAAGCTTAGGATCATGGAGATGACTGATCTCATTGCAGACAGTGTAAAGGAAATCTCGGTCATGTGAGACAACAAGAGTTCTTCCACCGACACAAGCACTCCTCTAGCCAAACAACGGCCCTAAGGTCAAAATGGCTTGTGGGTTCATCCAATTATAGAAAAGCAAGCTTGATGACAGTTTAACAATGGCGGATAGGCAGTTACAGAGAGAGAGTAATGAAGAGTAAAACAATGAATTCTATTAGGCTTGCATAAAAATGAATACAATACCTATATTCTCTATTTATACATTACAAGATTAGTAACCACTTCCGGAGATTCCATCATAACTAATTCTAACAAACTTCTAACTAACTAACCGTAAGATTTATAGCTGTATAAATAACAGAGAGTTGAGAGAGAAAACGAGCAGAGGAGTCCAGTTTTCAGTCTTAGACGAAGATGTTTTGGACCATTGCAAAAACGACATCGTCTGGTTTAAAATGGGATGTGGCACGCGTAGATAGGATTAGATCAAAACGACGCCGTGCCTCATTAATCTAAAACGTTGCCGTTTTACTTATATTGCAAAATAGCCGTTGCAAATCTAGCCGTTAGTCCTCTTTGTCTTCAATCTCTGTAATTCTGTTTTCATCCCCCCTCAAAACCAAGGGATCAAAAGAGACCATGGTTTTGGAGCACAAGAAGAGAAAACGAGATGAAGACAGACTCTTTGTAAAGATATTGGCGAGCTGATCACCAGTGGCAACATAACGGACTTGAAGATCACGGCGAAGCACCTTCTCACGCACAAAATGATAGTCCACCTCCACATGCTTGGTGCGAGCATGAAAGACAGGGTTCGAGGCAATGGCGAGAGCAAATACATTATCACACCAGAGTTTAGGAGCAAAGGAGAGAAAAATGCTGAGATCTTTCAACACTTGGCGGATCCAACATAGCTCAGCAGCAGTAGTGGCCAAAGCTCTATACTCCGACTCCATTGAAGAGCAAGAAACAATGTCTTGTTTCTTAGCACCCCAAGTGATGGGATTGGATCCAAGATAGACCAAAAAACCAGTTGTAGAACTACGGTCAAACGGATCACCGGTCCAATCAGAGTCCGAGAAGGCAAATAGGGACAATGGATCAGGTCTGAAGAAAATACCCAAATTGGGAGTGCCATTCACATACCTCAGTATACGCTTAGCGGCAATCAAGTGAGTATCACAAGGTGCTGACATGAATTGACACACTTGATGTACAGCAAAGCTAAGGTTTGGTCTAGTAAAGGTTAAGTAGTGGAGAGAACCAACAATACTCCGATACTCATGGGGATTGGAGAGCAAGGAACCCGTTGCAAGAATTAACCTGGTGTTTGGTGCACAAGGAGTCTTAGTAGGCTTAGCACCGAGCATATTATGCTTCTGAAGAAGATCATGAGCATATTTGGTCTGATTTAAGAAAAGACCATTGGGGGTTCGAGTGATTTGCAACCTAAGAAAGTAATGGAGATTACCAAGGTCCTTGAGTTCAAACTCTGCACTCAATTGAAGAATGAGAGATTGTAAAAAGGAAGGACAATTGCCAGTGAGAACAATATCATCAACGTAGACCAACAGATAGACCAAGAATTTTCCCTGTCTGAGAATGAAAAGGGAAGAGTCAGCAACAAAAGCAATGAAGCCCAAATGAAGAAGATGAGATGAGAATCTCTCAAACCAAGCTCTTGGCGCTTGTTTTAGACCATAGAGAGACTTTTGCAATTTGCAAACATGATTTGGGAAAGCTGGATTGACATAACCCTGTGGCTGAACCATGAAAACCTCCTCTTTCAACAAGCCATGGAGAAAGGCATTTCTAACATCCAATTGCCTAAGAGGCCAATTGAATTGAACAGCAAGGGATAGGATCAGTCTGACAGTAGGAGGTTTGATGACAGGACTAAAGGTTTTATCAAAGTCAATACAATACTGTTGATGAAAACCCTTAGCTACAAGTCTGGCCTTGAACCTGTTAATGCTGCCATCACTGTTATGCTTCAACTTGAATACACATTTACAACCGACAACATTCTGAGATGGAGAAGGAGGGACCAAAACCCAAGTGCCCTGTCTAGTGAGGGCCTCAAACTCTTCATTTATAGCATTGCACCACTGTGGATACTGAGTAGCAACCTTATAGGTGGATGGTTCAGTAATTGTGTAATCAATTTGAGCCTTCTTAGTGGTAGAAGTCCCAAAAGCCTTAGGCTGAAAAATGCTAGCCTTAGACCTGGTAGTCATAGGGTGTACATTCTGAGCAGTCACAGAAGGGAGTGGCAAATCAACAGTGAAGGTGGGAGGGTCAGGTGTGGTGGAGGGAACAAAAGCAGGTACAGGCACAAGTGGAGGTATATGGGGAGGCACAAGTGTAGGTATATGTGGAGGCACAAGTGGAGATACATGGGAAGGCACAAGTGTAGACACTGGTGCAGGCAGAGGTGCAGGTACATGGGCAGTCATAGGTGCAGGAGCAGGCATAGGTGCAGGTGCAGGTATAGTTGCAGTAGTAGGTGCAGGGACAGAGGCATGAGGTATAGAAAGGAAGGATAGCCAGGGATTGAGAGAAGAAGAATTGGAGGATAAGGAAGTGGGAGAGGAGGGAGTAGAAATAAGCAAGGATAAGGAAGAAAGAAAATTAGTTTCATTAAAAAGAACATGTCTAGAGATATAGACTCTATGTGTACTAGGTTCAAGACAAATATACCCCTTAGAGTGGGTAGGATAACCAAGAAAAATGCATGGTTTGGTGTGGGGCTGAAGTTTGTATCTGTTGTAGGGCTTAAGAAGAGGGAAGCAAGTGCAACCAAAGGATCTAAGGTGTAGAAGGTCAGGAGCAGATTGGAACAACACTTCCTATGGAGATTTGTGATTGAGCAAGGGTGTAGGAAGTCTATTGATTATATGAGTTGCTGTGGAAACAGCATAAGACCAATAGGATAAGGGTAAAGAGGAATGAGAAAGCATAGTAAGAGAGCACTCTACAAGGTGCCTATGTTTCCTCTCAACAGTGCCATTTTGTTGGGGTGTATGAGGACAAGAAGTTTGATGGATTATACCATGAGTGGAGCAAAATTTTTGAAAGGCAGTGGAAGTAAATTCCCCACCTCCATCAGTTCTTAAGATTTGAATAGAGGTATGTAAGTGGTTTTCAACATAAGCTTTAAAGAATTTGAACACTTCAAACACATCAGATTATGTTTAATGAGATATAACCAAGTAAATTTAGAAAAATCATCAACAAAAACAAGATAGTATTTGAAGCCATTGACAGAAGTAATAGGAGCTGGTCCCCATACATCACTGTGCACTAGTTGGAGAGGTTTAAAAGCAACAAAGTCAGATTTATTGAAAGGTAATTGATGCATCTTGCCATTAAGGCAGTGCTTACAATGAATATCAGATATAGAAATAGGTTTATTACAAACACTAGAAGTTGAAGAAAAAGAGAGTGCACTTCTAAGTACACTATCACTAGGATGTCCTAGTCTATGGTGCCATAGCAGCCACTTATGTGTTTTCTGGACATGAAAGGATGCATTGGCAGAATGATGAAGCTGTGAGATGGCATGACTGGATTGTGCAGATGGAGTAGTGGCAGACTGTGAAGGAAGATTGGTAAAGAGCTTTGGGTAATGACACCTAGTATACAGATTTTTAAATGACACCTAGTATACAGATTTTTAGAATGAAGATATGCAATGAGCTGTTAACAATGTGATTTTTTTTCCTATCAGTAAAGTAATATAGCCTGTATAAATCTCTACAGAAAGGAAATGACTTCAGATTTGGAGACAAAGTGTTCTGTTTTGATAAGGTCGTGGGTATTCAACACAGCAGCCCTGAATTTAGACATAAGGACCCACATTCATAACTATTTTCATTTGACAAATTTATGATTAGAACATAAATATACATCCATGATTTTGCAATAACTGGATTAAATTCCTTGACCAAAACGCATAACACCAATTTATTTTTTAAGTTCTGTAGGATGAATTTGTTATAAATATCTCAAAAGCTGCCAGACCCATGGAAATAATTGTCCATCTTCAGAAATCTTCCACACAAATACTTTGGCAAAAATTCCCTAAAAATAATAGAAAAACATATCGTTGATCTCGTATTAATTGTAATCCATAAGAACGTTGTTATTGAGGAGAATCCTTAAGAACTTAAGGAGGAAGTCAAGCATGCCATCATTGAGTCATGACTCTAGAACATACTTCTTCATGCCGGTACGCATAACAAGAAGAGAATTGTCAAACATTCAGGAAACACCGTCCATATGCTACAAGCAATAATGACATTAACATTTTTTTTTCCTCACAGAATTTTGCACTATATGAACTTACAAGTGCATTTTTTTGGACTTATGATCTCACCCTTCACATTGCACTTACAAGGAGAATAGATCCCATTTCAGTTAGAACTCATTGACAACTACAAATTATAACTTATATTTATGATTAAAAAATGAATTAATTACGTTCATTTGCAATATATGCTAAGTACCAGTTCTAATTCTTTTGTATTTTTTGAACAAAAAAACTAAAATAAAGGGAAATATACATAAATACACAAAAATTCAGAGTGGCTTCAAATACAACTTAAACCCCATGATTTGAAAGATGTCACTATATGTCTCCTTCCGTTTAGTTTGGATTAAATTAGACAAAAAGAAAGCACATGAACTGCATGTGACACTCCTCTGACCTTTCAAAAAATAAAAACTTTAAAGCCACCCACAGAAAATTAAACACACAGACAGTGAGTTTGTTTGTTTAGTTCCCCACCATAGCCTACGTAATTCATGGCACGACAACTCATAGCAACTGAGTTTGAAGTATACAATTGCTATCCACGAACTCTAAAAAAATAAATAATTACCCAGATACGTATAATGTGACAAACATCCTCGAACATAAAAATCCCAAGCTTTTCATAAACCCATCATGCACAAACAAATTTTTTTTTTTTTTTTTTTTGATGGGAAAAAAATGAAATTTTATTAAAATACACCTCTAAAATCGGCTTGTACATCTAAATGAAGATGTGGTGGAACATCCTCCATCCACGCTAAAAAATCTGGTATGTCAATAGCATATCTATCTAGACCATGAGCTACAGAATTACCTTCTCGCATTGTATGAGAATAAAGCAATTTAACAAATTGTGAGGATAAACCCTTCACCTTGTTTATAAAATTATAAATAAACCAAATGGAGCTAAAAAAACAGCGTCCATGTTGTTGTTGTTGTACCTGGGAAGCATGAGGGACTTGCCTTCCTTGATGTTAAATATTAGCATTGATACACCATGTTGAATATGCTAGTATGGATGTGAAAGTACAAGCATAAAGTATAGAACACAATAACACACGAGAATTACGTAGTTCAGCCTAACGGCCTACATCCACAGAGGAAACCCTAAATGGTTACATCAATAATATATTAGAGTGTAATACAAATCCTATGTTACAATGAACTATAACATGTATATATATAGTACACTAAACCCTAGACTAATAGACTTCTAGTACAAGTAAGAGACTTGACTTGCACACAAAGTAGAATTAGGCTTGGGTCTATGCTAATGGGCTAATATATCTCTAACACCCTCTCTCAAATTCAAGGTGGAAGCTTGATGAAACCTTGAGATTTGATAAGGTTGAGAAGATCTCTTGAATGAAGTTTGGCTCTGTGACGGTGGTTTGAGGAAGGTAATGGTCTTACAGTGTTGATGCGACTTCTAACGGTGACATGACTATACCAGAGAATTTTGACTGCAGCAGTGGAAAGCTAAAGAAAATGAACGCAACGAAAAAACACCGAAAGACAAAGATTGCTTTTAATACACCGTAAGGACAGAAAATCATGGCCATAGGAAGGTAGCTCTAATACCATGTTAAATATTAGCATTGATACACCATGTTGAATATACTAGTATGGATGTGGAAGCGAAAACACAAAGTATAGAACACAATAACACACGAAGATTACGTAGTTCAACCTAACGGCCTACATCCACGGAGGAAACCTTAAAGGGTTACATCAATAATATATTAAAGTATAATACAAATCTATTGTTACAATGAACTATAACATGTGTATATAAAATAAACTAAACGCTAGACTAATAGACTTCTAGTACAAGTAAGAGACTTGGCTTGTACAAGTAAGAGACTTAACTTGCACATAAAGTAGAATTAGGCTTGGGTTTATGCTAATGAACTAATATATCTCTAACACTTGAAAATCCAGTAACCACGTCCAGGAGATTTGAGCAGCCCGATGAAGGCTATCGGCTGGCTGATTAATTCTAACTCAATTCTGCTAGTTCCAGACCAACCAAGCTGTTAATGAAAATAACTCTACATCTTTGTCATGCAAGATCAACCACAACAAGAGTTCTTTGAAGTCTAGGAAGAGAACTAAACTTTGAAAGCTCCATAGCTCTGGATTGGCCCACACCGTTTCAAGTTTAGGACACGACCATAATGCATGTAGAAAGTTTTCTGGCGAGGTACGGCATCATTCACACAACGGATCCTCAATTATTGTGCTTTGGACTAAGGATTGTTTGGTTGGCAATGCTTCACGACAGGCCCGCCATAGCATGGACTTCACCTTCGATGGCACTCGCATTGACCAAATACTTCTCCAGACATGCTTGTCCCTACTCTGTTGTACCTGAGCACCTTCATCCAATTTAGCCTCCTCCTTGAGAAACCTATAACCTGTCTTACAACTATAAACATTGTTGCTTGAATGGGGCCAAAACAAAGTGTCCTTCGATGTAGCACAGCCTAAAGGAGTTCTTTTAATCAGCTTGACATCCTCTTGTGTGAATAAACCCTCAACCAACTCAACTATCCACTGCTTGCTCTATAGGTCAATTAATGTATCCATCGTTGAATCCTCAAAATCTTGAATTGGACATTCAGGTAAGTAAGGTAGATGTTTCCTTGGCAGCTAGTGGTGCCGCTAGATCTTGATTTTCTACCCATTGCCAACCCGCCACCTAGCTTCTCGCTTTATGACTTCCCTACCATGAAGGATATTCCTCCAAGCATAGGAACCCATCCTTGAATCTGTGGCCTCCATTATAGTAGTATTTGGGAAAAATCTGGCTTTGAAGACTTTGTAGAATAGCGAATCAGTATTGTGTAATAATCGCCATGCTTGCTTTGCTAGAAGAGAATCATTGTATAAAGCTAGATCTCGAAAACCTATTCCATCTACTGTTTTTGATCATGTTATTTCCTCCCATTTGACCCAATGAATCCTCCTTTGGTCTCCTCTTTGACCCCACCAAAATTTCTTGATTAGGCCCTCAATCTCATTACATAAGCCTAGGGGAATTTTGAAGTACCCCATTGTGTAAGTTGGAATAGCTTGGATAAATGACTTTATCAACACTTCTCTACCCACTTGAGAAAGTAACTTTCCTTCCCACCCTTGGAGTTTTCGCCACACCCTCTCTTTGATGTAATTGAAACTAGCTTTTTTTCCTTTGCCAACAAAGGATGGAAGGCCTAAGTATCTTTCATAATGCATTATCTCCGGTACACCCTAAGCCTCCTTGATATCATTCTTCACTACGGCATTTGTTGCTTTGCTAAAGAAAATTGTTGTTTTACTCTTGTTCACTTTTTGACCTAAGGCTTCTTCATATCTACTCAAAATTGCCAAAACCTTTCCACACTCCTCCATGGTTGCTCTGCAAAAAAGAAGACTATCGTCTGCAAAAAGCAAATGTGTTAGTTTTGGACCCCTCCTGCATAGAGAGAAACCATGGATATCACCACTCCTTTCAGCATGCTTAATCATCCCATTTAACCCCTCCGTACAAATCAGGAATAGGAAAGGACATAGAGAGTCTCCTTGTCGTATTCCTCTTGTGGGGTGGATCATACCACATGGTTCACCATTCACCAAAACTGAGTAAGTTACCGTTCTTACACACACCATCATAAGACGAATCCATCTTTTATTAAAACCCATCTTCCTCATAATCTCTTCAAGGAAAAACCAATCTACCCAATCATAGGCTTTACTCATGTCTAATTTGATTGCCATAAACCCATCTGTGCCAGAATTATGTCTTTGAAAACAGTGTAAGGTCTCAAAAGCCACAAGAATATTATCAAAAATTAATCTATCTTTAGTAAAAGTAGATTAGTGTTCAGTAATGATGGAAGGAAGCAGCTTTTTTAAACGGTTGGCTAAAACTTTGGAAAAACTTTTATACAACACATTACAAAGGCTAATTAGGCGAAATTGATGTACAAACTCAGGAGAATTGAACTTTGGGATAAGAGTTATAAAGGTATGATTTAAGGGTGGAGGAAGATACTTGAATTCAATCACATCAAAATGGAAGAAATGACATCAGTGTTTATAGTGCCCCAAAAATGCTGGTAAAAAAGAGGAGGCATTCCATCTGGTCCAGGTGCTTTGAGTGGCGCCTTCTAATGCAACGCCATGGTCACCTCACTTTCTTCAAAGTTGCAATCAGTGTTGGCACACAATGCTGCATTCATCTCATCAGTAATCAATGTTGGCACACATGCCAATGCACTTGGAGTCATAATCTGATCCAAAGAAGCAAAGAGACTTATAATAATTAACTAGAACTGAACCTATCTCCTCCTGTTGGACTCTCCATACACCATCTTCATCTCTAATACCCTTTATCAAATTTTTTCGATACCTCTTTGTTGCACAATCGTGAAAGTATTTAGTATTTATATCCCCCTCCCTAGCCCATAGCAACCTTGATCGTTTGGCCTACATGGTAGCTTCCCTATTGAGTAACACCTCAATTTCAACCTTCGATTGTCTTACTTGAACATTGTTACCACTAAGTATAGCCTCACGCTCTGCCATGATGAGCAATTTTTTTAATTTCTCCAACTCCTTTCAAACATTACCAAAAACCTTCCTATTCCACCAACTTAAATCCCTACCACATTTCTCCACTTTATTCAAAACATCCCAATCGGACCTACCAATGCTATACCATGCAGGTTGGACAATGTCTTCACAACTAGGATTAGAAAGCCACATTTCCTCGAAACGAAATGGTTTCTTCCTTAAAGGAGGATCCAATCCCGAAAACACAATATGGATGGGCTATTGATCCGAAGAATCACAATGCAAATGATATGCCCTTGATCCCAGAAACCTTAGGAACCAATTTTTTGTGGCCAAACCTCTATCCAATCTTTTCCAAATAGAGCTGCCATCTTCGACATCTTGTCTAACAATTTCATTAAAATCACCAAAGCATAGCCATGGCAATCAGAATGGGAATTAAGATACCTGAGTTTGTTCCATGCATCAATACTTCTAGTTGTCTCTGGCTCACCATAGAAACCCGTCAACCTCCACTCACTCTCTGCACCTCTATCAATAAAAGCATCAATATAGTTCTTGAATTATCCCACCACTGTCAGCTTCATCGAAGATTTCCAATAAAGAACCAAACAACCACTTCTACCCACTCTCAGAACCACCCATCTATGATCAAACCCTAAACTTCCTTGCACAAATTCCAGCCTTGCTTCATCTGTCAATGTCTCTGCTAAGAACACTACAGAGGGATCTTTTGCCCGTACTATCTCCTCGAGCTCTCTTACTGTACGCAGGTTCACAAGCCCACGATAGTTTCATGCTAGGCAACTCATTGATTCTAGCAGGGCTGATGATCAGCCTCCACCAATACAAATGATACACTTTCCTCATCCTGAGAAGCCTGAAGACGTTTTGGTGGCAACTCAGAATGATCCTCTGAATCCCTTATCTCCCTTTTTTTCCCTGAGATACATTCACCTCTTGCAGCAGCACCATCGTTGGGTGACCTGTTTCTATGTGTCTAGGTGGGCAGAATACGCTTTTGTCCATCATTTTTCAAAACCCTAATGGAAGCGTGATAGGCATGTGACTTGTTAACATGTATTAGGCCCGGTTCACTTGAGTTGAAATGTGGCACTTTGTTCATTTCACCCGACCCCTCACTCATATCCAGATCAACTTCGTTTAGCGCCACTTCATCAAGCATTGGACTCTTAGAAATCCCATTTATCACGGAATTGACTGGTGGCGTGATTTCAGGATCCACGACACTAGTGGGAGTTAAGCCAATATGTGTGTTACGCATTAATGGCTGATCATCATGATTCTTGAAACGGTTCTCACCGTTTGGCTTCTGCACCGACACAGTAGAGTCATCGGAGGGTTGCGACTGGGCTATGTGCTCTTTTGTCATGGGTTGGTAATCCGTGCTTGTATCGGTGTTTACCTTTTTCCTCGTAGTGTAATATCTAGGCACATTGATCACATTCTTTCTCGACACACTAAATGGAGCAGCTCTTAGATATGACCCAAACTCCCTCTGCTCAATCTGAAATGTTCCCTCGCTCTCAATCCAAAGATTATAGTCCTTATTGTCGTGGGTAAGACGACCACACCAGTAGTATATGTTTGGCAATCTTTTATACTTGAAAGAAACTCATACTTGTTTTGCCTTGTTTAGAGATACTAGGCGACCACTGCATAAAGGAAGAGTTAAGTCTATGGAAACTTGGATACGAATGAAACTGCCACCATCATGATCTCCAATGGTCATATATTTCATTGGAACTCCATGGACCTGCACCCAAAAAACCGTCCTATCAAACTTGATGTCTTGAAGAGGCCCGTCATTCTCACAGCAATGCATAACGACCAAGTGTTTGTCAAAATGCCAAGGTTCGCTACTCATGATTTTGTCTACATCCTCCTTCTTCTCAAAGGAAAAAAGAATCTTATGATCTCCAATGATCTAAATCTTGAAACCATTCATGGTCCTCCATAGTGGCGTAAAAGTTCTAGCTATGATGTCAACGTTAATAGCCCTTTTAGTGAGAAATTTTGCTGCTATAGAGAAATTTTTTACGCTTTCCTCAGTAGTGAGACAACAGCCTGGCCCTTCTCTATCAGATAGATTAAGTCTTCTCCATGACTGAGTTAGGTCGTCCATCTCTACTATCTGTTTCCCAAAACCCTTGAAAAAAACCCCTACAAGTCGAGGAATACACTTGTTATTCTAAGGAGACTGACAACACCTTCAGACAAAGGGACAAACAATTCTACAGTGCAAGAGGAGTTAAAGCCTAAGCACTAGCTTTCAAGTAGCAGAGAAACATTTTCCTTGAAAATAAAAGTTGATGCCACTACTTTTGGCAACTTGATCTTTAACAAACATAAACCAAAGTGTTTGGATTGAAGAAAATATAAATTTACCTTAGTTTTTTCAATTAGTACTGAGCCTAGAAGCGTTGAGAGAGAGAAAGAGAGAGAGAGAGAGAGAGAGAGGGAGAAGAGAGATAAAAGAGGAGAAAATTGAAGAGAACGATGAACGTGTCATGTCAGTTCTATTTCACAATTTATATTCTTTCCTTTTACATTAATAAAAAAAAAGAGTCTATGTTTGTTCGATTTAAAAATATTCTTAAATATTATTATTTTGAATATTCACTTTTAAGTTAAATCAACTTGGTCTGATCTGTTTGACTGAACTCATCATAAGAAAAATGGATGGGTTTAGTATTGGTTCAAATTTGGGAATTTTTTTTTCCTTCCTAAACCATACCCATTACCATTCCTATTTCTTGTAATTTTTTTCTCTTTATAAGCTGGTTTATTTGGGTGACAAAGTTTTTATATATTTTTTTTTAATTTGCCGATTTTGACAGAATGGGGGTATTTGACTGGATGTCATATACACACCTAAAAATCCCAACTAGTTAATCTTCAAGACTCTCAACACATTTCCACATGTTTTGATGGTTTAATATGTTTAACTAGTTTGATTGTTTGATTTTTTTATGATTATTTTTTAATGATAGTGAATTAATAAATTTGTATTTGAAAAAAAACCTAATTTTTAAGTTAATTTATAATTTTTCTATATAATAATCATGTTGTGAACCAAACTGGTCCATATAATTATTTGAGTCACAAGAAAGATTAATAATTTTACATCTAAATACTAAATCAAGTAAATAGTGTTAAGGATGCATTTTATGTAATTGGCTAATCCTTTGATAAAATATACTTTACTTGTAATTGGATAGATCTAGAATAAGTTTAGTACTTCAAGAAACATGTTGTTCAAACCAAGTATTAAAGCCATGAAGATTGGACCAAGAAACAAGTGAAAAAAAGTTGTTCATTAAAGCTCGATAAAAACAGTATCTATCGAGACTTAGTGAAGAAAGCTCGACAGAAGCTGAATCTGTCAAGATCTATGAAATCAGAATTTCCAGATTTGATTTTTGGCCCATGCTGAAATATTTGTATAGGGATTCTTTTCTCATAACCCTAAACATATATAAGACTTATTTCAAAGGCTGTCACAGGGGGTATGCACATAGAGAACATATGAAAAAGTGAGCAAGTGCCTTATTCTTTTTATAAGAAGTTACTGCATCTTTTGTGCCTTAGGGTTTTGTAACCAAGTACTTCTTGATCTTCATTATTGATAAATTGAAAAACTTTGCAGTCGACAACATCTTCTTCAAGTTACTGGAGTTAGTCACGTACTAGGATCCGTGCATTATTGGTTAGTTACATACTGGGATTTGTGCAAAAAGGGTGGTGGTCATATATTGAAGAGTTCAGAAGTTCTGAAGCGGTAGAAGGTTTTTGCTGGAAGTTCATCTATGGGGATTGTAGAGTTTAAGGACAAAGGTTTTGTACTAGATCTGAAACTTCTCTTTATTATGGTGGATTATTTTTCAGGAAGGTTTCCCCCTATATTTTTTTATTGTAAAACTAGTTTGTTTCATTGGTTTTCTTGAGTTGTCATATTTTGTCTTATTTACTATTCTGTTGCTATATGATTTTGACATCATCTTCATGTTTGTTTGTTTGTTTTAACAAGGTTTATTTATAATAAATCTAATTAACAACTTAGGTTTAAAACTTGTTAATTCTATCAGTCAGGGTCTAAATTTCCCAACAAATAGCAATATGGAAATGCATAAGATAAAAGAAATCCAAAGCTAAACATAAGTAAGTTTTAAGAAGATAAAAGCAATTGGAGCCTCTAAGTGAAAAAACCTCTCCCCGAATCACACCATCAAAAAATCTCCATTAGTTGAATATTTGCTAGATAATAGATGCTATGAACTCTCTAAGCCCATATCTCTAATGTACTTGAGCCCTCCAACAATATTGAATACCTATGCTACCAAGTTAAAAAAAGGTTGCAATCTGGATGTGATTTTTTGCCACTGCAACTAATGTTAATTGAAGCTGATGTGCAAAGAAATGGGCATAATAGGCAGAAGGATTATCTTACAAAATAAGAGTTTTAGTCCATTTAACTCACCTCGCATGTTGCTTGCCCCGTCATAGCCTTGTCCCTGCAATCTACTAATTCTCTTAAGCTATGTTTATTAAAATAATTGCACTCGTTAGTGTCACTACTGCTGTATTATTAACATGTGTAATGTCTAAAAAGCGCTCATTCACATGTCTCAATTTGTCTACATAACACAAAGAAATTGCCAATTGTTCTTTAGTAGACATATCACATGATTCATCAACTATAATAGCAAATAATGAGTTTCCAATATCTTTAATAATAGCATTTATTGTCTCAACGGTTATAGCATTTGTTATTTCTTTTTAGATATCAGGAGAGGTCATTAAATGATTTTCAAAAGCATTTTCGAGGACCGCCTTATCAATTTCTTCATTGTCTATTTCTTTTTAGATATCAGGAGAGGTCATTAAATGATTTTCAGAAGCATTTTCGAGAACTACCTTATCAATTTCTTCATTGTGCTCTGCAAGAAAACGTAATTATTCAAGAAAATTTCCTTGATTATTGGAGTCTTTAGATTCATCATGGCCACGAAATGCTAATCCTTGCCATTGTAGAAAACAAATACAATCCATTGATGCATTCAAACGAGTTCGATATTCCATTTTCTCAACATCTGATTGCTTGTTTATAATCTTTAGTAGACATATCACATGATTCATCAACTATTATAGCAAATAATGAGTCTCCAATATCTATAATAATAGCATTATTGTCTCAACGGCTATAGCATTTGCTATTTCTTTTTGGATATCAAGAGAGGTCATTCGATGATTTTCAGGAGCATTTTCGAGGGCTGCTTTATCAATTTCTTCATTGTGCTCTGCAAGAAACCGTAATAATTCTAGAAAATTTCCTTAATTATTGGAGTCTTTAGATTCATCATGGCCATGAAATGTTAATCCTTGCCATTGTAGAAAACAAATACAATCCACTAATGCATTCAAACGAGTTTGATATTCCATTTTCTCAACACTGATTGCTTGTTTATAACTGTTTGAATGCTTTGTCTCTAGTTTAACAAAGCTTCACATTTTCTTTAAGCTATATTATGTGCGCTGTTGTGATCCCCAACGTGATTCTGTAATTTCTCCTTCTTCTTCTTCTTCTTCTTCTTCTTCTTCTTCTTCTTCTTCTTTTTTCCAATTTCTGAACCCCTTAGTAACAAATGACTCTCCCCCTCTTTGATCACCAGTATCAGGTCGGAAAAGATAACAATATAGACAATATGCAGCATCTTTTGTAATACTATATTCCAACCAACTAGGATATTCTTTGAACCACAATGGATTAAATTGATTAACTGCTTCACAAGGTTTAATTTGTAGATTATGCCTTCTAATTTGATCTCTTTCATTAGGATGATAGTTAGAAATTTTTATTCTTAAACCAGGATCCGTGGGAAGATTTGCAACATCCACTTTGATACAAGTTCGTTTAGGATTTGATCCAGACTCATTATTATGATTAGGGTTCTCCATAATCTCAATTAACTACAAATATATATGTCATATCATTAAAATAAAGAAAAATAATTACCAATTTATAGTTAAGAATAATCAAATTAAGAGATCAATATAAAAACAAATAGTTTAAACATATAATTTGATGTATAAATTTATGGTTAAGAATAGTCAAATCAAGAGATCCATCTAAATATAAAGAATTTAAACATATAATTTGATTCTTCAAAAAATTAAATAAATAAATAAATCAAAGTAAAAGTATTAAAAGCATGCATACCTATGAATATTTGAATCTGTGACTCAAAAACCCAACTTGAATACTTTTAAAAACTCCACAGAAACTTTGCAGTCCAAACCGAAAGAGACTAGTATCAAAATAAATTATTTTTCTTTTTGATGGGAGGTGTGCTTTGTTTACATTATATATACATTTTTTTTTTCATAGTTCTATGTTGGTATTGATTCTTATTCTGTGTAGGTGTAGCAAGGTTGTTATTCTTTTTAATCATTACCAAGTGGGACCCATAATTTTATATTATAGTTGTAGTACGTTCTTTTTTTATAAGTTTATCAAGCTTTCGTGTTCTCACTCTTAGGCTATGTTTGTTTTGGCTTCAAACGGTTTCAGGAAATCGTTTTACACGAAATCGTATGTTTGGTTGCGCATAAAAAATAGAGTTTTTGGGAAAATCACTTCCGTTGACCGTAATTAAAGGGTTTGACCCGGAAATGATTTGAAGTGAAAATTTTCACTTCAAACCATTTCCGAGCTCACAGACGTGCAACGAGAGAGAGAGAGAGAGAGTAGAAAGAAGGCGGCGCCAGCGAGATCGCACCCCTATATCGGCACCGCCTTCTCGATCACACCGCGATCGCGATCGCGAGGTGTGATCCAGAGATCGCGAGGCGCGATCTAGATCGCGCGATTGCGATCTTGCCTCTCTCTCTTCCTTCTTCTCTCCCAAATTTTATGATTTTTTTTTTTTTTTTTTGGGTTTTGTTTCTTTTGTGTTTCTCTAAGAAATGATGTTATATATTTGTTTGGAAGCTGAGAAAATGTGAGCAACAAGTAGAAAATGTATTTTCTATAATATTTTCAAGATTACAACCAAACACCTGAAAATATTTTCCAAAATATTTTTTAAAATGCCACCAAACACCTAAAAATATTTTCCTTTCCCGAAAATATTTTCACTGGAAAATATTTTACACCCGGAAAATATTTTACACCCAACCAAACACAGCCTTATTCAATGTAGAGATTTTTTTTTTTTTTTTTTCAATCATTACTAAGTGGGACCCATTGGTTTTATATGTTAGAGTTGTAGTAGGAGTGGAAGTTTATTGAGAAAAGGCTACCGTGAATTGAGAAAAAAAAAATTGTCTTTTGTGTCAGGGGAGGAGGCAAATAAGACATTTTAGTTCATTATAATAATCGTGTCATGATCCTTTAACCCTAACCAGACCTGTTAATAAGGCGAATTGACCCAACTCAATCCATTTGACACACTTAATAAACAAATCGAGTTGGGTTGACACGAATATAACACAACCCATATCAACCTACATAATATTAAATATAACATCCATCTAGAAATAATTTTTTTTACATCCGAAAAGTAGTGCATACACTTCAAATTTTCAACCCACATTTAAAATAATATAGTTCAATAAAAATATAACATCAATCTAAAAATAAGTTTTTTACATTCCAAAAGAAGTGCATACACTTCAGAGAGAGAGAGAAAGCAATAACCGGTTTCAGAGTTGACACTTTGAGTTTGAGAATTAGGAGTGAGAAGAGTAGTACAGCTGGGGAAAAAAAATTTATAAGAAGGTTTAGAGATTTAGAGCTTGTTTGGATAAGGGTGTTTTTGGATCATATCACTTAGTTTTCATAACTGAGTTCTCAAAATACGTGAGTCCCACAAATTTTTTTTTGTTTGGCTTGGTTTTCAACCCTTGTTTCTATCACTTAATTCTCTTATTTTTGAGTGATAAGTTATGAAAACTGAAAACATATTTCAGGTGTTTTCAGTTTCCAATGGCATTTTCGTAATTAAACGGAACTTTCAGCTGCAATGTTTGACTTTTGGGTTTTTTTTTTTTTTTTTTTTTTTTCAGCAAAAAAAATAATGACAGAACTGAGTGATGAATGCCAAACAAGTGGGATTTGGGAAATTAGGGTATTTTAAGTGATAAGTGATGAAAATTGAATGATAAAAATTGAGTAATGAAAATTGAGTGATGACAAATTACAAACCAAACGGGCTCTTAGGGTTTGTAAGGTTTAGAGATCTAAAGTTTGTAAATTTTTAATTTCCAAGTATATCCCTTATAAATTTTTGTAATTACTCACTTTTCTTTTTAAATTTAAAATATATGTTGAATATAAAAGGTATTTGACAAATCTAAAATAAAATAAATATTTATTTGTTATACGAGTTAAACAAGTTTTGTTAAGTGAGTCATTTCAAGTTGACACAAATAAATTAGCGAGTCAAATGTGTCTATTATAGCTTACACGGATTAATCCACTTATGACACATTTTTTATCATGTCACTTTTGGGTCAACCCGTTTATGAACCAAACTTTTTAAGATCCAACCTTAACCTCAGAAAACTCATATCAAATTTGTGTCGTATTTACAAGTTGAGTTGAACATTGACACCCCTACACATCTCGCCCGAGAGCCCGGGCTGAGATGCTATATTTATAGTGAGTGCGGTTAACGGATTACATTTCCATAGAGTGACGTAATAGGAGATTGTTTTTTTTTTTTGGGAAAAGCACGTCATAGGAGAGTTAGGATTAAATTTTCTTAGAGTGACGTCATAGGAGGATCATGATTAAGGGATTACATTTCCTTAATGCATTTGATGTGACTTTATAAAGGAGGGTAGAAGTTTAATAGATTCCATTTCCACAAAAGTGACACTATTTTCGTAAAGTGGGACCACACTTTACGAAAATAGTGTCACGTATTTGGAAATAAATTCTATCACGTTTTTATTTTTTTATTTATGAGATTTCTATCAAGTTTTTATTATTTATTTATTTATGAGATTTCTATCACGTTTTTTGAAATGAATTCATTAACCATGACCTTCTTGCATACGGAATCCTCTAAAATTCCTAGGCACCTTACTGCAGAGATTTTTTTTTTTTTTTTTTTTAAATCTTAACTTTTTAGTTTACAATGAATGGTTCAGATTAAATCATGTCATTAATCCACTCAAAAACCCTTTTCAATCTTGTTTCTCTCTCGCAAGTCACACTTTACGAATACAGTGACATTTCGATGGAAATAAATTCTATCAGGTTTTAATTTTAAAATTTTTATTTATGAGATTTCTATCACGTTTTTATTTTTTTATTTATGAGATTTCTATCTCGTTCTTGGAAATGAATTCAATTAACCTTGGCCTTCTTGTATATGGAATCCTCTAAAATTCCTAGGCACCTTACTACATCAATTTTGGTTTTTTTTTTTTTTTTTTTTTTTTTTTTTTTTTTTTTTTTTTTTTTTCTAAATCTTAACTTTTCAGTTTACAATGAATGGTTCAGATTAGATCATGTCATCAATCCATGTAAAAACCCTTGATAAAATTATTCCATGTCAGCTTTTCAATCTTGTTTCTCTCTTGCTAGTCGCTACTATATACATATATATATATATATATATATATATATAGGGGGAACGACAACGATGCAGATGCGGAAGCACAACTGACAATAGTAAGAATAAGGCGGTTGAACCAGCCAAGCAGATATATCAAAATAATTCAAAATATTGAAAACAAAAGTGTTTATTGAAAGTAACTCAAAACGCTTACAGCAGTAGTAGTAATTACAGGATTACAGTGATCAACAGGGATAGTAATATAAAGCTTGAAGGCTAGTCATTAATCTAGTTACAAGCTTTGTGGGAAGTAGTGAGAAGTGGAGAGGAATTCTTGAGGTTCTAAGGGAAGTCCTAGAGAAGGCTCAAAGAAAACTTTTGAAATTAACTTCTGAGTTTAACAATAAGGGACAACCCCCCTTAAATAGGCAAATAAAGCAGTGAATAGTGACTTTTTACTATTCATATCAGGACCCGTGAGGGGTATCAAAAGTAGCAAAAGTAGGAGCGCCTTTTTAGGAGCCGAAAGTAGACTGGCATGGAGTGCCTAAAGTGGTCAACAAGAGGATCATTATTATCACCAGAGAAATCAATAGTGTGAATTAAGCATGATTGGCCTTTTTAGCTGGCTAGGCAATCAAGAGATTTCTATCAAACTGCTCTGAGATCAGGAGTAAAAACTTCATCAGTATCCTCATCATGACTAAACCATTCTTTGGGAAACGGCTGAGGATTAGGGAAATAAGGGCTTGTTGAAAGAGAGTCTTCTTTTTCGGAGCTTTTATTAGCAACTTCTTTTTCCTCTCTTATTTTTCTTTAGAGAAGGAGATATAGGGCCTCTTTACTTAGATCATCAAAAGGAGAACTCTTCTTGAAAGCCTTAGAGGAAGAAGTAGAGGGAGAATCAGTTCCTTGCGCCTGAAGAGCAGGAGATGGCTTTCTGGGCAAAGGCCTAGATATATTGTCAATAATATGTTGAACATACCCAAATTTATCCCACCATTTAACATACCAGCATCTGGTAAGAACATCATCACTTTTCTCATATTGCCACTTTAAAATCCATGGGATTCTAAATTGTTTAACAAAATGAAGGAGGGTAGGAAACTTGGCATTATGATTATTTGTCTAAAAAGTTTTCTCGAAACTCTTGAAAGCAATTAATAGAGGATTAGGGAATATATCAATAACAGGGCCAAACTGAGTCCACCATCGGTTGAACCAGAGCGGCAGATCAGTGCTAGCATCAAATTCTTTATCAAAGTTAACAAACCATGAATGAGTCATTGTTTCATTCTGGTGTAACATGAACCTGGACCAAGCAGTAATGTAATCATAATAGGAGTATGAAATAGAATATCCTGGTAATTTCCTTGGGGAAGCAGGGGTGGGCCCCATTCTTCTTCAGAAATAAAGTTCTTTAGATAAACACTGTGGTAAATAATTTTGGATTTATCAGTATGATCGTAAATAGTTTTAATCAAAATGGCTTCTTCCTGATGCAAAATATCAGAATAGTATTGTAGCTTCTTATCATTGTGTTCTGGAATCCAATGGAACATTGGAGGGAAGTAGGACCTTGCAATTTGGAGAGGGTTCCTTATTGCTGATCTGTTTGGTTCAATAAAAAATATATTTTGGAAATATTGTTTTTTAACATACTGGGCAGTATTGGCTTTCCTGGGGTAAATAGTTTTGACTGGTTGGTGAACATTGGTTAAAGCATAGGGATCATAAGCTGAGGCTAGAACAGATGAGTAATTTGGCTTAGGGATTGTTCCTAAGGGGGTAAAACTGTTAACAATCTCCGAAGGAGAGGCTGGCTCTTTTTTAACAATCTGTTTTTGAGGTTCAACAGGGTTTTTGTCTTTAGATCTTCTACTTGCCATTGTGATGCTGCAAGAATTCACAAGTAAGAAAATCAGGGATGCTATTTTGAGAACCTTTAATATATTCAATAGTAAAGTCAAAAACACTTAAAACAGCTTGCCATCTAGTAAATATATGTTTTGAGGCTATATTTGCAACATCTTTTTCAATGACATATTTAGCACTTTTGCAATCTATCCTTAGTAAAAATCTTTGGTTTAATAAATCACTTTGAAACTTTGAAATACAAAGTACAATAGCTAAAATCTCCTTTTTATAGTACTATAATTTAATTGTTCTGCATTCCAGACTCTTGAGTAGAAACGAACAATTTGTTCTGGAGAATCTGGGGTAACTCTTTGTTTTAGAATACCTCCATAACCAAAATCAGAGGCATCGGTTTCTACCATTTTGAAAGCATTGACAGTAGGAATACCAAGACAAATTAAGGTTTTGACATGAGATTTGATTTGTTTAATAAGAGAAGTATGGATATCAGTCCAAGGAGGAGGATTATTTTGCAACCGATCAAAGAGGGGTTTGCATTGCTTCCTCAGGTCTTTGTAAAAATCAGCAACATAGTTTAAAGAACCAAGAAATCTTTGGAGTTGGGTTTTGTTAATGATTTCATCTGGGAATTTGTCAGCAAATTGGATAGCTCTGTTAATAGGACGGCTTTGACCTTCAAAGATGTCATATCCGAGAAATCTCACTTTGGTTTGAAAAAGTTTGATTTTCTTGGCAGAAACAACAAGGCCATTTCTTTTTATAGAGTCTAGAAATGAATACAAATGTTTCCAGTGTTCATTAATAGAATTGGAGAATATCAAAACATCATCAATGTAAACAATAGTAAAATGACTGAAGGAGTTGAATATGTCATTCATGATATTCTGGAATTCACTAGGGGCATTTTTTAGACCAAAAGGCATAACATTCCACTCATAATGTCCAAAAGGGGTAGTGAAGGCAGTTTTGTACCTTTCTGTTTCACTGATTTGGACTTGCCAAAATGTAGATTTCATATCAAATTTTGAGAACACAACAGTCTCACTTAACCTATGAACTAAATCATTCTTGTTGGGGATAGGATACTTAATCCATTCTAAGACTTTGTTCAAAGGTTTGTAATTAATCACTAAGCGAGGAGCACCTCTCTCAAGTTCGGCATTTTTCTGGACATAGAAGGCAGCGCAAGACCAAGGGGACTTGCTATTCCTAATCAGTTTTTTTCTTAAGCAAATCATTTATTTCATTTTTACAAAATTCAACAATTTCGGCATTCATTTGAATAGGTCGAGCCTTAGTGGGAATATTCTTCTCACTAAAGTCATTGATATAAGGCAAATCAACAATATGTTTCTTCCTATACCAAAAAGCATTAAGAATATCAGAGCAAACATCATTCATCAGAGTTTTCTGAAAATTATCAATTCTAGATTGCAATAATTTATCAGAAAGATGTTCAACAATTTTCTTGTACTTAATTTCTTGTTTAAGAAAATTAAGATGCTTGACTTCAGCATGGATCAGGTTAAACACATCATTATCAGCATTTTTTGAACAAAATTTGAATTTTACTTTTTGTCCAAAAGGATCAATAGTAATTCCATCATGTTCAACGAGGAAGGGATACAAAGAAGCAATAAAAGGCAATCCAAGTATCACTCTATCAGTCATGTTTTTAACAAGCACAGAAGGTAACTTAAAGCAAACATCATTATGGCAAACATGAGCATTGTTTAATTCATATTTGATTTTCATTTGTGTGCCATTAGCAGATACCAGTCTTTCAGTGGATTTTTCAAAATATTTAGAAGGGATCAGACCTTCTTGTACGCAATTAACATCAGCACCAGAATCAATCATGTCAATAGTATCAAAAGCATAATCATGTGAAACAACAATTCGAACTTTAGTAAACCATTTTGGAAGCATCATATGTTTAACAAGAGCAAGTTGGTTATCATTCCAAGTAATCAAGTTATCAGAAACATTACCAGAAGGAGGAGTCTGTTGAGTAAATCCTTCTCCATCTTGGTACCCATCAAGATCATTATCAGACAGATTTTTATCCAGATTTTTGTCAATTTTAAGAATTAACAATTCTTGTTTTAAATTAGTATTATCATTTTTAACATTTTTCATATCCGTTTTTAATTGAATTATTTCTTGTTTAACAGTGTTAATTTTTTTTGAAGATCATGAACAGTTATTTCTTTAGATCTGTTTCTATTAAACCTTTCCAAAGGTTAAATTATCATAATTAATAGAATCACTTTTACTCATTAGTTCTTGTTTTACCTTATGAGCAAAGATAGGAGGAAGGCCATCAATAAACTTCTCTTTCTAGTAAGCTTTTGTGGAATCATTTCTAAGCATGACCCTGGAAAGAAACACATCTTGGTACCATCTGTAATCAGACATAGTAGGACATTTAAAATTATTCAAATAATCAGAAATGCGAGATGAAATATTAGATGGAGTACCAACAAAATGTCCTACTATGTCATCTTGCATTTTGTTGCTGCAAAAGGATAGTTGGCTTTCTATCCTTTTGAAAATGGATTTATTTAAGAGAAATGTTATATTTACAATATTTTCACAATAAATTTTAAGCGACATGTTTATATTGGTTGTTATGGGTAGGCAAAAAAATAATTTAAGGCGTAGATTCAAATTAGAACCAACATGCAACAATTTACTACCTATGATTTGTTATGAAAATATTGTAAATATAACACTTCTATTTATTTAATTTTTTTATGAGACTCTTTATTTAATGTTGATACAAAACAAATCTAAAAATGTATGTAAGTATGTATATCTAATAGGACAAAGTTTAGTCACAAAATTAGTTGTAACCTAGTGCTACAACCTCACTCATTAACATAAACATTCTTATATATTTTGAAAATCTAACCGTTGAATTGCACATTCTTTACGCTTTTAATACAATTATCAAATTTTGTGTCAATTGGGTATTATTTATTATAAGATCTATAAAGTTATATTTTATGCATCATTTTAATGTATACAATTTATTGATGATAGAACTATTGATTTTTAATTTTCTAAAAATTTTGTAAGCATAGAGGATTGAGGATATAAGAATAAGATGTTATCCAATTATGAATTTGTCAAAATTCACCTCTAATAAAATGATATTAAGTAAGATTGTAGTCATAGCCTTTTCGGTTACAACCAATTTTGTTGCAAAATTTTGTCCTATCTAATATTATGTCTTTTAAAATTTTAAATAAAATAAAATTATTTTTAGTAAACAATAAAGTGACATTTTATACGTCGTAAGATTCTTAAAAAAAACCATAGTAAAATGATACAGTGAAATGGAAGTTCTATTCAAGTGCCACCTGTCTTAAGTTTTTTTCTAATTTAATCCTTATCTTCACTTTGCTTCTTCTTTTTTTTTTTCTTTTTTTTTTTCAACTTTAATATAAAACGTCAACCAAAGTGGAAATACAAATAAATAATTGACCCTTAGTATTCGCTTTGGATCAAGTTGTGTGTGTTCAGTTAACCCACTTCCATGTGAGTTTCAATTAACTTAACCCAAATTTGAAAAAGAAAAAAGAAAAAGAATAGTGTCTATTATACACTCTCTGTTATCACAATGTATAAAATCATGATTTTAGTTCAAAAAGTTCTTGTGTGCAATAAGGTTTGTGAAAAAAAAAATTATATATATACAGAGAGAGAGAGAGAGAGAGAGAGAGAGAGAGAGAGAGAGAGAGAGAGAGAGAGAGAGAGAGAGAGAGAGAGAGAGAGAGAGAGAGAGAGAGAGAGAGCTCAGATAAAGTTCAATTAGAATTTGTAAATAGAATTCAATTTGCGCAATGTGTCTAAATTTATGTGGAGACCACGCTAAAATTATCCACTTAAGTTTGAGCGATGTGTCCACTTAAGTTTTTTAATTTTTGTGCCAAGTGAGTTAACGAGTACAAAATACTAATAATCTAATATTAATGAACTAAAAAAGAAAAAAAAAAAAACATATACTAAATAAAAATCACCACACAACAAAGATTACCACAGATTCTATCTTATTAAAAATTAGAAAAAGAAATGATCATAAGTAGTATTAAATTTAGGTAAGAATTTTAATATATGAGTAATTGCACTTTTAAAAAAAAATTTTGACTAATTATTAATATATTTATGATAAAAACTGTGTTTACTTTAAATGTATCTATTTGTATACATGTGTTACATGCTACTTTTTTAATAATTTAACTAATTATCTGTATTTTTATAATAAAAATTGTAATTAATTTTAAATGCATCCGTGCGTTTGCAAGAGTTACATGCTAGTTTATATAATATCTAAAAGCATAAGCGTAGTATATTTAATGTTACTACGCTCAGATTGAGCCACATCAGTGTAACATTTCGGTCCATTTGGTCTATTTCGGACCACTTTGGTTCATTTGATCCATTTTAGTCCACTTTAGTCCATTTTAATCTACTTAGGTCCATTTTAGTCCATTTCGGTCCACTCAATCCATTTGGTCATTTGGTCCATTATGATTTCTCTTTCTCTTGATTTTTTTTTTATTCTTTCTTGCAATTCAACTTTACATTGATGAAGTATTATATTTTTTTAATATCTCTACTTTTGGTTGTTTTGGTGTTGTGTTTTTTGAGTTTCCCATCACAAGTCCTCTATCTTCCTCTAATAGGATTTGTTTGATTTTTGTTTGAGATAATCCTTAGTTTGGAATTGAGATTTTGAGTTTACATCAAAAGCACAATCTACATGGCTATATATTTTGAATGTTTCTATCAATTATTTGAGTAATATATCAATTGTAATTATGTAATAAGTTTTTATTATCATAATAATCTTCTTAGGACATTGAGAAATTTGAAACTTAAAATTTTTAGTTGCACCAAAAATAAGGAAATATGATGCATAATAATAGTTAGAATAATATGGACCACTTCAAAAAATAATAATAATAATAATAATATCAGTAAAAAAACACCCAAGTGTCTTAACTCTTAAATAGTGAGTAGGGATGGCAAAAGGTTGGATTTGAGTCAGGTCAAGGGTGCCTATTATACCTATCCTCTTGTTATAGCTGTAGTGTGTGTTAGAGGTATTTTGCCATCTTTAGTTGGCTTTGAATGTAGTGCTGAAGAGGTGAAAGAGAATGTGAGGGAGATTGTAAGAATGATCAAAGAGAGAAAACAACTACAATTAGTTCATGATCTAGGCCATTGCCAAAGTGTGCGTCCAAAAAGCCAAAAGCCCAGGGGTGATATCACCCTTCCCCTTTCAACTAAGTGTTTGTTTTGCTACCTTATTTTTTACCAACTTATTTTATTATTTTACTTATTTTTACTTTTGTTCGTGGGACTCATTATACTTTTTGGTACTATTTATGAGTCTCATTTTACGATTTCAATTAACATTTACTTTTATCTAACAGTACTTTCAGTAAAAAATTTTCAGTTTCAACAAAATAAACAGATCCTAAATAGACCCCAAATATACTTTTTCTTCTTGCTAAATAACCATATATATATATTTAGAAAGTTCCAATTTATTACGTTGTCTTCTGACGATAACTCTTTTTCATTAGAGCAAGATAATCAAATTTTTTTTGCTGAATAACCAAATATACCCTTTTTTTGGGAGAAAATTCCAACATATGACATCCACTTTTAGCGATAGTTCTTTATCGTTAGACCAAAATAATCAAATATGCATATGCAACTTCTCCTATCAAATCAAATTATATTAGATCCCTATTTTAAAATAAAGGATTGAATATATAGGGGTATTTTGGGAGTTTTAGTAAAAAAATCATTAAATTTAATTTCATTCCCTCCCATTCCTCCCAATTTTGGGGAGAATGAAAAATTTGAGGTTTTAAGAGAATAGAGAGGAATGAGTATTCCTTCCTACCTATTCCGTTCCCTCTCACTTAAATTCCCAAATAAGGGAATAGACTTTCCATTCCCTCCATTAAAACTCCCAAACAAAGGAAGAGAAGAATATTCTAAAATTATTCTTTTTATTCCTTTTCATTCCATTTCATTCCCTCCTCCCAAACGAAGCCTAAATAGAGATTACAATACTTAGAAATATAATTTGAATAAAAAAAACTTACTTTTTTTTCCTCCCACTACTCTCTTTCTCACTGTATGTCTTTCACAATTTTTTCTAGCTCTATATTTTTCTCTTCTCACTATGTACTTTTTTCTTCCCACCCCTCCCCCCCTTCTTCTTCTTCCTTTCCCTCTCTTTACATCAAGTCACAATAAATACAATCCAACTTGACTTGACTTTTGTACATTAAGATGACTTCATTGACTTCAATTCTTCTCTTTGGAAAGCTTCTCCAACAAGCTCAATTAACTTAACTTTAGATGAATAATATATTTGTATCCAATATAGAAAACAAAACACCAAAGTAATAGATATTCATATTCAATTTAGTGGGAAAGTTAAAGAAAGGTGAGGTAAAGTTGCCGCTTATAAATTCTTTTTGCGTGGTCAGTAGGGCATCAACTGTGTGGCTTTTAAATTCTTTATTCTTATTATTTCTTACAATTGTCCCCTCAACTGGTTGCACAACATCGACAGTGATTTGGCATTCACTGAAGATTTTTCAAATTTTGTTTTTGCTTTTGTTTTTTTGGATTTTCGAGTAAACAAAGCTGTTGGCAATAAACTTTTAAATGCCGGCAAGCTTAATAACAAAGTTCTTTTTTAAAAAAAAAAAATTTATTTTAAATAATGGTTAAGAATCCTACCCTATTACTCGGTTCCCCTTCTCCCAAGGAGTCCGTTTGGTTGGAAGAGTAGAAATGAGAGAAGATAAAAAAATAGAGAGGGAATAAAAAGTGTAAAGATAGAAGAGATTTAGTTTTTTTTTTTTTTTTTTTTTTTTTTTTCATTTGTATTTGGATGGGAGGATGGAAAAGTGGAGAGATGGAAAATTTAGGGCCTATTTGGATTTTGTTTTTATCACTCATCACTCCTCACTCAATTTTCGTCACTTATCACTTAAAATATCCCAATTTTCACTACCTAATCCGTTTGGCACCATCACTCAGTTATGTTTTCAACCAAAAAAAGCCAAAAAAATTGGGACCCACACACTCTAACCTCACCTGTGCACCTGACCTCCCATCCGGCCCTATTAACTCCACTAACCAGTTGAAACCTCACTTTACCATCACACGGCTGGTTTCTTCCTCCCTCATCCTGACTGAAACCAAGCCCACAACACCTCTCCCTCAATGTCCTTACTCCTCATCAAAGCCAATCCGACTCCCCTTGTAACTTCCATCAAGGCTTATAGCCGATCTGACGCCCCTGTTGGGAGTTTTGGAAGGCTGATGTTGGATTTTCTTTGCGAAACTGATGTGGGTTTGTGTTTTTGGAAGGCTGATCCAACTGCCCTGCCTCTCCTTTTTTTTTTTTTTTTTTTTTTTTTTTTTTTTTTTTTCCCTTTGTCTTTGTGGGTTTGTGTTTTGGGAAGGCCAATCAGACTCCCCTACCTCTCCTTCTTTTTTTCTTTTTTTTTTTTTTTTTTTTCCCTTTGTCTTTGCGGGTTTGTGTTTGTGTGTGGATGAACATGTTCGTGGGTTTGTGTTTGTGTGTATGATCTAACTCACGTGTTTATGGGTTTGATTTTCTGGGTTTGAGAAATCGGTACCTTGTGTTTTTTTTTTTTTTTTTTAAATTTTTTTGATAAAGTATATATGGTGCTTCTGTGAAGAAGAAAAGAAAGAAAAAGAATGAAGAAGAAGAAAAAAATGGGCGTTGGAGTGAGTTTGTGAAGAGAAAAGAAAGAAAGAAAAAGAAATGAGAAGAAGACCCAAACTCATCGAACCCAGTGAGAAAAAAAAAAAAAAAAAAAAAAGGTCAAAAGTTGCCACTGACTTCTGACTAGTGGGTCCCTTAACGTGCGTTTAATTACTAAAATGTCATTGAAAATTGAGTTTTGGAAACTAAAAACACTTAAAATATGTTTTCAGTTTTCATAACTCATCATTCAAAAATCAGAGAATTAAGTTATGAGTGATGGAAAAAAAAACTGGATACAAAAATCAAACAAGCTTCTCAACCATGTGATTTACATATTTTGAGTTATAAGTGATGAAAATAAAGTTATGGATGACAAAAACATAAAATCCAAACAAAAAGTGAGAGGATAGATATTGAAATTAATATAAATTTATAGTTATGTCCTTGATAAATAAAATAAAAAGTAACATATTTTTTATTAAAAAAATTGTACAATTGTATTTCATACATTAAAAAAATAATATACAAGGAGTTCAAGAACCCAAAATTATTTATAGAAAAAAAAAAAAAATAACCGACAAACTGTTTGAAAAAAGACACCCTGCACGTGCCAAAAGAAAAGAAAAAATTACATAAAAAAAACGAGAAGTAAAGAAAAAGTAAAAAACTGAAGAAAGGATAAGCACGAAATAAAAAAAGAAAAAGAAAAAAAGTTTTGTACGTTGAAAAGAAATTGAATGACAGAAGAAACAGAGAAGAAAATGACAAAAAGCTTAAGAAGTATTGAACGTTGGCCTGAGCAATCTTGTCCAAAACATTGCCACACATTTTCTTTCGCGCGTTCACACCGAATTGGAGTGATTCAATTTTGGTACGCCTAGAAAGAAAATCTCTGAGTTTTATCATTTTTCCTCCCTCTCTCCTCTCTGAACCAATTACATCAATTACTCATTTTTTCCTATTTTTCCGCTAAATTTTCTATTCACCTTTGTTTTCAACCCAACTAAACAAACCCTAAAGCTCTAAGGTTTGGAGAGAGATCATCCCACCTTAGAGGTGGGCGGTAATAACAATACATTATTTGCTTGTCATGCTTCATGGAGGTCTTAGCCAATCCTATAAAAATCAATATATGTTTTTTTTTTTTTTTATATAAAAAAATAGTATAATGATTTATAGTAAAGAATTTTTCAAAGGCTAGAATGGTGATAAATCCAAATATATCACACTAATTTCATGTGAAATTATACATCAAACCATAGTGATAAATCCACATATATAAAAATTGGAGATCATGCCGCATAATGTAATTCACCATTTCATGGTCTTCTCTCACTCCTTTGGAACCAATGGTAGTATCATATCTTTGAGGTTATTTCACGTTGTCTAAGGTTTGCCCCCACTGATCTAAAATATAGACCTCCTCCAACTTTTTTTTTTGAAAACAGACCTCCTCCAACTTGTGTTGTTTCGCAACAATTTTTTTTTTAGTGATGTTGCACTTTAGTAGAGAGATACAAACGATGCCAATAAGCTTATAGAGCCTTACTAGTTACTAACACTCATAGAATGCACAAATTCATAATTATTCACTAACCTATGATCAGTCCAATTGGGGTAGGGCGCTATATATAGCCATGCCTCCCTTGATAGGGGAGCTTGCACTACAAAAAACAAGGCCTATAGTGGTATTGTTTTTTAGTGACGTTTATAAAAAATGCTGCTATAAGTACCTTATAATAGCGTTTTGAAGGAACTAATGGCTTAGGTGATATTCTTCTTTTCTCACTCATTTTCTTTCTTTCTCCTACTCTTACAGTAACTTTCTATCTTCTTCAACCAATTATTTTCTCTCCTACTCAGAAACTTCATCTATGTTTTTTCACTTCCTTTTTGCAGAGGGGTAACAGTACCCTTATGGACACAACGTTTGATGCTATTAGAGAGTATCTAAATGGGAGTTTGTTTTTGTTTTACTATGCTTATTGGAAAACAGTTTTTGGTTTATGATAATTGTTTGGATTCTCATACATACGATTGTGGGTTTGGCTTAGGATTATGGGGTAATGAATTGATGGTTGTCCTTATAACTTTAATCGCCTAGTCTCGAGGATCATCGATCAACAAGTCGAGTCAACAGGTCGGGCCAATGAGTCCGCTGAAGTGGTAGGATGCTGGTGAGGCAGTTGACGTCAAAGATTCAGTTGAGCAGCTGACATGGCGTTAGGGCTGATGAGGCATAAGCAGAGATTGACCCGTGTCACAGTACAGGAGCTCTTAAAGGTGGGTTTATTTTTTTCTTCTATGCTCATTGTTTTTGGAAGCAAAACCATGTTTGTGTTCCTGGATTTTGTTTGAATAACTGTATGATTGTGGGTTTTGGCTCAGCAAATGGTCCAAAAGAAGAGGTAAAAACTGAAGAATTTGAAGAACTATAAAGATAAAGTTGTATTTAATGTTTTATTAAATAATGTTTTATAAGCATCATAAAAAAATTAATTAATTTTTTTCAAAAAAACAAAATCAAATTGTACTGATATGACTTATATATTAAAAAAAGCACATACAAGCAAAATGAACTAATGCATTAAGCCAATGAATACTTAATGTGTGTATTTTATCTTATGAAAAATTTGCATTACAGCTCATAAATGAGCATTTATTAATTTTTTAACATATGGTATTATAGTACTCATTAACCGGATCTTTATTTGTAAGTTATGATGTTTCCATGTGTTCTAGGGAATTTGAAATTTTGATTTATATGTTTCTTGCAGCTTTTTGGGTTTATTTGTTTTGTGTATTTGAAAAACCTTCACCATTTATGGGCTATGGCTATGACTCATTGTGCTTTTTTATTATCTAGTTAATACTTTTAATTACTCAATTTACTGTTGTAACACCCTATTTGTGTTAGTTCTGTATCTTGTACAGTTTTGTGGTTCATTGGTTGTACTTCTATGATAATAGTTGTATAGCTGGTAATACGTACATGCACTCATTCACTAATTAAAGCTAATGCAATAATATTTTACTCAATTTCCTTTTTATTTCCTGTTATTCAATACATATAGTCAAGCAAATTAACCACATTATCCAAAAGGCATATGTGGTTAATTCATATATGAATTGCATGAGAACATCTCTGTGACTTGAATCATGTTATGTATGCTCTTGTTTTGCAGTGGTAGGTATTATCTCTCACCAGCAGCTTTGTAGCTATTTCACTTAGCACAGATAGGGAGAAATGCGAATGTTTCATTTCCTTTGATCTGCTCGGGACATGCATGAAATGATACAAGCATTTTGAAAAAGAAACAGAAAAGGTAAAGACTAAGGAAGCAAGTTGGTAACTGATTCTAACATGACTACTTTTCTTAACAGTGGCATACCATTCAATCTTCGATTCCATGTGAATTTAACTCAAATAAATTTTTTGCAAGCAGTATACAGAAAGCAGGACACCTGCCAGGGGGTAGTGGCTTGATATCTACTTACCGTATGAACATGAATACTTCATAAAGAGCAGTGACAGAAATATTTATACTGCAATCTTTGTTTTTATGACATTTTTGAACCAAAATGTTGCAGTCAAGAAGATGAAAACCAAAGTCAGATTATATATTCAGGAAAATTACATATGATCATTGCATGGAGAAATATTACTTTAGATGGAGCTGAATGGGAAAGCCATCTGAAATTCTCAATGGATGACTGTCTCAGTACAAAAAACTGGACCTATAGTGGCCTTTGTGAAATAGCTCCGCCCAGGATATAGCGGCGTTTTAGAACGCCACTATAGACCAATAGTGGCGGTCTAAATACCACTATAGACCAATTTTTTATTTTAAAAAAGGCAATAGCAGCGTTTTAGAACGCCACTATAGCCCAAAAAACCAACAAAAAAAATTTTGATTATCAAAAATTAATTTTTGGTAATCAAAAGTTTTTTTTTATTGAATTAAAATTGTAATAAAATTAAAACTACAATTTTAATTAAATTAAATTAAAAGATAGAAAAAAAAAAAAAAAACAAAAAAAAAAAAAAAAAAATACAAACACTATAGCTAACCCAGCAAATTCAAAATGAAACACAAACCCACTTAAAAAAAAATTCAAAATCAAACATGTACAACATGCTCACATCTAAAAATTAAAAAAAAAAAAAAAAAAAAAAATAGCAACTCCTCCCCAACACATTCTGCCACCATAGACCAACCTGCAAAAAGAAATCATCAAATAGATTTTGAATTTTTCACTACTTTCTTGGTCCTATTAACAAAGATATTATCACACTTGAGATTTCTAAACCTATCAATAATAAAAAGCCAAAGAATTCACAAAAATTAATCAAAAATCTCATAAACCCACGAAGCAAAGTTGACAGCAGACAAAGAAGTAGATCAAAACTATTATCAAAAAAGGAATAAACCAAAACAATCATTAAATTTTTTTAAAAAAAAATACTTACTTGCAACTATACAACCAATAGTATCAAACACAATAACACTCTTTCTTCAATCACAAATTCCATAACAATAGCACCATTTATAAATTTAAACAAAATTAACTAGTTACAACACCATCTTCAAATCCAAAACCCACTAACATTAACACCACCGCAAATAAAATAGGGGAAATAAAATCAAATAGGAGAGAAAGAGAAAAGAATAAATCCATGTGTGTAGTGAAAGAAGAGTGATAGAAGGGAAAAAAAAAAAAAAAGGAAACAGGAGAAAAAAGATGGAGGAGTACTGGAGATAAGGGAGAAAAAGGAAGAAAGAAAGAAACAAAAAGAAAAGGAAAAAGAAGTGAAGAAGCTACATGGAGACAAGAGATTGATAAGGTGAGTGGGGGAAGGTGGGTTTTGAATTTTTTGTTTAGTTCTAATATATATATTCATAATATTTTTATAACAAATTTTAAATAGCAGGTTGTTACTAGTTGTTATTATTGGGCAAAAAAGTAATCTTAGTGTTAAGTTTAAATTTGAACTAATAAAAATTAACCACTTATGATTTGTTGTAAAAATATTATAAAAATATTGTGCAAGTAGTATCTCTCATCACTTATAATGTGTTGTGAAAATATTATAAAAATAATTAGCGTTGAAACACAACTTTTAAAAGAGAAAAAAAGAAGTGGATATTCACATTTTAATTCTTCACAGTACGTGAGATCCACACTTTGTGGATTTTCTATATTCACATTCGTTGGCATGCTGTGTATGCAGTAGATACTAGATATAGCATCTCCAAACCTTGGCCCAATAGGGTAAGACACGTTACCTGTTTAATCGTCGCTATTGGACCTAATTAACTGAAAGATTTTAAAGTTGAGCTGAGGGTATGGATTTTTTCGACGAAGTTGCTAATTTTATTTTCTAGTCCTACTAAAGAATTGGACTGGACTTACTGACTTAAGCTTGTCAAGAACTCACAGCTTGTATATCTTTCTTTTTTTTTTTTCTTTTTTCTTTTCTCTATAAAAACCTTAAAAAAGGGCTTCTAAAGCACAATCCAAAAGTTAAAATTGTTAATTTTATAACCTCCTTTTCTCTTCAAATATTTGAATGCAAAATTATTATTATTTTTTTAAATAATAATAACAATCATGCGAGGGAAACTTTCCCTAGGATTGAGAGTCTTGTTTAAAAAACCCAAAACAAATGAATTGTATCAATTGTGGAATGAAGCTAGTATTTGGTGTCACTGTTACATATGTAACATATGGGATCCACCCCAAGTAATTAACTGTTGACTTCATATACGTAACGGTGACATTAAATCTTTTTTAGTGAAATGGGTATACAACTGCGTATGCTTTTTGATCTACCCAATTCTTACGTACACTATTTATTTGCAAATAATCAGTGAGTGAAAGTGGGACCTCCCCTAGATGATTTTATACCCCTCCAATTCTTATTGAACACATCTCCTTGGATTTGCCAAGCCATGTATTTCATTCACTTGATGAAAAATGTCGTAGAGAGAGAGGTCACCCTATTGGATTCCCCAAGACGGTTGGAAGGAATCTATCCTTTCACAATTCCCATCCAGCCAGCCATTGCTCTAGCTTCAGATCCTGTGTTTTATGCTCGTACTAAGCACATTGAAGTTAGATTATCATTTTATATGTGAGAAAGTTTTTCATCAATTATGTCTCTAGTTTATATCAGCTTGTTGAAATTCTTACAAAGTATCTTCTTTTTCCTGCTTACACTTGTTTAATGTCCTATCTTCTAATTCCTTTCAGGACTCCTTCAATTGAGGGGATGTTAACACACTAAGCAATCCACCACAATCTACATGTTTATTGTTACTAATTTAGTCAGCACAACACACGTGTAGAGGTTGATTACAATATCTAGATTGGTTAGAGTGAATTATGAATAAGTTTATTATAGTCTAACAGATTAGTATTAGAGGCAGCTAGTTATTGTAATGTATGTGTACTGGGATTACATATTGTAATAGATAGATTGGAATATACAAAAAAACACTCTCTCTCTTTCTCGGAATTTCTGCACATAGTGCCTTCAGCAGCTCGGATCTACAAATCTAGCTCCAATGATTACTCGCACGTTTCTTAACTCCTGTTTTTGTGATAAAAGCATATAAAAGAAAGATGAATATGGTGAAATTAATTTTAAACAGATTGTCCCTCACATTTTCCCTTTTCTTTTGGAGCGGTTTGATTCATATTATCTCAAGTATCTTTGGCCCAAGAGGACTCTTGTTTATTGCCTGTCATCGAAGTCAGGAAAATTGCTTTAATATGATTTGGTTGGTTTAGAGCTGCTATATGTTTGGGGAAAATTGCACCACCTCTAAAGTTTTAATTAATTGTAGCTACATTCCCTAGTTTGAGATAAGACATTTACTTTTTGTTTTTTTCTTTTTAAAATTTTAAAAAACTAGATGGGAGGGTACTGTAGCGCTTGCCTGAATCTGAATATAAGGAGCGCACGCTCATTTGAACTCTAGCGCTATTGAGTCATTCCTAAGAGAGGTTCCTAACTCGACCTTCGGAGGGTTTCGAGGCCGAACACCACACCGGTGTCCCCTCCACGTCTTCTCTTGTCGTCTTGGCAGGTTCTAACGCCTGGCGTGTACGATTGTTTTTTCTCTAATAGAACGGTTAATATGATATAGGAAAAAATTAATGAATGCTTTAAGGTCATTAATTTATAAAATATTTTTAAAAATTTTTATGTGAAAAAAGTAATTAAAATTTTTAGTAGTTTTTTTTTTTTTTTTTTTTAATATTTCACATGAAGGTAATATTAAAAATTTCTTTAAATGACGCAACTTGTTCAATCGACAAAAATTAAACCCTAAATCTCACATATTGTGAAGAACTAAAATGTGAATATCTACATCTTGTTTTCAATTGACACTCTTATTTGGGTTTTGGGTTGTCGATCCACACTCTTATTTGGCTCGTGGATATTCACATTTGATAGTATGTGAGATCCACACTTGTCAATCCACACTCTCTCACCGTGTTTTGGATTTTTGTTTTTATTTGGGTTTTGAGACATATTATTTTATTATGTAGAAATATTATTTTAATATGCTGTATTGTAAAATAAAAGTTGAGATGTTAAGAATATTGTAAAATGGTATGGTATAATTAATAAAATAAATTTTTGGGATGGTAAAATAGGATGAGTTAGAATTTTGGGATGTGAATACTCTAACATGCTTTGGCATGAATATAATGTATTTTCTTCTTCAACCTCTTTTAATTTAAGTTCATTTTAAACATAAATGATAATATATATATACATATATATATATATATATGCTTTCAATAAATAAACAAGCAAGTTAAAGAGGATTTTGATTTTTAGGGCATGAGGTTAAAATGAGCATAAAGCAATCTTTAAAAGAAAAAAGAAAAAAAAAATACAAGTCTTAAGAATTTTGAACAAGACTGATATTTGAAGTCAATGATATAGTATAATTAGATAAAGTAAAAGCATATTTAAGAAGTTCTTTAAAAAGGAAGATAGGATTTTTTTTTCTTTCTAATAATATAATGAAGCTCTCTAATATTGTTAGTTTTTTTTCCTTTACATTTGTTAATTATTGATATTTTATTTTTTCTCCTTTAACTATTAAAACATGTGCCCCTTTCTTGTTGGTATATAAAAAAGAATAAATTGAAGAGAGTCTGAGAAAGAGAAAGGGAAAGAGAAATAAAATTCATAAATTAAACATACTTATTTTATTTATATAATTCTTATATAAAAAAACTTAAATAAATTGCCATTAGATAAGAAAGCTTTGTTCTATGATGTGGTGTTATTGGTTTTGCACAATTATAATAATTATTATTATTACTATTTCTTTTGTGCCAAACGCGGGATATATGTTAGTTCAGCTATCAAACTACAATAGTCTAATGACACAAACTTTCTATAATTGCTTATATTAGTTGTCATGATTAAGCAAAATAAAAATAGTGTCTATGCAATAATAAGTCAAATTAAAAAATGATTTTTTTACTCATAATTTATTATGACTTGTGAAAATATTATCCATAGCTTTGCCCTTAAAAAAATATATAGATTATATGAATGTTAGTTTGATAACATAGAAGAAGGTAATGCGCGCTTTCATCCGTTGGGTGAGACCTGAGAGGGCAGATTATAAATTATGTGGGAGACTACAAATAATTTTTAATATGCTCCCCTCCACTCTTCGTGAAAGCAAAATACTCTTTGAATCAATCCATCTTCTTTTTAGTGTTCCCCCAAGATTTTAGAAATAATAAGGGTCGGCACACAATTATCTTTTATAAAAGTCATAACCATTTAACTATTGACTTATAATAAAAGTTGTGTTACTGATGGGTTCAAATAAAATAGCCATATCAACACTTGTGAAAAATTAAAATGTTAATATCCCTAGCTACTTTTGTAGAAATTATCTAAATTCTAATCCACTTGTTGTATGTAATGTATATATGGAGGCACCATGCACAGTAAGTGAGATCCACACTTGTGGATTTTCTCTGTTCACACTCGTGGGCATGCTGTGTATGCAGTAGATAACATCTCCAAAACTTGGTCCAGTGAGGTAAGCACGTTATTGGATTAAACCCAAATATTTTAAAGTTGGGCTGAGCTGAACCGCTGAAGGTATCAACTCATTGGCTGAAGTTGCTAATTTTTTAGGCTTACTAAATTATTGGACTGTTCTTATTGACTTAATTTTTTCTTTAATCAAAAAAAAAAAAAAGTTGGTCAAGAACTCACCCCATGTAGATTTTATTTTATTTAAAAAAACAAAACAAAAAAAACCCTAAATAAATTGCTTATAAAGAACAACTGCACAACCCAGTTAAAATTTTTGGGTTCTTTTTTCTTCCAATACTAGAAAGCATTTTTTTATATATAAAAAAAAAATTCTAAATATTACATAACAATCACATGGGTAAAACTTTCCAAAAATCAGAAACTTTGTTTTAATAAGCTAAAGCAAATGGATTATTAACCGTGGAATGGAGTTAGTATTTGGTGTCACTGTGACATGTGTAAGTGACTTTGTAACATGCGAGATCCTCCATGCAAATGGAGTTATATGTGTAATAGTGATATAAAATATTTTTCAGTGAAATTGGGGAAGCAAATACGTTTTTTTGATCCAATTAATTAAATGAAATGATTAATGGGTTTCTTTTGGAGGGAAGGAATTGTACTAAAGCAAAAATTAATTTCAATCTGATCTCGATTAACTAACAACACCCTATGCATCCACCAATAAATGGCTTACAACAAAATTAAGAAAATCACAATACATATATAACAAGTGCATCCCTTTGGATATCCTCAAAAAATTGGAGTATTATTCTGCATAAAAAATCAAGGTACTGTAAGGATGGCAATTGCAGTACGAGTAAGTACAAGCAATAATTAGCCTAAATTTAAAAGAATTTTACAAAGTTTATGAATGAAAAATAAATTTTTGATAAAATTTAGAGATCAACATAGTATTTTACATTTCTTTAATTTAATTTAAACACATTCTTGTACTTGTATTTACCTAAAAAATATAAATAATATTTTATTTCAAAAAAATAATTAAGTTTATTATCAGCATTTGTTAAATTTAATTGAGGCATTTAAATACAACTAAAAAATTGACATGCTAAGACATGTCAGTTTATTAACAACGCAATGACATACTAGCCGACTCCGGCTGAATATTACCAATAAAATTCTTCCTGTCACCTTCTCAAAAAAGATATTGTTTGCCATTGAAAAAAAAAGTGACAAGTTCTCAAGATATTGTGTACATAGAAACTATTCCTAAGAGATTTAAGCTTAGTTTGGATATAAAAGAACGCATTTAGCGTTCTGCGTTTTTTTTTTTTTTTTCTTGCCATGTTTCAAAGAAGACAAACACATTGTATATTGTGTGTACATTTTACACATACTGTGTATATATTGTGCGCACACTTTTTTAAAATTTTTTTATTAAAAATACGTCCTGTAGTACTATTTACATATTTAAAAATTATTTTATTATAGTTTTTTTAATTTTTAATTTTCAAGTTTATATAAAAGTTTCACGCGTTTTCTAATTCCGCGTTGACGTCAGAGGGTGCGTCCCTAGTCCCTACTGATGCCTCAAATTCTTGTCTGTGGCAATACCATCTCACTTCTTTGTTTTTGCGCTTTTAACGTAGAGGAATTTTGAGTTATCTTTTATTGAGCCGCCAACTAAAGCTTTCGACTAGCTCTGACAGAAATGAATTCTCAAAGAGGAGAGATTAATGAGATGAGAGATCACAAAAACGAAAACACTGGTTACCATGTTGGTAGAGCCAAAACAGTGGCAGTGGAGAGAAGTGAGAGAACTAAAAGAAAGAGTGTAAAGAAGCTGAGTTGCCGCTGTAATCTTCATCCTAGCCATGATCAGAGGTCAGTCACTTAGTCTGAAACTCTTTCGTAACCCTACTCTTGTCTTTTAATTCAATTTGGGTCAGTGTGTGAACGTCTACATTTTATGGAACGACATCTATACCTTTGTAAATTCATCTGGTGCAAAATTTCACAAACCCCAATACCTTAGCTATCTCCGATGGCTTTCATAACAGTCTCGATCGAACACCATCTTCTGTGATATGGAGGTGTTTTATGGTTATAAAAATGCATGAGGGAAATGGTAAAAGATATACCATGCGTGGATACTTTCAATACATACATGCTTTGGCAGAAATATGATATATTTTCTTCTTTAACTTTTTTTTTTTTTTTTTTTTTTGAAGTTCATTTTAAACATTACTATTATTTGTTTTTCTGCTTTCAATAAATAAACAAGTTAAAGAAGATTTATTTTAGAACATAAGATTAAAATGAGCATATAGCAATCAACAAGAAAAAAAAAAGAATATATATATATATATATATATATATATAAGAGTCTTAAGTATTTTGAACAACATTGATATTTGAAGTCAATGATTTAGTATAATTACGCTCCGTTTGTTTTAATGGAAAACTTTGTGTAAAGATAGTTTTCCATATTTTCTAGTGTTTGGTAGTATAAAAAAAGACAAGTCAAAGAAAAACTATCTTTGGTTAACATAAAAAGTATGGTTTATTTTTAAAGATTGTTTTCCATTAATTTTTTTTAAAAAACAACTATATCTCACAGCAAGCTAAATAAGGGAAGTTAGGAGGTTGTTTTTCAACTCATTTAAAGTTGCTACCAAACATTAGAAAATGAGATAATTTTATAGAAAATACTTTTTAGAAAATGACTTGTTTTCTAGAAAACATCATTGCTGAAACAAATAGAGCGTTAGATACGATAAAAGCATATTTAAGAAGTTCTTTAAAATGGTAAATATGATCTTTTTCCTTTCTAATGATATAATGAAGCTCTCTATTGATAGTTTTATCTTTTACATTTGTTCATTGCAGATATTTTATTAAATTTTTCTCCTTTAACTATTAAAACGCGGGTCCTTTTTTGGTTGGTATATAAAAAAGAATAAATTGAAGAGAGATTATGAGAAAGTGAAAGAGAAGTAAAATATATGAATTAAACATAGTTATTTTATTTTATTTTATTTATATAATCATTATATATAAAACTTAAATAAATTACCGTTAGATAAAAAAACATTTTATATACTGTGGTATTTTTAGTTTTCTCAATTATATTATTTTGTTGGCCAAACGTTTGGTATATGTTATTTTAGCTATTAAAATTATAATAAGTAACTGTCATGAGTAATGCATAATAAAAAAATATCAGTAATTGGGTCATATTAAAAGGAGTTATTTTAATCAAAATTTACGACCTTAACAAGCTATACGAACATCTGTAAAATAAAAATGTATGGTATTAATTTCATAAACATTGGTTTGAAAACATTGAACGAGGGAAATGTTTTCATCCATTGGGTGAGAGGGAAAATTATAAATTATTTAGGAGATTACAAATTCTTAATTTGCTCCTTGCACTCCTCATGAATGCAAAATACTTTTTGAATCAACCCATCTCCTATTTAACCTACCTCCAAGTTTGTAGAGATAGTACGTGTATGAATAAAATATGCTTGATAATAATTTTATTTTGCTTTAATATATATATATATATATATATATATATAATCAAGATTTCTCAGTTTTTAAATTTATTTACTTTATTTATATTTTAGCTAATTATTAATTCTTTATAACATTATCACGGTCTAATCTCGATTGAACATCAGTTTGATTTCTAAAACTTTGAACCTTTTTGTCTTCTGGCTCTTTAAGTAGTCCAGGTTTCAAATTTAAAAGCATGCGATTCATAGGTTTCTTTTGGTGTGAATGAATTATGTTAAAGCAAAAATTAAGTAAAACATGGTTTGGAGTAACTAACACCCAAGAGTCCGCCAATAAATGGCTTACAACAAAATTAGGAAAATCATAATACAAAACAAAAGCTTCCCAACGGATATGCTAGAGTCGGGCATCCTCAAAAAATTTGAGTAGGATTCTGCATCAAAAATCAAGCACGATAAGGATGGCAATCAAAACATGAGTGAGTAGTGAGCACAAGCAATAAGAATGTCTACAACAAGTTTGGATCTACTTGTACAATAATCTTTAGAATGCCCGAGTTGAAACTTGAAACAAGATTTTGCATGTAGCTTGATTACGAGTGCATGACAATGCTTGATCTGTATATCCCAACAGGGACGGAGGCATTAATTGACCAGGGGGTAGTGGCCCCCCCTAAATTTAAAAAAAAAATATATATATATTAATATATATGCATTAATAGATCTAAAATCTATTAAAGGCTATTAAAAAAAAATTATAGATCTAAAATCTAAAACAAGATATACTAGCCCAAAAACATTTGTGCAACAACAAAAATCACCAATAGTAAAGCTTAAAAAAATTAAATCCAATTAACTAATTTTACTCAAACAAACAACTAGCCCTTTAAAAGTTTTAAATAAAATAATTTTGTCTTTACCTAGCAAATTAATGCACACATTAAAAACTCAAAAAAATAAAAAATAAAAAAATAACCTCCGTGGCTAAGAAGCTGCCAGACTACTTTAACTTAAAATTCTAGCTTTGTCCTTGGATCCCAAGTTCCTAACTTGCCTCCTATTAATTACTTGTCATTCAAATGAGTGGCACAATAATATGTGTGTCTTTTTTTTTCTTTTCTTTTCTTTTTTTTATTATTTTTTTTATGTAGTAACATGTGATTTAAACATTTGTATGATTGCACACACCCATTTCTTAGATACATAAATCTTGTGTTGCCTTCTTCGATTACATTGTTTCTAATTTTTTTAGTCAACTGGATTTAATCTCTTTATTTCAGCAAATGTGCAAGTAAGCATGAGATCAATTCCTCCATTTCAATCCATGCCATCTTCATGTTTTTGAATCCACCGCTTCTTGCCCTTTTCCTTGCGCATTATCAAGTCTAGAAGGTGTCCCCATTTCAAACTCACCCAGCAAATGTGTGGGTTTTCTTGGCTGGCACATGCTTGTACTACTTGGCACTTGAATTGAAGATGAAAACCAATACTCGTTGGGAAAATTGCTCTCGCATCCTCGGCCATGTACTTCTCATCTCGGGAGCATTCTCTTCATTCTCACTTCTGTCAATCTTTCTACCACGTTCACCTTGGTGGCTTCCTTTCATCATATGGACCATTTTGCCTTTTATGATAGCATATCCCTTGCTTGTGCGTGTTTACCATTGGCTTTTTCAAGTAATTCTGAAGGTGACTTCTCAGGTTCGTTACTTCTTTGGAAGACTCATGGGATCCATCACAATTTAACAGCAAGAATTGCCCAATTAATAAGAGAATTTGTATACGCATATTGTATTCTATACCGTACCGAACAAACATCAGAACACATGCAGGAGTGACAAATATTGCAGCTATTACATTTTCTGTTTTACGCTAAACATGTATGAGAATGAGATGAGTCTAGACTATAATGTCTATATACTTAACGGACAATAATTGAAACTGTCAAATAAATGCAGCTATCCAAATAATATCCGTCATGTTTATTTTATTTTAATTCATGTAGTTAATATGAATTTAGGCATTCTTTAAGTTATTAATTCTTCTAAAAAGTCAAGTCAATAATGACGGTGATATTTAGTGCATAAGATGAAACCAAAGAGGGTAAAGAACGACAATCAGAGTATTTCAATGCTTAACACCAATGGCAATTATTGAGACTTTCTGGCAGAACACATCTTCGCCTCAATTTGAAATTGGAAGTTGATAAAAGTGCCAAAGCCCCTCCACAAAAAATAATCATGATCTAAATGAAAAACATTATTGGCAACTCTAGCAGGAAGAGAGAGAGAGAGAGAGAGAAGTTCAAAGTTCATCGTAGTGACTACTAACATGGTACATGGAATGCAATGAATGAACGGGTCACCACAACTCCACAAGTATGTGAAAATAGCAATATGGAAAGGCAAAAAATGATATAACAATATCTTGACAAGATGAAAATCACAGCAACATTCTTAAAACCGAAGTTGACAAGCATACCTGCGATTAAAAGTGCATAGGTAATCTCTGCACATTAGTAATTACACATTTACACTCGAGTGTAGCAAAACAAGATGCATCTTTGTTGCACATAAAATTGAGTAGAGACAAAACAAGAGCAAGGAAAACTTGTGTGACAGTGTGACACGAAATTTCAAGACATGTCATGCCATGGCTACCAAATAAATAGTCAACTTCTGGTTTGATCTCTCTTTGTTACTGCTCCTTGTACTCCTCAAACAGGGGCGGAGCCACGTAATGGCTTGGGGGCCGTGGTCCCAGCAAAATATATATATATATATATATCCAATAGACTATGCATAAAAAATAATTGAGCCCCCCAATATATGACATCTGGCCCCCCATACCCATAATATCGCCACTGTTCTCAGGGCCCATTAGGGCTTATATACTCCAGGTAAAACAAAATATTGGCCCCCTTACATTTAAATAGTCAAGTCCAAACAATAAAAACAAAACTATACTTTCTCTCAATCTCAAAACCCACCGCACCTCTATCATTTCGGTCAAAAAGAAAAAAGAAAAAAAATCCACCCCTTCGAATCCCATTCCCTTGACTTGACTTTTTTTTTTTTTTTTTTTGGATACACTTCCCACTTCACTGCCTACCAAAGTATCAGCTCTCAAAACTCAACAACATTAGTACCCTGTCCTCACAGTCCGAAAAAAGAAAAAGATAAAGAAATCCTGACCAATTTTTTCTTTCTTCTTACTTTCTAAAACAAATCACCCAACATATTTCATTGTCAAATTTCAGGATTTGAAACTTGGTGATTGCCTGGTGAGTTTTCTTCTCTTTCTTAAGCATTAGACATTCATCAATTTTTAGTGCCTTTTTTTTTTTTTTTTTTTCTCAACTATCTACACCTAAATATTCACATGCTCTTTATATTTTCATAGATTTTTAGAGAAATACATGATTGAAGGCAATCTCAAAGAGAAGATCTAAAGTTGTAGGCAGAGGAAGTAGGCATTACCACACAGCCCACACCCATCTTTGCACTTTGTGAAGAAAAAGTTTTTAAGGTAAAATTGTTTTAATTATTTACATATTTTTGGTTAGTTAGATATCATGTGATGTGGCTGTGGGTATTGTTAAATTGTTTGGTTTATGTTGTGTAACAACACTTGTGTGTTTAATTTTTGTTTTTGTTTGAGGGTTATTATTAATTATTGTTGTATTAAAAATGAGTTGACTGTTTAGATTATAGTGAAAATTTTGTTTTTTCTTAAATATAAATAACATCCATATAACTAAGTAAAACTTTCTAATTAAAATTTTATTTTTTAAAGTTCTTTTCAGGTTAATTTTTGAGTTATATTCTTAAAGCTAAAAGAATTATAAGCAAACGAAAAACAATTGGTGCATTCTTTAAGTAAAAAGATGTTAGCAATTTAGAAATTAGGACACTTGTGGCTGTAAAAACAAATGTTGATACTTCAATACCTGATGAACACCTCTCCAAATGTTCAAGAATTCAATCTGAAGAGATAGATCGTGATCTAAGATCACGTAAACAAATATGTGATTTCAACCTTCATGGTCTGAATCACATTCACATAGGGATTGGTTGGAATACTCACCTTCAATGGATGCGATATATTGTCTACCTTGCTACCTTTTTAATAAGAAACCAATAGGTCGTCCTGGATTAGATGCATTCATTTCAACAGGTTTTAATAATTGGAAAAATGTGAATGATGGAATGAATTGTCTTTTACTTCGTCATGTAGGGAAAGATCCAAACTCCCTGCATAAAATTGCTATGAAATGTTGCGAGGATTTAAAGAATTATTCACGACATATTGACAAGCTAATTGAGAAACAAATGTCAAAAGAATTAGAGAATAATTGATTGCGGCTCAAAACCTCAATAGAGTGTGCTCGATGGCTAGCATTCCAAGCTTGTGCTTTTAGATGTCATGATGAAAGCCTTGATTCAAAAAATAGAGGTAATTTTATTAAATTGATAAAATTCACATCAATTTTCAATGACAAAGTAGCTAGTGTTGTCTTGGAAATTGCTCCACGGAATGCCAAATATACATCACCCACAATTCAAAAAGAGATTTTGCATATTCTTGCTAGTAATGTGCAAAATGCTATTCGTGAAGAAATTGGGGATGCAAAATTTTACATTCTCGTTGATGAAGCCGGGGATGAGTCGAAGAGAGAGCAAATAGCCATTATTTTGAGGTTTGTTGATAACAATGGTTTCATTAAAGAGCATTTCTTTCATGTTGTGCATGTCAGAGATATTGCTGTGTTGACCCTAAAGAAGGAGATATGTGCTGTCCTTTCTCGTTACAACCTTCACATTGAGAATATTTGAGGTCAAGCGTATGATAGAGCTAGTAATATGCGTGGTAAATGGAATGGATTATAAGCTTTATTTCTTAAATAATGCCTATATGCTTATTATGTACATTGCATGGCTCATAGGTTGCAATTGACTTTAGTTATAGCATTTAGAGAAGTAAAAGTTGTTCATCAATTATTTAATTATTTGACTAATATTATCAATATTGCCATTGGTTCTAGTAAGCGTAATGACTAATTGCAATATACTCAAGGGGAACAAATTGAGAATATGATTGCTTCTAATGAAATTGAGACTGGAAGATGAGCAAACCAAATTGGTACTTTGCAACGGGTTGGAGATACACGTTGGGGATCTTATTTTCAATCTATTTGTAGTTTGATAAAAATATTTGATGTAACTTACAAAATTATCAATACTATCTCCGAGGAAGAGACTAATTATAAACAACATTGTGATGCCGAGGGAGCTTATCAGATATTAACATCATTTGTATTTGTTTTAATTTTGCATTTGATGAAAGAGATTATAGGAATTACTAATATTCTTTGTCAAGCTTTGCAACAATATTCTTAAGATCTTTTAAATGTCATGCATTTAGTTTCAACTACAAAATCACTTATTCAAAAGTTGAGAGATGATGGATTGGAGCTTTTACTTGATAGTGTTACATCATTTTGTGGACAACATGAAATTGATACTCTTAATTTAAATGCTTGTTACACTAAAGCTCGAGGTAGATACCATCATCAAGATGAAGCTTTGACAACAATAGAACATCATTTAAGGATTGACATATTTACAGTTGCAATAGATTTTCAATTGCAAGAATTGAATAGTAGATTTTGTGAGCTAATAGCAGATCTTCTCACTCTTAGTTTAGCATTAAATCCTAAGGATGCTTTTAGATCATTCAAAATTGGTGACATTCGCAGTTTGGCTAAAAATTATTATCCTCAAGATTTCACTTAGTAGGAAATTTATCTTTTGAAGCATCAATTGCAACATTATGAGCTTGATGTGATAAAGCATCCAGATTTTCAGAATATGGGTACAATATCTGAGCTATGTAGGGGATTAGAAATTTCAGGGAAGTCTAAATTTTATCATTTAATTAATAGACTGATTCGTCTTGTGTTGACTCTTCCAGTTTCTACAGCAACTACAGAACGAGCTTTTTCAGCTTCGAAACTATTAAAAACAAGACCTCGCAATAGAATGGAGGATGAACTTTTAGTAGATAATATGATAGTTTATATAGAAAAGGAAATTGCTAGGAATTTCACCATGGAAATGATTATGGATGAATTCTATTCCATAAAAAATCTTCGTCAGACATGATTTTGATGTGAAGTGTTTTTTTTTTTTTTGTGTGGATATTTTTGTATATGTCTATAGTGAATTAGACAGTTTTTGTATGTTCATTAATGTTTAAGATATATCAAAATTGAAATTTCATATTCAATAAACTTGTAATTTATGTTTTTTATATCAATACTTCAAATCGGCCCCCCATGTAAAAATTTCTGGCTACGCCCCTATTCTCAAATGTTCCAAGGAATGTGCTCATAGTACCATTTTCCAATGATATTCTCATCCTCCAACCTCCACTAAATGACCGGATTGGATGACACTGCATTTCCTTGGTGAAACCCAACCCAACAAGAATCTTCGATGCCTAAGCCTCAGCTGCATCTAACCGCAAGATTTGCAATTTTGTATACAAATCAGCAATCTCTCCCACATCATCCCCATTGCAATCAAAATATTCATTCTCACTATTGGCAGCAGAAAATGCATTTTGCAAAAAAGCAACCTCTTTTCTTCCTTAAGTTTAGTCCCTGAATGTTGAAGCTTCGGTATCCCGAATCCTACAATGTCTCCTCAAACAAACATACAACACCACAACCTCAGTACCCAAAAAACAAGAACAACAAAAAAAATGTAGAGAAAGAGAGAGAGAGGGTGTTGTTGTTGAATACCAAGAAATGGAGTCTGGGTCTGTTTCTTGATTGGGTTTTCCATGGCTATGGCTCTATGGCTGTTGGGTGTCTCTGCTTTTACAGATTTTTTTTTTCTTTCTATTTTTGGTCACAGAGCAAAAAATACGGGATTCTTTTGGAGAAATTGAAGTAACTACACAACACTCAAAATCAAATGACTTAAAAACGTTTTAAGGAATAAATTTGACAGTGGATTTTCTATAGAGGTTTTTTTTTTTTTTTTTAATTTTTTATTTAGGTTAATAATTGTCATTCATTATAATTTTTTTAAACTGTTAAGACTTTTTTTTAATGTGAAATGGTTAAGACTTATTAACGGTAAAAAAAAAAAGTAAATTATTTTTTAAACCAAAGTTTAAATAGTAAGAGCATTTCAAATACCTTTAATAGAGAGTGTTCCTAATTTTTAGACAATATTTTAGTACAAGTTAAACATGTATTTTTACTTGACTATCCTTTGGTTTTGTCTTCACTTAAACTTAGGAGTGCTGGAGGTATTTTGGAACAAAAAAATCCTATCCAAATAGGGAAAGCCCCTTAAATAGTAGTAGTAGTAGTAGTAGTAGTAGTGTGTGTGTGTCTATATATATATATATATATATATATATATATATATATTGTGGGTGGACAAAGTTTGGCCTAGACCAAACTTGGGCTGAGGCCCATAAACGCTTAGCCCAACTCGCATATGCAAGGTCCGAACTAGGCCGCCATATAATTGACTAAGTGACCACGATTAAGATCCGAATAGACTGCCCCTAACTATTGAGGAGGAGAAATAGTGCCAAGGACAAATAAATACCTTGAGGGAGTCTGCCATTTGAGCACGGGCCTTGATGATATGTTCAGGTTAAAAGGAAAACATCACGACAACAGAGCCAAAGGGACCTGCCCCCTAACACGAGATTAGATATGCTGAAACAGTGACTTAGAGTTAATGGATCACTCAAACCTAGAAAATGGTAGGACCCATGCACAGATGGAATATTCCTATCATTACTAACACACTAACAAAAGAGTATAAAGGGGGAGAAATTTGAAGGGGAGGGGGTTAGAATTTTTTTTGGAGACAGAAATACAAGTGAATGAGAGAGTATCATGTTATATTTGGAAAGTAGTCCAACTTCAAGGGCACCTCAGCCTTGTGAAAACCTCCTCGGGTAGTCCAATTAACAGTAAACAACCTTCCTGCAACCACTCCTAACCACCAATTATCAGCCCAACTCTTCTTGGGACCTCTCATTATGAGCTATACTCAAAACATCATACAAATTAATTGGGGATCCAAGCCCAACGATTGTCACACACACACACACACACACACACACACACAGATATATATATATATATATATATATATATATATATATATATATGTGTGTGTGTGTGTGTTTTTTTTTTTTTTTTAATGGGCAAAACTTAGATATAGTGCTTAGGTGCTTTTTCTTTGGTTCACCTCTTAAAATTAAACTAAGTGGTTACCTAACAAAAAATACACTTTCATCCCATAAGAAAAGAAAAGTTATATGGCTAAATTTTAAGAAAAAAAACTTAAGAAACAGCACAAAAGATACTGTACCTAAATTTTGTCCTTTTTTATTATCAATTTGGGTTAGGGACACTAGGCTGATATGTTTGTCACACTTTTTTTTATTAGTTAGGGGTTTGGTTTCCCTCTTAAAATTAACTCATGTGTATACTTAACAAAAAATACGCTTTCATACCATAAGAAAAAAAAAAGTTATATGGCTAAATTTTAAGAAAAAAACTTACGGAATATCATCTAAGGTACTGTACTTAAGTTTTGACTTTTTTTTTTTTTTAATAATTATCATTATCAATTTGGGTTAGGGCCACTGGGCATGATATGTTTATCACACTTTTTTTTATTAGTTAGGGGTTTGATTTTTCTCTTAAAATTAAGTTATGTGGTTACTTAACAAAAAATATATTTTTATCCCATAAGAAAAAAAATTATACAGCTGAATTTTAAGGAAAAAAAAAAAATAAGAAACACCACCTAAGATACTGTACTTCATTTTTGTCATTTTTTTATTATCAATTTGGGTTAAGGCCACTGGGCTGATATGTTTATTACACTTTTTTTTTATTAGTTAGGGGTTTGGGCTCTATTTGATAGCTCGAAATAAGAAAAAGAAAAAAAGAAACTTCTTTTATAGCACATAATTTTTAGTATCATTATGAGATCAAGATCCTACAAGATTCTAAGATTCGAATCGGAATCTCGATCACACACAAATTTTATGTTGGTAAAATTTTTAGTGGGGTCTAGAATATTTTAGAGATGTAGAATCTAAGATCCAATTGGGATACTAATAATAACCATGCCTAGGGGAGCTATATCGGCGCTTAGTTGTTTTGCAATCTTTTCTTTTGAGTTGGTGCGCTCAGAAGTTGATGTGGCTGGCAAAAGGGTGTGAAAATTATCTGAAGGGGCGGGTCCGTTGGGATAGAAAATATAACGTGCTTTCCTAATTCCGTGTTGATGTCAGCTGGGACCCAATAAAGTTCACTCTTGTCCTATATTTTCATTTCTCATGTATCAAAGCTCTGTCTCTGGCATTTGTAGTTCTTATTCCAGCTTATAGACTACTTCCTTAATTAATTACGTGCTAAGTAGAGTAGAGGGCTTTTGAGTTTGAGTTAGTGACCTGCCAACTGAAGCTTTGGGTGCTTCTCTATCGACTAGCTCTGATAGTCATAGAAATGAATTCTCAAAGAGGAGAGATTAATGAGATTAGAGGTCGCAAAAACATTGGTTACTATGTTGGCCATGGGAGAGTCAAAACAGTGGCAGTGAAGAGAACTAAAAGAATAATGAGTGCAAAGAAGCCGATTTGCCGCTGCAATCTTCATCCTAGCCTTGAGGTTAGTCTACAACACTTTAGTAACCCTACTCTCTTGTCTTTCAATTCAATCTGTGTGTGAACGTGTGCATACATTTTATGGAACAACATCTACAACCTTGTAAATTCATCTGGTGCAGTATTGGACCAACTCCAACACCTTAACTATCTCCGATAGTTTTCATAACAATCTCGAGCACACATTGTCAATGATATGGAGGTACATATTTTCAATCCACACATGCTTTGGCAGAAATGTGATATATTTTCTTATTAAATTTCTTTTTTTTTGCTTTTTTTTTTTTTTTTTAAACATAACTGTAATTTTTTTTTTCTTTCAATAAATAAACAAGGAAGTTAAAGAGGATTTTATTTTAGGGCGTAAGGTTGAAATGAGCATATAAAGCAATGTTTATAAGAAAAAAGAAAAAAAAAAAAAAGTACAAGAGTCTTAAGCATTATGAACAATTAAGACTGATATTTGAAGTCAATGATGTAGTATTACTGTATTAGTGTGTGTGTATATATATATATATATATATATATTGAATAAAATGATATAGTATAATTAGATAAAGTAAAAGAAAATTTAAGAAGTTCATTTTAGATGTGATTTTTTTCCCTTTCTAATGATATAATGAAGCTCTTTAATATTGTTAGTTTTTTCCTTTTACATTTATTAATTTTTGATATTTTATTTTTTCTCCTTTAACTATTAAACATGTACCCCTTTCTTGTAGGTATATAAAAAAGAATAAATTGAAGAAATAGTGTGAGAAAGAGAAATAAAACCTATGATTTAAACATATTTATTTTATTTTATGTATATATTCTTATATAAGAAACTTATATAAGTTACCATTAGATAAGAAAACTTTGTTCTATGATGTAGTGTTATTGGTTTTGCACAGTTATTATTATTGTTACTATTTTTTTGTGTGCCAAACGTGTGATATATGTTGGTTCAGCTATTAAACTATAATAAGTCTAATGATACAAATTTTCTACAATTGTTCATGTGACTTGTCGTGATTAATGCATAATGGGAATAGTGTAGTAATAAGTCATGTTAAGTTGAAGTTTTTTTTTTTTTTTTTGAGGAAAAGTTGAAGTTGTTATAATTATAATTTAAGACTTGTGAAAAAAATTTATGAATGTTAGTTCGAAAACATAGAACGAGGGCAAAGTTTTCATTCCATTGGGTGAGAGCTTAGGTTGCAAATTATTTGGGAGACTCCAAATTTTTAATTTTCTCTCCTTCACTCCTCATTAAAGTAAAATACAGAGTTTTAAAAATCAGAACAAATAAAGAATAAAAAAAGAGTATGGTTTTAAAAATCGGAAAGAACAAAGAGTCAAAAAGAGGAATGGTTTTTGGTTCTATTGTCCGACTAGGATGTGATCGATGACGTCATAAATATTTTAATTAATAATTTTAAAAATAAATAAGAATATATTTATTAAGTTTATATCTAATAATATTTAGTGAAAATAATTAAAATAATTTTTATGTGAAATTTTACATGTATATAGGAAGAAAAAAAAAGTAGATAAATTGCTTTTATTTTAATTATATGAAAGTATGTTGTCATTGGTTTGTTTTTATTTATTGTTATTGATAAATAAAATACCACCGACTATTTTGCAATCACCACCGACCATAAGCAATAACCACTCTCTCAAAAGTCAGATCTCTCAAATCTCAATGCAATACATCCTCGGATCCTATCATTCCTCTCTCTCTCTCTCGCTGGAGATCTATTCGAATTTGGATATATAGCACTCTAAAAGGTTAATTTCAACGCAAGGCTGAAAGTACCGTCAATAAAACCAAAAGCTAGGTAAAATAGAATAGTGGAACTTATAAATAATATCAAAAAATGTAATAAGACATATGAATAGTATCAAAAATAAATTGAATAATAGGAAAAATAAGTTAAATAATAAAAAAGCTGTCTTTTTAAGCCAATGCCAAACACAACCAAAGTCTTACAATTTCCTTTAAAAAAATTTTTTATTTTGAAATCTTTGCATGATAGTCTCATTATTAATGTTTTAAGTTAAATTTTTTTGCAAAATTTAAGTTAGATAAAAATTTGCTTGGGCTTTTTTGTTTTATTTGTAATGACCCAATTTATTATTAAAGGGAACAAAGTTTAAGGATAAACTTAAATTTGGTTACAAACTTAGTTATAACTTAAGACTAAAATTCTCACTAAACAAATTGACATAGTCACATATTCTGAAAATTTAACCATTAAATTGTATATTCTTTATGTCCTTAAAATACGTGTCAAATTTTATGTCAATCGGATGCTATTACTATAATTTATGTATAATTTTAGACTACAAAAACTCAAAATTTAAACATTTGAATGATGACATAGTTATTAATCTTTGATCTTCTTGAAATTTTGCAAATATAAAGGATATAAGAAGAAAATGTAATCCAATAATAAATTTGACATAATTCACATTTAATAAAAAACTATTGAATAGAGTTGTAGTCTTAATCTACAACTAAGTTTGTTGTTAAAATTTGTCTAAAGTTTAATTATGTTGGCCTTAAAAAAATTTAGGGTGGTCACAAATATTTTTTAAAGATAAAAATCATAAAAGTTTTAAAATTTATATATAATAAACTTTTTTTCCCAGTTCAAGGTGGTCTTGTGACCACCTTGGACTTAATGTGGAGCCACCAGTCTTCTCACTCTCTCAAGCCTAGCCGATCTAAAAAATAGAAGATTTTATTGCAAAAAAAAAAAAAATGTCCTCACCCATTCAGACAAGCAAATATGAGGAAAAAAATGATTTTAACCGTAAAAAACACTCCATTTTACATTTCTTTCATCAATTTTGCAAAACGGTTCAGCAGTCCCAACTCCTAGTTTTCTCAGTTGAACCTATGGTTACCAATTAAATATATTTTTTCTTACATTTCCAGTCTTTTAGAATAAGCAGACAAGATTGGTGTCCGGTTTATGGTCCAACTGGTCGAGTTGGCCAGTTCGATCCGGTCTGATTTTTAACATCATGGCAAAATACTCTTTCAATCAACCAGATCTCCTATTTAGTGTGCCTTCATGTTTTTAGAAATGACAAGGGTAGGCATACAATTATCTTTAAAAAAAATTCATAACTATTGACATGGTCTGTTATATATAATTGGTGTTGATAATGCACAAAATCATCTATAGATCGGTTGTCCGAACTTGTAGTCGTTAGTAAACATGAAGAGTGAAGATGCCTTTAGAGCACATTGGTGTGGTATGGCTAAAGACTCTTAGAAGGGTAAGAGTGTAAGACAGAAACTCACAATAATCTTAATTAACTCAAAAGAAAGAGCTTGAGAATTGTGTTTTCACATACCTTAAAATTATGATATCTTAGTGTTTATATAGGGGATTGGAGTAACCATCTAAGCTAAATTGTAGGAGACGGGAGTTATCCTTTTGTTGACGATTGCAAGAATGTAGGAGGGTCTTACGCAATGACTATTTTGCGAATGTAGTAGGGTGGCACAAGCTTTGTCTGGCTACCTTCACCTATCCGTCTTTAGAATTAACAAGTGCGTGCCTAAGCTAGACTCGCAAGTGTTTTCCCATCTGTCTTCATAGGTGACTAATGGGTACCCAATGCTGGACTTGTGAATGTCCTTAGTCGTCTATCTTTGTAGGTGATGAACGAGTCATGAGATTAGTCATAATGTGGATTGCATCTATTGTGGTGGTAGTGACGGACGGATTGACTTTGTAATTTAGTTTATCTAATAAAAAGTTTCTCATAAGGTGTTATAATAAAAATGGTGTTAGTGATGGATTTAGGTAAAAATGAATGATGCTATTCCAATTATAGAATAGCCATATTAGCACTTGTGAAAAATTAAAATGTCATATACTCCTAGCTACTTTTTGTAGAAGTTATCTGAATTCTAATCCATTTTATGTATGTAATGTATGGACGTACAATGCACAACAAGTGAGATCCACACTTTGTGGATTGTCTCTATTCACATTCCTTGGCATGCTGTATGCATGCAATAGATAACATTCCAAACCTTGGCCCAATATGGTAAACCAATTACCTGTTTAATCCTCAGTTATTGGACCTAACCCAAACATGGCTGGAGTTACTAATTTATTAGGCTTACTAAAGTATTGGGCTGTTCTTTTTTACTTTAGTTTGTCAAGAGGGACGGTATCTCATGCATTGGGTGCATAAGACATGTGTCTCATTGACACATGGGCCTCACATGTCATGTGTTAGTGAGACACAAGTCTCATGTGTTTAGTGAATATGAAAATTTTCCTTGTCAAGTACTCATGCATGTAGATTTTTTTCCTTAAAAAAAAAAAAAAAACCCTATAAACATGGCATCTAAAGCACAACTGCACAACCCAAAAGTTAAAATTTTTGGGTTGTTTTTATTCCAATACTTGATTGCAATTGTTTTTTTAATTTATTATGTAACAATCACATGGGTAAAACCTTCCAAAAATCAAGAGCTTTGTTTTTAAGAACCAAAGCAAATGGATTGTGCCAACCGTGTGGAATGGAGCTACTATTTGGTGTCACCGTTACATGTGTAACATGTGGGATTTGCTATGTAAATGGAGTTACATATGTAATAGTGATATAAAATCCTTTTAGGCGAAATGGGGGAAGCACTACGCTTTTTGATCCAATTGACCATTTATGAATTAAATTAAACGATTCATTGGTTTCTTTTGGTGGGAAGGAATTATATTAAAGCAAACATGAAGTACAAACTGGTCAGCATTAAACTAATACAACCCATGTGTCCACCAATAAATGGCTTACAACTAAATTAGGAAAATCATGATACATAAAAGCTTCCCAATGGATGTGCTAGAGTTGGGCATCCTCGAAATACTGCAATAGAATTCCGCATAAAAAATTAAGGCACTGTAAGGATGGCAATCAAAGCATGTGTGAGCACAAGCATTAAGAATGTCTACAATAACTTTTGGATCTGCTTTTACAATAATCTTTAGAATGCCCGAGTTGAAACAAAGACATTGCATGTTGCTTGATTACGAGTGCAAAAGAGAAGCATAATAATATATGCGAATTTTTAGATGTAATAACATGTGATTTAAACATTTGTATGATTGCACACATCCACTTAAAAAAAAAAAAAAATTAGATACATAAATCTTGTGTTGCCTTTCTTCTTTGCTTACTTTTTTTTTTTGAATAAACTGGATTTAATCACTTTATTATTTCAGCAAATGTGAAAGTAAGCAAGAGATCAATTCCTCCATTTCAAACCATGCCATCTTCATGTCTTTGAATCCACTAATTCTTGCCCTTCTCCAAGTGGATTATCAAACTCACCCAGCAAATGTATGGGGTTTTTTGGCTGGCACATGCTTGTACTTCTTGGCACTTGAATTGAAGAGGAATATCAATACTCGTTGGGCAAGTTAATCTCACATCCTCAGCCATGTACTTCTCATCTCGGGAGCCTTCTCTTCATTCTCACTAGTGTCAATCTTTCTCCCATCTTCACTTGGGTGGCTTCCATTCATCTTATGGGCCATTTTGCCTCTTATGGCAGCAAGTCCCATGCTTCTGCGGGTTTACCATTGGTTTTTTCAAGGAATTATGAAGGAAAAAGTTGGTAAGTTCTTTGATAGATTCATGGGATCTGTCACGGTTCAGCAACAACTGTTACCAAATTAATGAGAAAATTTGTATAAGCATTAGGTGTTCTACTTCTATGTTGTAGCTATTATATTTACTGTTTTACACTAAACATGTATGAGATGGACTCAACTATAATGTCCATTTACTTTAACGGACAGTTGCAACAGTTTGTTGAATATTAGCATTAATATGTATAACATGTTGTATTTGCTTCTTGAGTATATGCGTAAGCATAGAATAGGAACATAAGGGTTACATGTTTCAGTTTTGACAGTCTACATCTATGGAGAAAACCCTTAAGGACTATATCTTTATTATATAAGAATGTAGTACATAACCTGTGTTATAATGAATCCTAACATGAGTATATATAGTAAACTAAATCCTAGATTTCTAGTACAAGTAGGAGACTTATCTTCCACACAAAGTAGGTGGGTTTGAGCCTATTACATTGGGCTAATATGTCTAATATATCTCTAACACCCCCCCCCCCCCTCTCCTCTCTCAAACTCAAGACGGAAGCTCGATTAAAGCTTTAAGGTTGGATAAGCTTGAAAAGATTTCTTGAAGGATGCCTTTCAAGAAACCACGATGATGAATGTGCTAGTTGATCGATTTCGAAGTTTCAAATGAAGAAATGAAGTCCAAAATCAAAATTCATGCGAAAAATTGAGCAAGCTAGGCTTTGTCAAAAGTTTTTGACTAAGGGCCAAAACCAAAGCCAAAGTTGGTCAAATTCAATGTTTAGTTAATGGGTCCAGTCAAAGTTTTGAAGTCTGTGGGTAAGATTTGGAATATTCTGGTCAGGTAAGTTTAGGCCAATTGAGTCAAAGATGACATGGTGCTGGCGTGGAGAGATTATTGACATGGTGAGCATGCTTGGCAATGATAGGGTAGAGAGGACCTAAGGCTGAGGTGGTAGTCTCGCATGGCTGTTGACATGGGAGGGTGATGTCATCATATGAAGTCATATCCAAAGGCCAGTGTGTGATACGCCGGTGAGATCCAAGTGGCGAATGGAGGCGAGTGCCATCAGATGATCATCAGATTTGTTTAGGTTTGCAGATTGGTGGATGACAAGGCCGATAGGGCAACACATGTGGTGGAACGAGGATTTACAAACCTGAATAAATTTGACGATCATCCGATGCCACTCACCTCCACGCGCCACTTAGATCTCATAACTATATCATGCGGTACTTTGGTTTTGCACGTGCTTCCAAGCATTGGCCTTTGGACATGATGTCATATGATGATATCGCCCTCCCACATTAGTAGCCATGCAAGACTGCCATGTCAGCCCTTAGGTCCTCTTTGCCACGTCACTGCCACACAAGCTCTCCACGTTAATAGACTTTCCACATTAGCACGACTTCATCTTTGACTCAGCTAATTCGGACCGGCTAATATATTTTTTTTGAAAAAGTTTCAACCTATAATGTTTGCTTTTGATGATAGCACAATTATCAAATCAAGATACCAATCAGTTTTTAGTGTAGACGGAAATTGAACTCCAAATCTCTTAATTCCTGTTTGAAGCTAGATTGCTAAAATTTTGATACATTTTTTTCCTCTTGTCAAGGAATAAAAAATTCTTAATTCAGCAAATCTTACACGCATTTGTTGCTTTTCCTTAGTACTAGGTCATAAACATAATGTTAATCTTCATATTCTTACTTTGCAGGTATACAAAATATATGATACACGAGACCAAATGGACAAGTCAATCAAGTACCATGTAATTAATTAATATTTAATATTACTACGCTCAGATTGAATCACATCAACAGCCATGTCATTACCATTATTTAACCTGAATTTGTCCTACAATTTAAAAATAATTTTCCTAAATTTTAAAATACTAATAAAAATAAAATAACTCTCAGCCCTATCTCCACCATAAAGCCCAATCTTTATAGTTTTAATTGTACCATAAAGTTCAAACCCAAGCCTATGTTCCATGGTTTTAGTTTTGTGTTTCATGGTTTCAAATTTAAGCACGGCAACCTTTGCATTTCACGATTACAATTTTAGATGGCAACCCTTTGTGTTCCATGGTTACAATCTCAAACGGCAATCCTTTGCATTCCATGATTACAATCTCAAATGGCAACCCTTCAACTTCCTAACACCAGACTTTGGCTTTGTAACTCCTTCATCTCTTCCTCTCCTCACACTATATTAATATTGAGAAGTTGGATGATTCAATTCAAGCATCTCTAAATCCCAGTTGCTCTTGACCTCTATTCTTCTGACTGCCTTGCATAATAGTTCAATGTAAGGATTAGATAAATAGTATTGTTTTTTTTTTTTTTTCTGCTTTTTTTTTCTTTTTTAATTTTGTTACTACATCTTTTGTGTTTTGGGTCATATATGGGTTTTTATGTATTTGGTTTGGGTATTTGTACTAATATATGATTTTTTGTTTTCATGTTTAAAATTGATTTGGTTTTTTTTTTTTTTTTTTTTTTTTTTTTTTTCTCATATTTGAGACCGTAATGTTTTATATGGGGTAATCCATGTGAAGCTGTAAATAGGAGCTTTGGTAGTTAGCAAATTGAATGATAGAGTATTAGTAGTATCCATGCATTTGTGGTTTATTTATTTATTTATTTTTTAAAAATGTTTGAGACTATAACGTGTGAAGACGTAAATAGGAGTTTTAGTAGTTAGTAAATTGAATTATAGAGTTTTAGTAGTATCTGTGCGTGCAGAAATTGATTTGTGGGTTTTTTTTTTTATATATAATGTTTGAGACTGTAACGAAATAAATAGCAGTTTTAGTAGTTAGAAAATTCAATTTGCAAACTTTATTGTTTCTATGTTCAAAAAACCTGGTGAAGGTTGAATCTGCCATATTTCTTGATCCTTTTGATGGCTTACGATTCATGCTCAAAAGTAGGGTGGTGGTCATTCTTACACCTGTTTCATTGAAGTGCAATAGTATGTGCAGACATGGATTTACCAATCACCATATACCTATAGGTTTAGAACTTGACACTTTATCTTGAGTCTATAGTTCAGTTTATCAAAAAAAAAAAAAAAGAAAGAAAAAAGTGTGTAATGGAGTCTTATGTAGAAATTGGAGTCTCAATTACGATATCCCTTAAGTCCAAGTAATGGAATGGACTGGATTCATCTGTATAGTTTTGTATAGGTGATTTTGCTATAATTTGGGTTCTCCTTTGCTGTAACGGTATCAATGTTTGTGTTGTATATGGAGGCTACAGCTAGAGCTAAACTATGCTGTATTTGTTAGATAGGGATTTATTTAAAGTTTTTGAGTTTATTTACTTTGCGTAGATCATGTGAGCTTGCATTTTTGGGTTAGGTCTTCTCCTTTGTAAAGATAGGCCAGCCCCATCACCATAAATCGATACCCTTTGTTCAAAATCTATATCCTCTCCAGGTGAGTTTTTACTTCTTAATTTATATTATCTATTTAATGATATATGTTTACAATCCAATTTGGCTATCTCATTCAATTCTTCTATTTTTTATATATTTATAGACAATCTTCTTGTTTGAACAAAATCTTCCATATGTTATTTAAAATCCAATTTTGTTTGACAAATTCACCAGTTTTTTTGCTTTGTCTCTCTGTAATTCTCTCTTTTTCTCATGTTTTGCTAGTATAATGGTTGAAATAATGATATCAAAATTGGTGTCCTTTGTGAAAATAGGCTAACCCTAAGTGTTTGACAAAATATCCCAGTGAAATTAGAATCAATGAAGTTTAAAGGCTTGTTAAAAAATTTTTGTTTGTTTTGTTAAAATCCTCCCCATCACCCAAGTGTTTGGCAAAATGTCTCAATGAGATTGGAATCAATGAAGATTAAAGTCTTGGTAAAAAATTTATGTATTTTTTGTGAAAGTCCTCTATTGTTTTTTGGATTATTTTTTGTTTCTTTTCATGCCAACATGGCGTGTGCTGTGTCCAATGGAATTGAGAGAGTTTAGTCAAATTTGAGGTGACAACGCTCTTAAAACTTATTAGACAAGAAGAGAATAGTTTTTGATGGAATAGTATTTTATGCCTCTTATTGCTTGAGACATAGCCACTTTAGACCTATAGTCATGGTACAATAGTGACGGTTATAAAAGCCACTACAAAAAATGCCACTATAGCCCAAAGGGACCTATAGTGACGTTTTAGGAACGCCACTATAGGTCCAATTTTTGTAGTGTGTTCTCTTAAGTCCCAGCCAAGACAAAGCATAAACTTCAATTGCTTTGAATTTTGCTATTTTGTTGTTGTGTTAAAGCTATTAAAGCTGTGTGTTTGAGACTTATTAAGTTATTTTACAAGGTGAATATTTTATATCAATATCTATTTGTTAGCATGTGTTTGAAAATTATAGGATAACGAACAATTTTAAGCAAACTATAATTTGTTATTTTTTGTTTTCCAAATTACAAGTAGTAATTTATCATGTTAAATTGGTAGTGCTTTCTTCTTTTTTATAATAAAAAAAAATTGTTCTTCAATTGGGCCTTTAAAGCTTTCAATCTAGAGCAATTTATTAGGTTACATAGACAAATTACACCAGTCAGAGCACTGTTTTACTATTTAATTTGAAGTTATTCTTTTTTCTATTTATTGGGGGAAAAACTTTGATGTTCCCAAGTACAATGTGGGGTAGCCAAACCGAAACTCAAGATGGGCTCTTGAGGTAAAGCCAAAAGGTTTCGGTGTAGTAATAAGCCTGTCCAAGTAAGAGATGACGGTTGCACCTTGACAAAAAACGACAATAAAGCCCAAAAAACACTTAATTATTTGGGTTAGTGGTCTTTTATGGTATTACAAGAAGAACAATTTCTCCAGTAGCAGGGTAAAATTATACTTAAGGTCCAACAATTAGTTATTAAACAAATTTAGGAAAATGTTCATTTCTGAGAGTCATTAAGTGTCTTGGTCAGAAGGGTTTATGGTATTTTCAGCCATCATTACATCACTATGAGGGAAGAATTTTATTATTACAAATACATTGTATCCTTCAATAATAAAACAAGAAGTAAAAACTAATGGTTCCATGGTTAAAAGAAATGATTATTTGGCATGGTGTGAAGGGAGAGAGAGAGAGAGAGATTCCAGTTCAGTGCAGCAAATGTAAACCAAGATTCTTAAGGAATGTGTATGTGGTACATGAGTAAGATAGCATAAGGGCTATTTTGAGTGAGTGGGTGTGTAGGCTTATAGTGGGATGGTGAAGGTGATGCTAAAACACATCTTTAATGGGAGAAGATCTATTTGTGGCTGATTAGAGAGCATTTATGAGCTTAAGGTATACAAAAAAAAGGAAAGGGAATGTTTGAGGCTAAGTGAGTGTGGGATAAGGGGGAGATTTATGAGTTGGGGAGAGTTAAGCTACAAGCAGAAAATTTGGCAAAGTAGCAAGAATAATAGAATTTTCAGATGGGTTGATATGTGTTTTGTAGGCTAGTGTGCTTATGCTTTTATAGTGAAGTTTAGGGAAGTATTAATTAACAAAAGTCCAAAAACGTAGGATTGATCAGGGGCAGAATGGTAGGCTTAATTATCCTAGGATTTGGCCATAAATGGGAGATTTGCTTTTGGGGTTGCTTTGCTACTTTGGGTTATATGACAAATGGTGAGTATTTGGGGTAATCTTGCATTAAATATCAAGATTTCTAAAGCTGAGTTTAACCAATAGGATTAAGGCAAGTACTAGAGAAGAATCTAGGTATTGCATCTGAAATTGAGATCCTAAGAAGTAGGATTGAACACCCTAAGCCAGGTGTCAAATTCTAAGCCTACTTCAAAAGGTTCCGCTGGAGATCCCCTTATGCCCTCCAAACCACATGTTCCCAAAATTTTCCCTTTTAGGATTCATGGGCTTGGCACATGAACCAGCTCTTGAACGTTTTGGGCATTTATAGAATTTATTTGTTGAGATTCAAGTGACTTGGTTTTGGTCTCTTTTAGCTGGAGATGGAGTCTTGAGGAAAATGATGACATCCCATTACCCATTAGACTTCTAGCTATCAGTACAACTTTTGGGCACTATTCACGTCAGAAAATGGTGGCAGAAAGTTGATATGATAGCCCCTAGTTCACTCTTAGAGATTTGGTTGTCCCTTTTGGAGATTCTCAGCTGGACCTTGGGTAAGGGTGAACAAGAGGGACTGATTATCTAGTTCGCATTTCTGCCTTTGCTGGGATTTTAAGATTGAGCTTTTCTTCACGTGGGCGAAGCCCCTTGGCTGGGCTGTGCTTGCTCCCTTTTTACTTAGGCTTGTCCTCTCTTCATAAGATGTTTGGACTTACAAAATGATATATTTTGCCATGAGTTTTCATTCCTCATGGGCTCTCATTGTTAATTGATATTCAATATAGTTTAGGTTTTGACAAATATTTGTAATGAGTCTTTGGGTAATGATTTTGTAATACCCAAAATAATAGCATGAGCTTTAATTATTTTTAAATGCTTTATAAATGATATTCATTATTTGAAATAATGAGTTCCATACCATAAGTATGAATCAAATGGGTTTCAAAAAATAAATGATGTAAGATAGATGGTGAACATGTGTCCTTATGTAAATACATAAGTTTATAATATGTTATAAAATTGATGTCTTGGGTCTTGGATGAATAACCATAACTTCCCATAGGCATTAATAAAATGGTTGCCATGGGTTTTGAAAGTAGATAGTTGCCATAAAATTTATGGGCTTGTTATAGTAATAGGTTTAAGAACTTAAAACATTGTTCATCACTGGACTTTAAATAATTACAATATAATATCTCGCCAAGTATTAATATCCTTAATCCTTTAAAATGGTGACAATGTAAATTGGGCTTTAAATATTGCCAATAAGAACTGGGCTTTTTGATATTGCCAACGTAAGTTGGGATTTTGATATTGCCAATGAAAATTGGGCTTTGATGGTGCCATATAGCAATAGGCTTTTGATGGTGCCATGTAGCGACGAGCTTTAGGGTGCCGTGTAGCAACGAGCTTTAATAATTTGCCACGGATTTGAATCATGGGCTTTGATTATGAATTTGAATTCCATAAAAATATGTTGCCATGAGTTGATTCATGGGCTTTGATTATGGATTTGAATTCCATAAAAATATATTGCCATGAGTTGGATCATGAGCTTTTTCAAATATTGTTAAGCATGAACATTCTTGGTCTTTTTAAAAAAGAATGAGATTTTAACTTGCTCAATAAAATAAAAAATTTGGGATTAGACTTTACAAAAATATTGGGTCTTATAACATTTTATATTTGTGGCCCAATTTTGTAAAGAAAAGCAGAATGGTTGTGGGCTATACAACAATATGGTAAACAAAATGTTTGGAGAAGCCCAATAACTTGTTGGTGATGCTTCAAAATAAATAGGTGGTATTTAAACAATATTATGTGTAAAAAAATGTACCTTAACACTATTTAATGGTGCTTTCTTCTTTTTTATTTGGTTACAATAAATTGTAAACAGTAAGTAAAGTAGGTTACATGGATGAATTACACCAATTAGGATACTATTTAATTTGAATAAACTCACTTGGAGAGGATACTAACAAATTATATTTACTTTTTAATAGTTCTTCCTTCTTTTTTATTTGGTTTTATTGTTTATATTACAAATAGTCAAATTCAACTTTAATCTCAAGGAAATATTCTAGCTAGGGTGTGTCAGCAATATTTCGGAGTATGGAATGTTTTTTTCACCATAGTGAGGAAGTTTAGTTTACTTGATATAATATTGTGCCATTTGTTTTTAGTATCTTAATGCATTATTTCTAATACCTTTCAAACAGTAGGAATGATTAGGATCTCTATGGACTAATTTCAGAATCTTAAATTTTTGTTAGGTAAATCAATTGCTTGACTGGATGTTTTATGTGTAGATTACCATGTAGAAGTTTAGTGAAGCAACTGTTGGATACAAGAAGAAAAGAGAGATTGCGGAGGTACGAATTCAACTATTTACTACTCTGTGTTTCTTAATCACAACTATAAATGCAAAAGACACAATCAATTGAAAGATAATGTCAAATCATACTTTCATGCACTCCATGGAGCTTCAAATGAAATGTTATGGTCTATCTCAATGCTATGTAATAACACAACAATTATGAGTAGAAGTTTTGTTGGTCCCTAAATTGGGTCAATAAGGATTTTGTAGTGGATGCTATAGTAAAATTTGTAGCCACTTACATTGCAATAATATCTCTCTTCTGCTGCTTGGGATGTTTGATTTAGAAATGTATAAATCAAAATAATTCCAAGTGCATTGTAATAATTCCCCTCTTCCTCTTTCATTTGAGAGGTTTGACTCCGTTGAATTGCTTGGAAGTTATCATATATAAAACTCTTTTGTCAAACTTCCCCATGCATTGCACAAGTTAACAACTAGTTAAACTGAAAACACAAGTCAATAATGACAGTGATATTTAGTGCATAAGATGAAACAAAAGAGGCTAGACAATGACAATTAGCATATTTCAAATTCAACGCTTAAAACCAATGGCAATTATTGAGACTTTTAGACAAAAAAACAAATTTTGCCTCAATTTGACATAAGAGGTTGATAAAAGAAAAACATCCTCAGTAATACTAGCAGGAAGAGAGAGCCTGATTATCAAAAAAAAAAAAAAAAAAAAAGGAAGAGAGAAAGAGAGAATCTAATTCAAACCAAAGTTGACAAGCATGCTTGAGATCAAAAGTGCATAGGTAACAAGAGAACATCTATAGAATAAAGGACCTATAATTTCTACACATCGGCCATATCAGGTAATTAAACATTTACACTTAGTGTTGCAAAACAAAGATGCATCTGTTTTGCTGAACATAAAATTGAATACAAACAAAACAAGTGCAAGGAAAACTGTTGTGACACAAAATTTCAAGACATGTCATGCCATGGTTACCAAATCAATTGTCAACCTCTACTTTGATCTCTATTTGTAAATCCTTGTACTTCTCAAAAGTTCTAGGGAATGTGCTCTTAGTACCATTTTCCACAACCCAAATTTGACTCTTCTCTTCATCTTCACAAACACGTGAAATGGGCGTACAATCTTGACTGACTGTTAGAAATACTGAATGAACATATTGTATTTCTCGAGTAATAAAATATATATGGTTGCCTTATATAGGAGGCAGAGTGTGAAGCACAAGTATGTGTGCTATACAAGTAAACAAGGTGGGTCTAAAACCCACAATTTATTACACATTAACAACCCCCTTCAAACTCAAGGTGGATGTGAGACCAACTTGAGGTTGTCAACCAAAGCACGAAGGCTTTCCTTAGGATGTGATTTGGTGAAGATATCTGCAAGTTGATCTTTAGAGGAGACTGATAATAGCTTTAGAGCACCATAGGCAGGATGATAACGGATAAAATGTTAATCGATCTTGATGTGTTTAGTCCGTTCATAGAATACATCATAGTGAGCAATATGAATGACACTCTGATTGTCACAATAAAGAGGAGTAGTGGAGGATGTAGACAAACCTAAATCCTTAAGAAGCCATCAAAGCCAAAGGAGCTTAGATGTGGTATCAGCAAGGGCACAATATCCTGTTTCAGAATTGGAGCAGGCCATAAGGGTTTGTTTATTGTTTCACCAAAAAATTAGAAAAGAATAAAAAAGAAAGCAATGACCAGTAGTTGACCTTCGATTAGTGGGATCTTTTGCCTATTAAAGAATGCATGGAGAACAAGAGAAGACTGAACAGAGTAGAAAATACCATGAAAGAGAGTGCCCTTTACGTATCAAAGAATGTACAGGACAACAGTATAATGAGTCGAACGTGGAGCAAATAGATACTGGCTCACCTGGTGAATAGCATAGGAAATGTCTAGACAAGTGACGGTGAGATAAACTAGGCTGCCAACCAATCGTATGTAAAGAGAGGGATTAGACAATGGTTTCTTCCCTAAGGAAGTCAAATGCACATTAAGTTCAATTAGAGTGTCAACAGTCTTGCTATCAGTGAGTCTAGCTCAAGACAAAAGTTTAGAAGCGTACTTGGCTTGAGTAATATAAAGCCCATCTGTAGAATAAATGATTTCAAGAACCAAGAAGTAGCTGAGATGTCCAAGATCTTTCATTTCAAACTACTAACTGAGAAAATCCTTAAGTTCTTAAATGCCACTAAGGTCATCACTAGTTATGATCATATCATCCACATATAGGAGAAGCAAAATAGTGTCTTTGTTGGTGCGACAAAGAAATAAGGCAGAATCATAATGACTGGCAATGTAACCCAAGCGAAAGATGGTAAAGTTGAACTTGGCAAACCAAGCTCGTGAAGCTTGTTTAAGGCCATAAATAGCATGACGAAGGTAACAAACCTTGTTCAGTTCAATAGAGAGACTAGGAAAAGGTTACATATAAACTTTTTCAATTAAATTCCCATTAAAGAATGCATTTTTTTTACATCCATCTGAAAAATGTCCCATTTACTAGCAGCGACGACAACTAAAAAGGCATGAATAGATGAGATTCGAGCAACCGGAGTAAAGGTCTCTTCATAATAAAACGCATACTCCTGTGTAAAACTTTTTGCATCAAGATGAGCTTTATAGTGCTCAATGGACTCATCAGAGTGAGTCTTGATCTTGTAGATTCACTTACAACCAACCACAGATTTTCCAGGAGGGAGAGTCACCAAATCTCAAGTATGGTTTTTAGATAAAGTATCAAGTTCCTCTTTCATAGCAATCTACCATAAAGGGTTAGTAGAGACCTCACGATAGGTGTGAGGCTTATGCAGTGTAGCAAGGCAGTGTAACAATGATAGTCAAGTAAATGTGCAAGAATAGATCTTACCCGAGTTGAGCGACGAGGTGGAATGTCTCGTGCAAGATCTTCAAGCGGAGTAGGAGTAAAGGACCCAAGTTTAGAGTTGGATAGCTTGTCTTCAACCTATTCATCTTTCATCTATTCATTAGAGAGTGATCCAAGAAAGGTGTAAAAAATATCTTATGGTTGGACAGAGAAATCTATAAGAGGATCAGGAATAAATATAGAAGGAATATGTGGCTCATTTGGAAAAAGATCTAAGACAGAGGAGGTAGATAGGGAGGCACAGAAGTGAGAGAGCTCGACAAAGGAGTGATGTTCCCAAAAGACAACATTGTAAGAGATACGAAGACGATGAGAGATGGGATCATAACACCAATACCCCTTTTGAGTTTCGCCATAACCAAGAAAACAACAAAGCCTATGTAACGCGCCGACCCAACGTAATAGTTAAACTATGTGTTTGATGATTTATTACTATTTTAAGCCACTTTCTTTCTAAAATTAATATAAGAGTATTTAATAAACATATTATTTTATAATGCCATTGAATAGGAATTGTAAAGATTATAAATAATTGAAATGGCTATTTGTATTATAAAATATACTAAGTATGTACAAAACTATATTAAGTTGTTAAGTTATTATATATATAGTTGTTGATGTTTAATTAAGTGTTTAAGGAAAGGGTTAATATGCAAAGTTATTTTATACTTTGGACCTTTATAGAATATAAGGTTATGGAAGGGTGGAAAGTGAGAAAAAAAAAAATAGAAGGTTGCAAAAGGTGAGTCATCAACTCCCTTTTTCCTTTGCAAATATGTGTCCCATGAAGTTCTTTTCCCTTGACTTCTTTGGCTGAAGGTTCAGCCCCTATTCTTCTTTTCCTATTCATTTCTCTTTGTTCTTATCTCTTTCTACACCTCATCTATTCTTTGACTTTCTCAAGCAACTGGTACACTCAAGAAACTCTCTCCCTCTTTCATACCCACGGATAAACACCAAAAGAAAGAAAAGCTCTCAACCTTCCTCTCCCTCTCACACCTACGGGTCTAGCAGCAAGGATAAAGACTTCTTCAATTCTTCTCAAGCTTTTGTTCCCAATTTAAAGCTAGAGTGATTCTAGCTTAATCACTCCATGAACCATGCTTAGGGTAAGGGGAAAATCTAATTCTTTTAGTATATTGTTCATTTTAAACTTAAGTAATGGTTATATGATTTTGTATATGGGTAGTTGATTTAGTAATTGAAGTTGGTTGAGTGTTAGTTCATGAACTTGTTAAGAATTGCACTCACTATTAACCTGTTTGGTTATTATAAATTCTGTATTTTTCTAGGACACCTATGGGTAAAAGGCTTATTGGAGATTATTATATAATATGTCTAGTATTTGTATATTAAATTTCATAGGAAAATACCATTGTTTGATAATTTTTTGTGAATTTACAAGAAAATGTTGCAAAGCTGTCATTGTGACAGATTCTGTGTTTACGCATGGTAAATTATGTATTAAATTGTTTACAGTGAATTTGGATGCTAGGAAAACTTCCTATGAAATATAAGACACATATAGTTGTAATGGAAGTGGTCTCACAGCATTTGGATCAATATAAAAATAATGGTGTAATTTCTAAGTTGCATGAAATTCTGTCAGGACAGTTTTGACTATATTGTATTGTATGATTTTTATTAAATTGTGGTTTTATGGTTTGACTCTGAAATTCATACGGTATTTACTAGACATCCAGAGGAGTTTCTCTGTAAAATTCATGAGGATTGTAGGTGTTTAGATGGCCTATTCGTATTTTACAAATGAGGCATATGCTGCTGGAATAAAACAGTGAACAATAAAAGACATGCCTAACTTTAAGGATTTAATTCTAAAGTTACGGTGAATGATTTGAGCTATAATTAATTATGCTCATCATTTAGTATGTCTAAATCATAGATAAATTTTGTGTAACTTGGTTCAAGGTTTGATACTCAAAGGAAGGGTTCTAAACCATTCTACCACTTTTTCATGTTGCCATGTGAGTGTATATGGTTACAAGACTATGCTTAAAGGATTTTATGTTTATGCATGCTTTATTGCCCTAATTTCAAAGAACTTTTGAAATGAAGTTGGCTCTTTTAAAGATATGATATTAATATGAGAATGATAGTTTTTTCTTAGTTTGGTACATCATTTGTTGATGTGTGCATAATATGTTTGTGGGAACCTCTTTGAGGTGGGATTAGGTTTTCTTTGATTTTAAGAGATAGGCTTTGAGATGAATGCGTAAGGTTATGATAAGGAGTAATTGATAGCAATAAGCTTTGAAATTTGGTTTAGGTGTTACCAGTACCTAAGTTTAAGCTCCTTCGACTGTAGGCTCTCGGTTCCTCTGTTTTCAGGTAAGTGATAAGATATATGGGCATTTGGTAAGTCATGAGGTTATTTTAAAGTATAAGATGCATTAAAAGGTTTTTCATTAGAGATATGGCATATAATCATGTTTCAGACAAAGACATGTTCGTGAACTTTCGAAACCTTATGTATATGATTTAAGCATATTGATGTCATTACTAATTCCACGAACATGATGCTTAAAGAAAAAAATGGAGATGTTGTTATTGTGAAATGTTATGCAAACTATGAATTTCAGTATGATGTATAAGTATGAAATGTTTTCGGGTTATTTTCTCTGATGATCTGAACTCTGCCAGTAGGGGTTTAATTACTGGCTTTCCATAGAAAATGTTATCTGATTAGTCATTAAAAGTGGGATTGGCTTTGCTATACCCGCCCTTGTTGGTTACGGCCAACTTGTAGAGGAAGTCAACCTACCTCCATGGTTGAAAGATATGTATTATGATGTGATCTCGGGAATACCTAGCATTGTGAGGAATGTTGGATGCTTAGCACAGTGGTGCTAGAAGCCTCCTAAATAAGTACAGATTTATCATATATGGACTAACCAATATGATATGAACAGTTATATTATATTAATGATCATGAGAGAATGATTTTATTTAAATGCATTATGAAAAGTCAAAAGCTCTCATGAAAAGAAGTTTTTGACGAAAAAAAAAGTTGTTCTTTAAAGATAAAAGTTTTTGAAGTTCTATTGTACTTTAAAGATAAAGAATTTGATGATAAGGTTTTAGTGATCTGTAAAGATAAAGCTTTTGATGAAAGTACAAGTTTACATTAAAAAGTTATCAGATATCTATTCTTTATGAAGCATTATGAAAGTTATAATATTTTACGATAAGAAATTTATAAAGAAAAGTCTTCTTATTTGTTTCTAGTTTAAGACAAAGTTACCAATTATCTGATTTAAGTTAAAATGATTATTTTGTAACAAGAATACACATACATACACACACACACACACACACACACACACACATATATGTATATATGTATATATTTTAAATAATCAATATTATATTTGGTGACTTTGTAAGAAATAAAAGAAATTCAACTTGAAAGGTTTTGGTAATATTATTCTGGTAAGAAAAATGAGAACAATTATTTTCCTATGAAAAGCATATAAGTTATTATTATGAATAGTATAAAATACTATGCATGAAAAGATTTTCTTCTATCTGAATAATAGTAAAATGAAATAATTTGATTTATATGCATTCTTATTAAATTCTTATGTATCTTATCCTTACTGAGCTGTGTAGCTCACCCCTTCCACCTTTCTAGTTACAGGTTTTATTTTTTAGCAGATGGAGCCTTAGTCGAGTTTTGGAAGGAGTTGTTTTTAGTTTTAAAAGTATAGAACCCAAACTAGTAATTTGATGTTTAGTTTTACAGTATTGTGTATTTAGGATTTAATGAAAGTTGTGTACTTTAAAGTATTAAGAGATGTATTATGTGAAGTTCACAATTTGAGTAACTGGTGGACTATGCTATTCTATGAAGTACAATGTAGACACTCTGAATGTCCAGTGAAAAGTGATAGGCCACAAATGCATTGATCCCTTGTGATAAATTAAGTTGATTAATTAGCCAAGTCTTTAATTAATCAAGTTAACATGCAAATTACGTGGCAGCACAACCAAATCATCAATAATCTAAAGTATGCAGCGGAAAATAAATAACACGATGATTTGTTTACAAATGGGAAAAACCTGACGGCAAAAGTCCCACCGGGTAATTTAAGGTCACCACTTCTGAAACTCCACTATTATCACAACAAGCGGTTACAAGTAAAGGAATCCTAGTACCTTACCAGCTTACAGTTGAACCCTTACCCCAATACCCAATTGGACTTGTTTTGTAGTGACAGTTTCTCCTTTTGATGCACGGCTCCCAGTACGTGACTAACCAATTACACGGATCCCAGTACGCGACTTCAATCACCAACTAGAGAGAGAGTTGTTGGCTGCAAAGTTTTTCAATTCATCTACATGATGAAGATTAAGAAGATGCTTGGTTACAAAACCCTACGGTGCATATTACACAGCAACTTCTTCACAAGAGAGATGAACTAAGGCATGAATTTTGTCTTGGATCACAAATAGCTTGAACAAGGATTTTTCAATACTTGTGCAACTTGTGTACTTGTGCATCCTTCGACGGCCCTTAAAATAATCATTTTATATGTCTAGGGTTAGGAGAAAAAAAGTCCCAAAGATATACTCACGGATTGGAATCAAAACAGAAATCAGAATCTGTTTTCCATAAATCTCGACAGATAGAGGTGTTGAGGATCTGTCGAGAAGCTATTGAGCCTCAGGGCTGAAACAGCTTCTAAATCTCGATAGATGCATGTGTCGAGACTAGGTGTCGAGCTTTAGTAACTTGCACTTTCCAGCTTATTTATTGGACAGACTTGATGACTTCAATACTTGATCTTGAAACATAGTTTCTTGAAGCGTTAAACACATTCTAAATCTATCCAATTACAAGTAAAGTGCGTTTTGTCAAAGGATAAGCCAATTACATAAAATAAGGACATATGTTTAAAAGAAGATGAACCATATATGTCCTAACAATCTCCCCTTTTGGCAATCCGTGATGAAACCACACAAACAAATGAAGATATGAGAGAAGTCATAAATCACTCAACTCATATTCACTTGTTGAATACAATAAAATCTATCCTAATACAAACTCTTGAAAAATTTTGCAAGAAGAGAATTTATGGCAAGTAGACTTTGACAACCTGTATTTCTGAAACACTTTTAAACAAAACATATCAAGGCATCTTTGTATCAAGCAAAATTAATAGATTGCATACAAGTAAAAGAAACATGTATACAGAGACAGAAAAGAAACAACACATGGAAGGTACGTGAAAGAAACATACATCAACATATATATATATATATATATATCAAGAAATAAGCACAATGTATGTCAATAAATGGTCACAAAATCGGGGTACATGAACAATGTATCTCTAAAAGAAAGAAAAGAAAAGAAATACATGTAATCCTCACTACATCCCTCATATCAACACTCCCCATATCAAAAATTTCATATACAAGCTCTCCCCCTAAGTATGACTACTCTCATAACTCAAAACTACTCCCCCTTTTTGTCACGAGTGACAAAGGGTAGAGTGTTAAGTAGACATCTCATTAGAAAAGCTAGCATCTCCATCATCCTCATTGGAAGCATCAATGTCATCACCATTATCATCCTCAGTTTCAGGAGCTACATAAGGAGGTGGAAGAGAAGCATCAGAAGTAAAGCCACCCAAGGTCGCCTATCGCCTGGCAATGCGACCAACACGAACGTTCACCTGATACAACTCCGTAGAGAGTGTATCGAGGCGAGCATCCATGCGCTGAAGCTGCGCCATGATGTCTCCAAGTGTCACATCGCTCGAGGAAGAGAAGGGAGTAGATGTGGCTTTAGCAGATCTGGATGGAGTCGGACGAGAGGAAGGAGCTGTAGAATCCATTTGTCGCAGCTTGAACTATGCCTCACTACGTTTAACGGTAGCGGCATCTATGGCAGACATGACATGGAATGGGTCGGACGATGGAAAAGGGATGGAAAATGGCGTAAAATCCTCGTTATAGCAGAAGGAAAAATGAGCTTATCATGGGTAGCCATATCCCTATAGACATCAATGATAGAGAAGATGAAGTGCGAAAGGAAGTCTATAGTAAGATGCTCTAATTAAAAGATGTTAGGACATATGTAGTTCAAGTCTGTGAACATATGTCACTATTTTATGTAATTGGCTTATCCTTAGACAAAACACACTTTACTTGTAATTGGGTAGATTTAGGATGAGTTTAACACTTCAGTTCAAGGTTAAGTGTTGAAGCCGTCAAAGTCTGTCCAAGAAACAAGCTGGGAAGTGCAAGATTTTAAAGCTCGACACATACCTCGACAGATACATCTATCGAGCTTTAAAGAAGCTGTTTTGCCCGAGCCTCGACAGCTATCTCGACACCTCTCGACACCTCTATCTGTCGAGAATTAAAGAAAACAGATTTCCAGGTCTATTTCAAGTCTAATCCGTGAGTGTGTCTTTGAGACTTCTTTTCTCCTAACCCTAGACATATAAAAGGATTATTTTAAGGGCCGTCAAAAGAGAGATCACAGAAAACAAGTTGCACATTCTTTGAGAACTCGTTGTTCATGCAATTTGTGATCTGACAGACAAAGTTCGTGCCCTAGTTCATCCTTGATGATTTGAAGAACTTTGCAGCCAACTCTCTCTCTCTTCATAGTTGGTAATTGAAGTCGCGTACTGAGATCCGCGCATCTGGTTAGTCACGTACTTGGGAGCCGTGCATTAAAAGGAGAAACTATCACTACAGAACAAGTCCAATTGGGTATTGGGGTAAGAGTTCAACTGTAGGTTGGTGAGGTACTTGGGATTACTTACTTGTAACTGCTTGTTGTGATAATAGTGGAGTTTCGGGAGTGGTGACCTTAAATCACCCGGTGGGGTTTTTGCCGTAAGGTTTTCCCCATTCGTGAACAAATCACCGTGTTATTTACTTTCCGCTGCTTAACTTAGTTTCGGTGATTTGTTTGTGCTGCCACGTGATATTGCATGACTAATTTGATTAATTAAAAACTAGGCTAATTAATTAATCTAAATTATCACAAGGGGTCAACGCGTTTGTGGCCTGGCAAAAGAGACAACAAAAATCGAGCACGTGGCTCTATAATGGAGTTATAGTGAGAAAGTGGGTGCAAAACAAATGTCATCACCATGTTTAGAAAACGAGGACCTTTAGCAAAAGGCCTACATGGTGTGTACTGATGATCACCCCAATCAGAGGGGTGCTCACAGAACGTTGAGATCATCTCGTCTTTGGACATAGTCCATAGACACTCATAACCGGGGTAATTAGAATGATCAACCCTTGGGACGTGAAGAACCTCGAAGACCAACTCCGAAGTGACAGCAAAGCGCGTATCTCGAACGCGAGAATGAAAGAGAGGTATTGAAGAATCAATCCCGTGGATGTTGGAGTAAAACTCCTGAATCAACACGAAAGGACAAGTGACCGGTACGTCACACAGTGACTCCCAACCTCGACTGTAAATGACATCGGGTAGGTCAGTGTCGGCAAAGTCTGCTAAGACAACTTGGCATTCCGAATGAACACCTCGTTTAAAAAAGTTCTTCGAGAAGTCTTGTTAGGCTTTCTTATCACGGAACCGAACAAAGAGAGGAGTAAGATTAGAAGACGAAAAGCCCCGAGAATGCAGAGGGTTCTAGGATGGAATGGATTTATGCTCAGGTGCCATAGACACTACTAACGCAAACAGAGAGAGAGGAAGAAAGAGAGACACATAGAAAAGTTCCAAAACAATTCAATATATGATAAGTATATTGAAAAGAAAGAACGTATGCATGGGAAATGCATGAACATGTGACATGCAACATAGAAAGTATCATGAGCTTAGCTGAGTCCAATCCTACCAGTACACAATCAGAGAACACACATCTAAATGCATGAAAATACTGTTAGAATACTAATGTGATGCAATGCATGTAGTTTTAAAGATCAAATCTATAAAACCAACCTAAAATTTTCAATAAACACTCATCAATTTTGAAAATCCCCAAAATTTTTCAAAAAAGCCCAAAACTTAGGTTTTTAAACCATGAAATGCATGAAGAATAAGAGGAATGAAGCTTACCAAGAGAAGAAAATCTTGAGGAAAGCTTGTAGAATCCTTAGGAAGAGGTTTGGAGTGAATGAGAGAGGTTTTGGGAGTGAGAGACCAAATGTAGCAAGAGAGAGATCGAGAGAAATGAGAGACAAATTGTGAAGAACAGTTATATACACCTTCAGTAATTCTCGACAGATGAAGGTATCGAGAGGTGTCGAGACAGCTATCGAGGTAGGTATCAAGAAAAGCTACTTCGACAGAGACAGCTATCGAGAAAAGGTGTCGAGAAAGGAAGATCAAGCACAAAAGAATCTCAATCGATCCAGAAGCTATCGAGGAGCTATCGAGCAAACAGAAAGTTTCTCGATCGATCTAGAAGGTGTCGAGACTGCGATAAGAAAAAGCTAAGAAGCTCGACAGACAGCTTGGTATCGAGGAGGTGTCGAGATTGCCTTAAAAAGCAATTTTTCAAAAGAATAAAAACACAGACATGAATGCAATTACGCATGCAACTCAACCAATGATCCAAGTAACACATTAAGCTCTCAAAATCATCTCTCAACAATAATTTTAAGCACATGGATCCCAAAACACACACACACATACTAAACAAGTCTAACCAAGTTTATATTTTAAAAATAAGTTAAGACAGTTTAGTTGCATACATTAACGCATGTAAACCTTGTGACGGCCAAATCACATTGTACTTGCACATGTATCAAGAATAGCAAAGAATATTGCGTGTTGTGTGTGAAAAAGATCGCAAGATTGCATAAGTGTCTCAAAGTTATGAGGATTTGAAATATGAGAAAATCACTTTAACTCACACACAATCATAACTGTTTGATGCAGACTATCACCTTCAAGGTACATCTTATAACTCCCACATCTCCTAGAAAATATGCTTGCAATAATATTTTTAAAGCATTTTGATCTTTTTGCTTTTTATTTCTTTGCATATTTTCTTTTATTAAGCATATCATGCATGGGCATACAAGAGAGAAAAGAAATACCCAATTATATTAAGTTATTGACATTGCACTTTTGCTATGCCGAAACATACAGATGTCATTTCATGATTGACGGGTAACAGTGGTGAAATGGTTATTTATGCCTTTCTCTTAGGATTTTCTAGTCCTACTCATCAAAAAGAGTGATACGAGTGTTAAGTACAAGAGATCACTTAACCTTACTCATCACAAACAAAGAGCTACAAAGCTCACTTGTTTAGTTGTGCATAAAGATGCTCATCTAAGCTACAAGCGATACAAAATTTAGAAAACTCTGTTTTAATGGCCATTTTAAGGTTTACAAGAACCAATGTACACAAACACACACTGTTTTTGTATTTTTCAATTTTTTTATTATTTTTTTAAAAGCAAAAATAAAACACAAAATTGAAAACACACAAAAGCAAAACAATGCATAAAACTAGATGTAGATGCATGAGGAGGAAGAAAGATAGAAGGAGATCGATCCATGGATATGACACCGGTGTTTTCACGAAGGAATTCAAACCGTTTACTATCTAGAGGTTTGGTGAACAAGTCAGCCTTTTGGTCATCAGTGTAAATGAATTCAAGGGTGAGATTACCATCTTCGACAAGATTCCTAATGAAGTGATGTTGAATCTCTATGTGCTTAGTTCGAGAATGTTGAACTGGATTCTTAGAGATATTATGGCACTGGTATTGTCATAGTAAATGGTGAGATGTTCTTAACAAATACCATAATCATGAAGGAGTTTTTGCATCTATAGGAGTTGGGTACAACAGCTACCAGCAGCAATGTACTCAGCTTCAGTAGTGGATAAAGAGATGGAGTTTTGCTTTTTGCTCATCCAAGAGACAAGATTATTACCCGCATAAAACAACCCCCTGAAGTGCTCTTTCTATCATCAGTATTCCCAGCCCAATCAGCGTCAGAATATCCAGCTAAGACATCATTTGTGTCTTTGCTATACCACACACCAAAGTTGGCAGTAGTCTTGACATACTTTATGATTCTTTTCAAAGCAATCATATGTGACTCTTTGGGATTTGCCTGATATCTAGCACACATTCCTACACTATAGCTAATGTTAGGTCTACTAGCAGTAAGGTAAAAAAGACTACCTATCATGCTTCTATAAAGTGAAGAGTCTACACTTTTACCTAACAAGTCAACAGTGAGTTTAACATTCGGGCTCATGGGGGTTCTAAAAGAACTAGCAGATTCTAATCCAAACTTTTCACAAGATTCTTAGCATATTTAGATTGAAAGATGAATATACCTGAATCTTGTTGACGAATCTGCAGTCCAAGGAAGTAAGATAGCTCTCCAATCATGCTCATCTCGAACTTTGCTTGCATGAGTTTTAAGAAGTCTTAAGCAAGTTCATCCTTAGTTGATCCAAAGATGATATCATCAACATAGACTTGAGCAACCACCAGCTCGCCATCTTTCCTTTTGATGAAGAGAGTCTGATAAGCCTTTCCTCTTGTGAACCCATGGGATATCAGGTATTGTGTCAACCAATCATACCAAGCTCTGGGTGCTTGCTTTAATCCATAGAGGGCCTTCTTGAGATACAACACATGATCTGGAAAGTGTGGATCAATGAATCCTTTAGGTTGATCCACATAGACATCCTCTTTAAGTAGTCCATTCAAGAAAGCTATTTTTACATCCATCTGATAAAGCTTAAACTTCAAGTGACAAGCTAAGGTGAGAAGAATTCTAATGGACTCCATGCGAGCAACTGGAGCAAATGTTTCATCATAGTCTATTCCCTCCATTTGAGTGTATCCTTGAGCTAGAAGTTGAGCCTTGTTGCGGATCACATTGCCCTCCTCATCAATCTTATTGCAGAATATCCATTTTGTGCCGATGACATGCTCGCCCTCCGGTCTAGGAACTAGAGTCTGCACATCATTCCTTTGAAACTGAAGTAGTTCATCATGCATTGCTTCAACCCAACTTTCATCCTAAAGAGCTTCCTCAACTTTAGTGGGTTCAACCTGTGACAAATAACAAGAGTAAGACACAAAGTTATCAACACACTTATCAACCGTACATTTCCGTAATGTGAGTTCATTCATATTTCCCACAATAGTTTTTGGAGGATGATTTAGTTTGATTTTGGAGGAAGGTCCTTTGTCTTCATGAGATTCAGAATCTGGTGATGTAGGCATATCTGTTGACCCTTCTACAACACTTGGAGCACCCGGAGTACTTGGGGATGCGGGTTCTTGTTCCATATGTTCTGGAGCTCTCCTAGGTTCAGGAGGAAGAATTTCTTTGGGGAGTCCCTCATCAATCTTCTCAGAACAAGAGTTTGAAGACTCGTTAATAAAAACATTCACCGTTTCCATAACCTTCATGGTTCTTTATTATATACCCAATAAGCCTTGCTTGTAGAAGGGTATCCCAGAAATATCCCTTCATCACTTCTAGAATCAAACTTTCCTACATTCTCTCTATCCTTTAGGATGAAGCAAGTACTTCCAAAGATTCTGAAATACTTCACATTCGGCTTTCTTCCTTTCCACAACTCATATGGAGTCTTTTTGGTACCGGGTCTGAAGTACATTCTATTCACCGTGTGACAGTGTTGACGACTTCTCCCCACAAGTTTCTAGCCACATCCTTACTGTGCAACATGGCTCTTGCCATCTCCTAAATAACCCTATTCTTTCTTTTTACTATACCATTCTGCTGAGGAGTAATAAAAGCAGAGAATTCTTGAGATATACTTAATCTTGTGCAGAAGGACTCCATATATGAGTTCTCAAATTCTTTACCATGATCACTTTGAATTCGGTCAATTTTCATGCTCTTCTCATTCTGCAGTCTTGTACATAGTGCTTCAATGGGCTTAGGAGCATCAGACTTGGATCGTAGAAGAATGACCCAAGTGTACCTAGTGAAGTCATCTACCACAACCATGATGTATCTCTTACCTCCAAGAGATTCGGTTCTAGTTGGACCCATGAGATCTAAATGCAGTAGCTCCAATGGTCTAGATGTAGCAGATATCTGAGTGCTTGGTTGTTTAGCTTTTGTTTATTTCCCAAGCTGACTTGGTCTACACACTACATTGCTCAGTCTGCTAAGTTTTGGCATTCCTAAGATTGATTCATGCTTAGATACAATAGAGAGATGTTTGTAACTAGCATGTCCCATTCGTTGATACCACAAATCTTCATTTGACAACTGAATGCTATTGCACACAATATTAGCATCAAGAACCAATCCATAACAGTTGTTTAGAGTACGAACACCACTTATGAGTTTCTTTCCAGACTCATCCATGACAAGACACTTTCCTTTGGAGAATAGCACCATGAAGTCTTGATCACATATCTGACTTATGCTTAGAAGGTTCACTCTTAGGCCTTCTACATATAGAACATTTGCAATGTCAAGCAGTCCAGGTAGAGAGATAATTCCTTTCTGCTTTATCTGTGATTTGCTCCCATAACCAAAAGTGACATTTCCACCTTTCTTAGACTCGAAGACTTTGAAGAGGGATTGGTCTCCGGTCATGTGTCTTGAGCAACCACTGTCGAGGTACCATAAGCACGTGTCCATTACTTTGAAAGCAGACTTCATCATAAAACACACTTCGTGCTTAGATGTCAGATTGGTGGGAATGATGTTTTCTATTACTTGCCTTTTCCGAGCTAGGCCTTTAATTTTTGCTCTTTTTAGACAAACTCCTTTGCACACTTTCATTTTGAGACAATCTAGTTCCTGCTTGTTTAAACTGAGACCCTTTCCAATAGTCATCACACGAGAAATCAAATAACTTTTAGACTTGTATTTTCTGAGACACTCAAGCAAGTAGAGATTAGAAAAACAAGATGTATTTGATAACAGGGATCTCTTCAAGTAAGGGACTGACTACTGTTCATGACAAACAGGGGTCAATGGATCACATACACAAAGATTTAACCCTAATCAGAGTATGCCCTCTCTGATACCACTTAATAGGTCACAAATGCGTTGACCCCTTGTGATAAATTAAATTGATTAATTAGCCAAGTCTTTAATTAATCAAGTTAACAGGAAAATTACATCGCAGCACAAACAAATCACCAATAATCTAAAGTATACAGCAGAAAATAAATAACACAATGATTTGTTTACGAATAGGGAAAACCTGACGGCAAGATTGGTGGGAATGATGTTTTCTCTTATTTGCCTTTTCCGAGTTAGGCCTTTAATTTTTGCTCTTTTTAGACAAAATCCTTTGCACACTTTCATTTTGAAACAGTCTAGTTCCTGCTTGTTTAAACTGAGACCCTTTCCAATAGTCATCACACGAGAAATCAAATAACTTTTAGACTTGTATTTTCTGAGACACTCAAGCAAATAGAGATTAGAAAAACAAGATGTATTTGATAACAGGGATCTCTTCAAGTAAGGAACTGACTACTGTCCATGACAAACAGGGGTCAATGGATCACACACACAAAGATTTAACCCTAATCAGAATGTGCCTGCTCTGATACCACTTGATAGGCCACAAATGCGTTGACCCCTTGTGATAAATTAAGTTGATTAATTAGCCAAGTCTTTAATTAATCAAGTTAACAGGCAAATTACGTAGCAGCACAAACAAATCACCAATAATCTAAAGTATACAGCAGAAAATAAATAACACGGTGATTTGTTTACAAATAGGGAAAACCTGACGGCAAAAACCCCACAGGGTGATTTAAGGTCACCACTCCCGAAACTTAACTATTATCACAATAAGCGGTTACAAGTAAAGGAATCCTAGTACCTTACCAACCTACAGTTGAACCCTTACCTCAATACCCAATTGAACTTGTTCTGTAGTGATAGTTTCTCCTTTTGATACACGGCTCCCAGTACGTGACTAACAAATTCCGCGGATCCCAGTACGCGACTTCAATCACCAACTAGAGAGAGAGTTGTTGGCTGCAAAGTTCTTCAATTCATCCACACGATGAAGATCAAGAAGATGCTTGGTTACAAAACCTTACGGTGCACATTACACAACAACTTCTTCACAAGAAAGATGAACTAGGGCATGAACTTTGTCTTGGATCACAAATAGCTTGAACAAGGATTTTTCAATGCTCCTGCAACTTGTGTACTTGTGCATCCTTCGACGGCCCTTAAAATAATCATTTTATATGTCTAGGGTTAGGAGAAAAGAAGTCCCAAAGACAAACTCACGGATTGGAATCAAAATAGAAATCAGAATTTGTTTTCCATAAATCTTGACAGATAGAGGTGTCGAGGATCTGTCGAGAAGCTGTCAAGCCTTAGGGCTGAAACAACTTCTAAATCTCAATAGATGCATGTGTCGAGACTAGGTGTCGAGCTTTAGTAACTTGCACTTTCCAGCTTGTTTCTTGGACAGACTTGATGACTTCAACACTTGATCTTGAAACATAGTTTCTTAAAGCGTTAAATACATCCTAAATCTACCAAATTATAAGTAAAGTGCGTTTTATCAAAGGATAAACTAATTACATAAAATAATGACATATGTTTAAAAGAAGATGAACCATATATGTCGTAACAAAAAGTTATATCATTTAAGTAAAGAAACAAAAATGAAAAGAAAGAGGAAAGCTTTTGTAAAAGTTTAGTAAAAGTTAAGTTAGTTCTTGTTAATATCAAGTTTAAACTTGATATTAGCATGCCGGTCATGGTCACAAATCTGGGTATCGGGTTTGGGTTGTGACAGCCTAGGCCGAGGCTCAAGTTTGTTATGCTCATGCGCCTGAAGAAGAACGAAACAGGCAAAACCGAAGAAGCGAAAATGGTAATAGTCTAGAGGTGACCCAAAAAGGTGCTCATATATAGTTTAATTTTGAATGACAAGACTAGGAATGCGATTGTAACATGAATAGCATGAAGGGTAGCTTCGCCCCGAAAAGGAGCAAGAACTTTGCAAGGAGAAGGAGAACATGAATAGTGTCTAGAATATGACAAAGTTTTCAGTTGGCTCTACCATTTTGCTGAGAAGTACTTGGACAAGTTAGTTGATGAATAATGCCATAGGAATGCAAAATAGCTTGAAAAGCATTTTGAGTGTATTCAAGAGCATTATCAAATCGAAAAATTTTGATGCTTTAGGAAAATTGAGTTTCAACTATTTTTGCAAAATTACAATATATTGCAATAATTTAGAATGATGTTTCATATGAAAAATTCAGCTATAGCAAGAATAATCATCAACAAAAACAACAAAATATCGAGATCCACCAATACTGGAGACAGAGGAAAGCCCTTAGACATCAGAATTAGAATTAATTAGGTCAAAGATATCAGTGGACATTAATTTATGAGTATGGAAAGGCAAAGCTGGTTGTTTTCTTAACTAACATAAAATACAATCAAAATTTTCTGTGGACACTAAACTTAACAAACCTCTAGAAGCGAAGTGTTGTACCCGAGAGGAAGATGCATGACCAAGTCGAGCATGCCAAAGTGCAAGGGAAAGAATAGAAGAAACTATAGTAGCTACAGCAACAACAGAAACAAGAGCAATAGGTGGAAGACAAAGGTTGTCCATGAGAAATATACGCCCAACCCTAGGACTGGTCGTAAGCTCCTGTCCCATCCTTAGATCTTACACAATACACCTAAAATAATCAAAGGTAATGCGATAACCCAACTCAGCTAATTATTCCACAGAAAATAAATTACAAGAAAGGTTAGGAACATTAAAGACCCCAAGAACCGAGAGGTAGAAGGTCGAGATAGAACTTATATTATGACCAAACAATGTGGAACCATTTTCTGTGCGAATATTAAGAGGCTGTGGCACAAGTTTGAGTTGAGAAAATAAGGACAAGTGAGGTGTTATGTGATTGCAACAAGTAGAATCTATAAGCCAAGAGGAAGGAGACATACCAGATAAAACTGATAGAGAAGAGGAATAGTATGTATTACTAACCATACGAATGGTCTTTGCGATGATGTTTTGAAGGTTAACTATGGAAATGGTGATAATGGATCCAGAAGACTTGGACTTTGTGGAGATGGGAGTCATTGGTTGAATACTCTTAGTGTTAGAAATAGTAGCAGCAAAAATGGACACAGCTAATTTGTTGCAATGATAGTAAGTCTCAATATTATGGCCAAGACGTTTGAAAAAATTGCAAAAACTTTTGTTGGATTGTCAGCAACGATTGTTGCAATATGAAGAAGACTTGTCCTTATTCTTCATTTAGAAGCAAAATATGAAAAAAAAAAAAAAAAAAAAAAAAAAAAAAAAGACTTCAAAAATGAAATCTAAGCAAAAAACTAGGTAAGGAGCACATGGACTGCAAAAAGTCAAACCAGGCAAAAAGTCAATAGTAAAAAGGCAGAGGTCAATGGTCAATGGTGGCAGTCAACAGTCAACAATGATGACGTCAGTGGGATAACGTAATTGCTGACTACACGATGACGTGGTGCTGACGTAAGCAAGATGACGTGACACTAACTAGGTGCTAACGCAAGCAAGATGATGTGGCGTTGACTAGATGTTGACGTCAGTTATGGTTGACATGGCAATGATGACGTCACGGATGACATCGGCCTGAACCAGAGGACAGCGCATGAGGCGCATAACTAGGGTGCAGAATATTTGGGTGGTGCGTGAGAGTGCGTGAAGGCTCCGATGAGGGTAAGGTTTCCATGGTTGAGCAGATCAGAGGAGGATGATCACAGTGGTACCGACAAAAACACAATTGGGGCAAGGTTCATTGGGATGACGATATGGCAGTGGTCTTTGCAATGTGAGACTCCTGAATGGTGACAATTGCAAGTCCGAAATCAGAGACCATGATTGAGAGACATCAGAGATTAAATGGCGAATGGCTACAGTGGCAGTTGTGATGGCGGAAGCGACTATAAAATTTGGAGTAACACCAATGAGAGACAAGACTGCTAAGAAAAATATCAGAGCAATGACTTTGATACCATGTTAGAAATACTAAATGAATATAATGTATTTCTAGAGTAATAAAATATACATGAGTGCTTTTATTTAGGAGAGAGAGTGTGCAGTATAAGTATGTGTGTAGTCTAAGTATGTGTGCTATACAAGTAAATAAGATAGGCCTAAGGCTTACAGCCTATTACACGTTAACACTGACCAAGACAACTCCACCAGTAAACTTATTGAGTGCATCAGCCAGCGCATCAATGCTTTACATATCTTAATGATTTTTGGGATCATCCAATAGCAACATATGTGGCTTTGACATGGAAATTGAAGAGCAGACAAACCATTCTTTCCACCCTCTAGATAATTTTGCAATTGGAATAATGTGGTTATTGCTGGGGAGTTCAAATTTTCCAAGCTTTGCATGAACAACCTCTTGTTTACTAAAACCCTCTTGATCTGGATGAAGACGAAGAAGGTACTGAACTGGTATTTTCTCCATTTTTAGTAGGTCCATGAAACGCTGTGAATACCTCCCGATCCTCAACTTCTTACTCTTGATAACTTCATCATTTGTAGGAACCTAATCACCAGTGAGAAGATTCAACAAAGTAGATTTTCCTGCTTTATCGGCCCAAAAATAGTAACATGCGTCCCCATATCAATACCCACATCAACATTTGAGAGCCTAAAATCCTCTCAGTTTGGATAACTAAAGCTAATTTCAATTAGCTGCAAGAGTAGTGGTGTGAGCTCAATTGGTTTAGGGAAGTAGAACTCCACACTCATTTCTTTGGGACCCCTAGCAAAGGCTCATCCTCATCAACCTTCACCTTCACCTTCCCCTTTTTCTTTGTTGCTTCTATCGTAGCAATATACATAGCTAGGTCTTTCACTTTCTCCTACTGAATCTTGTTCCCCGATCTCTTGGTTGCTTTATTTTGTTTCTTATAAGTTTCATACTTCTTGTTCATCTCTTTGCAACATTGCTCATATCCACTTTCAAAATCATCAAAATTTCCACTGCAAAAGTGAAGCTTAAGATCATGGAGGTGACTAATCTCATTGCAGACAATGTTAAAGAAAATCTTAGTAATGTGAGACAACAACAAGAGTTTTCTTCCATTGACACAAGTACTCCTCTAGCCAAAGAACGACCCTAAGGTCAAGATGGTTTGTGGGTTCATCCAACAATAGAAGCTTAAGCTACATGAAAAGCGCCCTTGCCAATGATATTCTCATCCTCCAACCTCTACTAAGTGACCGGGTTGGATGACCCTACATTTCCTTGGTTAAACCCTATAAAGCAACGAAGCGGTAAAATGGGTGCCGCACTTGTGTCCGGTCCGGCCCAAGGCAGGGTGCAGCGGTGACACCGCTGCCCTCACGTTGGTGCCGATCCAATTTTTTGTCCCCCGACACGCACTGACTCGGTGCCAACTCAAGCTGATTCGCGCCGATTTGGGCCAAATCGGTCCATATCAATCAGTACCAGTGTCGATTCAGGCTGAAATTCAAAAAAAAAAAAAAAGTGCAAAATGCACCGTTTGATACTTGTGACTCTCGTATCAATCTCGTCTCACGTCTCAGCTCAGCTCCTCTCTCACACCATTGCGCCTCTAGCTCCACGCCTCCATTTGATAACTCATAAGTTTTGTTAAAAGCTTTGTTCCTTATTATTATTATTATTTATTTTTTTTTTTTTTGTGTGCTGACCAAACACGTGAGCTACACATTGAGCCATATCTTTCCCCTTTTTTTTTCCCCCCTTTTTAATGGGAAGCTACACCTATTTTAATATCTTCCAAATATAACATTTATTTTGTTTTTAGTTTGGCCAAATACATGAGCCCTTAAGCCACATCTTTTTTTATTATTTATTTATTTATGGGAAGCCTCATCTATTTTAATGCCTCTGTCAATAATTCATATGTCAAAAACTTTTGTGTACTTATTATTATTATTATTATTATTATTATTATTATTATTATTATTATATGAGTTTTCTATTATTATTATATAAAAAAACATGCTTAGCAATATATAAAATATATAAATAAAAATATTTTTTAATAATTTTTTAATCCCCGCACCCACACCCTATTTTTTCAAAAATTGCCGAATTCCGTACCCGCACCTACACCCGAATCTGGAAACGCACTCGTGCTTCATAGGTTAAACCCAACCCAGCAAGAATCTTGATACCTGAGCCTCAGATGCATCTGACCGCAAGCTTCTCTTCCACATCATCCCCATTGCAATCAAAATCTTCAATCTCATCCTTGGAAGCAGAAAATGAATTTTGCAAAAATGCAACCTCTTTTCGGAGCCAGCTCTTCATTAGCCGAAATAACTGCTTCAAGAGCAGTTCTATCATCAAACCACCTCTTGTTCAACCAAAAGCACATCATTATTCTTAGGTACTGGAATCTTCCTCCAAGCAAGGAGCTTTAATAATGTATATTTTTCCGTTCCATTGGATCCAACCAAACCATACCTTTTCCCATAAGATATCTTAACTGAGGTATTCTTTAAGAGTTCTTTTCCCCGAACTGAAACAGATAAATTATCTATAGTTATATCTTTGACGTTGGCATCAGCTTCATCATTGATCATCCCCATCAAGAACTGAAGTTATATTATTGATAACAACAGTAAAAGCATAGCAGTCATCGTTAAGGGCCTCCTGTTTTTCCTGCTCCACTGCATAGGCAGCAAGCATGTCCTTTTCTCTGTTTCAGTTGTTTCTCACTTATGGATGTTTCAAGTGGCTTTGATTCAATCCTCTTCTGGTTTTTGGATTGCTTTTGGGCATCAGGCAGTTCTTCTTCAGAGGCATAATTATCTGGTTTCTGGAGCAACTTTTGTCTTAGAATTACTAGAAGTAGCAATCAAGGAAGAGGATTAACCCGAATTAGGTTTATCAGGTTTCTGGTCCATACCTGTGATCATCTCTGAGGCTGAAAGCTTCTCTTTCTTACCCGCTTTTGAAATTTCCTTGCCACTCACCTTAGTTTTTAAGGATTCACTAGTCTCCCCTGGCTTGTTCTTTCCCATTGCAGAAACTGCTCCGGTCAGAAGAAAATTATTAGTAGGTGTTAAATTTTATCAACCAAAGTAATTTAAGTACATCATGAATAGGAACATATACATAGAATCATAGATCCACATTAAGACTTTGCAGGATAGTTAACATGATGAAGATTACAAGACATAACATAGAATTCACTAATAAATGGGAACATGGAAAAAATTACTGCCATCAGTAAAATAATAAATGGCTGAGTGATAAGCATCCGAAAAAGATGAATTGAAAAGCAAAATAACATACATTAATCAGATTTCTATATTGCAGACAAAACATAAGTGTGACACCTAGAATACAGATTTTTAGAATGAAGATCTGCATTGAGCTGTTAACAATGTGATTTCTTCTCCTATTCTATTTAATGTAACAAAACCTGTATAAAGCTCGACAGAAAGGATTTGTAGACAAGTGTTGTGTTTTGACAAGGACATGGGAATTCAAAACAGCAGCCCTGAAACTAAACATAAGGACCCCTAGAATCTCTCTATTTTTTTTTAGTGTATGTTGCAGTAACTTGGATTGTGTTTGAATGGGTCTATTTATAGGCTTAATAGGCCTCACGAAATTACTACCCCAATTAATCTGATTAATTAAGTCCATTATTTCTGACGTGACACCTCCATCTTTCACCTCCCCTTTGCGCACGTATCTGGCCCAATATTTGAGACAATTCATATTAGCCCATTAATCACCACAATTAAAAAAAACAAAATAATCTCTCTCCTTTTCAATGTGGGATTAAACATTTTCACAACTCCTCATCTTCCATATTTACTCCTACATCTTTACATTTATGACATAACATTTATCCATTTTAATTATTTAATATTAAAATGCTCCAACAATAACTATTTTCATTAGTAAGTTACAAATGCATCTGCTTAGTGTTGGACCAATGCCACGACCTAATCACTTACCCTCCACATTGTTCTTACCAGGGAATCATGTGCTAATTTGACAAATTTATGATTAGAACATAAATATGCATCCATGATTTTGCAATAACTGGATTAAATTCCTTGACCAAAACGCATAACACCTTTTTTTTTTTTTCAAATTTATATAGGATGAATTTGTTATAAATTTCCCAAAAGGTGCCAGACGCATGGAAATAATTGTCCATCTTCAGAAATCTTCTACACAAACATTTTAGCAAGACTTCCCTAATAATAATAGAAAAACACATCATTGATCTCATATTAATTAATTATTTCATAATCCATAAGAACGTTGTTATTGAGTAGAATCCTTAAGAACTTAAGGATAGGAAGTCAAGCATGCCATCATTGAGTCATAACTCTAGAACATACTTCTTCATGCCGGTACGCATAACAGCAAGAGAATTGTCAAACATTCAGGAAATACCTTCCATATGCTACAGGCAATAATGACATTAACATTTTTTTTCCTCGCAGAATTTTGTACTATATGCACTTACAAGTATGTCTTTTTGAACTAATTACCTCACCCTCCACATTGCATTAACTAGTCACAAGGAGAGTAGGTACCATTTCAATTAGAACTCATTGACAACTACAAATTATAATTTAGAATTAAAAATGAATTCATCACATTCATTTGCAATATACGCCAAGTACCAGTTCTAATTCTTTCGTATTTTTTTTTAACAAAAAAACTAAAATAAAGGGAAAAAATACATAAATACACAAAAATTCAGAGTGGTTTCAAATACAACTAAAGCCCCATGATTCCAAAGATGTCACTATGTCTCCTTCCATTTAGTTTAGATTAAATTAGACAAAAGGAAAGCACATGAACTGCATGTAACACTCCTCTGACCTATCAAAAAATAAAAACATGCCATAAAGCCACCCACAGAAAATTAAACTTAGAGACAGTGAGTTTGTTTGTTTAGTTCCCCACCATATCCTACGTAATTCATGGCACGACAACTCATAGCAACTGAGTTTGAAGTAAACAATTGCTATTCATGAACTCTAAAAAAATAAATAATTTAACCAGATATGTATAATTTGACAAACATCCCCCAACATAAAAATCCCAAGTTTTTCATAAACCCATCATGCACAAATAAACATAAACCAAAGCGTTTAGATTGAAGAAAATATAAATTTACCTTTGTTTTTTCAATTAGTACTGACCCTAGAAGTTTAGAGAGAGAGGAAGAAGAGAAATATATATATTTTTTGCAACGTGTCGTGTAGTGTCAGTTCTATTTCGCAATTTTATTTATTTATTTATTTTCATTTTTCTAGCGGCCAGACGATTACGTTCCTACATATTGGCAATGGGCAATGGCAATTGGATCGGGTTTTGACTTTTGTTGATTTTTTCAACATTTTTTTATTTTTAATTTGTTTTAAAAGTAGTTTTAAAGGCCTCATCCAACCGAAAGGTCAATTGTTGTCAAGGGCTGGGAAGGAAGTTTTGATCAAAGCAGTAGCTCAATCTATCCCTACTTATGCTATGGGAGTGTTTCAACTACCATCGAAGTTGTGTAATGATTTAAATACCATGTATGCTAGATTTTGGTGGGGATAGATTAATAATGAAAGAAAGATACACTGAGGAGTTGGAATGTACTTTCTCAATCCAAGAAAGAGGGAGGCATGGGATTTCGAGACATACGAGAGGTATTTCAAAGCTGGATGGAGATTATTACATGATAATGGGTCTTTGCTATATGAGTGTTTCAAAGTTAGATATTTCCCAAGAGGTAATTTTTTTGAAGCTACTGATGTGCCTAACAGTTCATTTGTCTGGAAAAGTTTGATGGCAGCCCAACCAATTCTGAAAAAAGGATGTTGTTGACGTGTAGGGGACGGTTCTAACATTCGAGTTGTTCATGTCTGGTGGATCTCAAATTATCTAACAAATAAGGTGCTCTACCCACCATTTGATGAGGATTGGGAATGGCGTGTATCTGATCTGATTAATTGGAACGTCCATGACTGGAATCGTAATTTCATTGCTGCCAACTTTCACAGGGAAGATACGGAAGCTATTGTGTAGATTCCATTGAGCAGAAAAGTGGTACCAGATGCTATAATGTGGCTTCATAACAAAAATGGCCTCTACTTAGTTAAATCAAGCTATCACATAGCTCGAAAGATTTCACAAGAAGCTGATGGAACAATAGAAGGCTCAAGGACGAAGAGGAATGGACTGATTTAGACTAAACTATGGAAGTAATTTACCGGGCAAAATAAAGGTTTTTGGATGGGGGGTCTGCCAAGGAATCTTGCCAACTATGGAGAATCTGTCGTACCGGAAGATTATGGAGAATAACTTATGTGATTTTTGCAAGCGAGGTGTTGAATCCGTTCTTCATGTCTTGTGGGAGTGTGGCGTTGCCCAAGATGTGTGGGCGGGTAGTAGAGTATGTTTCTAAATATGTGCAATAGGTAGAAGAGATATGCTGTAGCTAATTGAAGATTTAATGGCTAAATTAATAGTGGATGACATGGAGTTTTTCTTTGTTCAGTTGTTCAGTGTTGGGTGCTATGGAATCAGAGGAATTTGGTGTTACATGGAGGCAGAATGCATCATCCTTCTCAGCTGGTGCGACGGGCAGAGGACTTTTTGAAGGAATATCGAGATGCTCAAGACCATCTTGTAATCCAGGGGCATAACGAATAAGTGCAGCAGTAAAATGTGTGGAAGCCACTAGTGGGATCAGCCTACAAAGTCAATGTAGATGCAGCTATGTTCAACGAGCTGAATGCATCAGAAATTGGAGCAGTAGTTCGTAATGATAAAGGCGATGCAATGGCGGCTTTGGCGGCAAGAGGAACCATGGTGCAGGATAGCGAAGAAGCAAAAGTGTTGGCGTGTAGAAGGGCTGTGGAATTTGCAATGGAAGCAGGTTTTATGGAAATCATATTAGAGGGGGATAATGTTAATGTCATTAAAGCCATTATGGACCCAAGGACTAACAGATCCAGGTTGGGAAATATCTATGAAGTATCTGCTGTATTGGGAGGGGTTTTAGATAGTTTTCTGTTAGCTATGTTAAGAGGGTAGCAAATTCTGTGGCACATTCTTTGGCCAAATTTGTCAAACACATAAATGGAGAGAGGATATGGTTGGAAGAAGATCCACCTCCTGCTCTTAAGGCATTGTATGTTGACAATTGCAATATTATAAATGAATGATATGGTTGGTTTTGGTTTTAAAAAAAGAAAAGAAACCAAACCATGATGTTAGTTATCAAAAAAAAAAAGACCTCACCCAACCATTACATTATTAAAAGTTAAAATTTTATATTTTTAAATTTCCTTTTATATTAAAAAAAAAAAAAAAAAAAAAAAAAAAAAAAAGTAGCTTCCCCCCCCCCCCCCCCCCCCCCCCCCCCAAATAAGAGTCTATGTTTGTTCTATTTAAAAATATTCTAAAATATTAGTATTATTTTGGACGTTCACATTTAGGTTAAATCAACTTGGTCCAACCGAGCTTGACCTATCTTATCATAAGAAAAATGGATGGGTTTAGTATTGGTTAGGACTTGGAATTTTTTTTCCCCTTCCTAAACCATACCCATTACCATTCCTATTCTTGTGATTTTTTTTTTTTTTTCTCTTATAAGCTCGGTTTATTTGGGTGACAATATTTTTGTATTTTTTTTTAATTTGTCCATTACGACAAGGGGTATTTGACTAGATGCCATTGAAACACCTAGAGATGTCAATAAGTTGATCTTCAAAACTCTTGACACATTTTCACATGTTTTGATGGTTTAATATGTTTAGCTAGTTTGATTTTTTTTTTTAATGATTTTTATTAATGATAGTGAATTAATAAATGTGTATTTGAAAAAAAAAAAAAAACTTAATTTTTAAGTTGATTTATAATTTTTCTATAAAATAATCATGTTGTTAATCAAACTTTTGGTTCATATAATTATTTGAGTCACAAGAAATATTAATAATTTTACATCTAAGCCAAAATAACATAAAATACTCTTCAACTCACTTTCACCTGGAATCAATTAACAAAAGAACTCAAGTAATAAAGTTGGGAAAAAGCAAATTAGTGAATAAAAAAATTGTTTCTATCTGCATTCCAGTCGCGACTTGGAAATTCATGAAGATCTTGCAACCTAGAATTTGCGAATATGTTGCAACTTGGCAGGTAGTGTGTAGGTCACATAATGCATCTTTGACCAAGTTTTGACTAAACTCAAGTACATTCTCTATTCAAAATACATTTTACTTAGGATTTTTTTTTCTTTTTTTTTTTAAGAAAGTTTCAATTTATGACTTCTGCTCATAATGATAACTCTTTATTATTAAACCAAGACACCAATCAGTTTTTGGCGTAGATGGAGATTGAACCCCAGATCTTTTATACAACTATCATAGACTTTACCAGTTGAGCTAATTGGAATTCACATGAAAATACATTAAAATGAGAGAATAAACTGAAAACAAATTTGGCGCAAAATTAAGCCAACAAAAACATAAACTTAGCGATCTTCAATTGCTAAATGCGGAAATGTGGGAATAAAGTTAGAAGGAGAACATATTTAGGAGAATAGGTTGAAAGGGTGCCCACCGATATTGGTTAAAGTTTGTGAGTTAGACAATAACTATCATTAATACAAATTTGAAGTTTTCCCAACATATTCTAGTTATTAAAGAAAGTTGTGTCTATTTTTAGAAAAAGGAGATGAAGAAAAAGGGCCAAAATGGGCAAATGCCTTTTTCGTGGAAAAAAACTAGCATTCTGCCATATTTTCCAAACTAATTAGGGAAATGCCCTTCTTTTGAGACTCGATTTTTCTCAAAATCGAGTTTCAATGTAAAACTCGATTTGTAGAAAATCGAGTATGGGGCAATCAAACTAAAAAAATGAAAAAAATTGTATGAAAGTCAAGTTTATAGAGCTCGAGTTCCATGCAAAAACACCGCTATAGGGTTTTAAAATGCCGCTATAGGACTCCCTGAATGTAGCTATATGATCAAACTTTAAAAATTAAAAAAAAAAAAAAAAAAAACTTGCATGGAACTCGAGGTCATGGAGCTCAAGTTCCATGCAAAAACGCCACTATAGAGTTTTAAAACACCACTATAAGGCTCTCTGAATGTAGCTATATGATTAAACTTAAAAAAAAAAAAAATTGCATGAAACTCGAGTTCGTGGGGCTCAAGTTTCATGCAAAAATGCCGCTATAGAGCTCCCTGAATGCAACTATATGATCAAATTAAAAAAAAAAAAAAAAAAAAAACCTTGCAAGTTTGATTGCTCCATACCTATAGAAGCCTTATAGTAGTGTTTTAAATGGAACTCAAGTTTATCCATGCAAGTTTTTTTTTTAAAGTTTGATTGCCCCATACCTATAGCTGCGTTCAGGGAGCCTTATAGCGGCATTTTAAAACCCTATAGCGGCGTTTTTGCACGGAACTCGAGCTTCATGAACTCGAGTTCCATGCAATTTTTTTTTTTTTTTAAGTTTGATCATGTAGCTGTGTTCAGAGAGCCCTATAGCAGCGTTTTTGCATGGAACTCAAGTTCCATGAACTTGAGTTTCATGCAAATTTTAATTTTTTTTTAAGTTTGATTGCCCCATACTCAATTTTCTACAAATCGAGTTTTAAATTGAAACTCAATTTTGTATGAAATGGGCATTTACCTATTTTGGCCGAAGAAAAAGTATATGGACAAAAAATATCTCCTTACCTACAATTAATTAGATTTTACAAATATCTTCCTAAAATATATAGATACCTAATATATATATATATATATATATATATATATATATATTAGCCTTTTCTCTCTATAATTTATTTCTTCACCAACCAGGAACCGAGCCCACCACATGTTTCTACTGATAGCAACCTCTCTTGGACCGGACCGAGTAAACCGAGGAAGGACTCTGAAGTGGAGTGCCACATCTCGACAGTTTCTCGGAACCTCTGTTGGACTTGATGGCATAAAGTATGAAATGCTTGAGAAGTGTATTCAAGAATTTCTTTGAACTTTTGTTGGATCCGATGGCATAAATCGTAAATTTCTCAAAAATTGAGTGCCACGTTGGTCCGAGAAATTCTTTACCGCCTTGGATAATCTGCCGGTGGGAATGAAAAAGTAAATATGCTAGAGCAAGCACCTGTGCAATGAACATAAACCAACCAAAGGGAGGAAGAAGCTAGAATCAGCAAAATCATAACCTGTGCAAAATATCTGAAAATAATATAGGCACTCCTAAAACGAAGGACGTGAGTGTTGGAGGATGATGGTACAATTGTTACTGCCTTAGATGCAGCGCAGATAATTAAATCGATTACTAAGGATCGTAGACAAAGATCCAAGTCCAAAGGAAAACACAGTAAGTCACGCAGTGAGGACTTGGAGTTCTTTCTCAAGTCAAAAATAGAACATACAATTTAAAATAAATGAACTAAATTTACATAAGTTTCAGAGCTTAAATGCTTAAAGATGCAGCAAACCAGTCAAGCAGGGGCGGAGGCATGTTAAATTCAAAAATTCTCTATGTTTGGCCTATAGTTGAGATCTTTATACTTAACGGTTGCCCCCCCAAAATATGAATCTTTGACATGGCTTGGCTTAACAATTACTGAATTACATAGTCTAAATCAGTGAATCATTAGTTGCTGAGATGGGTCCTAATTCCCACCTAAATAAAAGCACTTTTACAGTTTTACCCATAAGTCGATAACTATTCTTTCTTTCTTTACTTTGTCACAATTGTGTGAAATGTGCTTACCGCTAGTTAAGTCTTCTTATAGTATGTAAACTTCAAATTTATTTCTCCTCATCATCATTAGAAGTTTTTCCTCAAATTTGATATTTCTTTTAGTGTATAATTTTCTCTCACCATCATCAATTTTTTCCCTTTTGGGCTTGAATTTAGGTGCCAAATAAGTTGTTATAACATTGATTTGTTTATAGAAATTGTTAGGTTCTAAATGTTTAGGATTGCAAACCGAGATTTAAACATGTCTAGATTATGTATTAAACATTGCTCATGATAGTGCAAATTAGGATTCAAGAACTTACTAACTGTAGAAAAAAGAAATTAATTTCAATGAGGTTCGACCGATCGAAATTAAGCTTTGACTAATCAAAAATTGTAGTCTATATTTTTTTAGCAAAATTCTATTTCAGTCCAAACACTACAAAAATGTTTAGGGTTTTAAGTGAAACACTTCTTGGTTTAAAAGGATAACCCTAACTATGTTTTAAAGGTTCTTGAAAGTCTTGTGAGATTTGAGAGATTTTGTGCCTTCTAACTCAACAAGCATCTGCTGGATCAAGAGATTTACAATCAATAACTAGTGGAATCAAGTTGCTGCTATAAGATCAATAAAGACTGGTGATCTAAAACCTTTGAGTAAGATATCAAAGTCATAAACGCGGAAGCTTGTGTTCAGCAAATCCTAGATAGAAGAGTTGGTGGAGTCAGAGCTACACATGGTCGTTTTAGTAAGTTCTATTGGAGGTAGCATTAGGTTTTGGAGTTAAATCTTTTGTAAACTTCAATTCTTTCTATTCAATTTGTTTATTTTGAGGATAGTTAGATTAAATCCTCCCCAGATTTTTATTTTGAAACTATTGTTTATATTGGTTTTCCTAAGTAATTATATTGTTGTCTTATTTATTTTTTCGCATTGCATAATATGATATACTACTGTTTAATCTAGATCCCATAACTAACCTAAGTAATTACTTTGCTAATTCATTAGGTTAAACAATCTTTTTTAAAAAGTTCTAAAAAAACAAACAAACAAACAAAAATTAATTTGAGTTGTCATAAAGAAAATGTACTTTATTTTTAAGGTTTCCCTAGTTATACTAGAATTTGCTCTTGAGTTTGGAAAGCTTATGATACGATAAATTTGATAATTTTATATAAAATATATTTATGAAATTGGAGTAACTTATGAATACATAAATTCCTAGCTACGCCTTGCAGTCAGGTAATGTCACCTACAACCATGAATTGCATTGATCTCATGCATTAATCTCATAGTACTAACTGAGGTTGGAGTGTGGGGTTTTGGAGAGAGAACAATTTGACACTAAAGTGAGTGGCATGAGGAAGAGAGATTAGTATTGAAAAATGGGGTCTAAGTAGAAATTAAAGGGATAGCTGAAAACATGTTGAGAGAGAGAGAGAGAAATTAATCCATTAAGAACATAACCTGACTCCCGAAAAGCAAACATATTTCAATTAAAAACAAAATCTGAAACGACCAAAAAAGTAGCACCATTATTATTTACATCGAGACTAGTGTTATCAATTTTTTTAATAATTGCTAATACCATTCTTATGATGCGACATTCATATTAATAATTAATGATAACAATAATAGCGATCATAAAAAAATTTGTGAAATTTTATATCCCTAAAATTATATATAAAATAAATGCAAAATAAGTGTGACAGATATAGGAAGTAGGAACCATATAACAAAAAGGCTTGAAAAGTCAAAAAGTGTAGGAACAATGGAAAAAGTGACGGCGGGAGAAAAGCCCTTTGCAAAAAGTCACATAAACAAGCAAAAGATGGATTCTTTATCCACAAAACTATACTTGAAGCATTAATTGAAGGCACATAAGCAATGCAATGTAAGTAAAGCACCAAAATCATGCTTGTTTAAACTTTGCTTTCAAAGAACTTAGAACAAACATAGAATCAAACTAGTAGTATAATTCAAGAAAAACGTAAAGCATTTAGGAAGATAAAATCCTGATCCTCCAAGTTTAAAACCTTTCCCCTGACCACAACATTAAAAAATCTCCACTAGTTAAATAGTTCTAGCATAGGCACTAAACCCTTTAAGCCCAAATTCCTAATGTATTTGAGCCCTCCAAACTCCCATTAGTAACCGACTACTTGTAATCCTTTCTTCACCTAGCTTCTTGGACTACTGCCGTTGAACCCCCAATGATATTGGATTTGGGATGACACCCTAAGACGTTTACATAGCTCAGTCTCATTTTGTTTGTAAAGCCATGCAGTATACTAAATTATGAGAATCCTTCTCCTATATTATCATTTTCTGAACCCTCCCTTCTCACCCCATCCCATTCAAGTACATTAACCTAGGTCAAAGTACTTTATTATCTCAAAGTGAAGATCACTTCTAATATATTTGTAATAAAAGCTCAAAACATTTTGCAAACTCTGTGATTGTAACATAAACCACAGATGAAATGCATAGAATTGAACATCTTTTGGACTTCAATTTTCTTTGTGTAGTATATGCTACTTTTATGCATATTGGAAGCATTTACTCTCAACAGAACTAGCAAGACTTTTGGGGAGGATTCTAGCCTTTTACCCCTATTTTTAAAAATATTTGGCAATATACCCCTGTTTCCAAATTATTTAGGTTCATGCCCCTATTTTGAAACTCGATTTCCTTAAAATCGAGTTTCAATGAAGAACTCAATTGGTTTAAAATCGAGTTATGCCCGATCAAACTTAAAAAAAAATAAAAATAATAAAAATAAAAAAAAAAAAAAAATGCATGGAACTTGAGTTCCATTGAAAACGCCATTATAGGTTTTGGACTGATCAAACTAAAAAAAAAATAATAATTGCATGAAAACGCCGCTATAAGTGTTACCGAATGCCGCTATAGGTTTTGGGTTGATCAAACTTAAAAAAAAAAAAAAAAAAAAAAAATTGCATAGAACTCGAGTTTGTGGAACTCAAGTTCCATTAAAAACGCCACTATAGGTGTTACCGAACGCTACTATAAGTTTTGGGTTGATCAAACTTAAAAAAAAAAATAATAATAATAAAAATAAAAAAAATAAAAAATAAATGGAAATGCCGCTATAGATGTTACTGAACGCCACTGTAGGTATGGAAATAATGGAACTCGAGCTCCATAACCATTACAAGTCAAATTGCGTAAACCTTCATGGCCAGAATACTGGCAAGGATGAAGACTCGGTGGAACTAATACGAGCTCTATTGTTTGAGGATTATTAAAGTTAATAATTGAACTAGTGGGGTAGAGAAATAGTACAACATTGGGGCATAAGAGGCCTGAACAAATATAATCCTGATTTCACATACTGTTGATTTTGCTTGAAATGTTGATATAGTTAAGTCTAAAAATTTGAAAGGCTCCAAAATTCTTCTATAAAAAAACTCCTAACCCAGTGGTTTTGGACACACAGAAGGGGACTAAGAATCCCCAACTAAAGGAGGGGATTTTCACTAACTTCCTTTAAGTTCTCATTTACTTCCTTGGCTAGAGCTCTCTTGGATCTTTGGCCTTTAGTCTAAAGTAATTACTTACCCATTCTTGTTTGTGTTGTAGAATGGCAGAAGGAAACCTTCAAAATCAAGTTTTTGCTTCTTGCAATTGAGGTAGGACTTTTACTTACTTATATATAGGTAGTAATTATTGGACAATCTATTTGAGCCGCGATTGTTGGAGCTAGATTTGTCAGATCCGAACTACTGAGGGCACTATGAACAATAAACAAAGGGTGCAGTAGCCTATATAGTAAACTTTTTAAGGATTTGTAAGGTTTGTAGACGAGTCTCCTCAAGAACTAACACATTGAGAGCTGAGTCAAGAGAAGGAGGAGGAGACTGGTGGAGCAGCTAGTCACAGATAGGCCTATAATCATTGGTAGAGACAAAGATAAACTCAATGAGTAACGTGCTCATTTGTATTGCCTAATGAAACAGATAAATTTTTTTTCCAAAAGACCATAAAATTCAATACAATTTGCGCTCTGTTTGTATAAAATATTTTACACTTAAAATTTTGTTAAAATATTTTACATTTGTTTTCTCACCTTAAATTTTGGTAAAATATTTTTAATTTGCTCTCTCACTCTCATCCTGATATTGTCACTCCCCCTCATGCTCTCTCCCTCTCAATTTTCTCTCCATAACCTAGCCACCTCAATCTCTCTCTCCCACCTCCGATTTTACTCTCCCACCCATCATCGACTCCAAGCTCTACTTGGCACCACCAGCAAGCTCCAGCCTCCGCTGGGACCTCCCATCACCAGCGAAATCCAAGTTCGTTTTCTGTCTTTTTAGGTTATATTTCTCCTTTTCTTTTCATTATTCTTCATCTCTAACCCTTCTCCAGTTCTTCTTCGATGATTTTGATTGTGTTTGTTTGATATGGGTTAGGGGTTTATGGTTGCTTTGTAAAATATGTTTACAAGTCCATTGAATATATATTCCTCTAAGGAATATATCTATGTTAGGGATGATGCTTTATCATTTTTTTTTTTGTATGATGGATGTTTTTTTGTTATTCAAATTATACGTTTACAGGTGCATTCAATATATTCTTTGAAGGAATATATCTATGCCATGGATGTATTATCTATGTTACAGTTGATTTATATTTATCCAAGAAATGTATTTTTACGAAGTCAAAAAAAATGTTTTAGTTTTTTTAATAGTTTTTTTTTTTTTTTTTTTACATTATGCCAAACATTAAAAAATATTTTACATAGCATTTCCATGTACATAGCCAAACACTATATAATAAAAATATTTTCTTGCAAATATTTTACGTCGAAACAAATAGACCATTAATTGTTGAGTATATTGTATGGTAATTATGATATTGTTTACAGTTGAAAAGTTTGAAATTTATTAAAATAAAATGGGACATGGCCCAAAAAAACATAACGGAAACAAGAATTTTTTTTTTAGAAATATGGAAACAAGATTTCTTAGTCTAAATTTTCCCGCATTTTTTTTCCTTTCCTATTTGTTCCCATTGCATTATTGATCGTTAGCTCCGGCCTTCAAGTTTGGAGTCTAGACCCACTGTGCCCAGTAAGTCCTACTTTCTCATGCTATTTTTTTTTCTGTGTGTGTGTGTGTGTGTGTGTGTGGAAAGCTTTTGTGTTGTTATAAGTGTCGCGCCAACCTAAGCTTTAGGTGTTTCTATTGTTAAAGTGTATTAGGGTATGTGAGCTTTAGACCCACCTTGTTTACTTGTGTAGCATATTTACTTGTATTGCGTACTTTGCCTCCTATATAAAGACACTTATGTATATTCTATTACTTGAAAAATATAATACACTTATTCAGTATTTCTAATCTTATCTTTATTGGTGTTACTCTATTCTCAACATTGCTTCCGCTGTCACAACAGCAGCCACAACCTTTCGCCGTAGAACCTCCAACGCCTTCCAACCATTGTCCTTGGATTCCAGACCTGTAGTCGTCGTTGTTGAGGAGTCCCACACCACACAGACCACTGCACTTACAGTCTTCGCCATGCATCTTGCTCCGATAAGTATTTTTCAGGTACTACAGTGATCGTCTTGCCCTGAACTACTCAATCGTGGAAATCTTGCAGTCATCGGAGTTTGCACGCGCGCTCACATCCCGCCCAAAGGTTCTGTGCCAAATCTCATGAGCCCCACATGTCGCCATGCGATTACATAGGGCCAAATCGGAACCTGTTGATGTCAGCGATTATGTCATCTACGCCACATTAGCCCTAGGTGATGTCATCACTGCCACGTCATCAACTAACATCGTCATTGCCACATTATGAGCTGACATCATCACTACCACAACATTAGTTGACATCATCACTGCCACGTCATCGCTTACATCATCTAGAAGCCAACTGCTTACGTCATCCACAGGTCAACTGCTTAAGTCATCTTTGACCTACTGCCGTTGACCTTGACTAGCGTTGACTTTTCTTGTTGACTTCAACCTGCGTTGACTGTTGACTTTTTGCCAAAATTGATTTTTTGTAATCCAAGTGCTCCTTACCCAGTTTTTTGCGTAGATTTCATTTTTACAATCCATTTTTGCATATTTTGCTTCTAAATGAAGAATAAGGGCAAGTCTTCTTCTTATTGCAATAATCGTCCCCAACAATCTAGCAAACGTTTTTGCAATTATTGCAAACATTTTGGCCACAATATTGAGACTTACTATCATCGAAATAAATTAGTTATTTCAATTTCTACTACTACTGTTGCTAACACTAAAAGTGTCCAACCAATGGCTCCCATCTTTGCATAGTCAAAGTCTTCAGGACGCAGTTTCACCATGTCTACAAATGACATTAAAAACATCATTGCTAATGTCATTTGTATGGTTAGTAGTGCATCTTATTCCTCTTCTCTCTCAACTTTATCTGGTATGTCTACTTCCTCTTGGCTTATAAATTCTGCTTGTTGCAATTACTCGTCCTTATTTTTTAAACTTAAACTTGCACCATACCCTTTTAATATTCGCACAGCAAATAGTTCCACAATGTCTGGTTATAATATAGGTTCTGTTTCGACCTCCAACCTCTCAGTTCTTGGGGTCTTTAATGTTCCTGACCTTTCTTATAATTTATTTTGATGGGATAATTAGCTGAGTTAAGTTATCGCATTTTTTATTATTATTTTAGGTGTATTGTGCAGGATCTGAGGAGGGGACAAGAGCTTGGGACCGGTCCCAGAGTTCGCCGTATATTTCCCATGGATAACCTTCGTCTTCCATTTGTTGCTTATGTTTCTATTGTTGCAGCTGTTGTAGTTTCTTCTATTCCTTCCCTTATACTTTGGTATGCCCGACTTGGTCACACATCTTCCTCTCGGGTACAACACTTGGCTTCTAGAGATTTTTTAGGTTCAATGTCCACAGAAAATTTTGATTGTGTTTCATATCAATTAGGAAACTAACCAACTTTACCTTTCAATACTAGTGAATCAATGTCCATTGATATCTTTGACCTAATTCATTCTGATGTCTGAATGCCTTCCTCTATATCTAATATTGGTGGATCTCGATATTTTGTTGTCTTTATTGATGATTATTCCCGCTATAGCTGGATTTTTCATATGAAACATTGTTTTGAATTATTGCAAATATATTCTAATTTTGCAAAAATGGTTGAAACTCAAATTTTCAAATGTATCAAAATTTTTCGATCTAATAATGCTTTTGAGTACACTCAATAAGCTTTCTAAGCTGTTTTGCATTCTTATGGCATTGTTCATTAACTAGCTTGTTCAGGTACCTCTCAGCAAAATGGTAGAGCCGAACTAAAACTTCACCATATTCTTGACACTATTTGTGCTCTCTTTCTCTCTGCCAAAGTTCCTGCTCCTTTTTGGGGTGAAGTTGCTCTTCATGCTATTCATGCTATTAATCGCATTCCAAATCCTATTATCCAAAATCAAACTCCATATGAGCGCCTTTTTGGGGTACCTCCAAACTATCACCACCTTCGCTCCTTTGGTTCTGCTTGTTTCGTTCTTCTTCAACTACATGAGCATAAAAAACTTAAGCCTCAGTCAAGGCTTTGTTATTTTCTTGGCTATGGAGAAACTCAAAAGGGGCATCGGTGTTATGATCTTGTCTCTCATCATCTTCGTATCTCCTGCAATGCTGTCTTTTAGGAACATCGCTTCTTTGTTGAGCTCTCTCACTTCCGTCCTTCCTATCGTCCTCCTCTGTCTTAGATATTTTTCCAGATGAGGCATATATCCTTCTGTAGCTACTCCTGATCCTCTTGTAGTTACTCTTGATTCTCTTGTAGACTTCTCGGTCCAACCACCAGATATCCTTGATCCCTTTTCTAGTTCACCCTTTATTGAACAGGTGGAAGATGAACAGGTCAAAGACGAGCTACCGAACTCTGAGCTTAGGTCACCTACTCCTGCTTTGCTTAAAGATCTTGCACAAGACATTCCACCTTGTCACTCAACTAGGGTAAGATCAATCCTGCACATTTACTTGACTATCACTATTACACTGTCTTTGCTACACTACATGAGCCTCACACCTATCATGAGGCTTCCATTAACCCTTTATGACAGATTGCAATGAAAAATGAACTTAATGCATTATTTAAAAATCATACTTGGGATTTGGTAACTCTCCCCCCCTTGAGAAATCTGTGGTTGGTTGTAAATGGATCTACAGGATTAAGACTCGCTTTGATGGGTCCATTAAGCTTTACAAGCTCATCTTGTTGCAAAAGGTTTTACACAGGAGTATTGGATTGATTATGAAGAAACCTTTGTTCCAGTTGCTTGTATATCATCTGTTTGTGCCCTCTTAGTTATTGCAACTGCCCATAAATAAGACCTTTTTTAGATGGATGTCAAAAATAAATTCCTTAATTGGGATTTAAGTGAAGAAGTTTATATACAACCTCCTCCTAGTCTCTCTGTTGAATCAAACAAGGTTTGTCACATTCAACGTGCACTTTATGGCCTTAAAACAGCTCCACGAGCTTGGTTTGCCAAATTCAGCTCTACAATCTCTCGCTTGAGTTACATGACCAGTCATTATGATCCTGTCTTATTTCTTTGTCGCGTTGATAAAGGCACTATTTTACTTCTCCTGTATATGAATGATGTGATCATAACTGGTGACGACTTCAGTGGCATTCAAAAACTCAAGAATTTTCTCAGTCAGCATTTTAAAATGAAAGATCTTGGACATCTCAGCTACTTCTTGGGTCTTGAAATCACTTATTCTACAGATGGACTTTATATTACTCAAGCCAAGTATGCCTTTCTGAAATCTTGTCTCGAGCTTGACTTATTGATAGCAAGATTGTTAACACTCTAGTTGAGCTTAATACCCATCTGACTCCTTCAGAGGGGAATTTCTAATCCCTCTCTTTATAGATGCTTAGTTGGCAACTTATTTTATCTCACTATCATTCATCTAGATATTTCCTATGGTGCTCACTAGGTGAGCCAGTATCTGTTTGTTCCACAATCGACTCACTATGCTACTGTTCTGTGCATTCTTTGATACCTAAAGGGCACTCTCTTCCATGGTCTTTTCTACTCTGCTTAGTCTTCTCTTATTCTTGCTGCATTTTCTGATGCTGATTGGGCAGGAGATCCAACTGATCGCAGGTCCACCATTGGTTATTGCTTTCTTCTTGGTTCTTCTCTAATTTCTTCGTGAAGCAAGAAACAAACTCATGTGGCACGCTCCAGTACTGAAGCAGAATATCATACCCTTGCTGATATCACATCTGAGCTCTTTAGCTACGATGGCTTCTCAAAAACTTAGGTGTGTCCACATCCTCTCCTACTTCTCTTTATTGTGACAACCAGAGTGCCATTCATATTACACACAATGATGTCTTCCATGAATGGACTAAACACATCAAGATCGATTGTCATTTTATCTGCTATCATCTTGTCTATGGTACTCTCAAGCTGATTTCAGTCTTCTCTAAAGATCAACTTGCAGATATTTTCATCAAGTTGCATCCTAAGGGACGCCTTCGTACTTTGGTTGACAACCTCAAGTTGGTCTCACATCCACATTGAGTTTTAGGTGAGCTGTTAACGTGTATTAGGGTATGCTTAGACACACCTTGTTTACTTGTATAGCACACTTACTTATACTGCACACTTTGCCTCCTATATAAAGGTATTCATGTATATTTTATTCCTTGAGAAATACAATACACTTATTCAGTATTTCTAACATATATTAATAGACTAGATCACAAGAAATGAATTTTCAAAGTGGAGAAATTTAGATGAGAGATCACAAGAATGATGGTTACCATGTTGGGACATTGAAGAGAACAAAAAGAAAGAGAGCAAAGAAGTAAAGTTGCTGGTGCAATCTTCATCTTGGCCATGAGAGGTTAGTCTGCAACTCTTTGGTAACCCAACTCTTGTATTTCAATTCAAAGCAAGGTAGTCGGTTTCGTACCGTATTGGCCGGTACGGCCAATATTTTCCATGCCGATGCCTGAAACGGTACAAAAACATCCTCATCTCGTACCGGTTTAAATACCAACAATACCGAAAGTGTTTCGGCTGTACCGGCAAAAATACCGGATTTTGGCCAGAAAATGGATACCGGCCTAAAACATAAACATAGATTTTTTTTTTTTTTTTTTTTTGTAGTTTTTCACTCACCTAAGATAATTTCTTAACAAATTTCACAGTCTGATGCATTTCTCTTGTATCTCGGCCTCTTTTTTGCTTAGCTTTCCATTTTTCTTTGTGGCCTCTATCATGTCTGTGACTCTGTGTTCCTCTAATCTTCTTCTTCTTCTTTTTCTTCTTCACTTTTTTATGTCTTGAGTGTCTCTCAGAGAGTCTTGCGGGTGCCTACGCAATGACTGGTCAAAGGTAAGGAGTGCTAGCTTTTTGAAATTTGAAATGAGACAAGACTCAGTAGAGGTAAACATGTGGAGGAGATAAAATCAAGATAGAAATAAAGAAAAATAAATTGTAAAACTAAGAGAGAATGAGTAGAGGTGAAAAAAAGTGAGTTATTAAAAAATATTTGTTGGCAGAGGCTAGTGGAAAATTTAGATACATGTATCCAAACAAAAATTCTGTATAATATTTTTACAACATTTTCATAATAAATTTTAAGTTTTATGTTGTTATGGGTTTTTATTAGCGAGGCAAAAAAGTTATTTTAGTGATAAGTTCAAATTAGAACCAATAAAAAATAGCCACATATGATTTGTTGTATAAATGTTGAGAAAATATTGTTGACGTAACACATTTATAATATATATATATATATATATATATATATATACATTAAATATATAAAATAGCGGTAAACCCGAAACGGTACACCGGTATTAACCGGTACCGAAATATATCGTTCCGCTGGCCAAACCGGTACAGCCTTCAGTATGAAATTGACTCCCTTGATTCAAAGGGTTTGTGTGTGAATGTATACATTTTATGGAACAACATCTATATATGCCCTTGTAAATTCATCTGGTGCAGTATTGCAACATTGTCAGAATTATGGATGTATTTTGTAGTGATGAAATACATGAAGAAAATAGCAAAAGATATACTAGGCATGGTTATTTTCAATCCACACACGCTTGGGCAGGAATATGATATTTCTTCTTTTAACTTTTTTTTTTTTTTTAACAGTTCACTTTAAAGATACATTTTTTTTTTCCAATAAATAAACAAGCAAGTTAAAGAGGATTTTGTTTTAGGGCATAAGGTTAAAATGAACATAAAAAAATCTTTAAAAGAAAAAAAAAAAAAAAAAAGTCTTAAGTATTTTGAAGAAGACTGATATTTAAAGTCAATGATGTAGGATAATTTTTTTTTTTTTTTTGGGGGGGGGAGAAAAATGATGTAGGATAATTAGATACTGTAAAAGTATATTTAAGAAATTCTTTAAAATGGTAGATGGGATTTTTTTTTTCCTTTATAATGATATAATGAAGCTTTGTATTGTTAGTTTTTTTACTTTTTACATTTGTTTATTGCCAAAATTTTATTTTTTATTTTTTCTCCTTTAACTATTAAATATGTACCCCTTTCTAGTTGGTTTATAAAAAAGAATAAATTGAAGATAGATTATGAGAAAGAAGGAGCTAGAAATGAAATCTATGAATTAAACCTATTTGTTTTATTTTATTTTATTTCTATAATAACTATATAAAAAACGTAAATAAATTACCTTAGAGTCTATTTTGTTGGAAGAGTGAAAAAGTGGGAGGATAAAAAATGAGGAATGAATAGAAAAGTGGGAGGACTGAAAAGATTTAATTTTCTCTCATATATGTTTGGTTGGGAGGATAGAAAAGTAGAGAAATGGAAAACTATAAAAAATAAAGTTGGTATAAATTTACAATAATGTCCCTATTAAATAAAATAAAAGGCAATACAATTTTTTATACACATTTATTTATTTAAAAAATTATGTATGGACATTTCACTTTTTTAAATTATTATTTTAAAGGCACAAGTCCGATCATACAACTGGTGAAAAAAAGAAAGAAAGAAAGGAAAGTGATAAAAACAAAATAAAGAAAAAGAAAAAAGTGAGATTAAAAAAAAAAAAAACCAAAACAACGTGAACGTGCATGTTGGTAACAGTGAAAAAAAAAAGGGAAAATAAACTATGGAAAGAAGTGATAAAAACAAAAGAAAGAAAAAGAAAAAAGTGGGATGAAAAAAAAAAATCATGAAACAACGTGAACCTGAAACAAAGAAAGAAAGAAAAATGTTAGCAAAGAAAAATGTGAGGGGCATTTTGGGTAGTTCTTGTTAGTGAGCTTCTCTTTACAGTTTTCTCTCCATTTTGGTGAGAAAAAATTTTGGTGGGCCAGGAGAGAAAACGTCTGGGCTCTACCATATATTTTCTTTCCTCTCTACCCAACCAAACACATTCCAAAAAAGTTTTATTTTCTATTTTCTCTCCAAAATTTTTCATCTACCTTGTTTCACCTCCAAACAAACACACCCTTAGATAAGAAAACTTTAATCTATGACATGGTGTTATGGTTTTGCACAATAATTATAATTTATTATTTGTTCCAAACTGTTTCATATATGCTAGTTTAGCGGTTAAAACCATAAGAATTCTTGTCTAATTACACAAAATTTTTTCAATTGTTGACATGACTTATCGTGATTAATATATAATAAAAAACAGTATTAATAATGGACCATATTAAAATAAAATGAAGTTGTTTAAAACACAATTTATGACTTTTATGAGCTGTGAAAAAAATTATTCATAACATTACTCAAAAAATTGTATGGATTATATGAATGTTAATTTGAAAACATAAAAATGAGAGCAATGTTTTCATCCGTTCGGTGAGAGGGCTGATCAAAAACTACTTAGTAGACTATAAATTGCGATTTTTCTCCCCTCCATTACTCCTCACAACAGCAAAATACTCTTTGAATCAACCCATCTCCTATTTAGTGTGCCTCCAAGTTTATAGAAATAATTAGTGTAAGAAACACAACTCAACTCTTAAAAAAAAGTAGATATTCACATTTTAATTCTTCACTGTACGTGAGATCCACACTTGTGGGTTTTCTATAGTCATATTCGTTGGCATGCTGTACATGCAGTAGATACTAGATAGCATCTCCAAACCTTGGCCCAATAAGGTGAGACAAGTTACTTGTTTAATAGTCGCTATTGGACCTAATTAACCAAAAGATTTTAAAGTTGGGCTGAGGGTGTGGACTTTTTCGTCGGAGTTGCTAATTTATTTTTTAGACCTACTAAAGAATTGGACTGCACTTACTGACTTTAGGTTGTCAAGAACTCACCACATGTAGATCTTAATTTAAAAAAAAAATGCTTCTAAAGCACAATCCAAAAGTTAGAATTGTTGTTTTTATTACCTTCTTTTCTCTTCAAATACTTTCATGCAAAATTCTCCTTTAAAAAAAATAATAATAACAATCATGCAAGTTAAAACCTCATTAGGATTGAGAGTCTTGTTTAAAAAATCCAAAACAAATGAATTGCAACAATTGTGGAATGGAACTAGTACTTGGTGTCACCGTTAAATGTGTAACATATGGGATCCACCATAAGTAAATGTTGACTTTACAGGTGTAACGTTGACGTTAATTTTTTTTTTTTTTTTGGTGTAATGGGTTAGCAATTACGCTTCTTGATCCACTCAATTCTTACGAATATTTTTTATTTGCAAATAGTCAGTGAGTGAAATTTGGACCTCCCTTGGAAGATTTTACACCCATCCAATTCTTATTGAACACTTCTCTCTAGATTTGCCAAGCCATGCATTTCATTCACATGTTAAAAAATATCGTGGAGAGAAAGAGAGGGTCACCCTACTGGATTCCTCAAGAAGGTTGAAAGGAATCTATCCTTTCACCGTCCAAAACCAATCAACCATTGCTCTAGCTTCAAATCTCGTATTTCATGCTCGTACTAAGTATATTGAATTGGATTTGGATTTTCATTTCATTCGTGAGAAAGTTGTGGGTTCCTTCTTCTTCTTCAGGGGTTTTTTTTTTTTTTTTTTGGTTTTTCCTAGATGCTACCAATCAGGCCCAATGATGACAAAAGATCCTAGGCCTCTAAAGATGGATCATTGATTGTTAGTTGGACTAGGTCCGGTTCTCCGTGGTCTATTGGGCTCGTTATAAGAACCAGTTTGTAAACAAGTCACATAGAGCTCCATAAGGCATAAATGAGATTTTCTCCTAAGCAATAAAATATCATTGTAAGTGTTTTAATATTGTAAAATAATTTTTTTACTCTTACGAAATGAGTTAAATAATTGTTCATAATGTTCATGATGACAAAGAATTATTCATAATGTTCATAATAAGGAGGAGGTTAAAATAGAATATTTAGGGATTATCTTTTATTGTGTGAACATTTAAAAAGAGTTCTTTCACTCGGTTCCTCCATGATGATTCTTTAGGAAAGATGTTGCAGTGGTTCCTCCACTAGCAATTCCCAGGATGTGAAAAAGATGTTGCAATCGTTCCTCCGCTAGTGGTTCCCAGGACATGGGAAAGATGTTGTGGTGGTACCTCCACCAATCACTCCCCAGACATGGGTTCGTGGTTCCCCGAGTGTAATGTTGTGGTTCCTAGGTCTTTAATCCATGGAACCCAAAACATTGGTTCCTTGAACCATGAGGCTTTTTAATCTGGGAACTTGAAATGATGATTTCCTAACCACAAGATCTTCCTCCATGTTTACTGAATTTTGTCCTTTACCTTTGTAGGTACTGCAGAAGAACTATACAATACAAATATTCTCAAGTAATTATTAGTTCCTTAGGTTAGGATATACATTCTAAAACACACACACACACACACACCCTAATACACATATATGCATATATATTAGGTTAGGATATTCTTGTTTTGAAAAACCATCTATGTTCCATTCGTAAAGTTTACTAGAGGATATCGTGAACTGGTTGCTAACATTCCATTCTTCATACTGAAGGTCAAGAAGGGTAGGTTTGGGATACCAATTCTTGGTTAGGCTAGTTGGACTTACTTTGGGATGGTAAAGCCGTTTTACCTGTAAATCCTAAAACTGGTTTTCTAGTTGTTCTATCCCCTTGTCAAACTCTTGGGAAGCTTGACTAGAACTACTAGAGGCTGTGTGGATGTCTAAGACTTTAAACTGGGAGGTTTTCGTAGGCGAAGGGATGGCTGGTTTCTGCTTCGCAAGCTCCCTAAGCTTCTGGGTAACAATCTCTAAGGCTGTCATGTCCTTAGGTTTGTTTTCTAAGACACGTCTCGTACTCCTTGTTTATACCATAAACTTGTTCTGTAGTCTTGACATGGTAATCTATCTTGAAGACCTTCTTCATAGACCATGAGGACTTATAGATCTGGTTGGTGGGTACTTTAGGGATATTCCAATCTCCTATGTCCAGATCTAGGACCTATAGATTTGGTTGGTGGGTACTTTAGGGATATTCTAATCTCCTATGTCTAGATTTAGATCTGATAACTCTAAAGACTTTGAATTGATAATTCCAGCATCTTGTGCAATCTCAGGGAGGGATGATGGTTGGGAACACCTAGAACTGGTAGAAGAGTAACTTCTAAACAACCTATTCATTGTTTTGGATTAAAAGCTTAAATCAACAATTACAATCTAATCACCTTTATCCTCAAACTCCTGGATTTAACCTTAGATCTAAAATAGACTGCTCCTATGAGATACACACCTTTACTGATACACACCTAGCCTTTATCTTCCACAATGGGGACCACCCTAAAACGCCTGACACACGGCTCACATAGGCTGACCAAACCAAACCAGAAAGATACTGGGACTTACAGTCAAACGGTACAGTAATGGTTTTACAATCCTCAACAGATCAAATCTGCAACAAACTTTTAGGCTAAACACAGAAACAAGAAGAAGCAGATAACAGGGATGCAAAGGTTAATCTGAACAAACAATCACAGAATAATAAACAGATAGGTTAAGAAAGAGGCTCAGCCAAACAGTCAAAAGAAGATATAGAGATAACAAAAGATGGTGAAAAAGTAATAAATGAAGAAATAAATTAATGGAAATGGAGGAGTTATCATGAAATAGATATAGAACAAAATATGGGGAATGGCAGATATATCCATGAAAATAATTTTAAAATACTAATAATACTCAAAATAATTTGGATAACTATGGCGGTATTACCGACCAACTTGATTGAATGATAAAATGTAACTTACAACTCTGATCGGCCAACTTACTTGGCTCTGATACCAAAAGGGGGGTAAGTTACAGGCAAAGGGGGAGGCTGGCTGAGGCCATGTGATTACAAGATAAAAGGCCGACTAAGGCTATCTAATTACAAAAGTAAAAATTGGCTAAGGTATTAAAAATGTAAGTTCTGGAGCTCTTCCTAGAGTTGGACCTATTTCAGAATGAAATCCTGGCTGCCTTATATAGCTGAAGGGAGCTTTGGAGTCTTCTGTTGATTGCTAAAAATCCAGAAGGTGAATTGTTTTTACTGAAAATGAAAACCTTTTCCACCGAAAGCAAAAAGTAATTTCGGGATGATTGTGTCTGGTATTGTTTATGAGTAATAGCTGTTACCGTTCATGAATAGTGTCTTGTCTCCTTGCTTTTTTGGGGTACTATTAATGTACAGTGACTAGTACTATGGATGAATAGTAACCTATCTAGGAGCTTTGTTGAGTGCGAGTACTGTTCAAACAGTGACTGAATGCTGTTTTCTTGAATAGTAACCGACTTGGAATCTTATCTTGAGTAGTAACTAGTGCTAGTCAGAATGATTTAATCTATTGAGAGGGCATCAGATGGATACCCATCATAAGGATCCCATGAGGGATCATAGTTGTCCTCATACTCATGATAAATGGCATATCGGTTGCATAATCCACAGTATATTAATGGTTCATAGTCTGGTTCTATTGTGATGAACTGACTGGGATCAGTTGAATGAATTTCATGAAAATGAGTCAGCCACGAGAGTCCTGGCCCCAATTCTCATAGACTTAGTGTTTTGGCATAAGACTTATGGGATTTGGAGCTTAAGTCCAAGTGGCTTTGCTTGGACGTTTCCTTCCAAGATAGTCAGATGAGGAGGATTTTATGGGAGAGAGTGATATTTGATGTGTGCATATTTTTGTACATATTTCTTTGGAGTATAAGTGATATTTTGAAGGGTTCCAAGGATATGGGATGAAGTCCTCTTTCTTGACTCTCTTATTTTATTCTTTCTTTCTCCTCTCTCCCTAGCTAAACTTTTAGAATTCTTAGAATTATCAGTTTGAATCTCTAAAACTCTCCTTATTTTCCAAAACTCTAAAATTGACCCCTTCATTATGCTTTGGTGTTCCTTTTATAGTGAACATAGTATGGTACCCTAAGCGAGGACGTCTTTGGTCTGCTGGGTAAAACCATGTCCTCTGACAGGAATTTGAAAGAATGCATTGGATAGAGGTTTAGCTTAATTTGACAACTATAACTCAAAATGAGTATTTGGCTTTAGCTACAAATAGAAGATTCTTTCTTGGAAATGGGTGACAACTTTGATTGAAAATGACAATTGAGAAGAAATTGTGGAGAGGTGTCATGCACATGGAGAAACTGAGTTCTCCATTGGTTCATGCATTCCAAGTAAATACATTAACCAAGGGAAAATTTTAGGATCCTCATTTCACTAGAAATCACTCCCCTACCGATCAACCCACTTCTCCCTTACTACCAACTCGAGATCCCATGGGCTTGGACCATGGGTTACAAAGATGATACTTGATTTTGCTTGATTTTTAATGACTTTTGCTGGAAATCTAAACATACATCTTAGCTTTCCCATGTATCAACCAAGATCTCATCTTAAGGCTTCAAAAGGACACATCAAGGTCCTAGGGGCTTGATGTTAACTCTTCCTGATTTGGGCTTTTTTCCAGAACTGATATAGATTCCTCCTTGTAATGGGTGAGCTTGGAAAGCCTCTAACCATCCTCCCATTTGCTATATGTCCTCTGCGTGGACCGAGATCCCTCAGTTGCTACATCAAGTTCTAAACTCAAGGATACCACTCGTCCTTTTCACTTGTCCCTACCTCTTAATTTTGACAGGACATTTAAGAAATCTTTTCTTCTTTTAAGGATACCTGTGAGTAGTTTGTTCTATCTTCTAGGTCGCTCATGTCCTTCTCAGGATCTTCTAAGCCGTCCACGTCCTTCTCAGGATCTCCTAGGCTTTCCCTTAAAGAATCTATTTCCTGGAGGATGGGGATCTCGCTTGTAGCCCAAGTTTGGGTCCTCTCCTTTTTTTTTTTTTTTCCCCTTCTTTTGGGCCTTTGGACCTTCATGGTCTTTTTTAACTTCAAGAGCTAGGCCTTCTTTTTGTCAAGGCCCATGGCTTTTCTTTACTTCTCACGGAATGGACTTTCTTGTTAAGTTTTGATCCTCAACAAAAGCTATTCATCAATTATGTCTCTAGTTCAAATAAACTAGTTGTTTTTACAAAGTATCTTCCCTCTCATGCTTACACTTGTTTAAGGTCCAATCTTCTAATTCTTTTTAGGACTCCTTCGATTGAGTGGGAATGTTAACACATTATGCAATCCACCGCAATCCACGTGTATTGGTACTAATCTAATCAGCACAACACACGTGTAGGGGTTGATTACAATATCAAGATTAGTTAGAGTGAATTACGGATAAGTTCATTATAGTCTAACAGATTAGTATTAGAGGCAGCTAGTTATTGTAATGTATATGTACTGGAATTACACATTATAATAGTTTGTGTTAAAAGCATATAAAAGGAAGATGAATAAGGTGAAATTAATTTTAAACAGATTGGCACTCACATTTTCCCTTTTCTTTTGGAGCGGCCTGTTTCATATTATCTCAAGTATCTTTGGCCTAAGAGGACTCTTGTTTATTGCCTGTTATCGAAGTCAGGTAGATTGCTGGAATATGATTTGGTTGGTTTAGAGCTGCTTTATGTTTGGGGAAAATTGCATCACCCTTAAGTTTTCAGCAATTGTAGCTACATTCTCTGTAGTTTGAAATAAGGCACTTACCTCTTCTTTTTTTTTCTTTTTTCTTTTTTTAATTCTAAAAAACTAGATGGGAGATTTTTTGTTTAATTATTTCTTTTTGGAAAGAGTTGTCAGTGTAATTTTCCCTATATGTTTGTTTGTTGGCTATATGTTGATAGGGAAAAATTAATGGATGCTCTAAGTTTTTAAAAACTTTTTACATGAAAAAAAAAAGTAATTAAAATTTTTTATAGTTATTTATATTTCACATGAATGAGATATTAAAATTTTTTTAAAATGGTCCATTAACAAATACTCTAAGGGCATCTGTTAACTGAACCCTATAATATATAACTAATGTAAGGACATCTTTATCCAAAAATCTAGGTCAATGAGTTTGGACCTAACTATAGTATATTAAATATTAATCACTCGCTCTTCTCTTTGGTATATAAAGTGATATTTTATGACTCAACTTATTGCTTTGTAATTGTAAGTGGGCTAGTGCAAAAAATTCTGCCTTTTTCGTATAAAATTTTTTTTTTTCTATTTAACGTAATCATTTTTTAAAACATATCATATCAAATTATCTATTTTATATTATATTTTATTAATGTATTATTTTTTTTATTTTCTTAATTATTTCTATTTCTTCACACACAATTATCATCATCCATTCTCTTATTCCAAAAATATGTAAAGAAAATAATTAAAAAAAGAAGAAGCAAATTGTGTATAAATTTACATCAATTTGTTAGAATGTGACACATTTTCTATCATTGAAGAGAGTGCAATGACCATGAGACTTTTCGGCAATAAGGGCATTTGAGTTTGTTTAAATGCTTTTGCAGTCTTTGCGCTGGGGCCGCCAGAAAATTTAACGCGTTTTCCTAAAACCGTGTTGACGTCATCTAGGATCGCTACCCACTATGTCCTTATTTCTATGAGTCAAATGACTCAAATTAGGCTGTCTGTGGTTCCCTTAAAAAAAAAAAAAAAAAAAAAAAAAAAGCCGTCTGTGGCATTTCCAGTTAAAAAAAGTTTCTCTCCAAACTAGTTTGGAGAGAAACTCTTCAAACTTCTCATATATTTTTTTTTGTGTGAATTTTAAGAATCTAACCGTTAAATTTTATGTTCCTTATATTCTTAACATACGTATCAAATTTCGTTCAAATTGGATATTATTTACTATTTGATTAATTAACTTATTTTTTATATACAACTTTAAATCAAAAAAACTTGAAATTATAACATTTATTTGATGACATAGCAATTGATCTTTGATTTTCTTGAAATTTTATAAGTATTAAGAATGTAATAAGAATATGCAATCTAACAATCAGATTTTTAAAATTCACACTCAATATAAAGATATATGATGAGTTTGTAGGGTTTCTCTCCAAACTAGTTTGGAGAGAAACTTCCCAGTTTTCATTTCACCCTGCATTTACAGTAAAGTATTTTTTTTTTAAATTTTAGCAATTTAAAATATTACTTTATCTATTTTAATAATTCACTTTATAATAAAGCCTATATAAAAAATTTATATTAACATTTAATATATTAAAATAATATAAATAATACAATAAAATCATATATTTAACACAATAAATAACAACCACAACATTACCACTACCGCTGCCACAACCCATTGCAAAACAAAAAACCGAAAACAAAATCACTGCCACAACCACAACAACAACCAACGTCATCAACAACCCATCACAAAACCCATTAAAAATAAAGCAACACAGCCAAGAAATCCAAACAAAAAAAAAAACCCAACAACTCCACCAAGAAATCCACCATTACAATCATTGCCGCCGAAAAAAACCCAACACCAGACCGAGAAACCCACTAGCACACACACTTACCAAACCCAGAAAACATAGCAACTCATACCTAGAAAATACAACCAAAACCCACTTGCACTGGCAACCCAAAGCCACGAATCCACTAGCACCGCTAGCCAAAACCCACTAGCACCCCCAACCCAAAGCCACAAATCCATTAACACCGGCAACTGAAACTCACTAGCATTGGCAACCCAAATCCACGAATCCGATCTACGCGCCGATTCCCATGAATCCGATCTCACCTTAACACTGATGTCCACAATTCGATTTCACATGGGCTGAAGGAAGAGCCAAAAGGAGAGAGTAGAGAGTAGAGGAGAAGTGAGAGAGCAGAAAGAAAAGAAAAGAAAGAAAACAAACCTTTTATGTGTGTGAAGTAATTTGTGAGCATGTGGGGAATAAAAAATGGTTTTTTTGGGTATACCTTCCAGCTATAGTGGGCTGCTAGAGATAGCAGCCCACTATAGCAATTAGTTAAAAAATTTTAGGTTTACTTCTTTTGTTGTGGTATGTGTTTTTGGTGTTTTGGTTGCTAAAATGACTATTTAGTCATTTTAACAACCTTATTGTGAGTTCTCTTACTTACTTTCATGTTTGAGTAATGCACACATAAAATAACACAACTTTATATCATAACTCGCCACATGGTGAGTTATGATTCGTAAAAGTATGTCCCTACATAGTCCACCATCACACTTTAACTAATTACAACTCACCATGTAGTGAGTTGTGGTACAAAATTGTGTTATTTTATGTGTCCTTAGTATTACTTTGCACATATACGTAGATGCATTTTGAGTTAATAATCTTATAACCCATTTGAGATGTGATGCAAATTTCAAATTATTTGACCATTTAGCTTCTTTTTGTTATTATTTGTGGGTCTCATTGTGTTTTTTTTTTTTTTTCTACTTTACTTTCATAATTTTTTTTTTTTTTTTTTCAATTTTAGCTAAATAAACTGTTCCCAAATGAACCCTTAGTGACTTGCTAACCGAAGCTTCTATCGACTACCTTTGATAGTTATGGAAATGAATTCTCAAAGAGGAAAGATTAATGAGATGAGAGATTACAAAAACATTGGTCACCATGTTAGGAGAGTCAACAAGTAGTGGCATTAAAGAGAACTAAAAGAAAGATTGCAGAGAAGAAGAGTTGCCAGCGTGATCTTCATCCTAGCCATGAGAAGTTTAGTTTGCAACTTGGTAACCCTAATCTCATCTTTCATTTCAAAGGGTCTATGTGTGAATGTATACGTTTTATGAAACAACATCTATAGCCTTGTAAATTCATCTGGTTCAGTATTGCTCCAACTCCATCCAACAACATAACTATGTCAGATAGCTTTCATAACAGTCTTGAACACCATTTTTAGTGATATGGAGGTATTTTGCAGTTATGAAATACACGAAGGAAATAATAAAAGATATACCAGGCATGAATATTTTCAATCCACACATGCTTTGGCAGAAATATGGTATATTTTCTACTTTAATTTTTTTTTTTTAAGTTCATTTTAAACATAATTGTCTTTTTCTTTTCTTTTCTTTTCTCTCTCTCTCTCTTTTTTTTTTTTTTTTTTTTTTTTTTTTTTTTTTTTTTTTTTTTTAAACAAGCAAGTCAAAGTGGATTTAATTTTAGGGTGTAAGATTAAAATGAGTATAAAGAAATCTTTATAAGAAAAAAGAAAAAAAAAATACAAGAGTTTTAAGCGTTTTGAACAAGACTGATGTTTAAAGCCAATGATATATATGTGTGTGTAGGGGGGGGGGGGGAAGCCAAGCCTAGGGAGCTATGCTAGCCCACTTGAACAAGGCCCGACATGAAGCTCAAAGCCCGTCAAGCAATCTAAGCTCAACACATGCGAGTGGTAGCCCCCAAACTTTATCACAGTGGGCCTGACCCCAAAATAGGGACCAAGTGTAAGGGGGACGGCACCTGAGGGGTCCTGAAGAGATCGGCTGGGTGTTGACTGATAAGAAAGGTAGTCAGGGTAAGAAGCAGCCTCGGCAAGATCAGTAGCCAAGGACTAACAGTTCTAGAAAGGATCCACTACCGAGAATTATCCGACGTCTAGAGAAAGTTCCAAGGGAATCTTGGAATTCTGATGAACATGGGAATGTTTGAATAATTGGAGAAGATAATGATGGCCACCCCACTAGAATAGACTATAAGAAGGGGTAGAGGTCAGAGAAAAAGGGGTTAGAAAATTTGGGGGGAAGAGGGAAGAGTGTGAGTGATAGAGAGGGAAACCACTGGGATACACTGAAAAAATCCATGGGGAACCAAGGCATGTTTGGGGCCTAAGTTGTAGTATTGAGAGCAATCCCACCTATGAATAAATTTTGACCCCATTAGCTTGGCTAAGACCATGTTGGGCACGTACAATTTGTGCCGTCTGTGGGAAATCCTACTCCACCTAAGGCTTTGAATGTGCTTGGTGCCTCCTAATCATGGAAGGTCCATATGAGGGCGAGGGATTAGCAAGTGGGAATCAATCAAGGGTCGTCTCAAGGGGTCGTAGGAGGCATGAGAGGAGAGTAGCAACACATGTAGGATGAGCATGAGACCAGAGTAGATTTTGACAAGGGGTTTGCCCACGAAGAATGAATTGTGTCGTATGTTCTTAAGCGTCCCTATCACAATGACCGCTTCAAGGAGCTCGAGAATCTACGGAAGCATGTTAATGATTTGGAGATTGAGCTGAAAGGCAAAGAACCGAAGGAGAAATCGAGAGGGCTCGTCTGATGATCTGGATTGTACTCCAAATAAGGTCATTTCGGAGTAGTGGTTCACGCCGATCAAAAGACCAATCACAGGAGACTATGGGGTGTTATCATGAATCTCCTCCTCACAAAAGGCACGAGCGTCGTAACACTGCTCTAGATGTAATGAGTCGAACATTGAGGAGGGTTGCTCGATCACCTTTTACTGATAAGATTGAGTGTACTAAAATGCCAAGGTGGTTCACACGATCGCCGCTCACCATCTATGATGGGAAATTAGACCTAGTGGAGCACATGAGCCACTACATATAGATGGTGTCCCTCTATTCTCACAATGATGGGTTGATGTGTAAGGTGTTTCTGTCTAGCCTTGGGCCGACAGCGATGTGGTGGTTTAACGATCTAAGGAAAAGGGTCCATTTGTAATTTTTGGAAATTAATACAAGTGTTCAAAGCACGATTCGTAATGTGTAACAAAGCTCTTTAACTAATAGGTTCTTTGTTGTTTATAAGGATGAGAAGTGGTGAAACCCTCCAGTCCTACTCGAACAGGTATTGGGAACTTTACAATGAGATAGGAGGAGGGAATGAGCAAGTGGCTAGCAGCACTTTCTGAATGAGCCTTCCTAAAAAGTTAGTGTTGAAGGACTCGCTAACTATACGGCCCCCCGAAGACATGCACTAGCTGATGAGAAGAATTGAGGAGTAAAAGAGATTGGAAGACGACCGTCTATAGAGTAAAGGTAAAGCCCCGACCTCATCACAGTATTGTAGAGTTTACCACTTATAAAAATTCTAGCAGAGAAATAGAAGAGAACCAAAGGCCCCTGGAAAGGGCTTGGAACAGCGCGCAGAGGGGGTCAATGCTACACTTAAGGAACCGATTTATAAGATCCTAGAGTGCATCAAGAATAAGCCTTATTTCCAGTGGCCGGGGAAGATGGGTGGAGACTTGAGAAGGAGAAATCAGAGTTTATATTGCATGTACACCGAGAGAAAGGGCACACTACCAAGCAATGTCATGTGCTAAAGTGCCACCTAGAGCAATTGGTGAAGGCCGGGCATCTGAAAGAGTTCTTAGTTGGTCGGTCAGGAGAAAAAGAAGGACAAGAATTGGGAGTTTGAAATGACTGAACCCTCCCACCTCCATTGGGAATTATCGAGGTCATTCATGCAACCTTTCCGAGCATAATCTTGAATAGCTGAAAGGGATTACTTAGCGTGGTGTCCCCCTTTGAAGCAGAGGCCTCGAACCAACCAGATAAAAGGCCCTAGAAGGCCTCCGTATTGATCACCTTCAAAGAAGCAGATTTGGAAGGAAAGTCTCAACCGTATGATGATGCTTTAGTTGTAACTTACCAAATTGGAGGCTTCGTGGTAAAGAAGGTCATGGTAAATCAGCGGAGTGGAGTGGAGATAATGTATGCCGATCTTTACAAGGGGCTAAGGTTGAAATCCGAGGATTTGAGTAGATATGATACACCACTTGTGGGGTGTGACGAAAAAATTGTGACCCCCGAGGGGCAGATAAAACTGTTAGTGATGACCGAAGGGAAGGATATGGAAGTTAATTTCATTGTGGTTAATGCGTTCTCACCTTCCACAGCAATCTTGGGGTGGCCTTGGATCCATGCCCTAGGGGCAATACCATCGACCCTACACCAAAAAATTAAATTTCGCACAGAGAACAGTGTTATGGTGGTTCGGGCCAATTAGAGAATGTCTAGGTAATGCTTGGTTACAGCAATCAACCATGAAATTAAACAAAAGGAGCAAGTTGACCATGAGCCTTTATAGTAATTACTAGAGCCCGAAAGCTCAACAGAGATTGACAGTGCCATGGAATTGGTCCAGATACCTATTTTGCCGTATGTTGACAAATGTTTCTGAATCAAGGAAAGCTTATCCACCGAGGATCATGTGGAAATTTTGTCAACACTAGTACAAAACTTGGATGTGTTTTCTTGGAGCCCATATGACATACTTGGGGTAGACCCGAGTTTTATTATGCATAAGTTAAATGTAGATCCCAAAGTTGTGCCTAAGAAACAAAGACTGAGGAGATCCGCAAAACCCCATGTGGAAGCGGTAAAGGAGGAAGTGGAAAAGTTAAAATAGTCGGGGCCATATGAGAGGTGTTCTTTCCCGAGTGGCTAGTTAATATAATGGTAGTTAAGAAAAAGAATGAAAAGTGGAGGGTTTGTGTTAATTTCATGGATTTGAACTGAGCGTGTCCAAAAGATCTCTTCTCAGTGTCGAAGATAGACCAACTAGTGGAAGCCATAGTCTGGCATCGACGGATGAGCTTTTTAGATGCATTCCAAGGCTATCATCAAATAACTCTAGCCCTCGAGGATCAAGAAAAGACTACCTTTATAATGCCCAAGGGGAATTATCATTACACAATGATGCCTTTTGGGCTAAAGAATGCGAGGGCTACATATCAATGGATGGTCACACGTATGTTCAAGGAATTGATTGGTAAGACAATAAAGGTCTATGTTGATGACATGGTAGTAAGACGAGGGAGGAAGGGGAGCATGCTCGTGACCTGTAGGGGGTTTTCAATATCTTCAAGAAGTATAAGTTGCACCTCGATGCAGGGAAGTGTGCCTTTGGGGTGGGATCAGGCAAGTTCTTGGGGTATATGATCACTACTTATGGCATAGAAGTGAACTTCGATTAGATAACAGCCACCTAATAGTTGCGCCTACCCAATAATCCAAAAGAGGTCCAAAAGCTTACGGGTATGATCGTTGCACTGAATAGATTTGTGTCGAAATTGGTGGACAAGTGCCGACTGTTCTACCAGCTACTAAAGAAGTGGAAAGGATTCCACTAGATGGAAGAGTGCGACTTAGCATTTAAAGTTCTGAAATCTTAGCTTGCCAACTCGCCTAATCTAGCCCGACTCGACCCGAGACAGGATTTGTACATGTACCTGGCAGTGTCTGACCACGCCATTACTTCGATGTTAATAAGGCAGCATGAGGGGATCCAAAGGCCCATGCACTACCTTAGCAAGACTCTAGTGGATGCAGATACTCGGTATTTGCCAATGGAAAAAATGGCTTCGTCCTTGGCACATGCCACGTGGAAACTACCCCATTACTTCCAAGCTCACATGGTATGGGTGTTAACCGAATACCCTTTGCAATCATTGTTGAGAAGATCAAACTTCACGGGAAGGATAGCAAAGTAGGGAATGAGGCTAGGGGTGTTTGACATACATTATAAACTGAGGAATTCCATTAAAGGGCAGGTGCTTGTAGACTTTGTGGTTGACTTTACCCCACCTCTTCCGGGCTTGGTGGGAATATGTCAGATCAAAATGGGAAAATGGAAGGTATTCATGGATGGAGCCTTTAATGTGAGGGGATTGGGGGTCGGGATAGTGTTGATATTGCCTGAAGGAGTTAAGTTGGAAAGGTCGCTCAGGCTAGGCTTCCTAGCCTTGAACAACAAAGTAGAGTATGAAGCCCTCATCGCAGGGCTCCAGGTAGCGAAAAGTCTTGGAGCAAATGAGGTGGAGATGTTCTTGGACTCAATGCTGGTGGTAAGTCAGATCGAGGTGAGTTCTGAGGCAAGGGATCACCACATGTTGCAATATTTACATAAGTTTGAGAGTTTGTGGGCAAATCTCCAGAAAGTTAGTGTGGTTAGAGTGCTAAGAAGCTAGAATAGCATGTCGATTCTCTAGCCACACTAGCATCTTCCTTAGGTGATTACATACCCCAAATGATTACCGTAGAGATGCTAGAGCGACTGAGTATAGAACCATAGGTAGTGGTAGTCGCTTCATCGGAACTAGAGCCAAGTTGGTTGGATCCATACACAGCTTTTTTATCCAATGGGTCCTTATCGAGAGATACGAAAGAAGTTGAGAAGGTGCGGAGGACAGCAGCTCATTTCTAGTTATCCGAAGATGGAAGGTTATACCAGTGTTCATTTGGCGGACCATACCTGTTATGTCTTCATCCTAGCAAAACTGTAGAGTTGTTGGTCGAGCTTCATAAGGGAGTATATGATGGCCACTCGGGGGGTAGGTCACTCGTACACTGAGCCATGACTCAAGGATTCTGGTGGCCGAATATGCAACGAGAAATAGTTGAATACGTTAAGAGATGTGATCGGTGCCAGAGACATGCATCTATGTTGCACCTGCCAGGAGGAAATCTCAACTCGATTGTTAGTCCTTGGCCCCTTCGCCTAATGGGCGCTCGATATAACACAGACCATTCCCTTGAGCCTCAGGAAACAGAAGGTATGTGGTGATGGCCACGGATTACTTTACCAAGTGGGTGGAAGTCAAAGCCTTGGCAAATATCAAGGATGTAGATGTAAAGAAATTCATTTGGAAGAACCTCATTACAAGGTTTGGGGTGCCCTGGGCACTGATGTTCGATAATGTGTTGTAGTTTAACAGTAAGGTTTTCCGAGAGTATTGTGCTAGCCTTGGGATAACTAACAGGTACTCATCGCCTGCGTACCCCTAAAGCAATGGACAAGCCAAGGCGATGAACAAGATGATTGTGATTGGCTTGAAGAAAAGACTGGAGGGCGTAAAGAAAAACTGGGTTAAAGAGTTTTCGAACGTATTATAGGCATACCAAACAACACTTAGGAGGTCGATAGGTGAAACGCCCTTTTCCATGACCTATGGAGCCAAAGCAGTTATACCAATTGAAGTTAGTTGGTCAAGCTCTAGGGTTGCAAGTTTTACATCGGGACGTAATGATAAGTGCATGATCAGGGATCTAGATGCCTAGGAGGAGCAGAGAGACATGATAGGTGTACAACTTGCCAATTATTAGTAGAGGTTAGCTCAGGGGTACAACAGAAAGGTTAGGCCTCAAGGGTTTGTGCCAGGGGATCTTGTTTTGCGAAAAACCATTGGGAGTGTGAAGGATCAAAGTGCTGGAAAACTGGCTCCTAATTGGGAAGGACCCTATTGAGTAACAGCTGTGGCCGGAATGGGATTCTACTACCTAGAAGACTTGGAAGAAAGACCCTTACCCTGACCATGGAATGTCTACAATTTAAAGAAATATTACCAGTAAATGTAATGTGTTATATGGAACTAGTGTTTTAGTTTATAAGTTGAGAGAGGCAGTAAAAGCATATGAATTCCAGTTAAATAATTCTATGTAAAGTAGGAATGAGCAAAGGTGCGTCCAGGCATGTACTTAGTACCAATCTACAAGGATAGAAGTCTGGCCTCGGCTTGACTCTGGTCACCAACCAGATGTAAACCTTGCTGTACTCAGTCTAGATTATAGGTTAGGACATAAACTTATTCTTCAATCGCCAAATGTCCTTATTTCTAGTTAATGATTAGGGAATGCCCCAAATTTTAGACATGCACCTGATATTGACTATTCAAGACACACGAGAAGCGGTGTACCATGAGTAATTGAAACACCGTACAACGTTAACGAAGGATGACACTTAAGCAAATCATGGCTGCTCATATCCAATGCATAAGTTCTCTGTTGTGTTGCCGAACGATTATACTTGGACAAGTTTTTAAATGTTAATTTCAGATTTAATCTTGTTACTAAACTTTTGGATATTTGTGCCATCCAACGTTGACGCTTAAGTAATTTTTGGTATAAAATTTAAAGCATTTTTACTGGCGCTGAGTTAGTAAGAGCAAGATAAAGGTAAGGGGCATTGTCCCTTCTCATACAATTGTAGTAAAACAAGGTAAACTTCAAAACCATTAGTCTTATACAAGTTTGGAAAAGAAAATATAGTTCAATACACAGGTACTAACCTACCTTGGGAAACAAAAAATAATACATATAAAAAAAAAACAAAAAAAAAAAAACAAAAAAGAAAAAAAAGATCTACTTTTAACCCGTTTAAGCTCTAGGTGTATCGATGCTTGGAGGAATCGACATACGGGCTTCTTGATCGGCTGAAAGGTTAGTTGGTGAAAGTTCTGTGCTAACTATCGCCTAGGCAATGTTCTTGTCAAAGGTAGGGGTAGAAGTTCTCGGGTGATCATCGTTCCGTGCTAACTATCGACTGGGCAATGTTCTTGTCAAAGGTAGGGGTAGAATTTCTCGAGTGGTCATCGTCCAACACCACCACATGGGAGTCAATTTGCCTTGACATCTCCCTGGATTCAGTGCTCCCCGAGCCTTCCTCCTCATCACTGCTATCCTCGCCCTCCTTTTCGACTTGAGTTTCTATTATAGGGTTTTCGAGCAGCAGGACTCGATTGGCGCTTCTGAAAAAGGAGTCCTTGGGGAGCGCAATGGCATTGACCGCAACCATCTAGCCCTCCATGAACCTGAACCATCAGACCAGTTGAATTCTAGATGTCCTTGAAACTCTTGTTGTAGTAGATCTGCTTCTGCATCTTCTGCCTTCCCTTGAGGTCGACGAACTCTTTGTCTCGGGCAAAGAGGATGCTAGCAGTCTCCGCGAGCTTATGTTTAGCCTCTTTGAGCTTACTTAGAAGCTTGCTAGCCTTCTATTGGCTAGCTCCAATGCCTTCTCAGTAGTAATCGCTTGTCTTTCTATCATGTTCAACCCCATGGTCTTCTCGTGTAGGCTAGCCTTTGCTACTTGTTTCAGGGCCTTCTCTTTGTCGACCTCCTCCTACGCATCCTTCAGCCGACCCTCCACCACGTTGGTCAATTGAGTAGCTTGACTCAATAGAAAATCAAAATGGAGTTATTCAGGTCTAATTGGAGACACTTGTGAATGTAGAAATGTGTAAAAGAAACAAAAGAGACTAAGCCTATGAAGCAATTAAAGTTCGGGTTACCGCTATGGTGTGCCATTTCTGTTTGAGCACCAAGTCATTATCTTGGTAGCTCGAGTAGTACTCCATGGCAGTAGGAAGCAATAGAGCCTGGCCGAGGCTGTCTGATACTTGGTCTCCCTCTTCGCTTCTACACGTCCGTACATAGGAATTAGAGGGAAGGACCTTGTCCCTGAGGTGGAAGGTGCATTCCTACCTAGCCACAGAGCTTGAAGAAGAGGCCATAACCTGAGAGCCGATTATGACTAGCTGGCTAACGGTTTAGGTCTCCTGAGGAGTCTTTTCGACAATTTAAGCAAATGCCCGATTAGTGGCTAGAATGAGAAGCTCGGTAGGAGAAGTGTTGCCCCTAACTGCAGTGCTTCTCTCGCCCTTCTAACTCTTCTTCCGTTTCTGGGAAGCAAAATGTATGGTTTGTTGAGGAGTGGAATGCGTAGCGGGCTGACTGCCCGAAGCCCGTGCTGCAGGGAACCAACAGTCCAAGGCCATAAACCACTTTTGAACCATCTCTACTATTCAGGTCAATAGGGTGGACTTTTTAGATCTTAGATCCTCTTTAGTAGGATCCCCTGAAACTGGTGCTTACAAAGGGACGTACACTACTCGACCTTGGAAAAATGTGTCCCTTAAACCGTCTTGTATAGGTTCAAGAGAGTTGTGTCTAAGGCTGTCCATGGGTCGGGTCGGGGCAAGTTTGTGCCTAACCTGAACTTGACCCAAATGCATCGAGTAGGGAAAAATTTAACCTACAATTAACCTTAATAGAGTTTCAGATCTGCGGGTTTGGGTCGTATCGATTTCAGGTTCATATAGGTCGATTTCGGGTTTACTATCGTGGAGCGAAATCTGGCCAAATTTTGGTCGAAATCTTGCCAGATCTCCTTAGATCTAGCTGGATCTAACGAGATCTGGCTGATATTTCCCTATATCTATAAAGATCGGGCCAAGATCTTGATGGATCTGCCGAGATCTAGTCGAAATCCCCCTATATTATCAGACTTAAGAGTTTGGACTTACCGGTTTTTGGCCGAAACTCATGATTTCTAACGAGGGAAGAACAGCTCATTGGGCGGGTTGGGTTCGTCGGTTTCTCAGACAATCAACTCCAACTAATGGTCTCTAGTCTTGGCGTTGGCGACCTGCGTCCGACTAAAACAAAGCTTTGATCGGGTGGTTTCAGGTGAAGATGATCAGATTTCGGGCAGTTCTTCGAGTTTGGGCAGGTCGTGGACAACCCTAGTTGTGTCTAACCAATCGGGGACCGAGGTGTCTGGTTTCCTCGAAAGTTAGACTATGTGGCAAAAACCCAAGTAACCAAACATCTAGATAAGACAGTAGTGGGCTGCCGACTGTAAAGATGCTCGATGAGTCCTGGTAGCTTGTGTAGGAGGGAACATAACCTAGAATCAGGTGAGAAACGCTTAACTGCCCATCAAAGTGTACGAATATCTCTAAGTGAAGGATGAAGTTGAGCTCTTGGACGTGCATGATGCTGATGTCCGGCTGAAATTTCTTGGAAGCTGTAATCGGGAAGAACTACAATTAGGAAAGGCTTTAAAATTTATGTGTGTGTATGTGTGTGTGTGTTTGTAAACAATAATAATAAGTAAGAAATAATAAGATAATAATATCCGAATAGTAAAAGACACTAAGACCCGTGTTCGGGGCTTGGGTGAAGAAAGTATTGACCTATCTAATGAGGTGAGGTCAGGAAAGTTAGCTGACCATTTAGCCAGTTGCCGCTCACCCTCACATATTCTCCCGCCAAATTCCTATTGGAATCGGGGAGGTAGGATATCAATCTGACCGTAGTGCTTATGGTCTGGAGATAGTACCCGAGCTTTAAACTCCCTTGAATGGAGTACATGATATTAATGTCATGGTAGGTAAGGCTCAGGCCATACAAACGGTTGAGACAGCCCACGCAATTAACTACCCTATAAAAGTTAGGCAGACACTAGTTGGGGCTGAGGCCATAAAAAATAAGAGTCTTAAGTAGTAAAGGGTCCAATGGGAACCTAACCCTGCCCCCAAGAATGGACATCAAAGGGAAGAATACCATGTGGGGGAGCCTCTGGTCTTCTATGTCTCCCTCATGACAGTATGACATTTCAACATCACGAGGGATATTATACCTAACTATAAATGATTCAACATTCTCCCTAGTTTTCAAAAGGTAAGCAAAGGGCATTTTGCTGAATCTAGGTTAAGAACAATTAAAGGGAAGGAAACTTACAGAGTGATTTCTTGTGGAAGAGAGAAGTCTTGTAAGAAAGATGAGGGCTCGAGAACAAAGGAAGGGCTATGTCTCTAAACTGAACAGAAACTAAAGAAAAGAAAGAAAAACAGAGGTCGTGGTTGGTATTTATAGAAACGAGAGTCATTAATGGTAATTTTCCAATGGTAATAAATGCGTGCCATCATTTCGCTTCGCGTGTGCCTTGGTAAGCAAAGCATCAAATCATCTGGCCATTAAATATCTCATACCTTGCCACATCTTTTCAAATAGAGCAAGCTGTCTTGTCCACTGCATTAAAAGGTGGACTGCTGGTCTTCCTAAAATACAACCGCCATTCCTTTTTGGTCGAACGAGAGCAAATGCACAGACCATGAGGTAGTAGGACCCCGATCCTAGCCCCGCTACGTGGAAATAGGCTCATGGGGGTTATTGTGTGGGGAGCCAAGCTCGGGGAGCCATGCCAGCCCACTTGAACAGGGCCCGACATGAAGCCCAATGCCCATCAAGCAATCTAAGCTCAACACTCGCGGAGGGTATCCCCTGGACCTTATCACAGTGGGCTCAACCCCAAAATAGGGACCGGGTGTTAGGGGGTTGGCACCCGAGGGGTCCCTAAGAGATCGGCTAAGTGTTGACCGACAACAAAGGTAGTCAGGGCAAGACATAACCTTGGCAAGATCGGTAGCCGAGGACTAACAGTTCCAGAAGGGGTCCGCTCCTAAGCATTATCTAGCATCTAGAACAAGTTTCAAGAGAATCTTCTAAATTTGTGAAGGTCCCTTGGGATTCTGATGAACATGGGAATGTGTGCATAAGTGGAGAAGATAATGATGGCCACCCCACTAGAAGAGACTATAAGAAAGGGTAGAGGTAAAAAAAAAAGAGGGGTTGGAAAATTTTGGGGAAAAAGGGAAGAGTGTGAGTGATAAAGAGGGAAAGCAGTGGGATACACTAAAAAAATCCATGGGGAACCAAGGCATGTTTGGGGCCTAAGTCGTAGGATCGAGAACAATCCCACCTATAAATAAATTGTGATCCCATTAGCTTGGCTGAGACCATTCTGGGTAGGCACAATATATATATATATATATATATATATATATATATATATATTATATTTGAAAGAAATGATATAGTATAATTAGATAAAGTGAAAGCATATTTAAGAAGTTCTTTAAAATGGTAGATACGTTTTTTTTTTTTTTCCTTTCTAATAATATAATGAAGCTCTCTAATATTGTTAATTTTTTTAATTCTAATAATAAAAAAGCACATTTGTTCATTGTTGATATAGTATAATCAGAGCCTTGATGCTCTTTTTGTTGGTACAGAAACCAAATTGTTAGTTTTTGGTAGTAAACCTCGATTTAACGAGAGGTTCCTTGGATGCACAAGGTAATAGGTATGTAATACACTAGAGAAAACAACAGATAAAGTCTGTATTTTTATGAATCTCAATTTTTTTTTTTTTTTGAGAAAGTTATTAATCTCAAAATTGAATTGTCTTTGAAGGCTGCAATGTGATATGAACCTCAATCAATAGTCTTTGAGGCCCAACAAACAATATTAGAATACTTGCCTAAGAAAGCTAAAAGTCATATTTTTGAAGAAAATCCCGACCCAACATCTATAAATGAAACGCGAACCAAAGGTATAAAGTAGCAAATCTCGACCCAGTGATTATAATTGAATCACAAACCGAAGGTATAAAATTTGAACACCACAAGGAAGAATCCTTAATAAGTTCACAAGTTCTTTGAAGAACCAATAGAAGAAGCAAACCTCATGTTTTTTTCTTGAATTTTCATTCAAAATCTTGTCACCTGATTACAATGAATGCATGCTATTTATAAAATATAGATAAATAGGAAAGTAGATAAAAAAGGACCAAATAATAGAAGCCTAAAATTAAGGTTGATTTGGTTTGAAATTAGTTGTTCCTCCATGCCAAAAATAGACTGAAATGGGCAAGGAAATCATGCCTATGGAAGGTAAGTTAATCAACCAATTAATTTGTATGAAATTGGAAAGTTAATCAGCCATTAATCCACACCATTGCTATGGAAATAACACCCTAATTGAGCAAGATCAACCCTATCAATAGTTTGGATTAAATTTATTATGCCTTCATCTTCCTTTGGGCGAAGCTTAGAATGCCCCATTTTAGAATCAGCCCATTAAGCGCTTCTTTGATCTTCTTGGATCCTGCTCTAGTAATAGGCTAACTGGAACATGCAATGGATCCATTAATGGTGCTTGTTGATTCTCATCATTCCCCCTTTCTTCAACAGGATTTGTCCTCGAGTCATTACGTACATCAAAAAGAGAAAGATCAGAAAAATTAAATGTAGCAATAATGTTATACTTGTCTGGAAGATCCAACTTGTATGCACTATCATTGATTCTCACAAGGACTTAAAATGGGTCATCCCTTCTAGGATGTAGCTTGGACTGCCTATAGGTTGGAAATTTTTCCCTTCTCATATGGACCCAAACCCAATCACCCGGTTCAAATATGACTTGTCAACGATCCTTATTAGCTTTGGTCACATATTGCTAATTTTTCTTTTCCATGTGTTGCCGTACACTTTAATGGAATTTCTTTACCATCACAACCTTCTTTTAACCATCTAAACTAATCTTTTCATTAATTGGCAAAGGCAGCAAATGCAAAGGAGTTAGTGGATTAAAACAATAAACAGTCTCAAATTGTGAAAAGTTAGTAGTAGAATGAGCACTCTAATTATATGCAAACTCAATGAATGGCAAACAATCCTCCCAATTTTTCAAGTTCTTCTGAATTATAATACGTAACAAAGTAGACAAAGATCTATTCACTACCTCGGTTTGTCCATCTGTTTGAGGGTGACAAGTAGTCGAAAAGAGGGATGGCAATTACAACCTGACCCGCAGATACCCGGCTCGATAAAGCATAGGGTTAGGTTTGGGTTTTTAAAAAAAAACCAAAGCGGGTCCGAGTCGAGTCTAGGTTTTTCATAAAACCTAGCCCGACCCAGTTACAAGATAAGACAATTACAAAAAAAACCCTTATATATATATTTGCTTGTAAACCCTAATCTAATCCTCTCTCATTTCACAACACACACTGAACTCACTAGCCGCCTCTCTCCTCTCCCACTCTCACTCACTCTCAATCTCACCGCCAGCCCAAGCTATAACCACTGGTCCAAGCTTTGTCACCGCTCTCCTTCAAGTGCTCCCTCAAGCAACCTCGCAGACAAGTAGCTCAAGTGATCAAGCACCTTTCCTCACCTCGCCGAACCCTTCTCCACCTCACAAGGCCACAACTCTCCCATCTTTCTCACCTTGCTCTGAACTCAATCTTTTGCACTGAAAATCGTTCTTTTTGTTCAAAGAATCAAATTTGTATTTTCTAGTTTAAGTGCTATTTTTGTTGAATAGGATTGGCTTGTTTGATTTGATTTTGTAGGGTCTTCTTGTTTGGACCTAGGGATTATATGTTAATTCTTGTTTTTTACTTTTGATGTCCGAAATTTTTGTAATGAAAAAAAAAAG